>HG995372.1:24980331-34201488 GCA_905333075.3 Atethmia centrago
AAGGTATATTTTAATATTTCTAATCCCGTGAAGATTAAAACAAAGTTGGTAAATAAAATAAATCGTAAACGAAAACAGGCTGATACATAGACAATACACATCTCTGCTTGAGGTTCGATTTGAGTCTCGATTCAGCTGAATAGAGATTGATTACCGTTCTGGAATATGACCGATGCTCGAGTACTGATTCTATACTTAAACAGTGATCGACTGATTGACGCTCAAACTAGACTTGAGGAACCTTCTGTAATACGGACCTTAGTCTTGGGTGAACTTAAATCCCTCGCTAAACTCAGGACTCGTCTTAAATCCCTCGCTTCGCTCGTGATTTAAGTTTTTAACACCCTCGCTACGCTCGGGAGTAAACCTCGAGTCATTCGTTACGCTCGCGATTTAAATCGTCACCCGCGACAGAAGACACTGCTTTATCCCCTTGGTTAATAATCTACTATTTCAGTCCCACTTTATGACCAGGCAAATCACTCTCCATTTCATGGTTGCCTGGAAGAAATCGCAGAAAGCGATATAAGGCCGCCCATTGTATATTGTGTAGTGTTTGATTTATTTTTGTTATGTATTTTTATGTGTACAATAAAGTACAAATAAATAATTATTATGTGTGACACAATGGGCAGTCCTGCTTTTGATTATAACACTACTGCACTGGCTACCAATGATAATTAACCTCAGAATATACATTGTAGACTTTAAAAGACAAGATGAAGTAGGGATTTATAAAGTCACGATACAAGTATACAGTTGTCGGGGGAAGGTACAAAAGGGTTACCGAGGCCCCTGGCAACACAGGCAACGGAAGGAATACGGGTGGGTTTTAGTCAGTAAGAGTCTGACACACCCTCCCGCTCCGCCCAGAGCGGGAGAAGTTACTTGATGATTTCCCACCCAAAAAAAAAAAAAAAACGACTAAAAGAGCCATTGATAAGACAAATTATCAATACTAAACATTCACTAGCAGAGCATTACTTCAATAATAATAATGTCCCACTGCAGGGCCTTGGCCTCTTCTTACACAGAGAAGGCCCGAGCATTGATCACGACGCTTGCTCAAGACGGGTACGACGGGTATTACTTCAATGATAAAACAATACAAATCCATAACATGCGTCGAACTCAATGGCGGTTCTGAAGGGCGGTACTCCCTGCGCAGTACCTCACCCCTTACCGCACAAGGTCTACTAGGGCCGACGCCTGCCAGGGTCGCGGAAAAGTCCGAAAGGGTTACCGAGGCCCCCCCGGCAACACAGGCAACGGAAGGAATACGGGTGGGGTTTAGTCAGTAAGAGTCTGACACAACCTCCCGCTCCATCCAGAGAGGGAGAAATTATTTGATAATTTCCAAAAAAAAAAAAGGCTGTACCTACCTAACGAACTATAGGTAACCTATTTGTACAATAGCTCCAAATACCCAAACTAACTAGTTGTGATACGTTACTCAAGCAAATTGAAAAGAAAAACATCTCGTTCTGAGATTTATCACGCTTGCTCGTATAAATAGGAGCGCATTAGATGCTTCCTCGAACCGGATATTTATAGCTCCGTGTGATTTCCAAGACGGTGCAATGGATAGCTCACCCATCTGATGAATACGCTCATTATTAGGCTAGTTTTTGTAAGGTTTGGCAGGAGAGAAAACCCTTGGTAATTCGTCTTAGCTGTTTGTTTTTTCAATGATGTTTCACGTTCATGTTTCACAACTTGTAAGTAGGAAGTACACAGTACACACCATACTTACTTCGCGTAAATCAACAAACGTTTTTAAGTATGATTTTGAGTGTTAGTTAAAAAAAAAACCTAAATAAAAAACAAAATAAAAAAAACAGTTTTTTTTATGACTTTGAGTGTTACTTAAGGGTCGGGTAATCGCTGTTGACCTTGGCCATACAAATATCACGCCGCACCGCCCGCCGCGTCGTTCGGTTTCATAGGGAATATTTATTTTTAGTAACGAAAATATAAATACAATATAAATAATAGCTTTTTAAGAAAATCACAGATATAACTATAGATAGTAAAATAGTCTGTTCATAAAAAAAACCATGAAAATATCTTAAGTAGTTTGAAAGTAGTATCGTTTTTTACGGTTTGGGTAGACGTTACTTCCTATAGTATTCCTATAGTATGAATTTATTTAATATAGTATTTAACTACAATACTTGAAAATTCACAGATAGAATTGATGTGTAGGCGTTCTAGTTTAACATATATTTTATTGCATAACTTATTTGCTCTATATGATGGCGTAATAACAGATTTAAATGTCACTAAAATCATATACGAGTATATCAGTGTCTTAATTATGCGTACTCATGAAATATTAGAACAAACATTTGTGACAAGGTCGTGGTAGATGGTTACTTAATTGTTTTTCTATTACTTCAGTTAAACAAAACAATCGGTAATTATCTGACCTTATTCTATTATATTGGGGTAAACTTCCGGTCAAACCAAATAAGAATAAAAATGAGCGTAGATGAATGAAATTGACCACGTACTCAATCTAATTGATGGCCGCTAATTGCACAGCATCAACACCAGTGCCGGATTAACCACGTAGCGAGAGTAGCAAATGCTACAGGCCCCGCGTAAAAGGGGGCCCCGCGTATCAAAACCCACTTCCGCCTGTGCGTAATTTTTTGAGTGAAACTTATTAAAGACGGTATATTGAATTTATTTGATGTAACGAAATCGTGAAACGTAACTCATTTTTCGACTAAAACAATCCACGACAGACAATCGGCAACCGATTATTTCGTTGGCGAATATGTGTATAACACAGAATTTCTTACAGTAAACGCACAAGTTCTACGAAAAATCCCTAGTATAAATGTATATAATTTAAATCGGCCCGGTGTAGTCGGCTCTACAAAAAGTCTGACGTGTGCGAGCACTCTTAAGGCTCGTGCATACTGAGGCGATATCGCTGGCGCGACAGGCAGCAATATGCCTGTCGCGCCAGCGATATCGCCCCAGTCTGTGAACCTTTACTCGACACTTAGTGTGGATGCGTAGCAGAATTGAAATGGCTCCATTCAAAATGTTTTATTTGTCTACTTATATACATACAAAGAAACCATAGCAGATCAAGGACCCCTCGATACAATTTGTTATGCCCAACGCGCTTACTTAATCCGGCACTGATCAGCACAAAGAGAACTAAGTTAGTTATTATAATTACAGTAAAGGTTAAACGTGTACATTTCGTAACAGATATGAAAACGAGTGGAAACCCGTTTTCCTTGAGATGAGATAAAATAAATAGGCAGATAAGATAGGCTATGAGTTTTACATAAAATTTGAATACCTAAGTAAGCACGTATGTTTTCAATTAATGGTTTCATATTAATGTATTTTCGTTATACAAGCCGAAATTATAATTATATTGAAGCAGGTAAAATAGGCATGTCCTAGAACCAAAAATTCGAAGGTATGTGACATCCACCAACCCGCACTGGGCCCGCGTGGTGGATTACGGCCCACTCCCTCTCACAGAGAGGAGGCCTGTGTCCCAGCAGTGGGAACATTATAGGCTGATTATGTATGTATGTTATGTAAAATAGGAAAGTACAAAGAAATTGTGTTATTACTGGAAACTATCGAACATTTTAGATTCATTGAGACTCCATCTTTTGTCATATTATATTTTTCGTGCACGCAGAATATTAAAATTCGGTATAGCGAACACTAGAAAATGTTGTCCCAACTTTCAGATTAGAAAGAAAATTAAAACATTTATGGAGCAAAATAAACATTAAACATTGTTGAACATACATAAATGGTTTTGACTCAAAAAATATTTCAGGGTTATTCGTACAGGCTTATGCCGCGACACCGGAAATTTAATAGAAATTGTTCTACTGGTGTCGCGCCAGTCTAAATGAGCCTTAAAGTTTCCTCCGAAAATTACTCGGACTAAAAATAAATGGATTAAGAAAGATAGAAATAGGAAACGTTGATGTAACAGCAGGCTTAGCATGACACTCTCTATTTCTTCGAAGAATAGACACGGCTTTTTCCATACAGTGACATTTCGTTTCTCCTTTTTTGACATCCCACCGTAGAAATCCTTCTACATCAAAAAGGACCTAGACAAAGATCGTTAGAATTGAAAGACAAGATGACAGATTGTAGAAGGATTTCTACGGTGAGATGTCAAAAACTGAGAAACGAAATGTCACTTTGTATAGAAAGAGCCGTGTCTATTCTTCGAAGAAATAGAGAGTGTCATGCTAAGCCTGCTGGTGACCGAAAAGCTGGCGGCTTTCTCGCGCAACGCATCAGCATTGCAATTCAGCGAGGAAATGCCGCCAGCATCCTCGGTACAATAATACTAAGTAACTCCTACCACACTATATCACTGACTACCTGTCTAGTATTGTCTCTCCCTTCTCTCTTAACCCTTTTAGACCACAACGGGGAAGCTCTTAGCCTTCATCTCACCTGATGGTAAGTGATAATAAGGCCGAAAAAAGCGAGCTTCACCCGGAACCCTCAACCACAGAGGAACTGAGTATCTTCCCTCCGGCCGTTTAAGCAACTGCGATTCGCAACCAGTTGCGAATTAAGAATTTTTATTCTTTGTTAGCAACCAGTTGAAAATCAAGAAACCGCAACTTGGTTGGGAACAAAGAATAAGAACTTCGCAAACTTACTCAGTTGCGATGTGAGAAAAGCATTTCTTAACTTGCAACCAGTTGCTAAGATAATGAATAAAAAAATGTAATTAAGGCGCTGACAAGACCCAATAGACCTAAATAGGCTTCTCTTAAGAAAAAAAAATGCCAAATCTGTACAGTTTGTGGTAGCGGAAAAAATATATGTTAATTTTGAACATATTTCCCAGAACTTGGTTGTTACCAAAATACGTTTTGAAAAAAAAAACTCGATACAAACTAACGTTAAACTAACCTCTTACCTTGAGTTCTAATCCAAAATATCTGTATTAAATATCAACATACGCTACGTATTTAATTAATAAGAAGAACGTCTTATTTGAATGCAGAACTTGGTTGTTTTTTATTTTCGATTACTCAACTCAATTTTGAGTAAATAGATAATTGCTTCATATTTTGCAATAAATTACAAGCGTTGTGTCATCGCGCTTCTCTTTCTTTTCTATGCAATCTGACGGTGACCGTGGTTTAGGTATTGTCAGCGTCTTAAAACGAAAAATCGCAATGTCAATTACGTATGTAAATAATTTTTTTTTTTTTTAATTAACAAAAACATAAAAAAATAACAAAATTAATCTTATAAAACAACATATTCTTCTTTCTTACCTACAAAATTAAACTAGATTTTTCGAAGGGCCTTTTACCCCCTTCTTTGCCCTCAGTCAGATTGCATATGGGTAAATAATTTATATGCAGTACATGATCAGCTTATAATGTTCCCACTGCTGGGACACAGGCCTCCTCTCTGTGAGAGGGAGTGGGCCGTAATCCACCACGCAGGCCCAGTGTGGAGTAGTAGATGTCACATGTCTTCGAATTTTTGGTTCTAGGACATGCCGGTTTCCTCACAATGTTTTCCTTCACCGTTTTGAGAGCAGTGGTTCGAACCTACGATCTACAACTCGAAAGTCGCGGCCGTTACCACTAGGCCACCACTGCTCTCATTAATATGCAGTGCCCTACGCTAATTATTCCGGTTTTCAGGTCGTTTATTGCCGAATCGATTTCCGCGTTTATTTCTTCGTATTCTTTTTTCTTTTTGTTGCTGACTTTCTTAAATCAAAGCACAGACTCTGTGTTTAAAACATCTAGTAAGTGAGCTAGATTTTTGTATGGCGTTTTTATTTTTTCTTCGTCCTTTTTAACCCATCTCTTAAATGTCGCGTGATACACCATTAGTGCATAAGAACTTCGGATTTCGGATTCTGGCGTTCAACGGGAATATCTGTTAAATTTTCTTAGTTCTTCACCAACTGGACATTTGGCCATCACGTATTGGTATTCAGCAGTGATATAATTTTTAGGTTCAAGAGGATACTGGCCACTACAATAATATCCATAGACAATTACTAGGTATCTAATCTTGACAATGCACTCATCGTGACGTGCTCACGTCGTACAAAATAATGATAAATGATTTCTGTAAGTAGGTTTTTACAAACACTTTTACATGTCAAACATATTTTTTTAAACTAGATGAGGTCGGCGTTTCCTATGTGACTACTCTGAGAAGAAAGGCCGAAACAAACTCAGAGGTCACAGTCTCTTTTAAACTTTCAACAGTAATTTTATCTGATATAGTATTTCATAGAGTATTTTAATAAAAAAAAATGTAACTATGTCTACTTGCAACCTGTTTCCCACATCATCCAACATGGAATTTATCAACATGGGTTAAAATGCTAGTAACACCTTCGAAATAGAATTTCTGGAAACACTTTCTTGATCGCTTGAAAAGCAGCTACTCCGAAGTCCATAGTTATTTTTTCTGGCGACCACGAAGGCAGCGTGGTCTTAATAAAATTGAACAATATTTCGTAGCTGCGCATTTTCTTCCTACACAGCAGGCAACATATTAATGGTTTTATGTACTAATACTATACTATACTTTCATCAAATGCGTGTGTTGTGTAGAGCTGTCGAAACCCCTTTGGGCAGCTCTCAAAAGTGCCATCAGCAAAAAAATTACGGTAGTTACTATTAGGGTTCCGTAGTAAACAAGGAACCCTTATATTTTCGCCATGTCTATCTGTCCGTCTGTCTGTCTGTCTGTCTGACCCCACTGTAGCTCAGAGACGCTTAGTACTAGAAAGCTGTAATTTGGTATAGGTATACATATTAATCACGCCGACAAAGTGCTAATATAAAATAGTGAAAAAAAAACTTTTTTAGGGGTCGTAAGTTCCTACCCTAAAAAAAAATTGCCTTGCACGTAATGTGGGGGTTTTTTTTCTCTATTTTCAGTGGAACAAAATATAAAAATCCTCTCATTATCATCTACATAATCAGCAAGTAAAAAGTTTAGATACTTTGTAGGGATAAGTACTAAAGTACGTCGCCAGGATTTTCAAAACGAACCTTAGTGGCACCTATAATTTTGTTTCTTTCGTTGTATAGTGCCGTTTTAACACTTTGAAATTTTGGTATGGGCTGTTTCACATGTTGGAGACCGAAGTAATTTAATCGCTTTACTGTTTTATGATATTCTTGTTGTATTGAGTTAAAATTACAGCTACTTGTTCGTTTGAGATTATCAAATTCTTTTAGTACGATTTTTTTAGCGATGTTAGCTTTACGACTCGTTTTGTGTGCCTTAAATGTTATTGTTTCATTCCACGTATTTAGCGTTAAATTTCCTTTACACACTTTCTCGTTGTACCGTTTCCAAAATGAATTACCATTTGTGTATATTTTCTTACAATGTTACTGGTGGCCCTCATACAGCATTTTCGAGCCTCCTCGCTTAGTTGATATAAATTCCATGTTGGATGATGTGGGAAGCAGGTTACAGGAATACATAGTTCCATTTTTTTTTATTAAAATACTCTATGAAATACTATATCAGATAAAATTACTGTTGAAAGTTTAAAAGAGACTGACCTCTGAGTTTGTTTCGGCCTTTCTTCTCAGAGTAGTCACATAGGAAACGCCGATCTCATCTAGTTTTAAAAAATATGTTTGACATGTAAAAGTGTTTGTAAAAACCTACTTACAGAAATCATTTATCATTATCTTGTACGACGTGAGCACGTCACGATGAGTGCATTGTCAAGATTAGATACCTAGTAATTGTCTATGGATATTATTGTAGTGGCCAGTATCCTCTTGAAAAGTTTGTATGCAAATCAACAAAATAAAGTGTCAACAAACTGACAACGAAGGTTGCGAATAAAGAAAAAAAATATTTTGGCGTAACTGGTTACGAAACTTAATCATCAGGATGCATACTTGCGGAGAATTATTACAAGAAATAAAATTCTTAATTCGCAACTGGTTGCGAATCGCAGTTGCGAAAACGGCCGGAGGGAGTATCTTACCTCTAACTGCGGAAAAGCAACAAATGCTGTTACCATTGTTGTTATAGCGACAGACTTATATAAGATGGTGGTGGCTAGCCAAGCGGACTTAGAACAAACCCTACCACCAACCAAACAAAGCAGATTTTTTTTTTTAATTTCTGTTCGGTACAGGTAAACCCGTGACCTTTGTGTCTGAGACAAGTGCAATGGTCCTACCACTGGACCACAGAGATGGTAATAACCGCCTCTGTGGTCCAGTGATAGTGGCGTGAAATAACGCCGCAGGCTACGGGGCATCTAGTCAAATAAATAGCTAGTTTCGTGTCAAACGATAGACTAGTGATTTTCGTAAGAACGAGATTTTGTAAGCGAGTTATATTTCAATGCAGTGACCGAATGAAAAGAGAAAAACTAAACAAAAGTTAGGTTGCGAGCGCATGTTGCTTCTTTCACGTGTAATTAGTGACTGCCCTCAATTCATATAGCAGTATTATTTCAATATTACTTCAGCGTGAGAAAGAGATGGAGCTCTATAAGTAATGTATAGCTCCATAACTTCCCACAGTGAAGTAATATTATAATAAGCTTATAATAGCTTTAAGGCGCTGACAAGACCCAATTGACCAAAATAGTCTTCGCTTATGAAAAAAAAATGCCAAATCTGTATAGTTTGTGGCAGCGGAAAAAATATATATTAATTTTGAACATATTTCCCAGAACTTGGTTGTTACCAAAACACGTTTTGAAAACAAAATCTCGATACAAACAAACGTTAAACTAACCACTTACTTTGAGTTCTAATCCAAAATATCTGTATCAAATATCAACATACTTTACATATTTAATTAATAACAAGAACGTCTTATTTGAATGCAGAACTTGGTTGTTTTTTATTTTCGATTACTCAACTCAATTTTGAGTAAATAGATAATTACTTCATATTTTGCAATAAATTACAAGCTTTGTGTCATCGCGCTTCTCTTTCTTTTCTATGGAATTTGACAGTGACCGCGGTTTAGGTGTTGTCAGCGTCTTAAGAGGTGATGGTTTGCCCCCAGTGCCTACTGGCGTACTGGCTGGCAAAGCGAGCGAGCCGAGAGTTCCCGAAATCCCAAGTGGTGGCAATATTAAATCCGAACAGTCAGTCCTAAGCCTGAATAAAGTATGAAGGGAAGTTCATTTGTGTTGTTTATGATGTGAAGTAACTGCATAGCTACAAAAACCTTATTCGTCCCAAAAACGCAAATAAAACTAAACTAACGAACGAAAATATTAAATGATTACGTAGGTAATCATTTAATATTTTCGTTTCGTAAATAACTGTAGGTAATACTTCGGCAAACTCACCATGATGAATCACTGAATTGATCAACAGAAAATGAAAAAATAACTAGTTACTAAAATCACGTGTTACCAAAACAGGTGACGCCTTCGAAGTCACTAATTACGTTACGTTTCGCGAAAATCACGTCACGACCCACGCCTAGTGTTTATTACTTATTGCGCCGCCCATTGTGTCACCCTATGTAAAATTTCTACATTTCTAACTGTAATTTATATGGTAGTAAAAAGTTTATATTCTATTCTACCTGCTGACGTTCGAATCTTCTATATCCACTTCATCTATAACCATCATTACATTTCTCTAAAACGGTTTATGTTCAAAGTTAATGCATAGTTATCGAATACCGAGCCTGAAACACTAACAGACCAACAGTTACATTCCATTGAAACAAAACTAACTTTAGAAATTAGTTTCCGCTCATTGTTTAGTGCAGGTATGAACTGTTCTACTCAGTTTTATTGAATTGTGTGAGAAACGTTGCTGCTTTAGAAAAATAAATTTGCTGGCGCTTCAATTAAATAATAGATATTGTTCGTTCGTATTAAATGAGTTGCTATTAAATTTCGTTCGCATACCTACTGGGTAAGTGCTAACGTTAAACCTCATTTTATTCCGCTTGGGCTTCGTTTTTTTTTGACGATTCGTAAATCCTTTCCAGTACCGCAGCAGGCTTAGCCTGACGCTTTCTATTTCTACTCAACTGTACAATAGATATCGCTTGTTTAAATTTCTCGATAGAAAACTGTCAACTGTCTACACGGAAACGTCATTTCTGTCTACTCTTCCGTCCACAAAACGCCTCTCTAGGGTCTCGCGCTAAGCCTGCTGTGAACACGGGTGGGTTTTAGTCAGTAAGAGTCTGACACACACTCCCGCTCCGCCCAGCGCTCTGGGCGGAGCGGGAGGGTGTGTCAGACTCTTACTGTGATGAGTATGAGAAGTTATTTGATAAATTCCCACCCAAAAATAAAAACCTGCTGTCATGCTCTACCTTCTATGGAACATTTAAAATATAATAGGTATTTCAGTGTCGGTGAGAGGCTCGAGGCTAAATGAACCACACGAGTTGATTGATGGCTAAGCTACGCTTGCCGCGGTCGGTTCGTGGATGGGTGACCATCCATTACATATCAAGTCCCCGTGCCTCGGAAATCACGTAAAACGTTGGTCCTGGCTGACGTTCGTAGATCTTTGACAGTCGTTACGGGTAGTCTGAAACTCAAAAGCTCAAAAGGGGTATCGTGTTACACAGTAACTGGATTGTGGAGGTCAGATAGGCAATCGCTCCATGTAGAATACTGGTATTCAGCTGCATTCGATTACTGGCTAGACTAGAAGCCGACCCGAACATAGTTGGGAAAAGGCTAGGCAGACTGATTGAGGTATTTCAGTGTAGGTAATGTCTACATATGTTTACACTGAGCGTTGTCTGATAGTCGGTCAAGGAACTGTCATAAAATTATCGTCAAAAGATATAGTGATAGATGAAGATGAATCATGATTCAAGAGTGTTATCACTATCAGTGATCAACAAACTTGTAATCATACCTAGTTCAAACATAGATTAGTATTTTGCGTTAAGACGCTGACAACAGCTAAGCTGCAGTCACTGTCAGATTGCATATACATAAAAGAAAGAGAAGCGCGATGAATCGATGACACAAAATTGTAGTTTATTGCAAAATATGAAACAATTATCTATTTACTCAAAATTAAGTTGACTTATCGAAAATAAAAAAAAAACAACCAGGTTCTGCATTCAAATAAGACGTTCTTGTTATTAATTAAATACGTAATGTACGTTCTGGTAAAAGGTTAGTTTACCGTTAATTTGTATCGAGATTTTTTTTTCAAAACGTGTTTTGGTAACAACCAAGTTCTGAGAAATATGTTCAAAATGAACATATATTTTTCCGCTACCACAAACTATACAGTTTTGGCATTTTTTTTCTTAAGGCAAGCCTTCTTTGGTCATTTGCCTCTTGTCAGCGCCTTAAGCGCAGATTTAAGGCGCCTGCAGACAGGTGCGGCGCGACGCGACACGACGATCAGACGCAATTCTGGTAGAACTATTTCCATGAAGTTTTCATAGAAATTGCTGTACTAGAGTAGCGTCGCGCTAATTTATGTTTGAAGCTTTTAACATCATTTTATCTGCTACATGCCTACTGGACTTACTGGCTATAGATATTGTATTAGGACTTTAGGACAGAAAGTGTTAATATATCCACGTTTATGAGTACTTATATTTCTACATAATGTAATTTTATTTACATAACCAAATTACAAGACGATTATTAACATTAACTAAATTAAATTACAAGACGATTATTAACATTAAGTAAATTAAATTAAAACTAAGTTAAGCCTAAAACTGTCCCTCGGCGCATTGTACCGAGGATGCGTGCGGCATTTCCTCGCTGAATTGCAATGCTGATGCGTTGCGCGAGAAAGCCGCCAGCTTTTCGGTCACCAGTTACATCAACTAGACGTTTCGCGATTTCCGCAAATAACTTATTCGCGCTGGGACCCCACGGACCGAGGGTCTCGACGCCTAAGGGCACAAAGTTGTATTCTCTGCCAAGGCCTCTATATTTAATAACTTTCAGATTTTCGGCATTTTCTGCCGCTGCACCCGCTTTAGAAGTAGTCCGTTGGAGGTAGGACGGTGCCAGTGTGTCTACACAGGTAGCGTGAATCAATCTATCACGTAGTTTTATATTCTATATTATTTCTGAACTCACAGAAATAATATAGAATATACGCTACTAGGTACTATACACTCATCTTTATGGAAGACGCGGTGTTTTAGGTTCACAAATCATATGCAAATGACACGTACAATGCACCTCTACCTACCTTCTAATATACATAAAGGCTTGTACAGAGTGGCGCGTTATCGCGGGCGCGTCAAGTATCGCAACGCGCAGCGCGACACTTTCCATGAAGTTTTCATAGAAATTGTGCTACAACTAGTGTCGCGTCGCGCCTGTCTGCGGGAGCCTTAATAATTACGCTTATGAATTCCCACAGGAATCAGCGCCTGTCACTACTCCATACAAGTTTAGACGTGATTAAAAACTTGCCTACTAAAATTACGTCATTTTACGTCAAGCGCTGATTAATTTGACAGAACTAAACTAAAATTTATCTTCTGACCTTTTCTTAATGAAATAGAAAGAAAAAGATGCACTGAACTTAAATTTAGTTTAGTTTGTGAACAAGGGAATCGGCACCAATTTAATAAGCCAGTGTTTTTACACATCCGTACGTAAGTCGTGAAATTAGCTTTTGTTTTGTGCCTTGTTAAGGGACTTGACCCACCGCGCCGGCGAGAAACGAGTAGAGCTAGCAACAAAAAAACTGGCCAAGCGCGTATCGGTCCACGCTCAATGAAAGGTTCCGTTGTTGGGATGAATTTGTCCCAAAATCAAATTTGACATTGTAGTTGAAAAACATGTTCTACCATACTATACGATATACGTCACGGTCAATTCTTCAACTGCAAATGTAAGTTGATCGACCATTAGGTACTCGTTAACTTGTAAAGCTTAGGTAGGCTTTACAAGCTAACGAAGTTAAAAGGAAAACTATCACAGATAAATAGCTGTGATAGACTACTACCATGATTTTTTTCACATATCCATAAAAAACCATTTAGCTGGCAGGGGGGGGACACTTGACTCTAACAAAAGTTAGCACTTTAAAGCTAATATTACGCAAACGTATCCCCTAATCGAAAAATGGTTTTCGCAGACCCGCAATATTTTTGAGCAGCCTATCCAACAATACCTGACACCATGGGCAAGACGAGAAAAAAAATCATCCCCACTTTACGTGCAAACGCGGTACCATACAAAAAATATTTTTTTAAGATTTTTTTTTACCACTTTGTCAGCGTGATTAAATATGTTTAGGTACCCATGCCAAATTACAGCTTTCTAGTACTAAGAGTCTATGAGATAAGTCGCGGACAGACAGACAGACACACCGACCATGGCGAAACTATAAGGGTTCCTTGTTGACTACAGAACCCTAAAATCGAGTTGGCGAGCAACGAGCAGCGAGTGCGCGACGGCGACGAGCGATTAGTTAATTGATTCTGATAGGTAATTAGGACTTACGATCTGATGGAAATGTAAACAAATGGATCACAAAACGTGCCTGTGGTTGCCAATTTGTAGTGCCACTTACAAATTAGGCGTTTTGATTTGATTATTTGAATACTTGAAATTCTATTTTTAAATAATTCTGTACATAAAGATGTTCATTTTGACAATTGCGGTTAATTTTATAACCTCAATTTTCGTCGAAGATTTTTTAAACACAATTTAATAATGTTATTCTAACAATAACTGGTAAGATATACATTTGAAACCTTTTAAATACAAATGAAAGTGTTACTAATGTCCCTTTAAGAGTCGGGTAATCGACCTTGACCTTGGCCATAGAAATGCACGTTGCGCTCACTCCGCGCCACCGCGCGCGTTTCATATTTTTAGTAACGAAAATATGAATAGTTGAAAAAAATCACAGATAGAATTATAGACAATAAAATAGTGTGTTCCTAAAAAAAATGCTACAGTATTTAAATATTCACTTAGATTAGAATTGATGTGTTTAACATACATTTTTTGCATAACTTACATGGATTACATGAAGGCGTAATAACAGATTTAAAAGTCACTAAAATCATATGCTTGCGAACGAATTTAACCTAAACAGGATTTATTTACACTTCTATGTGATTATTTTTGAACAGACATTACTACGTACCTATCACAAGCAATTTTGTAAAGAGTGTTGATAAACATTTTCTTCCGTCTTCGTATATGACGATTCTAGACAATTTAATCTTTAAAGACATTTCCTATCAATAGTGTATAGGTATATTATCAGTCTGAATAAATAATCAAGATCCTAGATAGGAGATAAAGACGGTCATAATACCGTCTTTATCAGCGCAGGTATATCAATCAATTGGTAGATACTAATCAATCGATTGGTACCTAGTAGGTATATGCACGTAGATTTTAATTAAATCATTTTAGTTAATCGAGGACTATTAAATCTTTATAGTACCTATTATTACGTATAAATAAATACATAGGACGCATAAATATATACACACAAATAACATCGCGCCCGTAATCCCCGAGGGGTTAGGCACAGGTGTACAGGACCTATAGTACCTACACCCACATTTCGCCAGTTATGTTTTGCCTATTGCCATCAACTGGGCACAAATATACATTACATACAAACATAACGAACTAAGTAGGGTGTATGTGACAAGAAAGAAAGAAAGAAAAATATTTTATTTTGGACTCTCACAAGAAATAGATACAGAAGGTGAAAAAAACATTTAAAACTAACAAAATTTACATGTTTGTTCAAACAAAATAAAAAAAAAACTATCAAGACTTGTGCGACGCCAAAAAGGCTCCTATCAAGAGTAATAAAGTCTTACCATCCAGCCAGCACCCGCTTTCAATCACAATCTGAATTATTTTGAAGGGTATTGCTAATCCATTGCTTCATATGTTCGAAAAAATTGTCTGCTCAACAACGTAAATACCGCAATGAATGTTGTTGAACTGTCAAAATGAAAACCTTTGCTACTGATAGTGTGTTACGCAATTCTACAAACCAACTACCTATCTACAAAGTCTATAAAGATTATGAAATGTAGGTACATTCCATAATCCCTACAAACACAATAACACTACCTATTTACTTTAAGACGCTGACAACACCTAAACCGCGGGCACTGTCAGATTGCATAGAAAAGAAAGAGAAGCACGATGACACAACGCTTGTAATTTATGGTAAAATATGAAGAAATTATGTATTTACTCAAAATTGGGTTGAGTAATCGAAAATAAAAAAACAACCAAGTTCTGCATTCAAATAAGACGTTCTTGTTATTAATTAAATACATACATAACGTATGCTGATATTTAATGCAGATATTTTGGATTAGAACTCAAGGTAAGAGGTTAGTTTAACGTTAGTTTGTATCAAGAATTATTTTCAAAAACGTGTTTTGGTAACAAACAAGTTCTGGGAAATATGTTCAAAATTAACATATATTTTTTCCGCTACCACAAACTATACAGATTTGGCATTTTTTTTTCTTAAGACAAGCCTATTTTGGTCAATTGGGTCTTATCAGCGCCTTAACCAAGCACATAAGGAAACATCTTGCATAATTATATTAGCGGAGATTAAACTACCTATCTGACAGCAGACTACAGTTACTTACATTTGGTTAGTAAACTCTCAGACTAAATAAAAAACTAAGGTAGTGCAGCGCTGTGAACATTACAGTGAAGCCATGCCGAAACTACACCTCGCTCTGTGCATACACGCTCACACGCACACATTTACAACACATTTCCACCAAACTACACCTCACTAAGTGCACACATGTTTACGAAACCGGCCCCACGTCACTGTTGACAGCGGTCTTGGTTTTTTTATTTGGTCTGAGAGTAAACTATACATACGTCATTTTATTACCAAGCCTTTCACGTCTCAGTATCGATAATAGCTGAAGAGTTTATTTTTTTGTTTGGTAGCGCTAATCTGTGGAACTACCAGTCGAATTTGAAAAAAAATCTCTTTGCATTTGATAGCCCCATTCTTGAAGGTGGTTATGAGATAACATCACCCTACGACCCTTAGGACTTAGGAACCGAAAAAAAAGAAAAAAATGTCAGAAAACACACTAAGCTATAACGAAGTAATAGCGTGCACGGGCGATGCGATGCGACGTGGTCTGTCGGGGACCGAGGGAGTTTTATAAAAATGTGGCTTTTATTTTAGTATATTGTGAATCTTACGACTTCCACGCGAACAAAGTCGCGGGCAGAAGCTAGTTTCTCATAACCATTCACAGATGGTACCGAATTGTTTACCAAATTATCTTGAAACATAGAAAAAGACTCTATAAACAGCTTTTGGCACTTATGTGTTGAATAGTCCTACAAAACTTTATTTCGAGGTTACTCAATGACACGAACAGATGTTTTGATTTTTATGTTTTCATTGTTCTCCTATGCATAAATAAGTACCTACATACGCACGCAGTGACAACGGTTGTTCAAGCCAATTTTCTTGTCGCTGTATTTACTTAAATTTTCCTACAGCTGCTAAAGGAATACGCTGGCGCCGTATAGCACCAGAAATATAAATTAACTACCGCTAGCCCGCGACTTCATCCGCGTAAAAATCCTTGTTCCCCGTCCCACCCCGTCGCATCGCATCGCATCGCCCGCCCGCTCTAGTAGGTACTTCGTTTTCACTTAGCATTCTTTCGGACTTTTTTTGCTTTTGCTCGGCTCCTAAGGGTCGTAGCGTGATGTTAACTATAGCTTATATATAACCTTCCTCAAGAATATGGGCTATCAAATGCAAAAAGATTTTTTAAAATCCGACTGGTAGCTCCAGAGATTAACGCTTTCAAACAAAAAAACAAACTCATCAGCTTCATTATTAGTGTAAGAAATAGATGAAGTGTTTTTCAAAACATTTATTTTTAAGGCAGCCAATATTTTACAGGAGATATCAACAGCCATAACGATTACGACGACGAAAACTTTTCCATACTAACCAATAGCTGTGATCAGTCCCCATAATCTGGCAAGGGGTTGCAATAAGTCCCATAGTTTTGAGGCTACGGACTTCTTAGGAGGTCCAGCGAGCCTCCTCGGTTGCAGACGAGAGGTGCTCTGGGTCTGAAGGTCCACCTCCGAATCCGATTTAATCGTTGGCACATTCATGGTAATTTCATTACCTAATAGGTATTTAATGTAGACAAATTACTCTACGCTCTCACTTGCACATATTTCGAGTTTCACTGTTCTGAACAATTTTAAATAAGGTGATTATTAATGGTATATTATGGTCCATCGTTTAATTTAATTATAGATGCTTAATGTATTGTTCTAAATTTCTTTGTCAGTTTAAGATTTTTTCAAATACTTTATTTTATATCAATGACATCAATGTTTACTAATGACATGGTGATCGTCACAGAATTATATCAAACACAGTTTGGCGTATCGCCCGGGTACCAAAATATCTTTCCACCTTGGATTTTGTATATGCACACGACCTATATTTTTATAATTATTGTTTTGTATATTTTATTCAAATTAATCCAAAATAAAATAAAAAAGAAATTCACTGTTTTGAGTGTAACAACTTTGTTTTTTTTGTTGAATTAAAATGTTAATGTCCGGAAAATGCGTTTCGGATTTTCGCCGCGGAACGCGTTGGAAATCGTTTAGAGCGACACGAGCACTCGCGGCTACGTATTGCAAGAAACTGAGGCAGGAAGGCAGAAAGCAAATATCTACCATACTAATATCTACATGGCGTGCTCTCGAGAGTATTATACGAGTGTTCAAGAATCTCGTCGCGTCTCAATATCTCCCCTTTTTAGTTAGCAAAGTTGTTACGTACGCAGAGGTACTTACAACATTTTCTTTGGGTTATCAAGTGAGTATTTTATTTTTAAGTGTTTCTTCTCAGTACATATAACATAGAGTAGATTTGTAGAAGGAATACTAAGATATGTTTTTATCTAACCTTGCAAAGTATGTGTGGTGTAACTGTGAATCATAGATTGATAAGATAACGTTGCGATTTAAAAGATGTGAGAAAAATTGAAAAGAGTAGTATTCTTAGATGGTTTGAAAATATGAAATCTCATTTATAAATCCTACTTCCTACTTATATTATAAATGCGAAAGATTGTAAGGATGGTTGGATGGATGGATGTTTGCTACTCTTTCACGCAAAAAGTACTCAACGGATTTGGATGAAATTTGGCACACATATAGTTTATAACCAGGAATAACACATAGGATACTTTTTATCCCGATATACCCACGGGGTCAAAACTTATGCGGGTGAAACCGCGGGGCGCATCTAGTATACTATATTAGTCTATGGAATGAAAGGCGACTTACAAAAGATATTTGTTTCGGTACAAGGCAGATGTGAATGGAAACGCCGGGAGGAGGGACGCCCGAGAAGGACATATTCAAGGTCAAATTAAATTAGCTAGTAAATTAGAACTCCGCTGTCGTGATGGGTATCGATATCTAAACAGAAACGACAAAATAAAAATAATATATCTTTTTTTTTGGGTCAACGACCGATGGTAGTGATGTTCTATGCGTCATGTTCGTGAACGGGCGCCGTCAGTAGAGACTGGTCATCTCTTAGCTGCCATGGTTTAATTTAATTTTTTATTTTTGTTTTTTTTATTATCTTTTTATTACAGACGCTTTTACGTTTTGTATCGTTCTCACATGTATAATTTCAAAATGAATGATGTAAATAACATTTTGTAACCATATTAATATGTTGATTTAAAAGAGTGTCCGCGGAGTTTCTTGCTCGTTCTTCTCCATACTTACTACGCTTTGGAATGGGCAACTAGCTTCATCTTTCTGACTGACCGACCCCTTGACAATTCAAAAGTGCCTGTAATTGGTTTATTTGAAATAAATTATTTGAATTTGAGTTACTTAATTGATCAAGGACAGCTAATGAGACACAATTGATTTTCAATTGTTTGACTCCGAATCGGAGTCGCGCGGGGCTTAACAGGTTAAACCATTTACTGGCACTTTTGAATTGTCAAGGAGTCGGGTCAGTTAGAAATATGAAGCTAGCTGCCCATTCCAAAGCGTAGTAGGTACCTATGGAGAAGAACGGGCAAGAAACTCCATGGACACTCTTTTAAATTATAGGTATTGATACATAAAGATCAGAAAAGTTGAGAAAACCTCCTTTTTGTTTGCTTTATCGGGTTTAGATACCCATCGCGTCTGTGAAGTTTACACAAAGAAAACTGATATTTCAAGTGACTACACTACTTGCGGTTAATGAACCCATCAAATTTGCTTGATCAGGTTTAGATATCGATACCCATCACGTCTGCGGAGTTTTGCTAGGTAATTTAAATTGACCCTGTATTATTTGTGATGACTTTATTGGTGACTAGATGCGCCCCGCGGTTTCACCCGCATAAGTTTTGACTCCGTGGGTATGTCGGGATAAAAAGTATCCTATGTGTTATTCCTGGTTATAAACTTCCTGTGTGCCAAATTTCATCCAAATCCGTTCAGTACTTTTTGCGTGAAAGAGTAACAAACATCCATCCATCCATCCATTCTTACAAACTTTCGCATTTATAATATTAGTAGGATGTAATGTTCATTCTGAAAGGTTAGGTGCGTAGTAGGTACTCGCAACCATGCATGACCAGATGAATGAACGTAAACGAAGCAAAAAGAGCATGTAAGGATCATAGCAGGTGGCGTTTTATAGTCTCTACCTACCCCCACGGGAATAAGGCGAGAGTTTATGTTTGAATATCATGGTTAATCTCAATGGCTCAGTGGCAGCAAGCGCCGCTGCGAAACTTTCAGTTCGCTGACAATTATTCGTTTTTATTTTTCAACCGAACTGTAAATTTTTTTTTTTTTTGAGGGTGGGAAATCATCAAATAACTTCTCCCGCTCTGGGCGGAGCGGGAGGGTGTGTCAGACTCTTACTGACTAAAACCCACCCGTATTCCTTCCTGTTGCCTGTGTTGCCAGGGGACTGGGTGACCCATAAGTACCTTCCCGCGACCCCGGCAGGCATCGGCCCTAGTGGACCCCTACATTTGTGCTGACATCTCTTTGAGGCGCGCGTGGAATACGACGCGCTGTCGACCCGGGCCTGGTCCTTGCCGGACGGTGAGCTACCCATTGCTCACTGTCCGCAAGCCCGCGCCTACGGTGGCCGGAAATCCGCCCGGGATTCCCGACGCCCAGGGCGTCTCCTGCGGCGGCTAGGGGCGAGAGGGCGCGAAACATGCCTTTCCCTCAACCGTCCCGCCTCCTCCTTAGCGAGCATTACTGCTTCGCAGAAGGAGGTGGCGGCTGCCCATGCCCTCTCGCTCCGTACCATGGCCTGAACCAGGGCCGGACGCGAGAGGTCTCTGCCGCCGATCGCCTCCACGAGGACACGGCGCACACTGGTCCCAAATGATAAAAAAGGGGACATTAAGAAATTTTTGACAAAAGGTCAACCGATTCAGCTTATTTTTTTTTTTGTAGACAGCTGATGCAATTACAAATCACTTTTGTACATTGAGTTTTTGCCAAAAAAGCCGTATTTTCAGAGAAAAAAAATATTCAAATATTTTTTGTATGAAAGAAATCCTAATTTTGTCTTTATCTTCCAAGATTAAAACGTATTCAAAATAAAACTTAGCGCAGCTTGTAGAGGGGCTAATTTCTCACTACTTTGTCATAGACACTCAACTGCGATTTTGTGCTCCTTTTGAGTTACATGCACTTTAAATATTTTTTGTATGAAAAAATCCTAATTTTGTCTTTATCTTCCAAGATTCAAACGTATTCAAAATAAAACTTAGCGCAGCTTGTAGAGGGGTTAATTGTTCATCACTTTGCCATAGACACTCAATTGCGATTTTGTGCCCCTTTTCAGTTACAGGCACTTTAAATTTTTCGTTGTCGGATGAGCTTTACTAGTTTTTTGTAGACAGCTGATACAATTACAAGTAACTTTTAAAGATGTATTTTTTGTTAAATAAGCCGTATTTTCAGAGTTAAAAAATTAATTCAGGCGGATTAGAAATAATCTTGTTAAAGATAGACTAAGATGTAATAACATTTTCTTCATTAATAAGTAACTCTTATAAATGTCTTTCTATTAAAAAAAGTCTTATTTTAAATATATCAAATAAACAACTTGGATATCTCAAAACGTGTACAGACATGTTCAGGTACAGGTAATTTATTGTGTGACTCATATTCAGATTATAAGCATTTTTTGGTAATGAGTCATTGCTTAATTAGCCGATTACTTACAATTTGGGCTATATTTGGTCATCTAACGCTAGTGAATGCGTCGGAAACGCTGAATGATAAAAAGGTATAAATTGCAATTAAAACTTTTCCTTCGTACTTTAACGGGCTTAGGACCGTCAAAATACAAACCTATATAATAATATAGGTATTGTATTAAGGCGTACTTAAAAAATTTGAACTACCTGTAACCCTAACGCTTAATTTATCTTTACATGCATGTTTTGTTTATTTATTTATTTTATAATTTATCACTTAATATGTATTTGATTTAGGGCAGGGATCTTGGCGTGCTTATCTGTTTTGGTCACTTTCTTCAATAATAAACGGCACTTGCACTATTAACAGTCTTTTAATTATAGTTCCACAACAAAACACACGCTTTTACAATTATTTTCACAGGTTAATTCACAGAGCAATGTTCGTGCGATCAAGATTCAATGTCAAGTCATTGTCACAATAAAATATCAGGGTATAATAAAAATAAACAATATTGTTCTACCCTACTTTGTCCTAATAAGTCATATGAAATGTAAAATACAACTTTTTATTTGACTACCCCAACAGTGGGTAGTCTTTGTTTACAAATGTAATACTTTGCTAGGGCTGTCGTCAACATAATATGAATAAATAAATAAATAAAACAAACACAAAAAATAAAACAAAGCGCATTTTTTTTCAGTACCTGTAAACTTAATAACTAAAGTAAACTATTATTTTACAAATTTAAATAAACTAGAACATAAATTAATTTTAAGCGCATTTTTTCTCAGTACCTATAAACTTAATAACTTAAATAAACTAGATTACAAACTTACAAACTTAAATAAACTAACATGAACGTGCGTATGTTACAATGTGAATTATGCTAGCGGATCTTGTGGGGGATTATTCTCAATGTCGACGTATACTTCTTCCTCATCAGCAACTTCTAAATCGAGTTCATTGGGTGAAACGTCATCCTTTAGAAGATTTTCGGCTTCTTCAAACCTCTGCTGCTTTTGAATTTTGGTGAACTTCGGTCTTATGTTCGTAATGTACGGATCGGAGCTGATAAGTAACTGGTGTAAAATATCTTCATTTGTTTGCATTCTGCCTATCTTTCTAGTATGCTTTTCTCTGATTGAACGAAAATCTTTGTTTCTTGCTTCTGAGGCTTCTTCGGACATCATACCAATTGGAATAAAAGAAAAATGCTTGCAAATATCTGCACCATGCACTAAAAGTTTATGTACACTCGAAGGCATGTAATACCACGAGTACTCGCTGACATAAAGTTCTGCTGTTTCTCTGCAATAAATTCTAAATTTTTCAATATCTACATTTCTCCCAGAAGATATTGCCTGCAAAATTACAGTAGGTAAATCTCTTAATCAAATTAGCATTAACTCCTGTTATCTCAGCTGACCTTTCGTAATCATTGAAAAACCGTCGAGCTGTATTGCCATCGTTTGTTGTCCCAAAGCCTTGTTTGACGATATCAATCATTAAGCCAGTTACAACAAAAAACTCATGCTGCGTTAACTATTTTCTTGATTTTCGGAGCAGTTTGTCCTCACCCCGAGCCGCCCATTTTTTGAAATCTAAGTTGTAAGATATGTGCAAAATACATTCCATGCATCGCAACCACATGTGAAGTGAAGATAAACCATATTTGTACATATCATGGTTTTCTGGTTTGTTAAAAACGAGGTTCAAGTTGTTCATATCTTTCGGATTTGTTAAGCAAATGTTGCAATTGGCTGCAGACTGTGTCTGTGAAAGTTCCGTGCATACTTTGCCGTCGATCATCGTCATATGCAATTCATGAAATACTTCAAATTCGCCATCAAATAACTTTGTTGGTAGAAGGTTCTGAATTTCTTCTTGTAATGTTGCTTCTACTTGCTGAATATATTCTTTTGTTTCTTGTTTGAATTCGAACATAATTGGTCTGCAATAGTTTGTTGAAGAAGGGCGCGGATTTTCCCATACTATCACATCGTTGTCACTCATAAGGCGAAGTGGCACAAAACTAACCATAAATACAGAAGATTCTGAAAATATGTCACCAGTTGGTTTTTGTTTGTAACAACTTTGTGAAGAAGCTCCGTCACAGCCCCATTTACTAACTAGCTTCAAAACACCACCATTAATATTTGAACCAGTCACTTTCAAAATCTTCTCGGCAGTTAAATCTAGAACTGCCTGTAACTTAATTTTAGCTCCTGACTCCGATATCACAATATCTTCTTTTGCTGGATAGCATTCTTTCTTCTTCAACAGTAACTTCTGGTAAGATGGAAAAGCCGCTGTGCCATTTGTACTTAAAATGGACCTCAAAGTTAGATATTGCCATTTTGATAAACTCAATGCTGTGGCAAGAGCTAAGGTGTCTTCCTCGGAAATCGATTTATCAGAAGCTTTATATAAAAAGTCACTTACTTCTTGCACCTTTTCTGGCTTATTTGAGAGGCACTTAATAACTTTAGAACAAACAGTGCGCCCGTTTTCATTAAGTTTAGCAATAAGAGCATAGAACAGCTCTTCTTCGGAATGCTCCAAAAGAGACAAAGAACGTCTTTTCTTCTGCTTATTTGTTAAATCTTCAAATGGTCGTTTATTTCTAGTTCTGGGAGTATTTGTGGTAGCTTCTGATGTAGATGCACCCGCTTCCTCTTCGTACGATAAATTATGCTCTTCTACGTCTACTGAAATGTCCTCTATGGTATATTCTGGATCAAACAACATAGGAAAATTCACAGAAGTTAAAGTTGGCCACAATATTTTAGACTCCAACCACTCCTTGTTTTTAACACCAAATCTTTCGTTTCTACCTGAATTGTCCCATCTTCTAGCTAGGTTTGACGTATAATTTTGGCAAAACTTTTTGATAATACTGAGCTCTTCGTTTGGAATTTCACTTGAAATACGATTTATAATGGTTTGACACAGTAAATCACTATTTTTAAGGCACCCACTATTACTCAAAAAAGAAAAAATGTCTAAATTAGTCACAAATGTAGTCATTTTGATACAAAAATGTTACAGGCAAATAAATAAAAGTTACAATGTGGTGATAGTTGATAAAAAATTGTGTTGTTTTTACGAGCACAAGACGCGTAATGAACAAAAACGGGTTCCGCTTGCCCTTATACTATTGATATATGACTCATTACCCAACTATCCCGTTACTTAATGGGGTAGTTAGATAATGGCTCATTACCTAACTACCTCATTACTTAATGGGGTAGTTAGATAATGAGCCAAATATTCTTGCAATTTGGATGAGTCACGAGAAAATAAAACATACTAAGATGTGCTCCTACATAAATACCGCAAAACTACAAAGGGAATTTTTAATTGCAATTTATATACCTATTCATCATTCAGCGTTTTCGACGCGTTCGACTAGATGACCAAATAGAGCCGAAATCGTCACTTATAGGGTAATTAAGCAATGACTCTATACAAAAAAAAATTTACATACGAGTCACACAATAACTTACCTGTACATAAACATGTCTGAACACGTTTTGAGATTTCCTTGTTTGTTTATTTGATACTGATAATTTCATATATTTGTAAGAGTTACTCTACAAGCTGCGCTAAGTTTTATTTTGAATACGTTTGAATCTTGGAAGATAAAGACAAAATTAGAATTTTTTTATACAAAAAATATTTAAAGTGCCTGTAACTCAAAAGGAGCACAAAATCGCAGAAGAGTGTCTATGACAAAGTAGTGAGCAATTAGCATCTCTACAAGCTGCTTTAAGTTTTATTTTGAATACGTTTGAATCTTGGAAGATAAAGACAAAATTAGGATTTTTTCATACAAAAAATATTTAAAGTGCATGTAACTCAAAAGGAGCACAAAATCGCAGAAGAGTGTCTATGACAAAGTGGTGAGCAATTAGCTCTTCTACAAGCTGCGCTAAGTTTTATTTTGAATACGTTTGAATCTTGGAAGATAAAGAGAAAATTAGGATTTTTTCATACAAAAAATATTTAAAGTGCCTGTAACTCAAAAGGAGCACAAAATCGCAGAAGAGTGTCTATGACAAAGTGGTGAGCAATTAGCACCTCTACAAGCTGCGTTAAGTTTTATTTTGAATACGTTTGAATCTTGGAAGATAAAGACAAAATTAGGATTTCTTTCATACAAAAAATATTTGAATATTTTTTTTCTCTGAAAATACGGCTTATTTGGCAAAAACTCAATCTATAAAAGTGATTTGTAATTGCATCAGCTGTCTACAAAAAAAAAAATCAGCCGAATCCGTTGACCTTCTGTCAAAAATTTCTTAATGTCCACTTTTTTATCATTCGGGACCAGTGTGCGGCGGTGCTCTGCCCAAGCCGGGCAGACCTACGTATGCTCCACCATGTCCTCCGGGCGATCCACGCAGTGGTGACACCCGGACGTTTCCTCCCGCCTTATCCGACACAGGAACCCCCACGGGAATAAGGCGAGAGTTTATGTTTAAATATCATGGTTAATCTCAATGGCTCAGTGGCAGCAAGCGCCGCTGCGAAACTTTCAGTTCGCTGAAAATTATTCGTTTTTATTTTTCTACCGAACTGTACTTGGAACTGGCTTTTTAGGGTTGCGTAGTAAACAAGGAACCCTTATAGTTTCGCTATGTCCGTCTGTCTGTCTTTCCCCGCTGTAGCTCAGAGACGCTTAGTACCAGAAAGCTGTGATTTAGCATAGGTATACATATTACTCACGCCGACAAAGTGGTAAAATGATATTTTTTCTCGTCTATCCCATGGTGTGTGGTATGGTTGGATAGGCCGTTCAAAGATATTGTGTGTCTGTTAACACCATTTTTGGAATTAGAGATCCGTTGCGTAATATAAAGCTTTAAAGTGCTCATTTTTGTTAGAGTCAAGTGTCCCATGCAAAGCTAAACGGTTGTTTATGGAGATGTGAAAAAATCATTGCAATAGTTATAATGAAATTAAAAGGAAAACTATCACAGCTAAGTAGGCTTTATAAACGAGGAGAATTGACCGATAAGAAAATCGATTTTTGGGAGAACATGTTTTTCAACTACAATGTTAAGTTTGTTTTTGGGATAAATTCATCCCAACTTCCCAACTACGGAACCCTTCATTGCGCGTGGTCCGACACGCACTTGGCCGGTTTTTTTATAGCAATCTTGTTGTGATAAATTGTTTCAGACTTTTTTAAAACTGCATGTAACGCTGCTCGATTTTTCTGAACGAAATCTACGGTGTTACTGTCAAAGGTGTGTCAAAAGTGACAAAAACATTGGAAACTGTTCGGAACGTCTATTTTCATCAATATTTTGTATTTTCAATTTCACCAAAAAATATTCTAGGGAAATCTGCCGGTTTTGGTATTATTTACTAACATATAACCTTTCTACTACCTACATAGAACTTTATCATTCATTCTTTATAATAATACGCGACATGACACCTTTATTATTTTCAATTCGGAGGGTGTTAATTGTATGTAGTGTGCCTAAAACGACGGCTTTACGACATTCGAGCCATTTGTCATCATTTAAAGAGTCTTTGAATGCTGCAAAAAATGTGGTTATCATCTCTGGTGAAGATATAAGCACTGAATCAGGACCCCCAGTTTATGGCACTAGAGGGCATTGGAGGAAGTACCAAACATCCTCACTAGCAACTTCTGGGGCTTTCCTGACCTTTCCCAGTTTAGTTTGGGAGTTCTATCAGTATAGACGAACAATAGCAGCTCAGGCGCAGCCTAATGAGGTAAGGAAGATGTACTTAAGTTATTAAATTACTGTTACATAGTCCACTACGTTTTTAATTACAATTATCTAAAGCCAGGTCTGTCCCAAGTACTGGTTTAGCTAAATGAGAAGTTCAAAGTTGTTGCAAATCATCATTTCAGTATATTAGGTCACCTGATAGATGGCGGGGTGTTGAATACCTACCATCATTTCCCAAAATATGGGTACACCTCTTTATACTTAGAATGAGGGGCATTCGTAATTCGTAAAAAGTCTTCTCTTTATCCATTGGTTTTACTTGTTATTAAATTAAATGGCCTTATTTCAGGCTCACAAAGCTATAGCTCAATTTGAAGAGAAGTACGGAACAGACAAGTCAATAACTGTGATCACGCAGTGTATAGATGGGCTCCATGCTAGAGCTGGCACCAAGAAACTGATTGAACTGCATGGCAGTCTGTTCAAAACTAGGTGCATCAAATGTAATGATGTACTAGCAAACAATGATAGCCCAATATGCGAAGTATGTGAAGAAATAATTGAACTAATATATTATTTTAATGACGGCTAACTTTAAAAAACCCTGCTTTATTCAAACTTGCGTCACAATTACGCAACTTTATCCTATTTACCTGTTAATAGAAATTTAGCATTAAAACAGCTTTGTATTCCAGGCACTAGCCAACAAAGGTTCTCCTGATGTGTCTGATACTCATTCGGATATCCCTGAGAAGCTTTTACCACACTGCAATAAGTCCAGCTGTGGTGGTCTACTCAGACCAGACATAGTCTGGTTTGGAGAATCCCTGGAGCCTTCTGTAGTTGAAAAAGCAGGTAAAGTTCAGAAATGTCGGATTGTAACAAGAATGGGAAATATAATAATGAACAACTTCTTATACTAAATTAACCTATTGACTGGTGGTTTTATATTGATTGCCGTGCCCCCAGCACCCAGCTCATAAATACGACTCAGTCGTGTAGGTAAATACGACTGAGGCAGCACGAGCACGAAAACATTTGTCATTAGGTCAATTGGACAATAGGTTAACTAACAAATTAGTTAAACTAATAATAATGGTAATAACTAATAATTATGGTAATAATAATGGTAATAACTAGCTTTTGCCCGCGACTTCGTCTGCAAAGAGTATTTCTTTTTTCTAGATATGAATTATCGTAAAAATATAGAGCTTTGTTCATAGCTATTGCTCGGTACTATATGTGATATTTGTCAAATGTTCAGGTAGATAAAGTCCTTTAGAGTGTTTCTTTATACACAATGTTTTTCACTTAGTGGAAGCGGGCACTAAAATAACCAAGCCAAGTTGGAGAGCTCAGACGTGAGCAAAAATTCAACAGGATAATTTACCGACTCGTCCATATCGACCATGGTGTCAACAGAATTATAAATCATTTCTTCACCTTCAAATGAATGTATCAACATTTCGTTGATTGCAGCGGCTTGGTCGTTTTTGGGAGTCAAAATGGACCTAGAAACTAGAAATTTGCACAGAGATACCTTATATGTATAGTGTAGGCCTCTACTAAGCAAGCCGTTTTGAAAATTCCCAAATGAGGTAAAATACGAGATGAAACTTTGTATGAAAGTCCGTCAGTTTCGAAGTTAGAATCTTCAAATTTTTTTTTAAGGCTGAAAATTAAGTTATACGTGTTTCAGCGTTTCTGATAATTCCACCGTTCAACCGAAGGGGTAAAAAGGGGGATGATGTTGTAAATGGAAAGTCCTTTATTTTCGAAGTGAAAATCACTAAATTTACTATTCAAACTATAACAGGGTAGCAAGTCAACGATACTGCACAACTTTCTCAAGGAAACTTTGGTCGAGAAATAAAGTAAAAATTCACCTCTCCATACATTGACCCTTAAGACGCTGACAACACCTAAACCGCGGTCACTGTCAGATTGCATAGAAAAGAAAGAGAAGCGCGATGACAACGCTTGTAATTTATTGCAAAATCTGAAGCAATTATCAACTTACTCAATTGAGTTGAGTAATCGAAAATAAAAAACAACCAAGTTCTGCATTCAAATATGAAGTTCTTGTTATTAATTAAATACGTAACGTAAGTTGATATTTAATACTTACTGATATTTTGGATTTGAACTCAAGGTAAGAGGTTACTTTAACGTTAGTTTGTATCGAGATTTATTTTCAAAACGTGTTTTGGTAACAACCAAGTTAACTATGTTCAAAATTAACATATATTTTTTCCGCCACCACAAACTATACAGATTTGGCAATTTTTTTTCTTAAGAGAAGCCTATTTTAGTCAATTGGGTCTTGTCAGCGCCTTAACAGCTAATCAAAGAATGTATGAAAACCAATTTTACTGTTAGTTTCGTGTTATACTTATAACTATTATTTATGTGAGGTGTCGGGATCGGGATTATTTGTTTTAAATTACGCCATGACACCTATCCACAAGTTCCTCAACCATTTCCAGACAGATATATTATTTGCTCGTGGCGGCACACATACAGACAGGCAGACTGACATATCGGCGGAGACCTACCACAAGTTCCTCAACCATTTCCAGACAGCTGAGATATTTGCTAGACATGGGTAGTTCGCGAACGATTGAAGGAAATGAAGTACATTCTTCATTTCACAAAATAAACTTAACTTTCCTTCAGTAATCATTCAAATGTGTCTCTACTTCATTTAGTTCAGTCTTTCTTTTCGCTCGCACCAACTCAGCATTCATTTATTTCATTTCGCTCGCATGCATGACTCATACGCAGTGTTGCCAATTTAGCGACTTTGTCGCTAGATCTAGCGACATTTCGTTTTCTACAGCGGCTTAAATTATGTGTCTAGCGACAAAAAAAATCTAGCGACTATTCTAACGACTTCTAGAGTTTAAATAAAAAAAATTACAACTTTAAACAATCTTCATAAAATTAAAATATGGCAAGATCTAAATCCAGAAATCTATATTCGGAACGCTGCCATAAATTCTTATGCTTAAGCCGGGATTCCCCCAATGCTGTAATTGATTTGTGTAGAGTCCGCGCCACCACTGAAGTCCCTTTGACGCGGCGCTAGTGTCTATGCGACGTTCAACACACTACATTAAAAAAATGTAGTTCCACAATTTTCCGCGAGTCTTCTTTCGTGGCGCGTACTCTACAGGGAAATTTGAGTATTCATTCGTTGATGGAGTGTATTGTGCTCTCTAATTGTACAAGATTAACGGTTACTTATTAAATTTGCTGTAAGTTACGTAAACTCAAAGTTACGTAGAATAGATAGTCAGTGATTGATTACGTTTGTTGAACAATGGAAATACCTATAAAAAAAAAGTTACAGAAGTATAGAAAAGAGTGGGAAGACAATCCAGACTTCAAAGCATGGTTGGCACCGGTTCAAGGAACTGATTTAAAAGGTATGTGTCGCTGGTGTCAAGCTGAATTTTTTGCCAAAATCAGTGATATAAAAAAAGTCTAAAAAACATAAATCAAAAGCGGAAATAATAACCAAACAAAAGCCCTTGCCACCGTTCCTGCCAGTTGATAAAATAAAGCCTTCAAGTAGAGCAGAAGCAGCCATGGCTCTATTTATTGCCGAACACTATTCCGTGGTGACGGTAGAGCATTTGGGAGAAATGTGTAAAAAACTCTTTTCCGATTCTAAATGCGGCCACGATATACATATACGTAGAACTAAATGTTCTGAAATAATTAATGAAGTATTGGGACCACACTTCAAAGAATAGCCAAAATATAGCCTCATTCTAGATGAGTCAACTGACATCAGTGTCCTGAAATACTTAGGAATAGCAATAACTTTATTTTGTGAATTACTGAAGTATCTTCAGTAATTCACAATATAAAGTTCTGTCAACATTTCTGGCATTAACACCTATTACAAAAGCTGATGCAAAAGGGCTTGCTGAAGCAATCATAAACACATTGAACGATAATAATTTAAAATTAAAAAAATTAGTCGGTATAGGTACTGACAATGCTTCAGTGATGACTGGTGTGAATAATGGCTTGCATCAAATTTTGAAAACAGAACATGGATTGCCTAATCTGGTGCTTGTACGATGTGTTTGCCATTCGTTGCAACTAGCGGTAAGTCATGCTTCTGAAAAAACCTTGCCACGTAATATTGAGTACATAATAAGGGAGTCTTATAACTGGTTTTCCCTATCTCCCAAACGACAGGATGAATACCGACAAATTTATGAGACCATCAATTGTGGATCGCAGCCTTTGAAAATTCTTAAAATGTGTACTACACGATGGCTATCAATATTCCCAGCAGTTAGTCGCATTTTACAACAATGGGATGAATTGAAGTTACATTTTTCGTTATGCAAGGTCAAAGAAAATTGTTACACAGCAGAACTTCTGCATGCTATGTTTGAAGATGGTAGTAATTGGCTATATATGACATATTATATTCAAAGCATATTAGGAGAAGTTCAAACAGCTTTGAAAGTATTTGAAAGTGAAAATGCTGATCACACAAAATTGCTCGAGACCCTGACATTTTTATTGCGATCAATATGTAACAGAGTCATTTACTTTCACACAAATATAAATGTACTAACTACGACAGTTCAAGAAAATCACCTAAACCCCTACGCTACGCTTGGATATGCTTTTGAAACTAGTGCTCGAAAACTTAATTTGAATGAAGATGTCACAAATATAGTCAAACAAAGGTGCGTTGAGTTTACAGTGAAGTTGATAAGGGAATTGCAAAGTAGGCTCCCTCCAAATATTGAAATATTGATCAAAATGAATAAATTATCCGTCAGCGAAGTTTTGCGAACGATGAATCAAAATGATAACATTATAGATTTGGCAAAAGAGTTAGGGATTGACGACGTACAAAAAATGGATAAAATTGATTTACAGTGGAACAATATAAATTTTGTTAAATGGCAAAACATTAATAGCACGCTAGAGTTTTGGGCTGAAGTCAATCAATATAAAGATGCTGCCGACAAAAAACCATTCCAAGAATTGTGTGATCTGGCATTAACTGTAATATCGTTACCTCATTCGAATGCCGAAATTGAAAGGATATTTAGTGCCATGAACATTACAAAATCGAAGAGTCGAAATCGAATGAGTTTGAAGTCATCAAACTCTATTTTAATGATTAAATACTCTTTAAGAAGAACCAATAAAAGCTGCTATGATTACGACATACCAATTGATGTGCTAAAGAATATTGGGACCAATTAATCATATTCATTTGCCAAACGTACATCACAGCCTCATCCATCAACTTCCGGTATTAATTCCAGTTCCAGAACGGATACATTAACCATTTCAGATTTTCAGATTAATAGCGATAGTTCTGAATGTTCTGATGATGAATGAAGAAACTTTTTCATCATTTTTAGTATTAAGTTTTCGACTGTTTAATTTGTGAAATAATTATTTTTTTCATTTGGTGCCTATAAATAATATTTTATTTTATATTTTATTTTTAGTATTAATTTCTTGACTTTTCGTTTGTTAAATAAATGTTTTTTATAATGTTCAATTGTTCTATACCGATTACAAATATTATTCTGTGTAAGTAAATCAAATTATTTTTTTTTTATCCAGCGCTCAGAATATTGGGATCATTTAGCGACTTCTAGCGACTTTTGATCTTTGTCCATAGCTAGCGACATCTGGCGACTTTTCAAGCGTACGTCTAACGACTTTTTGACATTGACAGTTGGCAACACTGCTCATACGTGTTCGTGTCAATTCGCCGGCCGGTCGGCTGACGTCGGGGTCGGGCTGACGAGCGACGACGGCGCCTTTCTGACTATGTGTGTGTCGCTCGTCTAGCTTACACACACATGGCAACACACATGACTATTTTCTACGCCAACCTAGACAAAAAAGAATCTAACTATCAGTAAAGAAAACATACTACTTACTATATATAATTACTTAGGTAGTTTTGCTTACTTCTGAAACTGTTAATTTTATATTAATATTTTTTTAGTTTTTTTTTAAGTCAGTTTCATATTTCATGGTTGACAGTCCTATGCCTGTATAGAGTATGAAGGAAAATCGAGATGCGTATAAAAGTGAACTAAGTGAAGTGCATCATTCATCGTAACGTATCACACTACGCGAGCTCGATATCTCATTGATTCGTTCTAATTTGCTGAACTAAATGAAGTACTGAACTAAATGATTGGACTACTTCATTGAGCCAAAAGATTATACTTCATTCATTTCTTTTCGCTGACACATTTTGCGCATGTCTAATATTTGCTCGTGCCAGACAGACAGACGGATAGACGGGCGCATAGAGACGGGCGGCAGTAGAGGCTTAATAATAAAACGATACCTATACGTGTACATTATTTTTAATTGTATTTCGAAATTTCGTAAATGAACAACTTCAATACAAACTTTCATCCTCCTTTTCACACCCTTAAGGGTTGTAATAAAAAAAATAACAACGACATATATTATGTTGCGTTAGTTACCAACCAGGCTGAAACAATAAATTTTGTGATTTTTCTTCGAAACTAGAGACCTTTATATACAAAATTTCATCCCGTTTTTTACCCCCTTAAGGGTTGAAATTCTAACAACACCGATATACGTTGCGTTAGTTTACAACCATAAGATTTTCACTTTGAATATGAAGGACTTTCCATACACAACTTCATCCCCCTTTTTACTCCTTCGGGGGTGGAATTATCGGAATCGTGAATTTCAGTCGTCAGCCTAAACACAAAATTTGAAGATCCTAACTTCATAACTGACGGACTTTTATACTCATCCCCGATTATACCACTTTTTTTTTGGTTAGGAAATCATCAAATTACTTCTCCCGCTCTGGGCGCAGCTGGAGGGTGTCAGACTCTTACTGACAAAAACCCACCCGTATTCCTTCCGTTGCCTGTGTTGCCAGGGGCCTCGGTAACCCTTTAGTACCTTCCCGTGACCCCGGCAGGCATCGGCCCTAGTGGACCCCTACACTTGTGCTGACGACATCTCTTTGAGGCGCGCGTGAAATACAACGTGCCTTCGACCCGGGCCTGGTCCTAACGGGACGCTGAGCTACCCATTGCTCACCGGCGGCTAAGGGCGAGAGGGCGCGAAATTTGCCTTTCTCTCAACCGTCCCGCCTCCTCCTTCGCGAGCATTGCCTACTGCTTCGCAGAAGGAGGTGACGGCTGCCCATGCCCTCTCGTTTCGTACCATGGCCTGAACCAGGGCCGGACGCGAGAGATCTCTGCCGCCGCCCGATCGCCTCCACGAGGACACGGCGGTGCCCAAGCCAGGCAGACCTCCACCGTATGCTCCACCGTGTCCTCATTTTACACCTTTAGAAGTGTAAATTCCAAAAGTGTCCTGTGTGTACTGGCCGAATGGAAGTGATAAAATATGTGAAAAGTAAGGCAATGTTGGAAAGAAATTCAAGATTCAAAATCAATCAAAATCAAAATCAAAAGTCATTTATTCAAACTAGGCTGAAAATCAGCACTTTTCGAACGTCAAAGTTACATAAGACAGTCCCCCAAAAATGCCCGCCCGTCACCACTTCCTAGTGCTTTAGCTGGGAAGAAGAAGTGGTGGAACAAACTCCCCAGCAGCACGTCTGTCTGTTTAGTTATATAAACTTGATTTTATACAAATCGTATGCAAAGTAATTAACATTACGGAACACAAAACATTGGATTAAATTACACACTTGCCATACGTTAGCTAGCACGCGCCAGTATACCAACAAAACAATGAACAAACTGTACTCAAGCAGATAAAAATTTCAACATAAAAAAAACGTAAATAGAACTTAATACCTAAATAAAAGCCTCCAGGCATAAAGGGCGTGCCCGCTTACATAAGGCAATTGCTGTAGCTCGAAGTGAGAAATGATAAACTAGCCCCATCGAAGTAAAATAAGTAAACAATTACTAATAACAATTAAAACCATGATCAGCAAGACGACCAGTCACCACAAGCAGCACCCGTTCACGAGCATAACGCAAAGATCAGCCATCACCCCCCTCGCCATATTGGAGGGAAGGAGGCAACCCGATCCCCGACGCTACCGCAGGCAGTGACATCTAAGGGAGCATGACGAGCTTGCTGCCGGTTGCTCAGGCAAGAATAGTATAATCAATAGTCGAGGACGCTAGCTAACCACTTATTGCAATAGAACTCATAAAACACACATTGTAATGAGTAGATTATGTAACTAATAAATTAAAATTTAACTAATTAAATTACATTGACTTATACAGTCAAAATAAAAAAATAATCAATTATATGAACTCATATAACCTGTCAGTAGGAAAGCTAATTCTGGAGAAAGAACATAAACATTGTCTTGAGTTAATCACAGCGACCAACTATTCTTATCGTTTAAGTAGTCATTGATACAATAGTATGCCTTTGAACAAAGGGTGGATTTTACTTTAGTTTTAAACGCATTAAAAGGCAAATCTAGCAAAGAAGAGGGCAGCATGTTATAAAAAGTTATACCAAGCCCAACAAATGAGTTATGTACCTTATGAAGCCGGTGAAATGGAGCTCGTAATTTGTCCTTATTTCTGGTGTTAATATTGTGAATATCACTATTTTTAGTGTATAAGTGTATATTTTGCCTAATATATAAGATGTTGGCGAAGATGAATTGTGATGCCACCGTGAGAATACCAACATCTTTAAAAAAATCTCTCAGAGAAACTCTGGCACCAAGCTGGTAAATAGCTCGAACAGCTCGTTTTTGAAGAACGAATATATTTTGAATGTCAGCGGCTTTGCCCCACAGCAGAATACCGTAGGACATAACGCTATGAAAATAACTAAAATAAACTAATCGAGCTGTATCAACGTCAGTGTATTGTCTTACTTTTCTGACGGCGTAGGCGGCCGAACTGAGCCTGCCCGCTAGGCTTGATATATGAGGGCCCCACTGAAGTTTGGCATCTACTGTTATACCAAGAAAAACTGCCGAGTCTACAGTTTCAAGCACCCCATTATCTAAGACGATGTTGGGACCTAGATTCCTAACATTTGGCAAGGCAAACTTTATACATTTCGTTTTCTTGGCATTGAGAACTAGGTTATTCGTCGTAAACCAATCCGTGACCATTGAGAGTGCACTGTTTACGTCATCAAAATCTTGTCTATTCCTGTTTACTTTAAAAAGAAGTGAGGTGTCATCTGCAAACAATACAACGTCACAGATACCCTTTAAATAAAATGGTAAGTCATTAATATACACTAAGAATAAGAATGGACCCAGTATTGAGCCTTGAGGTACACCTAACTGAACTGGTAACCCGGAAGATTTTACACCATTCACATCTACACATTGGAACCTATTATGTAAATAAGAATTTATTACTTTGAGAGCTTCATTTTGGACACCATAATGACACAGTTTACGCAAAAGCGTGTCATGGTCCACGCAATCAAAGGCTTTGGAGAGATCACAGAAAACTCCAATAGCATTTTGCGAGTTCTCCCATGCGTCAAATATGTGTTTCAGCAGTGCAACACCCGCATCTGTAGTCGAACGACCTTTTGTAAAGCCATATTGTTCATTATGAAGGAGGCTGTTTAAATTAAAATGTCTTAGCAATTGCTTGAGTATTAACTTTTCAAATATTTTGCTAAATGCAGGTAAGATAGAAATAGGTCTGAAATTGCCAACGTCATTTTTATTACCTGATTTAAATAAAGGTATGACTTTACTACTCTTCATGAGGTCAGGAAAAGAGCCCAAATCAACACATTTATTAAAAGTAACAGCTAGATAGGGGGATACGATTTCTATTATGTTGCTTAATAGTTTAATGGAGATACCCCAGATATCACCAGTGTTTTTAGACTTAAGTGTGTTAAAAATATTAACTACATCACGAGGTGTTACACGTTCGAAGCTAAATAAGCGACTACATTTAGGCACACTACTATGCAAAAGGTTTTCAGCTTTAGACGGGGACGAATTCAAGGAGCGAGTCGTAGTTATAGGTATGTTGGCAAAAAACTCATTGAATGCTTCAGCTACGTCAGCTGCTTTATTAACTAATTTGTTGTCGACCATAATCTCAAGTTGTTTTTCTTGTTTAACCGACTTACCCGTTTCATTGTTAATAATTTTCCAAGTGGTTTTTACTTTATTATTGGAATTTTTAATTGTATCGCTTAAAAATTTAGATTTAGCAAAAACACAAATCTTTTTAAATAGTTTTGAATAATTTTTGACATACTCTAAGAAAGGAGTGTCAAACCTGAATTTTTTCAAACCGTATAACTCGTATAGTCGCGCTCTACTTTTATAAATACCTGGAGTAGCCCATTGGTTAAAGCCAGCGGAGGTGCCATTAATGTTAATGGTTTTGGTCTTGAAAGTAGATTGGTACTCTTTTTGCACAACATCAAAAAGAGCTCCATAGATATCATTAGGATTCACGTGTTCTACTATAGATGGTGTAATTCTATGAGCTATATTATTTTTAAACTTGTCGCACCGACTAGCTGTATATGGCCTGCATTCTATTTTATGCGGCTTTTTATGTAATGGCATAGGGAAGCTAGCTAATAAACCACAGTGGTCAGACGTTAAGTTACTTAACACTAATTTATTTTTGGCATCACAATCACTAAAAATATTATCAATACAAGTCGACGAGGACGCCGTGATCCTAGTAGGTTCAAAAAACAAGTTAATTAAATTATAAGACCTAAACAGATTGAGAAGCCTAATACTTAATGGAGTAACATCTAAAATATTAATATTGAAATCTCCACATAAAATTATACTTTTGTTACTACTTTTTAACCTGTTGAGTGAATCCTCCATTACCGATTCGAAAAGAATAAAATCTCCAGAGGGGGGTCGATAAACGCAAATTATAACGTATCGCTCGAGTTCAACACAAGACAACTCAATAGTGCGCTCGATAGAAAGATTAACTAAGTCTAAACGTTGTTTACACTTCAACTTGTTTGCAACAAGAACTAAAGATCCACCGCGAATAGCACTTTTTCTTATAAAAGCACTTTGTACAGTAAAATGATCACTATTCATAAACACTACTTCATGTTCTTTCAACCAGTGTTCAGTTAAACATAATACCTGAACATCATAGTTCTCCATAAATAAACTTAACTCTAGCTCTTTGCCGGACAGACCCTGCATATTTTGATGTACAACATTCAACATATGCAGCTGACCCGTTGTCGCACCTAATAGTTTAAACAATACTATCCTACAGCGAGACGATTCGTGACTATCCTACAGCGAGAATATTTAAATGAATTATTTTATCTTTCCTTCCTTTTATCTTCAATTAGTAGCTATTTAAAGCTTTCTTTAAACCATACTTTGTTTCAGAAGAAGCAATGTCAACCTGTGAAGTATGTCTTGTAGTTGGTTCAGCTTCACTGATGTTCCCTACGGCCATATATGCCACCGAAGCTATGAACAGAGGGGCGATTGTAGCAGAATTCAACGAAACTTCCAGTAATCAAGCTGACTTCCACTACTTTTTTGATGGCCCCTGTAGCAGATCAGTATCTGAAGCTCTGAACCTTTAGAACTGAATGCTTGAATTTGGACTCTTAGCCCGTTTATTGTAAATGCCTTGTGATTACAGATTTCTGTTACTAACAGGGCACTGCACTGCACTGGCAGTGCACTGAGAATGATTTATAAAATAAATGAAAATGTATTATTAAAGTATCTAGGTGATTTTTGAAAATTTAAACGGTCGCCAGCACATCAAGTTACCACAAACTGTCAAATTTTCTCATTCAATGTTGAACTTATAAGTAGATTAGAGGCAAATCTCTTTACCAGAGCATCTCAATTGTGGAGCCACATTAAATGTTCTATAATTCACTCATTTTTGATTACTGACTCTTATCTTACAAATATAATATACTTACTACTAAATGATAAAGAAATTGCGCATTCATCGAACTAGGTACTGCTTCTTTGAAAAATTACGAGTCGTATGTGTATGGTCTGAGGGTAAGGAGCCACATACAATGTATGGTAACTTTTTTAATGTTAATACTACTGAGCTCAGATTTTGTCTACTAACTACTCTCAAATGCTACTAAATCATACCAAATTATGATAAATATTCATCCATGATGTTCCTAGTTCCGATGTGGCTAGGTACTCAATCCAAACATTTAGATTGAGGTGCCACCTGTATGTTCATTTAACTTTTGAAGTATTACACTACAAAATCGAGGATTAAAAAAATTATAAACTACTAAATAAGTATTTAATTTCATTGAGATATGAAATGTGACACCTCAATCCTTACGGACATTAAATAAGATGGGTCTAGTGGTCTAGACCCATCCCCATGGTGTGGTGGACTAGTGTCCGACCGAAAATGGATTTTCAGCCGAAAACGAAAAAGAAGCTGCGGCTTTCAACAAATGTAAGACTATTAATGATTTTAATTTTGTAAATACATATTTGTTATGGTTGCGACAACCTGACACTGTCCTGCAATAGCAAAAATAGTAAAAAAAAACTTGACTTTCGCGGGCTACAGCTGCAGATTCACCTTAAGTCAGCTAAGTGAAACCACGAGCCGACCCCATTCACCCCGAAGTGAGCCGAACTTCACCTGCAGGCTTAGCATGACACTCTCTATTTCTTCGAAGAATAGACACGGGTCTTTCCATACAAAGTGACATTTCGTTTCTCCTTTTTTGACATCTCACCGTAGAAATCCTTCTACATAAAAAAGGACCTAGACAAAGATCGTTAGAAACGGAAGACAAGATGACAGATTGTAGAAGGATTTCTACGGTGAGATGTCAAAAACTGAGAAACGAAATGTCACTTTGTATAGAAAGAGCCGTGTCTATTCTTCGAAGAAATAGAGTGTCATGCTAAGCCTGCTGATATTGCCGAGCTTTACAAATCAGGCTGAATGTCGCGTGACAATTCATGAACTTCTCATTTTCGGCTTGGCCGAAGCTTCGCTAGCTGATGGCCAAAAACGAAAATATGACCGAAAACGAATATTCGGTCGGTCACTAGTTAATACCGATATTTATCAGTATTAGCTTTAACCAATACCAATACATTCGTTACACCACTAGTAATAATAGTGTTCTGATTCTGTGCGTCAGTTGCCAAGCCTAAGCAATCAGATATTGACAGTAACACTCTTGACAGTTGACAAGTTGATACTTAATCATTTCTATTTACATTTCGTATCCTCATAAAAACTCGTATTAACAGATTAATTATGTGCATACTTTTCATAAGTTCAATACGTAGAACAATAGTAATTTGTAATAGTTTTCCTAAAATCATGGCTTTGCGACAATCCAGTGACATGGCAAAGTTTAGAGAAGCCTTAAAATCGGCCAAAGATGTTGTGATCTTATCTGGCGCCGGTATCAGCGCTGAATCTGGTATACCAACGTTTCGAGGTGCGGGAGGATACTGGAGGAAGTACCAATCATCAACTCTAGCCACTCCTGGAGCCTTTAGGACCAGCCCCAGCTTGGTTTGGGAGTTTTATCATTATAGACGAGAAGTTGCAGCAAAGACACAGCCTAATGCAGTAAGTTCGGCTCCACTATACTTTATGGACCGCGCGTGTGTAGCTTCAATTTATTTTTTTGCGTCTTGGTGTATTCATGTAAAATGCTATTGCAAAATGTACCTACCTATATAATTATATAATATGGTATATTCCACAAAAAAAATCTGCTATAAAAAATTGCCAGTCCTTAAAGTACAGTGCTTCCAATCTTCAAGTGGAGACAACTCCTTGACCAGAAATCTACATGATGTAGTCAGTTCTTCAGAACTATTCTGTTAGTTACCGTTTAAAACAATTACATATCTCCACAAACAGTTACAAAAGAATAACTCACTATTTGTGGCAAACACAGCGAAATATACTTGGAACCAAAGAAAAAAATATACATGGGCATCTATACATATTCCTAATGAAATACATACCTGTTTTCTACTTTCAGGGCCACAAAGCCATAGCTCAGTATGAAGCAAAGTATGGAGCAGATAAAAAAGTAACAGTGATCACACAGAATGTGGATGGTTTACATGTTAGAGCTGGGACTAAGAACTTGATTGAACTCCATGGGAATCTATACAAAACTAGGTGCACTAAATGTAAAGAAGTCTTGGTGAACAATGATAGTCCTATCTGTGAAGTAAGTAAAACCAGCAAAATGCTGGCTAAATAATAATCTTCCTTGGAACAAAAAATGATCATCAATCATTTTTAATGTATTTTTTAAGAGTACCAATTCTTGTTTCCAATTCTACATTACTCTACTGCTAATTAAGTTGACTAAATTGAATGAAAAAATATTGAATTTGTAGCACAAACTGAACTGTATGTGTAGGTGGTGTGGTTTTGAAGTTAATTTTCCAAAAACACATTTGTTTGGAAGTTAAATTGCGAATGCAGCATAGTTTTACCAGGTCTTATATTTTATGTTCCAGGCTTTAGCAGGCAGAGGTGCTCCAGAAGAAAATGTGTCTGGTTCTGATATCCCAGTGAAGTCACTACCACACTGTAAGAGGTCTGGCTGTGGTGGTCTACTAAGACCCCATATAGTTTGGTTTGGAGAGAATCTGGATGCTGCTGTCTTGGAAAAAGCTCGTAAGTTATCTAATATCTCTAAGACTTGATGAAAATTATTTAAATCCTAGAATTCTCAAATAAAAGATGAAAATTGTGAAATGTGGCCTACTCATTTGCATATAATTAACATAATTTGAAAATATTTCCTAATTCCAGAAGCAGCAATGCACACGTGTGACGTGTGCCTAGTAGTGGGAACATCGTCTGTCGTGTATCCGGCGGCCATGTTTGCGCCACAAGCGGCGGAAAGAGGTGCGATCGTAGCAGAGTTTAACATAGAACCTACGCCCGCTACATCCGACTTCCACTATTACTTTGAAGGACCTTGTGGTACTACTCTACCAGTAGCTTTGGCTGATTAGAACTGGCATTTCTGATGACCTACGTCAATTTGCCGTGTTACCATTTCATATTAAGCCCTCGTACGGACGATTTTTTAACGCGCACTAGATTTTCAACGCACTGCTTAGCGCCGAGATTTGAAACTCCAACAGTATGTTTTTTGGCGCACTGACTCTTTTTTTTTTTTGGAATTGGATGTGAAATTATCAAATAAGTTCTCCCGCTCTGGGCGGAGCGGTGTGTCAGACTCTTACGGACTTAAACCCACCCGTGTTCCTTCCGTTGCCTGTGTTGCCAGGGGCCTCGGTAACCCTTTTGGACTTTCCCGCAACCCCGGCAGGCGCGTTGACTTTTGTTTTTTCAATGATCGGCTCAACACTTACAGTTGAAAATCCAGTGCGCGATAAAAATTGTCGCGTCAAAAATTCTCCAGTGCGAACGATAGTTGTGATTTGAATATACGGACAATTTAAGTTGGTAGGAAATTTACTTTAACAGTTAGTTTCTCTGACTTTACGGGAAAAAATATTCTGAAGGTTTGATTGGTGGTTTACACCTTACACAATATAATTATGTGGTAGTGGATATTGTATAGCAACTTATTGACAGTGTAGGATTAGGATATTTGATATATAAGAATACAAGTTTGTCTCGTCTGTTGTGTAAATAATGAGAGTATAGAACTTCTGTAAATATGTAAAAAATAATTTATTTATCACAAATTGTTTAACAATAAATAACTTTATTTAAAGATTTGTTTGCTATTTTTCTTTATGTCTAGCAAAAAACTTCGCTACATTTCCAATCGTCATTCCGAAATTGCAATTTGATATCAGCGATTTCTGTAACAAGAAAAAAGAATCAAGTAGTGCATTATGAAGCGTCTAATTTTTTTTTGTTACGAAAATTCATACGAGTATTATTTATTAATAATTAATCAATTAATCTGCCGGATGCAGCTTAAATACCAGTATTTTATTAACATAGAGTGAGTGATCTGACATCCACAACCCAATTACTGGGTAACAGGATACCCCTTGGTATGACTGGGCTTCTGACAACCCGTAACGACTGTTGAAGATCTATGAATGACAGCCGGGACCAACAATTTAACTTGCTTTCCGAGACACTGAGAGGTCTCGATATGTAATGGGTCACCCATCTACGAACCGACCGCGATCGACCCGTGCATAAGCATAGCATAATCAGCCTATATTGTTCCCACTGCTGGGACACAGGCCACCTATTTCTGTGCGAGGGAGTGGGCCGTAATCCACCAACCGGGCCCAGTGCAGGTTGGTGAATGTCACATGTCTTTTTAGTTCTAGGCACATGCCGGTTTCCTCTCGATGTTTTCCTTCACCGTTTTGAGAGCATTTGCAGTGGTGATGAAATACTTTACACAAAGAAAGTGCCTGCTTGGGTTCGAACCCATGACTTACTATTCGTAAGTCGCGGCCGTTACCACTAGGCCACCGCTGCTCCTACGTCGATCCGTGAGTCTGTTATTATTTTGCCACGAGTCGCCGAATATTATGAAAACATGAATAAAATTAATAATAGTTACCTGTACAAATGAAGGCAAAGCAGACATAGTTTGAGGTCTTGAGTATCTTTCGTCTACTAACAACACGCAAGCATAATCGTTGGCATGTCTTACTGCCCTGCCTGTAACAATGTTTTCAAGTTTATAACATATTTATTCAATATTAAAGTAAATAATGTACTCCATTTTTTCCTGTTGGTGCCGCAAAAGGCTAGTCAAGCATAGGATTTTTATGCCATTGAAAAATGAACTTTATTCTTAGTATGTAACTAAGTGCAAACTTCGAGACACTCGTGTACGTTACTCCAGCAGGAAAGTGGCTGCTAGAGTGGAACGTATAATCAGTGCGTAATCTGCTGTGATGCACCATATAAAAAAAATAGTGCGCTTTATCGTTTTGGAAAAAAAAAAAGATTCCTGCTGGAGTAACGTTGTTCCAGCAAGAAAATTCTAAACGAATGATTGGAGAGAAAATATTGTGCACGGGCAGAGAGCTTACATGTATGTGCAAAAATGTGCGCCAAAAAATATAATTTGTGCGTCTTCAGGTTTTAGAGATAATTGCATTTCCTGCTGGAGTAAAAATTTGCAGAATCGTGTATCTATAAAAACCATTGTATGTGCGTCTGTAGAATAAACATATACCAGTCGCTCTTTATTTGTGTGTATTTGTTTCTATTTCACTCATTATCACTCTAGGCGCCACTTTCCTGCTGGAGTAACGTACACGAGACACTCCTCAACAAACTCCAAAACGCGTGAGCTTGTTTAAACTTTAAAGCACTAATAATAAGGTTTATTATTCAATGGTTTATTATTATGTAATATGTTTTCGTGATCGCAAGTCATACAAGTCTTTGATACAATATGTTTCCAAGCCTACGTAACTCCTCCGGGGCCGAGGGAAAGTCCGGATGCGATACCGAGGCCCCCGGCAACAGAAGGAACACGGGTGGGTTTTAGTCAGTAAGAGTCTGACACACTCTCCCGCTCCGCGCAGAGCGGGAGAAGTTAACCTTTTGACCGCCACGTCAAAAAAGCAAAGACGTGCCCTCAGCGCCAATCTACAAATTCATCCTTTAATACCTACAAAATAGTAGTGAGTTCGGAATTATATCGATAAAGCTGTCGTTAAAACTATCTGTTTATTTTTTAACATACAGTGGCGCCGATTCCCTTGTTCACAAACTAAACTAAATTTAAGTTCAGTGCATCTTTTTCTTTCTATTTCATTAAGAAAAGGACAGAAGATAAATTTTAGTTTAGTCCTGTCAAATTAATCAGCGCCTGTCACTACTCTATACAAGTTTAGACGTGATTAAAAACTTGCCTACTAAATTTACGTCAAGCGCTGATTAATTTGACAGGAGTAAACTAAAATGTATCTTCTGTCCTTTTCTTAATGAAATAGAAAGAAAAAGATGCACTGAACTTAAATTTAGTTTAGTTTGTGAACAAGGGAATCGGCGCCAGTATCTTTTTAATAAAAGTTACTATTTACCCGAAATATGTAATACAGGACTTTTATTTCATCCCGCTTTGTCCTATAAGACAGAAATGATAATGATATGTGTCACAGTTTCGACGTTCTTTATAATTTAAATCCACAATTAAAAACAACAATCGACTAAATCAAGTCAATACCATCACAGCACTATGATCAATCATGACGAATTTTTTTGTTACCATATGATGACAGTGGCGTAGCAGGCACGGCTGTTTTTAATTTGCTCGCCTCTGCACTAGAGGTGTGCAACCGCTATTTATTAATAATATCGAAATAATAATAGGTATTTTATTTTTATGGTTTCGTATTTTCTATACATTTTAGGCATTGTCAAATAATAAAATTTAAGTTTCTCTGAAAGAACAACCAGTAATAATGCCTTAACGTACCGCTACGTACTGATGCACTATGACTGATATATTTGCTGAAATAAATACTATTTACTGTATATTATACTTTTCAGAATACGAGGACAATATGCGAAAGCAACAAAACTAACAAATATAATAATCGCATTGTTATTGAATTTAGGAGGGGCTTGAGGCTAAGTAATAACAGCCGCACGGGTCGATAGATCAGGTTAAGCTACGCTTGCCACGGTTGGTCCGTGGATGGGTGACCATCTTTACATACCAAGACCCCTTTGTGCCTCGGAAAGCACGTTAAGCCGTTGTTCCCGGCTGTCATTTGTAGATCTTTGGCAGTCGTTACGTGCCGTCAGCAGCCCAAAAGTCTGACAACCAGTCTTACCAAGGGGTATCGTGTTGCCCAGTAACTGGGTTGTGGAGGTCAGATAGGCAGTCGCTCCATGTAAAATACTGGTATTCAGCTGCATCCGATTAGACTGGAAGCCGACCCCAACATAGTTGGGAAAAAGGCAGGCAGATGATGATTGTTATTGAATTTAGAATTTACGAGACAGACGAACACCGCCATCTTTTAGAATTCTTACGAACAATCTTCGCACGTCGCGTTATTATTTAAGAGCGGCTAAACAGCCCTCTAAACAGTTTTGTACCTATTCAACGATAAATTATGCATTTTACAAAATAAATACACATTGTTCAATGAGTCGAGTCATAAATAGGTACTTAATTTATAGAGATAAGTATGTCAGTGGTTAGTTTTGTGAGGAGGTATCTAGTCTACAAATAGGTGAGCGACAGCGCGGCGCGCACTAATGAGACCGAACGGCGAAATCTTAGATGACTTAAATTTGAAAAGTGATGAAAGAAATTCCATTATTTGGCTACGATTTTTCAAAGTATATTTTAAAGTACTAACTAGTAGAAACTAGTTGTTAGGGCCAGATAAAAAAGATAATGGTGCCGATTCCCTTGTTCACAAACTAAACTAAATTTAAGTTCAGGGCATCCTTTTTTTTCTATTTCATTAAGAAAAGGACAAAATATCAATTTTAGCTTAGTCCTGTCAAATTAATCAGCGCTTGACGTAGGTGCCGATTCCCTTGTTCACAAACTAAACTAAATTTATGTTCAGTGCATCTTTTTCTTTCTATTTCATTAAGAAAAGGACAGAAGATACATTTTAGTTTAGTCCTGTCAAATTAATCAGCGTCTGTCACTACTCCATACAAGTTTAGACGTGATTAAAAACTTGCCTACTAAAATTACGTCAATTTACGTCAAGCGCTGATTAATTTGACAGGACTAAACTAAAATTTATCTTCTGTCTTTTTCTTAATGAAATAGAAAGAAAAAGATGCACTGAACTTAAATTTAGCTTAGTTTGTGAACAAGGGAATCGGCGCCGTAAATTGACGTCTAAACTTGTATGGAGCAGTGACAGGCGCTGTCACTGCTCCATACAAGTTTAGACGTGATTTTTTCATTACCATTTAGTGTTGCCATTTTATATTTATTCTGCCAAGTGACAGTAAGTACAGCATTATTGTATTGTTTTATTTTGTTATTATAATTAAACGGAGTAAATGAATTAACAATACAGTTTATTTCTAAGTGTAGGTGTTTCTTGCAGGTAGGTAAAAATACTGTGGTGTAAAAATAAATAAATTACTTTCAATTAATGACTAGCAAAAAGACTATTAAGTAACCCAAACCAAAAAAAAATTGTTTGCTTATTGACGACTATTGATTGGTTCATAGTGATGCTCATGTTGTAGATACCTATTGTATACCTAAAGTAGGTAAGGCCAAAACATTTCATTATGAATTAACTATGTAAGGAAAATACGATATATGCGATAAGGCTCTTACAGACTGGGGCGATATCACGGACGCGACAGGCATATTGCTGGCTGTCGCGCCCGCGATATCGCCTCAGTATGCAGGAGCCTTTATTGCCATTTTACTTCCTCAATTTGGAATATAAAAGTTACCATTGAAATAACCTACAAAAGTTCATGACTGAATGTTTATTATTCTCGGCCTTCTCGAACAAGAAATCTTGCACAAACTAAATAAGAAGGTGATGATATTTTTAATTTAAAGACGTAGAAATTTAATCTCAGCTAAAACAATGTATGCCATTGTTCATTAGTACGTATGGATATTATTATTTACTATGAAGACTTAATTAACACACTATGTACGTATTACAAAATGTTACATCAAATGTAATCTTATTTAACTCATCAATACTCATATTATTGGCATCAATTGTTATTACTATTAATAATAAAGGAACAGCTCTATTTGAAAATTTTCCGCGTGTGACGTCATGGGATTGTCATGATTAGATGATTGTGGCGTTCCAGGCACAGACAATATGACAGTGTGATAGAGACGGGCGTTACAGATATTATGATTTATCGATAATCAACTGACACCGACATTTCCTGAGCAGAGAGTTCAGTAATATAAAATTTTCATGATTTCTCAATCATAAAAACTACAATATCAAAAGTTTTATTTATTTATTGACGACTAATTTAAAGAAATTAAGTATAACATAGGTTACAGTCGAGGTCGATATGCTTGTTATATTGATTGCTACCTACATCACTACGTGTCATGATATGGTGACTGTGGCGCTGAGGGCAGTATGTTTTTCGAACTTTTTAATGGGTATTAGTTTTTGTCATCATAAGTTAATATACATGAAATATACAGAAAGAAGTTCAACTAATCTAAATTAGGATGAGTAAAGGAACATAATTAGCAAAGGAAATAAAAAAACAATGTTTTATGAGTTTTATTTACGTATAAAAGTCTGTCATCTAGTCGTGGCCGTGGCGTACTGGGCACTTTTTGGCTTGTCATCTATACATGACTGTGGCGGTCAAAGGTTAATTGATGATTTCCCACCCAAAACACAAAAAAAAAGCCTACGTACCTATAAAACAATGTGCTACGCAAAGAGCAAATATCATAAAAAATGTTACATAGTACTCACCAATACATTGGTTCACTGCTTTCATACATAGATTCTCATAATAAATGTTGCCAGCACTACCGCCAGCGGTTTTGTTCAAATATTTCATCTTTTCCTGCAACTCAGGGGATTTTACATTCGGGTAAGGCATGCCGACTACCATTACACATCTTCCTAAGTCATCGCTGAAAGATGATACAATCTTTTAAAACTTATTAGATCTCTTTTAATTTATTCAATAAAAATTCAATAGAATTATGAATCAATAAATTAAGAGAGCTTGATGTGTTGAAGTTGCTTTCGGTTTTCAGAGTTTTTAAAGTTATCAAAGTGGCCTTATTAGTTACATACTATTGTGCAAACATCCAGTATAGAAATCATATGCTTCCCATTATATGGTTCAAGATATTAGTGGTTAGATTAATCTATGGTAAAGTCTATTCAAGTCCTTGTTTCCAATCGATGTTATTTCCACTTAAACAAATGTCAACCTTGTTTTATTAGGTTGATTTTAGAAGGGCTTGTAATATTGAAAAAAATCATAAACGCGCCACGCGAGGGTCCACGCGATTCTGGTAGAACCATTTCCATTAAGTTTTTAAAGAAATTGTTCTAGAGTCGCGTCACGCTTTTTTGCCTTAAAACTTGTTGAAGTTGTAGCGCAAACTGTACACATATACTTTTATACATTTTTGGAAACTAAATTTCGCAGAATTGTTCTTGCGTTCCGCCGCTGAGCCATTGGAACAGGAACCTACTAATGATAGTAATATTATTACCTGAAGTTCAATCCTTCACTAAGTTTCCCACCGACAACACTCAACAATAGAGCTCCTGTGTGGTCGCCATCTTTACTCTTAACTGCTGAGGCGAACTTACTTAACACCTAAAAATTAATAATGGTCATAAAACACAATAATAATAAACTCAAGATTTATAGCCATCCGGCGAACACCTGGCAAAGCGCAGCGCAACGCAGTTATTAAAAATATAAACATTACAGACACCGAAATAAGGTTTAAAGTGTTCTAGCAAAAATGCACACAACAAATGTGGAATAAAAGCGTCGTATCTAACTGGCAGCATCCACTAAATGATACCAAATATCAGCCTTATATGAAAGACATAAGATTCAAAATCCAACAACTTACCTGATCAACATCAGCGGCAGATTTGGGTTCACGGAATATGGTCTTCTTTTTAGTGATAGCCTCAATAACTTTGTTACTCTTCAGGTGGTCGTATACAGTTTGCTCGTACGAATATGATGGTAGGAAGCATACGACACCGCCTGGTACTATGCCACAGATATTTCTTAGAATACGGCCTACTTCGCTTAACTGTAAGAATAAGATAGCAATTTAGTACTGTACTGCAAGGCATAAATCTGCCTCAAATACACAATAATGACCTGCCTTTTATGCCTTTAAAAAAACGAACTAAGCTTTTAATTTAAGAAAAAAAGACTTAGTTTTTTTACCGTAGGTGAGTTTATATTTATTTTAGTATCACTTACCAATTCATTAGACATCCGATATTCATACGAGAAGTTCAGAGGTACGTTGGTCGGTCCCCTCGACACACACACCCCTAACACATTGTCTGAAGGCACCACATGTTCACATCTTACTACGTTCACTACGTCATCGTTTGTTGAGTTACTTGTTAATAAAGCTTGGAATTCTGCTATAGGTTCCATTGTTCCTCCTGCTACTATTACCTGCAGTAAAAAGATATTACAAGTTTTTTTTGACAAGTTTTAATACTTAACAATAAAATTGTGAATGAACAAGTCTAAACCCTTGATTGCTGTTAATGGGCTAGTTATAACATTAAGTAGATGGCCAAGTTTTAACAAGTTATTATTGTGCATGGACAACTTCTGGTTTTAACACTTTATTATTGTGGATGGACAACCTTTAACACTTTAATATTGTGGATTGACAACTTATAACACTTTATTATTGTGGATGGACAACTTATAACACTTTATTATTGTGGATGGACAACTTATAACACTTTATTATTGTGGATGGACAACTTTTAACACTTTATTATTGTGGATGGACAACTTTTAACGCTTTAATATTGTGGATGGACCAGTTATAATACTTTATTAATCGGTCAAGGACAGCTTATGAGACAATTGATTTTCTATTGTTTGACACAATCGGTGTCGCGCGGGGCTTAACAGTGTATTAAAGAAAAGCGAGCTTTTGGTTTTCCAATCATGCGGTCATAAGGTCACACACGTACCAACCGTCCTCATTGACGGTGTTTCTTTACCCAAAGTATCGCGATTCAAATACCAGGGCCACTGGGTCTCGGGTGACCTCTCACACTAGGAGGATATTGAGAGGGAGCGCCGGGCGTTGGCTGTTCGATGCAATACGTTGGCTCATAGATTTGCACGCTGCAGTAAAGTGGTAAAAGTAACATTGTTTCGGGCGTTTTGGCAATCTTTTTATACGTGCAGTCTATGGGTCACATTCACGCAGAAGGCAGAGGTCTGCGCGTACAGTAACAAGTAACAATGCCTTTAGGATGTTGATGCTGCCGAGGCACTGCAGCGCGTCGGGCATGTTCGCCGACCCTCGTGTTAATGGCTTCCATGCCATCCTCAGAGAGCTGCATCATTGCATTCTCAGCGTCGGGACTGTCATGTGGCAGAATTGAACAGTGCCCGATATTGTGGCATTATGTATAGTTGCATGTCGAAAAGAACAGCAACTGATGAAATGATATTCGATTTTTATTTTGTTTTTTTTTTTTTTTGATTTCAATTAATTTAAAGATTTTAATGAATTTCTTCATTTTAAATGATTTTTAATGAATTTCTTCATTTTAAATGATTTTAAAGATTCTTAAGGAATTTCTTGATTGAATTTTTTTAAATGAATTTTTAATGAAATTAACTTAAACATGATTATTATTTTATGTATGTGATTAATGAGTATTATACTTCTATTACTTAATTTAGTTATAATATTTAGTATGATTGTGGTGTATCTTTGAATCTTTGGTTACTAACATAATTCTTAAATTTACTAACAAATATATGGATCACAGTGTCTGAAGTAAATAAATAAATAAATAAAAGTAAAAATAAATTACATTATTGTGGATGGAAAAGTTTTATAACTTAATTGTTGAGAATGGACAAGTTTAAACACTTTGTTGTTATGCACATGTTTTTACTTTTATTTTTATTAAAACTCTATGCACAACTAAAAAAAAACCTGTACAAAGGCGGACTTAATGCCTTAATGCATTTTTTATCAGTCAGCCTTTTAATCCGCCGTCACCCGTTAAATCAATTAAATACATTGTACATACGTCTTTAAAATAACCGTTTACGTAAAACAAGTGTCAACAAGATCATGAAAAACAATAGAAATGCGTATGTTTCATTTCCTCTTAAAGTGGGTTTAAGAGGAAATGAAACATACGCATTTCTATTGTTTTTCATGATCTAGTAATAAACAATACTAACAGATCGACACTGCTTCACGACTTCACTAAAATGCTCGGCAGGGTTTAGTAACAGATACTTCAATAGCCCAGTTTGGTCCCTTTGCGCTAATACTCGGCCATTCTCACTGCGATTGCAGAGCATTTCTAGAAAATCTAGAACTGCGTACAATCCACTGCCCGCTGATGTTTCTGTTGGTACCTGAAATCATTTTAAAGGTAATCTTTCAAAATGAACTACCCGTTCCGGGATTACAGGCGTCATGTTATGTTAATATAAATAAATCGTGTATTGACAACGAAAAGAAAGGAATATTTTTGGTGAACTTTGAATTTAGCTATATACAGCATCTTTACTTTTAATGAGCAACTTTAACCATGAATATCTCTCGATTACAAATAGTCGCATTAATCAAAAAAAAAAAAAAGATTTTTGTAATCGAGATATATTTAAGTACAGTACTCATTAGTAAAATTGCTCATGGAAAGCAAAGATGCCACTGTTGACGGTACTCGATTTTAACTACATAGAATGCCTGCACTTCTATGTTTAAGTAATCCATGTTTTTAATGCTGCGGGGCGTAGGAACATACCGTAATGCAAATATCTGGCTCTAAGATGGACAATTAAATAAAATACACCTACATTAACTTGAACAGGCACATTTTCCTTCACTTCAGGTTCAACCTCTTTCTCCCCACCTTTTTTCTTAGCAATATTACTCATAAACGTTTCAAACGAACTTTTTTTGCTAACGGTAGTTTTCTTCATCTCCTCTTCAAGCGCTTGCTGACTGTACCTCATAGAGAAACCGTGTAGTTTAGGAGCCAGTCTTGTGTTCCTACAGAATTCTACTAAAGGTCGTAAGTTCATGTGATCTATTTCAGCCTTTATTACAAAGTCTTCTAGAGTGAATATTGTAGTTTCGTCTTGTTTCTTTTCGTTTGGTTGTTTGGGTTTGATCATGCCTGAAATGGTAGGAAATATAGACTTAATGTAAAGGGAGATTGGTCCAGTTTTGCAAAACCCTAATTTGCGTAACATTTATGGCTATTTGTTCAAACATAGCCATTTTAACAATGACGAACTTGACTTTAAAATTCAGTATCCAATGTCATCAGAAAATCATTATCAGATTAAGACGCATAACATTTTTGGAAAAACAAAGTCGTAAAATATTATACAAATCTCACCTAAAAGCTTTCCCACAACAAAACTAATCTGGTTCAATATCAACAAACTCTTACTGCTCAATCGCACTCTGTACTTATTTATATAAAACTGCAAGAACGTCTTCACTGAGCTCAGTTGTTTCATGGTCACAGGAGCTGAGTGAGCGTTCTCTAAGGCAGCTGTTAATCCGTGAGCCTCGTCCAAGATTAGTATGTTGTTTTTTAGTTTTAGGGATATTCCTGTACGGGCACCTGAGCTTACAATTCCTGCATGGCTTATTAGGACTACCTGGAATTTTAAAGAGTTAGCAGAAAGTGTAATAGTAGTTGACAGGCGTAGAGAAAATCCGCGCTAAGATACATCGATAAACAACACAATCCAAACAAAATAGATTGGAATGATTCTGTTGCAGGTTGACTGAGGTTGTATTAAAAACATCTACATTTTAGTATGGTCTTAGAGCTCTTAGAGATTCAGAGTCCCTAGGCAATTGTCATTTGAAGCCCCCCCCCCCCCCCCCCCATCCCGCAGCATTATTTAGCCCCTAGGGTTAGGTTGCATACTTCGCTCCAGTGAACTTTCAAACTGGCGTACATCGAGATCCTGTACTTTAGAACTAACATACGTCGAAATTTCAAACTTCGACATTCAGTAGCGCAGTCGCCTATCTGACCTTAACAACCCAGTTACTGGGTAACACCGATTACCCTTGGTAAGATTGGTTGTCAGACTTTTGATCTCTTGGACTACCTGTAAGAAATGTCAATGATCTACGAATGGCAGCCAGGATCAATGGCTTAACGTGTTTTCCGAGGCATGGAGGTGTCTTGATATATAATGGATGGTTACCCATCCCCAAACCGACTGCAGCAAGCTTAGCATAACCTTCAATCGACTATGTATTTATTTTATTATGGCATGCTATTTTTAAGAGACAAAAAATCTTTATGTATGGCTTATAATATGCTTAAGCTATGTTTCCAAAATTACCCTCTTCCATATAAAAGGGTTTAATTCCAGGCATTATGCATATATTCAACCCACAACCATTTCTTTTTTTAGGGTTCCGTAGTAAACAAGGAACCCTTATAGCTTCGCCATGTCCGTCTGTCTGTCTGTCCCCGCTGTAGCTCAGAGACGCTTAGTACAAAAAAGCTATAATTTGGCATAGGTATACATATTAATCACGCCGAAATGCTTAAACAAAATCATGAAAAAAAAATTTGTTAGTGTACCTCCCTTGCACGTAATGTGGGCATGATTTTTTTTTTCTCGTCTACCCCGTGGATAGGCCGTTGGATAGGCAATTCAAAAATATTGCGGGTCTGTGAACACCACTTTTGATTCAAGGATCCACTTGCGTGATATTAACGAGTAATGGTCGAGCAACTTAAATTTGCAGTTGGAAAATTGATTGTGGCATATATCGATGTATGGGAGAACATGTTTTTCAACTACAATGTTAAGCTTGTTTTAAGGATAAATTCATACCAACTTCCCAACTACGGGACCCTTCTTTGTGCGTGGTCCGACACGCACTTGGCCGGTTTTTTAAAGTAAATTTCCATTATTACCTCAGCATCATCCATAGCCATCCTAGACGCGTAATACGGACATGCCTTCAACTCTTTGCCACCCTTCACTAAATCTTCCATATCCATAATATCAACAAGCATCCTTTCCTTCAAGCGAGTGATATTTGTTTGATTGTAATATGGACAGGCTGTACATGATCTTGTCTTCGTCTTTTTAAGCACTTTGCCTTCTTCTCCTATGGAGGTGGATTTAGTTTTTGATTTTTGCATGTCCAGACATCTGTAGAAATAATTGATTGAAAACCAAAGAAGATACACTGGGCGTTTCATTAAGAGTGTGTTCCAATTGCAATACATTAAGTGTTTTTTGAGCAGTGGTGGCCCAGTGGTAAGGGCCGCGACTTAAGAGTTGTAGGTCGTAGGTTCGAACCCAGACAGGAGTTTTACTTTGTGTAAATTATTTCATCACCACTGCTCTCAAAACGGTGAAGGAAAACATCGTGAGGAAACCGGCATGTCCTAGAACCAAATATTCGAAGACATGTGACCTCCACCAACCCGTACTGGGGCAGCGTGGTGGATTACGGTCCACTCCCTCTCACGGAGATGAGGCCTGTGTCCCAGCAGTGGGAACATTATAGGTTGATTATGTAAGGGTTTTTATATTTTTATTGGGTGGCACACAAGCAGGTGGCCCACCTTATGTTATGTGGTCATCACCACCTATCCATACAGGGGGGTAACCATGACCTCATATAGCAGTATTATTATAATATTACTTCACAGTGGGAAAGTGATGGTGCTGTACAGGACTTATAGCTCCATCTCTTTCTCATGCTGAAGTAATATTGAAATAATACTGCTATAAGAGGTGATGTTTGCCCCCCAGGATCAACCTTAATTAGCTAGAGAAACTTCTCAGACGTGAAGGGTATGAATATCTAACATGGTAAAACAAAAAAGAAATGAATTTGATGAGTTTTTTGGTATCATCCGCATCCGCATCATATCATATCATCCGCATGTATTTACACTTGAAATATCAGTTAAACAATCTGTTTTTTTTTGTGTAACCTTCAGACGAGGGGAACGATAAGTAAAAACGACAAATAAAACTAAACAGATTTTTTTCAACTCATACTTCCAGTAACAACATTAACAGCGGTCGCTGACCCCAAAAAAAATCATATATCTTTTTAATGTTTAGATATTGATAACTAGAAATGCCGACCATAAGAGAGGAAGTAAACAACTACAGCAAAACGTACAAAGAAAGACTAAACAAGCAACACATTAGCTAGAGATGTACTTCAAGACAATGACCACATAAAACGCCTTAAAAGATGGCACATAGTGGACCTCGACCAAAGGAACTAGAGTGTTCCGACATGTAATTGGTGCTATTTACTGGAATGGCAATAAAAAAAAACTCCACCCCAGAACACATCTAATTATGGCTAAGCAGCCGATTGTAGATAACAAGAAAAAAAAAAAAGATATTGATACCCATCTTATCTGCGGAGTTTCGCTAGCTAATTTAATTTGGCCCTGTATAGGTAATGCCCATATAGGAAGCATAGCATCGCATAATGAGCATAATATAACATTTGCACTTGTGCAATACATGCCTTCTCTCTATCAGCAGGCTTACCATGACACTCTCTATTTCTTCAAAGAATAGACACGGCTCTTTCCATACAAAGTGACATTTCGTTTCACCTTTTTTGACATCCCACCGTAGAAATCTTTCTACATAAAAAAGGACCTGACAAAGATCGTTAGAAACGAAAGACAAGATGACAGATTGTAGAAGGATTTCTACGGTGAGATGTGAAAAACTGAGAAACGAAATGTCACTTTGTATAGAAAGAGCCGTGTCTATTCTTCGAAGAAATAGAGTGTCATACTAAGCCTGCGGGGGACACTGTAGCAAGCAATAGGCCATTATTCAAATGTATTTATAAAATAACTCACTTCGACTTTATCTAACACAAGCTGCGCCCCGCGGTTTCACCCGCATAAGTCTCGATCCCATGGGAATATCAAGATAAAAAGTATCCTATGCCTTAATCGAGGTCATAGTCTATCCATATGCCAAATTATATCCAAATCAGTTCAGCAATATTAGTGTGAAAGCGTAACAAACAAACAAGCTCACTTTCGCATTTATAATATTAATTAGTATAGGATGACCAGGTCATATCTCTTTATATAATCAGCCTATAATGTGGGTACATTATAGGCTGATTATATACTGCTGGGACACAGTCCTCCTCACGGTGAGAGGGAGTGGGCCGAAATCCACCAAGCAAGCCCAGTGCGAGTTGGTAATGTCTCTATACCTTTCATTAATAAGATTCACATTCTTTAGCCTGGTGACTTCAGAATTTACACAGTAGTGTTGTCTGGAAGCCAGTGTGACTACTCTTGCATCTTCTTTGAAAACTGTCCTTTTTATTTCACCAATGAACTGAGACAGTTGACTGTGAGTCCTGCTGCTTATGTAAATCTGGAGGATTTCAAACGCAAATTATACATATTTTTTTGGGTAATACTAGGACATTAAGAGGATTTATTTGAGAGGATAGTATGGCTGCAAGAGTCCCTGTTTCAGAATCTTGTTTAGAACTCAATCTCAAAGCATTTATTTCAAATAAACCAATTCCAGGCACTTTTGAACTGTCAAGTAGTTGGTCAGTCAGAAAGAAGAAGCTAGTTGCCCAGTCCAAAGCATAGTAGGTACCTATGGAGAAGAATGGGCAAGAAACTCCATGGACACTCTTTTAAATCAACATAATTATGGTTTTGTAATGTGTATTTCCCATTGAATAGTGGTAGGCATACAACTTTTCAATGATAAATAGAAGTTTAATTTTATTGTTGTGCGTTTTCAACCTGCTATGAATCTTCATTAATGTTGAAGTAGAAACTATTTTACACTACACAGCACATTTTGCAAACATCTATATGCAAAAAAAAATTAAAACTTTGCAGGCAAGATCCATAAAGTACAGAGGTGCCCAGCCTACTTACTTTAGTTATTTGATCATCGTCATCCACATCTTCTTCATCTTCAGAATCTGCAATTTCTTTGTCCTCACACTCTTCTAGAATAAGATCTCTATCTTCTTCCATCTCTGTCTTCTCTTCTAGAACATTCTCTTTGTCATCTGCAACTTTCTCACTTTTACCTTTCTTATTTAAATAAAATTCAACAGTCTTATTAGCTGAATTATTCTTAAGTTTAGAAACATGAACTTTCATTTGATCAAATAGATCTTTTCGTTTTTTAATTTTATCTCGTTTTAGCTGTAATGTTACTAGCGTCTGTTTCTTCTTTATATTTTCATATTCTTCTGTTAGCCAATCATCAGAAGCTAGAATGGAAAATAAAGATGAGTTAAGAGTAAAGGGATTGTTTTGATTTTTTGCACATTGAGTATAATCAAGTATGGTTTTATATATTTATACATTAAGGGAAACTCCCATATCTATTTCAGAAAAATCTTTTATATTTATTAAGGATGTTTCATCCCAGTCAACAACAACTCAACAAATATCACGTAGAAACACATTTTACCTGAGCTTTTGGATATGTCCGCTTTTAGCTGAGCAACATCTTTTTCTAGTTCTTCAAATATTTTCTGATTATTGTCCCGCAACCATTTCAGAGCTCCACAACAGATGCTTAATGATTTTCCCTATAAAATAAAACAGTAAGTTAAACTGGAGTAGTCACTTAGACAACAAAATAAACAGGGCTTGCATCACCTTTTGGCAGTGCAAGAAAATGATAGGTAAGAAGTGGGGCCTATCCCCCAAAATTATACTATGGCTGTACACGGCGGTAATCCGCCCCATGATCTTCTACGGGGCCGTGGTCTGGTGGCCCCGCACCCAGCTAGTCACAGCCTCCAAGAAAGTACAACGAATGCAAAGACTTGCCTGTATGGCGACCACGGGCTGCATGAGGACAACTCCAACTGCAGCAATCGAAGCCATGCTGGGACTGCCGCCGCTCCACCTGTTCATACAGCAGGAAGCGACGATGGCGGCAGTACGCCTAAATGCACTGAATCTCTGGGGCAAGAGAGACACACTACACACTGCGCTGCTTGAGGGACTCAATAAAGAGTTCCCCATCACGAAAGCAATAAATGACCAGGTACCCAAACAATTTATATTTGATAAGAAATACAAGATCCAACTCCACGAGGATCGCCGATGCGAGGGGTTGCGCCCCGCAGAGCTGCGCATCTTCACAGATGGATCCAAAACAGGTAGTGGCACAGGTGCTGGAATCTTCTCGGAGGACTTCAACATACACATAGCCACACCATTGGGGGTCCATAACACAGTGTTCCAGGCCGAGTGCTTAGGTATTTCTCTGGCCGCCTCAGCCATCATGGCCAGGGAAGTTAAGGACCATTCAATCCGCATACTCTCAGACAGCATGGCTGTCCTGCAAGCGCTAAACAGTCACACAATTGACTCTGGGCTAATATACGAGTGCCACCAGCGCCTCAACCAGGTGGGTAGTCTCAACAACATAACCATTCAATGGATTAAAGGACACAGCGGTTCGCTAGGCAACGATGCAGCCGATGAACTTGCCAGAAGGGGGTCGAGCATGGCACCAGTGGGACCTGAACCCATCGTGCCACTTCCCTTCGGGAACACACACCTACGCACTCTGGTAAGGAAACGCACCAGAGATAAATCTCAAACTATGGTCGGACCAAGGTGAGTGCAGGCAGGCCAAGGAAGCTCTCCCTACAATTGATGGTCGCCTCACGAAACGGGTTCTCCGACTAACTAAACTACAGCTGCGCACTGTTACAGCAGCTATAACAGGCCACGGGTCATTTAACAAACACCTTTTTATCATAGGAGTCACGGACAGTCCGCTGTGCAGGGCCTGCATGAAGGACGACGAGACAGCAGCTCATGTGCTACTAAACTGCCCGGTCGTCGCCACATACAGGGCAAAGTACTTCGGTAACCCAGGTACCCTCTGTGAGATGGTCAGTAACACCAAGGCGTTGCTGGCCTTCCTTGAGGAGCTGGGGTGGATCGAATAATCGATTTCCCACCCGTACGCAAAATACGCGCATTGACGTGGAGTTGCGGCCCGTTTTACCTATTACCTATTCCCTATAAAATGTTAAATTTTATCGAATTTTGTTGCTAGGTCTAACTTGGCAGGTAACCTAAATACATATTTAAATAGTTATTTCGAGCGATCTATGAATGCGGCTTCTCAGATAAAATTGAGTAATATAATAAATAACTTACCGTTCCAGTAGGGCTTTCAAATATTCCAAGTTTCTGGTCCTCCAAAGTTAAATAAAGTTCTCTCATAAACTTTTCCTGAATATCATATGGTTTGAAAGGAAATGGAAATTTTGTTTCCATTTTAGTTTGATTCACTGTGATATGTGAGTAATATTTGCAAACTAAAACATAAAAAAACAAAGATAATGAACTCTAAACTGTAACAAAAATAGAAAATACCTCTTTCTTTCGCGCTCTTTCTGTTGACACTTTGACAGTTTGAAACTGTCTGTCTGTTATTTCCCCGAAGCTAGAGAAGCGATGTTTGATATTTCTTCCATTGAGTCGATAATCTATACAGGGTGTCCAAGAACCTGGCGTCCAACTGGATTCCCACGATGCCCCAAGTTCTAACAGTACTCAGAAAAATATTTTAAAAAATCCACCCCATGTACTTACAGAATTATACTGATTTAAAAAAAAAAAGGGGAAATGAGCACCCTGTGACATACTTTTGAATGCTGTGACTGCTAATGCTGATAATTTCGATATTTCTTGGAGGTTTTGTAATCTAGGGTATTGCTGTGTCTAAATAGAATGTAAAAATAAAGTACTTATTGTACCATTTTAAAATAAAATATTATTTTAACTAAAGGTGATATGGAAAACTATTGAATTTCGCAACTTTGACCGACTGTAGTGTAAAAAAAATGTACCAAAATAGTATGGCAAGTGACGTCAAATTTTGACGCGTTTATTCCTCTTTTTAAAAAGGTATAATACTTACACATTAATTTGAAAAAAAAAAATTTTGATAATATTTTTACTCAACAACCCAATTTTTACGATGTCTTACAGAATTCTTAGAAAGAAAAATTTACGACGAATTGAATCTAACCTCTAAAGAATTACTATTGTATGCTCATAAAAATAACAACAGGCCTCTCAAAAAACAGGTTAGACCGTAAGGGACGGTATGTGCATGCATCTCACCATAGTGATTCGTTATTACAACAGGAGGGAGCAAGACAGAAACTATCTTTGCGATTTGCTGGTTCTTCTTTATGGTACCCCATTATTCAGGTAAGAGTGAGGGAGAAAAAGGTTAGAGGTGCGAGTGAGATAGATAGTGACGCTATCTGGGATCGTGCTATTTAGGATAACAGTACGGTCAGTACGCGTCACTGCCTCCTGCCGTTACTACGCACCTCTCTCTTATTGTTACCATTGATCACGTACTACGATTTAAAGCTTTGTTTATTGGACTCGATTACTCTTTGTGCTCTGGACTTTGAAACGAACTCTTTACGACGACCTTTGCCTGTGTTTGGACAGTTTGTGTTTTGTGTGTGCTACCATGGCGACCTACACTCCGCAAGAATACGCAAATATGCACTACATTTATGGAGAATGTAGAGGTAATGGACGAGCTGCAGCGAGACTTTACAGAGAAAGGTATCCGAGGGCTACGCGATATCCCGACCATCGAGTTTTCATTAATGTGCACAGATCACTATGTGACGGGCGGTTCCCCAATCAAGTAGCTGGTGAAGGACGACCCGTAAATGACTTCATACGCGATGAAGTTTTAGAGGCGGTGTCGGCAAATCCAAGCATCTCTGTGCGAGGAATAGAAGCTGATACGGGGATACCGAAGAGCACAGCACACAGTATTCTCCAAAAAGAAGAATATCATCCGTACCACGTACAGCGAGTGCAAAGTCTTTTACCTCGAGACTATCCGAGCCGAGTCGCGTTTTGTGAAACAATCCTGCAAAAACATCGAGAAGACGAAAACTTTATCGACAAAATTTTGTGGTCAGATGAATCAACATTTAAGAAGGATGGCTACATGAACCTACACAACTTGCACGAGTGGCATGTGGAAAATCCGCACTTGATGCGAGAAGATAGATCCCAGTACCGGTTCAAAGTGAACATGTGGACCGGTATTCTCTGTGGGAATATTATTGGTCCATTTGAGATGCCCGAGAATTTGACTGGCGAATCATATTTAAATTTTCTTCAAAATGATTTGCCAAACTTACTAGAAGAGACCCCACCAGATATGTGGTTCCAACACGACGGCTGTTCAGCACATTTTCGCGTATCCGTTAGAGAGTTTTTGGACGAGCAATACCCGAACAGGTGGATTGGGCGATCAGGAACAATCCCGTGGCCAGCCCGCTCACCTGACTTAAATCCGCTGGATTTTTTTTTCTGGGGAACTATGAAGGAGCTCGTTTATGCGAAGCCCATTAATGACATCGCTGACCTTCGTGAGAAGATAACACAAGCAGTGCAGGTGATACGTCAAAAAAGTTACTCGCGAAACATAAAGCGGTCCTTTTTAAGGAGAGTGAGAGCTTGTATTGCCGCGGGTGGTCAACATTTTGAACATTTATTGTAATAAAATATCTTTAAACTAACATTCTTTGCTTTTATTCTACTGGGAACCCATCTACCTGTGTGTATTTCCTTCTTGCTCACTCTTGGAACCGAAGTAAATAATAGTAGTAACATAACAGTTTCTAAGATAAGAAAGGGTCCGACAGTTACCGTTAGTAGGTAGGCACTTCGTAAAAATTGGGTTGTTGAGTAAAAATATTATCAAAATTTTTTTTTTCAAATTAATGTGTAAGTATTATACCTTTTTAAAAAGAGGAATAAACGCGTCAAAATTTGACGTCACTTGCCATACTATTTTGGTACATTTTTTTTACACTACAGTCGGTCAAAGTTGCGAAATTCAATAGTTTTCCATATCACCTTTAGTTAAAATAATATTTTATTTTAAAATGGTACAATAAGTACATTATTTTTACATTCTATTTAGACACAGCAATACCCTAGATTACAAAACCTCCAAGAAATATCGAAATTATCAGCATTAGCAGTCACAGCATTCAAAAGTATGTCACAGGGTGCTCATTTCCCCTTTTTTTTTGAAATCAGTATAATTCTGTAAGTACATGGGGTGGATTTTTTAAAATATTTTTCTGAGTACTGTTAGAACTTGGGGCATCGTGGGAATCCAGTTGGACGCCAGGTTCTTGGACACCCTGTATATCGCAATTTTTTTTCGCTTGTTAAACAGTGTTCTTGAAATAAATGATGAAATCATGCGCCGTTTTTACTGTGGTGCGATAAGCTGCAAACCGCAGCAACGCTCAAAGTGTTAACTTTAAGCGTTACTGAGAGAATAGGTTGGATTTATAAGGCGGGGTAGTAGGGCAAGTACTTTCACATTTGTACCGATAGGAAAAATCCAATGAGATAATACAAAACACAATAATACCTTTATTATAATTTATACGAGTAATATATCCATGACCATCACAAGTGCCTGTAGGTATTAAAAATAAACTTAGTTCTCTTAGGACCTTTACCTGTATCTCCCATAAAAGTCTTCAGGTTTAAAAAAGAGCACAGTCTCGACGAAATATTGGGTTTAATTTTTTTTCCGTGAACCTTCTTCCACAGTGTTCGTCTTTTAACAAAAAAACTGTTCCCATACATTTCGTAAAACATTAATTAACGAGGTTAAATCAAATTAATTAAAAAAAAAATTGTCAATTAACCACGAATTAAAACTATAGTTTTCTATTGTTCACTGGAAAAGATGGCCCCTGTGGCCACCTCATGGATGTAATCTAATCTCTTGATTTTTCTTTTTGGTAGCATTTACTTACTGTCCCGTCTGAAAATCTACCCAGTAAACGACTAAAGGCAGAAAGTGTAGTGCGGTCTTCGTTCTCGCCCTAAAACCAACTGTAGTCTGTGGGTGTCTCAATGCAATACAGGCTATGCCAGCAATCAGGCCAATAAAATATATTTATAAAAATATATATATATTATATATATGCAGGCTATGCAATGCACGTATAATATTGGATTTATTCGGTTTTACCATTTTCATTAGGGGTGGGCGTTGCGACGACGAACCGTTACAAAGACCGTTTTGTGTTCGGTGACAATGAAACCGTTTTAGAAAGCGAGAAAATTGACAGAAATAGACAAGAATTACTCACGCGAGAGTGAGTAATTGTCGTAAGTGTCATGTTAGCCCTGCTGGGTTCAAACAGTCTTCATTAGCCGGATGCACACTAGACGATCCAAAATGGATCGCCAATTCCTGCGATCCGCGATCCGGGAGCATGAGGCATGGATCATGGATCGTGTCGTCTGGACGAACTTAACTTTTCTTGCGATCCCGCCGCGTCGCACCGACACACTCCAACCGATCCACACTGATCCGTCTAAGTATAGCACAGTTGAACTTTCGGTCACTATGGAGTCACACGTGCAGCAACGACGTCGAATTGCTGTGGCAGCAACAACCTACATTATTCTTAATACGCATTTATGTTCCTTGTAAAGGGATATTAGACGACGACTTTAAAAATTTTCCATAATGTGTGATCGCGCGCTCCAGACAAACGTCTACACTGAGCGCGCCGAGAGACTGAGGCGCCTGTGTGCTAGTAACAAAAACCAACCACTGGCGGATCGCTCGTGGCAAGGAGCTCGCGCTCCTGCCATGCAGTTTGGATCGCCTGAGGCAAGTCCACATGAAACGCTCCTACGGAGCGCGCTCCTGCCACCCGCGATCGGAGCGCGTTGGATCGTCTGGTGTGGATCCGGCTATTCCGCAAATCAGTTTAAAATAAAACTGGTGTGATTTTTATTTTACGCCTAAGAAAATCATTCGAGAACGCAATGTTTTAACTATCACACTCGTCGCGATGTCGCCCATAACGTTCCACGTTCGTTTACAAAACAGTCCTTAAAACAAAAAATGAACTTTTTGTCAATGAAATACACGCGATAATGTATTTATAACCAGTTGTCTGTCAATGCTGTCGTTCGTGATACGACGGTCAAACCCGTTGATAGTGCTGCAACTATTTCAGTCAACGAAAACGCAATTCTATTCCATGTTGGATAAATTTCGTCCTTTAAGCCGACTTCAAACTAGTTGCAACGACGACCGTTTTCTGCAACCGTTTTCGTCGACGCCAAAACGGTTGCGTTTCGTCCGTTAATAATTCGACAACGACCCACCACTGATTTTCATAAAAACTCTTGAGTACTCTTCATATGTAGTCTGTGAACTCTAGTGACTATTGTAAACTGTCATCAGCTGTCAGATTAGTGACGAATTGAAATGTCAATCGACTGAATTATAGAAAAGCAAAGCTCGAAATTATTTTACAATTTGTTTTGTTTACTCCTTTTTAGTTTGATTAACTAATCATTCCTTAAAATAAAGTTTATTAACTTTATAACATGTCTCATAAGTAAGTTACATTTCGGCTTTAAACTCATTTGCATGCATGGACATAAAGGAAAAGAATTTAAAATTCAGTGTTTAATTCTTTTCAGCGTTAAAATTCTTCCCGGTGCTACGGTTTGTGAGGACTGTACTCTAGAAGGAGACATAACAATTGGTGGAGGTACAGTTATTCACCCAAGAGTGACAATCATTGCTGAGGGTGGACCTATAATAATAGCTGAGTACTGTATTATTGAGGAGTACTCTACTATAATTCACAAGTAAGCATATTTTATTAACTAATATTGCAGTCTTTAAGTTTATTTTGGTGCTTAAAATTAGTATTCGCCATCTCCATGTCACAGTAAACATTTGAACATATTATTCTAAACAGAATAGGTAAAACTTTAAAAACTTTATCTCAATAACTAGTATTACAAAGTAATCAAGTACCTGCTTTATTCTTTTTCAGAAAAAGTGACAAACAAGAGAATCCCCCAAAACCCCTGTTCATTGGAGCTCACAATGTATTTGAGGTGGGCTGCAAGTTGGAGTCACCGTGTGGTCATATTGGGGAGAGCAATGTCTTTGAGTGCCGATCCTTTGTAGGAGTTGATGTCAAGATAGGAAGTGGATGTGTTATTGGTAACTTAGTTGTATTTATTATACTTAAATATAAAAATACTGATATTCATCTGCATCTGGTTAGACCGACAACTGACTACCCTAAAGTTGGGAAAAGACTAGGCCGATTGAGTTTTATTTACTACTAGATGTGCCCCGCGGTTTCACCCGCATAAGTTTTGACCCCATGGGTATATCGGGATAAAAAGTATCCTATGTGTTATTCCTGGTTATAAACTATCTGTGTGCCAAATTTCATCTAATTTCGTTCAGTATATTTTGCGTGAAAGAGTAACAAACATCCATCCATCCATCCTTACAAACTTTCGCATTTATAATATTAGTAGGATTCAAGAAATGCTTTGCATAGATGACCAATCATAATTAGAACATGGGTGTTACACGGGTCTGAATAGGTTTCAGAACATAATGCATAATACTAATTTTATCATTATGTAAAAGGGTGAAGTATATTAGGGTTGGGTTTTGAAACATGCCAACTCACTAGAAAGAATGTGAGGCTATTTATGGGTTCAGGAGGGTTTTTTTTTTGCCATAGATGCATTTATTTTCTTCTTAATCTATATGCATATATAGGAGGGGTTTGTAGCTAAGTAAAAACAGCCATATGGGATGATTGATTAGGTTAAGCTATGCTTGCCGTGTTTGTTCCGTTGATGGGGTTACCATCTTCACATTCTAAGATTCCTCACGGGAGCCAGGAGCAACGGCTCCCAGCTGTTATTTGTAGATCTATGACAGTTGTTATTGGTCATCAGATGCCCAAAAGTCTGACAACCAGTCGTAACTGGGTTGTGGAAGTCAGATAGGCAGTTGCTCCATGTAAAATACTGCTATGCATCCAGTTAGACTGGAAGCCAACCCCAACATAGTTGAGACAAGGCACATGATTATGATGAATCTATCTATATTTCATCCCGATATTCTCACGGGATCAATACTTACGCGGGTGAAACCGCCGGGCGCAGCTAGTATAAAATAAAATTTAAAAGCTGTATTTTCTTGGGTTAGGAACGTAAATATTAGCTCCACTGTGCTTTCAGCTTCAATTTTTTTTTGCGTATACTGTCTTCATGTTTCACTTTTGCAAAATGTCACAGCTACCAAGTGCCTAGTTTTCGAGAAAAACTACTATACTAGTTTCATAAAATTCAAGTTAATTCAAGTTTAAATTCAAGAGCTAGCAAAGCGAGCGCGGGAGATTGGGACTTGAGCATCCCGACTCGGACAAGTACGTCCCTCGTTCGTGTTACGGCCCTTTTAACCCTGCAGACAGAAATAAGAGCCCCGGTCCACGGGGCTCCGTCGTCCACGCCTTAAAAAATTTCATAATTAACATAATAACATTTTATTTTTTATTTGACCTTCGAGACATGACATTGACCTTGAAAATGTGACTCCTGTGTGAGTGGGGGATGTCTTGCCCTCTTCCTCTCTCCTCCCTTCCACTTCCTGAAATCTTCATGAGATTTTGTCAATTTTCTCTCCCTCTTCACCCTACTCTCGAGGCGGCACGTTTCTAAACTTTAACCGTATATTGGTGCTGATTCCCTTGTTCACAAACTAAACTAAATTTAAGTTCAGCGCATCTTTTTCTTTTTATTTCATTAAGAAAAGGACAGAAGATAAATTTTAGTTTAGTCCTGTCAAATTAATCAGCGTTTGACGTAAATTGACGTAATTTTAGTAGGAAAGTTTTTAATCACGTTTAAACTTGGATGGAGTAGTGACAGGCACTGATTAATTTGACAGGGCTAAACTAAAATTTATCTTCTGCCCATTTCCTAATGAAATAGAAAGAAAAAGATGCACTGAACTTAAATTTAGTTTAGTTAGTGAACAAGGGAATCGGCACCATTATCTCGTTTAGCTATTACTAAAAGTACCGATAAACATTTGTAGTTAGAGAAAATTGTACTCAACAACATTAATTCAATTTCAGGTGCAGCTTGTCGTCTGACAGCACCACAAACTCTAGCAGACAATACTGTGATATGGGGTTCTGATCATCATGTCAGGGAGGCACTAGAGAAGCAGCCATCACAACTTTTGCAGCTAGACTTTTTGAGCAAAGTCATGCCCAATTACCACAGGCTAAGGAAACCAAATGTCCATAAAAGGCAGCCTTCTACAAGACAATCCCAGGAATCATCACCAAAACCATAAAAATAACCACTATTTATTGTTAAATGCTGTATTATATTAATTCTTACTAATTTGTAGCTTGTAATGCACTATGTTAAGTTTTTATATTCATCTAATGCTTTCTGAATAATCAAGTATTTTGATAGTGAAATAGTTTGATTTTTTGGACCTATTTTTTTTTTCATTACATTTTAATTGTATTGATTGGCAAGCAAGCGAGCGGCCCAAGGCAAACTTGGCAAAAGTTAAAAACATTAGTATAGTGTCGGCATGAACGCAAATCTAGCCGCAATAATAATTTTAATATCATCAGTTCATCACACAGTTTCAGAAGACTTCAAAATACAAATTTTGAGGATCTTTCGTATTTACCGCCACGCAGCGAAATATTTACGAATCCAAAATGCAAGCTGTGTTGCCTGCGGTGATACTGAAATAAAAATTGAGAATAAAACATCAGAATCGGAGATCCTAAAATAGAGAATTTGCAAAGTGAAGCTAGTTCTGTCTTTCGCCGCCTGTAAAATATATCGGCAGTTCTGTAGTTAATTTATTATCTGTATTATTAATGTTGCAAGTTAGAAATTATAAATATCCGTGACTGGTTACGAAAAAAAACCCCACAAAATGAAAAATAATGATGTCGTCTCGGTTGGAGCGTCATCGATTTCTTTACTTTTGAAGAATTTGTTTCTTTTATTACGCCTACCGTTGATTTTTATTTGAAAATTGTTTTAGTGTTTTTCGTTGTTTGTTTTGTTTTCACACAAATCGCTGGGTTAAGTCTTGAAAAAGTTTGTAGGGCATTTAAAGGTTTACATACCAACTTTGCTTGTTTTAATATTGCATTGTATTGCAATAAAGGTTGATGGTATATCAACGGCTGTGAGTAAATAATTTTGTTGGGAATTGGGATAAAAGAGCTATAGCAAGTGGTGTTTGCTGCTTTTGTAGTATTCTTTACGGGCGCCATGTTGTTATTTACTTTGTGATTTTACTACGGGGAGGTAGTGCTATGGGTATATTGTGTAGTGCCGCTGCATCGCGTGTGTGAGAATGTTAGAGGATGTACCCGTCCACGGAAGTCGGAGCGACGTCCGATCCCCCAACAAAACCACGACTCATCAGAGAAACCTCAGTCTGGATTTCAGGTATGTAAATTCCTAAGTTCCGTTCACTATTTGATAACAAGAGACGAGTGTGTTTTGATGGAAGTTTTTATCGTATCATCACGTTTCTTTGCCTCGTGTCATAGAGATTAGTCTACAGAAACTCAACCGTAAGATAGCGTATTGTTTACCTTTTCATCATTAGTCATTGCCTAGTCCACCTAGCTCGGCAAGTATTATGCTATTAAAGATTTGGGAAAACACTTATCTAAATCCACATTTTAATACTGTATTATCTTAACACTGATAATAATTATATTGTTATTAGACTTCTTTGATATTTGTCTTGGAAAACCTGTTATTCATAGAATGTAAGTAAGTAATAATGTTTGTAAATTAGCATAACTTCAAGCTTTGAGAATAACAGGAATATCCTCGTAGTACCTATATCAAAAATTAATTTGCTTATGGTTACAAACCACAGTATCGTCTAACTCTCCAAAGTTTAACTTATATTTTATAGTAATTTAATTGTAACTCTACCCATAATAAAACTCATTTCCTAATTACACTACTTTTATACTACCAGCAATATTTAGTCATGCTTCCAATTTTATATTTACTGTACTACTTGTTGTGTGTTTCACAATTCCATTAGTCTGAACTTTATGTATGTACTACTTACATAAAGTTTGGACTGTAATGGAAATGTGAAACACTTGGGATGTTCTACACATGTTTACTAAATTATTACTTCATTACTAAAGTCCATCTAATATTTTATGGGCCATAAAAATATAGATTGCATTTATTAACGTATTTAATGGTCTGCATACATGCTTTGGTTAAAATATGCTACAAAACATGGTGCCAATACGGCATATGTTTTGAAACATCTACTGCCCGCACATGTGACCGAAATTGTAGGTATGTAAAATTATTAAGTTTATTAGAAGCTAGCTGACCCAACAGACGATGTTGTCCTATCAAAATTTAAATATGGTCTTGAATTTACACTAAAATCTCATAGAAAAAATCACTTTCAGTTTTTTTCCAATTTTCCAGGCAACTTTCCAAATTTTTCTTTCCACAAAAACCTAATTCGGACTATTATGAACATTTAAAACAAAAAATAGTCTATTCCGTCTGTCTTAAGTGATGCGATTACCAACAAACAGCATTTTTACACAACTACCCAAAAAAAGGAGTGTAATGTGTTTTTATCTATATAGTCAACATAAAATTCTTTGTTGCAACACCTCCGTCCTTTAAACCTAAGGGATGTCATGTGATCATCTATCAGCCTTGTACAAGCATGTGTGAACATATATTTTCAATTATACATGAAACAGTATCAGTCTTAACATGTTACACTATTGAATTAGAAATGATAATTAAAGAAAAGTCAGACTTTCAAAACCACAGATGGACAGATGGTTTTAATCTGTAGTTAATGAATTATATCTTATCTAAATTGTCTGAGTCACATAATGCATTTAAAAGTCCATGCCAGATAGAAAAAATTGTGAATGTTATCTAAAGTATTTATTTTGGCATTGTTTAACAATTTAAAATGTTGGGTATTCATACTAATATGTTGGGTATTTTACTTTAAATTGACATAAAAACGAATTGGGACCATCTGTTATCTTTGTCCTAGTTTCATTTTGAAAAGTAGCTAGTGACTTATCAAATTAACTTACACTTAGTTTTTTTTTAAATTTAACATAGACCATTTTCTCTAGCTAATGTATTAAATTCTTATTAACATGTTGTAGGACACTTAATGCATTTAGATGTGATAACAATAAAACTTGTATTATGTTTTGTTTGGTTTGTTGGTGTTGAGTAGGGCAGATCTCATAATTGGCATGTAGGATTATTTATAATCCACTGAAGTTCAGTCATGGTGTAGGTATGCTGTTAGATATATCACTAAATCCCGAATGGATCTCTGACTTGTGTTACAAATATCTTGGATAACTCTGTACATTGTCGTCATACAAACCCAACCTACCACAGAAATATTACAATAAATTTAACTCAAGTCACCAGTTTTTAAATGTCAGGTTAAACTATGGTGAGAAGTTCTGTCTGCCACAGTAAGTGCAGTATAGTAACAATTTACATTTATTTATGCCACTAGCCTTTGCCCGCAGCTTCGCCGGCGTGGATGTCGGGAAATATCCCATGAGCACGTACTACCGGGATTAAAAGTAGTAAATCCTGTGTTAATCCACAAAAAATAAAATGTGGAGGTAACTAATAGACTAAGCGTAGGACTGTTCGCTCACACCGCGGCATTTTTCTTAGTTTTAGCATTTTTATACCTGTCGGTAACTTCTAATCGAAAGATCCGAATCGAAGGAATTTACATGTACATAATGAACCTTGATTATGAATCTGTTTAGTTGGATAAGGATTAATTATCATGATACGAATGTCATCGTCTTTCGACTCTACCCGTGTTTTGAGTTTTGATTGACTAATTTTAATAAAAAAGCGTAGAAGTGCGCTACTCGCTGCGCAGTAGTCCACCCCTCACACCCGCTAACACATGAGCTCGCTACTGCGCAGCGACTCGCCTCATGTTCCGGGCCGCCATAGTTTGAATCAGGCTATTATTTTATGCATCATCAATAGTTTTCGCAGCGCACTCCAAATACGTAAAAACTTATACTTTTTAAACCTTGGGTTCATTGTTGTAATTTTCGAAGGAAACTCTATTTTTTTGGAAATAAAATACTGCCCATGTTACTCGTTGATAATGTAGCTTTCTATAAGTAAAAGATTTTTTTAAATCGGTTCAGTTCATTAGTTATTGAATTTATCCATTTCAAACAAACAAACAAACTAAAAATCTAAATTTTTCCCTTTATAATAATGATATAGATAGGTATAGATTACTTGACACCACACAAGTTTTATGTTCAAAAAAATATTAAATTACTACTTCTAAGAACTTGCTAGTATTTCTTTTTTTTGGGTTCTGTACCCAAAGGGTAAAACGAGACCCTATTACTAAGACTCCGCTGTCCATCTGTCTGTCTGTGCGTCTGTCACCAACCTGTATCTCATGAACCGTGATAATTAGACAGTTGAAATTTTCACAGATGATGTATTTCTGTTGCCGCTATAACAACAAATACTTAAAAAAACATAATAAAATAAATATTTAAGGGATTCCCATAGAACAGACATGATTTTTTTTTGCCGTTTTATAGATAATGGTACGGAACCCTTCGTGCGCGAGTCCTACTCGCACTTGGCTGATTTTTTTAATAAACAAATATAGCATAACGTCACACCTGTAATCCCTGAAGAGTTAGGCAGACGTGTGTAGTACACACACATTTCGCCAGTATAAGTCTCAAGGGGGCAAGCCTATTGCCATCAACCAGGCACAAATACAGACTGGGCTGCTACTGAGAAATTCCTGAAAGAAGAACCCAAGAACACTTTGCCGAACCTGGGAACCCCAGGACCACATGCTTAGCACGAGCACTGGCGCGACCACTAGACCAGCGCGGTAATTTTTCTAAACAAGTCAATTGAAAATTACTATCAAATAAAGACAATGGATGTTTCATCACAGGTTGTGTTGTCTACTGAACCCAATATTTAATTACAAAAGTGACCCAAAAATATTTAATATAGTTTTATGAAACTACAATGCAAGTGAAACTAGTGAAGCTGATGCGAGCCATGGGCGCCGCCATATTGGCCTTGGCTGCTCTACCGAGCGCCTTTCACTTTACCCCTACTCCGCGGCCGGCTGTAATGCGACATGCGATAGATGGACGAAAAAGTTTGATGGAACGGAGATGGAATAAAAGTTTCACTTTAAATTTTTTTTTGATTTTTTTTTGTAATTTGAAAGCCCAAGTAGTCCCAGGCCGGGCAAAGTTTTAATGGGTTTTTTCATCTGGAATTTCTCAGTAGTAGCCCGGAGTCTGATTTACTGCACCGTTGAAGGTAATAGGCTCGCCCTCTATTACATGGGACTTAAACATAACTACTATTGGTGATATTCTTCAGAAAGGTCAGGTGCGTAGTACTCGCAACCGGCGTGCTTGTATGATCAGATCAGATGTATGAACGTAAACAAGGCAAAAGGAGTATATCATAAGGATCGTATTGTTCACTGACTGCATATGTTCACTCGATCTGTGTGGTTGTTTCCTCAAAAGACCTTTTCAGGCACCAATCTACATGGTGTTCACATGATCTGACCAAGATTATGTCTGGACTTTAAAAGAGGCTGTGACCTCTGGGTTTGTTTCGGCCTTTCTTCTCGAGAGAAGTCAGATAGGAAACGCCGACCTCATCTAGTTTTTTTTATACGATTGACGTGTAAAAGTGTTTGTACCTACAAACCTACTTACAGGAATACAATGATTTCATTTCGTAGCAGGTGGCATTCTGTGGTTTCTGCCTACACCCATGGAAAGAAGGCGTGAGTTTATGTATGTGTGTATGTAAAGATAGCTGGCGAAATGTGGGTGTACCTGTTATAGGTACACCTCTGTCTAATCCTTCACTTCAGGATTACAACCGTGAAGTTATGTTATATTTATTATTTAAAAAAAACTTTCTTTAGACATTCAAATCTCCATACTTACCTAAATAGCTACAGTCTTAGAGTACCTTTACGACAATAATTAAAAATGTTCAAATTTTACGACCAGGGCTTACAATTTTAATGCCTTAAGGCTTAATATGAGGGGCTTGTGGCTAAGTAATAACAGCTGCACGGTCGATCGATCAGGTTAAGCTACGCTTGCCGCGGTTGGTCCGTAGATGGGTGACCATCTTTACATACCAAGACCCCTCCGTACCTCGGAAAGCACGTTAAGCCGTTGGTCCCGGCTGTCATTTGTAGATCTTTGACAGTCTTTACGGGTCGTCAGAAGCTTGAACCTCTGAAAACCAGTCTTACCAAGGGGTATCGTATTACCCAGTAACTGGGTTGTGGAGGTCAGATAGGCAGTCGCTCCATGTAAAATACCTACTGGTATTCAGCTGTATCCGGTAAGATTGGAAGCAGACCCCAACATAGTTGGGAAACGGCTAGGTAGATGATGAAGGCTTATTATGATAAAATCTAAGCATTATATTACAACATTAAGTAGACTTGGGATCTTGCTCATTAGTAATGTGTGATGTTTCCTTTTTTACTGGCATTCCAGTGTATGCCGCTAGTTTTATTCACATATAAGGTACGTTCTGCTCTGGTAACTTGTTGAACACCTGTTACTGATTTTTAATAGTATGTAGCTATGAATCGTTGCCAGTGGAAATAATTGTTTGAGTATACAGCAAGCAATTAAAGTTCGCAATACGAATGGTGCATGTTTTAACCGGTCGGCTCACGACGGCGCGCGGATGCGCGCGATGTATGACAATCCTATCGAAACTTATTTCTTGTGTAAATTGTAGTTTCTGCAGGCTTAGCATGACACTCTCTATTTCTTCGAAGAATAGACAGGGCTCTTTCTATACAAAGTGACATATCGTTTCTCAGTTTTTGACATCTCACCGTAGAAATCCTTCTACAATCTGTCATCTTGTCTTTCGTTTCTAACGATCTTTGTCTAGGTCCTGTTTTAGGTAGAAAGATCTCTACGGTGGGATGTCAAAAAAGGAGAAACGAAATGTCACTTTGTATGGAAAGAGCCGTGTCTATTCTTCGAAGAAATAGAGAGTGTCATGCTAAGCCTGCAGGTATGCTTTTAAAACTATGCTTTCAGTTTATCTCCACTTATTTTAGAATTTCTCCACCCATCATGTATATTGACTTGTTTTAAGTCATCTTGCTTCCAATTTTGGTCTAGTTCTTAACCCTCATAGGGAAAGATCCTTCCCTAATGTATGCTATTTAGCCCTACTCTGCTTAACCCTTCAAGGATCCGGTAGGCTTTAATAAACCTTCCTATCCTAAGGGCACGTCTTCCTGACCATTACCGCACCCCCCGGTCTACTCTTTGATATGCAATGGTCTTCCCATGAAACGAGACTCCAGGGACTAGTGCGAATCCTTGGGTTCATTTGAGCAATCGAGTCTGGTTTAACCACGTTGGGTCGGGGCATTTCATTCATTCATTCATTCATTAAGCCCTACTCTGCTTAACTTTGATATGCTTGTTACACCCCCCACAGGAACTAATAGAAAGGTCTTTGGGATGACACTAAACTTCATACTACTCACTACTCAAGAAAACTTTTTATTTTTTAATCTACCATAATATAACTAGTTTTCTGGCATTTGTTATGCTAATCTGGCATTTATTTAAAGTTCGATCAGAGATGTACTGATTATTATCAAAACTTTATTTAGTCATGGGTTTTTAATATATGGTCATTTAAATGTAATTAAGCTAAATGCGTGTTTCATTAGAGATTCTTAATGAGGTGTGATAAGTTAACCACAATTGATCGTTAAGAGGGAGCTGCCCAAATCCGGTACAATTAGCATAAGTACTAACTCTTCCCGGGTCATCCGGGTCTCGATTAAACGACGATTCCGATTTCGCGTTCTAATTTCGCTAACGATTAATCCAGTGTTTGGCTGCTAAAGATACGTAATCATCAAGCGGTATGTAGGGCGTCTTTGACCGCGGCTCTCAGCCCAGGTGAATGTACGGGGGCGAAAGTAAAAGTGGTCAGTGTCTCGAGTCTCGACGGAAAGCGGCTACCTCGATTTCCTACGTTTCACCTCAACCCGCCATGTTTTTTCTCAGATGTACTTGTACACGTAAAACCCTTGACATTAAAGTAAACACACCGGACATTAAACCGTAAAACATGCTCATAGATTATCCTTACCGAATGTTCAAAATTCAAGTACATGTCCGATCTCATACGTGAAGTTCTCACGAAAAACTTATGTATATTGTTAGGTGGACATAGTAGGCGTTTAATATTATACGGCTTTCGCAAATTCGGGGCTCCAAGGAATACTTCCATATCGCCCAAATTAATATTTTCTGAGCAAACTAGAGCTTGTAATTAATTTCTGTCGAATCTCATCTTTATTTATATTTTAGGGATATATTAGGGCTTGAGAATAATGTTTGTTGCTAAAAATTTACTAACTCAGTTGAAAGAACTCATTTATACTGACACTCAGTTGCTAGGTTAAATAAAATATTTTCGTGCATAAACAAATGTTATTAACTTGTCGGTTGCCCTTATGACCGGTTCATTAAGTACATTGTTTTCTATTGATTTCTCCATTTCAAACGGTAAGCATGCCAGATTCCATGTCAGACTAACATTAAACATATATTTTTCTGTTTATGCGTCTACTTTACTGGATTATTTTAAGGAAGATTTTAAGCTCCAATAGGAGCTATGCTTGATAGAATCTATGATTGAAATGTTTGAATTAGATTCTCTGTTTTCATCCATCATACTCATCCCTGAATAATAGCTACATGAAAAGTTTTTGCAAGTAACGAGGCAATGCACCATTTAAGTAGGTATAAAGTACAGGCTATTTTTGTCATCTCGGTGACATTCGCAACCAATACAACACAAGGTTGGCAAATTATCGTCAATCTTCACGACTCGTAATTTATAATGTAAATTCCTTTTAAGCAGCAATGAAGCCTTACCACTTTGTTATGCTTTACTGATTTCCTTGACTTTGTTTTTCCTCTCCGAAACCTCAACTGCGCTGCTCATCCGTGCTACGCTTCGTGCTACGGAATACGTTAACAAAATTAGGGCCTGCACCCACTGGCACGGCACGGCATCAGATCCATCAGAACATGCAAGCGCATTCTGACGGCAACGATGCTGCGGTATCCTTAGGCATGCCACGACTCGCGGGAAGGTACTAATGGGTCACCGAGGCCCCCGCAACACAGGCAACGGAAGGAATACGGGTGGGTTTTAGTCAGTAAGAGTCTGACACACCCTCCCGCTCCGCCCAGAGCGGGAGAAGTTATTTGATGACTTCCCACCCAAAAAAAAAAAAGGCATGCCACGACGTCCGTAGGCATTATGATTGAAATTTAAATGTTATTGTCATGCTATTAAGTTTCCTATTCGCATAAAAATCCCTTGCCGTGTCGTGCCGCCAGTGGGCGCAGGCTCTCAAACGAGACGTTTCATTGAACAATAGAGCTTCAGCGTCATGTTTAATATTTCTATCGCAGCTTACTTAAAACGAAAAGCTAAAACTCAGTTAACGATTTTGAAAGGATTAATCAATGGCCTGGTCCAATGATTAATTGCTTTTTGTTCATGTTACGCTTGAAACAAAAGCGTTTTGTTCGACCGTAATCGATCATTTGATTTAGAACAATTGATAGTAATTTGTAGAATGTGTTGAATGTAACCTTGTTTTTGTCGCTTCAAAGCCAACAGAAGCACTGGTTTTGTATACTCAGTCAATTAGTAAACTAGGAGACGGTCACGCGATCCACCCTTAAAAGCATTACAAGGCTGCAATCCTAATGCCTGTGAAATTATCAACGGAAACCCACGATGAACTGAATAGGGATCATAACTTCATCTCCAGCAGCCATGAGCGGAAATCTGAAGTTAACACATCTCTAGCGAAACTTTTTGCTAGCAAACTGAAGCTGGAGCAAAAAGTAGATAAAAGCAAAAGTTTGTTGCGCAAACTATTATAGAGCAAGTTTTTACTCCACGCTGTTCTATCTGCTTGCTGCAAGCGAAAAGCGCTGTCTGGGTTCAAGTGATCAATTTTATTTCGCATCGTGTTAACAACGACCTTTGTCCTTTACTGTATGTCTGACTCATTTGGCGCCCACGTAAAATTCATTAGAGTGTCCTGTCAGAAAGGCAGTGTGCTACTGCTTAGACAATTACAACGCTAATTATGTTGACCCTTCATTGTTGCCAATCAACATCGGCACTCGAGGAATGCGACACGCTACTGGCCAAGACGCCCGCGATTATAAAACGAGCTGGTTTATTGTTATCGTCCAAATTAACTTGACCCGTCCAGCGTGACTCTATTGTGTTGAAACACAATGCTGTTCCAATGACACTAAGACTAAAAGTTCCAATGCAGCGATGTCTCTGCAGAGATCTTAAAAGTATGGTCTTGATTTATCATAAGTATTTTTTGTAGTCAATCCGTGACACGATTGCGTTCGTCGGTATATGATATGAGTACAAATTATTAGAACAGTATGCTTCGTGCATTTTTCAGCCGTATGTAATTATGATCACGCATTTGAATATAATTAAACTTGTGCAAATACTGCTGGCGAAATGCAGAGATAAGATAGTGTGGCTTATTTCACTAGCCTACGTTTCAGTACATAATATATTTGAGTGACAATTACTTAAAGCGACTTTGTAAGTGACTTGAAATACGCTAATTAAAGTCGTTATCTTCAAGACCTCATTTCAGTAAAAAACATATTATAGTGTTAATATTTATTTTTTCTGGTCGGTTTTGGAATTACCCTTAACTTGCATCTTAGAGGGTGATATTAGTCATTAGTCCTTAGATTTTTCATTTAATCTTACGTAAGTTTTGGCGCAGAGTCAGAATCGTATCATCTCGTCATCACTATAGCGTTTATCAACAAAAAAGAACTCTAAACACGTCTAAAGGCTCCTACATACTGGCGCGACTTGTCGCGCGACGCGACGCGACACAAAGACACCGCGTGTAGCGCTACAAGCGGTGCCTTTGTGTCGCGACAAGTCGCACCAGTATGTAGGAGCCTTAATTCGGTCGTCTGATAAGCTGGATGATAGATAAGTCATGAGTTTGTACTCTTTAGTCCGTACACGTGCACCGAAGAACGTTACCCCACAATCACCTCACGTGGCCATTAAGTTCCAATGTTATTTGATACCTACTGTATTTTAATATTTTTTCTTAAACATTTGTTGGAGTCTTGTAATAATTAGCTTAATTAACATCTTGAGCATTTCTGATGATGAAGAATACACAGATTTAATTTAACTTGAAATTACGTCCGTCAGAGGTTTTCCCTGATAAGCTTGGTTTATTAAGTTAATTTATTTTGCTATTGTCTTCAACTAGTTCTGGGAAAAAGGTGGTTATTTTTAAAATGCCACTGGTATCTGAAAAAACTTGGTAATCCCACAGCTGAACAATTACCAAGTTTTTTATAAACCAATAAAATGTATTCAATGTTTACCACACATTATAAAATCTGTCGCGTTCAGAACATAACATTGCTTGTATAAAAGCTCCCGCAGACAGGCGCGACGCGATACTAGTAGCACAATTCCTAAGAAAACTTCATAGAAAATATCGCGCAGCCTGTCGCGCCCGCGATATCGCCCCAGTCTGCACGAGCCTTAATTTGTAACCCAATTGTTCCGTGAAATTGAACCTAACGAAATTAAATACAACTGCACAATTGAAATTGTATGCTTAACCTCTTGTATTACGTTTCCCAGTTTGTTAAATAAAAAAAATGTTTGGAAATAAATCGTCGCTGAATGAAGTTAATGTGACGCTCATTCACTCAATACTTACAATCTTTAATTACGATGTGGTTCTAAAGTCCAAGTTGAGCTTGGTAGCCGGTTCCGTACATGTGATTCATTTTATTTCTTGTTCACGCACTATGAACTGTTAATGACCAGTGTTTCACTAATGAGTTGTTCGTTATGCTGAATTGAAGGAACAATGCTAAATATAATTTGTTACCCAATCTCACCACACATTCTTTAGAGTATTTTTATGCGCTAGTTCCGAGAATTCATAAAGGGGGAAAGCTTATACTACTTTCTTGTCTACGAGGGCGGCACTGAAAATTTCGGGAATCAAGGAAGTGACACAACATTACTATTTACAAATGTATTTATTGCTTTTCGAAGTATTCTCCGCGAAATTTGACACATTTTTCCATACGATGCAACCAATCATTGAAGCAACCATTCCATTCGGAAGTTGGGGTCTCCAAAATGGCCGTTTTGTAGGCGTCCACAGCTTCTTCAGGTGATGAAAATCCTCACATGTGATTCATTTTATTTCTTGTTCACGCACTATGAACTGTTAATGACCAGTGTTTCACTAATGAGTTGTTCGTTATGCTGAATTGAAGGAACAATGCTAAATATAATTTGTTACCCAATCTCACCACACATTCTTTAGAGTATTTTTATGCGCTAGTTCCGAGAATTCATAAAGGGGGAAAGCTTATACTACTTTCTTGTCTACGAGGGCGGCACTGAAAATTTCGGGAATCAAGGAAGTGACACAACATTACTATTTACAAATGTATTTATTGCTTTTCGAAGTATTCTCCGCGAAATTTGACACATTTTTCCATACGATGCAACCAATCATTGAAGCAACCATTCCATTCGGAAGTTGGGGTCTCCAAAATGGCCGTTTTGTAGGCGTCCACAGCTTCTTCAGGTGATGAAAATCCTCTGTCCACGCAATTTATTCTTTATTTTAGGGAAAGTATAGAAATCATTAGGGCTTATATAGGGTCGGGGCTGTACGGCGGATGGTCTAATAATTCTATGTTTTCTTGCTCTAAAAACTCTTTTGTTCTATGCGCGGTTTGAGAACTCGCATTGTCGTGATGGAGGATGATGCGGCGGTTGCAGTTCTCTTTACGGAGTTCAGAAACGACCTGTGGCAAACAAATGCTAGCATGCTGCATTAACCGTTCTTTGTCCCTCAAGAGGAATAGTCGTAACATGGCCGGTTTTGGAGACAAACGTGGCCACCATTTTTTTTGCAACACTCCGTGAACGAACAATTTTTGTTGGCTTTAACTCATTTTCGAACACCCAAACTCGTGACTGGTTTTTTGTTTCGGGTTCATACGCGTATATCCAGGATTCGTCACCTGATACGATGTTGTATACATCATATGAGGATCCTGCGTGGATTCTTTCGAGAGCTCTGACGCACCAAGTAACGCGAGCCGCTTTTTGCTCTTCACAGAGCGAATGCGGTATCCATCGGGAAAACAACATTTTTACACCTAATTGTTCATGCAAGATTATTTGTATTTGACTCATGCCAATGTCTAAAGTTGCCTGAATTTCGCGGTATGTCACATGTCGATCTTCCTCAATCAGCTTACGCACAGCATCAACGTTTTCTTGGGTGACTGCAGTTTTTGGACGACCTTGACGGGGATCATCACTGAGCTTGACACGTCCACGTTGAAATTCAGCAAACCAGCGACAAATTGTGGTTTTGTGTGTGTGGATGGGGCTTCATCACCAAATGCAGAAATCATCCGGTCAACACACTGTTTTTGTGTTAAACCACTTCGAAAGTCATAATAAATCATCGCTCTTGAATTTTCTCGAGTCAATTCCATTTTCTCAACGACTAAACAAGTTTGACAAAACCTTGTGACAAGACCGAGAATCTTTTTTTAAAATAAATAAATGGTATTCGATTTTTAAAACCAAGGAGCTTTCAATTAAAAAGATTTTAATATGACAGGAACAGTGGAAATATTCCATTCCCGATACTTTTGGTGCAGCCCTCGTAACAGGAAAGATAAACTTTAAAATTAACTTGATACAATATTAGCCACAGGTACGCAGAAACTCGAGGATGGAAACTAAACAATAACAAATTAATATTGTTAGGAAAATCAATGCAAAATTACTTTAGTCAATTTACAGAGGAAAATCAAGGCAAATAAGCTAGAATCTAAAGGAAACCAGAACTTCATAATGGTGTTGAATTTAATAATGGAAACATTCTTGTGGTCAACCAAGTGGGCGATCCAGAGCAAAACCAATACTGGAGCCAATCTCGGTAATCGTGGTAGTATCTATTGAAGCCAATCTCGAAGTATAAATAAGACAAGCCGAGACGTCTCAACTGCTTGTTTAAACGTATGGATTGGCAGCCAAATGAATGAATTTACTAGCAACACATGAAGTTTTGTCAAAAAATTCATGAAAAACATGCGTGGAATCAGGCAACATACATTGTGTTGTTGCTTGATGGCTCAAACCACATAAAATTAAAAAAAAAAGATATGGAAGCCAAATAGTTAGATGGCTTCCGCTTTGATGAAGGTCCACCACAGCTTGTCTTATTTTAACTTGAAACAGTAACTTGAGCCAATGTTTCTTCACAGCTCAAGTGTTTATTGGAGGCCATCATAACGGATGGCGTCGCATTAGCAATCTCATGGGACGTGTAACGGACGCAGCGTATAGAACACAGACTCCATTGTGAGACAAGAGCGACCATAATATTGTGTCTTCCCACGGATTCATATCGAGGTCGGACTAAGGCTCCAAGACACGATCGATTTTTAAGCGTTTAGTCCGTAGCAGTCGAGCTCGAGTGTCGTCATCAAATAACCCGAACCTGATAATAAGTTCACATGATATTGTATTGAACGAGTATATGTGCGAGTGCGGGGTATGTAGGTTAGTGCCAGACCAACAATACGACGCGATACACGTTCAATCTTTCATTGTTTGCTGATTTGTCACCGAGAATCGCAGATTGTTTGCAACTTTACTGTTACGTACGACGCATCTATCTACTGCTGCACAATGTTATCAACTGATATTAAATTACTGGATACTGAAGGATTCTGTGTTGTAATCCTAATACGCCCACATGCTTGATAAAAAGACCCGAGTAGCTTACCAATAGGTAATGATTAAAAATACAGTCGTCTGATCTGGTTTTAGTCAGATGACGCATTTACAACGCGATATTTACAAAGTTGAGGACTTATGAATGTGAATGTCTCAGAGTGACATCATTTTGTTGGGAAAATGTTATTATGCTCTTCCATATAGAAAAGGGGATAAAAGTTAATGGCACAGGGGCCTAGGTCCTAGAGACACAGAGAGACATCCTTCAAAAATAGATTTGACCTTTTCTAAGTTCAGGTCAGCTAGATAGAGAGTAGCAAAAAGCTTCGGAAGCAATCAAGTCAGCGTAATGTAGCTAAGCCAGATTGTTTTATGTCAGGGAGAAAATTTCCTAGAACGGGCGATGTCGGCATTGAGGAGATGTCGGTCATGTCGATTATAAATCTCTACTACTTGCTCATTACTATAATTTTCCACATACCACAATGATTGCTCAGCTCAACCTTACGTTTGTTATTATTTTGAGAAAATGCTATATATGTTGATGCTAAGATGCTCAATATATTTTGTCAACAACAGCATCCGAAATTCTTTTTTGCTTTCTAGCTTTTACGAATTTATTAACATCATTACCCAAATTTTGTGATTACCACACAGCTTTATCAAAATATGAGTGGTTATGTCAACTAATCTACGCAAATATTTGATGTATAATTTCTTGTTAGTCGCTTTCTTCCGTCGTGTTTTATATTTTGCAAGTTGACTCACCCAGTCTCTTATAAAGTCTGTGTCAGTTGCTTTTTATTGCGTCTGCGATTGCTCAGTGTCCGGGGAAATGCTGATGCCATTCGATTATACAAAAATAGTTTAATTTAAAACATCACGTCATTTCCCTTGTCCCATAATAATTTAGACATCATATTCCTTTGTTAGGATAGGCGGTAAACACCCTTGTTGGATATGTTAAATGAGAAAAACTGTACGTTGACCCTGCAAAATGGGGACGCCCCAGAAACCCTGAAACAGGTTATTATATACATGATATTTAAACACACCCCTACACAACGTATCTAAGCCGAAGCTACCAGTGTAGGGCGTAACACCATTTGTAGGTATTGATTTGAATTTAATTAACCTTCCATGATGTAGCTAGTATACAATTGAATTGAATTGATCATCGTCTAATACTGAAACCAATTACGTTTATTTTTATCTGAAAAACAATTCTCCAAACGCTAACAACACAACTATATTTATAGAAAAAAGGAACTTGCGTCAGTTGATGATAGTCTATTTCGATGACATTTTGTTACGGTGGGCGCTATACGCGCTGAGTATTACAGGCGTGTGGGGTGTATAAAAGGGAGTGGAGTGACACAATGGACGGAAATGATCAATCAGGGGCCCTCACCCACGAGAGGGGGACACTGGCGTAATGGTCGCCCACAGTCCAATGCAACTGCCCCCTTTAGTGTGTCTCAACTGTCAAGTATGATCATTTAATCTTCGTAATCTTACGGGTCAAGGGACTCAGACGCTATGGACATAAATTAGTCGTCTGATGGATGTAGATTAGGAAGCAATCCGTACGAAGGTCGAACGAATAAAAGTTACGCGATACTAAATTTGGTTAACCATAAAGGAAAGGTTCTCTTTAAAGTTTGAAAACAAATAGCAGCACTCGTTACTCTTTAATTCAGTGGAAAGCTGAAATCATTCGAATGTTTCATCCAGAAATTGGAAGAAATCCCAGTGTTCAGTCGCAGTTGCAAATTGCAAGAAATTGGCAGACGATTTTCCATGCCAGGGTTAGTCACGGTTGTTTTGGTAACCGACAACCAAATCATTGTCTGGGGAAATCCTTGGAAAAACGTTTTTTTAGTAGTCAATAAGCTGATAATGATTGTATTCAGGATGAATACTAATGACTGCAACTGTTTAGTGTCTCACTGGTTTCAATTGGAGCATGTTCGGATAATTCGGGTCGGCCTCGTTCGCTCAGTTCGGAAGTGGCAATTCATAGGTTCAACTCGCCTTGCACGCGACAAGGTCGATACTATCGTTAAAATTAACGCGGACCACTTGAGCGTGGGTTTTTATTCGGTTTATTAATGAAATATTACTTGCAATAACTATTTAAGATCGTGTTATAATTAAATTGATCTTCCTGCTGCGTACGGAGCTTGATAATAGAATCGCCAACCGCATGAATTTTATACTTAAGACCTGAGTGTAGGCATGTGGTTTCTTACGTGATGGGTTTACCCAGTAATAGATCATACATAGTGCCTAAATGTTACCTCAACGAACAATCCGTTATGCAATGAACCTCCACAAAAATGTTTAAAGTAGATATTGATCATTTGTTTGAAATTCAGGCGTTAAAATAGAAACTAATATTGTGGTAATTGCTAATATTATCGGCATGACCGGAAGTGAGCGGAACGAATAAACAAAATTTATCCGTTGCTGTTGTGATTTCAAGAAATAATCTGTAATTCTGTGTACCATTGTTGTGATTAGGTAATGGAGTATCGGTGTTTTGTCCACGATCAGTAGCAGCACGTAACAGTGTATTTGTGTAGGTATAATAGTGATTACTTACATCGACCGGGTAAAGGCAGGCTTTCTGTAGCCAATAAAATAACAATGAGGCCACTCAGAAACGAGTAGCTAGTCGAATACATTACTGCTTGATGTGGGTGTCTGCGAGACGTCGTGAAACATCGCCCTAATGGATTTATTGTATTCTAACTAGACTAGATTATGTGCGGGTTTCTTTGTAACCATTAACCGAATTTCAAAGGTCTGATTAACTAAAGTTCTGCGACAAGAATCTGGAAGCCTATTGTTTGTATTTGCAGGAAAATAATCTGAGTTATATCTTGGCGTGGATCGCATTCATCTTGTTACATAACAGCTTGTACATTGTCTGATGGAGTTGGTGAATGTTGAATATGGGCCTGCCCCTAGACACTGTTACGTAGGAAATGGCCTCTGTAGACGCATTGGTGAGCGTAGTATGATGTCATCGCCAGATAGCTGATACTAGCCGATCTACTCGTTAGGGTAGAAATTATTTAACTGCCATCTTTGCATTTATATAGTTTTTCGACACCTTCGCGGAAAAAATCTTTAGCTTCGGTGTACTTTTATTTCTTTGTTAACATTATGCTTTTGTTTAAATCTACAGATGAGTGCTATCTATATTTAATAAGTCGATTGGACTACTATATCTTCCGATTGATAAAACATAGGTTTACGACTTTACTTACTGTGATAGATTTATGATTCAGTTCGATTGCCATCCTAATATTTTGTAATGTGACGTTTTAGCGACCCTTCTATCATTTGCTTTTAATTACGTTTATAAAAAAAGCTTGTTATGTCACTACTGAAAAAAACATCACAACCATTTAAGGTGATACGACACGAGATTGCATCAGGTCTATTTGATTCAGGATTTCCTTCTTCGCTGTCATTAAGAATTTGAAAGTAATCAAATAAAGTTTTTTATACTCCATAATGTGAACTACATATGCGCACGAGTTGGCGTTTGTTATTGCAAAATAAAGTGCTACACGGGTAGTAAATCTCAGAATTATTGCCACATGAAAGAGAATCACTGTTAAACCATGGATATAGTTACAGAATCAAAAACTTATGAAAAATATACACAAAAGAAACCTGATTTATGATTAAAATAAATATAAGCAAACAGCTTACAGAAACGGTGTTCTGAAAACTTTGGTGTATTTTGGTAAAAACAAGCAGAGGTTAATTTTGAAGATATTGCGGTCGAACTTAGATTTGGTCGTAGAATCCAGTTGTGTCACACTCACTTAATAATTGTTGCTTCGTCACGGCTATTGGCTTTTACATTCTATTGTGTTTAGAGGAAGCGGTATAATTGCCCTTGCAATGGAAGGAAGCAAACGTTTTTGAGTGTTTAGGAAACCGCATTGTGTTGAGAGGAAAGCGATGACTCCCCGGAGCGTTGTACGTTTGAGGGTTACAAAATATTTGTGGAAAAAGGAAAATAATTGTGCAGCTGTCACCAAAGCAACATTTTTGCTACGGCGACATGAATATGAGAAGTGTCAAGTTTCTTACGTATGACCATTTGAAATGTGTATTTAATTGTCATTGTTATCTTATTTGGGCTTGGCTTTTAATCTGAGTCTGATCATTGAGATCGAATACCTATAGGCTTTTGTCCGACTACCAGAGGTTTTCGGTCAAAGGTTAGAAAATGGCGATGAACCTGAATGAACTATCCTCCTTTCGGGGCAGAGTCATTTGGTTTTTATGGGTCAGTAACACCAATACCTTACCTTTTATTATTAGAAAACAAACCGTCAATTTGATGAGTTTAGGGGAACGAATGGCAAACTTCGCATCTACCATGCAAGAACTAAACTATCAAATATCCGTGAAGTATTTGGCACTAGCTTTGCGAAATAACGTCAGTATTTACACATTGCCATGATGTTACACGGAGACTCGAGTTGTGGCCCACTGGGGTTTTCTGTGTCTTGAAGAGCCTTTATGGGAAGCTGAACACGTGAAGCAATTAAAACTTAGCTGGCTGGCTAAAGACATGGAATGAGCACCGGCGCGGCGGGATGGGTAATGCATTTATGAGAGCTCTCCTCCAACAGTTTAAAAGTGCTAGGAAGACATAATGATTTGTTTACAGATTGGATTGGATGTGAAAGGAAATGGATTCGGATGAAAATCTCTTACAATGCCAAAATAAGTACCTATGCAACTTACATGCAGATTTTGTTTAATTTTCATCAATACATAATTAAAATCAAGTAACCTGCCACAGACGCCATCGTTAATTTAGAAAAACAACATTTATTCTTCGTAGACACGAAGCAATTATCAAGAAGTCATGTTCGAAAGGGTGTTATGAACTTATGAATAAGTTAATCAGAAATCCGTCAGTCCCTATGGCCGTGTTCAATGACCTCGGGGAAACACTTGAACATTCATTGATGTTTCAAATATTAATGTGGCAGACGGCAGGAATGATGTACGAATAGAAATGGACAATTTTAATTGGCACCAATATTTCTTATTGAATAGCCAGATTTTGTTAAGGCTGTTTGCGGTTTCGCTCATCTAGAATTGAAAATTAGTGTGGAAATAAATACGTTGTAATTGATAAGCCTTTAATACTCATGCCCAGTAGAATACACTCCTCTATGCGCATTTGGCACCAAATCCAAAAACATAAGCCTTACCTTTGGTAAAAGAAATCGTTATCGGTGGACACAATTTCTTTTACGTTTTATGTATACAATTGGCAAGTTGAGCATTTGCTCAACTTGCCAATACTTCGAACACCTGTTTCCACATGCAACACACTAAACACACTTCTGTATTGCGCACGCGCTTGTAGTAGGGTTGTTGTTTGTTTTGTTAGTAGAACAACGTTTGTTTTCAAATATGAAGACTATATTGGTAAACTGGAAGTTGGAAATATACTCCTATTATTAGGTCAAAAGGAAGGACGTAGCTCGAAGATAGATGCACGGTAGAAATAGTCTGATCCGGTGGGGAATGGCCGGAAATTGCATCGGTCACTTTGGCACTAAGGAGAATGTCTTGTTCGCTGTCTTTTTGCGTTGTCTTCTGTTTGAATCAAGTTTCTGTGCTCCTGGTTGTTTATTTTATAATTATGTACGTTGAATTGGGTATATATGATTTTTTCTTGTCTATTAGTGGGCGCAATGTACAATTACCTACATTATACTTTATGACCACATTGAAATTTAAATAGATTTTAATCAATTATGTTATGCGTGAAAACGTCGCGTTTAACCTCTAAAAGTGGACTAATAAATGAAAACGAATGATTATAACATGAGGAATTCCCCCGTAATTAATACCGTTTTATACGGGTGACGTCATGATAAATGTGGTAGTCAAGAGCTAACCCTTCGAATAACATCATACGGGTCGATTGGATCCCCGATTCAATTTATTGAATTTTAGATCACAATAGGATCGTCACGCCTACGGTCCTTTTGACCTTGTTAACATTCAAGGTCTATTTACTTTGTTGAATATTTGATTCAATTTTTTCTCACAATACCTTCAGCTGTTGTTGACCCTCTTTTTTTTTTTTTTTGAGGGTGGGAAATCATCAAATAACTTCTCCCGCTCTGGGCGGAGCGGGAGGGTGTGTCAGACTCTTACTGACTAAAACCCACCCGTATTCCTTCCTGTTGCCTGTGTTGCGGGGGCCTCGGTGACCCATAAGTACCTTCCTGTGACCCCGGCAGGCATCGGCCCTAGTGGACCCCTACTTTGTGCTGACGACATCTCTTTGAGGCGCGCGTGGAATACGACGCGCCGTCGACCCGGGCCTGGTCCTTACCGGACGGTGAGCTACCCATTGCTCACCGTCCGCAAGCCCGCGCCTACGGTGGCCGGAAATCCGCCCGGGATTCCCGACGCCCTGGGCGTCTCCTGCGGCGGCTAGGGCGAGAGGGCGCGAAACGTGCCTTTCCCTCAACCGTCCCGCCTCCTCCTTCGCGAGCATTACTGCTTCGCAGAAGGAGGTGACGGCTGCCCATGCCCTCTCGCTCCGTACCATGGCCTGCACCAGGGCCGGACGCGAGAGGTCTCTGCCGCCGATCGCCTCCACGAGGACACGGCGGTGCTCTGCCCAAGCCGGGCAGACCTCCACCGTATGCTCCACCGTGTCCTCCGGGCGATCCACACAGTGGTGACACCCGGACGTTTCCTCCCGCCTTATCCGACACAGGAACCTCCCGAAGCTGCCGTGTCCGGTGAGGACACCTGCGTCAGGCGGAAGGTGAGGACGCCGTGGCGCCTCTCCAGCCACTCCTCAAAGAGGGGACTTATCGCCGCAATCGTGGCGTGCCCAGCACTGGGTTGCGACAACCGTACTTTCCATGACGCCATGAGAGTTGTTGACCCTCTGAGGGATCATTTTGTGAAGATTTTATTTAGAAAATCTATTTCTGCATAAAGTCTGCACTGTTAGGCTGTATCTGTTTTATTTATTTTCTATAAGTTATGTTTATTTCCGGTTCAGATACCAATGTGATATTTTCAATTCATATCTACTTTCTGACATTATCTTGGACAGAACTGGCATCGGTGAAGGAAAACATCGTGAGGAAACCTGGACTTGCATAGTTAATACGTATATAAAAGTATGAAATCGCCATGTTGATCAATGCTCGTTACCTTCTTTGTATGAGCAAGAGGCCTTTGCCCTGGGACACTAATAGGCTGGTATTATTTATGTTTATTTTCCCGTCTTAAACTATCTTACATAAACGGTCTAAATCTCCTCTCATTAGCGAGGCAAACAGTAGCGACAGATCAAATTGTGATGGTATAACTTTATAGTCTCCGAGTAATTGACAACTTTACATATATACATTTCAAGTTTTGAACTTTTGAATAAATTAATTATTTGGATGAAACAAAGGTCAATGAGCTCGCTATTATCTATTCTAATAGAATAAGTAAAACCTTTTACCCACTTTGGACTAAGTTTCTACCCAAAATCACTCATTCATGTTCTCAAGGCCTTTTGATATCATTGGATATCAAAAGGCCTTGAGAACATGAACAGAGAAAGTCTCATTAAAATACGTCTACTGCTTTTAATTAATATTCACGTGAACATAAACGCACTTGCTGTTAGCTCCACAGAGTTATGATGACTATTTATGACACACAACTTTATTTCGTACATTCATCTGGCTTTTAAAGCAAGAACTCTCAGCGCTTCGAACGCTTAGTGCAAGAGCACTCAGCGAGGCCAAGCGTTGTAATAACATCAAGTTTTAAGTGCACCATTTTACATTAATATTTAAATACTAAATTCACCAATATTCATTTAATCAATTTCGTGTACTACTAAACAGTTATTTTACTTATCATACACGTGTTCGGTTGTATTGCATGCGTTAATGCGTTTTGATACCACAATGGCATTCCTTCCATGGTTTAAACATCAAACGCTTGCTTTATTTAATACAGTACTGTGGTTATTCAACCAAATGGGAACATGTAGCCATCCGAGACAGTCTCTCTTACTAACTAGCTTACTATAGTAGGTTCAAAGTACAATTTATTATCAACGCTCAAGTCTCTGAGTACCTAAATCATTTCTGTGTTGAATGTAAATAATTTGTGTTCAATTCGTTAAATTTGTGTTTTGAAGTCGTGATAAGAGCTATAGGAGCTCTTTGAATTATTGTCATATCTATTCATACCATATTACCTATGTTTAATCGTTGGAAATCTCAATATGACTTTACATTATATGTATATCTCTCCTCCTATATCCTCTATTTATTTTAATTCGAATATTTTTACATCTGTCGCTATCCACTTATCTCTGCATGAAATCCAAACGAGTGGCAGATGGTTTGCGAAGTCCCGCCAATCCGAGACCGTTAAATTCGACAGATGTACACGACCCGCAGATGCAACCCTGCAAACATTTGCGATGGCGGGATGACGGCCGGAACCTTTTTTTTTTCGTCACTTGTATCCCAAAAACCTAATTTTATACTATATTTTACCTTGGCAACATGTGTGCAAATGTTGCTCTTAATTTGCCATAATACACTCCAGTATTGACGTCACTATACGTTTCTCTACATTTCAGTCATGTATTTGCGAATCGACCGTCAGACCTAAAACTAATTGTATATTTCAATATAACTTCAGGTGACTACTGCGCAAAAAAACTTAATCACCTTAATTACTTCTCACGTTTTTATGGTTCAGTTGTTTTAATTAGAATTTTGTTTGGTTAGCTGTCTGTAAAAAATGAACAGACTTCTTGATACAGCGTTTCAAAATATCAACATTTTCCTCCACTGCCCTGTTACGAGAGCGCACGAGTCGCATAAAAATAAAGCAAGTATTCTAAGGGGTTATCAAGACTTATATTATTCTTACACATCATCAATCGAACATTAGCTAAATGTTACTCATTATAAATAGAACGAGCTAATATGTCTTAAATAGACTTTGTATGTTTCTAGGAACACTCTCTGCAAAGAGTGCGTTCTCTATAAAATGGAATATCTTAGTTATCATTAAAGCAAAAGGGTTGCAAAGATCTGGCAAACATGAAATGTATTAACGTCGTAAGTTCATAAGCACTCAGTTGTGATCTAAAAATCTTATCAATCCGTTTGAAAAGCATGATAGCATGATGTTTATACCGGTATCCCCCCAGGACTGAACGTACTCCCTTATAACGGTCTACGCGGGAGTCTTTAACTTGTTGAGATTTATGTCACGAAATGTTGAAAGTTTTCACAATTCTGTTTTATTTGACAGTATCATTAGATTTTGAATGTCACAATGTCTTTGAAGATTATTTACTCTGCAGATATGGCTTGTTTATAGTGTTCCATCATAATATTTGAAATTGTTACGTTTCTCTACATAAACTTGTTAGATTTTCTTCTCTAACGTTGCAGAAAAGTAGAAAATTCATGAAATTGCGTAAAACCAGTGTCAATGAATCCTTAAAAGTGATTCAGGTGTATTATACGTTGGTTGGTTGGAGTCGTATATTGGATTATATACTAACTACCTCATACACAGTTAATTGAGTAGCACGTGGTGGCAAACATCCGCAGGTAGGGGTAGGTAGGGTGTTAGCTGCTAATTTATTTATTGATTTTGTTATGGGCACACGTGGTTATGCAGCGTGACCGAAAATCTGCCTCTTATGAGAAAATGACTTTAGGATCCACGAACAGGAATTACTTTACCGCCTTGTTTTCGAGTCACAGAGAATTACAAATAAATTAAATAACAAACAATAATCGACGCCTCTGAAACGTGATTGTTATGGCAGCTGATGTTTTTTTATAGCAATTTGCGGTGTAGATTTGAGTCGAGAAGGCTACTGACGTTTGTTCGTTTTTGTGGGTTTTAAGAGGCTGACAACAGCTAAAGCGCGGTTACTGTCGGAGGTCGGGCTGCAAAGAAAAGAAAGAAAAGCGCGATGACACAACTCTGGAAATTTATTGCAAAATATGAAACAATTATCTATTTACAAAAAATCTATTGATTGGATAAAAAAATATGCTAATTATGCTAACACTATTATGCCAATATGTTGCTTGTATTGTTCGTTTTTTAATCCCAGAGACTAATTTGACATTTCAAATGATTGTTGTTCGTTTTTTCAATTTGGAGTTTGACATTTGCATGTGTTCATTTAGTCTCCGAGATTAAAAAACAGACTTTAGAATAATCTAACAAATAAAATAAATTATTTAAAAAATAAAAAACCCGACTGCAAAAACACAACTGAAAAGGGAAAAACAAGCATTATAAGTTAGTACAAGCATTATACCTTTTCAGTTATATGTTTTTGCAGTCGGGTTTTTTGTATTTCAAATAATTTATTTTATTTCAAGCTTTTTAGTTTAATTAATATATATTTGAAAATTACTCATTACTAGCTTTTATTTGATACCAATATTGTTACAATTAATTTAAAAAAAACCCTTCCTCTCCTTTTTTTTTGTATTTGCAGATGCAATTTATAAATATTATATAGCCTATGTCACTTCCACAATTAAGACGAATCTAAGGACACCTCATATGTTAAAATCCACCAAGCCGTTTAGGCTACAGAGCGTGCCAAAGAAATAGACATACATACATACATACATACATACATACATACATACATACATACATACATACATACATACATACATACATACATACTCTCGAAAAACATTACCCTCCTGAGGCAGTCGGGTAAAAACAAGCATTTTAATCTATATAATTTTGGTCTTGCAGGCGGGGACAGTCGAATAACCTGAAATATGGTGTAACTTTTGATTGTCCCCGCCTGCGATACCACAATTATATTGATTATAATGCTTGTTTTTCCCTTTTCAGTTATGTGTTTTTGCAGTCGGGTTTTTTGTTTTTTAAATAATTTATTAGAGGTATCTTCGTTATTTTTTCTATCGTATCATATTAGTTGTATTATGTTTTGAACACACTGTCTACCTAGAATATAATTATCCTGAAGAAAATCATGTATCTTCTGATTTTGTTTACTGCAGTGGATCATATACTTTTAGGCATTATAAATCTTTAATCCCCTTAACAGCGTCAAATTTAAAAGAATTTCCTGTAACAAGCCATTTATATATCTGGTGATTTATGTTGTGAGCAAATCAAAACAAGTTTATAAAGTGACTCGTGTTAACTCAGTAAATCGGAATTCCCAACCAAACTCATTAGAGTCATTAGATCAAAATCATTTTTCTAATCTTACAAAGTAGGAAGACGAGGAGAAGTGATTGAATTTTGTAAGAACAGATTAAATATTAATGCAGAAATTATCTAACTCTTTATCTCTTCGCTTATTAGAACTTAGATAAAACATTCGCAACACAGCGTTCACAATATCTTGCATAACGTCTATATTACGGTCCAGGTGCCATTGAGAATACATTCGGTTGCCCAATAGTCTTTTATATTAGTTTACGACTTTTCGTTTGTATATGGCATGCTTTACAACAGTAACAATATTATGTAATTAGACCGTGCATCTAATTAAACTGAGGAAGTATGGCAAGGATCTTGAATAATAAATGTGTAGCATTTTTCGATGATCCTGTTTTATTGGAGCGCTAGATTGGAAACAGTTTCTCTATGAACTATTTTCCAATCTAACCGGGCTTCGAATCCATTATTTTCTTATACTTAACATTTTATTCGTTAGACTGACTTTGAGCCAGACTTTATTAAACTTTTGATTGGTTGAGCGTATTCCGCCCTGACGTAATATTTAGGTCATCCATGACGAAAAATATATGTATACTTGCCCAATATGTAGTAGCAAACTCATAAACTAGTATGTGTCTAATTCAAGATAATAACAATATTACCTTACATTGACCTTATTTTTCTGTTGTCGTAGTTGATGAATTTGTTTGCGCATGTGTTAGTCTGGAACAAGGCACATGTTTGTGGGTCTATTAGCGTGGCTTAGAGACGGAAAACCAAGATTAGTGGGCCGTGTGTAATGGGAGGTTTAAGCGACCAGGGGATTAACTCCGGGATGGTAAAACAGTAGTAAATGTTTGCTAATAACTGTGGTGACTAATCCGTACTGCCAAGTGGGAAGTGTATTTATGGCATTTTTTTCTGAGGATTGTGTTCATATTCAAACTAAAGTTCGGCCACTGGCAATGCTCTGAGTAATAGTATGCAATCAGATCAGTATCAGAATGATGATACCTTATGAAAGCTCTTATCTTGCTGCAACATCTACTTCCCCGTCAAATATTTTAAGTTTATAAGCATTTTTGCTTTTTCGTCATCTATTAACTAAATGTCATCTTACGGGAGTTTGATGCCATGGTTTGCTGTCCTTATGGCTGGGGTTTGTCTGATGTTGGACTGTTATTAAGTTCCAAAGATTGTTTCATCTCTTCATGAAATGGAGCATTAGAACTACTCTGTGAAGCGGTCGTATAGCTGTTCTTTACAAATATTATAGTTGTGATTAAAAAACAAGAGACTAGACTGATTCAACATAATGTATAACGTCCTTCTTGGAAATTATTACTAACTGACAAACAACAGACACAGTTGTGAATCTAGCAATGTACGAGTATGTATGAAATAACACACATCCTTCTAGCAACCAGTTGTATACGAAAGATACTGTGGTAATGTAATACTCCAACTTAGTAGAGTATTTAAATTTTCGTAATAGTTTGTAATAATGTAGTTTATGAAGTAACGTTTATACGGCATCGGTTTGAATACTGCACTGGTACTAATGTAAAATTCTAACATGCAGAACAATAATTTTGTTAATACTACATCATAATCATATTTTTCTCTTGTTCTCACACACTATTTACATACATTTTTTTTTCTTTTCTTCTTTCGCAGGTCTGCTGGAACAAATTTCTTAAGAAATAAACAGTCCCTATTTAATAGTTAAAAGTCGTATCTCTATCTATTTAACTGTGTGTAAGTGTAATAAATAAATCAAAGTGAAATCTCATTTAATAATAAAATATACAAACGGTTCATTCAAAATCCCCATCAGACAAGTCTCCAAAGATTGTAATATTCGTATGTAACTTCAAAGGCATGTTGAAAATAACGTCAAATGTTTATTTTCTACAAATACGTTTTCTACGGCGCAGTTGACTTGACCAGAACTAACTGTACGCGGTATTATGATTATTTGAAATTATCTTCACAAAGACTGGTTTAGAAGAACATTTTTCTACTTTTAAAACAATGAATTTCCTTTGAGATAATTCTTTGTCTGTATCGAGCTAAGTATCTTTGTCCGGAAGTTTTCTATTTTCTGTGGGACTGCTGTTTCGTAGGAAGAGTCTTTGTGTATCTAAAACATGTGGCAGACAGTGTTAATACAAGGTCGAAGGAGGCGTTCACTTTCGCTACCACGATTTACTAAGAGCTAACCGCACCATTTTCATGTTCCGTAGACAGTCGACACTTGGTGATCATTGCTTAAAGCAATTATGCTCTAACGATTCTAACAACTATTGCCACGATCTTTATGTGCGTCGTTTTATTTTCGCTCAAATTGCAGCATTTCTACGAAACTTTCTCCATCTTCCAAACTTAATGATGATCCACAGTCTTTATTAGAGATCGCTAACGCTGTACAAGACTTATTATATTAAGACTTGAAGTATACCGACGCAATGTTTCGAAATGTATTTAAATCGAAACAGGTGCTTGCAGCTATAGATTAAATACTCACAATGATCTATTATTTACGAAATCACTTTGCAGAAGCCAACACGACGTTCGGCTTTCACCAATATTCATACAATAATACCGCGGTATGGTGCCGAGTCGAATCAGTCCTCTATTGTTTGATGTTGACGTCAATCCGCGTCATGAAATGTGTCCATAACGTGTACACCAGTCCGGCCTTTAGGTTTCTCTCTCGCCAGCGTTCGGTAACATTCACCTGTTACTTGCTAAGATAGCGTGCCTCTAAGAAAAATGACGAGATCATCCAAGTAAGCCATTAAAAGCTTTTCCTAATGTATCCGGATTAACTGGCAGATAGACGTCAGTTTTACTATTCGCTTTTACAATTCACGAAAGCTCGTCAAGGAACGCGTTTATTTCTTATGGAATGCTGTAGATATAAATGCCAACAGGCGTCATTGGGAGCTGTAAACAGTTCTAATTGAAAACAATTTAAGAAGAGTCGCCATAAGTGGTGTGTCAATTCATTTAATATTTTTCATTGGTGATGTTGTGGTCTTACATCCAATAATTGTTTTGTTGTGTTCGAGTTGTGTTTTTCGCGTTGTCACATTCGCAAATTAATTTTATTGTTTTGGCGTTATTTTCAATGCATATTGAATTTGTCGGGTCGTTTCTATCCTGCCGGGCACGCGAGGTCGGAGAGTGGGTATTTGTATAGTCCATCGGTCGTAGTGGGTTGACCTACTTGGGGTGATAACGTAAACAAGTTGTCGCATAACACCGGAAAAGGTTTTAAGTTAAGATTTTAACGACAAGCAAGACCGCACCTTAGAATTTGTCAGTTAGCTGATTTCTATATTAACACGCTCTTATTAGCTTCGCCTATATGTATGTATGTTTGTATAACGGAATCTTTGAACTTGATTTTCGACCACTTCACAACATTGGATTAATTTGAAATTTTGCTCACACTAAAAAGCGTGGGGTGCTTTTTAAGATATTTTCATACTGGTTCTACTTCTACCAATATCTGTCAATGAAATATTTATAACAATTGACATCAAGCACCCCACGCCTTTTTACGATAAAAATAAATTTCATGTTTATCACTATTCTTATTTCAAACTTATATAAAATTATTTTCTACTTTTTAGTTTAGTTTTATATTAAAGCGTGTTTTTTAGTTGTTAAACTATTATTTTTTACCTTATAAATCAAATAAAATTAGTTTATTTGCAAACATGTTGTACAGAGGTTTTAATAAGATTATAAGCTTCATTATGCATGTTTCAAGGGCATTGCAAAACAAAACAAAATTAATAATTACATTTCAATAATAAATTGCTCATCGTTGTTTGTATACAGGCCTACAGGTATGTATACAAACAATGGTGAGCAATATATTCCAATACTTTTTATTTATTATTGTTTTCTTCATTTTTTCTGGTTTCAGTGAATTGTAATGTATTTGCCTGAAGGTGCACTGATCATCAGATGTGATATACTATTAAATGTAGCGCACAGTTCAATGGTAGCGCCTTAAGAGAGTCCCGCTCTATCCCCTGTGGCGACTAGACGTTCCCTTCGAGTTGTATACTTCTATAATTCGGTGGTTTTACTCTAAACCCAAAGCCCCTACCTAGTGATTCCAGTGAACACTACATAACCGACCACAGTCCACTGCCGGAAAATTTTGCATTCCCGAAAAGGAAATATACTTTATTTTTCCGTTATTTTGACCAGTTATGTTGAAGGATTTTTGATCAGGACTGCCTGTTTAACTGACGGTGCTTTATTGACAATCGTTTTCTCGGATTCTCACCGTTGCTTGTAAAGCGTTGTGTGGTCTACATAATTAAAATTTCAATAATTTCCAATTATGTAATTTGTTTATAAAATTAACAAAATTATTGATCAAGTAAAATGTTTGTGGCTATCCTTTGTGGGGTATTATTTTGGCTCTGTTCCATAAATTAGTAATCGCCTATGTGGACGATATTGATCGTAAATATTTAATGTTATGATCATTACTTTAAATATAGGATTATCGTAGTAACAAGTGGACCTACGGCGTTGGTTGCTAGTACATGTACTTCAGAAAAGATACTAATTATGCTATTGAAAATAATATACACTCTTATTCACGTTTTTCAAAATTTTCAAATGATAACATAAATAATATTATTATTTCCTATTATAGATCAATCGAAGCATCAATATTAGTTTCTTGAATGACTGATATGTTAATGGAGGTTTCCGTACTTCACATTTTACGGCTCCGTAACTCCGTACGTCACTAAAATAGGTTTGGATGAATGGCTCCTCTCTTTCGATGCCCCAACACTGTTGAACGGCGCATCTGTTGGCAGGACGCACCACATGCACGATTCCCGATAACGTTCCAAAAATAAACCAACGATAATTCGTTCACCACTCACGCTCCGCGTGGAATGTTCACTCATTGAGTGGCCACTATACACACTTCCACTTCCTCTACTTTCTTGTGTGAATACGCGGCCGCATTAAGAACGCCATCGCCACTTAAGACTGCACTGCTTTTTATGTATCTTCCGAGAATGATAGCTAAGTCGGTTGGAGGCGGTGATAATCTTTTCGGGGTCATCGGCCGCTTTCTCCTACTTAGGGAGTTGGTATGCGTTCTTGAATCTCGGTTATGTCACGGAGTCTGTTGGGTGTTGCAAAAAGGGAACAAATATGTGCTGAATATAAGAAGACATCTATCTGAAGTCCAAGATAACAGTTTACGATTGTAACTGTAACCATCTCATTGAAATTCCGTGCAACATTAGCAAATACGCCGCGCAGTCTCATAAGGCTTTAGTAATCGTCTCTTGAATATAACATATGCGGCTCTAATGTCGTCCTTTTATAATACAGCGTGAAATCGCTTACCTTACGGAATATTAAGTCATTGACCACAAAAAATTCCAACTATCTATTTTATCGGTGTAGGTCTTCCTTGAAAGACCCGATTACTGAATAACTTTAAGTCACTGTACAAGTGTCCCGTAAAGTCTGTGTAAAATTTAAATAAAACATATTAATCGGTTCCACGTTTCTGAGGAAACGTAAACCCTACATCATAATACTCGAAACGGTCGGCGAAATCTTGGCCTGAAAAGATCTTTGTTTACACTGTTTCGAAGTTGTTTAGTTGTTTCGGCTGCGTAATCGAGGTGATCCTTATTCGAATGGTATGCGGAGCGGCGCGTCTATTTGTTGCGTAAAACAGTTTGCCATACAGCGCCCGCGAGGTAGGACGTGTGTGCTGCGTTTGCACAATGTTCAGTGTTTAATTACGCGCTATGATATATCGCAAGGCTGCTCGCATTGTTTTAACGCTGTTTGAGTGCAGCTACTATGTTTATGTGAGGAGGCTAATTGAATAATCGTGCTCTGTGTTCTAAATCAGTGTTGAGTTGCTGTGCGTTATACCTAGTGTAAATCGAGCAAATGGTTCGAAAGATTATTGTCATCGGCATACAGCATTACGAGGATCCGTTTTATAAGTACGTAACTAATAACTTTATGTAGGGCTTACTGACTTGTGATTCCGTTAAGGAAATGGTTATTCTGGAATATTTTTCCTTACTTATGTCTTTTTCCTTTGTTGTAGACATGTGACGGGTGCGAGCGGTCCTCCTGCAGGATGCGGCCACCAAAGAAACAGATCCCTGGACTCTGTGCTCCAGAGGATACCAGAAGACATGACACCTACTTCGCCGGAGGGGGCGCCACTTCGAATCCCCATCGAAGTGCCCGCTCCGAGATTAGCGCTTCCACCGGAGGTGCCCACGGGCTCCGACGACTCCGGCATTCACACACCTCCCGACGGCAACGACGAGGAGCGACCACAACCCCCAGCCGCTGCAAGGTCCAGAGAAAGCCTCGACTCCGGCAACCCAGAAGACACAGATAAACCGCCTGATCCTCCCGATACATTAATTGACTCAGCAGTGAAATCCGATATTTGTGCCGCTGAAACATCTAAAAACAAAGACTTTCTGCTCCGGTTGTTCGAAAGTAAACTGTTCGACATGAGCATGGCGATCTCATACCTGTTCAACTCTAAAGAGCCGGGCGTGCAGACCTATCTGGCGAACAAACTATTCTCATTCCCATACGAAGACGTGGATTTCTACCTGCCACAATTAGCAACCATGTACATAGAAATGAGCGATGTGGCGGACGTCTTGAAACCGTATTTGGTGTGCAGGTGTAAACAAAGTGCTGAGTTTTCACTTAAGCTCGCGTGGTTATTGACTGCTTTCGGAGGTGACGTTAAGAGATCGAGAGCGACTAAATTAAGGGACTCTATACTGGCCGAGGAGATCAGGCCGGCGGCAAGGAGAGGGCATCATAGATCGCAGTCTGACGCGTCTGCGTTAAGGCTAGCGACTCCCACGGGGAGGCACCTAGGAGACCTGGCGTCTGGTCGGGCGTTCGATAATGGATGCCTTTGTGGAGAGCAGTGTTCATGTGGAGCACCGAGATTAGCACCTCAAATACAGGTAATTGCACATTCAATACTTTAAAAATATTCCGTAATTATCTCTTTCTCTATACATAATTAACCGTTATAATGCATAACTGCATCCTAATTGAGTAACACATTATCAATTACAATCTGAATGATTTTGAAGTATCTTGCTAACCCATTGCTTCATATGTTCGAAAAATTTGTTAGCTAAACAACGTAAAAACCGCAATGAATGTTGTTGAACTGTCAAAATGTAACCCATTACAACTGATATTGTGTTACGTAAGTACCCCTCTGGTGTATTTGTATAATTTACTATGCTTGACTTAAACATTGATGACGACGAAACATAAATGGCTGCTGATAACGATGAAGTACCTACCTTGGTTGTTATACTAAGCAATGCTTTTCCGTGTCACGTAGTCTCATTCCATTTTTTCCGGTCTCTTGCAAAGGTGTGCTATGGTAAAACCACAGTTAAAGCCTTCATTCATGATACTCTTTCTGGTTTTGTGAAAGCATCTTTGGAAGCTCTTCATTAAGATTTTTCAATGAAGCACCAACTTTTGTTTTTATCATCGAACTTGGGGATTCATTGATAAATGTTACTTACAATGTTCAAAATAATTCTTCATCAAATAACTGACACTGTTGCCTATGTTTAACTCGTGATAGGACATTTCATAAGCAGAGAGCACATTTGCCACGATACCAAGTAATTCCTCGAGTGTAGTTTCGAAATGTTTTGCAAAATCGTTAGGACTGGGTATTCACGTTCACATTCTGTAACACGCGTGTATCCGTGTCGTGAGCCAGTCGCCAGCCTACGTAGAACCTTGGCTTAAGTGGCAGAGACTACAATCATTGAAAGTATTGCGATATTTAGTCTCATTAACAAAAAGTAAGCAGAGGTTGAGGTAATGAGATCTAGGCGTTGGGACAAAAGTATTAGTCGTAGTTTTGAAAACGAATACTCTATTTGTGAGTTTATTCAGCAAATCCTTTACGCTTTTTATCGCTTCGATGCCTGATCGATTTATGAACATACAGGCAGCCAAGCTTTCGCGTTTACTATTTATGATTCTCTGAGTAATTAAAAAGCAAGCATAGCTCTGGGAGCAGAAAAATGGAGGTCAGAAAAATAAGCGTGTATTTTTTTTTATATTAGCAGTCGTCCTCGTAATAGATTTAATTAAATAGGACTTACAGAATATTATACTACTTCCCTGAAACCATTTCATTGACCTTCAATCAACGAATCATTGAAGAAAAAACTTCTTAATAAATTCTCAAGTACTCATTTCTAGAACTCATCAGTCATCATAAATTCATGATCCGAGATAATTTTATTGGCATTGAACGAAAAGAAAATTTATCGTCTAGAAAGTTTATTCTAGTTGAATTCTTTTCTTTACGATTAGCCCTGGAATAAGTTTACTAGTGATCGGTTATTAGTATAGTTGTTTTGCAAAGCTCAGCAAGGTCTTGCAATAACCTTCACTTTATCATCAAGCGAGCAAAAAAGTAGTGTGGGCATTGATCTTGAAATGTACCTGACATTTAACATGACATTACGGATAATACAGCTTCTATAATAGTATTATGAAGACTTCTTAAAGTTAACACGGATACAAAACGAATGTTTGGGTTTTAAAAGCATAGAATTACATTTGAATTTTGTTTTATGTTGTTAGAGGGTTTGGTTTCCACACTTTGGCTTTCAGGTGGACCATTGTGCGTGGGCCATGGCGGCCGTTTGGTGGTTATTCCAACCAGCCCACCTCCCTCCAGAAGTTAATCACATCTCCTGGTCTGTTTAGAACCTCTGTGTAGGATCTGGGTGCCCCGAGGGTTTCTTGTCTTTGTGACGCCTGTGCATTCGGAGAGCACATGCGCAACGGTTTCCTACACTTCCATGCAAACCCTGCACGGAGGGCTGTCCGTTATGCCTATTGTGTGGAAGTGTTTATTTAGCGAGCAGTGACCCGTAATGGTCCTCGTCAACAGGCGCAGGCCGGCTTGTCCAGGCGTAATAAGCGCCTGGTTAACTTACTATCCAAGGTTGGCATAGCCTCCGTGGACTGTCTGCACCCTGCCGAGGACCACCAGCTTTCCGCTTGTGTATGGGTGAGCTCCTGTAGCCACCTGCGTAGTTTTTTGAAGGGGATGGGTACGATTGGTTCCGGTCCGCAGACTGACGGGCCGGATGCTCTCCTGGCTAGTTCGTCAGCTGCGTCGTCACCCAGCGATCCGCTGTGTCCTTTTATCCATTGCAGTGTCACTGTGTTGCACACATTTGAATGGCAATTGCATTAAGCAGCAGCATGTGTATTAATTAAACAGCGCTACATTTCGACGCTTGAAAGGCAAAATGTACTAAGCGACATAGGGCAAATTTGACTTTACATTATTAAAGTCAATTTTTTTTTTAAAAAATTATATAAATTCTGATTCAGATGATTAGATAATAAGATTGCCAAAACAGTAAGATTTACGCCTGTAGGATGATTACAAAAATTTATATGTTTTTTTTTTCTGTAAAATTGACTTTAATAATGTTAAGTCAAATTTGTCCTATGTCGCTTAGTAAATTTTGCCTTTCAAGCGTCGATTTGAATAGTATGACTACAGGATAAAACAAAATGTATACAGAGTGAGTTAATTTGATTTCGATATTTACCCTGTAATCTGTATAAATTATTTAACAAGCATTGGTTTTCATAAAACAATGAAACATAAAATAAAATTCACGTTGTATTTTCCTGTTTTTGCCGTATAAACCCATGTCCAACTCCAATACCTAAGTAGTTATTCTATTAACGTAACCAAACATTGTTTATCTCGCATCACATAATTGAAAATTCAGCTGTCAGATTTTCAATTCATCGTTTATTCAGCCGTTGTTTTCCCTTTTTAAGGTAAAGGTCTTCACATAATTTCTATTATGTGGTTTTTGGCACTTACGTAATATTTATTTCGTTAATAGAAATGTGGGGGAAAAGTAAAATCTTCTTTTACTAGTGTCAATAAAACTTTTTTACTGCATGACCTTAAAGCATACCCTTTGTTGTTGCTGCTGTTGTATTTTTATAGCTTTTAGCACATTATTATGGGCTACGGTTCCTTATAGGAAAATGTACTTATTATGTTATGTGGTTAGGTAATGTGTATTTTATTATCCGTGATTATACCCACGAAAATAGATACAGTAATTCGATATTAGATCTTAGATTCAGTTAATACTGAGCTCATAAGTGAAAACCTAAATACGCACGACCTTGGTGCTAGAATGACCGCTCACCAAATAAATTTATAGCAACTTACTCGAACACTATATCACTAACACTATTTACACTTACGGCGCTACTGGCATTTTCTAATCACCTTCATATAGCGCTAGCGGTCATCATTGCAGCCACATTTGGTGAATGTCCACTAAGTATTAGCTTTGTCTGCCTCCATAAATCGCCATGTCATTATTATGAACGTGACTTTGCCATTTACAAATTTTCTATTATGTTGTTGGCATCTTTGGAGCGTTCTGGTTTAGAATTCAAAGTCCCGAATTCCCTGTTATTGTACTTTCTGAAAACATCCTTCTCAGAAAGTACAATACCCGGAAGGACCACTTTCCAGAAAGTTAACGCTTCGTTGGTGGTTCAAAGTTTAAATGTTTCATTTTAGATTTGTTGTCAGTTTATGTGCATCTGGTTTGAACAGAGGGCTTAATAAATGCCAAAAAATCTTTTATCACATGAAATCAGGAGCAGGCTTAGCATGACGCTTTCTATTTCTACGAAGAATAGACACATCAGAAATCCTTCTACATAAAAAAGGACCTAGACAAAGATCGAACCTAGACGAAGATAGAAACGAAAGACAAAATGACAGATTGTAGAAGGATTTCTACGGTGCGATGTCAAAAATGGAGAAACGAAATGTCACTTTGTTTAGGAAGAGCTGTGTCTATTCTTCATAGAAATAGAAAGCGACATGCAAAGCCTGCTGAAGATATATTAGATATGTTTCGAAACTCTGGAGTCCCACAAGGGTGACTTCTGTCCTATTCGACACGTTACAGTTGCCCTCTGGCCTGTTTCGCTCGCAGTAAGGCAGTTTGTATGGCTGATGCAGATAAGATAATACCAAAATCACTGTCGGCATCGTTAGATAAGTGACTATTGTCTCCTAGTAATACAATGATAGATGATTAAGCTATTTCTGTAATTAATCAAAGGTACAATTTTGTTCGAAAGCTTTTACAGTCCCTAATGAGCATGGGACTGCTATTATGTATACAAAATAAGCTTTTTATACCAACGCACTCTATTTAAGAATGGAGTATTTTATTTAATATAAATAAAAAAATATAGGTTCAATAATAATGACAAGCAAGTAGTCAACGGCAATTTTTGTTGATAACAACAATACGATAGAAAGTTGCGTGATAGTTTCGTTCTGTGTTGATTATTGTACTTACATTATTGTTGATATAATCATTATTGGATAACAAATGCATGCTGCTACCGATTTCCGATAGGTACACAGCAATTCGAGTACATCAACCAAGCAATAACATGTCCTCGGACATGTTATTGCTTGGTTCATGTACTCAAATTGCTGCCATCATTGATGTACTGAGTTCATTCACTTTTACATTAGCTTCATTCACAAGTAATATTCAACTTAGTTTGTGTGATGTGAAGTCATAATACCTATGATTAAGTAATTTTAGATTCGGGTAATTATTATGAGATATTGACCCACGTAGCACCAAACTTACATTCGCTCTACGAATATTAGATTTTATACTATACTTTCGGTTAGTTTTGAGTTATTGTATAATATTATGATAAGTGAAGTTACATAACATGACCAACTTTTATCTCTTTAGTCAAATATGTAGAAAAGTAAACGAATGAAGTATTTCGTGAAATTCCATTTAACATTTAATACGGTTTATGAGGTTAGTATGAATGTGTAAAATCGGTAACAATCGTACAATAATGAATAAATTGTAGCTGTGATTGATATTGTTTGCTGGGCCGGACTTACGGGGAACAGAAAGTACTTTTTAGCTTAAGTTAATACCCACCAAACTCTCTGATCAAATACAAAACTACACACATGTTTATTTAACTTAACTCATTTACTGTTTTTCAAATGAAATCATATCGAATCTTTTAATTGTGGGCATAGGTTATACATACAGATGTTAGGTAAATTACAGATAGATCCATTATGTCCTGCCTAGTAGGCATTCAGTAATAAATTATTTCAACATGCAGTATAAACAATTTAGTTATCACATAAAGCAAATCTTACAAAAAGAATTAGTGACAGATTGTAGAATTGGTGACAGATAGTAGCAGGTACTAATTAAGAAAATCTTGGATCGTGTAGTAGGCTTTGTCAATTAAAAAATACGCAATTTATATTTGAATAGTGGGAGTTCCTTGATGTTTAAAATGTCTACAGGTATTTTAATATAAATTTTAGATGCCATTCCAAAAAACGTTTGCCCAGAAGAGCAGTTCTATGTGGTATACTAGATATTTTAAGTGTATATCTTTTTTAGTTTTGTTCACCGAATAGATTTTTATTTACTTTAACAAATACTGTAACTTCATAGCTGATATATAAGCTGATGGAAAAGTCAAAATCATAAAGTATGGTTCGCAAGAACCAGGAACCAAGATACCAGCAATTGCGCGAACGCATCTTTTTTGCGCGATAACACCTTCTTTTATTTTTGTTTGTACATTAGCTTATTTTTATATTTTTGTAATTTTTATTAATTTATATTATGAAATTATCAATAACAATCTTGCGCTAGCAGAACTCATTTTTGTTAACTTTGTGTGGTGTCTTTGCGTGGGTCACCAAGATACAGGCCGTGCCTAGTTAGGGTTATCCGCTGTTAAATATATCTAAGTTTTCTGTTGGTTAGAATTTCATGCACGTTAATTGTATCAAATCAAAATATTTTGATTTCACATAAACCTACATGGGCACTTATGAAACGTCAGAAGCTAGGTGCACGGTTCCGATTGGTCGTTTCCTATGGAGAAGAGTCGGCAAGAAACTCCACGGTTACTCTTTTAAAAATAATTGGCTTTTATAATGTTTTCAAATTACAGTGTTAGTTCAATTGTAGGTATGAGAGGACAGTGTAGGCCTGTCAAGAAGTACCAGATACTTAACAAAAACTCAATGGTCTACAAATCTAGTCTATTAAGGCGCTGACAAGACCCAATTGACCAAAATAGGCTTCTCTTAAGAAAAAAAATTGGCAAATCTGTATAGTTTGTGGTAGCGGAAAAAATATATGTTGATTTTGAACATATTTCCCAGAACTTGGTTGTTACCAAAACACGTTTTGAAAGAAAAATCTCGATACAAACTAACGTCAAACTGACCTCTTACTTTGAGTTCTAATCCAAAATATCTATATTAAATATCAACTTACGTTACGTATTTAATTAATAACAAAAGCGTCTTATTTGAATAAAGAACTTGGTTGTTTTTTATTTTCGATTACTCAACCAAATTTTGAGTAATTAGATAATTGCTTCAAATTTTGCAATAAATTACAAGCGTTGCGTCATCGCGCTTCTCTTTCTTTTCTATGCAAACAGACAGTGACCGCGGTTTAGGTGTTGTCAGCGTCTTAAGCCTACAACGTTCTCACATTCACAAAATACACAAGAATATATGTAAAATATTAATAAAATAATAAAAATAAAATCCTATTTAAACCAAATGACATGTTTGCCATTACAACAAGTCTGAATAAATATCTTGTCCACAAGTGTATGTTTGTGAAATAAATGAACAATATGAATAGTGACGTCCACCACACCTGCTTGCTAGTAGGTAGGCACTACTTGCGTGTGACGATAAACATACATAGCTATAATGCAGATAACGTTGCACGCTTTTATAACGCATTGGAACCATTCATCAACCGTTAGCCACATACGGCTGCCGATTAGTCTGCACTCGGTATCCGGTGGTGTAGCGTATGGGTCAGTAAGAAAGTTTTCACACGCTTACTCATACATTCTCCAATGGATACCGGCATCGGCAGCAGCCCAGAGCGTGTGAAAATGCACTTAGTAGATAAAGTATAACGTCGCCTTAGAGTGAAAACCTCGTGTAAGCGAAAAATGCAACTATAAAGGAGGAAGGAAAAACCGCGCCCCGCAGGCTTAGCATGACGCTTTCTATTTCTTCGAAGAATACTCTTTCTATACAAAGTGATGTTTCGTTTCTCCTTTTTTGACATAGCACCGTAGAAATCCTTCTACATGAAAAAGGACCTAGACAAAGATCGTTAGAAACGAAAGACAAAATGACAGATTGTAGAAGGATTCCTACGGTGAGATGTCAAAAATTAAGATACGAAATGGCACTTTATATAGAAAGAGCCGTGTCTATTCTTCGAAGAAATAGAAAGCGTCATGCTAAGCCTGCTGTTTAATTTTATTACCACAGCTTCTTCAAATGTGTCTTTTAGTGTACCTACAATACTGATTACTTTTTCAGATGCATAAGATACATAATTATTTCATTTAAATATGGTAAAAGCGTAAAAACTACTTACAAGTTTTTCTTAAAAAATACGTGGTTTGCTGGTGGCAGGTACAAGTATATCAATGAAACATTATAGAATCAAAATCGATATACTTTTTTAATCAGTTTTAACTTATTGCCTAATTTAACTATAACTTATTTAAATAAGTTACTCACTAAACTTTTTTACTGTGAAAATAGGGTGTACCTTGCGAGGTTTTCTATCCAAAAATGTAATAAAAAACCGGCCAAGTGCGAGTCGGACTCACGGACGAAGGGTTCCGTACCATTATCTATAAAAACGGCAAAAAAAATCATGTCAATCAATCATGTTTTTTAATATTTGTTTTTATAGCGGCAACAGAAATACATCATCTGTGAAAATGTCAACTGTCTAACTATCACGGTCCATGAGATACAGCCTGGTAACAGACAGACGGACCGCGGAGTCTTAGTAATAGGGTCCCGTTTTACCCTTTGGGTACGGAACCCTAATGAAAATTACCATAATTGCATTCCCGAGCTTTTCAGTCTAAGGCGACGAAATTATAATATAACATAAATATACAGTTAAAGGTACCGTCAGTTCTGCTCGTCCTCAAGTCATCGTATTAGGTACCCATAAATACGAGAAACCTGACGTCACATTGTTCCGGCTTTAGCACTCGTGTTTTCTTTAAAAGATATGTACTTTCTACATCGTGGTTTATAATATAGTTTCTACTATGTTTCCACAGTAGCAAACTTTTCAAAATTATATGACCCCACTTTATGATATTTTCCTGGTTAGCCCGTAGCGCAAGAGATAAATGACGAGCAAACAAGGTAAAGCGCTCAACCCAAGTCATAGTTGCTTTTAGTTCACAGACAGATTCTTACCCCGCTTTAAGTACACATGTACTTGCTACACAGCTGTTAATATCCAGGTTGACCCAGTTTAGAAGTCACGGCCATTCTGCAACAATACAAGCTATACAATCAAACGTAACTGGTTAATGCCTAGGGCGAGAAAGGTCGTGGAAACCCTGCTTATCTAATGAAATAAAATCCCCTTGTTCAGCTATATTTAGATTTAATTGACTGTAGGTAGGTACAAGGAAAAATGCTTCGTAAAGGACGTTCTCTGTTATATTTTTCGCAGGACTTTTCCTCGTACAGTTTGCGTGCTAATGTACTATCTGTACTGGTTTATTTTTGTCCTGTCCTGTGTGATGCCTAATGCCTAATGTGCAATAATTATGGACCTGCAGGCTTAGCATGACGCTTTCTATTTCTTCGAAGAATAGACACGGCTCTTTCTATACAAAGTGACATTTCGTTTCTCCATTTTTGACATCTCACCGTAGAAATCCTACAATCTGTCATTTTGTCTTTCGTTTCTAACTGTCTTTGTCTAGGTCTTTTTTATGTAGAAGGATTTCTACGGTGGGATGTCAAAAAAGGAGAAACAAAAGTCACTTTGTATGGAAAGAGCCGTGTCTGTTCTTCGAAGAAATAGAAAGCATCATGCTAAGCCTGCTGGGTGCTGGGGGCCAACCATCACTTCTTATAGCAGTATTATTATAATATTACTTCACAGTGGGAAAGTGATGGAACTGTACAGGACTTGAAGCTCCATCTCTTTCACACGCTGAAGTAATATTTAAATAATACTGCTTTATGAGGTGACTGAATATGTAGTGTTTTTATGTGTGCGTTACATACAGGAAACTCATCAAGTCTCGCCACCCACAGCATTGATTGAGCCTTATATTGACAGACCAGAAAATACAGGATATTGATGGGTTTCCTGTATGTTAACTTTACTTTCACATAGTGAAAGGTTTTGGAGCAGTCCAACGTGTGTATAGCAACGAAGCCTAGCCAGGGCACTCTCTATCTTTATGGTCTACTAGCTTCTACCCGCGACTTCGTCCGCGTGTTTTAACATAAAACATATCATATGGCACTCAGCAAAAGCGTAGCTTTCTATCAGAGCAAGAATTTTCGAAATAGGATCAGTAGTTCCGAAGATAACCCCCCTTTTTTTGGTCGTAAATCATCAAATAACTTCTCCCGCTCTGGGCGGAGCGGGAGGGTGTGTCAGACTCTTACTGACTAAAACCCACCCGTATTCCTTCCTGTTGCCTGTATTGCCAGGGGCCTCGGCGACCCATTAGTACCTTCCCGCGACCCCGGCAGGCATCGGCCCTAGTGGACCCCTACATTTTTGCTGACGACATCTCTTTGAGGCGCGCGTGGAATAAAACGCGCCGTCGACCCGGGCCTGGTCCTTACCGGACGGTGTGCTACCCATTCCCGACGCCCAGGGCGTCTCCTGTGGCGGCTAGAGGCGAGAGAGCGCGAAATTTGCCTTTCCCTCAACCGTCCCGCCTCCTCCTTCGCGAGCATTACTGCTTCGCAGAAGGAGGTGACGGCTGCCCATGCCCTCTCGCTCCGTACCATGGCCTGAACCAGGGCCGGACGCGAGAAATCTCTGCCGCCGATCGCCTCCACGAGGACACGGCGGTGCTCTGCCCAAGCCGGGTAGACCTCCACCGTATGCTCCACCGTGTCCTCCGGGCGATCCACAAGATTACCCCCCTACACATACAAACTTGAAAATTTTAGCTCTCTTTAATATTAGCATAGATCGAAGCAATCGTAAATCATCATCATCATCTTGCCTAGCCTTTTCCCAACTATGTTGGGTTCGGTTATGCATTCGTAAATAAATATCACTAATTTACTAGCTCAACTTTATCGTGGACGAGGCACTTGGAGCAGTTATGGTATCTAGTCAAGCCTGTCGATCAACCTCGTACGAAATATGGATAGCCTCCATCCATTTCAAAGCAGTACTTGTTAAAGACTTGTGTTGCAAAAATCCTGGAACAACTTCAGTAGCTAATTAGAAAACATCATTAGCATCTTACACGTGTTGAAGTCAACAGCCGTAGTTTACCTGTACCCTGAATACCTGTGTGACCTACGTCAATGCTCACACACAATCGTCAATAATATGCTCCACACGTTGTGTTAACACGTGCATGAGCGGTGCTGATTCACATTGCCATAGCTTAGAGGTCTACGGACAAGGAGAAAAATGTATAAATGTACATAATATTATATTGCTGTATCTAAATCACCAGAATTATTATCATAATAAATCTTGAGTCTATGTTTTGTGTGGCTAGTGCTACTTCTTTTTTTCCTAGACATAAATTACTTTTTTTGTACTTAGTGGTTTGTGGTGGGTTATTTTTTAAACTGAATTCATTTTAGCTTCTTAGAGAGAGAGTTTTCAGTCAGGAAATCTAGTCTGTACCGTACAAAATCCTCGTTTCCAATATCAGTCACGCTCAAAATCTATCGACTTCGTCACCAACGAACTTTCGCTATACAATAGCAAATATTACGTGCATTACGGCCTCCTACGTCAGACGTAAAATAAACATCACCATTACATATTTCAGTTTCTGACGTCACTGACGAACATTGGCCGTCGTCTCGCCGGGGTCGCGGATAAGGAGCGTCGTAATGGCCGTCTCAGGGCCGAACTTGCGACGCTAGACCTCAACCTGCCTGCGAGGGTGTGGTTACCCTTACATCAGAGGCCTCACTATTTGCTGAGGATACCGCCACATGCAGCCGCTGTGCTTAATAGCAAGGATAAGGTGAGAATTTTGTACTGACTCAAAAATCAATCTGCCTGCCTTTTTCCAACTATGTTGGGGATGGCTATCAGTCTAACTACCGAATGCAGCTGAATACCAGTATTTTACATGGAGCGACTGCCTATCTGACCTCTACAATCCAGTAATGGTTAATACGATACCCCTTGGTAAGACTGGTTGTCAGATTTTCGGGCTTTTGACGACCCCTAACGACTGTCAAAGATCCACTATTGACAGCCGGGACCAACACCTTAACGTGCTTTCCGAGGCACGGGAGGGGTCTCGGTATGTAAAGATGGTCACCCATTCACGGACCAATCCCGGCAAGGACAGCTTAGCCTGATCGATCGCCCAGTGCGGCTGTTATTACTTAAGCCACGAGCTCCTCAATTTTGTACTGGTTACCTATCTATTTAGCTTGTAGACTGAAGTGGCTCCACTGCAGGGAAAAGGCCTCCCTTTCCCCTTTTGTTTATTTCTGAGCCCTGAAGTCAGGTTGTCCCTACTTCCGCTTTATTACTTCAAGGCTCAAAGCCTTAATAAACAGACAGGGGACATATATCAACGCTCAGGCTTCAAATCCTAGGCCTGGCTCTGGGCCAGATTTTCTATTGAGGTATTATAATTATGTACAGATATAGGACTACTAATGAAGAGATCGGTTAGAAATACTTTGTGCGGTGGTGTAAAAATTGTTATGGTCGTTTTAGTTGATGGGATTCGTTGTCTAGACACCAAGGAGATGACAGGGTGATCTATACTTAACAGAGACAGCCTTGGAGACGAGTTCCTCAATTAAAATGAAACATGACAGTGATTAAGCCAAGCGCAAAATTTGTTGAGTGCCAAATCTGGACTTAAATTAAGTACCTTTATTTGTCCGGCAAAAGGCTCAGCGATAAGTGCTTAATCTTTAAGTCGGATCTTAAAAGTCACTCGTGATTTAAGTATCAAAAAAGTAAAGCGAATTAAATACGCTCAAGAATTTTATTCCTTCATAGATCTTGATAATTTAACTATTGTATTAAAAGCGAAGGTCGACTACCTTCGATTCTGTTAGAGTATGATGTACGATACCCATTACACCGATTGAATTCTTTTAATAATGAGAAGGTTGCGCACTGCGCTTGGATTAGCAATCTACGTAATAGCATTTAGTTTGAACCCGGCTAATATTGATTTGAATGCACAAATAATTATTTTCGTTTTTTAACGTTTATGAATCGATTGTTTTGAATTGATATTTCTATAAAATGTTTTTTGGGTGGGTTTCGTTTACGACTTTACGTGATTATTGACCTCTATAGCACCTACTTCTACGCTTTTGTTATTATATCCAGTTTTTATGAAATCAAAAATTAATTTGAAGTGCCTGTTTGTAATGTCAAAATAACAGCTTTTTACTAAATGCATCTGAAAGTATATACGGTACTTATATAAAAAAAAACAATTATTAAAATTTCTACATCTGTCTGTTTGTTCCGGCTAATCTCCGAAACGACTGGACCGATTTTCACTGGTAGATAGCTGATTTTATAAGGAGTAACTTAGAATACTTTTATTTTAGCAAAAGTCATGCATGAGGGCGAAGCCGTGGGCAGCAGTTAGGCAAATCTAAATTAAATTGAAATGTCTATACGGGAAGTGTTCATTTAATATTGATTTCAAATTGTTTATCAAGTTTCTAAGCCTGTAATTGAAGCCTTGCTTTAAGCCTTTCTAATCTAATAAATTGATAATGATATTGAATGTCGTCTAAAGTGTAGTGTTTACGAGTTATAATTTAATCTGATTTATCTTTACGACTCGAGTAATTTATATTCCCGTCACGTTACAGGGCATTGTATTTTCTCTCTTGCGATATAAAGAGATATAAATAATAACAATGCGATCAAAGGAGATTACAGAGGCAGGCAGTATAGTTCTACACTTAATTACAATTTGGTCAAGATGATAAACTACGTGACGTAGGCGCTGACATTTATTAAGTTTAGGGATATTATTGCCTGTACCTACTAGCTGGTTTTTTGTAACAGAAATTCCGGCTTTCATATAAAGAGGGTTTTCGGAAAACTCCGTATTTCTCAGTCCAAATCAAATCGTTTATTGCAATCCTTAATGTACAGTTACAAGTGGTAAATATATTAAAAAAATAATAATAGAAACAATTATGGACTCTGTCGGGCACAGCAAATTTTTAAATAAGTAGAGAGAAGAGTTGAGGTGGAGAAGTGGTTTAATTAACAAGTTTAGACTTATTTGCAAAAAGTTTCCTGCGGACTGCTATAATTGGTCAATGAGTGCGACTAATGCCTAATAAATACGTAAAATATACTATGACTTTAGTAAATTACCTTGGCATGGTGTATCCATATAAAATCTACGATCTACGCCTAAAGGGTGGCCTCATTACTCTCAAGGCAAGCTTTAAGGCATTGCATGTTGATTTCCTCAAAGGATTTCCCTTCACCATTCAGTTAGTGTTACACTTAAAAACTCAAATTGTGTAATACTCGCTCATAAAATGTTCTAACTCAAGTTTTTATTACGTTGAAGTACGTTACAAAAGGTAATTAACGATTATTATCGCATTTAATTACATATTGTAATATTGGATGCGTGTTTCTGCTATTACTGGGGCATGGGGTGCAAAAAATTTTGCATTTTTCCAAAACTCCAATCGCATATTGGGTTTTAGAAGTTCTGGGCCTGCAGTCTCGATATAGATAGTGATCGCATTAAGACCGAATTCGTTCCAAAGTCCTAATGGGACCCCATTAGGACTTTGGAAACGAATTCGGTCTAGACAGTCAAAGTTACCTGTCAAGAACCAAGAAAATCACAATCTTGTCAAGCAGTTTTGACCGTCTAGGGACCCATTAGGACTTTTCGACCGAATTCGGTCGTAAAGCGATCGCTATCTATGTGGACAACGCAGGGCCAGGAAGCTAAGTGCTAAGTGGGTACGTGATATGATCCTGAAAGCTGTTTATCTGAAAGATAATATTTAATACTTGTGTAATAATGTTTATATTTCGTCTTTTTTATGTCCTTTAAAAATGTATTATCAGTTCCAAATTTAACCTATTATTAATATTTTTACTTTTTTTAGAGGGGCTTGTGGCTAAGTAATAACAGCCGCACGGGTCGATCGATCAGATTAAACTACGTTTGCCGCGGTTGGTCCGTGGATGGGTGACCATCTTTACATACCCTCCGTGCCGTTGCCGTTGGTCCCGGCTGTCATTTGTAGATCTTTGACAGTCGTTACGGGTCGTCAGAAGCTCGAAAGCCTGACAACCAGTCTTACCAAGGGGTATCGTGTTACCCAGTAACTGGGTTGTGGAGGTCAGATAGGCAGTCGTTCCATGTAAAATACTGGTATTCAGCTGTATCCTGTAAGACTGGAAGCCAACCCCAACATGGTTGGGGAAAAAAGGCTAGGGCAGATGATGATTAATATTTTTACTTTGTTAGCTTAGTTGTTAACTTTATTGTGCATGTTGTGGTCTCCTTAGTGAAGGAATATACATACGTAATATCAGCAGGCTTAGCATGAAGCTTTCTATTTCTACCTTAGTGTAGAATAGAAATCGCTTGTCTACATTTCTCGCTAGGAAACTGTCATCTGTCTACACTGAAACGTCATTTTTCTCTACTCTTCCGTCTACAAAACGCTTCTCTACGGCTCTCGTGCTAAGCCTGCAGATGTTGTCGGGAATCCCGGGCGGATTTCCGGCCACCGTAGGCGCGGGCTTGCGGACGGTGAGCAATGGGTAGCTCACCGTCCGGTAAGGGCCAGGCCCGGGTCGACGGCGCGTTTTATTCCACGCGCGCCTCAAAGAGATGTCGTCAGCACAAATGTAGGGGTCCACTAGGGCCGATGCCTGCCGGGGTCGCGGGAAGGTACTTTTGGGTCACCGAGGCCCCTGGCAACACAGGCAACAGGAAGGAATACGGGTGGGTTTTAGTCAGTAAGAGTCTGACACACCCTCCCGCTCCGCCCAGAGCGAGAGAAGTTATTTGATTGCCCTTTAGTTATGGTTAACGTATTGTGTAGGTACATCTTTTGTTGGAGATCCTAAATCAATAAATAAATATATGGTTCGTGGTTTATCTAATATTACGACGACAACGAAATAGAATACGTGATAGCTCGGTGAACCTATTACCTTACAATATGCTTCAACGATGTTGATAAGGCCGTTCTGCCGTGCAATCTATCTGATAAGTTTAGATAACACTATATAAACTGTATATCCAATATCAAATTGGTAATAAAAGGAGAATATTGAATGTGCCAGCTGTTTGTATCGGCGGAGTCGTAATTGTCAATTAAGAACACCGTTTGTTAGGAAACGGTCGCTCTAGAAAGACAGCTACGGAACAAGATATTTGTGTACGTTTCAAGGCTCCTGCAGAAGGGCGCGACGCGACAGTGCGAAGCGATTTTTAACAGACTTCAAAAAGGAGGAAGTTATCAATTCGGCATGTTTATATATTATTTATATATTTTTTATGTTCGCCGATTTCTCCGTCAATTGTGGACGGATTTAATTTTTTTTTTTTGAAAGGGTATGCTCCCGAGTTGGTCCTATCGTCACCAAGTCATAATCTGATGACATAATCTCATGGAAATCGAGAGTAATCCTCAAGTGTTAAAGGCACACAGCTTGGACACCGAAATCCGAAATTAAAGTTATTTTACACTTTGTAGTGTTTTTTTGGAAAATATTTTTTCTAATAGAACAATTTCCATGAAGTTTAGCTAGAAATTATTCTTCTTGAGTCGCATCGCGCCTGTCGGTGGAATGCCTTCATTCGCAATGCAGTCGGCGCCGATTTGAAGGGGTTTCATTTTATCGTGTTACTGAATTTTGTATTACCACTACTGGCATGTCAACAAATTGAATTTTCTACGAAATGTGATAGCATTTTGAGGAAAACCGCACAGATGTACTTACTTATCGGTTGATTGCTATTTTAATATAGGCATAAGATAAGGCAGTAATTAATTTTTGTCGTTATGACTAACTGATCTAGATAGAGGAGTTAGTCATAATGACAAAAATTAATTAACCTACATCCCTGGGATAGATTGGTTTTATTGTAGCATTTGTAGCTACATTGAAAGTTTTGCTTTGGACAGCTAGATGTTCCCTTTTACGAAATTACATTGTTGAAGCTGGATAGACGTTATAGTCATCAACGCAGCTGACTGCCTCTCTCAAGTTCCTCTCAATACTTGTTTACTATTCGCATCAGCCCCCTAATTGTGTAACACACGATCAGTTGCCATCGGTTTAATTTTAACAGTTCAACAACATTTGCGTTATTTACCTACGTTTCCGAGCAGACAAATTTTTCGAACATATGAAGCAATGGCTTGTGACTAAGTAATAACAGACGCACGGGTCGATCTATCAGGTTAAGCTACGCTTGCCGCGGTTGGTCCGTGGATGGGTGACCATCTTTACATACCAAGAGGAGGTCCTGGCTGTCTTTCGTAGATCTTTGGCAGTCGTTACGGGTCGTCAGAAGCTCGAAAGTCTGACAACCAGTCTTACCAAGGGTCGGTAACACGATACGTTACCCAGTAACTGGGTTGTGGAGGTTAGATACGCAGTCGTTCCATGTCGCTCCATGTAAGATGATGATGAAGCAATGGTTTAGCAATATACTTCAAAATCATTCAGATTGTGTTTGATAGTGTGTTACATAATTAAGGTGCTGGTCAGCTACAAAATAATACTGATTAACAAACAACAATAACAATATTGTGACGAACAACAACGATTGACTAACAATATCTTTTTCTCTCGCAGGCACCCTATATTATGTACGTGGAAGTCCTAGAAACAGACGGCCACGAGCCTCTACCCCCGCGCCTCTTACCCCCCGCGCCGCCTGCCCCTCATTCACCTCCTATAAGACATACGAAGAGTGAAGAAAACCTCGTGCCGGAGTGGCCAGCATTGTCTTTATATGCGGGGCTTGATGATGGCGATGCGGGCGACTGTTGGAGTCATGATGATGAGGATCTCAGTACGCAGTACGCGCATAGAGCGCCGGCGCCGGATAGTTTGTCGCAGGTAATTGATTGTTTTTTGTTGGACTAACTGCAAAAGATTCACCATTCAAGATTCGGTGAAGCTCGACCTGAGCCAACCTAGCGGCGACGTAGTTAAAAGATCCCATAGATAAATCACCCGTCTCTCCACTATTCCATTCCTTACCCTAGGATGCATATCCGGTAGGCTCTAATAATCCTTCCTATCCTAAGGGCACGTATTCCTGACCATTACCGCGCCCCCCGGTCCACTCTTTGATATGCAATGGTCTCTGTAGTCCCATGAAACATGAGGCTCCAGGGACTAGTGCGAATCCTTGGGTTCATTCGAGCAATCGGGTCTAGTTTAACCAGGCTGGGGTCGGTGCATTTCATTCATTCATTCATTTGTTGTAGTAACCCCTTTAAAGACATCCGTCCTCCGTGAAAAATTAGCATAATGTACTTCCCAAGAATATCGCAGGCGTTTAACCTCGTCCGCACTACGGCACACCGAGCCGAGATCTTTTGTACTTTGTGCCAGGACATGTACCTATTTGGAGCATTTTCGTGACACTTGTAATATTTCGGCACATTGAAATTCCCTCTTCTTTCGAAACCATGTCTCGAAAAGGCCATCTTTTACATCGGAGCTATCACCAGCTTTAACTGTGTAACTACTGGCAGCTTCTTGAACCGGGTGCTATGAACAGTAGATTGGTGATGACACTTCCTCCTTAACCGCGGCCCACATGAACTACTGATAAATTACCACTTATAATAAGTCGCGTTCCGCACCGCCAACGCTTACGTACAGACCCACATTTGTAAATTTTATAAATCTTATGTTAATATTGACACACATTCTACCATTCTACATCCAAAACGGAACAGCTGGAAACCAGTCAGTGTTTCAAACATGCATCTGATTGACATATTAGATACACGACTTTTGCACTTTTTGTCTCCTACTGTTTGACGTGTGTTTACAAAGTCATTATAGTAAATTGGACACTTATACTTTGAAAATTACCTCCAATTTAGTAGAAGTCTTTGTTTAGCTATGCCATCTAATAGTCTGTTTAGTGGAAAAGTACTGTCTTCATGATACAAACAAAACAATCAAATATTGTAGAACAATGCTCAATAATAAATAGCTTTAAATCTAGATTAATGTTTTAGTATGGTTCTTGAATCTGGGATTAAATGTGTGTTAGCAGTAACAATCACAATACCTACATCAAGAATAAAGGCTCGTGCAGACTGGCGCGACGCGACACCGGTAGAACAATTTCTACGAAAACTTAATGGCAGTTGTTCTACCGGTGTCGCGTCGCGCCAGTCTGTACGAGCCTTGATTTATTGACCTTCCAAAACCAGATACGATTGTATAACTATAGGTATAAATTATGATAAGATTGCTCTTTTATTATCGTCTGATAACACATTATTCTTGTTAATTACAATGAATTTGCGTTTTAATTCTTCCCTTTATTCGCGAAATTAACGGTTAATTTTATCGTTTTGACGGTGTTTTTAGTTTTAGAGTTATGATGCCAATTTCAGTTTCCTGTCGTGCGAATATGATTGCCCTTGAATATGACGAAATAAGTGCGTATGAAATTGAGTAGGGTACTGTCAGTCTGCATAACTAAGCAATTTTAAAAATATATTATTTTTTGCTAATGTATTGTGCTTATCTGAAATAGGAGCTTGTGGCTAAGTAATAACACCGCACGGGTTGATCGATCAGATTAAGCTACGCTTGCCATGGTTGGTCTTTGGATGGTTAACCATCGTTACATACCAAGACCCCTCCGTGCCTCGGAAAGCACGTTAAGGCTGCCGTATGTTTAGGCTGCCGTTTCTGAATCTCGAACGGTCGTTACGGGTCCGTCAGAAGCCCGAAATTCTGACAACCGGTCTTACCAAAGGGTATCGTATTACCCAGTTATTGGGTTGTGGAGGTCAGATAGGCAGTCTCTCCATGTAAAATACTGGTATTCAGGTCCATCCGGTTGGCCTGAAAGCCGACCCCAACATATTTGGAAAAGGCTAGGCAGATGATGTTCTTAGCTGAAATGATGAAACTGGTTAATACCGGTAGCTTCTTATTTACCTTTAAAGCACCTACTTGGCAGCCATATACTTCAAACATATACAATGGAGCTACCTACACGTGCCTGAAGTGCCTGCAATTCAGAAGAAAATCATCTAAACTCCTTTAAATCTAAAGTTGTACACACGACTACATATCAAGCTATACATTTCCAATATAAGCTTATGTCGCATTGTATAGGATTTACGTACAATGAGAGGTCAGCTTATACTATGACAGCTTATATATCGACCCAATACTCTTACTAATTATACCTAATCATTTATCCTAAACTAACTAAAACTAAAAATATGGCGTCGACAAATTCCTCCGAATCGTTGTCGACTGGTAATGTAATGTAATGCGGGGTTCGAGCGCTCATGGTTTGTTCAACGAAGTATCGAAACGGCTGGTTGACACGTCCCATGATCCAAGGACTGGCTTTTACCTAGGCCAGAGGCTAAGCATTGCCATACAACGTGGCAATGTCGCCAGTTTCTTGGGTACATTGCCAGTCGACAGCAATGCGGAGGAGTTTTTCGACGCCATATTTTAGTATTTTAATAATACGTATTTAACCGAACAATAAATTAAAAAAAAAATATTGATCAGCCTATAATGTTCCCACTGCTGAGACACAGGCCTCCCCTCTGTGAGAGGGAGTGGGCTGTGCTACGCGGGCCCAGTGCGTGTTGGTGGATGTCACATGTCTTCGAATTTTCGGTTCTAGGACATGTCGGTTTCCTCACGATGTTTTCCTTCACCGTTTTGAGTGCAATGGTGATGAATAATTTACACAAAGTAAAGCGCCTGTCCGGGTTCGAACCTACGATGTAAGTCGTTACCAGTGGGCCACCACTTGACTGCTCTCACACAATAAATAATGAATATAATTTATTACTCGCCATGCCCTAGTCTAGGTTCAAACTTCAAATCTATTCTAATACGGTTCTTTGTCCTAGTTTATCGGCAAAACATCGTTCTAATGCCATTACACTTTAAGTACCACGTGCGTGTTCAAAGGGCACGTCAGGAATAGAGGTAAATGCTTTCTTAGAACCTTTTTGAAAGCAACTGTATTAATGTATAAGAGAAGATAGAATCTGTGTAGGTTTCCGTTACACTTCATTTATATTGTTATAGTAACTATAACAATATAAATGAAGTAAATAAATAATATAAACTGTTTATAATATTGTTGACATTTGTGGGAGAATCTGTTGATGATCAGCGTCTGATATCTGCGCCAATGTAGCATTATGTTCTGTCAAGAACATAAGAAGCAGTAGGTACTAGCATAGCGCGGCATTACAAATTCTCAAACTCATTTTACTTATAACTTATTTAAGACGCTGACAACACCTAAACCGAGGTCACTGTCAGATTGCATAGAAAAGAAAGAGAAGCGCGACGACAGAACGCTTGTAATTTATTGCAAAATATGAAGTAATTATCTATTTACTCAGAATTGAGTTGAGTAATCGAAAATAAAAAACAACCAAGTTCTGCATTAGAATAAGACGTACTTGTTATTAATTAAGTACGTAATTTATGTTGATATTTAATACAGATATTTTGGATTAGAACTCAAGGTAAGAGGTTAGTTTAACGTTAGTTTGTATCGAGATATTTTTTTCAAAGCGTGTTTTGGTGACAACCAAGTTCTGGCAAATATGTTCAAAATTAACATATATTTTTACCGCTACCACAAACTATACAGATTTGGCAATTTTCTTTCTTAAGAGAAGCCTATTTTGGTCAATTGGGTCTTGTCAGCGCCTTAAGTATTAAAAAAAAATACAACAACAAGAAAGAGTAGGTTGTTCGATTTACCGCTACTTTTACCTGCTCATATTAGTTCAAAATTAAGTTCAAGCAAAAGATTGAATGTTAAAAAAAATATTTGGAACCATCAAAATACCATTTGCACCTAACGCCCCTTTCACACGGCATTCAAATTTTTTGCAGGATCCTGTTTGATGGCGAATGTGTTTATATGCTAGCGTTCACACGAGCATCCCGCATGCGGGATCCTGCAAAAAACCGATCCGGTCGAATTGTGCCATTCGGTTTTGTCACTAGAAACTGGATCCGTCGTCCAGTAAAAAGCGGGATCTCGTTTAATCACACATATATTTCAATAGCAGTGTTCACACGGCTTCCTGCGTGCGGTTTTTTGCTGGACACTGTTTTTTTGCGTGATAGTGGAATGGTAGCAGCCCGATAATACCAATAGAATATTAAGAAAGTATTCACGTCCATTTCACCTGATAACCGGCGTAGGAATGGTAAAAAAACAGGATGCAACCGTGTCCATACGGCAGTCCTTTTTTGTGGGATCAGCTTTTTGCGGGACCAGCTGCAAAACTGAACTGCCATGTGAACACAGCGTCCAGTTTTGCAGGATACAGTAAAAAGCTGGTCCTGCAACACTGCACTGTCGTGTGAAAGAAGCGTAATAGTCTCCATAATTGAGAAAAGATCTTTACAATAACAGACTAGAAAGAATGGCTTAACAAATCTTTGTGGCTGTAGATATTAACAAACGACAAAATCTTTTCAAAACAGAACTGTTTAAACTAAATTCCAACATCTCGCACGCTGAGAACGAAAGTGACCGATTTCAAAATTTTGGTTAAATGAGTTAAGTATACAGAATGACTTAAAAAAGTATATTCTATCATAATTATATTAGAAAACTGGCCAATAAAGGTAAGAAAAGGATAGAGGTATATTTCGGTCTCTTTGTCACTCAACCGTTCCCCCCCCCGCGCCCGAATGAAAGTGACGAAATCAGTGTTGTCCGTGAGTTGTCGTTTTGAGTTGAGTCACTTTCGTTCTCAGCGTGCGATCTGTCGACTACACAATGGTGTACAACAAAAAATAAAATTTGAAAGACGATGACCGCTAGTTACGTTTTTGTTTCCCTTTTGTTTGTTTTTTTTAGTCATTAATTTATATGACGTTAGTGCTTAGGACAAACCTGGGTTTTAAATTTATGGTATTTAAAATGGCGATAAAAATCTAAATAGCTGGTTATAGTGATTATGGAACTGGTTGTTGTTTAAACTTTTTTCATTACTTTGTGGTGGCAAGCAATTATTATTATTATTTTTAGTTTCTTGTCACGTTAATACGTCATAATATGTTTTGTATCAAGATATTTTCATATGACGTCATATTTTTTTATATAAGATATAATAATTTTCTACGTATAAGTGCTAGTAGCATTTCAAGTTTAAGAATTAACAACAAATAATATAACCAATCACAGATTATTTGGCCTCTCGTATAGAACGATGTAACGGTACTACAAATTATATAAATAAGTTATATGTAAATTTCCCACGTCTAGAAGCTTAGCTTCCAAATGCGATCTACAATCAACTCGCATTCAACGACGTATATTTTCTACAGTAAATGGAGCTTTGATTTGATGAAGTTAAATAGAGTGAACTTCATTCACAGCTAAAGGTGCGTGGGAGTTAATGATATAATTCTGACATTGTACGATCGCTGATTTTGTGGCATTCAACGTGAAAATGTTATAATGGTCTATTCTTATTAGTAAATAGCTGTAATTGGCTTAATGTAAGCTATAATGCTATGGGAGACGAGGCCACTGGACCATCATGACATGGTTGTGAACATGGTTTTCCTATCCTGCCGGAGTCGCGGGAAGGTACAGAGTTACCGAGGCCCCTGGCAACACAGGCAACGGAAGGAATATGGGTGGGTTTTAGTCAGTAAGAGTATGAAAAAAAAAAAAATGGTTTTCCTATCGCGGCAATATTGTTAGTGCCAAAGTACTTAAGCGCGGTCATCTGTATTAATCAGTCTGTACTTTGTCTCGGTTTACTCTGTGGCTCAAATAAACATGTTGTCTATTACCCAAGGAAAAGCCCCGTTTACGAGGATATAATGATACAGGGAAATGACTCGCTGTAATTACACGTAGAGAGATGTAGTTAGTTTTCAATTTATACCACCCTTTCACCTGACTAGATGCTTATGACTAGCGGAAAACTGCGAAAGCGATTCATGTTTCCCTGTCAATATTATACTAACTAGTGTACCGTGTTATACAGGGCTATTTAGTTGCTGCACTCTGGCTTTAAAACGCTGACAACACCTAAACCGCGGTTACTGTCAAATTCCATAGAAAAGAAAGAGAAGCGCGATGACACAACGCTTGTAATTTATTGCAAAATATGAAGTAAAATTATCTATTTACTCAAAATTGAGTTGAGTAATCGAAAATAAAAAAACCAACCAAGTTCTGCATTCAAATAAGACGTTCTTGTTATTAATTAAATACGTAACGTATGTTGATATTTGATACAGATATTTTGGATTAGAACTCAAAGTAAGAGGTTAGTTTAACGTTAGTTTGTATCGAGATTTTGTTTTCAAAACGTGTTTTGGTAACAACCAAGTTCTAGGAAATATGTTCAAAATTGACATATATTTTTTCCGCTAACACAAACTGTACAGATTTGGCGATACTTTTTCTTAAGCGAAGCCTATTTTGGTCAATTGGGTCTTGTCAGTGCCTTAACGGCAAAACGTTATTGTTATTATAGCCTTAATATTAAATCTCTAATGTAATATCTTTACTACCGGAAATATGGAACATAATATTATGTTGAAATGTACAGGATACATTATAGGTAAGTATGATAAAAATAAATGTAAGTATCGCGTTTTACCTTTATAAGTCAGTTTTCCCTATACACTTACATACTTCCGTGTTTTGATTAAACCAGTTGGCTACTGCGATTCAAAGCCCTGTGTGTGTTTACTGGATTACATCAAAATGTTACCCACTATTACCTGTTGTATTCAGTCATCGTTTGAATGTTGGGCCCCAAAAGCAATGAGTGAATTGCATGCAGCTGAGATGAGAATGCTAAGAGGGATAAGTGATGTTACGCGAATGGATAGAATAAGAAATGAGTTTAGAAGAGGAAATCTGAAAGTGACACCGGTGACTGAAAAGTTGTGTGGAAATCGGTTGTCATGGTATGGGCGTGTCATGCGGAGGAATGAGGAAAATGTCGTCAGGAAAGTTTTGAGTATGAATGTGGATGGCTATACGACTAGATGAAGCCCAAAGAAACGATGGATGGACTGTGTGAAAAATGATTGGGCTAGAAAGGGGTGACTACCGAGATGACGACTAATAGATAATTATAGAAGAAAAAGACATGTTACATCGACCGACAAAAAAAAAACATGCATTTATTTTTTCACTGTCAATAATAGACAGTAATATAAATCCAAGAAAAGTATTAAAAGTTAAATTCAACTACTGCTTGTTGCTCAAAAAAATTATGAAACTTCCAACAATTTTCTACTACCTACAGGTCAAACGACCGTTTCTGTCGCGGCCATGATGTGACGTCATTTACCACGGATCTTCTTTGTTTGCATCTGTTTGTAGCCCCAAATCATATAAAATAAATAATTTTATTCAAGCAGAAATCGCACTTACTTACCTTAGTGAGATTTCAAGCACTTAAGAATAGATTTTATTAACATAGTTTCTTTCGTCACTTCCGGCATTGTCGAAGACGAAGACGTTTTGAGTTTGCGTTCCGTTCCATCATGAAAACGCAACATAAATTAATGAATTGTAAAATAAGTAATGCATTAAAAAATGTAAAAAGAATAGGAATTTGTTTCTTGTCTCCTACACAATATATATTTAAGTAAAGGATAAGTTTTGAATTGCTTGCATATTCGTTATTGGGATAAGGGCAGGAGAATGATGATATTCAGATATCTTTTATTGAAAATAGGTTGAAAATGATCTCTTTTTTTAATTCAAAAGTTACTAAAGTGTCTAGAATAAATGCATTAAAAAAAATTCTCTGCAACCGATACCTTTTCTTATCTTTTGGCCTTTAAATGAGAAAAGGAATTGTTTGCTGAAGACTGTTTTTTGACACGTCTTCTACGACCTAGATGAAACTTTTCCTAAATATCTCTCTTTGTTCTCAGGTGTCAGCAATATCAGCACTATCCACATCATCATGCGGATCCCGTGAATCAGTAGCGGTGGGTGCCGGTGAAGTTAGAAGGCGGTTAGCTGACGCGACCGCTGCACCACCGCCAAATGCCTTCCGACATGATCCCGCTGATCCATCGGCTACGGCGCTTAAGGTGAATATAATTATCTCCAGTGTTGAATATTTGATTGAAGGTCAACAAAGAAAAGAAAGGAAATAGTTTATTCTGCAAAATAAAACGCACAATAAAAACACCTACACCTTAATAATGTAAGTTTTTGGGTTACTGATACAGAACATTGTCATTTTAATTCTGTAGTTATAATACAGATGCTTTGCTGGGCCTCTTGGTTGGGACCTGACCTAGAAATAATTGGGAAAAGTTTGGGAAGGTTTGATGATACAGATAGACCAAAACTCTAATAAAAAGATAACATTGCTGAATTGTTCTCCGAGTTTATTAATGCTGTGACAAAAATGTAGGGACTCAAGATAATTGGGGTGATTTTTCTGTTACCATTATAGTACTGGCACTAGGGTTTTATTTTTGGAATTACAATGATAAAAGAAGACGACAAGAAATTCAGGAAACTACTTTAAATCCATAATCTCTATTGCAGGAATCATGGGAAAGCAAGTACGCCCGCATGCGGTCATCCTCTCCATACGGAGCTTTAAACGGCTGGCGTCTCCTCGGCTGTATCGTCAAAGTAGGCGACGATCTGCGGCAGGAGATGTTGGCGGCGCAACTGTTGAGACGGCTTCAAACGGCCTGGGTGGCTGAACGAGTGCCGTTGAAGCTCAGGCCTTATGAAATACTCTGTCTTGACAAGGAGTGTGGGCTTATACAACCGGTGAGTGCTTACTTTATTAGTCTAATTAGCTATCGACCATCTTTCTAGTTAATAAAAATCTTAAATACAATCTTTCATTCATTCACTGACCAACAACGTTCAGCGTAAATTTTCTGGGTCTAAAAGCATGAAATTTTGCAAAAGAGGCCTTTTATGGCAAAAGTGAGTCATAAAAGGCTTTCCTAGGAAGGAGTTTTGAAAATTGACCCCTAAAGCAGCGATGCACAGACCACGGCCCGCTATCGGTACGCGTGCGGCCCGCCAACAAATTAAATAAAAAAAGCGGAAATCAAAAGAAAATTATATACTTAAAAAAATGTTGTCAATGTTGTATACCGAATTACCTACATTATCAAGCATGTGTTGCGAGCTTGCGATCGGGCCTATTCGGGTAAGTTCAGGGGAGAGGGGAGGGGCAGGGTGCAAAAAAAAATGTCACGGCAATGCAATGCCATGATGCATCAAACTAAATATTGTAAGTTTTACGAAAAAGGTACCTAGTTCAATTCTTTAAAAACTTTTACCCAGTTATTTTTCTTTGATTGTTGTTCTGGCGGCCCGCCTTTGACTTATAATGTGCCCGAGTGGCCCCTATTCTTTATAAGTCTGTGAATCCCTGCCCTAAAAGGATTAAATAGGGGATGAAAATTTGTATGGAAGTTCGTCATTTTTACCAATGGGAAATCTCATAGGGCGCACAGCTTGTATTGCTTAAAATTGTTAACCGCCGTTTGTAACTGTTAGCTCACGAAAGCACGGACGTAAAAATATTGCGGCGGAATTTTGTCGCGCACTAGATTTTCAACTTTTGGAGTTGAGCCGAGCATTGAGAATCCAACAGACTGCATCCCAGCGCAGTGAAAAAACACACTCGATTTTCAACTCTCGGCGCGCGAATTTAATCCGCCGCGGGGAAGAATCGGTCGTGTGCTTAGGGGTTGATTTTTGAGAATCCTTTCCAAGGGCACAAATACGGAACATTGCGTTTATCAAAGACGTTTTGATTACGATCGTTTGGATTTTATGCACCTGATTCACAGGGGTGGTTCACTTTTTATTATGTAAGTTTTTTCATAACAACGACTCATTAATTAATGTAGGTAGTTTTTAAGTGTAATCCCATTATCTTGATTATAAAAGATATGGATACAACCTTGTCTATTATGAGATAAATGATAACTTCAGCACTCATTATGATAATATTTTGACAATAATAAAATAGCAAATACGTCACAATCTGAAGATTATAAATTAATCGTAGACTTGTTTTATTTAGTTTAAACGCGAGCTCTTAATTTAAATAAAATATGTCTACGTAGGTTTATGGTGAGTTTTACTCACATAACCGGCGACCACCACATTATCATAAAATTAAACCTCCCGAGTAGAGAACGAACTTAATGTATGAGAAAATAACAATGTCCAAATAAGTTTCCTAACCCGTTCCCTCGTCCTTATAAACTTATAGGCTTAAAACGATTCACAGAATTATAATTGAAATTAGGATCTTAAGACCAATAACTACACATTAAAAAAAAAATCCACAGGTACTAAACTCAGTATCCCTGCACCAAATAAAGAAGCAATCGGGCAAGACTCTCCGGGCCTGGTTGGAACTGGAGCACGGACCTCCTAACAGCGAAGGTTTCCTTCGAGCACAGAACAACTTTGTGGAATCGGCCGCCGCCTACGCGCTTACTAGCTACCTGTTGCAGCTTAAAGACAGGTCAGTAAACAATGATTATAGCAATAAAATTGTTTGAAAATTTCTAAAGGCTGATCCAATTCGAGGATTCTATATTGGCAACACTGTAATTTTGACAGCAGATTTTTTTTTTTCTCTTTGGCAACTGAGCCGATGTCGACTATTCTGCCAGCGTCTGGACAGCTGTTAGAAATGGCGCGTTTTTCAAACGTCAAATGTTAGTTTGTAACAATACATTTACAAAATGGATCGCTTTACCGTTGCTCAACGCGTTAAAATTGTTCAGTTGTTGTGTTTGCGTTAGATGTTTTGCGTGAAACGTTCAGAGGTCACATTATTTCACGTTACGGTGACGTCAACTGGCCGCCAAGATAGTGTGATTTAACGCCGTTGGAATTTTTTAGTGGGCTCTCTTAAGAGTCGCGTCTTTACCAATACACTTGCAACGTACCCAACCTATAAACTAATATCCGCCAAGTTATTTCCGAGATAACCCACGAATTTTGTCGAAAAGGTCATCGATGATTACCTGGAAAGAATCAACTGCCGCAAAATGGCCGCCTCTGGACCTTCTTCCAGAGGCGGCCATTTGCCTGACATAATATTTCATAACTAATGAATAACATTAAATATTCGATTAAAGAAAAATAATCAAGATATTGTTTATTTTTTTATTTTTTCTGTTAACCACACAAATGTACAGAGGCGGTTTCTAGTACTCAAACCTCAGTTGATCCAATAAAGGTTTTTGACCCTTATATAAAACAGAATCGATTGGCATCAAAAAAAGTTTTTCTGAAAATGCTCATTTTCCTGCTGATTTTTTTTTTAAATCTGCGAATACAGATCAAAGTTAAGGACAGTCTCCTAAGACCGTTTTCTTGTAGCGACAACGGTTAAGGTACCTGCCCTTACTACCCCGTCTAAAACATTTTCAGATTTATTCCATGTTTTCAGTTTTCACTTTTGTCGGCAGTCCCCATGACTGTCTATTTTTTTAATTGAAATTTCACTGTACTTGGATTTACGTCTATTTCATAATAATAATAATAATATAATGTTGAATTTTTGTCAAAAATAAAAATAAAACGAGATCTCCAAGTGATCAGTTAGTCACGCAATTTTCACTCAGTATGAGCTATTCTACTCGTACCGACAACTGGGTATAATAATTTGGTTAGCGTCAGTTTTACAGCTGTGCGTCAATGTTGCAAAACTTAGCTTACGCTATGAAACTCTTAAATGAAAAAAAAAAAGACTACGATATTATATTTTCTCACGTAATTTTGTATTTTTTGTTGCAGACATAATGGGAATATTCTATTGGACAGCACAGGTCACATCATCCACATAGATTTCGGATTCATATTTTCAATATCACCCAAAAATCTTGGATTTGAGAGCTCACCTTTTAAGGTAATTAATATACCTACTTATTAACTGGTTTAGTTTTATTGAAGTAACATCAACTTGGAAACTCTTGTCTCTAATGCCAGTTACAGAACCGTAACATGAAATGTAACACAAGTTGAAACTAATTCGCCTAGTTGTTGTGTTACAATTCATGTTACATTGGATCTCAGACCAAATAAAAAACCAAGACATAGCGCTGCAAACAATACAGTGAAGCATGCCAAAACTACACCTCGCTCTGTGCATACACACACGGTCATACGCAAACATTTAAAACCCATTTCCAAATAGTATTTTGTAAAATAATTGTTATAAAATCTGTTACTGTGTATCCGTCACTAACAAATAATATTTGCCTTAATGTGTATAATTTATAATTTATTGGTTGTTATTTTTAATTTATTTTGTATTTTGTTTATTTAGCAGTTTATGCGTTAAATATAGTGCATGTAGTGTTCTTTTTTAAGTGATGGGGCACTTAACTCGGGTTCGAATTGTTTTCCTATTAAATATAATATACTCATTGTTGAAGAGTCAAATAAATAAATAAAAAATAAATTTCAACCAAACTACACCTCACTAAGTGTACACATGTTTACAAAACCGACCTCACTTCACTGTTGACAGCGCTGTCTTCGTTTTTTTATTTTGTCTGAGCATTGCATGAATTAGGAAGACTAATTTGTGTTACATTTTATGTTAAGCTTCACTAATCTGTGTCCAGCATAAGTTCACACCTCCATTTATTTTGCGAAAGACTAAAAATTCGTTGAGTTTTCATTATTTTTCCACATAATGGATGAAGGTTCATCTTCCACAATTCTGCTGAACTATTAAGATTTACAATCTATCTAATCTAGTACAAATAGAAATAAAACAAAACTGTTTGTTTTGCAGTTGACGCACGAGTTCGTGGAAGTGATGGACGGCGAGAACTCGGACATGTTCCAGTACTTTAAGATTCTTATTTTACGAGGACTCATAGCGGCGCGCAAGCACTGCGACCAGATCATACACCTTGTAGAACTCATGCGCATGGGTATGTACTGAAATATTTGATTATGTAGCTAAATTATAAAAGTAACTAATTAAAAGTATTTTTATTAAGGAAAAATATTAATATGAGGAACACAGACAATATTATCAGAACTTTAGTCATACATTTTTTAAATGGGCCCTATAGATGTCATTACTAGAGATTGGATATTCGGATGCATATATTCACCTAAAGTTGAGATGTTGGCTAATATGGAATGCACTTTTGTATAGAAAAAATTTCGCGGTCCCGGGAATATAAATTTAGGTCTCTGATTATAGAATCGAATGTATATTAACTTACTTTCAAATGTTGGCTTATATAGAATGCACTTTTGTATCGATCGTAAAAATCCCGCTCGCCATTTGGTTGCATATCTACCTAGCTAATATTGTAATGTAAAGTAGGTAGAAACATTAATTTGAAATCCAAGAAACCCGGGTCTTTTTTTTTAATTCGCTTCCATGCTGTATACCCGACTATTATGCATTCCCGGGTGTTCCTGGCATCCCGGGATTTTTATAAAAAAATATATTTTAAGAAGCCGCTTTCATACTTTCATAGCTAAAAATAACTTTAGGTAAATATGCATCCGAGTATCCGATCTCTGCTCATCACCTAGGCCTGGCGAGTCAAATATTATGTTTGTGTTAAAAAATACGATTATGGTCAATATTTTTATTGGCCTCTTATAAGACGTGTCACCTAAGTACTGACCCCGCAGGCGGGCAGCTGGGCTGCCTGCGCAGCAGCGGCGCCGTGGCGGCGTTCCGCGCGCGCTTCCACCCGGGCCGCACCGAGCCGCAGCTCACGGCGCTCGTGGACAAGCTGGTGCGCGACGCGCTGCACTCGCTGTCCACGCGCCTCTACGACAACTACCAGTACTACACCAACGGCATACTGTAGCTCTGTAGCTGTGTAGGCACTTAGCTTGTGACGTCATTCATTTTTATGCTAGGGCCACGTTGTCGGGCGGTCAGTTTTGTCGTAAAACTCGTGGCTGACTATGTACATTGCCGTCGAAACGCTTAGAAGTTGTGTAGCGACAAAAGTTCGTGGTCAGTAGTGATGAGTCCCTCACTCATGAGGTCCCTCGTTTGAGGTACTCATGATCGCAAATTGAAAGAGTTACTCGAATTTCCTCATTGAACCACCTCACTCGTTCACGCGTCCTCAAAAATTGACATTGACAATATAAAATCGTGGCGAGGGGTGAGGCGAATGAGTTCGTAACTCGCGAGTGAGTAGAGATTCGTGAATACTCGTGAGTCGTCGTCGCGCCCGCAAGCCTCGCTCACTTGTACGTCCGGCTGAATTCGGCTCGGGCTCACGTCGTGAGATGAATACGCCGTTGACGATTCGTGAGAACCTCACGAGGTAAAATGAGGTCCTCCCTCAATCTCAAATAAAATTGATGAATTACCCATCACTAGTTGTCAGCCTTCGAAGAAGTATGTGGCGAACGTTTTGGTCACATGAGCCCGACAGTGCCGCCCTAGAGTTAGCGTATTCAGTTATTCTTTAAATCCTCTGTCGTGCTTTTCGTGTAGTTTTTTATCACTTCTTGACCCTTTGATGGACTTTTATGTAAAATGAGCTGACGAATGTGTGGGAATTAATATTGAATCTCGTTCGTTGGTGTTCGCGCCTGTCTCGCCCAAACCGACGAAGATATTGAGATCATTCGTTGAAGTTCGTTGGCTAACTGCATATATCCACTTCGCCACGCCACATATCCCATGTAACGAATTAGTGAAGATCTTTCGAACAGACCTCGTATGTGTCGAAATAGAAAATTGCTTGTTTGAGAACTGCCGTTAAAGGGTACTTTATTTCGTTACTATAACTTACAATGTGAGCATCCGCACTTTATAAAATTACTAGTTAAAAGAGACAAAGAGATTCTTTAGTAATATTTGAATTGAATGTATTATCACTTCACTCTCTCACTGTAACTCAGTTTCTCATATAAAGAGTGTTACTTGAGAGTAGACATAAATCTTCAATCCATATATTGGTTTAGATAATTACAAGATTCGCATACTATGTTAACTTGTAAATCGTAGCTTACAATCTTACATCACGTAGATTTTGTAAATTTTAGTGCCATAACCCGCTGAGACACGCTGTACCTTCGAATCTTAGTCTTATTTGCTCAAACATTGACACGATCTTTCACGAATATGTTTGACCCGTCCACTGTAGATCCCGATAGTGCTTTGTAAAGTTAAACAGATTGACAGATTAATATTTTTCATGTATAAAGGTTACTGTGCAAATAGAATGTAAAAAAATTCTAAAATAAAAATATGTAAATAATAAAATGAAATTATGATAATTTTCGCAATGAGAAGACTGATTGTTCAGGCATGAAGAGTGGTTTAAATTTAGGTTTCTTAGCTGGTTACATTTAAGTTTTATCCTGTATGTACGTTGGAAGACATGAATGGGAAACGAATGATAAATAAAAATTGCTGTTACTGACATGAATGCGAACGATATGCCAAAGGAACGTGTAAAAAAGGCATTGTTTTAGATGTTAAATACTTTTAGAATAATATGGAAATCGAAAATCTTATTGTTAAATGTCCAACGCTAGATAGACTCGAGAGACACCAAAATTAATTAGGTGGATCTATATAACAAAATAGATGTTTTATGAATTATATCAATGTATGTGATATATGGGGTTATTGTTATTCTGTGTTGTGGGCAGTGTTGCCATTAGGTAGGTAATGGAACCAATATTATTGTACTATTAAATGAAGGAGTAAACAGTGATTAGAATATTATACCTCGTATCATTGACCTTTCGACATCTAGAAGGTTTTTAAAGGGAGTGAGAATGTTGCCAAATTTTTAACTATAGCAATGACGAGATGTTTATATTTTTTAAATATGTCCACTCTAATATTCCGATTTTTTCCTCAAATATAAATGACATACGATAAGCAAAGACATACAGTAGATCCCTCACTGACCGAAGTATTTGGGACCGAAGGGGGAAAGATCTAACACTTAATGTTGGGATAGAGACGTTTATGAACACACTCGACACTTAAGAACCAGGAATTCCCAAACCGGTTAACCTTTTAACCGCCACAGTCATGTATAGATCACAGAACAAAATGCCGAGGTCACGTCTTAGCTTTTTTGACGTGGCGGTCAATTAATAGGTTAATCAAAATACTGTAGTGATGGGAAAGTCAGTCAGATATAATGCCTGAGTTTAAACGGTGAGACACGTCTGTCGAGGCAAAGTTGTATATACCGTGCATTTTATTTTATGACGTCATGTATTTTATATTTCTTGTATAATACGATAATAACCTAGATTACAGTGTCAAGTTTTAGTTGACATATACAGTATATTTAGGGCCAGTTTATGTCGTTGCTTTGGTTTTCGGTAATAAAACGCTAGGAATCAGTGTGCCGTTAACTAATGTTAAACGTGGCATTTGTGTGTATAAATGTGTGGAAAATATGCACGAACTAGTAAGGTAATGGAGAGAGAAGCCATCGGTGGTCAAGACTGATAATGTCTTTCCCCACTGCCCCATCAACGATGACTGGGATTTCAAAAACGCATACGTATTCAATCCAATACTGTAAGTCTTTACTTACTTATTCGTGAATATATGGGATCTGTATATGAATTAAGCAATAATATGCCTTATTCTAGAATAATTTAAGATTATTTTGCGCTATTTATGTACTTAGCTCTTCCGCAAGTCGTTCTAGACGTTCTAGATCCTTCGATGTAAACTGGCCTTTTACGACGTTACACATAGTTTTGTATAAATTGCCTCTCAGCTTAAAATCTAGCCTTAATAAATCGATATTTATTACCATTATATTTGTGTGTGGGTGAACTATTGTAATGTCACATTGGACAAATAGATAGTATATAATTGACGTACCTTTAAATATTATATTCATTAAAGTCTCATATTTGTTTCAAGTTGAAAATTATAATTATATCTGTATATAAACGTTTTCGCTTACTGTCAATATAAAATTATTCTGTTTAAGAGAATATTGCAAATGTCCGAAACTAAGATAACTTTCTCCTCGAAATTAATTCGTTATTTATCATCATGTACAGGTAATTGTAAGTAGGTACTCTAACATCTATCGTTTATCTTAATTTTTTAAATATACATAATCATGATTTTTTATGTGACCTTTATTTCCCCAAACTAATCTCTATGACACTCAACTAAATCCTGAAAATAGATTTATTTTGTCTCAATATGACCTGAAAAAGTTTTTAGGCATTCTACTTCACATGTCTGTTTGTTTGTTTGTTGTCATGTTTCAACCGTCAAAAGGTTTGATAAAAAGAATAAGGAAACAGTTGATATATTGTGTCCAAAGGCCATAACAGAGTACAACACTCAAATGGGGGTTTTGGCTTGTTAGATAGTTTCCTGGGTAGATATCACATAAGAGTCAAATCTCGCAAATGGTATATTCATATGTTTTTTCATTTGCTTGATCTGGCTGTAATCAATTCCTGGATTATACAGGGTGATTGGAAGATGGGTGCAAAGCTTTAAGGTGAAGATAGTATAGACAATTTAGAACCATTTAAGCCATGGTTGTCTTAGACGAAGTCTTACCAAATTTTTTTAACCAAATTTTTAAGTTTTTTTTCGGAAATTCTCAAAATTTTATGTAAACTGCATAATTATGGCCAAATTGAATGATAAATGAATTATTTTTTTATTTATTTAATTAAAGTAATGTGTAAGCAACCAAGCAAAACATGTTTTAGGCTTCTGTGTCATTACACATTTTTTTTACAGATATTTAAAGCTCAGAAAAAATAAAAAATTTGTACAATACGTCTTTTAAACCTTATTTTAAAAAAAAACGGAGGGTGCTTATTTGTTCAAACCTTTTTGAAGACATGCTTGATAATCGCTCTTTCTTTTGAGGTATCATTTATGCGGATATCTTACAAATTATTGAAATTAGGACCTACAAACCAATTCGAGGGAGAAATTGTAAATTTTAGGCAGTCTAACAAAACACAAAATTTTTGCTTAAAAGAATACTTTATGTGCTTGAAATGATAACATTGTTCAATTCTAAGAATTTTTGGCACATGCAGGAACCAATTGAGGGGAACCCATTGAGGGGATTCTTTAAACAATGGCCACTATGAATAGCAAAAAGCGATGAGTTGGTTTTTACAGCAAAATGGTCTTAGTTACTGAGGCAACAAAGTCGTTTTTTCTTTAGTCAGGGTCAGTCGGTCTGTGATGAAGCCGTTACATCTTTTACTTATTAGTCAAACTACTGCCCTTGTGAGTGGACCTTGTCGTGTTGATTCACAATTTACCGTGTTCAGTTGTAGCCCTTTGCGTTCCTGCACGTGTTGTTTGCGTTAGTTTTTAACTTTTTGTTTCACCGTGTCCAGTCGTAGCCTCGCGCTCCTGCACGTGTTGATTTTTGACTTAATTGTGTTGAGTTGACATTTAGTGCGCTCCTACGCCGTTTTTCTTAATTGTTAAGTGACTATGGCTACTTTTTCCAATCAAGAATATGCGGATATCGTATTTATGTACGGTAGAGCAGACGGCAATGGATCTTTGGCGCGACGGATGTATCAAGAGCGCTATCCGAATCGCAGGATACCGAATGTCCGAGTGTTTTACAACACGTTTCGTCGTCTTGCCCAAGATGGGTTTCACCGCGTGGAACCTGGAGTCAACTCGGGCAGGCACGAAACTGCCGTCGACGAAGACAGTTTAGCAGCATTTCAAGCGGATCCTACTACCAGTACTAGAGCAGTAGCTCGAAATTTAAACATTTCTCAATGGAAGGTGTGGCATACAATGCACCAAAATGATAAGTATCCGTTCCATGGCAGGAGTGTGCAAGGTCTAGTAGAGCAAGATCCTCAAAGAAGAATTCAGTTCTGCCGTTTCCTCCTCAACAGAGACATCGAAGATGCGTGGTTTCTGAAATCAATCTTGTGGACGGATGAAAGTAAATTTTCAAGGGAAGGTATTACAAACTTTCACAACATCCATGAATGGGCCGACGCAGACAACAATCCACATTTTAAGAAGCAGGTGTCATTTCAGATGAAATTCTCTGTGAATGTATGGGCTGGAATAATTGGCAGAACATTGATTGGGCCCCACTTTTTGCTTGATCCATTGAATGGCGAAAATTATTTGCAATTTCTGCAAATTGATTTACCACTGCTGGTAGAGGAATCAGGTGTCCCGATCTTCGAAAGAGACCGAACAGTCATCTTTCAGCAAGACGGCTGTCCAGCGCATTGGACTTTAAATGTAAGGGAACACCTCAACAATTGCTTTCCTGATAGCTGGATCGGCAGGGATGGACCCATCCCTTGGCCCGCTCGCTCCCCAGATCTGACCCCGTTGGACTTTTTCGTGTGGGGCCGGGCCAAGGAACTGGTGTATAACAACATAGAAATAAACACTAGAGAAGAATTGATACAAAGAATAAATTCAGCGTTTGAGACAATGAAGCAGGAGATGATGTTGAAAATAACGACTACAGAAGTTAGAAGACGGGGCCGTGCTTGTATTAGGAATCACGGCCGTCATTTTGAACACGAAAAATAAATAATTTTAATTCAAATGTTGTTTTAATTAGTCTGCCTAAAATAAAAAATTCTCCCTCAAATTGGTTTGTAGGCCCTAATTTCAATAATTTGTAAGATATCCGCATAAATGATACGAGGGTCATTCAATAAATACTTAGCCTACAAAAAGTAAACGAAAATTTTGGAAAAGTGGCAATTTATTTTTCAACAAAGTCTCCTTTTAGTTCGATACACTTAGCCCAGCGATGCTCCAACTTTTTTAACCCGTCCGAAAAATAGTTTTTGTCAAACTCTGCAAAATAGGCCTCCGTGGCGGCGATGACCTCCTCATTCGATCCATATCTATTCCCGGCGAGTGATTTTTTCAGATTAGGAAACAGAAAGAAGTCACAAGGGGCCAAATCTGGAGAATACGGTGGATGGGGCAACAATTCGTAGCGTAATTCGACCAATTTGGCCATGGCAACGGCAGACGTGTGAACCGGTGCGTTGTCGTGGTGAAACAGCACTTTTTTCTTCGCCAGATGGGGTCGTTTTTTCTTTAATTCGGCGTCGAATCGGCCCAATAAATCGGCATAGTAAAGCCCTGTAATTGTTTTACCCTTCTCGAGGTAATCGATGTAGATCACACCTTGTGAATCCCAGAAAACGGTGGCCATAACTTTTCCAGCCGATTTTACAGTTTTCGCCTTCTTTGGAGCACGTTCCCCGGTCTGGATCCATTGTTTTGATTGCTCCTTGGTCTCTGGTGTGTACCAGTGGATCCAGGTTTCATCGACGGTCACAAAACGACGCAAAAACTCCGCTGGATTCCGCTTAAACAGCGCCAAATACGTCTCCGATGTGGTCTCACGGTTGCGCTTGTTTTCTGGTGTGAGTAAACGCGGCACCCATCGCGCCGACAGCTTTCTCATGCCGAGTTCCTCGTGAAGAATATGATGCACTGTTCCTTCTGAAATGCCTACAGTCTCAGCTAGCTCCCGAACCTTCAATCGGCGATCTGCCAATACGAAATCATGGATTTTTTCAATGTTTTCCTCCGTAGCAGCTGTTTTCGGTGCACCTGGACGTGGTTCATCAAAAACCGACGTACGGCCACGTGCAAACTCGTTGAACCAATTCTTGACGGTGGCCATCGATGGAGAAGAGTCACCGTACACAGCATCCAAGCGCTCTTTGATTTCGATGCGCGTTTTCCCTTCCAAAAATAGGAATCGAATCACCGAACGATATTGCTCTTTTCCATTTTTGTAAAACCGATCGACACGTTCGCTTCCATAAGATGTCAAATTAAAACAAATGAAGGGATTGGAATGAAAATTTTAAAAAAGAATGTGCTACACTGTGGTAAAACTCTTTTGAAACTACAGCGCCCTCTGGCGATGAGGCTAGGTACTTATTGAATGCACCTCGTACCTCAAAAGAAAGAGCGATTATCAAGCATGTCTTCAAAAAAGTTTGAACAAAAAAAGCACCCTCCGTTTTTTTTTTTAATAAGGTTTAAAAGACGTATTGTACAATTTTTTTATTTTTTCTGAGCTTTAAATGTCTGTAAAAAAAATGTCTAATGACACAGAAGCCTAAAACATGTTTTGCTTGATTGCTTACACATTACTTAAATTAAATAAATAAAAAATGAATTCATTTATCATTCAATTTGGCCATAATTATGCAGTTTACATTAAATTTTGAGAATTTCCGAAAAAAAACTTAAAAATTTGGTTAAAAATATTTGGTAAGACTTCGTCTAAGACAACCATGGCTTAAATGGTTCTAAATTGTCTGTACTATCTTCGCCTTAAAGCTTTGCACCCATCTTCCAATCACCCTGTATATATAAAAATAATGCAATAAAGGAAAATGTTGCAAAGAACAACATTTTGAACTTAGGGTGAGTTCAGAAACGAGCTGGCCTTTGTTTTATGTAACTCAGGCACAAATGAAAATAAAAGAGGTCGGCCTAGCTCTTCCAGCCTGAAGAAAGGAGTTGCAAGCTAAGAAAAAGAGGTCACAATCCAAACCAATCCCTCCATTGGATATAGGGATGGATGATCTAGGACACTGGCCAGATGTTGGTGTGTCGCTTCGATGTAAGTATCCACATTGTACAGGATACACCACCATGAGCTGTGTCAAATGTGGCATAAATTTATGCCTAAACAAAAATAATAACCGTTTCACTAAGTTCCACACTACTTAGTATCATTGCCTTTATGTATATTACCTCTAAGTGCATAGTGATGGAAAAATCCATCACATAATAATATGTAATTTATTATATAAAAAAAGCAAATACAACTTTTTTATATTTTTATACATAATACAAACACTTTTTCTACATGCTGCATATTTTTTTAATTTTTAAATTCATACTCAAAAATATTTTATGCAATTAAGGATTAAATGCCTATTTTCCGTATAGTCCCAGTCGCCCCCACATGGATTGCCACCTCGACATTATTTTGCTGGGGTAACGCACACCTACATATCTGGTCGATTTCTGTATAAAAATGTAGGTACCTAAAAACTACTTTTCTTACTTTAAAAATATCTTTTTATTTCTGTATGAATGGTCAAAAGTACACCTTTCCAAAGCGGGGTGCGCTACACTTTTCGAGCTCGCTACTCTCGCTCTTGCATCCTGCATTCTCATTTTTTTTTTGCGTATCAGGGCTTGGTGTCCCTATTATTTATTTACAAATTGCATTTCTCATCAATCATCAGGAATACCTACTTTTAATTCACTTTCCTACTTTACGCAAAGGACAAGGCCCTCTCAAAGATTTGCCACGCCGCTGATCGTACATGTACACTATGTACAGGCAGCTCTTCAATCGTAGACCGAGTGAATCCCGCGCGAGAATCTCGACAGAACACATAAAACAGACAGAAGTAAGATAAAGAAGACAGAAGAAATATATACTCTGGCGAGATTGCCTGTCTGTAAAAATTTCAAAGAAATACTTCATTTTTGTCCTTTAGCCGAGCTTGTAATACCTCAAATTCAAGAGGGCTTGGTTGGGTTGTGGTTTGTCTCGGTAGTACATAACATACTATAATACAGGAACATACTTACCTAGGGAGAAGAATGAGTACGAACAAATAAAATGGTACAGTTTTTGGCGCCTCCTGGTGGAAACTCGCGAGAGCGGGATATTCAAAATCGCATTTCTTATAGATATTTATTTAAAAGTCTCTTGTCTGTCCACGAAATCAAAATGGGCACTGGGCACTTATGAAACGTCAGAAGCTAGGTGCACGGTTCCAATTGGTCGTTTCCTATGGAGAAGAGCCGGCAAGAAATTCCACGGTTACTCTTTTAAAAATAATTGGCTGTTACAATGTTTTCAAATTACAGTGTTAATAGGTATAGAAGGACAGTGTAGGCCTGTCGAGATGTATCAGGTACTTAACAAAAAAAAAGAAAAGGGTCTACAAAGTATCTAGTCTATTAAGCCCAAAACGTTCTCACTTTCACAAGGTACATAAGAATCTATATAGCAGAACTGGGAAACTGTAACCGATGTTAAATGATAGTGCAATTTCACTGGTTACAATTTTCCAGCTCCGCTTTGGTGGTCAAGCAGCCTTATTAATAAAAATTAACTTAAAAACTTAGAACAAAAAAATCATAAGTTAGTGGTTGATTCGTAAAAGTCAAAGACTACTCGACGCTGATAACAGGCTATCGAGCTTCGATGTTTCGGTATTTTTAGACACGCTTACTATTTCTCCGATATCCTAATGCTATTTTTAAAGGGCGGTGATGCAGCGAACTACCAAGTAAGAAATGAAGCGATGCGGTCAATAATAGGTAAAAAAATAACCAATAGATGGCGCTTTTGTGTTTATTATTCTGTATGAAGAGCTTTACCAAATTACGTAGGACGATTAAAAAAACGAGTAGGTATATATTATCTTTTTAATTATTTTTAAGTCTTTACAATGAATTTAAAAACGTGTCAACAGGAAAATAAAAACTCAAACTGTATTAGCAAATGTTTAATTTTTATCACTTAGAAATTAATATTAATACAATAAAAATGTTTTTAATTGTCGACGCAATATCCCACATGCGACTTTAAAATAAAGAGGTTTCACTTTTTTTGTGTTTGTATTTTGTATCTATGTCTGTTCGCGTAATTCTTCACAATTTTAAGTGTCCATGTCTCCTTGTTTTATGTATTTTTTTTTGTGAAGAAGAAACAATATTTCTTCTTTTTTTTCTGGGCCGACGGCTTCGCTCGCATAAATTTAAATTTTATGTCATTTTGAAGGATTTTTCGAAGATTGGATAGGATAGGATATTATATTTACAAGTCTGTATCACTGAGTTATTTTGAACATGTGGGATGATCGATTGGTGTTTTTCAGCAATATTCTGAAGATTTAAAAAAAAGTGCGTTAGGCTTATAATTCGTCGTCCTATGTGGATTTCTTGTTTTCTGTGTAGTATTATATTGTTTTAATTATTGTAAATGTGAAGACTATGTGGATCATTGTTTAATTTTGTTTTATTCTCAGTTAGTTTTTAACATGGTCTGGCAGTTTTGAGTATTTTTTGCAGCCTAGCCAAATGTCCTTTCTTTGAATCGTTGAGCTCCTTTAGTTATGAGTTGAGCTGCACAACGACTGACAAATGCGTGCACTGACTGGACAGGTCCACTCAATCTGTGTGGTTCTTTCATCAAAAGACCATTTCAAACACCAATCAACATGGTCTTCACATGATCTGACCAAGATTATGTCTGGACTTTAAAAGAGACTGTGACCTCTGAGTTTGTTTCGGCCTTTCTTCTCAGAGTAGTCAGATAGGAAACGTCGGCCTCATCTAGTTTAAAAAAATATGTTTTGACGTGTAAAAGTGTTTGTAAAAACCTACTTACAGAAATAAAATCATTTATCATTTGTTCTGGAGGGTGACTCGTAGCAGTATAAAAATATATTTACGAGGGTCATTCAATAAATACTTAGCCTACAAAAAGTAAACGAACATTTTGGAATAGTGGCAATTTATTTTTCAACAGTCTCCTTTTAGTTCGATACACTTAGCCCAGCGATGCTCCAACTTTTTTAACCCGTCCGAAAAATAGTTTTTGTCAAACTCTGCAAAATAGGCCTCCGTGGCGGCGATGCCCTCCTCATTCGATCCATATCTATTCCCGGCGAGTGATTTTTTCAGATTAGGAAACAGAAAGAAGTCACAAGGGGCCAAATCTGGAGAATACGGTGGATGGGGCAACAATTCGTAGCGTAATTCGACCAATTTGGCCATGGCAACGGCAGACGTGTGAACCGGTGCGTTGTCGTGGTGAAACAGCACTTTTTTCTTCGCCAGATGGGGTCGTTTTTTCTTTAATTCGGCGTCGAATCGGCCCAATAAATCGGCATAGTAAAGCCCTGTAATTGTTTTACCCTTATCGAGGTAATCGATGTAGATCATACCTTGTGAATCCCAGAAAACGGTGGCCATAACATTTCCGGCCGATTTTACAGTTTTCGCCTTCTTTGGAGCACGTTCCCCGGTCTGGATCCATTGTTTTGATTGCTCCTTGGTCTCTGGTGTGTACCAGTGGATCCAGGTTTCATCGACGGTCACAAAACGACGCAAAAACTCCGCTGGATCCCGCTTAAACAGCGCCAAACACGTCTCCGATGTGGTCTCACGGTTGCGCTTGTTTTCTGGTGTGAGTAAACGCGGCACCCATCGCGCCGACAGCTTTCTCATGCCGAGTTCCTCGTGAAGAATATGATGCACTGTTCCTTCTGAAATGCCTACAGTCTCAGCTAGCTCCCGAACCTTCAATCGGCGATCTGCCAATACGAAATCATGGATTTTTTAATGTTTTACTCCGTAGCAGCTGTTTTCGGTGCACCTGGACGTGGTTCATCAAAAACCGACGTACGGCCACGTGCAAACTCGTTGAACCAATTCTTGACGGTGGCCATCGATGGAGAAGAGTCACCGTACACAGCATCCAAGCGCTCTTTGATTTAGATGCGCGTTTTCCCTTCCAAAAATAGGAATCGAATCACCGAACGATATTGCTCTTTTTCCATTTTTGTAAAACCGATCGACACGTTTGCTTCCATAAGTTGTCAAATTAAAACAAATGAAGGGATTGGAATGAAAATTTGAAAAAAGAATTAAAAAAGAATGTGCTACACTGTGGTAAAACTCTTTTGAAACTACAGCGCCCTCTGGCGATGAGGCTAGGTACTTATTGAATGCACCTCGTAAATACTGAAAAGTTAATGAATGCGTAAGTAACTATAGTAAGTATATATATATATATATATATATCAATTGCTAGATTTTATCATCGACAACCAATACCTGGCCAAGTACATGATAATTTAATATTTACCTCAAGTTCTAACTGTCTCAGATAGACTTGATTCTTGATCAGTAATATTTCTTAACACCTCGCATGACTCCTTTGCTGATTCTTCAAACCTGTGATGAAAACAAGCATAACTCATAATAACATAAGAAGTTTATAAACAATCAGGAAAAAGTTTCATACCACTTGGGCAAATTGTACACAATATTCTGGGTACTTATTTATTATTTATTTAATACTTTAAGCACACAAATGTACAGAGGCGGACTTAATGCCATAGGCATTTTCTACCAGTGAACCTTTCATGAAAATGGTACTTACCTAGTAACATTTTCATGGGTAACTATAACATCACTTTCTGATTTAACTGCAACTGGCACATTTTCTAATCTGCAAACAAATAAATATTACATTCAAACTTCGAAGAACTTTCTTCAGTACTAAACTAACCTATTATGTCTAATAAAAAAATAACAAAACAAAAATACAAACAAACATTTATAACCTTCTTCTTTTTGGAATTCAATTAATAAATTATGATGTATTAGAATGGGCAAGAAACGGGCAGTTGTGGCCAAGATCAGTGGCAGCCCACTAGAAACGGCCGTGCGTGACTTACGAGTTGTAGGTTCAAACCCAGACAGGCACTTTACTTTGTGAAAATTGTTTCATTCCCACTGGTCTCAAAACAGTGAAGGAAAACAACGTGAGGAAACTGGCATGTCCTAAAGCTAAAAATTTGAAGACGTGACATCCACCAACCCGCACTGGGCCCTCGTGGTGGTTTACGGCCCACTCCCTCTCACCTTGAGGAGGCCTGGATCCTAGCAGTAGGAACATTATAGGGTGATTATGCTATGGGCAACAATGGACAAAGCTACAAGTATTTGCCTATAAGTCCAGTTTTAAGTTAGTCATAGCTCTATGCAAATGTGATAGTTTATCACTGGACTTATTTCAGTCTTTCTTTCTAAAAGTAAAGGGGACCCTGCAATGTCGCGGGTTAGGACTGAGTTATCTGGCCAGTCTATATGTGGCGGAGCAAACATATTTTCTTTTGTATGATCAATTAATAAAATTATTATCATATTATTATGTGCTTATTACAAGCCGACTCCAACATAGTTGGGAAAAGGCTAGGCAGATGATGATGTACTTATTACAAACTTACTGGTGACCAATTTTCGAAGCTCCACCTGCTTTTGAATTGTTCGCCAAACGTTTCTTTTTACTGAAAAGAAAATGAATAATTATTCTAAAAATATAAAAAAAATAAGAAAAAACAAAATTACATATTTTGCAAATAGGACACGAACTTAAAACCCATACTTCTGAATCTATGCAGATACACTAGACCAACCTAGCGTTTCCACTTTAGATGAATTTACAGTACCTATGTCTTGTTTAAAATAACCTAGACTACCTATTTGGTTACCTATAATTTCATTTCTGTTCGTTTACCTGTTTTGTTAATATTACGATATAAAAAATAATTATTATTCTAAAAACATTTAAAAAAAAATACATAAGTTGAAACCAGGACCCGAATTAGAAAACTCAATTTTCTGAATCTATGCAGATGCTACTAGACCAACCGAGCTTTCTCGTCTTAGATGAATTTAAGCTATGTATTGTAATTATATAAAGTACCTATTTGCTTGGTTACAATTTAATTTCTGTTTGTGTACCTGTTTCGTCAATATCACAATATAATAAATGTACTTACTTTACTACTTCCATGAGATGTTTTTGTTTGTTAGTATAGAAGCGCTTTTTTGCTGGCCTCTGGGATTTTTGTTTGTTTCCCATTTTAAACAACAAATATTTTCACAACTTAGAACTACACTTACAACTTTAAACAATATCTAAACAACTTATATCCTATACCAATGTCTTTACGTGGCAATCTTTTTACAACTTATTGTATTAAATAAAATAAAATATGTACTTATGTTTGAAGTTGTCAAACAATAAAATATGAAATACGGTTAACGGGGCAAAGCGGCATATCCTATCCTTCCGTAATCCGTCTGACAGAATCTCGGTATATATGTTCTGTGGACAGAATCATTGTCATAGGAAAAACATGGAGGCGCCGCGTTATTCTATAGATACATTTGCATAAACAAATGTGAGTGAAATACGATACAGATGTGAAATATCGTTTCGTCTCATTCTTTCTAATAAAATAATCGTATTTGATAAAAGAGACAACTCAAGTTGTTGCTCAAGTCATTATTGTAACATTTTGTCGTGACGTAGTGACTGTTGTAGTGTTGTATGTAGGTGGCATATCAGCCATTTTATGCGCCAAGTTTCATGGTAGTTTTGCTGTCAAATGGTTGTTTACTTTTTGTATTATTGAGATTTGCGAGAAAATTACGAGGAGTTTACCTTTAAAACTGCATGTAAATGGTGGAAAACAACAATTCAACATCCCTGTGTGTTGTATTGTGAAGTGTAGTGCAAGAAATAATGAAAATCAACCTCGATTATCTTTACACAGATAAGTAGCCGGTTTTCATGCAATACTATATACAATAATACACATTCCATGAAAAAAGTATTGATATTTGGGTTCATTTCCCTATATCAGACATTTTTAATATGTATTATTTCATTCGTTTGTTTACAATAATATGTAGTGATGAGTCCCTCACTCATGAGGTCCTTCGTTTGAGGTACTCATGATCGCAAATTAAAAGGGTTACTCGAATTTCTTAATTGAACCACCTCACTACACCTCAGTCGTTCACGCGTCCTCAAAAATTGACATTATGAAATCGTGGCGAGGGGTAAGGCGAACGAGTTCGTGACTTGCGAGTACTCGCAAGTAGCCAGTGAGTTGAGAATCGTGAGTACTCGTGAGTCGTCGCGCCCGCCCGCCTCGTTCCCTCGTACGTTCGGCTGAATTGGGCTCGGGCTCACAAGTCGTGAGGTCAATACGCCGTTGACGATTCCTCAACTCAAATGAAGGGTGTCTCGTGAGGACCTCACCTCACCATCACTAATAACATGTCATAGTGGAATAGTGTTGTACCGATGCGAGGCGACGTACCGTAATAGTTTCTGAAACTAGTTCCTCCGCTGAAACGATATCGGTTATAACCTGCGATGTTAACAGAAATTATTCTGTCTTAATCGGTCCGAGTGACCTTGTTAGGTCCGGCCCGTGGTTTACAGCACTCTGTCAGACCGTCCCACAGAGTTATAAGTGATCCTAAAACAAGACGTCAGCATTTTGTTATTTGTTTAGTTCCGCAGCTCTAACCAAAATGAATTATTGATAAAATACTTGCCTTTTTTACAGCTTTCCTAAAAATAAAGGATTAAAGAAAAAGTGGCTAGAGGCTATTGGTGAAGAAAATATTAATCCCTGTAATAAAGAATGGTACCAACCTGTGTTCACTTCACTTTGACGAAAGCTGTTTCAATAGAACACTTTGTGTGATGAGATTACATAGTGTGTATTAAAATGATTAATTAATAATAGCTTGGCCCTTTGGCCTGAAATAAATAAATAGATAAATATATTAAATGAAAAAATAATCATGTGTGGTTATCATAATATTAGTAGGTACCAAATTTTTTCAGGTGCCCGCCAAACTAAGAGATCAAGACTCGTATGTTTTGTGTGAAACAAGCAACATTAAAAATCTGATGTTTCTGGTACTGTAATGCCTCTATTGCAGTTATTCCATCGAATTGTGGACACGGTGCATATTTCACATTTCCTTGCAAGTGTGTTGAAAAACGTCGTATGAAACGCGTGTGTATTGATCATTACACACTTGTATCATAACGTACTAGTGTAAGCCTACTTTTCTAATCAAACTTTATACTATAATCATTACCACACCAATAAACAAAGGTATAAAAATAATTCTTATTTTATTTTTGTTCAACTAGGTACTCATTAACACATAATATAAACGCGAAAGTCTAATGAAAAACAAGATAATCACCAGATTTTCTTGTTTTTCATTAGGCTCCGCATACCTAACAGAAGCTACTGGGCTATGGCCTTCCAACGGATCTATCTCTTCCTGCTGTTCTCTTAAATACGTAAACGTGATGCAATTAAAAACCATTATTTTATTTCTGTGCAGACAACAATAAGACATAAATTTTAATCTCATATAACAGAATGTAAGTTAACCTACTCATGTTTTTCTGTTATAACGGACTATAAGTATGTAATTATGATCCAAACGTGATATCTAGTAAGACTAGTATCGATACTAGTTATAGTAACACCCATGTTCCTTGATTGACACAACCCTAGCAACGGCAGCCCGGAGGACACGGTGAAGCATACGGTGGAGGTCTGCCCGGTTTGGGCCGAGCACCGCCGTGTCGTCGTGGAGGCGATCGGCGGCAGAGATTTCTCGCGTCCGGCCCTGGTTCAGGCCATGGTACGGAGCGAGAGGGCATGGGCAGCCGTCACCTCCTTCTGCGAAGCAGTAATGCTCGCGAAGGAAGAGGCGGGACGGTTGAGGGAAAGGCATGTTTCGCGCCCTCTCGCCCCTAGCCGCCGCAGGAGACGTCCTGGGCGTCGGTAATCCCGGGCGGATTTCCGGCCACCGTAGGCGCGGGCTTGCGGACGGTGAGCAATGGGTAGCTCACCGTCTGCTAAGGACCAGGCCCGGGTCGACGGCACGTCGTATTCCACGCGCGCCTCAAAGAGATGTCGTCAGCACAATGTAGGGGTCCACTAGGGCCGATGCCTGCCGGGGTCGCGGGAAGGTACTAATGGGTCACCGAGGCCCCCGCAACACAGGCAACGGAAGGAATACGGGTGGATTTTAGTCAGTAAGAGTCTGACACACCCACCCGCTCCACCCAGAGCGGGAGAAGTTTTTGATGATTTCCCATCCACAAAAAAAAAAACAACGGCAGCCATTTTATGCGACAATATCGAGTTGTAGGTATGCACCTTTATTTTGTAGGTATTTCCAGTTACATATATTTGTCTATGGTCTGAATGCACGTCTTTGCGATCACTATCGGATTGCATAGAAAAGAAAGAGAAGTTCTGTATTTAAATACAATACGTTATTGTTATTAATTTTACCAACGTACGTTGATAAATAACACATATTTTTGTTGGAAGATCAGTTTACCATTTTTTTATACCGAGAAAACTTTTAAAAAACGTGTTTTGAATACAACGAAGTTTTCCGAAATATGTTCAAGATTTACATATAGTTTTTCCGCCGTCACAAACTGTATAGATTTGGCAAAATCCTATTTGGCCTATTTGGGTCTTGTCAGTGCCTTAATGGCGAGGACACACTTAACGTTGCAAAAAGAGAAAATGATGACAAGAGAATTCACAAGAAATAACATCTAAAGTAAATAATTACGTTCCTAATTAGATTATCATGCGCTCACGCTAGCAGACATTTTTCTTGTGAAGAGCTGTAGGGCTGCCTTATTTAACAAAATCTTACCCACCAAATTTTATTAAATTAATTTTAGAAAATAAGTAGCCTCCGCCCTCTGCCCGATGCATTGCAGTAAATTTAATCAATTATTTATTTCTTGATTGGTTTGATTGGTAACTCTTTTGTCTATTTATAGTTACAACCTACGCTATACGAGCGTATATCTATTATAATATGCTTGAATTATATTTATATTTATTCAATTTTAATAAATATTAACATTGAATAAATTAGCCGAAATAATAAATCGGCATATTTGTTGACTATTAAACAAAAATGTCGATAAAACTACTAAGACATTTATGCACCTTTACAGTTTTAGTTATGTTGCCATCCTTGAAAACGTCATTATTGAAGACCTATATTTTTAGGTCTCACATAATAGAGGAGAACTTGGCAACACAGGTCTAGTCCCCGTAGGGATTCCTACGTTTACCCAATGTGATGACCACGCTTGCGACTAGTGGTGTTCAAAGTTGCTTTATGGCAATCACTTGCTTAATGCTATATGCTCTTTATTTTAAGCATACTATTTTATGTTCTTTATATGAAGCATGCTTTTTTATATGTACTACTTGTTACGACCAAACGAGCGGGCGCGAATAAAACCAGCGCGGTGTTGTCAGAGCGGAATATTACATCGCGTTTATGAATTTATTACGGAACAGTAAAACAAACAATGAACTTTCCTTTTCCAGGCTTAGGACTGTCTATAATTGATTAAGTGTTATTAAGAAATAAAGTAGGTATGTCAGTATTTAAAACAATTATAGGCGTATTTAAAAGTTCACAGTTCCTTCTGAACGTTTTCGTCCGTTAAATACCTACACACAAAACAACAACACGATACCTCACTCAGTCAATCGTCCTTACTTACACAATTAGTTTTTATTTACATAATCAATATTGCGTATCCTATCACTGTTTATTTACACTAAAAACGCGCGAAGCAAAACAACATTGTTTATAATATTGCGTTACGTACGTGAGCCGCCTGGGATGGCGATAACGCACGCGGTACCTAAAAAGATTACACACACGACCGAAAGCAAACCCTAGCATGCGACGAATAGCCACCGGCCGACTAGCTAGCGGCCGGCACCCGCCGCTTTGCTATGCCTGGTTGCTTATTACTACATGCGCTTGCGATGTGCGACGATGTGCGATGTAAAGCAAATAGCAAATAGCAACAAGTGCGAGTCACGATAGCATTTGCTTTATGTTATGTATGATAAGCAAGATGCTTTATTACGCTATATGCTTTATTAACCACCACTACCTGCGACAGATGATCGTGCTATCGATCGTTGGTACGTATGTTATCTCGATGCTCGTGCGCTTTCATCTCCATATGTTTTGACCTTAGTCATATTTTTTTTTTGATATGCCAAGCACAAGTTTGTCTTTGTTGAGCATTGAACGTCATTGTCAATGTCAATGACAATGTCAGTGTCAGCATGTCAAAATAATAACACGCTCGACTCGATATTATTCACGTGCGTTTGAATAGCATTTTTTATAAATAATGTGTTGAAATACGAATATATATAATTAAAAGCTGTGAAAATGTCGAAAACTAAAGATCTGGAAGACCATCTTCCAGGTTTTGATGCCCCTGACGAAGAAGAAGCACAAGATGATAATCAAAGTAATAAGAAGAAAAAGAAGAATTCTGGTGGGTTCCAGTCCATGGGACTGAGTTTCCCAATACTTAAAGGTATTACGAAACGAGGATATAAACAACCGACACCTATACAACGCAAGGTAAGTGAAACGAAAGACTTTTGAAACCTAACCTCAAAAGTTTCTAAGCAAGACCTATATAAACTTATATTATTGCACAACACGCTATGGACTTATTTTAAGCTCGAACACAACGTTAACGAGAAAGTAGAAAAAGGTGTACATATACATATGTACCTGAACTAAATAGTAAAATATGATAAAATGTTTTCATTTTTTCAGACAATCCCTCTAGCATTGACAGGCAAAGATGTAGTGGCTATGGCTCGTACAGGGTCCGGCAAAACTGCATGTTTTGTGCTCCCTATACTGGAGAAACTGCTGGCTCCAAACAGTAAACCTATGCCTGGCAAGAACTTCAGGGCTTTGGTACTGTCACCTACTAGGGAGTTGGCACTACAGGTAAATTATATTTATTTGTGTTGTCAGACTTTTTCCTTTATTTCATAGTTACTTCAAATTGGGACTTTGACGAAATGAAACACAACACAACAGATAAATAGGTTCTGAAAAGTAGTTTTTTTATTAGTGAATACCCTCATTTTTTGCCGTTGGATTTGATATTTACAGGCTGGAATGAATAAACTTAAAATCAAGATTTATACTAAAAAGTGAAGTTTTTTATGGATTTATGGAAAAACTGTATTTATTTAATTCACATGGCTACATGTATACTGTTTGTTACAGACATTAAGATTTATCCGAGAACTGGGCAAGTGTACTGGCTTAAGCTCAGCAGCAATCCTGGGTGGAGAGTCAATAGAACAGCAGTTCAGTGTGATGTCGGGTACAGCACCAGATATTGTGGTAGCAACCCCTGGGCGGTTCCTACACATCTGTATTGAAATGAGCTTGAAACTTGATAATATCAGTAAGGATTTTTATTTATTTCTACTTTGCTTCTGTAGAAAGACTATGAGACTGTATGAAGGCCCAGGAACGGTGTATTAGATCTATGTTGAACCTTAAAAGCACCTGTGAACCTGTGTTTCGGTCTCTGAGGATACTGACTTTTCCTTGTTTGTGCATATTGGAGGTGGCAATTTTTGTAAAAACCAATTGAAACTTATTTCCGTCACTGGCCAATGTAAGAACACGTAATGGCCCCTTGAGATCCCAATACAAGAACTTGCTACATTCGGGTAATTTCAAAACAGCACTATTAAGGAAAAGTATTATGACAATGGGACCTGTAATTTATAATAGAATACCTCATGGTTTTAAGGATTGTTCTGTAAACATTTTTAAATCTAAGGTAACTGCACTACTCTTAGGGAAATGTTATTACTCAGTCAAAGACTTTATATATGATATGAGTTTATCCAGATTGTGATTGTAATAATTAATTGTAATTTGACCATGTAAGACTTTGTAAGTGACTATAATATTATTAATTAACTTCACTTTAATTTTGTTTTGTTGACATTGTTTTTTTTTGTTTTAATGCTTTAATTTATGTAATAATTTGCACACCATAAGGTAGACTGTAGCCGATCTCATTAATCGATCAATGTGAGTACAACATCTTATACCTGTACCTGCATTCATAGCAAATAAAATTCTGATTCTAATTCTGATTCTGAAGATATGACAAAAAAACAGATTCATGGAGAATTTTTTTGTCATAACCAGTGATTGGAATAGGTAGAGCTAAAATACTTAAAGTTCGAAAAAAAACAAAGACAAAGTGAAGATGCGAAAACACGAAATATTTTTTCGGAACTATATAGGCTACAAAATTGTTTTTTTTAACCTTTACCTTGTTAGTTATAATTATTAAAGCTAGTATGTAAATTACATTAGCTTCAACGGTTACTTACATCGATCAAACAAACAATAGGAGATTACCTTAATTTTTTAAAACAATAAAAATTGTGCATACTGTTTATTTTTTAAACAGAAACAGTAAATGGATTCCATAGTTGATTTACTTTATTCATTTTAATTGTACATAAGTAATGTCCCGGACCTCTGTATAAATATTCCAAAAAAAAAAAATTGTTGTAAGTCTCTACTTTTTTTTTCTCTGTTCTTTGAATTTTAGGTATATTAGCTCTACCTCAGTGGCGTGCCTAGGGTTTCAAAATAACGCAAGCCCAATAAAAATTTAACCGATTTCAAAAAAAGAAAGTTCAGTTTTCGACTGAGTATGTAGGTACCTACGTATGTATCATCGCAATTTTCTCATAAACTACTGGTTAGGTACAATAAATTAAAAGTGAATTCATCCATCCATTTTAGTAAGGCATGCCGGGCGTTTGGGCTTATATGAAGGTACCGCCACTGCTCTACCTATTTCGATCACTGGTCATAATTTATAAGATACCTTAAGATTTAAGTTGATATTTTGTAAACCAATTTGTGTCACTTATTTCTTTGATTTTATTCCCAACTAAATTGGGTATAGGGCTCTAAGGAGAGGATGATGATAATGGAATGAATCTATCTCACTTTTGCATGAACAATGTCAGCAACAAAGCAAGTTTCTAATTAGGAGAACATCGCTGGTTTCAACAAAAACCTTAAGTCTTCTTCCTTTGTCTTTACAGGACTAATAGTATTTGACGAAGCCGATCGCCTCTTCGAGCTGGGTTTCGGCGAACAGCTTCGAGAAATCGTCGCCCGTTTACCATCAACCCGTCAAACACTGCTATTCTCTGCAACATTACCTAAAATGCTGGTAGAATTTGCTAAAGCAGGTCTAACAGACCCTACACTTGTGAGATTGGATGTTGACTGGAAGTTGCCATCTACTTTGTGGCTTGGTTGGATCTCAGTGAGGGCAGAGTTGAAGACTGCAGCCTTATTGATATTGTTGGATAGAGTTTTGTCTTCGAAAACACCACAAGCTGTTGTCTTTGCGGCTACTAAGCATCATGTGGAATATTTGAACTTGGTAAGTTATTTGCTTAGGTGTAGTTTCATATTGTTAAGGGGATGCGCTAAGGTAGCCCGCGAAATTCTAATTTTCTTACGTTTTGCAATTTGCAGATCAATGTTAGGTTGAATGTTGATTAAAATATGATTCGCGACCGTAACCAATATGGTTTTATAGAATTATAATCATTAGAATCAGCAATACAACTCCTTCAGTTAGAATTGGCCGCAAATGTCATGATTTCATGAAATAGTCGTTCAGTAGGGTAATATGGACTTACAGAGTTGTATTGATTATTTTTATGATTATAAATAAATATTTGATACGGCCGCGAATCATATTTAGATCAACATACAACCTGATACTGACCTGCAAATTGCAAAAACCGCGTAAGAAAATTTTAATTCTGCGGGCTACTCTGACGCTTTCGCCTTAATGTTTAATTATTAAAATTTTTCTTATAAAGATCAGATTTTATGATGTATTGCATACAATAATACTGAAAAACTAGTCAAGTGGAAATGGTGAACACGCGTGGTTAGGGTTCTGTACAATAAATACGTGGGACACTCAGAAAGTTTTGCGAAAATTAAAAAAAAATGTTCTATAGGTAAATATTTTTTTATTATTTTTTTTCTAAGTACTCTCTTAGCCTCTATACAAAGTTTCATGCGTCTGAACCAGTTTTCGAAACAGTTTTTTAGACCGCCGCAGACACCTCGTTTACAGCCTGCTCGAACGCTGACAGCGCATCTTCCGGCGACGAAAATTGTATCCCTTTGAGCAGATTTTTTATTTTCGGGAATAAAAAAGAAGTCACTCGGTGCAAGGTCAGGACTGTAAGGAGGGTGACCCAGGAGTTTGACCGGCGTGCTGTCCAGGAAGTCCCTGGTTTTGAGCGCGGTGTGTGAAGGCGCGTTGTCGTGGTGGAACAGTAGCCTGCGGAGCCCTGTGTTTGGTTGCTTGTTGCTCACAACAGAGAAAACAGCCAAGCATTTGGTAGTATATCATTCAGCGTTGATGCTTCTTTGGTTCTGTAAAGGAATTGACACCAAGTAGCCAGTCAAATTGAAAAAGCTCGCGATCTTAATCTTCCCTCCGCTTCTAGATCGCTTCACTTTGGTAGGCGTTGATTCGTTTTGAAACACCCAAACCGTCGATTGGCGCTTCGTTTTTGGATCGTATTGATCCAAGACTCATCACCTGTAATGATGTCGTAAACACGCCGAGACGAGCCTGCTTCAAATTTACTTATTATATCACGGCACCATTCCACTTGGGCCTGTTTCTGAGCATCGGTGAGGTTGTGCGGCACCCAGCGTGAAAATATCCTCTTCACGCGAAGTTGCACGTGTAGAATTTCGTGAAGGCTTCCCGATCCAACCTGCAGTATGTGCTGAATCTCTTGATACGAAACTCGCCTATTGTCATGGATTACATTTTTCACTACTAGCATGTTTTCTTCGGTAACAGCCGTCAAAGGGCGACCACTTCTTTCTTCATCCCACAAAGTTAGTCGACCGCGCTTGAATTCGTTATACCAACAATACACGGTTACATTAGAAGAGCCTTCATCCATGAATGCTATTTGAAGTCTATCGTACGATTCGTCCGGTTTCAGGCGACACTTGAAATCGTAAAAAATCATAGCGCGAAAATGTTCCCGGCGCTGATCCATTTTTTAATTAGACAGATAATTTAAATTAGCTTGCAAACAATGTGGAGGGAAATTTTAAAACTGGAACGTACCTATTTTTACTTTTTAAAAATAGATTATAACTGGCCAGTCTCTCATACATAAAAACTTTTTATCACAATACTTTCTGAGTGGCCTGGTATGTTACTATAAGAGTTATTACCATGTTATTATAAGACCATAGAATTATTATGGGTTTACCTGAGATCTTTAAGTAAAGAACTATTTTTTGTATTTTTAACCAACTTCAAAAAGGAGGAGGTTATCAATTCGACATGTTTATATATATGTATTTTTTGTATGTTCGCCGATTTTTTTTCAAAATTTTGACCTCAGTAGTTTCGGAGAAAAGGGGTAAATTTTCATCTATTTTCTTAAATAACTTTAAAACTATTTATTTTAATTATATAAAAAGTATATCTCAGACCCTCACAACCTGATGGGGTCGCGGGAAGGTACTTATGGGTCACCGAGGCCCCCGCAACACAGGCAACAGGAAGGAATACGGGTGGGTTTTAGTCAGTATGAGTCTGACACACCCTCCCGCTCCTCCCAGAGCGGGAGAAGTTATTTGATGATTTCATACCCAAACAAAAAAAAAAAGACTCTCACAACAAACCCTTTCATTTGATATGTCACACGGTACAGACAGACTTCACATACGAGTGATCCTATAAGGGTTCCTTTTTTTCATTTGGATGTACAGAACTCTAAAAAGTATACACAGCAAAATAGTTCAGTGTGCACTGTTCAGTCATGTTGTTATTTTTATTGCATGGGAATCAAAATATCGTATCGTAAACGTATCGTAGTTAGCTGCATTTAATATTACAAAAAATATCTTAACTTTAATGTACCAACTTGACTGCCCCAGAAGGAGGGAAATGTTTTTCGAGAGTATGTATGTATGTCTATTTCTTTGGCACGCTCTGTAGCCTAAACGGCTTGATGGATTTTAACATACGAGGTGTCCTTAGATTCGTCTTAATTATGGGAAAAAGGGAGGGGATGGTTTTATTAAATAAATTACAACAATATTGATATCAAATAAAAGCTAGTAATGAGTCAATTCCATGTACATATTTATGTTATAATTAGAGATCGGATATTCGGATGCATATTTACCTAAAGTGAATTTTTAGGTATGAAAGTATGGAAGCGGCTTCTTAAAATATTGTTTCTGTAAAAAAAATGTATATGCCAGGAACACCGGGATTGCATGACTAGCCGGGTGTATACTGTATAGTATGGATGCGACCTCTAAAGAAATATTTATTAAACAAAACCAAGAAATAAAGAATCGGGGTTTTTTTGTGTTGTTTTTATGCAATCCACAATCCAAGAGGATTACATAACTATTTAGATAAAATTATTCCAAATATATGTATTCCGTTATCTTGACGTTGTTTGCTATTCCAGTTTGGTATTTACCTATCTAACTTATTAGGTAGGTAGAGTACCTTACAATATTAGGTAGGTAGATATGCATCCGATTCGATAGTCAAAAACAAAACTCAAAATTCCGGATTTTTACGATCGATTCAAAAGTGCATTCCATAATAGCCAACATCTCAACTTTAGGTGAATATGCATCCGAATATCTGATCTCTAGTTATAATAAAACTAAAAAGCTTGAAATAAAACAAATTATTTAAAAAACAAAACACCCGACTGCAAAAACACATAACTGAAAAGAGAAAAACAAGCATTATAATCTATAGAATTTTGGTACAGATATTCTATTTCACGAAGTCCGTTCGGCTTTGATTGTAGTAGTGACGTATCCCGACAAGCGCGCTTGTGTGTGTAAAAGTAGGTAACGTTAGCAAAAAAATCTGATATATATTCAAGTCGAGATTTAATAATCTAAATACAATTTTGGTTTTAAAAGTATATACATTTTGTAAATAGATTAGGTTGCAATAAATACAAAAATATTAAGAATATGTAGGCATTTAATTAAGCATTGGTGTTACAGAATGGAAACGAAACAAGTAGGACTATTCAGTATTTTCAATCACTATCAGATAAATTTTCGATTTCCGATTCCGTTTTGCTGTCGTCAGAATCATCTTGTACATTGATTATAAATTCAAAATCGAGATCAAAATATTTCAAGTAGTCTTTTTCAATGCTTTCAACATGAGCACAAGTTTTTTGCCACGTTTCACTGCTAACTTGGCCCAAACTTTCATTGATCAGTCTTTCCGTATTCGTCATGTTTTGCTCGATATTTTTAGATGCGACATAATTTTTAACGATCCCCCAAATATTTTCAATCGCATTTAATTCTGGGTGATAAGGGGGAAGGCGTAAGACATCAAAACCCTTGCTTTTTATAAAATCGTCAATCTTGTACGTGTTGGGCTTTGTACTTCTTTATTGTATCGTACAATGGATTTAAGAAGAGATTCATCAAATGCTATACCCTTATCCCTGAGCCATTGCTGCATATCGGCTTTCTTTGTAGATTGCGTCGGTAGTCGTTCAGCCCGTGTGTTGTGATAAGATGCATTGTCTAAGACAATGACAGAGCGCGGAAGTAAATTGGGTAGCAACTTTTCATTTAGCCATTTTACATAGTTATCATAGCTCATATTTGAATGATAATCACCAGCTGTTGAGTTGGCCTTATAAACCAAGGAAGCATTTTCAATAAAACCATCCTTGGTTCCCGCGTGCACTAAAATAAAGCGAGTGCCTGTGCTAATTTTTTTTAAAAACGGAGTTCTTTCCTTTTTTTTGCCCAGGTGTTGTTTCGCACGTGTGTCGAAAGGACGTAGCTCTCATCGGTGTAGACAATGGGCCGACTTTGAGAGCGGTACTCTGTTATTTTTTTTAAATATTTTAAACGCCACATTTGTATATCATGACGCTCCGTCAAGACTTTACGGTTGTTCTCTGTTTTGCGCCACTGAAAATGATAAACACTAGCTATCATGTTTCGACCCTAAAACAAAATGTAATCAAAATAATTAAGTAATATAAACATTTTATAACACAAAAAAACATTCATTTTATAAATACTTCTATTGCTATATTAAGTATCTTTGTATAACATTTTAATTGAAAACGTATAAATAAATATTACCTCACTATGGACAACTCTTCTTCGTTTTGTTGCCATGCTGACCTTACTCCGTGAAACAATTTGGCGCGAACTAAAAACCACTACTGATCCGGACCGTGTCCCGATCGACACTGAGCGCTCTCGAGGTTACGCACACAAAAACAATGTGCATGTGCACGCTTGACAACATTCATAGCCAAACGGGCTTCGTGACATAGAACATCTGTATCGCTGGGGGGGACGAACAAAAGTTACACATTAATTCAGATTATTGGTTTGTCTCTGCCTGCGATACCAATGTTCGATATTAAATAATTTATTTTTCTTTTTATTAACATTTTCATTATCAGTAATTTTAAAAATTTTCCTATTACCAGGTCCTACAACAAGCAGGCATATCATCAACATACGCCTACTCGGGTCTCGACGCATCTGCGCGTAAAATCGCGCTCGGTCGCTTCACCAACAAGAAGTGTTCAGTACTCATAGTGACCGATGTTGCCGCCAGAGGGTTGGATCTACCGGCTTTAGATACCGTTATCAACTACAACTTCCCTGCGAAACCGAAGCTTTTTGTGCATAGAGTTGGTGAGTAGGGATAGCAATCCGACGTCATTTTCAATCCGGACGATTCCGACCGGATTCCCATCCATCCGGATCGATGAAATCAGGATGATTTTCGCTTTTCAGTCTAAACTGAACTGTTAGTGAGTTATTCGAGTATAATTGTACTTATTATAGGTAGTTTATTTCGATTCCCGGGTCGGGCAAAGTGTTATTGGGTTTTTTTATCTGGAATTTCTCAGTAGCAGCCCGGAGTCTAGATTTGTGCCCGGTTGATAGCAATAGGCTGGCCTCCTATTACATGGGACTTAAACATAACCGGCGAAATGTGGGTGTACTATAGGTACACCTCTGCCCAACCCTTCAGGGAAACACGGCGTGATGTTATTTTATGTGTTATTTTGTTGTTATATAAAATCAACTTTATTTCCAATGTTAAGATTAGACAACGAGCAAACAATTAAAATCTAGTAGTTTAGGTAAAATTTCAACAACATAACGAGTGGCTCAGTCTTTCCAGAATTCACTTTCACAGATAGATAAATTATTTTAGTAAGTAACTTTATAAAATCTAATACGAGGGCTGCACTAAAAGTATCGGGAATGGAATATTTCCACTGTTCCTGTCATATTAAAATCTTTTTAATTGAAAACTCCTTGGTTTTAAAAATCGAATACCATTTATTTATTTAAAAAAAAGATTCTCGGTCTTGTCACAAGGTTTTGTCAAACTTGTTTAGTCGTTGAGAAAATGGAATTGACTCGAGAAAATTCAAGAGCGATGATTTATTATGACTTTCGATGTGGTTTAACACAAAAACAGTGTGTTGACCGGATGATTTCTGCATTTGGTGATGAAGCCCCATCCAAAACCACAATTTATCGCTGGTTTGCTGAATTTCAACGTGGACGTGTCAAGCTCAGTGATGATCCCCGTCAAGGTCGTCCAAAAACTGCAGTCACCCAAGAAAACGTTAATGCTGTGCGGAAGCTGATTGAGGAAGATCGACATGTGACATACCGCGAAATTCAGGCAACTTTAGACATTGGCATGAGTCAAATACAAATAATCTTGCATGAACAATTAGGTTTAAAAAAGTTGTTTTCCCGATGGATACCGCATTCGCTCTGTGAAGAGCAAAAAGCGGCTCGCGTTACTTGGTGCGTCAGAACTCTGGAAAGATTCCACGCAGGATCCTCAAATGCTGTATACAACATCGTATCAGGTGAAGAATCCTGGATATACGCGTACGAACCCGAAACAAAAAACCAGTCCCGAGTTTGGGTGTTCGAAAATGAGTTAAAGCCAACAGAAATTGTTCGTTCACGGAGTGTTGCAAAAAAAATGATGGCCACGTTTGTCTCCAAAAGCGGCCATGTTACGACTATTCCTCTTGAGGGACAAAGAACGGTTAATGCAGAATGGTATGCTAGCATTTGTTTGCCACAGGTCGTTTCTGAACTCCGTAAAGAGAACTGCAACCGCCGCATCATCCTCCATCACGACAATGCGAGTTCTCACACCGCGCACAGAACAAAAGAGTTTTTAGAGCAAGAAAACATAGAATTATTAGACCATCCGCCGTACAGCCCCGACCTAAGCCCTAATGATTTCTATACTTTCCCTAAAATAAGGAATAAATTGCGTGGACAGAGATTTTCATCACCTGAAGAAGCTGTGGACGCCTACAAAACGGCCATTTTGGAGACCCCAACTTCCGAATGGAATGGTTGCTTCAATGATTGGTTCCATCGTATGGAAAAATGTGTCAAATTTCGCGGAGAATACTTCAATAAGCAATAAATACATTTTTAAATATGTAGTAATGTTGTGTCACTTCCTTGATTCCCGAAATTTTCAGTGCCGCCCTCGTATAATTAATCGTGCGTAATTTACTGAGATGAGAATTGAGATCACAATAATATTAAAGTATTTGAGAATGCTAACAAACAAGTCTTATATTTATGACAGACACCATCATGATTATTTTTGATGAATCTGTCTAATGAATGGTACAATTCTCACAATAATGAGCTTGTATTACCAAGCCACCACACGTGCACATCACGTGTAACGCATTTATATTACCTAGGTACAAATTCAACTGCGCTATAATTTTTCAAAAATTGCTGTCATCGGATCCGGTATCCGGTAAACATTTAATGATGCCAATGATCTGAAACTCCCTTATCGCGCGTTCGTGTTTTGCAACAACTTCTAATAAAATCATTATTGTTCCTTAAAAATCTGCTGTTTTCATATCTCTAGCTATTGAAATTGTTCTCTAAAGTATCTGCCTCACTTATTTATAAACTCTACTAGAGTTTTCCTGAAGCATTAATACAAATTTATATTCTATCAAATATTTGTAAAGCGCTTAGCGACAGTTGTCACATCTTGCCGCCATTTTTTTTAAGTATGTGTGATATTGGTGTTCAGATCTCTTAGTAATTACTGAAATATTTAAGCAAATAGTTTGTAGGTGTCAAAATCATATCAAACAAAGCTAAACTAACCAACATTATCATCTAGGTCGCAGCGCCCGCGCCGGTCGCGCCGGTCGTGCGTTCTCCCTCATAGCTCCCGACGACGTCGCCCATCTATTAGACCTGCAACTATTCCTGGGAGCCGAGATGATATCACCTGCGCACGTGAAGGAGAGAGGCCTTGCGTGCCCCAGTGGCGTGTGGGGAGCTATACCTACCTCGGCGCTGGAGTTGAGGCACCAGGATGTTAGAACTTGGGAGAAGAATTATTCGGAGATTGTGAGTATATTTCTTTTTAAAGGAACTCTTAGTACTACAAAGCTGTAATTGGGCATGGGTATACATGTTAATCATGCCGACAAAGTTTGAATTTAAGTACTAACATAGCAAATAGGTTAAATTGTTTACTAATGTCCAGAATCGTAAGTATTTTTTGTATTGTAATTGGATCTAGTTGTTTGTTAAATAAATTATTATTATTATAAAGTGATAAAATAAAATCGTGAAAAAAAATATTTCAAAGTTAAGTTATAATGGGGATGTTTTTTTATTTTTCTCGTCTATCCTGCGGTGTGGGGTAACCTTGGATAGGCCGTTAAAAAATATTGCGGGTCTGTGACCACAATTTTTCGATTCAGGGACCCGTTTGCGTAATATTAAGCTTTAAATTGCTTTGTTTAAGTTTACCGGTGAAGGGTACCGTATTCGATTTGAGCTGGTTGCATAATTAAGACACAATGATTTTAATAATAGCTACATATTAATTTATTAATGTTCCCGCTATCTTTCTGCGGTTTTAAACCTGCCTAGTGTCTAAAGTTGCATTAAAGCAACCTCCTCGAGTGTCAAAATTAAAATACCGCTCCATATCACTGGCTGGGCAATATTTTTTAATTTAGTAATTCTTCGTTGAATGAGAGAAGATTAAAACCAGACTACATTCTACAGTTACTGACTGTATCAAATTACTTCATCAACAGGAAGATGCAGCCCGTGTATGTGGTCGGGGCTGGCTACAATACATAAAATGGCGCGAACCTGCCTCAGCCGAGGGCAACAAGCGCGCCAAGTCCACTCCGTTCCCCGTACTCACACACCCATTCTTAGTGGATGAGAATGACAGCGCTGCTGTTGATATGATTGAGAAGATCAAGAACTATACCTCTAAAGGAGTGAGTATTTATATGATAGTAGGGTCAGCAAAGAAAGTGACTTTTAGGCGCCATCTACACGGGAGAGAGTATCGCGGTGATAGGCATCAAATTCAATAGAAACTGTATGAAGCAATCTCCACACGGCGATATAGTCGGGGCGAGAATTTGATGGCACGGCGAGACTAACGCCATTCTCTCGCCCGTGGTGGAGATGGTGCCTTACATAACCCCTAAATTTACAGAATATTGTTTGACACACTATTACTACAGCCATTAATGAAATGAAATGAAATTGTTTATTCTGTAAATAGGATATGAGAATCACTTTTACACGTCATATTAAAAAATAAGCTAGATGGAGTCGACATTTCCTATCTGACTACCCCTGAGAAGAAATGGCGAAACAAACTCAAGGGTCAAAGTCTCTTTTAAAGTCCAGACATAATCTTGGTCAGATCATGTGAGGACCATGTAGATCTATGTCTGAAATGGTCTTTTGAGGAAAGAACCACACAAATTTGAGTGGACCTGTCCAGTCAGTGCAAGCATTTGTCAGTAATCGTGTAGCTCAACTCAAAACTTAAGGAGCTCAACGACTCGACGAACAATACCAAGGAAAGGACAATTGGGTTGACCGCATAAAGAACTCAAAATGCCAGACCATCATTAAAACTAAGAGAAAAAAAACAACAAGAAATAAATAAAAATGACCCACATAGTGCTCACATTCACAATAATTAAAGTAATATTCATCAATGTCAATATGTACATATAGTTGTATATAATGATGATTTTGCATAATTTAAATACAAAATTTTATGGTTTTAGCACAAAGCTTATCAGAGCGAGCAGCTCAATCCCAAGCTTTTTTTTTATTACATGTAAGCAGCTCGTTAACGTCATTGCGCAACAAAAGTAAAATTATTTATTAGACGAACTATATCATAGACTAGCTGACACGTTGTCCTGTTCAAATTTCAATAAATTTGATATAAACATCCCATAGAACAAAAGACTTTCAGTTTTTCCCGAATTTGAAAATATTCTCTTCCAATTTTTCTTGCCATAAAAACCTAAATCGGAGTATTACGAACATTTTAAATACCACCGCTTACCAACGAACAACATTTCATTTTTATTTATATATTATTACTAGTTGCCTAGTTACTAATAGACTACATGTCACAGCGCTATTATTATTAGTGTCCGACCGAATATGGGTTTTTAGCCGAAATTGAAAAGGAAGCTTCGGCTTTAGTCCTATTTTCGTCTTGGCCGAAGCTACGGCTGGTTTATAGCCGAAAACGAAAATATGGCCAAACCGTGACTTTTTGGTCGAAAATGACCTAAAACGAAGCTTCAATCGGTCACTAATTATTGTATAATTAAAAAGCTCGTTCTGGGATGGATATTTTCTCTTTTTATCTCTGATCTTGACTTGGGCCGTAGCTCGTAGGGCCTTATTTTATACGAATTTCTTCTTCTGATTTCAGACAATTTTAGAGTTGTCCGCTAAGAATGATTCGCCGATGTATTTAGCTATGAAAAGGAAGAAACAAGCACATGGGAAGACGGTTCAGAAAGTACGAGACATTAAGAAACTGGCGGTAAGAACATGCATAATATAGAAGACAGTTTCCCTAGTCTCACTCAGTTTACACACCGCTTTGTATGTAGATTTTCGTTTATGCTTTTAATTACAATTTATAATCTGTACGAAGCCTAGAAAAAAAAAAAACATCACAAGTAATTGCTTGTAAAAAAAATATATCATGTAACCCACAAAATATGTACTTAATCAATATCATGAAAACAGAAAATAATTAACACGTAACTCACAAAAGTATGTATTGCTACATATTGACATTTTTTGTATCCATGTGGGGAAACATGATAATAATTTTAAAACTGTGTTTTTAGGCTGAAGGCATAGTACTAGAAGATACTGGCTACACAAAACCAAACAGACCTCCAAACGAACCGCCAAAGAAGAAGAAGAAAGAAATTGTTCGTGATGAGAACTATATTTCTCATTTTGCTAGTGATCAGCATACTGAAATGGGGTAAGTGGAGATGGAGTAAAAAAACAATGTCCTTTATTTGCTTAAATTGTGGTTATGCACAAGAGGAGCTCGTCGCTAAGTAATAAATAACAGCTGCACGGGTCGATCCATCAGTTTAAGCTACGCTTGCCGGGGTTGGTCTTTGGATGGGTGACCATCTTTACATACCGAGATTCCTCCGTGACTCGGAAAGCTCGCTAAGCCGTTGGACCCGGCTGTCATTCGTGGATCATGGATAGTCGTTAGGGGTCGTCAAAAGCCCGAAAGTCTGACAACCAGTCTTACTAAGGGTATTGTATTACCCAGTTACAGGGTTGTGGAGGTCGGATAGGCAGTCGCTCCATGTAAAATCAAAATCTAAATCAAAAGTCATTTATTCAAACTAGGCTGAGGATCAGCTCTTTTCGAACGTCAAAACTACATAAGACAGTCCCCCAAAACGCCCGCCCTTCGCCACTTCCTTGTGCTTTAGCTGGGAAGAAGAAGTGGCCAACAAACTCCCCAGCAGCACAGCTGTCTGTTCAGTTAGAGAAAAAAATGGATTCTATACAATAGTATGCAAAAAATTTACACCACGTGAAACACAAAACATTAAATTATTAGCCATATGTCAGCTAGCACACCACTATACCAACAAAAAAAAAAAAAAAGAAAAAGACCGAAAACTATTCTCAAGCAGAGATAAAAACGTAAACAGAACTTAAAACCTAAATAAAAGCCTCGCAAGTATAAAGGGCGTGCCCGCTTACATATATCTACAGCCGTAACAGTCACAAATGATGAACTAGGGCCATCAAAGTAAAATAAATAAACAGTTAATTACTAATAACAAAACAAAACAATGGTCAGCAAGACGTAAACTACTGGTATTCAGCTACATCCGGTTAGACTGGAAGCTGCCCCCAACATAGTTGGGAAAAGGCTAGGCAGATTGCTTGTGGTTACATAATTATAAACAACAATAACAACAATATTGTTATTTATATCTTTACAAGCTTACGACCAACTTGATGGTAAAGCCGCCCAGCGCTGATAGGTATTTTGCTGGATTCGTTTTCTCCTCTACTGATCGTTATTCGGACTGTCAACAGCAGACTAGTGTGGGTACACGTCTGTGGGACTGTGAGAATTTACTGCCCTGTCGGGAGTACATCTTAAAGACCGAACTTTGTTCCGTGTGGTGCCGGACGTAAAGAATAGCACCATCCCATTTCTTCCCGTGGGTGTCGTAAAAGGCGACTAAGGGACTAGACTACTAGAGAATGGGCAGCAGCGTTCTCTATGCATTTTAACACCATACTGCGATCGCCAACCCGCCTACCAAGCGTGGCGATTATGGCAAACCTTCCCTATTGGGGGAGGCCTATGTCCAGCAGTGGACGTCTTTCGGCTGGAATGATGATGATGATGATGATGATGATGATGATGATGATGATGATGATGATGATGATGATGATGATGATCGTTATTTCCCCACTACCGATCGTTATTTCCCCACTACCGATCGTTATTTCTCCTGTCAAAGTTTATTTTGTTTATATGTATGTATCTACGTATCTATTCTTGTATTGTATAGTTATTTTCGTGTTATCTATCCCTTAAGTTGCACCTGCCATGTGTCTTCTCTGCATCACCCTAAGGTTGACTGGTAGAAAATGCCTCAGGCATTAAGTCCGCCTTTGTACGGTATTTTTTTTTTACTTGTGCATAAATTTTTAATAAATAAATAAATAAAATAAAGGTAGACGCATTTTAGTTCGCGCCGAACGAGGCGAAAATTAACCTTATTAGTATATATTTAATGTGCATATTCCTGTGAACGACTGTGATCAAACGAATTCGTCGCTTATAGGAATATGCACATTAACGAGTACGAATTAGGTTCTTTTTCGTATGAACCGCTACAGCATTTAGATTGTGTAAAGTCATATTCGCTCTAATGGTCGAGATACACGAGGCTACTTTTTCAAAGCTAGAATAGCAAACTAGAATCTTGCTATACTATCCTGGCTTCATCATCAGCGGGCCCTATCAGAATACCAGCGAGGCGGTATTCATTTTTTAAATATCGCAGCATTATGCTGAGATAGGAGCCTTTTTGGAGTCGCAAAGTTGTTTTTTTTTGTATTTTTTTTAATCGAACCTACATATTGGTTCGATCGAATTTTGTTAGTTTTAAATGCTCCTTTTTAGGGTTCCGTACCCAAAGGGTAAAACGGGACCCTATTACTAAGACTGCTGTCCGTCTGTCACCAGGCTATATCTCATGAACCGTGATAGTTAGACAGTTGAAATTTTCACAGATGATGTATTTCTGTTGCCGCTATAACAAAAAATACTGAAAAACAATAAAATAAATATTTAAGGGGGCTCCTATACAACAGACATGATCTTTTTTGCTGTTTTTATAGATGTACTAATAATGTCCGACTCTCATTTGGCCGGTTTTTTACTTTTTGTATTTCTTGTGCGTGTTCCAAATAAAATAGTTTTCTTTCTTTCTTACTGTCTTTCATCATATTTAACTATATCTCAGCATTCTCATTCGTATGTTCGAAGAAATTGGGAATCAATGGGAGTAATTGAAGAAAAATCTTATTTTAATTCAATCATGTTTTAAAACTACGATTTAACAATATCACGTTGTTTTCAGTATGGCAGTTAACTTCGCGGTGGGCGCCGAGCAGGCTCAGTTTGAGATGAACGCAGACACCGGCGACGGAGCTCGCGTCAACAAAGCGATGCAGCGCTGGGACAGGAAGCTGAAGAAGATGGTGCATGTTGATCCGGTATGTATGGCTTTTAGATAATAATAATATTCTCTATTGACATTATAAAACAAAGAGAATGCTAAAAGGGATGTGTGGTGTTACACGAATGGATAGAATAAGAAATGTGTATGACGGAGAAGGTACGTCTCGCTCGTTATCATCAGCCATATTTTAATTACTGTGGGCGTACAATGGGAAGTGTTGGTTATTGCACAATAGAAAAACCGTTTGCAGTTTAAATCAAATTATAATTTACGATCAAATAATCACACTAGCTATTCACACACTGTAGGTACACGACACAACTATACGGAACGCGTGACAGTTACTAAACGTGTTCACTGCTTGACCGCCTCCGATAAACTGCCTTTAACTCGGGTCGAGCGTTATGTTGTAGACTCTGTCGAGCGCCGCTTGGTGGCGCTGGCGTCCCGATTAGTCAAACTCAAACTAGTGACTAACTTATTTCCGACATGTATATAAGAGGAAGTCTGAAAGTGACACCGGTGACTGAAAAGTTGTGTGAAAATAGGTTGTCATGGTATGGGCGTATTGATGCGGAGGAATGAGGGAAATGTTGCCAGGAAAGTTTTGAGTATGAATGCGGATAGCTATATGACTAGGGGAAGACCAAAGAAACGATGGATGGACTGTGTCAAAATCAAAAGTCATTTATTCAAGATAGGCTGAGAATCAGCACTTTTCGAACATCAAAATTACATAGGACAATCCCAAAAACGCCCGCCCTTCACCACTTCCTAGTGCTTTAGCTGGGAAGAAGTGGCGCAACAAACTCCCCAGCAGCACAGCTGTCTGTTTCGTTGTATAAACTTGATTCTATACACATCGTATGCAAAGTAGTTAACACTACGAAACAAAAAACATTAAATTAAATTACTTGCCATATGTTAGCTAGCACACGCCAATATACAAACAAAACAATGAAAATTGTACTCAAGCAGAAATAAAAATTACAACATAAAAACCAGAACTTAATACCTAAATAAAAGCCTCCAGGCATAAAGGGCGTGCGTGAAAGATGATATGGCTAGAAAGGGGGTGACTACGTAGATAACTAATAGAGAAGTATGGAGGTAACGGACATGTTGCGTCCACCACAAATAAATTGGGACAGGAGAATGATGATCGACATAAAACAGATGACACAAAGACATTTGAAACCCTGACTTCTGAGCTAGGTAAAAGTTTCATTTTTGATTCCATCTACAACTTAGATAGATAGAATGCTCTTTATTATTTACACCATAACAGTTATAGATATAAATGTAGATTTTTTACAAGAGGTAATAAAGAGCGGACTTATAGCTAAAAGCGATGTTTTAAAAACAATCTTTGGATGGATTAAGGGAGGGGGGTTATTATTCTACCGAGAATTCGTGTACCTTATTATCTTTCAAAGGGTCAAAATTTATTTTCTTTTAGATTTCGTAAGATGGAAGGATTATGTTGGGTTCCTACAGACTAAGTGCTATCTTAATACATGTGATTGTCGCTCGAAAACAAATATAGAATCGATCGTCGCGATCATTTGCCACTCATTTGTTCGAAAACGCCCGAACGCGCCCTCTGTTGGCGCGACGACGCGTTGCGATTCGCCGAATAAATGAACGCGACGATCGCTTTCTATTAGAACAACAGTTAAATCCTTCGGTGCTGCCTCCACCTTATGTAAGGTATCCGCGACCCTGGTAGATGTTGATTTGTTTTCTGCTGGTCCATCGAAGAGGCTTCAATCGATTCTTTAAAAATCGCATCCAGAGGAGTCTTAGGCTTGATTGACCTTTGATTACTCCCTTACCTTTTCAAAATCATGTTAGTGAAAATACACTATTATATTTATATATACTTTATTGTACACCACAAAAATAAATGACAATTTTTTTTTTTAAAAAAAAACGTTGCCCCACACTAGGAATTTCTTCCTGTATCGTGGGTGCGTTTACAAACATAGAAACTCACAAACACAAACACCCAGACCCGGAACAATTACTTGCAGATCATATAAATATTTGTTCCGTGCGGGGATCGAACCCGCGACACGCTGCGCAGCAGTCGATCGCTCAGCCATTACGCCAACCGTGTCGTCAAACACTACAAAATATACAATGGGCGGCCTTATCGCTTTCTGCGATGTCTTCCAGGCAACCACTATTATAAATCGCCTATCCCTATTAACATTGTCGGATGTGAAAATCAGCAACATTACAAGAGAGCGTCTCAAAGTTTGAATTGCAATTTTTTTTTCATATAGAAATTAGATTGACAAAAATCAACAGAATTTTAATAAATGTTCTTGACTCCACTTAAACAAGGGACTTTTTAAGAGTGATTAATGAAATAAAAAGAAAATGGCAAAAAAAACATATACGACAATGTTAATAGGGATAAGCGAAATATTGTTTCATTTCGTCAGGACGGCGGTCGGAAAATGATCCGCACAGAGAGCGGCGGGCGCGTGCCGGCGTCGTACCGCAGCGGCCGCTACGACGACTGGCGCCGGCGGCACGCGCCCGACGCCGGCTCCGACGACGAGCTGGCGCACGGTGCCAAGGGGAAGAGATCTGGTGAGTTACCTTCACTATAATGTTTACAGAGATACTACTGTAAAAGGTATTTTATTTAATTATTTATTAATTATGGTACTCCAACGACTACAAAAACATTTACAGAGAGCTTAGTCTTAGGCCGCGTCCTATTTAAGGCGCTAACAAGACCCAATTGACCAAAATAGGCTTCGCTTAAGAAAAAAAATTGCCAAATCTGTATAGTTTGTGGTAGCGGAAAAAATATATGTTAATTTTGACCATATTTCCCAGAACTTGGTTGTTACCAAGTACGATACAAACTAACGTTAAACTAACCTCTTACTTTGAGTTCTAATCCAAAATATCTCTATCAAATATCAACATACGTTACGTATTTAATTAATAACAAGAACGTCTTATTTGAATGCAGAACTTGGTTGTTTTTTATTTTCGATTACTCAACTCGATTTTGAGTAAATAGATAATTACTTCATATTTTGCAATAAATTACAAGCGTTGTGTCATCGCGCTTTTCTTTCTTTTCTATGGAATTTGACAGTGACCGCGGTTTAGGTGTTGTCAGCGTCTTAAAAGCGACCGTCGCGCTCATGTCACTTGTTGTTCGGTGAACCTGAACGCGTGCTCGCGCCGACAGAGGGCGTTTTCCGGTTTTTCGATCAGAAAGTGACGCACGCACGATCGCTTTTAAATATAACGCGGGTGTAGGTAGTACAGCGAACTTGTCAATTAAAGGTGTGCACAGCACTTACATATTTTGCCTATTTGATGTTAACTAAATCAAATGATAAAAAAAAATATCCTGTGTTACACGTTGTAACATCTTATTAAACCCGTGTGCACAAATAAACATATTTGATTTGATTTGTTCAACAACATTAATTGCGTTATTCACGTTGTAGAGCAAACACATTTTTCGAACATATCAAGCAATGGATTATCAATATACTTCAAAATCATTGTGATTGAAAGTGTGCAGATTAGTCGAGTTCAGATATTATGGACTTTCTGATGGTTCTGATCGACCCCCGAGTTACACTTAACTTTAAGTTGCTCTGTAGTAAAAGGCTCTTTTATTCTTTTCAAATTGTCTTACGTTATTTGCAAATTACAGGTCAGTGCCAGGTTGTATCTTGATCAAAATATGATTTGCGACCATAATAAAATATGTATTTACAGAATTATAATCGTTAGAATCAATAATAAATCTCGCTTAGTTAGATTTGGGAAAAGTTCTTATGGATCAAATCTAACTTAGAGAGGTGTATTAATGATTATAATTTTGTAAATACATATTTTTGAATTTCGCGGGCTACCACTGCGGATCCACCTTAATGACAACTACAGATCTCTCTACCCCGTTCAGGGAATACTGGCCTGATGTTATGTTGTTATTTTTTTTAAATACATACATACACTCAAGCTTTTCTCCCATGGGTAGGCAGAAAGTACAGAACGCCACCTGCTACAGTCCATACATATAAATAATATTATACCCTTTTTCCCCACAGCATCAGAGTTCCGTCCCCACTGGGTGAAACACAACGAGCGCGTCGCCAAGAAATCTACAGAGGCGCAGTCTAAAGAATTTAAGAACAAACAACAGATCGTGAAGGAAAGAATACGCAAAGAGAAGGTTAAGCAAAAACTTAAGTTTAAGACGAATAAGAAAAAGAAGAAGAAATAAATGTTAATAAACTGATTTTATCCCATAAAATGAACCTGTTTTATTTGCAAGAAGCAAACTCAAAACATTTATTTAAATTAAACCATTTACAGGCACTTTTAAATTGTCAAAGGAGTCGGTCAGTCAAAAAAATTAAGCTAAACGCCAAAGTTAAATTATTTATATCAACTTCCTTACATATTATATAACAAAGTCCTCCCGCCGCGTCTCTCTGTCTGTCTGAACGCGATTAACTCAAAAACTGCTAAACGGATTTTCAAACGTTCTTCACCAATGGATGGAGTGATTCACGAGGAAGGTTTAAGTGTATTATAATTCATGAAGGTTTTGTGTAAATTAGCTGAAATATGACGAAAATTGTTGAAGATATCGGAAAACACATGCCGACTGGGAACTTTACTTGCGTGCGCCGCGCAAACCTTACGAGATGGTTGCCTGCAGGGTTGTACATCTTAAAAAGTTCAACAAAAGAGTCCGCGATAGCATAATATGTCTATATTCTCAGGATGATCCACAGTAAACAGTTTTATATTTCAGAATTTGATAAAAATTTCATTGTTATTCCGAAACTATTTTTAACCGGTATTATATTAATCCTTATTCAATAAAATGTGTTGTTTATATTGGGCATTTAATTTAGATTAAAATATGCGTTTATAACATACCATTTAAAACAGGGATTCCCAAACTATTTTGGGCAAGAGACCCCTTTTCCAAAATGAACTGATACCTCAGACCCCCATAGCCAATTTTTTTCATGTTGTACGAACTTGTGGACGCTCATCGACTTGTTAAGTTTTTATTTATTTATTTATTATTTATTTATTTATTAAAACTTTATGCACAAGTATAAAAAAAATAATAACGTACAAAGGCGGACTTAATGCCTGAGGCATTTTCTACCAGTCAACCTTAGGGTGATGCAGAGAAGACACATGGCAGGTGCAACTTAAGGGATAGATAACACGAAAATAACTTTACAATACAAGAATACATACGTAGATACATACATATAAACAGAATAAACTTTGTCAGGAGAAATAACGATCGGTAGTGGGGAAATATCGATCAGTAGAGGAGAAAACGAATCCAGCAAAATATCAGCGCTGGGATGTTTCTGCCAACTTCTTACGTATATGTTCACGTGCCTTCAGTTTAAAAGACAACCGACAGGTCACCTTTCTGATGTTCAGAGGGAGCGCATTCCAAAGAAAGACAGCCTGGACAAAGAAAGAAGAGCGAATGAAACCAGAGCGATGAGAAGGACATCGAAGAAGACGATTGTTGGTGGAACGAAGATTTGTATTGAATATGGGAAGTCAGGTAAGAAGGAGAAGTGGGTTTGTTGAGAATAGAGAACAACATAGATAGAGCCCTCACCTCTCTGCGCTGACGAATGGGTAACCATTTTAGAAGCACAACAATGATACATCCTACTAAAATATTAGTCATTCTTATAACAAGTTGGTACACGTAACACAACTTATACAGTATTTTGAAAGTTTCAAATAAGTACTTGTGTTAATTAATAGGGGTCGATTGTTAGACCTCGTCGACCCCCAAAATCAGTTTTCGTTTATGTCGACCCCTGGGAGACCGATTTCGACTCCAAGGGGTCGATATCGACCACTTTGGGAATCCCTGATTTAAAAGATATCACAGATTTCAAATTACGCGTAACAAAATGATTAAGGTTGACGGCGGTGAGCGCTAGGAGTCAATGACGTTTTCCTCGGCTATGAGGTATGCGATCGCTTCGTTTCCTTTTAATCCCGGTAGTACGCTCCCGTGGGATATTTTCCGACAATCACGCGGGCGAGGCCGTGGGCAAAAGCTAGTAACACATAAAAGGCACTTTTGTACGTCAAAATTTACGAAGAAATTAATTGATTCTAGTTGCTCATTCCAAAAGGTAGTGACGGGCAAGATACTCCACACTTACTATTTTAAAATGTTAATAATGTTTTGTATAAAAAGAAAGAAAAATATTTCCAACAATATTTTATTTGACCCGCACAAGAAATACAAAAAGTATTGTATAAATATTGTTGTATTTAGTTTGTATTTGTGTTTTGTATAAGTACTTTATTATATAATTATATGTGAAGATGATGTATCTAGAATAAGCTAGTTATCCATCCCAAAGAGTAATAGGTTCCTGAGAAGAACTGGCGAGAAACTCCTTGAACGCTCTTTTCATCTAAAATATTAAGTAAGTACTTACTTTATGTCTCAGATTGTGGCAGAGGACACGTTCCTTCTCTATGCAATATTAAGCTAGTAAGAACTAGCTGACCCGACAGACGTTGTCCTGTCCAAATCCCATAGAAAAACGGACATTTAAGTTTTTCCGAATTTTCCTGGCAACTTTTCAACTTTTTCTTTCCTGAAGAACCTGATTCGGACTATTACGAACATTTTAAAACAAAAAAAATCCTAAACTATCCAGCCGTTCTGAAGTGATGCGCGTACTAACGATCAGCATTTCGGTTTTAGGGTTCCGTAGTCAACAAGGAACCCTTATAGCTTCGCCATGTCCGTCTGTCTATCTGTCTTAGCTCAGAGATTCTTAGTACTAGAAGTTGTAATTTGGAATGGGTACTCGTATAGATATGTATTTATTAATACGACAAAGTGAAAAAAATAATAATTGTGGGGATAAAAATATCCCCACTTTACGTGCTTATTGCTGGTCTGTGAGAACCATTTTCGATTCAGGAATCCGTTTGTGTAATAGTGCAAATATTTGTTAGGGTTTGTTCCTCTCCCCTTTTGTTTTTTTGGTGGGAAATTGTCAAATAACTTCTCCCACTCTGGGCGGAGCGGGAGGTTGTGTCAGACTCTTACTGAATAAAACCCACCCGTATTCCTTTCGTTGCCTGTGTTGCCAGGGGCCTCGGTTACCCTTTTGGACTGCCACGCGACCCCGGCAGGCATCGGCCCTAGTGGACCCCTACACTTGTGCTGACATCTCTTTGAGACGCGCGTGGAACACAACGCGCCGTCGACCCGGGTCTGGTCCTTATCGGACGGCGAGCTACACATTGCTCACCGTCCGCAAGCCCGCGCCTACGGTGGCCGGAAATCCGCTCGGGATTCCCGACGCCCAGGGCGTCTACTGCGACGGCTAAGGGCGAGAGAGCGCGAAATTTGCCTTTCCCTTAACCGTCCCGCCTCCTCCTTCGTGAGCATTACTGCTTCGCAGAAGGAGGTGTCGGCTGCCCATGCCCTCTCGCTCCGTACCATGGCCTGAACCAGGGCCGGACGCGAGATATCTCTGCCGCCGATCGCCTCCATGAGGACACGGCGGCGGTGCTCTGCCCAAGCCAGGCAGACCTCTACCGTATGCTCCACCGTGTCTTCCCGCCTTATCCGACACAGTTGTTCCTCCAAACAGTTATTTTTGGACATGTGAAAATATTTATGGCTGGAGTAGGTATATATAACGCAGTTAAAAAGAAAACTATCACAGCTAAGTAGGCTTTACAAGTTAATGACCAATACACGACCAACTTATATTTGCAGTTTGAGAATTGACCGTGACGTATGATGAACGATGTATGGGAGAACATGTTTTTCCAACTACAATGTTAAGTTGTTTTTTTTATATAAATTCATCCCAACAACGGAACCCTTCATTGTGCGTGGTCCGACACGCACTTGGCCGGTTTTTATTATATAGATTATTATTATCATAGAACGTTGCCCCGTTGAAATGAAATGAATAAAAAGTCGTGTGCTCGCGCGGGAGGACAAAACATTGGCCAAACCTAAGTGCGTCATATAAAGCACCTCTACGCGTTCCGATTGGCTGTCGCACAACGGCTGACCCGAAAAGTCCTTCAAACCTGTGATTGCATTCAAAATATTGAAAACAAACTTTCAAATATTACGATATTAAAATTTATGAGGACCAGTTTTGTTTGTGCATAAATTTGGTTGTCATCTTTGAGAAATAGATAGTTGTTCATTATAAAAAAAACAAAACGTATTAGTTCATTAATGTACATCTAGCTATTAAAAATTTTAGAAAAGTTTTTAATAGCTAGCTTATCGCACAACAGGTATTGGTATTTTTGCCATGTGGTTATGTACAACTCTCTCTACACGTAGGTAAACGTCATCGGAAACGAGTGATGGAGAAGAGTGTCCATGGAGTTTCTTCTCCATAGGAGCCTACTACGCGTTGGAATGGACAACTTTCTTCATATTTCTGACTGACTCCTTGACAATTCAAAAGTACCTACCTATAATTGATTTAATTTAAATAATGCTTTGACGATTAAAGTTCGGATTGTCCCAAACAGTCAGCCTTCTGTCACTTTGCTTACATGCTTTGTTTTTTTTTGGGTAGGAAGTCATCAAATAACTTCTCCCGCTCTGGGCGGAGCGGGATGGTGTGTCAGACTCTTACTGACTAAAACCCATCCGTATTCCTTCCGTTGCCAGTGTTGCCAGGGGCCTCGGTGACCCTTTAGTACCTTCCAATAATATAAATATTTTGCACAGCATGATTTATTTTTATAGTTTGTCGATAGGTAGGTACGAGAGAAGACTTTCTCATTGCTTGCTTAACTACACTCGCGAGCAAAAGTATGGAATCACTTAGGTACCTACTTGGAATTGATTCCGCGCGATCTTGAGTACTTAATAACTAGAAGAATAATTAAAATGGTACAATTTTTAAAGGTTAAACTGGTAACTTTAAATTGATATCAAATTCATTTACAGATCGGAAGAAGGTCGGCCTTATTTGGTGACAATAATGTCTTCAAAACTTTCCATCGTCTAGCTAGATAAAGCTCAAGGACAAGTTTTGAATACTAGAATTCTCTCAAATCTTGTATTCTTATAGTGTGATATTTTTTTACTCGTGTCAGCATGTTGTTATGTATTTCGGCACAGCTACTATTTAATTCCATTTACAGAATATGTATCCACTTGTTTATACACTGGTCAGCAAATAAACCAGGCCACCCGCTACCTTGGAACTTGATTAGATTTTCTCAAAAAGTATAAAACAACTATCAAAGTTCAGAAAGTACCTACAGAAAGTGCGTTTAATCGTTCCAAGGTGTATTTGCTGAAGTAGTGAGCTGAGTGTAGTTTGGGCAGGTATGGCCAAACTACACTCAGCTCACTACTTGATTCTACCTGTCATAGTGAACAACTTGGTCGGCTTCGTACCGGTATTAGCCATCAATATATAAGCGGATATCGCCACGAGACAGTTGTCCAATAACTCGATCGGCTAGTATACTCGTAGAAAGATGATTATTTTTCACAAATCGGGAAAGTTCCCACCAGGGTTCGTTTAACAGGTAAAATCACCCCTTAACGATTGCGTGATTAGGCAAAAACTAATCCTTACACATTCGTTACATGATATTATGCCATTTTTGTTGGCAGTATCTCATTTCTTTCCTGTCGGCTTATGGCTGCTAATCTTTTCAACACGTGTATTACCTACCTATAGGATTTTTATGTATTTGGAGGAGGAAAATGAATTAACTAGGTGGGTCGTCATTCATGTTGGTTTTTTTATTTAACACATGATAAATCAAATATGACTTATTCAAATCGGGTTGAGAATCAGCATTTTTTGAGGTTTAAAAGTTACCTACAAACGGCGACATAGTTAGACAGGTAGGTACTTACCTACGACAGCTCACAAGACGGACACCCATTGCGGGAAGGTACTTATGGGTCACCGAGGCCCCCGCAACACAGGCAACAGGAAGGAATACGGGTGGGTTTAAGTCAGATAAGAGTCTGACACACCCTCCCGCTCCGAGCGGGAGAAGTTATTTGATGATTTCCCACCCTAAAAAACAAAAAAAAAAGACGGACACCCATCATTGTTTCATAAAGTCCAACAATAATCCACTGAAGTAATCTGGCATGTGCTAGCTTTAACTTTGTGTACTAAAATGGTCATATTGCCAGATTACTCCAGTGAACTAATAATTCGACTTTAATGCTTTATCTGGGTAGGAAGTAAATCTAACTTTTGCATTTTGATAAAGTCTGTTTTCCGAAATATAAGATCATTTATGTTAGAGTAGGTAGTCAACACGGCGCGGCATACGCTGGCAGAGTGTGCCGCTTGGGAGGAGCCGCGCCGTGCCCTCGTCTCAGGAGTAGGCAGTGACCTGTCGCTGCCAGCAGTGGTCGACTCCATGGTCGGCAGTGAGGAGTCCTGGGACGCGGTGGTATCCTTCTGCGAAACAGTCATGTCGCAGAAGGAGGCTGCGGAAAGGTAGCGGGAGATCTCTTCCACTCAACCTGCCCGCAGCAGGCGCACCGGGCGTCGGCGGAGGGCGGACAACGCCCTCTTCCAGCCCCCCTAAATGGGTCCAGGGGCGACGGACTTGGGGACATCCGTCGCCCCCACATAGCAGGACCGGAGGTGGCGGCGCGTAGTGTTTCACGCGCGCCCCTATTGGACCTCGCAGGGGGAGTTTTACACCTCATTCCCCCCGCGAGCTTGAGGTGGCCCGCAATGGCGGGCTGGCACCAGCCGGGGATCGCGGAAGTCGCACTAGATCCCATGATCCCCAGTGCAAGTGTAGAAGGGGAACACCGGGGTGGTTTTTAGCCAGTAAGAGTCTGACAGACCCCTCCGCCCAGGGCGGAGGACATCCAAGAGAATTTTCCACACCGGAACAAAAAAAAAGGTAGTAAACTTGAGTTGCATTTCTAACTTTTTTAAAAACTTTCTCGTTTTACAATAAATATGTAAAATGATATTATAGCTATTAGTACTACGTATATTTTGAGTGGAACTTTAGAGCATAAAACAAGTATATTTGATGTAGCTAGGTAATGTAGTTTGCCTTGCCAATCGTATACCTTACAGATAGGAAATAAAACATAAATTTATCGATCATTTTTTGCAGGTACTTTGTATGTGGTCACTTCACTAATTATTTTACTACTTCCGTTCGTATCATGCACAGGTATTTGTCAAGATCATGGCCAAAACCCACGTGATCACAAATTATAGGTACACTACTTAAATTGCACGAGCTTAAAAGGCCAGGTTCACGTACGCTGCAGTAGTAGACTAAATGCCGTTTAACTCAACATTTTCTGGCGTCACGTATTGTGCTTGTGAACGCACCATAGAATACGTGGGGTCGCCTGTTCTATGTTTAAATATCTATGTATTTATAAGTTAGTCAGGAACGTACTCTTGTTAAGTGGCAATACTAAGCTACGATCCGGGGCGCCACCCCTATGCGTCCCTCTCTTGCTTCTCAACCGTCACGGGACACGGACTAGGTTTTAAGTAATTAGTTTATTTTGTCCCTACTAGTTTAATTGACTAATTACATATGTACTATACTTTAAACTTTATCGTGTGTGACAATTATGACACTATTAACTGCAAGTTGGAGTTTCACTTCCACTCTTCGATCACAACTTCACAATACGCGTAAGAGGTGAAAGGTAGAATACATTCCACCTATGTCCCCAAAATTTTAAATAAAACAAGTTCAAATGTGTGTTATGAATGTTTTCTACCATTGTGATTTTTTCAGGGAAAGAAGCATTATGAGGAATCCTGGCCTGTGTAGTGTGAAATCGCCAACACGCCAAGCGATCAATTTATTATCGTTCCTGCTCTGTAGGTATGAAAGACAACCACGGTGACACTTCGCCCGATCCGGGAAACGACCTCATTATCCCACGCTCAACAGCAGTCGCGCTTGTGAGCACAAGACATATCCTGCGTCCCAACCAAAAGCGATCGTAGCGAGAATACGCGATCGTTGCGTATTGCCAGGTCACGTCGCCAGAGGTTCTGAACGTTCCGGTTTACCAGAAAAAAGTGACATATATGAACGCGACGATCCAGCCATCGCGTAATCGCGCGACGATCACTTTTGGTTAAGTCGCGGGCTTACGAAGTCAGACATCCTTTTATCATCTTTATTTAAATTTTTGTCAATGTCAATTTTTGAGGATGCTTGAACGAGTGAGGTGTGGTGAGGTGGTTCAATGAGGAAATTCGAGTACTTAACTCTTTCAATTTGCGATCATGAGTACCTCAAACGAGGGACCTCATGAGTGAGGGACTAATCACTATACATAATTGAGATATTTGGTTAAGCTATTTGTTTTGAAAATAACTCTGCAATTTCCGCTTAAATGCATACCGACAGTGGCCGTCCTGATATCAAGAGGAAGCGCATTCCAGAGAAGAATGGGCTGAATATGAAAGGAAGAATGAACAAAGTCAGAAGTATGAGAAGGACAGAGTAGAAAAAGGTTGTTGGAAGAACGCAGACTTTTAGCGTGCGAAGAACATAGACATTGAAAGTGAGACATAAGATAAGAAGGAGGGGTGGGAGAGTTGAGAAGGGAAAAAGGAGTGGTCAAAGCGCGCAAGCTTCTTCTTTGGCGAATGGGCATTCATTTGAGCTCAGACCTGTAGCTCGACACATGGTCATATTTTCATAGATTGAATATGAACCGGATACCGTTGTTAAGTAGTCTGTCGAGTTTATCCAGCAAAACCGCGTTCATGTCAAAGTAGCACACATCACCATAGTCGATGATAGGGAATCTTTAACCGTGAGAAGGTATTTTGAGAGAACCTAAAATGTTTAATTAAGTATTATGATAATTATAATTACGTGTTAAGTCTTCATTGTTTTGTACACAAAAGATATCAGCAAATATGCAAAATTAAGTGTTGTCGAAATTTACATTTGCAAACGTGTTCTCTCACGTGTGATATAATTTTAATAAGATACCAGCGCGGAATAGCGTGAATATATAAGGGGCAGCTTGAAAGTAGCGCCAGTGACAGAAAAGTTGAAAGGAAATCGTTTGGCTTGGTATGCGATGAGGAAGGATGAAACGCATGTGACTAAAAGAGTGACGAATACGAATGTTGATGGGTGGAGAGGGAGAGGAAGGCCAAAGAAAAGATGGATGGATTGTGTGAGGAATGATATGAAAGAGAAGGGAGTGAATGATAGCATGACGGCTGACAGGGGAGGATGGGAGAATATAACTTGTTGCGCCGACCCCAAATAACATGGGACAAGGGCAGGAAAATGATGATGATGATGAAGATACCAGCGCGGCGGGGTGATTGCGTAACACAGATTAAATGACAATTGATCACAATGGGGTTCATTTTGACAGTTTACCCACGTTCATTGCGTTATTTACGTTGTTGAGCAGACGAATATTCAAACCTATGAAGCAATGGATTAGCAATATCCTTCAAAACTCTCGGACTGCGATTGAAAGTGGGTTACGTAATTAGGGTGCATAGTAGGTAGGCAAATTGTAATAATGGTAATTATTTACGCGCTACGGGTAAGTACTTAATAGACCAATTAATTAAGTTAGTAAAATTTATTACAAGAAATAATTTTAATCCATAATCGCACATTGCATGCCTAATTACTAACGGATTTTTTTTTTTTTGATTGGAAATTTTCAAATAACTTCTCCCGCTCTGGCCGGAGTGGGAGGGTGTGTCAGACTCTTATTGACTGAAACCCACCCGTATTCCTTCCTGTTGCCTGTGTTGCCAGGGGCCTCAGTGACCCATTAGTACCTTCCCGCGACCCCGGCAGGCATCGGCCCTAATGGACCCCTACATTTTTGCTGACGACATCTCTTTGAGGCGCGCGTGTAATACAACGCGCCGTCGACCCGGGCCTGGTCCTTACCGGACGGTGAGCTACCCATTGCTCACCGTCCGCAAGCCCGCGCCTACAGTGGCCGGAAATCCGCCCGGGATATCCAACGCCCAGGGCGTCTCCTGCGGCAGCTAGGGGCGAGAGGGCGCGAAATTTGCTTTTCCCTCAACCGTCTCGCCTCCTCCTTTGCGAGCAAAGAACAAACTGCTTCGCAGAAGACGGTGGCGGCTGCCCATGCCCTCTCACTCCGTACCATGGCCTGAACCAGGGCCGGACGCGAGAGATCTCTGCCGCCGATGGCAGACGGGCAGACCTCCACCGTATGCTCCACCGTGTCCTCCGGGCGATCCACACAGTGGTGACACCCGGGCGTTTCCTCCCGCCTTATCCGACACAGAAACCTCCCGAAGCTGCCGTGTCCGGTGAGGACCTGCGTCAGGCACAAGGTGAGGACGCCGTGCCGCTTCTCTAGCCACTCCTCAAAGAGGGGACTTATCGCCGCAATCGTGGCGTGCCCAGTACTGGGTTGCGACAACCGTACTCTCCATGTCGCCATGAGATCCTGCCGGAGCTCCGTTCGCTGTGCCGCGATTTCTCGCGGCAGCGGAGTTACGCCCCGGCGTTTTGCCTCCTCGCGCCACTCCCATACATGCGCGAGGACTTTTGCCTCCAGATCCCATGGCGGCAATCCGGACCATCCGGATGGCTATGACCCTTTGGGCCGCGCTCAACCGGCGGGCTGGCCGCAGCGCCAGAGAACGCGCCCATACAGGAGCCCCGTAGAGGGCCATGGACCGCACGACCCCCGCGTAGAGCCTCCGGCAGGAGGCGTTTGGACCCCTAGATCGGGCAGGAGCCGCTTCAATGCAGCGCCTGCCCGCTCCAGTTTGGGAGCCAAACGTCGGAAATGCTCCACGAAGTTCCACCGGCTGTCGAGGACGAGTCCCAGGTACTTCATCGTCGACTCGACGCCGATGGAAACCCCTCCTACCGTTATTTGGGACTCCAACGGTGGCGCGTTCCGAGGACCATGAAAACACATGGCCTCGGACTTGTGCAGAGCCACCTCGAGTCCCAATTGGATCCTTTCGACGATTGTCGCAACCCCGCGTGCCGCTACTTCGGCCGCCGCCTGGTGCGACCTCCCCTGCGCCAGGACCAACGTGTCGTCAGCGTAGCACACTACGCTGACGCCGCCAGTTAATAGACCAACTAATTAAGTTAATAAAATTTATTACAAGAAATAATTTTAATGCATAATTGCACATTGCATACCTAATTACTCACGGGTACGGTAGGTATTTATTAAACAAAATTATATAAGTCGGTAGGTAGACATAAGAAGCACATGTTTTCTCAAAATTGGTTTTATTTTTAGGGTTACGTACCCAAAGGGCGCCAAAGGGTCATGGTCGAATTCTAGAAAAAAAAAATTGACTAAGTGTTATTTTTTTTTCTTTGTTGGTCATCACTACATAGTATAAAACAAAGTCGCTTTCTCTGTCCCTATGTCCCTTTGTATGCTTAAATCTTTGAAACTACGCAACGGATTTTGATGCGGTTTTTTTTAATAGATAGAGTGATTCAAGAGGAAGGTTTATATGTATAATAACATCCATTAAATAGTGGAGAAGTACTGCTATTTTTGAGGTTTCTAATGTGATGTCGTAAATAATTACATTTTTTCCGCTTACATTGCAAACGCAGGCTGAACCCTACGAGTTAAGTATTGTACACATTGAAAAGGTCTACAGAAAAGTCCGTGATGGTATATGTCTATCTCTTATGGATAACCCACAATAACTTTTTTTTTTTGTCATTTACTTTTTACGACAAATAATGGCTAATTTTCGAAGCGATTTTAACCAATACAGCATTAATCCTTAACCAATTAAATACCTTGAATACATTGTTCATTTAATATAGATCTATATGGCCCTTTACACCGTATGATTTAAGTGAATATTTTCGCAGATATTACAGATTTAAAAATTGCGGGACGTAGCGTTTGCGGCGGTACCGGCCGGCCGCCCGGTGCGGCAAGAGCGTGCCTATAAATAGCGCGTCTGAGGCCGCGGTTTTCCGCAGGCCGCCAGTTATAGGCCCTCCACCATTAGCTCTATTCGCCGTCCAAGGCATACCCTCTCCGACCCCGATGACCCCATTACCCTCCTCCAGGAAAGCAATAGGGCAACGAGTACAGTGCACAAATCACACCGACCTACGTTCCGACCTCGCCGCCGAGGTCCCTCGCGTAAACCCCGACGTAATTGTCCCCCCCGACCCTTGGTCGACGAAGTGCCAGCCCGCGCCGCAGCTGAGCCTGTAGCTTTAAATTCCCTGATTAATAATAATAATATTAACCAGATCCAGCCTGTCCCATCTTGCTGTCCTCCCCCCAGCGACGCCCTAAGCCGAGGTCCGAACCCCACAGGGGGTGCCCTTAGCGTGCAGTCGCTTAAGAAAGATAATAAGAAATTCGCCCCTGGCTGGAGGCTTTGAGTTCGCTTAAGGCAGCCACAGGAAAGTCCGGTTAAGTAGTCACGACCTCTCAAGGTCAACTACGAGATGCCATACAAAAAAAAAAAAACCGCGGTTTTCCCTATAGCACTTTGAATTTAGCAGCGATCGGACGCGTTTATTATATCGGAGCTCTCCAGCGAGGAAAATAGCAATACTTAGGTAATAAAAACGTGCTTTTCAGCGCGACAACGTATCAGTAATTATAAGTAAGTTACGATAAATAATTGTATGATAGTAGTTTTAAAATATAAATTATATTCTATTCTAAGGTTAATTTTTAAATCGCACTTATAGCAATTATAAGTACCTACATAAGGTGAGATAAGATTAGATTAAATAAAACCATAATTTATGGATTGCAATTTTCTATTAAGATCTTGATTAAAATTTACAGTTAGATCAATTTAATATTAGGGAAATTATTTTCAAAAATCGTGATTTAAGGTGAGATATGTAAGTTCAGAAAAAGTACTTAATAGAATAGGTATCTTTTGTTGTTGATGATTGTTGATTATCTTTTGTTTTTAGTCGCACGAATAGCAAATTATTTTTTATAATTAAAATCGTTGTTTAAGTTGAGGTATTTCAGTAAAAAAAAAAAGAACTGAATAGAATAGGTATCTTTTGTTTTTTATGATTGCTGATTATCTTTTGTTTCTAAATGGTAAGAATTTAGATATTTTTTACTGCGGCACATACTAATAATATGGCAATTTGTGCATAGGTAATCATACATATAGAACTGAGTAAATTTTGTACAGAAATTATAAAGTCATGTCTGGAAGACGTCGTCGTTCGAACATAGGTCGTAGTACAGTGAATGCCAGAAGAGTACGTTCAACAAGAGATGAAGAATCGTCAACGGAACGTGAGGCTCGCCTCAGTCAGGCTCGGGATAGATATAGAGCTGAGAGAGAGAGAGAATCTTCAGTAGAGCGTGAGATTCGCCGCAGCCGGGATCGAGATAGGCATACGGTTCAGAGGGACAGAGAATCGTCAGTAAAGCGTGAGGCTCGCCTCAGTCAGCTTCGGGATAGATATAGAGCTGAGAGAGAGAGAGAATCTTCAGTAGAGCGTGAGGTTCACCGCAGCCGAGATAGGGAAAGACATCGAATACAGAGAGCCAGAGAATCATCAGCACGAGTTACTAATTCATGGGTGAATAAAGAAAATTCTGCCATGAATTACGATCCTTCGATTTCTTACAAGGACGATCGTATAGTATCAATAGGTACTATGTCAGTAGTGTGTGAACATTGCTTGGCATTGAAATTCAAGCACGAATCGAAAGGCATGTGTTGCTTACAAGGAAAAGTCAAATTAGAAGAAGTTCTCCCTCCACCTGAACCACTTCACTCTCTTCTTACGGGTGATCATCAGAAATCCAAGCAATTCATGCGCAATATACGCTGTTATAATAACGCATTTCAAATGACCTCTTTTAAGAGTAAGCAAGTCGTTGAGCGTGGGTTCATGCCTACATTTAAAATTCAAGGGCAAGTGTACCACTGGGAGCTTGCTACCACTTCGACCCGATGATCACAAATTTCTGCAAATATATTTTATTGCAGATCCAGATACACAAGCATCTACGCGGTGTACAAGTGTTGCACAGCCAATTGATAGAGATTTGATTAGATCTCTCCAAGATATGTTACATTCTCATAATTGCTACATACAGTCTTTCAAAATTGCGATTGAGAGTGTTCCAGCAGATACTCCTGACTTTAATGTCGTAATCCATGCAAATAAAGTTCCTGTTGGAGAACACAGAGGACGATACAATGCGCCTTCCACGAGTGAAGTAGCAGTGGTGATAGCTGGACAGCAATTTAACAAAAGAGATATTGTATTGCAATAGTCGTGATGATAATTTGCAAAAAAAATCAGAGTTACACAGATCTTATGACAGCTTACAATATCCTTTGATGCTATGTCGTGGAGAAAATGGTTATGCCATTAATATTTCTCAAGTTGACCCAATCGGTGGTACACCTCTGCGTAAAACAGTGTCATGTATGAACTACTATTGCTACCGTATAATTTTTTTATTTCAATACTTTGCTTAGATCTACCAAGTATTGGTTTGTTAACGTTCCATACGTTAACAAACCAATACTTGGTAGATCAATATGCGAAAATTTAATCTGAGAGATTGGCCTACATCCGTAATAATCAAACTAAATTGAGAGCTGAAAATTACGTTCATCTTCAGGATGCTTTACAGGCGAATGAACACCGCAACGGCATTGGGCAGTTGGTTATACTACCTTCATCATTCACAGGTGGACCTCGATATTTACACGAAAAATCGCAAGACGCCATGACTTACGTAAGAAATTACGGCAAACCTGATTTATTTATAACTGCAACATGTAACCCAAATTGGCCGGAAATCAAAGAAAATATTAACACCAATTTAACTCCACAAGACAGATACGATATAGTTAACAGAGTCTTCCATTTAAAAGTACAGAAACTCCTGCACCTCATTAACAAGTCTCATATATTCGGTCCGCCGCGCTGTCATGTACACAATAGAATGGCAGAAACGTGGCTTGCCACATGTTCACCTGTTGGTGTGGTTAGTGAACAAAATTAGACCAAACCAAATTGACAGGGTTATTTCAGCTGAATTACCGGATAAAGATGAAGATCCTATCCTGTACGAAATCGTAAAGAAACATATGGTACACGGCCCTTGCGGGACTTTAAACCCGAATTCTCCATGTATGCGAGATTCTAAATGCAGCAAAAAATCGTTCCAAACTCAAACAAGTACTAGCGATGACGGATATCCCAAATATCGTCGACGATCGCCAGAACAGGGTGGGCAAAATGCTACCGTCCGAAACCATGATATTGATAACCGATGGATCGTTCCCTATAATCCGCTCCTTTTGAAAATTTTTGATGCCCACATCAACGTAGAGTTGTGCAATTCAATAAAGTCAATTCAATATGTTACTAAGTACATTAATAAAGGCAGTGATCAAGCCACTTTCAGCATACAATCACCAAATGAAGTGGAAAAATATCAGTCTGGACGTTACATCTGCAGCTCTGAAGCTGTATGGAGGATTTTATCATTCGAAGTGCACGACCGGGCTCCCACAATTGTCCACCTTGCAGTTCATTTAGAAAATGGACAAAGAGTATATTTCACAGAGATCAATATACAAGAAGTTGTTAATAACCCGCGGGATACAACATTGACAGCATTCTTCAAGTTATGTGCTCAAGATGATTTCGCGAAAACACTGACGTATGACAGAGTTCCAGGTTACTATACATGGAACCAGAGTTCTAAAACTTTTCAACGGCGAAAACAAGGTACTGCGGTTGATGGTTTCCCCGGAGTAAAAAAAACGGATGCTCTTGGCAGAGTCTACGTGGTTCATCCCAACAACAGCGAATGCTTTTATCTGAGAATGTTATTGCATATTGTAAAAGGCCCGACATCCTTTGCACACCTAAGAACTGTACAAGGTGTTGTTTACAATACTTATCAAGCAGCATGCAAAGCTATGGGGCTCTTGGAAGACGATTCTCACTGGGAAAACACATTATCAGAAGCAGCTGTTTGTAGTTCAGCTACATCATTAAGATATTTATTTGCCGTCATATTAGTGTTTTGTCAAGTAACTGATTCTGTTAATCTATGAAATAAATTTCAAGAAAATATGGCCAGTGATATTCTGATTCGGCGACGGCGAGAGTTAAACTCAGATGATGTACAATATGATCAAAACATATTTGACGAAGCATTATTGGAATTGAACAAAGTAGTGCAATTACTTTCGGGTAAATCGATCAAGGATTTTGGGCTGCCGATGCCAGCTAATACTACTAACTCAGATTTAACTAACAGTGCCGAATACACAAGAGAAACATCATACGATCAAACGAGACTTTTACAAAATATAGCTCAAGATGAGCCACGATTAAACATCGATCAGAAAAAAGTATTCACTGCATTACTATCAACAATTGATAACAATGAAGGGAAATTGTTTTTCCTTGATGCCCCAGAAGGTACAGCAAAAACATTTTTAATCAATCTGCTTTTAAAAAAAGTGAGATCTATCGGAAAAATTGCGTTAGCTGTTGCGTCATCCGGCATTGCCGCTACGCTTTTGGAAGGAGGCCGAACCGCACACTCCACATTCAAGCTCCCGCTGAAAATCGCCACCGATGATAATAACAGCGTCTGTAGTGTTTCTAAACAGAGCAATACAGGAAAATTGATGCGTGACTGCTCATTAATAGTCTGGGACGAAGCTACCAAGTCAAACAAGACGTCTGTGGAAGCACTGGATAGGACAATGCGCGATTTGCGCAACAAAAATTCACCTATGGGTGGATGTACAATTCTGTTCTCAGGAGATTTCCGTCAAATCCTACCAGTTGTGACTCGAGGAACACGTGCTGACGAAATAAATGCTTGCCCAAAAAGATCCAACCTTTGGCCACATGTCAATAAATTAAAGCTTAAAACTAATATGAGGGTTTCGTCATCTTCACGTGAGAACAGGCTATTTCCAGAGATGCTGCTAAAAGTTGGCAATGGAGAGTTAACACAAAGTGAGGGAAGGATTGACCTTGAAAACCTTTGCGTTTTGATAGACAGCATCCAAGAGTTAGTCAACAATGTCTATCCTGACATTGATAACATAAGTTATAAGACAATATCTTGGGTTAAAGAAAGAGCGATTCTGTCACCAACTAACGAACAAGTAGATAAAGTAAATAACTTGATTCTTTCAAAGATTGATGCGCCGACGAAAATATACTACTCGGTCGATACTGTTCTCGATTTGGAAGAAGCTGTTCATTTTCCTACAGAATTTCTAAACTCTTTGAACCCGTCTGGACTCCCTCCTCACAAAATGGTGTTGAAAGTAGGTAAGCGTATACTCCTACTCCTACAACTCCGCCCCTAAGACGACCCCGTGACCGGGACCCTATTACTAAGGCGCGGAGCCTTAGTTCGTACGTCTATTACAGGGCTGTGTCATTTGACCCGTAATAGCAAGACACCTGAAATTTTCCCATATTGTGTACTACTCTAATGGTCGCTATTACAACAAATAACAAAAAAAAAAATAAAAATGAAAGGGGTCCCCATACAAGAAAAGTATTAAAAATATATGTAGTGTTAAATATTGTATGGTGTTAATGGCTTTAAAAGCGTCCTTATTACCGAAGTCAGATCAAATTCACCAAAATCAAAGTATTTTTCTGTGATTGAGTAAAACAGACTAAATAAACATTAAAAAAGATTAACTTCGACAACCAACAAAGTTATTTTGTATTACCTACTATGTATACTAAATTTAAATTCGCCAGACTTCCTCTTTGGTACAAAAATAGACAAGGTATATTTTTATGTAATTTTAATGAATTCTAGTAGATTGTAAAACTAGTGCCTAAAAGAAGCCATGTTACCCCGAGACGTTTATATCCACCCGAGCCGCAGGCGAGGGTGCATAGTTAAGTCGAGGCGTAAAATGGCTTGTTTAAGCCCGTGTACACTCTGCTTTTCACTTCGATTGCGAGAAAATGAAACAGGCATAAAGTATTTACTTGTTTGTCTGATCTCCGGCGCATGAAATTGTCGTACGCGTTGAGATAAATTTGCTTGGATTTCGGCGGTAATATTTCTTCAACCACGTTTTTAGCATTCTGCTCCATTATCGTGTTAGGCGAGAGTGTAATTTATTCGTCACATTAAGGGTGCGATTGCAAATCAGACAAAATTGTGCTGTTTTTCAGTACATATTGTGATAGAATTAAACCAAATCAAATATAACTAATCACTACCACATACAAATTGGTTCTTCATCGACAAAAATTAGTACCCATTTTGTTGAAAATTATAGATTTTTATAATGTAAAAACGATTTTCTGTTCCCATTTTTCACAAAATTAACGATACCGGGTTGAGTTTCAGTACATTTTTTGTTTTATTATCAACATATTTTAAGATTTCTAAAAATACTAGAAGTAGGCCGATATATTCAATTTCAAAAAGTAGTACAAAAAAATATCAAAATGTTACACAGTGGCAGAAAAAATTAAAAACTGAACTTATTTTTTCACATATTTTGCTATTACGGATGAATCTTAATCGGTTGCATTAGGGGTTATTTTATTTTTGTTCCTGTCTTGCTATATTGCGCAAGCGTTTCGAATTAGTGGTGGTTAATAAAGCATATAACATAATAAAGCATCTTGCTTATCATACATAACATAAAGCAAATGCTATCGTGGCTCGCACTTGTTGCTATTTGCTTTACATCGCACTCTCTGGCTCAGTCCGTCGCACATCGCAAGCGCATGTAGTAATAAGCAACCAGGCATAGCAAAGCGGCGGGTGCCGGCCGCCGGGTGGCTAGTCGTCGCATGCTAGCGTTTGCTTTCGGTCGCGTGTGTAATCTTTTTAGGTACCACGTGCGTTATCGCGATCTCAGGCGGTGTTGTTTTACTTCGTGCGTTTTTAGTGTAAATAAACAGTGATAGGATACGCAATATTGATTATGTAAATAAAAACTAATTGTGTAAGTAAGGACGATTGACTGAGTGAGGTATCGTGTTGTTGTTTTGTGTGTAGGTATTTAACGGACGAAAATGTTTAGAAGGAACAGCAAACTTTTAAATACGCCTGTAATTGTTTTAAATACTGACATACCTACTTTATTTCTTAATAACACTTAATCAATTATAGACAGTCCTAAGCCTGGAAAGTAAGAAGGAAAGTTCATTGTTTTTTTTACTGTTCCGTAACAAATTCATAAACGCGATGTAACATTCCGCTCTGACAACACCGCACTGGTTTTATTCGCGCCCGCCCGTTTGGTCGTAACAAGTACCTACGCATGCTTAAATTAAAGCATATAAAATAGTATGCTTAAAATAAAAAGCAAGTGATTGCCATAAAGCAACTTTGAACATCACTATTTCGAATGCAACCTCAGTTCGCGCTTGGCCGCCGTCGTGAGTGGACACTGTATCGCCTGTTAGCCGCGCCTCGTGTTGAAAAAGATCGCTGTACATGTACAAAGTATTCGATAAACCAAATTAGATACTTGATACAATGTTTTTATATTCACAGGTTTTTATAAAAATATTCTTTTTCGCTAAAAGTAAAGAGGATTTATAAATGCCTATTCGTCTCCGACTTGATGGAGTGACCTGAAGGTGTACTTTGGTGACTGCTACTGGAACTCGTCGATAAATAGAACTAGGTGTGCCAAGTTTGGGCTCGTTTTGATAGTTATGATGAGACCTTACCTCCGGACTTGATGGTGTGACCTGAAGGTGTACTTCGGTGACTGCTACTGGAACTCGTCGACGAATAGAACTAGGGGTGCCGAGTTTGGGCTCGTTTTGATAGTTATGATGAGACCTTACCTCCGGACTTTACTTGACTCCGGATCACTATCAAAATGAACCCAAACTCGGCACAGCTAGTTCTATTCGTCGACGAGTTCCAGTAGCAGTTACCGAAGTACACCTTCAGGTCACACCATCAAGTCCGGAGGTAAGGTCTCATCATAACTATCAAAACGAGCCCAATCTCGGCACACCTAGTTCTATTCGTCGACGAGTTCCAGAAGCAGTCACCAAAGTACACCTTCAGGTCACTCCATTACGTCCGAAGGTAATGTCTCATCATAACTATCAAAACAAGCCCAAACTCGGCACACCTAGTTCTATTCGTCGACGAGTTCCAGTAGCAGTCACCGAAGTACACCTTCAGGTCACACCATCAAGTCCGGAGGTAAGGTCTCATCATAACTATCAAAACGAGCCCAAACTTGGCACACCTAGTTCTATTTATCGACGAGTTCCAGTAGCAGTCACCAAAGTACACCTTCAGGTCACTCCATCAAGTCCGGAGGTAAGGTCTCATCATAACTAATAAAACTTGCCTAAAGTCCACAACCCACATCTCTCTACTAGTAGAGGGCTTCCAGTGCCTAGGAGTCACTGAAGTATCTAAGAATTATTTAGTAAAATTATAAAGAGCAATACGAAATATTTTTTTCGTACCACTTGCTCAAAAAAGTGACATTCTATGCCACAAAAAGCGAACATAACAATAGTCATTTTTAATCTGTTAAAAACAGGGAAAGACAATTGTACTGAATTTCATTCATCCTCTAGGGGGAGAATGTGATTTAAATTTGGAATACTTACCGAAATTTATACTGAACTACATCTGTGTTTACACAATTGAGTTTGTTTATAAAGCATTATACATCTTTTTGAAAAAGGAATACGCATTTATTATGCAGTTATGATTAGTAAATAAAATTACGAAAACCGACGAGGCCGTATGAGCTTGATGCCTTTGCTTTTCCGACAAAAAAATATTAGTCTAGGAATTTGCCGCGTTTTTGTTTTGTTCAAATACCACGTTAGGTTTATTTTAATTTATTTTTATAAATAAGTAATGTTCTAAAAATACGTTACGATGTTAAATCAAAGCGACAGTGACAGTGAATTATCCATCAGTGCAAATGCTGCCGCAATTATAAATAGTTTGCTTTTAACAAAATTCAAGGAAAATTATTTAAAAACTTATGAAGAATTTTCAACGTGGAGAAGTGCGAAAGGCCTATCAATTTCAGAATCAGTACCTACTTCTTGTCTATTTTGATTATTTATCCAAGAAAAAGAATCCGAATACACTTTGGTGCATATACTCAAAACTGAAAGCTACAATAAGCATCAAACACAGCATTGAAATAAATAGATTCACGAAATTACTGGCTTTTTTAAAAAGAAAATCAGAAGGGCATTGCGCAAAGAAGTCTAAAATTTTTACGACTCAAAATGTGGAAAAAATTCTTAATGAAGCTCCTGACGAAATTTTTCTGGCCACAAAAGTAAGTATACATGATTTAACTATGAATATTTCGTATCTTAGTAATGGTAATTATTCTATATATTTACCTGTTTTTATCTTTGTTATAGGTCGCCTTTTTTTTTTTTTTTTTTGGGTGGGAAATCATCAAATAACTTCTCCCGCTCTGGGCGGAGCGGGAGGGTGTGTCAGACTCTTACTGACTAAAACCCACCCGTATTCCTTCTTGTTGCCTGTGTTGCGGGGGCCTCGGTGACCCATAAGTACCTTCCCGCGACCCCGGCAGGCATCGGCCCTAGTGGACCCCTACTATGTGCTGACGACATCTCTTTGAGGCGCGCGTGGAATACAACGCGCCATCGACCCGGGCCTGGTCCTTACCGGACGGTGAGCTACCCATTGCTCACCGTCCGCAAGCCCGCGCCTACGGTGGCCGGAAATCCGCCCGGGATTCCCGACGCCCTGGGCGTCTCCTGCGGCGGCTAGGGGCGAGAGGGCGCGAAACTTGCCTTTCCCTCAACCGTCCCGCCTCCTCCTTCGCGAGCATTAGTGCTTCGCAGAAGGAGGTGACGGCTGCCCATGCCCTCTCGCTCCGTACCATGGCCTGAACCAGGGCCGGACGCGAGAGGTCTCTGCCGCCGATCGCCTCCAAGAGGACACGGCGGTGCTCTGCCCAAGCCGGGCAGACCTCCACCGTATGCTCCACCGTGTCCTCCGGGCGATCCACACAGTGGTGACACCCGGACGTTTCCTCCCGCCTTATCCGACACAGGAACCTCCCGAAGCTGCCGTGTCCGGTGAGGACCTGCGTCAGGCGGAAGGTGAGGACGCCGTGGCGCCTCTCCAGCCACTCCTCAAAGAGGGGACTTATCGCCGCAATCGTGGCGTGCCCAGCACTGGGTTGCGACAACCGTACTTTCCATGACGCCATGAGATCCCGCCGGAGCTCCGTCCGCTGTGCCGCGATTTCTCGCGGCAGCGGACTTACGCCCCGGCGTTTCGCCTCCTCGCGCCACTCCCATACGTGCGCGAGGGTTATAGGTGGCCTTAATTTTTTTTGGACTCAATAGTGCTTGCCGCGGATGTGAACTTGTAAACTTAAAGGTAGAGGACGTTGAAAATCATTCCAATGAGTTGCTGCTGATTAATGTAAAGGAAACTAAGACAAAGAAAAATCGGTTATTCATTGTACAAGGACAATATACTAAAATCATTCATAAATACCAAGCATTACGTCGCACCAACATGGAAAACAATAGATTTTTTATAAACTATCGGAATGGGAAATGTACTCGACAAGCCATCGGCAAAAATAAAATTAGCAATATGCCAAAGGAAATTGCTAAATATTTACTTAAAGATGTTGAACTCTACACTGTTTTAGAAGAACTTCGGCGATTTTCTTGGCGGATTCAGGGGCGGATATTACGTCAATAAAAAGACACGGTGGTTGGAGCTCTGATGGAGTAGCTGAGGGTTATATCGAAAGCTCAATGGCGAATAAAACCATATTAAGCAGTCAAATTAACAAAAATATAAAACTTAATCCATCAGAGCCACAACCATCAACTTCCGGCATCTTATCTTCGTCCGTAACTCACGATGCACCACCACCACTATCTCCGACGTATACTATCTACAATGAAACGCAAGTTCCTCAGACGCAAGAACAGAGAAATACTCAAATCAACTCATCAACAATAAATGTACCAAACAAAAATGTAACTCTATCAATAATTGGACCAATGTTTCGAGTGTTAACTTTTACTTTTAATTGTCATTATTTTTAATAAATGCTTATCTCATATTATTATTGTGTTAATTTTTTCGCAAATGGTACGAAAAGTAGAGTATTTTCCTCGGTGATAAAGCTGTCTTAGTCTTGGGTGAACTTAAATCCCTCGCTACACTCAGGACTCATCTTAAATCCCTCGCTTCGCTCGTGATTTAAGTTTTAACCCCCTCGCTACGCTCGGGAGTAAACCTCGAGTCCTTCGTTAAGCTCGCGATTTAAATCGTCACCTGCGACAGAAGACACTGCTTTATCCCCTTGGTTAATAATCTACTATTGTAAGTACAAATGTTACGCCACTTTAATAAAAATTCCATCTTTTATGAACAACAGTATGGTTTCACCAAAGGGCGTTGTACGACTGACGCCGGTGTCACCCTAATAAAGAACATTTTTAACGCCTGGGAAGAAGCACAGGATGCCATTGGTATCTTTTGCGACCTCTCTAAGGCGTTCGATTGCGTAAACCATGAGACACTTCTGCTGAAACTAGAGCACTATGGACTTAGAAATATAGCTCTTGATTTACTAAGATCATACCTAAAAGATAGAAAGGTTAAAGTTCAAGTAAACGGCGTAAACTCATTGGGGTCTGAAATGGCAATGGGCGTTCCTCAAGGTTCGATATTGGGTCCATTCCTCTTTTTAGTTTACATTAATGATTTACCCCAATTACTTCAAAATCAACCGAAGATGGTGTTATTTGCAGATGACACATCATTGATCTTTAAAATAGACCGACGATCACAAAATCATGACGACGTGAATAACTCTATTCTTCAGGTCCATGATTGGTTTACGGTAAATAATTTGGTACTAAATGAAAAAAAACCAAATGCATTAGATTTAAATTACCTAATGTTAGAAGTAGCGAATGTGATCTCATATTGAATGGAGAAAAACTGGAATTTATTAATAAAACGGTTTTCCTAGGAATCACTCTAGACGAGAAACTACAATGGGGACCACATATAACATCTCTTGCGGGGCGGCTAAGCTCGGCCGCTTATGCTGTTAGAAAGATAAGACAGTTGACAGATGTAGAAACCGCGCGTTTGGTCTATTTTAGCTACTTCCATAGCATTATGTCGTACGGCATTTTATTGTGGGGTCGGGCTGCTGACATTGATTCCATCTTTATTTTGCAAAAGCGAGCTGTCAGAGCCATTTATAATCTACGTCGCCGTGAATCTCTTAGGGAACAATTTAAAAAGATTAATATTATGACAGTACCTTGCCAATTCATTTATGAAAATATTATGTATGTAAGAAAAAATCGACATCTTTTTAATAAAATAAGTGATAGACATAATTTTAATACTAGAAATAAAGATAAAATAGATCAACCATTTTTCAGATTATCTAAAGTACATACATCTTTTATGGGGTACTGTGTCAAAAGTTACAACAAAATACCTTGTGAAATATTGCAATTAAATGAAAGAAAATTTAAAACTCATGTTAAAAGTACACTTTGTAAACAAGCATATTACAAATTAGAGGATTATATCCAAGATAAGAATGCTTGGAAACATGCTGGTCCAGCTCCATAGGACAATCTAGAGTCTAGACAACATCAAACTGGTTGCTATTTTAATTGTACAATTTATTATTTGATACAAATAATAAAACAATGTTGAATTTTAATTCTGTGATTACTTTAACTCAAACACTGACTTTATTTATTATTTTTAGGAAAACGTATACTTTTACAATGTTTGTAAATATGTGAGCATCATGTACCTATCACATAATTCATTTATCTGTCATTGCTTTATTTTTCATTCTTTTTTTACCTATTTTGGTATAGTAATTATTATTTTATTCTAGGTGCATCGTCTTCACATATAATTTTAAAATGTACATATACAAAATTTTGTAAAACATTTTAAAAGAGTAACGGTGGAGTTTCTTGCCCATTCTTCTTCATACGAATCTACCTTTTGGAAGGGGCAACTAGAATCAATTCTATTTTTTTTTTGTTAATTTTGACGTTCAACAGTGCCTTTTATGTGCCTATTTGAAATAAATAATTTGACTTTGACTTTGACTTTGAATATAACGAAATAAGAAAAAACAAAACTCAAAGTATCAAAATTAGTTCACTTGACTACTATTCCCGCAGCTTACCGTGCGTACACTTGTGTGTGTGACCCGTGTCATTGTAGTAGTTGGATTATATACCTATTAATTTTGCATACGCGTCCTTAATATTCCATTGTTTTAGTTTAATCACTTTTCACTATTCAAAAATGTTGCAAAATTGTATAACAAAATAGCAAATTCGCGTCGCGAAACTTTTTAAAGTTTTTTTTTTAATTTTCAACATGTGTCATTCGACTTGGGTACTTCATACTGCCAAGTCGTAAAAACGTTTCTTTGCGTTTTTAAATAATAAATGACAGCTGTTTTATTAAATTAACGATGTATGAATGTACGATGTAAGAATAATGTTCTGGTTTTATTAAATTAACTACAGAAAACATGCAAGTGTTAAAGCAAATGAAATAAAATAACGACTTTCATCTGCGACGTTTTATTGTGCGATTCTGTAAAAATCTCACCGTGAAAACTCGCGTGGAGTGAGCTGTCAGTGCCATCCCACTGATGCTAGGGAGTGACCAAGCATTACATTTATTATCATAATCGAGATTGTAATAATATTTTTATGCTAATTCTATTGATCATTGTATATTATTTCAAAACTAGTAAGTATTTAAGTATTGCAACGTTACTATTTAGGCGATTTTTAAATAAAATAGTAAAACAGAAATTGAGTCAGAAACTCAATTTTGTATTTTTATTTTAAATGTTTTGGTAATTTTCGCAGCCGGCATCTTAATTTTTAGATTTGACCTCACTATCGGCTTTAACACCCCCGAAAACCATGAAAACGGCACCCATAATGAAAAATCTAAACATGTTCGCAGCTGCCATCTTGCTTTTTAGATTTGACCTCACTATCGGATTTAACACCCCCAAAAACCATGAAAACGACACCTATGTTGAAAAATGTTTGTAGCCGTCATTTTGGATTTTGATATAAAGGTGGTAAAACCAATTTTTTGTTTGCCGTGCATTTAAAAATAAAAAAACGTCAAATTAAAAAAAAATTGCAACGCCTCACGCGCAATCGCGGCGTGCTCTTATCACTTCACGATTCTCGTAACCACCCGCGCCGAAGTGAATCGGCTAGGTGAAGAGAGTCGGTAAGCGCGACGCGCGAGTGTCGTGATCTTATCACTTCACTCGATTCTCGTTGCCATAGCAACACCAATTCACTTGGGCTGGGTGAAGTGAGTCTAGCCACCCGACGCGGCGGCCGGCCGGGCCGGTGCGCGTGCTGCGCGAGTGTCATTTGAACTGTTGAATTTTGTTATAGTATTGATGACGGTGATTTTATGAATATTATTTTATTATTGGCAACGCGTAGGTCGGTATAAATTTACCTACCTAAAATAAAATATTAGTAAGTTACTTATTTAATAATTCGCACGTTTTTTATTCTAATGGCTTATGTACACAGAGACACACATCGTTTAGTTAGGTTTCCACATAGTTTGTGAGGGGATAAATTCTATGGTCCGTCAGCCAGGCACACTTTTAGCACTCGATCACTTGACACACTCTGTTATCTCCTCTTACTGAATAGATTTGGGTTAATAACAACGCTGAATAACGTCGCACAGTCTTTACTCGACTCAATCCACTATTGCTTCTTCAAAAGACATTGCGTTTGGGTCATGGGATTGCGTTTATTTAATCAGTTAAAACACATCGCGATTGGCTCATAGGATTGGGTTTATTTAATCAGTTAACTGATTGTGATCAATAGAATTAGCATAAAAATATTCTTAAAAACTCGATTGTGATTGTATTACATCTCTTGGTCCATCCCTAGTATCAGGTAGGATGACACTGACAGTTCACTCCACGCTCACTTCACTTAAGTTTTCACGGTGAGACGGTTAAAGAATAGCACCTGATTATCTTTGTCTTAGAAAAAGTTTACTTTGTGCACTAGAGCTTAAAAAGCGATTTTATGTCGCTTACGCACAACATAAAGACGAGCTTTTAGAGTTTTTTTATTTTTCACTTCTCATGCTCTAAAAGCTCGTCTTAAAATCGCTTTTTTTGCTATAGTGCATAAAGTAAACTTTTTTCTAAGACTAAAATAATCAGGCCCAACAGCCACACGCACAATAAAACGTCGCAGATTAGAGTCCTTATTTTATTTCATTTGCTTTAATTTATATCACTTGTTTTCTATCGTTAATTTTATAAAACCAGATAAAATTTCTGTCATTTATTATTTAAAACGCAAAGAAATGTTTTTACGACTTGGCAGTATGAAGTAGGTACCCAATTTTCAACACAGGTTGAAAATTAAAAAAAAACTTAAAAAGTTTCATGTGAAAAGTGATTAACATCAATAGAATAATCACGTGACGAAGAAATTATACCCTTGCCTAACACGCTAATGGAGCAGAATACGAAAAACGTGGTAAAAGAAATATTACCGCCGAAATCCAAGCAACTTTATCTCAACGCGTACGACAATTTCATGCGTTAGAGATCAGACAAACAAGTAAATAGGTACTGTTATATACTTTGTGCCTGTTTATTTTTCTCGCAATTGAAGTGAAAAGCAGATTGTATAACTCGGGCATAAACGAGCCATTTTACAAAAATGTAAAATGGCTTCTTTCATGCACTAGTTGTACAATCTACTATTTCAAGTTAATATTGCGTGAATCAATTTATTGACTATAATATTCTATTGAAAATGATAACAATAAATAATGACAAAATAATTGTGTAAGGGTAGTAGGTAGGTTGTACAATTAGGTATTTTGAAAATATTGCTACGAAAACGCGCTACGTTCGTAGGCTTTAATGGCTTTTTAAAATTTTTGGAATCGCACTGCACAGTTTAATAGGTGGACTGTTGGTTTGGTGCACAGTTTAAGACTGGCCAGCCATGCAGGTTCACCTACATGAGTACTTGATTATACCTATTCCTAGATATTATTTATTTCATCTCATTTGCAGCTTCTGACCTCGAGGCCAACAAGCGTGACATTTTCCTGCTTTACACATGATTCATATAATTAATTCACCAAAACAGTATTTTGCAATGGTAATCAGTTTTATTATGATCACTTCCAAAACATTGGTTGCGTTTGCATTTAACGATCGGATTAGTAGCTATATTTAGCTAGGATACACATTTTGATTGTGTGTACCGGTAAACAAAAAGCATGATCTTTACTTCCTTGGTAGTTTCATCAATGCTATGTTAAGTATTTTTATTAATTTATAAAACTTTTATAAAAAAAAAATGGTGTACGTACGTGTACGTGGCGTACGTGTGGTGTAAGTATCTATACCTATATAATCATCAAATAACGTCTCCCGCTCTGGGTGGAGCGGGAGGGTGTGTCAGACTCTTACTGACTACAACCCACCCGTATATCTTCCGTTGCCTGTGTTGCCAGGGGCCTATCCGGTATCCCGTCCGGACTTTCCCACGACCGTGGTCCGTGTACACCATAACAAATTACAATGAAAAACTCGAAGTCTATGTCCAAGGAAATATAAGTAGGAAATGGACCTAATTTCAGAGTAAAAGGGGTTGCAGTCCGGTTGTTCAAGCGTCTCTCTCAAAATTATCCTCCTCATGTGATTTATTCATTACCTATTCCGTCTTCAATAAACCAAATTTTATCATTCGTCTTTTTTTTTTTTTTTGAGGGTGGGATCAAATAACTTCTCCCGCTCTGGGCGGAACAGGAGGGTGTGTCAGACTCTTACTGACTAAAACCCACCCGTATTCCTTCCTGTTGCCTGTGTTGCGGGGGCCTCGGTGACCCATAAGTACCTTCCCGCGACCCCGGCAGGCATCGGCCCTAGTGGACCCCTACTATATGTGCTGACGACATCTCTTTGAGGCGCGCGTGGAATACAACGCGCCGTCGACCCGGGCCTGGTCCTTACCGGACGGTGAGCTACCCATTGCTCACCGTCCGCAAGCCCGCGCCTACGGTGGCCGGAAATCCATCCGGGATTCCCGACACCCTGGGCGTCTCCTGCGGCGGCTAGGGGCGAGAGGGCGCGAAACTTGCCTTTCCCTCAACCATCCCGCCTCCTCCTTCGCGAGCATTACTGCTTCGCAGAAGGAGGTGACGGCTGCCCATGCCCTCTCGCTCCGTACCATGGCCTGAACCAGGGCCGGACGCCAGAGGTCTCTGCCGCCGATCGCCTCCACGAGGACACGGCGGTGCTCTGCCCAAGCCGGGCAGACCTCCACCGTATGCTCCACCGTGTCCTCCGGGCGATCCACACAGTGGTGACACCCAGACGTTTCCTCCCGCCTTATCCGACACAGGAACCTCCCGAAGCTGCCGTGTCCGGTGAGGACCTGCGTCAGGCGGAAGGTGAGGACGCCGTGGCGCCTCTCCAGCCACTCCTCAAAGAGGGGACTTATCGCCGCAATCGTGGCGTGCCCAGCACTGGGTTGCGACAACCGTACTTTCCATGACGCCATGAGATCCCGCCGGAACTCCGTCCGCTGTGCCGCGATTTCTCGCGGCAGCGGACTAACGCCCCGGCGTTTCGCCTCCTCGCGCCACTCCCATACGTGCGCGAGGACTTTTGCCTCCAGATCCCATGGCGGCAATCCAGCAAGGAGGCTCGCTGCCTCACAGGAGACCGTGCGGTATCCCCGGACCATCCGGATGGCCATGACCCTTTGGGCCGCGCTCAACCGGCGGGCTGGCCGCAGCGCCAGAGAGCGCGCCCATACAGGAGCCCCGTAGAGGGCCATGGACCGCATGACCCCCGCGTAGAGCCTCCGGCAGGAGGCGTTTGGACCCCCTAGATTGGGCAGGAGCCGCTTCAATGCAGCGCCCGCCCGCTCCAGTTTGGGAGCCAAACGTCGGAAATGCTCCACGAAGTTCCACCGGCTGTCGAGGACGAGTCCCAGGTACTTCATCGTCGACTCGACGCCGATAGAAACCCCTCCTACCGTTATTTGGGACCCCAACGGTGGCGCGTTCCGAGGACCATGAAAACACATGGCCTCGGACTTGTGCAGGGTCACCTCGAGTCCCAATTGCCGGATCCTTTCGACGATTGTCGCAACCCCGCGTGCCGCTAATTCGGCCACCGCCTGGTGCGACCTCCCCTGCGCCAGGACCAACGTGTCGTCAGCGTAGCACACTACGCTGTAGACATGTGTAAGTAATGCGATTGATACATTACGCGTAATATTACCCACCGAGTAATATAACATTACTTATTACTCCACCAAATTAAGCATGACACATCACATTACCATAACGCAAGTACTGACTGCGCGCGGCGCGGTTGTTCTTGATCGGTTGATTTCGTTGTTCGTTCGGCCCTATTCGGCAAGGTTCGAACTACGTCGCATTGCACACTTGTTATCTCATTCTCGCATGCCGCCGCCGCCGCACAGTGGAACGAATGTATGGGAGCGGTTGGACGTAGACATGTCCGAAAAATAAGAGTAAAATTATGACAAACTAATGATGCCATCTTATTCGATTACTTAATGCCTTCATAAATTGTGGTGATGAATTTCTTCATAACTCCCATATTTCGGGAGTAATTTGAGAAAATGTGAAATTTTACTATGAAAATGAGTGTATCGAGCTCTCTCCCTCCTGATTCCGGGCTTGTTTCAAGTAGCGGTCTCTAATATCGTAATGCTATTACTAAGAGCTATATTTAATACTAAGACACATAGTGCGCCAAATGTGCACTTTCTGGGATAAAAGGAAATGAAAATTTAAAAAAAAAAACGTATTTTCCCCATTTGTATTTACTTTAAACCGCAGACAGACTTATTAAGAGGTCTATAAATATATTATATATATACAGAAATATATATTAACAAAAATATTCACAAGAACTGATGAGAGTATGACTTTTAAGTAAGTTGATAATAAATTACCTAGTTTCATTAAAAGTACAATAAATAATTAAGATGTAAGCTCTAATTTACTAAGTTACACATTTTAAAACAATAACATCATTTAATTATCTTCGTCATCATCATCATCATCAATTAATTCAAATTCAGAATCGATGTCCGCTAAATCATTTATGTTAACAAATTCGATATCACTTTTCTCAGAATCCGTAAGCTCATAAAATTCCTTAAAAGAAGATTTTTTTACAAACTTATTTCCTTTTGGACGGATACTTGTAACAAGTGGATCAGAAGACAGTAAAAGATTGTGCATAATATCTTCATTGCATGAGATACTGCTATGCTTTCGAGAATGCCCCTCTCTATATTTTCTAAAATCTTTATTTCTAGCCTCAGATGCCTCTTCGGATAGAAAACCAATGGGCACAATTGACATGTTCTGAACTATGTCTGGCCCATGCATTAAAATTTTATGAAGTGAAGAAGGCATATAATACCATGGGTATAACTCCACGTAAAGCTTAGCAGTATCAAAGCAGAACTCTCGGAATTTAGTTACGTTGATCTTCTCTCCTGATGAAATACACTGCAAGATCACACAGATTTTTCTTAAAAGCATAGCATCTATTCCGGTCAGTTCAGCAGATTTAGTGTAGTTTTCAAAAAATCTCCTTGCCGAGTTGCCATTGTTGGTGGATCCACTGCCTTGTTTCACAACATCGAGAAGTAAGCCCGTTTCTCTTCCTACAGCCTCTTGAACTCTTTTCTTCCTGTCATCAACTTGCCTTTTTGCTATATCACCCCTTACTTGCCATGATTTTATGTCTAATTTGTAGGAAATGTGTAATAAGCATTCCATTGAGCGAATCCAAGCGTGAAGGGTGCTTAAGCTATATTTATACATGTCCTCGTTTGCGTGTTTATCTTTGATTAACTCTAAATTATTCATTTCTTTAGGACAAGCCTTGCATATGTCACACACTGAAGCTGCTGTATTGGATATAATGGAATGAATTTTACCATCAATCATTGTCAACAGCAGTTGGTGTTTGACACTAATTCCATCAGTGATGGTGGATGGAGTTAAGGCTTCAATCTCTGCTTCGATTTCAGCCATCTCTCTCTGCACATTTTCTTTGGTTTCCTTTATAAACTTAAACAATATTGGCCGGCAAAATGAAGTGGAAGATGGTCGCTCGTTTTCCCAAATTGTTACACCTTTTGAGACGAGCCGCAGTGGTACAAGACTAATCATAAAATTACTAGCAAGATCGATTTGCTCATCTTCACTCGTCCTTTGATGATAAATGCTTTGGCTAGATGATCCGTCAAAACCCCATTTGCTGGTCAATACGAGCTGTTGATTGGGATCAACAGGGGTTTCTAACGACCTAATAAGTCTTCTTGAGGTTAAATCCATCAAGGCTTGTAATTTGATTTTTGCAGAGCTCTCTGTAACTGTGAGATCTTCTTTGGCCGGATAGCACTTAATTTTTTCTTTAACCAACATGTAGTAACTCGGGTATTGAAGAGCTCCTTCTTGAGTGTTGAAATCCCGAAGAGTGTTATAGCGCCATTTCGATAAGTTCATCGATACATAAAGAGCCAATGCCTTCAAAGGGGATATTTCCCGTACCTGAATTGATTTACCTTCAATGAAGGCTTTGATTTTTGAGGCCTCTTCTGGATTCTCCGTCAAGTATTTCATAACATAAGCTGTATCGCTTTGTCCTGCCTTTTGAAGCGCCCTTTCGGCCGAAAACATAATTTCAGCGCTGCTACTGCTGCAAGAAAGACTATCTTCAGTGCGTCTTCTTTTTTGCCGGTTACTAAGGTCCTCAAAAGATTTACGAGGACTAGGATGTGTACAAGTTGAAGCATCAGATTTAGCAGGAGAAATTATGGGCTCGATGACGTCACTTATATTTTCTGTAGAAGGTTCCATATTTTCATTCTGTAATTCCGGCCATTGAATTGCAGCCTGTAGCCAAATCTCATGTTTCTTCCGAAACTTATCTGTGCTTCTTCCAGACTGTGTCCATTTTGCATAAATGCGGTAGCAAAATCGACGACACCAGTCTTTTAAACTTCTTTCAGCACTTTCACATAACTGAACACAACTGTTATCTTTTAAAACACTGAACAAATAGTTAAAGTCGCGTAAATCTTTATGTGCGCGTGCGCATAAAGCAACGTGAATATCAAGATTTGTATTAAAATTTGGAAAATACATTGCGAGATTAGCTTGGATACAACGAGGTGTAAATCAACACTGATTTTAAAGTTACTAATAGTGACCTATTTATATAAAATCCAGGTATCCCAGGTATCCTTTGTTAAATATTGCAAGGTAATTAGTTATTGTGATAATTAGTAAATGATGCATGCTAAATTAGTGTATTAAGAGCCATTTAGTAATTAAATAATAGCAATGTTCTTATCAGTAATCATTAGTGCATCAGTTTTATATGTAAACCTTAAGTCCCTAATTATATATCCTAATTAGCTTATATCTTCTCTAATTGGCTGCTCAGAATTGTTATTGTAATAAGGTAAACCTTTAGAAAAACGGTTTTAATCAACAAAATAAACAAAAAATAAAAAAATTGTGTTATAAAATAAACATCACTCTTTATGCCAGAAAGTGCACATTTGGCGCACTATGTGTCTTAGTATTAAATATAGCTCTTAGTATTAGCATTATGATATTAGAGACCGCTACTTGAAACAAGCCCGGAATCAGGAGGGAGAGAGCTCGATACACTCATTTTCATAGTAAAATTTCACATTTTCTCAAATTACTCCCGAAATATGGGAGTTATGAAGAAATTCATCACCACAAGTTATGAAGGCATTAAGTAATCGAATAAGATGGCATCATTAGTTTGGCATAATTTTACTCTTTTTTTTCGGACATGTCTACGTCCAACCGCTCCCATACATTCGTTCCACTGTGCGCCGCCGAGGCGCAGAGGCGCGGTTGACTCAAAGTCTGGCCGCTTTGATAGTATTGTTCATGCAATAAGGTTTAATTTTATTTGGCACCGCCTCGTTCCTAACGCTTTAGATCCTATTTCTCGCGCCAAAAAGTATTGTTATAATTTCATCGACAAATATATACTAGAACCGCTCATCAAAAGAGCGGAAAATCCACTGCTTTGGTGGAGCGAGCGTAAAGGTGTATATCCACGATTATATAAATTTATGTTGAAACGCCTAAACATCACGGCTACGTCTGTGCCCTGCGAGAGAGTTTCTTCTAAAGCGGGACTAATTTTAAATGAAAGAAGAACTCGCCTTAAGACAAAAAAAATATCGCAATTAGTATTTATAAGTAGCAATTAAAAAAAAAAACAAAAAAAGAACAAAAAAAACAAAAAAAAAGAACAAAAAAAAAAACAATCATTGCATATAAAGTTGATTTTTAAATACGCCAATATTCATTGTCATTGGTAAACCATCCATAGTGAATAAAAAATATCTAAATTCATGAATATTGCCAGTCCTAAGCCTGGAAAACCTGTTAAAATCTAATTGAACTAATTATCCCGTAAGGTTGAAGTATGAAGGAAGATCAACTTTGTTACATAAAGTTTGTGTATGTGTACCTGTGTATAATAGGTACGACGAGACAGAAGTGCATCGTGAGTAATTGTGATACATATTCCTATTGGTTTCATGTCGTAACGCATGTCAACAATTCGACATCGCACTGCAATATAATTCGACATCTCATGTCTATTTAGTGATATTAGATCCTAACATGCCGCCAGTACATACATCACAGAAGTGTTGGTGGGCCGTCGCATAGCGCAACATCTCAGGTGATGTTCTAAAGTAATATTACGCGTTATGAAATGTAATGTCATATTACATTACTTTCAAAAGCACTGTTTTGCGCATGTCTACTACGCTGACGCCGCTAGGGAGGTCGGCGCGCAGCACCCAGTCGTATCCGATGTCCCACAGATGCGGCCCCAGGACCGATCCCTGTGGGACACCGCACGACATCTCTTGCCGGTTCCACATACCCTGGTGACCGGGGTAGATGATGGCCCTGTCCGTCAAATAGGCCTCGACCACACGACAGAGGTAGGTCGGCATCCGGTGATACCGGAGTGCCTCCCTGATGCAACTCCAGGGCAGGGTATTGAAGGCATTGGCGATGTCTAGGGACACCGCCAAGAATTTTATCATTCGTCTTGGAAGATGTTTTCGCCAATCATCTTTCCGTTTGATTTTCAACCTTTTTTTTTTTTGGGTGGGAAATCATCAAATAACTTCTCCCGCGGGCGTAGCGGGAGGGTGTGTCAGACTCTTACTGACTAAAACCCACCCGCGACCCCGGCAGGCATCGGCCCTAGTGGACCCCTACCTTTGTGCTGACGACATCTCTTTGAGGCGCGCGTGGAATACAACGCGCCGTCGACCCGGGCCTGGTCCTTACCGGACGGTGAGCTACCCATTGCTTACCGTCCGCAAGCCCGCGCCTACGGTGGCCGGAAATGCGCCCGGGATTCCCGACGCCCAGGGCGTCTCCTGCGGCGGCTACCATGGCCTGAACCAGGGCCGGACGCGAGAGATCTCTGCCGCCGATCGCCTACACGAGGACACGGCGGTGCTCTGCCCAAGCCGGACAGACCTCCACCGTATGCTGCAGCGTGTCCTCCGGGCGATCCACATAGTGGTGACACCCGGGCGTTTCCTCCCGCCTTATCCGACACAGGAACCTCCCGAAGCTGCCGTGTCCGGTGAGGACCTGCGTCAGGCGGAAGGTGATTTTCAACCTTGATTGTTGCTTGATAGGATTGAAAGTAGTTTGCTTGTGCAGTATTTTGACATGCACTCACGATTGGTGTTGCTAGCTTCCTGTTTTCCGGTGTCAGTATACTGTACGCTTAAATGACGTTTATCAATTGAGTTCAAGGATGGAACGTGTTGGGTGTGACAAGACGAAAAAAACTCAGCATGATTTATTATTAAGGTGATGTTCCTCACATTAATATGTAAGTTGGTGTAAATTGTCGCTGTATTTTTCTTTTTAAATTCCATTGTGTGTGTGATCGTGCCATTGTCAATACAATGGAGAAGACTTGATGATTAATTATCTAGAGAAAAATAATAAAGGTCATTTTTAGGGTTCCGTACCCAAAGGGTAAAACGGGACCCTATTACTTAGACTCCGGAGTCCGTCTGTCTGTCTGTCCGTCTGTCGCCAGGCTGTATCTCATGAACCGTGATAGTTAGACAATTGAAATTTTCCCAGATGACGTATTTCTGTTGCCGCTATAACAACGAATACTAAAAAACAGAATAAAATAAATATTTAAGGGGGGCTCCCATACAACAGACATGATTTTTTTATCGTTTTTATAGATAATGGTACGGAAACCTTCGTGCGCGAGTCCGACTCGCACTTGGCCGTTTTTTTATTTAGCAAACGCAATTAAATAAACAGTAATTATTCATTCGATTAATCTACATACAAATAAACAGTCAGATTTCTCACAAAAAATGAATTAAAAGTGCATTAAATCATGGACAAAGTGATGACAAACAAAGCAAGTATGACCTAAGTATTTAATAAGGGCCCTCTGTGTGTTTGTTCTCACGTAAAGCCTTCCTTCGTTGTATATGTATAGTTAGGTAAATGTCATTATTTAATTAGAACCAAGTCCGGAACGTCTTCATGTCTACTTATATCTGAGAAAATTGAGAGGAAAATTATTTTATTATATTAGTTTACTTGTAACTGCTGTTTATTCTAAGAAATTCCACTACCTATAGGAAGGACAACGGAGTAACGCTTTGTATTATTCTTAAAAAAAAAATAAAATCCTACTATAATAAAATAAATAATATTTTATTATAAAATATTTTAATATATAATATTATTATGTTTAATATTAAATATATGATATTATTATGTATAATATTCAATATTTAATATTTTAATATAATATAAATGGTGACTGGTAATTAGTGACCGATACTTAAACACGTGACTTTACTCATCATTATGAACAGCTTTTACTATGGGGCCAAACCTGAAATCGGGAAAAAGAAATCAGCTGCTCCCTACATTTTGACGAGTTATCAGAACATTAATGTAGGGAACAACTGTTTTTTTGTAATGAGTATAGTCACGTGTATGGGTTACTAATTTCCAGTCACCCTATATAATTCTAATGTCTATGGCATTCAGTCCGCCTCTATACATTTCTGTGCTTGAAGTAATAAATAAATAAAACCTGCTAATATTATAAATGTGAAAGTTTGTGTTTGTTACTCCATTACGCAAAAACAGCTCAACGGATTTGGATGAAATTTGGTACACAGATAGTATAACCTGGATTCATACAGCATACTTTTTATCTCGTTCATCAACGTGGGCGAAGCCGCGGGCAGGAGCTAGTAAATAATAATTTATTAAGTTAGTGTCATATCGTAGATATGGCATTTCAGCATAAGCAAAACTTGCAATTCGATAATGTTTTGTTTCAAACTGCTATGCTTTCGCCGTTATTCAAGCGTAAAAAAATAAAGCATGCCCTCTTACAGACTTATAACCGAAAAAATACAAGAATTTGCACTTAATTTTTAGTATAATTCTCACGGTTTGGCAACGGCATTTGTCTAGTGTAACGTTACATCGTATGTTTTAAGGGTTCCGTAGTAAACAAGGAACCATTATAGTTTCGCCATGTCCGTCTGTCTGTCGCCGCTGTAGCTCAGAGACGCTTTGTACTAGAAAGCTGTTATTTGGCATAGGTATACATATTATACATATGTTTTGTGCATATCAATAGGTTAGACTATGTGCTCTGAAGTAAATGCTAAAGAGCAGCCATGGCTGGATAATAATGCGGAGGAATTCTCTTTCGCGTTCTTTTCACTTTTTAGGGTTCCGTAGTAAACAAGAAACCCTTATAGTTTCGCCATGTCCGTCTGTGTGTCTGTCTGTCTTTCTGTCGCCGCTGTAGTTCAGAGACGCTTAGTACTAGAAAGCTGTAATTTGGCATAGGTATACATATTAATCATGCCAACAAAGTGCTGAAATAAAATCTTGAAAACATGTGGAATGATATTACCCCATGTTGTGTATAGTTGGATAGGCCGTTCAAAAATGTTGCGGGTCTGTTAACACCACTTTTTTATTCAAGGATCCGCTTGCGTAATATTAAGCTTTAAAGTGTAAATTTTTGTTAGAGTCAAGTGACCCCCCCCCCCTGCTAGCTAAATGGTTGTTTATGGAGATGTCAAAAAAATCATGTCAGTAGTCCATATAATGAAATTAAAAGGAAAACTATCACAGCTAAGGCTTTACGAGTTAATGAGTAATAGTCGACCAACTTAAATTTGCAGTTGTACAATTGACCGTGACGTATATTGATGTATGGGAGAACATGTTTTTCAACTACAATGTTGAGTTTGTTTTTGGGATAAATTCATCCCAACTACGGAACCCTTCATTGCGTGATCCGACACGCACTTGGCCGGATTTTTATCTCGGTTATCCACGTGGGCGCAGCCGGAGCTAGTTGATAATAAAATTAAGTTAGTGCCATAACATTATGTATCGTAGATATTGGCATTTTATTTCAAACTACTGTATTTTCGCCATAATTGTAAGCGTAAAGACTCTTACAAACAAGCGCGACACGCGACGTGACACAAAGGCACCTTGTAGGGCTACACGCGGTGTCTTTGTGTCGCGTCGCGTGTCGCGCCTGTTTGAATGAGCCTTAAAAGAATAAAGGATGACCTCTTACAGACTTTTAACCGAAAAAATACAAGAATTTGCACTTAATTTTTAGTATAATTCTCACGGTATTGCAACGGCATTTGTCCAGTGTAACGTTACATAGTACTTATGTTTTTAAATGTAATTTCGAAATATCATCATCTGCCTGCCTTTTCCCAACTATGTTAGGGTCGGCTTCCAGTCTAACCAAAATACAGTATTTTGTTTTGTAGAATACCTACCAGTGTTTTATATGGAGCGACTATCTGACCTCCAACCATGACAACCCGTTTTAGTTGTACTTATTAATTTAGAAACAAATAAGAACTTGTTCTTTTTTGTGTCTGTGTTCCTTCTTTGCGTCATGTTTACCGCCAATAAACCTATTTTCTTTATTAAACGTTTTCTTTTCTTACTTACGTCATGCAATTAAATCTACAAAGAACAGCGAATTAATAATTTAAATAACTCGAAGTGCAAAACCACAAAGGAATTATTAAAAAAACCTTGTACCTAAATTTAAAAAAAAATACAGACACGCATGCACTTTAGATAATTTAGTCATAATATAAATATAACCACATACTTACTTACTTACAAAAAACCTTATAAATACCTACCAGGAAAATTACATTTTAAATCGAAAACTCTAGAACATTTTAATCATGTTAAAAATTTAAATGAAAGACTAGTATATGAGTAGGTTTACTTATTTGTCCACTAAAGGTGTGAGTGCGTCAATACTAGTTTCGCGGTAAAGTGACAATGATCTTGAAAATCTTCCATTGACTTTTAATGAGCAAGAACAACAAGACTCGGGGAAACCCGCTGTCTACGGTCGTGCTTTTTTTTATTGCACAGTTAACCTTCTACATATACTGCCAAGTTGCTGTTTGCTTCACATAGTAGGTAAGTAGTTAGGTTAGGTGGTACCTCCACTGTATAAGTAGGTGCGGATAAAAACTATGTTTCTAGGTCATACTTTAATTCCTTAGTTATTCTTTTTAACCGTTAGTAGATTTTACGGTTTAATTTTTTATAACGCCACGCCGTAATTCCCCGACGGGTAAGGCAGAGGTGTATCTATAGTGCACCCACATTTCGCCAGTTATGTTTAAGTCTCATGTGGGGCGAGTCTATATTGCCATTAAGCACACATCCAAACTCCGGGCTTCTAGCTGCTACTGAGAAATTCCAGAGGGAAAACCCAATAACATTGCCTGACCCGGGAATCGAATCCAGGATGTCATGGTCGGCAGTAGCGCTTGCGACCACTAGACCAACGAGGCAGATATTTTTTATACTCGATATAATTATGACAATTCAGGGGATATTAAAAATATTAACCCGTCTGACATACCTAGAACTTAATTAAGTCGGTATAGATGATATTGTTTTTATTTGCATAAAATACACATTAACATTATAAGACAATTATTAACTGTCAGATAAAGAAAGAATAAATCACGGAAACTTCGTTAACACAATTCGAAAATAATTATAAAATGTGTATTTAATAAAAAATCGTTATGTTACAGCGTCATAGTCTGTTTGTGTAAATTGCCCATCCATTTTAGGGAAAGCAAAAATTGGCAATGAAGTATTTGGAGATCCGGGTTTTGTGGCACAAGTTAGAATGCACAGAACTGCCATAAGTAGTTACATGATGTACCTACATCATTCCAGATTATTTAACAAAACTATTTAGCATTAAACTACTATTGTTTACAATATGCAATAAACAATGATCTTTATGATCTTCACATGTATTCCTATTCTGTGCTATATTTTTTTTGTGTGTTGTGTGTGACTTGGCTATCGCATTAGGTTAAGACCTGTATTGATAGTTTTAAGGCATTTAAATAAATAAATAATAAATTAACATGAAATTTTGGAAGGTACACAAGATTAACATTCACAAAAGTACGGCAAAGTTAGCTACACATTTTATGAACGACGTTTTGATTTTATTGTTATTGTTCAGCCTCATTGACGCCTCGTAGGCTTCGCGTAGCTCCAGCGTAGACTACGCCTAGACTTCGCTCAGGTCCAGCGTAGACTCCACGTAGGTCCAGCGTAGACTTCGCGTAGGTCCAGCGTAGGTTTCGTGTAGATCCAGCGTAGACTTCGCGTAGGCTCCGACTAGAATTCGCGTAGAATCTGTGTAGACTTCGTGTAGGCTTCGCGTAGGATCCGCTTAAGCACCGCCTAGGCTTCCCATAGACTCCGCATAACCAACACCTATATACAGTACAATGTCGGTGGATGCGCGCTATACCTGCCCGCGGTGCGAATATTTACCTATTCAAATTATCGAAGAAAACAATCTGGCCAAAGGCACAATAACAAAAATAACTCTATATTATAACTTACCTACCGCCACCACGTCAGTACTAGTGAGTGACCTAATGAACTGAACCTATGACCCAAAGAATAGTCTGCAAAAACTATTGACGTTGGTCTTTACAGTTAGTGATCATTAGGTACAATAACATTGTTCTTTTGCGAAATTATTGTGTCCTAGATAGACTTCAGAAGACTTGTTTTCGTCTTTGAAACTGCCGAGGAGCTCCACGGCAAACCAGCTGCTTTGATATCCATTTTTTACCATAGACAGAGAGAATGGACTGAGCGTTAGCCTCACAAAAACGACCACTCTCTAGTAAGGGACAAAATGTGTGCGGTCAATTCCTGTCTCTTTTCCACAAGCATATAAAAGAAAATTTAATTTTGTCAAATTATCAAATTCAGAATCAGAATTCTAGAAATCCTTGGACAAGTATCGACCTTATATTCGCTCTGTCTCTCTCGTGCTTTTCGGTTTGTATTCACTGCACAACTGAATAAGGAACGCTCAGTCCTTTCTCTATGTCTATGAACGGCACCAATATTTCAAAAATCGAATAGCTCGCAGCGTCCGAGTGTAATGAGAACGTCCGTATTATGTTTTGTCCAATCACGGGGCTTCATTGGTCACGTTCCCGCGCCATCTGTAATGGCGCATACAGAGAAAGTATTCACTGGCACGTTATGATACGGGGAATTCGTAACAAAATAAAACTAAAAAGGAACTTCTAAAATTAATCTAATCTTGTGTGTGAACTGTGATAGGTACTAGTAGGTACTACAAGAAGGTGAATCGCGACTCGATCAAGCAAGATCAACCAGGATCAAGCAAGCGTGGGAGTTCCCAGCTTACTGCAGCTGGACAACACGTATACCTACGTGGCCTAAGTTAAGGGTTTCTTGCTTTGGTGGCGGACATGTTGGGAGTGGCGGCACATCGATTATTTCAACCAGGCTACCCCCTAATATGGTGGTACTTATCGTAATCCTCGTATAAGTCAGTTCATCACTTTATTTTAAGATTAATCGTTTACTTATCTCTGGTATCAACTATGATTTAACTTTCTTTGGAAAGTATCATACATGACGTGACATGATCAGCAATTAATGTTCCCACTGCTGGGAGACAGGCCTCCTCTCTTCGAGAGGGAATGCGCTGTAATCTACCACGCGGGCCCAGGGCGTGTTGGTAGATGTCACATGTCTTCGAATTTTTTCTAGTACATGCCGGTTTCCTCTCGATGATTTCCTTCACTGTTTTGAGAGCAGTGGTGATGAAATTATTTACACAAAGTAAAGCGCCTGCCTGGGTTCGAACCCACGACCTTCAACTCGTAAGTCGGGGCTGTTACCACTGGGCCACCACTGCTCTCTCGAAAGGAAAGTGTCATCATCATATTCATTAATATAAAAGAATTTCGTATTGTAGAATCATTGTTTGTCTGTTGTTTGTCATCACAGTTGTATATCTACATGCTCCATGGTCATTACTGCTTTAATCTGCCAGCTTCAAGTTCAACAGGGGTTCTGCCTCGATTTCCCTTCATCAATGATTCTGAAACAATGAAGGCAAAGAGAGAGCATTCATTGTTTAAATATTGAACCTTCTCTTCCTATGGGAAATGAAGGGTTTCGGGAAAACCTGTTTAGTTATTTATTGCGTTGCCTACTGCAGAAAGTGACCGCTCGTTTAATATTTTATTCGTAGCTTTCACATAACTCCAAATAAACAAAAACATCATGTCTGTTTTATGGGAGCCCCCTTAAATATTAATCTTATTCTGTTTTTTAGTTTTTGTTGTTTTAGCGGTAACAGAAATACATCATCTGTGACAAATTTCAACTGTCTAACTATCACGGTTCATGAGATACAGCCTGATGACAATCGGACAGACAGACAGACGGACAGCGGAGTCTTAGTAATTGGGTTACCGTTTTACCTTTTGGGTACGGAACCTTTAAAAAAATCATCTGATAAATTACATTAATTGATGACGCTCGGTCGGTTGCAACCACATTAAAACAAACCTAAAAACGAAATACAACCCATCTTCACCTCTGTGTTACGCAAATATAAGGATCACTTCAATGAAGTTATGTTGTCGCGGTGAATCGAAAAGTGAAAGAATCCTAGTTCCAACAACAAAATGAAGATAAAGAAAATATATCAAGTGCTGAGTCTGAGAGTTTTGTGTGTTCGTTTCTAAGAGCAAGAACGAAACTTTCGAGTCCGCACATTAAATACCTACCGCGAAAATGAATAACGTTTAGTTTAATACTGGTGCCGATTCCCTTGTTCACAAACTAAACTAAATTTAAGTTCAGTGCATCTTTTTCTTTCTATTTCATTAAGAAAAGGACAGAAAATAAATTTTGGTTTAGTCCTGTCAAATTAATCAGCGCCTGTCACTGCTCCATACAAGTTTAGACGTGATTAAAAACTTGCCTACTAAAATTACGTCAATTTACGTCAAGCGCTGATTAATTTGATAGGACTAAACTAAAATTTATCTTCTGTCCTTTTCTTAATGAAATAGAAAGAAAAAGATGCACTGAACTTAAATTTAGGTTAGTTTGTGAACAAGGGAATCGGCACCATTGTCGTGAATTTAATCAGCAGGTAAACGAATATTTATTCCTTGATAAACCCTGCTTAGATATAAATGAAACTTAATAAACATTACATATTTATACTCAGGTAGTTTTATCTTAAAGCCATTCATCTAAAACTTATAGCAAAAATAGTAGTCCAACGACTCTTTGCAAGTGGAAATACCCAGAATAATATAAATTCCGCGCAATAATGTTTGTTTTCTATACGTATTGTACTATTATTCTTATAATTTTATAATTACATAACATAACATTACGCCTTGTTTGCCCGAAGGGTTGGGCAGAGGTGTAAGTAGGTACACCCACATTTCGCCAGTTATGTTTAAGTCCCATGTAATAGGGGGCGAGCCTATTGCCATCAACCGGGCACAAATAGAAAAACACAATAACACTTTGCCAGATCCGGGAATCGAACCCAGGACCTCATGCTCAGCAGCAGCGCTTGCGTCCACTAGACCAACGAGGCAGTCAAAACGCAATAATGTTTGTTTTCTAATACCTTTTGTACTATTAGAATTTTATGATTAGATGTGTTGAATAATAAACTGATCTATAGGTCATCTTTGTTTTGATTATTGCGTTTCCATTAATTAATTTATTTTATTGTCGTATTTGGAAATTTGTTATGTTGACCGCTATATAAAAGGCACCTACCTATATGTAACCTAATTATAAAAACCAGCCAGGTGCGTGTCGGACCATGCACAATGAAGAGTTCCGTAGTTGGGATTACTTGGGATGAATTTATCCCTAACACAAACTTTAACATTGCAGCTGAAAAACATGTTCATATACATCATATACATCGATATACGTCACAGTCAATTCTCCAACTAACAAAAATTAGCACTTTAAAGGAAAACGGATCCTTGAATCGAAAAATAGTGTTCACAGACCCGCAATATTTAGAACGGCCTATCTAATGACATACCATGAGATAGAAGAGAAAAAAATATCAACCTTACATTACGTGCAAGGGACCATTTTTTTAAAGATTTTGTTCTTCCACTTTGTCGGCGTGATTAATATGTATACCTATCCTCGTAAGGCCCAACGACCTAATTTAATGACAAAAAAATTTTGACACTCCGGCCCGAGACACTATTTAAAATCATTTAAATTATATATCTAATCATAAAAATATATATCGACCTAAATTTGGGTTGGGCCTTACGAGGCTATGCCAAATTACAGCTTTCTAGTACTAAGCATCTCTGAGCTACAGCGGGGACAGACAGACAGACGGACATGACAAAACTATAAGGGTCACTATAACATTTACATCATAATAAGTAATATCAGTAATCATTTCAAGTAAGTAGTTATGCCCACGTGCCGCCCCCCCTCTAGTGGGCGCGTCACGGCGTTTACCCTCACTTACTACGATAATCAATTGAGAGACTATCATCGTTCCACTTTTATAATCTGCGACAAATACATATCCTAAAAATTACATATATAAATACATACATATGAAATGTATAAGCAACGAAAATAAATTGAAGACTATAGACAATTACAGTTACGAGAACAAGATTACAACGACTAGTGATGTTCCTTTACGAGTCTGTTAAATACGGGTAACGACTTTGCGTTATCACCGGACCACCACTGCTCTCCCAACCTGCTGATGTATCTACCCTCGTAACTTGTATAAATTTAAATATCTCCAACCAAATATTTTGATAAGGCAACGGTGCGATTTAAATGAAGATGTAGTGACAAAAATTGAAAAGAGTATGCTTGAATGGTTTGGTCATGTTGAGAGGATGAATGAAAGGCGACTAACAAAAGGAACGTACAAGGCAGATGTGAGTGAAAACGCCGGGAGGGGACGCCCCAGGAAGACATATAGTGACCTCATTGGTTATGTTCTTCAGAAAGATAAGGTGCGTAGTACTCGTAACCGGCGTGCGTGTATGACCAGATGTATAAACCTATGAACGTAAACGAAGCAAAAAGAGTATGTAAGGAGCGTAGCAGGTGGCGTTCTATAGTTTCTGCCTACCATGGGAAGAAGGCGTGAGTTTATGTATGTAGTTATACAAAGTCACATTGAAACCGTAGAATACTGGTATTACCCCGTAACTGGGTTGCGGTAATTAACACTTATTAACAACCGCAAAGCTACGTTGTTGCCCTATTAGTTTTCTATGACATCCTGGTTAATCCGTATATGATCTAAATGACTGTTTTCAAACTATGTATATGAAAATCAGCAAGAACCCATGTGTAAAACGGAATTGTGTTCATGACTTGGCAGTTTTACAGTAAACTGAGGAAGCCCCCGTGAGGATAACAATCAGCTAAATATGAGTGATTATGTTACTAGATGGTACTATGGAGATTCTATGATAATGCATCATCCTAGCCGCTAGATGACACTGGCAACTTAATAAAAATAAATATTTTAAAATCAGAATACAGATGTAAAATGATGGATTGTCACAGAGACAGTCTTTAATGAACTCACAAACGAATATGTATTGGATTTTAAAAGATAAATATATTAACAGTTATCGAAAAGGAATATTATTAATAATAATAATAATAATAACCCCACCGCCGTATCTCTACGTTGGCGTCGTGGTGGGGCTTGCGCGCTCCAAACTCTCGGTCTGTGCCGGTAGATTTTACTTTGCCGGAACGGGTCTAGGGTAAGGAGCCAAAACAAAAAAGATACAGAAACCCGCAGGACAGCATGTAGCGAGCTGTTGGGCAGTTGCGACTCCACGGACCCTATCTCCTGAGAGAAGTCTTGTTCCTCATCTCTTGCCTTTGTTGGCCGGCTGGAGTGAACACTGACGGCGAACAGAGCTCCCACCTCATTCTTGCCTTTATTGGCCGGCTTGAGTGGAGATTCGCAAGAGCAAACGTGCTCGGAGGAAGGAAGTATTCCAGTAAGTACTCGTAGGGATCTTGACCATTTTCCGGGCTCTGGGATTGTTCTGAAAGCCGTGGAATACCTCTCCGCTCCTCAAGCACCTCAGGAAGTGTTGCCCCCTTGTCGCTACGTCACTACGTGCTAGCGGCACGTAGGGGTTCGGGGGGCCCATTATTGAGTGTGCAAGTCACCCCCTGCCATTTTATCGGTGTATTTTATTTAAAACATTGGTCAGGTAGGGGTCATAGCCTCTCCATAGTCTTAGGAAACCGATCCACTATAACCTCTCAAACCCATAGCCCAACATGTTTTGTTCTCATGTTCTGCAATAGTCCTGCATCAACCGGGGGTTGTCCTTGGGTGGATTTACATGGTGCATACAGGGATAATCGTCGGTTGGTGCCTCAACAATTAAAATTGTCTAAGGGGCCTCTCCGAGTTGGCTTCGGCCCCTCGTACGCCTTCCAAAGGTCCGGGACCCCAGGTTCCGGAGATATGTAAAAGAGATTTAAAATAATAATAATAACCCAGTACAATGAGGAATTGAGGAGTGCTTTGGAGGATGCGATTCGAGAATAACGGTTTATATCGCCCGAACTTAGATCACGCTTACCTCGTTTACCCATGCATAAGAAAAATAGGTGGCAGTTCTGGATTCGCAGTTATCAAACTATTTTGATGATTGCGAAGACCTCACTGATATAACTCATTTCATTCTGTACTGCGCGGCTGTAGCGGCATGTCGTGTAGCTCACGTTTTTGCTAATGATTCTAGAGCTACACGACCGAAACCAACCGTACCAGTTTGGCAGTGCATAATTGAGTGTCGTATTGGTGAGGCCAGAGTGCTCATCGGCAAACTAATCTGCTTCAGGTAGGGCAATACTCGCCCTAGAGTGATGCGCTTTGTGAGGCGGACGTTCTTAGGGACTGATATCAGCCCTCAGGACTATATTTCCCGTGTCACAGAGCGCATCGACTTCCTGAAGCAGAAAGTATATGCATGGGCGAACTGTATTCGTAGGTATAAGCGGTGAGTAGAGCGGTACACTCAGAATCGCACCTTCCAGAGCGATGAAAGGTGGGTCTATAGGGGTTGGGAGCGACCGGATCAAGGTGTGACTGACACGCGCCTGCCGGATGATGATGCCATGTGTTCTTTCTGACGCAGTATCTGGTCGGTGCCTGTCAGTCACACCGAAGGTGATTGGGCACGAGACGTCGAGCGAGCCTGCGATCCAATACCAGAAATGGGGGCTATTACTATCTACCGTTACCTAACTGGAAGTCCCCAGGGCCGGACGGGCTGCACAATTTCTGGCTCAAATGGTTTCAAGGTCACACGTTCGCTTGGCGGCTCAGTACCAGACTGCTTTGGAGTCTGGTTCGCTACCCCAATTTCTAACGACAGGTGTTACCCACCTGCAGTGCTATTCTGTAACCTTCTCACCGTGAAAACGTAAGTGAAGTGAACGTGGAGTGAATTGTCAGTGTCATTCCACCGGATACTAGGGATGGACCAAGGATTACATTTACAATCATAATCGAGATTTTAATAATATTTTTATGCTAATTCTATTGATCATAATCAATTAACTGATTAAATAAACGCAATTCCATGACCCAATCGCTATGTGTTTTAAGTGATTAAATAAACGCAATCCCATGACCCAACTGCGATGTGTTTTGAAGAAGCGATAGTGGATTGAGTCGACTAAAGCCTGTGCGACGTTATTCAGCGTTGTTATTAACCCAAATCTTTTCAATAAGAAGAGATAACCGAGTGTGTCAAGTGATCGAGTGCTAAAAGTGTGCCTGGCTGACGGACCATAGAATTTATCCCCTCACAAACTACATATGTGGAAACCTAACTACGCGATGTGTGTATCTGTATACATAAGCCATTTGAATAAAAAACGTGCGGGTTATTTAATAATAATAATAATAATAATAATAATAATAATGGCTGGCAACACCAACGTCAACACGAAATACGTTCCCTTATTTATTTTCAGTTATAATAATTTTCGACGCAGTTTTTTTTCTTGTTATTGTGAAATCGACAAAACTAAATCCAAATAATAACGACATATTTAAAAAATTACAAAATGAAGCACAATCTTCTAGATTTTCACCAAAAATTTCCGGATAGAAGGTGACATGACAGATGTCACCTCCGATAAAACAGAACAAATACGTATACAAATGAAATGTTGACGAGATCAGCTGCAGTTAGAGCACGCCTACCACCTCCGGACTCTTCGCTCAGCTCCGCCTCACCGCCACCGGTACCCAGCCCCACCGTGTGCGCTGTGACTACACCGACCGCGGCAGTTGCGTCGAGCTCGAGCGACGAGTATTTCTCTCCGCCCACGACGCCACCACCTGTTCGTCGACGGGGAGGACGCCGGCCGCCGGACGGCTTAGGATCTCGAGGCCCACCGGCCTCTGATAGGGTCCCAGCTCCCGGCGGAAGTGTGAAGCGCATGAGATGGACACAATCTGTCAATGAGAACGTCATGCGCTCATACTATGGGGCTACAGAGGGGGGAAACAATCTGACTGCTTACCGTGTTCGGATGCTCTCTCTTTTTCAGGTGCTTGAGCCAGCTGTCAACGTTTCGGCACAACGACTGTCGGATCAGGTACGGGTTATCCAGCGTAATCATATGTTGGATGACACTGTACTTGATCACCTACGAAGTGAAATGCAGCGTAGCCATGTCATCGTCCCCCCGTCGCAGACTGTTGTACATTCACCTCAATTAAGCACGAATCAAGCTGACGAGGGGAGTGATGACAGGGCTACAAATGTAAGTACCCAGTGCAATGTGGAATTGAGGAGTGCTTTGGAAGATGCGATTCGAGAATATCGGCTCATGTCGCCCGAACTAAGACCACGCTTACCTCGTTTGCCCATGCATAAAAAAAACAGGGCGCTAGTGGCAGCTCTGGATTCGCAGTTGTCAAATTATTTTGATGACTGCGAAGACCTCACTGATACTCATTCGATTCTGTACTGCGCGGCTGTAGCGGTATGTCGTGTAGCTCACGTGAAATTTGCTAAAGACTCTAGAACTACACGACCGAAACCAACCGTACCAGCTTGGCAGTGCAGAATTGAAAGCCGTATTGGTGGGGCCAGAGCGCTCATTGGCAAATTAATCTGCTTCAGGGAGGGCAATACTCGCCCTAGAGTGATGCGCTTTGTGAGGCGAGCGTTCTCAGGGACTGATATCGGCCCTCAGGACTATATGACCCGTGTCACAGAGCGCATCGACTTCCTGAAGCCGAAAGTGTATGCATGGGCGAACCGTATTCGTAGGTATAAGCGGCGAGTAGAGCGATACACTCAGAATCGTACCTTCCAGAGCGATGAAAGGTGGGTTTATAGGGGTTGGGAGCGACCGGACCAAGATGTGACTGACACGCGCCTACCGGATGATGATGTCATGTGTTCTTTCTGGCGCAGTATCTGGTCGGTGCCTGTCAGTCACACCGAAGGTGATTGGGCTCGAAAAGTCGAGCGAGCCTGCGATCCAATACCAGAAATGGGGGCTATTACCATCTGCCCCCAAGATGTAGCTCGTGCAGTCCGTCCGTTACCTAACTGGAAGTCCCCAGGGCCGGACGGACTGCACAACTTCTGGCTCAAATGGTTTTTAAGGTCGCACGCTCGCTTGGCAGCTCAGTACCAGACTGCTTTGGAGTCTGGATCGCTACCCCAATTCCTAACGACAGGAGTTACCCACCTGCTCCATAAATCAGGTAGCACCGCGGAACCCAAAAATTATAGGCCGATCACGTGTTTACCGACGGTCTATAAACTTCTTACATCTATTTTGAGAGCTAAAATTAACAAACATATAGACACCAACTCCATCATGTCTGCCTCTCAAAATGGATGTAGGAACGGATCCCGCGGTACTAAGGAGTTACTCCTCATTGATATGACCATTAGCCAACAAGTTCGTCGTTCCCGAAAGGATCTGTCGACATGTTGGATAGATTATAAGAAGGCCTATGACTCGGTGCCACATACATGGCTCATGAGGGTGCTGGAGTTGTATAAAGTAGATGCAACTCTGCGCACCTTCCTGATTTCGTGTATGGGGCAATGGAGGACGGTCCTTCGCTATCAAGGATGTCGAAATATCCAGAGGAATAGCGAACCGATAAGGATCGAGCGGGGCATATTTCAGGGCGATAGTTTGAGTCCGCTTTGGTTCTGCTTAGCCTTGAATCCTCTAAGCACACTGCTGGAAGATTCAGGTCTAGGCTATCGTATGAGGAGAGGTGGTCAGGTTATATCTCACCTCCTCTACATGGATGACCTAAAACTCTTTGCCTCCAATAATTTGCAACTGATGGAGCTACTGAAAATAACTGAAAGTTTCAGTAGCGCCATCAGGATGGAATTTGGAGTGGATAAATGTGCGGTCATGCATGTAAAGCGAGGGAAGATTGTGGAATCCGTGGCAACCCAACTCTCGGATTCCATAAACCTTAGAACCCTCTCCGCATCCGAAACCTACAAGTATTTGGGTATGTCGGAAGCGTTGGGCATCAATGTTACTGACATGAAGCAATCGTTGAAGGAGCGCTTTTTTGGCCGCCTGAAGAAAGTATTTAATAGTCTTCTGTCAGGCGGAAACAAGGTGCGCGCCTTCAACGGTTGGGTCATGCCCGTTTTGATGTACTCTTTCGGCATACTCAAATGGACTCAGACTGAACTCGACGCCCTGGATAGGAGGGTCCGTACGCTGCTGACTGCATATCGAATGCATCACCCACGGTCGTCGGTAATGAGACTGTATATCCCGCGAAAGTGTGGAGGTCGAGGCTTTTTAAACGCTAAGACCCTCCACAATCGCGAGGTATGCAGTCTCAGGGAATATTTCCTAGAAGCCGACGTGGGGATGCATCGAGATGTGGTCGCGGTGGACAAGGGCCTCACCCCACTCTCCTTGGCTAAAGAGAACTGGCGCAAGCTTGTAGTGCTTGACACTAACGATCGCAGGGAGGTATGGCAGAGTAAGGAGCTTCACGGACGCTTTTTCCGGGCCCTACATGAACCCGATGTAGATTTCCAAGCGTCCGTAGCCTGGCTACGTTTTGGTGACCTCTTTGGGGAAACCGAAGGTTTTGTCTGTGCAATTATGGACGAAGTTATCATGACGAAGAATTACCGGAGATTTATTGTGAAGGACGGCACGGTTGACGTGTGTCGGGCATGCCACCGTCCGGGAGAATCAATCCGACACATTATCTCCGGGTGTTCTCGTCTAGCTAACGAAGAGTATTTGCATAGACACAACCTTGTAGCCAGGATTATCCATCAGCAACTTGCTCTGAAATACAGCCTTGTAGAATCTGAAGTGCCGTACTACAGGTGCCCGACCCAGTTCTCGACAATGGAAATATCACATTGTACTGGGACCGATCCATCATCACTGACAGGACTATTGTTGCCAATAAGCCTGATATAGTGGTGGTGGATCGAACAGAGCGGCGCGCAATGATTGTTGACATAACAGTCCCTCATGACGGGAATCTCGTGAAAGCCGAGAAAGATAAACAGATCAAGTATCTTGACTTGGCTCGCGAGGTTGTCGACATGTGGGATGTGGATTCAGCAATCATTGTGCCGATAGTCGTATCAGCCAATGGCTTAATTGCCAAGAGCCTCGACCAACACCTAAAGAGGCTCACGTTGGACGGCTGGATTAAGGGCTTGATTCAGAAAGCGGTACTTCTGGACACGGCTCGCATTGTCAGGAGGTTCCTCTCTCTGGAGCCCTGACCGCCGGTAGCTTGGACCCTGTTCCCGATACCGGTGGGCTACCATTTTTTTAATATTTTTAAATGTTTTTTATATTCTAATATTTAAAAATAAAATTAAAATGTGTAAATAAAGAAATAAAAGATAATAATAATAATAATTTATTTCAGAACAAAATCCATATAAAGTTATTAATAAGTACCTTTCTAATATTTTATTTTAAGTAGGTAAATTTATACCGACCTACGCGTTGCCAATAATAAAATATTATTCATAAAATTACCGTCATCAATACTGTAACAAAATTCAACACTTCAAATGACACTCTCGCAGCGCGCGCACCTGCCGGCGGGCGGCTAGGCTCACATCACCCAGTCCAAGTGAAGTGATGTTGCTATGGCAACCATAATCGAGTGAAGTGAAAAGATCACGACACTCGCGCGACGCGCTTACCGACTCACTTCGCCTAGCCGGCGCGAGTGGTTACTATGGTTACGAGAATCGGGTGAAGTGATAAGATCACGCCGCGCTTGCGCGTGAGGAGCTGTTAATAATGTCAAAGTGAGTTTTTTTTTTAAATTTTGCCATTGTTTATTTTTAAATGCGCGACAAACAAAAATTTGGTTTTACAAAAATCCAAAATGGCAACTACAAACATTTTTCATCGTTTTCATGGTTTTCGGGGGTGTTCCAGCCGATAGTGAGGTCAATTCTAAAAACCAAGGTAGCGGCTGCGAAAATATTCAGATTTTTCATCATGGGTATCGTTTTCATGGTTTTCGGGAGTGTTAAATCCGATAGTGACGACAAAATTAAAAAGCAAGATGGCGGCTGTGAAAATGTTCAGATTTTTCATCATGGGTGTCGTTTTCATGGTTTTCGGGGGTGCTAAAGCCGATAGTGAGGTCAAATCTAAAAAGCGAGATGGCGGCTGCGAAAATTACCAATCCTTTTGAAATAAAAAACCAAATTAAGTTTCGGACTGAATTTCTGTTTTGCTATTTTATTTCAAAAAACCCCTAAATAGTAAGGTTTCAGCGCTTAAATACTAATTTTGAAATTATATAAAATTATCAATAGAATTAGCATAAAAATATTATTAAAATCTCGATTATGATTATAAATGTAATGCTTGGTCACTCCCTAGCATCAGTGGGATGACACTGACAGCTCACTCCACGCGAGTTTTCACGGTGAGATTTTTACAGAATCGATATGCTGCTCCATAAATCAGGTAACCAAAAATTATAGGCCGATCACGTGTTTACCGACGGTCTATAAAGTTCTTACATCTATTTTAAGAGCTAAAATTAACGAACATATAGACACCAACTCCATCATGTCTGCCTCTCAAAATGGTTATAGGAACGGGTCCCGCGGTACTAAGGAGCTACTCCTCATTGATATGGCCATTAGCCAACAGGTTCGTCGTTCTCAAAAGGATCTGTCGACATGTTGGATAGATTATAAGAAGGCCTATGATTCGGTGCCACATGCAAGGGGGATTGCACCGCCCTGGCTTCAAAATAAAATAAAGGTGTAAAAACATTCAGAACTGTAATAATATCCGAAAACGCCTAATACATTAATATAATCTGAGTCACTAATAGAGAACTTAACCTATTCGAGGCGAGATCCTAAAATGTTCGTCTCAATTCTAAAGTTTTAGTGCATTAGTCGACAAATAACCAAACTCCTATTTTCGAAAATCTAATCAAGCCTAGATGGGGTGCTAACAAACATTATCGAGCTTCCTTTGCTCCTTGCTCACTTTTGCATCCTACTCTTCTTATAAAATAAACCTTAGAGCCCTCTCCGCATCCGAAACCTACAAGTATTTGGGACCTAAAAGCAATCGTTGTAGGAGCGCTTTTTTGCCCGCCTGAAGAAAGTATTTAATAGTCTTCTATCAGGCGGAAACAAGGTGCGTGCCTTCAACGGATGGGTTATGCCCGTTTTGATGTACTCTTTCGGCATACTCAAATGGACACAGACTGAACTCAACGCCCTGGATAGGAGCGTCCGCTGCTGACTGCATATCGGATGCATCGCCCACGGTCTTCGGTGATGAGATTGTATATCCCGCGAAAGTGGAGGTCGAGGCTTTTTAAACGCTAAGACCCTCCACAATCGCGAGTTATGCAGTCTCAGGGAATATTACCTAGAAGCCGACGTGGGGATGCATCGAGATGTGGTCGCGGTGGACAAGGGCCTCACCCCACTCTCCTTGGCAAAAGAGAACTGGCGCAAGCTTGTAGTGCTTGACACTAACGATCGCAGGGAGGTATGGTAGAGTAAGGAGCTTCACGGACGCTTTTTCCGGGCCCTACATGAACTCGATGTAGATTTCTAAGCGTCCGTAGCCTGGCTACGTTTCGGTGACCTCTTTGGGGAAACCGAAGGTTTTGTCTGTGCAATTATGGACGAAGTTATCATGACGAAGAATTACCGGAGATTAATTGTGAAGGACGGCACAGTTGAAGTGTGTCGGGCATGCCACCGTCCCGGAGAATCAATCCGACACATTATCTCCGGGTGTTCACGTCTAGCTAACGAAGAGTATTTGCATAGACACAACCTTGTAGCCAGGATTATCCATCAGCAACTTGCTCTGAAATACAGCCTTGTAGAATCTGAAGTGCCGTACTACAGGTATGTGCCCGACCCAGTTCTCGACAGTGGAAATATTACATTGTACTGGGATCGATCCATCATCACTGACAAGACTATTGTTGCCAATAAGCCTGAAATAGTGGTAGTGGATCGAACAGAGCGGCGCACAATGATTGTTAACATAACAGTCCCTCATGACGGGAATCTCGTGAAAGCCGAGAAAGCTAAACAGATCAAATCAGATCAGATCAGGTATCTTGACTTGGCTCGCGAGGTTGTCGACATGTGGGATGTGGATTCAGCAATCATTGTGTCGATAGTCGTATCAGCCAATGGCTTACTTGCCAAGAGCCTCGACCAACACCTAAGGAGGCTCACGTTGGACGGCTTGATTCAGAAAGCGGTACTTCTGGACACGGCTCGAATTGTTAGGTTAGGTTTACTCGCGTCACTGTATCGGTGGCGCGAGGAAGTGAGGGCGCGGGGCGAGTGGCTGATGCAGCGACATGTGGAGTTGCGTCGGTCACAGCTTCGCGCAGCCCTGGTGGCGGAATGGCGGGACAGGCTTTCACGCCCTACCTACCTACGGGGCATGGTTGCTTCGGGAAGTACCTGTGTCGCATAAACAGGGAGCCGGACGCCCGGTGTCACCACTGCATCGACTGTCGGGAGGACACGGCGCGGCATACGCTGGCAGAATGTGCCGCTTGGGAGGAGCCACGCCGTGCCCTCATCTCAGGAGTGGGCAGTGACCTGTCGCTGCCGGCCGTGGTCGAGGCGATGGTCGGCAGCGAGGAGTCCTGGGACGCGGTGGTATCCTTCTGCGAAACAGTCGTGTCGCAGAAGGAGGCTGCGGAACGGGAGCGGGAGATCTCTTCCGCTCACCCGGCCCGCAGCAGGCGCACCGGGCGTCGGCAGAGGGCAGACAACGCCCTCTTCCGGCCCCCCTAAATGGGTCCAGGGACGGCGGACTTGGGGACGTCCGCCGCCCCCCATCACACTGGACCCGAGGTGGCGGCGCGTAGTGTTCCACGCGCGCCCCTTTCAGACGTCGCGGGGGGGGGTTTAAACACCTCACCCCCCTCCCACCAGACTTGAGGTGGCCCGCAGAGGCGGGCCGGCACTAGCTGGGGATCGTGGAAGTCGCATTAGATCCCATGATCCCCGGTGCAAGTGTGGGATGGGAACACCGGGGTGGTTTTTAGTCAGTAAGAGTCTGACAGACCCCTCCGCCTACCCTAGGGCGGAGGACATCCATGAGGATTTTCCACCCCGGCAACAAAAAAAAAAAAAAAAGGTTAGGTTAGGTTAGGTTAGGCCCAGACAACGCCCTCTTCCGGCCCCCCTAAATGGGTCCAGGGACGGCGGACTTGGGGACGTCCGCCGCCCCCCATCACACTGGACCCGAGGTGGCGGCGCGTAGTGTTCCACGCGCGCCCCTTTCAGACGTCGCGGGGGGGGTTTAAACACCTCACCCCCCCCCCAGACTTGAGGTGGCCCGCAGAGGCGGGCCGGCACTAGCTGGGGATCGTGGAAGTCGCATTAGATCCCATGATCCCCGGTGCAAGTGTGGGACGGGAACACCGGGGTGGTTTTTAGTCAGTAAGAGTCTGACAGACCCCTCCGCCTACCCCAGGGCGGAGGACATCCATGAGGATTTTCCATCCCGGCAACAAAAAAAAAAAAAAAAAAAAAAGGTTAGGTTAGGCCGGGCTAGGACCCGATACCGGGTGGCTACCATTTTTTTATATTTTTAAATGTTTTTATATATTTTTTATATTCTAATATTTAAAAATAAAATTATAATATATACATATTATAATTTTATTTTTTATATACATAATGAAATAAAAGATAATAATAATAATCTTTATTGTCATAAATTAAGGAAACATTTTTACGAATTCCCTAGCTCCTGTGCTAGTGTACACTGTATTACAGGAGCTAGTGTCATCCCCTAATTTTTGTTACATGTTATTTATGGCATCCATGACAAAGCGAATCAAAAGCAATAGAAATAATAGTTTTAAAAGTAATGTAACATGCATAATTCAAACAAAATAATAATAATAAAAAATATTAATAAATATGAAATTGTTTGTGTTTATAGATGTGTTGTGTGGACGGGGAGTATGTGCTCGCACATGATAGTTAGGGTGTGTAGGTATGTGAGTGTGTAGGGAGTAAGTGAAGTGGTGTGAGTGTGTGTGTAGGGAGAGTGTGTGTATTGAGTGGTGTGTGTGTGTTGGAGAGTGTGAGTATTTCTCTTCATAATGTCTTAATTAAGGTTTCTGTGGCGTCATAGTTTAAACTTTTTAGCCAAGGCAGTATAACTTTTTTAGACTGACTTAAATTAAGTTTCCTAATTTAGATTTTTTTATTTGCAATGTTATAAATGCGGGGAGCCAGTACAATAAAATGTCTTTGTGCAACTGATGTTTTATGACGGGGTACAGGGCACCATTCTACTCTTTTGGACAGTACAGGAAGAGTAGGAACGATTCTTTAGTGTTATCTATTAATTATTTCGTAAATAAACAGTTTCCTAACCGATAGCACACCAGCTTCTCGTACACCGACGTAGTTGCATGCCGGAATGGCAGATACAAGAGAACTTTGAGTACCACCCGTTGAGCACGTTCAGCAGCAATAAGAACGGATTTCCCAGCACCAACCCAAGCATATATACAATACACAAACTTACAGAGCGCTGTGTGAATGGCTTATTGCCATTCACACAGCGCTCTGTAAGTTTGGATCAGAAGTTTGTGGTTAGTATATCAGTTTTCTGATCCTTATCACCAGCGATGCTATGTGGACATTCCAATTAAGCTTCTCGTCTAGTGTAACTCCTAAATATTTTATAGTGGTAACGCACATAGTGTTGCGCTGTTACAGTTTTGGTGGTCGTTTTTTCCAGTTACATGGAAACGTGTGTATACTAAGCCTAAGTTCAGAACTAGCACTCCCAATAGCTGATTTGGTAAAACAGACATATTTAGTTTTACTGGCCTTGAGGGACAGAAGACTGTTTTCAAGCCATGTGGTCACCCTAGCCAAACCAGTTTCAGCCAATTGGAATACTCGTTCCCAGGTGTTTTCATGAACGATAAGAACAGTGTCATCCGCAAACATAAATATATCCTCTCCTGGCGTCGCCAAACCGCACAAATCGTTAATGTATAAAAGGAATAACGTAGGTTCCAGGGTGCTGCCTTGTGGTACACCGTATTTGCATATTACTTAAATGTTTTTCAGCACGTACTCGCTGTGATCTACCAGACAAGTAGTCACTGAACCATTCTAGAGGAAATCCTCTGATGCCCACGTTTTCTAGCCTCGTAAGTAAGATTGGAACAGAAACTGTATCAAAGGCCTTCTGAAGATCTAGAAAGACTCCTATACATTTATCTCCCTTGTCCAGGTAAGTTGTTAAAGCCGTGGTGAGGGCAAGAACCGCATCCTCAGTCGACTTCCCTACTCTAAAACCATATTGGTTGCTGTTAAGCAGGCGGTTTTTTTTCGAGGTAGTTGATTACCCTCTTGTTTAGTATTTTCTCCAGTATTTTTGACATTGAAGACATGAAGAAATAGATGGGAGAAATAGGTCCATAGTTGGAAGGACTATCCTTGTCCCCAGCCTTGTATATAGGACAAACGACAGCCCTTTTGAACAGATCAGGGAAGATACCTGTTTCGAGGCTCAAATTACAAAGATGTGCGATTGGCTTCACCAAGGACTGGACATTCCGCTTGAGGATGTCTGTAGATATTTTATCCCATCCTGGTGCACTATGCGTCCTGAGTCCCGAAATTATATTATTTATTAATTGTAGTGTGCGGGACGTACTACATTAATAAATAATATTCCTTTTGATAACTATTAATATAATATATTTATCCTCATATTTTATCTCCATCATTTTACATCTATATTCTGGTACCTGACGCTGGTTTTCAACTGAACCTATTAATAGTAAGTATTCATGCAACTAAGTACAACTACTTCGGTACTTTTTTAGGGTTCCTTATTAAACAAGGAACCCTTATAGTTTCGCCATGTCCGTCTGTCTGTCTGTCTCCACTGTAGCTCAGAGACGCTTAGTACTAGAAAGCTGTAATTTGGCATAGATATATGTATATTAATCACAAAGTGGTAAAATAAAATCTCTTTTTTAATAAAGGTATCTATCTCCCTTGCACGTAATGTAGGGATCATATTTCTTTTTCTCGGCTGTCCCATTGTGTGTGGGTCGTTGGATAGGCCGTTCAAAAATATTGCGGGGCTGTGGACACCATTTTTTGATTCAAGGTCCGTTTGCGTAATATTAAGCTTTAAAGTGCTAATTTTTGTTATAGTCAAGTGTCTCCCCCTGCCAGCTAAATGATTGTTTATGGAGATGTGAAAAAAAAACATGGTAGTAGTCCATATAATGCAATTAAAAGAAAAACTATGACAGCTAAGCAGGCTTTATAAGTTAACGAGTAATAGTCGACCAACTTAAATTTGCAGTTGGAGAATGGACCCGGATGGACGTATATCGATGTATGGGAGAACATGTTTTTCAACTACAAAGTTTTTTTGGGATAAATTCATCTCAACATTCTCAACTACGGAACCCTTCATTGCCCGTGGTCCGACACGCACTTGGCCGGTTTTTCAACATAAACGTTGCGCATGATACATACCTACTGTGGCCTAGCACGGGAAGTACGCACAGATTAAACGTAACATGAACAATATTAAAACTAAAAAATATTCCTTTCGCATATAACATTTATTTACTTTGTTTTAAGACTTTATTCATATCTGTGATATTAACTCATGGCAAAAATTTAAACCAGTATGTATTGTATGTGTATTTAGTTGTATTATTGTCGTTACGTTTACGTCACGCGTCCGTTCCTCAGAGTAGGTAAGCCAGCCATCGTAAACGTTACTCATCTGAGTCTTTCATACGTCTAAATATAGAACTCTCAAGATATAGCAATGGATATTGCTTGCATTTTTGCAACCGAACTTTGTTTTTTATGAGACTTTTGTAAAGCAACGCCTGGGGTCATACAATTTTTTTGTCGAGTGTACTTCCGCAAAGGTCAAGATCGGTAGGTGTACTGGTAATTGACCGGATAATTGCAGTGCGGTACGATGAATGTTATTAAGTTGATACTAGGAATGTGTTGGTACACACAGCTACATTATCAAACTGTCCATTTTCAGTATAAGCATTTTTTTTTGGTGGGATTTTATTAAATAACTTCTCCCGCTCTGGGCGGGGCGGGAGGGTGTGTCAAACTGACTCCCATCCATTGATACTCATAGTGTGTCACGCAATTGCCCCGCAGGGCTGGCATTAAGTCTAGCTGCAGTGAAAATGAACTAAGTATAATATTATTTATGTTATTTAAAGCCCATTGTGCCTAGAGAGATGAGTTATTTATTGTTATCAAAGCTAAGGCCAACGACTCAGAGTTATGAGCTGGCGCGGTACAGTTTAAATCCCCGATCTTCGTAAATATTTTATTAAAATAATGTTCGTGGTTACAAATAGCCTGGCTACATAAATTCATTGTTATTTATTTTTTAGTATTCTATTTATAGGTAGTTGAACTTACTTTAGCTTTGACTCATGCTTTGTATTTGTTTATTTTCTTGGAACTAAGGGACGGCGGCAGCCGGCAGCCGTCGTCGGCAGCGGCCGGTAGCGACGCGACGCAGGCAGTATCGCTGACAAGAAGCGCCTGGCCGCAAGGTCGCTCGCGGGGCCGCAAGCGGCCTTGCGGCACCGCGGGTGATCGCGCAACTTTTTCGAGCTTTTCAAGCGATACTGGTCTTTAAAAGTATAAAGTTTAATATTATTTCACGCTGAAATTGCTCACCGCGCCGCTGCCGGCCGCTGCTTTCCCGGTGTGAACCTGCCCTGGATTACTTGGAGAGCTTTTTTAATTTCTTATAATATCTAAATACTTGCCGGTTCGTTATTACAGAAAAGGCAATTCCTACACGTTATATTTAACTTCATTATGACTCCGTATCTTCTTATGTAGGTAGTATTTAGATCAGGGATTCCCAAAGTGGTCGATATCATCAAAGGGGTCGAAATCGGTTACCCAGGGGTCGACATAAACGAAAACTAATTTCGGGGGTGGACGAGGTCTTAAAATCGACCCCTATTAATTAACACAAGTTCTTATTTATTGATACTGTATAAATTGTGTTACGTGTACCAACTTGTTATAAGAATGACTAATATTTTAGTAGGAAGTATCATTTTTGTAAACTCTCCAAGTCGATAAGCGTGCACAAGTTCGTAAAAGATGAAAAAATTTGGCTATGGGGGTCTGAGGTATCAGTTCATTTTGGGTCTCTTGCCCGAAATAGTTTGGAAATCCCTGAATTTTAGATAGATACATATTTCAGATTAAAACAAATATTTCGGTTTAATAAGAAAATAAATGAAAAGAAGACCATGAGGCTCATTTCTATGTACTAGTACCTAGACCTAGAAAGTAATATTCCATTCGTCAATACATTATAACTACCAATCTCAACAAACATGCGCCTCACGATGGCATCATATGACAAACCTGCTAATCTGTTCAGCATTATAATAATAATACCAGCCCATTATGGTCTCCACTGCAGACCAAAGGCCTCTTGTTTTTTTTTCAAAACGTGTTTTGGTAACAATTATGTTCTGAGAAATAGGTTCAAAATAAACATATATTTTTTCCGCTACCGCAAACTATACAGATTTTGCAATTTTTTTTCTTAATACAAACCTACTATGGTCATTTGTACCTACCAAGTTCCCTCACGATGTTGTGACTGTCTGTCATGTCTCCTAATTAATAACAAAATATTTTATTCTAAATTCTTATTTTAACATTGTCTCACGATATTAGGCTCTTACAAATACATTAAATCTCTATTTTATGGGCTGACAGCTCGACGTGTTACCGTAATTAATAACAAAACATCCTATTTCTTTGGAATTGTGAAACCTTTAGAAATGCATTCCATTTATATTTTATGGGTAACAAACTTGAGACAATTAACAACGGACGGGTCGAAAGCAATAATTTAACAAATTCTAAAGATACGACTAAAGTATTGGATTTCTTATCGCAGAGTACAATACTATTGCCAACATCTGCTTGGTATAACTTCAGTTCGGGCAAAACCCAAACAGGCCCTTAAAACAATTGAGAAATGGTACAAAAAAGGCAATAAACCTATTCTGAGTATTCGGTTGGCATGGAAAAAAAGACCATGCTCCGGTCGTTTTGGAGATGGAACAAAGGACGGAAAAGGGTAGGGCTGAGGGAGTCGGTGATGAGCCGCGACAGGGTTCGGACGTGATATCTAGCGGGTTAAGTTAGGGAGTTCGTGAAAATACCACGAGAAAGAGCGGTTGAATTAGGCCGGACTAGGAGAGTTAGAACTAGGTCGATAATAATGACACAATGTTACTTTGGAGAGATCGCGATAGTGAAAGTGTTATCAGTTTAATTAATACGTTAAATTGTAATAATAAGTGTAGATTTAGACTAGGTTATATTAGTCAAGTATAATGTAAGTTGTGTGTAAGGCGCGCGAATCTCAGTGAGTGTATCTGTGAACGATTGGGTGAGTGTTTACTATTCTATTCCTCCTTATTCCTTTCTATGACGATCGAGGTATCCTACACCAGCGTTTGGTTCTAGGGACTCGGAGAACGCCTTCCATTGGGTGTGACATTTAACAAGAGACGGTAGACTACTCTACCAACAGACTATAGACAACCACAACCAAGACATGACACTTACGGCAGTCACACCGCTTATGGATGGCTGAACCGAACTAATACTCGCAACTCGTTAGGGCCAATTTGAGCTATAATGCTACTTTGTAATTGTTTACGAACACAAACATACCAAATGCTAGTGATGGCTATCTTATCCCTATGGACTGACTAACTGCAGGATATTTTACATTGCCCTTGATGTATGCAGACTCTTGGGAGAGGGGGTAGGCTCCACCAAGTTTCCTAAACTGGATTGATAGTTCGTTCTAAGGAACGCTAGGGATTGTGTCTCGTTAAACCACATCTGGCTATCGGCCTCTCACAAATTATCATTAGCGAGACACAACATTTGGATGCCCAGATAGAAACGCTCCGATGCTTGACTTAGTCGCACGGCTGCCGATTACATTGAAAGCATCTTCTAATGGGGGAGATTAAGAGAGTGAGAAGTGACGATTTGGAATAACCACTTCGGCGTATAGCAGGAGCAATTGTAAATAATTCTACTACCGACTGACGATGCGGTACGCTTGTGCAAGTTTTGTATTGTCTTTGTAACGGGTGATTAGGCCGTTATAAGGGGATTCTTATATTAGTACGCGCCCAGTGATTACTGGAACGTGTCTCGCTCAATGACAGTTGAACTTCGCAGTACTCTGCCTTAGGATTGAGTAAGACATGACTAGAGCTTAGGGAGCGTGGCTTGTTAGAATCGTAGCAGTGTCCTTAGTGGTCCTATGCGTTCAGGTCTAACAATACACGCACGACGCTGTTAGCTTGTAAAGCAGTCTCACGTCACTTGGGGTGGGTCTGTAATTATTGTGAAGAAATCCACTAACGTAACTTAGAGTAATATACTCGTACAACGCAAGCGTTACGTGTCACATACCTACCCTTTTATATTACTGACATGTCCTCTAAAGTTCATAATCAAAAGAAAAGTAGATAAATTTGATTCCTTTCCATAACCTGTGAATTCCCAACCTTATTTTATATTGACATTGTTTACTTGTAATCCCTCCTTGTCCTAACTATCCAAGACGAATGCAACAAGATGATTTAAGACTACGGAAAGATACAGACGTTGGAGTCTAGGCGAGCTAAGTTAGGAGGCTTGGTGAATACCATGTCCGAGTGGGCTGTCGCTAGATAGCGAGTATGAGTTATAGTTGGGTTAAAGCCCCGATTAGACTAATTTAGTACCTAATATAGGGTGCGTGTGTGAGTTTGTTGCGACGACTGGGAGAGTCTTTTATTATAATATTTATCCTAGTCTGATAGTATAATTAAAGTTCTTGTAACTAAACAGACAGAGACGTGTTGCTGGGGAGTTTGTTGCGTCACTTCTTCTCCCCAGCTCAAACACTAGGAAGTGATGACGGGTGGGCGCTTTGGGGCTGTCTATAGATCCTTAAGAGAGTTGATTCACAGCTCTATAAATTAATAATTCTTGAGTTTCAATTCTCAACTCTTATTATCTAGTAATTCTTGAATGTTGTATTCTTTATCACAAACCAATAATTCGGTTAGACTGATATGAACACGTGTCTTGCAGATATGCTTGTTGTGCAAAGGGTGAACTTCCAGGGGTTCGGGAAACCACATCTATCTCATATCCAGTCCAAGGACTGATAGGGACCATGTCTCCTTAAGAGCATGATGCCGACGCAATGCCGCTGAAACTAGCCGCCCCGTTGTTAGACAAGGACGGTCCACACGGTTGCCGCAGGGAAAGCCGCTTCGTCACGCTTATCAGTTTGAAAGAACTGCTAGGGACCATGTCTCCAAAAGAGCATGATGCCGACGTAATGCCGCTGAAAAGCCGCTTGCGTCACTTTATGGAAGTGTTGCTCTGAGTACTCCAAGTACAGATGTAAAGTATCGTGTGAGTAATGCCTGACCAAATACCTCTTACGCTAGCGTAAGGGTTACTCACAAATCTATATAATAATATACTTAGCATTATTCTATTATTTATTGTCTTTCTAAACCACATTCAACTTCATAACTATGAATTCCTAAATCTTATTCACTATTTATTTCAATCCTTTCCTTGCTCTATTAACACAACAAGGCAAGAGACAAGGCGTTAGACTTCTTCATATTTGGAATTCTTATCTCTGTCGGTGGGAGAGTGACCAGTCTGGAGACGAGCTCTACAGAGTCGTACGGCGGCGGAGTACGACTTTTCCTCAATATGAGGGACCGACCCAAACATTCATATTAACAGAATTAGGAAAAACGAAAATTTTATCGGCCTAGGGTCATTTAGTAACAGTCACAATGTGTTTCCTTCACCGATGACAGATAACCTCTGAAAGTACATATTATAAATTGAGACAAAGATAAATTCTGAATGTAATAGTACTTTCAGAGTTTGTCTTTGTGAAATGTTCAATTTATAATAGTATAAATTGAACATTTCACATTGGTACTTGCGAGGATTTGATCCGAGCATGAGGGGCGAGGTCTTAACCCAGCATAAACACAATAATTCACTAAATCCACAAACTTATCCCAAGACAAAAAAGTGTAAACAAATAGTTTAGCATACAATCTTCTCTAGACACGTGCTAACTGATATCAAACTGCCTTTCTCTGTTAGCTAACATTCATTAACGTGAAAGAAAGTCAACTTTCGTAATCTGTGAGATTTGGAAGATACAAGTATATTCACAGCCTTGTGCTAATACTGGTGCAATGTTATAATGATAAAGAATATAAATAACATGTTAAGGGTCGGGTAATCGCCGTTCACCTTGGCCATACCAATTCGCGTCACGTTCACGCCCGCCGCCGAACGGTTTCATGGGAATATATTATTTTTAGTAACGAAAATATGAATATTTGAAAAAGTCACAGATATAATTATAGATAATAAAATAGTCTGTTCATACAAAAAAAAAAAACATGAAAATATCTGTAGTTGTTAGAAACTAATATCGTTTTTTATGCTTTGGGTAGACCTTAATTCCTGAATTTATTTCATATAATATTTTACTACAAAACTAATAATATTCACATATAGAATTGATACGTATGCGTTCCTGTTTAACATACATTTTTTGCATAACTTACTTCCATTATATGAAGGCATAATAACAGATTTGTCAGTCACTTAAATCATGTAGTCACTTATATCTGCGCCTTAAAAGCCACTGCCTCGTTGGTCTAGTGGTCGCAAGCGGTACTGCTGAGCATGAGGCCTTGGGTTCGTTTTCCAAGTTGGGAAAAGTATTATTGGATTTTTAAACTGAAATTTCACAGTAGCAGTCTGTAGTCTTAGATTTATGCACGGTTGACGGCAATAGGCACGCCCCCTATTACGTGGGACTTAAAAATAACTGATAAAATGTGGTAAGCCTCTGCCCAACCCTTCGGGGCAACATGGCGTAATGTTAAGTTATTTTAAGAGTAGTAAGAGCATATCTATGTATGCATCCATCCTCATTATCATCTAGACGAAAGAACTGAACTGCAGCCTACACCATGCAACGCCACATCACACAAACGTATTAGCAATTCTAATTCGAAAATAATAATCCATATCCATCCATACTATTCTAACTATCTGTCTATATATTTATACGTTTATATGTATATACACAAATCACGTGTCTAGGATCAAGAACGTTTTTGCTACTAACAAAAAATCAGGTTTTTTTATTATATTTTTTGTAACTCCTATGGATATTACTTTAATTATTGTGAATGTGAGCACTATGTGGGTCATTTTTATTTATTTCTTGTTGTTTTTTTTTCTCTTAGTTTTAATGATGGTCTGGCATTTTGAGTTCTTTATGCGGCCAACCCAATTGTCCTTTCCTTGGTATTGTTCGTCGAGTCGTTGAGCTCCTTAAGTTTTGAGTTGAGCTACACGATTACTGACAAATGCTTGCACTGACTGGACAGGTCCACTCAAATTTGTGTGGTTCTTTCCTCAAAAGACCATTTCAGACATAGATCTACATGGTCCTCACATGATCTGACCAAGATTATGTCTGGACTTTAAAGGAGACTTTGATCCTTGAGTTTGTTTCGCCATTTCTTCTCAGGGGTAGTCAGATAGGAAATGTCGACTCCATCTAGCTTATTTTTTAATATGACGTGTAAAAGTGATTCTCATATCTTATTTACAGAATAAACAATTTCATTTCATTTCATTTCATTTCATTTGATACTTTTCAGTTAATTTCGTAATTTGAAATAGTTTTGAATTTTTGTCAAAAGATCTTCTGTGAAGTCGTATTCATATATAATCCTGCAACAAGTTTGAAGCCAAATTAGTAAAACTCCTGCCGTACTTCTGAGTGTAGCAGAGCGGAGTGTTATAAGCCAACTTCGGACACGTTACCGTATCACTGGCAGCGTGGCAGAGCGACATGGAGGACGAGCTCGCATTACCACACCCAGACAATATCATTACATCTAGACACGCGGTAGCGTGTCAAGCCAAGTTCAAGTAACAGAACTGGCGAGCAGCACCGTGTGTAATTTTACACGAACCATTTGGAGCCACTTTTGACCCCCTCATAACTCAAAAACTATTTTACATAGACGTGTCAAATTTGGCTCATATACTAAGACTTACAAGATAAATATGTGCTCCAAATTTTATAAACACATCTCAAACGGTTATTTAGGTATTAACGCCCAAAAATCGTCATTTTTATCACTGACTGACCTATAGATCAAAACTCTAACCCAGTTCCAGATGACCTAGAAAGTTCAAATTTGGCATGCAGATAGGTAATTAGGTGAATACAAAGAAATAAATCAGAAACTGGTAAATTTGTATCATTTTATTATAATATTGCACTTAATTGATTCTATTAAGAACACATAACTTATACTTAATGCCTGTAACTGTAATAATGTAAGATTGTCTTTACGTGGATTTTAAGGTCTTCACGTGAATATATAACGAGTTGAATACCACCCTTATTTTTTTTTAATCCAAATATTTCCGTTTTAGTACTAATAACTAAGAGTATAGTCGACTTTCGTATTTATTACGTTATTAACTGAGATTTAGTATTAATTATTGTTTCAATATTTAGGGCACATCAATAGTGTAAGATCATTACTTATGAATAATTATTAAATAATATAGGCATAATATAGTAAACGGCGCGTGGTGCGACGCCGGAGCAGCTCGGTGGGAGCGGTGCGATAAAACCTTGACGCGACCGTGTTCGAGCGAGTGGCAACCGCGCTCATAAGCGCGAGCGCCGCCGCCGTCTTGCTGTCCGGCACAAACCGACCTTCCGACCTAGCCGTTGAGGTCCCTCCTCGCGACAACCCCGACGTAACTGTCCCCCCCGACTCTTGCTCGACGAAGCGCCAGCCCGCGCCGCAGCTGAGCCTGTAGTTTTAAATTCCCCGTATAATAATAATACAGTTCAGATCCAGCCTGTCCCACCTTGCTGTCCTCCCCCCAGCGACGCCCTTTTTTTTTTTTTTTGGAGGTTTGGAAATCATCAAATTACTTCTCCCGCTCTGGGCGGAGCGGGAGGGTGTGTCATGATAAATGATTTATTTTCTGTAAGTAGGTTTGTACAAACACTTTTAAACGTCAATCATATTTTTTTAAATAAAGCTAGATGAGGTCGGCGTTTCCTATCTGACTACTCTGAGAAGAAAGGCCGAAACAAACTCAGAGGTCACAGTCTCTTTTAAAGTCCAGACATAATCTTGGTCAGATCATGTGAAGGCCATGTAGATTGGTGTCTGAAATGGTCCTTTTGAGGAAAGAACCACACAGATTGAGTGGACCTGTCCAGTCAGTGCACGCATTTGTCAGTAATCGTGCTGCTCAACTCAGAACTTAAGGAGCTCAACGATTCGACGAACAATACCAAAGAAAGAACATTTGGGTAGGCCGCATAAATTACTCAAACTGCCAGACCATGATTAATACTAAATGAGAAAAAAAAAAAAAAAACAATAATGACCCACATACGCTTCACATTCACAATAATTGAAAACAATTTACTACTTTACAAGTAAATATTAAGTTCCAAACAGTATATTGAACTCCACAAAGTAAATATGTCAAAATGGTATATAAATAAAATAAAAGTTTCAGTATGCAATAATTGGAGCAGCTTAATCCCAAGCCTTTTTGTCCTCAATATAATCTTTAATAGTATAAAAGGCTTTCTGGCACAACTTACTTTTAATAAATGATTTGAATTTATTAAGGCTTAGATCTTGAACGTGGCTTGGAAGTTTATTATAAAAACGTATACATTGACATCTGAATGAGCCACCTATTTGCTTGAGCCTTGTTGTAGGTACAACAAATTTGTGTTTGTTCCTAGTATTTATATTATGGATATCACTGTATTTTTTAAACAATTTTATATTTTTATGGGCATATAAAAGATTTTCAAAAATATACTGGGAGGGCACAGTCATTACATTAATCTCCTTAAATTTCTCTCTGAGAGAGTGTCTCGGACTTAATCTATAAATTGACCGAACAGCTCTTTTCTGCAAAACGAAGATAGTCTGAATGTCAGCGGCATTTCCCCACAACAGAATACCGTACGACATTACACTATGGAAATAGCTAAAGTACACTAAACGGGCTGTCTCTATATCAGTTAAATTACGAATTTTTCTAACAGCGTATGCTGCGTCAGACTCTTACTGACTAAAACCCACCGTATTCCTTCCTGTTGACTGTGTTGCGGGGGCCTCGGTGACCCATAAGTACCTTCCCGCAACCCCGGCAGGCATCGGCCCTAGTGGACCCCTACATTTGTGCTGACATCTCTTTGAGGCGCGCGTGGAATACGACGCGCCGTCGACCCGGGCCTGGTCCTTACCGGACGGTGAGCTACCCATTGCTCACCGTCCGCAAGCCCGCCCCTACGGTGGCTGGAAATCCGCCCGAAACTCCCGACGCCCAGGGCGTCTCCTGCGGCGGCTAGGGGCGAGAGGGCGCGAAACGTGCCTTTCCCTCAACCGTCCCGCCTCCTCCTTCGCGAGCATTACTGCTTCGCAGAAGGAGGTGACGGCTGCCCATGCCCTCTCGCTCCGTACCATGGCCTGAACCAGGGCCGGACGCAAGAGGTCTCTGCCGCCGATCGCCTCCACGAGGACACGGCGGTGCTCTGCCCAAGCCGGGCAGACCTCCACCGTATGCTCCACCGTGTCCTCCGGGCGATCCACACAGTGGTGACACCCGGACGTTTCCTCCCGCCTTATCCGACACAGGAACCTCCCGAAGCTGCCGTGTCCGGTGAGGACCTGCGTCAGGCGGATGGTGAGGACGCCGTGGCGTCTCTCCAGCCACTCCTCAAAGAGGGGACTTATCGCCGCAATCGTGGCGTGCACTGGGTTGCGACAACCGTACTTTCCATGACGCCATGAGATCCCGCCGGAGCTCCGTCCGCTGTGCCGCGATTTCTCGCGGCAACGGACTAACGCCCCGTCGTTTCGCCTCCTCGCGCCACTCCCATACGTGCGCGAGGACTTTTGCCTCCAGATCCCATGGCGGCAATCCGGCAAGGAGGCTCGCTGCCTCACAGGAGACCGTGCGGTATCCCCGGACCATCCGGATGGCCATGACCCTATGGGCCGCGCTCAACCGGCGGGCTGGCCACAGCGCCAGAGAGCGCGCCCATACAGGAGCTCCGTAGAGGGCCATGGACCACACGACCCCCGCGTAGAGCCTCCGGCAGGAGGCCCTAAGGTCCGTACTCCCCGAGGTCCGTACCCCACAGGGGGTGCCCTTAGCGTGAAGTCGCTTAACAATAAGACGCGTAAGTAATTCGCCCCTGGCTTTGAGTCCGCCACAGGATAGTCCAGTTGAGTAGTGACGACCAGTCAACTACGAGATGCCATACAGAAAAAAAAAAAATGCTGTCCGATTGTCTCTCGATATCTGAGGTTGCGATTTATGCTACGAAATTCATAGGTTTTATTAAAAAAATACTTATATATTTGTGGTAATATTATTATTAAAATTCTTTTAGTAAGTACGAAACAGAAAACGCGTAAAAAAAATCTGGATACTGCATGTCGATTCTGTAAAACTCTCACCGTGAAAACTCGCGTGGAATGAGCTGTCAGTGTCATCCCACTGATGCTACGGAGTGACCAAGCATTACAGTTATAATCATAATCGAGATTTTAATAATATTTTTAATTTTTATACTTTTTCTATTGATCATTTTATATTATTTCAAAACTAGTATTTAAGTGTTGAAACGTTACTATTAAGGGGTTTTTTAAATAAAATAGCAAAACAGAAATTCAGTCAGAAACTCAATTTGGTTTTTTTTATTCCAATAGATTTGGTAATTTTCACAGCCACCATCTTGCTTTTTTGATTTGACCTCACTATCGGCCTTAACACCCCTGAAAACCATGAAAACGATACCCATAACGCAAAAATTTGAACATTTTCGCAGCCGCCATCTTGCTTTTTAATTTCGACCACACTATTGGCTTTAACACCCCCGAAAACCACGATAACGACACCCATGATGAAAAATCTGAACATTTTCGTAGCCGCCATCTTGCTTTTTAATTTTAACCTCACTATCGGATTTAACACCCCCGAAAATCATGAAAACGATACCCATGATGAAAAATCTGAACATTTACGCAGCCGCCATCTTGCTTTTTAATTTTGACCACACTATCGGCTTTAACACCCCCGAAAACCACGAAAACGACACCCATGATGAAAAATCTGAATATTTTCGCAGCCGCCATCTTGCTTTTTTTATTTGACCTCACTATCGGTTGTAACACCCCCGAAAACCATAAAAACGACACCCATGATGAAAAATGATTGTAGCCGCCATTTCGGATTTTGATATAAAAGGTGGTAAAACCAAATTTTTGTTTGTCACGGATTTAAAAATAAAAAATGGCAAATAAAAAAAAAAAAACTCAACTTGATATTAACAACAGCGCCTCACGCGCATGCGCGGCGTGATCTTATCACTTCACCCGATTCTCGTAACCATAGTAACCATCAGCGCCGAAGTGAATCGGCTAGGTGAAGTGAATCGGCTAGGTGAAGTGAATCGGTAAGTGCGACGCGCGAGTGTCGTGTTTTTATCACTTCACTCGATTCTCGTTGCCATAGCAACATCACTTCTCTTGGGCTGGATAAAGTGAGCCTAGCCGTCCGCCGGCCGCGGTGCGCGCGCTGCGCGAATGTCAGTCGAACTGTTGAATTTTGTTATAGTATTGATGACGGTGATTTTATGAATATTATTTTATTATTGGCAACGCGTAGGTCGGTATAAATTTACCTACCTAAAATAAAATATTAGAAAGGTACATATTAAATAATCCGCATGTTTTTTATTCAAATGGCCTATACTCAAACATCGTTTAGTTAGTTTTCCACATAGTTTGTGAGGGGATAAATTCTATTGTCCGTCAGCCAGGCACATTTTCTCACTCGATGACTTGGCACACTCGGTTATCTATTTTTATTTAATAGATTTTGGTTAATAACAACGCTGAATAACGTCGCACAGTCTTTAGTCGACTCAATCCACTATCGCTTCTTCAAAACACATCGCGGTTGGGTCATGGGATTGCGTTTATTAAATCAGTTAACTGATTGTGATCATTATAATTAACATAAAAATATTATTGAAATCTCGATTATGATTGTAAATGTAATCCTTGGTCCATCCCTAGTATCATGTGGGATGACACTGACAGTTCACTCCACGTACACTTCACTTAAGTTTTCACGGTGAGAAGGTCTAGCAAGGACTAGCACTGCTGAATGGGCAATTCACTCCAACATTTCAAAGGTACTAGAAAATATAGAAAATAACACAAAAAAGACAATTATACCCCATACACGTAGGAAAATACAGTAGTTTAACGAAAACCATTTGGTATTAATTTTGTTATAAATGAGTACCTACTAATAATTTATGTACAAAAAGTAATGATATCCACATAACCACGAAAATTGATGAGAACCAACCTATAGAACAAGCGGGATTCAGGAAAAATTTCTCTACTAATGACCACATACACACACTGAAAATAATAATCGAACGCTACATGGAATATGACCTCCCCTTATACGTTGCTTTTATAGATTACTCGAAAGCTTTTGACACAATTTCACATGACTCCATATGGCAGGCTCTAAACCAGCAAGGACTAGACCACGACTACATAGAAATTATCAAAGCGATTTACTTGAGAAGCACAACAAGAGTACGTCTAGACTCAAGAGGACCAACATTTCGAGTAGAGAGGGGGGTAAAGCAAGGCGATCCGCTTTCCCCAAAGCTTTTCTTAGCAGTCCTGGAATCCATATTTCGAAATCTCGATTGGAGTGATACGGGAATAAATATAAATGGCAAGTACCTCTCACACCTCAGGTTTGCGGATGATATAGTTTTGTTGTCGGAAAACCCGTACACACTGAACCATATGATCTCGCTGTGATAACTAAGGGACTCTCCCTTAGTTATCACAGCGAGATCGTTGGACTACAAATCAACTGGGACAAAACGAAAATTATGACCAATCGTGATAAAATAACTATATCTATACAGTCCAAACCTATAGAGTACGTCACAGACTACACTTACCTCGGACATCTAATCTCAATAAAATCCTGTACAGAAAAAGAAATCGATCGCAGAGTGAAGAATACGTGGAACAAATACTGGGCTATGAAGGAAATTTTCAAAGGCCCCATACCAACAAAACTGAAAACGAAAGCGATGAACATCTGCCTTACACCGGTTCTTACTTACGCATGCCAGACGTGGTCTCTTAAAAAATCACTACTAAATAAAATAAGAAGTTGTCAAAGAGGAATAGAACGGAGCTACATGAACATTAAATTAAAAGATAGAGTCAAAAGTTCATTGATAAGAAAAAGAACAAAGGCGAGGGATGCCGTCAAACAGGTGCTGACATTGAAATGGAAATGGTCAGGTCATATCCAGAGAGCTATGGATGAGAGATGGTCACAAACTATTTCTAATTGGTACCCAAAATATAAAAAAAAAGGAAGGGTAGACCTTCTAAAAGATGGAGTGACGACATCATAGAGATAGCCGGAGCCTTATGGCCCAGACGGGCAAACGACAGAACCACCTGGAAAGGTTTGGAGGAGGCTTTCACCGCGAAAGGCGGCCCTTACACCTAACAATACTAACCTTATTTAAGTACAAAACTAACATTACTAACAAATAAATAATTAAATATGTACACATCAAAAAACTAAATGTAAGGGATAAAATAAAACCAATAATAATAATAATATATTTTTTATATCCTAATATTTAAAAATAAAATTAAAATGTGTAAATAATGAAATATAAGAAAATAATAATAATAATAATAATAACATGAAGGTAACCAAAACTTTCATTAGCGCCATCAGGATGGAATTTGGTGTGGACAAATGTGCGGTCATGCATGTAAAGCGAGGGGGGATTGTGGAATCCGTGGGAACCCAACTTTCGGATTCCATACACCTGAGATCCCTCTCTTCAACCGAAACTTACAAATATTTGGGTATGACGGAAGCGTTAGGCATCAACGCCGCCGACATGAAACAATCGCTGAGGGAGCGCTTCTTTGGCCGCCTGAATAAAGTATTAAATAGTCTTTTATCAGGCGGAAACAAGGTGCGCGCCTTCAATGGTTGGGTCATGCCGGTTTTGATGTACTCTTTCGGCATACTCAAATGGACTCAGACGGAACTTGACGCCCTGGATAGGAGGGTCCGCACATTGCTGACCGCAAATCGGATGCACCATCCACGGTCATCGGTGATGAGACTGTATATCCCGCGGAAGTGTGGAGGTCGAGGCTTTTTAAACGCTAAGACCCTGCACAATCGTGAGATATGCAGTCTCAGGGAATACTTCCTAGAAACCGACGTGGTGATGCACCGAGATGTGGTCTCAGTGGATAAGGGCCTCACCCCGCTCTCCTTGGCTGACGAGAACTGGCGCAAACCTATAATATTAGATACTAATGACCGCAGGGAGGTATGGCAGAGCAAAGAGCTACACGGGCGCTTTTACCGGGTCCTACATGGACCCGATGTAGACCTCTTAGCGTCCGTATCCTGGTTGCGATTCGGTGATCTCTTTGGGGAAACCGAAGGTTTTGTCTTTACGATTATGGATGAAGTTATAATGACGAACAACTACCGGAAATATATTGTGAAAGACGGCACGGTTGACATCTGTCGGGCATACCACCGTCCGGGGGAATCAATCCGCCACATTATTTCTGGCTGTTCTCGTCTGGCTAACGGAGACTACTTGCATAGGCACAACCTTGTAGCCAGGATTATCCACCAGCAACTTGCTCTGAAATACAGTCTTGTGGAATCGGAAGTACCGTACTATAGGTATGCGCCCGACCCAGTTCTCGAAAATGGCAATATTACGTTGTATTGGGATCGATCTATCATCACTGACAGGACTATTGTTGCTAATAAGCCAGAGATAGTGGTGATAGATCGATTAACGCGTCGCACAATGATTATTGATATAGCGGTCCCGCATGACGAGAACCTCGTAAAAGCTGAAAAAGATAAGCAGATTAAGTAGCAGATTAAGTACCTAGCTCACGAGGTTGTCGACATGTGGGATGTGGATACAGCAATCATTGTGCCGATAGTCGTGACGGCCAATGGCATAATACCCAAGAGCCTCGACCAACACCTGAAGAGGCTCTCGCTAGGCAGCTGGATCAAGGGCTTAATCCAGAGAGCGGTACTTCTGGACACGGCGCGTATCGTCAGGAGGTTCCTCTCTCAGGAGCCCTGACCACCGGTAGCTTGGACCCTGTTCCCGATACCGGTGGGCTGCTATTTTTTATATTTTTAAATGTTTTTTTTTTTATATTTTTATAATTTAAAAATGTAAACAATATGTTTTTAAATGGAATAAAGGAAATAATAATAATAGACATACATAAACTCACGCCTTCTTCGCATGGGGGTAGGCAGAAACTATAGAACGCCACCTGCTACGCTCCTTACATACTCTTTTTGCTTCGTTTACGTTCATACATCTGGTCATACACGCACGCCGGTTGCGAGCACTACGCACCTGACCTTTTTGAAGAACATCACCAATGGGGTCACTATATGTCTTTCTGGGGCGTCCCCTCCCGGTATTTCCACTCACTACTGCCTTGTAAATATCTTTTGTTAGTCGCATTTTATTCATCCTCTCAACATGACCAAACCTAGATGGTTTAGCATACTCTTTTAAATTTTTGCCACTACATCTTCCTTTAAACCGCACCTTTGCCTTATCACATAATTTTTCAGCCTATCATTTATAGTCACACCACACATGCTTCTCAAGGAACTTTCATGCTTCTTTTGCCACACCCAACATTCATTTCCATACATAAGCGTAGGCACCAGCACACTATTATGAACAGCCAGTCGAGCCTCTTTGGGCATCGACTGGTTGGTCACCATCGCATGTATAGCACCATTCACTTTATTTCCCGCATTTACTCTCCCTTCCACATCTTCATCAATCTGGCCATCCCTTGTAAACAGACTCCCCAAATATACAAATTCACTTACTTGCCCTACACTCTTATCATTTATTTTCACATCACGATACACCGATATATCCTTTTCTCTTTCAAACACCATGAACTTCGTCTTATTCACATTTATATTCTTCCTTTACATCTTATATGCTTCATCCATCACAGTCATCATGTCCTGCAGCTGTTCTGCTGACGATGCAAGTAGAACTTGATCATCTTCGTAAAGAAGGCATTTTCCAGGCAACTCATTCATTCTAAATCCGCACTCACCCTCTTTCAAATCTATTAGACAACTACCCATGTACAAGTTAAACAGCCACGAGGGCGCCACACAACCCTGTCTAACACCCCTTGAGGTGCAGAACCAGTCTGTGTATGCCCCATTAATACTAACACAAGCACTGGAATCCTTCCCGTATAGAGATTTCAACGCCCGTACCAAGCGCCAGTCTAGACCATACATGGATAGTGTCGACCACAGTACTTCCCTCCACACACTGTCCTAGGCCTTCTCCAAGTCAACAAAAGTACAGTAGACTTTCTTGTGCTTTGCCAGATGTTTTTCGGCTATGCACCTTAAGGAGAAGATCTGATCCATACAGCCCATTCTCTCTCTAAATCCTGCTAGCACATCCCATATTTTCTCATCGGTCACTCTTATCACTCTTTTTATTAAAACATTCGCATACAGTTTGTCGAAAACACTCAAAAGACAAATTTTGCGGTAATTTTTACACTCCTGCTCAGAGCCTTTTCCCATACATAGTGGTACAATTAGAGCCATGCACCAGTCATCCGGCACATGGCCATATCTCCAACCCACCCCGTCAGCGCTCTTCAGTATTTTAGCTGACACTCTGTCATACCCTGCAGCTTTCCCACTTTTCGTCCCTTTCAATGCTTTTACAATCTCATCTACTTATATTTCATTCCCTTCATATGCATCTAAGCGTGGGTCTTCCAAACTGGCTTCTGCCCAATTACACATTCCTTGCACATTACCCTGACAACTAAATAAACTGTCAAAGTATCCCTTCCAGCGTTCCAAGACCTTACATTCTTCGCCTGATAAACATCCATCTTAGCTCTTACAACATTTGTACTCGATGTTCCTGCCACTCCGCGAACCAATCTTACCTGTTTCCAGAACAGATTAACATTGGCTCTGAAGTTATCAGAGAACTCCCTGTTATAATTTTCTTCCTTTTCATCCTTTTTCATTTTTACAATCTCTTTTACTTTCGCTTTCATTTCGGTGTATTCCTTCTTCACTCTTTCTAAATCGTCTGCCACAGGCGTTGCCTGATAAATTCTATTTTGGGCTTTACAGGCTAGCACATTAAGCCAGGCCTCTTTCTTCTTCCTCATAACCTCTTTAACTTCGCCATCTATACAATAATCATTTGTTCTACTACTACATTTCCTCTGCGCTAGACCACATACTTTTGTGGCTGCTTGCACCATACAATTTTTCACTAAATTCCATACTTTTTCTAGAGTATAATCATTCGTATCATCAAATATTTTATCCGTCTTCGCTTTTACTTCCCTCTTATATTCCTCTTTTACTTTCAATTCTTGCAGTCTTTCCACTTTTATTCTTTCTAGAGCACTCACAGGAACTCGAAATCGGTGACGGCAATGCCTGAATAGACCATCCATCCGACACATAACCAGATAATGATTAGTCCCTACATTAACACCCCGATATGCTCTAATATCTGTAACCTTACTCTTTAATCTATCATCCATAATCACAAAGTCAATCATACTTCTGCAGTCTTGCCTTTCCCACGTATACCTATGAACCTTTCTATGACTAAGCATAGTGTTCATAACACACAAATTCTTCTTTACACATATTTCTAGTAAATTCATCCCGTTCTCATTCACTCTATCATCCCCAAATGCGCCTAATACTTTTTCGTACCCATTCCTCTTCGCACCAACCCAACCATTAAAGTCTCCAAGCATAACAATCTTCTCATTTGACCTACATTCATTCACTAAATCCTTCAATCAAAATTCTTGTCTCTCCGAAGGTGAGCTTCCTGTATCGGGAGCATACAGGCACACAATAAATATAGGGTTTAGGCCCTTAGCTCTTACCCAAAGAATTCAGGGACTCACACAAACATTCACACATTTCATCATCCGCTCGGAGAGGACAATTCCCACACCCTGACAGGCCCTGTGTGTCTCTTGAAAACCGGACCAGATGGCGGTCAAAGAGCCGTGTTTGGGTATGTCCACTCCCTTTTTTTACGTCTCATTCATACATAACACATCTATTCTTTTACCTTTCACCATCTCACACACCTCATCTATTTTATCTTTTATACCTCCCTGCATATTCAGCAGCTCGCTTTTCGCCCCTTGAGAACAACTGACGTGGTGTGTGGCGAGCATCACCACCGCCTCCGAGTTGTTTATTATTTTGATTTCTCATTTAGTTCCCACGGATAGCAGAGGAAACATCTGTCGACACTCTACAGAGCCCCGCATGTAGAGGTAAGGCTTTTTTTTTTAGTGTGGGAAATCATCAAATAACTTCTCCCGCTCTGGGCGGAGCGGGAGGGTGTCAGACTCTTACTGACTAAAACCCACCTGTATTCCTTCCTGTTGCCTGTGTTGCGGGGGCCTCGGTGACCCATAAGTACCTTCCCGCGACCCCGGCAGGAGAGGTAAGGCTTGTTAGTGCCTGGGGGCGCCCGATCCCGGATAACAGGCATGCTCGTGACTAGGCCCAGACCCTAGCCATTCAGCTCTCGGCACGGCAACCTTAGCTTGGGTGTGTGTTGTTAGTACCACACAGAGGAAAACAATAGAATCCTTCAACTATTCCCTTAGTCGCATTTTACGACACCCACGGGATGAGATGGTTTGGTTCTATTCTACCACCCGGAAACCACACGGGCAATCATTCATAAAATCATTCTTATCTAATTTTCCGATGCTCTCATGATTAGTGTTAAGTGTCACTCAAGTTCAAGTTAACTCACACATTTACTTAACTCGTGCTACAATTTATTTAGTGTATGAGTAACCGACATATGTACACTAAATATATTCCGTCAATATTGAACATTGAGTCAAGTGCTATACTCAACTTCCTAAGGCTAAACCGGTAATTTCGTAACACACATAAAATGACAATTGATTGCTTCATTTTGACAGTTCAGCCACGTTCATTGCTTTGTTGCGCAGACGAATTTTTCAAACCTATAAACCAATGAATAAGCAATATCCTTCAAAGCTCTTGGATTGTTATTGAATTTGAATTGATTTTTTTTTTCAATTTATTTATTTACATAACCAAATTACAAGATGATTATCAACATTATCTAAATTAAATTAAAACTAAGTTAAGCCTCAAAAAAGCCCTCGGGGCATTGTACCGAGGATGCTGGCGGCATTTCCTCGCTGAATTGCAATGCTGATCCGTTGCGCGAGAAATTCGCCAGCTTTTCGGTCACCAGTTACATCAACTAGACGTTTCGCGATTTCCGCAAATAACTTATGCGCACTGGGATCCCACGGACCGAGTGTCTCGACGCTAAAGGGCACAAAGTTGTACTCTCTGCACATTTTGTACACATCACACATTCCTGCCAAGGCCTCCATTGAATTTATTGAATCATAATCTGAATGATTTTAAAGTATGTTGCTAATCCGTTGCTTCATATGTAATAACGCAATGAATGTTGTTGAACCCATTGGCTACTGATAGTAGTTACGCAATTACCGCGCAGATTGGAGTGGGCCGTGCCACAACGAAACGCATTCTAAAAATCCTCCTACATCACTTTCGAACATTTTTTTTTCTATAGGCGGGCCGCACCGCCTTTTTACCCGACTGCCTCAGGAGGGTAATGTTTTTCGAGAGTATGTATGTATGTATGTATGTATGTATGTATGTATGTATGTATGTATGTATGTATGTATGTATGTCTATTTCTTTGGCACGCTCTGTAGCCTAAACGGCTTAATGGATTTTAACATATGAGGTGTCCTTAGATTCGTCTTAATTGTGGGAGTGACATAGGTTATATAAAATTTATAAATTGCACCTGCAAATACAAAAAAAAGGGAGGGGAATGGTTTTTTTTAATTAATTGCAACAATATTGGTATCAAATAAAAGCTAGTAATGAGTAATTTTCAAATATATATGTTAATAAAACTAAAAAGCTTGAAATAAAATAAATTATTTAAAAAACAAAAACCCGACTGCAAAAACACATAACTGAAAAGGGAAAAACAAGCATTATAATCTATATAATTTTGGTCTTGCAGGCGGGGACAGTCGAAGAACCTGAAATATGGTGTAACTTTTGATTGTCCCCGCCTGCAAGACCAAAATTATATAGATTATAATGCTTGTTTTTCCCTTTTCAGTTATGTGTTTTTGCAGTCGGGTTTTTGTTTTTTAAATAATTTATTTTATTGTATGAAAATGCGTGCGCTGCGGCTGTAATGTGCGCTTGGCTTAATACTGACATGGATGTCAAGCACACATAAGTACATAAGTGCGAAATTGACACATTTACTGTCATGCCACAGACACAGCAGTATCATTCAACGACTATTATGTCCAAGTAGTTGAAAGTGAAATATTTTGAGAGCCGATACAATTTCTAATAAAAGCCACTAAGCAAACTTAAGAATGAGGATAGTGGGATGATACTTAAACGAATACCTTTGAATGATGTTTTCTTAACTATAACATACACTGCGTGTATAAACTAGATGTCTGAACGTAAACGAAGAAAAAGGAGTATGTAAGGATAGTAGCAGGTGGCATTTAGTAGTTTCTGTATATGAAAAAGGCGTGAGTTTTTGTAAGTGTGTAGCTCTAAAATGGACGACATATTTACTTAGAACATAATTTCTCCTTGTCTCATAGTTTAAGATGTATCCATCCACATTGACCCATCTCAACGGATCAACCTTTTGTAGTTCGTGCCTGTGTGAGAGACGAATACGATCGATACCTACTTAAATAATCCAGTGGAAAATTCTTGTCTAACAACAGTACACGCCTTTCACGCGCAAAAGTTCAAAAACAAAGATTTGTTTTTTGTTATCTGAATCAGTACACAGTTTCATAAATCATCCCTCAACCGTCCCGCCTCCTCCTTCGCGAGCATTACTGCTTCGCAGAAGGAGGTGACGGCTGCCCATGCCTTCTCGCTCCGTACCATGGCCTGAACCAGGGCCGGACGCGAGAGGTCTCTGCCGCCGATCGCCTCCACGAGGACACGGCGGTGCTCTGCCCAAGCCGGGCAGACCTCCACCGTATGCTCCACCGTGTCCTCCGGGCGATCCACACAGTGGTGACACCCGGACGTTTCCTCCCGCCTTATCCGACACAGGAACCTCCCGAAGCTGCCGTGTCCGGTGAGGACCTGCGTCAGGCGAAAGGTAAGGACGCCGTGGCGTCTCTCCAGCCACTCCTCAAAGAGGGGACTTATCGCCGCAATCGTGGCGTGCCCAGCACTGGGTTGCGACAACCGTACTTTCCATGACGCCATGAGATCCCGCCGGAGCTCCGTCCGCTGTGCCGCGATTTCTCGCGGCAGCGGACTAACGCCCCGGCGTTTCGCCTCCTCGCGCCACTCCCATACGTGCGCGAGGACTTTTGCCTCCAGATCCCATGGCGGCAATCCGGCAAGGAGGCTCGCTGCCTCACAGGAGACCGTGCGGTATCCCCGGACCATCCGGATGGCCATGACCCTTTGGGCCGCGCTCAACCGGCGGGCTGGCCGCAGCGCCAGAGAGCGCGCCCATACAGGAGCCCCGTAGAGGGCCATGGACCGCACGACCCCCGCGTAGAGCCTCCGGCAGGAGGCGTTTGGACCCCCTAGATTGGGCAGGAGCCGCTTCAATGCAGCGCCCGCCCGCTCCAGTTTGGGAGCCAAACGTCGGAAATGCTCCACGAAGTTCCACCAGCTGTCGAGGACGAGTCCCAGGTACTTCATCGTCGACTCGACGCCGATAGAAACCCCTAATACCGTTATTTGGGACCCCAACGGTGGCGCGTTCCGAGGACCATGAAAACTCATGGCCTCGGACTTGTGCAGGGCCACCTCGAGTCCCAATTGCCGGATCCTTTCGACGATTGTCGCAACCCCGTGTGCCACTAATTCGGCCGCCGCCTGGTGCGACCTCCCCTGCGCCAGGACCAACGTGTCGTCAGCGTAGCACACTACACTGACGCCGCTAGGGAGGTCGGCGCGCAGCACCCAGTCGTATCCGATGTCCCACAGATGCGGCCCCAGGACCGATCCCTGTGGGACACCGCACGACATCTCTTGCCGGTTCCACACTCCCTGGTGACCGGGGTAGATGACGGCCCTGTCCGTCAAGTAGGCCTCGACCACACGACAGAGGTAGGTCGGCATCCGGTGTTACCGGAGTGGCTCCCTGATGCAACTCCAGGGCAGGGTATTGAAGGCATTGGCGATGTCTAGAGACACCGCCAAGACGACCCCACCCTGGGCAACAGCATTCCCCGTCGTCAGGGCTCGCACACGCATGATGGCGTCCACCGTAGAGTGCCCTCTGCGGTAACCAAACTGGCTCTCCGCCAAATCCGGCCCCACCCGCACCAGCTGGCCGACGAGGCGGTCTGCAATGACTCTTTCAAAGAGCTTGCCCACCTCGTCGAGCAGCACGATGGGCCGATAAGCGGATGGAGAGTCCGCAGGGCGCCCTGCCTTCTTTATGAGGACCAGTTTTCCCGTCTTCCAACGAAGCGGGAACTGGCCCCTCTCCAAACATGCGCTTAGGAGCCCCCTAAGTCGAGGTCCGAGAGCCTCCTCTCATTTCTACCTCGGTCACCTCCGGAGCATCGTCGTCGTCGTCGTCGTTGGCGGTGTGGTCCGCATCGGGCATCGCAATAGGCGAAGCCATAGGCGGGGAGGTGTGTTCCCCTCGGGAAGGGAACAGAGCGTTCACCACGTCCTCCACAAGCTGGGGCCGGAGACTCTGCGTCAGCGGGGGAGCCCATGGGCGGAGTTTATCCCGCACCACTTTGTGCGGGCGTCCCCACGGGTCCCTGTCCAGAGTCCCCAGCGACTCCTCGCGGGCCAACCCCCTGGCCCGCAGGATCTCCGCTTGGAGGGCGGTCTTCGCAGCTCTGTACCCCTCGTACAGCTCCGCCTGAATGGCTTCCGTATCCGTAGGTTTGATACGGAGCCTGCGGTGCCTGGTGTACCGGCATCGCGCAGCCACGCACGCAGTGCGCAGAGACGTCAGCTCCTGCGACCACCAGTACACCTGGCGCGACGCACGGCCAGGCTGGACCCGGGGCATTGCCACGTCACATATGTCGGACATGGCCTCCCGGAACCACTCCGCCTCGTCGTTGATGTCAGCAGGCCTGTCCGGTGGTGACACCCAGGCCTGCACGATCGAGGCTTCCAGGAGGAGCTCCCGGTCCAGCTGCTTCAGCGCCCACCGCGGACCACTCGGGGCCCGTCGGACCGGCGCGTCCGAGGTCTAGGCGGAGACGTCGAACCGGATATACCGGTGATCGGAATAGGTCTCCACCCCCTCCATGACACGCCAGCCAACTACACGCGGCGACAGAGCGGGGCTGGCGAACGAGATGTCCACCACTGATTCACCCCGCATCCGCACACACGTGGGGACAGAACCCCGGTTTAGGACGACCAGGCCTGTCTCCAGGGCCCAGTCCTCCACCATCCTGCCCCGTGTGTCCGTTAACCGGGAACCCCAAGCCAAATTCTTGGCATTGAAGTCCCCGAGGACGAACACGGGGAGGGAACCAAACCCGACGACGACGTCTCTCAACTCCGCAAGGGAGTTGTGGAACTCGGCAAGAGTTCGGTTCGGAGAGAGGTAGACCCCTACCACGACAATCTCCCCGAACCGTGCTGCTACGCAGCCCCGTCCTCTCTTGACGGCCTCGAGGGACGGGGTACCGGCGGCGGCCGACGAAATTAGGGTCACTGAGCCGCTCAGGTCCTCCACCCAGTCATCGACCACTGCGCCATGCTCTGGAGCAACAGATCCTGAGCGGCGGCGCAGTGGTTGATGTTCGCCTGGAGGAGGCGTAATGGGGCCATTAATGGCACTCCATGTCAGCCCCCTCTTGGGCCTCCTTCCCAGCCCCCTGAGAGGGGCCTGCCGCAGCGGCCACGGTGGCGACGGCGACGACGGCGGTGTTGGAGGCGGCAGCGGCGGTGGCAGTGGTGGCGGCTGCGGCGGTGACGGCGGTGGCGGAGGGCTTGCCTCTGGCCCTGGCTTTGGTGGGTGGGGCGCAGGCCTTGCCCCCATCCGGTGCTCGGCCGGCTTGCCAGCCGCCGCACATACGGCACAGTGCGGCGTGGCATTGCACGAGCCAGCCTTGTGCCGGGGCAGACCGCAGCGGTAGCAAAGACCGCTGCGGTCCACCTCCGAGGTGCAATTCGCTTGCACGTGGTTGCCCACCTGGCAGCGGAAGCACCTCAGAGGTCTGGGTTCCAGCAGTTTCACCTGCGCGGAATCCCAGCCCACCAATAGCCGTTGGCCCTCCCCGGCAATTTTTTTGGCCGCCGACACGGGGCAGCTCACCATAACGGTTTGCAGCCCCGTGGAGTCAGGACGGATGGTGCCTGCTTTCACCTGCTCGGCAGAGCACCCCCCGGTCCTAACCACCGCGGCGACCACCTTGTCCTCCGTCACGGAATCGTCCAGGCCCATGATGCGTATGCTAGCGCACTTGGTGGGCCTGGACACTCGAAAATCGTCCGCATTTAGGGACGCCCTAAGCTTTTCGGCCAGAGCGTCAGCGGCCGGGCCACTGGCCGCACTGGGGACCTCCACCATTCGGGCCCCAGTCGCCGTAACCTTCATTTTTAGGCCTTTTGATGCGCCGAGCTCCTCGAGGCGCACCACCTCACCCACCTTCGCCATAACTGTTCTATAGGACGCGCCCTTCTTTTCCGCATCCGGCTGTAGTGTATAATCACCACGGCTGCGGAATTCGGGGCGCGGAGCCTAGCCGCGGCGGTGCGCTCCTTGCGCCGCTGCCGCCTCTCCCTCTTTTTTTCCGCCCTTGCTGCCTTACCTGCCTTCTTCTTCTCCCCGACCACTTGCCATTCGGCATCGGCCGGAAGAGATTTAGGAGGCGGGGGCAGCCGTTTAGCCACCAGGGCCGGTGCCCTCGCTGCTTGGGCTGGGGCCCTCGTCGCCGGGGCCGAAGCCAAAGCCTTTGCCACTAGGGCTGGAGCCTTCACGAACCGTACATTCGCCACGCCCTTTGGCTGCCCCGTCGACCCCGGTTTGGCCGTGGCACCTGCGGCGGCTGAATATAAGGTGGGCTTCGACTTGCCGGAGTTCGGCTGGCTCGCCACCAACGGGGGGCGCTGGACGATGGCCTCCAGGGCGGAGAAACGACTCCACAAGGAAGCCATTTTCTGCCGCACCAGGGTCAGAACCCGGTCCTCTACAGGCACGGGCCGACCCTGTCCCTGCTGCTGCCCCCCTTGTGGCTCCATCAAGAGGGCGGCTTCTCGGAGCCCAGCCAGGTCTGCTCGGAGCTTCTCATTCTCCTTTCGGAGAATCTCCATGGCGGCTGTCAATCGGGCGACCTCCGCCCGCATCTCTGACATACCGTCCGGAGAAGGCCCGACGTGAAGGGCCTCCGCTTCCGCCACAATAGAGGCCGTGGCCGCAACTATGGCCTGATCCTTAGAGGACCTGAGCCTCTTAATGAATACAGCCTTAATCGCCGCGGCCACTACCTCCGCAAACCTGTCCGCAGGCTCCGAATTGGAGCCACCAGCGGCTTCCAGCCCACCCTCAGGCTCCTCCATGGCGAGCCTCTCGGCTCGCTGGGCTGGCTGGGCTTGGCTGGTCAGCTCGACCAGGCCGGCTCGGCTCGGCTTACCATCCTCCTTAGTGGGGGGCCCTCTGTCCACCCCTTTACCAACTCGGCCTCCACCCCGTCGGCTGGTGTGAATTTTCTTCCTCCGTTCGACTCCTTCGTCGGAGGAAGACCCTGGGTTGGGCCGCTTCGAGGTTCGCCTGAACCCTCGATTCTTCTGCACGACTTCCTTTCGCTGTGAGCTCCCGGAGCTCTCTCTGCCTGATGCAGCGTCGGACTCTGACCCCGCATCACTCTCCTCCCCTTGTCTTCCAGTTTTTTTTGAGTAGAATTTCTTTTCCATTTCTGTTCCCACGAGTGTGGGGGATCTAAAACGTCCATCTAGGTTCACCCCCTGTCCCTAGGTAAGTGTAAATTTGTAATTCAACCAGGGGGTCCACTGGTACCCTGGCTGGGGGTGCGCTAACGACTGATGCGCCACCTACAACTACGAAGTTGCAGATGACACTACTCCTCAGCTATTCATATCCTTGCCGCGCACCAAAACGTGATATTAGAGGAATTGTTTATAGAGGTTATCTTCCTCGCGATCCGGGTGACCAAGCCAAGATTCTCGTCCCGTTCCAAGTCACAAAACATGACTGTGATCTCTTTACGGATTACGATTTTGACGGTTGCAGTCAGGAGAATCAGTTCTCCCGCTGCTAGCTCGCTAGCAGGGTGAGTGCACAACGAGCGCCGCCCTTGCTTCTCCCCTATGTCCTCTGTTTGGATCAGAGAGACATCAGGAAAAACGTCGGCCAATATTGGCCCCTCCTTCGCGGACCTTCCCATCCGCCTCGCCACTCTGCGCCCACTCGACCTACCCTCTGTAAGCAGAGGGGGGAGTGGACGACCGACGATCGAGCATGAATCTGGCGCCACGCAGAAATTCGCCACGGTCAATACCCTCTCCGAAACATGGAGAGACTATTGGCCGTGCCCAGGATGCACCGGCCCGACGACTGCTCTTTCCCCCGAACGTATTCGAAGGGAACCAGTTAGCAATCAGGCACACGAGGAGGTTTTCTGCACGCACCCCTCGCCAGTTATGCTTAAGGGGACTACAGGACCTAAACGCAAATTTTGTATGTTTTATAATGCCTAAAGTTATATGATCCACTGCAGTAATCAAAAAAAAAAAAAAATATGATATTCTTCACGATATATTCTAGGTAGACAGTGTGTTGAAAACATAATATAACTAATTTGATACGATAGAAAAAATCACGAAAATACCTCTAAAAAATTCTTTTAACGATTAAAAACCATACTAATATACATACAATCATTCTGATTTTTTGTCAGATTATTCAACAAGTAACATTTAGCATAATAGTGTTTTATTTTTATCCAAATAATAGATTTTTTGTAAACATAGAATTGCTTCATATTTTGCAACAAATTTCAAGCGTTGTGTCATCGCGCTCCTCTTGCGTTTGTCAGCCTCATAAGTCCCATGTAATAGGGGGCGAGTCTATCGCCATCAACCGGGCACGAATTCCAGACTCCGGGCTGCTACTGAGTAATTCCTAATAGAAAATCCCAGGACCTCATGCTCAGTAGTAGCGCTTGCGACCACTACACCAACGAGGCAGTCAATTATACTTCATCTGTCTAGCCTTTTCCCAACTATGTTGGGGTCTGAATACCAGTATTTTACATGGAGCGACTGCCTATCTGACCTCCACAACCCAGTTACTGGGTAACATGATACCCCTTGGTAAGACTGGTTGTCAGACTTTCGAGCTTCTGACGACTCGTAACAACTGTCAATGATCTACAAATGACAGCCGGGACCAACGGCTTAACGTGCTTTCCGAGGCACGGAGGGGTCTTGGTATGTAAAGATCCAACCACGGACCAACCGCGGCCAGCGTAGCTTAACCTGATCGATCGACCCGTGCGGCTGTTATTACTTAGCCACAAGCCCCATTATACTTGTAACCTATTTATTTCCGTGGCAAAGCACCGCGTAAAAAATAAAATTGAAGTCAATGTTTGTAATGTCAAAAGAACGGCTTTTTTAAATGCATATATAAGTATATACGGAGCCTAAAACCTTTTTTAAAATTTTTCTCTTTCTGTCTGCCTCTGTCTGTTCCGGCTCATCTCCGAAACGGTTGGGCCGATTTTGACGGGACTTTCACTGGCAGATAGCTTATGTTATAAGGAGTAACTTAGGTCATTGAGCAGCTAGTATAATATATTTCTCTTAAAATAATGTTTAGTAATATTATGTGGAGATAGATAGATGCCCCAGCTAGATGGACCGACGACCTTAAAAAGGTGACTGGGATAGACTGGATGCGGAAGGTGGAGGACAGGGTGTTGTAGCGCAGCCTGGGAGAGGCCTATGCCCAGCAGTGGAACGTTATAGGCTGATTGATGTGGAGATAAGAATATTCTGATAGAACTGACGATAAAATTAGATAGAGTTATAATAGCTGTGTTAAGGCTTTTACAGACTGGGGCGATATCGCATAGGCAGCAATATGCCTGTCGCGCCCGCGATATCGCCTCAGTATGCAGGAGCCTTTAACGTTATCAGTGATGAAATTTAGTGAAAGATTTGATTTTGTTAAAATACTATTTCTTTTTACCAGCCACACGGGTCGATCGATCAGGTTAATTTACGCTTGCCGCGGTTGGTCCGTGGATGGGTGACCATCTTTACATACCAAGACCCCTCCGTGCCTCGGAAAGCACGATAAGCCGTTGGTCCCGGCTGTCATTTGCAGATCTTTGAAAGTCGTTACGCGTCGTCAGAAGCTCGAAAGTCTGACAACCAGTCTTACCAACGGGTATCGTGTTACCCAGTAACTGGGTTGTGGAGGTCATATAGGCAGTCGCTCCATGTAAAATACTGGTATTCAGCTGTATCCGATGAGACTGGAAGCCAACATAGTTGGGAAAAGGCTAGGCAGATGATGACTATTTCTTTTTATCCAGTTTTTTTTTGCATTATCGTCGTTACTGACAAACATAATTCCTTTATAAGCCTATTCACGAAATATAACTGTACAAACACACTACCTTAGATTTCCACAATATTTACTTTGAAAACGTACACACAATAAAATTATCTGTGTCCTATAAAACAGACGTAATAATTAAGGCTTATTAGTTTGACGTCAACTGTCTGGAAAATGCCGCCAGCACCTAATTACACTGATATAAAAATTAACAAACAAATTTAAAACGCATATAAAGTACATTAGAATCAATAATTTCTTCCTAAACACCGTTTCGGTATTGTTAAATTGACGTTAGTTGTGTTATAACTAGGATTTGTCCTCGGATCCGCCCGTTTTTTTAAAGGATTTTCATAACTCTTTCCATTAGCTGGGTCCAGCTAATAGAAAGAGTTATGGGTGACCCAGCTAATGGACAGTACACTACACCGACTGTAGCTTTAATTAGTGCCAAAGATTTTTTATGCCCCACGTATTAAGGTTCGTGCAGACTACCGTGATATCGCGGGCGCGACATCGCCCCAATCTGCGCCGTAATCGCCGTTGAGCTTGGCCATACAAATGAGCGTCGCGCTTATACTGCGCCGCTTTTCGATTTCATAGGAAATATTTATTTTTAGTAAAATCACAAATTGTATTATAGATAATAAAATAGTATGTTCATACGAAATAAAACCTTGAAAATAGTTTTGTAGTTTTGAAAGTAATATCGTTTTTTATGGGTAGACATTATTTCCTGATTTTTTTCATATAGTATTTTACTACAATACTTAAATATTCACATCTACATAGAATTGATGTCTACGCGTTCTAGTTTAACATACATTTTTTTCATAACTTACTGGCATTTTATAAAGGCATAATAACAGATTTAAAATTCACTAAAATCATATATCTGCGCCTTAAGGTGGATCCGCTGTGGTAGCCCGCGAAATTGATCAATATATAACCTGACACTGCAACTTTGCGAGCTACCATTGCGGATCTACCTTAAGTAGTTCGGAATTCGCGGGAAGTTACGAAAGGGTTACCGAGGCCCCTGGCAATACAGGCAACGAAAGGAACACGAGAGGGTTTTAAGGCTCCCGCAGACAAGCGCGACGCGACAGGTTGATGTGAAACTAGCAGCACAATTTCTTTGAAAACTTCATGGAAAGTGTCATGGCTGCGCGTCGCGCTGCCTGTCAAGCCCGCGATATCGCACCAGTCTGCACGAGCCTTAAGTCAGTAAGAGTCTGACACACCCTCCCGCTCCGCCCAGAGCGGGAGAAATTATTCGATAAAAACCCACCCAAAAAAAAAGTAGTACAAAATCTCTCATGCAGCTGTATTTGGCCAACCCACATGCGACATCTAGTCACAGCAGAAACCACCCAGGACACTCTATTCATACTTCAGAAAAATCTGCGACTTTTTAATAGAAAAATTTCGGAATACTTCATGGAAAGTGTCATGGCTGCGCGTCACACTGCCAGTCGCGCCAGTCTGCACGAGCCTTAAGTCAGTAAGAGTCTAACACACTCCCGCTCCGCCCAGAGCGGAAGAAGTTATTTGATAATTACCCACCCAAAAAAAAAGTAGTATCGAAATCTCATGCAGCTCTATTTGGCCAGCCCACATGCGACACTAAGTCACACCAAAAACCACCCAGGACACTCTATTCATACTTCAGAAAAAATCTGCGATATTTTAATAGAAAAATTGCGGAATACAGACAGAAGTAGAGACTCGTTCAATATTTCACAGAATTTTATGGAAAAATAAATCGAATAAATGACTTTTTAATTAATACGACTTAAGTACAGGTTTCTTAATTACCTGCTCTTATTTTATAGTTATTGGTATAAATATTGAACTTTAAAGTGACAATTTCATTAGTAGGTATAATTAATGAATTTCTATATAAAACAATGACGGTATCACCACACAATTGCAACATTAAAATTGGACTGAAAGATGAATAATAAGCAGTGATTGCGGTTATCATCATATTTCCTGTATTATTGGTTTGTATTTTATTAGTTTGGTCGGTTTTGGTTGGTTGCGTTTTTGGTTGGAATGTCTATTTACAATTATAATCTATATTGACATTTTGCTGGTTTATTAATAACATATAAATTGGTTTGTTTGACCTAGAAACAATTTTATTCTCAAATAAGTTAATAAAAACAAAGCAATAGTGATGTGCATATACATTATGAAAATTTCGATCAATAATTTGATCGATATATGAAAAGCATAAAACTCCTTTGATGCACGACTTCAGTCTGAATACCAAAATACTCGAAAAAAAAACCGGCCAAGTGTGTGTTGGGCCACGCACAATGAAGTTGGGATGAACTTATCCTAAAAACAAACTTAACATTGTAGTTGAAAAACATGTTCTACCACACCGATATACGTCACGGTCAATTCTCCAACTGCAATTTTAAGTTGGTCGACTATTACTCGTTAACTTGTAAAGCATACTTAGTTTTCCTTTTAATTTCGTTATATGTACTACTGCCATAATTTTTTTCACATATCCAAAAACAACCATTTATCTGACAGGGGGGAGACACTTGACTCTAACACGAATCGACAAATGGTGTTCACAAACCTGCAATATTTTTGTACGGCCTATCCAACAATATCCCACACCATGAGATATACGAGAAAAAAAAAATATCATCCCCACATTACATGCAAGAGAGGCCCAAAAAAATTGTGTTTTAAAATTTTATTTTACCTTTTTGTGCGTGATTAATATTAAGTGGGCTTGTGGCTAAGTAATAACAGCCACACGGGTCGATCGATAAGGTTAAGCTACGCTTGCCGCGGTTGGTCCGTGGATGGGTGACCATCTTTACATACCAAGACCCTCCGTGCCTCGGAAAGCACGTTAAGCCGTTGGTCCCGGCTGTAATTTGTAGATCTTTGACAGTCGTTACGGGTCGTCAGAAGCTCGAAAGTCTGACAACCAGTCTTACAAAGGGGTATCGTGTTACCCAGTAACTGGGTTGTGGAGGTCAGATAGGCAGTCGCTCCATGTAAAATACTGGTATTCAGCTGTATCCTTAAGACTGCAAGCCGACCCCAACATGGTTGGAAAGGCTAGGCGGATGATGATGACGATGTGCGTGATTAATATGTAAACCTACCCAAGCCAAATTACAGCTTTCTAGTACTAAGCGTCTCTGAGCTAAAGCGGGGACAGACAGACAAAGAGACACAGGGCGAAACTATAAGGGCTCCTTGTTGACTACGGAACCCTAAAAATCAGCCAAGTGCGTATCGGACCACGCCTGATGGAGTCGGGATGAATTTATCCCACGAACAAGCATTAACCTTGCAGTTGAAAAACATGTACAGAGTAGTGATTGTAAGTATACGTAGTATTGAATAGGGAGAAACTTAAATTCGTCGATAAAACTGTTTTCCTGGGGTCCACTCGATTCAAGGCTGCAATGGGGTCCTCATTTAACATCTCTTGCAGGACGGCTAGTTCAGCAGCATACGCTGTGAGAAAAATCCGTCAATTTACTGATGTAGGATACCGCGAGGCTAGTCTATTTCTGTTACTTTCATAGTATCATGTCTTGCGGTATTTTACTATGGGGACGGACTGCAGATATCGAGTCTATTTTATTTTGCAGAAAAGAGCCATCAGAGCAATACCTGTATGGCCTGCGCAGGCGCGATTCTCTAAGGGAACTGTTTAAAGAAATTAACATCATGACGGTACCATGTCAATATATCTATGAAACATCATGTAAAGACAAATCTAAGTATTTTCAGTAAAAAAGGTGAAAGACACAATTATAGAACTAGAAAAGGGACCAATTAAGTCAACCATGTTTCAGACTGGGTAAAGTAGACTCATCATTTATGGGGTACATACAAGATTTAAATTTCGTTTCATTCAGTTGGAGTAAGTATGTGGGGAGGTAACATACTCCAACGGAATGAAACTAAATTTAAATCTTGTATTAAACGCACACTATGCAGCCAAGCATATTATAAGTTGGGGGATTACATCGCTGACAAAAATGCTTGGCTCAACGCTGGTCCTGCTCCACAAGGGCGCATAAAATAATTGATTAGCATTCGAAAATATTTGTTGGAGCTGCTGAAGATCTTTGCGTTGTAAACTATCTTTGCATTGTATAAATTCAATCTCTTAGTATTGTATAATTGCATGGCACATGTGTGAGCACTTGGTACCTACTATAAAGCTACCATTTACTGGGTACGTCTTTCATTGACTTGAATGTGCCCGGGCGGCTGAGAGTACGAGGGTGACACTGAAAGTTTTTAGAACTGGCCACTTGTAAACGATATAATAAAAAAAACAGTTCAAATTTTGAAAATGGAACTCTTTGCCACTATAATTGTGTATGTATTTTGTTTACTATTTGGCGGCAAATTGAAAATTGTCTGAGTCACGTCAGCATGAATTGAACGCGAGAAAATTTTCGTTCGATGATTTTTTATGACTTTCAATGTCATTTAAGTCAACAAGAAAGTTATGATACACTTCGATTGGCCTTTCACGACGAAAACCTATCTCGTGCCACTGTTTACAACTGGTTTAATGAGTTTAAACGTGGTCGCACTAATCTCACCGATGATCTGCGTGAGGAACGGCCTTCTACGGCGAAGACTGAAGATAACATCAGTGTTGTGCGGCGTATGATAGAGACTGACAAAAGAGGGACTTATCAGCAGATTCGGACAAGCTTAGGCATCGGTATGAGTCATGTGCACAAAATCCTCCATGAACATTTAGCGGTCAGGAAGCTTTGTGCCCGGTGGATACCTCATAATTTGACAGAGGCCCAAAAACTCCGTCGTGTTGATTGGTGTCGTGAAATGGTTCAAAAATATAACGGAGGTGACTCAAATGCTGTGTTCGACATACTTACGGGTGACGAAAGCTGGATTTATTGTTATGATCCCGAAACTAAGAGACAGTCTGCTGTCTGGGTGTTTCCTTCCGAGGAGTTGCCAACTAAAGTGAAGAGAGGTCGAAGCGTGGGAAAAAATATGGTGGCCTCGTTCTTCGGAAGGACAGGTCATTACGCAACAATTGTTTTAGAGGTTCGAAAAACAGTTACTGCAGAGTGGTACACTAATAATTGTTTGCCACTTGTCTTGGAAAAAGTTCGGAAGAAACGACCTCGCAGTAGGTTCTTCCTTCACCACGACAACGCCTCGTCGCACACCGCCAAGCAAACAATCGACTACTTGGCGACCGCAGACGTGGAATTACTGGGTCACCCGCCCTATAGCCCCGACCTCGTACCTTGCGATTTTATTTATTTCCGATAATAAAAGAAAAACTTCGAGGAAAACATTTATGGACGCCGAGGAAGCAGTGGCTGCGTCTCAAAATGCCGTCGAAGAGACCCCTAAGGACGAGTGGGTAAAGTGCTTTTCTCAGTGGTTCCATCGGATGCAGCGATGCATTGATGTAAATGGACACTATTTTGAAAAGATATAATAAACACCACATGTCACCCGTATCGTATGTCATGCTCACTCCAATGTCTCGCTGGTCGTGGCGTGTGTGTTGGATCATTAAGTTCCCTTCAAAATGGTTGAGCTGACTGGTACTGATCCATGCATCATGCTCGTGAACGGGTGCCGTCAGTGGGGACTGGCCATTTCTTAGCAGCCACGGCTTATTTTAATTTTTCAATTGTTTTATTACGGACACTTATAACGAGCACGTCTTTCTACATTGTCCTCACATGTATAATTTCAAAATGAATGATGTAACCAATATTTTTGTAACAATATTTTAATTTAAAAGAGTGTCCGTGGAGTTTCTTGTCCGTGCTTCTCCATAGGAGCCTACTACGCTTTGGAATGGGCAACTAGCTTCATCTTTCTGACTGACCGAACCATATTTTTTTTTTTCTCACTTTCAAATAACTTCTCCCGCTCTGGGCGGAGCGGGAGGGTGTGTCAGACTCTTACTGACTAAAACCCACCCGTATTCCTTCCGTTGCCTGTGTTGCCAGGGGCCATTTAGTACCTTCCCGCGACCCCGACACGAGTGATCCTGCAAGGGTTCTGTTTATCATTCATTTGATTACGTTGTTCTATTAAAAGCAATTTAATCAAATACACGATTAAATACTTAGGTACTCAATTTTCATGTTGTTAACGTAATTAAATTCTTGGAAGCACAGAGTCCGATACACCCTCTCAACTTTAATTAACCAGGCTTACATTTTCAATGAAATTAAATCCATCAGCGAAGGACAAGAAGAACATTAATATTGAGAAACAAAAGATAAACAGCGTCTTAATTGCGTAACACACTTTCAATCACAGTTAAAACGATTTTAAAGGAAATTGCTAATCCATTGATTCAATTGTTTGAAAATTCATCTGCTCCACAACATAAATAACGCAATGATTGTTGTTGAACTGTCAAAATGAAAGGAGATAATATTATAGTCATAGTAGTAATGTTGTGGTGTTTTGTCTATTAGAATTTATTGTGGTGTTTTGTATATGTCAGTAGTTATAGTAGTAATGTTGTGGTGTTTTGTCTATTATATATATTGTGGTGTTTTGTATATGTCAGTAGTTATAGTAGTAATGTTGTGGTGTTTTGTCTATTATATATATTGTGGTGTTTTGTATATGTCAGTAGTTATAGTAGTAATGTTGTGGTGTTTTGTCTATTAGAATTTATTGTGATGTTTTGTATATGTCAGTAGTTATAGTAGTAATGTTGTGGTGTTTTGTATATGTCAGTAGTTAAAGTAGTAATGTTGTGGTGTTTTGTCTATTATATATATTGTGGTGTTTTGTATATGTCAGTAGTTATAGTAGTAATGTTGTGGTGTTTTGTCTATTAGAATTTATTGCAGCGTTGAATCTCTTTTTTTTTGTGTTTGAGAAGTCATCAAATAACTTCTCCCGCTCTGGGCGGAGCGGGAGGGTGTGTCAGACTCTTACTGACTAAAACCCACCCGTATTCTTTCCGTTGCCTGTGTTGCCAGGGGCCACGGTAACCCTTTCGGACTGCCACGCGACCCCGGCAGAGCGTTGAACCTTTGTGGTCTAAATCTATCAGTTTACTTTTTCTAGCTGGTCTCGTTTTTTAATCATACACTGAAAAAAAAATCGGTAAACCCAATCGATTTTTCGGTAATTTTCACCGCATTGTATCAGTAAAAATAGAGCCTTTTGTCCAAAGAAGTAAAACTAACTGAAAAAAAAACAGTTGAGTTATAACAGTAGATTTTACTGTGCATCTCTTAAGCTCTGAAAACGGCAATATTTAAAAGAAACTGTTTGTTTCAGTAAACTTTAATGTTCATCCAATTGAAATAACTGTTTAGCTCTTTACTGTTTTTGCCCATTTCAGTGCACTGTCAGTAATCAATTATTTTAACATAAAAATAAGTTTCCTGAACCGTTTTTTTTACTGTACAACAACAGTAAAAAGTGTCGTTTCATTTTTTTCAGTGTATTTTTTAGATTTTTTAATTTGAACATGGCTTAAAAAGGTTGTATTTTTTTTCATAAATCAGTCAGTCGTGGAATAATACATATTGGAATAATTCGCTGAAAAAAAATAGGTATACAATGTGAAATTGCAAGCTAGTTTATTGAATTCTGTAGTGCAATTACAAATCTTGTGAAATTAAAAGCTAATATATGTAGATATTTACAATTGTTTATTGAATTCTGCAGTACGGTTACGATTGGTGCGAGATTATTTCGTCTGATGATATAAAACCTGTTGAAAAGGCCGCTTTTGTGCTACTAGGGTACAAGCGTACCGACCAGGCGGTTCATTTTACCAGCCGCATTACTTGGAGTTCGACACCGACGTGTACGTCTCGGTGTGTCGCCTGTGAGGCTATCCAGGCGAGCAACTCCTGAGGGTCCAGTTTGCTGTACGGCATGTCGCCTACAGTCGGTCGCGGCACTGGACGCAGTTCGTCAGGAGTGGCTTATTATAGGTAACCATCGTATTTGTTTATCGCCTACTTGTAGATTAAAAAAAAAAACCGTAAATTACAACTTCTGCGATTAATCCAATCATATTTTTAACTGCACCGTTGTTTTTTTTAGGTAGGTAGGTAGCTAAATAGGTAGGTCAAAACTGCCTACCTACTTAAGGTAAGCAGCCTTGACCTACCTATTTAAAACAAGTCGACATAATTTATGTAATTAATGAAACTGCGACTTAAACACTTTATTTTTAACTTGCCTTAAAAATAATGTTAATTATTCGGCGTGGTCATAAACCTTACACAAACAACATTTTACAAAGTTAACCCTCAAATGACCTTCAAGAATGTTGTCAACCAGGTTCTATGGTGTCCATACCCTATCTATTTATCTATGGTATATAAAAACTGTTTTAAAAGGCTGTATGAAATTAAGATAATTACCTATTTAACACAGCAATTATCTCATAGAAGCTAACAAACAACCAAATAATAATAATTATTTTAAACAATATTTCGGTATACACCATCCGTCTGTCACATGCAACTTTCTCTAAAACCGTATTATTCGACGTATTGACATTGAATTAAATACAGAGAGTGATATCTGTGTTAAATTCAAAACTAATCCGTCGAATACAATCTAGATTTTATTCTAGACGTTTAAATGTAGAAGAAGAAAATTTATTCTGAAAATTTATTTCAGGAGGTCTATTGGTGGGAAAGGACAGATTGTAACTGAGGGTGAAAATGTACCCGCAGCTATCATAGCTAAATCGCGGTATTTATATGTAGATTTATTGCCAATCACAAGTCTTAAAAAGACCCCAATATTACTACAGCAAAAAATTACTTTGTCAAAGATCTTGATGGTAAAGGGCTAAACATCCTTTCCATGAATTGTTTGTGAATATTTCTGCGTTTGCGCAATAGACTTGTTGAATCAGTTTTCGAAGAAATCATTTTCTTAAATGCAAACAAACAACACGAAGCTGATGTGTATTTATGCTCAATTTTCCGTTGCTAACGATGCAGTTGTAACTGATGTGTCACTGCAAGTGGAGGCTTGAGAAAATCGTTTATGTTGTTCGCCTAGTCTTATTGAGCCTCTGTCTGAGTGTGCTAAATCTAGTGATCTGTTTCAAGACCTTCTAACGAGTTTGTTTAGATTTGGCTTTTACAATGTTAAAATATTTTATTTTTATTATGAACATTGTAAAAGCACCCAATAAAAACGTAAGTCACGTGTTCATAAGTTTCTGAACCAACAAAAAGCGTAAGTCACGTGTTCATAAGTTTCTGAACCAACAAACAGTATAGCAGTCCACGTTAGTACCTACACTGTGAAATTTCGAACTTTTACTTCTCTAACTGGTGTTAACTTGAGAGCCCTGACACCCATAACACAACATACATTATATTTATAACTCTGTAATAACCTACAATTTATATGACAAAATTTATCATGTTACCTACACCAAGTGGTAAATGTAAAATTGTAAAACTGGAAATAAAGATTATTATTATTATTATGTGTTTGACATATCTCGGGACCCTGGGGTCCTGGATCTCTGGAAGACGTACCAGCGGGAGCGGCGAAAGCTAACTCTCAGAGGCCCGTGAGACGCTATTATTACTTAAGACGCTGACAACACCTAAACCGCGGTCACTGTCAGATTGCATAGAAAAGAAAGAGAAGCACGATGACACAACGCTTGTAATTTATTGCAAAATATGAAGCAATTATCTATTTACTCAAAATTGAGTTGAATCGAAAATAAAAAGCAACCAAGTTCTGCATTCAAATAAGACATTCTTGTTATTAATTAAATACGTAACGTATGTTGATATTTAATGCAGATATTTTCGATTAGAACTCAAGATAAGAGGTTAGTTTAACGTTAATTTGTATCGAGTTTTTTTTTAAACGTGTTTTGGTAACAACCAAGTTCTGGGAAATATGTTCAAAATTAACATATATTTTTTCCGCTGCCACAAACTGTACAGATTTGGCAATTTTTTTTCTTAAGAGAAGCCTATTTTGGTCAACTGGGTCTTGTCAGCGCCTTAAGTGTCTGTGAGGGGTCGAAGCCAACTCACAGAGGACCTATTACTAATGTGGGGGGGGGGGGGGGTTATCCAGCAGTGGAGCCAGGAAGGAGCTCATGGCTAAGCAATAACAGCCGCACGGGTCGATCCATCAGGTTAAGCTAAGCTTGCCGCGGTTGGTCCGTGGATGGGTGACCATCTTTACATACCAAGACGCACACACGTTAAGCCGTTAGTCCCGGCTGTCATTTGTAGATTTTTGACAGTCGTTACGGGTCGTCAGAAGCTCGAAAGTCTGACAACCAGTCTTACGAAGGCGTATCGTGTTACCCAGTAATTGGGTTGTGGAGGTCAGATAGGCAGCCGCTCCATGTAAAATACTGGTATTCAGCTGTATCCGGTAAGACTGGAAGCTGACCTGGGAAAAGGTGATGCAAAAATGGAAAGGAAAGAAAAGTTGGGAAAGGTGTGGTGGGCTGATGATGATATCCTGCAGTGGGATAATGCTGGTCACTAGTACCTAACTTCTTATTTTGTTTTAGGTTCGCAACTGAACTTACCATCGTATTTAAAAGTGCTTATGAAGAAATTCATTTGAAAACGAACCGAAGTGTGACCTGATATTGGCCACCGCTTTTTACCCGACAACGGCAAAGTCAAAATTAAGGGTTATGTTATTCGCAATCCATGATGAGAATAGTGTTTCTTGTACTAATTTTTTATTCATATTTTATGTAAATTAATAAAACCTTCGGAAAGGTGCCTCGACAATAATATCTAAAAGGATTGTATGATGTGAGTATACGAGGAATTCTCACATCATACAACAGTGTAATGATAGTATAATCTAATCAGCCTATAATGTTCCCACTGCTGGGACACAGGCCTCCTCTCTGTGAGATGAAGTGGGCTGTAATCCACCACGCAGGCCCAGTGCGGGTTGGTACATCATACAATACTTTAAGACATTTGTCAAGATCTTCGAGACAACTGAGACCACGTTTTTAGAAGGATTTAAACATAAAAGCAGCAGAATGAATCATAAATGTCACGATATGGTATGAAAGTACATTCCAATCTTAAAACCATTAAATCATGCTGAGGCTGGTGGGACGAACGAACCATGGACTGTTGAGATAGAAACATCATACTTGCCTGCTCATACCTACGTAGATGGTGAACAAGAGTGAAGAGGACAGAATCATTCAAGAAATACGTGGGGATGATAAGCTATGCGTCACAATGTATGAAGAAGAGGATAGCGTCCGCTACGTTATCCTCTTATTCATACACAGGTTCACGTTGTCAGAACTACAAGGAACGTATGCGTTCACGGGATACACGGGAAGGATTCATCATAATTATGAAGACAATTTTTCGAGGAAGCTTATTTATCTAGTGCTTTGTTTAAATAAATTGTCTGGAATCGGTAGTTTTGCATAGTACACGTTTCTATGTGAAACTACCGATTCCGAATAATTGGAATAAAAAGCGACAATTTCAGATAACGATGACGCAACACATATTGAACTAAATGATAGAGAATATACCGAGTGATTCTTAGTAAAAAAATGAAATAATTTCTCTAACTCTGCCAACGATTTTCAAAGTGTCTCTTTAAGCAAATATTTTTTCACAGGAGGAGTGGCGAATCAAAATCCGCTGTGTTAGCCCGCAAAATTCAAATTTTCTTACGTTTTTTGCAATTTGCAGGTCAGTGACAGGTTGTATCTTGATCAAAATATGATTCGTGACCATATCAAATATGTATTTACAGAATTATAATCATTAAAGGCTCTGACAGACTTGTGCGATATCGCGGGCGCGACAGGCATATTTCTACCTGTCGCACCCGCGATATTGCCCCAGTCTGTAAGAGCCTTAATACATATCTCTTCAGGAAAAGTTTTTAGGGAACAAAACTAAGAAAATTTGAATGACGCGGGCTAGCACTACGGATCCTTCCATTTACACTTATTTTAATTTTTAGAAACAAAGATCTTTTTATGACATATTTATAGTAAAATTATCTTTAAATATGGTAGTCAAATGTTTTCGAAAATAGCTATTGTTAGTAATGAGTATTAGGCAAAAAAATATGGAGATAACGGTTTTTGTTCAAGCCGTTTTGGATTTAAGTATGGGGTTTCGCGGGAAGGTTACCGAGGCTCCTGGCAACACAGGCAACGGAAGGAATACGGGTGGGATTTAGTCAGTAAGAGTCTGACACACCCTCCCGCTCCGCCCATAGCGGGAGAAGTTTTGATGATTTCCCTGCCAAAAAAAAGTATGGGGTTTATTACACGTCAGTCTTTTTTTTTTTTTTTTTTTTTTTTTTTTAGGGTGGGAAATCGTCAAATAACTTCTCCCGCTGTGGGCGGAGCGGGAGGGTGTGTCAGACTCTTACTGACTAAAACCAACCCGTATCCTTCCTGTTGCCTGTGTTGCGGGGGCCTCGGTGACCCATAAGTACCTTCCCGCGACCCCGGCAGGACGTCAGTCTGGATTTATTAGTTATTATTTGTCAGTTTTGACTGCGACAGATCTTTAGACAGGACTTTAGGTGCGTTCACAAAGATAGTATTGTGTACAAAGATTAATCGAAATAATCGAGAAAAATCGATTTCATTTGAATATTGTCCCTACTAATATTATAAATGCAAAAGTTTGTAAGTATGGATGGATGGTGACTCTTTCACGCAAAAAGTACTGAACGGATTTGGATGAAATTTAGCACACAGATAGTTTATAACCAGGAACACATAGGATACTTTTTATCCCGATATACCCACGGGGTCAAAACTTATGCGGGTGAAACCGCGGGGCGCATGTAGTAGTAATATAACACAGACTCAGCACTCAGCACAGGTACAGTCGCCAGCACATCTAGTTACCACAAACTGTCAAATTTCGCTAAATGATTTTAAACCTTTTGACGGTTAAGTTCAAAATCGAATGAGAAAATTTGACAGTTTGTGGTAACTTGATGTGCTGGCGACTGTACCTTGTATTTACCGACATTTGAAGCGACTAATGTCATGCAGGTGACACTGGTCGCTTCAAAGGACGGTAAAAAGGCGACCAAAGCCATTCATTCCTTAGGAAAACACTCATAAGGAATGGATGGTTTTGTCTCAACAATGTAGAACCTACTTCGAAATTATAGCAATAGTCATGTATTTGTGAGATTTAGATCAAACAATCGACATTAAAAAAAAAAACAGTAGGATTTACCGGTTCTTTAAGCCGTCTGTTAGTATTGAGATGTGTATTTCAATTTTGGGAAATTAAACAGAAAAAAGCTTATAATTTCACACCTGGACAATAATGGCTTTTGTTCAGTCCATAGATAAAATATCTATGGTTCCGTCACTCCTCAGATGATTTTATTTGTGGTACACCGAAAAGAAAACGCATTTCGCCGTAGCGAGCGATAGGTAAGTACAGTTAGGAGAATAGGGTATTTTACTATATAATATACGAGAAAAAATCTATAAATATATTATTGAAATAGTTTAGGCAAAAAGGAGTCGGAAAATGTTAGTTTTAGTTCATAAAATAACAAAATAAATTTTAAAATTCAATTCAACGTTTTCAGATTTTCTTATCTGTTAAAAAACACCATGAAATAGTAGCCGCCATGTTATTACGTCATACAGCTAGTAAACAAAAACGTGTCAATTATCATACAAAAGATCAGCGCATTTGTTTTTATAGCCCAGTGACGTCATGACCACAGAGCAACATGGCGTCCACTGCGTCCAGCGTTTTCGTCAACCTACGCGCGAAATTTGAAAATGTAAAATTTTAAATGCATTTTTATGGCACTTATCGATTGAATAAAAATTTTGTGATTTTTTTTGGGGCATATTAGCACTATAGAATTGAATTAAGACACTTTTCAAAAATGGGTGTAAGACCCTATGGTTTATAAAATGGACACACTGCATCACGCACATTACAGCCACAACAAGCCTATAGTCATACAACTGTCAAAGAACAATAGTTGTCTAAAGTCGAATACTAATTCATTGGAGTAATCTGACATGTGCTAGCTGTCACTTTGAGTAATAAAATGGTCATATTTATTGTATTCTAGACTTTTACACTTATTATACATTTATTTTACACGTACAAGTAATCGATTAAAGTAAACGATCACTATTACAATACGACCATTTTATTACACAAATTGACAGCTAGCACATGTCAGATTACTCCAGTGATTGAGTAATTCGACTTTAATTAAAGTAGTACTGTAATGTAGTATATATTCACTCTTGATGTAGTATTTAAGTTAACCTGCAGGCTTAGCATGACGCTTTCTATTTCTTCGAAGAATAGACATAGCTTTTTCTATACAAAGTGACATTTCGTTTCTCCATTTTTGACATCGCACCGTAGAAATCCTTCTGCAATCTGTCAGTTTGTCTTTCGTTTCTACCGATCTTTGTCTAGGTCCTTTTATATGTAGAGTGTTTCAGAAGAAACTTTTTATACTAAACTGTCAAAATCACACTGACAACTGACAGTTGTCTAAGGTAATGAAGACAATTTGCGTTTTTCTACTCGACGGCCACAAAGTATATACGGTTATCTACAAAATCATGATTTTACAGGAGAGCGTTTTGAACGCAAAACTGTGATAATTAATGGAAGAACAAGGTTATCTTCTCCTATTTTACATCATTTAATTAATAGGACATTACCAAGGAAATGGTGAAAGCCAATATTACTATAATATATTTTGTTCCAAAGTACGCTACCTCGACACTTTGAGAAAAATTGTTGTAGTTGTCTTTATTTATGTGACTTCAGTAAAAATTGAGAATCAAACAGAAAAAAAATCGACAAAGAATTCTGAGTCCAATTATGTAAAAGAATGAATTTCGTAAAAGTGCAGTTGACTCTGTCTACTTTGCTGTCGTCGTACTTTCTACACGGAGCGTCATTGTTGTCTATTCTTCTGTAGACAAAACGGTGCTCGTGCTAAGCCTACTGTACTCAAGTTTTTGAAAATAAAGATTATTATTAATAGGTATTAATTCACGTTGGCAGTCAGTTTGCTAAGCAATAATTTCCCTGACTTTACCTACGCGGTAACACATAAACACATGCGTAAACAGGTAGGTCAGGTAACTATTAACATTATAATTAGAATACTCATTGACAATAATGTACGCATCATCAGCGTACACGCAGTACCGGTGTGATGGCGTCATCGAAACTTCGACCCTGGGTCTTAGGGTCACATGATACGCACTTGGTCGAAGGATTTGTTGTATTGGCTGCGGGTGTGGTGTACGCATACATTGTCAATATGTATTCTAATTATAATGTTTATAGTTACCTACCTAATCTACCTACTTATACTTTAAATACGTAAATACACACATTACTGCGAAGTGTGATAATAACAAATTATGCGGAGGTTTATTTACAGAGAACTAAGAATAGCTTTATTATATTATCGTTTTATCTATTAATACTTAAATGCGTATAAATAAATAGACTGAGGATTTTTTCTAATAAGTCTAGTCGATCCCAAAGTACCTATGTAAGTTCGCAAATAGTACCTACTGACATTCAATTTGGTTAACCTTTTTTTCATTGACGTTAACTTCGTTGGAATCTTCTATTAGATTGTACCTACCTAGAGTCCCGTGACCATACAGTTACGTGAAAAAAGATGTTTGAGTAGGTGAAACTCAAACAAATTGATTATTAGGCAGGAGACGATACGGATCTTATTTTTGAATACACTAAATTTGGTACAAATCATTCAATCAGTCATTATCTTGCTCTTATACCAAAGTATTTGGAGTAGGCGTAATATGTAGCTTCTTTCTACAATCAATCAATCAACTCAGCGTATAACAGTCCACTGCTGGACATATGCCTCTCCCAGGCTGCGCCACAACAGCCTGTCCTCCGCCTTCCGCATCCAGTCTGTCGCAGCTAGGGTTACCATATCTCAGGATTTGTCCTGAGATTTCAGGATTTTAGGACTCTTCTCAGGATTGCGGCTGGATTTTGAAAATCTCATAAAATCTCAGGATTTTTAGATTTTTTAATAAAATACAGCTAACATTTTAAAGATCTATTTAATAAAAAGTTAAACAAACTCAAAATAATCTGCCTTTGGTAATAATTGCACAATTAAAATCAATACTTATTTATCCAAGTAGTTACTTAATCAGTTTTATCATACTTACTATGTGAATATACCTTTTTAAGTAAGGTTTTTTTAAATATTGATTTATAAAATGCCCCACATTTTAAACTCTTCAAACTATATTGAATTAAAAGTATAGCTCGAACTGAAGACACCGTTAGTCGGTTTCTTTCATTCGACAATTTTTTTTTTTTTTGGATGGGAAATCTTCAAATAACTTCTCCCGCTCTGGGCGGAGCGAGAGGGTGTGTCAGACTCTTACTGACTAAAACCCATCCGTATTCCTTCCGTTGCCTGTGTTGCGGGGGCCTCGGTGACCCATATATATGCGAGAAATTCTGTAACTAATAAATCTCAGGATTTTTCTATGGAAATCAGGCCTTTTCTCCGGACTTTTGATTTTTTCATCTGGTAACCCTAGTCGCAGCCACCTTTTTAAGGTCTTCTTCCTTCCTTCTCTGTTAGTCGTCATCTCAGTGACCTACCTATTTATATTTGTACCTATGCCGTTACGGCAAAACATGACTGTGATATATATAATTTAATGTGACATCTTGCATGCCATGTGAGTGTATACTCATGTTCTGGACAAATAAATGATCTTTATCTTTACCTCCTTTCTAGTCAAATCATCTTTCACACAGTCCATCCATCATTTCTTTGGTCTTCCCCTACTTTTATATAATTATTATTTATAATATTAATATTTATATATTATAATAATTGGGCCCTATCAGAATACCAGCGCTGCGGTATTTATTTTTCACGGCGTCGCACACGTCGTTTTTATTTATTTTCTTTGTTGTTTTTGGTTTTTTATCGAACAAATATGTAAATTTTGTTAGTTTTAAATGCTCTTTTTTTGTATTTCTTGTGCGTGTCCCAAATAAAATATTTTTCTATCTTTCTTTTTATTTTCTATCTATCCAGATTCATACTAAATACTTACATAATCAGCCTTTAATGTTCCCACTGCTGGGACTTAGGCCTACTCTCGGTGAGAGGCTGTGGGCCGTAATCCACTACGCGGGCGCATTGCAGATTGGTAGATGTCACATGTCTTTGAATTTTTGGTTCTAGGACATGCTGGTTTCCTCACGATGTTTTCCTTCACCGTTTTGAGGACAGTGATGATGAAATAAATTACTCAAAGTAAAGCGCCTGTCTGGGTTTGAACCTACGACTTATAACTCGTACGTCGCGGCCGTTACCACTGGGCCACCACTGCTCTCAAAATACTTTACCCACGACATATTTTTCATTCCTGCGCGTCACGTGGCCATACTAAAATTATATATAAACTTATCTCTCCTACTCCTTTCATCCTATAGGTTATTAAGCTCTTTTCAGTAGATAGTACCGGCGATCGAGTGAGTCCATGGACCCAAAATCGGTTTGCAGGCTGCGCTCCAGCGTTCCTTTGAAGGAAATAGATCGTGCAATAGGTATGTGCACAACAGTCCCTGTGACTGGATTGAACTTTATGTGCAACAACTGGAAGCGACTAGATGTTTTAATAGTAGCTTAAATAATGATTCTACTTTATAATCTCGCTAGATAGATTATAAACTAACGATGTTCATAATCATACGGTGGCAAGTATATATTTTTATAAAATATCTTTCGTATGTGTGAAAGATGATATGGTTAAGAAGAGGGTGGCTAGGTACCAAGATGACGACTAACAGACCTCAAATAAATTGGGATATGAGCAGTTTTCTTGTATACACATATAAAAATGTTATGAGTGAATGAAAGCGTGATGGTTGACAGGGGAGAATGGATGAAGAAAACGTGCTGCGCCGACCACAAGTAACATGGGACAAGGGCAGGAACATAATGAAGATGTTCTTTCACACAGTCAATCCATAATTTCTATGGTCTTCCAATCCTCTGATTAGACTATATATACTTGTGAATCTGTAGTCTTGGTTACATGACATTTGATTGTTTTTTTCTAATCTGTGGACACTGTCATATAGCCGACTCTTTTTTGATGTTCACTATCTTGTATTTTTACTATTATTATTCAATATACAACTGTTATTTTATCTCAAAAACCTCTTGTAACTAAGCATATTATGATACTAAATACGAAAATATATCGTATCTAATATTTGCGAAATCCCTAGTGAGAGGCCTTGTGAACGTAAGAAAATAAAATTAAAGTACCGAGGTTTCGAGAAAACGATATTTTCTTTCAGTTATTTAGTTTTCAGTCCATGATGTAGGTATTATGGAATCAATATTGACACACCCATCATTTGATGACCTCGTAGAATGACTCCAGTATGTTTCCTTTACGGATACATAGTAAACAAACAGACTTACGTCAATTGCAATATATGGGAAATTCACTGTCCAAAGATTAAAGTTACAAGCGTCAGAAGCGGTCAAGTGATTACCATATTTATTTCAAGGGCACAAGGGCTAAGATGCGATATACAAATGTTAATATAAATTATATTTAAGTAGTAAGAAAAACTAAAACGTAATTTGTGAAAGAAAAACAATATTTGTACCTACAAATATTTCGAATACCAACCAAAAATACTTAAATGCGTAAATTGTTTTTTTTTTGCAAATTACGTTTTAGTTTGGCCATTAGCACAAATAACTACTAAGGTACCTACTTGCGTGGCTTTTATTTCTATAAAACAGTTCCAAAAATACCTACGTACCATTTGGGTTATTATATTATTACATCCCATACCTAATAGGTACACATGGCTACATATCAAGCTATAAATTTTCAGTTTAAGCTGATCTCGCATTGTATAGGATTTCCGTACAATGAGAGGTCAGCTTATACTGGAAATGAATAGCTTGATATGTAGCCGTGTGTACCTACAATACGCAAAGGCTCACTCAAATTTATATTTGAGCTAAGGTTATCCTTAGCTCTTAAAAATGATTTATAAATAATCTGATAAATAGGTATGGGACCTATGGAGACACAGTATGGACCATATTATTTACGAGGACAATGGTGTGGAATACATGCTTGTTACCACAGTTTAAGAACATTCTGTATTTTCTTTAGCATGTACATAGGTAACTATTTTTTGTCGCAATAAAAAACTAAAATAAAAATGATTTCATCGAAGAAATTTCTTCATATTATGAAATTATGCACCCACTATTATGGCAAATAGATTGTCATAAGCGATCGTCCCCGGTGAATACCTGGTAGTACACACGGCTACATATCAAGCTACACATTTCCAGTATAAGCTGACCTCTCGTTGTAAGAAAATACTATACAATGCGAGATCAGCTTATACTGCCGCCGCCGGAGACGCCCTGGGCGTCCGGAATCCCAGGCGGATTTCCGGCCACCGTAGGCGCGATCTTGCGGACGGTGAGCTATGGGTAGCTCGCCGTCCGATAAGGACCAGGCCCAAGTCGATGGCGCGTTGTGTTCCACGCGCGCCTCAAAAAGATGTCAGCACAAGTGTAGGGGTCCACTAGGGCCGATGCCTGCCGGGGTCGCGGGAAAGCCCGAAAGGGATACCGAGGCCCCTGGCAACACGGCAACGGAAGAAACACGTGTGGGCTTTAGTCAGTAAGAGTTTGACAGTTCAACAACATTCATTGCGTTATATTTCAAAATCATTTAGATTGTGATTGATAGTGTGCTGATTGCTCTACGTATAGCTCATAACTTGCTTTGCTTAATGGTTTACTGGTCTTTATGAGAGTATGGGACTGCCTCAGACTATGGAAGTCTGGATTTGTGTCCGGTTGATGGTAACAGGCTCGCCCCCTATGAGATATGACTTACAAATCTGGGGAAATGTGGGTGTACAAAAGTGTAGTTTAGAAGCACATAAACACACGAAACCCGGCCACTCAAACACACGAAAAGCGACTTTGTTTAATTTAGAAGCACATAGCGGTCACTCAGACACACGAAAAACGTTTTTTTTTTGGTTTAGAAGCACATAGCGGCCACTCAGACACACGAAAAGCGACTTTGTTTAGTTTAGAAACACATAGCGGCTACTCAGACACACGAAAAGCGATTTTGTTTAGTTTAGAAGAACATAGCGGTCACTCAGACACATGAAAAGCGACTTTGTTTAGTTTAGAAGCACATAGCGGCCACTCAGACACACGAAAAGCGACTTTGTTTAGTTTAGGAGCACATAGCGGTCACCCAGACACATGAAAAGCGATTTTGTTTAGTTTAGCAGCACATAGCGGTCACTCAAACACATGAAAAGCGACTTTGTTTAGTTTAGACGAAAATAGCGGTCACTCAGACACACAAAAAGCGACTTTGTTTAGTTTAGAAGAACATAGCGGTCACTCAGGTACACGAAAAGCGACCGTGTTTAGTTTAGAAGCACATAACGGCCACTCAGACACACGAAATGCGACTTTGTTTAGTTTAGGAGCACATAGCGGTCACTCAGGCACAAGAAAAGCGACCGTGTTTAGTTTAGAAGAACATAACGGCCACTCAGACACACGAAAAGCGACTTTGTTTAGTTTAGAAGCACATAGCGGTCACTCAGACACACGAAAAGCGACTTTGTTTAGTTTAGAAGCACATAGCGGTCACTCAGACACACGAAAAGCGACTTTGTTTAGTTTAGAAGAACATAGCGGTCACTCAGACACACGAAAAGCGAATTTGTTTAGTTTAGAAGCACATAGCGGTTACTCAGACACATGACAAGCGACTTTGTTTAGTTTAGAAACATAGCGGCCACTCAGACACACGAAAAGCGATTTTGTTTAGTTTAGAAGAACATAGCGGTCACTCAGACACACGAAAAGCGACTTTGTTTAGTTTAGAAGCACATAGCGTCACTCAGACACATGAAAAGCGACTTTCTTTAGTTTAGAAGCACGTAGCGGCCACTCAGACACACGAAAAGCGATTTTGTTTAGTTTAGAAGAACATAGTGGTCACTCAGACACATAAAAAGAGACTTTGTTTAGTTTAGAAGCATATAGCGGCCACTCAGACACACGAAAAGCGATTTTGTTTAGTTTAGAAGAACATAGCGGTCACTCAGACACACGAAAAGCGACTTTGTTTAGTTGAGAAGCACATAGCGGTCACTCAGACACACGAAATGCGACTTTGTTTTATATGTTATACTATTTATTAACGACTCACCCCTGCTTCGCACAGTTTCTACTACTTGACAAAACATTTTTTTTAACACAAATTTCTTCATCACGCCTGTATTCCCCGAAGGGTTGGGTAGAGGTGTACCTGCAGTACCCCCACATTTCGCCGGTTATTTTTGAAGTCCCATGTAATAGGGGGCGGACCTATTGCTATCAACCGGGCACAAATCCAGACTTTAGGCTGTTACTGAGGCGCGTTGTGTTCTACGCGCGCCTCAAATACATGTTATCACAAGTGTAGGGGTCTGCTAGGGCCGATGCTTGCCTGGGTCGCGGGAAAGTCCGAAAGTTAAAACACAGGCAACGGAAGGAACACGGGTGAGTTTTCAGTAAGAGTCTGACACACCATCTCGCTCCGTCCAGAGCGGGAGAAGTTATTTGATAATATCCCACCCAAAAAAAAAAAAAACAAACGTAAGGAGAAATTTCAGATGGAAAAATCTAATAACACTTTTCCCCGACCCCCGGAATTGAACCCAGGACTACAGGATACTCAATGTATGTACACATAAACCCTCCGGAATGAATTATCTAAATGATAGTGAAACCCAGATCAAAGTCCGATGCGTAGTTTAGAAAAACACAGACAGACACGAAAAGAGACTTTAATTTATAATATATATTATATTACTGCAGATAATGAAAATCCAAACTAATCTTATAAATGCGGAAGTGAGTCTGTTTGTTGGTCACGCTTTCACGCTAAAACGGCTGAACGGATTTAGATGAAATTTTGCAAATGGGTAGAGCATGACCTGGATTAGGACATAGGATACTTTTTATCTCAATATTCCCATGGGATCTAGACTTGCGGGTGAAACCGCGGGGCGCAGCTAGTTTTGAATAAACTTATCATCTATTATTTTTTATTAATAAAATACAATTATTAGGTAAGCCCCTCGTGAAGGTAGACCAATTTAAATATCTGGGTCACTTATTGACCACTGGCCTCAAAGATGATGAGGATATTGACTCTACTTGAGGTAGCTCACCGTCCGGTAAGGACCAGGCCCGGGTCGACGGCGCGTTGTATTCCACGCGCGCCTCAAAGGGATGTCGTCATCACAAGGTAAGGGTCCACTAGGGCCGATGCCTGCCGGGTTCGCGGGAAGGTACCAAAGGGTTACGGAGGCCCCCGCAACACAGGCAATGGAAGGAATACAGGTGGGTTTTAGTCAGTAAGATTCTGACACACCCTCCCGCTCCGCCCAGAGCGGGAGAAGTTATTTGAAAGAGAGAAAAAAAAAAGGGCGTCGGCTCGGCTGGGCCAGCGGTCATGTCACATATTGTTTGTGTTAATGTTTTGCTAACATAGTTTGTAAGTATTTTGTTACTAACACGTTAAGTCTTGTTACTTGAATTAAATTTATTATTATTATTAATAATACCTATATATTTTTTATTAATATTATTAAGTTTTATAGGTGCGCAATACAGCATTTAGCAAAAACTTGACACGATGTCTCTTGACGTCCATACATGTTTTTTGAGACTGTTCTCGCTAGTGCCTGTCGTAAATCCGACAGGACAGTTTTTGTGGGGTTACAATGTTATCTCTATGGATATGTTAATTGTTGGTTTAGTAATTTTATGTGACTGTTAAGTTTTTCGATAGATTTGGGGAAGTTTTTTGCTCAGAGTTTGGAATTAGTCAGAAATTATGTGCTGTGATTGTGAACAAAGCGTTTCTATTTATAACAAAGCTATTGATTATTCTAGCTACTTGCACGAACGCAATCCCCTCTCTGGTGTACAATAAAGCATATTCTGTCTATGTAAATAGAAAACAGATGGCGAACAACAGTTGGAATCGTTGTAGGCTTTTTAAATTCCATTTCAGACTAGTTCTTCATGCATTGCATGCACCCTCAGAGAGCTAGACTTATCATCGTATAATTAAGATATTTGTTTTTATTAATGCTTGTCCCTAAGCATGTTTTAACTCAGACCAAATAAAAAACCAAGACATAGCGCTGTCAATAGTGACGTGAGGCCGGTTCTTAATGAGCGTTTCGGTAAAGTGGAGTTTGGTTGTATATGTGTGCGTGTGAGTGTGTATTCACAGAGCGAGGTGTAGTTTTGGCACGCTTCACTGTATTGTTCGCAGCGTCATGTCTTGATTTTTTATTTGGTCTGAGCCTACTAAAAGGTAAAGAAAATTATTCAAATAATAATGTGAATGATGAATATTTGACTAGTTGCCAGTCTAATCCTATCCACCTCGAGGCCCGCAGTAACCAGTTCCTTCTAAATCTTATAAATTATTTCGTTGATCTATTAAGAATTTATAAAAAAAACCTGTTTACAAATGTATTTATTATAATTTCTTATTAAAGGACAACTCGAAACTGGTTGGAAACATGTTTCGTGTCGCATTATTTGGTGCTCGTGGCGTGGTATTAAATAAATTGTTTATTCCGTCGAATCTGTATTCGCCTTCTTTTAATATTTTCGGTAAAAGTTTTAGAGGATGTATATGCACGCTTTCCTGCATGTAACTGATGTTATTTTTACGTTGAAACTTTTCTTCTGCAACCGTTTCCTGGGCAAGCAAAGTCAATGTTTGTTTACATAAGGTTTTGTAAAAGGTTAAGCCTCCAGCCATAAATGCTTTTATTTGGGTATTAAGTTCTGTTTACGTTTTATCTTATTATTTCTGCTTGATTACAGTTTTCATTGTTTTGTTGGTATATTGGCGTGTGCTAGCTAACATATGGCTAGTAATTTAATTTTATGTTTTGTGTTTCGTAGTGTTTTAATTACTTTGCATACGATTTGTATATAATCAAGTTTATCTAACTAATCAGATAGGTGTGCTGCTGGGGAGTTTGTTGCGCCACTTCCCAGCTAAAGCACTAGGAGTGGTGCAGGGCGGGCGTTTTTGGAGACTGTCTTATGTAATTTTGACGTTCGAAAACTGCTGATTCTCAACCTAGTTTGAATAAATGACATTTGAATTTGATTTTGACAAGTAATGCATTAACAGTAGAATCCATTCGTTCCTCAAGCAGGTGTCAGGGTCAAATTATGCAACTGCTCCATCGTTTTCCTTATTAATAAATTGATCATAATTGATTCATGGTTTGCGGAAGTCTTTATGCCTACTAGAACGGTTATTGACCCATCGAAGTGATAAGAATCGGAACTGGAGGTCTATTACTCTTGGCTGCTGGAAAACACACCTGTTGTGTTGAATTCACGAGTTTCATTAGTATTATGTGTCAATGTCTGATTCGTTTCTCTATCTTTGATTGTCTATCATCAGCTTAGCATAACGCTTGTTATAAAAAAAGTATATAGAGCTCTTTTGAAATTAAGCACATTCATTTGTTTGTTAACTAAGTACTTCCAGAGCTCTTTCATTCGAGGTTCTTATGTGATTTTCTTATTATACAGGTAGTTTTTAGATTACAGAAACTAATCTCCTCTTTCTTACTCCTTATTGTGATTGGTGTAACGGGTACTTGTAGATATTGTTTAGTCATAGTGTATGTATGTAATGTATTTGGTATTATAGTATACTTGTAGATACAAGTGTGTTATTTTAGTAGGTTCCTAAAAGATGTGGGTCGATCAGATTGTCATACCTTCCTGTTCAAAGTCATATCCAAATCAGACTATAGTTCGTTTTTTAATCCCGGAGACTAATTTGACATTTCAAATGATTGTTGTTCGTTTTTTCAATTTGAAGTTTGACATTTGCATGTGTCAATTTAGTCTCCGAGATTAAAAAAACAGACTTTAGTTGTTTGTTTAGACTAAGTATAGTCTAAACAAACAACTAAAGTCTGTTTTTTACAGACAGAGGTTTCAAAGTTACTGCTTGATAAGTACCTATATCAAGCAGTAACTTTGAAACCTCTGTCTGTGTTAGATGTTAGAGGCAATTTCATGGGAAATACACTCAAATAAAACCAATAAATTGTTAAAAATAAGAATAAATTTATTTATTCATTCATTTTGACGGGTAAAGTCCCTTGTCCACTGGTCCTCGTGCAACTGACGTCAATCAACCGGTATCGCACACACTCGACCTGGGGGCAAAACAAAAATTACTTTTAGACTTTCTATTCAATAAAGTTGTTTGGGCATTTCCGTTAACCGTGTTTGTTCACTACAATATGGTCTCGTTAATAATATATTAACGATTAAAGGCAATGTTGTTTTGGCTATAAATGAGGGTAGAGACATTAGAGTAATGAGTGAAATGGTCTTGATTTTTTAGAATGTAACTTTCGAAAGAGACTTTCATATTCATGGGCATTCCCAATTTCCGATATCGACTGGAGCTCTAAACATTAAAGCTCGTAAAAAGCATGTAAAAGAATACCAGAAATATACAAGTCCCAAAATCGATGCACATTCGTAAACATAATAATGAAATATTAGAGATATGAATATATTTGATTGTAAGATCAAACATGTGCAAATGTTAGGAATTATAAAGAAAATAATCGATTTGGAGTATCGATTTGACAAAATTGATATCCTGTTCATGTTATGGGTATTTGTAACGTGATTATGAGTGTTCCTATCCCTCCAGTCTTACTGGATGTTTTTTCCTTTTCATACAGACTAATTGTTGTACCGCGTTCATTCTCAATTATATATTTTCAATGCCAACAAACGTGGGAATCTACGTTCTTGCAAAACTGTATAATTATTTGCCGTACAATGGTAGTTGTGATCGTCGTGGTTCAGTTGGGTTTCTCCCACTAGTTCGACAATAGCGAAAATGTCACGAAAAGATTCCCACAAGTTTTATTGCTGCTTGAATAGTTTAGTTAAACCTGTTAAATTCTAAGATTTAATCTGTGAACTCTTGTGGTAGATTTACCACCGTATATAAGCGTCTTCGTGGCAAATCCAAATAATTTCTCTAAACGGTCCATATGTTGCCTGTCCAGTATAGTTGAAACAGTTCCCGTTACATTAATATTCGACTTTATTTGTTTTTTAGTCGCAAATATTGTTGGCAGCTATTCTACATTTCCTATTTCAAGCGCGATTATATTTCACTCCAATTCATTTGGATTTCAAAAACACCAATTCGTGGGATTGTCAATTAATCGTTTACCAATTAGAGCAATTACCTTAATTACCAATTAATTGAATTGTTTAGACATGAATTTAATCTAAAGCTATTGGAAATTGTCTGGATCGAATAAAATTATTTCGGTAGGCCATACTGAGAATGGACTTTACAAACGTTTCCAATGTGCATTGGTCTTATTCTCTTAAATACTGAAACTTCCCATAGTAGAGCATTTGAATAAAGTGAAATGCGAACCCAATCTTTAAGGGAACTGACGAGGACTATCACACAATATTATAGAAACTGATCATGAGGGCCGGATGTTCCTATGGGTCAAAGAAGATGATGATGAGTTCTAAACTAAAATTAAAGATCATAAATACCAACCTTTTTTTGTGAGCGGAACTGACAGAATTATTTCACTATCACAACACATTGCACTGTTTTCTTCACCTCTTTTCATTGAACTTAGGTTTATAATCCATTGTTGATGAAATCATAGAAGAAGTACTGTTGCTGGAAGACTTGGATAAGACCGTCTTCTTCCTGAAGCTCAGCCGGGTCTCGCCTCTGATGAAGCGGTCAAGGGCTTGCCTCAATGACGAGTGTTTTCTTTCGAAAGGATTTGTGTACATTTTGGTTAGAGTAAATTTAAATTTCAATACGTCTGTTCACTACTAGCGTTCAATCTGTTGTGAGGCCTTGCACCTCCCACTCCTTATATATAAAGATTGCGCGTGCGCATAGGTCAGCCGGAGTTCAAACATTGGCCGGTCACAGACGTCATAGCGGCTTTTTGTTTTGATGCCCAGTAATTGGACGGATCTTTTAAGATGAACGGGCCTGTCGCTGACGTCCGCGTTTTTTCTTCGTAAAAGTTGTACTAGCGGTTTGTTTTGATTTTTACAATGCGTTCTAGAGCGTCAATCATTATCACATCATCTCTGAAGATTACATCCTTTTTGACGGATTCTGTTATGTCAATAGTATGTTGTTATTCAATCATGCAGTTATGTTCCGCAATGAATGGTTCGTACTTTTGGGTTTGGGTCGGAAAAACCTTATGTTAATTTGTATGTTTACATTTTTAAGGCAGTCGTCATTGGTGGTAATGATATATTTTTTAGATACCTTTATTAAATTGGTAAACATTCTTGGGATTTCTTAATGTATTTTTGGAACGAAGTTCTTTTTAACGCAGCTTGTCGTAGGATTTGACTGGTAGAAATCGTAAAGTAAGGAAAAAGCGATATGCTCCATGCGACTTTCTCTAAAGAATGAAAGGTGGGTAAAATAGTCTATGCAAGCTAAAAGAAACTTCGAAATAAAGGGTCAGTTACGAGGTCTCAAGTTTCAAGTGTCAAAAGTATTTATTTTTGTTTTAAATGATACGTGACGGGGGTCACCCGACCCCGAGCGCACGTTTTTTTAAACTTAGGTAACGACGTAACTTGTGATATTTGTATGTATCATTATTGTATATTTAGAACACTTTTAATCAGACTATCGTGAATACGATTTCTATTACATAGTTCAAACATTTATCTGTATTAAAAGATAAATGCTATCTTTATAGGTCAGTTTATTAAGAAACAGATAAATATCAAGACTTTGTACTGTCAGTCTTACTTTAACGAATGAATTAGTCTAATTCAAAGAAGTTTTCTGTTCTACATCCTATTAAGAACATTTCTAAGACATCATTGATGAATGGGCTAGGTGATTAATAAATGCACCTCATTTTGTTCTATTACTATTCCAGATTGTGTTAATTTAACTAGCGTGTTTCTTAAGTACCTACTAATAAATTATGATGTTTATTAATTTAACTGGTAAGTTAGATAATTAGGTATGTTGTTACCTTCGGCTACAGCCCAGCTCTTCAATTATCTCTTCATGTAGTTATTTGTAATGAAAGTTCCAGCCTAGAAAATTTTATGCTTTCTTTGCTTATGTCATTATAATCTTTGACGTCAAAAGGACCAGTAGTAGCATTCTCCTTTGTACTAGAGTCATGATTCAAGAATCAACCTGTATTTTCTGTAAATAAATAATTCTTGATTCTAGAAACCTATCTTGTTTCTAGGTATTAAAATTTTCTGCGAAGCAACTAGTTATAGCAAAATTTCATAGTGAGGTATAAAGAATTACCATATTTAGCGATTAACGATTACGTTTATATGGTGATTATATTATTATGATGGGTTTCTTCAAGCTCTTTAATTGTATTAGCCGTCTTGTGAGAATTGGCTTAATCATTTTCAGATTTTATGTACATATAGGCTTGTATAATTGCTTGCTGTATTAAAACTTAAGAGATTTTACTTTTATGAGTGATCTACTTTATGGAAATTCAATTGATATCTACCTTCGTCGAGATCTTGTATAACGTTTGACAGAAAATTTAAGAACTGTGGGAAAACCGAAAACCCGTTGAGAATACATTTTAGTTGATTTATTTAATGTGTGCTGCTAACGACGTGCGATACCTATACCTATTGGATAGCAGCCATTTAAATCGTGTTGGCCGACATCGTAATTCAAACGGAGAATTGTTTTCGAGAAAATGTTGCGCGCAGTGTCTGCGGTTTTGTTTAAATGTAGGAATTATTCGAATGGATAATGATGTTTTTCTTCGGAAAAGTTACGTTTACTCCTCAAGGTGAGGGTCGTGATCTCAATGGAACTGTTTTGTCTGAACTACTACTACACTACTTTCGTAAGGCAAAAAAATGTTAAGCGCCTTCTTTAGCACAATGAGCTTTACATTTGGCTGGTCATTTATGTTTATTCCTTCTTTGTGACATTGAAAGTCTTTTGCCGACGAGCAGTGTTACAATATATTTGTAATGTTTTTCACTAAAAGAAGGCATGGCATACCCAAAAAGACGCGGCTTAGAAAATCTAAATTTTATTTCTCGAAGACATCTGACCATATGGTACAAAATCTGAAAATAGTATTCAAACTCTTGTCTACATAACGTTGTTTTTACATAAATATCCAGACAACGACGTGTTTATCATTAAAATAAACATGTTTATACCTAACAAAGCGTAGTCTTCAGCGTAGTTAAACAAAAAATTGACGAATGAAACAATGGCGGTCGATAGGTTATCTTCGAATAGGTACATATTATTATAATAATAGCTCAGTTTAACATGTCTTTATCGTATGAAGATTGACTTGAGAGACCTTAGGAGTGCCACACCTAGCAAACAATGACAATTTGCCACAGTTTAAACAGGTACCTATTAACGTCGTAATTGATACCCTGGGGGTTTTCTGGCAAATTACTAGATTGTCCAATCATGGCGTCTGCATCTGTATTCTGTAAAATTAATATTTCGATTCGAATCTCACTCGAGTGAATGCACAATATTCAAAAGAGAAATCGCTTATTCTTAATATTGGAATTCGAATAAAGGCCATTCGGATTTCAAAGTGATGCTAAAAGACTGTATACGTGATATTATTGAGCTTGCAGTGATCTGTCCATTTCTTTAAACGAGACTGTCTGTTCTGATTTATCACACGAACATCGGAAGTCAGAAAGGCACAATCGGAAGGCAGAAAGGCTGACAACTGGACTTACCTTAGGATATTCGCAATGCCCAGTGATTTGGTAGCAGAGGTGAGATACGGATAGACCGAAAGCTAACATAGTTGTTAAAAAGTGATGAATGTAGGAATTAATTGACCTAAATGTTTCTTTAAAAGAATATCCTGTGACGCGCCTAAAGTTATTGCGCGGCGATTTATAAAATAACTCGTCATGTAAATTCGGGTGTGTGGAGGGCGTGTCCCAATAAATAATTTAAACTATTGCGCATCTGAACCATGACACTAACATTATTACTAGTTAGTGCGCAATTGATTTGGCATTGAGAGACATTACAGTAAATGAGTAAGCATTCATATTACGAACTGAATGAATAAAATTATCCGGAGAAGAACCGGATTTACCGACATAGTTTACAGAGTAAGCAACAGCTTACTCTGCAAGCTATGTCACTTCAGCAAGTTGCATTGGACTGGCCATGGACCGATGGCCGGTAGAGCAGACGAGTCCTCGAGTGGATACCGTGTATCGACAAACATAGTGTGGGACGGTGGAACAACGATCTTAAAAAGGTGACTGGTAAAGACTGGTCCAGCAGTGGGTTGCGATAGGCTGAGTTCATTGATTGAATGAACGTTTCTTCTCAGCTTTAGTATTGAATAGCGATCCGCAGAAAACCAGAGAACTCGATATGGCTATGACCAGCTAGCTTAAGTGACAGGCTGGTCATAGCAGCCGAACACAACGTCTTTCCACGGTGATGACCGTGTTTTTGAGTGAAGATAGCGAATCGTTAGGATAGGACACCCTCTGGCTAGGTGGCGTGTGATTGGAGAGCCTGAAGTCCAAGATGTGAATACTATAGGCTGATGATTATTAAGAACACCGATGACTCGATGGAAAATTGGATGATTGTTTTTTTTGCGTTGATTCTTATCTGTTTTACTTTTTATTTTATTGCCATATGGGCTCGTACTAAATTATTAATTTATTAAGAGCCTATTTATACCTTATATATTTGGAGAAAATACAGACACTAATACGGGTGTTCTGTCAATTGCCGTACGATGTTCTTTGGAAGTGGAACAAAGATGAACAGCCTGGATGAACTGAAAAAATCCGGATATTCAAGTGGTTGCCGCAGTCAGAACTACATAGTGAGAATTTTATCATTTTTGTTCAGTGTTTCTTTGAGCTGCTTTGCACTTCGGACTCTGATAAGTGATCATTCTCATTTGCAACTAAATATGCACGTGACTACTAGGAACTTGCTTCTTTTACCTCATAATTCAATCGCGAACGTCATTCAATTATGTTATTGTTTTTATCCATTCACGATACAGTAATTGACTTGGGAACTTAAATCGTTTAATGATATTAAATAATACTTTCTTTAGAATAGTGATTTGACCCCTAATGAACTTGGATATCTTATTACAATGCATCATCGTGATTCAGCAAGAACCATCAGTTTGTCACGTTCTCGGTTGTTTTATATTAGATGTGTAATACTTGTAGGTGGAACACGACCGGAATGAATTCAGGCGCTGCCGCGCTGGTCCAATGGCTTGACGTGCTTTCCGAGGCACGGAGGTATCACACCGCCAACTTCTAAACTCCGGGCTAGAGTGAGGGAAGAGTGAGGGCATCTGTGTTTGCGCACACACTTGTACAAGTGCATTATAATATCTCCCGCGTAGATGGTTAGTCTCCGCTCAAATTGGCTGCCATAGCTGAAATTCGGTCAGGGGGGTAACCATCACCTCTTATAGCAGTATTATTATAATACTACTTCAAAGTGGGAAAGTGATGGAGCTACAGGACTTATAGCTCCATCTTTTTCTCACGCTAAAGTAATATTGAAATAATACTGCTATAAGAGGTGATGGTTACCCCCCTGGAGGACTATTGTTAATAAGTAGACGTTATCGCTTGAAAGGTATGTAAGCCATCTGACAGAAACGTGAATCAATATTGGTAGGTATTCGTAGCGTCAATAACGGCTATTATAATTACAGTTCTTCTAGCTAGAAGTAAAGATTTAACGACTTTAACGACCCACCTGAGTCGTCAAAGTAATTTCGAGTCTTGCTTCGATAGTGGTAATGCTTGCGATGCGTCTCTCTTACTAATTATAGCGATGAACATTCTAATAAGTGAAAAGTGACAGAGGGGTTTTAGCAGAGGAGCGCTAGGCGAGATTTCTGCGTCGCCACCTCCATTTAAAAAAAAAATTAGCACCCCGCCTCGGAAAAGTTGGCTTTTCTTTTGTCCATTGGTATAAAATAGGAGATAGTTTGTCAACTTACGTGGAAAAGGAAGAACGAGGAGGCATGTGTAGCGGAGTGAGGTCGCAAATATTTGCACTCTGTCTCGAATAGGTTAAAGTTTCTTTTGAATAGATGACTATTCAAAAGAAACTTTAACCTATTCGGGACAGACAATTTATGTATGAACATAAATTGGAGTTACTTTTGTTTTGTTTTCATAGCTTGTTTGTTGCCATTTGCCAGTGTTGCAACATAGAGTAATTACGCAATGTGGATTATCATTGGTCTTGGTGAGACCTGCCCTGACATGAAACAATGGACAAAATTGTTAAACTGTAAACTTTTAATTGTTGAATACGAAACTTTTGGCTTCTTTGTAAGTGTGTATTTTATGTACTTTATTGTAATGTGCGGTTTGTGCAGAATAATATTTTTTTCTTTCTTCCTTTGTCGACTCATGTAGAAAAGTCCTACAAACCGGCGAATGTAGGATTCAAGAGCGAGCGAAGCATATAAGCATAAGCAGTTTGGAGTTGGAAACTCCGTACGGTTTCCAACTCCAAACTAACTCTTACTTACTAAACATATTATGTCCTTGTTAGAGATTTGATTAAAAAATTACTCTCAGGTGCCAGAACTGAAGCGGCCACCTCTTCACTACTAGCATCCTGGGCGATCGTCCAGGCGCGCCCTTCCCTAACGGCGATACTGCAGCCATCCAAGTGTGTAGCAGAATACATTGCGTCAGATGCTGGGTGCAAGTATATGGTGTTTAATTAAAATGTTTTTTATGTCTTTCGTTGATTCTTTTTTGTTCCGAATGAATAAAAACCTCAAATGAAATGAAGTGAGGTTTTCTAACTCTCACTTCATTTCTGCTCATAATCAGCCTATAATGTTCCCACTGCTGGAACACAGGCCTTCTCTCTGTCTGAGGGAGCGGGCCGTAATCCACCACGCGGGCCCAGTGCGGGTTGGTAGGTACATATCACATGTCTTCGATTTTTTGGTTCTAGGACATGCCGGTTTCCTCACGATGTTTTCCTTCACCGTTTTGAGAGCAGTGGTGATGAAATAATTTACATAAAGTAAAGCGCCTGGTTCGAACCCACGACCTATAACTCGTAAGTCGCGGTTGTTACCATTGGGCCACCACTGCTCTCAAATCCAGATCAATTTCGTTTAATGTTACCGTAACTTGCACTTAAATAATTTCTTAACACAAACTTATAGACAAAACGAAGTGTTATAATAATGAGTGTGATGGCTACCAACAATACTATGAGTAATGTTAGGACTAGTTCAAGTTCCAGGAACTCCGTCCACGTGATGTTGGCGCTGCCGGCCAGCGCTCATTCGATCGTCGGGCGCGCCGCGTCGTGGGATGCGGTGATTTCCTTCTGTGAAACCGTCATTTTGCAGAGGGAGAAAGGAAGAGTAAGATCCACGAGACCACTCTCCCGATCCACGGAAGGCGGACCGGGTGTCGGCGGAGGGCGACAACGCCCTCTTCCAGCCTCAGTAAACAGGTTTGGAGGGACGCTGGAATCGGGGACGTTCACCGCCCCCTAATCCAGCAGGACCCGAGGCGGTGGCGCGTAGTGTTCCACGTGCACCCCTATTAGACGTCGCGGTGGAGTCTTACTCCTCACTCCCCCGCGGGCCTGGGGTGGCCCACAAAGGTGGGCCGGCTCCAGCCAGGGATCGTGGAAGTCCCATAAGATTTCATAATCCACGGTGCAAATGTGGGAAGGGAACACCGGGGTGGTTTTTAGTCAGTAAGAGTCAGACAGATCCCTCCACACGGATGTCCTCCGCTCTGGGGTAGGTCCCCAGAGCGGAGGACATCCGTGTGGATTTTTAAACCCGGAACAAAAAATAACATGGGTGAGCGCAGGTGCTTGGCGCCGCCGTGACGCAGCACATGCTCCGTCCACCACATGGTACGCTCCAGCGGGTTCTGTGGCGCGTCCTGTGCCAGAATGCGAAAACGGACCATGATGCGAGATCAGAGAGTATCATCTTTTGTTTTATCAGTAAGTAAGTACTATACATTGGATTTACTTCAATTAATCATTGATCAATCAACTCAGCATATCGCAGTCCACTGCTGGACATAGGTTTCTCCTAGGCTGCGCCACAAAACTCTGTCCACCTTCCGCATCCAGTCTGACCCAGCCACCATAATCACTGATATTAACACATTAACCTAAATCAGGCTTTATGATTAATTTGCGCAGACCTACCTGTCCTCAGTGCCGTTTTTGCTTCTACTACTTTTCTTATACCCTGGAACGTACCCTGGAATGAAATGTTCAATATCAGTGAAAGGGTAAGGGTAAGTTATTGGTGGCTAATTATCCTATTATTGAAGATTGAATTATCATATGCAGTCAATGGTACCGATTTCTCTTGTCACAAAATTCTCTAAACTAGACTAAAAATATAGTTCATTCCTGTCAAACGACGTTTCCCATTCTGAAATTGACTAAAGTGACACAATTTAACTATATTATAGTTTGACAGCAGCAGCATGTTAACTTATACATTTAAGTGAAAATGGCAATTTTGCTATTCTGAATTAGACGTTTTTCACCTAAAACTTTGATTGTCAAACTAAATCAGCAGTCTTTTTTTAATTTTGTTAGAATAAAATTAGTTGTTATGAACTAAAATTTACAAAGCACATTTCTCTTATTTTTTTAAAGTTTGGATGCCTGTGAGTTTAGAAAATCTTAAATAATTAAGAAAAGCACAAGTGATTGCAGCTGTTGTCGATTCGGCAGAAAGAAAATAATAAAATTATTGTTATTAGAATATAATACGAAATTTATTCGTGAAAAAAAAAAACAAACATCTAATGACTTCATTATGATTTGGAAAAGAAATGGTTACATCCATTACCGGATTCTATGAAATAAGAAATAATTTTTTTTAGAAACTATCAAGAACAAGTTCAGTTGTTCAAACTATCCGAAACATTGCGAGACCGTTCTAACAACCCATTCCAAATTCATAAAAACCAAAAAAAAAAAATTGACTCCCTAGATTGGGACAGACAAATTCAAAATGTTCTTGGTAGGTAGTGTTTTCCTAAAGGGCGACGAGAATACCGGAGATTTTCAACTTTTCAGTAAGTTGAAAATCTCCGGTATTCTCGTCCGGATTTCCTTTTCTCGAGATCACATTTTTATCCGTAATTTACGGATAACTTTATTACGCTGAAATAAATAGCAAGATAATCATGCTACCTTAATTTTCTTTTTGTAAATGCGGTAGTTTTTCGATTTTAATAAAACTGAAGGTTTATTGAAAACCGAAAAAATATTCCCGACGTTCTAAATCGTTTTCGGTGTACAACCCTAAGAAGATCACATTGGTCGCAGATAATAAAAACAAATACAGGTTATTGCATCTTAATTTATTAAAATATAAACAACAATGTAGTTTTACGCCGTCATTAGGTATGCTCCCTGTATTTCATTAAAATAGTTATTGATAAACAATTAAAGACTATTTCTGATTTTACTCAGGTTTTTTTTTGTACTTCGGAACATTTCGTTCACTTTCATTCGCTCTTTATTTTAATTTCCAACAAATGTCTACTCAACTTAGCGATTGTCAAACTCGATTATAGTTGTATCCAAACTGTTTTAAGTTTAGAATTGCTTGTTTGCAGAATAGCTTTTACGATTCTCGTAACCAAAACTAAGAAATTTTAGGGATAGTTTGGTTTAGTTCGGTGTACAAGAGAATCGGCACCAATACTTGGCTTTAAATTGTAGTTAGATATTTCGATGGTGTGAATAGCTCTTCATGCAGCTTTATCCTGAGGAAAAAACTGTGAGTAATCCTAACAAGTGTATTTACATAGTTTCGAAACTTTTCCAAAGGTGGTCATGCGTCATTTCCTGAATTTGCACATTTCAAAGATTTTCCGCTGTATCTATTGACTGAGTTATCGTGTATTGTGAATTCACCATCGTTCTTAGATTTTTGCGCTGATCTCATGTAAATCAATAAACTATTGCCACATCCGTGTTAAATCCTACAAAACGTAATAAGATGAGTAAATATCCCGAAAATGATTCACGTTTCCGTCGTAACTTCTAATGACCTACGTGCGTCTGTCCTATTAATTACCTTTTCAATTGTTTTAACGGCTTGACGTACTGAATGAAAACCTTTCTAATAATCTGATTAATTTATATTACGTCACCGTTTGGTGATTAATTAAATAAAATTAATTGGTCAAGGACGGCTAATGAGACACAATTGATTTTCTATTTTTTGACTCCGAATCGGTGTCGCGTGGGGCTTAACAGGTTAAAGACTATTTCAGACCATGTGTACATTTTGTTAGTAACAATATTCTTATAGACTAGTGTTAGTAATACTTAAAACTACCCACAATAAAACATATAAAATAAAGTTAACACTACTGCGCCATTTCATGCGCCACAAATGATTAATGTAACCACAGTCCAGCCGACTAGCGATCATGCTAAGGATGCTGTTGGCTCTGCCACGTACTCTACGCACCAGGGATGCGCACCTTTTATGCATCGTAGCGTAAAAGCAGTCTACGCGACGTTCAACAAACATCCCTGATGCACTACAGAATCGCCGCATACCCATCAGCACCCTTTTTTTTTCATTATTTTTTTATTGGATGTGAAATCATCAAATAACTTCTCCCGTGTCAGACTCTTACTGACTAAAACCCACCCGTATTCCTTCCTCTTGCCTGTGTTGCCAGGGGCCTCGGTGACCCTTTAGTACCTTCCCGCGACCTCGGCAAGCATCGGCCCTAGTGGACCCCTACACTTGTGCTGACGACATCTCTTTGAGGCACGCGTGGAACACAACGCGCCGTTGACCCGGGCCTGGTCCTTACCGGACGGTGAGCTACCCATTGCTCACCGTCTGCAAGCCCCCGCCTACGGTGGCCGGAAATCCGCCCGGGATTCCCGACGCCCAGGGCGTCTCCTGCGGCGGCTCACCCTAAACGCATTATTAAATTGGACTCGGAGGGCACTGTAAGACTTGCACGTGTAGAATGATGTACAATAAGACCTAAAAAGTGTAATTTTGACCTCTGTCGAACAACGTGCAAACCTGCAAGCTATCATGTTCGCCCGCACTGCCAGCGCCCTCCGTTCCCTCTCGATGTCATCATTGTCCCTGAGGTCAGAGGTCAGCATATGTCCTAAGTACTTAAATGAATGAATGATGTATTAATGAGTATGGCTTAAGCATTTTGTCTCATTGCACATGCTCAGTTTTTTTTTAATTTAATTTTGTACAACGACTACGTTCGTCGCTCAATGCTCTTGAATTTTAAGTGTTTGAATGCCTAGTGGGTGCAGATATGGATAAAAGCTTCTTACATGTTATTTGTGATTTGTAAGCAAGTAATGTAAAAGATGTAATAATAATATATGTAAATAGGGTATCGTGTTACCCAGTAACACGATACCCTATTTACATACATATAAATATAATATCAATTTCCACCTCATAACTAACTTTCTTCCCAAAATCCTCACATCATAAAATTACGTAGAAAACGTAGCGTCAGTTTAATTGAACTTGGTAGCTGTCAGTTGTGAGCTCTCGAGCTCAATTTATAGCTCCCTAGCCCCTCGCCGTGCCGTGACGCTGACGGAGCCGGTGCAACGTAAACGGCGCTCCAGGATTTTTGGCACGTATGATGTGAGATTGTATTGCAATTGGGTAATAATGCCGCATTGTGGATGCTTGCTTGTTTTTTATTGTTGACCTGATGATTGGTGCTAAAAATTTCACGTTTAATGGGTTTTTGTTTTAGTGGATGTTAAGAAACTGCAACTGCTAGTTTTTGAATAATCGCTATAACTCCATCGTAACAGTTCGTCTCGCATTTTAAAACTCGATTACGTCACTTTATAAGTGTTTTTTTTAAGTCCGTTACTGAAGTAGAACTGCCTTAGTAAGCGGAACTTAATAGGTACCTAATCAAAATTTGATTTTGTTGTGGACGTCAGATAGGCAGTAGCTCCATGTAAAACACTGGTATTCAGCTACATCTGGTTAGTCTGGAAGCCGGCTTGAACATAGTTGGGAAAAGGCTAACAGATTTTTAATATAAAATATATTAATTTAGAGAAAAAAAGATCCCTGATTTTACGGATAAGTACCTAATGGTAGCAACTTAGTCATAATTTTTATAGTGGGATTAGCGTTTACCTCATGTTTTTTCCGATTTCCGATGATTAAAAGAATTAAATTCATTTTACCATCCAACCAAGCATTTTAAAAAGGAGGACGCCATATTTGGACCAAAGGTTAAGGTTAAGGTTTACATTTTCTCACTGTTATGCGAAAACTAAAAAGAATCAATAAGAACGTGAACAAAAACTGGTAACTCGCGCTGGTTTTCATTTAAAAAAATGGCTTAGTAATACTTGCGTTGCATCAAGAAGGTTCTAAGTATTTCATTGCGTCAATGATAATAGGGTTTTTCGCGTCCTTAGGTGTAAAAACTTCGTCATTAATTCGTAAGTAGTTACGCAGGTATTGCTTAGTAAGTGTTTAATACAATATGCACTAAATGAATGATTGGTCTTTGTTTGTACCTATAGTTTAATGACTTTGGACTTTGACTCATCAGTAACATTTTCGCAGAACATGTATTACTTAAACATGTATTACTTTAGAGCGAACATGCTGGCTCGCAGGTTTGCTCGTTGTTCAGTAAGCGTTAAAATTACTCTTTTCAGATCGTACTGGCAGGTTTTACACGAGCAGTCTGTGGGCTAGATATACTCAAAAATCGTACAGGGAGGGCATCTTCAGCTCCACGAAGCGACCTCGGATATGTTAAGGTTATCGTTTGTATGAACAAAGTAAAGTTACCCCTTGTATGAATGGTCATACAAGGGGTAACTTTACTTTGTCGATATATGCAGGAAAGCTTATGTTATTTGCATTCGCCTCGAACGGTATAGGTTTTATATTGTCCATTCATACAGAAAGAGGACTAACTGTGTCGATTTATGCAAAGAAGCCTAAGAATTAAGAAGAGTAGGATGCAAGAGCAAGCAAAGAGCAAAGCGAGGTCCATAATGTTAGCACCCCGCCTAGGCTCGATTAGATCTTCGAAAATAGGAGTTCGGTTATTTGTCGACTAATGCACTGAAGCTTTAGAATTGAGAGGCCTGAACATTTTAGGATCTAGCCTCGACTAGGTTAAGTTCTCTATTAATGTCTCAGATTATATTAATGTATTAGGCGTTTTCAGATATTTTTATAGTTCTGAATATTTCTACACCTTTGTTTTATTTTGAAGCCAGGGGAGACAAGTGCACTCTCTTGCACCCCGCTCCTATGGTGCTCTCCGCGTGCAATACAACAACGCGTTCAGGGTGCTGTTGAGGCTGCCCCGCTACTGCAGCGCGTCAGGGATGTTCGCGGGCACACATGTGGATTGTTTCCCTGCCTCAATGCGTAAGCGCTATGCGTCCCTGGTGCACAACAACAGTATCTTGTCTCTAATTTCAAGCAAGCTAGACTGTACGTGAATCGCTGCTGCGCCATTTCCCATGGAATGGTGCAGCCGCGGTGAAGCGTCGGACAGACGGACAGTACTGCCGATGTGTATATTATACAGGAATTTGTTTAGGATATAGATAAAATTATCTTAATTACTAACATAGGATATGTTTTATTAACAAATGAGTCATGGGTAATTGAATAAATAAATAAAGAAAAATATTGATTACTTAACTAACAGAAAAGTGTTGCTACGTAATCGTTCACAACAATGAAGAGAAACAGCATAAACGAATAAATTATTTCGTACCTTATTTATCAAGTTAGTCTGTTGTCTGTAGTTGTGTTGTCTGTCATATATGTATATATATATATATATATATGTATAAATATTTCAGACACACAACATAATTAAAGGTTTTTAAGATTTGCCTTGAAGTGGGTCAATAAAAGGCTGGTATTATTTCTGAAAGAGCTTTAAAAATTTAACGTATCCATATTTTTTGACGTTGATTTTTACCAATTAATCAAACAAAATCTTACCTTATCTTTTAGTAGCTGTAAAACGTGATTGGTTTTCAGTGCTTAAAGTCCTATGAAACAGGAAATTAAAATGATTGTGTAACGATTTAGTATTTATTTACATAACCAAATTACAAGATGATTATTAACATTAACTAAATTAAATTAAAACTAAGTTAAGCCTAAAAAAAAAACGGGGCATTGTACCGAGGATGCTGGCGGCATTTCCTCGCTGAATTGCAATGCTGATGCGTTGTGCGAGAAAGCCGCCAGCTTTTCGGTCACCAGTTACATAAACTAGACGTTTCGCGATTTCCGCAAATAACTTATACGCACTGGGACCCCACGGACCGAGGGTCTCGACGCCAAAGGGCAAAAAGTTGTACTCTCTGCCAAGGCCTCCATATTTAATAACTTTCAGATTTTCGGCATTTTCTGCCGCTGCACCCGCTTTAGAAGTAGTCCGTTGGAGGTGGGATGGTGCCAGTGTGTCCACACAGGTAGCGTCCCACACAAGCATCCGTCCCAAACTCCTTGGGACCAAAGACACACCATCAGGTCATTTGCCATCATCTCGGACAATGCCAGTCGGCTTAAGAAGAGCAGGCATATTGATGCTGGCAAGAGACCGGCGGATTATGTCATTAAGTGTCGCATGTCTTGAAAAGCGTCCTGCACTTTTTTGACAAAAAAGTCCGTGGTGACCCAGTCGGTCCACGTCCGTGCCACAAGGGCATGTGTGTGGAGTGCATACCGTGACCCCAAGCCGCAGACCAGTCGCTAGACGAAGCGAGGTCGGATCCAGGAAGGTATCTGGAGAAGGATGGGCATGTAGCCAATGGCCGGCCTCTCTGGCTCCGACCGCCAAAAGTTTTGCGCGATCCGGACCTGAACTGCGGCTCAGAATCGATTTGTATGTTAAGACGCTGACAACACCTAAACCGCGGTCCCTGTCAGATTGCATAGAAAAGAAAGAGAAGCGCGATCACACAACGCTTGTAATTTATTGCAAAATATGAAGTAATTGTCTATTTACTCAAAATTAAGTTGAGTAATCTAAAATAAAAAAACAACCAAGTTCTGCATTCAAATAAGACGTTCTTGTTATTAATTAATTACGTAACGTATGTTCATATTTGATACAGATATTTTGGATTAGAACTCAAAGTAAGAGGTTAGTTTAAAGTTAGTTTGTATCGAGATTTTGTTTACAAAACGTGTTTTGGTAACAACCAAGTTCTGGGAAATATGTTCAAAATTAACATATATTTTTTTTCTTAAGAGAAGCCTATTTTTGTCAATTGGGTCTTGTCAGCGCCTTAAATCGCAATAAATATCGTCCCAGCTCCTTTGAGATTTTGTGTAACTATATTATTATCAAGAGTTCGTGGCCTTTTAGATAACCCATTGGTGTACAGATTTAGGTGAAAAAAAATATGAATACGTAATATTACGATTAATTATTTCGTTATTTTACCTACGTGATAGCAATGGTAAGAAGTTTCGCATTTATTATTAGAATTGCAAGTCAATGTTCAAATCATATCATCAAATATTAAGATGACGAAAAGAACATCTTTGGTTAACAAGTTTGATCATTATTAATAACAAAGACAATGAAAATACTTTTGTGACACAAAAAGTTTTAGTGATGTGGGCGTGATATGTATGTAGGTACCGATTTGATTGTTATTTATTTATTTCTACGTTGTTTGTCATCTACGCTACTTCTTATTATCAAATTGTAACCTTCAGAAGATAGCTCTAGAAGTAAACGATTTTGGATCAAAATACCAATTATTGAGTGTTCATATGAATGAATATTAATTAGACTCAATAAACCTTAACCTGAGCTCAGATTTGTTTGCACACTAAGGCTTATTCAGATATAAGCGATATCGCTGTCGCGCTCGGTAGCGATACTGGTTCGCCTTCTGGTTAGTCACTTTGGACCCAGTATCGCTAACGAGCGCGACAGAGATATCGCTTATATCTGAATTGGCCTTAGATGCAGCTGTTCAAGTTGGATCGGAATGCAGTTGCGTGCGATAGGTACATATAATTAGGAGGTAAACTTCGGAATGTCGAAATAAAAAAAAGATTCCGATTTTTCCAAATCGTTGAAGTTCATAACCGTTTTCTCTTCTAGAATGTCAGAATCAAACATGAAATTATTGAAGTCAAGTAGTGATGAGTCCCTCACTCATGAGGTCCCTCGTTTGAGGTACTCATGATCGCAAATTGAAAGAGTTACTCGAATTTCCTTATTGAAACACCTCACCACACCTCACTCGTTCACGCGTCCTCAAAAATTGACATTGACAATATGAAATCGTGGCGAGGGGTGAGGCGAACGAGTTCGTAGTAGTAGAGACTCGTGAGTAATCGTGAGTCGTCGTCGCACCCGCCCGCCTCGCTCCCTCGTAGGTTCGGCTGAATTCGGCTCGGGCTCACGAGTCGTGAGGTGAATGCGCCGTTGATGATTCTTCACATCAAATGAGGGGTGCCTCGTGAGAACCTCACGAGGTAAAGTGAGGTCCTCCCTCAACCTATCTAAATAAAATTCATGAGTTACCCATCACTAAAGTCAAGTGACAGTTATTAGATTTCCTAGACTTGTAATCAATAGTTTTATTATTTATCATTGATACTTAGGTCAGTATATCGTTGAGTCGCAACAAAAACACAAAAAAAAGTAAGTATTAACGAAATGACCTATTAGTTTATTGGACTTCCCGCATGTTAATTTGCCATTCAAAAACATCGGAAAATTTTGTTTGGGTTTTAAAAACGTGCAGCTAATTTTAGCTTCTATTTTTGGTTTTTTGAGCATATCATATTTGGAATGTTCAAAATTTAAATATAAATTAATGGACGGATTTCATAAAATTCCATTTTATTGTCAAAAACGTGATTGTGTTTTGTTATTTTATTTAAAAATCACCATCTGACATAACCTACAGTTGATTTACTAACTTATTGAAAATTACGGGTTCAGTATAACGTGCCCGACAAGTAACGGTCATTAAAGGCTTTTTTTTTGGATGGGAAATCATCAAATGACTTCTCCCGCTCTGGGCGGAGCGGGAGGGTGTGTCAGACACGACTAAAACCCACCCGTATTCCTTCCTGTTGCCTGTGTTGCCAGAGGCCTCGGTAACCCATTAGTACCTTCCCGCGACCCCGGCAGGCATCGGCCCTAGTGGACCCCTACATTTTTGCTGACGACATCTCTTTGAGGCGCGCGTGGAATACAACGCGCCGTCGACCCGGGCCTGGTCCTTACCGGACGGTGAGCTACCCATTGCTCACCGTCCGTAAGCCCGCGGTCATTAAAGGCTGCATTTTTCTTTTAGAAGATGGAGTGATAAAATGTTAATAAAAACCATTCATAGTACCTAAGTACAAGTATAAGTATAATCAGTATAAGTATAATCAGTCTGTTACCTCCCGGGACTTAGACTTCGTTTCTGTGAGAAAATCATTCAGGTATATATTGTTTTTTTAGTTCTCAAATTTCCCTGTACACACGACTACAAATCAGTGGGAACAATTTAACCTCCACATAATCCTCCATCCCTCCTAAGAGCAGTCGTGGCCCAGTGGTAACGGCCGCGGCTTACGAGTTGTAGGTCGTAGGTTCGAACCCAGACAGGCGCTTTACTTTGTGTAATTTATTTCATAATCACTGCTCTCAAAACAGTCCTAGAACTAACAATTTGAAGACATGTGACATCTACCAACCCGCACCGGGCCCGCGTGGTGGATTACGGCCCACTCCCTCTCACAGAGAGGAGGCCTGTGTCCCAGCAGTGGGAACATTATAGGCTGATTATCACACAGGTTACCCTGTGTGATAATCAGCCTATAATGTTCGACACCGATTCGGAGTCAAAAAGTGGAAAATTAATTGTGTCTCAATAGCTGTCCTTGACCAATTAAGTAAGTATGTAAAAAAAAAAACTTGTAAAGCCTACTTAGGCAGACAGGCGCGACGCTACACTAGTAGCACAATTACTATGAAAACTTCATGGAAAGTGTCGCGCTACGCGTCGCGCTGTCTGTCGCCGCCGCGATGTCGCGCCAGTCTGCACGAGCCTTTATTCAAAATGTTGTACCTACGGATACGGCAATAGGTATGTTAATGGTACAATTTAATAAACTGATTTAATTCTAGATTTCAATACAATGATCAGTCTCTCAAACCGGTGAAACACGTTTTTAAGACCAGACTTATGATTTTTTGTATATCCGTTACCTGTCTGAGGATCTAGGAATTCAATAAACAGTGTGAATCAGATGTTTTCGAGCTTTATCACTCTAGGCAGGCGGGCCTCATCAAGCTTTGTTAGCTAAACAATCAAATCTGCCTAGCCTTTTCCGGAGTAAGTTGGGGTCGGCTTCCAGTCAAACTAGCGGGGTAAGTAAAACGTAAAATGGCAATCGATCGCAATTAGTTTTATTTTGACAGTTCACCCACGTCCATTGCGCTGTTTAAGTGGTCGAGGAGGTGAATTTTTCAAACCTATAAAGCAATGGATTAGCGATATCCTTCAAAACTCTTGGATTGTGATTCAAACTGTGTTACGCAGTTAGTTAGCAGGTAATTAATAAACCTGTACTTAAGTAGTATTAATTAAAAAGTCATTTATTCGATTTATTTTTCCATAAAATTCTGTGAAATATTGAACAAGTCTCTACTTCTGTCTGTATTCCACAATTTTTCTATCAAAAAATTGCAGATTTTTTCTGAAGTATGAATAGAGTGTCCTGGGTGGTTTTTGGTGTGACTTGGTGTCGCATGTGGGCTGACCAAATACAGCTGCATGAGAGATTTCGTACTACTTTTTTTTTGGATGGGAGATCATAAAGTAACTTCACCCGCTCTGGGCGGAGCGGGAGGGTGTGTCAGACTCTTACTGACTAAAACTCACCCGTATTCCTTCCTGTTGCCTGTGTTGCCAGGGGACTCGGTGACCCATAAGTACCTTCCCGCGACCCCGGCAGGCATCGGCCCTGGTGAACCCCTACACTTGTGCTGACATCTCGTTGAGGCGCACGTGAACACAACGCGCCGTCGACCCGGGCATGGTCCTTATCGGATGGCAAGCTATCCATTGCTCACCGTCCGTTCGTCCAGTTAGGGTGCAGATGCAGCTGAATACCAGTATTTTACATGGAGCGACTGCTGACTTCCATAACCCAGTTACTGGGTCACACGATACCACTTGGTAAGCCGTAAGGGTCTACTTTGCAATTTTGGCTGGAATACCAGCTTGGCTTTACTAAACTTTTCATCCTATGTTCACCACTTTTTTTTTTTTTTGGGTGTGAAATTATCAAATAACTTCTCCCGCTCTGGGCGGAGCGGCGGCAGCCACCACCTCCTTCTGCGAAGCAGTAATGCTCACGAAGGAGGAGGCGGACCGGTTGAGGGAAAGGCAAATTTTGCGCCCTCTCGCCCCTATACGCCGCAGGAGACGCCCTGGACGTCGGGAATCCCGGGCGGATTTCCAAAGTAGGCGCGGGCTTGCGGACGGTGAGCAATGGGTAGCTCGCCGTCCGACAAGGTTCAGGCCCGGGTCGACGGCGCATTGTGTTCCACGCGAGTGTAGGGGCCCAAGTGCTGATGCCTGCCGGGGTCGCGTGGAAGTTCGAAAGGGTTACCGAGGCCCCTGGTAACACATGCAACGGATGGAATACGGATGGGTTTCAGTCAGTAAGAGTCTGTCACACCTTTTTTTTTGGGTGGGAAATTATCAAACAACTTCTCCCGCTCTGGGCGGAGCGGGATCAGACTATTACTGAATAAAACCCACTCGTATTCCTTCCGTTGCCTGTGTTGCCAGGGGCCTTTGTAACCCACTTCCCATGACCCCAGCAGGCTATGTTCATCACGGCATCTCAAATACTTAACGTAACCATACCCCGATAAATGAAAGATTTAATTCTAGCTCAAATTGTTGTTCTTGTTTGTTTGTTACGCTTTCACGCTAAAACGGCTGAACGGATTTGAATGAAATTTGGCACATGGGTGGAGCATGAACTGGGTTAGGACATGGAATACTTTTCATTCCAATAGTCCCACGGGATCGAGACTTATGCGGGTGAAACTGCGGGGCGCAGGTAGTAACTTAGAATAGGTAGTTATATGTTTCTTCTCTATTATGAGTAGAGGTATTTGCCAAGCATTGGGAAAATTGTTATGCGGATAAAATTGCTATAGTAATGTTTAATTTCCGACGGATTTTTTCCCTGAATGATGTTTACGGAACCGACACAAGTGACCCTTTTCAAAGGGTTGCAAATAACACAAAACAAATGAACATCACAATGCTTACGTGACTTCAGGGGGGTAACCATCACCTCTTATAGCAGTATTATTTCAATGTTACTTTAGCGTGAGAAAGAGATGGAGCTATAAGTCCTGTATAGCTCCATCACTTTCCCACTGTGAAGTAATATTATAATAATACTGCTATAAGAGGTGATGGTTACCCACCAGGCATGCCGTACAATATAAATATAAACACAGGCCAAGTGCGTCTCGGTCCAGGCACAATGAAGGGTTTCCCTAGTTGGGATTGTAGTTACAATGTCAAGTTTGTTTTTGGGATAAATTCATCACCAACTTACGACGTATATAGATGTATGGGGGAACATGTTTTTCTACTGAAAAGCATTTTCTCCCATACATCGATATATGTCACGGTCAATTCTCCAACTGCAAATTTAAGTTGATCGACTATTACTCGTTAAGTTGTTAAAATGTTATTCACAGACCCGCAATATTTTTGAACGGCCTATCCAACGATACCCCACACCATGGGACAGACGAGAAAAAAAATATCATCCCCACATTACGTGCAAGGGAGGTTCCCTAAAAATAATGTTTTTCAAGACGTTATATTACCGCTTGGTCGGCGTAATTAATATGTATACCCATGCCAAATTACAGCTTTCTAGTACTAAGCGTCTCTGAGCTAAAGCGGGGACAGACAGACAGACAGATACATGGCGGAACTATAAGGGGTTACTTGTTGACTACGGAACCCTAAAAATAACTGTTTGTTATGAATTATTAATGAGTGTATCATTAATAATTAATAGTAAACAGTTATTTTTATTAGAATTCCAGGAATATTGTCTATTGTTTATTTATATTATATTGAGGACAATAAGTAATACTCGTAACAAGTGTAATTGTTATATTTGTATTACTCATTTGTGTATTTTTAGAACATTTTCGTTGTTGATTTATTTGAATGTAGCAAAGGTACGTTTAATGTTTTCATTCATAACATAACATGACATCACGCGTTTTCTCAGAGATAGAGAGAGATATAGAACCACAAAATACAATTCCAGCACAAATCCAGCCTCCGTGCTCGTCGCGGGAAGGTACAAAAGGGTTACCGAGGCCCCTGGCAACACAGGCAACGGGAGGAATACGGGTGGGTTTTAGTCAGTAAGAGTCTGACACACCCTCCCTCTCCGCCCAGAGCGGGAGAAGTTATTGGATTATTTCCCACCCAAAAAAAAGCCTCCGTGCTAGTAATTCCAGATGTACAAAACTAGGCAAGTGCGGGTTGAACTCGCGTGGTGAGGTTTCCGTACAATGAATATGTTATCTACCATGTTTTTTATCCCAAGATAACTTATCCCAAACACAAACTTAACATTGTAGTTTAAATACATATTCTCCCGTACATTCCAACAGCAAATGTAAGTGTAACCATGTTATTTTAACCGTACTTCTTATAGGTTTTCCTGTAATCTATAAGTAAAGAACTATTTTCTGTATTTTTTAAAATTTTTTGGCTCCTGAGCCTAAAATTTTCTGAGATAAGGGAGAGAATAGTAAAGTTTCATCTAGTTTCTTTAATTATATTAATTTTAAAATTATAAAAAAATGAGACCCTCACAACAAGCCAATTTATTTGATATGCCACACGGTACTGTTTACAATTTATTTTTATAAAATATTCTTATTTGCCCCCTAAAAGCAACCCTCATATGGAAAATTCATTTATTTACGTTACACGTCCGTGTTTGGGTCACATATATTTATATGTGTACCAAATTTCAACGTAATCGGTAGCAAAATTGGCTGTAACAGACGGACAGACAGACAGACACATGAGTGATCCTATAAGGGTTCAGTTTTTCATTTGGAGGTACGGGACCCTAAAAATCCAATAACATTTTGCTCGACCCGCGAATCGAACCCAGAACCTCATGCTCAGCAGTAGCACTTGCGTCCAGTAGACCAACGAGGCAGTCACTTTTCATTCATGACATGGATATCCGCATTACACGTGTACCTATTGTAGTATTACTTTGTAAGGTATTATATTATTTTTTGGTGACCGAAAAGCTGGCGGCTTTCTCGCGCAACGCATCAGCATTGCAATTCAGCGAGGAAATGCCGCCAGCATCCTCGGTACAATGCCCCGAGGGCCTTTTTTAAGCTTAACTTAGTTTTAATTTAATTTAGTTAATGTTAATAATCATCTTGTAATTTGGTTATGTAAATAAATATATTATTTATGAATGCAAGGACTATGTGTGTCATTGTTTTTTTTTTCTCAGTTTTTAACATGGTCTGGCAGATTTGAGTATTTTTTGCGGCCTATCCAAATATCCCTTTCTTTGGTGTTGTTCGTTAAATCGTTGAGCTCCTAATTTACATGTTCCTCAAATTATCTGACCAAGATTATTTACTCATTGACATTGATGAATTTGTTATACAGGGTTACTGGTAACTCGACGTATTCCTTGCAGGACGTCATAGTAGGGTTAAAATGCAACAAATTAAGCCACCAAATGTCCTACCGAAATTCAGTAGTTTTTGAATTAGTTAAGAGTTTTAGTTTTTTAATGAAAAATCCCAGATTAAACCATTTGAAACCAATTTAAAAATGATTTACGGCGCGACTGTACTGAAATTTAAGTTATTATCATAGTTGACGCCGTAGCAGACCTTTGTTAATAATTAAAAGTTCAATAATGCCTAAAACTTTGGCAAATATCACTAACAAAACATTTAATTTTTTGTAATTTTTGCTATTACTTCATAAAAAATGTAGTCTAGTGCAAAAAAAAATACTACACCTGGTGTACAAATTACTAAGAAAATATCCTTGTCTTATCAGCTATCCAAAAAGGTATGAAAGTTAATACAAAATCATGGACTACATTATGAAAATCGTTTTTGATTTAGTACGTGCGTTTCACAAAAAGGTGATTATTCGAAAAATCAAAAACAAAATCGTGAACATTATTATTCTTTTTAATCAATATTAAAAACTTTAATTACACATATTTCACACGTCTTGTTCGATGTGCTGCCCTGGGTTTCGAATACATGTTCTTATTCGCTTCCTTACTTCGGTTTTTGTTATTCTTGAGGTGATTGTTGCCCTCATCTGGTCCGCCGCATTTGTAAATTTACTGGGGTCACATAAACTAGATCTTTCATATGACCCCAGACGTAAAAGTCTAGCGGCGTCAGATCAGGGCTTCGTGCAGGCCACGGAATCGGCCCACCGCGCCCTATCTGATCAGTGCTGATAAATGATTTCTGAGGAAATCTTCATAAAGTTCCCCATTTAGTGTTCGGGGTAAAAAATGTCGGCCAATTAATTTGTCGTCAATAATACCCATCCAAACATTAAGCGAGAACCTTCGCTGGGATGCGGTTGGTTTCAGTTTTTTAGGGTTTGCTTCTGCTTTCGGTGCCCAGTAATGTAAGTTGTGGTAATTTGTGATACCATCACGATCAAAACATGACTCATCGGTCCACAGAATGTTTTTTAAAAAGTTTTCGCTGTCGGCGTCGGCACTTAGCCTAAAACGACAAAATTCAAGCCGTCTCGGCGGATCTCCTTCTTCTATTGACTGGACTGGTTGGTAATGGTATGGATGTCGGCCTGACAAGTGAACTACAGACCAGACTTTCCACTGTGACATACCAAGCTCACGCGCTACGATGTTTGTCGATGTGTTAGGATCGTCAATAAAACGTTGAAGAATAAGCTCCTCGTCCTCAGCCGTGTATCTCCGGGAACGACCAGTGTCAACTTGCCTGCTTCTTTGGACGCTGCCAGTTTCACATATTCGCCGATAAGTCGATCCGAAGACACTAACGTGGGGGAGTCGCTTCGCCATCGGATTCTCGCCGCGCCTCAGCAGCGTTACCGTCACAAAGTCCGTAACAGTACATTATGTCAGCGTATTCAGGATTAGAATATGCAGCCATAGTCAGCGCTTATGAAGGCACAGCACAGCACAAGAGCAAGATACGCAGCAACAGTTAGGGAAATAGCCAGTAACAAAACACGAGCTTGCGCGACGTAGAGTTGAAACTAACTAACGCTGACGACCAAATTTTGCAAAATCGCACCCCCTGTCATGCCGAGAGAACAATAGCGACCAATCACAAAGCTCCCCGAGTGGTTGGAGTTCAAGCGCAGGTAAAAACTACGAATAATACGAATACGAAACAATAGGTTGACCGTCTCGCAATTTTACCTGCCCCCCATAAAACTCTTCTCTTCCCTGGCACACATGCAAAAGTATTGACAATCATACCTTTCTGAATAACTGATAAGACAAGGATATTTTCCTAGTAATTTGTACACCAGGTGTAGTATTTTTTTTTGCACTAGACTACATTTTTTATGAAGTAATAGCAAAAATTACAAAAAATTAAATGTTTGGTTAGTGATATTTGCCAAAGTTTTAGGCATTATTGAACTTTTAATTATTAACAAAATTCTGCTACGGCGTCAACTATGATAATAACTTAAATTTCAGTACAGTCGCGCCGTAAATCATTTTTAAATTGGTTTCAAATGATTTAATCTGGGATTTTTCATAAAAAAAACTAAAACTCTTAACTGATTCAAAAACTACTGAATTTCGGTAGAACATTTGGTGGCTTAATTTGTTGCATTTTAACCCTACTATGACGTCCTGCAAGGAATACGTCGAGTTACCAGTAACCCTGTATATACAATGACATGGATATATTTACTTTTGAACAATTTTTTTTTAAATTATTGTGAATGTGAAGACTATGTGGGTTATTGTTTTTATTTTTTCTCTCAGTTAGTTTTAGTCTTGGTGTGGCAGTTTGAGAATTTTTTGCGGCCTACCCAAATGTCCTTTTTTTGGTGTTGTTCGTTGAATCGTTGAGCTCCTTAAGTTTCTGAGTTGAGCTGCACGACTACTGACAAATGCGTGCACTGACTGGACAAGTCCACTCAATCTGTATGGTTCATTCATCAAAAGACCATTTCAGACATCAATATACATGGTGTTCACATGGTCTGACCAAGATTATGTCTGGACTTTATAAGAGACTGTGACCTCTAAGTTTGTTCCGGCCTTTCTTTTCAAAGTAGTTAGATAGGAAACTCCGGCCTCATCTAGTTTAAAAAACAATGATTGACGTGTAAAAGTGTTTGTACATACCAGCTACTGACAGTAATAAAAACATTTATTATTAAGTGCCGATGTCGTGATGACGAAAATGTGTAGCATTTCCTCGTTCCTCACTATTTATTAGAAGAAACGTTTGTGTTTGTGAAAGGTTCTGGAGTGGTGACCGCGTACCGGAAGACGTAGCGGTTGAAGGTCTCCTATAAGGTGGACCGATGAACTTGTGTGGCCGCAGGAATCCGCTGCATGCGGGAAGTATAGAACCGGTCGAAGTAGCGGTGCTTGGGGGTGGCCTATGTCTAGCAGTGGACGTCTTTCGGCTGAAATGATGATGATGATGATGATGATGACGTTTGTGTCTACAAGGTGTATTAAAAATAACCGGAACCCTCTTAAGAGGTCATGAGGCTGATTCATGAGGGAGGTTTAGGTGTATACTCGTAATTCATTAAGGTTTTGTGTAAATTTGGATGTTGGATGTGTTTGTTGGGTGTTTTATATTAAAATTGTAACAGTTATTAACTTGACCAGGGCTTTTGATCTGGTCTCCTATGACATTCTTTGGAAGAAGTTGAAGGAGATTAACTTTCCCAAGGAACTTATAAATTTATTTAAATGTTCGTATGGGGGCCAGATCAATAGTGTTAAGTGGGCCGGTTCACTGTCAGAACCATATGGGTTGGAGTGTGGGGTGAGGCAGGGGGGGGGGATTGAGCTCCCCAGCACTTTTTAACCTGTATGTGAACGCTCTGATTGTTGCGCTCAGCAGTCATCATGTCGGCTGTCATATTGATGGAGTTTGCCTAAATAATCTTAGCTATGCGGACGACATGGTGCTGCTGAGCGCATCGGTCTGTGGCATTAGAACATTGTTGCGGATTTGTGAGACATATGCACAAGAACATGGTCTTAAATATAATGTGACGAAAAGTCAGTTTATGGTTTTTGAGGCCGGCTCTAAATGTCCTATAGCAGGGGGTTCCACTGGTCAGAGTAGACGTTTTCAAATACTTGAGGCATGTAGTAACAGCCGGTCTCAGAGATGATGCTGATATCAAGAGGGTGCGGAGGGCTTTGGCTGTAAGGGGTAACATGATAGCTCGCAGGTTTGCGCGTTGTTCAGGGTCGGTTAAGCAGACCCTTTTCAGGGCTTATTGTACCTCTCTGTACACGTGCAGCCTGTGGGTGAATCACACCCAAAAAACATACGAAGCCCTCCGCATCCAATATAACAACGCATTCAGAGCGCTGATGGGGCTGCCGCGAAACTGTAGTGCCTCGGGCATGTTCGCCGTCGCTAGCGTCGACTGCTTTTATGCAACGATGCGTAAGCGCTGCGCGTCCCTGGTACGCAGAGTTCGCGGCAGCTCCAACAGCGTGCTGGTGATGATAGCCGACAGTCTCGACTGTCCATACATCAGACGCTGCAGTGACTTGCACGTCACCTACAGTGGTCGGATGTCAGTATAAATATGTTTTGTGTGGTTATTATGTGGTACCTGTTGTAATGTTTAATGTATTGTGTGTGTATCATTTGTGATATATTTCAAATTTCTGTGTTTGAATGAGTCCTTGTTACTTGCAAAATAAATGAATTAAAACTCAATGTAAAGCCTTCCGCGTATGCGCGATTCTCACTCTATCTTTAAAAAAAGTGTTTAGCAAAAGCATGTATGTGGCCAGTATAATTTTGGGCTTGGTGATAAAAACTTTTTGCCTTTTTTTTATATTTAATTAGGTTAGCTACTGATTTGCAATAAATTAAAAAAGAAAACAGCACGTTAACAATGGATTTTCATACACTTTTTCGACCCGCACTTTTCTACAACAGTAATGACATGTAGGTACGTCATTACTGCTGTATTCTGCATAATTCTGCCTTATTTAAAAAAAAAGTAATAAGGTACTTTCCGAGCAGGTATAGTATAAAATACATTTATTTAGCACAGAATAAAAAGTACGCAACATATCGCAAATTCTGCAAAAAAAAAATATCTAAAAAAAAAGAAGAAGAGGAATGCGTGCGTCACAGCTGCGACAGTTACGACTACTTTATGGTATAAAATTGAGTCCGGTCCGAAAGACAAGAAAAAAAAATCAATGAGGGAGGGCTTTTATAACGTGTTGCACGCATCGCGACCTCTGTAAGTTCAATTAGCTATTTCAATTGTTATGGTATTCAGTCGTCAGCTGGACCATGCTCAATTGTGGCTCAATTGACATTCATCATTTTGCATTCCATATCGTTGCCACCACAGCTGTTCTGGGGTTAGGGTGTTCAAAATGTTTACTAAGGGTGTGATGCGGTTGACATTTGATACTGTGGTTTTAACACAAACACTTTGATAGGCACGCAGAAAGATACGTGGGTAAATATCAGACCGTACTTATCGTAATTTATTATGTTTCAAAGTAAAAGTGAAATCATTTATTTCAAGTAGGTCATTAAAAAGCACTTCTAAACGTCAAAGTTTACAAGAAAATAGAATTGATTTACATCCAAAAGGTAGTTTTGTATGGAGAAGAATGAGCAAGAAACTCCATTAAATGGTCCTTAAACGTAAACAGAACTTAATACCTAAATAAAAGCCTCCAGGCATAAAGGGCGTGCCCGCTTACATAAATAATATGGTCGCCGATGTCAGTGTGTCATGTCCAAGATCAGCTTTTATAAATCTATGCCTTTTCCCTGCAGCTGTGGGACAGTTTTTCCGTTAACCGTCAGTTTTTCTTGATACTGGAGAAGTAAAACACAGTATAAGTAATAATACGAGGGCGACGGTGAAAGTTTTTAGAACTGGCCACTTGTAAACGATATAATAAAAAAAGAAACTCTTAAAATTTTGAAAATGGAACTCTTTCCCAATATTATTGTGTATGTATTTTATTCTTATTATATTTTATAACCCCCGACGCAAAAACGACGGGGTGTTATAAGTTTGACGTGTCTAACTGTGTGTGTGTGTGTGTGTGTGTGTGTGTATTTGTGTGTCTGTCTGTGGCATCGTAGCTCCCGAATGCATAGACCGATTTTGATTTTGTTTGTTTTTGTTTGAAAGGCGACTTAATCGAGAGTGTTTTTAGCTATGATTCAAGAAAATCAGTTCAGTCGTTTGAAGATTGTCAGCTCTTTTCTAGTTGATATTTAACTCGCTCACCAACTTACAGCGCAGGTATCGTGTTTGGGCTCATTGTACTGGTTTCAATAAATAGGTTATAGCTAGATGGTGATCAGGGTCTGATGATGGAGAAGGAAAGATAAAGTAGGGTAAACTAGTAAGTACTACTTTGGGAAAAATACCTACCGGGCCGCAGATTTCAGCGAGATACGTATCGATGGCAGCGTGTCTGACCTACTAGTAATATATAAAGTTTAAAAAGTAGGTAATAAAAGTTACATTTAAGGGTGAACGGCAGATTTCGTACAGCTTACTTTGTTTGTTATAGAATTTGTACCACATATTAAGGCAACTAAGCCATTTATTTTCATGTAAGTGTACTATTTTTAGAAGTTCGGATTAATTAATAATATTTAAAAAAAGATTTTAATAACTACACGTAATTTAGTCGTGAACTAAACGCAGTTATGTTGGTATTTAAACTATGCTCGCCATGAGGGTATTACCCGACCTGCCCCCTTCTTAGATGAAGTAATTTACGAATGAATTAATTGTAAATAAAATAAATGCACTTAAAAAAAACTATTAACTGTATATTTTTATTTACCTACACATAAAACCCCATCAGGACTTCATCATTATCAAACTGTTGCAGTCAGCTGCTGGACATAGGTATCTCCTAATGCACTCCGCTGAGTAGGTACGATCCTCTTCTCAATTTACCTACTTGATAGTAAGTAATACACAACAAAATAGCGACAAGAAACTAGAACATATACTTTATTACCGGAACAATGTTTATGTGCCTATAAGTAACAATCTACATTGATACACTAGTACATACTCGTAACCTTAAAAAATAAAACTGGTTATAACTTTTAAGTCCCAAATTAAAAAAATCCAAGAATTCAAAAAGGGCTTGTCTATCGTATTAACTACCAATTAAAACAAAAAATATCCCAAAACACGAAATTTTATTAGTTGTACGAAAGTCCCATACAAGCCTGCCGTTCGCCTTAAAAAAAAACCCCGACACTAACAAAAACATCTAAAAAGTAACAAAATAATACGTATTGGGCCCTTTCAGTTTAATATAAATTTAGGTAATATTTTGAGCCAAGCGTCGTCTAGTCGTGGGGCGGCTAAAGAAAACGTCAAACAGACGAGGCTTATACCTAGCAATAATAAATGTATGCTATTGTAGAAAGAATAGCCGCTGTTAACTTCCTATTTTCATTAACCTTCCTATTTTATACGTATTATTTTGTTACTATTTAGATGGTTTTGTTAGTGTCGGGGGTTTTTTAAATTTTAATTTGTCATTCGTTTACGATTCTTAAATATACATAATAAGTTTCATAAAAATCGCTCGAGCCGTTTCGGAGGAGTGCGACTACAAACACCGTGACACGAGATTTTTAAGTATAAGATATAACATGGTGGGTTTTTGAGACGGGGCAGTGAGAGCTACCTTAACCGTTATAGCTACAGGAAAGCCACCATAAAAGACTGCCTTAACTTTTTGAAACATTTTGATCTGCATTCACAGATTTTGCTGACTGTACATTTTTTTACAAAAAAGTGTACAATCAGCAAGAAAATGTGCAGTTTTCACAAAAACCTTTTTTTGATGCAAATCGATCCTGTTACTTATAAAGATCAAAAAACTCTATTGGACCAACTGTGGTTTTTAAATAAACAGTCCTACATTTTTTTTTCTATACAAACGATGTCACATAAAAAAACAATCTTATCAATTTAGTCTGTCTCGTTCGGCGATACCCTGTTTGGTCCAGTCAAGGAATGATCGTTGAACAGTCTGTTAAATTATATCTAATCATGTCTAAACGGTACAGTGTATATGGTACTCGTATCAATTGAAAGCCAATACACTTTATTGAACGATTTATTGAACTTAATTCCCAACTACACGCGGTGTGTCTGAACTCAATGACACATAAAATACAAATATGCCTAGCTCATTCAGATCAATAAATATTACATACATACATAAACTCACGCCTTCTTCCCATGGGGGTAGGCAGAAACTATAGAACGCCACCTGCTACGCTCCTTACCTCCCTTTGCTTCGTTTACGTTCATACATCTGGCCATACACGCACGCCGGTTGCGAGCACTACGCACCGGACCTTTTTGAAGAACATCATTAATGTGGTCACTATATGTCTTTCTGGGGCGTCCCCTCCCGGCATTTCCACTCACATCTGCCTTTTGTTAGTCGCCTTTCATTCATCCTCTCAACATGACCAAACCATCTAAGCATAAGTACTCTTTTCAATTTTTGTCACTACATCTTCATTTAAACCGCACAGTTGCCTTATCACATCATTTTTCAGCCTATCATTTATAGTCACACCATACATGCTTCTCAAGGAACGCATTTCCACAGCATTTACTCTAATTCTACTTTCTTTTGCCACACCCAAAATTCACTTCCATACATAAGTGTAGGCACCAGCACACCATTATGAACAGCCAGTCGAGCCTCTTTGGACATCGACTGGTTGGTCACCATCGCATATATAGCACCATTCACTCTCCTTTCCACATATTCATCAATCTTTCCATAAATATTATTGTTTAAAATATGGCTGTAATCGATCTTTTGAATTTTGGCGGACTGAGCCTAGTCTACGATCAAGATGATCAAAGTGTAGTGAAATTGAATAGGACTTTGAAGGGGTGAGACATTCTGGCTTTTTCTTTGTGATGGCTTTGATATTCCAGATGTCCGATTCACTAAAAGTTTGCTTGCAATCCAAAAAATCTGCCTAGCCTTTTCCCAACATTGTTGGGGTCGGCTTCCAGGCCAACCGGATGTAGCTCAATACCAGTATTTAACATGGAGCGACTGCCTATCTGACCTCTACAACCCAGTAACTGGATGATACGATACCCCTTGGTAAGACTGGTTGTCAGACTTTTGGTTTTCTGAACGACTGTTAAAGATCCACGAAATGACAGCCGGGACCAATGGCTTAACGTGCTTTCCGAGGCACGAAGGAGTCTTGGCATGTAAAGATGGTCATAAATCCATGGAACAACCACGGCAAGCATAGCTTAACCTGATGGATCGACCCGTGCGGCTGTTATTGCTTAGCCACGAGCTCCTGCCTCTCTATATGTTTATACTAAAATTTGTAAAAAGATTGACAATTGATGGAATGTTATTACCTACTACCGCTATTAGAGGTATAAATATCTGTTCAGATATACGCGCCTCACGAGTTTGTTTGCAACACAATTTTTATTGAGCCGACACTGTCTCTCTTCTGGGAAAAAGCCTCCACCAAATCGTTTCTGATATCCTTTTCCTGAGCCATCTCGAACCAAACCTTTTTTTTTTTGAGTGGGAAATTATCAAAAAACTTCTCCCGCTCTGGGCGGAGCGGGAGGGTGTGTCAGACTCTTACTGACTAAAACCCGCCGAGAGATCACTGCTGTCGATCTCCTCCACAAGAATACGGCGGTGCCCAAGCCCATGCCATACCTCCATCGTATGCTCCACCGTGTCCTCCGGGCGATCCACACACACACAGTGGTGACACCCGGGCGTTTCCTCCCGCCTTATCCGACACAGGAACCTCCCGAAGCTGCCCTATCCGGCGAGGACCTGCGTCAAGCGGAAAGTGAGGACACCGTGGCGCCTCTCTAGCCACTCCTGAAAGAGGGGACTTAGCGCCGCAATTGTAGCGTGCCCAGCACTGGGTTGCGACAATTGCACTCTCCATGTCGCTATAAGATCCCACCGGATCTCTGGTCGCTGTGCCGTGATTTCTCGCGGCAGCGGAGTAACGCCCCGGCGTTTCCCCTCTTCGCGCCACTCCCATACGTGCGCGAGGACTTTTGCCTCCAGATCCCATGGCGGCAATCCGGCAAGGAGGCTCGCCGCCTCACCGGAGACCGTGCGGTATCCCCGGACCAGCCGGTTGGCCATGACCCTTTGTCGAATCAACCCTTGCGGTCCGCTTCTAGTCTCGTCAACCAAGGCTGCAACTCAATAACATACAAGAAACATTATTTTGTTCAATAGTTCAACATGAAATCCAGTAACCAGCTTGGCCAAATCAAATCAAATCAAAATATTTTATTTCACATAAACGTACATGGGCAGTTATGAAACGTCAGAAGCTAGGTGCACGGTTCCAATTAGTCGTTTCCCATGGAGACGAGCCGACAAGAAATACAACGGTTACTCTTTTAAAAACACAACACAGACTGGTTCAAAACATTGCAGGTTTCTACTAAAAGAAGTCCACACTTAGAATTACGACTACCAACGCCAGCGTAATTTCCTATTCACATGAACGCTTTTCGGTAATGTATATACACATTGAAGTACGAGCTCAGAAGCTAAAAGCTATCTGCGTTTGAAACCTCTGTCTCCTTCAAATATACAAACGTCAGTAAATTTTATTTGAATTCCATTTAAAAGAACTGACATTCAAGATTTATATAGATTTATAGATATGTCAAAAACCAATAAATCTGGACAGGTTTATAACTCTGTATTATCCTACAATTTATGTGACAAAATTTATCATGTTATACCAAGTGGTAAATAAAAAATTGTAAAACTGGAAATGAAGACTTCATTATTAATAAATAGAATAGAATCTCTTTGAATAGAGAATAAAGAAATATCTTCTTATCTTAGAATAGAGTCTCTTTGTTATGTACACCATAAATCATCATCTGCCTAGCCTTTTCCCAACTATGTTGGGGTCGGCTTCCAGTCTTACCGGAAACAGCTGAATAATAGTATTTTACATGGAGCGACTGCCTATCTGACCTCCATAACCCATTTACTGGGTAACACCATACCCCTTGGTAAGACTGGTTGTCAGAATTTCGGGCTTCTTACGACCCGTAACAACTGTCAAAGATCTACAAATGACAGCCGGGACCAACGGCTTAACGTGCTTTCCGAGGCACGGAGGGGTGTTGGTATGTAAAGATGGTCACCCATCCACGGACCAACCGCGGCAAGCGTAGCTTAACCTGATCGATCGACCCGTGCGGCTGTTATTACTTGGCCACAAGCCCCTATTATGTACCTACACCATAAATATACAGATATAAATGTTGAAATTTAACAAGGGGTGACATAATGGGCGGTCTTTTACAGACAACCTTTGCATGGATGGAGACAATCATTATTTAAGTGTCTTTGACATATTTCGGGACCCTGGTGTCCCGGTGTTTTGGAAAGCGTACGGGGGGCGAAGTAAACTCGCAGAGGCCCATTCAGTGAAATGAGGCACCAACCGATGATTATCCTTGTACGCACTATGCAAGTGCAAGGACAACCACCGGTTGGTGTAGGACTTTATACTATTTGTTTTTATTATCTGTACAAATAAATAAAATAAAAAAGTGTCTGTTTGTAATGTCAAAATAACAGCATTTTACTAAATGTATACGGTACTTATAACAAAAAAAACTAATGGTAAAAAAAAACTGTCTGTCTGTTTGTTCCGGCTAATCTTCGAAACGGCTGGACCGATTTCGACGGGCCTTTCACTGGCAGATGTTATGAGAAGTAACTTTATTTTAGAAACTCGAAAATTTGAAGGTTACACAGAAGAATAGTAACGATCCATGTTTAACTTGCTCGAAGAAAACGTAACGAAGCCTGAGGGCTTTGACAAAGTGACATTCTCTCAGCGATAACGATGATGGAATGTCAATCCTGTTGAAAGTCGTTGTAAAAATACGGAACGCTTTAAAAGCAATTGCAATTTGTCTAGGCCCTCTGGATTCACGTTACTGTTCTGTCTGTCCCCGCTGTAGCTCAGAGAAGCTTTTAGGATTAAATTTTTTTGCACGTATTGTGGGGATGATTTTTTTTTTCTCGTCTATCCCATGGTGTAGGGTGTCGTTGGATAGGCGGTTCAGTCAAGCCCCCCCCCCCCCCCCCGCTAGCTAAATGGTTGTTTATGGAGATGTGAAAAAATTAATGGCAATAGTATTGTAACTTTGTATCGCCACTTTCTTAAATTATCATAGTGACAACAATAAAATGTCAAGTCAACCACAGATGCAATAAAATTAGGGACGTCCTAGGTTACTAAACATAGTTAGTTAGCTGTCCGTGCTAGTGATCGCGCGGTCGGCGTATCCGAACGTGTGAGATAACCTTTATAGTTATTATACTCTTTGGAGATAACCTTCACTTAATCTTTGCGACACCGCCGTGACCATTTCACTCACGATGACCAGCACATTCGAATTCCTGCTACGGGCGAAGACTCACGATCACATGATCCTGAATCAAAATCAAAACCAAAAGTCATTTATTCAAACTAGGCTGAGAATCAGCACTTTTCGAAGGTCAAAGTTACGTAAGACAGTCCTACGAAAACCCCCGCCATTCACCACTTCCTAGTGCTTTAGCTAGGAAGAAGAAGTGGCGCAACAAACTCCCCAGCAGCACTCCTGTCTTTCACTCACTACCACTTCACTCACTCACTCGTCACTTGTGACCACGTACCGTATTTTATATTGCGTGTACCTATCTAGGTCAACTTACGGCGTGTGCCTATTTGCTCGTATACTGCTATTGACTAAAACTATTATGCCTTCTGCGTAATTATTTCTCCGATGCAACCTATTTGCATTGCATATTCGCTTTGCGCATTTCTTATGTACCTATCATTGACTTAAAATGTGCAGGTCATGTTGTGCTTCTCACTTCCATTCCATCCATGTAACTCATGTAAAAACAAACTGACGTCGAGCCGTCTACGTGTCAGGCGCGTACAACCGCCGACCGTCACCATTCCTGGCGTCTGCAGCGTGGCACACCCGCTGGGGTCATCGTCGCACCAGGCTGAGCCAGGATAGTACTGTGCTGCTCCCAAGGGAATTAAGGGAATCTTGTGACCATAGTTTTACCTACCCCATTTTTTTATTTTTATCATATTAAATATATATATTTTATGTTGACTAGGTTGCGTGGTCTTTTTTATACCCCCACGTAAACCCTATCCGTCACAGTACATATAATGAAATTAAAAGGAAAACTATCACAGCTAAGTAGGTAGGCTTTACAAGTTAAAGAGTAATAGTCGACCAACTTAAATTTGCAGTTAGAGAATTGACCGTGGCATATATCGATGTATGGGAGAACATGTTTTCAACTACAATGTTAATTTTTTTTTTGGGAGTAATTCATCCCAACTTCCTAACCACGGAACCCTTCATTGTGCGTGGTCCGACACGCCCTTGGCCGGTTTTACTCTTCTACTTAAGGCGCAGATATATGATTTTAGAGACTTTTAAATCTGTATGTTAAACAAGAACGCGTACAAATCAATTCTGTGAATATTTAAATATTGTAGTGAAATACTTTATGAAATAAATTCAGAAAGTGATGTCTACCCAAAGCATAAAAAACGATATTACTTTAAAACTACAGACTATTTTATTATCTATAATTATATCTGTGATGTTTTTCAAATATTCGTATTTTCGTTACTAAAAATAAATATTCCCTTTGAACCGAACGGCAGCGCGGCGTGAGCACGATGCGCATGTTTATGGCCGAGGTCAACGGAGTTTACCCGATCCTTAAGCAAGCGTGTGATGGCGATCAATGCTCGTGCCTTCTCTGTCTAAGACGCCTTTAAAAAAAAATGTTGTTTGCCTTTTAGTCGGTGCTAAACGCCATTTTTTGGCAGGGGCCTGACTTTCCCGCGACCCCGGCAGACATCGGCCCAAGTGGACCCCTACACTTGTGCTGACGTCTCTTTGAGGCGCGCGTGGAACACAAGTGCTAAATGCCTAGAGACGATTTATTTACTATCTTTTCTGTCTTGTTTTCTTTACAATACAGTACTTAATACATGAGAGCAGTGGTGGCCCAGTGGTCACGGCCGCGACTTACGAGTTGTAGGTCATAGGTTCGAACCCAGACAGGCGCTTTACTTTGTGTAAATTATTTCATCACCACTGCTCTCAAAACGGTGAAGGAAAACATCGTGAGGAAACCGGCATGTCCTAGTACCAAAAATTCGAAGACATGTGACATCTACCAACCCGCACTTGTCACTAGATTACAGCCCACTCCCTCTCACCGAGAGGAGGCCTGTGTCCCAGTAGTGGGAACATTATAGGCTGATTATGTATGTATGTACTTAATACACTCTCTAAGCACTTAAAGGCTCCCGCAGACAGGCGCGACGCGACACTAGCACAATTTCTATGAAAACTTCATGGAAAGAGTGGCACTGCGCGCCAGTCTGCACGAGCCTTAACGATATGCTTCGATCAGCAAAATGATAATAATTCAGATCTTGACATTAACTTTAACATACCAACGTCTGATTCGACACTAAAGGTCATTTTTTAAGGGGCCAGTACAATGATTGCTTTTGGCGTAATTCAATGTAATTATGTAAATTATTACCGTCCGGCTACTTATATAATTTGATGAATGTTTTAAATAGGTACTCCAAGAATAATGAACGAAAAACTGATTTACTGAACTGGGGAAAAAAACGTAATTGAAGGACCATCTTTAGGAACTACTAACTTTTGAACCGTAATAGGTAGACACTTGAATTTTACACAGTGTGCAGTACTATGGCCGCTAAACCAATAATAAAAATAAAATAAAGTTAAAAATTAAAGGGGTCCCCATAAAAGAAGCGTGTTTTTTTCGGTGTTTCTTGCTCGATCTTAATAATGGCAATTCATACGGTGGAACGGAAACCTTTTTTTTTAAATAGTTTCTTAAATCCTAAAGGCTTGAAGTATTGTAAGCATGACGAGGTATCATTTGCTTAGAGTCCTTACTTTGAGTTCTCTACTACAGATACTCGTACATAAGCATCTCTCCCTATTTCTTTGGAAAATTCACTTAACAACAAATTAACATCATAAATCCTTTAACTAATTTTTAGGGTTTCGTAGTAAACCCCTTATAGTTTCGTCATGACCGTCTATCTGTCTGTCTGTCTGTCTGTCTGATCCTGCTTTAGCTCAGAGACACTTAGTACTAAAAAGCTGTAATTTGACATAGGTATACATATTGATCACCCCGACAAGTGATCAAATCTTGAAAAAACATTTTTTTTCGGGTACCTCCCTTGCACTTTGTCTCGTCTATCCTATCATGTGGGGTATCTTTGGATAGGCCGTTCAAAAATATTGCGGGTTTTATACACCATTTTTCGATTCAGCCGTTTGCGTAATATTGAGCTTTAAAGTGCTAATTTTTTTACAGTCAAGTGTCTGGATCCCCTTCCTGCCAGCTAAATGGTTGTTTATGGAGATGTGAAAAATTCATGGCAGTAATACATATAATGAAATTAAAAGGAAAGCTATCAGAGCTAAGTAGGCTTTACAAGTTAACGAGTAATAGTTGACCAACATAAATTTGCAGTTGGAGAATTGACAGTGAAGTATATCGATACGTATCTGGGAGATCATGTTTTTCAACTACAATGTCAAGTTTGTTTTTGGGATAAATTCAACCCAATTACGGAACCCTTCTTTGTGCGTGGTCCAACACGCACTTGGCCGGTTTTTAATGCAGGTTTGTCTGACCTCTTGTGAATAAAAGCAAGATATGAAATCTTTTTCCTCATGCATCTAGAAGCATGACTTCACATGTTTTCTAGGTAATATGTACCTGTATATCAATGTACCTATAACTCAAAATATTGTAAAATATTTTTATAAGAGTAACGGTGGAGTTTTTAGCCCATTCTTCTCCATACGAAACTATCTTTTGGAAGGGCAACTAGAATCAATTCTATTTTTTCACTTAATTACATATCAAATTAGCGTGAAAGTTAAGTTCATTTCACAATGAAGTTGCGCAAACTGAATTGTATGTGTGGAAATGAAAGTCATTTTTACAAAAACACATTTGTTTACATGTTTTGAAACTTAATAACAAACGCCTTACTTATAGCTGAAAATGTTTCTGTTCTCGAAAAAACTGTATAGAATGAAAAAGATTTTTCTGGAAATGATGAGTTACTATCTGTGGCTGAATTGTGTCAGGTCATTGATTGAAATAGATTACCTGCAGGATGGCTGTAGGTCGTCATTCAAGAGTCACGTGGTGGTGGTATTTATTTAGTTACCTAGCTGTCCTGACAGAAGCTGGACTGCCCAAATTTCAATAATTCAAAAATCCCATAGAAAAAGGACGTTCGAATTTGAACATTTTTAAAGAAGCTTTTCTAGTTTTACTTGTATAAATGCCTAATTCGGATAACTTTGAACATTTTAAAACAAAAAATTGCGAAATTGGTCCAACCGTTCTCAAGTGATGCGGTAACTAATGAACAACATTTCATTTTTATTTATATAGATACTAACATATTTACCGATATTATTTAATCTATAATGGATATATCATTATCGGTGTTATATATATATTTTTTTTTTGAAAATATTTACATCATATAAAAACTAACAAACGTAAAATAATAATAATTATGTGTACAATTACATAAAAAAGGGATGGCAAAATATCACAGGGCATCATACAATTCCATTATAATATCGGAAAAATTATACGAAAAAAAATATATACGAAAAATTGAGAGCTAGAGGTTACTCTAGTACTCAATTTTTCGTATATATTTGTGCTTGTGTGTTAGTGAATTAATGCCTAAAGTTATATAGTTTCATTCAAAGTCAAAGGCAAAGTCAAATCATTTATTTCAAATAGGCACTTAAAAGGCACTTTTGACCGTCAAATTTAGCAGAAAAATAGAAGTGATTATAGAATCACTTCTATTTTTCCAAACTTTTTTTTTAAACTACCTTTTAGTAGTAGTTACTGGTAGTTTCATATGGAGAAGAATGGGCAAGAAACTCCACCGTTACTCTTTTAAAAGGTTTTACAATATTTTGTATACATTAATTATATAATTATATGTGAAGACGATGCACCTACAATAAAATAACTACATCACAATAGGTAAAAGTAATAAAACATGAAGCAATGACAGATAAATTGATTAAGTGATAGATACGTGGTGCTCACATAAACAAACACAAAATTTGTAAAAGTAGACGATTTTCAAAAAAAAATAACATGTAATACTCGTAAGTCAGTGTGTGAGGTAAAGCAGTCACAGAATGTAAAATAAATGTCATAAAAATAAAATAATATAATTATTCGATTAAATTAACAACCAGTTTGATTTTAGTTACGCCCCGGCGTTTCGCCTCCTCACGCCACTCCCATATGTGCGCGAGGACTTTTGCCTCCAGATCCCATGGCGACAATCCGGCAAGGAGACTCGCCGCCTCACTGCAGACCGTGCGGTATTCCGGACCAGCCGGATGGCTATGACCTTTTGGGACACGTTCAACGGGCGGGTTGGCCGCCGCGACAAGGAACGCGCCCACACCGGAGCCCCGTAAAGGGACATCGACCGCACAACCCCCGCGTAGAGCCTCTGGCAGGAGGCGTTTGGTCGCGTTTGCCTTGAAGCGGCTCTTGCCCAATCTAGGGGAGATTGGGCAGGAGCCGCTTCAAGGTAGCCACGGCTCGCTCCAGTCTGGGAGCCCAACGTCGGAAATGCTCCACGAAGTTCCACCGGCTGTCGAGGACGAGTCCTAGGTACTTCATCGTCGATTGGATGCCGATGTGAACCTCTCCTACCGTTATTTGGGAACCCGATGGAGACGCGTTCCGAGACTCCTCCTTTCGCCGGAATGGTTTCCGTATCCGGAGGGCGAATACGGAGCCTGCGGTGCCTTGTGTACTGGCATTGTGCGTTGCTGCGCGACGCCGGTAATAATAATAATGTCAAATCATTCATAATAATGTCAAAATCACCATTAATCATGTCAAAATTATTAACATAATAATCTAATACAATACAAGAGTAATAATAAAAATGCATTAGGTACTATCGCCGAAAACGAAACTTCCGCATGCTCACCTGCTCGCATGGCACGGCTCACGACTCGATCGCCCGATGCACTTCGTGCATCCAATTGGTCAAAACGCATTTGACCAATAGGATGCACGAAGCGTATTTTAGTCGTGTTCATATTAAGACGCTGACAACACCTAAACCGCGGTCACTGTCAGATTGCATAGAAAAGAAAGAGAAGCGCGATGGCACAACGCTTGTAATTTATTGTAAAATATGAAGCAATTATTTATTTACTCAAAATTGAGTTGAGTAATCGAAAATAAAAAAACAACTAAGTTCTGCATTCAAATAAGACGTTCTTATTATTAATTAAACACGTAACGTATGTTGATATTTAATGCAGATATTTTGGATTAGAACTCAAGGTAAGAGGTTAGTTTAACGTTAGTTAGTATCCAGATTTTTTTCGAAACGTGTAACAACCAAGTTCTGGGAAATATGTTCAAAATTAACATATATTTATTCCGCTACTACAAACTATACAGATTCGGCAATTTTTTTCTTAAGAGATGCCTATTTTGGTCAATTTGGGTCTTGTCAGCGCCTTAATATAATGATGTATAGATGTGAGATAATTTATATAATTTTCATGATCCGACAATTATTACAGTAAAATATCGCCTTGTTTACGGGGCCTTTAACAACATACTTACTGTAGAGCCATTACGTCGTGTCAGACGACACAACGCAACAGCGAGGGAAGCTAACTCAACGCTTGTCGGATTTTCTCGTATGATTTAGTATCGAGTGATCATCATTAGTGTAAACCCGCGCAATTTGAAAGAGAAGAGGAGAGGCTTTTGCTAGTATTAGCAAGAATGGATGACAGTCAATAATTCTTACTTTTGTTTGTATCTACATTCAGCAAAGGCCAAATTTTAAAGTGTATTAAATAAATTACTTGGGAAGCCGATCCCAGAAAAATATCGGGGTAACGCCAGATCACAATTATGTTAAAAATAAGTGTCCTTAATATTAATTGCTTTGTACTGTTCAACTAACTTATCACACATTTAGCAACCTCTGAACCCGAATATTACTTCTGTACTCCAATGACCTCCCTTGGTCTAATTCTCCAATCAGTTTCGTAGTAAACAGACGAATAGAATATACATAGTTTTAGAGATAGTTATCAGAATCACTCGCTGTTTATATGTACATCACGGGGACAAGAATAGATATTATACCTAATCAGTTCATGTTATAAGCGTACAGGGCTAGTCACATAGATAATATCGAACTCATCTAGTTTTTGAAATATGATTGACGTGTAAAAATTGTTTGTACCAACCTACTTACAGAAATAAAACATTTATCATTTACTTCGTTTGCGATCCATGATGAAAAGTATATCCAGATCCATGATAAAGTATATAGAAGAAGCGAATGTCCTTCTACAGGTCTACCTGGCTCATGGTCTACCCATGTGCCAAATTTCAATCAAATACGTTCAGACGTTATATTCTGAAAGCGTAACAAACAAATTCACTTACACATTTAAAATAGTAGTTAGGATCATAGGACTTTCCCACATCTGAATAAATAATGTACTAGCAATTATCACATATTATAATAATGTTATCTGTGACTGTATCGAAGAGTTGCCCCATTTTTTAAGTTTTTCAAATCTTATGTTAGCTGTTGTTATGATTTGTTAGAGTTTTTGTTATCCAATCACATCAGATTGTATTAGATTAGACACAAGATTCGAAATGACCAGATTTTATAAAACCAGTAATTGATGTCAGTCATGCCGTTGATGCTCTTGGTTGTCACACCCTGAGATATTTAGAGTAATAGAGGCCAGGGTGAATGAAGAATGCCCTTCATTCTTGATTTATTGAACGAAGTCAAAGTTTTTATTTGTTAAACATAGGTGTAAAATATAAATAGGTGTATAAATACAATAGGTACAGTTTGTCTATCAAAGTCAAAGTTTAATCATTTATTTCACATAAGCTTATAAAAGGCACTTTTGTCACATGAGTAGAATGTGGTTTTGTACACACAGCGTTAAAATGTACAAAAAATGTGATGAATGTTTTGTCTTTGACGGCGTACCTACAAATATCAAATAGGTACGAGTACTTATACGACATTACAATTCAGTAACAGATTTTTTTGTTAAAATTAAATGCCAAGCTATCAACACTAAATTATATCCTAAAAAGAAGTTAACAATATTGCAAACATTTAGTTTGAACATTTAAATTGTTAAAAACATAATAAATATCATTTCTGACGCGTTATGTTATGTATTAGGTAGAAATGTTAAATTTTAAATATATTTAGAAATGACAAACCTAATCACTGATGCACAGCATTTAACTATTCTTATCGCACATATATTTATCCATATAACTTGCATTATCTTAAAAATTACTGTGTTATTTTAAGTAGTGCAAAACTCTAATTATAATATGTATATACGTATATAATATATCAAAGAAGTCAATGCAATTCGTAACACTGAATACAGCCGTATAATTAAATTATGGGTTATATTTTTTACAACTGTTCCATTAGAGAAGTTCAGATCAGTTGAAAAAAATAACGGACAATCATTAAATTTTTCGGCGGTTGGTAAATTAGTGCGATAGTAGAACATGTACAGTAATGAAAAGAAATTGGTCGGTTATTGTAGCCTACAATGTCAATACAAAAAAAAAAAATACAAGTAGTGTAATAAATGAATGGCCACTAAATATGTTGGAATGAGCAGTTAGATAAATAGTTCGGCAATTCATAGGTTTGTTTGGAATTGAGATCAACCATGCACGCGAATTGATCGCAGTAACTAAGCCAGGGCATCCCGACCAAATAGGTTAGGTTAGGTTCCGCCCCAGGGCGGAGGTCATCCTTGGAGATTTTCCACCCCGGAACAAAAAAAAAACAAATGGTTACAACCGTGACCAACAGCGCGCGAGCCGAGCGAGCGCTTCTTTCTACTTTCAAGTTAGATTTCTTACCGATAAACTCCGATTTGTTAGCTGCCCGCAAAAACTAGCCGTTCAGTCATTTTTCAGCCCAATTTTTCAAAAAAATATTATCCTTGACGGGGAAGCTCTCGGCCTTCATCTCACCTGATGGTAAGGCCGAAGGTGGAAGCGAGCTTCACTCGGAATCCTCTACCATAGAGGAACTGGCTGTCTTGCCTCTAACTGCGGTAACAAACAAATGCTGTTAACATTGTTGTTATGGCGACAGACTTAGTTAAGATGGTGGTAGCTAGCCAGGCGGACTTACATCAAGCTCGACCTCCGGGTCTGAGACAGGTGTTCTGACCACAGAGGCGGTATTTATTTAATTACCCATTTAAATAGTCTTTACGTCTAATTTTTATTTAGTTTACTGATCAGTTTTTACTGTCGAACTTGTTAATAACAATGCGTTTTGTAATTTTTTATTTACCAGAACAACAATTATAATAAAAAAAACTGCAGTGTTACCAACACGTGATGTTACGCCTGATCTGCGTTTAGTTTCTAGATCCCCGTGACAAATAGCTCTTAATGGTATGAAGAATTGTGTCACGAGGCAGACTGATCTTCAATCTATAGATACTCGTATGTATAGATATACATAATAATAAATTATAAAAGTTGCTTTTCATGCCTGTTTGTGTGACCTCGTTGTTCTTCTAAACTACCAAACGGATTTTGATGTGGTTTCCACCATCATTTAGAAAATTTATTCCTGAATTAAATTTAAATTTGCTGCAGGCTGCGCGTCAGCACCAACAGCATTCTGGCCGTTATAGCGGATAGGTTGGACTCGTGTTACGTCCAACACTGGGTCAGAACCCATATCATTAAATAGTTGTTTTTAAGTAGGTATGTTTTTATCGTTTATTCTTTTATCAGTTGTTACTAACACTATTTTTAAGTTTTTCATGCTGTAATACTAACAACATTCTATGGACTCTCGTGGGTCTGAAATAAATCATTTTTATTTTTTATTTTTTTATTTTATAAGGAGAATAATACATTAGCTTCTGCCCGCGACTTCATCCGCGTGTAATTTCGGCCCCGACCCAGCGCGTCGCATCCTAACACCCACCCACGCTATTACTTCATTTTAGCTTAGCGTTATTTCTGACTTTTTTCGTTTTGCTCGGCTTCCAAGAGTCGTAGCGTAATGTTAAATAACCTTTCTCAGGAATTGGGCTATGAAGTGCAAAAATATTTTTATCAAATCCGACTGGCAGCTAGAGATCATCGCGCATCATCTTTCGACTTTACCCGTGTTTTGATTGATTAATTTGAACAAAAACGGTTATTGTGACTTCTATAATAGTTACGACATATACCTCGCGGACTTTTTTGTGGGCAATGATGAGTACTATAAACATGTAGTACATTATTTTATGTATAATCAAAATTTTACGCAGCGCACGCCAAATAGTGACTTTTTTAGGTAAATTTTTAATACCTTGGGTTACGTCATTGTAATTTTCATAGGGACCTCTAATAAAAAAAAATACAGCACAAGTTACTCGCTGATAATGCAGCTTTCTATTTTTAAAACCAGTTGAATAGTTTTTGAGTGTATCCATTACAAACAAGTTTTTTGTTATAAGTACCGTATATACCTACTTTCATATGCATTTTTTTAAAAGCTGCTTTTTTGACATTACGAACAGACACTTAAATTTTATTTATTTGTATAGATTGTATAACGAGGCAGACCGGTATCTGACTACAATGTGTTTGTCCTGCCGCAGCCCATAAGAACATGATATATACGTATGCTGGGTGAATTTATGCTCTTTAGATCCGTTCATGTCGGGGTTAATGGGGATAAAACTTGCTCACTTCAGATATCGCTACCATCCAACGTCTAAGAATTTGACAGCTAGCTGTCACTATCCATATTTTTTTTTTTAAAACACGCGACTTCTTTTACGCATAGTTTATTAATATACTCCATTGTGCAGCTGTTGTCTGCAAATACACGGGGTATTTGCTAAAGATGTTAAAAAACGAAAATTGTGGAAGAAAGCTCTCCGAAACAAAAATGGAAACCCGATATTTCGTCAAGACTTAAGCGCTATTCCTTTTGAAACCTTTGACTTTTATGGGAGAAATCCGTATTCAGGTGATGCTCCCAAGAGAACTAAGTCTGTTTTATTTAGCTACAGGCACTTGTGATGTGATATTATTTAAATTAGATCAGTGGGTCGTCAGTAAAAGTGAGTGTGTTTTGTATTACCATATTAGGTCAGTGCTAGAATTAACATCTCTAAAGTTTTTCAGTCAGGAAGATCATCCTCGAGTTGGTTTTCAACTTTGATCATCTTTTGATATTGCTACACTGGAGTGTTGGAAAACTAGTAGGTATCTAGTTTTCGTTTAATTTGTGATCGACACAAAAGTAAACAAACAAAACAATGGCGGTTTGTAGACGGACAACTGTGCTGCCACCTAGCTTTCAGTTATTATAATTATATTATATTAATCAACAACCAAGTTAATATTACAAAGTGGGCGGGAGCGCTCTGCGATGCGTACAGGCTGAGGTGTGGAGTAAGGCAAGGAGATTTAACTTCGCCTCGTCTCTTCAATCTGTACGTAAACGGACTCATCGAGAGACTCAGCAACACCATAGTTGGCTGCTCTATAGACGGAAAATACGTCAACAACATCAGTTACGCAGACGATTTGGTGTTGCTGGGCCCCTCTATAAGCGGCGTTCGAAAACTCCTCACTATATGTGTGGAATATGCCGAAACCCATGGGCTCAGGTATAATGTAAAGAAAAGCGAGCTTTTCGTGTTCCAATCACCAGATCATAAGGTCACACACGTACCGCCCGTCCTCATAGACGGTATTTCTTTATCCAGAGTTTCGGTATTCAAATACCTGGGCAACTGGGTCTCGGATGACCTCTCAGACTACGAGAATATTGAGAGGGAGCGCCGGGCGTTGGCTGTCTGATGCTCGTAGATTTGCACGCTGCAGTAAAGCAGTAAAAGTTACATTGTTTCGGGCGTTTTGCCAATCATTCTATACGTGCAGTCTATGGGTCAAATATACGCAGAAGGCAAACATCGCCCTGCGCGTACAGTACAATAATGCCTTTAGGATGTTGATGCGGCTGCCAAGGCACTGCAGCGCGTCAGGCAGGTTTGCCGACGCTCGTATTGTTGGCTTCCATGGCATCCTCAGAAAGAGAACTGCATCGTTGCTAAGTCGTGCCCGCGGCAGTGGCGACAGCATTCTTAGCACTTGACTGCTTCAAAAGAAAAGCAACGGATATTGTTTTTTTTATTTTTATTTATATACGTTTCTTTTTATTTTATTGATAAAGTAAGATTTCAATGAATTTCTTGATTTTAATAATAATATTGATGATTTTAAGCATTTTAATGAATTTAAGGATGATTGTGATTTTATTTATGTAAGTACTTCTGTTATTTAATTTTAGTTACAATAATATAATTTCGGTGTGAATTAGAATTTTTGGTTACCAACATAATTCTTAAGTATACTAACATAAATATGGATCAATTGTGATGAAAAAAAAAAAAACATTTACCTCACGCCTTGTTTCCCCGAAGGGTTGTGCAGAGGTGTACATGTAGTACACCCACATTTCGCCAGTTATGTTTAAGTTCCATGTAATAGGAGGCGAGCCTATTGCCATCAACCGGACACAAATCTAGAATCCGGACTGCTACTGAGAAATTTCAGATATATTCCCCGTTTAATCCATACAGGCTTATCATTTCCTTGGATCTTTCGATACCCCGGATAGCGAAGGACCGTTCTCCATTGCCCCATACACGACTCAAGGAAGGTGCGTAGTGTTGCTTCAATCTTGTACAACTCCAGCATCCTCATGAGCCATGTATGTGGCTCCGAGTCGTAGGCCTTCTTAAAATCTACCCAGCATGTCAACAGGTCCTTGCGGGATGGAATAATCTGTTGGCTTATGGCCATGCCGATGAAGAGTAGCTGCTAAGTACCACGGGACCCGTTCCTACATCCATTTTGAGAGGCAGCCATAAATCGAGTTACTGTCAATGTGCATATTAATTTTCGCTCTCAAAATATTGGTCATAAATTCTTGCGTTGCGCGGTATTACCTGATTTATGGAGCAAGTGGGTAAAGCCTGTTGATAGAAACTGCGGTAGTGACCCAGACTCTATGGAATTGAGATGCTAGGTAAATGTGTGAACTAATTAAATATTTTAATCAAAAGTTCTGCAGTCCGTCCAGTCCCGGTGATTTCCAATTCGGTAACGGACGGACTGCTCTGGCTACGTCTTTTTTTTTTTTTTTTTGAGGGTGGGAAATCATCAAATAACTTCTCCCGCTCTGGGCGGAGCGGGAGGGTGTGTCAGACTCTTACTGACTAAAACCCACCCGTATTCCTTCCTGTTGCCTGTGTTGCGGGGGCCTCGGTGACCCATAAGTACCTTCCCGCGACCCCGTCTGGCTACGTCTAATGGGACAATTAAGACTGCTGCCATAGTTCCACACACTCGCTCGACATCCTGCATCCAGCCAGCCTCAGCGTGAAAGACGAGCACCGACCAGATGCTGCGCCAGAATGCACTCGTGGTGGCATCATCCGGATGGCAAACATCCGTCACATTTTGTTCAGGTTGCTCGCAAGCGCTCCAACTCTCATCGCTCTGGGACACACGATTCTGCGTGTATCGTTCAACCCGCCGCTTATGGCTCGCCCTTGCACGAACTTTATGCTTCAGGAAGTTGATGCGCTTTGTGACATGGGACATGTATTCTGGAGGACCCATTCCAGTCCCTGAAAATGCCCACCTTATAAAGCGCATCACTCGTGGTCGTGTATTGCCCTCCCTGAAGCACTATAGTTTGCCAATGAGTACCCTGGCCCCATCGATACGACGTTCGATCCTGCACTGCCAGACTGGTACGGCTAGTTTTGGTCGAGTAGCTCCATCACAGTTTGGAAACTTAACGTTAGTTAATAAAAATGACATGCCGCAACAGCCGCGCAATACAGGATAGAGTTTGTATCAACGAGATCCTCGCAGCTATCGAAGACATTTTTAAGCTGTGAGTCCAAGGCACACACCAGTGCCCTATTTTTCTTGTGCATTGGTAATTATGGTAATCGGGGTCTATGTTCGGAGTGGACCTATACTCGCGAAACGCATCCTCCAGTGCACTGGCTACTTACTGTGGCAACCCTATCATCTTCTTCTTCAACATGATTGGACCACCGCGGGATTGCATCAATAGTTGCCTTGTTGCTTGTGCCACGGTTTGTGCCGGAGAGTAAAGACGATATGGTTGCTCAGTATCTCTGAGCGCAGTCTATCAAGTGCGACGTCGTCCAACGTGTGATATCGTTGGATGTCCCGCACATTTTATTTTTTGTTCCGGGGTAAAAATAGATGGATGTCCTCCATCCTGGGGCAGGCTGATGGCTCTGTCAGAATCTTACTGACTAATATCCACCCCGGTGTTCCCTTCCTACACTTGCACCGGGGATCATGGGAACTTGTGCGCCTTCTGCCGGCCCACCTTTGCGCCACCTCAGGCCCGCGGGGGAGTGAGGTGTAAGACTCGGGCCGCGACATCCAATAGGGGCGCGCGTGGAACACTACGCGTCGCCGCCTCGGGTCCTGTTGGATGAGGGGGCGGCGGACGTCCCTAAGTCCGCCGTCTCTCCAGATCTGTTTATGGGGGCTGGAAGAGGGCGTTGTCCGCCCTCCATCGACGCCCGGTCCACCTGCTGTGGGTGAGGAGAGTGGTCTCGATCTCTCTCTTCCTTACCGCAGCCTCCTTCTGCGAAACGACTCAGCGCTCCCAACCATCGAACGAGTGATGGCCGGCAGCGATAGGTCTGCTCCGATGTCTGATACGTGGGATTACATCTATAGTCGCGGTTTGTGCCTGAGTCGGGATGATATGGTTCCTCAGAGCACAGCCCATCAAGTGCGGCATCGTACAACATGTGATTACGTTGGAAAGCCCGCACCTGATCCGATGGGCCGGGACGTTGACGGGTGGTTCTAGTTCGTGGAACAGAGACAGCGTCCTATAGCGGTACGCAGTGAGGTTAGGTCCCCCCTATGTAGACTCGTAAATGCGCGCATGACGTTCTCGTTCATAGACTGAGTCCATCTCATGCGCTGCACACAACCACCGGCAGCAGGGACCCGGCTACCTAATGCTGCCTACGTCGAATATACATAGCAAATTACCTACTAAACCAGTTGGTTATGATGTACCTACTATTTCAATTTTATATTTATCGATGCACTTTACGATGATGTAATCCACATTTTTTATTATTTCAGTATAAAATATGAGACAATTGACCTTTTATACATGTGGCTCCAAGATCCGCATAGCAAGCAGTTTTTGTAGTGGTTTTTAGGAGCCAGTGGTCCACAAGTATAACTGACTGTCAGTTGTTATTAGCAAAAGTCTGGTTTCACAAAACAGGTCTGGAAATATAAAAGTACGAATTCTTTGAGTGGATTTTTGAATTTCTGACTAGCTGTGTAGGAGACCAGGTCTTCAAATTTTCTCTTGACAGTGACTATAAAATGGATTGATTGTCTATTACTGCCATTCATTTCAGGTAGTGAAATATCTACTTAACTAAAGCGTAAGTTGCACTTTACTATTGTTTCAGAGAACAATACCCATACCTACTCGTACGATATTGTAATTGGTCACGTTGAATAATTTAATTAGCATGAACAAATATTATGCGGTAACCCGCACTATGCATATAATTTTATGATATTATGCTGTGATAAGGATTAAAGGTACATTAGCAGTGATTGCGCCTTTTTATAAAGGCTCGTTCAGACTGGCGCGATATCGATGGCGAGACTGGCAGCGCGATACTTTCCATGAAGTTTTCATAGAAAGTGTGTTACTAGTGTTGCGTAGCACCTGTCTGTTGGAGCCTTAACGCTATCATGGATCAATCCGTTCATGGTTTGGTGATACCTTATCTTTACCTAGGTATGTGTGTTCTCTAAAGCCTACCTTTTCATGCCTCAGAGAGCATGTACTCGTATATCTTGGTTTTCTGTCTTAATTATGATTATCCGTGAGAGTCGCTACAGGTACCTAGAACTCTGAACGTCAGACATCAACTCAGCCTGTCGCATTTCATTGCTGGACATAGGCCTCTCCCAGGCTGCGCCACAACGCCCTGTCCTCAGCCTTCCGCATCCAGTCTGGCCCAGCCACCTCATCTGTCTAACACCTAATGATGATGATTTTTAGGGTTCCGTAGTCAACAAGGATCCCTTATAGTTTCGCCATGTCCATCTGTCTGGCTGTCTGTCTGTCTGCCTTAGCTCTGACTGAGACTCTTAGTACTAGAAAGCTGTAATTTGGCGTGGGTATACATCTTAATCAGGCCGACAAAGTAGTAAAAAAAAACTTCATAAAATATTTTTAGGATACCTCACCTGCACGTAAAGTGGGGATAATATTTTTTCTCTTCTATCCCATGGTGTAGGGTATGGTTAGATAGGCCGTTCGCGATCCGAAATTAACGTAATTAAAAGGAATACTATCACAGCTATATAGGCTTTACAAGTTAACGAGTAATAGTCGACCAACTTACATTTGCAGTTGGAGAATTGACTGTGACTTATATCGGTGTATGGGAGAGCATGTTTTTCAACTACAATGTTAAGTTTGCTTTTGGGATAAATTCATCCATTCATTCATTTAGAGTAATAGTACTACTAAATATGAAAAAGGTTATACTAGATATTAAGATAGAGAGTTCCAGGCTACCAGTTCGAGTATACGGGACGCTTGGACGACAGGATACAGGATCGGCTAGCAGCAGCTGGACAGGATCGGCAGGTTGTTGTCAGACTGGATCGGCAGGCAGCAGTGGGACAGGGCTGGCAGACGAGGCGGAGCATGAAGCTGAAGCTGTTATTTCACACGCCGTAGTTGATGTCGTAACCGCAGTTGATCGGCAACTCTGTCCCAAGGAGTAAAACGTCCCTTGTTAACCAAGAGGTTCTGGTTTATGGTAATTTAGTGGTATTTTCGTGTGTAATTGGTGTGATTTGTTTCACACTAGCAAAAGAATTGTGTTAGTGTCTAACGCCACGTTGATAGATTGCCCTAGTAATGGAAGGGCTCTCCATCCTGGAGTGGACTAGTAAGAGGGTGGCGGTGTCTGAATCTCGCCGATATGATGGATAGCGGAGGCGCCCTACAACACCTCACGCTCCACGGGACGAGTGTCTGGACCTCCCATGATACACAGGAGTGGTCGGCTATGTAGTCCCAAGCCGCGCATCTATAACGCCTTCCGCCTTAAAAATCTCCCAAAGGCCAAAATCCCAAAATCTCCAAAAGAAATTCACACACTATGAGTTTCTTTAAAATATTTTATTTTTACACTTTACAATAATAAGTTACGTATTAGTTTTAGACTGAAGCAGATTGCACAAGACTGAGAAAAGCTGACCAAGACTGAACTGACTGACAGAACTGAACCAGACTAAGACTTAATAGAACTAAACAGATTCGAAAAAGAAGTGAACAGACTGAACCAAACAGAACTAGACTAGACTGAACCCTTGTCAGGTCCGATAACCACTTTTATAGATTCTGGCAAAAGTTCTAGAAGTTTCTGTGAAGTATTATTCAAATGATTAGTTTGAATGCCTGCCAGGATCAATAAAAACGGTTCACATGAGTACATAGCTTAAATTAAGTCTAGAACTAGCTTTATCATGGCAGCTATGCATAGCGCAAGAAAAACTAGACAGATGACAAATCCCCCTAGCTCAAACTCTCATACAGCCCATCATAGACTACGCTGATGCCTGTTATTTGGATGCCACCGAGGAGCTTTTCAATAAACTTGAGCGGTTGCAAAATATCTGCATTCGTTTTGTTTTTAACCTCAAAAAGTATGATCATGTTTCTAACTTTCGCAAGATTCTCAAGTGGCTCCCCATTCGTCTTCGCAGGAAATCTCGGATATTGTGTCTGCTATTTAACATCTGTGCTATTCATAATCCTAGAACGCCATCCTATCTGCGGGAACGTTTTTCCTTCGCCCGTCCTTCTGATGCACCTTGCAAGTCGCATCTTAGATAGATAGATAGATAGAATACTCTTTATTATGTACACCATAAAAATTACAGATACAAACGTTGAAATTTTACAAGGGGTGACACAATGGGCGGTCTTATCGCTAAAAGCGATCTTTTACAGACAACCTTAGAAATCTCCTTAAATCCCCTCCCCACTCTACCGACTTCTACTCCTACTCCTTCACTGTGCACGCGGTTCGGCTGTGGAATTCACTTCCACTTGACATGACTTTTAAAAACAGCAACAGTTTCGCAGTCCCTAGACTGCGAAACTGTTGCTGTTTTTAAAAGAAGAGTGAAAGAACTCTATCTTTCCACTTTGCCATAGTTGCATATTATGTATTTATTATTTATTATATATAAGTATTTTAGTGATATTTATTTTAGAAGTATGTATTTATGTAAGTATATTCTCTTATTGTATATTTAAATTAGTGAATATTTTTTTTTTGTTTTTATGTATTTTGTTTTCTCTTTTACTCTTACACACGGTGTCTACATCTCTTTGTCTACTGTCCTATCGCAGGTATGCTGGAAGAGATTTCTTTAGAAATAAGCTTCACCTTTGTACGTATTTTTCTGTTCCTTTCTTCTTGTCTGTTTATATGTGTGTACATAAACTGTTAATGACAATTTATGATGAAATATGTCAATGGATAAAAATATTCTAAGATTTTACAATAGAAAATTAATAATATAAAATACAGTTTTCAGTGTTAGAAACAGTTCATTGTGGTTTTTCTTTTCAGCTGTGGTGTTCAAACATATCTAAGAAAGTAAGAGACATAATATGATTTCATGTTTGAAGCAAGGAAAACAGTAAAGAGATTATAACAAAGGTAAATTTATAAATATGACATAAAGATGTGGCTTTGTGTAGCAAAATACCACAAAGTATAATAAAAATATGTTTCAGGTATGTTGAAACTATTTGTACTCCCCGACACTAGTCCCTAAAGGTTCATTAGAAAACCAGCGTCAGACTGTCTGGCATTAATTCTGAAATTAACCTTTTTGGCGCAGCCGGGAGACACACACTATTGTTGTTAAAACATTATTTTCACATTTTTATTCTGTTATTTGTATTTTGTGTTTCACGAACTGTGTCCAAATAAACGTTATTCTTTCTTTCATTCTTTCTTTGATTTGGGACAAATACACATTTTTAATTTAATTTAATTTAATATACAAAGTTGGAAAACTGCTTTTAGATAAAGTATATGTAATCACCCCCAGAGATCAACACCTATCTCCATTCCTTTTTCTTCTTCTAGCTACAGGCAAAACCTATACATAATGCCAGCGAGTAAGGACTTTAATATGCTTTGTAAAGAGTTCTCATTTGACCCATTTACCACCAAAACCTATTCTGCACGCACTCAGCTGAACGCCGACTTTTTTAAAAGATTTTTTCTATCGTGCTTGTTAGTGATCCAAAGATTTCTACTATTACCTGTGAGAACCTGTAATTGGCTGTGTGTAGCATAAACGATTGTTATCCATTTGTTATAGCTCTTAATTCTCCTATAAATAAATAAAGAAATTGTAGCAAAATTCAGTGGCATGTCTGCATCAAATGTCTTACTAATGTCGTATCGTTTCATACAGAAGAAGCGGGTTAATAGAAGTATTAAATGCAACGTCTTTTACTTCGCTTCGTTTTTTTTGTTTGTAAATGATGGTGCTTCATTTTACTTTTAAAGATTACGTTCTCTTGAATACGTAGCTAATGAAGCATACGGGGTTTTGTTGCAGATAATGCTTATGTTCGTGTCCTTTCTTTAAAGAAAGAAATACATTTTTTAGTTACAGATATGGTGAGATAGGAGCCTTTTGGCTTCATACGGGACTTTTGTTTTTATTTTCATTTTACTTTGTTTTTGTTTTTTTTTTTATGTTTCTATGAGTATTTTTGACGTGATAACGTCTTATATATCGATGACCGCGGGCTGCACGCAAGAAAAAGAATGACTCATTGTCACGTTCCGCCTGAGCCGAATGTGCAAGCGAGAGCGCGAAACTAGCGATAGAGAGGCACGATCGGCCTAAGCGTTCGGCTTGTGACGCATCTCTCTCTCGTTATCACGTAAAACTATCGTCCGTAAACCGACTTTACAGACAACCATTTTTTTTTAGTTTAATTTGTGGTCTCCTGTCCCAATAAATACTTTTTCATTCTTTCTTTATCAGTCAATCTGTACATTCTGGGTCTTCTTTAGTTTGATTTAGAGCTGCTCCTGTAAAACCTTAACCTATACGTATGACTCTCTATCTATACACTAATAGGAGAAAAATTTAAGCACCCATAACTAAGCATCGTATGTCCATAAATGTCATGCAAGCGATGAAACACGTGCCATCTCCTTTCAAGCAACCATTACTTCATTAGATACAAGAACATGCTTCAATCAACGTGCTTCTTAATTAGTATCGTTAAACAAGCCACTGATATTATTTATTACGTCATTGCACTAATCGATTACTTATTTAATAGAGTAATACTAACTTAAGTGGCAGTGGGCAGGGCACTTTGCTCGCAGAACAGATGGCCGATGGGGCTGAAAGGTTCTGGAGTAGCGACCGCGTACCGGAAGACGTAGCGTTGGAAGGTCTTCTACAAGATGGACCGATGACCTTGTGAAGGCCGCGGGAATCCGCTGGATGCGGGAAGCACAAAACCGGTCGAACTGGTGGTGCTTCGGGGAGGCCTATGTCCCGCAGTGATCGTCTTTCGGCTGAAATGATGAAAATGATGAGACGATTATTGGGCGAAAACGTGAGAGGTTTTGAATTTGAATCCCAGCCGTTATAATATGGAAGTAAATCCAGACCATAAGCTTTGGGGGGGTATATTACGTACTAGATATTATTTTTAAGTTCTTCAGGGTTTTTGGGCCCTACAATCTAATAAAAACATTATAATAAAACAAAAAAAAAAAAACGAGCGGGCCTTAGAGTAGTCGCATATGATGTGTAACATCTGACATCTCACCTTTGTAATAAGCAAATGAGCAGCGAAAGAAAATAACCTCAAAATTTAAAAAGCATAATACTGAAATATTTATTCGAATAATTATATTCATAATAATTATAGTCAATAATTATATTCACTAGTGGTCACCCACTGGTCTAAATTCGAACCCCTCTACTTACAGTCAAGAACGGTGTTACTGACATAGCCTGCAAGCTGAAGTGGCAGTGGGCTGGCCATGTTTGTCGAAGGACCGATGGCCGGTGGAGCAGACGGGTCCTGGAGTGGAGACCGCGTATCGGACCGGTAACTCCCCATTGACACCGAACAGGAGTCGCACTCCTTCTTCTTTTCAGTCCCCACTGATACCAAATAGGAGTCTTGGGCCACGCGGTTTGCAACTCTATTATAACGCAATAAGGTGCTCATCCGCGGAACGAGGTCGGGGCGGTAGGGATCTTGACTTCATGCGACAGCGGCGCGCAAGCGGTTATGTGTAGTGTGGGACGCCCCACAGTAAAGATAAAGATCATTTATTTGTCCAAAACATGAGTATACACACACATGGCATGCAAGATGTTACATTAAATTATACGAGTATCAGTCATGTTTTGCCTTAACGGCATAGGTACAAATATAAATAGGTAGGTCACTGAGATGACGACTAACAGAGAAGTAAGGAAGAAGATTAAAAAGGTGGCTGGGACAGACTGGCTGCGGAAGGCGGAGGACAGGCTGCAGCCTGGGAGAGGCCTATGTCCAGCAATGGACTGTTATAGGCTGAGGTGATTGATTGTTGATTGACTTTCCGTCTATATAGTACTTACTAATACCATGGGTAGTTCCATGCTATTAAAAAGTACTTACTTATTCCATGCTCGAGCTGTCACTTCCTGTTACACACTTCCGTCCCTTTTAAAGCGAGAGGAAAGATGATACATATAAAAAAAAAATCAGTTAAGTTTGATAGTTCATCTAAATTTAAACAAAGAAAATTATAGATAATCATTAAAAAGGTACCATTCATCAATCAACTTTTGGCTCTACGGTTAATTAAGACTTAAGTCTTAATTAAGATTAGAATTTTTAAACGAGCGTATCAATCATTTGCAAACAAATTGATTGATTGGGTTGAATGACGCCGAAGCTATTTTATGTATTTTATGTAATAAGAAATTTTTTAGGGTACAAATGGACCTATTTTTGTCAAGTTTGTCCTATAAAATCCTATTTCTATTACTTAATTTTAACTGGAAGTAAATCTCAAAAACGGTGAAGGAAAACATCGTTACGAAATCAGCATGTTCTAGAACAAAAAATTCGAAGACATGTGACATCTACCAATCCGCACTTACGCGCATTACGGCCCACTCCCTCTCACAGAGTGACGGCCTGTGTCCCAGCTGTGGGAACATTATAGGCTGATAATGTAAAAATATCAAAATATAAAAGTTAACCTTGACCTTTTCTCAGAGTTGGTTGCAGTAACTAAGCCAGGGCACCGCAACCAAATGGGTTAGGTTAGGTAAGTGCCGAGATCACACGGTGCGGCAGACGCTGGCAGAGTGTGCCGCTTGGGAGGGGCCGCGTCGTGCCCTCACCTCAGGAGTAGGCAGCGACCTGTCGCTGTCAGCCGACGAGTCCTGGGACGCGGTGGTATCCTTCTGCGAAACAGTCATGTCGCAGAAGGAGGCTGCGGAAAGGGAGCGGGAGATCTCTCCCACTCGTCCTTAGGGGTCTCTTCGACGGCATTTTGACGCAGCCACTGCTTCCTCGGCTTCCATAAAACGTTTTCCTCGAAGTTTTTCTTTTATTTTCGGAAATAAATAATAATCGCAAGGTGTGAGGTCGGGGCTATAGGGCGGGTGACCCAGTAATTCCACGTCTGACGTCGTCAAGTAGTCGATTGTTTGCTTGGCGGTGTGCAACGAGGCGTTGTCTAGTTGCCTCCTTCACCTCCTCCTATCCTACTATGAGGTCGTTTCTCCCGAACTTTTTCCAAGACAAGTGGCAAACAATTGTTAGTGTACCACTCTGCAGTAACTGTTTTTCGGTCCTCTAAAACAGTTGTTGCGTAATGACCTGTCCTTCCGAAGAACGAGGCCACCATCTTTTTTCCCACGCTTCTACCTCTCTTCACTTTACACTCCTCGGAAGGAAACACCCAGACAGCAGACTGTCTCTTAGTTTCAGGATCATAAAAATAAATCCAGCTTTCGTCACCCGTAAGTATATCGAAGACAGCATTTGAGTCACCTCCGTTAAATCTTTGAAGCATTTCACGACACCAATCAACACGACGGAGTTTGTGGGCCTCTGTCAAATGTTGAGCTCAAAGCTTCCTGACCGCTAAATGTTCATGGATGATTTTGTGCACTTGACTCATACCGATGCCTAAGCTTGTCCAAATCTGCTGATAAGTCACTTTTTTATCAGTCTCTATCATACGCCGCACAACATTGATGATAACTTCAGTCGTCGCCGTAGAAGGCCGTCCCTCACGCAGATCATCGGTGAGATTAGTGCGACCACGTTTAAACTTATTAAACCAGATGTAAACAGTGGCACGAGATGGGGCTTCATCGTGATAGGCCAATCGAAGTCTATCATAACTTTCTTGTTGACTTAAATGACATCGAAAGTCATAAAAAATCATTGTACGAAAATTTTCTCGCGTTAAATTCATGCTGACGTGACACAGACAATTTTCAATTTGTCACCAAATCGTAAACAAATGACAAATGAATAAAATACATACTTAATAATATTGGCAAAGAGTTTAATTTTCAAAATTTGAACTGTTTTTTTATTATATCGTTTACAAGTGGCCAGTTCTAAAAACTTTCAGTGTCACCCTCGTATACCGGCTGTTATTGACAACCAGCACTGTCAATCTCGCATAGGGTCGCAGCATTATGCTGAGCGATGGCCGTTTTGCGTGGATGTAACGCATATTTTTCCCCAACTTGTTATTTCGTGTTTGTGTTCTTTTTTTGCATTATATTTACCGCAAAAAAACGTATTTTCTTCCCATGTGGGTAGGCAAAAACTACAGGCCGCCATCTGCTACGATCCTTGTATAATTCTTTTTCTTTGTTTACGTTCATACATCAGGGGGTCTACTCTCTAAGTCCGTCAACGAAGATACGGGCTCGTCTGAAAGCAGTTGATTCGTCAAAGCAAGTACGAAATATTTTTTTTCGAATAGGCAAATACTTAGCAGGTGTAGGGAAAACTGTCAAATCGTGTTCTTATTCATTCTTAGTTCGGGCGTCGAACTAATCATATTATATCCGTAAGTGATACGGAGTAGGAACGGACCGAACCTTTGGTCGAAACTACGGACTTCATGCTTAGGGAGTACACCCCTGCTCATACACGCACGCGGATTATGAGTAGGTAGTACGCTCCTGACCTTTCTCAAGAAATAAAATCATTTTCTGGGCATAAATTTAATAAGGGATACCCGTTTTCCTTCATAGTGTGACTGTTCCTAAATGACCCTAGGCTGATAAAATTTTCGTTTTTCCTAATTCTGTTAATATGAATGTTTGGGTCGGTCCCTCATATTGAGGAAAAGTCGTACTCCGCCGCCGTACGACTCTGTAGAGCTCGTCTCCAGACTGGTCACTCTCCCACCGACAGAGATTAAATGAATTCCAAATATGAAGAAGTCCAACGCCTTGTCCCATTAATAGAACAAGGAAGGATTGAAAGAAATCGTACATAAGATTTAGGAATTCATAGTTATGAAGTTGGATGTGGTTTAGAAAGACAATAAATAATAGAATAATGCTAAGTATATTATTATATAGATTTGTGAGTAACTCTTACGCTAGCGTAAGAGGTATTTGGTCAGGCATTACTCACACGATACTTTACATCTGTACTTGGAGTACTCAGAGCAACACTTCCATAAAGTGACGCAAGCGGCTTTTCAGCGGCATTACGTCGGCATCATGCTCTTAAGGAGACATGGTCCCTATCATCTATAGACAGCCCCAAAGCGCCCACCCATCATCACTTCCTAGTGTTTGAGCTGGGGAGAAGAAGTGACGCAACAAAGTCCCCAGCAACACGTCTCTGTCTGTTTAGTTACAAGAACTTTAATTATACTATCAGACTAGGATAAATATTATAATAAAAGACTCTCCCAGTCGTCGCAACAAACTCACACACGCACACTATATTAGGTACTAAATTAGTCTAATCGGGGCTTTAACCCAACTATAACTTATACTCGCTATCTAGCGACAGCCCACTCGGACATGGCCCTTGGTATTCACCAAGCCTCCTAACTTAACTCGCCTAGACTCCAACGTCTGTCTCTTTCCGTAGTCTAAAATCGTCTTGTTGCATTCGTCTTGGATAGTTAGGACAAGGAGGGATTACAAGTAAACAATGTCAATATAAAATAAGGTTGGGAATTCACAGGTTATGGAAAGGAATCTAATTTATCTACTTTTCTTTTGATTATGAAAGTTAGAGGACATGTCAGTAATATAAAAGGGTAGGTATGTGACACGTAACGCTTGCGTTGTACGAGTATATTACTCTAAGTTACGTTAGTGGATTTCTTCACAATAATTACAGACCCACCCCAAGTGACGTGGGACTGCTTTACAACAGCTGACAGCGTCGTGCGTGTATTGTTAGACCTGAACGCATAGGACCACTAAGGACACTGCTACGATTCCAACAAGCCACGCTACCTAAGCTCTAGTCATTTCTTACTCAATCCTAAGGCAGAGTACTGCGAAGTTCAACTGTCATTGAGCGAGACACGTTCCAGTAATCACTGGGCGCGTACTAATGTAATGAACCCCTTATAACGGCCTAATCACCCGTTACAAAGACAATACAAAACTTGTACAAGCGTACCGCGTCGTCAGTCGGTAGTAGAATTCTTTACAATTGCTCCTGCTATACGCTGAAGTGGTTATTCCAAATCATCACTTCTCACTCTCTTAATCTCCCCCATTTAGAAGATGCTTTCAATGTAGTCGGCAGCCGTGCGACTAAGTCAAGCATCGGGGCGTTTCTATCTGGGCATCCAAATGTCGTGTCTCGCTAATGATAATTTGTGAGAGGCCGATAGCCAGATGTGGTTTAACGAGACACAATTCCTAGCGTTCCTTAGAACGAACTATCAATCCATTTTAGGATACTTGGTGAAGCCTAACCCCTCTCCCTAAGAGTCTGCATACATCAAGGGCAATGAAAAATATCCTGCAGTTAGTCAGTCTATAGGGATAAGGTAGCCATCACTAGCATTTGGTTTGTTTGTGTTCGTAAACAATTACAAAGTAGCATTATAGCTCAAATTGGCCCTAACGAGTTGCGAGTATTAGTTCGGTTCAGCCATCCATAAGCGGTGTGACTGCCGTAAGTGTCATGTCTTGGTTGTGGTTGTCTATAGTCTGTTGGTAGAGTAGTCTACCGTCTCTTGTTAAATGTCACACCCAATGGAAGGCGTTCTCCGAATCCCTAGAACCAAACGCTGGTGTAGGATACCTCGATCGTCATAGAAAAGAATAAGGAGGAATAGAATAGTAAACACTCACCCAATCGTTCACAGATACACTCACTGAGATTCGCGCGCCTTACACACAACTTACATTATACTTGACTAATATAACCTAGTCTAAATGTACACGTATTATTACAATTTAACGTATTAATTAAACTGATAACACTTTCACTATCGCGATCTCTCCAAAGTGACATTGTGTCATTATTATCGACCTAGTTCTATCTCTCCTAGTCCGGCCTAATTCAACCGCTCTTTCTCGTGGTATTTTCACAAACTCCCTAACTTAACCCGCTAGATATCACGTCCGAACCCTGTCGCGGCTCATCACCGACTCCCCTCAGCCCTACCCTTTTCCGTCCTCTGCTCCATCTGCAAAACGACCGGAGCATGGTCTTTTTTTCCCATGCCAACCGAATACTCAGAATAGGTTTATTGCCTTTTTTGTACCATTTCTCAATTGTTTTAAGGGCCTGTTTGGGTTTTGCCCGAACTCAAGTTACACCAAGCAGATGTTGGCAATAGTATTGTACTCTGCGATAAGAAATCGAATACTTTAGTCGTATCTTTAGAATTTGTTAAATTATTGCTTTCGACCCGTCCTTTGTTAATTGTCTCAAGTTTGTTTCCCATAAAATATAAATGAAATGCATTTCTAAAGGTTTCACAATTCCAAAGAAATAGGATGTTTTGTTATTAATTACGGTAACACGTCGAGCTGTCAGCCCATAAAAAAGAGATTTAATGTATTTGTAAGAGCCTAATATCGTGAGACAAATGTTAAAATAAGAATTTAGAATAGAATATTTTGTTAATAATTAGAAGACATGATAGACAGTCACAATAGCATAAGCATAATCAGCCTATAATGTTGGAAGGAATACGGGTGGGTTTTAGTCAGTAAGAGTCTGACACACCCTCCCGCTCCGCCCAGAGAGGGTGAAAAAAAAAAAGCCTATAATGTTCCCATTGCTGGGACACAGGCCTCCTCCTTGTGAGAGGGAGTGGGCCGTAATCCACCACCAGCCCAGTGCGGGTTGATAGATGTCACACGTCTTCGAATTTTTGGTTCTAGGACATGCCGGTTTCCTTACGATGTTTTCCGTCACCATTTTGAGAGCAGTGGTGATGAAATTATTAACACAAAGTAAAGCGCCTATCAGGGTTCGAACCTATGACCTTACGACTCGTAAGTCACGGTCGTTACCGCTGGGCCACCACTGCTCTTTTTCCATCAGACAACAATAATTAAACCGTCTAAAGTCGACTTACTTGTTCTTTGTTTACAGAACTTAGTTTATTTAATAATCATTGTGTAAATAGCACAAGTTCAAGCAGTGGCTGGTGAATGGAGTTACTAATTAATGGGTCTTTACTTATGTGTAAATAAGATAATACTTATAAAACTATACAAGGTGTCGTTTTGCATCCTCGTAAAATTCAAGGAGGTAACTATGCTAATGATTCTCGATACAAAACAATAATAAAATAAGTATGTCATTTTTTTTTTTTCTAATTTTCGGAAATCGGCACGTATGTTGAAAAGCGGCCGGTGTGATACCGCACTGGAACTGCCCTTTTACACACATACTACCGCATACGCAACGGGGGGATTCTGTTCTGTGAAAGTGATGTGTTCTAAAATACTGTCAAACTTAAATAACTAAAAAAACAAGTATGTATTAATTATTGAGCAGGTATCGTAATTTTATTTGATTATGTGTCTTTCAAAGCAGCCTCCTGAAATTTGACAAGAATGCAAAACGACACTTTGTATTCAGGGCTACAATATTAACTTTGCGCACACACTTGTGTACTACGAGTATAATGTCTGTCGCGACGAAAGCTGGTCTCCGCTGAGATTAGTCGCCATGGACGAAATTCGGTCTGGAGGACAATTATTGTTATCTGGAGTGTTGTTTTTAGGGTTCCGTACCCAAAGAGTAAAACGGGACCCTATAACTAAGACTCCGCTGTCCTTCTGTCTATCCGTCCGTCTGTCACCAGTCTGTATCTCATTAACAGTGATACTTATGCAGTTGAAATTTTCACAGATGTATTTCTGTTGCCGCTATAACAACAAATACTAAAAAACAGAATAAAATAAATATTTAAGGAGGCTCCCATACAACAGATATTATTTTGCCGTTTATATAGATACGGTATATTAGGTACGGAAATTTTCGTTCGCGAGTCCGATTCGCACTTGGCCGGTTTTTTCTTATTTTAGGGTGGTTTTTAGCTACATTTACGGGCCAAAGTAAATGCAGCGTGTGGCGAATTTTATGGTGAGTGTGTACTGTCGTCTAACTGCATAAATTTCCTTACGATTCTGCATGTGTTTAGGCTTTCTGCATATTGATGTAAAGGGATTCGATACGGACGAGATGGTTGGGAATAACACCTGTCGTGGAGAGAACTACAGGAACAACATAAACTTTAACCTGTCTCCAAATTCTTGTAACTTCTTCTTTAAACTTAGTATTTTTGCTTATTTTTTCAAGGATTGTTTTTTGTAGGTTATGGGTGTTGGGAACTGCGATGAGGTAAGTGGTTTTCCTTGTTTTGTTACCATTAGGTACTTTGTATTTTTTAATCAAACCACTTTTGTTCTACAATACAATATTGCGTTGGCGTTGGCGATGATAGTAGGTATGAAGATGAATCATTTGTGGTAGGTTTTGTAAGTTACAATTGAATTACGGTAGAAGCATAAAATATAAGGAGTGGGGACTATACGTATAATAAAAAGTAATTAATAATTTTTGTCCGTATGTTTGGATGTATGTTCAAGGCCATCTTTGCCATTGGGCAGTCTGGGCAAGTTCCCAGGGCTCCGTGATCCATGGGGCCACCTAGTTCCTGTCAGCGTCGTAGCTAGAGGCTGTCAAAAGAAAAGCTAAGTAAATCTTAGACAGGGTGCCAAAATTTTCGAGCTCGCTTCGCTCGCTCACAGATATATCCTACGTTTTCTTTTCGAGCTCACTCTTGCATGCTCTTCCAATAGACGGCCCTGTGTATTTGGATGGTTGGGCATGGTATGGTTTGGCATAAAAACAACTGAACAGATTTAGATGACATTTTGCACACATATAGTTTATAACCTAGATTAACATAAAGTGTCCCAGTAGTATGTTCAGGTATTTAAAGGTCAATCCATCAGGTTAAGCTATGCTTGCCGGGGTTATTCCGTGGATAGGTGACATCTTTACATACCGAGACTCCACCGTGCCTCGGAAAGCACCTTAAGCCGTTGGTCCCGGCTGTTATTCGTGGATCTTTGACAGTCGTTACGGGTCGTCAGAAGCCCGAAAGTCGAACGAGTCTTAAAATCAAAAATCAAAATCAAAAGTCATTTATTCAAACTAGGCTGAAAATCAGCACTTTTCGAACGTCAAAGTTACATAAGACAGTCCCCCAAAAATGCCCGCCCTTCACCACTTCCTAGTGCTTTAGCTGGGAAGAAGAAGTGGTGGAACAAACTCCCCAGCAGCACGTCTGTCTGTTTAGTTATATAAACCCGATTCTATACAAATCGTATGCAAAGTAATTAACATTACGAAACACAAAACATTGGATTAAATTACACCCTTGCCACACGTTAGCCAGCACGCGCCAGTACACCAACAAAACAATGAACAAACTGTATTCAAGCAGATAAAAATTACAACATAAAAAAACGTAAATAGAACTTAATACCTAAATTACCTTACCAAGGGGTATCGTATTATCCAGTTACTGAGTTGTGGAAGTCAAATAGGTAGTTGCTCCATGTAAAGCCATGACTGGAAGCCAATCACAATATAGTTGGGAAAAGGCTAGGCAGATTGATTGATTGATTGGATTTACGTATTTAATAATTTCAAAATACTCGTATGCACTACTTTTGCCAGTGTTTTGATTAATTGTCGTATGGTCGTATCCACATGATAAAGGGGCTTGAGGCTAAGTAATAACAGCCGCACGGGTCGATAGATCAGGTTAAGCCACGCTTGCCGCGGTTGGTTCGTGGATGGGTGACCATCTTTACATACCAAGACCCTCCGTGCCTCGGAAAGCACGTTAAGCCGTTGGTCCCGGCTGTCATTCGTGAATCTTTGACAGTCGTTACGGGTCGTCAGAAGCCCGAAAGTCGAACGAATCTTACCGAGGGGTATCGTATTGTTCAGTTACTGGGTTGTGGAGGTCAAATTGGTAGTTGCTTCATGTAAAGTACTGGTATTCAGCTGCGTTCGGTTAGACTGGAAGCCAATCACAATATAGTTGGGAAAAGGCTAGGCAGATTAATTGATTTACGTATTTAATAATTTCAAAATACTCGTATGCAATACTTTTGCCAGTGTTTTGATTAATTGTCGTATGGTCGTATCCACGTGATTCTTTGGGTAAGACTCTGTGGTAGACTAGGAATAGAAGTTAGGAGGAATATTCCTCCTACACTATATACAATATATATATAATACGCGCTCTTAAACTGATAAGCTACTCCTTTGTAATATTACAAGTTTAAACTTGTTACGAAATATTACAAAGGAGTAGCTTATCAGTTTAAGAGCGCGTCTATAGTTTACGGCGGTTACGGGCGAACTGCTATCGCCGGGCGCTGCACGAATCTAGAATACAAAACCATGTGTCAGCGCTCCTACAATATCAATAAATTAAGTTCCACACGGAAAAAAAAGGATGTCTTAAATTAAGACAATATCCTCTTGGTCAAGACAACTATTGATTCATATATGGGGAAAACAATATATTCTTGAATGAAGTAAAATTTTGTCTTAGTTTTATTGTCTTCTTCGAAGACATTATACTTGAATGAAGAATTATTAAGTTTAATTTTAAGAATATTATCAATCAAACATATTTGCTTAAGTCAAGAATAAAAACCAAGTATTTATTATTCTTAATTTGAGTAAGCAGGTTTTCTTGGACTGAGTACGTTTACTTACGTTAAGAAAATATTTACTTGGAATGAAACAATTTTTCTGAGAATATTGATATTCTTCGCTGAAGAGATCCTTATTTTTCCGTGCAGTTAGAGCAGTGGTGGCCTACTGGTAGCGGCTCTGACTTACCGAGTTGTAGGTCGTGGGTTCGAACCCAGGCAGGCGCTTTACTTTGTGTAATTTATATCAATACCACTGCTCTCAAAACGGTGAAGAAAAATATCGTGAGGAAACCGGCATGTCCTAGAATCAAAAAGACGAAGACGTGACATCTACAAAGCCACACTGGGCCTGCGTGGTGGATTAAGGCCCACTCCCTCTCAAAGAGAGGAGGCCTTTGTCCCAGCAGTGGGAACGTTATAGGTTGATTATGCTAAGTTCCAGTTTTTCTCACGATGTTTTATCTAAGAATTTTCACACATAAGAATGTCACATCTAATCTACATTTCTTGCTACATAAGAAAAGCCACGATGGTAACATTATAACTGTTGGAACATATCTGTGTTTATATGATCTGCGGAACATACTCGTATCAATATTAAAGTATCCAACAAAACAAATTATGTATACAAACAGCAATCGAGCGAGCAAATTCATTTCCAGTATAATTTCCCAAGAGATGTTTTTGTAAAGGATGCTTTCATTATTTTAACATTCCTACTGTTCCATAGTGTTCATGATAGGTATTATAAATAGTTAAATACCAAGCGATATGAAAATAAATGATTGTTTATTGTTTGCGCATTGTTTCCTCCTGCAGGCTTAGCATGACTCTTTCTATTTCTACGAAGAATATACATAGCTCTTTCTATACAAAGTGACGTTTCGTTTCGCCATTTTTGACATCGCACCGTTGAAATCCTTCTACATAAAAAATTACCTATACAAAGGTCGTTACAAACGAAAGACAAAATTACAGATTGTAGAAGGATTTCTACAGTGCGATGTTAAAATGGAACGAAATATCACTTTGTATAGAAAGAGCTGTGTCTATTCTTCGTAGGAATAGAAAGCGTCATGCTAAGCCTGCTGTTGTCAAATTGACAAGGGATATGGTTTGTGTTTTATTTATTTACCAGCGACCCACGCTTGCTTCGCACGCTTTTTACGACTTGACAAAATATCGAGATTTCTTTATCACATGTTAGTTTAATATGAATGTATTATACACATAAACCGAGAGCAGTAATGGCCCTTTTTTTTTGCTCGGGAAATTATCAAATAACTTCTCCCACTCTGGGCGGAGCGGGAGGGTGTGTCAGACTCTTACTGACTAAAACCCACCCGTGTTCCTTCCGTTGCCTGTGTTGCCAGAGGCCACGGTATCCCTTTCGGACTTTCCCGCGACCCCAGTAGGAATCGACCCTAGCGGACCCCTACACTTGTGCTGACATCTCTTTGAGGCGCGCGTGGAACACGACGCGTCGTCAAACCGGGCCTAGTCCTTATCGGACGGCGAGCTACCCATTGCTCACCGTCCGCAAGCCCACGCCTACGGTGGCCGGGAATCGGCCTGGGAATCGCGACGCCCAGGGCGTCTCCTGCGACGGCTAGGGTGTGAGGGCGCAAATTTTGCCTCAGCAGTGGTGGCCCAGTGGGAGAGTAGTGGTGGCTCAAAATTTGGTTGGGGATATTCAAATTAATACAAGTTAGCAGGGTAGATACAGCAGCGGGTTAGGAGAGTAGTGGTGGCCCAGTGTTAACGACCCCGTCTTACGAGTAGCAGGTCGCGGGTTGGACCCCAGGCAAGTGCTGCGTAAATAATTTCATCACCACTGCTCTCAAAACGGAGAAGGAAAACATCGTGAGGAAACCGGCATGTCCTAAAACCTAAAAATCGAGGACATGTGACATCTACCAACCCGCACTGGGCCCGCGTGGTAGGTAAATTAAAGCCCACTCCCTATTGAAGAGAGGGGGCCTGTGTCCCAGCAGTGGGAATATTAAAGGCTGATAATGCTTATACACCTTCCAGAATAAATTCCCTAAATAGTGGCGTAAACCACTATTTAGGGATATAGCGTATAGTTGTTCATCTAAGTCACATTATAAACTTGTGTATCTGTTCAGGTGTTTTCCCAAATGCCTTAAAAACAGTTATCGTCAAGCCGCTATTAAAAAATAAAAATAACGAAGATTTAGCTAACTACAGGCCAGTAGCCTTAATTCCTGTTTTCTGCAAAGTTATAGAAAAGATAATTTATGAATCGGTAAATAAGTTTTTAAATAAATATAATATTTTATGTGATGAACAGAAGGGTTTTAGGAAAAACAAAGGTAAGGAAATACCTTTGTTTTTCCTAAAACCCTTATGTTTAGTCGCCGTATTAATTACGGCGATTTACGAATTACTAAATACCATCATGAAAAACGTAGACAATAAAATACATACATCCGCAATTTTTACTGATATGACCAAAGCCTTTGATTGTGTACATTACGAAACTTTGCTCAATAAGCTCAATGTCTATGGTATCAGAGGAAACATCCTCAACCTCATAAAATCGTAACTTAGTGACCGGAAACAATATACGGAAATAACAAAAATTTGCGTCAAGACAAAACGTGAAAATAAATATTTATCTGAATATAGAGTTATCAGACATGGTGTACCACAGGGTAGTGTACTAGGCCCACCACTATTCTTGCTCTATATAAATGACTTGCCACGTTACATTCAGCATCCAATGGTCTTATTTGCTGATGATAGCACCGCATTAAGAAAATGCACTGACGCAAAAAAATATGAATATGACATAAATAATACACGTAAGGACGTAGTAAATTGGCTTGACATTAATAATTTAATAATAAATGTATAAAAAACAAATATAATGCATTTCCATCAACGCTTACCAGTACCACAAATTACTATAGAATACGACGGACAAAAACTTGACCAAGTAACACTGGCAAATTTTTTAGGAATATATGATAGACAGTGAGTTAACGTGGATACCACAAGCCAAAGAGGTGTGTAAAAAACTAAGCACTTCTGCATATGTGCTATTCAATTTAAGTAAAAAAGTGAGTACAACCACGCCATTGGTAGCTTACCATGGTTTGGTAGCATCAATTCTGCAATTTGGCATTGTATTCTGGGGTAATTGTAGTATGAGAGAACAAGTATTTAAGGCCCAAAAACGATGTATAAGAGCAATGTGTGGCCTGAAATTGACAGACAGTTGTGTACCTATGTATAGGTCCCTAAACGTGTTAACATTTTCGGCATTGTATATTTTGGAAATGGCCAATTTTGTAAGAAAAAATAAGAGTTACTTTCTAACAGTGTCAGGAACTAGAAAAGGGCCTGTTAGAAGCCAATATAGGTACCTATTACATACTGGGGGGTAACCATCACCTCTTATAGCAGTATTATTATAATATTACTTCACAGTAGGAAAGTGATGGAGCTATACAGGACTTATAGCTCCATCTCTTTCTCACGCTAAAGTAATACTGTATTGTAACTACCAGGGGGGTATCCCTTTTTTTTTTTTTTTTTTTTGGATTGGAAATCATCAAATAACTTCTCCCGCTCTGGGCGGAGCGGGAGGGTGTGTCAGACTCTTACTGACTAAAACCCACCCGTATTCCTTCTTGTTGCCTGTTTTGCGGGGGCCTCGGTGACCCATAAGTACCTTCCCGCGACCCCAGCAGGCATCGGCCCTAGTGGACCCCTACTATGTGCTGACGACATCTCTTTGAGGCGCGCGTGGAATACAACGCGCCGTCGACCCGGGCCTGGTCCTTACCGGACGGTGAGCTACCCATTGCCTATTGCATTGCATTTACATTGGGGGTACCCCTGGTAGTTACAATACAGCTTTACTTAGGAAAAATGTTTTCGGCATGGGACCCATCATATAACAAAATACCAGGACATCATAAAAAATGATCCAATCCTAATGTTTAAAAAGAAACTAAAAATCCCTTAATTGAGTAATAACACTTATCAAGTAATAATACTTTTTATGTGTTATTACTCAATTAAGGGATTTTTTAAATGACACTACACTTTAGATGTATTATTTGACATTGTGTATTTCCTTATTATTATTATGGTTGCTTTAAATTTATTCTATCTTTTATCATTTTTAATTTATTATTTTTGCCAATTTGAATTTGATTGACGAGTTTTGTTTAATTTGATTAAGTGTTTTAAATAAAAAAATATTTTCAATGTTTGCATGCCTAATTTAGGGTAGATTGTACAGCGATCACAAATTTTGTAAACACCTTTATTTTATGTACCTACATTCTAAGCAAATAAACGATTATTATTATTATAACCACATCAAAATTTGTTGCGTAGTTTAGAAGAACAACGCGGTCACACAGACAGACATGTAAAGTGACTTTAATTTATAATATGTTTAGATGGAGAATGACTACATCGTGGTACGTACCTTTACCTGTACCTGGCCTGCAGTACGTACCTTTTTTATTTCTCTAGAGGGATTTATGTGTCCGTAGGTGTGTCCGTGGCAACACAGCGGGCCCTATCAGAATACCAGTGCTGCGGTATTTATTTTTTAAATATTGCAGCATTATGCTGAGATAGGAGCCTTTTTGACGTCGCACAAGTAATTTTTTAGGGTTCCGTAGTAAACAAGGAACCCTTATAGTTTCGCCATGTCCGTCTGTCTGTTTATCTGTCTGTCTGTCTGTCTCCGCTGTAGCTCAGAGGCGCTTAGTACTAGAAAGCTGTAATTTGGCATAGGTATAGATATTAATCACCCCGGAAAGTGCAAAAATAAAATCTTGAAAAAAAAATTTCAAGGGTAAAAAAATATCATCCCCACATTACGTGCAAAGGATGCCTTCCTTTCACGTAAAGTGGGGATAATAATTATTAAGTATTATAATTTTTTATTCATAATTTCTTTTCACGTCTTTCCCACGGTGTGGAGTATCGTTGGGTAAGCCGTTAAAATTTATTGTAAAAAAAAATATCATCCCCACATTACATTCAAGGGAGGTATACCTTGCACGTAATGTGGAGATGATATTTGTATTCCTCGTCTACCCCAAATCGTGGGGTATCGTTGGATAGGCCGTTCAAAAATATTGCAGGTCTGTGAACACCAGTTTTCGATTTAAGGATCCTCTTGCGTAATATTAAGTATTAAAGTGCTCGTGGCCCCCCCCCCCCCCTGCCAGCTAAATGGTTGTGTATGGAGATGTGTAAAAATTCATGGCTGTAGTATTTACATATAATGAAATTAAAAAGAAAACTATCACAGCTAAGTGGGCTTTACAAGTTAACGAGTAATGGTCGACCAATTTCAATTTGCAGTTGTAGAATTGACCGTGGCATATATCCATGTGTGGGAGAACATTTTTTCAACTACAATATTATGTTTCTATTCTTCTATTCGGGATAAGTTTATCTCAACTTCCCAACTACCGAACTCTTCGTTGTACGTGGTCTGAGATGCACTTGAACGGTTTTTTTTTTTTTTGTTTAATCGAACGCATGTATAAATTTTGTTAGTTTTAAGGCTTCTACACACTGGCGCGACTTGTCGCGCAACACAAAGGCACCGCGTGTAGCGCTACAAGCGGTGCCTTTGTGTCGCGCTTGTTTGTAAGAGTCTTTAAATGCTCCTTTTTAACTTTTTGTATTTCTTGTGCGTGTCCCAAATAAAATATTTTTATTTATTTCTTTTAGGTACCTACTACGTCATAACCTCATCACAGTATCGTTCCTCCTCCCTGCCTACTCGTATTAGTATACTCCTATTATGTATTACCCATCAATCAGTCTGCCTAGCCTTTTCCCAACATGTTGGGGTTGGCACCCAGTCCCGGATGCAGCTGAATACCTATTTTATATGTAGTGACTACCTATCTATCTGACCTCCACAACCCAGTAACTGTTAATACGATGCCCCTAGTTAAGACTGGTTCACAGACTTTTGGGCTTTTGACGATCCCTAACGACTCTCAAATATCCACGATTGACAGCCGGGACCAATGGCTTAACGTACTTTTCGAGGCACGGAGGAGTCTCGTTACGTATAATCCCATCCACGGACCAACCCTGGCAAGCGTAGCTTAACCAGATGGATTACCCGTGCGGTTGTTATTACTTAGCCACAAGCCCCTCTACTCTCCTCTACTGGAGACTGATAGACTTAGCCACGAGCTCCTCTATGTAAAACCCATATTTGCAAAATAATAATTCTATTCTATTAATCGAATAAAATTTGGTACTCAACACACCAAGTGTTGAGTACCAAAGTTTAAAGGGGCGTGTGCACATAAGAAAAATACCAGATAATTTATTGTAGTTTATAACAATGTACAATAACAAATGTTTGTATACTATTGAGCATTCAATTAATGTATTAAGTACAAGTACTTTATTTTCCTGTTTACCAATTTTAAATTAAATGTTTTGCTGTGTCTTGTTCCAATACGGTTGTATATATTTTATTCCTGAATTAAAATATCGGTTTCTGGGAAAAGCTCATATGAAAATGCTATTTTAAATCTTTTGTTATGATGTAGTACGAGTATATATGTCTGAGGGAATGAAGCCAACGATTAGGTACTTAAGTTTATTTTTTTTATTACATGTTAAGTTTATTTTTACAGTTTTTATTGAGATTTATCCGAAGAAACATTAAATAAAATTAAAAAAAAAATATATAAAAAAAAACTCATCTTGAAAACACGTGTAAGTATTCCAGATATTTATCGAGAAACGTCTTGAGTTGTCTTAACTGGTCGAAAAAACGTCATAACATACGATTTTTTTTTGCTCTTATATCATACTAGCTGTTGCCTGCGACTTCGTTTGCAGTCCAGGATGAAAAGTAGCCTATGTCCTTCTCCAGGTCATGGTCTACCCATCTGCCAAATTTCATCTAAATCCGTTCAGCCGTTTTATAATATTAGTTATGATAATATCTACATTTCTATGAATCATAAGTCTAATTTTGGAGAAGAAAAAACTTTCCGTAAACAAGGTCTACAAGTAACGGTAATTGTAACTCCCCTCGTCCCTATTCGTAATATTTCCTTGTTGTTACTAATTCATAAACGTACACTGCGTCATTCTTATCTGTAAACGTATACCTAACTTATATCTATTTATATCACAATGTTTACTATCTATACATTTGTAGATATAAATGTTATCAGTACTTATGTATAGTGGCCAGCATTTATCTTGAGCTGATCCTTAATTACTTTAAGCGATTTTCAAAAAATAAATCAAACATTACAAAATATACCTACAATAGACGGCCTTATCGCTTGTATGTAGGTGAATTGACATAGATTTTTATATGCACGTATTTCTGGGACAAATAAATATATTTTTCTTGCTTTCTTTCTAAGTAGTCAGTCCCGCTACCAACATTACTGACTTTATTCAATCGCAACATGACCTATTCTCGTACAGCTCGTGTCGACCCGAGATAAAAGTACAGTTTTAGAAACTAATGAAAACATACATGTTTTCATTAGTTTCCAATACACTCATTTTCATGTTTAAGTATGATAACGTTTCTGAATTTCGTACAAAACTCAAGTGGCTTCCCATACGTCTTCGCCGGAATGCTCATATCTTATTTCAGCTATACAGTATTCTGTTCAATCCTACAACCCCCTCTTATCTTAAAGAAAGTTTCAACTTCCTTCATGACACACATAATAGATACCTGAGGTCATCGGAAAACTTAAGACTAGAGATACCGATGCATTCCACCTTTTATGACAAATCTTTTACAGTTCAAGCAGTACGGTTATGGAATGCCTTGCCCGTGTCGATAAGGCGTGCTCAAACTTTGTCCACTTTTAAAATTCAGGTAAAAAAAACACCTTCTCTCTCCTTAAGGCGCTGACAATACCCAATTGACCAAAATTGGCTTCTCTTAAGAGAAAAAATTGCCAAATCTGTATAGTTTGTAGTAGTGGAAAAAATATATGTTAATTTTGAACATATTTCGCAGAACATGGTTGTTACCAAAACCCGTTTTAAACAAAAATCTCGATACAAACTGTAACATTAAACTAACCTCTTACCTTGAGTTCTAATCCAAAATATCTGTATTAAATATCAACATACGTTACATATTTTATTAATAACAAGAACGTCTTATTGCAATTCAGAACTTGGTTGTTTTTTATTTTCGATTACTCAACTCAATTTTGAGTAAATAGATAATTGCTTCATATTTTGCAATAAATTACAAGCTTTGTGTCATCGCTCTTCTCTTTCTTTTCTATGCAATCTGACAGTGACCGCGGTTTAGGTGTTGTCAGCGTCTTAAACATCATCATTACTTATTATAGGTCTTGATCTTGTTTCATGTTTATGGCATATATATATATATGTATAATATAATATGTTATGTTATGTTATGTTATGTATAGTATATGCTTTATGTATATATGTATTTATTGTATATGTAACTGGTGCACCACTAACTACCTGTAGTATTGTCTCTCCTCCCCCCCTTTAATACATCCAAAGTTTGTCTGTAAAAGATCGCTTTTAGCGATAAGACCGCCCATTGTGTCACCCCTTGTAAAATTTCAACATTTGTATCTGTAGTTTTTATGGTGTACATAATAAAGAGTATTCTATTCTATTCTATTCTATTCCATTTTACACCGAGTCTTATCAACAACTGGGAGGAAACAGCTGCAGGGAATAACTGAATTTATCCTCAGAAAACTCTGTATTTTCCTAACGATAAAGGTTTTTACCCTGTTTTGTGCAATTATATAAAGAGCTACAAAGCTCATAATTGTGTATTCACACTCTTAGTTTCAGTGTGAAAGTTAATAGATGTTCTACCTTCGTCTTTTGGGAAAAAGGAAGTGTTTTTGTTTGAGAAAAATGAGGGTAATTCTGTTCTTAATGTTAGTTGTCAAGTTAACGGTAGAGGCAAAAGGTAAGTTCCTGAGTATGTCATTAATCTGGTTGATAGTTTCTTTTAAAGTTTTCTCGTGAGAAAACAATGTTCTTTAGTGATGTCTTGTTAGCGTCCATTGCAGCGACCTGTATGGAGGGCCCTGAAACTTCCATAAGATATACATATACTTAGTGGCCAATTAACAATTAATTTTTTTCTTGAGTCTCTCTGTTGGAGACGAGTATTTTATGGGTTATCTCGCAACCCAAACTTTAAGAGTAAAATTCTTTGGTTGGTTTCACCACCTCCGGATAAGGGGAAACCATATTTTTTTTTTTGGGTGGGAAATCATCAAATAATTTCTCCCGCTCTGGGCGGAGCGGGAGGGTGTGTCAGACTCTTACTGACTAAAACCCCCCGTATTCCTTCCTGTTGCCTGTGTTGCCAGGGGCCTCGGTGACCCTTTAGTACCATGGGAACATGGGACTACTCTCTAAGTCCGTCAACGAAGATACGGGTCAAAAGCCAAAAGTCCGTCAAAACAAATGACAAATTCAAATTTTGGAATGGGCTAAACACATTGCGAGTGAGGACAACTGTCAAATCGTGTTGCCATTCATTCTCAGTTCGGGCTGCGAAGTAATCTTATGTCCGAAGGTGATACGGAGTAAGAAACGCCCGAAACTTCGGCCGAAACTACGGATTTAGGCCTCAGTGAGTAGGCCCCAAGTTACCTACTAGTTTATTTATCTTAGGCGAATTTAAAAGATTTTTCTGTTTCATTTTAAATACTAACTGGTAGATAGTGTTTATCCTGACCTCGCGAAACAGGTCCTTTTAATCATTATATGCCTATTGTAGATGATAATGATTTATGGTACCTTAATTAAATTACTTTAAATACCATTTCACGCTGATGTCATCATTTTCATCCAGATGGAAATTGCGGAGTAATCCCGATAACCGAATGGGGTAGTTCTCCTCTCCTGCGGCAGGAAACTCTTCCAAATCCAGTGAACATCGCCGTGATACAGCATACGGTGGTCCCGGAGTGCAACAGTGATGAGGAGTGTCAGAAAGCCGCCAATGGTATCAGGAAATATCATATGCAAGGTCGGGGATTCTCTGATATTGGACAATCGTAAGTGTTTGTACTTTTTAGATAATAATTTTGTTTTGGTCTTTCTTTCAATTACGGATACCTAGTTTCTCCAAATGAGTCGATACTTTTCCCTTTTATTCCTTAACTAATTTTCACCTATGAATACTTTGTGAGCAACAACTTTATTACGTTTGATCGAAGTCTCTCTTACTCGTACACACGGAGCTGTTATTACAGCTGAGAGTGAGTATGGATTTTGTGATTACAATTTAATAACAATTTAATACTTTGATGGGTTGACGAGCTGATCTAGATAATTACTTATAAAATACTTTCAACATTTTACACTTGACATAAATGTTGACTGATTTATGACCTTAAGTCATATAAAACAAAAAACTTCCATTACTGAGAGCTATTTTTGGAAACTTCAATTATTACTAGTAAAAAGTCAGTCCAGGAATATTAATTTCCATGATACTATCAGTCTCCAGTAGAGGAGAGTAGAGGGGCTTGTGGCTAAGTAATAACAGCCGCACGGGTTGATCGATCAGGTTAAGCTACGCTTGCCGCGGTTGGTCCGTGGATGGGTGACCGTCTTTACATACCAAGACCCCTCCGTGCCTCGGAAAGCACGTCAAGCCATTGGTCCCGGCTGTCAATGGTGGATCTTTGACAGTCATTAAGGGTCGTCAGACCCCAAAAGTCCGAGAACCAGTCTTACCAAAGGGGTATCGTATTACCCAGTAACCGGGTTGTGGAGGTCAGATAGGCAGTGGCTACATTTAAAATACTGGTATTCATGCATCCGGTTAGACAGAACCGGCCCGACCTCAACATAGTTGGGAAAAGGCAGGCAGATGATTATAAGTCTTCAGTAGATAACTGTTCTGAAAGAGAAAAACTCCGTCAAAAAACGTTGTGTCGGCCATAAACCTTTGGAAGTAGTTTCGCCAACTTATTTGTAGCGTGCTTAGATAACAAATTGTTCAAATTAGTTCGCAGTCTTGTGTCGATTTCGTGATTTCCCCAAAGGCTTTCTGTTCCTTTGAGTTTAATGAATGTTTATGATAAATCCCCAGGTTCCTAATCGGAGGTAATGGCAGGGTGTATGAGGGAGCTGGCTGGCATACTGTTGGGGCACATACTTTCGGATATAATAGGAGAGCCGTTGGGATTTCCTTCATTGGTGATTTCAGAAGTGAGTATTATTGTTTTGGCTTTATAGAGTTATCATAATCAACCTATAATGTTCCCACTGCTGGGACACAGGCCTCCTCTCTTCGAGAGGGAGTGGGCTGTAAACTACCACGCGGGCCCAGTGCGGGTTGGTAAAGGTCACATGTCTTCGAATTTTTGGTTCTAGGACATGCCGGTTTCCTCACGATGTTTTCCTTCACCCTTTTGAGAGCAGTGGTGATGAAATTATTTACACAAAGTAAACCGCCTGCCTGGGTTTAGAACCCACGAACTGCAACTCGTAAGTCGGGGCCGGTACCACTGGGCCACCACTGCTCTCAAGTTATGAATCTCTATATCTGCTATAGAGTTATGAATTTATGATTTTAGAAGTAAGTAGGTAGCTTTGTTTGCTTTATTTAATTATTCTGTCGAATAAATTACATTGTTATGTTTATGTTGTTGTGTATATGAAAACTTGATCGATGCTCAGTCATTAATCTCGATTTTAAACCAATCACGACTCAAATATAATTTAAAATCGAGACTTATCTTTGACCAAGATTGAATAACTGAACTGAAAAAGGTTTTCCTCCCTTATATATCCTAATATTTTAAACTTCTTTTGAGGTAAACTTTACGCAAAAAAAGTCAGGACACACCTATTGGGCAATATCTTTTGAAGTGACACCTTTACGCACTTTTGAGATGGGGAAAAAGCACTGAACTCGCGTGAGCGTTCTTTTTTTTGTATGGCATCTCGTAGTTGACCTTGAGAGGTCATGACTACTTAACCGGATTATCCTGTGGCTGCCTTAAGCTAACACAAAGCCTCCAGCCAGGGGGCGCGCTCCGGCCCTGGTTCAGGCCATGGTACGGCGCGAGAGGGCATGGGCAGCCGTCACCTCTTTCTGCGAAGCAGTAATGCTCGCGAAGGAGGAGACGGGACGGCTGAGGGAAAGGCATGGGCGTCGGGAATCCCGGGCGGATTTCCGGCCACCGTAGGCGCGGGCTTGCGGACTGTGAGCAATGGGTAGCTGACCGTCCGGCAAGGACCAGGCCCGGGTCGACGGCGCGTCGTATTCCACGCGCGCCTCGAAGAGATGTCAGCACAAATGTAGGGGTCCACTAGGGCCAATGCCTGCCGGGGTCGCGGGAAGGTACTTATGGGTCACCGAGTCCCCTGGCAATACAGGCAACAGGAAGGAATACGGGTGGGTTTTAGTCAGTAAGAGTCTGACACACCCTCCCGCTCCGCCCAGAGCGGTAGAAGTTATTTAATGATTTCCCACCCTCAAAAAAAAAAAAGCCAGTGGGCGCGTGCACTTTCACGCTCAGATACTCGTACATATTGTAGAATTATTAATTCCGATTTTTTTTTTTTTTGGTAGTTGATCTTCGTCATTTCCCAATCATTCAACCTTTTTTGCGGAACCCTACTGGCACACCGGTGTCAAACGTTCGAATTTCAGTTTGGAAATTCTGGAATTTTTGACACAAAGGTTGTGCGTCAAAAAATTTAGTTGGCTGACAGATTAGGTCGCACTCTTATAAAGTTTGTTTTTGATAAATGCTTTCCGGAATTTTCACACCAACATTTTACGTGTTCGATGATATGTTTATAACTCTTACAGTTTAATTAAATCTTTAAGTGCGGTTTCGTCCTGCGTGCCGCCATACAAGCTCTTAAGGAGTCGTTTGAATTGTGTCCCACGTCGCAGTAGTATGTAATTAATAATTCTACAATATATACAGATGTTTACAAGTTGATGCTAAAGACTTCTGACGTGCAGTCCTACGACTGGCAGTTTTTTTAATCATTCATTTCCGTTTACAGTGAAGATACCATCCCCGCTAGCTCTAAAAGCCCTCAAAAGTCTTCTTGCCTGTGGCGTCACGAGCAAGTATCTGGCCGAAGACTACTACCTGGTGGCTCATAGCCAGTTGTCCAACACCGACAGTCCCGGGGAAATGCTGCAAAAGCATGTGGAGCTGTGGCCTCATTGGCTGGACCATGCTAAGGAGGTTTTGAACTAAGGCAGATAGAGTACCTTATTGCAACGAAAATAAAGATCACTGTGATTTTGACATTGATGCAACATCAGAGATGAAATAATTGTGAAAGAACTATACACGTAGGTGACAATGCGCATGTGAACACTTCTATAGTTTTTTGTTATTGAAACCAAAGAAAAATACAACAGTTCTTGAAGGCATGTGTTTGTCTATGTTAAGTTACGTAGTGTTAGGTTGGTAGAATACTTTGTTAATCTTTATGTATAAGAAATATTAGATTAATAAATAACAAATTTGATTAAATTATAGTACTGAGTTCTTGTTTGTGTTATTTTTAATTTGTAACAAATTGAAACATATGACATCATTGGAGGCTCATGTTTCGTTTAGAAACCATGTTGAAATATCTTAGGATATGATTATTTCTATTTAAGTTTATTAGTTTTTTAAGAACATTTAGGGACATTAACTGTTGAGCAAATTGACACCCTTCGTCAATTTGCTGTGTTATAGCATTTCATACAACTGTCAAAGAATGACAGTTATGTTTTGAATATACGGCCAATTTAAGTTGGAAGTCAGTTTGCTTACTAATTAATTGCCTGACTTTACAAGAAAGATGAGCAACGCTGATTTGATTTTCAAATTAGATATGGTTAATTCTACACGAGCTAGTGATTAAGTATCTAAGTAATCATTTATGTTACAAAAACTTAGCCTAGGTAACATCAGTGTTGTTTCAGTAAGGGATGGGTATGGCTATGACAAATGAGAAAGACTCTGCTCTTCAAACTAGGAAAATCCTGTATCTTGAGGGACAGCGTGTTCTTTAGTTAGATTGACACTATAAATTATAATGCGTACCAAATCATTCTGATGTTAACATATTTATTGAGTGAGTGTAATGGTTAATTGTGAGGAGTATTTGTGTGTTGCTGTGGGGTTAAACTGGTATGTTGGGGTTTGTGTGTGTGTGGTATACTTAGTAAAAAAAAAGAATAATAGTTTCGATGTAAGAGCTAACAATTTTCTTTTTAATTCGATATGGTTTAGATATTTATTGTTAACTAGCTGCTCCCCTCGACTTCGTCTGCAATCTAGGATGAAAAGTAGCCTTACCTAGGTAATGGTCTATCTGTTCAGCCGTTTTGTTGAGAAAACGTAACAAACACACTTTCATATTTATAATATTAGTTAGGATTTGTTTTGAAGCTTATTGTATATCATCAAGTGGCAAGATCATTCTCGAACTATTATATATAGCACTATTATATATACTATAAGCATTTTTTTCTCACAAACATTTATTTTAAAACACACCAATTATTTCTGACATAATTTTCAAGTCTTTTCCCAATGGCTAATAATTTTATATAATAATAATTATTTAGTAAGATTTAGATATTATGCAAATAGCTATTTTTGTGACCCTGAAACTTGTAATTCTGTGTTACATAGCTCTGCAGCGAAGCCTTTGATAATTATAAAAAAAATATTCGTAGTTTTTACAAGAATATCGATAATTTTCAGGCATAACTAACCAGATTCTACTTCGACATCGACATTATAATCCTCACTGAATGCTGGCTTAACCCTTAATTTGGCAGAGATCCGAGTTGTTTTATTTTATGAAATACGATGTATTTCTGAAGTCCTAGCGTTAAATACAACTTAGGAAAAATAGAGAAAAAAATATTTTATTTACAGGTTTTCAGGAAATCAATGTTTATCACAGTGAACACTGCGAAATACGTTGAGAACAACAAGTAATTTGTAATGTTCACTGTGGTAAACATTGTCAAATTAGTGTCATTTAAACAGGTAAAATAAAAACACTATGTATATGAATTATTTATTATGGAAATTAAAAAAACAATTGCGCGGATTTTTTCCCGTAACAAAGCAAAGTCTCATATTGCATTCTATACAATATACAGTTGTGTTTTTTTGGCAAAACTTGCATCGCCCCATGTCATCTTTTGTGCTTGGATAATGGCCTGTATTATCGAATCTGATGGGACTTGTAGGCCTTGCTGACCTTGGGTTTATAATTTTACATTCCTGCATTTTTTCATGAGGTATAGATCTGTTTTTCTTTGCTAAGCTCAAGTAAATCTCATATCGAAAAACTTTCAATGACTTTGATTTTCGTTGATTTCTATAACAGTTACGTTTATGCAATAGCCAAGCATTATTTATACATATATCTAGTAATTGACTAAATATTCCTATGTACCACCTTCTAGTTTTAAACGGAACTTTATATAATGATATCAACATATCAGCCAGGTCTACACCCCCCGTATGTTTATTGTACTCGCGAACAATTTGCGGACACTCAACTTCTATTTTTTGTTTCTGCTCTTTACAATACCTTTTTATTTTTTGTACTGGTTCAGATCCAACAAATGAGCTTATAAGAGTTACAGCTTTATTATCATTCCAGCGTACAATAACTAATTTGTTTGCATCACAAACAACTTGTGAAAACGCACCCCTCTGTTTTTTCTTCATCGACTTTTCATCCGGTAAAAACTTTTCAGCTCCTCTAATCCTGTTGCTACGTATCGTACCAAGACCAAATACACCATAGTTTTCTTTCAATAGGTAAAAAAGCTCTGGCGATGAGAAGAAATTATCACAAAATATAGTTGCTGGTTTCTTTTGTATAGTCCGAGTCAAGGCTATAACTATTTGTGCTCCAAACCCAAGTGAAGATTCTTGCTCTGTAAACTTTTGCGAACGAAAGGTATCTTCACCTGCATATAAAATGAAATCATTCCACTTACACCAGCACGTACATAATTTTTAAAACCACATTTATTTGGCTTGTCTTTCATATACTGTTTTCTGTTTCCTGCTTTTCTGCCCCTGTAGGGTATCATCATCTCGTCTATACTAAATTTATTCTCGTTTTCTTGCTTTAAACAATTTCTTCGGATTTTTTCGGCTATGGGTCTTATTTTGTAATATCTGTCTGAGTCCTGCAGGTTATTGTCGGTAAAGTGTAAAAATTTGCGGATTTGTTGGTAACGTTTTAACGTCATTATGTCTGCTATCTGGTCGTATCGAAACCTATTGCTCCAATAGTCCAGATAGCATGGCATTTCAACAATTCCCATCAGAATATGAATGCTTATAAAATCCCTCATCTCATTCTTTGATGTTTGTATTGATCTTCCGGTTTGTTGAACGGAGTAAAGATTGGTCTGGTCTACTAAATCGGTAAATATATCTTCAGAAAAAAATAAGTACAAATAATCAAGGGGGTCATCATCTGGAAAATCGACATAGGTTTCGGTTCTTTCTTCGATTACGGTACGGTGACGAAAAATACCTTTCTTCCATTTGTAAGAAAGAGAAAATTTTGGAATTTTCTTCGACTTCTTGGCAGCTGGAGCTATCTGCTTTTTTGCTCTAGTTTTTCTAGTGGAAGTCGTACCAGGTGTTGGTGATTTTATCTCAGATGGAGGCGATATTATTGAAGATAATGATGGAATATTATCATAGTTTGGTTCTCTGGATGGTGTATTAGGGCAAATTTCCTGCAAAACTGTTGTTAATTGGAGAGCTTCGGAGTGGTATAAATCAGATGGTTCTAACGGCTGTTCGTCGTCATTTTGAGTATGTTCAGGTTCGGGACTACTACTGATGTCTAAGCGTTCTAAAGAAGAATTAATGGAAGGCGCAGAAGATGAAACAGGGCTTGGAGAAGGTGGCGGCAATTCGTTGTCACTGTTATTTTCTGATTTATCACTAGTTTCTGATGGTGCATGCTCGACAGGAACAAGTGCTAGTATTCTATGCGTGCGGTTTTGTATTTTATTCTGTTAACAAGCAAAAAAAAAACAAATAAGCCCAGTAGAAGCCCACCACCTAAAAGAAAGAAACTGATATATGATTCATCATACTTCCTTTTTTTCGTCTTTGAAACCGTGGAGCTTGACGTCGTGGCATCATCGTCTGGATTGGTAATTACTGTATTCTCCGCGCGTACTACTTTTGAACATTCAGCGTCATTAGAAGATGTTGTTGCAACACGTTTAACACCTTTAAGCCAACGTTCCATTCTTCTTTATTAATAATGTTACACGTCAGGATGGTGGGGTCAAAATAATGCACAATCGTTACTGCGTTTATGAGACAAAGTTTAGTCCAAAGAAGAAATGTACAAAGCTGATACAATCAGAATACAGCAGGCAGTAGAACTTACAAGCAGGCAGCAGGCTAGCCAGCTTGTAAGTAGGTAGGTACGAACTTCTCGCTCCGAACGCTAATCGTCAACTGACTGACGAGGCACGATATATGTATATGTATGGCATCTCGTAGTTGACCTTGAGAGGTCGTGACTACTTAACCGGACTTTCCTGTGGCTGCCTTAAGCGAACTCAAAGCCTCCAACCAGGGGCGAATTTCTTATAATACTAAGCGACTGCACGCTAAGGGCACCCCCTGTGGGGTACGGATCTCGGCTTAGGGCGTCGCTGGGGGGAGGACAGCAAGGTGGGACAGGCTGGATCTGATCAGTATTATTATTATTAATCGGGGAATTTAAAACTACAGGCTCAGCTGCGGCGCGGGCTGGCGCTTCGTCGAGCAAGGGTCGGGAGGGACAATTACTTCGGGGTTTACGCGAGGGACCTCGGCGGCGAGGTCGGAACGTAGGTCGGTGTGTTTTGTGCACTGTACTCGTGGCCCTACTGCTTTCCTGGAGGAGGGTAATGGGGTCATCGGGGTCGGTGAGAGTATGCCTTGGACGGCGAATAGAGCTAATGGTGGAGGGCCTATAACTGGCGGCCTGCACAACCAGAGGGTTGCGGTGGGTGGTGGCGGAGTCGAAGAAGCGCTTCGTGATGCGCTTCATGAACTGCTTGATGGTGGGGATTTTAAGATCGAGATGGAGGATCTCGTTTCGGACGAACCAAGGGGCTCCCGTTGCCTTTCGGAGGAAACGGTTTTGGAGGCTCTGCATCCTGTGGATGTGGTGGGGCCTAGCATGTGCGAAGACTGCACAGGAATATGTCATGATGGGACGGATGCACGCTGTGTAAATACGCAATTTGCCCTTAAGGAACAATTTGCTGCGCGCATTTAGGACGGAGTGTAGTCTACCGAGAGCGAAAGCGGCACGCGAACGCACCTGCTTAATGTGCTCTGAGAACGAGAGATGGTGGTCAAGGGTCACGCCTAGGTATTTGGCTCGCTTCTCCCAAGGGGTAGGCTTGCCGAACATGGTGAGCGGTCGGGGGGCGGGGGATGAGGTTTCTACGCTGTTTGGTGAAAAGAACAGCCTGACTTTTATCGGGATTGACTTCAATTCTCCACTTTCTAAACCAAGCGCCAAGCTTGTTGACTTCGGTCTGGAGAGTGCGAGATATATGGTCGTGGACTAACCCGGTGTAGTAGATGGCCGTGTCGTCTGCGAACAGAGCCAACTGCGCCTTTCTACTTTTCGGGATGTCACTGGTGAAAAGAGTGAAAATGAGAGGGGCTAGTACAGAGCCCTGAGGGACGCCTGCACGGATAGGATGAAGGGAGGATAGCGCTTCTTCGATGCGATAGCGGAAGGTGCGGTTTGACAAGAAGTCTCGTAAGATGAGCACGAGACGATCGGGCACAGCGAGTTTGTAGAGCTTATATAATAAGCCGTTGTGCCAGACCTTGTTGAACGCTTTCGCTATGTCGAAGAATACAGCACCGGTCGTAAGACCTCGTTGAAAGCCGTAGCTTATGTGTTCAACGATGCGGTGGACCTGTTGGACGCAAGAGTGTTGGGATCTAAAACCGAACTGCTGGTCGGGGATGAGGCCCTTTGTTTCCACAAAACTTCTGAGGCGCTTTAAAATAAGCCTCTCATAGACTTTGCCGAAGACATTGAGCAGACTGATGGATCGGTAGCTGGTGGGCTCCGTTTTCGGCTTACCGGGCTTCGGTATGCCGATGACGGTGGCCTTCTTCCACTCTTGTGGAAAGATGTTATTGCTCAGGTCTCCATTGAAGATGGTGGCCATGAGCATTATGAGGTGAGCGGGGAACAGTTGGAGCACCTTATTGGTGATTCCGTCTGAGCTGGGGGCTTTGCGAGGTTTTAGACCCTTGATGATATCATGCACTTGGTCTGGAGTGACGGGAGGCAGAGGATAATCAGGGTCTTCAACGGGCGGGAGGGAGGCTCTACGTTCGACTTCCGCATCGACCTGGGACAGGTGAGCTTGGTTTACTGGTTGAGAGCTAGGTGAGCATTGAGCCTCAAGACTATCGGCTAGGCATTCCGCCTTGTCAACGTCATCGAAAGCGATGGTCTTGTCGGGGCGCACCAGGGGGGCATTGAGACGACTCCTTCGGATTTGAGTTTCCTCTGAAGGTCCCAGAAAGCTCGGTGGGTGGGCTCTAACTCGCTCAGCATCTTATCCCAGCCGGCGTCACGCAGCTCCGATAGGCGTGTCTTTACAGATCTCTGTAAATAGCGCATATGGACTTTGTTCGCGTGGTTGGGAAAGTTACTGTACGCACGGACAGCCGCGTTCTTCTCATTCAACACATCGTTCAGTTCGCGCACATCGTCCGGGAGCTTCCAGCGATGGTCGTCCATCGCCGGAACCTCCCTTGAACAGTCGTTCAGGACTGATTGTACGTGTATCGTGAATGAGTCGATCGCGGCTGTCGTGTCAGCGATAGAGTCGAAGTGGACGAGGCGCGACGCGCGATCGCCGCTTTTATACTTAGTCCTAGACTCAAACTCGAACATTCTCAAAAATACTCAAGTCGGCGCCTTTGATAAACAAAAAGCGGAAATAAAAATAGAAATACAAAAAATGCGTTGTAAACAATCTCGACTTTATATTTTTGAAGATAGAGCCGAAAGTCGCTTGTTCACAACTATAGCGTCTAATCCAGAGGCGGCTTTTATCAAAGGGACTGCGCGCTCACAAGTGTACGCGCGGCAGGCGGAGCCAAAACGTTCGACCAGTGACCAGAGAGAGGTGTTTTGATTTTTTTTCTAATTTCTTGCGGAACCCCTACAGGGGTATCGCGGAACCCTAGGATTCCGCGGAACACACTTAGAGTACCGCTGGTCTAGATCATATTATGTTAAACACATCCTATTCTGCTGCGGCCTTTGTGATAGATTCAACCGTGACTGACCACGCCTCAGTCCTCTTAAGCCTTTGTTGCCTAAATCCTGACATTAGCAGGAACAATGTGTACAAGAAAGTTGATTATGATGTTGCCCTTGCACACTTGTAATCTGATGAATTTTCCTTTGTCAACGGTGAGTCGAACTCAAATGATGCCACCGCTCTTTTTGTTGATCATATTTCAAGTGCATTTACAGAATACGATCATAATTTCTCGACCCTGTAGGAAAAGATTGCGTAAACCCTGGCTTACCCCTGGTTTACTGCGATTTATCCGCCACAGAGCCACCGCAAAGACATCTGCTGAACTTGATACAAAAAAGGTACATAAACTTGTGTAATGCTCTTCTGAAAGAGTTTAGAAGGAATTCCGAAAGACTTTACTAGAAAATACAAACTGTAATAAAGGTAAATGGAATGCCGTCAAATCCATTATCAGTACTTTAAAACAAAAAATTGCTGGGGAACACCTTTTAGTCCCACAGAATAGTGGTTTAAGTGCGTAAATGAGATAAAAACCTACTTATCTAATATTGGTTAAACCTGGCAGATAAAATAACTCCAGCCAAATAGTTATAAAGATATGACCCCTGTCCCAAATTCAATCGTGCTTCTTTTTCCAGACGAAGCCGATGTTGAAGCGTTGATTATGAATCTTAAGAATGATTATGCTACAGGTTGGGTTTCTATTTCGGCCAAGTTTCTTAAATTTATTAGACACATTATCGTCCCCCATCTGACTAAACTAATTGAGATCTGCCTTACACTTTTTCCGAAAGTGTTGAAAAAGTCCCTTATTAACCCTGTCCACAAGGTGGGGAAGAAGGACGATGTTGGAAACTACAGGCTGATCTCTCAGTTCTTACGATTTTATCAAAAAGATTAGAAAACATTTTAAACAAAAGGTTTACAAACTTTCTGCAACATAATAAGATACTGTCAGAAGCCTAGTCTGGCTTTAGGTCGGGGAAGAGCACGGAAGATGCCGTAAGTCAATTGGCAGATCACGTCATAATTAAAATAGATCATAAACAGATATGCGTAACGTGTTTCTCGACCTGGCCAAAGTTTTTGACAGCGTAATTATTAATTTCCTTGTGGACAAGTAAGATAAGATCGGTGTTCGCGAGATAATCATAAATCTTTTGAGGATTTTCTTTGTGACCGTACGTATTAATACAGCATAAGGCCAGGTGTTTTCCATGGTTATGTTTTTTGTTTTACGGGGAATTTTCACGATGGACGTGAGGTCTCTGACTTCGTATACAATGTGTAACTGAATTAATGCACATTATATGAAAATAGTTTGTTCAGAATCGGTTACTGAATCTATTGCTGTCATTTTTAATATAATTATGTCATTTTATATCCCAGAAATAATGAAAACTACGTAAATTACAATCTAGGCTCCGCCCAAATATGCTCCAAACTATGCTAGGATCTGAAACAGTCCAATCAGGCCTGGAGAAGCGATTCGCTGTCGTGGGAACCCCAAATGACTTTGACCAGGCGCTCGACCAAATGGTGGAAATCCTCAGGGAGGAAGGTACGCGATTCTGAAAAAGCGGCGTACGCGTAAGAAGTCTAATCTTTCGGAAGAAATTCTGGATCTTATGATGGAATGACCTGAAAGCCCATCTATCATTTTGTCAGAAAAACTGACACTCAACAAAAATATTAAAACATTGCTACGATGCGACCTCCGACGCTCCAATACACGTTCTATAGAGAAAGCGATTGAACAAAATCGGGGATCGAAAGTGTTCGTCCAATCACTTGGGAGGAGCCACCTGACGAAGTTGACCAAATCGAGTGGGGGTATCATCGATTCGAAGCCGGAGATCCTTTCGGAAGTCAAAAACATCTACGGCTAATTGTACGCATCGCATGCATCTCCACCTGATTCCGAAAATGGGGATTCCAGAGTCACTTTAACCCGCCATTTCACGTAAGACCTGCCAGAAGTCAGCCAAGATGAAATCGAGACGGCTCTTAAACAGCTTAAAAATGGAAAAGTCCTAGTGAGGACGGGATTACGACCAAGTTCCTGAAAGCGGGAGGAAGTCTTGTACTGAAAGAGCTTCGGGAGCTCTTCTTCTCTGTCTTGTTCTCTAAGAGTGGAGGGACAGGCGTATAAAATAGCCGTGTATCCTTGCGGGTCGAGGACGACAGAAAAATTATTATCTGGAATGCATAATAATTCAATTTGCCTTTTTTTTTTTAACAAACTTTCAAAGAGGTATTGGTGACGGTCAGGTGGCGTTTGTAGCCTAACTCCAGCAAATAATGCAAAAGCGGTACCTGTGCTTCTCCTGGCGAAAGTCTTGAAGAATCCTTCTGGGCAGGTGGCCACCTTGCTTGCCCGTACACTGGTCACTTGAAAGTCTATATTTTGGATTTAATCGGACGCGGGTTATTATTTTTAATTTTGAAAACGTAGCACAGTATATCCCCAAGGATTACGGGATAACGTAATAAAGTTTTGCGGTTTTGCGGGCGCGATGAACTGAGATTGAAAAAACGTGGTTTGCGGTGAGACGAAATGCTTCCGTTCGGCGCCGGTGCACTATACGTCTGACAGTCATCATTAGCTGTCACTAGCCGCAGGATTCTCTAAATCCCGCGACACACAATATCCGCGGCTGCAATATAAGCCTAAGACAGACTACAGACACCTTATAAACCGTCCACAATCAAAAAAATGTAAGGGGCAATAACTTGCCACACCAAAGAGAGCTCCAGAATCGTAGCGAAGGAGCGTGGTCGTTATTTTCACTAATTTCGTTTGATAAGACTCTCCTAAAAAATTACAGGCCTATTTCGCTCATTAGCCACTTATGTAAGGTGTTTTCAAGAGTTACCACGAACCGTCTAGCGCGAAGACTCTATGAGTTTCAGCCACCAGAGCAGGCCGCTTTCGAGGAGAATACTGCACTATAGACCACATCCACACTGTGTGACAAATTATACAGAAGTCCAAAGAGTATAATCGGCTCCTATGTCTTGTCTTTGTGGACTATGAGAAAGCTTTTTGACTCTACCGAGACCTGGTCTGTCTCTGTAGCGATGCCAAGTCGACTGGCGATACTTACTAGTGCTGAGATGTCTTTATATAAACGCAACAATGGTAGTCCAAACTTAGGACCAGCGTACTAAACATATAATATACATATATACTTCGCTCTTATGTTAGTGGGGCTGTATTTGGTATGTTTCGCGTCTGCATTCTGTCATTTACGGTTACCTAACCTACCCTGGCGCACTGCGGCTTGTCAAGTATAGTTTCCTTAAAAAAAATCCTAATTTATATAATTAACCAATCAAATTTCATTTATTTAATAGTATTTTCAATATAATAACGATGCTTGTATCTAATATAATTGTTTCACACTTACTAGCTTATCATTGATCTGTGTTTGATTTCCTATAAGTCACAGAGTTTGCCATACACCATCTTACATGGTTTACAAAAACTATACCTACACAATCACCCTATACATCTTTTGTTTTACATCATATCAGTTTTACATAATGCGCCATCCATGTTAGATAATAATTAGAAATAAGTAGCAATTATTTAACGCCTGACAAATAGTCAAACAAAAAGTGTTTTCTGACAGCTGCGCGCACGGATTACTTTCGGCCGGCGCAGCGGTGCGTACGTCGTCCCCGTCGGTACGGAATATTGCCATTTTAAATATTTGTATTTTTTTTCTTCTTACAATCACTGTGTGCTGCACCGGTCGACGTCATCACGTCAACGACGGCTATCGCTGAAAACCAGCGCTGGGGCTCTGTCTCGCATAGGGTCGCAGCATTATGCTCAGCATTGGTCGTTTTGGGTGGATGTGACGCATATTCTCCCCCATTGTTTCTTTTTGTATTTGTGTTCCTTCTTTGCGCCATGTTTACCGCAAATAAACGTATTTTCCCGTACTGGGTTGTGACAATCGCACTCTCCAAGTCGCCATGAGATCCCGCCGGAGCACTGTCCGCTGTGCCGCGATTTCTCGCGGCAGCGGATTTACGCACCTGCGTTGCGCGGCATTCCGGCCAGGAGGCTCGCCGCCTCACCGGAGACCGTGCGGTATCTCCGGACCAGCCGGATGGCCATGACCTTTTCGGCCGCGCTCAACCGGTGGGACTGGCTGCAGTGCCACACAGGTGCCCCGCGTAGAGCCTCCGGCAGGAGGCGTTTGTAGGCGCTTCAAGGCAGCACCGGCCCGCTCCAGTTCGGGAGCCAAACGTTGGAAATGCTCCACGAAGTTCCACCGGCTGTGGAGGACGAGTCCCAGGTACTTCATCGTTGACTCGACGCCGATGTGAACCCCTCCTACCGTTATTTGGGACTCCGACGGTGGCGTGTTCCGAGGACCTGTGCAGGGCAACCTGGAGTCCCAATTGCCGGATCCTTTCGACGATTGTCACAACCCCAAAAATTCTGCAGTTTGTTAAGAACAAGTTTGAGCTCGACTAACAATAATTCATCTGGGCTAGGCACCGCTTGAGAAGCTTCGTCACGTATTCCATAGAGCCTTTTTTTTTTGGGTGGGCAATCATCAAATAACTTCTCCCGCTCTGGGCGGAGCGGGAGGGTGTGTCAGACTCTTACTGACTAAAACCCACCCGTATTCCTTCCGTTGCCTGTGTTGCCAGGGGCCTCGGTAACCCTTTAGTACCTTCGCGCGACTCCGGCGGGCATCGGCCCTAGTGGACCCCTACACATGTGCTGACGACATCTCTTTGAGGCGCGCGTGGAATACAACGCGCCGTCGACCCGGGCCTGGTCCTTATCGGACGGTGAGCTACCCATTGCTCACCGTCCGCAAGCCCGCGCCTACGGCGGCCGGAAATCCGCCCGGGATTCCCGACGCCCAGGGCATCTCCTGCGGCGGCTAGGGGCGAGAGGGCTCCAAATTTGCCTTTCCCTCAACCGTCCCGCCTCCTCCTTCGCGAGCATTACTGCTTCGCAGAAGGAGGTGACGGCTGCCCATGCCCTCTCGCTCCGTACCATGGCCTGAACCAGGGCCGGACGCGAGAGATCTCTGCCGCCGATCGCCTCCACGAGGACACGGCGGTGCTCTGCCCAAGCCGGGTAGACCTCCACCGTATGCTCCACCGTTCCTCTCGCCTTATCCGACACAGGAACCTCCCGAAGCTGCTGTGTCCAGTGACGACCTGCGTCAGGTGGAAGGTGAGGACGCCATGGCGCCTCTCTAGCCACTATTCCACAGAGCCTTAAGACTAAGGTCTTCAATCAGTGCGTCCTACCTATTATTATGAGTTACGGAGCCAAAACATGGACACTTACGGTACGCCTAGTCCATAAATTTACGCATACACAAAGTAAAGCGCCTGCCTGGGTTCGAAACCACGACCTACAAACTTGTAAGTCGGGGCCATTACCACTAGGCCACCAATGCTCTATCTACTTACTAAGAACATACGAGCAGCTGTTTGTTTTGGTAATAAAGCCCTGTATCTACATGCTTGCGGGTATATTCCAAACCGCCTTGTATTTCATTACATAGCTTCAGAATAACAGATTGTGAAATTAGCTTTTGCTTAGCTAAATAAATGAATATGATTTACCTACGTTTACCACAAATATAAATATGTGTACATACCGTGAGTTATTCGAGGAATGGAAAAAATGCAATATCAGAATGAAAATTCAAAAATCTTTTTATTCATTTATTCAAATTAAGCTGAAGATCAGCACTTTTGAACGTTACAGTTACCCGAAACGCCCGGCCTTCACCACTTCCTAGTTGCTGGGGCTTCCTTGCTTTAGCTGGGAAGAAGTCCCCAGCAGCACAGCTATCTGTTCTGTTAGAAAAACTTGATTCTATACAATAAAGATAACTCTTTGTTTTTTGTATAATTAATTCGAGAAAGACCAGTGCTTATGGGACGCTACACCGATTGATAAAAATAAACTTATAAAGCAAGATGCCTTTTAGGAGACTTCAAAAACAATAGGATGACGGCGGCACGGCTGTCTCTGAAGTTCTATAATTTTACCTACAAATGATTCAATAACTCAACACCATCTGCTCGTACTCAACCTGTCGCGGTGCACTACTGGACATAGGCCTCTCCCAGGCTGCGCCACTACACCCTGTCCTCCACCTTCCACATCCAGTCTGACCCAGCCACCTTTTTTAGGTCGTCGACAAGGTCGAGGAAACCACCTTGTCTTAGAACCAAAAATTCGAAGACGTGTGACATCTACCAACCCGCACAGGGCCCGCGTGGTGGATAACGGCCCACTCCCTCTCACAGAGAGGAGGCCTGTGTCCCAGCAGAGGGAACATTATAGGCTGCGGAGTTTAGGACGGATGATTGTGTGGGACGCTATCTGTGGTCTACACTTCAGGTAGCGTCCCAGTGTGTCTACACACACTGGCATCGTCCCACCTCCAACGGACTACTTCTAGAGCGGGTGCAGCAACAGAAAATGCCGAAAATCTGAAATTTATTAAATATGGAGGCCTTGGCAGAGAGTACAACTTTGTGCCCTTTGGCGTCGATACCCTCGGTCCGTGGGGTCCCAGTGCGCATAAGTTAATTGCGGAAATCGCGAAACGTCTAGTTGATGTAACTGGTGACCGAAAAGCTGGCGGTTTTTTCGCGCAACGCATCAACATTGCAATTCAGCGAGGAAATGCCGCAAGCATCCTTGGTAATGCTAGTACACCCACATTTCGCAAATTATGTTTAAGGCCCATGTTCTACGGGGCGAGCCTATTACCTAAATCGGGCACAAATTCAGACTCCGGACTGCTACTGATTACTTTCTGATGGACAAAACCCAATTACACTTTGCCCGACCTGGGATTCGAACCCAGGACCTCATGCTCAGCAGTAGCGCTAACGACCGACGAGAAAGTCACACATCCGAAAGGCAACGGAACGAATACGGAACGGCACAGGCAACGGAATGAATACGGGTGGGTTTTAGTCAGTAAGAGTCTGACACACCCTCCCGCTGCGCCCACAGCGAGAGAAGTTATTTGATAATTTCCCACCCAAAAAAAAGACATCAGTAGTTAGGTGAATGTATTTGTCACCTCAAATTACTTATTAAGGGTGTAAGGTTAAACAAGGGACATACTGAATTCACAAAAGATAGTTTAATTATTGACCACGCTACCGCATTAGGAATTTCCTGTTATGGTAGCAGTGTTTGTGATAAATAAATAAATAAGTTAATACATAAATAAATAATTAAATGAGTAAATAAATACTTTAAGGGAGTGTATACGTACTACTACTAGGTACTTAGTATTCATGAAAATAAAAAAAAAACTTTTACTGCGGGACCAACCCTGAAATATGAAAAAGGAATCTGCTGTTCCCTACATTTTGGTCCTGTAAATTTTGCACTTTGTATTATTTAATTCTGTTTTAATGTTTTTTTTTTCGTTGGAATCAATAATAGGTAAATGAGTAACACACTCTGCCAACCAAGAAAAATTAAAAGAAAAATAACAACATTGTTTTCTAACATTTGCACTTTATTAACAACTGGCTCCGCCCGCGACTTCGTCCCCGTGAAATTTCTTGCACACTTAAATAATACGAGTATAAAATGTTTATTTTCTTTACAAAATTTATGAGCCTAATTTCCCGCCGGGGTCGCGGGAAGGTACAAAAAGGTTACCGAGGCCCCTGGCAACACAGGCAACGGAAGGAATACGGGTGGGTTTTAGTCAGCAAGAGACCCACCCTCCCGCTCCGTCCCAGAGCGGGAGAAGTTATTTGATAATTTCCCACCAAAAAAAAAATGCAAAAATTTGACAGTAGTGCACGAACAAGGAGCTAACTTTGGACTGGAGACTGGAGCTTGAGGTAGGTTTATAAGAACCTGTATACAGGTGACCAGCTTTTGGACTTTCTTTAACATAGAATAATCCTATGACACTCAGCAGTAAGTACTATACAGTAGCTTTCCATTAGTGAAACGATTATCGGCATCGGATCAGTGATTCCGAAGATTACCAGGGACATACAAACTCACAAATTATATAATACGTCTCTATATATTAGTACTCGTATAGATGAATACATACGTCACATTAACGTAATGTCAAAACAAAATTATGAAAATATGTTATAGGTCAGGAGTCTTAAGTATTTATTACGTTTGTACAATGATTGTTCAACAAACACATTTGTAATAATACACACCCATAATAATACACAACACATACGTTATTAATCATTACAGTACTCATTTCTATGTACGTCATTATTTTGTTTCGTAGTGTTTTATCTTACATTGTTATTAGGCGTAGAAAATTAAAAGTGATGCGTAATATTATTATGTTACGTGGATCATGGATGTATTGAAGACTATATACACAGCACACACATGCATAATCAGCCTATAATGTTCCCACTGCTGGGACACAGGGCTCCTCTCTACGAGAGGGAGTGGGCTGAAATCTAACACGCGGGCCCAGTGCGGGTTGGTAGATGTCACATGTCTTCGAATTTTTGGTTCTAGGACATACCGGTTTCCTCACGATGTTTTCCTTCACCGATCTGGGAGCAGTGGTGATGAAACTATTTCATATATACACAGCAAATTATAGCAATGGTTTTTATGATTTGTGCGTAGTTCGAGCACGTTTGAGTTGAGATTTTTTTAAATGAAATTTTCTTTAGGCACGTTGGGGACTTTTGGGATGGGGGAAAAGCACTGAACTCGCGTAACCGTCACGCTCAGATAAGTACATATATACAGATATTCACAAATTTGTGAAGCTATGAAGTTTTCGCGTTCGACGTGCTGACAGTCCTACGATTGACAGTTTTTTTTTTTTTAAGTTTGTCTCGTAGTTAAGTTTTTTTTCCTGAAAATTAAAAGGTTTGCACATGGGAGTATGAACGAGGCTATGGGTTCGGGGAAGTACAATTGTGATTATACCGGGCAAGTACCATTGTGATTTTAAATTCATATGTACTTTCCAAGTTTATCTTAGACTTCATTGACATGGTGAAGGAAAACATGAGAGTGAGTGAGGACACCTGGACTTATAATTTTTAGTACAAAACTGAAATCGCGAATCCACATTGAGCAAGCGTGGTCTTTATTGTTCGTGCATTCTATGTATGAGAAGAGCCTTTGTTGCAGCTGCTATTATTATGTGAGTATGTTGTGGACTCTTATTCTCTCTAAAGACTCACGTGTAAAACAAAAAAGCAATTGCGTTTGTTGTAGGTTTTCCAATTATTTCCCAACTGCGGGACGCAAAGGAGGGTAATATTGTGTTTATCGGCCTATGTATGTTTGTTTCTTTGTGGCGCTCCAGAGACCAAGCGCGTGAGCCGATTTTGATGATACTTACGTCAATCGATTTTTCATATTCTTGTGAGTGTCACTAAATACATGACAGTAATCATAATTCAATATGGCGGCAACCAGACGCCATATTGTGAAAAAGAAAAAAATGAAAGTCGACGAACTATGCCATGTGGATACCCCACATGGCATAGTTCGTCGACTTTTTTATTTTTATTTCATTGAATACTTCGTTGAAAATCATAATTAGGTTTCTCTAATAATTTTTAGGGTTCCGTAGTAAACAAGGAACCATTATATGTTTCGCCATGTCCGCCTGTCTGTCCCCGCTGTAGCTCAGAGATGCTTAGTACTATAAAGCTGTAATTTGGCATAGGTATATATGTATATTAAGCACGTCGACCAAGTGCTAAAACAAAATCCTAAAAAAATTTTTTTTAGGGTTATCCTTGCACGTAATGTGGGGATGATATTTTTATTTTCTCGTCCTTAAGTCGTTCAAAAATATTGTGGGTCTGTGAACACCACTTTTCGATACAAGAATCCGCTTGCGTAAAATTAAGCATTAAGGGGACTACAGGACCTAAACGCAAGTTTTATAAGTTTTATAATACCTTAAAGTATATGATCCACTGCAGTAAACAAAACCAGATAAAATATATGATATTCTTAAGGATATACGCTAGGTAGATAGTGTGTTGAAAACACAATATAACTAATTTGATACGATAGAAAAAAATCACGAAGATACCTCTAAAAATTATTTTAACGATTAAAAAGCATACTAATATACATGCAATCATTCTAATTTTTTGTCAGATTATTCTACAAGCAACATATTAGCATAATAGTGTTTTATTTTTTTTATACAATCTATAGATTTTCTGTAAATCGATAATTGCTTCATATTTTGCAATAAATTACCAGCGTTGTGTCATAGCGCTTCTCTTTCTTCTCTATGCAGTCCGACAGTGACCGCGCTTTAGGTGTTATCAGCCTCTTAAAGTGCTAATTTTTTAAAGTCAGTCGCCCCCCTCCCCCTGCCAGCTAATTGGTTGTTTATGGAGATGTAAAAAAAAATTATGCCAGTAGTACATATAATGAAATTAAAAGGAAAGCTATCACAGCTAAGTGGGCTTTACAAGTTAACGAGTGATAGTCGACCAACTTAAATGTGCAGTTGTAGAATTGACCGTGACATTATATCGATGTATGGGAGAACATGTTTTTCAACTACAATGTTAAGTTTGTTTTTGGGATAAATTCTTCTTAACTTCCCAACTACGGAACCCATCATTGTGCGTGGTTTTCATTTTTAATGACCATTTAGGATCTACAGGTTGAAATTGAAAACTTGCGACAAACTGAAATGGGACATTGTATACATCATTATTAACAACTTTTACTAAGGGACCAAAGCTGTAATCCCAAAAAAAAAAATCTGCTTTTCCTACATTTTGATGAGGTATTGCGAACATAAATGTAGGGGACAGCAGTTTTTTTTTGGGATTGTAGCTTTGGTCCCTTAATAAAAGTTGTTCATAATGATGAGTACAATCTCCCATTTCGATTTGTCGCATGTTTTCAATGTCACCCTGTATAACGGTTTAAAGTTTGTTAGCAAACATATTCACTTACATTTTCAACACTTATAAAAATGCTGTGATAAACGTCTAATACAAGGTTTTATTAACGTGATAAATAATTATTAAAAAGTATAAAATGACAATAGTCGGAGGCATCTTCTTAAAGACCTATTTATTGCCTCCGACTGCATGAGATTGTTTATATACATAGATATGGAAATAGGTCATCTTGTGTCCATATTTTTTAAAGTTCACTTTTTACGCAGTCGTATTTATTTTAAATATTTTTTTTTTGTAATAATAAACAAGTTTAAAGTTCCACCTTTCTATCTGAAACTTAACCCCACTTTGATGATAATTACTTTGTATCGTATTTGAACCTTTCTGTGAAGTGAAGTAGTCGTAAGGTTGATGGCTCTCTGTAGTAAGTATTTAATTTATTTTAGAGTTACGCGTCAAATTGGTTTCCCCGAACGACTGATCACCAATAAAGCTTTATTTTTTAATTTTTGGAGTAAACATAAGGTGTTTAAAGTCTTATGTAATTTTGACGTTCGAAAAGTGCTGATTCTCAGCCTAGTTTGAATAAAAGACTTTGATTTTGATTTTGATTTTTAGCAAGGTGTTCCTTGTTCTGTTGAAAATAAGTCGTTTTGGGCATCGAATTTAAAGGCTCGTGCAGATTAGCACGATATCACCCTAGTCTTAAGGCAAAAGGCATCAAATAAAAACTCTTTAAGAAAGTAGGTAACCTAATCTTTCTTTTCTTTCGTGTGGTTAGTGACAAACCCGGTGTCAGAGTTTTTATGTCGTCCATGGGCTTCTGACTTGGCTTCACATGCCGTCGAGAAATATTTCTCAGGCAGGCAGGATTTCCTCACGAACCTAATAAGAATGAATCTTCATTAAAAAAATATTACTTACAACCTTTTCCTATCCCACATAATACACAATATAATACCGGTATAGAAAGTAGCCTTTGTCCTAACTCAGGTCATGGCCTACCTGTGTGCATAAATTTCATCGAAATCTGTTCAGCCGATAAGGCGTGAAATTGTAACATACAAAAGTTATTTTCGGATTTATAAATCAAACTCAAACTCTAACTCAAAGCATTTATTTCAAATAAACCAATTACAGGCACTTTTGAATTGTCAAGGGTTGTGTCAGTCAGTCAGAAAGATGAAGCTAGTTGCCCATTCCAAAGCGTAGTAGGTACCTATGGAGAAGAACGGGCAAGAAACTCCAAGGACACTCTTTTAAATCAACGTATTATGGTTACAAAATATTGTTTACATCATTCATTTTGAAATTATACATGTGAGAACGATGCAAAACGTAAAAGCGTCCGTAATAAAAAGATTACAACAAAAACAAAAGCAATTCAAAAGTTAAAGTTAAAATAAGCCGTGGCAGCTAAGAGATGACCAGTCACTACTGACGGCGCCCGTTCACGAACATGACGCGTGGATCAGCACCATTCAGCTCAACCATTTTGAAGGGAGCTAAATGATCCAAGACACGCGCCACCATCAGCGTGACATTAGAGTGAGCACGACATACTCCCAGCCACCAGGGCACATTCAAGTCAATGAAAGACGTATCCAGTAAATGGCAGCTTTATAGTACATAGTACTCACATAACAATGTGCTGTGCAGCTATACAATACTAAGAGATTGAATTTATACAATGCAAAGAGTTTTTAAAATCCTCAGCAGCTCCAACACTATTTTCAATACCTGATCAATTAGTTTTTGCGCCCTTGTGGAGCAGGACCAGCGTTGAGCCAAGCATTTTTATCAGCAATGTAATCCCCCAATTTATAATATGCTTGAGTAAGGATAACTAGTTAAGAGTTATGGATATAAATAACATTTCGTTGGAAATTTTAACATACAAAAAATCTCAAACTTAATTTTTACCCGACTGCCTCAGGAGGGTAATGTTTTTCGAGAGTATGTATGTATGTATGTATGTCTATTTCTTTGGCACGCTCTGTAGCCTAAACGGCTTGATGGATTTTAACATATGAGGTGTCTTTTAATTCGTCTTAATTGTGGGAGTGACATAGGCTGTATAATATTTATAAATTGCATCTGCAAATACAAGAAAAAGGAGGGGAAGTTTTTGTTTTAATTAATTGCAACAATATTGGTATCAAATAAGAGCTAGTAATGAGTAATTTTCAAATATATATATTAATAAAACTTGAAAGCTTGAAATAAAATAAATTATTATAAAACAAAAAACCCAACTGCACAAACACATAACTAAAAAGGGAAAAACAAGCATTATCTATATAATTTTGGTTTTTTGTTTTTTAAATAATTTATTTTATTTTCTAAAGGAGTCATTATCTGGCTAGCATTTTTTCTCAAATATGTTGGAGTTGGCTTCCAGTCTAACCGGATGCAGCTACCAGTATTTTACATGTAGTGATCGCCTATCTGACCTCCACAACCCAGTAACTGGGTAATACGATACCCCTTGATAAGACTGGTTGTTAAACTTTCGGGTTCCTGATGACCCGTAACGACTGTCAAAGATCCAAGAATGTCAGCCATGACCAACGGCTTAATGTGCTTTCTGAGTCCGACCGCGGCAAGCGTAGCTTAACCTGATCGATCGACCTGTGCAGCTTTTACTACTTACCCACGAGCCACTACGACTAAGGAGTATCTAAGGGCTCCCACACAAAACTGCGATGCGATGCGATGCGATGCCGCATCGCAGGAACTTGCGATGCGAATTTCTGCGATACGATTTTGTGCGGCAAACCGTTTGGTAGGGCAACCATACCTTCAAGTGTAGTTAGCCGTATTAGACGTGTTTTTAGGAAGCGTAAGATGGATCGCAAAAAGATTATTGCACTGCTGTTATTGTTAAATAGGTATAAGAGAAAAAGAAGATTCTGGGTTCATCCATTTATTCCGATTATTAACTCTGATGGGAACGGACTAAATGTCTCAGAGCGGACTAAAAGTCTTTTAAAAGGGACGTCACCAAGTATGACGTAATATCGCAGGAATGCGCGATGCGAATGAGATCGGACGTTCTTGCGGTGCAGTCGTGCGAGTTCGCAGATATTTGCGATGCGATGCGAGTTCGCAGTTTTGTGTGGGAGCCCTTAGGAACATTAACAGCGCAAGTACGACTCACACTTGGTCATTCTTAATTAATTAATGAGATAGGGAACATCAGGCGAGTGTCGTCTCGTGCAATAAATTGGATAAACAGTATCATAAAAATAAACCCCTTGGTAAGATAAATTGTATCTATTTGTAGAATATAACAGTTCATTCACTTTTCGAGCTTTGTCTGTTATATGCACAGAGCACGGAATCACAGCACGGGCAGCGTCTAGAGACGACAGTGCTTACAAAATTCGTGGCGTCAAAAGTGCATTAAGGCGCAGATATATGATTTTAGTGACTTTTAAATGTGTTATTACGCCTTCATACAATGCAATTAAGCTAAGCGAAAAAAAATATGTTAAAATAGAACGCATACACATCAATTTTATATGTGTATGTTTAAATATTGTAGTAAAATATTTTATGAAATAAATTCAGGAAGTATTATTTCACTCAACCCAAAGCATAAAAACAATATTACTTTCAAACTACATAAGATATTTTCATGTTTTTTTTTGTATGAACTGACTATGTTACTATCTATAATTGAATCCATGATTTTTTCAAATATTCATATTTTTGTTAATAATCATCTTGTAATTTGGTTATGTAAATAAATATATTTTAAACAAGCAAAAAAAAAACTGGACAAGTGCGAGTTGAGCTCGCGTGGTGAGGGTTCCGTATCATGAATATGTTATCTAGCATGTTTTTATCTGAAGATAATTTATCCCAAGAACAAACTTAACACTGTAGTTGAAAAACATGTCCTCCCATACATTCCAACTGCAAATGTAAGTTTGTACGCACAATTAATTACGCACGTTATTTAACACCATAGACTTCTTATAGGTTTTCCTGTAATCTATAGTAAAGGACTATTTTCTGTATTTTTTTTCAAAATTTTATGTTTGTTAGTTTCGGAGATAAGAGGGAGGGAGGGAATGGTCGATTTTCATCTATCTTGTTTTCGCATTGAATAGTTTATGCAACGGAGGCGTTGACTCCGCGCAGGCCCTGCGTAGGCGCCGCGCAGCAGACAGCGCGTAGGAGCCTACGCTTGACAGATGCCTAATGCAAACATCCGAAGTCTACAGGGTGCAATGGTAAGACAAAATGCATTCTTTATCCTGACACCAACCAATCTATTATTCTGTGGAATGCATCAGGTGGAGTGACACTTCAGCTAAGTTTTTACGGGGTGATTTTAACAGAATACTCACATTACCCACACTGTTCTATAAAAAAGTTTCTGTTTAGAATAAACGTTTTTTTTTTAAGACACTGATTGGTTTTTGAGTTAATAAAACTAAAATACTGTGATTTTTACAAGTGATGCAATAACTGTTTTGATCGCAAATCGCCTACTTTTAACGATTTCCTTTAAAATAATCCCTACATTCAAACATCAATACCGAACGTTTTGTTTGTAAATATTACGAAATCGACCACAAAATTAATCGTCATAGTTTTATTGCGATGATTTATAGAATAAATGTCGTCGTATGACGCAGGCAATTCTTTGTGTTGTTCACTGAAGTTCGTTTTCCCGTCTTTTGAGTTTGTGAGTTGAGCAGCGGCAGCGGTTTTGTTTATTTACATACATACATACATAAACTCACGCCTTCTTCCCATGGGGGTAGGCAGAAGCTATAGAACGCCACTTGCTACGCTCCTTTACATACTTATTTTGCTTCGTTTATATCCATACACGCACACACGCACAACGGTTGCGAGTACTACGCACCTGACCTTTTTCAAGAACATCTCCAAAGAGGTCACTATATGTCTTTCTGGGGATTCCCCTCTCGGCGTTTCCACTCACATCTGCCTTGTAAATACCTTTTGTTAGTCGCCTTTCATTTATCCTTTCAACATGACCAAACCATCTGAGCTATAAATTCTAAGCCAAACCATCTACATTATGTGAATAATGTTATTTTAGTATTGCCAATTAGTGTAGCAAAAATCAAGATATTTTTCTATTTTCACAAAATCATAATGCGTAGGCTCTTCCTATAATTTTTAGATCAACTGCTCAAGTGTTCATAGGCGTAAAGTTATAGCTATTTTTTCCTTTAATTTGTACGATTTTAGTCCATCGGACTCGAAATATCGAAATAAATTATTTTCTTTAGTTTTTAATGTTATTGAAACTGAAGCTCTGCTAACAAATTTAAGTTTATTTTAAAGGTAACAACTGTCAGTGATTATTTTCTTATCAATATAGTAGCAGTGTCAGCCACGTGAGCGAAGTCACGGGCACAGCTAAACCAATAAACCTGATAAAAAGTAATAAATTGATAAAAAGGCATACAATAAACTATTGCGTTTGATCACGCTCCCGTATGTCGAGAATCTCATGAAACTCGAGAAAGATAAAGAAATCAAGTGCTTTGACTTTGCACACGAGTTTGTCGACACGTGAGTCGTTGGCGCAGGGGTCATTGTCTTGATAGTTGTTGCAGCCAATCAATGGTCTGTCTGATAAGTCAAGTGTAAAAATAACTGAAGTGTCTCTCGTAAGGCAATTAAGTCAAAGGAAAACATAAATCGGTAATTCTAAATAAGGCGCGATTTGAGGGTTTGGGTTGTTCATTTGTTCGAACTCATTCGAAAGTGAGTTTGTTTGTTTGATACGCTTTCACGCTAAAACGGCTGTACGGATTTGGATGAAACTTGGCACATGGGTAGACCATGACCTGGGTTAGGACATAGAATGCTTTTTATCCCGCGTGAAACCGCGGGGTGCAGCTAGTATTTATTTCTTAGTCATGGGTGGTGTAGGAAGCTATATAAGGATTCTGTTATCAAGATAAGCAATGGAAGTCTCGTATTTGTTAAACCCACAATAACCTGCTAGCTCATGATGGCTCTACTACCATTCTTGCCGATTCAACACGCTGCTATTTTTAAACCTGCATGATTTTTTTCTAAAATTCACTCCGACTCAAAAGAAAATTAAAGAAATGAAATGAAATTGTTTATTCTGTAAATAGGAATCGGAATCACTTTTACACCTCATATTATTATTATTATTATTTTTGTTTCTATATTTGTTTTCCTCGGTCTAGCCGGTAGAACTGATGGCACGGGCCTAAGCCAAGTGTTCAGCAGTGGGGTTGAGTGTGGGAGTACTATTATGAGTAGAATGCATGGTAGACGAATCTATATTTGAGTGAGAATATTGGTGCAAGTTGTCCGGCTCACACTGAAGAAATTTTCTAACTAGCCTGCATGTGTTAAGAATCACTGCCTTCTGCAGTAGGTGGTAGGTGTTAGATGGCAGGTTAAGGGAACTAAGGGACTGATGAAGCTGTTTAGGTATTACTCCTGTTGTAGATAGCACTATGGGGACTATTGTGATTTTTTGAAGATGCCAAAGTCGGGTTACTTCGTCTTTTAGTTCGGTGTATTTAGATAATTTTTCGGCTATTGTAATCTGTAAGTTATGCGTATTTGGCACGGCAATGTCTATTAAGAACCCTGTTTTGTTTATTTTATTTATTAATATGATGTCGGGTCTATTATAGTGAATTGTGCGGTCGGTGAGTATGGCTCGGTCAAAGTACAGTTTTGTTGTGGGGTTCTCTAATACCGGTTCAGGGTTGTATTTATAATAAGGTACTACAGTGTCTATAAGTTTGTACTTGTGAGCTAGTTTTTGGTGTATTACATTGGCTACATGATCGTGTCGATGTTTGTAGTCTGTTTGGGCTATTGATTTGCAGGCCCCGGTTATATGTTGAATTGTCTCTGGAAAACTATTGCACTTTCTACAAGTATCGGTTGTTAAATTATTTATAATATATTTCGTGTAATTTTTGGTCTCAATTACTTGGTCCTGAATTGCAATCATGAACCCTTCAGTCTCCGGGAATAGTTTATTATTATTTTTTTTCTTTTATTCGCCTTTATTATTATTTTTTTCTGTGTCTCGGAAAGCACGTTAAACCGTTGGTCCCGGCTGTCAATCGCGGATCTTTGACAGTCGTTACGGGTCGTCAGAAACCCGAAAGTCTGACAACCAGTCTTACCAAGGGGTATCGTATTACCCAGTAACTGGGTTCTGGAGGTCAGATAGGCAGTCGCTCCATGTAAAATACCGATATTCAGCTGCATCCAGTTAGTCTGCAAACCGACCCCAATATATCATCATCATTTCTATGGTAATCCTCAGTTTCCACCATTGAACTCGACATAAGAACTGAGCCTCAATAAATTTAAATCATTTATTAAACAGAAACTCTGTCAAAAAGGTTTCTATAAAGTTAAAGATTGCTTGGATGACAAAAAGGCTTGGGACTAATTAAGCTACTCCAATGTACCCCCAGGCAACAAACTAATTTTAAACTAAATCTATTTTTATACTTAGTGTGACATTGATGATTTTGTTATATACACAATGACATTAATATTTACTTTTTGAAGTATTATATTTTTTTTTAATTATTGTGAATGTGAAGACTATGTGGATTATTGTTTTTATTATTTCTCTCAGTTAGTTTTCATCTTAGTCTGGCAGTTTGAGTCATTTAAGCGGCCTACTCAAATGTCCTTTCTTTGGTATTGTTCGTCGAATCGTTGAGCTCCTTAAGAGGACGATAAATGCCAGCGACCTTGAGCGAGTGGGAGGAGCTTGCGTCACCCCCCGCGACCCCGCAACCGTTCGCACGTAACGTAGGGTATACGTTTCAGATTGTGTGGACTGTCCTGCCTGATTTTTTTATCACAATCCAATTTTTTTTTATGTAGTGTTCATAAATAAGGTACTATTCTGATAATAAAATAATATTGTAATATATTATATTATTTTAATAGTTTGCATTGAATAAGTTGGTTTAAACAGGGTGTAATTTTAAACACCATCAACCTCTCTCGTCATTGTATTCATCATTATAAACAACTTTTACTATATTGGACACAACATGAAATAACTTGGACTAAAAATGAAATCGCGAAAAAAAAATCAGCTGTTCCCTACATTTTGACGAATTAAGCGAACATAAATGTAGGGAACAGCAGATTTTTTTTTCGCGACTTTACGAGGCACGGATGAGTCTCGGTACGTAAAGATGCTCACCCATCCACGGAACAACCGCGGCAAGAATAGCTTAAACTAATTGATCGGCCCGTGCGGCTGTGATGCGACTAACGAGCTCTTTAGCTATGGAAACAATATAAAGTGAAATGAAAAGCCAAAAATCTAAATAAATAAATTTAATTCCAAAATAAAACAATTAATTTCTTTAGTGACAGATGAGAAAATATGAGATGTGCAGGCAAGATTTAGAGAGGGAATGGGCTCTATGGATCAGGGGGCCGATTCTACTAATTTGCGAAGTTATACGCTCTGTACCGTCTCATCAATGGTTCAGTTTCTTTCGGCTCTCGTTCGTCCCCCATAAATCTATTCTACAATTTTTATGACAATAACTGAAATTGTAACTGACTGTAACCAAGTCGAAACCCAACTCAATCACTACGGGAATGAATGGCAATGAATGAGTGTTACCTATAGTTCAATTAGTAAGTTTATAATATTACTATAACAAAAATGGTTGAATAACAAATAAATTTTATACGAATAATAAACCCATTAAAACTTATTTTCCGTTATATTTACTACAGTCTACTATATTGAAACAGTCTGAGCGGTTCGAATCGCGTAAAACGAAACGGATTTTGAATGTCGGATAGAGTTACTTTACTATAAAATAAACAGCGGGAATGGAATACTATACTAACTACTATACTACATGGCATGGTGGCCATGCCAATAGTTGCTGATCACTGTTGCATGTCATTGAAACAAAGAAATAATTTTAGGATCAGTAGGTATCACGGTATGATGTGTGATGTGATAAGTATTCAATGATTTTCGTATAATATTAGTTCTAACATCAAATATATTAATATTCTGGTGCGTACCTAGGTAGGTACCTACGTATGCCTCAATAGCAAAAATAATCATACGTTGTTCATAAGTAAAATATGAAAACGCTTGAAAACCCTGATTGAGTTGAGGTTCAATTGCCATTTTAGAACAATGTTGTTAGTAAAATCGCCCCCAGAGTAAGTTAGTATATTTGGGGAGTCAGTTTACAAGGGATGGAAAGATTGATGAAGATGTCGAAAGGAGAGTAAGTGCGTGAAATAAAGTGAATGGTACTTAGGTACATGCGATTGTAACCAACTAGTCGATGCCTAAAAAGGCTCGACTGGCTGTTCATAATGGTGTGCTGGTGTCTAAGCTTATGCATGGAAGTGAATGAATTTTGGGTGTGGCAAAAGAAGCATAAAAGTAGCATAAGGGCCGATTTTTCAATCGCCAGATAACTTTTATGTGAAGAATATGTTTGACGTTTTGACAGCTTTTGTATAGAAAATATGTCAAAGCGCCACATTTATTCCTCAGATAGAAGTTAACGGATGATTGAAAAATCGGCCCTAAATGTTGTGGAAATGCCTCCTTGCGAAGCATGTGTGACGTGACTATAAATGATAGGCTGTAAAATTATGTGATAAGGCAACGGTGCGGTTTAAAAGAAGCGTGCAGCTGGCCTTCTATAGTTTTTGCCTTCCCCTTGGGAAGAAGGCGTGAATTTGTTTGTACTAATTATTTTTTTTACATTTCGTAGAAATGTAGTCATTTTTCGAAATAATTTCCTCTTGTCGAGTGTCTTGATCTTCCTGTTTCTCTGTCTCTTCTTTGTCTGTATTTTGCCTTAAACCAAAATCATTGATTCCATTCCAGTTGATGGTCCTGGAAATATAAAAAAGAACCTGTGAATCTACATTGTATATAATACATAACGAACCATTGTCAGTTCTTTCACTATTTTCGTCATTATTTATTTCCGTCGGGTCGCAAAAACCAAAATATTAAATCATAATCTTATTAATGAGCTGCACCTGTTTATTTAAACTAGACGAGTTTCTAACATAATATAACGGGATTGTCCCCATAAAACCGTAATAAATGGTATGCCTAGAATCTACAATTTATTTAATACTCACTTTGTCTCCGCTTTTTCATGTTGGGAATCATTGTCAGTTCTTTCATTATTTTTATCATTATTTACTTTCGTCGGGTCGCAACAACTAAAATAGTAAAACATAATCTTATTATGTACTACACCTGTTTTTTTTTAAGCTAGGTAAGTTTCAAACCTGCTGTAACGGGATTGTCCTCAAAAAACCATAATAAATGGTAGTCTACAATTTATTAGGGCTTACTTGCTCTCCGCATTTTCGTTTCGGGAATCTGTATTACTTTTTTATCCTACAAAAAAAAATTAGATACGGATCTGAAGTTATGTTTGAACTTACTCGTAAATAATGGATATACTCGCGCAAAAATTATTATCAAAATAACATTTAGCTAACCTCATTATATTATAACAATATATGAGAAACTTACCTCAGCATCCTGTTTCTTTCATGTATACGTCATTTCTCTTTCAGGACTTTAGTTGTTCTATCCATATTGTCGAAAAAATACGTAAGTACAGTGGTCAGCGGTACACATTACTTTACTCTTTGGGTACACTGCCGCCCGTCGCCCGCGCAGAGCGCCGCATGCCGTTCCGTTCGATTTTATAGGGAATATTTATTTTTAGTAATAAAAGTACGAATATTTGAAAAAATTCACAGATAGAAATATAGATAACAAAATAGTCTATTCATACAAAACCAAACCATGAAAATATCTTTAGTAGTTTGGAAGTAATTTCGATTTTTATATTTGGGTAGACCTTACTTCCTGAATTTATTTCATAAAGTATTTTACTACAATACTAAAATATTCACAGATATAATTGATGAGTATGCGGTCTAGTTTAACATACATTTTTTGCGTAACTTATTTGCATTAATTGAAGGCGTAATAACAGATTTAAAAGTCACTAAAATCATATATCTGCACCTTAAGTTCTGAGTTGAGCTGCACGATTCCTGACAAATGCGTGCACTGACTGGATAGGTCCACTCAATCTGTGTGGTTTTTTTCTCAAAAGACCATTTCAGACACCAATCTACATGGTCTTCACATGATCTGACCAAGATTATGTCTGGACTTTAAAAGAGACTGTGACCTCTGAGTTTGTTTCGGCCTTTCTTCTCAGAGTAGTCAGATAGGAAACGCCGAGCTCATCTAGTTTTTTTCTAAATATGATTGACGTGTAAAAGTGTTTGTATAAACCTACTTACAGAAATAAATCATTTCATTTCATTTCATAGATCGCCTTATTCTTTTGTCGGAATTGAGCGAATGCTTCCAGAAGGGCACATTAGTGTTCAGATTAACGTTGATTATCTTCATGTTTTCCTATTCGTTTCTAAACATTGGTGGTCTAATATTATTGATTCTATATGATTGTATCTCGGTATCGGTGACGGAGGAGCTAAGAGCTGTAATACATCAGATATTAATTTTTCGTCAGCATTTTCTTGTTCTACAGGTGTATAACTTTCTTCTATTGATTTCCAAAGTTTTGTAACTGCTTCATTTTTGGCACTAACATTTGGGAAACTCCGTCTTGTTGGCATGAAATCTTTTTCTTCATTGCCAAGCATATCAATTTGTGTACTTTGATCCATGTTAACTAAATCTTCACAGGCCATGTAAGATCTTACGTCGAAGCTGGAATTCTCAGTACTTTCGGAATGTGGGGCAAATGGAGAAAACATATTCATTCCTCCTACGGAATATTGTTGGCTACTATCAATAGTGCCCATAGCGTTATGAGGTATCTTACTGCCCGTTACACCTTCAAATATATCTCGTGTACAATCTGCCCTGACCATTGATTGACTTCCATTATACTTTGATATTATACTACTATATCTATCTGACTACCCCTGAGAAGAAATGGCGAAACAAACTCAAGGGTCAAAGTCTCTTTTAAAGTCCAGACATAATCTTGGTCAGATCATGTGAGGACCATGTAGATCCATGTCTGAAATAGTTTTTTGAGGAAAGAACCACACAAATTTGAATGGATCTGTCCGGTCAGTGCAAGCATTTGTTAGTAACTGTGTTGTTCAACTCAAAAAATGCGATCACCAATGCGTCTACAGAGGTTGTTTATTGATTGTGGTGATTATTTCCTTTGAATTTTCTTATGTTTATCTGTAGACTTATCTGATCTGATATGTATGACTAAAGTGACCATACGTATTGTTTTGAACAGAACTGTTCCTTCATGTCGATTCTGTAAAAATCTCACCGTGAAAACTCGCGTGTAGTGAGCTGTCAGTGTCATCCCACTGATGCTAGGGAGTGACCAAGCATTACATTTATAATCATAATCGAGATTTTAATAATATTTTTATGCTAATTCTATTGATAATTTTATATTATTTCAAAACTAGTATTTAAGTGTTGAAACGTTACTATTTAGGGTTTTTTTTTAATAAAACAACAAAACTGAAATTCAGTCAGAAACTCAATTTGTTTTTTTTTTTATTCCAAAAGGTTTGTTATTTTCACAGCCACCATCATGCTTTTTAGATTTGACCTCACTATCGGCTTTAACACCCCTGAAAACCATGAAAACGACACCAATGATGAAAAATCTGAACATTTTCGCAGCCGCCATCTTGCTTTTTATTTTTGACCACACTATCGGCTTTAGCACCCCCGAAAACCATGAAAACGACTCCCATGATGAAAAATCTGAACATTTACGCAGCGGCCATCTTGCTTTTTATTTTTGACCACTATCGGCTTTAACACCCCAGAAAACCATGAAAACGACTCCCATGATGAAAAATCTGAACATTACCGCAGCCGCCATCTTGCTTTTTATTTTTGACCACACTATCGGCTTTAACACCCCCGAAAACCATGAAAACGACTCCCATGATGAAAAAACTGAACATTTTCGCAGCCGCCATCTTGCTTTTTATTTTTGACTATCGGCTTTAACACCCCCGAAAACCATGAAAACAACACCCATGATGAAAATTCTGAACATTTCCGCAGTCGCCATCTTTTTTTTTTTTTGGGTGGGAAATCATCAAATAACTTCTCCCGCCCTGGGCGGAGCGGGAGGGTGTGTCAGACTCTTACTGACTAAAACCCACCCGTGTTCCTTCCTGTTGCCTGTGTTGCGGGGGCCTCGGTGACCCATAAGTACCTTCCCGCGACCCCGGCAGGCATCGGCCCTAGTGGACCCCTACTATATTATGTGATGACGACATCTCTTTGAGGCGCGCGTGGAATACAACGCGCCGTCGACCCGGGCCTGGTCCTTACCGGACGGTGAGCTACCCATTGCTCACCGTCCGCAAGCCCGCACCTACGGTGGCCGGAAATCCGCCCGGGATTCCCGACGCCCTGGGCGTCTCCTGCGGCGGCTAGGGGCGAGAGGGCGCGAAACTTGCCTTTCCCTCAACCGTCCCGCCTCCTCCTTCGCAAGCATTACTGCTTCGCAGAAGGAGGTGAGGGCTGCCCATGCCCTCTCGCTCCGTACCATGGCCTGAACCAGGGCCGGACGCGAGAGGTCTCTGCCGCCGATCGCCTCCACGAGGACACGGCGGTGCTCTGCCCAAGCCGGGCAGACCTCCACCGTATGCTCCACCGTGTCCTCCGGGCGATCCACACAGTGGTGACACCCGGACGCCATCTTGCTTTTTACATTTGACCTCGGTATCGGCTGTAACACTCCCGAAAACCATGAAAACGACACCCATGATGAAAAATGTTAGCTGCCATTTTGGATTTTGATATAAAGGTGGTAAAACCAAATTTTTGTTTGTAGCGCATTTAAAACATTGACATTATGGACTGCCAAACTGTTGCTGTTTTTAAAAGAAGAGTGAAAGAACACTATCTTTCCACTTTGCCATAGTTGCATATTATGTATTTATTATTTTATACTATTAATTATAAGTATATAAGTATTTTAGTGATATTTATTTTAGAAGTATGTATTTATGTAAGTATATTCTCTTATTGTATAATAAAATTAGTGAATAGTTTTATTTTGTTTTTATGTATTTTGTTTTCTCTTTTACCTTACACACGTTGTCTACTGTCCTATTGCAGGTATGCTGGAAGAGATTTCATTAGAAATAAGCATCACCTTTGTACGTATTTTTCTGTTCCTTTCTTCTTGTCTTTTTATATGTGTGTACATAAACTGTTAAATAAATAAAATAAATAAATAAAAATAAAAACGGAAAATTAAAAAAAAAAACTCATTTTGATATTAATAACAGCGCCTCACGCGCAAGCGCGACGTGATCTTATCACTTCACCCGATTCTCGTAACCTTCGTAACCACCCGCGCCGAAGTGAATCGGCTAGGTGAAGTGAGTCGGTAAGCGCGACGCGCGAGTGTCGTGATCTTATCACTTCACCCGATTCTCGTAAGCATAGTAACCACCCGCGCCGAAGTAAATCGGCTAGGTGAAGTGAGTCGGTAAGCGCGACGCGCGAGTGTCGTGATCTTATCACTTCACTCGATTCTCGTTGCCATAGCAACATCACTTCACTTGGGCTGGATGAAGTGAGCCTAGCCGCCCGCCGGCCGGTGCGCGCGCTGTGCGAGTGTCAGTTGAACTGTTGAATTTTGTTATAGTATTAATAACGGTGATTTTATGAATATTATTTTATTATTGGCAACGCGTCGTTCGGTATACATTTACCTACCTAAAATAAATTATTAGAAAGTTACTTATTAAATAATCCGCACGTTTTTTATTCAAATGGCTTATGTACACAGACACACACATCGTTTAGTTAGGTTTCCACATAGTACTTGAGGAAAAATTCTATGGTCCGTCAGCCAGGCACACTTTTAGCACTCGATCAATTGACACACTCGGTTATAAAGAAAGAAAGAAATAAAGAAAGAAAGAAAGAAAGAAAGAAAAATATTTTATTTGGGACACGCACAAGAAATACAAAAAGTAAAAAACAAAGGAGCATTTAAAACTAAACTTCGAATAAACAAAAAACAACAAAGAAAATCAATAAAAACTAATTGTGCGACGTCAAAAAGGCTCCTATCTCAGCATTACTATCATCTAACCATTATATCTTCTTATTGAATTGATTTGGGTTAATAACAACGGTCGACTCAATCCACTATCGCTTCTTCAAAACACATCGCGGTAGGGCCACGGGATTGCGTTTATTTAATCAGTTAAAACACATCGCGATTGGGTCATGGGATTGCGTTTATTTAATCAGTTAACTGATTATGATCAATAGAATTAGCATAAAAATATTATTAAAATCTCGATTATGATTGTAAATGTAATCCTTGGACCATCCCTAGTATCAGGAGGGATGACACTGACAGTTCACTCCACGTTCACTTCACTTAAGTTTTTACGGTGAGAAGGTTACAGAATAGCGCTGCTTTTCTCGGTCACCTGTCCCGTTGTCCCCGGACAAAGCTCCGGGATACAAAATAGTCCCGTTTTCCGAAACCGCGCGAAAATTCTTCTGACAAATATAAATTATAAAAAATCTATGTTGCATATAATTTAATAATTGACTGTCAGAGGAACTTTATTATTTTTAAGCTGGTGAACCGGTGATTGATTAGTTTTTTCACAATTTGTTATAATAAAAATAAATACAAAGTGGAGCAGGACGATTGACATTCCTTTAAACCACGTAAAGAGTGTCATGTTCTTTACCCGTATACAAAAAATCAATCAAATCCAATGAATACTTTAGCCACAGGAAATTATTTTTCATTTTCTTATTTTTCAACATGATGAAGATCTGAGTCCGTAATAATAGGTAAACATTGTAAGGTCAGGAACCTGTGCAAAAACGTACGATTCTATTCTCTACGTCTCAATATCCTTGAAAGACAGAGAAAGGTGTCATACCATTCCACTCTTACGCGCCCCGCCCACTCCCACAAAATACTACAATTAGAACGAAAAAGAATTATTACTTACGCAAATAATGCATTAGTGGTGCATAGAAAACTGCTAGTGTGTGTGTGAGCAGAATTTTTTCGGCAAAAAGACTTTTATTGACTCGGTAACTATGTCAGTTAGTGCATAGCGGAGCCCTTTGATGAGAGCACACGCCTACTTTTGTTATCACAAGACGAGCCGCGCGCGCATTGTTGTGATTTTATGAAAAGTTTTAGTTGTTATTGTGTTAAAGACGATTTATGATAGTTAGATTAGTGCACAGGTTATTGTGACATATTGTTAAGTGTTAGTGTATTATTAGTTAGGCATTTATTAGTTAGTTTTTGGATTTAGGTTAGGTTTGTAAGTTTTTTAGTTTAGGTAATATTATGCCTCAAATAAGGTACACAGTTGCCGAGTACACTGACATGGTACTTATGTACGGAGAATGTCACCAAAATGCGGCTTTAGCAATGCATACATATTGGGAGAGATATGGTGACACGCGAACGTGCCCTACCAACAGCCGTGTTTTTACCCTGGCCGTTCAGAGGTTACGAGAGAATCGGCCTTTGGTTCCTCAAGGAGAAGGCGTGTCTTCAAATTCAAATATCGAGGAGCGGATATTACAACATTTTGAAAATAACCCGACTTCTAGCCTCCGGAACGCAGCGCGGCGGTTTTAAGTGACTCACAGAACTGTCCATAGATATTTGAAACGGCATGCACGGCGACCTTACAAGTTCAGAAAAGTACAACAACTGTTATCCAGAGTTATGCCAATCAGAGTGTTATTTTGCCAATGGCTTTTCGACAAAATATCAGACGACCCTGACTTCATATCTAATATTATGTGGACAGATGAGAGCACGTTTACAAGAAATGGAGTTTGGAATAGACAAAACCTGAGATATTGGAGTCATGAAAACCCGCGCCTAATTCGAGAGTCTTCATTCCTGTACCGGTTTTCACTAAATGGCTGGGCTGGAATTCATAGGAACAAAATAATAGGTCCAGTGTTTATTGACGGGACGTTTGACGGATTGGCCGTTTTGGACCTATTCGATGGCCAGCACGGTCACCGGACCTGACACCACTGGATTTCTAAAAGAACAGATGGGGACTTGTTAAGACGAGTCCGTGAAAATTTAATAAGACGATGTCGCTTGTGCATAATGAACAACGGTGGACACTTTGAAAATTTAAAAATGTGACTACTTTTTGATTATTTAAATTCTGATTGTGATGTGATAATATGTGATTAATTATTCAATTAGTGATCTTTTATTAAATAACAACGCGCAACTTAGTGAGTTTATGCCGCGGATTTGTTGTTCTCCGACTAAAGTACCTACCTACGTCCACCTACGTCCCGCACCTCCGCCCGCTGCATCCCGCACCACACCGCGCAACAGGTCAGTGACTTTTCGTAGATAAAGCGTGTTTACATTTTATGCAGTTGATTTTGCTATTAATTTTGTTTGAAAATTGCAATTCTTAAATTTTCCATTAACTACTACTAATCTTCGTGTTTTAAAATGTTTCGATGGACTAGTACTGTGCTCGTTTTAATTTAATGTCGTAATTCCAGATCCACATCGTAAAATTCATCTGAATATAATTATAGTGAACATTAATTGTAATAAGTTACACTTTTTATAAATAAAAAACATTAAAAAGGTGTGTTTATTTTCAATGTTATCCTGAGAACTGACGTATAAATAAACCCATATCCCATTTTGATCTAAAAAATAAATGGTCAGTTTATGTATGACCCTAGAGGTCAGCAAATCAAAATTATTATCATTATGATTCGCTTCTGACGCACAATTAAGAATAAGTACGTATTACGTACACGATACCTTTGACAGAAATTTAATTTATCAATGTACTAATGCATCATTGTTACAGTCAAAAGGTCAAAACGGTTATGTTGTATACATACACGTAATAATGTAGTTAATTAATTTTCATAAGATAAGTACTTTGTGCAACGACGTAAGACGATGATTTTCAGTCATCTTACGGACTTTTCCGGTCTCATTACAAAACGAGGCCGAAAGGTTTAAGTTAGCACCAAAGGTCTAACTTTGGTGCAAACTTAAACCTTTCGGCCAGTGTTGTATTTCGAGCCCTATTTTGACGAAGATAAAATTATCGAATACAAAATTGACTACTTAGATTCGGGTTTAAAATTGGTTTATATCGAGTTCGAAATAAAAAAAAATACTTGATGGTTTTAACCTGGGTCTAAAGATAAATCCTGTTTTATAGTTTTTTCTAGACTTCTCTCCTAATAGTTTTATTGTTAGTTTGTCTGTAGCATACAGGTTTAAATCGTTATTTAGAGGACGGGGAGCTGAAATTTCATCACTGAAACATGATTTAATTTTGGTTAAGCGAGTAAACCCTGGAACTTATTTGTGTTTGGTTTGCAGCCGAATTTCGTTAACTTGTAGGTAAATAAATAAATTAAAAATAATCGTAAAGCTTAGATTACGGTATTCGTTATGACACGTTTCAATCTCTCAGCATATCGCCGTCCACTGCTGGACATAGGCCTCTTCCAGGCTGTGCCACAGCACCCTGTGTTCCGCCTTCCGCATCCAGTCAGTCCCAGCCACCTTTTTAAGGTCGTCGGTCCATCCAGCTGGGGAGTGTCCCACAGTACGATTGCCGATTCGCGGTCTCCACATCAGGACTTGTCTGCTCCACCGGACATCGGTCCTTCGACAAACATGACCAGCCCAGAGCAAGCAAGCTGAAGCCAGCTTGCTTGCTCTGCTAGCTATATCGATAACTCTGATGTTTTTTCGGATAACTTAATTTTTATTATGCTTTATTTTACGTTTAGTTCACGATTTCCCGATTAGTTAGCGACGAGTTTGCAAATCTACACTTGCAACTACTGACCTTATGGGTCCGTTTGAGGCAATCCCAAATATTATTCGATAATTAAAACCATAAACTAGAGTTTTATTAAAATTCTAGTGTTTGAATTCATTTATTAATTTTGCGAACATAGGGTAAAATAAAATTATACACATTTTTTATAAAAAATGATGGTCCATGCGACGGAGTCGCACTAAGGCCGCTACACGTAACGTCCGTTTAAAAGAATGCTCCTGAGGTGGATTTCAAAATGTTTGTACCATAACAAAAATGTAACAAAAAGTAAAAATAGTAGTCGTAACAAAAAAATGTAACAAAACGGAATCATAAAGTTGGGGACATATCAAGAAAAACACCAAAGATTGTATTTACTGATTCGTTTTATTTATTCACAGCAATAAAAAACTGTATCGTAATCACAATCACAAGCATACCAGATCACTGCCGGGGTCGCGGGAAAGTTCGAAAAGGTTACCGAAGCCCCTGGCAACAGTCAACGGAAGGAATACGGGTGGTCTTTAGTCAGTAAGAGTCTGACACAACCTCCCGCTCCGCCCAGTGCGGGAGGAAAAAAAAAGCATACCAGATCAAATGCATAAATTGTTCATGTATCCTACGAATCAGTACGACTATAATAGATACAATGTATTTACAGAATTATAATTATTAGAATCATTCATATATCTCTCTAACTTAGATTTGTGCCATTACCTACATTGAATGACTTTTTCAATGCAATCATGACATTGGGGAACAAATCTAACTTAGAGAAATGTATTAATGATTCTATTGATTATAATTCTGTAAATACATATCTGTTATAGTAGGGAATCATATTTTAATCAAGATACAACCTGACACTGAACTGTAAATAGCAAAAAACGTAAAAAAAGTATAATTTCGCGGGCTGCAGCTACGGATTCACCATAATTAAGAAGAAAAACGAGTACAACCAAATATTTGTCGTGACGTTTATCAAGCGTTAAAATGGGAAAGTATAAAAAAATATGTTTAAAAAAAATATTGTATCCAATAATTTTTTAAACATATTTTTTATTTTATTTTTTTTATATTATAAACATATTCTTTTATTTTATTTTATTAAAAAAAGTATTGTAACCCCACCACGGAAAAATAAAGTGATCTAAAAAGTACAAAACACAATATTTCAGACAGAAATCAAGACGGGTACAAAAATGGTCAAGGTAAAACCGTGGTCGCATGTATACCATGTGGATGCCAGGAACACATACAAAATTATAATGGCATCCGACAACGGCTTCTCCTTGACCATTTTTGTCCCTATGTCCTGATTTCTGTCTTAAATATTTTCTTGTGTCGTACTTTTTAGATCACTTTTATTTTTCCGCTGTCGGGTTACTGTTTTTTTAACTATTTTTTTTAAATTATAAATTACTACATTGTATTTTACCTTTTTCTTAAATAAAGTACAAACTTCTAAACTTTAATCACACACAAATCAGTCAAATCACGTATGAAAATACGTGATTTGACTGAGTTGGTTTAGATATCTTTTAAGAATCGGCATTCTTACAAGATATCTAAACCCAATCTAGATGTATTTAAAAAATACACAATTTATTTTGCAATTCATTTAAGTTAGTTTAAATTGAAATGTTTTAATTGATTGTTTTTGTTTTAAAAAATTAAAGCCGGCATTTGTAATCACTATACGGCGTATAATGATTACAAAAGCCGGCTTTAATTTAGTTTATTTTTTTTCCATCTGAGCCAAAAATAGACACAGAAATAGAAAATGAGAATGAGACTCGCGATAACGAAGGCATAAACGCAAAAAAAAAATCCCGACGTGATCTCACAATTTCAGCCTTAACTATAGGTACGCAAGGTCTGCCCGGCTTGGGCAGAGCACCGCCGTGTCCTCGTGGAGGCGATCGGCGGCAGAGACCTCTCGCGTCCGGCCCTGGTTCAGGCCATGGTACGGAGCGAGAGGGCATGGGCAGCCGTCACCTCCTTCTGCGAAGCAGTAATGCTCACGAAGGAGGAGGCGGGACGGTTGAGGGAAAGGCAAGTTTCGCGCCCTCTCGCCCCTAGCCGCCGCAGGAGACGCCCAGGGCGTCGGGAATCCCGGGCGGATTTCCGGCCACCGTAGGCGCGGGCTTGCGGACGGTGGGCAATGGGTAGCTCACCGTCCGGTAAGGACCAGGCCCGGGTCGACGGCGCGTCGTATTCCACGCGCGCCTCAAAGAGATGTCGTCAGCACAAAGTAGGGGTCCACTAGGGCCGATGCCTGCCGGGGTCGCGGGAAGGTACTTATGGGTCACCGAGGCCCCCGCCACACAGGCAACAGGAAGGAATACGGGTGGGTTTTAGTCAGTAAGAGTCTGACACACCTTCCCGCTCCGCCCAGAGCGAGAGAAGATATTTGATGATTTCCCACCCTCAAAAAAAAAAAAACTATAGGTACGCAATATTTTTTTTAATTAAGAACGGCAGTACAGCTCGTTCACCAGGTGTGACTCCTGCCTAACAGCTCATTTTTGTTACGTAACAAAAATAACTGTAACAAAATGTAACAAAAATAAACAGAAACCACATGTCTAACATAATCTAAAATTCATAAACTGGGACTCATGAATCAAAATGTAATCAGTTTTCGAACATGTAATGACTATCTTTTATAGCTCAAAATAGCAATTAAAACAACTAAATATGATACTTACTTTTGGGTGTCGTAAAGGATGACATAACACTAAAAATTTGTCTAAATTTTTTAAAGCACTGTCATACTCTCGCAGCTATCGTACACAAAATGTCTGCAGAAAGCACTGTAGTGCCATCTACTAGTCTCGCTTTAATTCTAAGTGCTACCAGTACTAAGTGATAGATTTCTACTGACATTTATGGTCATTATTATAAAAAAAATAGAATAACAAAAAATAAATTGGATGTGGGACATAATATTGTATTTTTTTACTATAGCTTTTAGATAGATTAATAATGCCTCTATTTTTGTATAAATATGTATTTAATATTACAAGTGAAAATATTTTTTTTTGTTCCGTTTAAACTATTAAAGTATATTTAAAATCTCTAAAGAACCGTCTTACCTATTGGATGCGACAAAATGTTTTGTGTGAAATTAAGTTACACTGAGACCCAATTTAATTGATAATAAATATGTCTCTTACATCTTAACTATATAATGAATTGTAGAAGTATGTAATATATTTTATTCTATCAATATTAGAATAATTTGTTCTTCTTTACTAATTATTAAAAAAAAAGGACAGCTTGGGACATAATTAAAATTAAAATGTACATTTTTTCTGAAACTGACCCCCTGATAAGTCTGCTCGCTTAGTACCATGCTTTACAAAATGTAATTTGATATTTGTGATTATTTTCTAATCACAGGCATTTCTAACGTTGAGTGTACTTACCTAAGTACACTCAACGTAACGCTGAAACGAACGCTGAACGTAGAAAGGCTGTAACGCGACTGATCCGAAAAAAAATGCTCCTTCAAGAATACAATAGAGCCATAAACGGACGTTACGCGTAGCGGCCGTAGTGCGACTCCGTTGTCCATTCTATGTCCATAGTATGGACCAAAATTTTTCGCGCCAGACTTTATATTTAGGTGCATCATTCACGAGATCTAGACGCGCGGTAGCGTGTCGAGCCAAGTTCAAGTAGCAGAACTGGCGAGCAGCACCGTGTGTAATATTACACGAACCATTTGGAGCCACTTTTGACCCCTTCATAACTCAAAAACTATTTCACATAAACGTGTTAAATTAGGCTCATATATTGAGACTTATAAGATACATGTGTGCTCCAAATTTCATATAAACATCTCAAACGGTTATTTAGATATTAACGTCCAAAATTCGTCATTTTTATCACTGACTGAACTATAGATCAAAACTCTAACCCAGTTCCAGATGACCTAGAAAGTTCAAATTTGGTAATTAGGTGAATACAAATGAATAAATCAGAAACTGGTAAATTTTTATCATTTATTATAATTTTTACTCAATTGATTATTAAGAACACTTAACTTATACTTAGTGCCTGTAATTGTAATAATGTAAGAATCAGCAATCAAAACCTATGACAGCCGGTCTTTTTGTGGATTTTAAGGTCTTCACGTGAATATATAACGAGTTGAATACCACCCTAATTTTTTGTAATCCAAATATTTCCCTTTTAGTACATAAAACTAAGAGTATAGTCGACTTTCGTATTTATGACGTTATTAACTGGGATTTAGTATTAATTATTGTTTCAATATTTAGCGCACATCAATACTGCCGCCATAAGGAAAAAAGACGCATCTAACATTTTTTTTTAAATTGAGTTACATACATATTCTAAATCAGTAAACAAAATGGCATCTACCAGTATTTTTATATTTCGCATACATTAAACGGAACCCCATAAACCTTACTGTTAAATAAGACGTATCTGCAATATGAATAAAATATTACTAAACAGAAAAGACTTTTCTGACGTACACTAAGTTGAAAGAACGCATTTTAGTAGAAGCGTCTTATTTATTTACAAAATATTTAATTCATCATAAAATGAAAAGGCTTTGCACTTTTCTTCTGCATGGTCATAAGATGAAAAGACTGTTCTGCGTAGATGTGTCTTTTTAGCTTAGTATTACAAAAAAAAGGCAGGCGCAAGTGGCAGTTGTGCCGTTTTTACTTAGTATTGCTAGTTGTGCGGGGTGAAGTGGGGCTCGCGGTTGGAATACTGCGCTTCAGTTGCGTCCAGGAAGCCAGAGCGAACACGCGCGCGTGCGGGTCTCCGAGTTATAACTACGGAAAAATCGTAAGTCAAACTTCCTCTAATTATAATTGATGTTTAAGCACCCATGAGTAATTTAAGATTAAATAAACTGCAAACTTATCAGGTGACACTTACCAAATAAAGACATGCATACTTTTATGTTAAAATATTAGAAAATTAAATATATCAAACAAACAACATCGTAATCTAGGAAAACGTTTTTTTCTCGAATTTGTATACACCGTTGAGTACCAACTATCACAATGAAAAAGTTTGCAGTTTATACATTCAAACCTTGTTTTATTATTACCTTAATGAGTTTTGTAGGAAATAAACATCTTTTTTGTGTGCTTGCCTGGCTGATGTATATTTTTGCCACTGTTAGGTTATACGGAAGATATTTTCTATTTGGAGCATAACCCCGTGTGTAGGGGGTAAGGAAGTTTGTATTTAGATAATATCTTTCAGTTTTTTTGTATTTCTTTCCTTTGCGCTGGTGATTTTTTAACAATTTTGTTTATTTTGTTTGTTTCAGTGTGACAAAATGCGACATAATCGAAGCTCAAAAATAATTTCGTTGGTGCCACCAACCAGTTCTTCCCAGGAGTCAAACCTAAATACTGATAATTATGAGCTGCCTTTATCTACTACAAACGAAAATAACTCTTTGAATGATGCGGATCTTCATAACAGCTCCGACAGCATCCTGGATTTTGATTCAGATGATTCAGTTTTTGATAAAAAATATTTACCCTCAAGTTTAGATCCGTCAAAATGTTCGGATGATTCAGATTCTTCTACAAATACCATCCCCCCATCACAGTCAATTAACGTTGTTGTCCCTGAGTCACCTGAAGTCACAAGCGACGAAGACACACCACAAACCCTCACAAAAAAGGGGACAATCAGAAAACGTAAGAAGTATGATGAATCACCGGCGCAGAGAAAAGAAATTAAAAAACTGAAAGATATGGAATCTAAATACCAACTTAAGCCAGGGTGTAACGATCGATGTAAAAAAAAATATCATGCCCAGTTTACAGAAGAAGCACGACAAAATCTAAACCATTCCTTTAGAAACATGTCTTGGAAAGAGCAACAATTTTTCATAATAAATAACACCTCCAAAGAAGAGCCTAAGAGGAAAACCGTTAAAGAAAACAGAAAACTGCCAAGAAACGTAAGCGTATTATATTTTTTGTCAAATAAAACAGGGGCAAAAGTGAATGTTTGTAAAGTATTTTTTCTAGAAACGCTGGGTTACAGTCGAAAAAATGATAAATCTGCAAGGAACGCCTTATGCAACATAACAAACAACATTCCAGTTGATAAGCGAGGAACCAATCCTAATCCAAAAAAAATGGACGACACTAAAATTGTAGAACATATAAATTCTTTTAATCCTTCCATATCCCACTATAGACGAGAACACGCTCCAAATAGAAAATATCTTCCGTCTGACCTAACAGTGACCACAATGTATCGAGACTTTTACGAACAACAAAATATGAAGGACCTTCCTGTTCACGAACAGATTTCTTATGACTACTACAGAAAAGTTTTAAAGAAGTTAAACATTGGTTTTACAAAACTAGGACATGAAGAGTGTGACGTGTGTGAAAGGTTTTTTATCCATAATCCGGAGTACAAGGAGAAAAGACACAGAAATTGTCGAGAATGCCGAGATTATGAACGACACCGGGAAAAATATACATCGGCCAGGGAAGCATACAAAAAAGATGTAGAAAAACAAAATAACGCAAACATCACCTCAGATACTGCCTATTTTGCAGCTGATTTGGAGAAAGTAATTATGCTCCCACGTATTGAACAGTTTAAAATTGTAATGTTTTGCCCAAGAGTAATCGTATTCAATGAAAGTTTTGTGCCAATAGGTGACAAAAAAACAATGCTACTTTGCAAACTTATGCTGCGAAATGGCATGAAGCAATTGCTGGTCGCAAAATGAGTGACATAATAAGCTGTTTCAGAGCTTTTTTGCAGGCAAATAGAGACCTGAAAAATGTAGTCATCTGGTTAGATAACTGTGCAGCCCAGAATAAAAATTGGACTTTTTATTCTTATTTGCTCCATCTTGTCAATTCAGTCGAAGTCAATTATGAAACGATTACATTAAAATATTTAGAAGTAGGCCACACGCACATGGCAGCAGACGAATTCCATCATCAAGTGGAGCAATCCATGAAGAGGAAGAAACACATCTATGATTTCGAAGACTTTCACCACGCAGTATCGAACACCAGAACAAATATTATAGTTAAAGTAATGAACATGGATGATTTTTGTCAGTTTGAAGACTGTTCTTCAACTTTCAAACTACAAAATTCTTCCCCTCGAGCTTATTTATGTGATATGTGTGAAGTAAAATTCCTTAGAGGCACCCACGTCATTCGTTATAAGACTGCTTTCTATAATGAAGAAGAATTCTCACTTGACTTTCTGAGATTAAAAAATATAAAATCTGGGATACCACCTCCAAAACCAAAGAATCAATGTAGAGGCATTACTCAAGAGCGCAAGTCAGCAATCCTACAAAAACTGACACCCTTAATGCCGGACAACAGAAAATCGTTTTGGTATAATCTACCTACTGATGAAAATAGTATTGATCTCACTCAAGCTGATGAAGCCTAAATTTACAAGAGAAACAAAGCTGTGATCATTGTTAATATTAAGTATAATTCGTTCAAACTTGACAGTTTTTATAATTTTTGTTTTTAGAAGAGTTTTAAGCTTTATGTTGAGAGAAGTTTGTTATTGCTAATTTTGTTTTTGTTTTTTGTCTTTTTTTATGAAAAAAATATAGGTAAGTCGTAGTGTTAGTTTGATCTCACTCAAGTTTATGATGAATACTTTATTATAAGGGATTTCTTACAAAGCTGTGATTACTATTAATAATAAGTATAAGTACAAACTTAGATAGTTTTTATTCTTAATTTTTGTTTCTAGAAGAGTTTAAAACTTTATGTTGAGACAGGTTTGTAATTGCTATTTTTGATAATCTTAAGAAATAAAAAAGTCTGATTCTCACACGGAGTGTTTTATTTAATACAAGATAATTATCAAAGCTAAAACGTACTTCAGTTTAAATATGGTTTAGGGTTGTTAGGGATCTAACAAATGTGCAAGTATTTTTGACGTGATAACGTCTTATAAATTGATGAACGCAGATAATTGAATATTAGTATTACTAAGTTGAAAAGCAGCAAATGGCTATTAACGTCTTTTTTATTTGGTTAACTAGAACCTGGTAACACATTATCACTAAGTAGGAAAGACGTTTAAAAAAATACTAAGTTGAAAGGACGTTTCTAGCCAGAAGCGTCTTTTCATTGCAGTATCACGTATTTTCTTATAATTTTTTTTACTAAAAAGAAAAAGAAAAAGTTGTTTAATTAATACTTAGCATTTATTTTATTAAAATTTACAAACAATTTCTGATAGATCAAAGTCTAATACACACTTTTGCACTACAAAATGATTATTTGGTTTATTTCCTTTCGCACAGCGCATTTTTTTGTTTTTTACATTCTTTATAATTTTTTTCTCCGTTTCGTACTTCATGTAGAAACGTCCTTTTTCCTTATGGCGCGTGGCGGCAGAATAGTGTAAGAGACTTAAGAATAATTATTAAATAATATAGGCATTTCGGTACACGGCGCGCGGTGCAACGCCGGAGCAGCGGGGTGGGAGCGGTTGCAATAATACCTTGACGCAAACGTGTCCGAGCGAGTGGCAGCCGCGCTCATAAGCGCGAGCGCCGTCTTGCTGTTTAGTCTATAGTCCGGTTGAGTAGTGACGACCTCTCAAGGTCAACTACGAGATGCAATATCAAAAAAAAAAAATGCTGTCTAGTTGTCTCTCGATATCTGACCTATAAGGTTGCGATTTATAGCTACGACATTCATAAGTTTTCTTAAAAAAATACTTATATATTTGTGGTTATATTATTATTACAATTATTTTAGTAAGTACGTATGGTATAGGCAAGATCCTTTAGTGCTCCAAATTTATGGAAAGAACTATTTTGTTATGAGGGTCTAAATGGGTGCCAAGTTCAATGGTCAGTCCTGAAATTTATTTATAACAACATAAAATATCATTTCTTCTTATAACTTAGGATAATAATTATATTGTAGCCTAAGGTCTGACTTGGCTAGTTTTCATATACGAATTATATTATAGCCTTCGCAAGTTCTAAACCTGTTACTTGTCGGTTCTGATTTTATTATTCCGAAAATTTGGCTTGCTGGTAGAAACTAGCCATCGAACATAATAATTCATATATGAGAACTAGCAAAGTCAGACCTTAGGCTACAATATAATTATTATCCTAAGTTATAAGAAGAAATGATATTTTATGTTGTTATAAATAAATTTCAGGACTGACCATTGAACTTGGCACCCATTTTGATTTTACTTCTTTTGTCGTTGAAGTCAACAATCAAGGCATTATCATAATATTGAACTTGGCTCTCATTTCACATTTATGTTTTTGACGGGATACTGCTTTATCCGCGCGACTATCGCTTTCAAAATTGATTTTGTACTTATCAATCAGTGATTACTATCAAACTATTTTGAAATGCGTATAATTCAAAACACGTAATATCAATGTCATAGGAACGCCTTTGTTGACATTGGCCTTGAGTTTCAGACAGGCTATAAGGGCAGTGTATTGTATGCTAATTAGTAATTATACAGACAATTTGGTATGTAACTTGAACACGTGGCGTTTTTATTAGCAGTCTCACCTTTTCTTTAATTTGTGACTTTCAGGATTTTAAAGATTTTTTCTGCTTCTTAAGATCACCACCACACTGGGTCAATTATAAAGCACTGCGTTTTTGAATCACTATAATTAGGTCGCAAAAAATTTATGACATGCGCATAATGGATTTTTACAACCTGAGATGGGTGTTCAACGTCTCGTGTATAATCGTTATAGCAAAACGAAAATCACATACTCAAAATCAAAGCAATAGTCATTTATTCAAACTAGGCTGAGAATCATCAATTTCGAACGTCAAAATTCCATAAGACAGCCCCCAAAACGCCCACCCTTCACCACTTCCTAGTGCTTTAGCTGGGAAGAAGAAGTGGCAAACTCCCCAGCAGCACACCTGTCTGTTCAGTTAGATAATGTGAAACTAAACACGATATGTCCAAGTCTATATGAGCTCCAGTACCCTGAACTAAATCACATCAATTTGCTAATTGATCGTAACCCTGCACTAACTAATTAATCCCAAGACAGTCCTTCACACAAACCGCACTAACCCCATCAATCCAGCCATAAATCACCGCGCAGAAACAATGATTTTGGTTTCTGCTTGTAGCAGTGGGATATACGCAGAAGGTCCATTGGGTTTACAGCCGAATTATTCGGCTTCGCACGGCCTTTAAAACTTGATAAAACATCGGCATTTCCTTATTTTATGTGAGTTTAATATTATTGGATTTTAGACATAAACCTTCTGGAAAAAAAATCTAAATGATGGTGAAAACCGCATCTTAACCCCTTGCGTAATTATATCTGAAGTTCTCAGCTTTCTTGGGTACTTGTACTGTCCTCTGTATTTGCATTATAATAATTAGAGATCGGATATTCGGATGCATATTCACCTAAACTTGAGATGTAGGCTAATATGGAATGCGCTTTTGTATCGAAAAAATCTCACGGTTCCGGTAATACAAATTTAGGTTTCTGATTATAGAGTCGAATGTATGTATATTAACTTACTTTCAAACTGATTTGCACTGCCAGCTGTTGTTACTGCTAGATCTATGCTATAGCCGATGTAATTTCTGCATGGACAGGTTCATAAGATATTGAAATCTAATCCTGACTGTTCTCGAAGTTTGGTCGATATTTTTACATCACTATCGTTCGAAATGTATTTGCAACTCCACACATAGGAGGAGGTGGGACGGTTGAGGGAAAGGCATGTTTCGCGCCCTCTCGCCCCTAGCCGCCGCAGGAGACGCCCTGGACGTCGGGAATCCCGGGCGGATTTCCGGCCATCGTAGGCGCGGGCTTGCGGACGGTGAGCAATCGGTAGCTCACCGTCCGGCAAGGACCAGGCCCGGGTCGACGGCGCGTCGTATTCTACGCGCGCCTCAAAGAGATGTCAGCACAAATGTAGGGGTCCACTAGGGCCCATGCCTGCCGGGGTCGCGGGAAGGAACTTATGGGTCACCGAGTCCCCTGGCAACACAGGCAACAGGAAGGAATACGGGTGGGTTTTAGTCAGTAAGAGTCTGACACACCCTCCCGCTCCGCCTAGAGCGGGAGAAGTTATTTGATGATTTCCCACCCTCAAAAAAAAAAAACTCCACACATAAAGATGAGTATACACTAGAGCACTTTCTCGAGCCCTTCCATGTAATGTTATCAATCAATCAATCAACTCAGCCTATAACAGCCCACTGCTGGACATAGGCCTCTTCCAGGCTGCGCCACAACACCCTGTCTTCCGCCTTCCGCATCCAGTCCGTCCCAGCCACCTTTTTAAGGTCGTCGGTCCATCTAGCTGGGGGACGACCCACACTACGCTTGCCGATACGCTGTCTCCACTCCAGGACTCGTCTGCTCCAACGGCCATCTGTCCTTCGACACACATGGCCAGCCCACTGCCACTTTAGCTTGCTGACTCTGCAGGCTATGTCGGTAACACCGGTTCTCCACCGGATAACTTAATTTCTGAACTAATAATGTATTGTTACGTTCTCACGAATGTTACAATACAAGCAAGAGCTTAATTTAAAAAAAAGCATGTCCAGGTAACGTCACGTTCCTGCGAATGATAGACACAGTTTTTGAAGTAATGCTAACGACAAGTGACCTGTCACATTCACGTTTACTCTTCGTTGAAATGGCGGATCTGCAGGCTCGATGAAATGTTACAAAAAGTTCGTCGTGCTCATTGCTCGGCTCGTGAAAGGTAGTCTATACTCTCCTTTATTGTATAACTTAGATCTTCTGTTTCCCTACTACTCTGTGTCTCTAATCTGTAGGATTTCAATTGAAGTCCTACAGATTAGCTCACAAGCTTTCACAGAGGCTAATTAGCCTCTGTGAAAGCTTGTGTGAGCAGTCCGAGGCGGTCGTTGGACTGGCAGCTTTACTTATTACTATTACTTATCTTATTACTATTTTTACTGATTACTATATATGTATATATATTAAGTGTTATATTGAAGTTATGCATTCAACGAGTATTTTTATATAGTCATTTTAATGTAAAGGGCGGTAATTATTTAAAAAAAATAAACAGCCGTGTTCAATATGTTCATGTCTGGTGTTATATAAAATGTCATAGTTTATTTACTATTCTTGCTCCTTACACAGAAAAATGTGTGTGGAAGTTTCAAACGGGCACTGACCTACTGGTTGGAATACCAGACAATAGCAAAATCATTAAATTTTCGCATTTTCTAAGGATTTTCCACTATTTTAAACGACTTCATAAAAGGGAGGAGATGCTCAATTCGGTTGTATTTTTTAAAATGTTTGTTTCCTCAGAACTCCGTCGTTAATAAACCGACTTGAAAAAAAAAAAAATTTCTTTGTAGATGCTTCCAGATTAGTCCCATTTTTTATCAAAATCCAGTGTTGATGATAGGATTCATGAGGAATTGAGGGAACTCCTCAAATATTATAGGCATACATATAGCGATTTTTGTATTTTCATCAAAAAGTCATTCATTTGTAGTCAGAAAGTATCATTTGGTAAAGTGGAACTGAGGGGCAACCTTATTTCAATATTACTTCAGCTGTGCGAAAGAGATGGAGCTATAAGTCAAGTACAGCTCGATCACTTTCCCACTGTGAAGTAATATTATAATAATACTGCTTTACGAGGTCATGGTTGCCCCCCTGATAAAGAAGACCACAGATGGCCACTTTTTCACCTCTTCAATGGTAAGTATTTCATGGTAGGCGATAAGATATCTTGATTAATACAGTTAGCGACTATGACAAAAATAAATAGTTCTGATCAAAATGGTGCCATCAAACTGATCTGATGATGAACCCGGAAGGTAGGTACCGGAACTCCGTAACAAAACAATGTATCCTAGCCGTGTTTGGGCTTATTGGAATTGTCATGAGATGTACCCGGGCAATTAATTAATTTTAACCGACTTTTGTATAAGTTCGGGCATAACTTATACATTTATTTATGAACCCTAGTTTAGTGTTCCGTAGTAAACAAACCCTTATAATTTAGCCGTGTCTGTCTGTTTTACTGGCCCCGGCTTAGCTCAGAGACTCTTAATACTAGAAAGCTAAAATTTGGCACGAGTATACATATTAATCACGTTGATAAAGCGGTAAAATAAAATCTTGAAAAAAGAAAATTTTAGGGTTCCTCCCTTGCTCGTAAAGTGGGGATGATAATTTTTTTCTCGCCTATCTCATAGTGTGTATCTTTGGACAGGCCGTTCAAAAATATGCGGGTCTGTGAAAACCATTTTTCGATTTACGGATCCGTTTGCGTAATAGTAAGCTTTAAAGTAATGATTTTTGTTAGAGTCAACTATCTCCTCCTCTGCCAGCTAAATGGTATTTTTTGGATGTGTAAAAAAAATCATGGCAGTAGTACATACAACGAAATTAAAAAGAAAACTATCACAGCTAAGTAGGATTTACAAGTTAACGTGTAATAATCGACCAACTTACATTTGCAGTTTGAGAATTGACCGTGACGTATATCGATGTATTTCGGGAGAATATGTTTTTCAAATACAATGTTAAGTTTGTTTTTGGGATTAATCATTCCTATTATGGAACCCTTCATTATGCGTGGTCCAACACGCACTTGGCCGGTTTTCATATTTCTTTCATTTTGTAGAGGAAGCTTGCGCGGTGGTCCCATACAATATTATTAACTTTGCTTGGGTGGTTTTTGAGTTAGCTTCAATTATACGTTTTTAATCCACTCGTTCTATGTTGATAATGTTATAAAACCTCCTGTCACTGTTATTTACATAGCAAATATTGGTAAACGAATTGGTGTAGGTACGTTTTACAAAAAAAAAAAAGACTTAAAAAAATATACCCTAAAAAGTGAAAAATTACCTTAATTTCGGAAGTCGGTGGCATAAAAACGAAAATACATGAAATGAAATGAAATGAAATGAAATGAAATTGTTTATTCTGTAAATAGGATATGACAATCACTTTTACACGTCATATTAAAAAATAAGCTAGATGGAGTCGACATTTCCTATCTGACTACCCCTGAGAAGAAATGGCGAAACAAACTCAAGGGTCAAAGTCTCTTTTAAAGTCCAGACATAATCTTGGTCAGATCATGTGAGGACCATGTAGATCTATGTCTGAAATGGTCTTTTGAGGAAAGAACCACACAAATTTGAGTGGACCTGTCCAGTCAGTGCAAGCATTTGTCAGTAATCGTGTAGCTCAACTCAAAACTTAAGGAGCTCAACGACTCGACGAACAATACCAAGGAAAGGACAATTGGGTTGGCCGCATAAAGAACTCAAAATGCCAGACCATCATTAAAACTAAGAGAAAAAAAAACAACAAGAAATAAATAAAAATGACCCACATAGTGCTCACATTCACAATAATTAAAGTAATACTCGTATAATACTTTTTAAGGTACATAAATATTCACGTAATTTTGCTTATAATATTCATCAATGTCAATATGTACATATAGTTGTATATAATGATGATTTTGCATAATTTAAACTTCAAATTTTATGGTTTTAGCACAAAGCTTATCAGAGCGAGCAGCTCAATCCCAAGCTTTTTTGTCTTCTAAATAATCTGAAATTTTATAGTACCCTTTTTTACAAAGTTTGGTTTTAATACAGCTTTTAAATCGTTTAATGGGTAAATTTCGAATAGCAATAGGAAGTTTGTTGTAAAAGCGTATACATTGACCCATGAACGAGTTGCCTACTCTGTGGAGGCGAGTGTGAAGTACAGCAAGATTATGTTTATTCCTGGTATTTAAACTGTGGATATCGGACATTTTCTTAAAATTTGATATATTTTTGTGTACATACATAAGATTATCAAATATATATTGAGAGGCTATAGTCAGAATATCTATTTCTTTGAATTTTTCTCGAAGGGAATCTCTTGGACCTAGGTTGTAAATGGCTCGAACAGACCTTTTTTGCAAAACAAAGACGGTATTAATGTCCGCACAGGTTCCCCAGAGAAGAATCCCATATGACATAAGACTATGAAAATAACTAAAATAAACAATTCTGGCCGTATCTACATCGGTTATCTGTCGAATTTTTTTAACAGCATAGGCGGCCGAACTTAGCCTTCCTGACAATTTTTCTATGTGTGGGCGCCATTGTAATTTAGCGTCAATAGTTATTCCTAGAAAAACTGTCGACTCAACAGGGTCCAACTCTATTCCATTAAGTTGAACATTGGTAGTTAGCTGCCTGACATTTGGCGTTGAAAATTTAATAAGTTTAGTCTTTTTTTCGTTCAGGAGAAGATTATTTACATTAAACCAATGGACAACTTTAGAGAGTGCATCGTTAACATGTTCAAAGTTGACCAGCATTCGTTTAATTTTAAAAATGAGGGAAGTGTCATCTGCGAACAATACAATCTTGTGATTATCCCTTATGTACGTACAGAACCATAGACACCGACTTCTGAAATAAAGGTTATTTTTCACTTTCTAGTGTTTTTTAATCGACTTCCAAAAGGTGGAGGTAATCAATTCAACATGTTTATATATTTTTTTTATGTATGTTCGCCGAGTTGGTTGTTTTTTTCGTAAAAAAGGTTTTATTAACTTATAAAAAGCTGGTACTACAAGCCACGGCGTACAACTCATAAACAAATATTTATGTTTGTTTATCAGTTCTACGCGAATGTAATCAGAACATTCGTCAATTATCTTTGTAATTGACGAATGTTCTGATTACAATATAATCACTAGGTCATAAGGTGAGGTAAACTTATCACAGCAGCACGTGTCGGATCGCATGCGGTCAGTAAACACATGCATGACATGTGCTTGAACACTGATCAAAAAATGTTTTGTACCACTTGCAACACGTGTTTTAAATAACGGAATACATGGAGCAACTGCCTATCTTACCTCCACAACCCATTTACTGGGTAATACGATACCCCTTGGTAAGACTGGTTGTCAGACTTTCGGGCTTCTGCCGACCCGTAACGACTGTTGAAGATTCACGAATGACAACCTGGACCAACGGCTTAACGTGATTTTTGGGGCACCGAGGGGTCTAGGTGTTTAAAGATGGTCACCCATCCACGGACCACCGTGGCGAACGTAGCTTAACCTGATCGTTCGACCCGTACGGCTGTTATTATTTAGCCACTATTCTATTCCATGTAACAAAAAAATGTTTTACCTACTTTAATAATACCATGTTGGTTCAAACCTTTTTTGGTCATTGTATTAAGGTTTTAAATTCCATACCTAAGTGTATTAATAGCTGTATTATTGACGTAATAGAATGTTGTTATTACACATTTTATAATTTATCATTGGTATCGATGGCTATGATGTAGGTAGGTAATGGTCGAGCCTCTTTTTGAACTACATACGTAAATACTTTATTATATCGAATTCTGCAGCAGTACCTCATCATCAGCCTACAGCAGTCCACTACTGGGCATAGGCCTCTCCAATCGCACGCCCCATTTAGCTCAATTCTCGGCAACTCTTATCCAGCTGCTACCGGCCAGCCTGCGAAGATCATCGCTCCACCTAGCCTGACGGCGTCCTACGTTACGTTTGCCGATTCGCGGTCTCAAGAACACGGCTAATATGGCTGGCCCTTTGCCACTTCAGCTTGTTTTTTCTGTGAGCTATGTCGACAACTTTAGTTCTCCGCCGGATCACTTTACTCCAGATTCGATCCATCAGAGAAACTCCAAGCATAGCCAGTCCCATAGCTCTCTGAGTGACCTTGAATTTATGGATTAGACGTGAGTGTGGAAGTTTTTGTTTAGCGAGCAGTGTCCCGTGATGGTCGCCGCCTTTCGCGCGTCGTTCCTGTCCAGGCATAATAAGCGCCTGGTTAGCCTGCAAACGAAATTTGGTATAGTTTAGTTTGGTTTGGTTTAGTTTAGTGGAATTGCCTGCATCTTGGTGTCGAGGTCCACCAGCTCTCTGCTTGTGTGTAGGTAAAACTCTTGTACCCATCTGCGTAGCTGGTTGAAGGCGATGGGCACGATAGGTTCGGGTCCACAGACTGAGATCTTGTATGCTCTCCTTGCTAGTTCATCAGCTGCGTGGTAACCTAGTGATCCGCTGTGTCCTTTTATCCATTGCAGTGTTACTGTTTGTGCCATTCTAGTTTTAGTCTTGAGGTAATATATATATTGTTTACCCTAACGATTAGAGAACTAAGGCGCTGTCGGAGGGTATGCATATATATAATATATGTTCATAATTTCCTGGCTTCTATGGCATAAACCGCTCGTATAATGCCATATACTCCGCTTGGTAGCGGTGTTGAACATTCCTAGCGGGCTGAATATTTTTGTGAGAAAACTCCAACTTCCTTCGGGCCGGAGTAGTCACACTTACAATTTCCTTCGGGCCGGAGTTGTCACACTGTTCTTCTGTGAGTATTATGTTGCTTTTAAAAGTAGTGTAGTTACGGGGCTTTGTCACAGAGTGATGCCATTACGGTGGAGCATACGGTGAAGGTCTGCCCGGCTTGGGCAGAGCACCGCCGTGTCCTCGTGGAGGCGATTGGTGGCGGAGATCTCTCGCGTCCGTCACCTCCTTCTGCGAAGCAGTAATGCTCGCAAAGGAGGAGGTGGGACGGTTGAGAGAAAGGCAAATGTGGCGCCCTCTCGCCCCTAGCCGCCGCAGAAGACGCCCTGGGCGGGGCGTCGGGAATCCCGGGCGGATTTCCGGCCACCGTAGGTGCAGGCTTGCGGATGGTGAGCCGTCCGATGTCAGCACAAGTGTAGGGGTCCACTAGGGCCGATGCCTGCTGGGGTCGCATGGAAGTTCGAAAGGATTACCGAGGCCTCTGGTAACACAGGCAACGGAAGGTACATGGGTGGGTTTTAGTCAGTAAGGGTCTGACACACCCTCCCGCTCCACCCAGAGCGGGAGAAGTTACTTGATAATATACCACCAAAAAAAAAGGGGCCACATTTACGATAACCAGAAGTGGCTGCAATTATGTGTGTTTCGCTTGGGTTATTCCGTTGTTTCTTGGAACTTGTAGAAAGTGACAGTTTGTTTCCAATAATATATAAATGGAATGGGTTTATTCTTAGAAACCATTCCATTTGAACCTTTGGTTCAATATTGTTTTACAATTTCAAAGAAATAGGATATTTTGATAAAGGATAGGATATTATAAAATAAGAATTTAGAATAATATACACTATTATACAAATGGCGTCGTCTGTTAGCAAACATTCGCTATTTTGTGAAATGCGGAAGGCAGATTTTTAAATGCCTCGTCATTTTGTAATAGTCTATGAAACCCAAACGATAACGGGCTCCTTCTTTTCTTCCGAACCTATAAGATCTAGTTCGTATGTAATTGTATTTAAAATGGGGATGAGAGCTCCTTTTCAATACTAAAGTGAAAGCAAACTTTGTGGTCCCTAATTATATAGAGTATTTGAAAGCAAAAAATGTTTTTCATTAATTTGTAACAACTAACTTAATGTAAGTCAATAAAACTATTTGTTCTATTGACATAATTTCGAGGCATGGCAAAGCAAAGCAAAGGACTTCCTTTTAGTTTATTAAAATGAAAACAAACAATAATGGTAGAAATTATCAAAATTATTCATTTAAACAGCATTACCAGTTCATTCCTCAGTATTCTATCTACCACACATTCTCACGGTCGTTATCTTGAATTAAACATGAATACGCAGATTAATATAAACCCTATTACTGTAAATTTTTTGGACAGAGGATTTCAAAATTTACTACTTCCTTTTCGTTGCTTTCAGCACATGGTGTTCCTATCAAGTTTCTCCATTGAGTACAATTGCATTAGACCTCATCGTGCATCTTATTATGTTGTGTCGCTCCTTGGTATTGTTGCATTTATAATTTTTCATATGACGAACTTCATTTCAAAGGATTATGACGGAATAACTGATCCATTTATCGTCGTTTTTATTAAAGTCAATGTCATCTCCTTGGTGATTCCTTTCGTTTTCTTTTATATACTTAACATTATTCAAAGAAAGGACCACGTCCGACTGATTTTGAAGATACAAAAAGCTTTTAGATTTACCAATTTTAAGCAATTTCAAAAGCCAATCATTAGGAACTGGGTAGCAATTATACGACATAGTGTTGGCTACATTATCAGTGTGGCAGTAACTCGCGACTTTCTAATTGCAGTATATTTTTATACTCTACTTTATTTTGATTTGAACTTAACTTATGGTATATCTATAATTGCCTTGCTAAGAGATGGCATCATTACATGGATCTCTGAAATCGAGTACTATAGTAAAGTCTGCTTGGAGCTAGAAGAAGAAAATTATGATGATAAATTTAAAAAGCTCTTTCAAGCATACATCAATTTAATGGAAGCGTTTGATATTTTCAAGAAGATATTTAAGTTTATGGTAAGAGTGACTTTTGTGAAGTGTGTTTTAATTATGTGCCTTTTTTTTTTTTTTTTTTTTCTGGGATATCATCAAATAACTTCTCCCGCTCTGGGCGGAGCGGGAGGGTGTGTCAGACTCTTACTGACTAAAACCCACCCGTATTCCTTCCATTGTCTGTGTTTCCAGGGGCCTCGGTAACCCTTTAGTACCTTCCTGCCTACATCGTATTTTTTTCTAAATTTTTTATGTTTTCTAAGATCATTTATTTACAGAGTTTATTTCAAACATTGGACACATTTTTCCATAGTTTACTGTACCTTCAAGCTATTGTAGCAGTAACAAAATCAGGAGTAACGCATTTTGGCTCGGTAAGCATAATGTATAGTTAATTGTAGTTTGATAGTGACAGATGTAATGCTAATTGTAACTGCCCCCAAATTACGATGTTTATTTTAATTACACTTTTTTACATACTTCCTTGACATATGTAGTTTATTTAATTATTTTAGTTATTTGTCATATATGAAATTAAAATTGTAGGTATATAACCTACAATTTTAATTTCAACTATATAATAGTGACTTTTTTGGACAGGATATTAATTCAGATTTGTTAGGTGTAACAAATCAAAATAATAAAAATAAAAACCTATTTAAACCAAATGTGATGTCAAATATGTTTTTATTTTTATTATTTTATTAATATTTTACCTAGATTCTTTTATATTTTGTGAATGTGAGAACGTTGTAGGTTAAGCCTACAACGTTCTCACATTCACAAAATTGAACACAGACTGTAGATTTGTAGACCATTTTCTATTTTGTTAAGTACATACTTGGTATTGGTTGACAGGCTTACAATGTCCTCTAATACCTATTAACACTCATTTGAAAACTTTGTAAAAGTAAATTATTTTTATAAGAGTAACCGTGGAGTTTCTTGCCGGCTCTTCTTTATAGGAAACGACCAATTGGAACCGTGCAACTAGCTTCTGACGTTTCATAAGTGCCCATGTAGGTTTATGTGAAATAAAATATTTTGATTTGATTTGATTTGAGCCAAAGTAAGTAACATTGATTCATCTCGGCCTAGCTGAATGCTTCTGCGAATCGCGCGGTAACGCAAACTTTTTATTTTTTTGTTGTTACTGGTTTTGTTAAAGCTAGTCAGACACTTGTTGTGAGTCGACTTTAACTTAAATCTTTAATTTGCAGCGTGACGTCAATACATTTGAAACAGTCACCATCCTTTGGACGATAAAAAATATGACTTTCGTCACTATATTCAGTATTTACTGCGAGAAATTCTACATGTCTGTATCTGAAGCAGACGCTGCTTGCAGTAGGTTGCTGAGGAGTCTGCAATCCACTGGTAAGATCAAACAATTTAACTTGTAAATGGAGCTTAATTTAGACGTCTGTCTGCCAAAAAAAGGCTACACATAGGTGTTAACACCTATAGTCTTTTTTTGGCACAATACAGAGTGTCGATTTGGTTATCACATTAAATAGTATAGCGTTTAACACAAGTTCATATAAATTTCTGTTCAAATAATAAAATAAACATTTAACCTAAAAAAAAAGAAGCTTTTAAAACGTATATTATTGAACAGATAAGTGGTTATTATGGGTGGTTATTGGATAAAACAATATCATAAAATTTGTGGTACGTAATTGTTACCGCTAATTGTTGTTTTTCGTGTTACCGTTGTTTGTTGTACCACCACCCCGCACGTCCCCGTGCTGCTCACGTGCGTGACGTTGCCGCTTGTACAGGTTAGTAAACTAATATGATTAAGGGTGGTCCATTTCGTGACAATTTTCACGCTATTTATGTCGCTTGAATTTTTTTTTTGTGTTTGTTTATTTTATTATTTAAACAGACATATGTATATGAACTTCTGTTAACCGCTGTACTATTTAATGTGATAACCAAATCGCCACTCTGTATACGTACTGTATAATAAAGTCAAACTTTTCTTTTATACACTGTTGTGGATTAATCGAAAAGTTTTTTTGCAGCTAGTTATTTTATTCACTCCTTAGCATTTGCCCGCAGTATCGCCGGCGTGGATGTTGGAAATATCCCACGGGAACGTACTACATAATCAGTCTATAACGTTCCCACTGCCGGGTTACAGGCCTCCTCTCTGTGAGAGGGAGTGGGCCGTAATCCACCACGCGGGCCCAGTGCAGATTGGTAGATTTCACATATCTTCGAATTTTTGGTTCTAGGACGTGCCGGTTGATCACGATGTTTTCCTTCACCGTGTTGAGAGCAGTGGTGATGAAATAATTTACACAAAGTAAAGCGCCTGTCTGGTTCAAACCTACGACCTACAACTCGTAAGTCGCGGCCGTTACCACTGGGCCAACACTGCTCTCTGCGGGAACGTACTACTGGGATTAAAAGTAGTAAATCATATGTATTAATTCAGGTTATTAAACTATAGATTAGTATATTTGACAAATTTGAACAAAAAACGGTTATTATAACTTAACTATAATAGTTAGACATGAGTGCTATAAAGTACATATATACTATGTAGTACATTATTTTATATATCATCAATAGTTTTCGCAGCGCACGCCAAATAATGACTTTTATAGGCAAATGTTCGATGGAAGAAGAGATGGAAGAGTAGTGGTGGCCCAGTGGCCGCGACTTATGAGTCGTTGGTTCGAACCCAGTGTGACTGTTCCTAAATTACCATAGACTGATAACATTTTCGTTTTTCATAATTCCGTTAATATGACTGTTTAGGTCGGTTCCCCCTATTGGGGAACAGCCGTACTCCACCCCATACAGCTCTGTAGAGCTCGTCTCCAGACAGGACCCTCTCCCACCGACAGAGATTAAATGAATTCCAAATATGAAGAAGTCCAACGCCTTGTCCCATTAATAGAGCAAGGAAATAGTAAATAAGATTTGGGAATTCATAGTTATGAAATTGGATGTGGTTTTAGAAAGATAATAAATACTAGAGGGATTCTAACTATATTATTATAAACATTTGTGAGTAACTCTTACGCTAGCGTAACAGGTATTTGGTCAGCCATTACTCACACGATACTTTACATCTGCACTTGGAGTACTCAGAGCAACACTTCCATAAAGTGACTCTTTTGGAGACATGGTTCCTAGCAGTTTTTTCGAACTGATAAACGTGACGAAGCGGCTTTCCCTGCGGCAACCGTGTGCACCGTCCTTGTCTAACAACGGGGCTAGTTTCAGCGGCATTGCGTCGGCATCATGCTCTTAAGGAAGCATGGTCCCTATCAGTCCTTGGACTGGATATGAGATAGATGTGGTTTCCCAAACCCCTGGAAGTTCACCCTTTGCACAACAAGCATATCTGCAAGACACGTGTTCATGTCAGCCTCTTTTTTTTTTGTTTTGGATGGGAAATTGTCAAATAAGTTCTACCGCTCTGGGTGGAGCGGGAGGGTGTGTCAGACTCTTTTTGACTAAAACCCACCCGTATTCCTTCTTGTTGCCTGTGTTGCCAGGGGCCTCGGTGACCCTTTAGTACCTTCCCGCGACCCCGGCAGGCATCGGCCCTAGTGGACCCCTACATCTGTGCTGACGACATCTCTTTGAGGCGCGCGTGGAATACAACGCGCCGTCGACCCGGGCCTGGTTCTTACCGGACGGTGAGCTACCCATTGCTCACCGTACGCGTCTACATGTCATCGCGCGCGTTCTTGTCAGCCTAACCGAATTATTGGTCTGAGATAAAGAATTCAACAATCAAGAATTACTGGATAAAAAGAGTTGAGAATCGATTTTCAAGAGATATTAATTAAAAGAGCTGTGGATCAACTCCCTTAAAGATCTATAGACAGCCCCAAAGCGCCCACCCTTTATCACTTCTCACGTCTGTTTAGTTACAACAACTTTAATTACACTATCAGCCTAGAATAAATATTAAAACGATATAAGACTCACCCAGTCGTTGCAACAAACACACACATACACTACGTTAAGTACTAAATTAGTCTAATAGGGGCTTTAACCCAACTGTAACTAATACTCGCTATCTTGCGACAGCCCACTTGGACATGGCCTTTGGTATTCACCAAGTCTTCCAACTTAACTCGCCTAGACTCGAACGTCCCTATCTTTCCATGGTCTTAAATCGCCTTGTCCCATCTTGGATAGTTAGGGCAAGGAGGGTGTACTAGTAAACAATGTCAATATAAAATAAGGTTGGGAATTCATAGGTAAGAACATTATAGAAAGGAATCTAATTTATCTACTTTTATTTTGATTATAGAAGTAAGATGACATGTCAGGAATACAAAACGGTAGGTAAATGACTCGTAACGCTTGCATTGGGTAATACGAGTATATTACTCTAGGTTACGTTAATAGATTTCTTTACAATAAGCTATAGGCCCACCCCAACTGACGTGGGGCTGCTTTACAGCGGCTGACAACGTCGTACGTGTATCACTAGATCTGAACGCATAGGACCACTAAGGACACTGCTACGATTTTAATAAGCCACGTTCCCTAAGCTCTAGTCATGTCTTACTCTATCCTAAGGCAGAGTACTGCGAAGTTCAACTGTCACTAAGCGAGACACGTTCCAGTAATCACTGGGCGCGTACTAGTGTAATGTACCCCTTATAACAGCCTACTCACCCGTTACTAAGACAATACAAAACTTGCACAATGCGTACCGCATCGTCAGTCCGTTGCAGAATTCTATACGATTGCTCCTGATATACGCCGAAGTGGTTATTCTAAATCATCACTTCTCACTTCCTTAAATTTCCCCATTTAGTGGATGCTTTCAATGTAATCGGCAACCGTGCGACCATGTCAAGCATCGGAGCGTTTCTATCTGGGCATCCAAACGTCGAGTCTCGCTAATAATTTGTGAGAGGCCGATAGCCAGATGTGTTTTAACGAGACACAATTCCTAGCGTTCCTTAGAACGAACTATCAATCCAGTTTAGGAAACTTGGTGAAGCCTACCCCCTTCCCGGGAAGTCTGCGTACATCAAATGCAATGCAAAATATCCTGTAGTTAGCCAGTCCATAGGGATAAGGTAACCATCACTAGCATTTGGTTGGTTTGTGTTCGTAGACATCTACAAAGTAGCATTATAGCTCAAATTGGCCCTAACGAGCTGCGAGTATTAATTAGGTTCAGCCATCCATAAGCGTTGCGACAGCCTTAAATGTCATGTCTGGGTTGTGGTTGTCTATTGTCTGTTGGTAGAGTAGTCGTCTACCGTCTCTTGGTAAATGTCACACCCAATGGAAGGCTTTCTCTGAGTCCCGAGAACCAGACGCTGGTGTAGGATACCTCAGTCATGTAAAGGAATAAGGAGGAATAGAATAGTAAACACTCACCCAATCGTTCACAGATACACTCACTGAGATTCACGCGCCTTACACACAACTTACATTATACCAGACTAATATGACCTAGTCTAAAACGACACTTATTATTACAATTTAAAGTATTAGATAACACTCCCGCTATCGCGATCTCTTCAAATAGACATAGTCTCATTATTATCGTCCTAGTCCTAGTCCTCTTCTAGCCTAGCCTAATTCGATTGCTCTTTGTCGTAGTCTTAAGCTAACTCTCAACTAAATTTGCCTAGGCTAGCACGTCCGTAACCTCCCGTGGCTCAACACTGACTCCCCTCAGCCCTACCCTTTTCGTTATTATTTCCATCTCCTATAACTCCACACGCCCACGCGCAGCCAGGGCCCTAGTTTTTTGTACCATCGTCTTCAAACGCTTTTTGTGTATTTCTTAATTGTTTCTCTATTGACTGTAAGGGTCGGGTCTTTTTTTTTTTTTTTTCGAGGTTAGGAAATCATCAAATAACTTCTCCCGCTCTGGGCGGAGCGGGAGGGAAGGGTCGGGTCTGGGGCCACATTTACGATAAACAGATGTGGCTGTAAATGGCGGCAATTGTACGTTGTTATTTCATGATTCTTAGAATTTGTAGAAAGTGCCCAAGTGTTTCCCATAAAATATAAATGGAATGTATTTTTAAGGTTTCACAATTCCAAAGAAATAGGATGTTTTGTTATTAATTACGGTAACATGTCGAGCTGTTAGATCATAAAATTAAGCCTCGTTATCACTAGGAACATTTGTCGAGCGACATGTGTCCCCGGTGACATCGGGCGATGTCGGGCCAAGTCGGACGACATCGCCGCGACATTGTTGAAACTGTTCCTTGTCGCACAGTCGATGAAAAGTAGTGATAAGGAACAGTTTCAACGATGTCGCGGCGATGTCGTCCGACGTGGCCCGACATCACCCGATGTCACCGGGGACACATGTCGCTCGACAAATGTTCCTAGTGGGGACGAGGCTTTAAGATTTAATGTATTTGTAAGAGCCTCATATCGTGAGACAATGTTAAAATAAGAATGTAGAATAAGATATTTTGATATTAATTAGGAGACATGACAGACAGTCATACCAGGCTGGTGCTTTACTTTGTTTAAATTTTTTCATCACCCCTGCTCTCTCTCCAAAAGGGTGAAGGAAAACATCGTGAGGAAACCGGCATGTCCCTCCTAGAACCAAAAATTCGAAGACATGTTACATCTACCAACCCGCACTGGGCCCGCGGGGTGGATTACGGCCCACTCCCTCTCACAGAGAGGAGGCCTGTGTCCCAGCAGTGGGAACATTATAGGCCTATTATGTATAGGCACATTTTTGATACATTGGGTTACATTATTGATATTTTCGTAGGGATCTCAATTTTTTTTTTTAAATATTATACTGCCTATGTTACGTGCTGATAATGTAGCTTTCTATAGGTGAAAAAGTTCTTACATCTATACAAAAAAAAAAAACAAAAAAACAAATCTTTATAGTAGTTATACAAGTATAGATTGGTATAGATTTACTAATTTTATTTTGTAATATTTGCAGTAAGATGATTTCATCATGATTTGTTTTCGAAATAATACCTAGTTGTACTTTTGTTAATTAAATTGCCTCTGGTTTGTTAATTAAATTGAACTCAAATAGTTCAGTCAGGGAAATTAAGTTGAAATTGTCACCCTTCGTCAATTTGCTGTGTCACTTCATAAACTGTCAAAGAATTACAATTTGTGTAATGAACACGCCTTGTCAGTACGAATTTTTCTATATTTATATCCTTGCACACATACAAACTTGGTATTTAGCAATATTTAACAAACTATTTAATTAGGTACTCAATATAATATCAGTATAGACTTTAGACTTCTTGAAGACAACCTTTAGATTCCGAGGCTCGAAGAGAACTAACTCAGCAACTACGCCGCACACCAAAAATCATGTTGTATTTGTTTGGAAATTATGACATTTGAATATACGAACAGTATGCTTATCAAATCATTTTCCTGACTGTGCAATGGTTTTTTTATTGTCTCTGTTACAGTGGAAGCTAAGAAGCTCTGTAAAAACGTGCAGCGGCTGAACCGTGCAGCCTTTCAGAAGATGACTGCTTGTCGGATCTTCACGATCGATGGAAGTCTACCTCAGAAGTTTAACAGTCTAGTATTGGAGTATACAGTTATGATACTGCAGTTTGCTGTTGTATCATGGAAAACAAGACCAATTATTAACTCATATTAATAAAAATAAATTACTTATATTACTAGTTTTCGCTGGCGTGGAGGGCGGGTTATTTCCTACGAGAACGTATTACAGAGACAAACAGTATTCTATGTCCTAACTTAGGTCATGGTCTACTTGTGTGCTTAAATTAATCGAAAACCGTTTAGCCGTTAAGGCGTGAAGAGGTAACAGACAGACAGACAGTTACTTTCGCATTTTTAATATTTTATTATTATTGCTATATGGTAATTGCTAAGAGTAGTGGCGGCCCAGTGGTAGCGGCCACCACTTACGAGTTGTAAGTCGTAGGTTCGAACCCAGATAGGCGCTTTACTTTGTGTAAATGATTTCATTAAAACGATGAAGGTAAACATCGTGAGGAAACCGGCATGTCCTAGAACTAAAAGTTCAAAGATATCTGACATCTACCAACCCGATTACGGCCCACTCTCTCTCACCGAGAGGAGGCTTGTGTCCCAACAGTGGGAACATTATAGGCTGATTATGCTAATTGCTAAATGATAACAGCCGCACGAGTCGATGGAAGGTTAAGCTGCGATCATCCATAACATATCGGGACCCCTCTGTTCCTCGAAACTCAAACTCAAACTCAAAGCATTTATTTCAATTAAACCATTGACAGACACTTTTGAATCGTCAAGGAGTCGGTCAGTTAGAAATATGAAGCTAGCTGCCCATTCCGAAGCGTAGTAGGTACCTATGGAGAAGAACGGGCAAGAAACTCCATGTACACTCTTTTAAATTATAGGTATTATATTATATTATACATAAAGATCAGTACAAAAATAATGTTGAAATTATAACTAAATGTGAGGACGATGTAAAATAAAAAACGCGTCCATTTTATCAAAATAAAGAAAAACAATTTCTAAATAAAATAATTACAAATAAGCCGCGGAAGCTAAGAGGTGACTCGGAAAGCACAGCACACAAGCCGTTAATGGTTCCGGATGTCATTCGTAGATCTTTGACAGTCGTTACGGGTCGTCAGAAGTCCAAAAGTCTGACTACCAGTCTTAACAAGGGGTATAGTGTTACCCAGTAATTGGGTTGTGGAGGCCAGATAGGCAGTCATCATTCATCATCATCATCATTTCAGCCGAAAGACGTCCACTGCTGGACATAGGCCTCCCCCAAAATGGGGGGGGGGGGGGGTGCCATGCTGCTGCCCATTCTCTAGTAAGTCCCTTAGTCGACTTTTACGACACCCACGGAAAGAAATGGGAATATTGATATACGCTCCATGTAAAATATTGATATCCAGGGGCATCGTTTAAACTGGAAGCCAACCCCAACATAATTGGGAAAAGGCGAGGTAGATTGATTTATTATGGTGGTCTGTCCTTCAGTCCCCACTGACACCTATTCGGTGTCAGTGGCCACGCAGTTTTCAACTCTATTATAACGCAATAAGGTTCGGGCTCGGGTTCGGGTTCGGGGCGCGAGGGATCTTGACTTCATGCTCTCATAGTAATAGAAACTAGAAAACGAAGTACAGCTATGAGATCTCAATACCAGAATCTATTATGCACGGACGTATATAAAACTAGCTTATTAAAAAGAAGTGTGATTTGTATGGCTCCTGTAATCTTTAATAAAATAACTGACCAAATCAAAATCCTAGAAAACGAAGTACAGCTATGAGATCTCAATACCAGAATCTATTATGCACGGGCGTATATAAAACTAGCTTATTAAAAAGAAATGTGATTTGTATGGCTCCTCTAATCTTTAATAAAATAACTGACCAAATCAAAATCTTACCGTTGCAAAAATTTAAAAGGCGTTCCAGAATTCAGAATTAGTTAAATGTTATTATTCTGTGCAGGATTTCTTAAATGATATTTTTTTGTAAATATCTTTATTATCCCCTACTTTATATTACATTTGCATGCTATATTAAGGCAGAATGTACATGGATCCTATTATATAATTTAACAACTTATTTTTTATGTACCTACATTCTAAGCAAATAAAGACCTATTCTATTCTATTTTAATTATATTATAAAAGTTAACATAAAAAAGTAAGCCTACATTTTATAGGTACCGTTTGTTAAGTTAGCTTGTTAAGAGGGTTCATTTAGAGGCACAAACTGTAAAGTAAAAAAACCGGCCAAGTGTGTGTTGGACCACGCACACTGAAGGGTCCCGTTATTGGGATGAATTAAAACCTTAACATTGTAGTTGAAAAACATGTTCTCCCATACACTCCAACGGCAAATATAAGTTGGTCGACTATTACTCGTTAACTTGTAAAGCCTACTTAGGTGTGATAGTTTTCCTTCTAACTTCGTTATATACTGCCGTGATTTTTTTTCACATAAACAAAAACAACCATTTAGCTGACAAAGGCAAGTGCCTTTGTGCAAATTTTTTTAGAGTCAAGTGACTCTAAAAACATTTGTACTTTAAAGCTTTATATTACGCAAACGGATCCCAGAATGAAAAAATGGTTTTCACAGATAGCTTATCCAACGATACTCCATAGAATAGATTTTTTTTCATGATTTTATTTTACATCTTTGTCGCCGTGATTAATGTATACCAATTTACAGCTTTCTAGTACTAAGAGTCTTTGAGCTAAGCCGCGGACAGACAGACAGACGGGCATGGCGAAACTATAAGGGTTCCTTGTTGACTACGGACCCCAAAAAATATTATTGCCTAATGGCAACACACACACAATTTATACACTTTTGAGATCAGTGGCAATTCACATTGCGAATGATCTCAGTGTATTAGGCTTTACATTTAGCCTTTTTTTTTCCATTCACATAGTAGGTTTATTTATGATCATGGTAAGATTGTGCTCTACAAAATCCAGTTGATTTATAATTATTATTCATATGTTTTTGTACGTAACTGGTGAGAGATTGACGAATGTTTTAAGACAACCTACGTCATACTCTATCCTGTTCTAACTGATAAACAGATCATTTACAAATAAATACACAAATACACTAAAGCAGTAACCGACGTACATATATTCAAATCTCAACTACCATCCCTTGACAGTTGTATGAAATAGCTATAACACGGCAAATTGACGTGGCGTTTCAATTTGATAAACAATTAATTACCCTGTCTGTATTTACAATAAATAACTAAAAAATAATATTTTTCTAGGTAAAAAGCAAAAATATTTCATAACTTTCGTAAAACTTATTTGATCAGATTACTTTAAATACACAATCACAAAGACAGAAGAGTAAAAACGGGCTGAAAAACTGGTCTTATCGGTCTAGATCTAGACGATCTCTGAGCTCGTTAATTATCTGGTGCAACGAACAAAAACGACCTATCGGGTTTTATATAGGACCGGTCACTGCCGTTTTTTCATGGGCCTGACGTCAATACGATTAATCTAGCGTATGGCATGTAGGTATATCATGTAGGAGGGAGGGGTTTCGATGCCAAAATACGTGGCCACTATTTGACGAGGGTGCCAATGCCATTTGCCGTTGCCGTCAAATGGCATTTAACAAAAAGTCTTAGAAAAGATATGTCACCCATCTGCCTATTTCGTTAAATTCAGAAGAATGTGATTCCTCGTTGCGATCAAAAATATCTGACATGACTTAGGCAGTCTAAAAACCTGAGAGTATAATGTATCAAGTTTTCTTCTATATCGCAATCAGTGCTGCTCATATTGGACAAAAATATTTCATCCCACTGGCAGCATAAATATCTGACGGTAATGTTGGACAGTAGAAATGCCAATAATAAGCGCTTTTTTTCTGTTTGGCAACTGAATCGATGTCGGCTATTTTGCCAGTACCAAGTTTGAAATTGATACTCACCTACTTTAAGATGGGTAACTGATACTGGCAGAATAGTCGACATCGGCTCAGTTATAAGAGGTGAAACATTTTTTTGAAGCCGATGCAGCATCCTATATTTTGGCGTCGCTTGTCTTGCCAGATAGTTTTGGTGTTCCTTCGATGTCACATATTTGTGCTGCCACTTGCCACTGCTATCCACAAATGATCACATATACCTATTTGCCGTCATCTTGACGACAGATATTTATGGATGAATCATGAAATTAGATATTATTGCCGAGCTGTCCACATATTACTGAGGACAGCTCGGCAATAATATCTGATTTAATAATTTATGCTCGTGACTATACGAGCGAAGTCTGGAAGCCAATTCTCGTACTTAAAAACCGGCCAAGTGCGTGTCAGATCACGCACAATGAAGGGTTCCGTAGTTGGGAAGTTGGGATGAATTTATCTCAAAAACAAACTTAACATTGTAGTTGAAAAACATGTTCTCCCATACATCGATATATGCCACGGTCAATTTCCCAACGGCAAATTTAAGTTGGTCGACTATTACTCGTTAACTTGTAAAGCCCACTTAGCTGTGATAATTTTCCTTCTAATATCATTATATACTCTACTGCCATGAATTTTTTCACATCTCCATTTACAACTATCTAGCTGACAGGGGGGAGGCACTTGACTCTAACAAAAATTTGCACTTTAATGCTTAATATTACGCAAGTGGATCCACTTGCGTAATATAAAATAAAAATATAGCGTCTGTGAACACCACTTTTCGATTCAAGAATCGAAAAGTGGTGTTCACAGACGCTATATTTTTGAACGGCCTATCCAACGATACCCCACACCATGGGGTAAGTAACTTTGTCAGCGTGATTAAAATGTATACCTATGCCAAATTACAGTTTTCTAGTACTAAGCCTCTCTGAGCTACAGCGGGGATAGACAGACGGACATGGCGAAACTATAAGGGTTCTTTGTTTGCTACGGAACCCTGCGAAAAACGTTCAAATTCAAGTCGCAATCAATGTCAAAAAGTTCAGTGACAAACAATGTCAAGACTGAGATTAGAATACGAACGTTCTTAAGAATATTGGAATTGCCCCTCTGGACTTTGAAGATTGACGGCGATGTTTTGCGACGTTACCCATGGTTTCTGGCAACACGTGTCGTGGGCATTGTTGCAGCCAGTATGGTAACCTAGTTGCTTTGAGATCTTTCGGCATATAGGTATCGTAAACATACAATCATTATGCAAATGAGAAAAGCTAGTTATAAACATCCTGTCATTACGGACGTCAGCGTTTTCGTTGTCAATATAAAATCAAAGTCCACTATTTACTAAATAATATACCCAGTGATTATCTTAAAGCTTTTAAGGTTCTGTGTCTTTAAAGTTAAAGCAGCTGGTAATCCGTCGGAGGGTGGAGAATCAAGTGTTGTGATACAGCTCCTTTCTATTTTCGTCAACGAATTTTCAGTTACCATTTTAATAATGTTATTAAACAATAACTCTTCGAAAAAGTCAGATATTAAGTTGAAACCTTCTAAATACAGTTTAATGTGTTACTAATTCCTTTTAGTAAGAGATTGCGTAAGAATTTAATAGAGGCTGAACAGGGGACCAACCATCACCTCTTAAAGCAGTATTATTTCAATATTACTTCAGCGTGAGAAAGAGATGGAGCTGTACAAGACATGGCTTGTTTATACTTTCGTCAAAATGTTTTGGAACAGATTATAATTGAACGTAGAGCATTGGCTGTCAGGTGTAACATGCTGGCCCGCAGGTTCGCATGGTGTACGCGAGAGGTTAAGAGCTCTTACACACGAGCGGCATGTTCCCAACGGCAGAGGTAACTGCAGCCGTCGACGCGCGTCGGCGGCAACCGTCGACGCGCGTCGGCGGCAACCGTCGACGCGTCGGCGGCAGCAGTCGACCTATAGCGACACTTGCAGTTGTAGTGGGCTTCGAATTTGAAATGTCGACGGCTGCCGTCGACGCGTCAACGGAAGCCGTCGCGTCGACGTCACACTCGTACGGTGCTCTACGAGTCCAATATTATAACGCATTCCGGGTAATGCCCAGGCATTATCAGGAACGCGTTGCCGCGCTTCTGTAGCGTATCGGGAATGTTCGCAGACGCACGCTTTCTGGATTTCGGCTCGCTGCTGCGTTTGCGAATCGCATCACTGATGCGTCGGGTGCGTGACAACCTCAACAGCCTGGTGGCTACTGTAGGCAGGGTGGATGGCCAAATAATCAGTCACTGGATGGCGGGACATTTAGATACGTGATATAATTAGTTATATACGTGTTTTAGTTAGTAAGTATCAACTTATTTACTCATTGTTATGGATCTCTGGTTTGAAAATAAAGATTTATTATTATTATTATTACTTACGTCTCTTGTCATTGCTCGGTACCCTGGGGTCCTGGGGGTAACCATCACCTCTTATAGCAGTATTATTTCAATATTGCTTCAGCGTGAGAAAGAGATGGAGCTATAAGTCCTGTATAGCTCCATCACTTTCCCACTGTGAAGTAATATTATAATAATACTGCTATAAGAGGTGATGGTTACCCCCCAGGACCCTTGGAATGCGTACGAAGGGCAGAAACCAACTCGCAGAGGCCCGTTAGACGTTTTTTAATGAAATGAGGCACCAATGGTCGATTATCTCTGTTCACACTATGCAAGTGCGCCCAAGGACAACCCCCTGTTGGTGTAGGACTATTGCGGAATATGGAAACAAAGATATTGGATTATGGGCTTGGGTGGCTAAAGTGAACTGGTTATCTAGAACTATGGAAAGACTATGGCCCCTGCCTGACCAATTTTTTATATAAAATACACAAAAACGATCGCTAGCACATAGTGTCGTAGTGAAGGGGGCAACATGTCCCAAGGTGCTTGTGAGGAGTGGAGAGGTATTCCACGGCTATCAGGACAATCCCGGAAGTACGGTCAAGATCTCTACTAGCATCTTATTTGAATACTTCCTACCTCCGAGCACGTTTGCTCATGCAAATCTTCACTCAAGCCAGCCAATAAAGGCAGGAATGAGGTGGGAGCTCTGTTTCTGATCAGTGTTCACTCCAGCCTGCCAATAAAGGCTAGAGATGAGGAACAAGACATCTCCCGGGAGATAGATTCCGTGGAGTCGCTACTGCCCAACAGCTCGCCACATGCTGGCCTGCGGGTTTCTGTATCTTTCTTGGTATGGCTCCTTACCCTCGACCTGTTCCGGAAAAGTAAACTCTACCGGCACAGTCCTAGAGTTCGGAGTGCGCAAGCCCCACCACGACACACGTAGAGATACGGCGGTGGGGTTATTATTATTATTATTATCGTTTAGCATTGTTTTTCTTTGATAGTATTTTGTAAACGATTATTAATTACAACGATTTTAGGTTGACCTTTTAAGAATCTTCAAAAGTAGGTACTACATAAGTTGTACAGTTTAATCTCAAATTACGAACTATATAGCTTTTTCGTGCAGTCCCGATCAAATCTCACGATCAAATCTCACGATACGATACCCATTGACGTCATAAGACGGCTGTCTAGAGCACAGAACCAGTTCAAGCAAGTTAAGAATGTGCTTTGTAATGGGCAAAAACCGAACCGAATGAAAAAAGTTAACGTACTATTGCACGTCATTTGGATAAACGATTAAGTTTTGACGGCGGGCGTAGCGTTCAGAAGAACAAGTCAGTCAAGTCTGAGCTCTGATGGTGTGTGGTGTCATTAGGCAAAGGTATTTGTTTGTGTAGGTTGAATCTATTATTTATAAAAAAAATCAGCTTATTACACGATTGGCCAAAAACGAGTGTTAAAATTAAGGATTTTAACACTCGTTTTTGGCCATCATCTCGAGTGGCATAGACTATATATATTTTTGAAAAAAAAAAATACAATATGGCGGCAGTATGGCCCCATTTTCAAATGCGAAAAAAAAATCTTCAATTATAACAATATGGGTATCAAATTGAAGGCCTTGATGAGCACTTACAACAATAAAATAGAAATATATTTTACATAGGTAGGGTGTACATGCAAAACAAACATTTCATCCCCACGCCAGCCATGCCTCGCCTCGCCGTGAGAGTATAAAACCACCTTTAGTTCTTAAAATAAAAATACCATCACTTAGCATTACATTTTTTAAAATAAAACTTGTCACTCAAATGTATAAAATAAAAACAAATAATTAAAAAAATAAAAACTTTTTAATCTAAGAGGTCACACAGCAGGTCATACAGCTTTACTAATACAACTTTTTTTTTACTTTTTAATTCATTTTTTGGCAGAGCAGTCGTGTTTTTAATTTTTAGGGTACCGTGCCCAAAGGGTAAAACGGGACCCTATTACTAAGACTCCGCTGTCCCTCTGTCTATCTGTCTGTCCGTCTGTCACCAGGCTGTATCTTATGAACCGTGATAGTTAGACAGTTGACATTTTCACAGAATGGTGATGTATTTCTGTTGCCGTTATATAAACAAATACTAAAAACCGGAATAAAATAAATATTTAAGGGGGCTCCCATACAACAGACATGATTTTTTTGCCATTTTATAGATAATAGCTCGGAACCCTTCGTGCGCGAGTCCGACCCGCACTTGTTTAAATTATACGACTATGCCTATGTATCTTGTAATTTATAGTGATGCTTGGCATGCCCCTGCCCTAAAACTGATTTATTTGGGGTCGGTGTAACATGTCTTCTTTGATATAATATATCTCTATTACCCGTCATTTCAGTCGTCATCTCAACCAGTCAGCCTTAATTAGGCCAATAGGGTCTTACATCCATTTATGAAAAGTGACTTAATTAAATTCTATAGTGCTAATATGCCCCAAAAAAAAATCACAAAATTTTTATTAATTGATAAGTGCCATAAAAATGCATTTAAATTTTACATTTTCAAATTTCGCGCGTAGTTTGACGAAAACGCTGGACGCAGTGGACGCCATGTTGCCCTGTGGTCATGACGTCACTTGGCTATGTAAACAAATGCGCTGATCTAGTATCTAACTATCAATTGACAGTTGACACGTTTTAGTTTACACAGCCGTATGACGTAATAACATGGCGGCTACTATTTCATGGTGTTTTTTAACAGATTAGAATAACTGAAAACGTAGAATTGAATTTTAAAATTTATTTTTTTATATTATGAACTAAAACTAACATTTTCTGACTCCTTTTTGCCTAAACTATCTCAATAATATATTTATAGATTTTTTCTCGTATATAGTAAAATACCCTATTATGATGGAGATAACTTCTGAGATATAGTATAGCTGTAGTAGGTATATGCGCAAATATATTTTAACTACAAGGTCAAATAAAATTAGCTAGCAAAACCCCGCAAACGTGGTGGGTTGATATATAAACGAAAGATTTGAAGATTTTTTTGGGGTCAGCGACCGGTGGTAGTTTGTTACCTATGAAGTATGAGTTGAGAAAACCTTTTATTCTTATTTTATCGTGTTGAGTTATCGATACCTATCACGTCTGTGAAGTTTACACAAAAAAAACAAGATTTACACGTTTTCTACCCTTTTTTTTTGGTGGGAAATCATCAAATAACTTCTCCCGCTCTGGGCGGAGCGGGAGGGTGTGTCAGACTCTTACTGACTAAAACACACCCGTATTCCTTCCTGTTGCCTGTGTTGCGGGGGCCTCGGTGACCCATAAGTACCTTCCCGCGACCCCGGCAGGACGTTTTGACACTTGCGGTTGATGACCCCAAAAAAAAACTCATCAATTTTTTTTTTCTGTTATCATGTTATGATAATACCCATCACGTCTGCGGAGTATCGCTAGTTAATTAAATTTGACCCTGTATGTCCTGAATGAGTTATAAACTTCATAAAAAAATGCTGATTTATAATAGTGGAATAAACTCAAAGTATGTCATTGCTATCATCTCATAGAAAGATTCTGAACTTTTTGAAGCTCGTCACACTCGGCCTTGCACTTGATTAGTTTATAATGTCAATACAGGTTATAAAACACGCGTTTTATAACACGTGCATCATTATATGTTTTCTAGAAGGTATAGCAGATATTTAAGGAATGCTTTAACTGCTCTCCGATGGAGCTTGATACAGAAATGACTTCATGTTCTTATTGCAATTAATGACCATTTATAACCGACTTCAAAAAAAGGAGGTTTCTCAATTCGACCGTATATTATTTTTTATGTGTGTTCGCCGATGTCTCCGTCAATGCTCCCGAGGTGGTCCCATTGTCACCAAGTCATAATCTGATGAGGGGATACCATGGAAAACGAGGGACATCCTCAAATTTTAAAGGCACACCTATAGCGATTTAGGATTTTTTTTATAGTAACTTGTGCATTTGCATGGAAAGCAGCATTTGGTGGAGTGGAATTGATGATGAAGACCACAGATGGCCACTGGAACTACTTAATAAGAAGTATTTAATGAGTTGCGATTCGATTAGGTACTTTAATATGGTTGCTAAGCTCTTCACAATGCATATGGTGAGTGGCAGTTCTCCTGGTTCTTACCAGGAGAACTCCTCAACAATTAATGACTCTGAATAAAAAAAAAGCAATATTTTGTAAAAGGTAATGAGCAGTTGACATTAGGCTATTATAACTTAGATAAATCATTAGATAAAACCAAATAAAATCAGATAAAATTAAATAAAATAAAATCAAATAGATACAAATAAAATCAGTTTATGGCATGTTTTTTTTGGAACGAAGTTCCTTATCGCTCGTTATAAAGTGTAACGTGTGTTGGGTGGAGTGACGTGCAAACGTTTTTTTTTTTCAGTCTATCTCTCATCCGCCAAATGTGCAAAAGCGAAAGGCACTTTGTTCCAACCGGGTGTCCCACGACATCGCTCGACTGTTTTTGTTTTGAGCATTTAGTTTGTGTCGTAGTTTACTAAATAATCAGCCTATAATGTTCCTACTGCTGGGACACAGGCCTCCTCTCTATGAGAGGGAGTGTGCCGTCATCCACCACGCGGGCCCAGTGCGGGTTGGCAGATGTTACATGTCTTCGACTTTTTGGTTCTAGGACATGTCGGTTTCCTCACGATGTTTTCCTTCACCGTTTTGAGAGTAATGGTGAGGAAATAATTTACACAAAGTAAAACGCCTGTCAGGGTACGAACCTACGACCTACAACTAGTAAGTCGCGGCCGTTACCACTGGGCTACCGCTGCTCTGTACTTAGTGTAGTTTACTAATATTGGTATAATATTGGAAATAAATGGTTGTGTAAACTTGGTTGTGCTGAACGAAAAGCTGGTTACGTTAATAACACAAACAAAATGGTGGCGGGCTGAAAATGTCGCCACTTAATTAAAACAGCAACATGGTGCCAGGTGGTGTCATTTGTTTTTGTTTCAACATCTGTTTTAATTTTAGATTTGTAGCTTTTGTGGAGAAGCCACCAAAAGCCAAATGTCACGTACAATTGTTTGCCCTCGCAAAAACTTAAGGCTCGTGCAGACTAACGCAATATCGCGGGCACAACAGGCAGCAATATGACTTTGCGCGCGCAATATCGCCCCTGTCTGCACGAGCCTTCAGCGTAAATGACACACACAGCAAAACTTTCTTTCGTCTTTTTTTATTCCACATCAATAAAGCACCGACTCGTTTTAACGAGTTTATTAAAAAAAAATGTTCTAGTGTTGTAATTGTTTAGTTATGTAATAAGAAAATGCCATAAATCGCCCGGCGTTTCGAGCTCTATATTGTACCTAAGCAAGGTTATTGCTCATTCTATTGCCCACAACTACGTCTATTTAGGTCGAAATGGTTACTAACCTCGCAAAAAGAACAAACGGTGAGTTTTTTCAGACCTACGGACAAAGTAAATAAGAATTATGTTTTTCTTGGTTTTCCAAGAATGAGGATAAAAACTGCTACTTTCTCACGTCAGATGTCGCTACTATCCAACTTAATTTAAAAATGTATGGAATTTGACAGCTATCTGTCATTCTTTTGTAAACAAACGACGTTTTTTACGCTTAATTAATTAATAAGTCCCGTTGCACAGCTGTTGACTGCAAAAATGCGGGGACCCATGTATTTGTCAAAGATGTTAAAAGACGAAAACAAAAAAAGGAAATTCGATATTTCGTCGAGACTATGTGCTATCGTTCTGTAGGTAACCTGAAGACTTATGGGAGAAATTCGTACACAGGTGATGCACCCAAGAGAATTAAGTGTGTTTTCTTTACGTGCAGGCACTTGTGAAGTGATATTATGTAAATTATAGTAAAGGTGTATGTGTGTTTTGTATTATAATATTAGATCAGTGCTAGAATTAACATCTCTGAAGTTTTTCAAACAGGAAGATCATCCTCGAGTTGGTTTTCAATTTTGGTCAGGTTATTTCTGTCGTACGCCTCCAGTCTTCAACCAAAAAGAACTCAACAAACACAAAATAACCTACAAATTATAAAACATTTATAATTTATTGATTTTTCCAATGTAACTGCTTTTTTACCAGTAGTAGACGCTTTCCCTGTCCTTAGCTCGTCTTTTAATAGTGGTACACATACAGTCGCATACATATTTATCTAGTTTTCGTTTAATTTGTGATCGACACAAAAGTAAACAAACAAAACAATGACGGTTTGTAGACGGACAACTGTGCTGCCACCTATGATGAGCTTTCAGTTGTTAACCCCATTTAGGAAAATAAATAACAACCAAAAACAAAATTGTGGACAGTCTTGTTTACAATTTTGTTTTCCTGTACCTAACCTTTTCCTCGGAAAAGGTTAGTGGTGTTGAGTTTGTGGCGTTCCGTCACAGTTTGATGTAAAGGAGTTTTTATATATTTTAAGTACTGACTGCTGTGAATAACCATTTAGTTTTTAAAAGTTTTTATGTATTTTTTTAATTCTATCATCTATAAAAAAAAAAAATAATAAAGAGATTTGCGATTTTCTCTTCCGTCAAGTATCTATTAGCTTTTTTTTCCTACTAAAATATAAAAGGTTGATTTTTAGTCATGGTCCCAAATATCAAATCCACATGTCGAGAGAAGTGGAAGATTTCTGCGATCGTCAAGCTAGCACCTTCATGACTGAAGTTGCTACCATATCACCACTGCTGGAAAAAGTTTAAATTAATATCAAGGGTTCTGGAGCAGGGCAGGCTCCTTGTCGTGTTACGATGTTTGTGCACAGGCTTAGCTGGCACTAAACCTGTGAAATTCGTGTTTTACAGCTCTTGTCGTGGGCCACCACGATACGAGCTGTGTGAAAACACAAAAATTTCAAGAATGACAGTTCTGGAAAGAATTACAGGGCTTTACTTTGTATGCATAAGGTTTTTTTTTAATAAGCTGCACAAAGAAAAATAGAAGAAACAAATATTTGATTAAATCTGGATATCAAAACTCAAATATTTACAACCTCTAAACGCAGAAACTGGGATGGTAGCTATGGAGTTACCTTATTCACCAGAATATGGCGTTTCTATTTCTATAATATGTGCTAATAAGCAGGATTTTGGTGGTAGTGGTATCATCGTTTAAACAAGATACTTTTGCTTCCTCGTTTTTTTAAGGAGTACAGGACACGACGCTAATTACTGCTGAGATATCCCAGTCCTGTTCCATCGAATCTGAGTCATTTTTAGAGAAGAAGACTTCTGTTCATGAAACACAAATATATTATTCTTAGCTCTGGAGAATTAAGCTTTCAACATTAAAAATTTATTGATGTCTTCCTTCAAATCTGAAAGTCAGAATTCATAATTGTCATATTTTGATGTCACTTCTCTGTCTTGATGTGTGGTCGTGTATAGTTGTGAATTAATTTTGTTATTAGTTTTGTTTTGTGGTGAAGCATAGTGTGGTAGTGGTGTGGTGAACACGAGGACTGTACCAACCTTTAATCCAGGTGTGCAGATGATCGACTCTAAAGCTATGCCATAGGTTCTTGCTAGCATGTGTGATGAGCATCGTACGGTGATGCCAATGAGAATAGCATGACTCCCGCGCCGGTTGCTCAGTTGTTCGACGTTTTTCTAATATTGAAATTTAATTTAATACGAGTATACGAGTAATGCTTTATTCATCTGCCAAGTAAATGTTTCATTTACGATTTTGGCTGAATCCATAATAGGTAGGAATAAGCCGACCAAAATAATAAGAGAACATGATCATTCCATCTCGGCCTAACCAGTCTGAATCCTTCACAAGTCTGAAATGTTACAATCGCCGCAGTCGGTACCTTACTTAAAAAACAATGTTAATATTGTAAATATTTGTAAATAATATCATGACTATCAGTGCTCCCATCAAGCCCACTGACAAGACAGTAGTATCAGTGATAAAGCCTCGTATTTACTAGGGGACAAATATCCCGCGACACATGTCTCTAGAGATATCGAGCAATATTGGGCAACGTCGGGCAATGTCGACCAACATCGCCAAATATCTTGCTTTACCTTTTTCAACGCTTTCGATGTTGCCAGACATGTCGTGCGATGTCACTCCACGTCGCTCGATTTAACCCCACATCTCTAGGGACACGTGTCGCGGGAAGCTTTATCAGTCCAAGCCTGTCGTACATGGTGCACGATGCATGATGCAAAGCGATAGCGCTTTGGTTGGCAGTTGCAGGGCACGAACTATCTTGCATAGTTCATGTTGGACATATTTTTGCTTTCTTTATCCAAAATCGTTTCGTTTGCCTTGCTTTACATTGGGTACCTACTTAAAAGATCATAATAATAACACGATATTTTGTAAATCATGAAGAAACACGTCCCAATTATGGATACTTTGCAAAGAAGTGCAAGGAGAAAGTATTTTTACGAATGTATGCGATGTCTTAATGTGACACCCAGATTACATGGAGTCCTGTCATTCTTCTTTAAGCCTGATTTCTCATAAGCACTACTTAAATTTAGTCATGCTGTATTATAGTCTTTTTAACGCACTATCATCTGCCTAGCCTTTTCTTTTTTTTTGTAGACTTAATAGGTCAACCCAAGGCGTCTACAATTTAGTTACATTTTTGTAATGTACAGGTACAGTTACAATTTGTTGTTAACATAATATACGAGTATTATTGGACTCTAATGCTTAACTTCTAACTTATAAGTTATAAATCTTATAATAATGAATACATCTTAGCCTACTTACGTCGATATATCATGAGCTAATTTGTATGGCAGTGTGTGAGGTGGACATTTGCTGCAGATATAATTTTGTTCAGTCCGTCCGTGAACAAGTCTACATATTGAGTTAGTATGATTGAGTTGAGGAGCGTAAGAGTACGTCGAGTAGTTGCATTTCTTGTGGCACGGGTGCGGGAACCAGCCACAGCCAGCAGGGGTCACCGCCGACGCAAACCATGCTCCCTCGCACCCCGCATTGCTCCCAGGCTCCTTTTCAGCTCTAGAGTGTGGTTTCCGAGCTTATCCTTTACAAAAAGCGAGGTATACAGAAATGGATAGTACCCGTTCTCCTTGTATATGTATCGGCAGATTTTTTTTCTATCGTAACTTTGTACTTGGCGTCGTACGGATCCCAAATGAGAGCATTATACTTTAACCAGTTGCAAACGTACGCGTTGTATAGCATGATTGCAACTCTACAATCCTGAAACTTGTAAATTTGACGCATTATAAAACAAAGTGTTCTGTTAACAGCTTTCGTCATGGACACGATATTTTACCTAAAATTAAGGTGAAGGTCAAATGTCATGCCGAGATCACGCATCTCATGGACTCTTGTCAGCGTAGTGTCTAGTATGCGATAACTGTGTTAAATGGGAGTCCTAGTTCTTAGCATAAGTCATAACTTGGCATTTTTCCGTTAAATTGTTGACGATTTCTGACGCTCCATTCAATAACGTTAGATATCTTGTTCTGGAGAACATCGCATGTACTTCGCTTGTTCACTACTTATGTATAATTTAAGGTCGTCGGCGAACATCAGACATTTTACACTTTTGATGACCTTGGGGTGACCATGATTAGGAATAAAATAGGACCCAGAGTACTTCCCTGGCTTACTCAAGATCTAGTTTAATAGGACTGAGATTTGTACCCAGCGAGTTGAAAGTATTGCTTACGGTCACCTAAGTAACTAGCAAAGAGTTGGAGTACTTTCGGTGTAAACCTATTGCTGAAAGTTTGCTTAGAAGCACATCATTATTGACTCTATCGAACGCTTTCTGTATGTCAAAATAGGCCGTATCTACCTGCCACCCTATGTCAAGTTCGGAATGTGTATAATTTACAAAGTTAATATGATCGGTGGCAGTAGATCGACCAACTCTGAATACGTGTTGAGCGTCATCTAGGCGCATTTTAATTTGTGAGCTTATGTGGCTGGCCAATAGGGTTTCGCAGATTTTTCCAAACACGGAAGGGACAACAATAGGCCTATATTCATCTAGTTTGTGTTGTGAACTCTTTGGCACAGGCGTGACCCTAGAAGACTTACAGCGTGACGGGTAAGTGCTGGTTGTTATATATAATTAGTATACATGGAGCAGTGGTGTTTTTAACCCTGAAGCGTATTATTTTACAATGAATGGTGAGATGTCGTCAGGACCTGGTTTTATTCGCTTTATGGCACGTCTGAAATCCAAAGGGTTTATGGGATCGACAGTAAATAAAATAATATTTTCTGGGTATAAGGTAGGAATGTCTTTAAGGAAGACCGACGCGAAGTACTCTGCGAAAGCGTCTGCATAGAGCGACTGCATATCTCACCTACACAATCCAGTAACTGGGTAATACAATATCTCTTGGCAAGACTGGATGATAGACGTTCGGGTTTCTGACTTCAGGTTACGTCACAGATCTACAAATCTATCGATCTAGATCTACAAATGACAGCCGAGACCAATGGCTTATCGTGCTTTTGGAGGCACGGGGGCTCTCGAAGTCTCAAAAGGTCACCCATCCATGAACCGACCTTGGCAGCGTAGCTTAACCTTTGATTGACCCGTGTGACTGTTATTACGTAGCCAAAAGTTTTTTAACGCACATAGCGTGTATAAAAAGTGACTGAATAATATCAGTTATGCTAGGTACCACGCTGAACGAAAATAAATGTTGACTCAAACCAATAAAATCAGCTCTACGAGTATGTATTGGATTTATATAGCAGAACTAAGCGGTGGCTGTCATAACATAGTATTGGACATTGCATGCGAAGCGAGCCGCGTCGGATATTTTAGCCATGAGAGCAGCGGTTTTTCGTTTCGGTCGTTAGTACGAAATTCAGTCGTAACGCTAAATATCTTGTACATCTATAGATGTACAGAAGACTTTTCTGATTTGTCTCTTAGGTCGGCAACGTGCAGATATCGAAAGGCATAACTAACTTTATACCAGGGGCTTCGTAGAGGCGATCGGCGGCAGAGATTTCTCGCGTCCGGCCCTGGTTCAGGCCATGGTACGGAGCGAGAGGGCATGGGCAGCCGTCACCTCCTTATGCGAAGCAGTAATACTCGCGAAGAAGGAGGCGGGACGGTTGAGGGAAAGGCAAATTTCCTCTCGCCCCTAGCCGCCGCAGGAGACGCCCTGGGCGTCGGGAATCCCGGGCGGATTTCCGGCCACCGTAGGCGCGGGCTTGCGGACGGTGAGCAATGGGTCGCTCACCGTCGGGTAAGGACCAGGCCCGGGTCGACGGCGCGTAGTATTCCACGCGCGCCTCAAAGAGATGTTGTCAGCACAAGTGTAGGGGTCCACTAGGGCCGATGCCTGCCGGGGTCGCGGGAAATTACTAAACGGTTACCGAGGCCCCTGGCAACAGGAAGGAGTACGGGTGGGTTTTAGTCAGTAAGAGTCTGACACACCCTTCCGCTCCGCCCAGAGCGCGAGAAGTTATTTGATGATTTCACAACCAAAATAAAAAAATACCAGGGCCTATAAAAACTGACAGATGAGAGGTGAGAGGTAACAGGCGACAATAGAATATAACATCGAATTATTGCTGCAAGTTTCATCATTATGAGCTGAAAAGATACACAAACGCACACACACACGCATACACACACTCACATGCACACACACTCACGCAAACTATTTTAGGATATACCTATCTATAAGTTTCTTTTTCTTTTATTTAGTTATAGTTCAAATCTTGTCTTGTTTAGTTTGAGTTTTTACTTGTATTTTTTTGTTTAAATTCTATTTTCTTTTTGTATACCACTTTTACCATGTCATATATTGGATTTGAAGAGCGGGATGTCCTAGCACAGGTATACATTTTACTTAAAAGGAGGTCCCTATGTAAGATTTATTGTAAAAGTTGTACAAGTTTCTGCAATAAATATTTTTTTTTAATTTTACTATCTGATAATCCGACAATTTCACAAATGTGTTTCATAATTTTCTGCTTTATTAAATAGTAAACAGTACCTGTCGTAAATAGGGCACAAGTTTGTAATTTTTGTTAAATATGTTGCATTTTGAATTAGGTACAATAAAAAGGGCCCTGGTAGGACCTGTGTTTGCAAACCTTACAAAATAGCTATACTTCGTGGCCACACTTGCATTGGCAGTAAAGGTATTAAATGCCTCAGGGATCCTGTTATAGCCTCGATTGTTGGAGGTCCTCTCTCAGCTCGAATCACGTATTTTTCCTATTTTAAACTACCGTGGAAACATTGTGTGGTTGTAAGGACACACGACACCGACACGGGCACATTGATCAACAGAGGTTTGCGCTACTTACTTGCAACATACTTAAATACAATTTTTTCACTCGAGAAAACATATTGATACATAAGTAAGAACTCCGCTACTGAATGTCGAAGTTTGAAATGTCGACGTATGTTAGTTCTAAAGTACAGGATCTCGATGTACACCAGTTCGAAAGTTCACTGGAGCGAAGTATGCAAGGCCGACGTATCGTTAGTTAGAAAGCATACGAGTGCGAATATAGCGAAGGAAGTAAGTACCTACCTACTTTGTACAAACAAAACTTGACTAAAAGCTAATGGTGATGCTCTAGCAATGGCTAATGATCTAGTATCGTTTAGCAGGAGTTGGGGGTAAAAGGGGCTAAAGTTGGTAGGGGTTGGGTCCCCGATTATCAAGCTACCACTCTTATTAAAAAGTAATGCACACGTTTCGAGAAATTATTAAAAAAATGTTTCTAACCTCAAATCAGATAAGAAGCGAAAACGAACCCGTAAAATTGGCGATTGAAATCCAAATCTGTGCCAGTATTTGTAGTCTATCAGTATCCAGTACCAGTATCTGTAGTCAGTCCGTGGTGTAAAATGTCGGGCAAAATCGATAAAACGGAACGTAAAAACAAAAACAGGTATGCCATTTGCGTCATGTGTCACTGTCATTCGTTTTCAATCATTCCGTTTCTCTTCGACTTGCGTGAGTTTGTTCTTTGTGTTTGTACGCCCACTGATCGTATGTGTGTACAAAAGGCAATGTTACTACTGTTACTAGGAGAACTCAGGATGCAAGAGCGAGCGAAGCGAGCTCGGAACTCAGGGCACCTCGACTCGGACAGGTTAGGTTCGAGCGAACTCGGACTACGCCTTTTAAGCAACTTTAAAGTGTTTTGAAGTTAGCGTACAATAATTTGTTTTTCTCATGAACGGTGCGTTATCTTTTTATGGGAGTGGTGCCAGGAGAGAGAGGGCATCCCGCCTCCCTCCCTCCACCCGTCCCACTTACTTCTTTCTGCCAAACGATACTAAATTGTTACCCTACCATGCGTTTGACACACACATAGTACCAGGGCCTCATGACTTAACGATAGATAGGCGATTGAAGTGACAGCTTGAGCATAGAATAGCATTGACATATAAATATATGGACTGGAAATACCTACAAAAAAAAGGTGCATACCTACAACTCGATATTGGCGCATAATATGGCTGCCGTTGCTAAGGTTGTGTCAATCAAGGAACATGGGTGTTACTATAACTAGTATCGATACTAGTCTTACTAGATATCTCGTTTGAATCATAATTACATACTTACAGTCCGTTGTAACAGAAAAACATGAGTAGGTTAACTTACGTTCTGTAACCTGAGAATAAAATTTATGCCGTGTTGTTTTCTGCACAGAAATAAAAAACGCTTTTTAATTGCATCACGTTTACGTATTTAAGTGAACAGCAGGAAGAGATAGATCCGTTGAAAGGCCATAGCCCAGTAGCTCCTGTTAGGTATGCGGAGCCTAATGAAAAACTAGAAAATCTAGTGATTATCTTGTTTTTCATTAGCTTCGCGGCTTTCATTATCTTCTCCCTGGTGGGAGAAGATATTGTTTATATTATGTGTTAATGAGTAGTGGATTAAAAATTAAATATGAATTATTTTTATACCTATGTTTATTGGTATGGTAATGATTATAGTATAACGTTTGATTAGAAAAGTAGGCTTACAATAGTACATTAAGATACAAGTGTGTAACGATCAATACAAGGTAATGATTAATGCAAGGAAATGTGAAATATGCACCGTGTCCACAATTCGATGGGGTAACTGCAATAGAGGCATTACAGTAGATGTACCAGAAACATCAGATTTTTAATGTTGCTTGTTTCACACAAAACATATGACTCTTGATATTGTATTTTGGCGGGCACCTGAAATAATTTGGTACCTACTAATATTATTATAATCACATTTATTTATTTCAGGCCAAAGGGCCTGGCTATTATTAATCAATAATTTTAATACACACTTACCGAAACTACTGTGGGAACAGAGTTATTATGAAATCTCATTACACCAAGTGTTCTATTAAAACAGCTTTCTTCAAAGTGAAGTGAACAGGTAGGTACCATTATTTATTTTGGGGAGTAATATTTTCTTCACTAATAGCCTCTAGCCACTTTTTCTTTAACCCTTTATTTTTAGGAAAGCTATAAAAAAGGCAAGTATTTTTATCAATAAATCATTTTGGTTAGAGCTGCGGAACTAAACAAATAACAAAATGGTGACCGTCTTGTTTTAGGATCACTTATAACTCTGTGGGACGGTGTCTCAGACCGTAAACCACGGGCCGGACCTAACAAGGTCACTCGGACCGATTAAGACACGCAGAATAATTTCTGCTAACATCGCAGATTATAACCGATATCGTTTCAGCGGAGGAACTAGTTTCGGAAATTATTATGGTACGGCATCGCCTCGCATCGGTACAACACTATTCCACAATGGCATATTATTGTAAACAAACGAATGAAATAATAAATATTAAAAATGTCTGGTATAGGGAAATGAAACCAAATATCAATACTTTAGCAATAAATTCATGATCCCGTAACATGTTTTCATGGAATATGTATTATTGTATGTACTATTGCATGAAAACTGGCTACTAACCTGTGTAAAAATAATCGACGTTGATTTTCATTCTTTCTTGCACTACACTTCACAAAATAACACACAGGCATGTTGAATTGCTGTTTTCCAACATTCACATGCAGTTTTAAAGGTAAACTCCTCGTAATTTTCTCGCAAATCTCAATAATACAAAAAGTAAACAACCATTTGACAGCAAAGCTACCACGAAACTAAGCGCATAAAATGGCTGATATGCCACTTACCTACAACAGTCACTACGTCACGACAAAATGTTACCATAATGAGCAACAACTTAAATATTGTTGTCTCTTTTATCGAATACGATTATTTTATTAGAAAGAATGAGACAAAACGATATTTCGCATTCTGTATCGTATTTCACTTATATTTGTATAAGCAAATGTATCTATAGAATAACGCGGCGCCTCCATGTTTTTCCTATCTCAATGGAGAATAGGTAGGTAAGTACTTTATAATAGCATGGAATTCGTGTACTAGAATTAGTAAGTACAGGAATGGAATTAGTAAGTGTATAGATTGTAAGTAAAGGAGGTCGAATTTCAACCAGTAAGCGACCACTAGTTCAAATAAATATGTCAAGTGGTACAATCATTTCATAGAAAGACAAGTGTCACTTTCTCCTTAATAATATTGTTAGTCTATAAAGTTCATACAAATACGAGTTTCAGATGAAAGTTACAGTATCAATGATACAATTAGTCGCAAAGGTATTCCTTTGTGGGCGTCTAATTGAATCATGTTTACTGTATTTGTTTGTCTGTGCGCTTAGAATAGCAATAAGGACGAATGCTTCGATCCACACATTGAATGTTAATGACTTTACGTTACTTTCAAAAACTTCACAAGAATAAAATATAAAATGATAATATCAGCCTGTAACTTTGTGTGATTTACATTTGTTTTAGCTAGGTAGCGAGTTTATGTGTTCAAATGTCATTCTAAAACTGACAGTTTTTTTATTGTGAAGTACAGCCGTGAGCCGCTACAGTTACAGCCCGCTGCGCCATGTTTTCGTATTTTGCAAACACTATTTGCTATCCGATTTGGGGGCGTGGCCTAATTGTTCGGCTTGCGAAAGCAAAAACATATAACATTACATGTTTACCGCGACGAACGGATAACATCACCCGCGTTCGCCTGTATGAGGCCGCGGGGTGAAGTCAATCATTTCATGTTTAGTGCTCTCCAGACAAAACTTTTGCGTGACATTTTTTAAAGTTTTAAGTGCAGTGATGGAGTAAAAACAAAATTAAAACCATTTTTGAAACTAGGCTGAGAATCAGCACTTTTGGAACGTCAAAATGTCATTAGACAGTCTCCCAAAAACGCCCGCCATTCAACACTTCTTAGTGCTTTAAGCTGGGAAGAAGAAGTAGCGCAACAAGCTCCCCAGCAGAACAGCTGCCTGACTAAAACTTGATTCTTTATAATAAAGAGAATACTTTGTTTTTTGTACAATTAATTCGTGAAAGACCAGTGCTGTCGTGTGCTACATCAATTGATAAAAAATAAACATAAAAAGCAAGATGCTCTTTGGAGATATCAAAAACATTAGGAATTATAAAAGAGGACACGTCAGACACGTCTTCCTTGTCAGAACTCATTTTTGAAAAGACATCTTTTAACAAAAACATTGTGTACTCAAAAGTCGCAGCAGACTAGATGTTTTGCTAACATGTTTTGCTAACATGATTTGCTAATATGATTTCTTAGAAAACATGGCGCAACGGACCCGACTTTATCCTGAGGCCGCATTGTCGCGATAAGGCGAACTACACTTAACGTGCGCTCTCTTGCACACCGTCTAAAGTTCCGCTGTGTAAAACAGAGCGAGTGAAGTGTAGTTCAGTTTATCGCGACAGTGTAGCCGTAGCATTATAGACGTCAAGGGATTTAACTTATGCTTATGTAAATCATGGCATGAAAGTAATAGTTTTATTTTTATTACCATTTTGGCAAAAGCCATCTTATCATACAGAAGAGAATCGCTAACAAAAACTAGTACCTAAAGTCAAATTATTAATTAAACTGGAGTAATCTGACATGTGCTAGCTGTCACTTTGTGACTGACACTTTTGTCATATAAATATTCTCGACTTATACACTTATTATTATAACATTTATTTTACACATATATATGTGTAAAATAAATGTTATAATAATTATTGTTGATGAATGTTGATCATTTATTTTAATCGATTTTATAAAACGATTAAAATAAATGATCAACATTACAATAAATATGACCATTTTATTACAAAAAGTGACAGCTACCACATGTGAATCAATTATTCGACTTTAATTACAACTTTTAAAAAAATACCGCTGTTTCTATTACACTTCATTCTCTCATACTTACAACACACATAATCTATCTATCTATCTATAACTAAAAAGTAGTGTAGTTACCAAAATACATACGTGTCAAAGTGAGAGAAAAAAAAATACATTATACATATATATAGGTGTTGATATATTTATATATATTACCATTCTGTGCATTCAGCCCTTCATGCACACACCCAAACACACCACGCTTACACACACACATATACTAACCCTTAAATAAGTAATCTATAGTGTTATATTTTTTCTGATTTTATATTACTTACCGCAATTGTCTACAAGTGCATAATCTTAAATAAATGTAACTGCTTCCGAAGGGGTGGAGACCTGGTGTCCTGAAATACAGTCCTTACGCCTAGGCGTAAGGACTGTATTTCAGGACTGGGACTGGTGGGAGACTGGTGCCTAAGCTAGCTTAGGCACCAGTCTCCCACAGTATGATTAAAACTATTATGAATTGTTCTTGATCATTTAAAAATGTACTTTTATATTGTGGTGAGAAAATAAATCTTTCTTTTCCCTAAATTTAAGAAACTAAAAGGAGTCTGTTTTCTGTATCGTGAACAATAAATAACACAATTTAATTAAATCACAATTTTACATTGAATATTTTCAACTTTATTTTATTTGTATCCAGTCGCATTGAATAAGTGGCATGCTACCCACGTTTTACAACTACAAGCATTTAACAGTACATTTGCATGCGACCGAGGTCTGTCAACAAATTAGTAGTCTCGTCTACATCTGCATTTCATTAAGAGCGCGGTATTTACAGCTACTGCGCACACTGAACAAAATATTACCTTCGCTCATTTCAGTGAAAATTATATACTTTTCTCTAAAATGAGCAAAGGTAATATTTTGTTCAGTGTTTAAAAATGGTTGGATGATTTAATATTTTTTTAAAGTTTTAGTGAAAATTCGTAGTATTAAAGAGGTATTTCTCGCGTTTTAGTTTTAGGGTTCCTTATTTTTATACGACTTGATTTATCCGACTGCGGCGGACCCCAAAATGAGGCTGGTGAAGGGCGAATCCGGGCCATAACCGGGTTTGGATACACAAGCGGATAAAAAGGATATACTCCATAGAGCCTCAAATATAAAAATCTAACAAAACCGGCATCATCGATTTCTTATAAGATGGTAAATTATTGATCACTCGGTGGCGATTTTTGAAGTATTTTTCGGTTCACATTTTGGAAATATGTACCCAACATAATTCTATAAATCCACGTCCTAGATTATATTATATTAACACTGAAGAATGGAACCCTTATCCTGAAAGATAGTCAGTACTTGCTTTTCATGTTTTTTCTTTCTTTGCGTCATGTTTACCGTAAATAAACGTATATTCTTTCTTTCTTTCTGTAGGAACTGTAGGCGGGAAGATGTCGACACGTGCAAGGTCTTAGGAATAATAAGTAGCCTACCGAATTTTTCTTTCAGAATTTGAGTTATGATATTCTTTGCAAGGGTAGACAGAGTTTGTGCATAATCCTTCTGCCACACTCGCGTCGTTACGTGTAATTTAACGCGTTAAATAAGATTCATTAATACGTTCATTGAGATGTGGATGGATATGGTGTTAGACCTTAAGGTTATACACCATATCCATCCATAATTATGGTGTTAGACCTTAACATATGAAGCCCGGCTACCCCATGTGGTGCCAAACAATGGAAAATCAATTGTGTCTCATTAGCTGTACGGCATTTCATACAAATTTTGAAGTCCTTATTTTTCGAAATGACTGAACCGATTTTAATGAAACTTCACACACATAAGCAAGATACATAGGTCTAAAAAGTTAGGAGAAAATATTTTCGAAATGTCTATTTAAAAAAAAAAGATAATTGGAAATTTCTGTTTGTATGGAAAATTTAAAATCACTCTAATTTAACTGTAACACTATTTTTCGAAAATGTTTTCCACTAACTTTTTAGACCTATGTATTCTACTTATGTGTGTGAAGTGAAGAAAAATAAGGACTTGAAAATTTGTATGAAATGCCGTACGGCGTAAACACTCTTAATGGTTTTAGCATGTTCAATAATACACTAAATCGCGTTTGCTACATTATAATATGAGCCTATTATTGTCCCACAGCTGGGCAAAGGCCTCTTCTCATACAGAGAAGGCACACGCATTGATCAACACATTCACTACTCATTCTCTGCTCAAGGCGGGATGGCGATTCACTCATTTTCTATGTAAGTCCATCACCCTGATTATGTAATAAGCCATTAATCACAATCCAAGAGATTTGAAGGATCCTGCCGGGGTCGCGGGAAAGTTTGAAAGGGTTACCGAGGCCCCTGGCAACATAGGCAACGGAAGGAACACTGTTGTGTTTTAGTCAGTAAGAGTCTGACCTACCCTCCCGCTCTGAAGTTATTTGACAATTTCCAAAAGAAAAAGAGGTTTGAAGGAGATTGCTAATCCATTGCTTCAAAAGCTTGAAAAATTCGTCAAACATTCTCAACAACGTAAATAAAGCAATCAACGTGGGACCCCAAATGTCAAAATGAAATGAACTGAAGTTTTTGAACACAATGTGAACACCTCACGTAGATTTTTAGTGAAATATAAAAACAATTCAGATGAAAATAAATTACTTTCACGAATGTTCATAACCACATGTCAGAGGTTTTTCATTCAATTAAAGTATTTAATTTAATGTAACATTATCATTGAAAAGGACCTTCGTTTAAATAATTTAACACTCAACTGAATTAAACTCGGTTTACTTAATTAATTGCTGTCGTTTGAAAGTCTGAGTGGATAAAACAACAATAAAAATAAAAAAAAAACGTGTGTGGTCGAGGGACCCCTATTAGGAACAAACTTCACGTTTAATTTAAAACCAGAAAAAGAAAAAATTTGACACGAACCTTGAAGCTGATTTTTTTTTTCATTTATTTCTTTTGTTTTTAATTCACACTTTCTCATGGAGATAACGCTTTTCCCTTACGTAATGATTTCTTCCAGTCAACTCGTACCGTAAGCCGCGTTAAAGAACTTAGATGGATAGATAGATGAAATATTTATTCAGTGCAGACAAAAGACATAGCACCACACACAATAGCACAATTAATAAATAACAAAGAACAGGGGGACAACCACCACCTCTTATAGCAGTATTATTTTAATATTGCTTCACAAAGCGATGGAGCTATATCCCCTGTATAGCTTCATCTCGTTCACACAATGATGAAATATTAAAATAATACTGCTTTAAGAGGCCGTGGTTGCCCCCCAGGAATATACATTAAAAAAAAAAACAAATTATTTAAAAAACAAAAACCCGATTGTAAAAACACATACCTAACTGAAAAGAGAAAAACAAGCATTATAATGTATAGAATTTTGGTATCACAGGCGGGGCCAAACAAAAGTTACACCATATTTCGGGTTATTGGTTTGTGGGCCTGCGATACCAAAATTCTATAGATTATAATGCTTGTTAATCTCTTTTCAGTTAGGTATGTGTTTTTGCAGTCGGGTTTTTTGTTTTTTAAATAATTTGTTTTATTTCAAGCTCTTTAGTTAATATATTTATGGAATTGGCTCATTACTAACTTTTATTTGATCAATATTGTTGTAGTTTATTTAATCAATAGTTTGATCAATATTGTTGTAGTTTATTTAAAAAAAAAAAAAGTTTCTGTCCCTTTTTCTGTATTTGCAGATGTAATATATAAAAAATATATAGCCTATGTCACTCTCACAATGAAGGCGACTCTAATGACACCTCTTATGTTAAAATCCATCAAGCCGTTTAGGCTACAGAGCGTGCCAAAGAAATAGACATACATACATACATATATACATACATACATACTCTCGAAAAACATTAACCTCCTTCTGGGGCAGTCGGGTTACAAGGTGCCTATATACAAAAAAAGAAAAACATACTTAAAGAAATAGAGTGACTCTATGACATACATACTTTAAATCAATTTTCGAATACAAGGTGCGGTGTGCGTCTCAATGTTGCAACAAATGGAATTCCAGCTCAGCATGTATCAGGAAAATATACCCGACGCTGATATTCTGCTGGAACCCTGCAGTGACATACGGACGTCGAGCAGACGAGATAAATTGGTATTATGACAAAGTGTTATGCGTGGGGTGAAATTACGTAAGATACACCCGCAACTTAAATTATGTATTCTACTGTAAAGTTTTGTATTGGACCACTTTCTTGTTCATTAATGTGTTGATTGTGTTTTGCTTACTTGATTATTTAGAAAGTTATATAAGTGAATAATCTTATTATCATTATATAGGTGTGAATAAAATAGACTATTTGGCTTGGCTAAAAATATGTATACAATAAATAGATACTAACTAAAGACTGCCTCGTTGGTCTAGTGGTCACAAGCGCTACTGCTGAGCATGAGCCCTCATGCTCAGCAGTAGCGCTTGTGAAGGTAGATTCCTTATCGGCGGGGGAAAAAATTTCTAGCGTTTGGAAACGGCGTATCTAAAACTTCTCCTGAAAGCAGCTGTCTTGTGCGATTGAGTGGAGAGTTGCTGCGAGCACTGTCTACTTGCGCATTCTTTTCTACTAGCGATCCAGCTCAGTTTATTGTACAAATAACTCGGCTGTTTGTACTTTATAACACCAAACAGTAGGCATGCTAAGTGCAAATTGCGCCTTGACTTCATTTTGAGGATAGAGTGTTTATTTAAGAATGGCGTTACGTGACTTCTTGGAGTGATTCGAGCGTTGGCGTTTTGCAGCCTGTGGATCAGTCGTGCAGTTTTTGCCAGTAGTCGAGGGTCAATAACTGTGTCCGCAATAATGGATAGCACGAGTGACTTCGTTCCAAAACATATTATTTTTGCTTGCGCCACCCACACGCTTTAAATGCCACGTTATGTAACTTAAAATAATAGATTTTAATTAATTGAATGGAATCCTAACTCATCATTTTATACATGCGAAAGTGAGAGGCTAAGTACTCAGTGATGTTTGAGCGAGTCTAGAACAAATTCATGTGCCACCTGTACAAGAAACTTTATGGGGAATACCCATTTTACCGTTTGATGTACCCCACTCTATTCGTATTAGGTATGCTGGGGTACGTCAACTTGGGGTGCGACGGGAATTTGCACTGGTGTCGTACATGGTAAAACTGCTCCGAGGTATAGAGCACATCTGAGAGTGCTGCAGCGGTTGCACTTGTACGTAACGTTGCACCGACCGTTATGTGTGGAGGCGACGGCCCCTGCCACTGCTGTTCGTTTCATCAGCCAACACCAACTTGTTGGCCAAAACCCCTCTGACTCGAGCAATTCACACCGTGAATTATATTCAGGTTGAAATTGAATGTCACTGCCACTCCAAATTCACCCCAATTTGCAAAAGTACTATTGTTTACACTATGTTACAAACAATGATCTTTGAGATGTATTTTGTGCTTTAATTTTAATTTTGTGTGTGTGTGTGTGACTTGGCTATCGCATTAGGCTAAGACCTGTAATGACAGTATTCAGGCATTTAAATAAATAAATTATAGTACATACTAATTCCATGCGTAAAGTCGAATTAATGAGCTGATGTTGCTATCATAAAAATGATTTGTTTTTAATAATTTGTTACATCGGTCTCTCGTTGCGCGTGCGTAATTTGAAAACATTGTAAAAAACAATCATTTTTAAAAGAGTAACCGTGGATTTTCTTGCCAACTCTTCTCCATAGGAAGAAACCGTGCACCTAGCTTCTGACGTTTCATAAGTGCCCATGCAGGTTTATGTGATTTATTTTTTTTGATTTTCCTTGACCAATGTCAATAACGTTCAAGATAAACTCAGAATGTACAGTCGCCAGCACATCAAGTTACCACAAACGGTCAAATTTTCTCATTCGATTTTGAACTTAATCACTAACATTTTGCGCTTTAAAACCATTTGGAGAAATTTGACAGTTAACTTGATGTGCTGGCGACATATGAATTCAAAACTCACACTGGTACTTGCTTTGATTTGAAATCACAAGCTAGTGCATGTGAAGCGAGGCTTCATCCACTGGGCCATCAAGATACAGAAAACAATAATTCATCAAAATTACAGAAAGAAAGAAAGAAACAGAAAAAAGAAAAATTATTTATTAGTTTTTTTTTTCTTTCTTTATATTGTTGATTAATATAAACTACATAGTTACTCAAAGTGATCCCCAAACCCGTGTCATTATGACGTTCACACAACCACGGTAACCACACTAGATGTTTTAACAATTCGTGCTTTTAAAAGATTATCTGGAAAGCCCACGGAAAGGGAAACGTGTGGTAAAATATTCGATGAATGAATGATGAGCGGAATCCTAGAGGACACAATAGATGGAGAGCTCATTCGAAAGCGAATGTTGTTGAAAATAAACATTGTTTTAAATGACAGGCAACAATAACACAGACAACGAATTACATTTTTTTAGTTAAATTCCATCTAGTCAGATTTTTGAGAAAATTATTCGATGGAAAACTGACTCTTATAGAACTGGCAGCATGGATATCGTTAAAGGAATGTTATTAAAAACTTCTTAAGATATCATAAAAGTTCAATTATGAAATATTATTACATAAAAAGTTCCAACATTTCCAGAAATTAGAATACCTTATAAGTCTCAATCTTTATTTCCTTCATTCGCATTTGAGCTACTTGCTTGATGACTTGGGAGCATTGAGTGAGGAACAAGGAGAACGATTTCATCTGCATTAAAGGAAATGGAGCACAGACACCAAGAATAGTGGAATATTAGCATGATGGCTGACTACTGTTGGTTGATGAAACGTGATGATCCAAACTGGACTCATAAGAAACAATCGCTCAATTTGATCTTCACATAAACAATCAAATAAATAAAAAATAAATGAGTAGTTTCGATTTTTTGTATTTATTTGATTGTTTTAAAAATCTCTGACATGAAAGAAAAAAAAACCGTCTTCAGATTCGTGTTTAGGAGGTCCCAAAACCCTATAAATCAGCACTGAATTCTTGACGTCAGTGCTGATACACTTACATTGTTTTGTTGTTTTTTTTCCATTCATGAAAGGAAAAAAAAAACAACACTAAATGTAAGTGTACATTTACAGTGTACATTTTACAACACAAAAATGTAAGTGTGTAATTAATGCCATTCAATTTCGGCACAGCAATTTATATTTGCACAGACATTAACATTATTTTGCATCTAGTGACACAGTGGCGCCGATTCCCTTGTTCATAAACTACACTAAATTTAAGTTCAGTGCATCTTTTTCTTTCCATTTCATTAAGAAAAGGACAGAAGATCTATTTTAGTTCAGTCCTGTCAAATTAATCAGCGCTTGACGTAAATTGACGTAATTTTAGTAGGCAAGTTTTTAATTACGTCTAAACTTGTATGGAGTAGTGACAGGCGCTGATTAATTTGACAGGACTAAACTAATATTTATCTTCTGTCCCCTTCTTAATGAAATATAGAGAAAAAGATGCACTGAACTTAAATTTAGTTTAGTTTGCGAACATGGGAATCGGCACCAATGTCAAACTTAAAAAGAAACAAATAAAATGTGGGACCTAACTTATAAAAGGCACTTTTTACCTTGAGATAAGCATCGCTAATTAAAGTTTTTATTCATTTATTTAATAATTTATGTACAGACATATAAAAAGACAAGAAGCAAGGAACAGAAAAATACGCAGGTATAAAATTGATGCTTTATCTCAAATCTATGCACATAAACTTGCTATTTGAGCATTTTATTTTCCCCGCGCAAATTACTCAGTGAGTCTACTAAGCATTTTACTGGGAAAAAGTGCCTATTGGTGCTCCAATTGTTCCCTACTCTATGTAGGCATGGATTATATACAGCTTTATAAATTGGAACCTGATATGATAGCGAGAGATCGGCTTTTCCTGTAAAAATATACCGGGCTTAGATTCCGTTATAAAAAATGTCCTTTCGATTTATACATATATACTTTTTATGTTAGAGATTTTCGGTTTGATAAAGTTTAGTCGACCATATTTTTTGTGCGATTTTTTGGGATTTTGTTAATTGAACGAGTTTAAACAAACAAATGGTTTGACTCTCTATAAGTGCCTTACATAAAATGACTTTGTAATAACAAAAAGTAATTTGTCTTTGTATGTCCAATACAGAATCAGTAGCCAATTAAAAAAAAAATTGCGTAACTCTTCTTCAATTACAATCCGAGGGTTTTGAAGGATATTGCTAATCCATTGCTTCATAGGTTTATAAAAATGGTCTGTTCACGAAAGTTAATAACGCAATGAACGTGGCTGAACTGTCTATATCAAACCCGTTGCGATCAATTGCCATCGTATGTGTGTTACGTAATAGGGTATTTGACTTCTATGAAATAAATACATGAATTGATTCCTACTTATTTTTAGTATGTTACGAAAAGAAAAGTTTTGTGAAAAAACAATTAAAATCACTGGTAAAATGGAGGAAGTTATATATGCTTTTGAAATTATTCTTCTATCCTTGACACACAAAACTATCATTGTACTGAATGGCCCGAAGTTGCTATTGCTCTCCTGTGTTGTGACTTCATATGCTAGTAGTGTTATTTCTGTCTAGCTTAAACTGTAAAACACAAACAATTTTGTAATTTTTTAGATATGTTTTTTGTAATGTGTTTTTTTAGGTTAAAAAAAATCTAATTTAAAAAGAACAGTCAAATATCCTATTACACGTAAATAGTCCTATAAAAAATCAGCACGCCTTTTTATGAACCTGGCAAAATGCTTTTGCTGTAAAAGCATTTAAAAAAGTAACAAAAAATAAAATACCTAATTATCCCGCAATAGACTATGATAGTAGGCCTGTAAGTCAGGAAATGGGATATTAACTGAATCTCGGAAAATCTATCACATCACAATAGTAATATAATAATGTAGGTATAATTAATTATAATAATTATTGTTAATAATAATTGTTCATCTTCATCTGCTTAGCCTTTTCCCAACTACGTTGGGGTCGACTTCCAGTATAACCCGATGCAGCTGAATACCAGTATTTTATATGGAGCGACTGCCTATCTAACCTCCACAACCCAGTTACTGGGTAATACGATACCCCTTGGTAAGACTGGTTGTCAGACTTTCGGGCTACTGACGACCCGTAACGACTGTTAAAGATTCAGGAACGACAGCTGAGACTAACGGCTTAACGTACTTTCCGAGGCACGGAGGGGTCTTGGTATGTAAAGATGGTCACCCATCCACGGACCAACCGCGGCAAGCGTAGTTTAACCTGATCGATTGACCCGTGCGGCTGTTATTACTTAGCCACAAGCCCCTCCTTAATAATAATTGTTATTATTATTAATTTATATTATTAATAATTATATATTAATAATCATATTTGACGGAAAAGGTACGTCTCGCTTGTTATCATCAGCCATATTTTAACTACTGTGGGCGTACAATGGGATGTGTTGGTTATTGCACAATAGAAAAACCGTTTGCAGTTTAAATGAAATTATAATTTACGATCAAATAATCACACTGGCTATTCACACACTGTAGGTACACGACACAACTATACGGAACGCGCGACGGTTTCTAAATGTGTTGACTCCTTGACCGCCTCGTACAAACTGCTCTCGATAAACTGCTCTTATCCCCGGTCAAGCGTTATGTTGCAGACTCTGTCGAGCGCCGCTTGGTGGCGCTGGCGTCCCGATTAGTCAAACGAGTGACCAACTTATTTCCGACATATTATTATTGTTCTATCTTACGGAGACGCGATAGTTTTTATGTCATAATGACGATAAGGAATAGGATAGGCAGATAAGTCTGCCCGCTTAAAATTAGATATTGCAGTGAAGGAAAACATCGTGAGGAAACCGGCATGTCTTAGAACCAAACATTCGAAGACATGTGACATCTACCAACCCACACTGGGCCCGCGTGGTAGATTACAACCCTCTCGAAGAGAGGAGGCATGTATACCAGCATGTGGGAACATTATAGGCTGATTATGCTATCTCGGAAAAGCGGGCATTATATAAAAAAGGTGAAGATTTCACGTGCCTGTACTTACATCGGAATCTTTCATGTTTTTTTAATTAATAATAATATAATAATATTCTTTATTCTTCATAATCACAAACACAGCACAAAGTCAAGGAAACACTTAATAGAGACTGGTGTCTGTTGTAGGTAAAACCTGTATTACAGATCACCAGGCTTACCCTCCATCGGTCAACTTACTATGACCTATGACTGTATTAAATGAACATACAGTATGTATACAACAAAACACTATAACAAATCAATAATAACAAAAAAGAAATAAAATGGAAAATTAAAAACTAAAGTAAAATAATTCTGGTGGCAAAAGTGTTTGGGGTGAGTATGAGTATCAATCTAGATATAAATTCATCATCAAATTGACCATCAATTTAGATAAAATCCGACCAATATTATTTATTTATTTTTCAAGCCCAAAACAGAAATTGCTGCCTTAAACCCACAATGATCCCTCGCCATTTATCAAGATACATCAGCCATCTATCAAATCCATATCCATACTAATAATTATTATGAATGCGAAAGTAACTGTGTCTGTCTTTCTATTTGTAACCTTTATACGCCTGAGCCACTGAACCGAGCATTATCAAAGGCGAACGGCAGGCTTGTATGGGACTTTCGTACAGCTAATAAATTTTCGTGTTTTGGGATATTATTTATTTTAATTGGTAGTGTATACGATAGACAAGCCCTTTTTAAATTCTTGGATTTTTAAAACTTGGGACGTAAAAGTTATAACTAGTTTAATTTTTAAGGTTATGTACTAGTGTATACCAATGCAGATTGTTACTTATAGGCACTTAAACATTGTTTCGGTAATAAAGTAGATGTTCTAGATTGCTTGTCGCTATTTTGTAGTGTTTTACTTACTATCAAGTAGGTAAATTGAGATGAGGAACGTACCTACTCAACGGAGTACATTAGGAGATACCTATATCCAGCAGCTGACTGTAACAGTTTGATAATGATGAAGTCCTGATGGGGTTTTGAGTGTAGTTAAATAAAACAATACAGCTAATAGTTTTTTTTTTAAGTACATTTATTTGATTTATAATTAATGAATTAATTATTATCTCATTTATTTTATATTATTTTTTGTTGAGGGGTTTGTGGCTAAATAATAACAGCCGCACGGGTCAATCGATCAGGTTAAGCTACGCTTGCCGCGGTTGGTCCGTAGATAGGTGACCATTTTTACATACCAAGACCCCTCCGTGCCTCGGAAAGCACGTTAAGCCGTTGGTCCCGACTGTCCTTCGTAAATCTTTGACAGTCGTTACCGGTCGTCACAAGCCCGAAAGTCTGACAACCAGTCTTACCAAGGGGTATCGTATTACCCAGTAACTGGGTTGTGGAGGTCAGATAGGCAGTCGCTCCATGTAAAATACTGGTATTCAGCTGCATCCGTTTAGACTGGAAGCCGACCCCAACGTAGTTGGGAAAAGGCAGGCAGATGATGATGATTTTATTTATTAATTAATAGTTAATATTACTTCATCTAAGTAGGGGGCAGGTCAGGTGATACCATCATGGCGAGCATAGCTAAAATACCAACATAACTGCGTTTAGTTTACGACTAAATTACGTGCAGTTAATATTATTTTTTTTTTTTTTATATTATTCATTAATCCCAACTTCTAAAAATATTACACTTACATGAAAATAAATGGCTTAGTTGCCTTAATATGTGGTACAAATTCTATAACAAAACAACAAAAAAAGTAAGCTGTACGAAATTTGCCGTTCACCTTTGAAAGATAGGTAGCCAGGCACCAGGACAGGGATAAAGGAAAGTAAAAAATAAAGAAAATATCATTTATTTGCACTAAACGTGACGCATAAAGAAAAAAGCACTCAAACACAAACAGAACAAGTTAGGGGAAAATATGCATCACATCCACGCAAAACAGCCACGGCCACAGCTGCAGACCAGGGGGCGAACCATCACCTCTTATAGCAGAATTATTTCAATATTACTTCAGCGTGAGAACGAGATGGAGCTATTAGTCTTGTACAACTCCATCACTTTCCCACTGTGAAATAATATTGTAATAATACTGCCATAAGAGGTGGCTTAATCTTGGATATTTGTATAAACAAAATGATGAAATTAATGATGAGGCATTAAGTCCGCTTTTCTGTCCGAATTTCTGGCCACCGTAGGCGCGGGCTTGCGGACGGTGAGCAATGGTAGCTCACCATCCGGTAAGGACCAGGCCCGGGTCGACGGCGCGTTTTATTCCACGCGCGCCTCAAAGAGATGTCGTCAGCACAAGTGTAGGGGTCCACTAGGGCCGATGCCTGCCGGGGACGCGGGAAGGTACTAAAGGGTTACCAAGGCCCCTGGCAATACAGGCAACGGAAAGAATACGGGTGGGTTTTGGGTCAGTAAGAGTCTGACACACCGCTCTGGGCGGAGCGGGAGAAGTTATTTGATGAATTCCCACCCAAAAAAAAAAAGTCCCCCTTTTTACCTTATTGTGTGCGAGAAGTTTAAATAAATAAATAAATTAATACAAAATACAGGCGGACGAAGTCGCGGGCAAAAACATAAAGCAAAATCCAATCCCTGTTTGCACGACGGGAGCGATAAAACGCATTACCAACGTATATAGCTAATGGAGTTTGAACAGACCCTTTAAAATTGTATGAATCTTATTTTGGTCCTTCGATAGCGCACGTAAATCCATTTAATCATTCAAATAAATACAATGTAAGTGTCTGTTTGTAATGTCAAAATAACAGCTTTTTACTAAATGTTTATGAAAGTTTATACGGTAAGTACATAAATAACACAAACAAAACAGACAGACTGACAATTTTTTGTCAGTCTGTCTGTTTGTTCCGGCTAATCTCCGAAACGGCTGAACTGATTTTGACGAGACTTTCACTGACAGATAGCTGATGTTATAAGGAGTAACTTTATGCGTTATATGGCGCCACACGGGCGAAGCCGCATGGAGCAGCTAATTACAAGTATAGGTATTACGACTTACGACCAAAGCTTGCGTAAGATTACTTAGCCTAAACCTAAACATCAGGCATCTAACCATTTCTCGACCATTTTCACAGCAACTTGTCCTCCAAGATAGAAGTTTAGCACATTCTCACATTTCGGGCAAATCTTAATGAAAAGTTATAGCAAGGCGGATAAGGTGTCTCGGATTTTCGGAACCTTTACGACCCCTCAGAGGGCCACAAGATAGTGTATTGTTAACCCAAAAGCCAAGAGCTCAGTCTAATGTACGGTAGAACATCGCATATACTCATTTATCTAAAGGTAATTTTTGTGTACAATTATTATAGGTACAACTAACTTTTTAAAATAGACACTAAATTAAATAACTAAATATAGAAATAAATACACCAAAACAAAAGTCCGCCTTTGTACCTAATTGTGTGCGAGAAGTTTAAATAAATAAATAAAAATAATCTTAAGAAATACCTACAAGATGGACAAGTATTTAATAATAATAACAAAAAGCGGAATAGCTCATTGGGCATCGAAAAATTCGCCCGCATCGCTGTCAATGGGAAAAGTGCCAAAGGGTTGGCAGCAATGCCACGTTGGATGGCAATGCCGATTCTTTGGGTTAAAAAAAGGCCAGCCGTCTGGTCACGTGAAGAGTCTACCAACCGTTTGGCGGTGTTCCAAAATACTCTATGAGCACTCGGACCTCAAGGCCCTAAGTGTTTCAACTCCCAACGGCTCAAACATATAGCTCTCAATAAGGTTGATATATTTGCGCCGTTTGAGGTCTTCTGCTCCTGCAGCAGCCGCCCCAGCAGCTGTGCTAGGAAGATGGGAAGGCGGAAGAGTGTCGAAACAGGGTGCATCCCTCACCAAAGGCCTACCCAACTTCCACGGCATTATGATCATTCCGTCTGGCCTCTTCCCATCGTCTCATGCCAAGGCATTGGGTTCTAAAACAGCTGGCACCCCGGTGGTGACAAGAGCCCGACGGATGATGTCGTTAATGCTGGCGTGCCGTACCATCCGACCAGCGCTCTTACTGCAAGATAGGCCTTATCCGAGGCAGTCGACTCCTTCACCGCATTGACAGCGATGTGGAGCCCCGCAAGGAGCGCTAAGACGCAAACATGTAGCGAGCCGATGAAAAACTTTATACATAAAAAATAAAAAAGACAGGCGTTGAAATGAGTACTCCTCTACGTCGCTGTCATCCGGAAACGTGCCCAGAAGGCTGGCAGCATGGCCATGTTGAATAGCTATGCTAATGAGAGTTCAGTTATATTAATTTATCTGTTTGGATTTCTAGGTCTAATCGATCCATATCTCTCTAATCGATCGATTAAGTTGACGGCCATCCGGACCATCATCAAAGTGTTACAATATTCTAATAGACAAAACTATTTCTTCGTGTGGTTAGGAATATCTTGTATGAAATTACTAAGATCATTCTCTTGCATGGACAAGATAATGATGCGAACCCAAATAAACCTACAAGTTTATTTGGGGTCGGTGCAACTCGTCTTCGTATTTAATACATCTCGAAATTAGTCGAAATCTCAGTGAACACCAGTCTCAAAACGGTGAAGGAAAACATCGAGAGGAAACCGACATGTCCTTAAACCAAAAAATCGAAGACATATGACATGTACCTACCAACCCGCACTGGGCCCGCGTGGTGAATTGCGGTCCACTCTCTCGTAGAAAGGAGGCCTGTGTCCCAGCAGTGGGAACCTTATAGGTTGATTATGAGTATGCTTATACAGAGGTTAACCCCTTTCTAGCCATGTCATCTTTCACACAGTCCATCCATCGCTTGGATTCGTTTGATATCATATTATTCCATTTAAGATTTTGCGCCTTTCTAAAACTATTGCATTGCCCACCAACGGACTTCCTTGGTAAGCAATAGTTACGGTGCAACATATCAGTGTCCTATTTTGTGATCTGGAAAGTATTAATCAGCCTTACCTAAATTATTGACCTCTATAACCTATAGAGGTCAATAATTTGGATAAGGCTGATTTGACCTTCCATAACCTCAATCTTTGTAAGACGAATAAAAGAAACACTGGTTGTACAGGTCAAGTTATATAAGTCTAAAGCTTAATCCAATACAAATAAAACATACCTATCTGTTACGTAAAGATCACGTTAAGGCTCCCCGCAGACTGGGGCGATATCGCGGGCGCGACAAGCATCTTGCTGCCGGGCGCGCCTGCGATATTGCGCTAGTCTGCACGAGTCTTTATGATGGCAGTGGTTTACAAAAAAATATGAAGCTATGTACTTAATAGCATATATTATGCAAATATGAATATAATGTAGTATAATGTAGATAGGTTTCAAAGTCAGGTTCGCAAAAAAAAAAAAAACTGGGCTTGTTATTAGCTTTAAGAGCTATAAGTTTGTATGTCACTTTGAACGATCTGTAAATGTGTTAAAATTAGAAAATGGTGGAGATAAAACGTCTGGGACTATGGCAGGCAAAACTGAAGACACTTGCCGGTATGTCGACAGTTCAAGCTTGAAAAACATATTTAATATTTTGTGGTTATTATTTATTTATTTATTTATTTATTTTATCATAAACAAATTAAAAAAAAAACCTTTACATAATACTATGCTCCGCAAAACCGTTTTCACGGTTTGTCTGCGGGAACAGAACAAACAGTATTACAAAAAAAAAAGTTTATTATTATTATTAGTATTGGTTAGTATCGATATTAGTTTTAGACATGACACTGGGAATTATGTTCTCAATGGTCCTACACTATGATCCAGGGATGATACTGACAGCTTCACAAATCATTCACGCCCTAATAAAATGTACGGAAACCGGATGCCAGAAACCAGTCCGTCGAAACCAGCAGTTGACGTCATATAATCATAGATCAAGTTATAAAAAAGATTCTATATTTTAGATACATAGCCAACATAACTTGGAACTTTAATACGATTGTAACGAATCTAACGGTAACTAATAATATACATATATCCCAGACCGCATCTAAAACCAGTTTGAAATAATCACTGAATTTTGAAGCTCGTTTTAATGGTAGACAAAACGTGATCTCAGTTGCCAGAATATTCACCAACCATGCATGCATCGTAACTTAATTGTAATCCTAATAATTGCAACATGCATGAAATTAAACATTTATTTTTGGTATTTTCATATTTAAGCATATTATTTTAAGTTTGATCTCAAATGGGACTTGTTTATTTTAAACGTGGTAATGGCCATTAGAGTTCATTAAAATGTGACGTAAAACACGCCTCAGCGGCCGCTGCTAGAAACGACACTGTCAACATTTTTCATACAAACAAAGTGTATCAGTGGGTGTCACCGTTTACTCGCACTAGGACACAAATGACTTATAAGAACTGACAGCTTGGACTGGCGGCCCGTCACAGAAGTAATGCCCAGAAGTTAGTTTTGGCGCCACGAATTTTAATAGTACTGCGTCTCTAGATGCCGCTACCGCTGCGGCGATCCAGTCCTCTGTTTTGTATAAGGCTACACGTACACTGAATAAAATCCTTTGCTGGCTTATTGGAATGAAGAGCGAAGACGATTTCTCAGCTTACTCATACGGCTAATATCAATTACGTTGTATGCGATCCCGTCTTTATCATTATAATCTGCGCCACAATTGTGGCGTAGTTTTGGGCCAACAGATTTTAATACACTGTCGTGCTATCGACACGACGTAGAAAAAAGTCTGCAATTGTGTTCAACCGGATAGTCCAATAGGGATCGACTTCTAACCTTAGCTTTAGCTTAGCTTTTACAAGCATCTATATTTAATTGTTTAAGAACCTTTTCCAGGGAATGGAGAGCTTTGGCCTTACTGAAAGCCTATTAATCTCTTAGCGAATCTGATGTTAAGTGCTTTGTATAAATAATGTTCCATAATCTATTTACATCTATATATATTATAATACAAAGTCGATTTCATGTCTGTCTTTGTGACCGAGAAGATCTTGGAAATGAAAAAGAAAGAAAATACGTTTATTTGCGGTAAGCATGACGCAAAGATGGAATACAAATACAATAAAGAACAAATTGAGGGAAAATATGCGTCAAAACATAATAAAAACAAACGGCCATCGCTCTGCATAATGCTGCGACCCTATGTGAGACAGAGCCCCAGCGCTGGTTTTCAGCGACAGCCGGCGTTGACGTGATGACGTCGACCGGCGCAGCACAGAGTGAGATTATAATAATAAATAAAAGAATAAAATAAATGCAAATATTTAAAATGGCAACATTGCGTACCGTCAACGACGTACGGCAACGACGTACGCGCGGCCGGCCTACAGTAATCTGTGTGCGCAATGCCAGAAAACTATTTGTTTAACGTTTTGACATACAGGTTAAGTTAGCTAATGGTTCCATAATTCAAATTACGGGATGGTGCATTATGTAATAAGGATATGATGGAATAACAAAAGATGTATTGGGTGATGGTGTAGATATAGATTTTGTAAACCATGTAAACTATACAATGGATTTCGGTACGGTTTTCACCATAATTTAGAACAGGGGTTTCTTTTAAAATCATATGTCTCCCGAGGTTCTTTGACGAATTATGTAGAAAACCGTATGAAGCGAACTCGAAAATTTTTACCCCATCGCGGTTTTGTCAGAGATTTTCTTTAGATCATTAAAACAGATATACTCGTACGAATTAATTTGTTGTATTTTTTCCTGCATAGCTCGACAAATTAGAATATGCAGAGAAATCCAAGAATAACGAGAACGCATAATGTAAGAGCAAGCAAGGCGAGCTCGGAAAAATTTGCACCGTTTTGAATAGGTTAGATTTTCCTTGTGAATGTTCATACAAAAATAGGAGTTATGTTGTCGGCTTATGTAGAAAAGCTGAAGAATTAAGAGAATGCAAGAACGAGCGAAGTGAGCTCAAAAATGTATGCACGCCGCCTCGGATATAGTACGTTTTCTGTAAACCATTCATACAGAAATAGAAAAAACTTATTTTGTCGAATTATTCAGAAAAACTTAAGCTTAACAGCATCTAAATATTATGAAATGTTATGGTTTCGGAATCTGGCCTCAAACGTTTCTAATATTACAATCGCTACATGCCCATCCTTCTCCGACCTCGCTTCGTCTGGCGACTGGTCTGCGGCTTGGGGTCACGGTATGCACTCCACACACATGCCCTTGTGGCACGGACGTGGACCGACTGGGTCACCACGGACTTTGTTGTCAAAAAAGTGCAGGCCGCTTTTCAAGACATGCAACACTTAATGACATAATCCGCCGGTCTCTTGCCAGCATCAATGTGCCTGCTCTTCTTGAGCCGACTGGCATTGTCAGAGATGATGGCAAAAGACCTGATGGTGTGTCTTTGGTCCCGTGGAGTTTGGGACGGATGCTTGTGTGGGACGCTACCTGTGTAGACACACTGGCACCGTCCCACCTCCAACGGACTACTTCTAAAGCGGGTGCAGCGGCAGAAAATGCCGTAAATCTGAAAGTTATTAAATATGGAGGCCTTGGTAGAGAGTACAACTTTGTGCCCTTTGGCGTCGAGACCCTCGGTCCGTGGGGTCCCAGTGCGCATAAGTTATTTGCGGAAATCGCGAAACGTCTAGTTGATGTAACTGGTGACCGAAAAGCTGGCGGCTTTCTCGCGCAACGCATCAGCATTGCAATTCAGCGAGGAAATGCCGCCAGCATCCTCGGTACAATGCCCCGAGGGCCTTTTTTAAGCTTAAATTAGTTTTAATTTAATTTAGTTAATATTAATAATCATCTTGTAATTTGGTTATATTACAATAAAATTTTATTAATATGAAGTATATTTTTGGAGACAATTTGTAGATTGCTGACGCTACTAAGAGCCGGATAGCGATCCATTGTAGGGCAAAGGTTTTCGATCACACAGAAAATTAATAATATTTTCATCATCGTATTCTAATTGATGCAGGATCCTAAATTACATAATTAGATATCCGTTTTTCCAAATAGTAAACACAGGCAATCATCATAATCTTTGAGCTCTTAAATAGGATGTTGTTGTCTTTCGAATTTTGCTATAATGATGATGAATCGATTGACCCAATTAGACTGGGTATTAATTTTCTAATTGTCGAAACATCCGGAACAGATCGCATGACTAACAAGCATCTGTCTATTTTGTTGATAAAAAAATACAGTCTTGAATAGAACAAAGGAAATAAATAAAACGTCATGGTCTTTTCCCCGAATGGTAAGGAAGAGATCATGTACCTATAGGATTCCCACATTTCACCAGTTATGATTAAGTCGCATATAGTAAAGGGAGATCATGTACTTATAGGACTCCCACATTTCACCAGTTATGATTAAGTCGCATATAGTAAAGGGAGATCATGTACTTATAGGACTCCCATATTTCGCCAGTTATGATTAAGTCGCATATAGTAAAGGGAGATCATGTACCTATAAGACTCATATTTCGCCAGTTATGATTAAGTCGCATATCATAAAGTCGAATGTTATAAAGGGCAAGCGTGTTGCCATCAACCCAAATCCAAACTCTAGGCTGATCCTGACAAAATCTTGACTGAAAAACCAAATACCACTTTGCCCGACTTGAGAATCCAAGGAAGGACCAGGTCCAGGTCCAGGTCAGCAAAACGCGTTGAGGTATAGAGCTGAAATTATAACCATAAACTCAAGTCTACGGTCTCTTAGAGCTGTGAAAAAGCTCTGAAAAAATCAAACTTCTAAGTTAACCTGAAAAAAGATACGGCCGTTTAAGCTGCGAAAAACTTATATTTCGACACTCTCAAGGGAATCAAAATGTATAGGGTACTTTCCCCTATACATTTTGATTCCCGAGGTACGGAACCCAAAAACGGTCCAAGGTAATAGATAAAGGTTGAAATATCTGAAGGCGATTCCGGTTGTGCTCAGCTTGGCCAGGTCAGGAACAAGAGGCGCTGCACTGGTGTGCGTCACGGCATACACCGTTACACCTCGATGACGGCAGTCGCCAACCTGTTCTGCCGGCGGGATGAGAAGACAAAACAAGTTGGCTTAAGTAGGCCAGCGAGCTTACAGAATAAAGAATAATGGATAGTTTATCGACTTGCTAGCCAGATTTTTAATAAAATGAAAAAGATGAGGGAATTACATACCAGTTCGTCGTCAGATTGATATTCCTATTAAAACAGTCAATATAATCAACGGGTCTGGTAAATGAGGTTCCTACAACGAGAACACAAAAATCTGAAGAGCAAACATCACCATAAACATTTCAATATCCGAAATTGAGTAAGAAACAATACGAACCGTAAACAACATTTACATCTCGTACTCAAATATCGATGTTAATTACAAGAATAAAAAAATCAATCACATTTCTAATTTAGGTTTAAGAGGTCTGAAATTATTGGTATCGCTCGAGACAACAATCTGTCTGTCAATGACAGCCCAACAAGATAAAAATTGACGTTAGATCAAACTGTCACTAACAAAAAATTTCAAACTAATATTCAAAAGACTGACGGGAATGTGTCATTAATGATTTTCAAATAAGGTTGAATGTGAGATTTGCCATTAACCATGCACAAATCCAGACTTTGGACTGTTACTGAGAACTTCCAGATTCAAAACCCAATAACACTTTGCCGAACCCGGGAATCGAACCCATGACCCCATGCTCAACAGTAGCGCTTGCGACTGCTAGACCAAAGAGGTAGTTTTTTTTATAAAAATGTGGCTGTAATTTTAGTATACTGTGGTGTCTTACGACTTCCACACGAACGAAGTCGCGGGCAGGAGCTAGTAATACAAAAAAATGAAACTTACTTTTGGATAATAAAAAACCGTGCAAAGCAGTGGCGGGCCGCTAGTAATATTTATAAGAACTTACTTGTAATTTCATTTAGATAAGATTAGGTGATAAATTTTCCCCAATTGGCAGCTCGGAAGTGATTCAACGTGGTCGACTTCCCATAAATTTCTCGCTACTATAACTAAGGTCACGTTGGGGTTGTTTGTTTGGGACCAATATAGTGGATATCGGCCACCTGACTGTGAGGATACAAACATGTACCTATTTTTTAATTTTACCTGTTACACTAGGTGTATTTCAGAATATTAAAGCCAGAAATAGGCATGGCAGTACTTCTTTCTATACTCAATTGGTTTTGGGTAATTAAATAACGGTAAACAAATCGTAAAAAGGTTTTTTTTTTATAGATTACATTTTCTTGTTTAAAATACGTAGTAACATAATTAAGTTACAAAGAATTAAAACATATTACATTATTTAAGTTACAACGAAAAATCCAAAAATAAATTTAATTTGTATTTACAAATTAAATTTATATTTGGAATTTTACGATAGTTTCCTATTTTATTAATGTATGTTAAAGGTGAACGGCAAATTTCGTACCGCTTACTTTTTTTTGTTGTTTTGATATAGAATTTGTACCACATATTAAGGCAACTAAGCCATTTATTTCATGTAAGTGTACTATTTTTAGAAGTTCTGATTAATTAATAATATAAAAAAAAGATTTTAATAACTACACGTAATTTAGTCGTAAACTAAACGCAGTTATGTTGGTATTTAAGCTAATCTCGCCATGAGACCCGACCTGCCCCCTTCTTAGATGAAGTAATATTAAAGAATTAATTAATTATAAATAAAATAAATGTACTTAAAAAAACTATTATCGGTATTGTTTTATTTACCTACACTCAAAACCCCATCAGGACTTCATCATTATCAAACTGTTGCAGTCAGCTGCTGGATATAGGTATCTCCTAATGCACTCCGCTGAGTAGGTACGATCCTCATCTCAATTTACCTACTTGATAGTAAGTAAAACACTACAAAAATAGCGACAAGCAATCTAGAACATATACTTTATTACCGAAACAATGTTTATGTGCCTTTATGTAACAATCTACATTGGTACACTAGTACATAACCTTAAAAAATAAAACTGGTTATAACTGTTACGTCCTAAGTTCTAGAAATCCAAGAATTAAAAAAAACTTGTCTATCATATTAACTACTAATTAAAACAAAAAATATCCCAAAACACAATTATATTAGCTGTACGAAATTCCCATACAAGCCTGCCGTTCGCCTTTATAATTTATTCCTAAACTACTCTTCGTAGATGTAACTGCTTGAGCACGTTTTTCTTTGTAGATTTATAATAATACTACAATATTTTGTAATCTGTCTTTTTTAAGGAGCCCAGAAAGACAGATTTTCTAAACGTCAACGAATTATAACGTTGCTAAATTGAAGAGTACAACTAAAACGTAGCATGACAACTGAAGCAACAGGTATGACGTTTATACGGTTACTTGACAGCTCTCTCGTCACGTGATTACCTAACCTAAACCAACGGAGTATAGTAAGCCTTATTTTTTTTTTGGGTGGGATGTTATCAAATAATTTCTCCCGGAGCGGGAGAGTGTGTTAGACTCTTACTAACTAAAACCCACCCGTATTCCTTCCATTGCCTGTGTCGCCAGGGGCCTCGGTAACCCTTTAGTACCTTCCCGCGACCCCGGCAGGCATCGGCCCTACCCCTACACTTGTGCTGACGACATCTCTTTTAGACGCACGTGGAATACAACGCGCCGTCAACCCGGGCCTGGTCCTTACCGGACGGTGAGCTACCCATTGCTCACCGTCCACAAGCCCGCGCTTACAGTGGCTGGAAATCCGCCTGGGATTGCCGACGCCCAGGGCGTCTCCTGCGTCTCCCTCAACCGTCCCGCCTCTTCCTTCGCGAGCATTACTGCTTCGCAGAAGGAGGTGGCTGCTGCCCATCCTCTCGCTCCGTACCATGCCTGAAACGCCGATCGCCTCCACGAGGACACGGCGGTGCTCTGCCAAAGCCAGGCAGACCTCCACCGTATGCTCCACCGTGTCCTCCGGGCGGTCCACACAGTGGTGACACCCGCGCGTTTCCTCCCGCCTTATCCGACACAGGAACCTCCCGAAGCTGCCGTGTCCGGTGAGGACCTGTGTCAGGTGGAAGGTGAGGACGCCGTGGCACCTCTCTAGCCACTTCTCAAAGAGGGGACTTATCGCCGAAATTGTGGCGTGCCCAGCAATGGGTTGCGACAACCGTACTCTCCATGTCGCCATGAGATCCCGCCGGAGCTCCGTCCGCTGTGCCGCGATTTCTCGCGTCAGCGGAGTTACGCCCAAGTCAAGTTTCGCTTCCTCGCGCCACTCCCATAGTGCGCGAGGACTTTTGCCTCCAGATCCCATGGCGGCAATCCGGTAAGGAGGCTCGCTGCCTCACAGGAGACCGTGCAGTATTCCTGGACCAGCCGGATGGCCATGGCCCTTTGGGCCACGCTCAACCGACGGGCTGGCCGCCGCGCCAGGGAACGCGCCCACACAGGAGCCCCGTAAAGGGCCATGGACCGCACGACCCCCGCGTAGAGCCTCCGGCAGGAGGCGTTTGAATCCCCTAGATTAGGCAGGAGCCGCTTCAAGGCAGGCTCTGCCCGCTCCGGTTTGGGAGCCAAATGTCGGAAATGCTCCACGAAGTTCCACCGGCTGTCGAGGACAAGTCCCAGGTACTTTAGCACCGACTCGATGGCGATGTAAACCCCTCGTACCGTTATTTGGGATCCCGACGGTGGCGCGTTCCGAGGGCCATGAAAACACATGACCTCGAACTCGTGCAGGGCCACCTCGAGTCCCAATTGCCGGATCCTTTCGATGGTTGTCGCAACCCCTACTTCGGCCGCCGCCTGGTGTGACCTCCCCTGCGCCAGGACCAACGTGTCGTCAGCGTAGCACACTATATATGCTGACGCCGCTAGGGAGGTCGGCGCACAGCACCCAGTAGAGTATTGTAAGCCCGCAGTGCCTTTAATATTGCAGATGTCCTTAGGTGGCAGTGACCACTTACTATGACATGGGCCGCCATCGTGTTTTCCCCTCTCTCCTTAACTAAGTATGTACCTATTATCCTTTTTTAGGGTTCTGTAACTCAAAAAAAATGGAAATCTTATAGATCACTCGTGTGTCTGTCTGTCTGTCTCTATGTCCGTGTGTCACAACGATTTGCTCTGAATCTACTAGACCGATTAAGTTGAAATATGGTAGACATATGAATTTCTGTAACCCAAACACGGACGTGTAACGTAAATAAATGAATTTCGAATATCAGGGTCACTTTAGGGGAAAATTAGAAAATAAAAAGTTTTGGTAACTGCACCCTGTGACACATCAAATAGAAGGGTTTCAAATATATATTTATTGTGCGGGTCTCAAATATATATTTTTTTATAATTATAAAACAAAAAGTTTTAAAGTTATTTCAGAAAATAAATCCGTATAGTTTTTAAAATTTCAAGCTTAGTAGTCCCTTATCTCCGAAACTACTGAGCCTACAATTTTGAAAACTATACAGTAAATAGTTCTTTATTTATAGATTACAGGAAAACCTATATGAAGTCTATGGTGTTAAAATAACATCGTAAATCTCTCAATATTGTACGTACAAATTTCAATCACTAATCACAAGATTTAAATGAATTTAAGCTAAAATAACTTTCATGATAGCAAAGTATTTGAACTCGTACTAATAATGTTTATTACTAGTACCAAAACGGGTAGTTGCATTTATCTCTTTGACAGTACAGGCCATATGGTAGATGAAATAGATGCAAATAACTTCAAAGACATTGCAACCGAGACAAGAGCGTCTTATTGCTTGTATGTACGTCTTAAGATACTGAAGACGTACATACAAAGCAATAAGACGGTCTTGTCTGCATCGAATCTGTGCTAGTATTCGTGTGCATCCAGCCGCTCTTAAGGCACTTCCCCTAGCAAACGATCCTCGCTCTGTCCGCCCCCGCCCCTGCTGAATTCCGCCCCCGCTGAATTCACAAATTTTTTGGGATTATTTTTATAAATAATGGAAAACGATCTTTTGATGTAAAAAAAAAAAATCGTAAATTATTACGATTTTTATGTTATATATTATCCATTAGTGCAATCCTCAAATGAATAGAACTTCACCTTTAGCAAAAGATGCATGTGTTAGATTGTACATATTTATAGGAAAACAACTGGTGTTTATTGATGTTGTAAAACAATAACACATTACTCGTATGAACCAATGTTCATACGAGTAATGTGTTATTGTTTAGAATTGTTTAGAAGAATTGAGTAGAATAGAATGAATAAATAATGTTGAAATGAAACGTAACCTTATGTCACTAAATAAGGTTACGTTTCATTTCAACATTATTTATTCATTCTATTCTTAGTGCAAATTAATGTTTTGTGAAACAAGATTTTAATTTAATACAAATGTAATCATCACTTCCTGAATTCATATTTCACAAACAGATAATTTATGTTAACAGTCAAGTCTTTTAAAGTCACAATAAAAATATTGCGACTTAAAAGAGATTCTGAACGCATGTCATGATTTGCGGAATAGTATGATAGATTATTAAGATTTTAAATTGCAATTTCTATGTACCAAGTTGTTTCTTAAGATTCTCAGAACTTACAAGTGAAGCTGATAATTTATCAACTTTACACAAAGGTATCAAGTAAACACTTAATAAATTCCTAAATTATCTTTTTAAGTTTTAAAACAGTTGCACTGTATAAGATTTGTTTATTATCAATTATATAAGAAATTATTCAGCCAAAACTGTATGATGCTCTGTGATTGGTGGATAATAATATCTTAATATATGTTACTTATACATTATAAATAAACACTAGCTATATTGCTAAACTGTCTCATTAAGTTTGAAAGTAATTTCACCACATAAGTTTTGTTAATAGATATTAGCAAAACTGTATGGCGCTCCGTGATTGGTGGATACTAAATCTTATCGGATCTCGCTTAAATAATTATAAATAAGCACCAGCTATATTGCTTAACTATCTCATTAAGTTTTAAAGTAGTCTCACTACATACGTTTTGTTTATTAATAGCTTTGTTAATAGATCATCATCTACCTAGCCTTTTCCCCTATGTTGGGGTCGGCTTCCAGTCTAACCGGATGCAGCTGAATACCAGTATTTTACATGGAGCGACTGCCTATCTGACCTCCACAACCCAGTTACTGGGTAACACGATACCCCTTGGTAAGACTGGTTGTCAGACTTTCGAGCTTCTGACGACCCGTAACGACTGTCAAAGATCTACAAATGACAGCCAGGACCAACGGCTTAACGTGCTTTCCGAGGCACGGAGGGGTCTTGGTATGTAAAAATCCCATCTACGGACCAACCGCGGCAAGTGTAGCTTAACCTGATCGATCGACCCGTGCGGCTGTTATTACTTAGCCACAAGCTCCTAGCCCGTAGCCCTAGCCTTAGCTATGTTAATAGATATTTATCCAAAACTGTATGACGCTCTGTGATTGGTCGAAAACGGCGGGAAAGGTATGAATTTGGTAAAGACTATAAAAGGGCTTGTAAACTACAGTTTGGGGGGAATCCTTTATGCTAGCTGTAGAACGGTAAAGACCTTCGGGTGTCTGTCGTAATATTAAGCTGCTAAGGAGATCCACCGCCACTAGGAGATGGTATACTGTAAAGCGGAAACTCTAGTCGGTAAGCCCAAGAGAGCTGGTACGCGGTAACGCGGAAGCTCCAGAGCTTCCGAGATATTTGGCCAGCCAAATATCACTCTTTTGATACAATTGTTTTGAAAAATGGACTACCAATAATGTTCATGTAAGTTAATTAATTATATTCTTGAATATTGCTGATAAGTATGTTTTCCTTTATGTGTATGCCTTATGTGTTAAATCGAATTAAAAATATTCATGTTCTGTTTCATTTCGTTGATAATTTCCCATAGCTTTGAGAAATAGTCCAAGAGAATAATGTGATGAAATAATGAATAAGTACTAATTTTAAGAAGTGTTGATAAAATACTTTAAAACAAGCTGCCATGGAGTTTCTTGTCCTTCTTCTTCATGATGACCTAGTTTTGGAAAGGACAAGTAGTTTTCTCTTTAACGTATTTAACGGACAAGCCTAATTTAAATAAATGCCTAGTCTTGTCTTTCTGTGCTTTTCTTCATGAAATCCTTTCCCTACACACGATATTCGTAGATAATTTCAGTAAATAACTAGTACATAACCATTCTGACACTCAAGTGGGTATCATTACCTATACTTATAGACCTCTTACTCTTATTCTGACACATGCAATCAATAATTTTAGTATTTTTGTTACAACGAGATTTTAAATGTATTTATATATTTGGAACAACAAATACGAGTAATAACGTGCCATGTGATGTTAGGATAATAATGTGCTTTTAGATGTACTAATTTTATTTCTCTTAATTAATAAATTAATAGCCTCTGAATATCTCAGAAAAATGAGGTTTTGCTCGGGGTAGCGCCTTAAAGCACAAGGACGTATTTTTTTTTTTTTTTTTGAGGGTGGGAAATCATCAAATAACTTCTCCCGCTCTGGGCGGAGCGGGAGGGTGTGTCAGACTCTTACTGACTAAAACCCACCCGTATTCCTTCCTGTTGCCTGTGTTGCGGGGGCCTCGGTGACCCATAAGTACCTTCCCGCGACCCCGGCAGGCATCGGCCCTAGTGGACCCCTACTTTGTGCTGATGACATCTCTTTGAGGCGCGCGTGGAATACGACGCGCCGTCGACCCGGGCCTGGTCCTTACCGGACGGTGAGCTACCCATTGCTCACCGTCCGCAAGCCCGCGCCTACGGTGGCCGGAAATCCGCCCGGGATTCCCGACGCCCTGGGCGTCTCCTGCGGCGGCTAGGGGCGAGAGGGCGCGAAACTTGCCTTTCCCTCAACCGTCCCGCCTCCTCCTTAGCGAGCATTACTGCTTCGCAGAAGGAGGTGACGGCTGCCCATGCTCTCTCGCTCCGTACCATGGCCTGAACCAGGGCCGGACGCGAGAGGTCTCTGCCGCCGATCGCCTCCACGAGGACACGGCGGTGCTCTGCCCAAGCCGGGCAGACCTCTACCGTATGCTCCACCGTGTCCTCCGGGCGATCCACACAGTGGTGACACCCGGACGTTTCCTCCCGCCTTATCCGACACAGGAACCTCCCGAAGCTGCCGTGTCCGGTGAGGACCTGCGTCAGGCGGAAGGTGAGGACGCCGTGGCGCCTCTCCAGCCACTCCTCAAAGAGGGGACTTATCGCCGAAATCGTGGCGTGCCCAGCACTGGGTTGCGACAACCGTACTTTCCATGACGCCATGAGATCCCGCCGGAGCTCCGTCCGCTGAGCCGCGATTTCTCGCGGCAACGGACTTACGCCCCGGCGTTTCGCCTCCTCGCGCCACTCCCATACGTGCGCGAGGACTTTTGCCTCCAGATCCCATGGCGGCAATCCGGCAAGGAGGCTCGCTGCCTCACAGGAGACCGTGCGGTATCCTCGGACCATCCGGATGGCCATGACCCTTTGGGCCGCGCTCAACCGGCGGGCTGGCCGCAGCGCCAGAGAGCGCGCCCATACAGGAGCCCCGTAGAGGGCTATGGACCGCACGACCCCCGCGTAGAGCCTCCGGCAGGAGGCGTTTGGACCCCCTAGATTGGGCAGGAGCCGCTTCAATGCGGCGCCCGCCCGCTCAAGTTTGGGAGCCAAACGTCGGAAACAAGGACGTATTGCGATGGTATTGCTGCTCTAGAGAGGAAACGAATGCAGAATCCAGACGGAATTGGAGATACCTTCCTCGGTTTTGCAATTTGCAATGTGAAGCAGCGTGACAAAATAATATCGTTGGATCTTTAAATTTGTGTCAATTAGGGAACTTGATATGATTTGATGATAGTACTATTTACTACATTGAAAAGGTGTTTTTTCGATCTTCATAATATTGTAGCATGAATGGTTTTTATATCGTCGCCTTAGAGTGAAAACCTCGGGAATGTTATTTGGTAATTTTCATTTTATTACATTTTTGGAAAGCTAAACCTCGCAACGCACGCATAGTTTCCCACAAAAAAGTTTAGTCAGCTGTAGCGCCATCTATGGTGAGTTAAAAATTCTCACAAAAGAACAGACGAGGTTTTCAATTTACCAACACTTAGAATTTAATAATTATTCCAGTAAAGTTGCCTTTTTCGCATATACGAGGTTTTCACTCTAAGGTGACGATATGCAGCAACACACAGCTTCTATATTTACACATATATAAACATATTATAAATTGAAATCGCTATTCGTCTATCTGTGTGACCGCGATGTTGTTCGCAACATATTTAGATGCGGTTTTCAACACTTAGAGAATTTATACCGGAAGATATAAATATATTAATAGGCAGGTATTAGGGTATTATAAATTAAAATTAAACTTACAAATAATCAAAAAATCTCGGCGATTTGTCAAGTCTTAAAAACCATGCGAATCACGGGCAGATCGCTATTTATTAATAATTTCAACCCTGATATTAGGACTCAAACGATTTCTCAATTGAAAAAGTCTATGTTATAACAAAAAAAAAAAATCTGGTTATGTGCATGTCGGACCACGCACTCATCCCAACTACGTTGTTGGGATGAATTTATCCCAAAAACAAACTTAACATTTTAGTTGAAAAACATGTTCGTTCATACATCGATATACGTCACGGTCAATTCTCCAACTGCAAATGTAAGTTGGTCGACTATTACTCGTTAATTTTTAAAGCCTACTTAGCTGTGAAAGTTTTCCTTTTAATTTCGTTATATATACTACTGCCATGAATTTTTCGCATCTCCAAAAACAACCATTTAGCTGGCAGGGGGTAAGGGACACTTGACTCTTACAAAAAATTGCACTTTAAAACTTAATATTACATAAACGGATTCCTGAATCGAAAAATGGTTTTACAAACTTGCAATATATTTGAAAGGCCTCTCAAACGATTTCCCAAACCATGGTATAGACGAGAAAAAAAAAATATCATCCCAACTTTACGTGTAAGGGAGGAACCCTGAAAACATTTTTTTTTTTCAAGATTTTGTTTTACCACTTTGTCAGCGTCATTAATATGTATACCCATGCCAAATTACAGCTTTCTAGTACTAAGAGTCTCTTTTTTTTTTTTTGAGGGTGGGAAATCATCAAATAACTTCTTTCGTTCTGGGCGGAGCGGGAGGGTGTGTCAGACTCTTACTGACTAAAACCCACCCGTATTCCTTCCTGTTGCCTGTGTTGCGGGGGCCTCGGTGACCCATAAGTACCTTCCCGCGACCCCGGCAGGTACTAAGAGTCTCTGAGCTAAGCCGGGGACAGACAGACAGATATTGCGAAACTATAAGGGTTCCTTGTTGACTACGGAACCCTAAAAAAGATCAATAGGTGGCATGAAATATCACGTCTCACTGTAATAAGATTTTTCTTTCTTCTGCAACTTCTATAAATAAAAGATAAGATTCATAAACTTATTTTCTTACAAAGCGTGCTTTGTAACTTTAGCTTCCTTTTGCACTAGGTTTCTGTTTTATCCAGTAACCTTATTCATTTTCGTATCAGATGGTTGTAGAAATATCTAAGTTATGTATATTATTTAGAAATAACATAGGTTAAACCTTTTAAATAAAGTTTATTTAGACATAACATACGTTAAACCTTTTAAATAAAGTTTATTTTGACACCGTCCGAAATTTAACACTCTTAAAACACTTTTATGTCCGTCAGATTTGTAAATACTTAAGTTTTTAAAATTATATTACAGAATTGTCTGAGCTAGGCAAATATAAGCTGAGTCAGTTGCCAAAATATTTGACCAGCCTCCAAAAATATTTGTGAGCAGTCTGGAGGTTTTCCCACGAAATTCTTTGAAGTTATTTTAAATGTAACATTGAATAGTTGCATGTAGTCTGATAGACAGAGCAATGATGGCCCAGTGGTAACGGCCCCGACTTACGAGTTGTATATATTTTAATACCAATAATACAGATTGACTAGACAGGTCCACTCAATCTGTGTGGTTCTTTCATTAAAAGACCATTTCAGACACCAATCGGCATGTTCTTCACATGATCTGACCAAGATTATGTGTGGTATAAAATCATTTATCATTTATCATTTACTAGCTTCTGCCCGCGACTTCGTTTGCATAGAAGTCGTAAGACACCATAGTATATATTAAAATTACAGCCACATTTTTTATAAAAAGCTGTAAGTAACTGTCGCAAGCGCTATTGTTGAGCATGATGTTCTGGGTTCGATTCCCGCTTACGCAGAGTGTTATTGGGTTTTCCATCTGTAATTTCTCAGTAACAGTCCGAAGTCTGGATTTGTGACCGGTTGATGGCAAAAGGCTCGCCTCCTTTCACATGGGACATAAACATAACTGGCGAAATGTGGGTGTACACCTCTGCCTAACTCTTCGGGAATACAGGCGTGTTGTTAAGTTATGTATGGTCTAAGGTCCCATGTAATAGGGGATTACATGGGACCTAAATATATCTGGCGAAATATGGGTGTACACCCATATAGGTACACCTCTGACTAACCCTTCGGGGAATACAGGTGACATTTTGTTATTTTTATAAAATTTTCCAGTGTACTAACGTTTGTAGTTTTGGTCTCAGCAGCCAAAATATACAGAGACTTAAGACTGGTGACGCGGAAGCAAGCGACGTACAGTTATCCGTGTAAGAAGCAGTTAGTCTTGATGTTAACCCCGCAGTCTTCAGTAGCCTGGTTCGAATATTTCATATGAGTATAATAATTATGATGGGAACCCGAATGCGGTATAGAGAGAAAAAAAGAAGCCGGCGTTCGGTGAACTGATGAAATGTGGGTGTGCTCTTGTATGTAAGTACACTCCTGTGTTAGACACGAGTGTACTTACCGTAGAAAATTTTCTGCTCTGGGCGTCTTGAATCGTGGTAACAGTTTGCGCGTCGATATCACTTTCACCTTGTATATTTTCCGCAATATCGCTCTCTTGTCACTTATTCTGTTATACACAAATAATAATACATAACCTTTAATACAGATTTTCTAAAACCTACTTCAGGCACTAGCTCACACAATGTGATTTTTTATAATTCAAAACTGCTAAGTGCTACAAAATCACTATAATACAAAATAAATAAACTTACTATTATCAAATAAATAAATACTTTTATTATTACATAAATAACTTATTATTAAATAAATAAACTTATTATTAAACAAATAAACTTATTATTATATAAATAAACTTATTACTTATTAAATAAATAAACTTATTATTATTACATAGATAAAGTTATTATTCTTATACAAAGTGTGGGCAGAGGTCGATTAGTGGTTGGGGGTCGGGAACTGGATGTTCTCCCATTAAACTAGCCTTTTAATGACCCAATGCAGGGCAAAGGCTATTCTCATAAAAAGAAGGTACGAGCATTGATCGCCACGGTTGCTCAAGACGGGTTGGTGATTTCAGACTTATATTAACTTTAAGTCCAGGTTTCCTTACGATGTTTTTCCTTCACCGAAGTCAGTAATGTCCAAGATAAACTCGGAAAGTACATATGATTTGAAAAAGTCACATTAGTACTTGCCCGGATTTGAACCCACAGTCGCGTGCATGAGAGGCGAGGCTTTAACCACTGGACCATCACGACATTACGTTTTACCATAGAATAAATAAAATTTGCGGTACCGTTGAACGTACAATGAAAGCGAAGAGGTAAAAGTAAAAGATGTTTTGTAGACTTTTTTCTGCAAGACATCAGAGAACCGTCTTACAGAAATCAACGAGGTTTCTGTAAGACGGTTCTCTGATATCTGAGGACAAAAAAATAAAATCTGTCGTCAAATTTGCCACCCCCAAAATCTGCCGCCCCAGGCTCAAGCCTACTCAGCCTACTGGTAAATCCGCCACTGGTAACAAGTGTCTTAGTCTAAAAATAAATAACGGGGTAGCAAACTGTCTTTAGTCTAAAAATAAATAAATGAAAAGCGTACATTTAATTCGAAGAAAAATGAAAGCCTCAAATGAAAAATAGGACTGCTTGCTTATTTGCGTTTCTCTACTGCCAGTTGACATTCAATATTACCTACGTATTAATAAATTCCACGTCTTGGTGACTCATGTGAGCTATGGTTCAGATTCCAATCTTTATAGGAATCAATAAAGATTGGGAAATTCTCGCGGGTTTTATTAGTGTTCCGTGTAAATTGAAAATGAATGAATTTTAAATTAGTCAGTTTTTAGGGTTCCGTAGTAAGCAAGGAACCCTTATAGTTTCGCCATGTCCAGACGGACATGACGTCTGTCCTCACTGTGGCTCAAAGACGCATAGTACAAGCTGTAATTTGACATCTAGTATATATATTAATCATGCCAATAAAGTGCTGAAATAAAATCTTGATAAAAAAAAAATCTCGCTACCCTAAGGTGGTGGGGTATTGTGGTATAGGCTGTTCAAAAATAATGCGGGTTTGTGAACACCACTTTTCGATTCAAGGACCCGCTTGCGTAATAAGCATTAAAGTGCTAAACTTTGTTAGAGACAAGTGTCCCCCCCCCCCCCCTGCCAGCTAAATGGTTATTTATGGAGATGTGAAAAAAATCATATAATGCCATAAAAAGGAAAACTATCACAGCTAAGTGGGCTTTACAAGTAAACGAGTAACAGTCGACCAACTTAAATTTGCAGTTAGAGAATTTGCCGTGGCATATATTGAAGTATGGGAGAACATGATTTTTAACTACAATGTTAAGTTTGTTTTTGGAATAAATTCATACCAACTTCCCAATTACGAAACCCTTCATTGCGCGTGGTCGGACACGCACTTGGCCGGTTTTTAAAGTTTAGTATGAATAATCTTTTTGATATATTCTTATTAATCTTAAGTCGAAGTTCCTATAGTTATGACAAGGGCAGACTTTCTGTTCTCCGCTCTACTTGTTTTTTGTTTTTCCTAACCGACTTTACCCAAGTGTAGGGTTTTTTATTTAAAAATTACCGACCCGTTCCTGTTTCGCACGGTTTTTACGACTTTTTTTAAAACTATTTTTTATTAAACTTATATAAATGTATTATATACAGTAAACCTTTTGGAATAAATTTTCTAAATGATGGTGAAAACTGCATCAAAATCCGTTGCGCGGTTTAGAAGAACAACGCGGTCACACAGACAGACACGAAAATTGACTTTAATTTATAATATACTAGCAGCACCCCGCGGTTAGAGCCGCATAAGTTTCGATCCCAAGGGAATATTGGGATAAAAAGTGTCCTATATCCTAATCCAGCTCATGGTCTGCCCATGTGCCAAATTTAGCCATGTGCCAAAAGCGTAACTAACAAATAAACGAAAAAAAAAACTCACTTTCACAGTCATAATATTAGTTAGTATTAGGAAGTAAGAATATATAGACATAGATATATCTATAACCAAATACTTGCAACCTCCAAATATTATAAACCAAATAAATATAACCAAACTAAAAATATTATGCAACCAAACACCAGCCTTGCGAGTTCAATACAATATTTACTTAACAATATCGTTCCATTTACTTGACTAATATTACCTAACATGTATTATATTTAATCCAAACATTTATTCATGGAGACTTACAACGATACACAAAGCCCTATGATTTTTTTTGGACAGCTGAAACCGTATCAAAGGGTTCACATAAGCTTATAATAATTATCTGTGGTGGCAACGTGGCATCCCATTGATATAATCCTTGATATTAAGGATCGGGTAGTCGCCGTTGACCTTTTTATTTTTTTTTTGGGTGGGAAGTCATCACATAACTTCTCCCGCTCTGAGCGGAGCAGGTGTCAGACTCTTACTGACTAAAACCCACCCGTATTCCTTCCGTTGCTTGTGTTGCCAGGGGCCTCGGTAACCCTTTAGTACCTTCCCGCGACCCCGGCTGGCATCGGCCCTAGTGGACCCCTACACTTGTGCTGACGACATCTCTTTTAGGCGCGCATGGAATACAACGCGCCGTCGAACCCGGCCTGGTCCTTACCGGACGGTGAGCTACCCATTGCTCACCGTACGCAAGCCCGCGCCTACGGTGGCCGGAAATCCGCCCGGTATTCCCAATGCCCAGGACCTCTCCAGCGGCGGCTAGGGGCAAGAGGGCGCTCAATTTGCCTTTCCCTTAACCGTCCCGCCTCCTCCTTCGCGAGCCTCTCGCTCCATACCATGACCTGAACCAGAGACGGACGCGAGAGCGCCGTTGACCCTGGTCATACAAATGCACGTCCCGCTCACGCAGCGCTGCTGTTGGAGTAACGAAAATATTAATAGTTGAAAAAAAATCACAGATAGAATTATAGATAATAAAATAGTCAATTCATACAAAAATAAAAAAAAAACATTCAAATAAGTATCGATAATAGTTTGAAAGTGATATTGTTTTTTTATGTTTTGGGTAGACATTACTTCCTGAATTTATTTCATAAAGTATTTTACCATAATACTTAAATGTTCACTTAGAGGATTGATGTGTATGCGTTCTAGTTCAACATATATTTTTTTTCATAACTTACTTGCATTATATGAAGGCGCAATAACAGATTTAAAAGTCATTAAAATCATATATCTGCGCCTTAATGCTTTGTGGTAATCCCTAGGCTTGTTTGTAACAAAATATTTTTCCGGGGCTTTGTTTTTATTTGTATCCAAAGCAAAATAAATGTGTTAACATAATTTATGTGGGTACTGATTTATACACCCGTGATAAGGAAAAATGTGTGATTATTTAAAGTCCACATCTGGATTGAGAATTCAAATGTGGTTAAAAATACATGTGCTTTGTTATAGTAGATACAACAAGCAGGATTTAAGTACATACGTACTTAAATCCTGCTTGTTGTATCTCCTAGAACAAAATCTGCTGTATCATTCAAAATTACAATGCCATATATCTGTTTTATAATTGCATTCATTTCAATCGAGAAATGAATGAAATTATAAAACAGATTTTTTTCTCGCTATGTCAACGTTGGTCTCAGTAAAATTCGTTTATTTTCAAGAGCAGCTGTTACACATCTGAAAGGATGCCAATGATTCTGGTACTTACATACAGACTGTAGTAGGTTTCCGAGTGAGAATCTTATTTTATATATTTTTTTAGGTTTACCAACAATTGATTACACTGATACAAACCCATAATACATTTTTAAAAGTAAAATAACAGTGCATCAGTTACTTATATTTAAACACTACATTCATAAAACAATGAATCAAGGAAATAAGCTAACTTACTTAGTAAGAAGCGCTAACATTGAAAAATTGGAAGAATCGGTAAAAAGTTGCACTTAAATGAAATTAAAAGTTATGAAATTCTGATAAAGAATTATAAAATTGGTAAAGGTAAAAATACAAATTGAGAAATTAATAATGTTAAGCGAATTCATAAAAATTAATAACATCGGCAAATACATAGAGATGAAAATCTTAAGTTCAACAATTACCGGAAAAAGTTATGAAATGGTATTTAATTATGATTAATTAAGTTTTATAAAAACCTTGAGAATACCTACGCTTAAGAATCTGTGGCCACCTGGCACACGCAAAAATACGCGCAAATAACATTTGCATTTCCATGGCCTCCGTCTGAGAGGAAGACTTAACGAGCTAATTATCGCGTAGTTTATCAGAATCAACAGTGAGTTCACTTGGTTTACACCATTAATTGTTGTTTCTTACCCCTAACTTAGCAGTTACCATACAGAGAAATTATTCTGATTCGCGGTAAATTAATTACCTACAGCCGTAAGTTTCGATTGGTTAATTTAAGCTACGCTTGCCGAGGTTGGCCCGTGGATAGGTGACCATACCGAAAACCCAAAAATTTACCTAACCCTTTAATCATAATTTAATAGTACTCATTAAATCGTTTTTAATAATATTAATTATTTGTATGTCAATATTGACATAAAAGTGATTGTGGGGCTTTCGGCTAAGTAATAACAGCCGCACGGGTCAATCGATCAGGTTAAGCTACGCTTGCCACGGTTGGTCCGTAGATGAGTGACCATCTTTACATACCAAGACCCCTCCGTGCCTCGGAAAGCACGTTAAGCCGTTGGTCCCGGCTGTGATTCGTGGATCTTTGACAGTCTTTACGGGTCGTCAGAAACCCGAAAGTCTGACAACCAGTCTTACCAAGGGGTATCGTAGTACCCAGTAACAGGGTTGTGGAGGTCAGGTAGGCAGTCGCTCCATGTAAAATACTGGTATTTAGCTGCAACCGATTAGATTGGAAGCCGACCTCAACGTAGTTGGGAAAAGGCTAGGCAGATGATGATGATGATGATTATGATGATGATGATGATGATGATGATGATGATGATGATGATGATGATGATGATGATGATGATGATCATGATGATGATGATGATGATGATGATGATGATGATGATGATGATTGACAAAACAAAGCGCACTACCAAATTTTTAAGATCTTTGTATGTTGATTATATCTATGTTTCATTAATAAATTGCTCTTATTCTTATTCGTGGTAACAGTAGTTACCCGTCATCATTTTTTTTTTTTTGAGGGTTTGAAATCATCAAATAACTTCTCCCGCTCTGGGCGGAGCGGGAGGGTGTGTCAGACTCTTACTGACTAGTGGATCCCTACCTTTGTGCTGACAACATCTCTTTGAGGCGCACGTGGAATACAACGCGCCGTCGACCCGGGCCTGGTCCTTACCGGACAGTGAGCTACCCATTGCTCACCGTCCGCAAGCCCGCGCCTACGGTGGCCGGAAATCCGCCCGGAATTCCCGACGCCCAGGGCGTCTCCTGCCCGAAAGTCTAACAACCAGTCTTACCAAATGGTAACGTGTTACCCAGTAACTGGATTGTAGAGGCGAGATAGATAGTCGCTCCATGTAATATACTGGTATTCAGCTGCATCCGGGTAGACTTGAAGTCGTTTTGACATGAAGCCCAATCTTCATACTAATATAGTAAAATGGAAGAGTTTGTTTTTTGTTTAAACGGGCTAATCTTTGGATCTACCAGTCGGATTTAGACTGGGAGCCCACACTAACATATTTGGTAGGTACTATGGGTAGGTAGGAATTATGCATGGTGACGATGCCTGCTTAAATACTTTTTTATTTTATTTTATTGTTTGTGTTGTTATTGTACAGTATTTACCGATCAAAATGGTTATATTATTTTCTAAGTACTGTTTATTTTGTTTTACTTTATTACCTGTTTTTTCTAATATGTTAAAATCTCATAACCTGACTTGGTTTCCGTACGTCGTTTTCGGGTGACCACTGAAAATCAGCGCTTTGCTGTGGGTCCCCCATAGCACAGTATCATGCTGAGTGGAAGCCTACTTGTCACAGTCACTATACAGACACAGAACATATACAGACTGTATGTATATATTCTGTGTCTCACTGTGTAAATCTGTTTTGTTTTATTATTTATAAGAATCACCCATATCTTTTATGTGCACGTGTTTCTGTGACGAATAAATCTATTTTTCTTTCTTTCTTCTTTCTTTCTATTTGAAAAAAAGCTAGGAAGATGATAAGAAGTCATCAATGTTCGTTTCTTCGGCTTCGCTGTATGGATACCCTGCAGACTTCTCAAATAATATAAATTACTTAAGACGCTGACAACACCTAAACCGCGGTCACTGTCAGATTGCATAGAAACGAAAGAGAAGCGCGATAACACAACGCTTGTAATTTATTGCAAAATATGAAGCAATTATCTATTTACTCAAAATTTAGTTGAGTAATCGAAAATAAAAAACAACCAAGTTCTGCATTCAAATAAGACGTTCTTGTTATTAATTAAATACGTAACGTATGTTAATATTTAATGCAGATATTTTGATTAGAACTCAAGGTAAGAGGTTAGTTTAACGTTAGTTTGTAACGAGATTTTTTTTTCAAAACGTGTTTTGGTAACAACCAAGTTCTGGGAAATATGTTCAAAATTAACATATATTTTTTCCGCTACCACAAACTATACAGATTTGGCAATTTTTTTTCTTAAGAGAAGCCTAATTTGGTCAATTAGGTCTTGTCAGCGCGCAGCGCCTTAAAGATGCTCCACCGTAAAGTGACAGCCTGACTTAAAATTCCACTCAATGACTGTAAATTGACCTCTAAATTGAAAAATTCAACGATACTGCACCCTTATTGCGTAACACACTATCAATTACAATCTGAATGATTTTGAAGGATTGCTAATCCATTGCTTCATATGTTCGAAAAATTTGTCTGCTCAACAACGTGAATAACGCAATGAATGTTGTTGAACTGTCAAAACGGTTCTCGGTTCGTTGTACTTTTCAATAACTAGGTATCTGGCCATGACCTTCAAGGTATCCGTCTACCAACACATTTTATGCTTGAGTGTCACTTTACTATTAAATTAAACTGGTTTATTAAAGTATCAGTTAGTTGTTTGATCAACTTTTTAAAATTCCTCGTAGGAACTGAATAACTTTTGAATTGTCACGTTTTATCCTTTGATCAGATCGCGCGATCGATAAGTCTGTGACGTATTACGTTAATAAATCAAATCGATTAATAAAATTATTGTATAATCGATCAAAACGGTTCTCGATTCAGTTTCTCGGTTCGTTGTACTTTTCAATTACAAGGAATCTGGCCATGGCCTTGAAGGTATCCGTCTACCAACAAATTTTATGCTTGAGTGTCATTTTACTATTAAATTAAAATAGTTTATTAAAGTATCAGTTAGTTGCTTCTTTAACTTTTTAAAGTTCCTCGTAGGAACTGATTAACTTTTGAATTGTCACCTTGTACCTTTAGCTGTATACGGGGGATAACCGAGAAAAATAATAATGGAAAGTAAAATTTTAGCTTGTCTATGTACTCGATAATAAATGTCGAGCTTTTCGCTCACGTTTACCCCAAGGGCAAGCATCAGGATATCCGTAAGAAAAAGTAATAATTTTACTTAAAGGTATGTGCGACTTTTGCAAAAGTAGAACATTCTTATCTTTTTATCTTTGTTTTTTTAGTTACCTATTCATATAGATATTTCATTCTCGCCGCTTTTCCCAAGAACAGTCATAATGATATCTGCAAGAAAATAGTAATAAAAATAAAGGTAGCTAGGTTCATTATCAAAAATTCGATTGGACGTTGAAACGACGTTCACTATAAAGTTCAAATATTTTTTTTTATTCTTTGTTAGGTATAACAAACAGGCTTAGGTCATTATATATTTTTTTATTTTTGTGACGGCATTGGTTTTTCTGGGTACTGCGTGGCTACGCAGCGCCTGCCTGTGAAGCGGATCTTGTGAATGTAGTTATGGGTTTATTGGTTACATCAAATTATTTAGAAGAGTGTCTATGTTTAAATATTAATAAGTCCAGCGCACTTTGCTATCCGGCTAATATTTTTTCACTTCTCATGCTCTAAAAGTTTGTCTTTATGTTGTGCGTCGGCGACATAAAGTCGTTTTTTATGCTCTAGTGCTTAAAGTTTTTTTTTTCTAAGACTAAGACAATCAGCCACACGCACAATGAAACGTCGCAGACTAAAAGTCGTTATTTTATTTAATTTGCTTTAATTTATATCACTTCCGTGTTTTCTATCGTTAATTTAATAAAACCAGATAAATAGTATTATAAACAGTTGTCATTTATTATTTAAAAACGCAAAGAAACGTTTTTATGACTTGGCAGTATGAAGTACCCAAGTCGAATGACACACGTTGAAATAAAAAACCTTTTAAAGTATTTCGTGGTGGGAATTAGCTATTTTTTTCTTCAATTTTGCAACATTTTGAACAGTGAAAAGTGTTTTTATGCCTGTTTCATTTTATTGCAATCGAAGTGAAAAGCAGAGTGAGTGAGCTCGGGCATAAATGAGCCATTTTACCCCTCGACTTAACTATCCACCCTCGCCTGAGCCTTGTGTGGATATCAATGCTTCGGGGTACAATGGCTTCTTTTATGCACTACTTGTACAATCTACTATGTCACGCTATTCATTAGGCCCGCTTGCACTCACTGATCACTAAACAGGAAGGTTTAACGCTGAACGAATTAAAAACATATTTCTGTTCGTGTTAATCATTTGAATGTTGTTTTAAATTATGTTTAGCACTAAACGCATTTGGTGATTTGTGGGGCAAGTGGGCCTTAGAATTCGACACAAGGAAAGAAGGTCTTCCTTTATCATCTACTAGCTGTTGCCCGCGACTTCGTCTGCAATCTAAGATGAAAAGTAGCCTATGTCTTTTTTCAGGTCATCTCTACTCAAATGCCAAATTTCATCCAAATCCGTTAAGGCGTTTTAGCGTGAAAGCGTAAAAAACAAACTCACTTTCGCATTTATAATATTATAGGATTTTTATTGCGGGTAGGCTTTCCTCGAACTTTATTTGCTTTCTTAATTCTTGTGAGGATTATTTGGCACCGCTTCATGGTGATTCGAGGGTCAACTTATCGGATTCTCAAGCTCCGAAATAACATTTTGCTTCACGCTTAGTCAAATGTGGGAAGAATAGAATAAATAGAAAAGAATCAAAATAGCAATAAAATGACATTCGTAAGTTCTTGGTTTAACCCTTCCGGAGCCTATTTAATATAACTGACAATGTGAGATATTTTTCAAAAAATGGCAACATTGCTACATTTACACGACAGGGACACCTTTTTTTTTTTTTTTGAGGGTGGGATATCATCAAATAACTTCTCCCGCTCTGGGCGGAGCGGGAGGGTGTGTCAGACTCTTACTGACTAAAACCCACCCGTATTCCTTCCTGTTGCCTGTGTTGCGGGGGCCTCGGTGACCCATAAGTACCTTCCCGCGACCCCGGCAGGCATCGGCCCTAGTGGACCCCTACTTTGTGCTGACGACATCTCTTTGAGGCGCGCGTGGAATACGACGCGCCGTCGACCCGGGCCTGGTCCTTACCGGACGGTGAGCTACCCATTGCTCACCGTCCGCAAGCCCGCGCCTACGGTGGCTGGAAATCCGCCCGAGATTCCCGACGCCCTGGGCGTCTTCTGCGGTGGCTAGGGGCGAGAGGGCGCGAAACTTGCCTTTCCCTCAACCGTCCCGCCTCCTCCTTCGCGAGCATTACTGCTTCGCAGAAGGAGGTGACGGCTGCCCATGCCCTCTCGCTCCGTACCATGGCCTGAACCAGGGCCGGACGCGAGAGGTCTCTGCCGCCGATCGCCTCCACGAGGACACGGCGGTGCTCTGCCCAAGCCGGGCAGACCTCCACCGTATGCTCCACCGTGTCCTCCGGGCGATCCACACAGTGGCACAGTGGAACGAATGTATGGGAGCGGTTGGACGTAGACATGTCCGAAAAATAAGAGTAAAATTATGCCAAACTAATGATGCCATCTTATTCGATTACTTAATGCCTTCATAAATTGTGGTGATGAATTTCTTCATAACTCCCATATTTCGGGAGTAATTTGAGAAAATGTGAAATTTTACTATGAAAATGAGTGTATCGAGCTCTCTCCCTCCTGATTCCGGGCTTGTTTCAAGTAGCGGTCTCTAATATCGTAATGCTATTACTAAGAGCTATATTTAATACTAAGACACATAGTGCGCCAAATGTGCACTTTCTGGGATAAAAGGAAATGAATATTTAAAAAAAAAAACGTTTTTTCCCCATTTGTATTTACTTTAAACCGCAGACAGACTTATTAAGAGGTCTATAAATATATTATATATATACAGAAATATATATTAACAAAAATATTCACAAGAACTGATGAGAGTATGACTTTTAAGTAAGTTGATAATAAATTACCTAGTTTCATTAAAAGTACAATAAATAATTAAGATGTAAGCTCTAATTTACTAAGTTACACATTTTAAAACAATAACATCATTTAATTATCTTCGTCATCATCATCATCATCAATTAATTCAAATTCAGAATCGATGTCCGCTAAATCATTTATGTTAACAAATTCGATATCACTTTTCTCAGAATCCGTAAGCTCATAAAATTCCTTAAAAGAAGATTTTTTTACAAACTTATTTCCTTTTGGACGGATACTTGTAACAAGTGGATCAGAAGACAGTAAAAGATTGTGCATAATATCTTCATTGCATGAGATACTGCTATGCTTTCGAGAATGCCCCTCTCTATATTTTCTAAAATCTTTATTTCTAGCCTCAGATGCCTCTTCGGATAGAAAACCAATGGGCACAATTGACATGTTCTGAACTATGTCTGGCCCATGCATTAAAATTTTATGAAGTGAAGAAGGCATATAATACCATGGGTATAACTCCACGTAAAGCTTAGCAGTATCAAAGCAGAACTCTCGGAATTTAGTTACGTTGATCTTCTCTCCTGATGAAATACACTGCAAGATCACACAGATTTTTCTTAAAAGCATAGCATCTATTCCGGTCAGTTCAGCAGATTTAGTGTAGTTTTCAAAAAATCTCCTTGCCGAGTTGCCATTGTTGGTGGATCCACTGCCTTGTTTCACAACATCGAGAAGTAAGCCCGTTTCTCTTCTTACAGCCTCTTGAACTCTTTTCTTCCTGTCATCAACTTGCCTTTTTGCTATATCACCCCTTACTTGCCATGATTTTATGTCTAATTTGTAGGAAATGTGTAATAAGCATTCCATTGAGCGAATCCAAGCGTGAAGGCTGCTTAAGCTATATTTATACATGTCCTCGTTTGCGTGTTTATCTTTGATTAACTCTAAATTATTCATTTCTTTAGGACAAGCCTTGCATATGTCACACACTGAAGCTGCTGTATTGGATATAATGGAATGAATTTTACCATCAATCATTGTCAACAGCAGTTGGTGTTTGACACTAATTCCATCAGTGATGGTGGATGGAGTTAAGGCTTCAATCTCTGCTTCGATTTCAGCCATCTCTCTCTGCACATTTTCTTTGGTTTCCTTTATAAACTTAAACAATATTGGCCGGCAAAATGAAGTGGAAGATGGTCGCTCGTTTTCCCAAATTGTTACACCTTTTGAGACGAGCCGCAGTGGTACAAGACTAATCATAAAATTACTAGCAAGATCGATTTGCTCATCTTCACTCGTCCTTTGATGATAAATGCTTTGGCTAGATGATCCGTCAAAACCCCATTTGCTGGTCAATACGAGCTGTTGATTGGGATCAACAGGGGTTTCTAACGACCTAATAAGTCTTCTTGAGGTTAAATCCATCAAGGCTTGTAATTTGATTTTTGCAGAGCTCTCTGTAACTGTGAGATCTTCTTTGGCCGGATAGCACTTAATTTTTTCTTTAACCAACATGTAGTAACTCGGGTATTGAAGAGCTCCTTCTTGAGTGTTGAAATCCCGAAGAGTGTTATAGCGCCATTTCGATAAGTTCATCGATACATAAAGAGCCAATGCCTTCAAAGGGGATATTTCCCGTACCTGAATTGATTTACCTTCAATGAAGGCTTTGATTTTTGAGGCCTCTTCTGGATTCTCCGTCAAGTATTTCATAACATAAGCTGTATCGCTTTGTCCTGCCTTTTGAAGCGCCCTTTCGGCCGAAAACATAATTTCAGCGCTGCTACTGCTGCATGAAAGACTATCTTCAGTGCGTCTTCTTTTTTGCCGGTTACTAAGGTCCTCAAAAGATTTACGAGGACTAGGATGTGTACAAGTTGAAGCATCAGATTTAGCAGGAGAAATTATGGGCTCGATGACGTCACTTATATTTTCTGTAGAAGGTTCCATATTTTCATTCTGTAATTCCGGCCATTGAATTGCAGCCTGTAGCCAAATCTCATGTTTCTTCCGAAACTTATCTGTGCTTCTTCCAGACTGTGTCCATTTTGCATAAATGCGGTAGCAAAATCGACGACACCAGTCTTTTAAACTTGTTTCAGCACTTTCACATAACTGAACACAACTGTTATCTTTTAAAACACTGAACAAATAGTTAAAGTCGCGTAAATCTTTATGTGCGCGTGCGCATAAAGCAACGTGAATATCAAGATTTGTATTAAAATTTGGAAAATACATTGCGAGATTAGCTTGGATACAACGAGGTGTAAATCAACACTGATTTTAAAGTTACTAATAGTGACCTATTTATATAAAATCCAGGTATCCCAGGTATCCTTTGTTAAATATTGCAAGTTAATTAGTTATTGTGATAATTAGTAAATGATGCATGCTAAATTAGTGTATTAAGAGCCATTTAGTAATTAAATAATAGCAATGTTCTTATCAGTAATCATTAGTGCATCAGTTTTATATGTAAACCTTAAGTCCCTAATTATATATCCTAATTAGCTTATATCTTCTCTAATTGGCTGCTCAGAAATGTTATTGTAATAAGGTAAACCTTTAGAAAAACGGTTTTAATCAACAAAATAAACAAAAAATAAAAAAATTGTGTTATAAAATAAACATCACTCTTTATCCCAGAAAGTGCACATTTGGCGCACTATGTGTCTTAGTATTAAATATAGCTCTTAGTATTAGCATTATGATATTAGAGACCGCTACTTGAAACAAGCCCGGAATCAGGAGGGAGAGAGCTCGATACACTCATTTTCATAGTAAAATTTCACATTTTCTCAAATTACTCCCGAAATATGGGAGTTATGAAGAAATTCATCACCACAAGTTATGAAGGCATTAAGTAATCGAATAAGATGGCATCATTAGTTTGGCATAATTTTACTCTTTTTTTTCGGACATGTCTACGTCCAACCGCTCCCATACATTCGTTCCACTGTGAGTGGTGACACCCGGACGTTTCCTCCCGCCTTATCCGACACAGGAACCTCCCGAAGCTGCCGTGTCCGGTGAAGACCTGCGTCAGGCGGAAGGTGAGGACGCCGTGGCGCCTCTCCAGCCACTCCTCAAAGAGGGGACTTATCGCCGCAATCGTGGCGTGCCCAGCACTGGGTTGCGACAACCGTACTTTCCATGACGCCATGAGATCCCGCCGGAGCTCCGTCCGCTGTGCCGCGATTTCTCGCGGCAGCGGACTAACGCCCCGGCGTTTCGCCTCCTCGCGCCACTCCCATACGTGCGCGAGGACTTTTGCCTCCAGATCCCATGGCGGCAATCCGGCAAGGAGGCTCGCTGCCTCACAGGAGACCGTGCGGTATCCCCGGACCATCCGGATGGCCATGACCCTTTGGGCCGCGCTCAACCGGCGGGCTGGCCGCAGCGGCAGAGAGCGCGCCCATACAGGAGCCCCGTAGAGGGCCATGGACCGCACGACCCCCGCGTAGAGCCTCCGGCAGGAGGCGTTTGGACCTCCTAGATTGGGCAGGAGCCGCTTCAATGCAGCGCCCGCCCGCTCCAGTTTGGGAGCCAAACGTCGGAAATGCTCCACGAAGTTCCACCGGCTGTCGAGGACGAGTCCCAGGTACTTCATCGTCGACTCGACGCCGATAGAAACCCCTCCTACCGTTATTTGGGACCCCAACGGTGGCGCGTTCCGAGAACCATGAAAACACATGGCCTCGGACTTGTGCAGGGCCACCTCGAGTCCCAATTGCCGGATCCTTTCTACGATTGTCGCAACCCCGCTTGCCGCTAATTCGGCCGCCGCCTGGTGCGACCTCCCCTGCGCCAGGACCAACGTGTCGTCAGCGTAGCACACTACGCTGACGCCGCTAGGGAGGTCGGCGCGCAGCACCCAGTCGTATCCGATGTCCCACAGATGCGGCCCCAGGACCGATCCCTGTGGGACACCGCACGACATCTCTTGCCGGTTCCACACTCCCTGGTGACCGGGGTAGATGACGGCCCTGTCCGTCAAATAGGCCTCGACCACACGACAGAGGTAGGTCGGCATCCGGTGATACCGGAGTGCCTCCCTGATGCAACTCCAGGGCAGGGTATTGAAGGCATTGACGATGTCTAGGGACACCGCCAAGACGACCCCACCCTGGGCAACAGCATTCCCCGTCGTCAGGGCTCGCACACGCATGATGGCGTCCACCGTAGAGCGCCCTCTGCGGAAACCAAACTGGCTCTCCGCCAAATCCGGCCCCACCTGCACCAGCTGGCCGACGAGGCGGTCTGCAATGACTCTTTCAAAGAGCTTGCCCACCTCGTCGAGCAGCACGATGGGCCGATAAGCGGACGGAGAGTCCGCAGGGCGCCCTGCTTTCTTTATGAGGACCAGTTTCCCCGTCTTCCAGCGAAGCGGGAACTGGCCCCTCTCCATGCATGCGCTTAGGAGCCCCCTAAGTCGAGGCCCGAGAGCCTCCAAGGCCAAGACCTAGGCCTTCCCAGGTAAGCCGTCGGGTCCTGGGGCGGTATTTTTGGCACTAAGCCTGCGTACCGCCGCTCTCATTTCTACCTCGGTCACCTCCGGAGCATCGTCGTCGTCGTCGCCGTTGGCGGTGTGGTCCGCATCGGGCACCGCAGTAGGCGGAGCCATAGGCGGGGAGGTGTGTTCCCCTCGGGAAGGGAACAGAGCGCTCACCACGTCCTCCACAAGCTGGGGCCGGAGACTCTGCGTCAGTGGGGGGCCTTAGAATTCGACACAAGGAAAGAAGGTCTTCCTTTATCATCTACTAGCTGTTGCCCGCGACTTCGTCTGCAATCTAGGATGAAAAGTAGCCTATGTCTTTTTTCAGGTCATCTCTACTCATATGCCAAATTTCATCCAAATCCGTTAAGTCGTTTTAGCGTGAAAGCGTAAAAAACAAACTCACTTTCGCATTTATAATATTATAGGATTTTTATTGCGGGTAGGCTTTCCTCGAACTTTATTTGCTTTCTTAATTCTTGTGAGGATTATTTGGCACCGCTTCATGGTGATTCGAGGGTCAACTTATCGGATTCTCAAGCTCCGAAATAACATTTTGCTTCACGCTTAGTCAAATGTGGGAAGAATAGAATAAATAGAAAGGAATCAAAATAGCAATAAAATGACATTCGTAAGTTCTTGGTTAACCCTTCCGGAGCCTATTTAATATAACTGACAATGTGAGATATTTTAAAAAAAATGGCAACATTGCTACATTTACACGACAGGGTCACCTGTCGTGAAAATGTAACAATGTTAATAAAGCACTAAAACTATGATAACTTATTGTAAAATTGTCGACTTGTTGCCTGTCACCAGTCACCGGTCGGTTTTATCTTATAGGGCCCGTAACGTCCCGTTAATCACTACTTTTTTGGTAGATAGTTTTTTTTAATAAAAAAAATATTATTTATTCAATAGGTCCATCACTTCTTGTTTCTTATATAGAGCATACATGAAATTGTTTAGTTTATAATCAGTAAGTTATAGAATTTAAACTATGTATTTTTTTATTTAAATATGTCACATTAAAATTAAAAAAATATGATTTATTCAATTGGTCCCTGTTCATCACTTCTTTTTGATAAATATAGCATACCTGAAAGTGTTTAGTTTATAATCAGTAAGTTATAGAATTTAAACTATGTCTTTTTTAAATAATATTTTTTTAAATATTAAAAATATATTATAGGTAAATATTATTTATTCTATAGGTCCCTGTCCATCACTTCTCTTTGTTATATAGAGCATACCTGAAAGTGTTAATTAAATTTAAATCAATAAGTTATGAATGTATGCCGTGCCTTTTTAAATTTCAATGTCATGTTTGAATTTTTATTTTTTTATTCGTAGCTCGTGCACAAAACTGGCATATAACTTAGTCAGTATTCGCTATTTCAGTTATAATTAAATGGACCGTTTTAATCAAAATCTTAATTTAAAACTAAAAATAACATCGTATACCTTTTACTCTACATCTCGTAACTTCAAGTAAAGTAAGTTTGCTCTGTCCATTGCGTCATAGCGACAGGTTAGGTAACAACCTGTGCAATAATGTTACCATATCGGTAAGTTTACCTTGACCAGCCTTGACATTTTACGGGTAATTAGCATAGCATTTTATTTTAAAACTGAGAACAAATATTAATAATAACAAGCAAACACTAACAAATATTAATATTTTGTAGTGTACTCGAACATAATAAAGAGTATTGTATCTTCTATTAAATGATACTAAATTTTTATTGCATTTTAGAGTTCTCTTCTGACAAGAAGAGGAGAAAAAAAAAAAATATAGCAGTGTTTATCCATAATAATATTATAAATTCGAAAGTAACTCTGTCTGTCTGTCTGTACGCTAATTTTCACGCCTAAACCACTGGACAGATTTCGATAAAATTTGGCAAGGACGTAGATGGCATTCTGGGAAAGGACATAGGCTACTTTTTGTCTCCAAATAATCCTAAAGGGGGTGATATAGGGGATGAATATTTGTGTGAGAACAAAGCATTTCTTAAGTTAGGGATATGTAAATTAAAATTTATGCTTTTGATAAGAAATAAAAAACTCTGTTTATCAACGTTTTCATAAAATCATGCCCCAGGGGGGAAAAATACGGGAAAATTTTAAGGAATTGGAAATATAGTTAAGAGTCCGTATCTTGAATTAATATTTATTTTAGTATTTATTTCATTAAAAACCGTCCACCCGCTTAAAAGTTATTACAATTTATTAAAAGTAGGCAGCTAATATGTAGATATTATGTGGTCAATGGTGGCGCTAGAGTATTTTAAATAAATGGTGTTAATATTAAAATTAATTATTATTATTCTTAAGTTAGACATTTAGAATCATAAAAACCTGTTTTAATTAAAAAAGACTGGCCAAGTGCGTGTCGAACCACGCACAATGAAGGGTTCCGTAGATGAGAATTTATCCAGTCAGTAGTAGTAAATGATAAATGATAAATGATTTTATTTCTGTAAGTAGGTTTTTACAAACACTTTTACACGTCAAAACATATTTTTTTAAACTAGATGAGGCCGGCGTTTCCTATCTGACTACTCTGAGAAGAAAGGCCGAAACAAACTCAGAGGTCACAGTCTCTTTTAAAGTCCAGACATAATCTTGGTCAGATCATGTGAAGACCATGTCGATTGGTGTCTGAAATGGTCTTTTGATGAAAGAACCACACAGATTGAGTGGACCTGTCCAGTTAGTGCACGCATTTGTCAGTCGTTGTACAGCTCAACTCATAACTAAAGGAGCTCAACGATTCAACGAACAATACCAAAGAAAGGACATTTGGCTAGGCCGCAATAAATACTCAAAACTGCCAGCCCATATTAAAAACTAACTGAGAATAAAACAAAATTAAACAATGATCCACATAGTCTTCACATTTACAATAATTAAAACAATATAATACTACACAGAGTAAATATTCATGTCATTGCATAAATAAAATTCATCAATGTCAATGTGTATATTCGGACATAATCTTGGTCAGATCATTTGAGGACCATGTAGGTTGGTGTCCGAAATGGTCTTTTGAGGAAAGATCACACAGATTTGAGTGGACCTGTCCAGTCAGTGCACGCATTTGTCAGTTGTCATGCAGCTCAACCCAAAACTTAAGGAGCTCAGTGATTTGACGAACAATACCAAAGAAAAGACATTTGGGTAGGCCGCATAAAGTACTCAAACTGCCAGACCATCATTAAAAGTAAGAGACAAAAAAAAAAAAAACAAACAATGACCCACATAGTCCTCACATTCCTAATAATTAAAATAATATAATATAATACTATACAAAGTAAATATTCATTCAGTAGTCAGTCTGTAAGTCATTTTCATGATAATCTTTATTTAAAGTCAGTCTTTTAAACACTTGCTAAGTTTTAATTTACATGCAAGTGTATTCTATCTCCTGAATTTGCCCAATTAAAATATTGTGTTTTTTGCGCATTAGGCTCAATTTACAATGCCGCGGAATGGAATGGAAGCGATCTTGTGTAACGAATTGTGTAAAGCATAATGAACTTTATGTCAATTATGTAAAGTACATACTAGATAAGAGCGAAAAGCTGGTCACGTCCTGGTCTGGCGGAGAATTCTTGTTCTCGGGAATTCCAGCAGCAAGCAGCTCGTATCTAATTTACACGTTACACCATTAACATAAAGTTCATTATGTTTTGTAAGTCAGACTCTTACTGACTAAAACCCACCCGTATTCCTTCCGTTGCCTGTGTTGCCAGGGGCTCGGTAACCCTTTTGAACTACCACGCGACCCCGGCAGGACTTTGGTGCTACTTGGAACGATTAAAAATTGTTTCCTACAGAATTGGTAATCTGTTTATTACCAATTCTGTAGGAAACAATTTTTAATCGTTCTGTAGGAAATAATAATCATGGTAAAGTGATGATTTATCTTCATGTTTTGTTACAAAGATAATTTATAATCATATTATAAAATGCTGCGCAGATCTTAACGACGCACTTTTATAATCACATTCTTTGAGCAGGAAGATAACAGTAAAAATGTAATTATCATTTTTATGATGACACCTATTTTATTCCTTACGCGGGAAATTGGTATCATGATTATTTTATAGCTGTCGTAAAACATGATAAAATAGTGGGTTATTATACAAGGGATGAAAAGGACTTTGTTCGTGAAGAAACCATAGTCATATTCTAAAAAATTAAAAGTTTGATGTCAAGCTAAAGAAGGGCGTGTCCTACAGGACTGTAATGGCGAAGGTCGGTGAGGTGGTGCGCCTCGAGGAGCTCGGCGCTGCCACTGGCCTAAAAATGAAGGTAACGGCGACTGGGGCCCGAATGGTGGAGGTCCCCGGTGCGGCCAGTGGCCCGGCCGCTGACGCTCTGGCCGAAAGGCTCAGGGCGTCCCTAAATGGGGACGAGGTCCGAGTGTCCAGGCCCACCAAGTGCGCTAGCATGCGCATCATGGGCCTGGACGACTCCGTGACGGAGGAAAAGGTGGTCGCCGCAGTAGTTAGGACTGGGGGGTGCTCTGCCGAGCAGGTGAGGGTGGGCACCATCCATCCTGACTCCGCGGGGCTGCAAACCGCTATGGTGAGCTGCCCCGTGTCGGCGGCCAAAAATATTGCCAGAGAGGGCCAAAGGTTATTGGTGGGCTGGGTGTCAGCACAGGTTAAACTGCTGGAACCCAGACCTCTGAGGTGCTTCCGCTGCCAGGTGGGCAACCACGTGCAAGCGAATTGCACCTCGGAGGTGGACCGCAGCGGTCTTTGCTACCGCTGCGGTCTGCCCGGGCACAAGGCCGGCTCGTGCAATGCCACGCCGCACTGTGCCGTATTAGCGGCGGCTGGCAAGCCGGCCGAGCACCGGATGGGGGGCAAGGCCTGCGCCCCACCCACCAAAGCCAGGGCCAGAGGCAAGCCCTCCGCCACCGCCGTCACCGCCGCAGCCGTCACCACTGCCACCGCCGCTGCCGCCTCCAACACCGCCGTCGTCGCCGTCGCCACCGTGGCCGCTGCGGCAGGCCCTTCTCAGGGGGCTGGGAAGGAGGCCCAAGAGGGGGCTGACATGGAGTGCCATTAATGGCCCCATTACGCCTCCTCCAGGCGAACATCAACCATTGCGCCGCCGCTCAGGATCTGTTGCTCCAGAGCATGGCGCAGTGGTCGATTAACATCGCCGTGGTCGCTGAGCCGTACTTTGTCCCGCCCAGGGATGACTGGGTGGAGGACCTGAGCGGCTCAGTGACCCTAATTTCGTCGGCCGCCGCCGGTACTCCGTCCCTCGAGGCCGTCAAGAGAGGACGGGGCTGCGTAGCAGCACGGTTCGGGGAGATTGTCGTGGTAGGGGTCTACTTCTCTCCGAACCGAACTCTTGCCGAGTTCCACAACTCCCTTGCGGAGTTGAGAGACGTCGTCGTCGGGTTTGGTTCCCTCCCTGTGTTCGTCCTCGGGGACTTCAATGCCAAGAATTTGGCTTGGGGTTCCCGGTTAACGGACACACGGGGCAGGATGGTGGAGGACTGGGCTCTGGAGACAGGCCTGGTCGTCCTAAACCGGGGTTCTGTCCCCACGTGTGTGCGGATGCGGGGTGAATCAGTGGTGGACATCTCGTTCGCCAGCCCCGCTCTGTCGCCGCGTGTAGTTGACTGGCGTGTCATGGAGGGGGTGGAGACCTATTCCGATCACCGGTATATCCGGTTCGACGTCTCCGCCCAGACCTCGGACGCGCCGGTCCGACGGGCCCCGAGTGGTCCGCGGTGGGCGCTGAAGCAGCTGGACCAGGAGCTCCTCCTGGAAGCCTCGATCGTGCAGGCCTGGGTGTCACCACCGGACAGGCCTGCCGACATCAACGACGAGGCGGAGTGGTTCCGGGAGGCCATGTCCGACATATGTGACGTGGCAATGCCCCGGGTCCAGCTTGGACGTGCCTCGCGCCAGGTGTACTGGTGGTTGCAGGAGCTGACGGCTCTGCGCACTGCGTGCGTAGCTGCGCGACGCCGGTACACCAGGCACCGCAGGCTCCGTATCAAACCTCCGGATACGGAAGCCATTCAGGCGGAGCTGTACGAGGGGTACAGAGCGGCGAAGACCGCCCTCCAAGCGGAGATCCTGCGGGCCAGGGGGTTGGCCCGCGAGGAGTCGCTGGGGACTCTGGACAGGGACCCGTGGGGACGCCCGTACAAAGTGGTGCGGGATAAACTCCGCCCATGGGCTCCCCCGCTGACGCAGAGTCTCCGGCCCCAGCTTGTGGAGGACGTGGTGAGCGCTCTGTTCCCTTCCCGAGGGGAACACACCTCCCCGCCTATGGCTCCGCCTACTGCGGTGCCCGATGCGGACCACACCGCCGACGACGACGACGATGCTCCGGAGGTGACCGAGGTAGAAATGAGAGCAGCGGTACGCAGGCTTAATGCCAAAAATACCGCCCCAGGACCCGACGGCTTACCTGGGAAGGCCTGGGTCCTGGCCTTGGAGGCTCTCGGGCCTCGACTTAGGGGGCTCCTAAGCGCATGCATGGAGAGGGGCCAGTTCCCGCTTCGCTGGAAGACGGGGAAACTGGTCCTCATAAAGAAGGCAGGGCGCCCTGCGGACTCTCCGTCCGCTTATCGGCCCATCGTGCTGCTCGACGAGGTGGGCAAGCTCTTTGAAAGAGTCATTACAGACCGCCTCGTCGGCCAGCTGGTGCAGGTGGGGCCGGATTTGGCGGAGAGCCAGTTTGGTTTCCGCAGAGGGCGCTCTACGGTGGACGCCATCATGCGTGTGCGAGCCCTGACGACGGGGAATGCTGTTGCCCAGGGTGGGGTCGTCTTGGCGGTGTCTCTAGACATCGCCAATGCCTTCAATACCCTGCCCTGGAGTTGCATCAGGGAGGCACTCCGGTATCACCGGATGCCGACCTACCTCTGTCGTGTGGTCGAGGCCTATTTGACGGACAGGGCCGTCATCTACCCCGGTCACCAGGGAGTGTGGAACCGGCAAGAGATGTCGTGCGGTGTCCCACAGGGATCGGTCCTGGGGCCGCATCTGTGGGACATCGGATACGACTGGGTGCTGCGCGCCGACCTCCCTAGCGGCGTCAGCGTAGTGTGCTACGCTGACGACACGTTGGTCCTGGCGCAGGGGAGGTCGCACCAGGCGGCGGCCGAATTAGCGGCACGCGGGGTTGCGACAATCGTCGATAGGATCCGGCAATTGGGACTCGAGGTGGCCCTGCACAAGTCCGAGGCCATGTGTTTTCATGGTCCTCGGAACGCGCCACCGTTGGGGTCCCAAATAACGGTAGGAGGGGTTTCTATCGGCGTCGAGTCGACGATGAAGTACCTGGGACTCGTCCTCGACAGCCGGTGGAACTTCGTGGAGCATTTCCGACGTTTGGCTCCCAAACTGGAGCGGGCGGGCGCTGCATTGAAGCGGCTCCTGCCCAATCTAGGGGGTCCAAACGCCTCCTGCCGGAGGCTCTACGCGGGGGTCGTGCGGTCCATGGCCCTCTACGGGGCTCCTGTATGGGCGCGCTCTCTGGCGCTGCGGCCAGCCCGCCGGTTGAGCGCGGCCCAAAGGGTCATGGCCATCCGGATGGTCCGAGGATACCGCACGGTCTCCTGTGAGGCAGCGAGCCTCCTTGCCGGATTGCCGCCATGGGATCTGGAGGCAAAAGTCCTCGCGCACGTATGGGAGTGGCGCGAGGAGGCGAAACGCCGGGGCGTAAGTCCGCTGCCGCGAGAAATCGTGGCACAGCGGACGGAGCTCCGGCGGGATCTCATGGCGTCATGGAAAGTACGGTTGTCGCAACCCAGTGCTGGGAACGCCACGATTTCGGCGATAAGTCCCCTCTTTGAGGAGTGGCTGGAGAGGCGCCACGGCGTCCTCACCTTCCGCCTGACGCAGGTCCTCACCGGACACGGCAGCTTCGGGAGGTTCCTGTGTCGGATAAGGCGGGAGGAAACGTCCGGGTGTCACCACTGTGTGGATCGCCCGGAGGACACGGTGGAGCATACGGTGGAGGTCTGCCCGGCTTGGGCAGAGCACCGCCGTGTCCTCGTGGAGGCGATCGGCGGCAGAGACCTCTCGCGTCCGGCCCTGGTTCAGGCCATGGTACGGAGCGAGAGAGCATGGGCAGCCGTCACCTCCTTCTGCGAAGCAGTAATGCTCGCGAAGGAGGAGGCGGGACGGTTGAGGGAAAGGCAAGTTTCGCGCCCTCTCGCCCCTAGCCGCCGCAGGAGACGCCCAGGGCGTCGGGAATCCCGGGCGGATTTCCGGCCACCGTAGGCGCGGGCTTGCGGACGGTGAGCAATGGGTAGCTCACCGTCCGGTAAGGACCAGGCCCGGGTCGACGGCGCGTTGTATTCCACGCGCGCCTCAAAGAGATGTCGTCAGCACAAAGTAGGGGTCCACTAGGGCCGATGCCTGCCGGGGTCGCGGGAAGGTACTTATGGGTCACCGAGGCCCCCGCAACACAGGCAACAAGAAGGAATACGGGTGGGTTTTAGTCAGTATGATTTCCCACCCAACAAAAAAAAAAAAAAAAGCTCGTTAGATGGCGTGGGCGTCGAAATAAACCGCGGTATGCTTACGTTACAACGATTTTGTTAGGGTCTCACAATTTTTAGGATTATCTTCCTGTCTGAAAACTTCAGAGATGCTAATGCCTTATCCGTGATTCTAGTATTCCGTGATTCATCTAATATGATAATACAAAACACACATACACTATTATTTACATAAAATCATATCATAAGTGTAAAGTAGGTAAACAAAACAGACTTAGTTCTCTTGGGAGCATCACCTGTATACACCCATAAAATAATTTCTCCCATAAAAGCCTTCACGTTTCAAAAGGATAGCACATAGTCTCGAAAAACGAAATATCGGGTTTCCGTTTTTTATCCGAAAGCTTTCTTTCACAGTTTTCGCCTTTTAACATCTTTAGCAAATATACGGGGCCCCGTATTTTTGCAGTCAACAGTTGCGCAACGGGGTATATTAGTTGATTTTGCGTAAAAGAAGTCGCTTGTTTACAAAAATGTGTGGATAGTGACAGCTAGCAGCTGCCAAATACTTAGATATTGAGTAGTAGCGTCATCTGAAGTGAGACAGTGGCAGTTTTTGTCCTCATTAATGCCCCGCGCGACCCCGATTCGGTGTCAAACAATAAAAAATCAATTATGTCTCATTAGCTGTCCTTGACCAATTAAAGAATAATTTAGTAAAAATTAAATTATAAGTTTTAATTTATGTTACAAAATTATTGATAATATTTTTTTAATTTCAATTTTACAGGCTTGGCTGTTTAAAAAGCTGGGTCATGGCTTGCATAGTTTTTAAATTTTTTGACAACAGGGTAATTAGTTTCCCAGGGATGAAAGTACCATTTTCATCCCTCTGATCAGGTGACTTCAAGGGTACTTTCCGAGTATTAGAAATAAAAAGGTTTTTTATACCAGTAATTAACATCCTCCTATGCTATAACACATACTCAGTACCTGCCTACATCCACTATTTAGACAGGTACTGTGTGTTATTTGTTTATTGTTTTTTTGGGGTCAACGACTGTTACTTGAAATATTAGTTTCAAAATCAGTATTTTTTTCCGTGTAAACTTCACAGACGTGAAGATAATATAGATAATATATCTAAACAAGATACCTAAAACAAAAAAAAAAACAGATTTTCTAAACTACTTCAATTAACTACAATACCATTCGCCATTGACCCGAGAAAAAAAACATCAAATCTTTTTTCTTTGTTTTATCTTGTTTAACCTTCCAGCGGGCGCGCGGTCATTTATAACGGCAGCGGTCGCGCGTAGCCTAAAAGACCGATTGGATATTACAGGGATTTAAAACATGAATTAATTAATTATCATTTATTATTTATTATTTAGACATGTCATCATTATATTAGGACTCAATTTTACGAAAAATATAAACTTAAAATCAGCTAAAAACAAAATTATAAAATCAAATAAAAAGCTTAAGTTTTCTTTGGATGAAATAAGAATTTTTCCAACACAAAATCTACTCATATACGTCTAAATAGCTTTATATAATAAAAAAAAAACAATCAAAATAACAAAATAAGTTGACTGCATGAGATCAAATAATTAAAATTAAAGTATTTATCATGAACTTGGGTCTAGTTTTCATCAGAATCAGTTTCTTTGACTTGATAAAATTCATTGCAAATGAATGTAGAATGTGTGGGTCCTGCAAATATTTCTCAGACATGATGTGCATTGTGTCTTTGACTGCCTATTTTTTTTCTGGGCATATTTTGCAGCTTCCTCTGCATGTGCTGAAACTACTGCTATGAACCAAGCAGTAGTTTCAGCACATGCAGAGCCACCAGCGTCTTCAGCACTCATATTCAAATGCGCTCTTATCTTTCTTTTGAGTTTTCTTAGAAGGTTCAACATCGTAGCCTTTTTTTTGCCAGTTCAATGCCTAACTCACGTAAAAATGTTCGCCTTTTCTGTATAACCACTTGATTTGCCCTCAATATTACCATGGCATTTATTCCAGCAATATCCAGAAGACGAAAGAAGAGTGTCAATGGCCATCTGTTATTCTTCCTTGACGTCGAATACAGTAAAATATGTGTTTATATCTGAAAAAGGCACATCCTCGTCATCTGAATCTAAGCTGCTTGATTCTTCAACAGATTTAGTTTCCTCTGGAACTAGAAGGTGGTCGGAAGCTTCTAAAACTAGGTCACTGAGCTCCGATTCACTATTACAAACTTAATTCGATGATATTCCAAAAAATAATATCTTGCGTTGAGCGTCGCGTGTAACTTTGTCGACGACAGGCGCGTGGCGTGCTTTCGACGCCTGCGCCACGACTAGAGCAAATACGATCTGTGCTCTTCAGGAGGCACGGGGAAGGGTGGTAAAATGTTTGTTTCATCCACAGTGAAACAATGACAGGCTACTAGGAATAGGAAATACATACGATAAGAAATAACGATATTATGAACGAAAATGTATCGAGTGCGGTCGATTCGACGCCGCGCGACCGCTTGAAGGTTAAATATCGATACCCATCACGTCTGCGGAGTATAGCTAGCTAATTAAATTTGACAGATATTCAGAATTTGATTATGATTGTTTGAATTGATAGGTCCACTGTACATTGGTAGGAAAATTTCTGGGCACGTGTCAAAAGGTCTATCTACCTGTGTCTAAGTATGATCGCCGAAAGATGACAATTATAGAGAGACCCCGGATCACCCGTGAGTCTGTCTGTCTGTCCGTCTGTCACAGCTGATATGCTTCGAATCTACTGGACCGATTAAGTTAAAATTTGGTACACATATGAATTTGTGTGACCCAAACACGGACGTGTGTCGTAAATAAATGTGAAAAAAATAATAAATTTTACGAGGGTCAATTTTAGGGCTAAATTAGAAAATTTTAAAAATGTTTTGCAAATTGTACCGTTTGACATATTATTATCAAATGAAAGGGCTTATAGAGAGGATCTGAAATTAACCTTTCCCCTTATCTTCGAAACTGCTGGCCCAAATTTTTTTATTAAAATACAGAACGAGAGAGAGAGGGTAAAGACCCTCTTAGAGCTTATAAATTACAGGAAAACCGATAGTAAGTCTATGGTATTAAAATAACTTGGTAAACCTCAATGTTGTGCGTACAAACTTACATTTGTAGTACGATTGTTTATGGACCATACTTTTTAACTACAATGTTAACTTTGTTCTTTGGATAAATTCATTTCAACTACGGAACTCTTCATTGTGCATGGTCTGACACGCACTTGGCCGGTTTTTTGGTAATCTAAGTTCAGACTTAGATTACCAAAAAACCGGCCAAGTGCGTGTCAGACCATGCACAAAATTACCCATTAATGGCAGTCACGTTTGTTTATTGCATGCTGGCGAATCTGAATTCGCCAGCATGCAATAAACAAACGTGACTGCCTATAATGGGTAATTTTACTAAAGGTGGCAACGTCCTACAATGTCATAATAAAATATGGTGATGATAATTGGAGATCCTTTGAAGGAACATTGGCCTTTGAAAGGTTAAATTTATAGTGCACAATTATAATTATGTGTAGTAAATTACATTCAGGATGGTCATTAACCTGTTATGGAGATTTAAAATTTTAAATGCCCCATTCAGCCTTCAACTATAATTTATTGAGCCCGCCTTTCTTGTGCACGAGTTCGTGGTTCCAGACTTGGCTCTTGATAATGTTACTTTTTAACATTAGAGAAATAATTAACATATAACATATACCTGACTGCCTTTTTTTTTGGATGGAAAATCATCAAATAACTTCTCCCGCTCTGGGCGGAGCGGGAGGGTGTGTCAGACTCTTACTGACTAAAACCCACCCGTATGGCAAAGGCAAAAGCAAAAGGCAATGGAAGGACCATTGCCTGTGTTGCGGGGGCCTCGGTGACCCGTTAGTACCTTCCCCGGCAAGCATCGGCCCTAGTGGACCCCTACATTTGTGCTGACGACATCTCTTTGAGGCGCGCGTGGAATACAACGCGCCGTCGACCCGGGCCTGGTCTTTACCGGACGGTGAGCTACCCATTGCTCACCGCCCGCAAGCCCGCGCATACCTGACTGCCTGGTTGGTCTAGTGGTTGCAAACGCTACTGCTGAGCATGAGATCCTGGGTTCAATTCCCGAGTCGGGCAAAGTGTTATTGGGGTTTTCTATCTGGAATTTCTCAGTAGCAGCCCGGAGTTTGGATTTGTGCCCGGTTGAGGCAATAGACTCGCCCCCTATTACATGGGACTTAAACATATGTGAAATGTGGGTGTACTATAGGTACGCCTCTGCCCAACTCTTAAGGGAACAAGGCGAGATGTTATGTTTATGTATTTATGTGTGTATTTATAACATAACACCAAATCAAGCCTATATTTCCTGAAGGGTTAGGCAGGGTGAGCCTATGGCCATCAACCGGGCACAAATCCTAAATCAGGGTTGCTACTAAAAAAATCCTGATGATAAAACCAAATCATTATTTAGTACAAATAGGTAGATACTTTATACCTAATAGATATCATTGACTAACGGAACGAAAATCCCAAAAATCCTGAAATCTTGGATTTATGATGACCTGGGGGTAACCATCACCTCTTATAGCAGTATTATTGTAATATTACTTCACAGTGGGAAAGTGATGGAGCTGTACTGGACCTACAGCTCCATCTCTTTCTCACGCTGAAGTAATATTGAAATAATACTGCTTTAAGAGGTGATGGTTACCCCCCTGAGATAACTCTAACACAGAGAGAGAGATCAATGGATCAATTTTATTTGACTTACAGTCTTGTCTTTGGTTAAATAATCTTAGTATTTTAAATGGAGCGACTGCCGAGCTGACCTCCATAAAACAGTAACTGGCTAATACGATATCCCTTGGTAAGACTACTTGTCAGAATTTCGGGCTTTTGACGACCCGTGACGACTGTCAAAGATCCTCGAATGACAGCTGGAACCAACGGCTTGAGTGCTTTCCGAGGCACGGAGGGGTCTTGGTCTGTAATGATGATGAGATCACCTATCCACGAAACGACCGCGGCAAGCGTAGCTTAACCTGATCGATCGACCCGTGCTGCTGTTATTACTTAGCCACAAGACCCTCAATCTTCAGAGGACACTAATGTCCTCGATCTACTGACCCGCTAACGGGTCAAAATTCTTTCGAGATAAACCTTCAGACATACATACATCCTGCCGGGGTGGTGGAACTGTCCGGAAGGGATACCGAGGCCCCTGGCAACACAGGCAATGGAAGGAACATGGGTGGGTTTTAGCTAGTAAGAGCGCACCCCCCGCTCCGCCCAGAACGGAAGAAAAAAAAAACATACATACATTACCTACAATACTACGCCTTTTTCTCATAAATATTACAATGTATGAATCTGTGTGTGAATCTGGGACATGTTTTTATGTATTCAAGTTCAGTTCAACGAACTTACATACTCTTTTATATATGATATGACATAAACAAGACAAAAACACAAAGTATTTCAATGCCCTGTCCTTTGAAACTCTGTTAAAAGTAAATAAAACTATATTTGTGTCGGTTTATTGTTCTCTCCGTTCATTTAAAACTGTTGAAGATAATGTTATGATCAAAATAATATTGTGATTCATTGGGATTTTTGTTTACGTGAACTTTTATTGCGATGTTTTTATAGTTTTTGTTGATTCTATAAGTTTTATTCTTACTGTTAATACTGTAAACTGCAACTTTACTTATATATATTTTTTACTTTTATTTGTTTTTTTTTTTTCTTAAGATTAGTAAAAAGCTACATGCATACAGAAAAATGTACTCACATTCCATATTTACCCTTAAGGTCATAGCACACTTTATTAACTCTAGTTAGTATAAGTGTACTACAACGATGTGAAAGAGTGGAGCCTTCTAATACAGGCATTTTTTGCATAAAAGGAGGCTCCAAAAACGTTTAAATGAAATGTAATTTTCTATTTGCCACAATAAACTATTTTGTATTTTGTATGTTGCCATACTCGAATTGTACTGCGAATTCATTTATTTATTACAAATTATGACCGCTGTATTCCTAGCACAAACGGTTATTTTTATTTTCACACTAGTGGCCCGCCCCGGCTTCGCACGGGTATTTAACAAAAATTTCAAAAATTATAAATTTCACACACAAAAATTATAAAACACACACACTCACACACTCCCGTACCCCAGGGACGCCTACATCGCATATTATGGTGCTGCTAGCCGAGTGGGGTGAGCGACGACCACGCCAATTTTTTCTGATACTTACATTTTTAAACTCGTGATACCTTTCGAATGGAATGTCCGAATTGAATAATTCAAAAAGTTATATAAAGGTATTGAAGCAGTCTTGAATTTTTATAAGGATTAATACCAAGGGTCAAATATAGAGCCTTTTCTAGCGCTGGCATTTCAATTAAATTAAAAAAATAAAAGAACACTTATTGTGACATAACTATAATAGCTAGACTTATGCTGTCATGTCACATCTACGAGCGCACTGGGCCCGCGTGGTGGATTACGGCCCACTTCCTCTCACAAAGAGGAGGCCTGTGTCCTAGTGGTGGGAACATTGTAGGCTGATTATTTATTATCTATCACGGATTCACAGTGACATTAATAGACGCTTAATAATTTCATCAACAATTTCTCGCCATTGTTCTTTGCAACTACTTGAGATCAAATTGATGCATCTGAAGATTTAGGAACCAAATGGTAAAAATCTAGTATCGTTTGGCAGGAGAAGGGGGGTGGGAGTGGGGGGAGGTTGGGGGGTGGTGCCCCATACCCCCTGGCACCACTCCCAAGAAAAGGTAACGCACCGTTCTTGAGAAAAACAAATTATTGTAACCTAACCTCAAAACTCTTAGTCGCTTAAAAAGCCGTAGTATGAGCCCAGATTCGCGGGAGAAATGGGGGGGGCTGCCCCCTGCACCCTGGCACCACTCCCATGAAAAGGTAACGCACGGTTCTTGAGAAAAACAAATTATTGTAACCTAACCTCAAAACACTTAAAGTCGATTAAAAGGCGTAGTATGAGGCCCGCTTAGCGGGCCTTTAGGGTTTAAAAAAAAAATAACCTCGAAGGGGATGGCGATGGCGGGGTCTGAGTTCGCTCGCTCCGCTCGCTCACTAGACCCATCGAACCTAACCTGACCGAGTCGGGGTGCCCCAAGTCCTGAGCTCGCTTCGTTCGCTCTTGCATCCTAAGTTCTCCTAGTAACAATAGTAACATTGTCTTTTGTACACACATACGATCAGTGGAAGTACAAACACAGAAAAAATTCACGCAACTCGAGTAGAAACGGAACGATCAAAAACAAAAATGACAGTGACACATAACGCAAATGGCATACCTGTTTTATTGTTTACGTTCCGTGTTATCGATTTTGCCCGACATTTTATACAACGGACTGACTACAAATACTGGATACTGACTATAGATGCTGGGGCAGATATGGTTGTCAATCGCCCATTTTAAACGTTTCGTTTTCGCTTCTTATCGGATTTGAGGTTAGAAACATTTTTTATTAATTTCTCGAAAAATATGCATTACCTTTTAATAAGAGTGGTAGCGTTATAATCGGGGACCCAACTCCTACCAACTTTAGCCCCTTTTATCCCCCAACTCCTGCCAAACGATACTAGATCCAACCCAACCAAATCTTTGAATTGTGGGTTCAAAACCTAAAATACTTGTGTGACTGATCAGTTTTAGACAATACGTAACTTAACTACACGCCTGTATTCCCCGAAGGGTTAGACAGAGATGCACCCACATTTCGCCAGTTATGTTTAAGTCCCATGTAATAGGGGGCGAGCCTATTGCCATCAACCAGGCACAAATTCACACTCCGGGCTGCTGCTGAGAAATTCCAGATTGAAAAAACCCATTATCACTTTACCCGCCCTAGGAATGGAACCCGGAATCTCATGTTTAAGAGTACCGTTTGCGACCACTAAAACAACGATGGAGTTCATCGCAATCGCATCGCAGTATATGGTAATCGCCTTTTAGTAATACATTAATACCTATGTAATTGTTTTGTTTAAACAGTTTGGGTGAGCATTGGAGACTCCCCACTGCTCAACTATTCGCAGTAGGGCACTTATAGTTGAGCAATGAGGAAAAAGGGGTTAAGAAAACAAGGAACAGATTCCTTCTATACTTAGAAATATCCGATTAGGCAAAAAGCTACTTTAGATATAAACGATGTTTTGATTTATATCTTTGCTACTATTAATTAAATTTCCATAGGTCTCTTCTATTTATTTAGGTATACAAGTAACAATGGATTCAAATGTGTTAGTAACAATATTTCTTAATAAGTATGTTAGTAAAACCTACACACATAACCTGATACTGCCCCATAGTTTTGAGAATCCCTGTTACAAGCTTAACACTAAAGTGGAAAGCTTGCCAAAGCAGCGGTTCACACTCAAGCAGTCCAGTCTGCTCGCGACACACTGCTGTATAGCAGGCCGTAAAAGCATAAAACCGTTCCGGGAGCAGGAGGCGCATCTTTTTTCTCATCGTACCGTAGAAGCGATCGACACGAGCATCAGCGAACGTCCCTGATGCGCTATAGAAGCGGAACAGCCCTACCTATTTATCCTCATCATCATCCTACAGCAGTCCACTGCTGGACATAGGCCTCTCCAATTGCATGCCATTAACTCGATCCTCAGCAACTTTCATCCAGCAGGCTCAGCACGAGAAACGTAGAGAAGTGTTTTGTCGACGGAAGAGTAGACAAAAATTACATTTCCGTGTAAACAGTGGAACATTTTCGGTAGACAGGCGATTTCTATTCTACAGTAGAGTTGAAATAGCGTTATGCTTAGCCTGCAGCTGCTACCAGCCACTGCGAAGATCGTCACTCCACCTAGCCTGAGGACGTCCTACCTTACGTGTACGTATTTATAATTAATTTAATAACAGGTACACGTAACACGTACACGTACGCGGGGGGGGGGGAAGGAAAAAAAGGAGTTTAGTTCAACCTAACTGTGTACTCCCCGTACACAGTTAGGTTGAACTAAACTCCTTTTTTTGAAGGCGGTTAAAACCGGTTAGGTTGTTTGTTTGTTAATGTACATGGGTAGACCTAGAAAAGGACATAGGCTACTTTCCATCCTGGATGGCAGACGAAGTCCCGTGAAACAGCTAGTAAAGGGAGAAGATTAGATTTTTTGTATATGTATTTTTTTTTGTTACGCTTTCACGCTAAAACGACTGAACGGATTTGGATCAAATTTTGCACATGGATAACCTATGATCTGGGTTAGGATATAGGATACTGTTTATTCTGATATTCCCATCAGATCGAGACTTATGCGGGTGAAACCGCGGGGCGCAGCTTGTGTTAGATAAAGTCGAAGTGAGTTTGCACTTAGATTCGCAGAATTCGCAATTTGAACCGGTTTGAACCAGTTCGGTTATTTTTGTGCTAAATTAAAAGTATTAAAATTTCATATAGCACAGAAATAACCAAACTGGTTCAAATTGCGAATTTGCGAATTCTATTTATAACTCACCTACCTGTTCGGAAAATTACCACAAGGCAGCTTGAGTTAACTGGAAAACAGGAAATAAGTTTAGATCGAAATCTCGAGATGCCTTGTACACAAATTTCTTGGAACCCTTCCGGAATATCACATGACAGAGACACGTGAAGGCTACAACGCAAATGCAGCGGAAACATACTATAAATAAATGTTTTGTAAGTTTCAAGGTAAAGGTCGTAATGCATAACTAATTATAGAAACTAGTTAGGGTATCTTAAAGGCTCCTGCCGACTGGGGCGATATCGGCCTCAAAGAGGCCCCAAAGAACTGCTGTAGCAACAATTTTTTTATGGATTCGAATACTAATAATGGCTGTTTCATAATGCAGCAATGAAACTGAAAAAAAAATCTGAAAAAATAAAAAAAAAAAACGTGGAAAATCATAATCCCAGTGTCCACCTAGAAATTGACATTCACTATAATAATTATTATAGGCGAAAATGAGATTGTAATTTTTTTTTTTTTATTAATTTTTCATAAATCATTAGAATAACTGAAAAACTACAACATATCAAAAAATTGTGCGACGTATCTTTCGTTGTTCCACCATGATTAACACTCAACACTCAACAACAATTTTTTTGGGGGTCACCGGCGGTTCCGATGGCTCCCTGCCACGGGAACCGCCGGCGACCCCCAAAAAATTTTTTTCAGCAGGCCAAAGCTCATTTCTTAATACTTTTATTAGCGGGCCGCTAACAGCACGCCAGTAGTTGTAAAAATTATTTGAATTCGGGAGGTCAGGGCGAAAAATCTTTGTCGTTTTGAAATATTTTTTTTTGGACCCGCCGGCGGCTCCCACGGCCTCTTGTAATAATTTTAACTTTTAACTCACGGCGTTCACAATCAGCAAATTTGGGACCCGCTGGCGACTTCCATGGCCTCCTGAACTTAAAAAGCTTTATATATATATATTGTCAGCAGGGAGAGTGTTAAAACAAAACGCGGCACTTGACAGATTGACTGGCTATAAAAGTGACATCCGCGTTTTTTTTTGGTGTGACCATAGGTAATTTAATTCTACAGAGTTTTTTCAGTTTGTGGGCTGTATATCGCCTGAACGTGTTAATAGCATCGAAAATACTATGTGGGAGGCATGATTCCTTAACCTGGTTAAGGGTTAAGACGGGGAAGTAACCAAAATTGCCTATCTTCAATTTGATGTTTCATGACGTTTACAAGACTTACCACTGTTATTTTCTGGCAAATACACCAACGTGCAAGAAAACAACAGTCTACTGCTAGACATAGTCCTCTCCCAGGCTGCGCCAGAACACCCTGTCCTCCACCAGCCAGTCTGACCTAGACACCTTTTTTAGGTCGTGGGTCCATCTAGCTGGGGGACGTCCCACACTACGCTTGCCGATACGTGGTGTCCACTTCACGACACGTCTGCTCCACCAGCCATCGGTCTTTCGACAAACATGACCAGCCCACTGCCACTACAGCTTACTTGCGGGTGGGAAATCATCAAATAACTTCTCCCGCTCTGGGCGGAGCGGGAGGGTGTGTCAGACTATTACTATCTAAAATCCAAACGTATTCCTTCCTATTGCCTGTGTTGCCAGGGGCCTCGGCGACTCTTTAGTACCTTCCCGTGACCCCGGCAGGCATCGGCCCTAGTGGACCCCTACATTTGTGCTGACGACATCGCGCCGGGCCTGGTCCTTACCAGATGGTGGGCTACCCATTGCTCACCATCCGCAAGCCCGCGCCTATGGTGGCCGGAAATTTGCCCGGGATTCCCGACGCCCAGGGAGCTTACTTGCTCTGCTAGCTATGTCGGTAACTCCAGTTCTTTTCCGGATAATTTAATTTCTGACGTTATTCTTCAAAGAAACTCCGAGCATGGCACGCTCCATATCGCGCTGCGCGACCTTGAATATACTGGCCCGACTGTCAGTTAAGAAAACGTGATTACGAAGAATTAGCACATACGAGTATATTCCTCACGTACGGATACCTACTGTCGACAAAACAAATCAAATTAGGTTCTGAAAATAAACACCAAAACATATCATAAAAATTTTATTACAAAATATTTGTAAATAATAACCGTATAAATTAAAGGGTTTAATAACTTTATAATATTATTAAAGGTTCCAATGGCATTAATACTAATAAATACAAATATTTGGATAAACATGTTCCGCTTGATAGTTTTGGTAGCGATACATATTTAAATACATAGTAAAGAATATATTGCATGGGTACAGAAATATTACTAACAGTAACAATATGCGTTAAAATTATGTAAATAGAAAAAAAAAACTGTGCGCGCGTGTACGTATCTATTCCAAATAGGAGTACCTACATTAAGGCGCTGAGAAGACCCAATTGACCAAAATGGGCTTCGCTTAAGCAAAAATATTGCCAAACCTGTATAGTTTGTGGTAGACGAAAAATATATGTCAATTTTGAACATATTTCCCAGAACTTGGTTGTTACCAAAACACGTTTTAAAAACAAAATCTCGATACAAACCAACGTTAAACTAACCTCTTACTTTGAGTTCTAATCCAAAATATCTGTATCAAATATCAACATACGTTACGTATTTAATTAATAACGAGAACGTCTTATTTAAATGCAGAATTTGGTTGTTTTTTATTTTCGATTACTCAACTCAATTTTGAGTAAATAGATAATTACTTCATATTTTGCAATAAATTACAAGCGTTGTGTCATCGCGCTTATCTTTCTTTTCTATGGAATTTGACAGTGACCGTGGTTTAGGTGTTGTCAGCGTCTTAACAAACTTTACAGAAAACTTAATATTGGAGTTTATTGCAAAAGACAAACACAGAACAAAATGTAATCTATACTAATAATATAAAGTGGTAGCGAGTTTGTATGTAGGGGGTAATTTAAGACCCACTGATCTGATTCCGAAAATTCTTTCACTAATAGGAAGCTACAGTATCTAGTGTCATAGGATATATTTTATGTAAAAAAAAGAAATTTCAAGTGGACAATGTTTTGGGCAGAAACTCGTTAAAAAATAAAAATCGTTCATGCCAATTTTATCTCACAAATACCTAATAATCGTAATTAATGTTTTTGCTTCAATAAATATCTACAAATGGCAATGAACGAAGTTTACACGATAGAATAATGACCTTTACAAAAGAAAATAAATATTTATAACATACATACATAACGCCTGTATTCTCCGAAAGGTTAGGCAGAGGTGTACCTAAGTAACACCCACATTTCTCCAGTTATGTTTAAGTCCCATGTAATAAGAGGCGAGCCTATTGCCATCAACCGGACACAATTCCAGACTCCGGGCTGCCACGGAGAAATTCCATATGAAAAACTCAATAACATTTTGCCCAACCTGGCAATCAAAAATATTTGCTAACTTGTAATTATGTAACAAAAATGATGAAAAGTTTATTGATACACTATTTTCCGAAGATATAAGAGAATAGTCCACAACGCACAGGATTTTTTTTATAAATATTTTTTTTATTATTAACAATGGTATGGATAATAACAGGTATTGATATTGTGATTTTTTGAATAAACAACAGGCTGAATTTTTGAGACGGGGTAGTAAGGGCAGCTACCTTAACCGTTGTAGCTACAGGAAAACGGTCTTAGGAGACCGTCCTTAACTTTTTGAGACATTTAGATCTGCATTCACAGATTTTGAATAAAATTTACAGTCTGCAAGAAAATGGGCAGTTTTCACAAACACTTTTTTTGGTGTCAATCGATCCTGTTTCTTACAGAGATCAAAAACTCTACTAGACCAACAGAGGTTTGAGTACTAGAAAACTCAGAAATCGCAAAAAACTTTTTCCATACATTTCGTAGGAAAGAAACATGGACAAATCAGCCGAAAATAAACAAAAAAGTAAACTTCAAACGAATACGCGTTATACATTTATTTGCTTTAAGAACAAGATAGTTTGTTGTTTGTGTGTGAATACAAAAACAGAAAGAAAAATATAAAAAGTTTTTGTGAGAACTGCCCATTTTGTTGCTGACTGTATTTTTTTTCAAAATCTGTGAATGCAGATCTAAATGTCTCAAAAAGTTAAGGACGGTCTCCTAAGACCGTTTTCCTGTAGCTACAACGGTTAAGGTAGCTGCGCTTACCGCCCCGTCTCAAAAATCCATCCTGTATATTATTATAAAACTAAGAATTAATAAAGAAAAGAGAAAGCTTAAAATATTTATAATTTACACACGCAAATAATACATTTACCTAGTGAATACCTTAAAACTTAAGTATAACTTTCTATGGTACATACGGTATTTGATTTGCTAACCCTATCTTCTTTTGTAAGCTAAATAATAATATGTGTTTGTGCTCATCATATAACGTTATGGAATCTTACATTATCTTTAATAATATTGACATAAGAATATGTACACTGTGTGTCAATTAAATTAACCTGTTTTTCTTGCTTAGTATTTGATTTCTATTTTTATATCTTCTAGACAATATAGCTTTAGTTCTCCTTATTAAATATGGTATATAGAAGTATAAAGTGCAATAATAATATTACAATTTATTTACAGCTTTTCAGATTTTTATAATCTTTAACTTGTAACCGATCTTGTACAGCAGCGATTTAGAAATGATTTTATACGTAAAAATTACATTTAAATGGTTCTCCTTGTTGCACTACAAGAAATTAAGAAACTTTACGCAACTACAAACTCACGATATACATGCAATTTTACTCAGACATTTTATTTTATGACGTAAATCTTGGACTTTATACGACCATGTTTTACAAAGCACAAGTAACAATATCTGAGGTAATTCTCAAAACAAGTCAAGTAGCTAATGTCTTATGTATATTAGACACACTATCTCAACAAAAAAAAAAACAATGATGGCGCACAGACTCACTACAAAACCGTGTTAAAGTCAAAGCTGTCAAAAGATTATGAAAAAACTATTTTTTCACAAAAAACTGTTCTTGATTGATGTACGACGTTCTCTCTATGATGTTTTCCTTCTGGTGTCCACTTTCTTACAATGAATATCTAAGTTTAGTAAAAAAAACTGTTTACGATAGAATTAAATTTCAAAATACTTATTTGCTGATTGGATTTCACATCACATGCATTTTCATATATAATCCAACTACCAGTAGACTAACATGATTAATAGTTAAAAAAAGATTATCATATCTTCAATATTAATCAAATATTACTACGACTCGAAATTTGTTTTATGTAATATTAAATTTACATATTCATGTTTACATTAATTTTCCGGACACCTCTACACTATTTATATTCAAATGACTATTTAACACTAGGAAATACTCGTGGGTTATATAATTTGTCCTTATTTGTATTCTTTATCAGTATTATCTTTTTGGGATAATATCTTCGTTTTGCAGTCCAAGGCGCCATCACGTACCTGTAACAAGTAAAATTAAACTTTATCATAACTATTTTAAATGCGAAAATGGTTTGGCATCAGGAATCAGGAATGAACGAAAATGAATTAAAAGTTTTCGCCATAAAGAGGGACAAGACAGGTTCAAAATTAGTTAACCCGATTAAGCCTTATTATTCTCGCGGTATCAATTTGACCCCGGTTAGATTTATTAAGCTATAGCTATATCTATAGATTTTCCTGTTAGCTATTGTTCCTTCTCTCCCAGTCCCCAATGTCATTAAAATTTGGGCTTAAAAGTTACTTATATTTCTTTTTATTTAGTTATATTTAGCACACGATGACTATGTAATTTTTTTGTCAATAATGATTGATAGCATAAGCGTGCGTATTAACAAAAAAAAAAAAAAAATCATCAAGGACATAAGGCAACGGAATCAAAACGGGTTAATAAATCGGAAATGATTAGGTACTTCCACCAATACTTCCCACATCCCTATAAAAAACGTCTGCTGCTACTGATTACTGATTTTTAATTAATTTATTATCATAGTTTTTTTTTTACAAGCGGAATTGAATTAAATACGATAAGTATGAGTAACTATGTAGGAAACTATATGCAATGGTCTGATTATTTATTAGCACGCGCAAGGTTAAATATTTTGTAATATTGACGTTATTATTCTGCTTTTTTCTTTATGACCAACATGAATTTTAATTGCAGTAGGTACCTAATGGGAAAGAATCTTAAAATTGATGGAACTTCTTTTTCATCGCCATTGTATTTTAACCTGTCTGGCACAGATGCCTGAGATGTTAATGGCTATAATTATAGAACCTTTTACAAAGTCATATAAGACGGTCGAATTCGGAGCGAGAGTGATGATGCTGTAAACTAGGTAAGTTTACAATTCTTTCCATTATTTACATCGATTTGATTTACAGGTGTTATGTAACTATCTTAATATAATATCAAATACAAAATCTTATCAAAAGAACGAGTTTCTATCCTTTTAAATTAAAGTTCAACAAAACAAGATCAAGGTCACATAAATAATTTATATTTTGAAGTTCAACCAAGTAGGTACCTAAGTAGTTGAAATAGTATTACACGAATTTTCAAACGAATTAATTCATGCATTTAAAAGTAAATTAAGAAGAAAATTTTCTGAAAGTTTTGTCTCTGATGTTGAGAATTAATATAAATAGATATATCCAGAAAATGTAAAAACTTAACAAAGTAATGCACGACCATCTGCCCTACGTTTAATTGCGATTGTTCTCGAAAATAAAGTTGAAAAGTTACACGCAAATAGGATACTTGAGTGTAACTTAATCCTTTAAATCGGAACAAATAACATAAAATGGATAAACATAACAAATTTATGGTTTCAATAAAATAAAATGTTGTAAAACTACAATTATTTTTTTGCAGATAAATCGTTGTGTTGAACTAATGGATATTGTTTAATAAACTAAGTGAGAAGGTACATGAATCATTATTGAAAGTAGCCTACACTAAACTTTGTTCTTAATAAATGATCTTGACTTTGATAATAGTAATTTTAGTGACCTTGGAGTTGTTTTGATAATTTTTGTACAAGAGCCTCTTTAAGTGGAGGAAGCCCTTGGTCGTTAGACCATGCATTAGCCATTACCACAATCAACACAATGGTCATCGAGTCCACATCCCGTTTATAAATATTACTGCAACAAATCAGCTTAGCTAGCTATTGTTTCCAAACGATATTCCATTATGTATCTGGTTCCGATACTAACTGAATTATGTTACCGAATCTTTCGCCTCATTGTTCACAAGATACTTATTTCGTAAGGAGGTGCTCTTTTAGAAGAGCTTCACACACACACTCCCAAATAACTTTCACATTTCGTTTTGTTAATCAAGAAACCACTTAGTTGGTCTTTTATCTCAGACTGTGACAGTCTACTTTTTGGGCTTAGATTTAAGCCTGATTTAAACGGTGCGATTTAATTGCCTGTGGCATACCATATTTCTTGAAGTAACAATTCAAGTTGCACAGTCTAAACAGTATTTAGACGGTGCTAGTCAGTCGTTGCATCAATTTTATTATAGTTATGCCCCAGGCAAAAAACTTTCGGGGAGGCGATCGGCGATGGAGATCTCTCGCGTCTGGCCCTGGTCCGGGCCATGATACGGAGCGAAAGCGCATGGGCTTCTGTGAAGCAGTAATGCTCGCGAAGGAGGAGGTGGGACGGTTGAGGGAAAGGCAAATTTCGCGCCCTCTCGCCCCTAGCCGCCGCAGGAGACGACCTGGGCGTCGGGAATCCCACGCGGATTTCCGATCACCGTAGGCGCGGGCTTGCGGACGGTGAGCAATGGGTATCTCGCCGTTCGATAAGGACCAAGCCCGGGTCGACGGCGCGTTGTGTTCCACGCGCGCTTCAAAGAGATGTCAGAACAAGTGTAGGGGTCCACTAGGGTCGATGCCTGCCGGGATCGCGGGAAAGTCCGAAAGGGTTACCGAGGCTCCTGGCAACACAGGCAACGGAAGGAACACGGGTGGGTTTTAGTCAGTAAGAGTCTGACACACCCTCCCGCTCCGCCCGGAGCGGGAGAAGTTATTTGATAATTTACCACCCAAAAAAAAGGCAAGAAACTTGCTTCGTGTCATTTACTTTTTTTTTTTGGGTAGCCCCATTTGGGCTTGCACAAGCTTTGCTACAAACCTCTGTTCTTCGTACAACACTTTATTGCATTTGTAGTGCAGAAAGAAACAATTGACTGTGTTGAGGCTGCCGCAGAGAGTCGTGACGTTAAGGCTCCTTCAAACAGGCGCGACACGCAACGCGAGAGAAAGGCACCGCGTGTAGCACTACAAGCGGTGCCTTTGTGTCGCGTCGCGTATCGCGCTTGTTTGTAAGAGTCTTTACTCCGGTACAATTCCCATAAAGTTTTTGTAGAAATTTTTCCACCAGAGTCGCGTCGCGCCTAGAGCTACGCCTTTACGTTCCTTAAGCGCGCATTATAATTTAGAGAATTTCCTTTGTTTTATTCTATCAATGTAATTAAACTAGCATGCAAAAACAACATGTCTAGGCTAAGAGATCATAAAAAAAACTTAGTTAATATAGTTTATATTATGCATTTTACCAATCTATAAGCATAAATTCAACAAAATTATCAAATAAGTCAATGATTTATAAGCAGATGTCTCTGTCACGTTTGTATTAAAACCGTGACCAAGATGTTTGTAAGGGCTCGTGTAGACTGGCGCGACATTGCGGGCGCGACAGGGAGCGCGACACTTTACATGAAGGTTATAATAAAAATGTGCTACTAGTGTTGTGTCGCGCTGTCACGTCGCGCCTGTCTGCAGGAGCCTTGAAGATTTCAATTTCACACGATAGAAGCTGTAGACCAAGATATTATTATTTATGTTAAGTATATTACTAAGATTTGAAGATATTAACATATTATGATTGGAGATTCGTAAATACAAGCAATGACGTAGCTCGAATATTTGTTTACAGAACTATTCTCATCGTGTGAGTGAGATTTTTAAAACGAGAGCGTCTCTCACGTTTTAACCTATAATTAAATAATTCTACAATGACCTCAATCAACTCAGCCTATAACAGTCCACTGTTGGACATAGGCCTCTCCTAGGCTGCGCCACAACACCCTGTCCTCCGCCTTCCGCATCCAGTCTGTCCCAGCCACCTTTTTAAGGTCGTCGGTCCATCTAGCTGGGGAGCGTCCTACACTACGCTTGCCGATACGCGGTCTCCACTCCAGGCCTCGTCTGCTTCACCGGCCATCGGTCCTTCGACAAACATGGCCAGCCTACTGCCACTTCCGCTTGCTTACTCTGCAGGCTACGTCGGAAATGACCTAACTTAACATAACATCACGCTTGTTATCCCCGGAAGGGTAGGTAAAGTTGTACCCTAGTACACCCATATTTCGCCAGTTATGTTTAAGTCCCGTTTAATAGCGGGCGAGCCTATTGCCATCAACCGGGAATAAATCCAGACACCGGGATAATACTGAGAAATTCCTGATAAAAAAACCCAACAACTCTTTGCCCGATCTGGGAATCGAATCCAGGACCTCATGCTCAGCAGTAGCACTTACGAGCACTAAACCAACGAGGTTACAGCAGATGGATTGATATTGTTATGGAAGTAGATGATATTATAGAGGCATGAGGAACAGGGTGTAAAGTTCACTCATCCTCCATAGAAAAGGGAGGATCCTCCGACCAGACGGGTGTCGTGTCTGGTGGGCAACTGCCCGACGGTTGATGTCGGGATGTTGTATATATGCTAGTTGCGCGGTAAACTCTGCTTGCGCGATGCAGGATTTTGCGTGACGTCAGTGTGATGCGTAGTTTTGTATGTGGCGCTGTAGATGCCGCCACATCACTCCCCTCCGGAGACCGGAGGTCGATAGTGGGCTGAGTCGTGTATCTTGCGATGCTTGCCAGTGCCAGGTGGGGTTCCAGTGGGTCGGAACCGGTTGTCGCATAGTTCGCGGTGGGTCGGAACTGTCTGCGGTGATGCCCCAGTGAGTCGGGGTGGCGCTGCGTTATGCTCCAGTGAGTCGGACGTGGTACAGCGCCGGGTTGAGGGCTGACTGCTGGCGTCGACCAGGAGAGCGTTGAAGAGCTCTGCTTGTTGACCGGCCGAAAGTGCAGTGTGCTGTGCCAAGGTTGCTGATGAGGCTTAGGGTGATGACCAGGTATGCGCGGTCGCTGCATGCTGGTAGTCAGAATACCCGTTGAAGCCGTGGGTGCTGGCTGGCTGTGTGACTCGCCGCTCGAGAGCTTGAGGAAGTGTAGATGATGACGTCACGCTGAAGTAGTTGCACGAAGGCTGCGCTGACGTTCATATTCGGGGTCACCAGTATAGAGGCATGAGGAACAGGGTGTAAAGTTCACTCATCCTCCATAGAAAAGGGAGGATCCTCCGACCAGACGGGTGTTGTGTCTGGTGGGCAACTGCCCGACGGTTGATGTCGGGATGTTGTATATATGCTAGTTGCGCGGTAAACTCTGCTTGCGCGATGCAGGATTTTGCGTGACGTCAGTGTGATGCGTAGTTTTGTATGTGGCGCTGTAGATGCCGCCACAATATGATGTAAAATAATGCCTAAATTTGTTGTCAAAAATACGTTGCCATAACTCTTTCGTAGATCTAAAATAATAAGCTAGCGTCGAAGAATATCTAATCGCTATAATTTTAGTTTTGCAGTCTCGAAGAGGCTAACTTGTTTGACTGTCGCCAACTTCAACTTTTATTTAAAAATAATCAAAATGTTTTATATAATGGTGCTCAAAATACAGGCCGTGCCATGTTTGGGACCAAGGCTATCTCAATATTAATGTTAATAAAGGATTTTTTTCTTTTTTTTTCTTTTGCTTCTCCCAAAACTTTACCTACCTATTCTAAAAACGTTGTAAACTAGACACGAAAACCTACGAAGCAATTAAATAAACGAAACGAACAAAATCAGTGATAAAAATATCGTGCACACGTATGGAAAGTGATTGTTTCGCCACGCGATGCGTTCGCGCCGGCTGCGGAGACCGGTCGGCGCGCGCACTGCAATGCAATCCAATGTGTGTCAGCACTTGGTATTTTATAGCTGTCAATGCTCATAATTCCTTATTGTTCTAGTACGTGGTGCTATAATTTAATGGCTGGATTAAGGAAAAATGCAATTGAGGTTGCAAAATTGTGTTTCGAAATGGGTAAGTGAGTTACTAAGTACTTGGCTACGAGGCAGAAATGTTTGAAATCGTAAGAGAATGGTGGCCAATGAACGGAGATCCAAGAGTAGTGTTTCAACAATCTAGTAGTCTTAAAGCATTAAATCACGACTATACAATATAATATTATTGTATCCCACAAATAATACCAATTAATAGTTTTTTGACGTGATAACGTCTTATAAATCGATGAACACCAGCTACACGGTTGAAAAAGTGTCATGTTCCGCCTGAGCCGAGCGTGCAAGCGAGAGCGCGGAACTAGCGATAGAGAGATACGATCGGCCTAAGCGTTCGGCTTGTGACACATTTCTCTCTCGTTATCACGTAAGATTATCGTCCGTAAACCGACTCTACAGGCAACCAATTTTGTTTTCATATTAATTTATCAATTTTTTAATATTATAAATTAATATGTGTATAATAAAAAATAACAATTTAACTTTAAAATAAAAAAAATCTCATGTAATAAAATAATATAACGTTACATCACGCCAGTATTTACCGAAGAGTTAAGTAGAGGTGTACCTATAGTAGGTACATCCACATTTCGCCATTTGTGATTAAGTTCCATATAATAGGGGGACCATCTTTACATAACAAGACCCCTTCGTGCCTCAGAAAGCACGTTAAGCCGTTGGTCCCAGCTGTCATTTGTAGATCTTTGACAGTCGTTACGGGTCGTCAGAAGCTCGAAAGCCTGACAACCAGTCGTACCAAAGGGTATCGTGTTACCCAGTAACTGGGTTGTGGAGGTCAGATAGGCAGTTGCTCCATGTAAAATACTGGTATTCAGCTGTATCCGGTAAGACTGGAAGCAGGCAGATGATGATGATAATAGAAGGCGAGCCTATTGACATGAACCGGGTACGAATCCACACTCGAGCCGCTACTGAGAAATTGCTGATGAATAAAACCAATAACACTTTGCCCGAACAACCGATCACATACTTAATGATGTACAGTGACAAAGGAATATCACTACAATTTATGCCCGGTTGATGGCAATAGACTCTCCCCCATATGGGACTTAAAAATAACTGGCGAAATGTACTTGTAGGTACTATGGGTACACCTCGGCCTAATCCCTTCGGGGAAATTCAATGTTATGTTACATACAAATGTAATGATATATTTGGTGACCAAAAATCAAAATCAAAAGTCATTTATTCAAACTAGGCTGATAATCAGCACTTTTCGAACGTCAAAGTTACATAAGACAGGCCCCCAAAAATGCCCGCCCTTCACCACTTCCTAGTGCTTTAGCTGGGAAGAAGAAGTGGTGGAACAATCTCCCCAGCAGCACGTCTGTCTGTTTAGTTATATAAACTTGATTCTATACAAATCGTATGCAAAGTAATTAACATTACGAAACACAAAATTGGATTAAATTACACACTTTTTTTTTTTTATTTGCCATTATGTTAGCTAGCACACGCCAGTATACCAACAAAACAATGAATGATGACTTAGGTATAACCATCCCTTATCAATAAACGACTATGGCGCCGATTCCCTTGTTCACAAACTAAACTAAATTTAAGTTCAGTGCATCTTTTTCTTTCTATTTCGTTAAGAAAAGGACAGAGGATAAATTTTAGTTTAGTCCTGTCAAATTAATCAGCGCTTGACGTAAATTGACGTAATTTTAGTAGGCAAGTTTTTAATCACGTCTAAATTTGTATGGAGTAGTGACAGGCGCTGATTAATTTGACAGGACTAAACTAAAATTTATCTTCTGTCCTTTTCTTAATGAAATAGAAAGAAAAAGATGCACTGAACTTAAGTTTAGTTTTGTTTGTGAACAAGGGAATCGGCGCCTATGACTATGATTAAAGACTAGTAAGTAACCCTGAATCAATTGTTTAATTGAGTCTCTGATAGAAGAAGACTTTTACTGAACTCTGATCAATAAACACTGTTTTTTTTTGTAAACAATATATCTACAATGGGTCCATCTTATCAAAAACAGCATACTCTAGAGTCTAAACTCTGCTGTTAATATTGGACGGGAAAAGATTTGTCTAGACTCTAGACAAATCTTTTTCCGTCCAATATTAACTCAACAATGGCGTCGATTCCCTTGTTCACAAACGAAACTAACATTAGATAATTGACATCTCTTAGTATTTTTGTCTCACAAAGCAACGCGCGCTTTACTTGAGGTTATAAGTGTACAAACATGCTGTGAATGTGTGCGTGAACACAAGTAACGACAGCGCCTCAGCACATTACACACACATTTCCGAGTTCACCATTGTCTCAGACGGTACCGACTGTACTGTGAGCTCCTGTGCTTACACCCATTCACAGCGTGTTTTTTGTACACTTGGTATTCACAAGTAAAGCGTGCGTCTTTTCGTAAGATAAAAAAACCGGACAAGTGCGAGTCGAACTCGCCCACCGAGGGTTCGGTACAAAATTTGATTGATGAATGATTTAATTAAAAATGATGACGTTGTTTTTAGATTTCTTCCTGTACTTGTAGTATAAGACGATATTACATGCCAAATTTCCGTATTTTCTTTTTATAATATATGTATAATTTTTAGCATCATAAGAATATGATTTACTCATTTGTACGATTCATTAGTAATGCTGTACTCGTGCTCTTCCAAATTTCAATTCTAATATGTAATATGTGGATAACGTAGTTAGTTACGCACTGATATACCTAGATTATTAGCTATTGTTAACCATGTATAGTGTGTAATTGTTGGTTTTCCCTAATAAATAAAATAAAATAAAATAAAATTTCATAGTTCTAGGTCAACGGAACCCCCTCCCCTCAAATACATTTTGATTCCCTTGAGAGTGTCAAAATATACGTTTTGGCGGCATAGACGGCCGTATCTTTTTTTTACGTTAATTTAGGTTTTTTAATTTTTCACAGCTTCATGGGATTGTAGACTTGAGTATATCATTTTAATTTCAACGATAACTCTACGCGTTCCGGAGATATAGGGGCTGAACATACAGACGGACAACAGAGTAATCCTATAAGGATTCCGTTTTTAGTTAGTAGTTTCGCCATGTGCCTGTCTGTCTGTCTGTCTGACCCCACTGTAGCTCAGAGACGCTTAGTACTAGAAACCTGTAATTTGGCATAGTTATACATATTAAACACAAAGTGCTGAAATAAAATATGGAAAAAAAATTTTTTTTAGCGTACCTCCCTTTCACGTACCTAATGTAGGGAAGATTTTTTTTTCTCTTCTACCCCATGGTGTGGGATATCATTGGATAGGCCGTTCAAAAATATTGCAGGTCTGTGAACACCACTTTTCGATTCGAGGATCCGCTTGCGTAAAATTAAGCATTAAAGTGCTAATTTTTGTTAGAGTTGAGTGTCCCCCCCCCCCCCTGCCAGCTAAACGGTTGTTTATGGAGATGTGAAAAAAATCATCGCAGTAGTACATATAGTGAAATTAAAAGGAAAACTATCACGGCTAACGCGTTATACGACTATAACGCGTTAGCCGCAAATTTGAGTTGGTCGACACCAACTTAAATTTGCAGTAGTACGGAACCCTAAAAATACTATTTTACTACTAGCAGACAACTCGAGAAAAAAACGGACGGTGACAGAATAAAGTAAGTTAAAGTTGTTAAATTAGTTTATCTCTGTCTACGAGTACCTATATGCTTTGAACTTCGCCGAGTTTTTAAAGTTCTGATTTGTCAACCTTATGCATCGAATTTTAGGTCAAATAAAACTGACTGCTCTAATATATATGTCCATCCCTTTCTTGGTTTAATTGTGAGAAAAAGATGGAATTACCCTAAGTTCAGTTAAGCTTGTGCAAAACAGAATCGGTTAATGCCAAGATCCACACATTAAATTAAGTAAAGTCCTAAACACAGACCTATTCATTCCTTGTCGTTTGAATATAACAACAAATTATAACCGAACAAGGACACACAGTTAGCCGTTTACCAGTAATCAGTATTATAGCAAGTTTCCCTCAATTGACCTGAACAGACGATTAGAGTTCAACACGCATAGCTGTCTACATGCTTTATTAATACTGAAATGGTATTTCACTGAAATAATTAGGTACCTACCTACTGTGCGTTCATTATAACTTGACGCGTGACGCCATTGCTAATAGAGTTCAAAATGGCGACTGACAGAACGGAATTACCAATCACATTACAGCAAAATTCAGTGCTACCAAACGCGTCACGCGTCAAGTTATAATGAGCGCACAGACGACCGCGGAGTAAACGGATAACGTAAATTCGAACGATTTTAAAATTGAAAATATTCGTTGCACACATAATATTTATTTAGTTTTAAGACTTTATTTATGTCTACTGGTGATAGTAATTGTGGTTGCCGCATACATTTAAACCAAAATGCTATAAGTAGTATTGTTGTATTTTCGATCCAAAAATCGTTCCAATCTACGTAACGTTTACTTCGCGAGTTCGTGCTAGGGTCTGTACGTCTACCATGAGTTGTTATCGAAAAATGACTCGCTAACGTTAAACTCTCCAGCGTATTAACAAGGATCAAATACATTTCGATAATGCTTGCACCATGAGTTTTAAAAGTCTTACGCAGACGCTAAGGTAAGCTCGATAGATCGTGACGTCTAGCTAACTTCACTCCTTGTGTATGAAAAAATCGACAGTCATGGGGACTGCCGACAGAAGTAATAATATTAATAATAATGTACCGATTGTCGTTACGGCCAATGGCCTGATGGCTGAAAGCCTCAACCATCATCTCTCGAGGCTCTCGTTAGGAGGCTGGATCAAGGGCCTGAGTCAGAAGGCAGTACTCCTCGATACGGTTCGCATTGTAAGGAGGTTTTTGTCTCTGGAGCCCTAACCACCGGTAGCTTGAAACCTGCTCCCGACACCGGCGGACCACTATTTTTTATTTACCTTTTTCAAGAAATATTTAAAAATATATTTTATATGTCAAAAAATAAATAAATGAAATAATAATACAATGCATAACAGCAAGTGATAACATAAAACTAGAATAATATATATATCATATATATATTCTATTTACACAGGCTGCTGCATGTCGCCAGTCTGGAGCAACACGTCACGTGACGCGGTTAACATGTCGGTGACGCGAACCCATTTGTTTTGCTCCTACCAAATATCGCTCAACGCGTCTAAAGAAGTAACTTTAGGAGATCCTGTTGAAGTTTTTTCATATACTAATTTACCTGAATCTCGGAACAATATATTTAGTTCGATTATTTCGTGATATTGATTTTCATAATATTTTTAACATTGTGATACCACTACATTTTGAGCATATGAGCCGTTCTCTCTTCTCATTACTGAGAAAGAAAGAAACAAAGAAGAAGATTCTGGTAAAGTAGAGTGTGAAAAAAATACTGCGTCAGAAGTGAAAATTTCTTAGCTTCACAAACTTGTGAACATCTGTATAATATATATATCTGAGGGTGGTCACGCGAGGGGTGGTCCTTTTTCCCATCCCAAAAGTGCCCAACGTGCCTCTTTTTTTTTTGGGTGGGATATTATCAAATAACGTCTCCCGCTCTGGGTGGAGCAGGAGGGTGTGTCAGAATCTTACTGACTAAAACCCACCCATGTCAACACAGGCAACGGAAGGATTCCGTTGCCTGTGTTGCCAGGGGCCCCGGTAACCCTTTCGAACATCGGCCCTAGTGGAGCCCTACACTTGTGCTGACGACATCTCTTTGAGGCGCGCGTGGAATACAACACGCCGTCGACCCGGGCCTGGTCCTTACCGGACGGTGAGCTACCCATTGCTCACCGTCCACAAGCCAACGCCTAAGGGCCCAACGTGCCTAAAGAAGTTTACACTTAAAAAAAAAACAGTTCCTGCTTCATTGAAATGACCCCGTGTTAATTAGTGAATATAGCCTAGTATGAATATCGGAATAGTACCTTGAAAATGTCAAAGGTGTCATTTCATCAGGTTTTCAGTACCTTACAGCTCACGGTTCTGATAGTGTCCCCATTAGTTTTCTTTGAAGATTTAATGCCGAAGAAAACTTTGGCACGTTTTTCAGAATATAGGTATTTGTTATTTACTAGTTTCTGCCCGCGACTTCAAAATCAAAATCAAAAGTCATTTATTCAAACTAGGCTGAGAATCAGCGCTTTTCGAACGTCAAAGTTACATAAGACAGTTCCCCAAAAATACCCGCCCTTCACCACTTCCTAGGTCTTTAGCTGGGAAGAAGAAGTGGCGGAACAAACTCCCCAGCAGCTTCACCCTTATGGAGGTCGGCAATTATGCCACGAGAACGTACTAGTGGGACAAAAATCCTATTCCCAAACCCAGGTCAGAACTTCCTATGTGCCTACCTGTGATCAAAATCCGTTCAGCCGTTAAATACGTGAAAGGTAACAGACAGACACACTAACAGAGTTACTTTCGCATGTATACTATTCGTATGGAAGAATGACAGGTTATGTCTGTGTGTCTGTGTGGAAATTAATACTTAAGTGATCCTTTTTAGGGTTCCAAGTAAACAAGGAACCCTTATAGTTTCGCCAAGTCCGTCTGTCTGTCTGTCTGACCCCACTGTAGCTTAGAGACGCTTAGTACTAGAGAGCTGTAATTTTGCATAGGTGTATACCTACACGCCAATAAAGTGTTAAAATAAAATCTTGAAAACAAGTTTTTTAGCGTTCCTCCCTTGCACGTAATGTCATCATCATCTGCCTAGCCTTTTCCCAACTATGTTGGGGTCGGCTTCCAGTCTTACCGGATACAGCTGAATACCAGTATTTTACATTGAGCGACTGCCTATCTGACCTCCACAACCCAGTTACTGGGTAACACGATACCCCTTGGTAAGACTGGTTGTCAGACTTTCGAGCTTCTGACGACCCGTAACGACTGTCAAAGATCTACAAATGACAGCCGGGACCAACGGCTTAACGTGCTTTCCGAGGCACGGAGGGGTCTTGGTATGTAAAGATGGTCACCCATCCACGGACCAACCGCGGCAAGCGTAGCTTAACCTGATCGATCGACCCGTGCGGCTGTTATTACTTAGCCACAAGCCCCTTGCACGTAATGTGAGGAAGATATTTTTTTTTTCTCTTCTTCCCCATGGTGTGGGGTATCTTTGGATAGGCCGTTCAAAAATATTGCAGATCTGTGAACACAACTTTTCGATTCAAGTACCCACTTTCGTGATATTAAGCATTAAACTGCTAATTTTTGTTAGAGTTATGTGTTCCCCCTCCCTGCCAGCTAAACGGTTGTTTATGGAGATGTGAAAAACTCATGGCAGTAGTACATATGATGAAATTAAAAGAAAAACTATCACAGCTAAGTAGGCTTTACAAGTTAACGAGTTATAGTCGACCAACTTAAATTTGCAGTTGGAGAATTGACTGTGGCTTAAATTGATGTATAAGAACAGATTTTTCAACGACAATGTTAATTTTATTTTTGGAATAAATTTGTCCCAAGTAATCCCAACTAAGGAACCCTTCATTGCCTAATCTATGTCTCTTTTTACTATTGGTAGCCTCTTTAAAGCTAAACGTGAACTTATCAGAGTCTGTTAAAAGAAAGGTTACAAGCAAAGATTTCCGAAATTGCCCCTTCTCAAACATTGGCGTCGTGATGTCACAATTTAAGCGGCATTCTTGACTTTGACCGGCCGATGCACAGAGGCACGGTTGTTGGCACATTTTCAACAGTGTCATCTTACGTCATTGTCTGACCAATGTCGGTTTAGCATACAGTTTCAAAAACCGTATTTGTGTAACTATTTCAGAGTTATATAATGTGAGTAGAGGTACTTGATACCTAGTTGAAGTGGCACTTTAATTTTTTAACGTTAAAACTGGATTACTCTTTGCAATTTTCGAAGTGGAAACTTGTTTAGCCGCGTTCAGCGATTTTTGGTATGGGCCGAAACTTATGGGTACGCGTCACCGACATGCCAATCCCGTTACGTGACGTGTTGCGCCGGACTGGTGACGCGCAACGGCCTGTGTACATGTATACGTATCACATATCCCTGGCTCAAAAACTAACCTCGGTCATTACGCCGCTGTGCCAAGACTTTGTTGGCAATAAAGAATTGAGAATTGATAACATATTATAATGTTATCAATTCTCAATTCTTTATTGCATTCCATATGTATTACACAGATGATATAAAGTAAAAGATCAATATGGACCCTGTCGGGCACAGCAACATTTAAGAGAGACGGAGAGGGCTAAGTTGCAATTCAAGAAATTCAATATTATTATAAATTATTATATGTGTTTCATTGGTTGTATGATTATATATTTAGGTTTGTGTGTATAGGTATAGTATATAATAGTTATTTTTAATTTATGTATTGCATAAGAATAATGTAGGTAATTATTATGAAATTCTTAAGAGGTATTTTCATTATTATTAAATTATGTTATTATTTATGTATTCATATTTTCTTATTTATATTTGTGTTTGTATATTCCATATTATATTATTTTATTTTACAATCGATTTATCATCTAAAATCTCCTTACCTGAATAGTACGATTTGGATTCCAGAAATTGTTTCAATTTATTAATAAAAATATTTGTTTTGTTTACTTCTCTAATGACATTTGGCAATTTATATAGATTTTTATGGACATAACTAAAGGGCTGGTTGAGTGCATTTTAAGTCGGGATTAAGGTATGTTTATGTTGTTTTTGTTGTGTCGGAAAGTATATCTTGTTTGTGTTTCTTCGCAAGTGGTCTAAAAATCTGGGTGTTTCCTGACAAATTTACATAATTCTAAGGTATATAAGCAGGGAAGTGTGAGTAATTTGTGTTTTTGGAAGTGTGGTTTGCAGCTATCTATTTCTATGTTAGTTATTATTCGAATTAACTTCTTTTGTGAAATAAATATGGTTTGTGAATCAGTTTGAAGGTCGGTAGTTTTTTAATTTAGCGTAGGGCATATGAAAACTTTGATAGCTTTGCTCTTATTTTCTGTATATGGGATTTCCAATTTATGTGGGTATCTATAGACAAACCTAGGAGAGTAAATTCATTTACTTGTTCCAGTTTTGCATTATTAAAAATCAAATTTAGTTTTTAATAGAGTTCAAAATGGCGACTGACAGAACGGAACTACCAATCACATTACAGCAAAATTCAGTGCAACCATTCGCGTCACGCGTCATGTTATAATGAGAGCACCAGTGTCATAACAATGTTCGCGACGAACTTTTTTTGAAGAGGTCTGGTACGACTGCGGAATAAACGGATATCAAACGTAAATTAGAACGATTTTAAAATTGAAAATACTCGTTGCACACTTAATATTTATTTAGTTTTAAGGTACTGTGCGTTCATTGTAACTTGACGCGTGACGTGATTATTAATAGAGTTCAAAATGGCGACTGACAGAACGGAATTACCAATCACATTACAGCAAAATTCAGTGCTACCAAACGCGTCACGCGTCAAGTTATAATGAGCGCACAGGTGTCATAACAATGTTCGCGACGAACTTTTTTTGAAGAGGTCTGGTACGACTGCGGAATAAACGGATATCAAACGTAAATTAGAACGATTTTAAAATTGAAAATACTCGTTGCACACTTAATATTTATTTAGTTTTAAGGTACTGTGCGTTCATTGTAACTTGACGCGTAACGTGATTACTAATACTAATACTAGTTTTTTTTTAATTTAGCGTAGGGCATATGAAAATTTTGATAGCTTTGCTCTTATTTTCTGTATATGGGATTTCCAATTTACGTGGGTATCTATAGACAAACCTAGGAGAGTAAATTCATTTACTTGTTCCAGTTTTGCATTATTAAAAATCACTATTATTAAAAATTACTTTATATATCTGCGAGTCTCTCTCTAAATATAAGAATTGCTTAATAGATTTATTTTAATTTAAAGGACATAGAAAAAAAGAAACAACAACATTTAGAGATACTTCATTGGTCAAGGACAGCTAATGAGACCAATTTACCAGCTTGGAACAAAAAAATCTCTCAAAGATTTTTTTATTTTTAAAGATATTGGTATTCTCACGGTGGCATCACAATTCATCTTCACCAACACCTTATATATTAGGCAAAATATACACTTACACACTAAAAACAGTGATATTCACAATATTAACACCAGAAATAAGGACAAATTACGAGCTCCATTTCACCGGGTTCATAACTCAATTGTTAAGCTTGGTATAACTTTTTATAACATGCTACCCTCTTCTTTGCTAGATTTGCATTTTAATGCGTTTAAAACTAAAGTAAAATCCACCCTTTGTTCAAAGGCATACTATTGTATCAATGACTACTTAAACGATAAGAATAGTTGGTCGTTGTGATTAACTCAAGACAATGTTTATGTTCTTTCTCCAGAATTAGCTTACCTACTGACAGGTTGTACGAGTTCATATAATTGTTTATTTTATATTTAACTGTATAAGTCTAATGTATTTTAATTAAATTAAATTTTAATTTATTAGTAACATAATCAACTCGGTACAATGTGTTTTTTATGAGTTGTATTGCAATAAGTGGTTAGCTAGCGTCCTCGACAATTGATTATACTATTCTTGCCTGAGCAACCGGCAGCAAGTTCGTCATGCCCCCTGAGATGTCACTGCCTGCGGTAGCGTCGGGGGTCGGGTTGCCTCCTCCCCTCCAATATGGCGAGGGGGGTGATGGCTGATCTTTGCGTTATGCTCGTGAACGGGTGCTGCTTGTGGTGACTGGTCGTCTTGCTGACCATGGTTTTATTATTGTAATTAGTAATTGTTTATTTATTTTACTTCGATGGTGCTAGTTTATCATTTCTCACTTTGAGTTACAGCTATAGCCTACGTGTAAGCGGGTACGCCCTTTATGCCTGGAGGCTTTTATTTAGGTATTAAGTTCTGTTTACGTTTTTATGATTTAATTTTTATCTGCTTGAGTACAGTTTTCATTGTTGTGTGTATATTGGCGTGTGCTAGCTAACATATGGCAAATAATTTAATTTAATGTTTGTTTCGTTATGTTAAGTACTTAGCATACGATTTGTATAGAATCAAGTCTATATAACTAAACAGACAGGTGTGCTGCTGGGGAGTTTGTTGCGCCACTTCTTCTTCCCAGCTAAAGCACTAGGAAGTGGTGAAGGGCGGGCGTTTTTGGGGGACTGTCTAACTTTGATGTTCGAAAAGTGCTGATTCTGAGCCTAGTTTGAATAAATGACTTTTGATTTTGAGACACAATTAATTTTCTATTGTTTGACACCGAATTGGAGTCGCGCGGGGCTTTACAGGTTAACCTGTTAAGCCCCGCGTGACACCGATTCGGAGTCAAACAATAGAAAATCAATTGTGTCTCATTAGCTGTCCTTGACCAAACCAATTATTAAGTTCGACCAAACCAAACCAATTAGGATAATTAGGATATGTACTAACTATTTCGTAAATTTACCTTTCATTAATATTTTAACTTTTTTAGCTTAGTTGTTAACCGTATTGTGCATGCTGTGGTCTCCTATAAGTGAAGGAGTAGGTACACCACTCAGTAATTAATACCTGATGTTGCCCTTTATTTATGTGTCATGTATTGTGTTCATCTTTTGTTGGAGGTCCTAAATATATGTATATTTATGTTATTCCAAAGTTTTAAGTTTTGACTTCTGTTGGCAGTCCCCATGACTTTTTTTAATTCTGTAAGCAGACTCTGCGTTCAGTTTTAAACCAGAGTCGGTAAAAAAACCGCCTGGCCTCTTTACCTCGATCATCAGTCTCCGGTCAAGGACATGAGGCTCAAAAATTATTTGTTTGCCTTTAATAGAACGGTAATTCTTAATAGGGGAAAAACAATAACACCTTCGGAGGACTTCGAAGTATTCGTCACTAGATAACTACACTTATTTTGACTTTAAGAGTCCGTTTAGGACAAAGATATATGACCAAATTTAAAAGTCTTTGTCCTAAAAGAAGATATTCCTAAAAGTAAGCTTTTAGGAATCTCTCAGATCGTAATACTGACAATTTTGATTATAATATGCCTGCTTGCTAAAATTGGAAGAAAGTTACGTCAGATTTATTTACAAAAGCATAAGCTTAATCAGCTTATAATGTTGCATGGGACTAAGGCCTTCTCTCCATGAGAGGGAACGGGCCGTAATCCACCACACAGAACCCAGAACGGGTTGGTAGATGATACATTTCTTTGATTTTTTTGTTCTAGGACATGCCGGTTTCCTCACGTTGTTTTCCCTCACCGTTTTGAGAGCAGTGAAATGATTGACACAGAGTAAAGCGCCTGTCAGGGGACCCTACGACCACGACGCGTAAGTCGTGACCATTACTAGTGGACCACCACTGCTCCCTGGGCCACCACTGCGCTGATTTATTTGAATACTATTTAATTCTCCCCTACTCCTAATTACGAAGCACTTAAATAGGCCCGACTTCATCATTAACTGTACTCGTATTAACGCGGAAGCAGATGAAACAAGCTTTTTGTAACAATACGGCCTGCTTGCACCACAAATGTAAACCTGTTTAAAATAACAGGATTTTGTCTCTGACATCTTAAAATGTTTGACAGAAACAGTACTATTTTTGAAATATATAAGGCGCTAAACGAATTATGTGATTTGTGGTGGAATCGGGCCTAAGAATTAAGTCAATGGTAAAAACAAACGAATTGGTCTACCAAGCTTTGGTATAACAACAGAAATATTCCGTCATAACTTTCTAGGTGGGTATTTAGGTTTAGCAAAACAACAAACGGTTTTTTCGCCATTTCAGAGTTAGTACAGTAATTTACAACGCAACGATGCGGCAACGAAGAGATGTAGAGACAAAAATTGAAAAGAGTATGCTTAGGTGGTTTGGTCATGTTGAGAGGATGAATGAAAGGCGACTAACAAAAGGTATTTACAAGGCAGATGTGAGATGAAATGCCGGGAGGGACGCCCCAGAAAGACATATAGTGACCTTAATGATGTTCTTCAAAAAGGTCAGGTGCGTAGTACTCGCAACCGGCGTGCGTGTATGACCAGATGTATGACCGTAAACCAAGTAAAAGTAGTATGTAAGGAGCGTATCAGGTGGCGTTCTATCGTTTCTGTCTACCCCCATGGGAAGAAGGCGTGAGGTTATGTATGTATGTACAGTAATTTAAGTTACCTATACAAATTGATGAGTAGGTAGGTACCTCCTCCTTTGAGCAATGGGTAGCTCGCCGTCCGGTAAAGACCAGGCCCGGGTCGACAGCGCGTTGTGTTCCACGTACGCCTTAAAGAGATGTCAGCACAAGTGTAGGGGTCCACTAGGGCCGATGCCTGCTGGGGTCGCGGGAAAGTCCAAAAATGTTACCGAAGCCCCTGGCAACACAGGCAACGGAAAGAGTGTTCCTTCCGGGTGGGTTTTAGTAAGTAAGAGTCTGATAAACCCTACCGCTCCGCCCAAGAGCGGGAAAAGTTATTTGATAATTGCCCACCCAAAAAAAAAAGCTTGGTAGGTATAACAACAGCAATATTCCGTCATACTGTTGCCTATGACCACAGCAATGAAGATCAGTAGCAGACGTTTACTCTTTTAATCTTGACCAATGTTTCTTCACAATCGTCTAACCTATGTCGATAGATTCTGTTGTCACCTTAAGTGGTTAGCACATTGATAAATTGTTATATAACAATACTCACTAGTGCAAAGCCAGCTTCTAGGTACTTAACGCCTCTGTGATTTATTAAATTCAGATAACTTTTAAATAATAAAAATCAAAAGTAATTTATTCAAACTCAGCACTTTTCGAGCGTCAAAATTAAATAAGACAGTCCCCCAAAACGCCTGCCCTTCACTACTTCCTAGTGCTTTAGCTGGGAAGAAGAAGTGGCGCAACAAACTCCCCAACAGCACAGGTGTCTGTTCAGTTATAAAAAAAATTGAATCTATACTAATAATGTAGGTTGTGTTAAAAAAGTGTATTCCATTTAAAATGTTATACACATCAGGATATAGATAATTGAACATCATATTCACTTCTATTCATACTATTAGGTACTTACCTGATTAATTATATTCAACTCTAGTAAGTTTGAAGTGCGGCAGCGGTGGCCCAGTGGTGACGGCCGCGACTTACGTGTTGTAGGTCATAAGTTCGAACCCAGCCAGGCGCTTTACTTTGTGTAAATTATTTCATCACCACTGCTCTCGAAACGGTGAAGGAAAACATCGTGAGGAAACCGGTATGTCCTAGAACTAAAAATACGAAGACAACCCGCACTGGGCCCGCGTGGTAGATTACGGCCCACTCCCTCTCACCGAGAGGAGGCTTGTGTCAGGCCTGGGTCGACGGCCCGTTGTGTTCCACGCGCGCCTCCAAGTGATGTCGTCAGCACAAGTGTAGGGGTCCACTAGGGCCGATGCCTGCCGGGATCGCGGGAAAGTCCAAAATATTTACCGAGGCCCCTGGCAACACAGGCAACGGGAGCAACACGGGTGGGTTTTATTCAGTAAGAGTCTGACACACCCTCCCGCTCCGCGCGAGCGGGAGAAGTTATTTGATAATTTCCCACCCAAAAAAAAAAGAGGCCTGTTTCCCAGCAATGCGAAGATTATAGGCTGATTATAATGTTTGAAGTAACTTAAATATGTAGTATTTTATAATAATGTATTCTTTTATTTATTGCAGTTTTATTTATGTAAATTGCTGTAGTGGAAAATTTTGGTATTCTGTCACGGTCATGACATTTAACGATACTACTTACTAAAAACAAAGCTACACATAATGATATGTAAAGAATATTCTAATTGTATTGTATTATAAATGACGTCTGTAAAAGTATTCTCTTTAATGTGTAGAGTATTCTCTTAACGATTAATCAAGTTATTCTAAATTGAACAACCTACGTCTGATCATCGTGTAAAGTTAAATCTAAATATGATTCTAACTTCAACAAACTTTTTCAAACCTACATGATTCCAGTTTAAAACTTTCCAAGTTTATTTAAGTTTGCGTATTTCTCATAACCTCGGCCCTAGCCCGAACACTAGAAGCAAACGTAGATAACGTAAATTTGAAAGATTCTTTAATCTAAAATCCAACTTACTGGTGTGCTGGTGCCTACGCTTATGTATGGAAGTGAATGTTGGGTGTAGCAAAAGAAGCATGAAAGTAGAATAAATGCTGTGGAAATGCATTCCTAGCGAAGCATGTGTGGTGTGACTATAAATGATAGGCTGAAAAATGATGTGATAAGGCAACTGTGCGGTTTAAAAGAAGATGTAGTGATAAAAATTAAAAAGAGTATGCTTAGATGGTTTGGTCATGTTGAGAGGATGAATGAAAGGCGACTAACAAAAGGTACAAGGCAGATTTGAGTGGAAGTGCCAGGACGATGCCTCAGGAAGCCATATAGTGACCTCATTGATGTGTGATGTTCTTCAGAAAGGTCAGGTGCGTAGTATCTACTCGCAACCGGCGTGCGTGAATCAGCAGATGAATGAACGTAAACGCAAAAGGAGTATGTAAGGAGCGGAGAAGGAGGCGTTCTATAATTTCTGCCTTCCCCCATGAGAAGAAGGCTTGAGTTTATGAATGTATGTATGTATGTATGTACAACTTACACTGACTTTGGTTTTTTTATGTGGCAAGCACAATTTGGATCACCAATTGATATGAATTCAGTGTTAAAACTAAATAAATATTATGTGCGAAACGAGTCAACATCATCCACAACCCGACGCCCCCCACTGCTGCGCTTAGACCTCTCTTTTCCTGTGCCAATCCCACGCTCTTGTGCCAGTATCATCCAGGTTTTGCCCGCGATGGCAACAATATCGCCCGCCCATCTTCCAAATTGAGAATCGTTCTTATTTAATTTCCGTTACGTTTTCTCTACGCGTTCTTGCTAGACCCAATATATGAGATAAGATGTGACGTAAGAGCCCTTGCAACTAAGTTGTATCATACCTACGTATAATAGTCGCAAGGTCGAACAGAAATAACGAACTGGTTGCTTGCGAAAGCCTGCCGTCTTCGTTTATAAAAATTAAATTGCTCAAGTTTAAACAGCGTTCGAATGGTGTAATGAATAGCAAATGTATGCGGCTACTAGAGACGGGCTGGGAAACAGCGAATAGTAGTTGTGGAACTAAAATATGAACTATTTAATGCGCAGTTTTTGAGGTCCTCAGAGTCTAAGTAGATATTGATGCGACAAATATATCAATTTAAGTAAAGTTCCTCACTTTAACTAAATATTCAGAGACGCATTGTTTCAAGATATCGAATCAAACAATCATCAATCAACCTGCACTATCACGTGGCCAGGGGGCTGGCCTATTTTTTGGCCAAAGAATCCGCATTGTCGTACAACGTGGCAATGCAGTAGCATTGCCAACAGGATCCTGTTGACAGGGATGCGAACGAATTTTTTGATGATTCTTTCCTTTTTATATTATACTTGTATATATTATTATTTTAAGACTGTTTATTATTTAAATATTGTCTCGGAAATTTTAATAAAGTGCACCAAAATAATCAAAATCATTGCATTATTGTGTAGATAAACTCCGAATACCACACAAACCTAACGTAAGTTGAGTGGCGGAGGACCTTAGTAAATGTGGGGCTTCAAAAGATGTGGAGGACAGAGAGGTTGTAGAATTAAATCATAACATAAGGAAGTTGTGAAGTCTGTACTTAGGTATCGTTTTTAGAAATTGTCTTGAATTAAAGTTAAAAAGGTGCTGCAGTCCAGCCGTCCTGTCAGTTGGACAATTTTTAATTGTAATAAGGATCAAATTCGCAAAACACATTCGTTACTATGAAACTGACAGATGTCAAGAACACATTCTCTCGACGACAGGACTATAATTAAGTTATGCCAATTTTAAGTTCATGATCATAATATTATTTACCTAGGTACGGATTACAGAGACATAACAGAAAAAAAAACGTTAAATAATAATAGTTGAGGTCACTTGGCTAATGCGTCTGTGATTAAACATTCATTTACAGTTTATATAGGCTGGCCATTCTGAATGTATACAACTTTTTGGGCCACTATTTTCATTTGGCACCAAATTTAACGGGTCTTTACCATTATAGTATAATTAAAACTAGATGACTCGGTGAACCTCGTACCACGTGAAATCGATTATTGGTTTGGGTTTTTCCCAATTTTCTTTCTAAGCCACCGCAGCAATGAGGCGATATAAACAAAAAAATAAATATATTCAAATCGGTCGAGCCATTTTCGAGTTACATATATAGATGTGGCAAATTCATTATGCACCATTTATAAGACCATGAATTACTTCTGCATTAACTTCAGTAATTTTATCTTGAAGTTTCTAAGTGGATCTAAACAAGTAACTAGGTACTCCCATTTTGTTTACAGAGAATTTGTAAATAAACCAAAGTTTTCACTATTGTGGAGATGAGCCATCTTTGTTGACCTACGCAGAACCCCTAAATTATTTTTGTCTGACCGGTTAGGTGGAGTAAGTACACCATTCTTTTTCAAAGAGGCTATAGGAAAAAATCTAAGATTTTTTTTCATCATATCGTAGTATATGATTATGGAAAAATCTCTGGTAATTTTCGTCTATAATAAAAATAATCATAATTTAAAGTTGTATATTTTCGAATAGGCCACCCTGTACTTAGCTGTACCTATTTTTTCTTTTAGTTAGTTTAATTAGTAATTTCATTAGTAACATCATAAAGAAACTTAGAACAATACAATTTGAGTTAAATTAAACTCATTTAATTAAAATTAATTACAGTTAATTATACATTTATAAACTAGGTATTTTATTATTAACTAGGTATTGTATTTTAATTATTTTCTCACCAACTCTTAAAAACTACCAATTAATTAAATACCTTACCTTAGGCTACTCGTATGTATAAAAACTTTAAAATCTTTTTAATATAAAACAAGTTGTAATATTTATTTATTTATTTATTTAATATTTTAAGCACAAAATGTACAAATGCCATAGGTATTTTCTCCCAGTCAAACTTTAGGTGATGCAGAGACAGACAGTGTACCAGTTATAAGAGTAAGACACTCCATTCTTTTCTTGGTCTTGATATTTAAGGAATAGAAAACTAGTTTCAAGGCTTTAGTACCTACATGAACCTACTGAGAAGCATAGCCCGAAGAATTGCCAAACTTAAGTGGCAGTGGGTGCTCACAGAATAGATGACAGATGGGGCCGAAAGGTTCTGGACTAGCGACCGCGTACCGAAAGACGTAGTAGAAAGGCCTCCTATGTACAAGATGGACCGAAGACCTTGTAAAGGCCGCAGGAATTCGCTGGATGTGGAAAGCAAAGAACCGGTCGAAGTGGTAGTGCTTGGGACTGGTCTATGTCTAGCAGTGGACGGCTTTCGGCTGAAATGATGACGATGATGAACATTCTCAAAGGTTGTTAATGTAAAGTGAGTTCTCTTATTACGATAGTTTAATAAGGTTTATTAACCGCACGTCTGTAATATAAATTTTACATTGACAGCGTAATTATAACGTAGGAATCAATCTGTACTAATATATTAGAGCTGAAGAGTTTGTTTTCTTGTTTGAACGCGCTAATCTCTGGAACTACCAGTCGGATTAAAAAAAAATATTTTTGCATTTCATAGTCCAATGTTTGAGAAAAGTTATAGGTTATTTAACATCATGCTACGAAAACGAAGTAATGGCGCAGGCAGGCGATACGATGCGATGCGGTGAATCAGTGTCCGAGGGAGTTTTATAAAAGTATGGTGGTTTTTTCGTATATTGAGTTTCTTACGACTCAAAAAGAAAAAAATAAAGAAAATACGTTTCTTTCCGGTAAACATGACGCAAACAAGGAACACAAATACAAAAAAAAGAAACAATTTGAGGGAGAATATGCGTCACATCCACGAAAAACGGCCAACGCTCAGCATAATGCTGCGATCCTATGCGCGACAGAGCCTACACTTCCGCACGAACGCGGTTAGAAGCTATTAAGTACCGCATGTCTGTTGTATCAATTTGACTTTGACATCGTAGAAATAACAAATAAGGTTGATTTTCCCGACCCGTAATGTCAAAGGTCCACGAATGACAGCCGGGACCTACGGCTTAAGGGGCCTCGGTATGTAAAAAAGATGGTCACCCATCCACAGATCAACCGCACCAAGCGTAGCTTAACTGGTTCGATCGACCAGTGCGGCTGTTATTAGTACTTAGCCATGAGCCGAAATTGCACATCTTTTTGGATGCTTATCATAGAGTTCCCTGCCTGTCTTACTGACAGATAACACAGCTTAAAACACTGACGGGAAGAGACCTTAGAGAATTTTAAACTTGAAAAAACAAATTATTTAAAAAACAAAAAACCCGACTGCAAAACACATACCTAACTGAAAAGAGAAAAACAAGCATTATAAGCTATAGAATTTTGGTATCACAGGCGGAGACAAACAAAAGTTACACCATATTTCAGATTATTGGTTTGTCCCCGCCAGCGATACAAATTTCTATAGCTTATAATGCTTGTTTTTCTCTTTTCAGTTAGGTATGTGTTTTGCAGTCGGGTTTTTTGTTTTTTAAATAATTTGTTTTATTTCAAGCTTTTTAGTTTTATTAACATATACATGGATTTGACTCATTGCTAGCTTTTATTTGATATCAATATTGTTGTAATTTATTAAAAAATAAACATTTCCCTCCCTTTTTTTTGTATTTTCAGATGCAATATATAAAAATTATATAGCCTATGTCACTCCCACAATGAAGACGAATCTAACGACACCTCTTATGTTAAAATCCATCAAGCCGTTTAGGCTACAGAGCGTGCCAAAGAAATAGACATACATACATACATACATACTCTCGAAAAACATTACCCTCCTGAGGCAGTCGGGTAAAAAAAGAGCAACTCTAGATTCACTACACTTCTATCTAGAGTTAAACGTCACTACGTTTTTTTGAAACTAATGGTGATATGTCAGTGTACTTTTAGGTACAACTCTGCCTAATCCTTCGGGGATTACTGGCGTGATTTTATTTTATTTTATAATAATAAAAATATATTCATTTAATTTGACAACATTGGTCCACTGGTTAGTAAAAAACTTATCAACTAAGGGTTAGTATTTATTTATTACATTTATTATTATTCTTCATCCCTGCCACACGAGCAGCCGTACAGAGTACAATAATAAGTATTATGTTATGTTAATGGAAGAATATAAAATATTAAATGAACGCGATTATATTTTAAGCAACTTTATAATTTTAAATAACTACCTTAAAATAATGCAAATTAAACATTTAAATACAACATTATTTTGTATCGTGCACGATAATCGCAATAAATGAAAATTAAATATACTTCCATTATTATTCATATTAGACGCATCTAATAGCGTTCAATTTTGCATGAATTCAAGTCACGATTATGTTTTTATAGCATCAAATTTTAATTATCTGATTATGAAAAAACTTAATGATCATTTTCCCTTGTTATTAGCAAAGATATAAGAGATTTAGGTCAGTAGTGTCCATCCGCCGACAACATGAGAAATTGCTGTAGCAATAACGAGTCATTTGCCAATACGTTCAGAAATGTGCCTACTAGACACACAGACATACCGTTAAGGTTTATCTCTAATAAGTAATAAGATAGCTAGAAGGTCACATTTTCTCCAGGGCAATCGGTTGTGGGTATAAAAAAATGTTGTGTCTATGAGGGGATTGGATTTGATTGAAAGATATACAATTATAACAAAGTCGCCGAATGGAATATAGACTTAACTTTACTTAATTTAACAGCTAATTGCCTTAATTAATATGTATACAAATGGAGGGGAAATAATAAACGGGCATAAAAAAATTCGTCCGCATCGCTGTCAATAGGTAAGGGGTATAAAAGTATTTTGTGTCTATGAGGGGATTGGATTTGATTGAAAGATATACAATTATAACACAGTCGCTAAATGGAATATAGACTTAACTTTAATTAATTTAACAGCTAATTTCCTTAAAATAACAATACTTATGTATAAAAAGGGAGGAGAAATAATAAACGGGCATAAAAAAATTCATCCGCATCGCTGTCAATAGGTAAGGGGTATAAAAATATTTTGTGTCTATGAGGGGATTGATTTGATTGAAAGATATACAATTATAACACAGTCGCCGAATGGAATATATACTTAACTTTACTTAATTTAACAGCTAATTGCCTTAAAATAACAATAATTATGTATAAAAGGGAGGGGAAATAATAAACGGGCATAAAAAAATCGTCCCCACCGCTGTCAATAGGTAAAGTGACCAAGATTACACTTTTTTTAAATTTACAAAGTGCAAAGTGAAATAAATGCTTATAAAGAAAGACTTACCAAAGTGTCAAGTAGTGAAAGTGAACCGCTGACTAGCGGACTGCAACGAACCAACACGATTACAAATCACAAGCGTACACCGACTCAGCGCAAGCTAAACCCGAACATTTTTCGGCTTTCCGAACTGGACGCGGAACAAGACGAAGTATTGCTATTCTTTCTAGAAAGAACATTTTTCCGAACACTTTTCTCTCGAAATATTCTGTCGAGAACTTGTCTGATCGTCGAATGTTTTCTGTCAAACGGATTTGGGTACATGGTCGACTCGTGCGTTCACCGCGGCTTGTGTTTCGATATTGTTAGTGAGTGCAGTGGACACCAGTGGGGGGCGTTTTGCAAGCCTAGAGGTCAAGTTCAAAGACACCCTGTTATCTTGACTAAGTGTTATGAAACTATTATTGGCTGTTGAAGGGGCGGCTTTTAGACAGTTATGAAATGATTGCGCTGCTCTGCTGCGCTCGCAAGATGTCTTCATTCAAGTGTTAGCGATGTTTTGATTCTTAATTGAGATGTCCCTAGTTAAAGAGTTAATAAAGTTAATTATGTTATAGTGAGACTAGAATAAACCGATTGCCAAATGTGGTAGTTACGGTTATATTTTTTCAATGTTTATCACGAAGACTTGACTAAACTTAAAAAGAAAAACCGTCCAAGTGCGTGTCGGACCACGCACAATAAACGGTTCCGTAGTTGGCAAGTTTGGATAAATTTATACCAAAAACAAACTTAAAATTGTAGTTGATAAACATGTTCTCCCATACATCGATAAATGCCACGGTCAATTCTCCAACTGCAAATTTAAGTTGGTCGACTATTACTCGTTAACTTGTAAAGCCCACTTAGCTGTGATAGTTTTCCTTTTAATTTAATTATATATACTACTGCCATGTTTTTTTTCACATCTTTATAAACAACCATTTAGCTCGCAGGGGGGAGACACTTGATTAATATTACGCAAGCGGGTACTTGAATCGAAAAGCGGTGTTCACAGACCTACAATATTTTTGAACGGCCTATCCAACGATATCAGCATACCACACCATGGAATATACGAGAAAAAAATATCATTCCCACATTATGTGCAAGGGAGGTAGAAAAAAAAATGTATTATGATTTTATTTTAGCAATTTGTTGGCGTGATTAATACGTATACTTATGCTAAATTACAGCTTTCTAGTACTAAGCGTATCTGTATCTGAGCTAAAGTGGGGACAGACAGACGGACATGGCAAAACTATCAGAGTTCCTTGTTTACCACGTAACCCTAAAAATGAAGTTTTCAACATCACTTTGAGCCTGAAAACGCTAAAAGAAATTTATTTGAATGATCAGGCAAATGAAAGAATGTGCACGCCAAGCAAAGCGAAATATTTAGAGCATAATTATTGTCACGCTTTGGTAAGTAGGTAGGTATCCAAGATGGTAAGAAGAAACTGAGTTCGAGTCAGGGACCTATAGAAGGTCACCGAGATTATGATCGAAAGTTTTTGGTCGTTGAACTGTTACTACAATTAACTGTTATTATAATTGTATAAACTGATACGTTAGGTGTCAGTTTATACAAATGGAGGAAAAAAAAACGATAACCAGCAAAAAAAAGCGACAGCTGGTTATCTTTTTTTTTAACGCGTTTTTTTCCTCCAGTGTATCATTCTGGTTTTCATGATGCGCTTTAATACCGCTTTCATCGATTTCATTTTAGAACTGCATGCGTGATACGTGAAACCGAAACAAAACCGTATTTTAAACATACAGTTTGAAATAGGTAACAATTGAATTGGGCCTCTTTTAATTTTTTTCTATATTAAACTCCATTTTTTTGGTTTGGTTTTGGTTGCTTTCACGTTCCAGAGCTAGAGCGTTTATTTGGTTGAAGGTTTTCAAATCCTATATTATTTTATCTTAATTTATTATAATTTGTTTAGGTGTGTAATCTACAACGCCACATGCAAACTACGCATTAAAAACCTGTCGTCACACGAATCCTGCATCGCGCAAGCAAAGTTCACCGCGCGACTGGCATATATACAACATCCCGACATCAACGCCAACCAGAAGGACTACTCTCTAAGTCCATCAACGACGATACGGGCCCTTCCGAAAGTAGTTGACCCGTCAAAACAAATGGCAAATTTTTCGAACGAGTACAAACACATTGCGAGTAGAGACAACTGTCAAATCGTGTTGTCATTCATTCTCAGTTCGGGCTCCGAAGTATCTTATGTTCGTAGGTGATAAGGAGTAGGAAACGCTCGTAACTTCAGCTGAAACTACGGATTTAGTGCTTAGAGAGTAGGACACAACACCCGTCTGATCGGAGGATCCTTCCTTTTCTATGGAGGATGAGTGAACTCTACACCCTGTTTCTCATACCTCTATGGGTAAGCCTTTTGGCCGGACATACACAAAGTGATGTTTTCGGTCTCATACGTGGCGTTTGTTTATTATTTGTATGTCCATTTTCCAGTCAGCAAAGGCCTCCTTCAATCTTCTCCATTCTTGTCTCTGTCTAGCCACTCTACTACATGTTAATCCAGTGGCCTTTATGATGTCATCATTCGACCTTTTCTCTGGTTTACCTCTTTTTTCGGTACCACTAAGTAATTATTTTGCTACATTTGTCCTCCCCCTTATCATGTGTCCTAATCATTTTCACTTTAGTCTTCTGATTTTTAGGCTTATGTCCTTCAGGAACCTTGGTCCTGTGCCTGATAGTTTTGTTTCTTATTCTGTCAGCTTACTTGAATCCTAGCATGTCTCTCTCCATCGCGAATCTTCGTTTTCGATAATGTTGACTCAAGTCTGTGAGATTAACCATAATATATCTTATTAAATAGGTATATAAGTATATTATCAATTACCTGTACCCACGGCACGCCCACGTTTAAAGTTAAGCTAAGAAGGCATAGATTAAGTTGTTGGCTGCAGGATATGCTGCGGGCGGCGGTAGCTTATTGAAACTTTATTATTAGAACTAAGAACTGTTCACAGGGATCGCACCCATAAATCGTTTTTGATCAAAGACAAATCATGAACATTTTGCTATGATACCTAATTAAAGCAAAATGTTCATGAATTGTGTGTTTATACTCATATAACAATTATTAATTAAAATGCCAACCCACAAAAAGATTTCAATTATTTGCTTTTGCCCAAGACTTCGCCCGCGTATTGTTACTTAAAATAACTTATGAAACTCGGCAAGCTACAGCATTCGCTTCGCATTAGCGAAAGAATTTTTAAAATCGGATCAGTATTTATTTATTTAAGACTTTAAACACACAAATGTACAGAGGCGGAATTAATGCCATATGCACCTATATACATTGACTGGTAGAAAAAAAAAATATATATATATATTTTCTACCAGTCAACCTTTAGGTGATGCACTGACAAGCAGTGGTAGGTGCAATAACAAAAATTGTGGAATAATTATTTATATAAATATAAGGATATACATTTACCTATAACAACTTTAAGAATAATATATATACCTAATTATATATATATTTATGTATAATTAGGTATATATATTATATTTAGACCAAATAAAGAAGCCAGTAGTTCCGATGATTACCCTCTCTATACAAACTCAGAAAGAAGATTGTTCTGCATCCATATCTTTCGCTCCAGAACCAACAGCGAAGAAAAATTACTTTGCGTGTTCTAAATAACAAGTATATGTCCATGAAGATAAAGTTTAAAGACGGACAACTTGCAAAAAGTATTTATTTAAAAAATTTGAGATTGACAAAGATTTTGAGGTTATATTTAGTAAGAAACAATCCTTTCAATGCTTAGAAATACATGCTAATAAATGCCTGTCACTAATGTTATTTCAATTGCCTGTATGTGGTGAATTAAGCTAAGAGATTCAGTAAAACATTTAACTAAATATGTACCTGTTTTGTTTGGTGTTAAATAAAAATATTAAGTAGCATTTTACTAATTTGGTAAATCTTCTTGACAGTTGAGTTGATTGACTTGACATGACGAATCGCGGGAAAGTTCGATCGCCGGTAAGTTCGAAAGGGTTACTGAGGTCCCTGGCAATGCAGGCAACGGAAGCAACATGGGTGGGTTTTATTCAGTAAGAGTCTGACACACCCTCTCGCTCCGCCCAGAGCGGGAGAAGTTATTTGATAATTTCCCACCCGAAAAAAAAAAGGATTAGCGATGCATACATTAGATCAGTATCGATATATTTTAAACAAAATCGATACCGTTCAGTACCCAACATGTTATTATATTTGAAATATTACAATGCATCTCACTTATGTGTAGTAATTGCATAGAAAAATATAATTAATTAAATCAAATCAAATGAAATCGTTTATTGCAATCCATAATGTACAGTTACAGGTGGTAATTAATATATTTAAAAAATAAATAATAGAAACATTATGGACCCTGTCGGGCACAGCAAATGTTTAAGTAAATAGAGAGAGGAGGAGCGCTTTATACATTTTCTTTGTTATTAAGTTAGAATAATTTTATATCCTATTAACCATGTATTCATATTTCCATTTATTAACTTATTCTACTACTATTTTAAATGCAGGCCTATCTAATTGTTTATTTCATTATATTTATTATTGCTTATTTCTTTAATCGCATTAAAATTAACTAATTATTTAGGATGGATAGATTATTTTCCAGCGTAGCACACTACACTGACGCCGCTAGGGAGGTCGGCGCGCAGCACCCAGTCGTATCCGATGTCCCACAGATGCAGCCCCAGGACCGATCCCTTTGGGACACCGCACGACATCTCTTGCCGGTTCCACACTCCCTGGTGACCGGGGTAGATGACGGCCCTGTCCGTCAAATAGGCCTCGACCACACGACAGAGGTAGGTCGGCATCCGATGGTACCGGAGTGCCTCCCTGATGCAACTCTAGGGCATGGTATTGAAGGCATTGGCGATGTCTAGAGACACCGCCAAGACGACCCCACCCTGCACCCCTACCCCACCCTGCTGACCCCAACAGCATTCCCCGTCGTCAGGGCTCGCACGCGCATGATGGCGTCCACCGTAGAGCGCCCTCTGCGGAAACCAAACTGGCTCTCCGCCAAATCCGGCCCCACCCGCACCAGCTGGCTGACGAGGCGGTCTACAATGACTCTTTCAAAGAGCTTGCCCACCTCGTCGAGCAGCACGATGGGCCGATAAGCGTACGGAGAGTCCGCAGGGCGCCCTGCCTTCTTTATGAGGACCAGTTTCCCCGTCTTCCAACGAAGCGGGAACCCCCTAAGTCGAGGCCCGAGAGCCTCCAAGGCGAGGACCCAGGCCTTCCCAGGTAAGCCGTCGGGTCCTGGGGCGGTATTTTTGGCATTAAGCCTGCATACCGCCGCTCTCATTTCTCCCTCGGTCACCTCCGGAGCATCGTCGTCGACGGCGGTGTGGTCCGCATCGGGCACCGGTGTTGGCGGAGCCATAGGCAGGGAGGAGTGTTCCCCTCGCGAAGGGAACAGAGCGCTCACCACGTCTTACACAAGCTGGGGCCGGAGACTCTGCGTCAGCGGGGGCGCCCATGGGCGGAGTTTATCACGCACCACCTTGTGCGGGTGGCCCCACGGGTCCCTGTCCAGAGTCCCCAGCGACTCCTCGCGGGCCAAACCCCTGGCCCGCAAGATCTCCGCTTGAAGGGCGATCTTCGCCGCTCTGTACCCCTCGTACAGCTCCGCCTGAATGGCTTCCGTATCCGGAGGTTTGATATGGAGCCTGCGGTGCCTGGTATACCGGCGTCGCGCAGCCACGCACGCGGTGCGCAGAGCCGTCAGCTCCTGCGGCCACCAGTACACCTGGCGCGAGGCACGTCCAGGCTGGACCCAGGGCATTGCATTTGCGGCGCGTTGTATTCCACGTCTCAAAGAGATGTCGTCAGCACAAAGGAGTGTGCTATCTACCCAGATAGCTCACCGAAATATAAGATAAACTGGCTCCTAAGATACAGGTTATTTTTACCTAGTTTGGGAGACAGCTGTCTCTGTCTTATAGCTCATAATATGTCTTACCTTGCCTTACTATTATGTACCCTTGTCTTTGTATTATAAACGATAAATTATTATAATTATTATTATATTATTTTCATTCAATTTTAGAATTGTTGTAAAGAAAATTGTTCGAAAAAGTTAATGTGCTATATTCGGAGATAAGCTCACGAGACGACTGAAAGCTGCAGGTAGAACCCACCTACATTATAATAGACTGAAATTCCTTCAGTAATGAACGTGAATTCCAACCTCAAACCACAAGCTGACCATTAGTTGCGTGGTCACGTTCAACCTGTTCGAAATACTTTTAGGTGAAATTGTGGATATGGGACTGTACGGATTACGTGCACCGAAAGATACTTTTCAAGGTGTTCGAAGGTGTTCGACTGGGGTGAACGTTCGGTTTGTGACCCCTGTTTTTGAGTGTTATTTTTTCCTTTTTTAACCTACTTCAAAAAGGAGGAGGTTATTAATTCTACATGTTTATATAATAAATAAAATAATTACCTGCCAAAGAGAAATGGAACGCAGTATGGTAAATGTTAAAAAAATACAGAAGATAAGACATACAAAAATAAGAGCTAAGTCAAAAACGATAGATGCTCTAAAACACGCTTTAAAATTATTATTTAAATGGGCTGGTCACGTGGCGCGTCTCAAAGACCACAGATGAACCAAAACGGTTACAACATGGATAGGCCCACAGAGCAATCGCTACAAAGGTAGACCTTACGCGCGATGGGATGACAACATCAAAAAATAGTGGGACAAAAATGGCATCTTATAGCTAAAGACCGGGCAAAATGGCGATCTTTGGAAGAGGCCTTCACCTCTAGGGGGGTTCCTATTACCCAAGAAATGTAAAGGAAATATTATTTTTGTTTACCTAAAACTTATCTCTTTTTTCGTTAAACTTACTTATTTTAAATCGCAAACTGTAAACTAATAGGAAATAAAATGGCTTTATTATTATTATTATTATATATATATATTTTTTTTTTATGTATTTTCGGCGATTTCTCCGTCAATTGTGGACCGATTTTAAAAATCCTTATTTTGTTTGAAAGGGTATGCGCCCAAGGTGGTCCCATTTCCACCAAGTTATAAGGGAAATCCTCAAATAAAGGCACACCTATAGCGATATAGGTATTCTTTATAGTAACTTGTGCATTTGCTCTCGGAAAGCACCATTTGGTGGAATGGAATTGATGATGTAGACCACAGATGGCCACTGGAACTACTTAATAAGAAGTATTTAATGAGTTGCGATTCGATTAGGAATTTAATATGGTTGCTAAGCCATTTATGTTCTTCACTATGCATATGGTGAGTGGCAGTTCTTCTGGTTCTCACCAGGAGAATTCCTCAACAATTAACGTCCCTGTATCAAGAAAAGCAATTTTTTGTAAATTTGACCCACTAAAAAGTAAAAAAAAACAACTAATTTCCAAAAACACTACAAAGTGAAAAACCACTTTAATTTCGGAAGTCGGTGGCATACAACTAAAATACAGATGCAAAGACACCGACTTCCGAAATTAAAGAGGTTTTTCATTTTTGTAGTGTTATTTGGAAGTCAGTTGTTTTTTTTTTTTGTGAAAAGTTTTTTATGTACAATAAGTATCTGTTTTACTGGCGGGCAAAGGCCTCATCCAATTTCTAGTACCCTTGTTTTGAGCCACCTTGTTGTACGAGTTCATGCGTTATGCATCTGGATCTACTCGTCATGTTCTAAAGGGCTAGTAAGATTTCCTCATATTAAATTGAACAAGTGGTCGCTGACTACATATCAAATATATATACAGAATGTATATACATGTGTGTGTGTCAAAGGCATGGTAGTGTGTGTAATGTTTTTTAATTCATTGAATTTATTTCTAATACATATATTTATAAAAATATTGGCTTTATGCTCTCTTGCTCCATATAAACTTTAATTTTCTTACTCCTCAGTCAGCGTTATTTTCGTAAGAAGAGGTACAATTTTTTTGCTGTACACGTATTGATGTATAGATTGACGGTCTACATTTTATATAGCTCACACGACTGTGGATCACATTTCAATAATAGCGGTCGGAATTAGAAGAAACAAGGTAAGACTGTTTGAGTAACCGCTAAATGTATCGAATAAAACTAAACTATCGTCGCGTCGCGTCGGTCAATGTTTTTGATCTTTCAATTCTCCGAGTAGGCCTAATATCCTGCCGGGGTCGCGGGTAACTTCAAAAGGGTTACCGAGGCCCCTGGCAACACAGGCAACGGAAGGAACGCGGGTGGGGTTTAGTCAGTAAGAGTCTGATACACCCTCCCGCTTCGTCCAGAGCTTCTTTATTTGATAAGTACCCACCCAAAAAAAAAAAGGCCTAATATTAAGCTGGACTCACACTGCGGCAGAACCGAACGGAACGCGGGACGCGTTATAATTGCTATGAATATTATAAGCACTAAACTTTCCGCGTGGGATTCGCCTCAGTCTGATTGAAGCTCTGGCCAAACTGAGTAAAAATCCCGCGCGAGAGTCGGGTCGAAACTCGCTTGCGCCGATTGGGTCAACTTAGGGCCTGTGCATACCACGTTTTTAAACGCGCCGTTGACGCGCGTTTGTAGCGATACAGACGCGATACGCACGCGAGTCAGACGCAGCCTGTATACCTTCTGTAGGATAAAAGCGTGCCGTCGACGCACGTTTCTAAAACGCGCGTCAGTGGCGCGTTTAAAAAACGTGGTTTGCACAGGCCCTTACTTGTATGAAGGTATTTAAAACGACGCGAATCGTCGCGTGACTTCTTAAGCATCAAAAGGGTTCATTCTATTAACATTGAATTAGGTTTTGTGGCAGTAGATGTTGTGAAGAAAGCCTCATTGTTACGATATTAATTATTGCAATTCATAATCAATATTTTCGTAGAGCAGTGGTGGCCCCGTGGTAACAGCCACCACTTACGAGTTGTATGTCGTAGATTCGAACCCAGACAGGCGCTATACAGTTTGTGTTAATTATTACATCACCACTGCTTTCAAAACGGTGAAGTAAAACTTCGTGAGGAAACCGGCATGTCCCAGAACCAAAAATTCGAAGACATGTGACACATTTACCAACCCGCACTGGGCCCGCGTGGTGGATTACGGCCCACTCCCTCTCACAGAGAGGAGGCCTGTGTCCCAGCAGTGGGCACATTATAGGCTGATTAAGTAGTCAATAGTTTAGTGCACAATAGTGTGCCAAATGTTGTCTTTAAAAGACCGCTTTAAGCGATAAGACCGCCCATTGTGTCACTCTATATAAAATTTCTACATTTATATCTGTAATTTTTATGGTGTACATAATAAAGAGTATTCTATTATATTCTATTCTAGAGTGATAGTTTATAATTTAATTTAGTAATATGAATTAAAGCAACGAAATATCTGTTTGTAACATTGCTAACTTTCAGAATGCCTCATAAAACAAACGACGCGTTTTGTCGCGGCTCGCTTCCCACACGGGATTTGCCTCAGTGTGGCCAGAGCTTGTGACTACCCGACTTATATCCTAACTTATTAACCCTTTGACGAAAACGTGCCCTCGGCGCCAAGCTACGAATTATTCCATAAAATCTGTCATGTAATCGTGACCGTGGCGTGCTGGGCACATTTTGGTTTGTCATCTATATGTACATGACTGTGGCGATCAAAAGGTTAATATTATAAATGCGATAGTGATTTTATTTGTAACGCTTTCACGCTAAAATGGCTTAACGGATTTGGATGAAATTTGGCACAAGAGTAGACGATGACCGGGGTTAGGATATAGGATGCTTTTATCTCGGTTGGAAATTCCCGTGGGATAATTTCCGACCTCCGCTCGGGCGAAGCCGCAGTCAAAAAAATTTAGGGCTATAAATCTATAATACATTCATATTTGCAGTACTTTAGTGCCGTTTGGACTTGGCTTTAAATAAACTTTTAATAATTCAGTCATGGGTGTAATGAGGATGATGGGATTATACCAGGAGGATTGGCATATAGACTACTGTTGTCCTGTCTTTGGAAGTTAATTTATATGTTTATAGGTACCTTGTTTAGTGGCTTCTATTATTAGTTGTATTTATTTTAATGATACACGTGATGTACGTCTTAACTCAAAACAATATACGCGTCTACTTGAGAACCTCCTTGTTTTTCACGTCGGCTGAAAAACAAACTCAGATTTGATCAATCTAAGTGCTTATGTTTTTTGCCTCTCTATCTGTAAAGGCAAAGGAAAAATATTGACATATGATAAATAAATAATAATAATAAATGTGTTTGTTCGTTACTACGCTGTAACCGTAACATATTAATCTCATTTACTTTTTGGGGTTTCGTAGTAAACAAGGAACCCTTATAGTTGTGCCATGTCCATCTGTTTGTCTGTCTGTCTGTCTGACCTAAGTGTCGCTCAGAGACGCTTAGTACTAGAAAGCTGTAATTTGGCATATGTTAATATTAATCACGCCGACAAAGTGCAAAAATAAAATCTTGTAGTTTTTTTTTATATATATCGTTGGATAGGCCGAATATATTGTAATAATTCGAAAATATTGCAGGTCTGTGAACACCACTTTTCGATTCAAGGATCCACTTTCGTAATATTAAGCATTCAAGTGCTAACTAATCGGTTGTTTATGGATATTTGAAAAAAATCATGGCAGTAGTACATAATAATGAAATTAAAAACAATAAATTTAATACAATGGCTAGATGTAAACAATCTAAATAAATTAAATGTTTTATCTAAATCAATCAAGATATAATAATTTTTATTTTAATAAATCTGTATATATTAACTTCAAATGTAATAACCCTAAATATAATATTAAACTAAACATACCAAAAATTAAAGGAGTAGCACAAACCAAGTTCCCAGGCGTAATTATAGATGAGAATTTAAACTGGAAAGAGCACGTAGATAATACTTCAAAGAGAATTAATGAATTTGTATACGATCTCAAACAAATAAAAATTAACTTGCTTGAAAACAGCTATTATGACCTATCGTGCTTATGTAGAATCGCTACTGCGCTACGGGCTTATAATATGTGGAAATAGCAAAGATATCAACCGAGCTTTTGTTGCCCAAAAAAAGTGCATTAGAGCAATGTGCGGGATGCATTCCGAGAACTCGTGTCAACCCATATTTAAAAAACTAAATTTGTTACCATTGCCATCCCTGTATATCTTTGAAATCTGCATGTTCGTTAATAAACATAAAACTTTGTTTAAATCAGTCACTGATTTAGATCCTAGGACGCGGCGCGATCCACATAGACTCGCCGTAGATGATACTGCCAGGCTTACTAAATATAGTAAAAGCTGCCTATGTAATTGTGTTCGTATATTTAAAAAGATAACGAAGGAAATAAAATATTAAATTCTAGATTATTTAAGAATAAATTGTTTGCATGGTTAAATAAGAGAAATTTGTATTGTCTTAAAGAATTTATGGACAATAAAATTTTATGTTTAAGAAAAGATTTGTATGCTATATACTATTCTGGCAAAACTTAATATTTATACCATGTTTTATGCAAATAAATATTTATTGTTATTATTATTAAAAGGAAAACTATCACGGCTAAGTAGGCTTTACAAGTTAACGAGTTTTAGTCGACCAACTTGAATTGGCAGTTAGAGAATTGACCGTGGCATATATCGATGCATGGGAGAACAGGTTTTTCAGCTACAATGTTAAGTTTGTTTTTGGAATAAATTCTTCCCAAGTAATCCTAACTACGGAACCCTTCATAGTGCGTGGTCCGACACGCACTTGGCCGGTTTTTTTTATATTATTATCCCTCCATTCTCTAATCTGGCTAAGTTTTAAAATACTTTTAGGTGCAGGTAGGTTTATATTTTGTGGTTATTTAACATCGAGGAGTGTCTGGGTATTGAAATGTATTGTTACACAGACTGATTTATTTTAAATATTTAAAGTCGCGTCTCAACTGCGTAGTTAAATTGAAATAAATAACAGAAGAGTTTGTTTTTAATCACTTATTTAAATAATATTGCATCACATTATTTACTTTGAGTCAATATTAATTCATTCTTGGATTAACGGCTTAACATACTAGTTAGCATTGCGTACTGCTTCGCATGAAACGTTTTTGTCAATATTATTTGTATGGCTTATTCAGCGTCGGATAAACTGTGAAGATGTAGTTTTCAGAACTTTAGAAACATAAAAACTACTTTTTTGAATTTCAGTCATATCTTGTAAGGGTGTCTTTGCATTTGCATAACGCTTACGCCCGGCAAATCGGCGTAGTAACCTCTACGTGGCGTAGAGGCGTAGTAAGCTCTATGCGGCGTAGCAACGTAGTAACTTCTACGCGTCATAATGAATTCTTCGTAGCGTAGCGGCGTAGTAACTTCTACGCGTCTTAATGAATTATTCGCAGCGTAGCAGCGTAGTAACTTCTACGCGTTTTAATGAGTTCTTCGCAGCGGAGCGGCGTAGTAACTTCTTCGCAGCGTAGCAGCGAAATATCCTCTACGCGGCGTAGTGACTTGTTCGCAGGTATTTACATCTACGCGGCTTCAACGCTACTCCAACGTCTACGCTGGAGCTACGGACAGTACGAAAACACTAAGTTTTTAGACTGCCTTCTTTTTCTCATTTTTCATCTATAATTAAAAATGTCGCTTTTCGTGTGTCTGTATGACCACTTAGATCTTCTAAGATGTTGTTTTCTTATCATTTGTTGAATTTATTCTGGACGGTTAATGTGTATAATACATTAATATTTAACTTGCATATATGAAAGAAATCAGGCTCAGGTTACGTTTGCCGCGGTTGGTCCATAGATGGGTGACCATCTTTACATACCAAGACCCCTCCGTGCCTCGAAAAGCACGTTAGGGCATGTAGAGAAGCTTGGCTCTAGATGAGATTTTATAACTTTTAACAGGTCCACTCAAATCTGTGTGGTCTTTCCTCAAAAGACCATTTCGGACACAAACCTACATGGTCCTCAAATGATCTGACCAAGATTATGTCCGAATATACACATTGACATTGATGAATTTTATTTATGCAATGACATGAATATTTACTCTGTGTAGTATTATATTGTTTTAATTATTGTAAATGTGAAGACTATGTGGATCATTGTTTAATTTTGTTTTATTCTCAGTTAGTTTTTAATATGGTCTGGCAGTTTTGAGTATTTTTTGCAGCCTAGCCAAATGTCCTTTCTTTGGTATTGTTCGTTGAATCGTTGAGCTCCTTTAGTTATGAGTTGAGCTGCACAACGACTGACAAATGCGTGCACTGACTGGACAGGTCCACTCAATCTGTGTGGTTCTTTCATCAAAAGACCATTTCAGACACCAATCGACATGGTCTTCACATGATCTGACCAAGATTATGTCTGGACTTTAAAAGAGACGGTGACCTCTGAGTTTGTTTCGGCCTTTCTTCTCAGAGTAGTCAGATAGGAAACGCCGGCCTCATCTAGTTTAAAAAATATGTTTTGACGTGTAAAAGTGTTTGTAAAAACCTACTTACAGAAATAAAATCATTTATCATTTATCATTTATCATTTAACAGTACGAGACATGTGGCCTCGTCTTGGCAACATTTTACATGACATTTTTTTTAGTGGGATTTCACTTCTTTTTGTAAGTTGCTTATTGACATTTTTTTTTTATTTTCTTATTTTTGGGTTTTTTACTATTATTGTTATAACAAGGAGTCTCTATACCAACTTTCAGACCTCTATCATCAAAATTTGCGGCAGTCTCATACAAACTTCCACCCCCTAGTTTAAGGAGTTGGCGCCTGGCGGGTAAATGACGAGTGAAAGCGATATTTTGGAATATATTGTACAAAAGACGAGCATAGCCGTTACTATGAAGAAAATTAAAATGAAGACACAAAAAACGTATGATGCCTATAAAATTTTTGTACCACAAACTAAATTATCAGTGTTTCTTGACGATGCACTCTGGCCGGAAGGAATACAGTTTCGCCGGTTTATTTATTTTAATAGAAATAAGTATGACAATAATGTTGAAAATACAGATAACAGTGACCGGAATGCACCAACTTATCAATCTTATAATGTATAGCTGCGTAAACAGTGGTAATTCCTTGGAAATTGATGCAGTAAACATGATTAGTTTCAACTGTAAAAATATTATGAGGTCTGTGGACTATGTGAGAAGACTGTATGGTACCGCCGACATCATAGCACTCCAGGAGACGTGGCTGCTGCCACATGACCTCACGTACCTCAGCAGTATTCACGACGATTTCGGATGCACGGGTACCTCAGCGGTCGACACCTCGGCGGGCTTACTTCGGGGCAGACCGTTCGGTGGTGTAGCTTTGTTGTGGAAAAAGACTAAATTTCCGGTGGTTACCGTTGTGAAGTGTGATAGTGTGCGTCTAGCCGCGATTAAAATCGAGTAGTGTAATAATTGCTCAGCAATCATATTTTCGGTTTACATGCCCACAGACTCAAGGGACAATTTAATTGAGTTTACTGAGTGTTTAGGTGAGATTAACGCAATAATTGAAAGTCAAAATGTGGAATCAGTGTACCTTCTAGATTTTAACGCTCACCCCGGTGAGCTATTTGCATCTGAATTGTTAAGTTTTTGTGCCGACCAGTTCTGGTCTTGTATTGATATGCAGTTGCTACCTACCGAAACCTTTACTTTTATTAGTGAAGCGCACGGTAGCCGGCGGTGGTTGGATCATTGTGTGGTGACTGAAGCTGCGTGCCGCTCAGTTTTAAGTAGCTCTGTATTGTATGACACATACTGGTCAGACCATATGCCCATTTTGTTAAAATGTAATTTTAATCTTTTAAAATCTAAAATTATTATGTCTAGATCCACTCGTGAAAATAAAATAAAATGGGGTGAGCGTAACATAAGTCAGATTGAAATGTATAAAAATAGTTGTCATTCCAAATTAAGAGATATCGATTTTCCTGGTGAGTTAACTTTCTGTGCCGATCAAATGTGTAATGATACTACACATAGAAAAATAATAAATAAAATGTATGATAATGTTGTGTCGATACTTTCCGAAGCCGCGGAATATAGCTACATTGTAATAAAACGGAAAGGTATATATGTTACGGGTTGGAATAAATATGTACGCGGCGCTCACGAGAGGGCGCGACTGTATTACCAGGTATGGTTATCAAATAGTAAACCTAACTGCGGTACTATCTACAATGACATGTGTGTTTCATGACGCTATTTTAAGTCAAGATTGAAATGTTGCCAAAATAATCAGCAACAAATTAGAATGAATATTATTGCTGAACACCATACAAATAAGAACTTCAATAAGTTCTGGAAATCAAGTAATCAATTAAATCTTAGACCTAGCCTTTATTTTTTAATCTGTGTCTGAAAATGACGCACTCCATCGTAGTTCCTGTTATTAAAAATAAAACAGGTGACTCTTCAGATGTCGCAAATTATAGACCGATCTCTCTGGCTACAACTATAGCTAAGGTACTGGACGGTCTGATTGAGCGACACTTAGAGTCACACTTAAAGTTGAGTGATGCACAGTTTGGTTTTAGATCAGGTCTCTCAACCGAAAGTGCTATTTTGTCGCTCAAGCAGACAGTCCACTACTATACTGCTAGAAAAACTCCTGTCTATGCCTGCTTTTTAGACTTGTCAAAAGCTTTTGACCTAGTGTCTTACGACAAGCTATGGGACAAGTTACAGAGTACCAGTGTACCCAGGGAGATCGTTTCTTTACTGAAGCATTGGTATGGTACACAGAGAAATCAGGTGAGATGGGCTGGCACTCTCTCGGACGAGTACAAGTTGGAGTGCGGAGTGAGGCAGGGGGACTCTCCTCCCCTCTTCTATTTAACTTCTTTGTGAACGAGCTGATCGAGGAGCTCAGAAGCACTAGAATCGGCTGTCATATAGATAGTGTCTGTATTAACAATATAAGCTATGCTGACGATATGGTGCTGCTGAGCCCCTCGATCTGTGCGTTGACGGAGCTCATAAAGATTTGTGAGACTTACGCGAACACTCATGGCCTAAAATACAACTCAACTAAATCTGAGCTTATGATATTTAAATCAGGTACTAAACACTATGAAAATGTACCTGATATAGTCTTGAATGGTGACCCTTTAAAAAGGGTTACTAAATTTAGGTATTTAGGTCATTGGGTCACTGAGGATTTAAAGGACAGTACTGACATTGAGAGAGAGCGCAGGTCGTTGTCTGTTCGATGTAATATGCTGGCTCGCAGGTTTGCACGCTGCACAACACAAGTAAAGGTAACGCTTTTTAAGGCATACTATCAATCCTTTTACACGTGCAGCCTGTGGGTTAGCTATTTGCAGAGGGCATACAGTACAGTACCTGCGAGTGCAGTGTAACAATGCGTTCAGGATGCTGATGGGGCTGCCGCGGTATTGCAGTGCCTCTGGCATGTTTGCCGAGGCCAACGTCGACAGTTTTGGGACAATCATGCATATACGTTGCACCTCGACCCTAACTCGCATGCGAGCTAGTTCCAACAGCATCTTGAGCGTATTGACGGACCGGTGGGATTCTCCGATGCTTGAGCGCTGGATGCGGCTGCACGCAGTGAAGTAGCATACATGCGTTCTGGTGTCGGATTGTCCTAAAATCTATGTTTTTTTTATATTTGTTTTGTTACTAACATTAGCTCTTAAGTATTTTCGTGTTACTTACTAACAATTTATATGGAGAAATCTGAAATAAATTATTATTATTATTACATCTACCAACCCGCACTGGGCCCGCGTGGTAGTTTACGGCCCACTCCCTGTCACAGACAGGAGGCCCGTGTCCCAGCAGTGGGAATATTATAGGCTGATTATTTATGTTATGTATATATATGTATAAGTATATATGTTTTATGTATGTTTCTGTATGTGTACAGTTATATATGCTATATTGTTTATGTGCCGTGTTTAAACCAATTTTTTTAGTAGATATTCAGGGCTTTTGTTGTCAAATATTTATCCATAGTTTTGTTGCATGTTTGGCCATCAAGATTCTTCAATTTTATTAAATTTGTGTGCAAAAGATGTTCTATTTTTGGGTATGTTATAAACTATATCTAATCATCGCCTTTTAAAAAAGTGAGATTTTACTCTATGTTCTGCCATGATCTCTAGTTTAATAATTTTCGTACCGTGAGGACTCCCAGTTCTGAGTCAAGTAGGTGTTAGGACAATAGTAACTTAACAGTTAAAATAGAGGACAGATGCTTATTTGCCTGAACTAGGTTGAACTTGTGCTTCAAGCTAGGAAGTAAATAAATACAAAATTTATTAAATTAACAACGAATATAAAGCGAAAATTAAATTAATTTAATTAGGTAAATAAAAGAAAAATAATGTGTTAGCGGTTTTATTTGCAGACAACACGTAGATCTTCTGTCTGTGCATAAGCTATGGTTAGTAAATTATTTAAGTATATTTTATACAGCTAAAGTAATTTATTTTTTACATACTAAGTTTTCTATTTAATTTATTGTACAGAAATCGGCCTAAGAATGTAAAACATCTGTCTACAAAGACATGTTTTGAGGTTTCATTAGATGTGCATAGTACTATGTATATCATTCCGTATCTTGTTAGAATTGTCAGCACCTACACGGTAAGCATGGTGTGCTGTTTTAATACTAAGTGCATAATAAAAAGTTGGCGTACAGTCAGCACGTTGCAGGATTTATATTACAGATCTGGGGGGAAGGAAAAAGGGATGGAAGTTTGTTACCTTTAAGATTGCTCTCAGAGCTCTTTCAAGTAGATTCGTTTTTGGTGCGCCACCGCTTTTTTTTTTTTTTGAGGGTGGGAAATCATCAAATAGCTTCTCCCGCTCTGGGCGGGGCGGGAGGGTGTGTCAGACTCTTACTGACTAAAACCCACCCGTATTCCTTCCTGTTGCCTGTGTTGCGGGGGCCTCAGTGACCCATAAGTACCTTCCCGCGACCCCGGTGCGCCACCGCTTGAAGTGATGCAATATTGAATTATACATAGATTGACATAGGGCCAAATAAACTTGTGTGATTAATTTTGAATCTGCTAATGTTCGATATTTTTTAAAACATATATTATTTTGAGCACTCTTTTAATTAGACTTTCGATATGTTTTCTGAAAGACAGTGTGTCGTCCTTTATTATTTGAGGTATTTTATGCTACTCATTTTGAGGAAAAAAAAGACAATTCCACATGTTGACTGAACGGTTACCATATTGATGGGCACATAGATGAGGGTTAGTAGTTTATTTATTCATTTAAACTTCTCGCATACAATTAAGTACACAGGCGGACTTAATGCCTCAGGCATTCTCTACCAGTCAACCAAGGGTGGTGAAGAGATAAGATGGCAGGTGCTCTGAAAGGAAATAAAAATAATGAAAAATATTAAAAGATAACATAATATATTATAAATAGAATAGGTACAGAAATACATAAATAGGTTACAAACTTATAATACAAATACATATTTACTACAATATATACCTACATTATACAAAAATATATATACGAGTACATACAAATTCAAGGAAAAGAGATAAATAATTGAGATGACTCTGCGCTATTTGTTTGCTCTACGCTGTTTGTTAGTTGAGACTTGCGCATGGAGAAGTGAATATACGAGTATTTTGTCTTGTCAGCATTTAATGTAAGTAAATTGCTTTAAGCCAATTAGGCACCGTATTAATACCTAGTTGAGCGATTTCGCACAGTTCGCTACTGGTTTTAGCGGTAAATATTAACGCCGTGTCGTCAGCATCCTTCCTACTAATATTATAAATGAGAAGTTTGTAAGGATGGATGGATGGATGTTTGTTACTTTTTCACGCAAAGATTACTGAACGGATTTGGATGAAATTTGGCACACAGATAGTTTATAACCAGGAATAACACATAGAATACTTTTTATCCCGATATACCCACGGGGTCAAAACTTATGCGGGTGAAACCGCGGGGCGCATCTATTTTACCGTCTATAATATTAGAATTACACAAGTCGTAAATATAAATCGAGAAATGAAATAATAGCACGGGCTGGCGATGCGATACGACGCGGTGGGTCGGGGAACAGGAAATTTGACGAGGACGAAGTCGCGGGCAGAAGCTGGTAAGTAGATAATAAAAAAATAACTACGATAAAATAATAAAAGTACGTTGTGTCAGAAAATGGCTAGTTTCTGGGATAAAGATACGATTGAAGGCACCTAATAAAAAGAATTTCTGTGAACTCGTTTCATGGAAGGACGCAAATAAAAGACATTGGAATGAATCCCAGACGTGATCTTTCTTCTTTATTATAAAGGAAATGAAAAGATTTTTACTTCAATTTACAATCTCAAATGTCTAGAAATTCTTTTCTGCATCGATACTTCTATAAATCTACTTTTTGGTGTTCCGTAGTCAACAAGGAACCCTTATAGTTTCTCCATGTCAATCTATCTGTTAGACACTTAGTACTAAAAAACTGTATTTTTATATTTGGCATGGGCACAAATTGGTAAAATAAAATCTAGAAAATATATATTTTAAATATTATTTTTCTTGCACATAACCGTTGGATAGGCCGTTCAAAAATACTGTGGGTCTGTGAACACTATTTTTCGATGCAGGGATCCGTTTGCGTAATATTAAGCATTAAAGTGTTATTTTTTGTTAGAGTCAAGAGTGTCCCCTGCCAGCTAAATAGTTGTTTCTGGATATGTGAAAAAAATCATGGCAGTAGAACATATAAAGAAATTAAGCAGGAAAACTATCACAGCTAAGTAGGCTTTACAAGTTAACGTGTCATAGTCGACCAAGTTACTTTTGAAGTTGGAGAATTGACCGTGACGTATATAGATGTATGGGAGGACATGTTTTTCAAATACAATGTTAAGTTTGTTTTTAGGATAAATTCATCCCAACTACGGAACCCTTAATTTTGCGTTGGCCGACACGCACTTGGCCGGTTTTTATATTCATTTCTCGCAAATAGGTTCACGTATTTTTCCGTTTTGTAAAGAAGACGTCGTGATTAGCTTCCCGATGTACCTAATCGCCTTAATATCCAAAAGGATATTAAGGATATTAAGTTTAAAAAAACTACCGGGTAATTGCGAACCACGCCAACAATTGCAATGGCTTTCATTTTGACAGTTCAACAACAATCATTGCGTTATTTACTTTGACGAGCAGACGAATTTGTCAAACATATGAAGCAGTGGAATAGGAAAAGTAAAGTATTCAAAATGTCATTACCATAAGTTTTCATAACATAAATAAATATTCGGTGTTATTAAAAACTGCCAACTTAGTACCGTACTAAGTAGTCAGTTTTGTATAAAGAACTGCATTTCAATCATAGTTACGTAACTATGCTTGAAATGCAGTTCTTTATACAAGGCACTAAGTTGGCAGTTTTGCATTAAAAACTTTAACGTAGTCGGAATAAAGTTCCAAATTAAAAAAATGTCTCAATGGTTTAAACGTGGGTCTGAAGATAAACCTTGTTTTGTAATAAGACGGCACGAAACTAAACATCTTACTGTCTATTTAACACATAGTTCCAAGTTCCGTAGCATACTCTTAATCAAACTGCTGTAAGCAATTTACAGCAAAGCGACGTCGCTGGACGAAGCACTGACTAATTAAGTTAATAGCATCCAAAGTTAACGAGAAAACTTTCTCGTTGTACCGGTCTTTAAAGATTTATAGCTTGCCGCCTTTCTCAGGCGAAGTTTTTAGTTTGAAGTATTTTTTAAGCTGTGGGCTATTAGAGAATCTTGGTGCGAAGTAAAGGTTGGAAGGTTTGCAATACTTGCATAAGTACTTTTATGCTTGTAAAATTAGATAGATTATGTGTATGTGTTGTAGCAAAATAATAAAAAATATTCACCACTTTAACACGTGTATTAATTTAATCATTCAAAAAAAATATGAATAAACAATATAAAAAACTTAGTTAAAAACATAACCCTCCTTCTGGGGACGAGTAAAGCGACCAAAACAGTTACCGAATCGGAAATTTGACCTAATTGTAGAGGGATCACGAGAAAACTTAAGGCACATCAGATGGAAAATCTTAATTACGCATTTGGTTTGAGAACGAAGGAATCAATTGCAATCGGTTTTAGGTTCGCGATCCATGGATTACGTAACCTGCCACAAGATTATTATCTAATTTAAGATGAACCTAAGTTATCCTGATCGAAACAGCTGGTTTAAAAAATAACAACTAGTATTAAAATGTTAACGCAGCAAGTACTAATAACTATAATTAAGTGTAAAGGTTTAAGTAGAAAACATTCCTGACAGACTGCACTGCAAGGCATAATGCACCTCGACTGAACTGCAGGTAACGCGACGATCGTGTGAGACACACTCATACAGAGAGGCCGGTCTACGAACTCCAAGGATTATGTGTTCAGATTCTATGCGGCTGGTAAAAAGAAACCGAACATACGCATGCCTGGTAGATAGTCCGATATCCAGAAAAAAAGGCCGGAAGCGGCCCTTTTCAACTGGTTCTACACACCTATGATAAATAAAATAGGGTTTTTTTTCACTCAACGGAGTATTTTTTTTTCCTTTTCTAGGGAAAAGGATAAAAAACTCCGTTGAGTGAGCAAATAAACTGAAATACATACTCGTACATACCAAATTCGAAGAAAAACACTCCATTTACACCACACACAAGGTTACACTCCGAAAAAAACGGACCTCCGTTTGCAGAACCTAACAATAAACAGAAATATGTATAACTTTTATATGGTTGATTGTAACTTAATTAAGGACAAATAAGCTTGGTAAAATTTAGAATTAACAGCCAAAAATTAAAATCAATGCAAGACATTTTTTTTAAAGAATGATAATCGTTTATAGAAAATTGACAGCTTCGTTGACGCCTGTCAAATTTGAATATCAAAAAAATTAAGAATAAGAGAAGAGAACTCGATGGCCAGCTAGTTGCAACCACAGAGGTCACGCTGCAGTGTACTTATTTACTTGCAAATAGAAGAGTAGTGCTATTTTTTAATTTAAATTAGTCAATAGGAATGGACCCGGCCTAGCTCGGTTAATGGCAATAGGCTCGCCCCCTATTACAGGGGATTTAAACATAACTGGCGAAATGTGGGTGTACTACAGGTACACCTTTGCCCAACCCTTTATTTGATTACAGGCGTGATGTTATATTATGTAAGGACTGGAATAGGTATAGTTGAAATAATTACATATGTAAGGCTACGTTTTCACTGAGGCGGAGCCGGGCGGCACGGAGCGGAGAAGAGCAGTGAAAAGAGTAGTGAAAAATTTATTTGATGACGTGTGAAGCATATGACGTAACGACGCTAACTAAGATGACATGCGCGCGAGCCAAGCTGCTGCGCTCCTCTCCGCTCGCTCACGTCACACCTTCCTGCTGCCTTCCGCTCCGCACCGCAGCGCCCCGCTGCCCTCCACTCAATACCTGGAAGGGATCGCGTGCTCATATATTTTGTGTGAAGTCCACTCAGCTCCGCTCCACTCTGCTTACACTTCCACTAAAGCCGAGCGGAGATTCCGAGCATTGTGATTGGTTAATTCATGCACCGGTAAGCTCCGCTCCACTCAGCTACACCTCAATGGAAATGCAGCCTTAGGCGGTAACTTTTGCCCGTAATGACAATGCCTGAGAATATGAGCGCCTGCACGATATAAACGGTAGTTAGCTCAAGGAACATGAACTGTTTGCTGTTAGTTTCATGAAAGGTCCTATCGCTCGTAAACAGTGTGTACAAAACAACTGGCTGATGTTTCAAATAAACAAATAATAATAAGAACTTCATCCGGCTTTTATTATGACAAAAATCAGATCAAAATCAAAATTATAGTATATATTATATTATAATTATTATTAAGAAGTACTTAGTATCTCATTATAAGTGAACTGTTATTCATAAGTTCTTATGAGAAATAAATATCTTTAAACCTAATTCATTTATTCAAACTAGGCTGAGAATCAGCACTTTTAAACGTCAAAATTATAAAGACAGTCCCCCAAAAACGCCCGCCCTTCACTACTTCCTAGTGCTTTAGTTGGGAAGAAGAAGTCGCGCAACAAACTCCCCAGCAGCACAGCTGTCTGTTTAGTTAGCACATGACAATGTACCAACAAAAACAGAAAAACAGTGAAAACTGTACTAAACCCAAAAAAATACGTGAACAGAACTTAATACCAAAATAAAAGCCTCCAGGAATAAAGAGCGTGCTTGCTTACGTAAAGCTATAGCTGTAACTCGTAGCTACAAATGATAAACTAGCATCATCGAAGTAAAATAAATAACCAGTTAATTCCTAATAACAATTACAAAACCATGGTCAGCACGAAGACCGACACAAGGGGCTTATGGCTCAATAATAACAGCCGCACGGGTTAATCGATTAGGTTAAGCTAAGTTTGCCGCGGTTGGTCCGTAGATGGGTGACCATCTTTACATACCAAGACCCCTTCGTGCCTCGGAAAGCACGTTAAACCGTTGAGTCCGACTGTCATTCGTGGATCCTTGATAGTCGTCACGGGTCGTCAGAAGCCCGAAAGTCTGACAACCAGTCTTACCAAGGGGTATCGTATTACCCAGTTACTGGGTTGTGGAGATCAGATTCAGCTGCATCCGGTTAGACTGGAAGCCGACCCCAACGTAGTTAGGAAATGGCTAGGCAGATGATTATGGTCAGCACGACGACCAGTCACCACTAGCAGTACCCGTTTACGAGCATAACGCTAAGATCAACCATAACCCCCTCGCCATATTTGAGGGAAGGAGGCAACCCGACCCCCGACGCTACCGCAAGCAGTGACATCTGTGGGAGCATGACGAACTTGCTTGCCGGTTGCTCAGGCAAAAATATGATCAATTTTAGAGGTCGCTAGCTAACCACTTAATGCGATACATTTTCAGTCGAGATATCTAAATATTAATATAAAGCGCCTATAAAGTTTATAGAGATAAAGTTGAAAGTTGCAAGTGCCTGATGCGCAGATATATGATTTTAGTGACTTTTCAATCTGTAATTTCTCTTCATACGAGTATAATGTAAGTAAAAACGCATACACGTCAATTCTATATGTGAATATTATAGTATATAGTATAGTAAAATACTTTATGAAATTAATTTAAGAAGTAATGTCTACCCAAAGCATAAAAACCATACCTATTACTTTCAAAAATATTATCATGTTTTTTTTTGTTGTATGAATAGACTATTTCATTAATTATAATTTAATTACTAAAAATAAATAATCCCTATGAAACTGAACGCTGTGCGGCGCGGCGTGCATGCGACGCGTATTTGTATGGCGAAGGTCAATGGCGATTATCGGACCCTTAATAAACCCGAATATCAGTTAACACTGAATTCTGCTGATGCAAATTATATTCAGGTCTACGGTCGAGTTATTGAAGTGCTTGAACGATTGGTTGCTGCTCACCCACGATACTGAAAAAAAATTTTCATAAAAAAACGTTGCGTTGTGTTTAAAAGTATAACGCGATCTTCACGATAGTATATCTGCCCAGCCTTTTCCCAACTAAGTTTGGTCGGCTTCCAGTCTAACCCCATGAAGCTGGATACCGGCACATGGAGCGACTGCCTATTTGACTTCCACAACCCAGTTCAGTAACTGGGTTGTGGAAGTCAAATAGGCAAATAGGGTATCGTGTTGCCCAGTGGCAACACGATACCCCTTGGCATGACAGGTGGTCAGATTTTCTGGCTTCTGACCACCCGTAACGACTGTCAGCGATCTATGAATGTTAGCCGGAATCATGCTCACGCTTATCGAAGTTTTTGAGGCACGAAGGGATCCCGGCATGTTACGAGAGATGGTCACTTGCAATACAATTGAATAAGCAACCCTTGCAGACAAGGGTTGCTTAATCTTGAAGATCGACCCGTTGGGCTAACCACGAGCCTCATATCAAACGTTGCGTAATTTTTTGCCGCCTTCAACAGAATGTTCGAACGAGCGATAAATGATAAACTATTTTATTTGTGTAAGTAGGTTTGTAATACTGAAAGAAAAACTATGAGACTCGCGGAAGCCTACATGATCGATAGAGCGCTTCGGAATGACGAGAATGGTCTCGTGCCATAAAATATTAATCAATGTCATACTCATGCCTCTAAGAAACGTGATACGAGTTAAAATAACTAACAAGGAGCTCCATGGATACGCTCTATGAAGTTTCTTGCCAATCCCGGGAAACATAAGAAAATTGGAGATTGAAAAGAATTCGAGGACGTTACCTTGTTGTTCAAGAATTAGAAAATTAAGAGTTAAATATGCATTAGTATATTTAATATAACGAGATATTACACGAGATAAACACTTAATATAACGAGATATTATTCGAGACAACTTATCTTTTTCTGTTTCTGTGACAAATAACCCTATTTTTATTTCTTTTCTTTCTTTATAATAATTATCAAATGTTTTTTTCAAAAAGTTAGGCTCGTTTACGAGCTGATATCAGACAGTCACGCTTAGTGTGAAAGTTGTAATTTCAAGAATTGCTGCAGAGTACGCTGGTGGTTTTAGTGATTTTGGAAAACGTTTCAATTGTAAAAACAAACTTTATAAATTACAACAAATCCAATAAACTACATTAAACACATACACCCATAGACTACATTTATTCTAGTATATTGAATTTATTTTTTGCACAAACGACAGCCCCACTTTATGTCCAGGCAAATCACTGTCCATTCCATGGTCGCCTGGAAGAGATCGCCGAAAGCGATAAGGCCACCCATTGTATATTTTGTAGTGTTTGATTTATTTTTTGTTATATATTTTTGTGGTGTACAATAAAAGTACCTCTATATAAATAAATAATAAATAAATAAACTGAATTATATACCTAGAGTGATTTAAGGGAAAATAATGTATGCTTTTTTATGTCTAATTAAACACCCGTATGACCCCATTTATAAAGATAGAACTAACTCTTTTATAACTGCTGAACTAAACGTGACCTTGATTAGTCCTATGGGAAGGTAAAGAACAAATTAATAATACAGCTAAAATTAAGAACAGAAAATGGAAGAAAAATGTCTATAGCAAGCAATAATAGTAGCTACTCAGCAATAAATAGACACATGACCTAAATCTGTCTACGGTGCCATGTTGTCAAGATGACGGCAAACATTCGAAGAATGTCCTTCACTTCCCTCTGCCTTTTGTAGAAGGATCTGAAATGATTCAGGTTTCCTTAATGCCTAACTCAAGAATCGGGATAAAAGCTACGTGACACCTAGAGAAATAGTTTTTGTGTGTAGCTTATTTTATAAAAACCTGCCAAGTGCGCGTCGGACCACGCACAATGAACAGTTCCGTAGTTGGGATTACTTGGAATTAATTTATCAAGTGTTAACACTTGACTCTAACAAAAATTAGCACCTGAATTGAAAAGTGGTGTTGACAGACCCGCAATATTTTTGAACGGCCTATCCAATGATACCCCACGGCATGGGATAGACGAGAAAAAAAATCATCCCCACATTACGTGCAAGAGAAGTACCCTAAAAAAAAATTTTTCAAGATTATATTTGACCACTTTATCGGCGTGATTAATATGCATACCTATACCAAATTATAGCTTTCTAATACTACGCATCATCTACAGCGGGGACAGACAGACAGACAGACATTAAAACTATATGGTTTCCTTGTTTACTACGGAACCCTAAAAAGGAATAGTGGGTATTGTCGATATGCACAGTGTTTGGGTAAAAAAGGAAATTAAACTACAGTGATGGTAGAGTGAATGTAAGGGGTGCGTGCAGAAAACCTCCTCGTGTGCCTGATTGCTGCTGGTTCCCTGCGAATACGTTCGGGGGAAAGAGCAGTCCTCGGGCAGGTGCATCCTGGGCAAGGCCAATAGTCTCTCCATGTTTCGGATAGGGTATGGACCGTGGCGAATTTCTGCGTGGCGGGGAGCTTCATGCTCGATCGTCAGTCGTCCACTCCCCTCTCTGCTTACAGAGGGCAGGTCGAGTGGGCGAAGAGTGGCGGTGCTTGCTGTGCACTTACCCTGCCAGCGAGCTAGCAGCGGGAGAATCGATTCTTCTGCCTGCAACCGTCGAAATCGTAATCCGTAAAGAAACCACAGTCATGTTTTGTGGCTTGGAACGGGACGAGGATCTTGGCTTGGTCGCCCGGATCGCGAAGAAGATAACCTCTATAAAAATTCCTCTAATATCAATTTTTGGTGCGCGGCGAGGATATTAATGGCTGAGGAGTAGTGTCATCTGCAACTTCGTAGTTCTAGGTGGCGCATCAGTCGTTAGCGCACCCCCAGCCAGGGTACCAGTGGACCCCCTGGTTGAGTTATAAATGAACACTTGTCTAGGGACAGGGGGTGAACCTAGGTGTACTTTTTAGATCCCCCACACTCGTGGGAACAGTTATGAAAAAAAAATTCGATCAAAAAAAAAAAGTGGAAGTCAAGTTGAGGAAAGCGATGCGGGGTCGGAGTCCGACCTTGCATCAGAGAGAGCTCCGGGAGCTCACAGGGAAAAGAAGTCATGCAGAAGAATCGAGGGTTCAGGCCAACCTCGAAGCGGCTCAACCCAGGGTCTTCCTCCGACGAAGGAGTCGAACGGAGGAAGAAAATTTACACCAGCCGACGGGGTGGAGGCCGAGGTGGTAAAGGGGTGGACCCCCACTAAGGAGGATGGTAAGCCGAGCCGAGCCGGCCCGGTCGAGCTAACCAGCCCAACCCAGCCAGCCCAGCGAGCCGAGAGGCTCGCCATGGAGGAGCCCGAGGGTGGGCTGGAAGCCGGTGGTGGCTCCAATTCGGAGCCTGCGGACAGGTTTGCGGAGGTAGTGGCCGCGGCGATTAAGGCTGTATCCATTAAGAGGCTCAGGTCCTCTAAGTATCAGGCCATAGCTGCGGCCACGGCCTCTATTGTGGCGGCAGCGGAGGCCCTTCACATCGGGCCTCCTCCGGACGGTATGTCAGAGATGCGGGCGGAGGTCGCCCGCTTGACAGCCACCATGGAACTTCTCCGAAAGGAGAATGAGAAGCTCCGAGCAGACCTGGCTGGGCTCCGAGGAGCCGCCTCCCGGATGGAGCCACAAGGGGAGCAGCAGCAGGGACAGGGTCGGCCCGTGCCTGTAGAGGACCGGGTTCTGACCCTGGTGCGGCAGGAAATGGCTTCCTTGCGGAGTCGTTTCTCCGCCCTGGAGGCCATCGTCCTGCGCCCCCCGTTGGCGGCGAGCCAGCCAACCTCTGGCAAGTCGAAGCCCGCCTTATATTCAGCCGCCGCAGGTGCCACGGCCAAACCGGGGTCAACGGGGCAGCCAAAGGGCGTGGCGAATGCGTGGGTCGTGAAGGCTCCAGCCCTAGTGGCGAAGGCTTCGGCCCCGGTATGTACTTATGGGTCACCGAGGCCCCTGGCAACACAGGCAACAAGAAGGAATACGGGTGGGTTTTAGTCAGTAAGAGTCTGACACACCCTCCCGCTCCGCCCAGAACGGGAGAAGCTATTTGATGAACCCAAAAAAAAAAGAGTGAATGTAAAGAAAGTATAACATATTTTCACTTCGTTTGTTATTTAACATTCAGAGAGACTTTTGTCCAGCAGTCGAATTTTATTGGGAGGCTGATAGGGTTTATGATGATCAAAATTAAATGCATGGCGAATAAATTGTGAGTTAGGTCCAAAGGATTATTCCCAATTTTATAGAATCGCTTCTCGATACCCCAATAACTTAAATAAAAACAGAATATTATGAGCATACTCACTACGTGAAAAGACGGCATAGGCCCGGGCGTAGAAAAATCGCAGCGGAATAAAACTGCTTAGCGCGATTTTTTGCCGCCTTCAACAGAATGTTCCAACGAGCCATAAATGATAAACTATTTTGTTTCTGTAAGTAGGTTTGTACAAACACTTTTACACGTCAATGATATTTTAAAAACTAAATCAGCTCGGCATTTCCTCAGAGTCTGACTACTCAGAGAAGAAAGGCCGAAACAAACGTTATGAAATCACTTCAAATTGATTCTTCGTGCAGTGAGCACGTACGATGGATTCCGCGAAATGATTAGCGGTAGCTACCAGGCAACTCTGAAAGTAAAGCGAAAAAAAGTTTTTATGTATGAGATACTGGCCGGTTATAATTTATTTTGAAAATATGATTATTTGTTAATAAAAATAGATACGTTCCAATTTCAAAATTTCCCTCCACATTGTTTGCGAGCTAATTTAAATTATTGTGTCTCATTAAAAATGGATCTGCGCCGGGAACATTTTCGCGCTATGATTTTTTACGATTTCAAGTGTCGCCTGAAACCGGACGAATCGTACGATAGACTTCAAATAGCATTCATAGATGAAGGCCCTTCTAAGGCAACCGTGTATTGTTGTTATAACGAATTCAAGCGAAATGAATTCGAGTAACTTTGGGGATGAAGAAAGAAGTGGTCGCTTTTTGACGGTTGTTGTGGAAGAAAACGTGCTAGCAGTGAAAAATGTAATCCATGACAATAGGCGAGTTACGTATCAAGAGATTCAGCACACTGTAGGTTGGATCGGGAAGCCTTCACGAAATTCTACACGTGCATCTTCGCGTGAGGAGAACAGTTTCACGCTGGGTGCCACACAACCTCACTGATGCTTAGAAGCAGGCCCGGGTGGAATGGTGCCGTGATATGATAAACAAATTTAGAGACAACATTAGAGGTGAAGAGTCTTGGATTTATCAATACGATCTAAAAAACGAAGCGCCAGTCGACGGTTTGGGTGTTTCAAAACGAATCAACGCCTACCAAAGTGAAGCGATCTAGAAAGAAGATTTTGATCGCGAGTATTTTCAATTTGACTTGCTACTTGGTGTAAATTCCTTTACGAAACCAAAGAAACATCAACGCTAAATGTTATACTACCAAATGCTTGGCAGAAGTTTTCTCTGTTGTGAGCAACAAGCGACCAAACACAGGGCTCCGCGAGCTACTGCTCCACCACGACAACGTGGCTTCGCACACCGTGCACAAAACAAGGGGACTTCCTGGACAGCACTCCGGTCAAACTCTTGTGTCACCCTCCTCAAAGCCCTGACCTAGCACCGTGTGACTTCTTTTTATTCTCGAAAATAAAAAATCAGCTCAAAGGGATACAATGTTCGTCACCGGAAGATGCGCTGTCAGCGTTCGAGTAGGCTGTAAACGAGGTGTCTGCGGCGGACTGAAAAAAGTGTTTCGAAAACTAGTTCAGACGCATGAAACTTTTAGGCTAGTATATTTTTAGGTAGGTATAAATCAAATTGTTCTTGATAAGCCATTTTTACCGTGAGACAATGAAATGATTTGTAAATACAATAAAATGTGAATAACAAATATGACAATCTATTTTCAAATGTAACATTCCATATTTAAACTACCTCATATGCGCAGTTATGTATCTAAGAAAGGAGGCTGCATTACAAACTCATGCAAATTGCAATCGTCTTATCTAAATAGTAATTCGGCATTTTAATGGATAAATGACGTCAATGATAATTATTAATTACCAACATAAGTAAACATATGGATCTTTGAGTGAATCATTGAATATTTGACTCATTGAATTTGTAAGTCCAGATTTCATGGTTTTCCTATCATTTAATTTATCAAGTTTGTTAGAGAGATTTCATCCTTATAATTGATCCTGACTATCAATACAATAAAACTACAGGGTGTAATTTTTACAGATTTTAGTCGGTTCGATTCCCGGGTGTGGCAAGCGAATTTTTGAAAATCTTAGAATTCAGTTTTCTTTCTATTCAAAAATAAGGGAATGTTTTCTTTGAGTAAAATTTTCTATCTACAGTATTAAGAGTACCTTCCCTTCGGGTGGCATTTCAAAATTCCACCCTGTATATCTATGCCTAACTATAAAAACCAACTTCAAATAAAATACTTTACTACCGACTGATTATTTACCTACGTGTTCTTCGGCATGGCCGTGCACCGCGGCCTTGAGTATGTGTGGCACGTCAGCTCACTACGATTTTACGAACCGGCCCGCAGCACTGACCAACGCAGGCGATTTTTTCAGCCCGTGCGAACGCTAATACAGAACTTCAACACTTCAATACTCAACGCAGAGCATTGGGAATCCAACACAGTGCGATAAAGAATCGCGACGGAAAAAAATCGTGCCCCTGCGAACGTGGGCTAACGCGTTATCAGTAACGCATTATGTGCTGTCTATACGCCAGTCGTGTTCCTTCTCATGTCATATAAATCCATCGTACGTGTTCCACAGTTATGACGGATTTTGGCGTATCCCGCGTATCTTCCGTACTTACAATACGCCGTTTATATTCCACCCTATCATGATACAGTGATCACGAAGAAAAGTTAACATATTCATTCATAAAATATTCCCTCGAATAAAGAAACTTGATATTCACAAAAACACCTCTATCTGTCCAACCGACTGTTAAGATCAGGAGTATAAAAGGAGAATGGGTAATTTTAACAAATTCATTCTTGGCCGCGGACCACCCACGCTCCATGCGTGGGTGGTCCGCGGCCAAGAATGAATTTGTTATTTATTGATGTGGTTTAATCCTACAAATACTGTGTAAAAGTTTTATCACTGTGTTGTACGTCTAAACTGGATACAATACATTTTTGTTTCTGAACACTTTATATAGTTTTATCTAGTATTATGGCTTATATCCAATGCAAAAATAGAAAAGGAAAATGAAATAACAATTCTAGATAGGCTCAAAGATACTTATTATATAATAATGCTTAGATTACATTATTAGTACGTACAATTACCATTTATTACAATAAATGTTACATACGATGTAATTACTATACTATGTTTTACAATACGAAAAAACGAAATAATCAGATTTTTTGCACAGAGATAGCTAGAGGGACGGAGACCAACATAGGATACTTTTTATCAACAAACCATGCGATCTAAGCTGCGGGCATCAGTTAGTATCTAAAATAATAGTGCTTACTCATCATGCTCTATAATAGTACTTCATTCCTCTGCTGGTAACCGAATATCCTCGGTTTGATTTCTTGCCCAGCCTAAATACCACAGCACGCACATAACATGTGCACAGCATCAAACCGTACGTCTTCCCCTCAGATATGAACAATAGAAATGGGCGATAGGTTCTTCTCTGTTCATTTGTCGGTCAATAACAAATACTAAATATACTAAATCCTAGACCTTACATGTCTAGACTGTATTCGGACAAGTAATAACCAAACGTCTCGCTCTGCAATGCAGTCGCTAAAGCCCGTTATTTGTTGCTTTCGGTACACTCCAATATTATACAAGCCCTGTACTAGATGCTCAGCATAATAACTGCGGGCTGGCTTGATTTGGTATGTATCAAGAGCACATCATCTTCGGTAAGATTTGGGAAATCGTCAAAAATAGGTTGAACACCGGTGATGCTTTGGAACTTTGGTGTTTCTCTGTTTACCAGGTTTGCCAGGTGATTTGGTCGATTCAAGCGGTCATTTATAATGTCCACAAATTTGGTTGCATGTACGCTATCATGTATGCTCCTGGCTGGCTCCTGGAGCTGGCTATGGCTATGACATTTTAGTTAACCGTCATCGCGAATTTTTGCTGTGTAATTATTTCGGATTTGTTTAGTCGATTAGTTGGTATATTTTCATTCATAAGTTGATTTACATCGTTTTAGATAATAATTGCACGAAATCGCATCATAAAAAAAAATTCTCGTAACATTAGTTTTTGAACAAACTAATGTTACGAGAAAAAATCGTTAGAACGCGTCAATATTATGATGAATTTTCGACTGTCTTTGTGTGTTATCGACTGCAAATAGATCAATATTCATATATAAGTACTTATTACATCGTGTAGATAAAATGTTATCACGAAATAGTTGCATCTTCTAATGTTTTTGAACAAAGTAAAATCTGAGAAAAAAGTATTGAAAGTTCTTGGGGATCACCCTGATTAGGATAGATTTATTGGATGGAATCAAACAAGGCAGATGCTATATGACGACGGACCTTTTTATTGTTGACAGATGTTACAGATAGACCACAGATTACACAGTTCATTTTGACACGGAGTACACTACTGTTACATTTTAATGAATATGCCACAGGCTGACTTATATATACATTAGATGATTACAGAGCAAATATTATGTTCCTTTACATTCGGACTTCGGGTAGGGAAAATATTCAAGTGCGATTTTTTCTGATAATGATCTCAATACGTCTAGCGCCACACACTTTTCTGTGTCAAAAACAGGAACTAATGAATGTTGCCACTTAATTTTTAACAAAAAGTCATAAAATGAAGTCGGTTTTTTGTCATATTTTGTTATATTTTTGCGTGTAATCGACGATGAGTGTATATATATTCATTTATAAGTAGTTATTACATCGTGGTAGATAATATTTGTACTAATTCTGTCATAAATACTTATGGAATGTTTGAAAAACTTACCGTTCCAAAAGTTATCATTATTAATGAATTTTGACTGTTTTACAGTGAATTGAGTGTATCTGTAGTGTCTATAAAGCTCTAAAACTGATAATAACTATATGTTCTGGTCATTTGAGGTCTATTACATACTATATATTATGAATTTCAATCATTTACATGATTAGGTGGTTCACCGTTGACCGCTATTTAACTGAGGTTTATATATTTCTGTTTTGTACATAAGAATGAGTAAGTTTTTGTAGTAATAGGAAAGTATAGTTTGTTCTGACTAATATCCAAATTCTAAAACCCAAAATACCATGTGAAATTACCATGTGAAATTTTTTCATAATTTTTTCATTCCCTCTTCAAGAAGATCTTATCATTTTACAAATATAGTGGTATATTTTTAAGAGATATAGTTAGTTATCAGTCAATAAAGGTTTATGTAGTATACTAGTAACATTTTTGATAAGAAACTACTCAATATAACTAGGATGTGAATTTTCAAAAAAAAATGCGTTTTATTATGCAAATCCATTTTTTACGCCAAAATGGCTTAAGTTTGAGTTTCAATATTATGAAAATATTTCGTAGGACTCTCAAAAAAATGCAGTTGTTCGATAACTTATCTATTCATAATGTAACATGCAAAATTTCGTGTGAATTGGTACAGTATTTTTATCAGAAATAGTCACAACAAAGGTTCAAACACAATGTCAACCATTGCCTGTTATCACAATGGGTTTACAAATACAATACTCATCATGCGACTATTGTTTATATTTTAAAAGGCGGCCTGTTTATTTACGAACCCAAATCAGTTTACTACAAGTGCCTAGAGTCAATTCTCTTATCTGGAGATCGTTTTTTGTGCGTGAAGTCGTAAACATTCGTCGGCCTTGGAATGCGCCGGGTTCCCGGAGCCGGATTACGTCATCGCGTTTCGGTGTTTGAGCGGCAGTTGAAGTATGTGGGGTGGAATTTTATTGTAATATTTTAAACAGTACCCCATGAAATATGAGTCTACTTTAGCCAGTCTGAAAACTGGTTGAGCTAATAGATCCCTATTTCTAGTACTATAATTATGTCTTTCACCTCTTTTACAAAAAAGATGTAAATTTTTTCTTACGTACATGATGTGTTCATAGATATGTATATTGACAAGGTTGATGTTTATGTCCTTAAACCTGTCCCTTAGAGAATCATGCCTGCGGAGATCATAAATGGCTCTGATAGTTGGCTCTTCTATACCTGCCCTGGAGTTGCATCAGGGAGGCACTACGGTACCACCGGATGCCGACCTACCTCTGTCGTGTGGTCGAGCCCTATCTGACGGACAGGGCCATCATCTACCCCGGTCACTAGGGAGTGTGGAACCGGCAAGAGATGTCGTGCGGTGTCCCACAGGGATTGGTCCTGGGGACGCATCTGTGGGACATTGGATACGACTGGGTGCTGCGAGCCGACCTCCCTAGCGGCGTCAGCGTAGTGTGCTACGCTGATGACACGTTTGTCCTGGTGCAACGGAGGTCGCACCAGGCGGCGGCCAAAGTAGCGGCACGTGGGGTTGCGACAATCGTCGAAAGGATCCAACTCGAGGTGGCCCTGCGCAAGTCCGAGGCCATGTGTTTTATGGCCCTTGGAATGCACCACCATCGGGACCCCAAATAACGGTAGGAGGGGTTTACATCGGCGTCGGGTCGACGATGAAGTACCTGGGCCTCGTCCTCGACGGCCGGTGGAACTTCGTGGAGCATTTTCGACGTTTGGCTCTCAAACTGGAGTGAGCAGGGGCTGCCTTGAAGCGGCTCCTGCCCAATCTAGGGGGTCCAAACGCCTCCTGCCGGAGGCTCTACGTGGGGATCGTGTGGTATATGGCCCTTTACGGGCTCCTGTGTGGGCGCGTTCCCTGGCGCTGCGGCCAGCCCGCTGGTTGAGCGTGGCCCAAAGGGCCATCCGGCTGGTCCGGGGATACTGCACGGTCTCCTGTGAGGCAGCGAGTGTCCTTGCCAGAGCGCAAGGAGGCGAAACGCCGGGGTGTAACTCCGCTGCCACGAGAAATCACGGCACAGCGAACGGAGCTCCGGCGGAATCTCATGGCCACATGGAGAGTACGGTTGTCGCAACTCAGTGCTGGGCACGCCACGATTGCGGCAATAAGTCCCCTCTTTGAGGAGTGGCTAGAGAGGCGTCACGGCGTCCTCACATTTCGCCTGATGCAGGTCCTAACCGGACATGGCAGCTTCGGGAGGTTCCTATGTCATATAAGGCGGGAAGAAACGCCCGGGTGTCAACCCTGTGTGGATTACCCGGAGGGCACGGTGGAGCATACGGTGGACGTCTGCCCGGCTTGGGCAGAGCTCCGCCATGTCGGGTTGCGAGAAAGTCCGAAAGAGTTACCGAGGCCCCAGGCAACACAGGCAACGGAAGGAACACGGGTGGGTTTTAGCCAGTAAGAGTTCTGCCCAGAGCGGGAGAAGTTATTTGATAATTTCCCGATACCAAAAAAAAAACTAAAGTGATCAAAAACAAAAAGTGATCAAAAAATAATAGTGATGAAAGTGAGTGAGGTTAGGAGTAAGAAAGTTCAGTAGGTATGCAAGCAGAGATCAAAAGGTTTATAGAAGTGCAAGATATATCGATTAACAATCGCACAGTACACAACGACATAAGCGTAAACGAAGGGCTGCGCGGAAAAAATACCGTACATCTCGGAAAAACAGAGTCAAACACGATAATATCTCCCAGAATAAAGCGTGGAATACACATGCTATCTAGTAATACAAGAGCATGCAACTTTCGAGCAAATGTTACTTAGTAGCATTCAACCAGCATGTGTATACGAAACGAGCATGAGTATTTTACGAGCATGCTACCTATTAGCAAATAAGCATGCTTATTAGTAGCATGTGTATTCCAGGTTTTACACTAAGGAAGAATAAATAAAGGAACCAACAAAATATAGAAGACGCAATTTTATCATCAAATGAACTTTAAATTATCACTTAACTTGAAGTTGTTAAATATGGAGGCCTTGGCAGAGAGTACAACTTTGTGCCATTTGGCGTCGAGACCCTCGGTCCGTGGGGTCCCAGTGCGCATAAGTTATTTGCGGAAATCGCGAAACGTCTAGTTGATGTAACTGGTGACCGAAAAGCTGGCGGATTTCTCGCGCAACGCGAGAAATCCGCCAAGTTTTGTTGCATCGCATGACATGATGATAATAAGATAAATTGTCAACATAGAAATTATAGTATTTAATACGATCACTGCATAAGGATAGCATATCAAACTTTATGACAAATAATCGTACAAATATGATAATTATGCGACATTGCTCTATACATGGTACTGATATCTAAATATATAATGTTTCTAAATGAAATACAACGAAACGCCCATAGTAAAAATTATTTCTAAGTAACAATACTTTAATTTGACACTATTTTCATTACTGGCTGCCAACCGCCCAAAACTGCCATTCTCCTTTATCACTTCGTAAATGGTGCGATGGAAGAAAAATAGGAACCTTTGTAAATCCGTGTTATCGAGAGTACTCGTAATTTATTTGAACTTATTCAAATGAAACTGTCGCTTCGGTTCAAATAGCTTGACAAGATTTTGAGTGTTCTCTGATAAAAGTAGGTTTTATTCATACCACGATTCATAGTAAGTTACCGAAAATAAGAGACACATCCATATAGAAGGAGATCCTACAGATTTAGCAGATTTCCTCGCTATACACATACCTAAGGCGATTAACACACTGCACTGCGCTCCGTCGCGTAGCGCGGGGCAGCCATAGCGTAAAATCTGCGTACGGGAGCGTGTCCCGCGTGCAGATTGTGTTTTCTATACAAACTGATACAATGTTAAATCTGCGCCCCGCACTACGCAATGGTGAGTGGTGCAGTGTGCTGATCGCCTTACTGTCTAAAATACTGGTTTGGCTGGATAGTACTGGCTTTCAGGCTTCAGAGGTTCTGGCTACCTGTCATAGAGCTACGAGTGAGAGCTGGAACCGAAAGCTTAACGTGCTTTGCGTGCGTGCGAGGCACAGAGGGGTCTCGGTAAGACATTGACAAATTCACCCATCTACGGGCCGACACGCGACATGACGGTAAAGTAACGTCACGATCTGTGTTGAGGTAACTCAACACAGATCGCTACTAGCACTTGTGAAGATCTTATACTTAATATAATAAAGCTGAACAGTTTTTTTTTTAATCGACTTCCAAAAAGTACGAGGTTATAATATTTTCTTCTGTTTTTTTTTTGTGTATGTTCACCGATTTCCCGTCAATTATGAAACGATTTTGAATTTTTTTTTTTTTTTAGTGTATGCTCCTTCGACGGCGCGTCGTATTCCACGCGTGCCTCAAAGAGATGTAGTCAGCACAAAAGTAGGGGTCCAGTAGGGCCGATGCCTGCCGGGGTCGCGGGAAGGTACTAAAGGGTCACCGAGGCCCCTGGCAACACAGGCAACAGGAAGGAATACGGGTGGGTTTTAGTCAGTAAGAGTCTGACACAGCCTCCCGCTCCGCCCAGACCGGGAGAAGTTATTTGATGATTTCCCAACCAAAAAAAATTAAAAAAAGGGTATGCTCCTGGGTAGTTATATTGACACCAAGTCAGAATCTGATGAGGGGATCCCATGGAAATCGAGAGAAAGCCTCAAGTTTTATAGGCACACTTGATGCGATTTGAGTATTTTTTATAGTATCTCGTGCATTTGATCTCGGAAAGCACCATTTCGTGAAGTGGAACTGATGATGAAGGCCATAGGTGGCCACTGGAGCTACTTAATCAAAGTATTTAACGGGTTGCGATTCGATTAGGTTGTTTAATATGGTTGCTAAGCAATTTATGCTCGTCACAATGCATATGGTGAGTGACAGTTCTCCTGATTCTTACCAGGAGAACTCCTCAACAATTAACGTCCTTGTATCGAGAAGTCCGCCTTTGTACTTAATTGTGTGCGTGAAGTTTAAATAAATAAATAAATAATAAAAGCAATATTTTGTAAAAGGTAATGACCAGTTGTTATAAGGCTATCGTAACTTAGATAAATTACAAACTGCGCCACTAAAAGTAAAAAAAATAATTAAAAAACAAAACAACCGACTTTTAGTGTTTTTAAGCCGGTTGTTTTTTTTTTGTATTTTTTTTTTATTTGAACGCGCTAATCCCTGGAACTGCCAGTCAGATTTGAAAAAACTTTTTGTATTTGATAGCCCAAATCTTGAGGAAGGTTTGCTTGGGTTGCTTAACACGCTACAATCCTAAGGAGCCGAGCAAAAAGAAAAAAGTCTGAAAGAAGGCTAAGCGAAAACAAATTAACAGCGTGGACGGGCGATGTGATGCGACGCTGTGGGTCAGGGGCGGAGGGATCTTTTATAAAAATGTGGCTGTTATTTTAGTATATTGTGTATCTTACGACTTCCACGCGAACGAAGTCGCGGGCAAAAGCTAGTATATTCGTATTACGAACGTGCTACATATCTATGGTTGTTAAACGTCGGTTAAAAGTTGGATATTATCCAAGAGTACATCATAAAGAACAAAGTTACGATTCCTCACTGGGTCCATTGTTTATTACGCAGTTATGAAACCAATGTAGTGTCAGCAAGAGTTAAGCGAAGGCGGAATGGGTGATGTGTTTTGCCTGAAAACAAATTGTTTCTGATGGTGTTTAACTAAAACAAAACAATGGTGTTAAAGTCTTGTATGTAATTTTGTCACAGGTAGATGTAGAGTGAAGAGCTGACCAATACCTTTTATACGGTTTACAGGGAATAGCATAATCAGCCTTTAATGTTCCCACTGCTGGGACACAGGCCTCCTCTCTATGAGATGGTGGGCCATAATTCACCACGCGGGCCCAGCGCGGGTTGGTGCATATCACATGCTTTCGAATTTTTGGTTCTAGGACATGTCGGTTTCCTCACGATGTTTTCCTTCACTGTTTTGAGAGCAATGGTGATGAAATGATTTACACAATGTTATGTGACTGTCTGGTTTCGAATCTACGACCTATAAATCGTAAGCCGGCCATTTCAACTGGGTCACCAATACTCTACTGGGAATAAATAGCATACGAGTTCAACTCGGGCTTTTATTTGCGCTTTTTTTTAAACGATACAAAATATTTACTTGATGTGATTTTCTCTGTAAGGTTCTAACTTGTACCTCTTCAGAGTATGAAACTGTGATTGGCTGTTCAATGTCCTCAAGATAAGACTTGTAGTAGAAAACCATCAAATGGTTATAAATGGCAGGACCTGCAACGTTGTTATAGCTTGAGTGATAATTAAAAGATGAGAAGATTGAAATCTCTTTTGCAGTAATTAGTATTACGAGTATGTTTCTTTTGAGGAAAGCGAACTAGTTCCCAATAATATTCTGGTAGTCTTCAGTTTGACCTCTGGGTTGGACAAAAATCATGTATTTTTTCTATTGAAATTCTCAACAGTAACCCGGAATCCAGGAAAGACTTTTGTATTAGTAATATAACCTATGGTGTCTTTAAAATAAAGTAGGGATTTTGGAAACTGAGTACCTACTCGTTAAAGAAACAGAAAAATAACTATTTGAGACTTCGTCTGAAATCATAAGATTTTAAGAAAGACTATAATGATATACAGGGTGTGGCGTAAGTAGTGGTCCACCGTTCAGGATTCGATGAACCAGATAGTTAACTATAACAATTTAAAATTTTAACCATTTTTACCCAAGGGTTACGAAAATATTTCCTTTCTGTCTTTTATTTACGAAATTTCTACCTTTTATTACAAATTGGTTTGTAGTTTCAACAAAAACCATAATTTTTTCATTTTGATTTCTGCTAATTACTGCTGAATACTAGAGCTATCATGATAAATAATGAGTTTTTATGTAAATTTAGCTCTTTTGAAGAAAAAGTTGGTTCTTCTCTAATTTTAACCCTAATTTTTTCATACCATCGAAGTTCAAGGGCGATTTCTGTAAAAAAAACGTACTACACTGTCAGTGCCCATTTATTTGATAATATGCCTACTAAATACCGATTTTAAAATGGTATCACTATAACAGATCCTATTATTTATCAAAAAGATATTCAATTTTAATTGAAGAAAAGAAGATTTTCATTAAACTACTTTTTTAAACTTTACTGCGTCAATACTTACGATATTTGCAAAAAAATACACTACAGTATCAGTGCCCATTTGTATAAAAAAACTACTATTGCAGAGTTATCTAGACCTAACTTGTTACTTTAGGTATTTGAACAAAGAATTAAAAAAAAACAAATCACTTTATTTATCATTTATTATTAATCTTTGTCATGATTACAATCATTAAAATTAAACAAAATGTTCAAAATGGCCACCATTCGCAGCTATACACGCTCTGCAACGTCAAATAAACGACCGTTTAATTCGTCGGGCAAACCCGCTTTCGCTGATTTCTCTAGCTGCTGCCTGGATTCTAGTCCTCAATTGGTCAATGCTAGTGATTTCAATGCTATAGACTTTTTCTTTTAGGCAACCCCAATAAAATAAATCTAGGGGATTTAGATCTGGCGAGCGTGGTGGCCACAATATTGGACCTAAGCGCCCTATCCACCTATTTGGATATGCTGTATCAAGGTGCTCTCGTACTCTAACAGCGTAGTGAACGGGACAGCCATCGTTCTGCAGCCACATGTCTTCTTGGACTTCAGGAACGACACCTTCCAGAAGCAAGGGCAAGTCAATTTGCAAAAAACTTAAATATCTTTCTGCATTTAATGTTTCTGGCAGCTCGTGTGGACCGATTATTTGTCCGTTAATGATTCTGGTCCAAAGGTTTATTTTAAATTGATACTGTGATCTGTCTTGCCTTGTAGATTTAAATATCCATCTTTTTTGCAGGATGACTCGTCGCTCCATAGTATTTTATTAAAAAACTGCGGGTCTTCTCTTATTCTGCGTAGCATTACTCTACAAAATGTTACTCTCAATTGATAATCTCTTGGTAGCAATGACTGTACCCTTGGATAGTGGTATGGGTACAGTTCATGTCTTTTGAGTATTCGATGTACAGATCTAGTTGATATGCCAGTTCTGCGACTTACGACACGGACCGATGTTGAAGGATCTTCTGTAACTAAATTCATTACCTCTTCATCGTTGTGTCGTCGCGGTCGTCCTTCACCTGCACCTCCTACGCCTGTGCCAGGTATCCTTCCCTCGGTGTATGCGTTATGCACTCTTCCAAAAACTCGGTGGTCTGGATGTCTTCGATCGGGATATCTCTCCCGATAAAGTTGAGCTGCTTCTCTACCGAAACCTCTGCATTCGCCATAAATAAAATGCATGTCAGCATATTCGCGCGGTGTGTACCGAGACATTTTTTAATTGTCACTGCACTGCACGTTTGTCCAAATCGTTGAGCAAGCCAAAGTCACCAGTACACGTAGCCAATATCGCAGAGATCACCAAAACAACAAGTCCAATCAGTAGGCAAATTAAACAGAGTCCGGGGGCAAGCAGGGGTAAAAAAATGGCGGAGGTAAACACAGGCAGAATAAAAACGAAACGCATACGACGCACGACACGAGTGACGAGATCGTACTAAATCATTTCGAGATTTCTGAAGATTTCAACGTTAGTAATGAAAGAGATAGCAATACCCTACCATATCTCTTCCTTATCACTCCTATTGTGCGTAACTCGATTGCGAGAGCTTCAACCGGTTTTTGTTAACAAAACAAACATGTCTCAGGTAAAAAAAGGGTCAGGGTTTTTTTACCTGACATGTTTCTGCTTTAACACAAATCACATTTGAATTGTAAGAAGTTACATTGTATCCGTTTTTTGAGTTTTTATACGTTTTGATTACAAAACGTATAAAAACTCAAAAAACGGATACAATGTAACTTTTAAGTATTAACGCAACAAAGTTTAAAAAAGTAGTTTCATGAAAATCTTCTTATCTTCAATTAAAATTGAATATCTTTTTGTTAAATTATTGGATCTGTTATAGTGATATCATTTTGAAATCGGTATTTAGTAGGCATATTATTAAATGCATGGGCACTGACAATGTAGTACGTTTTTTTTACAAAAATCGCTCTTGAACTTGAAGGTGTTTTAAAAATTAGGGTTAAAATTAGAGAAGAACCAACTTTTTCTTCAAAAGAGCTGAATTTACATAAAAAATCATAATTTATCATGATAGCTCTAGTATTCAGCAGTAATTAACAGAAATCAAAATGAAAAAATAAAGGTTTTTGTTGAAACTACAAACAAATTTGTAAAAAAAGATAGACATTTCGTAAATAAAAGACAAAAAGGAAATATTTTCGTAACCCTTGGGTAAAAATGGTTAACATTTTTAATTGTTATAGTTAATTATCTGGTTCATCGAATCCTGAACGGTGGACCACTACTTACGCCACAACCTGTATATACAGGTTGGGTTTTTGAGAAGGGGCCGTAAGGGCAGGCACCTTAACCGTTGTCGCTACAAGAAAATGGTCTTAGGAGACTGTCCATAACTTTATGAGATATTATGATCAACATTCACAGATTTTGAAAAAATGTACAGTCATCAAGAAAATGGGCAGTTTTCACAAAATCTTATTTTGTTGCCAAACGATCCCGTTACTTATAAGGCTCAAAAACTATCAGACCAACTGAGGTTTGAGTACTAAAAAAGTCAGAAATTGCAAAAAAACTATTCCCATACATTTTGTGGGAAATGAGAATCCAACTTACTTTTTTACGGTGGATAGACTGGCCGAAAATAAATAATTAAAATACTGGTATTCTGCTGCATCCGGTTAGACTGGAAGCTGACCCCAACGTAGTTGGGAAAAGGCAGGCAGATGATGATGATGATGTGGTTGTGGAGCAGGACCAGCATTGAGCCAAGCATTTTTATCAGCGATGTCATCCACCAACTTATAATATGCCTGCCTGCATAGCGTGCGTTTTATACAAGATTTAAATTTCATCTCATTCAGTTGAAGTATGGGGGAATTTTATTGTAAAAAAAAAATCATATTCATAATCTGTGCAGATCCAAATGTCTCAAAAAGTTAAGGACAGTCTCCTAAGACCATTTTCTTGTAGCGACAACGGTTAAGGTAGCTGCCCTTACTGCCTCGTCTCAAAAATCCACCATTATGTATCATCATCATCATCATCATTATCATCATTTCAGCAGAAAGACGTCCACTGCTGGACATAGGCCTCCCCCAAAAGGGGGGGGGGGGGTTGCCATAATCGCCACGCTTGGCAGGTGGGTCGGCGATCGCAGTATGGTGTTAATATGCATAGAGAACGCTGCTGCCCATTCTCTAGTAAGTCCCTTAGTCGCCTTTTACGACACCCACGGGAAGAAATGGGATCATCATCATCATTTCAGCCGAAAGACGTCCACTGCTGGACATAGGCCTCCCCCAAGCACCGCCACTTCGACCGGTTTTGTGCTTCCCTCATCCAGCGAATTCCTGCCACCACCATGTATAATATAATTATATTAGATATGTATAATATAATTATACTGAAATCGCGGAAAAAAAAATCAGTTGTTCCCTACATTTATGTCCGCATAATTCGACAAAATGTAGGAAACAGCTGACTTTATTTTCGCGAATGCAGCTGTGGTCCCTTAGTAAAAGTTGTTCATAATGATGAGTACAATCTCCCATTTCAGTTTGTCTCATGTTTTCAATTTCAATCTGTATATATATAATGTTCAATCAATTTTCCTCCAATGGAGTACCTAGCCAGTGTTGCCAATATCAGTGACGAGGCAATGTCAGTGATTGAATGAACTTGATAACAGAACATGCGATAAATGTGTGCGTTACATCTAAACACCGGACTAGGCAAATAATATTATATTTTAAAAGATTAAAAAAAAAAAAACATGAACGCCTTGAAGAGCGAGTTTTTTAGTATTTCAAACTGAATAATATTTTCTACTCAATGCTCTGAAATTTACTAAAGGAATTTAAACATCTTGAGGTAATCGGCATGTCCTAGATATGACTATAAATTCGAAGAAATGTAATATCCATCAACCCACACTGGGCCCGCTTGGTGGGTTATGTTCCACTCCCTCTCACAGAGAGGGGGCCTTTTCAGTAGTGGGAGCATTACAGGCTGATTATGCTATATTATGTTTTACGCATATACATACACAACGCTGACACTATAAAAAAAAAATATCGTGACAAAACATGGTCGTAATAATTAATTCATAACTCAACACGTAGGGAGGAAGGGTGATAAATCTCATGATAAATGATTTTATTTCTGTAAGTAGGTTTGTACAAACACTTTTACACGTCAATCATATTATTTAAAGCTAGATGAGGTCGGCGTTGATGGCGAAGGAGATGGATGGTGGATGGAGAAGGAGGTGATGGCTGCCCATGCCCTCTCGCTCCGTACCATGGCCTGAACCAGGGCCGGACGTAAGAGATCTCTGCCACCGATCGCCTCCACGAGGACACGGCGGTGCTCTGCCCAAGCCGGGCAGACCTCCACCGTATCCTCCACCGCGTCCTCCGGGCGATCCACACAGTGGTGACACCCAGGCGTTTCCTCCCACCTTATCCAACACAGGAACCTCCCGAAGCTGCCGTGTCCGGTGAGGACCTGCGTCAGGTGGAAGGTGAGGACGCCGTGGTGCCTCTCTAGGCACTCCTCAAAGACCACATATCGCCGCAATCGTGGCGTGCCCAGCACTGGGTTGCGACAACGGTACTCTCCATGTCGCCATGAGATCCCGCCGTAGCTTCATCCGCTGTGCTGTGATTTCTCGCGGCAGCGGAGTTACGCCCCGGCGTTTCGCCTCCTCGCACCACTCCCATACGTGCGCGAGGACTTTTGCCTCCAGATCCCATGGCGGCAATCCGGCAAGGAGGCTCGCTGCCTCACAGGAGACCGTGCGGTATCCCTGGACCATCCGGATGGCCAAGACCCTTTGGGCCGCACTCAACCGGCGGGCTGGCCGTAGCGCCAGGAAACGCACCCCTACAGGAGCCCCGTAGAGGGCCATGGAACGCACGACCCCCGCGTAGAGCCTCCGGTAGGAGGCGTTTGGACCTCCTAGATTGGGCAGTAGCCGCTTCAATTCAGCCCCTGCCCGCTCCAGTTTGGGAGCCAAACGTCGGAAATGCTCCACGAAGTTCCACCGGCTGTCGAGGACAAGTCCCAGGTACTTCATCGTCGACTCGACGCCTATGGAAACCTCTCCTACCGTTATTTAGGACCCCGACGGTGGCGCGTTCCGAGGACCATGAAAATACATGGCCTCGGACTTGTGCAGGGCCACTGAGGGAGTGTCTGGGACTTAATTTATAAATTGAACGGATTTACCTTTTTTGTCCAAAGAATTGTCTGAATTGTCTGAAAACAAAAATTGTCTGAATATCGGCGGCATTTCCCCATAACAAAATACCGTACGACATTATGCTATGAAAATAACTCAAGTTTACTAAACGGGCTGTGTCTAAATCAGATAAATCACGATTTTTTCTAACGGCGTATGCTGCGGCATGCAGTCCAAACGTGTAGTCCAGTCATTTGGTAGTTTAAAGTTTTGAAAATTATTGATTCTTATTAATCTTTGCCGCTTTAGCCGCTGTGCGCCATGTCAAATGAGTCTGAAAGGATACCTATTGTCGAAACACTGTTCGTTTTGGGCGCCATTTTTACAATATGGCGGCGCGAGTGGCAAAGAGACGAGATGGCAAAGTGAAAATTCAAAAAGAGCACGTCGAAGTCAATTGAGATAGAGCTCAAATTTGAGTCTGTGTTTGAGGTTTTGCCTTGCAATTAAAAAATAACATAACACATAAAAAATTAGGGTTTTTCTCTACAGCGCCAATCATGACTGATTGTGTTACAACGCACAGTTTTGAAGACATGTTCTAGTGCAGGGATCCCCAAACAATTTCGGACAAGTGACCCCTTTTCCAAAATGAACTGTTACCTCAGACCCCCATGGCCAAATTACCTACTTTTAAGATCAACCCCCTTATTCATAATGGTCCGCTAACTTAAAACAGCTGCTACAGAGTGTTATTTTTCATTCTGACTTAGGTCAATAGAAGAAGACAGAGTAAGAATTAGCAATGCTTTAAGTTAGCAGACTATTATGAATAAGGGGGCCCCCTTTTTATCTTTAGTTTTTTCCTATTGATAAAAAATACCTAGGTACTAAGGTACCAATTGGAAGAAAACTTTGCATTTGGTTAAGAGAGTAAAGTTGACTTCATTTTCTCATCAAAATTTAACAAAATAAAAAGACATACAATTCTGTAAATATCAAGTTTAATTTATAATGATTATTACAAATTAGGTACTTAAAGAACCTTAAGTAGGTAGGAAATAATATTTTAAAAAGTAATAATTCGCAAAGAGAAAATAAAACATTCAGTGTGATGGATGAACCTGGTGACTATCTACCAATCTAGCTACACCCGGTTCAATATAGGTGAGTTGCAGCCTTAAATCTCCACGTTCGTTGATTTTCAAGCGGTTTCTTTGTTTCGTCAAAATGTTTGTTACCACACTGAAGCTTTTTTCAACTAGGTATGATGATGGAAAAGCGATAAGGTATTTTTCAGCAATGTTCCACAATGTAGGATACTGTGTTTCAATGTTGCGTTGCAACCAGAACTTCTGATAGCCTTGCTTGAGCTTCTGCTTAAGCTCTTCGTCTGTGCTGATGGTAATCAACTCTTCTTGCATTATCACATTGGCTTCTTCTATGGCTGTGGCATTGTACAGATGTATTATCCATTGAGGAATTTGTAAATTTAAAAGATCCTCAAACCTCTCTGTAAAATCCTTGTGTAATGCGTCCAAGTGAGTGACATATGTATAATAAAATGTCATCATCTTGAAGCATTTCTGGTAATTTTGACAAATGCAGAAACTGCGAATATTCTATTCTGCCTAAATTTTGTTTATAAAGGATTAGTTTACCCACGAAGGCCGATATTATTGATTTTGTTTTAATCAAGTTAAGATCGTCACCCTGCAGCTGCAAATTAACTTTGTTGAACATTCCAAAGATATCAGTCAAGTAATAAATATCTGTTTTACAATTGTTCAGATTTTCTTTCAAATTCGGATCTTTTTCTTGTAAAAACTCCAACATAGATTCAAAAATGGCTGAAAATCTTTCTAAGCAAGAGCCTCTTGATAGCCAGCGAACTTCAGTTTGCAGAAGTAATCGAGTAAAGACTTCGTCGTTTTCCTCACATAGCTGAGCAAATAACCGAGAGTTCAAAGAATTGCTTCGAATCTTGTTGATAGCATTTATTACATATTGTAAAGACTTATGCAATCTAGGACTCAGCTTTTTTGCTACTAAATGCTGCCTGTGAATCACGCAGTGAATGACCAGTACATCAGACAGTTGTCGCTTTAAATAAGCTATAAAACCACGATGACGACCAACCATAGACGGTGCACCATCAGTAGCAACAGAAACAATGTTATTCCATGGAATAGCTTTGTCAGTAAAAAAATGTTCCACGGCCTGAAAAATCGATTCTTCTCTGAGTCTCTAAATATGTAGCAAAAAGCAGTTCTTGGCACATATTTTCATCTTTGATATATCGAACATATCCTAACAACAGAGCTTCATTGCCGGGTAATGTAGACTCATCCAACTGGAGAGAGAATCTGTTGGTCTGTAAGAATTTGCATAAAATGTTTTCCACATCGCGTCCCATCTCGTCTATGCGTCTCTGAACGGTGTTATTGCTCAAAGGTATTCTCTTTAAAATATCATGTGCGGGTTTGTGCAATGAAATGCTGAAAGACATACGCTCGAACTCATTATCTTGCACAAACTTGTCCACACTGACTTGCCGAGTTTTTCATCTTGTACGAACTTGAGACTTTACATTACTACAACAATGCTATTTCCTACAAAAATATTAAATATTCTTAGTACACGTAACACAACATAAACAATACAGTACCTACCTACCTATCTTGAAAGTTTTAAATAAGAACTTGTGTTAATTTAATAGGCGTCGATTTTTAGACCTCGTCGACCCCCAAAATCAGTTTTCGTTTATGTCGACCCCTAGGAAAACGATGACTACTTTGGGAATTCCTGTTCTAGTGGATGCGGTGTGCACTGGAGACAGAATGTTGAGGTTTTCGAAATATATCCCTAGTTTGAAAGACCGGCCAAGTGCGTGTCGGACCACGCACAATGAAGGTTTCCGTCGTTGTAATGAATTAATCCCAAAAACAAACTTAGCGCTGTTGTTGAAAAACATGTTCTTCAATCATCATTCTCCTGCCCTTATCCCATTTATTTGGGGTCGGCGCAACATTTCGCTTACGGATACTTCTCTATTAGTTGTCATCTCGGTAGTCACCCGCTTTCTAGCCATATCATCTTTCACACAGTCCATGCATCGTTTCTTTGCTCTTCCTCTACTCTTATAGCCATCGAAATTCATACTCAAGACTTTCCTCACGACATTTTCCTCATTCCTCCGCATCACATGCCCATACCATGACAACCGATTTCTGCACAACTTTTCAGTCACCGGTGCCACTTTCAGACTACCAAGAGGTAGTCTGAAAGTGCTCATTTCTTATTCTATCCATTCGTGTCACACCACACATCGCTCTTAGCATTATCATCTCAGCTGCATGCAATTGCCTTTCATTCATCCCTATTGTGGCCCAACATTCTGATCCATACAAGACAGCAGGTCTTACCATTGTTTTATATATCTTCCCCTTAAGTTTAAGGGGAATGCGGGAGTCGCAGATTGTTCCCGTGACCTGCTGCCATTTCCTCCATCCAGTGTTAACTCTATGCTTAACCGTTCGATCTACTTCGCCATCGCTTTTCACGAGTGAACCGAGATACCGAAAGTCAGAACAGACTGGGAGAAACGCTCCATCAAAGCGCATGGCTCCAGAACTGGAGAGACCGCCGAAATCGCAGAACATATATTCAGTTTTGGACACATATTTTCAGATTTTCTAGCCAACTTTCTCCAGCTTCTGTTGCCACTTCTCCATTCTGCTCTGGATCTCAGGTTCATCTTCACCGACAAGAACAATGTCATCGGCGAACAGCATGCACCAGGGTGCCTCTTCCTGTATGTCCGACGTCAGGGCGTCCATAATCAACAGGAAGAAGTAAGGACTTAACGCCGACCCTTGGTGTAAGCCTACAGCCACACCGAACCTGTCGGTATTGCCAGCAGCCGACCGGACGTAGGTACAAGATTGGCTGTACATAGCACGAATTAACTGCACATACTTCCCGGGCAAACCTTTCTCTTTCAAAGCCCACCACAACACATCCCGAGGTACCCTATCATATGCTTTCTCCAGATCAATGATCATCATGTGCAAGTTCTTGTGTGCACATCTGTACTTCTCGCACAATTGGCGGAGTGCAAAAGTGGCGTCCACTGTTCCTCGACCTGGCATAAACACAAACTGGTTCTGGGTAATCTCACTCTCCTCTCGCAGTCTTTTCTCTATTACTTTTTCCCATAGCTTCATACTATGTGACATGAGCTTTATCCCTCTATAGTTGTTGCAGTCCTGAACATCACCTTTATTCTTAAAGATGGACACTAGCAAATTATTGCACCATTCTTGTGGTATCCCTCCGTCATGCAACAACTTATTGAAGAATAAAGTCAGCCATATACATCAATCTTCTTTTAAACACTTCCATATTACCAGTAGATATATCATCTGGGCCCATGGCCTTACCAATTTTCATACTTCGAACTGCCTTCCTTACTTTATCCATGCTAATTTCCCTCACTAAACCCATATTTACCTGTACCTCTTTGAGCACACCATTCCATTTATTCTCTTCATTCATTTGTTTTTTCAAAATAAACCTTATATCGTTCTTTTATTTCGTCATCTTTGGACAGTACCTTACCGGCGTCATCTTTCATACATTTAATGTGAATTATATCTCTCATTTTCCTTTCTCTTGCTTTTGTTACCCGATAGAGCTCCTTCTGCCCTACGTCACGATCAATTCTCCAACTAAAAATGAAAGTTGGTCGAATATTATTCGTAAACTTGTAAAGCCTACTTAGCTGTGATAGGTAGTTTTCCTTTTAACTTCGTTATATATCTACTGTCATGATTTTTATCGCAAACCCACAATATTTTTGAACGGCCTATGTAATGAAATCCCACACCATGAGATAGACGAGAAAAAATAATCATACTTGACGTACAAATCTTGAAAACATTTTTTTTTAAGGTTTTATTTTATCACTTCGTCGGTGTGATTAATATGTATACTCATGATAAAAAATAGCTTTCTAGTACTAAGAGTATCAGCTAAGCCGCGGACAGATAGACAGACATGGTGAAACTATAAAGGTTCCTTGTTGACTACGGAACCCTAAGAAGACTCATTCCTCTCCCGCCCTGTTGACTGCTGTGCTTAGTGAAGCTATTTTAAATGAAAATCAAGGTATTGAAGTCGCGGACATCAACAGTGAGTCATTAAACCGATATTATTAAGTCCAGATTACTTCAAATCCAAAGCCCAAATTCCGTACGAAATTATACTGCACACTTCGCGTAGTCAGCTCAATTTGAATACACGCTTAGTTAGACGAATGAATGCGACGTCGAGAGTCGCGCACTGCAGCCACAAATTGTGTAATGCGAATTCACACGAGCGCACCTAAATATACCCCCTAAGGGAAATTAGGTTTCTATCTTTCGTATGTGGCCTTTCTTCGTTTATAAATGAAGATTTGAATTCCGTGTAAGTGATACCTACCGGTGGTGGTTGAGCGTCGATATTCGCAGGATGGATGGTAGCAGCTGGATGAGAGTTGCCGAGAATCGAGCTGAATGGCGTGCAATTGGAGAGGCCTATGTCCAGCAGTCGCCATGATGGGCATGATGATATCTACTGGCTTACATTCCTATATATTGTAGTGGGTGTTTCCACACCCACTACAATATATAGGAATGTGGATTGATGGATGGATTTAAAACACCCACGACATTTAACACGTATAATTTAGTAAAACAATATAAAAAACACTGAATCCTAAAAATAACAAAATGATGAATGTACGATTTTATATAAAGGTTAATAAAAAAAATACACATGGTATAAAGATTTCTCGTGCTAGAGCAGATTATTTAAATGAAAATTTGTTTACACGTACCAGTTTTAAAACTTGTGCGCGTGAGCTAGAATTGAATGATTGAAAAGTATCCCTAATGGTTGCAACCAGATTTTCGGGAATACGCTTGAACGATGGGGTTATATTATTATGTTAATCCTAAAAGAACTTGACGCTAAGCTCTAAACCGTGGTTGTGGTACTGACTTAATCAGGAACAGGCTAACTAAACACTGACGAACATTATTAATTGATTATCGATGCAATGATTTTATGTATATTCTAATTTTTAATTGATTTAATTATTTTACATTTTTAATTGACTCATTTATGTATTTTCTAATTTATACATTTTGAAATATTAGTTGAATATTATTTTTATTTTTATTTATTTCGGTGCAATGATTTTATGTAAATATATTGTAATTTGTAATTTGTAATGCTTATCTCTAATCTTTTTTATTCATTATGTGTTTGTGTTTAGTTTCTATGGGTGTAATTTATGGACCTGAAATAAATGGATTTATTATTATTATTATTATTATAAATCTATGGGTTTAAATTAAAATAACAATGAATAATGTTAATAAATAAAGAAATTATCCGGATCTCAATCCTGAAGCGATGTAGCGTAGACTTCACCGGAACTCCACGGTTACTGAAATTCCAGTTTTTTGTTTCATATGATTTCACAGCTTTGGCAGACGTTAAAAAATCACAAACCAAATGTTATTTAGGTCGGAGGAAATAAGGATGGTTTTTACCAGAAAAAAAGCCGCCTTGATGAACTTCATTCTACAACAAAACATAAGCGAGTAAGTGAACGAGCCACAAGTCTGAAGATAAAATGAGAATGGATAAAGAAATAAGAAATTTTGCATACCAGTTCCTTGAGAGATAAACGCCTGACTCGATACAGCAGGCTCCTGACTGCACAACTAATTATAGATACCACATTGTTATTGTGACTACATTTAAATGGTGATAAAAAAGGCTGAGCACTATTATAATAGTGCTCAGCTTTTTTTCATATTCGGTTTTTTTTTCGGTCATATTTTTATTTTGGTCACTAACACCGAAATGTTTATTGTATACAATAAAAATTTCGGTGTTAGTGACCGTCTAAAACGGAGCACGACAGAGGAATGAGCCCCAAAACATTTTTTTTGACAAGCAAAAAGAATTTTGAAATTAATTCGAACTTGCCAATAATATTGAATATGAGATGATTAGGAAAAGGAAAAATACCAAAAAAATAAATTACAATATGTATCTTCTGTCGTGTCGAAAACTGTTGTCCAGGAACACGACGACGTCGTATAATTTAAGATACGAGTAAGAAGAATCCTTTGCGTGCTTAGGTATATTAAAATAGTAGTCATCCAGAATCTTAAAGTTGATTTCAATGGTGTACACAAATTACCGTGTGATTAAGGGCCTGTGCACACCACGTTTTTAAACGCGCCGTTGACGCGCGTTTGTATTGATACAGACGCGATACGCACGCGTGTCAGACGCAGCCTGTAGACCTTCTGTAGGATAAAAGCGCGCCTATACACACGTTTATAAAACGCTCGTCAACGGCGTCTTTGAAAAACGTGGTGTGTGTGTTAAGATAAGAACCGAAGCTAATGCCCGTTTTCACCATCGTTACTTAAATTTAGGGAGGCATCTAAGACATTTTAAGTGTTAGTTTCGTTTTCACCATCACCTAAGGGTCACCTATGGTCCTAAAGGATCCCTTAAATATAGGGGCCCGATATTCGGTAAGTAACACTTGATTTGTTGTTGAACGTGAATATTTGCTTCAAAATCTTTTTACAAATGGCAACAGCATCCCGCATTAATCAGCCATTTATGGATTTATGGATTATATTGGATGATATTTTATGTATTTTAAATCAAATCGTGTTTATTTTATGTTTTCTTTGTATTTTGTCATATTAATTTTACATTAATCTACGTGATCTATCGATGGAATACGTAATCAAATCAAATCAAAATCGTTTATTGCAATCCATAATGTACAATTACAGGTGGTAATAAAGAAAAAAAATAGAAACAATTATGGACCCTGTCGGGCACAACACATTTTTAAATAAGTAGAGAGAGGAGAAGCGCTTTATTAACCATTCATTCACTTATTCTATTAATATTTTATATGCAGGTATATCTATTCATTTATTATTTATTTAATTATTTTTATTATTGCTTATTTCTTTACTCGCTTAAAATTGTTCAATAATTATTATTAATGTAGTATAATTATTATGTTATAATTTATTTTGTTATTTTACTTATTAAAATATATCTGTTATTCATAATGATGTATTATTATTATCATTGAATTAATCCATTTGAATTATTTTATATCTTATTATTTATGTATTTATATTTCCATTCATTTACATATTCTATTAATACTTTATATGCAGATATATCTATTCATTTATTATTTATTTAATTATATGAAATATTGCTTATTTCTTTACTCGCTTAAAAATTGTTCATTATTATTAATGTAATATAATTATTAAATATTATAGTTAATTTGCTTTTATTATTTTACTTATTAAAATATATATGTTATTCATAGTTATGTATTATTATTATTGATTTTTTTTTGTTAGATATTCTTGCTTTTTTTAATTAAGTATTGCTTTAGTTTATTTAAAAATGTACTGGTTTTATTTTGTTGTTTTATGTCTTCTGGTAATTTATTATATATTTTTATTGACATTGAATATGGACTAGATGATGAAATGATTAAATCGGTAATTTAATCGAAAAAGTATGATTTAGAAAAATAAACTGTCACTTTGGTAAGTGGCCCTTACGTAGATACCTACGTAAGGGCCACTTAATCTGGTGAAAACAAACTTAGGTAAGAGGCTGATTTAAGCAGTCTCTTAGGTTAAGGGACCCTTAGTAAGGAAGAGTTTGAGGGAGCGATGGCGAAAACGGGCATAAGGGGCTTACAGAGTTCCCGGAATAATTGTGTAAGCATACCTTTTTTTTTGCAATAAGGTTATTTTTTGATAAGCTTGTCATTTTTAAAAAAACGCATAGAGATCTCTGTTCTTTCTTTGAGTATTGTAAAGAAGTGTGGTTTTAAGAAAGTTACGTATTATCTTTTGGACTTATTGCTTTTGTTTTATAAATATGACGATATTTATACGAAAAAGTCGCTCACGCTACTTTCAACTTCGAATTAGCAATATATTGCAAGGTGAAACTGCACTAAACCCTATATTAGCGGGTAGCTTATTTCATATAACAACTTCAATGACTAGGGGTATGTAGAGCTACGATGCGTATTTTCTGAGTTGTCGTAGTTTTAGTGAACGCTCGCGTGTCAATTCTACCGACTATGAAAACATCGGGACAGGATATCGATTTGGAGAATTATAACAGTAGAAGGGTTATTGGTAGTTCCATTTAATCACATGGCAATTTGTATAAAACATGGCAGTAGAAGGAAAACATCATGAGGAAACAGGCATGTCCTAAAACCAAAAATTCTAAGACACGTGGCAACTACTAACCCACACTGGGCCCGCGTGGTAAGATTACAGCCCACTCCGTCTCGAAGAGGAGTCCTGTGTCCCAGCGTTGGGAATATTATAGGCTGAATGTGTTACAATATGCTATGCTGTCATCATCATCTGCCTAGCCTTTTCCCAACTATGTTGGGGTCGGCTTCCAGTCTTACCGGATACAGCTGAAAACCAGTATTTTACAAGAAGCGACTGCCTATCTGACCTCCACAATCCAGTTACTGGGTAACACGATACCCCTTGGTAAGACTGGTTGTCAGACTTTCGAGCTTCTGACGACCCGTAACGACTGTCAAAGATTTACAAATGGCAGTCGGGACCAACGGCTGAACGTGCTTTCCGAGGCACGGAGGGGTCTTGATATGTAAAGATGGTCAACCATCCACGGACCAACCGCGGCAAGCGTAGCTTAACCTGATGGTATGCTATGCTGTATGGCAGTAGAAAATATTATAGTGTATGCAATTCCCCGACAAGTCTATTCACAAAAGCTTTGTGTGTATTAACGTCCGTCTTAAATAAAGAAATAAAAAATTGAAACAAGCATTTCTCAGCTCAACTAACCGTGTGTCGACTGAAGTTAATAAACTATTTCCACAAATTAATAAATACGAACCAAGGGATAGGAGTTAAAGTAACAGTTTCTACTTGACAGGAAAAATACATTCATGTTTCATTTATTTTATGGAAAATGAAAGGAGAAATTGCTTCAATAAAACTTCTATCATTATTTTTCGCACAAAAAAGGAATAATAATCAAAATTAAGATAATCGGATTAATATTTCACACGTTGAAAATAATGTAATCTTTAAACTAATGTTATAAATAATAATAATAAAAACGTTTATTTTAGATACAATCCATTAAGCTTAATAGTAATAAAAAGTCGGCGCTTACATATAAAAATAACCAAAATAAAAGAATTTAATTAACAGCAATAACAATATATAATACATAACAATAAAATAAAATAATATAAAATAATAATATGTCAGTATTGTCCAGTAGACATACATATCCATCTATGTTGCGGGTTGCGGGTCAACAGGTAGATGTTGCCTACTTCAATTTCAGGAAGGCTTTTGACACAGTGGATAGCGACGACCTTTTAGCTAAATTGGCTGGCGTAGGCTGTACACCTCACACTTTGTCGTTTTTTGCCTGCTATTTACGAGACCGTTGTCAGTGCGTCGACTGCAGTGGGCAGGTCTCTGAGCCCCATTTCACGAGATCAATAGTCAGTCAGGGCAGTAATTTAGGGCCTCTTCTCTTCATTTTAACAATTAACGATCTGCCGCGAGTAGTTAATAAATCCACCTTTGTTATTCGCTGACGATTTGAAATTAGTTCTTAAAATAAAACAGGAAACTGATTATGACATACTGCAGCAGGATATTAGTGGGGTAGTAAAATGCAGTCATAGCAATAGCCAAATGTTCGGTGTTATCAAATGATAACACCGAACCCGTGCGCGCGACCCAAGGCATTATCAATATTGCATGGATGGAATCCGACTGACACGTGTCTCAGAGGTTAAGGACTTAGTCGTGCGCTTTACAACAATTAAAATTTCCGTAAGCATACCGATGATCTTTGTAAAAAAGCATACCGCAATTAAGGGTTGGTCTTACGGCTAGGAAACCAATTCACGAACATCAGTGCTCTGAGATTGTTGTACGAAGCGCTTGTAAAAAGTCATTTGGAATGCAATGCTGTCGTCTGGTTGCCAGATGAAGCCAAGTACAAACTAATGCTACAACGTATCCAGAACAAATTTATAAGATTCCTGAACTTGAAGCAGCATGGTGTGTATTCAGGGTATCCACTATTGTATCCTACTCTATTTGTATTGGGCATGGTAGGCTATAATAAACTGGAAGTAAGAAGGGAAGTAGCTCTCGCCACTTAGGTACTTATTTAAGATTATGCGTGATAAAATACACAACCCAGGCGTTCTACGTACGGTTGGGTTGTGTGTTCCTGATGGGCACGTGGGGCGACGGAGGCGGCCGCCGCTGCTGTGGGTGCCGCCCGCTCGCACCAACCTGCTGCAGCACGCGCCTTTGACGCGCGCCCTGCATACGCTCAATATGGTGTCACAACAGATTGACTGCTTCAATTGTACTCTGAGTGAATTTACACGGGCGTACACGTATTATGTAAAGTTAATCTTGGTGTTCATAATAATACAATATTGTTAGTCTAATTTTTGGAGTATCTAATCTATTATAAGTATAACTATAACTATGCTATTGTATTAGGTTAGACCTGTGATGATAGTCGTATGTGTTTTAAAACAAATAAAAAAAAATATAATAATTATAAAAGTTGTTGGAACGTAAAGTCTGTGCGAGAAGCAATCAAAGCTGAGGAGTTTGTTTGAACGCACTAATCTCTGGAACTACCAAGTTTGAAAAAAATCGTTTTGTATTTGGTAGCCCAATTCTTGAAGAAGGCATTAGGGTATTTAAGGCACTGACACGAGGCAAATGACCAAAATAGGCTTATCTTAAGAAAAAAAAAATTGCCAAATCTGTATAGTGTTTGTGGTAGCGGTAAAATATATATAATATGAATGCAGAACTTGGTTGTTTTTTATTTTCGATTACTCAACTCAATTTTGAGTAAACAGATAATTACTTCATATTTTGCAATAAATTACAAGCGTTATGTCATCGCGCTTCTCTTTATTTTCTATGCAATCTGATAGTGACCGCGGTTTAGGTGTTGTCAGCGTGTTGCGACCCTTAAAAGCAAAAAACACTAAAAAAGTCAGAAAGACCGCTAAGGGAAAACGTACTTATTAGCACGTGCGAGAAAATGTGGCTGTCATTTGAGTATACAGAATGGCGATTTGGTTATCACTTTAAATAGTACAGCGGTTAACTCAAGTTCATATTTATGTCTGTTCAAATAATAAAATAAACATCCGGAGCGCGGTGCAGTGTGCTAATAGCCTAACAATATACTTAAGTGTCTACGCTTAATTGGTCAAGGACAGCTAATGGGACACAATTGATTTTCTGTTGTTTTACACCGAATCGGTGTCGCGCGGGGCTTTACAGGTAGCAGTGCCAAGGCACAAACATTTGTATAAATTTTACGTATATCATGAAAATAGTAAAATAGAATAGAATAGAATACTCTTTATTATGTACACCATAAAAATTACAGATACAAATGTTAAAATTTTGCAAGGGGTGACACAATGGGCGGTCTTATCGCTAAAAGCGATCTCGACCGAAAAGTAACTCTTAGACAAATCCTTTTGTTTATTATTTTGTTTTTATCAAAGCAGTTGTTTGGTGATTAATTATACAAAATAGATAATAATCTTTCTTTATGAGGATAGTGTTGGAATCAAAGAGATGTATGTGACTGTGTTTGTAGAGACTTAATATAGCGGCAAGTATTTTAAATTTAAAATGTACAGTTGCCAGCAATTACCACAAATTGTCAAATTTCTCCAAATGATTTAAACCTTAAAATGTTGAGAAAATTTGACAGTTTGTGGTGAGCTGATGTGCTGGCTACTGTACACAATAAACATATTATTATTTTGGCCTTTTTACATCGTTACTTTCTCAAACATGTTAATTAGGTTTCGTTTTCTGTTTTAGAAATAATGTCAGATACCATACATCGATATACGCCACGATAAATTCTCTAACTCCAAATTTATGTTGGTCGACTATTACTCGTTAACTTGTAAAGCCTACTTAGCTGTGATAGTTTTCGTTTTAACTTCGTTGTATATACCGCAAAAGTGTTTTTTTTTTCAAATATCCAATTAAGCTGGCAGGAGTGTCCCCACACTTGATTCTAACAAAAAATTGCACTTAATATTTCGTAAACGACATGGCGAAACTATAAGGGTTCCTTGTTGACTACGGAACACTTAAAATGACATGAAATATGCAGCTCAATAAAGTGTCAGAGTAATTGGCTGGCCATCAATTATTCCTGACTTGAATCCCATCGAAAACTTATGGGCTTAAATGATTTTAAATTGAGACTGTGATGCGAACTAAGAAAAATTTTACTGAGATCGTGCCATCACATCGAAATGAGAACATAATGAAACGAAACAATTTTATTAGTGTTGGAACATGGTCCTGGGGCCAACCACTGCCATTATTTTAGTATTACATCAGTATAAGAATGAGATGAAGCTATACAGGAGGTATAGTTCCATCTCTTTGCCACTGTAGGGCTGTTAAGGCTTAATATTACGTTCCAACTGGAACTTCAAAATCGTTTCGCGCTACTGGAAATCACAGGCACTGTCGACGAGAAAGCCGATAAGATGGTCAAAGCACTACGTGACGTGTCCTGCAGACTTTTGTCAACGCAGCGAAAGAGTAAGGTGTCCAAACTTTCCTCGGAAACTCTAAGACTTATGAGGAAAAGACAAGAGTTGCCATCTACCATAGAAATATAACAAAACAGGAGAAGTGGCAAGTGGGTGTGTCTGTATCTGCACGATATGATCAAAATGCTCATGTCTTAGGCAAATGGTCGCTTCCGCGAACTAGTGCACTTTCGACCGTGATCATGACTACATAATAAGAACGCCGTGTTGTTCAGTGGTTTCTTGTAAATACCGAAGTCAAAACAAAAACTTTGTTACTCATGGAATCACTAACTATAAATAAGTTCAAGTATTTTACTATATTTGTCTTTAACATCATGTAAAACAACAAATCGTAAAATATTTATTGTTTTTACTACGTTATTTTTGTTTTCAAATATCACAGTGACTGTACTTTTTGTGCAGTAAATACGTGGGACACTCAGAAAGTTTTGCGGCATCATGCCGACGCAATGCCGCTGGAACTAGCCGCACCGTTGTTAGACAAGGACGGTCCACACGGTTGCTGCAGGGAAAGAACTGCTAGGGACCATGTCTCCAAAAGAGCATGATGCTGACGTAATGCCGCTGAAAAGCGGCTTGAGTCATTTTATGGATGTGTTGCTCTGAGTACTCCAAGTACAGATGTAAAGTATCGTGTGAGTAATACCTAATACTTTTTGTGCAGTAAATACGTAGGACACTCAGAAAGTTTTGCGGCATCATGCCGACGCAATGCCGCTGGAACTAGCCGCACCGTTGTTAGACAAGGACGGTCCACACGGTTGCTGCAGGGAAAGAACTGCTAGGGACCATGTCTCCAAAAGACCATGATGCTGACGTAATGCCGCTGAAAAGCGGCTTGAGTCATTTTATGGATGTGTTGCTCTGAGTACTCCAAGTACAGATGTAAAGTATCGTGTGAGTAATACCTAATACTTTTTGTGCAGTAAATACGTGGGACACTCAGAAAGTTTTGCGAAAATTTAAAAATTCGTTCTATAGGTAAATATTTTTTTATTTAATCTTATCAAAGTACTCTCCACTAGACTCTATACAAAGTTTCATGCGTTTGAACCAGTTTTCAAACACTTTTTCCAGTCCGCCGCAGACACCTCGTTTACAGCCTGCTCGAATGCTGACAGTGCATCTTCTGGCGACGAGAATTGTATCACTTTGAGCTGATTTTTTATTTTCGGGAATAAAAAGAAGTCACACGGTGCTAGGTCAGGGCTGTAAGGAGAGTGACCCAGGAGTTTGACCGGCGTGCTGTTCAGGATGTCCCTCGTTTTGAGCGCGGTGTGCGAAAGTGTGTTGTCGTGGTGGAGCAGTAGCTCGCGGAGCCCTGTGTTTGGTCGCTTTTTGCTGACAACAGAGAAAACTTCTGCCAAGCATTTGGTAGTATACCATTCAGCGTTGATGCTTCTTTAGTTCTGTAAAGGAATTGACACCAAGTAGCCAGTCAAATTGAAAAAGCTCGCGATCAAAATCTTCCCCCCGCTTCTAGATCGCTTCACTTTGGTAGGCGTTGATTCGTTTTGAAACACCCAAACCGTCGACTGGCGCTTTGTTTTTGGATCGTATTGATAAGTCCAAGTCTCATCACCTGTAATGATTTCGTAAACACGCCGAGACAAGCCTGCATCAAATTTGTTTATCATATCACGGCACCATTTCACCCGGGCCTGCTTCCGAGCATCGGTGAGGTTGTGCGGCACCCAGCGTGAAACTATCCTCCTCACGCGAAGATGCACGTGTAAAATTTCGTGAAGGTTTCCCAATCCAACCTGCAGTATGTGCTGAATCTCTTGATACGTAAGTCGCTTATTGTCATGGAGTACATTTTTCACTGCTAGCACGTTTTCTTCCGTGACAGCCGTCAAAGGGCGACCACTTCTTTCTTCATCCCCTAAAGTTAGTCGACCGCGCTTTAATCCGTTATACCAACAATACACAGTTGCCTTAGAAACGCTTTCATCCGTGAATGCCATTCGAAGTCTATCGTACGATTCGTCCGGTTTCAGGCGACAGTTGAAATCGTAAAAAATCATAACGCGAAAATGCTCCCAGCGCAGATCCATTTTTAATGAAACACGATAATTATTAGCTCGCAAAAAATGTGGAGGGAAATTTTGAAGTTGGAAAGTACCTATTTTCACTTACAAATAATCATAATTTCAAAATAGATGGCCAGTCTCATACATAAAAACTTTTTTTCGCAATACTTTCTGAGTGGCCTAGTACATTGCCTTAACCACTACCTAAGTATATCACAAAGTGGACTGGACAAGCAATGTAAAAATCACAAAACGATACTCTATCTATGCGGATGCATCGCGTAGTTCGGCCGCTGTGTCTTGCGACGAGTTAATTATGTGCTTGTGTAGATCCACTAACGTAGGCTATCGAGAACAAGGTCGCTTGCCTAATGAATAATATTGCTATTATAGTTATTCTTCATTTTGTCAACCGTTTTAACCCAATTGAAAGCCATGTGAAATAATATTTTTTACTCATTTTGATTTTATCATATTGTATATTTTTTTATTTACTTTTTAAATAGTTTTCTAGCTACATTATTATTTATGTATATTATATTAGTATCTGTATATCGTTTATTATGTATTTTACTTTCAGGACCCGGAGGACAATTTTTTTATACAATAATAAACGGAAGAATCGATAACTTTCTGATTTAGTCAATCACTAGCATTTATGAAAAATAAATAGCTTTTGTATGGTGTAAGGTAAATACACGATGTGCTTGATGGAATAAGGTTTATATTTGATTGATGTTCCGCTATTCGAATCGGATGCGAGTAGTGAATCATGACGCGAGCCAGTCGAATATAACAACTGCGGTTTCGCTGCTATGGTTTCGTGGCGGAAGTTTGCTACCGGCATGAATTGAACTACAGTTGTTTCGCTGCTATGGTTTCGCAGTGGACATGTGGTACCGCCGTTAGACACAACGCGGTCGGCGAAACCAGCGGGACATAGTGCAGATGACCATCGGGACGAATTAACGCGCCACTAAACGGGGGACATCCGGGATGTCGACCAGTACGAGATTAGGGCGGCTCTTGAATAGTTAAAGAACAACAAAAAAAAAAATGGACAGAAATCACTTTCTAAACGTAAAGTTACGTGAAACAAAACTAGTTACTAAAATAAAATAATGGCTGTCCTATTGTAGGTATGCTGGAAGAGATTTCTTTAGAAAGAAACATCAACTTTGTACGTATTTTTCTGTTCCTTTCTTCTTGTCTGTTTATGTGTGTACATAAACTGTTAAATAAATAAAATAAATAAATGGTAAAATATTCATCAATATCGGGCCGAATATAATTATATCAGTATCGCATCAGCGTCGGTAAAGCTGCTTTGATATAGTGGAATCGGGTTGCTGTCATGATTTATTAATGTGGAAACGCCCATTATACGGGACATTTTAAGTAATAATTTTAGTTCTACCATTAATCCTCCTACGACGGGTTTTTATAAGTTTGACGTGTCTGTCTGTTTGTGTGTGTGTGTGTGTCTGTCTGTGTTATCGTAGCTCCCGAACGCATGGATCGATTTTGATATTGTTTTTTTTTTGTTTGAAAGGTGACTTAATCGAGTGTTCTTAGCTATGATTCAAGAAAATCCGTTCAGTCGTTTGAAGATTATCAGCTCTTTTCTAGTTGATATATAACTTTTTTTTTGTGGTTTTTTTTTTTTTGTTGTTTTTATTTTTTTTTTCGCTCACCAACTTACAGCGCAGGTATCGTGTTTGGGCTCATTGTACTGATCTCAATAAATAAGTTATAGCTAGATGGTGTTCAGGGTCTGAAGATGGAGAAGGAGAGAGAGAAATGTGGGTTATTATTAAGTAGGTACCTTCACTTTGGGAAAAATACCTACAGGGGAGCAGATTTCGGGGATATACGTATCGATGGCAGCATGTCTGACCTACTAGTAATATATAAAGTTTAAAAAGTAGATAATAAAAGTTAAATTTAAAATTAATAAAACCCCCGACACTAACAAAAACATATAAAAAGCAACAAAACAATACGTATTGGGCCCCTTCAGTCCAATATAAATTTAGGTAATATTTTGAGCCAAACGTCATCATCGGTGCGGGAAGTGACAAGTATGTTTTTCTTTGTATAATCAACTCTCACATCACACACAGTTGTATTTCTAAAGGAACCAGATCTTTCACAGGAGTGACAGTTTCAGTCAGTGGTGGGAGTATAGTAATAACTATACACCATGAATATTCCAACTACAACGGGGCAACGATACAACGTTAATGGATATAGCCAACACAACAAAAGCGAAATTATCATGCAGGATAACATGGTCAATTGGCACCCATAAATCCCAATTGGATCACATTATTACACCACATGCAAAAGGAAAACCACTTCCACCTCATTAAAGGTGAATAGGCTAATAGGGGCACCTCCGACAATAAAATAATCAATAAAATAATTATATAAACAGCAAAGAACAAGAGGGACAGGGCCAAACACAACGAACAAAAGCAACCGCAAGCCACATATAAACCGCCGCAGGAGACGCCCAGGGCGTCGGGAATCCCGGGTGGATTTCCGGCCACCGTAGGCGCGGGCTTGCGGACGGTGAGCAATGGGTAGCTCACCGTCCGGTAAGGACCAGGCCCGGGTCGACGGCGCGTCGCATTCCACGCGCGCCTCAAAGAGACGTCGTCAGCACAAAGTAGGGGTCCACTAGGGCCGATGCCTGCCGGGGTCGCGGGAAGGTACTTATGGGTCACCAAAGCCCCCGCAACACAGGCAACAGGAAGGAATACGGTTGGGTTTTAGTCAGTAAGAGTCTGACACACCCTCCCGCTCCACCCAGAGCGGGAGGGTGTGTCGGGCAACTACCAAGCTGTCTTTTTAAACAATAGGCCAACCAACATAGGACCACATTCCGTACGCTTAAAAGGGTCTTGGACGAAGAATGGCGTGCAGGAAATAGAATTTATGTACGGACCTTCGGCCAGCTAACAAACAATAATCGTGCCAAGGGCACGCGCAGGGTGGACCCAGGTACCGGGTGGCCTGGGTATCCTACCAAGTGTTGGCGTTTGGCAGCCAGTAAAGAGTGTTAGGTCCGACACTTTTAGTTACTAGTTATACTGTCCCTACCGGCTTAATTAGTTATGTGTGATATGTACAAATAGTGTACCTAACTTTAATCTATAATAAGCGTGTGACAATTATAATAATATTATGTGCAGTTTTATATTACAGTGTCCCAAAATCCTTCGTTTTTGTGAAGGCTACCTAGGAAGCTCGTCTATGGCAATGTCTAGAATTAGAATGAATTTTAGACATTACCATAGTCGAGCTTCAAATGCTCAGGTAGCCCGTAGTACCCAGCACATTGCAAAAAAAGGGTCGTGAGGATACAATAAAGGTGAAAGTCAACAGTCTGTGAATTCCGAATAAGACGTTATTATAGGTTGCTACATGCGAAGTTTACGCAATGTTTTCATCTTATCGAGGATTCCAACGTGGCGATATTTGGATTATCGTAGACTCCACGGAAGTATGAACGTGCCAATTTCTACCAGTCAACTCCAACAGCAAGCCGCGTCAAAAAAAAAAAGCCGCGTCAAAACCTCGTTCCAAAAAACTTGAAACGGATAGTAACGAGACCTCAGACGAAGACATTGGAAACAGCAACGTGTAACACAGCATAGCAGTGACAGAAACGCGTCGAAAAAGCAGTTAAACCGTGCCATAAGATTCATTCATTCATCATTCATTCAAAATCTGGACCTCAGCCAACCTGGCGGCAACTGTGTTAAAAGAATGACAACATAAAGCAGGACATGACTTACTTCGACAAGAAAATCAACTTTTGGGTGGACAGGGCTGAAGACCGACATAAGATTAGGCAGCATAGCAGGTAGCACAGCATAGCAGTGACACAGAAAAGAGTCGAGAAAGCAACTGGATCTGAGCCAACCTGGCGTCGACGTTGTTAACTCCCATAGATAAATTACCCGTCTCTCCACTATTCCATTGCTTGCTCTAGGATGCATATCCAGTAGGCTCTAATAATCCTTCCTATCCTAAGGGCACGTCTTCCTGACCATTACCGCGCCCCCCGGTCTACTCTTTGATATGCAATGGTCTCTGTAGTCCCATGAAACATGAGGCTCCAGGGACTAGTGCGAATCCTTGGATTCATTCGAGCAATCGAGTCTGGTTTAACTACGCTAGGTTTTTTAGCTTTCATTCATTCATTCATTCATTCATTCTTCCATTAATCCTCCTACGCGTTATAATATTTATATAGTTGTAGGTCCGGGTATAAGTGTTTGAGTAGTTATACGTTTAGGATTTTGAGTCTGTAAATAACTCAAATTATAAAGGACATACATAGTATGGGATATTTTGCTTCAAACATTTAATATTAGTTTAGTTGATGTAACTGGTGACCGAAAAGCTGGCGGCTTTCTCGCGCAACGCATCAGCATTGCAATTCAGCAAGAAAATGCCGCCAGCATCCTCGGTATAAAACCTCGAGGGCCTTTTTTAAGTTTAACTTAATTTAAATTTAATTTAGTTAATGTTAATAATCATCTTGTAATTTGGTTATGTAAATAAATAATTAACTAACTTTGTATTAGTTTTACTTAATAATCTCTTTCAATAATATGGCAATCTCTCAGCTTTTCATCATCATCTACCTAGCCTTTTCTCGACTATGTTGCGGTCGGCTTCTAGTCTAACCGGATGCAGCTAATCTCTCAGCTGTTCTAAAATCTAAAGAATAAATTGAAGTTAACTTTTGATGAACTGGATTATACAAGGTGTCATTTTGCATCCTCGTCAAATTACAGGAGGCTGCTATGAAAGACATACATAATCAAATAAAATTACGATACCTACTCAATAATTAATACATACTTGTTTTTTTAGTTACTTAAGTATGAAAGTATTTTAGAATACACCACTTTCACAGAACAGAATCACCCCGTTGCGTATGCGGTAGTGTGTGTGTAAATACACACATACAGATTTCCAAAAATTAGAAAAAAAAAATACAAACCTACTTATTTTATTATTGATTCTTGTCGAGAATCATTACCATAGTTACCTCCTTGAATTTGACGAGGATGCAAAACGACATCTTGTATATTCGAGACAAAATATATGTATACTGATCCAAGAAGGTTAGTATCCGTTTATTGCGTGATGTTCGATATAAGATAATGAAAAAAAAAACAAACTACTGATTTCCAAAAAACACTACAAAGTGAAAAATAATTTTAAAATGGGTTCGGTATTTTTTAGTTTTTAACCGACTTCCCAAAGGAAGAAGTTCTCAATTCAGATGTTTATATTTTTTTTATGTATGGTTGCCGATTTCTCCGTCAATTGCGAACCGATTTTGAAAATATTTTTTGTTTGAAAGTCAAATTATAATCTGATATGGGGATCCTGAAGTGGAACTGTTGATGAAGACCACAGATGGCCACCGGAACTACTTAATAATAAGTATTTAACGAGTTAAGAAAATAATTAGGAAAATACGTATTACTCGTATTGAAGCTAACTCAAAAACTACCCAAGCAAAGTTAATAAGATTGCACTGAGCAAGCTTCCTCAACCAAATGAAAAAAAAAATTCAAAATCGGTTCACAATTGACGGATTACTCTATCGGGGAACATAGATAAAAATAAAATTCCCTGGTCCTTTTATTGAAGTCGGTAAAAAATTAAACGATATTTTTTTACGAATAACCTTGTGTAATTATGACAAAATACAGTTTATCGTTGGTTGCCTTGTGATAATATTTAGTATTCATAGATTTTGATTTTTCGAATTCGGAATTTAAAAAATATACGAGTAGTACTTACCTACACCCCGATGGTGAGCAGTACTTGCATCCCGATGTTAGTTGTATTTATACCCCAGCCGACAGTACGTAGATTTTACGAAGATCTCGCCACCGTGTTCTAGCGCCATCGGCGCTGTTATTATCTAACCTGCTACTAGCAAGCTCAAGGAGAAAATAAATAAGAAACCTGGTTAAACAACTTGGCTGATGATGTTTTTCTAACTATCTTTGTTCGTCCATTTGATGTTGGTTCTCTCTACAGTTTATACGTTTCTCTCGTTTGTTTTTACGATGAAACCGCACCTTTACTTCTCTTGTTCTTTGTATGTTTTTTGTAGCAATTTAGAACATCGAGGTATTATAGACAAGATGTATAATAGTATAGTTAATATGTTACAAAATGCAGCATCAAATTGCTGTAAGTGAACATTAAATAGTTTTCAAAAGAAAAAGCCCTATGTTACTAGCTGGAACAAATCGTCGCCAACACCGCAAAGGGGCGAACCTCGAATAAGAAAATTTTACAGGAGAGCCAAAAAACGTTTTTTTTTTCTCCCGATGACGCGCTTATTTTGATCATATTAAAAACATATTATAATAATAAAAAAAAATCAAATGCGATGGTGTACTATGGAAACAGGACTACAAAATTAATACAAATATAACAATTTACAATGCCAGGTTTTCAGAGGAAAACAATTGGAAAATTGGCGACGTTTGGTAATTAGAGGCTTATATCGCTCGCAACTGTGATTGCTAAGGTACTGGATAGTGTGATGGAAAAAAAAATAGATAAACATCTTAAATTACATGACTGTGGTGGAAGTTGTCGAGTGAGACTGAAATTCCTAACGAATTCACATCGCTCTTTGAATATTGGTATGGCACTGATTGCCATACCAATATTCAAAGAGCAAAGAGCTGACATTGTGACGCCGACGTCACAATGTCGTGTGGGCGGGATCACTATTGGATGCATAAAATATAGGTTAGAGTGTGGCGTAAAACATGGTGGTCTGACTTCGCCCAAGTTCTTTAACCTGTACGTGGATCGGCTGGTCTTTGAGCTCAGCAGCACTCGGCGAGGTTGCTCGATTGATGGAGTTTTTGTTAACAACATAAGTTAGCCCATCGATGAATGTCCTCGGCGCTTAATAAAGGTATACGAGCGCTATGCTCCCAGCCCATGGGCTCAGGTATTTTATTTTTTTATAACACGACCAAGAGTAAGGAAGAGCTATGACACCGTATCTTAGATCACATTGGACGTCAGTGCTCTCAAAAGAGTGGCGCTGTTTAAGTACCTGGGCCACTGGGTCACCGAGGCTCTCACAGATGATGTGAATGTAGAAAGAGAACGCAGGGCATTGTCAGTCAGAGCTAATATGCTGGCCCGTAGGTTTGCACCGGTAAAAATAACTTTATTTAAGGCAAGGAAGGTACTGTCTTTTTTTTATTACGTGCAACCTATGGGTGAAGCACACGCAGAAGACTTACAGTGTCCTGCATGTCCAATACAATAACACGTTCAGGATGTTGATGAGGTTGCCACGCTTTTATAGCACATCAGGTATGTTTGCAGACGATTGCTCCTTCATGGAGCATTTGAAAAACTACATGTACGAGTAGTGCGGTCAAAATCCAATGTTTCCATTGTTGTGTGTCTATTATTATTATATAATGTATAAAAAAACATGTATGGATAACTATAATAACTACTTACGAGTGTAAATTATCTAAAATAAAAGAATTGAATTGAATAATAACTGATAGTACTAAATATAAACCAATTTGTGTAATTCTGGTTATCAAAGGTTTATTTTTTACAGTTTGTTGATAAATGTGAGTAGTTTCTTAAGATAATGATTCCTTAATTTGAGCAGATAATAATTAAGTACAAGCTCGTAAATTATTATAAACTGGAGCAGAACAGTTACAACTGCAAAATAATACGTAATTATTAGGGGCGTAAGTCGTTTTCTTATCGTGTGTATTTTACTACATTAAGTTTAGCTCAGCAGGTAATCAAGCCAATTTCTTTATCAATGGTCTGTTTAAAGCTTCTACCAAACCTGCGCGTCAAGTACGCGAGACGCGGGATGCGAAGCGGGAGCGTCAACAATGCGAAACTAAACGTGCACACCTACTGCGCGAACCGCGAACTTCATTTTGTTTAGTGAATAGTCACTGAAGCTGCACGTCTATAGCTTAGTTCAACACCTAAATTGTTGTGTACGATTCTAACTCTGATGAAGAAAGCCTTTTATTGCTTGCCCTTGCGGCCTTAAATTAAATTCTTATACCTTGGATTTTTCAAATTGTACAAAGTAGCATGTTCTCTCACTCTTTATAAAAGCATCTCTGTAGTAGCTTTTGTCATCGTGGAGTTAAAATCTAAGGTTAAAATTATAAGAGATATATCCGTACATACGTTTGACCACAAGAAGCGTGCCTCCCGCTGTGCCGACGCGGTGTGGAATACGGGATTGATACAAGCTTTCCGGTAGCTTAGGTCAATTGAAAGCCATTAGTCTAGGACTTCTGGGATATTGTCTGTTTGGGCTTGTGGCTAAGTAATAACAGCCGCACGGATCGACCTACCAGGTTAAGCTATTTTTTCCGCTGTTGGTTCGTGGATGGGTGACCATCTTTACATACAATGACCCCCGTGCTTAGGAAAGCACGTTAAGTTGTTGGTCCCGGCTGTCATTAATTCTGGATCTTTGACAGTCGTTACGGGTCGTCAGACAGTCTGACAACCGACTGGTTGTCAGACTGTCTGACGACCCGTAACGACTGTCAAAGAGTACCAAGACTACCAAGACTACCAAGGGGTACCTATCTTATTACCCAGTAACTGGGTAGAAGAGGTCAGATAGGCAGTTGCTTTAAATACTGGTATTCAGCTGCATCTCTCAGACAGACTCGAAGTGGATTTCCGGCCACCGTAGACGCGGGCTTGCGGACGGTGAGCAATGGGTAGCTCACCTTCCGGTAAGGACCAGGTCCGGGTCGACGGCGCAACGTGTTTTACGCGCGCCTCATAGAGATGTCGTCAGCACAAGTGTAGGGGTCGACTAGGGCCGATGCCTGCCAGGGTCGCGGGAAAGTTCGAAAGGTCACCGAAGCGCCCTGGCAACACAGGCAACGGAAGAAACACGGGTGGGTTTTAGTCAGTAAGAGTCTGACACACCCTCCCGCTCCGCCCAGAGTAGGAGAAGTTATTTGATGATTTCCCACCCAAAGAAAAAAAAAACGTTACTCATAAAAATTACCTTATTTTTTGGAAAATTCCCATAAAAGACTTTCTTTAATTTGTTTCCAAACATTTTTTTTTGCACGACCCCTGCGTAGAGCTTGCGGCAGGAGGCGTTTGGACCCCCTAGATTGGGCAGGAGCCGCTTCAATGCAGCGCATGCCCGCACTAGTTTGGGAGCCAAACGTCGGAAATGCTCCACGAAGTTCCACCGGCTGTCGAGAACGAGTCCCAGGTACTTCATCGTCGACTCGACGCCGATGGAAACCCCTCCTATCGTTATTTGGGACCCCAACGGTGGCACATTCCGAGGACCATGAAAACACATGGCCTCGGACTTGTGCAGGGCCACCTCGAGTCCCAATTGCCGGATCCTTTCGACGATTGTCGCAACCCCGCGTGCCATTACTTCGGCCGCCGTCTGGTGCGACCTCCCCTGCGCCAGGACCAACGTGTCGTCAGCGTAACACACTACGCTGACGCCGCTAGGGAGGTCGGCGCGCAGCACCCAGTCGTATCCAATGTCCCACAGATGCGGCCCTAGGACCGATCCTTGTGGGACACCGCACGACATCTCTTGCCGGTTTCACACTCCCTGGTGACCGGGGTAGATGACGGCCCTGTCCGTCAGATAGACCTTGACCACACGACAGATGTAGGTCGGCATTAGGTGGTACCGGATTGCCTCCCTGATGCAACTACAGGGCAGGGTATTAAAGGCATTGGCGATGTCTAGAGACACCGCCAAGACGACCCCACCCTGGGCAACAGCATTACCCGTCGTCAGGGCTCGCACGCGCATGATGGCGTCCACCGTAGAACGCCCCCTGCGGAAACCAAACTGGCTCTCCGCCAAATCCGGCCCCGCCCGCACCAGCTGGCTGACGAGGCGGTCTGCAATGACTCTTTCAAAGAGCTTGCCCACCTCGTCGAGCAGCACGATGGGCCGATAAGCGGACGGTGAGTCCGCAGGGCGCCCTACCTTCTTTATGAGGACCTGTTTCCCCGTCTTCCAACGAAGCGGGAACTGGCCCCTCTCCATGCATGCGCTTAGGAGCCCCCTAAGTCGAGGCCCGAGAGCCTCCAAGGCCAGGACCCAGGCCTTACCAGGTAAGCCGTCGGGTCTTGGGGCGGTATTTTTGGCATTAAGCCTGAGTACCGCCGCTCTCATTTCTACCTCGGTCACCTCCGGAGCATCGTCGTCGTCGTCGTCGGCGGTGTGGTCCGCATCGGGCACCGCAGTAGGCGGAGCCATGGGCGGGGAGGTGTGTCTGCCCACAGGATCTCCGCTAAGGACAAATTCCGAGAAAGGGGAGGGAAAGATAATCCAATTTTCTTTTATCATTTGTTTTTCCTTCCTCTTTAAGGTTGTGTTCTTAGAACCTTTAATACGGCGAGATTAAGTAATTTTCTGCTAATATTATGATTATCTTTTTCTTATTTCCTGCAAAAATATTCGCTTATGTTGAAGGAGAAGTTATTTGATAATTACCGAAACCAGCCGGTCTAGTAGGTTCGGTAAAAATCAGCTGTGACATAATGTAGGGTATTATATTATGTACATATTATTTACTAATTATGTCGGGTTCCGTTTTTTCCTTTTGAGATACGGAACCCTAAAAACAGTTAATAATAACTTGTTCCCCTTGTACCACCGACATACGTATTTATCTACATTCAACGTATGTTTGTAAAACAGTGCTACAGCCATATCAATAGCTTATCGGCTCGCCGAGTTGACTGACATCTGCCCTTTCTTTATTACTGCTCATACTCGCGCGAATAACGTCGTTTTGTTCATTAATGTTATATAGTTTAGTTATTAATTATGTATCCCAATCCATTTGAGAGAAGGCATTCTATTGTTTGGCAAATGTTTGAAAGGATTTTCTTGAAGGATGTGCGTTGCAGAAGGAAACGGAAGATTGGTTGATGGATTGTTTTGTTCCTATTCGTATATAGCAGGCACACAGGTAGGTGTATATTTGATTACTTTTTTGGTTAAAGATAACCTCATTTTGTAGTGAGTGCCGTAGGATTTGTTTTGGTAAATTAATTGGGATTTGGTGTAAATATTATTATAACAGCAGGCTTAGCATGACGCTTTCTATTTCTTCGAAGAATAGACACGGCTCTTTCTATACAAAGTGACATTTCGTTTCTCCTTTTTTGACATCTCACCGTAGAAATTCTTCTACATAAAAAAGGACCTAGACAAAGATCGTTAGAAACGAAAGACAAGATGACAGATTGTAAAAGGATTTCTACGGTGAGATGTCAAAAATGGAGAAACGAAATGTCACTTAGTATAGAAAGAGTGTCTATTCTTCGATGAAATACAAAGCGTCATGCTAAGCCTGCTGGTGGCGAATTATGAAACTAGATATGAATTTGATTTATTTTTGCCGTATTTAAGTTTGTAAGCCACCCCGAACTGCAAACATATGTTGGCTTATGTACAGTCGCCAGCACATCAAGTGTCAAACGCAAACTGTCAAATTTCTCCAAATGATTTTAAACCTTAAAATGTTGTTAGTTAAGTTCAAAATCGAATGACAGAATTTGGCAGTTTCTTTCAGTACTTAATTGAAGCCTATGTGTTTTAAACGTTACCTTAGCATCATTAGAAAGAAAGAAAATACGTTTATTTTCGTTAAACATAACAAAAGAAAGAACAGAAACACGAAAGAACAAGTTGAGGGAAAATATGCGCCACATCCACGGAAAACGGCCATCGCCCAGCATAATGCTGCGGCCCTATGCGAGACAGACCCCGCAGCGCAGTGGTGGGGGGTTCTGCAATCCAATATCTGCCGTTGTAGAACAGCAGAGAATAATCCATTATATTACTTCGTTTAGATCCATAACACAATCCTACACTGGGCCCGCGTGTTGGACTCTGGCCACTCGCTTTCATAAATAAAGGGTTTGATGATCTCCGCACTGAAAACAGAATTATACCAACTTTGTGTGTATTATGTCTAATAGAGAAAGAACAACTTCATTGTAGATTAATTCTGACACATCATGACTTCACTTATGATAATGATTCTAACACTATACTTATCAGACGTACAAATTTCTGCCGGGGTCGTGGGAAAGTCCGAAAGGGATACCGAGGCCCCTGGCAACACAGGCAACGGAAGGAACACGGGTGGGTTTTAGTCAGTAAGAGTCTAACACACCATAACTTCTCCCACTCCGCCCAGAGCGGGAGAAGTTATTTGAAAATTTCCCACCCAAAAATAGACGTACATATTTATTTATTAACCATCTAAAAAATCTAAAATATTTTTCTTTTGTTCACAGGTGAAAAACAATAAAATAATCTCATTTTTATGTGGATTTAAGTACCTAGTATAAGAAATAACAAAGAAGAGCTGGAGATTCTATAGTGACGTCGATTATACAAGACTGGGTCAATGAGTACAGAGTTAAAAAAGAACGGAGATGGATTCAAAAGAAATTTAAGTGAATAAGAAAATATTTTTATTTTTCCGAGATGGCAACTAATAGAGAAGAATGAAAGAAAGCGACAGGTTGCGCTGACCCTAAATAAATTGGGATAAGGGCAGGAGAATGATGATCTTGAAGAGAAAATACTTGTGTAGACTATTAATTTACGAAGAACTATTAAGTATTTTGTTTTTTTTATTAATCGACAGAAACGAATGATACAAATGCGTTGCATACTTTATGTGTATCTAATGAAAATGTATATATTATTGTTAGCAAAGATTAATTATAGCACTTAAGCACCTCGCTCAAGAGATAATTAATCAACCAAAGCACTTTTTCAGGCACAAAGTTGCAAAATTACTCTAGCTTTTACAGAAACAATAAATTAATTCTGTAGCTCTTTTGTTATAACGTGGATGATATACTTTATAGTATACACATACATACATACATACATAAACTTACGCCTTCTTCCCATGGGGGTAGGCAGAAACTATAAAACGCCACCTGCTATGCTCCTTACATACCCCTTATGCTTCGTTTACGTTCATACATCTGGTCATACACGCACGCCGGTTGCGAGTACTACGCACCTGACCTTTTTGAAGAACATAATTAATGAGGTCACTATATGTCTTTCTGGGGCGTCCCCTCCCGGCGATTTCCACTCACATCTGCCTTGTAAATACCTTTTGTTAGTCGCCTTTCATTCATCCTCTCAACATGGCCAAGCCATCTAAGCATACTATTTTCAATTTTTGTCACTACATCTTCCTTTAAACCGCACCGTTGCCTTATCACATCATTTTTCAGCCTATCATTTATAGTCACATCACACATGCTTCTCAAGGAACGCATGTCCACAGCATTTACTTTTTAATATGTTTATTAATTTTGCTTGTATGACCAAGAAATTGTTTTGTCGAATGTAACTTGCACGTCATAAAACGACAATTACTAGTTTTGGTGTTTCAATCTTAGTGCGAATTTCATCACTGACACTGAATGTCAATATTTCACAGAAAATAACGTCACTGACAGCCATTAAACGTGGTTTATGAGCTGATCGAGGTCAGTTCCATTGGTGAAATTCACCCTTAGCCAAGTTTCAATTTACTGGGAGTTTTTGTCAAAACTGATAAAGCAATGACTAATACCTAGCATTTACCTACGATACATGTAGCATGCATAAGTTCATGCAACTGAGCAAGTTATACCCATGCATTTTGTAAACTACCATGTAAATGTTCTTCCATTATTATTTTCTTGTTAATAATTAATTTGGTTAATATTTCTCATTAAACGACACTTTGTAAATAATGTGGGTTTTGGAGTTTTAATGGTTGCGCCTGTTAGATATAAATTCCTTTCATCGATCGTACAGTATCGTCGCCAATATCCTTAACTTGCCAGGCGCTTAAACTTCCCGAAAATCGCCAATCTAGGGGCTTACCACTATCTCAAAAAGCAGAATTATTTCAATCTTATTTCAGTGTGGGAATGAGATGAAGCTGCACGTCATCTCTTTTCCCCCCTGGACTGATTAAACGAAGGCTGTTGTTTCCATAATTGTGCTACTTAGGCCTCATTTAGATAATACTGTTAAAAAGCACGAGTAAACTGCGTGCTGTAAAAATCACGACAACAGCGCAGTGTACACATCAATGACACATTATCTACACATGCTTTTAATTAGCATCATCTAAATGAGACCTGGCGATTTTATCAACAGGGAGTAACGGTTTATTTGCATTGATTAATAGTATCTTGAGTAAAATCTTAGTCTCTACCTAGTCACTAGAGAAGATTTAAGTCACTTAACAGTCACTTAATTCCATGCTGTCCTAAAACATTGGTTATTTCTATCTGTCGTAGCTTTCTGGGTACCCCCGAATACAAAACAAGTCGTTTTATCTGACCATGTCGCAAAAACAAAATCGAATTGATATTATTAGATACTTACAAGTAATATGTTCCAATTAAAATATTCTTATACTCAATTTATAATAATTGTATTATTATTATCTTATTCGTTAACCTCCTGGCCGTAAAGCGTGTGATAGATAGCATAAATGCTCGGCTTGAACCCTTGACTCTTGTAATAGGTACTGTACGTATTGTATTTGTAGACGGCACGGTTTCTTTAAGTAACGGCGCATAAACCGCGCCGTAGAAAAACGTGTCTATTGACAAGCTACTCGTACCATAGTGATCCATACAGCACAGACGACCGGGCCTACACACGGCGTATAAACCGCGCCGTAGAAAAAAACGTGTCCATCAACAAGCTCCCATATTGATCGATACAATACTGACGATCGTGCCTTCATACAGCGTATAAACCGCGCCGTAGAAAAAACGTGCCTGTCACCAAGCTCCCATAGTGATCCATACAACACCGACGATCGTGCTTACATACGGCGTATAAACGGTGCCGTTATAAAAACATATCTGTCAACAAGCTCCCATAGTGATCCATACAGCACTGACGATCGTGCTTACATACGGCGTATAAACCGCGCCGTAGAAAAACACTTGTCCATCAACAAGCTCCCATAGTGATCCATACGGCACTGACGACCGTGCCTACACACGGCGTATAAACCGCGCCGTAGAAAAACACGTGTCCATCAACAAGCTCCCATATTGATCCATACAATACTGACAATCTTGCCTACACACGGCGTATAAACCACGCCGTAGAAAAAAACGTGTCCATCAACAAGCTCCCATAGTGATCCATACAGCACTGACGATCGTGCCTACACACGGCGTATAAACCGCGCCGTAGAAAAACACGTGTCCATCAACAAGCTCCCATATTGATCCATACAATACTGACAATCGTGCCTACACACGGCGTATAAACCGCGCCGTAGAAAAAACGTGCTTGTCAACAAGCTCCCATAGTGATCCATACAACACTGACGGCCGTGCCTACACACGACGTACAAACCGCGGCGTAGAAAAAAACGTGTCCATCAACAAGCTCCCATATTGATCCATACAATACTGACGATCGTGCCTACACACGGCGTATAAACCGCGCCGTAGAAAAAAACGTGCCTGTCAACAAGCACCCATAGTGATCCATATAACACTGACGATCGTGCTTACATAGGGCGTATAAACACTGCCGTTAAAAAAAGGTCCCTGTCAACAAGCTCCCATAGTGATCCATACAACACTGACGACCGTGCCTACACACGGCGTTTAAACCGCGCCGTAGAAAAAAAACGTGACTATCAACAAGCTCCCTTATTGATCCATACCATACTGACGACTGTGCCTACACACGACGTATAAACCGCGCCGTAGAAAAAAATGTGTCTGTCAACAAGCTTCCATAGTGATTCGTACAATTTCGTCGATTTGTATAGAATCAAGTTTATATAACTAAACAGACAGATGTGCTTCTGGGGAGTTTGTTCCACCACTTCTTCTTCCCAGCTAAAGCACTAGGAAGTGGTGAAGGGTGGGCGGGCTGTCTTATGTAACTTTGACGTTCGAAAAGTGCTGATTTTCAGCCTAGTTTGAATAAATGACTTTTGATTTTGATTTTGATTTTGACAACACTGACACCGTGTCTACACACGGCAAATAAACAGTAGTTTTTCACGGCAAGAAAAACATGTGTACAAACTTAAGTATGTGCTCCGACGTGGAACCAGCCAGTATCTTCGTATAGCCGTGACCACCTACAACGAACCTATTATTAAAAACGTTAACAACGTAAAAATTTAAAAACTTTTTAATTTTTTCTTTTAACGTGTAGAAGTAGAGATTGGCACAGGTGACTCAGCATCTACATCACAGATCTACATAGACAAATACATTGCATGGACATAATAGACTAGATGTAATCTCTATGTTTGGTTATGGTTTGGTAGGTATTTCACCAACCAACATAGTAGGTACCGAAATAATGTTAGTGTTTTAAAAAATGAGGATCTCACGAGAAGCCAATATCCCAATAATTTAAGAAATCCATGTGATGGTTCTATGATTTTCTCACTTACTCACTCCTTAACTTTAGACTCATACAACACTGACAGACGTAGCTGGGTGTGACAGTTTGTTAGACGAAGGCCAGGGGGCCAACCATCACCTCTTATTACTTCACAGTGGGAAAGCTATGGAGCTGTACAGGACTTCTGGCTCCATCTCTTTCTCACGCTTAAGTAATATTGAAATAATACTGCTTTAAGAGGCGATGGTTGGCCCCCCGGTCCACCGGCCTGTCAAGATATTTCACTTAGCGTTGAGTCAGGCTGACCCATTCTAGCTTAGTAACGAGGTGACAGTCTGAAAAGGGATGGAAAATGTAAAACCTGATGTAAGTTTTTTTTTAAGTCGCTAAACAGCCAGAAAGCTTCAACTCTTGGCCCGAACCTACACACTCAAATGACGCGTCTTGCGACAGCGACTGAAAAGGAACCGATACGCGTCTTGCGTAGCGATCCGGTACGTATAGGAACAGGTGACGCGCGCGTGTCTTTTGACGCAAGTAGTAACGCTTGAGGTCATGAAACCTAAACAGCGGTGTTGTTGGTTCACCGGTAAATCTCGCTGGTGAATCTTTGCAAAAACACGAAACAACGCAATAGGCACTTAATGCTCTGATCGCAACTTTTTGCTAACTATATAAGATAGAATGTTCACGTTGAACTCACGTGGTGAGGCTTCCATACAATGAATATGTTATCTAGAATGTTTTGTATCCCAAGATAATTGGACGCAGTTACACGAAAAGGATCCAATCCACGACATGGGCAAAAATGAGAAACTAAATATCCATACTAACGGCCAGCAACAAAGATCCAAGCAAAAAACAAGTGTCTATCATTTTTATCAAACTCCAACCCAAATGCACGGCACGTTAAAAAAAAATCACCTTGAACAATCCAACCTTCCTGGTTCATAACCAGTATTATCAACCGATTAACTGAAACGAATCAAGGAGCCTGGATTCTTTTTGCGTAATTCCTACACTTTTAAAAACACAAACGATCTAGAACACATGCTAGGAACTTTTTTAGTTTTTTATTTTATCTTATTTTATTGTGGCCTAACGGCAAAGAAATCCCACAGGCTAAGCTTAATGATTTGATTTCAGTGTTGGATCTTATTTCAAGAGATTGTCATGATTTTTACAAATCCATTAAAGGAGAATGATAACATGGCCGAAGACATAGATGTTTATGGAGAACTAGATTTTGTCCCAGAGGAGACTGAAGACTAAAAGGCTGATTATTGTGGAGTTAACTATCAATAATCTTAATACATGCAATGTTACAAGAATCTAGCCAAAAATAACCTCTTCTTAAATATTAATAAATGTAAGAAAACCTCTTCTTACATTTCATTATCATGTAAGAAGTTTTCTGTTTGAGATTTTTATTTTAGTTTTGTTCATGACATTGTGTTTTCTATATGAACAAAACTAAAATAAAAATCTCAAAATTAACAAGTTAAGATATTCAGTAACAGCCAAAGATATTCAGCTGTCAATATCTTTATTTATACTAATGTCACGAATATTATCTATAATATTACCGTGCTGATGTCCTCTTTATGCTGATTTAGAGGACGTCTTTATTTTTTTATCCTAATAAGATGGAAGACTTAATGTTGATTAGGGTGTAGTTATGATTATTAAAGTAAGGCATGTTTTGAGAGATTTTTATTTTGAGGTTTTGTTTTGTTGATTTGAATCTATAGAATTTTGGTATTGCAGGCTGGCACAAACAAAAGTTACACCATATTTCAGGTTATTGGTTTGTCCCCGCCTGCAATACCAAAATAATATAGATTATAACGCTTGTTTTTCTCTTTTCAATCCTGCTTTTGTAGTCGGTTTTATTGTTTTTTTTTTTTTAATAATTTGCTTTATTTCAAGCTTTTTAGTTTTTTTTTAATAAATACATATATATTTGGAATTGACTCATTACTAGCTTTTATTTGACACCAATACTGGTCATTTTTATTTTTTTTTAAACCGTGTTTTCCCTTTATGTATTTCCAGATGCAATATAAATATTACACAGCCTACGTCACTCCCACAATTAAGACGAGACTCATAAATGTTAAAATCCATCAAGCCGTTTGGCCTACATACCGTGCCAAAGAAATAGACATACATTGGGGGTCATACTCTCAAAAACATTACCCTCCTTCTGGGGCAGTCGGGTAATTTACAAGATATTCAATAACAGCCAAAGATATTCAGCTGTCAATATCTTTATTTAAACAAATGTCTTCTATATTATACGCTAATATAGAGGTGTCTTTATTTTTTTATTCTAAAAAAAATAGAAGACAATGTTGAATATGGTGAAGTTATGATGATTAAGTAAGGCAAGTTTTGAGGGGATTTTTATTTTGAGATTTTGTTTTGTTGACTTTCAGATTTTGTTTAGTTGATTTTGAGATGTCTGTGTCGCCATGTTTATGTTTAAAGTTTAATTACAATTCGTAAAACAAAATAAATGTGTTGTATTTCATGGAATTAGGTTTTGCATACACAATTTATTACGTGGAGCGTTTTAACGAAATTAAGACTAGAGCATGTTATTAATGTAATTGGTGTTGTACCGTTTTAATTAACCATGAATGAATAAATAAATAAATCTTTCCAAAACTATTTGACGAGACAAACGACGTCAAAATATAGGATACCGCATCTGCTTCAAAAAGTTGTGTCTCCTCTCAGAATTCATAAATATCGGACATATCTTGCGTTAAAAATATCTGCTTACTCAGTTCTGTTCAGAAGAGTGTGATACAACGTTGTGATCAAAAATATCTGACATCACTTTGGCAGCATAAAAACCTGACTGCATAATGTTTCAAGTTTTTTCTATATCGCATCAGTGCCATTTATATTACAAAAATATGTGGTTCTCGTAAAATATTGGTCTCGCGTAAAATAATAGTGTCCAGAAAGTGAAGTGGCAATGACATATCACGCATCGCGAGATAGCATTATGCAGGTATTCTTGTTTAAATTCACAAAGATGCATCGTGTGACTCTTACCACAAGGAACTAAGGTTCGAATTAAAGTAGTTGAATAAGTTAAATACCGTTGAATAAGTAAGAACCGGTTTCTTTTATCTAATAATAATTTATCAAAACTGGCAAGTTATAATAACCTTATTTTTTACGAAAGCAAGGCGATAATTAAGTACGTAACTGTATTTTTTAGATAAAATAATGTGTTTATATTTTGCGGAGGAATCCCCGTTTCCATATAAACATTGCTGGAACTCAATATGAGTTCGAGGTATTAGGGGTCCGTAGTCAAAACAAAATACATACAAAATAAACACTTCTTCAGTGTTGATTCTCAGCCTAATATGAATAAATGACTTTTTTTTCAGTAATTTTTGAAGAACACCATAGTTCTACGTATGTTTGTACCACCAGATTTAAGAGTAACTTCTGTCAAAGCGTGGTTCAGAATTCCAACTCCGCGTGGGAAGTCCCTTTTGGGAAGACGGAGCCCGCTTACTCTCACCTACATACATTTAACAAGGTCTAGCATGCTCGCCTTTAAAGTGTATTAAACAAACGGCTTCTGGAACTAACATACAACGAATTAGGATCATTTCCCTGACGTTTCTCAACAAGCCAAAGTGCCAGCAAAAAACATCACTTTCTCACACTTTCACCCTCACAGACACACACACAAACACACACACACAACATAATACACGGTTTAGTAATGCGTGTATTATTTTGTATGCATTGTAGCCGACATATTTCTTTCTGCTCAACGGTCGAACCGAAACATTGTGATGCACAAATTTATTTGTGTTTATGTCACATCACTGTCTGTCACCTTTTCTTTTTGCCAATTATACTTTTTTTTTTATAAAATCTTTTATTTATTATTTAAATTAAATATTTTGACAACATTTTCGCCCTTATATTTTTTCTGTCACGTAATACTATAAAAATCTCCATTTTGGAGACAAAGCCCAGCGTTGGCTTTGTCTCCAAAATGGAGATCTGTCGAACATTGGGTGTGGTGTTAAACCTCGATCCGAAATAAGAATCCTACAAAGATTTGACGATTAAGGCCGTCACGGATATTATTTTCTGCGTATTTCTTAGAGTTTTGTAATATGTATAATGTATTAGTGTATTATTATGAAAGCATTGATCCTTTCCTTTGTAAAATATTTTCTTTATTTTTTTCTTTCTTTGTTATCACGAGCTATAGATTTTCTATTGTGTCTGTTGCATTGCGTTCAAACAATTTTGTTATAAGATAAAAGCTACGAGAAAGACGGAGAAGGTTTTGTGCTTCTTATTTAAGTACTTCGGTATAAAATGTGAGAAATTGACTAGTCTATAGTCAGTTCCAAAAGTATGTCATGAAAGTGTAAACAAACCCATTTCCGGTAAAATTCTTACGGAATCACACACTAAAAGAAATTAGTAACACACTCATCTGTAATTACTTTAAATAACATTACTTAATTGTAATGGAAAATCGTCGACGAGAAATGAGGTTTATAAAATTAACCTCGAAGGTCAAATGAAAAAAATCTTTAAAATGATTTAAAATTACAATTTTGTATTAAAAAATCAAATCAAAGCACTCAATTTTTAAGCACTGCCAGTGTTACAAATCGGCATCCATAGGCATGTCTGCGTATTCATTTGTTTACCTTTACATCAGATAATTTTAGGACAGACCATACGTTAACAACCTATTCAACATCGGTTTTTTTTACATTTATTATCTATGTCCATTCATACCTAAAGTTATTAAGAAGCAATTTTGCTGGTTTTCTCTTATCCATTAATTCATCATAACGTGAACTTTTACATATCTATAGTTTATTTACTATCATACTAAAGTATAATTCCAAACAGTATTATCTTAATAGTTTTAAATGCGCGGAACCTGAATGACATTTGAACAAAAATCTTTACTGCGTGTGATTCATTTAGGTACAGCCAAATAACAAGTTAAGTCTATGCGTCTCTATTACACACTATACAGCAAGAAAGGGATGGCATGAGGATTCTTCTTTGCTTTACAAAGTTCGTTACTTAGGTCTCTCAGTTCCTTTAGTGTTTATCTAGAGTTTGAAGTGTAAAGTTGCATTTAACAAAACAAAATGAAGTTATTTTGTAGCATTTTTGCGTTATTTATTATTTTAGGAACTGTAAATGGAGGTAAGTCTATTTATTTTATTTTATGTGGGATCTATAGTTTGAATTGTTTTAAATTAAAAGTATTTTATTTTTACCATAACATCACGCCTGCATTTCCCGAAGGGTTAGGCAGAGGTGTATCTATAGTACACCCCTATTTTGAGTACAATAATAAGACGATAAGCAGACATTTGAAGGCAGTAAGCACATGAATGAAGTATTTTAGCATCTGGAGTTTTTCAGTAGCAGGCCGGAGTCTGAATTTTTGCCCGGTTGATGGCAATAGGCAAAATGAGTTACTATTGGTACACTTCTGCCTAATCTTTCGGGGAATATACCTATATTCCCCGTGATGTTATGTGAATGGCCTACTGCGGGTCAGATACAATGCGGAGTTAATACGCCTATGAAAAGATGTTGGCATCCAGTTGCAATCAAACCATTATTGCTTTAGTTATTTTATTATATTTATTATTAGATAAAACTTACACTTTTTTCCAATGGAGGTTGGCAGAAACTATACAAGTTGTCGTTTTGCATCCTCGTCAAATTTCAGGAGGTTGCTATGAAAGACATATAGATATAATCAAATAAAATTACGATACCAGTTCAATAATTAATACATACTTGTTTTTTTAGTTATTTAAGTTTGAAAGTATTTTAGAATACACCACTTTCACAGAACACTACCGCATACGCAATGGGGTGACATTGCGTATGCAGTAGTGTGTGTGTAAAAGGGCAGTTACAGTACGGTATTACACGGGCCGCGTTTTAACATGCGTATCCCACAAAGGCCGATTTCCGAAAATTAGAAAAAAAAAGACCTACTTATTTTATTATTGATTCGTGACGAGAATCATTAGCATATTTACCTCCTTGAATTTGACGAGGATGCAAAACGACACCTTCTAAAACGCCACCTGCTACAATCCTTAAATGCTCCTTTTGCTCCGTTGACGTTCATACATCCAGTTATACATGTATTAGAGTTGCGAGTACTAAGCACCTGACCTTTCCGAAGAACATCACCTGTAAGGTCAATGTTCTCCGTGAGGGGTCACGGCGTTAATTCTAAAAGAAATGACCCACAGCCAAAGTTTTTCTGTGTCAATCTTTCAGTAGTTCGAAGTTTACAGCTAGGGAATAATTTTGATTGATTCGAGTTTAAGAGGACGCTGGGAAATGTTGTATGGGAAACGGAACATGCACCGTATGGGCATATGTGGTCAAATCAAAATATTATTATGCACACAGTCACCTAATGGATAACCCGTCACGTCAGCCTTCATAGTAAGCGTGAACAGGTATGTTCTGGGCACGCTCATTCCATCGTCGACCACATCCATCGCTTTCCATCAGGCAAGATCGACGTCAAAAGTAGGCCCAATTGCAAAAAAAAGTTATAAAAAAAGGATTTGAATGAAAATTATGATTCTGCTAATTCAAATCAAATTCGATTACAACCAGAAATCGCAAAGGACGGATGTCGGTATTAAACCTGCCTATCTTTTATTTTCACTTTAAAAACAGGTTTCCTTACTTCAGGTTCTACATTTTCCATCTCTTTTCAGACTGTGGCGTCGTTACCAAGCGAGAATGGGATGGCCTGAGTCCACTCCAAGTTGAATATCTTGCGAGGCCGGTGGACCTGGTCATCATCCAGCATACCGTCACACCCACATGCAGCACTGACGCGGGGTGTGCGGAGATTGTGAGAAATATACAGACCAATCACATGGATAACTTGAATTTTGCCGATATTGGGTCCTCGTGAGTATACTCGTACCTAACCACTTCATCATCAGCTTCCAGTCTTATCGGATGCAGCTGAATACCAGTATTTTACATGGAGCGACTGCCTAGCTGACCTCCACAACTCATTTACGGGGTAATAAGATACCCCTAGGTAAGACTGGTTGTCAGACTTTCGGGCTTCTATCGACCCGTAACGACATAACGTAAGTTTACCCACTTCTCCTTTTGAATGTAGGTACCCCTGATTCGCAAAGTATGGAGGTAACTGAAGTATAGAATCACGTATTTTCTCTCTTTTGGGCACCATAAGTTTCATAGTCCCCCTCAACAAAAAATAGCTGCAATCAACGATATTTACCAAAATAATATATTATACATGTAGGCTTTCACAGTTCCCAAAAATATACGGTGGTTCTAACAAAATTTTCTTTCTTTTGTCAAGAATTAATATCCTTCTTATTAATTCTTGACAAAAAGAAAGAAAATTTCTGAATAATGAAAATAGTATTCAAATAATTTAATTCAAGTTACATAGACTCATAATATAAATAATAGGAGAACACACTACAAAAATTACTACTACTAGGTATTAAATTCTGATTAAGGCAGAAACAGAAAAATACTCAATTATAATTAGAGCTTTGTATGCCTCACAAAAAACAGTGCAGTTACTCGTAAACTACAACTGAACTGGGAAAATGGCCAAGCAAAATGGCCAAGCAAAATGGCTGCGAGCTACATCATGTTACACAATTTAACAAGGTAGTAGGCAAAATTAGATTAAAAATAAAGTTTACCTCAAGCGTCAGGTGGCCAGGCAGCGTATTTCCTTTTCCATGTTCAGTAAGTGACTCTGCCTCCCGAAATGCGCTCGGGTATATAGTCCTTGAAATGCCACCAAAGTAGTATTAATTTGAACGCCTATAACGCACAGTTTTGAAATGGTCTGAAATCTCCTAGTTTGTGTCAATTTCGAGCCAAATAACACTTTAACTACTTGCTCAGACGCATTTGCGTGTTCCGCAAGCGCGTGTTGAGCAAGGAGGTAAAGTGTTATTCGGTTTTCCACTAAGAAATTCTCAGTGTCAGCCTTGAGTTTGGATTGTGTATAGTCTCTTAATGGCAATAAGCTCACCCACTATTGAATGGGATTTATATATTATATATCGTGGTCCGATCGTAGAAATGGCCATATCGTGATCTGCTTGTCCATTTCACGATACGCCGCCATTTCATGATTTGACCATCTAACGTTCATCGCTCAGAGATCGAAGATTTGCCCAGCGATGCTTGGGCATATTGACCCAGATACGCGTAAAAAACATAACTTTGTCTTTGCTACCGCGCAGTCGGGTAATAATTCCTATTCAACCTATAGGTTGAATAGGAATTATTACCCGACTGCGGTAGGTATACCTACTTAAATAATTCCTGTTTTAGGGTCCTAAAAATACTAAATAGCCAAGTAACTGAGACCAACTTAGATTTAGCGCTCACTCAGCTCACGCCCGATTGGTCACAGTTCTAAATTTTTTTTTGTTCCGGGGTGGAAAATCCTCATGGATGTCTTCTTCCCTGGGGCGTGCGGAGCGGTATGTCAGACTCTTACTGACTAAAAACCACCCCGGTGTTCCCCTCCCGTACTTGCACCTTGGATTATGGGATCTAATGCGACTTCCGCGATCTCCGGCTGGAATATTAGAATCACAGTTCTAACCTAACCTGACCCCAAAACAGTGTTGGTTTCAGACCTTCACTGTTTTGTCTACCTACATCAATAACTGTATTTCGCGCTTCAAAACAGTGCGTTATTGGCGTTCAAATGAACGCTGCTTTGATGGCATTTTAATGTCTATATACCCGTGCGCGTTTCGGGACGGCACTGTCGCCTATTGAACACGAAAAAGGAAATATGCGGCCGCCCGGCACCTCATGAGGAAATTGCGTTCGGAAACACCAACTGCGGGGGTCAACTATATGCATAGCATACTTAATGTTCTAGAATTTTAGGTAGAAGCTTTTATTCGCTGATAAAACCATACTGTCATCGCTAATTCAATGACCAAGTATGCAGATCGGTATTCGGAGATTTCAGTAGTGTTCCTTTGTTTAACAGTTTTTTAATTATTTTTTTTGGTATAGGTACGAAAGTCTCATCAGCCGATATATTCTGAAAAATCTCACCGTAAAAACTTAAGGTGAAGTGAGCTAAAAGTGAGCTGTCATTTAACTTAACAACTTGCTTTAAGTTCACTTTACCTTAGTTTTTCACGTTAAGATTTTACAGAATACAGGCAGGACTGTATATCAACGATATACTTTTTTTCTGTACATACATACATAAACCCACACCTTCTTCGCATGGGGTTAGGCACAAGCAACAGGACGCCACCTGCTATGATCCTTACTTACTCCTTTTGCTTCGTTTACGTTTAAACGCACGCCAGTTGCGAGTACTACGCACCTGACATTTCTGAAGAAGATCACCAATTAGATCACTATAATGTCCCTCTAGGGCGTCCCCTCCCTTCTAGGGGTTTTTCTACTCACCCTTTGTTAGTCGTCATTCATCCTCTTAACATGACCAAACAATCTAAGCCAAAAAAATCCATTTCTTATAATTCTAGGTTCATTATAGGTGGTAATGGCAAGGTGTACGAAGGTGCTGGCTGGTTGCACGTCGGAGCCCATACTTATGGCTACAACAGGAAATCTATCGGCATCACTTTCATTGGAAACTATAACAGTAAGTATCGTTAAGTTAATGTAACAAAACTTACTTGAAAAATTCGTAACTGCTTGATCACAATATTTTTTTGGAATTAACCTACATGATAAGCTCACACTACGCCTTGCTGTGGCCTCTGCTAAACGAGGTGAAAGTCTCTACTTTTGGGGGTTGAAACCGATTTTCAACGGACCATGTAAAAAGAAAATTGCAGAAGAAAGATATAGCTGTAAAGTTCAGCTTAACAAAGTGAAACTGCGTCTTGAAATGGGCGAGCGCTTTTTCAACTTTATACTTCACATAATCAGCCTATAATGTTCCCACTGGGACACAGGCCTCCTCTCTGTGAGAGTGAGTGGGCCACCACGCGGGCCCAGTCCGGGTTGGTAGATGTCACATGTCTTCGAATTTTTGGTTCTAGGACATGCCGGTTTTTTCACGATGTTTTCCTTCACCGTTTTGAAAGCAGTGGTGATGAAATAATTTACACAAAGATAAGCGCCTGTCCAAGTTCGAACCTACGACCTACAACTCTTCAACTCTATACTTTACTTCAACATAATTCACGCAGACGAAATTCCATAATGTTATGAAAATAATATGTTCTCTTTGTTCCACTTCATGCAAGTTCTGGATTTATTTTGTTAATTAACGATCTGCTTACAAAACGAACAAGCATTTTCAGCGTCCGCCTATAACAAAATAATGAAAACTATAAATTTTAAAGCACGAACATGTTCACTCGACGTAGTAATTTAAAGTAACTAGAATGAGAACTGAAAGTTCGCTAAAAGGTTCCATTTAACAAAAGACTGAAGATTCACGTCGTATTTTACGTTTTATTCGTATTAACTATGAATAGACACTTAAAATAGTTTAATCAACCGCTATGAGAGATTTACTTTAAATAAGTAAAGTTTATGTAAGTGCCTGGACGTGAATGTGAAAGGAATGACGTAGGCATTTAGTCAGGGGGATAAGGTTGGGCGGGAGGAAACGCCCGGGTGTCACCACTGTGTGGATCGCCCGGAGAACACGGTGGAGGTTTGCTCGGCTTGGGCATAGCACCGCCGTGTCCTCGTGGAGGCGATCGGCGGCAGAGAACTCTCGCGTCTGGCCCTGGTTCAGGCCATGGTACGAAGCGAGCGGGCATGGTCATGGGCATGGGCAGCCGTCACCTGCTTCTGCGAAGCAGTAATTCTCGCGTAGGAGGAGGCGGGACAGTTGAGGGCAAGGCAGATTTCACGCCCTCTCGCGCCTAGCCGTCGCAGAAGGCGCCCTGGGCGTCGGGAATATGGGGCGGATTTCCGCGCGGGCTTGCGGACGGTGAGCAATGGGTAGCTCGCCGTCCGATAAGGACCTGGTCCGGGTCGACGGCGCGTTGTGTGCAACGCGCGCCTCATAGAGATGTCAGCACAAGTGTAGGGGTCCACTAGGGCCGATGCCTGCCGAGGTCGCGGCAAGGTCCAAAAGGGTTAGCGAGGCCCCTGGCAACACAGGCATTGGAAGGGTGGGTTTTAGTCAGTAAGAGCACACACTCTGGGAGCTCCGCCCAGAACGGGAGAAGTTATTTGATAATTTCCCAGCCAAAAAAAATAAAAGGGGTTGCCGTCTGCATGTAGCTATTACGCGTAAATCAATGGTAATAATATTGACCTATTTTATTAATGTGCTCATGGCATTATGAATCTACGTTTTCTTGCTCTTTTTTCATTTATTATGAGTTGATCCCACTGACTGAATCTTACTTCAGTAATTTTTGCTGACACAAGCGTAAAACAAAGCGTAGTTAATGGTTATTTTTGACGTGTAAAGCATTTGCTTGACGCAAATCATCAAAACCGGCCAAGTGCGTGTCGGACCACGCACAATGAAGGGTTCCGCAGTTGAGAAGTTGGGATGAATTTATCCCAAAAACAAACTTAACATTGTTGTTGAAAAACATGTTCTCCCATACATCGATATACGTCACGGTCAATTCTCCAACTGCAAATTTAAGTTGGTCGACTATTACTCGTTAACTTGTAAAGCCTATATAATATTTTTGAACGGCCTATCCAACGAGCGTACCCCACACCACGGGATAGACGAGAAAATAAAATATCATCCCCACATTACGTGCAAGGGAGGTAAAGTAAAAAAAAAAAAAATACAAATTACAGCTTTCTAAGACTAAGCGTCTCTGAGCTACAGCGGGACAGACAGACAAACGGGCATGGCGAAACTATAAGGGTTCCTTGTTTACTACAGAACCCTAAAAATGGTCTCTGAGCTACATCTTATTTCAGAACAATAACGAATCAAATGGGTTTCTAACTGTCTACAAAGCTTATTCACCGTACACTGTCCATGTTTCAGATGACACGCCAACTGAAGCATCATTAGAAGCATTGAAGGCTTTGCTCCGCTGTGGCGTGGAACGTGGTCACCTGACTGAAAACTACCATGTTGTTGGACATAGACAACTCATCGCCACTGAGAGTCCCGGCAGGAAGCTGTACAACGAGATCAGAAGATGGCCCCAGTTTCTTAGAGATGTCACTTCTATCAAGGCATAAATGATCAGACCAAAGATGTTGCAGAACAAATTAATTATAAGCTAAATGGAATGGCAATACCAAATTAAATTGGGGGTTTTTCGTAACCATTTATTTATCTTTTATAATACGTATGGATTGAATTTTTGGATATATGTTTATTGGCTATTTGATTAATACTCTGACTGAAGGAAAACGCAATTGGGTTAAATTTTCTCGATAGAATTAAATTCCGAAAATACCTCTAGTTTTTTATATTATATTTTTCTGTACCTAATTCTAAAATCCTAATTAATTAAATTGCATTCAAAATGTGCGTATTAAGTCATTTAAAACCGTGGCTGAAAATATTTTTGATAAATAGCTTAATTTATTTTTAAACCATTTGTTGTTTTATTTTGGTTCCAGTGCATTGTTAAGTTTTTTTTTCGCACGTGGAAGTAATTGACTCTGTCACTTTCTGCCCAGTTCACTATGATTTATTTTTTACATATCATCATAATAAAGTCTACAATGTTGTTTAGGATCGGGAATTATATTTCTTTTTTGACAGCTGCTTTGACCGCATTTATGCAACTGTAGCGCTACGAGGTTGTTTTGGCGTGTGGCCAAAATTGGAACTAACGACGCCATCTTGTTTATTTAATACATGTCACAAAACAATTGCACAAATATTTACCAACAGCACCTCCTGTCAACGTCATTCGAGCGTCAAAAATCCTTGTAGCTGTTTTGTGAAATGTAGATTAAGACGCTGACAAAACCTAAACCGCGGTCACTGTCAGACTGCATAGAAAAAAAAGAGAAGCGTGATGATACAAGGCTTGTAATTTATTGCAAAATATGAAGCAATCATCTATTTACTCAAAATTGAGTTGAGTAATGGAAAGTAAAAAATAACAAAGTTCTGCATTCAAATAAGACGTTCTTGTCATTTCTTAAATACGTAACATATGCTGATATTTAATACAGATATTTTGGATTGGAACTCAAGGTAAAAGGTTAGTTTAACCTTAGTTTGTGTCGAGATTTTTTTTGAAGTTCTGAGAAATATATTCAAAATTAATATATTTTTTCAACTAGCACAAACTATACAGATTTAGCAATTTTTTTCTTAAGACTTATCAGCGCCTTAAATAACAATGGCGGCATTAGTTCTGATTTTGGCCACGCGCCCAAACAACCTTGTAGCGTTAAAACTAAGTTTTGATTAGTAACCAAGTAGATATAATTTGTATATCTATCTATTATGTATATACTTGGATACTAATCAAAACTTAGTTTATCCATTATTTAAAAGTAAATGTTATGGCCTACTTGCTTTTTCTCTTAATTTCTTGTTTTGAATTAAACAAAACATCCTTTTGAATAATTATGATAATAATAATAATAATGTCGTTACGGCCAATGGCCTGATGGCTGAAAGCCTCAACCATCATCTCTCGAGGCTCTCGTTAGGCGGCTGGATCAAGGGCCTGATTCAGAAGGCAGTACTCCTCGATACGGCCCGCATTGTGAGGAGGTTCCTGTCTCTGGAGTCCTAACCACCGGTAGCTTGGACTCTGCTCCCGACACCGGCGGACCACTATTTTTTATATTTTTAAATGTTTTTTTTTTTATACCTTTTTTCAAGAAATATTTAAAAATATATTTTATATGTAAAAAAATAAATAAACGACATAATAATAATAATCAGCAACACTCACGTCAACAGAACGTCAAAAATTTGTTTTCACAATTTCTATATTTTTATTAATTTTAGACGCAGTTTTTTCTTTGTTTGAGAAATCCAAAACAAGCCTGAAACTCACGATCGCAATATAATAAAAAAAAATACAACAACAACAGCAAAATCAACCAATCCACCGACGTCGCCAACACCTGTACGTCGGCAGGGGAGAGGCCGGCCACCGAAGAGCTTGGGACTTAGGGGCCATCCGGCCCCGAGCCGGGTCCCCGCTGCCGGTGGTTGTGTGCAGCGCATGAGATGGACTCAGTGTATGAACGAGAACGTCATGCGCGCATATTACGGGTCTACAGAGGGAGGAACTAACCTCACTGCGTATCGTGTTAGGATGCTGTCTCTGTTTCAGGAACTAGAACCAACCGTCAACGTCTCGGCCCAACGATTGTCGGATCAGGTGTGCGTGTTATCCAACGCAATCATAGGTTGGACGATGCCGCACTTGATAGGCTACGCTCAGAGGTACTGAGCAACCATATCGTCGCAACTCCGGCATAAACCGCGGCACGTGCGCCAATTATTGATTCAATCCCGCTGCGGTCCAATCACAGTGTCGAAGAGGAGGATGTTAGGGTTGCCACAGTAAGTAGCCAGTGCAACGTCCGATTGAGGAGTGCACTGGAAGATGCGTTTCGCGAGTATAGGTCCACACCGACCGAACTTACACCACGATTACCACGCCTACCTATGCACAAGAAAAATAGGGCGCTGGTGTGTGCCTTGGACTCACTGCTTAAGGATTTTTTCGAGAGCAGCGAGGATCTCGTTGATACACACTTGATTCTGTATTGCGCGGCTGTTGCGGCATGTCGTTTAGCGAACGTTAAGTTCCCAAACTTTGACGGAGCTACTCGACCAAAATCAGCCAATCCAGCTTGGCAGTGCAGGATCCAGCGTCGTATCGATGGGGCCAGGGTACTCATCGGCAAACTATACTGCTTCAGGGAGGGCAATACACGACCACGAGTGATGCGCTTTGTGAGGCGGGCATTCTCGGGGACTGGAATCAGCCCTCAAGAATACATGTCCCGTGTCACAGAGCGCATCGACTTCCTGAAGCAGAAAGTTTGTGCATGGGCGAGCCGTATTCGGCGGTATAAGCGACGGGTTGATCGATACACGCAAAATCGCATGTTCCAGAGCGATGAGAGGTGGGTATATAGAGCTTGGGAGCGACCAGAGCAAAATGTGACAGACATGTACCGCCCGGATGATGCCGCCACGAGTTCATTTTGGCGCAGCATCTGGTCGGTGCCTGTCTATCACGCTGAGACTGACTGGATACGGGATGTCGAGCGAGTGTGTGGAATTACACCAGAAATGGAAGTAGTAGTCATTACACCATTAGACATAGCCAGAGCGGTCCGTCCGTTACCGAATTGGAAATCACCGGGACCGGACAGACTGCACAACTTTTGGCTGAAATGGTTAACTAGTTCACACACTTGCCTGGCTTCTCAGTTCCAGTCATCCTTAGAGGCTGGGTCGCTACCGCAGTTTCTAACAACAGGCATTACCCACCTGCTCCATAAGTCAGGTAATCCCGCGGAACCCAAGAATTATAGACCGATCACATGTTTGTCGACGATCTATAAACTTCTTACATCGATTTTGAGAGCGAAAATGAATACTCACATTGACAATAATTCGATTATGTCTGCCTCTCAAAATGGTTGTAGGAACGGGTCCCGCGGTACTAAGGAGCTACTCCTTATCGACATGACCATTAGCCAACAGGTTCGTCGTTCCCGTAAGGATCTGTCGACTTGCTGGATTGATTACAAGAAGGCCTACGACTCGGTGCCACATACATGGCTCATGAGGGTGCTGGAGTTATACAAGATAGATGCAACTCTACGCACCTTCCTTGAGTCATGTATGGGGCAATGGAGGACGGTGCTTCGCTATCCAGGATTTCGACAGATCCAGGGAAATGATGAGCCTGTATGGATTAAAAGGGGAATATTTCAGGGCGACAGTTTGAGTCCACTTTGGTTCTGCTTAGCCCTGAACCCTCTAAGCACACTGCTGGAGGATTCAGGTCTAGGCTATCGGTTGAGGAGAGGTGGTCAGGTCATATCTCACCTCCTCTACATGGATGACTTGAAACTCTTTGCCCCCAACAAATTTCGACTGATGGAGCTACTGAAGGTAACTGAAAATTTCAGTAGCGCCATCAGAATGGAGTTTGGTGTGGACAAATGTGCAGTCATGCATGTGAAGCGAGGGGAAATTATGGAATCCGAAGGAATTGAACTTTCGGATTCCGTACACCTTAGATCCCTCTCATCATCCGAAAGCTATAAGTATTTGGGTATGTCGGAAGCGTTAGGCATCAACGTTACTGACATGAAGCAATCGTTGAAGGAGCGCTTTTTTGGTCGCCTGAAGAAGGTATTAATTAGTCTTCTTTCAGACGGAAACAAGGTGCGTGCCTTCAACGGTTGGGTCATGCCGGTTTTGATGTACTCTTTCGGCATACTCAAATGGACTCAGACCGAACTCGACGCCCTGGATACGCCCGTACACTGTTGACCGCAAACCGGATGCATCACCCACGATCATCGGTGATGAGACTGTACATCCCGCGGAAGTGCGGGGGTCGAGGCTTTTTAAATGCAAAGACCCTTCACAACCGCGAGATATGCAGTCTCAGGGAGTATTTTTTGAAAGCCGATGTGGGTATGCACCGTGATGTGGTCGCAGTGGACAAGGGGCTCACCCCTCTTTCCATGGCTAAAGAGAACTGGTGCAAACCTGTAGTACTTACCACGGATGATCGCAAGGAGATATGGCAAAGCAAGGAGCTACACGGGCGCTTCTATTGGGCTCTTCATGAGCCCGATGTTGATTTCTTAGCGTCCGTATCCTGGCTACGTTTTGGGGACCTTTTCGGGGAAACTGAAGGTTTTGTCTGTGCAATTATGGACGAAGTTATCTTGACGAATAACTACCGGAGACATATTATGAAGGACGGGACGGTTGACGTGTGTCGGGCATGCCACCGTCCGGGTGAGTCTATCAGACATATTATCTCTGGTTGTTCTCGTTTGGCTAACGGCGAGTACTTGCACAGACATAACCAAGTGGCTAGGATTATTCACCAGCAACTTGCTTTGAAATATAAACTCGTGAACTCTGAGGTACCGTATTACAAGTATGTTCCCGACCCATTTCTCGAAAATGACCATGTCACGTTGTACTGGGATCGGTCTATCATTACTGACAGGACTAATGTCGCCAATAAGCCTGATATAGTGGTGATAGACCGATTAGCGCGTCGCGCAATGATAGTCGATGTTACCATTCCACATGACGAAAACCTCGTGAAAGCTGAGAAAGAAAAACAAATAAAATATCTCGACTTAGCACACGAAGTTGTTGACATGTGGAATGTGAACTCGGCTGTCATTGTGCCGATTGTCGTAACGGCCAATGGCCTGATGGCCGAAAGCCTCAACGAACATCTCTCGAGGCTCTCGTTAGGCGGTTGGATCAAGGGTCTGATTCAGAAGGCAGTACTCCTCGATACGGCTCGCATTGTGAGGAGGTTCCTATCTCTGGAGCTCTAACCACCGGTAGCTTGGACCCTGCTCCCGACACCGGCGGACCACTATTTTATATATTTTTAAATGTTTTTTTTTATATCTTTTTTAAGAAATATTTAAAAATATATTTTATATGTTGTTACATATAAAATAAATTAATAAACGACATAATAATCACTGACAGGACTATTGTTGCCAATAAGCCTGACATAGTGGTGGTGGATCGAACAGAGCGGCGCGCAATGATTGTTGACATAACAGTCCCTCATGACGGGAATCTCGTGAAAGCCGAGAAAGATAAACAGATCAAGTATCTTGACTTGGCTCGCGAGGTTGTCGACATGTGGGATGTGGATTCAGCAATCATTGTGCCGATAGTCGTATCAGCCAATGGCTTAATTGCCAAGAGCCTCGATCAACACCTAAGGAGGCTCACGTTGGACGGCTGGATTAAGGGCTTGATTCAGAAAGCAGTACTTCTGGACACGGCCCGCATTGTTAGGAGGTTCTTCTCTCTGGAGCCCTGACCGCCGTAGCTTGGACCCTGTTCCCGATACCGGTGGGCTACCATTTTTTTTATATTTTTATATGTTTTTATATATTCTAATATTTAAAAATATAATTATATTGCGTAAATAATGGAATAAAAGAAAATAATAATAATAATAATAAACAAATAATTATAATAGTAGTCCTTTTAGGGTGCACAATCAGGGTGCTGTTCACGTGTACCAGAAGGTACACGTGAACAGCACCCTAATTGCGTAACACAGTTTGAATCAGAATCCGAATGATTTTAAAGTAGGTATATTGCTAAGCCATTGATTGTTTCACATATTTGAAAAATTTGTCTGCTCAACAATGTAAATAACGCAACCAATGTTGTTGAACTGTCAAAATGAAACCGACTGCTACTGACAGTGTCTTACACAATTACCCAATAAGTCTTCATAGTTGTTTTACCCTTAATTATTGTGCATCCTTGTCAAAATCAGTGTAGGTACCTATTTTCGTTACAATAAGGTTGCTGCTGTAAAATAACTCTGAAAGGATTGTAGATATTCATCATGGCTATATTGCCCCAGAAGGGGTTGATAGGTGTGTAAATAGAAGTGACACCTACATTTTCCAAATATTTTACATAAAGAAAGAAAGAAAATACATTTATTTGCGGTAAACATGACGCAAAGTAGGAACACAAATAATGCGTCACATTCACGCAAAACGATCATCGCATCAACATAATGCTACGACCCTATGTGAGACAGAGCCCAGCGCTGGATTTCAGCGACAGCCTGCGTTGACGTGATGACGTCGACCGGTGCAGAAAACATAATGAGATTATAATAAGAAATAAAAGAATAAAATAAATACAAACTACTTGATTCTACATGTCTAAGTAAATATATAATTTATTTAAAATGGTAACATTCCGTTCCGTTGGAATGGAACAAAAAAAACAACACACCGGTCAACATACATACAACATACAATAAACTCACACCTTCTTCCCATGGGGATAGACAGAAACTAGAGAGCACCACCTGCTACGATCCTTACATACGATCTTTTTGCTTCGTTTACGTTACACCTGGTCTAAAGGGTCCCTGAAACGATCAGTTGCAATCAATTGCAGCTGTAGTAATATTCTCAATAGCTTCAATTGCATTTTATAGACGATCTTTTTGCGTATCAATGTGGATGTCGATCACGTAAACATTGACAATTGCACTTTAACCTTTTGACCGCCACAGTCATACAGATAATATCTGTATGACTGTGGCGGTATTATATAATAATATAATATAATATAATTATTATATAATATATAATTTATTAATATTATACAGGGTGTTTGGTGCATCGTGTGCCAAATTGAAATGGTCGACTGAAGGGGTCAACCGCTAGCCTTTCAGACCCCTTAACACCCCTCATGCTCTGCGGATTTTTTTAAATCGACTTTTTATTGTTTTCCAAAAAAAAGACCCACATTTTACATTCAAATACAGATTTAAAAAAAAAATATAAGGCGTAGACTCTGAATTTTAATTTTATTTCGATGTGTATTGTTTAAGAATACTTTTAAATACAAAATTAGTGATATTAGTCACCTAGTTTTTTTTTTAATTCACTCGCAAAGGTAAAACTTAAATTAAAGCTGTACATGTTACAGCTATTTATAAGGCTACAAAAAAAAAGCGACCGGGATCTTCCAACTCCCTCATTAATTCTCCAGTCTATCCTCTTTCTAATGATGTGCCACATGCCATAAAAGTATTTTAACAACTTTGTGAATTCGCTAGAATTGTGAATCAAGTCACATAAAACTACATTCCAAATTCTAATGAAAAAATATTTATTGCGGAACTGTTGCTTGAGAAAGAGGTAAAATTTGTTTTCTCACTCTTTCACAGTAAAATCTATCTTCTATCTCTTTCTTGCATACCTTAAATCGGTTTGAACAAATCGCGCCGCCCGACCCGCCATTTTTTTAGTCGAGACATCACTGCCTCTGCTACCTAACGTGTGTGCTAGTTCACCATACTCCGCGATTCTTTTATTACTTTGTTATCGTTAAGTTTTGTTGGTTCTTGTTACATTTGTTTAATTTTTGTTGTTATTGTTAAACTTTGAGTTTTTTGTTATTGCAATGGCGACATTCTCTAACGAAGAATATGCGGACATCATGATGGCTTACGGAGCCGCTAATGGCGTCGCTCGTGCAGCGCAACGACTTTACCAGCAACGCTTTCCTGGTAGACGATTACCTGGCCACAGAGTCTTCCAAGACACATACCGACGCATACGCGAGACTGGCAGTGTTACTTTGAATGAACCAAGGGGCCATATTGTGCGACATAATGTTGAAGTAGACGAGAGAATACTGGCACTTTTTGGGGAAGACCCTACAAGAAGCATTATAAATGTGGCATCACATCTTGATATTTCAATATGGAAAGTGTGGAAAGTACTTCGTCAAAACAAAAAGCATCCATTCCACTACACTCCGGTGCAAGGTACATAATTTTAAACTAACTTTAAACCCGTGCATGCTTTGTTTGACCTTGCCTTTGTTTAGAAGGTAATGGGTATGGTATGGCGTCACTTCCAGGTAGTGAATCTATTAGCACGAACAGCGGGTCCTTTCTTGTGCAATTACTTATTGCCCAAGAGAAATTTAAAAGTTTTTTGTTTGTTGAGGGTGGCGACTTTGAGAGACGAGTGGCTTTTTGTCGGTTTCTTTTACACACGGATGTGGATGATCCTGATTTTTTTAAAAAGAATACTGTGGACGGATGAATCCAAATTTACCAAGGATGGGATCCTCAATTTACACAATTTGCACCACTGGACAACGAAAACGCAAAACCCACGTGTTAAAAGACAGAAATCTTCTCAAAGAAGGTTTAGTGTAAACGTTTGGGCAGGAGTGATTGGGAATCAGGTAATTGGACCGCATTACCTGCCCGATAATCTCAATGGCGAAGACTACCTGGAATTCCTACAAAATGACCTGCCCGAATTAGTGACCGATGTGCCCGTATTTAATGAACGTGTGCCCATTGTATTTCAAAATGACGGCTGTCCCGCGCATTGGCGATTGACTGTGAGGGAATATCTCGACAATGTGTTCCCCAATGCATGGATTGGACGCGATGGCCCTATTCCATGGCCGCCACGTTCCCCAGATCTAACTCCGTTAGACTTTTATGTCTGGGGACGTGCCAAAGAGTTGGTATATGCCACGGAGGTTCCAACTAGGGAGGTATTAGTCCAACGCATAGAAGCGGCATTCAATACTATTAAGGAGGAAATACGACTTCGTACAACAACTGTTGAAATAAAACAGGTGTCGGGCCTGCATTCGCAACAGAGGCCAACAATTTGAGCAAGATTTGTAACAATGATTAAATAAATGTTAAAAATGCAATTTTGTTTTTTTATTTCAAGTAAATCCCACGAAAGATACAGATATGAGACACGAATTTACCTAACCATAAGAATGAGATAGCAGATTTATAGGTTTGACAGGTATCATTTAAGAGATTTTTTTTAAATCATAATTTTGAATATTAGCCTTAGGTGACTCGATTCACAATTCTAGCGAATTCACAAAGTTGTTAAAATACTTGTATGGCATGTGGCACATCATTAGAAAGAGGATAGACTGGAGAATTAATGAGGGAGTTGGAATATCCCGGTCGCTTTTGATTTTTTTTTTTTGTAGCCTTATAAACAGCTGTAACATGTACAGCTTTAATTTAAGTTTTACCTTTGCGAGTGAATTAAAAAAGAACTAGGTGACTAATATCACTAATTTTGTATTTAAAAGTATTCTTAAACAATACACATCGAAATAAAATTAAAATTCAGAGTCTACGCCTTATATTTTTTTTTAAATCTGTATTATAATGTAAAATTTGGGTCTTTTTTTTGGAAAACAATAAAAAGTCGATAAAAAAATATCCACAGAGCATGAGGGATGTTAAAGGGTCTGAAAGGCTAGCGGATGACTCCTTCAGTCGACCATTTCAATTTGGCACACGATGCACGAAACACCCTGTATATTATATATCATAGAGATAGATGACAAGCCAAAAAGTGCCCAGTACGCCACGGTCACGACTACATGACAGACTTTTATACGTAAATAAAACTCATAAAACAACATTGTTTTTTTTTTATTTCCTTATCTAATTACTCGTATATTCCTTGATTCATCCTAATTTAGATTAGTTGAACTTCTTTCTGCATATTTCATGTATACTAACATAAGATGACAAAAACTAATACCCATTAAAAAGTTCGAAAAACATACTGGCCTCAGCGCCACAGTCACCATATCATGACACGTAGTGATGTAGGTAGCAATCAATATAACAAGCATATCGACCTCGACGGTAACCTATGTTATATTTAATTTCTTTAAATTAGTCCTCCATAAATAAATAAAACTTTTGATAATGTAGTTTTTATGATTGAGAAATCATGGAAATTTTAATTACTGAACTCTCTGCTCAGGAAATGTCGGTGTCAGTTGAATATCGATAAATCATAATGACTGTAAATGCCCGTCTCTATCACACTGTCATATTCTCTGTGCCTGGAACGCCACAGTCATCTATTCATGACAATCCCATGACGTCAAACGTGGAATTTTTTCAAATAAAGCTGTTCCTTTATTATTAATAGTAATAACAATGGATGCCAATAATATGTGACAATCCGCGGCTAAAGGTACCTTATGGACGTTTATAGTTTCGAAGATATTGAATGTTTTGTAAATTTTGCAAGAAATATAGATTTTTTTTTATTGCTTTGTTCGAGGTGACTGAACTTAAAATGTCTGTTTCTCGAAATTGCACAATTTCGAATATAATTAAAAAAAAATTATATCTCCGTAACAAAACATCGTAGGAGGTTGATCTTTTTGATATCTTTTTTTTTTTTTTTGAGGGTGGGAAATCATCAAATAACTTCTCCCGCTCTGGGCGGAGCGGGAGGGTGTGTCAGACTCTTACTGACTAAAACCCACCCGTATTCCTTCCTGTTGCCTGTGTTGCGGGGGCCTCGGTGACCCATAAGTACCTTCCCGCGACCCCGGCAGGCATCGGCCCTAGTGGACCCCTACTTTGTGCTGACGACATCTCTTTGAGGCGCGCGTGGAATACGACGCGCCGTCGACCCGGGCCTGGTCCTTACCGGACGGTGAGCTACCCATTGCTCACCGTCCGCAAGCCCGCGTCTACGGTGGCCGGAAATCCGCCCGGGATTCCCGACGCCCTGGGCGTCTCCTGCGGCGGCTAGGGGCGAGAGGGCGCGAAACGTGCCTTTCCCTCAACCGTCCCGCCTCCTCCTTCGCGAGCATTACTGCTTCGCAGAAGGAGGTGACGGCTGCCCATGCCCTCTCGCTCCGTACCATGGCCTGAACCAGGGCCGGACGCGAGAGGTCTCTGCCGCCGATCGCCTCCACGAGGACACGGCGGTGCTCTGCCCAAGCCGGGCAGACCTCCACCGTATGCTCCACCGTGTCCTCTGGGCGATCCACACAGTGGTGACACCCTGACGTTTCCTCCCGCCTTATTTTACACAGGAACCTCCCGAAGCTGCCGTGTCCGGTGAGGACCTGCGTCAGGCGGAAGGTGAGGACGCCGTGGCGCCTCTCCAGCCACTCCTCAAAGAGGGGACTTATCGCCGCAATCGTGGCGTGCCCAGCACTGGGTTGCGACAACCGTACTTTCCATGACGCCATGAGATCCCGCCGGAGCTCCGTCCGCTGTGCCGCGATTTCTCGCGGCGGCGGACTTGCGCCCCGGCGTTTCGCCTCCTCGCGCCACTCCCATACGTGCGCGAGGACTTTTGCCTCCAGTTTTTTGATATCTACAGCGTATTAATCGCAGATTACTAGCGTATGCATAATTCCATATCGACCACAAGGTACCTTTAGCCGCGGATTGTCACATATGAGTACTGATGAGTTAAATAAGATTAAATTTGATGTAACATTTTGCAATACGTACATAGTGTGTTAATTAAGTCTTCATAGTAAATAATAATATCCATACGTACTAATGAACAATGGCATACATTGTTTTAGCTGAGATTAAATTTCTACTTCTTTAAATTAAAAATATCTTCACCTTTTTAATTAGTTTGTGCAAGATTTTTTGTTCGAGAAGGCCGAGAATAATAAATATTCAGTCATGAACTTTTTTAGGTTATTTCAATGGTAACTTTTATATTCCAAATTGAGGAAGTAAAATGGCAATAACGCAATCGTATTTTCCTTACGTAGTTAATTCATAATGAAATGTCTTGTAAAAATATTGTTTGTGGTAGGTAATGCCAATGGTTCTAAATACTATTTGGTCTTACTTTAGGTATACAATAGATATCTACAACATGAGCATCACTATGAACCAATCAACAGTCGTCAATAAGCAAACATTTTTTTTTATGTTTGGGTAGTATAGTCTTTTTGCTAGTCAGTAATTTATTTATTTTTACACTACAGTATTTTTACCTACCTGCAAGGAACACCTACACTTAGAAATAAACTGTATTGTTAATTCATTTACTCCGTTTAATTATAATAACAAATTAAAACAATACAATAATGCTGTACTTACTGACACTTGGCAGAATAAATATAAAATGGCAACACTAAACGGTAATTAAAAAATCAAATAACTTTTCGTTTACAGTATTTATTTTATCTGGCCCTAACAACTAGTTTCTACTAGTTAGTACTTTAAAAAGTAATTTGAAAAATCGTAGCAAAATAATGGAATTTCTTTCGTCACTTAGCCGCTCAAATTTAAGTCAGCTAAGATTTCGCCGTTGGGTCTCATTAGTGCGCCGCGCTGTCGCTCACCTATTCGTAGATTAGATACCTCCTCGCATAACTCTGCCGCGCTAACGAAGAATACAATAACTCGATTTTGGTCGATTTTGAGTTATATAATTATTTGGAATCAGCGAATTTAGCGAATTCCGAATATGTATATACCTTAAAATCGTTCAAAATCGAGTTATTGTATTCTTCGTTAGCGCGGCAGAACTAACCACTGAACTCAAATTCAACTCAAACTCAAAGCATTTATTTCAAATAAACCAATTACAGGCACTTTTGAATTGTCAAGGGTTCGGTCCGTCAGTCAAAAAGATGAAGCTAGTTGCCCATTCCAAAGCGTAGTAGGTACTTATGGAGAAGAACGGGCAAGAAACTCCACGGAAACTCTTTAAAATCTGTCCACTTTGTCTAAGCTTTTTGAGAGTCTTGTGCATAGCTCCCTATTTCCTCATCTGCGTAATCTTATCATTCCAGAACAGCACGGTTTCGTTAAATGTCGATCAACCACCACAAATCTTATGATTTTTACAAATTTCTTATTTGAGAAGAGTGACAACCGCATCCAAGTGGATGCTGTGTACACAGATTTTCGAAAGGCTTTTGACAGGGTGGACCATAAATTGCTTTTGGATAAAATTGCTTTCAACGGCATCAGAGGTAGTTTGCTTAGGTGGTTTGCTTCTTATGTAGTTAATAGAACTCAAAAAGTTGTTTTAAATGGTTACGAGTCAGACTGTGTTGTCGTGGAGTCTGGTGTGCCCCAGGGATCAGTGTTGGGCCCACTCCTCTTTATTCTATTCATTAATGATATGAAATCCTGCTTTATTAACTCAGCCTTCCTAATGTATGCCGATGATATAAAAATTTATAAATCTTGTTTGAATATTCATGACTGCCTACTGCTTCAAGAGGATCTCCATAGGCTCTCTCAATATTGCCTAGATAACAAGTTACAACTGAGCATACCTAAATGTAATTCTTTATCATTTACCAAAAATAAAAATACAATTAATTTCACATACACCCTGCATGGCATCCCTTTGATAAAAGTTGAGTCCATACGAGACCTTGGAATATTGCTGGATTCCAAATTACACTTTGATATTCATATCGATAATGTTATTAACAAAGCCTTTCGGATGTATGGTTTCGTCATGAGATCTTCCAAGGACTTTAAAAAAAAAACTACTTTCTTATTTTTATACAAGACCCTGATTCGCTCTCAGTTAGAATATGCTGTTCCTATTTGGAGTCCTTTCTATGACAAATACTCATATAGACTTGAAATGGTTCAAAAAAAATTCCTACGTAACGTGCAGTATAAATTTTATAACTCGAGAATTTCTTATTTAGAACTACTCAAACAGCACAATCTCTTGAGTTTAGAGTCCAGGCGTACGCTCCTCATGGTCATGATGTTGCATGGCATTTGTAATAATAAGTTCGATTGTAATGAACTTACCAATAAGTTATGTTACGTAGTACCTAGAAGTATCATACGGCGGGAGGTGCGCGTTCCTCGTCTGTTTCACACTGAGAAGTGCAAAACAAACGCCGGTGAGCGGGCACCTCTCCGCCGCCTTGTAGTAACTTATAACACACACTTTACTGATACCGATATTTTTGCGTTTAATCCTGCACGATTTAAAAAAATGGCTATAGCTTTACTTATTGACAACCTTTCATAACTTACTTTTCTTCTTTTAATATTTTAAATATGCGGCCGTCCGTCCTTTCCTCTTTTAAGTATTTTTTTTTAATGTTGAATCCGTGGACAATAGTGTGGGTTATACGTTTATTAAAGGAACCTCATTAGCTCTGATATACAAATTGTAACGTGTAACTGTTTTTTGTCCCTAAATAAATAAATAAATAAGTATTATGGTTACAAAATATTGTTTACATCATTAATTTTGAAATTATACATGTGAGAACGATACAAAACGTAAAAGCGTCCGTAATAAAAAGATAACAACAAAAAAAAAAGCAATTCATAAATTAAAATAAGCCGTGGCACCTAAGAGATGACCAGTCTCTACTGACGGCGCCCGTTCACGAACATGACTAGTGGATCAGCACCATTCAGCTCAACCATTTTGAAGGGAGCTAAATGATCCAACACACGCGCCACCATCAGCGAGACATTAGAGTGAGCACGACATACTCCCAGCCGCCAGGGCACATTCAAGTCAATGAAAGACGTATCCAGTAAATGGCAGCTTTATAGTACATAGTACTCACATAAGAATGTGCTGTGCTGACATACTTATCTCTATAAATTAAGTACCTATTTATGACTCGACTCATTGAACATTGTGTATTTATTTTGTAAAAATGTATAATTTATCGTTGAATAGGTACAAAACTTTGTTTAGAGGTCTGTTTAGCCGCTCTTATTAGAAACACGACGTGCGAAGATTGTTCGTAAGAATTCTAAAAGATGGCGGTGTTCTTCTGTCTAGTAAATTCTAAATTCAATAACAATGCGAATAATATATTGATGTTAGTTTTGTTGCCTTCGCATATTTTCCTCGTATTCTGAAAGTATAATATACAGTAAATAGTATTTATTTCAGCAAATATATCAGTACGTAGCGGTACGTTAAGGCATTATTACTGGTTGTACTTTCAGAGAAACTTAAATTTTATTATTTGACAATGCTGATACTGTATAGAAAATACGAAATCATACAAATAAAATACCTATTATTATTTCGATATTATTAATAATTATCGGTTGCACACCTCTAGTGCAGAGGCGAGACAATTAAAAACAGCCGTGCCTGCTACGACACTGTCATCATATGGTGACAAAAAAGTACGTCATGATTGATCATAGTGCTGTGATGGTATTGACTTGATTTAGTCGATAATCGTTTTTAATTGTGGGTTTAAATTATAAAGAACGCCGAAACTGTGATATATATCATTATCATTTCTGTCTTATAGGACAAAGCGGGATGAAATAAAACTCCTGTATTATATATTTCAGGTAAATAGTAACATTTATTAAAAAAGTACTATATGTTAAAAAATAAACAGATAGTTTTACATGTGCTTTATCGATATAATTCCGAACTCACTACTATTTTGTAGGTATTAAAGGATGAATTTGTAGCTCGGCGCTTAGGGCACGTCTTTGCTTTTTTGACGTGGCGGTCAAAAGGTTAACGTTTCGGGGACCCGCCTACACTCACGCCGTTTGCGAGTACCTACACGCACCTGACCTTTCTGAAAAACATCACCCATAAGGTCACATTTGTTACATCAGTAATAATTATATTTCCAATAGCTGCAATATACCTTGGGGCTATACCACGTGGATCCAACAAGTTATGCACCAGAACATAGTTTTAATTAGTTTTCATGTATTACAAAGTTCGTCAACTCCCAGGTGGATTATTTCAAAGCATTGGGCAGTTTGTGAATCAAAATTTGACTAATACGCTGTTACATAACTCTGGATCACTGGGGAATAGTAATTTTACGGCATGGTACGTAGAAGTCAATTTTGTACAGGTACAGTATGCTCAATACGAGAAAATATTAGATTTATTAAATTGCTCTAGTTCATAAACTAATTTGTCTTCTTCGGTAAAGTAAGGTAAAATGTCTTTCTCTCTGATGTTACAGCACATGAGTAGATAAACGAAATTCCGTTTATCTACTCATGTGGTTATAGTAACGCTAGGTTGACTACAGTTCTTTCTCTCGAAGAATGAATTTCAGCAGACTTTTTTGATAAATTCATATCTCGAACCAAGTCATTGAGCTCCTCATGAGAAAGTTCCTATCTTATAGAACTACATTCTTCAAAATCACTTCCATTGCTGTTTTTCTGACTGATTAACTCGTCTAATATTTCAGCATCATCACAGTCTGCATTCGATGGTCCTGATAACACTGGAATTGGCAAATCTTACTGTGTAATATTGAAGGATTAGCCGATTCCACACTAGGATAAACCCAAGTACGTTTTTTTGTACCGGTATGAACATACCTTTCACATAAAAAGCCATTAAAATGATTGGCTGGCTCAGTCCATACCATTGGCACTCCAAATTTAAGCCATGTCCTCCATGGTTCCAGTATCGCAGCGATTCCGGGGTTAGTCCGTGGATGGGTGACCATTTTTACATACCTAGACCAAAGGGTCTAGGTTCTAGGCCTCGGAAAGCACATTAAGCCGTTGGTCATGGCTGTGATTCGTGGATCTTTGCCCGTCGTGACAGTTCGTCAGAAGCCCGAAAGTCTGACAACCAATCTTACCAAGGGGTAACGTATTATCCAGTAACTGGGTTGCGGAGGTCAGATAGGCAGTCGCTCCATGTAAAATACTGGTATTCAGTTAGACTGGAGGCCGACCCCAACATAGTTGGGAAAAAGCAGGCAGATGATGATGATCTGATATAGCGAGATTGTTAATACTAACTACGTCAATAGAAAATAAAATTTACACATACACATACGTAAACTCACGCCTTCTTCCCATGGATCCTAGGCAGAAACTATAGAACGCCACCTGCTACGCTCCTTACATACTCTTTTTGCTTCGTTTACGTTCATACATCTGGTCATAAGCGGCCGATTGCGAGAACTACGCACTTGACCTTTTTACAAGAACATCACCAATGTGGTCATTATGACCTATAATGACCACATTGGTGATGTTCTTGTTCCTGGGGCATCCCCTTCCGGCGTTTCCACTCACGTTTGCCTAATAAATACCTTTTGTTAGTCACCTATCATTCATCCTCTCAACATGACCAAACCATTCAAACATACTCTTTTCAATTTTTGTCACTACATCTTCCTTTAAACGGCAACGTTGCCTTATCAAAGTAAAATTTGGTTGGGGATATTCAAATGTATACAAATTACGAGGGTCAAAAAAAAAATCAAAAGTCATTTATTCAAACTAGGCTGAGGATCAGCACTTTTCGAACGTCAAAATTACATAAGACAGTCCCCCAAAACGCCCACCCTTCGCCACTTCCTATTGCTTTAGCTGGGAAGAAGTGGCCAACAAACTCCACAGCAGCACAGCTGTCTGTTCAGTTAGAGAGAAAATAATGGATTTTATACAATAGTATGCAAAACAATTTACACCACGTGCAACACAAAACATTAAATTATTAGCCATACGTCAACTAGCACACCACTATATCAACAAAAAAAAGAAAAGAAAAAGAATGAAAGCTATTCTCAAGCAGAGATAAAAACGTAAACAGAAAATACCTAAATAAAAGCCTCCAAGTATAAAGGGCGTGCCCGCTTACATATATCTACAGTTGTAACAGTCACAAATGATGAACTAAGACCATCAAAGTAAAATAAATAAACAGTTCATTACTAATAACAAAACAATGGTCAGCAAGACGACCAGTCACCACAAGCAGCACCCGTTCACGAGCATAACGCAAAAATCAGCCATTACTGCAGATAGATACATCAGCAAGTTGGGAGAGCAGTGGTTCTCGCAACCTGCTGATGCCCGGTGATAACGCGCGCAGTCATTACCCGTATTTAACTGACTCGTAAAGGAACATCACTAGTCGTTGTGATCTTGTTCTCGTAACTGTAATTATCTATAAACATTATCTTCGTTTATTTTCGTTGCTTATACATTTCATATGTATGTATTTATTAGGATATGTACTTATATCTGTGTATCAATTGTATATTTTGTAGTGTTTGATTTATTTTTTCTTATGTATTTTTGTGGTGTACAATAAAGTATATATAAATAATAATAATAAATAACGGCACTTAAGAATTGATGGTCTTGAGTTCGAAACCAGACAGGCGCTTTACTTTGTGTAAATAATGACATCGCCACTGCTCTCAAAACGGTGAGGGAAAACATGTCCTAGAACCAAAAATTCAAAGATTGTGACATCTACCAACCCGCACTGGGCCAGCGTGGTAGATTACAGCCCACTCCCTCTCGAGGGAGGACTGTGTCTCAGCAGTAGGAAATATTACAGGCTGGTTATGCTATTAAACAATAATTTAAAAAAATATTAATCTACCCTGATTAATATTTTTTTAAATTATTGTTTAATATTTATCTCAAGAACCAGAGTCACTCCAAACAAAGTAAATACTTTTCGTGTATTTCTAATCTATGTATTTATTTTATACCGCAGAAAAAGTATTTTTTTTGTACCCCAGTGTTATGGAAGTAATTTGAAAAAAAATAATGTTTAAATAGGGGTGATCTTTCAATCTACATATTTATGACCGAATGCAAGATAAATAATTATCTGAACATCAGCCGAAAGACGTCCACTGCTGGACATAGGCCTCCCCCAAGCACCGCCACTTCGACCGGTTTTGTGCTTCCCGCATCCAGCGGATTCCTGCGGCCTTCACAAGGTCATCGATCCACCTTGTAGGAGGCCTTCCTTCCTTCCTTTGCTTTATCTAAATATTGATATACAATATGCAAACTTAATATAACATGACATACGAGTACGTCCGTTTTCCCCGAAGGGTTGGACAGAGGTGTACCTTATATGCACCAACAGGTTGCTAAGTATATTTAAGTCCCATGTAATAGGGGCGAGCCTAGTGCTGTCAACCGGGCACAAATACAGACTACAGGCTGCTACTGAGAAATTCCAGAAGGAAAAACCCAATAACATTTTGGCCGACCCGGAAATCGAATACAGGACCATGAGCTCAGCGGTAGTGCTTGCGACGACTAGCCCGACAAGACAGCCATTTATTTCCTATTTCAAAATGATAATGATCATTCAACCATTTCATAGATCTTTCAAAATTATGGCACCAAAATAAATCTAAAATAAAACCAGACAAGTACGAGTTTAACTCGCGTGGTGAGGGTTCCGTACAATGAAATGTTATATACCTTTTTTATCCCAAGATAATTTATCCTAAGAACAAACCTAACATTGTAGCTGAAAAACATGTTCTCCCATACATTCCAACTGGAAATGTAAGTTTGCACGCACAATATTGAGATATTTACCATGTTATTTTAACACCATAGACTCCTTAAAGATTTTCTTGTAAATAATTATTTTCCGTATATTTTTCAATTTTTTGGCTCAGTTGTTTCGGAGATAATTAAGGGAGAGATAATGGTAAATTTTCATCTATTTTTATTTAATATGTCGCACGGTAGTCTGCATAACTTTTTTTGTTAATTTTCTAATTTGCCCCCCAAAAGTGACCCTCATATTCAGAATTCATTTATTTACACACACACGAGTGATCATATAAGGGTTCCGTTTTTTTCCTTTTGAGGCAAAACCCCTAAAAATGTTAATATTCACCAGTGGTAGAACCATAGGTACTTACATGTTAATATAGGTAATACACCTACCATTTAACAATATCAACTAGTTCAACATAAGTGAATATTTTTGCAGGAAATACGAAAAAGATAATCATAATATTAGCAGAAAATTACTTAACACGTTGGCTGCCATACGAGTATACTCGTAGTTGTAAAAATGTAACCCCCGCCCTCCTTTCACTGCCACTTGTCTAGAATTCGTTAGAAATCGCATACAATCAACTACGAGAATACTCGTAGTTGGCAGTGGGGCCCAGATCTTGTACTACGAGTATACACGTAGGTTGGCAGTCAACGTGTTAATCTCGCCGTATTAAAGCTTCTTAGAACACAACCATAAAGAGGAAGGAAAAATAAATAATAAAAGAAAATTGGATTATCTTTCCCTCCCCTTTCTCGGAATTTGTCCTTAATGTGTTGAAACAAATTAAAGAAAGTCTTTTATGGGAATATTCCAAAAAAATAAGGTAATTTTTAAGAGTATCCAGGTGCCTAATGTTAATTTAAATCCCTTGTCAAGACTACTCAGACATAATTTAAATAATAAGTTTTCTTTGTTAACATTTCGGTTACAAACTGTAAGAAGAGATAAAACCGTCTAAGTGCGATTAAATTGCCCGTTGAAAATATTAAAAGGATCCAGTTTGAGTTGATGGCGTGATCAATTATACCTTATCTAATCTAATTAGTATGTTGATCTTGGTCGAAGAAGGACCTCTAAAATAAAAATAAAAAACCGGCCAAGTGCGTGTCGGACTACGCAAAATGATAGGTATCTGTAGTTGGGATGAATTTATCTCAAGAATTATACAAACTTAACTTTGTAGTTGATTTTTTTTTCTCCCATACACCGATATACATCACGGTCAATTCGTCAACTGCAAATGTAAGTTTGTAATCAGAAAAAAAATGTGATGAAACTACAAATTAACGGTTTTCAAACTTTTTCCTTTACTTGTACCGTAAGACCTGCCAAATTTCATGATTCTAGGTCAACAGGATAGATTTTGATTTATTTGCGAGTATAACGCAAAGGAAATATGACGCATAAATAGCCCTATTATTATGTTGACTTAGAAGCTTGATTTTTTTAGAGCTCCAAAGAACCGTAGACCTGTGTATATGATAATAATTTCAACTTTATACCTCCACGCGTTCCTGAGAAAAAGGGTCTTGTCAGACAGACAGACGAACGGACAGTGAAGTGATCTTATATGTAAGGGATTCCTTTTTTTTCTTTTGAGGTACGCAACCCAAAAAAAAGAAAATCTAGTAGATTATTAACTTCTTTATAATTTGTATAAGTAACTATAATTGAGCATTTTCAGAGGCTTTGCTCTGATAGAGTGATATGTGATATGTCATGAATTCTGAATACCTATTGATTTATTTAATTACATATACATCTAAAGCCGCAGTCCCATGACCTGTCGAGGCCTGTCGCGGCCAATGCTGAGCATTCCCACCACAGGCCTCATCAGATCGACGGTTCCCACGGCCTGGCGCGATCTGGCCTGTGAGAAAGCGGGCCGTGGGACCGCAGCATTTCATTTATCATTACTGGGTTTATAAGCAACGAAAAAGCCTTGCCAAAGCTGTTTACTTAGAATAATAAGGCCTAAGGCGAAAGGTGTTGAGCAAAAGTTTTGTGAACACTAACAAAACAGAAAGAATATGTTTTAATAAAATAACAAAATGAAGAAGCAACTACTTATCTGCTATTTTATTTACTCAGGCGTTTATATTTATGAGTATTTACGTTTTACAGTCGCGTTTTAGTGACTTGATGAAATTCAACACATTTTCCTCAATATTTTGTTGAAAAACCAACTCCAGTCTCACTTTTTAAGTTATTAATAAAAGCACATTTTTTTACCGGAATGGCAATATTTTGGCACTTTAAGTATGAGCTAAAAATATTATTTTGCGTACGTATTATTGCCTATTATTAAAAAAAATAATTTAAATATAATCTGTGCTTTGATTATTCTTCGTTTTCTTGCAACTGGAGCCTAACTTCGTACTGAGAACGGTACCAAATCCACCAGCCGAGGGCATGACGGGTCGCTGCAGAAACTATCCAGCAGTAGTAGCATACCTGGACAAGGAAAAACGCATTGATTATTAATAAAGTACCTGCTGTACTACTATTTAAGTACAGCTCTTCCCAGCAGCAGCTTGTCCCGCGGTATTCGCTTCAGCGTGAAGCGAATACCACGGGACGCGACTGCGCGGACTTAAAAGTTGTGGGGCGAACGAATTTCGTTACGTATCTCGTGAGCGATTGGCTTCAGCTTCGCCAGGGCTGTATATGCCCGCAGGAGACGTCCTGGGCATCGCGAATCCCAGGCAGATTTTCAGCCACCGTAGGCGCGGGCTTGCGGACGGTGAGCAATGGGTAACTCGCTGTCCGATAAGGACCAAGCCCGGGTCGACGACGCGTTGTATTCTACGCGCGCTTCAAAGAGATGTAAGCACAAGTGTAGGGGTTCACTAGGTCCGATGCCTGCTGGAATCGCGGGAAAGTCCGAAAGGGATACCGAGGCCCCTGGCAACACTGGCAACGGAAGGAACACAACAGGTGAGTTTTAGTCAGTAAGAGTCTGACACACCCTCCCGCTCCGCCCAGAGCGGGAGAAGTTATTTGATAATTTCCTACCCAAAGAAACAAAGGGCTGTATATGCATCGAATCATGTCTTTATTGTAGAGGTGCATAGAAGTAGTATTGTTATATAAGTAATATATAAGTAAGATGGTATATTGTTCCTGCACTGCTATGGGTAAGAGTGTATATTGTTCCTATATTGCTATGGCTAAACGGTCATAGGTAGGATGTGGAAAGTCTGCACTGCTCGGAAAAGTCAATTACTTTCCTAAGCAGGGCGGATTTATCCAAATGGAGAAAATATAAGACGCTTTCTTTCGTAACAGAATTATTAGAACTTAACGGATTACTGCCAAGTATATAGTGTATATCTGTAATCAATTTCTCTATTTTAATAACAAAAAAATACTGTATATTCATATTTTTTCAGTAAGATTTCACAAAATTGTAAATATTGGCATAAAAGAATTCCAGTCAGAGAGGTATGGCCCTGTATGCCAAGATACAGGTTTTTCACCTATTTCGGCTGCAGATGCTCCCATGTTATATTGTTGTGTTGTTGTGTTTATTTTCATTCATTTTTACGCAATATGGTTGTTATAACGTTAATATTTTTGGTGTCAATAAATTATTACATTATTATTATCTCTAGTTGTGGACAACACAGCAATTTCCCAAGAATTTGTGAAGTGAAGGTACCTCATAAGGCAGCATGTAGCTAGAATGCGTAATTATTGAACAGACAGCATGCACTTCATTCAATATGTTTATATCTTTCAAACAAGACCGAATTGCATAATTTTAGTCGAGAATATTGTTAACCAGGTCCTTTTTAATCGAAATCGTATAGTATTTAATGTAAAATAGACCAAGATATGACCAGAATCGAAGCTAGTTAAACCAAAACAAACACATAGGTACGTGGGGGACACTCAGAAAGTTTTGCGAAAATTAAAAAAAAATGTTCTCTAAGTAAATACTTTTTTATTAAATCTTTTCAAAGTACTCTCCACTAGCCACTATACAAATTTTCACGTGTCTGAGCCAGTTTTCGAAACACTTTTTCCAGGCCGCCGCAGATACCTCGTTTACAGCCTGCTCGAACGCTGACGATCTTCCGGCGACGTGACCCAGGTGACCCAGGAGTTTGACCGGCGTGCTGTCCAGGAAGTCCCTCGTTTTGAGCGTGGTGTGTGAAGGCGCGTTGTCATGGTGGAGCAGTAGCCCGCGGAGCCCTGGTTTTGTTCACTTGTTCCTCACAACAGAGAAAACTTCTGCCAAACATTTGGTAGTATACCATTCAGCGTTGATGCTTCTTTGGTTCCGTAAAGGAAATAACACCAAGTAGCCAGCCAAATTGAAAAAGCTCGCGATCAAAATCTTCCCCCCGCTTTTAGATCGCTTCACTTTGGTAGGCTTTGATTCGTTTTGAAACACCCAAACCCGACACGGCCATTTACTACACCGGCGAAGAGCAAGACCAGATAGCTCACACTCTCCAAACTGAAGTCGATAAACACGGTGCATGATTTAGAAAGTGGAGAATCGTAGTCAATCCCGACAAGAGTCAGGCGGTTCTTTTCTCAAAAGCGCGACATAACCCCGTCCCCCCCAACCACTCAACATGTTTGGCAAGTCTATCCCTTGGGAGAAGTGAGCCAAATATCTTGGCGTGACTCTCAACTAGCACCTTTCCTTCTCAGAACACATAAAGAAGGCGCGTTCGCGTGCCGCTTTCGCTTTCGGTAGACTCCATTCCGTTTTAATTGCACGCAGCAAATTGTCCCTTACTTAAGGGATAATTTGCAAATTGTCCTTTAAGTGCAAATTGCGTATTTACACAGCGTGCATTCACCCCATAATGACATATGCCTGTGTAGTCTTTGCACACGTTAAGCTCCACCCCATCGATAGGATGCAGTCCCTTAAAAACCGTTTCATCCGAAAGGCAACGGGATCCCCCTGGTTTTTTCGTAACGAGATCCTCCATCTCGACCTCAAAATGCCCAGTATCATTTTGAGGCTCCCCTATTTTACCCCTATCCAGCAGTATATGAAACGCATTACCAAGCTTTTCTTCGACTCAGCCGACATTCATCGCGTCACTCTGCTTGCCAATGCTGCCAGTTATAGGTCCTCTACTATTAGCTCAGTTTGTCGACCGAGGCATGTTCTCACCAACCCCGGTGACACCATTACCATCCTCCAGGAAAGCAGTAGGGCCACGAGTACAGTGCACAAACACAAACCGACATTCCAACCTCACCGCCGAGGTCCCTCGCGAAGACCCCGACGTAATTGTCCCCCCCTACCATTGTTCGATGAAGTGCCAGCCCTCGCCGTAGTTTTAAATTCTCCGATAGTAATAATTATCCAGCTCTGATCCAGCCTGTCCCATCTTGCTGCCCTCCCTCCAGCGACGCCCTAAGCTGAGGTTCGTATCCCACAGGGGGTGCCCTTAGCGTGCAGTCGCTAAATTTTTTAAGAAATACCCCCCCGGCTGGAGGCTTTGAGTCCGCTTAAGGCAGCCACAGGATAGTCCGGTTAAGTAGTCACGACCTCTCAAGGTTAACTACGAGTTGCCATACATAAAAATAAAATAAAATGTGTCAGTCATCGTTAATCATTGGTACCAATCAGTCGTCATCAATCATTGGTATCAGTGAGTCTCCAAACAACTAATAGCTTGTTACAGTATCGAGCCGCGTACAGTAGATAGAACTTTACTTAGTTAGGGGAGTATTAAGTTTGTGGTTCTCAAACTCAAACTCAATCTCAAAGCATTTATTTCAAATAAACCAGGCACTTTTGAATTGTCAAGGGGTCGGCCAGTCAGAGAGATGAAGCTAGTTGCCCATTCCAAAACGTAGTAGGTACCTATGGAGAAGAATGGGCAAGAAACTCCACGGACACTCTTTTAAATCAACATTTATGGTTACAAAATATTGTTTACATCATTCATCAAATTAAACATGTGAGAACGATGCAAACGTAAAAGCCATGGCAGCTAACAGATGATCAGTCTCTACTGACGGTACCCATTCACGAACATAACGCATGGATTAGCACCATTCAGCTCAACCATTTTGAAGGGAGCTAAATGATCCAACACACGCGCCACCATCAGCGAGACATTAGAGTGAGCACGACATACTCCCAGCTGCCAGGGCACATTCAAGTCAATGAAAGACGTACCCAGTAAATGGCAACTTTATTGTAGGTACATACGAGTAGCACTTACATAATAATGTGCTATGCAACTGTACAATATTACTAGATTTAATTTATACAATGCAAAGATAGTTTTTTAAATCTTCAGCAGCTCTCACACTATTTTCAAATGCTAATCAATTAGTTTTTGCGCCCCTGTGGAGCAGGACCAGCGTTGAGCCAAGAAATTTTAACAGCAATGTTATCCCCTAACTTATAATATGCATGATTAGATAGTTTATAGCGCGTAAGGTTGATTGTTTGTGTTTTAATAGTGATTTCGATTATCGTATGTAAATACAGGGTGTCCCGTGGCAGATTTAGGATTTCCTCATTAAATTAAAAGATGTTATTATTTTTAGAATATAAATGCATTTTTTATAAAAAAAGACGAGACCTGCGGATTTTATTTTTTGAAGATCACTCCGTCAAATGTTTTCCATCGCGGCGCACACACTCGCGGAATCTTGAGAGTATTCTGAGCGACGCGACGCGCCTGCAGCAATGACCGAGGAATGGCGTTCACTTCGCGAAAGATATTTTCTTTTAATTCAGATAGATTCGTCGGGTTGCTGTCGTACACTTTTCCCTTTAGGTACCCATAGAAAAAAAATCTTAAGGGGTGAGAGCTGGCGATCTGGGTGGCCATGCGATGTCCCCAAATCAGCTTATCAATTTTCCAGGGAATTCTTAACGAAGGAAGCTCATGGTGGGTTTTACTGTGTGAGGCGTGGCGCCATCCTGCTGAAACCACGTGTGAGAGCTGATTGATGGATGTTCTCTAAGTCTCGGAATAAAATATTCGTTAATCATGCGGCGCTAGACATCAACATGAACAGTTACGGTTAATCCACGAGAATTCTCAAAGAAAAACGGTCCAATTATTCCATTGGGTGACAGAGCTGCCTAAACGGTTGCCTTCGGGCTATGCAAGGCTTGTTGGTATTTTAATCGTGGGCAACAGTGCACAAATCGTTAGCTTAGCTTTAAAATACGCTTCAACTGCAAAAGCGTGCTGCGCGCGATTCCACTGTGTCATCATGACTGACCAATCTGCACGAATGCCGCACTAAATTTTAACGCCCCGATCCCCCGCGCAACCGTTCGAAAGATATTCGAATTTCAAATCTTAAATCTGCCACGGGACAGCCTGTATATTGTGTTAATAACATCGTCACCTTATTTATTTATTTTCGGCATTGTTCTACCCTGCACCTCAAATAACCTACCCTAGTCATAACAAAAATGTGGTCCGGATGGGCAGACAAGGGATTATAACATCAAGTCTTACACACCTTTTGCGTTTGGTACTCTAATGACTAATGTATCTCGACTAGGCATGACGCGAAAATGGAGTATACGTATTTAAGTTACCAATAAACACTAAGAACCATGAATGAAGTTCTAACGCAACTTTTGGATATAATTTTCCTCCTTAGGCTGCGTTTCCACCAGAGATGTGCGAGGATGCGTAGCGAGGGATGTGTTTGTAAAGAACCAATAGAATCGCTTCATTTACCTCGCCTCGGTCAACACAGCTCTGGTGGAAACGGCTCAGTGGAGCTAGATTTTTGCGCATACAAAACAAGCGAGGGTTGTGTGCGAGGGATGTGTTGCGAGGGATGTGTTGCGAGGAATGTGTATTGAGAAGGATGTGTTGCGAGATTTGCGCATACTGTACCAGCCAGCCCATAGACGGAGTTTGTTGGAAGTACAAGTGCGCAAAATAGATATGGATAATTGGAAAAAGAAGATAACAATTTGCGATAAAGAAATGGAAGCAGAAGATACGGAGTTTATTAGTTCTATAATTTTGAGCAATAGAAGAATACACGGGTTTTGGATACGTAACCATATTAAATATCATCGATTACATGGAGAATTCTTTACCTTTTTTATACGGCTGATGATGAAATATTCTAAAATTCTTATCGAGTATCTAGAAGTAACTTTTATGAGTTACACAATTTGATTGAGAACATTATAAAGAAGTAAGACACTCACTACAGATAATGCATCAGCACCAAGGAAAAATTGGCGGTATGTTTAAAGTTAGAATCAATTTTGTCTTTATTAAACATATTAATTGAAACGTACAACATAATCTGCAAAATAAGTAGACAACAAGTTCCTCTTCTTCATGGTAAATTAGGCTCTGTTCCTACTTTGTTTGAAGTATTTGGCGTTTGTAGGTCTGAATGTTGTGTTCCCGGAGATGCTGGTTGTTCAGCTTCCAGTTGGAAAGACGAATCCACCTGGCCCGCTGTTTTATTTGTATTCCTAGTCCCCGGAGATGCTGGTTGTACAGCTTCCAGTTGGAAAGACGAATCCATCTGGCCCGCTGTTTTATTTGTATTTCTAGTCCCCGGAGATGCTGGTTGTACAGCTTCCAGTTAGAAAGACGAATCCATCTGGCCCGCTGTTTTATTTGTATTTCTACCAGAGCTTGAAAAATAACCAAGTTGTTCAGGATCCAGCTGAGGCGGCAAATCCATCTGGCCTGCTATATTACTTGCGTTGGTACCCGAGCTTGAAGAATAACCAATATTTTGGTTATATGACGACAGCACGTAAGATTCTTCGGCTTCGCTAATCATATTAAAAAGTTTCCTTTTTAAAGGAACTTGCATGTAATCTGGTAATTTTTTAAATGTTTTCGCCATTGAAAGAAAAAATGATCAGTATCATCGCAGTCCGTTGGTTTTAAAAGTTCTTTTAATTCTTGCCTTTCTTTTCGAAAATCTTCTAGAGTTTTATGTTTTTGTATTAAAATTGATATCGCCTTTTTTCTTCTTTGATGATAATGGGGTGACCGAATCTGTTGAAATGCCTGAAGTTGAGGCTATTTCGTAAAGATTGTCGGGATTGTCAACTTGATTTGGTGTATGTTCAGTGCTCTGCGAAGAGTCATCTTGGTTTAATGAATATTGAGTGCTTTGCGAAGAGTCATCTTTATTATTTGATGAAGAAATATCCTCTTTATAACTTGACTCTCTATCTCTGTTGGCCATGTACGGTAAAAGAAATTCCATCAATTTTTGGTATTTCCATTAACGTGTTTTTGTTGTAGCCTGTCCGCTTTTTTTTAGATTTCTGCCTCTTTAGCGCGTCCCGATGGCTATCCCGTAGTTGTTTCCAACGATACTTTGCGCTTTTCACTGAAATAACAGAAAATTATGATGAGGAATATAACATTTTTATACTAAGCATGTTGTCTTACAGATCGCAAACAAATCAGTAACAGGTAAAGAGTACTTTTTTATTTGTTAATTAATTATTTTATTATTATTATAAACAATCCTTTTTTTTAGGTATTTATCCACGGGCTCGTCGTTCACAAGATTGGCAGAAAATTTCAGGATTGGAGTAGCAAGTGTGTCGAGAATTGTGGCAGAAGTTTGTAATGCTCTTTGGCTTGTTTTACAACCTCTTGTTATTCCAAAACCTAACAAAGATGACTGGAAGCGAATAGCAAAGGATTTTCAAGAGCTATGGCATTTTAAAAATTGTTTGGGGGCTCTAGACGGTAAACATGATTATATAATGTGTCCTGCAAACACTGAGTCCTCTTTTTTAATTACAAACAAAGATATTCTATAGTGCTTATGTGCTTAGCTGACGCTAGGAGAAAGATTATAATGGTTGATGTGGGATCCATGGGAAGATTTAGTTATGCTGAAATATTTGATGATAGTGTTTTTGGAAAATATTTGAAAGAAAAAGATTGAATCTTCCTGAACCTGAACCATTATATGAAGGAGGTGAACCAGTACCATTTGTATTCATTGGAGATGAGGCTTTTCCTTTGATGGAAAATTTCATGCGCCCATATCCGCGGGACCAGTTAGACCAACAGAAACGTATATTTAACTATAGACTTTCGAGGGCACGTTGCATTGTCGAAGCTACATTCGGTGTATTGGCACAAAAGTGGTATGTGTATCGTTAAGACTTTGAATGCAGAGTGGAAACGGTTGACAAAATCGTAAAGGCCACATCATTTTTTATTTGAAAGACAAACTAATTATTTGGATTCCATTGATAAAACAAATACAAGTACTCTTGTATCCGTTTCTAGCATTTCCGTCGTCGAGCCAAGTGATGGTTATGAAGTAAGAGAGAAATACTGCTCTTATTTCAATAATCAAGGAAAAGTGTCATGGCAGGATACTCGTTGTCTGATAGTGGAAATTTTGGAAGTGTTAATAAAAACCTCAGTTTCTTCACAAACAGCTTTAATACTCGATTTTGGAAATCGTTACAATGAATAGATTTATTTTTATCTTGACGCAGCGGTGTACTAGTAAGAAGTGATAAAAATGTCAAAGTGTGCGGGTGTAAGTAAAAAATTAACAAAACGAGTTATAGCACCACTTGAACGTGCTACTTGGTGATGTCACAAAAACATCAGGCGATGGCGCAGACACTCGTATTTCGTCACGAATTCATCGCACATAATAAATACCCAAATATTGTAACTTGTATTTTAATATACCTGATTTTAATACATGGCGATGGCACACAAAACATCAGGCGATGGCGCAGACATCTTCCCCCCCGTTGAAAGACTCCTTTCAACTCTTTCAACTTCTTCAGTCATCATCCGGTGAAGAGGTAGGCAAGGGGCAAATCCGAGTGAGAGGCCTCCTGAAGCAGCCTCTGGTAGTTTTCACGTCTGCGACTAGTGTGACACCGTCCGTCCCAGGGAACAGGCGGCTGACTCGTCCCATTCGCCAGCTGAGTGGTGGGACGTTATCCTCCTGGAGAAGAACTAAATCCCCAACTTGCAGGGATACTGATTTTGTACGCCATTTGGAGCGCTGCTGTAGTTCTGCTACATACTCCTTTTGCCAGCGCTGCCAAAAATGTTGATGTACTTGTTCAAGCTTCTTGTAACGTTGAAGCTTGTTCTGGTTCTCGTGCTCAAGCGATGGACCAGGCAATGCGTTTAGGGCACGCCCTATCAGAAAGTGACCGGGAGTTAGGAAATGGTAATCGTTAGGGGAAGGGGAGAGTGGGCATAAAGGTCGACTGTTAAGCACAGCTTCCACTTGTGTGAAAAGAGTACATATCTCCTCAAACGTTAAATGATTGTTCCCCATAACGCGCTTTAAGTGGTATTTCGCGGATTTAACGCCGGCTTCCCAGATGCCGCCGAAATGTGGAGCATACGTGGGAGAAAACACAAACTTTATACTTTCATTGGTAGCAAAATTAACTACAGGTTCATGATTAGTTTTAAGAAAATTGCCTATTTCTGTAGCTGCTGCAACAAAGTTGCGGCCATTATCACAAAATATCTCCGCTGGCCTGCCTCGTCGTGATATGAACCTGCGTAACGTCATAATGAACGCGCCTTTAGACAAATCACTGACGGCTTCCAGATGCACACATTTATACCGGAAACATACAAACAAACATAAATAGGTTTTGGTTAATCGTGCACCTCGACCCTTTCTATTTAGCGTGAGGAACGGACCAGCGAAGTCAACGCCAACAGCACGAAACGGAAAATCAAGTGTGATGCGTTGTGCAGGTAAGTTTCCCATCATGGGAGTTAATGTTTTACCTTGTATACGTCTACATCTGACACAGGCATGTACTGTGCGGCGGGCCAAGTGCCTACCGTTTATAGTCCACACAGTCTCTCTTGCACAGGCTAGCAACAACTGAGGCCCAGCATGCATGTTGTGTAAGTGTTCATATATAAAATATAATTTGGTGAGCGGATGAGGGGCCTGTAAAAGTATGGGATGTTTTTGAGTATAGCTGTAATTAGACAATTCTATCCTACCACCGACTCTCATTACCTTGTCATCGTCCAAAAAGGGTGAAAGTGACAAGAGTGTCGACTTGCTACTTAATGTTTTATTTTTTAACAAAGTATTGTACTCTGGAGCAATGAACTTTGCTGAGCAATTTTACTTATACCAATAAAAGATGATTCTAATTCACTGACTCTGAATTTACCAAATAATCTATCCTTAGGACATTTATGCCTTATGTTATATATAAATCTATTGACATACGCAAATATTCGTCTCAATTTTAAAAATGATGAAACTTATCTATGTTTAGAATTCCTGTTTCAGGTACCTGAACAACAGTGGAACAGGATTTTATCTCCGGTAAGTCTGTTTCATTAATTAATTTATTCAAATGGGGCCAATCAGATTCAGGCTTTATTAGAAGGTTTGGACCTGACCACCACCAATTAAAATTGATGATTTGGTCTGGACTTACGCCTCTTGAGATCAGGTCAGCCGGATTCTGATCAGTCGGCACATAGCGCCACGACGAACTATCGGTAAGTTCATTAATTTCGGCTACCCTATTAGCGACAAACGTTTTTAACCTTGCAGAACTGCCATTCAACCAACTGAGGACAACGCTAGAATCACACCAGTAAATGATGTGATTGACCTCACATCGCAGAGAACTGACAACAGTCTTGCACAATTTCGCAGCTAATAGAGCACCGCAAAGTTCCAGACGCGGTATTGTCATCGGCTTCAATGGCGCCACCTTAGACTTAGCACACAGTAAGTTTACTTTTACATCACTAGCTAAGTTGTGTGACCGCAGGTACACACATGCACCGTAAGCAGCTTGGGAAGCATCACTGAAAGAATGTATTTCTATATAAATAGGAGCTTCGCATAGCGTTAAACGCGGGATCTGTAAATCTGTTAAAAAATATAAATTGTTAACTTGTTCCAAGATTTTAGAATATCGGAGCTAACTGGCTCATCCCAGTCCTTCTTATTGAGCCAAAAGGACTGAAGAATCATTTTAGGTACAATCACACATGGACTGAGACCAAGAGGATCAAAAATCTTGAATGATGCAGACAGTATCGATCACTACTATACATGATTTTTATTGGGAACCTCAATTGATATTTGAAGAGTATCGGTTTTGGGGTTCCAATATAATCCTAAAGTATTAGTAGATTCACTTAAACTAACCTTATCATTTTGATCAATGACTGATGATGATAAAATGCTTGGTAAATTCGATCTAAACTTACGTAGTTTAAACCCACCAGATCTTAGAATGTCCGACACCTTGCGTTGAGTGTTTAGTAACTCGGACTCATTATTGGATCCGGTGACCAAATCGTCGACATAATGGTCGTGTTTAATAATATTACCTATAAGCTCGTCATCGCAATCCTCTGCCAATACTGACAAACACTTGGTGCTCAAATATGTAGCACTTGCGAGGCCATAAGTTACGGTTTTAAGACGCAAAGTTTTGATAGGATGGGGCTCGTCACTTCTCCAAAGTATTAATTGTAAATTGCGATCCTTTTCATGTAATCTAACCATCCTAAATAATATTTCAATATCAGCTGTCAAAATATATTTATAATGACGAGCTCGAATCAAAATAGAAAAGATTGAATCTTGAACATTGGGGCCGACCAACTGTAGGTCGTTCAGAGAGAAACCTGAGGAAGTTCGTGCCGATCCATCAAAGACAACACCAGTCTTTGTCGTTTCACTATTTTGTTTAAACACTGCATGATGGCAAAGATAATAGGGTGGAACGGGATTAATAGTCGGACATTCCTCTAAATGGCCTAGCTCAAAATATTCGTGAATAAAATTTGAATATTGTATCTTTAATTCTGGATTCTTACGGAAAGGTTTTTCTAAATACAACAATCGTTTCTTAGCCATTGCGTAAGAATTTCCTAAGCAATATGGAGTATTGATTAGGGGCCTGTGTCCATAACACCTGACGTGCATAACACAAAATCTACCTGATTCCAAACGGTAAGTATTACGATAAAAATGGTCTTCACATGCCTGCTCAGTTTTGCTAAAATATTGCTTATCTGGAAATTGCTCCGGTTCCCAAAACTTTGTCAATTGAGAATTTATATTGGAATTATTGCATTCGTCACTATCATTAATTGAAACATAACACGGAACACTTTTAGGTGACGATGACTTACAGATAAGGCACTGTTTAGCAACAGAGCCGGTGTTCTCAACCGTAGATGAAAAGGATTTCGTATTACGAGAATTATTATTGTTATTTTGGCGTGATTGTGTTGGCTTGGGTACATCAGAGTTGTTTTGAAACATATTTTCTAATACATCAGCGCGATCAGTTAGGAACTTATTGAAATCCTTTAGAGCGGGGAGATTGGACAAACTATTACGATGTTCCCACTCCATGGCGGTACGACTATCTAATTTTGGCATAAGGATTTTAATAATTATCATGTCAAACAGTTCATCTTGTTTGGCTAAGCTTGACAATGCTCGCAAGTTTTTTGTCACGTGGTCAACTAGAAACCTCAGTGATTTGTCTGATTCACGCTTGTGTTGTTGCTGTGTTGATTCAAAATATAACAATGAATTTAGGTGTTGATTTATACGTTGGCGCTTGTTATCGTAACGATCGCACAAGAGCTGCCATGCAGTTTCATAGTTTCACAAATCTCTAAATTAGAAATGATTCACGCGGCTTCATTTTCGAGATACGATACCAAATAATGGAACTTATGAACAGGCTTGATACGCTCATTATTATGAATAATAATTCGCGCGGCTTCATTTTCGAGATACGATACCAAATAATGGAACTTATGAATAGGCTTGATACGCTCATTATTATGAATAATAATTCGCGCGGCTTCATTTTCGAGATACGATACCAAATAATGGAACTTATGAATAGGCTTGATACGCTCATTATTATGAATAATAATTCGCGTGGCTTCATTTTCGAGATACGATACCAAATAATGGAACTTATGAATAGGCTTGATACGCTCATTATTATGAATAAGTGACAAATAGGTGTCTCGGAACTCAAGCCAGCGGAAATAAGCGCCATCGAATCATGCAATTTGTATTTGTGGCAATTTAATTAAAATCAACATGATGACATTGAGGTGACTGATCGTGATGACACTGTGATGAATTGTGAAAATCAGATTCGGGAGAAGTATTCTTATACTTATCAAGTTGCTCTTCAGCAATTGCAAGATGTGAAGTAAAGATCTGCTCAATTTCATCACGTTCGTCGATCTCATAGTCCAAATTGTCGCAATTTAATACCTCCATCTGAACCTGTAATTCATCAAATTTGCTAGACATAGCTCGTATTTTATCAACACTACTACCTAACTCTTTAGCTTGGGTCTTTGTTAATTTTGAAGAGCATACTACATCTAAATATTTTTTAAATTTCGTTAAACCTTTGACCGAGCTACGTTTAGCAAATAGTTCCTTCAACTGTTTTACATTACTGTCTTTATCCTCATTTAAAGACATCTTGGTTATTAATAATTAATAGTAGCAACAACAAACGACAAACTAGGACCGAGAACTTTAGAAAAAATATTATAGTTGATTGAATGATCTAAACAGTAATACACTAATGTCAAGTGAAGGAATAAAGTTGTATGTTTGAAATCTTATCTGATACTCCTTCGGCGGCACCCGGGGCCCGAACGTAGCCACGCGGCAGCAAGCGCGTCAATAGCGCGGCGGTAGCGCAGCGGCGCGGCACGGCGGCGGTTCGGCGCGGCGAGGCCTCGACATCACCCGAACGCGGTTAGCGATAACCGGCAGCGTTAGGCGGTGCCCTGAAATAGTCGGCCGAAAGTATTTGAAATAATGTGAACTAGATTACTGGAATAATGACTTTTTACATATAATTATGTAGGTAGTTGACACTGAATAATGGATTTTAATTTTACTATTTTAGGGTAAGTACTGGTTATTTACTTGAAATAAACTTTATAATAGCTAAATACTTCTTTAAACTAATGAAATACAAAAGTGGAATGTACCAAACAGCGACCTTTCTGAAAGGAAAATAGATTTATGTATTAGGGTAAACTGTAGGAACGGCACTTAACTGATAGGCGAGGCTGCTGCTTCTGGCTGCACTGGTCCTCGCTGGTGGCTGTGGCACTAATAGTTACACGAGCTGCTCGCAGATGTTGACGGAATCCTCGAACTGGCGTGGCAGGCTGACGGTGAACCTCGACGTCGTAGAAGCTAAGGCTGGGCGCGGCGCCTTATGCTGACCGACCTGGCTGACTTAGTATTCTTCTATTATAGTGTTCTTGCGTCTGTAGTCCTCCACGATGAATCTTTGGTAGATTTCCTTTTGATGAGAATTCTTGTCTTCGTAGGTACTTGATCCGAATTTTCCGATATTGTCCTGTCACGGTCGCCAATTTAATGTCTGATAGTGGACATTTTGGAAGTTTTATTAAAAACCTCAGTTTCTTCACAAACAGCTTTAATACTCGATTTTGGAAATCGTTACAATGAATAGATTTATTTTTATCTTGACGCAGCGTTATACTAAGAAGAAGTGATAAAAATGTCAAAGTGTGCGGGTGTAAGTAAAAAATTAACAAAAACGAGTTATAGCAACACTTGAACGTGCTACTTGGTGATGTCACAAAAACATCAGGCGATGGCGCAGACACTCGTATTTCGTCACGAATTCATCGCACATAATAAATACCCAAATATTGTAAACTTGTATTTTAATATACCTGATTTTAATACATGATTATTACTTACCATCTTTATATTTTATTTATTTGACTATTTCCTCCCACGCAGCGTCCTTAGTTTCATTACATTTGTAAAATGACAAAGAAGTGTTCCACAAACACGGAAACTTTTTAACGGCATCAATTAATTTTTTGTCCATTATGCCACGCAACCGTACGACATGCGTACGACTACAAGCGCTAACGACAGCAAAGTGAGACGTGAGCGGCACACATTAATGCGCATTTTCACAGCTCCGCTACACATCCTCGTAGGCACATTTTCATCGCACAGCTTTGGTGGCAACCCCCATACATTTTCACAGCACAGCTAGACATCCTCGCACGACACACTTCCATCGCACATCTCTGGTGGAAACGCAGCCTTAAGCTGCCATTTAACTTCATTACTTCTCCTACCAAGTTACATCTTATTCTTTTATGAGCGTTCTATGAAATATCATATTACTTAAATACGTCCCGTGATTAACCGCTCGATTTTCTAGTGAACAAAATGAAATCATCACCGAGTTTAAGCCTCTCCCCTGGAACCCGTCGCGTCGCCGGCGCGATATCCACTCTCGGTAATATAGGCACTAGAAACAATCAAAATCTAGTCTCGGTAATTTAGACACTAAAAAAAATCGATAACTGACCGTTAGACGTTACTATGGGGCGATAACCAGCGGATGAAGGGGAGATGGATTCAACTTAGGTGTTATTGGTAGCCTATCTGTTACGCGATTATGTTTTTTAGCATCATATACCACTATACCCCTATGTAAAATTTCAAAATTTATATCTGTAATTTTTATGATGTACCTAATAAAGAGCATTCGATTTTATTCTATACAACTAAGGATCGGAATATTTTCACACCTTTATTTTACCTTTGGCTAATAATAGTTTAACTTCTAATATGAAAATAACATTTGAGCTAACGAACTCTTCGTTTCTCAGAAGACTAGGTTTTGATTCACTTGACGAACAAACTCAAGTTTGATGAAGCAATGTTCCTTTTGATATTGATGAGTAGGAACCTATACCAATATAGGTACCCATCAAAGGTATAAATATGTCTGGATAGACAGTCAAAGGTGTGAACTCATCTAAAATAATAGCGTCCAACTGTTGGCCGCAAAATGCACGCACACTAGAATAACACAATGACAGCACAATGACGTGGCGCGAGTGTAAGGCGTAGCTGTCACGCACACTAACAAAAGTTGGCCTGTTTGTTTTAGTTCTTTTGCAGCGCGACACTCGTATCTAGACGTATAAATAATTAATCAAAGGTATCAATGTCATAAGAACCCCTGTTTGCCCGGAGGACACGGTTGAACATACGGTAGTCGTCTGCCCGGCTGGGGCAGAGCACCGCAGTGTTCTCGTGGAGGCGATCGGTGGCAGAGATCTCTCGCGTCCAGCGCTGGCCATGGCCATGCCATGCCAGGCCATGGTATGGAGCGAGAGGGCATGGGCAGCCGTCACCTCCTTCTGCGAAGCAGTAATGCTCGCGAAGGAGGAGGCGGGACTGTTGAAGGAAAGGCAAATTTCGCGCCCTCTCTGTTCCACGCGCCCTCAAAGAGATGTCGTCAGCACAAGTGTAGGGTTCCACTAGGGCTGACGCCTGCGGGGTCGCGGGAAGGTATAAAAGGGTTACCGAGGCCCCTGACAACACAGGCAACGGAAGGGACACGGGTGGGTTTTAGTCAGTAAGAGTTTCACACACCCTCCCGCTCCGCCCAGAGCGAGAGAAGTTATTTGAAAATTTCCCACCAAAAAAAAAAAGCATCGTAGTTTACCATGAGTCATGAGGTAGACTATTCTAAGAGAAAATATTCTACGTAACACTAGGCCTATGGAAGAAGGTTTTCATAATTATCACCTACAAGGATATTTTGGCGCTGAATGAAATTGACAGGATGTTGGTAACACATTCATACATAATTTTCCCACTGCTGGGACACAGGCCTCCTCTCTGTGAGAGGGAGTGCGTCGTTATCCACCACGCGGGCCCAGTGTGGATTGGTAGACGTCACATATCTTCGAATTTTTGGTTCTAGGACATGCCGGTTTCCTCACGATGTTTTGAGAGCAGTGGTGATGAAATAATTTACACAAAGTAAAGCGCCTGTCTGGGTTAGAACCTATGATCTACAACTCGTAAGTCGCGGCCGTTATCACTGCGCCACCACTGCTCTAATGGGTGGATGTTGGTAAACGTTTGTGAAAATGTGTCACAGAAATTGTATTAATCAAAGAAGATGGCGACGTTAGTTACGATTTCGGCTACGAGCCACAATAACCTTCTATCGTTGTAGTAGTATTAGATAAACGTTCAATTAAATCACTTACTAGCGTCATGCATGCCAGTACGAAGGTCGAGGCTAACGGCCAAGGAGTCACTGCGCCCTCTTGCGTCATGAGACCAGCCAGTGTGCGTCCGGACAGCCACGCCGCTAGCACAGCGAGAGGTGACATCAGCATTATGCCGAGACTGTCTACCATCAACTGGAACGAGAGAACAATAAAATAATATTTTTTAACGCGTGGGAGTCCCTTCTGTGCCGCCAGAGCTTCATAGGACTTAAGAATATTATGTAACTGCCGAAATGTTGAAAATAAAATACTATATATACAATACACCTCTAGCTACCCCTTCAGGGAATACGGTTCACCCCTGTTTGATAGAACAACGTTTAAGAAAATCATCACTTTGTATAATATCGTTTGACAGAATTTTCAGTTCATCGAATATTTATTTGCTATAACAACATTTGCGCTAATGATCAAAAGGTATAATGTTCATTTGATGTAATGTTCAGGGGTATCTTGCCTTTTACAATTTTCAGCGAAAATTGTTTGGCAGATTATCACTTGCCAACCAACTTTTCGCCGATGTTTCACTTTGACAACTAACAATTAGCAAATGTTTGTATGACAACGTTTAATTTATTGTTAAGCTGATTATTATAATAACACAAAACGTTTGGGTTTGGTTACGATAGGTTAGGTTAGGTTAGAGTATGACAAACAACGCACAAGCCGAGCGAGCGAAGCGAGCGTGCCGCGGCAGCGGCCGGCGATGTGCCAGAAGCGAATCGCTTTTATAAAAAGAAACAGTTAAGTTACTGTGTCATTATGAAAAGCAGACCAAACGTACAGTTGGTAACTGTGAGGTTGGGAAATAAAACAAAATTCGACTAAATCATTATTAGTCTAGTGAAACATTAGTTTAAATAAAATGAGTGCATTTGAAAATTCGGCGAAATGAAATTAGTTCAAATGAAATTAGTTCAAATAAATAATTACGCTAAATAAAAATTTACCAATTAATTATTCGGTCAAATGAATAATTCTTCGAAATGACTTTATTGCAACTAAAATTCGATTTAGTAATATTATATCAAACGTTGTTCTATCAAACAAGGGTGAACCAGGGAATACAGTCGTCATGTTATGATAAGTAAGATCTCCGAGATCTATTTTGGCTACTGACTGCCCGTGATAGTATTTAGTATTTCATGAAGTATTTAATATCATCACATTAAGGTCCCACCTAGAGTCAGCTCATGGCTATAAGCGCAGTGGCTTCTGCACTGCATGTTTTAGGTCAGATTTATGTTTGGTACAAATTTTTTATGGCTTAGAGGCCTGTTGTTCTGAGTATCAATGTCTGAGCATTGTGAGTTTAGTGAGTGAAACGTACACCTATGGGTCATCAACTGTTTAAGAGGTTAAGCATAAAAATATAATCCCGGATACCAATTAATATTCATACGGCAATTAATAAACAATAAAGTGTGTATTATTACTGCAGTAATTAGGAACATAGCTAATGGTATGTAAAAAACAAACAACATTGCGTGGCTGATGACCATAAAGATCAGGCCTAGTTTAGAACACAAGGCAAGTGACCTGTAAGGGTATTACAACTCAGACTGTGATTAACATGATTATAAATTTTAATTCACTTTTCATTAATGTACCTAAATACAACCTACCCTACGAACCTATATTTCAATATTACTCGTATTAAACAAGCAGTTGCCGAATCACCAAGTGTGTGTTTACTTCTGTGGTGACCGCGAATCCCTAAGGGTAGCTTAGGAGACGCTCCCATATAGCATGTAATTTTATTCTTAGTGAGTAATTTAAATTATTATTATAAACAAATAGTAAACATACTTGTTTAGCATTATGGCTCAGCACCCACATAACCAGCGCCCTGGGCACACCGTATTTGTGTACGCGTCTTGTCGCATACCGGGTCCCACACAGTTCACATCTCGATTTGCCGGATTCAGTCAACCATCGCTCCAAACATTTTACATGGACCCTACCAACGGTTCCGCGACAGGAACACGCCGATATCAAGCGTCCAAGTTCTGGTGATAACGATTCCCCTCCGTGGCAAATGCGACACATGTCATCGAAAGAGTGAGTACTGGTCCTCTCCTCATCCTCAGTTGTATCAATTAAGTTAGCTATATCATCTACACTAAATAGTTCAATTTCTACGCCCCAATCGATTGCAGTAGTGCCAGTTGTTCGTCTATTGCTGTCTACAGCTTTATTTTGCTGCTCTATAATTGCCATACGGCGCTTCGGACTTCTGACTTTGATGCGGTGTTGACGAGGATGCTTGTCTCTTCTCATTGGTGCTCTCTCCCTACAAAGTGGTCTTTCGTCTCTTCTCTCTGTGTCAATCCATCTCTTCTGTGTTTCGTTCCCAGTTGTTGAATATTTTGACACTGATCGTGCAGAGTATACTGGTTCTACAGTGGTATTTACTACATTATAAAGGTCTATGCTACTCGAGCTGGCTGTAATGTCTTTATCCACAGTTGTATGTGAATGGTTCTTGACCGCTGTCCCTGATGAAGAAGTTGCAGTTTCAGGAAGTATCTCTAGGTTCGAATTTTTGGAGCTATTCGCGTACACTTTGATTTTAGGTTTCGTAGATTTTGTTGCGGCTGTATTAGTGGCAATCAGTTTTAATTCGGGGTCGGGGTCTGAGAGGCTAAAACAAAGAAGGAGGTTAGTAAACAGGAAACTGTTGTAGTTCATATTCGTCGATTTAAAGGAATTGGATATCGAACCTGCAGTGTTATTTATTAGTCAAATTAATCTTAGTTTTTTTTTTCAGTGGAATTGTATATCGCTACTAATATAAATTAATTTTTTAATTTAATTTTTGAAAAATGCCATGATTTTTTTTTTAATGAGGGAAAGGATTTGTTCCTAATCTAAGTAGGTAACTGTCACGACTAAAGCTGCCTTCATAATGAACATTTAGAATATTAGACGACAAAAATGAGCAAAAAGAAAGGTCCTTCCTTTTTGCTCATTGCAAAGGTTAATGTTTTGTCCTAAATAATTTCGTTCTGAACGCTTACTTCCCAGCAGTTTGATTTATTTTATTTAATAAATAAAAGTATCCTGTTTTATTTTGTTATTATTTTAGATTGGGCCCAAAAACATTTCTGAGGCTCAGGCAACAGTCTGATGTTGGAATCCGACTGTTGAGCCTAATTTATTATAACTAAAACTTTCTCAGCACGTAGTTTCTCGGTGGAGCTTGTTGTTATTAATTTTAATTGTGGTCTAGTAATTTAAACCTGAAATTAAGTCTGTTTGCTGACAAAATTCAAATAGTGACATCACTATTCCAAATTGGGGCTGTTCGAACTAATTTGAATTTAATGTTTTATAGCAATTACATTAATATCCTACAGATTAGTCCTCTGACCACTGCTATCTAAGACCGAATATACGTATAATGTGAAATAGCATTGCTCGCTCTTACATGTTGTTGTTGTTTACAATACTACTTCTGGTTATTTGGTGCAAAGTAGCGTGATTTCGTGATACATCAGAAGCATAATGTGCTTCGGAGACAGGTCGTTAGTTCATTATGTCGCGAAGACTTCTCACTGACGTACTCACTATGGACTGTCTTCGAATGTATTCGTACACACGCTAAAGGCCAGAGACTGAACTGCCTTGCAAACTGGCCTCTTGTCTGGAGCCTATTAGTGTATTTTAGAGCCTTTTAGGCCTAACAATTTCATCGAAAATTTAGATCTCATGAACGCACCTGGATTGCATGCCATTTTGCAATTTATTGTCTCTTCCAGTGACCTCACAATCTCTAACCGAGAACCTCCGGCGTCTTGTGTTGGGCATTTCACTTGAAATTTTACGAAATTTTTATAGTTTTGTAATTATTTCTAAAAAATATTGTTACAATACTTGACGCATGATTTTTGATAACTGTCAAATATTACGGAGGTTGTAACGCCATTGTGGAAATGAAAACAAATATTAAATGGCTTCGTGGTTTTTGTAATGAAACTTTTTAAGGTCGTGTCGCACATCACGTGTATTTTCCAAGTGGGGTGCTGAGGCGTGTTCATTTCACTAGCTATGTTTAAATTCTATGTAAAAGGGAAGGAGCCTATTGCCTATGACTGGACAAGTCCACTCATTCTGTGTGGTTCTTTCCTCAAAAGGACCATTTCAGACACCAATCTACGTGGCCTTCACATGATCTGACCAAGTTTATGTCTGGACTTTAAAGAAGACTCTGACCTCTGAGTTTATTTCTGCCTTTCTTCTCAGAGTAATCAGATAGGAAACGCCGACCTCATCTAGCTTTATTTTAAAAATATGTGTTAACGCGCAGGACGGCGGGGTGCAGGATGCCCCTCCATCTCCCTACTCCGGACGACTCCGGCTATAAAAGCGCTTGCGCCGCGGTCAATTCGCGTTAAAAAAAAAACAAGTTCGCCCATACCACGCAGGGCGACGCCACTGCGGCTAGCGCCACTATAAGGCAGCGGCAGCAAACCGAATCGAAGAAACTCCCTACAATCACGTATTGTGGCGCCTCCGGCGCTAAAACCCAGAAAAAGGAGTTAACGGCCTGTGCCATTAAGTTATTAATGGACTTAATTAAAGCCATTAGGCAGGGCCAAGACATCGAGACGGTCATCCTAGACGGTCTAGCCACGCTACTCACCCTGTATCATGGATAGATCGTTAAGGGTGATCCACTGGAACGCCCGCGGCCTTAAGGACAAGGTCGCCCTCCTCCGCCACCTCCTTAGGGAACAAAACATCGACGTGGCGCTCATAAACGAGACGCTCCTTGGGCCCGAAGATAGGGTTAGGTTCCCGGGTTACCTCGTTTACAGGAAGGACGAAAGGTCGGCTAATAATACCAGCTATCGTGGTCTGGCGGTTATTGTGAGGCGAAGAGTCGTACACCAGGAGCTCCCTTTGCCGTCGCTCAGGTCCTTTTACGCGCTGGGTGTGCAGCTGCAGCTGGCCGGCGAGGACATAGACTTGTATGCCTGCTATAAGCCGCCCGTGGTACATTTGGACGTAGCGGAGCTGCGGGCGCTTATAAGTACACACCAGAGGGCAACTATCCTTGCCGGTGACTTTAACTGTAAGCACCCAGCGTGGAATAGTCATACTAGAAATACCGAGGGGAGACGGCTCTTCGCGGACGCGGAGGCCTTCGATTATACGGTGTCGGGCCCAGAAACGCCGACCCATTACCCCGATGCAGCAGGTTATCTACCGGATGTGCTGGACATCGTAGTCCATTGAGGGCTACACTGCCAGATCACACAGCAAGTGGTCGACGACGAGTTACAGTCGGACCACCAACCTGTACTCGTCGTCCTATCGGGTATGCCGACCCGACTGACGCCCATAGCGCCACGTCGATTAACGGACTGGACAAGGTTCGAGGAAGAGCTGGAGACCACCACGCCCACTCGGCCTATAGTTACCTCCGCGGACGTGGACCGGACGGCCTGTGACGTCACTGCTTGCATACAGAGCGCCTTAGAAGCGGCGACAACGACGCAGCCGCAGGGGAGAGTGCTATTGCCGCCCCTGCCGGCGTGCCTACAAGCGATGATCGCCGAGAAGAGGCGCCTTCGCAAGCAGTAGCAAAAGCTAAGATGCCCAACGCTCAAGACGCAGCTGAACCGTCTCGCGGAGAAGGTTAAGGCGGAGCTCCGGGCGCACAACGCCGCGGACTGGGAGGAACGTATCGACGCCACTAGAGATAGTTGGCCGTCTATACACAAACTGTGCCGCCACTTCACGAATTCCCCAGCCCCGGTGCGTCCGGTTCTAAACAGCGACGGGGCGCTTAAATATGTAGCAGAGGACCAGGCGGAGGTCTTCGCCGAACACCTGGTCGTTCCGCCCTAACCCGACCGACGATACCGAACATGTCGCAGCGGTCGAGAAACACCTCGGGGACTATTTCGGTACGCCGATAGCTCCCGATGAGGACCCCGTCTTTTTATCGCCGGGCGCAGTCAGACGCGCCATCCTGAGGACGAAACCGAGGAAGGCCCCCGGTGCTGACGGTATCTCCAACACAGTGCTGCGCCACTTGCCGTTCCGAATGGTAGCGGAACTGGCGCGCCTGTATACGGCGATACTGCGCATGAGGGCCTTTCCGGCCTCGTGGAAGAAAGGGCGCATCATCATGCTGCCCAAGGCGGGGAAAAACACGCTGAAGCCGGAGAGCTATCGGCCCATTACGCTGCTGCCGACTGTCTCCAAGGTGTTTGAAGCACTCCTGCTGCGACATCTCCAGCCGCACGTCGCCCCACACCCAGAGCAGTTTGGGTTCAGGGCGGAGCACAGCACGACGCTCCAGGTGTCGAGGGTACTGCATCACCTCACAGCTGGGCAAAATAAAAAGGAATACACGGTGGCAGTATTCCTCGACATGGAGAAGGCCTTCGACCGTGTGTGGCACGAGGGCCTAATATATAAACTGGCCACCTCAGACGCGCCCCGTCGCGTTGTAATGGTGGTCTCTAGCTTTTTATCCCACAGGACCTTCAGGGTGGTGGTCGACGGCGCGCTGTCTAGCGCGCGCCCGGTGCTGGCGGGCGTGCCGCAGGGCAGCTGCGTGTCGCCGACGTGTTACTCACGTTACACCGACGACATCCCCACCACTCCCGATGCGATGCTCGCGCTGTATGCCGACGACGCCGCGTACATCACTACGTCGCTTAATGCGAAGTACGCGGCGGTCAAAATGCAGCACGCGCTCGATCTACTTCCGGAGTGGCTGTCGAAATGGCGGCTCTCGGTGAACGTGGGTAAGACGCAGGCGATGGTCACAGGATCAGCGCGCCTCCCACCGCCCTTGAAACTACAAGGAGCCGACATCGATTGTTCGCCCCGGGTCAAATACCTGGGTGTCATCATCGACCGTCGGCTCACTATGGGGCCACATGTCCGCAAGGTCGCCGCGCAGGGTAGGGTCGCCCGCAACCTGCTTAAACCTGTGCTCTCGTCCCGCATTTCGGCGCGCGTCAAACTGGGCGTGTACAAATTGTACGTGCGCCCAATCTTGACGTACGCCGCCCCCGCCTGGTTCGCCCTCACAAGCGAGTCGAGCCGGAAGTTGCTCCGCGCGCAACAGAGCATTGCGCTGCTTTTACATTGTTGACGCTCCTCGTTTCGTGAGGAACGATGTAATCCAAAGGGACCTCGGGATCGAGAGCCTGGATGAGTTCGTGCGGCGCCTCGCGAAGGGGATGTACGCGCGTGCCGACGCGTCTGCTTGGCCCCTTTTCAAGCAGATAGCGCCCTGGCATACGCGCCCCCCGACGCGAGACCCTTGCCCCGTGACCTGGTAGCGGACGAGTGACGAGTGACCCCATACACCGGACTGGACGCCTCGAGTAAGTCGCACCCAGGTTACACGCGGCTTACTCGATTCAACTGAACTCTACAGATGACACACATCTATTGCGTGGCGTCTGCTAAGTTAATATAGGCGCATCACGTGATTAAACCAGAAATCCATAACTAAACAAGCATTCAACTCACACGTACGGGCGCGGCGCGGGCTGCGACGCACGTAGACACTGAACGGCGTTACACACAATACAATGCCGTTCACACATACACGACAGTTCCTTAGCCCGGACCGTGATCGGCTAGATCTGAGAGCGGGGCGGGCGGGAACTAAACACCTATTCTGTAGGAACGCCGAGTCGGCTCCACTGTCGCTGGTCGTCTTCGTTGGGCCTCCCCCGGGTAACCGGGGGTCTCACCTGGCGGGGACTGACCGCCGTGGAGTCATGAAGAAAGCGGCGCTAATGTACTAGCGTCGTGGCGAGCCTACAGAAATACACATAGCAACCAATAACACAGACGCGTTAAAACACGTCTGAAATTTTATTCGCCGCTATAGGCGCTCATAATGAGGGGTCCGTTTTTACGGACCAACGTAAACCACCCGCGGCCAGGGGGCTATGCTCCGGTTCCGCATGCCGCGCCCCCTTGCGGGGGCGCTGCGATATCCCGATGAATCAATTCGCGTTTTCGCCCCTGGCTGGAGGCTTTGAGTCCACTTAAGGCAGCCACAGGAAAGTCTGGTTGAGTAGTCACGACCTCTCAAGGTCAACTACGAGATGCCGTACACATAAAAAAAACAAAAAAAAAGGGCTATTCGCGTCTGTCCCAGTAGATCCGTTCAGCGTGATCTCTGGGACCTTCGCGTTATTCTTCACGCCTCCCGCGCGTAAAATGGCCAACGAACTCGTTCCTGCGATCTCGCTCAGATCCAGAGAATATTCCACGCGTATCCCGAGATTACGCAAGCCCTAGAGAACTTCGCGAAACCCCAGTAATGGATATACGAGACCAAGCTAGAACTAAACCCCGATCCCTAAAGCTAGGCTTCTTCAATGCCAATGTCATTCTAAAACAACGCGATGAAATCGCTGCGTTCCTCCGCGACCACCAAATTGATATTCTCCTCTTACAGGAAACCTTTTTAAAGTCCAGCCATCGAAACCCGTCAATTGCGAACTATCGCATAGTTCGCAATGACAGGACTAGATGTCACAAGGGCAGCACCCTAATTTATTATAGAACGTCCCTGCACTGCATCCCAATGGACCCGCCCCCTCTCTCACGTTTAGAAGTGTCCATATGTAAGTTAGGCATGACTTGCCACCAATCGATCACCTTAGTTTCGGCCTATATTCCCCCGGTTTCCACATCAGAGTTAGCCCTACCCCCCCTCTCTGACGACCTTTCCGTTCTACTTGGCCTGAGTGACTCCGTTATCATAGCGGGTGATCTCAACGCCAAACATCATGCCTGGAACAGCACCATGATCTCCACCAGAGGCAAACACCTGTTTGACCTATGTCCCATCCTCAATTTCGACATCATCGCCCCGATGACTCCCACTCACTTTCCCCACGACTCTAACCATACCCCTGACGTACTCGACATAGCGCTTCTTAAGAGTATCAACCTACGGTTGGATTCTATAGAAACGCACGACGAACTCTCCTCTGACCACCGTCCAGTTATCGTAAAGCTGGCCCCCCGCCTAGGTCTCCACGACCCTGACAGACCCCCTCTAACCAAGTTAGTTACAGACTGGAGGAAAGTAAGCGACTGCCTGAAATCCACCACGTTAGACCCCGACTAGACTCAATTCCCGACCACTTCAACTCTATCGCTGACATGACAGCCGCGATCGACTCATTCACGGTACACGTACAATCAGTCCTGAACGACTGTTCAAGGGAGGTTCCGGCGATGGACGACCATCGCTGGAAGCTTCCGGACGATGTGCGCGAACTGTTGAATGAGGAGAACGCGGCTGTCCGTGCGTACAGTAACTTTCCCTGCCACGCGAACAAAGCCCATATGCGCTATTTACAGAGATCTGTACAGACACGCCTATCGGAGCTGCGTAACGCCGGCACTTAGCTTTCTGGGACCTTCAGGGGAAACTCAAATCCGAAGAAGTCGTCTCTATGCCCTGGTGCGCCCCGACAAGACTATCGCTTTCGATGACGTCGACAAGGCGGAATGCCTGGCCGATAGTCTTGAGGCTCAATGCTCACCCAGCTCTCAACCAGTAGACCAAGATCACCTGTCCCAGGTCGACGCGGAAGTCGAACGTAGAGCCTCCCTCCCACCTATTGAAGACCCTGATTATCCTCTACCTCCCGTCACTCCAGACGAAGTGCACGACATCATCAAGGGTCTAAAACCTCGCAAAGCCCCCGGCTCAGACGGAATCACCAATAGGGTGGTCCAACTGTTCCCCGCTCACCTCATAATGCTCATGGCCACCATCTTCAATGGTGCCCTGAGCAATAACATCTTTCCACAAGAGTGGAAAAAGGCCACCGTCATCGGCATACCCAAGCCCGGTAAGCCAAAACAGGAGCCCACCAGCTACCAGCCCATCAGTCTGCTCAATGTCTTCGGCAAAGTCTAGGAGAGGCTTATTTTAAAGCGCCTCAGAGATTTTGCGGAAACAAAGGGCCTCTTCCCCGACCAGCAGCGGTTTTAGATCCTCTTGCGTGCATCAGGTCCACCGCATCGTAGAAAACATAAGCTATGGCTTTCAACGTGGTCTTACGACTGGTGTTGTATTCTTCGACATAGCGAAAGCGTTCGACAAGGTCTGGCACAACGGCTTTATATATAAGCTCTACAAACTCGATGTGCCCGATCGTCTCGTGCTCATCTTACGAGACTTTTTGTCAAACCGCACCTTCCGCTATCGCATCGAAGGAGCGCTATCCTCCCCTCATCCTATCCGTGCAGGCGTCCCTCAGGGCTCTGTTCTAGCCCCTCTCATTTTCACTCTCTTCACCAGCGACATCCCCAAAAGTAGAAAGGTGCAGTTGGCTCTGTTCGCAGACAACACGGCCATCTACTACACCGGGTTAGTCCATGACCAGATATCTCGCACTCTCCAGACCGAAGTTAACAAGCTTGGCGCATGGTTTAGAAAGTGGAGAATCAAAGTTAATCCCGACAAAAGTCAGGCGGTTCTTTTCACCAAACCGCGTAGAAACCTCATCCCCCCCCCCGACCGCTCACCATGTTCGGCAAGCCTATCCCTTGGGAGAAGCGAGCCAAATACCTAGGCGTGACCCTTGACCACCATCTCTCCTTCTCAGAGCAGGTGCGTTTGCGTGCCGCTTTCGCTCTCGGTAGACTACACTCCGTCTTAAATGCGCGCAGCAAATTGTCCTTTAAAGGCAAATTGCGTATTTACACAGCGTGCATCCGTCCCATTATGACATATGCCTTTGCAGTCTTCGCACAAGCTAGGCCCCACCACATCCACAGGATGCAGTGCCTCCAAAACCGTTTCCTCCGAAAGGCAACGGGAGCCCCCTGGTTCGTCCGAAACGAGATCCTCCATCTCGATCTTAAAATCCCCACCATCAAGCAGTTCATGAAGCGCACCATGAAGCGATTCTTGGAATCTGCCGCCACCCACCGCAACCCTCTGGTTGTGAAGGCCGCCAGTTATAGGCCCTCCACCATTAGCTCTATTCGCCGTCCAAGGCATACTCTTACCGATCCTGATGACCCCATTACCCTCCTCCAGGAGAGCAGTAGGGCCACGAGTACAGTGCACAAAACACACCGACCTACGTTCCGACCTCGCCACCGAGGTCCCTTGCGTAAACCCCGACGTAATTGTCCCCCCCGACCCTTGCTCGACGAAGCGCCAGCCCGCGCCGCAGCTGAGCCTGTAGTTTTAAATTCCCCGAATAATAATAATTCTGATCAGATCCAGCCTGTCCCACCTTGCTGTCCTCCCCTCAGCGACGCCCTAAGCCGAGGTCCGTACCCCACAGGGGGTACCCTTAGCGTGCAGTCGCTTAGTAATGTAAGTTATTCGCCCCTGGCTGGAGGCTTTGAGTCCGCTTAAGGCAGCCACAGGAAAGTCCGGTTGAGTAGTCACGACCTCTCAAGGTCAACTACGAGATGCCATCATCCAAAAAAACAAGTCATTTCGCGTCTACTACCATTGCATTGTATAATAATTCGTAAAGGTCGCATACTGTAGAAATCCAAAATTGTAGAGTGAAAAAGTTAACAATAAATGTATAGAAACGTCTCCGAGTTTTCTTTCAGCTCCTTTCGACACAGACCTAACACAAAACAAAGTCTAAGCCAAGACATTTTTGGTGCCGTGACCAAGGATATTGGATATTGAGCAAAGTACAAAGGAGGATATTTAATAAAAAGAAAGGAATTAATTAAATAAAAAGGAATTAAAGGAGACAGGGAAAAAAGAGTAGTAACAGGAATATCTAAACGCCACGATGTGAGCCCGTTCCATTTTTCCTACCTACCCACTTCTTAGTCCTGTGTGCAGATTATTGTATAGATTGGCAAAATGTTGGAAAAGTTTCTGATATCCTGTTGTAAATTAAAGAACCTGGTATTATTCCTTCGTATATAACACAACGTAGTATTAGTCGTATTATAAACAATGTCTGTAGCCTCTAGGAAAATTGCGGATCCAATAAAAAAGAGAAGTTATATAAAGGGTAGATTAAATTTTTTTAAAGGTTATCTAGAGGACGTTACAACTTTAGAAAACTTTACGGATCAGCAAATTTCTTAGAAGCGTGTTTTTCCACTTTCGACGACTTACAATCGGAAATTGAAATTGAATCGGAAGATCCGGAGGAACAAATGAAGATTCGTTCCGAGATTGAAGGTCAGTTTTATGTATTAATTTTTACGGGTCAGTGTATTTTGGAGAAAATAGACGAATATAATGTTAGAAGGAAATGTCTGTTCCAGCCCAATATAAAACAATCCGGTAGTTTCGAAAGTGCGAACTCATTTACTGGTTCAATAAAGTTACCCACAATCAAGTTACCAACATTCGATGGAAATTACGGTTAATGGTTAGAGTATAGAGACACCTATGAAGCATTAATTCATAATAATGATTCCATTGAAACAATAAATAAATTTCATTATTTACGATCGTCATTAGAGGGTAGCTCCTCTTTAGTAATTAAATCATTAACATTTAGCTCGGATAACTATCATTTAGCGTGGGATTTGTTATGTCAAAGATATAACAATAAACGCCTTCTTATAAGTAATCATATGAAATCATTATTTAATATGGAGTGTATAACAAAGGAGTCTGATAAAACGCTACGTCTTATGATTGATAATGTAGCTAAGAATTTAAGAGGTTTAAAGACATTAGGCAACCTGTAGAAAGTTCGGATACTGTAATCATCCATTTAACAGTAAATAAACTGGATAGTGCAACGAGTAGAAAGTGGGAGGAACATAAAGGTTCGTTAGGAGAAGTTCCTATCCTCGATGAGTTTTATAAGTTTTTACGTGATCGAGCGGATGTACTAGAATCGGTGAGGCCAAGTACATCAACTAGAAAAGGTGAGAAAGCAGCTAGTTTTGTTGCATCCGCTCAAGCAATTATGTATTAACTGTCTAAAACCGGGTCATTGGGCATATAATTGCAAATCATTTGTTTGTAAAATTTGTAAATATAAACATAGCGTATTATTGCATAGAAATAGACCTCAATCGGAAGACATTAACAAAAAGGTAAATTCCAACCAGGACAACAATGCAGTAACGACACAGTCGACGTTGGTCGGAATTGTGGCGCAGGTTGGATGCGAACCGACACCAAGGCATCAGCCGGCCGCCGCGGCCACCGCTGTGCCTACGCGGTATGTGCCGCTGTCCGCGGAACAGGTTTCCTTATCTACAGTTGCTACTCAATATGTTTTGTTGTCAACCGCGCTCGTTAAGGTTTATAGCGAAATGAAAAATAATTATTATGTAGCTCGCGTATTGTTAGATTCTGGTAGTCAAATCTCATTAGTAACGGAAAGTTTTTGTAATAAATTAGGATTACCTTGCAGACAAATCACTTTAATATTAATGGTATAGGAAATACGAAGATACAATTGGCAGAAAGTTGTAAGTTTGTAATAAACTCATTGCATAATATTTTTTCCGTAGAAGTTAATTGTATGATTTTACCGAAAATAACTAATATGTTGCCAAGTGTGAAGGTAAATGCTAGTAAAATAAATATTCCGGGTAACATATTGGTAGATTTAGCAGATTGCCGATTTTATGTGCCCTCTGAGGTAGATATCTTGAGAGGAGCCGATTTGTTTTGGGAACTTGTAACAGGTCAACAAGTAAAATTAGGTAAAGGTCTTCCCACATTGCAGAGTTCAAAGCTAGGTTGGCTGGTTACGGGTCCCGTGTATATGTGTATACCTGATCGTGAAGCAAAATGTAATTTAGCTAGAAGTGTTAGCGAACAGTTAGAGAAATTTTGGAAGGTTGAAGAAGTAATGTGCATAGATCAATTACCATATAGTACTGAAGTAGAATTTTGTGAGCAACATTTTGTAAAAAATATGTCAACACTTTGTAGAACTAAAAGTAGTAGATTTTGTGTAAAAATGCCTTTACCAGGCCAGTGATTCAAGATGATTTATTTAGAATATTGCTCAGGTTCAGGCAACATAATTATATTATGACCGCAGACATTGAAAAAATGTATAGACAAATATTAATTTCTGAGAATCAAAGGCATTTACAAATGATATTATGGAGAGAGAACGAACATGAACCAGTAAAATATTTAAAATGAAATAATATTACATACGGAACCGCTTCTGCACCTTACTTAAGTACTCGTTGTCTCTTGCAATTATTTAATGAGTGTGAGGATCCCGAAGTTAAAGATGTCACTAAGCATGATTTCTTCATGGACGATTTACTAACTGGACATCAGACGGAGGAAGGGTTAAATCGTATATGCAGATTAATTACCAAAGGGTTAAGTTCAGCGTGTTTCAATTTACGGAAGTTTCGATCGAACGTCAATCAATTATTTGTAGAAAATAAATTAAATGAAGTACAAGAACTTAGCGAATTTAAAACAGTGACTAGTACCTTACGTTTAACATGGTCACCTCAGTCTGATTTGTTCAAATTTTCTGTTCAAGTAGATATGCATGAAAAAATCACTAAGTGACATATATTATCTTCAATAGCAAACATTTTTGATCCATTATTTTCTCGGATGCATCAGCGCGTGCATACGGGTCGTGTGTTTATGTGCGTTCTATGAACCAAGATGGAGACATTCATGTACAGTTACTTTGTTCTAAATCAAGGATCGCCCCACTAAAAAGTTTAACAATTCCTTAACTCAAGTTATGCGGCGCGCTGTTGTCCGCTGAATTGGGGAATAAGGTGACTCACTCCTTGCGATGTACTATTGCACGCTGTGTTTACTCGACAGACTGCATGATAGTGCTTGGTTGGTTGCGTACATTGCACGCGACTCCAAAGCAATTTAAGGTATTTGTGGCAATCGAGTAAATATAATTAATTGTTTAACTAAGAACTCTGAATGGCGATACGTACCAACCGAATACAATCCTGCTGATTATATTTCAAGGGGAGTAGATCAAATGAATAACAATGTACAAACATTATGGTGGAGTGGTCCTCATTTTTATGTTTAGCCTAAGGTGAGTAATCATAAGTTTAATAGTATAACGTTAACAGAAATCAAGCATGTAGGGTCATTAGTAAAATATGTAAACATTAACAACACGTTAATTGAATTTGAACGTTATTCTAAACTACATAAGGTGCAACGTGCAATGGCCTATGTGCTTAGATTCGTTAAAAATTGTAGAATAAAGGTTATGCAAAATAGACTTACCTGTAGTTATTTAAGAGCTGATGAATTAGATGATAGTCTAATGTATTTAGTTAAGTTCGCTCAATTAGATGCATTTAGTAATGAATACAATGGATTATTGAATAATAAACCGTTACCTAATAAATGTAGAATTTTATCTCTTAGCCCCTTCTTAGACTCGCAATTTACTGTAATACGGGAAGGAGGTCGCCTTAGTAATTCACCTCTCTTGTATGAAAGGAAACATCCTTTAATTTTAGATTATAAACATCGATTAACAAGACTTATTTTTGAAAGTGAGCACTTGAAGTTATTTCATGCGGGGCCTCAGTTATTGTTATCAGCTGTCAGGGAAAGATACTGGGTTGTTAACGCAAGAAAGGTGGTTAGGAGTGTAGTAAACAATTGTCTAGTATGTAAGCGATTTAGATTTAAGTCTGTAGTGCCAATTATGGGTAACTTACCCAAACAGCGATTGAATCCAGGGACGCCTTTCGAAACTACCGGAGTTGATTTGGCTGGTCCCTATTTTATAACTGATAGGTATATTTGTCTGTTTTACTACTAAGGCCCTGCACTTAGTTGTGAGCGACCTAAGTACCGAAGCCTTTCTATTGTCCCTTAGGAGATTTATGTCTCGACGCTCTAAACCTTGTTTAATATGTTGTGATGATGCGGCAATTTTTTGAGGGGCCAGTAACGAACTAAATAAATTTGTATTAACCAATAAAGATAAATTAAGTGAATTTTGTTCTAACGAAGGCATGAAGTTTGCCTGTATACCTCCTTATGCCCCAAATTTTGGAGGGGTATGGGAGGCTGGGGTAAAATCAGCCAAGTTTCAATTAAAAAGAATAATATGGAACCGGCACTTTCTACTCTATTTTGCCAAGTAGAAGCAATTTTAAATTCCCGACCTTTATTTCCCATATCTCCCGATCCCTAAGATTTCCATCCCCTGACTCCCGGGAACTTTTTTCGTCGGCAAACCGCTGATAGCTCTCCCCTCTCCAGCATTGACAGACATTAACTGCATATGACTCCACAGATAACAACAGTTGGAACAGATGTGGCAGCATTTCTGGATGAGGTGGCAGCACGAGTATATAACTGAGCTTCAGCATCGTACCAAATGGCGCAAACCTGATGGCTCACTCAGTATTGGAGATATGGTCATTATCAAAGAAAGTAACCTGCCGCCCTTAAGATGGAAAATTGGACGTATACAAACCCTACATAAGGGTAACGATGGAGTATCCAGAGTAGCTGATGTGAGGATGGCTAGTGGCACTGTACGTCGCGCTGTCAATCGTCTGTGCCCCTTGTTCGAGCATGATGAAGCAAAGTTGAAGGTGCGACCTTCAACGGGGGGAGTATGTTAACGCGCAGGACGGCGGGGTGCAGGACGCCCCTCCATCTCCCTACTCCGGACGACTCCGGCTATAAAAGCGCTTGCGCCGCGGTCAATTCGCGTACTCCCAGGTGCGTCAAGTGCCTGGGTGAGCATGGCACGTCCGACTGCCCCCGCCCCAAAGACAGGTCACCCGTCAATTGCCAACTATCGCATAGTTCGCAATGACCGGACTAGATGCCACAAGGGCGGCACCCTAATCTATTATAGAACGTCCCTGCACTGTATCCCAATGGACCCGCCCCCTCTCTCACGTCTAGAAGTGTCCATATGTAAGTTAGGCATGACTGGCCATCAATCGATCACCATAGTTTCGGCATATGTTCCCCCCGTTTGCACATCGGAGCTAGCCCTTCCCCCCCTCAACGACCTATCCATTTTACTTGGCCTGAGTGACTCCGTTATCATAGCGGGCGATCTCAACGCCAAACATCATGCCTGGAACAGCACCAGGATCTCCACCAGAGGCAAACACCTGTTTGACCTATGTCCCATCCTCAACTTCGACATCATCGCCCCGATGACTCCCACTCACTTTCCCCACGACCCTAACCATACCCCCGACGTTTGACATAGCGTTTCTGAAGAGTATCAACCTACGGTTGGATTCTATAGAGGCGCTGGACGAACTCTCCTCTGACCACCGTCCAGTTGTCGTAAAGCTGGCACCACACCTAGGTCTCCACCACCCTGACAGACCCCCTCTTACCAAGTTAGTTACAGACTGGAGGAAAGTAAGCGACTGCCTGAAATCCACCACGTTAGGTCCCCGACTAGACCCGATCACTTCGACTCTATCGCTGACGCGACAGCCGCGATCGACTCATTCACGGTACACGTACAATCAGTCCTGAACGACTGTTCAAGGGAGGTTCCGGCGATGAAAGACCATCGCTGGAAGCTCCCGGACGATGTGCGCGTACTGTTGAATGAGAAGAACGCGGCTGTCCGTGCGTACAGTAACTTTCCCAACCACGCGAACAAAGTCCATATGCGCTATTTACTTTTCTGTAAAGACACGCCTATCGGAGCTGCGTGACGCCGGCTGGGACAAGATGCTGAGCGAGTTAGAGCCCAACCACCGAGCTTTCTGGGACCTTCAGAGGAAACTCAAATCCGAAGGAGTCGTCTCAATGCCCCCTCTGGTGCGCCCCGACAAGACCATCGCTTTCGATGACGTCGACAAGGCGGAATGCCTAGCCGATAGTCTTGAGGCTCAATGCTCACCTAGCTCTCAACCAGTAGACCAAGCTCACGTATCCCAGGTCGACGCGGAAGTCGAACGTAGAGCCTGGATCCCGCCCGTTAAAGACCCTGATTATCCTCTGCCTCCCGTCACCCCAGACGAAGTGCATCGACGCTACGACGATGCTACGACGGCGACAACGATGCTCCGGAGGTGCCTGGGAAGGCTTGGGTCCTGGCCTTGGAGGCTCTCGGGCCTCGACTTAGAGGGCTCCTAAGCGCATGCATGGAGAGGGGCCAGTTCCCGCTTCGCTGGAAGACGGGGAAACTGGTCCTCATAAAGAAGGCCGGGTGCCCTGCGGACTCTCCGTCCGCTTATCGACCCATCATGCTGCTCGACGAGGTGGGCAAGCTCTTTGAAAGAATCATTGCAGACCGCCTCGTCGGCCAGCTGGTGCGGGTGGGGCCAGATTTGGCGGAGTGCCAGTTTGGTTTCCGCAGAGGGCGCTCTACGGTGGACGCCATCATGCGTGTGCGAGCCCCGACGACGGGGAATGCTGTTGCCCAAGGTGGGGTCGTCTTGGCGGTGTCTCAAGACATCGCCAATGCCTTCAATACCGTGCCCTGGAGTTGCATCAGGGAGGCACTCCGGTATCACCGGATGCCGACCTACCTCTGTCGTGTGGTCGAGGCCTATTTGACGGACAGGCCCGTCATCTACCCCAGTCACCAGGGAGTGTGGAACCAGCAAGAGATGTCGTGCGGTGTCCCACAGGGATCGGTCCTGGGGCCGCATTTGTGGGACATTGGATACGACTGGGTGTTGCGCGCCGACTTCCCTAGCGGCGTCAGCGTAGTATGCTACGCTGACGACACGTTTGTCCTGGCGCAGGGGAGGTCGCACCAGGCTGCGGCCGAATTAGCGGCACGCGGGGTTGCGACAATCGTCGAAAGGATCCGGCAATTGGAACTCGAGGTGGCCCTGCACAAGTCCGAGGCCATGTGTTTTCATGGTCCTCGGAAAGCGTCACCTTTGGGGTCCCAAATAACGGTAGGAGGGGTTTCTATCGGCGTCGAGTCGACGATGAAGTACTTGGTACTCGTCCTCGACAGCCGGTGCAACTTTGTGGAGCATTTCCGACGTTTGGCTCCCCAACTGGAGCGGGCGGGCGCTGCATTGAAGCGGCTCCTGCCCAATCTAGGGGGTCCAAACGCCTCCTGCCGGAGGCTCTACGCGGGGGTCGTGCGGTCCATGGCCCTCTACGGGGCTCCTGTATGGGCGCGCTCTCTGGCGCTGCGGCCAGCCCACCGGTTGAGCGCGGCCCAAAGGGTCATGGCCATCCGGATGGTCCGGGGATACCGCACGGTCTCCTGCGAGGCAGCGAGCCTCCTTGCCGGATTGCCGCCATGGGATCTGGAGGCAAAAGTCCTCGCGCACGTATGGGAGTGGCACGAGGAGGCTAAACGCCAGGGCGTAGGTCCGCTGCCGCGAGAAATCGCGGCACAGCGGATGGAGCTCCGGCGGGATCTCATGGCGTCATGGAAAGTACGGTTGTCGCAACCCAGTGCTGTGCACGCCACGATTGCGGCGATAAGTCCCCTCTTTGAGGAGTGGCTGAAGAGGCGCCACGGCATCCTCACCTTCCGCCTGACACAGGTCCTCACCGGACACGGCAGCTTCGGGAGGTTCCTGTGTCGGATAAGGCGGGAGGAAACGTCCGGGTGTCACCACTGTGTGGATCGCCCGGAGGACACGGTGGAGCATACGGTGGAGGTCTGCCCGGCTTGGGCAGAGCACCGCCGTGTCCTCGTGGAGGCGATCGACGGCAGAGACCTCTCGCGTCCGGCCCTGGTTCAGGCCATGGTACGGAGCGAGAGGGCATGGGCAGCCGTCACCTCCTTTTGCAAAGCAGTAATGCTCGCGAAGGAGGAGGCGGGACGGTTGAGGGAAAGGCAAGTTTCGCGCCCTCTCGCCCCTAGCCGCCGCAGGAGACGCCCAGGGCGTCGGGAATCCCGTGCGGATTTCCGGCCACCGTAGGCGCGGGCTTGCGGACGGTGAGCAATGGGTGGCTCACCGTCCGGTAAGGACCAGGCCCGGGTCGACGGCGCGTTGTATTCCACGTGCGCCTCAAAGAGATGTCGTCAGCACATATAGTAGGAGTCCACTAGGGCCGATGCCTGCCGGGGTCGCGGGAAGGTACTTATGGGTCCCCGAGGCCCCCGCAACACAGGCAACAGGAAGGAATACGGGTGGGTTTTAGTCAGTAAGAGTCTGACACACCCGCTCCGCCCAGAGCGGGAGAAGTTATTTGATGATTTCCCACCCTCAAAAAAAAAAAGAAAAAGACGAAGTGCATGATATCATCAAAGGTCTAAAACCTCGCAAAGCCCCCGGCTCAGATGGAATCACCAATAGGGTGCTCCAACTGTTCCCCGCTCACCTCATAATGCTCATGGCCACCGTCTTCAATGGACCACCAGCTACCGGCCACCAGCTACCGGCCCATCAGTCTGCTCAATGTCTTCGGCAAAGTCTATGAGAGGCTTATTTTAAAGCGCCTCAGAGATTTTGCGGAAACAAAAGGCCTCATCCCCGACCAGCAGTTCGGTTTTAGATCCCAACATTCTTGCGTCCAACAGGTCCACCGCATCGTTGAACACATAAGCTACGGCTTTCAACGTGGTCTTACGAACGGTGCTGTATTCTTCGAAATAGCGATAGCGTTCGACAAGGTCTGGCATAACGGCTTATTATATAAGCTCTACAAACTCGGTGTGCCCGATCGTCTCGTGCTCATCTTACGAGACTTCTTGTCAAACCGCACCTTCCGCTATCGCATCGAAGGAGCGCTATCCTCCCCTCACCCTATCCGTGCAGGCGTCCCTCAGGGCTCTGTACTATCCCCTCTCATTTTTACTCTCTTCACCAGCGACATCCCGAAAATTAGAAATGCGCAGTTAGCTCTGTTCGCAGACGACACGGCCATCTACTACACCGGGTTAGTCCACGACCATATATCTCGCACTCTCCAGACGGAAGTCAACAAGCTTGGCGCTTGGTTTAGAAAGTGGAGAATCGAAGTCAATCCCGACAAAAGTCAGGCTGTTCTTTTCACCAAACAGCGTAGAAACCTCATCCCCCCCCGACCGCTCACCATGTTCGGCAAGCCTATCCCTTGGGAGAAGCGAGCCAAATACCTAGGCGTGACCCTTGACCAACATCTCTCGTTCTCAGGGCACATTAAGCAGGTGCGTTCGCGTGCCGTTTCGCTCTCGGTAGACTACACTCCATCCTAAATGCGCGCAGCAAATTGTCCCTTAAGGGCAAATTGCGTATTTACACAGCGTGCATCCGTCCCATCATGACATATGCCTGTGCAGTCTTCGCATATGCTAAGCCCCACCACATCCACAGGATGCAGAGCCTCCAAAACCGTTTCCTCCGAAAGGCAACGGGAGCCCCCTGGTTCGTCCGAAACGAGATCCTCCATCTCGATCTTAAAATTCCCACCATCAAGCAGTTCATGAAGCGCATCACGAAGCGCTTCTTCGACTCCGCCGCCACCCACTGCAACCCTCTGGTTGTGCATGCCCTCTTGCCAGGCCCGGTTATAGGCCCTCCACCATTAGCTCTATTCGCCGTCCAAGGCATACTCTCACCGACCCCGATGACCCCATTACCCTCCTCCAGGAAAGCAGTAGGGCCACGAGTACAGTGCACAAAACACACCGACCTACGTTCCGACCTCGCCGCCGAGGTCCCTCGCGTAAACCCCGACGTAATTGTCCCCCCGACCCTTGCTCGACGAAGTGCCAGCCCGCGCCGCAGCAGAGCCTATAGTTTTAAATTCCCCGATTAATAATAATAATACTGATTAGATCCAGCCTGTCCCACCTTGCTGTCCTCCCCCCAGCGACGCCCTAAGCCGAGGTCCGTACCCCACAGGGGGTGCCCCTAGCGTGCAGTCGCTTAGTATTATAGGTAATTCGCCCCTGGCTGGAGGCTTTGAGTTCGCTTAAGGCGGCCACAGGAAAGTCCGGTTAAGTAGTCACGACCTCTCAAGGTCAACTACGAGATGCCATTCATAAAAAAAAGGTCAATTCGCGTCATTCCGTGCTCGCCACCCGCCGTGAATGGACGTGCTGCCGCTCCCGCTCGCTGCACTCGCTCACTGCGCCCGTCGAATCCGGATTTCGTTACGCTGCCGTAACTTCCAGTAGTCGCCGACTACTTCCGATCCACGGTCGATTAATTTTATTAATCGGCCGTATTGATCACAAAAAGTGCCTTTTTCAAGGCAAGTGTTTCTCGAAAAGAATAGTTGTCAGAGTAGCTTAATAGGCCCCCTCTGGGCTAAAACCACTGTTTCGTGGTCCTCGGTGGATACCTTACAGTGCCAACGAAACCGAGTGGGGTGTTGTCTTCCCAATACACCCGCCGAACCCCTTCAGGGCTAGGCAGTCAATTGGAAGGGTCCCAGAGATAACCGGCCTTGGGGGATCTCCTAGTCGGCTCTGGTGCACTGAATTCCTTTTCAGCTACTCACCTAGTATCTTTAGGATGTGTCTACAGCTACACCCTTCGCGCTAGACTGGTTCAGGGCCCCTTTGCACATTAAGAATGGCAAAGGGTTACAAGCTTAGGGCTCACAATTAGGTACACACCTCCCTGTCTGCACCCGACAGGGAGGGCGACTCATCCCCGGGCATATCCACCCGGGGAGTTAGGTTTAGGGCCGTTAGGTCTATATTAGGAGGAATTAGTTTCCAAAATTCCCCTCTCCCCCGTCATGGAGGACGCCTTTATCTTGGCGTTCTTCAAAGAGGTTCTATTCAAGGACACAGACTTCCTCGCCAAGTATGGCGCTAAGTTTACGGCTCTAAGCCGCGACTGAGACCATCCCTCCTAGCCCCTCAGTGTTTATGGACACTGAGCAACCCTTGTCGCAAGACAAGAGGTGCCCGACCCCATTTTCATACTCCGATGTCGAGTCTGTCAACTCATCCTCATCTGCCCACTCTGCTTTCTCTTCCGAGGACGACGGCTTCGTGGCCGTCACCGGAAAGGGAAAGTAGAGGAAGCAGAGGAAGGCGACCTCCTCGCAGGCGACCAAAATAGCCGCCACGGAGGTTCTCTCCGCCCCCTCTCCCTCAGTTTCTGTGGCGCCCTCTGCCACTATCCCCACCCCGACCGCTTCATCCACTAAGGACACTCCGGCCACTCCGGCCCCAAAAAAGATCTCCCCTCCCCCTCCTGTAATCTTGCAGGATAAGTCCAAATGGTTAGACGTATCAAAATGATGCGTCGACCTAAAAATCGGCTTTTCGAAAGCCACTACTACCCAGCAGGGTATTAAAATATCTGTCCCGACGTCCCGCGACTATCGGGAAATAACCAGGGTTCTTCGGGCGAGAGGTGTGTCATACCACACCTACTCGCTCCCCGAGGAACGCCAGACCCGCGTGGTGATCCGTAGGATCCCGAAGGAAATCCCCACAGCGGACATCAAGGCCGACCTTGAGTCCCAGGGCGTCCCCGTGGACGAAGTGTACCGCATGCACCGCGCCAGGGGGGTTCAGCATACGACATGGTCCTCGTTGTATGCCCCCCGACAGAAGGGCATCACCCTATCTTTAAGATTACAAATATCTGCCGTCTCACGGGCCTCGTAATCGAGAAGCCCAGGAAGAGCGGCGTCGTCGGGCAATGTCACCGTTGCCAGCTCTGCGGGCATGCACAAAAGAACTGCCATGCGACACCCAGGTGCGTCAAGTGCCTGGGTGAGCATGGCACGTCCGACTGCCCCCGCCCCAAAGACAGGTCACTTTGTACCGAGCCGCCCAGCTGCGTACTGTGTGGTGAGGCTAGGCACCCAGCCAACTACCGTGGCTGTCGTATGGCCCCCAAGTCTTCTTCCTCAAAGCTGGTGAAGCGCGCAGACGCCCGCCAGCAGAGAGAGTGCCCATCATATGGGTTCTTCCCCCCCAGTCACAGACCCTCTTGCAACTCCCCCAGAGGCTAAGCCCGTAAAGGCCTGGCCCTTGGAACTACATGAACCACCAGCAGGCCTTCCCTGCTATGGTTTAGCCGAGACCCACTCCGCCTCCCGTCAGACCGCTGATGGATCCCCGCATCCGCGTCCCCGCGCCCGTACCCGTACAACCCGCGAGACCCGCGCCCGCTCCCATGGCTGCTGCCGCAATCGCTGCGCCACGGCCCGTCGCCGCTTCAACCACGCCAGTGGTCGGTCCGTCTATTCCAGTAGATCCGTTCAGCGTGATCTCTGGGACCTTCGCGTTATTCTTCACGCCCCGCGCGCGTAAAATGGCCAACGAGGTCGTTGCCGCCCGAAATTCCTGCGATCTCTCTCAGATCCAGCGTATCTTCCTCGCGTATCCCGATATTACGCAAGCCCTAGAAAACTTCGCGAAACCCGCCCAGTAATGGATATACAAGTCCAAGCACGTACTAAGCCCCGATCCCTAAAGTTAGGTTTCTTTAATACCAATGGCATGCTAAATCAACGCGATGAAATCGCTGCGTTCCTCCGCGACCACCAAATTGATATTCTCCTCTTACAAGAAACCTTTTTAAAGCCCAGCCGTCGAAACCCGTCAATTGCCAACTATCGCATAGTTCGCAAAGACAGGACTAGATGCCACAAGGGCAGCACCTTAATCTATTATAGAACGTCCCTGCACTGTACCCCAATGGACCCGCCCCCTCTCTCAAGTTTAGAAGTGTCCATATGTAAGTTAGGCATGACTGGCCATCAACCGATCACCATAGTTTCGGCCTATGTTCCCCCAATTTGCACATCGGAGTTAGCCCTTCCTCCCTCTCTGACGACCTTTCCATCTTACTTGGCCTGAGTGACTCCGCTATCATAGCGGGCGATCTCAACACCAAACATCATGCCTGGAACAGCACCAGGATCTTCACCAGAGGCAAACACCTGTTTGACCTATGTCCCATCCTCAACTTCGACATCAAGTGTTCAAGGGAGGTTCCGGCGATGGAAGACCATCGCTGGAAGCTCCCGGAAGATGTGCGCGAACTGTTGAATGAGAGGAACGCGGCTGTCCGTGCGTACTTTCCCAACCACGCGAACAAAGTCCATATGCGCTATTTACAGAGATCTGTAAAGACACGCCTATCGGAGCTGCGTGACGCCGGCTGGGACAAGATGCTGAGCGAGTTAGAGCCCACCCACCGAGCTTTCTGGGACCTTCAGAGGAAACTCAAATCCGAAGAAGTCGTCTCAATGCCCCCTCTGGTGCGCCCCGACAAGACCATCGCTTTCGATGACGTCGACAAGGCGGAATGCCTAGCCGATAGTCTTGAGGCTCAATGCTCACCTAGCTCTCAACCAGTAGACCAAGCTCACCTGGCCCAGGTCGACGCGGAAGTCGAAAGTAGAGCCTCCCTCCCGCCCGTTGAAGACCCTGATTATCCTCTGCCTCCCGTCACTCCAGACGAAGTGCATGATATCATCAAGGGTCTAAAACCTCGCAAAGCCCCAGGCTCAGACGGAATCACCAATAGGGTGCTCCAACTGTTCCCCGCTCACCTCATAATGCTCATGGCCACCATCTTCAATGGAGCCCTGAGCAATAACATCTTTCCACAAGAGTGGAAGAAGGCCACCGTCATCGGCATACCGAAGCCCGGTAAGCCGAAAACGGAGCCCACCAGCTACCGGCCCATCAGTCTGCTCAATGTCTTCGGCAAAGTCTATGAGAGGCTTATTTTAAAGCGCCTCAGAGATTTTGCGGAAACAAAGGGCCTCATCCCCGACCAGCAGTTCGGTTTTAGATCCCAACACTCTTGCGTCCAACAGGTCCACCGCATCGTTGAACACATAAGCTACGGCTTTCAACGTGGTCTTACGACCGGTGCTGTATTCTTCGACATAGCGAAAGCGTTTGACAAGGTGTGGCACAACGGCTTATTATACAGGGTTACTGGTAACTCGACGTATTCCTTGCAGGACGTCATAGTAGGGTTAAAATGCAACAAATTAAGCCACCAAATGTTCTACCGAAATTCAGTAGTTTTTGAATTAGTTAAGAGTTTTAGTTTTTTAATGAAAAATCCCAGATTAAACCATTTGAAACCAATTTAAAAATGATTTACAGCGCGACTGTACTGAAATTTAAGTTATTATCATAGTTGACGCCATAGCAGACCTTCGTTAATAATTAAAAGTTCAATAATGCCTAAAACTTTGGCAAATATCACTAACAAAACATTTAATTTTTTGTAATTTTTGCTATTACTTCATAAAAAATGTAGTCTAGTGCAAAAAAAAATACTACACCTGGTGTACAAATTACTAATAAAATATCCTTGTCTTATCAGCTATCCAAAAAGGTATGAAAGTTAATACAAAATCATGGACTACATTATGAAAATCGTTTTTGATTTAGTACAGGCGTGCGTTTCACAAAAAGGTGATTATTCGAAAAATCAAAAACAACATCGTGAACATTATTATTCTTTTTAATCAATATTAAAAACTTTAATTACACACATTTCACACGTCTTGTTCGATGTGCTGCCTTCGGTTTCGAATACATGTTCTTATTCGCTTCCTTACTTCGGTTTTTGTTATTCTTGAGGTGATTGTTGCCCTCATCTAGTCCGCCGCATTTGTAATTCTCTCCCTTAGTTCTTCAATTGAATTTACTGGGGTCACATAAACTAGATCTTTCATATGACCCCAGACGTAAAAGTCTAGCGGCGTCAGATCAGGGCTTCGTGCAGGCCACGGAATCGGCCCACCGCGCCCTATCCATCGGTTTGGATAGTTTTCATCCAGCAATTGTCGAATTGTGATTCGGAAGTGGGCTGGACATCCGTCATGTTGGTAAATCATGTTTGCTCTTCTTTCTTCCGGTACATCCGTGAGCAGTGCTGATAAATGATTTCTGAGGAAATCTTCATAGTTCCCCATTTAGTGTTCGGGGTAAAAAATGTGGGCCAATTAATTTGTCGTCAATAATACCCATGCAAACATTAAGCGAGAACCTTCGCTAGGATGCCAACCGCATCCCAGCGAAGGTTTCAGTTTTTTAGGGTTTGCTTCTGCTTTCGGTGCCCAGTAATGTAAGTTGTGGTAATTTGTGATACCATCACGATCAAAACATGACTCATCGGTCCACAGAATGTTTTTTAAAAAGTTTTCGCTGTCGGCGTCGGCACTTAGCATAAAACGACAAAATTCAAGCCGTCTCGGCGGATCTCCTTCTTCTAATGACTGGACTGGTTGGTAATGGTATGGATGTCGGCCTGACAAGTGAACTACAGACCAGACTTTCCACTGTGACATACCAAGCTCACGCGCTACGATGTTTGTCGATGTGTTAGGATCGTCAATAAAACGTTGAAGAATAAGCTCCTCGTCCTCAGCCGTGTATCTCCGGGAACGACCAGTGTCAACTTGCCTGCTTCTTTGGACGCTGCCAGTTTCAGATATTCGTCGATAAGTCGATCCGAAGACACTAACGTGGGGGAGTCGGCGGTTGGGATAGCGCAGTTGATATTCTCGCCACGCCTCAGCAGCGTTACCGTCACAAAGTCCGTAACAGTACATTATGTCAGCGTATTCAGGATTAGAATATGCAGTCATAGTCAGCGCTTATGAAGTCACAGCACAGCACAAGAGCAAGATACGCAGCAACAGTTAGGGAAATAGCCAGTAACAAAACACGAGCTTGCGCGACGTAGTTGAAACTAACTAACGCTGACGACCAAATTTTGCAAAATCGCACCCCCTGTCATGCCGAGAGAACAATAGCGACCAATCACAAAGCTCCCCGAGTGGTTGGAGTTCAAGCGCAGGTAAAAACTACGAATAATACGAATACGAAACAATAGGTTGACCGTCTCGCAATTTTACCTGCCCCGCATAAAACTCTTCTCTTCCCTGGCACACATGCAAAAGTATTGACAATCATACCTTTCTGAATAACTGATAAGACAAGGATATTTTCCTAGTAATTTGTACACCAGGTGTAGTATTTTTTTTTGCACTAGACTACATTTTTTATGAAGTAATAGCAAAAATTACAAAAAATTAAATGTTTGGTTAGTGATATTTGCCAAAGTTTTAGGCATTATTGAACTTTTAATTATTAACAAAGGTCTGCTACGGCGTCAACTATGATAATAACTTAAATTTCAGTACAGTCGCGCCGTAAATCATTTTTAAATTGGTTTCAAATGATTTAATCTGGGATTTTTCATAAAAAAACTAAAACTCTTAACTAATTCAAAAACTACTGAATTTCGGTAGAACATTTGGTGGCTTAATTTGTTGCATTTTAACCCTACTATGACGTCCTGCAAGGAATACGTCGAGTTACCAGTAACCCTGTATAAGCTCTACAAACTCGGTGTGCCCGATCGTCTCGTGCTCATCTTACGAGACTTCTTGTCAAACCGCACCTTCCGCTATCACATCGAAGGAGCGCTATCCTCCCCTCACCCTATCCGTGCAGGCGTCCCTCAGGGCTCTGTACTATCCCCTCTCATTTTCACTCTCTTCACCAGCGACATCACGAAAAATAGAAAGGCGCAGTTGGCTCTGTTCGCAGACGACACGGCCATCTACTACACCGGGTTAGTCCACGACCATATATCTCGCACTCTCCAGACCGAAGTCAACAAGCTTGGCGCTTGGTTTAGAAAGTGGAGAATCGAAGTCAATCCCGACAAAAGTCAGGCTGTTCTTTTCACCAAACAGCGATGAAACCTCTTCCCCCCCCCGACCGCTCACCATGTTCGGCAAGCCTATTCCTTGGGAGAAGCGAGCCAAATACCTAGGCGTGACCCTTGACCACAATCTCTCGTTCTCAGAGCACATTAAGCAGGTGCGTTCGCGTGCCGCTTTTGCTCTCGGTAGACTACACTCCGTCCTAAATGCGCGCAGCAAATTGTCCCTTAGGGGCAAATTGCGTATTTACACAGCGTGGATCCGTCCCATCATGACATATGCCTGTGCAGTCTTCGCACATGCCAAGCCCTACCACATCCACAGGATACAGAGCCTCCAAAACTATTTCCTCCGAAAGGCAACGGGAGCCCCCTGGTTCGTCCGAAACGAGATCCTCCATCTCGATCTTAAAATCCCCACCATCAAGCAGTTCATGAAGCGCATCACGAAGCGCTTCTTCGACTCCGACCCTGATGACCCCATCACCCTCCTCCAGGAAAGCAGTAGGGCCACGAGTACAGTGCACAAAACACACCGACCTACGTTCCGACCTCGCCGCCGTGGTCCCTCGCGTAAACCCCGAAGTAATTGCCTCTTGCTCGACGAAGCGCCAGCCCGCGCCGCAGCTGAGCCTGTAGTTTTAAATTCCCCGATTAATAATAATAATACTGATCAGATCCAGCCTGTCCCACCTTGCTGTCCTCCCCCCAGCGACGCCCTAAGCCGAGGTCCGTACCCCACAGGGGTGCCCCTAGCGTGCAGTCGCTTAGTATTATAAAAAATTCGCCCCTGGCTGGAGGCTTTGAGTTCGCTTAAGGCAGCCACCGGTTAAGTAGTCACGACCTCTCAAGGTCAACTAGAAGATGCCATACACAAAAAAAAAAAAATTCGCGCGTTCTGATCAGATCTAGCCTGTCCCACCTTGCTGTCCTCCCCCCAGCGACGCCCTAAGCCAAGCGACGCCCGAACAAGAAATATAATAATACAATCAATTCAATAGTAAACTGGTTAGATAACAATAATCTAAAAATCTATCTAGAAAAAAACAAAAATTATGTTCTTTAGTCAACGTTTAGAAGCACCAAGTATTAATGTTCAACACAAATTAACTGTTATAAAGAAGGTAGACACAGCAAAATTTTTAGGTGTAACCATAGATAAATGTCTGAACTGGAAAGCACACACGGAAGAATTAAATAAAAAAGTATGTTCTTGTGCTTATGCCCTCTATAAACTTAAACCTATTTTGAGTACGAATGCGATTATAACTGCCTACCATGGAATTGTCGGCTCCTTATTAAGGTTTGGGGTTATATTTTGGGGAAACTCCACCAATAAGGATATTATTTTTAAGTCACAAAAAAGGTGCATTAGGGCAATGTCTGGTCTGAAAAGAACTGATAGTTGCAAACAGTATTTTATTAAATATAACATCTTAAGTCTGCCTTCATTATTTATTTATGAAATAGCTAATTTTGTAAGGACCAATCCACACTTATTTAAGAAACTATCTGACGTCTCCATTCGTAATAGACGTGATAATAATAGATTATGCGTACCGAGATCAACCACGGCTTTGATGCAAAAAAGTACTTTTTGGTTAGCACCAACCATTTATAATAAAATCCCAAAACCTATCAAACAAATGCCTACTGCTCTGTTTAAAAAACATTTAAAAAAATATCTCATTGCTAAATGCTATTATTCCATAACGGAATTTTTAAATGAGGGTAACTAATTAAATGGATTTCTTAATTTCTAGGACTTTTTATCAGTTTTCACAATTACGACATTTTTTCGCAGTTATGTATGAAATTTTGGCATATGTAATGTATTCTCCCTAATTTTTATTTTTGATTTGGTTATTCTTTTTTATTTTATTGTGTAGAGTCAAATTCAATTCTTTATGGTTTTCTTTTTTTTTTTCTAGACCAAAAATACATGTTATTAGTAGACGCCATTAATGGCAAAACATGCAGATCTGCCTATTATTTTTAAGACCTTGCACATATTGTTTGATGTATACTCATGTTTTACAATAAATATATTCTATTCTATTCTATTCTAAGCCGAGGTCCGTACCCCACAGGGGGTGCCCTTAGCGTGCAGTCGCTTAGTAATGTAAGTTATTCGCCCCAGGCTGGAGGTTTTGAGTCCGCTTAAGGCAGCCACAGGACAGTCCGGTTGAGTAGTCACGACCTCTCAAGGTCAACGACGAGAGGCCATCATCAAAAAAAAAGGTCAATTGGCGTCTACTACCATTGCATTGTATAATAATTCGTAAAGGTCGCATACTGAAGAAATCCAAAGTTGTAGAGTGAAAAAGTTAGCAATAAATGTATAGAAACGTCTCCGAGTTCTCTTTCAGCTCCTATCGACACAGACCTAACACAAAACAAAGTCTAAGCCAAGACATATGATTGACGTGTAAAAGTGTTTGTACAAACCTACTTACAGAAAATAAATCATTTATCATAAGCTAAGCAAAAATCCAAATCCAAAACTTGTATTTTTTTAATAAAAAGCGCATAACGCACTATAGCACTATAGTACCTGTAGATAGTGATGATAGATGGGTGTCGTGGGTTACCGAGGCCCCTGACAGGGTTACCGAGGCAGGGGCCTCGGGCAACACAGGCCACGGAAGGAATACGGGTGGGTTTTAGTCAGTAAGAGTCTGACACACCCTTCCGCTCCGCCCAGAGCGGAAGAAGTTATTTGATAATTTCCCACCCAAAAAAAATAAAGATGGGTGTCGTGTCTGGTGGGCAACTGCCCGACGGTTGCTGTGGGGATGTTGTATACAGGTTGTTTGGTAGATGGGTGCAAAGCCTGAAGGGGGTGATATCTTAGACCATTTAGAACGTATTAAGCTAAACTTGTCTTAGACGAAGTATGTTCCTCGTATTTTTTTTTTTAACTCTAAGGTTTTTAACAATAAAACCCATTTTTTTTTCAATTAATTGTTTATAGTGTCCAGTAAAAGCTGTTATGTTATTATTTTTATTTATTTTTTATTTATGTAATGTGTGATTACTCAAACAAAATAATTCCCAAGCATCTGTGTCATCAGAGAAACATTCTACGCCATATTCAAGCTTAAGAAACTTTTAAAAATCATAAAAATGTTTTGTTTACGTCACAATAAAATAATTAAAAAAATAGCCTCAGTTGTTCAAACGTTTTTAAAAACATGCTTGCTTATTGCCCTTTCTTTTGAGGTACTATTTACGCAGACGTCTCATCAACTCTTGGAATTAGGATGTACAAAGCAAATTGAGGTCGAATATTTAATTTTTAAACAGACCAAAATAATGCAACATTTTTGCTAATGCACTATTGTTTTTTGTTAGAATTATGGTGGACGCACACAATACAAAAAAAACATGGCATAACAAAAGCCGCCGCCCGACGATAACAAACTTGCCTTTTTACGACTCTCGGGTAGCGTCTAGTGAATTGTTATTATTCAATAGAATATCAGCTTAGTTGCTGACGATATAAAGTCGTTATTTATTTACACTAGTACTAGTACCCGAGTAGTCGGGTGGACTCGTCACATCTTCGGACCCTCATTTAGTCAAGTAACGACTGCGCTTGTAACAAGACGTTTTAATTACAAATTCGTGTTTACACAATTCACCGCATGAGGTTATGCGCTCCTTCACGTGTTGATTTTGGAGGTGTTTAAGGTGTTTAGCCTTAGCTGTGAGCTCCTTCACTGATTTTGGACTAGTTTGTGTGATCAATTGACTATGGCTACTTTTTCGAATGAAGAATATGCGGATATCGTCTTCATGTATGGCAGAGTTGACGGTAATGGATCTTTGGCGCGACGAATGTACCAAGAGAGATATCCGAATCGCAGATTACCTAATGTCAGAGTGTTTCACAACACATTTCGTCGGCTTTCTGAAGTTGGAATCCATCACGCGGAATTTGGACTCAACCCGGGAAGACATCACCCAAGTATCGAGGAAGACATTATTGCAGCTTTTGATGCAGATCCTACCACGAGCGTCAGAGTAGTAGCTCGAAACCTCAACATTTCGGTATGGAAGGTGTGGAATACGATGCACCGAGAAAACAAATATCCTTTCCACGGCATGGGTGTACAAGGTTTGGAAAATGAAGATCCCCCACGAAGGATTCAGTTCTGTCGCTTTTTATTAAATAGTGACATGAAGATGCATGGTTTTTAAAATCCATCTTGTGGACCGATGAGTCAAAATTTTCGAAAGAAGGAATTACTAATTTTCATAATCTTCATCGATGGACCGACAAGGACAACAATCCACACTGGAAGAAGCAAGTGTCGTTCCAAAGGAAATTTTCAGTTAACGTGTGAGCAGGAGTAATCGGCCGAACGTTGATTAGTCCCCACTTCCTGCCAGATAATTTAAATGGAGAAAATTACCTGGAATTACTCCAAAACTATCTCCCAGAGCTTCTGGACGAGACTGAAATACCAATATTGGCAATGAGAAGACCAATGATTTTTCAACAAGATGGTTGTCCAGCACACTGGACCCTAAACGTGAGAGAACATTTAAATAATTGTTTCCCAGATAGCTGGATTGGCAGAGACGGGCCCATCCCTTGGCCACCTCGATCACCCGATTTAACTCCTGTGGATTTTTTTGTTTAGGGATGGGCCAAGGAGCTCGTCTACACGCACGTTGAAATTTCAACTAGAGAAGAATTAATAGAAAGAATCCAAACGGCTTTTCAAGTCATGAAGCAGGAGATGAAATTAAAAATCACCACTACAGAAGTGAGAAGACGGGCACGCGCTTGTATAAGAAACCGCGGTCAACATTTTGAACATGAACAATAAATTATTTTAACAAAAATGTTGTTTTATTGATCTGTTCGAAATAACAATTTTCATACTCAATTTGCTTTGTACACATCCTAATTCCAAGAGCTAATAAGATATCTGCGTAAGTAGTACCTCAAAAGAAAGGGCAATAACCAAGCATGTTTTTAAAAAGGTTTGAACGACTGAGGCAATTTTTTTTTTTTATTATGCTGTAAACAAAACATTTTCTTGATTTTTAAAAGTTTCTTAAACTTAAATATAGCGTAGAATGTTTCTCTGATGACACAGATGCTTGGGATTTATTTTGTTTGAGTAATCACACACTACATAAACTTAAATAATAAGATAACAGCTTTTTTGACACTATTAACAATTAATTGAAAAAAAAATGGGTTTTATTGTTAAAAACCTTAGAGTTTCAATGAAATACAAGGAACAGACTTCATCTAAGACAAGTGTAGCTTAATACGTTCTAAATGGTCTAAGATATCACCCCCTTCAGGCTTTGCTCCCATCTACCAAACACCCTGTATATGCTAGTTGCGCGGTAAACTCTGCTTGCGCGATGCAGGACTTTGCGTGACGTCAGTTTGCTGCGTGGTTCGCATGTGGCGATGTAGAAGGCCGCCGCATACCTAAATACCTGTGATAATTTACTTCATTTTGAAAACCCGTAGTGAGGTAGTTGAATTTACTTAGTTGATTAATTTCCAACCAATATTATGCCCTTTGTGTTGTAATTATAACGTGACCAGTTTATATGCCAGTTTACAGCTACACGGGTCGATCGATCAGGTTAAGCTACGCTTGCCGCGGTTGCTCCGTGAATGGGTGACCATCTTTACATACTAAGACCTCTCCGTGCCTCGGAAAGCATGTTAAGCCGTTGGTCCCGGCTGTTATTTGTAGATCTTTGATAGGTGTTACGGGTTGTCAGAAGCCCGAAAGTCTGACAACCAGTCTTACCAAGGGGTATCGTGTTACCCAGTATTTACTGGGTAGCACGATAGTTGGAAAAAGGCTAGGCTGATGATGGTCTATAATAAAGCTGAAGGGTTTGTTTGTTCGTTTGAACGCGCTAATCTCTGGAACTCCTCGTCGGATTTGAATAATTCTTTTTACATTTCCCAACTAACTATTGCCCGCGACTTCAACCGAGTTGTGTCTGCGATCCAGGATTGAACGATGAACAGATTTGGATGAAATGTGGCATACAGATTACAAAAAGTACTTTTAATTCCGTTAGTACGTTCCCGTGGGATATTTTCAGACATCCACGTGGGTGAAGCCGCGGGCAAAAGCTTGTTAAATAATAACTAAATAACCAAATTATATAAATATAAATTATTAAATTTCCAAATGAATAACTATTTTCATTTCGTGCTTTCATAAATCTTAGAATTCAGTACAACTTGTAATGATATAATATCATAATGTATTTTCAATATTTACGTTTGGAATTACGAATAAACTCAGCAACGTCAACGTCGCTTCAGCGTCTTTGAAATCTTTGATCGGCATTCATCTGTGGGTAGATGAAATTAATGTGACTATCTTTAGTTTTCTCAGTGCTTAAACTATGTTGGTATAGTCGACCTCGTAGTTGCTTTATCACTTTTGACAACAATTCCCACTAAATTGAAACTTTACTAAGGTTGAAATTAACTTATTATAAAAAAAATATTTACATAACCAAATTACAAGATGATTATTAACATTAATTAAATTAAATTAAAACTAAGTTAAACCTAGAAAAGGCCCTTGAGGCATTGTTGTACAGAGGATGCTGGCGGCATTTCCTCGCTGAATTGCAATGCTGATGCGTTGCGCGAGAAAGCCGCCAGCTTTTCGGTCACCAGTTACATCAACTACTAAGGTTGAAATTATTTAACTGTCACAAAGACAAATTGACCTTATGGCCAACTCCCGCGCAACGCTACTAGGTCATTTTAGCGCGTGGCCATAATCGGAAGCAATACCGCCATCTTTGTTTTATCGATACACAATGACAGTGACAGTTTCAGAAATGTTTACCAACAACGTCACTGTCGTTCAGGTGGCAAAGGATCATTGTAGTACTTATAGGGTAAGGAGCAATTAAACTTCGTTAGTAGGTACTTGTCTAATTATATTGTAAACTGAGTGAAAAAGAAGGTTGAACAATGGTTTGGTATAGATGGTAGGTAATTTGATGATAAAACTAAATGTGAAGACCGACCGGGTCGACGCGCGTCGCGACGCGCGTCGCAGCGCGCGTACGTCTTTATTGTTAGTCGGCTCCCGTAACACTAACGAGTTTATGTGGCGCGCGGCGACAGCGCGGCACCGACTCGGGCACTCAGGCGGGCCGAGCGACGACTCGGTAGAGGGGGCTTAGGAGTGCGGGCTTGTGGTGAACGGCGCCCTATATATAGTACGCGCTAAATACTCAATTTAAAAACGTTAAAAATCTAGTAGCAATAACTCGTCAAAAATTAAATTAAACTAAAGGCATTTTTGACAGTTTGGGACTGATATTAGAATAACATAAAACATAACATTACGCCTATATTCCCTGAAGGGTTAGGCAGAAGCGTACCTATAGTACACCCAAATTTCGCCAGTTATGTTTTAATATTTAGTCCAATGTAATAGCGCGACTCTATTACCATCATCCGGGCACAAATCTAGACTCCGGGCTGCTACTGAGAAATTCCGATGGAAAATCGCAATAACACTTTGCCCGTCCCGGGAATTGAACCCCAGGATCTCATGTTCCTGCCGGGGTCGCGGGAAGGTACTAATGGGTCACCGAGGCCCCCGCAACACAGGCAACGGAAGGAATACGGGTGGGTTTTAGTCAGTAAGAGTCTGACACACCCTCCCGCTCCGCCCAGAGCGGGAGAAGTTATTTGATGATTTCCCACCCAAAAAAAAAAAAAAAAGATCTCATGTTCAGCAGTAGCGCTTGCGACCACTAGACCAACAAGGCAATTACGAGATTAGAATTACGTTCCTAAAAATACGGGTATTACCCTTGTCGTTTTGTGACGTACAAGTGACATTCAACCTTAGGGTGATTAACCAAATACAAGGTCGCATATACCTATAATCCATAGTAAATACTTCTTTATTCCATAGACGTTTTTAATACTTACATTTGATTTTGTTTTAATACTATTTCATTAAACTTAACTAATAAGGGAGCATTGGAGCTCACTACCTTCTGTCTGTAAGTATTTAATCAAATGGAAATCCTACGTGAGTGTGAAACTTTCCCAATAAATTGAAGCAAAGTAATAAATACTAGGAATAGGGATATTTGATTATTGATACTTTTTGTTTGACTGTGTATTTGTAGACAGCAGTGGGTGTAAATTCGAATTATTATTTAACTTGACCGATCTGACATTTATGCTATCTGTCATTTTGTGTGGTCGTATATTTTGTATTTTAGACTTTAACACTTATTATTATACATTTATTTTACAATCATATAAGGGTCAGGACCAAATTTTTGACGTGTTGCACAACGGAAATCACAACGGAAATGTATCACACTGGAAAATAAATGCGCGCAATATAATTATTAGGTTGTGTGTAAATCGTCGGAATATTTTAGTCAAGTGTAATTAATTTGATTACACCTGCCTAAAATATTCACACTACCCTAATAATTATATTGCGCTGCATTTATTTTCCAGTGTGACACATTTCCGTTGTGATTTCCGTTGTGCAACATGTCAAAAATTTGGTCCTGACCCATAAATCGATTAAACTACACGATTACCATTACAATAAATATGACCATTTTATTACACAAAGTGACAGCTAGCACATGTCAGATTACTCCGGTGAATTATTAATTCAACTTTAGGTAGATATTAAAAATTTTCAATGATATTTTGTGTACTAAGCCGTTATGTGAACACTTGTAAATACTTAAATGCATATTAATTTGTCAGGAATATTTTTTTTTAAAGCCCCGACGCAAAAAAAGAGGAGTGTTATGAGTTTGACCGCTATGTGTGTCTGTGGCACCGTAGCTCTTGAACGGGTGAACCTGTTAGGATGCGGTTTTTTTTTATTTGAAAGGTTTTCTAGCGGCGGTTCTTAGACATGTTTTATCAAAATCTTGAATTCATTATGGAATTCTTGGCCTGATGCTGCAGCCAGGTTATACAGCACACTAGTACACTCTTAAAAAAAATAGCAGATATTTCGTGTTTAGATTCGTTTTCATCAGTATTTTTTAACCCCCGACAAAAAAGAGGGGTGTTATAAGTTTGTAATGTGTATCTGTGTATCTGCGTGTCTGTCTGCGGCATCATAGCTTCTGAACGATTGCACCGATTTAGTTTTTTTTTAAAGGTTTCTTAATTGAGAGTTTTCTTAGCTATGTTTCAATAAAAATCTGCTGAGTCCTTTGAAGATCATTATTTCTTTTCTAGTTAATGAAGAGATATAAAAAACTTTGAACCTTGTCCATGGGACAGGTTGTCAAAGATATTACCAAAGTATGATAACTTTGACCTGATGCGCAGGCATAACCAGGATCCTGTAGGTTATCCAACCCGCCAGAAGAACTCCTCAACGGTGTACGGCATCTACCCTGTGTTTGGTCTCATACGATGCGTTTTGACTAGCACATGCTAACAAGCTAATCGGTTAGAGTCATAATAATCTACACGTTTCTCTAAATGTAATCAATCAACTCAGCCTATAACAGTCCACTGCTGGACATAGGCCTCTCCTAGGCTGCGCCACAACACTGTGTCCTCCGCCTTCTGCATCCGGTCTGTCCCAGTCACTTTTTAAAGTTGTCTTAGGACTCTAAATGTAAACATTTTTATTAAAATATCGAAGTTCGATAAAATTCGTATTCCGCGTTTTCGGTTGTCTACTAGTAATTTTATAAAGTTTAAGAAACATGAAATGAAAGTTAAATTTGAAATTTAAAATACCCCCAATACAACCAAGTAGAGTAGGTACTAGTGTTTTTGAAATGTCAGAATTGTTTAAATTATTTGAATATTTTCAGCACAGCAGTGGTGGCCCATCGGTAATGGCAGCGACTTACAAGTTTGTAGGCCGTAGGTTCGAACCCAGCCAGGCGCTTTACTTTGTGTAGATTGTTTCATCGCCACTGCTCTCAAAACGGCGAAGAAAAATATCGTGAGGAAACCGGCATGTTCTAGAACCAAAAATTCGAAGTGACATCTACCAACCCTCACTGGGCCCGCGTGGTAGATTACGGCCCACTCCCTCTCACAGAGAGGAGGCCTGAGTCCCAGCAGTGGGAACATTGTAGGCTGATTATGTATTTGAATGTGTGTATGCATTTTCGGAATCTTTAACAAGTGTCCCAGTGTGATTCGAGTTTTACTGGAAATATTCTCGACACTTCTATAAGACTAGCTTCTGCCTGCGACTTCGTTCGCGTGGAAGTTGCAAGACACCACAATATACTCAGAAAGAAAGAAAAGAAAAAAATAATATTTTATTTGGAACACGCACAGGAAATACAACAATCAAAAAACCGGCCAAGTGCATGTCGGACCTCGCACAATGAAGGGTTCTGTAGTTGGGATGAATTTATCCCAAGAACAAACTTAAAATTGTAGTTGAAAAACATGTTCCCTCATACATTTCAATTGCAAGTTTAAGTTTGTACGCACAATATTGAAAGATTAACGATGTTATTTTAAGGCCATAGACTTCTAATAGGTTTTCCTGTAATTTCAGCCCGGAGTCTGGATTTGTGCCCAGTTGTGCCTACGAAATGTGGGTGTACTACAGGTACACCTCTGCCCATCCCTTCGGGGAAACAAGGCGTGATGTTATGTTACGTGTGTGTAATTAAAGAACTATTTTTTGTATTTTCTTCAAATTTTTAGGCTCGGTAGTGTTCCTACACTACCGAGAAAATATACCATTCATTGGTATATTTTCATTGCTTGAATTACTATTTACTAAACTATTTGCTGGGATCCTGCCGTTTTGCCGAAAAGATTTAGCCAAAATTTCACTACCCAAACAAATTAAAGCAACCTTTTTTTATACCAATGCAATGTTTGGAATGATTTAAGTACGCACATTTTCATTTGGTCAATTTTTTACTTGGCAGAATATTATCAAGGATAATGTCATTTAGGCATTTGTTCTTTAATCAAATGATTTATTACAGCAAACAATCTTTAGACAATAAACGTTAGATAATGTGATGTGTGAATGAGATGTGCTTGAATTTGTCTAAAACAAGTCAAATTTGTGGTTACTTATTGTATTAGTTAGAGTAGGTTAATTATTTTAAATAATGGTTAGGTTAGGTTAGGTTAAAACTGTGACCTCCTACGTACGAGCCGAGCGAGCGAAGCGAGCAGTGCCGCGGCAGCGGCCGGCGAGTGCCAGAAACGAATAGATTATATAGAAAAAAGAACCGAACTAGTTAGACGAGGTAGAAATTTTATTTTGCGAAAAATTAATAATTCCAACTGAAATATTTGACTATATAGAAATTGGTAAAAGAACTAGTTAGTAAACAAGTTATTGTTTAAACATTCACTTGCCAAACAGTAGGTTTGCGTTACAATTATTTCTGAAGAGATTATTTGCTAAGTAATAATTTGGCAAACGAAATTATGCGGAAAATTGTTTGGGAAGTGATAATTTGGCAATTTCTTTTCGATGAAACAAGGGAGACCCCTATTTGCTTGACTAACTTAAAAAGTTTTTTTTTTAATATTATAAAAAAAATTGAATTTAGACCTTCATAGTAAGACCTTTCACGTCACACAGTACAGTTTGCAAAGATTTTTTTAAAGTTTCCCCCAAGTGACTCCCATATTAAAAATTAATTAATAAATGTTACACGTTCGTGTTTTATGTGTACCAAATTGTAACTTAATCGGTCTAATAGATTCGGAGCAAATCGGCTTTGACAGACGGACAGACAGACAAGTGATCCTATAGGGGTTCCATTTTTTCCTGTCCTTTTGAGTTACAGAACCCTAGGACTACACTACGACCTGCAATACGAATTTGTATGGGGTAGGTACCACAACTAAAAAGTGAAAAATAAAAACGTTTTTACAAAGAAAGGAGAAAGAAGTCGTCGGTGTTTTATTTTTTTGTAAAAACGTTTTATTTTCTTGTTTTTAGTTGTGGTACCAACCATACACAAATTAAACACAAAACACACGTATACCAATACTTGCTATGTAAATAACAGTGAAAAAAGATTTTTAAGCTATTTGCTGAGTTGAAAGTTGACTAAAATAGCCGTTCTTATAGTACCTATATCACGATTGACTACTTTGCTCCTTCAGGTGGATATGCAACACGGGAAGGTACAAAAGGGTTACCGAGGGGGCTAACAACACAGGTGAAACAGTGAAAATTTGTTGCGTACGACGATTACGATCCCTTTTACTGTTAAAAAAAAGTTGGAAACTACCCAATGATTATACAGTACCCAATGATTTCATTGAAATGGTTATCAAAGGGAAACATAAAATTGGAAACTAGGTACCAAATGATTTAATTAAAATTATTTATCAAGGGGACATTAGGACTTCCAACAAAAGTTTTATTAATAATTAATCCACGCACGTGACTGGAGTTGCGTGCACAGTTAGACTAATATTAATAGACGAAACATTCGACTAAAAGTTTTCTTTTAAACTTACTAAAACAAAGCAAAACTTTTCGACTTCAGCTATTTCTTTTTATATGAGTAAAGTTTTTATTATATATATAAGATTCTGTTTTTATTTGCAGAAAGCTTCATTGTCAAAACGCAAATGATCACAGAGGTAAAAGTTTCTTATTTAAGTTATTATTAAGATATTGCAATTCATTCAATTTATACTATTTTCATGAATATTTGTCACCCATAGATATGACAATAAATAATAAAAATAAATAATAATAGATACCAACTTATCATTATTCCATTGCAGAGAGGGTCGAATTTAGGGCAGGGCAAAAGGGGCTCTAGCCTCGGGCCTCCACAAAGAAGGGGCCTCCACAATTTGATTTTTTTTAGATGAGAAAAAGATATTATATCCTTTGTGTCCATCAAAGAGAAAAAACTTCACATTCACTGGATAGCTTTTTAATTTTCTGTTCATGACCCGCGTAGATGGATTATAAATGATACGTTGAATTACTTTGATCCCAAAAACCGAATTAAATCAAATTTTCGATGTCCATTTTATATTCTAAACGCACGACGACGACGCAGACGGCAACAAAATAACCACCAACTTGAGATCGACTCCGGATGTCGTCAGTACTATACGCGCGTAATGCCTACGTAAGTTCGTACGATTAATTTGCATCCAGTGTGTGCGCTACCATAGTAAGTACTTGAAGAATCGGGATATTTCGATTTCGTACGTGTTCGCGTTGACGTCAACGTGTCGTGGTGCACTGTATCAGGGAATCCCCCAAATCTGACGTTCATGGCTCATTTCCTACAAAGTGTATGGGAAAAGTTTTTAGCGATTTCTGACTTTTCTAATACTCAAAGCTCAGTTGGTCCAGTAATTTTAAGGTTCACTTATTTCAACAAAACACAACCGCTCCCGAGTTAAGGAACTGCATAGTTTTTTATAATAAAATGAAAAAAAAAAGTTGAGGTTATGTTTGTTATTTTTTTGAGGAAGCACTGTACTTTAGTACACTGTACTGGATGCTCATGGCATTTTCTGCGACTTGTCTAAGGCCTTCGATTGCGTCCATCATGATACTCTCATCAGGAAACTGCACCACTATGGTATGAGGGACAGGGCTCTCGACCTTCTGACTTCCTATCTTAATAATAGAATTCAGAGGGTTGATATAAATGGCAAGAGATCTGCAGGATCTGCGGTCACTATGGGCGTTCCGCAGGGTTCAATTCTAGGTCCATTCTTGTTTCTAATCTATATAAATGACTTACCTTATCACATAAGGGATAATCACAAGATTGTATTGTTCGCAGATGACACTTCCCTGATTTTTAAAATCAAACGACTGCTGGTCAACTTTGAACATGTTAACGATGCACTCTCTAAAGTTGTCCATTGGTTTAATGTAAATAATCTTCTCCTGAACGAAAAAAAGACTAAACTTATTAAATTTTCAACGCCAAATGTCAGGCAGCTAACTACCAATGTTCAACTTAATGGAATAGAGTTGGACCCTGTTGAGTCGACAGTTTTTCTTGGAATAACTATTGACGCTAAATTACAATGGCGCCCACACATAGAAAAATTGTCAGGAAGGCTAAGTTCGGCCGCCTATGCTGTTAAAAAAATTCGACAGATAACCGATGTAGATACGGCCAGAATTGTTTATTTTAGTTATTTTCATAGTCTTATGTCATATGGGATTCTTCTCTGGGGAACCTGTGCGGACATTAATACCATCTTTGTTTTACAATAAAGGGCTGTTCGAGCCATTTACAACCTAGGTCCAAGAGATTCCCTTCGAGAAAAATTCAAAGAAATAGATATTCTGACTGTAGCCTCTCAATATATATTTGATAATCTTATGTATGTACACAAAAATATATCAAATTTTAAGAAAATGTCCGATATCCACAGTTTAAATACCAGGAATAAACATAATCTTGCTGTACTTCACACTCGCCTCCACAGAGTAGGCAACTCGTTCATGGGTCAATGTATACGCTTTTACAACAAACTTCCTATTGCTATTCGAAATTTACCCATTAAACGATTTAAAAGCTGTATTAAAACCAAACTTTGTAAAAAAGGGTACTATAAAATTTCAGATTATTTAGAAGACAAAAAAGCTTGGGATTGAGCTGCTCGCTCTGATAAGCTTTGTGCTAAAACCATAAAATTTGATATTTAAATTATGCAAAATCATCATTATATACAACTACGAGTATAAATGTACATATTAACATTGATGAATATTATAAGCAAAATTAAGTGAATATTTATGTACCTTGAAAAGTATTATATAATATTATATTACTTCAATTATTGTGAATGTGAGCACTATGTGGGTCATTTTTATTTATTTCTTGTTGTTTTTTTTTTTATTTCCTCTTAGTTTTAATGATGGTCTGGCATTTTGAGTTCTTTATGCGGCCAACCCAATTGTCCTTTCCTTGGTACTGTTCGTCGAGTCGTTGAGCTCCTTAAGTTTTGAGTTGAGCTACACGATTACTGACAAATGCTTGCACTGACTGGGCAGGTCCACTCAAAATTGTGTGGTTCTTTCCTCAAAAGACCATTTCAGACATAGATCTACATGGTCCTCACATGATCTGACCAAGATTATGTCTAGACTTTAAAAGAGACTTTGACCCTTGAGTTTGTTTCGCCATTTCTTCTCAGGGGTAGTCAGATAGGAAATGTCGACTCCATCTAGCTTATTTTTTAATATGACGTGTAAAAGTGATTCTCATATCCTATTTACAGAATAAACAATTTCATTTCATTTCATTTCATTTCATTTCATTTCATTTCATTTATGGCTATTTTTTTTAAACTATTTTATAATTTTATATGTTTTTTTAGTATGGTGTAGTCGATGGAGCCCCGACCCAAGGGGCTCCTATTTCTGTCTCCAGGGTTTAAAGGAACCTTACCTGTCCGAGTTAGGGAGTCCCAAATGCCGAACTCGTGTCGCTCGCGCCTGCATCCTAAGTTGTCATTGCCTTTTTACTAAGTCGAAATGTATGATTAGGTTCGAAGGGGATGGCGGAGTCTTTGTTCGCTTGCTTCGTTAAAATCAAAACGCAATATTGAAACTCCATAAAACAGCAACACATACTGTCAATTACGTCAAAAGCAATAAAATAGTACAAGAGTTATCAAAGTTTTTTATTTTTATTTCAGTCGTATAATTCGTGCTTGTTCCAAATTCAAATTGTTTTTATTCACTCAGTGACTAAAAGAGAGTTTTAATTGCTGTTATTGTTGAATCAAATGCTCTTTTTCGAGTGGCAATGGTAAAAAACGAATTGATTGTCAAATAATACGTTATTAAAAAAAAGTTTATCGGGTAATTATTTTCTTAAGTGAATTATTTGGCAAACTTGTTATTGTATAACGATGAAATGACAAATCATGTTTTTGCCAATCGCCACTTGTCAAGTGAAAGGACATTGTCGAAAATGGCCTATGAATCAACACGTTTGAAACCTTTATAATAATTACTAGTTTTTTTTTTATAATGTACGTTACAACCATTACAATAGAACGGACACTTCATAATTTCGAAAACATTTTAAAAAGTAATTCACTTTGTTATTCCCCGGCACCATTATTTTATGTTTCAATTTGACTTTTTGAATAGGCAAAGGGTATTGTAGCTCATACAGCCAAGTTGTTATTCCCCGGCACCATTATTTTTTGTTTCAATTTGACGTTCTGAATAGGCAAAAGGTAGCTCATACAGCCAAGTCGGGCGACTCGGAACATGAGGCAAGTCTCTGCGCAATAACAAATTCATGTGTTAGCGGGGGTGACGGGTGCGGTACCGCGCAGCGAGAGGCGCACTTCAGAGGCGCCATCAACTTTGAATCGAGCTCAAAGTGTGCACCGTAATTACAAACCTTGGCACTCTCAGCGTTTGATCTATGAGTAAGGTTTTTAGTTACAAACAGAATATAGCGATTGAAAGCGCAGTGTGAAACGAGCAACATCGACACTGGCAGTCGATGAATTGACAGATGACACTTTGGCATTCTATATTAATGACAGTCCCGTTTATTTTGTCATTCGCATCCTGTGCTCGCATCGTGCGTTTGCGTTGGTTGTGTGTATTCGTTTGTGTTATTGTATTTTCTTAGTATTCTGTTTCGATTTTATCTAACCACTTGGCGTGAACAAAGGACTGTGATTTCCTCTTGAAGTATCGACCTCTGGCTGTGATTGACTGATACGGACCGACTAAGAACGACGACTAGCATTTAATAAACGGACTTTACGGAGTTAACATGGAATTGGAAAGTGTTTCTGTATTTTGTGTTAGCTGCGGATCAGCTTCTGGTTCCATGGTTTTGGACGATTAGCAAATTCTTCATTGTATTCAGCAATGGACTGCTCCGCGTTTGGTAAGTACAACCACTCTTTTTCTCCACTGATTCCTTTTTTGAAACAAAGATGCTGACTGTTTTAAAACATATTGAACCATCCCGCACTGGGCCAGCACAGTGGGTTAAGGCCCCATCACTCTCAGAGAGAAGGCCATTGTCCCACAAGTGGGAGCATTAGTAGGTTGATGAAAATGATGACTGGTGGTGGTGGTTAAAATAGTGGTGACTGTTGAGTAAGTCCAAACTCTTTTCAGGTTCAAGCTCATGATCTTATTTGTACAATATGTTGGACGTAAGCCAGGGCTGCAGCAAAGACTCCAAATGTATGTCACATTGGTAAAGAATGTGCTCTTTGCCAAGCTATATTGCCACATCGTACACGTTCTCATCAAGTAATTGCACTGAGGACAGACACTGTACATCATGTGCATATTAGAAACATCATCTTGGAAAGACTTCTGCCATTGCAGGTAACCAACATACTTTTGTTTTTTTTTTTTTTTCAATAATAGGCCCATGCTGCGGCCCATGGGTGCAGTTTCAGACAGATAATCATACATGCATATACTTCCAATCTGGAATAAATATCTGCCATCCATAAAAATATTTATACCATGCAGGAATAAAACCTGCAACTAGTAACAGCCAATCACTCAACCTCTGCACCAATTGTGTTTATTAAATATTTGTGTAAAATACTGTATCACTTTCAGGTTCGTGCATCACATTATATTTGCCATCCTTGCTGACAAAAGGTTGATCGTACTCCCAAGCATTTTTCAACACCGTCAACTTCATCATCGGCTACTCCATCTACCAGCAATCCGTTAAGATGTGCAAATTGCCACATTGATTTAACGAGATTGAGGCGACACATTTTAAATAATGATACTATTCTATCACAAATACAACAACATGTTGCACCACAAGTGGTGAGTGTTTTCTTATATTTTGTGTTGATGTCCTCTTATTGATTAGTAATTAATTTATTTTTAGTACTTTATTCGTAAAAAATAAAGTAATGCTTTTCATCACTCAAATAAAATTAAATGTTACAGGTGAGCGCAACTGACTACATTTATGATGCACGCCACACATTATTTGGTAATGATACACCAATGGCTTTAGAAGATTCTGCATTGTTTATAGGTCATCAAAATGTGTGCATAAAATGTCACTCTGTGGCACAATTGCGATACTCCATTGTACAAGCCGAGCAGAACCAGCATATCTTAAATGGTGTGCAAAACTGGATTCACAAATAAACAGGCTCGCTCATACTATGGTGAACATGTGAGACAAGACGGTTCATATATTATTGGAGTATGCAGGGAGGTCGACGAGGAGTTATTACACGAATTACAAGTAACAAATGCAGGAAATATATGGCTACTTCGAGGTAAAATACGTAGCCGCCATTTATGCCAAAAAACATACTTTGTTTATGTGTTAGTAGACGCTAATCAAATTGGCAGAGATGCCATTAAACAGTACTGTTGCAACTGTATTGTTGGGCGCAGAACTATTGGTTGCTGCGCCCATGTTATGACAATAATATGGTACTTGAGCTGGGCAAGACATCAAAACTCTATCGTCGACCCCCCTGCACAGTTTTTGGATGATATTTTAGTAGACAATATAGATGACCATCCTAATGTGACCAGATAATTTAATGTCGGCATTATTCAATAAACATGTTCTGAAGCAAAACATTTTTGTTTTATTTTATGGAGTACCTAGGTATTTAGATTGATCCCATATTATTTTAATTCTGAAGTCAAAAAGGCTGTTTATTTCCACTTGGCTGCCGGTGTTAACATGTAATGGTCGTAAGCGCGGCTGCTAATCGTCCTAGTTTCGATCACTGGGTCGAGTAGTGTTATTGGGATTTTCGAAATTCTCGGTTGTAATAGCAGCCTGGAGTCTGGATGTGCACCCATAATATGGTGATAAGTTGCCCCCTATAAATATTACCTACATGGGACCCAGGCAAACTGGGTGTATTACAGTATCTACATAAATATATCTTCGGTGCTCTGCTTAACCCTTTTGGGTAAACAAGGGACATTTTATGTGATTATGGAGTATTGTAGTAAAATGCAATACCTACTTCTAAGTCACACAAAAACGAAACAGTCCATAGCCCTAAACTAGTCATAACTACAAATAAAAGAAAGAATAGTTCATCAATCTATTGAAAGATAACATCCAACGTATTTTCACTAATAGCGGCAGTTATTAGTGTTATTGCCGTATGTTTCTATTGGCCTAATTATAACCTCAAAATACAAAAGTTTTTTGGATTTTTTACAATTATCAGAAGTGTCCGTGATTTTAATTTAGTTTCAATCGAATATATGCATTATTTTGAACACAGAAGGTAAATTCACGTCTCTGTTGGTTCTTAGGCGAACGATGTATGGACGCCGAACAATGTCCTAAATTAACTGTCGGTGAAATGACTGCATACCAGTTCAAAAAAGGAGGAGGTTTTATGTTCAACTGTATGTATGTTTACTTTTTTATATGTATGTTCACCGATTTCTCCTTCTATTGTTAACCAATTTTGATTTTTTTCATTAGATTGAAGATGCTTGCGCGGAGGTTCTATATAAATTTTATTAACTTTGCTGATGTAGATTTTGAGTTAGCTTCAATATAACGTATTTTTCCCACTTAGTCTATGTGGATGATGTTATGATAACTTCCTGTCACTCTTAATTACATGGCAGGTAGTGGTATTTGAATTTGTGTGGGGTATGTACCATAACTAAAAGTGAAAAATTATAAATATAAAAAAAAAACAACCTACTTCCAAAAAAACACTACAAAGTGAAAAATCAATCATCTTTTTGTAAAAAAAAGTTTTATTGATCCTAATAATAAAAAGGATCGATAGGCATTCAAAAAAATATTGCGAAAATTGCCCATTTTCTCATCGCATTCACAAATTTTGTAAAAAAATAGCACTGTATTTTTTTTCCAAATTTGTGAATGCAGATCAACGGTTCTCAAAAAGTTTAGAACAGTCTCCTAAGGCTGTTTTCCTTTAGGTACAACGGTTAAGGTAATCTAAAGTTTTTTAAAACAGGACTTATTGGCACCAAAACAATGTTTTTGAAAATAGCCCATTTCCTTGCTGACTGTATTTTTTTTTCAATATCTGTGTTTGCAGATCAAAATGTCTCGAAAAGTTGACAACAGTCACCTAAGACCGATTCTGTATAGCTACAATGGTAAAAGTACCTGCCGTTACTGACCCATCTCAAAAATCAACGCTCAATATGTCATGATCATTGACTGCTTAGTCCCATAAGAATATAATGATAATCATTTAAAACGTTAAATCTGTAACTATCTGAAATGTTCTAATCGTTTAGTTCATCTTTTTACATTTTTTTGTAAACTATAGACTATAGAGGAATACAATCATAATGCAATATTGCTCATCCCCCATAACAAATAGCATGATAATATATAACCTACCAACTGACCAGACTTATAGGGAATATCTATGCAAAATTTGAACAGAATCTATTCGGTAGAATTAGCGTGATGCTGGAACATACATTCAGACAAACAAAAATTCTTAAACTATATATTTTCGGCATTAGAATCGATCCCAGACCTCGTAGCAATTGCTTTTTATTCAAAAATATTCAATGTACAATTATGACTTTGCTACGATTTTATTATATGTATAGGCTATGGCCGGATTTCCTTACGTTGTTCGCCGATGTCCAAAATAAACTCAGATAGCACTTATGCATTTAAAAAGTCACATTCGTACTTGCCACTCAAACACGTACTATGAGAGGCGACGCCTTCACCACTGGGTCATCACAACATTTTGACAAAGATAATATCGACGACAGCAAAGTAGAAAGAGACAACTGCACTTTTTACGAAATTCATGTTTTTACATAAAACGACTCAGAATTCTTTGTTTTACCATAATATATTTTTCTGTTTTATTCTCAATTTTTACTAACATTAAGTCACGTATATAAAGACAACTACACCTATTATTCACAAAGTGACGAAGTAGACACGGACATATACAATTAGTCCGTGTATACGTCGGACAATCGGCGCGTTCACCTGTTGTAAACAAAGACATTGGTCACATATCCGTTTTAACGTCGGTTTTTTAAACTTGCGTTATTTTAATGCAGCAACTATAGTATGTCACGTCAGCGTTACAAATAATGGTTCAATAAGGAAAATTATTATAGACCTTTATTTATTGTAGCACTATACGATGTAAAATCAAAATAAAAGTTATAACTGTCGTAATATTCCAAAATAAATAAGCTTAAGCAATTAGGGAATCCCGCGTAGAAGCGGATATATGGCAGTTGACTCATTTAGTTTACTTTTTGTACGAAGTAGATAAAGACATCTACCGTATTTCGGAGAAAAAAAAATATTACGGTATTCTTGCAAACTAGATGGCAAGTTATTTTTTTTAAAAGACAAAACTCTAACGGCTACAATAGTAATTTTAATAAATCAAATAATAAACAAAACAAAAGAAAATGGCACGAAATTAGAAAAATAAATGTCGGTCGCTACGACGTGTTGACGGTCCGATGGTTCTCGAGCGAAAAAGGGGCGCGCTGTGTGACAGCGCTTCCTTTTATACGAATTGGTTCTCGATTTCTTATGTATTCACAATACGGCCTCTCCTGACAGGAGGCCGTCCCGGGCTCCTTCATGATGTCTTCAGCTCTGGTGGTCGGTCTCCAGCACAGGCATGGAGAACTCCACTTCTGCTGGTGGCCTCTCAGACTCGACGTGAAGCTGCAGTGGCTCAGGCTCGGCGTGAAGCTGCAGTGGCTCAGGCTCGGCGTGAAGCTGCGGTGGCTCAGCCTCGACCTGGAGCTGCGGTGGCTCAGGCTCGACCTGAAGCTGTAGTGTCTCAGGCTCGGCGTGAAGCTGTAGTAGCTCGGGCTTGGCATGAAGCTGTGATGGCTCAGGCTGGACCTGAAGCTGTAGTGGCTCAGGCTCGAAGAGATGCTGCGACGCCTCAGTCTCGGTCCCAGAGGTACTAGGTTGTGGCTGGGAGACAGACTGGTTGGCTGACGAGATTAACTTGGCAGTAGCAGGTGTGGACTCCTCATCCTCATGGTCTGCATCTGCACATGACATTAAAAACATATGCTCTATGCACAACGCTACGCATTGTGCATACGCACATAATTGACCGTTGTCTGGCGCACACTAAGCTATCGAGATAGAGGCACGACGTGAAGCTTGTCTCGACACATTAGCGGGCAAATCATATATCAAGACGCATCTTGATATTCAGCTAAGAAAAAGCCCCGAAGTGTGGCATAACTTAGCGGAGTCAGAGGCTAGCCGCGAGGCGTACTCGTAACTCGGTTCGGTCAGGATAGAGGCACTACGTGAAGCTTATCCCAACACACCATAATACAACACAAACACCATATGAAGCTTCATATATAAGAGGCATAAAGCACTCACCATCGAAGTAAGCAGCACATACTTCAGGAGTCCACTCTCCACGCCAAGGAATCATGTACTCCGCAGCCGCCTGCGTGTACTTCCCATACGAGCCGGCCAGGAGTTGGAGCTCATAGCGCCCTTGTGTGAGCCTGCTAAAGTAGGCAACCACTCGCTTGTGACCACCATCGTGTACTTGGAACAAGACAGCTCCGTAACCAATGGAACTAGCGTCCGTGTGGACCTCAATCGGCAAGGAAGGATCATATATCGCTAGGACAGGTTCATTAGTGAGACATTCAACTATTTCTTTACGAGCAGTCTGATGTTCTTTTCCCCAATTAAATTCTATCCCCTTTTTTGTAAGGGCAGCTATACAAGCAGCTCTCTGAGCGAAACTCGATATATACCTACGAAAGTAGCTGGCTAAGCCCAGAAATTGGCGAACCTGTCTCACGTTTTTTGGTTCAGGGGAATCTATCAGGGCCTTAATTTTGCTGGGGCTCGGTCGTACCTGACCTTGGCTAATTCTACGTCCTAAATACTCAATTTCAGTCGTTAAAAAGAAACATTTTTTCAAATTGACAGAAAACCCAGATTCTGTTAAAGCTCTAAGCACCTGGTGCAAAAGATCGAAACCCTGGTCCATTGTTTGGCTCAAAATCAAAACGTCATCTATGTAAACAAGTACATCACCAGAGTCGATAAATTTGCGCAGTGTTTTTGAGATAACGCGTTGATACACCACCGGAGCATTTGCCAATCCATAAGGCATTTTCAGATATTCAAAATGGCCTTCAGGCGTGACGAATCCGGTGAGTGGAACAGACTCCTCATGAAGCGTAATCTGGTGGAAGCCAGTTGCCATATCGAGGCTGGTGAAGTACTTATTACGTCCCAATCGATCTATGTAATCATCAATTCGCGGTAGCGGAAAACGATCCTTAACTGTGACTTCATTCAACTTACGGAAATCTACACACATCCTATCCGATCCGTCTTTCTTTTTAACCAAAAGAATTGGGCTTGCATAGTCAGATTCTGATTCGCGAATAACACCTTTTGCTATCAAATCTTTAATTATCTCACGAACACGAAGTGTTTCTGCATGGGACATTCGATACGGTCGATAGTTGACGGGAGTATTGTTGCTAAGTCTAATCGTCATACACCCTGTATTGACAGTCGATGTCGCGGTACCGGATATGAAATATGTAGAAAACTCATTTATCATATTGAGCAAGCGCTGTAACTGATCACCTACGAGAGGCGTGTTAATTGGTATTGACTCATCGTACTGAACACTCATCACATTTTCCGCACTGTCTACCTTTCTAGTAAGTGATTGAAAATTGCGCGTGCGAATGTACCGAACACCCTCCCTATTGAGCACGTCGGTTCCCACAATAATTGGCGTATTCATAAACTCGGGTGCCACGACAAATAAATCTACTTCAAGTGTTAAACCATCAAACTCAATTGGTAAGGTGACATATGAAGTGCTTTCGATTTCTTGACTTCCCAATCCCCGTAATACGCGAAATGCTGGCTTGTGCGCACTATTAAAATGTTTCAGCAGTGACGATGATATAAGCGATATGGTTGACCCACTATCGATTAACACATCCACCGGTATACCCTGAATAACGGCTACTACAACGTCGTTATTGTGGGTAATCTTATTTTCTAGACAAAAATTAACGTTATTTTTGTTGCGCGACTCTGATTTTTGTTTTGCGAAACAGTTATCTACCTTGTGACCAGGTTTTTTGCAAAAAGAACAAGGTTCAGATTTTAACGGCATGAACACTGGTTTGGAGACGGAATTATTTGAACTACTAGGGTTCAAACTCTCATTTGAATCTATTTTGGCTTTCTTATTGCAAGCTGCCTGTTTATGTCCGACCACACCACACGAAAAACACTTGCCCTCCTCAAGCCTACGCTTTCTAATTACATTACTCGCATGATTACTTTTAACATAATTATTTTGTGAGGTAGGACATGAACTTTGTGTCTTAGAAGTTTTAATTCAACTATGTCGTTGGGTGACAAATTAGCATTAGTAGCTGATGCTCTAATGTGAGGGTCTACAATACCACGAACAACAATCGCAGAAATAAGCTCGTCACTGAGTCCGCGCACTATACGTAATCGAAGTAACGAGCGTCGGGCGTAATCCGCATACGTAGAGTAATTATCCGAATTTGTGTTCATTACTTCGAATAGAATATTTGCAATGTCTGGCGTTTTCGGACACAAAGGCGTAAATTCCTTTTTGAAGTTACTCCACGTACGATCACTCGTAACCCACTCGCGTAACCACGTACGAGCATCACCTTTTAAACAATTGCCTATTCGCGAAAGACATTCATGATCGCTCCAGTTATTTAAAAGTTTTGCCCGATCAACTTCGTCACACCAATCACTAATATTATTCAGACTAGGATCGAAACTAGAAATAAAAAAATGTTGGTCAGATCTCACCCGATTATTGATGGAACGGATCGCGTCCACTATGCGATCCGTTGCGGTAATATCACTAGCTGCACCATGTTCCAACAAAGACTCTGCCATATGGCCTGCATGAAGCACGCTAGGCGGCGCAGACGACAGGGGTGGCGTACGTGACCGCGGCGCTTGCGCCGATCGCCCTAGCAACGGCGACTCGACGCGCTCGGCATGGCGCCGTGATGTCGGGGTCGTCTGGCGCCGGCCAGGCGGCGGCGACGCGCCACGCTTGGACGATTCATGTTGAGATACCCTCCGTTTACGCGATCGTTTCGACTGTACAAACGATGCTTGATCCTCTAACGTCTGCAAACGCGCTCGCATGACGTGCAGTTCCCGCTGTAGGTTGCTCTCCGGGGTCTGCGCACGATCCTGGTGTCTGCTATGTCGCTTACCTGGCTCACGGCTATGGTGACAACTTCGAGAGCGATCCGACATTTTAATTTTTAAAATAAGCACAAACCCAATTAACAAAAACAGAAATTAGATCGAATCCCACTTCTGATCTTGCAAACTAGATGGCAAGTTATTTTTTTTAAAAGACAAAACTCTAACGGCTACAATAGTAATTTTAATAAATCAAATAATAAACAAAACAAAAGAAAATGGCACGAAATTAGAAAAATAAATGTCGGTCGCTACGACGTGTTGACGGTCCGATGGTTCTCGAGCGAAAAAGGGGCGCGCTGTGTGACAGCGCTTCCTTTTATACGAATTGGTTCTCGATTTCTTATGTATTCACAATAGTATATAATTAGCCTTTACTATTTCCTTGGTAATGCCCTATTAACTAAATGTTGAAAAATCGAAGAAGATAGCTTTGTTCTTCTATTAATTATCACAGTTTTGCGTTCAAAACGTTTTCCTGTAAAATCATGATTTTGTAGATATCCGTATATACTTTGCGGCCGTCGATATGACAGTTACTGTTACGTAATTACCAAGAGACCTAGACACATTTGGGTCACTGAGCCAAGATGTAATTACAACGTAGGTGCGAAGTCACAACAATATCATTAGTCTATAATATAGACTAATGATATTGTTGTGACTTCGCACCTGGTTGGTTAAAAGGTAATTGGGCATAAGCGACATTTTAATCGAAAATGAGTTATGAATGCCATCCTACTTAATCTCTTTTTTTAAGTAGGATGGCATTCATAACTCATTTTCGACCAAAATGTCGCTTATGCCCAATTACCTTTTAACCGTCGATATTATTCGGAGAAGTCTCATGGTTATATAACACTCGGTTGGGTCGATCACTGTGCGAGGTTAGACTGTTGCTGTCATCGTCATACTGAGGATGAATAAAACTAATAGTATCAGTACGTATACTATGAGTTGTTATCGAAAAAATACCCGCTAATGTTAAACTCACTAGCTTATTAACGTGGATCAAAGAGATTTCGATAATTATGAATTTTACGGAGTCATACGCAGACATATGTCACTGTCGTCGCTTCAATTTGTAATTTTGTTGACGTTGTGTGATCCACAGCGTTTTTGACTTAAATTTAAAGTGAAATAAGTTTACTAAATTATAATTTATATAATTGTGTGGGACGTTATCAGTCTGTTTAGACACACTGGCACCGTCCCACCTCCAACGGACTACTTCTAAAGCGGGTGCAGCGGCAGAAAATGCCGAAAATCTGAAAATTATTAAATATAGAGGCCATGGCAGAGAGTACAACTTTGTGCCTTTTGGCGTCGAGACCCTCGGTCCGTGGGTTTCGATGCACAGTCAGGTCCTAGTGTGCATATATTATTTGCGGAAATTGCGAAAAGTCTAGTTGACGTAACTGGTTGCCGAAAAGCTGGCGGCTTTCTCATGCAACGCAACAGCATTGCAATTTAGCGAGGAAATTCCACCAGTATCCTCAGTACAATGCCTCGAGGGCCTTTTTTAGGTTTAACTAAGGTTTAATTTAATTTAGTTAATGTTAATAATTAATAATCTTCTTGTAATTTGGTTATGTAAATAAACGAGTTTTATCCTATATACAATGAGGACCAGTGGTTCAAAATTTAGTATGGTGTATACAGAAAACAAACGCACAAATCTTCAAACGGTTATTTAGAGAGTCTGTTAAGTTGGCCGCTAACATATTCCATGCCAAATAAGCTATTCCAGACATTATATTGACTTTAATAGACTCAATAACGTATATAATTTAAGGTAAACATATGTTTCACATCTCAAAATGCTAGTAAGCTGCGTAACTACTATCGCAAGCGTATTTTTCGCTAGCTGCTGTCAAATTAGTGACTCATTGTGCCGTTTTGTATGGTGACAGCTAAAAAAAGTTAGTGGCCGATTCTCTTGTCACAAATTTCTCTAAACTAGACCAAAAATCACCAAAAAAAAACTATATTATAGTTTGACAGCACTAATTTGTAATTTTTAGACTCCCTAGATTAGGACAGACTAATTCAAGATGTCCTTGATATGGCTTTCCTACGGTGTCGAGAATACCAGGGACTTTTTACTGAACGAAAAACCAGATTTATAGAGAAAGCTCAACCAGGAGGAGGCTCAGTAGGTGCTCAGGTTTGATTGGAATGAGTTTGTGAGGAAGCTCATCGGAGATAGTGATTATCCAATGTGTTATCCCATGTTCCCATATTATGACGCCAGCTCAACAGAACATCAGAACTAAAGAAAAGCCACGTTGTGGTAGTTACACACAAATAACAAGAGACAATTTTCTAGAAAACAATATATTTTTATAAATAATAAAGCTACATTTTTATTATAAATTTATAAATTTTTATTATAAGTTTTTATTTCCAATATTCTACCTCCAAAGACATGGGCGCCATTCTTTTCTCATGCCACCCTCATTCCTCATCTTTTTCACATAGAATGGTCCTCCCTTGCTGTCTTTGCGAGGTTGAATGTATTAAATCCGTAATACATTGTTTTCGTATAACTCTATTGGTTTACGCGGTGCACCCCATTAAAGCTTCCAGTCGGCATGATTTTTCCAGACAACTTCAACAATCATCGTTATATTTCAGCCAATTTACAAAAAATCATAACGAATTATATACTAAACCTTCCTCATGAAACACTTCGTCCATTGGTGAAAACCGTATGAAAATCCGTTTGGTGGTTTTTAAGTTTATCGGCTTCAGACAGACAGACAGATGCGGGGGAGACTTTGTTTTGTAATAATATGTAGTCTATCATACATATTATCTATGGGTGATGCTAATAATTGAGATTTTATCAAACAAGTTAAATCAAAATGCAATAGTTTAGTTTTATTTTCCATTAAAAACCATTCGAATTTACGTTATGTTTACGTCACACGTTCGTGCTAAGGCCTCTAGCTCTACCATGAGATTACACAGCCATAACTCGCTTGCGTCTCGGTAAATGATATGTATGAAATATTGTGCAGCGCCCCTAGTAGTCACATGAAGTATTAAAATTCGTACCATGAGCACTATAGATTACGATAGGTAAGAAACCTAACGCAATCTATTTGATAGTCACTGGTGCCGATTCTTTTTTTCACCGAACTAAACCAAACTATCACTAGAATTTCTTATTTTTGGTTAAGAGAATCCTAAAAGCTATTCTGCAAATAAGTTTCAATATAATTAAAACAATTTTGACACAACTATATTCGAGTTTGACAATCGTTAAGTTGAGTAAACCATAGGCCAAAATAAAGGTGACATTATGCGTTCAGCACAGATTATATTCAAAATAGTCGAATAAAAAACAGAATTTAACGAATAAAATTGTTAAACCCATGATTTTTGTATCTGTCGTGACTTTGACACACAAAAGTAAAATATTTCATTGGGAAATTCTAATTTGATTTTATTAATATCATCTCTCCTAATTAATAACAAAATATTTTATTCTAAATTCTTATTTTAACATTGTCTCACGGTATTAGGCTCTTACAAATACATTAAATCTCTATTTTATGGGCAGACAGCTCGACATGTCACCGTAATTAATAACAAAACTTCCTATTTCTTTGGAATTGTAAAACAATATTGAACCTTTTAGAAATGCATTCCATTTATATTTTATGGGAAACAAACTTGAGACAATTAACAACGGACAGCTCGAAAGCAATAATTCAACAAATTCTAAAGATACGACTAAAGTATTCGATTTCTTATCGCAGAGCACAATACTAGTGCCAACATCTGCTTAGGATGAATTGAGCTCGGACAAAACCCAAACAGGCCCTTAAAACGATTGAGAAATGGTACAAAAAATACAATAAACCTATTCTGCGTATTCTTTTGGTATAGGAAAAAGCCACGCTCCGGTCGTGTTTTGGAGATGGAAACGGGAAGGGTAGGGCTGAGGGAAGTCGGTGATGAGCCGCGACTGGAGACGGAAGTGATAGCTAGGCGAGTTAAGTTAGAGGAGTTCGTTTAAAGACTACGACAAACTGCGGTTGAATTAGGCTTGGCTAGGAGAGATAGAACTAGGTCGATAATAATGACACAATGTCACTTGGGAGAGATCGCGATAGCGAAAGTGTTACTCGTATAAGTGTAGATTTAGACTAGGTTATATTAGTCAAGTATAATGTAAGTTGTGTGTAAGGCGCGCGAATCTCAGTGAGTGTATCTGTGAACGATTGGGTGAGTGTTTTCTATTCTTCCTTATTCCTTTCTATGACGATCGAGGTATCCTACACCAGCGTTTGGTTTTAGGGACTCGGAGAAAGCCTTCCATTGGGTGTGACATTTAACAAGAGACGGTAGACTACTCTACCTACAGACTATAGACAACCACAACCAAGACATGACACTTAAGGCAGTCAAACCGTTTATGGATGGCTGTCAGCTGCTGTAAAGCAGTCCCACGTCACTTGGGGTGGGTGTGTAGTTATTGTAAAGAAATCCATTAACGTAACTTAGAGTAATATACTCGTACAACGCAAGCGTTACGTGTCACATACCTACCCTTTTTATATTACTGACATGTCCTCTAACTTTCATAATCAAAAGAAAAGTAGATAAATTAGATTCCTTTCCATAACCTGTGAATTCCCAACCTTATTTTATATTGACATTGTTTACTTGTAATCCCTCCTTGTCCTAACTATCCAAGACGATTTAAGACTCCGGAAAGATACAGACGTTGGAGTCTAGGCAAGTTAAGTTAGGAGGCTTGGTGAATACCAAGGGCCATGTCCGAGTGGGCTGTCGCAAGATAGCGAGTATTAGTTACTGAGCTAGTTATAGTTAGATTAAAGCCCAGATTAGACTAATTTAGTACTTAATGTAGAGTGTGTGTGTGTTTGTTGGAGCGACTGGATGAGCCTTTCATTATAATATTTATCCTAGGCTGATAGTGTAATTAAAGTTGTTGTAACTAAACAGACAGAGACGTGTTGCAGGGGATTTTCTTGCGTCACTTCTTCTCCCCACCTTAAACACTAGGAAGTGATGAAGGGTGGGTGCTTTGGGGCTGTCTATAGAACTTTAAGAGAATTGATCCACAGCTCTCTTAATTAATAATTCTTGAGTTTCGATTATCAACTCTTATTATCTAGTAATTCTTGAATGTTGTATTCTTTATCACAAACCAGCAATTCGGTTAGACTGATATGAACACGTGTCTTGCAGATATGCTTGTTGTGCGAAGTTCACCCTCTAGGGGTTTGGGAAACGACATCTATCTCATATCCAGTCCAAGAACTGCTAGGGACCATGTCTCCAAAAGAGCATGATCCCAATGTTATGCCGCTGAAAAGCCGCTTGCGTCACTTTATGGAAGTATTCCTCTGAGTACTCCAAGTACAGATGTAAAGTATCGTGTGAGTAATGCCTGACCAAATACCTCTTACGCTAGCGTAAGAGTTACTCACAAATCTATATAATAATATACTTAGCATCCCACTATTATTTATTGTCTTTCTAAAACCACATCCAACTTCATAACTACGAATTCCTAAATCTTATTTACTATTTATTTCAATCCTTTCCTTGCCCTATTAACACAACAAGGCAAGATACACGGCATTGGACTTCTTCATATTTGGAATTCATTTAATCTCTGTCGGTGGGAGAGTGTCCAGTCTGGAGACGAGCTCTACAGAGCCGTACGGAGGCGGGGTACGGCTTTTCCTCCTAAGGAGGAACCAACCTAAACAGTCATATTAACAGAATTAGGAAAAACGAAAACTTTATCAGCCTAGGGTAATTTAGGAACAGTCACAGAAGCTCCATTAAATAGAATACAAGTGCCTCAAGCTCGCGGGCTTGCGGACGGTGAGCAATGGGTAGCTCACCGTCCGGTAAGGACCAGGCCCGGGTCGACGGCGCATTGTATTCCACGCGCGCCTCAAAGAGATGTCGTCAGCACATAGGTAGGGGTCCACTAGGGCCGATGCCTGCCAGGGTCGCGGGAAGGTACTTATGGGTCACCGAGGCCCCCGCAACACAGGCAACAGGAAGGAATACGGGTGGGTTTTAGTCAATAAGAGTCTGACACACCCTCCCGCTCCGCCCAGAGCGGGAGAAGTTATTTGATGATTTACCACCCTCAAAAAAAAAAAAAAAAAGTGCCTCAAGCTGACCATGTGAAATACCTTGGTTTATACCTTAACAGACGTCTTCCTTGGAAGAAAATCATTTTCATAAAACGCAGGCAAATTGGACTGACATATGAAAGTTCTACTGGATAATTGGTCACAATTTGACCTGGAAAATAAAACAAAGCTATAATCGAGCCTTTATGGACCTATGGCATTCAGCTATGGGGAACATCACACTCTAATATAGACATCATACAGCGATTTCAGAACAAGCTTCTAAGAACAATCACAAACGCCCCATTGTTTGTACCAAATGAAGCTCTACACCATGATCTAAAATACCGACAGTAAAGAGGAAATAAAAAGCTATATCAAGTCGTATAAAGAAAGAATTACTCGGCACCCATATATCCCGGCTAATCACCTAATGGATAAAAAAGGAATATACGGGCTAAAACACAAAATTCCACAGGATTTCATCGGATAAACTTAGCTTGTTGTTTCATAACTACTAGGATGTGTCAAAGGACATATACCTAGCAAGATATTAGAACATGTCATAAAAATACTGAATGTCCTGATACATAGTGACAGATTGTGAGAAAAAGGAGACAAAAAAAATCGTCCAACAGGAAAAGGTATTTATCTCTGATTTTATATATACTTACTAGAACTGTCTTACTTAAGGGTCGGTTAAATGCCGTTGATCTTGGCCTTACAAATGCTCGTTGCAATCACACCGCGCCGCCGCGCACCGTTCGGCGGTTTCATAGGGAATATTTATTTTTAGGAACGAAAATGAATGTTTGAAATAAATCACAATAGAATTATAGGTAATAAGAGAGTCTTTTCATATAACAAAAATCATGAACAATATCTTAACTAGTTTGAAAGTAATATGGTTTTTGATGCTTTGGATAGACATTACTTCCTGAATTTATTTCGTAAAGTATTTTACGACATTACTTAAATTTTCAGATATTGAATTGATATGTGGGCGTTCTAGTTTAAGGCGCTGACAAGACCCAATTGACCAAAATAGGCTACTCTTAAGAAAAAAAAAAAATGCCAAATCTATATAGTTTGTGGTAGCGGAAAAAATATATGTTAATTTTGAACATATTTCCCAGAACTTGGTTGTTACCAAAACACGATTTGAAAAAAAGTCTCGATACAAACTAACGTTAAACTAACCTCTTAACCTTGAGTTCTAATCCAAAATATCTGTATTAAATATCAACATACGTTACGTATTTTATTAATAACAAGACCGTCTTATTTGAATGCAGAACTTGGTTGTTTTTTGTTTTCGATTACTCAACTCAATTTTGTGTAAATTGATAATGCTTCATACTTTGCAATAAATTACAAGCGTTGAGTCATCGTGCATCTCTTTCTTTTCTATGCAATCTAACAGTGGCCGCGGTTTTGGTGTTGTCAGCGTCTTAACCCACATTGTTTGGATGACTTATTTGCGTTATTTGTAGCCGTAATAACAGATTTAAAAGTCACAAAAATATATATATCTGCGCCTTAAGAATTTCATTCAATCAATACTTACCTGCATTTGATGTTTTTTACTGTAACTTACAAAATATAAGTATTACAAAACCTACTTATACCTACAGTCGTAACATATCTGGTTATGCTAATAGTAACATGAACACTATCATTGTACTCAGTAACCATATTGTTTGTTGCCAGAATGATCACAATATTCCCAGTGTATTTATTGAACCTAAAAGCTTCTCAAATATTGTCGTATAAGTATTTGCCAAAAGAAAACGAACAAGAAAATAAGCCGATAGTGAAACAATGGATTAACTGAAGGGAATTGACTTACTACTGTTATCTGTGCCTGGATCGGGTGCTATAACATTGTGTTATTCCTCTTTTTACGTGCAATTCAGCCACTATCAGGCTGAATTGGACCGGAGATATCTGCGTTCTACTTTAAACAAAAATGTTTTTTTTTAAGAAACACACAGCAGTCCAGGGGCTAAGTTACGAAAGTGTATTCTTTTTGTGTGGGAAATTATCAAATAACTTCTCCCGCTCTGGGTGGAGCGGGAGGGTGTGTCAGACTCTTACTGACTAAAACCCACCCGTGTCCCTTCCGTTGCCTGTATTGCCAAGGGCCTCGGTAACCCTTTTGTACCTTCCCGCGACCCCGGCAGGCAACGGCCCTAGTGGACCCTTACACTGACGACATCTCTTTGAAGCGTGCGTGGAACACAACGTGCCATCGGCCCGGGCCTGGTCCTTACCGGACGGTGAGCTACCCATTGCTCAACGTTCGCAAGCCCGCGCCTACGGTGGCCGGAAATCCGCTCGGGATTCCCTACGCCTAGGGCGTCTCCTGCGGCGGCTAGGGGCGAGAGGGCACGATATTTGCCTTTCCCTCAACCGTCCCGCCGCCTCCTTCGCGAGCATTACTGATTCGCAGAAGGAGGTGACGGCTGCCTATGCCCTCTCGCTCCGTACCATGGCCTGAACCAGGGCCGGACGCGAGAGATCTCACGCAAGTATAATGAGCCTCGCTATATAAAAGTGTAGGCGGGATCATCCACTGCGACTCATTGCCACGCTACGAAACAAAATACACACATCGGACGAGCCATCTTGCTCGGACCATAGAAGGATACGCTTCAAAATAACTACCAATACAAGGAAACCTGCACCAAGGCGGAATCTGCGGCGCACCGATGTCCCCGGGTTTAATCGTCTCCTAGCCTCTCTATTAGATAGGCACCTATCACAACCGACCAACATAAGACCGAGCACAACTGGAATACACCGTGACAAAATTATCAGAATATCTAATCGAGGCATACCATGCATGCTGCAAACTAAGAGCGCCACAAACCAAGGGCGAGAGGAGCCCCTGGTGGAACGCAGAACTTAGTAAACTCAGAGATGCATTACGTAAACAATTCAACAGAGCTAAAAACACTAGACTCCCGGACGACTGGGACCTATACAAATAAACCCAATACGCATACAAAAAATAGATCAGAACCGCCAGGAGATCAGCAGGGCGGAATTTTTGTGAATCCTTCGAGACAAACAACGAAGCCGCTAGGGTAAGGAAAATTCTGGCAGCAGATCAGGACCAAACCCTCGGCGCGCTGAAAATGATAATTCATACACACTAACCGACAAGGAAACCAGTAAGGTCATTCTCGAGACCCACTTCCCAGACTGCAGACTCCTGGAGGATGGGAGGTGGGAGGCTGAACCAGAATGGATCCCAACTGATCAGGATTGGTCCAGAGCCCGCAACATAGTAACAGAAGATCGGCTAAGGTGGGCTATTGACACCTTTCAGCCTTGCAAGTCCGCGGGGCTGGATAGCATTTTCCCAGCCCTGCTGCAGTGGGACCCCCACTGCAGCAGGGCTATGTAAATCATCTGATGCCATTGCTGACGGAGATCTATCGAGACTGCATGGCACTCAGATACATACCCCTCGCATGGCACGAAGTGACAGTCATTTTCATACCCAAACCTGGCAAAACCGACTATACATAACCCAAGGCTTACAGGCCTATAAGCCTCATATCCTTCCTGTTGAAGACCCTTGAGAGACTCTGCGATAGACACATCCAAGACGGACCTCTTCGGGCCAAACCCCTTCATAAACAACAGCATGCGTACACCACAGGCAGATCAACAGAATCCGCGCTGCACAGCGTGGTTTCTAAAATTGAATGTGCAGTGGACCACAAATGCTCGGCACTGGCCGCCTTCATTGACATCGAGTGCGCCTTTGACAATGTTCAATAGCATCAACATGGCGCTTGACAGACATAGCATAGACCCCACTATAAGTGGCTGGATCTCAAACATGCTTAAACTGAGAGCTGTACAAGTCACAGTGAACGACACTACCAGGGCCATAGTGGCGAAAGGCTGCCCACAAGGAGGCGTCCTCTCGCCGCTTTTATGGAACCTGGTCGTCGACAACCTCATCAAAACACTCAACGATAGCGGATACTTCACCGTAGGCTACGCGGATGACATAACCATAATAATAAATGGCACCCACGAAAATACCCTATGCAACCTTATGCGGCAAGCCTTAAAAAATAGTATAGGATTGGTGCAATAAGCACCAACTATCAGTAAACCGTACAAAAACCGAATTAGTTCTATTCACAAAGAAGAGGAAACTGCCAATTTTACAGCTACCACGATTCTTTGGGACTACCCTAAGCCTGTCAACTGAAACCAAGTATCTGGGCATCTCCTTGGACAAACAGTTGAACTGGGCAAAACATACCAACTACATCATCACAAAAGCCAGCAAATCACTGTGGCAGTGTAAAAGATTGCTCGGCAGGAACTGGGGAATTAACCCCAAGATTACCTACTGGCTATTCACCACGGTCATCCGGCCAATTATCACATACGGCTCACTAGTCTGGTGGCCCAGGACAGACCTGAGCACAGCCCAAAAAGATCTCGAAAAACTGCAACGGTTTGCTTGTGTAGCAATCACAGGCAGTATGAGAACTACGCCCACCGCCGCCCTACAGGTGATGCTTGGATTGCTGCCTCTGCACCTTATCGTGCGAGAGGAGACGGCCCTGGCCGCCTTTAGGCTTAACATAACAGGAACCCTGAGCAAAGACTCTAGAGTCAAGCACATACGCATAAGGGAGGATGCGATCAAACGAAGACCGATGATGGCATCACCCTGCGACAGAACCCCAAAACTACACTGTTTCCAAAAGCACTACAACATAATACTCACAGAGGAACGGTGTGACTATTCAGGCCCGTATGAGGTAAGAGTATACACCGATGGATCAAAGTCCAACTCCGGAACCGGAGCTGGCGTTTTCTCACACGACCTTAACATAAACATATCCTGCCTGCTGGGAATGTTCAACACCGTCTACCAGGCGGAGTGTGTGGGCATTATACAAGCGGCGTATGCCATAGAAGCCAGGAGAGTCACGGACACTCATATACGTATCCTCTCTGACAGCGCCTCAGTTCTCCAATCCCTGGGGAAGAAACACAGTACTTCGAGAAGTAACACAAGAATTTCACAATGCGCTAGAACGCATAAAGGCATTCAACCGCAAGACAGTGACACTGGCATGGACAAAAAGGACACAGCGGATCATCCGGCACGTCAGTCTGCGGACCGGAGCCGATCGTGCCCATCCCCTTCAACCAACTACGCAGGAGGCTACAGAAGCTCACCCACACACAAGCGGAGTGTAACGGCCGCGACTTACGAGTTGTTGGTCGTAGGTTCGAATCCAGACAGGCGCTTTACTTTGTGTAGATCTATATATTCTAGTAGAAATATTTTATAATGATTATGGTGATTCTTAGGGAGGCCTATGTTCTGCTGTGGACGGCCTTTTGCTTAAATGGTGTAGTTAAGATAAAAGGTTCATGAAAATAAATGAATGTTACACCGAAACAAAAGAAAAATCGTGTTACAAAATATTCATCTTCGTACCTAATTATAAAGAGGCTTGTTTAAAAAAAAGTTACGTTTCATGTAATTACCTATTTACATGTCTGAAATTTCGGTTCTAGGACATGCCGGTTTCCTCACGATGTTTTCCTTCACCGTTTTGAGAGCAGTGGTAATGAAATAATTTACACAAAGTACAAAGTAAAGCGCTCATCTGGGTTCGAACCTTCGACCTACAACTCATAAGTGAGGCAGGTGAAGCATTTGAAGGTTCAGATTAACAAGAATCTCTAATACCTAAAATATTTTTTTAGACACTGAGGATTATTCCAGGTTTATGCACATAATGCGGTCTAATTCCCGTAGCAGAAATCTTTATTTTATTTTATAACGGTTACATTCGTTTGAAGAAGAAACACAATGCTTTTAAGATTTTATTTTTCTGTATAAATACGATGTTAACAAAGTCTATTAAAAATAATACCTACTGTTAAGCTCTTTAATCTTAAAGAAAACCAGGCTGTTCATTTATCACGATCTGAGATCTTAATTATACAAAGGACTGTCAATTAATGAACTGTGAATTAATTGCCCAGGGAGGAATAATGGCTCTCTATAAAATTAATGTTTTTGCAACGAATGAAACAATTATACCGCTTAATGAGCCAAATGATAAATACAAAGCGACATAATATCGTCGTTAATGGTTGCGGGTTTTGTAGTCCCACGCAGTTTTTTTTTGTTTTTTTTTTCATCTCAAAACTGAGGAGAAAATATTGAAATATTACCCCGTAACCGTCTTTTGATAAACTATAGTGCTAATTTATTTCCGTCAGGCTTTTGACCCAACTGCAGCGAAGGGTGGTGTTCTTTCATAATTACCACAGACGGTGCACCGCCGTGTCCTCTTGGTATTCCACGCGTACCTCAAAGATGTCAGCACAAGTGTAGGGGTCCACTAGGGCCGATGCCTGCCGGGGTCGCGGGACAGTACGAAAGGGTTACCGAGGCCCCTGGCAACACAGGCAATGGAAGTAACACGGGTGGGCTTTAGTCAGTAAGAGTCTGGCACACACTCCCGCTCCGCCCAGAGCGGGACAAGTTATTTGATAATTTCCCAACCAAAAAAAAAGACATTAGACAGAATTATCTCTCAATGTCCAATCATCAAGTGTGACTTGATTATTTTACTGATGTTGATGAGGCTGCCAATATGAAGGATCATGCTTACAGCGTATAGTAATTTATTTATTTTACTTTAACAAAATGGACACAGTTCAATATTACTTATATTATATTAGTTAAAGTCGAGTGATCGCAATCGGTACCTACGTTTTTATTGGCAGATGGGACAATGCTCCCCCACCCTGTCAAAGTTCTCCTTAACCTTTTGATCGCCACAGTCATGTATAGATGACAGACCAAAATGTGCCCAGCACGCCACGGTCACGACTACATGACAGATTTATAAGGAATAATTCGGAGCTTGGCGCCGAGGGCACGTTTTTGCATTTTTGACGTGGCGGTCAAAGGGTTAAATCGCTTTAAGAACATCAACAATAAAAACAAAAACCGGCCAAGTGCGTGTCGGGCCTGGAAAAATGAAGGGACGAATTTATCCCATGAACAAACTTAGCTTTGTTGTTAAAAAAAATGTTCTCTGATACATCTATATACGTCACGGTCAATTATTCAACGCCAAATGTTAAATTGTAACAGAAAAAAAATATCATAACATAACATCACGCCTGAATTCTCCGAAAGGTTAGGCAGAGGTGTACCTGTAGTACACCCACATTTCGCCAGTTATGTTTAAGTCCCATGTAATAAGGGGCGAGCCTATTGCCATCAACCGGGCACAGAAAAAAAAATATATGTGATAAAACTACAAATTAACGTTCTTCGGACTTTTCCTTTTCTTGTGCTGTGAGACCTTCCTTCTTGCCAAACTTCATGATTTTAATCAACGGGAAGTGCCCTGTAGGTTTTGGTTTATTTGCGAGTATCAAATTATGTCGCATAAATGGCCCTATTTTTTAATGCGTTGGCTTAGGCCTGTTTTTTTTTAACCTCCAAGGGAACGTAGACCTACGTATTTGATATTAATTTCAACTTGAAACCTCCACGCGTTGAGAAAAAGGTTCTTGACAGACAGACAGGCAGGATGGAAGGACAACGAAGTGATCCTATAAAGATTCCTTTTTTTTTTCTCATGAGGTGCGGAGCCCTAAAAACAATCACAAAATGATGAAAAACGTAGCCATCCTTAACAAAAAGTAAATGATCTTTTGAAAGAAATAAATACTAGTTAAAGTAATTGGCACCCAACGTGGCACTATTTAAACTTCAAACACGCGCTTAGGTATTCGTCGTAAGAAGCAATTAAAATCTGTGAGCTTTTTTTTTTGCCTATGTTGCGGGGGCCTCGGTGACCCATAATTACCTTCCTGCGACCCCGGCAGGCATCGGCCCTAGGGGACCCCTACTTTCGTGCTGACGACATTTCTTTGAGGCGCGCGTGGAATATAACGCGGCGTCGACTCAGACCTGGTCCTTACCGGACGGTGAGCTACCCATTGCTCACCGTCCGCAAGCCCGCGCCTACGGTGGCTGGAAATCTGCCCGGGATTCCCGACGCCCAGGGCGTCTCATGCGGCGGCTAGGGGCGAGAGGGCGCGAAATTTGCCTTTTCCTCAACCGTCCCGCCTCCTCCTTCGCGAGCATTACTGCTTCGCAAAAGGAGGTGACGGCTGCCCATGCCCTCTCGCTCCGTACCATGGCCTGAACCAGGGCCGGATGCGAGAGATCTCTGGGTGCTCTGCCCAAGCCGGGCAGACCTCCACCGTATGCTCCACCATGTCCTCCGGGCGATCCACACAGTGGTGACACCCGGGCGTATCCTCCCGCCTTATCCGACACAGGAACCTCCCAAAGCTGCCGTGTCCGGTGAGGACCTGCGTCAGGCAGAAGGTGTGGACTCCGTGGCGCCTCTCTAGCCACTCCTCAAAGATGGGTCTTATCGCCGCAATCTTGGTGTGCCCAGCACAGGGTTGCGACACCCGTACTTTCCATGACGCCATTAGATGTTGCCGGAGCTCTGTCCGCTGTGCCGCGATTTCTCGCGGCAGCGGACTTACGCCCCGGCGTTTTTCCTCCTCGCGCTACTCCCATACGTGCGCGAGGACTTTTGCTTCCAGATCCCATGGCGGCAATCCGGCAAGGAGGCTAGCTGCCTCACAGGAGACCGTGCGGTATCCCCGGACCATCCGTATGGCCATGACCCTTTGGGCCGCGCTCAACCGGCGGGCTGGCCGCAGCGCCAGAGAACGTGCCCATACAGGAGCCGAGTAGAGGGCCATGGAACGCACGACCTCCGCGGAGAGCCTCCGGCAGGAGGCATTTGGACCCCCTAGATTGGGCAGGAGCCGCTTCAATGCAGCGCCCGCCCGCTCCAGTTTGGGAGCCAAACGTCTGAAATGCTCCACAAAGTTCCACCGGCTGTCGAGGACGAGTCCCAGGTACATCATCGTCGACTCGATGCCGATGGAAACCCCTCCTACCGTTATTTGGGACCCCAACGGTGGCGCGTTCTGAGGACCATGAAAAATCATGGCCGCTCTCATTTCTACCTCGGTCACCTCTGGAGCATCGTCGTCGTCGTCGCCGTCAGCGGTGTGGTCCGCATCTGGCACCGCAGTAGGCGGAGCCATGGCTTCATGGAGGTGTGTTCCCCTCGCGAAGGGAACAGAGCGCTCACCACATCCTCCACAAGCTGGGGCCGGAGACTCTGCGTCAGCGGGGGAGCCCATAGGCGGAGTTTATCCCGCACCACCTTGTACGGGCGTCCCCACGGGTCCTTGTCCAGAGTCCCCAGCGACTCCTCGTTGGCCAAACCCCTGGCCCGCAGGATCTCCGCTTGGAAGGCGGTCTTCGCCGCTCTGTACACCTCGTACAGCTCCGCCAGAATGGCTTCCGTATCTGGAGGTTTGATACGGAGCCTGCGGTGCCTGGTGTACCAGCGTCGCGCAGCCACGCACCCAGTGCGCAGAGCCGTCAGCTCCTGCGACCACCAGTACACTTGGCGCGAGGCACGTCCAGGCTGGACCCGGGGCATTGCCACGTCACATATGTCCACCACTCCGCCTCGTCGTTGATGTCGGCAGGCCTGTCCGGTAGTGACACCCAGGCCTGCACGATCGAGGCTTCCAGGAGGAGCTCCCGGTCCAGCTGCTTCAGCGCCCACCGCGGACCACTAGGGGCCCATTGGACCGGCACGTCCGAGGTCTGGGCGGAGACGTCGAACCGGATATACCGGTGATCGGAATAGGTCTCCACCCCCTCCTTGACGCGCCAGTCAACTACACGCGGCGACAGAGTGGGGCTGGCGAACGAGATGTCCACCACTGATTCACCCCGCATCCGCACACACGTGGGGACAGAACCCCGGTTTAGGATGACCAGGCCTGTCTCCAGAGCCCAGTCCACCACCACCCTGTGTCCGTTAACCGGGAACCCCAAGCCAAATTCTTGGCATTGAAGTCCTCGAGGACGAACACGGGGAGGGAACCAAACCCGACGACGACGTCTCTCAACTCCGCAAGGGAGTTGTGGAACTCGGCAAGAGTTCGGTTCGGAGAGAAGTAGACCCCTACCACGACAATCTCCCCGAACCGTGCTGCTACGTAGCCCCATCCTCTCTTGACGGCCTCGAGGGACGGGGTACCGGCGGCGGCCGACGAAATTAGGGTCACTGAGCCGCTCAGGTCTTCCACACAGTCATCCCTGGGCGGGACAAAGTACGGCTCAGCGACCACGGCGATGTTAATCGACCACTGCGCCATGCTCTGGAGCAACAGATCCTGAGCGGTGGCGCCGAGGTTGATGTTCGCCTGGAGGTGGCGTGATGGGGCCATTATTGGCACTCCATGTCAGCCCCCTCTTGAGCCTCCTTCCCAGCCCCCTAAGAGGGGCCTGTCGCAGCGGCTACGGTGGCGACGGCGACGACGGCGGTGGTGGAGGTGGCAGCGGCGGTGGCAGTGGTGGCGGCTGCGGTGGTGACGGCGGTGGCGGAGGGCTTGCCTCTGGCCCTGGCTTTGGCGGGTGGGGCGCAGGCCTTGCCAGTCGCCGCACATACGGCACAGTGCGGCGTGGCATTGCACGAGCCGGCCTTGTGTCCAGGCAGACCACAGCGGTAGCAAAGACCGCTGCGGTCCACCTCCGAGGTGCAATTTGCCTGCACGTGGTTGCCCACCTGGCAGCGGAAGCACCTCAGAGGTCTGGGTTCCAGCAGTTTTACCTGCGCGGAAACCCAGCCCACCAATAGCCGTTGGCCCTCCCCGGCAATTTTTCTGGCCGCCGACACGGGGCAGCTCACCATAACGGTTTGCAGCCCCGTGGAGTCAGGACGGATGGTGCCTGCCTTCACCTGCTCGGCAGAGCACCCCCCGGTCCTAACCACCGCGGCGACCACCTTCTCTTCAGTCGCGGAGTCGTCCAGGCCCATGATGCGCATGCTAGCGCACTTGCTGGGCCTGCACACTCGGACCTCATCCGAATTTAGTGACGCCCTAAGCCTTTTGGCCAGGGCGTCAGCGGCCGGGCCGCTAGCCTCACCAGGGACCTGCACCATTCGGGCCCCAGTCGCCGTAATTTTCATTTTAAGGCCTCTGGCAGCGCCGAGCTCCTCGAGGCGCACCACCTCACCCACCTTCTCAAGGACGGTCTTGTAGGACACGCCCTTCTTTTCCGCTTCCGCCTGTAGTGTAATCACTACGGCTGCGGAATTCGGGGCGCGGAGCCTATCCGCGGCGGTGCACTCCGTGCACCGCTGCCACCACTCCCTCCCGCCGCCAGGGCCGGAGCCCTCACCGCCTGGGCTGGAGCTCTCGCCGCTGGGGCTGGAGCCTTCGCCACCTGCGCTTTCGCCGCGCCCTTGGTCTGTCCCGTCGACCCTGGTTTGGCCGTGGCACCTGCGGCGGCTGAATATGAGACGGCCTTCGATCTGCCCGAGGCCGGTTAGCTCGCCGCCAACGGAGGGTGCAGGACGATGGCCTCCAGGGTGGAGAAACGACTCCAAAAGGAAGCCATTTCCTGCCTCACCAGGGTTAGAACCCGGTCCTCCACAGGCACGGGCCGTCCCTGTCCCTGCTGCTGCCCCCCTTGCGGCTCCATTCGCGGGCCGGCTCCTTGGAGCCCAGCCAGGTCCGCTCGGAGCTTCTCGTTCTCCTTTCGGAGAAGCTCCATGGCAGCTATCAAGCGGGCGACCTCCGCCCGCATCTCAGACATACCGTCCGAAGGAGGCCTGACGTGAAAGGCCTTCGCTGCTGCCACAATAGAGGCCGTGGCCGCGGCTATGGCCTGATCCTTAGAGGACCTGAGCCTCTTCACGGATACCGCCTTGATCGCAGCGGCCACGACCTCAGGCCGCACGCTCCGACCCGAAACCGCCAGCGGCTGCCGCCCCACCTCCAGAAACCACAGAGGGGGACCCCTCCTTGGTGAGCCTCTCGGGTCGCCGGGCCAACTGGGCCGGTCCGGCCAGCCCGGCTGGGCTGGTCGGCTCGACCGGGAAATCTGTGAGCTTGGATTTGCTTTTGAAAGAAAAGAAAGAAAAAAAAATATTATTTAGGACACGCACAGGAAATACAACAATAAAAAAAGGACACAAACCTAGCAACATCATGCACAAACCTAGCAACATTAACAAAATAACATAATAGTGAAAACAAAAATAAAATAGAAGACCTGTGCGAGGCCAAAAAAGCTTCCATCTCAGCAGCTTTTCTATTTTTTAATTAACAATGTTTAACTATACTCGTAGGAAATTAGTAGGAAACTTCATTTTTGTCTGTTGTGCATCCAAACGATAGCGACTGGATGCTTTATTAATTTTATTATAGACTAGTTGGAGAAATAATTATTGTTTTTTTTTTTTTTGGCAGAACGAAGATAAGCGAAAATGGTTGTGTTTTTTACTTCAATTTTATGTATTTTAAATAATAAAGTTTTATCAGTTACATGCTGAATTTTATTTGCCCTACCATTCCCACATACATGGTTAATTAAAAGATAGAAAAACAAAAAAAATTGTCAGTCATTTATTTAACACACACACAATCCCTCTGTTTTATAAAATGCTTATACAGGCTTGAATTGAATACATGGGCATCCTCTTAAGGGGTCATTGTAACCATCATTATGAACAACTTTTACTATGGGACCAAACCTGAAGTTGCGAATAAAGAATCCACTGTCCCCTACATTTATGTTCGCTCAATTCGTCAAAATGTAGGGAACAGCTGATTATTTTTTGCGACTTGAGGTTTAGTCCCATAGTAAAAGTTGTTCATAATGATGAGTACAATGACCCCAGATAAGGATACCCATGTATTCAATTCAAGCCTGTATAAGCATTTTATAAAACAGAGGGATTGACAATGTAGTTTAAATATCAAATTTCTAACGTGAAAAAAATAGAAATAAAAATAAAAAACCAGCCGTGTCGGACCACGCACAATGAACCCTTCATTGTGCGTGGTCCGACCCCTAGTTGGGATTACTTGGGACGAATGTATTCCAAAAACAAACTTAACATTGTAGTTGAAAAACCTGTTCTCCCATAAATTGATATATACATAATCAGCCTATATTGTTCCCACTGCTGGGACACAGGCCTCCTCTCTGTGAGAGGGAGTGGGCCGTAAACCACCACGCGGGCCCAGTGCGTGTTGGTAGATGTCACATGTCTTCGAATTTTTGGTTCTAGGACATGCCGGTTTCCTCACGATGTTTTCCTTCACCGTTTTGAGAGCAGTGGTGATGAAATAATTTACACAAAGTAAAGCGCCTATCTGGGTTCGAACCTACGACCTACAACTCGTAAGTCACGACCGTTACCACTGGGCCACCACTGCTCTATGATATTTGCCACGGTCAATTCTCCAACTGCAAATTTAAGTTGATCGACTATAACTCGCTAACTTGTAAAGGCTACTTAGCCGCGATAGTTTTCCTTTTAATTTCATAATATGTACTACTGCCATGATTTTTTTCACATCTCTATAAACAACCGTTTCGCTGGCAGGGGGGGGGGGGGCCGCCACTCGACTCTAACTGGGGTACAATAGAAAAAAAAAGATCACCCCACATTACGTGGAAGGGAGATACGCAAAAAAATTTTTTTCAAGATTTTATATTAGCACTTTGTCGGCGTGATTAATATGTATACCTATGCCAAATTACAGCTTTCTAGTACTAAGCATCTCTGAGCTACAGACAGACAGACGGACATGACGAAACTATAAGGGTTCCATGTTTACTACGGAACCCTAAAAACGAAAAATTGATTATTCGAAATTCGAGTAAAGATTCTGGATAAAAACAAAATACCTACTCATTACAGTAATTGACGCCAAGCGTGGGACTATCAAAACGAAACAACATTCAAAAGTCGAATGCAAGCAAAAGAAGTTTAGATGAATTGAAACATAAACTTAAACGAAAATTCACTGTTCATTTTATGTTTTTATCTATGGTAAACTCTCTATTACACCTGTAAAAAGACGCTTATTAACGAGGCCGAGAGTCACTTATACTTTCCGTTATTATGTCTCTCTGTTCTCTCTGTTCTCCCATACAAACAAATTAGTTGTGTAATTTGAAAACATTGTAAAAGCCAATTATTTTTAAAAGAGTAACCGTGGAGTTTCTTGCCGGTTCTTCTCCATAGGAAACGACCAATTGGAACCGTGCACCTAGCTTCTGACGTTTCATAAGTGCCCATGTAGGTTTGTGTGAAATAAAAATATTTAGATTTTGATTTTGATAATTTACTTGTCCAGTACAAATAAAACCATATCTGGAAATCTTCTGCGGAGATATTGAAAAAACAAAGTTTCAAATTTTTTTTCGACAAACCCTTTTTTTTTAACAAAAATGTTTTATTTAAACTTTAAATAACCCCACAACTCCTGCATGCCTTTATTATTTTCCCTATCGTCCTACTGATTTTTTTGGTGGGACGAAATGCCATTAGTCCCACCAAATAATTTGAGTCTGGTTGTTCAATAATGGTAAAAAACAGTTATTAATAATTACCGTTTTAATTTTAAAATATTAGAATCAGTCATTTATTAAAAACAAAATAATTAGACAGTTTAATTTAAATATAAAATTACAAGGCAACAGCACTTATACATAATGTATATAGCACAACAAATCACAATTAAAATCACAGAATCAACTTTAAGTAGATATCGAAAAACACATACGCCTAAATATTACAATAAAATAATATTTTCCTCCCTGTATAATCTGTGTATAGAGCTGTTATTTCAAACAAGTCTTTATAATGATCAGAAATGACGTAACATAAGACACACAATAAACTGATTTTTTACCAATCCGTTGTTTTCTTTTGAAATATACCTTCTTTTATATGATAAAAAGAAAGTGTTTCGGTCTAATTATTACAAAGCCCTATATTTAAGGCTAAACTTATAGAGGGAGCACATTAATGCCTGGTAAACAAAAAGGATTAACCCAAATAAAAAAATGTTATCGGTACTCTTTTGTTAAATAGCGGCATGGCAGGCGCTTTTATTTTAAATAATATTTAATGTAGATAAACATTTTAAATTAAACAATAATAAATGTAAAAAATGTTTGATATTTATAAAAAGAAAACCTTACAGAACAATTTATATTAAGTGGGACAAATGGCACTAAATGGCAGTTATGAAAGAATATAATTATTCTCATTCGTTCCACTAAGCTGAGTGGGAGGGACGACCGGTAATAAAGGTAATATAATTATTTTCTGACGTGATAACGTTTTATAAATCGATGAACGCCGGCTGCACGCACGAAAAAGCATGATTCATTGTCACGTTTCGCCTAAGCCAAGCGTGCAAGCGAGAGCGTGGAACTAGGGATAGAGAGGCACGATCGGCTTAAGCGTTCGGCTTGTGGACGCATCTCGTTATCACGTAAAATTATCTTCCGTAAACCGACTTTACAGACGACCAATTTTTTTTTTTTATTCGCTGTCGTCTCACCAGTGGGATGACGTTAGTAGGACGGGCGGGAAGACACGAACTCCTGTTATACCGTCGCATGCACAATGCTTTGTGGGCGTTACAATGCGCGCTACGGTTAACAGCAATTTTTCACACCAAAAATAAGGTCGTCCCATCAATAAGTTTTGCTCAATATTACTTAGTTTATCGTCCAGAATACATAGATAACGTGTACGATATGGACGTTTTTATAACCTGTATAAAGCTTGTAATAATAATTAGCAATTCATTAAGAGTGATGCTTCTCCGTCGCGTCAAACTAAATCGGTCGGTTCTTAAATTTCCTCGTTTCCTAATTGAACAGGGACAATGACCTATTACACGGCAGACGACGTTAATGAGGCAGCAATTATGGGGAAGTTTACAGCTGAATAACGTTTTCAGTTTAATTTAATTTGACAGCCTTGGTGATCGCTTCTGAGAAGTTGTAAAAGATTTAGTATTTCTTAAGTAATTACTGTAATAGAATAATTCAAGCAAGTGCTTGAAATAAGTGGGATTCATAATAAATTATACAGCTAAATGTTCTAATTAATTGGTTCAACGAACTCATAAAATTAAATATTATTCTAAGGAATCTATGAAAGGTCCATAATGAAACGTTTTCCAAAAAGAAGCTCGTATTCTAAGAATAATTACGTTTGAAATGCAGAAAACAAAGTAGCACAAAAATAATAAAAGTAAAAAGGCTCAACATACAAAACTGAAAATATTATTATTTCGCAAAATGTATTTTTTTTACGTTCCATTGAACCTGAAAACTGACAAGTACGAATTGGTTTATAACAACAATAGCAAAATTGAATAAGCTTTTCAGGAGTCAACCGCCAAATTAATAGCGAAAACAATATCTATTCGGCAATTGGCTTGTTTGTTTATTCAAAATAGGAACGGCAAAGGTTTGGCAGGAAAGACTAAAAGGCTTCAACCAGCCAGTCTGTGCGTAGAGCATGAGAGGTACGGTCGTGTCCGCGCGAGCCTTCCCCAGACCACTCACGATAACTTAAACAATTTTCGGATTGTATGAAAACTGGTGTTTATTCGATAATATTAGAATTATGAATGGTTTGTGCTTTAAGTGAAATAGGAATAACTGACAAATATTTTATTGATTGAACTTAATTGAAGTTTTGTTTCAAAACAAAGTTTGGAATTTTTGGAAATTAAGTAAGTATAACTTAATTCCTTTGGATAACCGTGATTATTATAAGTTTACTAACGGGTTCGTCGATTTACATAAAGAAGCATTAAATTTTTTATTTTTATCTATTAATGTCAAAAATATATTCGACTGAAAACGCACCTCAACCAAGGATGTTAAAAAATTTGAGCATCTCATACCAACAAAAACAAAAAAATATATATACATATATACGTAGGTATTAATCGAAGTTAAAGGCCCGCGTTTCATTTTATTTATTTTAATAAAGTTTTCAACATTGAAAGTTGCTGAAAAGTTATAAAGCCATTTACAAAGTCATTTTCATTCTTTGACAGGAGCTTCTAAAATTATTTTAGCTCATTTTAATTTAAACAGCGTCAAATTAATACAAAATTAAAAGGTCGTATGTCGAAATTTATTCCATTTGGTAGATGTAAGTAGATAAATAGACGAAAAGCTTTAAGTTTGGTGGTAGACAAACAGTCATTTTGATAGTTCTATAAAACTAATTATGATAAATAATTTTATTTCTGTAAATTGGTTTAAAAAACACTATTACCTACATGTCAAAAATAAAATAATAATATTTTAAAATTAGATGAGGTCGGTGTTTTCTAACCGACTAGACTAGATAAGGATCACCAAAACAAACTCGGAGAAATCCAGGTATTATTTTGTCAGAGATTAATGGTATAATTTTGTATTGTATTTCCATTGCAATTTTCACTGCCTAAGGAAAACTTAGTACTATTTTAGGAAATTAAAAAACGTAGGATCGCATAGAGTACATAATATTAATTGGAAAACTTGACTTTTTTTCAATGTTCTTTATTTAGGCAATTGTTCACTATTTCTGGGGGTACAACTACCCCTACACCGTATTGGTCGGTTCCTTCCTGTAAGTGGACAGATTAGTGGTTTAATTTTGTATTGTATTTCCATTGCAATTTTCACTGCCTAAGGAAAACTTAGTACTATTTTAGGAAATGAAAAAACGTAGGAACTTATAGAGTACATAATATTATTTGGAAAGTTTGACTCTTTTTTAATGTCCTTTATTTAGGCGATTGTTCACTATTTCTGGGGGTACAACTACCCCTACACCATATTTGTCGGTTCCTGTAATATTTTTTTATCTGATAGCACATCGCTGCCAATTTCCTTCTGTACTATATATACAGCATTTCCCAGCCTTAAGGAAGAAGAATTAAGACATAATTGCAGGCTATGCGTCTTCGAGAGTGGTTGCAAACCTAATGGAACACGGAAGATTAGATACATTATTTTTTCTTTGGTAGAAGTTTTAATAGTGATAGAGCTCTATAAGAAGGAACTCATCGGGGTAGTACTACCTCCTAAATTTATTTATGCTTGAAAAATACAGAATTAAAAACAAAAATTGTTGAATTGTTGTCGTTGAAATCAGAAATGCTATGTTCGAGTTTGAACGACATACACCGGAATCCATAGGTGCCGTTGTCATAACATGGATAAAACATTTCAGTTTAGTCAAATGCATTTGTAGTGGCTCTGAGTTTGTCCCTAGGATGGCTTGCATCTTATTTACATAATCAGCCTACAATGGCCTCCTCTCTGTGAGAGGGAGTGGGCCGTAGTTCACCAGTGCGGGCCCAGTGCGTGTTGGTAGATGTCACATGTCTTCGAATTTTTGGTTCTAGGACATGCCGGTTGTCCGCCACCTGCACCGTTTTGAGAGAAGTGGTTATGAAATCATTTACACAAAGTAAAGTGCTTCTAGTTTGCCATCCGATAACTGTTTATGATACAATGATAAAGCAACTAGTGACATAATTTGATAGATGTTTCGAGTTTCATACATTAGGTAGCATAAGATAGGTTAATGGAAGCGGAGAATAGCGGGGTAGTGAACAAAAAAACGCAGATTGTAATTAAAACTTTAAGGGTTGCAAGATTATTTAAACTAGAAAGCTAGCCCTTAATGCCTGCATGGAGGCTTTTATTTAGGTATTAAGTTTTGTTTACATTTTAACCCGATTGCCCCAGAAGGAGGGTAATGTTTTTCGAGAGTATGTATGTATGTACGTATGTATGTATGTATATATATTTCTTTGACAAGCTCTGTAGCCTAAACGGCTTGATGGATTTTAACATATGAGGTGTCGTTAGATTTGTCTTAATTGTGGGGGTGGCATAGGCTATAAGTATAATATTTTTATATTGCATCTGAAAATACAAAAAAGGGAGGGGAAGGTTTTTCTCTTTTCAGTTATGTGTTTTAGCAGTCGGGTTTTTGTTTTTTGAATAATTTGTTATATTGTATTTATTTCTGCTCGAGCGTAGTTTTCAATGTTTTCTTTTTGGTGATGCTCAGTGGCGTGTGCTAGCTGACTATGAAAAATAATTTAATTTAATTTAATTTAATAAAATAAATTACATTACGCAATACAATAGTTGTTGGGGTGTAATGCCCAACAGTGAAAATGTTATGTACTTGTTATGTAAACTTGTTGGTTATGTTATGTTATATAAATGAGTAGACGAATGATTCCCTTGATGGATGTATTGCTACTGAATATAATTACACAGTTGTAACACTTAAATGCTATGTTAGAGAAATGCACAGCTGAACAATATCGATGTGCATTATTGAGTATGACAAACTATCACAAAGGTCAATGTACAGCATAGCTCGTACAATAGTGTTGTACAGTAAAACGGGGTGAATAGGGATGTAGGGGTTAATCGGGACGAAACTTTAAAATGGATTTTTTTTGTTCAAATAATATACATAGATTGTTGCCAAAAAAGACTCTAATGTGTTAACTGTAAATAATAAAGAACGATAAATAAAATTAATAATAATAAACTAATAAATAATAATAATAAATAATAAATAATAATAAACTAACTTTCCTTGTTGGCAGCAAACTGTATTATTTCAACGTTAAAATCCATTTTAATGTTTCGTCCCGTTTCACCCCTGCATCCCTATTCACCCTGTTTTACGGTAATGTAAATTATTTTGCTTACTACTGATAGAATCATTTTTTTCTAATTGAACAGACAGTTGTGCTGCTGGGATGTTTGTCGCTACTTCTTCTTCCCAGCTGCAGCACTAGAAAGTGGTGAAGGGCGGGCGTTTTGGGGGACTGTCTTGTGTAATATTTGAAAAGCAAACACTCATCCCATTTTTAAGCCCTTTAAGGGGCGAATTATCAAAAATCCTGCCTTGATATACCTATGTAATTAAAGAAACTCTTGTGCAAAATTACATACTTCCAGACCTCCGGTTCAGGCTGTTGCCTGTCAGTGAATTTAAGATTTTTATTAAGCAGATACGACGTCATACGCACAGTTCTGATATAACTTGATAATTTCTGCATAGCAGTCGCCATCGTCCATATAACCTTGAATACACTGGTTCTCGCCCGAGCTCCGAAGTTAAGCAACATTGGGCGCGGTCAGTGCTTGGATGGGTGACCGCCCGGGAACACCGCGTGCCCTTGACTTTGTTTTTTTTTTTTACTTTTATGTTATTCAGTTATATTTTGCAATTTTTTATTCGCGAATAAACTTGTATTTAAATAATACTAGCTGCTGCCCGCGGTTTCGCCAAACCTAATTAATTAAAAAAAATATACTTACAGTATGTAAAAAGCTGTTAGTTTGACATTACAGACAGACATTTCAATTTCATGTATTTGTATAGATTAGCTTAAGCCAGTACGTGCCTACGTAGCTAGTTATTTACCGAAATATTACTAAAATGGTTATACATTTATAAGCAAGCATTACTCAGCGGTTAAGCTCTATAATACAGTAAAACTAACTTTAAAGTAACACTAATTAAATCTTGAACAAAAAGCTTTTTATTTAAAAGCGTTTTAAATTGACTTAAAGGTATTTTATGAGCTTTTGCAAAAAAAGTGTGAAAGTTTTCGCAGTCCTTAAGATGTAGGCATTAACTTTCAACCAAAGAAAATGTTTAGACTACTATAAATCTAGTATTGTACAATCGTTTATGGTCTAACTTTAAAAGTTAGATTGATAATGTTTTCGCGCTATTTAATCAGCCAGTCTATTCTGTACCACTTACCGTGAAACCATAGGTGAAGTGAGTTCTAATTCCACCTTTTGCTAGGGATGACACTGTTGTCAGCTCACTTCACTTAAGTTTTCACGGTGTTATTATTACAGAATAACACTGCTGTATTGTTTCCAGCTCACAGTGAAAAAGCTACTAAGATTTGAAATAATAATAATAATAATTCATTTAATTCAAGTAACAAGACTCAACGTGTTAGAAACAAAATACTTACAAACTATGTTCGCAAAACATTAACACAAACAATATGTGACATCACTGCTGCAAGGTCACATGCCCAGCCGATACCCTGCAACAGTGGTTCACAAACGCACAATCTAGCCTGCTTGCTACCAAAGACAGGATGCTGTTGGTGCTGCCCCGCACCCTACTAACTAGGGATGCGCACCGCTTCCGCATCACAGTGTAGAAGCAGTCAATGCGAGCTTCAGCAAACATCCCTGATGCGCTGCAGTATCGGGGCAACCCCATCAGCACCCTGAATACGTTATTGTATTGAACGCGAATAACAATAGTTAAGTTGCATTTGAAAACATTTTTGAGTTGTCACCAGCATCCTATAGGTATACTCTCTACAAGATGTATGAATCTACAGGAAAAACATGAAATAAACTTAACGTAATCGCTCATAATGGGCCTTACTAGAAAGCTAAAAGTCACCCAAAAGGCAATGGAGAGGGCTATGCTTGGAATTTCTCTACTTGATCGAATCGTAAATGAAGAGACCCAAGGCAGGAGAACTAAGGTAACCGATATGGGTACATCGGGCTCGAAGAATTGCTAAACCTTAAGTTGTAATGGGCAGCACACATTGCTCGTAGAACAGATGGCCGATGGGGCTGACATGTTCTGGATTGGCGACCGCGCACCGGAAGACGTAGCGTCGGAAGTTCTCCCTCAAGGTGGACCGATTACCTTGTGAAGGCCACAGGAATCCGCTGGTTGCGGGAAGCACAGAACTTATTGAAATAGCGGTGCTTGGGGGAGGCCTATGTCCAGCAGTGGACGTCCTTAGCTTAACTTAGCTGTCAAATATTAAAACAACTTATGACGGAACACCAAAATAACACTGTGTGTATATTGTGTGGCATCGTTTTGAGCAGTGGCGATGAAATAATTTACACAAAGTAAAGCGCCTGTCAGGGTTCGAACCTACGACCTACAACTCGTAAGTCACGACCGTTACCACTGGGCCACCACTGCTACTTGCGTGGCTTATCTTGGGTCAAATAAATTAATTCTGTTTCTTTCAAGTTTAACTTGTAAAACAGTTTGATAGCTTTCAGCCGTCACCGTCTTTTTTTTGCCGTTTTTCATAAAAACTTTTTATGTCGAAGTCGGCTGTTTATTTTGTAAAAAGATTTTTATTTTTCAACTTTTAGTTGTGCTTATATATACCCACACAAATTTGTATATCAGATATGTCACTGTGACAGGAAGTATTATAACATCATCAACATACACCAAGTAAATGAAATCCTAACTAATATTATAAATGCGAAAGTGAGTTTTGTTTCTTTGTTGGTTTGTTTGTTTGTTTGTTTGTTTGTTTGTTTGTTTGTTTGTTTGTTTGTTTGTTTGTTTGTTTGTTTGTTTGTTTGTTTTTTACGCTTTCACGCTAAAACGGCAGAACGGATTTGAATAAAATTTGGCATATAGGCAGACCATTACATGGATTAGGACACAAGATACTTTTCATCCCGGTACTATGTTCCCGTGGGATGATTTCCGATATTAAAGGCCAAAGCTAGTTAAATATGAAAACTACCAAAGCAAGGTTAACACAATTTGGGAATAAATCGCGAGTAAACTCTACCAAAAAAAAGAATCACTTTAATCGGTCCAGTAATTACGGAAACATCGATGTATACTTGTATACAAAGAAAAAAAAACCCGCCGAACGCATAAAATGCTCCTTTTTAGGGTTCCGTACATCAAAAGGAAAAAAGAAACCTTATAGGATCACTTTGTTGTCCGTCTGTCTGTCAAAATCCTTCATCTCGGGCATGCGTGGATGTGTCGAGTTGAAATTAAAACCATATACTTAAGTCTCTATAGACTTAAGTATATGGTTTGTAGTTTGTTTTTTTTACAGCTTCAAGGGCCTATTCCCTTGAAACTGTGAAAACAAACTTCTAAGTTAAGGTAAAAAATAGATACGGCTGTTTATGCCGCAAAAAACGTATATTTCGAAACTCTCGAGGGAATCAAAATTTATAGGGTACTTTCCGTTGACCTAGAACTATGAAATTTGGCAAGTAATATTATCGTATACTACAAGTACAGGTGCAGATACAAGTATATGAAAACTATACATTTGTATTTAATTCATAAAAAAATATAGTCTTTATTTAAGTACCATTCTTTTTTCAGTCACCACTTACAAATATGGATTAAATTTGTTATTTAAGTAAAAAACAACTTTGATTAGGTTATCTACCTAATGTAGGTATGAACTGTTACTATAACAATAATATAAGTAATTATCGGGTTTGGAAACTGAATTTCGGGAAAATCTCGGAAAAAACTGCGGGCCTCGATTCCTGAACTGTTATATGTGCCTTGTACGGCACCATCGGTGGGTGAGTCCGACTCGCACTTGTCCTTGTTTGAAGTCGGTTAATATGATTTTATTTTCCCTGAGGATGCTGAAAGTTTGATAAGATATCAGTAAAGTCTTATGTCAGGTAGTTGTTTTGATTGGTTGGTTGAATAAATTAATTGACTGATTTGAAAGTACATTAAATTGTTTAGACTCCGAAATCACGGCACTTTAGTCAGCGTGAAAGCGCGTCCAAATATGGAAATCAGCGTCATTGTAAGATAATAATCTGAGTAACTCATGGTAAACAAAATTGTTGACCAAAGTGACTAACAACAAAAAAAAATCCGTATATTCAAATCGCAGCTGTCATTCTCTGATAGATGTATGGAATGGCTATAACACGTCATATGACACACATACATTTCACGACATATTTCCCAGACTTTACCATCTACGCGATAAGAATACACGAAACAGCTTCAAAGTCAAAATCAAGTAACCCGAGTTCCATTGAATCATTTCGAGGAACAGATAACAACCCAGTGTTCGAGTAATGTTACAGTTCGTTTTTTAGGGTTCCGTACCCAAAGGGTAAAACGGGACCCTATTACTAAGACTCCGCTGTCCGTCTGACACCAGGCTATATCTCATGAACCGTGATATTTAGACAGTTGACATTTTCACAGATGATGTATTTCTGTTGCCGCTATAACAGTAAATACAGAATAAAACAAATATTTAAGGGGGCTCCCTTACAACAGAAATTACTTATTTGCCGTTTTTATAGATAATGGTACGGAACTCTTCGTGCGCGAGTCCAACTCGCACGTAACGGCCGTAACTGGAGCACTTTCATCTGTGCTTTTATTGAGATTTATCCTACAATATCATATCTCACCATTCGTGATCATATTATTAGCTAGTTTTTTTTTTTGGATGGGAAATTATAGTAGATAATTTTTTTTTCGCGATTTCCAGTTTTGTACCAAAGTTAAAGATCATAAAGATGAGTACAACGACCCCCTTTTTTGGGTGGAAAATTATCAAATAACTTCTCCCACTCTGGGCGGAGCGGGAGGGTGTGTCAGACTTTTGCTGACTAAAACCCACCCGTGTTCCTTCTGTTGCCTGTGTTGCCCGGGGCCTCGGTAACCCTTTCGTACTTTCCCGCGATTATTAGTAGCTACTAGCTGTTGCCTGCGACTTCGTCTGCGATCCAGAATGAAAAGTAGCCTATATTAGGACATAGGCTACTTTGGTAACTTCAAAGTATCAGATTAAAAAAAATCAAAGTAAACATCTTTCGTTAACGATAACTTTATTTTTTGTACTGAGACATCAAAAAAACAAAAAAATGTGTGTTTATCAAAACTCACTTATGTTTAATTTGTCAAAATATGTGCACTGATAAATGTTTTTTCCTGTATAGAAGAATACCCAGTTACGTAAGTGAAGCTGCGGGCCCAGCTAGTTTTATTTATTTATTTAATTTATTTATTTGGTTCACCAACAATATATATATACACTGGTATATGCAAATTAAACAGAAGTGTGGCGGCATCTACATCGCCACATGTAAACTACGCGTCCCACTGACGTACAAACCCAATAACACTTTGCCCGCTCCGGGAATCGAACCTAGGACCTCATGCTCAGCAGTAGCGCTTGCAACCACTAGACCAACGAGGCAGTCACAAGGGAGTAGATTTTCAAATACGAGAATTGACCTTCTAATGCTTTGTTAACACCACCAAAGTAAATTAACACAAAATATACCACATAATCAGCCTATAATGTTCCCATTGCTGGGACACAAGCCTCCTCTCTGTGAGAGAGTGGACCGTAATCCACCACGCGGGCCCAGTGCGTGTTGGTAGATGTCACGTCTTCAAATTTTTGGTTCTAGGACATGCCGGTTTCCTCACGATGTTTTCCTTCATCGTTTTGAGAGCAGTGGTGATGCAAAAATGTACACAAAGTAAAGCGCCTGTCTGGGTTTGAACATATGACTTACTCGTAAGTCGCAGCCGTTACCACTGGGCCACCACTGCTCTCGTACTAACTAATATTTGAAATCTAAATAAATGAAAACTAATATTATCTAAACAAAATCGGTGAACACATAAAAAAAACATACATAGAGCCGCAAATATTATAACCCAACATATTATAATAATATAAACCTTTTTGGAAGTCGGTTAAAAAGACACTTGCTGTCCAAACCTTGATAACTAAAGGCCAATAACATTGTCAGGTTGTCTAACTACGTCTGACTAAAATTAATTCAATTTAGCTTTTAATTGAACACTCTGGTATATTGGGATAATCTATTTGAAAGCGATGTTAGTTTCTACCCTTTGAAATTGATACTAAACATAAATTTTTGTTTGGCATTTTGGGCTATTTCTCGAGTAGCTCTTAATCTTTTTGACAGTTGCTTGACGTTTACTTTTACACATATTACATATTGTGGATGGCACTAATGCAATTGTGTCTGCAAATAACTTAAATAATGTAGAATTCAAAATTAATAACTTATTAAAAGCTTTTGAACACACAAAAAAATGCTGTCATATCTTTCTGCGACTATAATTAGTTTACATTTGATTGACAGATGCTACGCAGTGTCAAATCGAGAGGGTACCTAATGCTGTAATCATTAAATTTAGAAAACGCATTAGTGATTGCATTATAATAATAAATTGTTATTTTAACGAAAGAAGTTTGGGCATAATGCTTATCCTCCGTTAAATAATTATTGGTCACGTTTCAACAAACGCGCTTACAAATAAGGATCGGATAGTTATTATTTGCAGGCAACCACCGAAATTATTAGGTCACACCCGCTGTGATAATCCATACCTACTTAAGTCGAATTATTTATTCACTGGAATAATCGGACATGTGCTGGCTGTCACTTTGTGTAATAAAATGGTCGTATTTTTTGTAACGGTGATCGTTTAGTTTATTCGTTTTTTTAAGTGTAAAAGTCCAGAATACAATAAATACATGTAAAGAAAATCACGACACTCGTTGACTTGTATAATACTTGTGTCGCTCTTCTTAAAAGTTAGTATTTGCCGCGTCATCGGCAGAGTAGATTACCTGCCACGCCTCTACTACAGACGAAGTGAGATGACTGACAGTTGTGACACTGACAGTTGACATTGACACATTCCGTAGAATCATGAGTGTGATAATATGGTGGCGAAAGCAAATGTAAGCTTTTCGTAAGGAATAACAAGACCCGAAATAAAAGGCTTTAAATGTTGTTTCTTTCAATTTTACAGGTAATTAAATTAGTTTTCCATAGATAATGTAAATTATACTACACCTATGTTATAGGAACACACTCTAAATGATAACTTTCGTTTTTACAGAGAAACGCAATTAAGTCGTTTGTTTCATTTTTAAAGTGGAAGTAACAAACACCATTATATGCATATAAATATGCCCATTTTATTAAACAAAGTGACAGCTAGCAATGTCAGGTTACTCCACTTAATTGATACTTCGACTTTAGGCACTTTGTTGTTTAGATCATAATAAGTCTAGATTTGGGAAACGTGATTGAGTTAGTAAGCTCGCCCTAAGCTGGAAAAAGATACTGACCACCTTTACCTAAAGGTTATCTATCTAATACCTACCTTCATCTTTTGTTAGTTTAGGAGTTATTGTTTTTGTAACCAACTTATATGAAAATTTTAGACTGCACTTTATCAAAACACTGCGGTTTTCATAATTTCGCTAGAATTCTGTTATTGAATATAATAATTATATCTGAATTTAGTTATGGGCTCGTCATAAGATTCTAAGAATCCACTTAATAAGCAATTTCGTGATCTTAAATATTAATTTCGTTATCGACAGAAGTTTTATGACATCAATATGTTGGGGTAAGTTCGGCGCTGGGATAAGACATTATAATTATGAACATTATACTTAATAATTCGGCTAATTTGGAAACATTTTTTAATACTGACAACATTGCCAACCGTCCGGGCATAACAAAATGGCACAGAATTTTATTCGTACGGTCTTATTTCAGCGCCGAATTTTTAATTCTAAATTAAATCCGAACCCTAAATTGTCGAAATTAAATCTTTTTTATAGGTTTTTTTTTTATGCCCAAAGGTCGGTTAGCTAAAACAATCATCATCATCAGCCGACCCTTTTTTTTTTGGGTGGGACATCATCAAATAACTTCTCCCGCTCTGGCGGAGCCGGAGGGTGTGTCAGACTCTTACTGACTAAAACTCATCCGTATTCCTTCCGATGCCTGTGTTACCAGGGGCCTCGGTAACCTTTTAGTACCTTCCCCTGACCCCGGCAGGCATCGGCCCTAGTGGACCCCTACACTTGTGCTGACGAGATCTCTTTGAGGCGCGCGTGGAATATAACGAACCGTCAACTCGGGCCTGGTCCTTACCGGACGGTGAGCTATCCATTGCTCACCGTCCGCAAGCCCGCGCCTACGGTGGCCGGAAATCCGCCTGGGATTCCCGACGCCCAGGGCGTCTCCTGCGGCGGCTAGGGACGAGAGGGCGCGAAATTTGCCTTTCCCTCAACAGTCCCGCCTCTTCCTTCGCGAGCATTACTGCTTCGCAGAAGGAGGTGATGGCTGCCCATGCCCTCTCGCTCTGTACCATGGCCTGAACCAGGGCTGGACGCGAGAGATCTCTGCCGCCGATCGCCTCCACGAGGACACGGCGATACGATATCCCTTGGTAGACTGGTAGTCAAAATTTTAGTTACGACCGTAAAATTCCTTCGAATATGACCACGAACCAACATATTTCTGTTTACACCAAAGTTGGAGTAATGAAGGGTCATGGGAAGGGGATACTCCAACTTTGGTGTAAACAGAAAATATCATTCTGAGAAAATAAAAGGGAATTAAGCCTTAATTATATGAAAGTTTTGTACAAACAACGAGTCTACAAATTGTTGGAGTCAGCATTGAATTTGAAGAGGTATGTAATTATGTGTAGGCAATAAATCTGGAACTTCTGGAGTTCAGTAAGCATTTCTAAGCAAATACATCTGTGTTTAGAGTTCGCAAACTCTTGCTTGTGAAGTTTGTTTAGAACGCGAAGTAAATATTTAGATTTTGGGTCATCAGATTGCTTTGAAATTCGGCTCGAGATTCAGCTAATCTGAAACTTCAATAAATTTCGCATGGCAACTATACAATGAATCTAAGGGCAAGTCGTAATCGCATTCAAAGTATTTCTAAAACGACTTTCAACAGGATTGACATAAGGTTTTCAGTAGCTTATGTCAGTCCTATAGGACTTTCCCATCATCGTTATTGCTGATATAATGTCACTTTGTCTAGATCAGGGATTCCCAAAGTGGTCGATATCGACCCCTTGGCGTCGAACTCGGTTTCCTAGGGGTCGACATAACCGAAAACTGATTTTGGGGGTCGACGAGGTCTAAAAATGGACCCCTATTAATTAACACAAGTTCTTATTTGAAACTTTCAATTTACTGTACAAGTTCTGTTACAAGGTCTGTGTGTGCCAACTTGTTATAAGAATGACTAATATTTTAGTACGAAGTATCATTGTTGTACTTTAAAAAACTCAGCAAGTCAATAAGCGTTCACAAATTCGTACAAGATGAAAAAAAATGGCTCCCCCATAGTCATTTTTTTTAATCTTGTACGAATTTGTTATTATTGTTGTACTATTACATGGAACCTAAACATAGCTGGCAAAACGAGGGTGTACTATAGGTACGCCTCTGCCTTAACCTCTGGGAAACCGAAACTATAGAATGCCTGCTACGCTCCTTACATACTCCTTTTGCTACGTTTACGTTCATACATCTGGTCATACACGCACGGCGGTTGCGAGTACTAAGCACCTGAACTTTTTGAAGAACAGCATCAATGAGGTCAGTATATGTCTTTCTGGGGCGTCCCCTCCCGGCATTTACACTCACACCTGCCTTGTAAATACCTTTTGTGAGTCGCCTTTCATTCATCCTCTCAACATGACCAAACCATCTAAGCATACTCTTTACTATTATTACTTTTTACAGGGTGGCGATTTATTCACCTGCATCCGTCAAGGGGGTGATTCTACCTGTCATACTGAACAGTTTTCGCAATATCCGTCTGTAGGTCCCAGGCTACCTATTTGACCCCTCTTTGAGGAGTGGCTAGAGAGGCGCCACGGCATCCTCACCTTCCGCCTGACGCAGGTTCTCACCGGACACGGCAGCTTTGGGAGGTTCCTGTGTAGGATAAGGCGGGAGGAAACGTCCGGGTGTCACCATTGTGTGGATCGCCCGGAGGACACGGTGGAGCATACGGTGGAGTTCTGCCCGGCTTGGGCAGAGCACAGCCGTGTCCTCGTGGAGGCGATCGGCGGCAGAGATCTCTCGCGTTCGGCCCTGGTTCAGGCCATGGTACGGAGCGAGAGGGCATGGGCAGCCGTGATCTCCTTCTGCGAAGCAGTAATGCTCGCGGAGGAGGAGGCGGGACGGTTGAGGGAAAGGCATGTTTCGCGCCCTCTCGGCCCGAGCCGCCGCAGGAGACGCCCTGGGCGTCGGGAATCCCGGGCGGATTTCCGGCCACCGTAGGCGCGGGCTTGCGGACGGTGAGCAATGGGTAGCTCACCGTCCGGTAAGGGCCAGGCCCGGGTCGACGGCGCGTCGTATTCCACGCGTGCCTCAAACAGATGTCGTCAGCACAAAGGTAGGGGTCCACTAGGGCCGGGGTCGCGGGAAGATACTTATGGGTCACCGAGGCCCCCGCAACACAGGCAACAGGAAGGAATATGGGTGGGTTTTAGTCAGTAAGAGTCTGACACACCCTCCCGCTCCGCCCAGAGCAGGAGAAGTTATTTGATGATTTCCCAACCAAAAAAAAAAAGGCTACCTATCTGTCAAATTTCATAACGATCGGTTCAGTGGTAAAACGGGTAAACTACTATCTTTTCAAAGGTAATAATTAAACGGACAGACAGAGCTACTTAAGTATTTATAATATTAGTATATGAATGATTCTGGAATCACTCCCGTGTCTTTATAATGATGCGACGTAACGCCACAACAAATAAAAAAATCCGGACAAGTGCGAGCTGAACTCGCGTGGTGAAGGTTCCGTACAATGAATATTTTATCTACCATGTTTTAAATCCCAAGATAACTTATCTCAGGAACAAACTAAATATTGCAGTAGAAAAACATGTTCTTCCATACATTCCAACTGCAAATGTAAATTTTTACGCCCAATATTGAGAGCTCTATCATGTTATTTTGACACCAAAATTTTCTTTATCTATAAGTAAAGAACTATTTTCTGTATTTTCTTCATTATTTTAGGCTCATGGTCAATTTTCACCTCCATTCTTAAATAACTTTAAAACTCTTTATTTTAAAATTATAAAAAAATGTATATTAAAGACCCTCACAACAAGCCCTTTCAGTTAGCAAAAAAAAAATATTCTCTAATGAGAACATTATATTTATGAGGGTCACTTTTGGGGGGCTAATACCCAAAAGGGACCCTCATATTCAAAATTCATTTATTTACGTTACACGTTCGTGTTTGTCACTGAAATCACATGTATACCAAACAACTTAATCAGTCCAGTAGATTCGGAGTAAATCGGCTGTGACAGACGGACAGACAGACACACGAGTGATCCTATAAGGGTTCCGTTTATTCCTTTTGAGGTCCTCCTTTCGAGGAGGGAACCCTAAAAATAATTAAAAGTATGAAAGTATGATCTCAAGTTTCAGATATCGTTTCTTGATTGATTTACGTGAAGGAAAACGAACGGTAACTTCATTAACAACATTCACACCTGGCTTTTGGCAGTTTAATTGAAATGAGAATACGAAACGACCTTACGTCACGTTAATGTAAATATTTTCAGCAATGGAAGTCGTGAAAAGGGCTTATTATTTGTACCTTATGTTTATTTTAACTTTAAGTCTGTTGTTGAGGAGTAAATATACCATAATACTAACTAATATAAAGTTAAACTTTTATTTCATTAATAACACACTAATGTACTTAATTAATAAAAGCGTTGTGACGTGATAACGTCATATAAATCGATGAACGTCGGCTGCACACACGAAAAAGTCACGTTCCGCCTGAGCCGACCGTTCAAGCGAGAGCGCGGAACTAGCGATAGAGAGGCACTATCGGCCTAAGAATTCGGCTTGTGACGCATCTCTCTCTCGTTATCACGTAAAATTGTCGTCCGTAAACCGACTTTACAGACAAGCAATTTTTTATTTTTATTATCAGTTTCTAACTAAACAAGAAATAAACATAATTACTTCATCATCATCATAATCAGCCTATAATGTTCCCACTGCTGGGACACAGGCCGCGGGCTGTAAACTACCACGCGGGCTCAGCGCGGGTTGGTAGATGTCACATGTCCTCGAATTTTTGGTTCTAGGACATGCAGGTTTCCTTACGATGTTTTCCTTCACCTTTTTGAGAGCAGTGGCGATGAAATTATTTACACAAAGTAAAGCGCCTGCCTGGGTTCGAACCCAAGACCTGTAGGTCTTGTGTCGGATTCGTAAGTCGGGCCTGTTACCACTGGGCCACCACTGCTCTCTGATAATAATGATTATTTTCGCAATGTTAACTCACTGGTTACAATGAAGAGTCAAATAAATGATTCATTTAATTCATCTTTTATCAAATTATCAGTTTCAGTTTAGGTTTTGTTAGGTCTTAGGCTTTCAACTTTGATGAGCCCTAATGGTTCAATTTAAGCTAAGATAATCCTTAGAAATTCTTCAGTTATCTATTGTCTAGTGCATGATGAATTAGATTCTTAGTTTAGTTGTTTAGTGAGTTAGGACTTTGAAGCCTTTTTGGTCATTAATCTTGTCATAACCAGCTTGCAAAGTCTCTAAAATATCGTTGCTGTAAAAAAACCGATAAACTTAAGATTCGCAAATTTTGACCCCAAGTTGTAACACATAATAAATTATAACGTTTTTTTGTCTCATTTATATGTTATGGAGTTTCTTTCTGACTACCCGTAACGACTGTCAAAAATGTATATGACAGCCAGGACCAACGACCAATCAACTTACAGTACTTTCCAAGGCACGGAGAGGTTCCTATATGAAATGGATGCAGGTCACCCATTCATGGATTGACCTCGGCATGCGTAGTTTACCCTTGATCGATCGAACTGTGCAGCTGTTACTTTTCCACGAGCCCCTCTGAAGCCTTTTGAGTCACTTATAAATAAATAAAATAAAATTCGTTTAATTCCGACAAATTTTTGTCCATATTTTGCTATTATTTCATTAATTATTGATGAATACTTGAAACTATGTTAGTCATGACACGATCAATTAATGCATAAAATTAAAATAAATAATTGAAAACAATTTAAAATTAAAATAAATAATTGAAAACAAATTAAAATTAAAATAAAATGGAAATAAATAATTGAAAATAAATTAAAATTAACTAAAAAATTTAAAATAAATTAAAATTAACTAAAAAAATAAAAAAAATAAAATTGTGACAAATAATTCAAATCATATGAATAAATCTTATGAATGTCATCTAAAATCTAAGTGAAACTTGTTTGTAGGCCAACCACGATAGTTAGGCAGTCTAGATACTTTGTAGCTCTTGTAAATAAATGTTAAAAACTTTACTAGGAATCTACTCAGCAAGTTTTATGATAAAACTGTAAACTGCTATCCCGGAGGTCAAAGTTTAGTAGGATTGTAAAATTGTTTTACTAGTATTTAGGTACACCCGCATAAGCTGATCTCTCATTTACGGAAATCCTATACAATGCGAGATCAGCTTATACTGGAATGTGTGTACCTACGTGTATAATAAATTGAACCATGCTTGTTACACTTAATGTTACTGTTGTTGGAACTAAATGTACTAAGAAGCTACAAAACTAACCTTTTACAAACTTATTTTGTAAGAACATTTCTAATATTTATTTAGTTATGTCTTTCTGTATATACCCGTAAACATCACAGCGGGCCTGTCAGAATACTAGCGCTGCGACACGTGTTTTTAAATGTCGCAGCTTCATGCTGAGGTACGAGCCTTTTGGCCTCGTACAGGATATTCTTTTTTTTAAGTAATTTTATTTTTGCAACTTTTATCAGTGTGCGATTAGTTTAGTTTGTGATCTGCCTGTGCGAGTCACAATAAATACTATTTCTTTCTTTCTATTTACTAAATAATCTGGTGAACTTCGTACGACGTGAGACCAAATTTCGTATGTATTCAATATGTAGGTATGTTGGTATCACAGAGCACGGAATTGACAGTACTAATAAAATTCGTGGAGTCGTGCGTTGAGCGTGTCAGATTAGAAGTAAGAGGACTGTATGTGTAGGTAAATGATACCCACATAATTAGCAAGTTTGAGTGTCAGACTGGTTACTAGTTATTTACTGTGTATGAAATATCTACGAATATAGTGTGTAGGGAAAGGATTTCATGAAGAAAAGCACAGAATGACAAGAGTAGGCATTTATTTAAATTAGGCTTGTCCATTAAATACGTTAAAGAGGAAACTACTTGTCCGTTCCAAAACCTAGGTCATCATGGAGAAGAAGGACAAGGGCAGCTTGTTTTAAAGTATTTTATCAACACATTTTAAAATGAGTATACATTATTTTATCACATTATTCTCTTGGACTATTTCTCAAAGCCATGGATATTTATCAATGGAATGAAACAGAACACGAATATTCTTAATTCGATTTAACACATAAGGCATATTATAACACATATAGGAAAACATAGTTAACAGCAACATTCAAGAATATAATTAGTTAACTTACATGAACCTTTTTTTTTTTTTTTTATTTGTGATGGGTTTGCTCTTGACCTTAGTCTATGTCAGAGGTGACAGAAACAAAGTCGACGATGGAGCGAGCTTACCCAGAAGAAGCCTGTTCACTCTCACTTTGAAGAGATTAGGGTTGTATGCGTTCGGAAACACAGACGCAGGCAGAGAGTTCCATTCCTTTGCTGTGCGCATTATAAAAGAAGTTTGGAAACGCTTAGTGCGAGCTGGTGGGATAGCCACCAGGAAGGGATGGTAACCTGAAGTGCGCCTAGATGACCGATAATAGAAGGGGGCCGGTGGAATGAGGTCGTGGAGTTCTTGGGCACACTCTCCGAAGTACAATCTATAGAAGACCGACAAGCAGGCAACCTTGCGACGATGGGCCAAACTGTGAAGCTTGGCATGCACCAGATTTACGTCGCCAATGAGCCTCTTAGCTCTGCGTTCCACCGAGTCAAGCGAACCTTACAGGTAGGTAGTCCATTTTTCACAACAGTTGTATCAAGAGTCCCTGGATGATATTTGGCCAGAGCTTCCGCGTTACAGCGTACCAGCTCTCTTGGGCTTACCGGCCAGAGTTTCCACTTTACAGTATACTATCTCCTAGTGGCGGTGAATCTCCTTAGCAGCTTAATATTACGACAGACACCCAAAGGTCTTTACCGTTCGACAGCTAGCGTAAAGGATTCCCCCCAAAAACTACCCAAGCCCTTTTTATAGTCTTTACCAATTTCAAACCTTTCCCGCCGTTTCCGACCAATCACAGAGCGTCATACTGTTTTTGCTAATATCTATTAACATAGCTAATGGCGCCGATTCCCTTGTTCACAAACTAAACTAAATTTAAGTTCAGTGCATCTTTTTCTTTCTATTTCATTAAGAAAAGGACGGAAGATAAATTTTAGTTTAGTCCTGTCAAATTAATCAGCGCTTGACGTAAATTGACGTAATTTTAGTAGGCAAGTTTTTAATCACGTCTAAACTTGTATAGAGTAGTGACAGGAGCTGATTAATTTGACAGGACTAAACTAAAATTTATCTTCTGTCCTTTTCTAAATGAAATAGAAAGAAAAAGATGCACTGAACTTAAATTTAGTTTAGTTTGTGAACAAGGGAATCGGCGCCATTAATTAACAAAACTTATGTGGTGAGATTACTTTAAAACTTAATGAGACAGTTTAGCAATATAGCTAGTGTTTATTTATAATGTTTAAGTAACATATATTAAGATATTATTACCCACCAATCACAGAGCGTCATACAGTATTGGATGGATAATTTCTTATTTATGTGATAATAAACAAATCTTATACAGTGGAACTGTTTTAAAACTTAAAAAGATAATTTAGGAATTTATTAAGTGTTTACTTGATACCTTATTGTAAAGTTGATAAAATATCAACTTCACTTGAAAGGTCTGAGAATCTTAAGAAACAACTTGGTACATAGAAATTGCAATGTAAAATCAAAATAATAATAATCTATCATACTATTGATTATTATGTTATCAATTTGTAATGTTAAAATTAATAAACATTCGTTTTGAGTAGGTAAAACCGCAAATCATGACTTTCGTTCGGAAACCAGTCTTTTAAGTCGCAATATATTTATTGTGACTTTAAAAGACTTCTATCTGTTTGTTCAATATGAATTCAGGAAGTGATGATTACATTTGTATTAAATTAAAACTCTTGTTTCTCAAAACAGTAATTTGCACTAAGAATAGAATGAATAAATAATGTTGAAAGGAAACGTAACCTTATGTCAACGTAATCTGTCTTATGACAGCTGACGTTGTCAAGTTGCTATTTACTAAGTTCTTTCTGTTATTGTTTTACAACATCAATAAACACCAGTTGTTTTCCTATAAATATGTACAATCTAACAAGCGCATAACTTCTGTAACAGACGGTCTAGTTTCTAGTTTTTCTCCAGTTTCTATAATATATTAGTGTCGTAGTGCGCGTAAATTATGACACGCTTGGTTTTTATGGAAAATGTTGACAATGCCGTATCTAGCAGCGGTTGCCAAGGCATCTCTGTGCTCTGCGGTAGTATCTTACAAGGCATGTGCTTCGAAGTCTTCGAACGGTAAGCCATGCGTATAACGCATGCCTCAGGCTGGAACATCTGATATTTAAGGGGCAGATATATGATTTTATTGACTTAAATCTGTTATTACGCGTTCATATAGCGCAAGTATGCTATGCAAAAAATGTATGTTAAACTTGAACGCATACACATCAATTCTATATGTGAATATTTAAGTATTGTAGTGACTTTATGAAACAAATTCAGGAAATAATGTTTACCCAAAGCATAAAAAACGACATTATTTTCAAACTTCTTAAGATATTTTCATGATTTTGTTATATGAACAGATTATTTTATTATCATAATATTTTCGTTACTAAAAATAAATATTCCCTATGAAACCCAACGGCAGCGGCGGCGGCGCGGCGTGATCGCGGCGCACATTTATATGGCCAAGGTCAATGGCGATTATCCGACCCTTTATAAAATGCATATGCGGCGCATGCCTTGTCCTGTATGGTCGCACCATATTAGTTTCTTTTTGTCACTTCATTGACTGAAAAAAATCAAGGAATAGTAGTTTTTAGGATTTGCCATGTCCGTCTGTTCCCGCTTTAGCTCAGAGACGCTTAGTACTAAAAAGCTGTAAATTTGGCATCGGTAAAAAAATATAGTCTTGAAAAAAATTTTTTTTAGGGAGTAATGTGGGGATGACATTTTTTTTCTCGTCTATCGCATGGTGTGGAGTATCGTTGGATAGGCCGTTCAAATATTGCGGGTCTGTGAAAACCATTTTTCGATTCAGGGATTCGTTTGCGTAATATTATGCTTTAAAGAGCAAATGTTTGTTAGAGTCAAGTGTCCCCCCGCCCCCTTTTTTTTTTGGGTGGAAAATCATCAAATAACTTCTCCCGCTCTGGGCGGAGCGGGAGGGTGTGTCAGACTCTTACTGACTAAAACTCACCCGTATTCCTTCCGTTGCCTGTGTTGCCTGGGGCCTCGGTAGCCCTTTTGTACCTTCTCACGACCCCGGCAGGCATCGGCCCTAGTGGACCCCTACACTTGTGCTGACGACATCTCTTTGAGGCGCGCGTGGTGTCCCCTCCCCCTGCCAGCTAAATGTTGAGAAACGCAGGATACAACCAAAAATATCCACTATATTTTTTCATTTTATTCTTTAAAATCTTTTAAAGCAATTTCAGCATCTGCTATTTTGTTGAAAAGTTTCTCTACAAAACCTTGTTGGAAAGTTCTCTCTATAATATGTATTGGCGTCAACTGATATTAGAAAATTTTATTGAATACGTATTATCAGTATAGCTTACCTACAGAATTTGGATGTAGGCAGTGGATGTTTTAAGGTGATTTTTTTCCTACAAGGAAAAACCTTTGACATGTATCGATCAACCTTTGAAAATCTATTGAAAACCATATTTTATTCGGCTTTTATTTAAACGTTTCTAGAGGATAATACATAATTTATGTTAATTTAAATATTATAATCATGAATCATCATCACGTAAGACACGTAGCCAACTATAGAATTTGTCTTTCTAAATTTTGGTTATAATACCCTGTTAGTTATCATTTGAATACATACAATCAGCCTCATAATAATCTTAATACATTTACACCACAAACACTTCATTACATTCTTATTTATATTCCCATATGTAATAAGTAATATTCTATACATAATTATAATAAAATCGTAGCAAAGTCAAAATTGTTCATGTACAATTTTGACTTTGCTACGATTTTCAACATTTACTTTTTTCAAAAATATTCCATAGAATATTAAAAAAAAAAGTAATTGCTACGAGGTCTGGGAATCGACTCTAATGCCGAAAATATAGTATTATAATTTTTGTCTGTTTGTCTGAATGTATGCTCACATACATATCGTATCGCTGGATAGGCCGTTCAAATATTGCGAATCTGTGAACACCATTTTTCGATTCAGGGATCCGTTTGCGTAATATTAAGCTGTAAAGAGCAAATTTTTGTAGCATCACGCAAACTCTACCGGAAAGATTCTGTTCAAATTTTGCGCAGATATTCCCTATAAGTCTGGTAAGTCGGTGGGCTACATAATATATACATAGCAGACTTGAGGCCCTGCTCTCAAAACAGTGAAGGAAAACGTCGTGAGAAAACCGGCATGTCCTAGAACCAAAAATTCGAAGGCATGTGACGTCTACCATCCCGCACTGGACCCGCGTGGTGGATTACGGCCCACTCCCTCTCACAGAGAGGAGGCCTGTGTCCCAGCAGTGGGAACATTATAGGCTGATTATGTGGTATATTTTGTGTTAATTTACTTTGGTGGTGTTAATAAAGCATTAGAAGACCAATTTCTTGTATTTGAAAATCTACTCCCATGTGACTGCCTCGTTGGTCTAGTGTTTGCAAACGCTACTGCTGAGCATGAGGTCCTAGGTTCGATTCCCGGAGCGGGCAAAGTGTTATTGGGTTTTTCTATTTGGAATTTCTCAGTAGCAGCCCGGAGTCTGGATTTGTGCCCGGTTGATGGCAATAGGCTCGCCCCCTATTACATGGGACTTAACCCTTAACCATTCGGAGAAACAAGGCGTGATTTTATGTGAAAATCTACAAATTCAAGTCACAATCTCATCTCAGCGACAATTAATGACAAATACTTGTCATAAAATGTAGGTAAATAAGAAGTATTTTTAAAAGAATGTATGAATGAAAGTTCTTAAACGGGATTACCCCTCAGGAATTGTGTCTTACCCGTGTAAAAGTAGGTATTATAATTTCACGTCATTATTTACAATAACTGGTTACGGGGCATGCAGCCAAATAACTAGTTTCTAGTCAAACGTAACGTAACTAAGTGATTTACCTACATTTAAATCCAGTGACCGTGTGAAAAGAGCGAAACGAAACAAAAGTTTCGTTTCGATTGCATGTTGTTTCTTTCACGCGTAGTGACTGCCCCGTGCTTACTGGCGTACTTGATGGCAAAGCGAGCGAGCCGAGAGTTCCCGAAATCCCGAGTGGTAACAATATTAAATCCAAACAGTCAGTCCTAAGACTGAATAAATTATGAAGGGAAGTTCTTTTGTGTTTTTTATAATGTAAAGCTATGCCGTTGTATAGCTACACAAACTTGCAACGCAAATATATGAATATAAATATGAACTTATCCGTCACAAAAAGTTAAAGCTTGAGGATACGTAACGCATTACGTAGGTAATCATTTAATATTTTCGTTTCATAAATAACTGTAATACTTCGGTAGAATCACCTTGTTGTATCACTGAATAGATCAACAGAATAAAAAAAAATAACTAGTTACTAAAATCACGAGTTTTCTAAACAAGTGACGCGTTCGAAGTCACTAGTTACGTTACGTTTCGCGAAAATCACGTAAAGATCCACGCCTAATCCCATTCATACTTGAGAGTGCGGGCCAGAAATAAAATGCCGACACTTCAACCTCAAGTCTGATTTATTCTTTAAAATAAGTCTTATTTACGGATTATTAATCCTAAGATCTTATATTATCGCGGAAAATCTTGACACCGCGATGCAGAATTCAATCGTAATGGTACAACACCATCTAGTGACGATTTTTAACATTGACCAAAAATATAATTTTTTTAACAGTTGACATTACGATCCCAGTTTTGTCTCTGTACGGCTAAACACAATAAATTAGCACTTTCTTGAAAGCTTTCTGATTGCAATTGAAAGTGTTTCACACATTAAGGGTGCTCCTGCTGGGGTCGCGGGAAGGTACTTATGGGTCACCGAGGCCCCCGCAACACAGGCAACAGGAAGGAATACGGGTGGGTTTTAGTCAGTAAGAGTCTGACACACCCTCCCGCTCCGCCCAGAGCGGGAGAAGTTATTTGATGATTTCCCACCCTCAAAAAAAAAAAAAAAAGGGTGCTGGTATTTGTTGGTATAGTAGAAGTTCTTCTGGGAAACGAACGTAGCGCAGTGCAACCACTGCTTTATAATATTACTTGTTTTTGCCAACGGCTTCGCCCGCGTATATATTGGAAAAATCCCACGAGAACGTACTGCCGGGATGAAAAGTATCCCATATGTTAATACAGAACCATAATATAAACTATCTGTGAGCCATGTTTCATTAAAATCCTATTAGTAGCATAATACTAATGATTGAAATACTATTTTGAATTCATGCAAGCCTAGTACTTTTTGTTAAGTGCATCATTTCAGCAGAAAGACGTCCACTGCTTGACATACACCACCACCTCGACCGGTTCTGTGCTTCCCGCATCCAGCGGATTCCTGCGTCCTTCACAAAGTCAGTTTTGTTAGGTTACTGTTCAGAAATCGTGCACAAAAATACCATCTTGAAATGCAAGTCTAGTACTTTTTGATAAGAGCTCTAAAATTGTGCGCCAGGTGTCGTGAACAGAATACCGTCTTGTATGCATGCAACGTACCACCGGGATAAACAGTCTACCTAACTACCGGAAAAAGTAGCATCCTACGAGTATGTATTAATCCAAGTTATAAACTATCTGTGTGCCAAATTTCATCCAAATCCGTTCCAATATTTTTTTGCGTGACAAACATCCATCCATCCTTACAAACTTTCGCGTTTATAATATTAGTAGGATTTAGTTGTAAAGAGAAGCAAAAGATTATCTCGTAGGTACTTAACCGAATCGTCATGGCCTCATTAGCCAGTTGTAAACAGTCTTGATAAGATTACTTAGAGGTTATATCCGCTTCTCACAACCGGTTAGCGAGAAAGACAGTTGATACATACCTAATAAAAACACACAACAAACATAAAACAAAACATCACGCCTTGTTTCCCCGAAGGGTTGGGCAGAGGTGTACCTGTGTAATACACCCACATACCTAATACACACATTAAAACACTGAACCATTATTATTTCTAGCTAGGATAGAAATTGGCTCTTGGAATTAAGTAATTGGCTTTTCTTTATCCTTTGTTGTTACATTCTACATGATGGGTCTGTACTATCGGCTTGCTATCGACATATTAATATAAGCCGATTTCAACTAATGCAATGCATTCAAACTAACTTTTCACTTATTCAGCTTTATCATTCATGTTTTCACTACATCCATTCTAAATAATATACTACACAGCAATTTCTTTACAATGATGTTGATGAACGATGTTTCAGATAAAAACTTATCGCTATCAAAAGATCTTTTGTCCAATAAATTCTTTTGAACAGATCCTTAGTGAAAGCCTTCTAATATAGAATTAAAATAGTCCCGAATGTAATAGAAATTGTATTGGAAATGGAAACCACAGAAAATGCATGAGTGGAACTGTGGGATTAGAGTTTTCAAGGGGCTCTGATTAAATGAATATGAAAAATGTATTTTTTGAAATAACGGAATTCTGTGCTGAACTAATTGTTTAGGTACTTTGTTTTTTTACTCGGGACTTTATTACGACATATATATGTCTTTATTTCCGCATATAATGATACACACATACATAAACACATGCCTTCTTCCCATGGGAATAGGCAGAAAATCATCAAATAACTTCTCCCGCTCTGGGCGGAGCGGGAGGGTGTGTCTCTTACTGACTAAAACCCACCTGTATTCCTTCCGTTGCCTGTGTTGCCAGGGGCCTCGGTGACCCTTTTGTACCTTTCCGCGACCCCGGCAGGTGAGTTGATGGCTGATAGTAATATACAGAAATACACATACTGCGCAAACCCTAAATAATTGAGATACGGCAGGACTTTGACAGATGCAATTAAACTTAGATATCTATATATTATTTTATACATCAAAGTGATTATATACAATATGGGATATCTCACAGAGAGGAGGCCTGTGTCCCAGCAGTGGGAACATTATAGGCTGATTATGTATGTTATTTATACAATATATGACGCAACTAACTATTTAAACTAGGTACTAATGAAATACAAGAAACAAAAAGACACTTAGGCGCCGAAGTATTCGTCCGCTTTGCTATCATCCGGAAACATGCCCAGAAGACTGGCAGGGTTGTCACGTTGAATGACAATGCTGATTCTAAATTAATTGTTTATTTGTATTTGCGCCTCGCGTTACAAGTTTTTCATTCATTGATTCCAACATTAAAGCGTTTAGTGGGGCTTGTGGCCAAGTAATAACAGCCGCACGGGACGATCGATCAGGTTAAGCTACGCTTGCCGCGGTTGGTCCGTGGATGGGTGACCATCTTTACATACCAAGACCCCTCCGTGCCTCGGAAAGCACGTTAAGCCGTTGGTACGTTTGCAGATCATTGACAGTCGTTACGGGTCGTCAGAAGCCCGAAAGTCTGACAACCAGACTTACCAAGGGGTACCAGTGTTACCCAGTAAATGGGTTGTGGAGGTCAGATAAGACCTCCACCGTATGCTCCACCGTGTCCTCCGGGCGATCCACACAGTGGTGACACCCGGGCGTTTCCTCCTGCCTTATCCGACACAGGAACCTCCCGAAGCTACCGTGTCCGGTGAGGACCTGCGTCAGGTAGAAGGTGAGGATGCCGTGGCGTCTCTCTAGCCACTCCTCAAAGAGGGGACTTATCGCCGCAATCGTGGCGTGCCCAGCACTGGGTTGCGACAACCGTACTCTCCATGTCGCCATGAGATCCCGCCGGAGCTCCGTCCGCTGTGCCGCGATTTCCCGCGGCAGCGGAGTGACGCCCCGGCGTTTCATCTCCTCGCGCCACTCCCATACGTGTGCGAGGACTTTTGCCTCCAGATCCCATGGCGGCCATCCGGCAAGGAGGTTCGCTGCCTCACAGGAGACCGTGCGGTATCCCCGGACCATCCGGATGGCCATGATCCTTTGGGCCGCGCTCAATCGGTGGGCTGGCTGCAGCGCCGCAGAGCGCGCCCATACAGGGGCTCCGTAGAGGGCCATGGATCGCACGACACCCACGTAGAGCCTCAGGCAGGAGGCGTTTGGACCCCCTAGATTAGGCAGGAGCCGCTTTAATGCAGCGTCTGCCCGCTCCAGTTTGGGAGCCAAACGTCGGAAATGCTCCACGAAGTTCCACCAGCTATCGAGGACGAGTCTCAGGTACTTCATCGTCGACTCGACACCGATGAAAACCTCTCCTACCGTAACTTTGGGACCCCAACGGTGGCGCGTTCCGAGGACCATGAAGACACATGGCCTCGGACTTGTGCAAGGCCACCTCGAATCCCAATTACCGGATCCTTTCGACGATTGTCGCAACCCCGCGTGCCGCTACTTCGGCCGCTGCCTGGTACGACCTCCCCTGCGCCAGGACTAACGTGTTGTCAGCGTAGCACACTACGCTGACGCCGCTAGGGAGGTCGGCGCGCAGCACCCAGTCGTATCCGATGTCCCACAGATGCGGCCCCAGGACCGATCCCTGTGGGACACCACACGACATCTCTTGCCAGTTCCACACTCCCCGGTGACCGGGGTAGATGACGGCTCTGTCCGTCAGATAGGCCTCGACCACACGACAGAGGTAGGTCGGCATCCGGTGGTACCGGAGTGCCTCCCTGATGCAACTACAGGGCAGGGTATTAAAGGCATTGGCGATGTCTAGAGATCCGCCAAGACAACCCCACCCTGGGCAACAGTATTCCCCGTCGTCAGGGCTCACACGCTCATGATGGCGTCCACCGTAGAGCACCCTCTGCGGAAACCAAACTGGCTCTCCGCCAAATCCGGCCCCACCCGCACCAGCTGGCCGACGAGGCGGTCTGCAATGACTCTTTCAAAGAACTTGCCCACCTCGTCGAGCAGCACGATGGGCCGATAAAGAGAGTCCGCAGGGCGCCCTTACTTCTTTATGAGGACCAGTTTTCCCGTCTTTCAACGAAGCGGGAACTGGCCCCTCTCCAAGCATGCGCTTAGGAGCCCCCTAAGTCGTGGCCCGAGAGCCTCCAATGCCAGGACCCAGGCCTTCCCAGGTAAGTCGTCGGGTCCTGGGGCGGTATTTTTGGCATTAAGCCTGCGTACCGCCGCTCTCATTTCTACCTTCATCTTTCAGACTGACTGACCGAACCCTTGACAATTCAAAAGTGCCTGTAATTGGTTTATTTGAAATAAATGCTTTGAGTTTGAGTTACCTCGGTCACCTCCGGGGCATCGTCGTCGTCGCCGTCGTCAGCGGCGTGGTCCGCATCGGGCACTGCAGTAGGCGGAGCCATGGGCGGGGAGGTGTGTTCCCCTCGCGAAGGGAACAGAGTGCTCACCACGTCCTCCACAAGCTGAGGCCGGAGACTCTGCGTCAGCGGGGGAGCCCATGGGCGGAGTTTATCCCACGCCATTTTGTACGGGCGTCCCCACGGGTCCCTGTTCAGAGTCCCCAGCGACTCCTCGCGTGCCAACATTAATGCCCTGGCAATAAATTTAATACACACTCAGTATTCATTCTCATACTAAAACGCTTTACTTCTTTCAAAACACTTTAGCATTACCATGCAGGCTGCATAATCCTCAAACCTTGAATCACCGCCATTAAGTGCAGAAAGCCAACCACAGATAACTTGCCAATTATAGTTTTCACAAAACAACCTGCAGATCGTAGAATTATTCCAAAGTTCATTCAGGATACACTATACTAAATTCTCCCTGGAACCCTTTTAACAACAAAGGGATTAATTAGTTAATTGTGGACCCAACTTCACCAAACAGCGGTTTTTAAAGATCTAGGAGCTTCCAAATGTCGTCCACAAGCTGTACCCGAGATACTGAAAGTTAGATTACGACCGATTACGGTCTAACTATAGTGTTCTCCAAACAAACTATAAATGCAGCCAGTATTCAGAGTGGAGATAATGAGTAAAATACTGCAGATAGGAAAATAAGGAAATGAATAGAAAAACGCTGTGTTCTACATCTTTTAGTGTTGATGAGCGTCTTTTCTGTTAAATTAAATTTTCTTAATTATAATTAAAATGAAAAGTCAGTGGTTTTAGTGATGTGGTTATAATTTTCAATGGTTTGTGGATAACAAAACGCGTTGTCTTTTGTTGACTTTTCTTTGGGGGTCAGTGAGAGATTTCCTTCTTTAAAAACCTACGGCCTTAAATACAGTTATATTGTTATATCTAAGTAGCTTTTGTACAAGACTTCCAGACGCGTGGAAACCAACATTACCATAAAACTTATTCTACGGCACTCGGCAGTGATGTGGCTTTCTATTAGTGAAAGATTTTTTTGTAATGGGATTAGTACTACCAGAGATTACCTACAAGAAAACAAATAATTTTATTTCTTCATAATGTGATTATCTGTCACGTACTCTTATTTAATAACAAAATATTATATTTTGTTTAAAACCAGCACATGGGTCGGGCCTCTTAAAAACGCATCGATTCTCTATTTAATGGGAAACAAACTACTATACAAATAATTTGTGGCGAAAGGTGATTCTATGAGAGAGGTAAGCCGCAGAAAAAATAAATCGTTTCTACACAAAATAAACTCGATATGAAATCACTTCGGATTTCCATAGTAGCCGCGAAAAGCTACTTCTTGTTTACCTAAACAAATAACGGTGTCAATAAACCATTCATTAAATTCCTATTACGATCTACTTTTCTACTATACTACTGAGCTTCATGTGAATCAGCGAAAAGTTATTCTATCCTACGAGTATGTTTTTCAGTCTCGACAAGGCTGATTTATTGATTAGTTCGTCAGATTTTTAATGTCTGTAAAACCCACTTTATTCGAACACAACTAAAATCTGAGAAATTACTTCTCTCAGATTTTAGTAGTTTACCAGTACAATCAAATCAAATCCGTTTATTTGCCGTAATTTAGGTTTACAATAATGTATGATCTTAAAAACTATCATGGTCCCTTTACATTCTACCATTTTATATGGTGTGCAAATATTTTATTTTGTACTGCACAATGTTATTATTACATAAAAGACAGCAACAACAAATATGAGCTCATGCATTAAGATTTTTAAGGAACAAATGAATTAATTGATGTCAAAATTACCTATACCTATGTCAGCGCAAGAGAAAAAAAAAATAATTATAAAATGTCAGATTATGAATACATGAATAATATTGTAATTGATAATGTCATAACTATTATAGTTTCAAAGTGTTGATTCAGTAAACATAGAACATTAATTAAATATTATAAGGTATATACAAATACTATTAATTTCAGTTTCCATCTCCGCGATCTGACGTGTATTCATTAAGATTGTAAAAAACATTTTTTTTTTTAACCATTGCGTTACATTTTTTTAAACATGGTGAAAGGTAAATCTTTAAAGACGTCCGGTAATTTGTTATAATATACCTTTACAGAATGTATGTACGAGTTCCTCTTATACAATTTGAGCCTGCATTGCGGGCAACAGAGTTCATGTTTAAATTTATTTTTATTTCTACGACCTACATTTCGTTTGTTTACATCTTTGTGTTTAGTAAAATATTCCGGATGCTGTTTTACAAATAGGCACAATTATCTAATGTACATACACGGTAATGGCAGAATATTGTACTTTTTAAACAAGGGCTTACAACTATCCGTATACCAGGCTCCACAGATTGCACACACATACACATTTTTTTGTACTCTAAACGCTTTTCAAATCTCAACCGAATTACCCCACAACTAGAGACCATAAGCGAGTATCGACGAAACGTATCCGTGATATGCACAAAGAGTAGATTCTGTTGATACCGTGAATCTTAATCTTTTTATTGCGTAGACAAATCTGTCGAGTTTATCACGAACGTAATCGATGTGTGTTTTCCAGTCGCCATTCTGATCCAACAGAAATATTACCCAGAAATATAGTACTTGCAACTTGTTCGATTATGGTGTCGTTATATTTAACATTTAACGTCAATGGCTTTATTATATTGGTTTGGCATTGGATCATTTTAGTTTTCTCCATATTAATCTGTAAATTGTTAGAATGTAACCAATGTAAGTTAAGTAAGTAAGATTAGGGCCCACTCCCTCTCACAGAGAGGAGGCCTGTGTCCCAGCAGTGGGAACATTATAGGTTGATTATATACACTCTTCAACGCTACTCTTGTTTGGCTTTAAGATGTCCAAGTTCCAGTCACCACAAATAATATTTTTTCTATGTTTCAGCCATTTATATTAATTTATCGTAAAGTGAAAAATTAAAATGTTTGAAAAAACCATCGCGTCATTCGTAATTTATAGTCATATCTGGGCGAGCACGGCCTAACTTTAATTAAGTTAGGCCATGCTCCCCAAGATATGATGTTTTTTTTATTTTCTAAACTAATCCACGAAAAATATGTTTCCTCGCAATTAAAATTATCTGTCAAACAACAATCTAAAGCTATTAATGCCACCATCCTAATCCTACTGATCTTACTAAACTACTATACTACTACTTAATCAGAAATTTCAACTTAATAAACTATGTACAGTCGCCAGTACAACAAGTTACCACAAACTTCATTTTCAAATTTTCTCCATTCTCCAAACATTTTCTCCAAATGATTTTAAACCTTAGAATATTGATGGGTAAATTCAAAATCAAATGAAAAAATTTGACATTTTGTGGTAAATTGATGTGCACGGTACTGTACCTACCCAAATACCTAATTAACAATTGATTTTATAATTGATTAATTGGTTTTTTCACACAAAACAAATAAACAAACTCCAACAATAATTACTGGTTTATACCAACAAACAAATTCCAACTAATATTAATAAATTCAATGAATACAACGAACAAAATGCAAATTAACTACAAGTTTAAACAAAATAAAAGGTTTTTATCCGATTACGTCAAATAGTCAACACAATTATGTCAATGGTTCAGTGACGTCCAAACTCCGACCCAAATGCACTACGAAATTCAACGACCAATGGTGATATTGCTCTATCTCGATAATCTAATTCTCTTTAAGGAATTATTTGGTAAGAGTCAACTTTTATTAACTTTTATCTTTAGTTAGTTAGTTTAGGTAGTTTAGACTTCTCCATTATAATTGTTCTTGCAGGTTGATTTGTCTTGTTATATTAGTCTCAGGATATCGCTGAGGATCTATTAATAAGTAATCATTCATTAGCATGGCGAAACTACTTTTATGTTTTATATATAATACGTCTATATTATAATAATTATTAATGCTATTTTCTTTTGTGTTACGTGCTGTGCTTGGCAGATATTTGACATTTTGCGTTTGGTTATAGGGAAACGAGGAAGACCTTCTGCCATACTTAAGACTTATGACGACTTATAACGATTGTTGAATTTTAACTGACGCATCATTTATAGTCACAGTTCGTCAAAACTTAACTAGGCGGGGCCAATCTGTAATTACATTGTAAATCATAGAATAGAATAGAATACCTACTCTTTATTATGTACACCATAAAAATTACAGATACAAATGTTGAAATTTTACAAGGGGTGACACAATGGGCGGTCTTATCGCTAAAAGCGATCTTTTACAGACAATCATACAAACGTTACTGCTGATTTCTGCTTCCAAAGAGGTCTCATCACAGAACACTTTGCGTGAGGCTTGTTGTCGCAGATTTCCAGGAGTGGGGGTAGGCTTTACCGCAAACTGAATGTTCTAAGAATGCTAGGGACCATATCTTGTTAAAATTACCCCGTCCGTTCTGTAGGACTTTTACTAAAGCGAAACTGTTTAGCGAGACCCGCTATTTGGACGCAAAACCGCTAATAGCCGCACCGCATCCTCTAAATGGGCAGATTAAGGAAATGAGAAGTGACAAAATACCACTTCGGCGTGCACCAAGTACGATCGGAATTAATTCTGCTAGAGACTGAGTCTCGGTAAGGACCAGGCCCGGGTCGATGGCGCGTCGTACTCCACGCGCGCCTCAAAGAGATGTAAGCACAAATGTAGGGGTCCACTAGGACCGATGCCTGCCGGGGTCGCGGGAAGGTACTTATGGGTCACCGAGTCCCCTGGCAACACAGGCAACAGGAAGGAATACGGGTGGGTTTTAGTCAGTAAGAGTCTGACCCACCCTCCCGCTCCGCCCAGAGCGGGAGAAGTTAGTTGATGATTTCCCACCCTCAAAAAAAAAAAAAAGAGACTGAGTCTACGGTTCGTTTGTGCTATTTTTCTGTTATCTTAGTTAAAAAACCGGTCAAGTGCGTGTCGGACCACGCACAATGAAGGTTTCTCTAATTGGAATGAATTTATTCAGTTTGAATATAGAAGTTATAAAACATGTTCTTCCATACATCCATATACGTAACTCATTTCGTCAATTCTCTAAATGCAAATGTAAGTTGGTCGACTATTACCTTGTTAACTTGTAAAGTCTACTTAGCTGGGATGGTTTTCCTTATAACTTCGTTAGTATTATTGTCGTGAACTTTTTCACATATCCAAAAACAACAATTTAGATGGCAGGGGGAGGGGCGCTAGCAAAAATGAGCAGTTTAATGTTTAATATTACGTAAACGGATCCCTGAATCGAAAAATGGTTATGTCCGACCTGCAATTTTGTTGAAGGGCCTATCCAATGGTACCCCACACCATGGGATAGATGAGAAATAAAAATACCGCCTGTATATATATAATAATGTATACCCATGCGAAATTACAGCTTTCTAGTAGTAATACTCTCTGAGCTAAGCCGCGGACAGACAGACAGACAGACGGTCGGACAGACGGACATGGCGAAACTGTAAGGGTTCCTTGTTAGCTATGGAACCCTAAAAAGGGGCTAGGCCATCGTAAGGGTATCATTCACATTAGTACTCGTTTATAACTACTCAATACTTGTCTTCTTCAATGGCAGTTGGACTTTGCAGTACTTTGTTTTAGGATAAAGTAAGACATTTATGGTTAGGGAACATGTTATAAATAATCTAACCCAAAACGAAGGGGTTGTTATTTATTGCAAAAATAATATTCGCGTGTGCATAGAAGAGCCTGCTATTTCTGATTGTAACTGTCTAATGATCAAAATCAATCAGAACACGACCATTTTAGCAGCTTACCGCCCTGCTGGTTACAAACACCTAAACAACTTTCTGACCTCTCTTGACCTTTTTTAAGTAGTACCTCAAATATAAAAAAAAACTTTATTATAATAAGATATCACAGAGACCAACACAGACTCTAAATTTTGCTAATTACCTTAACCTTTTGGCATCCCATGGCATGTTGCCAGCTTATAGTTTATCTACACAAAAAAAAAACTTGCTTGGATCACATTATATTAAAAACGCGACTGCCAGCTTCTTGTTATGTAACTGAAACCTCTATCATGATGCCGTCATCCTTATCTTGGATTTAAGTAAACCTCAAAGCAAAACCTTTAAAATAATTAAACGCTTCAATTACGAAAAAATGGACGATGAAATTATGAATCTCAACTTTAATAATTTGTATTTAATGACTGATGTTGATCTTGCTGTTCAGTTTTTTGTTAACTCAATTAAGAGTATTATAGAATCTAACACACACATTATAAAAACGTCAAACCGTAAAAAAATACTAAACCTTGGATTACGACCGGATTATTGCGGTGTATGAGGAATCGTGACAAACTGCACCAAAAAGCAAAAAGAATCCTAACAACCAAACCGTAATAATAACCTATAAAAGATATAGAAATGTTTGCAACGAACTTTTAAAAACAATAAAAAAGGAACATGATAAATTAGAACTTCAGGCTGCGGCAAAAATTAATAACAAAATATTATGGAACAGAATAAAAGACATTACCCACACACAAAATCTAAAAACGAGGCCAGACAGCTAATTAATACTCTGGATCCCATTTCTTCCACTAATAAAATCAATGATTTTTTTGTTAACATCGGCAAAAGTATCGCTAATCTCTTTAGTTCTGGTAACAATATCCCTTCACCACCGCTCAACATTCATCCCAATTCGATGGTTTTTTTCCCCACGGACCTGGAAGAGATTGAACAAATTATTCATAGTATGAAATCTGATTGTGCTGTTGGATATGACAACATCTCTACCAGCATTGTGAAGAGATATAGACAGATTCTCATTTCTCCAATCGTTTTTATCTGCAACCTTGCCATTGACTTCGGCAAATTCCCAAACGCCTGGAAAATAGCAGAGATTCGCCCCTTCTTCAAAAGTGGCGATGGAGCCTGTGTCAACAACTATAGACCAATTTCAATTCTGCCAGCCTTATCTAAGATATTGGAAAGGATCATGAAGAAGCGCTTGGTTAACTACCTAGAGCACAAATCACTGCTATCACCTGCTCAGTATGGTTTCCAATCTGGTTTGTCGACCAGCGACGCCATTCACGGCTTAACTAAGTTTGTTTTTGAAAAACTCAACGAAAACAAATTGGTTATAGTAATCTTTATGGACCTTGCCAAGGCCTTTGACACGGTCTTCGCCCCACTGTTGATGAGGAAGTTGGAGAGCATTGGTGTAAGGGATACACAACTAAAGCTTTTTTCCGACTACCTCACCAACCGATTCCAGAGAGTTAGAGTAGACGAGTGGACTAGTAGTGATCTTCCCGTCACGCACGGCATTCCACATGGCAGTGTCCTCGGTCCCCCTTTATTTCTGACTTTCATCAACGATCTATGTGAGCTCAAGATGCCCAGCGGAAGGATCATAACTTTCGCTGATGACACAGCGTTTTTGTTTGACGCCGACACCGAGGTTTAGCTGTGCACAGATGGGATTGAACTTGGTGTTGTCATGGCTGGCAAATAATGGACTTGCTCTCACTGTTGATAAGACAAAGTATATTTCTTTCTATATAAAAAAACCTACTTGCTCACTCGATAATTTCAAAATTACAGCACATTCATCTTCTTGTTTTTTGACTCATAGTGCTCATTGCTTATGTCCCCACCTTCATAAAACAGATTCAATAAATTACTTGGGCGTCATGCTAAATAACACACTAAGTTTTCACACACACATAGATGTTCTTTCCACTAGAATCCGTAAATTAATATTTGTGTTTAAAAATCTTCGTCATATTGCGGACATTGGCATATTGAGATCAGTTTATTTTGCGTTATGCCAATCGCTAATCTCGTACTGTATAACTGTATGGGGTGGTGCGACAAAAACATCAATGCTCCGTATCGAACGTGCACAGAGGGCCGTTCTAAAGGTTGGTAATTTCCTGCCTTTCTTGTTTCCCACCAAAGAACTGTATGAACGAACCGGAGTGTTAACTGTTTGTCAACTTTTCATTTTAAATACGATCTTGCGCAAATATTATCTTCTTACCTATATAATGCTTCTCTATTTGAAGGTAAGCGTCGTAAACACGCAGTTTGCCCAACAACTCGGTTCCATACCGCTTTCTCCCGTCGACATTTTGGTTTTCTTGGATACTACTTGTATAACAAAATTAACAAAATTTTGGCCACTTATGACTTACCCAAACAGCGTTGCAAAAAATAACTCTCAAACTGGTTACAAAAATTGAGCTTTGATGCCACAGAGCAGCTACTCATCGTTCCCTCGTAATAGTTAATAATTTCGGTTTCTTGACTGTAAAAAACACCCTACACACTTACTCACACTTCACCTGCACACTACACACGCATTACACTATACCTATTTTTATTTTTGTATTGTTTACTTATTCTATTCTTTGGTTAATTAATAAAAAAAATCCTGTTTTTTTTCCTTCATCTATAATTATTTGTCTAGAATTTGAAAATTTACCATTGTAATATTAATTAGATTTAATTCGGGGTGAGAGCCTGGTGATCCGTCACACAGGGTATCCTAGTATGGACGCGTCTCTCACAAAGGATCATATTTTGTACATCTTAGTCAAAACGCTATAATCTATGTATCTATGTTTATAACTATGTAATCCTTTGTAAAGAGAGAAAAAATAAAGATTATTAAGAGTTTCCATGCGTCAGGTCTAGCAGAACACGTACAGTGAGCCAAACATTGTTAAATGGTTCCCGTTTTCACTGAAGTGGGTACATTGTAACTGTTTACAACGTACCCACTTCAGTGAGACCGGGAAACATTTTGTAATGTTTGTGTTGCTTTTCAACCCTTGCCGTAGGTAAATAATGAATTTAAGCGCAAGCGTAACCATTCCTTTACCCCTTCACATTTTCAAGACTGTACGGTTGATCCACAACTCTATTAATTAATTATTTCGATATGATTCTCTATTCTATTATCTAGTAATTCTTGAATTTGTATTCTTGGCATCCGACCAATTAGGCCTTTAAGAGAGTTTATCCAAAACTCTATTAAATAATGATTCTTGATTTTCGGTTCTCAACTCTATTATCTTGTAATTCTTGGAATGTTATATTCTTTATCTCAGACCAATAGTTTGGTCAAACTGACATGAACACGCGTTTTGCAGATGTGAGGTATCGTGTAAGTAATAACTGACCAAATAGGCATTTGGTCAGTCATTACTTACCCTTACGCTAGCGTTATAGATGTAACGCTAGCGTAAAGGTCACTCACAAGTTTACATTGTACTAGCTGCGCCCCGCTGTTTCACCTGCGTAAGTCTCTATACCGAAGTATTAGCGGTATGAACTATACTTTACCTTCCAAATAAACATAAAAAAAAATCATAAAAATCGGTGGAGCCGTTTCGGAGGAGTGCGACCACAAACACCGTGACACGACATTTTTATATATTAGAATTAATACACTTTGCATCCCTTTATTACCTATTAACTTTCTGAATCCACTTCCAATGTTTTTTACTAAAGTCTTTTCTATGAATTCTTAAGTCTTATTTACATTTTTTTTTAAATCCATTCCTTAATTTATTAATGGGGCAAGGCATTGGACTTATTTATATTTGGAATTAATTTCATCTCTATCGGTTGGAGTGTCTAGTCTGGAGACGAGCTCTACAGGGCCGTACGGGGTGGAAGGCAGCCCTTTCCCGGAAACCGACCTAAACACTAATATTATCAAAATTAGGTAAAACGAAAATTTTGTCAGCTTAGGATAATTAAGGAATAGTCACAAAAACATTACAAAAAGAAAATTAGAAGACATAAAATTCTTTGCACGAAAATTCTTATCTAAGTCATTTTCTAAGTCCTAAGTTTAATTAGCTTAACACTAACTTATCCGAACATTTAATTGCTTTTCCACTTGTTCTTGATACGTAGCAATCTCGAGGGCCTAATTTTTTAAATATTTATGAGTTTTATGAAAACTAAGCTTACTTATGGCTAAGCTGACCTTAGATAAATTAAGCTCTCAAAGTAATAATGTCAACATTATGTAAACAGGCTTGTAAAATAAAAGTTTTAATTGGTGTTGGTTGGACTTACTAATCTAACAATGTAACTTTTGGGATTAGGTTAGTCGTTTTGGTCTATTTTTGATTGTCTTTTTGTAGTCAAGGTTAGTGCCAAACGGGTAATTACGTGAACGTCTTGATCAGTAACAATATAGATCCCAATAGACAAGACTCGCAAAGGCCAGGGAAGCATGGACCAAGAGGAAGGAGGCCTATAACTCAGCAGTGGGTGGAACAAGGCTGCCGAATGATGAAGAAGGAATCTTTAGGGTGTTATTTTACATTACAGACTATATTAGCCATTCGTATATTAAATCAACCTTTTATCGGTTGACGGACATTGAACGAGACACAATAGAAGTTTTTCTTAACTTACATTATAAAGCAACTGAGGAGTTACTGACTCATCCAAAATAGTCCGTCCCTCTAATTCACTCATAATATTTCTCGCATTTTTCCATTTCTCTTTTATTGTGTTTTATAGTTCTTCACTTTGATTTAGTTTTTAGGTTTTAATTATTATTTACATTTGATTAATTTTGTTATGCACACAGCTCCTTCTCTTTTACTGTATATATGTACTCGTATATATATATTGTTTCGTATAATCATGTTTAAACTCCGTCTGGTGGGACCCTGGTGATCTGCTATACAGGTTTTCCTAGTGTCGATACCAGTCTCTCACAAACTGTATCACGTAGTTTTTAAGCTTGTTTTATATATTTGCTGTGTCATTGTTTGTGAAGAGAAAATAAATTATTTGAATTTGATATTGTTATTACGCAGTGTTCAGCAGTGGTGGCCCAGTGGTAACGGCCGCGACTTACAAGTTGTAGGTCGTAGGTTCGAACCAAGACAGGCGCTTTACATTGTGTAAATTATCTCATCACCACTGCTCTCAAAACGGTAAAGGAAAGCATCGTGAGGAAATCGGCATGACGTAGAACCAAAAATTCGAAGAAATGTGACATCTATTAACCCGCACTGGGCAGGGGCGTGCCATCCATAGAGGCAATAAGGCCTAGCCTACCTTACCAACAACGCCAAATGCATTCATTTTAACTATGTAATACAATAATACAAAATATTAAAAAAAAGTTAAACTCCTGTTAAAACTCTTATAGCAACTTGTCGCAGACACCACGTGACTCACAGTTCGACGGAGCTTACGTTATACGTAGGTAGGTATGCGCGATCTATCAGGCAAGGCAAGTATTCGTTTTGCCTACAAGCCATTGATAAGTTTACGCACAGTCGTGTATATTTTCGTGTGTATGAACGGCACACAATAGTGAAATGGTTTAAATTAGGGGCGTAACTCCGGCGGCAGGAGCTTGGTCCCCAGTGGTCCCCGTTGTGTGTATGTAGATTTAATGAATGAAAAATATTGAAGACCAGTGTTCCCAATTTTTGACAATTCCCCGAATTGCGGGGAAGTTTCCTTCATGACTACCAGACTACTAGAGACAATTAAAAAAAGGGTGGTATTGTTGAATTTATACCTTCCAAAAATTATAAATTGTAAGGAATAGCAAAAGCCCTATAAAAATAATTAAAAACTTCATAATTTTTTATTTTTCTTCTCATATCTGCAAATTTGAGGATCATTAATTTTGGGTTTTTAAATATTTTTTTCGAAGGTCAATAAACAAGTGCGAGTGACTAATTTCTTTGTGCTGAAGTGGCAGTGGGCTGGCTATGTTTGTCGAAGGACCGATGGCCGGTGGAGCAGACGAGTCCTGGAGTGGAGACCGCGTATCGGCAAGCGTAGTGTGGGACGCTCCACAGCTAGATGAACCGACGACCTTAAAAAGGTGGCTGGAACAGACTGGATGTGGAAGGCGGAGGACAGGGTTGTGGCGCAGCCTGGGAGATGCCTATGTCCAGCTGTGGACTGTTATAGGCTGGGTTGATTGATTGATTGGTTGAATGAATGAATTTCTTTGTTAAACTGATCTATTGTCTTTTTTAGTACTTTCTTTAGATACCTAACGAAGAAAGGAAATGAGTTTGTCTTCTTTATGTTGAAGATCCTGCTAAACAAAAAGGGGAACCCGCACCCGAATTGCGTAACACAGTTTGAATCACAATCTGAGTTTTGAAACATATTGCTAATCTATTGCTTCATGGGTTTGAAAAATTCGTCTGCTCAACAACGTAAATAACGCAATGGACGTTGCTGAACTGTCAAAATGAAACCGATTAATCGTAATCGGTTTCATTTCATTTTCAATTGTCATTTTATGTGTGTTACGCAATTGCCCCGCAGATTAGTGATTAATGGCGCCGATTCCCTTGTTCACAAACTGAACTAAATTTAAGTTCAGTGCACCCTTTTCTTTCTATTTCATCAAGAAAAGGACAGAAGATCAATTTTAGTTTAGTCCTGTCAAATTAATCAGCGCTTGACGTAAATTGACGTAATTTTAGTAGGCAAGTTTTTAATCACGCCTAAACTTGTATGGAGTAGTGACAGGCGCTGATTAATTTGACAGGACTAAACTAAAATTTATCTTCTGTCCTTTTCTTAATAAAATAGAAAGAAAAAGATGCACTGAACTTAAATTTAGTTTAGTTTGTGAACAAGGGAATTGGCACCATTGTCTGTCTTTGATGGGCTTTCTTTATCTGAGAAGGTTGCAGGTATTAAGTTAAATTCTTAAAATAAAGTAGGTACTGAGTAAATACTTTAAAGCTATTATTTAAAATAATCACTCATCAAAACCTGTGGGATAATAGGTAGGTAGTCAACCAATAGGACTTGTTTGACTTTGACATCGTCTTTGTTTCGTAGCAGCCGGTCTATTCTGCAAATATTTCACCGTGAAAAAAGTGAAACGAGTTGCAATAGTGACAATACCTAGCATCAGGTAGAATGTCAGGTCACTTCAAGCTCACTTCACCTAAGTTTTCACGTTAAGATTCTTACAGAATAGACCGGCAGGTAAGACTCGGAATCGGTATCAAAAGTAAAGGTAGCGGTTCTTACCATTTCGGAACCTGAGTCCGGTACCCAGGTACCGAAATGGTAAGAATCGCTAAGTACCGTAGTAAGTTTCCAGACTGGTACCGGTACTTCGCCTAACAAGTACCGGTACCAAATGCAGGTACCCGCCGTGTACTACAAGTCTCGTATTTGTACGAGGAACCCTAACCTCTAATGCCTATTAGCTATCATTTTTACTTACTATTTCTGTTTTCTCTCTCTAACTCACAGAAATATTTGTTTGGTACCAGTACAAGTACCAATACTGATTAGAAATACCAATAGTACGAGTACTACGTCTGGTACCGGTACCAATAATACAAGGACTACGTCTGGTACCGGTACCAATGGTATACGTGTACTGGTACCGGTATCATACCAAGGCCAATGGTAACAGTTCCCAAAAATATCGGTATTTCAAGCCCTCCCGGCAGGTCTCCGTAGTTCAAGATGTGTGTTACTAAGGTCCACTTGCAACACGAAACACAAAAACACAAAACATCTTTCTATTTTGATCTGTCATTCGTTTGAAGATAACAGAGACGGAATGATGTTTTAAATAGGTTTAGCAATAAATACAGTTAGTGAGTTATGGTGCAAGTGGGCCTAAGAACTGCCGGGGTCGCGGGAAAGTCCGAAAGGGTTACCGATGACCCTGGCAACACAGGCAGCAGAAGGAACACGGGTGGATTTTAGTCAGTGAGTCTAACACACCTCCCCGCTCCACCCAGAGCGGGAGAAGTTATTTGATAATTACCCAGACAAAAAAAAAATGGGCCTAATAATAATAACTTTTACTATTCTATTGACATGCATTTTACCGCACTTCCCGGTGACTAAGAATGTTGCGTAAAAACTCCTGTACTCGGAACCCACTGTTTTTAAAGCCCTGTGAAAATAAATCTTCGAGAACGGTAAGAACTAAATACAACACTTAATTACTTTGGCTTTCTTAGATAAACTTGGTTAGATAAATGATTGCGTCTAAAATAGTCTTTCTTTTTTGGACCTATCTATCCGCGGAAAAGCTTTTCGTTTTCTTTTTCTAGAACGATTAATGTTAGGTACTTTTATTGCTAGGTTATTTCAGTTAGTTTATTTGGTTCTCTATTGTGTTCCCTAACTTATTTATCCGTAATCTAAAGTGCCATCTTTTTTTTTCTCCTTATCATCATTTGTCCGAATGATAATTTGCCCGAACTTAATGTCACATAATATTACGTCCCATAAAATTAAAAACAATATGCTCTAAGTTTGTTTGTCATAAATAATACAATCAATAATATACAAAAGACGTATAGCCGTTTTCAATAAAAGTTACAAAGTCTAAATGTATATTATTTAATGTTTATTTATCCTAATAATATTTTTAAAACAGATTTGTAGTACAAAACTTTTGCTATGAACTTATTTCTCTCAGGCGTTACGTAGCATGCGCAGCAAGCGAGCATGCAAGCAAGCATGCAGCATGCAAGCGAGCATGCAACATGGAGCACGCATGGTTTCTGTCACGGCTCCGGCGCTGCGGGGCTCCGGCGGTCCCACGCGAGCTTATCGTCGCCGATGATTTAACGCTCACCACCGCAGCCGGCTTCGCCAGCCAGCCTCACCCATGGCGGCAAGCGTTACAACCACCTGCTCCTCAACTCGCGAGCTGCCTCGCCCCTCCGCGCCTACGCGATTCTAAATTTCACTCTAGGGGTGTAGTATACAAGACTCCGACTCCACGGAGTCTTGTATACCCTACAAGACTCCGTGGAGTCGGATTTACAGCGATTCGTTTCTGTTACTAAAACCTAATTTTTAACAAATGCAGCAAACAATTTTACTATAAATGAACATTCGGAATAATACACTTTATACAATTCTTAGGACATATGACTTTATTTCATGCAAAATTAGGTGATTCAATTATTAAATAGTACTCGATATTATGAGAGAAAAACATATTTATTTACATAACCAAATTACAAGATGATTAGGTATTAACATTAAATAAATTAAATTAAAACTAGAATAGTTATATTATATTAATTATTAGTTATATTATGACAGAATAGTTTTAGAAGTAAAGATAATTATGTAAAACAAAATTTCGAATTTTTGAACATTGTGGTTACTGAAGTTTATAGCAAACGTGTTATGGATAATGATTTTCGGACAAACAATTATAGGAGAAGAAAGGGAGTACCAGTTTATTTACCTACGGGGTTATTGCGTAAGACACTATCAGTAGCAATGGGTTTAATTTTGACATTTCATCAACATTCATTGTGTTATTTACGTTGTAGAGTAGACACATTTTTCGAACATATGAAGCAACAGATTAGCAATATCCTTCAAAATGATTTAGATTGTGATTGATGATAATAGGGTCTTACACCCATTTTTGAAAAGTGTCTTAATTAAATTCTATAGTGCTAACATGCCCCAAAAAAAATCTCAAAATTTTTATTCAATCGATAAGTGCCATAGAAATGCTTTAAATTATACATTTTCAAATTTCGCGCGTAGTTTGACGAAAACGCTGGACGCAGTGGATGCCATGTTGCTCTGTGGTCATGACGTCACTTGGCTATGTAAACAAATGCGCTGATCTATTATCTATCAGTTGACAGTTGACACGTTTTAGTTTACATAGCGGTATGACGTAGTAATATGGCGGCTACTATTTCATGGTGTTTTTTAACAGATTAGAAAAACTGAAAACGTTGAATTGAATTTTAAAATTTATTTTGTTATTTTGTGAACTAAAAGTAATATTTTCCGACTGCTTTTTGCCTAACTTATCTCAATAATCTATTTATAGATTTTTTCTCGTATATAGTAAAATACCCTATTAGGTGTTGGTTTGATAATTATTGTGATAGAGTTACTACTTAGATAAATATACTAAAACCTCACCAGTACACCATAATATAAAATTATAATAAATATGTGGAAGCGAGGAATTACACATTTTACAATCTAGGTCAGTATTCAGCTTTGGAAGAAAAATACAAGATGAGAATACACACGGCTACACATTGAGCTATACATTTCCGGTATAAGCAGATCTTGCATTGTATAGGATTCCCGTACAATGCGAGGTCAGCGTAAACTGGAAATGTATAGCTTGATGTATAGCCGTGTGTACACTACTGCCGCGGCCTGCAAAATGGGTACTGATGGACGAACGTGAAAATGTGAGCCGAGGCGTAGTCAAGGCACACATACGTGATAAGGCTTGTATAGTAGTTTTCTGAAATAATGCGCGGAAATTCAAACTAAATTAAGTAAACTAAATTAATTATAAATTCCAGAATCAATAACGAACAAAAGTATTTTTTCACGCGCCAATATGTTTATTAGTTTCTTTTTTACACGACTGCCAAAAAAAAGGAGTGTTATGTTTTCAGGGCTCATGTATGTTTGTGAGTTTCTTTATTCCACCATAACTTCTAAACGGCTTAACCGATATCAATGCGGATAAGGTAACGCTTTTAACGATACCACATAGGTAACGTTAGAAGCGTTACGTTTTCCCGGGTAACATAGGCTGGAAATATTTAATAAATTAAAAAACACGCCTGCCTTGTCAAAAAGTGAATTACAAAAATTTTACAAAATAATTAATAACAAGTTAAATATGGAAAAGTGGAAAACTGAAAACCAATTTTCATTGCAGTCGGGGGACGGTTCCTGGAAACAGTTCTTGGTGCCCCGACTTCGCTGAAGATATTGGTTTTCAGTTTTCCACTTTTCCTTATTTAGCTTGTTTTTAATTTTTTTGCAAAATTTTTGTAATTCACTTTTTGACAAGGCAGGCGTGTTTTTTTTTTGTAACTCTATAAAGCTCTATTTGTAAGCCAGTTAAAAATTTAAATAAAAGCTTTTGGTAAGTTACCTCCTTGACCATGTGTCGAAGTAAAATGTTACATTTCTTAAATTACACGACAGATATGTGTTTTCATAGGAGTTTATTCGGCCGCTAAACGCGACAGATATGGATTTTCGTCGGAACATTGCCGGCCGCCTGCTCGCATGTATTTGACCAGCAGCATTTTCGATTTATCTCAACGCATTTTATTGACAACTTTGTTAATAAAATGCTCGAATTCCCAAGCGTATTTGAGAAAACTGATTTCTAAGCACCTAGTCTTTTCTAGGTAACGTCATATCGTAATGTAAATCGAGATTATAAACATTTAGAATTAGGTATCTCTGGAATTGATTTCTTCTCTCGCTAAATTAAAACGTATTCTTTTGTTTTTTTTTTTATAAATCATATTTTAATTTTAAATATACACAGAACTAGTTTTTTACGTGTAACCTGGTACCTGGCACTAGCCAGGATCGCGTTGTTTTAGATAAATATCAATGGATGAACGTCACAATTATATTTTTATCCTGGATTATCTTATGAAAAAGGTCACCACCTTCCTGCGCCAATCTTTTAGATAGAGGTCAAGTTCATCCCTTTGACATTTTGAGGGTTTACCGGGTGATTATTTTTGGTCACAGCTGTTGCTAAGTGACGTCAGAGGTGTGTATTTTTAAGTTCCGTACTTTATAAATTTTAGGATCTACATTTGCATGGTTGGGAAAAATGGACAGAATATTTTCGGAATGTAATTTTTTGGTCGTAACTTTTACATATGTACAATTTCATGAATTAATGACTGATTTTTTTTTTGTTAATAAGTATCTACATAGTAAACATCTAAAATACCATCGTTCTTGTATAACCTTACATGTATGCATGTATACGTGAATAATTATGCAAACCGTAAATTACAGGCGACCAGCGCTTAGTGTAGCCATTATGAACGCACCACATGCCGAACACAGCCACCCAGGCTTGCCATACTCTATTACACATTGTCTTGTATCTAATTTGCATTTTACATAAACATTTACATACATCCACACTTAAACTCATGTATTTTTAAACATTAAAAGTTATGTAGAACAATAAACTGTAAAATGTTAAATAAAAAAAATATATTTTATTAAATTTTTATGCTTTTTGTTAAAATATCTGTTTTATCACCTTCACTTGTAAGGTACTTGTCAAGACAAATCCAACTAGTCCAACAAAACAGGGCTATCTTGTAAAGTTGAGGTGTTCCTGTGGCCATCTTCCGGCACTATCATCGGACCCTGGACTACACCTTGGGCTATAGTTTTTGTCAAGACATAACTAACGAGCGCAAACACATCACGGCTGTCTTAATTTGTCGAGGATTTCCTGTGGCCACCTTCGGGCTCCACTCTAGACTTCAACCAGGGCTATAATTAGTATGTGTGTTGTAAGACAAATCAAAATAGCCGACATGCAACGGGGCTGTCTCGTTCCTGTGAATAGTTCTTATGGCGTGCTTCCAGCTCCATCATCAGATCCTGGACTACATCTTGGGTTAACGTACCTACTTGTCAAGACTTACCTAAATAGCTTGAAGACAACGGAGCTATTTCGTTTAGTCGAGAATAGTCACTATCTGGCTCCGTCATCAGATCCTAGACTAAACCTTGGGCTAACGTACCTACTTGTGGAAACAAATCCAAGTGGTCGAAGCACAACGGGGCTATTTTGTCTAGTTGAGGAGTTCCTACGGTGACCTTCCGGATCCATTATGAAGCCCTTGACTACATGGTTATCTTGTTTAGTTAAAGAGTTCCTATGGCTGCCTTACAGCTTCATCATCATACCCTGGACAGCAGCTAGTGTAAAATCACTTGCCAATATATATTCAATGAGTCCAAACACGATGGTGCTATCTTGTTTGGTTGAGGGGTTCCCTCGTCTGGAGCCAATCTTGGGTGACCTTTCTCATGAATTACTCCGTCCGTTGATGAAAACCGTTTGAAAATCTAATCAGTAATTTTTGAGTTTATCGCGTTCAGACAGCCAGACAGACGCGGCGGGGGACCGTTTTATAACATTTTAGGATGTAAGGATTACTGGCTATTACCCGCGTCTGCGTGCTTTTTGTACATTGTATTTTTTTTACATATGACGGAGAAGGTAGGTCTCTCTCGTTATCATCAGCCATATTTTAACTACTGTGGGCGTACAATGGGAAGTGTTGGTTATTGCACAATAGAAAAACCGCTTACAGTTTAAATAAAATTAGAATTTACGATCAAATAATCACACTGGCTGGAAGGTACTTATGGGTCACCGAGGCCCCCGCAACACAGGCAACAGGAAGGAATACGGGTGGGTTTTAGTCAGCAAGAGTCTGACACACCCTCCCGCTCCGCCCAGAGCGGGAGAAGTTATTTGATGATTTCCCACCCTCAAAAAAAAAAAAAAAAGGTACACGACACAACTATACGGAACGCGCGACAGTTTCTAAACGTGTTCACTCCTTGACCGCCTCCGACAAACTGAACTTAACTCCAGTCGAGCATTATGTTGTAGACTCTGTCGAGCGCCGCTTGCAGCACTAATCGGGTCAAACGAGTGACTAACGTATTTTCGACACATATATCCTATATGGAATGGAAAGTAGCCTATTTCCTTCTCCAGGTCAGGGCTACTTATCTATCTTTTTATAACGATCGGTTCAGTGGTTTAGGCGTGAAAAGGTAAAAGTCAGACATACAGAGTTACTTTCGCATTTATAATACACATACTAACACGCCTTGTTTCCCCGAAGGGTTGGGCAGAGGTGTACCTGTAGTACACCCACAATTCGCCAGTCATGTTTAAGTCCCATGTAATACGCGAGCCTATTGCAATCAACTGAGCACAAATCCAGACTCCGGGCTGCTACTGAGAAATTCCAGATACAAAAACCCAATAATACTTTGCCCGACCCGGAAATCGAACCCAGGACCTCATGCTCAGCAGTAGCGCTTGCAACCAACGAGGCAGCGAGGCATTTATACTATGACTACAAAAATATGGATAGTGTGTATTAAACTATGTTTTATTCAGTAACTGCGTTGTGGAGTTCAGATAGGCTTCATGTAAAATATTGGTATTGAGCTGCATCCTGTGAGACTGGAAGCCGACCGCTATATAGATGGGACAAGCCTTAGTAGATGATGATGTATTAAACTAAAGTATGTTTTCCATTGTTCCAGGTATCCTCGACGGGTTCAAAACTTCAGTGAAAATGTGATCCTATAATGAGTCTTTAACATAAACTTATGAGCTTGTGAACCATGCTTTATTTTGTCGTTACAAAGTGATTTGAACTATGGAGAGCGTTAAAATAGTGCAGAATGGACGTTATGTATAACATAAGCTTGGAAAGGCAAAAGTTTTACGCGAAACACAACTTCAATACGTACCCTGAATCTAAAGACGTGGAAGTAAGTTTGACATTTTTTTTCTTTGTTCTATAGAGGCATGAGGAACAGGGTGTAAAGTTCGCTCATCCTCCATAGAAAAGGGAGGATCCTCCGACCAGACGGGTGTCGTGTCTGGTGGGCAACTGCCCGACGGTTGATGTCGGGATGTTGTATATATGCTAGTTGCGCGGTAAACTCTGCTTGCGCGATGCAGGATTTTGCGTGACGTCAGTGTGAGACGTAGATCGCATGTGGCGATGAAGATGGCCGCCACAGTTCTTTTCAAACAAAATATTTCTTTTAAAAGCACTATAGTTCTTTATTTAATTTAGGGCGGCTCAAAGGTAGGTCAAGACGTTTAGTTATATTTTAGAAAGAATCATAAAAAAACAGGTTTCAATTTCTTTTTTTTTTATTAAGTAGAAATACAAGGTCGTCTGGAGTAGTTAAAAATATATTAGAATCGAAAATAATGAAGACTATCTGCTTCAAAACTCAATGAATGTGACCATTACAAACCATAATATATGAATGAGCCCTTTAGTTACAAAGAAAATGCCTACTAAAGGTGATGGAACTGGTTTACACCGCAAACTTCAGATCATGAACTACTTATACCCACATTGCGGTCGAGCTTGTACAGCATTCCTGAATAGACTGTCAAACATTCGGAACTTTATAGATTGACCTCGCTTTACTATTCAGCGGTTCCAAGAAATTCGACACTTCAAAGTTGCCCGAAGCATTCGATTGTATGATAAATTGATGAGCCGGGTCTATTATAACATTTACAAACTATGCCTATAATGCCTTGAATACTCCATTTATCTTGAAAACTGATTTTATTTGAAATGTGGGTAGGTAATTGGCGCCCAACGTGGTAGTTACTTCAAGTTGTTACAAATGGCCGCCGAGCAAGCCAAAAAAATCTGAATAAACGATATTTTAAACTTGGTAGATTAACGTAACTTTTTTTCTCTTTATTAAATCTAATGTTTAATGTTTCGAAGAAATTCGCCTCTATAAACTATGACTCAGCACTTATGAAGAATCAATACGCTAGGTCTATTAATATTGATACCTCTATCGGCTAGTCAAATGCAATATATAGAATGAACCATCGTGCATCAAAACTGAAAACTGTTTTTATAGTCTTGTTCTTTGGTGGTACTACAGATATAATTCTGTTCGACAATATTAAGATTTAGCAAAATAAAACGATGTGTGGTTCTGGTTATTATCGTAAATAACATTAGAATGATGTTATACTAAAGGATAAAATGTTAATCCTAACTAATATTATAAATGTGAAAGTAAGTTTGTTTGTTTGTTACGCTTTCACGCTAAAACGGCTCAACGGATTTGGATGAAATTTGGAATCATGGGTATACCATGACCTAGATTAGGATAAAGGATACTTTTTGGTTGAAGTGTACGGAACAGGGCGCTGAAGAAAAAAAGATTTTTTTAAGCAAAAAATTTTTTTTTCACAAATCCTTTATTTTCTCAATACTATCGTCTAAAACACCTAAATATAAGGCTAAAAGCATCCTGGTGTTTTTTGTCTCCGACCAGCCGTTGGTCGTAAAAACGATGTCGAAGGGATCCTTTTATAAAGGCGTTAGGGACTTCGTGATTCTATCGTATATAACACCTAAATATAAGTCTAAACCGTCTTGGTGTTTTTGTCTCCGACCAGCCGTTTGTCGTAAAAAATATGTCGTAGGGATCGGTACAAAATGCAATATTACTGTACTAGGAGAATTGAAGATGCAAGAGTGAGCGAAGCGAGCTCGGGACTTGGGGCACCCCGACTCGGACAGGTTAGGTTAGAAATCCCTTCGTGGTTATTTTCTTTAAACCACCCAGAAGAAGGGGCCTCGCCAAGCGGGGCTCCGTAGACTACACCTTATTATTATTGCCATTCAGAAATAGAAGGCCTCGTTTCGACTTGCTAGCGTCAGTATTGGCACCTGCAATTGACAAGCCTGATACCACGTCTGCCACGCCCAGGGTAGACGCGGTGAATAGCCCGTATGAGACGACATAAGCGGGCGGCATCATAATTAAGACTTTGTAAAGTTTTCTTGCATAAAAAAAAATTGTATGCAGATCAAAATGTCTCAAAAAGTTAGGAAGTCTTCTAAGACCTAATTCGTGTAGCTACAACTGTTAAAGTACCTGACCTTACAGCCCCATCTCAAAAAAATCCACGCTGTATATGTTATGATGATTGACTGCTTAGCCCCATAAAAATATAGAGTGATGATAATCATGTAATAGATTAAATCTGTAACTATCTGATATGTTCTAATCGTTTGGTTCGTCTTTTTACAATTTGCTGGTAACTATATAGGAATACGTTTGTATTCATGTTATATGCCATTATGTATATAATGCAATATTGCTCATCCCTCATAACAAATAGCGTGATAATTTATAGCCTACCAACTGAACAGACTTGTAGGGAATATCTATGCAATATTTGAGAATCTATCCGGTATAATTTGCGTGATGCTGGAACATTCAGACAATCAGATAAACAGACAAAAATAAAAAATAAAATATTTTCGGCATTAGAATCGATCCCAGACCTCGCAATTACTTTTTTTTTTCAAAAATATTCAATGTACAATTTTTATTTTATTATAATTATGTTGTATAGATGTCATTTATAATAAGGACGAAACCGTAAAATTTTACGCACCCTGTCAATTAAAATAATAATACGTTGCAAATACGCCGTTGGAACACGCAGCATTTTGTTTTAATTTATTATCATCGTTCATTGTTTATAATATCTGAAACGTACCTACCTATTTTTCTTTAAAACTTGGCGCATCCGTTGAGAGATGATTCCATACGAATCTCTATTTCGCGACAGAGGTTGCGAGGTTCTAAGGCTTTGTCTCATTTATTATTATTATTCAATAAATGAAAACTGATCAACTTAGGACTGAGGTTTTATGTTACTGACTCCTCACGTGAACAGAGGGCTGGTCTATGGCCAAAGAATCAGCAGCCATACGTGGCAATGCTGCCAGCCTTTTGGGCACTTTTCCTGTTGACAGCGATGCGGACGAACTTTTTGATTTAATTGTACAAATAATTATTATTATTTTAAGTTTTTAGTTTTAAATTATGTAAATGTTTTATCATTTAATTTATCAAGGTGTGAAAGAAAAAGAAAAAAACTTAGGACATAAGTCCGAAGTTTTTTTTTCTTTTTTTAAGTGAGCATGTTTTTTAGAACTTAGGTAACCATATTTTTTAACGTTATTTAGATGTCATGATGTACCTAATGAACCATCCGTATCCTTTTAGCGACCTATCCATATTTTATATTTACGACACTTTGTAATATGGTACTGATTTAAAGCGGCCGTTTTTTATTGGACTTTTGGTAAATTAAAAATGACATAATGCACGTTTATTAACGAGTTGTCCATTAAAAACTGAGCAGTTAACTAAATAAAAACGAGTCATAATAAATATTTAATTGGGTAATTAATTAAATATTAAGCCGTAAAATGTTTTAATGGGCAGTTACGTGTGGGCTGTTAACAAAATGTAAATATTACGCAATGTATATTGTCTTTGGTCCCTGGCCCTGACATCAAGCAATTGACAAGATTCTCAAACTTTTATGGCTAGTATACGAGGCTTTTGGCTACTTTGTACGTGAGTATTTTATGTATTTTTTTTTGTAATGTGCGTTTTGTTTGTGCAGAATAAACTATTTTTCTTCCTCTTCGTTTCTTTAAATCGGAATTAACCAACTTGTAAGTAAACTATAAATGATTTTATTGATAAATGATCATTTATTTTATTTCTGATAGTACTTAGGTTTTTAGGGTACCGTAGTAAACAAGGAACCCTTATAGTTTCACCATGTCCGTCTGTCTGTCTATCCCCGCTGTAGCTCAGAGAAGCTTAGTACTAGAAAGCTGTAATTTAGCATAGGTATACATATTAATCACGCCAACAAAGTGCTACAATAAAATATTGGAATATTTTTTTTTTTAGCCCTTGCACGTAATGTGGGGATGGTATTTTTTCGCTCATCTACCCAATGGTGACCAACTTAAAGCAGTTGGAGAATTGATTTTGGCATTATATCGATGTATGGGAGAACATGTTTTTCAACTACAATGTTATGTTTGTTTTGGGATAAATTCATACCAACTTCCCAACTACGGAACTCTTCATTGTGAGTGGTCCGATATGAACTTGGCCGGATTTTACAAACACTTTTACACGTTAAATATATTTTAAAAACTAGATGAGGTCGGTGTTTCTTGTTTGACTATTCTACGAAAGGTCGAAACACATTCAGTATATCTTTTAAATTTTAGTCATATTGGTCAGATCATGTGATGGCCATGTAGATTGGTGTCTGAACAGGACTTTTGATGAAAGGACCACCCAGATTTAAGTGGACTTGTCCAGTCAGTGCACGCATTTGTCAGTTATCGTGCGTAGCGGTAGTAGCGGTCGGTTGAAGTGCCAACCTTACCTATTAACTGCCAAACTTTTTATCTAACCCTACGGCTACATTGTCGCGATAACGGGAACTTTACTTCGCGCGGTCTCTCTCGCACACCGGTCGACGTCTCGCTGTACAACAGAGAGCGCACGAAATAAAGTTCGCGTTATCGCGACAGTGTAGCCGTGGGGTTACTACCCATTCCAACAGTTTTACTGGCCATTCATTTATTACGCTACTAGTGTATTATTTAGGTGTATTTTGTAGGATGGTATAATCGAACAATTTTCTTTTTATTACTGTTCATATTTTCTTGTCACACTAATTTACCAACCGCCGAAAAACTAAAATGAGTGCCCGTTATTTTTTCCAACTGATCATAATAACCTCCCTAATGTCTAAATAACAGGTGTAAAAATTATTACCCTTATAATATAACGTTGGAGTAAAATTGCTTAATTTACGTGTATTTTACATGAAAATTCGAGGGTTAACATGAAAATTCACGCCACCAGTTGGCGCCACTTTGATAAGAGGTCTTCCATTTCGACAATGAATGAAAAATAAATGATGACATTCATCATTCGTTCATCAATCAGTCACGACTAAAGAAAATATAGGGGCTTTGACACTTTTGACAAGTCCTGACATGACGTCTCAGTGCTGCCAGAACAGGGTTTATTCGATATAATGCTTAATGGCTTAATGGTTCTCATTAAGCATTATATCGAATAAACCCACCCTGTTCTACCTTAAAATAGTGCGACACAAACTAAATGGTCGAAAACACTTTGAATAGCGGAATGTTCTGCATGCGGCAGCGTTGTGCCGTTAAAAGTTGTGCAATAACTGAACACTTGACATCCCTAACGACATACGACTCGCTTAACTATAGAACCCGAAAACATCCTCACTAATATTGTAAATGCGAAAGTAAGTTTGTTGGTTACGCTTTTACGCTAAAACGGCTGAACAGTTTTGGATTAAATTTGGTACATGGCAGGGGCGTGCCGTCCATAGGGGCAATTAGGCCTAGCCTATTTTAACTATGTAATACAATAATACAAAATATAAAAATAAAGTTAAACTCCTTTTATAACACTTATAGCAACTTGTCGCGCCCGTGTGACGTAACTCACAGTTCGACGGAGCTTGGTTCGCACACGGCCTTTAGGCTGGCCGTGTGCGAACTAAGCTCCGTGTGCGTAAATTTATCAATGGGATTCATCCCACGGATAAATTTACGCACACTGGTGTATATTTTCGTGTGTATGAACGGCACACAAGATTGACATGGTTTAAATTATAGGCGTACCTACTGTGACTGGAGCTGGCCACTGCGTGTTGTGATTGGCTGTGTGTAAAGTCAAGATTATTTTAAAGAATGAAAAGTATTGAAAACCCGGGTTCCCAATTTTTGGACAATTCCCCGAATTGCGGGCAATTTGAGAAACAGACTACACACAGACACGATAGTTTCCGGTAAAACCCCAACTACACCGAAAAGGGTACCTTTTCGGTATAGTTGGGGTTGACTACTAGACAAAATTAAAAAAACAGGGTGGTATTGTCGAATTTATATCTTCCAAAAAAACGATAAATTGTAAAGAATGGCAAAAGCCCTTTAAAAGTAATTAAAAACTTCATAATTTTTTATTTTTCTCCTCATATTTGGGAAATCTCTCGGCAACCCTGGACTGAATTATCCGGCAAAATTTGGTAGTTCCTTTTGTAGAAGAATACGGTTTGACAATGATGCAATTTTAATTGGTAATGTTTTTTTATCGAATAATTTATATATTAAATTAGAAATTATATTTTTCTTAAAGAAGCCATTTTGTTTCAAGAGCGCCCTTGATGAATACGGATACTAGCGTTGAACCGTTTTACCACTTTATAAATAATGCACATATGACAAGCAATTTATATCCGATCTTGAATGTTTTGCTTTTTTATATCTTATTAAATTATAAGTAATTCGTGTTTAAACATACAGTAGTGTAAATATTATTTGTTGTATTTGTTATTTGTTTGTTTACCTAAGAATGGTGTTATGTTGTGAAGTTTGCGCCGATAATGTGTGTTTGTTAGAAGTTAAAAGCAGTAAGTTTTCGCAATTATCATTTAATGATAAGATTCAAGTTATGACTAAAGGTTACGTGTGTGAATTACAAGAATTAATCCAAAAATATGATTCTGAATCGTCAGAAAATCTTGTTCTGAACCTTGAATAATGTGGTGAGTTCTTGTATTTATAATTTTTGTTTTTACAGGATTTCAATGTATTTTTTCAAATATTATAAATCAATAATGACTACTTTGAGGGTTATCATATGTGGAGCGACGCTGTCATGTTGCGCGAAATAGTTTTTTTTTTTATTGTCAGAATGCGTGGCCTACCCTCCGTGGAGAACCACTGCATGCCACTGGTACATGGTTAGACCATGACCTGGAGAAGGACATAGGCTACTTTACATCCTGGATGACAGACGAAGTCACTGGCAACAGCTAGTAAAAAATTAAACAAGTATTAAAAAGCTGCTATTGCTGCAGCCCTTTTAATTCTCACAAAATGAATACGTAGGAGTGTTCAGTATCATCAATCGACGTCTCCTTCAGAATAATAGATGGAACATTGGGCCTCAAGTCGGTGGTAAAACTTTGTCCTTGAGCTAGCCTAGTGTAGTGTGGAGTTTCAATAAAGAAATAAAGAAAAAGTATTTATTGGGACTCGATAACAAATTAAACTAAACACACTCATAGAAATATAAAAAAAAAAAAACAAAAATAAATTGTAAATAAAACAGAAGCTTCTGTAGGAGGCCAAAAGGCTCTTATCTCAGCAGGATGCTGAAACATTTAAAAATAAGTGTCAAAAATAAAGAGATAAACCATTCAGTAAGGTTGGTAGAGGAGCCGTTAAGTCACAGAATACATACTGTAGGTACAGGTAACATTATATAAACAGTAACACATAACCAATGAATTCTCAAAGTCCTCAAAACTCAAAGTATTTAAAGGGGAGAAGTTTGAGAAATGTTGGCACCAGCAACACAAATCAAGCCTGGCTTAACAAAGTTTGAGCTAAAAGACGTATGTTTTTAATGAGCAGAACAACATTTATAAACTTCACTGGCAGCATTGGCAAAATGCCACGTGGTTCCCACGGTGATTAATTTAGTTTGTCAAATAATTGGTTTTGAATCTCCTAATTATTCGCTTGAGTGCTCTCTATGTCCTATTGAAGAAATGGCTTGCCGATCAGAGGACCAAAATTAAATATAATATTAAAGACCTTTATTCCAATTAGTAGTAGCAATTTTATTAGTTTTAATTTTTTATAGGTAAAAAGAGGAACAGGGTGTAAAGTTCACTCATGCTCCAAAGAAAAGGAAGGATCCTCCGACCAGATGGGTATCGTGTCAAGTGGGCAACTGCCCGACAACGCGACGGTTGATTTCGGGATGTTGTATATATATGTTAGTTGCGCGGTAAACTCTGCTTGCCCCATGCAGAATTTTGATGTCAGTGTGTTTCGTAATTCGCATGTGGCGATGTAGATCATTCCCCTCACATCACTCCCCTCCGGAGACTGGATGTTGATAGTAGGCTGAGACGTGTATCTTGCGATGCTTGCCAGTGCCAGATGTGGTTCCAGTGGGTTGGAATCGGTTGTCGCTTAATTCGATGTAGATGCCGCCACATCACTCCCCTCCGGAGACCGGATTTTGATAGTGGGCTGAGACGTGTATCTTGCGATGCTTGCCAGTGCCAGATGTGGTTCCAGTGGGTCGGAACCGGTTGTCACATAGTTCGATGTAGATGCCGCCACAAGCTCAGTTGGTTAAGCTTTATTTCCTGCTTAAGGTGCAGTTGTACTTTTGGTCATGTAGGTCTCTAAAAGACTAAAGTAATCAGTAAGGATGGGTGAACCCCCACAACCCTACCCACCAACCTACCACAATCCTACTACAATCTGTCACCATACACCTAATTCTTATTTTGTAAGATTTGCTTTATAAGTCATACCAACATTTTTTATACTGCATGTTGAAATAATTTATTATTATACTAGATTCAGCCCGCAATTTTGTCCGCGTGAAATTTCGGCACTCGACCCATTCGGCCCCCGCCCCACCGCGTCGCATCCCACGATCACATTAGCCCGCCCGCACTATTATTTCGTTTTCGCTTAGCGTTCTTTCTAACTTTTTATTTTGTTGCTCGCCTCCCAAGGTTCGTAGCGTGATGTAAAATAGCCTTAAACTTTTTCAAGAATTGAGCTATAAAATGCATAAAGAATCTTTCAAATCCGTTTGGCAGTTCCAGAGATCATCGCGCAACATCTTTCGATTTTACCCGTGTTTCGATTGACTAATTTGAACAAAAACGGTTAATGTGACTTAACCATAATAGTTAGACATTTACCCCGTAGACATTTTTGTGGGTAATGGTAAGTACTATAAACATGTGGTACATTATTGTTATGTATCATTAATAGTTTTCGCAGCACACGCTGAATCGCCATGGGATTTGCAGGCAAAGGTCCTCGTGCACGTATGGGAGTGGCGCGAGGAGGCGAAACGCCGGCAACTCTGCTGTCGCGAGAAATCGTGGCACGGCGGGCGGAGCTCCGGCGGGATCTCATAGCGACATGGAGAGTACGGTTGTCGCAACCCAGTGCTGGGCACGCCACGTTTGCGGCGATAAGTCCCCTCTTTGAGGAGTGGTGCCACGGCGTCCTCACCTTCCACCTGACGCGGGTCCTCACTGGACATGGCAGCTTCGGGAGGTTCCTGTGTCAAATAAGGCGGGAGGAAACGCCCGGGTGTCACTACTGTGTGGATCACCCGGAGGACACAGTGGAACATACGGTGGAGGTCTGCCCGGCTTGGGCAGAGCACCGCCGTGTCCTCGAAGAGGCGATCGGCGGCAGAGATCTCTCGCGTCCGGCCCTGGTTCAGCCCATGGTACGGAGTGAGAGGGCATGGGCAGCCGTCACCTCCTTCTGCGAAGCAGTAATGCTCGCGAAGGAGGAGCCGGGACGGTTGAGGGAAAGGCAAATTTCGCGCCCTCTCGCCCCTAGCCGCCGCAGGAGACGCCCTGGGCGTCGGGAATCCCGAGCGGATTTCCGGCCACCGAAGGCGCGGGCTTGCGGACGGTGAGCAATGGGTAGCTCACCGTCCGTTAAGGACCAGGCCCGGGTCGACGGTGCGTTGTATTCCACGCGCAACTGAAAGAGATGTCATCAGCACAAATGTAGGGTCCACTAGGGCCGATGCCTGCCAGGGTCGCGGGAAGGTACTAAAGGGTCACCGAGGCCCAGGGGCCTCGGTGACCCTTTAGTACCTTCAACACAGGCAACGGAAGGAATACGGGTGGGTTTTAGTCAGTAAGAGTCTGACACACTCTCCCGCTCCGCTCAGAGCGAGAGAAATTATTTGATGATTTCCTACCCAAAAAAAAAAGCACACCCTAAATAGTGACTTATAGGCAATTTTTTGATACCTTGGGGTACATTATTGCAATTTACGTACGGATCTCTAATTTTTTGAAAATAAAGTGTAGCTTATATCCTTTTGGTATAATGTAGCTTTCTATTCGTGAAAGAATGATTAGAATCGGTTCAGTAGTTTTTGAGTTTATTCGTTACAAACAAAAATACAAATCTTTCCTCTTTATAATATACGTATTAGTATAGGTGCCTACTAGGCAGGACATAATGGCTCTGTAATTTACCTAAAATCTGTCTTATACAGACAGATTTTAGGTAAATTACAGAGCCCACCAAATTACCAACCCACGTATAACCTATCACTAAAAAGATTTGATTTTATTTCTGATTTGATTTGAACGAATAGTCATTGTAATTTCGTCTTACTAACCTTGTCCCAAGTTACTTAGAGTAGGCGCGACACCTTTTTTTTCTTCCATTCTTCCCTGTCAGCAGTATGATTGAATCAGGCGCATTCGCAGTGTATAGACGAGCTCGATATCAAATACAATAATTACTTTAATAATAGTGACCTCCTTTAGTGCATTACTAATGTAATGCAACTGTATTTTTTCTTAGTGTGTAGTTTCAGTAAATAATGGACGAAATAGTGAACTCGTAAAAATACAAGATTCACTTCAGCACTTAAATTAAGTTTGCTCTATTGCCGTGGATGGCAACCTCAACTCGGAGCAAAAAAGAAGAAATTTTTTACCCTATGCCGTATAATAGGATCTGGAACCTCACAAATGGCTCACAAAATCTGGAACCTCCTACCTATATCAGTCGTTTACGTTGAGTGACAAAACGAAAGACCTTGTGCAAAAAAACATCCACGCTGATCAAATAAAGCTAGACGCGCAAGCAATTCAGAAAGACAAAAAATGGAGGTGTTATTATTAATAGAGAGACGAAACAAGACGCTGATAAACTCAAGCACGCATTCTAGCTCTCTACATCTGGACTTACCGCTGACGAATCCAACAAGCGCAATCCTCGGATCGTGGTTGTAGGTGTGCTGACTACTTTGGCTGAAACTGAAGTCTTCAGGTGCATTTACGAACATAAGGTAGCCGACAAGTTTCCAAAAATGTCTATGGAGTCCTTTTTGATCAAGCTTGGTTAAATTAAGTCACAAATCTAGAAAGTAGGAAGCGTCGACCCGTAACTACTTTACTGAAGTTACAGCCAATATACGCCCTATAAAGCCCTATTATCCAAATCAAGGCTTTTTATAAATAGGACATTCTGCCCTATCAGGGACTACACCCTACACAACTGCAAATGCCAACAATATGGTCATGCAGAAAAAACATGCAGAGAATTGAAATCTACATGTGGTAACTGCGTTAAAGAAAGACAGAAGTTGGTCAGACTCGATGTCAGAGTGCGCAAAAAAATCTGACACACCGAAATGTGTAGCTTGCTCATGCTTTAAAAAGTCCAATAACCACATAACGGGAGATGCTGAGTTCCCTGCTAGGAAGGTAGCGCAATAGAGGTACATCAAGTCTATCCACTACGAGAGCGCCTAGAGCGTTATACTCAAGGCCAGACTTCCGTGCTTAATGCCTGTAAAACACTGCACTGCACTGCATAAACCCACGATTTGTTGATGTCTAAGTAAGTAAGTAACTAAGTAAGTATTAGTCGCCCGTAGCAAAAATCGAATATATACCTCGAACGTGCAGTCAATGTTGTACTATTACATCATTGCATAATGGAATGAGGCACCAACCGATGATTATCTTGCATTGGCAAGTGCACCCAAGGAAAACCCCCGGTTGATGCAGGATTATTGCAGAACATGGAACCAAAACATATTGGGCTATGGGTTTGGGTTGCTATAGTGGATTGGTTTCCTAAGACTATGGAAAGGCTAGGCCTGCCTATTTTATATAAAATACACTGATAAAATGGCAGGGCGTGTCTTGCACACGCAATAATGGGCCCCGAAAACGGTCGCTAGCACATAGTGACATAGTGACAAGGCGGCAACACTTCCTGAGGTGCTTGAGGAGTGGAGTGGTATTCCACGGCTATCAGAATAATCCCAGAGCCCGGGAGATGATCATGATCTCTACCACCACTTACTGCAATACTTCCTTCCTCCGACTACGTTTGCTCTTGCGAATCTCCACTCAAGCCGGCCAGTAAGGCAAGAATGAGGTTAGAGCTCTGTTCCTCGTCAGTGTTCACTCCAGCCGCCCAATAAAGGCAAGCCAGAGATGAGGAACAAGACTTGTCCCGGAAGATAGGGTCCGTGAGGTCGCTACTGCCCAACAGCTCGCCACATGCTGCCCTGCGGATTTTTGCATCTTTCTTGGTCTGGCTTCTTACCTTAGACCTGTTCCGGCTAAGTAAACCCTACCGGCACAGGCCCAGAGTTCGGAGCGCGCAAGCCCCACCACGATGTCGACATAGAGATACGGCGGGGTTATTATTATTATTATTCTATTGTTCACTCCTTTTTCTTTAATATCATCCCGAGTTATTCCACTAATCCCCATTGATAATCCCCATCAATGTGGATTTGTGATTTTATTTTCAAAAATTCCCATTATAAAAAATAAATAAAATAAAATTCATTTAATTTACGCAAACCCATATTACATAAAATTAAATTAAATTTCATAATACTGCAACATAATAAATCAGAATAGAATAAAATGTCAATGCAATAAAAGAAACGAATAAATATGTACAAATTATAAAGAACACAATAAAAATAAAAAATAAAAAATTCAAAAGCAATTCAAATAATATGTCAAAGCAATTAAAATAAACGCATGAGTAGGTACAAATTCTAAGGTCACAGAATTTTAATTAAAATAAAATGACAAAGGGTCAGGTAATTAAATAAAAAATAAAACAATCAGATTAAGTGTCCTGGCTATACATGTCTGTTACAGAATTGTCGTATATAGGGGCAGTCAAAACACTCTGCAATCATTACCAGGACAGTGTTGGACCAAGGACGTGCAGCGCTTGCGCATGGTGGCGTGAAAACAGGGACCTCTATGACCTCTATGAGACCTCAATGGGAATTTGTAAAAAAAAAAAGAAAATTTCATAAATCACCATTGATGGGGATTGTCAATCGGGATTAGTGGACTAACCCATCATCACTAAAACAATTTATCCTTTCTTTGGTCTTACTTTGGTCTAACTTCATCCATGAACTGATACTTATAATCATAAAATACCTATTCACGGTTGGGCATAGGCAAGTGAGTAACGTACCTAAGTACCTAAGACTGTCATTCAGACATAATAATTAACTTCTATGCCATAGAGACTAAAGTTAAAAAGTTACACGCGTACAATAGTTGCTCTTTAAAATTAAACCACATCAAAGGTGTTTTGTGGTAAACACAGGTCTCTAGGAGTGCTGGATTAATTAAGACTACTTAGATAATTCACTAAATTATAGATACCCCAGTTAATAAACTCAATTAATTCTGCTAACAAAAGTTTCTAACAAAGGAATGTTCAAATATTTTGCTCTAGGAATGGACTTTAAAGTCTAAAGCAAACAATATTGATATTTCATTCATAGAATTTATTAATATTAATATTATTTCAAAGATTAACTTAGTTTAATCTTCCCAAAACATAGCAATCGAGTTATTAAGATAAATGTGTAATTTTAGGTAAACGTGATCAATTTCATTTCGATACCTTTGTCCACCTTCTGGGCAGACACTAACTGAAAACTTTGCTGAATACAAAATGGTTCCTTTAAATTACTTGGGCAAACACCTTTTATGTTTGCGTTGCTTCTAAATTATGTATGCTTGTATAAACATTTCCAACTAGACAAACACAAAAACATCCATTTTGTTCACTGTTCTTCTTAACGTGAGAAACACATACTCCCATAATTATATTCACGCCTTTCAAAAATTTGCATTTGCCTCGTTGATCTAGTGGTCGCAAGCGATACTGCTGAGCATGAGGTCTTGGATTTGATTCCCAGGTCGGGCAATGTGTTATTGGGTTTTTCCGTAAGGGACTTCTCAGTAGCAGCCCGAAGTTTGGATTTGTGCCCGTTTGATGGAAATTGGCTCACCCTATAGTACATGGAACTTAAACATAACTGGCGAAATATGGGTAGTACTATAGGTACACCTCTCTTTTTTTTTTGGGTGGGAAATCATCAAATAACTTCTCCCGCTCTGGGTGGAGCGGGAGGAGTGTCAGACTCTTACTGACTAAAACCCACCCGTATTCCTTCCTGTTGCCTGTGTTGCCAGGGGACTCGGTGACCCATAAGAACCTTCCCGCGACCCCGGCAGGAATCGGCCCTAGTGGACCCACACACATTTGTGCTGACATCTCTTTGAGGCGCGCGTGAAATACGACGCGCCGTCGACCCGGGCCTGGTCCTTACCGGACGGTGAGCTACCCATTGCTCACCGTCTGCAAGCCCGCGCCTACGGTGGCCGGAAATCCGCCCGGGATTCCCGACACAGGTACACCTCTGCCTAACCCTTCCGGAATTTCAGGCGTGACTTTATCTTAAGTTATCATTATTAATTAGTGCATGAAATATCTTAAGTAATGGTAGCACGCACAATCAACACTAAAGTATATTTAATTCAAAGTATCACAAAAAGGATTTCAATACAATATCCAATTTGCACCTTTCATTGTGTGTGAATTTGCATTGTGATACTTTGAATTAAAGATACTTTAGTGTTGATTGTGCGAGCTACCATTAGTTTAGATATTTTGTTTCATAAACTTTTGCCCTCACTTTGAAACAGGTTCACCGAATATTAAAAGAAGATCAATGCAAACAGTTACGTCTTTCGTTTTGTTCGTTCCAATTTAGTGTTCGTTTTCAATTTCGAGGGTTTGCGGGTTTTGCTCGTTGAATATTCTTTTGAATAGGATTTTAATATATTTTAGGTTTGAAGTAGCAGAGATAATTGTTGAAGAATCACAGACTTTTATTGGGGCCTTATACGGTAACTTTTTTTACGTTTATTAAAATGCGGTAGTGGGTGCACTAAAAATATTAAAATTGCCTTCGTGATAGAGTTGGTATTATTTAAATGGGTAACTCATGCTGCCTGGTGGAAGCGCTCCGCCGAGCGTAAATTCCGATATTATTGGATGTTCCTGTCACCATATTATCAGTTGCAACCCGCAGAATGTGCTGTCCGATAAATGCCAACAGGGTCGATCCAAATTACGATGAATGCTCGTCTTTGTAGAGCGATTTTTCATAATATAATGGAGTTTATATACAGTGTAATATGGATATTTTTTTGATCACACTGTGAGCATGTGAGTACCATACATCTTGGTGAAGGTAAAGTTATCAGCTTGATCCGTTTTACCAGTTGTTGAAACTTGTGACCAATTTCACTCAACTGATGAAGCCATTTTCTCGAGGAAAAGATTAAAAACTCTTCAACCTGAAACAAACTAACGAAGAACAAACATAAAAGCGGATTCTACTTTTCCAGCGACACTTGTTGATTCCCAGAAAAACTTTTGAAGCGCGACCTCTATTTTAATCGACTCCTTTACATTTTCCTTTATATTCCTAGTCACATCATTAGTTACGGACGGCACAAAACTACGAATGTCGCTCCGTGCCGTCATTGCAGAGCGACGTCACAGCATCATGCTGAGATAGGAGCCTTTTGGCCCCCTACAAGACCTTCTGTATTTTATTTTGTGATCTTCATATGCGAGTCAGAATAAATACATTTTTTCTTTCTTTTCTTTATTACAGTTTTCGTATCGCAACCCGACAGTGTTAGATGGTCTAATTCGCTCTTGGAATGATACGGGTTGGTGTGTGAGGTGAGGCATGGCGGTTTGTCGTCTCCCCGGCTCTTCAATCTATATGTTAATGACCTCATTGCCGAGCTCAGCGGCATGCGTGTCGGATGCAGGGTAAATTGTGTTAGTTGTAACAATATCAGTTACGCGGATGACAAGGTGCTGCTGGGCCCATCGCCGGGGGCGATCGTGTAGTTGCTAAAAGTATGTGAGACCTACGCTGCTGCACATGGACTAGTCTATAATGCCAAACATTGAGAATATATGGTCTTTGGGGTGGCAGGAAAGTGCCGAGAAGATGCCCTCGAACTTGCCATAAACGGTGCGCCAATACGAAGAGTCACAAAGTTTAAATATCTTGGGTATTTTCTTACCAACGACCTCAGGGACCATAGCGACATTGAGAGTAATTGTTGGCTCGGAGATTTGCTCGGTGAACTGACGAAGTAAAGATGACGCTTTTTAAAGGTTATTGTCAGAGTTTTTAAACAGGTAATATTTGGATCAACTACTCCAAAAGGTCGCTGGATGTCCTACGCGTCCAATACAATCATGTTTATAATTATGATGCTGTTACGACTGCCTCATTTTGGCAGTGCCTCAGAAATGTTCGTGGTAAACCATACCGATGGATTTCATGCCATTATCCGCAAAAAAACGGCTTTACTCCTGAGCAGAATAAGAGGCAGTTGCATTTTGAAGGCTATGGCGGCAGATACTTCCTCCGCCATTATAAGGCAATTTGAGTCAAAGTCATAGTCAAAGTCAAATTATTTATTTCAAATAGGCACATAAAAGGCACCTTTGAACGTCAAAATTTACGAAAAATATAGAATTGATTCTAGTCGCCCCTTCCAAATGGTAGTTTCGTATGGAGAAAGACGGGCAGGAAACTCCACCGTTACTCTTTTAAAATGTTTTACAATATTTTGTATAGGTAGATTAATTATATAATTACTATACAAAAATAGGTAAAAAGACGCGAAGAGTTATACCATAGTTTTACATTTCTCGTTGTTTCTAGTCGTTGGGTGGTATTCTCACTAATTCGTCTAAAGTTAAGTTACTAACAATATTTATATATTATATATATATATATTTTAAGTGCAAACCTGTTACTAAGATTTAATGCAACTTTTAGTTGTCCGAATTAAAATGATTGTATTATTATTATTTATTATAAACACTCGATACTACTCGGGCCAGGCCAACAGTCAGTTTATTAAAATGTCCAGTCAAGGCTATAATAACAGAAGTAGGTGTTATTTCGATTACAAAAAGTACTCTCTATTCTTCACTAAGGTAATTTTATAATTTGGGAACTGTAACTGTGGAGTTTCTTGCACATTCTTCTCCATGCAAAACTACATTTTGGAAGGGGCAATCAATTCTATTTTCTTGTCAATTTTGGCAATCAAAAGCGCCTTCTAATGGCCTACTTCAATTGAAATAAATGATTTGACTTTGACTTCGTATGTCGTCAACATGTGTGGAAGCCACAAAACTTCAACGCTTTATTGAGATAATTGTGTAATTTGGGAACTGTATTTCATCAATATGTGTGATGGCATAAAAAAATGGCTAGGCGCGTATACACAAGATAACATAACCTCACGCCTATTCTCCACGAAAGGTTAGGCAGAGATAAGGCAATGTGGGTGTACCTTAGTTCTCCCACATTTCGCCAGTTATATTTAAGTCCCATGCAATAGGGGTCGAGCCTATTGCGATTAGGGGGCACAATCACAGACTCCGGTCTACTATTGAGAAATTCTTTATGGAAAACAAGACTTTGCCCGACCTGAGAATCGAATCTGTGACATATTTGAGTATTTTCAACGCAACTCAGGCTATCCTCGCAACCAACGCTGGCAAATTTTTACACTTCTTTCTTTTTCGTGTGACTAACCAGGGCCTCAAGTCTGCTATTACAATAGTGTCATAATGGTCTGCTCCGATCCTCATTAATGACGCCATTATATTAGTAGATTACCAAACTTGTCAAAATCAACAATTATAAAATCAATAATAGACCATTGACACTATTGTAATAGCAGACTTGAGGCCCTGGTGTCAGAGTTTTTATGCCGCTCATGGCCCTCTGACTTGGCTTCACACGCCGTCGAGAAATATCCCTCAGGCATGGCATGGCCGGTTCGGCTTGCTGACGGTGAGCAATGGGTAACTCGCCGTCCGATAAGGACCAGGCCAAGGTCGACGGTGCATTGTGTCCACGCGCGCCTTAAAGAGATGTCAGCACAAGTGGAGGGGTCTACTAAGGCCGATGCCTGCCGGGGTCGCGGGAAAGTCCAAAAGGGCTACCGAGGCCCCTGGCAACACAGGCAACGGGAGAAACACGGGTGGGTTTTAGTCAGTAAGAGTCTGACATACCCTCCCGCTCCGCCCAGAGCACGAGACATTATTTGATAATTTCCCACACAAAAACGAAAAAAACACGGATGTGCATGTTTCCTCATGATGTTTTCCTTCACCGTTTTTTAAGCAATGTAACACAAAAATGAATTCGAAAAGTCAGAGGTACGTGCCTTGGGTTCGAACTCGAGACCTATGACTTGGCAGTCCGACGGTCACACCACTAAGCTGTCACTGCTGTACTTATTCTTCTGTGTGTATCTTCTTACTGTGACATGAGATATTCGAGATAAAAAGGAACTTATAGGATTAGGAAGCAATTTGTGTAGGTAGGTAAGTACATAAATTCAGTGCGGAATTTCGTGTGCAAATAATTATGTCACTCAAGATTAAGGGCGTAATGTGTGTGTCATTAATCATTGTTCATGTGTATTTCTCTAAATACACGCAAAATGATTGGGAATAAGTAATGCAAATGTCGAGCGAATAATACAAGCTTTCTTGCGAAATCCTTCCTTATTGTCAATGACTTGGTGATTTTCATGCAGAGTAATGTCTAAAATCATTTATTTTGCTCAGCTTTTTGGTAACATACCCATCTTAATAGTTTTCTTTTTTATTCAATAACGTTAGATAGATAATATGAGAGGAAAGCCACGGCTCTTTGGAAACGTGAAGGGTAATCGACCTGTACTTAAAATAAACGAAGTTTTTTAAGAGTAGGTAGGTCAAGGAAATTAATTGCTAAGAAAATTGAAACTCTACGTTAATCTCGCGTGTTATAACCATTTCATACAACTGTAATACAAGACATATACATAGTGACCTCATTGGTGATGCTCTTCAAATAGGTCAGGTGCGTAGTGCTCGCAACCGGCGTGCGTGTATGACCAGATATATGGACGTAAACGAAGCAAAAGGAGTATGTAAGGAGCGCAGCAGGTGGCGTTCTATAGTTTCTGCCTACCCCCATGGGAAGAAGGCTTGAGTTTATGTTTATGTATGTATGTAAAAAAAATGTATTTGCTAGTCAATTTGCTTAACAATTCATTTCCGTGACTGTACATGAGACCCCACGTCAATAATATTTCAAAAACCAATTCGACCCAAGGGATGGAAATATCACCGACTCACAACAAGTCGAAAGTTACAAAGTAATATTACGATCCATATGATACAGGATGCTCCGACATTTCAAATTGTATGGACACTGTCTACAATGGTTATTTGTGATGTATTGTGTTCGGGTATTCACGTCCACGTCAATTTACCTTACATGTCGATATCGCCTTGTTTTTGGGAGTTTTCAGGTACAAGTTTACGAGGAACAGGTGATGTGAAAGTTTTAGTTTTTATTTCTTTCGTTGTTTTCGTGAGCTTTTTAACTGGGTAGTGGGCACGTGTTTAAATCTCCATGTGTGGGATGAATAAAATAAAATGTAGGTACAGTTTAAGGGGACGATCAACGTACAAAGTTTTTAATAGGGTTTGAAATTTTAAATGTGCATTTTTTACAAATTTTAAAAGTTTGGTTGCTTTACTAAGTACAAGTACTAAATATTTGTACAGGAAACAGTTTGGAGTTCGTGATTCCAAGGATGTTCAATATAATTAATGATTCTGATTCTATTTGCTTTTAATTCTATTTACGAATTACTCAAACCCGGCCACGTCGGCTCGGGGAAAGACCACGAGGGTAGCCCACAAAATTTAAATTATCTAAGTTTTTTGCAATTTCCTGAAAACATAAACTGGTTGTATATTGATCAAAATATGATTCGCGACCGTGCCCGCGTGCATATTCGGTATTGATATAAAAAACAAATGTAACAATAAAAAAACAAATTATTTTTTTTCTTCATTCCAGCTTTGTTCAAAAACTTTGCAATGAGACTGCCACATGTAAATTAAGGCAACTTAATGACTGTTGTGTTTGGTATAAAACGAGTGAGCCTTACAGTAGTTGCATATGATGTGTAACATCTGACATCTCACCTTGGTAATAAGCAACTAACCAGCGACGGAAATTAACCTCAAAATGTGAAAAAGCTAAATACTAAAATATTTATTCAAATAATTATTCATAACTAGTGGCCGCCCACTGGTCGAAATTTGACTACGCCCTCTACTTACAATCTATAAAGTACTCACTAATTCCATGAGTACACTAAATTCATGCTATTATAAAGTATTTATTAATTCCATGCTATTAAAAGGTACTTACTTATTCCATGCTCACACACTTCCGTCCCTTTTCACGAAATCGCTCACACAGAAAGCGAGAGGAAAGATGTTACACATAAAAAAGTCTAAAAGTTAAACTACGAAAAATTCAAAATCATTAACCTTAATCCCAAAAACATATGAACGAAACAAACGCGCACGGCCGCTCTGGAGCATTGATCTCAACGCTAGCGGCTGCGTTATACCTATCTACGAGTATGTAGGTACTTGTTAGGTAAACAATTACAAGGTTTGTGTACTTTGCTAAGTAAATACTAACCTTCTTTCCCTTCAAAACACAATCATTAAATACAAATGAGTCACTTTCTTATCAAAACACCACTTCACTTATCACGGCATCGGCATGCTACATAAAATGATACGGTACGTCAGCATGCTAAATAAAATGATACGGTACGTCCGGCATGCTACATAAAATGATACGGTACGTCGGAATGCTACATAAAATGATACGGTACGTCGGCATGCTACATAAAATGATACGGTACGTCGGCATGCTCATAAAATGATACGGTACGTCAGCATGCTACATAAAATGATACGGTACGTCGGCATGCTACATAAAATGATACGGTACATCGGTATGCTACATAAAATGATACGGTACGTCGGCATGCTACATACAATGATACGGTACGTCGGCATGGAACATAAAATGATACGGTACGTCGGCATGCTACATAAAATGATACGGTACGTCGGCATGCTACATAAAATGATACGATACGTCAGCAAGCTACCTACATAAAATGATACGGTACGTCGGCATGCTACATAAAATGATACGGTACGTCAGCATGCTACATAAAATGATACGGAACGTCGGCATGCTACATAAAATAATACGGTACGTCGGCATGCTACATAAAATGATACGGTACGTCAGCATGCTACATAAAATTATACGGTACGTCCGGCATGCTACATAAAATGATACGGTACGTCGGCATGCTACATAAAATGATAATAATTATTTTACCATGACTTAGGTACCTATTTGACGGTCCGTTATCGACTTCAAGACAATTTTGCACTTGATTGGCACTTTTAACACCATCCAAATTCACGTAACAAGCTTTTCGCGAGACCCCCAGAACAGATGCATTTGCGTTGAATCATCCCTTTTATCTAGCTAGAAGATGTCGTGTAGAAGATGTTGCTATAAGTTCTCAAGTTAATCGTGACTTTAAAACTGATTGTCATAAAGTTTAAGACAAGTTAAGGAAGTATTAATTTAGTTGAACGCCAGGATTATTGCTGGACTCAAAGTTCAGTGTGACTTTTATTGTGGTAGACGAATTTCTAGACGCGTCATTATTGTTTTTAACTGACTGCGCCATAGTATAGGAAGGGTAGCCTCGCCGTCCGATAAGGACCAGGCCCGGGTCGACGGCGCGTTGTGTTCCACGCGCGCCTCAAAGAGATGTCAGCACAAGTGTAGGGGTCCACTAGGGCCGATGCCTGCCGGGGTCACGGGAAAGTCCGAAAGGGATACCGAGGCCTCTGGCAATACAAACAAAGGACGGAATAGGGGTGGGTTTTAGTCAGTAAGAGTCTGACACACCCTCTCACTCCGCTCTCAGCGGGAGAAGTTATTTGATAATTTCCCACCCAAAAAAGGGGTTCATTCACATATTTACTCGCCAAACCTATTCGTATGATGGCGAGAAGCGCTTGGTTTTATACAAAAAAAATATATTCTTATGAAAGAACCAGAGACAATTTTGCTAATTTTGTGGCTTTCTAAGTATTGAAAAGTTGTTCAATGTTTATTTTCATGAGAATATAAAGGGGAACGGCAGGCTTGTATGGGACTTTCGTACAGCTGATAAAATTTCGTGTTTTGGGATATTTTTTATTTTAATTAGTAGTTAATACGATAGACAAGCCCTTTTTAAATTCTTAGATTTTTAGAACTTGGGACGTAAAAGTTATAACCAGTTTTATTTTTTAAGGTTATGTACTAGTGTACCAATGTAGATTGTTACTTATAGGCACATAAACATTGTTTCGGTAATAAAGTATATGTTCTAGATTGCTTGTCGCTATTTTTGTAGTGTTTTACTTACTATCAAGTAGGTAAATTAAGATGAGGATCGTACCTATTCAGCGGAGTGCATGAGATACCTATGTCCAGTTGCTGACTGCAACAGTATGATAATGATGAAGTCCTAATGGGGTTTTGAGTGTAGGTAAATAAAACAATACAGTTAATGGTTTTTTTTTTAAGTACATTTATTTTATTTATAATTATTTAATTCTTAATATTACTTTATCTAAGAATGGGGCAGGTCGGGTAATACACTTATGACGAGCATAGCTTAAATACCAACATAACGTAAATTACGTGTAGTTATTAAGGCTCCTACATACTGGCGCGACTTGTCGCGCGACGCGTCGCGACACAAAGGCACCGCTTGTAGCGCTACACGCCGTGTCTTTGTGTTGCGTCGCGTCGCGCGACAAGTCGTGCCAGTATGTAGGAGCCTTTAAAATCATTATTTAAATATTATTAATTAATCCGATTTTCTAAAAATAGTACACTTACATGAAAATAAATGGCTTAGTTGCCTTAATATGTGGTACAAATTCTATAACTAAACAACAAAAAAAGTAAGCGGTACGAAATCTGCCGTTCACCTTTCAGCCAGATAATTAGTTCGATAAGTCCCCTCTTTGAGGAGTGGCTAGAGAGGCGCCACGGCGTCCTCACCTTCCGCCTGACGCAGGTCCTCACCGGACACGGCAGCTTCGGGAGGTTCCTGTGTCGGATAAGGCGGGAGGAAACGCCCGGGTGTCACCAATGTGTGGATCGACCGGAGGACACGGTGGAGCATACGGTGGAGGTCTGCCCGGCTTGGGCAGAGCACCGCCGTGTCCTCGTGGAAGTGATCGGCGGCAGAGATCTCTCGCGTCCGGCCCTGGTTCAGGCCATGGTACGGAGCGAGGGGGCATGGGCAGCCGTCACCTCCTTCTGCGAAGCAGTAATTCTCGCGAAGGAGGAGGCGGGACGGTTGAGGGAAAGGCATGTTTCGCGCCCTCTCGCCCCTAGCCGCCGTATGAGACGCCCTGGGCGTCGGGAATCCCAGGCGGATTTCCGGCCACCGCAGGCGCGGGCTTGCGGACGGTGAGCAATGGGTAGCTCACCGTCCGGTAAGGACCAGGCCCGGGTCGACGGCGCGATGTATTCCACGCGCGCCTCAAAGAGATGTCGTCAGCACAAAAGTAGGCAGGCATCGGCCCTAGTGGACCCCCACTAGGGCCGATGCCTGCCGGGGTCGCGGGAAGGTACTTATGGGTCACCGAGGCCCCTGGCAACACAGGCAATAAGAAGGAATACGGGTGGGTTTTAGTCAGTAAGAGTCTGACACACCCTCCCGCTCCGCCTAGAGCGGGAGAAGTTATTTGATAATTTCCCACAAAAAAACCCTGTAGAACTCATCAATTAAAAATATTTTTAAATATTATATATTATCAACCAAAAACGTTTTTTGTTGATAACTCGTGGTAAGTGGAGATTGCCGACGTTGCCGCGTTAGTAATTCATTTGCTAATCACTAATCTTGCCCACAGGTGGTGTATACATGGAACATGGACTTCAACCGCAGTATACTGAATGCGGCCACCATCTTGGTGCCGAAGACCACGGCCACACCATCGTCCAACACCATGCCAACATGGGCACACAACTCCTGGGTGTGTCTGTTCACGGCCATGCTGGCAGTCGCTATTGGAGGGAATGTTATCGTCATTTGGATAGTTACAGGTAAGAAGCCATAACGACTTTGGTTAACGATCTGTTTTAAGGGTTCCTTACCTCAAAAGGAAAAACGGAACCTTTATAGGATCACTCGTGTGCTTGTCTATTCGTATGTCACAGTCGAATTGCTCCGAATCTACTGGACCCACTAACTTGTTTGGTTCACATATTATGAATTTCTGTGATCCAAACACGAACGTAAATTAATTAATTTTGATTATGAGGTTTACTTTTGGAGAAAAATAAAAGTTTAGCAAACTGTACCTTGTGACACATCAAATGAAAGGACTTGTTATGAGAATTTTAAATTCTTTTCATAATTTTAAAATATTTTTTTTAAAGTTATTATAGAAAATATATGAAGATTTACTAGGGGCCCTTATCTCCGAAACTGCAGATTCTAAAGTTTTGAAAAAAACACAGTAAATAGTTTTATACTTATAGATTACAGCAAAAGCTGTAAGAAATCTATGGTCTTAAAATAACATGGATAAATCACTCGATATTGTGCGTACAAATTTACATGTGCAGTTGGAATGTATGGGGAACATGTTTTTTAACTACATGTTAAGTTTATTCTTGGGATAAATTCATCCAAACTATGAAACCTTTCATTGTGCGTGGTTGGACATGCACTTGGTCAGTTTTATAAGAACAACTTACATTTCTATATTGCCCATTACATAAAACTTATTTAATCTGCTGATACTCTGAACGGGAACTACCTCGTTTTTCTAGTGGTCCCAAGCACTATTATACCGCTGAACATGAGGTTCTTGCTTCGATATTCAGTTCCGCCAAAGAGTTATTGGGTTTTTCCATTATATTTTTTTTAGTAGCAGCCCGGAGTCTGGATTTGTGCCCGGTTGATGGCAATAGGCTCGCACCCTATGACTTGGGACTTAAACGTAACTGGTGAAATGTGGGTGTACTATAGGTAGATCTTTGCCTAAACCATCTTAAAATACAGGCTTGATGTTATGTTATTTACTCTGAATCAGAACAGCTATAGCCGTCATATCAAAACGTAAATAATTCAGGGGTTAGTCGGTAAAAACCTGCGAAAGTTCATCCGTTTAAGGCAGAAAGGCACGACGCGATTCTGGTGGAACAATTTCTATGAGAACTTACGGAAATTGTTCTAGCAGTGTCTCGTCGCGTCTGTCATTTGGCTTAAATTAGTTTTTATTTTTATTATTTTATTAATATTTTACATAGATTCTTTTGTATTTTGTGAATGTGAGAACGTTGTAGGCATAATAGACTAGATTTGTAGATCATTTATCTTTTCAGCGGTTAATACTGTTATTTGAAAACATTGTAAAAGCCAATTATTAAATTAAAAGAGTAACCGTGGAGTTTCTTGCCGGCTCTTTTCCATAGAAAACGACCAATTGGAACCGTGCACCTAGCTTCCGACGTTACAAAAGTGCCCATGTAGGTTTATGTGAAATATAAATATTATGATTTTTGTCTGTCTGCACGATTCTTTATAATTGTAAATAAACAAGGAACCTACTCGTAACCTATTAGTGTTTTTAGCCGACTGCCCCAGACAAAGGGCATTGTATTTGCATAAATAATTTATATGGAGCTGTCAACGACCCAGTAAGAAAGAAAGAAAGAAACAAAGAAAAATATTTTATCCGGGACACGCGTAGGAAATACAAAAATAAAACCCGGCCAATTGTGTGTCCGGACCATGCAAGATTAAGGGTTCCGTAGTTCTTTTCTTTTTCTTTGTTTTTTTTTTTTTTTTTTTTAATAAAAAGTTGCCCCGCACTAGGAATTTCTTCCTGTATCCTTCCAGTTCCTTGTAGTTGGGATTACTTAAGACTTAACATTGTATTTGAAAAACATGTTCTCCCTTAAATCGATATACGTCACGATGAAGTCTCCAACCGCAAATGTAAGTTGGTCGGCTAGTACTCGTTAACTTCGTTTTAATTTTTTTTTATATTTAATACTGCCATGATTTTTTCACATCTCCATAAACAACAGTTTAGCTGGCAGGGGGAGGGGGGGACACATGACTCTAACAAAAATGAGCACTTTAATGCTTAATATTACATAAGCGGCTCCTTGAATCGAAAAGTGGTGTTCACAGACCCGCAATATTTTTAAACGGCCTATTCAATGATGGCCCACATCATAGGATTGACGAAAAAAAAAAATATTATCCCTACATTACGTGAAAGACAGGCACCATAAAAAAATCGAAATTTTATTCTAGCACTTTGTCGGCGTAATTAATATGTATAGCTATGCCAAATTACCGCTTTCTAGTACTAAGCGTCTGTGAGCTACAGCGGGGATAGACAGACAGACAGACAGACGGACATGGCGAAACTATAAGGGTCCCTTGTTTATTATGGAAGCCTAAAAAAGAACATTAAAAATAATAAAATGGTAGTAGTGAAAAGTAGTTGTACTAACAAGTGGTTTGTTTGCTTTTAGTTAAATAGCGCAAAAAATGGGGTTGAAACAGTTAACACCAGATCAGTTAGTTCCTAGAATCTAGGATATCTTTGTTCATTATATTATATGTACTAATAATGTGTATCCAATTACCTAAGTGAAAACTGAAAGTTGAAATGCAACAATGTTGGAAAATTTTGTTTGGGAATTTTGAAGGATTGAAGATAACAACACAATAAATGTATATTACACATAACGATATAACAAAACATCATTCCTGTAATCCACTAAGAGTTAGACAGAGGTGTACCCATAAAAATCCACATTTCGCCAGTTATGTTTAAGTCACATGTAACAGTGGGCAAGCCTATTCCCATTAACGGGGCACAAATCCAGACTCCGGGTTGCAACTAAGAAACTTTGCCCGACCTGCGAATTGAACCCAGGATGTGCTAGCAGTACTTAACCCTTTATAAGGCAGGAAACTGCTAAGGGTATGGAAATAAAAAATAGATAAATATGATATCTAGGACCTCTTTATTAATTATATGAGTATTATTATTTTATTTTTATAAAAAACATGGTGTCCATAATTTGGCCAGAGCCATAAAAAAACAAAAACAAATTCAATAAGCCCTAGGGTTTATGGAATTCGTTTTTATTTTTTTTTACGTTTTGTTTTTGCTACCAAACTCAAATCAGAGAGTATAATAGTTTTTAATAGGTATATGTATGTATATCCTTATTCTTAAATAAATATTTATTCCACAGTTTTCGCTTTTGCACCTAGTTTGTCTCTGCATCACCCAAAGGTTGACTGGTAGAAAATGCCTACGTACATTTGTGTGCTTAAAGTATTAAATAAATAAATAGTTGAATTTGCCTGACGTTTCATTCAGCCGGCAAAATTTAATTATTGTGTCCAAAATATGGACAGAGCCTTATAAAGGGTCAAAATTCTCCAACAATCATTTCAAATACTCATCATCATCTACCTAACCTTTTCCCAAATATGTTGGGGTCGGCTCCCAGCCTAATCGGATGCAGCCGAATACCAGTATTTTACATGGAGCGACTGCCTATCTGACCTCCACAACCCAGTTACTGAGTAACACGATACCCCTTGGTAAGACTAGTTGCCAGACTTTCAGGCTTCTGACGACCCGTAGCGACTGTAAAGATCTACAAATAACAGTCGGGACCAACGGCTTAACGTGCTTGCCGAGGCTCGGAGGGGTCTTGGTATATGAAAAGATGGTCACCCATCCACAGACCAACCACGGTAAGCGTAGCTTAACCTGATCAATCGACCCGTGCGGCTGTTATTACCTAGCCACATGCTCCCTTAATTTCAAATACTCATCACAATATAAAAAACTTAGAACCTACTCTTATACCAGTAAGTCATTAGACCCCAGTACTCAGTCATCATTCATCATTCTCCTGCCCGTATCCCAATTTATTTGTGGTCGTCGCAACATGTCCCTTTCTTTCATACTTCTCTCTCTTCTCTTGTCATCTCGGTAGTCACAAAAAAATGACGTATGGACTGTGTGAAAGATGATATGGCTATAAAGGGGTCTAGCCATAACATTTTTCACACAGTCCATCCATCATTTTTTTGGTCTTCCCCTACTCTTATAGCTATCGACATTCATACTCAAAACTTTCCTCACGTTATTTTCCTCATTCCTCCGCATCTCATGCCCATACCATGACAACCGATTTCCGCACAACTTTTCAGTCACCGGTGCCAATTTCAGACTTGCTTTTATGTACCTACTTATTTCTTATTCTATCCATTCGTGTCACACCACACATCCCTCTTACCATTCTCATATCAGCTGCATGCAATTGCCTTTTAGGTATTCATCCCTTTTGTGGCCCAAGATTCTGACTCATACAAGACAGTAGGTCTAACCATTGTTTTATATAACTCAGTATTGTCCCAAAAAGCCGCATAATTACTGCCACACGACTAAATTAAAACAATAAACTAAACAGACAATACTTAGGAAAACAGCCGGATTTCAGCTTCACCCGCAGAAAATCCTGTTCATAAACTTGGTCGAAATAGCGGGCCGTAGAAGTAATAAAGTTTATTCTCAAGGCTGATTCCGAGAATGTAATAATACTACGGATTTACAGTCGCCAGCAGATCAAGTTACCGACAAACTGTCAAATTCTCTTTTTCGATTTTGAACTTAACCTTTAAAATTTTAAGGTTTTAAATCATTTGGAGAAATTTGACAGTTTGTGGTAACGATGTTCTGGCGCCTGTATCTAAAGACGGATAAAAAATAAAATATGAGGGTATCTCATTTAGGAATAACATTAAACAAACAACGGTACGGGATGGTGTCCGCAACTCCACGCCAAAGCGCGTATTTTTTGTACGGATTCAATGTACCTAATAATACTGTGGATAAAAAGATTAAAGCAACATTATGAGAGTATCTATCTACCTTAAGGACCAACATAACTCAACAAAATGAATGTAGATGATTATGATATTTATTTAATTAAAAACAACATAAAAGGACGCCCATATTCCCCGAAGGATTTGGCAGATGTATAATATTTATATTTCACCTACATTTGTCAGTAACACAATTCGCTGCTTAATTTGATCAGTGGGTCTTTAATGTGGATCGTGAGTAGGGTTGCCGATCATACTGTTAGTAACAGTATTATCCAGTTTTTCACTCTAAAATACTGTCTACTGTTCAACAAAAAAATAAAGTATATACTGTTTTCACTGATATCCAGAGCTATAGGTACCTAAATATAAAGTTTAATATACTACCTAGTATACCTAGTATACTACCTAGTATATTACATATAAGTAGTATATAACATCATGCACTACGCCCATGCCCAGGTGTACCTGGGCATGGATGCGGTGGTTCGGCTAGCCTTAATTTCAAAATTAAACTGAAGTGCTATTTAGTTTAATATTTAGGTATAATTCTGCAAAACTATAACCGTGGTTATAGTTTTACAGAATTATACTTATTAAACAGGTAAGTTATCACGGTGAGATTTTTATATATTTTTATAAATATATATTTATTTTTATAATTGCTATCAGAATACCTTTTACATACTAAATCTAAAAGGTATTCTGATAGCAATTATACATTTACTATGTCCCAAAAATTCAGCCGGCCTATTATATAATTTATTTGCTATTTTGTGGAAATCGCGAAACGTCTGGTTGATGTAACTGGCGACCGAAAAGCTGGCGGCTTTCTCGCGCAACGCCTGATGCGTTGCGCGCATTTCCTCGCAATTCAGCGAGGAAATGCTGCCAGCATCCTCGGTACAATGCCTCGATGGCCTTTTTTAGGTTTCACTTAGTTTTAATATAATTTAGTTAATGTTAATAATCATCTTGTAATTTGGTTATGTAAATTTTGTTCTTGTTTTTTAGATAGTAGTATTATAGTTAGTTCTGCCACCTTAGTATTCCCGGAATGAGTGTTGTGTGGGACGACAGAAATATAGCGTAATTTAAGAAATGCTCCTCGCCTTTTTGGTGAGTTTTACGAAGCCTTCAAAATGGCTGCTAAATTGATAAGTTGCGCGAGTAGTATTAATTAATTATGTATCTATTTAAAAAAAATAAAGAAATACTTAAAATACTGTTTAGTTTTCTGAAATACTGTTTATTTCTTGTGCAAAACCCTACTACCCCTACCGTGAGAGAAAAATAGTGTCAGTTCGTGCGAAAAATTTGTTGTATGGTTTAATTTAATTATAACTACGTGAATTGATCCTGTCGTTCGAAAAGTTTAAATTGATATTTGAGATAATTCTGAAAACAAACACTCTTTCAAAATTATTATTTAGATGTCGAATGCAACCACAATGAATAATACAAATAAATTTTACAATAATTTACAAACTTATCAAATAACCTAAAAGAAAATATTTTCGTGTGACATACTTAATGATAAAAATGTATGTAAAAGTAAGATATCGGTAGTTATTTTCATAACCTAGAAACAGAACAGTATTTTATTGCTGGCCCTGTTTATTTTATAACCTAATAAAAGACTGAAACTAGTCGAGCAATCCCAAAACCAGCACGCGAGAAACTCGTACAAAACAAAATTGTAAGAAACTGTTTACGCAATAATGTAGGTACCAATTTCACTACAATTTAGGTAAAAATTATGTTTTGCGTGCTGATAGATTTGGTTCTGTCCTTCTTCGGAAATTCAGATAAAAATATGTTTAGTCATTTTTATTCGTTTACCGAAACAGCAGACATCGATAGTATAACAACACTTAAGCACGCAACTACCATCTTGACTAAAATATGGTCCTTCTACTAACTCAGTGATAAATGTGAATAATATATTTATTATTTTGTAAGACAGAATTAAAATAATATGTACATAAAAAACAAATATACCTAATTAGTTCATAAAAATTACTTAACTAAAACTATACACAAACTAAAATGGGGCGTCTAAAAATTCTTCTACATCGCTGTCGACTGGTATGCACCCAAGAGACTGGCGGCATTGCCACGTTGTACGACAATGCTTAGCCTCTGGCCAAGGTAAAAGCTTTGGGTTATGGGAAGTGTCAACCAGCCGTTTGAAGATTTCCTTAAAAAGGCCATGAGCACTCGGACCCCACATGATAAATGATTTTTATTTCTGTGATAAGGTTTGTACAGACACTTAAATTACACGTCAATCATATTTTTAAAATAAAGCTAGATGAGAGCAAGATTATCGACACACGTTGCATCCCACACTAAAGACCTACCCACCTTCCATAGAAATAAATAAAAATAATGTATGGTATGGTAATTAGTTCAAACCGCCTGCTTGCAAAAAAAAAATATAGAAAATTTAATACATTTTTATAACGAGACTAACAAATGAGCCTTCAAACGTTTTGTAACAGTAAACAGAAAAAGTGAAAAGGTTTCTCAAAACTGCCTTAATATAATATAATTTATAAAGATAAGATATATAATAATGAATAATAGATACTATGTTTTGATGTGTAGTAAATATCTTAGTATTTTTTGGTTATAGCCATTAAATAATGTTAAAACAGGTCATGTTTAAAAATCCTATGGATACGGAATGACTCGAAAGAAGCTTTTGAGGGAGTCACTCATACTTTCTCTAGCTGAAAACATGACATACCTATATATATTTCAGGATCAAAGTAAGGAAGTCAGAATACTAAAAAGGTTCTAAGTGAAAGCTAAAACATATAACAAATTTATAGAGAAAAATCAGAACCAAGCAAAAATATACGTGGTTTACGCCAAGGATCTATTCTGGTTACCTTTTCGTTACCTGATATAACATGGGGTTTCTTCATTACATTTTGGATTTCAACAATATTATTATTTTTGTAGGGGAGTATCAATCAATACGCAAACAAAGGCTACGCAAACAAAGCTATGTCATGTTACAGATTTACTTACATCGTATCGTGTTTCCTGTTATGCCGCTCGCTTTGTTGAAATTATACATTTCGTGTACTATTTGTGATGTGGGAAGGAAAACGTGTAAAATAAAATCGAATAATTGCACTAACGGTCTTTACTTTTAAGACTGTGCTTGGCAAAAATGGTAAATACCTATTTACCATTTTTGCCAAGCACAGTTTTTGCATTAATTGGCATAGGTACCTACCTATGCCAATTAATGCCAATCCCAAGTTAATATTATAAACGCGAAAGAGAGTTTGTTTATTAATTTGTTTATTTGTAACGCTTTCACGTCTTAACGGCTGAACAGATTTCGATGAAATTTGGCACATTTGTGCAAAGTACTATATTATGTCCTAACCTAGGTTAGGTTAACCTAACCTTTTTTTTTTTTTTTTTTTTTTGTCGCTGAGAAATGCATTACGCATCCCCGCTCGTGGGGGACGAGTCGGGGTATGTGGGACTCCTGTCGATGATGACAGTATACCCACTAAAACTCAGCGGTGTTCCCACATCGCCGTGATGGGGGGGCCATGGGAAACCGGCTCAGCCTTTACATCCACAACCCTCCCGGCGCATGCCCGCCTAGCTGGCCGGCCCCTCATGCCCCCCAGGGTGGGGAGCTACGAGAATGGCAGGGAACACCTGGCCATTCCCGTTCGACACTGGTGGAGGCCTGTGCAATACAGGCAAGGGTGCCCCCGCACCCGTTGCCTGCTGGCCTCCAACTGGGAGGAGTCGGAGATGACTTTCGAACTGACGCCTTCTTCGACCCCTCCTCCGCCTGCGAAGCGGCGCCGCGTTAGGATCGTCCTCACGCGCGCGCTCCGCTGCCTCCTTCTGGGACAGGACGTGTTCGCAGAAGGAGGCGACTGCCGCCCAAGACCTCTCATCCCTCAGCATGGCGGTAACTACGCCGGGGAGTGAGAGGTCCGGTCCGATCACCGCGATGAGATTGTCGCGCGGCTCAGACCACGTTGGGCACACTTCGAGGGTGTGCTGCGCCGCGTCCTCCGCCGCGCCACAGTGGTGGCACAACGGCGTCTCCTCCCGTCCGATTCGGTGCAGGTACGATCCGAAACATCCATGTCCGGACAGCACCTGCACCAGACGGAAGGAGAGGAACCCATGCGACCGCTCGAGCCAGTCTCGCAGGACTGGCCCAATCGCATCGAGGGTTCGGCGGCCGAAAGCTGCAGTGGCGAGGTCCCCCGTCCAATGGACGACGATGGCGTCCCTCGCCTCCCGCCGGACGGCTGCCCGCTCTTCCGGGGCTGGGCGTTCTCCTCTTGCCCTCCGTCCTGCCGTCCATTCATACACTCTGGCGAGCACCCACGCCTCGAGTTCCCAGGGAGGGGTGCTGGCCAGAGCACATGCTGCTGCAAAGCCCACCGTGCGATGGGCCCGTGCCACCCGCTGGGCTATGGCCCTTTGGGGTGCCCTCAAGGCGGCGGCATTCTCCCTCCTGTGGAGTGATTCCTCCCAGATAGGAGCCCCGTAGAGGGCCATACTCCTCAAGATGCCAGCGTAAAGTTGCCGGCATCGCGCGCTGGGCCCCCCCAAGTTGGGAAGCAGCCACGAGAGTGCACCCGCGGCCTTCAGCAGGCGTGACGACAGCCCGCTAAAATGCGGCCCGAAGCGCCAGCTGCTGTCGAGTACAAGGCCCAGGTATTTCATCTGGGCCTTGACCTCAATTCTGACGCCCTCCACGAAGATGTGGGCGTCAGGTGGGGGGCGCTGCCGAGGGCCGTGGAAGAACACGGCCTCGGTCTTGTGTAGCGCCACCGATAACCCTAGGCGGCGGATCCTCCCTGCCACCAAGGATCCGCCCGCCGAGGCCAAATTGGCCGCCTCCCTGAAATTCCCCCCCCGGGCGGTGAGGAGAGTGTCATCCGCGTAGCAGACGACACTCGTGCCTCGGAGGAGAGTTCCCCGCAGGAGCCAATCATAGCCGACGTTCCAGAGGAGAGGTCCTAAGACTGACCCCTGCGGAACGCCGGCCTCAACGGCGTACCGCCGGACTTGGCCAGTCCTATTTACCAGGAGGATCGCCCGTTCCTCCAGGTAGCTGGCCAGCAGCCTGTGCATGTATAGAGGCACTCCGTGGAATCGGAGCGCCTCTAGGATGGTGGAGTGGGGAACGGAGTTGAAGGCATTGGCTATGTCGAATGACACAGCCAACAATCCGTCCCCCGCTTCCATCGCCTCCTTCACCTGGCCCTTAAGGCAGGCCAGCGCGTCCACCGTGGAACGCTCAGCCCGAAAACCAAACTGAGCGTCCGACAAGTCCGGCCCGATACTCCGCAGATGGCCCTTTAGGCGGGCAGCGATTATCCCCTCGAACATTTTGCCGACCTCATCGAGCAGAACGATGGGCCGGTATGCCGAGGGGGAGTCTGCGGGGCGGCCCTCCTTGCGAAGGAGGCACAACTGCCCCTCCTTCCATGGTTTCGGGAACCTTCCAGACGCAAGGCATGCGCTGAAGAGGTCCCGAAACCTTTCCTCCATTTGAGTGGCTGCGATCGCCACCACTCTTGCCGGAACACCGTCGGGGCCCGGAGCTGTCTTCTTGGCGCGGATATGGAGAATAGCCGCGTCAAGTTCCGACTCCGTGACAAGAGGGGCCTCCTCTTCTTCCTCAGCTGGCGGAGCTATCCCCCGCGGCGGGCCCATCACTGGTGGGGTGAAGTTGTCCCTGGACGGGAACAGGGACTGAACCACCCCATCCAGAAATGAGGGCTCCAGGGTCTCGGCCACCGGGGGACCAAAGGGGCGCAGTTTGTTGCGCGCCGCCTTGTATGGTCTCCCGTAGGGATCGTTGTCAAGACCTTCCAGCAGCTCTGCTCTCGACGAGTCTCTGGCGGTGGCGATGGCCCGATCGAGGACCATTTTTGCTTCCATGTACACCTCATAGAGGTGGTCTTCGTCGGCCAGGTCCCGTATACGCCGCCGCCGGCTCCGCGTGTAGGCCCTCCTTGCCTCCACACAGGCTGCTCGAAGCCCCGCCAGCTCCACCGACCACCAGTACACGGCGCGTTTGGGTAGTGGTCGGCGAGACCGGGGCATGCTGGAGTTGCATACCTCGGTCAGAGACTCCCTCAGGTGCCCCGCCACGGTGTCCAACCTAACCTAACCTAACCTAGGTTAGGACATATGGTACTTTTATCCCGGTAGTTCGTTCCCGTGGGATAATTTCCGAACTTCACGAGGTGAAGTCGCGGGTATAAGCTAGTAAGCTAATAAAAGAGTTCTGGATGAAACAAGAATCAAACCAAATCAAGGATCGAACCAAGGATGTTACGTACAGCACCAGTTTTCACCGCACACATTTCTATATGATTCAGTACCTCATAACACTCATACATAATTATCTTTAGCCTTTGTACAAAGCCTTTTTTAGTAGGAAGAATACTGTTAATAATTTTATTATTTACAGCTCATCGACGCATGAGGACTGTCACCAACTATTTCCTGGTGAACCTCTCCTTCGCTGACCTAATGATGGCATCCCTCAATTGTCTCTTCAACTTCATTTACATGTTACACAGGTTAGTATTTTCTTTTTTTTATTATTGGTATTTACTTATCAATTATTTTTAATTCGTTGTTTGAAAGCTCCGAGACATGTGACCATCTACGCCTTTGCATCTGGCGTTGCACTAGCGTAGGCTTTTGTCAAACATCATTATTATAAGCCACGTCAATACGACGTAGTCGTATGTGTCGCTTATGCAACGTAGGTAGCGATGTCAACGCCAATGCTAGACATACCTACGCTTAGTACGAAGAGATTAGGATATTATTCTCGTCTTTTTTACCAAGGAATAATACCATTTATTCTATGGATGAGTTTGTCGGTTAGTTACAGACAAAGTGTTACTTGTCTAGAGGACATAGCGTATTTTCATAGAAAAAAATCTTTATATTTGGTGTTGCGGGGCAAAGGAAGTTTGATATATAATGAATAATCTGGTAATTTAGATGTATGAGATACTGCTGAGAATACTAAGGATCACTGGGTTGTCGGTTGCGTAATAACATCCAATGTCAAAAGGACGCTTACGTCTATACTAATAATAATAAACCCACAGCCGTATTTCTACATTGACTTGCGCGTCCCGAACTCTAGGTCTGTGCCGGTAGACTTTACTTTGCCGGAACAGGTCTAGGGTAAGGAGCTAGACCACGAGAGATACAGATACCAGCAGGGCAGCATGTGGTGAGCTGTTGGGGTAGCGACCCCACGGCCCCTTTCTCCCGGGAAAAGTCTTGTTTCTAATCTCTGGCTTACCTTTACTGGCCGGCTAGAGTAAATACTGACGAGGAACAGAGCTCCTACCTGATTTTTACTTTTATTGGTTTGATTGGAGATTGGCAAGAGAAAACGTGCTCGGAGGAAGGAAGTATCCCATTGCGGTAGGGAGCTTAACCATTTTCCGGGCTCTGGGATGGTTCCGATAGCCTTGGAATACCTCTCCACTCCTCGAGCACCTCAAGATATGTTGCCTTAGGTTATATTGAGTGTGCAAGTCAACCCCTTTTTTTTTTTTTTTGAGTGTGGGAAATCATCAAATAACTTCTCCCGCTCTGGGTGGAGCGGGAGGGTGTGTCAGACTCTTACTGACTAAAACCCACCCGTATTCCTTCCTGTTGCCTGTGTTGCGGGGGCCTCGGTGACCCATAAGTACCTTCCCGCGACCCCGGCAGGCATCGGCCCTAGTGGACCCCTACTTTGTGCTGACGACATCTCTTTGAGGCGCGCGTGGAATACGACGCGCCGTCGACCCGGGCCTGGTCCTTACCGGACGGTGAGCTACCCATTGCTCACCGTCCGCAAGCCCGCGCCTACGGTGGCCGGAAATCCGCCCGGGATTCCCGACGCCCTGGGCGTCTCCTGCGGCGGCTAGGGGCGAGAGGGCGCGAAACGTGCCTTTCCCTCAACCGTCCCGCCTCCTCCTTCGCGAGCATTACTGCTTCGCAGAAGGAGGTGACGGTTGCCCATGCCCTCTCGCTCCGTACCATGGCCTGAACCAGGGCCGGACGCGAGAGGTCTCTGCCGCCGATCGCCTCCACGAGGACACGGCGGTGCTCTGCCCAAGCCGGGCAGATCTCCACCGTATGCTCCACCGTGTCCTCCGGGCGATCCACACAGTGGTGATACCCGGACGTTTCCTCCCGCCTTATCCGACACAGGAACCTCCCGAAACTGCCGTGTCCGGTGAGGACCTGCGTCAGGCGGAAGGGGAGGACGCCGTGGCGCCTCTCCAGCCACTCCTCAAAGAGGGGAAGTCAACCCCTGCCATTTTGTTCCGTTAATAAAAAATTGGTCAGATAGTCTTTCCATAGGGCTAGATAACCAGTTCACTTTAGCCACCCAAACTTATAGGCCAATATCTTTGTTTCCATATCCTGCAATAGTCCTACACCGACTGGGGGTTGTCCTTGGGTCTACTAGCATAGTGCGAACAAGGATAACCATCGGTTTTTGCCTCAATACATAAACTTGTTTAAGGTGCCTGTGCGAGTTTGCTTCGTGCGCCTTCCAAAGGTCTCCGACTCCGAGGTTCCGATATATTTCAAAGTCAATTTAAATAATAGTAACAATAATATTACAGAGAGACAATATTTCATTTTTGTTTGTTTGTAAAACTACTTAACTCATTTTAAAAAATGTTTCACTTACAGAAAGCTACATTATTAGCAAATAACATAGGCAGGAATAATAGAGATCCCTACGAAAATTACAATAAAGTAAGTTAAGGTATCATAAATTTGCCTATAAAAGTCATTAGCTGGCATGCGCTGCAAAAACTATTGGTGATAAATAAAATAATGTACGGCATGTTTATAGTACTCATTATCCACAAAAAAGTCCGCAAGGTTATATGTCTAACTATTAAAGTTAAGTCACAATAACCGTTTTTTGTTCAAATTAGACAAACGAAACACGGGTAAGAACCGCAAGACGATGACATTCGTATCATGATATTAATTCTTATCCAACTAAGTAGTTATATTGTCAAGATTGATTATTTTATATGTAAATTCATCTTTAAATTATTCAAATCGGACCTCTCGTTTAGAAGTTACGACGGGTATAAAAATGCTAAAAGTAAGAAAAATGCCGCGGTGTGCGCGAACAGTCCTACGCTTAGTCTATTAAATACGTACACATTTTATTTTTTGTGGATTAACACATAAGATTTACCACTTTTAATCCCGGTAGTACGTGGGATATGTTCCGACATCCACGCGGGCGAAGCCGCGGGCAAAAACTATTCATTAATATAGGATAACATCCATTTTCTTAGGAATTATATTCGAGAGTAAATGTGGTGTATTAATAATATCTTTGTAAGTATTAAGTAAGAGACAAGCGGAATAATTTGCTGGAAACAAACACATGAATAAACTCTATTTATGATCTTCATTTTCATAAGAATAGGCAGTGGAAATACCAGAGGGGCATTTCCAGTGTTTTTAGAAACATTCGCAATTTAATCTTAGTTTCGATTTGTCAAAAACCTTAATTTTACTCACATTTTTTTGTGAGGTCATCTCACAAAAACAACAGACTATGTAGGTCATTGTTTTTTTTTTTGTTTCTCATTTAGTTTTAATCTTGGTCTGGCAGTTTGAGTAATTGAAGCGGCCTACCAAAATGTTCTTTCTTTGGTATTGTTCGTCAAATCGTTGAGCTCCTAAAGTTCTGAGTAGAGCTGCACGATTACTGACAAATGCGTGCACTGACTGGATAGGTCCAGTCATTCTGTGTGGTTATTTCCTCAAAAGACTATTTCAGACACCAATCTACATGGTCTTCACATGATCTGACCAAGATTATGTCTGGACTTTAACAGAGACTATGACCTCTGAGTTTGTTTCGGCCTTTCTTCTCAGAGTAGTCAGATAGGAAACGCCGAGCTTATCTAGTTTTTTTTTTTCTAAATATGATTGACGTGTAAAAGTGTTTGTACAAACCTACTTACAGAAAATAAAATCATTTCATCATCATTTCATTTCATCATCTCATTAATTTAATTTTAGTTTTATCATGTTGTCAGAAGTCCGAAAGTCTGACAACCAGTCTTACCAGGGGGTATCGTATTACCTAGTTACTGGGTTGTGGAGGTCAGATAGGCAGTCGCTCCATGTAAAATACATGTATTCTACTGCATCCAGTTAAAATGGAAGCTGACCCCAACATCGTTCGGGAAAGGCTAGGCAGATTGATGGCTTTACAACATTGTTTTTGGGTGAGAGGTGCCATGCAATAATATAGCGAAAAACACGTTTTAAGTTGACGTGACTATGTAAACTGGAAACAAATGAAATTGAAAGTAACAATAAAAGTAAAAACGTTACTTAAGAAAAAAAAAAATAAAAAGAAGTTCTTAGTATGAATGAAATTGAACAAAACGTTTTCTTCTTTATAACGGTTTAAGATGGAAACACGTCCAAAAAACGTGTCTCTGTTGCGCCGAATTTTTATATTTTTTATACAAAAAATGTTGAAATTGATTGAATTCTATTCTATTCAGTTAAAACCTTTCTTTGAGAATTTTGAGACACCTTCTCGAACTAAGCTGCTTTTTATTTGTATTGTGAATCATTTAAAATAAAATAAAATATCATTGAACTTGTAGAGTTTATGGTAAAGAATAATAGTATTAATCTTTACCATAAACTCTTATGAATAATGTCTGCCGCGTTGATCCAGTGGTTGCAAGCGCTACTGCTGAGCATGTATTGTATATGTAGATTTCTGGTTTCGATTCTCGGGTCGGGCAAAGTGTTATTGGGTTTTTCCATCTGGAATTTCTTAGTAGCAGCCCGGAGTCTGGATTTGTACCCGGTTGATGGCAATAGGCTCGCCCCCTATTATATGGGACTTAAACATAACTGGCGAAATGTGGGTGTACTACAGGTACACCTCTGCTCAACCCTTCGGGGATACAAGGCATAATGTTATGTTATGTTTATAATATGAATAATAATTTTAGACTCGCCCCCTACTACATAGGACTTAATAAAAAACTTTTTACAGAAAAAACAACCGACTATAATAATCTCATTCGGAACGAGTTACCGTACGGACGCGAGAGGTCGGTGACCTTAGTGCGAAAAAACATGACGTTGCTTAAGTGTAATTCGTGTAATATTATAATTAGTGAAGTACTCGCTTTCGTTCAGAACAAAATTCAAATTATGGATGAGGAGAGTATCGTCAAAGGGTGTAAGCTCTGCATTCACGGTTGAAGATGTGGACACTGCAAAAACGTTATTATTTGAATCAGTGAAAACAAAAATTAAAAGGGTGGTGCGAAAAAAGGATAACAAATTGTGTCGGGACTTAGAGGACATAATTAGTTTATTTAAGAACACAGACCCAGAAAATGTACCGATTTTTGTGGCGAAAGACCTGCAAAAGTTACCCCCATTGACTTTCGATCATATCGATGTATCAAGGTTGTTGAAGGATATAATAGTGTTACAATCAGAGATTAAGCAAATTAAAGAGGTATAAGCAACCAAGGCACAACTGGAGGAAGTCAGATCTACCAGCAATAAGTCCGTAACGTATGATTTTGATCGAAATGTGAACTACAAAAAGCGCGGTACATCTACCTACAACTCGTGTAATCTAATGGATAGCGGACCGATGTGTATATTGGAACCGTTGAACGAGTTAGATAACAGCTGTGCTACGTCGCCCATGAAACTTAGTTCACAGCCACCTATACCTACGGACAACAGTGATGATCCCGCTGTATGCAACAAACAATCCTATGCGATGCGTGTAGGTAGGCGCGAGCCGTCCCTGTCGCACGCGAAGGCATTGCCGGCGGTAGTGCAGAGACATCCAATTAATTCACAGAATGCTGTAATTATGCCGATAACTGGGCAACCGCTTAGTGATAAGCGGCAACAGCAACCTCTGCCTGATAATGAACGGGGATGGACGGTGGTGCAATCGTTTAAGACACGATCTCGTTTTGTGGGAAGAATAGGAACCGCGAATGTTGGTAACATAACTAAATTTAAGGCCGCTGACATAAAAATACCGTTCCTATTATATAATGTGTCGAGAGATGTAAGCTCTTAGGACATTGCGTGTTACGTGAAGGAAAAGACTCAGGTTATTGTTGCTCCAGAGAGGATTGGAATGAAGCACTCTAAAGACTAAGATTCTTATAAGATTGTGATTCCGAAACTTCAAATAGATTTATTCGAGAATGATAACATGTGGCCAGCTGGAGTATTCTTTAGACGATACTTTGTGTTCAAAACAAAAAGTACGAAAGGCACGGGTGAAAATGAGGCATAAAAATGAATCCTACTCAAAATAGTCGAATAACACGGGAATGTAAGCTTGTCAGCTTCAATTGCAAGTCGATTAAAAGATCCGTGGATTATGTATGAGTATTATGTGTAACGTCGTATGTGATTGCACTGCAGGAGACATGGCTACTCCCACATGATTTGGCGTTTCTACATAACATCTGTCCCGGCTTTGGAGCCACGGGCGTGTCAGCAACGGAGTCCTCAGATGTAGTGCGTGGCCGACCGTATGGAGGCGTTGCGTTGCTATGGAGATCTAGTGCGTTTGATAGTGTATCAGTGATAACCTGTAACAATGTGAGGCTGGCTGCAATTAAGGTAGTGATTGCAAGTCGGGATATTTTAATTATTTTTGTGTATATGCCCGTGTGTAACTATAGTAACTTAAGTGAATATACGGAATGTTTAGCTGAAATAAATGCAATTGTGGAATGCAATAGTGTTGAAAATGTGTTTGTGCTGAGAGACTTCAACGTGCACCCGGGTGAGTTATTCTGTAACGAACTATTAAAGTTTTGTTCTGATTATCAATTAACATGTGCAGACATTGATATATTAGGTATAAATTCCAACACCTACACGTACTTGAGTGACTCACACGGATGCGTTAGATGGTTGGACCACTGCTTAGTAACAAGTGTTACCAAAAGTTCAATTGTTAAAGTAAATGTAATTAATGAGGTTTCGTGGTCGGACCATTTTCCATTACAAATAAATTGTAATTTTAATGTATTAGTGCCAAAGTATAGTGATAAAAAAGTTGTACAAAACAAAGTGTTATGGGGGACTAGAAATTCAGAACAAATTCAACACTACTCCCAACGTTGTCATGAAGGACTTCGTGAAATTGACTTTCCTAGTCAATTGAGAGAATGTAGTGATAAGATATGTAACAATCTTCATCACAGATTACTAATTGATAGTATGTATAAACAGATTGTTTCTGTCTTGCAAGCGGCTGCGATTTCTAGTCTTAATACATATATGTGTGTAAATAAAAAGTATCGTTACATTACTGGGTGGAAGAAGCTCGAAAGATGGATTCTACATGGGAAACCTACACGTGGGGATGTATATAAAGGGATGAAAGTTTCTAGACAGATGTTTAAAAGTAAATTAAGATGGTGTCAAAATAATGAAGTCCAGATAAAAATGGACATCATTGCACCACTTCATGATGAAAAAAAAATTGGTTCATTTTGGAAACAAACTAACTCTCTGAATCCTCAGCCGAGCCTGCCAGCGAATGTTGATGGCCTATCGGTCAACTAACTTGAGATAAAGGCAGGAGAATGATGATATATGTAAGTCGCGAGTAAGATGTGTGAATGATTTGTTCAACTATGTCATCGTTTAAACGAAAGTTAACAGATTTGTACAATCGTGTCATTTTTGAAACAAAAGTCCACAGGTTTGTTCAACCGTGTTATCGTTTAAATGATCGACAGATTTGCTCAACCGTGTCATCGTTTAAACGAAAGTCAGATTTTTTGATCGCACTGCATGCTACCTTCATTGCAAATACTTTTGATAACTTCAAACTATTCATGCTCAACGTAAAGGGGACGTAACCTACATAACATTGGATATTGAAATACTTAATAAAATATGTGCTGAATTTTGTTTGAGACTAGCTTCTGCCCGAGACTTCTTGAAATTCCGAAATATCTTGATTTAACATAAAATATATCCTGTGACACTCGGCAATATTGTATCTTTCCAAGAATTTTCGGAATTGGATCAGTAGTTCCAAATACTCTTTATATACAAATTAGTAGAGATAGATAAAATATGTATATCGACGGTTACAAGGCATAAGCGACATTTTGGTCGAAAATGAGTTATGAATGCCATCCTACTTACTCGTAATCTATATTTTAAAGTAGGATGGCATTCATAACTCATTTTCGACCAAAATGTCGCTTATGCCTTATTACCTTTTAACCGTCGATATTTGTAGTTTATTTTATTTTAAGTGCAATACGAGGGTCATCCTAATCCTAAAGCCCGTGATCAGCTAAAGTTATTGGTGATTGTAGGAAATCGTTTTGTTTTTAGTATTATTGGTGTTAGATACCCATCACTGCCAAGCCTTCTATTACTAATATTTTACATAGAGCGACTGCCTATCTGGTCTCCACATAGCAGTAGGGACTAGTATGTGGAGACCAGATAGGCAGTAACACTCAGGGGGGTAACACGAAACCCCTTGGTATGACTGGTTGTCAGACTTTTGGTCTTCTAACTGCCCGTAGCGACTGTCAAAGATCTACGAATGACAGCTGGGACCAACGGCTTAACGTGCTTTCCGAGGCACGGAGGGGTCTGGATACGTAATGGGTGGCCACCACCACCATCCACAAATATACCGCGACAAGTGTAGCTAAACTGATCGATCCTTACGGCTGTTGTTATTTAGCCACGACCTCTTTGGTGATATAGGTATCTAATAAAAGTCATCACCATCATCATCATCATTTCAGCCGAAAGACGTCCATTGCTGGACATAGGCTTCCCCCAAGCACCGCCACTTCGACCGGTTTTGTGCTTCCCGCATCCAGCGGATTCCTGCGGCCTTCACAAGGTCATCAGTCCACCTTGTAGGGGGCCTTCCAACGCTACGTCTTCCGGTACGCGGTCGCCATTTCAGAACCTTTCAGCCCCATCGGCCATCTGTTATGCGAGCAGTGTGCCCTGCCAGTGGGCAGGGCAAACTGCGAAGAATTGGCAAACTTAAGTGGCAGTGGCCACTTAAGTTTGGCAATTCTTCGGGCTATGTCGGTAACCTTGGTTCGCCTGCGGATCTCTTTATTTCTGATTCGATCACGTAGAGAAACTCCAAGCATAGCCCTTTCCATTGCCCTTTGAGTGACTTTTAGCCTTTTAATAAGGCCCATTGTAAGCGACCACGTTTCAGGGCCATAGGTCATCACTGGCAACACGCACTGGTCAAAGACTTTTGAGACACTGTGGGATGTGGGATGAGAAGATATTGCGTAGCTTCCCGAACGCTGCCCAGCCGAGTCGGATTCGACGATTGACCTCTTTCTCGAAGTTGGACCTACAGAACTGGACAGTTTGTCCTAGATAAACACACTCGTCTACAACTTCGAGCGTAGCGTCTCCGATTTTCATGAGAGTGGGTGTAACATGGGCATTTGACATAATCTTTGTCTTGTCCATGTTCATTTTAAGACCCACTCTTTCGGAAGCTCTACTGAGGTCATCGAGCATTGTACTGAGATCCTCCATAGTCTCAGCCATGACAACTATATCGTCAGAAAACTAAAGGTGATTGATGTACTCGCCATTGATGTTGATGCCTGGCCCTTTCCAGTCCAGAACCTTGAAGACATCTTCCAGTGCAGCGGTGAACTGTTTCGGAGAGATAACGTCTCCCTGCCTCACACCTCGCTGCAGAAGGATAGGTTTCGAGGTCTGGTCCTGGAGTCGGACTGATATAGTGGCGTTTTCGTACAGACACTTAAGCACCTCGATGTACAGATAGTCGATCTGGCACCGTTGAAGAGACTGCAGTACAGCTCATGTCTCGATCGAATCGAAGGCTTTTTCGTAGTCCACAAACGCTAAGCAGAGAGGCAGGTTATACTCCTCGGTCTTCTGTATAACCTGCCGCAGCGTATGTATGTGGTCTACAGTGCTAAAGCCTTTACGGAATCTGGCTTGTTCGGGAGGCTGGAAGTCGTCAAACCTGCGCGCGAGACAGTTCGTGATGACTCTTGTAAACAGCGTGTAGACATGGCTCAGAAGTGAGATGGGCCTATTATTCTTAAGGAGGGTATTGTCGCCCTTCTTAAAGAACAGTATCACCGCACCTCTGTTCCATGCCTGTGGCGTTTTGCCCTCGAGTATGACGGAACCAAACAGCTTCTGGAGGGCCTTGAGAACGGGTTTTCCACTGGCCCTCAGAAGTTCAGCCGTGATTCCGTCATCAACCAGCGCCTTGTTGTTTTTGAGCTGCTTAATAAAAGTAATAAAATAAATTGGTAAAACTTCACAAATTTTCACCAATTAGTTAAAAAAGGCTCTATATTAAAAGTTGTTCTTTTTATATAGATAAAAGTAAAAGTAAAAAGTAAAAGTCTTGCTTCTAAAATAGCAGAGTGGCAGTAGCATATCAGTTTAACAATCCTTATACTAATAATGATTTTAAGGGTCGGGTAACCACCGTTGACCTTGGCCATACAAATGTACGTCGCACTCACGCTGCACTGCCGTCCGTTTCATAGGGAATATTAATTTTTAGTAACGAAAATATGGATATTTAAAAAAATCTAAGATAGAATTATAGATAATAAAATAGTCTGTTCATACAAACAAAAACTTGAAAATATCTGTAGTTTAAAAGTAATATCGTCTTTTATGCTTTAGTTTATTCAATGTGTACCCATTGAATAAACTTTGAATATACTGAATTTATTTCATAAAGCTACATTACTTAAATATTCACATATAGAATTGATGTCTATGCGTTCTAGTTTATTAACATACATTTTTTGTATATCTTACTTTATATGAAGGCGTAATAACAGATTTAAAAGTCACTAAAATCATAAAATGACATGGCCAGTTTCAGCCTAGTTACTCAGTGGCATAAACATTAATATACGCCCACTTATAAATCAATAAAAATAGAAATAAAAATTATAAAACTATTTACATTTTCGTACAACTTCAGAAAAAGTATTTTAATCTTTAATAGTTGTTTTTTGTTTCCAGCGTATCGAGATAACGCGCCATTTTGGATAAACGTTCCATTCCCTGTAAAACTAAAATATTAATGTTCCATCAGAGTAATATTAAAATTATTCTGACTGTTAAATTATTATTCACTATCGTAATCATAATAAAACTCATATTTTATTAATTACTCGAATGCTTACTCGAATACAATATTTATTTTTAATAACTTTTTTCTTGTTTATACAACGAAACGACACGACATGACAGATTCGACGTTCGCCATTTTTTATTGCAACTGCTTGGTCAGTAATAGGACGGTAGGGTGTTGTTGCCACGTAATGACATTAATCTGGTATTTAGGCTGGGTAAGACACCATAGCAATATTACTTCCCCAGCATCATTTTTAGATGACATTTTTGTAAGAATGATTGAATACTAGCTGACCCGACAGACGTTGTCCTGTCCCTATTGACCTATCCTTCCTGCCTACCTATCTACCTATCTACCTACAATTTTATTATATATAAACCTTCTCCTGACAATGACGAACACAACAAAAAAACAATTATCAAATTTGGTCCAGCCGGTCGGAAGTTATGCGCTTACATACATTTCGGCGATTCATTTTTATATAATTATATAGATTAAATAATTAATTCAAAAGTTATTCAATGTTTGTTTTTATTTTAACACTGCAATCCTTTAGGATAACCTAACCTAACCTTTTATCAAGAGTCTATCCAGTTATACATACGAGTATCTTGGGAACCTAATCATTCCATTCCTGTCCCACTACTCTCGCAGGGTTTAGATTATACATTGTACATCACATTAGACAAGAGTGAGGCCTGGATTTCTAACAGTGTTTTCCTTCACGGTAAAGAAAATTATTAACTCACATGGTTTCTGAAGTCACCAAGACTTCAGACACTATGTGAGTTAATAATTGGCTTAATGGTCATCCATCCATTGACCATGACAAGCGTAGCTTACCCATGCAGAATAATCTGGCTACTACTTAGTTACGAGCCCGAGGAGGTTCATGAACATGACATATTATTGTTAATTTCTAAGAAATCTGAAGTTACTGAACTATGTAACTTTTACAGTTTATTTAAACCAGTTTATACTAAATTCAAAATAAACCAAAATTCGTTTATGTACATGAATTTTTAGATGCTAGGCAGAGTGCCCTATGTAAATTGGCCATCTCCTTTGTGCCTTAAAATTTAAAAGTATTGCTCATTCAAAATAGAGTACATCTCTACTAAATCAATACATCTCTAATCATCCCCACTTTACGTGCAAGGGAGGTACCCTACAATTTTTTTTTTTTTTAGATTGTTTATACCACTTTGTCGGCTTGTTGTTCATGTTATTTCCACTTAAAAGAATATCGACTTTCCTCTGGTAGATAGATAGATAGAATACTCTTTATTATATACACCAGAAAAATTACAGATACTCGTATAAATGTAGAAATTTTACATACGTACATAATGGGCGGCCTTAACGCTAAAAGCTATCTCTGGTGTACATTCATTTAATTTCAGAATGAGTATTAGTAATTCAGTAATTATTGAAAAAGTCGCAGAAATGTTTGAAGTTGGAGTAGAACTGAACTTTATGTGTAGGCCTTAATGTTGATTTTCCAAAAAGAACATTTTTGTTTAAATTTATGGAAATTAAATCACGAACGCAGTTAAAGGTTGAAACTAATTAGGTACCTACCTACTGAGTCACTCACAAAAATTTCGTGACGCTTACTTGCACGACGTTAGCCCCGTATAAAAGCAGTTTCTTCGCGAAGCTCCTTAGCCTAATTTGTTCAAAAAATAGACTGGGTTATTTCAGTTAATTTGGGTCTTATTACTTTAAAAGGAAGTTTCTTGAAGGGTATTAAGGTATTTAAAGCTTGCGCCGCCGCGGCCGTACCGATGATAAACAACTTTTCTTTTTATCTTTTACAAGGGCTCAATTTGCTATTGTGTTTTTGTAAAAGATAGAAAAGAGATCTTTTGTTCCTCTAAATATTCAATATATTTTCTAGTTAGTGTATTTATCTCAGATATAACTGCCTTGACTGCCTCGACTTTCTAGTGGTCGCAAGCGCGACTGCTGAGCGTGAAGTCCTGGGTTCGATTCCTAGGTCGGGGACGTGTTATTGGGGTTTTCCGTTAAGCAGTTGTCCCACCGCTAGCCAGGAAACGACTAACTATCGGTTATTTTCTTGCTCAAGAAACGTACAATGTACATATATTCCGTGTAAACAAAAGAAATGGATATATTAATAGTTGATCGCTGACTGTTCACACCGCCCGCGATTACTCGCTCTGCTAGTTTGTCGCTGAGTGACCAGAGCTATCAAGCTAAATGAAATGAAATGAAATTGTTTATTCTGTAAATAAGATATGAGAACCACTTTTACACGTCACATTAAAAAAAATAAAAAATAAGCTAGATGGAATCGACATTTCCTATCTGACTACCCCTGAGAAGATACTTGCTCGCTCGGCGATACTTGCTCAGCGATTCTCTTGGCGAGCAGAACTCACGCCAAGAGACCCACCGCGGTCGAGTGAGTGGTGCGAGTAATCGCCCGTTGCACTCTGACAGCCCAGCGATAAAATTATCGGAACTACACACTCGCTGGTCGCTGCTCGCCAACTCCTTTTCAGTTGCTAGCTCTACTCACTACTCTTCATTAAGCTCGGCGCATACCACATGTGGTGCCAAACAATGGAAAATCAATTGTGTGTCATTAGCTGTCCTTGACCGATTAATCGCCGGTGGTGAGGCAACTGTTTCAAAAGCACACCGCTCTCTGGCTTGTCCAAAATATTGTATCTGGCGAAATGTTGATAGACTATACGCCTTAGCCGAACTCTTTGGGGAATACAGGCGAGATGATACGTTATCTCAGGAGGATATATATATATATATATATTAGAGCGATGTATTTGGTAGATAAATCATATATCAGACATACATTTAAGGCTTGGGGATTGCCTTAAATTACAGTTTATAGTAGGACGTGGTTGACATTTGAATTACTACCTACTATTCTACACATTAATATTATCTAATCTTTGGCCCAAAAGCCAGACGACCAGTCCTTTGGTTAGGATAATAGGCATTATGTATATTAGGCAATCATTTTGGGTTTTATGATTCAGAAGGCGGTTGGTTTATGTAAAACCTTTTATTTCTATTCCGTATTCGTTTAGGTTGGAAACCAAGCCTAATCCAATAAATGAAAGGTAATGCTCGGTTTACATTATTCATTTAAAATTTTCTTAATTTTTTTTTTTAGATTGTTGGCATTAGCATAAGACCTGGTGATCGACATTTAAAGTCCACGGATTGATTCCAGAATGAGGCCAGGCGAAGTGATAAAGTTTTTCTTAAGGTACTTCTTAGTAGTAGCGCGAAGTCTTTAGAGTCCGGTTGATGTCGATAGATTCGCCCCCATATTAAAATGGAACTTAAACGTAACGGGCGATATGTGAGTCTGTAGGTACATCTCTCAGCCTGCTCCTTCTCCCTTCGTGAATACGAAAATTGTAGTTTGTCAGCTTTTGTATAGATAAAAAATAAAAAATCAACAAATACATTAGGAGCCTACAATTTTTTTTGAGGTCGGTGCCAGTCAACCTAAAATTGTGTATATTTTTAAAATACAGAGAATAGTTCTATACTTATAGATAACAGGAAAACCTATAAGAAGTCTATGGTCTTAAAATGACATTATAAATCACTTAATATTGTGGGTACAAACTTACATTTGCAGTTGGAATTTATGGCGGAACATGTTTTTGAACTACAATGTTAAGTTTGTTCTTGGGATAAATTCATCCCAACTATGGAACCCTTCATTGTGCGTGGCCCGATATGCACTTGGCTGGTTTTTGTGTATTTTATACTTTTCATAAGTGAGCCAGCACTGATGAACGTTGTTGAGGTCGGTCTCAAAAAAAATGTAGGCTCCTAATTTGTTCCATACCTACTTTTGATTTCGTTTTGTTGATTAATTTCGTTTATAGATAAACATATTATTTCATAATTTTGAGTTATTTTTTTTTGATGTCGATAAAAATTGTTTTTATTAACAGATTTTATTTAATAGTTTTTAGTTTTAGTTTCGGCCATTTTGATTTTTCTTACATGCACTAGAATTTGACCAAGGTTTTGAGATGTATTCCCTATGGCAAGGTAATTCATTGGTATTCCTCACCCATAGCTCGATTAAAAAGCCAGGCCACCATATTTACACGTATTACAGCTTATTAAAAAGATGTGATTTACAGCGTGGGAGGAGGCCTAAGATGCCATGGGAATCTTTTGTGTCCTCTCCAAGGCATTTGACTGCGTAAATCACGAAACCTTGCTCTTGAAACTTGAGCATTACGGACTAGGCAAACTTGCGCCCAGTTTAGTTAAATCTTATTTAAATGATAGACAACAGTAAGTTCAAATAAATGGCGTCAATTCACTCGGTTTAAAAGGAAAAATGGGTGTTCCACAAGGCTCGATATTGGGATCCTTTCTCTTTTTAGTGCTCTTACATCTCATGAGATGAAGAAGAACCCTTTTTGAGTCAGTGAAAATGACAAACCGATCACCATCCAAAGATTGGATATAAGCCAAATCTTCAGCGATAGCGATCAACTCCAAGTGCATTATTGAGATTTTGATGAAATACGGAATTTGAAGAAGGTACTAACTATGAATCAAAAAAGGCTGCGCCACAGTAGTTTCATGTCTAGAACCGTCCGTATACATACAGTAAAAGCCAGAATATTGTGCATTTAGAGACTTACAACATATTGATTTTAAATTATGTATATCATAACAATGCTTAGGTTTATCAACAGAATCCAAACTAGGCTTTACAGTACGTGATAAGTCCATATTGCTGACCATATGTCAGTAGTAAAATTTGCATGTTCTCCATGGATACTTGATCCATGGAGAACATGCAAATTTTACTACTGCATTACATATGTTTTTGTTTTAGGACATTGTGAGACACAACTAACAGTGGTTCTTTCTTATTTCTCTAATAAGGATTATTTCTACAAATATCATGAAGCTTATCCAATATGCCTATTAAAGGAAAGTCGTAACACTTAGATTTTAAGTCAAATTTACCAGCTAAATATCGGCGGCGAATAAAAAGAGGAGGTAATATCAATTCAGATTCCATCACGTGAATCGGAGTGCTTTTGATAAACCCACCTATTAACCACAGGCAAATGTTTTGTAATCTATCCGGTTTCGTTAAATGTGTGTTGGCGCTATTGTCCAGTAAAAAGCTACCAAAGTCGATACGACTACGAATAAGAGATATATATAACCGTTTTAAGTGGTTAGGATGAACACCCCACTCGGGTCCCACTCACGTAAGTACTCGCTCACGAACCTTATTTATATTTTTCTTCGAAAACCTCTACTAAACAAACAAATTTTACTTTTAGAGGGAGAAATGTCTAAACCTACGTCCGTTAACATGCTGTTGATTAGATCAAGAGCAGACTGAATCTTGCATTCGCCCTCACTAACAGAAGAACACTGCACATATTTAGCGAAATCATCCGCATATTGGGATATGCAAATATTGTTCTGTAAACGTTTACAAATATCCGACGTTATTATATTAAATAATAGTGGAGATAACGGATTACCCTGAGCCAAACCACTACCCAAATATCTGCTAATAAAGTCATTACCAGATTTTATTGTGAGTACTCTTCTATGAAGAAAATTCCTTAAATATCTACAGATGCGTGACCCCACTTTAAAAGTATCCAAAACCTTTATTAAAAAAGTATTATTTACATTATTATACGCATTATTTATATCTAAAAAACAACCCATAGTAGAACAACCCTCCGAAAAACCAGTTTGAATTATGGAGATTAAGCAACTTAAGCCATCTAAACACGACCTACCTTCGGAAACCTACTGTGTTCGCAGAAAATGTGTTACTGATTTCCAAAAACCATTCCAATCTTCGAAATAAAACGTAATGGATTTTGCATATGCACGAAACTTTACTAGAATCACTACCAGGTTTTGGAATAGGTACGATGCAAATGTCACGCCACTGAAAGGGAACAAAACTGAGATCAAAAAAGTTATTATATAACGTTAGTAAAATATATTTACCCACATCAGGTAAATTCTTAATCATATAATAAGATATATCATCGCATCCAGAATATGTATCCTTAGATTTGATACATTTATCTAGCTCCTGAATAGAGATCTCACACTCTCAAATAGGGTTACTATGGAGAACCGTAGGGGTCGATGGGGAAACATAATCTGGAGTTAAGGAATTCAAAAGATTGATGGCACTTTGGGCGTTCACAAAATGTCTAGTTGAACGGTAACCTTTCAGCCATCTCATTTTGCGCCACATTTCACTAGACATGTAGTGTGATCGACTGTAGAACAAATATTTTGCCAGTTCACTGCCCTAGCCTGCCAGATTAACTTCTGCGATGTATTTATCCTACTGTTGAGAATATCAAGATTATGGGGAGTGGGATTACGCCTAAATTTGGATAATGGTAGCCTACGATGAGCCACAGCGTATGACTGTTCAGAAGTCCAGTACGGCTTTGGAGTAAAATTGGAAGAAGGGTTTTGGTTAAATTTAAATATCGGGATGAATTTATTAGCAGCGTCTTTCAAAATATCTAAAAATAAATCATAAGCTTTTTGAAGGTCAAACGGTAAACACAAATGACAAAGTCTTTGTTCCATATATTTTTTATATCAAGTCCAATCTGCTTTGCCAAAATTCCTTTTAATAACTGAAGGCAACGTTGAGATTTTAATCATTAAATGGTCACTCCCAAGATTTTCGTTTAAAACGGTCCAATTAAAGTTAAGCGCAATATCTGTAGAAACTAGCGATACATCTGGTGAAGTCTGTTGCAAGTTGTTGTCAACTAAACGAATTCGCGTATGGACCACGCGACAGTTTCTAAACGTATTCACTCCTTGACCGCCTCCGACAATACCAACTTATCTCCGGTCAAGCGTAAACTCTGACTAGCGCCGCTTGGTGGCGCTGGCGTCCCGATTAGTCAAACGAGTGACTAACGTATTTCCGACATACATATGACTCCTTTTTTTGAAGTCCGTAAAAGTATGTCAAACCACCATACTTATTCTTCAGAATAAAGTTATCTGATTTTTTTGAATCGCTTTTTTATTTTACATTTGCAGTTATCTCTAAGATTGTGTACTCATGTTTTTACAAATAAATTATCTTTAATCTTTTAAGAGACATGCAAATTAAGGTCAAACAGAATGTAATGAAAATTAAAAGAGTAGGTCTGTCCTCTCCATATTTAAGTGCTAATTCACTGGAATCCTTTTAATAATTCAGAGTTGAACACAACATGAAAATCATAGTGTAAAGGATTATCGCTGGTTTTAAATATTAAATGTGCCTAGGCTTTTTCCAATTATGTTGGGGTCGGCTTCCAAACTAACTGGATGCAGCTAAATACCAGTTTTTTCCATTGAGCGACTGCCGATCTGACCTCCACAAACCAGTTACTGGGTACTACGAAACCCCTTGGTAAGACTAGTTGTCAGACTTTCGGGCTTCTGAGGACCCGTAACGACTAATTGCGAATGACATCCGGGACCAACGGCTTAACATGCTATCCGAGGGACGGAGGGGTCTTATTTTATTTTATTTTATTTGGGAAAATAAACAGTTACACATTACAATGTTATGGCATAGAACTTAAAATTAAATGGGAGCATAAATTTATAACCAACAACATTTTCCACATAGGTAATATAAAAAAGTTAAACAAACACGAACGGCGATATAAATTATTGACATTAAATAGAGTATGGTTAAAATTGAAAAATAAAACTAAACTGAAACATATACTGGTAAAAATAATAAAAAGGGAAAGAAGATATAATAGAACATTTAACCTGTTAAGCTCCGCGCGACACCGATTCGGAGTCAAACAATAGAAAATCAATTGCGTCTCATTGCAACAGCTGTCCTTGACCAATTAAAATAGAAATTATGATTATAGTATGTACTTAATTCTGCTATAATTTTAAGCGCAATACTTCTATATTTTCTATCGGAAACAGCAAAGAACTCTATATCCCAGAAAATCTTATTAAACTGGGTAGTAAGTCGCCGTAGGGGTGCTCGCGATCCTGCGTTTGATCGACACGAGGTTACAGCAAACAGCGGTCGCACGCGCACACCTCGACATATAGTAGTTCTGGGTACTACATAACTAATCCTATTGCTATAATATCATTTATTTACATAACCAAATTACAAGATGATTATTAACATTAACTAAATTAAATTAAAACTAAGTTAGGCTTAAAAAAGGCCCTCGGGGCATTGTACCGAGGATGCTGGCGGCATTTCCTCGCTGAATTGCAATGCTGATGCGTTGCGCGAGAAAGCCGCCAGCTTTTCGGTCACCAGTTACATCAACTAGACGTTTCGCGATTTCCGCAAATAGCTTATGTCTATACAATCATATGAATTGTTACATAAATCAAACAGAAACGTCGATCCCAACATTGTACGTCTAGATTTAAGGTTTTGAAGTTTATATATATTCAGTAAGTCGCTGTAAGATGCATACGTACGAAAACCACGGAAATGCATGGCCTTTAAAAATTTGCGTTGTACTTTTTCTAACATGTTAGAATATTTTTCATAGAAGAGATTCCAAACCGCGACTGCGTATTCCAACTGAGACCCGACCAAAGTTTTATATAGGTATAAATAAGTAAACGCCCTGGGCGTTTAAATTCCTGAGCCGATCTCATCACAAAACCGTACATACGAAAAGCATTGTTCACAATTTTAGCAGCATGAGATGGAGTTTATCATCCAACAAGGTCAGGGTCTTGGTATGTAAAGACGGTTACCCATCCACGGCCCAACCGCGGCAAGCACTGCGATGCGGTGGAATGCGGTGCATTATTTCTGCCGCACGGTAAAATAAACGCAGTCACTGGTCCGCGCACTGACTGTGAAAAAAAATCACGTTTTTTAACAAAAAATATGTGTTGATAGTTAATCTTCTAAGGTAGTCCATTATGACGACGTCGTGCAGGCACTACTTTAGTTGAGTGAAGCTCGAATGGAAAAACGCCTTTTTTTTCACCGCCAGTGCGCGTTTGGCGGCATCTACATCGCGACATGCAAACTACGCATCACACTGACGTCACGCAAAATCCTGCATCGCGCAAGCAGAGTTTACCACACAACTAGCATATATACAACATCAACCGTCGGGCATTTGCCCACCAGGCACGACACCCGTCTGGTCGGAGGATCCTCCCTTTTCTATGGAAAATGAGTGAACTTTACACCCTGTTCCTCATGCCTCTATACTGGTGACCCCGAATATGAACGTCAGTGCAGCCTTCGTGCAACTACTTCAGCGTGATGTTATCATCTTCACTTCCTTAAGCTCTCAAGCGGCAAGTCACACAGCCAGCCAGCACCCACGGCTTTAACGGGTATCCTGACCACCAGCTTCCAGCGACCGCGCATACCTGATTAAAAGTAATGTTTGCTAGTTTTAAGTAACGCTTGAGTTTTGGGTGAGGTTCTGTAAAAAGGTCCTTAACAGGTCCATAGTCTACAGCCCATATATGGGCTGCAGGTCGATAGCGTCACAAGTCCACAGCCTGCATATGGGCTGTCCGCCTAAATTATTTCAAAGGGGTATATTAAACTGGACTCGGAGGGAATGTATTATCAAAACAGCCATGGGACATAGAGAAAGATGTTTCTTTTGTGGCGGCCATCTACATCGCCACATGCGAACTACGCAGCACACTGACGTCAAATAAAATCTTGCATCGCGTAAGCAGAGCTTACCGCACAAGTAGTACATATACAACATCCCGACATCAACCGTCAGGCAGTTGCCCACCAGACACGACACCCGTCTGGTCGAAGGATCCCCCCTTTTCTATGGAGGATGAGTAAACTTTACAGCCTGTTCCTCATGCCTCTATACGCGGACCTGTGACTGCGTTTATTTTACCGTGCCGCAGAACTAACAGTCTATATTTCATCGCACTGCAGTGCGCGCTCAGTCTAAGTGGCGAGGTCACATATCAAAATAATGTAACCCTTTACATTAGATGACATACGTACCCAATTATGCCGCAAGATAACTTAAAGTAAAAAATCATTTTTTAAATAGGTATATAATTTATTGTGTTCTTATCGTCAAATTGACGTAGGGTAATAGGTAATACGGGCTAGTATCCGCATCCCCACGTCAAAGCGCGCATTTTGCGTACTGACGTAGTGATATTATGATTGATTGATTGATTGATTGTATTGATGGGAAATTGAGGTCACACCGGCGTAAAATAAAGAAATCACGAGCATTGTTAAACATGAATATTTTTATTTATTCACAATCAATTCAGTTCGTTAGCGAAAAGTACTGAATCACGGGTAGGTTGAAAAAGAAAAAGTAAAGTTTTTTTTTATTTTGCACAAACAAAACGCACATTACAAAAACATACATAAAATACACACGTACAATGTAGCCAAAAGTCTCGTATTCAAGCAATAGAAGTTTGTCAATATTGTGCATTGCTTGATGTGAGGGCCAGGGAACAAAGTCAGAAGGAGGAGGCGGAACAGGTGAGGGAGAGGCAAACATCGCGCCCTCACGCGCTTAGCCGCCGCAGGACGTCTCCTGCGGCGTCGGGAATCCCAAGCGGATTTCCGGCCACCGTAGGCGCGGGCTTGCGGACGGTGAGCAATGGGTAGCTCGCCGTCTGATAAGGACCATTCCCGGGTCGACGGCGCATTGTGTTCCACGCGCGCCTCGGAGAGATGCATAGGTGTAGGGGCCGCGAGTTATCCATTGCTCACCGACAGATAGGAAGCCTGGGACCTGGAGAATGACATAGCCTACTTCTTACTCTGGATCGCGGACGAAGTCTTGAGCAACAGCTGATACAAAATTAGAAACCGATAAACGAAGCGGTATCTTACCCAGAGGTGAAACAAGCCAGCCCTTAACTGTGTCATCCATCTTCACACCGTGATCGTAAATACGTACACACACAACAACCACACAAGTTCGCAACTCAAACTTACTTTAACTTGAACAAGTTCATGCTTGTGCTTAGTACTACATCTCAACATAGACTTGAACACTTTCAAAACGGATGTATTCGGTAACGATGACTTGCAACATACATATCTTGGGGCTTTGAGCGGATCATTAGTTGATAAAGTTCGAGATACCTACTGGTATGTTTCAGTATTAACTCCTTGTCAAACATTATCTACGAATAGGTATAACAGTTTCATCTGCACACGCATTGCGTTACTTACTCAAAAGGTATCGTTTTGTCTGACTCATAATATTCAAACAGAAAATATCATATACTTCAGTATATGATATTTTTATTACGTCATGATTTCAATTCTTTCTTTAGAATACAAATAAAGTGATAAGGATTCGGATATGATTGTGCAAATCACTTTTCTCATAAATAAAGCGGTTTATTGAAACGAACGAAGAAGAACCCAGGCAGACGCTTTAGTTTGTGGAAATTATTTCATCACCACTGCTCTCAAAACGGTGAAGGAAAACATTGTGAGGCAACCGGCATGTCCTAGAACCAAAATATCCAAGACATGTGACATCTACCAACCCGCACTGGGCAGGAAGCTTGTGTCCCAGCAATATTATACAAAAAAAAAAAATGTTTTTATTCAGACAAAGTCCATTATAGGCTGATTATGTTGTTATAATATATAACATCTCGCCTTGTTTCCCCGAAGGGTTGGGCAGAGGTGTACCTGTAGTATACCCACATTTCGCCAGTTATGTTTAAGCCCCATGTAATAGGGGGCGAGCCTATTGCCATCAACCGGGCAAAAATCCAGACTCCGGGCTGCTACTGAGAAATTCCAGATAGAAAAACTCAATAACACTTTGCCCGACCTGGGAATCGAACCCAGGACCTCATCCTCAGCAGTAGCGCTTAGCAGCCACTAGACCAACGAGGCAGTCATTATGTTGTTATAAACTTAAATATTATGAATATGAAATGTCTTGACATTTAATTAATTTCAGTTTGTCACAACGACATTAAATACGGCTGATATAAACGCTAATGCAGACTGGCGCGTCGCGACGGCGTCATGCAACACCGGTAGAACAATTTCCGTGAAGTTTTCATAGAAATTGTTCCACCAGAGTCGCGTCACGCCGTCGCGTCGCACCTGTCTCCGGGAATCTTAACCAAAACTTTTAGATAACTTGCAATGGTGGTTATCGGATTTCTTCTACAATTTACATTTGTGTTTCATGTTTTTCTACTACCAAAAAGAAGAACAAAGAAAGAAAAATTGTTTAACCTGCACAAACAAAACGCACATTACAAAATTTTACGTAAAATACACACATATACAAATTAGCTAAAAGCTTCGTAATCAACCCATATAAGTTTAACAATCCTATCGATTACGTAATATTTACTCTGTGTTGCGACACTGGCAGATGCCAACATACAATCAAAACAAAAATAGAATGCCGGTTGCAGTGTGGGGAAATAACTACTTTTATAACAAATAAACAACTATAACTAGAACAATTAAACAGTGCGTCGCATCTGTGCAAGAAAAGGTCGTTGCTTAGCGAAATGCTGTGACTTCGGACAAGCCTATCGTCAACAGCGCTGGTACCAGTACTTACTCGTGTGCAGTTACCAATGCAACTTTTACTTTGTAGGTACCTACGTTATGGCAAAACATGTAGGCTATTATATAAAACTTATGACCTTACTTAACAAAGGTACACCCATAATTTGTTTTTTTTTTAAAATACAATTGATGTGTAAGACCTCTTGCTTTCTGTGGAAGCGATTTCGTGAAAAGGCACGGAAGTGTGTAGACATGATGCTTGAGCATGGAATGAGGAAGTACTTTTTAAAAGTACGGAATTAGTAAGTAATATATAGATTGTAAGTAGAGAGGGTCGAATTTGTACCAGTGGGCGACCACTAGTAATGAATAATAATTATTTGAATAAATATTTATCTATTTTTACCTAAATTCTGAGGTTAATGTGTCGCTGCTCAGTTGCTTATTTCCAAGGTGAAATGCCAGATGTTACACATCATAGCGACTACTGTAAAGCTCGCTCGTTTTTTTTTAATGTCTTATCTCTTAGTTTTACATCATTTTTTTGTCACATGATGTAAAAGCATAACAACAAGAGAACTCCTTGCTAACAAATACATAGACTTCAGACTTATTAAAATCCCAACTAGTTTCTAAGTGCATAGTGATGAATCATTAATGCCCTTAGAAATGTCCCGTAACAATGTGGCGCCAACAACTGCATCCCTCAGGGAAATTAGTGATAGTACATTGTTATCGGAAGATTGTAACTTAGTTGTTGCAATCTGTCCACCTGGGGGCCTACTAAACGTTTATAGATATTCTATTAGCGACAATGATGATGGAAATGTTGAAAATCTATAAGCATTGACAAACGCTATACCGGAAAGCTTATAATTATGAATCCTGTTGAAAATCGTTGTACAATTACGAAATGCCTTGAAAGGGATTTCCCTCAGGTGTGTTTTTATGTTGTTCTCCCGACTATTACTTTGATTAAAAAATATCATCAACATAGTCAGCTCCTAATGTTCCCACTGCTGGGACACAGGCCTCCTCTCTGTGACAGGAAGTGGGCTGTAATCCACCACGCGGGCCCTGTGCGGGTTGGTTGATGTCACATGTCTTCGAATTTTTGGTTCTAGGATATGCCGGTTTCCTCATGATCACCGATTCTTCACCGTTTTGAGAGCAGAGTTGATGAAATAATGTACACAAAGTAAAGCACTTACTTGGATTCGAACCTACGACCTACGACTCGTTAAGTTGCGGCTGTTACCATTGAGCCACCACTGCTCATAGTTGGCTGTATTAATGTTAAAAAATATCATACTTGGCTGTATTTGTCAAACACTCTTCTACCGAATGCTCATCACCATTTTTCTCAACTTTATCAGCAATGTTTAACCGATAAGATTTATATAAGAAACGCAATAAGCATCAAAACGCAATTTGTCTGTGTTATTATAAAATAAACATAGATACTCGTACAACATGATTGATGAGCTGTAATATATACCCTTGAAACAAATTCATGCATTTCGTGTGTCACGAAATCTTTCATTGTTTCGTCTAATGGCACAATTATTATAATCTACTGTTTATTGCAGAATATAGTTTGTCCTTATAGTTGACCTTTTTATTCTACACAAAAAGATAGCTGAAGAGAATTCAAAAATGTTTTTCCAACGACCTTTACGTGACTAGTTAATATTGTAGTGTCTGTCAAAACTGTCATACTTGTTTTTTTGCTTTCTTACCTTAAAAAAAAAAAACTTTTGTAAACATGAAACCGAAAATTGAATGACAGTCTTATCAAACTTCATTATAAAGTAGGTAGTTATCTCGGCAGTAATCTTGACAGATAAACGCATGCCAACTGCAACTTTTACAATAATTATATAAGGCGTTCTGCAGAGGAAGCAATTTTGGTCCTCGAGTTTCGGCAACTGGCAACCCGCAGCTACCTGTTTATGACGTCTTTCCATATAATTGCATGAAACTAGGCAAACGTAAATGTTGACGGTTGCGTCAACTAAAGTTGTTAAATATACGCAATATACTGGGTACCTTAATTAAGTCAGCCTATCGCAGTCAACTGCTGGACATAGGCTTCTCTGGCTATTGCAAGTTGAGACGCAATACCCCGTTCTTCGCCTTCAGCATCCAGTCTGTCCCAGCCTACCTTTTAAAACTATCGGTTAATCGAGCTGGGATACGCTACGTTTGCCGATTCATACTTTCCACTCAAGGACTTGTTTGGTGCAACTAACTTTAGTTGCAGCAGACAAGTCCTCGAGTGGAAATTATCATCATCATCATCATCTTCATTGCAGCCCGGAATTACCCACTGCTAGGTATAGGCCACCTCTTTCTTCCACCAAGCTTTCCGGTTCCGTACGTCCCTCATCCAGCTGCTTCCCACGACTTGACAATATCGTCAACCAACGTGCTTTTGGATGTCTCTGATTTTTTGGGCTTATATCTTGGCCAACATTTGGTTAAAGCTTTACTCCATCGGCGTCTGCGATCTGTATGTTTATTGCATTCAAACAAAGTACGTGTTTCACTTGCAAATCTGACAAATATCGTACTGGTCAGAAAGATTTTATTCATAATCACAGATTGCAAGCTTCAAATACTATCGTTAATCATTTAAGCTTGATACATAATAACCCAAATTCAACATTCGTGATAGCGTAATGCAATATTCATTTCTTCTATTAATACATCGGTAGGTTTGAACAGTTGATTGAGCTTTGAATTTTCGATAGTAACACGGCTTTGTATTGCATAGGGGTTGTTTGTCTATTTACGTGTCATATTCGTTTTGTTTTTTTGGTTGTTTATATCTATGTTATCCTGGTAGTTTTATTATTGCCTAGCTGCTGGCCGCGGCTTCGCCCGCATAGCTTTTTCTAAAAATAAATGTAAGCCCATGTAGTAACTTAGGCTTACATTTTTTTAGAAAAAGCTACGCTGGACCGTCTTTGACGAGACTTTCACTGGCAGATAGCAGATGTTATAAGGGGTACCTTATAAAATCTGCTATCTGCCAGGGAAAGTCTCGTCAAAATCGGTCCAGCTGTTTTGGAGATTAGCCAGAACAAACAGACCGAAAAAAAAATTGTACTTTGTACTTTAAATATGCATTTAATAAAAAGCTGTCATTTTGAAATAACAAATAGACATTCCCAAATACTTATAGCTTTCGGGTGAGGAAAGGGATCTAAGGTGTACGGAATCCGAAAGTTGAATTCCCTTTGATTCCATTACCTCCCCTCGCTTCACATGCATGGAGTTTGGTGTGCACATTTGTCCACACCAAACTCCATTCTGATGGCGCTGCTGAAAGTTTCAGTTACCTTCAGTAGCTCCATCAGTTGCAATTTGTTGGGGGCAAAGATTTTCAAGTCATCCATGTAGAGAAGGTGAGATATGACCTGACCACCTCTCCTCAACAGCTGCATTCTTAGAGGATTCAGGGCTAAGCAGAACCAAAGTGGACTTAAACTGTCGCCCTGAAATATTCCCCGTTTAATCCATGCAGGCTCATCATTCCCCTGGATCTGTCGACACCCCGGATAGCGAAGGACTGTCCTCCATTGCCCCATACACGATTCAAGGAAGGTGCGTAGAGTCGTATCTGTTTTGTACAACTCCAGCACCCTCATGAGCCATGTATGTGGCACCGATTCGTAGACCTTCTTATAATCTATCCAGCAAGTCGATAGATCCTTGCGGGATCGACGAACCTGTTGGCTAATGGCCATGTCGATGAGAAGTAGCTCCTTAGTGCCACGAGACCCGTTCCTACATCCATTTTGAGAGGCAGACATAATGGAATTACTGTCAATGTGTGTAATAATAATAATTATTAATTATTATTATGTTATTTTATAAGAAATTATAAAATAACATAATATAACACCACGCCTGTATTCCCGGAAAGGTTTGGCAATGGTATATAGTACTTATACAGTGTGTTACGTGAAACGAAGGACATACTTGATGGGGGTTTAGTTCTTATGAAAATGATCAACTTTTAATACGGGACCAACGATGCATAATCAGTGTCATAATGTTCCCACTGCTGGGACACAGGCTTCCTCTCTGTGAGAGGGAGGGTGGGCCGTAATCCACCGCGCGGGCCCAGTGCGGGTTGGTAGATGTGACATGTCTTTGAATTTTTGGTTCTAGGACATGCCGGTTTCCTCATGATGTTTTCCTTTACCGTTTTGGGACCAACGATAAAATATGAAAAAAAAATCGACTGTTCCCTACATTTTGACGAGTTATGCAAAATATAACCAGCTAATTTTTTTTCGCGATTTCAGGGTTGGTCTCATAGTAAAAATTAATCATTTTCATGAGTACTACACTCCCATTAAGTATGTCCTTCGTTCACCATAACAGACTGTATAACCCTATATATATTTATATATACTCGTGTGTCTGTCTGTCCGTCTGTCACAGCCAATTTGTTCCGAATCTACTGGACCGATAAAGTTGGTACACATATGAATTTCTGTGACCCAAACATGGAAGTGTAACGTAAATTAATTTTGAATATGGGGGTCACTTCAGAGGGGCTAATTAGAAAAATTAAAAAAAAGGTTAGCATATTGTACCGTGAGACGTGTCAAATGAAAGGGCTTATTTTAAGGATTTATAAAAGCTATATTTTATTTTGCAGGTATTATTTTTTATAATTTTAATTAAATACTTTTATAGTTATTTAAGAAACTATGAAAATTTACCATTCCCCCATTATCTTCGACCTACTGAGCTTAAAATAAATTTACAAAAATACAGAACGTAGTTCTTTACTTATAGATTACAGGAAAACCTATAAGAAGTCTGCGGTCTTAAAATAAAATGGTAAATCTCTCAATATTGGGCGTACAAACTTAAATTTGCAGTTGGAATGTATGGGGGAACATGTTTTTCAACTATAATGTTAAGTTGGTTCTTGGGATAAAGACATCCTAACTACGGAACTCTTTATTGTGCGTGGTCCGACACGAACATAGCCAGTTTTTTAATCCCAGGTAGAGTAATGTGACATTTCAAATCTTTGTTTTTTCGTTTTGGACTTTGACAATTGTACCTGTCAAATTACTATCTGGTATTAAAAAACGAACGTTAGTTTTTGACAAAACAAAAGACCTTCAGATGGCGTAAACAAAATGACATTCTATCACCAATAACAATGATAGAAAATTAGAAAATGTATTGGATCGACATATGCTATCGAAAAGTCTACATGATATTCTTGCTGCAAGTCGTTGTAGAAATACGAAACGATTTGAAAACAAATGCCACTTGAATTTAAACATTCCCTGATCGATTCGTGCTCGTTGTAACAGATCATTAGAATTTTCTCTTGGAGCATGTAAAACAAATTGTTTCATATAAAATGATTGGCAGTTACACAATAGTCCTTTACGTAGGTATTGATTTATGTATCGTCTAGACCAGGAATTCCCAAAGTGGTCGATGTCGACCCCTTGGGGTCGAAATCGGTTTCGATTAAATGAAACGGACGATGTAAACGAAAACTGACTTTGTGGGTCTACGAGGTCTAAAAATCGACCCCTATTAATTAACACAAGTTCCTTATTGAAACTTTCAAGCTACTGTAAAAGTTGTGTTACGTGTACCAAATTGTTATAAGAATGACTAATATTTTAGTAGGAATTATTATTTTTGTACTCAATAAGTCGATAAGCGTGCACAAGTTTGTACAAGATGGAAAAAATTGGTCTGAGGTATCAGTTCATTTTAAAAAACTCTTGCCCGAAATAGTTTGGGAATGCCAGGTCTAGACCCTTTTTGATTGCTTTTATTTCACGATACAATGGGGATGTTACAATATATTTGTATACATATCATAGAACTTATTTCATCAAAACTTATAATTGAACGATCTTCCACCAAACGTGACGCCATCTATCAAAACTAATATTATTAAATGTTAACATTTTTTGTGTGTTTAAGAGGTAATCCCTGGAAGAACTCCTGCGATTATGAAACATTTTTCACTGGTTGAAAGCTATGTTATTGCTGAATGCTAGTTAAGATGTGTTTTGTGTTAATACACACGGACGGATTTGCGGACAGTACGTAATACTTAGTATATAATATGAGTCTGGATTGATGATTCCTGGTATCCCACAATTCAGGGAGAGTCTCAAAATGTCAAAATAAAATCTTTCTCTGGCTGTAGCACATTACGCGGAAGTGATGTGAGTGTATGGCTGCGCGAGTGCGCAAGCATCTCTTCAACGTGACCCGTGTCCGTGTCCGACTCCAACGCTGTCCGCACGCTGATTGACGATTAATTGACGAAATGCCATTAAACGTTCACTCAAAAGTCATTACTGATGTTTGCATGATGCAAAATCAAAATATTCCGATTTCCGTCAATCAATTCATACAACCATCAGTCACTGTATTAGACCATAGGTTATCCGTCAGTCATAATACCTATTTATTGTGGTAAAACTGACTGGAAAACCTACCGTGTAATGGATGCCTCAGTCTCACTAACCATAAAAACCTAATACAAGTACCTACAACAAGGCTCAAGAAAATAAGTAGCACGTTCAGATTTATAATAAACTTCCAAGCCACGTTCAAGATCTAGGCCTTAACAAATTCGGTCATTTATTAAAGTAAGTTGTGCCAGAAAGCCTTTTATACCGTTAAAGATTATATTGAGGACGAAAAGGCTTGGCATTGAGCTGCTCCAATTTTGATTTACTGAATGTTGCTTTTTTTAGCTAGCTATTTTTTGTTTTTATATACACTTTGACATTTAATGATCGTTTTTAAACAGAATGACATGAATATTTACTTTGTGGAGCAGTAGTATTATACTTATTAATAATTGTGAATGTGACAGCTGTATGGGTCATATCTTTTTTTTCCTCTTTATCAATTAGTTTTAATGATAATCTGGCAGTTTTGAGTACTTAATGCGGCCTATCTAAATTACCTTTCTTTGGTATTGTTCGACCAGTCATTGAGGTCCTTAAGTTCTGAGTTGAATTACACGATTACTGACAAATGCGGGCATTGACTGGACAGGTCCACTCAATCTCTGTGGTTCTTTCCTCAAAAGACCATTTCAGACACCAATCTACATGGCCAACACAAGATTTGACCAAGACTATGTCTAAACTTTAAAAGAGACGGTGACCTCTGAGTTTGTTTCGGCCTTTCTTCTCAGAATAAGAAACGCCGACCTCATCCAGTTCTTAAAATAGGATTGACTTGTAAAAGGAAATGATTTTTATTTCTGTAAGTATGTTTGTACAAACACAAACCTACTTACAGAAATAAAAATCATTTATCATTTATCAATAAGTAGTTTAAGAAAAAGCCAACGCATTTTATCGATTTTTTTTAAAAACTTCGATAAAGCTAGCTATTGTAGCTTTGATAAAGTTAGCTTTTAAAGTTTTTTCACGTCGCAAATAGTTTTCCCAAGTTGAATGAAAAGCTAACTTAATTTTAGGGTCATGTCTTTATAGACTGCCAATAAGTAGGTACCTAACTACTTTGGTATAAGGGGTCATTGACTTAATCAGCACGTTTGGTTGTTTTGGGAGGAATATTCCCATTTCATCTGAGAAATCTGTATGTGGGAATTGGTGATTGGTGCATTGATTACGTTGCGTACACTTCGCGCGTTCATGCTAGCTTCTGATCTGTGCTTTAACTGCTCTGAAATAATTATGGTGTGAGCCTTGTGATAAATAAGAAAACAAAAGTCTATTAAAAGAGGAAACGGCCATTTTTTGGGTACCGAACGTCCGAATGAAAACACGGAACCCTTATTCCTGAACACTCGTGTATCTGTCTGCCCGTCTATATCAGCCAATTTGCTCCGAATCTACTGGACCAATTGAGTTGTTTGATACAACTGTAAATTTCTATGACCCAAACACGGACGTGTAACGTAAATGGCGAGGGGGTTAATGGCTCATTTTTGCGTTATGCTCGTGAACGGGTGCTGATTATGATGATTTGTTATTAGTAATTAACTGTTTATTTATCTTACTTTGATGGTCCTAGTTCATCATTTGTGACTGTTACAGCTATAGCTATGTGTAAGCGGGCACACCCTTTATGCTTGGAGGCTTTCATTTGGGTATTAAGTTCTGTTCACGTTTTTATCTCTGCTTGAGAATAGTTTTCGGTGTTTTTCTCTTATTTTTTTTGTTGGTATAGTGGTGTGCTAGCTGATATGGCTAATAATTTAAGAGCCATTTCACAAAATTTTTGCTCTTGAGTTTAGGTAAAAGACGGCAGTATTGTGTATGTGTGCGCAGCTATCCACACATACACAATGCAAGCAGTGTAGCGCGAGTGTTGAGATGGACTAAACAGTCTTGAGCCTTTATAATCGTAATGCACCATGATTAGAGATTTATGAAAAAAAGTTATTTTGTTTATTCAGTCTACTAAAGCTTTCTAGACTAATAAAAAAAACACAAATATATGTTATGTAAAGTATGTAATAAAAATTAACAGGGAAAAATCACATATCATTTACATTATATGAATATTTGTCGTAAAGGCATTGATTTTGCCTTTCTAGGGTCTATGATTTCTAGCAATACACAATCTTGGTAAAACTTTGGTAAAACCTTTTCAGTCGGTCGATATTTAAAAGTTTACGCTCGTTTAGAGGTATATCTGTATCTTTTTGAAGTAGCAAATTACAAACATACAATTTCTGTTATCGAATCTGACGTTCCACTTGTACCCGGTACGGTGGTGGCGTGTCTTCTAAAGGTCCTCCTCTACTCAATTCATGCGATTTCTCATTCTGAAATGAAAACAAAATAGCTGTCAAGTTTCAATATCTACGAATAAATATTTTTTTTTTAATTAATAAATTATTATTAAAAACATCAACATTTTTATATGTCGAAGTGTCAGTGTATACAAATCCTTAAAATTGTAATTACGGTTTTATAGTTCATGTTGATATGTACTTATTTGATCGATTACTGTGTACATAATATGAATCGTAAATCATATATATCTCGCTTCTGTTGCTTTCTTTAAGGCTGCAGAATTTTTATTTTTCCTTTTTTGACACAATGGTATACACAACCCTTACGCTCCATTGCTAAAACTAATAAAACAAAAATATGTAATTATTCTCAAACTACTAAACTAATACTTTACTTGATAATAAATTAAACTCTTACCTTATGCAAAAAAAATACGAAGTGAATCAAAATGTTGTAGTCGTAGAATAATAATTCGTTCACAATACGTGCGCTCGAAAATCGAGACGCGGGAAAATTTGGCACAGGTCCTACCTCGATCGGCGCTCATGCCGTACTAAACGGTGCCCGCTTAGCATCGGAATTTATTCTAATTTAGAGTGATTTTAATAACTATTTTATGTCTAATTAAATGAAGGGATTTTAATAAAACTTTAGAATTCGTTTTGTTAAAAAACATAGTTTATTTCGCCAATAAAAAAAAGTAATTACGCTTTATTTAAACCAAAAAAATACGATTTATTAGCGATATAAAACCTAAAAATTGGCTTAAGACTTTATTTTTTTACTAATTAATGATATTAATAATCGATATTCTAGTACTGTATGTGTCGATCAAATTATATTTCTGATGCTTTATGTATTTTTTTCAGTTAAATTTATAAATATTAATGATAGATATAGGAGTTTGAAATTGACTCTGCGATATTATTTCAGTAAACAGGTTGTGGGAGATTAATCACCACAAAGTAAACAAATAAGTTTTTGTAAATGTGTTACATGAAGTGTCAAAACGAAGGATTAGTCTATTTTTTACATGTATTCACCAATGTCAGAGTATTACCTAAGATGGTAAATTAGGCGACTGAAATCTTCGATATTCGCGCGAAAACGTGAAATGGCTCTTAATGTTTTGTGTTGCACGTAATCTAAGTTCTTTTGCATACTGTTGTATAGAATCCATTTATTTTTCTAACTGAACAGACATCTGTGCTGCTAGGGAGTTTGTTGGCCACTTCTTCTTCCCAGCTAAAGCACTAGGAAGTGGTGAAGGGTGGGCGTTTTTGGGGACTGTCTTATGTAATTTTAACGCTCGAAAAGTGCTGATTCTCAGCCTAGTTTGAATAAAATACTTTTGATTTGATTTGAAATAAATGAATTTTGAATACTTACAGGAGTCACTTTTGGGAAATAAAATAAAAAGGTTTCGCAAACTGTACCGTATGAAATATGAAATGAAAGGGGTTGTTGTGAGGATCTTAGATATTTTTAATTTCAATTTTAAAATAAATAGGTACTTTAAAAGTTATATACGAAAATATATGAAAATTGACCATTCCCCACTATTTCCGAAAATACTAAGCCTAAAATTTTGGAAAAAAAAATACTGAGAATGGTTCCTTACTTGAAGATTACAGGAAGACATATATAAGTCTTAAAACAGCATGCTGAATCTCTTAATATTGTGTGTACCAATTTACATTTGCAATTCGAATGTATGGGAGAACATGTTTTTCAACTACAAATCTTAAGTTTGTTCTCGGGATAAAAATACGTTAAATAACATATTCAACGTACGGAACCCTCACCACGTGAGTTCAATTTTGTCCACTGTGCACTTGTCCGGTTACGTTATCTGAGGCAAACACTTCAAGGCATATTTTATTTTATTTACCAATTTCAATGTTTCTTCATTGCTAAGCGAATTTGATGTTTGTTGCAGCGACTGGGTGTTTGGCGTCCGCTACTGTCAGCTGAGCAATTTCATAGCGAACGTGACGGTCGCAGCCAGCGTGTTCACTCTCACCGGAATATCGTTTGACAGGTAAATATTACTTGAGCTGTTTCCCAGTACGGTGGGTTTGTTACCACTGAGGTGTCACCTACACGTCAGTGATAACAAAGCCGGTATAAGCTGGCCTCTTATTCTATTGAAACTCCGTACTACGCTGGGCCAGTTAGAAGTCAAAGTGTTACCAATGACGTATTGTACAAATATTAAACATGAATTTATACACACCTGTCAAGGTAAGAACCTTCCAGGCATTGGCAGCCCGGAAGTTTTGTATAATGAACTACTGTTTGCAAATGTCCGGAATCTGGATCGTCCAATAGTCTGAACCCTCTGTGTTTTTCTTTGGCTATGGTATGAAATAGCTATAACACGGATAATTGACGTAGGGTGTGAGAGTGAACAGGCTTCTTCTGGGTAAGCTCGCTCCATCGTCGACTTTGTTTCTGTCACCTCTGACATAGACTAAGGTCAAGAGCAACCCCATCACAAATAAAAAAAAAAAAAAAAAGGGTGTCAATTTGCTTAACAATTTATTTCTCAAAGTGTACAGTCGGAGAAATGTTATAGTAGATTGTCACACTATCTCAATTTTCCGTGGCAATTACGATATCCATTATTTACATAAAATAATTTTGTAGTACTAGCTCAACCAAAATTACGATCAGAACACTAGAAATTTCGACCAGACTTTCTTCGAGATTCTTCCGCTATAAAGGCTTTTATAGCTAAGGGCTAAAGTAGTAAGGCATTGCTGTATAAAAATAATGATGATGAAATTCAGAAAAAAGATGAGGATTTCTTTTTTATGGCAGATTTCGTAAAATACAATAAGTAAGTAGCACTTCTTTCAGGCTATGAACGAAACGTTTTAAAGTAGGTATTCGAAACGTAAGAGGCTGGGAAATCACAGACAATCGTCTTTGCCATTTCTCCCAATGTGTTGGGTTTTAATTCTAGTCTAAAGAAATACGGCAGAACGTAGAGAAAGACTTTAGTTCTCAGATTGGTGGGCTATCCAGCGATTTGGACTTTCTGTGTATGCTACCATAGATAACTACTAAAATACTAACAGACCTTCCACAGTTATTATATTAACCTCTGAAAACAACCTTATACCACGAGAATAAAGATCACCTTGATGCAAAGTCAGAGGTCCAAGCATAAGCATAATCAGCCTATAATGTTCCCACTGCTGGGACACAGGCGTCCTCTCTGAAAGAGGGAGTGGGTCGTAATCCAGCACGCCGATCCAGTGTGCGTTGGTAGATGTCACATGTCTTCGAATTTTTGGTTCTAGGTCATGCCGGTTTCCTCACGATGTTTTCCTTCACCGTTTTGAAAGCAGTGGTGATGAAATAATTTACACAACACACATTTACGCTTGCCTGTCTGGGTTTGAACCTACGACCTGCAACTCGTAAGTCGCGGTCCTTACTAGCGGGGCAACACTGCACGTTCCAAGGCATGACACTTTTTGTTGTAGCTTGAAGGATATAGAGTCTCTAAATCGTTCAAACCCATTATCTGCCTAACCGTTTCTTTGTTAATTGTTCGGGTTGTGTTCCAGTCTTACCGGATGCAGCTTAATACCAGTATTTTACACGGAGCGACTGCCTATCTGACCTCCACAACTCAGTTACTGGGTACCACGATACTCTCTGGTAAGAAGTAGTCTTATCAGAAAGATCAACCTTACCAGATAGATCTTATACAAGGAGTCGTTTTGCATCCTCGTCTAATTCAAGGAGGTAACTATGCTAATGATTATCGACACGAATCAATAATAAAATAAGTAAGTCTCTTTCTTTTTTCTAATTTTCGGAAAACGGCATGTGTGGGACTCGCATGTTAAAACGCGGTATGTGTGATACCACACTGTAACTGCCTTTTTACACACACACACTAACACATACGCTACGGGGTGATTCTGTCCTGTGAAAGTGGGATATTCTAATATACTGTCAAACTTAAATAAATAAAAAACAAGTATGTATTAATTATTGAGCAGGTGTCGTAATTTTGTTTGATTATATATATTTCTTTCATAGCGGCCTCCTGAAATTTGACGAGGATGCAAAACAACACTTTGTATATAATTTCACGCCTTCTTCCTATGGGGGTAGGCAGAAACTACAAAACGCTACCTGCGATCCTTACATACTTCTTTTGCTTCGTGTACGTTCACACATCTGGTCAACACAATATACTCCGGTTGCGAGTATTACGCACCTGTCCTTTCAGAAGAACATAGCCAATAAGGTATATATCCTTCTAGAGAGCGTCCCGGCGTTATTATATAAATTAATTTTCAAAATCAATGAAGATTAAAAACATGAATCACCTCTCAAAATAATCTATTGAATTCGGAGTCATGAATTTCATCATATCAATCAGCGAGAAATTCATAACGCATCGATTCTTTCAAATATCAGAGGAATGTCCAATCAAAACGTCAAAGTGTTACTCGTAACGAATTGTTTTACTTGTCTTTTTAATATTGGAAAAGAGTTTTTAAGGGTCAGGTTATCGCCGTTGACCTTGGCCGTACAAATACGCGTCGTGCTCACGCCGCGCTGCCGTTCGGTTTCATAGGGAATATTTATTTTTTGTAACGAATATATGAAAAAAATCACAGATAGAATTATAGATAATAAAATAGTCAAATCATGAAACTATCTTAAGTATTTTGAAAGTAATTTCGTTTTTTATGCTTTGGGTAGACATTATTTCCTGAATTTATTTCATAAAGTATTTTACTACAATACTTAAATATTCACATATAGAATTGATGATACACATCAATTCTATATGTGAATATTTAAGTTCTAGTTTAACATATTTTTTTTGCAAAACTTTTCGCATTAAATGAAGGCGTAATAACAGATTTAATTGGTCAAGGACAGCTAATGAGACACAATTAATTTTCTGCGAGTATTGTGCGACTCCGAATCGGTGTCGCGCGGAGCTTACGGCCTTTGGTTACGTAACCCTAAAAAATAATAGCTTAACATGTAAATTTACTATCGATTGGTTAGTTTTATTGGCTATTTCCATCTGGAATTTCTCAGTAGATACCCGGGGTCTGGATTTGCGCCCGGGTGACGGCAATAGGCTCGACCCTATTATATGGGACCTAAACATAACTGGCGAAATGTGGGTGTACTACAGGCACACCTCTAAGCCTTCGGGGAATGCAGGCGTAATGTTATGTGGTACTAAGGGAAACACGAATCTTATCCCCGATTGATAAGATTCGTGTTTCCCTTGGTGATAACAGCGAACTCGTGATTGCTACTGCATGATCTGCCTAGTCTTTTTCCAACTCGGGAAAACGATTGCGACCCCAAGGGGTCGATATCGACCACTTTGGGAATCCCTGGAATAGATCTTTGTCGAATTGCAGTATAAATAAAACTAGACGTAGCATAATAATATACTGTTGCTGCCCTTTGAGATCTGATCGTCTATTTTTAATCGACTTGAAAGAAGGTCTCGTTGGTCTAGTGGCAAGCGCTACTACTGAGCATGAGGTCCTGGGTTCGATTCCTGGGTCGGGCAAAGCGTTATTGGGTTTTTCTATCTGGAATTTCTCAGTAGCAGCCCGGATTCTGGATTTGTGCCCGGTTGACGGCAATAGTCTCGCTCCATATTACCCATATTACATGGGACTAACATAACTGGCGAAATGTTGGTGTACTACAGGTACATCTCTACCCAACCCTTCGGGGAAACAAGCTTGATGTTATGTTGTGAAAAATGGAAGAGGTTCTTTGTTCGTCTGTGTGTATTTTTTATGTGTGTTCATCGATTTGCGTGATTCTTTTCTCATTTGATAGAGGACCCGGTAGCCCCATATTTTTTTTTACTATCTTGGGTAGTTTTTGAGTTAGCTTTAATAATACGCATTTTTTCCACTTAGTGTATGTTGATGATGTTATAATAACGTCCTGTTATTTACATTGCAATAGGAATTTGTGTGGGGTAAGTACGAAAACTATATTGTTTTTGTATTTTTAGTTTTTTTTTTTTAAACCGGAAGTAATTAAATTTTGTCTGTTTGTCTGAATGTATATTCCAGCACCACGCAAATTTTACGGGAGAGATTCTGTTCAAATTTTGCATAGATATTCCCTATGAGTCTGGTCAGTTGGTAGGCTATATATTATCACGCTATTTGTTATGTGGGATATGCAATATTGCATTTGTATTCCCCTATAGTCTACAGCAAATTGTAAAAAGACGAACCAAACGGTTAGAACAGTTACAGATTTAACCATATATGTTATTACCATCACAGTATATTTTTATGGGGTTAAGCAGTCAATCTTCGTGACATAGGTAAACAGCGTGCATTTAGCTACACGAAATCGGTCTTAGGAGACTGTTCCTAACTTTTTGAGAAATATTGATCAGCATATACAGATTTTGAAAAAAATGTACTGTCAGCAAGAAAATGTGCAACTTAAAAAAAAATGGTCGATATCGACCCCTTTGGGTCGCAATCGTTTTCCCAAGGGTTGACATAAACGAAAACTAATTTTGAGGGTCGACGAGGTCTATAAATCGACCCCTATTAATTAACACAAGTTCTTATTTGAAACTTTCAATATATGTTTTGTATAAGTTGTGTTACGTGTACTAACTTGTTATAAGAATGACTAATTTATCATTGTTTTCAAAATTTTCAACAAGTCGATAAGCGTGCACAAGTTCGTACAGGATGATAAAATTGGCTATGGGGGTCAGAGGTATCAGTTCATTTTGGAAAAGGGGTCTCTTGCCCAAAATAGTTTGGGAATCGCTGTATTAGACCCAGGTTACCCTATTTTGTACTGGCCGAAATATATTGTCCACTTATCATAGTCTACTGTTAGCAATATTTTACTCGTTTAATAGGGTCAAACGGGTATCCAAGAGTGGTCACGGGTTTAACTTCAATCCTGAATTATGTGACATAAAAATGTCTACATTTGTTATAAGCTGAGAATTTATTTTGCGGCCTCTCAACAGCTGGGATTTCACAACGTTTTTGAAGAAATTGTGTACTTAGTTGTACTTATTTTTTTACAACAGTTAGGGCCCATAAATGTACTCGTATATACTTTCTTGATAGATTTTCATTCCCTATTTGCCCACATTTCTATGTTGCTAGCGGGGTAAATCTACGAATGTCGCTGACTTTTGCTGAATCGAAAAAACCTTCGAACGGCTTTGGTCCCTCTTACTTTTTGCTGAAGATTTTATTTCGATATAATAGGTTTGTTTATACCTACTGTCTGGTTACAATGGAGGCTGGGTACAAAATTAATATAAAGAAAATATAAGTCACACATGGTAGTGACAGTTTTATTTAAAGAAAGAAAGAAAGAAAGAAAGCTTTATTTGCATAAATTGTAGGTACATGACATAAGATATTAAAATAAGTTGTGATCCTTGTACAATTTACCTTAAAATAGGCATGCAAAAAATGTTGTTTATATCTCATAATAATGTAATGATCATGCAAGTAATATTATTGAACATGAATATTAAATAAAAATTAACTAAATTAGGCATGTAAAAAAAAATAAAAAATATCAAATACAAAATACAATTGAAAGAACGAACACAATTACACGAATATATTGTCAAAACGAAGACTTTATTAAATTAGGTTATTTACTTCTATAATTGCTTCTATAATTGCTTCTATAAAGCTCATCGCAAATTGTTATACCGTAAGTGTGGATTCAAAAACCCGGCCAAGTGCGTGTCGGATCACGCACAATGAAGGCTTCCGTAGTTGGGATTACTTGGAATGAATTTATCCCAAAAACAAACTTAACATTGTAGATGAAAAACATGTTCTCCCATACATCGATATATGTACGTCACAGTCTTCAACTGCAAATTTAAGTTGGTCGATTATTACTCGTTAACTTGTAAAGCCTAGTTAGCTGTAATAGTTTTCATTTTAATTTCATTATATGTACTACTGCCATTAATTTTTTCACATCTCCTTATACAACAATTTAGCTGGTAGGAGGGGAGACACTTGACTTTAACAAAAATTAGCATTTTAATGCACTCTTTGACGGCCAGACTCCGAATACCTAATTTCTTATGCACCAATGGTGTATCACGCGACATTTCAAGAGTTACTACGGAAACGGATTCTTGAACCGAAAATTGGTGTTCACAGACCCGCAATGTATTTGAACGGCCTATCCAACGATACCCCACACCGTGGGATAGACGAGAAAAAAATATCATCTCCACATTACGTGCAAGGGAAGTACCTTAAAAAAATATATTTTCAAGATTTCATTTTAGCACTTTGTTGGCGTGATTAATATGTATACCTAAGCCAAATTACAGCTTTCTAGTACTAAGTGTCTCTGAGCTACAGCGGGAACAGACAGACAGACAGACGGACATGGGGAAACTATAAGGGTTCCTTGTTTACATTGTATTTTTAGGGTTCCGCCCTTCGCCTATCCTTTTTCAGAGATATTATGTCTTGCATTGAACTTTAGGCAGTAAATAATATTAACCAACCTATATTGTCCCACGGCAGGGCTAATGCCTCACATACAAAGAAGGCATAAGATCAATTAAGAAGGAGAGACAATACTTCAGGTAGTCAGCGGTGTACCATTTACATATACAATTAATACATGCATAAAGCATATACTTAACTTCATAAATATATAAACTTAACTATACAATAATAAATATGAAACAATAGCAAGAACTATGATAAGTTATTATGAATTATGTAGCAATTATGTAACGCCTACATGTTAAAACGCCAAACAAATAGTTTTCTGACAGCTGCGCGCACAGATTACTTTAGACCAGCGGCGCGTACGTTGCCAGTACGGAATGTTGCCATTTTAAATATTTGTATTTAGGCTATGAAAAGTCCTTTTTCACATTAATAAATGCAATGTGACACTGAGATTCTTTTTTTTTTCTTATTACAATCTCACTGTGTGCTGCACCGGCCGACGTCATCAACGCCGGCTATCGCTGAAAACCAGCGCTGGGGCTCTGTCTCGCATAGGGTCGCAGCATTATGTCAAAGTCAAAGTCAAATTATTTATTTCAAATAGGCACATAAAAGGCACCTTTGAACGTCAAAATTAACAAAAAATAAATAAAATTGATTTTAGTTGCCCCTTCCAAAATGTAGTTTCGTATGGAGAAGAATGGGCAAGAAACTCCACCGTTACACTTTTAAAATGTTTTATAAAATTTTGTATAGGTACATTTTAAAATTATATGTGAAGACGATGCACCTAGAATAAAATAACTATACCAAAATAGGTAAAAAAAATATTTAAATACAGCAATGACAGACAAATTAATTATGTGATAGGTACATGATGCTCACATATTTACAAACATTGTAAAAGTATACGTTTTCCTAAAAATAATAAATAAAGTAATAGGTCAGTGAGTGAGTTAAAGTAATCACAGAATTTAAATTCGACATTGATTTATTATTTGTATCAAATAATAAATTGTACAATTAAAATAGCAACCAGTTTGATTTTGTCTAGACTCTAGATTGTCCTATGGAGCTGGACCAGCATGTTTTGAAGCATTCTTATCTTGGATATAATCCTTTAATTTGTAATATGCTTGTTTACAAAGTGTACTTTTAACATGAGTTTTAAATTTTCTTTTAAAATTTATGCTCAGTGGTGGCCGTTTTGCGTGGATGTGACGCATATTCTCCCCCAAATTGTTTCTTTTTGTATTTGTGTTCCTTCTTTGCGTCATGTTTATATTATTTTCTATCTTTTCTTTCTATGATGTTTAAGGAGAGAGGAAGTGTTTTTTACCTGAATTTTAAAAGTGTTAAAGGTATACTGTGCACTGTTTAAATTGTGTTTAGTGAATCATTATTTTATTGAAGTGAAAACTTCTTTAGATACGTTGAGCGATAAGTTTTCATTTCTGTCGGCAGGCCCCATGGCTGCTTTTTTTATTTTGTTCCTAACTAGAGTAAGCACAGGAAGTTGAGATATAATAGCAAGAAAAAGGGTTTTATTATAGGTACACAGAAAGCGTTCTTGATACGCCCTTTTATTCGATTAAATTGTCACATCGTAACGTAAAAGCCACTTCATATATAGTGTATTCATTAGGCTATGAAAAGTCCTTTTTCACATTAATAAATGTAACGTGACAATGAGATTCTTTGTCATAGTAGTGAGCTCTTGATGAATATGTGATTCGTGTTAAGGATTTATCAGACGGGCTCGTGGGGATTCCCCGATAATGAAGGAACAATTTGACAATCGCTTGGCAGATTGAATGGCATAAGCACGGTAAACCCTGCATCAATATAAGCTGGCCTGTCATTATATTAAAAGTTCTTACTACGCTAAGACAGCTTAAGGTCAAAGTTCTATCATTGACGTGTGGTCCAGCATACCAAGCCCTTCTACAGTAGGCTATGGATTCATCATAAAATCAATAACAGTCCTCTGTTATTGGTTTTTTAATTACACTTGTTTGAATATTCCTATTTCTACTTCGAGACTATTCCTTTCATCACGGACATCCTTGAATTCGATACTAAGCTTATTTGATACAGGTTCTTGTTTGTTAAGGATTCGTCATAAAAACAATAACAGAGAATTGTTTTTTTTTTAATTACATTTGTTTGATGATTCCTATTTCTACTTCAAGACTTCTTTTATCAAGGCCATCCTTGAATTTGATACTGAGGTTATTTGATAAAGGTTTTTTTGTGATTTTTAAAGCATTGCATTGTTATTTCTTTTTAATTCAGAAATCTTAAGAAAATATTCTCAAAAATATTTCATTTGCTTCATACATAAGGCCACTTCTTCTTCCCATTGGGATAGGTACAAACTATAGAACGCTACCTGCTATGCTCCATGCATACTCCTTTGCTTCATTTACGTTCATACATCTACGTCCGATTAAAACAAATTGTTAAAAGAACACGTTTAGTTAGAACAAATTAAGTTAAAACAAATTGTCAGAGATAATTAGATACTAATGTCAACTTGCCATTTAAAACATCTACTTCTGTTAATCGTTTGAAGATGCAGAGACAGAATGATGTTTTAAATATGTTTAGCGGCAAATGCGTTTCGTGAATTGTGGCGCAAGGGGGCATAAAATGATACCAATTTAAATTTATTTTAAACTCAATTTAAATTCTAAAAGTCTTGGACAGAACATCCTTTCTAAAGATTCAGGTGGCCATGGTTCATCTATTTGGTAGCTACTGAAGTCCATGCTTCTCATGGGATAAGTGTAAGGAATCTCAATTTCATTTACTTCTTCACCAGAGTCGTCACGATAAGTCGCAGGTTCAGGAATCCGTAGTGGGTAGAATAAATCTTCTGAGAAAACTCTTAGCTCTAAAATATTTACAACAGAAATAAGTACCTAAATATAACATTTTAGCTCTCGTACCCAGGAGTGTTGAATTATAACTATTTTAGTTCGTTCATACTCTGAAAGCAAAGATATAACAAGTTTTCGTTTAAATATAACAGCATCACTTGATGTTGTAGGTAGAGGATAATTTCGTTACGAATATACTATGACTTTTTCATTAACTAACAATGCCAATAGAATACACAGTCATGTGAGCGAACTACGGGCACAGCTAGTAATTGTTCAAGATATTACAATTTAACTGGCCTCAGTTAAATTGTAATATCTTGAACAATTACTAGCTAAGCCTTTATGTAAGACAATAAAAATGTAAAATGTTAAGTTATTAGCAACATTCCATACAATAATATCGATAACGATGTCTTCAGTGTTACAGGTTTCAAGATGAATGAAATAAAACGTGATAATAAAACTATAAAAACCCTTACCGTTACATGTTCCAGATTTGGATTTGAATACATCGGGACAGATTCTTTTTAGTACCCGAATTATTATAGCCTCGGGACGGTTAAAATGACTTGATTTAGGGTCGTAGGCCATCGCAAGTTCTCTGTCAACAAATGAATATTTTAACTTCTACGTCCATGACTAATGGTCTGCTATAACGAAACAAAACGTACTTCATTATTGCATTGGTAATATTGCTACCAACACGATCTTTTGCAAAAGATAAAATTCCGGTTGATAGTCCATTATCTTGTTTTGCAACCCAATTCTTAGGTAGATCTTCAAACGATTTGATAACCATCATGTCACTGTCCAAAATTATACCACCCCACTTGTGTAGAGTAACAACTTTTAATATATATGATGTGTCTTCTATCGGGTGTTTACTTTTCTTTATATCATTCACTAGTATTGATTCCACTGCAGTGCCTTTCGCATATTGAGCGATGCGTATCCTTGCGACAATAACGTTAGGATACGTAAGAAGTTCTGCAAGGTATCTTTTACTTAATAAATCCGTAATAGGAAAGCTGAGCAATACGTATATATGCCACTGCGGATTAGATATAGCTGCAGATTCTGCAAGACATGCTTGCCTCATCGTCAGTTTTCCATTACACGTAGAGTCAATAAAGAATATTGATTTATTTTTTGGAAATAAGCTTGGGTCTTCAACTGATGGCAACACGTCTCTGCCATTCATATAATAACACGATATATCATCAAATTCTGTTTTAAAAAACATTTTTTCATCGGCTTTTATAATTGTTTCAGTTTCCTTATAAGTAACTAACATTGCGTAGAGAAACACTAAAACGAAAAACGTGAGCACAAGTCGAATGCAACGAAATCGAATGATCCAAATAATAATATTTTGCATTGTTTTCTGTTTGAACAATTAGGTAACAATTTCACTTCACCGGTAAATCCGATTAAAAATTCTGTTTGAAAAATTTCCTTCACTATATGGAATTTGATTACAGCCGGCCGCATGATTCACGGTGATTACAATACTCGAAGTTGTGAATTGGATACCAGGGCCCGGCAACCTGGCTAAATAAAATGAACGCTCTATCGCTGCAAATTTGAAACGATTAACTGGAAAATATAATTATATTTAATGTGTGTAGACTGTGTGTTAGATTTTAACTTATCCCAGAGCTAAGCAACTGCACTACGTCAAAAGTGTAGATAGAAAAAGATTAATCTTTACAGATAGATAATTGTTTAATTCAATTCTACGTTTCTTACATGATTAACCTTGAGACGAAGGATTGTTCAGGCATTGAAAATTGTACTATTACTTCAGTACTTCTAGAACATAACGATTTAAAGGCACGTTTTTCAACATAAAGTAAGTACCTACTCACGTACACAGAATCCAGACTCTAAAATCTTTTTCTCCAGAACATTATTAATCGGAATATTTCGTCGATAGCTTGGCCTATTTTATGATGTTCAATTCAACGTTCAACGAAGCAAATACGTCTATCAAAAGTGTCGGCCGTGTTTTATTAAGGACATTTTTCTCAGAACTAATCAGCTTAAGAATTTCGATTAGGAAAACGATAATGATGTCGGGCTTATCACTTCAGAGAAATTTCTGAGGAAAATCCGCAATTACATTTTGCCTGACCTGAGAATTGATTTCAGGACCCTTGCTCTGCTCACATCGTGCATATATACCACAGAGCACGCAATCGTCGCGCTAGTAGCTACTGGCGACATCTTTGCTAATAGTCTCTAATTTGTAATTAGAGCTGAGCGCAAGTTTCGGCTGTCAGAGGCATTGTCAAAATTGTCAGCTTCTATAAGTAAACGGTGACGATCATCGACGCGCTTGCTTTGTGTGTAAAGTGTTGAAAAATACCGTCTGTAGCAGTGACCGCCAAGGCGTCTCCGTGCACTATGGTATATCCTGTAGTAACACAAACGATGTGAATTACTATGAGAAATAAGCGTAAGAATAAAATATATTTTTCTTCTGTTTAGGTACCAAGCCATCGTGCGACCTATGCGGCCGAGGATGTCAAAGACTTGTTCCCTCGTCATGATCGCTTGCATATGGATCTGTGGCATGCTACTAGCGATTCCCTGCTTATTATACTCAACCACTAAGGAATATAGGTAAGTTTTACACAGATTATTTTTCCATTAATTAATGTTCGCATTAATAATTAAGCATTTAAGTGAAATGTTATCGTAGGCTATAAAATTTAGTTACGCAATTTCACGGGAGTGTGGTAGTAAAAAAAATACTAGTACCTACCTAAGAAAATAATCCTAGCTAATATTATATATGCGATAGTAAGTTTGATTGTTGTGCTTTCACGCTTAAACGGCTGAACGGATTTAGATGAAATTTGGCACATGGATAGACCATGACCTGGATTAGGTTACATTTTATCCCGATATTCCTATGAAATCGAGACTTATGCGGTTGAAACCGCAGGGCGCAACTAGTTATTTTATAATCTGACCTACTGTAACTCATAGCGAGAGGATAATAGATACTCCAACTTAATAAATAACCCATATTTCTGCTGACACACATTGTCCTGAAAAGCCAACTCGATGACGTCGGAAAATTCTAAATTGGTAATCTCGTGCTTCCGACAAGTTACGGAGCGGCAATGATTAATTACATTTAGGTACCCCCTATCCACGGCTGGAAAATCAACACGAAAATGATCTAACGAATCGTCAAGCACAATAATAATATAGCACAACTGATTGAATTATCAACAGCCAATACGATAAGACTTGCGTTATATTCAGATACGTTGATAATTTAAATTACCGGGTGATATACTCCCAATTCATTGGAGTTGAATTCATGAGAGTTGTATACAAACGCCGTCAGGCACGGAAAGAAAGAAAGAAAAATAGATTTATTTGTCCCAGAAACACGTGCACATAAAAGCTATGGTAATTCTTATAAATAATAAACAAAACAGATTTATGCTTATGAACACAGAACATTATTATACATATAGTCGGCAACTGCACGCCGTGACTGTGACAAGTCGGCTTCCACTCAGCGTGATGCTGTGCTATGGGGGGCCCACAGCAAAGCGCTGATTTTCAGTGGTCACCCGAAAACGACGTACAGAAACCAAATCAGGTTAAGAGATTTTAACATATTACAAAAAAATGGACAAAACAGGTAATAAAGTAAAACAAAATAAACAGTACTTGGAAAAGAAATACTACTATAAAATAACAACACAAATAATAAAATACCATAAAAAAGTATTTAAGACGCTGACAACACCTAAACCGCGGTCACTGTCAGATTGCATAGAAAAGAAAGAGAAGCGCGATGACACAACGCTTGTAATTTATTGCAAAATATGAAGCAATTCTCTATTTACTCAAAATTGAGTTGAGTAATCGAAAATAAAAAAACAACCAAGTTCTGCATTCAAATAAGACGTTCTTGTTATTAATTAAATACGTAACGTATGTTGATCCAAAATATCTGCATTAAATAAATGCAGATATTTTGGATTAGAACCCAAGGTAAGAGGTTAGTTTAACGTTAGTTTGTATCGAGGTTTTTATTCAAAACGTGTTTTGGTGACAACCAAGTTCTGGGAAATATGTTCAAAATTAACATATATTTATTCCGCTACCACAAAGTATACAGATTTGGCAATTTTTTTTCTTAAGAGTAGCCTATTTTGGTCAATTGGGTCTTGTCAGCGCCTTAAGTAGGCATCGTAACCATGCATAAATAATTCCTACCTACCCAATACATTAGTACCTACACAATAATGTTCAGTGATTTGTCTCGCTCCCACTCTCACCTTCGCGTCGCCTGCGCGCGCCTCACAATATAATAACGTACTTTATTACGGCATTTACTATTTACTAATGCTTCGCCGTTTCCGTATGTGTCGTCCGGTGGGTTTTCGTGTCCTTTCGTCCAAGCTTGTCTAAAGCTTACATGATTATTCTCCAGTGTGGCTAGCGCGCCGTACCGTAAAAAATCCGTGCCGGGTACAACGGGCCTAACCATAAGTAGCCTATGTAAGGGCCTGCACACACCACGTTTCTTAAACGCGCCGTTGACACGCGTTTTAGAAACGTGCGTTGACGGCGCGCTTTTATCCTACAGAAGGTCTACAGGCTGCGTCTGACTCGCGTGCGTATCGCGTCTGTATCGCTACAAACGCGCGTCAACGGCGCGTTTAAAAAACGTGGTGTGCACAGTCCCTAAGTACCTTCGAAAAAGTTGCAATTGCTAACGTAGATAGAATAGTTTTGAAAAACTTTATAAATTGAAAGTATTTATTTATGGATATGTACACAAATATAAACAGACAAGAAGAAAGGAACAGAAAAATACGTACGAAAGTGATGCTTATTTCTAAAGAAATCTCTTCCAGCATACCTGCGACAGGAAAGTAGACAAGGTGTGTAAGAGCAGAAGAGTAAAAAAAATACATAAAATCAAAAAACTATTCAATTATTTAAATACAAGGTGTCGTTTTGCATCCTCATCAAATTTCAGGAGGCTGCTATGAAAGACATATATAATCAAATAAAATAACGATACCTGCTCAATAATTAATACATACTTGTTTTTTTTATTATTTAAGTTTGACAGTATTTTAGAATACACGCTATACACTTTCACAGAACAGAGCCACCCCGATGCGTATGCGGTAGTGTGTGTGTAAAAGGGCAGCTACAGTGCGGTATCAGACAGGCCGTGTTTGAACATGCGTGTCCCACACATGCCGATTGCAGAAAATTATAAAAAAAACACTTACTTATTTTATTATTGATTCGTTTATAGAATCATTAGTATAGTTACCTCCCTGAATTTGACGAGGATGCAAAACGACACCTTGTATAAACATACAATATGAGAATACCTAGTAAATTCGTTAGCAATGAACATTTTTATGATGAAGTATAAACTAATAGCTGTTACTACTTCGATAAAATTGGTTCAGAAACTCAGTCATGACAAACGAAAATATCCAATCAACAGGCGATCTGATTTACACCTAATTATAGAATTATCTACTCAATGTAATGTAAATGTATAATAACTGTTCCCAAATTACGAGGTCTTTTTAATACATTATTTTTTGACATAATATTTTCTTTATTTGGCATTATATACGTACAATTTTGATATCACTATTTATTAGTGACTTTATGGATAGGACATTAATTCAGACTTGTTACAGTTGTAATAGCAAACATGTCATTTATTTTTATTGTTTTATTAATATTTTACATAAATTCTTTTGTATTTTGTGAATGTGAGAACGTTGTAGGCTTAATAGACTAGATTTGTAGACCATTTATTTTTTGTTAAGTACCTGGTACTTCTTGACAGGCCTACACTGTCCTCCCATACCTATAAACACTGTGATTTGAAATCATTGTAAATGCCAATTCTTTTTAAAAGAGTAACCGTGGAGTTTCTTGCCGGCTCTTCTCCATAGGAAACGAACAATTGGAACCGTGCACCTAGGTGTAGGTTTATGTGAAATATTTTTTTTTTGGTTTTTGATTTTGAATGTTTTAATCCATGACACGGTCTATGTGTGTCAAATTTAATCGAAAGAAAAGAAATAAAGAAAAAGTATTTAACGTGACTCGCACAGGAAGATCACAAACTAAACACAATCGTATAAAAAACAAAATTATATAAAAAGAAAATACAAACAAAGTCCTGTACGAGACCAAAAGGCTTCTATCTCAGCATGATGCTGCGACATTTAAAAATAAGTGTCACAGCGCTACGATTTTGATAGGTCCCGCTGTGAGCTCCATTTCACCGGCTTCATAAGGTACATAACTCATTTGTTGGGCTTGGTATAACTTTTTATAACATGCTGCCCTCTTCTTTGCTAGATTTGCCTTTTAATGCGTTTAAAACTAAAGTAAAATCCACCCTTTGTTCAAAGGCATACTATTGTATCAATGACTACATAAACGATAAGAATAGTTGGTCGCTGTGAATAACTCAAGACAATGTTTATGTTCTTTCTCCAGAATTAGCTTACCTACTGAAAGGTTATATTATATGAGTTCGTTTGATTATTTTTTATTTGACCGTATAAGTCAATGTAATTTAATTTAGTTAAATTTTAATTTATTAGCGACATAATCTACTCATTACAATGTGTGTTTTATGAGTTGTATTGCAATAAGTGGTTAGCTAGCGTCCTCGTCTATTGATTATACTATTCTTGCCTGAGCAACTAGCAGCAAGCTCGTCATGCTCCCTTAGATGTCACTGCCTGCGGTAGCGTCGGGCGTCGGGTTGCCTCCTTCCCTCCAATATGGCGAGGGAAGTTATGGCTCATCTTTGCGTTATGTTCGTGAACGGGTGCTACTTGTGGTGACTGGTCGTCTTGCTGATCATGGTTTTAATTGTTATTAGTAATTGTTTACTTATTTTACTTCGATGAGGCTAGTTTATCATTTCTCACTTCGAGCTACAGCAATAGCCTTATGTAAGCGGGCACGCCCTTTATGCCTGGAGGCTTTTATTTAGGTATTAAGTTCTATTTACGTTTTTTTATGTTGTAATTTTTATCTACTTGAGTACAGTTTGTTCATTGTTTTGTTGGTATACTGGCGTGTGCTAGCTAACATATGGCAAGTGAATTACGAAGGCTGTAGCCGGAGGATTGAAAAAAATACAAATTTTATTTAACTTAATTTATTTTATAATAATTACAAAATTAATTAATGGCTAAAAATGTCGACGGTTGACCGATGCTGTGTCAAAAGTGACGATTTCACGGAGGCCGCGATGTCCGGTGTCGGGCTGCATCACGTTGTGCTGCGTCGGCGCCTCGTGCTGCGGCTGATGCAATTCGCAGTAACTAGGTAAACGCTTGTCAGCGGTTTAGGTGCTATGTGAATATGTAACACCTCCCCTCGAAGATAAGCAACTATTTCGAAATCTTGTGTGAGGAAGATGATGAAATGTTGCTGTGATCAATTCTTATCTTGCTAGGAATGACTCTATTTCGTTCTTGAATTTCAGCATAATTTCCTGAATCATCCGTTTTCTTTGGTTGATTTTTCTGAAGACATTTCGTTCGATGTCGTCGGTACATCAGTGCAATGATAAGTGCACTTGCACCGGATAGTATTAGATAGATTGGAATCGTGGTGTGGTAGAGAGCTGTATCATTTGCTTCATTAAGTTTAGCTGGAGTTTGTAGCATGATCTTCGTATTTATTGAGTGCAGGTTTTCTAGGTCAGCAGAGTTTAGTATGATTGGTGCTTCGCTTGACATTTCTAAGTCTTCAATGTATGTAGGCAGTTGCATAATCTCCAGAGCAAATCCCTTGATGTGATTGTTGGAGTTTGCTATAGTGAATTCGGGCGTTTTGATGTGACAATTGTACGGGATGATCGCCAAGTAACTTCCTTCAAGGGTTTTATATGTCTCTTGTCTGCATGATATCTTCACTTTGGTTTGGTATGGGAAACTGATGGTGTAATGTTTCTCGTCGAGTTGTTCTACAGCTTCTTTCTTCAACGCGACTGAAGACAGCTTACAGCATGGCAGAAGTTCTTGTTTGGAGATCAGATGCTGGATGCAATCCGGATCATCTTGGGTCTTGTACTTTGATTTTGCTTCGCAGAGGTACAGAGAATTTACCTTCGGGCATTCAGCCTCCATGTACATAGAATCATGTCCAGAAATCGCAATAAAAGGTGAGGTAGGTATAAGGATTTTATTATTCTTGTTAGGGATAATGGACAGTTTATAAAGGTTATAGACTGGAGGGAAGGCAATCGGCACCTTAAATACTAAAACTATCTGATTTCCTATGTAGAAGTATCCTAGCTTAATTATGTCATAATAGTCTCTTAATTCTAATTCAAGAATTTCATCGTTTGAGTATAAAATCCTTAATTTATCTAACATATTCCTAATCTCAGTTATACTAACTATCATATGCGGTGTGCTTGATGCACGTATAAAGGCTAAAGTGTACTCTAGTTTATGGAGTGCTCCTAACAGATCATCTATGCTATCGCTTAAGATAGATAAGTATTGAGCCGTATGGGCGTAGTGGATAAAGTCGAAGTTTGCTGTACTATTAATTATCCGATTTAGAACATTTCCTATTCTTTCTTGGTTTTTAGTTATATTAGTTAACAGGTTGGCATTTTGTGTAACCCAAGTTTTAGATAAACTAACATGCTGATTAAGTTGACTCTGTACCTTATACTCATTTTCCTGGAGGATTTTTATAGCCTTATTGTACTTAATTGCATCAGTTTGGTCAAGATTACCAGATACACTCTTAATAACAGAACCGAGACCATCGATAAGTCCTCTTTTATGACAATTATGTTCAAATGACTCTAGCTGTGTAGATATTTTAGCTAATTTAGATGTGAGGTAATTCATGTGTGGTTCAAATAATAGGGATGTCTTATTATTTAGTTTATGTCTGAAATCAGTCAGTTTGGTACTAACTGTATCTATCTGAGATTGTATACTATCGAGATTAACATAATTAAGAAATGAATGATAGTGCGAAACGATACGCGTCGTTCCTAGATTAAACGGAAGGATACCAGGGCCATTTCCTAAAGGATCAATGGTTACTTCTTGTCCTTGCGTCATGTGGAGTACCAGCAACAGTAACATCCTGTAACAATGTGGAATCTTTAGGGCTCCTCTTTAGACGGGACTTTGCAACAGGACCTCGTTTCTTTCGAGTATAAATATGTATGGGAAGATCGGCTAGGACTATGTCTTTAGTAAAACGGGGAGCTAACTTTTGTCGGCTAGCTAGGGGATTACGGACAAATACTTGTTGGTCGGGGTTATATTCTTTCTCAGGTTCGCGATCTTTATTCCTATTTTCTGTTAATTCAGTCCTATGGTGAAGAGAGGTTTCATTTATTATTTCGTAGACTTGGGTTAGTCGTTTCTTATGGTCCAACAAGTAATTTTGCAGTAGGTGCTCAGATAAATTTAAATCCAAGGAATCGCGGGGATCGAAGTGTCCTGTGATTAAGTCTATAGGCCTACATTTAGTGAAGCTGTGTATCGAGCTGTTATAACCTAAAACTGCGTAGGGGATAAGATTTATGGCAGGTTCATTACGCTTTTCTAACTTCAGGATTCTGAGATGTTCGAGGATAGTAGAATGAAAGCGTTCTACTATACCATTATCGTTAGGGGTATGTGCAAGTATCTTATGATGCTGTATCTTATGAAGACGAACAAATTCTGAAAATAATGCATTGGTGAACTCAGGTCCTTGGTCTGTAACTATAGTATAAGGAACGCCATGATGGGTGCAAAACGTTAAAAGAGCTTGAATGACACTTAACGCGGTACCATCTCTGAGATGATATGCTTGCGCATATTTCGAGAAAGCGTCAACTAAAGTAAGATATTTCTCATTTTGTACTGTGAACAGGTCGAGATGTACAATTTCGAAGGGTTTAGTTGGAGGAGGAACTATGGAGAACTTTTGCTTAACTGGGTTTCGGTCGTATTTTGCTTGTCCGCAAATACCACATTCATTTATATATTTTGATATGCTTTCTTTCATTTTAGGCCAATAATAACGATGTGATAAGGCAAGGAAACATTCGTTTATACCACGGTGATTTGTTTTTCCTTCATGGTAATTACGAATGATTTCTTGTTGCCTTAAGTAATCTTTGACGTTTTCAACCTCTTTTTTTGTTAAGACCATATTCAAGGCGGAGCTTTTAAACTTATCTTGCATAATCGGGATTATATTGTACATAGCTAGTGGGGGATGAATAAGAATTCCTGTTCTTACTTTGGGATTAACATATTCTTTTACAGCATTAATTACATCCTCCTCGAGATTAGACTCTGATAGTTGTATAGTAGTTTTAGTGTGAGTTTCGAAGGGTTTAGACACGGTTGGGCGTTTTTTAATATCGCCTACGATTACAAGAGATATTTGACGATGGAATTTGTTTAGGGGTTCATCAGATATTGGTATTTCTAGTATGGGACTCTCAGCGCTGGTGTGTGCTGTTGCCGTTGTAGAATCGATCACTGAAGGGGGCTTCTCAGAGGTGTTAACTGCTATGGAGTTTGCATCTTCATTATTGATTTCGATGCGGGACAGAGCGTCTGCGTTAGTGTTCAGCTTACCCTGCTTATAGACAGTAGTGAAATTATACTCACTTAACTTTAATCTCCAGCGGGTTAAACGTGAATTCGGTTCTTTTAGATTCATGACCCATTGTAAGGGCTTGTGATCTGTAACGATTTTGAATTTCCTACCAAATAAGTAAGGGCGGAAATATTTGGTTGCCCACACAATTGCCAGCAGTTCTTTTTCAATTGTGCTGTAGTTAATTTCACTAGTGTTTAATGTGCGGGATGCGTATGCTATGGGTTTATCGGTACCTATCTGACCTTGTGAGAGAACGGCACCAATGGCAAGGTTAGACGCGTCGGTTGTCAGTATAAAGTCTTTACTAAAGTCTGGGTATTGTAAAATCGGATCATTAATTAAAAGGGTTTTGCATTTCTCAAAACAGTTGATGTAATTTAGATCGGTTATGTTGATTTTTGAACCCTTCTTAAGACATTGCGTCATAGGTTTTGTTATACGAGCAAAGTCTGGAATGAATTTCCTATAGTACCCTAACAGACCTAGAAAGCGTTAAATTTCGGTTGCCGTTTTGGGCATTGGAAATTTTTGGATTGCCGTGATTTTATCCGGGTTAGGTTTAATACCGTCTTTACTAATGATGTGTCCTAGGTATCCAGTCTCTAATTTTAAAAATTCGGATTTGTTCATTTGAATTTTGAAGTTAGATTCTCTGAGTATCTGAAATACTTTTTCTAAATTGACCATGTGTTCCTGAAGGATACTGAAAAAACGATGATGTCATCGAGATACACCAGACACACAACATTTTGAAGGTCCCGTAAGACATTGTCCATCACCCGTTGAAAGGTTGAGGGAGCATTTTTTAAACCCATTGGCATGCGGAGAAATTCAAAGTGTCCATGCTCGACTGTAAACGCGGTTTTTTGGATATCATCTGGGTTCATCTCAACCTGATGAAAGCCACTCGCAAGGTCCAGAGTGGTAAAATAGTGGCAGTTGCCTAACTTGTCAAGGACGTCCGAAATGTTGGGTATAGGATAGCGGTCATCTATAGTTTTCTCGTTTAATTTCCTGAAGTCTATAACCAAGCGCCACTTGGTTTTTCCACTAGCGTCGGCTTTCTTGGGAACTACCCAGATGGGGGAGCTCCATGCAGACTGCGAAGGACGTATGATATTTTGTTCTAGCAATTTAGAGATTTGATCCTGAACTTCCTGCTTATGTATGAATGGGTATCGGTAACTTTTTGTGTAGATTGGTACATCATCTGTTGTTCGAATAAAATGCTTTACTTGGTTCGTGAAAGATAACGACTCGTCATCAATATAGAATACATCGGCGTACTGAGTGCAAAGTGCTTCCAGATTAGCTTTTTCTTCGGGGTTTAAATGATCCGTACGTAGACGAGACAAAACTTCATTTACGCGATCGGACTGATTGGTGCGCATGCACTGGGCATTGAATAATTCTGTACTAACAGGGCGATCCATAGAAAAAACTACGTCATGACGTGACGCGTTTGTTACCTCTATTATACCTCTATTATTTTTTACAGTTGTGACGCAATCACCTATCAAACAATTTGAAACACACTGTTCAGGAATTAAAACGTCACCGTCCTCAGAGTTTATAGGGACTTTGACTAATTTAGATGAATTAGCCGGTACTATGTCTTCGTATAAATTACTATTACGTGAGTCATACATTAATAAAGGATTACTAGAGTTACGAGTGACCAACAACCTGTTTTTTAAATCAATATTAGATTCCAGTTTTTCTAATAAATCATAGCCAATCAAACCATCAAAAAAGTTATGAAACGCGTAAACAAAAAGAGTTATATCACTTGGCTCATTAAATTCCTGAAAACACGGTAAAGTGATAGAATAATCACTTCTGGTGGTAGCGTGAATATTCGTTACCTCAAAAGGATCATAATTACATGGTATATGGGATAAGAACTTTTGAACAACTGCCGGACTAATGAAATACATTTTTGCACCTGTATCGATTAATAATTTAAGCGGAGGGTTTGAAATTTGTATAAATGGTAATTGCCTTTGCGTTTGCAAATTAATCTCTATTTTGATTTGTCTGATTTGGGGACCTTCTGAAAATCCTCCTTTTCAGCGGATGGAGTCGGATCCTTTACTTCCTCTACTATAACATAGGAATCTGTGCACTGTGGTTGCTCATACGCGTGTTCACTCGGGTAAGCGTAGTCGGGATACTCAAAATACCCTTGATAATAATCATTATCAAAATAATCGCTATAATAGTCATACTGCAACTGATCGCTAAAATCATTATAATTAAATTCCCGTGTTCTAAAATAATTTGCGGGTGGTGGATTCCCGAATTTTGACCAGTCATGAGTTGCACGTGGGGCGAACGGTTTAGCCACATAGTGACTTACGCCACTCATAGGTTGCAAATTGTTACTAGTAACTGGCCCGGGGCCAGGCATTCTAAAAACTTGACCCTGGGGTCTATAATTAGACGGTGGCGAACTAAAGATTTGCTGCGTACGTGTGGGACCGCGATATTGAGGGGTTTGACTTCTCCAGATTGGAACAGGTTGCTGTCCTTGAGGCATGAATGGTCGCGAGGGTCCTGGCATATTAAAAGGCCTAGGGGGTGGCAAATTAAAAGGACGCGGCGTGGGTGGAGCCGCGTGATTCGGTGGCATAAGGCCATAAGAAAATTTAGGACTGACCTGATGCTGAAGCTGCGACTTCCTGTCGGGAGCATGATTGTTGCGCTGCTGCAAATACAACGTATTCATCTCTTCATGCACAAACTCTAAAGCTTTTTCAATTGTATCAGGCCGCATGCAGCGAATGCGAGAACCCAACGGGTCACGTAGACCACGTAAGTAAGACTGTAACGTGAGTTTCCGGTATAGAGTGCGTTTCGATTCAATGGTACTCGCTATCGTTTCATGTAGGCTGATATAGGTCATAATAGTACTAAAGAGATTTTGACACTGTTCATAAAATTCTTGCGGGGTTGCCGAACCCTGTGTTAAAAGCGCTAAGTCATTGTACAAGGATGTCTCGTCGCGTTGATCGGCGAAATTATTAACCAAAGCACTCCTGATTCCCTCCCAAGTTTCCGGGATACCATTCGTATTAATCGTACGCGATGCGGGTCCCACTACCTTATTTAGAATTCCGTTTAATAATGCCAAATTAGTTAATTGAAATTCCGGTCCATCTCCTATAAACGTTTGTACTAATTGATCACATAGTTTTATGAATCGAGTTAATACGTTCGAGTTTCCGTCGAACTCCGGAACCAATCGTAGGGCCTTGTGAACTTGATCCACTGAGTCAGCCATACTCGATATAAATGAACTAGTACTATCCTCCTGTTCGGTTTCTAAATTTCTATTAGCGTCTAAAGTACTAATTCTACGATTACTACTTAACCTAGGTGACCGAGATTGCCGTGGATGGAAAATCTTGGAAAGATAAAGGATAATAATTAAAGATAAAAAGGAAGCGACTCTAGAGCGATTCTAAAGTACTTACTTGCAATGATTTTGTACCTCCACCGTATCGATGTCTGGATACTCCTCTGGACTGCAGCTCTTGTAGGTTCTGGATACTCGTACGGTGCCCGACGGCCACCCGGGTGACTCGCGATCCTATCAATTTTACTCTCGCGAACCGGCCCGCGAGTATCCTACCGGCTGCGCCAATTACGAAGGCTGTAGCCGGAGGATTGAAAAAAATACAAATTTTATTTAACTTAATTTATTTTATAATAATTACAATATTAATTAATGGCTAAAAATGTCGACGGTTGACCGATGCTGTGTCAAAAGTGACGATTTCACGGAGGCCGCGATGTCCGGTGTCGGGCTGCATCACGTTGTGCTGCGTCGGCGCCTCGTGCTGCGGCTGATGCAATTCGCAGTAACTAGGTAAACGCTTGTCAGCGGTTTAGGTGCTATGTGAATATGTAACAAGTGTGTAATTTAATCCAATGTTTTGTGTTTCGTAATGTTAATTACTTTGTATACGATAAGAATAGCTTTTCATAGCTTTTCATCAAAATATTGAAGGTTTTTCTTCCAAACAATTGGAAATCGAATTATTTTTAGAAAAAACAATGTTTGACATTGTCTGTATAACTGGGCATTGGTTAAAAGATTATGAAATCTTAATTAACTATGAGAATTATAGTGTGGCCAGTTGTTTTAACCGAAAATCGATGCTGCGTGGTGGTTCACTAATCCTAATTAAAAGTTGTATCAAATCAAAAACTCGTAAAGACATAGTGGAACTTTCGGTTGAACATAGCATTGAACTGTATTGTGCTGAGCTAGATAAGCATGTTATAGTGTGCGTTTACAGACCCCCTAATTATCAAAACTACTCGATATTTGAGTCAGTTATGGAAGATGTTTTGGCTAAACTAGCAAATGGAAATAAATCAGTAATTATCTGTGGTGACTTTAACATTAATATTTTAGAAAATAATTCAAACAGCAGTAGATTATTAAATTTGTTTAAATCATTTAATTTGTCAAATGTGTTTGTGGAAACAACACGAATAACTACGACTTCTGCTACGTGTATTGATAACGTTTTTTGTTGCTGCGACTATTAAGATAAAGCCATCGTTCATTATCTCCCGTCTGACCACAGTGGTCAAACCGTAACGTCCAACCTAACAATAAAAAAAGTGCAAATACAATTCAGACCAATAACATCTGTTAATTTAAATACATTTAATAGCACTTTAATTTGTAAGTTAAGCGACCAGGATATTACAATGAACAATGTAAATATCTTGTATAAAGATTTCTTTTCGGTAGTCTAGACCGAGTTCAATAATTATTTTAAGAAGAACACTAAAACTATCACCCCTATGTTTTTATTTAGTGACTGGGCCACTAGAGGACTCAGGAAAAGTAGGGAAAGACTTTTCGAGCTGTATGGCCTTAAGCCTTACATAAACACTGAAACTTTTAATAGGTATGTTGCTACTTACTCTAGAATTTTTAAGAACACTTGTAAGGCAGCTAAAGCCTTGTACATTAGCAACAAGGTTAAATCAGCAGACAATAAAATAAAGACAGTTTGGAAAATTATCAATAATGAAACGAATAGGCACAAAAACCATGATTCTGATTACGCACTGGAGAAGTCATGTGGTCTCATTTGCGATAGCAAAGAAGTTGCTCAAAAATTTCTAAATTTTTTTACCAGTGTCCCGCTTAAAACTACTGAAACCTTAAATTCCTCGCCCTCGCTCGCTTTTGATTTAGTAAGGGAAAACGTTTCAGCTTGCACGATTTAATTTAACTTTAGGCATATTAATCCCTTAATAGTAATAAAAGCTTTTAAGCAAGTCAAGATCAAATTGTCTGAAGATCTTTGGGGAATGTCCATTAAAGTCTGTACCTCTATAATTGAGACTATAGCGCCCTACTTAGCCTTAATATTTAATTTATGTGTGGATCAAGGAGTCTTCCCGGATTTAATGAAATACAGTAAGGTAATACCACTTTTCAAATCCGGGGACAGTAAAGACACCAATAATTATAGACCCGTATCCGTGTTGCCGGTTTTCAGCAAGGTGTTTGAAAAGGTAATGCTTAATCAAATGCTCAATAATTTTAACTCGAATAAAATCCTTCACGATCAACAGTATGGTTTCACTAAAGGACGGTGTGCGACCGACGCCAGTGTAACCTTACTAAGACACATTTTTAACGCGTGGGAAGAAGCGCAAGACGCCATAGGAATCTTTTGTGACCTCCCCAAGGCATTTGATTGCGTCGACCACGAAACCTTAATCTTGAAACTTGAGCATTACGGACTTGGAAAACATGCGCTCAGCTTAGTAAAATCTTATTTAAATTATAGACAACAGCAAGTAAAAATTAATAATATCAATTCACTCGGTTTAAAAGTAAAAATGGGTGTTCCACAAGGCTCGATATTGGGTCCTTTCCTCTTTTTAGTGTACATTAACGATCTACTCCATTTATTAAATAATCAACCACAAATGTTATTTGCTGATGATACTTCTTTAATTTTTAAGGTAGATAGACGTGCTACTAATTTTGACGACGTAAATAACGCCCTATTGCAGGTTCAAAATTGGTTCACTGCCAATCATTTAGTATTAAATGGGAAAAAAACTAAGTGAATTCGATTTTCTTTACCAAATGTCAAAAGTGGTGATAATGAGATAGTATTGAATCAAGAGAAACTAGAATTCGTTGATAAAAACTGTTTTCCTGGGGATCACGCTCGACTCAAGGCTACGATGGGGTCCTCATTTAACATCTCTTGCAGGACGGCTAAGTTCAGAGGCATATGCTGTCAGAAAAATCCGTCAATTTACTGATGTAGATACCGCGAGGATAGTCTATTTTAGTTACTTTCATAGTATCATGTCTTACGGTATTTTACTTTGGGGACGGGCTGCAGACATTGAGTCAATTTTTATTCTGCAGAAAAGAGCTATCAGAACCATTTATAATCTCCGCAGGCGCGATTCTCTAAGGGACCGGTTTAAGGACATTAACATCATGACGGTACCTTATCAATATATCTACGAAAACATCATGTACGTAAGGAAAAATTTACATCATTTTAGTAAAAGAGGTGAAAGACATAATTATAGAACTAGAAATAGGGACCTATTATCTCAGCCAGGTTTCAGACTGGCTAAAGTAGACTCATCTTTCATGGGGTACTGTTTAAAATGTTACCATAAAATTCCACCCCACATACTTCAACTGAATCAAATGAAATTCAAATCTTGTATCAAACGCACACTATGCAGGCAGGCATATTATAAGTTGGGTGATTACAACGCTGATAAAAATGCTTGGCTCAATGCTGGTCCTGCTTCACAACCACAACCAATTGAATAATTAACATTTGAAAATACTGTTGGAGCAGCTGAACATTGTAAGACTATCTTTGCATTGTATAAATTCAATCTACTTTGTATTGTATAATTGCATTGCACAGGTGTGAGTACCATGTATAATAGAGCTACCATATACCGGTTATGTAATTGACTTGAATGGACCCTGGCAGCTGAGAGTATGTCATGTTCCCTCAGATGTCTCGCTGATGGTGGCGCGTGTGTTGGATCATTTAGCTCCCTTCAAAATGGTTGAGCTAAATGGTGCTGATCCATGCGTCATGCTCGTGAACGGGCGCCGTTAGTTGGGACTGATCACCTCTTAGCGTCCTCGGCTTATTTGTAATTATTTTATTTAGAAATTGTTTTTGTTTCTTTTTCTACTATGGACGCGTTTTTTATTTTACATCGTCCACACAATTAGTTATAATTTCAACATTATTTTTGTACTAATCTTTATGTATCAATTTAATTTAAAAGAGTGTCCATGGAGTTTCTTGCCCGTTCTTCTCCATAGGTACCCAGTACGCTTTGGAATGGGCAACTAGCTTCATATTTCTAACTGACCGACTCCTTGACAATTCAAAAGTGCCTGTAAATGGTTTAATTCAAATAAATGCTTTGAGTTTGAGTTTGAGAGTTTGAGTTTTACGATTTGTATAGAATCAAGTTTATATAACTAAACAGACAGATGTGCTGCTGGGGAGTTTGTTCCACCACTTCTTCTTCCCAGCTAAAGCACTAGGAAGTGGTGCATTTTTGGGGGACTGTCTTATGTAACTTTAACGTTCAAAAAGTGCTGATTTTCAGCCTAGTTTGAATAAATGACTTTTGATTTTGATTTCGATGTCACGACGGGCAGTTACAGGAATAGGTAAATAAATAATCAATAAAATAGATATTTATGTAAACTATTAGCAAATAAAATTATATATTTATTTAATCCGCGTGCCAATCGAAATAAACTCCCATAATATGAAATTATATATTAGTAGATTATTATGTTTGGTATGAATTTGGAACATGGATCAAAAAGAGATATTGCTTGACCCAATTAAAATTGATACACTGCGGCACGTCAGAAACATGTAGTATGAAGGTTCTCACCAACTCTCCCTCTGTATCATTTCAATTCTAGTTTTAGGAATGAATAATAATAATAATAATAATAATAAAATCGTTTATTTATAAGAGGGGCACATTTACAATAAATACCTTAACAATTAAAGTAGAGCACAGTTGCTAATTTGCCTGAACTAGGTTGGACCTGTGTTCAGGCTAGAAAGTGCAGAAAAACATAATGTAATAAATTAACAATGAATATAGAGTTACAACGAAAATAAAACTTAGGTAAATAAAAGTAAAATAGCATGTTCGCAGTTCTATTTGCAGACAACAAGTAGATCTTCTGTCTGGGCATAATTGATGGTTAGTAAATACTTAAGTATAATGTTCTTACAGCTATAGTAATTTAATTTATAGATACTTAATTTTTTATTTAATCTATTGTACAGAAATGGGCCTAAGAATGTAAAAAATCTTTGTACAAAGACATTGTAGTGACACAAGTACCAAGGAACCACAAACCTTACCAGATACCAAGAACCTTACCAGATACCAAGAACCTTACCAGATACCAAGAACCTTACCAGATACCAAGAACCTTACCAGATACCAAGAACCATACCGTTACGTTATTGACACTCTGACAAGAAACAAGAAACAGACCGTCTTGAAAAAGACGCGTTCACGACACTCTGGCAAGAAACAAGAGAACGCTCTGAAAAGAGCGGTTGGTACTCAAGGCTGACGACGTGCGTGAAAATCATGAGGCAGCAGAGGTGGACACACGGTGACACGCAGAGATCTTCACGCAACGACGGCAGCCCGAGAAAAGGATCGACGCGCGCGCGCTCTCGCGTTTTATAGTGTCGCGAGTACTTGCCCTGCGCGGACGACCTCTCCCGCGCGCCCCGCGGCGCGGCGGATCGAGCGCCCTCTTGTGATTGGTGGGTTGTAAATCGTAAACACTGTAGGCTAAGAAATACTTGTACTATAATAAAAACGAATATCAATAGGCATAATTCCAAATAAAATTTAACCATCAGAACTACAATCGACTTTTATTAGTTACCTCAAGAAGCACCTCACACGCAACTAAACTGGTGACCCCGAACCCCGAGAACCGCAAATCTGGTTGAAATGTCGAAGGAAAAAGTTGAAGAATTTTGCGACGCCCACGGCATCTCAACAGACAACAGCAACGTTGCCGCCGTATCGCTGCCTGCGCGTTTGCCACCATTTTATCGTCAAAATCCGCGGCTATGGTTCGCGCAATTCGAAACCGCCATCGCCGCCAGCAAAATCAGTGAAGACCAAAAATTCAACCTCGTCGTTCCACTCCTGGGATATAGCGACATAGAACAGGTCAGCGACATAATCTTGAGCCCACCGACTACGGGCAAATACAGCACACTGAAGAACAGGCTAATATCAACGTATCAAGAATCGGACCAACGCCAGCTACAGAAATTACTCGCTGGACTCGAACTCGGCGATCAGAAACCTAGCCAGTTACTCCGCAAGATGCGCGATTTGAACGGCAAATTAATGTCAGACGAAGCACTCAAAGTCATGTGGCTCAATCAGCTGCCCACGCAAATTCGCGCCATTATCTCAGTGAAAGTGCAGCAGAGGTGGACACACGGTGACACGCAGAGATCTTCACGCAACGACGGCAGCCCGAGAAAAGGATCGACACGCGCGCGCTCTCGCGTTTTATAGTGTCGCGAGTACTTGCCCTGCGCGGACGACCTCTCCCGCGCGCCCCGCGGCGCGGCGGATCGAGCGCCCTCTTGTGATTGGTGGGTTGTAAATCGTAAACACTGTAGGCTAAGAAATACTTGTACTATAATAAAATCGAATATCAATAGGCATAATTCCAAATAAAATTTAACCATCAGAACTACAATCGACTTTTATTAGTTACCTCAAGAAGCACCTCACACGCAACTAAAACATGTTTTGAGGTTGCATTGGATATGCATACTATATCATTCCGTCTCTTGTTAGTATTGTTGGCATTGTAGGTAAGCATGGTGTGCTATTTTAATACTAAGTGCATTATGAAAAGCTGGCGAACTGTCAGTACGTTGCAGGATTTATATAGCAGATCTGTGGGAAAGAAGAAGGGATGGAAGTTTGCTACTTTCAAAATAGCTCTCTGAGCTCTTTCAAGAGGAAGCAAATTAGTTTTTGGTGCTCCACCCCAAGACGTGATACAGTATTGAATTATAGATTGACATAGGGCCAAATAAACTTGTGTGATCAATTTTGAATCTGCTATTGTTCGCAATTTCTTAAAAACATATATTAGTTTGCGCACTCTTTTAACCAGGCTTTCAAAATGTTTTTTAAAAGAAAGTGTGTCGTCCATTATTACCCCCAGGTATTTTATATTGCTCGTTTTGAGGATAAAAGGCCAAATACACATGTTGCCTGTACGGTTTCCACATTGATGGGCATATAGATGAGGGTTAGTAATGTTAGGTTGAGGCTTGCGCATGGAGTAGGTAATATATTTGGTCTTGTCGGCATTTAATGTTAGTAAATTGCTTTGATGCCAATTAGTCACAGTATTAAAACCTAGTTGAGCGATTTCAAACAGTTCGCTACTGGATTTAGCGGTAAATATTAACGCCGTGTCGTCGGCATATGATATAATTTTGCCGTCTTTAATATTTAAATTACACAAATCATTAATATAAATCAGGAAAAGGGTGGGGCCTAGAATACTTCCCTGAGGAACACCAAAACCAGTATTTTTCTGTTCATCACTTGTAATATTATCTATTCTTACACATTGGTACCGGTCATTTAAATAGTAAAAAGTTTCAGCGGCGTTCCCCTTATTCCTATGGTCTCTAATTTGTTCAGAAGAACAGAAACAGACACCGTGTCGAAGGCCTTGGCTAAATCGAGAAAGACTCCCAGGGTCTGGTTTCCTTTGCCGAGTTCTACTGAAATATAATCAGTCAGGCTATGTACCGCATCCGCTGTCGATAGTTTGGCTCTAAAACCAAATTGCGTGGGGGATAAGATGTTCTTTTTTTCTAGGTAATTAACTAGCCTACTATTTACGATTTTCTCTAGTATTTTTGAAATTGAAGGGAGTAAGGATATTGGTCTGTAATTATTAACTGTGTCTTTACGTCCAGATTTAAAGATAGGGATTACAACTGACTTGACTGAATAATGCATATTGTAGAATTCTGTTGAGCATTTTAGAGCCAGTTTTTCAGCAGATAATTTGATCACTTCAATAGCCTAACAAGCGAAATATTCCATCGAAATAATTTATTCTCCTCAGACAGTCTAGAAAAAAGCTGCCCACGTTTGTTTGCGTATCGTCAACATTTTGGAGGGTTCTCACAATTAGGTATATAGAAAATTATTTGGGGTAGGAGCCTATCCGAAACTTTTATTGAAATTAATAAATGGCGAATGACGCCAGAGTTGGTTGCTGGATCACTATTGCTATCCTGGTTTAAATGAAGGGTGATGGGTGGGCTGGTGTAATTACAGGCATATTATGGGATTTTAATCTTCCGCCTGGGATGACAACGCTTCTGCAGATAATGCCTCTAGTTGGCCTTTAGTTTATACAATACTTCTGGTATTTATTTATTGACTAGCTACGCCCCGCGCTTTCACCCACATAAGTTTCGATTCCGTTGGAATATCAGGGTAAAAAGTTTCCGTTGTCCTAATTCGGGTCATGGTCTACTCATGTGTCAAATTTCATCCAAATCCGTTCAACCGTTTTAGCGTGAAAGCGTAACAAACAAACTCAATTTCGCAATTATAATATTAGTTAGGATTTTGCTAAAAAAATATATATTAATATACTTTTTTTGCTGACTGAACTTCACTATTTTAGGAACTATGTGATGCAAAAATATTTCAAAACTCTTCTGTCATTCGAAGCTTATCCGTGATTTTTTTTTAATTAACGTGTGGATTTGTCTGTGGCAGGTCGAAGGGCACCCTCAAAACTGCTTGCCTGCTGTCGTGGCCCGACGGATTACCTGACGTGTCATACATGGATTTTGTGTGAGTAAACAGCCCCACTTTTTCGTATATTTTTTTGTTAGTTAGTAGGTAGTTTGTTAGCTTAAAATATGTTTGTTGGTTAGATAATGTTTTATGACAGTACATACTTTCTCAATATGTATGGCCTAAGTAATATTAACTAATTTAGCTATTCTAAAAGTTCAGTCAAAAGTTTGAAACAAAATACGGTAAGCTTTTAGGATTACCTGCCTAGCCATCAAGAGTTTTTCTTGGGGAATTTACGTAATAGGTTTGCAAAATGTCACGCTATTATTAGATTGAAACTTAAAAGTCACCGCTCTAAATAATCTATAACTTCAACTTTAGCCCTAATAAAGTACTGATCGCTTAATAAATTACAGCCTAAAATGTACCAATGCACTATTTAAGGCTCGTGCAGACTGGCGCAATATCGCCGGCGCGACAGGCAGCTAGACGCGCAGTGTGACTTTTCATGAAATTTTCATAGAAATTATGCTACTAGTGTCGCGTCGCGCTGACGCGTTGCATCTGTCTGCGGCAGCCTTTATAGTGTGGCATTGTTTCATACGGCTGAGTCATCATACATCGTACATCGCTTCGTCATCTAGACTGGCAGTTTGCAAATTTAGTTTTCATAATAAAATAAAGTTTATAACAACTAGGTAACTTAACTGCAGATTTACCATATTTAGGACTTACTTCCTCCGTTTGTTCAGCAACCCATCACGTACTTTGGCTTCTGATGTGGAAATGCATAGACACTTCCGCATCGGAGGCCAAGGTACATTACGCATTCCACCTATTATTTTATTATCACTTTATTTTATTGTTCAGTTGCTAGTTACCTATATACATACATAGATACTGGTGCTGATTCCCTTGTTCACAAACTAAACTAAATTTAAGTTCAGTGCATCTTTTTCTTTCTATTTCATTAAGAAAAGGACAGAAGATAAATTTTAGTTTAGTCCTGTCAAAATAATCAGCGCTTGACGTAAATTATTTAATCACGTCTAAACTTGTATGGAGTAGTGACAGGCGCTGATTAATTTGACAGGACTAAACAAAAATGTATCTTCTGTCCTTTTCTTAATGAAATAGAAAGAAAAAGATGCACTTAAATTTAGGTTTAGTTTGTGAACAAGGGAATCGGCCCCATTACAATGGGGCCGATTCCCTTCCCCATTACAATGGGGATTAATCCGACAAAACTAGTGTCAAATAAAAATTTTCTGACGAGAAAATATATATTGGGAGTAGGGAAGGATGGGTGGGGGTTAAATCATGTTGTCATTAATCCTAAGTTTGGGCTCCGAACTAATCATATGTCCGTAAGTGATACGGAGTAGAAAACACCCGTTACTTCAGCCGAAACTACGGATTCTGTACTTAGGGAGTAGACCCTGACGAAGGTTCGTCGGTCTTTCAAAGTAGGTATAATAGACACACACACACATTAGCAACACTTCCTTAAATGTGTCAAATATTTGCAGAAGACGTGACGATAGACTGTCTGTCGTCTTAGTCGGTTAATACGATTTTTAATAAAGTGCTTTTAAAATTGTACTAGAGACGCTTGTTTATTATTCCTTTTTTGTTTATTGTCCTTTTGTGGGGTATTTAGATGAAAGTGATATATTTTTGCTTGTGGAAATTCTTACTGACCTTTACAAGTAAGCTACAAAAACAAGAAAGACATTATAAGACTTCTCAGCGTTGAATGGCTTTTTTCCCGGTATCAATTATAAAAAAAACCTTGTTTACAAACAATTAGATGTAAACAGTTTTTTTGACGAAGTTACGAGTATCTGGAAGAGAACCGGTGTTACCGACATACTCTGCAGAGTAAGCAAGCTGAAGTGGCAGTAGGCTGGCCATGTTTGTCGAAGGACCGATGGCCGGTGGAGCAGACGAGTCCTGGAGTGGAGACCGCGTATCGGCAAACGTAATGTGGGACGCCCCCTAGCTAGATGGACCGATGACCTTAAAAAGGTAGCTGGGACAGACTGGATGCGGAAGGCGGAGGACAGGGTGTTGTGGCGCAGCCTGGGCGAGGCCTGTGTCCAGCAGTGAACTGTTATAGGCTGACTTGATTGAGTTGAGTTTGTTTGAAATGTTGTTGCGTAGCTAGTGGCCTTATATTTATAATTTCCCACAAAAACAGCGACTTACTAAAGTAACACCTCAGTTATTGGATTTGTAGCTGCGAGGTGTCGTGAGGTGCTAGTCCTATTTTCATTATGTACAAATTGATATCTGTACACGAACTATCATTATATAAACATAATCTTATTCAGCAGAAAGACGTCCACTACTAAACATAAGTCTCTCCCAAGCATCGCCACTATCACTGTTCCTGTGTTTGTCGCATTCAGCGGATTCCCGCGACATACACCGGTTTATCAGCCTATCCAACGGGCTAATTGTCTAACACACATAAAATGACAATTGATCGCAATTGGTTTAATTTTCGCAGTTCATCCACATTCATTGCGATATTTTCGTTGTTGAGCAGACGAAATTTTCAAACATACGAGGCAATGGATTAGCAATATCTTTCAAAACTCTCAAACTGTGATTCAAACTGTGTAACGCACATATTGAGCAGTTTTTGAATTGAGAATTTAAAGTTTGAAACTTGTCAAACCCTACCCACCACTAAGGCTTCCGTAGCCCGCAAAATTCAAAATTGATTGCAGTTTGACAAGTTATCAACTTCAAGCTCTAATTCAGAAACCGGGTATTACCCACGCTGCACTTTCTTGTACAAAGTCACCATTCTCAATATCTTAATAAGCCGTTCTCACTTTATCAACATCGAACTTAGTTATGTCTCTAGGCTAACTAGCCTAAAGGCATAACTAAGTTCGATGTTCATGCAGTTAATTAACATATTGAGAATCAGATACAAATCAGACTAACAAGTCTGATTTGTGTCTCAAATAGAACTAAGCTATGCCAAAGTCGACCGGCGTCAGTCAAGCGACACTAAGTTTATTAGTCTTTCGAATTGATATGCAGACTGGAGTCCCGTTTCTGTAGTTTCCAAGGATCAACAATTGAATTCAAGATTGTCGGGAGTTGTGAGTTGTCGGGATTCGTGTTAAGAAGTATTTCGGTACATGAGTTTATTTGCAGAATATAACTAAGGGTACCTATCCTACACAAAACCATAAGATGTACCCACATTTAACCAATGAGATTATGTAGGTGTTTGATTAGTTTCATGTAATAGAGGGCGAGCCTATTGCCAGCGTGGTTACGGAAAACTATTGTAAACTTATAACAGTTTACCTAACTTGGGCGCCCAGAACCACAGGCCTCAGCGTGAAGTCCTGGGTGCGGTCGCGCTTGCTTCCACTAGACTAACGAAGCAGAACTATTCAGATTTTACTGTAGATTTTGTATTGAATCTTTGAAACAAAAGAAAATAAATATTAAACCCGTCTACTACATCTGCAGCGTGTCGGCATTTTTTTTTTGTTTGGGTGGGAAATTATTATTATTATTATTATTAACCTATATGTAACGGAATTTTTCAACGTAATTTTCAAACTTCTAATTGTCGTATCGAAATGAAACTCTATATGTATATGTATTTCGGATAACAAAACTATAATTTGTTATCTTGGAGCTGATCTGATGATGGAGTGGAAATATTCAGTGGCTACTAGTAAACCCCTCGAGTTTGGGCTCATATGGTTCAGTTTGACGAGCTTTAGAAGATAAAAGAGTATAAAAGACTATAAAGAATTTTCATATCTGCTGGAGCAGGCACTGCATGGGAAAACTTATTTGTTTAATTAGCTGAAAAACCAAGTCAACCGGTGTTATGGAAAATTAGTAGAGAATCTTGGTTCTCTCACTGGAGTTGCAGCAGGATTGGTCGGTGTATCTACATTACAACTTCTGCTAAAATTGCTAGTACAGAAAAATGGAGTCATCGTCAATATGCCACTTCTTACTGGTAACTATTTAAGAGTAATGCATCAACTATAGAAAACGTTGAATATCTCTGCATTGATGGAATGTCTATGGTTCCCGAGATGCTTTGTATGATTGACTCTTATCTGCGACTATTGAAAAGACCAAACACCTTTTTGGAGGTATAAATGTTTTATTATTCGGAAATTTGATGCAATTACCACCAGTGCGAGGACATCAAGTTTTTCAATAACTAGAGCATATAAAGCCACACATTTATGGTGGCTGTTCAAGCTGTTTGAACTTAAACAAAACATGCGCTAACAAGGAGAAAAAACATTTATTGATGTACTATGCCTTGAGAGTCGGAGAATTGACATCTGAACATCTTGCAATATTTCTAGAAGAAGTTTCAATCTCGATGCTACCAATAAATTCTCCATTGAGGAAGCACTAAGAATCTATCCAACGAATGATCAAGTAGCTAAACATAATGAGAAAGTCCTAGAATATTTTGAGAAAAAAGGGACAAATATTCATACAATAAAGGCACAAGATCAACTCATTGACGCTACACGAGGTGATAAGGATGTGGACTCTGATATACCTGATGATATCAATAAGACAGGATGTCTTCCTAAGCTATTGAAAATCTTAGTTGGAGCTAAAGTAATGTTAAGATCGGTTTGGTAAATGGTAATATGGGTAATATCAGTATCACTGATATTATCTGGCCACATTTCCGTCGTAATCAGAAGTCCGTAACGATGTAGTCCAAATGGTATACGTGTAATTAAACCAATATCGATACATTTTCCAGCATAATATAGCTATGGTATCGCTGAAAGACGAATGCTGCCATTCATTCTGAGCTAGGCATCGACCGTACAAAAAATGCAAGTCTATACGGTAGATTACGCTGTTATTAATCTGGACTCTCAGTTGTTCGCTACCGGACAGGCTTATTATGTAGCCTTCAGTCGCGGAAGGTCACTCAATGGTAGCCAAATAGAAAACCTTGATCGCTCAAAGATAACAAGGGAGAGTTCCATGAAATGGAGATTACATGGAATTCTCCCTGTAACTTATAACAAAAATTTAATAATAAATCATTAATTAGATTGTAAAAAAAAGCATGGGGTGCTCGACATCAAATGTTACGACTTGTTCATTGTTAGCTGTTTATAAAAGTAGAGTTATTATTAAAATTAAAGTATCTCCCCACGCTTTTTTACAATCTAATTAATAACTTTGTTAATAACATCTTATTTGAGACTTATTAGATTTTTAAGATTATAATGAACCAGTGGACTTATAGAACAAACTCTTCATATTTAAAACTTGTATATGTAGTTCGGCTTGCTATTAAAGCGTGTTTATTTTTAAGTATATTTTATATTATTAATTTTTTTGATAATTCAATTTGATAGGCATTCAAACGAAGCTTTCCATTTTCTATAACTAATTTTCATTCGTTGAAAAATATGTATTGAATCAAGTCCAATTTATTATTAAGGGTTGTTAATCCTAAATTGTGCCAAGTAAAAGTTTGTCCAACCAAGTAAAAGTTATACATATTACTGTATATTGTTGAGTTCTGCAAACAGAGGATTAAATTATGTGTTTTTCTTCGAATTTGGTGTTGAACCAGTGGAAAAGGGCCGCTTCCGGCCTTTTTTCCTGGTACCGGACTATGCACCAGGCATGCGTTCATTCAATTTGTGTTTACCAGCCACATACTCGTAGAATCTGCACGCTCTCGGCTCGTCTGTCGAGTTCGCAGACCGGCCTCTCCTTATGGGTATGCGTCACATGATCGGCGCGTCACCTGCAGTTCAGTTGAAGCGCACTACGCCTTGCAGTTAGAGTCCATCAGGATAAAATAAATTAAACCTTCACACTTAATTACTCTAATTACTAGTACTTGCTGCGTTAACATTTTAAAACTAGTTGATATTTTTTTGAAGCAGCTCTGTTTCGGTCGTGGTAACTTGGTTCATTTTATAAGATAATATTCATTTGATGGGTTACGTTTTTAAATTGGTCAAGGACAACTAATGAGACACAATTAATTTTCTATTGTTTGACTCCGAATCGGTGTCGCGCGGGGCTTAACAGGTCGTGAACCTAAAACCGTTTGAAATCGATTCCTTCGTTCGTAAACCAAATGCGTGACTAAGACTTACTATCTGATGTACTCCTTAAGTTTTCTAGTACTCCCTCTTCAATTACGCCAAATTACAGCTTCAGTAAATGTTTTAATCATTTTACCCGTCTGCCTCAGAGGGTTATGATTTTACTTAAGTTTTTTTTTACATTATTTGTCTGTTTTTTTTGTTTTATGATTAAATTAATTTACGTGTTAAAGCAGTGAGTTTTCTTTTTTATTTCGTTACACTGTGTATTAAACTAAAACTGTCAAACATATTTTGAAAAACAATGTTCGAAGGGAAAGGTTACTTTTCCAATTATCCTGTCAACTCAGGAACAAAATCGGAAATAACAAGTTTCTGTAACTGTCATACCCGTTTGGAATAAAAGTTAGACATTTTCTCATTCCATATTTCGTGTTATACCAACTTAAGGAACCCCTCATTTCCTTGCAAATGAAGTTAATGTTTATTTCTTGTCTTTACGGGTCTTAAGTTTCTATGGCGCTGTCTTAATTAATAAAAGGGTGTGAATTGACATTTATAATCTTTATCATCTACCTTATTACAATCTGCCTTTCGATGTACATACGGATGCGAGTAACTATGGGATAGGCGGTATGCTCACTCAATCTATAAACGGAAAAGAGCATCCCATAGCTTACATGAGCAAATCATTAACGGCGGCAGAAAAAAACTACAGCATCATGGAGCGGGAGACTCTGGCAGTTCTCGTGGCATTAGAGCATTGGCAATGCTATTTAGAAAATGGGAAAACTTTCACGGTTTACACAGACCATAGTGCATTAAAATGGTTTCTTTCATTAAATAAGCCCACGGGAAGACTCGCACGTTGGGCGCCAATGTAGCCTCCACCCGTTCGATTGTTTTTTTACTAATTTATTTTTGACACATTTATAATCATTAACAAAGACAGTAACTATTTTTCTTGACACAATTGAAAAACGTTACTTCTTTCTATAATTTGTAAATGTTTTATTAGATACTAGCTTTTGCTGCCCGCGGCTACGCCCGCGTGGCTTTTTCTAAAATAAAGTACTAAGTTACTTGTACAACATCAGTTATATGCCAGTGAAAGTCGTGTCAGAATCGGTTCAGCCATTTCGGAGATTAGTCGGAACAAACAGACAGACTGACAACAACAATTAAAAAAAAAAAATTTGGTATGTACCGTGTTTACATCCAAATGCATTTAGTAAAAAGCGGTTATTTTTATTTATTTGTTATTATTATTATTTATTTAACCATTTATGTACATAAATACAAAAACAGAAAAGAAGAACAGAACAGAAAAATACATACAAAGGTGATAGATATTCCGTATTTATTTCCACAAGACTATTCACGATTGTTTGGCGTTCTGTTATGTAGTTTCCGTCTACCCCCATGGAAAGGTATTATGTATGTAGGTATTATTGTACAGAAATGAATATTTCCTTAATAGAATGGTCAATACTGTTTTATTTGTATTAGCTGACTAAAACATTTAACCAAAACTATTGTCCTTATTATTTCCATTCGTATAAACAATATTATTAATCTCCAACATTGTCCGATTCAGGAGATATTAAGTTTAATATACTACTCAATACTCAATTTTTTATTGCATTCCAAAATGTGTACATATAATAGTTGGTATATTAAAACATCGAATCAATTATGGACCCTGTCGGGCACAGCAAAGTTAATTGATCCGTTGTATTTGAAACTTATACGTATAACTCTCTCTAACTTATACGTATCCACACAATACATTTCATTGTCCTTTAAAGAAACCATTTTGATATCAACCCTATTATCCTTGTTAATTGATTTATTGAATCCTGTTTAACCACCAATAGCTGTTATATTATAATTTACATGTCTCAGCGAGCAAACTATACATAGTATATCCAACGGTCACAAAATGTTTACGAGATAAGAATTGTCCTTTTTTTTTTGAAGGTGGGAAATCATCAAATAGCTTCTCCCGCTCTGGGCGGAGCAGGAGGGTGTGTCAGACTCTTACTGACTGAAACCCACCCGTATTTCTTCCTATTGCCTGTGTTGCGGGGGCCTCGGTGACCCATAAGTACCTTCCCGCGACCCCGGCAGGCATCGGCCCTAGTGGACCCTTACCTTTGTGCTAACGACATCTCTTTGAGGCGCGCGTGGAATACATCGCGCCGTCGACCTGAGCCTCATCCTTACCGGACGGTGAGCTACCCATTGCTCACCGTCCGCAAGCCCGCGCCTACGTTGGCCGGAAATCCGCCCGGGATTCCCGACGCCCAGGGCGTCTCCTGTGGCGGCTAGGGGCGAGAGGGCGCGAAACATGCCTTTCCCTCAACCGTCCCGCCTCCTCCTTTGCGAGCATTACTGCTTCGCAGAAGGAGGTGACGGCTGCCCATGCCCTTTCGCTCCGTAACATGGCCTGAACCAGGGCCGGACGCGAGAGGTCTTTGCCGCCGATCGCCCCCACGAGGATAGAATTGTCCTTACAGTTTCATATTGTACAGCTAACAGTAGCGTTGCATTGTTGAACATGGCTGGGGTATGAATAAATGGCTTTTTGAAGAGAGATTAGTTTAGATCTTATTGTATTTATTGAAGAAGGATTAATTATGATCTTATTGTATTTATGTTATTTTGTGGTGATGATTATGTGCAATTTCTATCGACTACTAACCCATGGGCTAATTAGCTGGAGTCAGTGTACGGTTCACTTTAATCCAAGCAGATCGATCAAATTTTTTCAAATTTTTGTCTTCATTCGGCAACTTTCACACGAAGTGAAACTTCTGAACACAAAAGGAATCGCCTACCGAATGATCGCAAAATGAAAGCAATGAGCACATTAACGTTCATTCTTATGTAATTTTGTCGGTGTCGTGTGAATGTGAAATTAAACAAAAATTGTGAAGTGAAGCGTCAGATTTCAGCTTCTTCCGGGTAGCTATTTAGGGTGTTAATCAAAATATTTTATCTCACATAAACCTACGTGGGCACTTATGAAACGTCAAAAGCTAACATGGTTCCAATTGGTCGTTTCCTGTGGAGAAGAGCCGGCAAGAAACTCAACGGTTACAAATAATTGGCTTTTGCAATGTTTTCAAATTACAATGTTAATAGGTATGGGAGAACAGTGTAGGCCTGTCACGAAGTACCAGGTACATAACAAAAAATAAATGGTCTACAAATCTAGTCTATTAAGCCTACAACTTTCTCACATTCACAAAATATAAAAGAATTTTTGTAAAATGTTAATAAAATAAAAACCTATTTAAACCAAATGACATGTTTGCCATTACAACTGTAACAAGTTTGAATATCCTGTCCACAAAAGCCACTAATAAATAGTTTGATATTAAAGTTGTAGGTATATAAATTCAAATAATGAAAATATTATGTCAAGGAAGTGACTGGCTGGACAGGTTCACTCAAATCTGTGTGGTTCTTTCCTCAAAATACCATTTCGGACACCAACCTACATGGTCCTCAAATGATCTGACCAAGATTATGTCCGGATATTCACATTGAGATTGATGAATTTTATTTATGCAATGACATGAATATTTACGCTGTGTAGTATTGTTTTAATTATTGTAAATGTGAAGACTATGTGGGTCATTGTTTAATTTTGTTTTATTCTCAGTTGGTTTTTAACATGGTCTGGCAGTTTTAAGTATTTTTTGCGGCCTAGCCAAATGTCCTTCCTTTGGTATTGTTCGTTGAATCGTTGAGCTCCTTTAGTTATGAGTTGAGCTGCACAACTACTGACAAATGCGTGCACTGACTGGACAGGTCCACTCAATCTGTGTGGTTCATCAAAATACCATTTCAGACACCACTCGTCATGGTCTTCACATTATCTGACCAAGATTATGTCTGGACTTTAAAAAAGACTATGACCTCTGAGTTTGTTTCGGCATTTCTTCTCAGAGTAGTCAGATAGGAAACGCCGACCTCATCTAGTTTAAAAAAATATGTTTGACATGTAAAAGTGTTTGGAAAAACCTACTTACAGAAATAAAATCATTTATCATTTATGTATAAAAAATAAACATTGTGATTTGGGAGCAGTTCATAGACATTTACATAGCTATGCCGTTTATGAGGTACCAGCGAAGCCACATGTGCAGATGGAATTCTTGCCAAACTTCCTTGTCTTCAACGTATTCTTTAACCTTATATTATGTATTAGGTATGTTGAACCTGTTTGTACTCCCCGTCACTGGTCCCTAAAGGTTCATTAGAAAACCAGCGTCAGATAACATCTGTCTGGCATTAATGCTGAAATTAACCTTTTTGGCGCAGCCGTGCGACACAAACCATTGTTGTTAAACACTTTGTTATTCTGTTTTTTTTGTATTTTGTGTTTCACGAACTGTGTCCAAATAAACGTTATTCTTTCATTTTATAATATACGTTTTGCGTTCCATCGCTATGTTCTGTAACCGACTTTGGCAACTTGTTATAAAAGCGAATACTGTTGATAACAAATGATTTGCTTGTTTTTGTTAATCTAAATTTGGGTATCACAATTTCATATTTACTACGTGTATTATTATTACCTTATCTTTAACTAATCCATGGTATCTTTTACTTACTTTATCTGTAGTTAATTAAATAATGCTCCAGAATGTTATGTCATCTTTCATTTATAAGTACAAAACTATCAAGTTTAAGGTATCTTTTACAAGGTGACTACGCGGCCAATTCAAAAAGAAAAGTATTAGCTCCTACATTGACAGTTAGGAGGTGGGTAAAGTCAAGGTAATTAATATTATAAACTGTCATTTTTTGACTGTTGTATGTAATGGCTATAGTCCTTCGAATTTCGACCATAGAGACCAATGCCAGCGGAGATCAGCCTTCGGCGCGGAAGATATTATAGTGCACAAGTGTATGCGCAGAAACAGGTGCACTCTCTCTTCCCTCACTCTCATAGTCCGATGGGACGGCAATCCGACACTACCGAAGAGAGATCAGACGCAGGGCCAACGGCTTAACGTGCTTTCCTAGGCACGGACGTATCACACCGCCAACTTACTAAGAAATTCCTAATGGAAAAACCCAGTGACACTTTGCCCGACCCGGGAATGGAACCCGGGACCACACGCTCAGCAGTCGCCACCACGAGAGCAACGGCACCAATGCAATGGCTATAACACGGTGAACGAGTATAATTTTTAAACTAAAATACTGTTGATTTGCTAAAAGCTTTTAACTATTAACATGAATTATGCAGATAGCTATCTAGATAGATTAATTTTCTTTACGTCTGAAAGTTTCTAAATGCTTTCCAAAGACAAAGCATAGATTAGATGTCAAACGCAAACTTAATGGTTATTTGAGTTCGCTGAATAAATAATAGGGACGATTAACATACCACGAACTATTAGAATATTCGTCCTGTCTGCTTTTTCAATACTAAAATACTTATTAAACAACTCATTGTTTAATAAGTATTTTAGTATTGAAAAGGAAAATAGGCAAATAGCAAATAGGTAATATTGGAAGCTCACTTCCAATGTTACCGATTTATACAGAGATTATTATGATTATGTTTATTAACTCTCCCACCTCTCCTTCTTATCTTATGTCTCACTTCCAATATATATGTTCTTCGCACGCTTAAAGTCGGCGTTCTTCCAACAATCTTCTACTCTGTTCTTCTCATACTTCTGACTTTGTTCATTCTTCCTTTCATATTCAGTCCATTCTTCTTTGGAATGCGCGTCCTCTTGATATCGGCCACCAGTCGGTATGCATTTAAGCGGAAATTGCAGAGTTATTTTCAAAACAAATAGCGTAGAGTCATCTCAAATATGTATCTCTTTTCCTTGAATTTGTATGTGTATATATATATATATATATATATATATATATGTATAATGTAGGTATATATTGCTTATAATACATTATAGCTTATAATACAAATACATACATGTTTACTACATGTATGTATTTGTATTATAAGCTTGTAACCTATTTATGTACCTATTCTATTTATAATCAATTTTGTTATCTTTTAACATTTTTCGTTATTTTTATTTCCTCTTAGAACACCTGCCATCTTATCTCTTCACCACCCTTGGTTGACTGGTAGAGAATTTTAATGCCCGGTTTCTGAAGCACTTTTGTCGGTGGTTTATGTATTCATTAGCGCTATTGGTTCGATAACTTGTGAAAGTGCGTTTCCGAACACCGCAATGTAAGATAAACTCCGTTTAAACTTCAGTTAACTTAACTGACCAATGTGTGCCGTTTATCGGTTCCATAACTTTAGTTGACGTTTTATTTCATAGCAAACCGCATCAACTTTTAGGTTAAACTTATAACGTGTTTAATTGAATTATAAAGCTAAATATTTAAATTACTCGAGAAAACAATGAGTGTTAGCTTAATGGATATGAGCAGCTCATCAGTCTGATTTGGAAGTACTGGAGTTTATTTTTAATATATCAGTACCCAGAAGCTTAAGATTTAGGAGAAATCCTTTCGAAATGTTTACGGATGAAGAATTTAAATTTAGATATCGCTTTGATAAGCACATTGTGATACACCTAAGTGATATCATCTTGCTCTAGCTCCCGTTAAGCATCCATTGTCAGTTTTAGAACAAATTTTTATCGCATTACGATTTTACGCTACAGGTACTTTCCAAGTAGTAATTGTTGATGACATTAAAGTTCACAAAATTGTCGATTTATTATCGATTACATGTAAAAAATCTTTAGCCACTTCTTTAAGAAGCATCTTCTATCTTTCAGTAAATGTTTTACTGTGTTTTCCAGATTCCATTATTAACAAAAAAAAATGGATAAAGCACAAACGATTGGAAAGACAAATAGACTTTAAACTTAAAATCAAACGGCAAAGAAAAAATAATACCACGTGAAACAAAAACAATGAAGTGAACCTTTTTTTTGGACATGAGTTCGTTGACACATCCGCCCATTTATAGAACAACTTATAATATTTTTGAACTAAAACAGTGTTATGCCACTTATTTACCCTCGAAAAAAATATTATTATAAATAAAACTGTTAATAATGACGAATTATAATAATAAAATCAATTTTAGACACGGTCTCATAAACAGACCCATCTAGCGGCAGCTAAAGAACTAGTTATGGGCTTCATAGTTATCGAATGGTTTGTTGCGTATTCAGAAACGCAGTCACAGTTAACAGACGTTTATCTTATGCATAACTTTATTGAATCAATAACTAATGAGAGTTTGTCTGGGAACTTCAGAAACCGGGCATGAGTCCGCCTTTGTACTTAATTGTGTGCTAGAAGTTTAAATAAATAAATAATTATGAGCTGACAAACGCGGGGCACTGATAACTCAGTACCATTGAATAAGGGTTTGATATCGCATAAATATGGACCGATAAAAATAAATCTACCTCGTCGGTCTAGTGGTCGTAAGCGCTACTACTGTCCTAGGTTCAATTCCCAGGTCAGGCAAAGTGTTATTGGGTCTTTTCATCAAGAATTCCTCAGTAGTAACCCGGAGTCTGGATCTGTGTCCGGTTGATGGCAATAGGCTCACCCCCTGTTACATGGGACTGAAACATAACTGGCGAAATGTGGGCATATCTCCTACGGGTACATACCTGCCTAACCCTTCGGGGAAACAAGGCGCTATTATGTTATGTTATATTAATGTCATATAATTATGAACATATAAAAATAGTCACAAGTATTTTTAACATAGTACTATAACATCTGTATTCATCTCTGGAGTAGACAGAGCGAGAGTTATATCCGGGCACAAATCCGGACTCATGATATGATTTCCCAAAAGGAAATAGCTTATAACACCTTTCCCTATGCGAGTATCTCTTCGACGACGTGACCAATTAGGCCGATGTAAGTCAATCTGCCTAGCCTTTTCCTAACTATATTGGGGTCAGCTTCCAGTCTAACTGGATGTAACTGAATACCAGTATTTTACACGGAGCGATCGCCTATGTAACGTCCACAACCCTTTTACTGGGTAACCCGATACCCATTGGTTGTCAGACTTTTGGGCGTCTGACTAGTCGTAACGACTGTCAAAGATCTATGAATGACAGCCGGGACCAACTGCTTATCGTGCTTGCCGAGGCACTGAGGGGTATCGATATGTAATGGGAGGTCACCCGTCAACAAACCGACCGTGGCAAGCGTAGCTTAGCAGATGTAAATGAATACTATGTTGTTACGCATGTACTGCTATCATACGTACCCTCGGAGAAAACATGTATTTAAAATGACACTGGCATTCACAAGTTAAGAAGCAAATAAATGCGATTAGTTTCGGGTGCACTGTTCTGTAAAGCTCTATTTACACGACGCCAGTTTCAATCAAATTAAAGCACCAAATGACTTGTATCGTTTAAACAACTTTATTGTTACTTCAATTTGTGGGATGCCACCACAGTCAATTAAATCTCCTCCTGCCGGAGGCTCTACGCGGGGGTCGTGCGGTCCATGGCCCTCTACGGGGCTCCTGTATGGGCGCGCTCTCTGGCGCTGCGGCCAGCCCGCCGGTTGAGCGCGGCCCAAAGGGTCATGGCCATCCGGATGGTCCGAGGATACCGCACGGTCTCCTGTGAGGCAGCGAGCCTCCTTGCCGGATTGCCGCCATGGGATCTGGAGGCAAAAGTCCTCGCGCACGTATGGGAGTGGCGCGAGGAGGCGAAACGCCGGGGCGTAAGTCCGCTGCCGCGAGAAATCGCGGCACAGCGGACGGAGCTCCGGCGGGATCTCATGGCGTCATGGAAAGTACGGTTGTTGCGACCCAGTGCTGGGCACGCCACGATTGCGGCGATAAGTCCCAAGATAAGTTTGAGGAGTGGCTGGAGAGGCGCCACGGCGTCCTCACCTTCCGCGTGACGCAGGTCCTCACCGGACACGGCAGCTTCGGGAGGTTCCTGTGTCGGATAAGGCGGGAGGAAACGTCCGGGTGTCACCACTGTGTGGATCGCCTGGAGGACACGGTGGAGCATACGGTGGAGGTCTGCCCGGCTTGGGCAGAGCACCGCCGTGTCCTCGTGGAGGCGATCGGCGGCAGAGACCTCTCGCGTCCGGCCCTGGTTCAGGCCATGGTACGGAGCGAGAGGGCATGGGCAGCCGTCACCTCCTTCTGCGAAGCAGTAATGCTCGCGAAGGAGGAGGCGGGACGGTTGAGGGAAAGGCAAGTTTCGCGCCCTCTCGCCCCTAGCCGCCGCAGGAGACGCCCAGTGCGTCGGGAATCCCGGGCGGATTTCCGGCCACCGTAGGCGCGGGCTTGCGGACGGTGAGCAATGGGTAGCTCACCGTCCGGTAAGGACCAGGCCCGGGTCGACGGCGCGTCGTATTCCACGCGCGCCTCAAAGAGATGTCGTCAGCACAGAGTAGGGGTCCACTAGGGCCGATGCCTGCCGGGGTCGCGGGAAGGTACTTATGGGTCACCGAGGCCCCCGCAACACAGGCAACAGGAAGGAATACGGGTGGGTTTTAGTCAGTAAGAGTCTGACACACCCTCCCGCTCCGCCCAGAGCGGGAGAAGTTATTTGATGATTTCCCTCCCCAAAAAAAAAAAAAAAAAAGTCAATTAAATCTCACCGTGTATATTAGGTTTTATTTGTCTTATCTGAGCAAGCCTTAAGTGATGCAATAGTTACGAGTTGCTGACTTTTTTGTGAACAAATGAATCAATTCAAAACATCTTCTCACTATCTTCAAGTCCCACAGTACAGGAGATTACAAGCTCATTGAAGCATGTAGTTCTGTTTGAAATGATAGCTTCTCACGTGAGATCGTGTAGTTTTTCACACCAATTCCCATGGAGATGAGACCCTTATCACCCTATCATCTCCCAGCAGGCTAAGCATTACGCTTTCTATTTCTACGAAGAATAGACACAGCTCTTTCTATACAAAGTTATATTTCGTTTCTCCATTTTTGACATCGTACCGTAGACATCCTTCTATCCTTGTAGAAATAGAAAGCGTCATGTTAAGCCTGCAGGTAATTTTATAGGTTCTTACTTACTGAATGTCCCAGAAGTAATATTTACGTTTGAAAACACAATGCACGGAAAAAATTTTAACTGAAGTTTATTCAGTAAAGTTAATGTGGGTCAATGAGAATTTATATACTGAATTTTCCGTCGCATTGCACCACAAAAACGCTCAATGCACGTCTGTGCTAATTAATGGTTTCACGGCTCTCTAGCGGTGAAATCATTAATTTTTGGGGACGCAGGTGGAAGGTATTCTACCTATCTCCTCTTACGAGCATTGGAGGTGAAGTTGTGATCAAAGAGCGGAAGTGAAACTCCAACTTAATAAATAAAATATAAAAAAAAAATAGTTTATTTCTCACCAGCATAGCAATAAGGATTTAACATTAAAAGACTAAATACTAGGTACTAGATACTACTGTTTTATACAGTCAGTATTTGTGGTGGTAAAGAAAGGTTAGCTTAGGGTATAGACTCTATCTTCCGAAGTTCCGAACTAGGCAAGGCCTGTATCTCAGCTGACAATTCCGTTATTTCATAACCTAAAAAACGTTGTGCTACTGTTTAAATTATTAATAAAGTGCGTGCGTGTGTGCGTGTGTGTATATGTGTGTGTGTGTGTGTGTGTGTGTCTGTTTATTTAATATGTTTGTGAATTTAAAAGATATTCGGTATTTAGGTAATCTAATTGTAATAACCATCTCTTCACTAAAATGTTATCATCATGTTTGCTTAGATGTAATATATTAAGTTTTTTGTTAATTTTGTTATAAAGTACTTGCAACATAATACTGTCTTCTCGCAAATACTGTGTGATGTGAAGAAGTATGACAAACTAGTTTCTGTTTACGTCGGACAGTATCAGGAGTGATACTGTCAGACGTAAACTGATTGATGCTTCCTCAAGATGGATTCAAGCACAAAGATCTGTCGGACCCTAAGCACCTTTCAGTCAGAATATAATTGAGTAGTCGAGGATCGAAATGGGTTTCGGGTCATCACTTTAAGGACAGCTCTCTGTGCCCGTTCCAACGCGAGTACTGTGATGTAATACTGAATAGTAACAGATTGACATAGTGCAATGTATATTTTTTTAAGAAGCTCAATTGCCACAGATTTTTCTAAGAGTTTTAAACATATAAATCATACTTCCTAACCTTGTTTTTAGTTTATTTACATGTTTGTCCCATCGCAATTGGTCGTCAATTACTACTCCAAGGTACCTAACAGTAGCAGACCGAGTAATTGTCTGACAATTACAATTTTGTTTGCTGTCTAAAAAAGTATGGGCAACAATACAAAAAATTTCAGGTGGTAGAGTGTTCTTAGTAATGGCAAATGTAACATAGTTTGTTTTGTCCATGTTAAGTGTGAGAAGATTAGAGTTTAGCCATTTTATAACTTCCACAAAACAATCTTCCGCTTTTATTTTGACCTCGTCCCAGGTAGAGGCATTTATCACAATATCTGTGTCATCAGCGTGGGTATATATTTTTGCGTTAGGCACGGACATTGTGCAAAGGTCATTAATATATATTTTAAATAACGTTGGCCCTAAAGCGCTCCCCTGGGGCACTCCGTAAGTAACTAATTTCTCCTCACTTAGGTTAGAATCAATTTTAACTAATTGAGTTCTGTTGCTTAAATAATCTTTGAACAATTGTAAAGGTGTATCCCTGATGCCCATGTTCTCCAGTTTGGTTAAGAGGTTGGAAACAGAGATCCAATAAAATGTCGAGACATTTATTTTTATTGTCAAATTGTTTTGCAATGAATTGGGTTAGATCTAAACACAATATCTTCAGTAGAAACACCGTTCCGAAAACCATACTGGTTACTGGCAATTAAATTATTTTTATTTAAATAATTTTTTCTAACACTTTAGATAGCGCTGATAGCACTAAAATAGGCCTGTAGTTATTTACACAGTCTCTGTCTGCTCCCTTGTAAACTGGGTGGACTTTAAAAACTTCCATTTAATATTATTATAATTGTCATACATGTATTATAGTTTAAAGTTAGGTACACTTTTCAGTAGATATACTCGTAATTCATTAAACTAGAAGGGACAATATAAATCAGTGACTTAAATGTAGTCCATGTCCCGTGCCGGTTGACAAGCAAGCGAGAGACGCTACTTAAGGGAGGGACGCTTTGGGTAGCGCCCCGAATTATAGCTTTGTGTTGGTACTTAACAAGGTTGCGTTCCTGACTAACTTAAACATACTTATATCAGAATCAGAATTTTATTTGCTCTAAATGTAGGTGCAGTATAAGCTTAATCACTGTGTGGATCGCCCGGAGGACACGGTGGAGCATACGGTGGAGGTCTGCCCGGCTTCGTCACCTCCTTCTGCGAAGCAGTAATGCTTGCAAAGGAGGAGGCGGGACGGTTGAGGGAAAGGCAAATTTCGCGCCCTCTCGCCCCTAGCCGCCGCAGGAAACGCCCTAGGTGTCGGGAATCCCGGGCGGATTTCCGGCCACCGTAGGCGCGGACTTGCGGACGGTGAGCAATCGGTAGCTCACCGTCCGGTAAGGACCAGGCCCGGGTTGACGGCGCGTATTCCACTCGCGCCTCAAAGAGATGTCGTCAGCACAAATGTAGGGGTCCACTAGGGCCAATGCCTGCCGGGGTCACGGGTAGGTACTAAAGGGCCACCGAAGCCCCTGGCAATACAGGCAACAGGGAGGAATATGGGTGTGTTTTAGTCAGTAAGAGTCTGACACAACCTCCCGCTCCGCCTAGAGTGGGAGAAGTTATTTGATGATTTCCCACCCAAAAAAAAAATGTATAAGGTGAATAACTTAAATAAATGAGATCAGCTACAACCTACCTTACCTTACGGCGTGCAAATCACTTCATTACTTATACAAATAATAAAAAATAAAAATATACAATAATACAAATAAAATTAAAATTGAGAAAAAAACAGATAGTCAGGAAATTATAAGAAACATTAACAATTTATTTCATGTCGATTAGCTAATAAATTCTCAATTATATATACTAGGTAATTATAAACATAAAACAGGTGACTCCTCGTATTCTAAGGTGTGCTCACAAATGCACAATACGTGACGCCACAAATAAATAAATTAAATAGCCACAGCTATTACCCATAAACAATAAATTAAGTCTGCCGCTCTATTTTCATCAAACTGCAAACATACTGATGTTATCGTCTTCCATTCGTCATCGAACAAATCCAATTTTGGTTTCCACGAGTGCATTGATCATAATAACCATGCATAACTTTGACATTCGCAAAGTCAAAAGTTCCAAGACCTCAACATATTGAAGCATAGAAAAGCGTACGAGTCACATCGTATCAATTTGCAGCATATCATTTGTCTGCCAAGAGACCGATGACATGCCTTTTACTTATATTGACGGCAATTTAACATGAAAAAGGAGTTGGAGCCACAGAACGCTTAAAACTAGACGAAAACTTTGTATAAGGTTTTTTTTTATATTAATGTTGGCGAATCAAATATAACACGAGCGATTTGCGTAGTTTGTTGACAAATTATAGTTTTATGATATTATTCATCAAACAGCTGCTTGATTCTTTTTTTTATTTATGCTCCTCATTGGATTTGTTTTTGTCTTCTTTTTTATTTCTCCTTGTTTTTTTCTAGCTTTAGGGCTAGTTATCGTCATGTAGTTAACGAAATACTATCCTTACCTAGCCTGATGGTGTCGGACCACGCGCAATGACAACCGAATGCACTTGGCCGGTTTTTTCCGTAGTTGGGATGAATTTATCGCAAAAAAAAAACTTAAGGGGACTATGGGAGCTAAATGCAAATTTTATAAGTTTTGTAATGCCTAAAAGTATAATATGATCCACTGCAGTAAACAAAATCAGAAAAATATATGATATTCTTCAGAATATATGCTAGGTATATAGTGTGTTGAAAACATAATACAATTTTAGAAAAAAATCACGAAAATACCTCTAAAAATGTATTTTAATGATTAAAAACCATACTAATATACATGCAATCATTCTGATTTTTTGTCAGATTATTATACAAGCAACATATATTATCATAATAGTGTTTTAATTTTTTAATCCAATTAATATTTTTTTTGTAAATAGATAATTGCTTCATATTTTGCAATAAATTTCCAGTGTTGCGTCATCGCGCTTCTCTTTCTTTTCTATGCAGTCCGACAATGATCGCGCTATAGCTGTTGTCAGCCTCTTAACATTGTAGTTGAAAAACATGTTCGCCCATACATCGATATACTACGTCACGGTCAATTCCCCAACTGCAAATTGAAGTTCGTCGACTATTACTTGTTGACTTGTAAAGCCTACTTAGCTGTGATAGTTTAATTTTGTTATATATACTATTGCCATTATTTTTTTTCACGTATCCAAGAACAACCATGTAGGTGGCAAGGGTGAACCCCCGTGTTTATTGATGTGTTTAGTTAGTTACATAAATGAAATTATGTAAACAAACTCCTTTAAAAAGCTGTTATATGTTATTTTAACGTTACCCAAGATTGTCTCAAAAATGAAATACCTTTCTTTTAGAATTATTTTAAACAGTGTAACATAAAATTCCAGTTTCCTGCACATGGTTTTTGTTTTATATATAGCAATTAGAAAAAAAAATGCGCTTGGAACTAGTGCCATTATTGAGAAATCGGTTAGCTTTATAGGCCTTTCTCCGTTATTTATAGTGATCAGTCGATTTAAGGTAGTTTAAGTTAGGTTAACATACACGAGAATTAAATCAAATATAATGTTTATTGGCCCCATATTTGAAATCGACCCAGTGAATGATTACCATGGTTGTCTGCTCAAACCATCTATTAGCATTAATTGAAAAAATGTTTTTTCTGCACAAACAAAAAGCACATTACAATAAAAATACATAAAATACACACCTACAAAGTAGCCAAAAGCCTCGTATTCAAGCCATAAAAGTTTGTCAATCTTGTCCGCTGCTAGATGTCAGGGCCAGGGACCAAAGACAATTTACGTTGCGTTTAATTGAACGGACTTTGTTCTGTTACATGTTTTGGACATTTCGGGTTCTTAGAACAATCAATATTGTCCTAAGAACCCGAAATGTCCAAAACATGTAACAGAACAAACGACCTATTCATTGAACTGCAATTACTCAGTATACACTGTACTTTGTAATTATCGGATGAACACTTTTTTTTTCTTTATTATTCGAGTTAAATGATCTTGGTTCGTCGTAGATTTTCTTTCTACTATTTAGATGTAAAAATGTTTACTATAAAACTTTTCATGCTACATCATCTTTCATAAATATTCAAGTGGCTAATCATAAACGCAAAATACATATATTATTGCTACTTACGTAAAACGATCTTACTTTACCAAAATATTGCTTATATAAAATTGTAAACATATCTAAAAGGCTTGAGTCAGCTCCACCAATAGAGAGCAGGTAAAACTATTTGCCAATTTATATAAAAGCGGAGTACCTACCACCAGAAATATCTTCCGCCATTATGAAATTGTATTTTGTGGATCGCTCCAGACCGTGAAACGTAACTATTTTTGCAGTCACGTTCGAAGCTGCAGTCCTAGTTTATTTTGGCTTACAAACAACTGGACTGGAACTAGGAACATTCTGAATAATAGTTTAGATCAAATGTTACGTGGATTCTAAGAATAACTTTGACTGGTACTCGTAAAGATTGAATACGATGCAACATGATTGGGAGCGACTGACACAAGAAAATGCTAAATTGATAACAGAGTCCAAAATGGACGGGAGATTTGGAGCAGTTACGTTGTTATCTGTGGGAACGAATGCCAACAGAATGGTCTTAAGAATCAAGATTAATGATTTTTAAAATGCCTTTATAGGGTTCCGTACCTCTCAAGCAAAAAAAAACGGAACCCCTAATAGGATCACTCGTGTGTCTGTCTGTCTGTCTCCCTGTCTGTCACAGCCAATTTGCTCCGAATCTACTAGACTGATTAAGTTGAAATTTACACATATGAATTTCTGTGGCCCAAACACGAAATTTTAACGTAAATAAATGATTTTTTAATGGGGGTTCACTTATGGGGGAAAATTAAAAAAAATAAATGCAAGCTGTAACATTTAACACATCAAATAAAAGACCTTGATATAAGGATTTCAAAAATATTTTTTTGAATTTTTTACTTAAATCAGTTTCAAAGTTATTTAAGAAAATAGATTAAAACATACCATTTTTTCAGACCCCATTTATCTCCGAAACTACTGAGCTTAAACATTTGAAAAAGTACAGAAAACTACGACTTATAGATTACAGGAACACCTATAAGAAGTCTATGGTCATAAAATAACATAGTAAATCTTCCAATATTGTGCGTAAAAACTTACATTTGCAGTTGGAATGTATGAAAGAACATGTATTTCAACATTGTGCGTGGTCCGACACGCACTCGGCGGGCTTTATATTTTTTATAAAATTTTATTTAAATTGGGAAGTGTCCTACATAACAATATTTTGTAAAATTTTGGTTTATTAGGGTTTCGTACCAGAAGGGTGCCAAGCGGAACCCGCGTTTTTTCGGCGTTTTTTGCATGATATTAATACAGTACGGAACCCTTCGTGTGCGAGTTCCACTCGCACTGGCCGGTTCCTTTAATCTCAAACTTGCTCGAAACCAGAATTATGCTAGTTAATTTTCTATCTTTCCATTGTTGTCAGTTTTGGATGCATACGTAAATTCCTAATTTAGTGGAATATATTCATGCGTGAACTTTTTGCAGTTGAAAGTATTTGACTCAAAAGACCATTTCAGACATGGATCTACATGGTCCTCACATGATCTGACCAAGATTATGTCTGGACTTTAAAAGAGACTTTCACCCTTGAGTTTGTTTCGCCATTTCTTCTCAGGGGTAGTCAAATAGGAAATGTCGACTCCATCTAGCTTATTTTTTAATTTTTTTTTTTAATATGACGTGTAAAAGTGATTCTGATATCCTATTTACAGAATAATCAATTTCATTACATTTCATTTAACGATGCGAGGTGAAATAATATGTTTTATAAACAGCTCGTGAAATGTTGAACTAAAACTTCAAAAAAGAAAAAAAAAATACTTTAAAAATACTACAACGTATTGGTAACTACTTTAGTATCATATTATTTTATTCAATTGTGCGTTTCTTGAGCGAGAAAATTGTTTATAGCTATTCGCTTCCTAGACGGCGTGGTGGGACGGGTGTCTTAACTTCTAATAAGCATTTTTACACGACTGCGTGACGCAAAGGAGGGTAATGTGTTTATTATATTAAAGTGCCATTTATTTTGTCACAGGTACCAAGTATTATTCTTCGTGGTGACATACGCCATCCCTATGCTTGGGATGACGTTCTTCTACTCAGCGATGGGAAAAGTGCTGTGGGGATCCGGGTCTATCGGCGAGCTGACGCAGCGACAAGTAGACTCAATACGATCGAAAAGAAAGGTATGTGCAGGCTGTCAAAAATATTAACAATTAAGAATTTTATGTTTAGGATAAAAGTTATAATTCGTGTGCAGAACACTGTTAATGTTTAGGAAAAACTAGGCTTCATTTTCAAAATATACATAAGTATGTTTTTGAAAATTGCTGACAGTTTTAGTTTGCGTGCATTTAACTGGTTCACAGTCTAGTTTAGTGTATAAAGTATCTCCTAAATCCAGTAGATGCTTTGATAAAATTGAATATTATAGAAAGTATAGAGGCATGAAGAACAGGGTGTAAAGTTCACTCATCCTCCATAGAAAAGGGAGGATCCTTCGACCAGACGGGTGTCGTGTCTGGTGGGCAACCACCCGACGGTTGATGTCGGGATGTTGTGTATATGCTAGTTGCGCGGTAAACTCTGCTTGCGCGATGCAGGATTTTGCGTGACGTCAGTGTGCTGCGTAATTCGCATGTGGCGATGTAGATGGCCGCCACAAAAGAAACATCTTTCTTCATGTCCCATGGTTTTTTTGTAGCTTAGGATCTATCCTGCCGAGTGCATATTTAAGATAATACATTCCCTCCGAGTCCAGTTTAATACACCGATTTGAAATCGTTTAGGCGGACAGCCCATATCCGGGCTGTGAACTTGTGACGCTATCTACCTGCCCATATATGGGTTGTAGACTGTGAACCTGTTAAGGACCTTTTTACAGAACCTCACTCAAGACTCAAGCGTTACTTAAAACTAGCAAACATTACTTTCAACCAATCAAAAGGTCTAACACGTTCAGGGACACTAAACGCCAACAGGCGTCATAACAATAAAACTTATATTGCGTCTCGGTTATTGTCCTTGAAAGTTTCAAGTAATGATCTGAGTTTTGAGTGAGGGTCTGTAATACGGGTCTAAGTCGCTAAGTCTGTGTCGTCGATAGCTTTATCAATACATTCATTGTCATAAACTTATCTCAAATCCATCTTTTGTCAAGTAAAGGCTTCTTGTCCGTTAAGCATCATACCATACAATTGAATGGCAACTAACTGGCACCGTTTAAACAACTCGTATAATATTGTTGCACAATACGCAAGTTAGTTGCCGTTCAAAACTGGTATAGGTGTAAACAGCACGTACAATAAAATTGCACGCGCAATGAAATCTCTTTCAACTCTACACCTCGTAGCAACGAATGAAAGTAAAAAAAATCTTGAGAAGACGTTCAATAAAATTTTAATGAAATATTTGGCAGCACAAATACGGGCAGTAATTGAATCAATTGTACAATAACGTGCAACTCTGTGTTAGGACGAGGCAAAAGTTGCATGCAATAATCGCCTTGCAATAAAATTGCCTTGGTGTAAGTCGCATGCAATTTTATTGAACAGCAAAACTTGCATTCAATTATTGTATGCCATTTTATGGAAATCGCACGCGTGTAAACACTTGCATGCAATTCTTGAATGGAAATGACATTGAACGTGCTTTATGTCATGTGATTATTGCTTTTGAACCTTTCAGAAACTTGCACCGTGTAAATGTAGTTTTACACCACTAAATAAAATAGTTCTATAAGCCCTAGATTGCCTAACTAATTGCTGATGTGCCAGCAATTTCATTTTAACTGTTTTAAAGCATAAAAGATTAATGTTTTTAATCCCACGTCCTACAATGATTTCTTTTAAAACTACGGAAACATTGGGTAAAGTTTTTGCAACAAAATAATATTGAACGTGTAAGCTATCTTGGATTTAACGAGTCGTCTTTTCCTGCTCCAATTCGTATAGTTAACAACAAATTACTTCCGACAGTTTTCATCCAAACTGTAACTCACCTTACAGATTTTCGATACAACGTCTTTTCGAAGCAACGTTGTTACCAAACCAATGTTTTATTCAATTTCGTTCGCCCACGTCATGTTTGTTCACGTTCAGACCACCGAAGTGAAGACAATGAGGTTCTATTGGAAATACGCCAAGAGTTCCGAAATTGGAAGAGAAAATGGTTGGTCCAGTTCATACTTTTAAATAAAGTAGTAATAAAATGTTGAAAGGAATTTTGTTTTTCACAAAACAAAATTCCCCACATGCCAATGAACGTCCAGATTGAGGCCTAAATATTACAAAATATGTACAAAATAAATTGGAGGGACGGGTGAAAATGTTTTTCAGGTAGAATATAGCACAATTGTCGTGAACACAATTTATTCACAAGCATATTGAAAGTTTCATAAGTATGTTTTTAGGAATTGATGGCATGTTTCAGTTTACGTGCATCTAACCCAAAAGTTATAATGGAATGTGACATTTTCATATTCCGTAGGCGTGTGATGAAAAGGTCTATTTTGTTTTGAACGAGTGGTTCAACATTTATTGTCTTGCAAATACAAAAAAAAAAAAATACACGTGGATTATTATTTTTTTTTAAGTTGCAAGTTATTTCCAGTTTCGCAGTTTTCTAAGCTTTCATCATTTTCTTGACATTTTATTATTCAACTACCTACATTTTATTATTGTATTATATTTTATATTTTTGTTTTTGATATTTTAGTATACAGACACATTTTATTATGGAGTCTTTGTCGTCGATAGATTTATCAATACATTATTCGTCATTATCTTCTTCTCTTTGTTCTTATCCTGAATCCACCCTCTGAGAAGTAAAAGCCTCGTGTCCGATACACCAATATAATAGTTCTACAATCTTTGGATTGCCTAACTAACTGCTGATCACCAGCAGATTTCTTTTAGAAGCCGTACGCGGGGCCGAAGTAAACTCGCAAAAGCCTCTTAGACAATTTTAAAAATTATTATTTTATATAATGTTTTTGTTCCCAGGTTGTGAAAATGTTCATCCTAGTGATAGTTATCTTCGGGATCTGCTGGCTGCCCTACCACACCTACTTCATATACACACACTTCAACCCATCGATACTGTACATGAAGTATGTACAGCACATGTACCTTGGCTTCTACTGGTTAGCAATGGCAAACGCTATGGTCAACCCCATCATCTATTACTGGATGAATGCCAAGTAAGTGTTTTGGTTAACAAAGTTTACTGGTAGTTGTATAATTTTTTTCATAGTTTTTAGGTATTTTAGTTTTGAAATTAATCTTTTTTTTCTGACGTCATTAGCTGCTTTTCTCTTAGATTAAGTAGTTAAATCATGGAATTTCTGTTCCTAATCTTTCGCTGTTTATTGTTAAAAAAAATATACATTATGGTAGATGGCTGGTGACCTAATATCTACCAGTATTTTATTTAAAAAAATTGAACTTTTGTTAGGTTCTTAGAAGTGAGGATCTCTTAAAAAACATAAATGGGTAGGATAGACATATAATAGGCACACATTATTCGTTGTGTCATTCCAGAGAGCAAATCTTCTGGTGTGACTTTTAATTTTTCACACAAAACTATTTAGATTGAAATAAATAAGTATGTTAGTTTCAATACTTAATTTAGTAGCTTTTATAAACCTCCAACCTTTTCTGAAGAATAAATACTAAATAACTACCTATATTAAATATTTGTTACGGTACAGTAAGCGGTCGATCCCTTACAAATAACCTGAACATACCATTGTTAAATAAAATTGAACTGTAAACAAAACTTTTAAATGTACAAACGTCAAATATAATTAACGATTTGGTGTGAAGAAGGTAAAGCTATTATTTGTCCATTGTTTAAATCTGAGATTCGTTGAAAGGACATTTTGACCTTATATCAGGGACGACGGATTCTGAGGATTTACAACGAATCCCAAAAACCCTTTTGGGATCCGTTGTATAGCCTCTGAATCCGTTGTTAACTGGCATTACTTATATCCATGTATGACTAATGAATCATTCTTAAAATTATTGCAAAATGCTTTAGTGGTTTATTCAAAATTGACAAGTGATGTGGAAAACTGATAGTATTGAATTTATACATATAATAAAATCGTAGTGAAGTCAAAATATTGGGGCTAAGCAGTCAATTATCATGACATATACAGTGTGGATTTTTGAGATGGGGCGGTAAGGGCAGGTACTATAACCGTTGTAGCTACAAGAAATCCGTCTTAGGAGGCTGTTCTCCTGCCGGGGTCGCGGGAAGGTACTAAAGGGTCACCGAGGCCCCAGGCAACACAAGCAACGGAAGGAATACGGGTGGGTTTTAATCAGTAAGAGTCTGACACACCCTCCCGCTCCGCCCAGAGCGGGAGAAGTTATCTGATGACTTCCCACCCAAAAAAAAAGGGACATTTCTGAACTTTTTGAGACAATATCATCTATATATACTCGTATATAAATATATCAATCAGCACACACAGGTTTGCGGCGGGGTGTGTGCTAAGAATAATACACCCTTTTTTTGTGTTTTAGTTTCTTTTTATTTAGTTCCATCATGGGTACCATTTTCATGGTTTTAGAGGTCGTTGCTAAGCTTGGTTTACAAGGTCGATGATAAGAAAGGTCAGATTAAATTCAAAATTCAAGATGGCTCCAAGGAAATTTGCAAATGTTTCGTCATCGGTACCGTTTTCATGGTTGTTGATTACGAAAATAGGATCAAAAGTAAAATGCAAGATGGCGCCACCGAAGATTTTCTAAATATTCATCATGGGTATAATTTTTTTGGTTTTTGAGGGCGGTAACAAAGATAATGCGGTCAAAATCAAAATTCGAAACATTATACGTGCGACATTATTAGCAGGATTAGCACGAGCACCGTTTTGTCTACGGAAGAATAGACAAAAATAACGATCCATGTAGAAAGTACGACGGCAGCAAAGTAGAAAGGGAAACATAATTCGACTCAGAATTCTTTTTTTGTCATAGGATTTTTTTTGTATTAATTTCATTTTTTACTGATAATAAATTATATTATTTTTATTTTATTATTAGTCACGTATATAAAGACAACTACAACAATATTTCTCAGTGTCGAAGTACCATATTTTGAAACAAAAAAATATTATAGTAGGTAATATTAACCTTAACCGTTTCCTTGGTCCTATGTTCCAAGTAAGTCTTACTTACTAAATGATGTGAAACTGGAGAAGATAGCTAGCTTTGTTCTTTTATTAATTATCACAGTTTTGCGTTCAAAACGCGTGTAAAATCATGATTTTGTAGATAACCGTATATACCTTGTGGCCGTCGAGTAGAAAAATGCAAATTGTCTCCACTACCTTAGACAACTATCAGTTGTCAGTGTGATTTTGACAGTTGGGATAGAAAACTTTCTTCTGAAATAGTCTACATAAAAAAGGACCTAGACAAAGATCGTTAGAAACGAAAGACAAAATGACAGATTGCAGAAGGATTTCTACGGTGCGATGTCAGAAATAGAGAAACGATATATCTCTTTGTAGAAAAAGAGCCGTGTCTATTCTTCGTAGAAATAGAAAGCGTCATGATAAGCCTGCTGTAGATGTATGTGAACTTTTTGAAGTAATGCGCCTTTTATTTATGTTACTGTATTGTGTTCCCACACTAGTACTTAACTTTTTAGCTTTCGCTTTGTTTGTGATCTGATCGGTGCCTTATATGACTTACAAACTCTTTTCATAACATAACATCATTAATGTATTGACCTCACTATTAGCTAAACTTATATCTAAATTTTTGCTAACTAATTTTAATCTCTCTTAATCTTCAAAAAAATAAAATAAAATTGCAGTATCGAGTTTCACCAGTTAATTAAATAAATTTCCTGCCACTTTCGAAAATCATCATGTTCATTGTCATACTCACTAAAGTTTTAGTACATTTTCAAAATGTGATCATAGTTATTTTTTAAAGCTTTGATAGCATCATTGTGACAAGACCATCTGGTTTGGCTTAAACTTTTTAACGTAAACTTCGTATTTCATTCAGAAAATCCGATTGTGCATGATTGAGGAGGGGTTGTAGAAAAAGTTTGCAAGGCAAACAAAATACACTGCTTGAATAACATAACCAAGACCTTTCCAGTAATTGGGCATTTTTCTTGTGCTTAACGAAATACCTATTTGAATATGATCTGTTTTGTTCTTTGTATTTCATTATTGAAGCTGAAAATATATTTTTCAGATTTCTATTTGGAATGTCAATAATTTTATGTGGAGGATTTTTTTGTGGATAATGATGAGTAGGTACTATAAACATGTAGTTACATTATTTTATGTATTATTAGTACTTTGGGTTACATTTTTGAAATTTTCGGGATCGATTGTTTTTTCTTTTTAATAAAATACATCTCATGTTACTCGTTGATAATGTAGCTTTCTAAATGTGAAATCATTTTTAAAATAAGTTTAGTAGTTCTTGAGTTTTTCCATTACAAACAAACACAAAAAACAAAACATATCAAATCTTTTCTCCCTTTTCAGTTATGTGTTTTTGCAGTCGGGTTTTTTGTTTTTTAAATAATTTATTTTTGATTTTGATTTTACCTAGATAGTTGGAGACCTACTAGGCAATTGCGTAAAACACCTTTGTAGGTGTTCTAATTTTGACAAAATTCAACAAAATTCATTGCGCCATTTACACGCACACGATTTTTTCAAACATAAAGCGATGGATTAGCATGTTCTTTTAAAATCCTTGGGATCCTCGTGATTTAAAGTGTGTTGCGCAAGTGGGGTGCTGTAATGATCCACTGATTCGTTGCCAACCCGGCAAAACTACGTCCACATTTGTTCCTCCTGCTACCATGAGTCGGGAGTGCAGGATGTACGTGCACATATTCCACAACCATGTCTCATGTGCCTAAAGTTTCAAATACCTTTTAAACCATAACATAACAATACAAACCAGTACTCAATTTCCATCTTAAATTTCCAGACAGCTGGGTATTAAACGTATCTATTTGTAACGAGGCGTCGAAGCGTTATAATGGACAAGCATTGTTGTGTTCGAACTCGCTCAGTCGCTCTATCGAATACACTTTCAGGCATTTCAGGCGTGTGAACCTGAATTGATGGCCCGCGGCTTGAACAATTGCACGATGTCTTCGTTTCTGTAGACTATTGGACATTGGGAGCTGTATCTTTCAATGTTTTATTACAAAAATACTGTTATAGGAGTCTGACGGCGGGTTGCCTTCTTCCCTCAAATATGGCGAAGGGGGTAGGGGTATCTTTGCGTAATGTCCGTGAACGGGTGCTGCTTTTGATGACTAGTCATCTTACTGAACATGGTTTAGTTATTGTTATTAGTAAGATGGTCTTAGTTTATCATTTGTATCTTCGAGTAAAAGCTATAGCTATATGTTAGCGGATACGCCCTTTATGCCTGGAGGTTTTTATTTAGATTATAAGTTCTGTTTACGATTTCATTATTTAATTCTGCTTGATTATAGTTTTGACGTTTTTTATTTGTTGGTATAGTGGCGTGTGCTACTGCACAAGGAAACCTAAAAATAAACCTAATCTACCATGCATGCATGCTGCCGCGGCACTGCTGCACAGAGGCCTCTCTCAGGCTGTGCCAGAATACCCTGTCCCCGGTCTTTCGCATTCAGTCTGTCTCAGCTACCTTTTTAAGGTCGTTGGTCCATCGGTTGGTCTAACTGTAACAAAAATAACACCCTTATTTTGACAATCAATTATCTCACATCTCTTCACAGTGTAGAAACATAATATTATATAGGTTTTTCAAAAGAAGAATTGTAATTAATCGCTGAGTAGCTACAGCTAACAATAAACGTTGTCCCATTAATTATACATAACATACATACATAATTAGCCTATCATTTTCCAACTGCTGGAACACAGGCCTCCTCTCTATGAGGGAGTGGGCCGTAATCCAATACGCGGGCCCAGTGCGGGTTGGTAGATGTCACACGTCTTTGAATTTTTGGTTCTGGAACATGCCGGTTTCCTCACGATGTTTCCCTTCACCGCTTTGAGAGCAGTTGTGATGAAATTAAATACACAAAGTGCCTACCTCGGTTCGAACTCACGACCTACAACTGGTAAGTCGTGGCTGATACCACTGGGCCACCACTGCTCTCAATTCTATGATTTGTCTTTAGATTGTCTAAATAAAAATATCAAAAATATATTTTGATAAAAATGTATCTAGATATTTTCGTTTTTATCCCATTAAAAATGTAGGCTGTGCTAATATAAAACCAATCAGTCCCAAACATGGAGGGTTTATCCCGTGATTTTTTTATGATTGGTTTCAGTCACTCCGTCTTTGTCTTATCTACCATTTTGTGTATATTGGAAAGATCCTGTGACAGCTGTCAATAGGAATTTTTAAATAAAACCTTTTTCTATGAATAATAAGTTTTTATCTAGTTTTGAGTAGTGATAGAGCTCTATGTGAAGGATCTCTGTTGTGGGATTCCTCCCATGAAACAGCTTTCATGTTCATGTTCTGGTATGACAGGTATTACAGACAGATGGGTCGTTTCAGGTTTGTTTCTAAGGTAGCATTTGCGATGCATATGATTTTGAAGATGTCCATTGGCGGCGGGGATGAAATATTTGTTTTGCATGTACACCCTACCTATGTAAAATGTATGCCAATGCCAAATCAATTTTATAGTTTTTTGGCATGTGCTCATCATGAAGGCCTTCAATTTGATACCCATATTGTAATACTTTTTTTTTTCCACCTATTATCATAATTTTCTGGCATTCATATTTAGTCTGTGTTCTTCCGGTGCGAGTCCCAAATAACACGTTTTCTTTATTTTTATAAAAGAAGATTTACCTACGATGTTTTAATCGGTCAAGCAAAATGTCTAGCAACAAAGTCGATTAATTAATAAAAAACCTACTTGATTATTCAAATTTAGGGCTACCAATTTATGGCAAAGATTATCATTATCTTTCAATTTATATCACCTTTAAAACCTAGCTGTGCCAATTTATGCAGATTCAATTCAATTTATTTGCTAGATTTTAATTAAACTAATTTGAACAAAATTTTCTAGCCATCCAGACATTACGGGTGTTCGTTATTTCTCGGATTTATTCATTAAAATACATATTAAATTAATGTAGTTTAGTCAGCTAAATGGGTCTGGGCGTTATATTTTAGCAAATAGTAGCCGTAATTTCACATAGGTACAGATATTTTTACAATGCTTTCTTACGATTCTTTTTACCCGGCTGCCCCAGAAGGAGGGTAATGTTTTTCGAGAGTATGTATGTATGTATGTATGTATTTATGTCTATTTATTTGGCTCTGTAGCCTAAATTGCTTGATGGATTTTAACATTATGAGGTGTCCTTAGATAAGTCGTAATTGTCGGAGAAACATTGGCTATATAATATTTATATATTTCATCTGAAAATACAAAAAAATGGTATGAAATAAAAGCTAGCAATGAGGCATTTTTAAATATATATATGTGTATATATGTATATTAATAAAACAAAAAAGTTTGGAAAAAAAATATATTAAAAAAACGGGTTTTTATTTTAAATATTTTTTTCTTTAAAATACTTACATTTATTTTTGATTTTTTGTATACAAGAAAGCAAAAATAATATATGAACCGTGTATTATTTCTATTACCCAGGAAGCCCTTCCAGGACCTTTTTAATATATTTTTTGTTAAATGATGTACCTCATCTATATTTATCTCCCCCCAGGTTCAGGACATACTTCCGAACGGCGATCCTGTGTCGCTGGCGCGACATCCTGCGCCGGCGCAAGCGGCCACTGCCCGAATCACCGCCGGACTGTATCTCGCAGTCCGGCAGTCGATCCCGATCAGGTTTTTACTCGTTAACGTAATTATTAAAAGTGATCTTTGGTATCATTCATTTTCGTCAGCCGTCATTTATCAAAAAGATGTAACTTGCACGAAATGTTATGGGGGCTAGTTTTGAGGTTTTTTACAGTTTTAGGGCTCCCACACAAAACTGCGATGCGATGCGATGCCGCATCGCAGGAACTTGCGATGCGAATTTCTGCGATACGATTTTGTGCGGCAAACCGTTTGGTAGGACAACCATACCTTCAAGTGTAGTTAGCCGTATTAGACGTGTTTTTAGGAAGCGTAAGATGGATCGCAAAAAGATTATTGCACTGCTGTTATTGTTAAATAGATATAAGAGAAAAAGAAGATTCTGGGTTCATCCATTTATTACGATTATTAACTCTGATGGGAACGGACTAAATGTCTCAGAGCGGACTAAAAGTCTTTTAAAAGGGGCGTCACCAAGTATGACGTAATATCGCAGGAATGCGCGATGCGAATGAGATCGGACGTTCTTGCGGTGCAGTCGTGCGAGTTCGCAGATATTTGCGATGCGATGCGAGTTCGCAGTTTTGTGTGGGAGCCCTTAAAGGAACAAAAGGCCAATTATCGTACTTAAAAAACCTCACAATCTCAGCTCAGCGACAATCAATGTCAAAATATGCAAGTAAATAAAAGGTTTTAAACAGATTAAGACTGACATTAGAATGTGAACGTTCTTAATAATACAGCAAATGGCCCTCAGATATGTGCAATATGAGTGACACGCGTTAAACGGCAGTCGTTTCGAGACAAAGAATCTAAGCTATGGCTGATTTATGGTTGGATATTTTAGTAGCTAAAGTAAAAAATCACTTAATATTCAAACTCTATGAGTAGAACCTTTTCAAAGCCTGTATAAAGTAGTACAAGTTTTTTATAAATTAGTGGGCTGCAGAGAAAAAACGACGTGAAAAAGCGTCATGTAACAGCAAAACCATAGAAACAAAAACCGGCCAAGCGCGTGTCGAACCACGCACAATGAAGGGTACCGTAGTTGGGAAGTTGGGATGATTTTATACCAAAAACAAACTTAACATTGTAGTTGAAAAACATGTTCTCCCATACATCGATATATGCCACGGTCAATTCTCCAACTACAAATTTAAGTTGGTCGACTATAACTCGTTAACTCGTGAAGCCCACTTAGCTGTGATAGTTTTCCTTATAATTTTATTATTATTACTACTGCCATGATTTTTTTTACATCTCCGAAAACAACCATTTAGCTGGCAAGGGGGAGGGACTCTTGACTCTAACAAAAATTAGCACTTTAATGCTTAATATAACGCAAGCCGATCCTTAAATCAAAAAGTGGTGTTCACAGACACGCAATATTTTTGAACGGCCTATCCATCGATACCAAATACCATGGGGTAGACGAGAAAAAAAAATATCATCCCCACATTACGTGCAAGGGAGCCTAAAATGAAATGTTAATCAAGATTTTGTTTTAGCACTTTGTCGGCGTGATTAATATGTATACCTATGCCAAATTATATCTCTCTAGTACTAAGCGTCTCTGAGCTACTGTGGGGACAGACAGACAGACAGACAGACGAACATGGCGAAACTATAAGGGTTCCTTGTTTACTACGAAACCCCAAAAAAAAGATGAAAAACCGTAAAGGAGTATTCACATCGGAGCGTATTGATCATGGCATTATCTCCTAAGATTATTTATAGTAGCGATGAGTGTGTAAGTCCCGTATCCAGTTGAAGGGCTGATAAATATGATGAGGGTTGAGAACCTTTCCCGAATCGTACGGACGAGTTATTTTTAACATTATATAACAACGAAATGTGATGTAAAACTGAAGATAAAAATATACAAGCATCCCTTTTATCTTGTTACATGCTTAGGCATTTATCACGTCCTTCTGGGTTTAAGGTATCTTCTCGAACAAAGAAGGAATAAAAAATAATCACTACGCATTCTCACTCTAAAATTGCTCAAGTTTAGAAATTAGAAATTATTCACAGTTCGCCTATCCCTATTAACATTGTCGGATGTGAAAATCAGCAACATTACAAGAGAGCGTCTCAGTTTGAATTGCAATGTTTTTTTCATATAGAAATTAGATTGTCAAAAATCAACAGAATTTTAATAAATGTTCTTGACTCCACTAAAACAAGGGACTTTTTAAGAGTGATTAATGAAATAAAAAGAAAATGGCAAAAAAACATATACGACAATGTTAATAGGGATAAGCGAGTTATTGTTTTGGTAAGGCTGGTACAGGAGCCTGATTGGCACAAAAACAAAGAGGCCTATGCTCAGCTGTAGGTGAAGTAGGGCTATGGATGATGCGGATTACTTTTTTGATGACCTCAATGAAGAAATCATTACAACATTTGTAATTAAAGCTCTGGGCTGCTATTAACGATAATAATTAGTATCTAAAAATAGTACAGTAACCACAAGAAGAATAAAAACTGGCCAAGTGCGTGTCGGACTACGCACAATGAAGGGTTCTGTTGTTGGGATTACTTGGAACGAATTTATTCCAAAAACAAACTTAACCCTTAACCACCTGACATACGTCTCACAGACGCAAGGAAATTAAAATCTTTAATATTTTGGCGCGCAAAACACGTATCAACTTGCACGTCCCTGTACCTTCCCGCCGCGTCCCTCAGTACCGCCCAAGTGCTCGTCATGGTCGGAGGTGCGCGCGTTTGCCACTGGTAAGTAAAAAATGGTCGTGTTCCGTCTGTGAGACGTATGGTAGGTGGTGGCGTGACTTTTTTGAAATTGTGTTTTTATTCTGTTTCAGTTTAAAATGGCTTCTGGTGATAGTGTTATTGAGCGTTGGTTAGAACAAGATGAATTTGACGACGAAAACCTACCTAATGATGAAGGCAGCGATGTCGATTTGGACATTGGCATACAGCATGCATTGCAGGATAGCTGCGAATCGAGTTCTGAAGGTGAAGAATCAAATGCTGAGGAAAATCATGACATTATTGTATCTCAACCTCCGGTTTTACCTGCAGAGCAAGAATTTTCGTCTGAAGATGAAGAGCCTTTGATACAAATGCGTTCGAGACCTCGAAAAAAAAATTATTTTGGTAAGAATCGCTTTCGATGGTCTTCTGCTCCACCTACATTACGATCGAGAACATTGCAAAGTAATATAGTTGAAGAAAGAGAAGGTATAAAGCCACCATACCGGAATGTACTGCATGCTTCCTCTTCACCGTTGGATATTTGGCAGAAATTTTTCACAGACGAAATGCTAGAAAAAATAGTTCGTAACACAAATATGAAGATCGAAGAAATAAGACCTAATTACCAAAAATCAACCTGTGTTCACGATATGGATCTTATGGAATTGAAAGCTTTTATAGGGCTTCTCTTCTATACAGCTATTTTCAAAGAAAACCATGAACACTATACATCGTGGTATAGTAGTGACGGCACTGGACGGGAAATATATAGCTGCATCATGAGCAAAAACCGATTGGAAGTACTACTGAAAACCCTTCGGTTTGATGATTTTGAGACCAGATTAGCACGCCGAGAAACCGATCCATCTGCGCCTATTGCCGAGCTCTTTAGCTCATTTATTGAACAATGCCAAGCTGTTTATGCGATTGGCAGCTATGCATGTATCGATGAAATGTTGCTGGCATTTCGAGGAAGATGCAGGTTCAAAATGTATATGCCGAAGAAACCTGCCAAATACGGCATAAAAATACAATGCCTAACAGATGCAAGATCGGGGTATCTTTTGAATGCCTACATTTACCTAGGAAAAGACTCTGATGGACTAAATTTACCTACAGAATATCAGCGATTGAAAAAACCAAGTCAAGCTGTACTGCGACTTATTTCTCCGATAGAAGGATCAAACCGGAATGTTACAACTGATAATTGGTATACTTCTATTGAGCTTTTAGATGTACTCAAAAATAAAAATCTAACCGTTGTGGGAACGATGAGGAAAAACCAAAGAGAAATACCTCAAGAATTCTTACCAGCCCGTCACCGACTTGTTGATTCAACGATCTTTGGGTTTACAAAAGATATAACTATATCATCTTACGTCCCTAAGCCAAATAAAGCAGTGATCACCGTGTCAAGTATGCATCATATGCCAGACGTAGATGAAGTTACCAAGAAACCGGAAATCATACTTTTCTACAATCGAACCAAGATCAGAGTGGACCTACTCGACCAAAGGTGTTCCAATTATACCACAGGTCGTCGAACGCGTAGGTGGCCGTTGGAAGTATTTTACAGGCTGCTCGATATTTCGGCCTCAAACTGCTACGTCGTCAGTTTATCTGCTCAAACCCAAGGACAAAAAATTGAGAGCAGGTTCAAATTTATGAAGAGGCTAGCGGAACAGCTCACCAGACCGCATATGGAGCGTCGAGAAAACAATGTGAAGATTCAACGAGATATTCGAATAGCACTTCGGCGCATACTTCACTGCGGCAATGACTCGACCCCACCAGCTCTACCAGGTGGAAGCAGTTCCGAAGACAGATTGGCTTCTCGAAAAAACTGTTCAACCTGCGACCCTAAAAAGAAACGCAGGACACAATACATCTGTTTTGAGTGCAAAAAGCCGATTTGTATCGAATGCTCTCAAAAAATGTGCATTCACTGTCGGGAAAATCTATAAGATTGATGCCCTGCAATTTTGCAAAAGATATGATTATAATGAGAAAATTTTGATTTTATATTACTAGCTGGTTATTATATTTTTATAAACAGAAAGAAATAAGTTCCTATGTCTTGTGTCTATTTTTGTAGATCTCGTTTTTTGAATAAAAAATTTTTACGTTAGAATTAAGAGTTGTTCCAAACAAATTAAGATTTTAAGAAAATATGTTAATTTTTATGTGCCTTGTTTGCTTTAATAAAGATATTGATATGTATTTTAATTGATTTTAATTAAAAAACAAACCTTTCACCTTTAGTTTTTAAATACGAAAGTCTTTTTATTCGCCCGTCTGTGAGACGTATGGTAGGTGGTTGTGTTACAAGATTGGGTGGTAGGTGGTAGAGGGTTAACATTGTAGTTGAAAAACCTGTTCTCCCATACATCGATATATGCCACGGTCAATTCTCCAACTGCAAATTTAAGTTGGTCGACTATAACTCGTCAACTTGTAAAGCCTACTTAGCCGTGATAGATTTCCTTTTAGTTTCATTATATGTACTACTGCCATGAATTTTTTTCACATTTCCATAAACAACCATTTAGCTGGCAGGGCAGACACTTGACTCTAACAAAAATTAGCACTTTAATGCTTAATTGTACGCAAGTGGATCCTTGAATCGAAAAGTGGTGTTCACAGACCCACAATGTTTTTAAACGGCCTATCCAACAATACTCCACACCATGGGGTAGGCGAGAAAAAAAATATCAATGCCATATTACGTGCAAGGGAGGTAACCATTTTTTTTTATTTTTTTTTTTTCACTTTATCGGCGTATTTAATATGTATACCTGTGCCAAATTACAGCTTTCTAGTACTAAGCGTCTCTGAGCTACAGCGGTGACAGACAGACAGACAGACGGACATGGCGAAACTATAAGGGTTCCTTGTTTACTACGGAATCTTAAAAATAGTACAGAAACCACAAGAAAAATAAGATTGTTAGTTAATAATAACTTCTAAACATTTTCAAAACAAACTATTTCGATAAAAGGGTTCCTGGTAAATAAAATTCATATTTAATAATCCTAAATACCAATTTTCTAGTAATAACTGAAGGAAGGCAATCCGCGATTCGATGTCGAATCGATTTGCTATCGCGTTTACGTTTCTGTCAATACGAGTACCTACTTCAGTGTGATTGATAAGGTCAAGACCCAGTTGTTTATTAATGCAATATGTTCAATTTTATATATTTACGTTTCTTTTCTGTATTAGAAGAGACGCTTTCCTTATGTGAACAGCCAACAGTGGAACAGCTTGAATAAAGTTTAAGATTATCTTAAAAGTTGTAGACCGGTAACTGGGTTGTGAAGGTCAAATAGGCAGTCGCTACATGTAAAAATTCAATTCAGCTGCATCCGGTTAGACTGGAAGCCGACCACAATATAGTTGGGAAAAAGCTGGGCAGATGATAATCTTAAAAATATCTTGAAGTTTGTCTTAGATTTAAGAAAACCGCAATTAAAAGCTTTTGCAGCTAAGAAAAAAGATAAAGAAAAAAGAAAACATCGAGCTTTCACAACTAAAAGTACTGTGAAGAAGTAAAGGGTACTGAATTTTTTTACAAAAAAATACGTCTTTGGTAGTTAGTTAGTCAAGGCTGCATCTTTGTGTTTTTGTATAAGTTATAAACACAGATATTTTTAATTAATTTATTTTTACTTAATAAGTCCTTGTTATTTTCACACATTTTTGGCCTTGTTCACATGGCGCTGATCAGTACGATATTTTACTGTATAATTTTGGGACTGCACGGCAGTTTTATACTAATCTTTTTTAACCGAATGAAATCGTGATTCTAACTTTTTACCGGAAACTATCGTACAGGACAGTACCGTGTGAACGGTCGCTTACAATCGTAACACTGTAAGTAGTAGCACTAGTTTTATAGGGTTCCGTACCTCAAAAGGAAAAACGAAACCCTTATAGGATCACTCGTGTATCTGTCCGTCTGTCACAGCCCATTTGCTCCGAATTTACTGGACCGATTAAGTTGAAATTTGGTACACATAAGAATTTCTATGACCCAAACACGGATCTGTAATGTAAACAAATCTAATATAAGGGTCACTTTTGGGGGCAAATTAGGAAAAAAACAACATTTGCAAACTGTACCGCATGACGTATCAAATACTTATCAAATATCGGCTTGTTGTGATGGTCTCAAATATATATTTTTTATAATTTTAAAATAAATAGTTTTAAAATTACCTACTTAAGAAAATACATGAAAATTGACCATTCCCCCCTAATCTCCAAAATTACTGACCCTAACAATTTAAAAAAAAAAGAAGAAAATAAATAGTTCTTTACTTATAGATAACAAGAAAACCTACAAGAAGTGGTGGCGATGGTGTTAAAATAACTTGGTAAATCTCTCAATATTGTGCGTACAAACTTACATTTGCAGTCGGTTTGTATGGGGGAACATATCTTTCAAGAACAATGTTAAATTTGTTCTCGAGATAAATTCATCCCAACTACGGAACCCTTCATCTTTATGCATGGTCCGACACGCACTTGGCTCGTTTTTCTTTATTATTCGAGTTAACTTGTATTTTTGAATGCACATGTTTTCGTGAAAAATAAACACAATTTTCTTTCATTTTTTATGACGTGTTACGTACAAGTAAAATTCATTGAAAGGACCTTTTCCTTATACCCTTTGGTGATATAAAAATTTATGATACGATATTATATTTTTATTATTATATTTTATTAGGGTAACAAAATTTGTTAAGGCACTTTGACAGTCACTCAAGTCACTTTGGCACATAAAATGTATACCCCTATAACATGTACGACGAAATAGTTGTTATGGCTGGGACTATGGAGGACGTCAGTACAATGCTCGATGACCTGAGTAGAGCCTTCGAAAGAGTAGGTCTAAAAATGAACATGGACAAGACAACAGTCATGTCAAATGCCCATATAACAAACTCATGAAGATCGGGGACGCTACACTCGAAGTTGTGTACGAGTATGTTTACCTAGGACCAACTGTTCAGTTAGGTAGGTCTAACTTTGAGAAAAAGGTCAATCGTCGAATCCGACTCGGCTGGGCAGCGTTCGGGAAGCTACTCAATATCATCTCGTCCCACAAATCGCAGTGTCTCAAGACGAAAGTCTTTGACCAGTGCGTGTTATTGACAGTAGACCTATGACACTGAAATGTGGCCGCTCATAAAGGGCCTTATTAGAAGGCTAAAAGTCACCCAAAGGGCAATGGAGAGGGCTATGCTTGGAGTTTCCCTACGTGATCGAATCAGAAATTAAGAAATCCGAAGGAGAACCAAGGTTACCGACATAGCCCGAAGAATTACCAAACAAATGTGGCAGTGGGCAGGGCACTTTACACGCAGAACAGATGGCCGATGGAGCCAAAAGTTTCTGGAGTGGCGAACACGTACCGGAAGACGTACCTTTGTAAGGCCTCCCACAAGGTGGATCGATGATCTTGTGAAGGCCGCATGAATCCGCTGGATGCGGGAAGCACAGAATCAGTCGAAGTGGCGGTGCTTAGGGGAGGCATATGTCCAGCAGTGGACGTCTTTCGGCTGAAATAAAATGATATAAAATTTTATGTCAAAATTATATGTGATTCAGTTCAATCAACAATCGACTTAGCCTATAACAGTCCACTGCTGGAGATATGCCTCTCCCAGGCTGCGCATCAACACCCTGTCCTGTAATTCAGTTAATCGGTATGATTTAGTCAGTCCGAGAAACTGAAATAGCCACACCTTAGGTGGTACATTTGAATATCTCCTCCAAGCGGGGAAGCGAAATGTATGGGAACGTTTTTTGCAGTTTTTGGCTTTTCTAGTACTCTTCCTCAGTTAATCCAGAAGAATATTTTAATCCTTACCTGAAACTGCGTCGTTTGGAACCGTAAAATATAACGTGAGAATTTACGTTTATCTAGTAGACTGCAAAATTTGTGAATGTATCAGTCAGTGTCAATAATATCGGGACGAACAGACTGTTCAACATGATCTAAACAACTATGAAAATTAAATATTAACTAAATGACACAAGAACTGTTTCAAAATGAAGAAAGATCACGATCAACTGTCATTCTGACAAGAATTTGATCAAATCCAGATAAAAGTTTAGTTTTCTTAGTTGTTGAGATCATTTTGAACAGTCGGTTCGTCCCGATATTTTTGACGCTGACTGTACCTATTACATAAAAAGTAAGGGAAAGTCTCTTAAGAACGTTGTCATGTACCTACAACTGTTAAGTTTCCTGCCCTGTCTCAAAAATCCAACCTGTATTTAAATGTAAGTCAGCCCCAACCTTGTTGACTGGCTAATAATTAGCCATGGCAAGAACTATTTACATACTAAGAAGTCCCTAGGCAACACAAAATAATAAAACATATTATAAGCTTTTTGCTTAAATACGTTTGGGTCCACCCACCATTGGGTGAAAAGCAATCAGATTTATTTATACCCACTCCCATTCGACCTCAGCAATTCAATTACCCAGCTGGAAATCGGTATGACAGAAAGGTAGAAAAGTGAGTTTGGCTTGTAACGATTTTTTGGAACGAAGTTCCTTAACGCGGCTTGCGGTAGGAGTTGACTGGTAGAAGAAAGGAAAAGCGTTATACGACTTACTCTCTCTGTCTCTTTCTATTATATACAAGTGTGTGCGCGTGCAAAACTTCTTTCCCGACGCCTGGTCCCCCGACCACACAGGTTTTTTTATTGGAAATACCAATATAGCAACCAGTAACTACGAGGAATGAAAATGCCTTGATCTTTATAAAAGTCTCAGAGTTCCTGCAAGCCGGCCGGCAATCCATCGATCTTCGCAATATGAAGGTATCACAAAATACAGTAAATAGACGTGTTATAATAGCATTAAAAATGTATTACGAAAATCTCCATTTATTAGCTCTACAATTCTACATTCCAATTGACATAATGCAATCGGGGAGTCGGTTGTGTTGTATTCTCTTTGTATTCATTGGAAACAATGTGCAACAATGGCGCAATAATTCCATTCAGTTGAAAGACGTCCACTGCTGGACATAGGCCTCCCCTAAATTTGGGTGGGTTCGCCATAATCACCACGCTTTTTTTTTTTGCAAAGTCATCAAATAACTTCTCCCGCTCTGGGTGGAGCGGGAGGGTGTGTCAGACTCTTACTGACTAAAACCCACCCGTATTCCTTCCGTTGCCTGTGTTGTCAGGGGCCTCGGTAACCCTTTGGTACCGTCCCGCGACCCCGGCAGGCATCGGCCCTAGTGGACCCCTACGCTTGTGCTGACGACATCTCTTTGAAAGCGCGTGGAATACAGCACGCCGTCGACCCGGGCTTGGTCCTTACCAGACGGTGAGCTACCCATTGCTCACAATCCGCAAGCCCGCGCCTATGTTGGCTGGAAATCCGCCCGGGATTCCCGACGCCCAGGGCGTCTCCTGCGGCGGCTAGGAGCGAGGGGGCGCGGAATTTGCCTTTCCGTCAACCGTCCCGCCTCCTCCTTCGCGAGCATTACTGCTTCGCAGAAGGAGGTGAAGGCTGCCCATGCCCTCTCGCTCCGTACCATGGCCTGAACCAGGGCCGAACGCGAGAGATCTCTGCCACCGATCGCCTCCATGAGGATACGGCGGTGCTCTGCCCAAGCCGGGCAGGCCTCCACCGTATGCTCCACCGTGTCCTCCGGGTGATCCACACAGTGGTGACACCCGGGCGTTTCCTCCCGCCTTATCCGACACAGGAACCTCCCGAAACTGCCGTGTCCGGTGAGGACCTGCGTCAGGGGGAAGGTGAGGACGCCGTGGCACCTCTCTAGCTATTCCTCAAAGACGGGACTTATCGCCGCAATCGTGGCGCGCCACGCTTGGGTTCGATCGCAGTATGTTGTTAAAATGCATAGAGAATACTGCTGCTGTTCTCTAGAAAGTCCCTTATTCGCTTTTTACGACAACTACATGAAGAAATAGGATGGTTCTATTCTTTACGTCCGGCACCACACGGACATAAAATAGGGAGTATGCAAGCATTCAAAACTTATCTATTATTTAAATATACATTGTGTAGGACTCAAGAAACAAATTCCTATTACTTACTACATTACTTATTTTACAATTCATTCATTTAAGTTGCGTTTTTTTTGGTGGAACGGAACGCAAACTCAAAACGCGTCGTCGTCGACGAAAGAAACTATGTTAATAAAAATCTATTCTTAACAAAGTGCTTGAAATCTCACTAAGGTAAGTAAGTAAGTGCGATTTCTGCTTGAATAAAGTACAAACAATAATTTCATTTATATGATTTGGGCTACAAACACGTAAAAAAAGAAGTTTTGTGGAAAATGACGTCACATCATGCCCGCGACAGAAACGGCCCTTTGAACTGTAGATGAAAATTGTTGGCGTTTCAATTTTTTTCGAGCAATAAGCAGTAATTGAATTTAACTTTTAATACTTTTCTTGGGTTTATATTCCTGTCTATTATTGATATAGTTATAGTTTATTATAGTTATAATTTATAAAAAAAAATATATGGATATTCCCTATTTTGCCGAAAACATTTTTGGTGTTCCTTTGTTTACCATGAGAACGAAACATTGCATGTGGCTAGCAACACTACAACAATCCATTTTACCGGTAACATATTTCCCGCATCACGAAAACATTTTGTTGAAACATGTTGCGCAACTTTGTTTCCCAATGAATACGCAGCTCAAACGCTTTCTAACTTTTTGTTAGACTTATGAAACGAATGGCAACATGTCAATATTGCCATTCGCTTGACAAGTCTAACAAAAAGTTGGAAAGCGTTCAAAAGTTGGAAAGCACAGCTGTTCAAGATCATGATACATTTACTAAAAAATATATGAATTTTAGGCAGACATACATCAGCCGGATTTTTGAACAATAATAAAAAGCCTGATTCCCTCTGAACACGTAAAATGTTTCGTCATGGGTGTCGTGTTCAAGGTTTTAGAGGGTGGTGAGGTCAAAATGTAAATCCAAGATGGCGAAAAAAAAAAAAAGATGGCGGCTGCAATTTTTTTTTTTTTTCTTTTAATTTATACTGCGAGAAGGAACTTCATTCTTGACGTGGGTGCCCCGACCCTACAAGTTTTTGACGTGATAATGTCTTATAAATCGATGAACGCCGGCTGCACGCACGAAAAAGTGTCACGTTCTGCCTGAGCCGAGCGTGCAAGCGAGAGTGCGGAACTAGCGATAACGAGGCACGATCGGCCTAAGCGTTCGGCTTGTGACGCATCTCTCTCTCGTTATCACGTAAAGTCGGTTTACCAATTTTTTTATGCCTCCTGTAGGCATAAAAAAATGGTTATCTGTGTGTCCAGCTTCTTATGTGGATCAAACAATTTTAATAAACCAACTAAGGTTTGAGTGCAAGAAGAAACAGAAATTTCTAACTTTTTAGCACACATTTCGTAGGAAAAGAGACTCCAACTTACTTTTTAGGGCTCCGTACCTCAAAAGAAAAAACGGAACCCTTATAGGATCATCCGTCCGTCCGTCCATCCGTCCGTCTAATGTCCGTCAAAACCCTTTTTCTGTGGAACGCGAGCAGGTATCAAGTTCAAATTTATATCATATTCGCAGGTTTACAAACCCATAACCAACAAAGCTATAAAAAAAACAAATTTATAAGTCAACTTCATAAAAAATACGGCATTTATGCAACATGTTTAGATTCTAGCAAATATATCAAAACCGAGAAGGGTAATTCCCGTTGACCTAGAATCATGAAATTTGGCAAGAAGCAAAGAAGGTCTCACAGCTCAAGTAAACAAAACGTGTGAAAATCGCAAATTTATAATCACAAAAAAAAAATGTAATTACACACATACATTTGCAGTTGGAGAATTAACCGTGACATACATCGATGTATGTGAGAACAACGTGGTGTTGTCAAAATGTTAAGTGGTGTTATGTTTTTCAACTACGATGTTAAGTTTGTTCTTGGGATAAATTAGTCCCAACTACAGAAGCCTTCATTGTGCGCGGTCCACGCACTTAGCCGGTTTATTATGATGAATAGACTGGCCGCTACAAAAGTCAGAAATCTCAGAAATTTTTTCCCATACAAATTCTAAACGTTCAAAATTATTTGAGGTCCTAATTTTTTTCATATCAGAAATCACAAGCAACTAAGATAGTATATAAATTCTGTGAAATAAGGTAGTAAATGCAGGAACACAAGCAATAGGAAATTGCTACTGCAGACTGACTGCAGAGTCATACCGAGGCCCCTGGCAACACAGGCAACGGAAGGAATACGGGTGGGTTTTAGTCAGTAAGAGCCACACCCTCCCGTTACGCCCAGAGCGGGAGAAGTTGTTTGATAATTTCCAAACCAAAAAAAAAAGTCTGTTGAGTCAACCTCAGGACTAACTGCTTCTCACACAGACAACTGTACCTCGGTTGCTTCCGCGTCACCAGTCCTTAGTCTCTGTATATTTTGGCTGCTGAGACCAAAACTAAAAACGTAATACACAGGGTAGTTTTATCAAAATAACATAAAATCACGGCGGTTTTCCCCGAAGAGTTAGGCAGAGGTGTACTTATAGTACACCCAGATTTCGCCAGTTATGCTTAGGTCCCATGTAAAGGAAACGAGTCTATTGCCATTAACCGAGCACAAATCCAAACTTCGGACTGTTACTGAGAAATTCCAGATGGAAAACCCAATAACTCTTTGCCTGACCCGGGAAACGAACCCAGGACCTCATGCTCAACAGCATCGCATGTGATCACTAGAGTAACGAAGTAGATTTTTTTATAAAAATGTGGCTGTTATTTCAGTATCTTACGGCTTCCACATGAACGAAGTCGCGGGCAGAAGCTAGTATAATATAAAGTACTAAATCAGAGTAATAATACTAAATAAGACAACTCTTATTGGGGTAGTCCCCAGAGAGTATTATTCAAGAACACTGAAGTTAGAATTTGGGAGCATGCATAATTTGGGAATTAAGGCGCATGCGAAGCAGTAATGCTCGCGAAGGAAGAGGCGGAACGGATGAGGGAGAGGCAAAGTTCGCACCCTCACGCCCCTAACGCCGCAGGAGACGCCCTGGGCGTCGCGAATCCCAGACCGATTCCCGGCCATCGTAGACGCGGGCTTGCGAACTGTGAGCAATGGGTAGCTGGCCGTCCGATAAAGACCAGGCCCGGGTCGACGGTGCGTTGTGTTCCACGCGCGCCTCAAAGAGATGTCAGCACAAATGTAGGGGTCCGCTAGGGCCGATGCCTGCCGGGATCGCGGGAAAGTCCGAAAATGGATACCGTGGCCTCTGGCGACGCAGGGAACGAAAGGAACACGGGTGGGATTTAGTCAGGGAGAGTCTGACACACCCTCCCGCTTCGTCCAGAGCGGGAGAAGTTATTTGAATATTCCATCCAAGAAAAAAAAAATCCGGCGCAGATATATGATTTTAGTTAATTTTAAATCTGTTATTAAGCCTTTATTAAATGTATGTAATTTATGCAAAAAAAATATGTTAAACAAGAACGCACACACATCAATTTTATATGTAGTAATGTCTACACAAAGCATAATAAACGACATTACTTTCAAACTACTTAAGATATTTCATGTTTTTTTTTTTGTATGAACAGACTATTTTATTATCTATATTAAAATAGTCTTTAACCGGTGAATTCTTCAAATATTTATATTTTCGATATTGAAAATGAAGATTAAACCGAAAAAATATATAATAAAAACCGAACGGCGCGGCAGCGAGTCATGAGCGCGACGCGATTTGTATGGCCAAGGTCAATGGCGACTACACGACCCTTAAAAGGCAGGGTAATACTAGGAACTTTTTGTGTGAGGGTTAGTGACAAACTTACTTTAGGCAGATTATTTAAGGTATAAATAATGGTCAAAATTAATACTGACTTTCTAAAAGTCGCTATTGAGTAGGAATCGGCTTTAGTCCATTAGGATTTATCTAATACTGTAGTTGCCGAATATTGATATAGGGGACAACTGGTTGCTAAGAGCCTTGAATCCAATTAAAAAAAAAAAAACTTTTTGTGATGAGCTAATAAAATAAATAAGTTAGGTACAATCAGGGAAGTAAAATGCTAAATTGGACACCCTACGTCAGTTTGCCGTATTATAGCCATTTAATACAACTTCCAATAACACTTGTGATTTGAATATATGGTCAATTTTTGTTAGTAGCCAACAATGAATGGTCCTGACCTTACTAATGGTGTCTAAAATATTTTGTCCATTAGGTACCCATTTAAACAAACAAAATATATTTATCTGACGAGAATCATGAATAAAGCCTTCATTAACATTGGAAACTTCTACTATAATCCCCTTGAAGTATTCGCCTCTACAGGTATCGAGGAACTCAGAAATTCAAGAGGAAGTGCAGTAAACGAATGGCAGCGCTCGTCGTTTCGGATGTACAGCGACCTCCCCTTGCAGAGACCGCATTTGCTTGCTAGCTGCCCTAAGTGTCCACACGGAATCTATTATGATGGTGAGGAATTTAATATATTCTATCTGGAGGTAATAATACATAAACTGTGTAGTTATCAGCAAGGATTTATATTTTCAAAATCATCAAGTAGTTCAAAGTAGTATCCCTGAGGAGTGCCGAAAGTTGCTTCCTGGGGATTCGTGGAGACTTGTGTTATTATTCAGGTAAAATACTCCTTAATCAGCTGTCAAAACGTACTCCTGTAGGAGATAATCAAAAACCCTTCCCAGTCAAAAACAATGGTACATATGAAGATATATAGTACTCGTGTAGAAGAGGCAGGTAGCCGTCTTGAAGATATCTGGAATCTATAGGCCTACCCTCACACCGGGATAAACCTGGATAGGCATTACACACTCCCTATCCAGCGACCCTTCGCGTCCAGCGATCACGCCCGTCCAGCACATCTGCTGGTAGTTCCAATACATAATTATGTACTTTCCGCGTTTATATTGGACATAACTGACATCTTCGAAGGAAAACGTCGTAAGAAAATTTGGACTTAGTATTTGTCTGAAATCGTCAACCCGTCTTAAGCAAGCGTGGTGTTGATAAATACTCGTGCTTTCTTTAAATGAGAATAAAAGGACAGTAATAGGCTGGTATTATTTATGTTTGGAGGTCATGTTGAACTTGATTCAATTTTGAGGGGAGAGTGAAGTTTGTTTGCAGATCAATGATTAAAAGTATAACGCGTCACGAAAATATTAAAATTAGAAATTATGAGATATGTGACTAAACGTATTAGATATAATTTGGTCTGAAAGGAAGGTTTTTAATTAATAATGCGCTAGAACAGATTTGGACAAAAAGAATGTGTCGTTCGTAGTTTATGGGACTGTTCACAACGAATAGTGATTCGTTCCTTGTTGATTCACATAAACAAAATTATGACTATTTTCGAAATTCTGTTATCTTATAAAGTTAGAAGCACAGAATACTGTAAGTTAGAAGTTATTAATTAGTTATTAGTTATTATTAAGAGAAGTAACAATAAACATGAAACCAACTAAGGATGTAGTAGAATCAGAAAGAAAGAAAATCAAGTGTACGAGACAAGAAGTTAATAAAGAAAAAGCTGTGATATCAAAACTTGCAGAAGCCATTTGTTACACAGAAGTAATCATGATAATGGAAAAGTGAGAAATAGACCGTAGCAAAAATAGACCTTCACTCCAATCATTTAGAGTTGAATGTTTCGTGATATCAAAAGGTTAGAGTAGAAAATAGATTAATATCGCAAATTTTGGACGTGTTCTAAATGGCGTGTCAGCTTGGTGCAGTGTGCACCGACCAACCTTTGAAATTGCGGTTTTAATACTTTTGGAACTCGTTTAATATACTTTATCTACACCTATGCTTTAAATCCTCTATAAAAGTTTCTGAAACAGTTAGCTTATTGCCAAAATTAAAACAACCAGTGTCATAGTAACCATAATTACCATTCAAACGTGTGTTATATTGTTTTACTAAATTTCACTATGCAACTCCTTTTCAAAAAATAACATTGTCATGCACATGCGTTTCACTACCACAGCACTGTAATTAAATGAAAACTTATAGGTTATTCGAATTCACGTCGTATCACGCTAATTTTGTTCGATATAAGTACCTATTGCAAAAATGTATTACTTTGTTGTTTACAAAAATGAGTGATACAAGGTTTGGTAACGCACCACCAGATATTTCTAATGCAACAAAGGACATTTCTAACCAATTATTACCCGAAACTTTCCATGAATTTACATAGTTCTTACAACACCCTATGGTTTCAGAACCTTTTATAGAGGATTCATATCATGTGTGTAGATAAAGTTTTGTATGCAACTGTACAGAATTAGGTATTAAAACAGTTGTATAAATAACTATTAATATATCGTTTCATATATCCTTCTACCGCCTTGTATCATCAGAAAAACTCTTCTTGTGTCATCTAGTTATATTTCCGTCCTACAAAGAACTCATTTTAACTTTAGAAATAATATTATTTCTAAAGTTAAAATCGATCCATGACAAAAAAATCAAGTACCTTATATTGTACCTTGGAAGTCCTGAATTTGTTTGATATTGGCAATCGCTACTTCATCGACACAAGCGACAGATACATAATAATATCAATTTACATACTGTAAACGGCAACCAAAGGAAATCAAATCACTTTGTTGGATTTCTCATATCCTCATATCCTTTATAGGGAGATTTTAAAATGTAGAACTCGGTGTGTTTTGATTGGCAACACTGTCTCAGTTTATTTAAAAATCAAATATAAAATACCTACGTACAATTTCAATTAAATCAAACTATGACAGAAGTGAAAGTTAACAATGGAATTGTCCCGTTATAATAACAACCGTTGAGAGCAAAACTTTTCGAACTTTAACAGTCCAACTAAGCAACGAAAGTAATTTTCACTATCTTTTGGACGAAATAATTTTAAAGATTAATTTTAAAGGCAGAAATAAATTAGACGCTGATAATTAAATGATTAAAATTAATCTTTACAGAATTTTAGAACCTTAAAATAGCCTTATTATTATAAATAACCTTTAGTAACGACCCGTTTTATCGCACTGCGTGTCTTTTGTTGTCACCGTTTTGATAAAAACCTCTAATAATTGTCATTTTACACTTCCAAAAATAATATTGAACACTCTCTAAAATAATGAATGAACGAAATTAATGTTTTGTGTGAATCGCAAATCATTTCTATTTTGGGGTCTTTAAAATATAGCCAAGTAACTGTAACCAACTGGGATGTAGTGCTCGCCGGCTGCTAACGCGGTACCGCTAGTTTCGCTCGGTCGGCTTCCGCACGGTTGGTCATAGTTCTAACCTCACGCGAAGGAGAAGGCGGTACGGTTGAGGGAAAGGCAAATTTTGCGCCCTCTCGCCCCTAGCCGCCGCAGGAGACACCCTGGGCGTCGGGAATCTCTGGCTGATTTCCGGCCACCGTAGGCGCGGGCTTGCGGACGGTGAGCAATGGGTAGCTCGCCGTCCGATAAGGACCAGGCCCGGGTCGACGACGCGTTGTGTTCCACGCGCGCCTCAAAGAGATGTCGCCAGCATGAGTGTAGGGTTCACTAGGGCCGATGCTTGCCGAGGTCGTGGGAAAGACCGAAAGGGATACCGAGGCCCCTGGCAAAACAGGCAACGGAAGGAAAACGGGTGGAATTTAGTTCGTAAGAGTCTGATATACCCTCCCGCTCCGCCCAGAGCGGGAGAAGTTATTTGATAATTTCCCACTCAAAAAAAACCTCATCTTTTGGTCATATTGCCCTAGCTTGGTTACTGCGACCAAAGTGTCCATCGTTCAAGGTCAATACGTTCTTAGAGGATCAGTTAAATATATCCCTTAATAATTTGCACCACTTGTAAAGGCTCCTACATACTGGCGCGACTTGTCGCGCGACGCGTCGCGACACAAAGGCACCGCTTGTAGCGCTACACGCGGTGTCTTTGTGTCGCGTCGTGTCGCGCGACAAGTCGCGCCAGTATGTAGGAGCCTTAAAACTGTGTTAATTAATGAAAAGGCGACCCTGAAACTTAAGACATTATTTTAGCAACAGGATAATTAAAACCACGTTGTAGTTTTTTATGATTTTAAATATTCACCTTTTCGTAATAAACATAGCTTTATACTAAATGGTTTTCCATACTTTCCTATAAATTTTGCTCAAAACTTATGTTATCCACCAGTTAGTTGAATTTAGATACTACGAGTATCTCTTTATCTGTATCATTATTTATTTAAATTGATACTTACAATCAAATATAACTTCCATGGCAATAACAATTATTTAATAAATTTTCCCAACGACTTACAAAATTCTCGATTTATTAAGGCTATAATTACTTCAAGTTCACAAGCCGTCGTTCCAAGCAATATTTAGCTAAGCTTGCTGCTAAAGTACTCGGCTAATTGCCTCTCCAGATCGTACGTTGTTTCAGGGCGTATAAAACGATAAAAATAAAAAGTTATGTGTACTCGTGTGGGGATAATAGGAAAAACATTGTTTGGAAAAAACGATACGTGAAACAACACGACTTTTTTTTAAGAGGCCAATATATCGACCTTTATAACAGTTATTTTTTTTTAATAAAAACAGGTTTATATTCCAAGAATCTGTATTTGTCTATGACACAACGATTACATTCGTTTTTTCTTCTGTTTGAAACAATCATTGCCTACTTCAGTAAAGTACTCTTATAGAACATACTAAATTGTTGGTAATATCGTGTTGGAGTAAACATAAAAGTCACATGCATCGTACAATATTTTTCACACATTTTATTTCAACAATTTCATTGAACTAATCTGTCTCGTGATTCATAAAGGGATTCTTCAAAGTTTTTGTGGTGATTAGAGTTTTTCTTTTGTTTTTCGTAACCTTTAAGCTTTACGCCATTTATCATTTGCGGGAGTATTCAAGTTCCAACATTGCGAAGTCCTCTAAAATTGCGATTTCTATCCAGATAGAGCCATTTCTTTAGACTGAAGATTAAAATATCGTCTGATATTTTAATCTTCAGTCTAAAGAAATGGCTAAGACATTAGATAAATCCAAAGAAATTATATAATAGAAGTGCTTAAAATTTAATTGTTTTGTTTCTAGTGCTAACGCACTCATTTAGAGGCACCATTACACCATTACAATGAATAACTTGATAGTATTGTATAAAATCATGTAACCAATATATTGTAACAACATTTTGATTTAAAAGAGTGTCCATGAAGTTTCTTGCTCGTTCTTCTCCGTAGGTACCAACCACGCTTTGGAATGGGCAACTAGGATCATATTTCTGACTGACCGACTTCTTAACAATTCAAAGTAGGTACCTGTAATAGGTATAATTGAAATAAATGCTTTGAATTCGAGAGTGGATTTTTTTAGCAACACATAATTTTTTAACCATGCGTTCTAGAGTAAACGAAGTAAGTAAACTAAATTACAACTTTACTTAAGTTGGTAAAACTTAGTTGTATTTTTCCACTAAATTAATAAAAATAAAATATAAAGGGCAACAGCATTAATTTAGAATAAATAATTTTATATTATTGTACAATTTAAAGTCTCCGAGGACACTGACGTTATTCACAAAAAAACTAGGCTAAACATTTTCGTAATAAATCCTTTAAAATGTAAACGAACAAACAAAGCGGGCAAATTGTTACAGCGCGTTTTTAATAAAAAAGTTATGTTGAGAAAAGCTATGTTGAGAAAAGGGATTTTTCAAATGCCTGTCTCCTTAGCTGCGTTATTATATTGTGCTAACATAAAGCACGTATGTCAGGACTTGAGTCTAAAATGTTTTCAAATTATTCTTTTAGTAATAAATAATGGCTACCGGTGACTAGCTACGTAGCAGCAGCTACGAATATTAAGACTGCTACGAATAAGAATGTTATGGCCTACGCGCTAAGTGCTACGCGTTACGTGCTACAGAGGAATATTCAACCAAATTTTTCTGAGAACTTATTGAATTTCATTTATTGTTACCTTACTTTCGAGTAAAAAAGTGTTTATTTTTCATTGTTTGCTGACTTACAGAGATTTTATCATGATTTAAGAAACTATGGTTCTGACTGATTGTATGGATGACTGAAAGTTTGCTCTGACTGTCCTAAGAAAAGTCTGTAAGGACCTTTGAGTTCATTTCAGTTTCCAAAGTATGAACAAAATAAACGAAGCTGATGATGGTGATGTTGAGTTATTTAGTAACCCTTCGCTCGCTTATTCATAATCAGCCTATAATGTTTCAACTACTAGGACACAGGCCTGCTCTCTGTGAGAGGGAGTGGGTCGTAATCCACCACGCGGGCCCAGTGCTGGTTGGTACATGTCACATGTCTTCGATTTTTTGGTTCTACGACATGCCGGTTCCCTCACGATATTTTCCTTCACCGTTTTGAGAGCAGTGGTCATTATATAATTTACACAAAGTAAAGTGCCTGGCTGAGTTCGAACCTACAACCTACAACTCGTAAGTCGCGGCCGTTTCCACTGGGCCACGATAGCCAAATAAATGCAGTTTAATTTACTGTCGTCTATAACTTGTATTTAATAACCCGCCTAGACCTGTCAACCGACTTAAATTGACTTGTGATTAAAATTCTTTGCCCGCTAATTAACCTCGTACAAATCAAGAGATTACAGAATTTTAGAATTTTAATAATCAAATGGAAATAATGTATTTTTTTTTTGTTTCAGCCTACATTCACGGACGGAGAGTGTAAATAATATTTAGTTGATAAACTGACAATATTTATAAAGTGACGGTTAGTGCCGGTGACTGGATTATTAATTTTTATTGAATTTAAATAATTTTTAAGTAAACGTTTTGTGTATTTTAAAAATGAATGTATATTTACTTAGCCATAAATATGTAAACGGAAATTAGTCAGATGTTTAATGAGATGCATTGCCGTGTTATTGAACTAGTTGCAAATACTGCTGAGAGTCTTAGGTCCGCTCTCCAAGTCAGGCAAAGAGTAAAGTTTAGGTTTTCCCTATCAGTAATTTATCAAAAGCAGCCCGGTTTGTCTCGCCACTTATTACATGGGACTTAACTTTAACTGATGAAATGTAGGAATATAATGTAGGTGATAATTTTGCATTTTGCCTACCCATTCAGAAAAGCAAGCATGATGTTTAATAAGGACAGATAAATCTTTGCTCGTCATCCAAGAGGGTACGAGGTGTGGAGCAGAGGTGCGGTAGTTCTGTTCTTCAAAAAAGGCGACAAAACCTTGCTGAAGAACTATAGACCCATCTCACTTCTGAGCCATGTATACAAGCTGTTCTCGAGGGACGTCACAAACCGTCTTGCCAGGAAACTTGACGAGTTCCAGCCAAATCGAAAGGTGGTTCTCGAAGTTGTGAAGGATTACGTCTACTTTGGGCAAGTTACCCAGCTCGGTAGGTACAACTTTGAGAAAGAAGCCGACAGATAGATCCGGCTGGGATGGGCAGCGTTTGGAAAACTTTGTCAAGTCTTCTCGGTGCCAATCCCGCTGTGTTCGAAGACTGGACTGGACGCACTGGTTGAAGATCTTAGGTCTTCAACCAGTGCGTCCCGCCCGTTATGACATACGGTGCCGAAACATGGACACAGTCACATTCTGGTCTACAGATTCAAGGTAGCTTAGCGCGATATGGAGCGGGCTATGCTTTTTTTTAAGGATAAGATCAGAAATGAAGTTATCCGGAAGAAAACCGGCGTTACCGACATAACCTGCAGAGTAAGCAAGCTGAAGTGGCAGTGGGCTGGCCATGTTTGTCGAAGGACCGATGGCCGGTGGAGCAGACGAGTCCTGGAGTGGAGACCGAGTATCGGCAAGTGTAATGTGGGACACCCCCCAGCTAGATGGACTACCTTAAGAAGGTGACTGGGACAGACAGGATGTAGACAGCGGAGGACAGGGTGTTATGCTGCAGACTGGGAGAGGCATGTGTCCAGCGGTGGACTGTTATACGCTGAGTTGATTGATTAATTGAAATCTTTGCTTCGTATGCATTCTAAACAACAATGTTACAAGTTTCATACGAGCATCCGTTTCCCATCTTAGCAAACTAAACTGTGATCCATTCTTAAAATTACTTGCTCAGTTAACGTGAATCCCTCAAGTTATTGGAAAAGTTTGCTCAATCTACTTGAACCAAACGTTCAGTAGGTTAATTTTGGTTTAGGGTTTTATTATGTAGTTGTTATGAAGCTATAGAACTAATTGAAGGATTAGATAAAGGAACATTTATTTAACTATTTAACACATAATATACGCATTTTTTTCCCGAAGGGTTGGACAGAACTATATTTTGCCGAATAATATTATTAATACGAGTAGTGTTGATCAATACGCTCTTTAATATGAGTATAGTTTTTCTTATGATGTTTCCTTCACTCCTTGACAAAGATGATTCCATAATAGGCTAGCCAATAGAAAGGCTTTATTTATGAACAACATTTACTGACACAATGGAGCCAGAGAATCCTTCCTAAATAATATTATAATCGTGAAAGTGAGTTTGTTTGTTTTGCTTTCATGCTAAAATGGCTGAACGGATCTGACATATGACCTGGATTAGTACATAAGCTACTTTTTTTCACGATATTCCCACAGGATCGAGACTTATCCGGATGAAACCGCGGGGCGCAGCTAGTTAAATTACATTAGCCTTTTATCGATAAAAGGTCAAACTAATCTTTGCAAAGCAGATTTACTGACAAAATCAACAGCTACCAGTATATGCAAAGGAAGTTACTTATTCTTTTGAGTTATCCGTTATTCCGGGTATATATTTAACACAGAGTATGTTATCTAGATAGCAAAGTGTCTGATAAAAAATACCTATTATAAATTGCTTTTATAAGTTGGTTAACAAAGCGTTGTTGTTTATTTAACGCCCAGTATATCCAGTGTCCCATGACTTACTTTTAATATCTAGACCGCATAGACGGACTGAAAAAAAAGAACAGCAATCTGACCTAGATCTTTTTCTATTATAAGTCTTTCAGTAGCCACCTCTATCTACCTACCTACTCATTTCTTCTTCATCGCTTCGCTTGTAACAGAACGGTCGTGAGCACGATGAACTGTGTCCAGTCGTAGGTGTGGTCGTTGCCCGCCACACGATCTCTCTCCATCTGGTTCTGTTAGATGACCGTCTGGCGAATTCATTAACAGCATCTCTAAACGCAGATTTTATTTGAGGGGTCTAATTCACCGATGATCTCCCGCGTGGTCTATTTCTATCCACTGTCCTGTACGACTACACGTTCTATGGAGTCATTATCATTCCGTCCTTACCGGACGGTGAGCTACCCATTGCTCACCGTCCGCAAACCCGCATATACGGTGGCCGGAAATCCGCCCGGGATTCCCGACGCCCAGGGCGTCTCCTGCGACGGCTAGGGGCGAGAGGGCGCGAAATTTGCCTTTCCCTCAACCGTTCCGCCTCCTCCTTCGCGAGCATTACTGCTTCGCAGAAGGAGGTGACGGCTGCCCATGCCCTCTCGCTCCGTACCATGGCCTGAACCAGGGCCGGACGCGAGAGATCTCTGCCGCCGATCGCCTTCACGAGGACACGGCGGTGCTCTGTCCAAGCCGGGCAGACCTCCACCTTATGCTCCACCGTGTCCTCCGGGCGATTCCACAAAGTGGTGACACCCGGGCGTTTCCTCCCGCCTTATCCGACACAGGAACCTCCCGAAGCTGCCGTTTCCGGTGAGGACCTGCGTCAGGTGGAAGGTGAGGACGCCGTGGCGCCTGTCTAGCCACTTCTCAAAGAGGGGACTTATCGCCGCAATTGTGGCGTGCCCAGCACTGGGTTACGACAACCGTAAGATTAACGTGCCTAGCGAGGGATTCTAGAGTAGGATCCTAAGCGTAGCGAGGGATTTAAAGTACGTCGCTCGAGGTTAAATAAATTTGGTACCGAGTGGCACACTCTTCTTTTCATCCCCCTCTATGAAAAACTAAATAGAAACGCTATTAGTAGTGACGAATATTTATATTTATATAACCAAATTACAACTTTATATTAATATCAAATTAAAATTGTCTGAAATATTTTGACAAAAAGTAATGAAAAAACGAATAAGAAGTTCCCGCGTATTTTTTTTAAATTTATTTGACCAATTCCGCGTCGATAGGCGCGCTTTTTTACTACCGGCCAGGGCCTCAAGTCTGCTATTACAATAGTGTCATAATGGTCTGTTCCGATCCTCATTAATGACGCCATTATATTAGTAGATTACCAAACTTGTCAAAATCAACAATTATGAAATCAATAATAGACCATTATGACACTATTGTAATAGCAGACTTGAGGCCCAGGTCTTTATCGAAGCGAATTTAGTTCAAACTTTTTAATTAAATGGTGTTCCAAATTCAAAAGTCATTTCGTCACTATTATTAAGTGTAGACCCATTTTGCTCACACTTATCGACGAACCCTTCGCCTCTTTTCGAATAGATGGGATGAAAAATATTTTTTCCTTTATTAACACAGTGATATCAAATTAGAAAGGTCTTTTCATGACTACTTATTATGATTATTTTTTATGTAATTTTCTCACACGAAAGTTTTCACCAGATTTATTTGCTTTTATGTATATTTCAGTGAATAAAGTCCCAGGTGTAATTACTAAAGAAAATTGAGTTTCAAAATCTCTTTGAAAATTTTCTTGTACCCAAGTAATGGAATAATGTATCTTGCGTGATCAAGTTGGTGGGTTTTGTTTCTGACATCCTATATGTCGTTATAATGAATGAGTATGAAAAGGGTTAGACCCTCTCGTAATAATTTTCTAACAAACTGTGGTTGACTGTAGTTTCATGTTTCCTGTGGTTTAAAGTTCTTATGAATATAAAGTTTACTTTAGAAGAGTATTTACTTCCTTTTTCTTGCAATGTATAAAAAAATCGAATTCATTGGACCTGAGGAGCTACTTAAAGAGTAAAAAAAATAAGACACACTTTTTTGCATTTCCCTGAAACTAAACTTAACAGGTAATTATCTTCCTATCCTATAAGGTAACATGAAAGTCACACACGTTGAAACAAATTCGCCTAGTTGTTGTGTTACATTTCATATTGCATTGTATACATGAGATGACTTAGTGTTACATTTCATATTGCATTGCATACATGAGATGACTTAGTGTTACATTTAATATTGCATTGCATACATGAGATGACTTAGTATTACATTATAAATCACATCATACTGCTGTACATTTTTTTTTGCGATTTGAAACCATCAAATAACTTTCCCGCTCTGGGTGGAGCGGGAGGGTGTATCAGACTCTGACTAAAACCCACCCGTGTTCCTTTCAATGCCTATTTGCCAGGGGCCTCGGTAGCCATTTTGTACCTTCTCGCGACCCCAGCAGGCATCAACCCCAGCACTTGTGCTGACATCTCTTTGAGGCGCGCGTGGAACACAACGCGCCGTTGACCCGAGCCTGGTCCTTATCAGACGGCGTGCTACCCATTGCTCACCGTCCGCAAGCCCGCGCCTACGGTGGGCGGAAATCCGCCCTGGATTCCCTACGCCCAGGGCGTCTCCTGCGGCGGCTAGGGGCGAGAGGGCGCGAAATTTGCCTTTCCCTCAACCGTCCCGCCTCCTCCTTCGCGAGCATTACTGCTTCGCAGAAGGAGGTGACGGCTGCCCATGCCCTCTCGCCCCGTAACATGGCCTGAACCAGGGCCGGATGCGAGAGATACTTGTTGTGTTGTGTTGTGTTGTTGTTGTTGTCTTGAGTTATTGTTCTGAAATAAACTTTTCATTATTACTTTTTTTACTATTATTCATTTTATGGAAAGAACCGCTTTTACGTCGATTGCTGTTATGACAACTTTAGAGTTTGCTTGGTTTCATCCCCTTTACGTCGACCACGTACCTGTTATCTATGCACGTAAGACGCCAAGAATAATAAACAGGATCCACACTGGAATCGTGGTTTCTCAAGTCTCAGAGTCATAATAATTTGTTATTGTCAGAAGTAGTTCAGAGCATGCCACGAGTCACCGCGACGCGACTTGCGGCGCGACTAACATAAACAGAGTTGACTCACGCATGTTTACATCTTGTGAAGAACGACGGACTCAAAACATTATAACACATTATTCTCTCGTGTAATAACACTTTGCCTGACAGGAATCAAACCCAGGACCTCATGCTCAACAGTAGCGCTTGCGACCACTAGACCTACGAGGCAGTTTTTTTATAAAATATGGCTGTTATTTAATATATTGTGGTGTCTTACGACTTCGACGCGAATGAAGTCGCGGGAAGCTAGTGCAAAATTTGTCTAAATATATTATTTTTTTCTACTGTAGATCCAAGTATTAGATTACCAATTAATTTACCGTAAAGAGTATTGACTTTCTTAATTATATATCAAGATAATATTGGTGTTTTTTATACTGGTTTTATTAGTTAACTGTCACATCATGATACTCTATGGATTCTTCTATGAACTCTATGAATCACAAAATATGCTTAAAACACATCTATGACCTGCATTGAAACTTACAATACACTCACGGACAAATAATACGGGTTAGTGCGAAAACCTAAAATGACTCTTAAAATAATAGAGCTGGCTGCTTGAATAAAACTGTATGTTGTAGTTAATTTACTAGTTAATAAAACAACACCAAATGTTGGGAAACATTATTAGTTTAATAAAATTGTCAAAATTAAATAAAATACCAAAATATCAATAATTTGCGTTGAAAAAATAATGGTTGGTACCTCACATACAAACAGAAACGAACTCTAAAACAAAATTAATTATTTAACGCGGCGACAAATTAATCTAAATTTGGGATTAAAAAATAATTAAAGCAGTTACCAAAAATAGTAGGTTGGCAGCTACAGCGAAGGATAATTCTAAGTAGAAAGTAGCAGCTTAATAATCAGTTTCTATGTTTGTTTTAATTTTAACTGGCTCTAGTTTTTATTTTGTTAACGGGGCCGAGCGCCAGATCCCCCCTAACTCTCTCTGATCTGGCGCTCGGCGGACGCTGCCGCGGCACGCTCGCTTCGCTCGCTCGCCTTCGCACGTTAATGGTCACTGTTCTAACCTAACCTAACCCAACTGATTCAATAACAGTAGATGGTATCATACCAACCACAAACAATTTGTTTTATATTATTAGTATTAGTATGGGTAGCTACTATATAGTATGTGAACTAAATAAAAAAAATACTTACCTTAGTTGATTTAGATTTAAAAATAATATTTAATCGCTGCCCTGTTATTTTTTTAGTAGTAAATAGTTAGTCGCCCTTGAAGGTGTTAGTCGCTTAGATAATAATTAGCCAATCTTTATAATGCCTCCACGGGCTCTTTTCACAGTTGCCAGGCGACTGGGCATGCTGTTTCTTACGATTCTTTTGCGATGTTGCGGAATTTTGGTCCTTACTTCCACTAAAGCATGTTTCAGGTCTCGAAGTGTAGCTGGGGCGGGGTTTTGATTTCTTACACACCTCCCAAGCACATTCCAAGCGTGTTCAATTGGATTCAGGTCCGGGCTTCTCGCGGGCCCATGCGAGTGATGCCAACGTCCTGAAAATACTGATTGATAATTTGAGCTTTATGTGGCCTGGCGTTGTCATGCATGAATATTGAATTTTCACCCATATTAATTTAAAAAAATATCCGTCATGCCTCATTAAGAATTTCTTCCACTTACATAATCAGCCTGTAATGTTCCCACTGCTGGGACACAGGCCTCCTCTCTGCGAGAGGGAGTGGGCCGTAATCCACCACGCGGGCCCAGTGCGGGTTAAGTAGATGTCATATGTCTTCGAACTTTTGGTTCTAGGACATGCCGGTTTCCTCACGATGTTTTCCTTCACCGTTTTTGAGAGCTGTGGTGATGAACTAATTTACACAAAGTAAAGCGCCTGTCCGGGTTCGCACCTCCGACCTACAACTCGTAAATCGCGGCCGTTACCACTGGGCCACCACTGCTCTCCGCCGTCTCTTCCACATATCTTGCACTAGTTGGCGTACCATTTTCTATCAGCACTAACTCCATGCGACTCTCTGAAGAGATTCCAGCCCAAACCATAACAGATCGACCGTCGAACGGCACTTTGTACTCAAAATACAAAACACACATAACATCACGCCTTGTTTCCTTGAAGGGTTGGGCAGAGGTGTGCCTGTAGTACACCCACATTTCACAAGTTATGTTTAAGTCCCATGTAATAGGGGGCGAGCCTATTGCCATCAACCGGGCACGAATCCAGACTCCGGGCTGCTACTATGAAATTCCAGATAGAAAAACCCAAAAACACTTTGTTCGACCCGGGAATCGAACCCAGGACCTCATGCGCAGCAGTAGCGCTTGCGAACACTAGACCAACGAGGCTGGCCTCAAAACAAGTTGGAATAAAACGTTCCTCTGGCCGTCGGTAGACTCTTGGCCGCGTATTATTTGACCGCGAGTGTGTATAGATGTTGTATTTGAACTGTCCTTCATACCTTTAATGTTGATGTAAAAATCTTTGCTGTTATCATATTATTATAAATAAAAATTTACCAGTATCATCAATCGATATCAAGTTACTAGATATTGTAGATAGTAATAAAATATATCATAATTTTTAGATAATTATGTAAATGTCTAAAAGAAAATATGAGCTCAGTATTGAAGTTTTTAAATGTTCAATTATTATATGGTAATAAGTATTTATTAATAATGACTATGAATAAAGCTATTATAATTTTTATGTACTTACATAATAAGAGATAGATTATTGAATGTTATTATTACCCTAGGTATAAATATCATAAAATGGAATATTTTTATTAAACCTATTAGAGATCTTGCACATTTGGCGTTATATTCACGGAGGCCAATTTTGTTGGTCACTTCTTAGCCTTATTCAAATTTGGTATTTTTGCCTATAGCGTAACTTATTCAATATCAGTATGCTCAATGACGCTTTTGTACGACCAAAGTTTGTGATCCCGAATTGGGTTTTCTGGTGCCAACGCCATACACGCGCTTTTTCTGAGCATTGTATAGTCTGACCTGCCTATCTGACCTCTACAACCCAGTTACCGGGTTACGTACGAGTCACCGCGACGCGACTTTCGGGCTCCTGACGACCTGTAACGACTGTTCGACTCGACTGCGGAAAGATCCACGTGGTTTTCCGAGGCATGGAGGGGTCTCGGTTTGTAAAGATGATCACCCATCCTCGGCCTGACTGCGGCAAGGGTAGCTTAACCCGTAGGTTGATCGACCCGTGCGGCTGTTATTACTTAGTCTCAAGCCCCTTTATGAGCATTGTAGATATAGACACAACTGGAATTGGCAACTGAAAGTTGAAAGTGTGTATAGATCTTACAGTCGCAAATTGAAAGCCTAATGTAAGAGGTCTCTAAAGTACCATACTTTTTTACTATGATGGAAAAATACTATATACTCTTTGTAATAAGGGTGCGAATAAATTTAATAGGTATAAAATTAATTATTTAAGTACGGTTTAATTGCAGGCACAATGGAAACATCCATTGCAAGAACTACAAAAATATGACTGCCTACTAAATGTTTATTTTATTTTCTTTCCCAGTATTCTGATCTTAATTAATTTAGGCACTACCACTTACAATTTAATTGTTAATACATCAGAATCAAATGAACATTATATTGGTAATGCACGATGTCCACGAAAGTCAAGTTTTATGGCAAAAACTTGCTTCAAAACTATTATAATGGAGATAAAAACTGTTGTATGGCTCACTTCAGACGTCACTCCTACTAGTCCAAGGTATTGGCCTGTTATTATTCATACAGTTTTCATAAACAAGCTACTTCTTTAACGAATTATTATTTAATTCGGCTCTTTGCGCAGCTGTTAATTGCATAAAACGGGGATCCATTTATTTCACAAATATTTTAATAAACGAACATTGGAAAAAAATGGATTACTTGTCATTTTCCACTGAATCCGCTCTGTCACCAATGGTAGACACATTTATATTCCTTAACTCATCTTTTAATGGGACATTCTACAAGTCGCATGCAATTTTATCGTTTATAATTAGTGTATAGTATTTATATATTCGATTAAACCTAAATGACAACATAAACACAATAATGACAGCTTAATGCCATTGGTAAAACTCGCACCAAGTCGACTTACTCTGAATGTTTACACAGTGCAAGTCGATTGTTGGCGTCAACATGTTCAATAAAGACTCGATAATGGACATCGTCCATAGGGGTCATCGAGAGCAGTGGTGGCCCAGTGGTAACGGCCGTAACTTACGAGTTGTAGGTCGTAGGTCCGAACCCGGACAGGCGCTTTACTTTGTGTATATTATTTCATCACCACTGCTCTCAATACGGTGAAGGAAAACATCGTGAGGAAACCGGCATGTCCTAGAACCAAAAATTCGAAGATATGTGACATCTACCAACCCGCACTGGGCCCACGTGGTGGATTAGGGCCCACTCTCTCTCACAGAGAGGAGGCCTGTGTCCCAGCAGTGGGAACATTATAGGCTGATTATGTAATGGACATCGTGCATACGGGTTAGTTCATATGACAACAGCTTAGAATCTTTAGACTATTTTAAATTGTCATAGCGACCCTGTACAACCTAATTAGCGTTGCTGCAAATAACAAAACAACAATTGAACGTAAAATGTTTATTGAATACTTATACGTTTATCGTTTGCAAGTCGAGTAAGTGACAAGCACTGTGATCTGAACATAGCCTAAAAATTATGACGAATGGTATTTGTAAAGAATGGCACTGGCAACAAAGGACTGCTTCTAACAATCATCAAAATATACCACACGAATATAGTTCGATATAAAATCTACCCTTGATTATACATCCTAAAAGAAATACAAACAATTCTATTGATTGATTCGCCAGTGTAATCCTTTAGTTGAAAGTTTATTTTTACATGTATATAACACTATCTCAACCTTAAAGGGTCCTCTGTTGCACGTGCTATCGAACGATATTTAAAATATTTTTGTAAATAAAGTAAGGAAATCTAAACGTAAGTATTGTCCGCTATAATGTCAAAGAAATGGTATTTTTCGACCAATTAAAATCCGAATTCCCGAATATGTGTTTTTTTTTACCCTGAAATCTTCCGACAGTCCAAATGAAAAGCAAACTCAAACGACGCATTTTTTTTAAATAAGGTTATTTAAGAAACAAAACTTTTAAGTCTGATTATAACAGTACCTATGCCAAGTATTTTATATGGTAATCTGTGGATAACGTCGTGAGTAGTGTATTTGTTAATTCTATTATTTTAGTACTTCAATCATGTGTAATATTTAATATACTGCTGTTTGTTGTCCCGAATAAAAAAATAAAAAAACAGCAGAAAAAGAACTAATCTTGAAAATCCAAAAGATCTGAGAAGCCATATATGACCTGTGAAGTAAAAGGTGAATGTGTAAAAAAAGGTACAATACTTCTCACTGATCTGTTTGCCAGAAATAGTTATTAATTACTCCATTCCTTAATGACATGGAAGGTCGCTAAGCAGTTGTAAGGGTTTTTTCTGATATCCTTCACAAGGTTGACAAACAACTCAATGCAAAGTTACGTGTTACTAGATCCTAACTGTCAAAATTAGTCAATCTGCCAAGCCTTTTCCCAACTATTATAGCCCACCCTAACATAGTTGGGAAAAGGCTTGGCAGATACCGGTATAACCAGATGCAGATGAATACCAGTATTTTACATGGAGCGCCTGCCAATCTGACCTATACAACCCAGTAACTGGGTAATACGATACGGGAGACCCCTTGGTAAAACTGATTGTCAGACTTTCGGGCTTCTGACGTACCGTAACGACTGTCAAAGACCCATGAATGACAGCAGGGATCAACGGCTTAACGTGCTTTCCGAGGCACGGAGGAGTCTCGCTAACCCATCCACGGACCAACCCCGGTAAGCGTGGCTTAACCTGATGGATCGACCCGTGCAGCTGTTATTACTCAGCCACAAATTTCTCAAGAGATCCTAAGTATCCTAACTTCACGCAATCCTTACTAATATTATAAATGCGAAAGTGAGTTTGTTACGCTTTCACGCTAAAACGGCGGAACGGATTTGGATGAAATTTAGCACATGGGTAGACCATGACTTGGAGAAAGACATAGGCTACTTTTCATCTTGGATCACAGGCAATAGCTAGTCCATTTTATAAATTCATAAGTGTCTGTCTGTCTGAATGTTACTTTTTCACGCCTAAACCACTTTCTTTTTTTTTGGATGGGAAATCATCAAATAACTTCCCCGCTCTGAGCGGAGCGGGAGGGTATTAGACTCTTACTGACTAAAACGCACCCGTATTCCTTCCTGTTGCCTGTGTTGCGGGGGCCTCGGTGACCCATAAGTACCTTCCCGCGACCCCGGCAGGCATCGGCCCTAGTGGACCCCTACCTTTGTGCTGACGAAATATCTTTGAGGCGCGCGTGGAATACAACGTGCCGTCGACCCGGGCCTGGTCCTTACCGGACGGTGAGCTACCCATTGCTCACCGTCCGCAAGCCCGCGCCTACGGTGGCCGGCAATCCGCCCGGGATTCCCGACGCCCAGGGCGTCTCCTGCGGCGGCTAGGGGCGAGAAGGCGCGAAATTTGCCTTTCCCTCAACCGTCCCGCCTCCTCCTTTGCGAGCATTACTGCTTCGTAGAAGGAGGTGACGGCTGCCCATGCCCTCTCGCTCCGTACCATGGCCTGAACCAGGGCCGGACGCGAGAGATCTCTGCCGCCGCCGATCGCCTCCACGAGGACATGGCGGTGCTCTGCCCCAGCCGGGCAGACCTCCACCGTATGCTCCACCGTATACGCCACGCCGTAAAACCACTGAATGGATTTCGATAAAATTTGGCAACGGAATTGAAAAATAATCCATAAAGGGGCGATACAGGGGATGAAAGTTTGTATGAAAATTCAAATTTATGATTTTGGTAAGTAATTAAGATGGAAAAACTTATGAAGATGTGGAAAGGAGAGCAAATGGGGGAAATAAAGTGAATGGTGCTATACATGCGATGGTGACCAACCAGTCGATGCCCAAAGAGGCTCGACTGGCTGTTCATAATGGTGTGCTGGTGCTTACACTTATGTACGGAAGTGAATGTTAGGTGTGGCAAAAGAAGCGTGAAAGTAGAGTTAATGCTGTGGAAATGCGTTCCTTGAGAAGCATGTGTGGTGTGACTATAAATGATAGGCTGGAAAATATGTAATAAGGCAACGATGCGGTTTAAAGGAAGATGTAGTGACAAAAATTGAAAAGAGTGTGCTTAGATGGTTTGGTCATGTTGAGAGGATGAATGAAAGGCGACTAACAAAAGGTATTTACAAGGCAGATGTGAGTGGAAATGCCGGGAGGGGACGCCCCAGAAAGACATATAGTGACCTCATTAATGATGTTCTTCAAAAAGGTCAGGTGCGCAGTACTCGCAACCGGTGCGCGTGCGTGTATAACCAGATGTATGAACGTAAACGAAGCAAAAGGAGTATGTAAGGAGCGTAGCAGGTGGCGTTCTATAGTTTCTACTTACCCCCATGGGAAGAAAGCGTGAGATTATGTAAGTATAAAGATTACCCCTTAGGGGATGATTTACCGAAAACGTAAATATTCATTTCTATATTTGTACACTATAGGAAAATTTTAATATTCGTATTTTTTTTTTATTGTATGTATGTATGTATACCTTTTTTAAGAGATTTACTGGATTGGAAGTATAGTCATAGTCCGTATCTTGAGGTAACATTTAGTAACTTTTTCATTAAAATCGGTACTCTCGGTCATAACGTATAACAATGTATAAGTCATAAAATTAATTGGCTAACATGTAGGTAGTATGTATGACAATAGTGTAACTGGCATTATTTTAACTTTCGATTATTATATCGAAAAATAAATTATTGTAGCGAGTAGAGGGACTTTTTGTAACAACATAGTTCGCAACACAATAGGTTTTCAGAAAAAGCATTTGTACCGCGAGTGTCGCATACGAAGCGCTCCACGTGCAGGTGTCCCTGTACTCGCCTCTAAAAGAACCTAAAATATCGCATGATCAAGCTGCAGACTACTTGGAGAAGTGACAGTCATTAATAACGAAGTAGGTATAAAAAGTTAAATTTAAAATTTAAAAAAACCCCCGACACTAACAAAAACATCTAAAAAGTAAGTGTTGTCTAGTCGGGGGACGGCTAAAGGAAACGTCAAACAGACGAGGCTTATAACTAGCAATAATGAATGTATGCTATTGTAGAAAGAATATCCGCTGTTAACTTCCTATTTTCATTAGCCATCCCCCGACTCGGCGACGCTTGGCTCAAAATATTACCTAAATTTAGATTAAACTGAAAGGGCCCGATACGTATTTTTTTGTTACTTTTTAGATGTTTCTGTTAGTGTCGGGGGTTTTTTTAAATTTAACTTTTATTACCTACTTTTTAAACTTTATATATTACTAGTAGGTCAGACACGCTGCCATCGATACTGTGACTCGCCGAAATCACGATACCTGCGTTGTAAGTTGGTGAGTGAATTAAATATCAACTAGAAAAGAGCTGATAATCTTCAAACGGCTGAACTGTTTCTTAAACCATAGCTAAGAACACTCTCGATTAAGGCACATTTCAAAAAAACAAAAAACAAAATCGGTCCATGCATTCAGGAGCTACGATGCCACAGACAGACAGACAGACACGTCAAACCTATAACACCCCGTCGTTTTTGCGTCGGGGGTTAAAAACGATATAATTATAGCATAGAATTAACTTTATTCAAGTACTTACAAACTAACTTAAAAATGATTAGCACTTATGACTTAGACTTAATAAAAATGATTAGTAAGACTTACAATTACTATATTAGTAACAACTGACACAAAATCAAACGAATGGTAGTGGATCACCGCCACATTAGTAGATAAAGTGTCACCGCTGTGGCAACCCACGTGAGATGGCACAGCAGCGACCCACGAAAACACAGTCTAGGTGACTTGAAATCATGCTTAGGATATTGTTGGAGCTGCTCCACTCCCTGCGCACCATGGAAGCGCACTTACTACGCATGTTTGTGTAGAAACAATCTACATGCGCTTCCGCGAGCATCCCCGATGCACTACAGAAGCGGGGCAGCCCCACCAGTATCCTAAATGCGTTATTATACTGAACGCGAAGAGCGTTGTACGATCTTTGCGTATATCTAGCCCACAGGCTCCTTGAGTAAAAAGTCGTACAGTAGGCTCGAAAGAGCGTGTTATCTTAACAGGAAGTGAGCATCGTGCAAACCTGCGAGCCAGCATGTTCGCTCTAACCGACAACACTCTCCGCTCCCGTTCAATACTGTCAAGGTCTTTGAGATTGAGGATTATAATATGACCTAGATACTCGTACTTAAACTTATGGACCATTTTTAAAGGCGTGCCATAAAGTAAAATAGGTGGTTATTAGGGCTCCTATCTCCAGCAAAAACAAAAAAAAACGCAAACTAAAAATGTCGATAACCGACCAGAGTAGGATGTGTCCCGCCGAAAAAAAAGCAACATATGACTTCAAAACAGATACCACGGTTATACCGGCTGATTTCTTTTATCGTCTCGAAAAACATAGGGTAGGCTTCTACTCCGTTCACCTACTATACCCTATGTTATTCGAGACGATAAAAAAAATCAGCCGGTATATGCCTCAAGATATCAGGAAACGGATGGTGGAAGTCGATCTCAAATATAGAAGTATCATCATAAAACCGTTACTTTTCGAGACATTTTATAAACACGAAAAAGTGGCCCGGAAAGAAACCGGATGCTAAACTTTTAATCAGGTTAGTATCAGGCGACTGTGAGAGCCAGTCTAAGAACCTCGATAATTGATCTGCTCTTTTCTCTCTAGGGATTCTACTCTAGAATCCTTCGCTTCGCTCTGGATTCAAACAATCGCTCTCGCCCTCAATACATTATTTTGGTCCCTAATGACACAATCTACTATTTTGATTGCTTCGTTAAAAATTATAGCCTTTTGTGTGTTTTATAACTTGAAGTTTTACTGTCTTTCCTGGAATCAACTTTAACGAGTCATTAGGTATTTTGAAGTGCCAATTCTAACATGGCAAATTGGAAATATAAAAAAATATCATAAGAAGCTGGCAGTATCATCACAACAGTAATGTTTTCCCATTGTTTGTCTTATCGGTTTTAGTATATTCGTATATTTATGTGTATTTATTTGGTCTTATATTTATGTATAATTAGATATATATGTATGTTACCGGACATGTATGTATTTCCTAGGAGTTGATGCAATTCCGAGATGATACTAGGAAATATATAAAAAGTAATGCTTTCTGTGACTAAAAGAAATAAAACACGTTTCTAAATTGAAATCAGAATTTTTATTAAGGCTCTCGTTGACATAATCAGCTGCAACAATGTTATTGTTGCAGCATAAAATATAAAATATTCATAGGGCTTATTACTAATTAAACTTAAAAAATCAACTATTTATTCGTTTTGAGGGCCCATCTAGCACACATAAAAATCTACGTATAATTTAATACGTAAACGCGTATAAAATATTTTTGGTAAGTAATCATTCTGTGATTTAAGTAATTCTATGATAACACAATATAAGAAAATAAGAAATTTTTCAATTTTTTTAAACAATTTTTTAAGAAGGCCGCACATGTGGCTAGGTACATACAATAAGTCTCTTTCATATGACAGCAAAGTAGCTTCTGGCGTCACAGTGTCCAGCTGCATGTGAGGCCTTCTAGTTGATTAAAGATTTGCAACTGAGCATAGCGGAATTTCCGTACTCGGTACATCCTTGATATCCAGCAGATCTCTCGGACAAACATTGTACTGAGATCCAGAATACAATTGTTTTAGGATTCTATTTTTCGTACTAATAAAATAGAGCTCGTTATCAGTTACAGCGAAGACTACGCCTATAATATTCAGTGCATCACCACGTTCTCTATCAACCTCTGGTAATGAAATCCTTACAGTACTTCTGTATAACAGGATAATAGATACAGGAGGAAAGTACTTTTCACTCGTTTTCATCAATTTTTCGGCCTGTTGTTCTAGGTTTTTGGTAGTACTTTGACAATTTTTTAATGCTTTTACATTTTTTGAACACAATGGGCACAATACTTCAAACCCATATCCTTCATCGGATGATTCTTCAGCAACAGCGCAAATTGTGTGGATTGCACATCCACATTCTCTACAAGTATGAGCCCCTTTTTTTTTTTTTTTGTTTTGGAAATCATCAAATAACTTCTCCCGCTCTGGGCGGAGCGGAAGGGTGTCAGACTCTTACTAACTAAAACCCACCCGTATTCCTTCCGTTGCCTGTGTTGCGGGGGCTTTGGTGACCCTTTAGTATCTTCCCGTGACCCCGGCAGGCATCGGCCCTAGTGGACCCCTACATTTGTGCTGACGACATTTCTTTGAGACGCGCGTGGAATACAACGCGCCGTCGACCCGGACCTGGTCCTTACCGGACGGTGAGCTACCCATTGCTCACCGACCGCAAGCCCGCGCCTACGGTGGCCGGAAATCCGCCCGGGATTCCCGACGCTCAGGGATTGGTTACCCCTGCGCGCGCGATCCCCTGATCGGATGGCGCAATACCCCCCTTTGCTCCGCTATCCCCGCTGTATTTACAAACATCAAGAATGTAATACATTTCCGATTGCTATTTAGGAAATGTATAGATTTCCTAGGTAAAGTGCACATTACAAAATATATCATTGATTTCCTATCTATTTTAGGAATTGTACACATTTCCTAGGAATTGTATACAATGACGGATTACACACTTTTCCGTTAACATATATTACAATTAAAGTTTTTAATAGGTATAATACGAGTATGAACGTGGGACACACAGAAAGTTTTGCGAAAATTAAAAAAAATGTTCTTAGTACATATTTTTAAAATAAATCTTTCCAAAGTACGCCCCGCTAGCCTATATACAAAGTTTCATGCGTCTGAACTAGTTTTTAAAACACTCTTTCCAGTCCGCCGCAGACACCTCTTTTACAGCCTGCTCGAACGCTGACAGCGCATCTTCGGGCGACGAAAACTGTATCCCTTTGAGCTGATTTTTTATTTTCGGGAATAAAAAGAAGTCACACTGTGCTAGGTCAGGGCTGTAAGGAGGGTGAACCTGCGTGCTGTCCAGGAAGTCCCTCGTTTAGATCGCACTGTGTGAAGGCGCGTTGTCGTGGCGGAGCAGTAGCCCGCGTCGTTTGATGCGTTTGCAATTTTGAATAAATATCCTAAATCAGAAATTTATTTCTTTCATAAAGTAGAAGAACAAGGTTTTTTTTACACCGCAAGTTGTAATTAGATAGGTGTGTTTTAGAACGAAATTGAATGTACCTTTTTTTTTGGATGGGAAATCATCAAATAACTTCTCCCGGTCTGGGCGGAGCGGGAGGGTGTGTCAGACTCTTACTAACTAAAACCCACCCGTATTCCTTCCGTTGCCTGTGTTGCGGGGGCTTTGGTGACCCACTAGTACCTTCCCGCAACCCCGGCAGGCATCGGCCCTTGTGGACCCCTACATGGGCAGGACACAGTACGGCTCAGCGACCTCGGCGATGTTAATCGACCACTGCGCCATGCTCTGGAGCAACAGATCCTGAGCGGTGGCGCAGTGGTTGATGTTCGCCTGGAGGAGGCGTAATGGGGTCAATATTGGCACTCCATGTTGGCGTTGGCATCCTCCCGAACCGAGGGATCTACGATCTACCGACGGGGCTACGGCGGCGACGACTACGGTGGTGGAAGCAGCAGTGGTGGCGGCGGAAGTGGCCGCGGCTGCGGCGGTGACGGCGGTGGCGGCGGTGGTGGAGGGCTTGCCCCTGGCCTTGACTTTGGTGGGTGGGGCGCAGGCCTTGCCCCCATCCGGTGATCGGCCGGCTTGCCAGCCGCCGCACATATGGCACAGTACGACGTGGCGTTGCAGGAGCCGGCCTTGTGCCCGGGCTGACCACAGCGGTAGCAGTGACCGCTGGTGGAGGTGCAATTAGCTTGCACATGGTTGCCCACCTGGCAGCGGAGGCACCTTAGAGGTCTGCGTTCCAGCAGTTTGACCTGCGCGGACACTCAGCCACCAATAACCTTTGGCCCTCTCCGGAATTTTTTTTGGCCGCCGACACGGGGCAGCTCACCGTGATGGTTTGCAGCCCCGATCATGTTCAGACTTGATGTTGAGTTTTGGAGATGCGGTGTTTTTGCGTAGCATAATTTTGTACCCCCTAACCCAAACATGCTCAAAACCACGTTCTTTGGCTCTGGCTTTGGTCTTATTCAGAAGGATTTTGTTTTCGAATGTTAGGTGGTCGTTAACGTAGACCCTATTTTCGCCACGTAGTCAAGTAACCAGCATTCAGGGTCTTGTGCTTTCTCGCAGCAGAAAAGAAATCGTTTTTCAGGTAGCTGTTGTCTTCCGTAATAGCCGTCAAAAGGCGACCACTTCTTTCTACATCCCCCAAAGTTAGTCGACCGCGCTTGAATTCGTTATACCAACGATACACCGTTGCCTTAGAAGGGCCTTCCATGAATGCCATTTGAAGTATAACGTACGATTTGTCCGGTATCAGGAGACAAATCGTAAAAAATCATAGCGTGAAAATGTTCTCAGTCATTTTTTTATGAGACACGATAATGTAAATTAGCTCGCAAACAATGTGGAGGGAAGTTTAGAAATTGGCTCGTACCTATTTTACTTACAAATAATCTTATTTTCAAAATAGATTATAACTGGCCAGGCTCATACATAAAAACTTTTTTTCGCAATACTTTCTGAGTGGCCTGTTAAATATCCTTATATTTAAATAAATATTTATTGCACAGTTTTCGTTATTGCACCTACCACTGTTTGTCTCTACATCAACAAAGATTTACTGGTAAAAATATCTTATGGCATTAAATCCGCCTCTGTACATTTACGACTATGTGCTTAAAGTAATAAATAAATAATAAATATTACAATTTAGTTCTATCTTAAGACTAGTGCTAGGATATAATTACAAAAATATAATGATACTTAGCTAGCTATAGCTGGGTAGGCTGCAAAATGAGGCAGAAATACTTGTAACAAAAATTACATAATTCAGAAAGTAAACTTTCCTCTCTCTATTTTTGAACCTAAATATAACCTAATTGAAAACTTAATCGGTCTTTCCTTGACCTTTTATTAACATTGCACCCCTACAGAGTTAACTAAAGAGGAAAACGGAAGCCGTCTGTAAATACACGCCTGAACGATTCCTGATGATAAATTCCTTAGATCGGGCCACAACTTACCGAAGGAACTAAAATGAACTATTTTTAGCACTCCATCCGATTGTGGGCACAATCGATTTTCTTTTCTCATTAAAAATATACAATAGTAGATATGTAACGGAGGCCATTTTAGCAGACGCAGAGGAGAAGGCGGAGTTGTAGACTTGCAGAACTTGACGGAAAAGGAAGCGGGGGTCGAATAATTAAGAAAAGAAACCAATCGACCTATTAGTAATCTAGGAGTAAAGCCTTGATTTCCTATGAAACCGGTGGACGGTCACACAATAACGGCTTTCAACAATATCTGTGCTACCAGCATTGAGTAAAATATATGAAAAAATCATGCTAGACCAGATGCTGTCACATTTCAATTCTAATGGGATTTTACATAGTCGCCAGTTTGGTTTCACGAAAGGTAGGTCGACGACTGACGCAGGAGTAAAACTCATCAGTCACATTTTGGAATCCTGGGAGAAATCCCAAGATGCCATTGGCATTTTCTGTGACCTCTCAAAAGCGTTTGACTGCGTTGACCACAATACACTGACCTGTAAATTACACCACTACGGAATTCGTGGACAAGCTGCTGATCTTGTTCTGTCCTATCTATCAAACAGGCAGCAAAAAGTAAACGTTAACGGGGCGACGTCCTCGGGGTCTCTAGTAAAGATGGGAGTGCCCCAAGGTTCAATTCTTGGCCCTTTCCTATTTCTAGTTTATATTAATGATCTTCCTTACATGATGGCAAACTTATCGGATATAATTCTATTCGCTGACGATACTTCTCTTATTTTTAAAATAGATAGAAAAAATCCGGATGTCTTACACGTCAATGATAGTCTGGATATTCTTTCGAAATGGTTCGCAGCTAATAATCTCTTACTTAATGCGAACAAAACAAAATTTATAAAGTTCTCACTACCAAATGTACCCCAAGTGGCTCTAAATTTAAAACTTGATGGCAAGAGACTAGATGCTATTACAGAAACTATATTTCTAGGAATTACTCTAGATTCAAAATTACAATGGGGAGCCCACATTAGAGCTCTTTCAGGTAGATTAAGTTCAGCTGCATATGCAGTAAGAAAAATTAGACAGTTGACTGATATAGCCACAGCTAGGTTAGTATACTTTGCTTATTTCCACAGTATTATGTCTTATGGCGTTCTGCTGTGGGGATCGGCAGCTGATGTAGATTCAATTTTTATCTTACAAAAGAGGGCAATCCGCGCAGTATATAGAATGGGTCCTCGTGAGTCCCTTAGAAACAAATTTAAAGAAATTAATGTACTTACTCTGCCTTCTCTTTATATCTTAGAAAGTATTTTGTATGTTCGCAAGAACTTATGTCTTTTCAAAACAAGAAGTGATTTCCATAATATAAATACACGTAGTAAACATGAAATTGTGATACCCAAATTTAGATTATCAAAAACAAGCAAATCATTTGTTATCAACAGTATCCGCTTTTATAACAAGTTGCCAAAGTCAGTTACAGAACTTAGCGATGGAAAGTTCAAAACCCACATCAAACGTGTCCTTATCAAAAACGCATATTACAAGATTAAAGACTACGTTGAAGACAAGGAAGTTTGGCAATAATTCCTTCTGCACATGTGGCTTCCCTAGTACACCAGAAACGGCATAACTATGGAAATATCTATTAACTGCTCCGAAATTACGATGTTTATTATTATTATTTTTTAGACATACATTTTTGACATTATATACCTACAATTTATATTTCAGACTTAATATTATTAATATTATTTTACATGGATTCTTGTGTACGTTGTGAATGTGAGAACGTTGTAGTCTTAATAGACTAGATCTTTTTTTCTTTAGACCGTTTCCTTTTCTCTTTTTTTTTTTTTTGTTAAGTACTTTTCGACAGGCCTACACTGTTCTCCCATACCTAATTTGTGTAATTTGAAAACATTGTAAAAGCCAATTATTTTTAAAAGAGTAACCGTGGAGTTTCTTGCCGGCTCTTCTCCATAGGAAACGACCAATTGGAACCGTGCACCTAGCTTCTGACGTTTCATAAGTGCCCATGTAGGTTTATGTGAAATAAAAATATTTTGATTTTTTGATTTTTTTTTTTTTCCAAATACAGGATTTTTTTATGTCAAATACTGGTGAAAATTACATATTTTCATGACGGCCGTTACATTATGACGGAACCTCATTCCAAAGAAACCCAAGCTAGATAGTACAAAGAAACAGCTTTGCGGCACTGCCTACTTTTTTTTTTGGGTGGGAAATCATCAAATAACTTCTCCCGCTCTGGGCGGAGCGGGAGGGTGTGTCAGACTCTTACTGACTAAAACCCACCCGTATTTCTTCCATTGCCTGTGTTGCCAGGGGCCTAGGTAACCCTTTGGTACCTCCTCGCGACCCCGGCAGGCCTTCCCGGAACCCCGAACGGACTGTCACCTTCTAGGCGATTTCTTAGTGGTTTGGAGATTAACTTATGAACCACAACGCAACAAGTGAGCAACTGTTTATGCTCATTTGGTACTGAACCTAGCGGCGGCGGTGACATGAGAGCCAAAACTTGTAACTTCTCATCTAAATATAATATATTACGTTAGTGCCAATTTTCTTTATTAGACCTCCGTTAAAAACTTGTGATTTCTCGCAGAAATTCCGTATTTGCGGATGCGGAGGCGAAGTTTAGTTATAACCGTAATAAGAGTGTGTCCAGATAGTGCGAGGCATATGCTTCGAATATTGAGCGCCGTAAGCCAGCATATGATGCATGCCCTCAAGTTAGAGCATCCGACATTTGCGGCATACGCCTCACACTGACTGGCCGCATCTTTATGCATCAGGACTGAGAATCCATAACCTGTTAATCATTAGTTTTTCCTTTTCATAACACTGTGGTCTCTATTAGCTGAGATGCTGTGGGAAGCGTCACTATAAGTTTTGTACAATTTTAACTCATATAATCATTTTACTGAATATTAGTCCAAGCATACTTCGCTTACACTGCGCATTCTTGATGAATCCAAGTTGCATCTGATAAGTTTTTTCATACTGTAATTCCCAGAACAAATATCCAGACACTTTTTTTTTGTCCTTGGCATTACGTTCATGATGAATCTAACTTGCATTAAATTAGTAATTCCATACATTCCCAGACTGCAAATAAGACCGTTGTCCAAACATTCTTTGAGAAAGAATTTTACGCTTCTCTCCGCTTGCGACATTTAGATTAATATATATTTTATACAGAATCGGGATCGATATCAAGTTACAAGAAAATCAAGAAGTATTTTTCAATTTCAAACTCTATTCCCATTTTATTTGAAAAATAAAGATAAAGTTCTTTGTCGTGTCTTGGCAAAGTGTAAGCTCTCTTGAAATACGATTTCGATATGTAGCTCGAGATCGTTTGCTTTAATTTAAAATACACAATGTTAAGTCGTACTGAAAGATTTGAAGAAACTGAAAGCATGTAGCTTTCAGCAGCTAAGAGTAAGCTAGGTGCCTTTCGTTAAGTTATGAAATCGGAAGAGCAAGTTCCATTTTAATGGTCTCAGTTAAAAGCAAATTAAATAAAGAAAGAAAAAAAAAAGATTATATAGGCAGTTTCTAATCATTAAAAATGATACGCCGCATCTAAATATTGAGAAAAATTGTTCAAATTATAGCAAGACTTTTATAATACTTAAATTAATTCACGGCATTCATTAGGCACGAAAATATATGGTTTTACAGTGACAAAAAATATGGTTATGACGACAATAAACCTCTTATGTTTAAATCCATCAAGACGTTTAGGCTACAGAGCTTGCCAAGGAAATAGACATACATACATACATACATACATACATACTCTCGAAAAATCTTACCTTCCTTCTGGGGCAGTCGGGTAAAAATGAAACGATACTTTTTACTGTTGTTGTACAGTAAAAAAAAAACGGTTCAGGAGACTTATTTTTATGTTAAAATAATTGATTACTGACAGTGCACTGAAATGGGCAAAAACAGTAAAGAGCTAAACAGTTATTTCAATTGGATGAACATTAAAGTTTACTGAAACAAACACTTTCTTTTGAGTATTGCCGTTTTCAGAGCTTAAGAGATGCACAGTAAAATCTACTGTTATAACTCAACTGTTTTGTTTCAGTTAGTTTTACTTCTTTGGACAATAGGCTTTATTTTTACTGACCAAAGCGGTGAATATTACCGAAAAATCTATTGGGTTTACCGATTTTTTTTTTCAGTGTAATCCAACAACTTTATTTTGCTAAGCGTCTCCTGCGTCGGATAGGGGCGAGAGGGCGCGAAACTTGCCTTCCCCACAACCGTCCCGCCCCCTCCTTCGCGAGCATTACTGCTTCGCAGAAGGAGGTGACGGCTGCCCATGCCCTGTCGCTCCGTACCATGGCCTGAACCAAGGCCGGACACGAGAGAACTCTGCTGCCGATCGCCTCCACGAAGACACGGCGGTGCTCTGCCCAAGCCGGGCAGACCTCCACCTTATGCTCCACCGTGTCCTCCGGGCGATCCACACAGTGGTGACACTCGGGCGTTTCCTGAGCCTTCTAAATGAATTATGGTTGTATTAAAGTAAACGCAGTGGAATTTGTTTTTTTACAAAATATATATGACGGAGAAGGTACGTTTCTCTTGTTATCATCAGACATATTTTAACTACTGTGGGCGTACAATGGGAAGTGTTGGTTATTGCACAATAGAAAAACCGTTTGCAGTTTAAATCAAATTATAATTTACGGTCAATTAATCACACTGGCTATTCACACACTGTAGGTACACGTCACAACTATACGGAACGCGCGACAGTTTCAACGCAGTAAATAGGTAGGCACATATAGCTAAGTAAGTACGTATCGCAGAACGCGCGATGGTTCAGTGATCCGCACGCACCGCTCGCCAACAGAAAAGTGAGCCAGGACTCGCTGGCGCGCGCCCCACCAGCTCCATCGAGCGCCACCGGATGGCGCTCGCGTACCGGATACGACTCGATTGCGACACGGCCATCCTGCTAGCACACGTCCTCGTGTGTTAATCTGCAACCAGAAATCAACAACAGTGTCTGTTCGACTCGGCCAATTCTGACCAAACTCTAGATACATCGGGTCGGTGAAAATAAGGAAATTTTTAAAACTCTACAGTTTTTTTTAACCAAATCTTACTCTTTAAAATCAAACATGGTAAAATTGGGAAAATACAACAATCACTACCCTGGGCCATGTACCATCAACCAAAATTTAAAACTCTACTGCAACAAAAATTGCCATGCTTACAGAAACCCTCGAGTAAGACTTCTAACGCCACGGCTCTCTGGCCGACCAACAATCACATTGCTGTCACACATCCAGCTCATGGATCACTCTGTACGCATATCTATCAAGTGGATCGCCTGTGTGCATCACCCACTGACTACACACTACGGCCGATAGAGAGAAGAACCCTACTCGCGTCTTTCCCATAACTTAAGCTTGCTCATCACCATTGTGATCACTATCTACTTCGAAAGGTACATGACCTACTTGCATCTATCTTAAACTATCGTGAGCTTATTTGCATGTATGGTTAGAATTTAAAACTGTTAACGTATAGCGATCACCATTCAAAACATCGGCTACCCTAAACGGACCTCTGAACTTCCGATCTTACTTAGTCTGAATTCGCTCTTCGTTTTCTAATAATACGAAATCGCCAACCGAAATTTTTGTTACAGCTGTCTTTGTCCTATCAAATCGAGCCTTGTCATATTCCACAATACGTTTAATATACTCTGACGCAATCTCGCCGACGTCATCAATATCGACTTCAGTATCTACATCACTATACATCTATGATAACGGTCTGGCAACTTTGCCAATTAAAAGCTCTAGAGGTGAAGCCTTTGTAACGCGGTTTATGGTACAATTAATCGCAAGCTGTACTTCTCCTATTGCATCTTGCCATGATTTGTTATCACTAATCTCTACGGCAGTTAACATCGCTTTTAAGACACTCATTTCACGCTCTACTTGCCCATTCGCACGAGATGAACCGGTCGCTATGATGTGCATATTAACTTTTTTTCTATTACAGATATCGCGAAACTCCTTACTCGCAAAACATCTGCCTTGGTCGGCTATTAGTAAAACGGCATAATAGGCATACCGATAGTAAAAAAATGTGAAAATCGATTTAAAATTTGCAATAGCTCAGTATTTTCTGCACCTGCAATGTTCGTATCAATTGTTGTCGATGACTGTTTATAACCGAATTTACTACAAGAAATCTCAAACTGGTGTTCGCTAATCGTTACGCTACACAAGATTTGTTCTAGGCTGAATACCCGTGTTTGAACAATACCAGTCAACGCAACATCGTTATAACTTCGTTACTCGTTTGCCACTTAATTTGGCTGCACAACTTTCGTTTAATAACGAGCATTCAGCACCAAAATCGTAAACAAAACAATACAGCTCACCGTTGTGTTCTAACGTGCCTGAGGGTGGTTGTACCACGCAAACATCCACTCGCCGTTCACTGCTTACAACACGTGCGATCCGATTGGCTGCCACTATTCGTGCACTGGGCCGCGATATGTCCTGGATTCCAACACTTGAAGTACATGAAGGGCTTCGCAGACGGCTGCGGGGCTGCTTGGCTCGATACTGAAGACGTCATAGCTCTTCCTCTGCTGGCAATCGGCTTGCTTCTGTGTTCCTTGTCTGGGTCGAACTCGGGGAGATCCACACGATTGTTGGTTTTAGGCACTTGCAGGGCTTCAATTGGCACTCGCATGTTTGCATATTGTTGTTCAAACATGGCACGCCAACGGTCACTTTCAGCGTTTTCATTGCGCATTTGCGCCTGAACCAACACGTAATCCCACTTCTGATGATGGAGAAGGTACGTCTCTCTTGTTATCATCAGACATATTTTGACTACTGTGGGCGTACAATGGGAAGTGTTGGTTATTGCACAATAGAAAAACCGTTTGCAGTTTAAATCAAATTATAATTTACGGCCAATTAATCACACTGGCTATTCACACACTGTCCTGCCGGGGTCGCGGGAAGGTACTTATGGGTCACCGAGGCCCCCGCAACACAGGCAATGGAAGGAATACGGGTGGGTTTTAGTCAGTAAGAGTCTGACACGCCCTCCCGCTCCGCCCAGAGCGGGGGAAGTTATTTGATGATTTCCCATCCAAAAAAAAAAAACACACTGTAGGTACACGACACAACTATACGGAACGCGCGACAGTTTCAACACATTAAATAGGTAGGCACGTATAGCTAAGTATACGTACCTAACGTAAGCTACGTACCTAACGTATCGCAGAACGCGCGATGGTTCAGTGATCCGCACGCGCCGCTCGCCAACAGAAAAGTGAGCCAAGACTCATTGGCGCGCGCCTCACCAACTCCATCGGGTGCCACCGGATGGCGCTGGCGTACCGGATACGACTCGATTGCGACATATATATTCCGTGCGATGTAGAATATGAAAGGTACATACATACAGTAACAAGTGTCACCGAGCAACCACAACATAGATCAAACTTCAATCTGGAAGGGAAGACTTCATAAAATAACGCTGGAAGTGTTTTCCTAACAGGATGGACTGTGTAAACGGTGATATGTCTAGAAAGGGCGTGACTACTGAGATGAAGCTAATTAGAGAATTCTTCTTTAATTTATTTAGGGTTCCCAAATAAATTGGAATAAAGGCAAAAAAATAATGTTGCGCGATTGATAAACGGAATCCAGTTGCCATGGACCACACTGGATCAATCTGAACGGTCAATGTCGTCGATCAATTCATCTACGACATGATACCATATCTAGCCGCACTCATATACAACAGATACGGCATCCCACAAGGAAGTGTGTTAGGCCCAATTGTATTCCTTTTGCACATAAATCCCATAATTAAGATAACCATAAGTGTGTGTTATTTGCTAATAAAATTTATATAATTATAACAACTGACAAGAAAATGATATGACTGGCGATCATGAGACTGATATTAATGATACTATTGAAAGAGTAATTCAATATCTAAATATAAATAATCTATCAATAAATCATAAAAAATCTGTTTATATACAATTTGATGAATCTAATAATGCTAAATACAATGTTATAAAATGAAGTAACGCAAACTAAATTTGTAGGTATAACTTTAGATCAAGAAATAAACTGGAAAGCACATATTGACACTGTCTCCAAACGAATAACTAAGTTCATATATGCACTTAAAAATGTAATATATATAAAAAACGTTAAAACGGCAATACTGTCCTACCATGCATGCGCGCACAGATCAAAATAGAGCAATTATTGCGCAAAAAACATGTATTAGAGCAATATACGGGCTTCGACAAGACGAATCCTGTAGGCCGATATTTAAAAAGCTTGGCTTGTTACCGCTACCGTATCTTTAAAAATATTCTATGAAACGTGTATGTTTGTGAGGAAGCATAAGAATATATTTAGTAATGCGGCGGATTTGTATCCTCGTAACCGACGAGACCCAGAAAAATATAGTAAAAGTTGTATGTCTATATGTGTACCTATATATAATAAGATACCAAGTAATCTCAAGATCTTAAATATGAGATTATTCAAAAATAAATTGCAGGAATGGTTGTGTAGTTTTTATATTGTCAAAGACTTCTATGACATTCAATGTTAAATTAATATGGCTGAGAAAATTTATCGCTTATCACAGTTAAGCAAAAACATGTATGCTCTTGTTATTTTTTGTATTTTACCTTCTTTTATACCATGATTTTAAGCAAATAAATATTATTCTATTCTATTCCATAAATCTTTATTTCTTTTCTTATAATTTTCAATCTATATGAAATTGGTATTTCATTTAATTTTAATGAAGCCCTTTCTGCAAACGATTCTGAAAAGTGAATAATTCGCCCCATTGATACAGAATTTTCATTATCAGTTCATATTTTACAGCATTTAATCAAAACTTCAAAGTAAATGACTGTGATAAAACGGTTGATTTTCTCAGTAAAGAATTTACTCAATATTTGAATATCACTTGTCTGTTGAACTTAATAAATAGATTTTAAATAATTCGAATCGATGGTTCAAACCGATTTGGCCGCCTACCAAAAGTCGTTATTAGAGATTGGTTTTCTAAAAATCTGTTGTTTTTACCCGAATGTAATCAAAACGAAAGAACTTAACTTATTTTTAAGTAGGTAGGTGACTTTTGGATAGTGATAATCTGAATGGAAAAGGCTAGGTCGATTTATTGATTGAATCAGTTCTCTAGTGATTTTTTCACCAACACCCTGTAAACTGAAATATAGCAATAAGGCCCCTGTCTCACCGACGCCGATGAGGAAGCGACTAGCTATCAATGATTTTTCCGCCCAAGAAACGAACGAAAGATTGTAGGTCCCGTGTAAGTAAAAGATATACATATATTATTCAGGTATTAAGTTCTTTTTACGTTTTATTTCAGGTTGAATATAGTTTTCGTGTATTTTATTTTTATTTTTTGTCCGTATAGTGGAGTGCTAGCTGACTTATGGCTAATACTTTAATGTTTTGTGTTGCGCGTAGTGTAAATTATTTTGTATACAATCCATTTTTCGCATAGAATCCTTTTTTTTTTCTAACTGAACAGACAGCTGTGCTGCTGGGGAGTTTGTCGCGCTACTTCTTCTTACAAGCTAAAGCACTAGGAAATGGTGAAGGGTGGGTGTTTTGGGGGACTGTCTTATGTAATTTTGACGTTCGAAAAGCGCTGATTCACTGCCTAGTTTGAATAAATGACTTTTGATTTTTATTTCGTTAGCACAGTAGATAATGTATTACATACATATAAAAGATATAAAAACATCGTACTAATGGGTGACTTAAATATTAATATTAGGGACGATACAGACAGTAAAACATCAAAATATATGAACCTCCTTGCTTCACATGGTCTTCTTGCATCACATATTTTTCCTACACGAGAAAATAATTGTTTGGACCATTCCTATGTCAAAACAAATTGTGATACTTTAACCCTAGTATGCGACTCGACTATCACGGATCATTGCAGTGTTATGATATCACTTCCTAAAAAATCTGTAGCCCCTGAGAAAAAAAAGACAATATATAAAAAAGTAAACTATATTGCGATTATGAATGATCTAAAACAAATTGACTGGACTGTTGTATTACATTCTGATGACCCTAATGAAGTCACCAATAAGTTTCTATGCACAGTAAAAGATAGCATCAATAAACATACGTACATCTTTAAAATTAGTCTCAGAAAACGGAACATTAAACCTTGGATAACGCCTGGACTATGTCGATGTATGAGGAATAGAGATCTTTTGCACCAAAAACTTAGAAAATACCCTCAGAATGAGATACTTAACATAACCTACAAAAGATATCGCAACACTTGTACTAATGTACTAAAAAACCTAAAAAATAAATATCTAAGATCACAAATAAACATTCACACAAGAATAATCTAAAAAAAACAATGGTCAATAATTAAGGAAATCTGTCAATACGAAGGTCACACAAAAAACTTTGATGACCTTTTAAAAACTAAAACTAACCCACAAGATTATATTAATTATATAAATAAGTATTTTGCTAATGTAGGAAGTCAACTTGCTCATAACATCCAAGTAAGAACTCAAAGAAACGAAGATGATTTAGCTAGAACATATTATAACCCGAACGTTTCGTCGCTTAAATCTTTTGTCTTGCTGCCGGCGGACGAAACTGAAGTAAAAAGTTTAAATATTACACAATAATTAGTTTAAAATCATCGAACTCCAGTGGCTGGGATGAGATTCCTTCAACCTTATTTAAACGAGGCGTTGAAATCGTTGCATTACCAATAACTCTGATTTGTAATCTGTGCCTGACTAAGGGCATCTTTCCTACCGTCCTCAAACAATCTGTCATCATTCCCATACATAAGTCTGGGGACGGAAGCTGTGTCTCAAATTATAGACCAATCTCCTTGTTGCCAACCCTGTCTAAAATTATAGAGCGTATTATAAACAAGCGTTTAAAAAACTACTTAGAATCCAACGGGCTTTTGTCTGTAAACCAGTTCGGATTCAGAAGCAATAAATCAACTTCTCATGCTGTTCACCAGCTTCTATCATATATTGTCGATGGTTTGGATAAGGGTGACAAGACCATAGAGGTGTTTCTGGACCTGGCAAAAGCGTTTGACACAGTTTCGGTCCCCATACTCCTAAGAAAGTTGGAGAGCATCGGTATTCCTGGTGTTGCGCTGGATCTGATTACCGATTACATGTCAAATAAGACGCAATGTGTGAGAATGAGGGACTACACAAGTCAGCCAGAAAATGTCCTATTTGGGGTACCTCAAGGTAGCATTTTGGGAACGACTTTATGCCTCATTTACATAAATGACCTGTGTGACCTTCATCTCACACGTGGTAAAATAATTACATTTGCCGATGATTCGGTTCTTTTGTTTAAAGGCAGCACATGGAGCCAGACTTTTAAATTGGCAAATGAAGGTTTTGGTCTAGTTGCTTCTTGGCTTGACTACAACCTTCTTACCTTAAATGCCCAAAAAACTAAGTCTACTACTACTACGAATAATATACCTTACGAATACCTTCAGTATTCGTAATAGTACTCAACCACCTATTAATTCATCGTCCATCAAAATTCATTCATGCATAAATCCTCTGTCTTGCTCCTGCTACAATCTCTCACAAGTATCTTCCAGTAAGTATCTGGGTCTTACTGTTGACCAAAATCTTTCATGGAAGGAACAAATAGCCTCCATGACTACCCTTGTTAGGAGAATGATCCATTTATTTAAAAATCTGCGGAATGTTTGCCAACCGAAACTACTACGAACTATTTATTTTTCTCTTTGCCAGACAATAATAACTTATTGTATCACTGCTTGGGGAGGCACATCTAAAACAACACTTATATCCCTAGAAAGACCGCAACGAGCTAAACTTAAAGTAATGAATTTCAGGAGATTTATGTACTCCACACATACACTACATAAAGAATTGTCATTACTTACGATTAGACAATTGTTTATAAAAACTTTGATCCTACAGCAACAATCTAAGTTACCTCGTACAACAACCAGGCGTAGAAAGGATTTAGTGTATTGTGTTCCTAGAACCAAAACGGTATTCGCTAGTAAATTTTTTGATCACATCGGACCTCATTTGTATAATCAGTTGTCTAGGAGTCTGAGGTTACGTGATTCGTCAAATTATAATCGCAAAAAGATTTTAAATGAATTTCTACTTCAGACTAATTACGTTAACACAGAAAAGCTATTAGTAAGCCTATCATAAATACAAACACATTACTCGTATCCACACACATTCAGTCACATATACCAATTACATCAACACATCAACTTTCTTTAAACAATTTTTTGTCTATATATTTTGCATAATACTTAATAATTTTTAGTTTGCTATCATCTACCAATCGTAAGGTGGGTACACCTTACGATTGGTAGATGCTAGCAAAGTATTAATTAAAATACCGAACACCTGCTAAATGTCTCTAAATATTATGTTCACTATAAAGTGCTTAAGTGTGTGATTATTGGAGAACGAGGAAGACTGACCTACCGTGATACAGTTTTTACTAGTACGGAGGTCAGTGTGAATCACTCTCTAACAACCATATGGCGCGCACGAAATGAGATCTTATTTTGTAATTTTTTTTTCTCTGTTTTCTATATATGTATTAATTGTCATTCTTAAGGTTGTTATTGCGCTGTTGGAAATAAATGTATTTTTTTAATTTTTTTTTTTTATTCATATTTGTTCTCAACGAGAACTTTCAAAAAAAGTACTCGCTAAGCGACGCTTACTTCGTGGACAGAACACTCGCTGAGAGAATCACGCTTGGGACCTAGGCAAACCCGTGAATAATCGCTCGTCACCGTCACGCACTCGCTGCTCGTCGCTCGCTAACTTATTTTTAGTTGCTTCTAATTAACCGCTGGCAGTGGGCCAAGTGCCTATTACTTTGCTTACCTAGCTCATCCCGAAGCCAAACTTTTTTAAAAATCCAGAGTCAAGTACAAGAAGTTTAACTACCACTAAAACTCACTCTGTATATAAACCGGTTCTACTTTTACTTCTTAAAAGAATACCTTAAATTCTTGCTAAGTAGGTTGTAAAATTCCGTGCAAGCAATGTTTTCTTACTAGTTGTTCCTGCAACAGCAAAAACAACTCTAAAGGCCCCGTTACCAGTTTAAAGAGGCTAAAACATTGTTCAAACTGCTATAAAACAACAAACAGGTATGAATGTACGGAAACTTTAAATTGAGCCATGAAATTAGGTGGATGGCAATAAAACGTTTGTGGGAAAGTCCGAAAAGGATACCGAGGCCCCTGGTAATACAGGCAATGGAATGAATACGGGTGGGTTTTAGTCAGTAAGAGTCTCACCCTCCCGCTCCGCCCAGAGCGGGAGAAGTTATTTGACAATTTCACAACCAAAAAAAAAGGCAATAAAACGTGCGCGGAGTTGGTACACGGCTTTTAGCACTAGGCTTTTATTGGTTTCCAATGCCCATTTACAAAGTAAAATTGCGTTTGTCGATGTTCATATAAGTAAAGGGTATGAGCAAATTGACTACCAACTTAAATTGACCGTGTATTCGAATCACAACTGTAGCGCTATTCCGTAACCTTCTCACCGTTCAAACTTAGGTGAAGTGAGCGTGGAGTGAATTGTCAGTGTCATCCCACCTGATTCTAGGGATGAACCAAGGATAACATTTACAAGCATAATCGAGATTTCAATAATATTTTATGCTAATTCTATTGATTATTTTATAAATTATTTCAAAGTTAGTATATAGTTTGTTATTATGAAACATTAGTTAACTGATTAAATAAACGCAATCCCATGACCCAATCACGATGTGTTTTGAAGAAGCGATAGTGGATTGAGTCGAGTAAAGACTGTGCGACGTTATTCAGCGTTGTTTTTCACGTCCTCCGCCCTTTTTTTTTTTGTGGATGGGAAATCACCAAATAACTTCTCCCGCTCTGGGTGGAGCGGGAGGGTGTGTCAGACTCTTACTGACTAAAGCCCACCCATATTCCTTCCGTTGCCTGTGTTGCGGGGGCCTCGGTGACCCATAAGTACCTTCCCGCGACCCCGGCAGGCATCGGTCTTAGGGGACCCCTACATTGTGCTGACGACATCTCTTTGAGGCGCGCGTGGAATACGACGCGCCGTCGCCCCGGGCCGGGTCCTTGCCGGACGGTGAGCTACCCATTGCTCACTGTCCGCAAGCCCGCGCCTACGGTGGCCGGAAATCCGCCCGGGATTCCCGACACCCAGGGCGTCTCCTGTGGCGGCTAGGGGCGAGAGGGCGCGAAATTGCCTTCCCCACAACCGTCCCGCCTCCTCCTTCGCGAGCATTACTGCTTCGCAGAAGGAGGTGACGGCTGCCCATGCCCTCTCGCTCCGTACCATGGCCTGAACCAGGGCCGGACGGGAGAGAGCTCTGTCACCGATTGCCTCCACGAGGACACGGCGGTGCTCTGCCCAAGCCGGGCAGACCTCCACCGTATGCTCCACCGTGTCCTCCGGGCGATCCACACAGTGGTGACACCCGAGCGTTTCCCCCCGCCTTATACGACACAGGAACCTCTCGAAGCTGCCGTGTCCGGTGAGGACCTGCGTCAGGCAGAAGGTGAGGACGCCGTGGCGCCTCTCTAGCCACTCCTCAAAGAGGGGACTTATCGCCGCAATTGTGGCGTGCCCAGCACTGGGTTGCGACAACCGTATACCTCCGCCCTTGTCATTCAGATGTACCTAACCGTTACCTGAACAACGTTAACGTGAAAAAACGTTACGTGAACAAAAGCATAAATACAACAACGCTGAATAACGTCGCACAGTCTTTACTCGACTTACGGCTTACGGGTTAGCTACATCTTAATGACAAAATTAACATTTTCATTTTTGTGGCCTCCACGCACTCTAAAATATTATATATCCATCGCAGCAAACAAATAAAAAAGGTTTGACAAGATAGGCATATTTATGCAGACTGTCAGTTGGTTTTTGATATGAATAATAGCGTGCCATCACATTAATTTTTGAAAATGTTCGAGGTAGTTGTAGTTCCTGAGGTGGTGGAACTGACAATTGTAGTGGAGGTGGTATAGGAATCACAGCATCTGCGATGTTATCGTTAATGTTATCCGTCACTGGTGCAGACGCCATGGTGGGCCTGTAAACGCCACCAATGGCCTGGCTCTGTATTTCTCTTGATGCAGCCTCCGAACAATCACAACAAACTCGTTCCAAATGCAAGACCTAAAAAAGAAAATATTATATTTATACTATTTATTTTTGTTCAATTAGTTCAATCATAGTTATTCTGTCACGACTACTGATGCTGTGGTTGATGATGTCTGGTTTTGTAATAACACAATAACACAAAACATTCAACACATAAGATGTCACTGGCCCAGTGTTAACGGCCGCGACTTACGACGTAGGTTCGAACCCAGCCAGGTGCTTTACTATGTGTAAATGATTTCATCACCACTGCGCTTAAAACGGTGAAGGAAAACATCGTGAGGACGGCATGTCCTAGAACCAAAAATTCGAAGACATGTGACATCTACGAACCCGCACTGGGCCCGCGTGGTCGATTACACCCGAGAGGAGGCCTGTGTCCCAGCAGTGGGAACATTATAGGCTGATTATGAGTGATGAGTGATAATATGTACCAGAAATAATAATGAAACGGCACATAATAAAAAAGTTATCACAAAAATCACAATTATTTTACTCAGAGGGGGTATTATCTATACAAATAAATTAAACTGAAGTGTCTGTTTGTAATGTCAAAGTAGTAGCTTTTTACAATTTTTTTATGAAAGTATACACAGTACTTACAAAAGAAAATGTTTACATTTAGTTCTATCTGTCTGTTTGTTCCGGCTTATCTCCGAAACGGCAGGACTTTCACTGGCAGATAGCTGGTGTTCTAAAGAGTAAATTAGGCTACTTTTACTTTAGAAAAAAGCCACGTGGAGTAAGACGCGGGTAGCAGTTAGTGGTTAATATAAGTCTTCAATTGCCAACCCATCTTGAGCAACAATGGTGATCAATCCTCGTGCCTTCTTTGTATTAGAAGAGGCCTTTGCCCTGCAGAGAGATAATAGTAGGCTGGTATTGTATTAATGTATATATTAATAACCAGCAAACGTGAGCAAAGGATATAAAGGATAACAACAATTGTTTGATGATATCACGTGCGATATTTTCGCAAAGATGACGAGTGAAAAAATGCCACAATTTTTTTAACAAATTCAAAAAATGAGGAGGTTCTCAATTCGTCTGTATTTATATTTTTGAATTGGGGGAAAATTTTATGGGTACGCGTTACCGACACGCTAACCGCGACATGCTAATGTGACGTGGTGCGCCAGACTGGTAACGCGCAGCGGCCTGTGTACATGTATACACTTATATATATATTATTTCAAAGTTTTAAGTTTTCACTTCTGTTAGCAATCACATTGACTGCCATTTTTAGGGTGCCGTAGTAAACAAGGAACCCTTAAAGTTTCGCCATGTCCGTCTGTATGCCTGTCTGTTTCTGCTGTAGCTCAGAGTCGCTTAGAACTAGAAAGCTGTAATTTGGCATAGATATAGGTACATATTAATCACGCCAACAAAGTTGTAAAATAAAATCTTGATTTTTTTTCGAGTGCCTCTATTGCACGTAATGTTGGGACCATCTTTGTTTTTTCTCGTCTACTCCATAGTATGGGATATCGTTGGATAGGCAGTTAATTTTTTTTTTTGTTGGGAAATCTATGGGCGGAGCGGGAGGGTGTGTCAAACTCTTACTGACTAAAACCCACCCGTATTCCTTCCATTGCCTGTGTTGACAAGGGCCTCAGTAACCCTTTAGTACCTTCCCGCGACCCCGGCCGGCGGCCCTAGTGGACTCCTACACTTGTGCTGACGACATCTCTTTGAGGCGCGCGTGGACTAAAACGCGCCGTCGACCCGGGCCTGGTCCTAACTGGATGGTGAGCTACACATTGCTCACCACCCGCAAGCCTGCGCCTACGGTGACCGGAAATCCGCCTGGGATTCCCAGGCGCCCAGGGCGCCCAGGGCGTCTCCTGCGGCGGCTAGAGGCGAGATGGCGCGAAATTTGCCTATCCCTCAACCGTCCCGCCTTCTCCTTCACGAGCATAACTGCTTCGTAGAAGGAGGTGACGGCTGCCCATGCCCTCTCGCTCCGTACCATGGCCTGAACCAGGGCCAGACACGAGAGATCTCTGCCACCGATCGCCTCCATGTGGACATGGCGTTGCTCTACCCAAGCCAGGCAGACCTCCACCGTATGTTTCACCGTATCCTTCGTGCCATCCACACAGTGGTGACAACCGTACTCTCCATGTCGCCATGAAATCCCGCTGGAACTCCGTCTGCTGTGCCGCGTTTTCTCGTTAGGAATTCACTGATTTATTTTTGTTTTCTTTTCAGCTATCCTCTGATGACATCTTATGTGGTGAATGTTTTGTGTTATTACAAAACCAGACATCATCAACCACAACTCTATCCCATTTATTCCCTGATCTTGGACATCTCAACATATGTTTTGCGTGTTGTATGTCAATTGCAAGTTACAGAACTCATAGGGTTAGTCAAGACTGTTCTCAAAGGAATGTTATACTAAGATGGACACCAGCTCATCACGTGTTTTAATCGTGGCAGAATAACTATGATTGAACTAATTGAAAAAAATAAATAGTATAAATATTTTCTTTTTTAGATCTTGCATTCGGAACGAGTTTGTTGTCCTTGTTGGGAAGCCTCCCAACAAGGACAACAAACAATCGACAGAAATACAGAGCCAGGCCCACCGTGGCATCTGCGCCAGTGACTGATAACAAGAAACAATAACATCGCCGATGCTGTGTTCCTGTACCACCTCCACTACCACACTGCCGGTTCCACCACCTCAGGAACAAAAACTACCGCGAACATTTTCAAAAAATTATGTGATGGCACTTATGTTTGTGTGCAAAGTTGCAGCAATTATTCATATCAAAAACAAACTTACAATCTGCATAAATATGCCAATCTTGTCAAACCGTTTTTATTTGTTTGCTGCGATGGATATATTTTGGAGTGCGTATGTGCCCATATGAAGCCACACAAAATTCGTCTGACTGCCTCATTGGTCTAGTGGTCGCAAGCGCTACTGCTGAGCATGATGTCCTGGTCTCAATTCTCGGGTCGGGAAAACTATAATTGGGATTTTCTATCAGGAATTTCTCAGTAGCAGCCCGGAGTCTGGATTTGTGCCCGGTTGATGGCAAAAGGCTCTTCCCCTATTACATAGGACTTAAACATAACTGACGAAATGTTGGTGCACTACAGGTACACCTCGGCTCAACCCTTCGGGGAAACAAAGCGTGATGTTATGTTTTGTTTTTTTTTTATGTATAGGTACAACCTACTTAACGCTAACTGCCGGGCACGGCACGGCAAGGGAGACATGGTCCCTAGCAGTCCTTGGACTGGATATGATATATATGTGGTCACCCAAACCCCTGGAAGTTCACCCTTTGCACAACAAGCATATTTGCAAGACACGTGTTCATGTCAGTCGAACCGAATTGTTGGTCTGAGATAAAGAATACAACATTCAAGAATTACTAGATAATAAGAGTTGAGAATCGAAACTCAAGAATTATTAATTAATAGAGCTGTGGATCGGCTCTCTTAAATATCTATAGACAGCCCCAAAACGCCAACCCTTCATCACTTCCTAGTGATTGAGCTGGGGAATAGAAGTGACGCAACAAACTTCCTTAGCAACACGTCTCTGTCTGTTTAGTTACGAGTACAACAACTTTAATTACAATATCAGCCTAGGATAAATATTATAATAAAAGTCTCACCCAGTCGTTGCAACAAACACACACACACACACACACACACTACATTAAGTACTAAATTAGTCTAATCGGGGCTTTAACCCAACTTTAACTAATACTCGCTATCTTGCGACAGCCCACTCGGACATGGCCCTTGGTATTCACCAAGTCTCCTAACTTAACTCGCCTAGACTCGAACGTCCGTATCTTTCCGTAGTCATATATTGCCTTGTCTCGTCTTGGATAGTTAGGACAAGGAGAGGTTACAAGTAAACAATGTCAATATAAAATAAGGTTGGGAATTCATAGGTAAGAACATTATGGAAAGGAATCTAATTTATCTACTTTTCTTTTGATTATGAAAGTTAGAACACATGTCATGAATACAAAAGGGTAGGTATGTGACACGTAACGCTTGCGTTGGGGTATACGAGTATATTACTCTAAGTTACGTTAGTGGATTTCTTTACAATAACTACAGACCCACCCCAAGTGACGTGGGACTGCTTTACAGCAGCTGACAGCGTCGTGCGTGTATTGTTAGACCTGAATGCATAGGACCACTAAGAACACTGGTACGATTCTAACAAGCCACGTTCCCTAAGCTCTAGTCATGTCTTACTCAATCCTAAGGCAGAGTACTGCGAAGTTCAACTGTCATTGAGCAAGACACGTTCCAGTAATCACTGGGCGCATACTAATGTAATGAGCCCCTTATAACGACCTACTCATCCGTTACTAAGACAATACAAAACTTGCACAAGCGTACCGCATCGTCAGTCGGTAGTAGAATTCTTTACGATTGCTCCTGCTATTTTCCGAAGTGGTTATTCCAAATCGTCACTTCTCACTTCCTTAACCTTCCCCATTCAGAGGATGCTTTCAATGTAATCGGCAACCGTGCGACTATGTCAAGCATCGGAGCGTTTCTATCTGGGCATCCAAATGTCGTGTCTCACTAATAATTTGTGAGAGGCCGATAGCCGGATGTGGTTTAATGAGACACAATTCCTAGCGTTCCTTAGAACGAACTATCAATCCAGTTTATGGAACTTTGTGGAGCCTACCTCCTTTCCCGGAAAGTGTGCATATACCAAGAGCAATGCAAATTATCCCGCAGTTAGTCAGTCCATTGAGATAAAGTAACCATCACTAGCACTTGGTTGGTTTGTGTTCGCAGACAACTACAAAGTAGCATTATAGCTCAAATTGGCCCTAATGAGTTGCGAGTATTAATTCGGTTCAACCATCCATAAGCAGTGTGACTGCCGTAAGTGTCATGTCTTGGTTGTATATAGTCTGTTGTTAGAGTAGTCGTCTACCGTCTCTTGGTAAATGTCACACCCCAAGGAAGGCTTTCTCCAAGTCCCTAGAACCAAACGCTGGTGTAGGATACCTCGATCGTCATAGAAAGGAATAAGGAGGAATAGAATAGTAAACACTCACCCAATTGTTTCTAGATACACTCACTGAGATTCGCGCGCCTTACACACAACTTATATTATATTTGACTAATATAATATAACCTAGTCTAAATCTACACTTATTATTATTTAACGTATTAGACTGATAACACTCTCGCTATCGCGATATCTCCAAAGAGACAAAGTCTCATTATTATTGACCTAGTTCTAACTCTTCTAGCCTAGCCTAATTTGCCCGCACTTTGTCGCCGTCGTAAACGCACTCCTAACTTAATTTGCCTAGGCTAGCACGTCCGTACCCTCTCGTGTCTCAACACTGACTCTCCTCAGCCCTACCCTTTTCGTTATCCTTTCCACCTCCAAAACGACGCGAACGTGGCTTTTTGCCATACCAAAAGAATACGCAGACTAGGTTTATTACCTTTTTTGTACCATTTCTCAATTGTTTAAGGGCCTGTTTGGGTTTTACCCGAGCTCAATTCATCGTAAGCAGATGTTGGCACTAGTATTGTGCTCTGCGATTAGAAATCGAATACTTTAGTCGTATCTTTAGAATTTTTTGAATTATTGCGTTCAACCTGTCCGTTGTTATTTGTCTCAAGTTTGTTTCCCATAAAATATAAATGGAATGCATTTCTAAAAGGTTCAATATTATTTCACAATTCCAAAGAAATAGGATATTTTGTTATTCATTACGGTAACATGTCGAGCTGTCAGACCATAAAATTGAGATTTAATATATTTGTAAGAGCCTAAGTAAGTAAGTAAGTAAGTAAGTAAGTAAGTATTTATTTGCATAAAACATGGTATACATGGTGTTACAATAATTTACAATAAAGATCTTACATGTTTTGCCAGAATTGTACTTAGCATGCATATGTTCACTTAATACTAACATGAGAATTTGTTATCCATAAATTCTTTAAGATTATAGAAATTTTTCAAGTTTAACCAGTCAAACAATTTTCCCTTAAATAATCTGGAGTTTAAGTTTTTTATGCTACTCGGTATGTTATTATATATACTAACACAATTATATAAGCAGCTTTTATTATATTTAGCAAACTTGGGAAGATCATGCAGAACGAGTCTCTGTGGATCACGCCGGCTCCTTGGATTAATATCATTGGCTGATATAAACAGGTCTTTATGTTTATTAACGAACATACATATTTCAAATATATAAAGCGACGGCAGCGGTAACAAACCTAGCTTCTTAAATATGGGTTTACAAGATTCCTCCGAGTGCATCCCGTAAATTTCCCTAATGCACTTTTTTTGAGCAACAAATGCTCGGTTTATATCGGTACTATTTCCCCATATTATAAGCCCGTAACGTAGTACCGATTCTACATATGCATGATAGGTCATGAGAGCTGTTTTTAAGTTTGTAATATTTTTGATTTGTTTAAGAGCATATACAAATTTATTTATTCTCTTTGCAGCGTTATCCACATGCTCTTTCCAATTCAAATTTTCATCAATAATTACGCCTAGAAACTTCGTTTGTGCTACTTCTTTAATTTTTGATACGTTTAGTTTAATATTATATTTAGGATTATTACATTTATTGAAATTAATATAAACAGATTTATTAAGATTTATATTTAAATTATTTATGTCAAGCCATTGTATTAATTTATCTATAGTATTATTAATGTCAGTCTCATGATTATTTCTAAAATTGTTACATTTTTCTGTCGCTATAATAATAGCTATGTCATCGGTGGTCAGTTATATTAATAATATCATTTATGTACAGCAAGAACAGGACAGGCCCCAGTACACTTCCTTGTGGTACACCACATGGATTGTGCTTGTATTCCGATGAAAAAGGCACCTTAACTTGATTTTCATCAATTTTTTCAATAATGACTCGTTGTTGTCGGTTACTGAGATATGATTTTATCCACTGAAGTGTAGGACCCCTGATACCTACAAGTTCAAGTTTTTTGAGCAACAGATTGTGAGAAACTAAATCGAAGGCTTTTGAGACATCAAAAAATAGCCCCGTGGTCAGATTTTTATTATTGATATTAGTAACTACAGCCTTTACCAGGGAGAATATTGCCAAAGTAGTGGACTTGTTTTTCTGAAAGCCATATTGTTCATTGATAATTATATGAAATTTATCACAATAGTCAATTATTCTTCCCTAAATGCACTTTTCATATATTTTGGACAATATGGGTATTAACGTTATAGGACGATAGTTATTAATATCACATTTTTCTCCTTTTTTATATAAAGGCTTGACTATCGAGTATTTCAGGGCATCAGGAAAAGTTCCCGATGCAAACGATAAATTAATTAAATATGTCAGAACAGCAGTTAGTTGATTGGCACACTCTTTAATAATTTTAGTGTTGATTTCATCATAGCCCACAGAATTGGAATTAGACAATGACAGTATTTCTCGTCTAACCTCGCTTTCCTCCATAGGTTTTAAAAACATCGAGTTAACGGGTGCACCAATACGAGGTTTTATGCTTTCCTGACTGCTCGTATGTGATAAATTAATATAATTATTATTAAAGGCGGTGGCAATTTCAATAGGATTTATTAGTGTTGTATTGTTAACTGTAATTTTCTCCATATTTCCTATGCAATTTGTATCGTGCATTTCATTTTTAATTACTGCCCAAGTGGCCCTGCATTTGTTTTCACTCTTGTTTATATATTTAATATTTGCACATTTTTTTGAATTAATTATACATTTTTTTAGAATATTGGAATATGTCATATAATTAATTTTGTTATTTGCATTTTTATTTTTATAGTATTTATATCTTAGTACACGTTTTTTTTTACAAGATTTCTTTAAGCCTTTACTTATCCATTTTTTTTTATTTGAATTATTGTTATTTATTTTTACTTTTACTTTTGGGAAGCAAAGATTGTAGAATAAGCATAGCAGTTCATGAAACTCACTAAATGTATTTGCATCATTTGAGATGTATATGTGTGACCAAGATAAATTATTTAAACATTCCTTGAACTTACGAACATTGTCCAAACTGTAATCTCTTTTATATATATGATAAGATGAGCATTTTTGAATCTTTTCATTTATAGGAAAACTCAACATTTGGGCTGTGTCATGGTCAGAGAGATAGAGAGGCAAAACTGAAGCGGAAGCATTTGGAATATTACTTAGAATATGATCTATGCAAGATGACTTGCGCGTAGGCACATCAATGTGAATTTTCAAGTTATAATTGTAGGATATGTCTCGTAGGTGATTAGTAAGGTTACCTTTTTTCAACGTATTTATATTCAAGTCACCGGTTATTACTAGACGAAATTTGGACTTGTATTTATTAGTTAGGTAGTTCAAAAGATTATTTAATTTACATAAGAACTGAGTAGGATCTGAGTTTGGAGTTCTATAGACGCAAATAACAAGCAACTTATAACATTCAAGCTCTATGCCACAAGCTTCAAATGTGTTTTGGGTAGCATAATTTTGTATATAAGATAAATCTTTGAAAGGAATGCCTTTTTTTACTAAGATGCAGGTTCCTCCTCTTTGTTTTTCTCTACAAAAACTTGAAGCTAACTGATAGTTACATATTTTGATATAGCTCTCATAGCCTTTTTTTATAAAAGTTTCCGACAAGCAAATTACGTTAGGCTCTTTTTGTGTTACTCGTAACTCCTGGATTGTTATTTCTAACAGTTCCCGTTTTGATAGAATACTAGCAATATTTTGATGCAGAATATTGAACATATGGGCTTTAGGCACGAAAAAAATCGTCTTTATTTCTTAATACAGGGAAGTGAAAAGGTATTGTACCTCTGCTTACATTCCCGATAGATACGGCTGGGTTTACTGGTTCTTTATTTTTATTACAATATTGTATATTAAAATAAAAAGGGATCGTTCCTTTTTTAGGCGTATTGTTACTAATGGCTACATTGCTGCTTGGTTGATTACGCATTACAAATTTCCTAATATTCCTTTTTTCCCCTTCCTCCCGGACCTCGGTGACGAGCACACGTCTAATAAATCCACGCAGTTTTATTTTAATTATTATAAATCAAAATTAAACTCAAAAAATCCGTTCGAAGAAATAGGAGTGCATAAATCATAGGAGCAACACCACTCTCCGAGCACTAAATCAGCCATCTTGAAGACCCGCTAACTCCACCTCCTGCGCACGACCTTCTGGGCGGGACATAGTGCTGTCTCGCTCACGCAACTCTCCGCCCACCAGGGAGGGACAAAAGGTACGGACACCTCCATCTTTAACCGACAGTAATTGGCTCCGCCCTTGAAGGTGACGTCGCCGCTGCCGTACTGTCGATGTCGTCGCCTGATATGCGCGCCTAGTACTTTAGAATTTGGAACACATTAATGTTTACAATAAGGTTTTATTGTAAACATTGAAATAAAGAGTGGAGAGCGGAGTAGAGAGAAATTGTTGATAACAACGGTTCATCTGTTCATCAACCTACTAGGACTTCAAGTCACCTGACAGTATTTGTGGAATAAGGGCATAACTGTGTACATATTACGTTCCGTTCTACACAGTTGGAAATACTACAAAGCAGTACCCTCTCCTCAAATCTCTCGCGCCCTGGTACTATTTAAATTAGAAATTATGCCGATAAATAGATCGCCACCAAAAACTTCAACACCTGTGACGTCACTTCTGGCGCCGATAAAGACTCCGTTGCATCACAGCTCCTCCGAACCTGATATTACAAAACCTGACCAGTTAATCTGCATCGATAGTGAACTCCTTAATGTTACCCACCGTAGTAGTAGTAAACGTAAATGCATTGAGTCAGGGATTTGCCAGGATATCGACCTATCTTCATTCATGTCGGAAATGAAAACCATGTTTCTCGAGTTCAAGGAACAACAGAATAGTAAATTTGAAAAATTATGTGCGTCGGTTGAGGAGATTAAAATTCAAAATTCCAGTATACAATCGACGGTTAACTTTCTGTCGCAAAACTACGACGACATTAAAATTAAATTACAAGAAATGGAATCACGACTTGAAACTGAACGGAAAAATAACTTAGCGTATTTGAAAACCCTAGAAGATAAACTGGAGAACCTGGAACGCGGTGCAAGATCGTCCTGCGTGGAAATTAGGAATATACCTATTACTAAATCAGAATCCAAAGAAGGCTTACTAAATACCGTGGTTAAAATAGGGTCTACCCTTAATGTGCCCATTCAGCCACTCGAGATAAAGGATGTTTTCCGTATAGGATCCAAAGACTCTGACACTAGGACTGTCATCGTGGACTTTACGAGGAATTTACGGAAAGAAAAGTTTATTCAAATGTATAAAAAATACAACAAGGAAAAAAATAGATTATCTACCGAGCACCTAAACATCAGCGGCCCTGTTAAGCCTATATTTGTGTCCGAAAATCTGTCACCAAAGATGAAACGATTGTTCTTCCTGGCCCGTGACTTTGCCAGCACAAATAAGTACCAGTACTGCTGGGTTAAGAATGGCAAAATTTTTGTCCGAGAGAAGGATGGAGCCCAACATATCATGATCAGGGATGAGTCTGACCTTAAAAAATGACTAGGTATTTATCAATTAATTATAGTATGTCGTAGTAAGGTCGTTTTGTTTAACTTTTGTATTATTACCGTAACTTACTGCGTAGAAATATTTATTCGAAGATTTAAAAATATAAATATCCTATTAGTAATTATCATGCATGTTCTAAAATTAGTTAATACGTCACCAATGTTATATCATCATTGTAACATCACTATATACACACATTACTACTTACATTCGCTATACTCACAACGGAAGATTTATTCTGTTCATCTTGGTTTCTCCTGTACAATCTCCAGTCATTTCGGATTTTGCTATGTTACGTTCAATAACTCAAATCACCTGTTTGTTCTCTGCTTCGATTATGAATGATAATGTTAAAATAATAGATGATATAGAACACCTCTCAGCTTCAGCATCACATCAATGTTCCCCGGAACAAGTTGACTCATACCTGCATAATGTTTATCACGGCTTAAAAATTTTTCACGTTAACATCAGAAGCATCGGCAGCACTGCAAATTTTAACAACCTCCTGATATTGATGCATCGAATAAAGACACAATTTGACGTCGTGGTCTTATCGGAATGCTGGTTACGTAAATGCCCTCATCTTCCCTCGATACCGGGTTTTGTATCTAATTATTCTGATCACTCAAACCAAAATGATGGTGTTGTGGTGTATACTAAGGTAGAGTTACAGTTCCTTTTAGAAAAGCCTATACTCGCTGATGCAAATTGTCTTATAATCAAATTTAAAAATGAGGTGGCGCTTATCGCTGTATATAGGTCACCTTCAAATAGGAATATTCACCACTTTATTACCAGTCTCGATGTTATCCTCAATTCATTAAATAATTTTAGAACCGTTATTTTGGTTGGAGATATCAACATAAATATAGCACCAAATTGGGTTGATTCGAACTCAGACATGTACCTAAATGCTGTTGCGTCACATGCCATGTTGCCGGCTCATGTTTTCCCGACACGCAACGATAGTTGCATTGACCACGTTATGTTAAAATCAAATAAACCAGCTATTACCTTAGTTCTTGACTCTCTAATTACTGATCATGCTCCTGTTGTAGTTTTCTGTAATTTGAAATTAAATATCCCTAAATCACCTTCCCGGCAGCATCGTGTAAACATTAATGCTTGCGTAGTTGCTCTTGAGAATGTTGACTTTACTCCCGTTATGAGTTGTCAGGATGCTGAAACTGCTGCATCCACCATGGTCAAAATTGTTTCCTCAATTGTAGATGAAAATAGTCGTGATTCTGTTGTCCCGAACCGAAAACGCATTATTAAGCCATGGATCACACCTGGGCTTCTTAGGTGTATTCGAAACCGGGACAACATGTACCGCAAAATGAGGAGGGATGCTGAAAATACTACCTTAAAAGTAACCTACAATCGATATAAAAAATTTTGCAACAATCTGTTAAAGAAATTAAAACGAGAATATGAACGACATGAATTTGAAAAACATCGCAAGAACCCGAAAGCTACCTGGAATCTCATCAAAACTATCTCCAACCTTCCAAAAAGTGAGTCCTCTGCCAGTGAGTTATTATCGCTTACTCCAGATCCAACTAAATCACTTGACTCTGTCAACGACTTCTTTGCAAATGTGGGACCAAAACTGGCCGCTAAAATTTTTAACTCCCCAAACTATACCTCTAGCAACACCTCTGACTCTGGTAGTTTTGATGTCCACCCTAACTCGATGGCTATTTTTGGCACGGACAACGAAGAGATAGATTATCTTATTCGTGGCCTTCGACTAACTAGTGCTGCGGGTTGGGATGGCATCCCCGCAAATGTAATCTATAGTGCTAGAAACACACTTGTCCCAGTTATCTGCCACGTGTTCAACCTTGCCCTTACATCTGGAATATTCCCAACGGTGTTCAAAAAGGCTGTTGTGCACCCTATTCACAAGAGTGGAGACAGAGACAGTGTCAATAACTACAGACCCATATCTGTATTATCAATTCTATCTAAGCTCCTCGAAAAAGTAATTAATAAACGTCTGCTGGATTACCTTAACTCACAAAATATACTCGCAAATAACCAATATGGATTCAGGTCAGGCAAAAACACAGAGGATTCCATATTAGAATTAATAGGTTCAGTAGCTCAAAACCTTAACAGCAAGGATAAATCTATCGCTATCTTCCTTGATCTTTCTAAAGCCTTTGACACTGTCTCTGTCCCCCTTCTACTCAAAAAACTGGAAAAGATTGGTATACGAGGCCTACCGCTTAATCTATTTAAGAGTTACCTCAGTGGTCGCTCGCAAATCGTCAGGATAAACAACCACACCAGCAAAGAAGCATTCCTCTCCTATGGAGTACCACAAGGTAGTGTCTTAGGACCTACCCTTTTCTTGGTTTACATAAACGAGCTCTGTAAACTTGATCTAAGAAACTCCAAAGTAATTGCTTACGCTGATGACACTGTTATCCTGGTTCGAGGCAGTGACTGGAACGAAGCTCGGCTTCAGGCAGAGTCAGCCTTGCGAGTGACTATGAGATGGCTGACACAGAATTTGCTCACCCTCAACTTGGATAAAACCAGATTTATCACTTTTAGTCCAAGGAAAGCGTCACAGCCAGCCCCACCCTCTTCCGTCTGACTGCTCATGCGTGCCATACAACTAGGACTGACATCTGTGGCTGTCCTGAAGTTAAGCGCACGGACTCAATAAAATATCTTGGAGTCTGGGTCGACAGCGGGTTGACGTGGAGTGAGCAGATCAAATCACTGGTATCTAGGGTTAGAAAATTAATTTTTGTTTTTAAAAATCTAAGGACCTCCGCCAATTTCTCTACCCTGAGAACTGTGTACTTTGCTCTTGCTCATTTCATTTTAACGTACTGTATTTCGGCTTGGGGTGGTGCTGGTAAATGTCTTCTGCTGCGTTTGGAGAGGGCGCAGAGGGCTGTTCTTAAGGTTATGGCCTTCAAACCCTATCGCTTCCCTACCTGCGAATTGTACACGCTATGGAGGCTACCTACGGTAAGGCACTCTTTTGCGCTAAGTACAATGTTGCGTAAACATTCCAACTTGTCTTTTGACCCAGAGTTTAGAAAACATAAACGCCGAACGGACAGAGTTTGCCCGACACCAGCCGTTAAATTAGAAATTGTCCGCCGCCAGTTCATTTTCTTCAGTCCCGTGCTTTATAATAGAATAAATAAAGTTCTAACAATTTATCCATGTACTCTCCGGGATTGCAAAAGGAAAATTGATCAATGGCTTCATAATCTCACATACGAAGAGTTGGAGAATCTAGTTAAACCCTAAATATCTTTCTTCCTCAGACATGCACACCATATACACGTAGCGAGGAGTGTGCTCGTGGGGAGGTTCCACAAACACACTCTACACTTACACCCCACAGACACGCACTACACTCACATACAACACTCCCGCATGCACAACTTAACTAACACTTAGGTACCTATTTAATTTTTTTATTATTTACTACTTTAATTGTTTATTACTTATAAATTTTACTATTTTATTTGTTTTCTCTGTACTGGAACGCTGTGTCTCCCTCTTGGAGGTGGGCGTTAATAGCTGCGACACAGTTTCGTAACTAATGTGGCTATTTACGTACGCAATCAATTGTAAAATGTGTTTTTGTTCCAATAAAGATTTAAAGATTTAAAGATTCCTTGGGCACAAGTAGTTTTCATTGTAGTCGTTACAATCTATCACATAATTTATAGACTTACAAGCCTCTGATAATGTAAAATGTCCACAATCAAGATAATGACATTTTTTAAACATCTTACATAAGTTTTCTATACCATCATTCAATTTTGAGACATTTAAGAAGTGACTGTTACTAACATTTAGTACAATAATCCTATTATTATAAAATGTGTCCAATAAACCTTCTAATGGTGACAGAACTTGCCTTAATTTATAATCATTTTCCCCCACACATACCACTAGTTTATCATTAGGATGTAATGTTGTTTTTAAGCAGTTCTGAATTATGTCATGACATTTCGCATTTGGCTTCGTTTCCGCAAAGATTCCGTATTTTTGGTACTTAGTGTTAGTTCTTGAATGCAGTAAGGCTGAAGCCAAACCGACACATTGTTGTGTACCGATTATAAATATTCTTCTTTCGGGTTTGTGTTTGGGTTTTCGTTCTGGAACGGAATAGGTGCAGGTATTGACTGTAGGAGTCATTGTCAGGTTTGATGCCACGCTTTTATTTTGTAAGCACTGCGACAGTGTCTCTATTTGTTTTTTTAAAGATGAAATTTCAAGGTTAGCGCTATTCAACTGCTGCTGTAGATCTTCAATTATTTTTCCCAGGGATATTGTTTTATCTTCGTAAATACTGTCAACGTTTGAAGAATGTAATATAGGTGAAGAAGGGGTGGATGCCGTACAGTGTGCTAAAGAATGCCTCTTCTTTTTAATATTACTACGAGAAATAGTATCTGGTAATGAAATGGATTGACATAATGATTTTAACATGTTAATTTCTGCAGTTAACTTATTTACTTGTCTTTGAAGATTGCTGTTTTCTAGTAATGTTTTATCAAGTTCGAATTCCGTGGTTTCGAGTTTAACGGTTAATTGGGATATAGTATCTTTCATTTCTGACATAGATACTAAGTCTGAAATTAGTTCTGATGATGTTCCATCTAATATCGTGAGACAATGTTAAAATAAGAATTTAGAACAAAATATTTTGTTATTAATTAGGAGGCATGACGGACAGTCACAATAGCAAGTCGTGGTATACGAATTGTTGTGGGGTTGTTACCACAACTTTTTTACCACAAGTTTATATTTCTCATTTATAGTTGTGATAACAACCCCCACACCCATTCGTATACTCATAATCATCATCATTCATCATTTCAGCGGAAAGACGTCCACTGCTGGACATAGGCCTCCCCCAAGCACCGCCACTTCAACTGGTTTTGTGCTTCCCGCATCCAGCGGATTCCTGCGGCCTTCACAAGGTCATCGGTCCACCTTGTAGGAGGCCTTCCAACGCTACGTCTTCTGGTACGCGGTCGCCACTCCAGAACCTTTCAGCCCCATCGGCCATCTGTTCTGCGAGCAATGTGCCCTGCCCACAGCCAATTAAGTTTGGAAATTCTTCGGGCTATGTCGGTAACTTCGGTTCGCCTGCAGATCTCTTCATTTCTGATTCGATCACGTAGGAAAACTCCAAGCATAGTCCTCTCCATTGCCCTTCGAGTGACTTTTAGCCTTTTAATAAGCCCATTGTGAGTGACCACGTTGCAGTGCCATAGGTCATCACTAGCAACACGCACTGGGCAAAGACTTTCGTCTTGAGATACTGCGAACACTTCGTCGTCGACGTCTTGAGATAATATTACTACTTGCTATGTAAACAATAGGAAGACAAGTTCTATAACTTTATCAACATACACCTAGTGCATTTAATACGTTTTAGTAAAAAAAGTGTTTTAGTCGATAACGTACGTAGTAAATAACGTAGCAAATAGAAATATTAATATTTTTTTTAGATTCCAAACAATAGTCGATGACAATCCTTGTTCTTAAAAGTAATGAAAAGATATCTCTGAGTAAATTAAACCAGAGCAAATTCGCGGGAACAGCTAATTTAATCCTATTTTTTAATTTCTCTATTATTACAGATTTGCAGTAAGGTGTCATCGACCCCGTGTTTCTCGAATACCCTTGGAAGAGATAGTCTTGCGTATTGTGTATTCCGTTAGCGTATCTTCTCTTCAATAAGTTCTTGTTGTCTTTAAGTTTTTGTTGTAGTTTGAGAGTGAAAAAAAAAATATTATAATAAGTTTGTATGCGTAACTGAGGAACTTTGAACTACATCGGATAAGAATTACGTGTTAACATGTGTTTGATATATTTTGCTTTGGTGTAATGAAATGAAATTAAATGATTTATTTCTGTAAGTATGTTTGTACAAACATTTTTACACGTCGATCATATTTAGAAAAAAAAAAAAACTAGATGAGCTCGGCGTTTCCTATCTGACTACTCTGAGAAGAAAGGCCGAAACAAACTCAGAGGTCACAGTCTCTTTTAAAGTCCAGACATAATCTTGGTCAGATCATGTGAAGACCATGTAGATTGGTGTCTAAAATGGTCTTTTGAGGAAAGAACCACACAGAATGAGTGGACCTATCCAATCAGTGCACGCATTTGTCAGTAATCGTGCAGCTCAACTCAGAACTTAAGGAGCTCAACGATTCGACGAACAATACCAAAGAAAGGACATTTGGGTAGGCCGCTTAAATGACTCAAACTGCCAGACCAAGATTAAAACTAAATGAGAAGAAAAAAAAAACAATGTCCTACATGGTCTTCACATTCACAATAATTGAAAACAATATAATAATAAAAAAGTCCCCATCATGCTTTCAGTATACGCCTTGGGGTGCGTGCAGAAAACCTCCTCGTGTGTCTGATTGCTGCTGGTTCCCTGCGAATACGTTCGGGGGAAAGAGCAGTCGTCGGGCCGGTGCATCCTGGGCACGGCCAATAGTCTCTCCATGTTTCGGAGAGGGTATTGACCGTGGCGAATTTCTGCGTGGCGGGGAGCTTCATGCTCCATCGTCGGTCGCCCACTCCCCTCTCTGCTTACAGAGGGCAGGTCGAGTGGGCGAAGAGTGGCGGTGCTTGCTGTGCACTTACCCTGCCAGCGAGCAAGCAGCGGGAGAATGATTCTTCTGTCTGCAACCGTCGAAATCGTAATCCGTAAAGAGACCACAGTCATGTTTTGTGGCTTGGAACGGGACGAGGATCTTGGCTTGATCGCCCGGATCGCGAGGAAGATAACCTCTATAAAAATTCCTCTAATATCAAGTTTTGGTGCGCGGCGAGGATATGAATGGCTGAGGAGTAGTGTCATCTGCAACTTCGTAGTTGTAGGTGGTGCATCAGTCGTTAGCGCACCCCCAGCCAGGGTACCAGTGGACCCCCTGGTTGAGTTACAAATGTACACTTGCCTAGGGACAGGGGGTGAACCTAGGTGTACTTTTTAGATCCCCCACACTCGTGGGAACAGCATGGAAACAAAAAAACTAAAAAAAAAAACAACTGGAAGACAAGGTGAGGAGAGTGATGCGGGGTCGGAGTCCGACGCCGCATCAGGCGGAGAGAGCTCTGGGAGCTCGCAGCAAAAGGAGGTGTTGGAGAGGAGTCGAGTGTTCAGGCGAACCTCGAAGAGGCCCAACTCGGGGTCTTCCTCTGACGAGGGAGTCGGGCGGAGGAAGAAGAAGATCCACTGCAGCCGGCGGGGTGGAGCCCGAGGTGGTAAAGGTGTGAACAGAGGGCCCCCCACTAAGGAGGCAGGCAAGCCGGGCCGGGCTGGCCCTGCCGAGCTGACCAGCCCGGCCGGGCTACCTGGCCCGGCCCAGTCGGCTCAGCGACCCGAGAGGCTCGCCGAAGAGGGGTCTCCGTCTGAGGTTTCTCGAGGTGGGCCGGACGCCGCTGGCGGCTCCAACTCGGAGCGTGTGGCCGGGTTCGCAGAGGTCGTGCTAGCCCTGATCAAGGGTGTGGCCGTGAAGAGGCTCAAGTCCTCTAAGGACCAGGCCATATCCGCGGCCACGGCCTCGATTGTGGCGGCAGCGGAGGCCCTTCACCTAGGGCCTCCTTCAGACGGCATGTCGGAGATGCGGGCGGAGGTTGCCCGCTTGACAGCCGCCATGGAGCTTCTCAAAAAGGAGAATGAGGAGCTCCGAGCGGACCTGGCTGGGCTCAGAAGAGCCGACTCCATAGTGGAGCCGAAGGGGGGGCAGCAGCATGGGCAGGGGCGGCCCGTGCCTGCTGAAGACCGGGTGTTGACCCTGGTGCGGCAGGAGATGGCTTCCTTCAGGAGTCGTTTCTCCGCTCTAGAGGCCATAGTCCTGCGCCCCCCGTTGGCGGCGAGCCAGCCGGCCTCGGGCCAGCGCAAAGCCCCGTCGTATTCTGCCGCCACAGCTGCCACGGCCAAACCGGGGTCGACGGGGCAGCCAAAAGGCGGGGCGAATGCGCGGGCTGCGAAGGCTCCAGCCCCAGAGGCGAGGACTCCGGCCCCGGCGGCGAGGGCCCCAGCCCTGGTGGCGAAGGCTCCGGTGGCGAGACGGCCGCCCCCGCCTCCTAAATCTCTTCCGGCCGATGCCGAATGGCAAGTAGCCGGGGAGAAGAGGAAGGCGGCTAAGGCAAAGAGGGCGGCCAAAAAGAGGGACAGGCGGCAGCGGCGCAAGGAGCGAACCGTCGCGGCTAGGCTCCGCGCCCCGAACTCCGCAGCTGTAGTGATCACACTACAGCCGGATGCGGAGAAGAAGGGCGTGTCCTACAGGACGGTTATGGCGAAGGTGGGTGAGGCGGTGCGCCTGGAGGAGCTCGGCGCAGCAAAAGGCCTCAGAATGAAGGTGACGGCGACTGGGGCCCGAATGGTGGAGGTCCCCGGTAGGGCCAGTGGTCCGGCCGCTGACGCCCTGGCCGAAAGGCTTAGGGCGTCACTAAATGCGGACGAGGTCCGAGTGTCCAGGCCCACCAAATGCGCTAGCATGCGCATCACGGGCCTGGACGACTCCGCGACGGAAGAAAAGGTGGTCGCCGCAGTGGTTAGGATCGGGGGGTGCTCTGCCGAGCAGGTGAAGGCAGGCATCATCCGTCCTGACTCCACGGGGCTGCAAACCGTTATGGTGAGCTGCCCCGTGTCGGCGGCCAAAAAAGTTACCGGGGAGGGCCAACGGCTATTGGTGGGCTGGGTTTCCGCGCAGGTGAAACTGCTGGAACCCAGACCTCTGAGGTGCTTCCGCTGCCAGGTGGGCAACCACGTGCAAGCGAACTGCACCTCGGAGGTGGACCGCAGCGGTCTTTGCTACCGCTGCGGTCTGCCCGGGCACAAGGCCGGCTCGTGCAATGCCGCGCCGCACTGTGCCGTATGTGCGGCGGCTGGCAAGCCGGCCGAGCACCGGATGGGGGGCAAAGCCTGCGCCCCACCCACCAAAGCCAGGGCCAGAGGCAAGCCCTCCGCCAACGCCGTCACCGCCGCAGCCGCCACCACTGCCACCGCCGCTGCCGCCTCCAACACCGCCGTCGTCGCCGTCGCCACCGTGGCCGCTGCGGCAGGCCCTTCTCAGGGGGCTGCGAAGGAGGCCCAAGAGGGGGCTGACATGGAGTGCCATTAATGGCCCCATTACGCCTCCTCCAGGCGAACATCAACCACTGCGCCGCCGCTCAGGATCTGTTGCTCCAGAGCATGGCGCAGTGGTCGATTAACATCGCCGTGGTCGCTGAGCCGTACTTTGTCCCGCCCAGGGATGACTGGGTGGAGGACCTGAGCGGCTCAGTGACCCTAATTTCGTCGGCCGCCGCCGGTACTCCGTCCCTCGAGGCCGTCAAGAGAGGACGGGGTTGCGTAGCAGCACGGTTCGGGGAGATTGTCGTGGTAGGGGTCTACTTCTCTCCGAACCGAACTCTTGCCGAGCTCCACAACTCCCTTGCGGAGTTGAGAGACGTCGTCGTCGGGTTTGGTTCCCTCCCCGTGTTCGTCCTCGGGGACTTCAATGCCAAGAATTTGGCTTGGGGTTCCCGGTTAACGGACACACGGGGCAGGATGGTGGAGGACTGGGCTCTGGAGACAGGCCTGGTCGTCCTAAACCGGGGTTCTGTCCCCACGTGTGTGCGGATGCGGGGTGAATCAGTGGTGGACATCTCGTTCGCTAGCCCCGCTCTGTCGCCGCGTGTAGTTGACTGGCGTGTCATAGAGGGGGTGGAGACCTATTCCGATCACCGGTATATCCGGTTCGACGTCTCCGCCCAGACCTCGGACGCGCCGGTCCGACGGGCCCCGAGTGGTCCGCGGTGGGCGCTGAAGCAGCTGGACCGGGAGCTCCTCCTGGAAGCCTCGATCGTGCAGGCCTGGGTGTCACCACCGGACAGGCCTGCCGACATCAACGACGAGGCGGAGTGGTTCCGGGAGGCCATGTCCGACATATGTGACGTGGCAATGCCCCGGGTCCAGCCTGGACGTGCTTCGCGCCAGGTGTACTGGTGGTCGCAGGAGCTGACGGCTCTGCGCACTGCGTGCGTGGCTGCGCGACGCCGGTACACCAGGCACCGCAGGCTCCGTATCAAACCTCCGGATACGGAAGCCATTCAGGCGGAGCTGTACGAGGGGTACAGAGCGGCGAAGACCGCCCTCCAAGCGGAGATCCTGCGGGCCAGGGGGTTGGCCCGCGAGGAGTCGCTGGGGACTCTGGACAGGGACCCGTGGGGACGCCCGTACAAGGTGGTGCGGGATAAACTCCGCCCATGGGCTCCCCCGCTAACGCAGAGTCTCCGGCCCCAGCTTATGGAGGACGTGGTGAGCGCTCTGTTCCCTTCGCGAGGGGAACACTCCTCCCCGCCTATGGCTCCGCCTACTGCGGTGCCTGATGCGGATCACACCGCCGACGACGACGACGATGCTCCGGAGGTGACCGAGGGAGAAATGAGAGCGGCGGTACGCAGGCTTAATGCCAAAAATACCGCCCCAGGACCCGACGGCTTACCTGGGAAGGCCTGGGTCATGGCCTTGGAGGCTCTCGGGCCTCGACTTAGGGGGCTCCTAAGCGCATGCATGGAGAGGGGCCAGTTCCCGCTTCGCTGGAAGACGGGGAAACTGGTCCTCATAAGGAAGGCAGGGCGCCCTGCGGACTCTCCGTCCGCTTATCGGCCCATCGTGCTACTCGACGAGGTGGGCAAGCTCTTTGAAAGAGTAATTGCAGACCGCCTCGTCGGCCAGCTGGTGCGGGTGGGGCCGGATTTGGCGGAGAGCCAGTTTGGTTTCCGCAGAGGGCGCTCTACGGTGGACGCCATCATGCGTGTGCGAGCCCTGACGACGGGGAATGCTGTTGCCCAGGGTGGGGTCGTCTTGGCGGTGTCTCTAGACATCGCCAATGCCTTCAATACCCTGCCCTGGAGTTGCATCAGGGAGGCACTCCGGTATCACCGGATGCCGACCTACCTCTGTCGTGTGGTCGAGGCCTATTTGACGGACAGGGCCGTCATCTACCCCGGTCACCAGGGAGTGTGGAACCGGCAAGAGATGTCGTGCGGTGTCCCACAGGGATCGGTCCTGGGGCCGCATCTGTGGGACATCGGATACGACTGGGTGCTGCGCGCCGACCTCCCTAGCGGCGTCAGCGTAGTGTGCTACGCTGACGACACGTTGGTCCTGGCGCAGGGGAGGTCGCACCAGGCGGCGGCCGAATTAGCGGCACGCGGGGTTGCGACAATCGTCGAAAGGATCCGGCAATTGGGACTCGAGGTGGCCCTGCACAAGTCCGAGGCCATGTGTTTTCATGGTCCTCGGAACGCGCCACCGTTGGGGTCCCAAATAACGGTAGGAGGGGTTTCTATCGGCGTCGAGTCGACGATGAAGTACCTGGGACTCGTCCTCGACAGCCGGTGGAACTTCGTGGAGCATTTCCGACGTTTGGCTCCCAAACTTGAGCGGGCGGGCGCTGCATTGAAGCGGCTCCTGCCCAATCTAGGGGGTCCAAACGCCTCCTGCCGGAGGCTCTACGCGGGGGTCGTGCGGTCCATGGCCCTCTACGGGGCTCCTGTATGGGCGCGCTCTCTGGCGCTGCGGCCAGCCCGCCGGTTGAGCGCGGCCCAAAGGGTCATGGCCATCCGGATGGTCCGAGGATACCGCACGGTCTCCTGTGAGGCAGCGAGCCTCCTTGCCGGATTGCCGCCATGGGATCTGGAGGCAAAAGTCCTCGCGCACGTATGGGAGTGGCGCGAGGAGGCGAAACGCCGGGGCGTAAGTCCGTTGCCGCGAGAAATCGCGGCTCAGCGGACGGAGCTCCGGCGGGATCTCATGGCGTCATGGAAAGTACGGTTGTCGCAACCCAGTGCTGGGCACGCCACGATTTCGGCGATAAGTCCCCTCTTTGAGGAGTGGCTGGAGAGGCGCCACGGCGTCCTCACCTTCCGCCTGACGCAGGTCCTCACCGGACACGGCAGCTTCGGGAGGTTCCTGTGTCGGATAAGGCGGGAGGAAACGTCCGGGTGTCACCACTGTGTGGATCGCCCGGAGGACACGGTGGAGCATACGGTGGAGGTCTGCCCGGCTTGGGCAGAGCACCGCCGTGTCCTCGTGGAGGCGATCGGCGGCAGAGACCTCTCGCGTCCGGCCCTGGTTCAGGCCATGGTACGGAGCGAGAGGGCATGGGCAGCCGTCACCTCCTTCTGCGAAGCAGTAATGCTCGCTAAGGAGGAGGCGGGACGGTTGAGGGAAAGGCAAGTTTCGCGCCCTCTCGCCCCTAGCCGCCGCAGGAGACGCCCAGGGCGTCGGGAATCCCGGGCGGATTTCCGGCCACCGTAGGCGCGGGCTTGCGGACGGTGAGCAATGGGTAGCTCACCGTCCGGTAAGGACCAGGCCCGGGTCGACGGCGCGTCGTATTCCACGCGCGCCTCAAAGAGATGTCATCAGCACAAAGTAGGGGTCCACTAGGGCCGATGCCTGCCGGGGTCGCGGGAAGGTACTTATGGGTCACCGAGGCCCCCGCAACACAGGCAACAGGAAGGAATACGGGTGGGTTTTAGTCAGTAAGAGTCTGACACACCCTCCCGCTCCGCCCAGAGCGGGAGAAGTTATTTGATGATTTCCCACCCTCAAAAAAAAAAAAAAAAAAAAAAAGTATACGCCTTGGTAACATCTCTCAAATTCCATTATATCTTGATGGAAGCGTTCTCTTATTCTTCTAAATAAGCCCCATGTAGCATGTGCACCTTTAGAGACATTCTACATCTGATGATGGAAAAATTCGTAATCATGTCAGTGATCAGCTCGTCATAATTTTCAGCTCTATGGTTTCCAAGAAAACCATGAACATGCCTTAAAACTGTTCTAGGCTTTTTTCTCCTCATTGATAAGTAACTCCGGGAAAACATCACAAACCATTTTTTTTTTTTTATTTGAGGGCCTACAAAGATTCTAGCTTTAATTTTTGCCTCTGAAAGCTTTGGAAAAAACTCTTCAAATATTTGAAAGTTTCGGACTCATGATTAAGAGCCTTTACAAATTGTTTAATAAGAAAATGCAATATTAAATGCGGATAAATTCTCGATCCTAAAACTATATTCAGGACGATTTATTCCCATTTAATATCACATTTTCCTACTTCGTAATCAGTACGTATGGGCCAATGTATTTGGCGGTAGTGAGCGGCATCATTTCTACTATCCCACTGGCAAAGATAACAGGAATATTTAGTACATCCACCTTGCATTCCAGTCAAAAAATACACCATCTTGAAATTTCCAATAACTTCCCACTTGTATTCCTTATATTTAATTGCAGTTAATAGCATTTTAATACTGGCGTAATTTTAGAATAAATTTAAAGAATAGATGGAAATTTGTTCCCATAGTGTAGTAGAACAGATTTTAAACTTTTTGTTGAGCAATCAATAAAAAGGCGCCATTCAGTTGTATGACATCGAATACCAATTTTATCAAATAATTCTTTCACGTCATGACAAAAACAGAGTCCATCTTCCTTACTGAAGAAACAAGAAAATTCTTCATGACGTTTTCTTTGATGAGATATTCGAACATCAGAAATAAGTAAATTCCATTGTTTTAAGCACGATGCTAATAACTCTCGCTTTACGTTTAGGTAGAACTCTCATTAAGTCATTGAGATCTTCAGAGTTGATGAGGTGTGGTATTTTTGGTTCAGATTCAAGAACGAATTTGGAATGTACGGATACAGAAGAACTCTTAAAAAGCAAATATTTTAGTTAAATAAATAAATAATTTAAAAAAATAGACAAATAATATTTTCCGAAAACCTAGCCAAAAAAGATTGCTGTTTATCGGTATTGCTAAAGTTCGTTTTTTAATCCTATATAGTAATTTGACAGGTGCAAATGTCTAACTCCAAATTGAAAAAAAACACACATCTGTGATTAAAATACGTACTTTACAAACTATTCTCTCTGACAGTTAGTATAAAGTTCAGATTATACAGTGGAAAATGGTATTATCAGACAACATTAAAGACGAAAACTTCTAATGCAATCTCATTGGAAGTGTTCTGAATGATGTCTTATTTAGATCGAGGTCAGAGAAAAGAACGAGACGTCTAGTATTTTGTGGTTTAATAATTATATTTTATTTTGAATAGGTTTTTTTTTTTAAGATCTTTAGATACTCCTTTTGCTTCATTTACGTTCATATATCTGGTCATACACGCACGCCGGTTACGAGTAGCACCTAACCTTTCTGAAAAACATCACCAATAAGCAACAAAAACACACATGAACATCTGTTTGTAATTATTAAGCGTCTCCACAACTGTCAAAGCTCATAGTGAGAAAGACCTTCCACGATTAAATAACTACTCACAACGCCCTTGATATGTCTTATTTTGGGATATTTCTTCCTCCGGTTACTATAGTTACATTAAGCTACAAAATATCAATTTCATTTACCCGACTTCAACAACAAATTCATTGTGGCGCCAAACATGGGACAGCTAATATTTTTCCAGACAGCTTTAATCCATGCTTCGACCGCGAAGTCCTTCCACTAGTAATAAATAAGCCAACCAGATGTCGTCCCACGCTATTCAGATCACGTTCGACGTTTTATTATTTTCAACTTTTGCGTAATCGAGGTTATTTATGAGGCTTAATTTCCCGCCTTAATTGAATACACCACAACAGTTTTAGTAACATTTCTGGCACGTGACAAATAATTTTATCATGTTTTTCGTGGAAATGGGGATGTTTTCATGGCCTACTGACCTTGGTTTGACGAAAAGGCCAAAAAAGCCTTGAATATTGGACACTAACACGATTTATTAGCATTTTTTGCCTTCGCACTTTTGTTTCCTTTTTGTGGCCAGAATGTAAAGCAGATATAATTCGACTGTCCTTGGTGTAAATTGATGTTTATTATTTAGAAAAGCTACTCTAACTTGTTTAGGAATAGACATAGTATTTTATTATAGTAATGGCTTTTAATTTTTATTTCAGCACAGATTCCAAGAAATTAATATGGAAAACCTTTCAGCAGCGCCTTCATGCAGTTCCAAACCGCGGCCACAATGTGACGGGAGATGTGAGAAAAACCGTAACACAAATTACTATAATATGAGTTGCGGGCCCGCATGCGGGTATGAGTTTTGTCTCTCCTTATCGTAAGACCAGTTTGTTAGGAAATATATCCACATTGCCGTGGAATATACCAAAGTAACAGTTGTAAGGAAATAAAATATTTACTGTTTTCTTGGGCGACAGCCAGGATCTACACGCATGGAGTTGTCGTACAATCTAACGGCCCTTTGTTTTCTGTCAGTAAATATATAGTTTCACACAATAAAGATGAAGGGATGTGCTCTCTCAGTAATTGGTATGCTCTTTGATATGTGAGCTAAGGGCGAAGGTTCACTACGAAAAAATGTGAATACAGCTGTCGAGCTACATATTATGTGCAATATTATGGGCAAAATATAGTATTGTTTTTGGAGAGTGCTGGAGTAGACAGCGAATGTCCTTTACATTTAAGCCCGCTCTATCACCATGAAGTGAAATTTTCTTTTGTTTTTCAGTCAACAAAATTCATTATTTAACCTTGGTGGTTTAAGTATCGTTCACTATCCACTCGGCTCCAAAAATCTTTTATCCGTTTTATCCGTCGTTAATGGTAGCCTGGAAATTTAAGGACCCACTGCGACGAGATAGGTCTAAAGACCAAATTATTTGTCTTCAAATAAATGTAGGTATACAAAGAGCATTTTCAAGGAGGTATTAAAAAAAAACAAACAGAAGAATATGTAAAAGGCTGGATATCTGACTCTGTAGCTCTTTATAAAATAGAAGAAAAATTTAAACGTTGAAAGTTGAATAAAAGTCGTCGTTAGTGTTACGTCGGGTGTTAAGAGTTTTTAGAGACCATACCTATAAATTGACTTGAAAATTCATTTTTATTAAATGGCAAGCTTTGCTCGCAGCTTCGCCCGCGTGGTTTTCGGAAAATATCCCACGGAAACGTACTACCGGGATTAAAATGAGTAAATCCTGTGTTAGTCCACAAAAAATAAAATGTGTAAGTAACTAATAGACTAGGGCTGTTCGCGCACACGGCGGCATTTTTCTTACATTTAACATTTTTATACCCGTCGTAACTTCTAAACGAAAGGTTCAATTCGAATAATTTAAAAAGGTTTTTACATATACGTGGGTTACGTATACGTAAAAACGTAATACATAAAACGTATACCTACGTATACCTTGATTATGAAATAATTTCGTTGGATAAGGATTAATATCATGATACGAATGTCTTTATCATGAATGTCATCATCATCAATTCTACCCTTGTCTTGATTGACTAATATGAACAAAACACGGTTATTGTGAGTTAACTATAATAGTTACACATATAGCCTCGCGGACTTTTTTGAGGGTAATGATGAGTACTATAAGCATATAGTACATTATTTTATGTATCATCAATCGGTTTCGCAGCGCACGCCAAATAATTACTTTTATAGGCAACTTTTTGATACCTTGGGTTACATTTTGCAATTTTATTATACATTGCAGTTTTCGTACTTTGTCATCGTAAAGCATTGGAAATGCCCCCCGTCGTGAATCTGGGGTAGCTAAAAATGACCATTTTCCTCAGTCTATGATTAATAAAAAAAATATCAAATTAATAAAATATTGCTAGATACAATCATATCGCACGTCTAATAATAAACCGGAATATGTCAAAAATTAAGGATTCCGACTTTTGTTAATAAAACGAACTAACTCCGATTGAAGAATCTATAGATACAATCCCGCCATGCAAAACAAGCCAAAATGGCCGATTGTTACATCATCGATCTCTTTTCTACAAAAGCGCGCGACAATGCATTTCATACGATAGAGAATCATTCAGTGATGACGCGACCGTGATGTGAGATAGGTGTCGTTGTTTTGTAACTACTGTGGAGTAAGGTGAAATAATTCGGTTTATTTTCAAACGCCAGCTAGACTATTCTACTTAATTTTTTTTCTAAACTAGCATGTTTCGTTTTACTTCACTTTAGTTGAAAACGGTATTATAATACAACATGTACTATTTAGGCTTGTTGCAGTTGATCATTTTTTTTTTTTTTTTAATATATATTTATTTACATAACCAAATTACAAGATGATTATTAACATTAACTAAATTAAATTAAAACTAACTTAAAAAAGGCCCTCGGGGCATTGTACCGAGGATGCTGGCGGCATTTCCTCGCTGAATTGCAATGCTGATGCGTTGCGCGAGAAAGCCGCCAGCTTTTCGGTCACCAGTTACATCAACTAGACGTTTCGCGATTTCCGCAAATAACTTATGCGCACTGGGACCCCACGGACCGAGGGTCTTGACGCCAAAGGGCACAAAGTTTATCATTAAATTATAATTGTATAGATAATATAGATTGCGTATTAGTGCGTTTTGGTAATAAATTATTACCTTTATTCGAAAAGCAATTCATTTTATATCACTTTATTACCAAAACTATCTTTACATTTAAATAATAATTGTGTTTATTTCGGTTTACGTTTTATATGATACTAAAGTCTAAAAGTGCTCTACCAATTGCTGCAGTTTATTACAAAATGTCCTTTCAATTTATTTTAAATACCTATTAATAAAAAGTATTAAATTTCTAGTTCCATAGTTTTAATCCTGAAGATGTCTGCAAATATGAAGCAGTGGTGCCTAAAACTTCTTATGCTCATCTTAGGAAGTTTAAATAATGCTCAATGTACTGATACGGATAATTGTAAGCCAGTCGAAATAAAAGTAAGTAAATAAAGTCATGTTTACGTAATTACAAGTGCAGTAACCCGACTGTAAGTTTGCAAGAGAGTAATCGTAACTATTTCGTTTGTTTTTCGTTTCATTTAATTCGGAGAATATTACGTAATATTCTCCGAATTTATTGAGGGTGTTACCTTGTATTTAATGTTGTGTATTATATATTTTAGAGTTTGTTCAATGAAATAGACGATAAAGTCCAGCACAGCATGCAGGAAATCAAGGTCACCGCGTAGTACATCAAGATCACCACCATTCAGAAAGTCCAGGTCGCCAGCGCCACCATGCAGGAAGCCCAGGTTATCGTCAAGCAGTTCTTCAAGTTCTTCTTCCTCGGACTCATGACTCCAATGTCTAATGATAACTCATGTGTACCCGAAAAACCGTCTCCGATACTGTGTAATGATGACGAACGTGACAGTAATGAAATCATTAAAGATACTCCTCCACGCCTTATTAAAAAATATACCAACGTAATTAGCAACGTGTTATTGCTACAACAAACTGTTTTATTATAAGTACAATAATTTATTATAATTCACCTATAATTTCAGAATGAAGAAAAATTATCACACACGCCTGCAAATTCTATTACCAAGAAGTTTCTAGTTTCATATTCTGATTGTTCTTCTCAAGATTCTGACGAGTGCGACCTACAGCTAGCTAACCAGAAACCTGTAGATGTTCCTAATAAACAGGATTCACAATTCTCTTAATGTCATTTGTCTGTTTATTAGGATATGACATTAAGAGACATCTACAGGTTTCTGGTTAGCTAGCTGTAATACCTACGTATTCAATAACATATAATAAGAGGAGAAGGGACTAATACAATTAATATGTATAATATTTTCTTATTTTTAAATATACATACATACATAATACATCAATAAAGAAGTACTATACATAATGTTAAATAAAATAAATACATGTATTTTAAAATAATCTAGTAAATAAACATAAATTAAAGTAATGTAAATTCAGCATTCAAAACAGTATTATTTATATTATGTTTTATTGTTTTTGGGACCCAACTAACTCAGGAGAAAATCTATATTCCATACCAAATACTGCGATTTCTCTGTTATATTCTGATGAGAGCGATGTAGATCTGAGTGAAGATGACCCTATTTATAATGTGTACACGACTAACAACAGAAACAAAAATAAACCAAGAAACTTCTTTATTCCGCCATCTGGATCGTCATCATGTTCCCGTGACTCTGATGGTTCAAATACTGAGGTAAAATGAGGCCGAAAACGCTACTAACGATACTTCAAAGTGGAAGCAAAACGGAGCCAAATGTTTACGTAACAGCGGTCAGTCATACTGATAATTGTGCGGTTCAGAATAAAAATAGTTTTATAAAGACGGTGTACATGTATGCAGTTTATCTTTTTAATATCCAAAGCATCATACATTCATGTTCCGAAGGCATACGCAGAATTAAGCAGACAACATACATACACAGTTTGATACAAAAATAAGTAAAAAAAAAATCTTAAGTCCGGCCCAATCTATACCCCAGTTCAATAATTATATAACACTAATTAAAAACGCAAAAAAATGTAACCCCGCGATCAACATCCATGAGCTAACATTCGACAGTATTCTGGACCTTAACTTTTGCAAGAGGAATGGGGCTTTAATTTTGGCACAGATGAAAGCGGCCAAAATGTCAACTGGAATGATATAAAAGTGTTAAAGGTCACAAAAGAAAATCCCTTTCTATTTTACTTTAAGACATCCTACAAGGACGAAAACTACAGAGAAGTTAATGTGCGAAATAAGCGAAGGAAGATGAAATCAGTCACAGAAATAATCATGAAGGCAGCATATACGCAAAAATAAGAGATAAGCGCTAATAAAAAGAAGGACTTGAAAGAGTTAATCGCAAAGGGGTGGATTCCATCTTATTATGCCAGTTTTTACAACTCAATTCTTTAACTGTTTTATACGCATATATTTCGTAGTATTTTATATATATATTGAGTAGTCCCTGACTGATTAAGACTAATAGGTAAAACCTAGTTCTGTAGATTCTAATTATTGATTATAATTAATGTTGGTAGATGTACCAAATACAAGTGTGTACATAAGAAGTTTTTATTCTTTTGTATTACAAAGTTTATTTTTCTTCAGCATAATTACGTGAAGCTAGATCTCTTAAGCATTTTGTGATGACTATGAAACTTTAATTACTATTTTGTGATTGTTAAAAAATTACATTAATTACTAAGTACAAATGATTATAAGTTCCTATTATGACTGATTATTATAACTACTGTTGTTATCAGGTTAAGAAAGCAGTTACGATAAAACTTAAAATATAAACTGTTATTTTATATTAACAAATGTAAAGGTGTTTTGCGAAATATTTCCTTATTTTTATTTCCGTTTTACTTTTAAAGTGTAATAAGTATTATACATCTAAACAGATTATATTATTTATCAATACTAAACTGAATTATTAAATATTAGTTTGCAAACATTTTGAAAATTGATCATTAGTTTTTATACTAAACTGACATAAGTCGTAACTTTAGAAAACAAACTTCATTTATTCATTTGATATAAATAATATAATTAAACTATTATGCCAGTTATATTCGCTATACATCTCTCTACAATTTAAGACCAAGAAAATATTAATAACACCATAAACACGTGAAAACCATCAAAATGATTTCAACAAGGTAGAGACTCGAAACTTTAACCGCGATTTCCCAAAAAAGTGAAATTTTGACTTATTCCGGTTTATTATTAAGCGTGCGATATACACGATCATTAAAGATTACGTAGTAGCCAGTGTTTACTGAATTTAATCCTGTGGCCTGCTTAAAAAACGCCTGGTTTCAATCGATGTTATTCAGTGAGATAGGTAATTTTAACTGGACGATCAATTTTTTATTTTATTTTCCAGATACACTCGTTACCTCTACAATTTATGCAAAACAACAGACCAATCTGAGCTGTTTGTTATTCTATTGTTAAACTGCCTATTTGTCAAGTACCTCGTAAAACGACAATCAAGGAGGATCCAAGATTTTACAGCGCATTAAAATTCGTCGCAGATAGGTCCCGCAACAGTTTTGTTATTAACGCAATGCGATTCAGTAAAATCAAAAACTTCGGAGGAGTCGGACTATTTTTGACTATGTAAATACATAATTTAGCTAGTTATTTATTTATTTATTTCATATATTCTATTCTATTCTATTTTTATTAAATGGCAAGCAAAGCCGATGTCGACTATTCTGCCAATGTCTAGAGTGCATTGGAAAAACAAGTGTGCATGAAGATAGATAAAAAAAAAAAAAAAACAATAACTGAAGACAAGTAAAATTCTTTGATTGATACAGTTGAACACAATGTAGATCTTGTTGGGTTAGTACGGGACTGAAACAAACAAAAAAAAAATATAAAATAAATATATATTATAATTGTTAAAACATAAAATGTACGCATACCACACACACATAATTTACAGTTTTATGTTATTGTGACGGATGAAAGTCATCAGCGCCACGAGCAGTTCAGGAGAGGAATGTGTTAACAAAGCGGGAAAGTTAGTCGGAAGAGGGATTTTAAATTTAGGAAGACGGCTATAGAGATCTAGAGGTGGAACGTTGTTTGAGCATTCAAAGAAGATGTGATCCAGAGTGCCCTCCTCCAACCCGCACTCGCAGAGGGAGGAGTCCCTAACCCGGATTTTTTCCAAGAACACAGGGGTACAACAAAACCCCAGGCGAATACGACAAAGGACGGATATAACAGTTTTGGAAACTTTTTTGTAGCCGTAGAACCAAGGTTTTGACTTTATGGTTGGTTGAACTGCATAATAAAACCTGCCCTTTATTCTACCAGAGTTATTCCACTGTTCCTGCCATGAAGATTGGAGATTAACTTGTGGAAGGCTTAGCAAGTCATACCCCTGATGAGTATTGTGGGTGAGATCAGCTACTGCTGATGAGCAAGCATCTTTGGCCAGAGCATCAGCGCACTCATTGCCCTTAATGCCACAATGACTAGGTATCCAAACTAACTGAACCTCTTTTTGATTGCTAGTACAAGATAATAGGGATTTTTTAATTTTTAAAACTAGGGAGCTGTGCAATTTACTTTTGAAGGGGTTCTGTACTAGAGCTTGCAAACAGCTAAGAGAATCTGTGAAGATTACGGCTTTGTCAATATTGTGGTGAGACTCTATAAAAAGACAAGCTTCCAATAAAGCCACACACTCGCCCGTGAACACAGAAGACTCTTTAGGACATTTAAATTGCAAAATAATACTGGAGCTTTGGTAGTAAACTGCAGCACCAGTGCTACTGAGGTCATTAAATTTTGAAGCATCTGTAAAAAACCGTTGAAAGCCAATCCATCGTTCTCCCACCACCGCATTGAAAGCCGAATTTGCTGAAGGGGACTTTTTGGAAATACCAATGTCAAAGGAAATTTTTGGAGTGAAACATAATACTTCATAGGAGAAGTTAAAAAGTGGTAATCTGGGAAACTGTTCTATTGGACAAACTAAATTTTGAAATTGACGAAATGCTTTTAAAATTAAGGGTATTTCTTTGTTTTTCCAGAAATTTGAGCTTCTACAAATGGCATCTAGCTCGGTCAGTTTTGCTACAAGAGGATGAGAAGATCTAGATATCAGCCTAGCCACAAAACGTGAGGCCAGATACTGCCGTCTTAGGGACAAGGGAGGTTCAGCACACTCAACCTGCAACGCGTTAATGGGAGAAGACTTCATACAACCAGAGATGATCCGAAGGCATTTTGACTGAACTCTATCCAGGCCAGCCAAAGCACCCTTGTTGCATGGAACTAGATGGAACATACCATAGTCTAAAACACTACGAATTAAAGCATTATATACCAATTTCATTGTATACGGGTGGGCACCCCACCAAACACCCGCGAGAGCTTTTAAAATTGAAATAACTTTTTCACATTTTTTAATCAATAAATTTACATGTTGTTTGCCATTTAATTTTGAATCTAGAAAGACGCCTAAAAATTTTTCTTTATTAACTAACGGGATATTATGACCCAAAATGTCTATTGAGATATGCGGGATCAGTCTTTTGCGAGAGAAAATTACTGCCGAACTTTTTGATGCGGATAACGACAAACCGTGGCTTAAAAGCCACTGATTCAAAGAGTCCAGAGAGAGGCATAGAGATGACGCAGCGTCTACGATGGATAAATCTGTCACATACAAGACTAAGTCATCGGCATACTGGAGGATGTGACAGTTATTATTTAGGCAGGTGCCAATGTCCACTGTATATAAATTATAAAGAAGGGGGCTCAGAACGGAGCCTTGTAGGAGACCCTTCCAAGTCTGCCTTTCATCGAAATCCTCGCCCTGGACCCTCAGAACCAAGGAGCGAGACAAAAGAAGTCCACAGGTGCTTTCGATCATCTTAACCGGGAGACTCAGCTGATGCAGTTTCTGCCTGAGTACGGGAAGAAGAACGTTGTCGTATGCAGAGGAGATATCTAGGAAAGCGGCTACAACGGATTCGTTTCTGGAAAACGCTAAGCGAATATCCGCAATTAAAACACCAACACTATCCATGGTGCCGAGCCCTTTCCTGAAACCAAATTGAAAATTCGGCAGTAAATCTCTCGATTCGACTATCCATTCAAGACGATTTTTAATCAAGTGTTCCATTAGTTTGACTAAGGCAGAGGACAAAGCAATTGGTCTAAAGCCATTCGGATCATCTACATGTTTGCCTGGCTTCAATAGAGGAATAATTATCTGTAACTTCCACTGATCTGGAACCCAACCATGGCTGTAACAAAAATTAATGATTTCAAGGAAGTAGAATTTAGCTTTGTCTCCAGAATTAACTATAAAAGAATATGGTACACCATCAATACCAGGGGCTGAGTCCCGGACATGTCTGAGTACCACACTCAGTTCTTCCAAAGTAAATGGCACATCAGAAGGATCCTCCGAAACATTTTGCAAGGGGATATTGGAACATTCAGAAGAAAGAGGAACGTATGGCGGAGCAATTTTGTCAAAAAAAAGGTCAGCTGTTTCCCTGGTGATTGGTGAAGAGACTGATGAGGAGCACCCGCGTCTAAACCTGTTGATGCTTTTCCAGACCACCGAGACTGGAGTAGAGGGAGATAAGGAGGTACAGAACTTAACCCAACCAGTACGTTTCTTCTTGCGAAGGTGACGTTTAGTTCTGGCATTAAGTCGTAAATATTTTAATAAATTTTCGGTGCTCATATTTGCATTGTAGCACTCCTCGGCCTCATCTCTATCCCTGATTGCAGAAGTGCACTCTGGATCCCACCATGGAGGGGAAGGAATTTTATCACGAGCACTGTTTTTCAGCGGAAAGCAGGAATCCGCGCTGGATGTGATGGCTGTAACAAATCCCTCATAACAGCCTTTGGCATGGTAGTGACCAGAAGGATCTGATAAACATGAATTTAAATTTGGAAGAGCATCAATTTTATCCTCCAGTAATGATCGAAATTTTGCCCAATCTGGTTTAGACAAGTTATATTTCAGAAGTGGAGGGAAAGTTTTCTCTAAATATGTCTTATTAACCAAAGATATGACAATAGGGTAATGGTCACTACCATGCGACAAGGACGTACATTCCCAATGGGTCGAAGCTGTCAATTCAACCGAACAAAATGTTAAATCAACACAACTTTTTTTGTTGACCGGGAGGAGATCTACGTGTTGGGCAACCATTATTGAGAATGCAGAGATCCAAGTCATCCAAGATCTCAACCAAAGCTGCACCAAAGGCATCACAGCGTTCTGACCCCCACCTGTAATGGTGGCAGCTGAAATCACCCATGACCAAAATTGGTCCATGTATATTAGAAAATAGGTTTTTTAAAACAGCAAAAAAATCATGATGAGGGTGAGCAATGTATATTGAGAACACTGTAATACCTTCCACACGTCCCGCTACAATACTCATGTCACCTGTGAGCGAAAGTAAAGGGAAGGGCAAAAGAGGGACCCGATTGTTGACTAGGAGAGCCGATCCTCCATAGCCATCAGATCTGTCACATCTGAGAATGTTAAAGTGTGGCATACGAAAGCTAAGACTTGGGGTGAGCCAAGTCTCAGCTATGGAACAAGCCAGTGGCTTGTATTTATTTAAAAGGGATATGAGGTCGTGCTTTTTATGCCACACGCTCCTCACATTCCACTGAAGGAATACTTGGCGAGACGCCATTTTTAATTTGAAGAAGTAAAGAAATAAGTTGATCGGCAACGTTGGACGGTGTTTGGGAATTGGAAGAAGAAGAAGAAATAACAGTAGGTAAAAGTTTTATAAGGAGTTCGATAATAGAACCGGTATTATTTGAAGGGACATTGTTGTACTTAAGAGTGCAGCCATTATGCTGTGAAGGTTGAGGAGAACTAACTATCTGCTGATGAGCAGCTTTGTCATAAGATGGGGAAAGGGGGGCATGGGTCCTGGGTTTAAGTGTCACAGTTTTGCGATATGACTGAGAGATTGGAGTCTTGGTGACATTGGCATAGTTACGGGAAGCTGTAGGAATAATTTTGCTAGCCTCAACATAAGGAATGCATTTTTCAGCCATTACAGTTTTAATGGCTTTCTGTCTACCATGCTCGGGGCATGACTTGCTGTTAGCGAAATGATTACCCGAGCAAAGCACACAGAAGGCCTCGCCCTCAGAAATGTTGCAACCATCACCAGGGTGATCGTGGCCACATTTACTGCAGCGTGGTGTTGACCTGCAAACGTTAGCCACATGTCTAAATCTGCAACACTTGCGGCATTGAATTGTCGGGTATATGTACTGCTCAACAGGGAGGGATGTGTAACAGCAGTAGATCCTATTTGGTAGAACTTGTCCGTCAAAAGTCAGAACACATGTTTCAGTGGGTTTCCACTCATTAATCCCGTCTCTTTGAATTTTTCTATTAATACGGCGGACTTTCAGTATTTTCCCGCAGCCTGAAGGCACAGTTAAGTATGTAATAGCTTCTTCTTCCGTAATATCTGAGGGAACACCGGTAACAACGCCCATACGTGTGATATTAAATGTAGGGATTGATGCAGTATAACTGTATTTGGATAACAAACTGTTTACTAAGAAGGAGTTAGCATCCTGAGGGGAGGCAAACTCTACAGACACACGGTTTCTACCAACTCTGTTAACACCACCACGAACAATGTTCGCAATGTTGTTGTTCATAAGGAACTTACCAAAATTAACAGGATGTAGGGTGGTACCAGCATTTGGTTGAGTCTCTATACGAGAAACGTGGACAACGTAAGGGGCCTTATCCAAAACGGAGTATTTAATACGTCCGATTTGGCTTTTTTGTTGCTTACTCGGAAGGGAAGGTGTCAAGGTTTCTTCATCACTCGGACGTTTGCGTGAGCTCTGTTGGGATTGTGTAACATCCATCTCTGTAACGCTGCAGACAACATCCGCAAATTTAGCTAGAGGATTCGGAGAAAAGAGAGTTAAGGAACCTGGAATATCTGGGGGATCAGGGTCAGGGGGTTTATTCTCATCCATCTTGGATTAAACGAGACTTCAAACAAGACAATCACAATACAAACCGTAACAAACACAAAAACAACACACTTAAAAAGTAACAAGTCAATAAGAGTATCAACAATCACTCAAGAAACAGCTAAAAATTCTAAACACACGTGCTATCCAAGGACACCGTGGCGAGAATCTCATTTATTTCATATAAGGTAGCTTCAGAGGTGACACATAATATAACATTATTATTATTATTAACTGAAGAAAAAGTCGACACAATTTTGGCAGCTGGGAATCGAACCTAAGATCTCATGGTCAACGGTGCCTCGTTTGCATCTCAAGAACATTAGAAGTTGAACGACGTTGATAACCTTCTCACCGTGACAACTTAAGTGAAGTGAGCATGGAGTGAACTGTCAGTGTTACCCCACCTGCATGTCGATTCTGTAAAAATCTCACCGTGAAAACTCGGGTGGAGTGAGCTGTCAGTGTCATCCTACTGATGCTATCCCAGAGTGACCAAGCATTACATTTATAATCATAATCGAGATTTTAATAATATGTTGATGCTAATTCTATTGATAATTTTATATTATTTCAAAACTAGTACAGTAATACAATAATGTAGTGTTTCAGTATCAAGTGTAGACTGCAAAATCAATTGAAAATAATATAATCTTGATCACTTTGCTATCATAAAATAATTACCTTTATGTGTCACTCTAACCCTCGTTATCAAACTACAACTCCAGATTAGTAGTTGATAACGAGGGAGGAACATTTATAGTAGGTTCCGGAAGGTTAGGAATGACTTCAATGAGAGAAAAAATGTATACAATTATTGATGATTAAACGAACTTACCTGAAGTGAAGTTCGATCCCAATTACACGAAGGCTCTGTCCGAAGAGATCAAGAAAACTATGTAGTAACCTGCAGGTACTACTATCCAACCACTAAATTTGAAATCAACAAGATAAGCAAAATGAAACAACTAGTGGTGCCCTCTCTCGGCAACTCATTTAGTTTAAAGTATAAGGACCGGGATCCATGGTTACCATACCTACTGACATACATAAAACGCATAAGGGGTCTTGCGATCATGAGCTTACGGGACTGGGTGGGAGTTGATCTCTTCGGACAGAGCCTTCGTGTAATTGGGATCGAACTTCACTTCAGGTTTAATCATCAATTACACTCTGCTCTGTCCTCGAGATCAAGAAAACTATGTAGACTTTGAAAGCCATAAATGCGTTGTATGTGAGTATGTAATGAAATAATATGGTATCTAGTTTCTATGTCATAAGAAAAATAAAATAATAAATCTAATAATTATAATATTAAATAATATAATATTTTAATCTGTTTTTGCAATACCAAATTATTAACTTAGAGTAGGTATTTATTAGACCAAAAAAAAAGTCTGCATGATTACTTTACAAGGTATAACCACTAATTAGAAATTATTAATCTATGCGTTTAAAACAGATAAAGCGAAATCATTGGCATTGTCTGTTAACACTGGTCTTTGATAAAACCTAGCAAATACAGATGAAGACCCAGTCCAGCCAGCCGTTTTTCTAATTAGGTCTATGGAGACGCCTGATTTAAGAGCTGCTGAAGTAGACGCATGTCTGGTGGAGTGGGCCTTGAATTTACTTGTATCAACACCACTGTCACATATTTTTTTTTTATCCAGCGGCTTAAAGTTTGCGAACATACAGCCTTATAAGGGCTTTTAAAACTAATGAAGAGATCTTCTTCTCCGCCTCTAATCGACGCAGTTTTTGTTAAATACGACTTAAGTGCGTTAGCTGGGCAAACTTCTGGCTGTTTAATAAAAAACGGTAGATGTAGACAAGGTTGTGTTGAACCAATACATGAAGTTTGGAATCTTAATAGAGATATGGTTTGAATGAATACAAATATTGTGAATATTTATTTTCGAAATTGTTTGAACCCTGTGGGCTGTGACTAATGCGATTAGGGTTACGTTATTTTTTGTAAGACAATCCAAGTCTAACTCATCGTTAGGATATAAATTAGATAAGTAATTTAGCACAATAGACGGATCCCAAGTTTCATTGTACTTAGGTAATGGTGGTCTTAGTTTATAGAAACCTTTAAATAAACGGATAATTCTGTCATCAGATCTAATTTTTGATCCAATTATAAGAGATAAAGCTGATCGATGGCTATTCAAAGTCCCATATTGGGCTCCGTCATTAAAAAGCATTGTACATAACATTAGGAACAGAAACTTCATAAAAATCAACGCTGTGTGACTGATAAAAAAGAATCCACTTTTTTAAACCCGTATCATACTGTTTCATAGTATTGTTGGAATGTGAAGCATACATAATATCGATAGAAGAAGGAGGGACGCCTCTTTTCAGTAGTGCCGTCCTGACAACCTGCCTACAGCCAGGGTAAGCCGCGGTGGTGGTGGTCTGTGGGAATAAGACAAAAGAGCTTGGTCACTTGGTTCAAACAGGATAATCTTAGATACTAACAGACTTTCGAACAACGGAAACCACGGTTGCGTGGGCCAGTATGGCACAACAACGATGCCTTCAGCCTCATCCGTAGTTATTTTCCGGAAAGTTTTTAATATGACAGAAAATGGTGGAATTGCATAAAAATTTTGATTATTCCAATTCAATGTAAAGACGTTTACTGCGTAGGCGTCAGGGTCTCTTTTCCATGACACGTACATTTCACATTTTCTGTTGATTCTTGATGCAAATAGATCAATAGTTGGTGTACTGAATGTGTGGACGATTTTGCTAAAGGCATTGTTACATAGTTCCCATTCTATGTCTGGATGTGTGGTCCTAGATTCCGCGTCTGCTATTTCATTGTTTTCCGAACTAATATAGGCAGCGAAAACGTGTATATTTTTCTCCTCGCACCACTGCCAAAGTTTTTTGGAAATTTTATTCAAATGCGGAAATCTAATGCCACCCATTCGATTAATATAAGATATGGCTGTGGTATTATCAATGCGTAAAAGGATCTGGCAATTTTTAAGCTGTTTGGTAAATACCTTTAGGCCAAAAAAGGCTGCCATTAATTCTAATAACTTAATATGCAGGTCCTTTTCTGCAGCACCACACTGCCCATTTGCAGTCTCTTTGCCACATGCCACCCCCCACCCTGTTTTGCTTGCATCAGAAAATAGTTCAAGCAAATATTTCTCGTCACGAATAGGATTAACGTTATTTTGAACAGCGTTGAGCCACCAAATTAAATCTTGGTGAACATGTAAGGATATATTCATATAACTTTCATAATTATTATCCGACTTTAATAACGCTAGGTATTTACACCTGTCTAACTCTTTCGTTTATAGCCAGCCGTATTGAATAGCTGGGCAAGCCGATACAAGTAGACCCACCAGGTGAGCGAGACATCTAATCTTGCAACGTTTAAGGCTCATAAAATTATGAATTTCATTTTTGATATGGGTCTTTTTTGTGTCTGTTAGTCTAATATGAAATAACTCTGTGTTTATAATAAAGCCTAGATATTTACAACTAATTTTCGGGGTCAATGAACTTTTTTCATTGTTAATAATAAATCCCAAAGATTCTAAAATTAATTTGGTTATTTGGACATTTTCTAGACATTCATTGTATGTTTTTCATAAACAGCATACATCATCTAAATAAATAGAAGATAAATAGCCTAAACTTCTTAATAATGCCATTACAGGCTTAAGCAGTTTTGTATAAACGTATGGGGCTGTGCACAAGCCAAATGGAAGCACTTATAAAGATTGTTATCCAAACACTGAGTGGACGGTATTTGGAAACGCAAAAAAATTCGGAAATCTTTATCAATTGGGATTAAAAAAATATGCGTCCTTTAAATCAAGTGTAGCTAGATAGTAATTCTTTGAAATTAATTTCACCGTAGTAAGAAGATTTTCTAGTTTGAAATGGTTTGTATTTATAAATCTATTTAAGGACTTAAGATTTAAGATAAATCGTTACAGTAATCGATAATGTGTTCGATACATATTGGCCATAAGATGATTGACAGGGTGATATTGCTCCAATGATTAATAAATCATTAATGATCACCCCATAGGCTCTCAAATCACACTTATTTAGGATTGGTGGTGATGGCGTGTGATTTTGTAACACACATGTATTAAAAGGTAATTTATACCCTTTCACCCATGATAAAAGTACTGCATCACTAGTGATAAGACGCCATCTATCGTAAAATTGCGACAAACGTCCTGCATGACTCACCGGTTCTATCGGTGGTGCGGTGCGTAGGTCTGTGAGCGCCTGTAGGGTCCGCGCGGCTGCTGCTGCGGCGGCGGAGCGCGGCGCTGTTGGCGCTGGTACTTGGGTCGAGGGTTTGGAGCCGGAGCAGGCATTAACGGACGTCTCGCCCCAGCTCCTGTCTGCCTGCCGAGGAGCGGAAGAGGGCGTCTCGCGTTTAAATTTTGCGTTTGGTTTACAAATTGTCTTGAAGGGCCAGGTGCAGAGGCTCCAGTTTTCATTTCCGCTCCTGTTTTGTTTATTGCTTTGGCTGCTTTTAAAACATCCGCCAACTGACTGCCAAAGAGGTGGCTATCTATCCGAGTTGTGTGACAGGTGATCTTTTATGCCTTTTTTAATTGACGAACTCACTCATCCTCCATAGAAAAGGGAGGATCCTCCGACCAGACGGGTGTCGTGTCTGGTGGGCAACTGCCCGACGGTTGATGTCGGGATGTTGTATATATGCTAGTTGCGCGGTAAACTCTGCTTGCGCGATGCAGGATTTTGCGTGACGTCAGTGTGATGCGTAGTTCGTATGTGGCGCTGTAGATGCCGCCACAGAACAAACAAAGCTTCTGCGAATCATTGATTCCGTATGTTGTAAGTCACAGGCCAGTTTTCCAGCGTCAGTTAACGACTTAAAGTTTTATATCGGTATTTTCGGTGGATAAAACATGTAAAAGAGCATCTCCTAAACAAGTAATTATCAAGGCAATTTGTTTCTGCTTATTTTCAATTGCCTTATCTTTTTTGTTAAGAACTTCTGATAACGCTGCTTTCACTTCTTGATTAAGTATAGGAGCGTCAATGTATTTACAGTTTTCTGGAATGTCATGTTTTATGAAAATGTCTTTTTTTACATCCTTAGAAAGGCGATTTATCGCTGTATGCTCCCACCTGATAGCTAGACTTGAATTAAGGGCTACACCGAACCTTTTGTCTCTTATAGGCGCTTCCCCTAATATTTCCAAAATATTATCAGGAAGAATGTCTTCAGCTTCGCTGTTTCCTACGATATTTACATCCTGATCTGCTTGTGTATCCATAATCGAAGTCCACAACCTAACGCTTATTTAATAATAAATCGCGTAACGCATTTAAATGTAGGTAATAAATACCTACTACCAAAAGTAGGTAGATCTGTATAAATCATGACGGATGCATTCCTCTGTAATACTCACAATCAGTTAACATAGCACTGGTATAATCCCTATGAATTGTACACAGCCTTGTTTTATAAATTGGCGGACACATTCCATTAGAATGTTCACGACCAACGGAAAAAAAAAATATTTAAGAGAAATCATGACGGGAGACATTCCATCGTAATGCTCACAATGATTATGTTATAGCACTGGGATAAATCCCCGTAAATAGCTTTGTTGTTATCAATTGGCGGACACATTCCACATTTAAAATGTTCACGACCAATATAGATTTATATAATCAACAATGTGGATAGTTCCATACAGAAAAAAGTAATGTATAGTAGTAACCAGTCACTGTAATTCGTTATTAAATTTGTACTTACTTAAGACTCTTAACGAATGTTGCGAAAATGAGCGTTGTCGATGTCTTTCTTCAACTTCTTCTCGATCTTCCTCATTTTTCGATTTACATAAGCCTCAATATCTTCATCACTATACCGTTTTCTCGGCATAATGATAATACTATAATAATTATACAATATACGGTATAAATATATACTATACGTTACGTTGTTTACGATATAATACCTTTACACACCTTATCCAAAAAACACTTGAAACTAGTTAAATTAATTAATATTTGAGAAGAACGAAAAAAACGTGGCGGACAGCGGAAGCACTAAAACGCGAATGAGTTGCCGAGAGAGGGCACCACTAGTTGTTTCATTTTGCTTATCTTGTTGATTTCAAATTTAGTGGTTGGATAGTAGTACCTGCGCGTTACTACATAGTTTTCTTGCTCTCGAGGACAGAGCAGAGTGTAATTTTTGTTTTTCGTTTATTTCAGATTGTATTTGACGGATCCAGAATGATATGTCATCCATGCTGGCAGCGTATTGACTACGGCTTAAGGCATCCGCCTGCACCACAGGCGCCACCAATAGAATCGTTTCCGGTATCAGGTTTGACGCGCGCGGCAAACACATCAAGACGATGTATGATTGACAATTGTCATAACTTAGAACTTCATTCTGTGTCCAAGACAATGAAGTCGTATCTATTGAGCTACTATCGATTCTACATACCACCTCTCACCCGCATCTGTCAACACCATTTGAGGAACATGACTTGGGAGGATTTCCCGGAAAATGTCACCCAACGGCAAGATAGTTTCAGTAGCAAGTGCATACATGATATACGAGTAATAGCGATATATACAGAGTGTCTCGAAATAAAAGGTCAGCTCGATTTTGAAAACCTAGATGAATTGAGTCCTGATACCCTTCACTTTTGGACTGGCATAAGTCACCAGCAATTCAACACCATATTTAATGAAACAACTTCTTTAAACGAATATTCGAATGGGAAAACGATTTTGGGCATCTATTTATATAAACTGAGAAGCGGTGAACCTAAACGAAGACTTACGTCAGTTTTTGGCTTGCCTAGGTCAACTATTCAACGTAAAATAAAACAAGCGAGAGTATGCCTCGAAAATGACTTTCTCCCACGACACCTCGGATTCGACCATATCGCTCGAGACGAAGTTGTAGCGAGAAACAGGATTTTGCCAAATAATATTTTTAGAACCCAAGACCAAACAAAAGCAATTATTGTCTTAGACGGTACTTACTTATTCGCGCAAAAAATCTCAAAGTTCTTGTTTCAGCGCATGAACTACAGTCTACATAAATAGGATAATCTCATAAAGCCATTTATGATTGTATGGAGATGGCTACATTTTAGAAATCACAGGACCCTACGATGCTCGAACGTCGGATGATAACATATTACGATAGATATTGGATAATCACACTGGTGACATGGAAGAGGCTCCAATGCGATGGTTTCTTGAAAGTGATGACGTGATGATTTTAGATAGAGGATTTCGGGATGCATTGCCATATGCCGAAGAATGTGGATTTACGGTCTGTACACCACAGTCGCTGGGCAGACACGAAACACAACTGTCCACTGAAGCTGCAAATAAATCAAGATTAGTGACTGGTCAGATGGGTGGTAGAAACCACCAACGGAAAAATGAAGAGAGACTTTAAGATATTCCGACACAGATATTTTAATAATATTTTGCCAAATGCAATAGTAGATTTTCGAATAGCTGCAGCGCTAATCAATGCAACCCAAGAGAGTTACAGCGACAGTCGCCTGACTGAAAGCTTTTTAGAAATGATAGAAAGAAATATGAATAGGCCAAACGTACTAGCAGATTACGTTGATCAACACCGTCTAAACGCAAAAAGGAACATTTCATTTCAGAGGATGGAGGCAATGTTACAAGACGTAGCAGATTTCCCAAGAATGACTTACGATGAGCTGCTTGTTTTCGCTATTGGAACGTACCACATGAAGCTAGCAAAATCCTACTGCTACGAACATGTCAGAGCAACCGGTGTGTATTCTATTGAAATCTATAGGCATCCCGAGAGACTGAACCTTAATGACGAAGAAGGAAATAATAATACGTTAGTACGGTGCCGAATTAAATCGAGACACGTTCAAACAAGAACTTATTATTGCTACGTACTATACAATCGCCAAGCAATCACCGATTATTGCTGTAGCTGCATACATGGCCGCCGCACATTAGGCAGTTGCCCACATTATTTCCATAATATATTATCTTGCCTGGGCCCGGCATGAAGACGACTTGAATCAACCTGCGGGATTTTTAGATGCAGTGTGCTTAGACATAGAAAATATATAATATAATAAAAATATTTGAAATATTTTTTTTTTGTTTCCTATTACACCAAACCCGTTGCAAGAAAACGAAACAACAGAATAATCAACAATTACATACAATTACAACATCAATTCAAAATAGTTTTATTATTTTTTATGATATGATACAGCTCTTATACCCCACGGATTTCCAGGATTTCCCTTGGTATCAACAAATGTCTGTTATAATTAACCCGTTGGTAAACATTTCATTGCTGTCGATTCTGGGTTTTTAGTGTATGGATTTTGAGCCATCTCCTTTGACTACAATGGTAGAAATGCCATCGAATCCGAAACTTTTTTATTTTTTAAGTTTTGTTTCACACGTGTAATATCTTGGCGGCCTACCGGCTGCATAAACAAAGAATTACGGGTTTTGGTAATTGCAGCTGCATTTCCCGCACTATAACTGGATACATCATGTATTTGGTCAACAAAAAAGTTATTAAATGATTCAGCAATCTGCATAGGGTCTTTTATTAGTTTGTTTCCTTCCCTAATTTGCAAAATTGTTTCCTTAATTAAATTATTATTATTATTATTTATTTGCCATGATGATTTTGACTTTTTTATTGAGCTATTAATCAAAAAATTATTTTGGGCTCTTTGAGTTAATTTTACGATCTTTTTAAGTCTCTGTGCATAGTTTTGAAATTTATTTTTGTTCTCGCTTGTAGGTGATTTTCTGTATTTCCATAGCATATTCCATTGCTTTCTGCTACAAATCCTAATGCCGCGTGATAGCCATTTAAATTTTTTATCAAATTTTAAATTTTTTAATTGCATTGGGAAGCATAAGTTATATAATAGCCGAAAGAGATCGATAAAGTTATTATATGCATAATTAGGGTCATCTGTTTCAAGTACTTCTGAGAAAGATAGGCATTGAAGGTGCTTTTTAAACAAAATTAAATTTTCTCTGGATAAGTTACGCTTTTGAATTCACCAGGAATTTATTGTACATGTTTTGTTTACCGGTATTTTTTAAATTTGAGCGGTATGGTCCGATAAACCGAAGTCGAATACATCGCTCATACAATTTTGTTTGGAATTGTGGGCAAAGTTATCCAAACACGTATGGCTTTTTGGTCTAGTTGCTTGATTAATCACTAACTTTAGATTATAATTCAACAGTCAATTTTCAAATTCCAATGTAAAGTTTTTTTTTTCAGTGTGTTGATATTGAAGTCACCGCATACTACTATTTTTTATTTGCCTTGGTACACAATTCTTTAACAAAGTATCTAGATGATCAAAAAACATATTAATACAGGACATGTTCGGTGGTCTATAAATACAAACAACCATTAATCCCTACTGTCTTAATTCTATTGCACAGTATTCAAATACACCCGTAATAGATGTGTTAGGTAGCTCTTTACATTCGTATTTGTTTTTAATAAGGCTCACTCACTCACTTCACCTAACCGATTCACTTCGTCGCGGGTGGTTACTATGGTTACAAGAATCGGGTGAAGTGATAAGATCACGCCGCGCTTGCGCGTGAGGCGTTGTTATTATTTTAAATGCGCAACAAACATAAGTTTGGTTTTACCACCTTTATATCGAAATCCAAAATGAGCCACCATTTTCTCATTTCAAACATTTTTCATCATGGGTGTCGATTTCATGGTTTTCGGGGGGGTTAAATCCGATAGTGAGGTCAAAATTAAAAAGCAAGATGGTGGCTCCAAAAATGTTTAGATTTTTCACCATGGGTGTCGTTTTCATAGTTTTCGGGGTCGTTAAAGCCGATAGTGAGGTCAAATCTAAAAAGCAAGATAGCGGCTGCGAAAATGTTCAGGTTTTTCATCATGGGTGTCGTTTTTATGGTTTTTGGGGGTGTTAAAACCGATAGGGAGGTCAAATCTAAAAAGCAAGATGGCGGCTGCGAATATTACCAAGCCTTTTGGAATAAAAAAACAAAATTGAGTTTCTGACTGAATTTCTGTTTTGCTATTTTATTTAAAAAAAACCCTAATTAGTAACGTTTCAACACTTAAATACTAGTTTTAAAATAATATAAAATGATCAATAGAATAAGCATCATAATATTATTAAAATCTCGATTATGATTATAAATGTAATGCTTGGTCACTTCCTATCATCAGTGGGATGACACTGACAGCTCACTCTACACGAGTTTTCACGGTGAGATTTTTACAGAATCGACATGCAGAAGACACTAAAAAAAGATCAAATACAAAATTGAGAACAATATTATTCTCAGTACCTACATACTCACATTTCCATGGAGGTACGTATAATGTGGTTTACAAATAAGACCTAACCAATTAAGGTCAGACCTTTACGACTAATAATTGGATATTTATCTCCCTACCCAAAAAATCACAAAGACATTTGTTTTTATTAGGGACCAAAGGGATAGACAAATTAATTATTACGGTTTAGTTAGGGACATTAACGGTAGACCCTTAAACAGAAGGGTTACTTACATTTAATTCAGAATTATTTTGAGTACTAGTAGCAAGTAATTGCCGGCAGTCAGAAGTAAACAGTTTACTTAACAGGTTCGTTATGCCCGGAATGTAAACGAGAAAGTTACATATCACCAGATACAATATTGGTCTTGTGAATATCCAGAACAAGCTAACTTGGTAGCAATTGTTTTTGGATAAAGCGGATCCACAATTGCGCACGTTTGCGAATTGACCCACTCATGTGAGCACAATCATAAGTATGGACGCGTTTGCGAATATATGCACGTCCTAAATATAACAACTTGCACGCGAACATCAATCATCATATAAGTTTTAATAGGTATACTTATGTATATACTTATATTTTAATAAATATTTTTTCCACAGTTTTCGTTATTGCGCCTACCAGTGTCTGTCTCTGCATCACCCAAAGGTTGACTGGTAGAAAATGCCTATGGCATTAAGTCCGCCTCTGTACATTTGTGTGCGTAAAGTATTAAATAAATAAATAAATAACATCTCGCTAACTGCCCATGTCCGTACTATGATCCTATAACGTACGCAAACCTCACTATTCGCAGGTGTGGATCTACCTTTAGAAAAACGTCCTAGCCACTTATTGTGGCAATTTTTGCTGTGAAAACAATCCTCGAATTTATGAGAATCATAATATTTCCCTTTTTAGGTCCTGCTTGTTCACCACCTTCGACACCATTGTTATAAAAAAGCCAAAATATGAATTCAACAGCAATACATTTTTTTTAATCTAAATTGTCTTTGATTTCCATCTTCTGATTTTCACATTACAAAGAGTAAACATTGTAACCCTCATTGGCGTAGGAAAAAGACACTGATAAAAAAAAAAAAACAAAGACATCGGGTAAAATGTATTGAAGAAGTGATCGGTATAAAACCTTTCACACGTGATGGATTTCAGATAGAATCAAACGGCTTTCGACTGGAATACCCACGACACCCGAGTCGCCTGAATTTCTAACTTATCATTGTCTTGTTAAAACATTGTTTTCTTTAGGAACAGACCTTCCATTTTATCAATATAAGTATGTTTTTTTATTGAAGAACGTATTTTAAAGTTGATAAAATAAAATGGACGAATGAATAAAATTCAATCTGATTAAGGTCACGTTCGTTTTAAAATCGAATCGGAAATATATTAAACGTATAATTCTAGGTTCCAAATATATACGTACCTACCTACTCGTACCTTTGGTAAACACTTGTTCCTAAATTGTAATGTATCTACTTAACATAAATGTTTACAGCAGTAGCTATTCTTCAAATCTTCGACAAAACAAAAAGTAAAATTATTCCACAGCTTACAAACGATTTTAAACTGCACATCTTAACTTTAACATAGTTTATACGATTCCGTAGCCATAAAAGACGCTGGGCCCAAATAGACTTAAATATGACTTTTGTATATCCGCTTTGAGATCATTGAAATGGTAAAACGTAATAAGGAAGTTGTATTATCTATTCCAAAAGTATCTTATGAAAGTGTAAACAAACCCTGTTAAGGTTGTTATTCTGACACAATCACTCACTATAGGAAATGTTAGTAAAGGATTCATCTGTATTCAGAAAGTGTCAATTTTATATATCACGACCTTTTCCATCAATTTTTGTTTGAATAACATTATGAGGTTATACCTAATAGAAAAATCATCGAAAAAATTTGAATTTTTATTTGACATCGAAATGAATTTAAAAGAAAGTGGCACTACAAATTGGTATCCACAGGCAAGTTGTCTGACCCATTAGTTTACATTTTCATCAGATAGTTTGGAACAGTTCATAGGTATAGTATACGACGGCGAAACTGAAAATTTTTAGAACTGGCCACTTGTAAACGATATAATAAAAAAACTGTTCAAATTTCGAAAATGAAACTCTTTGCAAATATTATTGTGTATGTATTTTATTTGTTTGTCATTTGTTTATGATTTGGCGGCAAATTGAAAATTGTCTGTGTCACGTTAGCATGAATTTAACGCGAGAAAAATTTTGTACAATGATTTTTTATGACTTTCGATGTCATTTAAGTCAACAAGAAAGTTATGATAGACTTCGATTGGCCTTTCACGATGAAGCCCCATCTTGTGCCACTGTTTACAACTGGTTTAATGAGTTTAAACGTGGTCGCACTAATCTCACCGATGATCTGCGTGAGGATGCCTTCTACGGCGATGACTGAAGATAACATCATTGTTGTGCGGCGTATGATAGAGACTGACAAATGAGTTGACTTATCAGCAGATTCGGACAAGCTTAGGCATCGGTATGAGTCAAGTGCACAAAATCCTCCATGAAGATTTAGCGGTCAGGAAGCTTTGTGCCCGGTGGATACCTCATAATTTGACAGAGGCCCAAAAACTCCGTCGTGTTGATTGGTGTTGTGAAATGGTTCAAAGATTTAACGGAGGTGATTCAAATGCTGTGTTCGACATACTTACGGGTGACGAAAGCTGGATTTATTGTTATGATCCTGAAACTAAGAAACAGTCTGCTGTCTGGGTGTTTCCTTCCGAGGAGTTGCCAACTAAAGTGAAGAGAGGTCGAAGCATTGGAAAAAAGATGGTGGTCTCGTTTTTCAGAAGGACAGGCCATTACGCAAAAATTGTTTTAGAGGATCGAAAAACAGTTACTGCAGAGTACACTAACAACTGTTTGCCACTTGTCTTGGAAATAGTTCGGGAGAAATGACCTCCTCACCACGACAATGCCTCGTCGCACACCACCAAGCAAACAATCGACTACTTGGCGACGTCAGACGTGGAATTACTGGGTCACCCGCCCTATAGCCCCGACCTTGCGATTTTTATTTATTTCCAAAAATAAAAGAAAAACTTAGAGGAAAACTTTTAATGGACGCCGAAGAAGCAGTGGCTGCGTTTCAAAATGCCGTCGAAGAGACCCCTAAGGACGAGTGAGTAAAATGCTTTTCTCAGTGGTTCGATCGGATGCAGCGATGTATTGATGTACATAGACTCTATTTTGAAAAGATATAATAAAACTTACGAGTAACTTGCTAGTTTGTTCAGTTTTTGATTTTCTAAGAACTTTCAGTGTCACCCTCGTATACGTAGTTTTGATGGAAACCGGTTAACCACAATATATTTCTCTTTTGTTTTTCATATAGTGCACCCACACCGGAGTTTTTTTTTTTTGTAGATCAACGCTGGCAAGTGTTAGTGGACAAAAACGGATAGTAAAAATTTACAGCAAAACCCGTAAAGTTATAGAAATGTGGCGGCATTCTACACCGCCACATCTAAATTACAAAACACACTGACGTCACACAAAATCCTGCATCTCGCATGCAGAGTTTAAAATGCAAATAGCATATATACAACATCCCAACATCAACAGTCGCGCAGTTGCCCACCAGACACGACACCCGTCTGGTCGGAGGATCCTTCCTTTTCTATGGGGGATGAGTGAACTTTACACCCTGTTCATCATGCCTCTATAGAAAGTTACTTAGAGCAACATTTTGCAACATGATACGAATCATGACACGATTACGACGTTATAATGTTGCTCTGTAAAAAATAAGTTAGGTCCGATGCACCTTTAGAGAATATTTAAAAGATTAACGCTCTTTTTCTTCATCAAGCTCGGTAATTCTCGAAATACCTTTTCAGCAACATTCTAGCAGTTGATGCAAAATCGTAGCATAAAGTCATACCTACAGCACACCACACAACCATACCAAGGGAAATTTCTATATTCAATATAAATTACACTTTGCTTCGAGATGGAAACCTTTTAATATTTTCTCATTGAGAGTGGTTCTGGAATCTGTTTTATGCATCATAAAGTGCCCTGTACTACCTCAAACTTTTATTACTGTATACCTTAAAAGCATTTTGATTGGCCATAAACTGGCTTACAAAGAAACAAAGTTCGTGAAACTTTTGATAAAATTAAATATCGATACAACGTAGCAAAAAAAGATGATAGATAGCAACGGAGCAATGGATCTTGAGGCTTGGCAGTTTTTTTTTGTGTCATATCGTAGGTCAACCTGGTATAGGTTGTCGGCTGCTGAACCGGGCTTGCCTTAATAAATTAAGGCCTCCAGGCAGGGCATAAAACTTAAAAACTAGAGGCTTGGCAGTGGTGTCAAAAACCTATAAATATGCAATAAAACTTAGCTTTTTATCTAGTAAGACGGACAGTTTCTCAGTCGGACGGACCGACTTCTCTTTCCCTTAATGCCTGCTGCTGATTCAACAAAACACTGCACTGGCCTAGAAACTCTCGGTTTTGTTGATGTCTAAGCGCATTAATTGCCCGCATATACAAATAGCCTCGAACGTGATTTAATTTTGTGCAACGTTGACTTTAACATACCTACTTACCACTTCTACTGACGCAAAATCATATCACATGCGTGCGCTTCCGCCGCAGTAGACGCCCTGGGCGTCGGGAATCCCGGGCGGATTTCCGGCCACCGTAGGCGCAGGCTTGCGGACGGTGAGCAATGGGCTCACCGTCCGGTAAGGACCAGGCCCGGGTTGACAGCGCGTTGTATTCCACGCGCGCCGCAAAGAGATGTCGTCAGCACAAGTATAGGGGTCCGCTAGGGCCGGTGCCTGCCGACCATGGCAGGCACCAGCCCTAGGCCCGCGGGAAGGTACTAAAGGGTTACCGAGGCCCCTGGCAACACAGGCAATGGAAGGAATACGGGTGGGTTCTAGTCAGCAAGAGACACACCCTCCCGCTCCGCCCGGAGCCGGAGAAGTTATTTGATGATTTCCCACCCTAAAAAACAAAAGAAAATGCGTGCGCTTAGAACAGTCCAGTTATGAGACTTCAGATCACAGCTCAAGTTCTGGGAGTAAAGAAGATCTAAAGGGCCAGGAAACATGTCAGACAAAACGATCCAAAATCAAAATCATTCCCATCAGCACACCTGCTTGTTTAGTTAGATAAACTTGATTCTATACAAATCGTATGCAAAGTAATTAATACTATAAAACACAAAACAGCTAGCACTCGCCAATACACCAACAAACCAATGAAAACGAGACGTTGACGACGTTGACAATGAGACGTTTTTATGTTGTAACAATAATAAAACCATGGTCAGCAAGACGACCAGTCACCACAAGTAGTACCCGTTCATGAGCATAACGCAAAGATCAGCCATCACCCCCATATTGCCGTATTGTAGGGCAGGAGGCAAGGCAACCTGATGCCCGTCGCTACAGCAGGCAGTGACATTTAAGGGAGCATGACGAACTTGCTGCCGGTTTGTCAGGCAACAATGGTATGATCAAATAGCGAGGTCGCTAGCTAACAACAATAAATACAACTCATAAAAACACATTGTAATGAGTAGATAATTACGTCACATATAAATTAAAATTAAATTAAACTAAAATAAATTGCTTTAACAGTCAAATAAAAACAAAGCTGAGGAAACACGATGTTTTCCGAGCAGTGGTGATGAAATAATTTACACAAAGTAAAGCGCCTGTCAGGTTTCGAACCTACGACCTACATATAATTCGTAAGTCGCGGTCGTTATCACTGGGCCACCGCTGCTCCTTACGTTTATTTAAGAATCCATAATATCCCAGCGCCACTTCATTCTTTATCTCGCTCGCACACTACTGTTTGCGGTCACGCGAGCAACCGACACAGGCTCAGCCGGGAGAAGCGGTGACAGTTTAGGTAATTTCTTTTTACAGTGACAATAATGGTAATTAAAAATAACATTGCATCTGCTTTATAGTTCAGTTATAATGCAGAGTTTCATGATCTAATTTGACGTTTTTTTTTAGGTAAATTTGTAATTTATTTCAGGCGAAAAATTTTAATGGAATCGTGTTTTCGTCAAACGTAATATTTAACATTAATTCTCAACTTTACCTTGTATTTATTTCAAAATTAATGCAGCAGTATTTTCGATATAATGGATGATTATGCTAAGCAATTTGATGTATTGTGGACTCTTAAATACCTACACAATACAATCCTAAAAAAATATTAGATTGTGTTGTTAATACACTATCTTATATTTTGTTAGGATTTTTACAAAACCGATATATAAAAATATATTCTTGAGAGTAAAAACATTATCTTTCTCTTTACGATATTCATGTTATTGTAAGCAGATTGGTTAAAATTTCTAGACAAAGAAATATTATTTGGAATCCTAAAACCTCTATAAAAAGAGAATGATTGAAAATTGAGTCTAGTCCGAGCGAAAGACAAAATCCCTATATAAAAATAAATCGACGGCGAAGTGCCAATAACATCCAACTGCCGAAGTTAACAATTTACACTAAGTGAAAAAATCATTTAATTTATTGACAAGTTAAATTAATTAAACAACTTCTATGTAGTTAAGAAGTGTCACCAAAATATGTGAATTTGACCTTTAAATTAAGAAATTTTTTTTTCATGGAATGGTCCATGAAAAAAAATATTTCTTAAAAAAAATCAGATGTAAGGTATTGGTCTTCGACGTCGATATCTGGTTTTTTTTAATCAATTAACTAGCTTTTCCCGTGGCTTCGCCTGCGTGGATGTCGGAAAATATCTCACGGGAACGTACTGGTGTATAGTGTCAACATATTGACAGTATCCAGGTTATAAATTATCTGTGTGCCAAAGAAGAATGGCAGTTTTGGTGTCGTTTCATTTCAGAAGCGTTCATGAATAAAACTACATATGTTAATTATTATGACACGGTTACAGTTCTTCACTTTGTTTCTATACATTAGCTTTTTTATTAAACTGCACAAAGAAAAAAACGATAAAACAAATATTTTATTAAATCTGACTAACAAAATGCAATTATTTGCAATACCTAAACGCAGAACCTGTAATAGTAACTATGGGCTACCATACTCACCAAAATATAGTATTTATATTTCTATAATTATGCTAATCAGCAGGATATTGAATCTTTTACTAACCTCGGAGTATTACAGGACAAGACGTTTATTATTTCTGTGAAAACTCTGTTCTGTTTCATTAAATCTAAGGGCCGGCGCATATTTGGCGAGGCGCAGCGCCTGCCTTAGTTGAAATAAAGTTGAAAATCTATAAACTTACATTAGCTCGAGAGCGCATCGGAGCGGAAAGAGGCGCGCTTCTCGGGTTATTTATTCTCTACTTTATTTTTAGGCACGCAACGTTGATATTTGTTTGGCAGTGACAACCGTGCCGCGCTGCGCCTTTCCTGGGGGGTTACCATCACCTCTTATAGCAGTATTATTATAATATTACTTCACAGTGGGAAAGTGATGGAGCTATACAGGACTTATAGCTCCATCTCTTTCTGACGCTAAGTAATATTGAAATAATACTGCTATAAGAGGTGATGGTAACCCCCCTGGTGTGCGCTAACCCTAAGACATTTTGGAGAAGCAGACTTGTCCCTTGGAACACAAGAGTATTATTCTGAGCTTTGGAGGCAGTGCTTATTTGTATTTGCAACATGTTTTATATTGATAAATATGTATTAGCTTATTGTTAACGACAGTTTGACGTTTTTTGGAGTATTTAGCTTTCATGGCAACATTAAAATCTGCCTAGACTTTTCCCAACCATGTTAGGGTCGGCTTCTAGTCTTACCGGTTACAGCTGAATACCAGTATTTTACATGGAGCGACTGCCTATCTATTGATGTCAGCAACAAATCAAAAACGTCTTAACTGTCACAGTTATATTTGTTTTGTGGTGAAGAAGTATATATATATATATACGAACACGAGGATTGTAAGTAATCCAGGTGTGCCAGGTGTGCGCCTAGAAGGTGACAGTCCTGCCGGGGTCGCGGGAAGGTACTAATGGGTCACCGAGGCCCCCGCAACACAGGCAACGGAAGGAATACGGGTGGGTTTTAGTCAGTAAGAGTCTGACACACCTTCCCGCTCCGCCCAGAGCGGGAGAAGTTATTTGAAAATTTCCCACCCAAAAAAAAAAAAAATGTGTGCAGAGATAAAATAATAAATAAATTATTTATTTTGGAACAAACGCGGTACACATTTTATAAACCTGCCAAACTTCGTGACAGATTGTCGGTAAGGTAAAGCGCTCGTCTTAAAACATTTGTTTAAAAAATGTAATTAAGGCGCAGATATATGTATAATATAATTTAGTGACTTTTAAATCTGCTATTACGCCTTCATATAATGCAAGTAAATTATGTAATAAAAATATGTTAAACTAGAATGCATACATATCAATTCTATATGTGACTATTTAAGTATTGTAGTAAAATACTTTATGGTACAAATAGTAATGTCAACCCAAAGCAAATAAAACGATATTACTTTTAAACTACTTAAGATATTTCATGTTTTTTTTTATGAAAAGATATTTTACTGTCTATAATTCCATCTGTGATTTCAAATATTCATATTTTCGTTACTACAAATAAAAATTCCCTATGAAACCGAACGTACGCGTAGCTTGAGGCACATTTGTATGGCCAAGGTCAACGGCGATTATCCGACCCTTAAACATCAGTAGGTAGGTACAAATAGTTTTAAATGGACGGTAGAAATATTTCAATAGTTCAGTTCAGTGGCCCTCAATCGATTAATGATGATAAAGTATAAACTTTAAAGCTGCAATGCCATAGGTTACAATTGCTACTAGTCGTCGCGCCGTCTACTCAGTTAGATAGCTCTTGTCACTGCGACAAACGAGTACTCGTCTGCGGTGTGAAAAGTCAGCAATGAACTAGTAAGAATATATTATAAATTACAGCATTTTGCTGAGCAACGGCTTGATCTTGAACAGATGCGACGCACGGCATAATGTTCTTGTTATTGTAGTTTTTTTGTTACAAAAGTAGTTGTTTTAAGACTCTGTTATTATACTCCGCAATCAACATTTGGTTTTTCTCTAGATTTATTTATTTAAACTTCTCGCACACAATAACACATACACAGATGGACTTAATGCCTTAGGCACTCTCTACCAGTCAACCAAGGGTGGTGAAGGGATAATATGGCAGGTGCTTTGAGAGGAAATAAAAAGACTATTAAAATATAACTTTTTAGAATATTTATAAATTAAATGGGTACAAAAGGACATAAATAGGTTACAAACTCATAATACATATACATACATATTTACTACAATATTATATACCTACATTATTATGTACATACATACAAGTTCAAAGAAAAGAGCTAATTCAGATGATTTACGCTTGGCTGTTTGTTTGTTGCCATTTACCAGTGTCGCAACACAGAGTAATTTATTGGGCATTGTAAATTGTCTGTGGCCGTAGCCCTGTTATCAAGCAATGAATAAAATTGTCATACTTTTATTGCTTGAATACGAGACTTTTTTCTACTTTGTCTGTGTGTATTTTTTTTAAATGTGCGTTTTATTTGTGCAAAATAAAAATAATCTTTTTTTCTGTTTTCTATGTACTTTACACGGGACAAGGATCTTTTGTACGTTTCTTGAGTGAGAAAATCGTTGATAGATAATCGCTTCTCCGTTGGTGGTGGAACAGATGCCTAATGAAATTACGAATTAGGCCAAACCATAAAATAATAATTTTCAGGTATTCTTTATACTGTGTTCATTGAATGTACAGCAGCTGTTTTCAGGGTTCCGTACCTCAAAAGGAAAAACGGAACCCTTATAGGGTCACTGGATCACTCATGTGTCAGCCTGTTTGTCCGCCTGTCACAGCCGATTTGCTCTGGATTTACTGGACCGATTAAGTTGAAAGGGAATTGTCCATTATTTGCTTAACGTGGACAAGTTGTTCTGTAAAAGATATTTTTATGAAAAAATATAATTAAAACTAAAATTAATATTTTTTGATTCTCGTTGCAGGAAAATAAATGTAAAAACATGTCGTTTAATAAGTATTTAAGCCGATTGAGTTCAAAAACAGACAGTAATACAGAGTGGACACTGACAGTAGGGCTGGTCCACAATTTCAAGGTCGCTCAGCGCGCCATGGAGCGGGGTATTCTCGGAGTTTCTTTGAAGGATAAGATCAGAAATGAAATTATCCGGAAGAGAACCAAAGTTACCTACATAGCCTGCAGAGTAAGCAAGCTGAAGTGGCAGTGGGCTGGCCATATTTGTCGAAGGACCGATGGCCGGTGGAGCAGATGAGTCCTAGAGTGGAGACCGCGTATCGGCAAACGTAGTGTGGACCCCCCAGCTAGATGGACCGACGACCTTAAAAAGGTGGCTGGGACAGACTGGATGCGGAAGGCGGAGGACAGGGTGTTGTGGCGCAGCCTGGGAGAGGCCTATATCCAGCAGTGGACTGTTATAGGCTGAGTTGATTGATTGATTGAGTTCAAAAAGCGTCGCCATTTTATGGTTGGAGGCTGATTCTGTGTTGCCACATTAATAATAATTGTGATTTCAGTCTTATAGTAAAGATAATAATCGATTTCTAAATCTGAGTAAAAGTATATATTTTCCTGAAAATCTGTAATCACGTGATTTTTCAAAAGGTTTTATATTTGTTTTCCTTTAATTATATTAACAAATTAAATATTATATTATAAAATTAAATAAAAAAAAACAAACAAAACACTCATCGTTTTTTGCCATCAAATCATTTTACATCCGATTATAATATTAGTTCGGTTGTTGTCAAATCGATATTTTTTTTATTACTTGGCAACACTAACTGTCAATAATGACAAATCTCCTGTTAAGAATATCAAACTTCGGCGTCCTCCTGCTCCTTGGATAACGACAGGGGTTCGAATGGCGATGGTAGGGATCGAGCCTTTCGTAAATTTAAAAAGGATCGCAATGAAGAAAATCGCAACTTTTTCAAAGCTGCTAGAAATCGGTGTAATCAGATGATACGCAACGCTAAACGCCGCCATATTCTCGAAAACATATCTTCTTCTTCACCTGCTGATATCTGGAAGTTCCTTGGTACTCTTGGTATCGGTAGACCACGTCATGTGGATTTTCCTAATACGATAGGCCTTGATGATATCAACCGTCACTTCACAACCTCCTGTCATTTGGATTCCCAAGTGATGTCCCAGACGGTCGATTTCATTACTGGCTTAGCTAGTCCCATAATAGAACCATTTCACTTCACTCCGGTCACCTTGGCAGAAATTAAAAAGATCATCCTTTCCATAAAATCCAAGGCTGTGGGCTATGACGGCATCAGCCGTAGTATGGTCGTTTGGATCGTCGATATCCTTCTCCCTCCGATTACCCACATCATCAACTTTTCTCTTGATTCCGGACAATTCCCATCCCTGTGGCGTATGGCCTATATCCGCCCACTCCCTAAAATCCCAAGTCCCTCCCTACCCAGCCACTTTCGATCTATTTCCATTCTCCCATTCCTGTCTAAAGTGCTTGAGGCCTGCGTACACAAGCAGTTTACGGGGTTTGTTCACCAGAACAACCTTGTTAGCTCTTTTCAGTCTGGATTCAGGCCTGGGCACAGTACAGCCTCCGCTCTTCTTAAAGTGACTGGTGACATTAGAGAAGCGATGGAGGATACCAAGGTTACCGTTTTGGTATTAATTGACTTCTCCAATGCCTTTAATGCCGTCAGTCATGATATTCTCCTTACTATCCTCTCTCATCTTATGGTTTCACCCGAGGCCCTGGAATGGTTCTCTTCTTATCTTCGGGGTCGTCAGCAGTCGGTTCGTGTTGATGAGAGCTCTTCGAGTTGGCGCGTCCTGAATGCTGGTGTTCCACAAGGCGGTATTCTTTCCCCACTGTTATTCTCCATCTTCATTAATTTTATTACTCACCGTCTTCGATGTTCGTATCATCTTTATGCTGATGATCTTCAGTTGTATACTGCTGAGCGGGTAGGTTTATCGGAAGCTATAGCAGATGTAAACCGAGACTTAGACGCTATCAAAAAATGGTCTGATAGTTTTGGGGTGTCAGTAAACCCCTCAAAGTGCCAGGCCATTGTTATTGGAAACTCGCGCATGATGGGTAGGGTGGCACTTAGCTCTCTTCCTTCTCTTATTTTTAATGGTACCGTCATACCCATTACCCCTACGGTTAAAGATCTCGGTTTGCATCTTGACTCAACGCTGGGCTGGCAACGCCAGGTGTCTAGTGTTAGTCAAAAGGTCAACGGTACTCTGCGATCCCTGTATCGTCTAAGGAACTTTTTGCCCGCTAAGACGAAGACTATGCTTGTGCAGACTTTGATTTTCCCTATAATCGACTATGGTGACGTGTGCTACTTTGACTTGAACGCGGTTCTGCTGGATAAGCTCGACAGACTACTCAACAATGGTATCCGGTTCATATTCAACCTAAGGAAATATGACCATGTGTCGAGCTATAGGTCTGAGCTCAAATGGATGTCCATTCGCCAAAGAAGAAGCTTGCGCGCTTTGACCACTCTTTTCACCCTTCTCAACTCTCCCACCCCTCCTTCTTATCTTATGTCTCACTTCCAATATCTATGTTCTTCGCACGCTAAAAGTCTGCGTTCTTCCAACAATCTTCTTCTACTCTGTCCTTCTCATACTTCTGACTTTGTTCATTCTTCCTTTCATATTCAGTCCATTCTTCTTTGGAATGCGCTTCCTCTTGATATCAGGACGGCCACCAGTCGGTATGCATTTAAGCGGAAATTGCAGAGTTATTTTCAAAACAAATAGCGTAGAGTCATCTCAATTATGTTTCTCTTTTCCTTGAATTTGTATGTATATATATATGTATAATGTAGGTATATATTGTAGTAAATATGTATGTATTTGTATTTTATGCTTGTAACCAATTTATGTATTTCTGTACTTATTCTATTTATAATCTATTATGTTATCTTTAATATTTTTCGTTATTTTTATTTCCTCTCAGAGCACCTGCCATCTTATCTCTTCACCACCCTTGGTTGACTGGTAGAGAATGCCTAAGGCATTAAGTCCGCCTTTGTACTTAATTGTGTGCGAGAAGTTTAAATAAATAAATAAATCTAGACAGCGAAATGAAGTTAAAAACATTCACTTTTCCTCCGTGAATTGTCAATGTTGTTTCGGTTACTTTTTCGAAGTTTTTGGTTTTTGTTATAATGGACTTCGATACCGCTTCAATTGAAGACCCGGGGGCTTTACCCTTGGACACTGAATTTGCTCATGACGATGACCCTGGCGCTATTTTGTTAAACGTGGAAGCGGCTTTTAATGACAATTAATCTTGAACACTGACGCTCCTGTGTACGATCTGGTTGCCCCTAGTGGGAATGAGGAACCAATGCGATTCAAAGTAAGAGAATATCATTATTATAAGGGCAAATGATTTATTTTGGAAAATAAATACTCATAATTGTTTTTCAGCGGCAAGTTTTAGCATTAGACATGCTAAATATGAACCATTTTTACACTCTCCTGCGACCTTATTACTATAATTCATTTCTTTGAGGCACAAACTATTAAAAACCCTAGTCATTAAGTAATAATTAATAATTAACCCATACACTCGGCGTCACAAAAATCGCACCTCTTCGAAAATAAGTTTCAAGCATGTCCCGCCAGCAACGAATACATTAAACCCAATTAATATTGGTATCAATTGAAAGTATGTTTAACGACCTTTAAGTAAACAATAGTTAGAATTCCTAAACACAACAGATTTCATTAGCACGTACAGATATTCTATTTCACGAAGTCCGTTCGGCTTTGATTGTAGTAGTGACGTATCCCGACAAGCGCGCTTGTGTGTGTAAAAGTAGGTAACGTTAGCAAAAAAATCTGATATATATTCAAGTCGAGATTTAATAATCTAAATAAAATTTTGGTTTTAAAAGTATATACATTTTGTAAATAAATTAGATTAGGTTGCAATAAATACAAAAATATTAAGAATATGTAGGCATTTAATTAAGCATTGGTGTTACAGAATGGAAACGAAACAAGTAGGACTATTCAGTATTTTCAATCACTATCAGATAAATTTTCGTTTTCCGATTCCGTTTTGCTGTCGTCAGAATCATCTTGTACATTGATTATAAATTCAAAATCGAGATCAAAATATTTCAAGTAGTCTTGTTCAATTTTTTCAACATGAGCACAAGTTTTTTGCCACGTTTCACTGCTAACTTGGCCCAAACTTTCATTGATCAGTCTTTCCGTATTCGTCATGTTTTGCTCGATATTTTTAGATGCGACATAATTTTTAACGAACCCCCAAATATTTTCAATCGCATTTAATCCTGGGTGATAAGGGGGAAGGCGTAAGACATCAAAACCCTTGCTTTTTATAAAATCGTCAATCTTGTAGATTACGTGTTGGGCTTTGTACTTCTTTATTGTATCGTACAATTCCAATTTAAGAAGAGATTCATCAAATGCTATACCCTTATCCCTGAGCCATTGCTGCATATCGGCTTTCTTTGTAGATTGCGTCGGTAGTCGTTCAGCCCGTGTGTTGTGATAAGATGCATTGTCTAAGACAATGACAGAGCGCGGAAGTAAATTGGGTAGCAACTATTCATTTAGCCATTTTACATAGTTATCATAGCTCATATTTGAATGATAATCACCAGCTGATGAGTTGGCCTTATAAACCAAGGAAGCATTTTCAATAAAACCATCCTTGGTTCCCGCGTGCACTAAAATAAAGCGAGTGCCTGTGCTAATTTTTTTTAAAAACGGAGTTCTTTCCTTTTTTTTTGCCCAGGTGTTGTTTCGCACGTGTGTCGAAAGGACGTAGCTCTCATCGGTGTAGACAATGGGCCGACTTTGAGAGCGGTACTCTGTTATTTTTTTTTAATATTTTAAACGCCACATTTGTATATCATGACGCTCCGTCAAGACTTTACGGTTGTTCTCTGTTTTGCGCCACTTGTAACCTAATTTCAACAGTAACTTGCGAACAGTTTCTAAACAACCTTCGAATCCGATTTTTTCATTCAATGCTGTTCTTAACTTAGCTAATGTTGGAATTTCTTTATGGACAATATGGAAATCTTGTACAGTACTGCGAACCACATCGGCTGTAAAATTATCTATATCCACTTTATTATCTCGCTTTCTCCTTTTCTTCATAGGTGAAGTGAATTTTGATGAAGTGGATGGCAATTCCTTCTCTTCTCTTAATATTCTTTGAACTGTTTTTTGGCTCACACCCGTAGCTTCAGCTGTACGGCGTGTAATGTCTCGTAAATGAGACAAATCACAGTTGAGTTCTATTAATGATATTGTAAATTCATATTCTTCACGCAGAAAATGATAAACACTAGCTATCATGTTTCGACCCTAAAACAAAATGTAATCAAAATAATTAAGTAATATAAACATTTTATAACACAAAAAAACATTCATTTTATAAATACTTCTATTGCTATATTAAGTATCTTTGTATAACATTTTAATTGAAAACGTATAAATAAATATTACCTCACTATGGACAACTCTTCTTCGTTTTGTTGCCATGCTGACCTTACTCCGTGAAACAATTTGGCGCGAACTAAAAACCACTACTGATCCGGACCGTGTCCCAATCGACACTGAGCGCTCTCGAGGTTACGCACACAAAAACAATGTGCATGTGCACGCTTGACAACATTCATAGCCAAACGGACTTCGTGACATAGAACATCTGTAACTTTAAAAAAAATGTTGTCAATATATGCATTACAACGGCCACTAATTGCACCTACAAGGGCATAAAACGGGCGACCCAGGTTAAATGTGGGTCATTCACTATTCAACCACTGAAGTGAACACACATGAACAGTTACAGTAAGAAAAATACCCCAGAAGATGGATACCACTGCAGATGAAGCCGCTCAAGTCATTGCACTACTGCAATCAGGGATGCGGCAATGTGATGTTGCTCGGCAACTGAACTTGAGTCGTTTTTCCGTTCGACGAGTGTTCCAACACTTCCAAGAGACTGGTGGCTATATCCGAAGACGTGGATCTGGAAGACAACGGTGCACATCCGAAAGAGACGATCGCTTGATTGTTTCGATGTCTTTACGTAATCGGTTCTCCAATGCTGTTGAGCTGCAACAACAACTGCGATCAGCTCGCAGAACTTCTGTAAGCGTCTCCACAGTTAGAAGAAGAATGCGGAAGAAGAAAATTGCAGCTCACAGGGCTGCTACAGGGCCAAAATTGACTGCACAGCATAGGAGAGACCGGTTGCAATTTGCCCGTGACCATGTGGATTGGACAATAGACCAATGGAGGGCTGTGCTCTTCTCGGATGAGACGAGGGTATGTCTTTTCTGCAACGACAGGCGTCGAAGAGTGTACAGCAGGCAAGGGGAATGATTCGCACAAGCCTGTATTCAAGAGACAGTGGAATACGGGGGTGGCTCGTGCATGTTCTAGGGCGGCATGTCAATCGACGGCAAAACGAACCTCGTGTGTGTTTCTCGAACTGGAAGTGCTCGCGGGCAAGGGTCGCTCACTGCTCCTCGGTACATAACAAAGATCTTAGAGGTCCCTTATGCTGGTTTTGTTGGCAGTGGGTTCACGTTAATGCACGACAACGCCCGCTGTCACACCGCTTTAATTGTAAGAGACTACCTGCAAGAAGTTGGGATCCCTGTTATGCGCTGGCCGGCGTGTAGTAACAGACCTGAACCCTATTAAGCACCTTTGGGATGAACTGAAACGGCGAGTACGGGCACGTGATCCTGCCCCTACCACTCTACAAGATCTCCAAGATGCCGTTGTTGCAGAATGGAACAACATTCCTCAAGAGACTGTTGTCACATTAATTAGATCCATGAGAGAACGCATGGAAGCAGTCATCAGGGCTAGGGGGGTAACACCAGGTTTTAAGTTGTCTTTAAGGACTTTGTTGTAATTTTTACTGATAAAATAAAATTTAACTTTTTAATCATTTGCATTAGCTTGCTTTTTTATTCCCTGGTAAACAAAAAAACAAATCTATTGATTTATTCTGAAATGTAAATAAATTGCCTTTCCAATGACACCTTATAGTCATATGTCTACCATTGATTAATAGGGTTAAAATGACTTTGAAAGGAATTTTTATAGAGGTGCGATTTTTGTGACGCCGAGTGTACTTAATATTCACGTTAAGCCAAATTGCCCTAACAAACCGAGCAATTCCCTTTGGTAAACTTGAATTTCTGTGACTCAAACATGGACGTATAACGTAAATAAATGAATGTTGAATGTGAGGGTCACTTTTGGGGGGCAAATCAGATAATTCAAAAAAATGTTTTGTAAACTGTACTATGAGATATCAAATGAATGGAATTATTGGGAGGGTCTCGCAACAATACCCAATATGTAACAAAAACAAGCTACATTGAAGTTGAAAAACAATTTCTCCCATACATTCCAACTGCAAATGTAAGTTTGTATGCACAATGTTGAGAGATTTACCATGTTATTGAAACACCATAGACTTCTAGATTTTCCTGATTCTTAAGTAAAGAAGTATATTCTGTATTTTTTTAGCTCAGTAGTTTCGGATATAAGGGGGCAATGGTCAATTTTCATCTTTTTTCTTAAATAATTTTATAACTATTTACATAATCAGTCTATAACGTTCTCACTGCTGGGACACAGGCCTCCTCCCTGTGAGAGGGAGTGGGTCTTAATCCACCACGTGAGCCCAGTGCGGGTTGTTAGACGTCATATGTCTTCGAATTTTTGGTTCTTGGTCATGCCGGTTTCCTCAAAAACTATTTATTTGAAAATTATTGACCTAATATATATAGTTACTTACCCAAATAATTTTCAAATAAATAGTTTTTGAGGAAACCTGAGGCTGATTATGGAAATTATTTTAAAGTTTTATGCGAGAACATGTTTTTCAACTACATGGTAAGATTGTTTTTAGGATAAATCATGTTGAAATAAAGAACATAGTAGATAACATATTCATTGTACGGAACCCTCACCACACGAGTTCAACTTGCACTTGTCCGGTTTTGAAATGTGCTTTTATACTTAAGGGGGATGTTCCGATGGGCCGTCCATACATTTTTGGGTCACGCTAAACATGGACATTTTTGTATATAGCCCAACCATTTCATCACTTTTCTTGAATGAAATGTGGTCGCGTTTGACCTTTTTAGGAAATAACTTACATTATTTACTGAGAAAAACGATCGTGAAATCCAGGCAAAATTTGACACTTGATTGTGCATGAGTTTTGTGAGCACCATCTGCGCCAAGATTGATTGCGATAGTTTAGAAATAGAACGCTAGATGGTGTGCAGGTGTTATTATAATTCTGTTAAATCAATATAATACGTACTATAATTGATTTATTTCCTTTCCTAACTTTCATGAACTGGTTCATGAAAAAAAACATTATAACCTACCTACCCTTACCCTACCTACCCTTACCCTTACCTTACCTATAACTGACGACCTTATCAATGTAAACAATTTTATTAGATAATATTGTTGTGTGGTAACATAAATATTATTGTTCATAAATAAGATCTGTGCGACGTTGTCGTTCTTCCCAACCTATGCTCGCAACCTTGACCTACATTGAAAGAAATACTAGGAAACGTTGCCAAACTTACTTTGTCCGATCGACATGTAATAAAATACAATTTTGGAACTCACTTGTGCGATAATATTGGCACGCAGAATTTCTCGCGTGTTATTTTTATTTTGTATACTTTGCATTTTCATTGATTCAATTTGCAATATTTCTAGTATGTATTTTATTCCAATTTAATCAAATAATTGCATTTTATTTTAAGTCTAGTAATAATTATTCCAAATAGGTACGCAATTTTATTTTAAAATTAAAGTAAGTTTTAGAAACAGCAAGTTGGCCCATTAGTTGGGTTTTAGACGCGGAAATCTCGTCACAATACTAATTACTTACCTACGTCTCAATTACATAATTACAATACGAAGTCAGTGGTTATTATAACTTTAATGTGTTTGTCCCTATATTTTTTGGTCAAAAATAAATTAAATTAAATAATATTATAATTCGGTAACCCAACGAGTTTGCAAACATTTGCAAAATCGAAGTACTTACAAAATAGAATACGTTTTACGCATTTTGTAAAGTTTCAGACAGACAAACATTTTTTTAGTTACAACGGCGCGGTTCGGGTTGTGGGTGCGTTCAGAACTTTGACTTTGAACTCATTGGTTCAGAAACTAACAAATGATGGAGTTACTTACTTCAAATTAATAAACGTGATTTATTGCTTGTATTTATATAACTTATTCTAATCTGTTTATTTTTTTTTCTTATTTGCCGCTCAATACTCTACATAAAAATAAAGATTTATATATCAGGAATATAAATAATAATAATAATAAATCTTTATTTTCAGACCAGAGATCCATAATACACGAAAACACTTACTAACTAAACTAAACTAAAACACTTAAATAAACTTATTACTTTACTTGAATAACGGTTTGTGAGCCGCCATCCAGTGACTTATTATTAGGCCATCCACCGTGCCGGCTACAGTAGCCACGAGGCTGTTGGGGCTGTCGCGCACCCGATGCATCAGTGATGCGATTCGCAGACGCAGCAGCGAGCCGAAATCCGAAACGCGTGCGGCCGCGAACATCCCCGACGCGCTACAGAAGCGCGGCAACCCCAGCATTACCCGGAATGCATTGTTATATTGGACTCGTAGCGCATTGTGTGCTGTGTCGCAAACAAAACGGCAAGCAGAGCAAACTAAAGGGGAAAGCAGAGTCGCTCAGCATCGAGTGTGACAAAAGGCGCTGTGATGGACCACAAACAGTACGGTCCACCGAAGATCACATGCGATGAGGACGGCTTCATCAAGATGGAGAGAAAGAAGAGGAAGCCTACTTATCGCAACCAGTGTGGGACAGCGCCTGCAGGTACTAACATGCTGCTACGTCCTGCAGTACCGACGCCGCAGCTGTACGTGTCCCGTTTGCACCACTCTACGAAGACTGAGGACATCGTAGAGTACATACGGGTGAAGACCAACTGGACCTTGAGGGTGGAGAAGTTGGAGGCGCGCCATAACACCAATTTCAAGTCGTTTGTAGTGCGTGTTCCGACTCATCATTTGGTGACCTTCCTCAAGGAAGAGTTTTGGCCGAAAGATGTGCTGTATCGGCGTTTCCGCGGTCGGCTACGCGACACCTCGCAGCGTAACACTACGCCGTCACTTCGTGTGCAGTAGTTTTTAAGTTTATTGTAGAAAATATGTATTAGTTTATAGTAATAGTTTTTATACTTATTTATGTATTGTGTTTTTATGGGCCTTAGTTGCCTGAAATAAAGGATATTATTATTATTATTATTGTACAAGCTCTGTGTATAACTGACCCACAGGGCGCACATATACAGCGGCTGGCAGTAGGCCCTGAACAATGTTATTTTAACCTCTCGCGTACACCGTGCGAACCTGCGGGCCAGTATGTTACACCTGACAGATAACGCTCTACGTTCCCTCTCTAAATCGTCGTCTTCCGACAGCCTATCGGTGACCCAGTACCTCAGGTATTTAAAACGAGTGACTCTTTTTAGCGGAACGCTGCCCAAGATAACCGGTGGAACAATGTCACATTTTTTATTTTGCGCCCTAAACACTAAGAGCTCGCTTTTCGTTGAGTTGTACCTGAGATCATGAGTCACCGCATAGTCTTCATAGATTCGGAGGAACTTTCTCAATGCACTGATCGATGGGCTCAGCAACATCATATCATCCGCGTAACTAATATTATTGCCACATTGTCCGTCAGTGGAACAACTGACTTGGGTGTTGCTGAGCTCGCATATCAGCCGGTCGACATACAGGTTGAAGAGCCTGGGCAAGCTAAGCTCTCCCTGCCTCACCCAGCACTCCAACCCGTACGCAACCGATATGGCACCAGCCCATCTAACGTAGTTGGGACTGGTTGCTGTAACAGTACTTCAGTACAGCAATCAGTCCCCCAGGAAGGTTAGTCTCATGGGAGAGATTCCTCCAGAGGCAGTCATAAGATACTAGGTCGAATGCCTTTGAGAGTTCCAAAAAACACGCATAAACAGGTGTTTTCCTTGATCAGACCATCCAACACCTTCACAACAATGGTCTCCAAGGATATCTCCTTGGCCTGTAATTGTACTTGTCACTCGTATCTTCATTCTTGTTCTTTATTATAGGAACGACAATCGTTTTCATAAGGTCCTCTGGAAGATACGAGTGACTCATGCATAAGTTAAACAAGAGAGCTAAGACACGTGGCAAATGCTTACCTGCATATCGTAGGTGTTCTACACTTAAGCCGTCGTGTCCAGGAGACTTACCCCGCTCCAGATCCCTTAAGACAGACCCCAGCAATGAACATGATAGGCATGCCCTTGGACCCCTCCCTAGCATCCGACCCCCCCGTCGATGGACTCAGTCCTAACCGAAGCCATAAATAAATTGCAATAGCCTTAGGCTCGTTTACGCCATCGATGCACACCAGCAGGCTTGACTTGGGATTCAAGCTGTTTGTGGCTTTCCAGAAACTACTAAAATGTTTAGCTTCTGACTCGCAATTTCGTTCATCTTCAACTGTTCTGCGTTGTTTTGGCACCACTTTAGCTTACTTTTAAATATTTTTCTACTTGCCACCACTTTTTCATATCGACCCTTTTCTAGGCTTACCAGCTGCCGCCCAGCTCAGAAAATGAAGCTGAGCCTGCCCGTGCGCATTTTTAACGTGTTTATCCAACCCGTTTTAATATATTTTTTGCGCTGAACTTAGTAATTATGAATAGTAGTTGCAGCCTCGCAAAGCATATCTACAATATTTTTATTTCACGTGTTCGCGCGAATATCGAAGATTTCAGTCGCCTAATTTACCATCTTAGGTAATACTCTGACATTGGTGAATACATGTAAAAAATAGACTGATCCTTCGTTTTGACACTTCATGTAACACATTTACAAAAACTTATTTGTTTACTTTGTGGTGATTAATCTCCCACAACCAGTTTACTGAAATAATATCGCAGAGTCAATTTCAAACTCCTATATCTATCATTAATATTTATAAATTTAACTGAAAAAAATACATAAAGCATTAGAAATATAATTTGATCGACAAATACAGTACTAGAATATCGATTATTAATATCATTAATTAGTAAAAAAATAAAGTCTTAAGCCAATTTTTAGGTTTTATATCGCTAATAAATCGTATTTTTTTGGTTTAAATAAAGCGTAATTACTTTTTTTTATTGGCGAAATAAACTATGGTTTTTAACAAATCGAATTCTAAAGTTTTATTAAAATTCCTTCATTTAATTAGACATAAAATCGTTATTAAAATCACTCTAAATTAGAATAAATTCCGATGCTAAGCTGGCACCGTTTGCGTCGGGAATCCCGGGCGGATTTCCGGCCACCGTAGGCGCGGGCTTGCGGACGGTGAGCAATGGGTAGCTCACCGTCCGGTAAGGACCAGGCCCGGGTCGACGGCGCGTTGTATTCCACGCGCGCCTCAAAGAGATGTCGTCAGCACATAGTACACTAGGGCCGATGCCTGCCGGGGTCGCGGGAAGGTACTTATGGGTCACCGAGGCCCCCGCAACACAGGCAACAAGAAGGAATACGGGTGGGTTTTAGTCAGTAAGAGTATGACACACCCTCCCGCTCCGCCCAGAGCGGGAGAAGTTATTTGACGATTTCCCACCCTCAAAAAAAAAAAAAGCTGGCACCGTTTAGTACGGCGTGAACGCCGATCGAGGTAGGACCTGTGCCAAATTTTCCCGCGTCTCGATTTTCGAGCGCACGTATTGTGAACGAATTATTATTCTAAGACTACAACATTTTGATTCACTTCGTATTTTTTTTGCATAAGGTAAGAGTTTAATTTACTATCAAGTAAAGTATTAGTTTAGTAGTTTGAGAATAATTGCATATTTTTGTTTTATTAGTTTTAGCAATGGAGCGTAAGGGTTGTGTATACCATTGTGTCAAAAAAAGGAAAAGTAAAAATTCTGCAGCCTTAAAGAAAGCAACAGAAGCGAGATATATATAATTTACGATTCATATTATGTACACAGTAATCGATCAAATAAGTACATATCGGCATGAACTATAAAACCGTAATTACAATTTTAAGGATTTGTATACACTGACACTTCGACATATAAAAATATTGATGTTTTTAATAATAATTTATTGATTAAAAAAAAAATTATTCGTAGATATTGAAACTTGACAGCTATTTTGTTTTCATTTCAGAATGAGAAATCGCATGAATCGAGTAGAGGAGGATAGTACCTTTAGAAGACACGCCACCACCGTACCGGGTACAAGTGGAACGTCAGATTCGATAACAGAAATTGTATGTTTGTAATTTGCTACTTCAAAAAGATACAGATTTACCTCTAAACGAACGTAAACTTTTAATTATCGACCGACTGAAAAGGTTTTACCAAAGTTTTACCAAGATTGTGTATTGCTGGAAATCATAGACCCTAGAAAGGCAAAATCAATGGCTTTACGACAAATATTCGTATAATGTAAATGATATGTGATTTTTCCCTGTTAATTTTTATTACATACTTTACATAACATATATTTGTGTTTTTTTTATTAGTCTAGAAAGCTTTAGTAGACTGAATAAATAAAATAACTTTTTTTCATAAATCTCTAATCATGGTGCATTACGATTATAAAGGCTCAAGACTGTTTAGTCCATCTCAACACTCGCGCTACACTGCTTGCATTGTGTATGTGTGGATAGCTGCGCACACATACACAATACTGCCGTCTTTTACCTAAACTCGAGCGCAATAATTTTGTGGAATGGCTCTTAATTTGTCAACCGTTCTATAATGTTCCAAGTTAGTACAAATATTTTCACTACGACTACAATTATTTATTTAATTTATTAAACTCTGTCGGAAGTCAATTTTCCTTAGCTTCTTAATACACTGAGACTGGACAGAGGTAGATTTAGGTTTTAACATGTCAAGTTCACAGTTTATTTTTAAGGAAAAATGATCTGACCACGACACGTCATAAGCCACAATAATGTCCTTAATAATATCCCAAGCTGCAACCAGCTAGTCGTACCATGAGCATCACTTACATAAGTGTATGTGTCCGATACACTGCCTAGTAGGGTAACATAGGCGCACTGCCACTGCACTTCAGAGGAAAAATTACTAAGTTCTCTACTAAACAGTCCACTTGGTGGTGCATTATAGTCCCCGATTGAAAGTAGTGGGGTGGATGCAGTGTTTATGCACTGCACCCACCCTACTTCTTTCAATTATCGCATTTATTTCACTTAGGCAATCTACGAATTCACTAAGATTGTCATTCGATTCAGTTGGCATATAAACCTAGAACACTACAAACGAACTTGCGCCTACACAAATTTTAATTGCAATAAGACGCTTACTCTCACAACTTAACACCGATACGTACCGATAAGCACTCTTACGCCACAGTATTGCAACTCCTCCGTACGGACGCCCTCGCAGAATGCCCTTTGATGCATCCACCGCTGATTTTCCAACGTAGTCAAAGTTGGGGTCAATGCCTCCCAACACAGAAATATCGTCTGGCATCAACCAGGTCTCCTGTAGCGCAATGATGTCCGAAGTATTGCATAGCAGTCTCACGTAGTCTATTGATCTTATTAAAGATCTACAATTATAAGTTACAAATGTATTTATCTTTGATTTCGATGTGTTATCCATGATTTAGTAATTTATTTGCCGATTGCCTCGGTTGTTTTGTAGGGTCTAAAGCTCCGACACGTAACGCCGTCTGGCCACAGTTCATTGTTTAGAAATAGGTTTAAGACGACGATAAAGGCGAGCGACCTTGAGCGAGTGGGAGGAGCTTGCGTCACCCCCCGCGACCCCGCAACCTTACACACGTAACGTATGGTAACCATACGTTTCAGATTGTGTGAACTGTCCTGCCTGATTTTTTATCACCATCCAATTTTTTTTTATGTAGTGTTCATAAATAAGGTAATATTCTGATAATAAAATAAGATTGTAATATATTATATTATTAGTTTGCATTGAATAAGTTGGTTTATACAGGGTGTAATTTTAAAAACCATCAACCTCTCTCGTCATTGTACTCATCATTATAAACAACTTTTACTATATTGGACATAACATGAAATAAATTGGACTAAACATGAAATCGCGAAAAAAAAAAATTGCTGTTCCCTACATTTTGACGAGTTAAGCGAACATAAATGTAGGGAACAGCAGATTTTTTTTTCGCGACTTTACGAGGCACGGATGAGTCTCGGTACGTAAAGATGCTTACCCATCCACGGAACAACCGCGGCAAGAATAGCTTAACCTAATTGATCGGCCCGTGCGGCTGTGATGCGACTAACGAGCTCTTTAGCTATGGAAACAATATAAAGTGAAATAAAAAGCCAAAAATCTAAATAAATAAATTTAATTCCAAAATAAAACAATTAATTTCTTTAGTGACAGATGAGCAAAAAATATGAGATGTGCAGGCAAGATTTAGAGAGGGAATGGGCTGTATGGATCAGGGGGCCGATTCTACTAATTTGCAAAGTTATACGCTCTGTATCGTCTCATCAATGGTTCGGTTTCGTTCGGCTCTCGTTCGTCCCCCATAAATCTATTCTACAATTTTTATGACAGTAACTGAAACTGTATCCAAGTCGAAACCCAACCCAATCACTACGGGAATGAATGGCAATGAATGAGTGTTCAATTAGTAACTTTATAATATTACTATAACAAAAATGGTTAAATAACAAATAAAGTTTATACGAATAATAAACCCATTAAAACTTATTTTCCGTTATATTTAACACAAAAAGTAAATGATTTTTTCCATATATTTTAATAATTGTAAATTAGCAGATTTTCTTAAAGGAAACAGTCTGGGAGGTTCGAATCGCGTAAAACGAAACGGATTTTAAATGTCGGATAGAGTTACTTTACTATAAAATAAACAGCGGGAATGGAATACTATACTAACTACTATACTACTGGCATGGTGGCCATGCCAATAGTCGCTGATCACTGTTGCATGTCATTGAAACAAAGAAATAATTTTAGGATCAGTAAGTATCACGTTCCGTGTGGTGTCGGACGTAAAGAATAGCACCATCCCATTTCTTCCCATGGATGTCGTAAAGGCGACTAAGGGACTTACTAGAGAATGGGCGTTCTCTATGCATTTTAACACCATACTGTGATCGCCAACCCGCCTGCCAAGCGTGGCGATTATGGCAAAGCCCCCAATATTGGGGGAGGCCTATGTCCAGCAGTGGACGTCTTTCGGCTGGAATGATGATGATGATGATGAGATATCACGGTGTGATGTGTGATGTGATAAGTATTCAAAGATTTTCGTATAGTATTAGTTCTAATATCAAATATATTAATATTCCGGTGCGTACCTAGGTAGGTACCTACGTATGCCTACAATAGATAACTAAAATAAGAAAACGCTTGAATTGATTAGAGCTGAGGTTCAATTGCCATTTCAGAACAATGTTGTTAGTAGAATCGCCCCCCAGAGTAAGTTAGTATATTTGGGGAGTCAGTTTACAAGGGATGGAAAGATTGATGAAGATGTGGAAAGGAGAGTAAATGCGGGAAATAAAGTGAATGGTACTATACATGCGATTGTAACCAACTAGTCGATGCCTAAAAAGGCTTGACTGGCTGTTCATAATGGTGTGCTGGTGTCTAAGCTTATGCATGGAAGTGAATGAATTTTGGGTGTGGTAAAAGAAGCATAAAAGTAGAATAAGGGCCGATTTTTCAATCGCCAGATAATTTTTATGTGAAGAATATGTCTGACATTTTGACAGCTTTTGTATAGAAAATATGTCAAAGCGCCATATTTATTCCTGAGATAGAAGTTAACTGATGATTGAAAAATCGGCCCTAAATGCTGTGGAAATGCCTCCTTGTGAAGCATGTGTGACGTGACTATAAATGATAGGATGAAAAATTATGTGATAAGGCAACGGTGTGGTTTAAAAGAAGCGTGCAGCTGGCCTTCTATAGTTTTTGCCTTCCCCTTGGGAAGAAGGCGTGAATTTGTTTGTACTAATTATTTTTTTTACATTTCGTAGAAATGTAGTCATTTTTCGAAATGTTCCTCTTGTCGAGTGTCTTGATCATCCTGTTTCTCTGTCTCTTCTTTGTCTGTATTTTGCCTTCAACCAAAATCATTGATTCCATTCCAGTTGATGGTCCTGGAAATATAAAAAAAAACCTGTGAATCTACATTGTGTATAATAAATAACGAACCATTGTCAGTTCTTTCACTATTTTCGTCATTATTTATTTCCGTCGGGTCGCAAAAACCAAAATATTAAAACATAGTCTTATCAATGAGCTGCACCTGTTTATTTAAACTAGACAAGTTTCTAACCTACTATAACGGGATTGGAAAAAAAAATAGATAAGGATCTGAAGTTGTGTTTGTACTTACTCGTAAATAATGGATATACTCGCGCACAAATTATTATCAAAATAACATTTAGCTAACCTCATTATATTATAATAATATAAGAGAAACTTACCTCAGTATCCTGTTTCTTTCATATATACGTCATTTCTCTTTCAGAACTTTAGTTGTTCTACCCATATTGTCGAAAAAATACGTAAGTACAGCGGTCGCGCAAAGTGTCAGCGACTACCCGTGACAGTGGTCAGCGGTACACTGCCGCCCGTCGCCCGCGCAGAGCGCCGCATTCCATTCGATTTTATAGGGAATATTTATTTTTAGTAATAAAAGTATGAATATTTGAAAAAAAAACACAGATAGAATTATAGATAACAAAATAGTCTATCCACACAAAAAAAAAACCATGAAAATATCTTTAGTAGTTTGGAAGTTATTTCGATTTTTATATTTGGGTAGACATTACTTCCTGAATTTATTTCATAAAGTATTTTACTACAATACTAAAATATTCACAGATATAATTGATGTGTATGCGGTCTAGTTTAACATACATATTTTGCGTAACTTACTTGCATTAATTGAAGGCGTAATAACAGATTTAAAAGTCACTAAAATCATATATCTGCACCTTAAGGAAAAAGGTATTACCATCAAGTAAATTGATAATTCTATTGCATGTCCACTTTATAATTTATTTCAGTAACTTGTTTTCTCGAACTATAATATAATCTACTATTTCAGGTTCAAGGACAAATGCGTGTTAGCAAAATGGATAAGTGCTTCTTCATATATTTTATTTCAGTTAACTGTTTAACAGTTTCTGAACCTTTGACTGTGATAGAAGTTTATCAGCAATATGACACCGAAGCTATTAGACTTTTTAAAAACTGTATTCTACCAGAAATCATATTGAGACGTTTTAAAAAAATGCTAAATGTATAGATTTGGATGGTATGTATACACGGCTACATATCAAACTACACATTTCCAGTACAAGCTGACCACTCATTGTACATAAATCCTATACAATGTGAGATCAGCTTATACTGGAAATGTATAGCTGGATCGTTGTTATCGCTATTTTTTTTTGCTTCAAAAATTGTATCAATTTCAATGTCTTAAATATATTATTATGTTATTCCAGTGAAAAATCGTCCTTCAACATCAACATCAGTTGGAACTTCGAGCAATTAGATTTTAGAGCAGCTTTGGAGATTGATGGTAAATTACATTTTGAAATATATAGGAAATAATATTCGTCAAAAAGTAACAAATAAGGTTAAGTAAGGTTACTTTTCTTTGCAGCAGCCGTGTAGCAGTGGACAAGAAGACTCACGGCAGATGATGAAAGCAACAAGTCGAATGATTTTTGTTATAATTGTATTTTTGTAGTATTTTCTTAAGAACCGACATTATCATTGTATATTACTTTTTATTTGTATTTACTATAAAATCAAAAGGCGTATTTTTGTAGTAGTTTGTTTAGAATCAACATTATAATTGTATATTACTTTTAATTTGTATTTACTATAAAAGGTGAAATAAAACGTTATTAGGTAAGTATAACCATCTGCTGAACTCATAAGCTGCTCTTTAAATTTTTATTTTTCTAAAAACTGTTATAAGTGCTTTGAAACTAATTTTTTTTTCACCTCCCTGGTTAAAATCGCGTACTAAATAGTATTTTATATTTTTTGATATCTCATGTTTATGAATTATAGTTTCTTACTTCTGTTATGTGTAATGTCTGTAATCATTGTAATAATTGGTTATGCTATAAATTTCATAATTTGTGTCACTTCAAATACTTTTGTTTTGATAATTAATTATTGTAAGGTAATGAAATGAAACTATCTTCATAAACTGTATAGAATCAAGTTTTTCTAACTCAACAGACAGCTGTGCTGCTGGGAAGTTTGTTGTGTCACTTCTTTTTCCCAGCTAAAGCATTAGGAAGTGGTGAAAGGCGGGCGTTTTGGGAAACTGTCTTATTGTAATGTTGACTTTCGAAAAGTGCTAATTCTCAGCCTCATCATCATCATCATTTCAGCCGAAAGACGTCCACAGCTGGACATAGGCCTCCCCCAAGCACGGCCACTTCGACCTGTTTTGTGCTTCCCGCATCCAGCGGATTCCTGCGGCCTTCACAAGGTCATCGGTCCACCTTGTAGGAGGCTTTCCAACGCTACGTCTTCCGGTATGCACTCCAGAACCTTTCGGCCCCATCGGCCATCTGTTCTGCGAGCAATGTGCCCTGCCCACTGCCACTTAATTTTGGCAATTCTTCGGGCTATGTCGGTAACCTTGGTTCGCCTGCGGGTCTCTTCATTTCTCAGCCCAGTTTGAATAAATTACATGATTTTATATAAATAATAGTTTTATTATCCTATGTTCAAACTCACGTTTTCTTGCCATGGGGGTAGGCAGAAACTACAGAACGCCACCTGCTACGATCCTTACATACTCATTTTGCCTCGTTCACGTTCATACATCTGATCATACACGCAAGCTGGTTGCGAGTACTACGCACTACGCACAGTATTCCCACCATACATGCTTCGCAAAGAACGCATTTCATTTTTTTCCTGTCATCATCGTTATAAATGTAGCAGGCGGCGCATTTTTTTAAATACACGCCACCTTGTGTATATTTTTGTAAACTTATGGCTTACGTCAGTGTATGTTGTTACGTTGTAAATTTGTGTACCTATCAAGGGTTGGTATTACACAGCTGCATTACTAATAAGTAAAGTAGCATTTACCTGAAAACATTAGTAGGACATTATGAGGTTTCTGAGTAATATATTTAATTGTAGTTTGTACAAGTGACTTTGGCCTGCACTTGATAGAAGGACTCATTCCTTCAACTGTATTTCGTCACTGGACTCTTTAGTTAACACTTTCTAACATTAAATCACTTTTCTAAACCCTGTTATACAGGTTTTCACAATTAATTAGAACAATAAAAATAATGTTTACATTCCAAACTGTCATCCAGTCGAACGTCAGTTTGACAGTTAAAGGTGACATCTGGTGGTCGCCGGTTCACAGTTGTAGTTTAATCGATATTTGAACTTATTTATTGCCAAACATCAAATTAATAGCATATGAAGCAATCCATAATAATTTTCAGCTTTCCGTAAAAATTAATAATAAACTAAATAACCGAAAGCGGAAATGAAATAGTTTTTTCAATATAGACTTCTTTCTAGAAACTTCGTTGTCAAATAAATCCATTTTTAATCTGTGAATTATCTTTGACATAATGTAGCCAGGTTGTACGTTGCTAATTAGCCCAATTAATATTTCGGAATAATTACCCCGATCAAGACAAGTTTTAGAATTGGGAACTATAAATAATTTCTTTGTTGGTCTAGATCACGAAGATTCTTATTGTTTCAGAGTTTAAACGTAACGTTGTAAAGTTGTTAGTGATTTTCAAGAATTAAGTATCTTGGTATGGTATTTATCTTCCGTGATCTTATAATCGTTTTACCTGAAAAAGGAGAGATTTTTGAGAGACTCAGTCCAATTCCGGTTTGTTATCCATGACAGGATTATTAAAGAGTGGTGGCGTCTATTTGCCCTTGAACATGCTTGAGTGATACTTCGAAACTTATTCCATGTTTTAAAAGGTAAGGATTTTGTGGTAATAGTGCTTAGAAGTCTGTGAGGGCTCACAGTCCACTAAATAGAATATCCTTAGAATATCCTTTTAACAACCAGGGAAGGGCTTCCCTGGTTGTCAAAAGGATATTCTCGTGATCCATGGATATTTATTACAGGATTCCAAATTGCGCATACACAGCGTCCAGCCAATGGAGGATCTTACAGTCAAATGCTTTCTTCCTAAGCCAACCGTGAGTATTTCACCCGCTGACTATTTACCATAGATATGCAAGAGGATATTCCTCAGTGTTAACAACAGTATTAAATTCTTGTTCAGGGGAACGTAATAAGTCCTTGTTGTGGAGTTGATGGATGCCACATGGGTAATCCTCATTCCTATTGTCCCACCACTCAGGATCAGGCAAACAGAAGTCGTAACTCCTTATGTTGTATTTGAAACAAGGCCATGTTAACCGGCTAATGTGTTAGCCTTTTAGATATCCAAGCAAAGTCACCTCCAGGAAGGTACATTAGTTTCCCTTATATTATTAGGTCTCTGTATTGTCAATTCCAGGAGAAGGACCTCGAGAGATTCGTCTCGCCGCCAGAATCTAGAGGAGAGTCTGGGGCCTGGACGCGAGACCCGTTCCTCGAGACAGCTCAAAGCTTTTTGCGGAGATGACTGTGCGGCTGGCAGAGTCCGTCTAGCGATAGCGCAGGCGGGACGGTTTTTTTTTTATACCTTAACATTTTCTTAAATTTTAACACGGTTTCCGTAGGAACTAATTTTTTGCCATAGTCCAGTTTTCAATAGTGAAAACTGGTCTTAAGCAAAATTTAAATTGAAGATCTCGGGTTCGACATTCTACGTTCATCCAGAAGTATATTGGACACCTTCGTCGGCTCCGGGATCCGGGACTCTCAAAGTCCCTGGCGCCCAATTATTAATTAAATAACATTCATAATAACTGGATGGTTAAACAATAATATTTAAATCTATCATATTTACTTTGAACTATCTAAACGGAACAGTACTGGGTTTATCTCCAACTCCCCACGACCGTAGCTTTATCTACAGCAATATTAGCTGGCTGGCAATAGTAGGTTTTAACAGTAGGCACCTACCTTGTTTATAAGACGGTAGACCCGAATCGGCTATCGTGTATTTTTATATTGTGAAGATTTAATTTTATAATAATAAACTAAGTTTAAGATAGTTTGTTGTTTCTTTACACTTCTATACCCAACCACCTGGCATCTGGGCTTAGGTTAGTTCGCCACAAGAGGAAACAAAAATAAAAATATAACAATGTAAACGACTTGTATTCAATGGCAGATTTTATTTTAGGGCTTTTTGTCGAATTGGGTGGATTTTGAGGCAAGGTTATGACCAAATTCAATAAAGTGTAATGTCCGACTGTCGTGTTTTACTACTCCTACGACTTACTAATGTGCTAATTACACATACAACAAAATAAACTAAAAATGTTGACTTCATCGCGATCTAGCGGGAAAATGTCCGGGAACAAACTGTATATACCACCTTAAAATCTATTGTGACGATTTTATTTACTATAATTTTAGTAGGAAAAGTCACAGTTGTTTATTTTATGTTTTGATTTAGCTTTTGAAGCAGGTTTTTTTTTAACATTAGAAGTTATATAAAACTGTATTTATTCGCGACGATACGTCATCAGATAGTGTTTTACAGTGTTTTGATAATATCTTAAATTTAGTGTTCGTGATGATACATCACCAAATAGTGTTTTCGAGTGTTTGATTATAACTTAAATTCAGAAATAACAGTGCTGGTTTTGCAAAGAACAGTGCAAATAATGTTTCAAAGACCGTAAGTGTGACCCTTACAAACTTCAGTTAAGTGGACTATAAAGCCGTAATTTATAGTTTTTTCGGTGCGTCCAGGACCTAACTTTTACGTATCTAGTCCCTTGGAAAACCCCTTTTAACTGAGTTTGTATGTCGTGCTACTTAATATTGTTAAATATTGTTATTTTGATTTTACCAATCATGATTTCAGGGCGGGTCACGCCCTGTAAAATATAGTGGTGATATTTTAAATATATTTTTCTAGGTATCTGTAACTAGTTTGAAAATCGGTTCCGTACTTTTCAAGAAAATCAACGAATAAAACAGTTCTAGTTAACCTCAGGAGACAGGGTATTTTATAAGAAATTCATTGTCATGTAACATGCCTTTTTTTGGGTGGGAAATTATTCCGGGTCTACCCTTTATGGCAGAACTTTTTTTGTCATAATATTATTTTGCATAACAGCGGACAGCATAAAATTTATTTCGCAGAAAATCGTTTGGCAGGCACTCATTTGTCATACATTAAAAACTCATAAGTTTGTAAGTCAGAATCATCTTTAGGCATAAATTTTATATCCATTATAATTAAAAAGTAGAACCATCAAATCGCAGAAAGTTCACAGTCAGAATCGTCTTTTGGTATACATTTCATATCGTCAGTCATTAAATCAAAACGTCCGTTAAACGGTCAGGGGACATATTTTGAAACAAACATACACATTGCATGCAGCAAGCATGCAGCATGCATCAAGCATACAGCATGCAAACAAGCATACACCATGCATGCAAGCAAGCATGCAGCATTCAAGCGAGCATGCAACATGCAGCAAGCATGGTCTCTGTCACGGCTACGGCGCTGCGGGGCTCCGGCGGTCCCACGCGAGCTTATCGTCGCAGATGGTTTTAGCGCTCACCACCTGCTCCTCAGCTCGCGGGCCGCCTCGCCCCTCTGTGCCTACGCGCCTACACTCTAGGGGTAGGGCAGACAAGACTACGCGGAGTCGGTTTTGCAGCGATTCTTTTCTGTCACTAACATATTAACTATTTTTCATAGTGTGCCAAGTGAAATTGTACCAAATAATCGTCGCTTTAAATAAAAGTTATGCTAAATGAAATTATGCGGAATTTTAACTGTGCCAAAGGTAATTATGTTAAATAAAATTCTGCCATCTTAAAGGTATGCCATTGTAAATTCGGACATATAAAGATTCGGCGAAACAATAATTATATTAAATAATTTTTATGCCTTAATAATATTCGTGTAAAGAAAATTATGCCAAGTGTGTTATGCCAAATAAATTTCGGAGTATCAATATTCTGCCAGATAGAGGGAACCCAATTATACCCACCTCAAAAAAAGGCATGTGTGTGTTATTTGATAATTCAAATTACTTCTCCCGCTCTGGGCGGAGCGGGAGGGTGTGTCAGACTCTTACTGACTAAAACCCACCCGTATTCCTTCCGTTGCCTGTGTTTGATTATGTGTTTTAATCTTACTATGCGTTATAAGTTTGTTTTTACTGTCTAGGTTTGGTGACTTTCTAAATTCCCTTAGCATGTCTCTAACGTTTCGAACATTTTTTCAGTACTGTTGTGATCCACTTTGGTTTATTAATTACCGATACTTTTGTTTTGTTAATTGGGAAACATAGGTCATACAATAATTTAAATAGGTCGTGGAACTCATTAAATGCTTTATTTGGATCTGAGCATTATTTTGTAGGCATCATGAAATGATAAACTTTGCAGGCATTCCCTAAATCTGCTAATATTTTCATCACAATAGTCACGTTTGTAGATAAACCTTATTCTGAATGTTGTTATGAATCTTACTTATGTTTTTAATCATATTATTTCTTAAAGTGAGAATATAATTAATTATATTACTTATAAGTATTTACTAAACATCTAAATAATCAAGGTTTAACCATATTATTTGTATGCACTAAAATTAGTAAAAATAAATTTTAAATTGTGAATAATTTTGCATGCACATTGAAATAAAATGAAATGAAATGATTTTTATTCCTGTAAGTAGGTTTGTACAAACACTTTTAAACGTCAAAACAAACACTTTTACACGTCAAATTTTGTTATTGTTTAAATTGTATTATGAATAAGCAAGAAATAAAAGGCTTTTTCTTTTTTTTTATATGTATAGAGAGCCGCATACCTTTTAGTCCAAAAGAAACGACTTTGGTAAGGTAAACGCAGCTATCAACGACCCATCGAAAATCTGTAGTTATTACCGACCTATAAAAGTAATTCGAAACCTTTACGTTTCCAGAACTATTCTAGCTATAGGTAGGTAAAGTTACACACGCGTTTATTCTTTTAGCATCGTATACTTTTACGTTAGTGTGAGTAGCTGTGCAAAAAGAGATAAAATACGTCAGTTACTGCGGGGCAGCGTTGACGCAGGAAGTGTCGTACTGTTCCCTTGTTCCTTCAAGTAATTACGTGACTTTTCTATTTAAGACATATAAACAAACAAATGACATCTATACTTTATCTTATATTACTAAATGTATTCATTTAAGTGTCAACTCTTGATTTCTTACGACATTTTATTAATAAGTAATTTGAAACGATAAAACTTTAAATTAAAATGGGATGGTGTTAGCTTCATCAGTTTTAGTCGTGGCAGCTATCAACGACCCATAAGTCGGCAATGGCAGCAACGTAACTTTTCGTTTTATTTTTCTTTTATGTTACTAAATCACACTAACACAAGTATTTTTATGCACCAGTTTAAATCTAAGCTATCAGTCTTAATAAAAATCTATTAGCGACTAAACTTTTTTGTCTAGTTTTTACCTTTTAGCGTTGTCAATTTAACCAAAGTTATGATATTTTTCGAGGATCGATATGGATTAGTTACAGTAATAAATCATTGTTTTTGTGTTTAAAACAGTGTGCATTTGTTCATATTTTTTGTGACATTAATCAATTATAACCTATTTTATAGTCCGAAGGTCAATTTAATTAAAATAACCATATTTTTATGAGTCGGTAATACAATTTATGTTTATACTTACATACTTTATTACCGACCCATGAGGGTCGGCAATAGCAACTATAAGAAGCTATTACCGATCGTATATAGATTATTTAGTTTGTCACCTACTTTTATGACATAATAGGTACCTATTAATAAATGCTACTTCTTGGCTAAAGCAACATAAAACATACAATTATATTTTTTTCCAGAAGTATGGAGCCACAAAAGCGGCGAAAAGTATACAGTGAAACACAATTCGCCGAAGCAATCAAAGCAATTAATGACGGTACAAGTGTATATGAGGCATCAAAAAGGTTTAATATTCCCAAAACTACATTACGAGACAAACGGGACGGGAAATATAAGAATGAAATTTGCGAAGTTCAGCCGGTTCTTAATTTAAGTGAATAAAAACAGGTTGTAGACTGGATTCACTATCTTGGCAAGATGGGATTTCCAGTTACAAAAGAACAATTATTAGAAGCAGTGGCTAAGCTAGTCCAAAACTTAAATAGTCCAAACTCTTTTAAAAATGGTGTGCCTGGCAGATATTGGTTTGAGAATTTTATAAAGAGACATCCAACAGTATCTAAACGCGTTGCACAAAATATTCCTTCAAGCCGAAATCAAGTCACAGAAGCGGCTATACGTGCATGGCTCGACAGAGTGAACAATTATTTTATGACAAATAATCTGGATCATGTTTTAGAAGATCCTAGACGAGTGTTTAACTGTGACGAAACTGCTCTCTTTTTATGCCCAAAAGAGAAAGAAGTTTTGGTCAGCAGAGGTAGCAAACGAGTGTATAATCGTGTTGCTAATGACGAAAAAGAGTGCTTGACTGTGCTTGTGAACGTTTCAGCTGACGGAAATCTAGTACCTCTAATGATACTTTTTCCGTATAGGCGTTTGCCAAAAAATCTTGTGCCTACATTACCTCGTGGATGGGGACTTGGTAACATGGAATCGGGTTGGATGAACACAGAAGCATTTTATGAATATGTTAACAACTGCTTCTATCCGTGGCTTGTAACAAATGAAATACCATTTCCAGTAGTTTTGTTTTTGGATGGTCACACATCTCACATATCACTTCCACTATCAACATTCTGTAAATAAAAAGCAATCATCTTGGTAGCTTTACTTCCCAACTCTACACATATACTACAGCCGCTTGACGTAGCTGTTTTCAGACCAGTCAAAGGAACATGGAGGACTGTTGTGCATGAATTCAGAATTCAAAATAACTATGCCAAGCTTAAATGCACTGATTTTGCTCCGGCAGTAAAGAAATGTTTTGACCAATGCCTTAAGCCTGAACCCATACAGAGCGGATTTCGATGTTGTGGATTATATCCATTTGATCCATCTAAAATAAACTACAGTAAACTGTTGCCAAATTTAAAACATACTGAAGACATCAATTATATAACCACATCTGAATATGCAGAAAAATTTACACATGATTTCGAGGCTAGATTGTAACCTATAACCTTACAAACTTTCAATGATTCGGGAGGTCAATGGATGGGAGATCCAACTTATAAAAAGTTATTCGAATATTGAAAGAAAATTACCCCCGAAAACGCCATAAATCAAGAGAGTGGAAGTATTCTGCAGTTAGGGGAATCAACACTAAATAACAATTTTGTGAATGAAACGCCAGATATATCTGAGGCTATCCTAAATTTTGATATAGTTGCTGAGAGTAATCTAATACTGCCAATAGAGCAAGGTTCAGATTTATTGGGAGAAGAGGCATCCAACTTATCTTTGTTTAATGAAAAACCTTTACCCTCGTCGCCTACTGTAAACTTATTAACTGTACAAGATGAGTTCAACCAGTTTCTGCAAACATCTACTCCTCAACAAAATAATATACTTCTATCACCTACCAACGAGTTAACACCTTTGTCCACTTCGATTCTTGCACCAGAAAATATTACTTTAATTGAAATAACCGCGGAGCCGCTACAAACACTTCAGAAGTATACAACATCACCCAAAAATGCAACCAAAGAGGCCGCTCCAAAAACAAGTGGTAGCTCTGCTATTCCCACACCATTTAAGAATGATGCGACACCTTTCAAAAAATCTCTTTACTTTCCGAAGAATAATATCGATGACAATAAAAAGAAGACATTAAATAAAAAACTCACGCCGACAGTCTGTATATCTGATGAGTTTATGGAATATCAAAGGAGAATTATAAAAGAAAAAGAAGACAAAGAAAAGAAAAAAAGAAAAAGAAAACAAGAAATCTTGGAAAAAAGGGAACATAAAGAATTATTGAAGAAAACAACGACCTTAAAGAAGAAAAACCCTATTAAAAAAGTGAATGCGGTTAACAAAGAAGATTCTCCTGTAGCAGGACCTAGTAAATATCAATCAGATAGCGAATTTGATTTTAATTTACTTCTAAAGGAAGCAGCAAAGCGTCGCGTGCTTTGTAACAGTGAGTTAGAAAATGAATCTAAAAAAGGACATGAACATTCTAATAGTACTTTAATTAATGATAGAGATTCTTTTGAAACATAAACTACAATACGTCTATTAGAGTCAGACTCTGCAATAGAGACAGTTAAACGTCGAGTCTTATATAGCAGTGAGTCTGATGATAGTGATGATGAATGTATTTTTTAAGTGACTGTAATGTTTCGTTTGTAAGCACCAGTTGTACCAAATCATATATGTAACTAATTAGTTGCAATTTATTTCTAAAAAGAGGTGAAGCAGTGACTGTGATGATTAAAATTATAATTTTCAAAAAATGATTATGATCTCAATAGCATAAGGAAATATCGTAGAGTTTGAAATCCTTAAATTAAAATATATATGTGTATTAATAGTATTATGTTGATTAATTTAAAAAGTTTGTAATTATTTAGTTCATAGGTATTACTAAGAAGTACTAATTTGTTTTATTAAAAATAACGATAATAAAAAAATACGAATAAGTATTTGCATGTTTATGTTGTTTTATTTTATTAAGATCGGTAATCATCATCATCACTTATATACATTCCATTGCTGGAAAAAGGCCTCCTCTCATACACGATCGGGAATAGCTGCATAAAAATCATTAATAGCTTCATAGCCGTTTTTATGTGTCGGTAATTGCAACAATCGACTAAGTCACATTGTAAATTATTTTTTTACAAGATAATCCTTTATTTAAATGTATTTGATTCAGTAACTACATTTTTTATACATAACACTAGCATATAAAATGAAACTATTAATCTTTAAAGGAACCAGTATACTAAAAAAATATGGTTGATTTTAAAATTGCGTTAATACCTGCGTTTACAGTACTAGGTTTTATATATTTTTGCCATCGTATCGAGAATTAGTTCAGGTTCCAACAACATTTTTGTGTGATTTTAGATTCTTATTGCGATACAGCTACGGTTTCCTACGACACAACGCCCGCAGTGACTGACGGCTATCATGAAAATTATGGCGACTTTACGGTGTCGAAAACGCTCTCAGTGATGTTATTCGACGGTAAATTGCGGTCACTTTATGGCAGTCACCGCAGTCTATGCAAACCGTAGCTTTAAGTTAATAAAAAAAACTTGTACCTGGTTTTTTTTGTGTACAGTTTTTATGTCATAGTTTTTGTTAAAGTTTAGTATTAAATAATCGTAATGGCTGTTACTGGCTATGACAAATAGTGCTATCATACGAAAGTGAGGTTGTTTATTTAATTGTTTGTTACGCTTTCACGCTAAAATTGCTGACCGGATTTAGATGAAATTTGGCACATAGCTAGACCATGACTTGGGTAACGACAAATAATACTTTTATCCCTGTAGTATGTTCCCATCTGCCTAGCCTTTACCCAACTATGTTGGGGTCGGCTTCTAGTCTTACCGGATATAGCTGAATACCAGTATTTTACATGGAGCGACTGCCTATCTGACCTCGACAACCCAGTTACTGGGTAACACGATACCCCTTGGTAAGTCTGGTTGTCAGACTATCGAGCTTCTGACGACCCGTAACGACTGTCAAAGATCTACAAATGACAGCCTGGACCAACGACTTAGCGTGCTTTCCGAGACACGCAGGGGTCTTGGTATGTAAAGATGGTCACCGTGGGATAATTTCTGACATCCACGCGGTCGAAGCCGCAGGAAAAACCTAATATACGATATATTTCACTACAACGAGTGTGACTCTGTCATTGAACTTTTCTATGTGTGCTTAATAAATAAAAAAAATCCATCAATATTCTAACAACTATTTATTCTATAAACAACAGTTTGTATGTCAACACTGGATGGGTCGGGTTTCATCACTATTTTTTTTCTTGTCAATTAACTGTGATGGATGTGTTGTACCCACAGAGTTTTCGTTGTACCTAAAATAAATAATGGGTTTCGAAACGGAGCCACCCAGCCAGTCTGTTTTCTCAACAACTTTCGATGTTTTGATTTAGATACATTAGACCTCTTCCAAAGCAAATAACCTTAACATCTGTCGAACTTATTGCATTGAAATACAGTTTTAAAGCGATTCGTATTCTGGCAAACAATATCAATTTCAAATATAAATTCATTTCACGTTTGATGTATTTGAAATTGAAACTTGCCTTTGATATTTTGAAACTGCATTATGTCTACCATGAGCTGTCTGTTTTGCATGTTGTGACGATATTATTGAATAAAACAACAATTATGTTTGTTTCTAGTTTGTTTCTAAGGGAATGATAATATTATTAACCTGTATAACATCCAACAACAAGACAGCTTCTTACTAAGATAAAGGACAGGGCCGAATTTTAATCACAAGTCGATTTTAAGTCCGTTGACGGGTAGACCTGGCGACGACAATACGACAATAAATTAAACTGCGTTTATCTAGGAGCAGTAGTGGCCCAGTTGTAACGACCGCGACATACGAGTTGTCGTAGATTCTAACCCTGACAGGCGCTTTCATTTGTGTAAATTCTTTTATCACCACAGGTCTCGAAACGGTGAAGAAAAATATCGTGAGGAAACCGGCATATTCTAGAACCAAAAATTCGACAACATCTACTAACCCGCACTGGGCCCGCGTGGTGGATTACGGCCCACTCCCTCTCACAGAGAGGAGGCCTGTGTCCCAGCAGTGGTAACGTTAAAGGCTGATTATGGCGTTTATCTCATGCCGTTCCCAGTCTGCATAAGAAAATTCAATCAAACATATCTAATACGAGTAGTGTAGTCACTATAGCTAGTCAAAGATTGGCATAAGCCTTATTAGGGCCATCACTACTATTTAAGGACGTAAACGAAACGGACGGACGGAAACGTATGGAAATTTATGCAACAACGCACACGTAGGACAAATAGACTGTCAGGATTTCTATACGTTTATCGTAGCAGACAAATTGTCCGAGGACAGAAGTCTCTCGTCTGCGCAGGCCTTTAGTTTGATTGAAAAAATCACATGTCATTGTGTAATTTCGAGGCTAAGATTTATTTGAAAGTTTATAGTATTGCCATTGTTTTTATTCATTGTCGTATCGTTGTCTCCACATTGTATATGCATACAACAACCTGGGGCTGCAGTCTCATCATAGATAGCGTCTTTACCACCGAATTTGGTCGCAAAATCCTAATGGGGTCTCTAGGCAGTCATAATTGCTTGACAAGCACGAAAATATCACAATCTTGTCAAGTAATTTTTACCTTCTAGGGCATTACGACTTTGCGACCGTATTCGGTCGTAAAACGATCGCTATCTATGTCGAGACTGCAGTCGATACTGCATCGCCAATCAGTCAGACAACGACTGCAAGTCGAGACTGCACTTGATGGTAAAAAACATAGTTCACAAAAACAATTACACTTCGGTACCAAAACTATTTATTTTTTCATAAAATGTTAATTATTAATATTTGTGGTATACTTCCATACTAAAGAAACCCACGTGTATATCATATCTATATAAAGATATGAATATGAATATCTATATTTTGAACCCCTCGCATAACAGGAGACGAACGTGAGCATAAATTCAGTAGAAAGTCTAAACCATGCATGTTATGTACGTACACAAAGCCATTCAACACAGAACAAATTACCAGACGGAGGCAGGTTGTCTGCTATGTCAACTTTGAACTCATTATTAGAACCCTTGTCTTCCTTGTTAGTCAATTTTTTACCTGAATTTTGGTTGTCTATCGATTTTTGCAGGTGGTTTGTCCAAGTCTGCTTTTGTTAGAATGAGCTGGTAACAAAGTTTCATAGTTTCATAGTGGATTTTAAGGAAATCATAAAGATCAAATTAACATATGTAACAAAAAAAAAAAACACAACAACACCAGAGCGCTCGGGCCGTGGCACCACCTACACGTCATACTGGGCGTGGCCTCCCCGCAAGCGGCCGCCCCACCGTGCGCCGCCGAGCTCTGCCGGCCGGCGCCTATAAAACACGACCACCGGCGTGTGCGCGGCTTCGCCGTCCAAGGCATACTCTCACCGACCCCGATGACCCCATTACCATCCTCCAGGAAAGCAGTAGGGCCACGAGTACAGTGCACAAAACACACCGACCTACGTTCCGACCTCGCCGCCGAGGTCCCTCGCGTAAACCCCGAAGTAATTGTCCCCCCCGACCCTTGATCGACGAAGCGCCAGCCCGCGTCGCAGCTGAGCCTGTAGCTTTAAATTCCCCGATTAATAATAATAATAATACTGATCAGATCCAGCCTGTCCCACCTTGCTGTCCTCCCCCCAGCGACGCCCTAAGCCGAGGTCCGTACCCCACAGGGGGTGCCCTTAGCGTGCAGTCGCTTAGTATTATAAGAAATTCGCCCCTGGCTGGAGGCTTTGAGTTCGCTTAAGGCAGCCACAGGAAAGAACGGTTAAGTAGTCACGACCTCTCAAGGACAACTACGAGATGCCATACATAAAAAAAAAAAAAAAAGTGTGTGCGGCCAGTATTCACTGCGCTCTCGGTCTGCTTCAACCTTCCTGGTTGGACAGCTCTGAAAACCAGTTCTACGCTAGCACACGCACGGGTTCCCGCTCCCTGTACTGTACTAGACTAAGTTTGTTTACTTTGTGTCTCAATAAACAACGCTTCGTTTTTAACTTGTGTTAGTTCGTACAAACCTGCTACAATCTGGCGCACAACGCGAGGCCGAATCCAGGCATCAAGATTGAAAACTTACGTCATCTTCCACATAGCGAAATCAAGATGTCCATCTCAAACGAGCAGTCCCAGCAACTCCTTAGCACCATCACGGCCAATAAACGGGGAACGTTTGCATCCTGCACCTTCACGTACGACGGGGAAAAGAACTCGGATGCAGTAAAAGCCTTCTTAGCCGCAACTACCGTTTTTAAGTCAACGGAGAAGATCTCGGACGCACTGAAAAGTCTGCCACTTTTACTACGAGATGAAGCAGCAGTGGTGGCAGGGAGTGAAGACTGGTGTGACGCAGTGAGAAGATTTTTGCACTAAGCTCCGCCACACGTTCGCCCCGAGAAAACCAACATTCATGGTGTACTACCAAATTATACATGATGAACATTACGACAGAATCCTTTATCGCCAGGAAAACGTCCCTGTTCTCATTGGCTCCCCCTCCAGCATTCACTGAATCGCAAAAAATAGATTTAATCTTCCCGCTCATCCGGCTGGACATAAGGAACCGCATGCCACGAGATACAGTGCCCACATTCGACAAACATCTGGAGACGGCACGAGGTATTGAAGAGACCCTACATGAGTACGCAGCAAGTTCGGAGACAGGCGAAATCAGGAACGCTCAGGGGAAGAAAGGAAAACTAAGGTGTACCTTCTGCAAAAACCCAGGACACACAGCAGTCTGTCGTAAGAAGAAGCGGGCTGAAGGCACTCTTTCTTCTACAGTGAAAGATGTCTCGGAGGGTCAAACCCAGGCACCATCTCCTTCCCAGCCAAAGTTCTCCTGCTATGGGTGTGGAGCATCCGGAGTTTATAGGAGTAATTGTTCCACGTGCAAGAAAAGCTCGTCGCCGGTCAAAAAGGAAAACGTCAGTTTTTGCGCCCTTGACGCTACTGAAGAGACGCACTTACGAACTGTGATGTTCTTGGAGGTGGAGGGGATAATGGGGACGGCATTCATGGACACATGCGCCAAGATGAGTGTCGCATCTTATAGCCTCTACCAGACCCTGCTGAAGAGTGGATGCAAATTCGACGAGAAAACAGTGGATCTCACATTAGCCGATGGCATTAAGAGGGAGCAGGTGGTGCTTGTGTGCAAAGCCATGGTAAACCTGAATGGTCGTAAAATAGCTACCAGGTTCATCGTGCTGCAGGAAGCTCGGGACAACCGCACACTAATAGGTGTCGACTTCTTGCAAAATGCGGGTGTGGTGATAAACATGCCTCAGTATACGTGGTCCTTCATCAACGAACCTGACTTGCAGTACGAGCTCTACCCGGAGGAATTCACCATCTTCGAATCCACTGTCATCAATGATGATTTTGCCAAGCCCACTCAGCGCGATGACAGTGACAGACTGTGAGGATGCTGCTAGTATGTCCAGTGCCATACCTACGCCTCCATCGACCCCTCCTCCAGTGATAATAGCCTCAAGTGAAGCAGCAACTCCAACAAAAGACCAACACGCGGACACAGACTACAAACTGGTGCTGATTGATCTAACTTCTACACCACCAAGCAAAAAAAAACCTCGGCTGTTCGATGGGTACTCTCCAAGCTTCACAGACTTCATGATGCGAGATGCTCAAATAAATGTCCACCGAGAAAACGCCGAGCTATCTCTACAGAGTAATAGCCTCTTTGATGCGAACAATTGGGACGTTCGTATAGACTCGATTGACGTGGTGGTACATATTACTCCGGACCAGGATAAGCTAGTCAATCAGCTGCTGGAGAAGAACAACGACGTTTTCAATACGAAGCAAGAGCCTACGAAACTGATTGAGCACACAATCAAGACAGTGGATGACAAACCAATTTCGGTTCCCCCGTACAGATTATCACCACCTCGAAAAGAAGCTTTGCAACGAGAGATCAAGGCAATGTTAGCTGATGGCATCATCCAACCATCTGCGTCACCATGGGCGGCCGCGGTAGTGCTGGTACCGAAGGCTAACGGGAGCATACGAGTCTGTATAGACTATCGCCGACTAAATGCGATAACTGTACCCGACCCATATCATATTCCAAGGATTGATGATATCCTGCACGAAGCGAAACCAACGCCATACATGTCCCTGCTAGACTTGAAAGCTGGGTACTGGCAGATTGGCGTTCGAAAAGAAGACCAGGACAAGACGGCATTTATCACCCCTTTTGGCGTGTACAAATTCACCCGCATGCCGTTTGGTTTACGGAACGCTCCAGCAACGTTTCAGCGACTCATTGACCGCATGCGAGTAGGTATGCCGGACGTGAAGCTGTTGGCATATTTGGATGACCTGGCTATATTTTCGCAAACGTTTGAACGACATTTGGAAAACTTGCAAAAGGTCTTCAATCAGCTAAAAGAATTTGGCCTTACCGCGAATCGAGGAATATGCCATTTCTGTTGTTTCACCATCAAATACTTGGGACACTATATCACGCCGAACGGTCTACAAGTGGACGCTGAGAAGACTGCAGCTATCGCAAAGCTACCCATGCCCTCCAACCTGAAACATCTAGTTGCTTTTCTGCAGACGTGCTCGTGGTATAGGAGATTCATAGAGAACTTTACGAAGATTGCGGAACCTCTGACTCGCTTAACAAAGAAGAATGTTAGTTGGGAGTGGACAGAGGAACAGCAAAACGCCTACAGTGAGTTGAAGTATCGTCTAACTTCTGCTCCAATTTTGAGACAAGCCGATAAAACCGAACCGTACGTCATCAAAAGCGACGCCAGCTCTTACGCAATAGGAGCAGTTTTGGTCCAGGGAGAGGGTGAAGATGAACATCCTGTAGAGTTCGCTAGTCGTCTTCTGACATCCGCTGAACGGAATTATACAACCACCGAAAGAGAGGCGCTTGCTGTAGTTTGGGCGGTATCAAAATTTCGCGGATATATCGAAGGGCTGCCTGTCACCGTAATCACGGACCATCAAGCCCTGAAATGGCTCATGTCAATAAAGACGCCTACTGGTAGGCTGGCGAGATGGGCCCTACAGCTGCAGGCGTTCGACATTACCATCAAATATGCTTCTGGGAAAACGAACGTCGTCGCTGATTTTCTCTCCAGACCGCCGTGTAATAATGAGACAGTAGGAACCTGTGGTATTTGTACAGTGACAATCGATATGCCATGCGGAGTCCCGCTGAAATTAGAGATGAACAGCTAAAAGATGAAAGATTACAACAGATAGTGAAGGACCTAGAAAGTTTGAACAATGTCGAAAAAGCGGTATACTGGAGCAACAAGGGCTACCTGATGAATAATGGGCTACTCTACCGACACAGTCCCTATTCAGATTCCGAAGAGGCACAGTTGGCAGTACCCGTACATGAGTGGGCCAATATATTGTCAACATATCACGACAATCCCTTGGCCGGTCATTACGGTTCAGATAAAACCTACCGCCGAATCTCAACAAGGTATTACTGGACTGGCATCAGAAAATACATTGAGAGTTACACAAAGAATTGCCTGGAGTGTCAGCGTTACAAGTCGATGAATCAAAAACCTGCGGGATTGCTCCAAACTACTGTAATGAATCAAAGATTTGAAGTCATTTCCTTTGATTTGTTTGGCCCACTACCAACCTCTCTAGATGGCAAAACTCTTTGCCTTACATCAGGCCACTGCAGAAAATTGCGCCATGACTCTAATCAACGAAATATTCCTTCGCTTCGGTTTTCCTCGTCGTATGACCCCAATTCGTCAGTGTACATAACTAAACTACACTTGAGAGCAATAAAATTGCACACTCCTTGTAATTTGGTTTATTACTGATTGTTTTCTAAAATCTAAAGATATTGAGTAAAAATCATCATAATAACAAAATTATAATAATGTCGTTTATTTATAAAAATGGTGCAGATTTACAATAACTTATCTTAAAAATAATAAAGAACACATTTGCTCATTTGCCTGAACTAGGTAGGACCTGTGTTTCAGGCTAGAAAGGTGCTTAGAAATTGAAAATATATAATTAACAACTGAGAAATCTAATTAAAAACTAATATTAACTTAAAAGACTAATATGTTTTATTTACAGACAACGAGTAAATCCTCTGTCTCACTGTATGATATGCTAAGTAAAAATTGGAGAATAACCTTTTTACAGTCGTAGTTATTAAATTTATAGATATTTAATTTCCTATTTAATTTAATTTATTGTATAGAAATGGGCCTAAAAATGTATAAACAAAATTAAAGCATACAAGCTTAGCTTTACAAAAACATAAAATTAAAATCATTGACCTTCACGTAACTTACAAAAACCGACCGTACACCGAATTCCCCAAATTCACGCGTTTGCGTTGTCACTACTTGCACCTTTTTTTTTTTTTTTTAAATAACTTCTCCCGCTCTGGGCGGAGCGGGTGGGTGTGTCAGACTCTTACTGACTAAAACCCACCCGTATTCCTTCCTGTTGCCTGTGTTGCGGGGGCCTCGGTGGCCCATAAGTACCTTCCCGCGACCCCAGCAGGCATCGGCCCAAGTGGACCCCTACTATATGTGCTGACGACATCTCTTTGAGGCGCGCGTGGAATACGACGCGCCGTCGACCCGGGCCTGGTCCTTACCGGACGTCCGCAAGCCCGCGCCTACGGTGGTCGGAAATCCGCCCGGGATTCCCGACGCCCTGGGCGTCTCCTGCGGCGGCTAGGGGTGAGAGGGCGCGAAACTTGCCTTTCCCTCAACCGTCCCGCCTCCTCCTTCGTGAGCATTACTGCTTCGCAGAAGGAGGTGACGGCTGCCCATGCCCTCTCGCTCCGTACCATGGCCTGAACCAGGGCCGGACGCGAGAGGTCTCTGCCGCCGATCGCCTCCACGAGGACACGGCGGTGCTCTGCCCAAGCCGGGCAGACCTCCACCGTATGCTCCACCGTGTCCTCCGGGCGATCCACACAGTGGTGACACCCGGACGTTTCCTCCCGCCTTATCCGACACAAGAACCTCCCGAAGCTGCCGTGTCCGGTGAGGACCTGCGTCAGGCGGAAGGTGAGGACGCCGTGGCGCCTCTCCAGCCATTCCTCAAAGAGGGGTCTTATCGCCGCAATCGTGGCGTGCCCAGCACTGGGTTGCGACAACCGTACTTTCCATGACGCCATGAGATCCCGCCGGAGCTCCGTCCGCTGTGCCGCGATTTCTCGCGGCAGCGGACTAACGCCCCGGCGTTTCGCCTCCTCGCGCCACTCCCACACGTGCGCGAGGACTTTTGCCTCCAGATCCCATGGCGGCAATCCGGCAAGGAGGCTCGCTGCCTCACATGCGGTATCCTCCGTGCGGTATCCCCGGACCATCCGGATGGCCATGAGCCTTTGGGCCGCGCTCAACCGGCACTACTTGCACCCTTAGCCGCAGGTATAAAAAGGTTTATTGGAATTTTTAATCAGTTGCATACCGAAGGTCAACGTGATAACATCTCTACTGCAAGCATACGGATTTACTGGAAACATATGGATACGAAGCCGCTCAAGTTATTGCCTTGCTCGAAGCAGGCCATAACCAAAGTGAAGTTGCTCGACGGCTAAATTTGAGCCGCTACTCTGTTCGTCGTGTATACCAGAGGTTCCAAAAGACCGGTGGCTACATTCGGCGACCAGGATCTGGCCGGCGACGCAGAACATCAGAGCGTGATGACCGCTTTCTTGTGACAAGCTCTTTGAGAAATCGGCAACTGAACGCGGTTCAACTGGGACAACAGCTTCGAGAAGTTCACAATGTCAGTATAAGTCGGTGGACAGTTCGAAGAAGACGAGGTGAAGCAGGAATGACTTCACATCGCCTAGCAAATGGTCCCAAATTAACCACAGCTCACCGACAAGCCCGGCTACAATTTGCTAGGGAACATTTAAATTGGACGTATGACCAATGGCGGGCTGTTATGTTCTCTGATGAGTGCAGAATGACTTTACACGGTCATGATGGACGCTCTAGGGTCTACAGAAGGTCATCAGAGCGATTTTCACAATGCTGCATAAGCGAACGTATGGCTTTTGGAGGTGGATCGTGTATGTTTTGGGGTGGCATAATGTTGGACACTAAAACTGACATTGTATTCATCAATACGGCGAATACCGGCCCGAGATCGAGAAGTTTGACGGCTGCACGATACGTCGAAGAAGTGCTCGAAGAACATGTGAGGCCGCTTGCGTGGCTTATGGGAGAAGATTTTCTCTTAATGCACGACAACGCCAGACCGCATGTCGCTAGAACAGTTTGCGACTACATGGAAGACGTTGTAATCACCACGATGGAGTGGCCAGCTCGTAGTCCTGATCTCAATCCGATTGAGCATGTCTGGGATGAGCTAAAAAGAAGAGTGCGAACAAGAAACCCTGCTCCTACGCGCCTCCAAGAGCTGCAACTTGCCATTGAAGAGGAGTGGAACGCCATACCACAAGATTTCATGGTGAAATTAATACGGTCCATGAAAAACCGATTAAGAGCTGTAATCAAGGCTAGGGGAGGGAATACACCTTATTAAAAAACAATTTCATCAAGCATTTGTAGTTTTATTTTTATTCTTTCTTAAGAAAAATTGGGTAATTTTATCCGTATGTTGGGTTTTGTGCCCTAAAACCCTCTATGGGTATTTTTTTTTACACTGTATTTGATATCATTAGAAAGGTACTGAAGTAAACATTGAAATAGTGTAAGTTTTATTTTAATATGTATTCACATTCATGAAAAAAACTGCTTTAACAACAAAAAGTCAACGTGTGCGATTTTATTGCTCTCAAGTGTATATAACTAAACAAAAAAAAGCTCTAGCCTAGCCTTGTTGTGTGGGTGCTGTTATTCAGGACGACTAATGGGTTTAGGAAAAAGTTATAAATGATAAATGATTGTATTTCCGTAAGTAGGTTTGTACAAACACTTTTACACGTCAAACGTATTTTAAAAACTAGATGAGGTCGGCCTTTCCTATCTGACTACTCTGACAAGTAAAGCCGAACCAAACTCAGAGGTCACAGTCTCTTTTAAAATCCAGACATAATCTTGGTCAGATCATTTGAAGACCACGTAGATTGGTGTTTGAAATGGCCTTTTGATGAAAGAACCACAAAAATTGAGAGGACCGGCCCAGTCAGTGCACGCATTTGTCAGTAATCGTGCAGCTCAACTCAGAACTTAGAAGGTCAACGATTCAACGAACAATACATAAGAAAGGATATTTCAGTAGGCTACATAAATTACTTAAACTAACAGACTATGATAAAAACTCACTGAGAAAAAAAAACATACAAAACAATGACCCACATAGTCGTCACATTCACAATAATTAAAATAATATAATACTTTACAAAGTAAATATTCATGTCAATGTGTATATAAAAATTCGGACTTAATCTTGTTCACATCATTTGAAATGGTCTTTTAAGGAGAGAATCACACAGATTTGAGTGGACCTATAAAATCCATAACTACATATAACAGCCAATCTAACACATTACACACTAGGACCACTAATGAACACAGAAAGTATAACTTTAATCTATCGACTCACTATCAAAGTTGAATAATAGGAAACTAAATGGAAAAGTTCAGCAACTAGTTTAGATTTGAATAGAACAAACTTTCGCTTTAATTACAGTTAAAATGGTCTACATTTGTCTAATATTTACTTTCATGCATTTAACCATAGTAAGTCGTTGTTTATTTGGATTGAAACTTGAGGCATTAGAGCGTCATTTCGTCCTTAAAATAATTTCCCGATAGTTCATGCCATATGGTTTAGGCACAGGTCTGACCACTATTTTAGACTATTTTCTCGCTCAAGAAACGTACCATAGATGTAGAATGCATGATTATAATATTAATAGTTGATTGCTGACTGTTCACACTGCCGGCGAGAACTCTCTCTCCACTAGTTCGTCACAGCAACAAGAGTTATCAAAGATAATACTCATCAACAGAACACTCGCTGAGATACCCTCGCTTGGTGCGTAAGAACAGCAGCTACTGATTGGGTAACCAATTTACTCGTCGCACTCGCGCACTCGCTAGTAAAAATCAAAATCAAAAGTAATTTATTCAAATTAGGCTGAGAATCAGCACTTTTAATGTCAAAATTACCTACATAAGACAGTCCCCCAAAACGGCCACCCTTCACCACTTCCTAGTGCTTCAGCTGGGAAGCAGAAATGGCGCAATAAACTCTCCAGCAGCAAAGCTATCTGTTCAGTTAAAAAAAAAGGATTCTATACAAAATAATACATGCAAAATAATTTACACTACACGCATCACAAAACAGTAAATTATTAGCCATATGTCGGCTAGCACACCACTAGGTATACCAACAAAAAAAAAAAAGAAACTATACTAATAGCCCAGCGACAAAACTATCCAAACTACGCATTCGCTGTTCGTTGCTCGCCAACTCGTTGCTAGCTCTACTCGCTTCTCTCTAATCGTCAGCGGTATTGTGGGACAGGTGCCTTATGAGGGGCAAATAGCTGTAAAATATTACGCTGTTTTGTTTTTGAATTGCAATTATTTCGTTAAAACTATTACAACACCTAATTTAGTGTTACCATTGCAATTCGTAATTAAACATGTTGGTTCACTACAGAGCGATTTATTCATTTTCATTAATTTGACAGCTATTTGCGATGACATAACCAACTTTCAGTAAGCTCTCTCGGATGAAGAAAATATTGAAGTTAAGTAGAAAAGTAACTAACACACGTCTTTTGTCAGCAAAAGATAAAAATGTAAACGGAAAGAAAATGAAGTTTTCAAAGAAAATAAAATAACAGACTTCAAGTAACTGGATCTGTTTTTACAGTACTCTGTTCTCAGTGCGCGGAAAAATATAATTTGAAAGTGAGATGATGTGTTTGATGAGGTGACATCTCAATTTTCAAATGATAATTTATAAAAACTATTTGCAAGAAAAACTTACAAAACTTTTTTTAAACATAACATCACAGCTTTTTAAAAGAAAATGATGAATTTGTGCCCAGTTTATGGTATTAGGCTCTCCCCATATTACATGAGAAATGTGGTAGGTACTATAGGTACAACTCTGCCTAACCCTTCTTGAAATACAGCCGTAAAGTTATGTTATTATAACAAAAAATACGGAAAGAAAAGGCGCAAGGGACTCCATTACTGTTCAATTTCCGTTCAAAGTCTCCAAGCGATGACATTAATATCTGATACCGAAAGCTGAGGTCCCCCAAGATAATTTTGCGGTAAACATAACGAAGTTTAGACAGACAAGGGCGAAAAGGTGTCGAAAATTACTTTTAATCAAGTACGAGGGAAGATTAGCCTCATAATTCGGTTCTATATAATCGGTCACCGCTGACTTAGTTAAACTTTAGACCTGTTGTAAATGTTTAAATGTTTTAATATAACATAACAGCACGCCTGTAATCCCCGAAGGGTTAGGCAGAGGTGTACCTATAGTAAACCCACTTTCCACCAGTTATGTTTAGGTCCCATGTAATAGGGGGCGAGCCTATTGTCATCAACTGGGCACAAATTCCGGACAGGCGCTTTACTTTGTGTAAATTATTTCATCACCACTGCTCTCGAAACGGTGAAGGGAAACATCGTGAGGAAATCGGCATGTCTTAGAACCAAAAATTCGAAGATATCCACATCCATCCTCCAATCCGCTGGATCTGCTTGGTAGAATATAGCCCACTTCCTCTCACATAGAGGAGGCCTGTGTCCCAGCAGTGGGAATAGTATAGGCTGATTATGCTAAGGTGTAGGTATTGTACTTTCTGCGGCGTTCATGGCATGGAAGTACGTATGTAATTACGTAACTAAGCTACGTATATATATCTAAAAGATCTAACCTAGCCATACCTTGTTTTATGGGTGCTGTCGTTCAAGACGACTAATGGGTATAGGAAAAGTTATAAATGATAAATGATTTTATTTCCATAGGTAGGTTTGTTCAAACACTTTTACACGTCAAACATGTTTTAAAAACTAGATGAGGTCAGCGTTTCCTATCTGACTACTCTGACAAATAAAGTCGAATTAAACTCAGAGGTCACAGTCTCTTTTAAAGTCCAGACATAATCTTGGTCAGATCATGTGAAGACCATGTAGATTGGTGTCTGAAATGGCCTTTTGATGAAATAACCACACAGATTGAGTGGACCGGTCCCGTAAGTGCACGAATTTGTCAGTAATCGTGTAGATCAACTCAGAGGTCACAGTCTCTTTTAAAGTCCAGACATAATCTTGGTCAGATCATGTGAAGACCATGTAGATTGGTTTCTGAAATGGCCTTTTGATGAAATAACCACACAGATTTAGTGGACCGGTCCAATCAGTGCACAAATTTGTCAGTAATCGTGTAACTCAACTCAGAACTTAAGGAGCTCAACGATTCAATGAACAATACCAAAGAAAGGATATTTGGGTAGGCCGCATAAATTACTCAAACTGCCAGACTATGATAAAAACTCTCTGAGAAAAAAAGCAAGTAAAGACAATGTGGGTCATTGTTTTTTAAACAATGACTCACATACTCTTCACATTCACAATAATTAAAATAATATAATACTTTAAAAAGGAAATTTTCATGTCAATGTGTATATAAAAATACGGACATAATCTTGACCAGATCATTTGAGCACCATGTAGATTGTGTCTGAAATGGTCTTTTGAGGAGAGAACCACACAGATTGGTGTGGAGGAGTGGACCTGTCCAGTCAGTATACACATTTTTCAGTTATCGTGCAGCTCAACTCAGACTAAATTTTACCTAACAGCCAAACTTACTAAATATATAAAACTACATATAACAGCTAATCTAACATATTACACACTAGGAGCACTAATGAAGACAGAAAGTATAACTTTAATCTATCGACTCACAATCAACGTTGAACAATAGGAAACTAAATGGAAAAGTTCAGCAACTAGTTTGGATTTGAATAGAACAAAATTTTGCTTTAATTACAGTTAAAATGGTCTACATTTGTCTAATACTCGTATTGACTTTCATGCCTTTAAGTAAGTCGTGGTTTATTTGGATTGAAACTTTAGGCGTTAGAGCGTCATTTCGACCTTAAAATAATTTTCCGATAGTCCATGCCATATGGTTTAGGCACCTGTCTGACCGCCAACGAAGAAGCGACTTGCTATCGAATATTTTCTCGTTCAAAAAACGTACCATAGATGTTGAATGCATTAATAGTTGATCGCTGACTGCTCACACTGCCGGCGAGAACTCTCTCTCTACTAGTTCGTCACAGCAACAAGAATTATCAAAGATAATACTCATCAACAAAACACTCACTAAGATATTCTTGCTTGGTGCGTAAGAACAGCAGCTACTGATTAGGTAGCTAATTTACTCGTCGCACTCGCGCACTCGCTCATAAAAATCAAAATCAAAAGTCATTTATTGAAATTAGGCTGAGAATCAGCACTTTTCGAACGTCAAAATTACATAAGACAGTCCCACAAAACGCCCACCCTTCACCACTCCCTAGTGCTTTAGCTATAAACTTAAAAAAAAAAAACAACCGACTTCTAATAAAAACCCTAACAAGTGAAAAATAACTTTAATTTCGGAAGGCGGTGTCTTTGGCTTAGCAACCATTTTAAAGCACCTAATCGAATCGCAACTCGTTAATTAAATATTTCTTATTAAGTAGTTCCGGTGGCCATCTGTGGTCTTCATCATCAATTCCACTCCACCAAATGGTGCTTTCTGAGAGCAAATGCACAAGTTACTATAAAAAATATCTAAATCGCTATAGGTGTGCCTTTAAAATTTAAGGAATTCCCTCGATTTCCATGGATGACGTGGCTCATCAGACTCTGACTTGGTGACAATGGGACCACCTCGGAAGCATACCCTTTCAAACAAAAAAATAATTTTCAAAATCTGTTCTTAAACGACGAAGTTATCCGCGAACAAACATAAAAAAGCATATATACGGTCGAATTGAGAAACCTCCTCCTTTTTTGAAGTTGGTTAGAAAGAAGAAGTGGCGCAACAAACTCACCAGCAGCACAGCTGTCTGTTCAGTTAGAAAAAAAAAGGATTCTATACAATAGTATGCAAAATAATTTACTCTACGCGCATCACAAAACAGTAAATTATTAGTCATATGTCAACTAGCACACCGCTATACCAACAAAAAAAAAAAACACCGATAACTTAACTCCATAGCCCAGCGACAAAACTATCCAAACTACACACCCGCTGCTCGTAGCTCGCCAACTCATTTCTAGCTCTACTCGCTTCACTCTAATCGTCGGCGGTATCATAGGACAGGTGCCTTAAGAGGTGGCAAATAGCTGTCAAATATTTCGCTGTTTTGTTTTTGAATTGCAATTATTTCGTTAAAACTGTTACACCACCGAATTCAGTGTTATCATTGCAATTCGTAATCAATCATGTTGGTGCACTGCTACTGCGATATTTCATCTTCATTAATTTGACAGCTATTTGCGACGACATAACCAACTTTCAGTAAGCTCTCTCGTGTGAAGAAAATATTGAAGTTAAGTAGAAAAGTAACTGACACACGTCTTGTGTTAGCAAAAGAAAAAAAAAATGTAAACGGAAAGAAAATAAAGTGATCAAAGAAAATAAAATAAAAGACTTCAAGTAAATGGATCTATTATTACAGTATTCTGTTCTCAGTGCGCGGTAAAATATCATTTGAAAATTGAGATGTGTTTGATGAGATGACATCTCAATTTTCAAATGATATTTTATAAAAACTTTTTGCAAGAAAAACTTACAAAACTTTTCTTTGAACATAACATCACAGCTTTATAAAAGAAATTATGAATTTCTCAAATCCAGACTTTGGGCTGGTACTGAGAAATTCCAGATAGAAAAACCCAATAACACATTGCCCGACTCGAGAATCGAACCTAGTAAGTGTGTAAATAAAATAAAAAAATGAGCAAGCCTTACAGTGGTTGTATATCATGTGTAACATTTGACATCTCATCTTGATGATATGCACCTGAACAGTAACAGAAATTAAACTTGGAATAAAAAAAAACTAACTACGGTACTGACATATTTATTCGAATAATTATTCATTACTAGTGGTCACCCACTGGTCGAAATTCGACTATTACTATTACTATTTATAATCCATATAGTACCTACGAACTCCATGAGTTCACCAATTCCATGCTATTATAAAGTCCTTACTTATTCCATACTCAAGCTGTCACTTCTTGCCGGCTTGGGCAGAGCACCGCCGTGTCCTAGTGGCGATCGGCGACAGAGATCTCTCGCGTCCGGCCCTGGTTCATGCCATGGTATGAAGGGAGAGGGCATGGGCAGCCGTCACCTCGTCGTTCTGCGAAGCAATAATGCTCGCGAAGGAGGAGGCGGGACGGTTGAGGGAAATTTCGCGCCCTCTCGCCCCTAGCCGCCGCAGGAGACGCCCTGGGCGTCGGGAATCCCGGGCGGATTTTCGGTCACCGTAGGCGCGGGCTTGCGGACGGTGAGCAATGGGTAGCTCACCGTCCGGTAAGGACCAGGCCAGGGTCGACGGCGCATTGTATTCCACGCGCGTCTCAAAGAGATGTCGTCAGCACAAATGTAGGGGTCCACTAGGGCCGATGCCTGCCGGGGTCGCGGGAAGGTACTAATGGGTCACCGACGCCCCCGCAACACAGGCAACGGAAGGAATACGGGTGGGTTTTAGTTAGTAAGAGTCTGACACACCCTCCCGGTCCGCCCAGAGCGGGAGAAGTTATTTGATGATTTCACACCTAAAAAGAAAAAGCAGTCTCTTCTTGTTTATACACTTCCGTCCCCACAACCGTCACACCCAAATGTATTGGTATTGTTCGTCGAGTCGTTGAGCTACGATTACTGACAAATGCTTGCACTGACTGGACTCCACTCAAATTTGTGTGGTTCTTTCCTCAAAAGACCATTTCAGACATGGATCTACATGGTCCTCACATGATCTGACCAAGATTATGTCTGGACTTTAAAAGAGACTTTGACCCTTGAGTTTGTTTCGCCATTTCTTCTCAGGGGTAGTTAGATAGTAAATGTCCACTCCATCTAGCTTATTAATATTTTTTTTAATATGACGTTTAAAAGTGATTCTGATATCCTATTTCCAGAATCAACAATTTCATTTCATTTCATTTCATCCCTTTTCACGAAATCACTCCCACAGAAAGCAAGAGGAAAGATACACATAAAAAAAGTCATGTAGATGTTGCACACAGAGCGAAAAATTGACGTCATTGGCGAATTTATTGGAACACAGTGGCCCAATGAAGTAAAGGTAGCCTCTTTTCCATTAGTGTAGATACCTATGTGCTTGCAGTGAGTGCAAAAGTGTCTCTAGGTAAGTACTTTCATCACACAAAGAGAATCGATAAAGAATACGTACACTGTACACTATACCTACACTAGGTATAGTGTACAGTGTACGTATTCTTTTTATTGATCCTCGTTCGCTTAACAGGTATTGATTACCTTCTTGTGCCTGCTCTTTGTGCTGATATTTTTACCAGAGTGCAACTTTACCTGTGCTCTTTTAAAGGACTATGATTTCACAATGTCACATGCCCTATTTGTCATAGCTATGTGTAGCTTCAGCCGCCAAAACAAATATGTACACATGCAACTAAAATTTTAATGTTTGTGTCACTATTTTGTGTGTGGGTGGACCGAATGGGGAATAGGTAGGTAATACGAGCTGATGTCTGCAATTCCACGTCAATGCGCGTACATTGCGTATGGGTGTGAAAATCGATTATTCGATCCACCCCAGCATCTCAAGGAAGTCTAGCAACGCCTTGGTGTTACTGGCAATCTCACGGAGGGTCACGGAGGGTTACTAAAGTACTTTTCCCTGTATGTGGCAACCACCGGGCAGTTTACTAGCACATGAGCGGCTGTCTCGTCGTCCCCCATGCAGGCCCTGCACAGCGGACTGTCTGTGACTCCTATGACAAAGAGTTGTTTATTAAATGATCCGTGGAGTTACGGCTGCTATAACTGTACGCAGCTGTTGTTTAGTTTGTCGGAGAACCTGTTTCGTGAGACGGCCATCAATTGTATGGAGTGCTTCCTTACCCAGGCACTTACCGTGGTCCGACCATAGTTTGTGATGGTGGTCCATGGTGCGTTTCCTTCCCAGAGTGCGTAAGTACCCAAAGAGGAGTGGCGCGATGGGTTCAGGTCCCACTGGTGCCATGCTCGACCCCCTTCTGGAAAGTTCGTCGGCTACATCGTTGCCTAGCGAATCAGTGTCTTTTGATCCACTGAATGGTCATGTTGTTGAGGCTACCCACCTGGTTGAGGCGCTGGTTGCACTCTTATAGTTGCCGAGAGTCATCTGTGTGACTGCTTAATACTTGCAGGACATGCTGTCTGAGAGTATGCGAATCGAGTGGTCAGTATTTATATCCCTAAAAATTCTGACATTACCTTGTTTATATCATTGAGATGGGAAAAACAAAACATGGAGGCGCCGCATTATTCTATAGATACATTTGCTTATACAAATATGAGTGAAATACGATACAGAATGTGAAATATCGTTGTGTCTCATTCTTTCTAATAAAATAATCGTATTTGATTAAAGAGAACAATATTTAAGTTGTTGTTCATTATGGTAACATTTTGTCGTGACGTAGTGACTGTTGTAGGTAGGTGGCATATCAGCCATTTTATGCGCCAAGTTTCGTGGTAGCTTTGCTGTCAAATGGTTATTTACTTTTTGTATTGTTGAGATTTTCGAGAAAATTACGAGGAGTTTACCTTTAAAACTGCATGTGAATGTTGGAAAACAGCAATTCAACATGCCTGTGTGTTGTTTTGTGAAGTGTATTGCAAGAAAGAATGAAAATCAACGTTGATTATCTTTACACAGGTTAGTAGCGGGTTTTCATGCAATAGTACATACAATAATACACATTCCATGAAAAAAATGTTACGGGATCATGAATTTATTGCTAAAGTATTGATATTTGGGTTCATTTTCCTATACCAGACCTTTTTTTTATAATTATTATTTCATTCGTTTGTTTACAACAATATGTCATAGTGGAATAGTGTTGTACCGATGCGAGGCGACACCGTACCGTCATACTTTCCGAAACTAGTTCCTCCGCTGAAACGATATCGATTATAATCTGCGATGTTAAAAGAAATTATTCTGCGTGTCTTAATCGGTCCGAGTGACCTTGTTAGGTCCGGCCCGTGGTTTACGGTCTGAGAGACCGTCCCACAGAGTTATAAGTGATCCTAAAACAAGATCTCAGCATTTTGTTATTTGTTTAGTTCCGCAGCTCTAATCAAAATGAATTATTGCTAATAAAATACTTGCCTTTTTTATAGCTTTCCTAAAAATAAAGGGTTAAAGAAAAAGTGTCTAGGGGCTATATTGGTGAAGAAAATATTAATCCCCGAAATAAAGAATGGTACCTACCTGTGTTCACTTCACTTTGAAGAAAGCTGTTTCAATAGAACACTTGGTGTAATGAGATTACATAATAACTCTGTTCCCACAGTATTTTCGGTAAGTGTGTATTAAAATGATTGATTAATAATAGCCCGGCCCTTTGGCCTGAAATAAATAAATGTGATTATCATAATATTAGTAGGTACCAAATTTTTTCAGGTGCCCGCCAAAATACAATATCAAGAGTCAGTTTTGTGTGAAACAAGCAACATTAAAAATCTGATGTTTCTGGTACATCTACTGTAATGCCTCTATTGCAGTTACCCCATCGAATTGTGGACACGGTTCCGAGTGCATATTTCACATTTCCTTGCATTGATCATTACCTTGTATTGATCATTACACACTTGTATCATAATGTACTAGTGTAAGCCTATTTATCTAATCAAACGTTATACTATAATCATTACCACACCAATAAACAAAGGTATAAAAATAATAATTATTTAATTTTTAATCCACTACTCATTAACACATAATATAAACATTATCTTCTCCCACCAGGGAGATGATAATGAAAGCCGCAAAGTCTAATAAATAACAAGATAGTCACTAAATTTTATTGTTTTTTATTAGGCTCCGCATACCTAACAGAAGCTACTGGGCTATGGCCTTCCAACGGATCTATCTCTTCCTGCTGTTCACTTAAAAACGTAAACGTGATGCAATTAAAAAGCGTTTTTTATTTCTGTGCAGAAAACAACATGACATAAATTTTATTCTCAGGAAACAGAACGTAAGTTAACCTACTCATGTTTTTCTGTTACAACAGACTATAAGTATGTAATTATGATCCAAACGTGATATCTAGTAAGACTAGTATCGATACTAGTTACAGTAACACCCTTGTTCCTTGATTGACACAACCCTAGCAACGGCAGCCATTTTATGCGCCAATATGGAGTTGTAGGTATGCATCTTTTTTTTTTGTAGGTATTTCCAGTTCATATACTTATATGTCATATATACTAGAACTTGCCCTATTCGTTAAATTACTTAAACACCTATTTACCTTAATGGTTGACATAAGACAACTCACAGCACCAATGAGGTCCCAGTATAAAAACCAATTGTGCACAGGTGGTCATAATACAGCCTTATTAAAAAATAGCATCCTTTCCATGGGACTGCTTATATACAATAAATTACCTGAAAATGTAAAAGACCTACCGATAAAAATGTTTAAAAAACAATTAACAAAACTATTGCTGGAGAAATGTTATGACATAATAAAAAGACTTTCTAAATGACAGAACTATATAGGAAAATGTTATTGATAAATGTACTTTGTCTTTGTAATTTCGAATGTTTTAGATTATAATGATGACATTGTTATTTATTTATTGCCAATTTTTATTTGTTTTATTTTTATAGTTGTTGTTTTAATGTAATTTGACATAACAGATTTTGACATTACCAGATTATCTAAATTCTATACCTAATAATAATTGTGATTGTTGTTAATGTTTTTTGGATATTTTAACATCAAGCTTTTTGACATTACACATTAAGACATATGTATATCCCTCTTTGAGGAGTGGCTAGAGAGGCGCCACGGCATCCTCACCTTCCGCCTGACGCAAGTCCTCACCGGACACGGCAGTTTCGGGAGGTTCCTGTGTCAGATAAGGCGGGAGGAAACGTCCGGGTGTCACCACTGTGTGGATCGCCCGGAGGACACGGTGGAGCATACGGTGGAGGTCTGCCCGGCTTGGACAGAGCACCGCCGTGTCCTCGTGGAGGCGATCGGCGGCAGAGACCTCTCGCGTCCGGCCCTGGTTCAGGCCATGGTACGGAGCGAGAGGGCATGGGCAGCCGTCACCTCCTTCTGCGAAGCAGTAATGCTCACGAAGGAGGAGGCGGGACGGTTGAGGGAAAGGCAAGTTTCGCGCCCTCTCGCCCCTAGCCGCCGCAGAAGACGCCCAGGGCGTCGGGAATCCCAGGCGGATTTCCGGCCACCGTAGGCGCGGGCTTGCGGACGGTGAGCAATGGGTAGCTCACCGTCCGGTAAGGACCAGGCCCGGGTCGACGGCGCGTTGTACTCCACCCGCGCCTCAAAGATATGTCGTCAGCACATAGGTAGGGGTCCACTAGGGCCGATGCCTGCCGGGGTCGCGGGAAGGTACTTATGGGTAACCGAGGCCTCCGCAACACAGGCAACAAGAAGGAATACGGGTGGGTTTTAGTCAGTAAGAGTCTGACACACCCTCCCGCTCCGCCCAGAGCGGGAGAAGTTATTTGATGATTTCCCACCCTCAAAAAAAAAGACATATGTATATTCTTCATTGTATGATATGCGAGAGATTTATAATAAATTAATTAATTATTTGATTGTTTTATTTTAGTTTGATCTGTAACTACCTATTAAATTCGACTATGGCTAATAAATAAACGTAATAGCTGTATTTATATTACTACTGATTCAAACCTAATATTTTGCATGCCGTAAGGTAAAATATATCGGGACACTTAATAAATATTCCAACTTATATGTATACCTACATTATCAGCAAATAAATGATTTATTTCTTTCTTCTTTCTTTCTTTCTAGGCGAAAAAAGCCTAAAGTTCGTTTTTGAGTAAACATGACAAATTCAGTTTCAGTGGAGTTCACTGATAGGTCAAATTCCCTTCACCATCTTTCTACGATAAGTAGCGCCTGCTGAATGAGGCAAACAATTGTTTCCGTCGCCTTTCCCGAAACAAGGATTGCGAGGTCGTCTGCATAACCTATTGTCTAATAGCGTTTAACTTTGAGTTTGGTGATGAGGTCATTAATCAACAGATTATATAGAAGCTATCATGGTCAACTGCTGCTCACCGTCAAGACAAAACTCGTGTGCTTAACAAGTTTGTAATCCAATCCGTTAGTACCTGTTTTAACTACTCCATATCTGGACACGGCGCTGCTGATGCTGGAGAAGTTGGTGTTGTCGAATGCTCCTTTGATGTCTATGAAAGTCCCAGGCAGATGCTTTTGTGATGAATCGCTTCTTCTATCTGGCTGCCACTAGATGAAGAGTGGATAAGGTCGACTTTACCGAGCAGTATGGGTTGACCGAACTGAAACATTTGACTACTGTGATGTCTTTCACTTATGTTTGCCTTAAAAATCTGTTTTAAATTACTTTTACTGGTTGTACCTTTAGGTTGTATCATGATATATAAGTATTTTATTACAAAAATTGTAAAAAAAATATTAAATTTGTTTTCTGAGATCGCCTTTGATTACTAATTTATTTTTACAAAATTAATCTAGCTCTGAAATTGACTTTGTTGTTTTAATAAAAATGTGTCCAATATCGTGGTAAAAGCTTTGTAAAAAATATTAACTATCACTTGCTTACAATTAATTGAACATTTTCATTATTTTTTAGTCTAGAGAAAATAATGATTTATTACAGGCTCTTGACATTTAAGTAATGGTAAGATAAATAATTTAAAAATAATATGAATCATTAAAACAAGCTTTTCTGAAAACACTAAGGGTCAACATTATGATTACCTACGTTTTGCTAATTAATCTCTAGACGATGCCAATAATTAATTATAGGTACCGGTAATCGAGGTCACGATCCCGCACCCTAATTGCGTTACACAGTTTAAATCACAATCCGGGAGTTTGGAATGTTATTTCTAATCCATTGCTTCATAGGATTCATAAATTCTCTGCTCAACAACGTAAATAACGCAATGAATGTGGCCAAACTGTAAAAATTTAAGAAATTCCGAACAATTGTCATTTTTTATTATATATTTTTCCAAGTCATCTCTACGAAATACGAGTACATACTGGCTATACCTTCCGCCTGACGCAGGTCCTCACCAGACATGGCAGCTTCGGGAGGTTTCTGTGTCGGATAAGTCGGGAGGAAACGCCCGGGTGTCACTACTGTGTGGATCGCCCGGAGCACACGGTGGAGCATACGGTGCAGGTCTGCCCGGCTTGGGCAGAGCACCGCCATGTCCTCGTGGAGGCGATCGGCGGCAGAGATCTCTCACGTCTGGCCCTGGTTAAGGCCATGGTACGGAGCGAGCGGGCATGGGCAGCCGTCACCTCCTTCTGCGAAGCAGTAATGCGAAGGAGGAGGTGGGACGGTTAAGAGAAAGGCAGATTTCTCGCCGTCTCGCCCCTAGCCGCCGTAGGAGACGCCCTGGGCGTCGGGAATCCCGGGCGGATTTCCGGCCACCGTAGGCGCGGGCTTGCGAACGGTGAGCAATGGGTAGCTCACCGTCCGGTAAGGACCAGGCCCGGGTCGACGGCGCGTTGTATTCGTGCTTCAAAGAGATGTCGTCAGCACAAGTGTAGGGGACCACTAGGGCCGATGCCTGCCGAGGTGGCGGGAAGGTACAGGTAAAGGGTTACCGAGGCCCCTGGCAACACAGGCAACGGAAGGAATACGGGTGGGTTTTAGTCAGTAAGAGTCTGACACACCCTCCAGCTCCGCCCAGAGCGGGAGAAGTTATTTGATGATTTCCCACCCAAAGAAAAAAAAAATACGAGATATAGACATATATTGATAAACTTCCAGAAGACTTGCAAACGTTATTACGAGTACGAAAAGTTTTAAGTACAAATCAAAATGTTTCCTTACACAAGTCTTCAAATTAATCTCACCTAAAAATACCTATCACCATTTTAAAAGTATTATACTCGTATTGTAAGCATCATTGTGACATATTAGTCACGAATGTTTTAAATTTAAATCAGTTGTTCACCAGTACACAGATAAACCCTGAGAGGTTTTCGCTGTGAAGGTAAAACCAAATTGTAAAATCGGCTAAGTGGTTTGGTAATCTATCTATATAGAAAGTGTAACTGAATTAATGCACATTATGTATTTAGTTTGTTTAGAATCATTTACTGAATCGATTTCTGTCATTTTTAATATACGTGAAGGAAATACGTTAGTCGCTCATTTGACTAATCGGGACGCCAGCGCCACCAAGCGGCGCTCGACAGAATCTACAACATAACGCTCGACCCGAGTTAAGACGCTGACAACACCTAAACCGCGGTCACTGTCAAATTCCATAGAAAAGAAAGAGAAGCGCGATGACACAAAGCTTGTAATTTATTGCAAAATATGAAGTAATTATCAATTTACTCAAAATTGAGTTGAGTAATCGAAAATAAAAAACAACCAAATTCTGCATTCAAATAAGACGTTCTTGTTATTCATTAAATACGTAAAGTATGTTGATATTTAATACAGATATTTTGGATTACAACTCAAAGTAAGAGGTTAGTTTAACGTTAGTTTGTATCGAGATTTTGTTTTCAAAACGTGTTTTGGTAACAACCAAGTTCTGGGAAATATGTTCAAAATTAATATATATTTTTTCCGCTACCACAAACTATACAGATTTGGCAATTTTTTTTCTTAAGTGAAGCCCATTTTGGTCAATTGGGTCTTGTCAGCGCCTTAAGTGCAGTCTGTCGGTGGCGGTCAAGGAGAGAACACGTTCAGAAACTGTCGCGGGTTCCGTATAGTTGTGTCGTGTACCTACAGTGTGTGAATAGCTAGTGTGATTATTTGATCGTAAATTATATAATTTGATGTAAACTGCAAACGGTTTTTCTATTGTGCAATAACCAACACTTCCCATTGTACGCTCACAGTAGTTAAAATAAGGCTGATGATAACCAGAGATAGACGTACCTTCTCAGTCATACGTTTTTTTACTCTAAAAATAATTAAAACTACGTAAATTACAGTCAAACTTCCACTGAAGAGTCAATACAAACCAAAATGGACGAGGTTCCTACTACGCTAGACCCTTATACGTTTACGACTGTGTGCGTACGTAGTTTTGTAATGTGATCACAATTTTCTCCCACAACCAGGATGTATATATACGTAATAATAAAAATGTAGTGTAATACACTGAATTTTTGTAATTTACTGTTATAATCATAATACATACTATGTAATTGGGGTGTTGGTGTGCGTTTATTCCGGGACATATTGTATATAAAAATAAATTGTCTTGCGTTAATCTCGGAAAAACTCGTAAAAGGCTAAACCGATTAGTTTTTTTGTCCTCAATACTGGGGTGGTTAAAGAAAAAATAAAATTAGAAACACCCAACGATAAATTTAAAAAATCTTTGATACGAGTTTGAAACGTGGTACCTACAAAGTTCACTGAGTTATCTAGTAAATAAATAAATAAATGCATTGATGGAACGAGGATATAGATACTCGTTCCATCAATGCATGATAATAATAATAATTAGATATATCTAGAGACTTGATAGGTCTAGAGATAAAGTGGTTCAAATAATTTGACATAGGAACGAGTGAAGCTAAATAAAATCTCGAAAAACTTTTTATGAGAGTAACTTATTTGTGGCAGTATGTTTTTATGAATTCTTCCTCCATTGCTACGACGCCAATGGGAAATGAATTTAATCGTGCCACTCAGGGAACCTTTTATCCTTGTGAGCGGAAAAGCGACCATTCAATTTAATAGAACGAAAGAAAAAATATGTGTTTTACGAACAATTTAATGGTGTTCCAGTTGATTTGATAAAATACAATGAAGCTTAAAAGAAGAAGAATATAAGTAATAGCAGCCGCACGATCGATCAGGTTAAGCTACTTTTGCCGCGGTTAGTACGTGGATGGGTCCTTTACATAACAAGACCCCTCCGTGCTTCGGAAAAATCGTTAAACCGTTCGTCCCGGCTGCCATTCTTGGAACTTTGTCAGTTGTTACGGGTCTTCAGAAGCCCGAATGTCTGAAAACTAGTGTTACCAAGGGCTATCGTATTACCAAGTAACTGGGTTTTAGGGGTCAGATAGGCAATCGCTCTATGTAAAATAAATAAAGGTACTCTCTCAGAGCAATTTTGCAAAAAAAAATAAATAAAGGAGCTAGCTAAAGTTGTAGTTATAAGATACTTGGATCTCGATTCACGATCGATCAGGTTAAGCTACTTTTGCCGCGGTTAGTTCGTGGATGGGTCCTTTACATAACAAGACCCCTCCGTGCTTCGGAAAAAACGTTAAACCGTTCGTCCCGGCTGTTTTTCTTGGAACTTTGTCAGTCGTTACGGACCCCATCATAGTTGGGAAATCCCTAGGCAGATGATGACAATGAAGCAAAATTATCTCAAAGGTACTCTCTCAGAGCAATTTTGCAAAAAATAATAATAAAGGAGCTAGCTAAAGTTGCAGTTACGAGGAAACTTTATGTAATTAATTTAATATTTTTTTAGCAAATTCATACCAACGCAACATGAAAATTGCTCTGAGAGATTAACTTTGAGAGAATTTTATTTATCAGGTTTAGTAAGTATTTGGTTTTGATTTTAGTCTTCTTCTGTTAATTTTGATAGAGAGTAGGTACTTATACCAAAAAAAAAAATAGCGACCAATTATTAGGATGAAAGATAAAAGAGGAGTTTTACGAAATTTTGTATGGTGTTGCAGTTGATTTGCAATGAAGCAGGACATACATCTTATAATTCTGCAAATTTAGATAGCTCCTACTATAAATGTTTTAGCAAATTCATACCCACGTAACATGAAAATGACTTTGAGAGGAATGGGAATTTTATTTAACAGGTTTATTAAATATTTGGTTCTGATATTAGTCTACTTTTAGCTATTAGTTTTACGAGTATTATAGATTAGGTAGGTACTGTAGAGGTTCTATAATAATGCATCATCCTAGCCGCTAGTTGACACTGGCAACTTAATAAAAATAAATATTTAAAATCGGAATATAGATAAAAAATTATGGGTTGTCACAAAGGTTGTGTATTGTATTTTAAAAGATAAATATATTAACAGTTATCAAAAAGGAATATTATTTATTAGTGTAGCACGTCCCGCACACTACAGTACTTATACTAAGGAGTACTAGTATGTAAGGAGCGGAGCAGGTGGCGTTCTATAGTTTCTGCCTACCCCCACGGGAAGAAGTCGTGAGTTTATGTATGTTTGTACTTATACTAAAATAATTGGATCACCCACCAGCGAGTAATCTTTATTTGATAACAATTAAAATACCTAAATAGATAAACAGTGGACCCAAACATTTTTCATAGCCAGAAAACACTTTAATGCCGCCGACACACGGACAAAAGAAGCCATAGAATACAATTAACATGTCTCTATTGGATTTGTCTGCCTCACTTGTAGGCCTTCTAATTGAGAGACCCTAATTGTGGTGGAACAGGTAAGATTTTAGGTCACAACGGTAATAATTTATATTATTGGGAATTCTAAATACAAACAGATACCTCTAAATAAATGGTTAGGTTGGGTAAGGTTGCTAAACACCCGTCCTATGCCTCGGGGGAACCGCAGGACAGCTCCAAACCTATTCTCGGAGTTTTCATGCGTCATGGTTCCTCTTCATTGTCCTTTGGGTAACTGAGCCTTCTCATGTGCTTACAGTTCAAAGAGAAAGCCATACCCTTGCGAGCACAGGCGACTAGGTTTGTTTGAAATAAAAAGCTAATGACTATTGCAGACAAAACCAGTCAAATATGGCACTAAAAACAAATGAGAGTGCGTAATACTAGGTTACTTTACCTACGAAGTTGCCGTTTCACAATACTGGCCATTTTAAAAGTTATTTATGTATGGCTGGCAATAAATTCTAAATTTAAATGAATATTATTTAAAAAATACGGAAATCTATTTTCAAATTCAGTCATTTGTTTATTGATAATTATTTTGTTTTCTCTACATTTGTATCTTTTGTCAACATCGACACGATAAAAATACGTGTATTTATGGAATATGAGTTCCGTCGCGGTAGCAATGCCACATAAACGGCTCGCAACATTAATTACGTGTACGGAGTGAACACTGCAAACGAACGCACGACTTTTTTGATCTAAAAATATTAACACCGTGGGCGCCCGAAAACTAAAGTTAACAACGACGAATTAAAGGCGATAGTGGAAACTGACGATACTCAATCTACGGCTGAGTTAGCACCAGTGTTCATCGTTAGCATCACAACAATGCACGGGCTTGCGGACGGTGAGCAATGGGTAGCTCACCGTCCGGTAAGGACCAGGCCCGGGTCGACGGCGCGTTGTATTCCACGCGCGCCTCAAAGAGATGTCGTCAGCACATATAGTAGGGGTCCACTAGGGCCGATGCCTGCCGGGGTCGCGGGAAGGTACTTATGGGTCACCGAGGCCCCCGCAATACAGGCAACAGGAAGGAATACGGGAGAAGTTATTTGATGATTGCCCACCCTCAAAAAAAAAAAAAAGCATCACCACAATATTGGTCCATTTGCGTCAAATTGGCAAGGTAAAAAAACTTTATATGTGGGTGCCGCACGAACACAACGATCGCCAGCGCGACGAACGCGTTGAGGTATACGCCTTGCGTTGCGTAACAGTCACAGAAACGAAGGGATTTTTGACCGCATTGTCACTTGTTTGGTGGTCTAGTGCCGGTATAATTCATCACAGCTTCTTACCAAATGGCACCAGCATTACTGCGGATGTGAACTGTGAGGAACTGGACACAATGATGGAGAAGCTCGCAAATCTCCGGCCAGTCTTGGTTATTCGCTCGTCCCCGCTGCTCCTACACGACAACGCTCGACCTCATACGCCACAGACAGACGGTCTCTAAGCTACAGTTAGAGAGAGAGTTAGGGTTGGAAGTTTTGCGCCATCCACCATTCTCACCAGACCTTGCGCCAACAGACTTCTACTTTTCCAAAATTTCGATAACTTTTTGGTAGGGAAACAATTCATTACCCGAGATGCAGTACAAAACGCCTTTGAAGAGTTTGTTGGCTCCCGTACTGACGCACCTGATCCCGTACCTGACTTCTTCAAAAAGGGCATTAAAAATGCCCACTACTCTGGCAGACATGCATCGATAGCATGGGTGCATGTTTTGATTGATAGAAATACAAAATATTTATATAAAAATTACTTTAACTTTCTGTATGCTAAACGGCAATTTCATAGGTAAAGACCTAATATGTGTGCCAATCTGTAATAATAATATTCCTCGGGAAATAGCCAGATGATATGAGTCCGATGTAAGCGATCCTACAATATAAAGCTAGGAATATCGTATTCGTGACAATAATCTCAGGAAAAATTACGATGTCGTGTCGAGATATAATGAGCCTTTGATGGTTGCTTGTTTCTCACGGATCTACATAAGAAGGGGGGGGGGGTCAAATTATCACATTGTGATGTAAATGATAACATGCTGAAGTTCAAGGCCATAATAGTATTAATAATATTAATACAATACATAGCGTTGGTGCAATCTGTCTTGACGTACTGCATCCCCATTTGGGGAGGAGCTGCAAAAACTAAATTTATTGACCTTGAGAGGGGACAACGTGCTCTTATAAAATTAATGTATTTTAAAAACAGTCGATTTCCTACTCTAAGCCTTTACCAAATTAGCGACTTACTCTCTGTTAGAAAACTATATATTATTAAAACCATACTTAATAAACACAAATCCCTTCCCCAGACTAAATTTAAAAAGAAGAAAAGACCTAATAGCAGATGTTCCACAAACTAAAACTAAATTTGCCAGCATCCAATACAAAAAGCGCTCTGCTCAGCTTTACAATAGATGTAATAGAGAAATCTACATACTATCGGCCAATCTTCCGCATGCTCACCTCTAAGGCGATAATCGTATAGCACGGCTCACGACTCGATCGCCCGATGCAAGCGTTTTGGCCAATGGGATACATGAAGCGTATTTTAGCCGTGTTTGTATTAATGTAATTATGTATAGTGTGTGTGACAGTCACACTAGGCGCGTGCTATGCTCACTTGTTTGTAAGACATTTTTTTAATGGGCACGGCCAGCGAGAGCGCTTTATGAATTGTTATTGTTGACAAGAAGTAATTTCGTACTAATATCTTCCGTTTGGTTTAGAAAATGTATTATTGGTATTGCTATACGCGTACCCTAAAAAAACTTTATTTAGCATTTTTGTTTACCACTTTGCCAAATTACAGCTTTCTAGTAAGAGTCTGTGAGCTAAGCCGGGGACAGACAGACAGACAGACGGTCATGGCGAAACTATAAGAGTTCCTTGTTGACTACGGAACCCTAAAACGAAGCAAGTTACGTAGTTTTGTTAGAAATTGTCATTTGCTATCTCTTTCTTTTATTGCTGGTTTGATTAAAATAGCAAAATTACTTACAGTAGTATTTGAACCATTACTTGGCGCAGTTTATACAATGTTATCAGATTTTTTTATTATTGCTGTCGCAACTTTTGCAACTGCAATAAAAATAAGTTCATTATCTAAGCACCATTGTTATTCAGTGGGAACGTCAGAACATCTGGTTAAACAATAGATCGGCTTTATAGAACGGCCATAAAATACGGTCGCAAAAAATTACGAAATATTTCCTCAACACACTTGCTTGTAAAGTGACTCAGAAATTCAGCTTATTATATAGAAGTATTTTTACTTTATATTTCTTTTTTCAATATACGCAGTTTTTGTCCAAAAACAATGAATATTTTTGAGAAAAAAAAATTCGTTACATCAGATAAATCAATCATCAAAATTATCATCATTTCATAAAATTATATATTTTTCACTACATATTAACCTTAATTTGCTTATTCAAAACATTATTTTGTTTATTATATTTTTTATATAGGCTGTTTAGCGGTTTTTCCAGCGCCTTTATTTACACCTGCGGCGCGCGGGATAAACAAAACAAGCGCGGTATTTTCCAGAAATACTTGTTAACGTTTTCATTGTGTGGTTAATTATTATCAAAAATGTTGACTTCAATTAGGAAAGAAGAGCGAAGAGCAACGCGTAGATTTAACCCCCCGGAAATACTAATCTAGGCACGAAACGCTAGTGACAGCCTGTTGCCTGCAAAATCTAGAGAGAAATACCTAGCGGCGTACGAAACTAATAACAATACCAGTCTCTTTTTTTCCTCTCAAGTTGAAAACCGTCGTATGAAACGCGCACACACTCGACTCCCTTATCGCGCTCGCTCGCCCTCGGCTCGCGCGAATAATACCGGCTCGTGCAGTGAGTAACCAACATACCACACATATTTATATTTTTTGTTACACGCCCTATACTCACACAAATTCATATTGTCTCTAATTGGACGAAACCAGGAAGGGGTGTGGTTTGTCACTAGCTGCGCTTGCCGCAGAAATATTTTCTAAAGTGAGCATGCTTAAGTTTTGCCAATAGTACACAACAATAAACAGCATGAATGCAAAAAAATACTAACTGAATGGATTAAACCACTTAGTTATGAAGACACAGAGGCATTATTGTTAAAAGTACACACCATTAGTAGTCTTATGCTCAATCCCATTCACTCATGTCATTCTCTCACCTACACACATCACACACACATTCACGTACACAACACACATACGTCCTCACGCACACACAAGTCATGCAAGCACACTCTGCGTAACTTTTAAATGTAACCCATTATAGTTTTAAGTTGTTTTATTTGTACGAAAATAGTAAAAAATGGTAAAATAGAAATAAACAAGTATTTTATAAGTACAACCTATGCATGGAAGAGCGGAGTCTCCTAATACAGGCTTTATACGCTTAAAAGGAGGCTCCAATCACTACTGATGTAAGATGCAAACTTGTTAATTCCAATAAACCTATTTTTCATTTTCATTTTTCATAATAGTATCTATAGGGGTTCAGGGGCAAAATGTCCAATTCCCAAAATGTCCAATTCACAAAATGTCCAATTCTCAAAATGTCCAATCTTTGAGAATGTACAAATTTGTTCAATAATTCATCAAAACGAATGGGTAGCAAAAATAATAGGTTGGCAGCTACAGTGAAGTAGCATTTTAAGTATAAAATCATTTGGGTTAGGTTAGGTTAGAACAATGACCACTAACGCGCGACCACGAGCGAGCGAAGCGAGCGCGCCGCGGCAGCGGCCGCCGAGCGTCAGATCTCCTCGTTTGTTGGAGAAAATAGATTTTTGTTTTCAGTTGTAATGAAACAATAATACGTTCTCAAAGATTGGACATTTTGGGAGTTGGACATTTTGACCATTGGACATTTTGAGTATTGGACATTTTGCCCCTAAACGTCTATAAGATATACAAGATCTACACGATCAAATTAAATTAGTAATCGAAACTCCGCAGACGTGATGGGTGGTAACACGATAAAACAAACAATATTACGATTATTTTTTGGGTCATCGACTTTTCTTAGTTTACTTACTTGAAATACCATTTTTTTTTTGTTGTGTAAACTTCACAGACGTAATGAGTACCCATAACTAAACAAAATAAAGCAAAAACAACTGATTTGCTTAACTTGTAATTCATGTTACTATAGTGCCAGCGGTCGTTGACCCTAAAAAAGTTAAACAAATCTATTTTTTTGGTTATGTTGGTTAGATATCGATACTCATCACGTCACTGGAGTTTAGCTACCTAATTTAATTTAACCTTGTATAGTAATCTATTCAATAAAAATAAAATGCTGTTCGTTGGTAAGCGCAATACTTAAGAACGGCTAGACGGATTTGGCTATTTTTAGGATTCCGTACCCAAAGGGTAAAACGGGACCCTATTACTAAGACTCCGCAGTCCGTCTGTCACCAGACTGAATCTCATGAACCGTGATAGTTAGACAGTTGAAATTTTCAGAGGATGTATTTATATTGCCTCTATAACAACAAATACTAAAATACAAATTAAAATAAATATTTACAGGGGCTCCCGTACAACAGATATGATTTTTTTGCCGGTTTATACTCGCACTTGGCCAGTTTTTGTTTTAAAATGTTCGTAATAGCCCGAATCAGGTTCTTACGAAAGAAAAACTAGAAAATTTTCTCAGTTAGTCTTCAAATTTGGAAAAAACCGAACGTCCTTTTTTGAACGAATTAATGAAATTAGTTTTTTTTTTTTTTATTAATTTATTATTATTTGTAACTTGCCAATAAAATATAAAATGATTTTTCAATTAAATGAAACGAAGCTTATTGAACGAGTTTCAGTTTCGTAGTACACACCTACCTAACTATACATACTTATTCTATAGATGTTATAAAATCAGAGAAAAATCGTGAATATTTTTGTGGTTAAGTATTCTTGTTTGCATATTTTAGGAACCCTTCACTGTGCGTGGTCCAACACGCACTTGGCCGGTTTTTTAAATAGTAGCTCACAAACGCAGTAGACCAGGAAACGGAAGGCAGCAGTGGGACAGTAGATCATCACCATTTCAACCGAAAGACGTCCACTGCTACACATATGCCTCCCCAAGTGTCGCCACATCCCGGAGGACACGGTGGAGAGGATCGGCGGCGGAGATCTCTCGCGTCCGGCCCTGGTCCAAGCCATGGTACGGAGCGAGAGGGTATGGGCAGCCGTCACCTTCTGCGAAGCAGTAATGCTCGCGAAGGAGGAGGCGGGACGGTTGAGGGAAAGGCAAATTTCGCGCCCTCTCGCCCCTTGCCACCGCAGGAGACGGCCGTCGGGAATCCCGGGCGGATTTCCGGCCACCATAGGCGCGGGCTTGCGGGCGGTGAGCAATGTGTAGCTCACCGTCCAATAACGAGCAGGCCCGGGTCAACGGCGCGTTGTGTTCCACGCGCGCCTGAAAGAGATGTCGTCAGCACAAGTGTAGGCGTCCACTAGGTCCGATGCCTGGGTTGCGGGAAGGTACAAAAGGGTTACCGAGGCCCCTGACAACACAGGCAACGGGTGGGTTTTAGTCAGAAAGAGTCTGATACACCCTCCCGCTCCGCCCAAAGCGGGTGAAGTTATTTGATAATTTCCCATCCAAAAAAAAAAGTGTCGTCACATCGGCCGGTCCTGTGGTTCTCTAAGCAAGCGGTTTTCCGCATAGCATAGGCTTATTATAATAAAATTACCGAATCAACCGTTACCTACTTTAGTCTTGAATTCAATCAGGGATCGTTAAAAACGACATAATAGAACTAGAGAGATTCCTGTCTGCATATAAATTTGAGACTAATAGAACTATCGCCTCTTAACTGACGCCCCGGTCGCGTTTAGTATAATATCTACTATGATGAAAATACGAGGTCTTATCGCGACTTAGCAACAATATAATTATCCACTCAACAATTTAGGACAAAAGAGCTTCTCTTGCTCTTGTTAATTGATGACCTAAAACTTAATTTCTGAGAGATGTTTTAGTAATTTAAAATGGGTAATAATTTTTACGACTGTTATTTTAACATTAGGGAGGTTATTATGAACACTTGAAAAAAATAATGGGCAGTAATCACATTATTCGGCGGTTGGTAATGTTTAGTAAACATGAACAGTAATAAAAAGAAAATTGTTGGTTATTCCATCCTACAATGTCAGTACAAAAAAAAAATACTCACATAGTGTAATAAATAAATACATAATAAGCCTATAATGATAGGCTGGGACACAGGCCTCCTCTCTGTGAGGGGGAGTGGGCCGTTATCCAGCACGCGGGCCCAGTGCGGATTGATAGATGTCACGTGTCATCAATGGGTTAGGTTAGGTTAGAACTGTGACAAACCGCGCGCGAGCCGAGCGAGCCAAGCGAGCGGTGCTGCGGTAGCAGCCATTAAGCACTACTTCTAAGTTAGATTTCTTACTGACTAATTCGGATTTGCCAACTGCCCCACACCTATAACTGCTCGATCAGTCATTTTACTGCTTCATTATTCATTTAATTACCCATTTAAATATTAATTTGTTATGACTCATTTTTATTTAGTTTACTGCTCAGTTTTTACTACCAAACTTGTTACTATGCAAGCATTTTGTAAATTTTAATTTAATAATACTACAATTAACAACAGTAACTGCCGCTTTAAATCAGTGCCATTAAAAATGAACCCCCTTATTTAAAAGTTGCATAAAGTTAAGAGATGTTTAAAAGTCACAAAATGTATTGTTAAACAGACGCTAATAATTACTTACTTAACTTTAATTGGTCAAGGACAGCTAATCAGTCACAATTGATTTTCTATTGTTTAACACCGAATCGGTGCCGCGCGGGGCTTTACAGGTTTTAAACAACGTTTCTAAATATGGGGTATATCAATATATATACAGGGTGACATTAAAAACATGCGACAAATCGAAATGGGAGATTGTACTCATCATTATGAACAACTTTTACTAAGGGACCAAAGCTACAATCCCCAAAAAAAAACTGCTGTCCCCTACATTTATGTTCGCAATACCTCATCAAAATGTAGGAAAAGCAGATTTTTTTTTTGGGATTACAGCTTTGGTCCCTTAGTAAAAGTTGTAAATAATGATGTATACAATGTCCCATTTCAGTTTGTCGCAAGTTTTCAATTTCAACCTGTATATATATATATTGAGTGCCTTGTCCCCCAATTCCAATAAAGCTTAAGTTTTGTACATATTATTCTAGTAATGCTTAGATATATTTTCATACGTACAAACTTTGTCGCTTGCGATCAAGAAGTTCGTGAGTTCGTGACAACCGCTTTCAAGGGTTTACCTGCAAGCTCTATGACTCAATGGAATGATAAACATGAAAGTAACTATAGTTCTAATCGTAATCTAGAAACTTATTGGACTTACATAACCTACAGATAGAACAGCCAATGAGAAAGAGAATCTGATAGACATGCATGCATAAAAACATTACGGTCCATAAGAATTTATATCAAAATACAAGTCACTTACTTAGTTTGTTCTCATTGAAATAGAAACTCTACGTGAGAGTTATACAGTGTGTTTTTGATTGGAAGTGTTTTGTTGTGATTTCCAAGAGGGGGAAATGAGGCTCTTGCGCTGGCGCAGCCAGTGTGACGCGAGCGTTGGCGCGCTGTGCCCGAGCAGTTTTAACGGTTTGCGAACTACGCCAAATCGATACAGAACTGTTTTCAAGTGAAAGTGTCAGAATGTTGTGATGCACGTGCAGTGATAAGTGTACAATCGATTATAATAGTGTAATAACCAAAATCGATTATCAAGTTAGCACAGTGATTGAGTACAGCATCGGATGACGCTACGGTAGGTCAAGTAGTTCCGTACAAACTATCTTTTTATGTACATTCGCGGAGAGAAAACGTCGTTCGTCAGTCTGTCAAGTGATTTTTTCACGGCAATTATTGTAGGAATGCTGTTTTGCGAAACTGGTCAACTGTTCGTCGTATAATTTATAAATTACGGTGAACATGTGCACGCTAATTTGATAGCTCCGTATAAGGAATACGGTTGATGTTTCTTTTGTCTAAGTTTTGTTTTGAATTTGATTCGTTGTTTCTACTTGGTTGTCTGTTGAAAACATTCATTCGTGGATCTTTAACAGTATTTAAGAGTCACCAGAAGCCCTAAAGTCTAACAACCAGTCTTACCACGGAGTATCGTATTAGATAGATAGAATACTCTTTATTATGTACACCATAAAAATTACAGCTATAAATGTAGAAATTTTACAATGGGCGGTCTTATCGCTAAAAGCGATCTTTTAATGACAACCTTTATACCCAGTAACTGGGTTGTGGAGGTCAGATAGGCAGTCGCTCCATGTAAAATACTGGTGTTCAGCTGTATCCGGGAAGACTGGAAGCTGACCCCAATATAGTTGGGAAAAGGCTAGGCCGATGATGATGTCTTTTGAAAACGATATTTGGACTGACAAAGAGGAGTTGGCTTTTAGAATAGCTTCGTCTGCAATTTTGCTAACTAGACCTTATTTGGTAAACCTCCATGTTCTAAGTCCCACACTATGATAAATCTTCTTCATAATGACTGTACCTATAGTCAAACAAAAACTTGTTTGGGTAAGCCAAGACTTACAACATACAATCAATATTTGAAGACTCCTTAGCTACATAAAATTAATGACGTATTATACATATATAGCTTTGCTATGACGCATTGTAGAATTATCATTCTACAATAAATGTTTGGTGACATTCCTCCTTGCTTTCATAGAGTAGGTATTCAACCTTTTCTTAGAGATTGGTACTGGCATATTTTGGTCTTGCTTTAGAATATTAGTTTGATTTTTCTTTGTTTGTGACAGTTTGATTTATTGAGATTTATTTATTATTAGTTAGTTATTTATTTGCATAATATACACTCAGTTACAGGCTAGGTTAAAACGTATGAGTACATGACCTTGTTAGGGCGCAGCAAGTATAATATATTACCTACATTTAACTTCTATGTTAAATATTTAGAAATTCACATTACATTGCATACCTACTAGAAATTAATATCACAATATTAATCATGATTACTAATATATAATCTCTTTCTAACATATTTCATTTAATTCATATTAATTAAAGTCATTTTAACTATATAGTAACATTAATAAAATCATTTTATACGTAGATATATAACATTTATGCTTTATTTAAAAGTAATGACTGAAGACGCTGACAACATCTAAACCGCAGTCACTGTCAGATTGCATAGAAAAGAAAGAGAAGCGCAATGACACAATGCTTGTAATTTATTGCAAAATATGAAGCAATTATCTGTTTATTCAAAATTAAGTTGAGTAATCGAAAATAAAAAAAACAACCGAGTTGTGCATTCAAATAAGACGTTCTTGTTATTAATTAAATACGTAACGTATATTTAATACAGATATTTTGGATTAGAACTCAAGTTAAGAGGTTAGTTTAACGTTAGTTTGCATCGAGATTTTTTTGAAAACGTGTTTTGGTAACAACCAAGTTCTGGGAAATATGTTCAAAATTAACATATATTTTTTTCCGTTGCCACAAACTATACAGATTTGGCAATTTTTTTTTCTTACGAAAAGCCGATTTTGGTCAATTTGGTCTTGTCAGTGCCTTAAGTCTAACTTTAAATATGTGTGCCACGGCATGCACGTTTTCTTATATAGGGAATTAATTCTTGGCAGTCAGTTAGTGTGTTTAACGCTGGTCAATTCCACAGACGAATGTTATCCTGCCCTTGTTGTTATATTCTGTTGCCGTATTGGATATTATAGGAATGATGACAAAAAATGTTGAAATGTTGGTCTCGGTACCGACGATGACTAATCAATTTTCAGTCACTAAAAGACGTAAACCAAAAAGTAAGTATCTATCGAATATGATAATGTCACACTTAAGGACGATGAAAGTGCCGAAAGACATTGGATTCGTTGAAAACATAGATATAAGGCTGAGCGCGCACTGCGATGCGGTGGAATGCATTGCGTTAGTTCTGCCGCACGGTATAATAAACGCAGTCACTAGTCCGCGCGCTGGCAGTGAAAAAACCTTTGTGAAGTTAATCCCCGATTTAATTATTCAGATTTTTTGTTAATGCTAATCATTTGAGAATCACTAAATAATATTATTTAGCGATTTATAACTCTCAATCTCTCTCAAACGATATAAAAAAATCTGCATGCGTTTTTTTCACCGCAGTGTACGCGTTTCCACTGTGTTTTGTTGTTACACAGATTTTGCGGTAGCAAAACACACCGCAGTGCACGCTAAGCCTAAGAAAGAAGGGGATCCCACCAAAAACATAAAATGTAAAAAATGACATGTCTCACAACGCAGTCGCTTCACTACAAAAAGATATGAGATCTCATGTAAAACCAAGTCAGTTATTTTAGTAAGTGTCTATGGAAACACCTATTCAACAACTTTGTTATAAATTGTTATCTTATCTAATCAATTATCTATCAACATTTATAGTGACCTTAACAATATTAAACACATTTATTTCAATAATAATTATAATTACTTGGCGATTAAAAATAATAATAAATAATGTTATTCTAGAGCAATGGCGGCGACGGTAACGGCCCCGACTCACGTAGGTTTAACCCAGACAGGCACTTTACTTTGTGTAAATTATTTTATCACCACTGCACTCAAAACGGTGAAGGAAAATGTCTTGAGGACACCGATGTCCTAGAAAAAATAAAATATCGATGTACCAACCCGCACGGGGTCCGCGTGGTGGATTACGGCCACTCTCTCTCACCGAGAAGAGGCCTTTTTTTCTTTTGGATGGGAAATCATCAAATACCTTCTCCCGCTCTGGGCGGAGCGGGAGGGTGTGTCAGACTCTTGCTGACTAAAACCCACCCGTATTCCTTCCTGTTGCCCGTGTTGCCAGGGGCTCGGTGACCCTTTAGTACCTTCCCGCGACCCCGGCAGGCATCGGCCCTAGTGGACCCCTACACACCGAGAAGAGGCCCAGCTTTGGGAATATTATAGGCTGATTCAATCAATCTGCCTAGCCTTTTCCCAACTATTTTGGGGTCGGCTTCAAGACAACCGAATGCAGTTTTGAATACCAGTATTTTACATGGAGTGACTGCCTATCCGACCTCCACAACCCAGTACTGGGTAACACGATACCCCTTGGTAAGTCTGTCAGAATTTCGGGCTTCTGACGACCCGTAACGACTGTCAAAAATCCACGAATGAAAGCCGGGACCAACGGCTTTACGTGCTTTCCAAGGCATATAGGCTGATTAAATTATTAATGTCATTATAATCTATCCTTAAAGTTCAATGGTGTAATAATGATTTTCTAATTGTTGTATGAAACCAGACAATTAAACTAATTGTGTAAATTAAAGACATCTTAGCAATGGAGAAGAATAAATAATCATTCATATTATAATTGCTAACAAAACAAATCTCAAAGCACAAGTTTCTCAGCAATTTCACTAAGACTTTTCTAATAAATTTATTAAAACAAAAAGTAGAAATATTATCTGAAGATTATTACAAACTTTATATATAACACCTCAAGAATTATAAATAGCTTTTATTAAGATTCTTTGGAACTCTTTATCTACGCCGTTTATATTATAGTAATTCGTTATTCTGTGTGTTTTCAGTCTTTTCTTTATTCATAAAAATAATTCCTTACCATATTCCGGAGCAAACATACTTTACTAAGCAGGTAACAATCTCCTTGTATTACGGTTAATAGCTTACGTCCACTTGAGTTAATGCCTTATTCGACTGGGCTTAGGAAAAGTCAGAAGAACTTACTAAGGCTCGGGTAGACGCCGTTAAATTGGCCATACAAATGAGCCCTCCCCCCAAGCCGCGATGCCGTTCGGTTTCAAAGGGAATATTTATTTTTAGTATCGAAAATATGAATATTTGAAAATCTTTTCATACAAAAATATCATGAAAATATCCTTAAGTAGTTTGAAAGTACCTAATATCGTTTTTTATGCTTTGGGTAGGCATTATTTCCTAAATTTATAACAATACTTAAATATTTTGCGGAAATCGCGAAACGTCTAGTTGATGTAACTGGTGACCGAACAGCTGGCGGCTTTCTCGCGCAACGCATCACCATTGCAATTCAGAGAGGAAATGCCGCCAGCATCCTCGGTACAATGCCCCGAGGGCCTTTTTTAGGCTTAACTTAGTTTTAATTTAATTTAGTTATTGTTAATTATCATCTTGTAATTTGGTTATGTAAATAAATACATTCTATTATTGCTTCATACCTAAAATATTCACATAATATAGAATTGATGAGTACGCATTCTAATTTAAAATACATTTTTGCATAACTTACTTGCATTATTTGAAGGCGTAATAACAGATTTAAAGGTCACTCAAATCAAATATCTGCGCCTTAACATAAGTATAGAAACCTGTGCTGAGGGCAGCATAAAAGTAGCAGGAAAAATACAAAACCATGGAGACTGATAGAAAATGGTAAGAGGCCTATACCCAGCAGTAAACGATTACAGCATTCCAACACATTTTTAATCACAATCCGAATGATTTTGAAGGAAATTCCTAATCCATTGCTTCGTATGATTGAAAAATATCTGCTAAACAACATATTCATATTCATATCTTTCATTGCATTCCATAATGTTTTATAGATGCTACAAAGGCTTAGAGCTAAGGTACAATAACGGACCCTGTAGGGCACAGCAAAAATTTAAAATTAAAATAATTCTGAAAATAAAAATAAAATTAAGAAAGTCAATAATTTTTTACATTTTAAATACACTATTAACATTAATTAAGTAAATATAAAAAAAAAACATTTTGTTCGGATCTCCCCATATAGGTTGTGGTACATAATAATTATTTGATCCGGTCAATTAAACATAATATCATATTATATATTTTATCTATGTATCTATGACTAACTGTGGATGGTGTCTGCTTGTATTAAGTCAATTTTTTTGTCATACGAGTATATGTACATACATATGTATTCGTAAATAAAGTAATGAATGTTCTTGAACTGTCAAAATGAATGGTATCTCCATTTTAAGTACGTTACGTTACCCTGCCGGTACAGACGATGATGATGATCACAGGTTAAACTTTTGCAGAAAATGTCTTTATTCTAAGAAATCGTCTAAATCCTACTAATATTATAAATGCAAAAGTTAGTAAGAATGGATGGATGGATGTTTGTTACTCTTTCACGCAAAAAGTACTGAACGGATTTGGATGAAATTTGACAGACAGATAGTTTATAACCAGGAATAACATATAGAATACTTTTTATCTCGATATACCCACTGGGACAAAACTTATGTGGGTGAAACCGTGGGGCGCATCTAGTCTAAATTTTGACTTATCTGTTTTGTTCAGCCTAGGTTAGATGTTTTTTTTTTTCATTTAGCTTAGTCAAACCTCACATTGACTTAATTTACTTCTAACATAACATCACGCCTTGTTTCCCTGAAGGGTTGGGCAGAGGTTTACCTGTAGTACACCCACATTTCGCCAGATATGTTTTTTAAGTCCCATGTAATAGGGGGCGGGCCTATTGCCATCAACCGGGCATAAATCCAGACTCCGGGCTGCTACTGAGAAATTCCAAATAGAAAAACTCAATAACACTTTGCCCGACGCGGGAATCGAACCCAGGACCTCATGCTCAACGGTAGCGCTTGCCACCACCGGACCAACGAGGCAGTAATTTACCTCTAGTGCTCTACAAAGACATTTGCTCAGTTGGCGGATGCCAACTTAATAATTAGGTACTTAGTTATCTCAAAAGGTTCCTTGATGTTTGTCGTGTAACCTGTTAGGCCCATGAAACGCATTATGTCTGCCTTTTGATGTCCTACTCGGAAATACCCTTTAACTTAATTTGAATTAAGGAAAGGGGTTTTAATATAATAAAAATGCCATAAAAAGGGATTTTGATGTTTACTTAAAGGGAAAAATTTTAGGGTTGGCATTTTCCAAAAATTCTTAATATTGGAGCCATGAAATGCAAAGTCGACTGCCGAGTATGTTTAGTTGGCCGCTACTACTGACCATGAGGTCCTCGGTTCGATTTTTGGGTCGGGCAGTGTCATTGAGTTTATCATCTGGAATTAGTCAGTAGCCGCTCGGAGTCTGAATTCGTGCCCCGTTGATGGCAATAGGCTCGCCCCTTATTCCATGGGACTTAAACATAACTGGCGAAATGTAGGCATAGTATACGAGTAGGTGGACCTCTGCCCAGCCCTTCCGGGAATACAGGCGTAATGTTATGTGAAATGAAAAAGTCGAAGACAAATCAATGAATGCCTTTAGACATCCGTCAATACATTGATGATATCATATTTCGGAAACTGGTTTTCAAACCAAAAGGTTGCAGATGTCAGACGGTAGGAGATAAAACTGGCAAGTCATCGGTATAGTGAATGAATGGTGGGGACTTTTTAATGAGATTTTTCAAGTATATTTAAAAACTAAGGTCATCATCATTCTCCTGCCTTTATCTATGTCTGTCTATCTTATGTCTAGCTAGTGCAAAGTGAAGTGCTACTATATTTTTTTTCTATGGGTCTGTGTCGCCTAAAATAAATGGTATTATTATTTCGTTTATTTAATTTGTTTTTCCATACAAAATACATTTTTAAATACCTATTTCTTTAAAATATATTTAAAAAAAAACGTATAAAAATAAAAAAAAATTGTGGTCCGCCGGTGTCTGGAGCAGAATCCAAGCAACCGGTGGTTAGAGCTCTAGAGACAGGAACTTCCTCACGATGCGAGCCGTATCGAGGAGTACCGCCTTCTGAATCGGGCCCTTGATCCACCCGCCTAACGAGAGCCTCGAGAGATGATGGTTGAGGCTTTCGGCCATCAGGCCATTGGCCGTTGCGACAAACGGCACAATGACAGCCGAGCTCACATTCCACCTGTCAATAACCTCTTGTGTATTATTATTATCTTTTATTTCATTATATACACATTATAATTATATTTTTAAATATTAGAATATAAAAAAATATATAAAAACATTTAAAAATATAAAAAAAAATGGTAGCCCACCGGTATCGGGAACAGGGACCAAGCTACCGGCGGTCAGGGCTCCAGAGAGAGGAACCTTCTAACAATACGGGCCGTGTCCAGAAGTACCGCTTTCTGAATCAAGCCCTTAATCCAGCCGTCCAACGTGAGCCTCCTTAGGTGTTGGTCGAGGCTCTTGGCAATTAAGCCATTGGCTGATACGACTATCGGCACAATGATTGCTGAATCTACATCCCATTATTATTATTATTATTTCGTTTATTTATTTTTTTACATATAAAATATATTTTTAAATATTTCTTGAAAAAAGGTATAAAAAAAAAACATTTAAAAATATAAAAAATAGTGGTCCGCCGGTGTCGGGAGCAGAGTCCAAGCTACCGGTGGTTAGGACTCCAGAGACAGGAACCTCCTCACAATGCGGGCCGTATCGAGGAGTACTGCCTTCTGAATCAGGCCCTTGATCCAGCCGCCTAACGAGAGCCTCGAGAGATGATGGTTGAGGCTTTCAGCCATCAGGCCATTGGCCGTAACGACAATCGGCACAATGACAGCCGAGTCAACATTCCACATGTCAACAACCTCGTGTGCTAAGTCGAGATATTTTATTTGCTTCTCTTTCTCAGCTTTCACGAGGTTTTCGTCATGTGGAATGGTAACATCGACTATCATTGCGCGGCGCGCTAATCGATCTATCACCACTATATCAGGCTTATTGGCGACAATAGTCCTGTCAGTAATGATAGACCGATCCCAGTACAACGTGACATTGTCATTTTCGAGAACTGGGTCGGGCGCATACTTGTAATACGGTACCTCAGAGTTCACAAGTTTATATTTCAAAGCAAGTTGCTGGTGAATAATCCTAGCCACTTGGTTATGTCTGTGCAAGTACTCGCCGTTAGCCAGACGAGAACAACCAGAGATAATATGTCTGATAGACTCACCCGGACGGTGGCATGCCCGACACACGTCAACCGTCCCGTCCTTCATAATATGTCTCCGGTAGTTATTCGTCAAGATAACTTCGTCCATAATTGCACAGACGAAACCTTATTATTATTATTATTATTATCTCAATTTATTTGTGGTCGGCGCAACATGTATTTTCTTCCATACTTCTCTATTAGTTATCATCGCGGTAGTCACTCCGTTTCTAGCCATATCATCTTTCACACCATCCATCCATCGAAAACAAAAGTTCAGGTATGTGACAAGAAATATGTATAAAGGACGTTATAAACATCTTTTTTATTTAATAGGGAAAAACCAGGATGCGAAGAATAATGTTTTTTGTTGCCAAGGTTTTTTTTTTGCTATCATTAAAACATTATTGACTGTAAGGCTGGCACAAACGAACCACCGACCACGGCCGCCGGTAGCCCAGCAACAAGCAGTTCACATGCTTTTTCATACGTTTTGTATGGATTCGTCGCACACGTGTGTCCAGTGGCAGTGAGAGCAGTGGTGGCCCAGTGGTAATGGCCGCGACTTACGGGTTGTAGGTCGTAGGTCCGAACCCGGACAGGCGCTTTACTTTGTGTAAATTATTTCATCACCACTGCTCTCAAAACGAAGACATGTGACTTCTACCAATCCGAACTGGGCCCGCGTGGTGGATTACGGCCCACTCCCTCTCACAGAGAGGAGGCCTGTGTCCTAGCAATGGGAACATTATAGGCTGATTATATGTGGCCGGTGGCCGCCACCCGCTACAGCAGAACTCAATACCGCAGCAAGTGGCGACAGCCACCGGTGCCTGTGGTTGGTGGCTCGTTTGCGCCGAGCCTTAGGGACGTTATTTTAGTGGTCACAAATAATCATATTGAAATTAATCTGAATTTTAACCTACCACTATCTTGCTACAGGGGTTTAGTGGCGCGTGGCCGAAATCGGAACTAACATCGCCATCTAGTTTTTTCACAAAACAATTGCACAATTATTTACCAACATCCTCATGGATGACCTCCATCCTGGGGTAGGTGGAGGGGCCTGTCAGACTCTTACTGACTAAAACCACACGGTGTTCTGCTCCTACCTTTAGCCGGGGCGCTGGAGAGCTTGCGCATTTCGTCACGCTCCCCCGGCTAGGTGTTGGCCCGCATGAATCTATGCGGACCCCGTCACCCTCAGCAGCCACATACGGCTGCAATTGCTCTAGAGAGGCGCGCGCTGAACACGGCGCGCCGCTGCGCCGTCTCGGGCCTTTCACTGTTCAGGCAGCAAACTAACCAATAACGCCCCCCTATCGACATCATTCGATCGCCAAATTATTATTGTAGTAAGGTTTACTAGGTTCGATATTTGAGATTTGAAGGGGTATTTAGGTACATACCCCTTCAAATCTCAGATATCGAACGTTGATTATTCTGTAGATACAAATTGCATGTCGCAGCTTAAGACGCTGACAACACCTAAACCGCGGTCACTGTCAAATTCCATAGAAAAGAAAGAGAAGCGCGATGACACAACGCTTGTAATTTATTGCAAAATATGAAGTAATTATCTATTTACTCAAAACTGAGTTGAGTAATCGAAAATAAAAAACAACCAAGTTCTGCATTCAAATAAGACGTTCATGTTATTAATTAAATACGTAACGTATGTTGATATTTGATACAGATATTTTGGATTAGAACTCAAAGTAAGAGGTTAGTTTAACGTTAGTTTGTATCGAGATTTTGTTTTCAAAACGTGTTTTGGTAACAACCAAGTTCTGGAAAATATGTTCAAAATTAATATATATTTTTTCCGTTACCACAAACTATACAGATTTGGCAATTTTTTTTCTTAAGCGAAGCCTATTTTGCTCAAGTGGGTCTTGTCAGCGCCTTAAGATAATCTGCAATCAGAGTACACAGGTAGAACTTGCTACCTGACTGACGATTTTGAAACAGTGAATGTTTGAAGACCTAATTAAAAGTAACACGTTATTCATTTTATTTTATAAATGTTTACTAAAAAGGTATAATAAAAAATAAAAATATATCTAAGAATTTACCAGTAGGTATAGAGAAAGATACTAAAATAAATGGGACTGGCTGAATGCCGTAACTCATTACACTTAAATGGTAACAAATATGTTTTTTTATTCCGTCAATTAATTTTTAAATCATAGGTATTTTTTGATATTGTAATTAAGATCTTAATAATGACACTAGTACATTGTGTGACAGTACAGTTAGTTGACATTATTATGAATTCTTTATTTATGCTTATTATTTTGACATTATAAATAATGCATTTTTTTACGAAACTTAACTTAAATTTTTAAATTCATAAGTTTATTACAATATTTCATAACTTTATATAATATTCTCATAATGTAACTCGTTTTGATTTGCATGTACATACCTTATTATTTAATATTTCTACACCAACAATGGTAGTATGAGTGAAACAGTGTTTAATGTAAGATCTCAATGTACCATATACCGAGAAATAAATAAAATAACACAAATATTGAAATGTCAAAGAATTCTCAGACAAGTTCCTTGATAAAGCCCGTTTCCAAAACGAGAATGTTCATGGTCACTTTGTTCTATAGATCTGCCGTTGCGTTGTGTTATTTTAAACCAATTGATCGCCAATCCGGGATTTCTTCCTTGCAGGTGAAGTGATTTGCATTCAAAACGGGTTTCTGTTGTCAGCCAGTAATTCTCTCAAACCTTTGAAAAATTATAATTCTTAATTTAAAGTTTGTAAAAATGCTTATCATGAAGTCAACAATGAATTATGTTTAACAATTTATGTACCTAAATGAAAGCTACTTTATTTATTTCATAAGTTGTTGTCTCATGTATTTTTTTTCTTTTCCTTATCACACATAGTCTACTGTTTAGCATAAAGTTGTTCCACAAAAGAAACTACTCGTTGCTCTTAAGGCGCTGACATGACCCAATTGACCAAAATAGGCTTCTCTTAAGAAAAAAAATTGCTTAATCTGTATAGTTTATGGTAGCGGAAAAAATATATGTTAATTTTTAACATATTTCCCAGAACTTGGTTGTTACCAAAACACGTTTTGAAAAAAAAAATCGATACAAACTAACGTTAAACTAACCTCTTACCTTGAGTTCGAATCCAAAATATCTGCATTAAATATCAACATACGTTACGTATTTAATTAAAAACAAGAAAGTCTATATAAATGCAGAATTTGGTTGTTTTTTATTTTCGATTACTCAACTCAATTTAGAGTAAATAGATAATTGCTTCATATTTTGCAATAAATTACAAGCGTTGTGTCGTCGCGCTTCTCCTTCTTTTCTATGCAATCTGACAGTGACGCGGTTTAGGTGTTGTCAGCGTCTTAATAACAGTAAGAAGCATCTGCTAACTTCAATGCAAGAGCTGCAATTCTAAGTTAAGGCTCGTGCGGACTGCGCAACGTGATTGTGCGATATATATCCGTAAAACAATTTCTATGAAAACTCTATGGAAATTGTTCTACCGGTGTCGCGTCGCGCCATCGTGTCGTGCCTGTCTGCCCGAGCCTTTAAATAATATAAATGCTTACATAAGTAGTTTAATGACGTTAATAATGTGCGTCATTGAATTGCAAAAATAGACGGGAAATTAGCAAGGACGTTGGTACATATAATAATACCTCTACATACATTAGCTAAAGTTAATGTGGCAGGAAATCAAATCGAAATAAAAACTTATTGAAATTACTTGTGACAGGGAAGTCCAAATTATAAATCCTTCGAACGATTGCCAAAATGTTCCACAACACTGAGAGAAATAATGAACGAATAACGTTTATTTTGACGGTCCCTGAAAAACAAAATAAAAAAGTGAAAATAATGTTTTAACAACAATACTGTGTGCCCACACTGAATTATGTCGGATGATATCAAAATAACACAAGAGTATCAATTTCGCTAACAATATTTTAAACCGCATTAAATTGGAACAGCAATCTAATGTTAGCTCGGACAAAATCATTCACTAGAAAACAAACTAGCCATGTCATGTTTTTGCTTGGCCAAAAAGCAGATGACCTATGTAGTTTGTGATTGGTTGCGCTGTGTATACGGACCGCCATTGAAATACTAGTGCTATAACATTTCGGTTTCTAAGAGATCACAGCCGCCTATAGACAAACAGAGGCATTGCCATCCATGAGACAAAGCTTTAATTAATGTCTCATGATCCTGTAATTATCCTTTAAACCGAAACAGAAGTGCTGTTTCGACATAGATAATGGTGGCAGAAATTATCTGGACGAACCCTTTCACAAAAAGCTCTGCTACAACTAAAATTAAATCCAAAGTTACTTAGGACGCAATTTAACCTTTACTTTTTCTGCAAGATAAAACAACATGAATTGTACATATTAATTCGTGTTCCGTGTTAATACGAATGTTAAAACAATGTAGAAGGGATTATAGTAGGTACAAGACGTGTACAACTTTTGTTGCACGAAGGTCGTTGAGAAGTTGAGGCCTGTGTCCGCTAGCAAAATTTGAAAGGACGAACTGATACGATTAAAGGTCGGGTAATCGCTGTTGACCTTGGCATACAAATGCGCGTTGCATTCACACCACGCCGCCGTTCGATTTCATAGGGAATCATCATCTGCCTAGCCTTTTCCCAACTTCGTTTAACGTGCTTTCCGAGGCACGGAGGGGTCTTGGTATGTAATGATTACGGTTTCTTATGGAATATTACATTTATTTTTATTAACGTAAATATGAATATTTTAATTAATAATAAACGAGGCTGTTCATCCAAGAAACAAACATGAAAATATTATAATTAGTTTGAAAGTAAGTTTTTTTTTTATTTGGGTGGACATCACTTCCTGAATTTATTTCATAAAATATTTTACTACAATACTTAAATATTCAAAGACAGAATTGTGCATAGATACACATGTATGCGTTCTAGTTTAACATACATGTTTTGCATAATTTACTTGCATTATATAATACCTGTGTGTCATTATATAGTGACTTAAAAACTGACTTTTAGTGACTTATTTAAAAGTCACTAAAATCATTACATCTGTATCCCACGGGAACGTACTACCGGGGTTACAAGGAAACGAAAGCGATCGCGTACCTCACAGCCGAGCGCTGCGCCCGCCGCATCACCCATAATATGTATTTTTTTTACGCGTAATTTATGATATCTTATAAAGAATTCATTTAAATATTAATTATGTAGAGCCATATTTTAAATTCCCAATTTAAATAACATATTTGATTGGGTAAGGATTAATTAAATACTGATTAAAATTGCTTCGGAAATAACAATGACATTTTTATCAAATTAAGAATAATTAAAATGGTTACTGTGAGTCATCCTTAGAAGATAGTCATTATTTAAGCTGTCGCGGACTTTTTTGTTGAAATTATTAAGATGTACAATCCTTTAGAGCATGAATGTTATGTATCTCGTACGGTTTACGCGGCCCACGCCAGTAAAGCTCCCAGTTGGCATAATTTTTTCCGACATCTTCAACTATAATCTTCATATATCAGCCAATTTACACAAAACTTTAAATATTTATACACATAACCGGCCCGGTTATCACTGAAAACCAGTGCTGGGGCTCTGTCTCGCATAGGGTCCCATACAAAACAACGAGATTGGATCACTACGAACGTTTTTGACGAACACAGTATATGATGTTCGTTTTTGGTACGCATAAGCGAACCAAGTGTTCGATGTTCGTTCGTGCGCACACGCCTTCATAAGTTTGTTGCTATGCGACATTTGAAAAGTCATAAACGAAAACGCACTGTTGAATTTTCGGTGCCGGTAGTTGTAAATCCAATGTCCAATATTTTATTAGCATTACTCTTGGATAGTAATGAAACTTCGACACCAGTGGTATTGCAGATGTCCAGATGGCTATGGTGGCTATTTATCATCAGGTGTACTGCATGCTTGCTGCCCAAAGTTAACAAAATAAAAACACTGCTAAAAATAATCAACAACAGGAGGTGGAGCATAACGGAAGTAAATTATACGGAGTTCGTCGAGGCTTTTGAACTTAATAACAACGTATAAGTGGATTTTCTTTGATATTGGAGTTAAGTTGGCTCAAATGTTGGCAGTAAGTACCAACATTTTATATCAACGCTGTTAGCAGGTATCACCAATATCAAATGTTGACAGTTAATTACTCTGAGAGTGTGTGAACCGGAATTTTCCGCTATAAATATTATTATAGACTTGAAATTGTTTACTCACCTACGTGCACAAATTGACGGATTTTGTCAACATTTTAGGTAGATAATTATGATTTTCCAGTGAATTCGCAATGTTTTACTTCGTGTACGTTTTGATTAAGTATTTAATTATAACAAGCGTGGCTACTAAGTATAATTTGAGCGAAAACATGCGGTATTAACTTAGGTTATAAGTTCACCTCAACAAGTTATCAATTTATTTTAAGAACTCACAATCTGATAACTAATACTACTTTATTAAGAAGTCTTGGGATGCCAATAATACGTATTCAGTACAATAACATCTATAGACCTAATGGGGTTGGCGCTACTGTAGTGCGTCTGGAATGTCCGCGGAGGCAAGGCTGAACGCGTTCAGTGCAATTCAGAGAAGCAGAATTGCATCATTCATATCCCAGGTTGGTATGTGTAGAAACAGTATAGTTAAGGACTTCGCTGATAGGATGTAAGCTACCAAGACCTTCAAGTGGTGGTTGGAAATAGCCGCGTAAATGTTAGGAAAGTCGTGAGTTTATGTTTGTGTATATGTATGGCATTTTATTCTATTTTTTGAAATATTGAATATAAGTATATATATATATTTATTTGGTTTTTTTATAGATCATGTGGTCTGCAATAAAGGTTTATTTTATTTTGTTTTATTTTATTTTATTTATTACTATGGCCGATCTTTACATTTATTTGAATTGGCCGTCTCAATAAATACGTTCTTCTATTATTTTGTACAAACCAAATGAGAGTAACTGCTCATGCCAAAGTAAAAATATTAGCCCGTCAGCAAAGTGACAATGTGGTGATGGCCCGGGGTGCAGAAGTACTTTATAAATATCGCCACTTGTGAATTGTTAATCACAACGCTAGCGAAGTATCAATTTACTTAACTTTTAAGCAGTGGATAAAAATATTTTGCATTCATAAAAGCTGTTTAGAGTTTATTAACTGTTTAAACAATTATTTAAGTAGCTATCAAATTAAGCGGCCCTTGAAACTTGTACAGCGATTAAACAACAAAATGGCGGACGAAATCCTTGCTTCTAACAGGTGTTTGAGTCTGTGTAACTCATTTCTAGCTTGTTGCAATGCATTGATAAAACTTTTCAAGTGATATTTTGAATATCTCGTTAAGAAGGTACCTACCTATACTAATGGAATTTTTACATCGATGACTATTTAAGTCTTTTTGAGCAAGATGTAGTAGATTTAAATGAATATAGGCGACTTCGTACAAAATGTTATAAGCCTTTTTTGTACTGGACAAAGGCGAATGGCATCCATTTATATCCTAACTCATATTGTGAAAGCGAAAGTGAGTTTGTTTGTTTATTTGTTTGTTTGTATTACGCTTTCACGCAAACACGGCTGAACGGATTTAAATTAAATTTAGTAGACCATGACCTGGAGTAGGACATAGAATTTTTATCTCTATATTCCCACGGGAACGTGACTTATGCGAGTAAAACCGCGAGGGGGGGGGGGGGCTTATCTTCAAAAACACACAATTACAAAAATTACCACGAGCTACACTTCATCTGACAAGCACTAACTGACAGTTTTGTTTCTTAATTTAGGGTTTGACACGAGCACCATAAACCAATTTTACGGTTTTCTACCGAAAAGCTGCCTAATTGCCAGTGTAAAAAAAAATAAATAGTGGTTAGTTAAGCAATGCTTAATTATCGTTTAAGAATAAGAAATATTTAATTAGTATTTAAGGTTTAATTATTTAAATAATGTTTAAGACGTTGATTGACGACTGTATGACGCTGAAAGCATTCAATTTATGAGGTTAGGTAACATCCATCCACAATCACGGCTTAGCATTCGTAAAGACGAGTCCTGTGTCCAAGGAATGGGAAAATTATATGCTGTTTATGGACATGTAAGCTGTGGTTTTCTACAAAGAGAATAATACTATATACTGCTACACAAGATGAAAATATACGTCACCTATAATTAATTACATTCATAAATATCTCTCAATGCCGACAAAATTCGACTCAGTGTCTACGTAACGGAAGGTGAACAAGATTCCGCGGTTATTATGGGTACGACATTCCGGCTTCCGATCGGCGAATACGTTAGCTATGATACTTATTAGAAGCAGGTTTTATTTTTTGAAGAAGCTCTCTGATTGGTGCTGGATGGGCAGATATATGGTAGGTGGGATTGGTAGAGAATAGGTGGGGTAGTTGCATCTGTTTTATTTTATTGATGTTGATTGGTGACGATTTTATGTTAATGATTTAATATTGACTCAAGTGTGCAGCTTTTTAATCATTTTTTTTCTCAGTTTTAAGATACTTAGATCTCAGGACAACAAAATACTTGTTGACTAAATTAACGAAGCGAAAATAATCGAGAATACTTTTTCGTTCGATAAAAGTAATTTATAAAATAAAATAAATTTTACTGAAACTTGAATGTTGTTTTAATTTGAAACAGTAACTAAATACTTGCTAATTAAGCTTTTAACGGTGGCTATTAACACGTTCAGGGACACCTAACGCTTATAGGCGTCATAAAAATTGAACGGCTATTGTATCTTGTTCAATGTCCTTCAATCTGTTAAAAAGTCTCTAACGGTATTTAATAGGTTGTCGACCCTTTTGTTAATATTTCAGATTAAGATAAAAGTAATAATTCATTTAGCGTTTGACTCAAATAAAATAGACCATTTTCTTATTTTTCATGCTCAAAATGCGACGGAATCAGGTATTTTATTGCTCCTTCATTATTTTTCTGCTGAAATGGCAAAATAAATCATTGTATACCTACATCGCGGTCGCTCATTCGCTACCAAAATAATGTTTCTATTTATTCTAATCGAAATAACAAACGAATAATGTCGCCTTCGGGCTAATAGTGGGTGTACTAAAGATACACCTCTGCATAACGCTTCGGGGATTATAACCGTGATGTTGTGATTATCCTCGACGGCATCACTGAAAAACTCACGCTTTACACAGTATTATATGCATTAAAACTCATCATCATCATCATTTCAGCCGACAGACATTCACTGCTGGACATAGGCCTCCCCCAAGCACCGCCACTTCGACCGCTTTTGTGCTTCTCGCATCCAGCGGATTCCTGCGGCTTTCATAAGGTCATCGGTCCACCTTGTAGGAGCCCTTCCAACGCTACGTCTTCCGGTATGCGGTTGCCACTCCATAACCTTTTGGCTCCATCGGCCATCTGTTCTGCGAGCAATGTGCCCTGCCCACTGCCATTTAAGTTTGGCAATTCTTTGGACTATGTCGTAACCTTGGTTCGCCCGCGGATCTCTTCATTTTTGATTCGATCACGTAGGGAAACTCCAAGCATAGCCCTCTCCATTGCCCTTTGAGTGACTTTTAGCCTTTTAATAAGGCCTATTGTAAGTGACCACGTTTCAGTGCCATAGGTCATCACTGGCAACACGCACTGGTCAAAGACTTTCGTCTTAAGTCACTGCGGTATGTGGGACGAGAAGATATTGCGTAGCTTCCCGAACGCTGCCCAGCCGAGTCGGATTCGACGATTGACCTCTTTCTTGAAATTGGACCAACCTAACTGGACAGTTTATCCTAGGTAAACATACTCGTCCACAACTTCGAACGTAGCGTCTCCGATGAGAGTGGGTGTAACATTTGACATGACCTTTGTCTTCTCCGTGTTCATTTTAAGACCTATTCTTTCGGAAGCTCTACTGAGGTCATCATTAAAATTAGTGACCGGTAATTATTGAAGCTAATAATAGAATATAGCCAGAGCCGGAGTTACCGACATAGCATGCAGAGTAAGCAAACTGAAGTGGCAGTGGGCTGGCCATGTTTGTCGAAGGACCGATGGCCGATGGAGCAGACGAGTCCTGGAGAGGAGATCGCGCATCGGCCTGCGTAGTGTGAGACGAGCTAGATGGACCGACGACATTAAGAAGGTAGCTGGGACAGACTGGATGCGGAAGGCGGAGAACATGGTGTTGTGGTGCAATCTGGGAGAGGCCTGCACAGCAGTAGACTGCGATAGGCTGAGTCGAAAAGATAGCCTCGTTGGTGTAGTGGTCGCAAGCGCAACTGCTGAGCATGAGGTCCTTGGTCGGATTCCTGGGACCGGCAAAGAGTTATTGGGTTTTTTCATCTGGAATTAGTCAGTAACAGCCCTGAGTCTGGATTTGTGTCCGGTTGATGGCAATACGCTCACCCATTATTACGTGGGACCTAAACATAACTGTTGGTGAAATGCGGGTGTTCTATAAGGTATACCTCTGCCTAAAGCTTCGCGGGATTCAGGCGTGATATTAGGATATGTTATGTAAGTGAAAGAAAAGGTACAAAAACGTTAAAAAGGGCCTTTTTCGAGTAATAAAAATAGGATCAGTAAGTCCTATTGTAGCATTTCGTCGTCTTAAATTAAATAAATGTCACTCTTCTTGACAGTTTAATATACTGAAATGAATTGTACTGAAAAACCATGCCTTGGGTAGCAATATTATTATTTTTTTTAATTTCAGTCTGTTAACTAGACATTTAATTTATTAAGCATTAAATAATTTCTCTAGAATTACTATTGCTACTATTACTCGTACTTATTGTAGAAAATACATACCTAATTAATTGAATTTAGTAACAAAAGACGCCATAAAAATGGCCTGTTATTAAATAATTTAAATTGTGCCTAATAAGTTTTCAAATATTAGAAACTTCAGATGTAAATGTCTAAAGACGTACTTTAGACTTAATTAAGATTTATAATTTAGGTAACAAAAATTGAATACAAAACTTTAAATTCGTCTGTGTCTGCGACATAATTATATGCCTAAACTCTGATTTTTAATTTGCTAGACAAAAATGACAGCTGCGATCGATCTTTTTTTTAATAACACGTAAAATTTATATCACAGAGACAACACGACAATTACAGTAAAGGTCGGCCTGCAGATAATGATTCAGTGCTAATGATTGAGTCACTCGGTAACTATATTATTTACTAGGTTATTTTTATGTAGACATCAAATGATATTTTAGTCCAGCAAATTAAAAATCACAGTATACTCGTATGTTGTCAAGTTAAATAAAAAGGAAAAGTCACCACTGTAACACGTATATAATACGTGTTACAGTGGTGACTTTTCCTTGGTGTGTGTGTGATAAATAAAAAAAAAATATCAAACAAGCCAAATATAAAAAAAAATAAGTAAAAAAATAGGTACATAACCCTCTCTTCCACGGCAGTCAGGTAAAATGATAAAAACAGTTACACAACAGTTACAAACAGTTAACGGCCTAAAATGAAGTAAGATTACGAGAAATCTTAAGGAACATCAGATTGTGAAATTATAGTTTCGCATTTGGTTTAGGAGCTAGAGAACCGATTGCAATCGGTTAAAGGTTCGCGATCAATAAATACGTAAACTAAACGTGAATATTATCTAATAAAGACGAACCTAAGTTATCCCGATCTAAACAGTCTTAGTTTACAAACAACTTATGCTAAAACATAGGCTCTACGGGTACTGAAAAGTACAATAAGCGAATGTGATGGTTAGCATCACATAACCCACCAAAACGTACTCATCGGTGTCGAACTCCAAGTAGGTAATGCAGATGGTAAAACGAACCGCCTGGTATAAGAGTACCCCAATAAGAGAGGCCAAAAATTGCCTTTTCAACTAGTCTTATACCTACGATTAATAAGAAGTCAGGTAAAACACCAGGGAAAAGGATAGAATTTCCGTTGGGTGAGCCAAAAAGCGGAAATACATGCCAAATTCGAAGAAATCTTATACCATTTGTAACAGCATTATAGAATTCAATAAACGATAGGTTATACAGGGTAAAGAATGGATAACCTTGAAATACCATGCAACAGGCCGTATGGCCTTTCAAAAAAAAAAAATATACCAAGTATTACCTAAGATACCATTTTTTTTTGTAATAATTACTGTGCATCTTTTATATTATTTACTGCCTCTCTATCAACGAGAGAGATAGTCAATGTTAAATATTAAAATACAAATAACTGATGGAATTCATACATTTGTGGTCGCGGTGAAGAAGAATGAATAAAATAAGGGAAAAATGTTAGTATTTTTTCTAAAAAATCTTAGGTACTACTTGGAATTTATTTTTGTATTTTTTTTAGAAAGGTTTAAGTTATATTATATGATATTTCAAGGTTATTTATTCTATACCGGACATCCTGTATATATAATAAGCTTTTATTCTTTATACAATTTCACATTGTAAAGTTCCAAAATTTATTCCATGACTTAATTTAGCTTCCTATTGTTAGCAACCGACTTTTTTCTATGAAAAAACTGACAAGCTTGATCAAGTCATATTCATATTCAAATTTAGAATTCAGAAAAAATAAGAAAATATAAGGCCAGCTAAAAAAAGTAATCTAATAGGTTTAAACCACAGAGTTCACACTGCAATAGTACCTACATTAATTTAAAATGTATAGGTTTATAATTAGTAGGTATTTAGTATCTTTTATTTTATGTAAATACCCTAGATCTCATTATTTTTGTGTACACATTAATGAAATTCGGTCTGCTCTGAAAACACAGACTTTATTTAATATTCATGTTATGAAATGAAACACAATCTTACTATTTCTATTTGTTGAAGAACAGGGTGTAAAGTTCACTCATCCTCCATAGAAAAGGGAGGATCCTCCGACCAGACGGGTGTCGTGTCTGGTGGGCAACTGCCCAACGGATTATGTCGGGAAGTTGTATACAGTGTGTCCCTGGATAAAGTTCACAAACGAAAATGGGTGAAACTAGACCATTATTCATCGCCAAAACATCGGAAAAAAAAAATAAAAAAAAAAAATATTAAAAAATAGACAATATTTAAAAAAAAATAAAAAAAGCGTATGTTTTACTTGATGGCTGTATTTAAGGGGTTTCTTTGCATTTACTTTGAAGCATCAATTATAAGCCAACATTATTGTTTTTATTTTAACGAAATTCCCTCAACTAATAAAAAGTTATTACATTTTCAATATAGGCGTCTTTATTAGGCAAAAAAAAAATTAAGATATTTTTTTCGAATTTTTTTGTCGGTTAATTTTTGATGCTTGACAATAAAATATTTTTATTTTGTATTATTATTTTTATTATTTATTATGGTCTAGTTTCACCCATTTTCGTTTGTGCAGGGACACACTGTATATGCTAGTTGCGCAGTAAACTCTGCTTGCGCGATACAGGATTTTGCGTCAGTCAGTGCGAAGTCAATGTGTTGCGTAGTTCGCAGGCGGCGATGTAGCTGCCGCCACAAGTGTGGCCAGTATTTATTCATCGGGCGTAGGATAAATTAGGTATCATAAGAAGCCAATGCTCAACCACCATAAGGGAAAGGCTTTCCTTTTCCTTTCCAAATTTTCCGGTCTTCAGGACATGCGGTTTGAGTCAATCCTTTATAGAGAACATTAACAGTATATGGGACACTAACCGCCCCCAGACGTACTTTAGAACACTAAAACTTCTATTGTGTCTCGTTCTGTGTCCTTCAACCGATTAAGGGTCGGAAAATCGCCGTCGACCTTGGCCATACAAATGGCGCCGAGCTCACGCTACGCCGCCGTTCAGTTCCATAGGGAATTCTTATTTTTAGTAAGGAAAATATGAATATTAATAATATAATAATTGGACTGCCTCGTTGGTCTAGTAGTCGCAAGCGCTACTGCTGAACATGAGGTCCTGGGTTTTTTTTTTTTTGGAAAAGACTATTTTATTATCTATAATTCTATCAGTGTTTTTTTTTTCAAATATTCATATTTTAAGCATAACATCACGCCTTGTTTCCCTGAAGGGTTGGGCAGAGGTGTACCTGTAGTACACCCACATTTCGCCAGTTATGTTTTAGTCCCTTAATAGGGGGCGAGCCTATTGTCATCAACCGGCTAGAAATCCAGACTCCGGGCTGCTACTGAAAATCCCACACAGAAAAACCCAATAACACTTTGCCCGACCCGTTCCAGCACTAAAATTTAAAAGTCACTAAAATCATATATCTGTGCCTTAAAGAGAAGATTAATACTACGCGGGACACTAAACGCCCCCAGACGTACTTTATAACAATAGAACTTCTATTGTGTCTTGTTCAGTGTCCTTATCTCCACGGACAAGAGAATCGCGGCGATAGTCACGCTGTGCCTTTAAATTATATCGCCGCAATTTTCTCGCGTAAGGGTGCGTTTCCACTGACGTGTAGCTGGGCGGAGTGAAGAGGAGCGGACCGTGAATTGGCCAATCAAAATGCACGAAACGCACCCTTCGCGCGATGGTACAAAAGGGTAACCGAGGCCTCTGGCAACACAAGCGACGCAAGGAATACGGGCGGGTTTTAGTCAGTAAGAGTCTGACACACCCTAACGCTCCGCCCAGAGCGGGAAATGTAATTTGATGATTTCCCAAACACAAAAAAAAAATGGCTCCATGTACATGAGCGGCGCCGTTTGCATGTTCGTCATCGCCGCATTAGAACCGCGTGTGCACCGCATTGATCCCGAGTTAAATAGTAACGATCGCAGATTAGTAAAACATTGCCAACGAAACTATAAAGACACTTTTCATTGTAATATCGATATACCTTGTGATGTCAACTTTAACCAAAAAAAAACAAAATATTACTTGTGACATAATATACAAAATGGCGGCGCGACGGGCGGTTGTCCGGCGCTCGCCTACGTGGTGCTGATGCCGGCCGGTGCGGCGGCGGTGGTTCGGCACATGCGCAATTTCGCATTCATAACAAAACATTCTGTCAAAAAAATCCTTAGGCTTCCTGTATATTACGCTGGAGCCGCACCGGTGGCACCGGTGTCATGCACAGGAAGCCCAAGGATTTGTCCACCCAGTATTTAAAATTATTCACAAAGTAACACAACTTATGTCTAAATATAAATAGGTACTTACACTTCACCATTGAAAACTGCAAATCTTGAACCAATTTTCAATACACCGTTGTTAAAAATAGCCACTTGGTATTTTTCAACAACGGTGTATTGAAAATGAAACGCTTGAAGAACTTCCATTACAGATACAACCATACATTGCTCGGATTATCTTCGTAACAGATATGCTTCGATGCCTAAAAACAAATTTACCAACCGGGATGTTACGGTTGGAATCGTTCAGCCAAGAATCGAAATGATTAATTATTTTTGAAGTTGAAACAATTTTTTACATTATTACGGTTCTTAAGATGAAGGGAATTGTTAAATAAATAATGTGACATTATCCAGAAAATTCAGAAATAATTTCGTTGAACTTTTGATAATTACTACCACACACACTGTTTCTACTACTTTCACACAATGTTTTCTAGAACGACTTCCAAGCATGAATATCAATTCTGCCGGGGTCGCGGGAAAGTACGAAAGGGTTACCGAGGCCCCTGGCAACACAGGCAACGGAAGGAACACGGGTGGGTTTTAGTCAGTAAGAGTCGCATACCCTCCCGCTCCGCCCAGAGCGGGAGAAGTTATTCGATAAATTCCCACCCAAAAAAAAACAAGCATGAATATCGATGAAGCATGAATTAGGTTAAGTAAAGATAAGACAACTGTTTGATTTAGAACAAGATTTATGTGAGAATGTGAAAGATGAGTAAGAAAGTAGCTGTATGTTTAAGATTTATTACTGAGTCTTTGCATGCCTAATATAAGGTAGATTAAACATGGATCATCCGTTTTATTGTTACAACTTATTCTAAGTACTTACGTAAAATCTATGCAATACTTAGTCACTTACTTAATAGGTAGGTATACTTCTCAGCAGCAGCCCGGAGTCTGGATTTGTGCCCGGTTGATGGCAATAGGCTCGCCCCCTATTACATGGGACTTAAACATAACTGGCGAAATGTGAGTGTACTACAGGTACACCTCTGCCCCACCCTTTATTTGTTACGTTGTTATGTATGTTATACTTTTCTCTAACATTTAGTTTTGTTTCGAAAAGAATCTGTCACAGCTTTTAATTAACTAGTTATTCAGTTTTGATTAGTTTAAAGACTTCCACAGACAGGCGCCACGCGACAGCGCGACGCGACTCTAGTAGAACAATTTTCATTAAGTTTTCATATAAATAGTTCTACTAGAGTCGCGTTGCGCCTGTCTGGGAGCCTTTACCATCTCGCAATATAATATGTAAGTTTAGTACATTATGTACCTTAAGGCGCTGACAATACCTAATTGACCAAAATAGGCTTCGCTTAAGAAAAAAAATTGCCAAATCTGTATAGTTTGTGGTAGCGGAAAAAATATATATTAATTTTGAACATATTTCCCAGAACTTGGTTGTTACCAAAACACGTTTTGAAAACAAACTCTCGATACAAACTAACGTTAAACTAACCTCTTACTTTGAGTTCTAATCCAAAATATCTGTATCAAATTTCAACATACGTTATGTATTTAATTAATAACAAGAACGTCTTATTTTAATGCAGAACTTGGTTGTTTTATATTTTCGATTACTCAACTCAATTTTGATTAAATAGATAATTACTTCATATTTTGCAATAAATTACAAGCTTTTTGTCATCACGCTTTTCTTTCTTTTCTATGGAATTTGACAGTGACCGCGGTTTAGGTGTTGTCAGCGTCTTAAAGGCCTAGACTTACGAGTAGTGGTAATTGCTTTTTATTTCAAAGCGTTCCGTAACTTATAGGTATTCCAACAGCTACTTTCAATAGTACTGATATGAAGTTTAGAGGGGCTCGTGGCTAAGTAATAACAGCCGCTTGGGTCGATCCATTAGGTTAAGCTACGCTTGCCGGGCGGTTGTTCCGTGGATGGGAGCCCATCTTTACAAACCAAGACACCTCTGTGCCTCGGAAAGCACGTTAATCCGATGGTCCCGGCTGTCATTCGTGGATCTTTAATAGTCGTTACGGGTCGTCAGAAGCCCGAAAGTCTGACAACCAGTCTGAACAAGGGGTATCGTGTTAATAAACGACAGCGTGATCCACTGAGACTCGTTCTGCATGATCTTCCCAAATTTGCTAAATATAATAAAAGCTGCTTATATACTTGTGTTCGTATAAATAATAAGATACCGAGTAACACAAAAAAACTTAAACTCTAGATTATTTAAGGGAAAATTGTTTGATTTGTTGAATTCTAATAATTTCTATAGTCATAAAGAATTCATGGAAAAGAAATTCTCATGTTAGTTTTAAGTAAAAATTTGCATGCTAAGTACAATTCTGGTAAAACATGTAAGCTCTTTATTGTAATTATTGAAACACCATGTATACCATGTTTTTTTGAAAATAAATACTTTATTATTATTATTATTATTATTAAAATAATAATAAAAATAAAAATGATATTCAAAAATATAAGGTATATCGTTAAATATAGTTTTTTTTTAATCTATGTCAAGTTCACCCATGATTTGTGCCTGAATTAAGTAATCCTGTGTTTCAGGCGATTGGAGGTAACATTAATTGTTTAAATAATCACATATCATTTAATCTTATTGGTACATAACTGAAAAATGATGTGGCAAGGCAACGGTGCGGCTTAAAGGAAGATGTAGTGACACAAATTTAAAGGAGTATGCTTAGATGGTTTGGTCATGTTGAGAGGATGAATGAAAGGCGACTAACAAAAGGTCGATGCACGGGATATAAGGCAGATGTGAGTGGCAATGCCGGGAGGGGACGCCCCAGAAAGACATATAGTGACCTCAGTAATGATGTTCTTCAAAAAGGTCAGGTGCGTAGTACTCGCAATCGGCGTGCGTGTATGACCAGATGTATGAACGTAAACGAAGCAAAAGGAGTATGTAAGGAGCGTAGCAGGTGGCGTTCTATAGTTTCTGCCTACCATGGGAAGAAGGCGTGAGTTTATGTATGTATGTATGTATGGCACATAAATGTAAAAGTTGTATAAAATTATAGTATAATAATATAATATAATATATAATAATTCTTGACTTAACTAACGAATTAAAAAATAACAATACGTAATACAAACAATATTTACTTTAGCACTTGTAATAACTTCTCTGTGTATTCATAGGACATATTTTGAAGAGTTTCCTTAAGGATTTTCTTGCAGTTACTATAACTTAAGGAGTAGATGTTTCTACTATGACAGTATTACCCAGTAACTGGTTGCGGAGGTCAGATAGGCAGTCGCTCCATGTAAAATACTGGTATTCAGCTGCAACCAGTAAGACTGGAAACTGACCCCAACCTAATCGCGAAAAAGCTAGGCAGATGATGATGAGGTTTTCGGTAGCTTATATCAATCCTATACATTTAAACATCATTTATTCCTTCATTTCTTTTCCATCATCGTTATTGTTCATAGAATGTTACTTTATCTAGGCCCTCTAGTCTCTAAGCAGAAACTACAATCAATCAATCAACTCAGCCTATAACAGTCCACTGCTGGACATAGGCCACTTCCAGGCTGCGCCAAAACACCCTGTCCTCCGCCTTTCGCATCCAGTTTGTCCCAGCTACCTTTTTAAGGTCGTTGGTCCATCTAGCTGGGGGGCGTCCCACACTACGCTTGCCGATCCGCGGTCTCCACTCCACGACTCGTCTGCTCCTGCCCTTATCCCAATTTATTTGTGGTCGGCGCAGCATGTCTTTGTCTTCCATACGGCTCAGTTAGTCGTCATCTCGGCAGGCACCCACTTTCTAGCCATATATTTTATTTCACATAAACCTACATTAGCGCTTATGAAACGGTTGACGTTGGTGGAAGGTGCACACAGGGTTAGGTTTCACACAGTACATCCATTAAAGTAGAAACTACATCCTTACATATTAAAAACCGGCCAAGTGCGTGTCGGACCACGCACAATGTAGTTGGTAAGTTGGGATGAATTTATCCCAAAAACAAACTTAACATTGTAGTTGAAAAACTTGTTCTCCCATACATCGATACATGCCACGGTCAATTCTCCAACTGCAAATTTAAGTTGGTAGACTATTACTCGTTAAACTTGTAAAGCCCACTTAGCCAGAACTTTAATGCTTAACATTACGCAAACAGATCCTTGGATCGAAAAATGGTGTTCACAGACCCGTAGAATTTTTAATCGACCTATCTAACAATACCACACTCCACGGGATACACGAAAACAATATCATCCCCAAATTACGTACAAGGGAGAGACCCTAATATTTTTTCGAGATTTTATTTTAGCACTTTGTGGGCGTAATTAATATGTATACCTATGCCAAATTACAGCTTTCTAGTACTAAGCGTCTCTGAGCTACAGCAGGGACAGACAGACAGACAGATGGACATGGCGAAACTGTAAGGGTTCCTTGTTTACTACGGAACCATAAAAAGGGCTCGTTCAAAACAAAAACTTATAAAAACAAACCAAAAAGCGTAGTTCTCTCAGACAGGAACTCGTCACTACACCTGCCATACCGCAGTGACCCAGAAAAACCTGCACCATAGCTGCACTTCTTTTTGTCTCATTCAAAATGTTGGCCGATAATGTAAGTATTGAAGGAGCCAGTAGGCGGTAAAGCGACTCTTTGTAAAAGTGTACTGAGAAGATAATAAATATGTAGGCAGCAGTCGTAAAGTGATGAGCCGACGACGGTGTAAAGAAATTTGTAAGATTTATGTGATGGAGTAATTGTGGCTTTGGAAAATAAACTTTTAGAGCAGTAAATATTGACTATGTTTCTTTCCGTCGGAACCAACTACACTTTGTAATGGGCAACTAGCTTCGAATTTATAACTGACCATCTCCTTATCAAATCAAAATAAGAGTGAGACTGAGTTTAAAATTATGAAAAAAGAGAATTGAGAATTTGCTTTAGTTAAATAAAACTATGATGTATTGTTAATACATTCCATTTTAGAGCATCGTCTGAAACTATCCACATGTATGTTATTATAAAAGTTGTTAAAGAATAAATGAAGAAACAGAAAAACAAGAATACTGTTGTTCACAAATTTATAAAAATTTTTTTGTGAAATATGCGGTAATAATCACAAAAAACAACCGATTAGGACGACGAAACGACGGATGAGCTGAGATGAGGAGCTTAAACATAGGTTAAGGATGAGGCAAGTTTCTTCAGCGTCAGAGATGTTAAAGTAATAAGTGTAATAATAATAACGAATAACTATCAATTTCACACGTCCTTTCCGGATAACAATCTAGGGTTCGTAGAGTGTAAGTTACAGCTATATCCGAAGAACATTCCGAATTTGTAAAAAACAATCTCCGAAAGAAAATTTCAGCTATTTCGGTGTTCAGATCCCACATTTGGCGGTATGAAAGCAATTTCCAAACTTCTGACGAGTACGATTGGGTAAACTAGGTCTGGATACGAATACTATTGTGATTTACAGGCCCTGTATAAAGAATTACTTCCAATTTTAGCAGCGTTTTAATTTGAGCGGAGTAGGAATTCGTCTATGAACACAACAATATTGACTTAACGGAAAATTAAATTTTCAATGCTGTTCAGGAATATTAAATTAAGCCATTTTACATTTTGTTTTTATCCACTTTAACTGTGATGTGCGTGCTTTGAAATTAATCGTTGTTCGCAAAAATAATCTACAAAATAACTAAACAAGATTTGCACGAAGAGAAGGAATAAAAATATATTTTCATTCCTTTTTATTTCTTGTACTAGATGTGCCCCGCGGTTTCACCCACATAAGTTTTGACCCCATGGATATATCGGGGTAAAAAGTATCTTATGTGTTATTCCTGGTTATAAACTGTCTGTGTGCCAAATTTCATCCAAATCTGTTTAGTACTTTTTGCGTGAAAGAGTAACAAACATCCATCCATCCATTCTTACAAACTTTCGCATTTATAAGATTAGGAGGATGAGTGAGGGTTGATTTTTTTAAAAGTCAAAACTTCTAGCGGAATAAATATTGTGCTTCGACAGCTTTAGTACATTTTTTTATATTTCAATTTGTCATTATTTATTCTACCAATAAAAATTACTGGTATCGAAAGAAAAATCAGCCCATAATGTTTTAATACTTTAATGTCATTTATACAAATCTATTTTAAAATGCAAATCAAATATGGCATTGAATGATAAATTAAAGAAACCAAGTTTTAAATATCACATACACTTTAAAGTGAATCTAAAAATATCGGAGTTAAGGTTAACATTCAGCATTTGCCGTGAAATCGATTTGTGATTAAATTATCAACAATTTTATACTTTTCATAAATTATTTTGGATCAAATTACGACCACGTATCCGGTATTAGTTGGCTAATTGACGTCCGGTATATGATTATAGTATATACATTATGTACCTTCTGTAGGTACATAAAGTATATACTTCGATATATTAAATAGATACATTAGACTGTATATCTACGGTACATATACAGTCTATTTTAATTTCGTCTCAATATCAGTCTGTCCATCTGTAGGTATTGATTCAGACACAACTGGGTCCTCCGGGTAGATATTATGTAGTGATAGGGTGACTAAGGACTTGAGGAGACATAATAACGTCTTGGGAAAGTATAAAACGGGCAAGTCTGTGAACCCTGAAATTTCTTCCAAGAAAACCCAATCAATGGCAAACAATATTTGTGCTTCGGAGTATCCGACAAACTCTGCAGAAGGATGCGGGCATTCAAAATTGAGCAGTTGAGCAAGTGTCTGAAGAACTGGACATTCCATTTAGCGCTTCTTTTTCTTTCCGGGTGGTATGGTTCCAGCATTTGATCTTTACGATCAACGCCTCCCATACGTTTATTATAATCTATAACTACCTGAGGTTTGTAAAGTGATGGGCGATGTGGTTTCGCCACCATCCGGTCTTGTGAATTGCCATGGTAGGTACTTATAGTGGCTATCTTACGTTTCTTGTTCTTAAAGGACAAGACCACCTCATCACCGGAATGGCGTGCTACAAACTGGCCACCTTTCAGCTTACACAGCGACAAGAGTGGAGGTACATTGGCGCGCTTAGCACGCAAAGTACCTTCATAGTCGGTTTTGCGTGTCTTCAGAAATCTGGCCAGTAGGGGGCTGTTGAACCAGTTATTCATAAAAAGAGTATAACCTTTGCCAAGGAGAGGACATATGAGTTTGAGGACGGTGGTAGTACATTTCAAGGCATTGGATGCGAGGCCGGGATCATAGGAAGTGCCAGCACCGAGGTACACAAAGAAGGACCAAAGGTAGCCCGTTGAGGACTCACAGAGCTCAAAAATCTTGATTCCGTTCTGGGCTGCCTTGCCTTAATGTACTGGCGGAAGAATAGGTTTTCACTCCACGAAGTCAAGGATTCGTCAATACTAATATCTTGAGCTGTGATGTAGGCATCCTGGAACCGTGAATTTAGATGATGTAAGACCGGACCTAGAGAGAATAAACGGTCAGTCGAGTTTGTCGGTCTGCTATATTGTCCACCAAATTAAACGCGCGGCAAAGATTCTCGTAGCGTGAACGGGAAAACATTTTCCTAAAGATGTTGGTCTACAAAAGGGGATTGAGGGTGAAGCAAGAATTGACGGAGGGCATCCGGATGATTCCGAGCATCATCCAGAAGGAAAATAGGACATAAAGTTCGTGAATGTTCGTGTCATACCAATCGCGGGCGAACGACGCTGACAAATCGAATAGCCCTGCGGCATATCGATTCGTCTCAGTGACGATGTGCGTCATAATGTCCTCATCCCAGTACTGCCTAAACGCCTCATATGCATTTTCGGCAGCGACGACTGCCCCAGTTTGTTCCGGAAGAAATTTCCCTCACACCTTGATAATCACCCATGGGTGACCATTCAAATTGGTTGGAAGTCCCTTCCGCAGCTAAAAAGGACTCGACCTCGCCGTCTTTCGCATCTAACCATTCTTCCTCATTCTCTTTTCTTGCTCTCCTTTCTCTATTTATTACACGAGCTCTCGCTGTCTCTCTCGCTTTCACTACCCTCATTATTTCCACTCTCAACCCCTCAGGCACGTCATCATCATTTATATTCACCTTAACCAATCGGTCTCCTCTTACCCACTTGGGGCCATCCGCTCGGCCACCACCACGCCACGCTGCACCTTTGCATCGCTGGCGACTTTGCTGCTGCGGTTCCTCTGCCGCCACGTCCTCTACCACATCTTCCACCTGCTGGCACAGCGGATGTTCATCAGCAAGGTGGAAGACGTGGCCCTCCTCCATGGCGTCATCGGGGGAGGCCGTGACGACGACATTGAACCTCTTGGAATTTATAAACTCACACTCATCTACTGCTCTTACAACCGACCGCTATAAAAAAAACCAATTTGATTTATCATTACATGTATAAATATTCATTACCGATACATTTTAGAAACTCCTGATAAATCTTATCGCTTACGATTATATTCGATTTAATCTTATAACAGGTGTTAGTTAGAGCGTAATGTTTCCTAATCAAGCTTGCATTCGAGGTCTCGGAATATTGGATCGATTTAACAAAATAGTGTTTTAAAATCGATTTCACACTTAAAATTTCGAGTAAAAATCGAGTGGGTTCCAACAGTATAATAGTCAAATTGACACTGCCTGAAACGTGTGACATTAAAGATCATGACTAGTTAGGTAAATTATAATTATTATTATACCTAGGTACAATTTTATGGGTACTCTAAGTACCGAACGATCTGAGTAATTACTTAAAGAGAAACGCTTTTTATTTATGATTATATTCAATTCTTTGGATAAGTTCTGCACGCCTGCCGTTGCGTAATGATTATAACTTTATTGTTTCACTAACGACCCGCCTCTGCTTAGTCCGGCTTTTAAGACGTAGCAAAACATCGATATTTATTTATTATAAGTTAGTTTATTATACACAGAAAACTTCTGAAATAAATTATCTAAGTGATGGTGAAACCTGCATCAAAATCCGTTGCGTAGTTTAGAGGCCAACGTGGTCACTCAGACAGACACGAAAAGCGACTTCAACTTATAATGTATGTCGGATATACGTTAGTCAATCGTTTGACTAATCGGGACGCCAGCGCCACGAAGCGGCGCTCGACAAAGTCTACAATATAACGCTTGACCGGAGATAAGCAGAGTTTGTTGGAGGCGGTCAAGGAGTAAACACGTTTAGAAACTGTCGCGCGTTCCGTATAGTTGTGTCGTGTACCTACAGTGTGTGAATAGCACGGCCAGTGTGATTATTTGATCGTAAATTATAATTTTATTTAAACTGCAAACGGTTTTTCTATTATGCAATAACTAACACTACCCATTGTACGCCCACAGTAGTTAAAATATGGCTGATGATAACGAGAGAGACGTACCTCCTCCGTCATATATATATCACAGTGGGCCCTATCAGAATACCAGCGCTGCTATATTTATTTCTTAAGTACTGCAGCATTATGCTGAGATAGGAGCCTTTTGGCCTCGTACATGACTTTTTGTTTTTATTTTAATTTTTCTTTGTTTTTGTTTTTATATGTTACTATGAGTGTTTTTTAGTTTAATGTGTGATCTCCTGTGCGAGTCCCAAATAAATACTTTTTCTTACTTCTTTCTCTTTATAATATGTATACGTATAAATATAGGAGACTTTTTTATTTTATTTTATTGGGACATAAAACAGTTACACGTTACAATTTTAGTAAATAACAAACTAGGGTTACATGTCTACCTGTATTAACAGGTAGACATTTAACCCACAACAATGTCCGCGGAATAATCTAATATGGAGAAATAAAACAAAACCACGCATCTACTGGAGGCGATTTAGGTTTGGAAGAATTCATAATTATTGTGCAAGCAATTGAATAGCCATTCTTTTAAATTTTGTTTGAGATAGTGAAAATATATTAAGATCAAAAAAGTGTGTGTTATATATTTCTAAGAGACGACTGAGGGGTGCCATTGCATTGGTTCTGCACTTTACAGTGTGGTACAGCCGAGGCAGAGGCCGAGGCCCTGTCGCCAGAATACTCTTCTAGGTACAATATAACAAAGTTTATTCGTGATTTGAGATTTAGCAATTTGAGAGGCAGGCAGCATTTACATAGAACCATTACCATTACCTACCTAATAACAATTAAATAGCGAGCTATATCTAACAAAATAATCATAAAACCGCACCATAAATCTGTAACACACTAACAATCATAATCTGATGATTTTGAAGTATATTGCTAATACATTGCTTCATAAGTTTGAAAAATTTGTTTGCTCAACAATGGTGCCGATTCCCTTGTTCACAAACTAAACTAAATTTAAGTTCAGTGCATCCTTTTCTTTCTATTTCATTAAGAAAAGGACAGAAGAAAACAACGGACAAATTAATCAGCGCTTGACGTAAATTGACGTAATTTTAGTAGGCAAGTTTTTAATCACGTCTAAACTTGTATGGAGTAGTGACAAGCGCTGATTAATTTGACAGGACTAAACTAAAATGTATCTTCTGTCCTTTTCTTAATGAAATAGAAAGAAAAAGATGCACTGAACTTAAATTTAGTTTAGTTTGTGAACAAGGGAATCGGCACGATTACCTACCTAATAACAATTAAATAGCGAGCTATATCTAACGAAATAGTCATAAAACCGCACCATAATTCTGTAACACACTAACAATCATAATCTGATGATTTTGAAGTATATTGCTAATACATTGCTTCATAAGTTTGAAAAATTTGTTTGCTCAACAATGTAAATAACGCAATGAATGTTATTGAGCTGTCAAAATGATTCCATTGCTACAAATAGTGTGTTACTGAATTAGCCTACTGTTTCATTTCACGCAAAACTCAGTCAGAATCCGCCTGTAGATCGTGACAAGAACATTTTAGCTATCTTTAAGGGAAAGTGCTGAAGCAGAAGCGACCCAGTGACTGAATGTGTTGACTGATAAGATGGCTAAGTGATTAGATCCCCGACTTAGAACCCAACTGTCGTTCGACACCTGTTCCGTTGCGATTCTAACAGCCATGGTGATGCATAAATAAAAACAAATAAAATGAAAATAAGTTTATTGACACAAAATACCTTTAGGTATATTGGATTTTAAGAATAGGCTACACAAATAGTGAAAAACCCTGCCTCTTAAACTAGGGGAACCCTGTGACCTAGGACCTAGGAGTCAGTGTTCTACTGTAACTTCGTGTACAAAAGAAATCTTTATTTATTTATGTGTTTTAATAAAGCCATAATGACCGGATTTAATTATGAATCTGAATGTGTGAGGATGTGTGTATTCGTGTAAGGTGTGTTCGTGTGATGTTACAAGAGTTTCCATATACGTTTCTGTAAAATAATAAAGATAATCATAGAAAGGAAGGAATATATCTTTTGTTACCTATGTTATTAAACTATTAAAATACTACTTTACTATTAACCTATTCAAAATAGTTTTGGGCATAGCTATAGACAGCTTACCTGCTTATTGCCTAGAGTGCGCAACACGATAAATTGGGCAGTGGTCCAGGGACTGCATTCTCGACATAGATAGCGATCGCTTTACGAGCGAATTCGGTCGCAAAGACCTAATGGAGTCCTTAGACAGTAAAAATTTCTTGACAAGCATGAAAAAAACTCAATTTTGTAGGGTCCTTAGAGTCTAAGGACCCTAGGAAGGAAAATTGTGATTTTTCTCAAATAATCTTGACTGTCTAAGGCTTAGAGACAGTCAAAATTTCTTGACAAGCATGAAAAAATCACAATCTTGTCAAGCAATTTGCGACCAAATTTGGTCGTTAAGCAATCACCATCTATGTCGAGACTGTTGTCCCAGGGCCAGAAAATCTATTTATAGGACTAACCGAAATATTCCTAGCCTTGTAACAAACTTGCTGACTTTTTAGTGAGGGTTTAATAGGACAGAGAGCAGTGGTGGACTAGTGGTAACGGCCGCGACTTACGAATTATAGGTCGTAGGTTCGAACCCGGACAGGCGCTATACTTTGTGTAAATTATTTTATCACCACAGCTCTCAAAACGGTGAAGGAAAACATCGTGAGGAAACCGGCATGTCCTAGAACCAAAAATTCAAAGACTTGTGAGATCTACCAACCCGCACTGGGCCCATGTGGTGGATTACGGCCCACTCCCTCTCACAGAGAGGAGGCCTATGTCCCAGCAGTGGGAACATTACAAGCTAATAATGTAATAGGACAGATAGTCCAAATAGGTAGCTACTAAATGTAAACAAAGGAAACTCAAAATAAAATACTGATGAAATTCTTAAATGTATTTTTTTTTTGCTGTGACCACGCTGCCATTTGTTTAATTTAGATATGTTTTATTTCTATTTCTTTCTATTTTTTTTTATTTGCAATTTCAAAGATCTAATTTATTGAATATTACCTACTAAACTTATTTTTGATTTTTTATATTCCTTTTATTTAATTGTAAACCTTTGCATGCCTATGTGACGGTAAAATATGGAGAACCTTATTATAAAAACACCTATGTACTATACCCATGTTTGCAAAGAAATAAATGATTTGATGATTTGATTTGATTTGAAATGTTGATTGGATTTTCCATTTTTTATCACTTTAATTTATCGAAACTCATTTTTGCGTGTTCCCCTAGGTGTTAAAATTATTTAACTCACGATTTATTTAACGAAATTACTCCGCTGTTCATACAGCGGAGTAATATAATTCGTACCACACTATCAGTAGCAATGCGTTTCATTTTGACAGTTCAACAACAATCATTGCATTATTTACGTTGAGCAGACAAATTTTTCGAACATATGAAGCAATGGATTAAGATTGTGATGATAGTGGTTTACGCTTTTATGGTGCAGTATCATACCTGGTCCACTCCTACATCCATCCTTTTCACCACACAACGTTTAATATGCCAACATTTCTTCCCTCCACCATCGCGTGCAAGTGTAACCATCAACCTAAGAATGCAAATCCTCGATGAATGTATTACCTCTGACCCGATGACTCACAATACTCTAGGCCTAATAACGGAGCTTCGTATTCCCACGATATTTCTTGTTTCCATCAATGGAGACTATCGTAGTTAAAGAAAAAAACAAGAAATTTGTATGGAATTTCACACGATTACTACACTTGGAACACTGAGCAGTTGTTTGCATGAACGTTTGGCACTATATTTAAGTTTGTTTGCAACTTTTTATAGAAAGACGAAAATAGTGGATTATCTAAAGAAGTTAATTGAGTAGCTTTTGCTAATTAGAGTAATTAGTTATCAACTAAATCCACGTTTCTGGAAGACTTTTATGTTTTAGTATAAAATTAATTCGTCCGACAGATTTTGCTTCTAAAACATTTATCTTTTCTTTTATCATTTACGGTTTAAAATAATTTGTGTAATTTTTTATTTCATTTTATAGTTTAATACAATTATTGTAGAAAGGATCCTTATAATTCGTAAACACCTTTTCGCCTAAACCATCGAAATGTCATGATCTAATCAAATATATTGTGTTTATGAACCCACGCTATTACCATAAAAATTTAAAACAAAATCAATCAATATACCTAGAGGCTGTCACTTTTAAATTTAAATGAGTATCTCACAGAAACTGTGCAGTAACAAATGACTGTGAAAAATGATCGTTTAAAATATTCATATTATATAAAATATCCAAGATTTGTTGTAGTAAATCATTTGCTATTCTAAAACAGACCTTAAATCAAGGACAGTAAAAATCTCATAAACTTTAGAGCTGTTAGGTTATCTTAAAACACATAACGTTGGTAAATTAAAGCTTTTATCCCGCTATCACATTCGTTATTAATTCGAAAACAGATTCGCTCATTTGTCTTAGCGATAAGATTTTGTCTTTTGGCAGTGTTTTGATTATGAATAAAGTAGCAACCCGCCCCTGCTTCGCTCGCTTGCAATGTACTGATGTGGTGACATGTCAAATTTCAGATTTCAGCTGATCTATACTATAAAAATCTCACCATGAAAACATAAATATATATGAAGTGAGTTTGAAATACGCTGTCATTAGTGTCAAAACAAGCTAGCATCGGAAACAACAGTTCTTTTCAAGCTCACTTCATCTAAGGTGAGATTTTTACTGAATAGAGCGGCTGTGCTATGTATAGGTTACATAGAATGTATTCTACAAATAAACCTTCTGGAATATTCTTTCTACATAATGGGGAAACCGCATCAAAATACATTGTGTAGTTAAGAAAAACTAAGCGCACACAGACAGACACAAAAATCAACTTTGTTGAAGTGAACACTTCTTTAGGCGCGTTGAGTGATTTTTGGTAGGGGATAAACTTATGGGTTCGCGTCACCGACATGCTGTAGTAGCAGTAAGTGAAGGTAAATTGACCACGTGAAAAGTTTAATTTACACAAATTAAACTTTTCACAACAGAAGTATAAGCTTCTCGCTAAACGCGGCTTAAGAATTTTTCACTTCAATAAAAATATAATTTAAGCAATGGACACTATGTGTATACTGTGCATTGTTTAAATTGTTTTAGATAATCATAATTTTATTGAAGTGATAAATTGTCAAGGCGCGTTTAGCGATAAGTTTATACTTCTGTCGGCAGTCCCCATGACTGCCTATGTCTTAGTTTTATATATACACAAAGAGTTTTAAAGATAATACGTAGCATAATCATGTTCCCACTGCTGGGACACAGACCTCTCGGTTAGAGGGAGTGGGCCGTAATCCACGAAGCAGGCCCAGTACGGGTTGATAGATGTCACAGTCATGTCTTCAAATTTTTGGTTGAAAGACATCCGGTTTCCTCAAGATGTTTTCCTTCACCGTTTTGAGAGCAGTGGTGATGAAATAATTTACACAAAGTAAAGCGCCTGTCTGCGTTTGAACCTACGACCTGCAACTCGTAAGTAGTGGCCGTTACCACTGGGCCACCATTGCTCTTCTTTCCATTTCTTTGAAGATAATAAATATAATCTGGGAAATAACTAAAACCTTCGCAAGACACGGTACACCGAATCTCTAATCATTCCTGAGTGGCTCTTCTTTTTACTTAGCTTTAGCCACTTTTGTATGACTGAAACTCGAGAGAAAGAAAACCTCTTAAAGGCCTATTAAAATATAAGCGATATGGCTGTCGCGCTCGGTATCTATACGTGTCCAAAGTGACTAAACAGAAGCCGAACCAGTATCGCTGCCGAGCGCGACAGCGATATCGCTTACATATATCTGAATAGGCCTTTATACCTCTAATAGCAGTAGGTAATCATATTCCATCATTTGGGCCGTCAACCTTTTTTCAGAGTTTGTTATAAAAAAGAGGGAGAGGGAGAGGGGAGGAGCTCGTGGCTAAGTAATAACAGCCGCACGGGTCGATCCATCAGGTTAAACTACGCTTGTCGGGCGGTTGTTCCGTGGATGGGTGACCGTATTTACATAGCAAGATCCCTCCATGCCTCGGAAAGCACGTTCAGCCGTTAGTACTGGCAGTCATTCGTGGATTTTTGGCAGTCGTTAGAGATCGTCAGAAGCCCAAAAGTCTACAACCAGTCTTACCAAGGGGTATCGTATTACCCAATTAGTGGGTTATGGAGGTCAGATAAGCAGTCGCTCCATGTAAAATACGGGTATTCAGCTGCATCCGGTTAGACTGGAAGCCGACCCCAACGTAGTTGGTAAAAGACTGCCTGCAGATTGATTAAGTATAAAAATAAAGAGAGTCAATAAAAATCAAAATAAAAAGTCATTTATTCAAACTAGGCTGAAAAACAGCACTTTTCGAACGTCAAAGTTACATAAGACAGTCCCCCAAAAATGCCCGCCCTTCACCACTTCCTAGTGCTTTAGCTGGGAAGAAGAAGTGGCGCAACAAACTCCCCAGCACCACATCTGTCTGTTTAGTTATATAAACTTGATTCTATACAAATTGTATGCACAGTAATTAACATACGAAACACAAAACATTCGATTAAATTACACACATGCCATATGTTAGCTAGCACACGTCAGTATACTAACAAAACAATGAACAAACTGTACTCAAGCAGATAAAAATTACAACATAAAAAAATGTAAATAGAACTTAATACCTAAATAAAAGCCTCCAGGCATAAAGGGCGTGCCCGCTTACATAAGGCTATTGCTGTAACTCGAAGTGAGAAATGATAAACTAGCCCCACTGAAGTAAAATAAGTAAACAATTACTAATAACAATTAAAACCATGATCAGCAAGACGACCAGTCACCACTAGCAGCACCCGTTCACGAGCATAACGCAAAGATCGCCTCCCTCGCCATATTGGAGGGAAGGAGGCAACCCGACCCCCAACGCTACCGCAGGCAGTGACATCTAAGGGAGCATGACGAGCTTGCTGCCGGTTGCTCAGGCAACATATGTCGAGCTTTATTTGCCGATTCTTTATTTCCAATAGAATGATACTTGGTAAATTTATTATTAAGCAAATTGACCATCCATCCATTGATTGTTTTTTGATTAATTGATTTGAATTGATTTGAATTGATTTGAATTGATTTGAATTGATTGATTGATTGTTGATTGATCTAGGGGTGCGTGCAGAAAACCTCCTCGTGTGCCTGATTGCTGCTGGTTCCCTTCGAATACGTTCGGGGGAAAGAGCAGTCGTCGGGCCGGTGCATCCTGGGTACGGCCAATAGTCTCTCCATGTTTCGGAGAGGGTATTGACCGTGGCGAATTTCTGCGTGGCGGGGAGCTTCATGCTCGATCGTCAGTCGTCCACTCCCCCCTCTGCTTACAGAGGGCAGGTCGAGTGGGCGCAGAGTGGCGAGGTGGAAGGGAAGGTCCGCGAAGGAGGGGCCAATATGGGCCGACGTTTTTCCTCGTGTCTCTCTGATCCAAACAGAGGACATAGGGGAGAAGCAAGGGCGGTGCTCGTTGTGCACTCACCCTGCCAGCGAGCTAGCAGCGGGAGAACTGATTCTCCTGACTGCAACCGTCGAAATCGTAATCCGTAAAGAGATCACAGTCATGTTTTGTGACTTGGAACGGGACGAGGATCTTGGCTTGGTCGCCCGGATCGCGAGGAAGATAACCTCTATAAACAATTCCTCTAATATCAAGTTTTGGTGCGTGGCGAGGACATGAATGGCTGAGGAGTAGTGTCATCTGCAACTTCGTAGTTGCAGGTGGCGCATCAGTCATTAGCGCACCCCCAGCCAGGGTACCAGTGGACCCCCTGGTTGGGTTATAAATTTACACTTACCTAGGGACAGGGGGTGAACCTAGGTGGACTGAATAGATCCCCCACACTCGTGGGAACAATATGGACACATTTTTCAAAAACAAGAAAACTACCGGACGTAAAGAGGAGGAGAGCGATGCGGGGTCGGAATCCGACGCTGCATCCGGCGCAAAGAGCTCTGGGAGCTCAAAGCGCGAAAAGATCAGGGACAGGAAGAGAGGGTCTTTAAGAGCCCCGAAGCGCCCCAACTCGGGGTCGTCCTCCGACGAAGGGGTCGGGCGGAGGACGAAGAAGATACACTCCAGCCGGCGGGGTGGAGCCCGAGGAATAAAAGGGGTGGACAGAGGGCCCTCCACTAGGGACCCCAGCAAGCCGAGCCGAGCCAGTCCAGCCGAGCCAACCAGCCCAGCTCGGCCAGCTCAGCGAGCTGAGAAACTCGCCACGGAGGGGCCCCTCTCTGAGGTTTCCGGCGGGGGGCCGGACGCCGGTGGCTCCAATTCGGAGCGTGTGGATGGGTTTGCGGAGGTGGTGGCCGCGGCGATCAAGGCTGTTTCCGTTAAGAGGCTCAGGTCCTCTAAGGATCAGGCCATAGCCGCGGCCACGGCCTCTATTGTGGCGGCAGCGGAGGCCCTCCACGCCGGGCCTACTCCGGACGGCATGTCAGAGATGCGGGCGGAGGTCGCCCGCTTGACAGCCGCCATGGAGCTTCTCCGAAAGGAGAATGAGAAGCTCCGAGCGGACCTGGCTGGGCTCCGAGGATCCGGCCCCCAGATGGAGCCGCAAGGGGGGCAGCAGCAGGGACAGGGACGGCCCGTGTCTGTGGAGGACCGGGTTCTGACCCTGGTGCGGCAGGAAATGGCTTCCTTGCGGAGTCGTTTCTCCGCCCTGGAGGCCATCGTCCTGCGCCCCCCGTTGGCGGCGAGCCAGCCGGCCTCGGGCAAGCAGAAGCCCGCCTCATACTCGGCTGCCGCGGCTGTCACGGCCAAACCGGGGTCGTCGGGGCAGAGCAATGGCACGGCAAAAGCGCAGGCAGCGAGGGCTCCAGCCCCAGCAGCGAGAGCTCCAGTCCAGGTGAAGAGGGCTCCGGCCTTGGCGGCGAAGGCATCGGCCCTGGTGGTGAGACGGCCGCCGCCGCCTCCTGAATCTCTTCCGGCCGATGCCGAATGGCAAGTGGCCGGGGAGAAGAAGAAGGCGGGTAAGGCAGCAAGAGCGGCCAAAAAGAGGGAGAGGCGGCAGCAGCGCAAGAAGCGCACCGCCGCGGCTAGGCTCCGCGCCCCGAATTCCGCAGCCGTAGTGATTACACTACAGCCGGATGCGGAAAAGAAGGGCGTGTCCTACAGGACTGTGATGGCAAAGGTGGGTGAGGTGGTGCGCCTCGAGGAGCTCGGCGCTGCCACTGGCCTAAAAATGAAGGTAACGGCGACTGGGGCCCGAATGGTGGAGGTCCCCGGTGCGGCCAGTGGCCCGGCCGCTGACGCTCTGGCCGAAAGGCTCAGGGCGTCCCTAAATGCGGACGAGGTCCGAGTGTCCAGGCCCACCAAGTGCGCTAGCATGCGCATCATGGGCCTGGACGACTCCGTGACGGAGGAAAAGGTGGTCGCCGCAGTAGTTAGGACTGGGGGGTGCTCTGCCGAGCAGGTGAGGGTGGGCACCATCCATCCTGACTCCGCGGGGCTGCAAACCGCTATGGTGAGCTGCCCCGTGTCGGCGGCCAAAAATATTGCCAGGGAGGGCCAAAGGTTATTGGTGGGCTGGGTGTCCGCACAGGTCAAACTGCTGGAGCCCAGACCTCTGAGGTGCTTCCGTTGCCAGGTGGGCGACCACGTGCAAGCCAATTGCACCTCGGAGGTGGACCGCAGCGGTCTTTGCTACCGCTGTGGTCAGCCCGGGCACAAGGCCGGCTCCTGCAACGCCACCCCGCACTGTGCCGTATGTGCGGCGGCTGGCAAGCCGGCCGACCACCGAATGGGGGGCAAGGCCTGCACCCCACCCGCCAAAGCCAAAGCCAGGGCCAGAGGCAAGCCCTCCGCCACCGCCGTCACCACCGCAGCCGCCACCACTGCCACCGCCGCTGCCGCCTCCAACACCGCCGTCGTCGCCGTCGCCACCGTGGCCGCTGCGGCAGGCCCCTCTCAGGGGGCTGGGAAGGAGGCCCAAGAGGGGGCTGACATGGAGTGCCATTAATGGCCCCATTACGCCTCCTCCAGGCGAACATCAACCACTGCGCCGCCGCTCAGGATCTGTTGCTCCAGAGCATGGCGCAGTGGTCGATTAACATCGCCGTGGTCGCTGAGCCGTACTTTGTCCTGCCCAGGGATGACTGGGTGGAGGACCTGAGCGGCTCAGTGACCCTAATTTCGTCGGCCGCCGCCGGTACCCCGTCCCTCGAGGCCGTCAAGAGAGGACGGGGCTGCGTAGCAGCACGGTTCGGGGAGATTGTCGTGGTAGGGGTCTACCTCTCTCCGAACCGAACTCTTGCCGAGTTCCACAACTCCCTTGCGGAGTTGAGAGACGTCGTCGTCGGGTTTGGTTCCCTCCCCGTGTTCGTCCTCGGGGACTTCAATGCCAAGAATTTGGCTTGGGGTTCCCGGTTAACGGACACACGGGGCAGGATGGTGGAGGACTGGGCTCTGGAGACAGGCCTGGTCGTCCTAAACCGGGGTTCTGTCCCCACGTGTGTGCGGATGCGGGGTGAATCAGTGGTGGACATCTCGTTCGCCAGCCCCGCTCTGTCGCCGCGTGTAGTTGACTGGCGTGTCATAGAGGGGGTGGAGACCTATTCCGATCACCGGTATATCCGGTTCGACGTCTCCGCCCAGACCTCGGACGCGCCGGTCCGACGGGCCCCGAGTGGTCCGCGGTGGGCGCTGAAGCAGCTGGACCGGGAGCTCCTCCTGGAAGCCTCGATCGTGCAGGCCTGGGTGTCACCACCGGACAGGCCTGCCGACATCAACGACGAGGCGGAGTGGTTCCGGGAGGCCATGTCCGACATATGTGACGTGGCAATGCCCCGGGTCCAGCCTGGACGTGCCTCGCGCCAGGTGTACTGGTGGTCGCAGGAGCTGACGGCTCTGCGCACTGCGTGCGTGGCTGCGCGACGCCGGTACACCAGGCACCGCAGGCTCCGTATCAAACCTCCGGATACGGAAGCCATTCAGGCGGAGCTGTACGAGGGGTACAGAGCGGCGAAGACCGCCCTCCAAGCGGAGATCCTGCGGGCCAGGGGGTTGGCCCGCGAGGAGTCGCTGGGGACTCTGGACAGGGACCCGTGGGGACGCCCGTACAAAGTGGTGCGGGATAAACTCCGCCCATGGGCTCCCCCGCTGACGCAGAGTCTCCGGCCCCAGCTTGTGGAGGACGTGGTGAGCGCTCTGTTCCCTTCCCGAGGGGAACACACCTCCCCGCCTATGGCTCCGCCTACTGCGGTGCCCGATGCGGACCACACCGCCGACGACGACGACGATGCTCCGGAGGTGACTGAGGTAGAAATGAGAGCGGCGGTACGCAGGCTTAATGCCAAAAATACCGCCCCAGGACCCGACGGCTTACCTGGGACGGCCTGGGTCCTGGCCTTGGAGGCTCTCGGGCCTCGACTTAGGGGGCTCCTAAGCGCATGCATGGAGAGGGGCCAGTTCCCGCTTCGCTGGAAGACGGGGAAACTGGTCCTCATAAAGAAGGCAGGGCGCCCTGCGGACTCTCCGTCCGCTTATCGGCCCATCGTGCTGCTCGACGAGGTGGGCAAGCTCTTTGAAAGAGTCATTGCAGACCGCCTCGTCGGCCAGCTGGTGCGGGTGGGGCCGGATTTGGCGGAGAGCCAGTTTGGTTTCCGCAGAGGGCGCTCTACGGTGGACGCCATCATGCGTGTGCGAGCCCTGACGACGGGGAATGCTGTTGCCCAGGGTGGGGTCGTCTTGGCGGTGTCCCTAGACATCGCCAATGCCTTCAATACCCTGCCCTGGAGTTGCATCAGGGAGGCACTCCGGTATCACCGGATGCCGACCTACCTCTGTCGTGTGGTCGAGGCCTATTTGACGGACAGGGCCGTCATCTACCCCGGTCACCAGGGAGTGTGGAACCGGCAAGAGATGTCGTGCGGTGTCCCACAGGGATCGGTCCTGGGGCCGCATCTGTGGGACATCGGATACGACTGGGTGCTGCGCGCCGACCTCCCTAGCGGCGTCAGCGTAGTGTGCTACGCTGACGACACGTTGGTCCTGGCGCAGGGGAGGTCGCACCAGGCGGCGGCCGAATTAGCGGCACGCGGGGTTGCGACAATCGTCGAAAGGATCCGGCAATTGGGACTCGAGGTGGCCCTGCACAAGTCCGAGGCCATGTGTTTTCATGGTCCTCGGAACGCGCCACCGTTGGGGTCCCAAATAACGGTAGGAGGGGTTTCTATCGGCGTCGAGTCGACGATGAAGTACCTGGGACTCGTCCTCGACAGCCGGTGGAACTTCGTGGAGCATTTCCGACGTTTGGCTCCCAAACTGGAGCGGGCGGGCGCTGCATTGAAGCGGCTCCTGCCCAATCTAGGGGGTCCAAACGCCTCCTGCCGGAGGCTATACGCGGGGGTCGTGCGGTCCATGGCCCTCTACGGGGCTCCTGTATGGGCGCGCTCTCTGGCGCTGCGGCCAGCCCGCCGGTTGAGCGCGGCCCAAAGGGTCATGGCCATCCGGATGGTCCGGGGATACCGCACGGTCTCCTGTGAGGCAGCGAGCCTCCTTGCCGGATTGCCGCCATGGGATCTGGAGGCAAAAGCCCTCGCGCACGTATGGGAGTGGCGCGAGGAGGCGAAACGCCGGGGCGTAAGTCCGCTGCCGCGAGAAATCGCGGCACAGCGGACGGAGCTCCGGCGGGATCTCATGGCGTCATGGAAAGTACGGTTGTCGCAACCCAGTGCTGGGCACGCCACAATTGCGGCGATAAGTCCCCTCTTTGAGGAGTGGCTGGAGAGGCGCCACGGCGTCCTCACCTTCCGCCTGACGCAGGTCCTCACCGGACACGGCAGTTTCGGGAGGTTCCTGTGTCGGATAAGGCGGGAGGAAACGTCCGGGTGTCACCACTGTGTGGATCGCCCGGAGGACACGGTGGAGCATACGGTGGAGATCTGCCCGGCTTGGGCAGAGCACCGCCGTGTCCTCGTGGAGGCGATCGGCGGCAGAGACCTCTCGCGTCCGGCCCTGGTTCAGGCCATGGTACGGAGCGAGAGGGCATGGGCAGCCGTCACCTCCTTCTGCGAAGCAGTAATGCTCGCAAAGGAGGAGGCGGGACGGTTGAGGGAAAGGCAAGTTTCGCGCCCTCTCGCCCCTAGCCGCCGCAGGAGACGCCCAGGGCGTCGGGAATCCCGGGCGGATTTCCGGCCACCGTAGGCGCGGGCTTGCGGACGGTGAGCAATGGGTAGCTCACCGTCCGGTAAGGACCAGGCCCGGGTCGACGGCGCGTTGTATTCCACGCGCGCCTCAAAGAGATGTCGTCAGCACATAGTAGGGGTCCACTAGGGCCGATGCCTGCCGGGGTCGCGGGAAGGTACTTATGGGTCACCGAGGCCCCCGCAACACAGGCAACAAGAAGGAATACGGGTGGGTTTTAGTCAGTAAGAGTCTGACACACCCTCCCGCTCCGCCCAGAGCGGGAGAAGTTATTTGATGATTTCCCACCCAAAAAAAAAAAAAAAAAAAAAAGGCAGTGACATCTAAGGGAGCATGACGAGCTTGCTGCCGGTTGCTCAGGCAACATATGTCGAGCTTTATTTGCCGATTCTTTATTTCCAATAGAATGATACTTGGTAAATTTATTATTAAGCAAATTGACCATCCATCCATTGATTGTTTTTTGATTAATTGATTTGAATTGATTTGAATTGATTTGAATTGATTTGAATTGATTGATTGATTGTTGATTGATTTGATTGTTGATTGATTTAACCTTAGGAGATGAGGTAAGGTTAAATCAATCAACAATTCGTCTGTCGTTAACTATAACTTGACTCATGACGCGATCGGTAGCACTGAATTTTTCAGTCATGTGATTGGTATAGTTCTGTTCATCAGTCGCTATTTTGAACTATATTAAGACGCTGACAACACCTAAACCGCGGTCACTGTCAAATTCCATAGAAAAGAAAGAGAAGCGCGATGACACAACGCTTGTAATTTATTGCAAAATATGAAGTAATTATCTATTTACTCAAAATTGAGTTGAGTAATCGAAAATAAAAAACAACCAAGTTCTGCATTCAAATAAGATGTTCTAGTTATTAATTAAATACGTAATGTGTGACGATATTTGATACAGATATTTTGGATTAAAACTCAAAGTAAGCGGTTAGTTTAACGTTAGTTTGTATCGAGATTTTGTTTTCAAAACGTGTTTTGGTAACAACCAGGTTCTGGGAAATATGTTTAAAATTAACATATATTTTTTCCGCTACCACAAACTATACAGATTTGGCAAATTGTTTTTCTTAAGCGAAGCCTATTTTGGTCAATTGGGTCTTGTCAGCGCCTTAAGGTGAATCCGCAGTGGAAGCGCGAGAAATTTAAATTTGCTTACGTTTTATGCAATTTGCAGGTCAGTGTCAGATTGTATCTTGATCAAAATATGATTCGCGACCACAACTGTCAAAGAATTATAGTTACTTTGTGAGTTGAATATACGGACGATTTGGTAGTTAATTTGCTTAATTTGCTGGGTGGCTTCAAAATACTTAGTCTGACATCTAATTCTGTATTCTGAATGTTAAGAACTTTACCAATAGGTAGGTACGTTTATATAGCCTACAGGTTGATAGAGATAACAGAAACTTTATTACTTACTATGATAATGTCTAGTTTTGCTGACTCCTAATATAGATAATAATTGCTTTGCAAACTATTATAATAATAATGACTGTCAATGTTACCATTCCACATGACGAGAACCTCGTGAATGCTGAGAAAGAGAAACAAATAAAATATCTCGATTTCACACACGAGGTTGTTGACATGTGGAATGTGACCTCGGCTGTCATTGTGGCGATGGTCGTAACGGCCAATGGCCTGATGGCCGAAAGCCTCGACCAACATCTCTGGATGCTCTCGTTAGGCGGGTGGATCTAGGGCCTGATTCAGAAGGCAGTACTTCTCGATACTGCGCGCATCGCGAGGTTCCTGTCTCGGGAGCCCTAACCACCGGTAGCTTGGACCCTGCTCGCAACACCGGCGGACCACTATTTTTTTATATTTTGAAATGTTTTATAATTATTAATTAAATATTTAAAATATTGCAAAACCATTAAAAGAGTAACGGTGGAGTTTTCGCCAATTCTTCTCCATACGAAACTACCTTTTGGAAGGGGCGACTAGAAAAAAATCATTTTGTGCCTATTTGAAATAAATCATTTGACTTTGACTAGAGAACCTTCACGGTTCTGCTGATAGATACCTAATTCACGCACAGCTAATAATTTTCCTCTATCTAATCTTAGAGAGCAGTGGTGGCCCAGTGACAACGGCCCCGACTTACGAATTGTTGATCGCGGGTTCGAACCTAGGCAGGCGCTTTACTTTTTTATAAATCATTTCATCACCACTGCTCTCAATACGATGAAGAAAAACATCGTGAGGAAGCTGGCATGTCCTAGAACCAAAAAATCGAAGATATGTAACATCTACGAACCCGCACTGGGCCCGCGTGGTAGATTATAACCCACTCTCTCTCGAACAGAGGAGGTCTGTGTCCCAGCAGTGGGAATATTATAGGCTGATTCTGCTAATAATTTTCCAAAAGTCACTCATTCATAAAGTATTATTACTCCGTGTGATAATTTTGTGATTATCATCTAAACAATTAATAGGCTATTTTATCCATAATCTGTGTGCTATTCAATTAGGTTATGTATAAGAGAACATATCTGCTATCGGTGCCGATTTTTTTGTTCAAAAACTAAACTAAATTTAAGTTCAGTGCATCTTTTTCTTTCTTTTTCATTAAGAAAAGGACAGAAGATAAATTTTAGTTTAGTCCTGTCAAATTAATCAGCGTCTGTCACTACTCCATACAAGTTTATACGTGATTAAAAATTGCCTACTAAAATTACGTCAATTTACGTCAAACGCTGATTAATTTGACAGGACTAAACTAAAATTTATCTTCTATCCTTTTCTTAATGAAATAGAAAGAAAAAGATGCACTGAACTTAAATTTAGTTTAGTTTGAGAACAAGGGAATCGGCACCATTATCAAAGTTCGTGTTATCACGTGATAATGACGTGATGGCCATTAATGTTCAAAGCGAGGAGCAGTATAGTGTGTACTGACAATGACCGAGCTGATGATGGCCGCCACCAGGCACCACCATCAGTCGCTCAAACGCAGGTGACAATAGCGGTGGCCTCTACAAAACGACCGCAGTGATGGCCTTCATGAAAATGATGATAATGATGACTTTACGGTGTTGAAAAACGCTCTCCAGGAAAACACTATATTACTTACTTAAATAACGTTTCAGTGACGTCATTTGGCGGTAAAGTGCGATGTCTATGTAGGGGCCACCACAGTCTTAGAAAACCCTAGCTTAAGCGATCGCCATTTTCTTTTCCCAGGGCTGTCTTGTCCGGGGTCGCGGAAAGGTACTAAATGGTCACCGAGGCCCCTGGCAACACAGGCAACAGGAAGGAATACGGGTGGGTTTTAGTCAGTAAGAGTCTGACACACCCTCCCGCTCCGCCCGAGCGGGAGAAGTTATTTGATGATTTCCCATCCAAAAAAAAGGGGTGTCTTGTAATACTTTTTTCGATGCAGGGCGACTACCAGTCGCTGCAAGAATTTGCGATAGTATTTTTTTTTATAAAGTTCCTATCGCGAAGTCGTTAATGGCGTTGTCGCAGCAATTTATTATTTATTTATTTAATACTTTAAGCATGCAAATGTACAGAGGCGGACTTAATGCTATAGGAATTTTCTACCAGACAACCTTTGGTTGATGCAGAGACAAATAGTGGTAGGTGGAGATGGCAGTTACCAAATTTATTTTTCATAATTGCACCTAGCCTAGGTGCAATTATGAAAAATTTGGTAACTGCCATCTCATCATCATCTGACAGCTTTGGCTGTTGCCAAATTAATTATTGCGACATTCTTCTTTGCCCATCAAAAAAAAAACGTTTTCTTTTCTTTGAACGTTAACGCCACAAGGCTCTCCACACGGCGTTAAACTTTGGCGAAGTGGGAAAATAATGTATAGAAAATGTTTAATAAGTTTGCAACCGAAGCTTATGATGATCGTTTAAGACTGTTCTGTCAGCTAGTAGGTATGTGGCGGCATTATATCTCGGCAGGCAACGACAAAGGAAACGTAATTTGACACTATTGTTCGTTTCCACCTTTGCAAGATCTGTTTTAACTATTGGGTGTACATTTCAATGCCTCTCAAATGGCATGATATTCTCAGATGGCTTTATCCCAGCCATTGAATATGACATTCCACTTCTAAATGAAGCCTTTTCAGTTCACATAGACCTCTAATATCATATTATTATCCTCATATATTTCATCACCACTGCTCTCAAAACGGTGAAGGAAAACATCGTGAGGAAACCGGCATGTCCGCGAACCAAAAAATCGAAGACATGTGACATCTTCCAACCCGCACTGGGCCCGCGTGGTGGATTACGGCCCACTCCCTCTCACAGAGAGGAGGCCTGTATCCCAGCAGTGGGAACATTATAGGCTGATTATGTGTGTGTGTGAGACCTCAAACGTTATCAAGAGCTGGCTTCTATTTTAATGCTCTTTCGGTACTACATCGTATCTACAAACGCATTGTTGAATGATGACAAAAAAATGTGGACAGGATACTAATTCAGATGTGTTACAGTTGTAATGGCAATCATGTCATTTGGTTTAAATAGGTTTTTACTTTTAGTATTTTAATAATATTTTATATAAAATATGATTATATGTATATTTTGTGAATGTGAGAACGTCGTAGGCTTAATAGGCTGTAGATTTGTAGACCATTTATTTTTTGTTAAGTACCTGGTTCTTGTTGATAAGCCTACACTGTCCTCCCATACCTATTAGCACTGTAATTTGAAAACATTGTAAAAGCCAATTATTTTTAAAAGAGTAGTAACCGCGGTTTTTCTTACCGACTCTTATCAATAGGAAACGACTTAAAACAACCAAGAAGGAACCGTGCACCTAGCTTCTGACGTTTCATAAGTGCCCTTAAAGGTTTATGTGAAATAAAATATTTTGATTAGATTTGTTTTGAAAAGTGTTCACAGACATAGAGATCAAAAGAAAAAAAAGAGTGAGAAGAAAAAAGATTATCCCTTTGCCTGTATTATTTTTGTATTACTTTCTTATTTTTATATTCTGCTACTTAAATTTACTGAGATAGCTAAATAATTTCCTAGAAATCACAGAGCTTGTTTACCTTCGCTATTTTGCGCTGTAAATTCTGAGAAAAAACGGTCTACTTGAAAAAACTTACTGAGCTAACAGTAAAATGTATATATTTTCACACCATTTTAGGGTTTCGTATCCAAAGGGTGCCAACGGGACCCTATTACTAATATCTTTGGTGTCCGTCCGTCTGTTACGGGGCTGTATTATCTGAACCGTTATACACTCGACACTCGAAATTCGCATAAAAAAACGTGCTAATGAAATATGTAGTTTTAGAGGATAATGCCCAAAAAAAAAAAAACCCAGCGTTGATTAAAAAACGATAGGACATCTTTGATATCAAATGTGAAATTAGTTTCTATCAAAATAATCACTATACAACATTGCAAGCGTCGAATAAAGAGTTTCCTGTAGTCAAAACGAGATCGGTAGTGCACCATGCGGTTATGTTGTACATATTTCACTTACGTCACAAAAGTCATTAATCACTGAGAGCAGTAACAATACTTATTTCAACAAAAGAGCGACGAATACAATTAATGACTTTGGAATAGCGGCAGCCCTCATTAATGGATATCGAGAAACCTACCCAGAGAGGGTCCCTCATACAATTGTTTAAAAAAAAAAACATCGGTCGGCATAAACGTTGGGAAGTTGCTATTAACAATAATATGTACAGCGATGTATTTTTTGTAATAATAATAATAATAATAATAAAACTTTATTTGCCAAAGTGTAGGTGTACAAAGTAGTATGATGTTATTATAATTGTGGCCCGTTTACATTCTACCATTACATGTGGTGTGCAAATATTTAATTTGAGAATACATTAAATTACTAAAAATGTCATAATATTCCATTAGTTATCACTGTAATCGTTACAAACAGTCAGATTAAATAAATTAATTGCAAATATTTAATTTCACAATAGGTACATTATACAATTTAAAAATGTCATATCATTACATCAGTTACCAATATGATCTTTATAAAGTGTCAGATTTTATAAATTAATTGAAATGATAATGTCCATGAATATTGTTCAAATGTCAAATTAAAAAAACAAATAAAATTTAAATAAACCAAGTATAATGACATTACTTTCTTTCTTCGACATGTGACACAAATTCATTAACAGTGTAAAAACATTTTTCTTGAAGCCACTGAATCAGCTTTTTTTTTAAACATAAGCAAAGGTAGTTCTTTAAAGACGAATAAATATCTACCTATAATTTTTACAGGTGTCTTTTTATATACTACTAGCTGCACCCCGCGGTTATACCCGTGTAAGTTTCAATCCCGTAGGAATATTGGAATGAAAAGTGTCCTATGCCCTAATTCAGGTCATGGTCTATCCATGTGATAAATTTAATCCGTTCAGCCGTTTTAACGTGAAAGCGTAACAAACAAACAAACAAACAAACTCACTTTCGCATTTGTATTATTAGTTAAGAAGTTAGGATAGTTAGGATTAGGATTATGATATACTGCTAACCAACTTTATTTACATGAAGAAAGCAAGAAAATCATTGTATACCTATTATTAAAAATAAAAGTAAACATACCCCATCATGGGGATATTTTCTAAAGAAAGTAATTTATTATTTCTTATCTAAAATGAATCTAATATGTAACATAAGTTTTTTCCCACATAAGCTCATGCATTTTTGTTCATTCTCCTTTTTATGGTGGTTCCCGTTTGTGTGCGCGTCCGACTCCCACTTTTTTTTTTTGGATGGGAAATCATCAAAGAAAGTAGATCACACATTAAACTAAAAAACACTCATAGAAACATAAAAAAAAAAACAAAACAAAGTAAAATAAAAATAAAAACGAAAAGTCCTGTACGAGGCCAAAAAGCTCCCATCTCAGCATAATGCTGCAGTACTTAAGGAATAAGTGTCATCAAATAACTTGTGTGTCAGACTCTTACTGACTAAAACCCACCAGTATTCCTTCCACTGCCTGTGTTGCGGGGGCTTCGGTGACCCATTAGTACCTTCCCGCGACCCCGGCAGGCATCGGCCCTAGTGGACACCTACATTTGTGCTGTCGACATCTCTTTGAGGCGCGCGTGGAATACAACGCGCCGTCGACCCGGGCCTGGTCCTTACCGGACGGTGAGCTACCCATTGCTCACCGTCCGCAAGCCCGCGCCTACGGTGGCCGGAAATCCGCCCGGGATTCCCGACGCCCTGGGCGTCTCCTGCGGTGGCTAGGGGCGAGAGGGCGCGAAACTTGCCTTTCCCTCAACCGTCCCGCCTCCTCCTTCGCGAGCATTACTGCTTCCCAAAAGGAGGTGACGGCTGCCCATGCCCTCTCGCTCCGTACCATGGCCTGAACCAGGGCCGGACGCGAGTGATTTCTGCCGCCAATCGCCTCCACGAGGACACGGCGGTGCTCTGCCCAAGCCGGGCAGACCTGGAGGTCTGCCTGGAGGTCTGTCTGGTGGAGCATACGGTGGACCGTATGCTCCACCGTGTCCTCCGGGCGATCCACACAGTGGTGACACCCGGACGTTTCCTCCCGCCTTATCCGACACAGGAACCTCCCGAAGCTGCCATGAGGACCTGCGTCACGCGGAAGGTGAGGACGCCGTGGCGCCTCTCCAGCCACTCCTCAAAGAGGGGACTTATCGCCGCAATCGTGGCGTGCCCAGCACTGGGTTGCGACAACCGTACTTTCCATGACGTCATGAGATCCCGCCGGAGCTCCGTCTGTGCCGCGATTTCTCGCGGCAGCGGACTTACGCCCCGGCGTTTCGCCTCCTCGCGCCACTCCCATACGTGCGCGAGGACTTTTGCCTCCAGATCCCATGGCGGCAATCCGGCAAGGAGGCTCGCTGCCTCACAGGAGACCGTACGGTATCCTCGGACCATCCGGATGGCCATGACCCTTTGGGCCGCGCTCAACCGGCGGGCTGGCCGCAGCGCCAGAGAGCGCGCCCATACAGGAGCCCCGTAGAGGGCCATGGACCGCACGACCCCTGCGTCGAGCCTCCGGCAGGAGGCGTTTGGACCCCCTAGATTGGGCAGAAGCCGCTTCAATGCAGCGCCCGCCCGCTCCAGTTTGGGAGCCAAACGTCGGAAATGCTCCACGAAGTTCCACCGGCTGTCGAGGACAAGTCCCAGGTACTTCATCGACGACTCGACGCCGATAGAAACCCCTCCTACCGTTATTTGGGACCCCAACGGTGGCGCATTCCGAGGGCCATGAAAACACATGACCTCGGACTTGTGCAGGGCCACCTCGAGTCCCAATTGCCGGATCCTTTCTACGATTGTCGCAACCCCGTGTGCCGCTAATTCGGCCGCCGCCTGGTGCGACCTCCCCTGCGCCAGGACCAACGTGTCGTCAGCGTAGCACACTACGCTGACGCCGCTAGGGAGGTCGGCGCGCAGCACCCAGTCGTATCCGATGTCCCACAGATGCGGCCCCAGGACCGATCCCTGTGGGACACCGCACGACATCTCTTGCCGGTTCCACACTCCCTGGTGACCGGGGTAGATGACGGCCCTGTCCGTCAAAACTACGGAACCCTAAATTGTGCGTTCTGACATGCACTTGGTCGGTTTATTTTTATTTTTACGGTTGTTGGAATATTAGGGGATCACATGAACTGTCTGAAAGATGATGTGGCTAGAAAGGGAGTGACCACTGAGATGACGACTAACTGAGAAGTATGGAAGAAAAAGACATGTTTATCCCAATTTGCAAGCGTTACTGCTGAGCACGAGGTCCTGGGTTCGATTCCCGGGTCGGGATCTGGAATTTCTCAGTAGCAGCCCGTAGTCTGGATTTGTGCCCGGTTGATGGCAATAGGCTCGCCCCCTATTACATGGGACTTAAACATAACTGGCGAAATGTGGTTGTACTACAGGTACACCTCTGCCCAACCCTTCGGGGAAACAAGGCGTGATGTTATGTTATGTGTATCCCAATTCAGTTGCGACCCCAAATAAATTGGGATAAGGGCAGGATAATGATGATGTTGTAATATTACGAAGAGTAAAAATAATTTCAATAATAATAGAGTCTAAACATTACAAAAGCGAATATCAATAATACCACAAAATAAAATTCGTTGCAATTTACATAACGTATGTGAATAATTAACGTAGTGTGTCAATTTGATAAACAATTAATTTTATTTGATTGTACGTCAAACTCAAACTGAACTTAAATTCAAAGCATTTATTTCAAATAAACTAATTAGAGGTACTATTGAATTTTCAAGGGGTCAGTCAATAATAAAGATGAAGCTAGTTGCCCATTCCAAAGCGTAGTAGGTACCTATGGAAAAGAACAGGCAAGAAACTCCAAGGACACTCTTATAAAACAAAATATTGTTACAAAAATATTGGTTACATCATTTATGTTGAAATTATACATGTGAGTTAAAAGCGTCCGTAATGAACAGGTAAAAACAAATTTTAAATTAATTAGACTAAGCCGTAGCAACTAAAAGATGACCAGTCCCTACTGACGGCGCCCGTTCTCACATGGATCAGCACCATTCAGCTCAACCATTTCGAAGGTAACTTAATGATCCAACACACACGCCATCACCAGCGAGACATTTGAGTTAGCATGACATACTCTCAGACATCAGGGCACATCCAAGTCCACGAATGACGTACTCAGTAAATGGTAGGTTCATATACATAGTGCTCACAAATGTGCCAAACATCCATTTGTTTTCCAGGCCTTACCAGAGACGGGTCAGTAGCCTAATGCCGATCGATGGCACTTGTGCTTACAACTTTCTAACTATTAAATAAGGCATACATCTAAGAACACATAGAAGACATTCTTATAGTATCCTGTTTTCACAGAAATAATATGGAAAGCTTATAACAATTTGTCGAGGTTCAAATAAATGGCATGTATTTTATGGAACATCGAGTAATTCCTATTTTAATTGCCTAAACATATTGATGAACACGCTAATATAATAAAAGAGCCTCTTTTTGTGATCCTCGAATAATTCCCATTTTGGTTTCCTAAAAATACTAAACAGATACGCTCATATTACTGGATCGTATTTTTGTGATAAGCCCTAGCCTAGTAACTGCGACCAACTTGGATGTAGCGCTCGCCGGCTGCTCTCGCGGCACCGCTCGCTTCGCTCGCTCGGCTTGCGTATGGTTCGTCACAGTTCTAACCTAATCGGTCGGGGTGCCCTAGCTTAGTTACTGTAACTACTTTTCAATAACCGGCCAAGTGCGTGTCGGACCACGCACAATGAAAGGTTCCGTAGTTGGGATGAATTTTTCCCAAAAACAAACTTAACATTGCATACGTCACGGTCAATTCTCCAACTGCAAATGTAAGTTTGGAATCGTATTTTTTTTTAATCGATATTGAAAAAAAATACAAAAAAACCGACTTCCAAAAAAACACAAATAATTTAAAAATAACTTTAATTTCGGAAGTCGGTGTCTTTGGATCATGACCAAATTCCGAAATTAAAGTTATTTTTCACATTGTAGTATTTTTTTTTAAATCGGCTGTTTGTTTTTTGTAAAAAAAAATGATGAAGTAGTGTCGGTGGCCATCTGTGGTCTTCATCATCGATTCCACTTCAACAAATGGAGCTATCCGAGAGTAAATGAACAAGTTACTATATAAAATACTCAAATCGCTATAGGTATGCCTATAAAATTTGAGGATTTCCCTCGATTTTCACGTCCCAACATGACATATTCCTGTGCAGTCTTCGCAAAAGCTAGGCCCCACCACATCCACAGGATGCAGTGCCTACAAAACCGTTTCCTCCGAAAGGTAACGGTATCCCCCTGGTTCGTCCGAAACGAGATCCTCCATCTTGATCTTAAAATCCCCACCATCCAGCAGTTCATGAAACGCACCGCGAAGCGATTCTATGACACTGCCGTCACCCACCGCAACCCTCTGGTTGTGAAGGCCGTCAGTTATAGGCCCTCCTCTATTAGCTCTGTTCGCCGTCCAAGGCATACGCTCACCGACACCGACGACCCCATTACCCTCCTCCAGGAAAGCAGTAGTGCGACGCATAGAGTGCACAAATCACACAAACCGACCTTCCGACCTCGCCGCCGAGGTCTTTCGCAAAGACCCCGATGTAATTGTCCCCCCGACCCTTAGGTAATAGGTAATAGGTAAAACGGGCCGGTGTCCGCAACTCCACGTCAATGCGCGTATTTTGCGTACGGGTGGGAAATCGATTATTCGATCCACCCCAGCTCCTCAAGGAAGGCCAGCAACGCCTTGGTGTTACTGACCATCTCACAGAGGGTACCTGGGTTACCGAAGTACTTTGCCCTGTATGTGGCGACGACCGGGCAGTTTAGTAGCACATGAGCTGCTGTCTCGTCGTCCTTCATGCAGGCCCTGCACAGCGGACTGTCTGTGACTCCTATGATAAAAAGGTGTTTGTTAAATGACCCGTGGCCTGTTATAGCTGCTGTAACAGTGCGCAGCTGTAATTTAGTTAGTCGGAGAACCCGTTTCGTGAGGCGACCATCAATTGTAGGGAGAGCTTCCTTGGCCTGCCTGCACTCACCTTGGTCCGACCATAGTTTGAGATGTTTATCTCTGGTGCGTTTCCTTACCAGAGTGCGTAGGTACCCGAAGGGAAGTGGCACGATGGGCTCAGGTCCCACTGGTGCCATGCTCGACCCCCTTCTGGCAAGTTCATCGGCTGCATCGTTGCCTAGCGAACCGCTGTGTCCTTTAATCCATTGAATGGTTATGTTGTTGAGGCTACCCACCTGGTTGAGGCGCTGGTGGCACTCGTATATTAGCCCAGAGTCAACTGTGTGACTGTTTAGCGCTTGCAGGACAGCCATGCTGTCTGAGAGAATGCGGATTGAGTGGTCCTTAACTTCCCTGGCCATGATGGCTGAGGCGGCCAGAGAAATACCTAAGCACTCAGCCTGGAACACTGTGTTATGGACCCCCAATGGTGTGGCTATGCGTATGTTGAAGTCCTCCGAGAAGATTCCAGCACCTGTGCCACTACCTGTTTTGGATCCATCTGTGAAGATGCGCAGCTCTGCGGGGCGCAACCCCTCGCATCGGCGATCCTCGTGGAGTTGGATCTTGTATTTCTTATCAAATATAAATTGTTTGGGTACCTGGTCATTTATTGCTTTCGTGATGGGGAACTCTTTATGGAGTCCCTCAAGCAGCGCAGTGTGTAGTGTGTCTCTCTTGCCCCAGAGATTCAGTGCATTTAGGCGTACTGCCGCCATCGTCGCTTCCTGCTGTATGAACAGGTGGAGCGGCGGCAGTCCCAGCATGGCTTCGATTGCTGCAGTTGGAGTTGTCCTCATGCAGCCCGTGGTCGCCATGCAGGCAAGTCTTTGCATGCGTTGTAATTTATTGGAGGCTGTGACTAGCTGGGTGCGGGGCCACCAGACCACGGCCCCGTAGGAGATCATGGGGCGGATTACCGCCGTATACAGCCATAGTATAATTTTGGGGGATAGGCCCCACTTCTTACCTATCATTTTCTTGCACTGCCAAAAGGTGATGCAAGCCCTGTTTATTTTGTTGTCTAAGTGACTACTCCAGTTTAACTTACTGTCTAGAATGACCCCGAGGTACTTGACTTCGTTGGCTAACTGAAGTTCTGTATCGAACAGTATTGGTAGGCGGAAAGGGCCTAATGCTCGTTTATGGGTAAACATAACTAGTTCAGTTTTGGTGGGGTTCACCGATAGGTCGAAATCCCTACACCATTTTTCTACGATACGTAGTGCCTGCTGAGTGAGGTTGCAGATTGTTCCCGTTACTTTCCCCGAAACAAGGATTGCAAGGTCGTCTGCATAACCTATTGTGTAATAGTGGTTCGCGTTGAGTTTGGTGATGAGATCGTTTATCACCAGATTCCATAAAAGGGGGGACAGCACCCCTCCCTGGGGGCAGCCTCTGGCTATCATGGCCAGCTGTCGCTCATCCTCAAGGCGAACCACACGTTTGCTTAACATGTTTGTAATCCAGTCCTTTAGTACCTGTTCTACTCCATGTCTAGAGAGGGCGCTGCTGATGCTGGAGAAGTTTGTTTTATCGAAGGCTCCTTCAATGTCTATGAAAGTGCCCAGGCAGGTGCCTTTCTGATGAATCGCCTCCTCTATCTGTCTAACCACTAGATGAAGAGCGGATTCGGTCGACTTACCCGAGCTGTATGCATGTTGGTTACCGTGCAGCGGCATGGTTTTTAGAGCGCCGTCCCTCAACTCCCTATCACACAGCCTTTTCAGAGTCTTTAGTAGAAAGGAGGTCAGGCTGATTGGTCGATGGGATTTGGCGTTTGTGTAGTCCCCCTTACCTGGCTTAGGGATGAATGTGACTTTCACTTCCCTCCATCCTTTGGGAACGTATCTAAAGGCCAGACACGCTCTCATTAATGGCACCAGTCTTATTGCGACAGAGGTTCCGCCCCATTGTAGTAAGGCGGGGAACACTCCGTCAGGACCAGCTGCCTTAAAAGGATGGAAGCTCCGGATGGCCCATTGGAGTTTCTCCAACGTGATCACCCTGCGTGCGTAATGCCAATCGTTGTCTGATGGCGTTTGAATTACATCTTGCCAGTCGATTACCTGCGTGAAGATACATCCAGGGAAGTGAGTCTCGATAAGGACGCGTCTCATTTCTTCTGGCGAGGAAGTGAGTGTGTTATCAGGTTTGCGGAGGGTAGTGGGCCCAGGAGATTTCTGTTGCGCCAGTACCTTCCTTACCCTGTTAGCTTGCTGGCAAGATTCAATGCTACCACAGAATTTGCGCCATCCCGCGGTACTCCTGAATCTAATGCATTTTTTGTAACTGGACTTGGCTGCGTAGTAATTGTCCCAGTCCTCATCCGCACATGTGTTCATGGCTCTGTTCAGAGCTGCCCTTACCTTGCCGCGCTTGCGCTCTAGATCAGCGCCCCACCATGGTTGTTTGCCCGGTGTACTGCGTGGGGTGGTCTCTGGACAGGCAGTTTGGTAGCTATCTATCATTGTTTTGGTAAGATAGCTCACTTGTACCTCAATCTGTGTCGTGTCCGCCAACGTCGCCGGATCGCTTATTGTCGCAAACTTGGATTCAAGGTTGCGTGTGTAAGTGGCACGATCCGTGTTTCGCGGATTGCGCCGTGGTAGGGCTGGAGAAACACAGACCTGGATGTCGAAGCGGATCCACCTGTGATCAGAGCAGGAGGCCTCGTTGGAGACCTGCCACCCAGCAGTGATTTCCGCCGCGCCCTCTGTTGCCAGAGTGAGATCTATGATTGTTCGGCTACGCCTGGTTACGAATGTTGGTTCGGAGCCAGTGTTTAGTAGGGATAGGTTAGTCGAGAACAAGTATTCAACCAAGGCCTTACCCCTCTCGTTTTGCGTGTCCATACCCCACAGTTGATGGTGAGCGTTGGCGTCGGCCCCTACTACGACCTCAAACCCACATCCCTCGCAATGGCTCAAGAGGCGGGCGAGGTCGTGCGGAGGCGGCGCCTCCGCCTCGGGCATGTAGGCCGAGGCGAAAACGATCGCCATCTTCGTGGTGTCGTCACGCTGTATTACCAGCTTTGCTGCAGAGACATCTCTGCAACAGAAGTCAGTTAAAAGATGTGTTTTAAGGTTACCTGTGACATAGATGCACGCTCTGGGGTGATCGTGCTCTGTGGTGACCAGGAGCTTACCGCCAAGATTGGAAAGTCCTTGTATGCGGCCCGCCCTAATCCACGGCTCTTGGATCAAGGCAATGGCCGTGTGTTGCGCCTCCAGCCACTTGCGAAGCTGAGCCGTCGCAGTCTGACTGTGGTGGAGGTTTGCCTGCAGGACTTTACATATTGACGAAAGGGACGCCATCGCTGGTCGAACCCTCTTCGTCCCCCCCAAGTCTGAGCCCGGCAAACAAGTCGCCCTCGTCGAAGCCGTCCCCCCCCGGGCCCGAAGCCGGTGACAGGAGTATGTCGTCCAGCTCCTCTCCCGTTGGAGGGACAGCGCCCACGGAGGCGGCGGCACAGTCGGCCGACCCTGCTACAGCAGGTTCAGCCGCGGATGCGTCCGGGTTGTTTAGTGGGGGAGTGGTCTCCCCTGCTGGTGTTTGGGGCAGCTGCTTCGGCGCCTCGCAGATGGTCCCAGTGGCAGGGTCCCATCCCTGAGGGACGTCGGTGAACCTGCCGTTCCGACCCTGGAACTTCACGTATACCGTCCCCAATCCAATTGAGAGACGGCGTCCGGCTTCCATCAGGATCGGGATTTGGTCCACAGGGACACCGACCACCACAAACCATGCTGCGGCCTGTTTGTCGGCATGCAGAAGTACCCACCTCTTTATGTCGACCCAGGGGTTCTGGTAACTGAGAGCGCGCCCAATATTGGTCGGCTCTCCGAAGACTCCCTGCTCGTCTGGGATCACGACGCCACATCGTGCTCGCTTCAGGATTTCCGACTGGCTCTTGACAACTAGCGGGATGCTAGATGGGAGAGACAAGTCGGAGACTGTTTTCCTTAGCCAGGCTAAGGTGTGGTCGTTACCGCACCACAGTTTAAGAACACCTCCGGCGAACAGCGGCTTGGCGTTGAAGGTCGGTCCTGGAGTGTCTTGCTTGGGGGAGCAGGCCTCGAGAATGATCTGCTTCTGGATAGCAGCGAGTACCTGTTCCGATACGTCCTTGCTGAGGATTCCCGTGCGGTCGCAGGTGATCGCGACGTCCAGGGTTGAGCTGGCAGCTTGGGCGTAGCTTCGTTGGTCGATCCGTTTGGATTGGTCAAGACGCGGCCGCTTATGCTCCCCCCGAGGTGTCAAAGACTCGTTGAGAGCTCGCTTGGCCGCGGCCTGATCCTTCCAATCGGATCGCTGTTTATTTTTATTGCCAGCCCCCGGAACACTGGTTTGCGGTTGACTGGGCGTTGGTCTGCTTGTGCCGGCCTCTGTCTGTGACCTCTTACCCGCGGAGAAGCTCAGTTGGCCGCTCGTCGGTTTGTCCGTGCTAGTGGCAGTGGCCTGTTTGGTGCGGAAGCCCTTACCTGGTCTCCAGCGGGCTTGGCGTCGCTCCTTCCTCGTCACTCCGTCCCTCTGCTTGCCTTTAGTTGCAGCAGGTGATGGACCTGAAGGGTCAGTGCGAGGGCAACGGGCTTGTTGAGTGCGTTTACCCTTGCCCTTGCGTTTCTGCACTTGCCAGGCATGCGAAAACGCATCCTGTGTGCAGCTGGCCGTCTCCGTTTGACCGGTGACGGCCATCTGGCGGGAGGAGGCTAGAGGAGCCTCAGGAGGAGGAGGGTGTTTGGCTGGAACCCTGGTGCCGGTGTTACCCAGCACCGGGGTCGTCGCCTTGGTATGGGAAGGGTCGGTACTGGTCCCAATCAGCGCCGACGTCCTTTGTATGTTTTGGGACTGTTTTGTTTTGGTCTTGGCTGTGGTTCTCGCCACAGCCGGACCTACGCCCGCGCTGCTACCCGCAGCGTTAGCTGCAAGGCCACCAGGGGCGAGGGAAGTGCTAGCACCTCCCTTGGGAGTCTCATTGGCTTTCGCCTCCACTCCTGTGTTTATTTTTTAACAGGCCTATTTTGATCCATGTTAAATTGGTTTTTGGATTCATCTCTCTGGCTCCCACCCTCCATGGAGCCCGCACCTGGGAACGTCTCACTATGAAAAAGCTCGAACGTTAGGACTACCAGAGAGATATAGGGGCGCAAGGCTGGCTTACAGTGCGACATCGGGTGCTCGATCGGGTTGGCGTAGGGGGTCGAAAGGCCCACCCCCAACGAACTGATCAACCCTCACTTACACCGTCAGCATGACCTTTACCTACCGCTTCAGCCGTCCGAGGACGACCTCAGCGGACCTCACGCACCTCGCCTGTGGCCCTCTGACGGGACACTATGACCATTTCCCTACCCCTGGCTATTGGGTAGGGCCACCGTTTTGCTTGAAATTCGGACCAAAGAGGGCGTGTTGCCTTACGGGCACATTACCGCCAGAGCCGCTCGGCTCAACCCCCCAGGACTCCTTCATCCCCGCTCACGGCGCTCAACTGCGCAGGTCCTAGCGCAGGTGACTTCTTACTCCTACTCGCCATCAGCTGAATTTAGTGACAGTCGAGCCCGCAACCACCCAATCACAAAGGGGTCACGGTTCGGAGTGGAAATTGGACTGGTGAAGGAAAGGAGATAAGGATGTGGGTAGGATGGGGTAAGGAGGGATTGGGAGATTTAGGGCAGGAGGGTGAAAGACGGGAGAGAATGGGGGGAATTGGGCAAAGGAAGTGATGACGCCTGGTGGTTTTTGTTACGTCTATTTCTTATGGAACTAGACCAAGAAACGGGGTGGCAACCTCGGGAAGGTGTATCCGCCAGACTTGCCTTGAGGATCTACACGACTGTAGCGCTCTCCCTCAAGACCCCGCCATCCTACCACCTCTGAAGGAGGCGGCAGGATAGGCCTGTATCTATACTACCAAGCAAGCAAAGCATGTCGTTGTGCAACCGCAAAAGCATAAATCCAGACCCTCCCCCCCCCCGACCCTTGCTCGCGAAGTGCCAGCCCGCGCCGCAGCTGAGCCCGTAGCTTTAAATTCCCCGATTAATAATAATTCTGTTCAGATCCAGCCTGTCCTACCTTGCTGTCCTCCCCCCAGCGACGCCCTAAACCAAGGTCTGTACCCCACAGGGGGTGTAAATTTGCCCCTGGCTGGAGGCTTTGAGTCCGCTTAAGGCAGCCACAGGATAGTCCGGTTGAGTAGTTACGACCTCTCAAGGACAACTACGAGATGCCATTAAATAAAAAACGATTTTCATGGGATACCGTCATCAGATTATGACTTGGTGACAAAGAGACCACCTCAGAAGCATAGGATTTAAATTTTCGGTCTTTTTCCTTTACTTGTGCTACAAGACCTTGCTTCTTGGCAAATTTCATGATACTAGGTCAACGGGAAGTACCCTATAGGTTTTGATTTATTGATGAGTATCAAAGTATGTCGCACAAATTTTAAGTCAACGCAATAAAAAAAGGCGTTTTTATTGCGTTGACTTAAAAGCTTGATATTTAAGAGCTCCACGGGACCGCATACGTATTGGATGTTAATTTCAACTTGATACCTCCACGCGTTTCTGAGAAAAAGGGTCTTGACAGACTGACAGACAGACAGATGGACAACGAAGTGATAAGGGTTCCGTTTTTACTTTTACGGAAGCCTAAAAACGGACATAACGAACGAACAAACTGTCGAACGAATGCATCGTGCATTTTCTATTGACACAACATTTAAAAATCGACGTACAGTAGGCCGCACGTTAGTGGTAACAAAACTAGTATAAGCTGGCCTCTTGTTCTATTGAAACTCCGTACTACGCTAGGCCAATTCAAGGTCAAAGTGCTACCATAGACGATGGTCGACTATACCTGCGAGTCTCAGAGATTCTTATCATGCTGTCATTGTTGCCAGCGGACGTTGCTTTAAATATTCTTTCTTAACTGTTCAAGTAATATCAAAAATTACTTTAAAAAATTCAGAATAAAAATTGTACATTATAAAATCTGCTAATCTACATATATTCAAGATTGAAACAACAAGTAAACTACTCTCTTAACTCATGATCGACTCACATTAAGGCGCTGACAAGACCCAATTGACCATAATAAGCTTCTCTTAAGAAAAAAAAATGCCAAATCTGTATAGTTTGTGGTAGCGGAAAAAATATATGTTAATTTTGAACATATTTCCCAGAACTTGGTTGTTACCAAAACACGTTCTGATAAAAAATCTCGATAGGTACAAACTAACGTTAAACTAACCTCTTACCTTGAGTTCTAATCCAAAATATCTGCATTAAATATCCACATACGTTATGTATTTAATTAATAACAAGAACTTCTTATTTGAATGCAGAACTTGGTTGTTTTTTATTTTCGATTACTCAACTCAATTTTGAGCAAATAGATAATTGCTTCATATTTTGCAATAAATTACAAGCGTTGTGTCATCGCGCTTCTCTTTCTTTTCTATGCAATCTGACAGTGACCGCGGTTTAGGTGTTGTCAGCGTCTTAAGGCTTCTACATACTGGCGCGACTTGTCGCGCGACGCGTCGCGACACGAAGGCACCGCTTGTAGCGCTACACGCGGTGTCTTTGTGTCGCGGCGTGTCGCGCGACAATTCGCGCCAGTATGTAGGAGCCTTTAACATCAAAGGTCATCTTCATTCATGCCCATCCAATTACCGGCCGGCATGGGTGTTACTTAACCGCCAATGTTGGCACGACTTGACCCATGCCGACTTGATTGTACACTTTCACTAATCGTCATTCAGGTATCTGGTGGTTGTCTGCAGTGATTGCGAATATAAAACCTTTTATAGGGTTCTGTAGTAAACAAGGAACCCTTATAGTTTCACCATGTCCGTCTGTCTGCTTGTCTGCCTGACCCCACTGTAGCTCAGAGATGCTTAGTAATAGAAAGCTGTTATTTGGCATAGGTATACATATTAATCTCGCTGACCAAGTGCTAAAATAAAATCTTGAAAAAAAATTTTTAGCGTAATGTGGGGATGATATTTTTTTTTCTCGTCTACCCCGTGGTGTGGGGTATCGTTGGATAGGCTGTTCAAAAATATTGCAGGTCTGTGAACACCACTTTTCGATTCAAGGATCCACTTGCGTAATATTAAGCAATAAAGTGCTCATTTTTGTTAGACTCGAGTGTCCCCCTCCCCCCCCCCATCTGCCAGTTAAACGGTTTTTTATGGAGATGTGAAAAAAATCATGGCAGTAGTACATATAATGAAATTAAAAGGAAAACTACCACAGCTAAGTAGGCTTTAGGTACAAGTTAACGAGTTATAGTCGACCAATTTAAATTTGCAGTTTGAGAATTGACCGTGGCATATATCGATGTATGGGAGAACAGGTTTTTTAACTACAATGTTAAGTTTGTTTTTGGAATAAATTCGTCCCAAGTAATCCCAACTACGGAACTCTTAATTGTGGGTGGTCCGAAACGCATTTGGCCGGATTTTTATGTTTGATTGCACTTTTTTGGCAAGTTAGAAGATTAGTAAGCTAATCATTTAGTAAGAGAGGATTTGCACACTATTGGGACTACAAACTTCACCTAATACCCCTTCACCTGTCTAACATTTTTGTCAACTACATTGGTGTTGACTTCTAGTCTAAACGGTTGCAGCTAAATACCAGTATCTTACATAGAGCTGTTGTTGAGTTGCTAAATAACGACACTACTTGGTAAGACTAGCTATCAAACTTTCAGGGTTCTGACTACCCGTAACGAATGTCAAAGATCTACGAATGACAGCCAGGACCAACGGCTTTTCGAGGCACAGACGGGGTCTTGGTATGTTTTTCCATGCTTACCCTCAGCAAAAATCCCCATTACCAAGTTAACTTCACACACAATGGCACAACATTTAATTAATGACTTTACGCTATTAGGACTCACAATACACACACACACATCTCATGGAAGCCCCACATAAAAAAGTACGATCAAAACTCTCTAAATTCACCTACGCACTTCGAGAAGTCAAAAACCTACCGAATTGCAAACAGCACTACGCTTTCGCTCATCATGGTTTAGCTATGGCATTATGATGTGGGGGATTATCACAAACGCGCCTACGCTTTTTATTCTTCAGAAGAAACTAACCCGGATCATAGTCAACATAGAGCAGACCGATAGCTGTAAACCCTTTTATATAAAACATAAAATAATCACCTTACCGTATATCTATGTCCTGGATATATGCAAATTTGTTAGAAAACACATGAAAATTTTCACAACCCGCGGCGATAAACATACCGACCGATCTGTCAGATACAAAAATATGTTAATGTTACCTCTTTGCGCATGAAACTAGCCAACTACATTCCAATAGTCCCTACGTAATGACCATAAAAATATTTAATCAACTACCAGTCGTACACTACCAGATGCATTAAAAGATAAGATCAGCGTTACATTTTTAAGTAAGCTCAAGCAAATATTAATTGAAAAAGCATACTACACAATAAACGAATACATACATGACAAAAAAAAATATTTATTACAAGCAGACACAAACACAGATACATTCATACACATATAGATAAATATAATATGATATGATATATGTTTAATTTCCCTGACCTAATAATAATTATGTACCACAACCTTTAACTGATCTCAACCAAAAAATCTATATTTACTTATTTCATTTGAATAGTGTAGATATTTAAAATGATAAACATTATTGATTGTTAATTTCTTTACCAATTTTATTTTTATTTTTAGTATTATTTTAATTTTAATTTTTTGCTGTGCCCTACAGGTTCCGTAATTGTACCTTAGCTCTAAGCCTTTGTAACATCTTTAAAAACATTATGGAATTATAATTAGCCTATAATGTTCCCACTGCTGGGACACAGGCCTCCTCTCTTGGAGAGGGAGTGGGCTGTAATGTACCACGCGGGCCCAGTGCGGGTTGGTAGATGTCACATCTTCGAATTTTTGGTTCTAGGACATGCCAATTGCCTTCACCGTTTTGAGCGCAGTGATGATGAAATGATTTACACAAAGTAAAGCGCCTGCCTGGATTCGAACCCACAAACTACAACTCGTAAGTCGGGGCCGTTACCATTGGACCAACACTGCTCTCAATAAGGAATGCAATTAAAGAATTATGAATATGAATACAAATATTTGAGCCAAGCTGAGGGTGAATAACTGACCCCTATAATTACAAGATTGGAACTCTAACATGCAACTTTACTTATTTACCATTTTTTTATTGTACCTACGTACAATAAAAAAAAATTAAATACACAATTTTTATCTTTATAATTTTGTATAATCTAGACATTTAATTCTATTCTCATGTCATCACATTTTGCCGCTAACGTGAATCGTGACCCACACGACGTCTCATACTTTCTCTAATTGCAATGCGGTTACCAATGATATTCTATTAATTATATTTATTACTCTTGGTATGGCTGTTTAGAAAGTTTTAACTACATGTATCAATGTTTTGAAGGGCGTAGGTGTACATGTGCCAAAAAAATAAAAAGAGTAAATGTCGAAGTGGCGATGTTTGAGAAATGTCAATATTTATTATGTTGAATTGAAGGCATTCTAAAGCTGGTATTTTTTTGTTCAAATTCGTTTTTAACTTGAAATGAAATAAAATGCTCTATTTGACTGCCAGTCTCGTACCTACGTATATATTTTTCTTTAACGATTTTATTTTTCTCATTTTTTTGCATCGTTCTATATAAAAATAAAAGTCGCCCAAGTGCATGTCGGACCAGATACAATAGAAGGTTACATAGTTGGAATGAATTTATCCCAAAACAAACTTAATACTGTAGTCGAAAAACATGTTCTCCCATACATCGATATACATACCTACGTCTCGGTCAATTCACCAACTGCAAAAGTAAGTTGGTCGACTATTAAGGCTCCTACATACTGGCGCGACTTGTCGCGCGACGCGTCGCGACACAAAGACACCGCGTGTAGCGCTACAAGCGGTGCCTTTGTGTCGCGACGCGTCGCGCGACAAGTCGCGCCAGTATGTAGGAGCCTTTACTCGTCAACTTGTAAACCCTAATTAGCTATGATAGTTTTCCTTTTAACTTTGTTGTATAAACTACAGCCATGATTTTTTTCACATTTCTAAAAATAACCGTTTAGGTGGCAGGGAGGGACACTTGATTGTTACAAAAAATAGCACTTTAAAACTTAATATTAAGCAAACGGATTCCTTTATTTTATTTTTGGATTTGAAATCGTCAAATAACTTCACCCGCTCTGGGTGGAGCGGAAGGGTGTGTCAGACTCTTACTGACTAAAACCCACCCGTATTCCTTCCGTTGCCTGTGTTGCGGGGGCCTCGGTGACCCATTAGTACTTTCCCGCGACCCCGGCAGGCATCGGCCCTAGTGGACCCCTACATTGTGCTGACGACATCTCTTTGAGGCGCGCGTTGAATACGACGCGCCGTCGACCCGGGCCTGGTCCTTACCGGACGGTGAGCTGCCCATTGCTCACCGTCCGCAAGCCCGCGCCTATGGTGGCCGGAAATCCGCCCGGGATTCCCGACGCCCCGGGCCTCTCCTGCGAAGCGGATCCCTGAATCGAAAACTGGTTTTCACAGACAGGCAATGTTTTCGAATTTATTAATTAGTATTATTGATTAAAAAAAAAACATGATTTTGGCGTTGCTATCACGATTAGTTAGGTTGTTTATCGAGGTATTTGTATGACAAATCACATCACATAATAACACTAATTTCTCGAAGAAAATAACTGGTAATATACAGATATAAACATCGTTTCGTTAGACTTTCCGAAATGAGTTCAGTTTCCCTGAACCCAAAGGAACTAGCCTAAATATTGACAGTACTATATAAACAACATTCTCTCACAAGATATTAGTTTTATTTTATTGACGTGTCCCACTGCCACATAATATATTAATAGTGTGTGTACCGGGACATCTCAACAACATATTTATAAGCTAAGGCGAGGTAAACAAAATGTCCGACACATTTTCTTTAAAACATTGTGATATGAGAGCAGTGGTGGCCCAGTGGTAACGGCCGCGAATTACCAGTTGTAGGTCGTGGGTTCAAACTCAGACAGGCGCTTTACTTTGTGTTATTTCATCACCACTGCTCTCCAAACGGTGAAGAACCAAAAATTGAAGATGTGACATGGCCCGCGTCCTCCACTTCTTTTGTCGTTGAAGTCAACAACCAAGGCATCAATCATAATATTGAACTTGGCTCTCATTTCACAGTTATGTTTTTGATGGGATTGTAATTACACCTTGTATTAGATAATTCATTCATCACAGCTCGTGAGGAAACCGGCATATCCTAGAATCAAAAATTCGATGGCATGTGACATCTACCAACCCGCACTGGGCCCGCGTGGTAGATTACGGCCCACTCCCTCTAGCAGAGAGGAGGTCTATGTCGCAGCAGTGGGAACATTACAAGCTGATCTTGTTATAGTTATATGTCTGTAGGTCAGGATATTTTGAGGCCTTAATTAATTAAACATCACGCCTGTAAACCCTAAGGGTTGGAGGAGATGGACCTATAGTACACCCACATTATAAGGACCTATTGCCATCAACCGGGCACAAAGGCAGACTCCGGGCTGCTCATTAGCAGCCCGGGTTCTGCTACTGCTGAGCTAAGGTCCTGGGTCCGACTCCCAGGTCGGGCAAGAGTTGTTCCATCAGGAATACAATCTCAGTAGATTGAATCTAATGAAAACAAAAATTACCCTTCAATTTTTAACCGGAAAAATTTAAGGACCTGTTTTACAATTGGTATCAGCTAAGCTCCTTATAAAAAAATGGAACAGATTTTGTATTAAAATATTTGCCCGATATGTATCTTATTTTTAAATGGAACTTATCAGTAGGTAGACAAACAGGCCATAATAGATAGATAGATAGATAGAATACTCTTTATTATGTACACCATAAAAATTACTGCTATAAATGTAGAAATTTTACATAGGGTGACACAATGGGCGGTCTTATCGCTAAAAGCGATCTTTTAAAGACAACCTTTGGATGGATTAGGGGGGATAGGAGAGACAATACGGCAGGTAGTCTGTGGTGTACCATTCACATATATACAACAAATACATACATACATAAAATATATTAAAATTATCTATATAATATATTCAATAATTATTAATTAATCATAAAACTAGCGCTAAGAATCAAAACAGGTGCAGAGAACAGAGAAAAATAAAACAAAATAAAAATATGTTTAAGGAGAGAGATAGTGTTATATAATATATATATACAATAATCAGCCTACAATGTTCCCACTGCTGGGACACATGCCTCCTCTCTGTGAGAGGGAGTGGGCCGAAATCCACCACGCGGGCCCAGTGCGGGTTGGTAGATGTCACATGTGTTCGAATTTTTGGTTAACAGGCCATAACCAGCACCATAATTGCGTAACACTGTTTGAATTACAATCCGAGAGTTTTTAAACATATTGCTAATCCATTGCTTCATATGTTTGAAAAATTTGTCTGCTCAAAAACGTAAATAACACAATGGACGTTGGTGAACCGTCAAAATGAAACCGGTTACGATCGATTGTCATTTTATGTGTTATGCAATTGCCCCGCTGGTTTTTTAAAGACAATGGCGCCGATTCCCTTGTTCACAAACTAAACTAAAATTAAGTTCAGTGCATCTTTGTCTTACTATTTCATTAAGAAAAGGACAGAAGATACATTTTACTTTAGTCCTGTCAAATTAATCAGCGCTTGACGTAAATTGACGTAATTTTAGTAGGCAAGTTTTTATTCACGTCTAAACTTGTATAGAGTAGTGACAGGCGCTGATTAATTTGACAGGACTAAACTAAAATTTATCTTCTGTCCTTTTTTTAATGAAATAGAAAGAAACAGATGCACTGAACTTAAGTTTAGTTTAGTTTGTGAACAAGGGAATCGGCACCATTATGTAAGTTCAGTTTTCTTATTAGGATTTTTAAGTCTTACAAATAAATACTTGTCGCGCAAATCGATACCGGTTGTCAATTTCAATGAAGTGTTCATAGAAATTGTTCTATTGGTTTCGCGTCGCGCGATAAGTCGCGCCAGTCTGCAAGACCCTTTACGGTTTCTAATATTTCTGATACTTATAATAAAAATCGGATTAAGTATAGATTCGGATCGGATTTCTTCACTAGGTTCGGCGTTTTATTTATGTAGTCTCATTTACATGATGTAATATTATGACCTAGCTCCATTTTTACACTGTGGGTTATGTCATTGTGTTAAACTTTTTACTTTTAATTTTAACAAAGTCAATATGAGCAACAAGTCACACCTGAAAGCTAAAAGTTTCAAACAAAAAATCTGTTTTCGGTATTCCTTTAAAAATTAGGCGACCTTTAGAGACACCAAAATTAAAAGTTATCTAAATTGATTTAAGATAAACAACTCATTCTGGCACAAAATTATCTTAAATCACTTAAGATAAGCAGTAGCTGACACTGAGTACTTTTTAATGACTTTGAGTTGTGTAAAAGAATACAAAAATAAAAATGGATCCGGCTAAATACGTAGGTACCAGCAGATTTTTTGCAACAACGCAGGTGTCGACTCGCGAAACCCAATTTGTGATGCTTGACGTCAATGGCAGTAGAAGCCAAACAATGACGAAATGATTGCTCTGTCCGTTGCAATTGGTATCTCAATTTGACAACGTCATTCTTGTCTACACAATGGAATTCAAAGTAAAAAACTAAATGAATTAATTGACTGGGTTCAAAGTAAGTTCATTTTATTTTTATTTTATTAGGGAGTATAAACGGTTACACATTAAAATGTTATGGTGTATAAGTTAAAACTAAAATGGAAGCATAAATGTATATCCAACAACATTTTCCACATTATTTTATATAAAAAGAAAAAAAAAAATTAAATGTGATGTGATTGATAGACTCACATCAGCACAAACAAGGTGCAAATCAAATAACTGAAACACTGAAATCGAGAAAAATCGCGATGCCCGGTTTGATCCCTATGTAAAAGTTGTCTACAAAGATGAGCACAATGACCCCTTAGGGCCTTTTGTACACGGCACGATTCCTTTACGATACTGCGTCTAAACCGCGCCATAGAAAAAATAGTGTCTGTCAAATTTGCATATCAGTATCAGGTTGTATCTTGATCTAAATCTGATTCGCGACCATAACAAATAATTATGTATTTACGGAATTATAATCATTAAAATCATTAATACATCTCTAAGTTAGTTTTGTTCCATAATAAATTTTCCATCAGATTTCTGTTCTTACGGAACAAATCTAACTTAGAGATATGTATAAAATCATTAAATTTTAATGATTATAATTCTGTAAATACATGTCGGAGAAGGTACGTCTCGCTCGATATCATCAGCCATATCTTAACTACTGTGGGCGTACAATGGGAAGTGTTGGTTATTGCACAATAGAAAAACCGTTTGCAGTTTAAATCAAATTATAATTTACGATCAAATAATCACACTAGCTATTCACACACTGTAGGTACACGACACAACTATACGAAACGCGCCACAGTTTCTAAACGTATTCACTCCTTGACCGCCTCCGACAAACTGCACTTAAGGGGACTACAGGACCTAAACGCAAATTTTATAAGTTTTATAATGCCTTAAAGTATATGATCCACTACAGTAAACAAAATCAGAAAAATATATGATATTCTTAAGGATATATGCTAGATAGATAGTGAGTTGAAAACATAATATAACTAATGTGATACGATGGAAAAAAATCACGAACATACCTCTAAAAAATTCTTTTAACGATTAAAAACCGTACTAATATACATGCAATCATTCTGATTTTTTGTCAGATTATTCTACAAGCATATTAGCATAATAGTGTTTTATTTTTTTTATACAATCTATAGCTTTTTTGTAAATCGATAATTGCTTTATATTTTGCAATAAATTACCAGCGTTGAGTCATCGCGCATTTCTTTCTTTTTTATGCAGTCCGACAGTGACCGCGCTTTAGGTGTTGTCGGCCTCTTAACCCCGGTCAAGCGTTATGATGTAGACTCTGTCGAGCGCCGCTTGGTGGCGCTGGCGTCCCGATTAGTCAAACGAGTGACTAACGCATTTCCGACATACATATTTTTTATGGTCGCGAATCATATTTAGATCGAGATACAATCAGACACTGACCTGCAAATTGCAAAAAACGTAAGAAAATTTGAATTTGACGTGCGACCACTGCGGATCCACCTTAACCGTGCCGTAGACAAACATGACCATCAATAAGCTCCCATAGTGATCCATACAACACTGATGACCGTGCCTACACACGGCTAATAAACCGTAGTTTTTCACGGCAAGAATATATATTTCATGTAACATTATGTTTTACACAGTATTCTATTTTATTAGTGACCACAAAACACCTCTGACCAGAATTTAATTTAAGAACATGCTACATTCACAATTAGCTGCCACGTCCCCTGAAGTTACCTGTTCCCAACTTATGAGACCAAACGGAATAGGAAGTTTGAGACATGCTACCGAATCGAGTGTCAGCAGGTCGGGTAACATTTCATCTACTGGAGGTTTAAATGAAAAGTTTTGATGTAGTGTAAAGGTAGGTCAATAGTGACCTCTTACTGTTTCAAATCATAATTCATTTAGAATAGGTTTACTGCTATAGTAATTCGCCACGCTGTAGTAACTGGCCATTCATGACAAAAGAGGTAGCAACAAGGTAATGCAGGCTTGCCCATTAATGAAAAGGACAAAAAGTATTCCTGTTTCTATTGTATTTTCGTTTTAGTTCACATTACCTTGTTTCTACCTCTTTTGTCATGAGTGGCCAGTTACTATAGCGTGGTTTATTACTATAGCAGTTACCATAGCCTAAAAAGCACTTTTGGAGCAGTGGTGGCCCAGTGGTAAACACCGCGACTTAGCGGCACACAGGCGCTTCACTTTGTGTAAATTGTTCCATCACCGCTGGTCTCAAAACGATGAAGAAAAACATCATGAGGAAACCGGCATGTCCTAGAACCAAAAATTCGAAGACATGTGTCATATACTAACCCGCACTGAGCCCGCGTGGTGGATTAGGGCCCACTCCCTCTTACCGAGAGGAGGCCTGTCTGCCAGCAGTGGGAACATTATAGGCTGATTATGCACTTTTGGAGCGGTTCATGGCTTTGCCGTTGTCTCCAAAAAAAAGAACCTGCACCACTTTTTAGAAGAAAAAATGCTGGAACTAACTTACCATAATTTGTCTGCTGTTAGGGTTATAAGATCCTACCCAAAAATCAAGGATCCGTAGCACGTACATTCAAAATGGATTGCGTTCACTCAACTTACACACAACTCACCCGACAACTCGTCAGAGCTAGCCTCCATGAAGGTAAACTCTTTACCTACTTGGCCCCATTCCTTTAATTCTCAGTAAAGAAACGTGGATCCGGGTAAAAACCGATTTCATAATCATCGCCAGTCGTCGATGGCAATTTGCAACGGCGAGACCGTTAAGATCGAGACGGAATACGGAATTAGGAGCTGCTGTTGTAAAATAGGCGGCTTGGCAAAAGAGTTGAAGACGTTCACTGCGTTTAAAACAGTATGATAGTTGGAAGTTATTAAACGGTGTAAAAACTGGTGGGTTTTTTATTCCCAGATCTGTTGCTGCATTTTAATTGAAAAAAAACCGGCCGAGTGCGTATCGGACCACGCGCAATGAAGAGTTCCTTAGTTGGGAAGTTCGTATGAATTTATCCCAAAAACAAACTTAATATTGTAGTTGAAAAACGTTCTTTCATCATCATCAATCCTCCAACTGCAAATTTAAGTTGGTTGACTATTACTCGTTAACTTGTAAAGCCCACTTAGCTGTGATAGTTTTTCTTTTAATTTTTTATATATTTACTACTGCCTTGAATTTTTTTCACGTCTCCTTAAACAACAATTTATCTAACAGGGGACACACACACTTAACTCTAACAAAAATTATCACTTTAATGCTTAATATTACGTAAGCAGATCCTTGGATCCGAAAGTGGTGTTTACAGACCCGCAATATTTAAAACGGCCTGTCCAATGATATCCTGTGGGATTAGATGAGAAAAAATAATATCATCTCCACGCTACATGCAAGACAGGTACTTACTCTAAAAAAAACATTTTTAAGCTTTTATTTTAGCATTTTGTCAGCGTGATTAATATGTATACCTGTGCCAAATTACAGCTTTCTAGTACGAAGCGTCTCTGAGCTACAGCGGAGAAAGACAGACAGACGGATATGGCGAAACTTTAGGGGTTCCTTGTTTACTACGGAACCGTAAAAAGGTTTTATTTGGACTGTATGTTTTGTGGATGTGATCAATATCTCTTGCTTGTTTGTATTATTTTTGAGGAGGCCTACAGTATTTTTTTGATTATTCGCCTTCAAAGCTTCAATTTTATCTTTATTTATCTTAATGGAAATCAAAACATTCGAAATAAGTCAGTTCAGACTGACTTATTTCGAATGTTTTGAAGGCTTTGGAGAACAAACATGCATTTATAATACAAGCAGTCAGCTGCTTGTATTATAAATGCATGTTTGTTCTCCATTTATATATTATATAAATATTCTGAGTCATAAAATGATGGTAGAATTTTCTTCGGTAAAACAGTTGATCAAAAAGTTCAAGCCATAATTACATTCAGGCCAACCTAAAGTTCATAACTTTTAACATTAGCCCCTGTATTTACTTAATGAATTTTCTATCTCAAAGTAAACACCGCGATTAAACAGTTTATGGGATCAGTCGGCCTTTAATTATATTTGGTGTTACTTAAACTTTTGGCACTCCTAATGGTGCTAACATAAAAGTACATATAAGTTTATTTAGAACCAGCCATTGTTATTTGACATCGTGCGAAAAAAGATCTTTATTCAATTGTTATCTTTGCTAGAAATAGAGAATTACGAGTATTTAGGGTCAAAATAATGCACGTATCACTCAGGCTGCGCCACGCCAACGTTCGGGGTGCTGGAAATGTTTATTTGTAGTCACGAGAATATGAATATTTGAAAATAAAACACAAATAGAATTATATATACGTATAGTAAAACAGTATGTTGATGCAAAACAAAAATCATGAAAATGTCATAAGTATTTTGAAAGTAATATCGTTTTTTTATGCATTAGTTCCTGAATTTATTTCATAAAGTATTTTACTACAATACTTAAATATTCTCATATAGAATTGATGTGTGTGCGTTCTAGTTTAACATACATTTTTTGCATAACTTACTTGCATTATATGAATGGCGTAATAATAGATTTAAAAGTCACTAACATCATAATAATATACAGGGTGGATTGGCAGCTACCTTAACCGTTGTAACTACAGGAAAACGGTCTTAGGAGACCGTCCTTAACTTTTTGAGACATGTAGATCTGCATTCACAGATTTTGATTTTTTACAGTCAGCAAGAAAATGGGCAGTTTTCACAAATACCTTTTTTTGGTGCCCATCGATCCTGTTTCTTACGGGGATCAAAAATCTCTATTAGACTAACACAGGTTTGAGTACTAGAAACGTACTAGAAAAATCGCAAATAACTTTTTCCATACATTTCGTAGGAAAGAAACTCAAACTTACTTTTTTATGATGGACAAATTAGCCGCAAATAATTAAAAAAAAAATAACATTTATTTGCTTTAAGAACAAGATAGTTTGTTGATTTTGATTTCCGAGCAGAAAATTACCTCAAAAAATTTTGAACTTTAAGGGCGGGTTGTTTCACGTCCACTTAACGCACGTGTATACGTCAAAAATGGCGCTAACTATCTTTAATCCAAAAAAAGCGTTGTTTCACAAAATTATGGCCTGAATTTCCGTTAAAAAATAACGATTACAGTAACCGGTGCCATACCCACTGGTTAACGTCATTTTATTCTCAAACATCTGCGCCAAACAGGGGGGTAACCATCACCTCTTAAAGCAGTATTATTATAATATTACTTCACAGTGGGAAAGTGATGGAGCTATACAGGACTTATAGCTCCATCTCTTTCTCACGCTGAAGTAATATTGAAATAATACTTCTATAAGAGGTGATGGTTACCCCCGAGTAGCATTATGGACTCTCTTTTGTTGTATTCGTCTGTCTTTGTTCGACAATAGTTCATCTGATGATGATAAAAATATTGTAGAAAGGTCAAAAAAGTATTTAAAACTCGTGTTAATAACCTAAACCTCTGGGACGAGCAGGAATTTATTTATTTATATTATAATATAGGTATTTATTCTTATTATTACTTATATTGTACGTTTTTTTGGAGAATAATATGTCCTTATATTTCTCAATCGGAGACAGAAACCGGTCTTTCTCAAATTATGAGAAAATACGCGATCTCTATAAAAAAAAAACCACGTGAAGTCCCAAATATAACGAAAAACAGGAGTATCGGAAAGTTTAACAAATATTATCGTGCATAACAATAGGTAATAGTTTGGTGTAAAGGTATCCATTTTTCTTTACAATTTAAGAGTTTTAATCAAAGATTTCAAACAATTGTCGGCCGCGGCCGGCGGTGGTTTGTTATTCTTGTTATTTCTCTAAATTTCTAGTGAACGGCGTAATGTTGCCATAATATAAAAATCTCCCAACCATCTTTAATGGGAAAAAGTATTGCTTTTTACTGGCAGCCTGAATAAGTTTGACAATCGGTTTTTTTTTTGCAGTGAAACAACGCTTTGTATTTAACGAATGTTAAACAGCTTACGTAATCGTTATTATTTGACGTATGTATGTAACGTTAACCAACCGTTTGAAACAACCGGCCCTAAGACTTGTATGTGAAACGTCAAAAATGCCTGTCCGATACAAAAGTCAGATATCGCAAAAAAACGTTTGTATGGGCAAGTTTTTTCATAAGCAACAAACTATGTAAATGTTGTTCTCAAACTAAATTAAATTATGACGCATATTCGTTCGAAATTTGAAGTTCATCTTTTTAGGGTTCCGTAGTAAACAAGGAACCCTTGTAGTTTCGCCATGTCTCACAGTGGAACGAATGTATGGGAGCGGTTGGACGTAGACATGTCCGAAAAATAAGAGTAAAATTATGACAAACTAATGATGCCATCTTATTCGATTACTTAATGCCTTCATAAATTGTGGTGATGAATTTCTTCATAACTCCCATATTTCGGGAGTAATTTGAGAAAATGTGAAATTTTACTATGAAAATGAGTGTATCGAGCTCTCTCCCTCCTGATTCCGGGCTTGTTTCAAGTAGCGGTCTCTAATATCGTAATGCTATTACTAAGAGCTATATTTAATACTAAGACACATAGTGCGCCAAATGTGCACTTTCTGGGATAAAAGGAAATGAAAATTTAAAAAAAAAAACGTTTTTTCCCCATTTGTATTTACTTTAAACCGCAGACAGACTTATTAAGAGGTCTATAAATATATTATATATATACAGAAATATATATTAACAAAAATATTCACAAGAACTGATGAGAGTATGACTTTTAAGTAAGTTGATAATAAATTACCTAGTTTCATTAAAAGTACAATAAATAATTAAGATGTAAGCTCTAATTTACTAAGTTACACATTTTAAAACAATAACATCATTTAATTATCTTCGTCATCATCATCATCATCAATTAATTCAAATTCAGAATCGATGTCCGCTAAATCATTTATGTTAACAAATTCGATATCACTTTTCTCAGAATCCGTAAGCTCATAAAATTCCTTAAAAGAAGATTTTTTTACAAACTTATTTCCTTTTGGACGGATACTTGTAACAAGTGGATCAGAAGACAGTAAAAGATTGTGCATAATATCTTCATTGCATGAGATACTGCTATGCTTTCGAGAATGCCCCTCTCTATATTTTCTAAAATCTTTATTTCTAGCCTCAGATGCCTCTTCGGATAGAAAACCAATGGGCACAATTGACATGTTCTGAACTATGTCTGGCCCATGCATTAAAATTTTATGAAGTAAAGAAGGCATATAATACCATGGGTATAACTCCACGTAAAGCTTAGCAGTATCAAAGCAGAACTCTCGGAATTTAGTTACGTTGATCTTCTCTCCTGATGAAATACACTGCAAGATCACACAGATTTTTCTTAAAAGCATAGCATCTATTCCGGTCAGTTCAGCAGATTTAGTGTAGTTTTCAAAAAATCTCCTTGCCGAGTTGCCATTGTTGGTGGATCCACTGCCTTGTTTCACAACATCGAGAAGTAAGCCCGTTTCTCTTCTTACAGCCTCTTGAACTCTTTTCTTCCTGTCATCAACTTGCCTTTTTGCTATATCACCCCTTACTTGCCATGATTTTATGTCTAATTTGTAGGAAATGTGTAATAAGCATTCCATTGAGCGAATCCAAGCGTGAAGGGTGCTTAAGCTATATTTATACATGTCCTCGTTTGCGTGTTTATCTTTGATTAACTCTAAATTATTCATTTCTTTAGGACAAGCCTTGCATATGTCACACACTGAAGCTGCTGTATTGGATATAATGGAATGAATTTTACCATCAATCATTGTCAACAGCAGTTGGTGTTTGACACTAATTCCATCAGTGATGGTGGATGGAGTTAAGGCTTCAATCTCTGCTTCGATTTCAGCCATCTCTCTCTGCACATTTTCTTTGGTTTCCTTTATAAACTTAAACAATATTGGCCGGCAAAATGAAGTGGAAGATGGTCGCTCGTTTTCCCAAATTGTTACACCTTTTGAGACGAGCCGCAGTGGTACAAGACTAATCATAAAATTACTAGCAAGATCGATTTGCTCATCTTCACTCGTCCTTTGATGATAAATGCTTTGGCTAGATGATCCGTCAAAACCCCATTTGCTGGTCAATACGAGCTGTTGATTGGGATCAACAGGGGTTTCTAACGACCTAATAAGTCTTCTTGAGGTTAAATCCATCAAGGCTTGTAATTTGATTTTTGCAGAGCTCTCTGTAACTGTGAGATCTTCTTTGGCCGGATAGCACTTAATTTTTTCTTTAACCAACATGTAGTAACTCGGGTATTGAAGAGCTCCTTCTTGAGTGTTGAAATCCCGAAGAGTGTTATAGCGCCATTTCGATAAGTTCATCGATACATAAAGAGCCAATGCCTTCAAAGGGGATATTTCCCGTACCTGAATTGATTTACCTTCAATGAAGGCTTTGATTTTTGAGGCCTCTTCTGGATTCTCCGTCAAGTATTTCATAACATAAGCTGTATCGCTTTGTCCTGCCTTTTGAAGCGCCCTTTCGGCCGAAAACATAATTTCAGCGCTGCTACTGCTGCATGAAAGACTATCTTCAGTGCGTCTTCTTTTTTGCCGGTTACTAAGGTCCTCAAAAGATTTACGAGGACTAGGATGTGTACAAGTTGAAGCATCAGATTTAGCAGGAGAAATTATGGGCTCGATGACGTCACTTATATTTTCTGTAGAAGGTTCCATATTTTCATTCTGTAATTCCGGCCATTGAATTGCAGCCTGTAGCCAAATCTCATGTTTCTTCCGAAACTTATCTGTGCTTCTTCCAGACTGTGTCCATTTTGCATAAATGCGGTAGCAAAATCGACGACACCAGTCTTTTAAACTTGTTTCAGCACTTTCACATAACTGAACACAACTGTTATCTTTTAAAACACTGAACAAATAGTTAAAGTCGCGTAAATCTTTATGTGCGCGTGCGCATAAAGCAACGTGAATATCAAGATTTGTATTAAAATTTGGAAAATACATTGCGAGATTAGCTTGGATACAACGAGGTGTAAATCAACACTGATTTTAAAGTTACTAATAGTGACCTATTTATATAAAATCCAGGTATCCCAGGTATCCTTTGATAAATATTGCAAGGTAATTAGTTATTGTGATAATTAGTAAATGATGCATGCTAAATTAGTGTATTAAGAGCCATTTAGTAATTAAATAATAGCAATGTTCTTATCAGTAATCATTAGTGCATCAGTTTTATATGTAAACCTTAAGTCCCTAATTATATATCCTAATTAGCTTATATCTTCTCTAATTGGCTGCTCAGAAATGTTATTGTAATAAGGTAAACCTTTAGAAAAACGGTTTTAATCAACAAAATAAACAAAAAATAAAAAAATTGTGTTATAAAATAAACATCACTCTTTATCCCAGAAAGTGCACATTTGGCGCACTATGTGTCTTAGTATTAAATATAGCTCTTAGTATTAGCATTATGATATTAGAGACCGCTACTTGAAACAAGCCCGGAATCAGGAGGGAGAGAGCTCGATACACTCATTTTCATAGTAAAATTTCACATTTTCTCAAATTACTCCCGAAATATGGGAGTTATGAAGAAATTCATCACCACAAGTTATGAAGGCATTAAGTAATCGAATAAGATGGCATCATTAGTTTGGCATAATTTTACTCTTTTTTTTCGGACATGTCTACGTCCAACCGCTCCCATACATTCGTTCCACTGTGTGTCTGTCTGTCTGTCCCCACTGTAGCTCAGAGACGCTTAGTACAAGAAAGCTGTAATTAAATTGGCATAGGTATACATATTAATTACGCCGACAAATTGCTAAAATAAAATCTTGAAAAAACATTTTTTTACGGTGCATAAGTGCATCCCTTGCACGTAATGTGGGGATAATCATTTTTTTCTCGTCTACCCCATAGTGTGGGGTATCGTTAGATAGGCCGTTTAAAATTATTGCAGGTTTGTGTACACGACTTTTCGATTCAAGGATCCACTTACGTAATATTAAGCTTTAAACTGCAAATATTTGTTAGAGTAAAGTGTCCCCCCCCCTGCCAGCTAAATGGTTGTTTATGGAGATGTGAAAAAATTCATGGCAGTAGTACATAAAATGAAATTAATAGAAAAACTATCAGGCTAAGTGGGCTTTACAAGTTAACGAGTTATAGTCGACCAACTTAAATTTGCAGTTGGAGAATTGACCGTGGCATATATCGATACAATGTTCAGTTTGTTTTTGGGATAAATTCATCCCAACTTCCCAACTTCGGAACCCTTCATTGTGCGTGATCCGACACGCACTTGGTCGGTTTCTTTTTGTTAATTTTCGGCCAGTCTTCGTAAAAAAGTAATTTGGATTCTCTTTTCCTACAGAATGGAATATTTTTTGCAATTTCTGAGTTTTCTAGTACTCAAACCTCTTTTAGTCCGACAGAGTTTTTTCATCCATATAAAAAACGGGATCGATTGGCATCAAAAAAAGGTTTTGTGAAGACTGCCCATTTTTTTGCTGACGGTACGTTTTTTTCAAAATCTGTGAATGCAGATCTAAAAGTTAAGGACGGTCTCCTAAGACCGTTTTCCTGTAGCTGCAACGGTTAAGGTATCTGCCCTTACTGCCCCGTATTGTTCAGACGGTCTTAGGAGACCGTCCTTAACTTTCATCCACCCTATTTTGGACGTATGTTTTAACATTTTCGATACAAAACTGTTGATTTAGGGAGTTTTCTTTCAGCTAAGGTAAAACAACAGGCTATTTCATTTATTTCATAGTTAATGTACATAGAAAGAAAATAAATTTATTGGACCTAAGTTAAAGCGCACAATATCTAAAGACAAAAAAATAATAGTTATACATCACATAACATTACGCCTTGTTTCCCCGAAGGGTTGGGCAGAGGTGTACCTGTAGTACACCCACATTTCGCCAGTTATGTTTTTAAGTACCATGTATTAGGGGCAAGCCTATTGCCATCAAACGGGCACAAATCCACACTCACTGCGGACGCGACAGACAGTAATATGCCTGTCGCGCCCGCGATATCGCCTCTGTCTGGAAAAGCCTTAATCAATAATAAATACCTTCAGTGAATCTAGCTTGTCTCAAAAATTCTTTAGATTTATTTTACATGTTGGTAAAATTTGTTTATCAACAAACTCCACATTTCTACACAAAATCAACGCGGACATTAAAAATCCTGTACTCAAAACGTATCATCATGATCATCATTTCAGCCGAAAGTCCACTGCTGGATATAGACCTCCCCCAAGCAGCGCCACTTTGACCGGTTTTGTGCTTCTCGCATCCAGCGGATTCCTGCGGCCTTCACAAGGTCATCGGTCCACCTTGTAGGGGTCCTTCCAACGCTACGTCTTCTGTTAAGTTTGGCAATTCTGTGGGCTATGTTGGTAACCTTGGTTCGTCTGCGGATCTCAAAACGCGGATACAAAACGTATGTATATCCACAATCAGAGAAACGTTCAAGCAATTGCAATTGCACCGGTACGAAAAAAAAAAAACTGGCTAAGTGCGTGTTGGATCACGAATAAAGAAGGGTTCCGTTGTTGGCATGAATTCATTCCGAAAAAAACTTAACATTGTAGTTGAAAAACATATTTTCTTATACATTCCAACTGCAAATGTAAGTTTGTTCGCATAATATTGTGAGAATAATTATAATAATAATAATATTATATAATAATTATTATTTACCTTATTATTTTACGACAAGCCTATTTATAGGTTTCCCTGAAATCTATAAGTATACCCTAAAATTAAAAAAAAATACAGAATATAGTTCTAGAACAGTTTTTCCTATTTAAAAAAAATAAATAGGGTCAGTAGTTTCGGAGATAAGGGAGTAACGGTAAATTGTCATCTGTTTTCTTAAATAACTTTAAAACGAATTATTATAAAATTATAAAAAAAATGAGACCCCTCACATTAAGTCCTTTCTTTTGATATGTGACACGGTACAATTTCCAAAACTTAAAAAAAAAGTTCTTGTTTGCCTCCCAAACGTGACCTCCATGTTCAAAATTATGGTCCGTGTTTGGGTCACAAAAAATCATATACGTGTACCAAATTTTTAACTTAATCGCTCCATTAGATTCGGAGCAAAATGTCTGTGGCAGACGGACAGACAGTGATCCTATAAGGGTTCCATTTCTTCATTCTGACGTACGAAACCCTAAAAATGATGGGAGACACAGAATACTACTTACTTCAGAAGGTCAGTTCTACACAACGAACTAAAACGAGCGCATTCACATAGGACGCGTACCATTGACAGAGCACGGAGACGCCTGGATGGCCGCTGCTAGATGTGGTATTGTCAACACTTTCCATACAAACCAAGCGTGTCACCTCTTACTCGGACTACGACACAAATGACGTACAGAAACTGACGGCTTTCAAGGCGATCCGTAACTGAAGTTTGAATATGCACTGAACGCATTTTCGGTACCAGCAATTTTGTTAGTACTACCATCTACTCAAACTGTAAAACTGTACTGTACGGTGTGTGTGTAACTGTACTATCATCAAATTGTATAGTAATGGTGTACTTATTGTTGAATAGCCTACTAATAAATAAATAAATAATCTCCAGACGCTGCCCGCGTGCTGGCGATTCCATGATCTGTGAAGCGTACATGCGGCGATCTCAGTCTACTCTTAGCTTCTGTACGTGAAACGTGTCTACGTGTGCGTGCGTTTTCGCTCGTTATATGGAACCGAATGTTACTTCTGTACTATTTTGTGGAGGAAACGTCCCTATTTGCTATTTCACAAGTCACGACTTCGTGACCCGAGATAAGCAGTGAAAGAAACATCTTAATGTTAGGTGTCGGTACGAGTCTGATGGTTTAATCCGTTACCAATTTCACAAAATGGATGGTCGGCCATTTCAGTCCGACCATCCATTTTGCAAATGTCACGATTGTTTGAAGACACTGTAAGTGGGGCAAGGCTGATAAGTTCACCTAGAGGCGTATTATACGTCGAATGCTGGAGAAAGCGATGATCTCACCTCCTGTTACCTAGGAGAAAGGTGTAATAAATATGACTATTTTATTACACAAAGTGAGAACTAGCACGTGTCAGATTACTCCATTGAATTAATAATTCGACTATAACTACACATTGTGGAATCCAAACAAAGTATTGAGTATTATCCTATTATCCTAGTCCCTTTAGAACCAATATTATAATCTAGATATCAAAGGATATTTACCTAGGAGAAAGGTGGGGTGTAATAAATATGACCATTTTATTACACAAAGTGAGAACTAGCACGTGTCAGATTGCTCCAGTGAATTAATAATTCGACTATAACTACACATTGTGGAATGCAAACAAAGTATTGAGTATTATCCTATTACCCTAGTCCCTTTAGAACCAATATTATAATCTAGATATCAAAGGATATTTACCTAGGAGAAAGGTGGGGTGTAATAAATATGACCATTTTATCACACAAAGTGAGAACTAGCACGTGTCAGATTACTCCATTGAATTAATAATTCGACTATAACTACACATTGTGGAATCCAAACAAAGTATTGAGTATTATCCTATTATCCTAGTCCCTTTAGAACCAATATTATAATCTAGATATCAAAGGATATTTACCTAGGAGAAAGGTGGGGTGTAATAAATATGACCATTTTATTACACAAAGTGAGAACTAGCACGTGTCAGATTACTCCAGTGAATTAATAATTCGACTATAACTACACATTGTGGAATGCAAACAAAGTATTGAGTATTATCCTATTACCCTAGTCCCTTTAGAACCAATATTATAATCTAGATATCAAAGGATATTTACCTAGGAGAAAGGTGGGGTGTAATAAATATGACCATTTTATCACACAAACTGAGAACTAGCAAGTGTCAGATTACTCCAGTGAATTAATAATTCGACTATAACTACACATTGTGGAATGCAAACAAAGTATTGAGTATTATCCTATTACCCTAGTCCCTTTAGAACCAATATTATAATCTAGATATCAAAGGATATTTACCTAGGAGAAAGGTGGGGTGTAATAAATATGACCATTTTATTACACAAAGTGAGAACTAGCACGTGTCAGATTACTCCAGTGAATTAATAATTCGACTATAACTACACATTGTGGAATGCAAACAAAGTATTGAGTATTATCCTATTACCCTAGTCCCTTTAGAACCAATATTATAATCTAGATATCAAAGGATATTTAAATAGGAGAAAGGTGGGGTGTAATAAATATGACCATTTTATCACACAAACTGAGAACTAGCAAGTGTCAGATTACTCCAGTGAATTAATAATTCGACTATAACTACACATTGTGGAATGCAAACAAAGTATTGAGTATTATCCTATTATCCTAGTCCCTTTAGAACCAATATTATAATCTAGATATCAAAGGAAATCACGTCTTAGCGCTGACTAGAATAATATCCAGAAGCTAAAGCGTAAATTAAACTATTATCTATTAAGATCGCGTGGGACTCCAAGGCATGTTATGTCATTACCAATTGGTGCCGAAAAGTAATTAAGTTTACATAGAGGAATAACTGAGACTTTGGGTGGATACAAAATAATTGTTCGACTAGAGTATTGCTTGGCTGTGGTAAATCTTATTGATTCAATAGATTCTCGGAGGTTTAGTAAGAAGTGTATAAACAAATTGTAATGGTGCAGAGACAACTACTTTCACCTGTATGATTTTGAGTATTTTCGTCGGTGCATCAACTCAGCCCATCGCAGTTCTCAGCTGGACATGGCCTCTTCCAAGATGCACCACAACACCCGGCACTTCGCCTTTCGCATCCAATTGATTTACTTTACTTTGTGGAGTTCAATATATTGTGTGGAATTTAATATTTACTTGTAAAGTATATTGTTTTCAATTATTGTAAATGTGAAGACTATGTGGGTCATTGTTGTTTCGAATCATTGAGCTCCTTAAGTTCTGAGTTGAGCTGCACGATTACTGACAAATGCGTGCACTGACTGGACAGGTCCACTCAATCTGTGTGGTTCTTTCCTCAAAAGGACCATTTCAGACACCAATCTACATGGCCTTCACATGATCTGACCAAGATTATGTCTGGACTTTAAAGGAGACTGTGACGTGAGTTTGTTTCGGCCTTTCTTCTCAGAGTAGTCAGATAGGAAACGCCGGCCTCATCTAGCAATATTTGAAAAATATGATTGACGTGTAAAAGTGTTTGTACAAACCTACTTACAGAAAATAAATCATTTATCATTTATCAATTCATATCAGCCACTTTTTTAAGAAATTCATATCATCTAGCATGTAACTACAACCCGATTCAAACCTTATAGCGGTTCGGAACATGACGTGAGTGGTTGCGCAATACCGAATTCATGTGTCAGCGGGGGTGCGGGGTGGGGCACTGCGCAGGGAGTAGCGCACTTCAGAGCCGCCATTAAGTTAGACGCGTACTATACACATTTTGATACAACCATGACTGAGTAAGTTCTCAAGAAGCAAATTATCTAAAGAATCGAAGAAACCAGCCACAAGTTATGCAATAAATTACTGTAATTACAAAATATATTTTCTAGTTTAATACGAATCATAATTTCTACTCACCGCTAACGAGTTACTCGTTAAGTATTCGAGTTGAACGCACTCTTTCTAAATCGATTCTAACATCGTGAGCACCAGTTAATGTGAAGTATTAGGTACTTATTCAATGATTGGATGGATAGAGATTTGAGAAATAAACTCGATTGATTTGTGTTTACTGTGTTAAGTGGGGTTAATGTTTATCAGTCACTAATAGTTTGGTTGGTTCTATCAAATGAATGGAGCAGATTTTGATGTAGATATTTATTTAGGCCCACAATGTTTATAACAGACTTTAATTTCAGGAATTTGTTGATCAAGTTATTGTTCAAGTTATTATGATTTTTTCATTTGTCGATAATTTTATTTGGATGTTTAGTCATCTTCATTAGTTTTTCGTAGTTCAATTCTGGATACCTAAGTGCCTCTTCAATCATATCAAAACTTTCCTTGATCCTGGGCTACTCTTATCAAAAATAAATATAGGGCTTCCCTACACTTTGTGATACGATAATAGGGCGATTCTTAAACCGAAAAAAAAACCGACCGCTTTGAATGTTCGTTAAACACTGATTTATTGAAATATATTTTTAAATGTGGTTCGCAGGTTAGGGTGCGTAGTACTCGCAACCGGCGTGCGTGTATGACCAGGGGGGCGATTTTACTAACAACATTGTTCTTAAATTGCAATTGAGCCTCAGATTAATCAGGGCTTTCAAGTGTTTTCTTATTCTACTAATGAACAACGATCGAGCTGCGGTTAAGACAAGCAACAGCGAACAGCGACTATTGGCATGGCTGGCATTCCGCCATGTATAGTATAGTAGTATTCCATTCCCGCTGTTTGTTTATAGTAAAGTAACGGAAAATTTTAAAAGTTTCATGGGCTTATTATTCGTATAAACTTTATTTGAAATTTAACCATTTTTGGTAACATTATAAATTTACTAATTGTACTATAGGCAACACTCATTCATTGCCATTCATGCCCGTAGTGATTGGGTTGGGTTTCGACTTGGTTACAGTCAGTTACAGTTTTAGTTATAGTCATAAAAATAGTAGTATAGGTTTATTGGGGGACGAACAAGAGCCGAACGAAACCAAACCATTGATGAGACGGTAGTAGAGAGCATATAACTTTGCACATAAGTAGAATCAGCCCCAAGACGTATGAACGTAAACGAATCAAAAGAAGTATGTAAAGGCCGTAGCAGGTGACTTTCTATAGTTTCTGCCTGCCCTCATGAGAAGAAGGTGTGAGTTTATGTATGTGTGTGTGTATTTGCATGGTAGGCACAAAATGCTGCTTGTGCAGAATGCACGGCGCGTAAGTCGGTGGAATAAAGTACGGTACCGTACACCCTGCCCGCTCAATCGGGACAACTGAAATGATTGATAGATTGATTGGCAAATAATTGAAGTTACAAACTAGTTGAATATATTCCCCAAATGTCGCGTATATCTCGCGCCGTTAAACCTTAACTTATAATTTCAACGATATTTGGGGAATTTCGATATTCAACTTGTTTGTAACTTCAATTATCTGCCAATCAATCTATCAATCATTTCACCTTCACCAGAAGTGGTCCTCGTATTGGTTCAGCAGCTTCAATAGCATCAGGATTGCGCCTGAATATAGCAGGTCGCCGTGGACGTGTTACGACAGCGGCTCCCCTGACATTATCTGCTGTCATCAGAAGACAGCCACCACGCAACCATAGATGCGAGGATCTGCTAGAGTGACTTTTACCAGCCAGTATCTCTTATCCGACATTTTCGGTGATTTCAGTAACTTCGTAACAGAACTAGACACCACTTGCTGTGGGGTCATTGATATGTGTGGGTCAGGTTTATTTAACCATTCACTGTCAAACGACAACTTAGCGATATATGAAATTATTATTAATATTATTGTTCGTCCAAAGTACAAACTTAGGATCCTAATCGCTAACATAGATACTTAATGACCATCATCAGTTAAAGATAACGCATTATTAGTAGGCCTGTCAGTTCCATAACGAATACCAGAAGAACCTGTTCCCCTATTGTCTGTTGTTATAACTTGTGTCTGGTGACGTAATTGTGGACCGTCTGATACACTTTTATTTTTGTTTGACTCCTACATCTTTTATGCTCTATCAGCTTGGTATGAGTTTTATTTTTTATTACAGATTCTTAAAAATGCTAAAATTGTCATTCATCAAATTCGGAATCGTCCAGAAGTTTATTATTACTATACATGTTAGTTATTTTGAGGGGCTTGTGGCTAAGTAATAACAACCGCACGGGTCGATCGATCAGGTTAAGCTACGCTTGCCGCAGTTGGTTCGTGGATGGGTGACCATCTTTACATACCAAGGCCCCTCCGTGCTTCGGAAAGCACGTTAAGGCGCTGACAAGACCCAATTGACCAAAATAGGCTTCGCTTAAGAAAAAAAATTGCCAAATCTGTATAGTTTGTGGTAACGGAAAAAATATAAATTAATTTTGAACATATTTTCCAGAACTTGGTTGTTACCAAAACACGTTTTGAAAACAAAATCTCGATACAAACTAACGTTAAACTAACCTCTTACTTTGAGTTCTAATCCAAAATATCTGTATCAAATATCAACATACGTTACGTATTTAATTAATAACATGAACGTCTTATTTGAATGCAGAACTTGGTTGTTTTTTATTTTCGATTACTCAACTCAGTTTTGAGTAAATAGATAATTACTTCATATTTTGCAATAAATTACAAGCGTTGTGTCATCGCGCTTCTCTTTCTTTTCTATGGAATTTGACAGTGACCGCGGTTTAGGTGTTGTCAGCGTCTTAAGCCGTTGGTCCCGGCTGTCATTTCTAGATCTTTGACAGTCGTTACGGGTCGTCAGAAGCTCGAAAGTCTGATAAAGTGATAACCAATCTTACCAAGGGGTATTGTGTTACCCAGTAACTGGATTTTGGAGGTCAGATAGGCAGTCACTTCATGTAAAAAACTGGTATTCAGCTGTATCCGGTAAGACTGGAAGCTGACCCCAAAATAGTAGGGATAAAGGCTAGGCAGATGATGATGACATGTTAATTATTTTCTCCATTCATAAGAAGTACAGCACAGGCCCCATGTCAGTGGTAACGAAACCAGTATAGGCTGGCCTCGTATTCTGTTGAAACTCCGTACAATGCTAGGCTAGCTCAACCTCAAAGCGCCTAAATGCGGCCTTCTTTACCTTCGTACAGTAGACCGCATTTAATAAATTTATTTACCTTCGTAAATAAATTTTTGATTTTGCACTTTGGTGAGTGCGTATTTTTGACCATATAATAGGTCTAATACATTCACAGTATTATGTACCTACTCAAGCACCTAAAGCGTCATAATCCTGAATATCATTCCGTTTGTCTTTAAGGCGCTCACAAGAGCCAAATGACAAAAATAGGCTTGTCTTAAGAAAAAAAAATTGGCAAATTTAGTTTGTGGTAGCGGAAAAAATGTATGTTAATTTTGAACATATTTTTCAGAACTTGGTTGTTACCAAAATTCTTTTCGAAAAAAAAATCAATACTAAATAACGTTAAACTAACCTCTTACCTTGAGTTTCAATCCAAAATATCTGTATTAAATATCAACATACGTTACGTATTTAATTAATAACAAGAACGTCTTATTTGAATGCAGAACTAGGTTGTTTTTTATTTTCGATTACTCAACTCAATTTTGAGTAAATAGAAAGTTGCTTCATATATTGCAATCAATTACAAGCGTTGTGTCATCGCGCTTCTCTCATCATCTTTCTTTTCTATGCAGTCTGAGAGTGACCGCGGTTTAGGTGTTGTCATCGTCTTAACAATAATATAGTTCCAATAACACTCTTCATATTATTGTAATATCTTCTCTAGCTTAACACCACAGCATAAAGAATGTCAGTTAGACAAAACCATTAATAATGTAATTAAATCCTCATTACCATACCGGTATCGGTTTTTATTCGAAGTCTGAGTGAGCTAGTTGGTGCGCGGGAGCACGTGCGCCTGGTCACTGACTTTAGCTAACGGTAGCGTCATGCCACTACATATCACTGGTGCAGCCATTTTTGGAAATGGTTCTCGGGATCTGTCTTACCATGTTGCAGCCAGGTTTGGTGATGTTCACTTCGAGGAAAGGCTAGAGGAGTAGATTGATGAGGAATGCGCTGTTTTTGATGAAAGTGGATAGAATTTACCGAAGACCTATGAGAAAATAATTAACGATTTAGAAATAAAAGGAAAAATTCAAATCAGAACATCAAAATTCGTGAGAAATATATAGTTAAAATGTATACAAAAATAAATACTTAGATATTCAGTGCCATATATTCATGTTAAGAGTATTTAGGTTTTAAAGCTGCAATGAAAATTTATTTAAAAACACTTTCAATATTTCGTATAAAAATAACTTAACGTCACATCAACTAACATAACATCACGCCTTGTTTCCTCGATAGGTTGGGCAGAAGTGTACCTGTGGTACACCCACGTTTCGCCAGTTATGTTTAAGTCCGTAATAGGGGGCGAGCCTATTGCCATCAACCGGGCACAAATCCAGACTCCGAGCTGCTCTGAGAAATTCCAGATGGAAAAAACCTAATAACACTTTGCCTGATCCGGTAATCGACCAGGACCTCATGCTCAGCAGTAGCGATTGCTACCACTAGATCGACAAGACAGTGTAAAAATATTTGCGATTAAAAGAAAATTTGAATATATTATCACTTAATTTTACGATACTTAGAAATCTATTTCCAGACTTCTACATGCTACAGTGTCGTTAGTTTGTCACGTTTAAAATATTCAGACCGTAATAACAAGTTGAACACTAGATTCGGGGTATCGACGTCTTTTACGTCAACGACATAACAAGGGGAATAATAAATGTCTGACAATGGCGCCGATTCCCTTGTTCACAAACTAAACTAAATTTAAGTTCAGTGCATCTTTTTCTTTCTATTTTATTAAGAAGAGGACAGAAGATAAATTTTAGTTTAGTCCTGTCAAATTAATCAGCGCCTGTCAGTACTCCATACAAGTTTAGACGTGTTTAAAAACTTGCCTACTAAATCTACGTCAAGCGCTGATTAATTTGACAGGACTAAACTAAAATTGATCTTCTGTCCTTTTCTTAATGAAATAGAAAGAAAAGGATGCACTGAACTTAAATTTAGTTTAGTTTGTGAACAAGGGAATCGGCACCAATGTGGAATTAAAAATAGACTTCAAAGATAAAAATACTTATCTTAGTGTTGTATTACAAACCGGCGTTTTTTTAAGGCTCCCGCAGAAAGGTTCCTGCTAGTCTGTATGAACTTTTATTGCGGTACCGTCAGCGCTCCTTCAGTGCTGACAGAAGGTACCCACTTTTCATTTTCTTACTTCATTTCTTTGGCAACGCAGAATGATTAATGTTCTTCTTTATCGGACCATATTTTCAGTGGGTGTTGAATGAAAACTGAAAATTACTAAAAAAAAACTTTGTGCTGCTCGCTATAAATCACGATGGCAATTTGCGAAGGTTCACAGGGTCAAAATATATTTAAAAAGAACCTAACTTTTTTCTTACATTTTATCATTACCTAATCATAATCAGGCCTCCTCTCTTCGAGAGGGAGTGGGCTGTAATCTACCACGCGGGCCCAGTTCGGGTTGGTAGATGTCACATTCCTTTCAATTTTTGGTACTAGGACATGCCGGTTTCCTCACGATGTTTTTCTTCACCGTTTTGAGAGCAGTGGTGATGAGTGATGAATGAATTACCTAATTACCTAATAACTGAAAACCTGGAAAGGAGTCTAAGTACGTAAATGTAGTAGTAAGTAAATGGATCATTAATCGGTCAAGGACAGCTAATGACACACAATTGATTTTCTATTATTTGACACCTAATCGGTGACGCCGGGGCTTAACAAGTTCCCTTCAAAATTGTTTAGTTGAATGGTGCTGATCCATGCGTCATGATCGTGAACGGGCGCCGTCAGTAGGTACTGGTTATCTGTTAGCTGCCACGGCTTTTTTTAAATTTATGTTTTTATACTTTTATTACGGACACTTTTATTGTGCACGTCTTTCTACACTGTTCTCACATGTATAATTTCAATATGAATGATGTAACCAATATTTTAAAACAATATTTTAATTTAAAAGAGTATCCGCGGAGTTTCTTGCCCGTTCTTCTCCATAGGAACCTACTACGCCTTGTATTGGGCTACTAGTTTAATCTTTCTGACTGATCGACCCCTTGAGAAATCAAAAGTGCTTGGAATTGGTTTATTTGAAATAAATTCGAGTTTGGAGGAGTTTGAATTCATCATTATCAAGTTCTTTTACTATTGGATAAGGGATAACCCTAAAATCACTGACATAATGTAGTAAATATGGAGCAGGAGATTAAATTTTCCGTGATTTCAGTAGGTATTTTTTTTTTTTGGGTGGGAAATCATCAAATAACTTCTCCCGCTCTGGGCGGAGCGGGAGGATGTGTCAGGCTCTTACTGACTAAAACCCACCCGTATTCCTTCCTGTTGCCTGTGTTGCCAGAGGCCTTGGTGACCCATAAGTACCTTCCCGCGACCCCGGCAGGCATCGACCCTAGTGGACCCCTACTTTTGTGCTGACGACATCTCTTTGAGGCGCGCGTGGAATACGACGCACCGTCAACCCGGGCCTGGTCCTTACCGGACGGTGAGCTACCCATTGCTCACCGTCCGCAAGCCCGCGCCTACGGTGGCTGGAAATTCGCCCGAGATTCCCGACGCCTTTCAGTATGTATTGATCCTATATTAGATCTTTGACAGTCGTTACGGGTCGTCAGAAGCCCGAACGTCTGATAAACAGTCTTACCAAGGGGTATCGTATAACCCAGTTAATGGATTTCAGTTCAGATAGGCAGTCACACCATGTAAAATACTGGTATTCAGATCTGATTAGACTGGAAGCTGACCCCAGCATAGTTAGGAAAAGGCTAAGCAGATTGATTGATTTTTCCTACTTTAAAAGTTGTTCATAATGATGAGTTTTATAACCTCTTTCAGGTGTTGTTACAATTTTTAATTGCACCTCGTATAAACAACAATAAATCATGGGCACACACATCACCATTCTCCGGCCCTTGTCCCAATTTATTTGGGTTTGGCGCAACATGTCTTTTTATTTATTTATTTATTGGATCTCCAACAGACGCTACACAATTGTGTGCAAGTATACTTAGAACAGGGACTAAAACAAATATGCGCTTCTTATAGGAGACCACATAATTTACTTATAATCTAGGTACAGTAAGTTTGACAAGGTAAAAATATTAAAAATAAATCAAAATACATAACATGAAAATCATATAAATGAAATAAAGTGACTTACATAACCAATGAATAATATTTATATAACATTACATAATCAGCCTATAATGTTTCCATTGCTGGGCCATAGGCCACCTCTTTGTGAGAGGGAGTGGGCCGTAATCCACCACGCGGGCCCAGTGCGGGTTGGTAGATGTCACATGCCTTCGAATTTTTGGTTCTAGGACATGTAGGGGAGTTTGTTGGCCACTTCTTCTTCCCAGCTTAAGCACTAGGAAGTGGCGAAGGGTGGGCGTTTTGGGGGACTGTCTTATGTAATTTTGACGTTCGAAAAGTGCTGATCCTCAGCCTAGTTTGAATAAATGACTTTTGATTTTGATTTTTATGCCAGTTTCCGCACGATGTTTTTCTTCACCGTTTTGAGAGCAGTGGTGTTGAAATAATTTACACAAAGTCCGCCTGTCTGGGTTCGAACCTACGACATACAACTAGTAAGTCACTGCCGTTACCACTGGGTCACCACTGCTCAATGAATAATAATAATACAAAGGAATAACAAAAAAAGAATAACCATAAAAGACAACAGACAAAAATAACAAAATATTACGACTTGGATACAATGATATTTACGTATTTTTTAACTTTGATCATTTGCGTGTAATATCCAATTTATTATGCTTTGATACTTCCTAATACTGCTATTATAACAGAGCCTTCGCAAAACGGCGAAGTGTCCGAGTTTTGTTTTGGATCCTGGCACATAGAAAAGGTTATAGTTACATTTCCGCGGCAAGCGAGATGGTGCACTTATCTGCAGCTTTCCAAGAAGCTCGCTACAGTCAACAACCCCATTGAACAATTTGAGAAGAAATGTGAGATCTAGAACCCTTCTATATAATAACGACGACAATTTATAGTGTTGTAGTCTTAGGTCGTAGCTCCTATTTTTTACCTGACTGCCCCAGAAGGAGGGTAATGTTTTTCGAGAGTATGTATGTATGTATGTATGTATGTATGTATGTATGTATGTATGTATGTCTATTTCTTTGACACGCTCTGTAGCTTAAACGGCTTGATAGATTTTAACTTAAGAAGTGTCGTTAGATTCGTCTTAATTGTGGGAGTGACATAAGCTATATAATATTTATATATTGCATGTGAAAATACAAAAAAGGGAGGGAAAGGTTATTTTAAAATTTAATTGCAACAATATTGATATCAAATAATATAGCTAGTAGTTCCATGTATAAAAGCTTGAAATAAAACAAATTATTTAAAAAACTAAATTTATAGAATTTTGGTGTCGCAGGCCGGGAACAAACCAATAGCCTGAAATATGGTGTAACTTATGTTTGTCCCCCGCCTGCGATACCAAAATTCTATAGATTTTAAAGCTTGTTTTTCTCTTTTAAGTTATGTGTTTTAGCAGTCGGGTTTTTTGTTTTTTAAATAATTTGTTTGCCAGACGGTCTTTATAGCAAATGTGGTATAGAAAACGTCTTTGTATACTTTCCAGACGTTTAATATAAATTTCATAGTGAGGATTTTATACGATGCTGTTTTATTCAAGCAGAGGGCTAACTAATGTGCTATATAGTTGAATTCTAGTCGAGACTTTATAAAACTCTTTGCTATTACGCAAGACAAATTCGATCACCTTTTTCTTCCATACTTCTCTACTTGTCGTCATGTCGGTAGTCACCTCCTTTCTAGCCATATCATCTTTCAAACATCTCATCCATCGTTTTTTAGCACAGATATTGTATTACTTTAATTTTTAATATTCCTGCGTCTAAAACGGGCGTTAGAACACTGACATCATAAGTGGTCCCCACTAAGACAGCTGTCAATACTCATGTGACTTGAAGGGTGTTTGAGAATAATATCTGCGCTATCAAATATTAATGTCTTGAAATGTTGACCTTAAGAGCATTGCTTGCTATCTTTATTATAATGCAGTGCTTTTCTTTGAGAGGACAAGAAATTATTAAAGCTCCCGCAGACAGGCGCGATGTGATAGAATAATTTCCATGAAGTTTACATATAAATAAATCAGAATAAAGATATTTTCGTACTAGAATCGCGACGCGCTCTCGCATCACGCGTATTAGCGGTGAACCTTTAGCCTAAAACCTAAAACTTATTTATGAAGTAAAATCAAAGTCAGATTAGGTATATTAAATAGTAATAATCAATATGAGAACTGATTGGGTTCTCCAAAAGACAGTGCAACAAAAAAAAAAAATATTTTATCACAGAAACATGTAGGTACACACGGCTACACATCAAGCTAAACATTTCCAGTATAAGCTGATCTTGCATTGTATAGGATTTTAGTACAGTGCAAGATCAGCGTAAACTGGAAATGTATAGCTTGATGAATATTATAAGCAAAATTAAGTGAATATTTATTTACCTTGAAAAGTATTATATTACTTTAATTATTGTGAATGTGAGCACTATGTGGGTCATTTTTATTTATTTCTTGTTGTTTTTTTTTTCTCTTAGTTTTAATGATGGTCTGGCATTTTGAGTAATTTATGCGGCCAACCCAAATGTCCTTACCTTAGTATTGTTCGTCGAGTCGTTGAGCTCCTTAAGTTTTGAGTTGAGCTACACGATTACTGACAAATGCTTGCACTGACTGGACAAGTCCGCTCAAATTTGTGTGGTTCTTTCCTCAAAAGACCATTTCAGACATGGATCTACATGGTCCTCACATGATCTGACCAAGATTATGTCTGGACTTTAAAAGAGACTTTGACCCTTGAGTTTGTTTCGCCATTTCTTCTCAGGGGTAGTCAGATAGGAAATGTCGACTCCATCTAGCTTATTTTTTTAATATGACGTGTAAAAGTGATCCTCATATCCTATTTACAGAATAAACAATTTCATTTCATTTCATTTAATTTCATTTTGATGTGTTGCCGTGTGTACATATAAAAAAAGATAATTTCTGCTCAAATACCTACTTACTACTTAAAACAAAACAAATATACAAGGTGTCGTTGTGCATCCTCGTCAAATTTCAAGAGGCTGCTATGAAAGAGATATATAATCAAATAAAATTACGATACCTGCTCAATAATTAATACATACTTGTTTTTTTAGTTATCTAAGTTTGACAGTATTTTAGAATACATCACACTTTCACAGAACAGGATTACCCCGTTGCGTATGCGGTAGTGTGTCTGTAAAAGGGCAGTTACAGTGCGGTTTCACACGGGCCGCGTTTTAACATGCGTGTCCCACACACGCCGATTTCCGAAAATTAGAAAAAAAAGACCTACTTATTTTATTGATTCGTGTCGAGAATCATTCGCATAGTTACCTCCTTGGATTTGACGAGGATGCAAAACGACACCTTGTATATGCTCTTATTCTACATTTTGTATAAGCTTGCTAAAACCCTCTCCCTACCAATAATTTCATTAAACGCACGGAAAAAAAGAAGTTAGCAGCTGCACGACTGTAACAAGAAGGCTTCGAAACAGCATGATGCTGAGCTATGGGGGACCCACAGCACGGCGCTGATTTCCAGTGCAATAAAACCGATCTATATTTACCACGCTACATGCTACTGCAGGAGGTCCTGGGTTCAATTCTCGGGTCGGGCAAAGCGTTATTGGGTTTATCTATCTGGAATTTCAGTAGCAGCCCGGAGTCTGGATTTGTGCCCGGTTGATGGCAATAGGCTCGCCCCCTGTTACATGGGACTTAAACATAACTGGCGAAATGTGGGTGTACTACAGGTACACCTCTGCCCAACCCTTCAGGGAAACAAGGCGATGTTATGTATGTATGTATGTATGTATGTATGTATGTGTATTAACCAGTTATCAGGTAGGTATTAGACATCTATCGATGGTATAACCCACATTTAGAATCTTAAAAGCAGATTTGAAATTACGCCTTGAAAAAGAAGCATCTAAATATCAAACTAATGAAGACTCTAATGTTTATATAGTCAATTGTCATATGTTCCTTGGGGAAAGTTGTCTAGGTTTATGCACCTAATTACCTACTAAAATATCCGCACTCGTTTTAAACTTTTCCTGTAGGTACATCTCTGCCTCACCCTTCGGGGATTACAGTCGTCATGTTAAGTGTACGTATGTTATGAAAAACATACTAGACCTACTGACATAAATTATACTAGTTGTGGATGATCCTGCCATACCGAAATATAAAAGGTTTTCATAAAAAATATCCACTTTTGATATAACTCAGAGGATTTAACGCTTCGGATATATTCAAAGCAACGTCGTCTGGCAGTTGGTTTAAGGTTAAAGGTCAGAGATCTCTCGCGTCCGGCCCTGGTTCAGGCCATGGTACGGAGCGAGAGGGCATGGGCAGCCGTCACCTCCTTTTGCGAAGTAGTAATGCTCGCGAAGGAGGAGGCGAGACGGTTGAGGGAAAGGCAAATTTCACGCCCTCTCGCCCCTAGCCGCCGCAGGAGACGCCCTGGGCATCGGGAATCCCGGGCAGATTTCCGGCCACCGTAGGCGCGGGTTTGCCGACAGTGAGCAATGGGTAGCTCACCGTCCGGTAAGGACCAGGCCCGGGTCGACGGCACGTTGTATTCCACGCGCGCCTCAAAGAGATGTCGTCAGCACAAATGTAGGGGTCCACTAGGGCCGATGCCTGCCGGGGTCGCGGGAAGGTATTAAAGGATCACCGACAACACAGCAACAGAGGCAACGGAAGGAATACGGGTGGGTTTTAGTCAGTAAGAGTCTGACACACCCTCCCGCTCCGCCCAGAGCGGGAGAAGTTATTTGATTTCCCACCCAAAAAAAAAAAAGGTTAAAGGTCAGGTTCGTTCTGTAGCAACAGGTTGTAAGTCAATTGCGAGATGAAATAGCTGATCAAATACCACATTCATTGATGACATGTTTGGCCAGTCATTTATTCAAACTAGGCTGAGAATCAGCACTTTTCGAACGTCAAAGTTACATAAGACAGTCCCCCAAAAACGCCCGCCCTTCACCACTTCCTAGTGCTTTAGCTAGGAAGAAGAACTGGCGCAACAAACTCCCCAGCAGCAAACTTGGCTCATGGAACTTAAAATAAGAATATGTCCTTAATTTTGATAAATCTTAAATGCAATATGCAAGCTTACACTAAAACGTACAATGCAACATGTAACAAGAACCCTGTCCGATCCGTGAAGGTGTTGTTAGGTATCGTACTGAGAGTCTATTAATGTGGTAATTTTCAGAAAAAAAGAAAAAAAATACGCCGCATTTTATTTCAACAAGGGGAGCGGGCGGCCGTCGCACGTCGTTAAGCGGTTATCTTCAAGTCAAAACTTATGTGACCCTTGTTGAAAATTTGCTAATTTTTAATGGAATTGGAGTAATTTTGGTACTATAAATGTGAATTTTAAATAGCAATAACTTTTTTATTTTCAATATTAATAGGATATTTATTACTCTTTGGTAATTTTATAGCAGTACATATGTGCCCCTTTCGTGTTGGACAGGGTTTGTTACATGTTGTACAAGAATACTAAAAAGCGAGCGAGCCTTACAGTTGTCGCATTTATGATGTGTAACATTTGACATCTCACCTTGGTAACAAGTACAGATATTCTATTTCACGAAGTCCGTTCGGCTTTGATTGTAGTAGTGACGTATCCCGACAAGCGCGCTTGTGTGTGTAAAAGTAGGTAACGTTAGCAAAAAAATCTGATATATATTCAAGTCGAGATTTAATAATCTAAATAAAATTTTGGTTTTAAAAGTATATACATTTTGTAAATAAATTAGATTAGGTTGCAATAAATACAAAAATATTAAGAATATGTAGGCATTTAATTAAGCATTGGTGTTACAGAATGGAAACGAAACAAGTAGGACTATTCAGTATTTTCAATCACTATCAGATACATTTTCGATTTCCGATTCCAACATTCATAGCCAAACGGACTTCGTGACATAGAACATCTGTAACAGAGCAGTGACAGAATTTAAAAGAGCTTAATACTGAAATTTATTCGAATTATTCATTACTAGTAGTCGCCCACAGGTCGATATTCGACCCCTCTTTTTTATTCCATGAGTACACTAATTCCATGCTATTATAAAGTACTTAGTAATTCAATGCTATTAAAGAGTACTTACTTATTCCATTCTCAAGCTGTCACTTCCTGTCTATACATGTCCCTCTTCACGAAATCATTCCTATGAAAAGCGCATTGGGCATCAAAAAATTCGCCCGCATCACAGTCAAAAGCTGGCAGCATGTCCTTAATTAAGTTTTCAGTCGTTGTGATCATTGGTCCAATAGTTTTAAATAAAGTCAAAAGATGTGTACTATTTGAATTCATCATGGATTGAATGCTCTAGTTTGCACCCCATTCGCATGCCTTCTAGTGCAACAATATTTCTCTACGTTACTAAATTACATTAAGCAGCTCAATATATCGTTGCTAAGTAAACTATAAGAATTTTGTATCTATTGTTCCTAAATATGGATTCTCTCATGTTCATGAACATACATATTTGGCCATACTTAAGTACTTAATAAGTTTTGTCTCAAACACTGATTTCGATTAAACTTGTGTTTTCCCTGGTAGCCTGCCACTTGTTAATTTATTAACTAAAACAGCCTCGTGCCAAGCTATTTCCCACGTTTAAGCTTTTACAATAGAGTCTTAATTTGATTAGGTGACGCAGAGTAGTGGGGTTTGATGTCATTGCCGTGAACTGTGCGTGAGTCCAGTCAGCCGCGAGGTCCGGTGCGCGCGCGCCGCTTCGGACGCCATCTTGGAATTTCGAATTTAAACGCGAATTCTGTTAAACTTTTGTGAAGTTGTTTTTGTGATTATTTATGGTTTCTGTGTAGAGAATGAGAATGGTGATTTTTTTCTGAAGTTTAGTGTTCAAAGGATGTGTTAGGAGATTTTTCAGTGTTTATAAAGGTAATTAAATTAATAATTTGGGAGTTTCTTAAGATGGACATATCCGGATCAAGTATACCGATACAATCAATAAACTTTCTACGCTGATTAATGGATGGATACTCAATGACGTTGCAATGTTCTTCGTTGTACACTTTCTCTAATACGCGCGTTGCCGCCGTTGCGTCATTGCTTTCACGGTTTTCTTTAGTATCATAGAAAATACATTTATTTTCTATGAAACTAGAATATTTTATCGCCTCAATTTTACTCTGTAATTCACTACTAACTTTATTCTTTCTCTTCGTATCATTGCTATGGAGTTATAAGAGATTGAATATTTTTCAAACAGGATATATTGACTTAGGATAAAAAATTTCTTATTTGGGTCACATAAGTTTAGAGGTTCAACAGTAGTCTTATAAGAAAATATAAATTAAATTATAGATGATATAAAATAAAATTATTAAAGTATAAAGTATTTAATATAAGGCCAGACTACTAGCTAGTAGCCTGACGTTATATTAAATTGCACAATATTTGATTATTAGGAAAATTTATTTTCTACGTTTTGAACTTTACCATTTCTATGAACGCTTTATTGAAATGTTTGTAATAATATAATATATAATAATATTACGGTTTTTCATGAATTATAGATGAACATTGTATTAAAATAACGAAGTAGTCAAACTTTATCGGAGATAAAAAAATTGGTTAATTTTAATAAATATAGGTAGAGTCTATACAAATGTAAGGGAAAATGTAAAGGAAATGTACGGCCATTACTTGCCATTCTTTTGACTTTAATTCAATTTGTAATCTATCAAAACTGGTTAATATGTTTTTCATTTTAAATTAAAGTTGTTTTAATTAAAATTACACGACACGTACTTAATAATAATCTACTGCCCCGTTGGTCTCGTGGTCGCAAGCGCGACGTCTGACTGTGGGTTTGATTTACAGTTCGGGAAAAGTGTTATTGGGTTTTTTCTTTAGGAATTTCTTAGTAACAGCCTGGAGTTTGGCAGTTGGCGGTGTGATGATACCCCCGTGCTTCGAAACGCACGTTAAGCCGTTGTTCCTGCGCCAGGTCTCCGGTCGTGTCGAAATGCGTGCCGTGCCATCAGACTATGTATGAGAGTGAGGGAAGAGACAGTGCACCTGCCTGCGTGCACACTTGTACACTAAATAAAGTGTATCCCGCGCCGAAGGCTAGTCTACGTTGAGATTGGCCGCCATTACTGAAATACGATCTGGAGGACTACTAATAATAATCCTCACTATCCTAACTAATAATCCTACTAATAAATGCGAAAGTTTGTAAGTATGGATGGATGGATGTTTGTTACTCTTTCACGCAAAAAGTACTGAATGGATTTGGATGAAATTTGGCACACAGATAGTTTATAACCAGGAATGACACATAGGATACTTTTTATCCCGATATACTGACGGGGTCAAAACTTATGCGGGTGAAACCGCGGGGTGCATCTAGTATATCATAAATGCAAAAGTGAGTTTTTTTGTTTGTTATGCTTTCACGCTAAATGGCCTAACGGATTTGGATGAAATTTGGCACATGAGTAGACCATGCCCTGGATTAGAACATGGAATACTTTTTATCCCGATGTTCCCATGGAATCAAGACCTATGCGGGTGAAACCACGGGGCGCAGCTAGTCTACTTAATAAAAATAAAAAAAATCATTGCCTCATACACAAAGCACAGTTCAAACCGCTGACTCTAGAAACATGAAATTTTGCATAAGAGTTCCTTTTGGAACGAAGGTGAGCTCTAAAGAAGTGTTTTTGAATATTCATTCCCTAAAGGGGTTAAATAGGGGATGAAAGTTTGTATGGAAGTTCGACATTTTGCCAATGGGAGCAACCTGTTACACCAAAAACAAAACAAAAGACAAACATAACATTATAAACTATGGACATCTTATACCTTGTTACAATATCTTATTAGCCACATCAGGGTAAAGGCTACCATAGACAGACGTGACGCGACAACGCGACGCGACTCTAGTCGAACAATTGAGAACTTCATAGAAATTGTTCTAGCAAAATCGCGTCGCACCATCGTCGCGTCGCGCCTATCTATCTGCGGCACAAAAAATATGAAAGAACTTTAAGGCTCCCCTTAAAGTTCTTTCACATTTTTTGTCCCGCTATATAATTATCAGCAAATAATTGCATTTTTACAAAGAAGTTCTTGTTAACATTTTGTCTGCAAGGTTGACAGCAACAATTACTGGCCAACCATTTATTTTTCGTTTTTCCGTATCATCTACTTCTTTTTTTGTCAATAATTATGTTACCGCAATGTCAAACGATGCTGATAGAGAATTCTTAAAAAAAAATACAGTAAAAACATTTTCTCTGCAAATCAATCCTTTCGTTATTTAGCAGAAGAATAATATCAAAAACTTTCCGTAGTAATTAAATCGGTAATCATTCAGATAATTTTAGTAATTAAGCAAAACTAAAATTACTGAGTCACCAAAGTTATGACAGGGTATTTTATTATAATCATTATGAAACCCGTTTGCTTCAATTTCCACTTTGCTTTGCCATTTCCGCACATAAATGGGTTTCTCCCAAATGGGTTTTATGGGAAAATACTTATGTATTCAATTTTCTTGCTTTTTACTTCGACGTCTTCGTAAAGATCGCAAAAAAATGTTTGTAACGACATGAGAATTCAATGTAATTTTCTTTATTTCGTGGAAAACTCAATATTCAAATTCAAAGAAACCTTCATAAGTGGGCTATTGTATAATTTGACGGGTATGCCAGACTTGTTTCTGATTCAACAAAGCAATCAAGACAACATCACATGGCAAGGTGGTTCTCACCAAAACAGCTTCAATTATCAAGGCTTATTTTATTTAAGTTTCTCAAAGATGTGACTTAATGTTATAAGTACAAATATCAAAAGCCCGACATCTGTTACCTCGACTCAGTTACAAAACATCTCGTTACATTCATTTTTTTGCCATCATTACGAAGACGTCAAAGTACAAAGCAATTTAATCATAGAACTCTCGGGTCGTGACTACTCGAGACTATCGGAGATATTCCAACCATTGATACCGCGTCATTAGTGCAAAAAAATAACCTCCTGCTTTTTTTATGTCGGTTAAAAACTTGATTGCTCAAGTTTGATTAGTCTTTTAATAGTACTGGCACAGTGTACACCTTACAGTAGGTCAACGGGAGCGTCTTCGTAGAGCAATCGTGCGAAGGGTTCGGGGCATAATTGGGCGGACCTTGTTATTATTTCCATTTTATTTTGGACAGAATCCATATAAGTGTTAGTAACAATTTTCTTAAGATCTATGTTAGTAGAGGTACCTATTATAAAAAAAAAAACAATATTTATTTAAATTATAATTGCCTCGTAACTATTCCCACCCAGAGTGCCTCTACGGGACGGTCGTATCGGGATGCTGATGGTGCTACCGCGCTGTCTTTGAAACAGTGGCCAGCCCCGGATCTTGATTTTTTTCGAGGCGGGGCAAAAACAACAGGGGCTTCAGCGCTGTGGTAAAAAATTAAAGGAAATCGTGTCTCCTTTTGGGCCGAAGGGCACGCTCGCATTTTTTTCCTAAAAAAAATTACTGGTTTGCCGCGGTATAGGTCTGTTGCACCAGATAGAAAGCTAGCCATTTTTATATCGCCAAATAACAGTGGAGCATGTGCGTTAAAAACAGAAGGTTCCTGGCAGAATTCAATTGCGCCCGCCCGCAACCCGCTCTCACCGTTTGACGACCTATGCCTACACAATCAAGTAATCACATGGTGATTCACTCGGTGTGCCACCCGCATGTAATGATAATAAGTGTAGAGTATTGCCAAGTTGTGGAGCGCTGGGTGGAGCACTTGCTTGCATTTGCCGCCCCAAGAAGTTGGCGCCCCACAGTGGAACGAATGTATGGGAGCGGTTGGACGTAGACATGTCCGAAAAATAAGAGTAAAATTATGACAAACTAATGATGCCATCTTATTCGATTACTTAATGCCTTCATAAATTGTGGTGATGAATTTCTTCATAACTCCCATATTTCGGGAGTAATTTGAGAAAATGTGAAATTTTACTATGAAAATGAGTGTATCGAGCTCTCTCCCTCCTGATTCCGGGCTTGTTTCAAGTAGCGGTCTCTAATATCGTAATGCTATTACTAAGAGCTATATTTAATACTAAGACACATAGTGCGCCAAATGTGCACTTTCTGGGATAAAAGGAAATGAAAATTTAAAAAAAAAAACGTTTTTTCCCCATTTGTATTTACTTTAAACCGCAGACAGACTTATTAAGAGGTCTATAAATATATTATATATATACAGAAATATATATTAACAAAAATATTCACAAGAACTGATGAGAGTATGACTTTTAAGTAAGTTGATAATAAATTACCTAGTTTCATTAAAAGTACAATAAATAATTAAGATGTAAGCTCTAATTTACTAAGTTACACATTTTAAAACAATAACATCATTTAATTATCTTCGTCATCATCATCATCATCAATTAATTCAAATTCAGAATCGATGTCCGCTAAATCATTTATGTTAACAAATTCGATATCACTTTTCTCAGAATCCGTAAGCTCATAAAATTCCTTAAAAGAAGATTTTTTTACAAACTTATTTCCTTTTGGACGGATACTTGTAACAAGTGGATCAGAAGACAGTAAAAGATTGTGCATAATATCTTCATTGCATGAGATACTGCTATGCTTTCGAGAATGCCCCTCTCTATATTTTCTAAAATCTTTATTTCTAGCCTCAGATGCCTCTTCGGATAGAAAACCAATGGGCACAATTGACATGTTCTGAACTATGTCTGGCCCATGCATTAAAATTTTATGAAGTGAAGAAGGCATATAATACCATGGGTATAACTCCACGTAAAGCTTAGCAGTATCAAAGCAGAACTCTCGGAATTTAGTTACGTTGATCTTCTCTCCTGATGAAATACACTGCAAGATCACACAGATTTTTCTTAAAAGCATAGCATCTATTCCGGTCAGTTCAGCAGATTTAGTGTAGTTTTCAAAAAATCTCCTTGCCGAGTTGCCATTGTTGGTGGATCCACTGCCTTGTTTCACAACATCGAGAAGTAAGCCCGTTTCTCTTCTTACAGCCTCTTGAACTCTTTTCTTCCTGTCATCAACTTGCCTTTTTGCTATATCACCCCTTACTTGCCATGATTTTATGTCTAATTTGTAGGAAATGTGTAATAAGCATTCCATTGAGCGAATCCAAGCGTGAAGGGTGCTTAAGCTATATTTATACATGTCCTCGTTTGCGTGTTTATCTTTGATTAACTCTAAATTATTCATTTCTTTAGGACAAGCCTTGCATATGTCACACACTGAAGCTGCTGTATTGGATATAATGGAATGAATTTTACCATCAATCATTGTCAACAGCAGTTGGTGTTTGACACTAATTCCATCAGTGATGGTGGATGGAGTTAAGGCTTCAATCTCTGCTTCGATTTCAGCCATCTCTCTCTGCACATTTTCTTTGGTTTCCTTTATAAACTTAAACAATATTGGCCGGCAAAATGAAGTGGAAGATGGTCGCTCGTTTTCCCAAATTGTTACACCTTTTGAGACGAGCCGCAGTGGTACAAGACTAATCATAAAATTACTAGCAAGATCGATTTGCTCATCTTCACTCGTCCTTTGATGATAAATGCTTTGGCTAGATGATCCGTCAAAACCCCATTTGCTGGTCAATACGAGCTGTTGATTGGGATCAACAGGGGTTTCTAACGACCTAATAAGTCTTCTTGAGGTTAAATCCATCAAGGCTTGTAATTTGATTTTTGCAGAGCTCTCTGTAACTGTGAGATCTTCTTTGGCCGGATAGCACTTAATTTTTTCTTTAACCAACATGTAGTAACTCGGGTATTGAAGAGCTCCTTCTTGAGTGTTGAAATCCCGAAGAGTGTTATAGCGCCATTTCGATAAGTTCATCGATACATAAAGAGCCAATGCCTTCAAAGGGGATATTTCCCGTACCTGAATTGATTTACCTTCAATGAAGGCTTTGATTTTTGAGGCCTCTTCTGGATTCTCCGTCAAGTATTTCATAACATAAGCTGTATCGCTTTGTCCTGCCTTTTGAAGCGCCCTTTCGGCCGAAAACATAATTTCAGCGCTGCTACTGCTGCATGAAAGACTATCTTCAGTGCGTCTTCTTTTTTGCCGGTTACTAAGGTCCTCAAAAGATTTACGAGGACTAGGATGTGTACAAGTTGAAGCATCAGATTTAGCAGGAGAAATTATGGGCTCGATGACGTCACTTATATTTTCTGTAGAAGGTTCCATATTTTCATTCTGTAATTCCGGCCATTGAATTGCAGCCTGTAGCCAAATCTCATGTTTCTTCCGAAACTTATCTGTGCTTCTTCCAGACTGTGTCCATTTTGCATAAATGCGGTAGCAAAATCGACGACACCAGTCTTTTAAACTTGTTTCAGCACTTTCACATAACTGAACACAACTGTTATCTTTTAAAACACTGAACAAATAGTTAAAGTCGCGTAAATCTTTATGTGCGCGTGCGCATAAAGCAACGTGAATATCAAGATTTGTATTAAAATTTGGAAAATACATTGCGAGATTAGCTTGGATACAACGAGGTGTAAATCAACACTGATTTTAAAGTTACTAATAGTGACCTATTTATATAAAATCCAGGTATCCCAGGTATCCTTTGTTAAATATTGCAAGGTAATTAGTTATTGTGATAATTAGTAAATGATGCATGCTAAATTAGTGTATTAAGAGCCATTTAGTAATTAAATAATAGCAATGTTCTTATCAGTAATCATTAGTGCATCAGTTTTATATGTAAACCTTAAGTCCCTAATTATATATCCTAATTAGCTTATATCTTCTCTAATTGGCTGCTCAGAAATGTTATTGTAATAAGGTAAACCTTTAGAAAAACGGTTTTAATCAACAAAATAAACAAAATATAAAAAAAATGGGTTATAAAATAAACATCACTCTTTTTCCCAGAAAGTGCACATTTGGCGCACTATGTGTCTTAGTATTAAATATAGCTCTTAGTATTAGCATTATGATATTAGAGACCGCTACTTGAAACAAGCCCGGAATCAGGAGGGAGAGAGCTCGATACACTCATTTTCATAGTAAAATTTCACATTTTCTCAAATTACTCCCGAAATATGGGAGTTATGAAGAAATTCATCACCACAAGTTATGAAGGCATTAAGTAATCGAATAAGATGGCATCATTAGTTTGGCATAATTTTACTCTTTTTTTTCGGACATGTCTACGTCCAACCGCTCCCATACATTCGTTCCACTGTGCGCCCGGGGCACGGGCCCCGGCTTGCCATAGATCCGGGGCTGACAGTGGCGCTACTTTCTTACGCACTACAGCGTGAAAACCGTCAACGCGCGCATTTGCAAACATTTTCAACGCACTACAATGCTGCGGCATCCCCAAAAGCATTCTGAAAGCATTGTTATACTGAATACGCAGGACGTTGTAGGCTCGTTGCATATACCGACCCCAAGGCCGCTCGAGTAAAAAGATTGGCAATATGCTTATGTCCTCTACCTATGTCCTGTTGCAATGATCTTTTGGCGTGCGAATGACGTTGACAGTGGGCCGCTGTTAGTAATCATTTGTGCAATTTTTTTTGTGAAATGTCACTTGAAATGTATTTAAAAAACAAGATAGCGGCATTCGTACCAATTTTGGCCACGCACCAAAATAACCTTGTAGCGCTTTATGTAGGCATTGAGGAATGTCACAAATTTTGACCTAACTCAGGAGATAACCATCACCTCTTAAAGCAGTATTATTTCTAATACCTATTGAAATGTCAAAATTTGTGAAATTCCTCAATACCTACATAAAGCGCTATAAGGTTATTTTGTTCTTCAGTGTGAGAAAGAGAAAGAGTTATAAGTCCTGTATAGCTCCATCACTTTCCCACTGTGAAGTAATATTATAATAATACTGCTATAAGAGGTTATGGTTACCCCCCTGGTCTTGTCAAATGTGTGGGCGATGAACCACTGTAAGTAGTTACACTGTGGTACCGATTTCTATACTATGTTCTGCTATAATTGCACCAGTTTTTAGTCCGTTGATTGTGTTATTGCTATGTTGGTTTATAATTTGGTGTTGAAAAGGTAGTTGTTGATTGATTTATGTTACTGTTTGCTATTTAAGAAGTTGTCGTTTGTTGAAGATGATAATTATGCTATGTGAATATAATTGGTGTCTTTTCAATCGATAACGAATGGTGCCTACTAGTAGGTATAGTGGCATAGTTAGGCTGTCAACAATATTTGCGATTTGAAAAAGATCAACTCTGAAAGAGATTTCTTAAAAAATAAGCATCACCTTTGTACGTAATTTTCTGTTCTTTTCTTCTAGTTTGTGTGAGATGATTTATGTACACACAGAAGTGTGTGTACATAAATGGTTAAATAAATAAAATAAATAATCTTTTTTTTATAACTGAGATACCTAAAAAATCACAGCATTTTTTGAAAACAGGCCATAAGGACGGTATAAACATCATGCATTCTGAAAGAACAATTATTATGCATAATTAAATTTCTCACATTAATAATAGCTTTTCAACAGATCCAAAAACCGCTTAAATAAAATTTGCTTTATATTTGTTGAGCATAATTAATCCAATTTATCTTCATTTCACTTGAAGCGTTTTGATTAGCTAATCTTTCTGAAGTTAATCGTCTTATAACTTTACTTTACTTTAACTAGAAAAAAAAATATTTGATTTAACACCTCGAGGCTCCAAAAGATTTCGTAGAAATTGATAAACATTAGTCAAAGTTACTGTCTCGTTGACTTATTAAACAAGTTTGTAATTACTGTCAGTTATTTAAACTTTAAGGCAAGACAGGCCGTTTATGTCAGGTGCTTTACTTTAAGTAATTTTTTTCATCACTACTGTTCTCAAAACGGTGAAGGATAACATCGTGGGAAACGTGCATGAACTAAAAATTTGAAGACATGTGACATCTACTAACCCGCATTGGGCTTGCGGCTGCGTGGTGGATTAAGGCTCACGCAGACTGGCACGATATCGCGGGCGCGACAGGCAGTGCGACGCGCAGCGCAACTCTTTCCATGAAGTTTTCATAGAAGTTGTGTTACTAGTGTCGCGTCGCATAACGCGTCGCGCTTGTCTGCGGGAGCTTTTACGGCCCATTCCCTCAAACAAAGAGGAGGCCTGTGTCCCAGCAGTGGGGATATTATAGGCTGATTATGAGTGTATGATTTAAACTTAAGACAGACATTGAAGCTCTCACTTCTAACTTATCCTCATCAGAGCCAAGAACCTGATGTAAAACAGTATCCAAACAAGAAATTTCCAAATATTAACATTCCACTGCGCGCATCCAACGACTTGTATGCCAACATTCCTAAGAAATGCAACAATGAACTTTAAAGTGATATTGCTAACGTGTTTTGTGAGATGATAGTGGTAACTAGGCGACTTGTAAATGCATCGCGTCCATCGCAACAATGAGCAAAATAAACAGCTAGAGGACACAAAAAATTGGACAGAAGGTTTAATCTGAAGATGCTTTTGCAAGTAGTGATGGAGATGAAGAAAACAAAATAAGAAAATCTATGATGATAGTCTTCTAGCAAGAGACTTTGCATAATGTAGAGTAAGCATTAAAATTGCCTCTATGAGTGGGAATTTTAAAATATAAAACCGGTGTACACCTGGCTACATTTTCCAGTACGAAGCTATAATTTTCCAGCAAGCTGATCTCGCATTATATAAGATTTACGTACAATGTCAGGTCAGCTTAAACTGGTATAGCTCGATATGTAGCCATGTGTACATTTTGTTTCCATGGAATGGGCTATTCTCATATTATTATACAAAGTGAAAACTTGAAGCGGGCCCTGCATTCGAATTTTGAAGTTTTGATAAAATCCCATGTTTCCTTTGAGTAAAAAATCGTAGTATCAATATTTAGGGTACTACCACTCCAGGGTACATGTCTTCTCCGGCGGGATCTCATGGCGTCATGGAAAGTACGGTTGTCGCAACCCAGTGCTGGGCACGCCACGATTGCGGCGATAAGTCCCCTCTTTGAGGAGTGGCTGGAGAGGCGCCACGGCGTCCTCACCTTCCGCCTGACGCAGGTTCTCACCGGACACGGCAGCTTCGGGAGGTTCCTGTGTCGGATAAGGCGGGAGGAAACGTCCGGGTGTCACCACTGTGTGGATCGCCCGGAGGACACGGTGGAGCATACGGTGGAGGTCTGCCCGGCTTGGGCAGAGCACCGCCGTGTCCTCTTGGAGGCGATCGGCGGCAGAGACCTCTCGCGTCCGGCCCTGGTTCAGGCCATGGTACGGAGCGAGAGGGCATGGGCAGCCGTCACCTCCTTCTGCGAAGCAGTAATGCTCGCGAAGGAGGAGGCGGGACGGTTGAGGGAAAGGCAAGTTTCGCGCCCTCTCGCCCCTAGCCGCCGCAGGAGACGCCCAGGGCGTCGGGAATCCTGGGCGGATTTCCGGCCACCGTAGGCGCGGGCTTGCGGACGGTGAGCAATGGGTAGCTCACCGTCCGGTAAGGACCAGGCCCGGGTCGACGGCGCGTTGTATTCCACGCGCGCCTCAAAGAGATGTCGTCAGCACATAGTAGGGGTCCACTAGGGCCGATGCCTGCTGGGGTCGCGGGAAGGTACTTATGGGTCACCGAGGCCCCCGCAACACAGGCAACAAGAAGGAATACGGGTGGGTTTTAGTCAGTAAGAGTCTGACACACCCTCCCGCTCCGCCCAGAGCGGGAGAAGTTATTTGATGATTTCCCACCCAAAAAAAAAAAAAAAAAAGGGTACATGTCTTGAACTCTTTTCAGTTTTATCTGATGACTTAGCAAGACTTATTGTATACCAAGAATTACTTTTATTTAATATTTTTTTGGCTAAAAACTTACCAACTATATAAATATATTACTAACCTACAAATCTTTGTCATAATTATAAATCTCGTATTATATCTAAATTATAGGAAAGCACGACATTATTATTTAGCGTACCTACTTGTACATTATACAAAAGAAAATATTTAAATAAAATTTTAAAATGAAACGCAAAATAGATTTTATAAATATCCAATAATAAAAAATTTTGAAGTGAAGACTTCTTTAGGCGCGTTGAACGATTTTTGGTAGGAAAAGACTTATGGGTTCGCGTCACCGACATGCCCGTGCCCACATGCTTTAGTAGCAGTAAGCGAAGTCAAATTGAATTTTCCGTGCATTGTCTAAATTGTGTTTTAGATAATCATTATTCACTTCTTTTTCATCATGACTGTCTATGTTTTTTTTTTATTACTAAGTGATAGCTTATGCTGTGTTGATGGGTGGTGTGTTAAGGGTCCTCGAAACGATCAATTATAATTGTTAATTTTTACATGATTGATACACATTGATTCGCTAATTGATCGTCTACTAAATGCAGTTGAAGCGATTTGTCATTATCACTACAATTGAAATTGATCGTTTCCCCCCCTTTACGAGAAGTAAGACAAAACCTGTGGCATGAATGTCTTATAATAGCATATTTCACTCTAGGTACCATAGTTTAAATTTTTGTCATATTCTCTGTCGTGTTTCATTTAGACTGGGTTTTCTGATACAAGCTCTGCTGGTCGTGGTCTACTTGACCACGGGCGACGGACCGTACCGACCACACTGTCCGCTTTCTCCACAATTGACGGATCAGTACGTATGAATGCAAGGTTAATTACTCAGAGAATCAGGAGCTTTCTACCATTTTAGTATCGTTTATTTATATTGCGAAAGGGGTTTAATAGTGATTGGTTTTCAAGAAAATTTGATTTTATGATCTTTGTTGACTACTCCGAGAGATTTTTGCTAAGCTTTGTTCTTGTAAGTTTTCTATGCTGCATCATTGGCAGTTATTAACTCACCTTAAATGCAATATTTCTTTGAAATAGTAAGAAATACATTTTTTTAATAATTCATGAGATTTAATGAACACGAAAACATAAAAAAAAATCTATTAAGTATGATATAACATGGGTAAACTGACTGACTCGGTCATATATCAACGCACAGCCCAAACTGCTGGACCTAAAAACACGAAATTTTGCACATAGATAACCTTACACAGTATAGGCATCCACTAAGGAATGATTTTAAGAAATTCCACCCCTAAGGGGGTAAAATAGGGATGAAATTTCGTTAGTTTCAAAGTTAGGATTTTCAAATTTTTTGTTTAGGCTGACAGTTGAAAATTCATATACGCTGATACACGTATCAGCGTAGTTGATCATTTCACCCTCGAAGGGGTGAAAAGGGGGATGAAGTTGTGTATGGAAGTCCTTCATTTTCAAACTAAAAATCACTAAAGGGCTTTAAAGGTCCATGGCATACCAACTTTCCGCCATTTTGTTTATTGCTCAAAATGGCGGCCACCCAGGAAACCTATATAAATCGAAAGCTGACATCAATGCAAACAGAAAATATAGTTAACCTTATATAGTTAAATCCTGAAAAATGTTACGTTTCTGAGATATTAACGTTCAAAGTTGATCACGTGTCATCCATATTTTTTGAACTTGCTTACATCTTGTTGCATAGATATTTGAAACGATCACTCTGAATGTTAAAAGTAATCATTGTAGTAATAATATTAAGCTAAAAAGTAATTGCTGTGGTAGGCATTCTTCTGTTACGGCTACGAATTTAGATTATATGTAAAACCTTATTTCTTGAGTTAATAAACTTGAAACTTAGCGACAATACGTTCATAAATAAGTAGCAAAGTTTGTCATAATTCGTTTTTCAAAATTACTCCTCAAAAGGATTTTGGAGTGTTAAAGTTTGTATGGAAGAATATTTACGCGCGTTCCGATTAAACTCGAAATTCGGTGCTCATACTTTTGACAGGAAAAAAAAGTATTACGAGTATATGGGGTTTTTGAGAATCGACCCCTAACGGGGGAAAAAGTGGCAATAATATTTTTTTAGGGGAGGATAATAGTGCGTGCGTTGAATTACTCAAAAGTTGGTATACATACATTAATGTTTAAGAAAAAAAACTTAGAAAAAAAAACAGTACAAAATTTCTTGGACTACAAACAGAGTTAGACATGACATGGAGGACACGTTATATTGAACAAGTATGTACAAAATTAAGTCGGTACTCATATGCTATCTACGAGTATATCCTTCGTAAAGTTGTAAGTTAAAGTAAACTCCAATCTGCTTAACACGTACGAGTATACATTGGTACCACACTAAGATACGGTATAATATTTTGGGGGAATGCTGCTGAGAGATAAACGGTTTTCAAAGCCCAAAAGAAATGTATCCTGGCAATGTGCATTCAAACCTACAAATAAATTTAAGCCACGTTTTGTAAATCTGTAAATACCATCACTATGTATTTATTCTATCTATACATAATTATAATAAAATAGTAACATAGTCAAAACCGTATATTTTTGGAAAAAAGCTATGTCTACGAGGTGTGAGAACGAGCCTGAAGCTGAAAATATAGTTTTTAGATTTTTCGTCCATTTGTCTGTTTGTCCAGATGTATGTTCCGGATTCGCGCAAAAACGGCTGAACTGATTTTGAAATTTGGTACACATATAGTTTATAATTTTTTTTTAAATAATTTAGATAATTCTGATTCATATTTTGTTAGTATTACATTAATTTATCTTAAAATTACGTTAGTAATGGCGTGATTAATTAATGCGCTCAGTAAAATAAAATCTAAATATTTAATTGAAAAAAAAAATATATAACCTGGACACACTAACACCTAGGGTACTTTTAATGCCGGTAGTACGATTTTTTCTGAGATCCACGCGGGTGAAGCCACGGGCAAATGTTAGTATAATATATACCCTTACTAGTCTTGCAAAACGTGACTGTTACGATCCTATATTTTTAATCCTGTTTGTTAAATCTTTAAAACTCGATCGTTAAGGTTACGTAACATCGCATCTATTATTAACTTTCTCAATTCGCGTGTCCTTTCGTAATACTTGACGTAATCTTGAAAATAAATCCTAGGTGTTTACAATTGACGGCATGATGCTACGAAGCTTGTCAAAAAGCGGGTATACAATTGGTAAACAGACAATTTATGTTACGACCCAGCTAAATATGTATAATATTGTCATGGTAGACATTTTTACTGTGTCATTAGGATTTTTTTAGGTCGATGCCTGCCGGGATCGCGGGAAAGTCCGAAAGGGATACCGTGGCCTCTGGCAAAACACCTGCAACGGAAGGAACACGGGTTGGTTTTAGTCAGTGAGAGGCTGACACCTCCCGCTCCGCCCAGAGCGGGAGAAGTTGTTTGATAATTTCCCATCGAAAAAAAAGGCAAGTTAAATCGTGCAGGTAAACAACAATTAAAAAAAAAATCGTACCTAAGTTATTTAATTAAATAAATGTTTTAGAATTTAATCTCATCACGACAACAGTTAATGTTGTAGTGAAACACGTGATAATCTATCGCATACATAACATTATTTTTGCCATAAAGAACCTCGTAATAATAAATCTTTTTTTCGGTAATTTATGAAACTAATATTAAAAACGCGAAAGTGAGTTTCTTTTTTGTTTATCTCTTACGATTTCACGCTAAAACGGCTGACTGGATTTAGATGTAATTTGGTAAATGATAAATGATAAATGATTTTATTTCTGTAAGTAGGTTTTTACAAACACTTTTACACGTCAAAACATATTTTTTTTAAACTAGATGAGGCCGGCATTTCCTGTCTGACTACTCTGAGAAGAAAGGCCGAAACAAACTCAGAGGTCACAGTCTCTTTTAAAGTCCAGACATAATCTTGGTCAGATCATGTGAAGACCATGTCGATTGGTGTCTGAAATGGTCTTTTGATGAAAGAACCACACAGATTGAGTGGACCTGTCCAGTCCGTGCACGCATTTGTCAGTCGTTGTGCAGCTCAACTCATAACTAAAGGAGCTCAACGATTCAACGAACAATACCAAAGAAAGGACATTTGGCTAGGCCGCAAAAAATACTCAAAACTGCCAGACCATATTAAAAACTAACTGAGAATAAAACAAAATGAAACAATGATCCACATAGTCTTCACATTTACAATAATTAAAACAATATAATACTACACAGAGTAAATATTCATGTCATTGCATAAATAAAATTCATCAATGTCAATGTGTATATTCGGACATAATCTTGAACAGATCATTTGAGGACCATGTAGGTTGGTGTCCGAAATGGTCTTTTGAGGAAAGACCACACAGATTTGAGTGGACCTGTCCAGTCAGTGCACGCATTTGTCAGTTATCATGCAGCTCAACTCAAAACTTAAGGAGCTCAATGATTTGACGAACAATACCAAAGAAAAGACATTTGGGTAGGCCGCATAAAGTACTCAAACTGCCAGACCATCATTAAAAGTAAGAGACAAAAAAAAAAAAAAAAAAAAACAAATTATGACCCACATAGTCCTCACATTCCCAATAATTAAAATAATATAATATAATACTATACAAAGTAAATATTCATGTCATTGTTTATATAGAATGTTATATAGAATAAGAAAATATAAATAGCTAGCAAAATAAAAAGAGTAAAAAAACAACATTCACTGTAAGTTTATTGGAGCAGCTCAATCCCAAGCCTTTTTGTCCTCAATATAATCTTTAACAGTATAAAAGGCTTTTAGGCACAGTTTCTGTTTTATAAAACATTTGAATTTATTAAGGCTTAGTTCTTGAATGTGGCTAGGAAGTTTATTATAAAAACGTATACATTGGCATCTAAACGAGCTGCCTATTTTTTTGAGCCTGGTTGTAGGAACAACAAATTTGTGTTTGTTCCTAGTATTTACATTATGGATATCACTGTATTTTTTAAACAAATTGATATTTTTATGTGCGTACAAAAGATTTTCATAAATATACTGAGAAGCGAATTTGGCACATGGGTTAATACATAGGATACTTATTAATCCATTCCCGTGAGATAATATTCGACCTCCTCGCAGTCAAAACCGCGGGCAAAAGCTACTAACAACATAATTTAACTCGGTAAGCTTACTCGTATATGAAACTCACAAAGGACACATGTACAATGTGTAACCCTTTTTTTTTTTGGGTGGGAAATCATCAAATAACTTCTCCCGCTCTGGGCGGATCGGGAGGGTGTGTCAGACTCTTACTAACTAAAACGCACCCGTATTCCTCCTGTGTTGCCAGGGACCTCGGTAACCCTTCAGTACCTTTCCGCGACCCCGGCAGGCATCGGCCCTAGTGGACCTCTACACTTGTGCTGACGACATCTCTTTGAGGCGCGCGTGGAATACAACGCGCCGTCGACCCGGGCCTGGTCCTTACCGGACGGTGAGCCACCCATTGCTCACCGTTCGTAAGTCAGTGCCTACGCTGGCCGGAAATCCGCTCGGGATACCCAACGCCCAGGGCGTCTCCTGCAGCGGCTAGGGGTGAGAGGGCGCGAAATTTGCCTTTCTCTCAACCGTCCTGCCTCCTCCTTCGCGAGTATTACTGCTCTCGCTCGTAGAAGGAGGTGACGGCTGCCCATGCCCTCTCGCTCCGTACCATGGCCTGAACCAGGGCCGGACGCGAGAGATCTCTGCCGTCGATCGCCTCCACGAAATATGTACCCCTAGACTATGTTTGCCTTCAGACAAACATACCTAATTATTATTCAGTCTGGACTTAGGCCAAATGTGTTTGTCAGACCTTAAGTCCCACTTAATATTTGGTTTGGTATTTTTAATTTGAATCTGTCCAAAGATACGTACCTAAGTACAAAGTAAACTGTGAATTAAAAACTACGTAAATCCAGATTTAGGTGTTCAAGAAAATGAGCGAGTGTTGGAGAATGTGCTTCATTACTCATAAAAAGTACTATGGAAGATAGGAAGGAAAAACATATATCTGAGACACGCATAGGAAATATAAACAAATAAAAAAAAGGAACATTAAAACTAACAAAACAATCGAGGAAAAGATCCGTGCACAGCTAAAAGGCTCCTATCTCAGCATAATGCTGAGATTCTATCAATTCTAACATTTATCAGTCAATCAATGGTCCGTTTAATTCTATAGGTATCTTAACAAGAAATAAAGAAAAGTAAGTAAATAAAGAAAGTAAAGAAAATAAACTCTCGCAATTTGCACCATAACATCTTCTTCTACAGATACTTACGCCTTTCATTCAGGAAAAGCAGTCACTGTCAGTGTTTTATAACAAAATACAGCTTTTTTTGAGTTAACTTGAAATCTGGTACAATCAACTTTACCATTGTCCAAAATTGCGTCGCTCGCGCAATTTATTTTTAACGTAACGTCTTTCTGCTCGATTGATCTTGCCTGTCGATTGGCAGTTGCTTTATAAGAACATTTTTTTTTCTTCTACCTACCCATTGTGTGCCTAAAACATCTGTAGGTTTGGGTTTCAATCTGACATGATTGGTGACACTGGTAAAATATTTTGTCCTGTCCGTTGTCTCTAACGGTGAAGATATTTTGTGTTGTTTCATAATATTCTTACGTAAATAATACATATATTTAGTATCTTCTAATTATAAAATATGAGGGACAGTCTGTTAGTCAAATGTAATTTCTCAGGTTTCCATCAATTTTCTATTATGATTCGTAAAACAAGTTCGTAGGTACACTATATTCACATGAGTTACGTTTCTTTGCCCTGTGCTATATTCAAGTAGAAAACCTGATCATGTATATAATTTGAGTCAAAAACCTTATAAATAACTATGAAAAAAGAATGAGACTTAAAAAAAACAAAAGAATGAGAAGACTTATAATAAAAGAGAAGACAAATAACTCCTAAACAACACAAGTAACGGTGATGATGACGTAAGTACATGTGAATGACATGATCATGTACCTACAAGTACTAGCCGGCTGTTTTTATAATCAGTCTGTGTTATAAATCAAGTCACATAATCACATATTATACTGTTTAGTATAATATTGTCATAGAAAATATTGTAATAGCTTCGTCTGTCTCTAGAATAAGGTAACGTTCTAATATATTATAGAAAACTGTCTTGTTTCTTAAGTTTAAAGATTTTTATGTTATTTCATCATCTGCCTTACCTTTTCATTTGTTGGGGTCGGCTTCCAGTCTTAACTGCTTATAAGACTTCCACCACAAAGTTACTGGATAACACGGTACCTCTTGCAAAGACTGGTTGCCAGACTTGACAACGATTGTCAAAGATCTAACAAAAAAAAAACCGGAAAAGTGCGTATTGGACCACGCACAATGAAGGGTTCCGTATTTGGGAATTTGGTATGAATTTATCCCAAAAACAAAATTAAAATTGTAGGTGAACAACAATTTCTCCAACTGCAAATTTAAGTTGGTCGACTATTACTCGTTAACTTGTAAAGGCTACTTAGCTGTGATAGTTTTCCTTTTAATTTCATTTTTTTTTTAATTTTATTATGTACTACTGCCATGATTTTTTTCACATTTCTACAACAACCATTTAGCTGGCTGGGGGGGGGGGGACACTTGACTCTGACAAAAATTAGCATTTTAATGCTTAATATAAGCGGATCCTTGAATAGAAAACTGGTGTTCACTGACCGACAATATTTTGAACGGCCTGTCCAAAGATACCCCACACCATGGGGTAGACGAGAAAAAAAATACCATCATTACGTGCAAGGGATACCTCAATCGCACGTAAAAAAAAAAACATGATTTTATTTTAGCACTTTGTCGGTGTGATTAACCCCGAACTATGACAAATTACAGTTTTCTAGTACTAAGCATCTCTGAGCTATAGCGGGGACAGACAGACAGACGGACATGGCGAAACTATAAGGGTTCCTTGTTTACTAAGGAACCCTAAAAATGACAGCCGGGATGTATTTAACGTTCTTTATGAGGCACGAAGACCTCATAAAGTCTTCGTATGTAATGGATGGTTACCCATCCAACCGACCTCGGCAAGCGTAAGTTAACCTTCGATCGACGCTTTCAGCTGTTATGAATTAGACATGAGCCGAGCCTCTCTGTTAGTTGTAATAATCTTATAGCCAAATGCCTAAACCATTACCTGAAGTGTTCTTCATTCGTTATTTCGATTGACCCAAATCCAAGCTCTCAAAAGCTTGATGAAAATCAGGAAGTGTTTGATGTAGCTGTAAAGGGAACCCAATTTATAGGTACAGACGTCAGATTGAACAGCAATAAAAAGTTCTACTCTAATCTAGTAAGAGAGAAAAGCTCATGAATTTTTCGTCTGAACCCTGATTTGTTGAAGTACTTTCACTTAAAGCGAGCATTAACATTGGCATACGTATAAAGGGTCTACGTACGGCCAATGTTAACGCTCGTGTGAACAGGCTCTTTAGGACGGAACTAATATTAAACACTCCGGACTGCTCTCCGCAACCGACAAACGGCGTTATAAAAGTTGTATCACTGGCACAATGACACAAGTGGCACAAACGTATATAGATCTACATTAAAACTAGACAGACATCTAGAATCTAGATAATATGCTTTTAAAAAAGACATTAGAAAAGTAGATATACAAATTACAAACACATCGCAAGCTGTAAGCATGACGAGTGTTTGTTCAGAATGGAATGACACAATAGGACAACTTTTTCGCTTACACGTAACTATTTTGAAGTTATTCGTCACAGTAATGTTACGGAAACTAGACATGGTATTAGAGACGTTACAAAACATAATGAAAGCAGATGTGAAGTTTCCATACATCTTGTGTATCTACGTAGACTTAGAACTTAAGCTTGATTTTACACGACGCAAGTTTCTTGCTTAAGGCAAAAAATAAGATTCAAGTAATAAATGACTTCCATCGTCTAAATTGTGTTTAGCAATTACGTTACTTCTAATATTTATTGCAATTATTGCTTCGACCAACTAAATTGCTTCCAGTAAATGGGACTGCTTACTGCTACTGACGATCAAACAGGTTGGTAGGTTGGGCTACACGATAGAAACGGATGGTACACTACTAGAAACAAGAACTTAATAAAGACGAAGGACTACAACTTGCAAGTAAAGATAAACAGACGATTAGATCTACGTTTTAATCTGATACTTAAGTTCATTAGCATGATCTGGTTATTGATGACGTCATCGATGTGTTTAGTTTGTATCAATATTAGTTTTATCGTGTGTTGTGTCTATACAGCGTGTATCAGAAGTGTGCGGTCATGTTTAGGGTGTAGTACAGACTATCAAACTGGACAACTCTTCATGGTACCAACATCGAAATCGCGAAATAATTGTCAGCTGTCCCATACATTTGGGTCGAGTATGTATTAAAGTTTTGTATGACAACTTTTTCGTGATTACGATGTTGGTCCCATGCGGATAGTTGTTTTCCGCCCAATTGTTTTTATAAATTAATGAACCTAATAGCTTACCTTGATATTTTATAATATTTTTATTACAACATCAAATTTGTTAAAATGTGGTATAAGACTAACTACAATGAAGTAAATTAATAAATCTGAGATAAAAGCATGAATATTATTAATATAATGATCATAAGACAAAGTTCAAATTGTTAGAAGGAAGATGAGACAGAAGAATAATTATATAAGTACTCCTCCTTATAGTTTTCGATAACGACGACCCTATGAAATAAATTCCTTGCGTGTGCCCTTGGCTCGCAAAGAATAATTTAGTACGGAAAGAATAATAATTAATAGAATTATTAAGTTTCTAATTAATAAGTAGAAGGAATAGTCTGAGTCTAATGAGAATAATTAAGCCACGGAAGTCAAATGTAATATTATTATTATTGACACGCAGGAACATGCCTCGTACACTTATACAATCATTATCGACGTCAATCAATTATTAAACATCATCTTTGTTAACAATGCTGTAGCTATCATTAAACATCTACTAATCGTCGAACATTTACCCCTTATCTCCGGCCATCGCAACGTTCTTCCGCATAAGTACAGGCGAACAAGGTATTTGGTTTACAGGCGAAATTATTAATTTTTCCACTAGACTGACAATACTAACTTTGTAAGCTTGTCATAGTTAAAAGAGTAATAAATATGAAAGAATTTACTACTCAGCACCGACAACATTGTTTAAAAGTAGATGCAAGTTAAGCCCTATACACATTGGGAACAGGCTGAACAGTCAACGCGTCTATTCTGTAAAAGACTCTCTGTGAAAACTTAGGCGAAGTGAGCTTAAAGTGAGCTGTCAATAGTGTCAATCCCGAGCATCTGGCAACTCACTTCACCTATGTTTTAACGGTGAGAATTTAACGAAATAGATTGGCTGATATTATTTTGTTTAACATTAACACGGAACGTTAGTTTGAACAGCTACATTGTCATCCCGCAACACATAAACATGTTTTCTGTGTATACTGCTTTAGCTGCGTGAATACCAAATTACTTATTCAACTGTACATCGATCAGTAAGATACATCGCTCGGTTCGCAAACTGTCGTGTTTACACGGTATGTGTCAGAGAGCTGAGCCAACGCAATCTGTGACGTCACTTCGAGTTTCTGGCAATTCGTGCGTGTATTGTTTATTAGAAATAATGTATTGGTATTGTGTAAGCACTTTTTTGTAAAGGAAACTTTATTTACTGTGAAATAGATTCAAGAAAAGTATACTAAACATTAAACAATCGCTGCAAATAACAAATATAAAACATAAGTACATGATTTTTTTGCTGTTTTTGTAATATTATTTGAAATACTCTCGGCAAATATGAGAACTCAAAAAAAAATAAGCAAGAGTCGTATTATGTTTTCGTTAGTTTGAAAATTAGGTTGTTTTATTTTGTGGTAATCTCATTGAAATACTTAAAAGTGTATTTCCATAAAAGATATCCATTAAAAGACTTTGTTATTAAAAATAAAAATATGTCTTTTATTTCAGACAAAAAAGTCCATAGGCAAGGCAAGGTTGTTATTAACAAAAAGTTGCTTATAACTAGTGTTAGTTATTATCTGTATCAATTTTGCAACAGAAAGGAAGTTCTTGTTATAATTAGATTTAATTTATATCGAACCAACTTCCCGGATATGAAGAAGATAATGGTGATGGCCGCTGATGTCAGTAAAAATACATTGGCATTTGCACCTTTATTTCTTAGAGAAATTGCATAATTTACCTCATACAACCGACAAAACGTAGGTAATAATCGTAAATGTATAAGAAGATTTATGCGTGTTACAAATCATTTAGGGTCACTAGGTCCGGTTCATATATTTTTCCGGACGCAATATCGATGGGGTTTTCCTCCAAAAAACAGAATCCGGCTTCTTCGCACAATAAATTATCAATATTGTAACAATATTTGGGATTGCCGGATGCTTGAGGAAATAGCACCACGCTTAGTGCCAGTTTCTCGAACGAGCAGTCACACGTAAACTGATGCGATCTGTTCATAAATCATTTTTTTTTTAAAAACGTTGCCCCACACTAGGAATTTCTTCCTGTATCGTGGGTGCGTTTACAAACATAGAAACTCACAAACACAAACACCCAGACCCGGAACAATTACTTGCAGATCATACATATATTTGTTCCGTGCGGGGATCGAACCCGCGACACGCTGCGCAGCAGTCGATCGCTCAGCCATTACGCCAACCGTTCAACCAATCACAGAAGTTTACGCGCGCATGACAATTTCTCACATTATATTCGCGATCATTTTCGTTCGAGCAACTTACCACTGATGCAAAAATATTAAACCGACGTTTATTGAATCCTCTTTTGCAACAAAAGTGACCAAAAAGGAGTGTTAGGTTGTATCCATGAAATATACCTACATTTAAATGTCCCTAACAAAAAGAAAGTAAAAAAAAAACTGTGAATATAGTAAAAATATACAATGAAGCTATCAAAAATCACTCTACAAACTTTCAATAACTTCATTAAAATAGCTAATTTACCAATAATGCCCGATTCTATACAAATCAGTATAAGTAATGATGATAATGTCTAAATGTATAATGCTACACTCAAATCCAATTTAAGTATCATCATTTATATCTTAATAAAGATCACCCATAAAATACTCGTTAGAATATTTCTTGTGGTCATGCTCATATACTTTCACAGCCCACACTTTGACCAAATAATAGAGCAACTAGCAATTCAAGTATAAGCCATTATTGTTATAGAAAGCTCTAATAAATCAATTTCGTTATTAAAGTTAAAAGTTATGTGGTAATTGGCTTTTTGTAGAACAGTGGGTTTGTAGTTGATCGAGTGGCCTTAAATTTTTCATGGGCGTATTTTTTTTGTGTATATTGTTTCCTTTGTTTTTATGATGTGTCTTATTAACTATAGTCTTTATTACTTTGTTTATGTCTTGGATGTTATTTATTGACTTGTTTTTATATTTTTTTATTAAAATTATTTCATTGGCATCTCAAATCATAAGTTTCATCATTATCATCATCATTTTATCAAAAAAATATGTTTCTTTTCTTATAAAGCAAAGGACAAAATTAAAAGGCTTGCAGCCTTGTATAACTTCTTCTTTGAATTAATCCTCTCACCCATTTCTACCCCGCAATACTACTGCAGCTCTTTAATCTATTAAAAAGCCGGCATTAGGGTAGTTAAACTTTGGAACAGTCTGTTGGTTTTGTTTACATAGATTTCGCAAATTTTAAGCCAACTATGAAAATCGTTGGTTGGGATATCATTAACCAGTGATATGAAAAATAATGTATGGACATTATTTATTATCTGATGAAATATCAAAGTATTATATCTTAAATAGCAAAGTATTATCTATCTATACAAATAAATAAAATGGATGTGTCTGTTCGTAGTGTCAAAATAACAACTTTTTACTAAATGCATATTAAATTATAGACGGTAATTATAACAAAAAACATTTTATTTAATTTTTGTATGTCTGTTTATTCCGGCTAATCTCCGAAACGGCTTGACCGATTTTGACGGGACTTTCACAGGCAGATAGCTGATATTATAAAGAGTAACTCAGGTTTTTATTATAGAAAAAGCCCAACGGCCGAAGACGCGGGCAGCAGCAAGTTTTAAATAATATAAAGATGATTATGGAATCACCATTATATTATTTAAAATAGATAATACTTTGTAGTGATCATAAGATGTTTCTTCACAAGAAAAAAAAAAACACTTCAATAAAGACAAAGACAAAGAAATTTATTCGTCGGATATGGCAGGTACAAGTTGGTTATCAATGTTATGCTCAGGACACATCCGCCGCTAAAAGCGGCATACGAATATCTAGCGTACAATGGGTATAAAACCTATATACACCTACAAAATTTATAAACTACTTTTACTCTAATAAAAAAACAAATTTAGACTAATACTATAAAGAGGTAATCTCTGGAACTACCAGTCGCATTCGATAAACTCATTTTGCATTTGATAGTGGCAATTCTTGAGGAAGGTGATCCTTTGGAGGCGATCTAAAATGAAACAAAGTCAGAAAGAACGCTATATAAATGAAGACGAAGTAAGAGCGCAGGCGAGCCATGCAATGTGACGCAGTGGGCCGGGGGAAGAAGAAATTTTTCTGGGACGAAGTCGCCGAAGCTAGTTAATAATAAAGATGTCTTCAGTGTGTCAAAAGTTGTTTCTCAATTGTTAAATTATTACCAATAATAACGGGTTTAAAAATGTCCGTCATGAAGCCGAGACTCGCTTGGTCTTCCGTTATTATGAACATTTTGTACTGGACCGTATCTGGAAGCATTCTTAACACGGAACTATTGAAGGTGAAAGTGACGACTTCGTGACCAGTCTTTTTACACTCTGTATAAGTGATATAAAAAAAAACAAACCGACGACAATCGGATAGAGATATTTACAACAAACCAGAATAAACTTAATATTACACGTAAAACCTTAGACTGATCAATTTAGAACCTCAACTGTAATTCAACTGTACCTTTACCAGGTCAATGACTATGAAATGTAAAGCCTTATACATTTTGCAATCAGTAAAATCCTAGTGACTCACATTAATAGACCAAGGTTCATATATGTATGAACCTACAGTTATTTATAAGTTATCACTAAGTAATTAGTATGTATTGTATGTAAATCTAGCTGAGTTTTCTGTGAACAGACGGAAGGTGGAATTTATATGCCATTATTGTCAACGCAATGATACTGGCATAATGGTGTTGAGGTTTTTCTTAAAGAATGTTGGAATCATCAATTAGCATTGGGAAAATTGGGTGCTTCGTAGCAAACATTATTTTGAAATACCATTGGTTTATTTTCAGTTGGAACAAAGTTAGAAACACCAAGCATTAGTCATCTGGAAGAAATCATATACTTATTGTAGGCCCTAGAATCCAGTGAAGTGACGACGCCATAATTATAAAAAACCGAAAGGTGTCGTGGGTCACCAAGTTGGATTGGAATGAAGTTTTCATTCGCCTTAAGGAACTTCGTTCCCGAAACAGTTTTTCTACATTTGTTTCGCAAACATTGTTCTGCAATTGAGAGAACATGTTTTTATAGAAATTGATTAACCGTGGCAGGTGAATTAATTTCTCGTTGGGTTTTTTCACAAGAAATTTATTCATCAAAACGTTTCGTAAATTGATGTGAATTAGAAACACTATTGTGTTTTTACTATTCATTTCTTAGACACTTTTTTTAGAATCCGCCAACCATACATTTTATAATTTTTGCTTTGATTATTTTCAAATATGCATTTCTTTTGTTACAGATCCCAACAATATCACCATAAATAGTGTTGTGAACGACAGTGCTAATAATATATGTATCTAAAGTGATGCAGTACAGTGTACCACGGTACCAAATGAAGCGACGTAAATTCCTGTCCCTAAAACGGTACAGTGAATAGACAACAATGTTAGTAACACGCGTCTGGGTGTTCCTCGCAGGATGTCTTGCTATCGGTAAGTGATCAGACTGTACTTTTATATACTTTAGTGAAATGAGAAAGTTGATCGACGATGCTATTGGATGTTACAACTTTCATCTGCTACCGAAGACGATAAAAGCTGCAACTTGAGATTTAACGAGGAACTGTGGCAGAAATTGACGGAAACAAAACATTCAAAATATATTATATCTAATAATTATTTCAAATACCGTAAAGGCGGGTTACTTTAGCTACTTTTTTCAAATAATTTACGAATTTGATCTGTAGTTTGTATTGGTATTATCTTGTTAGTGTTCTTATATGTTATAACGAAGCTCAAGGATGTAATCAACAAGATGCGAAGTGTATTTTACAAATATGATAAGCGTAACATGTTTTTTTTTTATTCATTTTGGGCCAAACTTGTTCTTAGGAAAGGGTTACTTTAACCCCATGAACGTTATCGGCGAAAAATCGCACTTGCAGCTATCAGTGGCCAAAGAAACCATCAAGGGCGGTAAGATTGAATATCCAGGAGAGGTTTAATGTAAGAAAAAAGTTCGAAATAAATTAAAACACGATGTTTAATCAACATTATATATTTCAAAAAGATTCACAGTAAGAAAATATTTAAAAAAATGTTAGGTAGGTAACAAACTTACAATAATAATATCTTAAACGGTTTTAACGTAACGATCTTAAATTAATTAGGTAGGTACGACATGGGCACTTATAAAAAGTCTGAAAGTTAGAAGGTGCACGGTTCCATTTGGTCGTTTCCTATGGAGAAGACGTTTCAGACTTCAACAGTAAACGTTTGCATACAGTGAAAGGAGTGTCAAAACAAATGTAGCTTTTGCAATGGATGTTCAATCGGGTAAAGTACCTGTAGGTACTGATTAATAAATAATACTACTCTCTTTGCGAACATTTATTTGGATTCTTTGGGGTTACCTGATGCATGAGGGTGTCTGTACATTGTTGTAAGTGACGAGAAAGAGAATCATATTAATGATTTATAGCAAATTGACGAACGTGGATTAGGATAACCTACATTTCCCGATAAGGGATTTTACTCTATAGGGGTTCTTTTAGAAATTCAGTTACTCTTATCTACGTTCCTACATTTCATTGAAGCAAAAATTGCAAGAGGCCATTATTGTTTCGGGCAGTAAATACTATTCATGTATTTAATATCCTTATATGTTGACGGTCGTCTATTAATACATAGGTTTAATCAATGCTATATTTATGTATATTTTTATTTACTACAAGCTTCTGTCTCGACTTTATACATCCTATAAGACTAGGTAATCATGTAGCTCTGCATCAGTGAAAGAATGTATGTAATTGAGAACTACCAAAGATTACAATTTACAATCTGAAAATGAAACTTCCAATTTTACCTCTTCATGACATTTTTTTAGAAGTTTAGATTACACCCACATTATTTTCATCAGTTACATACACCTCTGCTTAACCCTTCGGGTAATACAGGCGTGATATTATGTTTCTCTATGTTTATTTGCTATTAGGAAAACAATCATTAGTTTTCATTGAATTACTTCTATTGAGTACTTAATTAGCGAGGCTACTGTCGATTCGCCTATAAGACTACAAAACGAGCGAAGGATTTAATTGATATTCTAATATACAAGTTAGGATTCTGAACATGTATCTATGAATGATGGACGTTCTATTTTCAATCGTTCTGACAAGGGACATTAATCCGAATAATGGCTGGGACAAAATATATACATTATTTCCATAGATAAGCTTGCCACCGTATTACATGCCGATATCATGGCAACCGATTCCTACACACTCTTTACTTAAAATTATCTTGTTACTTATATTCCAGATACTTGTTATGAGGTATCTCGTACATCTGTTTTTTGTGTGCTGAATTGGACTGAACTTTTAAACTTTAACATAGCAAACAAAAATTTAGAAAAGACTAATAAAATAAATAGCCACAAATACCTGTTTGAGTCAAAAATGTGGTTAAAAGCTACACAACAGCGAACACCCATTGTTTTGATAGTTTTGTACCGTTGTACACGCACGCACGCATGCACGGTTCAGAAGAATGTCGGCGGATGAGCGAGACTAAACGGCAGTTAATTTGCGTATAATGGAAAGAATGTCTGCGAGTACAAATTGTGATAGTATGTATTAGCAATGGAAGCAGCATTATATTATAAGTTTACAAAACGATTGTTTTCTCCCTAGGGTTCACGGCATAATACGACAAGGTTAATTTATCTATGAGACAGTTAGTTTCAACCCTAGTGAAGTTTTTTTTTTTGTTGTCAAAAGTCATTTTTAACCCTGTCTTTTTCCAACTTTTTTGGTGTAGGCTTACAATCTAACCGAATACCAATATTTTACATGGAGCGATTGCCTATCTGACCTCCACAACCCAGTTACTGGGTAACTGCTTCTGACTACCCGTAACGACTGCCACAGATATACGAATGACAGCCGGTACCAATGGCTTAAGACGCTGACACCATCTAAACCGCGGTCATTGTCAGATTGCATAGAAAAGAAAGAGAAGCGCGATGACACAACGCTTGTAATTTATTGCAAAATATGAAGCAGATCTCTATTTACTCAAAACTGAGTTGAGTAATCGAAAATAAAAAACAACCAAGTTCTGCATTCAAATAAGACGTTCTTGTTATTAATTAAATACGTAACGTATGTTGATATTTAACGCAGATATTTTGTATTAGAACTCAAGGTAAGAGGTTAGTTTAACGTTAGTTTGTATCGAGATTTTATTTCAAAACGTGTTTCGGTAACAACCAAGTTCTGGGAAATATGTTCAAAATTAACATATATTTTTTCCACTCCCACAATCTATACAGATTTTGCAAATTTCTTTCTTAAGAGAAGCCTATTTTGGTCAATTTGGTCTTGTCAGCGCCTTAACGTGCTTTCTGAGGCACGGAGGGGTTCGGACATGTAGTGGATGGTCACCAATCCACGAATAGACCACGGAAAGCATAGCTTAACATTCGATCGGCTCGTGCGGCTGTTATTATTTAGCCTGTCAAAAGTGATAAAGCTATTACGAGGTCGACTATTACCTCACTCCGTTTTTTTATTTCCTAAGTTCACTATCCGGTTTCTCAACTTTCCTAGTTTCTCTACCCGGTTTTTTAATATTCCTAAATTAACTACCCGGTTTACTAATTTTCCTAGGTTCACTAGCCGGTTTCTGGAATGAAAATAAACGAAAATATTTGCAAAAAAATTGAAAAATGAAAATAATATCCCTCGTAGACCAACTATCAAACTATGTTATTTACTTACTAATACTCCTACTAGCTTAAGTACTTATCTCTTGACAGTGTATTAGGGTTATCAATCAATTAAATCAACCGTAAGATGAATGGGCTCGATATAACAGACATTTATTACACTCAGTTGGATACTTGCGAAGTAAGATAGGTAATAATTACGGATAATAAACCTGTTAGATTATGTTTAACTTTCTGTGTGTTTCGAAACTTGGGAAGAAATCACAACTACGTCAGTTTGGTAGTATTAATTTTCTGGATACAAAGTTTCGTTGTGTTCATTTTAGCTTACCAAAAACGTAAATGTTAAAAAGGGGCCAAGTTCGCCATAACATAATTGACATCTATGTTAGTAGGTGCCAAGATGAGATGAAAAAAAGTTTATTAGGGTCTTTTTTACTGAATGAAACCTGGCAAATTTTCAAATTCTCAACAGTAACGAATACCTACATAATTGACTGACACATGGATGTGTCTTCGCCGAACTCGGCTTGACGCACTACCGTGTGTGTAAATATTGATGTGTGGCGTGATTAATGTCAGTTACTTATTTTACTTGGGAGCTGTAGCTTACATTAATTAAATCAAAAGTTCGCTATTCGATAATGGCCGAGTCTTTTCCAGAACTAAGATAGGCACTTAACCGATGGATCCCTAGTGACTCATATTTGGTTCCGAAGATTTTAAAGTGAATTAAATTATGTAAACGGACCAGCAAAATACTTTTTTTTCTAACCATGTTAGTGTCTTTAGGTGGGTGGTCCGATAAAAAAATACGGGTCCTCTTTCCGACCGCCCTAGGTCCGGATTATAAGCACTTTCTGTCTAACGCAGGCTGAAATATTAGCCATATTTTTCGACTAGCCTCGCTTCTAAAGTGCGATATTTCAAAAACTGATTTATACTCTGGGTTTCTCAGTTTGGGTGGCTTTGATGACAACTCTATTTAAACTTTTGCTACTTTAACTCGATAATGGCGCCGATTCGAGATTCGAGAACTCTATTTAAACTTTTGCTACTTTAACTCGATAATGGCGCCGATTCGAAATTTAATTTAGTTTGTGAACAAGGGAATCGGCACCATTGGCGCCGATTCCCTTGTTCACAAACTAAACTAAATTTAAGTTCAGTGCATCTTTTTCTTTCTATTTCATTAAGAAAAGGACAGAAGATAAATATTAGTTTAGTCCTGTCAAATTAATCAGCGCTTGACGTAAATTGACGTAATTTTAGTAGGCAAGTTTTTAATCACGTCTAAACTTGTATGGAGTAGTGACAGGCGCTGATTAATTTGACAGGACTAAACTAAAATTTATCTTCTGTCCTTTTCTTTATGAAATAGAAAGAAAAAGATGCACTGAACTTAAATTTAGTTTAGTTTGTGAACAAGGGAATCGGCGCCATTACAGTATCTTTTTAGTTAAAATATGGCTGTTAGCCCCTAATACTTAACTGACTGCTAATCCAGCGGCAACAGATTTTTAAAAAAATCTTTCCGAATTGATAAAAGAAATGAGTGCGGTCTTTATACTGTATAATTGCTCTAAAAAAATATTCGTGAATTTGATTTATAATGTTGCTCGCTGTGTAGAAAGTAGTGCTCGGCGCGATGGTGATCTAACACACGTTTCTTGTATTGATAGGGGTATGTATGGTAAAAGTTAAAGTCTCGAATTATAAGGGAAATAACTATATTGAATGTAACACTTAGTTACAAGAAATGGTAAACTATATAACAAATTTATTGGTAAAATGGTAATAGTTTTGAATACGTGGTCTAATGAGACCTGAACGCGAATTGTATTACTCTCACGTCTCTCGCATGTTCTAATTTTATGTGTTAAGGGTCGGGTAAACGCCGTTGACCTTGGGCATACAAATGCGCGGCATGCTCACCCTGCGCTGCCATTCGGTTTCATAGGGAATATTTATTTTTAGTAACAAATATATGAGTATTTGAAAAGAATCACAGATTAAATTATAAATAATAAAATAGTCTGTTCACACAAAGAAAAACATGAAATTATCTTAAGTAGTTTGAAAGTAATATCATTTTTTTATGCTTTGGGTAGACATTACTTCCTCAATTTATTTCATAACGTATTGTACTACAATCCTTAAATATTCACACATAGAATTGATGTGTACTTGTTCTAGTTTAACATGTATTTTTTGCATAACTTAATTGCATTATTTGAAGGTGTAATAAAAGATTTTAAAGTCACTAAAATCATATATCTGCGCCTTAAATATAAGGGACATGCATTAATTTGGGACTCTTTACGCATACAAATTAACAGGTAGACGAATTTTAGGAATTGGATTCATCCCTGTTTTATATGATTTTAACAAAACGTAAACGGTTGCCGGGGTCGCGGGAAAGTTCGAAAGGGTTACCGAGGCCCCTGGCAACACAGGCAACGGAAGGAACTCGGGTGAGTTTTAGTCAGTAAGAGTTTGACACACCCTCCCGCTCCGCCCAGAGCGGGAGAAGTCATTTGATAATTTCCCACCCAAAAAAAACCCTTCGGAAAATACAGGCGTGATTGATGTATCGTGTCAATTACTAACAGAAACTACCTACTCAACCTATACACAATACAAGTTTACAAACAATATTAATTCTAATTCACAAAAGCTTGTCAAATGCCAAGTGCACAACCTCAGTACAACCGTGTATCCGATACTAAGGTACCAGGAGTACATGACTCAACAATGCTATGCGATTGCATTGAACTCATAACGTAATTGGGAACTTATGGCCATTCTATGGTAATGTTTCTGCATAGACGTGTCGCAAATAGGCCTATGGTATCTAAATGGAGGCTGGACGTGACTTGGCAAACAAATTATAAGATGTAGGTTTATATTATACCTATTATTAGACAGTAACATCCTAACTAAGCGATTCCCGGCTGTTTCTATCTATAAATAAACTTCACTGAGAGGTTGGAGAGCAGTGGTGGCCCAGTGATAACGTCCGCGACTTACGAGTTGTAGGTCGTAGGTTCGAACCCAGCGTGGGCTTGCGGACGGTAAGCAATTGGTAGCTCACCGTCCGGTAAGGACCAGGCTTGGGTCGACGGCGCGTTGTATTCCACGCGCGCTTCAAAGAGATGTCGTCAGCACAAATGTAGGGGCCGATGCCTGCCGGGGTCGCGGGTAGGTACTAAAAGGTCACCGAGGCCCCTGGCAACACAGGCAACAGGAAGGAATACGGGTGGGTTTTAGTCAGTAAGGGTCTGATACACCCTTCCGCTCCGCCCAGAGCGAAAAAAGTTATGTAATGATTTCCCAACCAAAAAAAAAAAAAGGTTCGAACCCAGGCAGGCGCTTTACTTTGTGTAAATTATTTCATCACCACTGCTCTCAAAACGGTGAAGGAAAACATCGTGAGGAAACCGACATCTACCAACCCGCACTGGGCCCGTGTGGTGGATTACGCACACTCCCTCTCACAGAGAGGAGGCCTGTGTCCCAGCAGTGGGAACATTATAGGCTGATTATGTAATGTACTTACCTAATGTATTATTTGGTAAACACTGTAGGTTAGGATCATTAGCTTAATGCGCAAACAGAAAGAGGCGTTTGTTAGAAGCATAAAAGTGCTCAGGTCATTGGTTCACTGACAAACAGAATCTCGAATGATCCTATAATTTAAATTTTGTCGTCCCACCTGCATGAGACATATCTTTTGAGGTTTCTTCTTGGAAATTTTAGCTTTATTTTAATATGTAAATAAACATGTTTAAAACTTTACTTTGAGCGTATATCTAGTACGCAAGTACTAGAAATACACTCAAAGTAAAACTTTAGCTACACATTTTCATGTTATCCCTAAATTATTTTCAAAAATCATAAAGATAACTTTGCTTCTTTAGAAATTCTAGATAAAATAGAGTAGATATGTTCCAAAACTTGTTCTCCAGTTACGTTGCATAATAATTATTTATTTTCTTAAATAACTATTCTTTAACTAATGATATTGAACAGATCGTAACAAATAACTATCATATTAGTAAGTTATGCATAAGTTATTTGCGGAAATCGCGAAACGTCTAGTTGATGTTACTGGTGACCGAAAAGCTGGCGGCTTTCTCGCGCAACGCATCAGCATTGCAATTCAGCGAGAAAATGCCACCAGCATCCTCGGTACAATGCCCCGAGGGCCTTTTTTAGGTTTAACTTAGTTTTAATTTAATTTAGATAATGTCAATAATCATCTTGTAATTTGGTTACTATCATGTTTACTTACTAGATGCGCCCCGCGGTTTCACCCGCATAAGATTTGACCCCGTGAGTATATCGGGATATAGTATGTGTTATTCCTGGTTATAAACTATCTGTTTGCCAAATTTCACCCAAATCCGTTCAGTACTTTTTTCGTGAAAGAGTAACAAACATCCATCCATCCATCCATCCATCCGTACAAACTTTCGCATTTATAATATTAGTAGGATTACCATGGAAGAATAAAACACTTTTTATTTAGAAAAACATGATTATGAAATGAAAGAGAATCTAATGAAAAACTCTTTGATAAACAGACAGACTATTACGAGTATATGCTACAGATTCACTTCAGGTTTCTAACTGCCCTAGTGATAATCTTTGTCTATACATACCTATTACCTATAAATTAAAGTGGCTTTTCGTGTCTGTCTGTGTGACCGCTTAGATCTTCTAAACTAGGTACAGGTAATGAAAGTGAAAACCTTTTTATGCAGGTTTTCACCTTACTTAATACAATTAATACCGGAAGGTTGTATGTATATACTCGTAATACCTAAATAATCTCGATGTTTAATATGATATCTCGCTGTTTTGTCAAATCGTACAAACCCCGAGCAGGGTTGGGTCGTTATTTTTAAATAATCAAGGAAATACATAGCTTAATGAATTATTTCTAAAACATGCTGAAGAAATAGTGTTTCCATATTAATTTTATTATTTAAGCATTGAATATGCATGTAAAGTAAAACAAAGTATATAAACAATATTGAAATTGAGCGAACATGGTTTTCCCTAAACTTTATAATAATATTTAATTTTCGTTTCCTACTTGAGAGGGGTTCGTGGCTAAATAATAACAGCCGCACGGGTCGATCCAAGGTTAAGTTACACTTGCCGCGATTGGTTCATGGATGGTTGACCATCCATTACAAATCGAGACCCCTCCGTGCCTCAGAAATCACGCTAAGCCGTTGGTCCCGGCTGTCATTCGTAGATCTTTGACAGTCGCAGTTAGAAACCCAAAAAGTCTGACAACCAGTCTTATCAAAGGGTGTTACCCAGTAGCTGGGTTGTGGAGGTCAGATAGGCAGTCGCTCCGTGTAAAATACTGGTATTCTACTGCATCTGGTTAAACTGGAAGCTGACTCCAACATAGTTGGGAAAAGGCAGGCAGATTGAATCATTTTCTAATTGTGATAATCATGGAATAGCGATTGCCAACACCTTATTGGTAGGCGACTGTAATGTTGTACTATTTAAGGCGCTGACAAGACCCAATTGACCAAAATAAACTTCTCTTAAGAAAAAAAAATTGGCAAATCTGTATAGTTTGTGGTAGCGGGAAAAATATATGTTAATTTTCAACATATTTTCCAGAACTTGGTTGTTACCAAAATACGTTTTGGATAAAAATCTCGATGCAAACTAACGATAAACTAACCTCTTACCTTGAGTTCTAATCCAAAGTATTAAATATCAACATACGTTACGTATTTAATTAATAACAAGAACGTCTTATTTGAATGCAGAACTTGGTTGTTTTTTATTTTCGATTACTCAACTCAATTTTTAGTAAATAGATAAATGCTTCATATTTGGCAAGCGTTGTGTCATCGCGCTTCTCTTTCTTTTCTATGCAATCTGACAGTGACCGCGGTTTAGGTGTTGTCAGCGTCTTAAGTGTATATTATATTTGATTATATTTATTTAACCGTTTATGTATACACACAATGGTTACGCTTATTTCTAAAGAAATCTCTTTCACTCTGGAATCTCACTTTGCGGGAATCCGCTGGATGATAGAAGCATAGGACCAGTCGATGTGGAGACGCTTGGGGGAGGTCTATGTTCAACAGTGGACGTCTTACCGCTGAAATGATGATGTTGATGATTTCTTATGTTTACTTTTTACTTTTTATTTACCTATGTTTTTTATTCATTTTTATTTATTTTATTTTGAATAACTTTCCTAACCCAATGTAAAGTGAAAATAAAGGATTCGACCCAGTCAAACCTTGCTGATAGGAAATAGCCACGTAAATGTTTGTATTTTATTGTGCACAAGAAGAAAGGCGTGAGTTTATGTTTGTGTGTATGTGTGCATTTTTGTTTTTGTTTTAACTAATATTATTTGTTTAATGGTGTGTTTAATGGATCATGTGGTCCGCTATAAAGATTCGTATTATTATATATTTTATTGGTACTAAGTTTATCTATCGGCACTTATAGATTTCAAACAATTGATTAAATCGAGTCTCGAGCACGCACTTTAGGTTACCTACCTAAAGTGCGTGCTTGAGACCCGTACTTACCCAGTTAATTTATTGCAATTTTAATAGGCGCAGCGGGTATATTCACAATAACTTGCGCTTTCAGACTAAATAAAGTTCTGCCCAAAGACATTCAATTTATGTGATAAATTACTGGTTTTAAACTCCATATTTTAAAGAAAATTTTCATTTAATTTGATGTAGCAAAGTGAAGCCTCCCACAGACAGGTGCGACGCGACGTTGCGACGCGATTCTGGTAGAACCATATCTATGAAGATTACATAGAAACTGGTGTTCTAGAGTCTCTGGGCGAATTATGTTATTAAAACAAGCTACACGGCTTCCTGTTACATTATGTTTTCACAATTTCCTATTCAATTCTACATTTCGTACAACCTATATTATTAAATATCAGTACTTCATTAAACAGAGGTAGCGTGGTAGTCACAAAATAAAGACTCTTACAAACAAGCGCGACACGCGACGCGACACAAAGGCACCGCTTGTAGCGCTACACGCGGTGTCTTAGTGTCGCGTCGCGTGTCGCGCCTGTCTGAAAGAGCCTTTATGTTTAATAAGTTGTTAGTGTATAACATGTTATTATATACCAAGATTATTATATAAAATGTAAATAGAAAAAGAGGAAAATGTGCCATTCGCCCTTATTTATATTTATTTAATTCGGGAAAACTAACAGTTACTTAGATATCTTAATAAACAAACTACTGGTAAATGATAATCAAAGTTATTTCTGGTGGCATTGATACCTACTGTAAAAGATTATATTTTTGGTCCATAATTGAATTAATTTAAATCTTAGAATCTCCAGTACTTTGAAAGAACTGGGAGCAATTCCCTTTGGAACTGCTTCCAATTCATCTTTATGAATAAACTTTACGCGTTTCAAAGGAAATGAAATGGCAGTATTTATAAATATAAGACATTTGAGTAAAGTAGGCACAAGTATAAACATATAAAGTTCAGATGATTTTAAAAGTCAAGCATGAAACTTTAAGAAAAAAAGTCATCCATGCCATTATATGTAAAATCAAGAACAAACACCAAAACAAAACACAAATAATCAAATCACAACAATGTCCTTCAATGATGGAATTGTCAACATTGTCCTTAATGCTTTAAGTAAGAATCACCTCCCACACCGCGACCTCTATTACGGACAAATGATCCGAGCTTAGTCTCTCCTAAAGCTTAGTCGGTCCACTTGTTTTGTATTTCTTAATTATTTTATGGTGTGACTTGTTGTACGGAACCATACATTACTTTACCGACTTACGCGCCGTGCATTCGTACACACGTCATTTGTACCTACATATTATTGCAAATAATATGTAAAAATGTATTTTTTACGATTGCACCTCGAAAAAGTATCCCTTGTGTAACCAGTCAACCTATATATAGTTCCTTATTGTGCTTTCAATGTGCCGAAAATCCGAAATAGAAAGTATCGCTGTAAGTTAAGAGGAGACTAATGGGATTCTGGGAAGGAATGTTGCGACTGCGAGGTTTGTTTATTACCCGACTGCGGCGAAACCAAATAAGGAGGGTTTTGTTTTTGTAGGTGTGAATAAATTGGGACCGCCTTCGATACGATTCATCCAGTTAATTAGTATTCCGTTGAGGGTTTTCGAGATTGAATACGACGGAAATACATTTGTTAGAAGAATTTTGTATGTTGTGAAATATATTTAGTGATTAAACGAACTTACCTGTAAATTAAGTTCTATAATAATTATATGATAGTCTCGTCCGAAGAGATTAGCGTTGTACAGTGTACACTAGTCGATAATGACGCCTCCATGCACTTGAGTTTAACCTCCTTTAGATTTTTTAAGTCGTTTGCCTTATTTTCGCTGTCAGTTTGCCGTCAATTCTTCATTAAGTTCAGAACATTTTTTTGGGTGGGAAATTATCAAATAACTTCTCCCGCTCTGGGCGGAGCGGGAGGATGTGTCTGACTTTTACTGACTAAAATCCACCCGTGTTCCTTCCGTTGCCTGTGTTGAAGTTCAGAGCTGTAACGACACTTAACAGATATTTGACCTTTAGGGGACTACTGGGAAGGGAAGCTAAAGAGAAGGGGGGGTTGTCAGACTATGAAAGTGAAGGAAGAGAGAGCGCACCTCTGTTTGTGTACACACTAGTGCACTATAATTTCTCAGGTGCCGAAGGCTAGTCTCCAGTGTGACTTATGCCATGGCTGAAATTCGGTCTGGAAGACTATTTTTTTATGAATCTAACCCAAATAGTGATTTGTCATTGTGGTAGCGAAAGCCGTTATAAACGAAATACTCCTACGGGAAATCATTTGAAGTCAACTTCGCCGAACAAACGTCTAAGAATGTAATAATACAATGTATAATGTGTATAATACATTGCCAGAGAATAACGATAAGGATTTTGAGTACCATACAGGAAACCATGTTTTATTTTTTTAATGTTTGATTATGATGCACAATAAATACAAAAATGTATTCTTTAGAAGAAGTAAGACCATTGCTTCAGATAGTAAACATACTGTGTAATCTCTTAAATGTTGGTGCATAAGAACTTAGGTATCCGGAGTCTGGCATTCAACGGAAGAGTTCTCAGAGAGCGATGTCAACATAAAATCTATGGTGAGGGGTGGCCACAGGCAACGGCCACCGTCCGCAAGCCCGCGCCTGCGGTGGCCGGAAATCTGCCCGGGATTTCCGACGCCCAGGGCGTCTCCTGCGGCGGCTAGGGGCGAGTGGGCGCGAAATTTGCCTTTCCCTCAACCGTCCCGCCTCTTAAATCAAAATCCAAATATTTTTATTTCACATAAACCTACATGGGCACTTATGAAACGTCGGAAGCTAGATGCACGGTTCCAATTGGTCGTTTTCTATGGAGAAGAGCCGGCAAAAAACTCCACGGTTACTCTTTTAAAAATAATTGCATTTTACAATGTTTTCAAATTACAGTGTTAATAGGTATGGGAGGACAGTGTAGGCCTGTCGAGAAGTACCAGGTACAGAACAAAAAAGAAGAAAAAGTTCTACAAAATATCTAGTTTATTAAGCCTACAAGCTTACAATTAGCAGTCTGCCAAAGTATTTAGCGACTGCTGAATTGAGAGGGAATTAATTATTTACTTGGATGAAGAACAAGAGTACTTCTTTTTGAGAGGCTATGGCTGGTTTGACAAACAATGTACTAGGTAGAAGAGGTAGGTACGTCAGTTCTGTTAGATACTTTGTTTTTATTCTATTTATGGGATTTATTAAAGAATTGGTGTAAAACCATAGAAAAATAAGCAGACCAATTTACTGTTATAGCGTTTATGGAATAAACAACTGAATTCTGATGTCTTGAAATATTTCAGACAGTTTAGATTGACGCTACTTGTAAGAAGGTCTAAACTGGGAGTGTCAGAGACGTTTATATACTTCTTGAAAAGCTTAATCTCAGAACCCACTCCATGTCAAGATAAGACACATAAGTTCATCTCAGCTCAGCGTCTGCAACGTCATTCTCAGCTGGATGAATATACTTAATAATACAAAGTGAATATAAATAAATTCCCTGCACAACACATACATTTCTTTAATGGTGTTTGTGAGATGAGGGAATTTATTTGTGGGCGAATCGACAACTCCAGAAATACCTACTTATTAATCAATTGGCACATTTCGAACGTTATGGAATAAAGTTATGAAAACAATAGAAACTACATTTACCAATTATTATTGTACAAGTTTCTATTTTATTCAGCAAATGTTTATGAGAAAATATAAAAGAAAATATTGTGGAGCTTGTGGCTAAGTAATAACAGCCGCACGGGTCGATCGATCAGGTTGAGCTACGCTTGCCGCGGTTGGTCCGTGGATGGGTGACCATCTTTACATACCAAGACCCCTCCGTGCCTCGGAAAGCACGTTAAGCCGTTGGTCCCGGCTGTCGTTTGTAGATCAGTCGTTACGGGTCGTCAGAAGCTCGAAAGTCTGATAGCCAGTCTTACCAAGGGGTATCGTGTTACCCAGTAACTGGGTTGTGGAGGTAAGATAGGCAGTCGCTCCATGTAAAATACGATTATACCTACTATACTATACTTCATTCAGTTGTATCCGGTAAGACTGGAAGCCGCCCCCAATATAGTTGGGAAAAGGCTAGGCAGATGATAAAAGAAAACATTTTGTGTGCCAATTGTCTAATACGTAGGTATTTCTGGAGTTGTCGATTCACCCACAAATAAATTAACTTCGTGCGAATCGCTTACAGAAAAAATATTATGCAAAAGTATCAGGTAAGTAAATTCATGCGAATCGACCAATAAACCTTTTCAAGGCTTATTCGTTGATTCGGACGAATTTAAAGCTGGGATGCGCTCGATTGGATTCTCAATGCTCCGCTCAATACCGAGAGTTGCAAATTCATCTAAATCAAATATCTCCTGTGCGAACCTGGGCTGAGTCACTTGTTCAATAATAAATATTTACTAAGTTGGTTCAATACCTCAGGCCAGACAAAACTTTTGGAAGTTCTGTTAATACCTCGGCTTATTTGTAATTATTTTATATTGAAATTGTTTCTCTTTTTTGTTTATTTTGCTACAATGGACGCGTTTTTTTTTACATCGTCGTCATATTTAGTTATAAATTCAACATTATTTATACTAATCTTTATGTAACAATATAATTTAAAAGTGTGTCCATGGAATTTCTTGCCCGTTCTTCTCCATAGGTACCTACTATGCTTTGGAATTGGCAACTAGCTTCATCTTTCTAACTAACCGACTCCTTGACGATTAAAAAGTGCCTGTAAATGGTTTAATTGAAAAGATGCTTTGAGTTTAAGTTTAATAAAAGTTTCGTTTGATAAAAGTATGTAGTACTGTAGTATTCGTAAAATAATCCGATTTTTTTCAGATGAGACATAGAATTTTCTTTTTGTACTCAATAATATTAATGTACTTATTCTATTTGCCTAGTTTGTTAATAACTAGAATAAATGATAAATGATTTTATTTCTGTAAGTTGTAAGTAGGTTTGTATAAACATAACATTATTTTACACGTCAATCATATTTTGAAAACAAGATGAGTCTAGAGGAAGGTGACTTACCTACTGTAATTAGAGAAACAATTAAAAAGCCATTATGTCTCTCTTAGATCTACGTCCCCGCATATTTTTTTTTTTGGGTCGGTAATCATCAAGTAACTTCTCCCGCTCTGGGCGGAGCGGGAGGGTCTCAGACTCTTACTGACTAAAACCCACCCATATTCCTTCCCTTGCCTGTGTTGCCAGGGGCCTCGGTGACCCTTTAGTACCTTCCCGCGACCCCGGCAAGCATCGGCCCTAGTGGACCCCTACATCTGTGCTGAAGACATCTCTTTGAGGCGCGCGTGGAATACAACGCGCCGTCGACCCGGGCCTGGACGGTGAGCTACCCATTGGTCACCGTCCGCAAGCCCGCGCCTACGGTGGCCGGAAATCCGCCCGGGATTCCCGACGCACACTGGTCCCAAATGATAAAAAAGGGGACATTAAGAAATTTTTGACAAAAGGTCAACCGATTCAGCTTATTTTTTTTTTGTAGACAGCTGATGCAATTACAAATCACTTTTGTACATTGAGTTTTTGCCAAAAAAGCCGTATTTTCAGAGAAAAAAAATATTCAAATATTTTTTGTATGAAAGAAATCCTAATTTTGTCTTTATCTTCCAAGATTCAAACGTATTCAAAATAAAACTTAGCGCAGCTTGTAGAGGGGCTAATTTCTCACTACTTTGTCATAGACACTCAACTGCGATTTTGTGCTCCTTTTGAGTTACATGCACTTTAAATATTTTTTGAATGAAAAATTCCTAATTTTGTCTTTATCTTCCAAGATTCAAACGTATTCAAAATAAAACTTAGCGCAGCTTGTAGAGGGGTTAATTGTTCATCACTTTGCCATAGACACTCAATTGCGATTTTGTGCTCCTTTTCAGTTACAGGCACTTTAAATTTTAGTTGTCGGATGAGCTTTACTAGTTTTTTGTAGACAGCTGATACAATTAAAAGTAACTTTTAAAGATGTATTTTTTGTTAAATAAGCCGTATTTTCAGAGTTAAAAAATTAATTCAAAAAGTATTTCTAGTTCTGGGAGTATTTGTGGTAGCTTCTGATGTAGATGCACCCGCTTCCTCTTCGTACGATAAATTATGCTCTTCTACGTCTACTGAAATGTCCTCTATGGTATATTCTGGATCAAACAACATAGGAAAATTCACAGAAGTTAAAGTTGGCCACAAAATTTTAGACTCCAACCACTCCTTGTTTTTAACACCAAATCTTTCGTTTCTACCTGAATTGTCCCATCTTCTAGCTAGGTTTGACGTATAATTTTGGCAAAACTTTTTGATAATACTGAGCTCTTCGTTTGGAATTTCACTTGAAATACGATTTATAATGGTTTGACACAGTAAATCACTATTTTTAAGGCACCCACTATTACTCAAAAAAGAAAAAATGTCTAAATTAGTCACAAATGTAGTCATTTTGATACAAAAATGTTACAGGCAAATAAATAAAAGTTACAATGTGGTGATAGTTGATAAAAAATTGTGTTGTTTTTACGAGCACAAGACGCGTAATGAACAAAAACGGGTTCCGCTTGCCCTTATACTATCAACTATCCCGTTACTTAATGGGGTAGTTAGATAATGGCTCATTACCTAACTACCTCATTACTTAATGGGGTAGTTAGATAATGAGCCAAATATTCTTGCAATTTGGATGAGTCACGAGAAAATAAAACATACTAAGATGTGCTCCTACATAAATACCGCAAAACTACAAAGGGAATTTTTAATTGCAATTTATATACCTATTCATCATTCAGCGTTTTCGACGCGTTCGACTAGATGACCAAATAGAGCCGAAATCGTCACTTATAGGGTAATTAAGCAATGACTCTATACAAAAAAAATTTTACATACGAGTCACACAATAACTTACCTGTACATAAACATGTCTGAACACGTTTTGAGATTTCCTTGTTTGTTTATTTGATACTGATAATTTCATATATTTGTAAGAGTTACTCTACAAGCTGCGCTAAGTTTTATTTTGAATACGTTTGAATCTTGGAAGATAAAGACAAAATTAGAATTTTTTTATACAAAAAATATTTAAAGTGCCTGTAACTCAAAAGGAGCACAAAATCGCAGAAGAGTGTCTATGACAAAGTAGTGAGCAATTAGCATCTCTACAAGCTGCTTTAAGTTTTATTTTGAATACGTTTGAATCTTGGAAGATAAAGACAAAATTAGGATTTTTTCATACAAAAAATATTTAAAGTGCATGTAACTCAAAAGGAGCACAAAATCGCAGAAGAGTGTCTATGACAAAGTGGTGAGCAATTAGCTCTTCTACAAGCTGCGCTAAGTTTTATTTTGAATACGTTTGAATCTTGGAAGATAAAGAGAAAATTAGGATTTTTTCATACAAAAAATATTTAAAGTGCCTGTAACTCAAAAGGAGCACAAAATCGCAGAAGAGTGTCTATGACAAAGTGGTGAGCAATTAGCACCTCTACAAGCTGCGCTAAGTTTTATTTTGAATACGTTTGAATCTTGGAAGATAAAGACAAAATTAGGATTTCTTTCATACAAAAAATATTTGAATATTTTTTTTCTCTGAAAATACGGCTTATTTGGCAAAAACTCAATCTATAAAAGTGATTTGTAATTGCATCAGCTGTCTACAAAAAAAAAAATCAGCCGAATCCGTTGACCTTCTGTCAAAAATTTCTTAATGTCCACTTTTTTATCATTCGGGACCAGTGTGCGACGCCCAGGGCGTCTTCTGCGTCCTCGGCATATGAAAGGTTAATAGGGTTTATTTATAAACGTTGCTTAAAGTTGAAAAAAAATGATTAGCGACTGTTTAACCATCCTTTTTTGACGTTTAGCCGTCTCTTAACTTTAATCGAAGATTGTAAACAACGGGGGATATTGTTGAATGAGTTGTTAATGGTAGCAATAATAAAAAAAACATTAAAAAGGTAAAGAGCTTTACAGGAACCCGATTTATTTCAAAAAGGGTTTATGAATATAGATAAGGTTTACCTTAAGGTTTGCCCAAAAAGTTGAATTTTCCCCTAATATACTTTAGTATTTAGGGGAAAATTACGGCTTACATAACATCACGGCTGTAATCCCCGAAGGATTTGGCAGAGGTGTATCCATAGTACACCCACATTTCGCCAGTTATGTTTAAGTCCTATACATAATGTATAATGTAATGTATAATAGGGGGCGAGCCTATTGCCATCAACCGGGCACAAGGCATAGACATAACCGATGTTACGTCGAATGCTGACACGCGGATTACAATAATTTTATTAAATAAATCCCCTTGGTAAGACTGGTAGTCAGACTTTCGAGCTTCTGACTACCCGTAACGACTGTCAAAGATCTATGAATGACAGCCGAGACCATCGACTTATCGTGCTTTCCGAGCAAAGAACAGTTCTGGGAATTATGCTTTAACCTTGGTAGAAAATTCTCTCTAATCTACACCATCAAAAGTGAATAACTATAAAGAGCTGCTCGTTATCTAAGAAAATCAGGCATCAGAAAATCTGTCCCAAGTCCCAACACACACAATAATCCCACCAAAAAAAAAAAAGTCCCAACACACCGTTCCCTCCGGTATATTGGCTTTATATTTGACAAAATAAACCTTCACAGAGCAAGTAACTCTTAATTTACACACACAATACCATGACAATATTAATCTCAAACACAATGCCAAAACTTTGTCTGAAAATGCCTACAATTACTACAATACATCACTTTTACATTTGATCCTAGATTAATGGCTAAACCTTGATGTAGAAACAGCTAAAACCCTCTTAAGTACTGGATATCCTAGTGATCATTCTGACTAATTGCGTTTCGGCTCGAGCGATTCGTTTATGCTTTGTAACTCAGTAGGGCTTTGCGCTAAGTGGGATGAAATTGTCTATTAGATAGATTATTTCTCTATGAAAATGATGGCGTGCACACTCGTAATAAGCAGTCCCATAGTTAAAGCTGCCAGTCAAAATGTTTCTACAGAAGAAACTAGTTTTATTTATTAATTTAATTATTGATTACCAAGGAGAGATACGTTAAGGCTCCTACATACTGGCGCGACTTGTCGCGCAACGTTTCGCGACACAAAGGCACCGCTTGTAGCGCTACACGCGGTGTCTTTGTGTCGCGTCGCGTCGCGCGACGAGTCGCGCCAGTATGTAGAAGCCTTTACTGTTATCTTCTACAATGTTAAAACTTGTATAGTATAGATTTTTCAATTAAATTCATAACTTCATTTCATAACATTCAAAATGTGCCAATTGTTTAATACGTAGGTATTTATAGAGTTGTCGATTTGCCCACAAATAAATTCCCTCATCTCACACACACCAATAAAGAAATGTAGGTGTTGTGCAGGGAATTTATTTATATTTGCTTTGTATTATTAAGTATATTCATCCAGCTGAGAATGACGTTGCAGACGCTGAGCTGAGATGAACTTATGTGTCTTATCTTGACATGGAGTGGGTTCTGAGATTAAGCTTTTCAAGAAGTATATAAACGTCTCTGACACTCCCAGTTTAGACCTTCTTACAAGTAGCGTCAATCTAAACTGTCTGAAATATTTCAAGACATCAGAATTCAGTTGTTTATTCCATAAACGCTATAACAGTAAATTGGTCTGCTTATTTTTCTATGGTTTTACACCAATTCTTGATAAAAACAAAGTATCTAACAGAACTGACGTACCTACCTCTTCTACCTAGTACATTGTTTGTCAAACCAGCCATAGCCTCTCAAAAAGAAGTACTCTTGTTCTTCATCCAAGTAAATAATTAATTCCCTCTCAATTCAGCAGTCGCTAAATACTTTGGCAGACTGCTAATTGTAAGCTTGTAGGCTTAATAAACTAGATATTTTGTAGAACTTTTTCTTCTTTTTTGTTCTGTACCTGGTACTTCTCGACAGGCCTACACTGTCCTCCCATACCTATTAACACTGTAATTTGAAAACATTGTAAAATGCAATTATTTTTAAAAGAGTAACCGTGGAGTTTTTTGCCGGCTCTTCTCCATAGAAAACGACCAATTGGAACCGTGCATCTAGCTTCCGACGTTTCATAAGTGCCCATGTAGGTTTATGTGAAATAAAAATATTTGGATTTTGATTTAAGAGGCGGGACGGTTGAGGGAAAGGCAAATTTCGCGCCCACTCGCCCCTAGCCGCCGCAGGAGACGCCCTGGGCGTCGGAAATCCCGGGCAATTTCCGGCCACCGCAGGCGCGGGCTTGCTGACGGTGGCCGTTGCCTGCCGGGGTCGCGGGAAGGTACAAAAGGGTTACCAAGGCCCCTGGCAACACAGACAACGGAAAGGACACGGGTAGGTTTTAGTCAGTAAGAGTCTGACACACCCTCCCGCTCCGCCCAGAACGGGAAAAGTTATTTGATAAATTCCCACCCAAAAAAAAAAAGACTGCTAGTTGGGTCTGTAACCTGCTTATTATTCGGGTATCTTTATTTTCGAATAGTCTATGGCCACCCCTCACCATAGATTTTATGTTGACATCGCTCTCTGAGAACTCTTCCGTTGAATGCCAGACTCCGGATACCTAAGTTCTTATGCACCAACATTTAAGAGATTACACACAACATTTTTCATGTATAGATCTTTAATATCTCTTCGACCCAAATAATAATAATAATAATAATAATAATGATTTATTTTCTCACCACATTAGAGACTCTACCAATACAAAATACGATACATCAATACAAAATACGTAACAGCAATACAAAATACGTAACAGCAATACAAAATACGTAACAGCAATACAAAATACGTAACAGCAATACAAAATACGTAACAGCAATAATTATAGTGAGGGAGACTGGTGCCTAAACTAAACGTGAGGTCTGTATTTCAGGACACCAGGTCTTCTCCCCTTGGGTTTTGCTTGCCATTTAATTTTATGTACAATAATGAGTGCGGTAAGAATTTACAAAAGCATAGGCTTTTAAGATTAAAAATAAAAAAGTAAAGGAAGATAGTTTCAATATTGGTCATATCATAAGTCATAAGTCATTTATTTCTTAACAAAATACATTGTGTTGAAACATTTTAGTGGTGATAGAAACAATAATAAAATAATAATAAAAAAGTAGAAACATTACATTCGTATTTAAAATTCGTTAGACATTTAAAATGTATCAATAATTAATAATAAAAATACACAAAAAAAAAATTGTGCTTCATGTTAGTATATTTAGTGGATATTTGTATAATGTACGAGGGCGGGTCAATAAGTCCGTGACTTTTTGAATTTCTGACCTCTTTACTGAAACAGCAACACTGCTCCTGTCAACAGGCATCTGTCAGTTGACTCCTGTCAAAATTTAAACTTGCTGCGTCAGTTAGTTTGTGTTTGACAGCTATTTTTATCAGACTACTCACTAATTTGAGGAGAAAATGGAAAAAAGTGAATTTCGTGTGCTTATTAAGCATTATTTCTTGCGAAAAAAACCATTACCGAGACCAAGGCTAAGCTTGATAAATACTATGGGGACTCTGCACCATCGATTTCAATGGTAAAAAAGTGGTTTACTGAATTTCGTTGTGGCCGTACAAGCACTGAAGATGCCGAACGTCCTGGACGCCCAGTTGAGGTCTCTACACCCGAAACAATCGAAAAAATTCACGATATGGTGTTGGCCGACCGAAGATTGAAAGTGCGAGAGATTGTGGAAGCCGTAGGGATCTCGCATGGCTCAGTGGTTTCAATTTTGAATGATCACTTGGGCATGAGAAAGCTTTCCGCAAGATGGGTGCCGCGTTTGCTCACAGTCGACCACAAACGCAATCGTGTAACAACTTCACAGGAAGGTTTGGCGTTGTTTAATCGCAATATGGAGGAGTTTTTGCGCCGTTTTGTAACCGTGGACGAAACATGGATCCATCACAACACACCAGAGACCAAACAACAGTCAAAACAGTGGGTTTCTAAGGGTGAATCGGCGCCGAAGAAGGCCAAGGTGGGTTTGTCAGCCAATAAAGTTATGGCGACTGTTTTATGGGATGCACGCGGGATAATCCACATTGACTACCTTCAAAAGGGAAGAACAATCAATGGGGAATATTATGCCAATTTATTGGACCGATTCAATGACGATTTGAAAAAAAACCGACCTCATTTGGCCAAGAAAAAAGTTCTTTTCCACCAAGACAATGCAAGGGTGCACACATGTGCAGTTGCCATGGCAAAAATCCATGAATTGGGCTATGAATTGCTCCCTCATCCGCCCTATTCTCCAGATTTGGCTCCGAGCGACTACTTCTTGTTCCCAAACCTGAAGAAATGGCTTGGTGGAAAAAGATTTGACTCCAATGATGAAGTCATCTCGCAAACAAAGGTCTATTTTGAGGACCTCGACAAATCATTTTTTTTGGAAGGGATAAAAAAATTGGAGAAGCGTTGGACAAAGTGTATAGAGCTCAAGGGAGACTACGTTGAAAAATAAAATTATTTTTTTATCAAAAAATCTGTGTTTTATTCCAAAAGTCACGGACTTATTGACCCGCCCTCGTATCTACATATGTGTGTAATGTATGTAATGTATGATTGTGTATCTGTGTGTATGTGTGGGGGTAGTGTGTGTTGGGGAAAGGGGATAGAATGTTAAATTTAAATTGGCTATTTTGGTGACAGCAAATAGCTTTTCTGTTTATTCATAATTTATAAATTAAAATAAATATGTCACATGTCTTCGAATTTTTGTCAATATGTATGTGAGAGCAGTGGTGGCCCAGTGGTAACGGCCGCGACTTACGAGTTGTAGATCGTAGGTTCGAACCCAGACAGGCGCTTTAATCTGTGTAAATAATTCCATCACCACTGCTCCTAAAACGGTGAAGGAAAACATCGTGAGGAAACCGGCATGTCCTAGAACCAAAAATTCGAAGACATGTGACATCAACCAACCAGCACTGGGCCCACGTGGTGGATTACGGCCCACTCCCTCTCACAGAGAGGAGGCCTGTGTACCAGCAGTGGGAACATTATAGGCTGATTATGTAAGAGTATGGGAATACTAAATTTTTTTCTGCGATTACGGTGTTGGTCTCATGAAGAAAGTTGTCCACTTTGATGGTCTGCACCACACCATTTTTTATATATGCTAATAGACATGTGGCACTGTTGCAGACAGGTAATTGAATTAATCGGCGGTGTCAGTTTGCCGATTCGCTTTTATTGTGACGTGTAATGGCTTCGGATTTACTGACTAATTGAAGTGTATACTTTATAATAAACTAGCAGTGCCCCGCGGTTTCACCCACATAAGTCTCGATCCCGTGGATAGAAAGTATCCTATGTCTTAATTCAGGTCAACCCATGTGCTAAATTTCACCCAAATCCGTTCAGCCGTTTTAAAGCGTAACAAACAAACATATTCATTTTCGCATTTATAATATTACTAGCTGCGCCCCATTGTTTCACCCGCGTAAGGCTCGATCCCGTTGGAATATCGGGATAGAAAGTATCCTATGTCTTAATTCAGGTCATGGTCAACCAATGTGCCATATTTCATCCAAATCCGTTCAGCCGTTTTAGCGTGAAAGCGTAACAAACAAACACCACGTGGCGAGGTGCCTAACGTAGCGCGTTTGTATCTTTCAAACGCGTTTGAAAAATCTTTCAGTTTATAGACACTCAAAGAGTACCGTAATGTTACTATAGAGGAAAGTTTAAACTTCAGTTTATTGCAAATAAAACAGGAAATGCTTCTAATTATTTTATTTATTTACTCTACATGATCGCAATTTGTCATCGACCAAATAAAGAAGAACGTAACTGTAGGCAAAACCAACAAATGGAAAGTAAATGTGATTTTTTTGTATTCGTGTATTTAATCAGTTATTGATTAAGGTACTCGTAAATGAGGGCAGTGGTGGCCCAGTGGTAACGGCCGTGACTTACGAGTTGTAGATCGTAGGTTCGAACCCAGGCGCTTTACTTTGTGTAAATTATTTCATCACCACTGCTCTCAAAACGGTGTAAAAAAACGTGAGGAAACCGTCATGTCCTAGAACCAAAAAGACATGTCTACCAATCCGCACTGGGCCCGCGTGCTGGATTACAGCCCACTCCCTCTCACAGAGAAGGAGGCCCCTGCTGATCAATAACTTAATTGCAACTTAAAATTATTCATTTTGAAGTATTTATTTACTCACACACACATACACACATTCACATATAAACTACAAGATACAAAAACAAACAAACGCCTGAGCTAATTAATATCGAATTACCTGTACAAACACATTACAAACTGATTCAGAAATTATGAGCCACGTACATAAATAATTATAATTAATGAAAATGTACGCACAATTTGTCTTATTCAACCAGCATTCAATTATAACATCCTTTGTTTTGTGTGTTTCTGCCCTACTTACAAATAGGTATTCCTAATTAATGCTTTAATTATATGAAACATGCTTGACTAACTATATTCACTGGAAAATTACATTATTACAAGTAAACACACCAAATTAGAATTATTTTACTTGGTTAAATTCAAAACACTCAACAAACTGATCATACAAAACATGTTTAGATGTTCCCGTCTTCATTCCTCGTGTGTATTAGATTCCTCCGAGCATTAGATGTTCTTAGAAAGTACTAGGATATCATAATGTAGCAACAGGTCTAGCCTAGTGATCCCGTATGTGGGACGCCCGTATCCCGAGTCCAGGTCCGACACAAACACACATGTAAACTCACATTGATAGAGAACTTTTCTATGATCCCTATACCTGTCTCTTTCTGAAGCTCACACAATGTACTGTTAGAGCGAGACCACATAAGGCTTATAGATACGTGTCTATGAACTAGCTGCGATGTGTACTACCGGTGTGGTTAGCGGGAACAATTTTCTTTTTTCTTGTTTTATGGCTGTGTGCGTGATACAGAGGGAAGTGTTGTGAAGGCTTGTTTGTTTTCCAATGAAATAAAAATATTTGTAAGGTAAAGACTAATAATGGAAGCAAGTCCATAGAACTACTTAATTAAGTACCTACTAATTACTTATAATTGGTTTATTTGAAATAAATGCTATAACTATTTATTAAATTACCCTTTTAAGTCCCGCGCAATACCGATTTGGAATCAAACAATAGAAAATAAATTGTGTCTCATTAGCTGCCCTTGACCAATTAACAATTAAAGTAGTCGGGGATAAAATAGGATTTATGGATTTCTGATACCAACAACTTACTCGTACTTATTTACAACGGACACCAATCTTTAAACAATTAAATTCAATGTGCGAACGAATACTAACACCTTGAATTTGGCACAGTCAGTTCAGTCAAACCTAATCAACTTAAATATTTTTATGTGATCGTAATATAATGCTACCCCAATTCACTTCATTCTAAAGTTTTTACAAAGGTATTGGTAAGAGTATTTTAAGTGAATCATCTTGCTATGTTTTTTACTTGCAAGAAAGGGTGGCATATACGTAAGTCAATGGAATAAGGTCCATTTCTATTTTGATGATCTCATAATCATTATTTCTTTTGTGAAATAAAAATATCATTAATCAAATAAATAATAATCAAAAACAATATTATACAGGTACAAGGAGGAACTATAATTATAAATAAGTTGATTAGTTATTAGTCATATTTTATTATTGAACTAGACGTTTGCTAACAAAATTTTATTTTTTTGGATTACATAGCATTTTCACTTACTTCATGCCTTATTTACCTATATCTTTGAACTTGTTTTGGTATTAGTTTAAACATTGGTATCCGTTCGGAATAGAAAATAAACATGAGAACAAACAAATACCAGTGGTATTCGTTGTTGGTACCTATTAGAAGGGAATAAATCTAAAATACATACATACAACGAACCAAAATCGGGCATCCTGTACGCACTCGGGCGGTCTCTGAGATTAGGCTGTGTACAATACGTATGGCGAGCAAACTACCGAATTAATAGTCTACCCTCAGAAAAAACCAAATGTATTACACCTAAAAATATTAAATGTAAACTTAAGCAATATTACTTAAGTAATATGTAGGAAGGACTGCAACTACCTATTTAAACACCTGAAGATGTTATTAATTGTATCGACAATAATGCGTACATATAAAATGCTTCATTGTATTGTATGATATTGAGATAGACTCATGATAGCACAAGTTTAAACCTTAGTGGTTTTTGGTTGCTATTTAATAATGTAATCCTGTCTTCTTTTGTATAAATGAAAAATATTAAAAAAAAAAAAACATACAAATACATAAACTCATGCCTTCTTCCCATGGGGGTAGGCAGAAACTATAGAACGCCACCTACTACGCTCCTTACATACTCCTGTTGCTTCGTTTATCTAAAATACAAAAACTACCTAAACCTGAATAATTTAAGGATGGTATAATTTTAATAAACGTGTATAATTTTACTAACGTAAATATATTTGTTAATTTTAGAGATAGTAGAGATAGAAATAGGGTAGTTTTCCCATCCCCAAGCATCCCCAATAGTAAAATTCAAACCTTCACTTCGGAAATCGTCTCTCGGAGGTTTTCGGGGTGGCTGGTTACGAATCTGAGAAAAAATCGAGTGAGGGTGGTTGCACCCCATTAAAACCACCCTTAGACAGAGACAGTGACAGATTTGGAAACGTTTTAAAACTGATCGCAACTGAGGAACAAAAAGGGGAACACGCTGTCGATTAAAAGTTTTGAAGAAAGGTCGATTTCGATTTAGGTAATATCAACAAAATCAAATTACAAGAAGTCTAGCGGATCGCCTGAACAATAAAAACCGTATTACTTAAAGTTCGTTGGTTAATTACCAGATAGTAATTTGACATTTCAAATCTTCGTTGTTTGTTTTTTCAATTTGGAGTTTGACATTTGCACCTGTCAGATTACTATCTCGGATTCAAAAACGAAAATTTGTAAAGATTCTTTTGAAGCAGGCAAGTAAGTAACTATTCATAAATCGATTGTGCCATTTGGCGAAGCGACCATCAGATTAAACAAAACCAATACAGTAAAACTGAACAGATAAACTTAATACTTGATTAAGTTTTTATTTTTTACTAAGCGAATGTAAACGAAATCATTCTGCCTCATCCTATAACTCAATCTAAAGTAATTGGATCCATTTTACAGCGAAACACTAAAATTGCAGTACAATACATGTTTTATGAACTCTAAAAGTTAATAAGTTTAGTCACAGCTGATCCGAGAGTAACTTACTTTATAGTGTAATGGAGTGTTAAATTCCACTAACACTGATCCTATTTGAAGCGTGTATATATCGCTCCTGTTTTCTTAGAAGATATTTCTTGGCCCAAAATGGCAGTGACAAAGCGGTCGCCTTTAGTTTCATACCCGCAAAGTGATTATTTGTAACTTTGTCATTTCCTCCGGCCCTACTTGCGAGAATAGTTCAGCAGGCTTAGCATGACGCTTACTATTTATACTTTGCTGTAGAAAAGAAAGCGTTTGTCTACAATTCTCGGTAGAAAACTGTCAACTGTCCACACGGAAACGTCATTTTTGTCTACTCTTCCTATGACAAAACGCTTCACTACGGTTCTCGTGCTACTCTCGTACTTCCTTAAAGGGAGATGCAAGTCTGTATTTTTTACTGATAATGGGTAGGTACCTACAAAAAGAAATAAAATCCCAGCAAAAACATTTCATATAAAGTAGGTTGCAAGACTTACATAGTAACACGTTCACTGTTAAAAAGTTATGTAATCGAATGTAGAGCCAAGCCCCTAACTCTACAAACCCTAACTCTACAAACCCTAACTCTACAAGCCTTACATCTTGGTCCAAATGTATGGCTTGGGTTGTGGAGGTTAGATAGGCGGTCGTTCCATGTAAAATAATAGTATTCAGCTGCATCCGGTTTCTGGAAGCCGACCCCAAAAATAGTAATAGTTAATGATACTTAATTGCCTACGCCCGATATGAAAAAAGATATGCCTACTTTTACAAGTACATTATTTCGTAGCAATAAAGGGTGGTTTTTCCACTTCAAGTTACTACTGACGTTAAGTTAACCGAATCTACCCCTCAATACTTTTTTGTTTTGCTGCTCTATCAATTTTGCTTATGGTACCACAAGTTATCGTCGATCATACGTCATCACTTATATGGCAGACCTCATACTTTCTTACTATCACCTTTCGTAATCCCTAATTAATAGAACTACAAATTACTAAGGTTTATCGCATCTCGCTAATTGGTTTACTGATGCATCGGCTCTCAAAGCAAGTGCCATACAATGTTCACTCACTTGATCCATGAGACTCGTGACGTCATTAAATCGAATAAGCTTGTAGGGGCTTACATCAAACATTGATTTGGTTAGTTAATTAATTTGTGTCTTAAGGGTCGGTTAATCGCCGTTGACCTTGGCCATGCAAAGTCACGTCGAGCTCACACCACGCCCGCCGGCGCGCCGGCGCCCGCGCCGTTCGGTTTCATACCGAATATTTATTTTGAGTAACAAAAATATGAATATTTGATTAATTTATAGATAGTATTATAGATATTAAAATAGTCTGTTCATACAAAACATATCATGAAAATATCTTAAGTAGTATGAAAGTAATATCGTTTTTTTAAGCTTTGGGTAGACCTTACTTCCTGAATTTACTACAATACTTAAATATTGACAAGAATTAATGTTTACGCGTTCTAGTTTAACATATATTTTTTGCAAAAATTAAAAAAATATAACGCGCGGCGTAATAACAGATTGAAAAGTCACTATAATCATATATCTGCGCCTTAAGAGTCCATAATACCTCAATGCCACCTCACTTGTTATCTTTCTCGCACGCTACTATTTGCAAAGCGAGACAGAGGGATAAGGCTCCAAGAACAATAGTTTATGTAATTTATTTTTACGGTGAAAATAATGATAATTTTCATAATTTTATTTGAAGTACTTTTTTAATACTAGCGGTTTATTATTATGTCGAAAAAAATAATGTTTATGGAATCGTGTTTTTGTCAAACATAGTTGACATTAATCCTCAACTTTCAAAATTTCATCCAAATTAATTCTGCCGTATTTTCGATATAATGGAGGATCACGCTAAGCAATTTGAGGTATTGTAGACTCTTAACGAATAGAAATGCAACTATTTATATAGAATAGAATACAATACTTAAACATTATTGTGTTCTTTATAAATAGTTGCAATAAAATATTATAAGCGAAAATTACTCTTTTTACCCGATTACGGCAAAGCCAAAAGGAAAGGTAATGCATGCATAATCAGCTTATAATGTTCTCAGGAAGGGTATACGAAAACCGAAAAAAAAAAACCGATATTGATGTCTAGTAACGTTTTCAGTTGGCGTTTTTGCTGTAGTTGGGTTTAAGTTTTTAACTATTTTTTTTTCTTTAGCCGATCTTCAAGTATTACGTAAAATCGTGAATAAAATAGGTATTTGGATATGTCTAACAGATTTTTCAACACACTTGCTTGTAACGTGACTCTTCGTGCTACGCACTAAGTTCATAATTCAGCGTATTATACGCTCGTGTTTTTTACTTTATATTATCACACGAGTGTTTTTACTTTTTTTATTTTACATTTTTTTCGTCTCCGCAACATTTTTATGTCTAAAACAATAAATATTTTTGTAAATACATAAATAAAGTATTTTAGGTTACATATTTTATGATAAATCAATCATCAAAACTCACATCATTTCATCAAATTATATATTTTTCACTACATATTAATTTGACTGATGTGACGACACTAAATATTAATTGCATATTCTAAACATTATCTTGTGGTTATTATATTTTTTATACAGGTTGCAGGGTTTGCCAGTGCCTTCTACCAGCGCGCCATTGTCCATAAAAGTTAATTACAATACAAGTCTGTTTTTTTCTCGCAAGTGTTTTAAAAAACGTCGTATGAAACGCATGTGCATTGATCATTACACACTCGTATCCTAATATACTAGTATAAGCGATATGATTTCGCAAAAGTAGTTGATTATAATATCAGAAACTATATTGAAAACGTGTCGCAGACATTCCATAATAATAAGAAACAAAACTCGACCGGTGAAAAGGCGACCTAAAGTAAAACTTCCTTATTTCATTAATTAAACCCTCACTCACCACACATTGTCGATGTGTTGAAGAGCGGTTAAGAAACATGTCAAGACAGGTGGCCTATTGAGCATTACACACACAGCAATTTGTGTGAGCTTAACACCATAAAACTGTGAAGACGCCTTGGTCGAGGCTCTACTAGTACCTTCAGTTTTCCCTTCATTCCACTGCCAAATACCATCTTTAGCACCCTGAAGTTAAAGTCCAGTTTCGTATGTGAATAAATCCAATTTACCTCCTCAGAGTTTCTGTTAGCCTAGTACTCTCGAACGCACACACGTCGGGTCGCCGCGATTCTCATTCCATACATCAAGGTCACATAGACTCACATGCAGCTGCCATCGCCCGTCCTTGTCACACATACTTGTAATATACCTGTGAGACACGGGCAGAAATATTTTTCGTTGTGTGACTACGCTGTCTAGACGTTTATGTGGAACTTTCTTGCGGTCACCACCATGCTTTCCTTAGAAAGTCGACAATGAAAACTTTATTGAGGTACTCGTTAGAAAAAAATCTTTGTGACATTATTTTCATAACTTTAAAACGAGACTATGTTACTTGTTGGTATTTTCAATTTTTCTATTTTAATTATTTCCAGTAAATAAAACAACTACTAATTATCAAATAAACATTAACAAAGTATGTTGAAAGTACTTCTCATTTAGCTAAATAACGTATGTTGCGCCATTGCAATACAATATGAAATACCAGGGAGGCAAGAAACTTAGAAGTCATTTATTTATTTTAATACGGGTTATGTGAGCTAGAACATTTGCCGATACCTAATATGATCAAAGTCTTACGCATGCATTTTAGAATGTGTTAAGTAATTCTTGTAAACGAAACACATTTTCAAGAGTCATAGATTAGATAAACGCTGGCTAATTGGGACACTTATATATATATTTATATATATATAATTAACACACCGTAAGATTATATTTTGTAGGGGTCCGCTAGGGCCGATGCCTGCCGGGGTCGCGGGAAAGTCTGAAAGAGATACCGTAGCCTCTGGCAATACACAGGCAACGGAAGGAACCCGGGTGGGTTATAGTCAAACACACCCTCCCGCTCGACCCAGAGCAGAAGTTATTTGATAATTTACCACCTAAAAAAAAAGCGTGAGATACTCAAGGCTCTTACAGACTGGGGCGATATCGCGGGCGCGACAGACATATTGCTGCCTGTTGCACCTGCGATATCGCCTCAGTATGCAGGAACCTTTATATTATAACGTAATCAAAAAATATTATTGTTATTAGATATTTATAAACAACTAGCTGCGCCCCGCGGTTTCACCAGCATAGGTTTCGATCCCGTTGGAATATCGGGATCTACCCATATTCCAAATTCCATCCAAATCCATTCAGCTGTTTTAACCACCACGCTAAAACAGCTGAATGGATTTGGATTGGCCCAGTGGTAACGGCCGCAACTTACGAATTGTAGGTCGTAGGTTAATTATTTACACATAAAGTAAAGCGCTGGACAGGCGCTTTACTTTGTGTAAATAATTTCATCACCACTGCTCTCAAAACGGTGAAGGAAAACATCGTGAGGAAACCGGCATGTCCTAGAACCAAATATTCGAAGACATGTGACATCTATCAACCCACACTGGGCCCGCGTGGTGGATCACGGCCCACTCTCTCTCACAGAGAGGAGGCCTGTGTCCCAGCAGTGGGAACATTACAGCCTGATTATGTATGCATGTATGTTTCAGCGTGAAAGCGTAACAAACATACTCACTTTCGGATTGGACAGGCCTATGTCCAGCAGTGGACTGCTATTGGCTGATGATGTTGATGAACTATTTTGTCGTTTTCAAATTATGTACATTTTCTTTTGTATAATGTACAAGTACGCTAATTAAAGAACCATGCATTCCTATAGTTAAGATAGATGCAGGATATATAATTATGACAGAGGTTGTGGGTTAAAGCTGGTCATGTATTTAGTTGAAAAGTCTTTGTTTAAATACGTATACATGCGTAGAATTTCAACCAAGACGGAAGAAAACCTAGATGGCTGGTCCTAATTTCTAAGATTATTTTTTCATGGTTTTCAGGGGGCACCACTTCCTCTCTCCTCAAACATCATCATTACCTATTAGTTCTTGATCTTTTTTCATGTTTATGTCATACATACACTGTGTCTGTGTAACGGTGTCCGAAAAGTAAGAGTGAGGTGCAGTCCATCAAACTGAGCAACTTTTTCCCAGGGACTAAGATCGTAATCGTGAAAAAAAAATCGGTCATCCCATACAAAACTTCAATACTTACTCGACCAAATGTATGGGACGACTGAAAATTTTTACCCGATTCCAATGTTGGTCCCCGGGAGAAAGTGGTTCTGTTCGACGGGCTATATATACCACACCCTTAAATTTCGGCACACCGTATACAGATACATTGTATATATGTATATGTATAATATATATTATGTAGATAAGTATATGCTTTATGTATGTATGTATTTATTGTATATGTAACTGGTACACCACTGACTACCTGCAGTATTGTCTCTCCTTCCCCCTTTAATCCATCCAAAGGTTGTCACCCTTTCTTTTTTTTTTTGATGAGAAATCATCAAATAACTTCTCCCGCTCTGGGCGGAGCGGGAGGGTGTGTCAGACTCTTACTGACTAAAACCCACCCATATTCCTTCCTGTTGCCTCAGCGGCCTCGGTGACACTTTAGTGCCTTCCCGCGACCCCGGTTTGCATCGGCTCTAGTGGACCCCTACATTTGTGCTGTCGACATCTCTTTGAGGTGCGCGTGGAATACGACGCGCCGTCGACCCGGGCCTGGTACTTACCGTACGGTGAGCTACCCATTGCTCACCATCCGCAAGCCTACGCCTACGGTGGCCGGAAATCCGCCCGGGATTCCCGACGCCCAGGGCGTCTCCTGCGGCGGCTAGGGGCGAGAGGGCGCGAAATTTGCCTTTCCCTCAACTGTCCCGCCTCCTCCTTGTGTCACCCTATCTTCAACATTTTGTATCTGTCATTTTTATGGTGTACATAATAAAGAGTTTTGATTCTATACCATAAGAAACTACTTTAGATTTAAAAAAAATAAGTTTAAGGGTTGCTACTAAGGGTTGAATTTTAAATAAAAACTCTACATTAATAAACGTAGAGAGATTTTATTTCTTTTATTCATAGGTCTAAATACAAAATTATTGTTATTAAGTTATTCTTACAAATTAAGACACATGTAAGTATTTGAATCATTTATTTTTAAGAAACAAGGGTTGATTTATGAGTATTAGGGTACTTATTCCTATAAAAGCTCACTAATAAAAGCAAATACTGCTTTTGGTTTTTATTGGTTGTAATCAATTTATTATATTCCTAAATAAAAGCAAAAACAATTAGTGAGACACTTAATTAAGCGCCATTCATGCGTTTTGTTAAAGTTTGATGACTGGTAGCGACCTCTAAATAGTATCGAACAATTAAAAGAAAAAAATCTGATTCATGTTTAGATGTCACTTTTAGTGCCAAGCACCCGGCTGCCGGGTAGAATGATAATTTGTTTGTGTACCCACAACTCGCCCTTACCCTAGTACCACGTTTTGATTTGCTAGGTGGGTGCTGGGCATGGTCATATGCTACCTACAGCTATTTATATATATAGGTATACGACGCGGGAGGCGAGTTGTGGGCACACAAACGACTTATCGTGGCACTAAAAGTGTTAAAATCGAATGACAAATGCTGCGATAATAATTAAAAAGTCGAAAATAAAGGGCCACCCTAATACACATATGTGTATTTGGGTGGCCCTTTATTTTTCGACTTGCGTGAGCTTATGTATATAGATAAGCTCACGCCGTCTTCACATGGGGGTAAGCAGAAACTACAGCAAACGCCACCGGGTGCGTACTATTTTATATAATAACAAAAAATCTAATAATCGCATGACCTAATTTCTTTTAATAAAGGTTTTTTTAGTATAACGTTAATGAATTATTGATATAATTTCGGTTTACCTAATTTTATATGGTTTAATAAACATTTTCTATAATGCAAATTAGAACTAATATTCAGTTAGTATAGTATTTAGTTAGTATAATATTAAAACTCTATAATAACGTTTAATATAATTTTGAAACGCCTACTTTATTTTGTATATTTTTTCCAAAACTGATTATGGACGCCTGCCATTTTCGTGCTAGCAGAAACGCGCCGAGCAACTGCCAACCAGCGTACCGCAGCAGCAGCCGCCGATCGCCAGATCCCCTCTATTGTTGGTGAATTATTTGGGTTAGATAAAGTTATAACAGTGTGATGTTTTCTGATATTTACTTATTCATTACAGAATGTTAGCTGAAAATAAGTGAATCTGAAAATTAAGGCAACTGAACGTTGTATAAAGAGAGCATTATACAAAATGAAAATTACATGGAATTAACGTTATACTAAATGTTATAAGAGCACATTACATTAGATCACATGAAATAAGGTTATTTGTTTTTATAGCATATGGAAATTATATCATGTGAACGTTATTTCGAGTGATACTTTCTGATATTATGCCACATATGACACACCCAACGCCACCCGCTATGATGCTTACATACTCCGTTTGCTTGTTTGGTTTAGCACTAATAATATAATTTCACAAATATTTGTCAGAACTAGTGAAATGATGACGAAAGCCAGTAACTGGTGCATAAAGTGTGCTACCGTAAAAAGAAACAATTGCCAACACTGTGTGTTGTAAAGGCGTTTCACAAAAGCATTATCGTTTCAGTTCAAGCAACACAATCATTTTCATGCTTGCACGAAAATGAGGATAAAAATGATTGCACATTATAGTAGGTACATAGAATTTTGTTTTTCGTTTTGTTTACCAATTTTAGACATCACGCCTTGTTTCCCCGAAGGGTTGGGCAGAGGTGTAGTACCTGTAGTACACCCACATTTAGCCAGTTATGTTTAAGTCCCATGTAATAGGGGGCGAGCCTATTGCCATCAGCCGGGCACAAATCCAGACTCCGGACTGCTACTGAGAAATTCTAGATAGGAAAACCTAGTAACACTTTGCCCGACCCGGGAATCGAACCCAGGACCTCATGCTCAGCAGTAGTCCTTGAAACCACTAGACCACCGAGGCAGTCCCAATTTTTAGTCAGTCAGTTCCCCAATTTTGATTATGACAAAAAAAGAGATTACGAATAAATTAAAAACGGTACCCACTAGAGTGGCAGACTTCAATTTTGCACAAAACAGTCTAAAATCCTAGCCGGAATCTTGAAGATAATGCCTTTAGTGCCTTAAAAGATCCTCTACGACTTACTCAAGTATGCCCAGCGCACTTGAGACAGCCAGCCTCACTTCCAATCTCACAGACTGGCTTATCTTTAGTCCAGGATAAAAGTTTTCAGCACCCTAAAGGCCCCCGCAGACAGGCGCGACGCGACACTAGTAGCGCAATTTATATGAAAACTTCATGGAAAGTTTCGCGCTGCCTATCGCGCCAGTCTGTACAAGCCGTCATTGCTGAACAGACATCCAATCAATTGTGATTGAATTAGGAATTTCATTAAAAATCCTTGGATTGCTAAGGATTTTTAAGTAAATTCCGAATCCATTGCTTCATAGGTTTAAAAAATTCGTCTGCTCAACAACGTAATTGCCAACGATTGCCTTTTTATGTGTTACGCAATTGCTTCGCTGTTAGTAAGCCGATGCCACACAGGCAGGAGCTTCAAGTGCTGCTTAGGTCTACGCTAAGTGCTAAGTGACGTGCTCTAGCGAACCAACCCATGGTTTTATTGTTGCAATAAGCACACTGACGAATGCTCCCGCGCTGCACGACTAAACCACAGTATGTTGGCACCTCTGACAGCTTACAAATTTTAATGATAAAACTATTATAACATAACATTATGCCTTCCCCGAAGGGTTGGGCAGAGCTGGTGCACTTGTAGTACGCCCACATTTCACCAGTTATGTTTAAGTCCCATGTAGTAGGAGGCGAGCGTATTGCCATCAACCGCGCACATAAACAGACTCCGGGCTGCTACTGAGAATTTCCAGATAGAAAAAACCAATAACGCTTTGCCCGACCCGGGAATCGAACCCAGGACCTCATGCTCAGCAGTAGTAGCGCTTGCGATCACTAGACCAACGAGGCGGTTCTATAAAGATAATAGTATAAAACTATTCTAACTATTGTTAAAGAGTAACTATGGAGTTTCTTGTCCATTCTTCTCTACACGAAACTACATTTTGGAGGGGGCAATCAATTATATTTTCTTATAAATGTTGACGTTCAAAAGTACCTTCCAGCTGCCTAATTGAAATATATAATTTGACTTTTATAAGATATAGCTTGACGATTCGACAAATTATAGTTCCAGTGGTACGTAATTCGCGCCCTCTCGCCCCTAGCCGCCGCAGGAGACGCCCAGGGCGTCGGGAATCCCGGGCGGATTTCCGGCCACCGTAGGCGCGGGCTTGCGGACGGTGAGCAATGGGTAGCTCACCGTCCGGTAAGGACCAGGTCCGGGTCGACGGCGCGTCGTATTCCACGCGCGCCTCAAAGAGATGTCAGCACAAATGTAGGGGTCCACTAGGGCCGATGCCTGCCGGGGTCGCGGGAAGGTACATAAGGGTCACCGAGTCCCCTGGCAACACAGGCAACAGGCAGGAATACGGGTGGGTTTGATTTCCCACCCAAAAAAAAAAAAAAAAAGTGGTACGTAATTATTGCGGTCCATACAACATTGTAGTTTGCATCTGTTTTCTGACATTTAGCAAGCAATATTATCGGAAATGCATAAAAACCTGCAAACGTCACAAGCCGACAAAAGTTTTTATTGTTTCCCATAATTCATAATTCACTTTTAAATAGAGTAAGTACAATCGATGGTTTTAACATGTTACATTATTTGGTCTTATTTTCTATTTAGCCTTATTAAGGCATGTGAAGTTTTTTTAAATAATAATAATAATAAAAAAATGAAATAATGTTAGATAAAAAAAGGATGGGTATGTCATGATCAATTCATGTCCCTACAATTGTTCTATAGCTCAAAATTGAGGCAGCCCCGGTAAGTTATAAGGATACTTAAAGAGACTACTAGGAGTTACGTCGCAACTTCCCCTGGTTTACAATGTTGAGACATAATTGTCAAAAACTGACAAAAACTGTCATAATTTTGACATAATTTTGACATAATTGTCAAAAACTGACAAAAATTGACAAAAACTGTCCTACAATGTTGAGACATAATTTAAAGAAAAATAAAAGAAAAATTTTAGATAATAGGATGTTACAAAAATTGTTGAAGCATGATGAGGTATGCGTAGTGTTCGCAGTGCCGCAATTGAAACTAGTTTTATTTATTTTAAGGCGAATCCGCAGACTATAACAGACTGAATGATTTTTTTTAAATCATGACATAGGGTAACAAAGGTTTCTTTTTTTTTTTTTTTTAAAAGTTAACAAATTTAACTTAGAGAGATGTATTAATAATAATTCTATATCTGTAAATACATATCTGTTTTGGTCGCGAATCATGTTTTGATCAAGATACAACTTGACACTGACCTGCAAATTACAAAAATCGTAAGAAAATTTTAATATCGCGAGCTACGGATTCACCTTAAGGGGACTACAGGACCTAAACGCAATTTTTATAAGTTTTATAATGCCTTAAAGTATATGATCCACTGCAGTAATAAAATCGGAAAAATATATAATATTCTTTAGGTTATATGCTAGGTAGATATTGGTGCCGATTCCCTTGTTCACAAACTAAACTAAATTTAAGTTCAGTGCATCTTTTTCTTTCTATTTCATTAAGAAAAGGACAGAAGATAGATTTTAGTTTAGTCCTGTCAAATTAATCAGCGCCTGTCACTACTCCATACAACTTTAGACGTGATTAAAAACTTTCCTACTAAAATTACGTCAATTTACGTCAAGCGCTGATTAATTTGACAGGACTAAACTAAAATTTATCTTCTGTCCTTTTCATAACGAAATAGAAAGAAAAAGATGCAGTGAAGTTAAATTTAGTTTAGTTTGTTAACAAGGGAATCGGCACCATTGTGTTGAAAACATAATACGACTAATTTGATACGATAGAAAAAAATCACGAAGATACCTCTAAACATTTATTTTACCGATTAAAAACCATACTTATATACAGGCAATCATTCTGATTTTTGTCAGATTATTCTAAAAGCAACATATTAGTATAATAGTGTTTTTTGTTTTTTTTTTATACAATCTATAGCTTTTTTGTAAATCGATAATTGCTTCATATTTTGCAATAAATTACCAGCGTTGTATCATCGCACTTCTCTTTCTTTTCTATGCAGTCCGACAGTGACCGCGCTTTAGGTGTTGTAGGCCTCTTAAACACATAGTTTGAGTTACGCTAAGTCTCACCAATCGAAGCACCCAGCTAAGCTTCTACCTGTAGGCTCTTGCCGCCACATGGGAAGATAATTAAACAGACAAATTACTTACTCGTATTACTTCAAGGAAATGTGCCAGAGTTCTCAGCAATATTTTATCACTCCATTTGTATCTAAGTAATGGTAATTATCTACCTGAATTTCTGCTTACCCTCTAAAGATGACAAATGACAGTCGTTTTGAGGGTTCCGTATCTCAAAAGGAAAATACGGAACCTTTAAAGGATCACTCATGTGTCTGTCTGTCTGTCCGTCTGCCACAGCCGATTTGCTCCGAATCTACTGGACCCATTAAGTTGAAATTGGTACCATCTGAATTTCTGTGACGCAAACACGGACGTGTAACGTACATAAATTAATTTTGAATATTACGGTCACTTTTAGGGGCCAAATTAAAAAATAAAAGTTTTCAAACTGTACCGAGTGTCATATCGAATGAAACGGATTGTTGTGTGTCTATTTTTTTAAATATTTTTAAGGTAAATAGTTTTAAAGTTAATTATGAAAATAGATGCCAATTGACTTTTGACCCCTCTTATCTCCGAAACTAATGAGCCAAAAATTTTGCAAAACATACAGGAAATAGTTCTCAGAATCAGAATCAGAATTTTTACTTATAGATTACAGGAAAACCTATAAGAAGCCTATGGTGTTAAAATAACATGGTAAATCTCTCAATATTGTATGTAAAAACTTACATTTGCAGTTGGGATGTATGGGAGAACATGTTTTTGAACTAAAATGTTAAGTTTGTTCTTGGGATAAGAAACATGGCAGATAACATATTCACTGTACGGAATCCTCACCACGCGAGTTCAACTCTCACTTGTCCGGTTTTTTCTTTTGTTTTTTGTCTGGTAATACATTACATTATTTTTTCTACCTTTCTTACAGAATAATATCAAGGAAATTGAAAGTGAAGTAGGAAGATATAGCGCCGCTTTTCGCTGCCTGCTTTGTTTACCTTTAGTATTCGTATTTTCTCAGAAGATTTCTTTATTATTATTTTACAAATAAATTCTGATTATTTTCGATTTATGTCAGTATAACAGTGAACTGAATCGAGAGTCGATCAGATAAAAATACTTGTGTTTATTGTTGAATACCGGCAGAAAAGTTGGTATTTTGAAGAGATGGATAATGTTGACTGATAAAATACTCTACTGAGGATACCAAGAGAAAGTTATCTTACGAATTTATAGAAATAAACAATAACATAACCTAAAACAGTCAACAAAATTACCAACAATCTGCGGAAGAATCTTGCCAAAAATTAATTAAAATTTCGCAATGTTGATCTTAAGTTAAAAAATGACTCGACACTTTTGATACAAGATTCTCGAACAAAGACATTCGATGAGTCAAAATTCAAAAACCAGTTTTATAAGAAAAAATAAAATCGACTCGCCCGAATCGAGCGCAAACAAATCGATTTGGGCTCAAATTGGCGTTTTATCACTTTGTAACTGGACTCTAGATACACAAGATAGATTCAAGAGGCTAGTTTCTCAAGCCAGGATAGTAATCCAGAGTTAGTAAGTTTTTTTTTTTTAAACGTTGCCCCACACTAGGAATTTCTTCCTGTATCGTGGGTGCGTTTACAAACATAGAAACTCACCAACACAAACACCCAGACCCGGAACAATTACTTGCAGATCATACAAATATTTGTTCCGTGCGGGGATCGAACCCGCGACACGCTGCGCAGCAGTCGATCGCTCAGCCATTATGCCAACCGTGTCGCAAAGCTAGAAAGCTAGTAACTCTGGCTTCGTGTATACAGAACTAGCTTAAATTCTAAGCTATTAAGCTATCGTCTCAAGCTATGTAGGATAGTTTAATAGGATGGGATTCTATTTTTTGAGCTAGTAGGCCCCCAACACAAATTTTACTATACTGGCGTGTGTACTAGCTTCATGATTGTGGCCGGCGAAGCTAGTATTCGATTTTTACGAATGAAGTTCATTTTACTTCATGGACATGTTGTGGATTAAGGTGGAACCGCTGTGGTGAACATATCTCTCATGGAAAATGTTTGGAAGAGAGAGGTCTTAATGAATTTAATTATTATAATTGTGTAGATATATATTATTTGTTATGCTCGCGAATCTGGGGGCACGGTAGTGCCGCCGCCAAGACAAGCCAAGCGAAGCGCAGGTCATTAGGAACCTTTTCTCGAAAACTTTCGTCGTTTTTTTGAACCCTCATAACTTGTGTTTGCTTTATACCAGATAAATACAATTCTCGAGATATGACGTCAATAGTGGACTTATTAAACATATAAAGTTTAAATTGCATAGCTTTTATACTTTAGATTTATTGATATCTAAAAAAACCCCGATTTCGTCACTGACTCACTCACTGATGATCGTCAAAATTCTTAGGGTACTTCCTGAAGTCCTAGAAAGCTAAAGTTTGGTATGTAAGCTTTAGATGACAGAGGCCTAAAAATTGATATAAAAAAAATACCCTAAATAAAAAAAATATCATCATAAGCAACTTACAAAAAGAAGTGAAATCCCATATTTTGATCAAGATACGAGTACATCTTGAAACTGACCTGCAAATTAGAAAAAACGTAAGAAAATTTGAATTTTGCAGGCTACCACTGCGCATCCACCTTAATCACTACACTATAAGGCTTAAAATTATCTGGCATCATGTAAACAGCACTAGCATGTGCCAAGCTAGGACAGCAAGCCAGGTTAGTATACCGAGCTTGCTATCCTAGCTTTGAAAAACTAGTCTCGTGTATCTCGGGCATAAGTATGACATCAAACTAAATACATCAAATGGTTACAACAGTACAAAACTGTACTAAACTTCAATTAATGTTCTTTAACAAATTGTCGGCATTAAACTACGGGTTAGTGTTAACATTTTAGTGGTAGTATAAAATCAAGTGTCTATCAACATTTTGATAGAGTTGATACGAAGAAGAGATCGCAGAAAGCGATAAGGCCGCCCATTGTATATTTTGTAGTGTTTGATTTATTTTTTGTCATGTATTTTTTGTGGTGTACAATAAAGTATATATAAATAAATAAATACTTGATTTGTTGTTTATGGAGATGTAAAAAAAAGGCAGTAGTACATATAATGAAATTAAAAGGAAAACTATCACAGCTAAGTGGGCTTTACAAGTTAACGACAAATAGTCGACCAACTTAAATTTGCAGTTGGAGAATTGACCGTGGCATATATATCGATGTATCGGAGAACATGTTTTTCAACTGCAATGTTAATTTTGTTTTTGGAATAAATTCATCCCAACTTCCCAACTATGCAACCCTTCATTGTGCGTACTCCGGCACGAACTTGGCTGATTTTTTTTAAGGCCAGTATTCTACCTTTAAGTAAATAGCAAACAGGCATCCTTATTCAGCAGTGTACATAAAAATTTGTGTCAAAATAAATAAGCAATTTAATCCCACTGTATTATTTCTATGAGATAAACAAAACATATCAAAAACTTTTACACTGCATTGGCGGATATATACGATAATGTGTATTTAATGTGTTTTTGTTCCGTATTTCATAACTTCTCTTCCGCGTTTACCAACACGCGATCTGCAAAAAACAAACAAGAGAATACATCCTCTCTTCAAATTAAAACGTCGAATTTGTTTGCAAAACATTTTTGCGAGTCTATTCCAGTTTTTGTGTCTCACTCTTTCGTTAAACGTTGGATAGAGATGGCGCGATTATACAAACAGTCATCGGTGAAAGCAAGGCGACCACACACTTTCACTTAAAGATAACCTTGGGTTATGGGACACGTAACATGTTACCATATTATTACTGATTCAATTCGTGTGTTTCATAATATGAAACAATTTCCCTATAAGAAGTTGAGTCTTCTCAGAAAATTGGTTTATTTGCAGGCGAGGAAATATTTTTTGAGTGATTTTGCTTCAACAAGATGTGTTTTGTTTCTGTTACCAATGGTAAAGACACATCTCACGGGAAATAAAACATTTGAGAGAAAATAGTGTGTGCCGTGAAAAAGAAGAAAATGAAATACGTCTGAATAGTTTTCTTATTTCCTGTTTCATTTTCTGATAAGGAAAGATTTTTTCTATTTTTTTATTTATTAAACATGGTTAAAATCCTACTAATATTATAAATGCGAAAGTTTGTAAGGATGAATGGATGGATGGATGGATGGATGGATGTTTGTTACTTTTTTACGCAAAAAGTACTGAACGTATTTGGATGAAATTTGGCACACAGATAGTTTATAACCAGGAATAACACATAGGATACTTTTTATCCCGATATACCCACGGGGTCAAAACTTATGCGGGTGAAACCGCGGGGCGCATCTAGTATTGGTATATAATGGCCCTAATTAATTAATAAAAATAACAAAATTATATCGTAACTTAACTAAAACTATTCACAAACTAAAATATTGGCTCGACATTGTGAATAGTTTAAGTTGTCTTTAGAAGTAAATTAAAAAAAAAAAACTATTCAGTATATCTAAAGTACTTACGTTTGTCTGCAGTTATAAGTTCTGTTTTTAACCATGTTTAGTCTGTTTTCCTCGCATCATATTGAGTTTAAGGTTTTACGCAGACTGAACTGACGTCTACAAAATCAGGTTATTTTACAAGAAAAAAGATGCATAGGTCGGCGGAACACGAATTCATCTTCCACTCCCCCTGTCAACCGTCACGCTATAATTCACTCTCTTCTCTTTCATATCATTCTTTACATAATCCATCCATTTTTTCTTTGGCCTCCTTCTCCCTCTTTATTCATCAATATTTAGTTACATTAATTTATTCCGTGCCTCTTTTTATTAAACGGACATCTTCACCAGGGTTTTTCCTGAAGATCTTTGCTGTGTGTATCTACTGACAATCATCTACAATTTTTACAAAATTCAAAGTCAAAGTCAAAATTCAAATAATTTAAATTAAATTATTTGAATTTTTACTGAAATGAATTTCAAAAAGGGACATAAAAGGCACATTTGAATGTCAAAATATATTGATAGAAATATTCTCTGCCCATATCAGAAACAGTCACTACAGGAGAAACACGGAGGTTTCCATAAAAAGAAATACCATTGAAAATCAATTATTACGTGTAAGGGCGCTGTGTTCCATCCATTACATATATAGAATTTGTGGCAAATTCTCGGATCTAAAGGCTCGTGCAGACTAGCGAGATATTGCGGGCACGACAGGCAGCAGTACGCCTGTCGCGTCCGCGATTTCGCCCCAGTCTGCACGAGTAATTATTGAAGATTGACCGGGATTCAATATTGCTAGAGAATATTCTTCTGTTTATTTTCATAATGTTGCTTTTATTTGAATAAATATTTGTTCTTAAAAAAATAAAACAACTACATAAACTTTCCTTTAAGGCGCTGACAAGACGCAAATGACCAAAATAGGCTTGACTTAAGAAAAAAAATTGCCAAATCTGTATAGTTTGTGGTAGCGGAAAAAATATATATTAATTTTGAACAGATTTCCCAGAACTTGGTTGTTACCGAAACACGTTTTGAAAAAAAATCTCGATACAAACTAACGTTACACTAACCTTTTAACTCAAGGTAAAAACCTTGAGTTCTAATCCAAAATATCTGGATTAAATATCAACATACATTAAGTACGTAATTTATTAATAACAAGAACATCTTAATTGAATGCAGAACATGGTTGTTTTTTATTTTCGATTACTCAACTCAATTTTGAGTAAATAGATAATTGCTTCATATTTTGCAATAAATTACAAGCGTTGCGTCATCGCGCTTCTCTTTCTTTTCTATGCAGTCTGACAGTGACCGTGGTTTAGGTGTTGTCAGCGTCTTAAGAACCTACCTACAAGAATAAATGCCGAAGGAAGTTCCCTCCAGGGGCTCGCGACAAATAATAACAGTCACACGGGTCGATCTTCCAGGTTAAGCAACGCCGAGGTTGGTCAGTAGATAGGTGACCATCCACTACATATCGAAATCCCTCTGTGCCTCGAAAATCACGTTAAGTCGTTGGTCTCGGCTGTATAAAACTTTGACTGTCGTTACGGGTTGTCGGAAGCCCAAAGCCCGACAACCAGACTCAACAACGTATCGTGTTAAGGCTCGTGCAGAGTGGTGCGACTTGTCGCGCAACGCGATCACCAGTAGAACAATTTCTATGAACACAATTAATAAAAAAAATAAAAAAAAATAATTATTATTATTATAGATATATAAATATACATACATACATATAACCAGAATAAACTTTGTCAGGAGAAATAATGATCGGTAATGGGGAAATAACAATCAGTAGAGGCGACAACGAATCCAGCAAATCAGCGCTGGGATGTTTATTTATCTTGCGACGTATTTCCGTTCAGATTATTGTATGTGTCACCTTTGAATCATAAAATTCTTAACTAAATGGGGGCACCATTTAGTTAAGTACCTTTATAAAGTACAATGTTCGCCGTGGCGCTAAATTGGTCAAGGCCTAGTACATTTCTGAATATTTTTATTAGGCGGATTCGGATTGGCTAATTATTTTCCAGGCGACAACAACTTAAAGGGCGACTAACTATTTGCTACTAAAAAAATAAAATGGGTAGCAAAAATAATAGATTGGCAGCTACAGTGAAGTAGCATTTGAATTACCTTTAAAATCATTCGGGTTAGGTTAGGTTAGAACAGTGACCATTAACGGCTCCTGCATACTGAGGCGATATCGCGGGCGCGACAAGCAGCAACAGCGTGTCGCGGCAGCGATATCGCCTCAGTATAACTGCCGGCATTTAACTTGAGCTCTCGGCGGAGTTGTGGGGGTTAGTGTGCGCGTCGTATTATCTCAGGAGTAAGGTCCTAAATCGCTTAAAGTAATTAAGGATCAGAGCTCAAGATAAATGCCGGCAACTGTACGCAGGAGCATTATCGCGCGAAGGCGAGCGAGCTTCGCTTCGCTCCCCTCGGTTGTCGGTGACTCTCAGTTGCCAAAAAAAAACTCGACGCTAGTTTAAATTAAAACAAAGCTAACAATTGATTATTAAGCTGCTACTTTATACTTAAAATGCTACTTCACTTAGCTGCCTGATTTTTGCTACCCATTTTAATTATTTTTAAAACCCTAAATCAGATTAGTTTGTCGCCGCGTTAAATACATGCATGCCATTTGGATTTAGCTGTGGCGTTCAGAGAACCATAATACTAACTATTATAGTTTTCTCAATGCCACAAATATATGGTTTATTTATATTACGAGTAGGATATAACTAGCCTCTTTTAATAATAATAAGCAATAGGCAGTTGCCCAATTGAGAAAAAATATTTAAAAGTAATTTTAATAATATTTTCTTTTCTTTTTTGTAATTTTTATGGTGTACATAATAAAGAGTATTATATTCTATTATAAATAGGGTTAATCTGTCGATCTATTCTGTAATATTCTCATCGTGAATAGTTACGTGAAGTGAGCTTTAAGTGAGCTGTCATTCAATAAGGATTGACTCAATTCAAGACAGCTAACTTCACCTAAGTTCTCACGGTGAGATTTTTACAGAACTGACTGGCTGTACTTTATTAAATATATATGTAGAATATAGTTTCGGAAATCAAATAATGATTAATCAAATATTATTTTATGAGAATTTCAAAAATATTGCTTTACTTACATCACTTATTGATGTCCCGTAGAAACTGGAGACAAGTTTTTTTTTTTTATAGTACCTAGTTTTTTTTTTTGTATAATTTTTTTCTAAAAAAAGAAAAAGATAAGAATCCTTACTAATATAAATTTTTGACTAGCAGTGGGACATATATGTATATAGAATAACAAAAAAAAATAGAAAATATAGCTATACGTTTTTCTTTTCATCCAAGTTCAAAGAGTAGTCATCCGATGAATACAATAATATAATACAATATATAATATTGTATATTCAATACAATAATAATTATGATTAATATCAAGGCAAGTGTGTATCAATTGTCATTGCAATGTAGTTGTAATTCCTGACACCGATGTCGATGAAGATGATGGCCGGCCTTAGGACTGAGGAAAACTCATTGTTTGTCATATTTAATTACCTGTCGTGTAGTGTGAGGTCATATGAATAAATATCTGATAAAAAATAAAAGCCATACACAATGGTACCTACAGTCGAGATGGCTCAGTGGTTAAGCCCTCGCCTCTTATGCACAAGGTTGGTCCCCCCCGACCCTTGCTCGAAGAAGTGCCAGTCCGCGCCGCAGCTGAGCCTGTAGCTTTAAATTCCCCGATTAATAATAATAATACTAACCAGATCCAGCCTGTCCCACCTTGCTGTCCTCCCCCCAGCGACGCCCTAAGCCGAGGTCCGTACCCCACAGGGGGTGCCCTTAGCGTGCAGTCGCTTAGTACTATAAGAAATTCGCCCCTGGCTGGAGGCTTTGAGTTCGCTTAAGGCAGCCACAGGAAAGTCCGGTTAAGTAGTCACGACCTCTCAAGGTCAAATACGAGATGCAATACCTAAAAAAAAAAAAAAAGCACAAGGTTGGCCTCGTGCATAGGAGGGCTTAACCAAGGGGAAGAGTTCGAATCGGAGGAGGAGTTCGAATCTGGGCAACGGGTACCAATGTGACTTTTCAATTAATTTGTACTTTCTATGTTTATCCTGTATATCACTGACGCCGGTGAAAAAAAAATTGGACTTATAGTTAATAATATAAGTCTGAAATCGCCAACCCGTCTTGAGCAAGCGTGGTCATAAATGCTCGTGGCTTCTCTGTATGAGAAGAAGATTTTGCTTTGATAATGATCTGGTAATAATACCAGCTTATTATTCCCATTGCCTTAACAATAATATAATAATACTAGATGCGCCACGCGGTTTCACCCGCATAAGTTTTGACCCCGTGGGTATATCGAGATAAAAGTATCCTATGTGTTATTTCTGGTTATAAACTATCTGTGTGCCGAATTTCATCCAAATCCGTTCAGTACTTTTTTTGCGTTCCATCCATCCATCCATCCTTACAAACTTTCGCATTTATAATATTAGTAGGATATTATTGTTAAGGCTTCTGCAAACTGGGGTGATATCGCGGGCGCGTCCCCCTCAAAAAAAACAGAACAGAAGTGAGAAGACGGAGCCGTGCTTGTATAAGGAATCACGGCAGACATTTTGAACATGAAAAATAAATAATTTAAATTCAAATATTGTTTTAATTAGTCTGCCTAAAATTGAAAATTTTTACCTTAAATTGGTTTGTAGATCCTAATTTAAATAATTTGTAAGATATTCGCTTAAGTAATACCTCAAAAGAAAGGGCGATTATCAAGCATGTTTTCAAAAAGGTTTGAACAAAAAAAGCACCCTTGTTTTTTTTTTTTTTTTAATAAGGTTTATAATGAGAAAGTATTTATGAATTTTTAATTTTTTTATGAACTTTAAATATCTGTATTGTTTTGCTAGATTGCTTACACATTACTTTAATTAAATAAAATAAAAAATAATTAATTTATCATTCAATTTGGCCATAAACAAGCAGAGTTAAAATTTTGGGAATATTCGAAAAAAAAACAAAATGGTAAGACTTCGGCTAAGACAACCATCCTTGAGTGATTAAATGGTTCCAATTTGTCTGTAATATTTTCGCCTTAAAGCTTTACATCCAGCTTCCAATCACCATGTATATACTTATATGCAATATAGTGCATATAAATCCAGTCATATTAATAAATAAAATATCAATTAATTATTGAAAAACCAATTTAATGATTATCAATTAAAATCAGTCTTCTATTTTTAGTCTATGTCACTGGCATGACAGCTAACTGACATTGACACCAGACAGTTGCCGACTGCTCTTTTTTGCTCACTCGTTTTGTGTTTTCCGATGCGTTTTGAGTGCTTTCCGATTATTCTTAATTTTACACGACCACTGCTTTGTATTTTACGGAATTTGACCGTGCCTACTTTGTACGACGACCCTTGCTTTCACACCGTAGTTCGCTCACACGTTTGACTTGGAGTTGTTATTTTGGATTTTACCGCCGCCCGGCTTGTGGATTGGCTATTGTTCAAACTATGGATCGCTGTGAGAATTGTGGAATAACAACTGGGCCTCAAGTCTGCTATTATAATAGTGTCCCCTGCACTTTAATTATAATAAAAGATGAATAAACATTATATTAAAGTGATTTTATATTTTATTTTAGATTTCCTATCCACAACTCCCATACCTGTTACCTCCCTAACACTTCAAGTCATTGACGTTCATTCATATGATTTTCCAAACATTTTCTACTAAATATAATAAACATTAGTGCATCTTTTGAACTTCAGGAATCAGCTGTTAGTTAAAGATTGTTACATTACCCCAATTTTACATAATCTCTTATAACTCTGTACTCAGATTGACAAAATCTGCAGAATTTTCAGTGAAAGGTTGATAATATACGAGTATAAGCTATTAATTGACACCACTTTCATATTTTTACACCCAGGCCCAAGAATGTGACCTCCCCTGGATAGAACTCAAGGTAAAAGGTTACGCTCAAGGTAAAGGTTGAGGAAAAGTCAAATTTCGCGCCTTCTCGCCCCTAGCCGCCGCAGGAGACGCCCTGGGCGTCGCGAATCCCGGGCGGATTTCCGGCCACCGTAGGCGCGGGCTTGCGGGCGGTGAGCAATAGGTAGCTCACCGTCCGGTAAGGACCAGGCCCGGGTCGACGGCGCGTTGTATTCCACGCGCGCCTCAAAGAGATGTCGTCAGCACAAAGGTAGGGGTCCACTAGGGCCGATGCCTGCTGGGGTCGCGGGAAGGTACTTATGGGTCACCGAGGCCCCCGCAACACAGGCAACGGAAGGAATACGGGTGGGTTTTAGTCAGTAAGAGTCTGACACATCCTTCCGCTCCGCCCAGAGCGGGAGAAGTTATTAGATGATTTCCCACCCAAAAAGGCCCAAGAATGTATTTTATTTATTTTATTTTATTATTTTTGGAAAACTCACAGCTAATCAGACACAACGGTTATAGAGTTTTAAAATGATGATGTCCAATTACAAGTTTTCACACTAGTCTACGTGTGAAAACTTGTAATTATTCTATATTGTATTGTATTACAAATAACTATGTACTAATTAGCAGACAATGTTACTTTCACGTTCTGTATATTCGTATTTAATGCAAAGGCTATGTTATTTTGTCGGAGAAGTGATTGCAAAGCGCCTTCTTTAATTTAGGCCCACTGGTAGTAAAAATATCTATGTCAACTTCCTGGCAGGTTTCATTATACATACGGCTCACCCTAATCATGAAGGAAATTTGTCTATAGGTTTTTCTTGTTATTGGTACGTGCAAAAAACGAGGCTTACGCAAAAATAAAGAACATACACGCAGCCCAAGTTTGCAATTTTGAATAAATATGCTAAATCAGAAATTTTTCTTCTTTCATAAAGTGGAAGAATATGAACTTTTTACACCGCAAGCTGTAATTAGATAGGTACGAGTATGTTTTAGAACGAAATTGAATGTACCTTAGGAATTTTCTTTGTATGCCCTCTAAACGATCGATATAAGTATTATAGTTGGGGTTCCAGACTTGCGAGGCATACTCGAAGTGACTACAAACCAAGGAGCAATATAATATCTTAAGAGTCTTTATACTTCTAAAATCAGACGAGAGCCTGCAAATATATTATTAATGTGAGTGTCAAAAGTAACCCCAAAGTCTTTGATAGCATTGACCCTGGTAATTGGGGTATCTAAGAGTATGTAATCGTTTCCGTCTCCTTTACAGACATTCTTATTATATTACTAAAGGATGATCCAATTCGAGGTTCCTATATTGGCAACACTGTAATTTTGACAGCTGTTAGTAATGGCGCGTGTTTGAAACATCAATTTTTAGTTTGTAACATTACATTTACAATTTTTTTCTCCGCAAGTTTTCTCAACACATTGATATTGGCAGAATTATCGACATTGGCACCATTACCATAGAGAAAATAGAATAGAATTACAGTTACAAAACGAATCGCTTTACCGTTGCTCACCGCGATAAAATTGTTCAGTTGTGTTTGCGTTAGATGTTTTTCGTGAAACGTTCAGAGGTCGCATTATTAAATTTCACGTTAGTTTGTTTTTTTTTGGGACCTATACTAACACACCTGCAAAGTTGGAGCACCTAAAAACTAACATCCGTCAAAATATTGCCGAGATAACCCACGAAATTTGCGAAAAAGTCATCGAAAATTACCTCGAAAGAATCAAATGCTGCAAAAGGTCCAGAGGCGGCCATTTGCCTGATATTATTTTCCATAATTAATGAATGACACTAAATATTTGATTAAAGAAAAAACATTAACGTATAATATTATATGTTAAATTTTGTGTATTCTCTACAAAAATAATGATCTACCTGAAATTCCAAGACAAATATATTGAATGACTCTAACAAAACAAAAGAGAGTTTAACATTATACGCCAATGGCTTATGAAAATATCACATTAATAATTATAACTTTTTCGACTGCCTCGTTGTTCTAGTGATCGCGATACTGCTGAGCGAGGTCCTGGGTTTGGTTCCCGGGTCGGGCAGTGTTATTGGATTTTTCTATCTAGATTTTCTCAGTAGCAGCCCGGACTCGCCCCCCTTAAAAACATAACAGGTGAAATGTGGGTGTACTACAGGTACAACTCTGCCCAACCCTTCGGGGAAACAAGGTGTGACGTTATGTATGTTATGTATTATAACTTTTGGGTCTCATACATCAAGTTGTTCTCACTGTCGCATGGCGCGGAAACCAGAAAGCTTATTAATATTCCTTGTCTAATCACACCAAAGTTGGTGTTCAACAATACGGTGCCGTCAAAGTATCAGTGTCAACGGTACGAGTATATGTACCAGGGCAGCAGGACCGGTTGTAGCTATGTCGAAACACCGCACTCTACGTGGCGACAAAGCGTACCGAGCGTACCCTTTGAAAAATTCAACAAAGCTTTGAAATGTCAAGTGACAGTACCAGCTACACAGCCTTGTATGATATCCTGATATCTACAATGAGAAATTTTACAAAAAGATATAAGTACAAATAAATAAAATTGATGTATGAAAGTATATACGAGTATATATTACATATATAATCCAAGAACAAAAAACGAATTAAAAAAAAAAATATCTGTCTGTCTGTTTGTTTGTTTGTTTCGGCTAATCTCCGAAACAGCTGTATTTTTACGAGACTTTCACTGGTAGATAGCTGATGTTATAAGGAGTAACTAACTGAGGCTATTTTATTTTAGAAAAAATCACGTGGGCGTAGCTAGTTGGCAATAAATCGGAACGTTGATCTTTGAGCTTTCATAAAACCCTAAATGTTTTTCTTCAAAGAAGATTTGGGGCCGATTTTTCAATCGCCAGATAACTTTTATCGGAGGTATAAAAATTGCGGTTTGACAACTTTTGTATAGAAAATAGGTCAAACCGCCATAATTATTTGTAATTTAGATAAAAGTTATCTGAGGATTGCAAAATCGTCACTAAAAACACAATGAAAAAAATGTTTTCTTTTCGTTAGTACTTTTTTTTACTATTGTTCCCAAGGGAAACCTCGCTTAAGCGTAGGAATTCATAAGTGTAAGGAATCTCCAAATAATTATGATGTCGGTTCACATTTCATAAACATTTCAAGATGTAATTGGTATTTCTTGGAAGCAAATATAAATTAGATTGTAGCATAGGAATTTAGTACAAAATAAAGATATTTGCTGAATTCCCGGTAATCGCATTATTATCCTAACTAATATTATCTATAAATGCGAAAGTGAGTTTGTTTGTTTATGTGTTTGAATTGCTTTCACGGTAAGACAGCTGAACAATTTTTTTATGAAATTTGGCATATTCCCACCGGATCGAAACTTGTATGGAAACAGGCGCAGCTAGTTTCTAATAAATCGACCGCATCTCTTTAATATTTTTTTCTATAATTTGTTATATATATTAATTGTGCTTATGTGTATTGTGCCGTTCGAAGGCTGAACCGATTTAGAAAATTCTTGTTTTTGTTTGAAAGGGTACATTTTCTAGGTGGTCCCATATTAATTTTTATTAACTTTGCTTGGGTAGTTTTTGAGTTAGTCTCAATAATACGTATTTTTGCCACTTAGTCTATGCGGATGAAGTTATAATAACTTCCTGCCACTGTTATTTACATAGCAGGTATTCAAAGTTGCGCGGGGTAGGTACTAAAACTAAAATGTGAAAAATAAAAACATTTTTACAAAAAAAAAACAACCGACTCCCAAAAAGATTTTTCTTTACTGCCTCCGCATGATTTCCTAACAAAACGGATGAAACAAAAAACACATCTCCTCTGTAAAGAAAAGATTATGCTGAAACATAATATTATATATATATAAAATTATATAATATATATTATGTATAATAAGCGTGATATTCTAAGCAATATTAGGTTAGGTTAGGAGTGTGTTAGAAGGTATTCTTTGTCTGTTATTATTACCAATTTGTGTTTCTTGGCGTCGAATTGTCAAGCAAAGAGGGTACACTCTGCCCGATTCATGTATGAACTGATTATATTTCTATTGCAAACATGATATAACTTACGTACGAGAGGTTAGCAGAATTTTTTGTTAGGGGTCAATAACAGCTGGGGGCCAACCATCACCTCTTATAGCAGTATTATTATAATATTACTTCACAGTGGGAAAGCGATGGAGCTATACAGGACTTATAGCTCCACCTCTTTCTCACGCTGATGTAATAATGAAATAATACTGCTATAAGAGGTGATGGTTGCCCCCCTGGTAGTCTTGTTACTTTTTTTTTGTGTGGGAAATCATCAAATAACTTCTCCTGCTCTGGGTGGAGCGGGAGGGTGTGTCAGACTCTTACTGACTAAAACCGACCCGTATTCCTTCCTGTTGCCTGTGTTGCCAGGGGCCTCGGTGACCCTTTAGTACCTTCCCGCGACCCCGGCAAGCATCGGCCCTAGTGGACCCCTACGCTTGTGCTGACGACATTAATCTTGTTACTTGAAGTATGAATTGAGAAAATCTGTTTGATCGTGTTTAAGTATCGATATCAATTATGACTACAAGGTTTAAACAAAAAAAATGGTATTTCTAAGGACTACACTAACTGCGGTTGATGACCACACAACAAATCATCAAATTTTTTTTTTTTAGATTTTTTTAATATTGTTTAGATTTCGATACCCGTCACGCATGTGTAGTTACGTTAGTTGAATTAATTTAATTAATTTAATACACGTAACATAACATCACGCCTTGTTTCCCCGAAGGGTTGGGCAGAGGTGTACCTGTAGTACACCCACATTTCGCCAGTTATGTTTAAGTTCCATGTAATAGGGGGCGAGCCTATTGCCATCAACCGGGCACAAATCCAGACTCCGGGCAGCTACAGAGAAATTCCAGATAGAAAAACTCAATATACACTTTGCCCGACCTGGGAATCGAACCCAGGACCTCATGCTTAGCAGTAGCGCTTGCAACCACTAGAACAACGAAGCAGTTAAAAAAAAAATAGGCTGAATGAATTTGACCCATTAAAACGGATATTAATAGAAATCTACAGAACAAAAATCTTAAATTCACTGACAAACATCGCCCAACCTACCTATCTGCTAGGTCAAGAAGCATAAAATGTTGAACAGGAGTTGCGTTACGAATGTGATCAAAAAGAAATAATTTTTAAAATCATTCCCTAAAGGGAATAGGGGAAAGTTCGTAATTTTTGCGCACGGCTTATTTTCATAATAAAATGGCTGTATAATAGGATGTTTTCAGCAAGTCTTTAACTCTTAGGTATTACTAGCGCGGGATCTAACATCCCCGGTCGGTATTTAAAGATTCATATTTCTGAAGATTTTTACATCTACCGCCTTGTGATATTTAAGTTTTTTTTTTTTTGATAACATTATTTTGGTAAAATAAAAGCTAATGTTTCTAGAACTCTGTGTTTTCTTAGTAATCGGGATCTGTCAGACCCCGCGCGACTGATTATGTAAGTATTTTGGCGCGAGTAATGAAGGGTTTAAAAACGTGTCTTAACTTTAGTTTGTCGCCAAGCCAATCTTTTAAGGAAAAACTTCTTTAAAATTTGTTCGCATTTCAGCTGGAGTACGGCCGGATAAAGTTTTTAAAACTTTCGTTACTTGAACCATCGACGACTACATTTTTAAACTAGAACTTTGTCTGGGGATTTTTAAGTTACAGGTTAAGTTATTAAAGTATACTTAGATTGAAACCACTGTGAAGTAATTTGAGAGAGATGCTTTTTGTCGACGTTAAAACTAAACGTACCTAGGTATCCATCTACTGAAAGTTTTATTCTCTAGGAAAGATTCACTATGATGTCAGCAGATTCTATTAAATAAAGTCAAAGCATAGGATGGTATTGTTTACCTAACCAAGAAATCCACAATAAGAAAATAAACCAAAACTTAAGAGGTTTTTAGAATCCTTTCTTCATGTACCTATTGTACCATAATTGTATGGTACAATAGGTACATAAAGTCGAATTATTCAGTCACTGGAGTAATTTAACCAGTGGCGGTACCTTCATATAAGCCCAAAAGCCTTACTAAAATGCTCGATAGAGAATTTATTGTACCTAACCAGTAGTTTATGAGAAAATTGCGATGATACATATGTAGATACGTAGGTACCTACATACTCAGTCGAAAACTGAACTTTCTTTTTTTGAAATCGGTTAAAATTTTATTGGGCTTGCGTTATTTTGAAACCCTAGGCACGCCACTGAATTTAACATGTGCTAGCTGTCAATTTGTGTAATAAAATTGTCATATTTGTTGTAATGGTGATCGTTTAGATTAAACGATTTATCTAAGTGTAAAATAAATGTATAATAATAAGTGTAGAAGTCTATAATACAATAAATATGACTATTTTATTACAAAAGGTGACAGCTGACACATGCCAGTTTACTCAAGAGAATTAATAATTCGACTTTAGATATATACGTTAAATTAAAGCTAGACCTAGAAAGTATTTTGCCACCATTTTGCTAATGGCCTCACCTAATGTCTTCTTCTACGATCTTTGGGTCAATTATAAATGTGTTTTGGCCAAGACTTTAGCAGTTCTTCGTTAATTGAACATTGAATTATAAATTAGGTTGATTTTTTAAATTGATCTGCAAGATGTAGTTAGGTTTGTTCAAAAGAAGTCGGATGTTGGTACTTAAATATTTATTTCGTTTTAAAAGGTATGAAGAAACGTTTCGTTTTAAAAGGTTTGAAGAAACTTTTTTAAAGTCCTCAAATGCTGCTAGCTCCATTTTTTTTATAATTCTACTTCAGTGAAGGCTAGTTAGACAAAAAAAAAAGTTATTTCACGTAATCTTAAGGGGACAACAAGACCTAAACGCAAATTTTGTAATTTTTATAATGCCTAAAAGTATATGATCCACTGCAGTAAACAGAATCAGAAAAAATATATTATATTCTTCAGGATATCCTAGGTAGGTAGTGTGTTGAAAACATAATACAACTAATTTAAAGCGATAGAAAAAATAACGAAGATACCTCTAAAAAATTCTTTGGACGATTAAAAACCATAATAATATACATACAATCATTCTGATTTTTTGTCAGATTATTCTTCAAGCAACATATTAGTGTTTTAATGTTTTTATCCAATCAATAGATTTTTTGTAAATAGATAATTGCTTCATATTTTGCAATAAATTACCAGCGTTGTGTCATCGCGCTTCTCTTTCTTTTCTATGCAGTCCGACAGTGACCGCGCTTTAGCTGTTGTCAGCCTCTTAACTTTCATAGTAAAGTCCGATCAAATTGTGAAAACACTTGCGGTAAAATCTTAGCAATAACGGACGTTTTAATACCACCAAAGCGGTAAACGTACCACATACCTACTATCTAAAAACAAATATTAAAGGTAAGTCACTTTCACCATTTTAAAACCCAGCAAATGTTCACAACTTACTAGGTTTTATAATGGTTTATCTAACGCATTAAAACAAGAAAGATAATCAACAAAAAACCTAGCAAGCTGTTTCTGCGCTCCCCTGGAAAAAAATGTTTGAAACACTGGGTATTGATATGGGCCAGCCGAAATGGTAATGTTAGTGTAACCTACTATTATATTTGTCTACAATTGAATTTAAGAGTTCTACTAGCGCGATATCGCGGGCGCGACAGGCAGTAATATGCCTCTGGCACCCGCGATATCGGCCCAGTCTGCGCAAGCCTTCAGGTTTACCAAAGTAAGACAATAGTTTTTGTTAAGAATTAAAATTAATCACTCATTTTAATTCTTAACAAAAACTATTGTCTCACTTTGGTATCCCTGACTCCGAAGAACTCTTAAATTACAGTGAAAAAAAAAGAACAAACTCGAATAGAATTCCTCAAAACTGTTCTCTAGCGACTAAAACATTCAGCTAACTTTAAATTACACGAACTTTGCTGCGACTTTGATTTTTCGCTACATTTAAGACGTTCTTGCATTAAAAATAATGTGCATTGGATGGATTCAATTGCTTTGTTGTTCGTGACTTTCATTTATTGTGAATTTTAGACTGTAAATGCTGGCAATAAATATTTAGACTTCACCTATAAATATTAGCAAGTACGAAAATAATGTTAAATGTAAGACCTTTATTCGTTACCACACAAAATTGTTAATATATTACTGCTCGGTTTAAAAAAATGTAATTTATATGTATACTAGCTTTACCCGGCTCGGCTTCACATGGGTAGCACTAAGTATCTATAATAACCTAACTTACCTACCATATCCTACCTACCTACCTTACCTACGTACCCTAATTACCTTACCCTACCTACCTACCCTACCTACCTACCCTACCTACGTACCCTACCTACCTTACCCTACCTACCTAACCTACCTACTATAGAATTAATGAATAATTCTACAATATCTTTTTTGCTATTGATCCTTTTTATAATCACCTCATGTTCAACCTTATTCGCTAGTTCGGACCTTTCATCATTTTTTACTTCTTTTGGAATGTTAGAATTTTTATTTTATAAATTATTTTTGTTTGTCTATTTGTTTTGGGGCGAACAACGAGTTCGCCCCAAAACAAATAGACAAACAAAAATAATTTTCCTCTGCCGAGCTCCGAGATTGTCGTTTATACTTATTACTTTAGTCAAGATAACACCAGAATTGTATTGTTTAAAATAGTGCTCAGTCTTACCTTCTGAATTAATGCGGTGACGATTACAAGGTGTAATTTAGATGTGATGTGCAGTCAGGAGTCTGTACCTACTGTTGATATAAGACATTTTATCTCAAGGGACTGGTATGCAATTTTTTATTTCTTATTCCATTCATTTTATATCTTCAGGAACGTGGCTTGGTGACTCATTTGCTTTTTTTTTGTTGTAGAACTGAAGTTCCATCAAGCTAGGCCTTTTTTTCTGGTTTTATTATTCACCTATTCAACCTACCACGTGTCTTTTGGAACGAATTTACTGTACCTCTGCTAAGCTGACCGATCAGAAGACATAGTTCCAGCAGCTATTTGCCGGAATTTCGGTAACCCGAGGTGATCCGGCGAAGTCTACGCCACATTCGCTTCGGGAATGCTACCAGCTAACTACTTTAATTATTACTTTCTTTCATTGTGAACTGAATTTTAAACCTGTTGTTTTGAAATGCACGTCAGAATTTAGATTACCTGTTTCTGTTTAAGTCAGGACCACGAATAAGGTTTAGAGCTTAGCACCACTTATTTGCATTAACGTAATATAAAAACCCAATCTTTCAAGCGCTTTCAATGATTTTTAGGGACAATTATTAAACATAGTTCTAGTTCGAGTGCATTAAGTTCTAATTCTGTTATGTAAAACTATTTTCTTTTTAAACTAATCCAAAGGCATGGAGAATTTTTTAACGTGTAATTTTTAATATTTAATATGCGATTCATAATTTAATTTTTTTTAGGATTCTTGTGTTTTTTATATTTTATAATATTATTTTTAAAATGTCGCGATTGTTTTTTTTAAATCCTTCCACACACGCTACTCTACGTACCCTACCTACCTACCCTACCGTACTTACCCTACCCTACCTATCCTGCCCTACCTACCTAATCTAGTTACTACTTTTTTACTACTTTCATTGCAATTTCTTTATATTTTCTCACCTTTTAAACCTTCTCGTCCTTGGACTTCTACAAATACAATTTCAAAACCAAAATTAGGCAAATCGTTCAGCCGTTCTCGAGTTTTTGAGTCTAACAAACGTCAATTCATTTTTATATAATTTATATAGATTTAATGAATAAATGAGATAAAAATAATAAAAAAAAAACTTTTACACCAGGGTTTATAGGAGATGTCAGCACAAGTGTAGGACCCCTACACTTGTGCTGACATCTCCTATGACCCCCCTAGGCCCCCCTAGGGCCGATGCCTGCCGGGGTCGCGTGGAAGTTCGAAAGGGTTACCGAGGCCCCTCGCAACACAGACAACGGAAGGAACGGAGGACGGGTGGGTTTTAGTCAGTAAGAGCCTGACACATCCTCCGCTCCGCCGAGAGCGGGAGAAGTTATTCGATAAATTCACATCCAAAAAAAAAAAAGGGTTCATAGTTAACAAAATTCACATCCAATTGATCACTGATGTTAAGTGACGTTGCAACGCCTTAACCGCAAAGATAACTAATGATAAATGTTTTACAAGTTACGGTGCAAGTTTTCAGCGATGACAGAGCGGATTTTGACTTTGTGACGCTAAGCTCAAAAGGCCTAAGAGATTATGATTTTTAGGGTTCCGTAGCCAGATGACGAAAACAGAACCCTTATAATTTCATCATGTCCGTCTGTCCGTCCGTCCGGATGACACACAGTCATTTTACTCGGAAGTCTATTGGCACTATATCGATGAAAATTGAAAAAAGGTGTATTCGGTGCACCGCTAAATAATGGTGCATTAAAATTATAAAAAAAAAAAACTATTAGCTTATGAACATCAAATTGAAAATTGAAATCAAATCAAATCAAAATTTATTTATAAAGAGAACAAAGCTCTATAATGTTAGTACTCGTAATACCTTATAGCTAGAGTTAGTAAGCAAAGTAAATTATTATTATAAGAGTTTGCAGCATTTTGCACAGAAGATGAATAAGCAAGGTACAATTTACTCACCCGGCCATCCTCTCCACAAAATGCCTCAAAATGGGAGAATAGAAACTCTCTGACACTGTTTTCAGAATGCTGTTGCTACTGGCCCGAGTTCTAGTTACTAGCGATGCGATTTTTTTTCGAATGATCGCATGAAAGCCGTCAGTTCGATTCTGAGCAAACATTTCCGACGCACTACAGAAACAGGACAGTCTCATAAGCGTGTGAGGTATCGTTGGATCCCATAATTATAAAGATGATGATTTTGCCAATCGACTTTTTTTATTTTAGACAGTAGTATGTGAGATATGGGGTGTTTTCGGTTGCAAACACACAAACAAGTTGGTTTGTCATAGTTTTTATTTTAGAAATACAAACAAATTTTTGCTGTCGATAAAATCAATACCGTGCATGCGTAAATATTCTTCCTAACTACGGAACCCTTCTCTATGCGTCGTCCGACACGCACCGGGACGGTTTTTTTTTCTAAAATTATTTTCTCTGAGTTTTAAATTAAATAAATATGCCTAGTAAAAGGTTAACAGTAGGATTGATTCATTTCTAATCTCTCCTCTCTGAATGCAAGTCTTAAGAGGCTTTCTTTAAGGCTTCTTGAAAAGGTCACCGTCTTCTCTGCTTATATTATATTACATATCTCATAGGACAAACTACATGGCATGTTTCATCTTTGAAGAGAGGTCACTCAGAAACTGTAAATAGAAGTGCAATACGTACCACCTTGCCAAGATGAGCCACTATGAGCCATACATGCTATAAAACAAAGTCACTTTTCATGTGTCAGTGTGACGGCGGTCATACAGACACATGAAAAGTGACATTGTTCTAAATGGGGGTTTTGACGCTGGCAGACATCGGCTCAGTTGCCAAAGAAGAGAAGAAAAAAATGATGGTGAAAATCATTGTGTAGTTTAGAAGAACTAAGCGTAGTTCTTCTAAACTACACAATGATTGTCACCATAATTTAAAAAAATATAGAGCATTTATTTCGGAAGGTTTATAATACATTCCTAATTTACTTAGATATTACCGACACAGAAATCTCGATGTTTTGATATGTCACCACATCAGTCAATTGCACCCGTGCGAAGCAGGCGTGGGTCGGTCACTAGTATTATAAATTGTGATATTAAATGCGTTTGTCTATAATAAATAAAGTCTGATATAAACCACATGATATGTAATTATATGGAATAAGATTTCCTTTAAAAGATGTTTGAAAATTAAGGGTGCTTTAGACCGTCGAACTGAATCACTTTTACTACGGGACCGGGGTAAAAATCAGCGGTTCCATACTAAAGTTTAAGGTGAAATGAAAATGAAAATGTTTATTTGTCCCAAATCAGTTACATGAATTATAAACGAGATATAAATAAGTAATTGATAATACTTGTGTTGGGGCTACCTCGCTCTATCCCTTATTTATTAACAATATTGAGACGATTGTTTACAAAAGGTGACTAAAAATACAATTTAGGTAAAGTTTAATACCTATTTTTCTAAACTGTGTGGGATAGCTGTTTTTTTTTTTGCGATTTCAGTTTGTTGAGCACCTTATATAGACACTAACATTTTGAGAGACGTGTCACTTTCTGTAAGAGGAGGCTTTACTCCTGATATCTTTTGATTACTGCAATAAAAGAGCATAAAGTCGTGACCTTTTATTTTACAGTTAGAACCTATTTCTCAGCTAGAACAACATGTGAGTTAAAGCTCTTAACAAACAATTTCCAACGATTATCTCACACTATTCCCTACCAACACGTTTTTCAATAAGGCCACATTATCCCACCAACATACCTCCTAAGAAGGATAGATCATACTGTACTAAGAATGAAGCGACGAGTTTAGTTGCTCAAAATAGATTTGACTTAAAAAAATGGGAAGGTATACCTACTAGGTATACATTAGTACTCCAAATTATGTGAAGTTAACTATGATTTAATATAAATTAATAAACTATATATAACGGAAACTGAAATCGAACCTCCAAGACGAATAAGGAGGCACATTTTTGGCGACGAAAGTACGGATGTTGGTTTATCGTACGAAGACATTTTTAATGATTCCGGCCCATTGGGTTTATTGAAGTTCATTGTTTAATTCAAATTTCAAGCTTGAAGTCCTAACCTAATTTTACATTGTAATAATCCTTAGTTGCGAAAATGGGGAGGCGGCAAATTTAGGATTTGCCCCGGGCGGCAGAAATACACGCTACGCCACTGGGCAGATTGTGATTGTAATACTATTATTTGAGAATAAATAAACTATATTGTTACTAGTATTTAAAAATGAATAAACAATTTTTTATATTCCTTTTTTTATGTCGACTAATAATGGCAAGTAATCGAAAAATAAAGAGAGGGCAATAAAGAGAGAATAGTTGTTTTAGCGAATAGTCGAATACGAATACGCGAAAGTGAGTTTGTTTGTTTGCTACGCTTTGACGCTAAAACGGCTGAACATTAAGCACATGGGTAGACTATGACCTGGGTGAGGACTAGAGAGAGAATAGTTGTTTTAGCGAATAGTCGAATACCGATTAATCGGCATTCCCTATGGCGAATAGTCGATTAGACTATTCGCCATAGTCATAGTCATCATATAGTCTACCAATGTGCTAAATGTTCAGCCGTTTTAGCGTCAAAGCGTAGCAAACAAACAAACTCACTTTCGCTCTCTCTAAATGGAAACAATATAAAAACTGGCCAAGTGCGTGTCGGACCACGCACAATGAAGGGTTACGTAATTATGATGAATTTATCCTAGGAACAAACTTAACATTGTAGTTAAAAAACATGTTCTTCCATTCATTCCGACTGCAAATGTAAGCTTTTACGCACAATATTGAGAGATTTACCATGCTATTTTGAGAACAAAGACTTCTTATAGGTTTTCCTGTAATCTGTAAGTATAGAACAATTTTCTGTATTTTTTTCAAAATTTTAGCCGCGTTAATTTCGGAGATTTGTTTTTTTTTTTTTTTGGGAAATACTTCAAATAACTTCTCCTGCTCTGGGCGGAGCAGGAGGGTGTGTCAGACTCTTACTCACTAAAACCTACCCGTATTCCTTCCGTTGCCTGTGTTGCCAGGGGCCTCAGTGACCCTTTAGTACCTTCCCGCGATAGTTTCCGAAATAAGGGGGAATCGACAATTTTCATCTATTTTCTTAAATAACTTTAAAGCTTATTTTTAAATAAAAAAAAAATATATACTTGAGACCCTTTTATTTGATATGTTACACGGCACAGTGGGCAAAATATTTTTCTTATTTTCTCCCAAAACTGACACCCATATTCAAAATTCATTTATGTACAAAACACGTCCGTGTTTGGGTCACAGAAATTTATATGTGTACCAAATTTCAACTTAATCGGTCTAGTAGATTCGCAGAAAATTGGCTGTGACAGACGGACAGATAGACGAACATTATGTGTGATCCAATAAAGGTTCCGTTTTTGCATTCGGACATACGGAATCCTAAAAATTGAGATAGCAAGATACATGACAACGCCGTGTGTATGTGAAGCTGCCTTAAGAGGCCGACAACACCTAAAGCGCGGTCACTGTCGGACTGCATAGAAAAGAAAGAGAAGCGCGATGACACAACGCTGGTAATTTATTGCAAAATATGAAGCAATTATCGATTTACAAAAAAGCAATAGATTGTATAAAAAAATAAAACACTATTATGCTAATATGTTGCTTGTAAAATAATCTGACAAAAAATCAGAATGATTGCATGTACATATATTAGTATGGTTTTTAATCGTTAAAAGAAATTTTTAGAGATACCTTCGTGATTTTTTTCTATCGTATCACATTAGTTGTATTATGTTTTCAACACACTATCTACCTAGGATATATCCTGAAGAATATCATATATTTTTGTGATTTTGTTTACTGCAGTGGATCATATACTTTTAGGCATTATAAAACTTACAAAATTTGCGTTTAGGTCTTAAAGTCCCCTTAAATTCACTTAAACAATGTTTTGGCGCGATACACGTGCCATAATCCTCTAATGACAGCACTATAATTTACTATCGAGATTGATCTCATTGATTAGGTACTGGAGTGCAGTGATAGATTTGCGATTATGCTGGGATAACACCTGGTGTGGATAACACACAATTAATGATATTAATTAATAAACAGCACCATTTGGCTGCTTCTAATTTGCCTTCTAATGATGATTGATTCAAACTTAAATTCTTTATAATAAAAATCAGGTTGTTTTCATCGTGCCTGAATGCCTTAGTTGTAAACTAAAATAAATAAAAAAATAAAGAAAGTAAAATAAAATAACTTTTATCTTTGGAGGGATACCTCAAATAGACAATAACTGTGGTTTTCTCTGCGGTCTTCAACAAAGGGCCACTGTGGGAATTTACGGTACTTAAGTAAGATGAAGAGAGTTAACATACGATTCGATCAGTCAAAATCACGCCAAAACGCTTCAATTTTGACAGGTCAAAGCGTAAATTAACGATAGGTATCATCTCTACATCTTACCCCGAGTGAGACAGAAGGACATGTCAAGCGAATCGTTAATAATAATAATAATAATTCTTTAATTTCAGACATATAGTCCACTTTGTTAGTAACAAATTTACTTATACACTATATTACTCGTAGTAAGAAATAAATTACATAAATTTAAATATGAAATAGGACGATTCATTTTGGCCATGGAAGTTTGTTAATTTTAAACTAACTCTTGCACACGGTATCGCCCGCGTGGAGGCCGGAAATGATCCCACGGGAACCGAATTTCGTCAAAATCCGTCCACCCGTTATGGCTTGAAAATATAACAGATAGAATTTTTTTTTTTTTGATAAAGATTTGTTATTTTTTTTTTTAATCTAAACCTTTCTTTCTTACAGCATCATCACAGGCGCCTCCGAGCTTCAACCTGCCAGCTATCATGCACGTCGAAAGGAACTGGTACGTCATGCCAACCGAGCCACTCGGGTCGTTTGTGACCAAGGTCTACCGTGAGAACAGTGGCAATGACAGGGTTACCTTTGGGCTGGAGACCTTTGGACCGCCGGCTCCGTTCAGGATAGATCCTCATACAGGGGTCGTGACTGTCAATGATACGCTTGTTGATAAGGTAAGAATGACTTTCATTATATTCTTATTTATCTCGCAGATTTCGTCGATGATTTCAATAATTAATTCAGAATGATTTAATGAAATCGAGTTTCCATTAATTAACTATCATTATCTTAAAAAAAAAACTCAAAGTATTTAGGTATTTCAATTCAAGTCAAGGAGTCGGTCAGTTAGAAATATGAAGCTAGTTGCCCATTCCAAAGCGTAGTAGGCACCTATGGAGAAGAACAGACAAGAAACTCCATGGACACTCTTTTAAATTATATTGATACATAAAGATTAGTACAAAAATAATGTTGAATTTATAACTAAATGTGAGGATGTAAAAGAAAAAACGCGTCCATAGTAGCAAAATAAACAAAAACAATTTCAAAATAAAATAATTACAAATAAGCCGAGGAAGCTAAGAGGTGACCAGTCCCAACTGACGGCGCCCGTTCACGAGCATGACACATGGATTAGCACCGTACAGCTCAACCATTTTGAAGGAAGCTAAATGATCCAACACACGCGCCACCATCAGCGAGACATCTGAGTGAGCATGACATACTCTCAGCCGCCAGAGCCCATTCAAGTCAATTACATAATAACCGGTAAATGGTAGCTCTATTATACATAGTACTCACACCTGTGCAATGCAATTATACAATACAAAGTAGATCGATAGATAGATAGAATACTCTTTATTATGTACACCATAAAAATTACAGCTATAAAGATAGAAATTTTACATAAGGTGACACAATGGGCGGTCTTATCGCTAAAAGCGATCTTTTAAAGACAACCTTTGATTAGGGGGAAAAGAGATTAGGGGATTATTGGACTATTGGATTAGGAGGGAAAGGAGAGACAGTACTGCAGGTGGTCTGTGGTGTACCATTCACATACATATATACAATAAATACATACATACATAAAATATATTAAAATTATCCATATAATATGTTCAATAATAATTAATCATAAAAATAGCGCTATGAATCAAAACAGGTGCAAAGAACAAAGAAAATAAAAAATATGTTTAAGGAGAGAGATAGTGTTTTTTTACACTATTAGATTTATTGATTTTAGTAGATTGAATTTATACAATGCAAAGATAGTCTTACAATGTTCAGCTGCTCCAACAGTATTTTCAAATGTTAATTATTCAATTGGTTGTGGTTGTGGTTTTTGGAGCAGGACCAGCATTGAGCCAAGCATTTTTATCAGCGATGTAATCACCCAACTTATAATATGCCTGCCTGCATAGTGTGCGATTTAAACAAGATTTGAGTTTCATCTCATTCAGTTGAAGTATGTGGGGTGGAATTTTATTGTAACATTTTAAACAGTACCCCATGAAAGATGAGTCTACTTTAGCCAGTCTGAAACCTGGCTGAGATAATAGGTCCCTATTTCTAGTACTATAATTATGTCTTTCACCTCTTTTACTAAAAAGATATAAATTTTTTCTTATCATTATTACCTACATATTATTTTGGTAAAAACATGTTTTCCCACCTGTCAATATAGTATGAAGACTTTATATCTTTTAAGGTTAGGGTTCCGTAGTTAACAAGAAACCTAGTGACAAAGTATAGTTTCGCCATGTCTGTATGTCTGTCCCTGGCTTAGCTCAGAGATTCTTAGTACTGGAAAGCTGTAAATTGGCACGAGTATACATATTAATCACGCTGACAAAGTGGTAAAGAAAGTTGTACGTAATGTGGGGATGATTTTTTTTTCTCGTCCATCTGTTGATGTAGTATCGTTGGATAAGCCGTTCGAAAATATGGGTTCGGGTATGTGAAGACCAATTTCGATTTAGGACCTCGTTTGCGTAATATTAAGCTTTAAAGTGCTCGTTTTTGTTAGAGTCAAGTCCCCCCCCCCCCCCCCCCGGCCAGCTAAAAAGGGAAACTATCACAGCTAAGTAGGCTGTACAAGTTAACGAGTAATAGTCTACCAACTTACATCTGCAGTTGGAGAATTGATTGTTATGTATATCGATGTATGGGAGAACATGTTTTTCAACTACAATTTTAAGTTTATTTTTGGGATAAATTCATCCCAAGTACGGAACCCTTCATTGTGAGTGGTCCGACACGAACTTGGCCGGTTTTCTTTTGTATTATTGTCTATCCATTTGGTACTTAATTCGCTACCAACCTACCTGGACCTAGGGGTTCATTGAGGCAATGGACAGTCTTCTAATCGTGGTGTTTTTGGTGTTAGTGATGACTATGCTAAGGTATCCATTTTATTTGATACTAGCCCGCGGTTGCTGCCCGCGGCTTCACCCGCGTGCTTTTTTCTACAATAAAAGTACTAAGATGCTCCTACAAAGTCCTGTCAAAATCGGTTCAGCCGTTTCAGAGATTAGTCGGAACAAACAGACAGACAGATAAACATTTTAAATATTGTTTTTGTGTAATAAGTACCGTATATACTTTCATATGCATTTAGTAAAGAGCTGTTATTTTGACATTACAAACAGACACTTCAATTTTATTTATTTGTATAAATGTATAAATAAAATTTCTAAAAATAAGTAGCATTTACTCCTTATTACATCAGCTATCTGCCAGTGAAGCTCCAGTCAAAATCGGTCCAGCCGTTTCAGAGATTAGCCGGAACAAACAGACAGACAGACAGACAAAAATTGTAAAAAATGTTATTTTGGTATACGAGTATGTACCGTATATATATACATCCATAATAATATACTTTTAGTTAAATGCGGTTATTTTAATATTACAAACAGACACTCCAATTTTATTTACCTGTATAGATTATGCTGAACCCAATAAAATAGTTATATTATAACTTTCTCGTTTCCACAAATCATAAGAAAAACCGATCATAGAAGTTATTATGGCCAGACGTTTCTATAATGTAGATAAATGCAGTAATACAACGACTAATCCGCCCTGCTAAGCTCATAAGTCCTATATCCCAAATGTATTTTTTACAGGAAAGGCAAAAACGTGTTTTGTTGAATGCGACCATTTATGGTTTTGTGGAAGTGTTTGAAAGTATATGATATTGATAAAAAACTGTTTTAGTTTTGCTCGTCATTAATGTATTTCCTTTCAATAGAAAAATGTTTGTTAAGGCTTTAATTCTTTATAACAAGGTGCTAAACGGCAGATAGGACAAACTAGAAACATGAGTTTGAGTAAGTAAATGCACAGATAGGTCGTTTTCAACAGTGTTGCCATGGTGCCAAATAAGTAAAAAATAAAAATACCTAAAATGTCAGATAAGACCTTTATGCTTAGTAAGGCAGTAATACAATACTGTTAATTTATAATTATCCATTATTTTCCTTATTCACTAAAGATCACCGCAGTGAATAAAACAAAAGACGGTCGGCACGTCGAAAAGACGTGCAGTGATGACGCACAGTGGAACGAATGTATGGGAGCGGTTGGACGTAGACATGTCCGAAAAATAAGAGTAAAATTATGACAAACTAATGATGCCATCTTATTCGATTACTTAATGCCTTCATAAATTGTGGTGATGAATTTCTTCATAACTCCCATATTTCGGGAGTAATTTGAGAAAATGTGAAATTTTACTATGAAAATGAGTGTATCGAGCTCTCTCCCTCCTGATTCCGGGCTTGTTTCAAGTAGCGGTCTCTAATATCGTAATGCTATTACTAAGAGCTATATTTAATACTAAGACACATAGTGCGCCAAATGTGCACTTTCTGGGATAAAAGGAAATGAAAATTTAAAAAAAAAAACGTTTTTTCCCCATTTGTATTTACTTTAAACCGCAGACAGACTTATTAAGAGGTCTATAAATATATTATATATATACAGAAATATATATTAACAAAAATATTCACAAGAACTGATGAGAGTATGACTTTTAAGTAAGTTGATAATAAATTACCTAGTTTCATTAAAAGTACAATAAATAATTAAGATGTAAGCTCTAATTTACTAAGTTACACATTTTAAAACAATAACATCATTTAATTATCTTCGTCATCATCATCATCATCAATTAATTCAAATTCAGAATCGATGTCCGCTAAATCATTTATGTTAACAAATTCGATATCACTTTTCTCAGAATCCGTAAGCTCATAAAATTCCTTAAAAGAAGATTTTTTTACAAACTTATTTCCTTTTGGACGGATACTTGTAACAAGTGGATCAGAAGACAGTAAAAGATTGTGCATAATATCTTCATTGCATGAGATACTGCTATGCTTTCGAGAATGCCCCTCTCTATATTTTCTAAAATCTTTATTTCTAGCCTCAGATGCCTCTTCGGATAGAAAACCAATGGGCACAATTGACATGTTCTGAACTATGTCTGGCCCATGCATTAAAATTTTATGAAGTGAAGAAGGCATATAATACCATGGGTATAACTCCACGTAAAGCTTAGCAGTATCAAAGCAGAACTCTCGGAATTTAGTTACGTTGATCTTCTCTCCTGATGAAATACACTGCAAGATCACACAGATTTTTCTTAAAAGCATAGCATCTATTCCGGTCAGTTCAGCAGATTTAGTGTAGTTTTCAAAAAATCTCCTTGCCGAGTTGCCATTGTTGGTGGATCCACTGCCTTGTTTCACAACATCGAGAAGTAAGCCCGTTTCTCTTCTTACAGCCTCTTGAACTCTTTTCTTCCTGTCATCAACTTGCCTTTTTGCTATATCACCCCTTACTTGCCATGATTTTATGTCTAATTTGTAGGAAATGTGTAATAAGCATTCCATTGAGCGAATCCAAGCGTGAAGGGTGCTTAAGCTATATTTATACATGTCCTCGTTTGCGTGTTTATCTTTGATTAACTCTAAATTATTCATTTCTTTAGGACAAGCCTTGCATATGTCACACACTGAAGCTGCTGTATTGGATATAATGGAATGAATTTTACCATCAATCATTGTCAACAGCAGTTGGTGTTTGACACTAATTCCATCAGTGATGGTGGATGGAGTTAAGGCTTCAATCTCTGCTTCGATTTCAGCCATCTCTCTCTGCACATTTTCTTTGGTTTCCTTTATAAACTTAAACAATATTGGCCGGCAAAATGAAGTGGAAGATGGTCGCTCGTTTTCCCAAATTGTTACACCTTTTGAGACGAGCCGCAGTGGTACAAGACTAATCATAAAATTACTAGCAAGATCGATTTGCTCATCTTCACTCGTCCTTTGATGATAAATGCTTTGGCTAGATGATCCGTCAAAACCCCATTTGCTGGTCAATACGAGCTGTTGATTGGGATCAACAGGGGTTTCTAACGACCTAATAAGTCTTCTTGAGGTTAAATCCATCAAGGCTTGTAATTTGATTTTTGCAGAGCTCTCTGTAACTGTGAGATCTTCTTTGGCCGGATAGCACTTAATTTTTTCTTTAACCAACATGTAGTAACTCGGGTATTGAAGAGCTCCTTCTTGAGTGTTGAAATCCCGAAGAGTGTTATAGCGCCATTTCGATAAGTTCATCGATACATAAAGAGCCAATGCCTTCAAAGGGGATATTTCCCGTACCTGAATTGATTTACCTTCAATGAAGGCTTTGATTTTTGAGGCCTCTTCTGGATTCTCCGTCAAGTATTTCATAACATAAGCTGTATCGCTTTGTCCTGCCTTTTGAAGCGCCCTTTCGGCCGAAAACATAATTTCAGCGCTGCTACTGCTGCATGAAAGACTATCTTCAGTGCGTCTTCTTTTTTGCCGGTTACTAAGGTCCTCAAAAGATTTACGAGGACTAGGATGTGTACAAGTTGAAGCATCAGATTTAGCAGGAGAAATTATGGGCTCGATGACGTCACTTATATTTTCTGTAGAAGGTTCCATATTTTCATTCTGTAATTCCGGCCATTGAATTGCAGCCTGTAGCCAAATCTCATGTTTCTTCCGAAACTTATCTGTGCTTCTTCCAGACTGTGTCCATTTTGCATAAATGCGGTAGCAAAATCGACGACACCAGTCTTTTAAACTTGTTTCAGCACTTTCACATAACTGAACACAACTGTTATCTTTTAAAACACTGAACAAATAGTTAAAGTCGCGTAAATCTTTATGTGCGCGTGCGCATAAAGCAACGTGAATATCAAGATGTGTATTAAAATTTGGAAAATACATTGCGAGATTAGCTTGGATACAACGAGGTGTAAATCAACACTGATTTTAAAGTTACTAATAGTGACCTATTTATATAAAATCCAGGTATCCCAGGTATCCTTTGTTAAATATTGCAAGGTAATTAGTTATTGTGATAATTAGTAAATGATGCATGCTAAATTAGTGTATTAAGAGCCATTTAGTAATTAAATAATAGCAATGTTCTTATCAGTAATCATTAGTGCATCAGTTTTATATGTAAACCTTAAGTCCCTAATTATATATCCTAATTAGCTTATATCTTCTCTAATTGGCTGCTCAGAAATGTTATTGTAATAAGGTAAACCTTTAGAAAAACGGTTTTAATCAACAAAATAAACAAAAAATAAAAAAATTGTGTTATAAAATAAACATCACTCTTTATCCCAGAAAGTGCACATTTGGCGCACTATGTGTCTTAGTATTAAATATAGCTCTTAGTATTAGCATTATGATATTAGAGACCGCTACTTGAAACAAGCCCGGAATCAGGAGGGAGAGAGCTCGATACACTCATTTTCATAGTAAAATTTCACATTTTCTCAAATTACTCCCGAAATATGGGAGTTATGAAGAAATTCATCACCACAAGTTATGAAGGCATTAAGTAATCGAATAAGATGGCATCATTAGTTTGGCATAATTTTACTCTTTTTTTTCGGACATGTCTACGTCCAACCGCTCCCATACATTCGTTCCACTGTGTGACGTGCCGAGTTTGAAAGATCATTATCGGTATTGGAGAAGTTTTGACAGGTTTGCAATTACATTTAGATTACAAATCGGTGTTACTCAAAGCAAAATAACTAAATTAGATAGTGAATGCGGGTGTTAAAAGCTGTCAATAGAAATTGAAGATGCCATAAAAGTATTATTTTTATTGGATGAATGAAATTGTATGGAGAGTATTTTTTTCCATGTATGATCTATGACCTCTTTCTGATTGCATACTGGCAAAGTATGTTCAGTTGAACAAAAAATTCAAAAGCTTCTTTACGCTCAATAGATTAAAGGTTATTAAATTATTAAAGTTTCGTGATAACTTGTTTTGTCGATAACTACTTATAATAAAACAAATTATTTAAAAAACAAAAAACCCGATTTTGTTTTATTTCAAGCTTTTTAGTTAACGTATTTATGGAATTGACTCATTACTAGCTTTTATTTGATATTAATATTGTTGTAATTTATTTAAAAAAACGTTTCCCTCCCTTTTTTGTATTTGCAGATGATTTAATAGAATATATAAAAATTATATAGCCTATGTCACTCCCACAATGAAGACGAATCTAATGACACCTCTTATGTTAAAACCCATCAAGCCGTTTAGGCTACAGAGCGTGCCAAAGAAATAGACATACATACATACATACATACATACTCCCGAAAAATATTACCCTCCTTCTGGGGCAGTCGGGTAAAAATAGAAGACTTTGAAACATAGAACTATTAACTTGAAAATGATTGTAACTGAACGAATTTAGACAAATAAAAAATAATTAGGTATGTTTATTTATTTATTGATTTAGGATCTCCAACAAAAGATGGATCACTTATAGGAGACCACGGCATGCACAATAAAGTTAACAACTAAGCTAGCAAAGTTAAAATATTAATGAAAGGTAAAATTAGGAAAAACATTTAGAGATACTTAAATTAAGGATTAAGAGGAAGGATTCTACGGTGCGATGTCAAAAATGGAGAAACGAAATGTCACTTTGTATAAAAAGAGCTGTGTCTATTCTTCGTAGAAATAGAAAGCGTCATGCTAAGCCTGCAGGTCCATGGAGTATTAGAACAAAAATATTAAATTTTTAAAGATTGTTTTTTTTTTAATAGGTTTCAAATGACTAAAAAGCTTTTAAAGACTTCTGGTTTACCAGGAAATGTCCTGGCAAACTGAAAGTCTTTAAATTAAAAGCTTTTTGTTCTAATACTCAATAAACCTGCAGGCTTATTATGACGGATAAAAAAAAATTATATCTATGCTAGTTTTAAGAACTAGCTTGGCTTGCAGATGGAAAGCAATGGGTAGCTTGCCGTCCAATAAGGACCAGTCCCGGGTCAACGGCGCATTGTGTTCCACCAAAGAGATGTCATCAGCACAAGTGTAGGGGCCCACTAGGGCCGATGCCTGCCGGGGTCGCGGGAAAGTCCAAAATGGTTACCGAGGCCCCTGGAAACACAGGCAACGGAAGGAATACGGGTGGGTTTTAGTCAGTAAGAGTCTGACACACCCTCCCGCTCCGCCCAGAGCGGGAGAAGTTATTTGATAATTTCCTACCTAATAAAAGCATAGGTATTAATATTTTTTTAAAGTATTTATTTTACCTATAATGCATTCGACACACGATTTATTATATAACGGCCATGACACGCGACTAATCACTTCTATTTCTAACAATTTAAAAACAATTGAAAAACAAAAACGGTCAGGAGCGTGTCGGACCACGGGCACTGAAGGGTTCCGTAGTTGAGATGAATTTATCCCAAGAACAAACTTGACATTGTTGTTGAAAAACATGTGAAAGCTCGCGTGGAGTGAGCTGTCAGTGTCATTTCACTGATGCTAGGAAGTGACCAAGCATTACATTTATAATCATAATCGATATTTTAATTATATGTTTATGCTAATTCTATTGATCATTTTATATTATTTCAAAACTAGTATTTAAGTGTTGAAACGTTACTATTTGGGGTTTTTTAAAAATAAAATAGCAAAACAGAAATTCAGTCAGAAACTCAATTTGTTTTTTTTAATCCCCACCACACCCCCGAAAACCATGAAAACGACATCCTTGATGATAAATCTGAATTTTTTTGCAGCCGCCATCTTGCTTTTTAATTTTGACCTCACTATCGGATTTCACACCCCCGAAAACCATGAAAACGATACCCATGATGAAAAATATGAATATTTTCGCAGCCGCCATCTTGCTTTTTAGATTTGATGTCACTATCGACTTTAACACCCCCGAAAACCATGAACACGACACCCGTAATGAAAAATCTGAAAAATGAAGCGAGCCTAGCCGCCCGCCGGCCGGCGCGTGCGCTGCGCGAGTGTCAGTTGAACTGTTGAATTTTGTTATAGTATTGATGACGGTGATTTCATGAATATTATTTTATTATTGGCAACGGGTTGGTCGGTATAAATTTACCTACCTAAAATAAAATATTAGAAAGGTACTTATTAAATAATCCGCACGTTTTTTATTCGAATGGCTCATGTACACAGACACACACATCGTTTAGTTAGGTTTCCACATAGTTTGTGAGGGGATAAATTCTACGGTCCGTCAGCCAGGCATACTTTTAACACTTGATCACTTGATACACTCGGTTATCTCTTCTTATTGAATAGATTTGGGTTAATAACAACGCTGAATAACGTCGCACAGTCTTTAGTCGACTCAATCCACTATCGCTCGTTCAAAACACACCGCGGTTGGGTCATGGGATTGCGTTTATTTAATCAGTTAACTGATTATGATCAATAGAATAAGTATAAAATTATTATTAAAATCTCGATTATGATTGTAAATGTAATCCTTGGTCCATCCCTAGTATCAGGTGGGATGACACTGACAGTTCACTTCACGTTCACTTCACTTAAGTTTTCACGTTGAGAAGGTTACAGAATAGCACTGAAGGGCTCCATGGTAAATTTTCATATATTTTCTTAGATAACTTTATAACTATTTGTTTTAAAATTATTAATAAAAATATACTGGAGACCCTCACAGAAAGCCCTTTTATTTGATATATGGTAGGTACAGTGTACAAAACTTAAAAAAAAAGCTTATTTGTCTCCCTAATTCAATATTTATTTATTTGCGTAACCCTGTCTGTGTTTGGGTCACAGAAATTGATGTATGTACCAAATTTCAACTTAATCAGCCCACTACTTTCGAAGCAAATTGGCTTTGACAGACAGACAGACACACGAGTGATCCTATATGGGTTGCGTTTTTTCATTTGAATGGAACCCTAAAAACTCTTAATTTACTGAATAAATATTTTTCATCATTAATCAATGTGAAGCAGATTGAGAGCAACATGATTTAGATTGACAAATAACTTGAAATTCTTAAATAAATTGTATTGAAAATTAAATAATCTATCGGTTCTATTTTGATATCTATCAATAACTATGTAAGTATGATGTGCTGCGATGTTTCAAAATTTAACTGCGAAAATAATGTTAATTATTTTACAGCTATACGTAAGCTTTTATCTAATTTTGACAAAGTTATTGTGTGTTCAAGGTTTTAATGCATTTTGTTATCAAAATTCTAACATAAGTAGTTACAAGATTAATTTTGTGGTTAAATTAATGCTTAATGAGTTACTAATAGATTTGATGAACGCACTAATAGGTCCAGAGGATTATTTTAAACCAGGTTCAGGTTTGAAATAATCCACGGGTTCAGGTTTTGTGGTTTTTAGGAAAGAACTTTCAATTTAATAAGACTTACTTTCATACTTGTTAAAACATCTATAGTTAGAAATATTAAGACCGTCATTAATTTGCACGCTAACTTCTAATAAAATGCGGAATCGACAAATTTTAGATTCGGAATAAAAAATTGGTTGCCATGCAACTTTGTCAAGGAATTAACAATCGTCCTTCGGGTCGAATTTCGACCAAGGTGGCCATTCTTAGGCGAGCCCAGCCATCGAAAGGGATATTATTGTGCACAAGTGTTTGCACAGACACAGGTGCATTATCTCTTCCCTCACTCTCATATCCGATGGAACGGCAATCCGACACGACGAGAGAGAGATCAGGCGCAGCAGGACCAACTTGCGTGCTTAACGTACTTTCCGAGGCACGGGGGCTGTTACTAAGAAATGTTTAAAGGAAGTGTTAATGGGGTTTCCCATTAGCAGTCGCGCCTGCGACCATGAGACCAACAAACTACACCCACGTTTGCGCAGGTGTCTCAGTCAAAACATACACGATAACTTACACTTCTCTTCAGACATACAAAAAGCTTGACACACATAAAAAATCCTCAAGCAAAACGAAATACCTCTCAATTTGTGTTTCGATTTTTAACGGATCATTATTATAATCACTTAAGTGGCAGTTTAAGAGTACCTCAATCTTGGAGGTCAGGTCAATCAATAACGACGCTGTGGGAATCACGGCGGCAGCTTTTATCTGTCTAACATCTGTTAGGAATAGATAAATATTTTATGTTTATGTATAAATGTTTTATGACCACGACCATGTTCATCCATTACATAGCGAGACTCCTCCGTGCCTCGGCAAGCCCGTTAAGCCGTCGGTCCCGGCTGTCATTCGTAGATCTTTGACAGTCGTCACGGGTAGTTAGAAGCCCGAAAGTCTGACAACCAGTCTTATCAGGAGGTATTTCGGACGTGTTTCGTAGTAACTGGGTTGTGGAGGCCGAATAAGCAGCCATATACAGGGTGACATTGAAAACATGCGACAAATCGAAATGGGAGATTGTACTCATCATTATGAACAACTTTTACTAAGGGACCAAAGCTACAATCCCAAAAAAAAAACTGCTGTCCCCTACATTTATGTTCGCAATACCTCATCAAAATGTAGGAAAAGCAGATTTTTTTTTTGGGATTACAGCTTTGGTCCCTTAGTAAAAGTTGTTAATAATGATGTATACAATGTCCCATTTTAGTTTGTCGCAAGTTTTCAATTTCAACCTGTATAAAACTATAATATAAAACAAAAACTAAACGCTACACTTACTCGTACTTCGTATAGGCTACTAATGAACTGATTTTCCAATGAACGAAAATTACAAAAAAAAATACGTGCAATCGAACATAGAAACTCCTCCTTTTTTAAGTCAGTGAATAAAAACAAGAGCAAATGACGTACAAATGATTTTTTATTGGCATGCACAATGAAGAATCTTATTTATAACACGAATACTAATGTTAACAGATCGATAGTAGGGTTGGTTGTCTAAGTCTGTCTTTTTTTTTGGTGGGACATTATCAAATAACTTCTCCCGCTCTGGGCGGAGCGGGAGGGTGTGTCAGACTCTTACTGACTAAAACCCACCCGTGTTTCTTCCGTTGCCTGTGTTGCCAGGGGCATCGGTAACCCGTTCGATCTTTCCACCGGCCTCGGTCTAAGTCTGTCTGCGGCACTTAATTATCAATTAAGCGTTGTCGACGACTCGATCCTTAACCTAATCTTTCATAAACTTTAATTTGTCTTGACTATATCAAGTATAAACTTTCATCTTTAATTAAAATATCAAACTAAATCAATCACGTTAATCAATCAATCATTTATTTATTTATTAGTTTATAAGTTTCTCTTTCGAGTGTTAAATAATAAAACAATTATTTTTGGGTAGTTCATTGATTTAAAGGATTTAATTATTTAAGTTAGGAGTGCTTGTTGGGGGCTTGTAGCTAAGTAAGAACAGCCGCACGGGTCGATCGATCAGGTTAAGCTACGCTTGCCGCAGTTGGTCCGTGGATGGGAGACCATCTTTACATACCAAGACCCCTCCTTGCCTCGGAAAGCACGTTAAGCCGTTGGTCGCGGCTGTTATTTTTAGATCTTTGGCAGTTGTTACGGGTAGTCTTACCAAGAGGAATCGTATTACCCAGTAACTGGGTTGAGGAAGTCAGACAGGACTGCCTATCTCCACGCTCCACGTAAAATACTGGTATTCAGCTGCATAGACTAGAAGCCGACCCCAACACAGTTGGGAAAACGCTAGGCAGATGACTATGAGTTAGGAGTGCTTGTCATTCTATTTAATCTTGCATGCATGTCTTTTTCTTGTATGTATGACTCAATGTTTAAGCAAATAAATATTATCTATATATATACAAGGTGACGTTTAGCATCCTCGTCAAATTCAAGGAGTTATCTATGCTAATGATTCTCGACACGAATCAATAATAAAATAAGTGGGTCTTTTTTTTTTAATTTTCGGAAATCGGCATGTGTGTGACACGCATGTTAAATCGCGGCCTGTGTGATACCGGATATCGCACTGTAACTGCCTTTTTACACACACACACACACACTACCGCATACGCAACAGGGTGATTCTGTTCTGTGAAAGTGGTGTAGGTATTCTAAAATACTGTCAAACTTAAATAACTAAAAAAACAAGTATGTATTAATTATTGAGAAGGTATCGTAATTTTATTTGATTATATATGTCTTTCATAGCAGCCTCCTGAAATTTCACGAGGATGCAAAAGGACACCTTGTATAATAATTAGAACTTAAATATTCAATTACATTACATAAATTGAAATACACTCGCGGAAAAGAATACGGGTCAGTAAGAAAAACTAAAATTACTCTTACAATAAAGACTCCCGCTACACTCGCGGGAAAAGAATACGGGTCAGTAAGAAAAACTAAAATTACTCTTACAATAAAGGCTCCCGCAGATAGGCGCGACGCGACACTACTAGCACAATTTCTATGAAAACTTCACGGAAAGTGACGAGCTATCGCACTGCCTGTCGCTCCCGCGATATCGCGCCAATCTGCACGAACCTTAAAAAAGCTGGCCGCATGAGTGAAACTATATTGTAGATAATTTACCAGTTAATAAAACAACGCCAAATGTTGGAAACATTATTATTAATTGTCAAAATTACATAAAAAAAACTAAATATCAATAATTTTTACGATGATTGCCTCCCGTTCACCTCACATACAAGAAAATAACAAACTTTAAAACAAAATTAATACTGTATTGCCTCCACGGGCCACAGCTGACAGGTGACTGGGCATGCTGTTTGTTTTATTTTCTTATGCGATGTTGCGGGATATTGGTCCATTTTTCCACTAACACATGTTTTAGGTCTCGAAGTGTAGCTGGGGCGGGGTTTCGATTTCTTAAACACCTCCCAAGCTCGTACCAAGCATGTTCAATTGGATTCAAGTCCGGACTTCTCGCGGGCCACTTCATGCGATTAATGCCAACGTCCTGAAAATACTCATTGACAATTTGAGCTTTATGTGGCCTGGCGTTTTCATGCATGAATATTGAATTTTCACCCATATTCATTAAATATGGGCCGACATGCTTATTAAGAATTTCTTCCACATATATTGCACTGGTTTGCGTACCACTTTCTATTAGCACTAACTTCGTGCGATCTGAAGAGATTCCAGCCCAAACCATAACGGACCACCGCTGAACGGCACTTTTTCCCCAAAACTTAAAAAGCTGGAATAAAACGTTCCCCTGGCCGTCAGTAGACTCTTCGCCGCCCATCATGTGCATACAGCATAAATCTGGATTCGCCAGAAAACATTACTCTTGCCCATTCTTCGTCTCCCAATTGTTGCGTGTTCGCGGGCGTAACGTAATCTTGCTACCCGATGTTTCCTGTCAAGTTTTGGACCTTACAGTCTGCTCGCTGAAGTTGTCTCTACGGGTCTCTCGAAGTTGAGTTGTTACTGCATGATCGTAACAATAAATCGATCCTCTCGAGCCGTAGTACATCTTGGTCTGACGGTTCCTGGTCTTTGTCCTTATGTTCTACCCAGTTTCTAGGAAACGTTGGACGACTCGCTGCGCTGTAGATAGCGACACGCCTATTGTTCTTTCTGTACTGTACTGACTAGTGCCTTCTTCTAACATAGTGACGACACGTGTACGAACTTTTGGTGTTAGCATAATGATAGTAATTCAATAATGATGGTGTAAGACGACAATGACCGCCTTTTATCGTTTAGATTTGACAGATTGAAAAAAGAGGAGAGAAAACAAGCAAAAGTAAAACAATCGCGAATTGATTTATTTCCAAATTCGAGGTTTTTAAAATTTTAACTTTATTAATTACGTTGTAGATCATTTATGGTTTTATTTCATACTATATTAAAATTCTATGTAATATAAAGTTAGTTTCATGCATGTACCTACCAGTATTAATTTGCAAGTTACAGAGATTTTAGTCATCGACCCGTATCATTTGACCGTGAGTGTAGCTTTGAAGTGTCGTATGTATTTATCACTTTGAATCATTTTATTTCGTTTAGGTTTTAGTGAAATTAGAACTTAGCCTTGTGTAAAATTTCACAATCTATAAGGTCCCATTTTCTCTAATAGCTCCATTGATGTCATTCTAAGAAAATCTAGCACTCAAAGAGCATGAAATTCAAAGCTTGTAACAGTAAGTAAGTACTTGTATTTCTGTTGATTCTGTTATTAAGAGTGTTTATATTTAGATAGAAAATAATTTATTTTCTACTGAAACCAAATGTCTAAAGAATCTTCAGAATCCTGTAAAGTACACTTTTAGTTACTTACATGAATATCACAGAATATAAGAAGCTGGTTCTAATTTTAAACAATCTTCCACGTAGCACCATATGCGAGAAAACCCCACTTTCAAGAATTTTCAACAAATTGATACAAATTAAATAAGAGCAGAATTTACTTTTGCGTTTAAACAAGTTCCAAGTTATGTACAAAATCTTTGCTGTAATAAAACTTATGAATTAACTTCAATGTAGTTTATAAGATTTACTTAGTGTGCCTTCAAACTTCTCATTAGACTTAAGGAAAAGTTTCACCTTAACATTTAGCAATGTTAAGGTGAAACTTATCCTTAAGTCTAATGAGAAGTTTGTAAGGAAAAAGCTAGGCAGATGCTAGCCCATCTGCCTAGCTTTTTCCCAGCTATGTTAGGGTCAGCTTCCAGTCTTACGGGATGCAGCAGAATACTAGTATGTTACATGGATCGACTGCCTATCTGACCTCCACAACCCTTACTGGGTAATACGATACGCCTTGGTAAGATTGGTTGTTAGACTTTCGGGCTTCTGACGACCCGCAATAACCGTCAAAAATCCACGAATGACAGCTGGGACCAACGGCTTAGCGTGCTTTCCGAGGCACGCAAAGATGGTCACCCATCCATGAACCAACTGTGGCAAGCGTAGCTTATTCTAAACGATGGACCCGTTTCACTTTCACACGTTATTTTTGAGAACAACAGCTATAAACATTTCTGGGAATCCTGACGTAATATCGCTATAAAGGGCTTCGCTAAACCATTTTATTAGTGTTATACCCACATAACATTCTTTAACCAAACATTTTATAACTTTCCAGGAAAACCGCTCCTACTCGCTTTGGGTAACGGCAAACGACGGCTTCATACCACAGAAGACCGAAGTCTACGCCACAGTTTCCGACAAATCCGGCCAGCGACCTAAGTTACCCCACCCGCCAACCCTGAACTTTCCCGCCTACGCCAACATACCTTTACAACCAAAGTTCACTAGGACCACACAAAGCACTACCAAAGCAACAAACATATATGTAACAGTACCTGAAGCAACCACAACACTCACTACTTTAAGTCCTCCGAACCCTCCCGATGATACGCCGCCTGGTGGAGAGAGCATAGTCCGTAACGATGATGGAACAACCAGCACTGAAGCGCCCAATAAGAATCCGACGAGCAATGAAATGCCTCTGACAGTGGTGCCTCTTATAGCTATTGGTGCCCTGGTAGTCATTGTCGCAGTTGTCATCCTCTTCGTGTGCAAGAAAAATAATGCTCAGAAGAAGGATAGCAAGAAAGATGACATGGTGAGTAATTTACAAATTCTTTATGTAGTCGAATGGAGTTTTGTGACTTTTGAAGTAATGACAATTTAGGAAAGTCAATTAATTTTCTTTTGCAAAATAACTCTAATATTAACTCGTTATCTGTACTAGTTACGATAAATGAAAATTCTTTTAGTGCGCAAATATTAAATTTAATATTAATTTGAGGAATAACGTTGTAAAAACAGAATCATAATTATTTTTAATAATAGATTTTAATAGAAAGAACAATTCAATTAACCACTTAGTTAAAATTCAATTAACTTGGAAATATGAACCCGTTTTATTATATGGGATATAATTTTCACGAACTTGATACGGTGTTTTGATGCTATTAAATTCTCGTGTTATATTATCTAAATTATTTAAATGTTAAAAGAACCGCTGGAGGTACGAGTAGGTATTTCAAATTGGCTATCGATTACACTCTTTGATACAATACTATTAGTTTTATTAACTTCACTCAGACAAAACTTGTAAATAAGCGTTAAAATTATTGTTTGTGTTTTACAAACATTATTTTGTTTGAACTTAATAACATTAATATTCCGATTCCAATTTAACTTCTTGGCAAAACCAGCATTTGTAAGTCAAATGTCAAAAATTGAAAATAGAATAGGACTGAGTTCAAGAATCTCAACTTCAACCCACGAACCTCGTTCCAGTAACCACTAAGCAAATACCAATAATACGATTTCCGTTAATTCCTTTATATGATTCCCATTATTCACAGAGCAAAGACTCAAGTGGGATCGTACTTCAAGATGCATCTCTTAATATGTGGGACCACCCACGTGCGTACTCTAACCGATATGAGTCCTGGGATAATGGTCACTTGCAGGTCAGTTTAAGATTTTACATTCACTATCTATTCCCCTTCCTTAGGCTTTGGCTTTGGCTTCCTTAGGCATAGGCCTATAGGCCTAGGCGTCGTGGACGATAGCGTCCACGACGGTACTCGTAATGTTATGAACGATGGGCCTAAGATATAGCTTTCATTAGGTAATCTATCTATTCCTACTTGTAACATTATTGATGGGCCTTTTCTTTTCATTTCCTTGCGGTTTGGCTTTCACCATGACTATTTTTCTGAACTTCAATTTAAATTGCCATTCATTTAGCTAATATTGATTAGTGCCCGTTCCATTCCTGGGTACAATGAAGCTTTTCTCTGCAGTGGCCGGGTTGATTAAGCTTCAGCTCTCGCTTTCGATACTTAAATTTTTTGTTAAAAAATTTGAGATCCCGAGGCTTAATTATCTCATCAACATTGAGGTTTTTCATTAATTCTATGATTATATAATCATTGTTTACTTAGTTGTTGACTTCCATCTCCCGAGGCTTAATTATCTCATCAACATTGAGGTTTTTCATTAATTCTATGATTATATAATCATTGTTTACTTAGTTGTTGACTTCCATCTCTCATGTTTTGTCACTAGCTTTTCTTTATACTTATTCTACAACAATATTTCAAATCCATGAATATTTATTAGATTTCTTAGATTGCTTACGTTTTCATACAGATGTTTCAATCTACCTTTGGCATGCAAAGGTTATCTAACTTTAATAAAGAAAAGTAATATATTTTTTCATAGGCTTCGTGTTTTCCGATATTAAATCTAGTGCTTTCAAAATTCTTTATTGTTTTACCTTTAGTCTAGATAAAAAATAAAATATCATTCGTGAAAATAAAAATTAATATTTGGTGCATGGTATAAGTATGTCTTATTTTGCGGCATAAAAACAAAATAATACGGTTGACTAAGAGAATAGTGCTGACAGTCAACCGCACATAGTGGTGACACTTGCACCACGAAAATCGTCCTTACTGCTACGACATACGGTGTTGTCAATGTCAAATTGTTACTACTTTTGTGCGGTTGACTGTACTTATCCAAATGATGAAAATTAATATGCAGAAACCGTTCTTACAGTTATCAGAAGAAACATCGATATCAAAGGATGACCAGCCGCCAGACAAGTGGGAGTTCCCTCGTCATAAGCTAAGGATCTTCAACATTGTGGGAGAAGGTGCTTTTGGGCAGGTGTGGCGAGCACAGGCTTTGGATATTGCTGGTAAGTACAGTTAGTTAAGGAATCTCACGTAGCCCGAAAAATTGCCTAAACTAAAGTAGCAGTGTGCAAAGGGTCGATACCCTTTGCCATACACACATAATTTTGGTCAGACATGTGTAGGCCATGTAGATTGGTATTATCTGAAATGGTCTTTTGAGAAAAAAACCACACAGATTGAGTAGACCTGTCCGGTCATATAATTAAATGATTACGATATTAGTTTTGGGTATACTTAGATACGCCCGGCACGGACGAGAGATATAATTATCGAGGCGTACGTTTTTTTCCTTGGAAAAAAAAAATACATCCCTGAATTCTCAAATGGCATTTAACTTTAAGATGTTGGTACTTAAAAGTCCTTCTGTAATTACTATAAACCTTAAAGTAACTACATGACACATGAAGACGACTTAAAATTGAGTGGCGTTTGAAGATTTCGCTGTGAAAATGACATCACATAACGCACACGAAGAGGATCTTAAAGAACCACGTAGGTAGGTAATATTTATATGAACAACAAGAAAAAGTACTCTAAGGACTGGCTATCGACTTTTATGTGCCCCCTAAGGGTACGTTCTTGAGCACAGTGTATCTGAAACTGAAAGTAATAATCACTTTGCATCAATAAATCGAATTTAAAGGGATTCCAAAGAATTTCAAGCCCAGGGCTCAAACATATTTTGAGTCTTATCTGTTTTGACTTGATAATGTCTTATAAATCGATGAACTCCGGCTGCACGCACGAAAAAGTATCACGTTCACGTTGTCACGTTCCGCCTAAGCCAAGCGTGCAAGCGTGAGCGCAGAACTAGCGATAGAGAGGCACGATCGGTCTAAGAGTTCGGCTTGTGACGCATCTCTCTCTCGTTATCACGTAAAATTACCGTCCATAAACTGACTTTACGGACAATCAATTTTTTATTATTTATTTTTGAATATACTTTTCTGGTACTAAAGATAAATGACCGTAACTGGTTTACATAGGTACAAAACAAATTATAACAACTTTGTGGCACGCGCCGTATGATTTTGTTACATTAAAACCGAGAAGTTATTATTAAATTCCAAACGAATCTGTTGTTCTCTCAAAACTTTGTAGAAAACTTTAATACACCAAACTTAAAACAAATTAGTGCCTGAAGCGTTTATCTTTAAATAACTGAAGTTAAATATTTGTTCAAACTAACTAGAAGGAAATATTTTAATCTTTTAAAATTCCTTTGAATCCAACGGCTTTTCGTGACCTTCATAAGGTCATCTGGCTGCCTAGTACGTAAGTATAAGTCATTGCGTCGCCGGTAAGTTATGCCTTCACCTGTTAGCTATGATGAGTATCTACGCCTTCTTCTCCATGTAGACCCCATAGCACTAGACATAGGTGTGTCTAGTGTTATGGTTGCTAATAGTGAGTAACATTCGAGAGTCTATCGCGAGTTTTTATACCTATTCGATTCGATTGCGTTAGCGTAAACATTCACTTACGACAATTATTAGTAATGGAATAATTGAGTTTCCCATCATTGTCAATAGATGGCGGTTATTCAGTTTCAGTGCAAATTGAAGTTTACGTTAACTTGACTGAATAGTTATCAGCTGGTAAAGCCACAAAAAAAATAATAGCAGTCCCAAGTCAAGTTTCGTGTTTTCCCCAATGTAATGGTTTAATTTGATGATCAAAATAAATTAAAACTTATTAAGACTTACATTTGTGTAATGTTCTCATTCGTTGTTAATAATATTTTAGTGAACTTCAAATAAAAGTTCTGGATGAGTGACCGGTGTACGAGTTGAATGCTCATTGTATCTGCTTAGATTAAGTGAGAAAGTAATTAACTAGGTACCGTCGTGGATTATTTGTCAGTCTGCAGAATGAGATTTTTTTTTAGAGTGGAGCCATTATTGGCGAAATGCCACTACAAAATATCTCTTTGCCTTAACATACAAGTTTAGCGAATTTCACAGACTTCATTTAACGTTGAAAGTTAAATAAAATATTCAAATTAAACTGACTGGTTTTCACACTCACTTTTCTTTAATGAAAACATTACCTAGAAAGGAAGGAATAAGTACTTTCTGACTTTGCAATTTCAGATACAATCTTCATCGAATCGTTTGGTGGAAGAGCAATCCAGCGTTCTATCCTACAAAAGTGGCCCTTTATTTAAGATTGAACTAAGGAAAACAATACTTGTCGTCGAGAAAAAGAATAGAATACCTACTCTTTATTATGTACTGCTGTTGCCCGCGACTTCGTCTGCGAACCAGGAAAATAGTATCATACGTCCTTCATGGTCATGATCATGGTCCACCCATGTGAAATTTCATTCAATTCTGTTCAGCCGTTTTAGCGTAAAAATGTACACAAAATCACTTTTGCATTTATAATATAATACTAGCTGCGATCTGCGGTTTACCCTGCATAAGTCTCGATGCCGTGGAAATATCGGGATAAAAAGTATCCTCAGTCATAAAAATGTTAATTCGAATCTCATTTCTTATGAAATGTATAGGAAAAGTTTTTAGCGCATACTGACTTTCTAGTACTCAAATCCGAGTTGGTTCGATAGAGTTTTTTGATCCTGATAAGAAACTCGATCTATTGGCATCAAAAAGTTTTTGTGAAAATTGCCCATTTTCTTGCTGACTGTATTTTTTTTTTCAAAATGTGTGAATGCAGATCAAAATTTCTCAAAAACTTAAGGATAGTCTACTAAGACCGATTGCCTGTAGCTACAACATATAAGATAGCTCGGTTTACTGCCCCATCTCAAAAGCCACCCTGTATAGCTACGAGTATGTTACCATATGAATTACAAATTTGACAAAACCGCTCTTTTCGTGTCACTTTGCCTTCAAATGCAGTCCTATCTTAATACTTAAATCCTTCCCCACACATTGCATAAAGCGTGCAAAAATTAAAGAATTTGACCCAGAACCAGTGACTGCAACATCCTTACGTAGTTATTAAACCTAAAAATGTCGCTCTCACGATTGCGGTTCTGCCAGTAAACATGTGACGACTCTAAAAATAAAGTTTTCATTACTATCTAGTACCCATCTATCAAAGTAAAAACAACCGTATAGAACCGACACTCATGTCCTTTGCTGTCGAAATAATTCCTACCTCCCACCGATTGTTGGAAGCAGTGGTGCCCAAGTGGCTTATGAATTGTAGGTTGTGGGTCTGATCTTAGACAGGTATGCACTTTACTTTGTAAAATTTATTTCACAACCAAAGCTCTTAAACGCTGAAAGAAAACATCGTGAGGAAACTAAAACAAAGAAAAAACATTCAAAGACATGTGAAATTCACTAACCAGTGGTGGATTACGGTCCACTCTATCTCACAGAGAGAGGAGACCGGAGTAAGTCCCAGCAATGATGGACAATTATAGGCTGATGCGGCGATACAATCCGGACTGTGTTTGTCGTATCATATATCATAAAGCGAGGGTTTTGATGCTAACTGAACAGGATTTTTTCTTTTATAATTCTTATTCTATGCTAACTTAAATATGTACTGAGTCACGTTCACCGGCCTTGACACGTCTCCTGTTTTTAATGAATAACGTAGGGATGTAGATGAAAAATGGTAATGGTATGGTGTAATGGTATTGGTATTGGAATTGGTTGGTAAGGTGACTGATAACGGTATGGTGGAATTGGATCGGATGATCCAATTCGTACTTTGAAAGCAAAATAGAAAAGAAATTCCTATTCAGTTCGCATCGGAAGTCTCGCTTTTAGCCTTAATTTCACGGGCGTATGATACGTACAACACAGTCAGGATTGGATCCCTGCATCAGCCTATAGCTCCTAGCTGGGACTCACTCCGTTCTCCTCTCTCTGTGAGAGAGAGTTGACCGTAATCCACCACTGGTTAGTGAATTTCACATATCTTTGAATGTCTGGTTCTAAGGCGTGCCGGTTTCCTTACGATGTTTTCCTTCACCGTTTAAGATATTTGGTGGTGAAATAAAATTAAATATATAACAGTATCCTGAAGGCTTTTGCTGAACGCTTCGACTGTCAGTACGTGAACCACTGTTGAATGGTTCACGTACTGACTAATGTTAAGATATTGTTTTGACTGTATTGTTGATTTTATTCTAATTTGATATAACTTTATAATAATTATAATTTGTGTTTAATTTTATTCTAATTTGATTTAATTTTATGACAATTTTAATTTTTGTGTTTTAATTTTTATTCTAATTTGTAGTAATATCAAAGTAATAATATTATAAATTGTACAAATCTACAACTCATAAGTCAGGGCCATTAGATTCACTGTGTATGTTTATGATGCCTTCATCATAAACGGGAAGGCGTTAATTAGAAATGTATTATTATATAGAAATCAAAATAAACACATAACATCACGCCTTGTTTCTCCTAAGGGTTGGGCAGAGGTGTAGTACCTGTAGTACACCCACTTTTCGCTAGTTATGTTTTTAAGTCTCATATAATAGGGGGCGAGCCTATTATCATCAACCAGGCATAAATCCAGACTCCGGGCTGCTGCTGAGAAATTCCAGATAGAAAATAAAAAAATAAGTGTACCCAAATAACATGTAATAAGTAGTTAAATTAATCATATATTGTATAAAACCAAGTAGCTTTTCGAGTCTGTCTGTGTGACCGCTTAGATCTTTTAAACTACTCAATACATTTTAATGCGTTTTCCATCAAAATTTAGAACATTTATTCTGGAATGTTCGTGTGTATAATAAATAAATATTTAACTTAGATATAACACAGAAATCTCGATGTTTTGACATGTCGCCATTGCACCCTTGGGGGCGAATCACTAGTTTGTTTTTATAAAACTTATCTAAGAATTAAAGCGTAGTGTCCGAGGACCCAAATAAACAATGAAACAAATAAATGCGTTTTGATACAAACCAGCAAATTAAGAATAGAAAGAAAGAAGGAATAACGTTTTGCACACAGTTCGCGAAACACAAAACACAAATAATGGAATAAAAAAGTGAAAATAATGTTTTCACGGCTTTTTTTTTTTTTTTTTGGGTGGGAAATCATCAAATAACTTCTCCCGCTCTGGGCGGAGCGGGAGGGTGTGTCAGACTCTTACTGACTAAAACCCACCCGTATTCCTTCTTGTTGCCTGTGTTGCGGGGGCCTCGGTGACCCATAAGTACCTTCCCGCGACCCCAGCAGGCATCGGCCCTAGTGGACCCCTACTATGTGCTGACGACATCTCTTTGAGGCGCGCGTGGAATACAACGCGCCGTCGACCCGGGCCTGGTCCTTACCGGACGGTGAGCTACCCATTGCTCACCGTCCGCAAGCCCGCGCCTACGGTGGCCGGAAATCCGCCCGGGATTCCCGACGCCCTGGGCGTCTCCTGCGGCGGCTAGGGGCGAGAGGGCGCGAAACTTGCCTTTCCCTCAACCGTCCCGCCTCCTCCTTCGCGAGCATTACTGCTTCGCAGAAGGAGGTGACGGTTGCCCATGCCCTCTCGCTCCGTACCATGGCCTGAACCAGGGCCGGACGCGAGAGGTCTCTGCCGCCGATCGCCTCCAAGAGGACACGGCGGTGCTCTGCCCAAGCCGGGCAGACCTCCACCGTATGCTCCACCGTGTCCTCCGGGCGATCCACACAGTGGTGACACCCGGACGTTTCCTCCCGCCTTATCCGACACAGGAACCTCCCGAAGCTGCCGTGTCCGGTGAGGACCTGCGTCAGGCGGAAGGTGAGGACGCCGTGGCGCCTCTCCAGCCACTCCTCAAAGAGGGGACTTATCGCCGCAATCGTGGCGTGCCCAGCACTGGGTTGCGACAACCGTACTTTCCATGACGCCATGAGATCCCGCCGGAGCTCCGTCCGCTGTGCCGCGATTTCTCGCGGCAGCGGACTTACGCCCCGGCGTTTCGCCTCCTCGCGCCACTCCCATACGTGCGCGAGGGCTTTTGCCTCCAGATCCCATGGCGGCAATCCGGCAAGGAGGCTCGCTGCCTCACAGGAGACCGTGCGGTATCCCCGAACCATCCGGATGGCCATGACCCTTTGGGCCGCGCTCAACCGGCGGGCTGGCCGCAGCGCCAGAGAGCGCGCCCATACAGGAGCCCCGTAGAGGGCCATGGACCGCACGACCCCCGCGTAGAGCCTCCGGCAGGAGGCGTTTGGACCCCCTAGATTGGGCAGGAGCCGCTTCAATGCAGCGCCCGCCCGCTCCAGTTTGGGAGCCAAACGTCGGAAATGCTCCACGAAGTTCCACCGGCTGTCGAGGACGAGTCCCAGGTACTTCATCGTCGACTCGACGCCGATAGAAACCCCTCCTACCGTTATTTGGGACCCCAACGGTGGCGCGTTCCGAGGACCATGAAAACACATGGCCTCGGACTTGTGCAGGGCCACCTCGAGTCCCAATTGCCGGATCCTTTCGACGATTGTCGCAACCCCGCGTGCCGCTAATTCGGCCGCCGCCTGGTGCGACCTCCCCTGCGCCAGGACCAACGTGTCGTCAGCGTAGCACACTACGCTGACGCCGCTAGGGAGGTCGGCGCGCAGCACCCAGTCGTATCCGATGTCCCACAGATGCGGCCCCAGGACCGATCCCTGTGGGACACCGCACGACATCTCTTGCCGGTTCCACACTCCCTGGTGACCGGGGTAGATGACGGCCCTGTCCGTCAAATAGGCCTCGACCACACGACAGAGGTAGGTCGGCATCCGGTGATACCGGAGTGCCTCCCTGATGCAACTCCAGGGCAGGGTATTGAAGGCATTGGCGATGTCTAGGGACACCGCCAAGACGACCCCACCCTGGGCAACAGCATTCCCCGTCGTCAGGGCTCGCACACGCATGATGGCGTCCACCGTAGAGCGCCCTCTGCGGAAACCAAACTGGCTCTCCGCCAAATCCGGCCCCACCCGCACCAGCTGGCCGACGAGGCGGTCTGCAATGACTCTTTCAAAGAGCTTGCCCACCTCGTCGAGCAGCACGATGGGCCGATAAGCGGACGGAGAGTCCGCAGGGCGCCCTGCCTTCTTTATGAGGACCAGTTTCCCCGTCTTCCAGCGAAGCGGGAACTGGCCCCTCTCCATGCATGCGCTTAGGAGCCCCCTAAGTCGAGGCCCGAGAGCCTCCAAGGCCAGGACCCAGGCCTTCCCAGGTAAGCCGTCGGGTCCTGGGGCGGTATTTTTGGCATTAAGCCTGCGTACCGCCGCTCTCATTTCTACCTCAGTCACCTCCGGAGCATCGTCGTCGTCGTCGGCGGTGTGGTCCGCATCGGGCACCGCAGTAGGCGGAGCCATAGGCGGGGAGGTGTGTTCCCCTCGGGAAGGGAACAGAGCGCTCACCACGTCCTCCACAAGCTGGGGCCGGAGACTGCGTCAGCGGGGGAGCCCATGGGCGGAGTTTATCCCGCACCACTTTGTACGGGCGTCCCCACGGGTCCCTGTCCAGAGTCCCCAGCGACTCCTCGCGGGCCAACCCCCTGGCCCGCAGGATCTCCGCTTGGAGGGCGGTCTTCGCCGCTCTGTACCCCTCGTACAGCTCCGCCTGAATGGCTTGTGCCTCACGGCTGTGCCAAAAAGGATCATTTCAGCATTAACGCCAGACAGATGCTGTCTGACGCTGGTTTTCCAATGAACCTTTAGGGACAAGTGACTGGGAGTACAAACTGTTTCAACATACCTAATACATACATTTTTATACTTAAATATGAATAAATGAATTAGTAATTAAATATAATAACAAAAACAAAATACAAAATATACGAAAACAACAATAATTCGATACTAGAATAGGTACAACATTGTGTAGGTTTCAGTGTAAAGCTAGATCAAAATACGAGTAGAATGGTTTGAAATAAATACAACATATCGAGTGACCAAAGCTGAAAATAACACCAACAGTAAAATCTCGAGAGTTCCGTAGTCAACAAGGAACCCATATAGTTTCGCCATGTCCGTCTGTCTGCCTGTCTGTCCCTGCTTTAGTTCAGATACGCTTAGTATTATAAAGCTGTAATTTGGCATGAGTATTCATATTAATCACGGCGACAAAGTGGTAAAATCAAATATAGAAAAAAATATTTTTAGGGTAGGTACCTCCCTTGTACGTAATGTGGGGATGATTTTTTTTTCTCGTCTATCTAATGGTGTGGGGTATCATTGGATAGGCCGTTATAATTAATAAATATTGCGAGTCTGTGAACACCATTTTTCGATTCAATGATCCGATTTCGTAATATTAAGCTTTAAAGTACAAATTTTTGTTAAGTCAAGTGTCCCACTTGACTTAAAAAAAATTAGTACTGCCCTGCCAGCTAAATGGCTGTTTTTGGATACGTGAAAACATTCTTGGCAGTAGTACGTAAGTATAACGAAATTAAAAGGAAAACTATCACTGCTAAGTAGACTTTACAAGTTAATGAGTTGACCTACCTACATTTGCAGTTGGAGAATTGACCGTGACGTATCTACGAGAACATGTTTTTCAACTACAACGTACAAGTTTGTTTTTGGGATAAATTCATCCCAACTACCCAACCCAAACACAATCTCATTGTGCGTGGTCCGACACGCACTTGACCGGTTCTTTCTGTCCCACTTCGGATAGCGGACCGCTGCGCTGCACAAAGCTTCAATGGGGATTAAAAAGTACTAGACCAGCAATACCATTGTTTTTATTTGCTTCTGTTCAATGGTTTGCAACGCTTGCTTTTTGCTTTTTTAGCAAAGATTTTTCTTTGTTTACGATTTATGGCGTGAAAAACATTCACTTCGATAATTTTAAGGCGCCGACAAGACCCAATTGGCCAAGATAGGCTTGTCTTAAGAAAAAAAACGACAAAATCTGTATAGTTTGTGGTAGCGGGAAAAATATTTGTTAATTTTGAACTTATTTCCCAGAACTTGGTTGTTACCAAAACACGTTTTGAAAAAAATCTCGATACAAACTAACGTTAAACTAACCTCTTACCTTAAGTTCTAATCCAAAATATCTGTATTATATATCAACATACGTTACGTATTTAATTAATAACAAGAACGTCTTATTTGAATGCAGAACTTGGTTGTTTTTTATTTTCGATTACTCAACTCTATTTTGAGTAAATAGATAATTGCTTCATATTTTGCAATAAAAACAAGCGTTGTGTCATCGCGCTTCTCTTTCTTTTCTATGCAATCTGACGGTGACCGCGGTTTGGGTGTTATCAGCATCTTAAAGCTAGTTTAGATTAATTAACCGAACAGTCAAAAGCTAAGAAGCACCTTCCGGAACACCGATTGAGATAGTTAGCCCCAAAACTAAACCCCGTGTTGAACAGTAGAGTTAGAAAAGCAACCGATAACTTGCACTATCTTCTCCAGCTGTTGCAGAAACCCGAAAGTTTTCAACTACATAAAACCATGTCCCAAAATGAATTTTATGGAAGTACCAGACTTGCTCAAGACGTTGACGTAGCGGGCCACGCCTCAACTGTGTCGCGAATTTGCAAAGTGCGTTGCTCAGCTGTTTTCAGACAGACGCTTCACTCGAGTGATTGTTTATTTTTGTTTACTTTCACGTTCAGGAGGTCTACTCCCTAAGCACAAATCCGTACTTTCGGCTGAAGTTACGGGCGATTAGTACTCTGTTTCACCTACGGACATAAGATTAGTTTAGTGCCCGACCAAAGAACGAATGACACCACGATTTGACAGTTGTCCGTACTCCCAATGTATTTTTGCCCGTCCAAAAAAGATTAATCGGGTGTAGGATTCACTTCGATGTTTTGAAGTACTTTCGGACGGACATATATTCTATATTATATTATATTACATATATTATATACGTATATTCGTATCTTGGACAACGAAAAAATTTAAAAAAACTGACTGTTCATCTGCTCCTCTCATTTAATTTTTCGATCATTCGGTAGCCGAGTACCGAAATCCAACATTGTTTGATCAGTTCACTAATAAATTAATATTGTGTTCAGGCGTTTCACTTTAAGTGAAAGATGCTTAATGAAAGACTTATATAAACAAAATCGAAGCATCTTATGTTTGCTTTAGTGGTTTCTGTATAGAGTTTCGATAATGTATAAAACATGTTTTATCTACTTACTGAATGCTGAAGTCTATGGACAACATCTGCAGTACCCAAGGTACCGTAGTTGTGCGTCGCCATCCCAGAGACAGTCAATATGACACCGACATCCATATCCTTGAAGCTGAAACATAGCAACGCTACTTGGCGGCAGAAAGTATGGAGATAGTATTTCCCTGCGCGAGCTCCACTAGTTACTACAATGCGATTTAACTAAGAATAGGAATGGTTTAGCGCCATATTGTGAAGGTTTAGCAAAACAGCACCTCGTTTACTCATTTTGGAGTAGTCTAAGATATAACAAAAACAAATTACAAAAACAGATAACAACAAGTTTAACTAAAACAGATAACAATACAATTTCTTGGCGAGCCGTATATTTCAAGTTGACAGATCTAGGTCATTGACGTTCCTATTCTAAGTTGAATCGTATTGTACGTATTAATATTAAAAAAAAAATTGCCAGCCAGGGACTGCTGACATAATTGAAAACTTAACACTTTGAAGAGCACATAATACAGTCAAGTATATTACAATGTATTAGTGTATATATGCGTATACAGGCCGCTGCACGTCGCCAGTCTGACATATTAGCATGTCGGTGACGCGAACCCATAAGTTTTGCCCCTAACAGAAATCTCTCAACGCGGCTAAATAGTGTGTGTGTAAAAGAGCAGTTACAGTGCGGTATCACACGGACCGCGTTTTAACATGCGTGTCCCACACATTGTATTTTCTGAAAATTAGAAAAAAAGAGACCTTATTTTATTATTGATTCGTGTCGAGAATCATTAGCATAGTTACCTCCTTGAATTTGACGAGGATGCAAAACGGATACTTGTATAGGTACTGTACATATCTATATTACATAATCAGCCTATAATGTTCCCACTGCTGAGACATAGGCCTCCTCTCATCAAGAGGGAGTTGTCTGTAACCTACCACGCGGGCCCAGTGCGGGTTGGTAGATGTCACATGTCTTCGAATTTTTGGTTCTAGGACATGTTGGTTTTTTCACGATGTTTTCCTTTACTGTTTTGAGAGCAGTGGTGATGAAATTGTTTACACAAAGAAATGTGCCTGCTTGGGTTCGAACCCACGACATACAATTCGTAAGTCGGGGTCATTACCACTGAGCCACCACTGCAAAGTTGAAAGTCGTTTATGAATCAGTAGGCTATCTATCTACTTATAAAAATAGCGTTGTGAAACAGTTCCGTGTTTCCGGCTTTTCAATTTAAATCAGATAAAATGTTGGTATTGTTAACTTTCACTCGATTTTATAACAATGTTATTACAATTCATGCGGGTATTGTTTGGTTCAATTGCGAAATTAAGCTAATTGGTATCGATATTATTTTTAAATGTTAGCCTATCATTGTGGTGTATAATTCTATTTGCATTCGATGGTTTTGGTTTCATTCATTTTTATTGGGGTTTTGATTTACGTAATATATTTCGGGAGGGTCATGAGTACGGAATGCAAATTGAAAACGAAACGCAAGTTAGGGATGGCAATCTGAGATCGTTTAAGGCGCTGACAAGACCTAATTGACCAAAATAGGCTTCTCTTAAGATAAAAAATTGCCAAATCGGTATAGTTTGTGGTAGCGAAAAAAATATATATTAATTTTGAACATATTTCCCAGAACTTGGTTGTTACCAAAATACGTTTTGAAAAAAAAATCTCGATACAAACTAACGTTAAACTAACCTCTTACCTTGAGTTCTAATCCAAAATATCTGCATTAAATATCAACATACGTTACGTATTTAATTAATAACAAGAACGTCTTATTTGAATGCAGAACTTGGTTGTTTTTTATTTTCGATTACTCAACTCAATTTTGAATAAATAGATAATTGCTTCATATTTTGCAATAAATTACAAGCGTTGTGTCATCGCGCGTCTCTTTCTTTTCTATGCAATCTGAGAGTGACCGCGGTTTAGGTGTTGTCAGCGTCTTAATCGAAGAATTGATTTCTTGGACCAACAAAATCGATTTTTTATCGATATCTAGTACAAAATCGATCCTGTGAATCGATATTTCACTCTAGAAAATCGAGATTCGATTTTTCTGTTTTGTTATGAACCTGAACCGTAAATTATTTACAATTAGTTGAATTTGTTGTTCACTTAAATACTCAAAAACTCGCTAGATGGCTGTGTACATAGTTTCCTTCGTCACTCGTAAATAGGTAAAAGAAATAAATAAAAAAATATGTTTGTATTACAAGTGTATTTTTTAACATTAACAAAGAAAATACAAAATCGAAAAGCAAATCGAAAAAAGATAGATTTCTTGAAAATCGATATTTTAAACCTCGATATTTTTTTTTTGTGTATTGATTTATCAGATTTCAGTGGGGCTTGTGGCAAAGTAATAACAGCCGCACGGGTGAATCGATCAGGTTAAGATACGCTTGCCGCGATTGGTCCGTGGATGGGTGACCATCTTTACATACCAAGACCCCTCCGTGCCTCGGAAAGCAAGTTAAGCCGTTGGTCCCGGCTGTCATTTGTATATCTTTGACAGTCGTTACGGGTCGTCAGAAGATCGAAAGTCTGACAGCCAGTCTTACCAAGGGGTATCATGTTACCCAGTAACTGGGTTGTGGAGGTCAGATAGGCAATCGCTCCACGTAAAATACTAGTATTCAGCTGTATCCGGTAACTGGAAGTATCCGGTACCTGGGACTGGAAGCCGACTCCAACATAAATGGGAAAAGGCTTGGCATTTGATGATGGAGCATTATGCTGAGATAGAAGCCTTTTTGGTCTCGCACAGTTCTTTTTTTTGTTTTTAATGTTTTTAGTTTTAAAAGCTCCTTTTCTTTACTGTTTTTATTTACTGTGCGTGTTTCAAATAAAATATTTTTATTTCTTAATTACATAGCTAATCATTGATTTGTACTGTAATTCGATATGTAATTAACGTTTAAACTCAATTTAAATCTAAAAGTTTATAGTTTCAAACTTGTAATGGTGTTTTTAGTTACTCAACACAAGCCATTTGTAATTTTTTTTTAATTTTTTGGAAATAAGTTTTTGTATCTATTATTCTACTTATTTTTTTCAATTCACTATTTAGGTCTGAATTTTGAAACTAAAGACGACCAAAAATTATTATATCTAGAGCTAAAATTAAGTTTCCTCGTAATTTAAAGAGATAGGTCAGGTACGGCTTAATGTATGAATAATTTTATGTTCCAAAGCGAACATAGTAGGACCTTTTGTGATCAAATATTTTGTCCAGAGGTGTAACTCATATTACGATCGCGTACACCTAAGCCATCACTGACCTAACTATGTTCGTACGTCGTCGGCCGAATTAAGCCGATCGAACCGCTATAAGAAAGTGACTCCGTACCTACATCCAGTTATCGGACGTCATCGGACGATATCGGTTGAAGTAGTGTTTGCACCCACTTTATTCTATAAATCTGTTTTGTCGCCGCCGTGAGGCACACTTTCCTGTCTTACATCGTACTTTTACACTTTTTATGTGATTTTTATAAAAAAATAATCTGCTGTATATTACATTGTGTGCCTTTTAGTCTGTGCTAAATAAATGTATTTTATTTCTTTCTTTCTTTTCTTTACATGGTTCTTTTGGCGCGTGGTCAAAATCGGAACTTCCATATGTACATTTCACAAATGTTTACCAACAACGCCTCCCTGTCAACGTCATTCAAGTGCCAGGAGAGCCTCGACGCAATGTTTAACATGTTTGACTCGATCGGTCGCATTCGGCCGATGACGGCTCAGGCGTACGGCTCGCGTTATAAGAAATTCGCTAGAATTGATCTTATTACGTTTTACTGCGAAAATGTGATTTCCCTATGGATGTACTTATGTACGTTAAGATGAAACGACGCTCCTATTAGCTGAAAAGTTGTAGATTAATGATGAAATTGGATTTTGATAATAATAATAATAACCCCAACGCCGTATCTCGACGTTAACATCGTGGTGGGACTTGCGCGCTCAGAACTATAGATCTGTGCTGGTAGATTTTGCTTTGCCGGAACAGGTCTAGGGTAAGGAGCCAGACCAAGGGAGATACAGAAACCCGCAGGGCAGCATGTGGCGAGCTGTTGGGCAGCAGCGACCCCACGGACTCTATCTTCCGGGAGAAGTCTTGTTCCTCATCTTTGGCTTGCCTTTATTGGTCGGCTGGAATGAACACTAACGAGGAACAGAGCTCCCACTTCATTCTTTCTTGCCTTTATTGGCCGGCTTGAGTGTAGATTCTTGAGAGCAAACGTGCTCGGAGGAAAGAAGTAATCCAATATGTGCTAGTAGGGATCTTGACCATCTTCCGGGCTCTGGGATTGTTCTGATAGTCGTAGAAAACCTCTCCATTCCTCAAGCACCTCAGGATATGTTGCCCCTTGTTGCTACGTCACTAAGTGCTACAGTTTCCGGAGGCCCTCTATTGAGTGTGTAAGTTACTCCCTGATATTTTTTCCCGGTATATAATAAAACATTGATCAGGCAGGGGCTATAGTCCTTCCATAGTTCTGGTAAACAGTCCACTTTAGCCATCCAAACTAAATCTAATTCATAATATCTTTGTTTCCTTATCCTGCAATAGTCCTTCACCAACCGAGGGTTGTCATGGGGGAACTTGAATAGTGCGTACAGGGATAATGGTCGGTTGGTGCCTCATTTTATTAAAAGCGTCTTAATGGGCCTCTGCGAGTTGGTTTCAGCTCCTCATACGCCTTCCAAAGGTCCGGGATTTTCAAGTATCATGGACTCATAACATTTGCAACAATTTACTTACAAAATTTGTTAGTAATATTTGCAAGACATAAACACCTAAAAAAGTAATTAATAATACTGATTATCTACAGAAATGTGACATTAAATAAGTGATAGGTAGAGCATAATTCACATAAGTTTCAATATGGCAATCCATAAATAGCAATCTACATATTTTTTCTATTGATGAATTTTCATTTGACACTGATCGTGTCAAATGTTGTACCTACGCCTGGGGGCCAACCACCACCTCTTATAGCAGTACTAGCTGTTGCCCGTGACTTTGTCTGTGATCCTGGAAGAAAAGTAGCTTATGTCCTACCCTAGGTTATGGTCTACCCAGTGGACACTGAAGTAAGATTAAAATATGTATTACTGCTATAAGAGGTGGTGGTACACTCACTGGCCCAACCCCTTCGGGGGGATATCGGCCTGATGTTAAATTTATGTGTATTTTATATTAAAATAGCCAACTAAGACATTTTTGTTGTTACAGGCAAGAAAGGTGAACACACAGTAGCTGTGAAGACTCTCAAAGAAAATGCTTCAGAAAAGGAGAAAGTAGATCTGCTGCAAGAACTACTAGTTATGAAGAACTTGGGATACCATCCTAATGTTGTCCAGTTGATTGGCTGTTGTACTGAAAAGGTAAGACTACCTACTAGAGGACTATAAAAATAAAAAAAAATCTTTTATTTCCGACAAAAAAGTTGATGGGCAAGGCAAGATTGTTAGTAACAAGAATTTTGCTTATAACTACACTCAATTGGTACTCGTATAGGTAATAAAATAAAGGTAAACAAATTGTAAATAGGGATTTTGTAGATGAAACTTTCCTGTTTAAAAATACATTGTAACTTATAACCTACTTACATTTATTTTTGATTTCTACGATAGTTTCCTCTTTTATTAATGTATGTTATACTTTATCATTTCTTCTTAAACTACTCTTCGTAGATGTAACTGCTTGAGCACAATTTTTTTGTTAGATTTATAATAATACTATAATATTTTGTAATCTGTCTATTGTAAAGAGCCCAAAAAGACAGATTATCTAAACCGCAACGAAATATAACGTTGCTAAATTGAAGAGTACAATTGATCGTAGCATGACAACTGAAGTGACAGGTATTACGTTTAGTCGGCTACTTGACAGCTCCTCGTCACGTGTTTTTTTTTTGTTTACGTTTATTTAAGTACCTAAACCAACTGAGTATAATGTTAGTAATTAAAAAGAAAAAGAAAACTAGACACACCGTCTACCAGGGGCACAGTAGGCTCATCGGTCTCGCAACACGTGGAGTTTGGTGATCCTACTGAACACAACAGTATCGATTCTCTCGCCAATCATACTACTGAAATATTGTTGTAAAATAGCATGCTTAGTAATAAATAGAAATAAAATAGCTTATGAAAATATGATACTAAATATACATATAATGAGTAATATAGTTTACGTATCATAAATAATAATAAAAAAAATAAAAAAATATACATGCATTACATCCCTGCCCTTTGTACACGTCGTCGTATGCCTACTTAGATTACTAAAGGACTATTAAATAAATACTTATGCAGATTGACGATAAGGTCAAGGACAAGTTAATATTTATGTCCGTTAATAATAGATTATTCACCAAGGGGATAAAACTGTGTCATAAGTCACGGGCGCTATTTTGAAACCCGAACGCAACGAAGAAGTAAAAGGCTCCCGGGCGTCCGGAGGACACGGTGGAGCATACGGTGGAGGTCTGCCCGGCTTGGGCAGAGCACCACCGTGTCCTAGAGGAGGCGATCGCCGGCAGAGATCTCTCGCGTCCGGCCCTGGTTCAGGCCATGGTACAGAGCGAGAGGGCATGGGCAACCGTCACCTCCTTCTGCGAAGCAGTAATGCTCGCGAAGAAGGAGGCAGGACGTTGACAGAAAGGCAAATTTCGCGCCCTCTCGCCCCTAGCCGCCGCAAGAGACGCCCTGGGCGTCGGGAATCCCGGGCGGATTTCCGGCCACCGTAGGCGCGGGCTTGCGGGCGGTGAGCAATGAGTAGCTCACCGTCCGGTAAGGATCAGGCCCGGGTCGACGGCGCGTTATATTCCACGCGCGCCTCAAAGGGATGTCGTCAGCACAAATGTAGGGGTCCACTAGGGCCGATGCCTGCCGGGGTCGCGGGAAGGTACTAAAGGGTCACTGAGGCCCCTGGCAATACAGGCAACGGAATGAATACGGGTGGGATTTAGTCAGTAAGAGTCTGACACACCCCCCCGCTCCCAGAGCGGGAGAAGTTATTTGACGAATTCACACCCAAAAAAGAAAAACAAGTGCTCCCGGGCGTATCGAGTAGGTTCTAAGTTAAGACTAGAATCCTGAGTGCAGCGAGGGATTCAAGCTCGCCCAAGATGAAGACGCATTTATGTCCGAGGAGAATACTCTACTTTTCGCACCTACAGCGAGAATCAATTCGATTAACATTAGTAGTTTATGAAACTGCTAACAACACTCATACACTATTTTATCTAAAGTTATACAATTTCATGAAAAACAATAACATAAATAATATTGTAAGAAATCGGCCAAGTCCGTGTTGAACCACGCACTATGAAGGGTTCCGTAGTCGGGGAGTTTGGATGAATTTATCCCAAAAACAAACTTAACATTATTGTTTGTATTGTTTGCTGTTGAAATCATGTTCTCCCTTAGGTACATACATCACGGTCAATTCTCCAATTGCAAAATTAGCAATAACACCCAAAAAAGAAAAACAAGTGCTCCCGGGCGTATCGAGTAGGTTCTAAGTTAAGACTAGAATCCTGAGTGCAGCGAGGGATTCAAGCTCGCCCAAGATGAAGACGCATTTATGTCCGAGGAGAATACTCTACTTTTCGCACCTACAGCGAGAATCAATTCGATTAACATTAGTAGTTTATGAAACTGCTAACAACACTCATACACTATTTTATCTAAAGTTATACAATTTCATGAAAAACAATAACATAAATAATATTGTAAAAAATCGGCCAAGTCCGTGTTGAACCACGCACTATGAAGGGTTCCGTAGTCGGGGAGTTTGGATGAATTTATCCCAAAAACAAACTTAACATTATTGTTTGTATTGTTTGCTGTTGAAATCATGTTCTCCCTTAGGTACATACATCACGGTCAATTCTCCAATTGCAAAATTAGCTGTGATAGTTTTCCTTTTAATTTCATTTTATGTACTAGGTACTGCCATGATTTTTTTTACATCTCCATAAACAACAATTTAGCTGATTAGCACTTTAAAGCTTAAAATGAAAAAAATAAGAAGCGTTAATATAATCGTGGTGAAATCCTAAGTTTTTCAAAAAAAATTACTTCCGCCAAACTGCAAAGCAGTTTGTTGGCAGATGTAGCTCCCATATACAATTTCATATTTTGTCTCGTAGGTACTTTTCTAACAATAATAAGAATACATTTACCGCTAAACATTACCTATAGTAGTATATAACTTAACACACATATTTCACCGCAGCACAATGGCTGACTGCTAATAACATTTTAAATTGCGTAATAGCATTCCAAATCACGTCGGCGAAGCCGCAGGCATAAGCTGGTATGACATAAATTTAATATATGCATCTCCATTTATGAGGCTTTAACAAAAGGTATTAAAAATAAACTTCCCCATTTTATTTTTAAGACATTTTTTGGTACTTTCTAAATCGAGTATGTCATTAAAAATTGATGGGGCTAAGCATTTTCTACATCTTTGTCCATAATGGTAAATACAAGTGGGTACTACAATTCTTCGAATGGATTTATTCCTTTGAGGTCTTATGTGTATCGCCTTGGTTTTAAACTCATCCTTGGGCCTTCCATGTTCTAAAGTCGCTAACAACACCACCTTACATTCTATGAATAATTCTTCGTAACCCCTGCTACATCTTTTGTGGGGTTTCATAGTAAACAAGGTATATATTATAGTTTCGCCATGTCTGTCTGTCTGTCTGCTACCGCCGTAGTTTAGGGACGCTTACTACTAGAAAGCTGTTATTTGGCACATTAATCACGCCGACAATGTGCAATAAAATCTTGATTTTTTTTTTACCCTTTCACGTAATGTAGGGACGATATTTTTTTTCTCGTCTGTCCCATGGTGTTGGGTATAGTTGGATAGGTCGTTCAAAAATATTGCGAGTCTGTGAACACCACTTTTTAATTCAAGGATCCGCTTGCGTAATATTAAGCATTAAAGTGCTAATTTTAGTTCTAATAAATAATGAGTGCTAATTTTAGCTAATTCAAGTGCGGGGGGCACTTGAGTCTAACTAAAATTAGCCCCTTCCCAAATTAAAAGGAAAACTATCACAGTATAGTTGACCAACTTAAACTTGTAGTTGGACAATTGACCGTGGCATATATCGATGTATGGGAGAGCATGTTTTTCAACTACAATGTTAAGTTTGTTTTTTGGGATAAATACATCCCAACTTCCCAACTACGGAACCCTTCATTGTGCGTGGTCCGACACGCACTTGGCCGGTTTTTTTTGTGTTATTATCAACTAATACTTTCATAAATCTGATTTGCAACATTTTTAGTTTATCTAAATATGCTTACGCAAACGGATCCTTGAATCAAAAAACGGTGTTCACAACCCGCAATATTTTTGAACGGCCTATCCAACGATACCTCACACCATGGGATAGACGAGAACAAAAAAATAAACTACCCTTAAAAAACTTTTTATATATCTCAAGATTTTAAACACCACTTTGTCGGCGAGATAAATACATAATATTATACTTATGCCAAATTACAACTTTCTAGTACTAAGCATCTCTGAGCTACAGTAGGGACAGACAGACAGACGGACGGACATGGCGAAACTATAAGGTCCTAAATCCTTGTTTACTAAGGAACCCTAATAAGACGCCCAATCCAACATTCTAAGGCGAGGTCACGCGCCACAGCAACCGATCAACTGCTGCTGTTGCGATGACATTTATTGCCGCCATTACTACCACAGATTTTATGTTTTATCTTTTTAATGAATATTTAATATTATTACTATATTATTTATATTATGTTGCGAAACTAAATTATTTTATTCTTCAACGGCAATAAAAACCTATGAAGTGAGAACTCTTTGGTCGAGCTATACATTAGTACAAAAAATTATTTAAAAGTTTCCATATGATGTTCTCCGTTGAGGTTCCAAATTCAAATCACATTAATGACCAGCGGGTCTTAAGAGTGTGCATTCTGAAAGTGGGCAACGTCGCAAATAGCTGTCAAATATTTCGCTGTTTTGATTAATTAGGCAATTTTAGTGTATGGAAATATGAAACATCGCTAACTAGTGAACTAAAGTATTGATTATGAAAAGCAATAATGAATATCGTAACACCGAATATTTCGTTTTAGTTGTAAAAAAAGTATTTTAAACTTTCCAAATGCCCTTTTATACCTAAAACGGTTACAACATCAAATTGAGTGTTATAATTGCAATTGATTATTCATATTTTAGGTCACTAGTTAGCGATATTGCATTTTTCCATACAGTAATATTAACAAATTAATAAAAACAGCTAAATATTTGACAGCTATTTGCGACGTTGCCAACTTTTAGAATGCACGCTCTCAACTTCAGTACCATCACAGAGCATGTAACTTTAAGAGGCGGAACTTAGAACATTCAGTTTGTGAGAAATTGTTAATCTTCTTTAGCCAACCACATAAAAAAAAACATAACTTCCAACATGAAAATTCTATTTTTTTCCTTTTTGGCAACTGAGCCGTACTTCTAAGTAGTTCTTAGAATTTCAAGGTCATGGTTGTCATAGACAGTGACAGTGAAAATCATGGCTTTGAAGGGCAGAACTGTTATAGATAGGGATGCGCAACGCATAGAAATCAATAAACTTATCGATATTTAGAGTTCATTGACATCGATCAAGTGCATTCTATGCCGATAATAACGAGGCTCCAAAACTGATTTTGAAAAATAGGTAAATTAAAACACTGATTTATATGATTTCAGCATTTATTAATGAATAAATTATCTATGTGCTAACCATTTTGGAAAAAAGGATTTCAACAAAATGGGAAATCATCTGAAAAGACATAGTCAATATTGCCATGTTACCATGTCTTTTCAGACGATTTCCCTTTTTGTTGAAATCCTTTGTTCCAAAATGGTTAACACATACATTACACTGCTCATGCAGTTTTTCTATTGGTAGATGTACCAGTTCTTCATTACAACTGGTTTTAGCCACTCTCGATAGCTGGAGGATACAAAATATAAAAGTTTACTTATAACCAGAGATCGGATATTCGGATGCATATTTACCTAAAGTTAAATTTAAGCTGTGAAAGTATGGAAGCGGCTTCCTAAAATATTTTTATTTGTAAAAAAAAATCACGGGATGCCAGGAATACCGGGAATGCATAGCTAGTCGGGTGTATAATAAAGAAGCGACTTCTAAAATATGTAAGAGGAGGGGTGCTGTGTAAGATAAAACAAAAAAAAAACACCCGAACGCATTGCAAGCATAGCGACGAATGCAATTATTGTAATTAAATAAACTAAGAGAACTATTTGTCGGGGTAGCTACTTGCGCATAAGCAGGTATAATTTGCCATCCCACTCACAAACTCGCAAAATGCCTATCGTCGTTTTCTATTAATATAATGGTGCTAACATATACTGCTTTTTTCGCTAAGTATGTGGACTTTCCTCTCCACTTTTTTTTTTAACAGAATTTTACTAAGCACAATCATTTTTAACCATTTGTTTCATTAGGTAGCTACATTAATTATTCTAAATATATGTATGTAGTCCGTTATCTTATATTAACGTTATTTGCTTTGGCAGTTTGGTATTTACCTACCTACTTTACAATATTAGGTAGGTAGATATGAATCCGCTTACATAGTCAGAAAAAACACAAAGTTTGGCGATTCCGGAATGGCGGGTATTTTTTTTTACTTTAGTGCATTCCATATAAGCCAACATTTGAAAGTAAGTTATAAGTAGTACTGATTATAATACTAATCTGATTCAATAATCAGAAACCTTGTTGATATTCTTTCGATACAAAAGCGCATTCCACATTCACCAACATCTCAACTTTAGGTGAATATGCATCCGAATATCCGATCTCTACTTATAACTGATTATTTTTGACTATGAATTTATTTAGTGTGATTTAAAGTAAAAAAAACGCCAAAGGCGAACGGCAGGCTTGTGTGGGGTTCGTACCGATAGTAATATTTCGTGTTTTGGAATGTTTTAATTGGTAGTTAATATGATAGAAAAGCCCTTTTTAAATTTTTGGATTTTTAGAACTTGGGACGTAAAAGTTATAACCAGTTTTATTTTTTAATTTTGTGTACTAGTGTATCAATGTAGATTGTTATTTATAGGCTCATAAACATTGTTTCGGTAATAAAGTATATGTTCTAGATTGGTTGTCGCTATTTTTGTAGTGTTTTACTTACTATCAAGTAGATAAATTGAGATGAGGATCGTACCTACTCAGCGGAGTGCATTAGGAGATACCTATATCCAGCAGCTGACTGCAACAGTTTGATAATGATGAAGTCCTGATGGGGTTTTGAGTAGGTAAATAAAACAATACCGTTAATAGTTTTTTTTAAGTACATTTATTTTATTTATAATTAATTAATTCTTAATATTACTTCATCTAAGAAGGGGGCAGGTCGGGTAATATCCTTATGGCGAACATAGCTTAAATACCAACATAACTGCGTTTAGTTTACGACTAAATTACGTGTAGTTATTAAAACCTTTTTTTTATATTATTAATTAATCCGAACTTCTAAAAATACTACACTTACATGAAAATAAATGGCTTATTGCCTTAATATGTGGTACAAATTCTATAACAAAACAACAAAAAAAGTAAGCGGTACGAAATCAGCCGTTCACTTTTACACTATCAGCGCAACTAAATGGAATAGATTATTATACTTGGTATATGAAATGGTAGATTTATTTCATATTCGCAATATTTACATAATGGTGTCACAGGTAGCATACATAATGTCTGAGACTCGCTGATCCATGTATATAGCAGTCATAACTTAAATTACAATTTAAATTAGACAAATATTACCTACTGTAGGCACAAATGTTTTGAACCATTTCTTTATTAGAGTTTCAGCTAATCTTGATTGATGGCTCCAGGTTCGTATTACAGAATTTGAATGATGCTATTAAGCTAAAATTAGAAAGTACTACATATGTGAGCACAAGATCATATTAGGTACCGATACTCACCGGTTTGGATCCAATGGACACTTGGAAAAAAGTAACTCATTTTTAGTATGCAAGGCTTCCTTGATACCGCAAACTTCACATCTTCTGTAACTCTTACCCATGATGATTTACAAACTTAGAGTCACTGTCTTGTTGTAATAACAATAAGAGAGTCAATTTTCTCTTAAGAGTCATTTACACTAAAAGAGTAAATATCTCGATAAAACCATGTGAGGAGGAAATGGAGGAGCAGGAGCTTGACTCAACGTTATATTATAATCACAGAAATTATTCTGATAAGTTATATTCACAGAAAAATCACAACACAAACATAATCGAAGGCAGACATGTTTTGTGGTGCGACCATAAATATTTAGATTCGTTCCACACTTCGCAAAGTAGTTGAGTAGAAATTTAAAAATGGGTCGGTCCAAATGAAATGTATATTTATTATTTCGTGGTTATACAAAAAAATTAAAAACAGTTTCGACGAAGTTTATAGATAAAAGACTGGGAATACTTTCTACTACACTTAAAATCGATGTTAAGGCGCTGACAAGACCCAATTGACCAAAATAGGCTTCGCTTAAGAAAAAATATTGCCAAATCTGTAGTTTGTGGTAGCGGAAAAAATATATGTCAATTTTGAACATATTTCCCAGAACTTGGTTGTTACCAAAACACGTTTTGAAAACAAAATCTCGATACAAACTAACGTTAAACTAACCTCTTACTTTGAGTTCTAATCCAAAATATCTGTATCAAATATCAACATACATTACGTATTTAATTAATAACAAGAACGTCATAATTGAATGCAGAACTTGGTTGTTTTTTATTTTCGATTACTCAACTCAATTTTGAGTAAATAGATAATTACTTCATATTTTGCAATAAATTACAAGCGTTGTGTCATCGCGCTTCTCTTTCTTTTCTATGGAATTTGACAGTGTTCGCGGTTTAGGTGTTGTCAGCGTCTTAAGAGGCAGCACTTCGTAGCGTAATGTTGGTCATTCTGATGTGTGTTTCTGAATGTTGGCTAAAGAAGGTGGAAGGAAGGAAACAAATTATTTTTATATGGAATACAAATTCCATACAAAAATAATTTGTTCGGAGTTTCACAAGACTAAGTACAATATTAATGCCCGGCTAGAGCCTAGGGCTTATATGACTTGCTTTAATGTAGGTTTGCGTGACGTTTAATTTGACATTAGCGAGCAGGTGGTGTGAAAAAATAATGATTTTAGTGTTATCTGTGGTGAAAGCTCCTGTGTATTTACGATATTTTTCATTGTGTTTTTGTTTTTAAAAGCAGTGGTGGGCGTGGTATCCCAGTACATACGGCTGTGATTTACGAATGGGTCGTAGGCTCGAACACAGGCAGGCACTTAACTTTGTGTAAATTATTTTATCACTACTGCTCTCATAACAGTGACGGAAAATATCGTGAGGAAACCGGGATGACCTGGAACCAAAAAATCGAAGACATGTGACATCCACCAATCCGCACTGGGCCCGCGTGGTGGTTTACAGCTCACTCTCTCTCTCACAGAGATGAAATTGCATGAGCGTAGATAAATAACTGCACATAACAAGATATCAAAACACTTGTGAGATACTATTATGTAACAGTTTCTACAATTATTTTAACATTTAAAATTAAAAAAAGATAAAAATAACGGTAAAATCGTTCAAATTCGCAAGAAATGTCACACCACTTCACTAAGCTAGAATTATTGTCATTGTATAATTAACGTGTCCTATTACAAAAGAAACATGAACTTATCAGAATGTCCACAAAGCCAAAAATTAACAACAACAATGAAATCTAAAAGAGTGCGTGCGCGATAGGCGACTTTTAAACTATTAACGGTCTTATTTATAAACGCCTCTTAACTTTTAATCAATTGCTAACTAACTTATTAGCAAAATTCTTATTTATAAACGCTATTTAGCGCTAAGAGGTCGCTAAGCAAGTGATTAGCAAGTGTCAAAATGAAACACCATCGGTGCCCTGTTTAAAGCTTGCTAAGAGGCAAATGACGGATTTATTTGAATCAGCTGATCGAATCGATTAGGGTTTTTGTGTGCTTCGAGGTTTGTTCTATCCAGTAGTGCTTAAAATATGGATTTCGAAAATCTTTTACGGGTTTTCCAAAACGACGTAGAAGACATAAATAATTTTGCAATGCCAGCGGGGAGTAGACAGGGGAAAACCTACAGGCGTCGTATAAATCCGCAAAGATACAGGTTTACCAAGGCAAATATGTGCCGCATCTTAGATTTGGTAAAACCTTTTACTGTACTTATCTACACTAAGATTTATCACCAGCTGCAAGGGATTTGGCGAAAATCAAGTGCGGAAATGCAACAGTATCAAGAAGATAAGTCGCACCTGATGATATCATGATAACGATGTTATCATTCGCTTATCCATATTAACATTGTCGTATATGTTTTTTTGCCATTTTCTTTTTATTTAATTAATCACTCTTAAAAAGTCCCTTGTTTTAGTGGAGAAAAGAACATTTATTAAAATTCTGTTGATTTTTGATAATCTAATTTCTTTATGAAAAAAAATTGCAATTCAAACTTTGAGACGCTCTCTTGTAATGTTGCTGATTTTCACATCCGACAATGTTAATAGGGATAGGCGCATTGATGACGAGATGGCATGAATAAACAGAAATGCTTTTATAGAAAATTATTTATTTTGATATAAGTACCTTCCTTATAATTGTTTTTTTTTTTAATATACTAATATTTAATTACAAAAAACAACTTATTTTAATTTCATAATTTTCGCTTTCCAATAATCTTCTTCCAAACTCGTATGTTCTATTCTTCTCTCATGCAACTCTCTTTCATTCTTCATCTTACACTCATGTGCTTCTTTTTCTTGTCTCATGGCGTCATTTCTCGCAGTATTTGCGAGGACGGATATTTGTATGCTCGTGGCTTTCACGGCAGCAGTCAGAATTGTTCCTGTAAAAAAATAGGTAGATTATCATTAAAGAAACAATAAATCCCACTGCAAAATCAATAAGAAGTAATTCAACAAAACAGACATCGGTATCTCTATTTTGTTGTATTACTCGTTTTTTAATTAAATATATCACGCTAATATAAATAAAAAAATGTAATGCGAAGGTTTTTGTTAGTATGTTTGTTCCCATCCAATTCCACAGTGGCTGAATAGATTTCAATGAAGTATAAAATAAGAAGAAGTACTTTAAGAGGGTTTGTCGAGGGATGTAGTCCTTATATAATAATTTGAAACATAAAAGATAGAACGATCGCAGCGTGTGCGGACTTAACTTTCATGCGGCGACGCGTGCGCAACGCACCCTTCTGTATGTTGGTACTTACTTCTTCCCTTTTTTTTTGTTTGCTCGAAGAGTAACCGAACTAGTTTCTGAAGTCTCAGGCTAAAAATATCATAAAATAGGTTTAATGGAAATTTTTCATTAATTAGTAAAAAAAAAAGATCTAACAAATTTTATACATACCGACACAGCAGGAGCTTGTGTTTCATTAGCATCGTGGGTCTTCGACGAATCGTTCAGCTAAAAATGTATTAATATTTTTATTAAAGCGCTGACAATATTTAATAAAATGGTAATTTCCCAAAACGCATGCACTAGGCATGTAGATCGCGAAATCACAGTTCAACATTTTGTAAGAGCAGGATACTGTAGAAATTGTAATAGTATTGGATTAGCTAACTAGCTATCACAATTAACAAACTTTATAAAGAAAAATCTAGTTAACCAGGGAATCCTATTGATTGCTGTTAACAGAATACCATCCATCAAATTTTGCAGCTACCGGCTGCCAGCAAATGGAGGATATTAGATGGACACTTATCAGAATTAACTTATCACCTCTTTGGTATATGTAAATGGAGTTGCTATCTACTGTGAACTCATTGGGAATTGCTGTAGGTACGCAAACTCCGAGTTTTTGCCTTTGTTTTCATATTCCTCCATAGGTTGAGGATTTGCATCGTACTGCGTTTGTTAGCGCTGACTGCGTTAAAACTTAAATGATAAATGTCCATAGGTATGACATACACTCAAATCAAGCAACATCAAACAGAATCCTAAACCAAACATGAAACAGCGTGCGTACCACAACAACATCTCCCAAGTAAGCTTTTTGGCGGCATTCGTATTCGTCGTAGCATCTTTTTTTTTTCAATTATATCAGCCCGCTCAAGCATTAGCAGTCGCAGTACTTTCTAAATAGAGCATTTTTGTGTTACCCAAGATTAGGAAGAAAATGTTAGTTTATTATTAGGACAAATTTATTAATTTATTTGGTCAATTTATATTAGTAATAGTTAAATTTAGAGATAAATACCTTTTCTTGCTCACTCCAATTAGCGTTCCGTATTCTTTTTTATTCTTCCAATTATCGAATACAATCCAACACGATAGATAAATAGGTATAATTTCGAAATTAAATTCAAGTTTGCCTCTGAAAACTCGCATCTGTCAATGTCACCACAGATGAAAAAATAGTGTTTTGACAACTTTTTTCTTAAACTTCGGGATTTTAGTCGACTATTCTGATTATAACCTGTGCTGAACGCATAATTTCACCTCTATTTCGTTTCGCTACTAATCACCTGCTAACTAGCGTTTATACGAGTAAATAAAGAAAAGTTAATGATTGATTAAGAGCTAATCAATTGCTAAGCTAAACAGTGACTAATTAGTGATTAGCGAGATTATAAATAATGCTGATAGTCTCTAAGTCCGTCAACAAAGATACGGTCCCGTCCGAAAGTAGTCGATCCGTCAAAACGAGTGACAAATTCAAACTTTCGAACGGGTAAAAACACATCGCGATTAGAGACAACTGTCAAATCGGGTTGTCATTCATTCTTAGTTCGGTCTCTGAACTAATCTTATGGACCTAGGTGATACGGAGTAGAAAACGCTCGTCAGTTCGGCTGAAACTACGGATTACGTGGGGGTGTACTCCCTAACACCCTGACACCTGCCAGTTGGACACGATTAGGAACGAATAAAGTTTAAATTCGTAAAACACGTTTTCTTTTGTAGGTAATCAGTTGATAGATGTAAGGAATACATTCTCTCATCGGCCTTCATGAAAACCGACATCGGTCTGGACTCATACCGTCATCGCCCGCGCCGCCGGTGAAATACGAATTTCGACGACACTCACCCCCGTCAGCCCGTCCCATTTTGCGTATAGAGAATAATTCATTCTGAAACATTTCTTCGACATTCGTGTCGCCGTTGAACGGTTCACCGACTGAACGATTCACTTTTCATTTTTTCACCGATAGAACGTTTCAACGGCGAACGATTTGCCGACAGAACCTTTCATATAGCGAAGGATAATGTTGGGTAAGGTTAGGTGAGAACAGTGACCATTAACGCGCGAAGGCGAGCGAGCGAAGCGAGCGTGTCGCGGCAGCGACCGCCGAGCGCCAGATCCCCTCTATGACTCCCGTCGAAAGTGACGCATATGAAAGGTTCTGCAAATCGTTCGCCGTTGAAACGTTCCATCGGTGAAAAAATTAAAAGTGAATCGTTCTGTCGGTGAACTGTTCAACGGCGAAACGAATGTCGGAGAAATGTTTCAGAATCAGAATAATTATGCCTTAGGTTTAGATCGTTTGCTGTAAATACATGTTTCGCTTAATTTGTAGGTACCACGGTGCGCCACGTTCCTTCCCTTTTCTTTTAATTTCGCCATAAACTGTTAGCCGTAAGAAGGCCGTAAGTTAATTTTTCACATGTTTTTTACGGATTTTGAGTAATTCGGAATGGCAACGGTTGAACTATCTTTGCCAACCACGGTTCACGGATCTATTCATCAGGTGATTATCTATGGATTTACGTGATGTTAAAAAAAAAATGGGTGTGTTTAAAGAACTAAAAAAAATATTTATTTTCAAGAATGTAGTTTTACATAGTATGGTGTTAATATTTTTTAAATTCTATAAATTCTACATAATACTCGTATGGTGTACAAATATTCAAATGTCATTCTTAATTAACTAAGAACAATTAATTTTAAGATTTATGATTTATATTATGTCCAATATGAATTAATATTATTATAATTAGGTAATCGTTACTTCAAAATCAATGTCAAAATTAAGTACATGTCATCTTGTATTTTTACAATATTCCATTATATTCGCCAATGTGGTAAAAGCAATTATCCAATAACCAACTTGTTAGCTTTTTCTTGAAAACGGGGAATGGGAAGTTCTTTAAATGAGTTAGGTAACTTGTTATAGGTACACCTGAATGGCATTAACATATACATTCCTCCTAAATATTTGCAATCTACACTGAGGTACATTTAATTCGTATTCAAACTTATTTCTAGCAGAAGCCTTTTGGTGGCTCACTTCTGATTGCATGCGAAGATAGCTACGTGATTTCATTTAATGTGATAATCTCATCGCTACCCAGTACGTTTTCATATCATTGAAGGGACCTCTTATTTATCTCTTATTTAATCGTTGCCTTTACCATAAGGTAATTTTCCGTGTCCGAATATCACCTATTCCATTAATTAAGATTAATAGATTATTTTTTACATAATCAAATTAAAAGATGGTTATTAACATTAACTAAATTAAATTAAAACTAAGTTAAACCTAAAAAAGGCCCTCGAGGCATTGTACCGAGGATGCTGGTGGCATTTCCTCGCTCAATTGCAATGCTTATGCGTTGCGCGAGAAAGCCGTCAGCTTTTCGTTCACCGGTTACATCAACTAGATTAATTATGTGGTCGATAAAACACTTAAGTCATACTTAAGAAATAATACACCAAAAGCAATATTTTAGAAGTAAATGTTATAATATTTATTAAACCTTCTCTAACACAATCCAAACCACTCACTGGAGACTAGATTCTAGACCAATCTTAGACTTAATATTAATGGAATCCCAATATTGCAATCTAAGGATCTAAGTGTTGTTTGTATTGCAATAAATCTTTGGTTATTGAGACTTGGTATCTTAATCAAGTTGAAGTTATTAATGATGATAAATATTGTAGCTAGCAAATACTTTGATACCATTCAATTAAAGTTAAAGCATGTTCCTAATCAAAAACTTGCATCGGTAGGTACAGTGGCCAGCATATCACGTTATACGAAACTGTCAAATTTCGACAAAGAGTTTTAAACCTTAAAATGTTGATGGTTAAGTTTAAAATCGAATGAGAAAATGTGACAGTTACTAGTGTTACGTGTGGTAACTTGATGTGCTGGCGACTTTACATACTTCTTAAAATTGATGGAACAGAAGGGAATTGAAACAAAAATTCTTGCAATCATTTCAAACCATCCAACTAGTTACTCAAAAATCATATATTTACAATACAAAAAAATAAAATAATATAGGTACCCACATTGTGTATGGGTACAATTTGGCGAATATAAATCAGAACCGACGTTTCTGTGCATAAAAACCTACAGACCTACTTTGATAACCTAATCATTCACCATGCCTGGGAATTGCCATGAATTTCCCTTTTGTTCGTAAATTGTCTGAAATCTACGTTCAGCTTTGACACTTTTGATAAAACGAAAATTTTATTGCTACTTTCAGGAACCAACCCTAGTTATAATGGAGTTCGTGAGCCTAGGCAAGCTGCAGCAGTTTCTTCGTGATTCAAGAGCTGAACGCCACTACGGCAACACCCATGGAAGCCAGTTCCTGACGTCGCAGGATCTCACCAAGTTCGCGTTCCAAGTCGCGAGAGGAATGCAGTTCCTTAGTTTACAAGGGGTAAGAGTATTTGCTTTTCCTATCAATATCATCATAATTCAGTTTAAAGACGTCCACTGCATAGGCCCTGGACATAGGCCTTCCCCAAGTGTCGCCACATCCATCCATTCCTGCGACTTTCGCCTGATCATCGGACTACCTTCTCTTTTCCTATGTCTCAACAATCCGCTTGGTGCAGTACCACAGGAGCGGCCGTTACGGGAATGTTATGGGGAGGCCCATATAAAATTCTGAAGGTGTTGATGAAGGTGTTGGTGTTGTGTATTTAATTTATTATTCTGTTTCTTATTTCAATCTCACTGTGCTGCAACAACGCGTCACTTTATAAACCTTAACTAAGATTAATGTGAATATAAAGTGACGCGTTGTGACGCGAGCAACCGTGACGTTGTGTTGGATACTCTATTCAAACTCAGTCGTGTAACGTCATAGGTACCACGTCATCACGTCAACGCCGGCTATCGCTGAAAACCTGCGCTGAGGCTCTGTCTAACATAGGGTCGCAGCATTATACTGAGCGATGGCCGTTCTGCGCGGATGTGACGCATATTCTCCCCCAAATTGTTTCTTTTTGTATTTGTGTTCCTTCTTTGCGTCATGTTTACCGCATATAAACGTGTTTTCATCTTTTTCATTTTCTTCTTTCTATAGTAGATTATTACAAAATTCTCCAAAGGGTCTGGAAAGCCATTAACCAGTATTCACTTTTTTGGGTATTCCTATCTATATTTATAGCGGAAATGACGACTATTAGAGAAATATGGATCAAAAAGAAATGTTTCGCCGACCCTAAATACATTGGGATGAGGGCAGGAGAATGATGTTGATTTATAGAGGAAAGAAAATAACAATAGTAATGAAAAGTTACAAGGCTAGTCGTTTATTGAAGTTCAGAATTCCGAGGTACACTTTTATCTGCTCCATATAGATAAATTAGATAATTCCTCTTTGTTAGGGTTCCGTACCTCAAAAGGAAAAACTAAACCCTTATAGGATCACTCGTGTGTCGATCTGTCTGTCTGTCCGTCTGTCATAGCCGATTTGCTCCGAATTTACTGAACCGATTATGTTGAAATTTGGTACACATGAATTTCTGTGACCCGAACCCGGACGTGTAACGTAAATAAATGAATATTGAATATGAGGGTCACTTTTGGGGGGCAAATTAGAAACAAAACAAAAAGTTTTGCAAACTTTACCGTGTGATCAAATGTAACGACTCGCTTGCTTTCGATTGCAACAAAACCGTCGAATTCTGCTCATAAAATTTGACACTATACACTCGGTGCGGCCGCCGTCATTATAACTTGATTTACAATCGATTCAAGTGGCCCAGGATAATTTTGTTTACTATTTTGTGTAGACGATAAGATAAGAAATAATGTAACGTTTGTTATTTTGATAAAAGTTGTGTGTATAATATTTTATATGAGACTAAAGTTAAGGTCGAGCATATTTTGCCGGTTTTAGTCAAACAATGTGATATTGTGAAAAAAATTGCGGGGTGGGTATATAGTTTTTCATCATTTTTATAAACTAGAATAGTTATTTGTAATGTTTGATAAGAAACAATAATAATTGTGGTAGAAAATATTCTTAAAAAAAATTGAATAATCTACACGCTGTTGCACAATTCACCGCTAAAACTAGATGGACAATCATAGCCAATTCACACAAAAACTATAAAACCTAGAACAAAAATATAACTTTGCTGAGAAACGCCAGTTTATTAGCTTTAATAATATGTAAAAAGTTTCCCATAATTCTACAAACTCCTGAGATAGCTGACAAAAAACCCAAAGGTAGTTTTTTATTAAAAGAAAGAGATAGTGATTTCAAACTAAAATTACGATGACACTAGGCTCTCATTTAACCAGTTTCAATCTTGAAATTAATAGATCTAATCCTATAGTTTATATTTATGCCAAAAAACTACTAAACATTGTTAGATTTATAATATATTAAAAACTAATACTGACGACGACTTTCAGTCTAAAAATTCGCAACAATCTTGAATGAACCCCAAGGTTCGCAAGATGGCGGCTGTAGAAGCTAGGGTTGCGTCTGACCAAAATTTATTTTACTTATATCGGGTTTGCATAAAACTTTAAAAATAAAAGTATTTATTTATTTATTTAACCATTTATATACACACATATAGTATATTTTATTAATATTACGTAATTTTATTCTTACAAGTATTATTAACGTTTAGGCTTGTATTTAGGACAGAAAACCTTGTACTGAAAATAACTGGACGAAACTAGGCAATGGCTTTCTTTATTTCTATGCCTTACTATATACAGGATAAAATTAAATTAGCTAGCGAAACTCCACAGACTTGATGGGTATCGATATCTAAAGATGATAAAATAAAAATAAATAAATTAGATTATGTTGTTTTTGAGATCATTAACCACCAATACCACCGGTAGTGTAGTCACTTAAAATATCAGTTTTTTTTTAACTTCACACACGTGATGGATTTCTCAACACGATAAAACAGATTTTATAAACTCACACTTCACGTAACAACACTACTAGCGGTCATTGACTCCAAAAAAACATAATATATTTATTTTATCGTGTTTAGATATCGAGACCCATCACGTCTTCGGAGTTTCGCTAGATAATTTAATTTGTTCCGGTGTATATTCGACCTTATTTTAGTGTTAAAACACTAGGCGAGACCTTTCCACGTTGTAGAAAAATATTGCTATGCTTGACAAATGAATTTTAATATTTATTTACATAAACTAAAATCAAAGTCAAATAACTTATTTCAAATAGGTTATTTATTTATTAACCCTTCCTTTTGTCTTTGCCGTAGTCGGGTAAAAAAGCCGCATGTTAATATGTGACAACCCTGACAGTGAAACTTACTTTGCTTTCTGGAAACGATTGCTGCCAGAGCAATATTTCGTTACAACGTACTCACTTGTCGCCAATATTCATGTAATCCAGCACATCCACAAGATATTGTTAAGACATTTTACCTTTTATGATTAAAATGATGTCTAAACTTTATTATTTCACACACAGTTTCCCGCAGTTGGATGTATTTACGATAAATTACCACTTTAAAATACGTAAACAAACAACGTCAACAAAGACGCGTCCGAATCTTTTGATTTTAGCACATTTCATTTGAAGTATTATCGAATAAAATATTGAAATATCATAGAACAGGTTTTCTAGATTAATTTGGTACCTTAACTTTAGTAAAAGCCAGTAAAATAGAATACTTTCGGCATTTTTTCTTGGAGCACAGAATACCAGTGAGCACAAAAAATCACAAAATGGCTACTTCAAACTTCACTTCTCATTGTAAACAAAAATTGGTTTTTTGATGTTGCCAACTTGCGTCGAGATGTTAGATAATGTATTAGCCTATGATTTAAAAACGTTTTGGAAGGACTTTACGTGCAATAAAATAGAGTTTAAAGTCATTTAACAGAAATTAAATTTTGGCAACGATTGTTGCCAAGAGCAAAGTTTGAGGTTTTAGTATTGGAAACGATCGTTGCCAGAAGCAAGCTAGCAGGTAAGGGCTTGTTGTGGGGGTCTCATTTTTTTTTTAAATATAATTTTTAAATAAATTGTTTTAAAGTTAATTAAAAAAATAGATGAAAATTTACTATTCCAAATCTATTTCAAATATCTCCGAAGGTACGGAGCCTAAAATTTTGAAAAAATAAATATAGAAAATAGTTTTTTACTTATAAATTACCTACAGGAAAACCTATAAGAAGTCTATGGTATTAAAATAACATGGTAAATCTCTCAATATTGTGCTTCCAAACTTACATTTGCACTTGTTGGGAGAACATGTTTTTCAACTATAATGTAAAGTTTGTTATTGGAATAAATAATATAGTAGATGACATAATATAATTAATTGTACGGAACCCTCACCACGCGAGTTCAACTCGCAGTTGTTCGGTTTTTACAACTTTGTTTTGCTTAGGTAAGTTCAATTCTAAGAGACGTCGAAAGTACGAGTAACTGGGTCAGTAGGCGAAATTAACCTCGACACAACTCACAAGCTTTCTTTCACAGACGTTTGGGTCTCTCAAATATTTGGGGTATTTTCAACTTTTCGGTTGGGAAATCGAAATGAAAAAACACAAATAGAATAAAAAAGAAAATCAGACCAATTTTTTTTGTGTTTTAAGACGACAATACATCGTTACTGCGTGTTGAATCTTTTTTTCAATCGATTTTAATTCTGTTCGTAGAGGGACGTGATGTATTCTAAATCATTAGGCAAAAATTACATAATTATCAACATGAAACTTCAGTAAGACAATGTTAATCGACTTCACAAATGTTTCTAAGCGCAGTTTAAGAGTTCATTTATATTGTTAAACAGCGAAGTTAAAGTTAAGAAATAACTTTCAGGGCAAGCCCAAAATAATGTCAGTTTCGAATCGTTACGTTACGAATTCATATTAAAGTTCTTCAAGGATGTAAAGCTTGGAACGAACTGTTCTATACTTAGAATAATTGAAATATAAATATACCAGCTCTTGAAATTTCTTTGTGAACTCAAGAATATTTGTATTTTATTTAGTAGTCTGTGACTAAATTAGGCACAGACTACTAAATAAGGCCTTTAAAATATTGAAGTGTGCCTTTTTCTCATAACATCCGCTATTTGATGCCTACGCTTTGAACAAATTATCTCTCGTCTTTAATATTGAAAGAACGTTGAATATTCGAAAATATTTTGTTTAACATATATTATTACCATCTCAAAAATTTACCAGATATTTGACTTACTAAATAAGAAATACCTACATATATACATACATTATCTACATACAGTATTCAAATTGATTTATTTGTACACATAGGTATAATGTTGGTACATGATGTAATAAAATAAAAATATTTTGTCATTATGTACTGCCCTGCAAGGCGTACAAACATTTCCTACACAGTAGGTAATAGGTGTACAGGTAGTATTGCCTAAAATAATAAAAATACTGCTAAGTAACAGGCTTAAATCTTTAGCAATAAACATAAACCATAAACAAAATAATAAAAATTAAGGTAACAATCATATTAAGTAAACTTAGTAACTAAAGTAAGTAGGTAATAAATAACCCTGAGAAGATTGTATTACGTTTTTATTTTTCTTCTAAATATTCGTTTATAGTGTAATATGTTTTGTGAGAACCTACGGAGTGTTTTTGAAAAGTGTTTTAATCTTTTGAAGCTTTTTGAGAATAGGGCTGTTTGATGGGTTTTTGACTTAAAGAGCACCTGGATGGCGTTTAGTGAATATAGTTTCAAATTGATTATGGTTATTTTTGATAAACATGGCAACTTCATAGATGTATAGGGAAATGTTAATAATTTGAAATTAATAAAAAAAGATTTGCAACTCTCAGTGTTTTGGATCATTCATATGATGCACGAAGACACTTTTTTGGGCTTTAAAGGCCAATTCCCTATAGAATTACCCCAAAATATTACGCCGTACCGCAGTTTGGTGGAGACATATGCGTGGTATGCGGTAAGAAAGGTGCTATGATTGGCGATCTTGCTTAAATTGTGTAAAGCATAGCAATATTGATTCAGTTTTTTACTATATGATCAATGTGTGTTTTCCATGTCACGTGCTGATCAAACCAAAGCCCTAGAAATTTTGTGTTGTCTATTTTAACAATCTTAGTATCTTCATATTGAATTTTTAAAATAATAGAGTGTGTTCGCTGGTTAAAATACATGATGTGAGTTTTGCCAACATTATTTTTTAAGTTGTTATCGGTTAGCCATTGAATGATTAAGCCTTAACTATTATTTATTTCATTTTCGTATCTTTCTAAGTATTCAAATGGTATATAATAATAGTTATATGTTACAGAAAGGTCTGAAAGAGTTTTCTGTTAGAAATTCAAAGCTTTCTGAGGTTTTTCAGAAAGAGGAAAAAAAAATAGAATTTCATTTACATTTTATGAAGAGTTTTCTTCTCGCACTTCGTTTAATTTCTTTAATATAGGTTTCATAATATTTTGAAGTGCCTACCCGGACGTAAAACAATATAAAAATACTGTTTACGATACGTTTCATATTTCATAAGTATATAAACAGCGTGTTTTCTCATAAAGGCAGAAAAACCTGACTTTTGGAATGCATGATTAAATCTTGGAGAGAAAACCCACTTGAGAATCAATAGAACTCTTAACACTTGGTACTAGGGAAGAAATTGCACCTTTAAGTTCATAATTTCAAACAACAAGATAGCCCGGCAAATTCTTATTTGCCGGGCTATCTTGTTGTTTAGGCAATCAATTTGAGAACCAACCAAAATGTGATTGATTCCAGTATGTAAATGTCTTAGGAAAATAAATTGTTATGCGAATTAAGTTCTAAGAAAATATACCGTATATTCAAATCACAACTGTCATTTTTTAACAGTTGTACAACATTGCTATAACACGGAAAATTGATGTAGGGTGTCCATTTGCTTAACAATTGATTTCGCTGACTGTACGACAATTACCAATAGATGCAGTCAAGCAATTAATTATCGAACAAGCCTCAGGTGCGTTAATTAATTAATTAACCGATTCAAAGCGATTTTATTTAGTAGGTACTGTTAGGAGACGTCTTAGTAAAAACCTAATTTAGAAAGTATGAGCAATAATGTCTAAGATTGTATTTAGATATATAGAGGCAAGAGGAACAGGGTGTAACATTCACTCATCTTCCATGGAACAGGGAGGATCCTCCGACCAGACGGGTGTCGTGTCCGGTGGGCAACTGCCCGACGGTTGTTTTTTTTTTTTTTTTGTGAATGGGTTCTCGTAGTTGACCTTGAGAGGTCGTGACTACTTAACCGGACTTTCCTGTGGCTGCCTTAAGCGAACTCAAAGCCTCCAGCCAGGGGCGAATTTCTTATAATACTAAGCGACTGCACGCTAAGGGCACCCCCTGTGGTGTACGGACCTCGGCTTAGAGCGTCGCTGGGGGGAGGACAGCAAGGTGGGACAGGCTGGATCTGGTTAGTATTATTATTATTAATTGGGGAATTTAAAACTACAGGCTCAGCTGCGGCGCGGGCTGGCACTTCGTCGAGCAAGGATCGGGGGGGCCGACGGTTGATGTCGGGATGTTGTATATATGCTAGTTGCGCGGTAAACTGGGCTTGCACGGTGCAGGATTTTGCGTGACGTCAGTGTGTTACCTAGTTCACATGTGGCGATGTAGATGCCGCCACAGATATGTCAAATAAATAATTACAAAGCTTAAAGTCATTAGAAAATGTGCTACTAAATATTTCCTTTAATGAATTACATCACTCGTTAAAGAAAGTTGCAAGTCTGAAAACACATGGGTACCACATATTAAACATGTCACACAAACGAACGTGACATTTCCAATTATTTAGAGAGATCTCATTAGTCATTATTATCTTGTCAAGAGCCCAACGTTTTGTGGTAATACTGCTTTTATTTGAGCTCTAAAAAGACAACCTTTAAGACACATTTACACGAGGAGTGTTTCTTGCCCGTCGCGAAGCGAGAATGTACATGGGCATCTCGCCAAATGATTATTTTACTCATAACATCTGTTAGTAACACCCAGGCGAGAAACTGAACATCGTCTACGATTATTTCAATAGATCACAGATTGAGAAAATTGCCTCGAGAAGACTTCTCAGGCAATTGTCTCGTGCGTTTGATGCGAGATTTCAAATCAATTGTACACTTCCAACATGTGAGTTTCGTATTATCCAGGCGTGGAACCCACCTTGTGTAAATGACCCTCAACAAACAAAATGGCCCAGATTAATTTTGAAAAATTAATGTCTTTTGGTTTTGCTGTTTTATCTCAAGTTTTGAAGTAATCTTCAACTGTTTATCTTAGGGTAAAGACCTGAGGAGTTATGGCTCGTTAGAGTATAGGCCTTTTTACTTCGCAATATGAATTACTTTTCCATTGTTAAGATTTTGTAGAAATATAACATTATTTCTTTTGTTTTACTAAATCAGGAGTAAATAAACACAATGTTATTAGACGTGTTGTTTTTCATATCCTTTAGTAGGTGTCGAGTGGCTGAACCAGAAACCTTTATTATGACTTCTACTTAGATCTTACTGTCTGCAAAGGGCTTACCACAGATGGATGGAAATTCTTGACAATTTGTCTCGGGAAACATTTAAATCGTCGATTTTGGTTGTCATAAAAATACCTATAACAATCGTTTTGGGGATTCATAAACCTAATAGTTTAATTTCTATTAGAATTTGTCCGATCGCTTGTGTAAATAGGCCCGAACCACTGTCTAAGATAATTCAAAACTACCAGCATGAGTGGGCCCACAGGCAAAGAATAATGACCATCAATCAAATCCCTGTCATTTATTTTACTGTATTTATTTCTTTGTGGCATAGCATCATCAGCCAATAATGTTCCCACTGCTGAGACACAGGCCTCCTCTCTGTGAGAGGGAGTGGGCCATAATCCACCACACGTGTCCAGTGTGGGTTGGTGGATGTCACATGACTTCGATATTTTTGGCTCTAGTACATGCCGGTTTCCTCACGAAGATTTTTAGAGCAGTGATCTTAAAATAAATTACACAAAGTAAAGTGATACAACGAATTAAATTCTCCTCTTTATCTTCCAGATAATCCACCGAGACTTGGCAGCGAGGAACGTGCTGATAACAGAAGACAGGGTGTGTAAAGTAGCAGACTTCGGGTTTGCGAGGGATGTGGCAGACACTCACGTGTATGAGAGAAAGAGTGATGGGCGGCTGCCTATCAGGTTGGTGGCGATTATTTAAAATACTAACCCCTTACAATATTGTTTCTCTATAGAACGTAAAGTGACCCATTCTTTTTACACATCAGTCAGTTATTGTCCCTTTAAAAAACCAGCGTCAGACAGCAGCTGTCGGGAATGACTGCTGAAAAGACCTCCTTGCCGCAGCCCTGGGTGACACACTATAATTTTGCAAGCATTTCAATTTTTATCAGGAACTGTTGCCAAACAAATGTTATTCTTTATCTCTCCTTTTGTGGTAACATTTGAGAGTGATTGAGTCAGTCAGTGAGGTCAGTAGTGGCACTGACTGCTTAGATTATTTACTTGAATCTATAATGGCTATTCGACTAAGGATCTCTTATCCACGATGATTAAAGATAATAATAAATTCCAACAATTCTTCCTTGTTGTTTGCTATTCTTGAACCAGTTTAATACCTGAATTGTCGTGGTTTGACAAGAGGCCTTGCTACTGCATGGGGATTACGCTGTAACAGATCAGGGATAGTTACAAGTTATCACACCCACGGTTCACTCAAGGTGGTCTGTGGATCCTTCCATAACGTAAAACAACACAGAAGTTGTACCGTTAATAATATTTAACCTAACCCAGACATTTTACCAGTAAAGTTAGTGGTTTATAGTTTGTTATCATTGTTAGTTTCTCGCAAATTTACTGCCACGCGCTGTGCACTCCATGTAAGCTACTAGGAAATTAGAAAGTTCTGATTTTATTAGGTCTCAGATAAAAAATAATCTCCTTGAGCCGCTTGTTATAAGTTTACGGTTACAAGGATTCAATGTGTTATTTAAGCCCACAACTTATTCTGAGCTGTAGATATAAATAAGGATCTTTTGAAGTCTATTTAAGTAAGGCACTTGGGAAACAAATTATGCCAGTCCTTTTAGCTTAAGTGGTCTAAAATGTACAATTGAAACTTGATGTAAAAAGCGTAGAATTAGGAAAGACACATTTGATCAGGACTGAGATAAAAACGTATTCTTATCGAATTCATCTGATTATTACCACATTACCTATATTTGCACGCCAAAATATAGCAAAATGTGCCATTACACGCAATTATGTGATTCTGATTTGAAAATATAATTACAACCAAAAATCATTTTTTTTTCCTTCTTCGTTTCCAGATGGATGGCCCCTGAGTCTCTCTACGACAATATATTTAGCGTTAAGTCTGATATTTGGAGCTTCGGTATCTTGCTGTGGGAGATCGTGACCCTTGGCTCTACACCATATCCTGGATTGTCAGCCAATGACGTCATGAAAAAGGTACGTTATTCTTCTCTCTGTTTCACTTTTCCTATAGGTAGAATTATTGAGTATTTTGAGTAAGCGTGAGTGAAACAACTTTGATATCAGTTTGAACAGTGATAGTCTGGCGCTGAATTTTATCTCGATTTAAATGTTTATTTTTTTGAAACATTAACCAGAGAGCTGAATACTTACGCCTGTTCACTTTCAACTTACACCTACGCCTGTTCACTTTTCAATCTGAAAATAGTACGTGCAATTTTACACATTTTTTAAAATCTAAGTACTAGAAATATCGTTAACTTGGAATACAAGGTGAAAATTATATATATCGCGCTACGATATTAAAACTGAAACAACGCTTACCTAAAATCAAACTCGGTAGGCGCTACCTTTCACACTGTTTTAATGAACCCTTTAGATAACAATATTGTACTTCAATGATAGAGTTCCTATCTGACTACCCCTGAGAAGAAATGGCGAAACAAACTCAAGGGTCAAAGTCTCTTTTAAAGTCCAGGCATAATCTTGGTCAGATCATGTGAGGACCATATAGATCCATGTAGATCCAGTTACTGGGTAACACGATACCTCTTGGTAAGACTGGTTGTCAGACTTTCGGGCTTCTGACGACCCGTAACAACTGTCAAAGCTCTACAAATAACAGCCGAGACAGCTTAAGGTGGATCCGCAATGGTAGTCGGCGAAATTATAATTTTCTTACGTTTATTGCAATTTGCAAGTCAGCGTCGGATTGTAACTTGATCAAAATATGATTCGCGACTATAACAGATATCTATTTATAGAATTATAATTATTAGAATCAATAATACATCTCTCTAAGTTAGATTTTTTCCCCAACGTCATGAGTTCATGAAAAAGTCTTTCAATGGAACCAATACTCGTATATCGAATATCGGGGGCTACCACTCCGGATCTAACTAAACGTGCTTTCCGAGGCACGGAGGGGTACGCAAAAGAAATGTACCTATTCATTAAAAACTCTGAAATGGTACGACATCTGATTGTTATGACTTATTTTTTCATAAATGTAATTTATCAGAAAATAAAAGCTTTTGGTCTTTTCAATCAACTCAGCCTATAACAGTCCACTGCTGGACATAGGCCTCTCCCAGACTGCGCCACATTACCCTGTCCTCCGCTTTCCGCATCCAGTCTGTCCCAGCCACCTTTTTAAGGTCATCGGTAAATTTAGCTGGGGGGCGTCCCACACTACGCTTGCCGATACGCGGTCTCCACTCCAGGACTCGTCTGCTCCACCGGTCATCGGTCCTTCGACACACATGGCCAGCCCACTGCCACTTCAGCTTGCTGACTCTGCAGGCTATGTCGGTAACTCCGGTTCTCTTCAGGATAACTTCATTTCTGATCTTATCCTTCAAAGAAACTCCGAGCATAGCCCGCTCCATGGCGCGCTGAGCGACCTTGGTCTTTGGTCTTTTAGTACGAGCTAAATCGTAAAAGTTTATTGAACGTAATAATCTTCAATTAGGTTACTATGGTAATAGTCTAATATCTACTGTAATAGTTAAAGCAGATTTTCGTGAAAGTGGGGCTTCGTCGATCCACTTAGCTTTATTTCTCTCATCCAGAGAATTGATAGTCCAAGTTCAGTAATAAATTCTAACTTTTTCATGTTACGCTCTGAACTTGTGACATGTTAATCTTAAGTTTAACTGTGAGCTTTTGAGCGATGAAGATGCAAAACTATTTGCTCTTGCATGTCACAGTGTACATATACTTAAAGAGTAAACTTTTATCCGTGCCACATGGGTATCACGCATCTTTTAATATATCTTGTCTCTGAAATCACCCTAAGTTATTTCTGACAACTGAGTTTTTTGGCATGTAGTACCTGCCTATTTGTATGTGGCAATTTCTCTGATCTTTTTTATCCCCTTTAAGTTAATCATCGACCTTTTTTTACGCTAAAAACATCCCACTCTACCAACTTTTACTCCTTTTTTTTTTTGAGGGTGGGAAATCATCAAATAACTTCTCCCGCTCTGGGCGGAGCGGGAGGGTGTGTCAGACTCTTACTGACTAAAACCCACCCGTATTCCTTCCTGTTGCCTGTGTTGCCAGGGGCCTCGGTGACCCTTTAGTACCTTCCCGCGACCCCGGCAGGAACTTATACTCCTAGTCCTTCACTGTGCACGCGGTTCGGCTGTGGAATTCACTTCCGCCTGACATTAGGGATTGCCAAACTGTTGCTGTTTTTAAAAGAAGAGTGAAAGATCACTGTCTTTCCACTTTGTCATAGTTGCGTATGTATTTATTATTTTAAATTTCACTTTATTTGTTTTATATTCTAGTTGTATTTATTTTAGAAGTATGTGTGTATGTTTATATGTATTTATGTTAGTATTTTTCGATTTTATGTACTCTATTTTCTCTTCTACTCTTACACACGGTGTCTACACCTCTTTATCTAGTTTCCTATCGCAGGTATGCTGGAAGAGATTTTATTAGAAATAAGAATCACCTTTGTACGTATTTTTCTGTTATTTTCTTCTTGTCTGTTTCTTTATGTATGTAGATACATGGTTAAATAAATAATAATAATACATAAATAGATTAATATTAATCATGCTTTTCTACGTATCAGACACCATTTTAACCATGTTCACAAATCCAGAAAGACTTTGCTTTGATCCTTCACGTCCACAACATAAAATGCCAATTAAAATACAAATTACACTATGGTGGGAAATCCAGAAATGTAGACTAAATTATGGAAGACTAGCTTCTGCCCGCGACTTCGTTCGCGTGAAATTTCTTGTTCCCCCAACCCACTGCGTCGCATTGCATCGCCCGCCCGCGCTGTTACTTCGTTTTCGCTTAGCGTTCTTTCAGATTTTTTTTCTTTTTGCTCGGCTCTTAAGGGTCGTAGCGTGATGTAAATAGCCTATAACCCTCAAGAATTAGGCTATCAATGCAAACATAATTTTTCAAATACGACTCGAAGTCCCAAAGATTACCCCAAAAAATTAGAAGATTACAAACTTACAAACGAATAAATTTTACCTCGATATAATATTAGTAGACATAGATGAAGTTCTACACGAATAAAAACAAATGACATTGAACAGAGCAGCATGGCTTGGCGGTGACAGTTTAATCACTTTAGCAATTTAAACTTGCACTCGGCACATCGGAATCGTTAACGTAATCGAACTGTGGTGAAAGACTGCCTAGAGAACTTTTTGATTTCATTATTTGGGAACTGTCGATCATTCTTAAAGGGATCCACCCTTTGGAGAGAGGAATGTTAAATGTTACCAATTTGAATTTAAAAAATTATTCTCTGGACTAGATAATATGAGATAGTATGAGATAGGTCTGTACTGCGACTATTAATTTGTTCGCCAGTCGGGCTGATTACGACCGTGTTCTCGCGCCACAGTTGTGATGACGTAAGGATCAACGTTGAGACGGTCACCTTAAAAGACCAGTTTTTTTACCAATCTATGTCAATGGTCTTTTTACAGCTATATTTAAGTAGATGACAAAAGAAAGTGCCTCGTTGGTCTACTGGTCGCAAGCGCTAGTGCTGAGCAAAAGGTCCTAGGTTTGATTCTCAGGTTGGGCAAAGTGTTATTGGGTTTTTCCATCAGGAATTTCTCTGTAACAGCTTGGAGGTTGGATTTGTCGGGTCTCGCCATGGGACTTAAACATAACTGGCGCAATGTAGGTGTACTATAGGTACACCTCTGCCGTACCCTTCGGAGATTACAGGCCTGCAGGCTTAGCATGACACTCTATTTCTTCGAAGAATACACACAGCTCTTTCTATACAAAGTGACATTTCGTTTCTCAGTTTTTGACATCTCACCGTAGAAATCCTTCTACAATCTGTCATCTTGTCTTTCGTTTCTAACGATCTTTGTCTAGGTCCTTTTTTATGTAGAAGGATTTCTACGGTGGGATGTCAAAAAAGGAGAAACGAAATGTCACTTTGTAAGAGCCGTGTCTATTCTTCGATGAAATAGAGAGTGTCATGCTAAGCCTGCTGGTGTTATGCCGAAAGAAAGTAGCCTTCAATGGAACGATACAGACTTCCTAAGTTAAATAATACCTAATTTTGTTTCCTTCCTTCCCAGGTCATCGAAGGATATCGTCTCGAAAAACCAGAGCACTGTCATCGGGAGCTCTACAACATAATGTATTATTGCTGGGAGGCGGAACCGAAGGATCGACCTGACTTTGCAGACATAGTCGCTAGATTAGAACCGCTAATTAATAAAGATATGGACTACATACAGCTGGAAAGATTCCCAGATCATTCGTATTATAATCTGCAACATCTAGATGGGGAAAAACTATGATTGTTTAAGTGAAGAAAATAGTGAAATTGTTGATAAAGTGACAATATTACCGTAGTTTTGACATTTTTTTTATGAAAATCCGTTTAAAATTACAATTTTGGTTTTCATTTGCTGACGAAATACATACAAATTATATTTTATTTGTTCATAAAGCCCCTTAAAAAGTGTTGGCAAATTAAAATTCTCTAGATAATTTCTTATTAATAAAAAACTGCTATCAATTAATATTTCTTTTAAGAGGTCTTACCACTTTATCAACGGCGCGTCGGTCATCAAACTATTTATTTGTGAAGAAACAAAGTGCGGTATAAACTTATCAATAAAAGACAGTAAAGTTGTTCCATAGTTTGTATTATATTGTGCATTATTTAGACTTATGAGTACATGTTAGTACCTATAATCTTTGAAGTGGTACTTATGGGTAATTTATGTAAATATCTTTTGAATTAGAAATAACTGCATACATGTGTTTCATAATTCCAAAATAAAATAAATATAACGTTGAACTTTGTACTTAATTGCAAAAGTTTGAGACATATCTTAAGCTCATTGGATTAATAAAAAATTGCAGACAATTTCGTTATAAATGAGATAAGCAAATTAATTTGAAACTGCTTACACAAACAAAAAACTAAAAACTGAGATTAAAATACTTTTAATGATTGCAATAATAATTATTAAGTAATTTTAGAACTTCACATAGACTAGTCTTTAGAATATTATAATGATTTTAATTTTAGTAATCATGAAAATAATTAATTAAAATAATGATCTTATAAATGTACAGTACATTTAAGCTTTTCGTTAAATAAAAATATAGTTTGTATAATAAATGTTTTGTTGTATAAAGACTTTTTTCTCAATTCCTTTATAGCCAAAATCACAGCAACAAAATACGTTGGACTCATAAAATCATGACAAAAACTTAATTCTTCGTTTACACTGAGAAAATTTATTTTGTATATATCCAGTTTTCACTACTATTTCTACAATAAGCGCCATGGTACCGGTAACATACCCGAGAGCTAAAGCCAAGAAGCCGCCTTGCAGATGCTGCCACGACAATGGATTAACATCGGATTTTTCCTTCAATAAAGCCCTCAGTTGATGAGCTCGTCTCCTCTCAGTGAACGTTGCAAAGTGATCCCTAAGGGCTTCATTTAACCCGCTCTGCTTTAGCAGCGTTATTGTTCTTGAAATCTCCAGCATAAAAGGAAACCCTCTTAAAGCTATCGTCTCTATAGGTACACTGAAAACATTCTCTGTAAACGTATAGTATTTATAGTTCCCAATATTGTCACTCAGCTCTGGTGTTATTGAAGAAACATGGGCCAACTCAAGACGACTGCACAGTAACGAAAAATTTCTATGAACAGCAACATCTATCATTGCTTTAGTAATATTCTCAATTTCAATCCATTGCTGACCAATTCGATAGTCAAATGGATCAGAGGAGTTATAAAACAGATCATGTAACTCTTCAAAACCACCAAACTTTAAACCACTGTCAACCAAATCTTCGACCGTTTGTATTTGGTATTCATAAGATGGGTTTGTCAATACTTCGAATAATTTCGTTTGGTATGCTGTTGAAAATAGTATACAATAGATATTGAGAAACACAAAAAATACGCGAAGACTTTCTTTAGAAGGATGTAGGTAAGCCACAAACCCCAATATTGTAATCCAAGTATTAAGAAAACAGTGACCGAAGGAACTATTGTAATCAGAATCCCCACTGAACTGCCCTATAATTTTCCACGTTATACCACATAGAAAGAAACCAGCTATTACAGAATACCAAACCAAATCCTTAAATATAATAACCAAAGCTACCCATGCAGCTGATTTGTCGGCTCTTGGGACAACCCAAGTATAAGAATCGGCTAAATACGTAATGCTTGTCTCAAAGTCTTCATGCACATCGAAATCTGGAAATATTCCACCCAAAAGCAAGTGTCCTTTCTTCGATGCTAATTGCTTTAAAGCCCCGTTCCATTTGCCAACATTTTCTCTTTCTCCTCGGAATCCGTCAACAAAGTGATATCTAGCCGTCATCTTATATCGCTTAAGAACTTCATTTATCATTATTTTCTCAATATTAGCCTCACATACATCATCACTTATGAACGGCTGTCTTTGCAATGCTATTATTTCTATGGAGCAACCATTCATGTCGTGTGGTACTTTATCATCAAATACATCTTTATCATATTTTAATATCCCTCGTTCACATGTATTTTGTATCAAAAGCCTGTCTTTAGCAGTTTCATTGAAATAACCACAATACTCTGGAGGGTCGTAAGGTTTCCAACTATAAATAATAGCTTTTCGAAAATGATTTGCTTGAGGCACAGCTATAATAATATTGATTGCATTATATTTGAAGAGACAACTAAGTACTTTTTCGGCGTATTCAATATTAATTTTATCATTCTGAACGAAGTTGAAAAGTAAAATAATAAATTTTGCAAATGGGTTCCAACTGCGTGATCGTATTAGTTTACTGGCTAGAAAAGAAAAGTCCGTGTAACTATCTATTATTATAACAAAATAATTAGCTGTTGGTATCGCCACATAATTATCTACGTGTAATACTCCAAGATTATAATTATCTTGATTACAGATTTCCACTTCTTTTTCGGGATTCATGACTTCTACACTGAACTGAATTTTTTCATTGATTCTTTTCAATAGTTCAGTCCTGATTCTTGAAACAGAGTTACTCACATTATTAGTGTTAGCAAATATCAAAAGACCTGGCTCTTCGAATTCATTTTCAATCACTTGACTAATACATCTAGTATAGTCATTAATAACAGTTGGGCCATGTGGATTTACATCTCCATGAGAATTATCAACTAACACGAATGTTACTAGAATTATTTTATTAAAAGACATCCGTGTTGCCTTAATTCACAAACCATTAGTACTAAAAGCAAAACTACAATACATTGCCGTTGCATGATTTGTATCACATGTAGTTTAATCTACACTGATCTCTACTTAACAGGACAAAATATAACATCATAAAATGTGACATATCATCGGTTTAACATGTTCAAGGAAAGCATTTATATCAAACCAGACCAAGTACCAAACATTTTTGTCCAACATTGTTTAATTTACTTGCCAAATTTTAATGTAGTTTAGTCTTTCGTATCATAAATCGTTGAGCACACTAAAATAGGAGGCAGGAGTTTATTCATCGGCTTTAAGATATTAAACGATGATAAATGTTTGTAGACCGAGTTTATTCATCGGCTTTGAGATTTTAAACGATGGTAATGTTTGTGGCTTCAAAACAACACAGCACAACGATGACAACTTTTCAAAAATACTAACGCAATATTCCGCAATATCTCAAAACGGATAAATGTCTTCCTTGCTTTTCAATTCATTTTAAAATGATAATATTAAAATGTAGTTCAAATACTAGTCGAGTCTCCAAACATCTTGGCCGCACTTCAAAACTTACTGTAGCCGGCCGTGCGTTTAATATTAAAATTGCGAACATAATGTGATTGTATATTCTCATGCTATAATGAAATGCTGTAGGTTTAATAAAATAAAGCTTCTGAAAACATGATATAAATATAATTATTTAGGTATCTTCAGCAGTTTGGTTTAAGTATCTTTATCCAAACAACGTTTTTTTTTTTAAGTTTTTTTTTATAGTGTAGTTTTATTTCTACGTCAACCACACCCAGTCTAACTATTATGAAAATGCTCGTAAAATCAAACACAATTTGTTCAAAAAAAATTGTTGAAATTATCTTTGAGTTGCTCCGGACTGCTCACTGTCATATTATCAAATTATACAGAGCTTGACAGGGTTCAAATACATTACTTTTTCGAGGAACTTGTATTAACATTCCTCAGTAGGTATATTTATATTAAGTGTCATTTCTTTTTATTTTAACGATGTTATTGTATTGCACATACATGTTAAAATCATAACCCCTACTTCTACAGGCTTAGCATGACGCTCTCTATTTCTTCGAAGAATAGAGACGGCTCTTTCTATACAAAGTGACATTTCATTTATCCTTTTTGACATCCCACCGTAGAAATCCTTCTACATAAAAAAGGAAATAGACAAAGATCGTTAAAAACGAAAGACAAAATGACAGATTGTAGAAGGATTTCTACGGTGACAAACATCTTATATATATATATATATATATACATATATATATATATATATATATAAGATGTTTGTTCATCGTAAAACTTTGTGAAGGGACACTCTTCAAATCTGATGACTTCAAAAATAAAATCAAACCTGTCCAACGCGGAGTAATCCACTGTTATCCAGCAGATTGAATTTCACTCAAATCTAACGACTGTGTCCCAAATGTTCCATTTTCTATGCCAATTTATAGAACGTTGAATCTCCGTTCGAAACCAGGTAAAATCAGAATGGTCTGAGATGTGAAGTTAAAAGCATTGTTGTTGTAGCCCAGGTAAACTGTAATATGAAAATCCCTTAGAATATAGAAAGAACCAGAAGCCGTGAACACGCCTAATACTGAAGCGTCAAAAACTACTCTTAAATAGAGTAGTTTTATGCGCAGCTGATCAGTTAGTCTGTGAACGTCGTACCGCGTAACTTGTTTTACCGGTACACCGGTAAAAAATTTACAAATTTAGCTAAATTATGCCGTCTTGTGTCGTTCATACCGGTAAAAATGCAGCAGGGCTAAAAAAAACAGGATGGGATCACATTTCGCGTGTAAGTAGCGCATTCAAATATCGCCTTATTTAATTACTGAATAAATTGTTCAGTTTGTAATGTTCATAGAGAATGATACACCCATCTTGTTAGTGTTGCCAATATAAGAGTTTTGATTTTCCCTTCTTTGTATTACCTTCTGAGGGCTTTTATTCGTTGAAGTATTAAATGAACATCTACTTATGTATGCATATGATTTTGTTAGAATTGCATATCATTCATAATTAGTACTATGTTAGACTATTAGGATTTCTAGAGAGGAAGGAAAACCTTCCCCGGGTGTATGAAATTATGTATCTAAGTATCATTATAACTATCTCAAATTTTAGCTTCCCTACTGATGAAGAAAGGAAAACGGAGTGGACAAAAATAATACAAAGAGTACGGCTGGAACAGTTATGGAAACCTTCAAAGCGAAGCGTTTGCTCGATGCATTTTAAAGGAGAAATATATTTATGAGTCAAAATATGGTTTGAAAAGACAAGTTTTTTTTTAATCTAAACCTTGTTTTATTTAAAGAACTTCTCTATTTCTTGAGATTATCAGGTAAATATTAATACCTGTAAAGAAAAGGACAATTTTGATTTTATTATTATTTACCTCCAATACCTACTCAACACGGGTTAATAATGTCTGAGCTAGCAACATTACGCGGGTGGGAAGTGAGGCGAGTGCGGGACGCTTGTCTTGTTTTTGGACACAGTGTGCGCCATCCTATTACAGTAGAACGCGGATTCTGGTTCTTTCTATATTCTAAGGAAAATCCTTAGTCCAAGAAGGCACTCAGAAATTAATAAAAGATAACCAGCAACAGCCAATGATATTTATGAACAAATTACAAGAATTCACAACAAAACTTTAATGATGCTGTCACACGCAGCACAACAGAGTTGTAAATTAAATTGAAAGTTATAAAGACAAGAAGGTTTATGTTTTTGACGCATGTATTCGTATGTTAAATAGCTATGCCCTATGTAGTTCATATCGACGCTTGAAAGGCAAAATTTACTAAGCGACATAGGGCTACCTATGTCGTTTAGTAAATTTTGCCTTTCAAGCGTCGATATGTAAGATTATTTATTTTCTCGTAGCATTCAGACGTCTGGATCCATTTGAATGATTTACATGTCGTTATGTTTGTGGTGACCGCCCAGCGTAACGCACTTAAATTTCAAGCGCAATCCGGAGGATTTTGAAGGAAATTCCTATTTTTTTTAAAAAAATGTTAACCTATTGACTACCACGTCAAAAAAGTAAAAACGTGCCCTCGGCGCCAAGCTACGAATTATTCCTTAAAATCTGTCATGTAGTCGTGACCGTGGCGTGCTGGGCACATTTAGGTCTGTCATCTATACATGACTGTGGCGGTCAAAAGGCTATCTGAAAGGTGACGATTCACAAAAATCAACAATCAATTCAAAAAGTAAAGCCGTATTTTTTTTATATATTGTTTATATAATTTAAAAAGGGATGGAAAATATTATGAAAATATTATATGATTATATATTCGTCCACATCGCTGTCAACAGGAAAAGTGTCCAAAAGGGTGGCACGTTGTATGGAAATGCTGAAAGAATCAGCATTTCCATACAACGTGCCACCCTTTTGGACACTTTGGCCAAAAAATAGGCCAGCCCTCTGGCCACGTGAAGATTCGACCAACCGCTTGGCGTTGTCTCGAAAAACTAAGTAAGCACTAGGGCCCCATGGCCCTAGTGTTTCAACCCCAAACGGCTCGAACATATAAGTTCCGCACTTGCAGCACAGCCCGCTGTGCTAGGAAGATGGGATAGCGCAAGGGTGTCGACACATGTTGCATCCTACATTATAGGTCTTTCTGTCATGTATCTTCCCATAGTCGCATGCCAAGCCATTCGATTCTAGAACAGCTTTTACCGACTTCAAAAAAGGAGGTTTCTCAATTCGATCGTATATATTTTTTTTCTTTTTTTTGGTGGGAAATTATCAAATAACTTCTTCTGCTCTGGACGGAGCGGGTGTCTGACTCTTACTGACTAAAACCCTCCCGTGTTCCTTCCATTGCCTATGCGTTGCCAGGGGCCACGGTATTTCTTTCAGACTTTCCCGCGGCTACGGCAGAGCTGGCACCCCTGCGGTAACAAGAGTACGACAGATGATGTCATTGATGCTGGCGTGCCTCCTGCTGCGGATATAATAATGATAATGGTCTGCCTTTGTGTTTTTTTTAATTCTCTTGTTTTAACCAATTTACTTTGTCAATATTAACATTTCTAGAGTCGCAGTCGAGTAGAAATCACTTGTTAAGCCCCGCCCTACACCAATTCAGAGTCAAACAATAGAAAATCAATTGTGTCTCATTAGCTGTCCTTGACCAATTAACTTCCATTTGGTAAGCAAGCATTCCATTCCAATTACCAAGTTATCAATAGCTGGACTATCATGTAACCATAATTTGAATGTAATTGTCAGGCGTATAAATCCTTTGATTGCACTTCAAAGCTTTCAATATCACCGAAGTATTTATCATAAGTAAGTATGGCCTGGCATCAAATACTTTAATGTAATAGATTCTAGGTTTGGTTTCATCTCGAGCACTGCTTTCATCATAAGAGTAATTTTAATATTCCTGCCACGTCCAGCCTGGCCCTCGATCCATATATATATAACGGTAGCTTTGATTGTTTTTAGCAGTGAGCACACCCAAGTTTTGTCTTTTATACAAAAAAAAATATTTGTCTGAATCCGGAACAAAAGTTGTACTGATTTCATTATTGGCATAAATAGCCTGGATGGTATTGAAAAAGCCAACTACCACTATAACAAATAAAAAAAAATACAGTAAACAGCCATCTCAGACTGGCTGCCTTTTATGTAACTCGAACACCGATGCCTACAAAAATTTTGAAATTTGTAAAAGACAGCCATAACATTATCAGCCTATAATATTCTCACTGCTGGGACACAGGCCTGCTCTCTGTGAGAGGGAGTGGGCCGTAATCCACCACGCGCGCCCATTGCGGGTTGGTAGAGGTCACATGTCTTCGAATTTTGGCCACGGACATGCCGGTTTCCTCACTATGTTTTCCTTCACCGTTTTGAGAGCAGTCATAGATATACAAGTACTAAAGCCAGCCATATTTATACAAGTACTAAAGCGTACTCTTTCTAGCACACAGGTGTTTCGTATAAAAAGGTAAAATAAAATATTGCGTTGCATTGTTTATCTTTTTTATGCTTCCTTCTACTCGTATGTATACTTTGCACAGAATTGTATTCTGTGCAGAGCATTAATATGATATTTATGGCAAAGGCCTGACAGTGATTATGAAAGATAAAGAAGGTGCTGCTATTACAATAGCAGCACCTTCTTTATCTTTCATAATCACTGTAACTACTTTTAAGACTGGACTAATCTATTGTTGTAAAATTGAAACTAATACATTAATAAATGATTAAATATTATATTCATTACAGTATCGTTACTACCTAGTACGTTTTACATACAGTTTTAATATTTTATATTCTACAAATACTTGTGAAATCATATCAACTCTTACAATAAGCATGTCCCAGTTACCAACATATTTACAAAACTGGCAACACAAATATCTCCCTGAATACTTGAATCAAAATAATAATCTTTGAATCATGTTTCCTGCAAAGTGTTGCCAAATAGCGAAAGCTGTGGTGGAATATCAAATATTATCAGTTATTATTTAAATATCATATTTATGTTAAATGGAGCTTACATGGACTGGTACTGCATCTCCAGAGGTGTTAGACAGGCTTGTGTAGCGTCACCATGGCTGTTCAACTTGTACAGTCACAAGTTTTCTTAATCGATAACTTAACCATCAACATTTTACGGTTTAAAATCATTTGGAGAAATTTGACAGTTTAGTATAACCTGATGTATTGGCAACTGTATATGGATAGTAGTCTAACAGATTTGAAAGAGGGTGAGTGGATGGTGGATTGAGTGTAGATTACGCAGATAATCACATCATGATAATGATCATTCTACTTGCATCGTAAACAGAACTGTTGCAAGACATGGTCACTGTAATGGATAAAGCGTATATGATGAAAGAGATGAATATAAATGTGAATGAGACGAAGGTCATGTTTGAAAGAGAACAGGATGTATCGGTGTGTGATGTGAAAATTTATTATAATATTGTGGAGCAAGTGAGTTTTTATATTTGGGGAGTTTGTTTACAAGGAGTGGAAAGATTGATGAAGATAAGAAAAGGAGAGTGAATGCGGGAAATAAAGTGAATGGTGCTATTATTATACATGCGATTGTGACCAACCAGTCGATGTCCAAAAAGGCTCGACTGGCTGTTCAAAATGGTGTGCTGTTGACCACGCTAATCTATGGAAGTGAATGTTGGGTGTGGCAAAAGAAGCATGAATGTAGTATAAATGCTGTGGAAATGAGATCCTTGCGAAGTATTCTCAGAACTGAAGTAATAAGGCAAAGATGCGATTTAAAAAAAGATATGGTGAAAAAATTTAAAAGAGTATGCTTAGACGATTTGGTCTCGTGGAGAGGATGAATGAAAGGCTACTAACAAAAGGTATTTACAAGGCTGGTCGAAGTGGAAACGCCGAGAGGAGACGCCATAGAAGGACATAAATAGTGACATTATTGGTGATATTCTTCAAAAAGGTCAAGAGCGTAGTACTCACAGGTTGAAGTTATGGAGATTCTAGATGGAGTATGGAAGTATCTTAACAGTAGGTGTTCTGTAGTTTCTGTAGACAGAAACTCCATGTGAAAATGGCGAGAGGTTACGTTTGTATGTATGATATATCACCTTTATTTACCTTTTATCACACATCACAAATAGACTGAACAAGTGAACACAGAGTGTGAACCAATACATACAGACAAAATGTGCTTGAAACTTTTCAATCACAAAACGAGTTCAGAAACACATTGCAGTTTGTTTTCAATGAAGCGTTCAAAGTCCAAAGTATGATCTTTAGATGTACTCTGCATATCGATACCTTTAGGCTCAAAGGGCGTAACCGCCATTTTGGCCAAAATGGGCTTTTAATGCAGTCATACTTAGCTTTTCGTCCTCTTTCGATTGGTATATTTAAAATTTCGATATTCGCAAAAAAGTGGTGAATACAGCCACAATATTTGGATTGCTAAACGTTGATTTTCTTTAAATTTAGGCCGTAAACGATAAATATTTCATTTTTCATTTCCGCAAACGTCGTAACAGGTAAACAAAATTATAAACTTGGAAATATATCCTGTGATCTGACTCTTTTGGCGTTTACGCCTCTAGCTGTTTTAGAATTTTGTTCATACTTGTCTTATACAACCCGAGGATCTTATCAAGTTTGGTGGTTACGCCCCAAAATTTACTAAAATATTTACAATTTGGCTTATACGCCCTATTAAAATACTTTTGACGAAGCATTCATCCCAAGGTTTTGTAGAGGTCGGTGGTTACGCTTCCAGATGCTTTTTAACTATTAACAATTTGACTTATACGTCCGATTATTATATTTTTTTACGAAAGCGTCTTGTACTATAAACTTAAAGTTTTATGCTATTGTTCGGCCCTAAATCACCTACGTAATAAAGTAAAATATCGTTTATCTTACTGTCTGCCAAGGCAAAAGCGTGCGACGCGATTGTTCTGTGAGTTTTTACTTGCCACTCTGAACATCAGCCAAAAATACTTACAATTAAGAACGCTCAAGAAGACATGGCTAAAAAAGACATGAGAAAACCAAATGTCACAGCTAGATATACAGAAGCTGCTAAAAATTTTGTTACAAAATTTATAGCCTGTACTTCCATTTCATTACAGTCGAAAAAGAAGCAATAGAATGTATTTGCCTCAAGAGTTTAAGAACACTGCGCATATTTATCGCATTTATTTAGAAAACTGTAAAAAAGATAGCCATGAAATGGTGAGTGAGGCTATATTTAGGCAGATATTTCAAGGGTATAATATTATAAGCGTGCATACGCCTAAAAAAGATAAGTGCGTTTTGTGCACAAAATACGAAAACAATAAGGAAAAGAATAATCCGCAAGACGCAGAGCTATTAAGACGCTGACTACACCTAAACCGCGGTCACTGTCAGATTGCATAGAAAAGAAAGAGAAGCGCGACGACAAAACGCTTGTAATTTATTGCAAAATATGAAGTAATTATCTATTTACACAGAATTGAGTTGAGTAATCGAAAATAAAAAAAACAACCAAATTCTGCATTAGAATAAGACGTACTTGTTATTATTTAAATACGTAATTTATGTTGATATTTAATACAGATATTTTGGATTAGAACTCAAGGTAAGAGGTTAGTTTAACGTTAGTTTGTATCGAGATTTTTTTTTCAAAACGTGTTTTGGTGACAACCAAGTTCTGGGAAATATGTTCAAAATTAACATATATTTTTTCCGCTACCACAAACTATACAGATTTGGCAATTTTCTTTCTTAAGAGAAGCCTATTTTGGTCAATTGGGTCTTGTCAGCGCCTTAAAAGCGCATCTTGAAGAAAAGAATGCCACTTATAGAAGATTTATATTTCACCAGAACCTTAAGCCACTTACGGATGATACCATTACTGCTTCTTTTGACTTACAAAAGGTTTTGAACACTCCCCATGGAGAAAGCATGTTGTTATACTATTCACGAAAATATTCTGTGTACAATTTTACTCTTTACGAGAAAAACACACAAGATGCTTTTTGCTTCACCTGGGGTGAGTGTGATGGCAAACGTGGTAGCAATGAGATTGCTAGCTGCCTAATCAAATATCTTGTTGAAGTAGATAGAAGAGGTGTGAAGATTCTTTTATTGTACTGCGACTCATGCAGTGGCCAAAACAAAAACAAAACAGTGTTGGCAGTCTTTAATCACTTTTTAAAGACTTCTATAAATCTAGAAGTCATACAGATCATCTTTTTACTCCCCGGTCACACCTATATGCCCGTAAATTCGGTCCATGCTGTCATCGAAAGAGAAGTGAAAAGAATAATTATTTTGGAGTCCATCACAATGGGCCACCTTTTTCGTAGCAGCCCGGAAAAGACCGAGACCCTGAGCCATGTCAACGTCATAGCATATTCAGATTTCTTAGATTTAGGAGATATGGCTAACCAAACACTTACGCCTTGTACGTTAAAAAATATTTCCTTCAAAGCAATAGGAACAGCTACTTTCAAAAAGAATCCAAATACAGTTCAACTAAAATATTCCATGAAAGAGAGTGCGGCAGAAGAACAAATAAAATTATTTGAAAAGACACAAAAGAAAGTAATTAGCAAAGTTATGAGAAAAGGAAAAGGTAAAGGAGAGTACACGAAAACAAGGAATAGTAAAAATAAGACCATTGAAAATAGTACAGATGAAAATGTTGTAAGCGATATATCCGAACACGAAAACTACATTGTAAAGCCTTTGTATAACGCCAAACTACCGATATCAGTAGCGAAATATAAAGACCTCATGAGACTTTGTGACAATGGAACAATTCCCAAGACCTTTCATGAAGAGTATCGTCGGCTCCGTTCTACTGATGATGTACCCGATACATTACCTGAAACAGATGACGAAGACGAAGATACAGAGGAAGATCAAGTCTTGTTTAAATCCTTGTCGTTCGGGATGCTTATGCTTGCTCGTTACAGTCAACTCTTTTTTACGTTTTTTTTTTATCATAATTATTACATTGTTAATTTGGCAAATTTCTCGGTTGTGTAATTTTAAAAACCCAAGGTATAACTCTGTAATGTAAGGTATATTGTTTACTATTGTCTACCACAATATTTCTTAGTGATTTTGTACTTACATTAACAACATAAAAATATAATTAATTTGCTTTATTAGAAGCTGTGTTTTGTTTTGCTTTCAAGTATTATAAATATTAGAGAAGAGAAGAAACTTGTCTCATTGCATTCAAATTACTTTAAATGCATATTAGATTCCTACTTGCATAAGTGATAATAAGTGTAATACATTTTTATATTATTATTAATTAGATAGTAATTAAGACGACTATTATTATTGCACAATTATTGTTTTTACGATGACATATTCTATTACAATTATTGCTGTGATTAAACATTTTTGATACAATATTAATTAATTTATTTTTTAATGCTATTTTTGGACTGCTCTGTTATTATGAGTAGGTGTAGCACTAAAATATAAAGCAAAGAACCTGATCGGCAAAATTCAACTTATTTACCTGAGCTTATAATGAGAAATCATTGATAAGAAATGCCACCACCGTCACTTACACCACATATTGGACAAAAGGTTTGCAGCTTACATCATTTGTTAGATAGTAGAATACAAAGAGATTGTAACTTACATCATAAATGGTTAGTTAATGTCGTATGAGTTGCTATTACACCCTTAGCTGTTTGTACAGGAGTTTATTTTTTTGGCGTAACCGACAGCTTTATTTATTTTTTAGGGTGTATTCGAAGTCTATTTTTTTACATGTTAGATTTACTTTAAATATTATTCTACGATGTTCTTTATCTCCAAATTCTAACAACTTTTGTCTTTTGCTTTTTTTTTATAGCTATAAGCACAAAAAAGTTATGTCGGAAAACTGTTTTGTTTTTCTGTTTAATGGCTCTCCTGAAAAGTCGTGTTTTGGTGGATACGCCCTTTGAGCCTAAAGGTATCGATATATGCTGCAGGCGAAATTGGATTTTGCGGATTGAAATTGTATATTCAATATTTTTTTAAATAATTTTGGATAACCATTCTGTTTGCTCCACTGTGATTTCGCTTTCTTTAATACTATTGAATACTGAATTAAAAATAATATCTGTCTGTTTACTGAAAGACCACTTCACATAAAATTGAATGAGCATTCGCCACACTTGCTTCAGATACTGAAATGGAAAATACTGTTGTCCAATTTAACTTTATTTATTTAAAGTCATTTAAAGGCAGTCACCGAGTGGCGTTCAAAGACTTTTTTTTTGGGTGTGATATCATCAAATAACTTCTCCCGCTCTGGGCGGAGCGGGAGGGTGTGTCAGACTCTTACTGACCCACCTGTATTTCTTCCTGTTGCTTGTGTTGCCAGAGGCCTCGGTGACCCTTTAGTACCTTCCCGCGAGCGTCCAAGAACTGGAATGCTAAGTGTCGGTCGTCCGGCGGCGAGATGGGTGGATGGCAATGTTGCCATCACGGGTAGAACCTGCAGGGTAACACACTCGCGGGAAGGTACGAGTACTAAAGGGTCACCGAGTCCCCTGGCAACACAGGCAACAGGAAGGAATACGGGTGGGTTTTAGTCAGTAAGAGTCTGACACACCCTCCCGCTCCTTTTTCAAATTTTGTATTAATGGACTTGCTTTTGGTTCTAAATAAAGCTTTATTCGTGTAGGTAAAGAAACCTTTGTGAAAAGGTGAACACATAAAATATATGGACACGTGTTTCATCATTAAATCTAGGGGTTTACTCCCTAAGCACGAAGGCCGTAGTTTCGACCGAAGTTACGGGCATTTCCTACTCCGTATTACTTACGGATATATGATAAATCGAGGCCCGAACTGATAATGAAGAACAACACGATTTGAGAGTGGTCCCTGTGGTGTGTTGTGTTGGTGTTGTATTGTTGTTTGACAGGTGACCGGAAGAGCGGAAGTACCTAATACAAGCATTTTTTTTACTTAAAAGGTACTTCCTATCACTATATCGTTTTACATAAGTTTTAGAAATAAAAGTTCTTTTTTCCCTACACTTGATGTGTACATATTTGTCTCTCCATAAATTGAATTTGGTACTTGTTTTGATGGATCAACTACTTTCGGACGGGCCCGTATCTTCGTTGACGGACTTAGAGAGTAGACCCCTTGTTAAGAATTTTCTCACTAAATCGTCGTAATCTATTTTAGAGTATATGGAATCTTTGGCTATCGTTTGACAGGGGCTGCCAAATGTCATTCTTCGCACCGGCACTACGCTCTGGTGGCGCGTTTTCGAAAAATCAATCGAATCAGTTTAGATCATCATCTGCCTAGCCTTTTCCCAACCATGTTGGGGTCGGCTTCCAGTCTTACCGGATACAGCTGAATACCAGTATTTTACGTGGAGCGACTGCCTATCTGACCTCCACAACCCAGTTACTGGGTAACACGATACCCCTTGGTAAGACTGGTAGTCAGACTTTCGAGCTTCTGACGACCCGTAACGACTGTCAAAGATCTACAAATGACAGCCGGGACCAACGGCTTAACGTGCTTTCCGAGGCACGGAGGGGTCTTGGTATGTAAAGATGGTCACCCACGTGGACCAACCGCGGCAAGCGTAGCTTAACCTGATCGATTGACCCGTGCGGGTGTTATTACTTAGCCACAAGCCCCTCAGTTAAGTTATTTATAGTTTAAAGTTAGCAGTTTAGATACCTGCCAATTACCCGTTTCGATTGATTTGATAATCAATGCGGGAATTCTGACTTGGCTCACCATTCCTTCGTTAGCAGGATTTGAGTTAAATAAATCTTATGTTCCGGAGTTGTCGGTATAGCACGCGGTCCTGGAAGCGTTGGCCTTACCATCCTCCTTGTTATTTTTAAACCATAATTATTTTTTTAAAAGCAAGCCCTTCTTCGTCCAGGCGTTTGGTGTCTGACTCTTTAATTGCGGCCATGTTCCTGTTTGGGTAGGGTTTTTGTATAATAATTGTTTATTATCGTGGATCTTGTACTGGTTTTGTGTCGCGAGCTGAATGTTGGACGGAGTCTGGACCCAGGGAAGTACCCCATCTTAGCTTTTTATTACTAGGTCTAGCAGCCGAAGTTTCTTTGTCAGTGGCGCTCAACTTTATTTAATATATATTTATTATTTGAAACAAAGCCTTATAACACAAGTAAGCCACTAAACTGTGTGCTAGCTGGTAACTAACTGTTAATCTATATTTTCACTAGTTGAGAAGTATTAATACGAAAGGATTGAGAAAATAAATTTATGCACTTTCATTTCTTAATTTGGAAACATCGGTAAGAAATCTTAAAACGCTGTCTTTTTTTTTCTGTGGTAAATCATTAAATAACTTCTCCCGCTCTGGGCGGAGCGGGAGGGTGTGCCAGACTCTTACTGACTAAAACCCACCCATATTCCTTCCATTGTTTGTGTTGCCAGGGGCCTCAGTAACCCTTTGGTACCTTCCTGCGACCCCGGCAGGCATAGGCCCTAGTGGACCCCTACGTTTGCGCTGACGACCTCTCTTTGAGGCACGCGTGGAATACAACGCGCCGTCGACCCGGGCCTGGTCCTTACCGGACGGTGACCCATGGCTCACCGACCGCAAGCCCGCGCCTACGGTGGACGGAAATCCGCCCGGGTATCCCGACGCCCAGGGCGTCTCCTGCAGCGGCTAGGGGCGAGAGGACGTGAAGTTTCCCTTTCCCTCAACCGCCACGCCTCCTCCTTCGCGAGCATGCTCTCTCGCTCAGTACCATGGCCTGAACCAAGGCCGGACGCGAGAGATCTCTGCCGCCGATCGCCTCCACGAGGACACGGCCGTGCTCTGCCAAAGCCGGGCGGACCTCCACCGTGTGCTCCACCGTGTCCTCCGGGCGATCCACACAGTGTCACCACTGTGTGGATCGCCCGGGTGTTTCCTCCCGCCGTATCCGACACAGGAACCTCCCGAAGCTGCCGTGTCCGGTGAGGACCTGCGTCAGGCGGAAGGTGAGGACGCCGTGGCGGCTCTCTAGCCACTCCTCAAAGAGGGGCCTTATCGCCGCAATTGTGGCGTGCCCAGCACTGGGTTGCGAATTCGTATTTGTTAGTCAAAAATGTTTTAACATAATTATATTGTACATAAGTTACAATTCAAAATGAGTTACATTACAGACAACATCAATATTGTATTGATATATAGTGTTTTAAACACATTGGGGTATATTCCTTTTCAAAAGTAGACAAAGAGACAAAAACATTCTACTCTGTAGTCATAACCAGAACGTAAGCTCCTATTGTTTAAAAATGCAATCAAACCCGGAAAGGGCTGCAAAAGGAGCTCATATGAAAATACTTCAGATAATAAACGAGGAATATATTGTTTCGTGAACGATAAGTGTTATGATATGTTGTACCGTTTCCTTGTTATTCAACGATATTGCACGGAATCCCATAAAAGGGAGATGTGTGTTATTTTTTATAGTTTAACCCTTTTTTTTTTTTTTTTTTATGGTGGGAAATCATCAAATAACTTCTCCCGCTCTGGGCGGAGCGGGAGGGTGTGTCAGACTCTTACTGACTAAAACCCACCCGTATTCCTTCCTGTTGCCTGTGTTGCGGGGGCCTCGGTGACCCATAAGTACCTTCCCGCGACCCCGGCAGGCATCGGCCCTAGTGGACCCCTACTTTTGTGCTGACGACATCTCTTTGAGGCGCGCGTGGAATACGACGCGCCGTCGACCCGGGCCTGGTCCTTACCGGACGGTGAGCTACCCATTGCTCACCGTCCGCAAGCCCGCGCCTACGGTGGCCGGAAATCCGCCCGGGATTCCCGACGCCCTGGGCGTCTCCTGCGGCGGCTAGGGGCGAGAGGGCGCGAAACTTGCCTTTCCCTCAACCGTCCCGCCTCCTCCTTTGCGAGCATTACTGCTTCGCAGAAGGAGGTGACGGCTGCCCATGCCCTCTCGCTCCGTACCATGGCCTGAACCAGGGCCGGACGCGAGAGGTCTCTGCCGCCGATCGCCTCCACGAGGACACGGCGGTGCTCTGCCCAAGCCGGGCAGACCTCCACCGTATGCTCCACCGTGTCCTCCAGGCGATCCACACAGTGGTGACACCCGGACGTTTCCTCCCGCCTTATCCGACACAGGAACCTCCCGAAGCTGCCGTGTCCGGTGAGGACCTGCGTCACGCGGAAGGTGAGGACGCCGTGGCGCCTCTCCAGCCACTCCTCAAAGAGGGGACTTATCGCCGCAATCGTGGCTTGCCCAGCACTGGGTTGCAACAACCGTACTTTCCATGACGCCATAAGATCCCGCCGGAGCTCCGTCCGCTGTGCCGCGATTTCTCGCGGCAGCGGACTAACGCCCCGGCGTTTCGCCTCCTCGCGCCACTCCCATACGTGCGCGAGGGCTTTTGCCTCCAGATCCCATGGCGGCAATCCGGCAAGGAGGCTCGCTGCCTCACAGGAGACCGTGCGGTATCCCCGGACCATCCGGATGGCCATGACCCTTTGGGCCGCGCTCAACCGGCGGGCTGGCCGCAGCGCCAGAGAGCGCGCCCATACAGGAGCCCCGTAGAGGGCCATGGACCGCACGACCCCCGCGTAGAGCCTCCGGCAGGAGGCGTTTGGACCCCCTAGATTGGGCAGGAGCCGCTTCAATGCAGCGCCCGCCCGCTCCAGTTTGGGAGCCAAACGTCGGAAATGCTCCACGAAGTTCCACCGGCTGTCGAGGACGAGTCCCAGGTACTTCATCGTCGACTCGACGCCGATAGAAACCCCTCCTACCGTTATTTGGGACCCCAACGGTGGTGCGTTCCGAGGACCATGAAAACACATGGCCTCGGACTTGTGCAGGGCCACCTCGAGTCCCAATTGCCGGATCCTATCGACGATTGTCGCAACCCCGCGTGCCGCTAATTCGGCCGCCGCCTGGTGCGACCTCCCCTGCGCCAGGACCAACGTGTCGTCAGCGTAGCACACTACGCTGACGCCGCTAGGGAGGTCGGCGCGCAGCACCCAGTCGTATCCGATGTCCCACAGATGCGGCCCCAGGACCGATCCCTGTGGGACACCGCACGACATCTCTTGCCGGTTCCACACTCCCTGGTGACCGGGGTAGATGACGGCCCTGTCCGTCAAATAGGCCTCGACCACACGACAGAGGTAGGTCGGCATCCGGTGATACCGGAGTGCCTCCCTGATGCAACTCCAGGGCAGGGTATTGAAGGCATTGGCGATGTCTAGAGACACCGCCAAGACGACCCCACCCTGGGCAACAGCATTCCCCGTCGTCAGGGCTCGCACACGCATGATGGCGTCCACCGTAGAGCGCCCTCTGCGGAAACCAAACTGGCTCTCCGCCAAATCCGGCCCCACCCGCACCAGCTGGCCGACGAGGCGGTCTGCAATGACTCTTTCAAAGAGATAGTTTAACCCTTAAAGAAACAAAAATGTTTTTTTGAGAAAATTGAAAGCTAGTCACGTTTTTAGGTAAGTGGGTTATGGAGATTCCGAAAAAAATACTCCTTTTTCTATAAAGAGGGCGAAAGGGGGGTTTTGTGGTGGGAAATTATTTCCCATTATCCGGTATTTCAAAGCATAATATAATTAAGTGGGAAAATATTTCCCAGTATCCGGAATACGTCTCAACTTTTGATACATTTTTACTACAAATTCTATACATGTTAGTTGCTCCTACTTTGCTTGTTTTTTTTTATCTAATATAATAAAATAAAATAAAAACAAGCAAAGTAACATGAGTGATTAAAGTTATTAAATGAAACATCAACGTTAAGATTAATGTTTTAATATAAACTGAAACTTACTTACTAAGGAAAATAATATTATTAAGGTGGAACAGTATGAAAAGTCATTTAAATTTTGTACCACCTCTTCTAATTTTTTCTTGGGTAGCACTTTACTTTTCTTTCTAGCGTCCATATTTAAATAGCTGAAAGTAAGTAATAGAAAATCCGTAAGTAGGTAGTCTTAGTAGCACAAATAGTTACAAAAGTTCCTAAAAATTGTAAGTGACTCAGTTAGCAATAAAAATCAAGTGATCAATCTCGAGAAAGTTCCTTAGCTGACTTACTCGCTGACAATTTTGTGTTAGTTAGGTAAGACTAAAATTACCTGTACCTATTTGTCTACTTATATAGTGCAACAGACAAATTATTTATTGTATATATAGTAATTGGTATTTTTTCAATGCAGGAAAAACAATGGGAAATTATTTCCCACTTTGTTAAACCCAAGAAAATCCAATAAATATCAATGCTACGAAGGCAAAAACTGAAAAAGGCATTCAGAAAATGTCTTGTTTACAAGAATATTGTGTTTATGCTCTTACCAGATTTTTTTTCTTGAATAACTTTTAAAACTCCCACCAAAACCAGCTTTTTCGCAAAAAAAAAATTCAAACTGTGTTTTTGACATTGACGTACGATGACAATTCGCGGCTTCGCACAAAATATTGCCATTCGATTAGATTTAAAAATCTGTAAGATTATTTTGTTCCTGAGGTTGGTACTGATTAGAGTTACCAATAAAGAAATAAAACTGAAATTTTACGGTAGCGTCAAGTGGGAAATAATTTCCCAATATTTGATTAAGGGTTAATTTTCTGATGCATCTTTGTCTCAATAGGTCATGAATTGTGTTTTTATATGATCGCCTCAGGCTGTTGATTTTGTGGTACTTTTTCAGGACATGAGAATGTATAGCTATACCTACACACTGTATGTACAGTCGCAGCACATGAAGTTACCACAAACTGTCTAATTTCTCCAAATGATTTTAAACCTTAAAATGTTGATCGAAAAAAAAAACCGAAAAAAAGAATCAAAATCGAAAGAGAAAATTTGACAGTTTGTGGTAATTTGATGTAGCGTACATCATACGTGTTGTTGGCAAGTAGTAAAGATTGTTAAGAAGTTCCACTCGGAAATTCATAATATTTCTGTACGTATTTCAGACATTCCTGTACTAGATAATTTAGGTACGGTCAGCGACAAAAAATGTCGATTAACACTGCTACTTTTACACATGACATCATCTAAATTGACATATCGTATCGCATTTAATTTAATAGTGAAGAGTTAATATTCATTTAATTTTACTTCTAAACCGATTTTAGTTAATTATTTAGCTCAATAATTAACATTATAAAACTGAGGTGCTAACCGACTTTTGGCGCTACCCTACCTATAAACTCCGATCAGGTAATTCACTTATTTCAACTTTACAAATAATACCCTAATTATTTTACCCTAAACTTTAATATATTAGCGATTTCTTTAAGTTTAGGGTAATTCGTACATACTTCAGAAGTAGTAAGTTCCTAGGGAGAAGTAAGAACCTCCATGGACGGACACTCCATTAAATCAAAATATTGTGGAGCTGTCAAATTGAAAGGCATTGCCATTGGAAGGAGCAGTGGTTCCGACTTACAAGTTGTAGGTCGTAGGTTCGAACCCAGTCAGGCTTTACTTTGTGTTCATTATTCCATTACCAGCTCTTAAAACGGTGACGGAAAATATCGTGAGGAAACCGGCATGTCAAAGAACCAAAAAAAATCCAAGACGGTGTAGATTGGGGAGAGGGCCGGGGTCCACTCCCTCTCACAGAGAGGAGGTCTGTGTCCCCAGTAGTGGGAACATTATTAGCTGATCATGCCATTGTAAGTTTGTTACAGTCCGTATTACAGAACGTTCCTCAAGTCCAGTTTGATCGTCAATCAAACTGATCACTGTTTATGTAAAGAATCTTCGCGGTCTTATAACAGAACGGTAATCAATCTATAGGTACCCGTCTTTTTTTTTTGGATGGGAAATCATCAAATAACTTCTCCCGCTCTGGGCGGAGCGAGAGGGTGTGTCAGATTCTTACTGACTAAAACCCACCCGTATTCCTTCCTGTTGCCTGTGTTGACAGGGGCCTCGGTGACCCTTTAGTACCTTCCCGCGACCCCGGCAGGTATCGGCCCTAGTGGACCCCTACTATAGGTACTCGACTGAATGGAGACTCAATTGCCTGTATTTGTTTGCGATTCATTTAATTTACCAACTTTATTCTGATTTTATAACTGCCTCGTCTAGTGGTCGCAAGCGCTACTGCTGAGCATGAGGTCCTGTGTTCGATTCCCAGGTCGGGCAAAGTGTTATTGGGTTTTTCCATCTGGAATTTCTCAGAAGCAGCCCGGAGTCTGGATTTGTGCCCGGTCGATGGCAATAGGCTCGCCCTCTATTAAATGGGACTTAAATATAACTGGTGAAATGTGGGTGTACTGTAGGTATACCTCTGCCTAACCCTTCGGGGATCACAGGCGTGATGTTACGTGTGTTTTATGTATTCTGATTTTCACAAGATTATAAATATTAAAATGTACCCTGAGAACCCAATTACTTGGGAAATCAGCTTTGTATGGCAGTCCCTAATTATTTGGCGTCTGAATGACATTGGCCGGGGGCGTTGTTGGGAAACTTTCGTGAATTTTTTACAGTAATGGTGGCTTAGTTCCGAATTTGACCACGCGCCAAAATAACCTTGTAGCGTTGTTTTTTTTGTTGATTGTTTTTTTATTTTCGTTTTCCTTCTCAAATACAGCTGATTATTGTTAAACAAAAAAGTAGATTGTTTTAACAATAATTCTGTAAAATAAACTACTTTGAAATGAAAAACTATACCTGTTTTAAAGTTTGTACAATTATATGGTCTCTTAAATTATCTGAGATTATTATTATTATTTGATGTGTGCAGTGGTGAGTAGTGGTGGGCCAGTAGTAACGGCCGCGACTTACGGGTTGTAGGTCGTAGGTTCGAACCCGGACAGGCGCTTTACTTTGTGTAAATTATTTCATCACCGATGCTCTTACGGTGAAGGAAAACATCGTGAGGAAACCGGCATGTCCTACAAACAAAAATTCGAAGACATGTGACATCTACCAACGGTCTAAGGTCCATTCCCTCTCACAGAGAGGAGGCCTGTGTCCTAGCAGTGGGAACGTTATAATTAAGTATTTTTTTGTATTTGATGTTTATTATTTGATTACCTTGAATGACACGGCTGCTTCGGGAAGTTCCTGTGTCGGATAAGGCGGCAGGAAACGCTCAGGTTAGCAACCACTTTGTGGATCGCCTGGAGGACACAGTGTAGCATACGGTGGAGGTGTGCTTGGCTTGGAGAGAGCACCGCCGTGTCCTCGTGGCGCCTCCACGGCGGAGATCTCTCGTGTCCGGCCATAATCCAGGCCATGGTACGGAGCGAGAGGGCATGGGAAGCCTTTAGGCTTGCGGCTTGCCATGCAGGCTTGCCATGCTTCGCAAAAAGTGGTAAACCACTTTTTGCGAAGCAGTAATGCTCGCGAAGGAAGAGGCAGAACGGGTGAGGGAAAGGCAAAGTTCGCGCTCTCACGCCCCTAGCCGCTGCAGGAGACGCCTTGGGCGTCGGGACGGTCACCGTAAACGCGGGCTTGCGGTCAATAGGTAGCTCGCCATCCGATAAGGTCCAGGACCGGGTCAATGGTACGTTGTGTTCCACGCGCGCCTCAAAGAGATGGGGCAGCACAAGTGTAGGGCTCCACTAGGGCCGCTGCCTTCCGTGGTCACGGGAAAGTCCGAAAGGGATACCGTGGACCCTGGCAACACAGGCAACAGAAGAAATATGGGTGGTTTTTAGTCAGTAAGCGTCTGAAACACCCTCCTACTCCGCCCAGAGCGAGAGAAGTTATTTTATAAATTCACACCCATAAAAAAAAAAATGTAGTGCTATAGGTCTGTAGTTATCTGGAGCATGTTTGGGACCGCTTTTGTGGGTGGGATTTCCAGGCTCTGGTTAAAGATGTTCATCATTGGTACTAGCTAGGACTTTAAAACTATTTTGATAAGAAAAACTGAAATTTAGTCAGGGCCAGCACTTTCGATTTTAAGGACAGGTATAATTTTATTAATTTCGTACGCATCCGTTGGTTCAAGGAGGAGAGAATGTGGGTTTGAAACGTCGCCTGTGTATGTGAGATAGAATAAGTTTTTCTAGTCTGCCGGGCGTATTCCTACCGAGGTAAAGTGTTGAGTGTTTCTTTTCTCTATTGGGACTTACTAATTGGCTCATAAAATGACAATTGATCTCAATGGGTTTCATCTTGACAGTACACACACGTCCATCGCGTTATTTACGTAGTTGAGGCGAATTTTTCAAACCTATGAAGTAATAGAATAGAATATATTATGTCAGAATATTGTACAAAGGTGTTATGTGTGTGTAGTGTTTTGTGACTCGATTCACAATTGTAGCGAATTCACAAAGTTGTAAAAAGATTTTTATGGCATGTGGCACATCACTAGCAAGAGGATAGACAAGAGAATTTTTGAGGGAGTTGGAAGATCCCGGTCGCTTTTGGTTTTTTTTTTTATAGCCATGTAATTTATAGCCAAGTAACATGGCTTTAATTGAAGTCCGAAACTTTGCGAGTAAATTAAAAAGAAAAAACTAGATGGCTAATTTCACTAATTTTGAATTTAAAAGTACTTCTATATTCATCTCTATTTTGGTGTACAAAATTCAAAAAAGTATAGTGCTTGTAAGTACTTAAAACAATGCCTATTTTAAGTTTTTAAATACTGGAACACAATTGTCCAGTGGGTGCGCTCAACAAATTGAGCAGACCATTTCTTCTGCGTACGCACATAGTGTCGCATTAAGACTAGCCACACGTGTTAGTCTATATAAAACGAATACAAATCTATCTATCTTCTTACAAAGATCATCAATGTGAATTTCAGTTACAGTTTTTGTCAATTATTATCCCCAAAAATTTTGCGTATTCGACCTCTTCTATTGTCTCATTTCCATATTGTATTTTAAGCCGTGAACGCGTATTGTTATATGTCTGCAATTGTATCATTTTTGTTTTGTTAATATTAATATAAAAAATACTGTGTTCAAACCATGTAATAATAAACAATGGATTATCAATATCCTTCAAGACTCTTCTACTGCCATTCGAACTGTGTTGCGCAATTAGGGTGCCCATTTTTTAAAGAAATTTGGAAAAAAGTTTCTATATCGAGTGTACATACTCGTATATTTTATTTGGGATAGGGTCAGATTTACAGTCATTATGTAGTTTGTTTTTTCATGCATCTTACTAATCCCGGGGTAATCCATGGTTTGCACGTGTGTTTGTTTACAGTAGAAGAAACAATGTTCGTTAATTCTGTGGTTGCAGTATAAACATTATAATTATGTCTTATCTCTATGTATTTTACTGTGTACATAAATACATAATCAGCCTATAATGTTCCCACTGCTAGGACACAGGCCTCTTTTCTGTGAGAGGGAGTGGGCCGTAATCTACCACGCGGGCCCAGTGTGGGTTGGTCTTCGAATTTTTGGTTCTAGGACATGCCGGTTTCCTCACGATGTCTTCCTTCACCGTTTTGAGAACAGTGGTGATGAAATAATTTACACAAAGTAAATCGCCTGTCTGGGTTCGTACCTACACCCTAAGTAAGTACACTCGTAAGTCACGGCCGTTACTACTGGGCCACCACTGCTCGCATGTACATAAATAATAAAATAAATAAACATTTGTATCATTTGTGACCAGTCAACACTGTTTAGGTCGGCAATAACTGCTCTGTTTTACTTATCCACCTCTTTGCAGTTATATTTGTAAAAATATAAAATTAGCACTCCCCACCCCTTTAATAAACTAATGTAACGGATTTTAATTGGTCAAAGACAGTTAATGAGACACAATTAATTTTCTATTGTTTGACTCCGAATCGGTGTCGCGCTGAACTTAACAGGCTAAATAAAGGTCAATTTAAAAAGTACATATGGTATAAAGATTTCTCATGCCAGAGCAGATTATTTAAGTGAAAATTTGGCTACACGTTCCAGATTCACAACTTGAGCGCGCGAGCTAGAACTGAAAGTTTAAAACGTATTATGCCTATAACCAGTGGTGATTATAACCAGTTTTCACGAATACGCTTGAAAGATGGGGTTATGTAATACTAAAAACCCGTGGCGCTAAACTCTAAACCGTGGTATTGACTTAATCAGGAAAAGGCTAACTAACACTGACGAGCATTAGAAAGCTATATTATATTATATAATATTCATTGTTATTTAATTTGAACCTGTAGAGGTTCAAATTAAATAACAATGAATATTGATAATAATGAAAGAAATTTTCTGGATCACATTTTCAAAACGATGTAGTGTATGTAGATGTCCCAAATTTCATTTTGTTGTAGAATGAAGTTCATCAAGCCAGGCTTTTTTTCTGGATTTTCTTTATTCCTCCAACAAAATAACATTTGGGTTGAGATTGATCAACGTCTGTAAAAGCTGTGAGATCAGAAGACGTAATTCCCAGAACTACTCGTAACAACCGGAAATTTTAGTAACCCGTGGAGTTCGCTGACATCTACGCTACATCGCTTCGTACCCTCGTATTTGAATCCTGCATTTTTGCTGACTCGGCGAGACTCACTAAATCAACGTGTAAAAGAGCTCATTAAAGAATATGTTTCCCTTGGTCCCCTTTATATCAGTGTCAGCGTAGTTAAAGTTACGTCTGTTTTTAGTTTTATTGTAGTTTTATTGTAGTTTTATTGTAGTTTTATTGGTCTCAGAAATCGTATCACTAGTGGTCGGGGAAGCTTGTTGGCGGACTCAATTATTATATCGGTTATGCCGTTGGTGTGTTCCCAGCACGCGTCACGTAATGTGACAAATCCTTCTCGGACTATTTGAGTCAGGCTTTCTGTTGGAGTTTCGTTCAATCCTATGATTGCTCTTTCATAAATAAACACAGCATTTCGTTGCAGGACAATCACACATACCTTTATTTATTTCTAGGTAAATAAAATAGGACATTCATCTCAGTAATTCCATCCTATTCACGTACCGAGTCCTTCCTGTTTTCCTTTCCATTTTGTTCAGAATAGATTCACGTTTTGGGGTGCAAATATGTTAAGCAAAAACCAAATTTTGGCCAGATAAAGCTAAAAACGTGATCGTGTTGGTCCCCAAAGACGTGTTGGCCTTGTTGCTTTCGTCTGTTTTCGGCTGAAATTGAGCCCTGCATATAAAAACGTTGGTTTGTGTTGAGGTGAGGGAAATAAGAATCTGTATAGAAGAATATCATAGGACACGAAGTCGAGATTTTTGTCTTGTCAATATAACTACTACGAAAGTGAAAAGCTGTTTTCAGTTTCATAATTAATATAATATAAATGTACCTATGTTCTGAATAGCTTCCTCTCTTTTGCATTATACTCTCCTTGTCTGAGACGATTTACCAGCGCCTCGTAGCAACGCCGTAGCTAATGAAGTTGACAGGTTCGTTCAGAAATACGCAGAGTTTAAAAAAAACTGCGTATTTCTGAACGAACCTGTCAACTTCATTACAAAAAATGTTTTTTGTGTATTTAATTAAGTTGGTTTTTGCATAAAAAATGATTTTTACACTGATTAAATTGGACCATTAAACTTTACATCTGTGTTAACCTGTTCAGCCCCGCACGACACCAATTCGGAGTCAAACAATAGAAAATCAATTGCGTCTCATTAGCCGTCCTTGACCAATTAAAAGTGCGGGAAAGGTTCCTCTGGTACAGAGCGGTTAAATAGTATTTCTACGACGAAAAAGTCGTAAAAAGTGTATTTGGTAAGTAAATTGATAATAATGATAACAAGAACGTTCCCCACGTTCTTGTTATCATTATTTTCAACAAAAAGATTTTTTTTAAAACAATACCGGTAAGTTATTATCAGGTATATAAAATGCAAAGAAAAACACTAGATAAATTAAACCTCGTCTAAAACCAGTATAGGAAAAATGTAGGAAACATACTTTGAGGTTATGTTCATTTTCGTTATGTTCCTTTTTATGTTCAGAAACGATTTGCAATCTGATTGAATCGATTGATCGATGACTTCCAAAACGGAAACGGAACCGGATATGCTACCGCGTTTTTTGTCTGTCAATCACACACTGTCAATGCGAAAACTTTTCATTTCTTCGAAGTTTTCAACTCAACACATTTCGACAAGATCACTTCTTCTTCTTGCTTCGATTCAAATAATGTTAATTTCGTGCCCAAACATATTTACAATGAGAAAACGGAAAAATAAAGAAGAAGAAGCCGAAAAATTAAGACAGAAACTGAAGAAGATGGATGTCTAACACCAACGGATTCGCCTCCTACAGAGAGGGCCGTCTCCATGGAACCCTCAACATCGAATGTGGACGTGCTTTTGGCGATCTCAGATACATAACATTCCTATTCAAATAGGTATTTAGCTTCAAACGCATGGGTGTTTGTATATGGGTATCTTCTCTAATACTTCACCGGATGCTGGCCGAAGAGTTACCAGTGTAGCGGGTTGACATTACTAAAATCAAACAGTGAGTGAGTGTCTATCATGCAGATAGACATACTATTTTGCATTATTCATTATCGGAGCTATATAGGAATTAGAGCATTGGAGCAGTGGTTCTCAAACTTTTTTGGCGACAGAACCCTTTTGGAAAACGAAATATTTGATTTATCTTTATTAATAATAAATATTATTTGACATTAACATTTTTTGTATATATTGTTAGTTTTAGATAGATTTTATTTTACTCAGGTTGCAGAGTAAAATAAAATATGTAGTTTTAGTATTTTTTTTTTTCATTATGACCAGTATTTTCGCGGAGCCCCCACAGAGGCTTTGTGGAGTTCTAGGGCTCCACGGAGCAGACAGTAAACCAACTAAGATAATTAATTGCTATCACGTAAAGGATAGAAATAGTAGCATATTGCTACTTGCTTTATTTACTTAACCAAATTACAAGATAATTATTAACATTAACTAAATTAAATTAAAACTACGTTAAACCTAAAAACGGCCAAGTGCGTGTCAGACTACGCACAATGAAGGGTTCCGTAGTTGGGATTAATTGGGACGAATTTATTACAAAAACAAACTTAACATTGTAGTTGAAAAACCTGTTCTCCCATACATCGATATATGCCATGGTCAATTCTCCAACTTGGTCGACTATAACTCGTTAACTTGTAAAGCCTACTTAGGCCTGGGATTCCCGGCCACCGTAGGCGCGGGCTTGCGGACGGTGAGCAATGGGTAGCTCACCGTCCGGTAAGGACCAGGCCCGGGTCGACGGCGCGTTGTATTCCACGCGCGCCTCAAAGAGATGTCGTCAGAACAAAAGTAGGGGTCCACTAGGGCCGATGCCTGCCGGGGTCGCGGGAAGGTACTAATGGGTCGCCGAGGCCCCTGGCAACACAGGCAACAAGAAGGAATACGGGTGGGTTTTAGTCAGTAAGAGTCTGACACACCCTCCCGCTCCGCCCAGAGCGGGAGAAGTTATTTGATGATTTCCCATCCAAAAAAAAAAAGGCGTGATAGTTTTCCTTTTAATTTAATTATATGTACTACTGCCATTATTTTTTTCACATCTCCATAAGCAACCATTTAGCTGGCAGGGGGGGGGACACTTGACTCTAACAAAAATTAGCACTATAATGCTTAATATTATGCAAGTGGATCCTTGAATCGAAAAGTGGTGTTGACAGACCTGTAATATTTTTAAACGGCCTATCCAGCGATATCCTACACCATGGGGAGGTCCATAAAAATATCATCCCCACGTTACGTGCAAGGAAGGTACGCTAAAAAATTTTTTTTTCAAGATTTTATTTTAGCACTTTTTCGGCGTGATTAATATGTATACCTATGCCAAATTACTGCTTTCTAGTACTAAGCGTCTCTGAGCTACAGTGGGGTCAGACAGACGGACAGACAGACAGGACCTTGCACGTAAAATCCCAAAAAAAAAAATTTTTCAATATTTTGTTTTAGCACTTTGTCGTCGGGTATAATCATAATCATAATCATTTATTTTAGCAAAAGATATTGGTGGTATTGGTTAGTGTCGGTGTTAAAATAAGTAATTAAGTTCCTAATACATAGTCAGACATTTGACATGCAAAACATTACAATATTTATGTCCAATGAGATGCTTTAAATGTTAATTTATATTATTCATAAATTATACAATATATTCAACATTAATTATCGTCACATTAATTTAAAACAGATTATTTAGCATTCATTATAAATTAGAATTTACAATAGAATATAATCGTTTTTGCAGCAGCCATATTTTTTATGCTATAAATGTTAATTTCTATACCTATGCTAAATTACAGCTTTCAAGTACTAACTGTCTCTGAGCTAAAGTTGGGTCAGACAGACAGACTGACAGACGGACATGGCGAAACTATAAGGGTTCCATGTTTACTACGGAACCTTAAAAAAATCACAAAAGTTTGCCAACAACGTCCCCGGCCAATGTCATTCAGACGCCAAATAATTAGGAAATGCCATAATAAAGCTGATTTCCCAAGTAATTGGGCTCTCAGGGTACATTTTAATATTTATAATCTTGTGCAAATCAGAACACACACGTAACATATGTACTACCGCCATTAATTTTTTCACATATCCATAAACAACCGTTTAGAATTGCACTTTAATGCTTAATATTACGCAAGTGAATCCTTGAATCGAAAATTGGTGTTCACAGACTTGCAATATTTTTGAACGGTCGATCCAACGATATCCCACACCATGGGGTGGACCAGAGAAAAAAATATCATCCTCACATTACGTGCAAGGAAGGTACGCTAAAAAGATTGTTTTTTCAAGATTTTATTTTACCACTTTTTCAGCGTGATTAAAATGTATACCTATGCCAAATTACAGCTTTCTAGTACTAAGCGTCTCTGAGCTACAGTGGGGACGGACAGACAGACAGGACATTGCGAAACTATAAGGGTTCCTTGTTTACTACGGAACCCTAAAAAGGTAGGAATGTATAAAAAAACAGTCTAATTAAATTAATAGGAAAATTATCACAGCTAAGTGGGCTTTACAAGTTAACGAGTAATAGTCGACCAACTTAATTTTGCAGTTGGAGAACTAATTGTGGCATATATCGATGTATGGGATGTTCTCCCATACATCGATATATGCCACAATCAGTTCTCCATTTTATTTATTTATTTATTTAATTTTAAAGAAAGCTTACAGACTAATAACCATCTTGAATAGTGTGCATAAGTTTCTACATATGCTAATTACAAGCTTCCACATATATATATCTACTTAGTTACACGTTATTTGCGTTGACCAGTTACAGCGAATTAACTAATATGTAAACATACACGTGTGTTGAGACAATATAATAGGTATGTATGTCAAGTCGTGCAATATCAAAATCGGAATTAAAAGTTATTTATGGTTGTAACCAAAATACTCCTTATTTAAAATCTTTCTAATTTTATGTGCGCTGGTGCAACTAGTTTTTAACTTTTCTCTGTTTTTAACTACAATTTTAAGTTTGTTTTTGGGATAAATTCATACCAACTTCGACACGCACTTGGCCGGTTTTTCTCTAATATTTTTAAAATGTCTCAGTAAAATAATGGCGTATAGAGCTGTCGGCATTTTAGTCTTCCTCATTTTGGCCTTCTCAGCCGTGGATTCCGCTCATGGAACGACTTTTAGTCAAAGATTTACTTCTATTACTTCTATTTTCTCATCGAACAAGTTTCTATAAAGCAAAAGTACTCTGTGGTTCATGAAATGTGTTTTAAACGAAGTTAAGTTTATAGGTTCGTTCAAAGATACGCTGAGTTTTTTTGCTTTGTATGGGAGCTTTAAATATTGTAGCGGCGCCGGAGCACGAGTCGTAGACTACACTGTTAAACCGTCTCGCACAAGGAGCTTCGTATAATTGAGATAGAACTTCACTTACAGGTAAGTTCATTTAATCTCATAATTTTATCCAAATAAATAAAGTTCTTCATATTACAGTATTGAATATTAAGAATTTAATGAAAATGCCTTCCTATAATTATGTTTTTAAGATCGATCTTTTAATTTTCATGAATTTGTTAATAACTGAGTAGCTCTATTAAAAAATTTGCTTGAAACACAGGCAGCTGGCCTACAAATCTTCAATATTAATTAATAATTATGGTCTATGGAGCCTGTATAACTTTAGCTTATAAGCTGCTTTAGTATGAAGTAGGAACCCAAACAAACTTTTAATCAATTTGTTCAAAGGACAAATTGCCTTCAACCCCCTTAATTGGCGACCATTTATTAATTGGCAATTCAGAAAGACTTAAGCAAATATATAGCAGCTGTTATTATGATGTACTAGAATCTAATAAAGAAGGAAGTATGGTGTCACCTCAGCCTATCGCAGATGGACTGCGATAGGCAGCTGTGGAAGCTTGACATAGGACGAACACCTGGTGTACGAGTACCTATGTCGAAATTTTACTCAGGGCACAATTAAATTATTTATTTTTCTAGGCTGAGTACTAAGGTACCTATCATAGTTATTAGGTCATATTTTTTTAAATTCAATATTCGAGTTTTTAAAATGATGAAACAGCACTCTTTAGAGACACTTATTTTCAAAAAGATTTCGCCACATCGGAATGATACTGGCCACTTTTTGTGAACCTTTCAAGCAACGCATGAAAAACTCAAGAAATGAGGTTATAATTTTAAATGTCAAATCGGTTTTGGATTTACAAAAGCGATCAAAACCAAGTACAAAAAACATAAATACTAATTTACACGTTCAAATTGAATTTTGTAGGGCAACGTGACCATTTTTTTAAATCACATGTTTCAGAAAAGGATACCAAAGGTTACGCTATGTTGTTTACTGTTTATACACATCCAAGCATCCGGATATACAGGTATTTTAATCTGACAGCTTTTTTGAATTACTGATCAAAAGATTTGCATATAAAACGAGGAATTATTTCGCGTGATATTAATGAATATAAACATTTTGTAACGTGACTTTGTATGTCCGTACTTCGCCCCGCTACGGAGCTTAATGCCTCGCTTTGTGTGCAAATCTAATTAACGTTCTCGGTTAGTTTCAGCAGTCAAAATGTATTGCTGTTTAGTAGTAGATTATGCATAGTACCAGCTATGTATAGCAACGCGTATAGCCTTTAATAGCCATGACCAAGATTGACGAAGACGACACACATACACTCATAATAATAGACTTCGTCATACTTCGGCATGGAATTTTGACGATATAAATCGACAAAATCAGGTTAAGCTACGCTTGCCGCGGTTGGTCCGTGGATGGGTGACCATCTTTACCTACCAAGACCCCTCCGTGCCTCGGAAAGTACGTTAAGCCGTTGGTCCCGGTTGTCATATAGTTGCGAAAAGGCTAGGCAGATGATGATGAAATTGTCAAAACTCTATGCTGTCAAGCATAGAATTTTGACGATTGAGAGATGAGATGAGCATAATCAAGGGTTCCTCCCGCACCCCTGTCGATCCTTAAATCTGGCGTACATGTACCTAGCCCAGATAAATTACCAGCAATTGGTTGATTATGCTCTATGTTTCATAAAACACAAAGTACCCACCTGATTTCAATATAATAACAACATAAAAAAATGGTATTTTAAAGCGAAGACCTTCTGATTTACCCTCTATTCGATTTTACACAAGACATGGTCAATTTTCTGATTACCACCTTAACTCCAGACAGTCGGCAAACTAAGACATTCAAGTTAACATTAAACTTGTATTAACATGCGAATTTAATATCTAAGTAGTCAACCACGGCGGTATGTCATGTAATATTTAACTTAAGTATTTCAGCAAGTTTGTATGCTAAAGATAGCACGTATGAAAATGCTTCATCTTAACTCGAGGTAAGTCGGAGGTGGTACTAATTTAGATTTACTTGATTGATGTTCTCGTGACGAGAAGTAAGTCGTGCGATGATAATCCTCGCGTTGTATTATAACATAGAGGGATCAATCAATCAATCAACTTAGCCTATAACAGTCCACTGCTGGGCATAATTATAATAATAATAATCTTTATTTTTCATAAACTTGAGCACAGGTTAACTTAAATACTAGATCATGAGTGACAGATAGGAAAGTTATAATGGATAGCGGAGCAAAACCCAGTTCCGTGCTAGGAATTAACCTGTGTTAAGGACACTAGGGCCGCTCCATCATCTTACTAAAACATTACCTAAAACGTCCGCAGTAAGAAAATTATTGAGTTACTGGATTCCCAATTTAAGCATGCCTGTATATAAGGAATCCATATAAAATTATGTATTAAAATACAAAAGTATGGATGTGCCACAATCACGACGTGCAAAGGAGTGTGTTTGTATGTACTATGTGTGAGAATGAGTGCTGGTGAGGGGGTGTTATGTTATGACGCATGACGATTAATTAAAATAAGCTATTATTTAAGGGCAAATGGCGCGTCTTTTTTATTTTTATTTTATTTTATTAAATATAAATACCTATTAATATTATACAGTTTCATTAGCAATTTATATCTAAAATTTTATTCGTGATGATTTAGGAGGTTCTCAGTATCTGTCTAATTTAGTTTTAAACCATTTTTTTTTTAATCTATTTTTCTTTAGGGGTACATATATAGAATTTTGTTAATCTTATAGCACAGGAAACTAATAACTTTGTAATGCCGTTTAAACATTGTCGTTCTATGTCAGATCGAGGGGCAGACTATATTCGACCGACCGCGCGCGACGCTTGCATTTATAGATAGAAGGGTCAAAAGTTAGCGTTGTGTGTTTCCTAATTATTGTTTGCTGAATAAAAAGCTGTCTCACGGTTAAAACAGCTGTGTCGCTGTAAAGTTTAGCTTTTGGGTATCGAAAGGTCTTTTTAGCCATAACCTTAAGAACTGCTCGTTGTGCCCTTTCCAAAGGCAAGAGTATAGTCTTTGCTGCCCCACCCCATGTCGTGATGCAATAAGATAGTATTTATTGGCATAGCGCAAGACGTAGGTCAACATAAGGGTTTCCAAATCAGCTACTCTACGGAACAATTTGAACACGTAGATTAGCTTTCTTACACGTGAACATCAATCGCCATCAACATCGTCATTTTAAAAATTGATCAATATAGATTCCTAGGTATTTAATAGAGGTGGCTCGGGAAATGCAACACAATCACAGTTAGAAGACGGTACATGACAAATATGGGATTTAATAAAGAACGCATTTAGAGGAGGAAGCATAGGTTTTTAATGCGAAAGTTCTATAATTGGTCTTATTAATGTTAAGCGTTAACAGGTTACATGACAACTAACACATGGTCTTACTCAAAGCAGTTTCTGCATCAGCTTTCACATCAGTCCATGCGGGTCCGTGAATAAAAAGTGCAGTGTCATCTGCGTAAGCAAATACTTGGCAGTTAGGCGATTTAAGCTCACAGAGGTCATTTATGTAGATAGTGAACAACGGAGGCCCCAAAATGCTCCCCTGAGGAACTCCAAAATCCTACCCCTCGTCCCCACTGATGCAATCTCTAATCTTTACGGCTTGAGTTCTGTTAGTCGGTACTCCTTAGAAAGTTTGAGATCCATTCCTCTTACCCCAATTCTCTCCAACTTACCGACAAGAATCGGGATGGAGACGATGTCGAACGACTTTGTGAGGTCCAAAAACAAACCCAGGCACTTTTCCTTCTTGTCCAGACTGTCCACTATTCTATTAACCAATAATAATAACACAGCATCATCCGTCGATTTATTTTTCCTAAACCCAAATTGATTAGATGTCCTTTGCTACAAGATAGTTCGTTAGTCGGTTAATTAGCAAATTTTCAAGGACTTTGGACATAGCTGACAATACCGATATAGGCCTATAATTGTTGACAACATCCCCATCACCGTTCTTATGGATTGGGTGTACAATCGCTCTGTGAAAAACATCAGGAAAGACTCCAGTAGAAAGAGACAGTTGGCAAATGTGTGTCAAAATAGGGACCAATACATCAAGTGAAGACTGTAGAATAAATGCAGAGATATTGTCAAAACGACAGCACAATCCCTACGCAGATTTTTTATGAGAAGCTCAACTTCTTCAGCATCTGTTTGGATCAAAACCAGAGAGTCACACTGAGAAGCGACTGAGAAGTTATAGGAAGATGTTGTGGAAGATTATGGTTTCTGCTGAATTTGCGTAGCTAGCTCCCTGCCTATGTTAGTGAAGTAATTATTAACCGTATTTACGGATAATGTCGGATTTTCCTTAATCTTAAGAAGCGAAACAGTGGGTGAGGATTTTGTTTTAGAGTTCGTTATAATTTTAATAGCCTCCCAGGTAGCCTTTGAATTATTTTTTGCGTCTAGAAGTAAGTTTTCTCAAATTGTCTTTTGAGTTTCTTAAGTAGTTTATTAATGAAATTTCTGTGTCTAATGTATGATAGTTTAAGTGTAACATTTGTGGGGTTCCTTTTTAGTGCTTTGTGCCTTCTATCTCGATTTCGAATACAGCGTATCAGACCCGGCGTGATCCATGGTTTAATATTCCTTTTATTTCGCGGTACTTTATAACTACTAGTGTTGTTTTTGATTATTTCCGATACTATACCGACTAAAAAAACTTGCAGCAAAGTTTACGTCAGGTGAATTTAGCGCAGGTGTAAGATCTACTTGGACTAAAGCGTCACGTATTGCACTGTAGTTAACTCTCTTGCGATAGACAACTGGTGACATTAGCTTTTTCTTTAAGGATATTGTAGAAAGTGTTGGGCAGTGGTCAGTGATAAAACACTCAAGGAGTAATGTGACAGAAATAAGCTGAGACTTCAACAAAACATGGTCCAGACAGTTTTCACCTCTTGTTGGATATAGATGCGTCGGCAAGAGACCGTGAGACGCTAACAGATTCAAATAATCCCCAGCTCTACGGTCAAAGCTATTTGCTGTTATGTCAATATTCATGTCCCCCAGGATACATACATTAGCATACGTATTAAGCGTTGCCAGCACATCATTTAACCCGTTAACAAAAATGTCGATACTATGCACTTAGGGGTAATCTATAGACTATACGAGTAATAAGAGCTAACTCATTACCAATATGACATACTAAACAGTTGAAATCTTTGACAGATTCACCTACAATGCAGTGAATCCCTGTCTTAATGTATATTACGATGCTATCATTTTGGTTTGATGTACAACGGGTAAAGTGCGGACATAACCATCTATGGAAGGAACACTTAAGACTTTAGTGAGCCAACATTCTGAAAGTACTATTATGTCACAGTCCACATGGATTGGGGAGAGTAAAGCTTGTAGTTGATCAATGTTTTTATTAATATTGCGAATATTTATATGAAATATTGAAAAAGGACTATTAATTTTACGTGCAAAACTCCCACATCTATCTGACGCACAGCTATACGATCGCATTGAATGGAGCGCTTCGAGTTCCGACGATATTCTATTAATATTACTATCAATTGTAATTATGTTATACATATGATTCAAATACAAATAGTTAGATGTGCAGAACATTGAGCACTCCACCGCTCTCGTACAATGCACAAGTGAGACAGAAGTGATGATATTGTTACACGTTTGTTTATCATCTATAAATATCAGGGGAAAGGTAAACTTACTTTGTGAGAGAATTATTGGTAAAAGGAGAAGTGTGTGTAATGTGAAATTTGTAACGGGGTGATTTGTGTGTAAGTCGTAAATGTGTGGCAAATACAAATATATCATGCTTAAAGAATATAAGTACAAATATAAGTTCAAAATCGACATAGCGTTAATACAAGAATGACTACTTTTCGGTAAACAACAAAGGTTAGTCATATTGACCTAAAAGAAACAAAATCTTCCTCCGAGCGAATCCGTATGCGTTTGCCATCTTCATCATTGCGTAGAAAGATCTTTTGGTTGGAGGTCCAACAGAATTTGAAGTTGTTGCTACTTGCAAATTCCCTGGCTTGGTAGAAAAGCTTTCTGCCATTCCCCGGGCAAGTATTCGGATACATATATTGGCTGTGGTCATCCCTCTATACCGATCTGGCCAGAGTTAAGCTTCAGCCCTGGCTCTTTGTTCTTGATAAAGACTCGCATCGAAGTAAGAATTTTGTTTTTAATTAGGATCGTACTAAAGTCCGCCACGATAGTCTTATTTCAGCCCGGTTTGGCTGGAAGACGATATACATCTCTAATATGGAAATGGTTTATGTCCAAATTTAATGTCTTCCCGATATTAAGTACACGTTTCACAATATCTTCTGCGGTCTCGTTTTCTTTTGATGGGATATTACGTAATTCTATACACGATGACCTGGAGCCAAATCCTCAATTCGGTTTTGCAGCTTTTCTATATAATTATAGCATTCTAGGCGTTCTTTTTCAAGCTTTCCTAGTTTTGCTTTTAAATCTACGTAGTTGTTTTTTATAGTTTCTATCGATGTTTCGATCTCAGTGTTACTTTTTTGAATGGTTAAGTTTTGTAATTTAATCTCATTAACTTGTTCAACCAGCTTATTCAGTAATGATAGTTGGCCCGATTTCACAGATTCAAACATATGTATGTCTCATTTCATTTTGTAACGCGGCGAACTCATTTCTTTGCGACGAGGATTGAGGTTGAGGGTTTTTAGAGCGAAAAGTAATATTACTAACATCTTCCTCTCCCATTGCCCTTGGTATGTCAGAGTCGGGCAGTGACAAGACTTGCATAGTCGGAGTACTCGGCGGCGAACGTCGCACTGACATGTTTCTATTTTTAACCCCCGACGAAAAAACCACGGGGTGTTATAAGTTTGTATACAAAGTAAACACGTAGCACACGAGTAACCTCAACATACAGCAAGCGAGCACGACGAAGTCGTAGCCGGTATCGTAGCACTCGTAGCACTCGTAGCACAACTGTGGCGATGACTCACAGCGCAGCGGTAGCGGAGTCATCTAAAGTCGTTCCATGAGCGGAAACCACGGCTGAGAAGGCCGAAATGAGGAAGATTAAAATGCCTACCGAAGATACCGATACCGATAGAAGACCGAAGAGTACAACCAGCCGCTGTGTATGGCATTTGTGGACTACGAGAAAGCCTTCGACTCCATTGAAATATGGGCAGTTCTGGCCTCTCTGCAACGATGTCGAATTGACTGGCGCTACATCAAAGTGTTGAAATGTCTGTATGACGCTGCCACGGTGACTGTCCAGATCCGGGATAAGAAAACCAGCCCCATCCAACTGCTCAGAGGGCTGAGACAAGGGGATGTGATATTCCCGAAACTGTTCATCAATGGGTTAGAGGACGTCTTCAAGACGCTGGACTGGACTGAACGTGAACGGCGAGTACATCTCACATCTTTGTTTTGCCGATAACATCGTCATAATGGCAGAGACAGGAATGGAACAGTTAGTCCAGATGCTGCACAGCCTAAACGGAGGCTCTCGGCGGGTTGACCGTGGCCTGAATGGTGGTCGTGGTTGAACAAGACGAAAGTCATGTACAATTTACACGTCTTTCCGCGTCTAATCCACATCGAAGGGTCGCTTCTCGAAGTTGTGGTATGTTTACTCAGGGCAAGTCATCCGGCTCGGTAGACACAACTTTGAGAAAAAAGCTGAGAGAAGGATCCAGTTGGGTTGGGCAGCGTTTGGAAAACCTCGTCAAGTCTTCTCGTCACCTATCCCGCAATGTTTGAAGACCAAAGTTTTCAAACAGTCCTGCCCGTTATGACATACGGTGCCAAAACGTGGACACTGACATTCGGGCTGGTCCACAAATACAAGGTCGTCGTTCAGCACGCTATGGAGTTTCTTTGAAGTATAAAATCAGGAATGAAGATATCCGGAAAAGAACCGGAGTAACCGACATAGCTTGCAGAGTAAGCAAACTGAAGTGGCAGTGGACTGGCCATATTTGTCGAAAGACTGATGGTCGGTGGAGCAGAAGAGTCCTGGAGCGGGGTCCACGTATCGGCAAGCGTAGTGTGGGTTGCCCCCAGCTATATAGACTGACGAGTTTCAGAAGGTGGTTGGGACAGCCTAGCGCAGTCTAGGAGAGGCCAATATCTAGCAGTGGATTTTGATAGGCTGAGTTGGTTGATTAATTAGTGACTAACATGCAATGTTTACTAACCATTTTGGTTGCCAAACATTAGCACGCGTTAGGTCTCAAGTATCTAATCCGCAGTCTGATCCAATTTACCTGTTCCAATCTCGTTCGAAATCCTTATGGAAAATTTAATCAAATTACAAACCAAAAAATCAAAAATATCATATCCTTCTAATTTGTCACGTTAAAAACGATACCCTTTCGGAATTGGTCAAAACAAAATAATGAAGGTTTCGTCCATTCGAAGCTGCAATCAGTGCGTGCTCAGCCTTATGATTTGTTGTCAAAACTTGCCGCTATCCAGCCCATTTTAGATAATAATGCCGTTGGACCCGTAATGATTACTGTCTAAATTAATCAGAATTTTGGATTGATATACGAATTAGAACCCTGGATAAGTTGAGAGCATTTACGTCTAGCGCGGGTCGTCAAGTTTCGGTAGTTCTTTGCAATTTTTACAAATAAAAAAAAAAAATCACTCACACAATGCGTCAACTCTACGCACACAGTTACGCCCGAAACGGGCGTAACTGTGTCTCTCTCTTTATAGTTAGACTTAACCACTTTGAACCGTTCGCTTTTGAGCAATAATTGTTATAGCAAAAATAAATTAGAATTTAAATCCAACTTCAATATATTGTTAGAAAGATAGAAAGAATAACGTTTATTTGGATACAGTTCGTGAACACAAAATAAAAATAACATAAATGGTGTGCGCCTCACGGCTGCACCAGAAAGGTTAATTTCAGCATTAATGCCAGACAGATGCTGTCTGACTCTGGTTTCCTCCCGACGTCCCAGTACAAACAGTTTCAACATATCTAATACATATTTTTTACTTAATGGAAAATTAGTTCCAGAAGTACTGTTTTTGAGCCAAATAGCGCACGTATGGCGTAAAGACTGCACCCCAGACGTAATAACAATACAATTTCTATTGTGTCTTGTTCAATGACCTTCAACCGACTAAGTTTAAATTGAGGTCCTAAAGTCATAATCAGTCTATAATGTTTCCACTGCTGGGACCCAGGCCTCCTCACTGTGAGAGGGAGTGGGCCGTTATCCACCGAGCGGGACCATTGCGGGTTGGTAGATGTTACATGTCTTTGAATTTTTGACTCTAGGATATGCTGGTTTCCTCACGATGTTTTCCTTCACTATTTTGAGAGCAGTGGTGATGAAATAATTTACACAAAGTAAAGCGCCCGTCTTGGTTCGAACCTACGACCTACAACTCGTAAGTCACAGCCATTACCACTGGGCTACCACTGCTCCTAAACTGGGAAGGTTTCATTCGTGGAAAATATCGATAGTCTCTGTTGATCTTAGAAATTCATATTCACACACAAGAATCTTCAAAAAGATTTAGAAAAGGAAGTGGACCAAAAAGAATAAAAGAAAAAAATATCGCACTCTCACAATTTTTTTCAACACAAAACTACAGAAAACAAAGTCGTTCCTTTATGTTGTAGTGATGTATGTATCACATATTCGTCAATATGTTCGAGTAGTCATAAAAGTTGTAGGACATCAGATAAATTTACGTAAATCGGTCGCACGGTTGGACGGTTGCCAACAGCCTATGAGGCTTTCTGGCTCATCCATATATAGGCAGATAATAACTGTACCGGATTTTGAAGAGCGTTTCGGTTATAGCAATTTTGTCACTTTAATAGAGTGCTTTTGCAACCCGTGTGGTGTCTACACAACTTCGTAAAATCAGGGAAATTAAGTCTTTAGCTAATTGACTACCGACTTAAATTGTCTTTTTACACAATTTTGCAATTGTTTCTTGAAATATATTGGAAAAACCAGATGGTGGCTTTAGTTCCGATTTTGGCCACACGTCAAAAGAATATTGTAGAGCTATACTATACGTCAATTTACCGTGCTATAGCCATTTCATACAAAATCAAAATCAAAATATTTTATTTCACATAAACCTACAATGGGCACTTATGAAACGTCAGAAGCTAGGTGCACGGTCCAATTGGTCGTTTCCTTTGGAGAAGAGCCGCCATGAAACTCCACGGTTACCCTTTTAAAAATAATTGGCTTTTACAATGTTTTCAAATTACAGTGTTAATATTGGGAGGACAGTGTAGGCCTGTCAAGAACTACCAGGTACTTAACAAACAAGCGTTATAATCCATAGAATTTTGGTACCGCAGGCGGGGACAGTCAAAAGTTACACCATATTTCAGGTTATTCGACTGTCCCCGCCTGCAAGACCAAAATTATATAGATTATAACGCTTGTTTTTCCCTTTTCAGTTATGTGTTTTAGCAGTCGGGTTTTTTGTTTTTTAAATAATATATTTTATTTCAAGCTTTTTAGTGTCATTTATATATATATATTTGAAAATAACTTATTACTATTTATTTGATACCAATATTTTTGCAATTAATTAAAAAAAAAAAACATTCCCCTCCTTTTTTGTACTTGCAGATGCAATTTATAGATATTATATAGCCTATGTCACTCCCTACAATTAAGACAAATCTAAGGACACCTCATATGTTAAAATCCATCAAGCCGTTTAGGCTACAGAGCGTGCCAAAGAAATAGACATACATACATACATACATACATACTCTCGAAAAATATTACCCTCCTGAGGCGGTCGGGTAAAAATAAATGATCTACAAATCTAGTATATTAAGCCTACAACGTTCTCAGTTCTCACATTACGAGGGTGTGATTGACTCTTACTGACTAAAACCCAGCCGTATTCCTTCCTGTTGCCTATGTTGCCAGGGGCCTCGGTGACCCTTTAGTACCTTTCCGCGACCCCGGCAGGCATCGGCCCTAGTGGACCCCTACACTTGTGTTGACGACATCTCATTGAGGCGTGCGTGGAATACAACGCGCCGTCGACCCGGACCTGGTCCTTACCGGACGGTGAGCTACCCATTGCTCACCGTCCGCAAGCCCGCGCCTACGGTGGCCGGAAATCCGCCCGGGATTCCCGACGCCCATGGCGTCTTCTGCGGCGGCTAGGGGCGAGAGGGCGCAAATTTGCCTTTCCCTCAACCGTCCCGCCTCCTCCTTCGCGAGCATTACTGCTTCGCCAAAGGAGGTGACGGCTTCCCATGCCCTCTCGCTCCCTCTCGCTCCGGCCGGACGCGAGAGATCTCTGCCGCCGATCGCCTCCACGAGGACACGGCGGTGCTCTGCCCAAGCCGGGCAGACCTCCACCGTGTAAGCTCCACCGTGTCTTACGGGCGATCCAACAGTGGTGACACCCGGGCGTTTCCTCCCGCCTTATCCGACACAGGAACCTCCCGAAGTTGCCGTGTCCGGTAAGGACCTGCGTCAGGCGAAAGGTGAGGACGCCGTGGCGCCTGTCTAGCCACTCCTCAAAGAGGGAACTTATCGCCGCAATCGTGGCGTGCCCAGTACTGGGTTGCAACAACCGTACTCTACATGTCGCCATGAGATTCCGCCGGAGCTCCGTCCGCTGTGCTGCGATTTCTCGCGGCAGCGGAGTAACGCTCCTCGCGCCACTCCCATACGTGCGCGAAAAGAATGATAGCTGTGATTGTTGACCAAAAGCGCTATTCTGTCAACATCAATCAAGCGCCAAATAATCTTTGTAGCAATGTAGGTAGTGTGTAAAGACATGCAATTAATATGCCCGACTGAAAATTACCATCAAATGTAGATGTTGTTTTGATCCAGATAAATACTTGATTTGGGCCAAAGCCTCGCCCAGAAAATAGATTATTTTTTCCTGAGACCAGTTTGATCGGTGTTGAGTAGTCATACCAACGAGGAAGCCTCAATAATGGGCATGCTCCTTTACCGTATTATTATAATTATCTTCATTGTTTTACCTATTATGGGATTCGAAAGTTTCACCTATCATTTTCATTACACGCGTTTATAATTTTGTAATTAGTGCGTGTTATCATGTAAAGTCGTTAAGTCGCTCCTGCCGGGGTCGCGTGAAAGTAAGAATGGGTTACCGAGGGCCCTGGCAACACAGGCAATGGAAGGAACACGCGGGTGGGTTTTAGTCAGTATGAGTCTGTCACACCCTCCCGCTCCGCCCAGAGCGGGAGAAGTTATGCCCCGACAGAGGCCGCGCTTATTAGTTTTTGAATCTATGAGAAACATAAAAACAGTGTTATAAAATTCTGAAAAAAATATATAAGTATTATTTGGACTTATATAAGGATCTAGTAGACATGCAAAAGCTTTTAATAACACGATTTGATTAACTATGCTGGATAGAAAAAAAAAAACAAAGTTTAATATATCTATAAAACAGACGTTTGTTTCTTTTTTTTATATAAAAGAATAGGTGAGAATGAAGATTTGCTTAGCTCAACTGCTTGGTCTTGATAAAATTATTAATATACTTAGTATGTAAAATATCAACCATATGCGAGGCAACCAATCGCGAGTCTACTTCAGTTCAGTAAGTGTCGTATGTATGTATTATATATTATAATATTTGGAACATTGTTGCTTCGTTACGGAAATTAATACTGCGTTGATGAGTTATAAATTGAGATGTTTACAATTATGTCTCAGCAAAATCATCATAAGTCGTAGCCAGATTGCCGCGAAACCGTGTCAGTATTTTTTGTTTACGAAGATATTATTTTGGTGCTGTATCTTTCTTTTATATTGAAAAAGTATTAATTGGCATTTGTCCTACGGATTGTGCGGTGTCGCAAAAAAAAATGAATAATTGGATTCGAGATGTTGTCAAAGGTCTGGTTGACTGTGTTTATGAGATTTGTGTCTGCAAACGAACCCATTTTTTCAGTAATAAGACTATGCCAACAAAAACCAATCGCTAAGTCAAGGAAAAGAAGAAAAATCATTAAATATTGTTTTCACGAATACAATTTTTTTTTCGTTTCGTATTTTCGTTTTCGTGAAAACATTATTTAGTGATTTTTCTTCTTTTCCTTGACTTAGCAATTGGCTGTTGTCCTACAGATTATGTAGATTCGATACGCAGAAATATTTGTACGGATGGGATACTAGGTTGATATGGTTGAGATGGAGCAGTGGTGGCTCAGTGGTAACGGCCGCGACTTACCGAGTTGTAGGTCGTAGGTTCGAACCCAGACAGGAGCTTTCTTTGTGTAAATTATTTCATCAGCACTGCTCTCAACTCAAACGGTGAATGAAAACATTGTGAGGAAACCAGCATGTCCTAGAACCAAAAATTCGAAGACATGTGACATCTACAAACCGCGCTGGGCCCGCGGATGGATTACGGCCCACTCCATCTCACAGAGCAGAGGCCTGTGTCCTAGCAGTGGGAACATTATGGGCTGATTATATTACTAGGTTGAGTGGCTATGCCTATGAGATTTGTCTCTACTACCTACTCTGTCTCTTGCCTACATTTCAGTGGAAATTCTATCCCATTACTTTTTCATTCAGGAAGGATAACGTCTCACGCTCCTCGGTTTGTTCTGAACTAACATGCTTACTTTAATTACATCACGGGAATTACATTAAAACGCTGACAACACCTTAACCGCGGTCACTGTCAGATTGCATAGAAAAGAAAGAGAAGCGCGACGACAAAACGCTTGTAATTTATTTCAAAATATGAAGCAATTATCTATTTACTCAGAATTGAATTGAATAATCGAAAATAAAAAACAACCAAGTTCTGCATTCAAATAAGACGTACTTGTTATTAATTAAATACGTAACGTATGTTGATATTTAATACAGATATTTTGGATTAGAACTCAAGGTAAGAGGTTAGTTTAACGTTAGTTTGTATCGAGATTTTTTTTTCAAAACGTGTTTTGGTAACAACCAAGTTCTGGAAAATATGTTCAAAATTAACATATATTTTTTCCGCTACCACAAACTGTACAGATTTGGCAATTTTCTTTCTTAAGAGAAGCCTATTTTGGTCAATTGGGTCTTGTCAGCGCCTTAATATGAAAATAACGTAAGAAAACCGTGTAAGTTTGTTGATGGTGTTACGGTAGGCTGTGAAACTGGCTATTCTTTAATACCAGTGTCTGTCTCCGCTGTAGGTCAGAGACGCTTAGTGCCAAATACAATACAATAATACAATATAATACAGCTTGTATTATATATATTATATATTGTCATAAAATTTATGGCAATGAAATTAAAAGGAAAGCTATCACAGCTGAGTAGGCTTCACAAGTTAACGAGTCGACGAACTTAAATTTGCAGTTGGAGAATTGATCGTGACGTATATCCATGTATGGGAGAACATGTTTTTCAATTACAATGTTAAGGCGCTGACAAGACCCAATTGACCAAAGTAGGCTTCTCTTAAGAAAAAAAATTGCCAAATCTGTATAGTTTGTGGTAGCGGAAAAAATATATGTTAATTTTGAACATATTTCCCAGAACTTGGTTGTTACCAAAACACGTTTTGAAAAAAAATCTCAATACAAACTAACGTTAAACTAACCTCTTACTTTGAGTTCCAAACCAAAATATCTGTATTAAATATCAACATACGAGTACGTTACATAATAATAACAAGAACATTTCATTTGAATGCAGAACTTGGTTGTTTTTTATTTTCGATTACCTACTCAACTCGACTTTGAGTAAATAGATAATTGCTTCATATTTTGCAATAAATTACAAGCGTTAAGTCATCGCGCTTCTCTTTCTTTTCTATGCAATCTGACAGTGACCGCGGTTTAGGTGTTGTCAGCGTCTTAAGTTTGATTTTAGGATAAATTCATCCCAACTTTCCAACTACGGAACGGCCGGGTTTTTTATTTTATATTCGCTATATGCAAGCTACACACGTTTTCTAGCAGGCTAACAGCAGTCTGAAAATGTCACTCAGCGTAAAGTCCTAGGTGAAAAGCTCACACTTCGAATTCTGGTGGTTATTTCTGCAACATTTTCGTGCTATAGAATGAAGCTGCTATATTTGATGCATAGGTTGTCAAAGGAGATGGGAATAAGGCCAGTAGAATGATGATGAGGTTGTTAAACTGACTCAAGGTCAAACTAATGGTAAGGTGATAACCGCCAGCTATCAACACCCATATAACACTATAAAGTTTACAGATGTACTGGCAAGTATACAGACACAAGTTGAAAAATCTTACGTGCTTAATTCCAAAACTGGGTATTTATTTACTCATGGATGACATAATATCTAAGGCATGAAACATAGCAAGCGCCCGAGGCGCAGCGCAGGCAGGGCGCTGCTTATATAGAACGCGACCAGGTGCGCGGAGGAACGCGTTTTTGCATGACGAGAGTGACGTCTGTACCAGATATGGTACCCCAAAACGCGCGCCGAATCTGCTTGCTATGTTTCGTCGAACTGAATCATGTACAAACTTGTACACGAGCGTCTCTGGTGCAAATGGGACGCTCAACAGCCGCGCGGAGGGCGCGCGGTCGGCGCGCGTTCCGATTGCCACGGTGCCTTGGGCGCTTCCTATACATCGAGTGCTCGAAACACGGCGCCCGAAGCTCGCGCCTTGGGTGCTTGCTATGTTCCGTGCCTAAATAGTGAAAGAGATCAACACCAATTTCTTGTAAAAACGTAGTGTACTTGCGATTATTTTTGTACAGAACTTTATAAATTGCATCATACTGGCGGATTTTTTTTACCAAAACGAGTCGTTTTCGATACTGTATGTAAATCTAATAAAAAGCGGTTTGAAAATACCAAAAAAAAACCTGTAAATTTATAGGTAGGTATTTATAGGATTTATGTATTTATAATGAAATTCCATCGTCAATATAAATAGCAGGTACAAAAAACTTCAATTTTTGGATCGGTTTATAATATTTTTAATAAAAGGGAATGGAATTTCTACTCCAACATCAGTTGAGTGACAAAATGCGTTATTTTTTATTAACTATACGTAAACGTAGCATAGAAGCGTAGAGTGGTGGCCATCACATAGCGTCTGCAATCTACCGGCGAATGACGTCACTGAAACTTTATGTAAGAAAGTACGAGTACAAAGTAAGTTGCTATGTTTTTACTAGAGATAGTTTTAAGACACCGTAAAGTAAAACTTCGCTGCCATATTTTTTTATGACAGGCGTCACTACGGCCGTTATGTGGCGATCACCGCTCTTCTAGGAAAACGTAGCTTTCTCCCTACATTTTAATTTTCCCTGCTTAATAGAATTGTAAACAAACCCACGTTTTTAACCACTTTAACTTAATAATTAATCAAGCTTTACCGAAAATCCTTTCCGCAAACTTCCCTTATCAGTATTTTAAGCTGGAGCTTAAGAGGATCGTTTTGATAAAGATTCGGGTCTCAAAGTCACAGTATCTTAAAGCTAATAAATATTATTTGTAGAATAAGTGGAGCAGAACCAACAAATCATTGGAATCCAGCCGTTTATTTTCTAGGCTATGTTATGGCAGTCATTTGTGAATGCCGAGGTAAAATATCTAGTTATTCAGCCTTTAATGTCATCTGATGAAAGGTGGTAAAAGTAGATAGAACAGACATTGACATTGGAACGACAGGGTATAAAGAAAGAAAAAGTATTACACAGGAGATTACAAATTAAACTAAAAAAACTCATAGAAACAAAAAATAAAAACAAAGTCCTGTACGAGGCCAAAAGGCTCCTAACTCAGCACAAGCATATCTCAGTATATCTCATAAGCTCTAGTTGTACAAGGATTATTTGGCGCGTGGCGAAAATCTGAATTTACGGCCACGAATTTGATTTATTAATTTACCAGCAGTGCCCCCTTTTTTTTTTTTTTGAGGGTGGGAAATCATCAAATAACTTCTCCCGCTCTGGGCGGAGCGGGAGGGTGTGTCAGACTCTTACTGACTAAAACCCACCCGTATTCCTTCCTGTTGCCTGTGTTGCGGGGGCCTCGGTGACCCATAAGTACCTTCCCGCGAGCCCGGCAGGCATCGGCCCTAGTGGACCCCTACTTTGTGCTGACGATATCTCTTTGAGGCGCGCGTGGAATACGACGCGCCGTCGACCCGGGCCTGGTCCTTACCGGACGGTGAGCTACCCATTGCTCACCGTCCGCAAGCCCGCGCCTACGGTGGCCGGAAATCCGCCCGGGATTCCCGACGCCCTGGGCGTCTCCTGCGGCGGCTAGGGGCGAGAGGGCGCGAAACTTGCCTTTCCCTCAACCGTCCCGCCTCCTCCTTCGCGAGCATTACTGCTTCGCAGAAGGAGGTGACGGCTGCCCATGCCCTCTCGCTCCGTACCATGGCCTGAACCAGGGCCGGACGCGAGAGGTCTCTGCCGCCGATCGCCTCCACGAGGACACGGCGGTGCTCTGCCCAAGCCGGGCAGACCTCCACCGTATGCTCCACCGTGTCCTCCGGGCGATCCACACAGTGGTGACACCCGGACGTTTCCTCCCGCCTTATCCGACACAGGAACCTCCCGAAGCTGCCGTGTCCGGTGAGGACCTGCGTCAGGCGGAAGGTGAGGACGCCGTGGCGCCTCTCCAGCCACTCCTCAAAGAGGGGACTTATCGCCGAAATCGTGGCGTGCCCAGCACTGGGTTGCGACAACCGTACTTTCCATGACGCCATGAGATCCCGCCGGAGCTCCGTCCGCTGTGCCGCGATTTCTCGCGGCAGCGGACTTACGCCCCGGCGTTTCGCCTCCTCGCGCCACTCCCATACGTGCGCGAGGACTTTTGCCTCCAGATCCCATGGCGGCAATCCGGCAAGGAGGCTCGCTGCCTCACAGGAGACCGTGCGGTATCCTCGGACCATCCGGATGGCCATGACCCTTTGGGCCGCGCTCAACCGGCGGGCTGGCCGCAGCGCCAGAGAGCGCGCCCATACAGGAGCCCCGTAGAGGGCCATGAACCGCACGCCCCCGCGTAGAGCCTCCGGCAGGAGGCGTTTGGACCCCCTAGATTGGGCAGGAGCCGCTTCAATGCAGCGCCCGCCCGCTCCAGTTTGGGAGCCAAACGTCGGAAATGCTCCACGAAGTTCCACCGGCTGTCGAAGACGAGTCCCAGGTACTTCATCGTCGACTCGACGCCGATAGAAACCCCTCCTACCGTTATTTGGGACCCCAACGGTGGCGCGTTCCAAGGACCATGAAAACACATGGCCTCGGACTTGTGCAGGGCCACCTCGAGTCCCAATTGCCGGATCCTTTCGACGATTGTCGCAACCCCGCGTGCCGCTAATTCGGCCGCCGCCTGGTGCGACCTCCCCTGCGCCAGGACCAACGTGTCGTCAGCGTAGCACACTACGCTGACGCCGCTAGGGAGGTCGGCGCGCAGCACCCAGTCGTATCCGATGTCCCACAGATGCGGCCCCAGGACCGATCCCTGTGGGACACCGCACGACATCTCTTGCCGGTTCCACACTCCCTGGTGACCGGGGTAGATGACGGCCCTGTCCGTCAAATAGGCCTCGACCACACGACAGAGGTAGGTCGGCATCCGGTGATACCGGAGTGCCTCCCTGATGCAACTCCAGGGCAGGGTATTGAAGGCATTGGCGATGTCTAGGGACACCGCCAAGACGACCCCACCCTGGGCAACAGCATTCCCCGTCGTCAGGGCTCGCACACGCATGATGGCGTCCACCGTAGAGCGCCCTCTGCGGAAACCAAACTGGCTCTCCGCTAAATCCGGCCCCACCCGCACCAGCTGGCCGACGAGGCGGTCTGCAATGACTCTTTCAAAGAGCTTGCCCACCTCGTCGAGCAGCACGATGGGCCGATAAGCGGACGGAGAGTCCGCAGGGCGCCCTGCCTTCTTTATGAGGACCAGTTTCCCCGTCTTCCAGCGAAGCGGGAACTGGCCCCTCTCCATGCATGCGCTTAGGAGCCCTCTAAGTCGAGGCCCGAGAGCCTCCAAGGCCAGGACCCAGGCCTTCCCAGGAAAGCCGTCGGGTCCTGGGGCGGTATTTTTGGCGTTAAGCCTGCGTACCGCCGCTCTCATTTCTACCTCAGTCACCTCCGGAGCATCGTCGTCGTCGTCGGCGGTGTGGTCCGCATCGGGCACCGCAGTGCAGCTCACCACGTCCTCCACAAGCTGGGGCCGGAGACTCTGCGTCAGCGGGGGAGCCCATGGGCGGAGTTTATCCCGTACTACTTTGTACGGGCGTCCCCACGGGTCCCTGTCCAGAGTCCCCAGCGACTCCTCGCGGGCCAACCCCCTGGCCCGCAGGATCTCCGCTTGGAGGGCGGTCTTCGCCGCTCTGTACCCCTCGTACAGCTCCGCCTGAATGGCTTCCGTATCCGGAGGTTTGATACGGAGCCTGCGGTGCCTGGTGTACCGGTGGTGACACCCAGGCCTGCACGATCGAGGCTTCCAGGAGGAGCTCCCGGTCCAGCTGCTTCAGCGCCCACCGCGGACCACTCGGGGCCCGTCGGACCGGCGCGTCCGAGGTCTGGGCGGAGACGTCGAACCGGATATACCGGTGATCGGAATAGGTCTCCACCCCCTCTATGACACGCCAGTCAACTACACGCGGCGACAGAGCGGGGCTGGCGAACGAGATGTCCACCACTGATTCACCCCGCATCCGCACACACGTGGGGACAGAACCCCGGTTTAGGACGACCAGGCCTGTCTCCAGAGCCCAGTCCTCCACCATCCTGCCCCGTGTGTCCGTTAACCGGGAACCCCAAGCCAAATTCTTGGCATTGAAGTCCCCGAGGACGAACACGGGGAGGGAACCAAACCCAACGACGACGTCTCTCAACTCCGCAAGGGAGTTGTGGAGCTCGGCAAGAGTTCGGTTTGGAGAGAAGTAGACCCCTACCACGACAATCTCCCCGAACCGTGCTGCTACGCAACCCCGTCCTCTCTTGACGGCCTCGAGGGACGGAGTACCGGCGGCGGCCGACGAAATTAGGGTCACTGAGCCGCTCAGGTCCTCTACCCAGTCATCCCTGGGCGGGACAAAGTACGGCTCAGCGACCACGGCGATGTTAATCGACCACTGCGCCATGCTCTGGAGCAACAGATCCTGAGCGGTGGCGCAGTGGTTGATGTTCGCCTGGAGGAGGCGTAATGGGGCCATTAATGGCACTCCATGTCAGCCCCCTCTTGGGCCTCCTTCCCAGCCCCCTGAGAGGGGCCTGCCGCAGCGGCCACGGTGGCGACGGCGACGACGGCGGTGTTGGAGGCGGCAGCGGCGGTGGCAGTGGTGACGGCTGCGGCAGTGACGGCGGTGGCGGAGGGCTTGCCTCTGGCCCTGGCTTTGGTGGGTGGGGCGCAGGCCTTTCCCCCATCCGGTGCTCGGCCGGCTTGCCAGCCGCCGCACATACGGCACAGTGCGGCGTGGCATTGCACGAGCCGGCCTTGTGCCCGGGCAGACCGCAGCGGTAGCAAAGACCGCTGCGGTCCACCTCCGAGGTGCAATTCGCTTGCACGTGGTTGCCCACCTGGCAGCGGAAGCACCTCAGAGGTCTGGGTTCCAGCAGTTTAACCTGTGCTGACACCCAGCCCACCAATAACCTTTGGCCCTCTTTGGCAATATTTTTGGCCGCCGACACGGGGCAGCTCACCATAGCGGTTTGCAGCCCCGCGGAGTCAGGATGGATGGTGCCCACCCTCACCTGCTCGGCAGAGCACCCCCCAGTCCTAACTACTGCGGCGACCACCTTTTCCTCCGTCACGGAGTCGTCCAGGCCCATGATGCGCATGCTAGCGCACTTGGTGGGCCTGGACACTCGGACCTCGTCCGCATTTAGGGACGCCCTGAGCCTTTCGGCCAGAGCGTCAGCGGCCGGGCCACTGGCCGCACCGGGGACCTCCACCATTCGGGCCCCAGTCGCCGTTACCTTCATTTTTAGGCCAGTGGCAGCGCCGAGCTCCTCGAGGCGCACCACCTCACCCACCTTCGCCATAACAGTCTTGTAGGACACGCCCTTCTTTTCCGCATCCGGCTGTAGTGTAATCACTGCGGCTGCGGAATTCGGGGCGCGGAGCCTAGCCGCGGCGGTGCGCTTCTTGCGCTGCTGCCGCCTCTCTCTCTTTTTGGCCGCTCTTGCTGCCTTACCCGCCTTCTTCTTCTCCCCGGCCACTTGCCATTCGGCATCGGCCGGAAGAGATTCAGGAGGCGGCGGCGGCCGTCTCACCACCAGGGCCGATGCCTTCGCTGCCAAGGCCGGAGCCCTCTTCACCTGGACTGGAGCTCTCACTGTTGGGGCTGGAGCCCTCGCCGCCTGCGCTTTTGCCGTGCCATTGCTCTGCCCCGACGACCCCAGTTTGGCCGTGACACCCGCGGCAGCCGAGTATGAGGCAGGCTTCTGCTTGCCCGAGGCCGGCTGGCTCGCCGCCAACGGGGGGCGCAGGACGATGGCCTCCAGGGCGGAGAAACGACTCCGCAAGGAAGCCATTTCCTGCCGCACCAGGGTCAGAACCCGGTCCTCCACAGACACGGGCCGTCCCTGTCCCTGCTGCTGCCCCCCTTGCGGCTCCATCTGAGGGCCGGATCCTCGGAGCCCAGCCAGGTCCGCTCGGAGCTTCTCATTCTCCTTTCGGAGAAGCTCCATGGCGGCTGTCAAGCGGGCGACCTCCGCCCGCATCTCTGACATGCCGTCCGGAGGAGGCCCGACGTGGAGGGCCTCCGCTGCCGCCACAATAGAGGCCGTGGCCGCGGCTATGGCCTGATCCTTAGAGGACCTGAGCCTCTTAACGGATACAGCTTTGATCGCCGCGGCCACCACCTCCGCAAACCCATCCACACGCTCCGAATTGGAGCCACCGGCGTCCGGCCCCCCGCCGGAAACCTCAGAGAGGGGCCCCTCCATGGCGAACTTCTCAGCTCGCTGAGCTGGCCGAGCTGGGCTGGTTGGCTCGGCTGGACTGGCTCGGCTCGGCTTGCTGGGGTCCCTAGTGGAGGGCCCTCTGTCCACCCCTTTAATTCCTCGGTCTCCACCCCGCCGGCTGGAGTGTATCTTCTTCGTCCTCCGCCCGACCCCTTCGTCGGATGACGACCCCGAGTTGGGGCGCTTCGGGGCTCTTAAAGGCCCTCTCTTCCTGTCCCTGGTCAGTTCGCGCTTTGAGCTCCCAGAGCTCTTTGCGCCGGATGCAGCGTCGGATTCCGACCCCGCATCGCTCTCCTCCTCTTTACGTCCGGTGGTTTTTTTTTATTTTAAAAATGTGTCCATATTGTTCCCACGAGTGTGGGGGATCTATTCAGTCCACCTAGGTTCACCCCCTGTCCCTAGGTAAGTGTAAATTTATAACCCAACCAGGGGGTCCACTGGTACCCTGGCTGGGGGTGCGCTAACGACTGATGCGCCACCTACAACTACGAAGTTGCAGATGACACTACTCCTCAGCCATTCATATCCTCGCCACGCACCAAAACTTGATATTAGAGGAATTGTTTATATAGGTTATCTTCCTCGCGATCCGGGCGACCAAGCCAAGATCCTCGTCCCGTTCCAAGTCACAAAACATGACTGTGATCTCTTTACGGATTACGATTTCGACGGTTGCAGTCAGGAGAATCAGTTCTCCCGCTGCTAGCTCGCTGGCAGGGTGAGTGCACAACGAGCACCGCCCTTGCTTCTCCCCTATGTCCTCTGTTTGGATCAGAGAGACACGAGGAAAAACGTCGGCCCATATTGGCCCCTCCTTCGCGGACCTTCCCTTCCGCCTCGCCACTCTGCGCCCACTCGACCTGCCCTCTGTAAGCAGAGGGGGGAGTGGACGACCGACGATGGAGCATGAAGCTCCCCGCCACGCAGAAATTCGCCACGGTCAATACCCTCTCCGAAACATGGAGAGACTATTGGCCGTGCCCAGGATGCACCGTCCCGACGACTGCTCTTTCCCCCGAACGTATTCGAAGGGAACCAGCAGCAATCAGGCACACGAGGAGGTTTTCTGCACGCACCCCAGCAGTGCCCCCCTGTCAAATACGAGTATCATTCAAGATCCAGAACATATTTGTAGCAATTTACCGGCTTATACGTTTTATTTGAACACTTACCTTGTCGGTTTTACTTAGTTATTTAGTAGAATTGAAATGGTCCGTTGTCATTCGCTTTGAAAATTGTTTGAAAAAAAAATTGTTTTCATTATTTGTATTTGGAAAAGCTTTTAAGATTTCAGTTATTTCCCAATATTGTTATGCGTACAACGGGCTAAAAAATCAAAATATTCCCAGCCATTGTTGTTGGCCTAAATTTATTTTCCCATCTATTATTTCTGATACTATTATAAGTAGGTACCAATGAAGTAAATCTCTTCTATAAACATTGTGTAATATTACCCTGATTCGTAGTAAAATATTAGGGTGTATTGAAGGATACCCTTTTTATCGCCAATTTCCACTCGGTGGGAAAAGATAATTCAGGTTTTATTTTACGACCAAAACCGAGACATATAATTTACTTAATAACCATTTTTAAATTGCTCAATAGAAATGTTCTGGAATACTTTCAAGGTCAGGAACATTGGATTATTTCACACTTTGTCTTACATAAGTAATTACGGAAGTTTTACATACTAAAAGTAATCTAGTTACTGCTTTTAATTTACGACATTTCAACTATTAAATACTCCCAACGGGATATAATAAAGTCGTTCGTTTCGAGTATATTTCATCAGAAAATGGATGAAAGATAATATTGGAGCTACATTTGAAATACATAAAGTCGGTATACTGGTATACTTTTGAAGTGTAATTAAATTTTAGGATTCAATCAATAGATTTGGGTGCGGACACCATAAGAACATGGAACAGGTAAACAAATATTTGACAACGGTCAAAACTAAAACCTTTGCTAGAAATAAAAAGGAACCACTAATTGGGTTACATTTAATGCTAGACGACCGACATTGTGGTAGACCAAGACGTAGACGGAGGGACGAACTTGACTCCTACAGAAAGGACTGGCCCGCAATGGCAGAGGATAGGCAAGTGCGGAAAAGGGAAGAAGAAGAAAGAGGCCTTTGCCCAGCAGTGGGACATTAGGAGCTAAATAGATAGATAGAAATCAATAATCATAAAAATCATACCATAAATGAAATGAAATGAAAATATTTTATTTTCTGTAAGTAGGTGTGTACAAACACTTTTAGACTTCAACCTTATTTAGAAGAAAAAAAACTAGATGAGCTCGGCGTTTCCTATCTGACAACTCTGAGAAGAAAGGCCGAAACAAACTCAGAGGTCACAGTCTCTTTTAAAGTCCAAACACAATCTTGGTCAGATCATGTGAAGACCATGTAGATTGGTGTCTTTTTTCTTTTTTTGAGGGTTGGAAATCATCAACTAACTTCTCCCGCTCTGGGCGGAGCGGGAGGGTGTGTCAGACTCTTACTGACCAAAACCCACCCGTATTCCTTCCTGTTGCCTGTGTTGCGGGGGCCTTGGTGACCCATAAGTACCTTCCCGCGACCCCGGCAGGCATCGGCCCTAGTGGATCCCTACTTTTGTGCTGACGACATCTCTTTGAGGCGCGCGTGGAATACGACGCGCCGTCGACCCGGGCCTGGTCCTTACCGGACGGTGAGCTACCCATTGCTCACCGTCCGCAAGCCCGCGCCTACGGTGGCTGGAAATCCGCCCGAGATTCCCGACGCCCTGGGCGTCTCCTGCGGCGGCTAGGGGCGAGAGGGCGCGAAACGTGCCTTTCCCTCAACCGTCCCGCCTCCTCCTTCGCGAGCATTACTGCTTCGCAGAAGGAAGTGACGGCTGCCCATGCCCTCTCGCTCCGTACCATGGCCTGAACCAGGGCCGGACGCGAGAGGTCTCTGCCGCCGATCGCCTCCACGGCGGTGCTCTGCCCAAGCCGGGCAGACCTCCACCGTATGCTCCACCGTGTCCTCCGGGCGATCCACACAGTGGTGACACTCGGACGTTGTAGATTGGTGTCTGAGATGGTATTTGAGGAAAGAACCATACAAATTTGAGTGGACCTGTCCAGTCATTGCACGCATTTGTCAGTAACCGTGGAGCTCAAATCAGAACTTAAGGCGCTGACAAGACCCAATTGACCAAAATAGGCTTCGCTTCAGAAAATAAATTGCCAAATCTGTATAGTTTGTGGTAGCGGAAAAAATATATGTTTATTTTGAACATATTTCCCAGAACTTGGTTGTTACTAAAACGCGTTTTGAAAACAAAATCTCGATACAAACTAAAGTTAAACTAACCTCTTACTTTGAGTTCTAATCCAAAATATCTATATCAAATATCAACATACGTTACGTATTTAATTAATAACAAGAACGTCTTATTTGAATGCAGAACTTGGTTGTTTTTTATTTTCGATTACTCAACTCAATTTTGAGTAAATAGATAATTACTTCATATTTTGCAATAAATTACAAGCGTTGTGTCTATTTCTATTCTATTTTTTCTCTATGGCAATGGTGCCGATGTCGACAATTCTGCCAATGTCAATGTGTTGAGAAAACGTGCAAGCGTTGTGTCATCGCGCTTCTCTTTCTTTTCTATAAATTTGACAGTGACCGCAGTTTAGGTGTTGTCAGCGTCTTAAGGAGCTCAACGACTCGACGAACAAAACCAAAGAAAGGACATTTGGGTAGGCCACATAAAGTACTCAAATGCCAGATTATCATTAAAACTAACTAAGAAAAAGTAAAATTTAAAAATATCTGTTCCACATAGTCCTCACATACATGTTAATAAAAATAAAAATTTCAACATTAATTCTAAGACACAGTATAAGAATATTAGTATAAAAATAGTTTTGGTATAAAATTAGTTTCGTCCAAGTAACCTTTAACTTTATAGAAATATTTTTGACAGTTTCTGTTTAATAAATGATTTAAATTTATTGAGGCTCAGTTCTTTAACATGGCTTGGGAGTTTGTTGTAAAAACGTATACTTTGGCAGTTAAATGAACTACTAATTTTTTAGTCTTAGGCACAATAAGTAAGTCTTTGTTTCTAGTATTTATGCTATGAATGTCGCTGTGTTTAGAATATAGATTAATATTCTTTTTTACATAAATCAGTTTCTCATATACATATTGAGATGCGACTGTCCTTAAATGGATCCCTCAGTGAATGCCTACAACTTAGGTTATAAATTGCTCAAATGGCTCGTTTCTACAGCACAAATATAGCCTGAATGTCGGCTGTATTTCCCCACAGCAAAATGCCGTACGAAATTACACTATAGAAATAACTAAAATATACTAAGCAAACTGCTTCTACATCAGTCAAATGACGGATTTTATACACCGCGTAGGCTGCAGAGCTTAGCCGCTTCGACAATTTGGTTATATATGGTCCCCACTGTAGCTTGGAGTCAAAGTAATACTTAAGAACACAGTGGTGTCCACAACATCCAACTCCGCCTCCTTCACTAGTACATTGGTTTTTACCTGCTTAACGTTAGGTGTCAGAAATCTAATTCGGTGTTTTCTCGTTTAAAAGTAAATTATTAACACTAAACCAATGTACTATTTTAGAGAGAGCATTATTTACATCGTCAGTAACTGTCTGCTGTCGTTTAAGCTTAAATAAAAGTGATGTGTCATCTGCAAATAACACTATTTCATGACTGTTCTTTATAAGGCACGATAGGTCATTAATATATAGGAGAAATAAAAAGAATTGAGCCCTGTGGAGCTCCCATAGTGATGATAATGGAATCTCGCTTACCGTTAACGTCCACTCTTTGGATCCTATTATCCAAATAAGAAATAAGAAGATCCAAGGCAGTGTTTCTAACACCATAGTGATACGATTTCCTGACCAATTTATCATGAGAAACACAATCGAAAGCCTTAGATAAGTCACAAAAGATACCTAGGGCATCATGTGACTTCTCCCAAGCCTCAAAAATATGTGCAAGAAGTTCCACACCAGCGTCGGTAGTCGATCGACCCTTTGTGAAACCGAATTGTTTACTGTGTTGTGTGGGTCATAAGTTTTATAACCCACATATTTATAACAATATCTTTATCTATTTGGCTTCAGGAATTTCACAAGACCAGACTAGTTCCAGGACTAATACGCTGTTTGATGATGCAGACGACATTCAAAGGCAGCTTGATAACGAAGCTAGGGATCGAATCAAGTTTGGACGAGTAAGTGTCAAAGTGAACAAAGATATTATAAGGGCAACAGCTGCAGCTGTGGTCGTGCTTTTGACTGAAAAGGTTAAAGTAATGTTGAATTTAAAAGATACTTTCGAGAAAAAAAAACATGTTAAAATAATTTTGAGAAAGATTATAGCGCAAAGACAAAGATAGTGAGAAACCGATAAAAAAAACAAATAAAAAAAAAACAAAAAAGTCAAATTGATGGCTTTGCTCAAAAAACCTTTTTCCATCATTACTAATGTTGAACAAGAGACATGATTTGCATAGTATGACTTTTTGTGACACTTGGTTTTTTTACATTGAAACATTTAAAATGTAAGGTCTGATGGTGTTATTCCAGGTAATCATAAAACAAAGATCTACTAAATTAATGCAAATTTTCTATTCACAGCCGAAAACTATTTGGGTGTTCCATTTCCCCACGCACTTCCCTGACCACAACTCTATAATAGAAACTACAGAGGAGCAGATGAGATGTCCCCGAGACTTGGTAAGTAAAAAGAAAAAGAAAGAAAAAAAAAGATAAATAAATAAATAAAAATGTTTTATCGCAGAATCACTTACATAAATTATATAAAAGCCAAATTAGCTCAAACACCTAGGTACCAAACAAATATATTATTAACAGCACGGAAAAGTAAAGTTTAAACTATAAACTAAGTATACCTATATGTTTTTGATTACGTAGGTATACGTTTCTGAGACTAACATTTATTATAAGACACAATGTAAAAAGTATTTTGGGATCCTTTTGGTACCAGGTGTACCTATAATAGTACGTGTGCTACTCGTATGTTGGTCATTACACTCAAGGCAGTATTATTCGCTTGAGCCGTAGGCGAGTGTGATAAGGGAGCCGAGTGTGTCAACGCACACGCGTTTCTTACGACGTTATTCAACACATTTGCGAGTAAAAATTAAACTTGTATTATTATTGTTATTAGTTTTGTAAGTCACTAGGTACTTCTCTCTAGATTTTTTTGGCAACAGGCAATCACTCGCATTTCATGCCTCGATTATTATTTCCGGTGGGGTAAAAATCTACGTATTTCCCTTCTTCCCTACGTGAACGTGAAGTCAATATTTTTGATAACAATTACCCACACAGCGAAAACGTTAACAAATGTTTATGGAAAATAACGCGTTGATTTTGATTTTTCCTCGCGCTGCGCTAGCGATGCGGTTTAGGTGTAAATAAAGGCACTGGCAAAACCGCTAAACAGCCTATATAAAAATATAATAAACACAATAATGTTTTAAATACGTAAAGTAAGGTTATTATGTAGTGAAAAATATATAATTTGATGAAATGATGATAATTTTGATGATTGATTTATCATATGTAACCTAGTAAATCATAATATGTAAAGTAGTTTATTTATTATTCACAAAAATGTTTTTGTTTTTAGACATAAAAACTCTTTGCAGAGATTGAAAAAAAAGTAAAGTATAAAAACACTAGTGTCGTAATCTAAAGTAAAAAATACGAGTGTATAATATGCACATAAATGCGTTGCCTTAAGATGGCCTTTTTCAACACACTTGCTTGTAAAGTGACTTTACAAGCAAGTGTGTTGAAAAGACATCTATTTAAGACATTTGGGATTCGTAAAAGGCGACTAAGGAATTACCTCATCTGTCACAACAGCTATATTCTATTCGCGATAGAATATAATAGAATACTCTTGATTATGTACACCAGAAACATCGCAGGTACAAAAGTTGAAACAAAAAAAAAGGACGGTTTGCAGGTGAGCCCGAAGTATGTAAAATTAAATTTTAACAAATTATTATATCGATGTACCTTTTTATGAAATTGAATAAGGTAGCACTCCGATCGGTAGGCCCAAACACACACAAAAAACAAAAGAAGCCCAGAGATTTGTATTTTTACTGTCTATCCAGCCCCTCAAGATCAGACACGAACATTGTTTATTTTTCAAAGTAGGAATTTTAATCCTGTGTTAAATTTATTCACTGAATACAATCGACTTTTTCTAAATCGACTAATCTGGCAGCAATATTAAAACTTCTTTGAACGGATATTGTATAGGGTGCTTTGAAGTTAAACGATTGCTGAAGTCTCGTGAAACATCACAATTTCTTTGCACTTTCAGCTATTTCTAAAGGCTGACTTGCCTAACATTTATCACTAGTAACTTTGCTTAAATACAAATACATATGGTGCTATCAGACGTGGTATTCAAAATCAAAATATTTTATTTCTCATAAACCTACATGGGCACTTATGAAACGTCAGAAGCTAGGTGCACGGTTCCAATTGGTTGTTTCCTATGGAGAAGAGCCGGCAAGAAACTTCACGATTACTCTTTTAAAAATAATTGGCTTTTACAATGTTTTCAAATTACAGTGTTAATAGGTATGGGAGGACAGGGCCTGTCAAGAAGTACCAGGTACTTAACAAAAAATGAATAGTCTACAAATCTAGTCTATTAAGCCTACAACGTTGGAGGACATGGTGGAGCATACGGTGGTCTGCCCGGCTTGGGCAGAGCACCATCATTTCATCATCATTTTTTCAGAGCATTGTCATTTTTTGGGGCAACTCAACAGAAAAACACACGGTGTTCAAGGCTCAAAAGAGATGCGTTCGTTCAATTTTTAAAATTAAACCTACTGATAGTTGCGTGCCGTACTTTAAAAAATATAAATTATTTACTTTGCCATGTCTGTACATTTTAGGAGTAGCTGTTTTTGTCAAAACAAATCCACACCGATTTAAACGATTAGATGAAGTAATCCCACGTAATAGGCGCGACAACAGCAGGATATGCTTCTATACTGCGAGAGTTACCCTCATGCGCAAAAGCGTCTTCTGTATGGCTCCTATCATATTTAATAAAGTTGGAGAGAACTGCCCTTGGCATCATCATCTGCCTAGCCTTTTCCCAACTATGTTGGGGTCGGCTTCCAGTCTTACCGGATACAGCTGAATACCAGTATTTTACGTGGAGCGACTGCCTCTCCGACCTCTACAACCCAGTTACTGGGTAACACGATACCCTTGGTAAGACTGGTTGTCAGACTTTCGAGCTCCTGACGACCCGTAACGACTGTCAAAGATCTACAAATAACAGCGGGGACCAACGGCTTAACGTACTTTCCGAGGCACGGAGGGGTCTTGGTATGTAAAGATGGTCACCCATCCACGGACCAAACGCGGCAAGCGTAGCTTAACCTGATCGATCGACCCGTGCGGCTGTTATTACTTTGCCACAAGCCCCTCTGAACTGCCCTTGTCAATTTTCAAAAATAAGCTGAGATTTTTTTTTGTTTGTAAAGTGTATTACTATGTTATAGTTTTTTTTTTTTTAATGAAAAGGACTTTTCTATTCCGACTTCTAATATACATAGTTAAGCATAATTTAATTTTTAATGTAACAATTGAATAATTTGAATCTTAAATCAATTGGCTTTTGAATGATTCTATTTGACTGCATAATAATGAATATTCTGGACACAATTTAATCTATTTTGACTATAATAGACTTATACAATAATATCTTGACATCAATTATTATTTATTTGTTTTGTATTTTGTAATGAAATTTAGAATGATTATGTAAAATGCAATTAATGTAATTTTTTATACCTACAAAAGTACGCCGTTATTGGTAAAACATGGACGCACACAACATCTATTAATTCAATACCTTGCATGTCTGATTAGTCAGTTTAATTTATGTGAACGCATGTTTGACAAATAAATTATCTTTATCTTTACCGCCGTGTCCTCGTGGAGGCGATTGGCGGTATCGGCGATCTCTCGCGTCCGGCCCTGGTTCAGGCCAAGGTACGCAGCGAAGGGGCATGGGCAGCCGTTACCTCCTTCTGCGAAGCAATAATGCTCGCGAAGCAGGAGGCGGGACGGTTGAGGGAAAGGCAAATTTCGCGCCCTCTCGCCCCTAGCCGCCGCAAAAGCCCTGGGCGTCGGGAATCCGGGGTGGATTTCCGGCTACCGTAGACACGGGCTTGCGGACATTGAGCAATGGGTAGCTCACAGTCCAGTAAGGCCCAGACCCGGGTCGAAGGCGCGTTGTGTTCCACGCGCGCCTCAAAGAGATGTCGTCAACACAAGTGTAGGGGTCCACTACGGCCGATGCCTGCCGGAGTCGCGGGATAGTTCGAAAGGGTTACCGAGGCTCCTGGCAGCACAGGCAACGGAAGGAACACGGGTGGGTTTTAGTCAGTAAGAGTCTGGCACACCCTCCCGCTCCACCCAGAGCGGGAGAAGTTATTTGATAATTTCCCACCCAAAAAAAAAAAAAGCCTACAACGTTCTCACATTCACAAAATATAAAATAATCTATGTAAAATATTAATAAAATAATAAAAACCTATTTAAACCACATGACATGTTTGCCATTACAACTGTAACAAGTCTAAATAGTTTGATATCAAAATTGTAGGTGGATGTCAAATAATGAAAATATTATGTCAAGGATGTATGTATAAAAAGGAAAGAAAATAAACATCGTAATTTGGGAGCAGTTAATAGACATTTAAATAGTTATGCCGTTTGTGAGGTACCATGGACGCCACATATGCAGATGGAATTATTGCCAAACTTCCTTGTCTTCAACGTAGTCTTTAATCTTATAATATGCGTTTTTAATAAGGACCCGTTTGATATGGGTTTTGAACTTTCCATCGCTAAGTTCTGTACCCGACTTTGGCAACTTGTTATAAAAGCGGATACTGTTGATAACAAATGATTTGCTGGTTTTTGTTAATCTAAATTTGGGTATCACAATTTCATGTTTACTACGTGTATTTATATTATGGAAATCACTTCTTATTTTGAAAAAACCTGTTTTTGCGAACATACAAACATACAACTTAGACCATTCACTTTATTACATTACTTTCGGTCAACTTTAATGGTTTAAAACCAAAGCGTCTCTTGAACAGTAACCAATTCAAAGCGATTTTTTTATAAAATGCATCTAAGTAGGTATCTTGAGAATATTTCCAGAGTGCCCATAAAATTTGGCCAGAACTGATGAAGAAACGCTACACAAGAAATACATTATAAGCACAATGACGACGTATGTAGGTTTTCTTACATACCCTTAGGACTAATTTCACCAATGAAACAGCGTACTGTAAATAAATATTCAACTACAATAATGACACGCACAGGGTGTTGAACATGGTTTATATAATTATGCTGCTGAAGTTCAGTGAAATTCGCCCTTAGTGATTAATAACAATAATAATTTTATTTACCCAAAAACAATGTTAACATTAAATAGTATCATCTGTAGGTACACTTAACATGCTAGTTATCAAAACACTGCCCTGATAATTGTAAATGCAGTACTTGCAAATTGGCGGTTCCGAGATAAACGCGGTAAACGTGTTTTATGATATCTACACAACAAGTCTGAATTAAATAATGTTTTAAATATACCAGAAAAATAAGAAAAAAATCAAACTTTGTATTGATGTAATTTTTTCTTTACTTTATTATTTCTTTTGGATAAAATGCGCATTACTGCATTTTGTTCTACCATCTAGACTTGTGAACATGAAAGTATCACTAAGCCCAAAGGCAGTATTTGTGTTCATGACTGCAAAATCACCTAGCACGTGTTCAATACTGCGTTTCTATTTATTAATCGTGTCTTATTTTCATGCCTGGTACTAGTTGAAAGATTTATTAACCTTTTACTTCAGCTATCAGATTATAAGAGGATATTGTGACGAAATAAAACAGACCTTAATAAGTACTAGAAAAGTGGTTTATTATATTTCTACATAAAATATCACAATCAAAATGCCATTATTTTTAATTACTAATTATAATCAGTCTTTAAAATACACTTTAGGAACATGTAGAACTTTTAAACTTAAACTGTTAAACTTTTTGAATTATATAGGTAAGGTAAATTTAAAGTATTATACTTTTATATATATACATAAATATGTATTGTTATATATATATATATACAAAACCCCTAGGTATATATTTATATATACTAGGGGTTTTGTATATTTTTATCAAAAATAAAATCACTTAATTGGAATCAACTTTCAAAAACTTTTAGTCTACAATTCTTAATTACTTACTAATATCATAACAAAAATAAGAATTCTTTTAAAACATAATAACAATTCTTCTTACAACACAAATAAAAAAAATAAAAACAATACCTAATTTTTATTCTTCAGACTCTCTCTGTTCTACGAGATCTATTGACTCATCATTTACGGGAAGATTTTCCCAAAATGGTAATCGGTTTTCAGGTATTATGTCACTTAATTTTTTCAGTATACCCGACTTCCTTTCTTGCGTTATTCCGCGAGGCTTAACATTTTGTACAGCACAAGGTATAAAACCCTGCTTAATTATTTTTGCTTTAAGGAAGTCGATCTCTTTAATTGTGCTTCCGTCATGGGTAGTTTTAACAAAAATTGACATGCTGTTTCTTTGTACCTCGACCCAAGCAATGTCTATTATGTACATTCTTTCATCATTCTTTTTTAATTTGTACTGCGACGAGTGATCTTCATACTTGTAAAAATTTGAAACTTCCATCGGCTTCACGATCACTTTCTCTGCATTGGCTAGTTGCACACAGTCGATAAAATCAGCAAAATCGTATATTTTTTTTGCTCTTTGGAGCTGACTCTCTACTTGATGGTGAAAACTGTCTGCAGACATAAAAGTATGACCAGGTTCGAGGTACTTTATAATTATTTTCGTAGCAGCAATCTCAGAACTATTAACAATTTGTACCAAAAATGAGAAAAATGCCCAATTTTTATTTTGCCCAGTGCAATTATCGGTCCAAATAGTGACTTCAGTACAATCCCGCTTGCTTTCAAAATATGCCCTATAAGCACTTATAATATCTTCTTGCTTTCTCCCCGATATAGCTTCATGCCAAAGCACAGCATAAGGTTTATCCTTGCTTGAGCCCAGAGGTACAAAGCTTTCATTGAATGCTATGATTCTCGGGCAGAATATGGCTGTTTTAAACATGTCTAATCTAGGTAATAACACAACTTTTTGTAGATCTGCTGAAAAGTAGACACTGGAAGAATCTCCACTGTTCTGAGATTTCTCAGCGTCTTGTTGGTAATGTCTTCGTGCAGTTTGATATTTATCGTAGTGGTTGTGATAACTTAAACATTCCGTGCATTGCTCGGCATCTTTGCAGGTTATCTGATGTAATTTATAACTTTCACAGAGTTCACATTCTTCGTTGCCTAATTGTGCGAATGATATGCTCATATCTTTTTTTAAAAACTTTCGGTAAAGGTCATATGATACTTTAATAGTTGGATTCTTTGTTATAAAATCATTATGCATGAAAGATGCATTTATATCGCTTGGTAGATACCTTCTATTAGGTGCATGTACTCGTCTATAGTGTGCAATAGCAGGTCGAAAACTCTCAATGTGTTCCTTAAGCATATCTCTGTTCACTATCTTTGGACGTTCTTGTTTGTTACGTTGGTCTGCTTGTTCATTTGGTAACTTTTTTAAAATGTCTAATACACGTCTATCGTTTTTTTTAGTATACCCGAGAGTTGTTAAAAAGAAAATTTTACAAACTTCTTTTCTTTTATGTTCAATCTCCAAAAAATATGAATATGTATTTTTCCGTTTCTGGCTACTTTCTCTTGTACGTCTATTTACTTCTTTGCCAATAACCAATGACCTGATATATAATCCTTGAGCTTCATATCTGAGTCCCCATAATAATTTATTTATATACTGGCGTTCAGATTCTGTAAAATGCAACGAACTTTTTTTTTTTTTAACAAGTTAAGGCGCATCCAGGCTTTACGCTCATTTTCTCTAATTTTAACTTTTTCTTGTTTTCGTTTCTTGTACTCAGAGATTCTTCGTATTTACGTCTAAGCCTTGGTTTTCCACTTTTCGTTTTTCCCAATTCGTTTGGTTCAAGGTCAACATCATTTACTTGTAGATCTTGATTAGTCATATTTTGTGTATTAGTTTCTTCATTTATATTCTTACGGTTATCCATGTTTTCTTCATTAGCGTTGTTTGCCTCATCTATATTTTCTTCATTAGCGTTGTTTGCTTCATCCATGTTTTCCTGAGATTCATTCTTTGTCTCACCCATGTTTTCTGTCAGGTCAGTTTTAGTATCTTCTTCGTTTTCCTCATATACTTGACACATTTCTTCTAATTCTATTGTTATATCGACTAAAGACATGTCCATCATGACTGAACTTGGTAATGTTTCGTCACACAGCAAACTTAAGTAATCTTCCCTTTCGTGAAAATCAAATGCTTTATTTAATAAATCAAGCTGTTTCTGTAAATTAGTTTGGGTCATATTCAATGTCGAAGCATATTCGACTTCTGGCGTAAGTATATGACTGTAGTTATCATAGCTAAAGTTATGAGCCCATAGGCTACCAAAATCGTAAATATTACATATCGTATCTACTTCAATTATTTTTTCCTTCTTTGACTCATCTTGAGGAATCGAAGACAGAGGTGTATTTAAAGATTGATTAGATTTGCCAAACACCATTTCTACCATGTTTCTACCTCGGGTATTTGAAGACATTTTGAACAAAATGATCTGAAAAGATAACATAAAAATCAGTTTTATCACCAGTACGTAGGTATCTCCCTATTTACATCCTTATTTACAGGGTAAGCACATATACTCATACATACCTAGGTAAAGATATATATTATACACACACACATAAACATTTTAAAATGTAAGTAAATAAATAAATAAATGTTATGTTTCACTTGTTGTTTGATTAATAATGATAATACCTAATAATAATAATTTATTTCAACAAACAAGGATCAGATAGGTATTTTTTTACACCCACACAACATACTTATGTATGTTTTGTGTGTTGTTTATACAATACACATACAACATATACAAACAAAATAGACACAATATATAACAAAAACACACACTTTACTAGCTCACACTATAATTACAAACGTCAGTACTCAGCAACTTGCAAAATCTAGCAATCAAACCTCTGTTTTATTAATCTTCTATATATTTTAATAATCTTCTTATTAAGTTTACTTGTAGATATACATACACCTATCATCGTACTGCCTTTATCCCATTTTAGGTGGTGTCAGCGTTACCTACATCTTTTTTAGTCTTTCATTCATCACTATCACACATCGCCTAAGTACCTACTCACAACGCATACACGCAAATAATTCGTCATGCAAATTAAACAATAACAGACTATACCTACATACGTCCTACGACTATTATTGGACATAGGCCTCATTAATTCAACTGAGAGTTGGTGTGAGCCTGCTATACTTCACCCTGTGAGCCCATTTTAGATTGGTAGAGAGGGATGAAAAAACCGCAGTAGGTATAAACGTGGTATTGATTTAGTTTGTACTAATGAGTATACGTATATTAAAACAAAGCTACTTAAATAAAATAAATGAATAAAACTTACCAAAACAGAACGAAAAAAACAAATTATTAGAACTACGGAGTGGCTGAGCCACACACGTGTTCCGTCCGCGAACGACGTTGACGTCGTTCGCGGACGGAACACGTGTGCACTGATGTACTAGCGCGAAACGCGGCACTTTACCATGCGGCTTTGGTGTGTGTAAAACTTTTGTTACTTTCGCTACCCTCAAACGCAGCACTGTAGAATACTACGTTCAGTGTTAGTGGTGCAATAGAAGCTATTTATTATACTTGCTACGCTCAAACGCGGCATTGTCGAATACTGCGTGCAGTTTTAGTGGCGCAAGAAAAGCTATAATATACTTGCTACTCTCACACGCAGCAATGTTGAATACTGCGTTAAGCTTTAGTTAGTATTCGTTGCAAAGTACTAGAACGTTAAATAAAGTTGCAGTAACCATAGCAAGTACTGCACAACCTTCTAGCACATGCTGAGTACTATATATCCTGTTAGCAAAAGTAATAATTTGGTGCAAGTACTGCGTATCTTGTTATATAAAAAAACATGTTTATAATAAAAAAAAAACATGAACAATATTTTTTTATGTATAGATTAGCCCCTTGAGGTGTCATTTTTGCAAAAAAATGAAAATCGCAAAAATGTCGATTACTGCACTTACAATTATGACGGCAGAACAGGTAGGTGTTGCTGCCAGCACCCTTCTTACTAAGTTATGAATTAACTTGTATTATGGGCAGTGGTACAAGCCCATATATACTTTAGTTTAACAAAAGAACATATTTCCCTGCATTGAGGGGTGACAAAAGGGGACTCAATTTCCCCGAAATTGTTTTCTAACGCATTGAAAAATGTATTTTATGACGCGGAACTGGGAAGGGCGTGGCATTGACATCAACGGTGAGTACATCTCACACTTGTGATTTGCAGATGACATTGTCTTACTTGACTGTATCGCTGCATGACTTATGCAATAGTTGCTGCACGGCCTAGTTGATTCTTCTGTACGCATAGGTCTCCGGATGAACTTGGAGAAAACCCAGGTTATGTTCAACAAACACGTCTCTCCGGGACCAATTGCTGCCAATGGCGGTGCTCTAGAGGTTTTTCGAGAATTTGTATACTTCGGGCAAACTCTGCAGTTTAGTAAGAAAAGCTTTGAGAGAGATGTTAATAGAAGAATTCGCCTGGGCTGAGCAGGGTTTAGGAAGCTTCGTTGAGTCTTCTCGTCACGTGTTCCGCAGAGCTTAAAGACTAAAGTCTTCAATCAGTGCGTCCTACCTGTTATGACCAGAGCCGAAAAGTGGACACTCACGGCACGGCTGGTCCATAAATTCAAGATCGCTCAGCGAGCTATGGAACAAGCTATGTTTGGAATCTCTCTGATGGATAGAATACGGAATGAGGTGATCCAGCAAAGAACCAAAGTTTTTTATATAGCTCACAAAATCAGCAAGCTGAAGTAGCAATGGGCCGGCCATATGATCTCGAGTGGAGACCGTGAATCGTCAAACGTAAGGTAGGACGTCCTCAGGCTAGGTGGAGTGACAATCTATGCAGGGTGGCTGGTAGCAGCTGGATGAGAGTTGCCGAGAATTGAGCTGAATGGCGTACCATTGAAAAGGTTTTTCTCCATCAGTGGACTGCTGTAGGCCGATGATAAAACTTAGTCATGTGATCTCGAAACCTAAAACAGGAACATTTTACTCTGACCTTTGGACCTACTACCCACTTTAAAACAATCTATTGTTGCTAATAAACAATAAACATTAAACAAAACAAATCAGCATCACAATTTACAACAGCATAGCCCTGAAAGACTAAATGAATCGTGGAAACTTCCTAGAATGCTTTTTATAACAGCACTTGAGGGTCCAATTAAGTGTTTACGTCATTAGAATGCGACAAAAGAAAGGTCTTTTGATATTAATAGGAGCCTTAGAGTGTGCTTATATTATCATAAGGATGACTAGGTAGGTACTTACAGTTTTAAGAAGAAGGTAAGTAAATTTTTAGGTAATAGCAGCACGTGCTTTAGCTAATTTTATTAAACGAACTATTGCGTGGGTCAAATATTGCGCGTCCTTTGAGAGGCGAAATTTTGTATATAGATTATCAGCACTATGAGTAGACTGAAGAGAGAGATATACACGCCAAGTGTTACTATAATCGCCATGGGATCTGGAGGCAAAAGTTCTTACGCACGTATGGGAATGGCGCGAGGAGGCGAAACGCCGCGGCGTAACTCCGCTGCCGCGAGAATTCGTAGCACAGGGAACGGAGCTCCGGCGGGATCTCATGGCGACATGGAGAGTACGGTTGTCGCAATCCAGTGCTGGGCATGCCATGATTGCGGCGATAAGTCCGCTCTTTGAGGAGTGGCTAGAGAGGCGCCACGGCGTCCTCACCTTCCGCCTGACGCAGGTCCTCACCGGACACGGCAGCCTCGGGAGGTTCCTGTGTCGGATAAGGCGGGAGGAAACGCCCGGGTGTCACTACTGTGTGGATCGCCCGGAGGATACGGTGAAGCATACGGTGGAGGTCTGCCCGGCTTGGGTCTGCCCAAGCCGGGCAGACCTCGCACCGCCGTGTCCACGTGGAGGCGATCGGCGGCAGAGATCTTTCGCGTCCGGCCCTGGTTCAGGCCATGGTACGGAGCGAGAGGGCATGGGCAGCCGTCACCTCCTTCTGCGAAACAGTAATGCTCGCGAAGGAGGAGGCGGGACAGTTGAGGGAAAAGCAAATTTCGCGCCCTCTCGCCCCTAGCCGCCGCAGGAGACGCCCTGGGCGTCGGGAATCCCGGGCGGATTTCCGGCCGCCGTAGGCTTGGGCTTATGGATGGTGAGCAATGGGTAGCTCACCGTCCGGTAAGGACCTGGCCCGGGTCGATGGCGCGTTGTATTCCACGCGCGCCTCAAAGAGATGTCGTCAGCACAAATGTAGGGGTCCACTAGGGGCGATGCCTGCCGGGGTCGCGGGAAGGTACTAATGGGTCACCGAGGCCCCCGCAACACAGGCATCGGAAAGAATACGGGTGGGTTTTAGTCAGTAAGAGTCTGACACACCCTCCCGTTCTACCCAGAGCGGGAGAAGTTATTTGATGATTTCCCATCCAAATATAATCGTGGATTTATTTAACAGGTTTTTTTAATTAAACTTAGCATAGGGAAAATCTTTGTGATGTGATCCTCCCAAAAAATACTGCCACTAACCACAAACGCAGCATAACAAGAATAGTGATTTTAATTTAGGTGGATTTTGTTCATGAAAATACTAGATTTTTTCGTAAATAGAGTAAAAAAAATCATTGCACTTATTTACTTAGGGCTGATTTTTCAATAGTCAGATAACTTTTATCTGAGGAATAAAATTATCGGTTTGACATATTTTCTATAGATAAGCTGTCAAACCGCCATTTTTATTCCTCAGATAAAAGTTATCTGACTATTGAAAAATCAGCCCTTAGTTAAGTATTCAGTTAGTTAATTACCTATTTGTAGACCGAAATAGATAGGTGCCAAATATTTCAGTTGATTGTCATATTATTTTGTTCTCGTAGTAGTTGGGTATATTTACAACATAACTATACCGGGTATTTTTTTATCCAGTATGGGTAAGTTTAAACTGCAGATCATGGAGAAAAACGCTGAAAGGAACCATGAGCTCAATTTTAAACAAATTTTACTTAATTCTTATCAATTTGTACACGCGCATAGGTGTACCGCGGGCCACGACGGAGGCGGGGGCGCGGGGAGCATCGGCCGGCCAAGCGACGCAAGCAGGGGGACGGCCGCCATTCGGACGACGACGACCGCTTAGATCGCGTGTTTGTATCTTTCCGCGCCTATCCTGTTGTTAAAGTTTTATAATAAACTAATTTGGTGTCATATTCCGTCCGTTTCAATTATCTATATCATACACAATTTTTATTTTATTTTTAATTTAATTTAAGCAACAAGTTAAGCAATCAAAAAAATCGTTTTAGAACCTGGTCACATTTAAAAAAAATGTGATTTCATTTTCTACGTTCTTTTTTCAATTTGTATTTTTGATGTCACTTTATTTTCTTTAAAATGTAGCCCTTGGTTCCTTTCAGTGTTTTTCTTTAGGACCAGAATCTATACTGGCTTGAAAAAAAATCATTCAGTAAGTTGGATTGATAGGCGTCTTCTTTGACATTTCATTTTTTCATTTAATTTATTTATTTATTCATCAAACAATTTACATTGTGTTCGAATTTTACAAAATAATTACATTTCAAATCACAACGGAAGCAATAAAATCAAACAAAAAGCAAAAAAAATAAATAAGTAAATATTACTATAACATCAACCAAAAACCGTTTACATGTCAAACCCTAAAAAAACACAAAGACAACCATCTCTATTCCATTTTAAGTAATTCAACTGAGAATTAAATGTCAATTAAATTACTGTTTATATTGCCAACCATAAAAAGCTCAAACACAACCATGTCCATTCCGTTTTAGGTAAACTTAATGAAAATTAAATTTACATTAAAAGCCAGTTAGATGTAAATTATATGTCAATTAAATTTAATAAAATGAAAATAAAATACCTCATAGATATAAATTAAATTACCATTTACATAAATATCCAACCACACGAGCTCAAAAACAACCATGTCTATTCAATGTTATGTAAATTAAAAGAGAATTAAATGAAAACTAAATGTCAATTAAATGCAAATTAAAATGCAAATGTGCTCATGAGAACTAGCACTTTTGAACGTCATAAGCTACAAAACGCTTCCTAAACGCCAAAATTTCACCACTTCCTTGTGATTTAGTTGGGAAGAAGTTAGTTGGGAAGCAAAAAAATCCCAAACTGCAACTTCTAATCTTTTACTACTCGTAAAATACTATTCTACATTATTCTAGGAAAATTACAGCTTATTTCATAATACCACAGACGGTAGAGCAAAGTACATAATACCTTAATTTATTACCTACTAGAATCCTAGCTTTCAGACTCCTTACATAAACGTCGTCTGAATAAATAGAAAACTGGCTGAGTGACGTTACTTATAACAAAATACTAAAAGGTTTTCTGATTTAAAATTTATAGTAGTTTTAAATTATTATGCTTATGCTTGAACTGCTTAGGAAACCTGTTTAAAAAAATAACTTTAAAATCTGTTTAGGACATTCTTGAGTTGACAAGTTAATTGGGTTTAACCTTTGAAAGTAAATATATGTAATAATATGTTTTATGTGGAGAGTTAGCAGTGATTCTTCCAAAGTCAGATTTCTATTTCCGTTAAAAAAATTGACGTTCGATAGTTTTGTATGGAAAGGCTGTCAAAAATTCAAAATTATTCCTTGGATAAAGATATCAGATGGCCTTGGAATAATCAGTACTTAATCTTGGAGATATGGTTTATTTCAGTAAACTATCAATAGAAGCATAATTACAGTCTAGTCTTCGCAAGCGCTACTGTTGAGCATGAGGTCCTGGGTTCGATTCCAGGATCGGGCAAAGTGTTAGTGGATTTTTCTATCTGGAATTTCTCAGTAGCAGCCCGGAGTCTGGATTCGTGCCCGGTTGATGGCAATAGGCTCGCCCCCTATTACATGGGACTTAAACATAACTGGCGTAATGTGGGTGAACTACAGGTAGGTACACCTCTGCCCAACCCTTCGGGGAAACAAGGCGTGATGTTATGTATGTATGCACTATACGTTTTCTTTTTCCGTTTCTTTGCTTTGAATGTTGGTATCGATGTTTAAAAATTCGGTTTATCATAAACTTATACCCAGCTTCTGCCCGCGACTTGTTCGCGTGAAATCTCCTATTCCTCCGGACCCCGGACCACGTCGCGTAGCCTGCCAGCGCGCAAGAGTCTGACACATCCTCCAGGTCCGCCCAGAGTGGGAGAAGTTATTTGATGATTTCCCATCCAAAAAAAAAAAGCCCTCCAGCGCGATTACTTCGTTTTCGCTTAGCGTTCTGAGTGACTTTTTTTTTTTACCCGGCTCCTAAGGGTCGCAACATGGTGTTAAATAGCTTAAAAACTTCGTCAAGAATCCCAATTGTTGAGTTAGCCCACAACCAAATGCAAAATTAAAACAAAATCAAATGTGACTGGTAGTTCCAGAGATTAGCGCGTTCAAACAAACAAATTCTTCAGATTTATTAATAAAAGTATATATAATTCGGTCGATGTTTTTAAACGACTGTTGTATGAAAGTTACAATTACCAATGAACTGATTAAAACTCGCGTCGGGACTAACGATATTGGCGCGTATCTTTAACCAATTTATACCAATAGCAGTTTCTAAGGCTTTGCATTAATATCGGAGTGTGAAATTATAGCAGTGCCTATAATATCGTGTAGGTGACACGTCTCAGCTTCGAATGCGAAGGCCCTCTTTCGGGCCCTATCAGAATACCAGCGCTGCGGTATTTATTTTTTAAATATCGCAGCATTATGCTGAGATAGGAGCCTTTTTGGCGTCGCACAAGTCGATTTTATTGATTTTATTTGTTGTTTTTTGTTTATTCGAAGTTTAGTTTTAAATGCTCCTTTTTTACTTTTTGTATTTCTTGTGCGTGTCCCAAATAAAATATTTTTCTTTCTTTCTTTTTAATAACTAAATGGTGATCTTAATATTAATCATAATATTTTTGTTTCAGACACACAGGAGAAGAGGGGCTGAAGATGAATATGAATGTTGTAATGTTTTTATTTCACTTTCGAATTTACTGTAGCTCTATAAGCTAGTCATTTAAAAATTGTAGGTCGCAAAAAATTGACTGAATTTTTGGGATGTTGTTAGGATAGATACCAATAGTGTAAAACCAAGTTTGCAGCTTCGAAAGACCTGCGCTAAATGCGTGGTGCTCGAAAAGCTTTGAAATTTTCGGACATGTCATCCTATACATTTCTGAAGTATACAAAATTTGCTACAATTGAGCGTAGCTCTGTAGGTTTAACAGAACCCTAGATATAGCACTATCGAAGAACATATAATACATAAGATGCACTTTTTTCGAGCAACACGCGGTTAGCACACGTTTATAATAGGTGATATTGATAATATTGGTGGTATTTGTTTGAGCATAACGACTTTGCGCCATTAGGGACAGGGTTATATTTTTTTACATAATAATATGATAGGTACATATTTCTAACAAAAACGAAAACGAAACACCCGAACAACGAATACGTGTTGCGCCAACCTCAAGTAACAGGACGAGAGCAGGAATATGATAGTTATAGTAATTTATTTCCAAAATTCGCTACACGTTACAGCAATAAGTTCTCGACCCCTGAACTAGGACATCCTGTATGACAGGGGTCGAGGTTTCTCCTGTTACATGGGACAGCATAAGAAGACTTAGACAATACAATTTACATACAATTTTTATAATAATTAAAATAAAATATAAAAATATGGCAAAAATTACATTAAAATAAAGACAATTTACGAAGAAAAAAAAATAAAAATTACAAAAAAACAAAACATTTATGAAAAAAAAATCTTTATTAAAATAATAATAATTCTAAAACATAATTATTCAGATTTAGATTAGTATAGGGGTAGCATGTGTGTGGTGAGATGTGTGATGAATGTGTGAATGTGTGTGTTGTCCGACTCTGACCACTTGGTTAGATTACTGATATTTTTTTCAGTATCATCATAGCTTTAGCTTTCAAGCCAAAGTAGGATTTCCTTTTTTATAAGGCAATGATACGACGATAATGACGTATTGATTATCTTACCCACCTTTAAGTTAATTATGACTAAAATATATGGATACAATAATTCATTATTTGTATTACAGTGCCATCAGAAGATTGGGACTACGCTGGTAAGTTGTTTTCCTCAAAATGTTTTAATTAGTCCATTTAAAATCCTGTATCCTTAGTGCCTCCGTATATTTTGCCAAGCAGTTTGCATAATTAGGTTTAAGTAAGCGGTGGTATGGTCATCACGTTTGCATTGGAATTAGCAATGTAAGTAGATTAGCTTGCCACCTCCTCGGAAATGTTCCCTTTTCCTTCAGGAAGGGTGAGGTTTGAACGGGAAATGAGGTCTCCATTATCCCCAATGTCGTCGCTAAAGTGTTTTTTTTTTCTATTAATATTCTCCTTTACCCTCACAAATTGATTATGGTTATAGTGGTTTTATATTTGACTGTAGATGTTTATAGATTAATAATTATAATAAAAATAATAAAAACTGTATTTCGGGTGGCATAGGACCCATAGAAAGAAACCTTAACCTAGTACATACTTAATAATATTTAACCGTGCTTAATATTTATATTTTGCATGACTCGCCACACTAACACAAGACATAACTCACTGACTCTGAAAGGGACCGTCAAAACCTACAGCTATTGCATTCAGAATGCCATTATTGCTACCCCGTAAACGGGCAAGGTTGCAAGGTTTGCGCGTTTTTAGAATTGGTCCCGTTGATTGGTTAAAATCAGCCCATAGATACAGATATTCTATTTCACGAAGTCCGTTCGGCTTTGATTGTAGTAGTGACGTATCCCGACAAGCGCGCTTGTGTGTGTAAAAGTAGGTAACGTTAGCAAAAAAATCTGATATATATTCAAGTCGAGATTTAATAATCTAAATAAAATTTTGGTTTTAAAAGTATATACATTTTGTAAATAAATTAGATTAGGTTGCAATAAATACAAAAATATTAAGAATATGTAGGCATTTAATTAAGCATTGGTGTTACAGAATGGAAACGAAACAAGTAGGACTATTCAGTATTTTCAATCACTATCAGATAAATTTTCGATTTCCGATTCCGTTTTGCTGTCGTCAGAATCATCTTGTACATTGATTATAAATTCAAAATCGAGATCAAAATATTTCAAGTAGTCTTTTTCAATTTTTTCAACATGAGCACAAGTTTTTTGCCACGTTTCACTGCTAACTTGGCCCAAACTTTCATTGATCAGTCTTTCCGTATTCGTCATGTTTTGCTCGATATTTTTAGATGCGACATAATTTTTAACGATCCCCCAAATATTTTCAATCGCATTTAATTCTGGGTGATAAGGGGGAAGGCGTAAGACATCAAAACCCTTGCTTTTTATAAAATCGTCAATCTTGTAGATTACGTGTTGGGCTTTGTACTTCTTTATTGTATCGTACAATTCCAATTTAAGAAGAGATTCATCAAATACCCTTATCCCTGAGCCATTGCTGCATATCGGCTTTCTTTGTAGATTGCGTCGGTAGTCGTTCAGCCCGTGTGTTGTGATAAGATGCATTGTCTAAGACAATGACAGAGCGCGGAAGTAAATTGGGTAGCAACTTTTCATTTAGCCATTTTACATAGTTATCATAGCTCATATTTGAATGATAATCACCAGCTGTTGAGTTGGCCTTATAAACCAAGGAAGCCTTTTCAATAAAACCATCCCTGGTTCCCGCGTGCACTAAAATAAAGCGAGTGCCTGTGCTAATTTTTTTTAAAAACGGAGTTCTTTCCTTTTTTTTTGCCCAGGTGTTGTTTCGCACGTGTGTCGAAAGGACGTAGCTCTCATCGGTGTAGACAATGGGCCGACTTTGAGAGCGGTACTCTGTTATTTTTTTTTAATATTTTAAACGCCACATTTGTATATCATGACGCTCCGTCAAGACTTTACGGTTGTTCTCTGTTTTGCGCCACTTGTAACCTAATTTCAATAGTAACTTGCGAACAGTTTCTAAACAACCTTCGAATCCGATTTTTTCATTCAATGCTGTTCTTAACTTAGCTAATGTTGGAATTTCTTTATGGACAATATGGAAATCTTGTACAGTACTGCGAACCACATCGGCTGTAAAATTATCTATATCCACTTTATTATCTCGCTTTCTCCTTTTCTTCATAGGTGAAGTGAATTTTGATGAAGTGGATGGCAATTCCTTCTCTTCTTTTAATATTCTTTGAACTGTTTTTTGGCTCACACCCTTAGCTTCAGCTGTACGGCGTGTAATGTCTCGTAAATGAGACAAATCACAGTTGAGTTCCATTAATGATTTTGTAAATTCATATTCTTCTCGCAGAAAATGATAAACACTAGCTATCATGTTTCGACCCTAAAACAAAATGTAATCAAGATAATTAAGTAATATAAACATTTTATAACACAAAAAACATTCATTTTATAAATACTTCTATTGCTATATTAAGTATCTTTGTATAACATTTTAATTGAAAACGTATAAATAAATATTACCTCACTATGGACAACTCTTCTTCGTTTTGTTGCCATGCTGACCTTACTCCGTGAAACAATTTGGCGCGAACTAAAAACCACTACTGATCCGGACCGTGTCCCGATCGACACTGAGCGCTCTCGAGGTTACGCACACAAAAACAATGTGCACGTGCACGCTTGACAACATTCATAGCCAAACGGACTTCGTGACATAGAACATCTGTACCAGAATGATATTTTTTTTTTGTGTGAGAAATTGTCAAATGTCTTCTCCCGCTGTGGGCGGAGCGGGACGGTGTGTCAGACTCTTACTGAGTAAAACCCACCCATGTCCCTTCCGTTGCCTGTATTGCCAGGGGCCTCGGTAACCCTTTTGTACCTTCTCGCGACCCCGGCAGGACCTGAATGATTACTGTTGAATACAACTATCCTAATATTTGCGACAATTACAAAAACGAGTAGCTAATTTAATTTTTGTAAGTAGTGGCTACAACCCATCCCATTATCAATTCTTTTGTCGTCGTCCACTACTGAAAACAAAATCAAGATAATTACGAATAATGAGATACCTATTTAAACTGTTATCTAAGTATCTTGAGGAATTGAAATGCATCAAGTATGTTTTTCTTCTTTTCAAAGTTATCTTTTGAAATATTCAATCGTCGTGAAGTATGAATGCTTCCAGACACGTGTATCATAAATGAGAAATATGAAAGCATTTTCAAGCTTCTCAGATATCACGAGGCAAATTGCTTCTAGGTACAAAGAGTTTTACAGCACTACAGATAACATTTCTAGGCAATTTTTTTTCGCATTATTTTGCATTTCTCATGATTCTGACTCACTTTGACACGGCTTAGTTTTTTTCGTTTAAAACAGAGTCTCATAACTTGAAATACTTAAATACGATGGAAAACAAACCTAATTGTCTTTTGTTACATCTCTTTTAACTTTGAACTCGGTATAATGAATGCCTTAACGTCTGTCTGACTCTGATTGTCCGGTATTCTCACTAAAGAATATACAACTTCTTTAGAAATAAGAAATGGTTGATAAAACATTTTTCACTGTAGCACCCAAAATATTTAGTATGCTTTCATGAAAAACACAATGATTATGTCCACAATGTATTCATACATATTTACATGAAACTCTCGCCTGCTTCCCAGGGGGTAGGCAGAAAATATAGAACGCCACCTACTACGCTCCTCACATACTCATTTTGCTTCGTTTACGTTCATACATCTGGCCATACACGCACGCCGGTTGCGAGTGCTACGCACCTGAACTTTTTGAAGAACATCACCAATGAGGTCACTATGTATATGTATTTCTGGGGCGTCCCCTCCCGGCGTTTCTACCCACATCTGCCTTGTAAATACCTTTTGTTAGTCGCCTTTCATTCATCCTCTCAACATGACCAAACTATCAGCATACTTTTCTATTTTTGTTACTACATCTTCTTTTAAACCGCACCGTTGCCTTATCACATAATTTTTGGTACTAATCACCATTACTATTCCTCACGAATCAGAAAGAATAGTGTACCCAACATTTGGAAAAATCTTGGTTTAAAAGTGTGATGTGTTTTTGGTTTCAAAGAGTGTCCACGGAGTATCTGACCCGTTCTAGAGAAAAATAAACTCGCAAACTCAAACCATTTATTTTAATTAAACCATTTCATCATTCTTCTCCATAGAGATCTACGTTTTGGAACGGGAGCTAGCTTTAACTTTCAAACTAACTGACCAACTCCTTGACAATTCAAAAGTGCCTGTATACTTTTTGAAATAAATGGTTTGAGTTTGACAGTTTGTTTTTCTCCCAAATAGCTTGTGCAAGGGCCGACACGAGAGAAAAACGACTATTTTTGTTCTTACAATATCTACAGGCAAATTATTATGTCCATAGGTCAGGGAACCTGGGAAAAAACGTTCCCGCAGTGTGGTGCAAAGTCCCAGTCTCCTGTGAACTTGCCCGTCGAAGGACTTATTAAGCCAAGAGGAGCGAGGCCGCTTATGTTCCAGAACCATGACGTAGCAGCGGAAACTATGACCCTGATGAACGATGGGAAACAAAGTTAGTTCCGCAAACTACATATTTATCTAAAACAGTAGGCCGCACGAAGGTAGTCACAGTTCGATCTTGATTTGGCCTAGAGTAGTACAGGGTTTCCATTGAATAAAAGGCCAGCTAGAGCAGAGAGAGCAATGGTGTGGTAACGGCCCCGACTTACGATTTGAAAGGTTACAGGTTCGAACTCAGGAAGGCATTTCATTTTGTCACCACTGCTTTCAAAACGGTGAAGGAAAACGTCGTGAGGCATCTCCTAGAGCCAAAATATCGAAGATATGTGACGTCTGACCCGCACTGGGCCCGCGTGCCTATGTCCCAGCAGTGGGAACATTATAGGCTAATTATTCTAAGAGGACAGCTTATACCTACTGATATAGTTGTCACTAACGTTCAGCATACCGGTCAAGTGCGTGTCGGACCACGAACAATGAAGGGTTCCGCAGTTAGGATGAAATTATCCCAAGAACAAACTTAAAAGTGTAGTTGAAAAACATGTTCCCTCATACATTCCAACTGCAAATGTAAGTTTGTACGCACAACATTGAGACATTTACTAAATTATATTAAGACCATAGACTTATAGTTTTTCCTGTAATCTAAGAACTACCTACTTTTTATTTTACTCAAAATTTTAGGCTCAGTAATTTCGGAGATAAAAAGGGGATTTGTCAACTTTCATCTATTTTCTTAAATAACAAATTTTTATTTTAAAATTCTTAAAAAATATCTGAAATCCCTACAACAAGCCCTTTCGTTTGACATGTCACGTTTTTTAATCTTCCATATTCTTATTTAAATAATTTATTTTTTCTCTTTTCGGTTAGGTATCTGTTTTTGCAGTCTGGTTTTTTGTTTTTTAAATAATTTGTTTTATTGGTGTGAAAAAATGCTGTTAACGGTAGCGCGCATTGTAACGCCCACAAAACATTGTGCTTAAGGGCAACGGTATAACAGGAGTTCGTGTCTTCCCGCCCGACCTACTGCCGTCGTCCCACTGGTGGGACGAAAGTGAATAAAAATAATAATTATATTACCTTTATTACCGGTCTTCCCTCCCACTCAGCATTTTAGTGGAACGAATGGGGATTATATTATTATACTTATATAAGAGGGGCTTATAATAACAGCCGCACGGGTCGATCGATAAGGTTAAGCTACGCTTGCCGCGGTTAGTCCGTGGGTGGGTGATCATCTTTACATACCAAGACCCCTCCGTGCCTCGGAAAGCACGTTAAGCCGTTGGTCCCGGCTGTCATTTGTAGATCTTTGACTGTCGTTACGGGTAGTCAGAATCCCGAAAAACTGACAACCAGTCTTACCAAGGGGTATCGTGTTACCCAGTTACTGGGATGTGGAGGTCAGATAGGCAGTCGCTCCATGAAAAATTCTGGTATTCAGCTGCATCCGGTTAGACTGGAAGCCGACCCCTACATAGTTGGGAAAAGGCTAGGCAGGTGATGAATGGGAATAATTATATTCTTAGATAAATGCCATTTGTCCCACTTAATATAAATTGTTCTGTAAGGTTTTTTTTTTTATAAATATTCAAAATTTCTTAGATTTATTATTATTAATAATAATAATAATAATAATCATTTAATTCGGACATAATTAAAAATGCATAATGAGTTAGTCACAAAAAAACTGTAACCTTAAGCAAAATCAATTAATTAATTACACAATCACAAAAGTTTAATTCAAAAACTTTCCCTCTGCACCGGGCCTGCAGGCATGCCTAGGGGACCAGTGCGCAAGGAAAGGTCAGTCTGGTCTTTCAGCAATAACGCTTAGGATGCTGTTGGAACTCCCACGTATCCTACGCATCAAGGAGGCCGCCCTTTTACGCATGATAGCCTCAAAGCTATCTGTGCCTGCCTCAGCAAACATGCCCGACGCGCTACAGAACCGTGGAAGCCCCAGCAGCACCTGGAAGGCGTTATTATATTGAATTCGAAGAGCCTATATAATGCTTGTTTTCCCTTTTCGTTTGTGTTTTTGCAGTCGGGTTTTTTGTTTTTTAAATCATTTATTTTATTGGAATAAATTCATCCCAAGTAATACCAACTACGGAACCCTTAATTTTGCGTGGTCCGACATGCACTTGGCCGGTTTATTTTTTAATTTGCAATTATATTTTTTCACGTTAGAAATTTGAAATTTAAACTACATTTATCCCTCTGTTTTATAAAATGCGTAAACAGGGTGGAATTGAATACATGGGTATCCGCTTAAGGAGTCATTGTACTCGTCATTATGAACAACTTTTATTATGGGACTAAACCTGAATTCGCGAAAAATAATCAGCTGTTCCCTAATTTTGACGAGTTAAGTGAACATAAATGTAGGGAACAGTGGATTCTTTATTCGCAACTTCAGGTTTGGTCCCATAGTAAATGTTGTTCATAATTATGGTTACAATGACCCCTTAAGAGGTTACCCATGAATTCAATTTCACTCTCAATACAATATATTACACAACGATTTACACTAGAACTAGGTACTTCAAGAAAAAAAAGAAAAAAAATGCGTTTATTGGCATTACAACAAAAAAAAAATACACCTTAAACCTAATAGAAAACAGAAAACAATTACAATAATGCCAAAAGGTCCTCAGCTCAGCATAATGTCAGATGACACACAAGATGTACCACCTGACGCTGATATTTAGCTGCAACCCACGAGTGCGATACGCTAGAATAATAAACACATAGGGAAGTGTGTGTGTGTGTGAGTGTGTTGTGTTAAATAAATGACTGACAAACATTTTTTTGTTTTTCTATCTTTTAATTAACCATGTATGTGGGAATGGTAGGGCAAATAAAATTCAGCATGTAACTTATAAAACTATATTATTTAAAATACATAAAATTGAAGTAAAAAACACAACAATTTTCTCTTATCTTCGTTCTGCCAAAAAAAAAAACAATAATTATTTCACCAACTATTCTAAAATAAAATTAATAAAGCATCCAGTCGCTATCCTTTGGATACAGAACAGACAAAAATGAAGTTTCCTACTAATTTCCTACGAGTATAGTTATACATTGTTAATTAAAAGATAGAAAAGCTGCTGAGATAGAAGCCTTTTTGGCCTCGAACAGGTCTTCTATTTTGTTTTTGTTTTCACTATTATGTTATTATGTTGATGTTTTCAGGATTTTGTTAGTTTTGTGTCCTTTTTTTATTGTTGTATTTCCTGTGCGTGTCCCAAATAAATATTTTCTTTCTTTCTTTTCTTTCAAAAGCAAATCCAATTTTGATTGCTTCTTACGACGAATAGCTCAGCGCCTATTTGAAGTTTTAATAGTGCCACGTTGGGTGCCAATTACTTTAACTAGTATTAATTTCCTTCAAAATCTCTTTTACTTTTTGTTACGTATGGCTACGTTTTTCATAATTTTGTGATTGTTTTTAGGGTTCCGTACCTCATGAGAAAAAAAATGAATCTTTATATGATCACTTCGTTGTCCTTCCATCCTGTAGGTTACGTAGGTCTACGTTCCCTTGGAGGTTTAAAAAGCAGGCTTCTAAGCTAACGCATTAAAAAATACGGCCATTTATGTATCATATTTTGATACTCGCAAATAAAGCAAAACCTATAGGGCACTTCCCGTTGAACTAAAATCATGAAGTTTGGCAAGAAGGAAGGTCTCACAGCACAAGTAAAAGAAAAGTCCGAAAAACATTCATTTGTAGTTTTATCACATATATATTTTTTTCTGTTACAAGCTAACATTTGGCATTGAAGAATTGACCGTGACGTATACTCGTATATCGATGTACAACAAAGTTAAGTTTTTTCTACAACAAAGTTAAGTTTGTTCATGGGATAAATTCATCCCTTCATTTTTCATGGCCCTACACGCACTTGGCCGGTTTTTTGTTTTTATTGTTGACGTTCTTAAGGCGAGCTCGAAAGTCTGAAAACTAGTCTTACCAAGGGGTATCGTGCTACCCAGTAATTGGGTTGTGAAAACCAGTTCCAATAATATAGTTGGGAAAAGGCTGGGCAGATGATGAGATGATGATGATGTTCTTAAGGCGATTTAGGAAGCATTTTGACAGGGTGGGGGAGCAGTATCTCATCTGCCAATAAAAACGTAGGTATCGATGCGATCACTCGACTTTAACTAGTATAAGTAATATTGGTCTGTGTCCATTTTACGTTAAAGTAAAATAAATAAATTAAATATGGTGTAAGCATGATCCTTCATATTGGCAGCCCCATCAACATCAGTAAAATCATCAAGTGATTACACTTGATGATTAGACGGATGTTAATAAGAGACAATTCTGTCTACCGTTTTTTTTTTGTTGGTGAAATTATCAAATAACTTCGCCCGCTCTGGGTGGAGCGGGAGGGTGTGCCAGACTCTTACTGACTAAAACCCACCCGTGTTCCTTCCGTTGCCTGTGTTGCCAGGGGCCTCGACAACTCTTTTGGACTTTCCCTTTCTGTGTGTCATATATTGTATAGAGAGTGAAATTGAATTCACGGGCATCCTCTTAAGGGGTCATTGTAACCATCATTATGAACAACTTTTACTATGGGACCAAACCTGAAGGTTTAGTCCCATAGTAAAAGTTGTTCATAATCTTGAGTACAATGACCTCTTAAGCGGATACCCATGTATTAAATTCCACTTTTTTTTTTTCGGGTGGGAAATCATCAAATAACTTCTCCCGCTCTGGGCGGAGCGGGAGGGTGTGCCAGACTCTTACTGACTAAAACTCACCCGTGTTCCTTCCGTTGCCTGTGTTGCCAGGGGCCTCGATAACCCTTTTGGACTTTCCCGCGACCCCGCCAGGCATCGGCCCTAGTGGACCCCTACACTCGTGCTGACATCTCTTTGAGGCACGCGTGGAACACAACGTGCCGTCGATAAGGACAAGGCCCGGGGCCTTGTCCTTATCGGACGGCGAGCTACCCATTGCTCACCGTCCGCAAGCCCGCGCCTACGGTGGCCGGAAATCCGCCCGGGATTTCCGACGCCCAGGACGTCTCCTGCAGCGGCTGGGGGCGTGAGGGCGTGAAATTTGCCTCTCCCTCACCCGTCCCGCCTCCTCCTTCGCGAGCATTACTGTTCCGCAGAAGGAGGTGATGGCCCTCTAGCGCATCCAGATGCGAGAGATCTCTGCCACCGATCGCCTCCACGAGGACATGGCGGTGCACCGTCTGTGGTAATTATGGAACAACACAACACTTCGTTGCAGTCGGGTAAAAAGCCTGACGGAAATAAATTAGCATGATTGTTTATCAAAAGACGGTTACGGGGTAATATTTCAATATTTTCTCCTCAGTTTTGACATGAAAAAAAAAATGCGTGGGACTACAAAACCCGCAATAATTAACGACGATATAGTGTCGCTTTGTATTTATCATTTGGCTCATTAAGCTGTATAATTGTTTCATTCGTTGCAAAAACATAAATTTTATAGAGAGCCATTATTCCTCTCTGGGCAATTAATTCACAGTTCATTAATTGACAGTCCTTTGTATAATTAAGTACCTACTAGTCTCAGATTGTGATAACTGAACAGCCTGTTTTTCTTTAAGATAGAGCTTAACAGTAGATCTTATTTTTAATAGACTTTGCTAACATCGAACTTATACAGAAAAATAAAATCTTGAAAGCATTGTTTCTTTTTCAAACTAAAGTAACCGATATAAAGTAAAATAAAATAAAGATTTCTGCTACGGGAATTAGACCGCATTAAGTTTGTAAACCTCGAATAATCCTCGGTTTCTAAACAAAATATTTTAGGTATTAGAGATTCTTGTTAATACCTTCAAATATGCCTGCCTGCCTGCCTCACTTTCGAGTTGTAGGTCGAAGGTTCGAACCCAGACAGACGGGCGCTTTACTTTTTGTAAATTATTTCATCACCACTGCTCTCAAAACGGTGAAAGAAAACATCGTGAGGAAACTGGCATGTCCTAGAACCATAAATTCTGACATGTGACATCTACCAACCCGCGCTGGGCCTGCGTAGTGGATTACGGCCCACTCAATCGCACAGAGAGGAGGCCTGTATCCCAGCAGTGGAAACATTATAGGCTGATTATGTATTATCTATTATCTATTTCGTGTTAGAAGTGGATTCACGAACTCGTTTAGCCAGTCGGCACGTAAACGTTGGACTACAGCAGTTTCTGTTTTTGTTTTTTGTCATCCTATTTTATTAATATCGGTATTTTAGCCTAGATATCAATCATATCGGCACAGTTTATATGGGACTAAGACAAAGTTTCAGATTCTTGATCAGGTTTTCAGATAACCTAGACGTTAGTAACATAATGGTTCAACGTTGCCGGTTGTATGGCATTTCTTAAGGGCAGCCTTTTTGAAGTTCGAACGAAAATTGATCTCTTTTGATTCTCTTTTTTCACAGGGGCAGTGAAAAAAAAGAGAGTCGGATTCAATCAATCTCCGTTATATGGCTTTGAACTCTGGGACGATATTGTGCTTTAATTCTGGGAAGTTAATCTAAAAATCAAAGCTCTGTTGGAGTCAAAATTTTAAACAGGTGTCTTGATTGCATTTGATTGGAAGACACACACAACTCACATTACTTTAGCTCGCAGGGGTAACTTTGGCCCAAACCGAAAAAGTGTTTTAAATTCTTCTAGTTCATCGAGCACCCAAGCATAGAATAGAATAGAATATATTTATTGTAAAACATGAGTATACATCAAACAATATGTGCAAGGTCTTAAAAATAATAGGCAGATCTGCATGTTTTGCCATTAATGGCGTACAATAATAACATGTTTTTTTGGTCTAGAGAAAAAAAAAAAAAAACCAAAAAAAATTGAATTTGACTCTACACAATAAAATAAAAAGAATAACTTAATCAAAAATAAAAATTAGGGAGAATAGATTACATCAAAATTTCATACATAACTGCGAAAAATGTCGTAATTGTGAAAACTGATAAAAAGTCCTAGAAATTAAGAAATCCATTTAATTAATTACGCTCATTTAAAAATTCTGCTATGGAATAATAGCATTTAGCAATGAGATATTTTTTTAAATGCTTTTTAAACAGAGCAGTAGGCATTTAGTAAGCAGTTAACGTAGTCCGCAGAGCATGTTGTATTTGTGTTTAATTATACATATATGTATATATAAATATTAGCGAAGCTCGAAAGTCTGACAACCAGTCTTACCAAGGCGTATCGTGTTACCCAGTAACTGGGTTGTGGAGGTCAGATAGGCAGTCGCTCCATGTAAAATACTGGTATTCAGCTGTATCCGGTAAGACTGGAAGCCAACCCCAACATAGTTGGGAAAAGGCTAGGCAGATGATGAAATATTAGCTAAACACAAATCTCTTTTTATATTTACAAAAGTATTATTAGTGTATTTTGTGGTGGAGAACTTTGCGTTTAATTTTCCTGCGATATTGTATTCGGGGTTCGATTTCCCGGCGTACCAGCCATATTTTGATTACAATATTAGATATGTTCTGCGAACTACGTTGAATCACCGTCGTTGTCGTTACGTTGCATCTTCTTAAATTTAACATTAAAGACTGCATGAGATTGTTTATATAAATATAGAAATAGGTCATCTTGCTTCCATTTTATAAAAGTTCACTTTTTACGCAGTCGGGATTTTTGATTTTTTTATTACTTAACTTTTTTTTTTAATACTTTGTTTTATTTCAAGCTTTTTAGTTATACATATATACTTATATGGAATTGACTCATTACTCATTTATTTGGTATCAATATTGCTGTGATTTATTTTAAAAAAACTTTTCCCTCCCTTTTTTTGTATTTGCAGATGCAATATATCAAAATTATATAGCCTATGTCACTCCCACAATGAAGACGAATCTAACGACACATTTTATGTTAAAATCCATCAAGCCGTTTAGGCTACAGAGCGTGCCAAAGAAATAGACATACATACATACATACAAACTCTCGAAAAACATTACCCTCCTTCTGGGACAGTCGGGTAAAAAGGGTGCTTTCTCCACTCTTCTATGCTCACGAGGATATGAATAATATGTTCAGATACGAACACAAAAGCTAACTGAAATAGGTTTCTTATAATCTTACTTCACACGTTCATGTTTGTACCTATACTTACCTACACTACGCACAGGAGATTTAAGGCTCCTACACACTGAGGTGATATCGCGGGCGCGACAGGCATATTGATGCCTGTCGCGCCCGCGATATCGCCTCTGTATGCAGGAGCCTTTAGCATGACGCTTTCTATTTCTACTGTACTGTAGAATGGAAATCGCTTTTGTACATTTCTCGGTAGAAAACTGTCAACTGTCTACACGGAAACGTAATTTTTGTTTACTCTTCCGTCGACAAAACGCTTCTCTACGGTTCTCATGTTAAGCCTGCTGCATGAGAGCAGTAATGTTTGCACGCAACTAAATATATTAAAAGCATATGAAATGGCGTACTAATAGGTACTGAGTATGGCAAATCATTGTTAATCAACTCCAAAAAAGGAGGAGGTTCTCAATTCGTCGGTTTTCTTTTTTTAGTGTTTCCCCGATTACTCGAAGACGGCTGGAACGATTTGGGAATTTCGCGTTCCTTCTAAGTAGGCCCATCATACTAGTATAAATTTTGTTAACTGTGCTTGGGTAGTTTTTGAGTTAGCTTCAATAATTCGTAAATTTCCACTTAGTCTATGTGGATGATGTTATAATAACTTCCTGTTACTGTTATTTACACATTTACTCTGCAACTAAAAAGTGAAAAATAAAAACTTTTTTACAAAATAAAAACAAGCCACTTACAAAAAAAAAAACACTACAAAGTGAAAATAAAAAAAAATCGAAGTTGGTGTCAAAAAACGAAAATACAAAACCGAAGACACCGACTTCCGAAATTAAAGTTATTTTTCATTCCTATTGTTTTTTTTTGGAAGTCGGTTGTTTCTCTAATGCTCCTATAAAACAGCGCCATCATGAAACGCAGATAAATAATTCCTTAGTCATGTTTCTTGCAAGCTGATATAACAACGATTTCCTATCCATTGTTTGAAGTGGCTTTACATAATGGTCTGCCTTATCACATCTCGAGCGCCCAGCCTAGTTACGATGTAACTCCAAGAGTCCACATTGCAAAACTTGCTGTAGGCTGTATAACATAACTTATAAGACGTGGTTATATAAACACCGTTATTAATTACAAACCAGAATTATTGTTAGGCTAGTCGAGAGGAAGAGAAATTTGCAGGAAACGGGGATTTCAATTTGAGATTAGTCTATCTCTGGCGTCATCTACATCGCAACATGCAAACTACGCATCACACTGATGTCACGCAGAATCCTGCATCGCGCAAGCAGTTTACCGCGTGACTAGCAAATAAAAATGTCCCAACATCAATCGTCAGAGTAGCCCACCAGTCACAATACTCATCTTTTCGGAGCATATTGACGTGTAAAAGTGTTTGTACAAACCTACTTACAGAAATAAAAATAATTTATCATCATTTATCATCCTCCCTTTTCTATGGAGGATGAGTGAACTTTACACCCTGTTTCTCATACCTCTATATATCTACTTTTCGGATAAAAGCACGTTTGCTAATACCTGATGATATGTGGATTTGAAGTTGGATAGTTTTTAATTTCATCATTCTCCTGCGCTATCCCAATTTATTTGTGGTCGGCGCAACATGTCTTTTTTCTATACTTCTCTATTAGTCATCATCTTGGTAGTCACTCCCTGTCTAGCCATATCATCTTTCACACAGTCCATCCATCGTTTCTGTGGTGTTCCCCTACTTAGTTTTGAATTTATAAAGAAATATTACGGCTTAAATAAATAATAATGTTATTAACAAGAATTAATCATAGTAATCACACTACAAAAAGTGTAACAAACTCATTTCACAAAAGTCATAGAACGATTTCAGAAACTATTTTCTTCTCTACCTTGAATATTTCAATCGTGACTTTTCCAAATATATATTAATCACTTAAGTATTTTTATAACTCTCACAGATCTTGTGTGAGAAATGTTATGAACGAAAAGGGAGTGAATGATAGCGTGACGGTTGACATTGGAGATTGGTAGAAGAAAACGTGTGCACTGACCTCAAGTAACATGGAACAAACGCAGGAACATGATGATGACCTCTCTCAGTCCTCACAGATCTTCACCTACCGAATCGCGCCGCATTGAGGGGCAACTTTGGCACCCTCTCAATACAGCAGCAATATTTCCCTCGAAATAAATAACCGCAAAAGTCACAAACACTTTTTCTTATTTTTTACCAAAGCTCCGGGCAATTAAATCTAAGGTGACAAAAGAGCGTGACACGGGATGGAGTGAAAATTGAACGATAGAAATTAGGAATTTTTCAACTTTGCTGCATAAGGTTCTTATTATTTTAAGTGGTTACTTAACAGAAAGGCGTAGGGGTTTTACGTTTAGAAATATTCAGAATTAGCTGTGCCCCGCGGTATCACCCGCATAAGTCTCAATCTCGTGGGAATATCGGGATAAAAAGCATCCTAATTCAGGTCATGGTTTACCCATGTGCCAAATTTCATGCAAATCCTTTCAGCCGTTTTACCGTGGAAGCGTAACACACAAACAATTAAATAAACAAACTCACTTGCGCATTTATAATATTAGTTAGGATTGTAAACAGAGGGTCTACTCTCTAAGTCCGTCAACAAAGATACGGGCGCGTCCGAAAGTAGTTTATCCGTCAAAACAAATGTCTATTTAAATTTTTCGGACGGGCAAATAGGTAAAGAAAGAAAGAAATAAAAAGTATTTATTGGGACTCGCACAGGAGATCACAAATTAAACAAAAAAGCACTCATAGAAACATAAAAAAATAAAAACGAAGTAAAATTAAAATAAAAACAAAGTAAAATAAAAACAAAAAGTCCTGCACGAGGCAAAAAGGCTCCTATCTCAGTATAATGCTGCGGTACTTAAAAAATAGGTGTCGCAGCGCTGGTACTATATCGGGAGTAGGGATAGTGGGCAAATCGTTTTGGCATTCATTCTTAGTTCAGGCCCCGAATTAATATCATGTCCGTAAATGATACGGAGTAGAAAACACCCGTAACTTGAGCCGAAACTACGGCATTCGTGCTTAGGGAGTAGACCCCCTGGACAAGGTATGAGGTGTATCAGAATGAAGTTCCTTAACGCGGCTTGCGGAAAAGCATTATGCCCCCTCCATTTGACTTTCTCTCTCTCTGTCTCTTTCTTTTATATACGAGTAGGTGTGTTCGTCGCAGTGTCACGTAAGGAACATCGTTGCTGATGGGGGTCCCCCGACCGCTTACGCTTTTTTATTTTAGTATATTTATTTTGTGTAGTTTACAATAAAAAAAAACCGGACATGTGCGAGTTGAACCCACGTGGTGAGAGTTCCGTACAATGAATATGTTATCTACTACCATGTTTTTTATCCCTAGATAATTTATCCCAAGAACAAACATAACACTTTTTATTTTTCTAATTTTTCCTCCAAAAGTGAACCTAATAATCAAAATTCATTTATTTACGCTACACGTTCGTGGTTGGGTCATAAAAATTCATATGTGTACCACAATTCAACTTAATCGGTCCAGTAGATTCGCAGAAAATCGGCTGTGGCAGACGGACAGACACATGAGTGATCCTATAAGGGTTCCGTTTTTTCATTTTGACGTACGTAACCCAAAAATAATCTGTGTTAAGGTGACTAATTACTTTACTTGATTCATTATTATCCATCATTCTCTCGTCCTTATCCTAATTTATTTTGGGTCGGCACAAAATGTTTTCTTCTTGCATAATATGATATTGAAAATTATTAAAACATCCGATTACAAATTCGAATCTTGCTCTATATAGCAAAGAAAGAATGAATTCATTCTTTCTATAAAAATATATATATAAGAAAGAAAGAAAGAAAAATATTTTATTTGGGACACGCTCAAGAAATACAAAAAGTATAAAAAAGGAGCATTTAAAACTTACAAAATTTACATATTTGTTCGATTAAAACCAAAAATAACAAAGAGAATGAATAAAAACGACTTGTGCGACGCCAAAAAGGCTCCTATCTCAGCATAATGCTGAGATAAAAAAAATAGGCACTTCTATCGTGTCGTATAATTATAATTAAATGCCAGAACGAGTCTATTATACATATTATTACCAATAAAAAGTAATTAATTAATTTATACATCTGGATACTAAACCACCAGACTTACTCCAGATTTCAAGAGATAACTAAAATTATGACATTAAAACTTTCCTAAATACGTTCCGTTGTTCGTTGATTATTCGAAGTGCGCGCGTTTGTAGACACACTCGGTCCATCTCGTTAAATTGAATGTTGTTTGCATAAAAAGATTACATCTTTTATATTTCCTGTGCGGAAACTGTTGCCATAACTTATTTCCGGAACGGAAACTTGTATTTTAATACTTTTATTTGAGAGAAATCGTTCTAAAATGTCTGACGTTTCTGGCTTTCGTCGTACACGTATTTTTATTTGTTTGAAAAGTTTTGACATTCAAGTACATAAGGCAGGTCATACCTAGGGCTATTTATTTAGTGACTTGGTGCTTTTTCAATCTAGAAACACGTTTAAGGCTGAACAACTAAGTTGGAGCCATCGTCATTTACACACTCATTTATCATTTTCCAGAATCCCGCTTTTGTGCATAAACTTCTCAATGCGTGGAGCTGTTCTATCGCAGTCTCGTCTTTAGTAAACGAATCTGTCAGATTCACTCTCACATGATACGCACGACAGGGGTCATGCGTATCGAATCAAGAAACATTTTCCCGTCAGCATGACAATTTCACAAAGGAATATATAATTACTTTCTATTTCAGTGATCCTCTTCGGTGAATGGAAAAGTGAGGAACGTCCTTTAATCTATGGTGGAGCCGGTCACAGTCGTCGGTACCTCTTCCATTCCCTGGTACTCCATCTGCCCGCAGAACATACAGTGGGAAGTCTGTACTACCCTTTGGAAACCCAGCTCTACTACGTGTCAGCTGAGTATAAGGACATGGACCAAGCTTTGGACTCAGCTTCGAGTGATCCACAGGCGATCCTGGCTGTCTCAAATTTGTATAGTGTAAGTTTTTCCACAATCTGAGGGGCAGTTGCCGTATTTTTAAGAACGTTCATGGAACGTTCTCATCTAATCTTTCTCAATCTTTAAGTAATACCTACTTCTAATTTATCTTCATTTTTGACATTGATTGTCGCTGAGATGAGATTGTGACTAAAATCGAATGATTAATTCACTGGAGTCATCTGGCAAATGCTAGCTGGCACGTTGTATAATAAAATGGTCATATTTATTGTATCCACAACTTGAAGTTGTGGACGAGTATGTTTACCTAGGGCAAATTGTCCAATTAGGTAGGTCCAACTTCGAGAAAGAGGTCAATCGTCGAATCCGACTCGGCTGGGCAGCGTTCGGGAAGCTACGCAATATCTTCTCGTCCCACATACCGCAGTTTATCAAGACGAAAGTCTTTGACCAGTGCGTATTGCCAGTGATGACCTATGGCACTGAAACGTGGTCGCTTACAATGGGTCTTATTAAAAGGCTAAAAGTCACTCAAAGGGCAATGGAGAGGGTTATGCTTGGAGTTTCCCTACGTGATCGTGACATAGCCCGAAGAATTGCCAAACATAATTAACATAATAACATAAAGTGGCAGTGGACATTGCTCGCAGAACAGATGGCCGATGGGGCCGAAAGGTTCTGGAGTGGCGACCGCGTACCGGAAGACGTAGCGTTGGAAGGCCTCCTACAAGGTGGACCGATGACCTTGTGAAGGCCGCAGGAATCCGCTGGATGCGGGAAGCACAAAACCGGTCGAAGTGGCGGTGGCGGTAGCCTATGTCTAGCAGTGGACGTCTTTCGGCTGAAATGATGATGATGATGATGATTTATTGTATTGACTTTACCCTTATTTTTATTTATTTAACATATATATAAATCGAATAAACTAACATTAAATGATCACCATTACATGATGAATCATTTTTAAATACAGGAACTGGCCTTCAGATTTCTTCCACTGATGGGCATAGGCTTTCTAAATTTTGATTGTGTCAGTCTCTATTTTAGATTTATCCTTTTCCAATATTTTATGGGGGATTTTTTTTTTGGGTGGGAAATTATTAAATACATTCTCCTGGTCTAGGTCTGGGCGGAGCGAGAGGGTGTGTCAGACTCTTACTGACTAAAACCCACCCGTGTTCCTCCCGTTGCCTGTATTGCCAGGGGCGTCAGTATCTCTTTCGGTCTTTCCCACGACCTCGGCTGTCAATGATGGGGGTTGGGTTACTGAAGAAAAGTGGTTACACTTTCTGCATCACTAGTTGTTGATGCAATACCAAGTCTTGAGTCTCTTCTGTACCCGTAACAGTAAAAAACCAAATTAATTGTTTGTAGGTTATGTTTTACTATTTATTACCTGTTGGTCAGTTAAACATAAGCCGTATTATATTACTTACTATAATCATATTAACATCATATTAATAACTATAATCAACACAGCAACATAAATCACTAAATAAGGTCTTAAAACAAAATTCTAATACAAGCTACTATTACTTTCATCTCAATAAGAAATAAATTAGATTCCTTTGTAGCTCAAACCTATAAGTATGATCAAATAAACTCTTGAAGTAAAAGAAAATATGCGAATAATAAATAACATTTAAAAAAAAAATACAAGACTACTTACGGAGATTAATCATAAGAATAATTCTTTAACCTTTTGACCGCCACGTCAAAAAAGCAAAAACGTGCCCTCGGCGCCAAGCTTCGAATTAATGCTTTAATACCTGTCATGTAGTCGTAACAGTGGCGTACTGGGCACATTTTGTTTTGTCATACACATTGAGCTAGGAAAAACATACAAATATGAGTGAAATACGATACAGCATGTGAAATATCGTTTTGTCTCATTGTTTCTAATACAACAATCCTATTTGATAAAAGAGACAACAATATTTAAGTTGTTGCTCATTATGGTAACATTTTGTCGTGACGTAGGGACAGTTGTAGGGTAATTGGCATATCAGCCATTTTATGCGACAAGTTTCATGGTAGCTTTGCTGTCATATGGTTGTTTACTTCTTGTATTATTGACGTTTGCGAGAAAATTACGAGGAGTTTACATTTAAAACTGCATGTTGGAAAACAGCAATTCAACATGCCTGTGTATTGTATTGTGAAGTGTAGTGCAAGAAAGAATGAAAATCAACCTCAATTATCTTTACACAGGTTAGTAGTGGTTTTCATTGGAGGACACGGTGGAGCATACGGTGGAGGTCTGCCCGGCTTGGGCAGAGCACCGCCGTGTCCTCGTGGAGGCGATCGGCGGCAGAGACCTCTCGCGTCCGGCCCTGGTTCAGGCCATGGTACGGAGCGAGAGGTCACCTCCTTCTGCGAAGCAGTAATGCTCGCAAAGGAGGAGGCGGGACGGTTGAGGGAAAGGCAAGTTTCGCGCCCTCTCGCCCCTAGCCGCCGCAGGAGACGCCCAGGGCGTCGGGAATCCCGGGCGGATTTCCGGCCACCGTAGGCGCGGGCTTGCGGACGGTGAGCAATGGGTAGCTCACCGTCCGGTAAGGACCAGGCCCGGGTCGACGGCGCGTCGTATTCCACGCGCGCCTCAAAGAGATGTCGTCAGCACAAAAGTAGGGGTCCACTAGGGCCGATGCCTGCCGGGGTCGCGGGAAGGTACTTATGGGTCACCGAGGCCCCCGCAACACAGGCAACAAGAAGGAATACGGGTGGGTTTTAGTCAGTAAGAGTCTGACACACCCTCCCGCTCCGCCCAGAGCGGGAGAAGTTATTTGATGATTTCCCACCCTAAAAAAAAAAAAAAACAAAAAAAAAAAAAAAAAAAGTAGTGGTTTTCATGCAATAGTAAATATAATAATACGCGACCATGAATTTATTTGCTAAAGTATTGATATTTAAGTTAATTTCCCTATATCAGACGTTTTAATATTTATTATATCATTAGTTTATTTACAATAATATATCATAGTGAAATAGTGTTGTACCGTTGCGAGGCGACGCCCGCCGCCGCCGCCGTACCGTAATGGTTTCCGAAACTAGTTCCTCCGCTGAAACGATATTGGTTATAATCTGCGATGTTAGCAGAAATTATTCTGCGTGTCTTAATCGGTCCGAGTGACCTTGTTAGGTCCAGCCCGTGATTCACAGCACCGAGAGACCATCCCACAGAGTTACAGTATACAAGTAATCCTATAACAAGACGGCAGCATTTTGTTATTTGTTTATTTCTATATTAGCAGCTCTAGCCAAAATTATTTCTTTATAAAAATACTTGCCTTTTTTATAGGTTTCCTAAAAATAAAGGTTTAAAGAAAACGTGGTTAGAAGCTATTGGTGAAGAAAATATTAATCTCAGACGTAAAGAATGGTATTTACCTGTGTTCACTTTACTTTGAAAAAAGTGTTTTAATAGGACACTTGGTATAATGAGATTACATGATAACTCTGTTCCCACAGTATTTTCTGTAAGTGTGTATTAAAATTATTGATTAATAATAGCCTCACCCTTTGGCCTAAAATAAATAGATAGATAAATAGATAATTAATAAATATATTCAATAAATAAAAAAAATAAAAAAAATATGTGTTATAATATTAGTACCTAATTGTTTCAAGCACCCGCCAAAAAACTACATCCAGAGTCATCTGTTTTGTGTGAAACAAGCAACATTAAAAAATCTGATGTTTCTGGTACATCTACTGTAATGCCTCCATTGCAGGTACTCCATCGAATTGTGGAGACGGCGCACATTTCAGGCCAAGTCTACCCATTTCCTCGCAAGTGTGTTGAAAAACGTCGTATGTAACGCGTGTGCAATGATCATTACACACTTGTATCACAATGTACTATTGTAAGCCTACTTTTCTAATCAAACGTTATACTATGATCATTATCACACCAATAAACAAAGGAAAGAAAATAGTTTTTATTTTATTTTTACTCTACAACTCATTAACACGTTTAGACCGGGACCACTTGAACTGTTATATGTTGCCCTGCGGGGCAAATCTTCACATGGCCACCGGTGGTTGATCACCGCCCCATAAACCAAAAGTCCTGCCAAACAATGTCCAACTCCTGAGCTACACGATGAATATTTGTCAATTTTACAGGGCGGGAACGTTAACTACGTACAATTTGTTCTCTCAAGCCGGCGCCAAATTCTTAGAACATTGAAAGTCTAGAGTGATGTGGCCACCGGTGGTACACGCCGCTATATGAGCGGGTACTTCGTGCTCCACCGGTGGTACACCCCGGCCTGAACGTGTTAACACATAATATAAACATTGTCTTCTCCCTAGTGATTATCTTGTTTTCACTAGGTTCCGCAAACTTAACAGAAACCACTGCTCTCTGGCCTTCCAATAGATCTATCTTTCATGCTGTTTTCGTTCACTTAAATACGTAAACGCGAAGCAATTTTAAAAAACAAATAACTTCTCCCGCTCTTTGTGTCAGACTCCTACTGACTAAAACCCATCCGTATTTCTTCCGTTGCCTGAGTTGCGGGGGCCTTGGTGACCCATTAGTACCTTCCCACGACCCCGGCAGGCATCGGCCCTAGTGGACCCCTACATTGTGCTGACGACATCTCTTTGAGGCGCGCGTGGAATACGACGCGCCGTCGACCCGGGTCGGTCCTTACCGGACGGTGAGTTACCCATTGCTCACCGTCCGCAAGCCCGCGACTACGGTGACCGGAAATCCGCCCGGGATTCCCGACGCCCAAGGCGTCACCTGCGGCGACTAGGGGCGAGAGGGCGCGAAACATGCCTTTCCCTCAACCGTCCCGCCTCCTCCTTCGCGAACATTACTGCTTCGCAGAAGGAGGTGACGGCTGCCCATGCCCTCTCGCTCCATACCATGACCTGAACCAGGGCCGGACGTGAGAGATCTCTGCCGCCAATCGCCTCCACGAGGACACGGCGGTGCTCTGCCCAAGCCGGGCAGACCTCCACCGTATGCTCCACCGTGTCCTCCGGGCGATCCACACAGTGGTGACACCCGGGCGTTTCCTCCCGCCTTATCCGACACAGGAACCTCCCGAAGCTGCCATGTCCGGTGAGGACCTGCGTCAGGCGGAAGGTGAGGATGCCGAGGCGCCTCCCTAGCCACTCCTCAAAGAGGGGACTTATCACCGCAATCGTGGCGTGCCCAGCACTGGGTTGCGACAACTGTACTCTCCATGTCGCCATGAGATCCCGCCAGAGCTCCGTCCGCTGTGCCACGATCTCTCGTGGCAGCGGAGTTACGCCCCGGCGTTTCGCCTCCTCGCGCCACTCCCATACGTGCGCGAGGACTTTTGCCTCCAGATTCCATGGCGGCAATCTGGCAAGGAGGCTCGCTGCCTCACAAGAGACCGTGCGGTATCGCCGGACCATCCGGATGGCCATGACCCTTTGGGCCGCGCTCAACCGGCGGGCTGGCCGCAGCGCCAGAGAACGCGCCCATACAGGAGCCCCGTAGAGGGCCATGGACCGCACGACCCCCGCGTAGAGCCTGCGGCATGAGGCGTTTAGACCCCCTAGATTGGGCAGGAGCCGCTTAAATGCAGCCCCCGCCCGCTCCAGTTTGGGAGCCAAACGTCGGAAATGCTCCACGAAGTTCCACCGGCTGTCGAGGACGAGTCCCATATACTTCATCGTCGACTCGACGCCGATGGAAACCACTCTTACCGTTATTTGGGACCCCAACGGTGGCGCGTTCCGAGGACCATGAAAACACACAGCCTCGGACTTGTGCAGGGCCACCTCGAGTCCCAATTGCCGGATCCTTTCGACGATTGTCGCAACCCCGTGTGCCGCTACTTCGGCCGCCACCTGGTGCGACCTCCCCTGCGCCAGGACCAACGTGTTGTCAGCGTAGCACACTACGCTGACGCCGCTATGGAGGTCGGCGCGCAGCACCCAGTCGTATCCGGTGTCTCACAGATGCGGCCCCAGGACCGATCCCTGTGGGACATCGCACGACATCTCTTGCTGGTTCTACACTCCCTGTTGACCAGGGTAGATGATGGCCCTGTCCATCAGATAGGCCTGGACCACACGACAGAGGTAGTTCGGCATCCGGTGGTACCGGAGTGCCTCCCTGATGCAACTCCAGGGCAGGGTATTAAAGGCATTGGCGATGTCTAGAGACACCGCCAAGACGACCCTACCCTGGGCAACAGCATTTCCCGTCGTCAGGGCTCGCACGCGCATGATGGCGTCCACCGTAGAGCGCCCCCTGCGGAAACCAAACTGACTCTTCGCCAAATCCGGCCCCACCCGCACCAGTTGGCCGACGAGGCAGTCTGCAATGACTCTTTCAAAGAGCTTGCCCACCTCGTCGAGCAGCACGATGGGCCGATAAGCGGACGGAGAGTCCGCAGTTCCCGGTCTTCCAACGAAGCGGTAACTGGCCCCTCTCCAAGCATGCGCTTAGGAGCCCCCTAAGTCGAGGCCCAAGAGCCTCCAAGGCCAGGACCCAGGCCTTCCCAGGTAAGCCGTCGGGTCCTGGCGTGGTATTTTTGGCATTAAGCCTGCGTACCGCCGCTCTCATTTCTACCTCGGTCACCTCCGGAGCATCGTCGTCGTCGTCATCGTCGGCGATGTGGTCCGCGTCGGACACCGCAGTAGGCGGAGCCATGGGCGGGGAGGTGTGTTTCCCTCGCGAAGGGAACAGAGCACTCACCACGTCCTCCACAAGCTGGGGCTGGAGACTCTGCGTCAGCGGGGGAGCCCATGGGCGGAGTTTATCCCGCACCACTTTTTACGGGCGTCCCCATGGGTCCCTGTCCAGAGCCCCAGCGACTCCTCGCGGGCCAAGCCCCTGGCTCACAGGATCTCCGCTTGGAGGGCGGTCTTCGCCGCTTTGTACCCTCGTACAGCTCCGCCTGAATGGCTTCCGTATCCGGAGGTTTGATACGGAGCCTGCGTTGCCTGGTGTACCGGCGTCGCGCAGCCACGCACCCAGTGCGCAGAGCCGTCAGCTCCTGCAACCACCAGTACACCTGGCGCGAGGCAACTTTATGTACCTAATTATGTAATTATGATCCAAACGTGATAATATATCTGGACCAGTATCGATACCAGTTATAGTAACACCTTTGTTCCTTGATTGACACAACCCTAGTAACGGCAGCCATTTTATGAGTCATTATAGAGTTGTAGGTATGCACCTTTTTTTGTAGGTATTTCCAGTCCATATATTTATATGTCTAAGTCTATACATGACTATGGCGGTCAAAAGGTTAAATTATCAGACAGCTTAGAAGGCAAGTGATCCTACTGACATTTGATAAGTTTTGAGATACATAGCAAAACGCGTTTTTGCTTATTTATGTGCAAATTTTAATAATAAATTTTAATTTTAGTAATATTTTCACTTTATACATACACAAACTCACGCCTTCTTCTCATGTGGGGTTGGCAGAAACTATAAAATACCAGCTGCTTTTCTACTTACATACTCGTTTTGCTTCGCCTAACGTTCATACATCTGGTCATACACGCACGCCGGTTGCGAGTACTACGCACCTGCGGGCCAACTATCACCTCATTATAATATTACTTCACAGTGGGAAAGTGATGGAGCTGTATAGGACATATAGCTCCATCTCTTTCTTACGCTGAAGTAATATTGAAATAATCCTGCTATAAGAGGTAATGGTAGCCCCCTGATCTTTCTAAAGAACAACACCAATAAGGTCACTATGTCCTCCTAGGGCGTCTCCTCCCGGCATTTCCACTCACCTCTGCTTTGTAAATACCTTTTGTTAGTCGCCTTTCATGCATCCTCTCAACATGACCAAACCATCTACGCATACTCTTTTCACTTTATAGTATAAGTAAAAATCTAAATTTTAATTTCTTATTACAAAATCATCATACACACACAGGTTAAATGAATATCTGAGTATTGTCGCGTTTGAATCATTTGTCATTTTCATGCCATGAAATAAAAATCAAAACACAAATGAATGATCAAAGTTACGTTTTTAATTATTAATAAAAACTGTAGCAAAACATATTTTTGAGTTGAATAAAACAATGTTACAGTCACAATAATAGGTTGTCAAACAATAATAGAAGTGCATAAAACTGACATACGAGTACCCTATTATTTTATGCCAGAGGTTTAATCACAGTAATTATTTTTATATGATCATGTTTTTACTATTAAACTATAGTATGTTTTTCTTGAACAACCATAATGTAATAATTACTATAAGTTATCTTAACTTTTATTATTATTATATGTAAAGTTGAGCATTCCAAAATAAGCATTACGGGCCGTATTACAAAACCTTACTCAAAACTCAAGCACTACTTAAAACTAGTTTCAACCAATCAAATGGCTTTAAACGAGTTATAAGTTATGCTTGAGTTTCGAGCGAGGTTCTGTAATATGGGGTTGAATGTTGCATAGCACTATGTTTTTTGAAGTTTGCGTACTGACAAGGTGCTTAGCGTTTTGAACGTTTAATTTTACTGTATTATCTATTCTAATTGGAACATCATTGTCAGACTCAGACTCAGACTTTTAGCCTTTTCCTTAGAAAATTGTCCTAATCGTTCGATTCAAACATTTTTTGAGCGTATTGTTCGAAGTCAACATTATTACCGTCTAAAAAAAATACCTATAGATAAACTTTAAACATATTCAAAATCCATCATGAAATTGTATATCTTCCTGCCTCTCCCTGATAAACAAAAATTCTACAGAAACGGATTTATATATAAATTTGTGTCACTTGACTTAGGCTTAGCTTTATTCATTCCCCACAATTAAATAACAATTACAATAATAAATAACATTAAATAATAAAAAATCAACTAATAAAACTCGATTTAACGACAAACTCTCTACAGCGTCGAAATCAATCGACTTTGGTTGGTTTAGCTTGTCTACCATACAATGATACACTCTACATAGCATCACACTCACTCTCAATAACGACAACAATTGAGTAATAAAAATACCTTTTAAGTTGCTAAAATTAGTAAAAACTGCGCAGCTGCGTACGTTTTTTTGTTGCTTTGTTATCCTAGCCCGCAATAAACTCTACTGTTGGCATCATATATACCGAACTTTTTAAGAAATTCATTCTTTTGTTTACAAATTCGGATTGCTTGCACGTGTAGACTGTTTTTGACCATGACTAATAAGAAGGAGTCATGGATCATCTATACCTTATCTATATATCATCATTCTCAGTTGCTTACAAACTTTCAAGCTGTAAACATGGCTAGTAAAAGAAAATCACTGTGTATTGACGAAAAAGTTTTACTGATACGCGCAATAAAAACGGGAGAGAAGATAAGTGATGTTGGCAAACGCTTTGGATTACAAACATTTATTTTTCTAATTCTGATTTTTTTTCTCTCCATTTAACGACAACTTTCTATAACGCCATAAAATGCACAGTCCCTTCAGTGTCGTTATATAGAGTTTACACTGTATTTCGAATTACTTAAAATTATTTCATTCAATTTTAATCATACATTCAAATAAAGTAATTGATTAATTTCGATTAAAATATAATTATGATTAAAATAAAATAGCATTAGTGCGTGGGTTTTTTTTTCATGTAAAAGCCTCCTGCAAAGACTTTTCTCTATCTTTTTTTTTTTTTTTTGGGTGGGATATCATCATATAACTTCTCCCGCTCTGGGCGGAGCGGGAGGGTGTGTCAGACTCCTACTGACTAAAACCCACCCGTATTCTTTCCATTGCCTGTGTTGCGGGGGCCTCGGTGACCCATTAGTACCTTCCCGCGACCCCGGCAGGCATCGGCCCTAGTGGACCCCTACATACTTTTCTCTGTCTGACGCGGTAACTAGCCAGTCTCGCCCAGCGTTCGCAATAAATTCGTCCTGCCATCGGGCGCCGGGCCATCCTCTGTTTACCTCGGAGACCTTCCCATTTAGTTGTCCCGATTGTCCAACTATTATCAGAATACCTTGCAACGTGGCCTGCCCACCTCCATTTCAGGCTTTCGCTTTAGTTATGTTGCGAATGTCTGTTTCTTACTCTATCACTTAGTTACTACACTTAAGCAGCATCTCTCCATAGATATATGTGTGGTTTGATTATTGTTTCTCGCCTTGATATATCCAAGTCTGGTGACCATAAGTGTGACATGGCAAAATAGCACCGTGATTTGAAATATATGTTTATGAGCCCAGTCTGTTTTCCAGGTAACAGCTATCCTTTGGTCTATTTCTTTAATATTCCTGTTATGTTATGAAGGACATTTGCGTGCCCAGATATATGCACGTTTTCGAGCGGCTTGTTATTAAATAAGATGGGCGTCATCTCGTTGTTGGTCATGAATTTTGCTTTGTTAAGGTTCATATCTAAACCCACGTGTTCGCTCGCTGCTTATATTTCGTTGACCATACTATTGAGTTCCAAAGGATTTTCTTATAGTACGACAATGCCATCCACAAAACGTAAATGGCTTAGATGTTTTCCATTTACATGATCATGGAAGATCTGGCATTATATTTTGTAGTAGTACATAGTGGTTACTACTCGTATGTAGAACAATATAGGTCAGACTCCTCTGTTAATATTGATTGTAGCCCTCGACTATATCTAGCATGACTCGACTTGTACTGTTTGAGTAGAATTATCTTTAATAATTCTTACAAACAAAGTCCCCCCGCCGCGTCTATCTGTCTGTCTGTCTGTCTGAACGCGATAAACTCAAAAACTACCGAACGAATTTTCAAAGGATTTTCGCCAATCGACGGAGTAATTCATGAGGAAGGATTAAGTGTATAATGTATTTTGTAAATTGGCTGAAATAGACGATTATTGTTGAAGATGTCGGAAATAATCATACCGACTGGGAGCTTTACTAGCGTGTGCCGCGTAAACCGTTAGAGATACATAAAATTAATGCATTTCAGAATTGTACATCTTAAAAAGTTCATCAAAAAAGACCAGAATAGCATATGTGTATCTTCTAAGAATAATCGACAGTAACCATTTTATTTCAGAAGCTATTTTGACCGGTATTACATAAATCCTTATCCAATAAAATATATTATTTTAATTGAGCATTTATTTAGATTAAAATATGTTGTTTACGCCATTTTTTTACCCAATCGGTGAGCTAGAACGAGATAGTTTTCTCGCTTCAAAGCCAGTAACCGATCGAACGAAAGGATGAAAATATGAAAGCTCAAAGAATCATTGTTCCATCTTGGTACCACGCGCGCGTCTCTTCTACGCTTCCTGAAAATCCTTTGAAAATGCGGTCGATTAAACCATACCTCGTCGCCGTGTGTTAGGAAACAGGCTATAGCCTAAATATAAATAAAATCGTATAAATCCGTTATATAATTCTCCGCAATAACGCATCTGAATGTGTGTGTCGCCTTAATTATCGCCGGGCCTGCTGAAGAAGATCTTTGAAGACAGGGTAATTGCTTTTTCAGTTGAGTTGAACAGTCTCTCTTCTTGCTCGTATGAATTGGGTGGATACGCATTAATTGGTCAAGGACAGCTAAAGCCGGGTCCAGACATGATCATTTAACCGATCCTATCACCGTATGCGATCACCGTATCCGTATCTGCGTATTGTATCAAGCCCCGTATCAAGTTGTGGACGCCTCCGATTTGCTCCGTATCCGTATCTTCACAATAGTCATGATCGCGTATCAAATTGCTCAGTTCAGTTTCTGCTCTCGATCAAACATGTCGTCGCAGTTGGTTGAAATCTACGAGAATTTAGCAATTTCATGTGCCTGTTTTATTGTCATTCACAACATTTTAACCTCAAAACCAAAACAGAGACGATGGTGGCAAACTGAATTATTTAGAAACAGAAACAGACTTGGAGGAAGAGCTTTGATGAGAGACCTAAGATTTCAACACATAAGTGGTAAATACAAAAACTTCACCCGTATTGAAATTTAAAATTTGATTGGCCACAAAATTAAAAAATTGGATACTACATACAGGAAAGCAATTTCTGTTGAAGAAAGATTAAGTATCACTTTAAGATTTTTAGCCAGGTGGAGATTCCTATACAAGCCTACAATATTTATTCAGAGTTTCGAAACAATCGATAAGTGTTATAGTGCCAGAGACCTGTCAAGCTATCGTGGAGGCATTAAAAGACAACATCAAGGTAGGATATTTTTTTATTATAGAAATAATTATGGATGTCATCAATTATTCATAAGTTTATAAACAATTATTGTTTATTACTAATAATTGATGTCATGGATCAAATCACGAAAAGAATCTTCGGAATCCATGGACAAATCATCCACTTGAGTCACTGGAGAATGTGCTTGATTTTCAGTCATGTACGGGGCTAAACTTTGTGCTCTGTTTAAATAAGAAGAATTTACAGACATTTGTGGAGTTGTAGTCTCAGCCATGGGATATGTAGATGCCAGAGTGGAGTACCCGCGCTGATATTCATATTGTCCACTATCAGCGTTATACAGGATGTTGTTTATTTGATGTTCCACAGTCATGTAGGTTTGCTTGGAATAACCCCTAAATTTGCCTGCCAAATAATTAGCGTATAGCTGATACTGCTCTAATCCAGTAGCAGGTGCAGTCGAAGCAGTAGCTACCGCTTTAGCAGCCGAAGCTGATGATGTCAGCAAATCAAATGCCGATTGCAACATCGGGTTCTGGTTCGCGACGTATTTTCTCTTTTTCGGAAGTGGAGATTTGAATTGCGATTTTGATGAATTCTTTGCATTATCGGTTGTTTTGTCCGATTCAGTGCTCGCGGTGGAACAGGGTTGTTTATCTTGTGACTGATCATGATCTTCACCTATGTCGTCATTTTCCTCATTTTCAGATGTATTATCCTTCAAAGCGCGGTCTTGGCCTTCCTGCAAGCAAAACAAAATAATTATAATATATTTGTTACAGATAAATCTTCCATCTCCGAAACTATTAGAAGGAACGAATAGCATTATACCATACTATTTTGTAGCAGACAGTGCATTCCCGTTAGGTATACATATTATGAAGCCATATCCAGGTGTACATCCTACAGGATCATTAAAAAAAACATTTAATTATCGATTATCAAGAGTTCGACGAGTGGTTGAAAATGCTTTTGGCATTTCAGCTAGTGTTTTTAGAGTACTACGAAAGCCAATGCTACTCCAACCTGAAACGGCACAACTGATTGTGATGACAATGTGTCATCTTCACAACTTCTTAATAAAAAGTACTAATTCTGCTAAAATTTATGCACTACCAGGTAGTATTGATAGTGAAGTAGAAGGGTCAGTAACAATGGGAAGATGGCGTCTCGAAAATAATGATATAACTTCATTATTGCCTATCACGAATACCCCACGCAGACCTTCTTTGTCGGCCCAGGTAATGAGGGATAAAATTGCTGAATATTGCTGTACAGTCGGAAAATTATAATGGCAAGATCATATGAATTAGACTTAAAGGCCGTAGCATATGCCGCCGCGGCAACCACATGGTGTCTCCTAATAAAAAAAATGGTTTTTTTTTAAATCAAAATCAAAATAATTAAAGTTAAATGTAACAATGTGGTTGTGCTGAAAATACTCACAGTATTAATTCTCGGGCGAGGCTTGTTTCTGTCCATCAGAAATTGCAAATATTTGAAAGCGAACCAAGAAGACTGGTATACTTCATCAGCTCCTATAATTTAAAATTATGCAATGATTACTACTACGGGACGTTCCAGTGGATACAGAAATAAGTATAACTATTCTAATCCCATCACATTCAGAGTAAAGTTTTTAATTTCTGGCTTTTTCTGGTATTAGTGTGTAGTTAAATTAAAAATAATAATAAAATTTTTTTATAATGTGTTTGTTTTGTAATTTCATTTAATATGTATTTTACTTTTATATCCATATAGTAAAAAGCCTAATCTAAGATTAAAGATAAAGAGGAATAATAATAAAATTATAATTATAAAATATCAATTGAGTTTTCATGAACGGGTACGAGTAGAGCGCGTGCAAAATAATGCCACTCTGTTCGCCGACCGGGGAGGGGAGGGCGGGCGACTTGTGCGAACTTCACAAACCGGCATAAATTTTGCACGCACTAGCAGTATCTACTTACCTTTTCCTGTTGTGCTGGTTTTAGCGATTTTTTATTTTTCACGGCGAAGGGCAGCCAACAAATAATCCATCTTTTTCTTCAATTCGCCAACTGGACACTCCATTTCGACGGAGAGTTCATCCCAGGCCTCCTGCTTCAGATTCCTGTTGTAATAGCTTTTGTGGCTGGGGTCCCATAATACTTGCTTTTCTTTATAGGCCTCGATAAATTTAATAACATTTTCATTGTTTTTACTTCACGGCAAGGACTGAAAATGACGCGCACGTGCAACCGACCGAGCGTCGCGAGTGACGCGTCCAGACTGACCCACGTCCGTATCTGTATCACCTTTGATGATCGGACAAAACCCGACACGACATAGGACGGGCCGTATCATAACGGCGTATCAAGATCCCGTATCATGATACGTATATCATTATCCGTCCACATATGCGATCATGATACGCGTCGACGATACGGATACGGTGATCGGATCGGGCAAATGATACATGTCTGGACCCGCCTTAATGAGACACAATTGATTTTCTATTGTTTGACTCCGAATCGGTGTCGCGCGGGGCTTAAAAGGATAAAAATAATCACTTATTTACATTAATTATAAACCCCGCATCAGTATAAACGCACTTCCATATGCTTTGACATCATATAATTTAAATTGATAAGTACGCGTAACAAAATAATTATGGTTGACGGCAGCGCGGGAGTCAATAACCTTTTCTTTTACTCTGCTATTTTTGGAATCCCAACACTAAATATTACTTACTAAATAAAAGTACTACGGACATCACTAGCGTGCACTCTCTCGGTAGCCATATCCATTTTGAATGTCTCGTTCACTTCCGTCTGGGGTCCGGCCGCGACAAGACGATAACGTACTCCTGCTTGCCTAATTGATTATTGGTGAAAAATTACACTATCTAATATTGTAGTCTGTGGTGAAATTATAGAAATTCACTATTTAGAAAACTGGCCATTTCATTGCGAGTACATCCACTTTATACAAAACCCCACAGCTATTACTACGACAGAATAAACGGCTGAATGGATTAGGAAAAAAAAATGGCACACAGATAGATAACATAGATTAACACATAGGATTAATTAATCCCGGTAGTACAATAATTTCCGACCTCCACGTGGGCAGACACAGACAGTTACAGTTACAGTACAGATAGTTTTAGTATCTCCCACATACTCATATGCAAATTGAAGTCAAAAGCTTTTTTTTTTTTGTATCTATCGATAAAAGCCATGTAAAGCAGCTTTCGGTATTCCAGATATTTCTTGATGTACTTTTAGAATGTTAATGTTAACGTTATGAATGAAGTTAGAATGTTAAATGTTTTTTTTAACATCAATAATGTTTTCTTAAAACCCAAAATGCACATACAGAGTGCCTCATATCAAACTATGATTTAGGCACACAAGCAGCGTGGATTCTGGGAAATTATTAGGATTTTTATCTAGTGGAATAAATATCTCTAACATTTTAAGTAGGCATGCCGTTAATAAAAATAGATATCGTATCTACAAATACAAACCTGTAACAGGTTTATTTACTAGTTAGTAATTATAATAACAAATTGAAAATATTCCCGTTGAGATTTTCATGGATGAAACAATGTACACACCTTTTTTCGTTATTTTCTCTTTAAACTAATTCCAAACACGAAGAAAACAAATAAAAAATCCAAAATATATGCCCACTTCGCGTCGGTCATTCCATGTCTATTGACTAATAGCTGTTTCGTCTCGTCAACAGCTGTCCTTGAAGCGGCGTATGAAAAGCGTCCGCACACAGTAATTTGTTGCAGCAGCAATAATTCCCAAGACCTCACGTTGGTAGTCTTTGAATCCGTTAGATTGATTACAAACGAACAAATCTCAGAACTAAAACGTGGTTGTCATAAGATTTCCATTCCACTGAACTCTTATCCTGTACTCTTATCCTCAATCTCATTTTCTGAGACTTTATCACGTTATAAAAAAAAAACGGAGTAAAGAAATGCCAAACTTAAACATCGAAAACTGTATGAATAATCTGAAGGTTATATTGGTTGTAACTTTACGCTGCGTTTCTTAATAAGGCCAATTGACAAGGACTACATAGATTTCTACATCTTCATAATACTCCTGCTCCTATCCCAATTTATTTAACATCTCTATTGGCCGTCATGGCAGAATGACAATTCATCCGTCGTTTCTTTGGTCTTCATTTTCTCATGACCATCCACAGTCATCCTCAAACCTTTCCTTATTATGATCCTTATTGGATAGACAAGTAATTCAGCGTATAAATGTCGCAGGGTACAGGTTAATTGGAAATATCCCAGTCTGCTTAGAGTTATTTGAAACTTGAATGCTGATTGACTTATTTAAGAATTGATTCATAACTTTTTCTGAATGGTCAGAATATGGCTCGAATGTAGTTTTTAACCAATCAGTACATCCATCAGTGTACAACGTTTAGCCAATCAGCGTTCACACTCATCCTTTTTGTCCGCGGTAATCCTAAGATAATCCGGTCATGTTGCAAAAATCGTAGAATTTTCGCAAATCAATGATTTTTCACATATAGAGCGTGTATCAGAAATGTTGGTTTGGTACAGACCATCAAACTGAACATCTTTCTCCCTGGGACCAAAATCGTAATCATTTAAACACGCTGTATACCCGTCAAATATTGTTTATAAATAAGTTTAAGCACGAGTTATTACTCGTAGAAACTACACCCACGGGTACGACAAACTGTCGTTTAAAAGAAAATAAGTATCTAGGTACATTGTAAGTACTCCCCAATTTCTCGGAAGCCCTTTATCATATCTTGTTGACATTTGTGATCGTTTGTTGTGAGTTTTAATAGTCTACGTGACGGAAAATATTTTGACTTTGGCGCTTTACTTCTGTGGAAATTCGTAGTTACGTGGGGCATACTGAAAATTTCTGGAACTGGCCACTTACAATAAAAAAATAAAAAAGCAATTACCGAATTTGAAAATGGTACTCTCTGGGAACATGTTACTTTTTAATTTGCGAGATTGCCATTTGTTTTCTTCATTATGGCGTCCTTTAGAAAATTGTGTCGCTATTACAATGAATTTAACTCGTGAAAATTTTTGCTCCATATTTTTCACGATTATTGCTATGGCTTAAGTCTAAAAGAGAGTTGTCAGAGACTCCAATTGGCGTTTGGTGATGAAGCCCCATGTCGCACTCTGTGTATTCGTGCTTCGGAGAATTTAGACTTGGACGTGATCATCTCCATGACAATGGTACGTAAAGGTCGCCTGACGACGGCGGTTACAGAATACAATATTGATACCGTACAACACCAGATGGAAACTGATAAAAAACATTACTTGTCAGCAAATTCGTACTGTATTAGGCATTGAGCCTAGTGCAAAACATTTTGCATGTGCATCTGAAGGTTCAGAAGCTTTGCACTCGGTGGATACCGCATGATTTAATGGAAGACCAGAAACGACTGCGTGTCGAGTCATTGGCTGTCAATAATATCGTGACAGGTGATGACTTCTGGGTGCACTAGTTTGAACCGGATAGAAAAGCCAGTCGGCAAAATGGGTCTTTCCTTTTAAAGATTTGCCGACGAGAGTTAAGAAAAGTCGAAACATTGGTTTTGAAAATGGTTGCTTCTTTTATCAGCAAATCAGGACATTACGCCACTGTGTCCCTTGAAGGCCAAAATACAGTGACCGCAGATTGGTACATTAACACTAGCTTGCCCAGAGTCTTAGAAAAAGTTCGCGAAAAGCGTCCTCGAAACAATGTCGGCCTTCACCACTATAACGCGTCCTCACATTCCTCTAAGGTAACTGAAGCGTATTTGAAGGCTTCAAATGTACAACTGATGACGTATCCGTTATACAGCCCAGACCTTGCAAATTGCGACTTCTTTATGTTTTCTAAAATTAAAGACAAACCTAGAGGCACAAGTTTTACGAGCCCTGAATCGGCGGTGAATTCGTTCCAAGAAGCCATTGAAGAGGTATTTAAGGAAGTCTTGCGCAACTGTTTTTTACAATGGTTCCAGCGAATGCAAAAATGTATAAATTATGGGGGCATATACACGTACTTTGAAAAACAATAAATGTATCTATTAGTCTAATATCTCGTCTTGTTTATGAGAATCCAGAAATTTTCAGTAAGACCTAAGTATATCAAAATGGAGTACAAATATGTTTGTAAGTTTCTGTTGCTAACAGTTTATAATCTGTATAAATTAAGTCACTTTTCGTGTCTACCGTGACCACGGTGTTCTTCTAAACTACGCAACGGATTTTGAGAATTTATTCCGGAAGGTATTATGTGAATAATACATTAAATATATTGGTTATGTAAATAAATATGTCCAATACATTAATATTTAACTTAGATTTAGCACAGAAGCCTCGATGTTTTGACATTAGTAGATCGCAGATCGTACCTGTGCGAAGCCCGGGGTGGTTTGCCAGTACAGAATAAAAAACAAAGTGGTTACACGACTATAGTCGCCACGAGAATTCGCTTCGCAAATTTGTTTAGCAGATATTCTTTGTTCGAGCATTTGCTGAAGCGAATGCTCACGGTGGGTACCATCCTTTAGCCTGGGGGTGTTTCAGCACCTGTTACCAATGTTTAGGTGAATAAACCCTGCCAATAAGATTCCTATATCTTATAGAATCACTTGACATGAAAGTGACAATAGATTTAAAACGAAAAGCCTATTAGATAGAGATTGTGAGAAACCTTTCTTTGGAAATATTGTCTTCTTTTTGTTGCAAGATTGTTATTACGTTTTCGGCGCACGTCAGCTGACAATCTTCTAGAAGCGATTAGGTACTTAATTATTTGCAAAAAGTTTTAACTTAGGAAAGGGCTTTCCGTAACGTTTCATGATACTTTTTAATTGAATTGACCAAACGTTGTGGCAAGCATTGTTTATCTAAATAAAACATCATTTCTTCCTTCGTCTGCCTGACGGATTAATCTATTCTTTCATTTTTCATCCTGATGCTTTAAATTAACATCTATCCTACAAAAGTCGATGACTTTTTAATTGGATTAAAAACTTTGAAAAAGATCACGTTGTATTTTTTTGCTAGTTAGTGGATGCAAAAAAGTTTGTGTATTTAATTGGCAATTAGTAAATGGTTTAGACTTTCGTACAAGATACCTATAATTTTCACCTCGTATGGATAGTGGGGTAGTCCTTATTCCTTAGATTTTTTTCCTATAATTTCACGGCTAGGTACCACAGAATTTGATTATATTATATAACGAACTATACCAGTAATAAAAAAAAAATAAGTGACGTTTAAGGGTTGCAGGTTTGAATTTTTAATTAAAACTCAAAATCATAATTTGGATTCCTATATTCATAAGTCAGGACATAAAAAAATACAAAATTATTGTTGTTCTTATAAATTAAGATATTATATAAATATTATATACGTGTGGGGCTTGAGGCTAAGTAATACCAGCCGCACGGGTCAATCGATCAGGTTAAGCTACGCTTTCCGCGGTTGGTCCGTGGATGGGTGACCATCTTTACATACCAAGACCCCTCCGTGCCTCGGAAAGCACGTTAAGCCGTTGGTCCCGGCTGTCATTTGTAGATCTTTGACAGTCGTTACGGGTCGTCAGAAGCTCGAAAGTCTAACAGCCAGTCTTACCAAGGGGTATCGTGTTACCCAGTAACTGGGTTGTGGAAGTCAGGTAGGCTGTCGCTCCACGTAAAATACTGGTATTCAGCTGTATCCGGTAAGACTGGAAGCTGACCCCAACATAGTTGGGAAAAGGCTAGGCAGATGATGATAAATGGTATATACATATTATTTGAATAATTTATTTTTAAGATACAAGGGTTCACTTGTTAGTATTAGGGTACTTATTCCTATTAAAATTTCACCAATAAAAGCAAAATAATACTGCTTTTGTTCTTTATTGGTTGTAATCAATTTATTATACTCCTAAATAAACGCAAAAACAATAAGTGAAACACTTATTTAAGCGGCCATACAATGCTTTTTGTTAAACTTTTATGACTGGTAGCACCTCTAATTCGTATCGAACAATTAAAAGAAAAAATCTGTTTTATATTTAGATGTAAATGTGAAAACGAATGTCACACTGCCGCGGTCATAATTAAAAAGTCGAAAAATTAGGACCAACCTAACAAATAGAGTTTGTTAATCAAGTTGGGAATTAGATTTGCGATTCCTTTCTAAGTGCGCAGGTCAAAGTGCTAATGTCTCGCTAGAGCACTGAAAACGAGTTGGCGAGCACCGAATGTGCGACGAAACGGTGAAGGAAACATCGTGAGGAAACCGGCATGTCCTGGAACCAATAAATCAAAATCAAAATCATAATCAAACTCAAAAGTAATTTATTCAAACTAGGCTGAGAATCAGCACTTTTCGAACGTCAAAATGACATAATACAGTCCCCCAAAAACGCCAAAAAATCGAAGACAATGTGACATCTATTGACCCGTACTGGGCTCGCGTGGTGGATTACGGCCCACTCCCTCTCACAGAAAGGAGACCTGTGTCTCAGCAGTGGGAACATCATAGGCTGATTGTGTATGTATGTGTGAGTGCGAGACGGCGACGAGTGATTGCTCGCTGATATGCGTAGTAACAAACATGAGTTTATCAGCGAGGTTCTGCCCACCAAGTGAGCGTCGCGTCGCTGAGCGAATACTCACCTTGATAGTCCTTGTCGTTACGACAAACGAGAACTCGCCGCCGATGTGAACAGTCTGTGATTAGCTATAAATGTGTGTATCGCTTTTACTTACACAGGACCTATGATCTTTTCTACGTTTATTGAACGAGAAAATCAATGATAGCTAGTCGCTTTCTTGTCACAGGACTTGGTGGGACAGGTGCGTAACGACTTTTCAAGCATTTAGCTTGGCTTAAGAGTAAAAAAACCGGCCAAGTGCGTGCCAGACCACGCACAATGAAGGGTTGCGTAGTTGGGTAATATTGTAGTTGAACAACATGTTCTCCCATATCCATATCGATATACGACACGGTAAATTCTCCAACTGCAAAAAGGTTGGTCGAATATTACTCGCTAGCCTGTAAATCCTACTTAGCTGTGATATTTTTTCTTTTAAGGGGACTACAAGACCTAAACGCAATTTTTATAAGTTTTATAATGCCTTAAAGTATATGATCCACTGCAGTAAACGAAATCAGAAAAATATATGATATTCTTAAGGATATATGCTAGGTAGATAGTGTGTTGAAAACATAATATAACTAATTTGATACAATAGAAAAAAAATCACGAAAATCCCTCTAAAAATTTCTTTTAACGATTAAAAACCATACTAATATACATGCAATCATTCAGATTTTTTGTCAGATTATTCTACAAGCAACATATTAGCATAATAATGTTTTATTTTTTTTTTATAAAATCTATAGCTTTTTTGTAAATCGATAATTGCTTCATATTTTGCAATAAATTACCAGCGTTGTGTCATCGCGCTTCTCTTTATTTTCTATGCAGTCCGACAGTGACAACGCTTTAGGTGTTGTCAGCCTCTTAATGTCATTATAAGTACTGCCATGAATTTTTTCACAATTCCATAAACTACCATTTAGCTGGCAGGAAGACACTTCACTCTAACAAAAATTTGCACTTAATATTACCTACGTAAACGGATCCCTGAATCGTTAAATGGTGTTTACAGACCCACAATATTGATCGGCCTATCCAACGATATCCCACACTACAGGATAGATGACAAAAAAAATATCATCCCCACATTTAGACGCTGACAACACCTAAGCCGCGGTCACTGTCAGATTGCATAGAAAAGTAAGAGAAGCACGATGACACAACGCTCGTAATTTATTGCAATTATTAATTAAATACGTAACGTATGTTGATATTTAATGCAGATATTTTGGATTAGAACTCAAGGTAAGAGGTTAGTTTAACGTTAGTTTATATCGAGATTTTTTTTCAAAACGTGTTATGGTAACAACCAAGTTTTGGGAAATATGTTCAAAATTAACATATATTTTTTCCGCTACCACAAACTATACAGATTTGGCAGTTCTTTTTTCTAAAGATAAGCCTATTTTGGTCAATTGGGTCTTGGCAGCGCCTTAAGTGCAAAGGCACTTAAAAAACCGTGAAATACTTTTTTCAAGATTTTATTTACCAATTTGTCGCCGTGATTAAATTTGAATTTTCTAGTGCAAAGCGTCTCTGAGCTAAAGCGGGGATAGACAGACAGACAGAAAGAACGGTTCTTAACAATATCAACTTCACAATATCATAAAAGACTAGAGAGGTAATATAATTAATATTTCACAACAAATGACTCCTGTTTCATTCAAGATTGTTCAGCGTTTTATTATTTTATCTTTCTACCCTCCAGGGAGCATCACAAACAGAAAATCATAGTACCTAACGAAGTGAAAATATTATCCCAAACATGATTGTCAAACGGTTGCCGACTTTCACATACGGTCGTCTGTGGCTTTTCCTATTTTCGGTATAAGCTTTGTATAAAATGGTTTAGGTCAAACTAAGTGAGACGGATAGTCGAGACACTTTCGCGGCAGATCACATAGTTCAAGCTCTGGATTTGAATAAATCCAGCAAAGATTTAAATTAGCTTAAGACCGTTTAATAGTTTCGAATTCTAGAAAACAGATAAGGCCTTTGTCCATCTTGCAAGAAGCATAGAAACGTTTCATTGGACATGTTTTAAAATTTTGTATGATGATGTAAAACGTGCTAAGTACCTAACTGCGTTTAAATTCTATATGATTGAACATCATCATCATCATTTTAGCCGAAGGACGTCCACTGCTGGACACAAGCCTCCCCCAAGCACCGCCACTTCGACCGGTTCTGTGCTTCCCGCATCCAGCGGATTCTTACGGCCTTCACAAGGTCATCGTTCTACCTTGTAGGAGGCCTTCCAATACTACGAAAGCCTATGATTTAACATTTATCTTAGTTACCCAGACCAGCAAAAAAAAGTATGAAATATTGCCTTTCATTCAGATTCAAATTATTATAACCTTAAAATTGATTCGAAAGTATAAAATTAACTTCCTCCGTTGAGTCTATGATTTTCCGCAGCATAATCAGCTTATAACGATCCCACAGCTAGGACACAGGCTTCCTCTTTGTGAGAGGGAGTGGGCTGATTACAACCACGTGGGCAGATGTCACATGTCTTCGAATGTATGGTTCCAGGACATGCAGAACCATAAATTCGCTTTCCTCACGATGTTTTCCTTCACCGTTTTAAGAGCAGTAGAGATGAAATAAATTACTTACACAAAAAGTAGGCTGCAAACTCAAAACTCAAACTGAAAGCATTTATTTCAAATAAACAAATTATAGGCACTTTTGAATTGTCAAGGGGTCGTTCAGCCAGAAAGATGAAGCTAGTAGGTTCCTACGGAGAAGAACGGACGAGAAACTCCACGGACACTCTTTTAAATTAAAATATTGTTACAAAAACAGTTACAGTTGCTGCCTGGGTTCGAACTTACGTCCTACAAGTCGTAAGTCGGGGCCGTTAGCACTGGGCCACCATTGCTCTCATTTTCCGCCGCACGTACATTTAATTTGATACCAGGATCGATTTCCCGAGAGTTCTTAGTAGTACGAGTATGTAATAGAATTCTCAAGTCTTTAGAAAAGGATATCGTGAACATTTATAATTGCGTGCTTCTTTTGACTAGTATAAGTAGCAGAATATTTCACAATAATTTCTTACATTTCAGTCTATGAAATCATTAAAGTATTTTACACGCTATTATATTACAAGGCAGTATTCATTTACATTAAAACTAAGTATAATGTAATTTACAGTTTTTTATCGTTGCGAGTCTCCCGATAGTCTTGCGTCGCGTCGCCTGCAAGACTATCGGGAGTCTCGCAATGATAAAAACTCCATGAACACTATTTTAAATTATATTGTTATAACATATTTGTTAGATCATTAAATATTGAATAATTATATAATTATAAGTCAAGACGAAGTAAAAAAGACGTTCACGTTAAAAACCTCTAGAGTACAGCAAATAGAAATAAAAAAAGACCCAATTCAAAAATAAAATGATTAAAATAAGCTAAATATCATAAAATGATAAATCATAAAATAAGCCATCTCGTAGCTCCTAAGTGACGGCGCCCGTTCACAAACATGACGCAGGGATCAGAACCATTCAGATCAACCATTTTAAAGGGAACTAAATGATCCAACATACATGTACCACCATCAGCGAGATATTTGAGTGAGCATGACATAATCTCAGCCACCACTTCCCCCAGGGCACTTTCAAGTCAATGAAAGACAAATGGTAGCTCTATAGTACATAGTACTCACACCTGTGCTATGCAATTATATAATACAAAGGAGATTGAGTAAAAACAATGTAAAAATAGTCTTACAATCTTGAGCAGCTCCAACAGTATTCTCAATGCCTGCATAGTGTGTCTTAAACAGTTCCCGTAGAGAATCGCGCCTGCGGAGATTACACATCTCTCTGATAGCTCTTGTCTGCATAATAAAAATATACTCGATGTCTGCAGCCCGTCCCCAAAATTACCATAAGATAGATACTATGAAAGTAACTAAAATAGACTAGCCTTCCGGTATCTACATCAGTAAATTGACGGATTTTTTTGACAGCAACATAAAGCAACATAAATTACAAGGTTTGTGTCATCGCGCTTCTCTTTCTTTTCTATGGAATTTGACAGTGACCGCGGTTTAGGTGTTGTCAGCGTCTTAATATACATTTAAAAAGAGGAAAAGATTTTTGCTTTTAAGTCCCGTGAATTGACACCATTTATTTAAACTTGTTGCTGTATAATTTGCTTAGTTTTAAATAATTATTAATGCTCAAGTTTCAGAAGCAATATACTCAATACTCAATTCTTCATTACATTCCATAAGTATTACATAGTTGGTATAAACAGTAAAAGATCAATATGGACCCACACGCGCACAGCAAAATTAGGGGAGAGGAAGAGGGCTAAGTAGCAATTCAAGCAATTCAATATTATTATAAATGATTAGATGTATTTAATTGAGTGTATAATTATGTATATATTATTAGGTTTGAGTGTAAAGTTATAGTATATAATCGTTATTTTTAATAAATGTATTGCATAAGAATAATGTATGTAATTATAATGAAATTCTTAGAAGTATTTTCATTATTATTAAATTATGTTATTATTTATGTATTCATATTTTCATATTTATATTTGATTTTTATATTCCATATTATTTTATATATATTTCATAATTTTTGGTGTATAGGAGACAGAATAATTTTATTTTGCAATAGATTTATCATCTAAAAACTCCATTAGTGAATAGTACGACTTGGATTCCAGAAATTGTTATGTATATCTTGTTAATATATCGTGACTTACGCATTCAAAAGCCTTAGACAAGTCGCAGATGATACCTATGCCATCTTGGGCTTCTTCTCACTCGTTACAAATGTGTTTTACGAGTAAAAAGTTTACTCCGGCGTAGGTCGTACAAAGTCCTTTGGTGGAACCGTACTATTGATCTATTGATCTTGAATGATTTTATTAGTTATAAGTATTTGATTAAGCATTACTTGCTGAAAATTGGCAATACGTATTCGGTCTATAATTATTGTTGTCTTTACTGTCCCCGGATTTGAAAACTGGTATTACGTTACTGTATTTCCTTAAAACCGGGAAGACTCCTTGATTCTCACACGAGTCAAATAATATGGCTTAGTCGACACTTGACTAATTTTTAATACCAATCGTGTGCTAAGTAAGAATATTATAAGCGTATCGACTTATATAAAACATAAACTCGATGAATTTTGTAGTACTTATTAATTATTTTCAAAAACCTTTCTTTTTTTTCAGTATTCAGACCACACGCACCAAGGCTTGATGGATATTTTGGTCGCGGCTAAGGCTAAACAGGGCTATCAGAACGTAACTCTTAATGGGAACTCTCTCACCTACTTCAACCCTCCGTTCAAAGAGTATGCTTGCTATCAAGGATCTATGACCACCCCGCCTTGCACAGAGTCTGTTCTATGGCTTGTTAGAGGAAGGACTCTGCACATTAGCAGGGTAAGATTCTTGTACTAAATTTTAAATTTAGAACTCTATATCTGTGAGTTGCTAAAAGCTATCTAGAAAGTTGTGGGTCGAAACCTTCCGAGAAGGGACCGTGCTCAGTATTTATGTTCCTCAAAACATGTTCCGGGAGGGTTGTTAGGACATACAATCTTTTCCCGTCCCTGATGGGACACTGATGGGAAAATTACCCTAATATTTTGTAGACGTGTGTTCATAAAATATCATGGCACTGTAGGTTCAGTATCCCGTCACACGATTGATCGGTCAAAGACAGCTAATGAGACACAATTTATTTTCTATTGTTTTACACCGAATCGGTGTCGCGTTGGGCTTAACATGTTTATCGTCACTCCAAAAATGTTCAGCAAAAATGAATCGAAATGCATTTTACATACAATTTTGTTCCTTTCAGTATTGGTATTGGATTAGCAAATTGATGTAATAAAGCACGTGAGTCGTTAACGTATTACGGTGATCCATAGTGGCATTAGTAGCTATTTTGTGTTCAAATTTCTCTTCCTGCATTATTCGATTTTCGGCATAATGCAAATAAATCTAATCCCCATGCATATTAATGTGCGATGTGAAACAATAACAAGCTGTATTGATTTGGAGGTTTTATTTTTGTCTGTCTGACGGATAAATCAGAATCTTCGAATCATCTGTTATAGGATATATTCTTGTGTTGTGTTTTCAAATAATTATTTGTTTCATATACATTAAAATGCCCACATACAATCAACAACACACCTAACTATTTACACTAGATACTAAATTTAATTACTTACTAACAATACAAATAGAAAATGACATTTAGGCGAAGTAGTCGTTCGCAACGCTGTCATTCGGAAACGTGCTCAGAAGACTGGCAGCATCGCCGTGTTGAATGGCAATGTTAATTCTTTGGCCAAAGAACGAGCCAGCCCTCTGGTCATGTGAAGTTTTAACCCGTCAGCGAGAAGTTTCCTTTACAAGGAAATTCTTGGAAATGTTGTAAATTGTGACTATTATGTTAGGAATGCGTATTTATTGGAGTATTGCCCCGGGCATTCATCATCATCACTGCTGGACATAGTCAAATATTTGTCACCGAGTTTTTAATTTTGCTTAATAATGTATTTCCGAATAAAATCCAGCCCAAAATAATGCCAGGTCAAATTTTTTGGAATCCATTTTTATCTGTAGATTAAATTGTTGCAAGACATGACAAAAACATTGAATATAGAGCTCATCCTGACATGCGTAACGCTGGTGACATGGGAACATAAGGTAGGTAATGTTATAATTTTGATGGAACAGATTATTCTCTGTTACGTAAATTGTCAGTTAAATAATTTAATGCACATTATACTACCTTCTGAGCAGACAGGTCTGCTCAGAAGGTAGTATAAAATTTGAAATTTGTTAAAAGAATATTTCGATAACTACGGATTATTACCATAATCCCATTAACATTTTTATTGAACGGAAGGTCTACTTTGATATGATTTTTAGTGACATTTTCCATTCAGTGTATTTGTGATGGATTCGGCAAATGTTGACCTTGCGGCAGCCCTTTGAGAGCTTTATGATTATATCTACGTGTTTCTCTTAATCTGTATCTATTTCACCCTCTGGTTAGCCATCCAAATATACTACGAGTCACCTCAGTTTTTTAATCACTTAGCTTACGTAAATTCCCTTCTCTTTTTCTTGTCTTTTGAAATTACTATTATCTTATTGGTTCTAATTGAAACAAATGTTCCACTGAAAAAGAGGAATCCAGATAACGTTTCAAAACAACAACATGAACCAATTGGAGTGCAACTTTTTAGGGTTCCGTAGTAAACAAGGAACCCTTATAGTTTCGCCATGTCCGTCTGTCTGTCTGTTTGTCTGACCCCAGTATTGCAGCTCAGGGACGCTTAGTACTAGAAAGCTGTAATTTGGCATAGGTGTACATATTAATCACGCCGACAAAAAACTAAAAAAAAGGCTTGAAAAATATTTTTTTTAGCCTACCTCCCTTGCTCGTAATGTCGGAATGATATTTTTTTTTCTCGTCTACCCCATGGTGTGAGGTATCGTTAGATAGGCCGTTCAAAAAACTTGCAGGTCAATGAACACCACTTTTTGATTCAAGGATCCAATTGCGTAATATTAAGCATTAAAGTGGTAATCAGAGTCAAGTGTCCGTCCGCCCCCCCCCCCCCCCCCCTGCCCTGCCAGCTAAATGGTTGTTTATGGAGATGTAAATAAAAATCATGGCAGTAGTAAATATAATTAAATTAAAAGGAAAACTATCACGGCTATGTGGGCTTTACAAGTTAACGAGTTACAGTCAACCAACTTAAATTTGCATTTGGAGAATTGACCGTGGCATATTTCGATATATGGGAGAACAGGTTTTTCAACTACAATGTTAAGTTTGTGTTTGGAATAAATTCGTCCTAAGTAATCCCAACTACGGAACCCTTCATTGCGTGGTCCGACACGCACTTGGCTGATTTTTAAAGTTTACAGCAAAGGTTTACTACCGTAAAGTAAAAAATTCACGAAACTGAGTTTCATTGTAAACCGTGATTTATGCAGTGTCGTGGCTAGCGTCGTGCAAAATGTGTGCGAGGCTATAAAAAAGATTTACTGATCCAGTTTTGAAAGCTTCTGCACAGATATTTTTATTTATGGGTTAAAGTTGTTGTAATACACAAGTTACTTATTTTTTGACGATAAATATTATCTTTATGTTTACAAGAAAAAAAACGTTCTTCATCTTGATAAAAAAACTCGATAAAAGAGTACTGACAAAGTTGGATGACGTACTCTTACAGAGTAACTCGAGTAACAAGCCCATAGGAAATAAAAAAGAATTGTGGGGAATCCTGAGAGGAGAAATAATTCATTTTATGTTTGTATTGTTTATCTCTCCTAAATACAGATTATTCAGTGATCTACCTAGGAGAGCAGCGATTCACCCAACAATTCATTGTACCTACACCGTGTAATTAATAATGCATACTTTGTTGTACGAGTATGACTGCCTCATCGTTTTTGAGGTCGCAGAGCATCGAGTCCTTAGTTCTATTCTAGGAATAGAACAAAATAATCTGGCAAAATTTTATAAGGTTAGGTTAGGTTAGGTTAGGTTTGTTGCCCAGTTATTATAAAATGGCAACATAATGACAAATATTTTTAGCCTGAAAATATGCTTGCTCTTTTTACTCCCCTAACATACTTTTTTAAATCATTTGTAAAATATCCTTCAGTCATTTTTTTTTATAAACTTTAAAGAAGATAAGCTGGTAACATTTTTATAATCATATTTAATTTACTTATTATCCTTTACAGGAAACGTGGGCGACTGCTCAAACCATTATGAACGAAAATTCTGAAGCTAAACAAATAAACTTCCGCATAACTCAACCGCTGAACGATAGGAAAGTTTATTTTTTTAAATAAGCCAAGTTTAACCCGTCTATAACAACACTCGCGCGGCCTTCGTAGATAAGGCCAGCGAATGTGAGATTTTTACCAGTGACTTGCAGTAATTGCATAATAGACTCTACTTAAGCGTATACGGAGATGCAGGCCGCGCAGGCGACACAGTTCAACACAGCACAGATTCTGTATGCAATGCCTTATCAGTTTATCATAGAAGAGCATATACAGCGACACACGTGCGTGCGGCACAGGTAGGTACCTTTCCAGACTTGCGTCGCGCAGTACTCTGGACACAGATTTCTGCGCGCAGCCAACACGTGCGCTCAGTGGTCCTTGGAGAGGAAGAAATCATGTTGCTTGGCCTGCAATTTGCTATAGACAGAACATGAACACGCGCGGGTCATGCGAGTTTCGTATACACAGTTAAAGAAAGAAAAATAAGTTTATTTGTCAAAGAAAAACGTTCATAAAACAGATCTAGAGTAGGTAAGCAGAAAAATAAAACAAAATAGATCGACATATAATCACAGAACACAAATAGTCGGCAGCTGCACGTCATGACTGTGACAAGGAGGCTTCCAGTCAGCATGCAGCTGTTCAGATATTTGCTGTGGCACACAGTTTAATCTATGCTGCTCTACCCTGTGCTGTGCTGTGCGGCCTGCGTCTCCGTTTACGCTTAGCCTAACAATTGCAATGAAAGGCATTGCAATTGTTAGGCTAAGCGTAAACGGAGACGCAGTTTTGACAATTCAACAATTCATTGCGTTATTTACGTTGTCGAGCAGACGATTTTTTCAAACTGATGAAGCAATAGATTAGGAATTTCCTTCAAAAACCTTTGGATTGAGATTTTATATTTGGGTCTCCCCCAAGGCACCACACATAATAATGTTGACAGGATCATAAATATCATATAATTATTTATTGACTGTCTGACCTCAGAGTCAGACCTAAGAATAAAAATATTCCTATTACTCAACTGTTGGTCAGACAATTTGCGTCTTCTTTATGAACAATGTTTTTTTTTTAAGTTCTGTAATTGTTATTGTAGTAACTAAAAATCTTGTAAAATAAAACATAGGAATCAAAGATTTTACGTTTCTTTTATTTTGCACAATAAAATAAATACAAAAAAAAAATGATTATTATTTTTTTTTGTATCATTTTTATAGTTACATAGATAAAAAAATAAACAGCGTATTCTTTATTTATTAAAGAACACGCTGTTTATTTATTTGTTATCTAAGTAACTTTAAAAAATAACCTTGACCTTCCTTTAGTCCACTTCTATTTTACCTAAGTCCGTTTTTCGGCCTTAATAAACACTGTTAGGTACTTGCCTGAGAATACAATCCTGTCGTATTCTTAGACCAGACAAAATCAATCAGTATGTGAGTGGGCAATATCGATTGTGTGAAATATTAATGGGAAATGCAGCGTACAGTACAGGTGATGGACATCGCGTCGTTCAAGACTACCTTCTTAAGGTGCGGTACAGATAACTTCGCATATATTTTAATTATAAAAAGTTCTTCTCGCGATGAGATGTACCTTTTTCAACTATGCACATGGTATTATTCCAAACTAGGTACTTACTTTTAACCTGGGGTTATTCTCATTTTTCTGAATATACCATGCGCTCTTGTAGTTTTGGTAGTTTTCACACATAACTCCTGCAAATTACTCTTATAATCAGCCTATAATAATGTTCCCACTGCTGGGAGTGGGCCGGTTTCCTCACGATGTTTTCCTTCACCGTTTTGAGAGCAGTGGTTATTAAATAATTTACACAAAGATAAGCGCCTGTCTGGGTTCGAACCTATGATCTACAACTTGTAAGTCGCGGCCGTTACTACTGGGCCACCACAACTCACAGGAACTAGAATAGTTGAAACAAAATAAATACCACCAAAAACTCAGTGAAACCAGACCTTAAGCCCTATTACTAATACACGTAACAGCAGAATTGAAACAAAACGATAGACCAGTTATCTTTCAGATAGTGTCGACGAAAATTCTTTGATAACGGTGTGATAGATGATCTCGTGACGACCCTGCCGATCGGATAGATCTCAGTTCACGATACTTTGTGGGAGGACGTTGACAATTATTTAAGTGAAAATGAGGAACTCCAAGATGTCTGCACGTGAGTATTTTGATATTATTTTATTTATGACTATTCTGTGTGAGGGAACTAGAATTATCAATGTGGCAATGCGTGGCAGTGGTCTTTAATTAGCAGTGGACGACTTTCGGCTGAATGATTTTGATGATAAGGGAAATGACAGATGATTTACTGATGTTAAGTGGTTAACTCTGTAATACTATGCCAGAGTCACCCCTAATACAGCTGCAATGAAGGGTTAAATCCAACATTGGGTTTGTGCGAAAAAAAGGATGTGTTATTCGTTCTGTATCCATTTCTCGGTCACTTTAAACCAATGATGAGTTTTATACATATAAGCCGTGCGCTCAATGGGATTCTCCATCTTTAAAAAATACGATTTTCCATACAAACGTTCATACTTTATTTAACCCCTTTAGGGGTTGCATTTTCAAATATTCTTCCTTAGTCCTCACCTTCGTTATACTCGTATAAAGAACATTGGTGCAAAATGTTATGCTTCCAGACTCAGCAGCTTTGGCTGTGCATTGCCTGCCAGTGAATGATTAAATGTATTTAGTACGACCTCAGGGTAAAACTATGTCTGTGACCTTCCCCATCCACGTGTTGAATTCAGTCCATGAACTGTCATTAGCAGGAATGCCACTAGTAATTGATATAATAGATTTATAACTAGGACACCTAATGACATAGCGAGCGTTTCTGTCCTTGTTGTGCATAATTAGAGATCCTGTGTGGTTCTAATCAAATGTATGATTAGGTTAGCTTTGTAACACGCTTGTGTATAGGTACTACCACACGCACACACAGAAAATTAAGGACAATTTTTCTTAAATATAGGATATTTGTGTTTAATTTGTTTAAGAGAAAACTTGGCTTGTGGAACTAGAGCTGTACAATGTGCGTGGTGTATGTGTGAGGCGTCCCTTTTCATTAGCCTTTTCTGTATCACTCTTGGAAGTCCTGGTCATAGGCCTTCTTCCATATCCTCCTATATTTGACTGTTTCTAATTGTTGGAGAAACTTACCACCCGGGCACTCTTGCAATCATAATGGTGGTGTTACATAGGCGTGTGTGCCGCGCATTCCTAATCGCCGTGCAATAGATAGTGTTAAATATGTAATAATGATTAATGGTCTATCTTTTTTTTCAACTTTTTCTTATACTGTGTTAAAAAGATTAGCATAATTCGTATAGTGGCTGACTGCCTAGATTTCCTTTGACATTATATCGTTTTTACCGGTAATCAATGACTGGTAATGGTAAAATTTTAAGCGAATCCACTTTTAATTTTTGTGTTTACTTAAACCTCGTGTCCGTATTATATAATAACACTAATCTTTAATCTTTAGTAGCTAATCTGATAAGAAATATCAGACAGTTAGATTACGAGTACCAGTGTTATTGCCAATGTCAATAAAGTGATATTGAAAAATAAAAATATTCATGGTTATTCAGTTTAAAAATATTAGTAATTAGGCCCTTAGGCCCACCGAAATATATTAATTAGGTTGTGGTCAGATGGCAGTCACTTCGTGACAAATATGTATCTGGACATAAACCCTGTCGTAGTTTGAAAAAAGGTAGGTTTGGTCCATCGACTTTCACGATTGCAGTAACTGATTTGCTTTTAGTCTATGGAATCAAAATCAACTGGAGTGCAAATAATTCCTTTACCGTGATTCAGAATATATGAAGTCGTCTTTAACAATAAACATCACAATGATTATTTTATCAATGTAATTGATAAAGTACACGTGAAACCTGCAAATGACTGATGTCAATAAATCTAAAAGATTGTATACATCAGCATACAACCATATTTAAGAAATGGCGTAAAGAGAATAAAGGCTTCTACATACTGGCGCGACTTGTCGCCCGACGCGACGCGACACAAAGACACCGCGTGTAGCGCTACAAGCGGTGCCTTTGTGTCGCGACGCGTCGCGCGACAAGTCGCGCCAGTATGTAGGAGCCTTAAGTCAAAAGATTTTTGCGATGATGTGTTACTGGTGTATTTTGGTCAACTCTCAAAAATTAAGCACCATCCAGTTTATGGGCTATGCACAATCAATACGTATGACCATAATTTTTAATTAAATGTTTTCAATAAATTAAAAAGATGGCGGGTTTATGTCACAACAGCTATAAAATAGTATACGATACTCGTGACTTAAGTTAGTCTATCAATGCAAGCATGGCGTTTAGTCTAACTTACGTCTAACTTCACGCCGTGCAATAATGAACTTCTTGTATCGTAATGTACTAATAAGAAGTTGTTGTTGTAAGTTGGTGTGTTTTGCTTAAGGCTTTTTTGACACCGTAAAGTCATACCCCGCTGCCCAATTTAAATAGCTAAATTTATACCCTCACCATACACAGTCACGAGAAAAAGTATTCATACTGAGTGAGCTTCACACGTAATAACGTGTGAGCTCACTCAGTATGAATACTTTTTCTATTTATTTTTTTTTATTTATTAAAATAGCGGTTCTATGACAATCAAGGAACCTCTGACACACAATGACGCAGTGAGTTGACTTGATTGGCACAGAAACGCTATTTAATAACGTGTGAGCTCACTCTTCTCAGTATGGACACTTTTTCTCGTGACTGAGTACGGTGAGGGTACAAATTTCGCAATTTAAATCTTTCGGAGGAGAGAGTGTTTTTGACACCGTAAAGTCAAACCCCCACCGGTTTGACTTTACGGTGTCAAAAACGCTCTCTAGGAAAACACACCAACTTAATTTCTTATTAGTACATTACGATACGTGTGACTAAGTTAAACTAAACGCCATGCATTGATATACTAACTTATATATAAAGATATATATATATATGGATCTTACAAAGCTTTTGACTATGTAAATTATAAGATACTAATTAAATAAATTAGATAATTATGGTATAAGAGGCAACATTTTGAATTCTATTTAATCATACTTACACAACAGAAAGCAGATTTTAGAAATAACACGAATATGCCCACGCACTGGAAATGAAAGAAGATACAGAACTAGTAGTAGGATAACTAAATCCGGAGTCCCACAAGGCAGTGTGTTGGGACCTCTACCTTTATAACTTATATAAATGATCTGCCTAAAGAAATTAAGCATCCTATGGTACTATTTGCTGACGACAGCATGGTAGTAGTCAAATTTGATGATCCTAATACATATGAAGCAGAGTTCAATTTGATATTGAATATAATAATTATTTGGCTAAACAATACTTCGATAGTTTATAATTTCGCTGCATAGATTATAAAACAATAATGTAATCAATTCAATTCTTACAATATGCAATATTAATTGGGACATCCCAATTACTATCATAATAATTTCCAAAACTGGCAACATCAATATCACCCCGAATACTTGAATCGAAACAATAATCTTTTAAATTGAAATATTTCCTGCAAAATTTTGCCTAGTAACGAAAGCTGTTTCAAATATTATCAGTTATTTATTTAATATAATTATCTCTTTGTCTATGCCAGGCAAAACTTTATCCATGTCCTTTCATTTTGGAATACGCTAGTTTAAGTCCTGTACGTCTGGCTATGAAACTCACTCATAGTTTGCACAATTGACTAGAGCTTTATGTCTAAATCGCTTTTTAAACTTTTCTTAACCAGCAAAGTTTTGATTGATAGCACCCACTAGATATGTACATATTTATGCTAATTTAAATACTGTCTGAACTAGATAATATATGTATAATAACACTAGATAATATGTATTTATGCGAAATTAAATAATTTCTGAATATACACACGCGCTATCCTAATCTTATCTGTTTCTTTCACATTCCGACATATCGACAGATCATGGTTTGCAACTATCAATGTGACGCGTTTTAGTAGCATGATGTTCTATCATGTACCTACTAGTGAAGATGATGTAGTGAGGTTCTAACTATCCGCACAGGGCCCACGTGGTGAAGCGGTTATAAAACTCTATTACTTTGTTTTCGCTTAACGTTCTCTCCAACTTTTTTTCTTTTTGCTCGGCTCCTAAGGGTTGTAGCGTGATGTTAAATATCCAATAACCTTCCTCAAGAATTGGGCTATCAAATATAAAAATATTTTTTTTAATCCGACTGGACTCGTAGTTCCAGACATTATCGCGTTCAAACAAACAAACTCTTCAGCTTTATTATATTATATATTATATACCTATTATATATAAGTAAAGTATAGAAGTATAGATTATGCAGCGAGGGTGGTTAAATACGACATCAAAAAGTTGATACATAATATTACACTGGACTGGATGTGTATTAAGCTGGGTTAAATTTAATGGCAGCCAAGTTAAAAGGCAGGCTCAGCCATAGGACCGTATAGGCTTAACGTGCCTGATTTCTGTTTGCAGTTTTCTTTAGCTAACTAGGTCGTTAGCAGAAGGAGCAGGAGGAAGGGTTCCCCCACTCGTGGAGACAAGATTTATCTGAAACATATAGCCAGTCTTACATGCAAATTGAGATAAGGACAGGAGAATAAAAGACAAGAAATAAATAGAATGTCATGTGCTACAGCTAATGAAGCAAGACATCTTTTAGTCATTGCGTTTTCGCCTACTCATAAGAAAGCGTCCCATGAATCTATGGATCCATTTATGTTTTCTTCAAAACAATAAAAGAAGAATTTGTAGCTATCATTAATCCTTACATTTACATAATAGCGTTGTCAGGCAAGCTGTCAAAAATATGATAAAGAACTATCTAATCAGACCGGTACGATTTGAAATCAAATTGTTTTGCGTTGCTCACATAATCCGGAATCGAACGTATATAGTGCACGTTTGTTTTACATATATTAAAGTTTATAGTTCAATACGTATTTGCAAAGAAAGGATATTTTTGTAATGGAGAACAGGATAGTGAGATTTAATCCCGTGAGCGTGGCCACTGTGAAGCCTAAAGAAACTAGGACTGATGGTAATGTTAAAAGTGTTTATATTTCTAACCCCTTATCTTAAACCCGCGAATTTGCTCCCATGGTCCCACACGAATCGGTTTTTTTCCAGGATAAAAAGAAGCCCATGTAAATTTTTGGGTTCATAAACTATCTCTATGCAAAAAATCACATCGAGAAGGGAGAACAATTAAACAAACACACTTTCGCAATTTTAATACTCGCAGTAAAGTATGATGATAATGAGTAGCATGGTAATGGGATGAACAGAGTTCAAAACATGTTACGGTTGGTAAATGCCGCACTCAAGGAAGGAATTGAACTATTAGGACTACTTAAGGAGTTGCCTGATTACCTGAAGATAATATTCGGAAAAAGTGAGAGATGCAAAGAGAAGGTACTTCACTTTTTTGAGTTCAGAAGTGTATTAAGATATTGTGTGTCTAGTCTTTAGTTCACATGGGTGTCGTCAAAACAAAGAAGTGCATTTACTCCCGAACAAATACTGGGTAGACAACCTAACAATTTAACGACATTGCTGACTGGCTAAAACATCTACAAATATAAATAAATAAGATGAAATAAGCTAAAAGTTTATGCTAATACGAGAACAACCGACTTTTTTCACTTCGTAGTCTTTTTTTTGGAAGTCGGTAAATAAATACCTCAATGTGATTTAAATATTAGTTAAACGCTTTTGTCTCTATGTCAATAACGACTAAAGAAGGCTACAGAATCAATTAATCTATATCTGTGATCAAATGTTTTATCCTTAATTAAATGAAACGAGAAGCTTTAGGTAATTATAAAGTCCTACACATACAAGATTATCTCAAAGTTTATCATCTATTTTTACATCTGTAACTAAAATGAACGGAGCGTGGGCTGTGACGCTTAAGAAAAACCCCGAGCTATCAAAATAATGCGTTTTGATTGTGAAATATATTTTACATTTATCGGTAATAAATCATAATACGAAGATCTTCCTTAAAAGGCAAATTGTTGTCTCCTTCCTTGGTTCATCAATAGATATTTCGATTTACTTGATTCAGAGATTATTTGATATCGTATGCTGTTGAAAATTGATGAACGATGAAACAGTTTCTAGTACGTAGTCCATATTAATACTTCTATCATTTATATGCGAAAGTAGCTCTGTTTGTTCGTATTTCTGTTGGATACCTTTTCACGCCTTAACGGCTGAACGTATTTCGATTAAATTTGGCACACAGTAGACCATAACATGGGTTTACACAATTATATTACTGCCAGCAGACTATTCCATTTACACTCTGATATCTATATCTCATCCTGCAATTAGGGGTTGTAACGGAACCTCGCCTCTGCCTCCTCAAATGCGAAACTTCCGCAAGAAATCGTGCTAATAAATAATCGTACAATCGTAAATCGCCTCCGCAAGTTCTTATAGAAGTTGTAGTGGAGGTCTTATAAAGAAAAGCGACTCCAAATAAGCGAATACCCTTTAATGTGGTGGAGATATAACTCAAAGTTGCAAGCTTTTGCTCCCATGTCACCGCCACCAGCAGGTTCAGTACCAACTGAGCAACTATTTCCATCTAGAAGGTGACAGACTACACCCCTATATGCAATGTATTTCTAATATTACTAGTCTACCATTGCATAGAGTAAACACATGGAGGAAATGGCAGCAGGTCACGGGAACAATCTGTGACTCCCGCATTCCCCTTAAACTTAAGGGGAAGATATATAAAACAATACTAAGACCTGCTGTCTTGTATGGATTAGAATGTTGGGCTACAAATGGGATGAATGAAAGGCAATTGCATGCAGTTAAGATGAGAATGCTAAGATAGATGTGTGGTGTGACACGAATGGATAGAATAAGAACATAAGAGGAAGTTTGAAAGTGGCACCAGTGACTGAAAAGTTGTGCGGAAATCGGTTGGTATGGTATGGGCATGTGGTGCGGAGGAATGAGGAAAATGTCGCGAGGAAAGTCTTAAGTGTGAATGTCGATGGCTACAAGAGTTGGGGAAGACTAAAGAAACGATGGATGTACTGTGTGATAGATGATATGGCTAGAAAGGGGGTGACTACCGAGATGACAACTAATAGAGAAGTATGGAAGAAAGAGACATGTTGCGCCGACCCCAAATAAATTGGGATAAAGGCAGGAGAATGATGGCGACTAGTCTAACATTACAATTATAGTTTTAACACCCTACAGTTTCGTTAACAATCCGTCACATTGTTTATCATTCATAAGTATGATGAATGTCAAGATTAATATTAATCCTTCTTAGGGTGTGTTTATACTGTTTAAGACGCTGACAACACCTCAACCGCGGTCACTGTCAGATTGCATAGAAAGGAAAGAGAAGCGCGATGACAAAACGCTTGTAATTTATTGCAAAATATGAAGCAATTATCTATTTACTCAAAATTGAGTTGAGTAATCGAAAATAAAAAACAACCAAGTTCTGCATTCAAATAAGACGTAATTGTTATTAATTAAATACGTAACGTATGTTGATATTTAATACAGATATTTTGGATTAGAACTCAAGGTAAGAGGTTAGTTTAACGTAAGTTTGTATCGAGATTTTTGTTTCAAAACCTGTTTTGGTAACAACCAAGTTCTGGGAAATATGTTCAAAATTAACATATATTTTTTCCGCTACCACAAACTACAGATTTGGCAATATTTTTTCTTAAGCGAAGCCTATTTTGGTCAATTGGGTCTTGTCAGCGCCTTAAGTTTTGAGTATGAATGTGGATGGCTGGACTGCGTGAAAGATGTGGCTAGAAAAGGTGTGACTGCCGAGATGACGACCATAGAGAAGTAAGAAAGAAAAATATATGTTGCGCCGATCCCAAATAAATTAAGATAATGGCAGGAGATTGATGTGATGAAAATGTGTTTACTTTGATAATATATAGTGAATTTAATTTTAGATCTATATCTACACTATTCTGTTCTGTTCTGAGTCCTAACTCAACAGTGTAGATATTACATAATCAGCCTATAATGTTCCCACTGCTGGGACACATGCCTCCTCTCTGTGAGAGGGAGTGGGCCGTAATCCACCACGCGGGCCCAGTGCGTGTTGGTAGATGTCACATGTCTTCGAATTTTTGGTTCTAGGATTTTTGGTGTAGATATTGTAGATCTTAAATTCAACTCACTATAACTTTTGCTCTTTTATTTAATCTAATATTATAAAAAGGTAAGAGGTAGGTAATTGCTTGTTTGTAAGAGGTTATCCGTTTTTCTTTTTTTGGGTGGGAAATTATCGAATAACTTCTCCCGCTCTGGGTGGAGAGGGAGGGAGTGTCAGACTCTTACTGACTAAAACCCACCGGTGTTCTTTCCATTGCCTGTGTTGCCGAGGGCCTCGGTAACCCTTTTGGACTTTCCCGCGACCCCGGCAGAAGAGGTAATCCCTGGAAGTAATGATTCGTTTACAAAAATTCTTTCACTGATAAAGCTACACTATTGCCGAGCTATTGAATATGTTTTAAGGCATAGATAACTTCCACGTCGAAGGGGAGGAGCTAGTTATAATAAAAACTGATAATGGGAAATATGAACTCCCACCTTAAAGATTGTTTCTCTGCCATTCTTTAGACCAGTCTAAGGCTGTCAACATGACTTCTAAGCTAACCATACTTTGGTTTTATATAACTTAATCGTATCTTATTGGTCTTGTGGTCGCAAGCGCTACTACTGAGCATGAGGTCTTGGGTTCGATGTTTCGGGTTAGGCAATTTCATTGGGTTTTTCCATCTGGAATTTCTCATTCTTCTGGTGTAAGCGATATGATAGAAATTCAATTGTGGATGGTGAAAGACGACGATGACCGCCATTTATCATTTTGATATGACACATTGAAAACAAAAGTGAGAAAACAAGCATAAGTCAAACAACCGTGAATTGAATTTATTTCGAAAGTCGAGGTTTTTAAAATGTTAACTCTTGTTAATTACGTTTTAGATGATAAATAAGGTTTTATTTCGTACGATATTAAAATTGTAATATAAAGTTAGTTTCATGTATGTACCATTATTAATTTTCAAGTTACAGGGAATTCGTCGTCGACCCCGTATTATTTGACCGCGAGTGTACTTTGTGTTTGATTCCATTCCAAACTGTCTAAGTTATATTTAAATTAGTAATATTAAACGTGTTTATTGTAAATTACAGCTCATCCTAACAACGTTGTTATGCGTTCCATTGCCTGAAACCAGGAGCGGCATAAATCAACTCACGTTGGTCTGTTCACTTGAAACCTAAATATAGTTAATTTCAAGCTAAATCAGAGTTATTATCATTGCGATGTAGCGTTTACTTAATGTAACATGAAAGTGCTCAAGTTAGTTTGTGAAAAGATATTGAAAGAAAATACGTTTATCTACGGTAACATGACGCAAAGACAACACAAACACAAAAAACTTTTTACAAAAAGTAACAACCGACTTCCAAAAAAACACTACAAAGTGAAAAATAACTTTAATTTCGGAAGTCGATTTTTTGTTTTTCCCTTTTTAGTGGGTTAGTTTGTAATTTATCTAATTTTCTTGATGCAGGGAGGTGAATTGTTGAGGAGTTCTCCTGGTAAGAACCAGCAGAACTGCCAATCACCATATGCGTTGTAAAGAGCATAAATGGCTTAGCAACCATGTTGAAGTACCTAATCGAATCGAAACTCGTTAAATACTTCTTATTAAGTAGTTCCGGTGGCCATCTGTGGTCTTCATCATCAATTCCACTCCACCAAATGGTGCTTTCCGAGAGCAAAAAAAAACAAGTTACTATAAAAAAATACCTAAATCGCTCTAGGTGTGTGTGCCTTTAAAATTTGAGGATTTCCCTCGATTTTCATTTCCATTCCAATCCCCTCATCAGATTATGACTTGGTTACAATGAGTATAGATGATAATACGTATTCTCCCGAGGTGGTCCACCTCGGGAGAATACCCCTTCAAACAAATAAAGAATTTTTAAATTCGGTCCACAATTGGCGGAGAAATCCGCGAACATAAATAAAAAATAAATTATATAAACATGTCGAATTGACAACCTCCTCCTTTTTGAAGTCTGTTAAAAAGAACAAGTCGAGAGAAAATATGAGTCCGCGTGCGTGCGTGTGAATACGTAATATTCAACAAAGCAGCTTTTCGTGTCTGTCTGTGTAACCGCTTAGTTCTTTTAAACTACAGAATGGATTTTGATGGGGTTGTTTCCATCGTTTAGAGAATTTATTCCGGAAGGTTTTTCTCTATTAGCTTACAATACTGTTAACTCAAATACGTATATTACACATATCTCGATGTTTTGACATGTCGCCACATCAGTATTTAGGTATTATGGCATAAAAGGACGTGAAAACTACTTATATTGTTGAAAATAAGTACGCAACAGTTATGGCTTTGTAAATTCTAAGATTAATATTAAATTTAAATGTTAAAAACACTTAACAAAATAAATATTTCACGACTCATTAATAGTTTTCTACTCAAGTCTTAAGTACATTTTAAACCTGAATGCTAAAGAAAATTACTATTGGCTTTATTTAAGTTAGGACGATGTTTTAGTCAAAGAATGAATAATAATAATAATTTAATTTCTGAAGAAACATACATATTTTTTTAGTAAACGTTAACATTAACAACTATGTTAGTACACTTGCAGGTTGGACAAATAGCGGACGAGCGATCAATCAAATTTTCCCGCAATGACATTCAGGAGACTGTTCGGGCTGCCCCGGACCCTCTGCAGGTTGCGACTGATCGCTGCGAAGCCATCAGTGTGTGCATCAGCTAACATTCCCGACGCCCTGCCGAAGCGTGGCAGCCCCAGCAGCACCCTGAATGCATTGCTGTATTGACCTCGAAGAGCATTGATGACTTTTAGCGTACAACTTGTCCAGAGGCTGCACGTGTAATATGTCTGACAATATGCTTTAAAAAGCGTTACTTTCACTTCACACGTGCAACGAGCAAACCTACTGACTAGCACGTTGGAACCGCCAATACTCTTCGTTCCTTTTCTACATCCTTTATGCCCCATCTTTGATGCCCGCGGTGACAATATTGCCGAGATATTTAAATTGCTGAACACGATTTAAGATATTAACCGTCAGGAGGAAGACTTTCATTGGACTTTGCTCCAAAAATGAGAACCTCACTCTCTTTGGCATAAAGATATATAATTACTTAGTCGAAGGTAAAGACGACCTTAACCCCACTCGACCCTCAAAAGGCGACATTGGAGGACATACATTTTAGATGATAATATTTTTATAGTATTATTTTTTTATTGAAACCAAAAGACTTAGTTTACAGAAACTCTGTGTTTGATAACAACTGTATTAGTATAATACTGTGTCGCAGTCATTAACGCTCACCTCCTATAACTCGAGACAAAAGCAAAACTAGGTGCAATTTTTATGCTTTAACTTGTGTTATGCCACAGGCAAATTAATTGTAACGTGTAAATCGGTTAGCTGAAAATAGCTCTTGTTACATTTTATCTTTCTTCCGACGTAAATGTTGACATGGTATAAAAAAGTTGTTAATTTTCTCAGTAATTTGGGATTTATTATTGTGAGTTATTCTAGTAATATTCTTATTTCTAGAATAATTCTTACGTGGGTTGGAGTAAGGAGGACTCAAATAGAAAACGTAACAAAACGAAGAAATACTACCCTTTACAAGATTGTTGATCTTTTAGGTAGTATCCACATAAGAGCTTTTTCGAGTCGAACTCACGTAAAATATTTTGCAAATAACGCCGAAAAAAACATGTTTCTTGTACGAGAACACCGCCTAATTTTTTACTTTATTTTATTTTTGTTATTTGTTGTTATAGCGGCAATAGAAAAAGACAATCTGTGAAAATTTAAACTGTCTATTTATTACGGTTCATGCTGAGATAAAGCCCGCTGAGAGACAGAAGGATGGGCTGACGGACGGACAGCGGAGGCTTCGTAATAGGGTCCCTTATAGGGTTTCGTTTAGCACCCTTGGTGTAGGGAACCCTAAAACCGCCGTTACCGTTTTGGCGGAAGGCACGAGTATTGATTACCAAGCCTCGTCACGACACGCCGTTCACGCCTCGTCACGTTGTTGGCGATTTCTGTCCATTACTCCTGATTTCCTCAAGATGTTTTAGGAAATGTAAAAATACACATTTTTTTTGTTTCATCTCTGTCTCATGGTAAGCGATGATACGGTTTATAGTGGCATACCTACGCTAGGAGCAGTAACCAATTCACTCAAGACCTATAGACTTCAAGGTCGTAGGTATATCTGGAAACAGAATTTGACAGGGGGGTGTTCCACGCTTACCCACTCCATCCAATTTGTCAATTTTACCCTCTTTGGATGCAAGTCCCTTAACCTTCAAGCCATCATGACAAAATTTTAGTAGTAGGCCTACGGCATACGGCATTACGGTTGTCGCAACCCAGTGCTGGGCACGCCACAATTGCGGCGATAAGTCCCCTCTTTGAGGAGTGGCTAGAGCAGGGGTTCCCAAAGTGGTCGATATCAACCCCTTGAGGTTGAAAACGGTTTCGGTTTATGTAGACCCCTCTACATAAACCAAAACTGATTTAGGGGGTCGACGAGGTCTGAAAATCGAGCCCTATTAATTAACACAAGTTCTTATTTGAAACTTTCAAGATACTGTATAAGTTGTGTTACGTGTACCGACTTGTTATAAGAATGACTAATATTCTAGTAGGAAGTATTTGAAGTAAGATTGTTGTACTTTTAAAAAACTCAACAAGTCGATAAGCGTGCACAAGTTCGTACAAGATGGAAAAAATTGGCTATGGGGGTCCGAGGTTACAGTTCATTTTGGAAAAGGGCTCTCTTGCCCAAAATAGTTTGGGAATCCCTGGGCTAGAGAGTCGCCACGGCATCCTCACCTTCCGCCTGACGCAGGTCCTCACCGGACACGGCAGCTTCGGGAAGTTCCTGTGTCGGATAAGGCGGGAGGAAACGCCCGGGTGGAGCATACGGTGGAAGTCTGCCCGGCTTGGGCAGAGCACCGCCGTGTCCTCGTGGAGGCGATCGGTGGTAGAGATCCCTGGCGTGCAGCCCTGGTTCAGGCCATGGTACGGAGCGAGAGGGCTTGGGCAGCCGTCACCTCCTTCTGCCAAGTAGTAATGCTCGCGAAGGGGGCGAGGCGAGGAGGGGGCGGAACGGTTGAGGGAAATGCAAATTTCGCGCCCTCTCGCCCCTAGCCGCCGCAGGAGACGCCCTGGGCGTCGGGAATCCCGGGCGGATTTCCGGCCACCGTAGGCGCGGGCTTGCGGACGGTGAGCAATGGGTAGCTCAACGTCCGGTAAGGACCAGGCCCGGTTCGACGGCACGTTGTATTCCACGCGCGCCTCAAAGAGATGTCGTCAGCACAAGTGTAGGGGTCCACTAGGGCCGATGTCTGCCGGTGTCGCGGAATGGTACTAAAGGGTTACCGAGACCCCTGGCAACACAGGCAACGGAAGGAATACGTGCCAGTCTCAGAATTGGAGTCAGTAAGAGTCTGACACATCCTCCCGCTCCGAGCGGAAGAAGATATTTGATGATTTCCCACCAAAAAAAAAAGGCCTCATGAAATGGAGATATCCGTGTGGTATCGGACGTAAAGAATAGCACCATCCCATTTCTTCCCATGGGTGTCGTAAAAGGCGACGAAAGGACTTACTAGAGAATGGGCAGCGGCGTTCTCTATGCATTTTAACACCATACTGCGATCGCCAACCCGCCTGCCAAGCGTGGCGATTATGGCAAACCCCCCCAATATTGGGGGAGGCCTATGTCCAGAAGTGGACGTCTTTCGGCTGGAATAATGAAAGAGAAAGCGTTTTAGGGGACTATTTAATGACGTAATTAAGACGTTCAACAGTGCGAGCGAGCGTGCGTGCGTGTGAGGAATTCTCAGCTTAATTTGAATAAATGACTTATGATTTTGGTTTAATTGTCTTTACTTTTGGTTCCAGCGGAGCAAATATCCCGCCTTAGGGCTTCGCAGTCACCCCTTGCCATATCCTTAAGTCGGTGCCCTAAATGGTCGTCACTAGATACACTTCAGTACAAAGGATATTGGGACAACGAAGTTAATGGCATACTCCTCAACAATGGCTCAACAGGTGAGAAAACTTCCTTAAAGATATATAATATTTATTTATTAAAACTTTATGCACAAGTAAAAAAAAAATACTCTACAAAGGCGGACTTAATGCCTGAGGAATTTTCTACCAGTCAACCTTAGGGTGATGCAGAGACAAAACATGGCAGGTGCAACGTAAGGGATAGATAACTCGAAAATCTAAACTACATATATGTACTAATACATAGAGATATACATACATATATGAATATTATTTCAATTTTTTTCCGGACATAATCCTTAAAAGACAAATAAGAAGAGAAACAAAATAAAAAGTGTCAAAGCTTATATTTTCCGTTATTTCTCTAACGAAAAATAACGGAAAATATAAGTTCTCTCTGTTGGTCGGTCCGTTAGTACGCATTAAACTCTTGAAAAAATGATCCAATTTACGTAATTTAAAATAATTGATTATATAATTTCAAATAATTATTTTAAATAATTGATCATGTTCTCTGGCCTACTTTTAGTAGGTACCTGTAATTTATTAGTCTAAACTCGAAAAGATTGATATAGATAAGCTTCTATCATTTGTTTGTGAACCTACATTGTGTCCCACTGTTGGGCAAAGGCCTCCCCTTTTACCTTCCAAACCCCTCTATTTTATCTCTGGCTTCTATCATAAAAAGTTTATTGTTCTCAAGGTTCATATGTCAAATAAAATCACTCGTTTTTTAAATATCCAAGTTAATAATAAATGTTCTGAACCACTTACTAAAAAGAAAACAGGCAGTCATGGAGACAGCCGACAGCAGTAAAAACTTATCGCTGAACGCGCCGAAAGATGTTTTCACTGCAATAAAATAATTATTATCTAAAACACAATTTAAACAACGCACAGTATACCCAAATTAAACTTTTCAAGTGGTCAATTTACTTCACTTACTGCTGCTTTAGCATGTCGGCGCTGGAATGTCGGTGACGCGAACCTATAAGTTTTTCCCCTAGCAAAAATCGCTCATAAGCATAAAGCCGTTTTCACTTCAAAAATAATGCTCTTTATCATTTTTAACAAGATCCCTTCAAAATAGTTAAAATATGTATATTTTTATCATAGTTATCGCATAGTTTCGCGTATTATAATCTATTATAGTATCGGTACTAAAGTAATCCATTTTTATCAATTTTCCTAAGATAACTGTAAACGTCACATTCTAAAAGCCACGTGTTTTTTGATATAGTGCGTAGATAGGCGTACCAATTTTAACATATTAGGTAATAGACCAATAGCTTAGCCTATTGATCTCGCGGGAAGGTACTTATTGGTCACCGAGTCCCCTGGCAACACAGGCAACAGGAAGGAATACGGGTGGGTTTTAGTCAGTAAGAGTCTGACACACCCTCCCGCTCCGCCCAGAGCGGGAGAAGTTATTTGATGATTTCCCACCCTCAAAAAAAAAAAAAAATATGTTAAAATTACAATCAGCACCCTTATTGCGTATGACACTATCAACCACAATCTGAATGATTTTGAAGTATATTGCTAATCCATTGCTTCATATGTTCGAAAGATTTGTCTGCTCAACATCGTAAATAACGCAATGAATGTTGTTCAACTGTCAAAATGAAACCCATTGCTACTGATAGTGTGGTAAGTAATTACCCCGCAGATTCATTCTAAACTTCTAATCGCACATAAAATGCTGTGGAAAAGCAAAACAAAATAGTTTTTTTTGTAAAATGAAATGAATAATATCTAGATTTGATCGTATACTATTATACATATTGGTGCCGATTCCCTTGTTCACAAACTAAACTAAATTTAAGTTCAGTGCATCCTTTTCTTTCTATGTCATTAAGAAAAGGACAGATGATCAATTTTAGTTTAGTCCTGTCAAATTAATCAGCGCTTGACGTAAATTGACGTAATTTTAGTAGGCAAGTTTTTAATCACGTCTAAATTTGTATGGAGTATTGACTGGCGCTGATTAATTTGACAGGACTAAACTAAAATTTATCTTCTGTCCTCTTCTTAATCAAATAGAAAGAAAAAGATGCACTGCACTTAAATTTAGTTTAGTATGTGAACAAGGGAATTGGCGCCAATCTTAAACTTAGACGGCACTTAGTCAGTTAAGCACGGTCTCGGGCCCTAGCCATTAACTGAGTACCTAGTACAGTCAGCGCAAAAAATATCGGGACGAACCGACTGTTCAAAATGATCTCAACAGTTAAGAAAATTAAACTTTATCTCGATTTAATAAAATTCTTGTCAGAATGACAGTTGTCGTGTACTTTCTTCATTTTGAAACAGTTCTTGTGTCATTGAGTTAATACTTAATTTTCATAGTTGTTTAGATCATTATGAACAGTCTGTTCAACCCGATGTTATTGACGCTGACCGTACCAAAAATCAAGATGGCATCATCGTCAAAAATATACGTAAAATTCCCCAATAAATAATTTTATTTTATTTTATTAGGGACAACAAACAGCAATATATTAAATATTACACATGATTGGAATACTAAAACAATAGAATTAACAAATACACTACTCTTAATTAACAAATAATAATAATCATTTATTTGATGAAGACTACAAATGAGGTCCATTGTGTTAGTAACAATCTTACTTAGCCTATGTTAGTACTTAATAACTAAAACAGATCTTGTCCGCTCTGCTAACGCCCACACAAGCGGACTACCTGCCCGGGCGGCTATCAAGTACAGAATGATGTTGGGACTGTCACGCAACCTGCGAAGTAACGAGGCAGATTTTTGCGCCAGACTGCGTCAAAGCTGTCAGTGCGCGCCTCGGCAAACATCGCCGACGCACTGCAGAAACGTGGCAGTCGCAACAGCACCCTGAACGCGTTGTTATATTGGATTGGTGGTTATTGGATCGTGAGTTGTTGCCCCATTTCGACCGATATTTTATAGATTATGTAACTGACACACAGAATTCAATAAAGTGCATTAAAAATAAAGAAGCCAAACGATAAAATAATCCAAACATTACATAAAATAAAAATCAGTTACCAACTGTGAGTGCTACTGATAAGATAAGGCTTAGTACCAAGTGTATAATAATATTTAACACCGGCTGTTATCAGGGGCTGGAAGATAATCAAATCGGTTTCAGTTCGGTTGGGACGAAGATAAAGGTTGTGAAAAATATTAACGATGTGATTATTGAGGCAGTGTTATTGGCCCTGATTTTGACCTAAAGGCAAGGTATACGAATCGTAGTTTGTCTTTAATAAGTAAAGCAAGCGCTTCATTCGAATTTGAACAATAATTCTATATCAATATTCGTATTAAACGCAAGTCAAAGTGGGATCTGTGAATCTTAAATCCTAAGTTTGGACTAACTAAGCTAAACTTCTTCTTTATTTATCGAAGGAGCTCATAAATTGCTTGAAAAATTTATGAATTTGTTGTGGGCGGTATCTAAAAACTTACGCAATTTCATAAGCCCAGACCAGGTTCCTACCTAATGATGCATTTGCAATCAGTAAAACCTTATTTTATAAACGCTGTACCTAATGTAAAAGGGTTTTACACATGTAGGTACGAGAAGTGGAGGTCAGCTCAAAGCGGCCATCTTAAATGTAAGATTAAAAAAAAAACCTATCAAGCGATAGACTTTAAAGAGAATTTGAATTTTTTTGTAAAATTAAATTCAAATTTGCGCAAATTTAATAATACAACCATATGATTAGTAAATTACGAAAACTTGTTAAAAAAACGGTTTTCCCGAGTGGTTGCCCAAACCGGCCTGGTGGTCAAGTTGCCCTTACCCCCATGGTAAGGGCAACTTGACCACCCGAAGAATGTATCTAAGTCAACCCACGTGAAATGTACCAAAAAATATGAGAAAAGATGACAAGTATAACTAGATGTGTAAGTAGATGATTTCTAGACTCCATTGCCATCCGGTTCCTCCTGAAAAGGGAAGAACACGTCATACATTCAAATTAAACTCCCATTAAATTGGTATAACAAACGTGTTTTACACAGAAATGTGCCCGTTAACGGGATTTTGACAATCCTTTTGAAGAAAGGTTTGACTTTATTATGAAAATAACATTGTCTGTATTATTACTTCGTTCAAACTTCAAAGTAATTGGAAATACTGGTAATGGTATTGGTAATTACAATAAGTGCTTTTATTTTGAGCGGGTTCGAGATTATTATTTCAAAGAATTCGCTTTATTAACAGTCGGTTATAGAAATCGTCTGCCCTCGTTGTAATACACGTGGTAAGTATCAAATGCAATTAGGACGGACCTATTCATGGTTTGATTGCTATTAAAGAGAAAATGTAGAAAAACGATATTGGTAGTATGAAAAATGATCTAAGACTAGCTTTTGCCCGCGGCTTCGCGTGAGTCGAGATTTTTTTCTTACATAAGATCCTTCTCCTGACAATAACAAACACAACAAAAAAAAAATATTTGCGAAATCGGTCCAGCCGTTCACGTGTGGTGCCGTGACCAAGGGAAATATGGATTCATTTTTATATATATACGTATATATAGAAGAGGTTTTGCCTTGCATTTAAAATTTCAAACAAATATATTTACCCAAAAAGTAAAGAAAAATAGGTGCACCTTCTTCTACCTCATTTTAGTTTTAGTAAAAGTATTTATGTACCTAACTAAGAAGTTGTTGTTTTGTCAAACCATACAGTAGTTAATTTGTGTACTCCCCAAAATAACCCGGGATTAAAATAGTCTGTTGACATCGAGGTGACTTGTGAGACAATAGCCTACACTAATAGAATTTGCCTGGCATTAATTCCTACACTGGACATCCGTCTCATAGGTAACCACATTAATGCTCAGGTCAGGTCAGTAAAAGTATTTATGTACCTAACTAAGAAGTTTTTGTTTAGACAAACCATACAGTAGTTAATTTGTGTACTGCCCAAAATAACCCGGGATTAAAATAGTCTGTTGACATCGAGGTGACTGTGAGACAATAGCCTACACTAATAGAATTTGCCTGGCCTTAATTCCTACACTGGACATCCGTCTCATAGGTAACCACATTAATGCTCAGATAGACCTTTGAGGCCTCAGAACGGTGAAACAAAACATCGTGAGGAAACCGGCATATCTTACAACCAAAAATCTGAAGACGTGACAAATCCTAAAGTTTTGAAAACTGGTCTAACCCAAAAATATTGACATTGGTGTGATTTGGGTTGCGGAGCTCGCTAGACGGCAGTCACTTTATATGCAGATGATATTATATAACTTCTGATTGATTGGCCAAACTATCTTCAGCCTACTCTAAAAATCTATATATTAATAATACGTGAAGCAAAAACTTTGTACCCTTATTTACGAAAATTACGCGGACTGAGAAAAGTGAAATTTTAAAGTTTAATGGAAAACGAGTACAACAAGCTAATATTTTTATAATATGCATTATACATAAATTAAATTAATAAAGGAGGTATTCTGTTTACGACACGTTGTGCACAATTTCTGAGAAGTAACCTAAAAACGTACCAGGCATGCATGAATTCAATATAGTAGTAGTATTTCAACCATTAGTATTCCACTAATAGGATTTGGATGAAATTTGGCACTAAAAGTACTGGGCTTGCATGAAAATTGATTTGTATAGATGTAGATAATACGTGGTCAATACCTCATACATAATTAAAACCTATGTAGTCGGCGACCACTAGTAATAATAAAAAAGGCTGAATAAAATTATTTTCTTTACCATTAGGTAAGAAATTAATTTTATTCAGTCTCATGTTAACATCACAATTTATGTTCTAGAAATTCCCAATTCCCATTAGGGAATTTCTAGAACATAAATTGTGATTCTAACAAGATAAGTTTGCATGTTTAATTTTAAGCAAAACATCTTCGGTCTCATAAATTGTAATGTAACAACATTTGTCCGATCATGTTTTACGCAAATGAATATATTATTCATAATATTATCTTAATTCATGTTAAATTATACTATTACAGCATACTTCACTTTTGAATCTGAAGTTCGGCCGATCCTCCGCGGCGGGCCACTCATTGGTGAATATGTATTCGAACAAATGCATTTTCACTGGTCGGTCGATGACTTCTCTGGTTGTGAACACTTATTAGATGGTCAAGGGTGAGTCTTAATTTATTACAACAATAAAAAAAAAACTTATCTAATAAAGTTCATCCAAGAGAAAGATAAACTCACAAAATAAGTCTAAAACAAGAATGATGAAGTATTGTTAACACCAGATACCATATTTCCGTCATTTATATACGACATGTAACTAAATGCCGCCATGGGATTTGGGGGCAAAATTGTGGCGCGATGAGGCGAAACGCCGGGGCGTAATTCTGCTGCCGCGAGAAATCGCGGCACAGCGGACGAAGCTCCGGCGGGATCTCATGGCGACATGGAGAGTACGATTGTCGCAACCCAATGCTGGGCACGGCACAATTGCGGCGATAAGTCTCCTCTTTGAGGAGTGGCTAGAGAGGCACCACGGCGTCCTCACCTTCCACCTGACGCAGGTCCTCACCGGACATGGCGGCTTCGGGAGGTTCCTGTATCGAATAAGGCGGGAAGAAACGCCTGGGTGTCACCACTGTGTGGATCGCCCGGAGGACACGGTGGAGCATACGGTGGAGGTCTGCCCAGCTTGGGCAGAGCACCGCTGTGTCCTCGTGGAGGCGATCGGCGGCAGAGATCTCTCGCTTCCGGCCCTGGTTCAGGCCATGGTACGGAGCGAGAGGGCACGAGTAGCCGTCACCTCCTTCTGCGAAGCAGTAATGCTCGCGAAGGAGGAGGCGGGATGGTTGAGGGAAAGGCAAATTTCGCGCCCTCTCGCCCCTAGCCGCCGTAGGAGACGCCCTGGGCGTTGGGAATCCCGAGCGGATTTCCGGCCACCGTAGGCGCGGGCTTGCGGACGGTGAGCAATGGGCAGCTCGCCGTCCGGTAAGGACCAGGCCCGGATCGACGGCGCGTTGTATTCCACGCGTGCTTCAAAGAGATGTCGTCAGCACAAGTGTAGGGGTCCACTAGGGCCGATGCCTGCCGGGGTCGCGTGGCAGTCTAAAAGGGTAACTGAGGCCCCTGGCAACACAGGCAACATTGAAGGAATACGGGTGGGTTTTAGTCAGTAAGAGTCTGACACTCCAGAGCGGGAGAAGTTATTTGATGATGTCCCACCCCAAAAAAAAAGGTAAAAGGCGGGCGTTTCGAGGGCTGTCTTTTGTAACACTTAAGATAAAAATAAAATATAAATTGAATTTGAACAACCCTATTGTTAAGTCACTAATATCCTATTTACTCCATTTTATTCAGATACGCAGCAGAATGCCACTTCGTACACTACAACAGCAAATACGAATCTATGGAAGTGGCAGTAGGTCACCCAGACGGTCTGGCCGTAGTAGGGTTCCTTCTAGAAGCCGTAGATGCTCCTAACCCAAGGTTCGACAGGCTTGTCGAAGGATTAGAAAGAATTAAGAAAAGTGAACACTCTGTTAGAGTTACCTCAGGTTGGTACCTACACTAAAAGTGCTTGAAATAATACTCTGATCATTTAAATCTCTCTATCTGCTCTGCATAATTCGAAAGTTATTAACACGAAATATGTCACCAAATGTCCTTTATTTGGTATTGTTCGTTGAATCGTTGAGCTCCTTTAGTTCTGAGTTGAGCTGCACAACTACTGACAAATGCGTGCACTGACTGGGCAGGTCCACTCAATCTGTGTGGTTCTTTCATCAAAAGACCATTTCAGACACCAGTCGACATGGTCTTCACATGATCTGACCAAGATTATGTCTGGACTTTAAAAGAGACTGTGACCTCTGAGTTTGTTTCGGCCTTTCTTCGCAGAGTAGTCAGATAGGAAACGCCGACCTCATCTAATTTAAAAAAATATGTTTGACGTGTAAAAAAAAGTGTTTGTAAAAACCTACTTACAGAAATAAAATCATTTATCATTTATGTCATACATCACCATCTGCCTAGCCTTTTCCCAACTATGTTGGGGTCGGCTTCCAGTGTTACCGTATGCAGCTGAATACCAGTATTACATTGAGCGACCGCCTATCTGACCTCCACAACCCAGTTACTGCGTAACATGATACCTCGTGTTAAGACCGGTTGTCAGACTTTCGGGCTTCTGACGTCCCGTAACAACTGTCAAAGATGTGTAAATAACAGCTAGAACCAACATCTTAACGTGCTTTCCGAGGCGCGGAGGGGTCTTGGTATGTAAAGCTGGTCACCCATCCACTGACCAACCGCAGCAAGCGTAGCTTAACCTGATCGATCGATCTGTGCGGCTGTTATTATTTAGCCACAAGCCAATACAAAAAAAAAGATAAATAATGAGTACCAACGTAATCTTTTTTTTAACTCGGAAGTTAGAACCAAGTACTTCATAGTCTTACGCATTTTCTTCTTTCATCTTCCACTGTCACGATGTTAACGAGTCCGTTCTCTTTCATATCATTCCTCACATAAACCATCCATCTTTTCTTACGCCTTCCTCTCTATCCATGTATTCTGGGTTTTGGCTATTGTTGGAGTCATCTGAACATATTCTTATTTCTTCTCTTCACAGAATCCTTATCATGGATGGACAGTGACGACCTACATGATGGCAACTACGTCACATACAAAGGCTCACTAACAACACCACCTTACACCGAGTGCGTCACCTGGATCATATACGAAAAACCTGTACATATTGGCACTGAACAGGTATGACATAGAGCACTATATAACTTGTTTTTTTTTTTTTTTTTTTTTTTTTAATTTGTGATGGGTTTGCTCTTGACCTTAGTCTATGTCAGAGGTGACAGAAACAAAGTTGACGATGGAGCGAGCTTACCCAGAAGAAGCCTGTTCACTCTCACTTTGAAGAGATTAGGGTTGTATGCGTTCGGAAACACAGACGCAGGCAGAGAGTTCCATTCCTTTGCTGTGCGCTTTATAAAAGAAGTTTGGAAACGCTTAGTGCGAGCTGGTGGGATAGCCACCAGGAAGGGATGGTAACCTGAAGTGCGCCTAGATGACCGATAATAGAAGGGGGCCGGTGGAATGAGGTCGTGGAGTTCTTGGGCACACTCTCCGAAGTACAATCTATAGAAGACCGACAAGCAGGCAACCTTGCGACGATGGGCCAAACTGTGAAGCTTGGCATCTTGGCACTTGGCATTTTACACAAAGGTGTATTTTCCTTAAGAGAACATGACGGAAAAAATACTACAAAATCAAAAGTCATTTATTCAAACTAGGCTGAGAATCACCACCCATCAAAATTAAATAAGACAGTCCCCCGTCCCCCAAAAACGCCCGCCCTAGCTGGGAAGAAGTGGCACAAGAAACTCCCCAGCAACTACATCTAAATTAAATTATCAAAAGATAGCTTGATAGCTAATCTCAACCGCAAGACTGAACCTGACCTGACCTGAACTGTTGTGGAGGGCAGTGAAATGATAGAAATTGATGACACTGTAGATCATAACTCATCACTATAATTCTCCCAATTTATTTGGGGTTGGCGGAACATGCATTCTTAAGCAGAAGCCTGAGAAGACTCAGGCACCAATGTTAATTCTGTGTAGATCCTTACTACTCGTCAATAAACGTCATTCCGTTTATCCACCCTAAAACAGCCACCCTAGTGTAATGTAGCCGCGCCAGTATAATCGGAATATACTTTTGATAGCTCTTCCAAATTTTTATCCGAAGTACTCGTATAGTCATCGTCAACACTAAAACAGTAAAAATATACTCACACTTTTTAATAGATTATCAATTAGTTTTTAATAACCATAAACTTAAACAAAACACATATTATGTATTGCATTCAAATCTAATTAAACTTCCACGTTTTAAATACGTAATATATAAATTCTGTAGTATGTCCAGGAAATGACCAACAGTAATTTCATTATTGAGTAGACGTTATTGTGTATTTTGGATAAATTCATCCCTTTTAATGTACATTTGCAACCGTTTTCTAAATTACTTTCTATATATGTATTTTTATAGGTATTCTAATGTCTAAGTATCTTGGGCCAGTTTCTATCATGTTTTTCTAAATGACTGTACACAGCCGTGGGTGAAAATCGGAAGAAAAATAATATTATACGAATTCCATTTATCCACCCCGTCCGGGGTGAATAGATGAACACGCGTTTCCAATTATCCACCCTGTTTTATTATGGATAAACGAAATAACCCGTCAATAAAGCCTTACCTTGCCTTTTAAATGTATCTGAATTTGACCATCCCTTGCTTGAGTCCTTGATTGATCCATAGTAAAATACATCTGCAGACAAGTTACTGCATGACTGTAACTACTGCTGATTTATTTTAGTTTCCTGAATTACTAATCGCAGACTCTGCATCCGTTAAAGTAGATTCACGATCAAAGAATGAATTATCAATTTTGACATAAAACCAACCGACAATGTAACTCTTATCTCATTGTTATGAGGTATACATTAGAATGAGTAGAGCCGATAATTTGTTCAAAGCCTTTGCATTTATTAAAATTCTTAAGACTCCGTCCAGTTTAAATATAAATAATAGATGTGTAAATAGTAGGTACAATAGTGTAGCGGCCTGCAAAAGAGGTATTCATGGACGATCGTGAAAATGTCGGCCAAGGTGGTACCTTGTATAGTACTTTTTTTCAAATAATGCGCGGAAATAAAAACTTACATAATCAACCTATAATGTTCCCACTGCTGGTACACAGGCCTCCTCTCTGTGAGAGGGAGTGGGCCCGCGCGTTCAGTGCGGGTTGGTAGAAGTCACATGTCTTCGATTTTTTAGTTCTAGGACATGCCGGTTTCCTCACGATGTTTTCCTTCACCGTTTTGAGAGCACTGGTGTTAACATAATTTACTCTTGGTTCGAACCTACGACCTACAACTTTAAACAGCTCTATTTGCAAGCCAGTTCGACATTAAATGTCGAACTGGCTTGCAAATAGAGCTGCTATAGAACAAATAAAACTTAACTTATCGAAGATTTTATTTAAATTTTAAATAAAATCTTCGATAAGTTACCTCCTTGGTTGCTATGTTCGTTCCGTTCTTTATTAATTTATATGATAGTTAAGAGTTTTCCTGGTCATTTATTCGGAAGCTAAACTTTCTGAAACGATTGAAAGGCCTACAAAATTGAAAGGTTTATCAAGCTACATATCAGACTGAGGGTTTGACAAACCTTCCTGTAATTGGAGACCTTGATTTTGTTTTCGTTTTGTGGCAAACGTTTTAATAGCATAGTTTTAAAGTTGCTTGTAATACTAACACGTTATGGGCCTACGAAGCCTGATAATTTTTATTATTATTTTTTATAAATTTTATTATAAACACGACAGATGGCACACGTACACATGTGTATGTATGACAGGTATGAATTTTCATAAAAACATTACCGGCCGCTGCTCCGCATATATTTGATCAGTACAGAATTTTCGATTTATCTCGTAAGACGGTTATCAAAATAATGCTCGAATTTCCAAGCATGTTTGAGAAAAGGTTTTTTCAACCAATTTACAAAATAAATATAATTTATCCTTAACCGCATCTTATCAGCAAATCCTTTTTGTGTAGTCCAAATTCATACAGATTTTAAAGTTCAATAAACTAATCCTGTAATATTTCGCCCACAGCTCGGACTTCTCAGACAACTGGAGGGTCCCGACAGCATACCAATCGAACGCAACGTCAGGCCAACTCAGCGACACCCGCCCGGTCACTCTGTTATTTATGTAAAGCAAGTGAAGTCTAAGCTCTGAAATATGTTAATATATTGTTGTTATGTTAAAAACACTCGTTTTATTTCCTACAAATTTAAATCTATTCCTTTAAATCCATATGCGAAAAATTAAAGTCGCTTTTCGTGTGTTTAGAAGAACAACGGGTGTCCCCTTGTTCTTCTAAACACAAGAACATTGTTCTTATAAACTTCGCAATAGATTTTAATGGGGTTTTAATCGGAATTTATTCCAGAAGGTTCATGCGTATGATACATTAGTAAACTTACTCATAATAAAGAAGAATTTCGCATGTATAGTATATCAAGCTGTATAAAACCGTGCGAAGCAGGGTTTGAAGGGCACTGAACGAGACACGATAGAAGTTTTATTGTAATTATGCCTGGGGCGTTTAGTATCTATCAATGCCGCCGTGATAGCCCGCAAAATTTAAATTGTCTTGCGTTTTTTGCGAACCATAGAGAAGCGTTTCATCGACCGAAGAGTAGACATAAATGACGTTTCCGTCTAGATAGTTGACAGTTTTCTGCTGAGAAATGTAGACAAGTGATTTATATTCTATAGTAGAGTACAAATAACTTCTCCCGCTCTGGGCGGAGCGGGAGGGTGTGTCAGACTCTTACTGACCAAAACTCACCTGTATTCCTTCCGTTGCCTGTTTTGCCAGGGACCTCGGTAACCCTTTCGAACTTCCACGTGACCCCGGCAGGCATCGGCCCTAGTGGACCCCTACACTTGTGCTGACATCTCTTTGAGGCGCGCGTGAAATACAACGTGGCGTCGACCCGGGCCTGGTCCTTATCGGACGGCGAGCTACCCATTGCTTACCGTCCGCAAGCCCGCGCCTACGGTGGTCGGAAATCCAAAGCGTCATGCTAAGCCTGGAAGCCTGCAAGCCTGTCAGGTTGTATTTTGATCAAATTATGATTCGCGACCATTACATGTATTTACAGAATTAGAATTAACACATCAGTCTGTCTAAGTTAGATTTGTTCCACAAGAACTTTTCCGTGAGAGATATGTTCATAAAAATCGTAAGAAAATTTGAATTTCGCGGGCTACCACTGCGGATTCACCTGAAAGAGAAGACTTTCTTCTTTTGTGATGATAGCACGAGCTGTAAGAGAATGCGCTTACAAGTCATGGCATTCCAAACCTCTGGGTCTTCAAGTTTTTGCAAAATTTATGTATGCAAAATTTTTCCGTCCCTCACTGAATGCTGAAACTGGGTGGCCCGGAGCTCTTACGGACGTGTGACTTAATTTACGAAGACAGACCCATGCATATACAGTAATAGTATTTAGGCTGACTGCCGAGGGTGTGACAGCAGTACTGAATCCTTTTGTGCATTAAGTCCCTAACACTCTCCCTTAAATACAATTCGACATTTCAAGCGTGTAGTTCAATACGGGAAAATAACAGTCGAATAGTCAATACAAATATCAACAATACGGTCATTGCATTTCAGTACATAGGAACTTCGATCAATAGGAACAATTACCGTTTGATTACCTACGTGTCCTGAATATTAAAAGGTTGATCCAATTCGAGGTTCCTAGCTTATGAAATACACAAGACGTATGTAACAATATCTTAGTTCTTTTTTCTTTAATTGAATATTTAGTGTTATTTATTAATTATAGAAATTGGTGTCAGGCAAATGGCCGCCTCTGGATCTTCTGCAGCAGTTGATTCTTTCGAGGTAATTTTCGATGACTTTTTCGCAAACGTGGGTTATCTCTGGGCAATAACTTGGCGGGTGTTAGATTTAGGTGCTCCAATGTTGCAGGTGTGTTGGTATAGACGCGACTCTTAAGAAAACCCCACAAAAAAACCAACGGCGTTAAACCGCACGATCTTGGCGGCCAGTTGACGTCACCGTAACGTGAAATAATGCGACCTCTGAACATTTCACGCAAAAAATCTAACGCAAACACAACAACTGAACAATTTTAACGCGTTGAACAACGGTAAAGCGATTCATTTTTAAATGTACAATACATTACAAACTAACGTTTGACGTTTGAAACACGCGCCATTACTAACAGCTGTCAAAATTACAGTGTTGCCAATATAGGAACCTCGAATTGGATCACCCTTTATACATATACCTACACACTACGCCATGCAATGGCCTGGAAATTTACTCAAGTTTGCCATCTTCTACTAACGCATACATTATTGGGTACCTCTAAAAGCACCTAAAGGCTCGTGCAGACAAGCGCGATAACGCGGGCGCGACAGGCAGAAATATGCCTGTCGCGCCCGCGATATCGCTCCAGTTTGGACGAGCCTTAACCCTTACCTGTAATATTCAAATATACCATAAGTCCATAAGTTGATCGCCGACAACAAAGCCGACGAGAAAGGGGCGTAAGCGATTAGGGTGTTTGTCTGTACCTACATACCTACCTGTACCTGTATCTGTTATCAGACACACATATACAGTTGCGCATCCAGCACATTTCTGCAGTCTTCACAAGGATAACCTTGTGAAGGCCGCAGAAATGTCCTGGATGCGAGAAGCACAGAACCAGTCGATGTGGCGACGCTTGGGGGAGGCATATGTCCAGCAGTGGACGTCTTTCGGCTGAAATGATGATTATGAACATGATAATGACATACTAAAATGCAAATGACAATATGGTGGAAGTAGAACTAGATTGCCTTAATAGTCTGGGACAAGCACGATTTTTCAGATAGAATAGAAAATAAAAGAATACTCTTTATTATGTAGACCATATGAGAGAATGATATCTAAATTTTTCATTAACTGGCAGTGTTCGACCGAAATTAGATTTTCAGCCTAAAACGAAAACAAAAACGAAACTTCGGCGTTAGTGTTATTTTCGACCGAAAATGAAAATAATTTAGACATTATTTTTTTTTAATATTTCCGCTGTTTTTTAACACCTAGGGAGAAAAAGACCAAATATAGGCTTTAAAAAATTGTGTACTGTTAGAAAAAACTGTGTAATTTATTATCATTCAAGAAATCTGCAAAGCCGGTTAAGTGCAAACATATAACTGAGTCAATAAAGGTTTAAAGATATTTATTTCTCATAAGAACTTATGAATAACAGTTCACTTATAATGAGATACTAAGTACTTCTTAATGATTATTATACTATAATATTTGTTGTACCTTCGTCACGATTTCTTACAAACTAGTGTGCATTTGGAATGTTCCTCGAAAATAATTCTAGACTTTTGCACTTTTAACTATATTATACATTTATTTTATACTTATATTAATCGATTAAACTAACAATAAATATGACCATTTTATTACACAAAGTGACAGCTAGCACATCTCAGATTACACCAGTGGATTCATAATTCGACTTTAGGGTTAATTTGACGTGTGGTCCGAAGCAACAAAGTTTATTCAACGATTAGTTCGTTAATATAGCTCATTAAAGTTGTCAAAAAATAAAAGGCCCATTTTGACATTAAATGTCAAAATGGGCAAATTTTCAAGACAAATTTTGTCTTCGCGACGTAACTAGTGATGTAACCATACGACTCGGTACTCGATACTCATGATAAATCGATTCAAGTTTGTATGATTATTTGATCGATTTGATTATGTATTGTAAAGTGCATCGAATTAATGTTCTGATTAGAAAATTTAACTTAAACTTTAATATTGTAGGTATTTTGAAATGATATAATGGTACGAAAGGTCAATTTGTCTTTAATTTCTTATTTTTAGTTACAATAACATTCACTCAATCACAAAAAAATAAGAAAAAGCGAAAGTGATACATTCGATCATTTTCTTCGGATAATGAGCCAAAATCGTCAGTTGAGCTATCGTCACCTGTAAATATAATTATTACTTTTTTCAATTTTATTGTCAATATTGACGTCTCTGTCAAAATCTTCCTTTATTATGTTTCGAGCTTTTTCTACCACTTTTGCCCAGTCTTCTTTAGTAATGTTGGCACAAGCTTATTTCAGCAATGTCTTCATTTTCTTAGTGGAGAATGACGGTTTTGTATTGTGGCGAGCTTCGTATTCTTTTGACTTGAGCCCAGATCAACTCAATAGCATTGTACTGAAATTGGTACGGCGGCGTTCTTATCACTTTGTGTCCATGCTGAAGTGCCAATTTAAAATTTTATTTTCGGCTTTGAGCGCCAAGCTCATTCTTTTCAGTAAAGATCACTATGCAATATTTAATTACTATTAACATCGAATGAAGCTGGTGAAATTCAGTAATTAATTGGTTACAACACTAGTATTTAAAAAAAAAGACTGAGAACGTAACTGTTTTTGAGACGTTTCGTAATAATTATAAATTGCATGTTAAAGTAAGCGCGAAAAGAATATTCGCAATGTATTCCATCATATTATTTAACGAGCCAAAAAAATGTGTTCTTTTTTTAAAACACTTTATGTAATCATTTTTATTTTATTGTTTCTTTCAGTTTCGTTCCAAGTTACATTCTAGGGTCTTTCTCAAATGTCAAAACGGGCCTTTTATTTTTTGACAACTTTAACGACCTATAGTTTGAATGCCGATAATAGCACTGAGCAATTATTGTGTCCACTACTTACATCATGACAACTTAAAATTTTGATAGTGGTCGCTAATATAAACGGTTGAACTAGAATCTCGTTTGTAAGTAAAAAACTTGGACTTAATTCAAGTGTAATCATCAAATAAATCAAAAGCGTTAAAGGAAACGATGTAACAATATCAATGACGCAATAATAACACTCTTAAAAAAGTTCACCGACACTCATGTTACATTGACTAGCTTTTGTTCAAAAGTCGATCATTCTCCTTTTCATGTCTATTTAACCTAATTTGTTGTTGTTTAAAGATTTAGATTACTTTTAAACAACAATGTAATGGGTTCTATCGTGTTAAAGTCCTACCTGATTCAGAATTTACGCTATGCAAGTCGATTAGTCTCCTTTCTCGTATTCCTGTTTACTTAGTGTGGCCGACACCGGCACCACACGTTACACACAATCTACATTTACGTCGTGTGTGCGTCATGCACATCAGACGCACAGTTGTACCGCAGCTTCCAGAATATCGACATTATCGTCCGACGATACAGATTTCTTGGTGTGGCAATTAATGAAAAAAAAATAAGTTATTGGGTTCAGTCATTTAATCAAGATACTAAAATTTACGGTTAAATCAAAATTTTGCAAGAGTTACGGTTCGACGAAAAAAAGTTTAATTTATATCATCGAATGTCTCAAAACACATAAATGTACATGGTGTAAAGGTAAGCGGGATCTGAATGTGCATATTGGAAAGGTGCACAGACCACCAAATGCACTCACCTCAGACCCTGTCTCAACAGCTACATCTACGACACCAGCAACATCCACTTTTGGCCACGATTAGTTTTACAAATATTTTACTAAGAGTAGTCATTTATAGCAGTTGTAAATTTTAACTAGGTTTTGAGATATGGATGCCTGATCAGTCACGACTGAGGGACCACCTTTAACCGATTGTAACTTTGGATGGCTACTTATACAAACTAGACGCTGAATTTATAATTGTCTGAGAACTTTTACTAAAGGCTGACGCATTTAAAAGCTTAAAATTCAAATGTGGTCCCAATAGGAACGCAAACCTTTTGATTCTGTGAACAGAACGGGTTGATATTTGTAGGGACACAATGTAAACATGAAAGGCAGAACACTTGATAAGCAAAAGGTATACAAGCGAGAAGTATGAATGGACGCCAGTGACACTACATCGGTCCGCGTAGAAGGTTGTCTTAAAGGGTTTTCAATGTAATAAATACAAACATTATTAACTTGACGAAAGACTTTAATTAATGGACCCGTAACCTTCTACAACCAGACGACAGTAGGCAGGCAACCAGGCAGTCTTGTTTAGGGGCTTACACATCGCGAAACGAGAGAGAACCCTAAAGTGGTGACCCGCGTTAAAAGTTACACGTGAACAATAGTGAAATAGTTAGTGCAATACGTTTTAACGTCGTGAGTGCCGCGTACATACGCGTACGCGTACCATATTTTTACATAACAATCAGTAAACGTTACGGGTAAACATGGGTCTAGAGCAGCAGTTCGGTCAAGAACCGGCACCGCAATGCAAGGAGGGAGACAGTGAGATAGCACAAATCACGTTTAAGACGCAAATTCCTGACTTCTGGACAGACCAACCACGACTATGGTTCGGTCAATTCGAAGCGATAATGGCGAATCAAAAGCAAGGGGAACGCACAAAGTTTAATATCGTGGTGGCAAAACTTAGCAAAGACAACGTACAACAGGTCGCCGATCTAATCCTACACCCACCAGAAAAAAAAGCGTACACAACATTAAAGGAAAGGCTCTTGACCGTGTACGAAGAGTCGGAAATTCGTAAGGTACAAAAATTACTCAGCGAAATAGAACTTGGGGAACAGAAACCATCACAAATGCTACGAAAAATGCAGGATCTTGCACAAGACAAATTTCCAGAGGACACACTACGGATACTATGGATCGGACACTTACCAGCTTCAGTACGGGCGGTACTGACCGTAAGTGAAATCGCAGATATCAATAAATTAGCACAGATGGCTGACAAGGTGATGGAAATGGCGAAACCCGATGTATCAATAGCTGGAGTGAGCACGACCACGTCACCAAGTAACAACTATCTAATTATTGCGGAAATAGCAAAACTACGCGAAACAATTGAGGAGATACAGAGAGGTAGATCGACATGGAGGCAGCAGCATGGCGCTAGACAACGATCGCAATCGGGAAACAGACGGTACAATGTTTCAGCGCAAAGACGTAACCCGCAGACACCAGACTGGGCCTGTTACTACCATTTCCGCTTTGGCGACAAGGCGAACAAATGCGTACAGCCCTGCAACTGGAAACAGGAGAAATCATCATCGTCAGCACAGATATCGGGAAATTAGGAGCGATGCAGTCAGCGGCGGAAAACTGCATCGACACGTCAAATCACCGCCTATGTGTAACGGACATTACTTCCGGCATACGTTTCCTCATCGACACAGGTGCGAACGTCAGTGTTATACCAGTGACCAAAAGACAAAGGTGCGTAACAGATAATTATAATTATAAGTACAAGTTATATGCAGCAAATGGTTCTGAAATTCAGACATACGGCACAAAAACATTAGAATTAAATCTTAGTTTAAGAAGGCCATTGAGATGGACATTTATAATTGCAAATGTAACACAACCGATAATCGGAGCTGATTTTTTTAAAATATCACACTTTATTGGTAGATCTGAATGCTCATAAGTTAATAGATAAGCGAACCGATTTGAATACGATAGGTTGCATAGTAAAATGCACAGAACCCACAATTAGCATCGTAGACAGTAATCATAAGTAATCGATTTATTATCGGAGCATGCAGACGTTACTAAACCTAGGCCATTCAAGGATGATGAGACAGACAATAATAGTGGTAACATTTTCCATCACATTGAAACTACTGGACCTCCAGTACATGCACGGGCTAGGCCACTTCCTCCCAACAGGTATCACCAGGTAAAGGAAGAATTTAGGCGCATGCAGGAGATGGGCATTTGCAGGCCGTCCAAAAGCGAGTGGGCGACACCTCTGTATGTAGTAGCAAAGAAAAATGGGGACATCCGACCATGTGGTGACTACAGGCGTCTAAACGCCATCACCAAGCCGGACTGATACCCCGTTCCACGCCTACATGACTTTACTTACGTGCTCTCAGGTAAAAAAATCTTCACCAAACTAGATATCAACAAATCATACCATTGCATTAAGGTAGCTAAGGAAGACATAGAAAAAACAGCAATTATCACACCATTTGGATTGTTCGAATTCCCGCGTATGACCTTCGGACTACGAAACGCGAGTCAAACATTCCAACGGTTCATGAACAATAATGTATTATATGGCCTAGATTTCTTATTCAGCTACGTCGATGACGTAATCATAGCAAGCGATAGTATAGCCGAGAACAAAATGCAGTTACGTAAAGTATTCGAGAGATTTAGACAGTTCGGTATCACCATAAATTTGGCAAAATGCGAATTTGGTAAATCTAAAATTGACTTTTTAGGTTACGAAGTTTCAACAGAGGGTATCAAACCCCTAGAAAGTAAAGTTAAGGCTATTCTAGACTATCCACGACCGGAAACGGTAGAGAAGCTCAGACAATTTTTAGGTATGGTAAACTTCTATAGGGCGAGTATACCCAACGCTGCTAGTCACCAAGCAAGTTTAAATGAATTCCTGATAGGCGCTAAACGAAAGGATAAGACTATTATCGATTGGAACGACAAGGCGACTAAGGACTTCGAACAGTGTAAACTAGGTTTAAAGAATGCTGTCATGATATCTCATCCGAAGTCCAATGTGCCTGTAGCTCTTATGACCGATGCTTCAGACACATGTGCAGGCGCGGTATTGCAACAAAAAATTAACGACTCCTGGCAACCATTAGGCTACTTTTCAAAGAGGTTCACAAAAGCCCAACAAAAGTACTCTACGTACGACAGGGAGTTATTAGCAATCTACTTGGCAGTTAAGCATTTTCGATATCTACTTGAAGGTAATAATCCGACTATATTCACGGATCACAAGCCGTTAATATACGCATTTAGCAAACTACAAAGTGACTCCGAAACACCTAGACGTACAAGACAACTTTTATTCATTAGCGAATTCACTACAACAATCAGGTACATAGAAGGCGAGAAAAACGCAGGCGCAGATTTCTTATCGCGCATTCAAACAATCGACTGCCCGACTGTACTTGATTTTGCGGAATTAGGACGAACTCAGGTGAATGACACCGAGCTCACACAGCTATTGAAAGGATCAAACGATAATTTATGTATAAAGAAATACTTTATGCCAAATTGCGAAACAGCTGTATATTGCGAAAATTCAACTAATTCATGTAGACCGTATTTAACACCAAGTTATAGAAAAATTGCATTCGACTCGATACATAATGTTAGTCATCCTGGTATTAGGGCAACACGCAAGTTAGTTGCACAAAGGTTCTTTTGGCCCGGCCTCAATAAAGACGTCACCCGGTGGGCAAAGTATTGCATAGCTTGCCAAAAGTGCAAAATAATTAGACATACTGTTTCAGACTTACAGCAATATTCAGAAAGTAAACGTTTTGCACATGTAAATATCGACATAGTCGGACCTCTAAAATTATCACATGATGGAAATAGGTACTTAATAACTATAATTGACCGGTGTACACGGTGGCCTGAGGCGATACCAGTCAAAGAAATCACAGCAGAAGCAGTAGCTAAGGTATTCTACGACACATGGATTAGCAGATTTGGCTGTCCCGAAAGAATTACAAGCGACCAAGGTCGTCAATTTGAGAGTGCGTTATTTAAACAATTAATGAAACTAATGGGTATTAAGAAACTGCGTACTACACCATACCACCCACAGAGTAATGGTATTGTAGAACGTTGGCATAGAGTATTGAAATCAGCATTAACGGCACGACTAGAAAACAACCATTACTGGTGTAATGAACTGCCTACACTATTATTAGGACTACGCGCAGTAGGAAGAAGCGACAATGGCACGAGTCCCGCAGAATACGTATACGGACAAACGCTTCGCTTACCAGGAGATTTCTACAATATCTCTGACATGCAACAGTACGACAACCATACGCTATTGGAAAACATTAAAAATACCATTAGTAAACTCAAACCTGTACCCCGTATTTCACGAGACTCACACGCACTGTTTGTGCATATTGACTTAAAAAATTGTGAGTATGTATTTGTTCGCAATGACGCCATACGCCCACCATTAACGCCTACGTACAATGGTCCCTATCGCGTTATAGAAAGAACACCCAAAGTATACGTAATTCAGCTACCAAACAGGAAAAGTAGTATATCAATAGATAGGTTAAAGCCTGCATATGTACTTAATGAGCATTCAGAAACTAGCAATGTTTGCACAAATCCAGACCATAGCATAGTACCTCCAGATAAGAATAATGAGAAGTCTATATTGTACAAGAAAACCAGCAGTGGACGTACTGTTAAGCCGCCAGTAAGATTTAACCTGTAAACACTATCCTAACGTACGATGTTGTAATAAACAACAGTGACCATTGTTCTTTCTTTTAAATAAATAAATGAAGGACCGATGGTGTAACAAACAACAGTGACTATTATTGTTAAAATAAATAAATGAATGACGAACAAAGCCCGCACAATAACTAGTATTGATCAAACTAAATATAACAAAGAACAACTTGTGCATTATTACTAAATTAATCAACGGTCACACGTACTCATTTGTCGATAAGCAATTTCTTTGTAAATACTAAGAACAAAGATATAAATATAAGATAACAATGAAACAATTCATATGAAACAAATTTCTATTATATCAACAATGTTAACAAAGGGACCATAGTTGTAAGGTAACCTTAATATTCGTTGTTCTCTGTCCCTACAGGATGTAACAGTATACGTTATTTATAAATAACACTACGATACAAATTCCTAGTACCTATTCATAAGTATAAATTGTATTATGTTTTAATACCTACTTTTAAGATAATAGTAATTAAATAAAATTTTATTTTTACAAATTTTGGGGGGATGTAGTGTAGGGACACAATGTAAACATGAAAGGCAGAACACTTGATAAGCAAAAGGTATACAAGCGAGAAGTATGAATGGACGCCAGTGACACTACATCGGTCCGCGTAGAAGGTTGTCTTAAAGGGTTTTCAATGTAATAAATACAAACACTATTAACTTGACGAAAGACTTTAATTAATGGACCCGTAACCTTCTACAACCAGACGAGGCAGTCTTGTTTAGGGGCTTACACATCGCGAAACGAGAGAGACCCCTAAATATTCAATAAATTAGTTTTAAAAATCTTTTACTAACAGTAGTCATTTATAGCAGTTGTATAAATTTTAACTAGGTTTTGAGATATGGATGCCTGATCAGTCATTACTGAGGGACCACCTTTAACCGATTGTAACTTTTGAGTGGCTACTTTTACAAACTAAAGGCTGAATTTACAACATTGTTTGAGAACTTTAACTGAAGGCTGACGCATTCAAAAGCCTCAATGGGACCACCCGTGTTAAAATCCAGCAAGCCATTAGACATTACCCTCCTTCTCGGGCAGTCGGGGTAAACAGGCAGTATGAGCTCTGTTTTAATTTGATAAAGGCCTGAAACGAACACGGTGAGTAAAACTGTCGCATTGGACTACTGGTTCCATGATACTGTTGAGCATGAGGTCCTGGCTTTGACTCCCAGGTTGGCAAAGTGATATTGGATTTTTCCATCAGGAATTTCTTGAGTCTAGAGTTTGTGCCCAGTTGATGGCAATAAACTCGCCCCCTATTTACATAGGACTTAAACATAACTGGCGAAATGTGGGTATACTACAGGTACACCTCTCCCTCCCTTATGGGGGCGATATTATGTTATATGAGTAAAATTGTTTACAACAGTCAGTAATTCATAAAGTTGTTGATTGCAGGTAAGCAGGTGATTAAAAAACCTGCCCACTAAGGTCAAATTTCACCAACAAAACAACTCGATCAGCACGTAAACCTTGTTCAGGTTCAAGAGATGGGTCTAAAATAGCTGCTAAATTAACCGTGCATTTTTTTGTGTCAACACCTGTTAAATAAATTCTGAGATAGTTGTTAAATTTAACAGTCACAACTCTGAACACAGAGAACAATAAATACCCTAAATAATTAATAAATCGCGTGGCTCTAGCAACTGTTAATGTTGTATTAATTCTTCAGTCAGACACAGATTGTTATTTAGTCGAGTTGATGTATATTATTGAACAGCTGAGTTCGGAAATGTTACATACATAATCAGCCTATAATGTTCCCACTGTTGGGACACAGGCCTCCTCTCTGTGAGGGGGAGTGGGCCGTAATCTACCACGCGGGCCCAGTGCGGGTTGGTAGATGTCACATATCTTCGAATTTTTTGGTTCTAGGACATGCCGGGTTTTCCTCACGATGTTTTCCTTCACCGTTTTGAGAGCAGTGGTGATGAAATAATTTACACAAAGTAAAGCGCCTGTCTGGGTTCGAACCTACGCCCTACAACTCGTAAGTCGCCACCACTGCTCCGATAATAGTGTTACAATAAAGACTGATATTCGTTACGATGAAAAGTATGAAGGAAATGAGAAGAAATCATGTAAACAATCTGTCTGTGCTTAAATTTAATAGTTGCTAAAAAATCGTAAAACCTGCTTACTTTGCCACTTTTTCATGTGTCAAAAGTTTGATTAGCTTTATAAAAATAGAATTACATTTATATGAAAACATAATGAGTAACCTACTCCTAGACGTAGTAAATTTCAAGGATTTATATTATTACCAAATATATATTTTATTTTTTAAATCAAAATAATAAAAGATTAAAAATAAAATAAAAAATAAGCAAAAATGTTTTTAACATCAACTTAAATAAAGTATTGTAGTTACAATACGAGTAAAAGGATTCTCCATGAATCCTTTTAAGCAAATAGTTTGCTTGTGTTAGGATGTTCCGCCCGTCCCAAAGTTATGTGAGGCTGATAACAGCTAAAGCAAGGTCACTGCGACGACTGCATAGAAAAGAAAGAGAAGCGCGATGACACAGCAACAAGGGCAGGTACCTTAACCGTTGTCGCTACTTTATGAGATATTATGATCTATGTACACAGATTTTGAAAAAAATGTACAATCATCAAGAAAATAGGCAGTTTTCACACAAACTTTTTTTTTATGCCAATTGATCCCGTTTCTTATAAGGATCAAAAAACTCTAGCGGACTAGAAAAGTCAGAATTCGCAAAAACTATTCCCATACATTTTGAAGGAAATGTGAATCCAACTTACTTTTTTACGATGGATAGACTGGCCGAAAATAAACCAAAAAAATATGAACTTCGGACGAATATGCGTAATAATTTAATTTGGTTTGAGAACAATATTTACGTAATTTGTTGCTTTTGGAAAATCTTTTTCATCCCATCTAAAGTTTGAATGCAATTCGCTTCGATAAAGTTCTGGCCGGTAATAAAAAAGCGCACCAGCCGACGCGGCATTGGTTAACCAAATAAAAAAAAAGTACGTGGAAACTTCGTATTCGTTTTTTCATAACTTTTTGTCAAAATATTACAGACAACTTTAATTTGATAATAAAATAAATTTGTAATTTGGTTATGTAAATATAAATATTCGTCACTATTAGTAGTAGTAGTAGTGAAGCATCTCTTATTTATTTTTCTCATAAAGGGGGATGAAAAGCAGAGTTTGCCACACGGTACCAACATTATTTAACCTTGAGCGACGTATTTTGAATCGCTACGCTTAGGATTCTACTCTAGAACCCCTCGCTATGCTCGGGATTCTACTCTGGATTCGAACAATCGCTCTCGCCTTTAATACATTATTTTGGTCCCTTGTGACACAATCTACTATTCCCATACAAAGGTTTTTTGCGATATCTGACTTTTGTAGCGGACAGTCATTTTTAACGTTTCCCATAGAAGTCTGAAACTATAAATTATTTGAGGTCATTTTCTTCTCGGAAATCACAAACAACAAACTATCTTGTTCTTAAAGCAAATACATATAACGCGTATTCGTTCGAAGTTTAATTTTTTGTTTATTTTCGTCTAATCTGTCCATCATAAAAAAGTAAGTTTGAGTTTCTTCCCTACGAAATGTATGAAAAAAGTTTATTGCGATTTCTGACTTTTCTCGTACCTCTGTTGATCTAATAGAGTTTTTTGATCCCTGTTAGAAACAGGATCGATTGGCACCAAAAAACATTTTGTAAAAACTGCCTATTTTCTTGCTGACTAAATGTTTTTCAAAATCTATGAGTGCAGATGAGTCTAAATGTCTCAAAAAGTTAAGAACGATCTTCTAAGACCATTTTCCTGTAGCTACAATGGTTAAGGTAGCTGTATCCTTACTGCCCCGTGTCACAAATCCATCCTGTATATAAATAATGGTACCATACAGAGTTTTATTCAACCTCTACAATCAACTCGTAAGATTCAATGTTGTCTTTAATTTTTTAACCGACTTCAAATATCATAGGCACGCTTATAGCGATTTGGGTATTTTTTATGGCAACTCATAAATCAAAATCAAAATCAAAAGTCATTTATTCAAACTAGGCTGAAAATCAGCACTTTTCGAACGTCAAAGTTACATAAGACAGTCCCCCAAAAATGCCCGCCCTTCACCACTTCCTAGTGCTTTAGCTGGGAAGAAGAAGTGGTAGAACAAACTCTCCAGCAGCACGTCTGTCTGTTTAGTTATATAAACTTGATTCTATACAAATCGTATGCAAAGTAATTAACATTACGAAACACAAAACATTGGATTAAATTACACACTTGCCATTCGTTAGCTAGCACGCGCCAGTATACCAACAAAACAATGAACAAACTGTACTCAAGCAGATAAAAATTACAACATAAAAAAACCTCAATAGAACTTAATACCTAAATAAAAGCCTCCAGGCATAAAGGGCGTGCCCGCTTACATAAGGCAATTGCTGTAGCTCGAAGTGAGAAATGATAAACTAGCCCAACGAAGTAAAATAAGTAAACAATTACTAATAACAATTAAAACCATGATCAGCAAGACGACCAGTCACCACAAGCAGCACCCGTTCGCGAGCATAACGCAAAGATCAGCCATCACCCCCCTCGCCATATTGGAGCGAAGGAGGCAACCCGACCCCCGACGCTAACGCAGGCAGTGACATCTAAGGGAGCATGACGAGCTTGCTGCCGGTTGCTCAGGCAAGAATAGTATAATCAATAGTCGAGGACGCTAGCTAACCACTTATTGCAATACAACTCATAAAACACACATTGTAATGAGTAGATTATGTCACTAATAAATTAAAATTTACCTAAATTAAATTACATTGACATATACAGTCAAATAAAAAATAATCAATTATATGAACTCATATAACCTGTCAGTAGGTAAGCTAATTCTGGAGAAAGAACATAAACATTGTCTTGAGTTAATCGCAGCGACCAACTATTCTTATCGTTTATGTAGTCATTGATACAATAGTATGCCTTTGAACAAAGGGTGGATTTTACTTTAGTTTTAAACGCATTAAAAGGCAAATCTAGCAAAAAAGAGGGCAGCATGTTATAAAAAGTTATACCAAGCCCAACAAATGAGTTATGTACCTTATGAAGCCGGTGCAATGGAGCTCGTAATTTGTCCTTATTTCTGGTGTTAATATTGTGAATATCACTATTTTTAGTGTATAAGTGTATATTTTGCCTAATATATAAGATGTTGGCCAAGATGAATTGTAATGCCACCATGAGAATACCAACATCTTTAAAAAAATCTCTCAGAGAAACTCTGGCACCAAGCTGGAAAATTGCTCGAACAGCTCGTTTTTGAAGAACGAATATATTTTGAATGTCAGCGGCTTTGCCCCACAGCAGAATACCGTAGGACATAACGCTATGAAAGTAACTAAAATAAACTAATCAAGCTGTATCAACGTCAGTGTATTGTCTTACTTTTCTGACGGCGTAGGCGGCCGAACTGAGCCTGCCCGCTAGGCTTGATATATGAGGGCCCCACTGAAGTTTGGCATCTACTGTTATACCAAGAAAAACTGCCGAGTCTACAGTTTCAAGCACCCCATTATCTAAGACGATGTTGGGACCTAGATTCCTAACATTTTCCTAGGCAAGGCAAACATTATACATTTCGTTTTCTTGGCATTGAGAACTAGGTTATTCGTCGTAAACCAATCCGTAACCATTGAGAGTGCACTGTTTACGTCATCAAAATCTTGTCTATTCCTGTTTACTTTAAAAAGAAGCGAGGTGTCATCTGCAAACAATACAACGTCACAGATACCCTTTAAATATAATGGTAAGTCATTAATATATACTAAGAATAAGAATGGACCCAGTATTGAGCCTTGAGGTACACCTAACTGAACTGGTAATGTAGGCCATACACGCTACGGTCTACCGGAGAGGTAATCTGTGCAGGTATGCCTGCGCAGGTCAACCGAACAATGGTAGCGTGTATGGGGACGTTCCGGTTTATCGGAGCGGTCTTCAGTTCTCTAAAGCGATGGCATCGAATGTGGACGATGACACGCTGGCATTGCTAGGTCTTGCTTTAATTTTGAAGAAAAATGATACGAAAAACAAGCGAAGAAAGTGGTGTAAGCATTGGTTATTGAAAAGGAAAACATATAGTCATGTTAATTTATTAAATTAATTGAAATTTGAACCAGAAGATTTTAAAAACTATCTTCGAATGGACGAGAAAACATACCTTAAATTACTTGAAATGGTTACTCTTATGATAAAAAAAGAAGACACAGTTATGAGAAATAGTATTTCTGCGCACAAAAGATTATCAGTTACATTGAGATTTCTCGCAACTGGCAGAAGTTATGAGAACCTAAAATTTTCAACAATTATTTCGCCTCAGGCACTTGGAAAAATTATTCCTGAAACATGTGAGGCTTTGTATAAAGTACTTAGAAGAGATTATTTGAAGGTAAGTCATTAAAACACTGTTATATTACAGATAATATTTATTGAAAAAAATACGATTTTAATTTTAATCATTAAAGTACAAAACTGTCGTGTACAAATTATTCATTATCAACATTGAAATTATTAAGGAATGTCGCTGCCGAATCTGGAATCGATATAATTATATCGATATAGTTTCATTGGGCTGATTTCCTGGAATTGTAGGTGTTCGTATTTGTGGCGAGTAGGGATTGCCTTGGGAACTGTTGAGTAGATGGCTAGTATGAAATGATTGAGAAATATACTCTGAATTTTGACTAGTGGGAAATGGAAGGCAGGGTGGGCTAGGACTTCCGGAAGAAACAAAACTTACAGGGGTATATGCCCTACTGGAATTAGGAGAGGACTGATATGCATGTTGTCGATATTGCTGAGCAGGAACATAGCTTCGTTGATTTTGTTTCAAAATATCTCTCATGTTAATATAGGCATGCTCGGGAGTTTCCTATTTCTGCTTCAAAAAGTAAATCATTTATAAGTTTTTCTGCGACTATTATTTGTTTCGCATCTAAAGCCCTCAATTTCATCGCCACATTTTTGCCAATAATATCGCACCTATCTTCTGTTACAATTGGGCGAGGACGCTTAAAGTGATCTCGTACCGATTCCAATACTTCATTTGCTAAGCTTTCATCTTTTCTTTTTGTTTGACAAGGTTTTGGTGGGCGAGATGAATTATTATTTGACGATGTTGATCGAGCCTCGTTGTCGGTAGATACGCTGTTGGATAAATATTCTTCAGCGGCATTTGAAGAGTCTTCAGTGTTGTCTTTCTAAAAACATAAATAATTACATATTATATTAATAACATAAAATAATTATGATATATTTTTGTGTCCTGCCGCTATAGATATTTCACATCAAAAATAACTACTTATTGTATAAATGATAAATATGTTATTTTTATATTACAGTTTCCTACATCTGAAGAAGAGTGGAAGGAAATAGCAAAGGTGTATGAAGATCGATGGAACTTTCCTCATTGTCTTGGTGCAATAGATGGAAAGCACATAGCAATTGTTCCACCGGCTAATAGTGGATCGTATTTTTATAATTATAAAGGGCAACATAGCGTGGTTCTTATGGCAATTGTTAATGCAAAATATCAATTTATGTATATAGACATTGGCGTGAATGGCAGAATATCCGATGGAGGGGTTCTACAAAAAACTAAATTTTTTAAAAAATTAGAAAATAGTGATTTACATATTCCAAGCAGTGAATTGTTAACAGGAAGTAACCGAAACTTACCAAATGTATTTGTGGCAGATGACGCGTTCCCATTACGCCCCGATATGATAAAACCGTTTCGGCAGGCAGATTTAACATCGCAAGAAAGAAAAATCCTGAATTACAGATTATCACGCGCGAGGCGGACTGTTGAAAACGCTTTCGGGATAATGGCATCACGATTTCGGATATTTTATACTCATATAAATTTAGAACCCGAAAATATCGATAAAGTAGTGAAAGCATCTTGTGTATTACATAACTTTTTAATTGAACACTCAAAAAAGTCTTATGCACCTCAAAAATCTTTTTATCGAGAAAACTCTGAAAACGGGTCTATAATTTCTGAAGGATACACAAAATAGTACCATGGAAAACTTGGAAAGAAGAAACCCAGGAAATACTTTGAACAACGCGAAGATAGTCCGAAACAATTTTATGAATTATTTCAATCAGGAGGGAAGGGTTCCATGGCAAAATTATCATGTAAATTAAAAAAATAAGGCTGAACGGGCAGAGTAGGTAGTTCTAAATACATAGTTATTATTAGTGATGTAAAGGATCGTTAAAAAGGTAAATACACGGATACGGATCTTTATTTTCGATGATACGGATATCCGGAACATCACTAATAGTTCTATTATAAGCTTTAGTGAAATTTAGAATGACTGTAAATACAAAATAATTATGTGTTACATGTATTGAACTTAATAAAAAATTATACTACAAAGTATGAAATATTTTACTTACCTCACAACTATTTTCGTCATCACTATCTAAGTTGGATGAAGATTCCCTTGGAGTGCATTGATCATGAATGAAATTGAACAAATCGTAGTACCACAGTTTAATACGGTACACATCATCAGCAGATGCCCCAGACTTTAAAGTTTTCTCATATTTCTTCTTTTCCTTCCTAACATTGCTTCTTAAGTTATTGATCTTTTTCACAACTACATCTTTGTTCGCATCTGGCTCAATTTCTCTCAATTTTTCTATTAGTAATTTATAAGCAGCTTCTTTTTCGTCTCGATTATGGCAATCTTTGTTTTTAATTTGCCAAAGACATGGATTACTTCTATAAATTTCGATAAAATCTTCAAGGATTTTTTTAGTTGAATTTGGTGGCGCCATTTTCTGGCAATACGATGCGAGCGATGAGACAACCGTCCGAAAGAAACACTAGAAAACAACTGACGCGACCTGCGCAGGCAACCGGAGTACACGCACACACGCACAGGTACACCGTACGGTGTCACTCGAAAGAATCGATTTTCGATATTGCGCCGGTCGCCTGCGCAGGTTCAAAAACCTGCACAGGTCTATTCCCACACACATTCCGGTCTACCTGCGCAGGCATACCTGCACAGGTGGACCTCTCCGGTAGACCGTAGTGTGTATGGCCGGCTTAACCCGGAAGATTTTACACCATTCACATCTACACATTGGAACCTATCATGTAAATAAGAATTTATTACTTTGAGAGCTTCATTTTGGACACCATAATGACACAGTTTACGCAAAAGCGTGTCATGGTCCACGCAATCAAAGGCTTTGGAGAGATCACAGAAAACTCCAATAGCATTTTGCGAGTTCTCCCATGCGTCAAATAAGTGTTTCAGCAGTGCAACTCCCGCATCTGTCGAACGACCTTTTGTAAAGCCATATTGTTCATTATGAAGGAGGCTGTTTAAATTAAAATGTCTTAGCAATTGCTTGAGTATTAACTTTTCAAATATTTTGCTAAATGCAGGTAAGATAGAAATAGGTCTGAAATTGCAGACGTCATTTTTAGTACCTGATTTAAATAAAACTTTTCAAATATTTTGCTAAATGCAGGTAAGATAGAAATAGGTCTGAAATTGCAGACGTCATTTTTAGTACCTGATTTAAATAAAGGTATGACTTTACTACTCTTCATGAGGTCAGGAAAAGAGCCCAAATTAACACATTTATTAAAAGTAACAGCTAGATAGAGGGCTACGATTTCAATTATATTGCTTAATAGTTTAATGGAGATACCCCATGTATTTGCTCTCGGAATGGATTTGGTAAAATTAAACTAAACGGATGGCCACCGGAACTACTAAATAATAAGTTTTTCACGGATTCGATTACTTTAGTATGGTCGGTAAGCAATTCATGCTCGTCACAATGCATATGGAGAAATGGAGCCGATGATGGAGTACAAGGAGAACTCCTCAATAATTAACGTCCCTGCATCAGGAAAAGTATATTTTGTAAAGGTGATGAGCAGTTGACGCATTAAGCTATTGTAACTTGGGGTGCGTGCTGAAAACCTCCTCGTGTGCCTGATTGCTGCTGGTTCCCTGCGAATTCGTTCGGGCGAAAGAGCAGTCGTCGGGCCGGTGCATCCTGGGCACAGCCAATAGTCTCTCCATGTTTCGGAGAGGGTATTGACTGTGGCGAATTTCTGCGTGGCGGGGAGCTTCATGCTCGATTGTCGCTCGTCCACTCTCCTCTCTGATTACAGAGGGCAGGTCGAGTGGGCGAAGAGTGGCGGTGCTTGCTATGCACTCACCCTGCCAGCGAGCTAGCAGCGGGAGAATCGATTCTTCTGCCTGCAACCGTCGAAATCGTAAACCGTAAAGAGATCACAGTCATGTTTTGTGGCTTGGAACGGGACGAAGATCTTGGCTTGGTCGCCCGGATCGCGAGGATAATAACCTCTATAAAAAAACCTCTAATATCACGTTTTGGTGCGCGACAAGGATATGAATGGCTGTGGAGTAGTGTCATCTGCAACTTTGTAGTTGTAGGTGGCGCATCAGTTGTTAGCGCACCCCCAGCCAGGGTACCAGTGGACCCCCTGGTTGAGTTACAAATGTACACTTGCCTAGCGAAAGGGGGTGAACCAAGGTGTACTTTTTAGATCCCCCACACTCGTGGGAACAGACATGGAACAAACTAACTCAAATAAAACTGGAAGACAAGGGGAGGAGAGTGATGCGGGGTCAGAGTCCGACGCTGCATCAGGCGGAGAGAGCTCTGGGTGCTTGCAGCAAAAAGAGGTGTTGGAGAGGAGTCGGGAGTTCAGGCGAACCTCGAAGCGGCCCAATTCGGGGTCTTCCTCCTACGAGGGAGTCGGGCGGAGGAAGAAGATCCACTCCAGCCGGCGGGGTGGAGCCCGAGGTGGTAAAGGGGTGGACAGAGGGCCCCCCATTAAGGAGGCGAGCAAGCCGGGCAGGGCTGGCCCGGCCAAGCTGACCAGCCCGGCCCAGCCAGCCGGGCGACCCGAGAGGCTCACCGAGGGGCTCCCCTCTGAGGTTTCTGGAGGTGGGGTGGAAGGCGCTGGCTGTTCTGGGTCAGAGCGTGCGGTCGGGTTTGCGGAGGTCGCGGCCGCTGCGATCAGGGCTGTATCTGTTAAGAAGCTCAGGTCCTCTAAAGATCAGGCCATAGCCACGGCCACGACCTCTATTGTGGCGGCAGCGGAGACCCTGCACGTCAGGCCTCCTTTGGACGGTATGTCCGAGATGCGGGCGGAGGTCGCCCGTTTGACAGCCGCCATGAAGCTTCTCCGAAAGGAGAACGAGAAGCTCCGAGTGGACCTGACTGGGCTCCAAGGAGCCGGCCCCTGAATGGAGCCACAAGGGGGGCAGCAGCAGGGACAGGGACGGCCCGTGCCTATGGGGGACCGGGTTCTGACCCTGGTGCAGCAGGAAATGGCTTCTTTGTGGAGCCGTTTCTCCGCCCTGGAGGCCATCATCCTGCGCCCCCCGTTAGCAGCGAGCCAGCCGCCCTCTGGCCAGCGGAAACCGGCCTCGAATTCATCCACCACAGGAGCTCCTCCTGGAAGCCTCGATCGTGTAGGCCTGGGTGTCACCACCGGACAGGCCTGCTGACATCAACGACGAGGCGGAGTAATTCCGGGAGGCCATGTTCGACATATGTGACGTGGCATTGCCCCGGGTCCAGCCTGGACGTGCCTCGCGCCAGGTGTACTGGTGGTAGCAGGAGCTGACGGCTCTGCGCACTGCGTGCGTAACTGCGCGACGCCGGTACACCAGGCACCGCAGGCTCCGAATCAAACCTCCGGATACGGAAGCCATTAAGGCGGAGCTGTACGAGGGGTACAGAGCGGCGAAGACCACCGTCTAAGTGGAGATCCTGCGGGCCAGGGGATTGGCCCACGAGGAGTCACTGGGGACTCTGAACAGGGACCCGTGGGGACGCCCGTACAAAGTGGTACGGGATAAACTCCGCCCATGGGCTCCCCCGCTGACACAGAGTCTCCGGCCCCAGCTTGTGGAGGACGTGGTGAGTGCTCAGTTCCCTTTACGAGGGGAACACACCACCCCGCCCATGGCTCCTCCTACTGCGGTGCCCGATGCGGACCACACCGCCAACGACGATGACGACGATGATGCTCTGGAGGTGACCGAGGTAGAAATGAGAGCGGCGGTTCGTACCGCCGTGGCTTAATGCCAAAAATACAGCCCCAGGACCCAACGGCTTACCTGGGAAGGCCTGGGTCCTGGCCTTGGAGGCTCTCGAGCCTTGACTTACGGGGCTGCTAAATGCATGCTTGGAGAGGGGCCAGTTCCCGCTTCGTTGGAAGACGGGGAAACTGTTCCTCATAAAGAAGGCAGGGCGCCCTGCGGACTCTCCGTCCGCTTATCGGCCCATCGTGCTGCTCGACGAGGTGGGCAAGCTCTTTGAAAGAGTCATTGCAGACCGCCTCGTCGGCCAGCTGGTGCGGGTGGGCATGGATTTGGCGGAGAGCCAGGTTGGTTTCCGCAGAGGGCGCTCTACGGTGGACGCCATCATGCGCGTGCGAGCCCTGGCGACGGGGAATGTTGTTGCCTAGGGTAGGGTCGTCTTGGTGGTGTCTCTAGACATCGCCTGCCTTTAATACCCTGCCCTGGAGTTGCATCAGGGAGGCACTCCGGTACCACCGGATGCCGCCCTACCTCTGTCGTGTGGTCGAGGCCTATATGACGGACAGGACCGTCATTTACCCCGGTCACCAGGGAGTGTGGAACCGGCAAGAGATGTCGTGCGGTGTCCCGCAGGGATCGGTCCTGGGGCCGCTTCTGCGGGACATCGCATACGACTGGGTGCTGCGCGCCGACCTCTCTAGCGGCGTCAGCGTAGTGTGCTACGCTGATGACACGTTGGTCCTGGCGCAGGGGAGGTCGCACCAGGTGGCGGCCGAATTAGCCACGCGGGGTTGCGACAATCGTCAAAAGGATCCGGCAATTGGGACTCGAGGTGGCCCTGCACAAGTCCGAGGCCATGTGTTTTCATGGTCCTCGGAACTCACCACCATTGGGGTCCCAAATAACTGTAGGAGGGGTTTTCATCGGCGTCGAGTCGACGATGAAGTACCTGGGACTCGTCCTCGACAGCCGGTGGAACTTCGTGGAGCATTTCCGACGTTTGGCTCCCAAACTGGAGCGGGCAGGCGCTGCATTAAAGCGGCTCCTGCCCAATCTAGGAGGTCCAAACGCCCCCTGCCGGAGGCTCTACGCGGGGGTCGTGCGGACAATGGCCCTCTACGGGGCTCCTGTATATGCGTGCTCTCTGGCGCTGCGGCCAGCCCGCCGGTTGAGTACGGCCCAAAGGGTCATGGCCATCTGGATGGTCCCGGGATACCGCACGGTCTCCTGTGAAGCAGCGAGCCTCCTTGCCGGATTGCCGCTATGGGATCTGGAGGCTAAAGTCCTCGTGCTCGTCGTATGGGAGTGGCGCGAGGAGGCGAAACGCCGGAGCTTAACTCCGCTGCCGCGAGAAATCGTGGTACAGCGGACGGAGCTCCGGCGGGATCTCGACATGGAGAGTACGGTTGTCACAACCCAGTGCTGGGCACGCCACGATTGCGGCGATAAGTCCCCTCTTTGAGGAGTGGCTAGAGAGGCGCCACGGCGTTCTCACCTCCCGCCTGACGCAGGTTCTCACCGAACACGGCAGCTTCGGGAGGTTCCTGTGTCGGATAAGGCGCGAGGAAACGTCCGGGTGTCACCACTGTGTGGATCAGCCGGAGGACACGGTGGAACATATGCCCTCTCCAGTTTGGGAGCCAAACGTCGGAAATTATTATTGTATTATTCTTATATTACGGCCACCCTAAGAGCCGATTTTTCCAATCATCAGATAAAAAGTTATCCGAAGACTGAAAAATAGCCCCTTAGACTAATTTGTTGTTCCTTATAAATTAAGTTTCAAACTTTACTTTTTTGCAAAATGTTGTCTATTTTATTCAGTAATTCAAGTGAAATAAACACGAAAGATGGTTTATTTAATATTATATTATTTACACGATCAAGAAATAAAATAAAGGCCCATGATTGTATTTGAAAAATAAACATGAATTAATTAATAATAAAATTGAAATTGATCTATTTCAATCAAATTATCACCTAGGCGTACCTAGTGCCGACAAAAATCAAATTCGATCCATCTATTCCGATCCAAACTGCTCAATACTCCTGCACACAGCTCAATTGTAGTCGCAAGATGGTCATACATACGCAAATAGAAAACATTACGCCTCATCTGTTCCATAACAGGATCAATAACACCAATTTTGTTGCTGTTTACCTGCGTCTTACTACGCCGTACACCTTTAGGTTCCACTGGAGGTGGTATATCTACGAATGAATCCGATACACGAGCAAATTCTTTATCAAACAGATCGGCAAACTGACCAAACAAACATTTTACCGTGCGAAGTTTTTCTTTTATAAGACTGTCACCTTCGTACCAAGGCTTTAAAAATTCTGCGTGAGATTTTCGTAACAACTCATAATATTTCATTCTGTCATCAAACTGTTTCGCCATCATCATCTGTCTCCAAGAATCTATTGATAGATCCCAGTTCTCCCCCTTAACCATTTCTGTATACAGCTCTTTCATTTTGTTGACCTCTGTCTGATGATAAAAGCACACTGGATTTTTCATAACAAATATTTCTGCTTCCACGAAGAATTTCTTGTATGGATAGATTTGCGGAGTAGCTTCGAAAACCTTTTCAATTATTTCTTGAAGTAACTCAAATGCTAAGTTATTATCCACGTTTCTTTGAATTCCTTTTTTAAGAAGTGCAACTTTCTTCATTATCACATTTTTGTCTTTAACTGAGTCAGCGTATAACTTTATAACTAGTTTTGTTGTATCGTGTATAAATAAATTTACATTAGATATACATAATTCCCAATATTCACTATATATACCAGGCGAATCGGAAATAAATGTGAAAAATATCTGTTTGCTTTGACCAGGCGATATTACGTCTTCGTTTTTGTTGAAAAAAAATACTTGGTCATAAGCATCTTCGGGTATAAAAGGAATTATTCGTTTTATTTTCTTCCAACAATATCTCAAAGTCACAGTTCCTAGGTTCTGGAGAAACAGTTTACACCTACCTGCTCTTTTTGCAGGAACATTGAAGTAGTAAGTCCAAAAAGTGCAAATTTCATCAGAATCTTCTTCTTGAATTGCAAACGATGACAAGACGTCTAGACTTTGTCCAGGTATGTTTTTGTAAAACACAGAGTTATTTATTTTCAAAGCATAAACACCACTGAGCGGTTCTTTAGGCTGATCCTTTGCATCTTCGATGATAATGTCGGGTAGCGCAGGCAGTTTCGGTGGTGGAGGTGGAGGATGTATGCCTCTTATTATTAAGCCATCGATATCTGGCCTGAAACATAAATGTTATTTTATTATAGTGATATTCCTTGTGGACTAAAGTGAATTATAGCAACATTGATTGGATTATGATAGAAGGTACTAGCGATTGTAATGTTTGCGGTTTGAATTAAAATATATTATAATAAGCCTGCTGTAGGAAAAGAAAATCTTGTAACGAAAACAATTGGCATAATTACAAGTCAATACAACAGATAGATATATAGAATACTCTTTATTATGTACACCATAAAAATTACAGCTATAAATGTAGAATTTTACATAGGGTGACACAATGGGCGGTCTTATCGCTAAAAGCGATATTTTAAAGACAACCTTTGGATCGATTAGGGGGGAAAGGAGAGACAATACTGCAGGTAGTCTGTGGTGTACCATTCACATATTATATATACAATAAATACATACATACATAAAACAATAGACAGAGGGAAAAAACACAACGTAACATCACGCCTGTATAAAGGGTTAGGCAGAGGTGCCAGTTATGTTTGAGTCCCATGTAATAGGGAGCGAGCCTATTGGCATCAACCGGGCACAAATCTGCTACTGAGAAATTCGAGAAGGAAAAACCCAATAGCACTACCCGACCCAAGAATCAAACCCAGGACCTCATGCTCGGCAGTAGCGCTTGCGACCACTAGAGCAATAAGCCAGTCAACGAGGCAGGCAGAAAAAACAACGCAACCTTTTTTGATTAAAAAAACATTTTATACCTGTAAGGATCAATTTTCATTATCTCTTCAATGAGCTCGTCTTCTCGTTTGTTTCTATACATTTTATAATTAGCATCCAATTGATGACAAGACTGGCGGAGTGGTTCACCAGCCATTCCCAATTCTTTTTCTCGAACATAGGCAGGAACTCCAATATGTTCCACTATAGTTGGATGGCCCATTTCAGCTGGTGTTCTATGCAGCTCATAGGCTGGTGCACAGTAGCAACGCTGTTTTAGTCTTGGTGGTCGAACCCATAAAGATCCTCTTACCCCCGTTATTTTTTCTATCTGCGCATGTTCTAACGCAACCTTTCGTTCTTTGTCTTCCCGAACATTGGCCAACAGGTTCATTGCTAGATCCACTGGTGGACGTTTCAGCTTTTTTCCAAGCCCAGCGGTCTCGTCTTCTCTGATTTGTATCCATTTTTCCCAAAGTAATAATTCTCGGTCTGGTGAAATAGGTCTCTTGTGGAACGGTATGTCATTACCCTTTTTCTGCATTTTTGTTGATATATCCCAATTTTATAAAGCTATTTTATGTGACTGATGACGTGGAGGATCGTCATGACAATTTTGTCTGCTCTGTTATGTCAAGTGTATAGTACAAACAAGCTTTGTTTGACATTGCCATGGTTACGAATGATGTAAATAGTAAGCCTTATTTTGATTTTTTATGTCGTAGTGCAAAATTCAGCAAATTAATATAATGTCCTAAAATTTTGCCTAATTTACTTTAATATTAAATTTTATAAGTATCTTCAAAAATCATGGAAGAAGCAGCAGCAGAAGAAGGTATTTTCCATTTTTCTTGATGTTTATAGATACTACTCTTCTACTACTGCACAATTTACTGCACTTCACCATAAGCCTAGCAGTTCACAGCTAGAACCTAAGTCTTTGCAATTACATGACCACGATCCTCGACCACTTTTCTTCATCAATCATCAATATTTAGCGATGCAAGCTGCCACATTAGAATGAAATATATGAAAATTGAACTAAACAGAGTAAAACGACAAAGAGCAACAAAATAAATAAGTAATTTTTTTTTTACCACTATTGCCCCTTAGAAGGGGACCCTACACAACTAAAGGGTTGACCTTGACTCCATAATTGGATACACTGGAGACATTTGCATGTATTTTATTATTATGTAGGTGAAGAAGTAGTAGCAGCACGGCCCGTAGAACCGACTATTGAGCCCCCGTACGGGACCAGAGAATGGATTCAGTACTGGAGTGAATTTGAAGGTCATCTTCCAACACCAATAAATGTATCCATCACAGGGTCCATGTTATACAAATGCCCTGATCTTAGATGGTTGAATTTTGATGTGTACCCACATAAGGTGAAATTGACCAATACTGGGTATACACGTAAGTATTTTATATTATTTACATTTAGTATTAGCTTCTTGGCTGTTAGAAGATTCAGCTTTTGTTTTTTCTTTTGGGTGGGAAATCATCAAATAACTTCTCCCGCTCTGTGCGGAGCGGAGGGTATTTCAGACTCTTACTGACTAAAACCCACCCTTATTCTTTCCGTTGCCTGTATTGCCAGGGGCCTCGGTAACCCTTTTGGACTTCCACGTGACCCCGGCAGGCATCGGCCCTAGTGGACCCCTACACTTGTACTAACATCTCTTTGAGGCGTGCATGGAACAGAACGGGTCTTTATAGGACGGCGAGCTACCTTTCCCTCAATCGTCCCGCCTCCTCCTTCGCGAGCATTACTGCTTCTCAGAAGGAGGTGACGGCTGCCCATGCCCTCTTGCTCCGTACCATGGCCTGAACCAGGGCTGGACGCGAGAGATCTCTGCCTCCGATCGCCTCCACGAGGACACGACGGTGCTCTGCCCAAGCCGGGCAGACCTCCACCGTATGCTCCACCGTGTCCTCCGAGCGATCCACATAGTGGTGACACCTGGGCGTTTCCTCCCGCCTTATCTGACACAGGAACCTCCCGAAGCTGCCGTGTTCGGTGAGGACCTGCATCAGGTGGAAGGTGAGGACGCCGTGGTGCCTCTCTAGCCACTCCTCAAAGAGGGGACTTATCGCCGCAATCGTGGCGTGCTCAGCACTGGGTTGCGATAACCGTACTCTCCATGTCGCCATGAAATCCCGCCGGAGCTCCGTCCGCTGTGCCGCGATGTCTCGCGGCAGCGGAGTTACACCCGTCGTTTCACCTCCTCGCGCCACTCCCATAGTACAAGATTCAGCTTGGATCAGTAATCAAGTAACAACACAAACACTGCATTATTTCAATCTCATCCAGTCGGGATCGAACTTTTGCTACCTACCGATAATCGAAAAATATGTGATTATTGAATATAACACAGCACTAAGGAGATAATGTTGGTTTACCTAGGTATCGACCTACTTTACGATTGTAACTGAAGATTACGTCCTTTCGTGTTATAAAGTTAAAATTTTGTTGATACTACAAGGGACCATTAATTTCAGGTTTCATAATTTTCTATTATGCTTAAATACTTTTATATGTATGTAGCTTCGAAAATGACAGAAAAATTGTCTACACAGAGGCTCCTATAACTTTAATTAACAGAACAGGCATGAGTGGTTTTGGCATGAAAGTGCCCACGCAGCCAGCCTGACATCCACAGAGCAAGGAATTGTCGCGCGCCGGCAGTGTCTAATAAAAATGTATGGTGCCGAAAGTGCCTTCTCTCGTGGATCCCATTGAAATATGTGTTTCTATAGAAAATAGCTGGCCCCCTGGTTGTTAGACAGGTACATTCAACAAGCTAACAGTACACCGGTTTCGTTGTTGTGGCTGAGGGCTTTAAATAAAAACTCATCGTTCTAAGCCATCGTGATCTTTACATCATTTGTATCGTAGTGCGAGAAAACGGTGACATGCTTGATTTGTCCAACTTGTTCTATTTTAGGGTTCCGTACCAAAAGGGAAAACGGGATCCTATTACTAAGATTCCGCTGTCCGTCCGTCTGTCTCTGTCTGTCCGTCTGTCACCAAGCTGTATCTCATAAACCGTGATAGTTAGACAGTTGAAATTTTCACAGATAATGTATTTCTGTTGCCGCTATAACAACAAATACTAAGTAAAATAAATATAAAAAAAAAAAATCATGTCTGTTGTATGGGTACCCCCATACAACAGACATGATTTTTTTTGCCGTTGTTATAGATAATGGTACAGAACCCTTCATGCGCGAGTCCGACTCACACTTGGCCGTTTTTTTTGTTTTTCTTTCTTTTCTTTTGTTTGTAAGGAAAGTTCTGACAGTGCTGCCTCTAGCAGTGGCTACCGAGGCTCTTCTGTGCTCTATGCTGACATCGAATTAATTATTATGCCTAGACGTGGTCATAGCCGCTCAAAATAATTACTTGGGCGAAATCATTGGTCCTTCGGAACATGGTAACTTGCTAGTTAATGAATACTGTCATTTGTTAGGGCACTGTGTGGGAAGAATATGGATAAAGGCTGGACATTGTGACTGATAGGGAATTCTATAAAGGCATCGAAGTGTGCTTCGAGTATTGGTTGATTTATTGGTGTTATTTATCTGTCTGAGAAATTGAAGTGCGGCGTTTTTTATTCTCATGTTAAATGAATAAAATTGGTCTCAAGACTCGTAATTGTTGCGGTCTTTTGGTGTATCATTGATCCGCAGTGATACCCCGCGAAATACAAGTTTTCTTACGTTTTTTGCAATTTGCAGGTCAGTGTCAGGTTGTATCTGGACCAAAATATGATTCGACACCGTAACAAATATGTATTTACAGAATTATAATCATTAAAACCGCTCTTAGTTGTTCCATGAGAACAAATCTCTTATAGAAAAATTCTTAGCGACTATTTAAACGTCTCTGAATTTTCGTCATTTAAATGATTTGAATCAACTTGTATAAATAAATCCCTCACTACGCCAAATCCATAAGTTTAAGCCAAAAGTAAATTGCTGACCCTGTCGTGATATGGAGCAACTCTAATCGTGTTTATTTTCCCAACATGTTAATTATACAGGATTTACGTCAAAGCCCTGTCCAAACATGATGGACGTCACAATAGCATTTGAAACAGAACTGACACGTAGATCACACTAGCATTTCAAGGCGACACTATTAATCAATTTAAATGTCAGTTTATCACTGTCTGATCTGCATGAAAATGCATTAATTAGTGTTGTTATGTTTCGTAGTGTTAATTACTTTTAATACGATTTGTATAGAATCGAGTTTCACTAACTAAATAGAAAGGCGCGGGGGAGTTTGTTGCGCCACTTCTTATTCCCAGTTAAAGCACTAGGAAGTGTTGAATGAAGGGCGTTTTTGGGGGACTGTCTTATGTCATTTTGACGTTCGAAAAGTGCTGATTCTCAGCCTAGTTTGAATAAATGACTTTTGATTTTGATTAATTCGAATCTGTTTCTGTACGTAGTTTGATAAGGAAACTAAAATGACGTCAAAATTTTTGGTCCTTCCATCGAAAAAAGAAAAACAATAAGATAATATGCATTCATATACCTAACCGATAAGTGTCAATAGGTAGGTACCTATCATTAAGTTAATTATTGTAATCAGAGAGAGAGAATTGTATCTTTGCAACCATAATATTTGGCCAGGTGGATTACCTTTACAAAGAATTATGTGTAAATACGACGGATAAGACATGACATAGCGGTTCACGGGCATGTGTGGTGGTACGAAACCTTTACATTTTTTTTTTTGGTTGGGAAATTTTCAAATAACTTCTCCCGCTCTGGGCGGAGCGGAGGGTATGTCAGACTCTTACTGACTAAAACCCACCCCTATTCTTTCCGTTGCCTGTATTGCCAGGGGCCTCGGTAACCCTTTTGGACTTCCACGTAACCCCGGCAGGCATCGGCCCTAGTGGACCCCTACACTTGTACTAACATCTCTTTGAGGCGTGCGTGGAACAGAACGCGCCGTCGACCCGGGCCGGGTCTTTATCGGACGGCGAGCTACCCATTGCTCACCCTCCGCAAGTCCGCGCCTACGGTGGCCGGAAATCCGCCCGGGATTCCCGACGCCCAGGGCGTCTCCTGCGGCGGCTAGGGTCGAGAAGGTGTGAAATTTGCCTTTCCCTCAATCGTCCCGCCTCCTCCTTCGCGAGCATTACTGCTTCTCAGAAGGAGGTGACGCCTGCCCACGCCGTCTCGCTCCGTACCATGGCCTGATCCAGGGCCGCACGCGAAAGATCTCTGCCGCCGATCGCCTCCACGAGGACACGACGGTGCTCTGCTCAAGCCGAGCAGACCTCCACCGTATGCTCCACCGCGTTCTCCGGGCGATCCACACAGTGGTGACACCCGGGCGTTTCCTCCTGCCTTATCCGACACAGGAACCTCCCGACGAAACCCTTGCTTGGTGCGGTTATCGGCGCTGATTTTGTCCTTTTTTTACAAATAATAAAACAACATCATTATTTTGTGACCCAGTGGTAATGTCTTCAAAATGGAGGACGGAACGCCCATACTTGGAAGGAGGCCCATTTTTGGAGAAACATGTGCTGTCTCAAATTCATTTCCATTGGGGTGCTGACATGATGGAAGGTAGTGACCACACAGTCGACGAGAGGAGATATCCTGGTGAAATGCAGGTTAGTTTAAAGAAAGTTTGATTTTTTGCTTATAATTGGAGAAAAATTAAAAAGCGGTAATAGCTGTATTAGAGTATGTAGATATTCCTGCGAGGTAATTGCGTAACACAGTACATATAATAATATATATTAGCATAAATAATATATACTACTTATATGTACTGGTTATGGAACTTGACAGTTCAACAGACAGTTCCACAGACAATTTTTTTTTTCAAACATATGAAGCAATGGATTAGCAATATAGGTACTTAAACAAACTAAACAGCCATAGCTCATTCATGTTGATATCTTTATACTTAAATATGTTTTTTTTTATGTCTATGTTAGTTATAATATAGCATTCTAGTGGTGAAACTAAGTTTTAAAATCAGCCCAGTAGTTTTTTTTTTTTTACTTTATTTATTACAGAAATACAAGACAAAGTCAAATATATAAAAGGCACTTTTGAACGTCAAAATTTACTGAAAAATACAATTTCCCTCTTCAAAAGTCTTTGTATGGAGAAGAATAAGAAACTTCAACTTTTGTTAGAGTCAAGTATGTGTGTACCCCTCCCCCCCCCCGCCCCCCTGCCGGCTAAATGGTTGTTTAGCGAGATGTGAAAAATTTCATGGCAGTAGTACATATAATGAAATGAAAAGGAAAACTATCACAGCTAAGCGGGCGTTACAAGTTACCGCGTAATAGTCGACCAACTTAAATTTGCAGTTGGAGGATTGACCGTGGCATATATCGATGTAAGGGAGAACATGTCTTTCAACTATTGTTAAGTTGGTTTTTGGGATAAATTCATCCCAACTTCCGAACTACGGAACCCTTCATTATGCGTGGTCCGACTCACCACTTGGCGAGTTTTTCTTTATTTATGATATCATATTCGCTACTTCTAACATTAGGTAATTTAAATCTTATGTATTTAGTTTTTTTTTTCATTTAGTACAAAATTATTTACCTTAACTTAGAATATAGAAAGAACCAGAAGCCGCGAACACGCCTAATACTATAGCGTCAAAAATTACTCCTAGATAGAGTAGTGTGATGTGCAGCCGATCAGTTACTCTGTGAACGTCGTATCGCGTAACGTGTTTTACCGGTGTGCAATTTTATTTAATTATGCCGTCTTGTGTCGTTCATACCTGTAAAAATGCAGCGGGGCTAAAAAATAAACAGGATGGGATCACATTTCACGTGTAAATAGCGCATTCAAATATCGTCTTATTTAATTACTGAATAAAATGTTCAGTTTGTAATTGTCATAGAGAATGATGCATCCATCTTGTTAGTGTTGCCAGTATAAGAGTTTTGATTTTCTCTTCTTTTTATTACTTACTGAGGGCATTTATTCGTTGTAGTGTTAAATTAATAACAACTTAAAAAAAAAACCCGACTTGAAAAATAATGCAACCCGTATGTATATATTTTGTTAGAATTGCGTAACATTCATAATAGGTACTATGTTAGACTATTAGGATTTCTAGAAGGGGCGGGTGTAAGAAATTTTGTATCTATGAAAAGACCAATTGTGATTTTATTATTTATATTATCTTACCAATACTCTCAAGGTTAACCCCAAAACGGGTTAATAATGTCCAAGCTAGCAACATCACGCGGGTGGGAAGTGAGGCGGGCGCGGGACGCTTGTCTTGATTTTGTACACAGCGTTCGGCTTGCATTGACAGTTGAAAGCGGATTCTGGTTCTTTCTATATTCTAAGTACCGTAACCCAATCTTGGACCTGAAGAAAAGAGTAATTCACGTCGTCAAGATTTTGTGACCATAGGTCTATTTTAAAGATCAATGATATGCCATCTGCGAATGCCACCATCTTCGGTTGATTTTAAAGTAATTGGGGTATAGTATTAAGGTAAACTAAAAAAAAGAGGCATGGACCCAACATCGAACCTTAGTGCTCTAGTTTCAGCAGAAGTGTCTCATGGTTTACGCAATCGAACACCTTAGAGAGGTCGCAAGCCTATCTGACGGACAGGGCCGTCATCTACCCCAGTCACCAGGGAGTGTGGAACCGACAAGAGATGTCGTGCGGTGTCCCACAAGGTTCGGCGGCCGAATTAGCGGCACACGGGGTTGCGACAATCGTCGAAAGGATCCGGCAATTGGGACTCGAGGTGGCCCTCCACAAGTCCGAAGTCATGTATTTTCATGGTCCTCGGAACGTGCCACCGTTTAGACCGTTAGGAGGGGTTTACATCAGCGTCGAGTCGACGATGAAGCACCTGGGACTCGTCCTTGACAGCCGGTGGAACTTCGTGGAGCATTTCCGAAGTTTGGCTCCCAAACTGGAGCGGGCAGGGGCTGCCTTGAAACGGCTGCTGCCCAATTTAGGGGGTCAAAACGCCTCCTGCCGGAGGCTCTACGCGGAGATCGTGCGGTCCATGGCCCTTTACGGGGCTCCTGTATGGGCGCGTTCCCTGGCGCTGCGGCCAGCACGCCGGTTGAGCGCGGCCTAGAGGGTCATGGCCATCCGGCTGGTCCGGGGATACCGCATGGTCTCCTGTGAGGCAGTGAGCCTCTTTGCCGGATTGCCGCCATGGGATCTGGAGGCAAAAGTCCTCGCGCACGTATGGGATTGGCGCGAGGAGGTGAAACGCCGGGGCGTAACTCCGCTACCGCGATAATCGATAATCGCAGCACAGCGGACGGAGCTCCGGCGGGATCTCATGGCGACATGGAGAGTATGAGGTTGTCGCAACGCAGTGCTGGGCACGCCACAATTGCGGCGATAAGTCCCCTCTTTGAGGAGTGGCTAGAGAGGTGCCACGGCGTTCTCACCTTCTACCTGACGCAGGTCCTCGACGGACACGGCAGCTTCGGGAGATTCGTGTATCGGATAAGGCGGGAGGAAACGCTCGGGTGTCACCACTGTGTGGATCGCCCGGAGGACAGGGTGGAGCATACGGTGGAGGCCTTGGGCAGAGCACCGCCGTATCCTCGTGCAGGCGATCGGTGGCAGAGATCTCTCGCGTCCGGCCCTGGTTCAGGCCATGGTACGGATTGTGAAGGTCTGGTCAGCCGTCACCTCCTTCTGCGAAGCAGTAATGCTCGCGAAGGAGGAGGCGGGACGGTTGAGGGAAAGGCAAATTTCGCGCCCTCTCGCCCCTAGCCGCCGCAGGAGACGCCCTGGGCGTCGGGAATCCCGGGCGGATTTCCGACCACCGTAGGAGCGAGTTTGCAGACGGTGAGCAATGAAATGAAATGAAATGAAATTGTTTATTCTGTAAATAGGATATGAGAATTACTTATTCACGTCATATTAAAAAATAAGCTAGATGGAGTCGACATTTCCTATCTGACTACCCCTGAGAAGAAATGGCGAAACAAACTCAAGGGTCATAAAACTCAAGGGTCAAGGGTCAACTCAATGGGTAGCTCACCGTCCGGTAAGGACCAGGCCCGGGTCGACGGCGCGTTGTATTCCACGCGCGCCTCAAAGAAATATCGTCAGCACAAGCGTAGGGGTCCACTAGGGCCGACGCCTGCCGGGGTCGTGGGAAGGTACCAAAGGGTTACCGAGGCTTCTGGCAACACAAACAACTGAAGGAATACGGGTGGGTTTTAGTCAGTAAGATTCTGACACACCCTCCCGCTCCGCCCAGAGCGGGAGAAGTTATATGATGATTTCCCACCCGAAAAAAAAATAGAGAGAGGTCGCAAAAGATTCCAATGGCATCTTTTGCTTCTTCTTAGGCGTTAAAAATGTTCTGGTGACACCGGCGTCAGTGGTACAACGCCCTTTAGTGAAACCATACTGTTGGTGAAACCGTACATAAAAGATGGATTTTTATTAAAATGACGTAACATCATTTGGTTGAGCATCAGCTTTCCGTTTGGAAAGCTGATGCTCAACCAAAGGTCAACCAAAGCTAAACAGCTTACTGAAAACTGGCAGAATAGACCTATGATTGTTGGGTTCTTTTCGATCACCGGATTTGAACAATAGAACTACGTTACTGTGTTTCATGCGGTCTGGGAAGACTCGTTGGTCTACATTGGCGTTAAATATGAAATCGAAATAGGATGCAATGGTTTCGATGATAGATCTACAGACTTTTACAGTTATTCCCCAGAGATCTTCTGTTGATTTAATTTTAAGATCTTTATTATTGGTCAAGGACGGCTAATGAGACATCAATTTTCTATTGTTTGACTCGAATCGGTGTCGCGCGGGGTTTAACCGGTTAAAAGCTTTTATAACAGCCTGGGAACCCCCAGGCTGTTATAATGTATGCTGAAATCTAAGCTCCAAAGTGCATGTCTTCATATTATATCTAAGTAAGCTATTTCTACATCTGAGTTGATGGAGCCATGTGCAGTCTCTAAATTAAATTCAGTATGTCACTGTTTTTTCCTACCTGTTTAATTATTTATTATTTGCCAAGTAGTTTTTATTTTATCATCAGCTGATTTTATTGTATTGTTTATTGCTAATAAAATAAAATCAACTGATGATAAAATAAGAATCGTGCTTTGTATTAACAATATTAGAAGCAGCCTTGGTTGTGGTAGTTATCACCCATGACATAGCCCATATCCTGCATAGAAATTTTTGTAGGGACACCCATGTTACGCACTCGTGCAATTCGGGATATCGTTTTTGATTTCCCTTGGGCTCTCAAGTTTTTTTCTGTTAGTGTTTCTAGGATATGACGAAATACAATAACTTTGAAGAATGACTTGTGAATTTTTGGCAAGAGTTTTGTTGATAGTGTTCTAAAACTATATTGTTGCCAGTTTAGAAACTGCATTAGTAAACTGTATTACTTAGGATTTGCTCCTATGATCCAGGTGATAGGTGCTCCAATAACTTCTACCTTATATCTACACTAGCGGCCCGTCCCGGCTTCGCACGGGTGGACATAAACATTTAGGACAAACCTTATTGATTGCTCCGATTTGGATGCTGTTCTGATGAGCATAATGGATATGTGGATCGTAACTGAATGCCGATCTATTACTATGAGCTAAAATTCTATTACGCGTCCTAGTTGTTAACGACTGTTGTCTTTCTCTCTGTGCAATAAGTCGCTGCGAGCGTTCGGCACTCGATTGTCGTTCGTATAGTTGGAATGATCTGGCATTTTGTTCTACAAGGCGAAGTGACCATTCTACGCTAGATTCGTTTGCCCGTGCTTGCGAGTTTCTAGCTCTATTTTCTGCAAGTCGTTGCGAGCGTTCAGCACTCGGTTGTCGTTCGTGTAGATGTGATGATCGGGCATTTTGTGCTGAAAGACGTAGCGAACGTTCGTCGCTGGATTCCTTTGCGCGTGCTTGTGACATTCTGTCACTATTTTGTGCAAGGCGTTGCAAACGCTCAGCGCTAGATTCCCTTGTACGTATTCATTAGATTCGTTCACTATTTTCAAGCAAGGCGTTGCGGACGTTCGGCACTAGATTCACTTGTAAGTGTTCGTGAGATTCGTTCACTATTTTCACAAAGGCGTTGCGAACGTTCGGCGCTAGATTTTGTGGCCCGCGATTGCGACGCATACGCTCTCTGATTTGTGAGACGATCTGAATTTTCAGAAGATGATTCTCCAATACGTCGTATTTTTGCTAATCTCGCTTGGTAGCAGCTTTTAGATAGTTGAGACCTTTTTTTCGAGGAGCCTATTTCACAGATGTGCCTGCCCCTCTCTCGCACCGCAATGCCTGGCTAGCCACGACACGGCGCGGCGCGGCGGCGCCTTTTCTACATTTATGACTTTTTAAATTCGTAATATCTATTGAATGGAATAGCCGATTTTAACAATTCAAAAGTAATCTACATGAATTGAAACAGTCTTGAAATCAATATGATTTATTTGGATAAGGATTTAAACAGAAGTATGAATAACATGGTCTAATTTTGTTTGGTATTTCTATCAACTTTTAAAATGTAAAAAGTGGTTATTGTGACATAACGATAATAGTTGGACATATAGTATTGCGAAGATTTTTGTAGTTATTGATATGTTCTTTAATATTGTAGAAAATACTTTTGTTCTATCATCAATAGTTTTTGCAGCGCATGCGACGAAAGATGTTTTATGGCATTTTTTTCACACCTTGGGTTACGTTACTAAAGTTTTATTAAGTATCCCTAATCTTTTCTAGCAATAAATATAACCTATGTTACTCAAGGTGAATGTAGCTTTTTAATGGTGAAAGAATTTTTGAAATCGGCGCAGAAATTTTTGAGTTTATTCATTACAAACATACACACACACACACACACACAAATACAAATCATTCCTCTTTATAATATTAGTGTAGATAATCAACTTGTAAAAAAACCGGCCAAATGCGTGTCGGACCACACCTCCCTAAGTTCAATTTCTTCCATATGAACTGTTCCTTAAGAGATTTGCTCTTATGGAACAAAACTAACTAAGAGAGATGTATTAATGATTCTAATGGTTATAATACTGTAAAATTTTTTTTTTTTTATGGTCGTGAATCATATTTTCAAGATACAACCTGATAACTGTGTCAGGTTGTATCTTAAAAATATGATTCCTGAAAATTGCAAAAAACGTAAGAATATTTTAAATTTGCGGGATCTGTGGATCCACCTTAACATATTCAGAATAGGGTAAGTAGGTGCCCTGACCCCTCTTACAAAGCAGAAGTATGGAATGGGGGTCGGGTTATGCAGGTCACTGACTGTAACCTGAAAGTTCAGAGGGTACTTAACTTTGATCTTACAAAATTTGAGATTCTGTAAATCCACTTTCATGTACCTAGGTAGGCAGATACCTACCTACCATAAGTAACTAGGTAGATACAAGCGTGTGGATTGAATTTACACAAGTAGCTCTACATTTCTCGGAATAATAATATGATCAATTTCGACTATGAAACAGGAACTACTCCACAGTTAATGAAGTGAGTCCCAACAATAGGAATGTTCCCGTTAGGTACTTTAATTTAAAACTTAGTTCCAAAGAGGTACCGTGTAAAGGAGACTGTAGAACATTATATTATAGGAAATACATAATGAATGAAGGGATCCTTAGTTCTGGATAAGTATCGCTTACTAGTTGGGTTCCTGTGCTCTCTGAGGTCAACGGAAACGTAACTAATATTATTAAAGTTTAGGTCGAACAAGGTCTCAATGAAATTAGTGATTATAGCTCAAACAAATTCCTAAAATAACAACATAGAATAGAATACTCTTTATTATGTACACCATAAAAATTACAGATACCATAAAAGTAGAAATTTAGCATACTTATTCCTCCTCCTTTTTTTGAAGTCAGTTACAAATGCGGCCTGGCAATGTATAGCAGTTCAATTCGATCATCATCATCATCATTTCATCCGAAAGGCGTCCACTGCTGGACGTAGGCTTCCTCCAAGCACCGCCACTTCAACTGGGACTTTGCTTCTTGCCTCGAGTGGATCCCTGGGGCTTTCACAAGGTCATCGGTCTACCTTGTGGGAGGCCTTCCAACGCTACGTCTTCCGGTACGTGGCCTCCACTATAGAAAATTTCCGCCCCATCGGCATCTGTTCTGCGAGCAATGTGAACTGCTACTAAAATTTTTGCCCACTGCAATTTTGGGGGCTATTTCGGTTCTCATAGCAGTTTAATAAAACTAAATACACACATGGGCAAAGTTTGGTACGATAAAAAGATCCGTCTCCGTTAAAATGTGACCCTAAGGACCACAAGTCTATTTACCTGAAGTAGGTTAGATAGGTTGCTTGAAAGCATTTATTATTCGGTAAGGCTCAAAAGCCTTATAATAAATGCTTTCAATTAAGGCGGTGGTTTAACACCATCGTTATTCACACGCAGTGATCTGTTACGAGGTTTCACTTTCAATGGGGCCTCTTCATCACCTTACTCAGACGATCAATCAATCGTTTTGGGAGGAACGCTTTGCGAAATACAAAGGTACAATACAATTGGATTGGTATCAAAATTACTGGGTAGCAAATTGACCACGTCGCTCTTAGTCCAAATCTCAAAATGTCTAAATCTCAAAATACCTATGTCGCAAAATGACTACATTGCTTCTAGTTCAAATCTCATAATATCTAAATCCCAAAATACCTAAGTCGCAAAATTACTACATCGCAAAAAGTCCGAACAGTTGTGGAGGTATCAGGTATACAGGGTTGATATTAGAATGACTGGATACATTAAATATTGTTTGAAAAAGTAAGTGGTTGATATCAGAATATGTATTATACTTATACCCAAAATAAATGATTTTAAAATGTTTGTCTGTTTGTTCAAGCATCAAAATGGACAGATTTGGTTCATGTTTGGTGTAAAGGTAGAGTGAATCTTGGGGAAGCACATAGGCTAGGGAAAATAAAACATTTACGGCATAAAACATTTATTATAATAATATTACTAAGAGAAAGAAAAAAAAATCCTTTACTACAAAATAATTTCTTATTTCAAAAGGACTAACATTAATTATTTGTGGGTTAACTGTTCTTTTAGGTAATAAATATTTAAAAGGAAGTTTAGCGGTGTAATATCTTCCATTCGGAGTTTTGTAAGCTCCCGTCGGTATTTTCAGTCAAAAAGAATTGCTTTCTTTTCCCTGTTTTCTGTTTTGAAAAAAAAAATCTCTCTCACTATCATATCCTGGTATCTGGACTCTTTTTTAAGTTTGTACAGAAAGTGGATCAATGTGGTTCTTTTTATTCAAACCCCAAGACGATGGTGCCAAGCTTTCATTGCATTATTGGTTCGGTATCTCTCATAAGAACATGATATCAGTGCTTTTTGTGAGCCACTGTTTTTCAAAATAGGTTATTAATGCACTCATTCCTTCACAGTTTGCCGCGTAGTTAACTGTTGGGTTCCAGCCAATATTTATAAATGACGATGATAACAGTGGTAAATTACATAACCAGTCCCTTCTATGAACGCGTTCATTTGTGCCATTTCAAAATCACATTTTTATTTGTTAATTTTGATCCCCAATACATCACGCATCATCGAGCTTTGTAACTGTGCATAGTTTTTGCATATAGAGGCAAATAAAAACATCTTGTTATGAGAATCAAAACCATATTCGCTGACCAAAAAATTATGCTTGATAATGTTTGGCATTTCTACATCAGTAGATTTAGAAACTTCGGTAGTGTTTACTTCCAGAAACCTTTTCCGTGTTCTGTGTAACGTATCCCTCACAGATTCAAAAGAAAACATCTTCTCATCATCTTCTTCTTTAACCTAGGTAAGCATAGTTTTTTCGTAATGTTTCTTCACTGACTCCATGCTTTGGCATACTTTGTCTTTTGCGGCGTTGACAACGATGTCCCTTTTCTGTTTTCCAGGATTTAACACACAACTACTCGTATGAATGCCTTCACGGATTATTTCAGACGGTATTTAACGCATTTGCACATCGCCAAAATTTCGCCGATTATCTTTTACCCAATTATAGCGGTAACCGTTGCATTACACAGTCGGGGCTATTTTTTTATTTGAAATAAATATAATTGCATTGCTAGACATTTGTGATCAAAGAGTATGTAAAAACTACGTTATTATTGTGATCATATTTTAGCAGTGACATATCTGTGTGAATTGCAGGATTTTGAGATTTAGACATTATGAGATGTGGATTAGAAGCGATGTAGTCATTTTGCGACTGCCTAAGTCGCAAAATGACTACATCTATCATACCTGTTTTTTGGAGAGACACAACTGTAGTAAATTCAGTCAGTTTTGTAGTAAATAGACTTGTTTGTAGAAGATTCTATTATTTTGATTTATGCCATTACAAAATTGCTCTCACCGTTTCAGAGATATACGCGAAAACAAAAATGTGTGACCCTTGACCTCGAATAAAAAACAACCCACCAGCGGGATTGATGGGGACTTTTTACAAAGTATGTGTAATAACGTTTTCAAGACCTGCATGTCGATTCTGTAAAAATCTCACCGTGAAAACTCGCGTGGAATGTGTTGTCAGTGTCATCCCACTGATGCTAGGGAGTGACCAAGCATTACATTTATAATCATAATCGAGATTTTAATAATATTTTTATGCTAATTCTATTGATAATTTTATATAATTTCAAAATTAGTATTTAAGCGTTGAAACCTTACTATTTAGGTTTTTTTTTTAATAAAATAGCAAAACAGAAAATCAGTCAGAAACTAAATATGGTTTTTTTATTCCAAAATGATTGGTACTTTTCGCAGCCGCCATCTTGCTTGATTTGACCTCACTATTGGCTTTAGCACCCCCGAAAACCATGAAAACTACACCCATGATGAAAAATCTGAATATTTTCGCAGCTGCCATCTTGGTTTTTAGATTTGACAACACTATCGCATTTAACACCCCCGAAAACCATGAAAACGATACACATGATGAAAAATCTGAATATTTTCGCAGCCGCCATCTTGGTTTTTAGATTTGACCTCACTATCGGCTTTAACACCCCCGAAAACCATGAAAACGATGAAAAATGTTTGTAGCCGCCATTTTGGATTTTGATATAAAGGTGGTAAAACCAAATTTTTGTCGCGCATTTAAAAATAAAAAATGGCACATTTAAAAAAAAACTCTACTTGATATTATTAACAGCCCCTCACGCGCAAGCGCGGCGTGATCTTATTACTTCACCCGATTCTCGTAACCATAGTAACCACTCGTGCCGGCTAGGTGAAGTGAGTCGGTAAGGGCGACGCGCGAGTGTCGTGATCTTATCACTTCACTCGATTCTGGTTGCCATAGCAACATCACTTCACTTGGGCTGGGTGAAGTGAGCCTAGCCGCCCGCCGGCAGGGGCGCGCGCCGCGCGAGTGTCAGTTGAACTGTTGAATTTTGTTACAGTATTGATGACGGTGATTTTATGAATATTATTTTATTATTGGCAATGCGTAGGTCGGTATAAATTTACCTTCTTAAAATAAAATATTAGAAAGGTACTTATTAAATAATCCGCACGTTTTTTATTCAAATGGTTTATGTATAGACACACACATCGTGTAGTTAGGTTTCCACATAGTTTGTGAGGGTATAAATTCTACGGTCCGCCAGGCACACTTTTCACACTCGGTTACCTCTTCTTATTGAAAATATTTGGGTTAATAACAACGCTGAATAACGTCGCACAGGCTTTAGTCGACTCAATCCACTATCGCTTCTTCAAAGCACATCGCAGTTGGGTCATGGGATTGCGTTTATTTAATCAGTTAAAACACATCACGATTGGGTCATGGAATTGCGTTTATTTAATCAGTTAACTGATTATGATCAATAGAATTAGCATAAAAATATTAATAAAATCTCGATCATGATTGTAGATGTAATCCTTGGTCCATCCCTAGTATCAGGTGGAATGACACTGACAGTTCACTCCACGTTCACTTCACTTAAGTTTTCACGGTGAGAAGGTTACAGAATAGCACTGCTGGTCCAAAATTCAGTTTGTTGGGAATTAATGCAAACTGAATGTATATTTTGGCTGGTCTACTAATGAATTACCGTAATTTATATACAATTATGGAGCACATCTAGTTTTAGAAATATATTTCACAAAGCCGTTTTTTTTAAGGTCGGTATGCCATTACTATAGGGCCTACTCGTCACGGGTTGTAAGCTGCCAAATTCCAATGACAGTCGTCGGGGATTGCAGACCACGTAATTATTGTGGTATTGCTAACCCTTTTTTTTTGTTTTAGGTGGGAAATTATCAAATAATAGCGGGAGGGCGTGTCAGACTCTTACTAACTAAAACCCACCCGTGTTCCTTCCGTTGCCTGAGTTGCCAGGGGCCTCGGTAAATCAGCGCTGGGGCTCTGTCTCGCATAGGGTCGCAGCATTATGCTGAGCGTTGGCCGTTTTGCGTGGATGTGACGCATATTCTCCCCCAAATTGTTTCTTTTTTGTATTTGTGTTCCTTCTTTGCGTCATGTTTACCGCAAATAAACGTATTTTCTTTCTTTTTTTCTTTCGGTATCCATTACGGACTTTCCCACGACCCCGGCAGGCATCAGCCTTAGTAGACCCCTACTTTTGTGCTGACGATATCTCTTTTAGGCGCGCGTGGAACACAACGCACCGTCGACCCGGGCCTGGTCCTTATCGGACGAACTACCCATTGCTCACCGTCCGCAAGCCCGCACCAATGGTGGCTGGAAATCCGCCCGGGGTTCCCGACGCCCAGGGCGTCTCCTGCGGTGGCTAGGGGTGAGAGGGCGCGAAATTTGCCTTTCCCTCAACCGTCTCGCTTCCTCCTTCGCGAGCATTACTGCTTCGCTGAAGGAGGTGACGGCTGCCCTTGCCCTCTCGCTTCGCACCATGGCCTGAACCAGGGCCGGCCGCGAGAGATCTACGCCGCTGATCGCCACCACGAGAACACGGCGGTGCTCTACCCAAGCTAGGCAGACCTCCGCCGTATGCTCCACCGTATCCTCCTGCTATTGCTAAATTGTCATCTTGAATTCGTTATTCTACATATAGTTGACCGACGTCATTTGCATCATTCAATCGTTCAGTGGCGTCGTTTGCAGATAGTGACGTCGTTTTACTAAAATAAAAATCTAATTTTGGATTTTCCCGTTTCAGGTGTCCTTTTTTCGTTCGGAATACTTGACACAAGAGGAAGCTATAAAACATCCTGATGGTGTGACGATGGTTTGCTACTTGATCAAGGTTAGTAGTTCCAATATCACCAAATAAAGAATTTCATTTTAGGTTACTGGAAGATTCACTGTAGAAGGTAATACGAAGAATGACCTACAAACTTTATTCAGGCAAAGTAGGTGTATCCCAAACAAGACGAGTCCTACTTGAATGAATGTCACCCTCCAGTAGCGCCATTTACTTTTTCTACTTAAAGGACTATATTTTTTATAGGCATCTTCTACTGTACCTTCAAAAGCCGCAACTCTCCATTGAACTTCTGACATTATTTCTAGTACGGCGTCAACCCAGATGACAGACTGTCCTGGGTGATCGAAGGCTTCCCAAGAGTCCAAGAGGCACAACAACACACTCGGATAGGCCCGTACCCTATGTCTCGACTCATTCCCATGTTCTATGAAGACTATTTCCTTTACTGGGGCAAACTGGAAACGGTTGCAGGCAAACGATTCGCGATCAAGTGGTTGGTGCCAAGAGTCGTTCTGTTTGCGTCTTTTGATCAGGTGAATGCAATAATAATTAATATATCTAAAAGTTTTTTTTTGTAATTAAATATAATTAATCATAAACTAGCGGAACCGAATGAGTTCGTACTGTCTTTTCAATAATTCATACAAAAGTCCCGTAGAAAATACACTCAGCTGAAAATACACACATTTTTTCCCGATTTTTCCCATCAACATTTATTTTTCTTGTATAAAAACCTAATTCGGACTGTTACGAATATTTTTACCTTTTTTATTTAACCAAAAGATACCCACATCGCTTAACAACGAACATCATGCGATTTTTATACAGTATGAAACCACTTAGATGCAATTAATGATACCACAAGTAATACTAGTCCACAGAAGTATAGCAAAATTAAATATATTCGATTTCATATCATCAACAAAGGAAGTTTATTGAGTTTGTTTGAGTCATGAGAACCTATGTAGTTAGCATAATACTTTGATGGAAGTTCTTTTGCTTTTTAGGGTTCCATACCTTAAAACTACACTGGTACAATAAATTAAGGTGCATTCGGCTAAGTTCGGATAAGGAATAAAAACGTATCACGAAAAAATGACGCAAAATAAGGGACATATTTAGATGTTTAGTGTTAGCAACATAGAAGGCAACGTCATTTTATTTTGCCCACTCTTAAGACCGTGTCTGACGCTTCGCCAAATAACATGTATGCTATGATTATACAGTGAAAAAAAAACAAAAAACCCGACTGCAAAAACACAACTGAAAAGGGAAAAACAAGCTTTATAATCTATATAATTTTGGTCTTGCAGGCGGGGACAATCAAAAGTTACACCATATTTCAGGTTATTCGACTGTCCCCGCCTGCAAGACCAAAATTATATAGATTATAATGCTTGTTTTTCCCTTTTCAGTTGTGTTTTTGCAGTCGGGTTTTTTGTTTTTTAAATAATTTATTTTATTTCAAGCTTTTTAGTTCTATTAACATATATATTTGAAAAGTACTTATTACTAGCTTTTATTTGATACCAATATTGATGCAATTAATTTAAAAAAAAACCCTTCCCCTCCTTTTTTTTTATTTGCAGATGCAATTTATAAATATTATATAGCCTATGTCACTCCCACAATTAAGACAAATCTAACGACATCTCATATGTTAAATAGACATACATACATACATACATACATACATACATACATACATACATACATACATACATACATACATACATACATACATACATACATACATACATACTCTCGAAAAACATTACCCTCCTCAGGCAGTCGGGTAAAAAAAGGATTTCGCGCGTTTTAATACTGATCCAGACTACAACTTGGTTTATTTTTGCGCAATTTTGGTGTTTCTTTGTTTTAATAATTTTGTAAACTAATTACTAATTTTAGCAAGTGCTTTCTCGATAGAATTGATTGAAATTGACTTAGGATAGCTGTAGGCTTAGATCCAGTCTTACCCTTATTTAGAAAAGATCGGATAAAAAACGACCGATCTTATCCTGACAAAAATTGAACCGGTTCTAAAACTTTACAATTTCTTTCGAATGAAAAAGTTTTTTTTATTTCCTGGAAATAAATATTTGATGTAGGTATTTGAGTATCCATACAAAATTGATAAAAGGAAGATTGATGAATCTTAAATGCTTGTGACAGGCTCACAGCGGTAGTTATCTAAAAACCACTTGGTTTTCCACTCAACAAGAACCGATTTAATTACAAAAGGACAAAAGATGTTCATTATTGAATTCTATAAACAACAATTTAAGTGATTGTTATATGAAAATAAATTAAGTATCATTATAAGTCCCTAAGTTCGCATGTAGGCATCTACTGTTAATTGTTATTCTTGATCTAAAAACGTATTTTTCGTTTATGATTACCCACAGCACACAGTAATCTCAGATATAAAAAAACGACCAAATTATTAAAGGGTTATTAATTTTATTATTAAACTTTTACATTACTTTATACCTAGATAAGTAGGTACCTAACTAAAACACTTACAAGATCTCACAAATTATAAGCTTGGAATATAATCTTGTATCATTTAATTTTTTATTTTACTCAGAATACCCATAACCTACAGATGCTGTAATGAGAACTATCAGTAAATTAAATTTAAATACAAACTTATCTTATATTTTTTCGGCAATAAAGATATCCCTTTAGTTTTTACTTGTGAGGCCGAGGAATATCAGTCCAAGTTTGAGAAACCTAATACTAACTATCATAACTACAGTGTTGCTTCGAGTCGATCGTGCGCAGATTGCTGTCCTGAAGGTGCTGGCAAGGAAACCGATCCGATATTCGACCTCCTCTCTACATACCCAGGTCCAGGTGGTGCCAGGTCCTCACCGTCAGACAGCTATTTATCCTCCAAACCATTCTTCGCAAACACAGCCAACTTTCCTTTGTTCCTAAATGCTGTTCTACACGCTGCTCAAATATTTGTTACACTGAGTCTCGGAGAACCGTAGCTGCCAGTCGTCATTACAAACACATAAGTTCAATAATATATAACAAATTGAACAAACGCTTACACATCTACCCATTAACCAAGAGCAAATGCAAAATGAAACTTGTTAAAATCACAAAATTATGATGAAACAGAGAAACTCGTGGAAAGGTAAAATACTCATCACTACATCACACACCCCAACAAAATCACACACAACACACATGCCACAAACACCACTCGCGCATCTCATGACACTCACCCACACACCCATTCACCCTACACTCACAACATTAGCTAAATGTCAAGATACATCCCAAATCATAAATTGTCGTGTAGGTACTGTTTATTTTTATCATATTTTTTATTATTAATTATTTAAATCTAAATTAATATTAACATAATTATAGCACTTTTTGCATGGAACATCACTCCCTTCTGTACCTGAGGAAGGGCGTTGTTAGCTGCGCTACAGTTTATACTTTTGCAGCTATCATCGTTTTACATGTTTTACTTAGTCTTGTGTTATTGTTCCGAAATAAACTTTATATTATTATTTTTTTATTATAACTAATATTATAAATGCGAAAGTGAGTTTGTTTGTTTTTTTACGCTTTCACGCTAAATCGGCTGAATGGATTTGGATGAATTTGGTACATGGGTAGATCATGACCTGGATTAAGACTTAGGATACTTTTTATCCCGATATCCTAAGGAATCGAGACTTTTGAGAATGAAACATCGGGGCGCTTTCTTTATATTTTGTTGAGTAGGATAAGAACGGACTATCCATATAAAAAAATAGGTACTGCATCAGATTATTAGAGTTGCAATGTTGATGATGCTACGTTATTTGACTATTATCGTTGTAACAGAAAATTCCGGATTGTTTGCTTGCTGTGAACATTATCAAAACTAGCAATAGAAGCTTTATTAGAACGTAGTCCGAACTTACCCTGCGACATTCCGGTCTTATCTACGATTTAGTTTTGTTTTGTCAATATTTTAAACTGCCTTCAAGCTAGAACTGTTGAGAATAGGAAGAAGATAAAATATTGGTATAAATTAGATTTGTTAATAATCTGTTTCATCATAATCAGAGATCATAATATTATATGTTTTGAGAAAAAACATATTTAATGACATCCTTTCAACTCATCGAAAATCCGTGCGAACTTAGCCGGACGCACATTAACAGATACGATTGTATTAACAGTATTTTAATACTACAAAATATAATATGTTTTATTAAGATGTTAAAATTTTTAAAACGTATATTTAAAACTCATTATCAAAAGCAATGTCAAACCTATGCAGAACAAAAAATAAATGGCGCATATTTTGACACTCACAAATTAAAACCCATAGGGCCCTACGGGTTCCCTCTCTCTGGCAGAATCTTGATGCTCCGAAATTTATTTGGCATAACACACTTGGCATAATTTTCTTTAAACGAATATTATTAAGGCATAAAATTATTTAATATAATTATTGTTTGGCCGAATGTTTATATGTCTGAATTTACAATGGCATACCTTTAAGATGTCAGAATTTTATTTGGCATAATTACCGTTGGCAATGTTAAAATTCCGCATAATTTCATTTAGCATAACTTGTATTTAAAGCGACGATTATTTGGTACAATTTCACGTGGCATACAATGAAAAATAGTTAATATGTTAGTGACAGAAAAGAACCGCTGCAAAAACGACTCCACGGTCTTGTCTGCCCTACCCCTAGAGTTTAATTTAAGCCCGCGTAGGTGCGGAGGGGCGAGGCGGCCCGCGAGCTGAGGATCAAGTGGTGAGCGCTAAAACCATCTGCGACGATAAGCTCGCGTGGGACCGCCGGAGCCCCGCAGCGCCGGAGCCGTGACAGAAACCATGCTTGCTGCATGTTGCATGCTTGCTTGCATGCTGCATGCTTGTTACATGTATGGTGTATGCTCGTTTGCATGCTGCATGCTTGCTGCATGCATGGTGTATGCTTTTTTGAAAATATATCCCCTGACCGTTTAACGGACGTTTTGATTTAATGACTATCAATATGAAATGTATACCAAAAGACGATTCTGACTGTGAACTTTCTGCGATATGATGGTTCTGCTTTTTAATTTACTTTTATTTAATTTAGATTCTGACTTACAAACTTATGAGTTTTGAATATATGATAAATGAGTGTCTGCCAAACGATTCTCTGCGAAATGATGTTTATGCTGTCCGCTGTTTGGCAAAATAATATTATGACAAAAAAAGTTCTGCCATAAAGGGTAGACCCGGGTACCTACATCTCGTTTGGCAAGAAGCAAGGTCTCATAGAACAAATAAATACAGGAAAATATCGAAAATCGTTCATTTGTAAGTAGTTATAATAAATAATGTATGGGAGATTTTATCTCAACTATAAGTTTGTCCTTCAATCCGAAATCAAATATTTATAGACCGTATCTTGAAGTAACATTTAGATGATTTAGTCTTTATTTTATTCAAGTCGGTCTACTCTCCAATCTAACAAAAGTTTTTTTTACTGCATAGTGAAGTTTGTCACTCGAGTGAAGCCGCGGGCAGTGGGCACTTCACACGTCAACTTTGAGACGGAACCCTCAGGGCGCGATTTCTGCTCGCACTTTTTTATCCCTTAATTACTCGCGCCAAAATACTAACAATATCAGTCGCGAAGGTCTGATAGATCCCGATTTTAGATTACTAATAAAACCCTGAATTCTAGAAAAATCTGCGTTTATTGTACCTACTAAAATAACAATAACAACAAAAATACTTAAATACTAATAGGATGTAAACGTAAAAATCTCAGAAATATGAATGTTTAAATACCGACCGGGGTCTGTCAGACCCCGCGCGAGTAATTAAGGGTTAATCGATGCCTTTATCTGACAAATAAATATCGGATTTTAAGATAATAATTATCTTCAGGGAACTAAAGACGATTAAAATAGTAAGTAACCCATCAGCATCGGTAATAGATTATACCTACATACTTGATAGCGATCATGCATAACTATACATTAAATAGACCCGCTTAATTTGATTATATTGCATATACTTACTACAGTAGATACAAATTCAAATTCAAATAGGTACATACGACGGGCGAAACGTTTCTGCTGGCGGGAAGGGATTGTGTGTTTTTTTGGTCGTGTTTGATGAGGCCAGGAGGCGCGGGTGAAACTTGATTATTTTTATGGCTTTATACGCACTCATAACTTAAAAACAAAACACAATGAATTTAAAAAAAAATAAGTGAGTAGCGTGCTACCTGTACAAATTCCCAAAAACCTATCTTCAATCTGCAATGTGTGGAGGTGATAACATACAATCTAAAAAATATTTTCTCTTCTCGTTACAGATGAAAGAATTCCGTAAGGTATGGGGCCCTTGGGACGAACCCAACTTGAGGAACTACAGGCCACTTCAAGAACGCGGAGATCGACATGTCTTTTACATAAATCCACATTGGTGCCAGTATAATTCATTATTGCCTATACCAAGACTACCAGAGCCATCCATTTCTATGCTGTCTCCTGCTTATCTAAAAAATCCTTGGATGTTACCACCACAGAATCGAACAGAGGAAGATACTGCCGTACAGGAAACTCAAACCAAAACTGGCTCTGATACTCTTGTTGATTCACATAGTCCTGAGGCAAGAGTTTCCGGATGAAGAAGTTTTAATGAGTTTTGGTTCTGGTCACAAACACAAAATATTGTCTTGTGATAGGTACACACGGCTACTTGTCAAGCTAAACATTTCCAGTATAAGCTGATCTCACATTGTAAGTACAGGATTTCTGTAGAATGAGAGGTCAGCTTATACTGATATGTAGCCGTGTGTACCTACCTAATTTATTTGTTTATAACCTTTGTAATCATGTTTCTCGTCCTGTAATAAAATAAATCTTGTAACTTATTTCGAAATTTTCAACCTCAATACGCACATAAAAATGATACAAACAAATAGCCTCAAAAACACTGCATTTTGAACAATTTATTTTTATGCATCTCTTAGTTGACCTTGAGAGGTCGTGACTACTTTGGACTATCCTGTGGCTGCCTTACATTACTAAGCGACTGCACGCTAAGGGCACCCCCTGTGGGGTATGTATAACCCTCGGCTTAGGGCGTCTCTGGGGGGAGGACATCAAGGTGGGACAGGCTGGATCATAACTGGATAATTATTATTATCAGGGGAATTGAAAGCTACGGGCTCAGCTATGGCGCGGGCTGGCATTTCGTCGAGCAGGGGTCGGGGGGGACGATTACGTCGGGGTCTTCGCGAGGGACCTTGGCGGCGAGGTTGGAATGTCGGTTTGTGTTTATGCACTGTACTCGTGGCCCTACTGATTTCCTGGAGGAGGGTAATAGGATCATCGGGGTCGGTGAGAACATGCCTCAGAAGGCGAACTAAGCTAATGGTAGAGGGCCTATAACTGGCGGCCTTGACAATTACTAACGGGGCTAATGGGGCGGTAGCTCGTCAGCTCCGTTATCTTCGGCTTACCGAGCTTGGGTATGGCGATGACGGTGGCCTTGTTCCACTCTTGTGGAAAGATGTTATTGCTCAGGGCACCATTGAAGAAGTGGTCATGGGCATAATGAGGTGAGCGGTAAACAGTTGGAGCACCCTATTTGTGATTCCAACTGAGCCGGGGGCTTTACGGGGCTTTAGACCCTTGATGATATTATAGAGGCATGAGGAACAGGGTGTAAAGTTCACTCATCCTCCGTAGAAAAGGGAGGATCCTCCGATCAGACGGGTGTCGTATCTGGTGGGCAACTGCCCGACGGTTGATGTCGGGATGCTGTATCTATGCTATTTGCGCGGTAAACCCTGATTGCGCGATGCAGGATTTTGCGTGACATCAGTGTGCTGCGTAGTTCACATGTGGCCATATAGATGGCCGCCACATCACGCCCCTCCGGAGACCGGAGGTCGATAGTGGGCCGAGTCGTGTATCTTGCGATGCTTGCCAGTGCCAGATGTGGTTCCAGTGACTCGGAACCGGTTGTCGCATAGTTCACGGTGGGTCGGACCTGTCTGCGGTGATTCCCCAGTGAGAGGGGGTGGCGCTGTGTTATGCTCCAGTGAGTCGGATGTGGTACAGCGCCGGGTTGAGGCTGACTGCTGGCGTCGACCAGGAGAGGGTTGAAGAGCTCTGCTTGTTGACCGGCCGAAAGTGCAGTGTGCTGTGCCAAGGTTGCTGATGCGGCTGAGGGTGATGACCAGGTATGCGCGGTCACTGCATGCTGGTGGTCAGGAAACCCGTTTAAGCCTTGGGTGCTGGCTGGCTGTATGACTCGCCGCTCGAGAGCTTGAGGAAGTGATGATGATGACGTCACGCTGAAGTAGTTCACATGTGGCGATGTAGATGGCCGCCACAATATCATGCACTTCGTCTGGAGTGACGGCGGGCAGAGGATAATCAGGGTCTTTAACGGGAGGGAGGCTCTACGTTTGACTTCCGCGTCGACCTGGGACAGGTGAGCTTGGTCTACTGGTTGAGAGCTGGGTGTGCAGTAAGCCTCAAGACTATTGGCTAGGCATTCAGCCTTGTCGACATCATTGAAAGCGATGGTCTTGTCGGGGCGCACCAGGGCGGCATGGAGACGGCTTCTTGAGATTTTAGTTTCCTCTGAAGTTTCTAGAAGGCTAGGTCAGTGGGTTCTAACACGCTCAGCATCTTGTCCTTGCCGGCGTTACGCAGCTCCGATAGGCGTGTCTTTAGAGATCGTAGAAATAGCGCATATGGATGGGCTTTGTTCGCGTGGCAGGGAAAATTGCTGTATACACGAACAGCCGCGTACTTCTCATTCAACTGCAGTTCACGCACATCGTCCGGTAGCTTCCAGCGATAGTCGTCCATCGCTGGAACCTACCTTTAGCAATCGTTCAGGACTGATTGTATGTGTTCCGTGAGTGAGTCGACGCGGCTGTCGTGTCTATGATAGAGTCAAACTGGTCAGAGATGGAGTCTAGTCGGGGGCTAACGTGTTGGATTTCAGGCATTCGCTTACTTTCCTCCAGTTTATAACTTTGGTTAGAGGGGTCGTGGAGACCTAAGGGGGGTCCAGTTTTAAGACAATTGGACATTGGTCTGAGGAAAGTTCGTTGAGCACTTCTATGGAATCCGACCGTGTAGGTTGATATTCTAATGAAGCGCTATGTCGTGTGTACGTCAGGGGTGTGGTTGGGGTCATGGAGAAATTGTCGGGGCGATGACATCGAAATTAAGGATGGGACAGAGGTCAATCAGGTGTTTGCTTCTGGTAAAGATCCTAGTGCTGTTCCAGGCAGGATGTTTGGCGTTGAGATCACTCGCTCTGATAACGGAGTCATTCAGGCCAACTAGAGCAGAGAGGTCGTCAGAGAGGGGTTGGAGGGATATTTCTGATGTGGAAGCGGGAGGAAGATAGGCTGATACTAAGGTGATCGGTTGGTGGCCAGTCATCCCTAGCATGCAGATCTGATCTTAGACACTTCTAATAGTGAGAGAGGGGGCGGGTCCATTGGGATGCAGTGCAGCGACGTTTTATAAATTAGGGTGCTGCCCTTGTGGCATCTAGTCCTGTCATTGCAAACTATGCGATAGTGGACAAGTGATGGGTTTTGAAGGCTGGGCTTTAAGAAAGTTTCCTGTAAGAGGAGAATGTCTATTTGATGGTCGCGGAGGAACGCAGTGATTTCATCGCGTTGTCCTTGAATGCCATTGGCATTAAAGAAACCTAACTTGAGGGATCGGGGTTTGATGCGCGAATTAAGTAAACGACAGTCGGAGAGTTTTATAAAAATAACTTTATTTTACTGACAGAATGACAGTGAAGATAATAATGTCTTAATCCTAAAGGTACAAGGTACTTATAGCTAAGTTATGACAATCGCTACGTGACGACCATGTTCTACATTACAATTACTTACTCTCAAGGTTTGGCGGAAGCTATACTGCTGACAAAGCTAATTGTAGTAGGGTTACCACACTTAACTCCTCCCTCCCCAAGAGAGAAATTATCTAAAGGCAACTGTGTGGTCTTTAGGGAATTTCTTTTACAAATTTTACATAAGTCCCATCTATATACATATAATGAAACCTATAACAGAAACTAGGATTATGACGTAAATACTTAGGGTCCATACACTGATATTGTCACTTGTTACACGTACATAATATGACTCGAAATCACTAACACTTTCACTGTACTTTGCTCGGTTCACTAGGTCCTTGATGTCACCTAAGTCCACCCCTCTAAGATCCATTTGCTTCGCCGGTGGGCTGACGTCACGTCGAAGTTCGGGCATCTGTGCTGTTGGCAGGCTGAAGGAGACTGTGCTACTATTCGTTGGCGTTGTAATGGAGATGTCAGCGATCTGCAGTGTGCAGTGCTGACTTGGTACTAAGATGTATGTACCTTGCAAGGTGTATTTCCTGGTTTCATCGTCACAATGTTCCGTTGTCTGGATACTTTTTTCTGCATACACCAACCAGTGACTTTCGGATATGGGTTGTATCTTGGTTTCTTCTATTTTTACCTGGTGTTGCTGACAATCCGTGAAATTATGTTTTCTCTGTTCGAGGCCCTTAGATGAAAATTTTCCGCACATACAGGCTCGTCTGAAGTACTTGGTTGTAGTTCCCTTTCAAACGCAAACTGATTATTATCGTATGAATCATTGTTTGTGTAATTAACACGTCTAGAACTCACAGTCCGCATAGTGACATCGGTGTTTGCACCTGTATTTGCAAACGGTGCATTATGTGCCGACGTCCATCGCCGATCATGCTGACTCGGCGTCCTTGCAGTTGACCTAGTCTGTAACGGAATTCGATTTTGTGCAAAATGCGAATTCCTTAATTGAAACGATGCGTTTTGTGAACCTGACTGGTTTACGGCATTTTGTGAACTACTAGATGCATTCGGATTTGCCTCTCTTGTTTGTGAGTTATGTAGTCTTTGGAAGTTGTTATTATGGTTTTCCGTAAATTTCCTTGACGGCTTATTTCTGCTATTTTTCAGATCATAAACTGTTTGCAAGTTTTGCTCTTCTAGAACAACCCTTAAGGCATCCTCCAAAGTCGTTACATCTCTCAATCGTACTAGCCTAACTAAATACGCTGGTAAATTATATAAGAAAACATTCAGCGACGAATTAGTATAAATATGCTGTTTGGCTTGACGTACGTCGACATTGCTTATCGTTTCATTGGTTTTTGCAATAAGAATATGAACGTATGTTTTGTATCCTATGGCAAAAATCTAAATAACTTTCATTTTGGTTCATTTTTAAGGATTCCAATTCCAACACTAAACATTCTTCGGTCCTAGGATCCCCAAAATGTTGCACTAACAAATCTTTTAGTTCGTCCCAATTATTTATTTGATCCCGCTCTCCTACTAGGTTCGCGGCTTTATCCGAAAGCTTACTTGTTACGACGTGATATAAGTATTCGTTCTGAGCATCTCCTCCTCGAAACTTAGTTAATATATATTCGCATTTTTTTATGAATAGTGGGAGCTGTCTAGCATCGCCACTAAATTCCGGAATAATGCTAGTCATTGCTGACGGAATTGGTACGATCTGATCCATTGTTATTGAAACCCGAAACGCTACACACCAGGAAAATACTTACTTAGTGACACAGTTTAATACGAAAATTGTATCGTAATAGACTGTAGGTACTAAACAATTATGCCTACCTAATTGCTTTATCACGAGACTTGTATCGTAATAAAAATGTACTAAACTAACTATATCTACGTATTTATTCTATCACAAAAGTTTTATCGCAATAAAATATGTATGTTACCCAGGTATTGTCTGACCCCTAATAACACAAACACATATATCTAATCAAAGAGGTACACGTAAAGGAAAACAGAAAGGATAGTGAAAAAGTTCTACTCACAGTCCCGAAGTTACTCCCATCTCCTCCTTGGACTATTATCACCACACTCAGCGTCAGCCTCTCGATGAAGTTGCTCAATAAATTTATTTGTTCGGCGATCTCTGTTAAACTGTTGGAACAGACGTCACAGCAGCTTTGTAGAATTTTATACTATACTGAGTGACTACAGAGATCCTACCGGCTGCGCCAATTAAGTAAACGACAGTCGGAGAGTTTTATAAAAATAACTTTATTTTACTGACAGAATGACAGTGAAGATAATAATGTCTTAATCCTAAAGGTACAAGGTACTTATAGCTAAGTTATGACAATCGCTACGTGACGACCATGTTCTACATTACAATTACTTACTCTCAAGGTTTGGCGGAAGCTATACTGCTGACAAAGCTAATTGTAGTAGGGTTACCACACTTAACTCGCGCTTGTACTCCTTTAACATTATTGGGTGGGTTTCGCGAAGAATTCGAAAGCTTGCGTGATCTCAGGATACGCATGAAAAATTCTTTGGATTTGGGAAAGATCGCAGGAGTTCTTGGCAGCAAATAGAATTTTGAGGTTTTTATTCCTCCGATACATATAAGCCTAACGGCCCTATACCTAACTCCCCAGGTGTATAGGCCCGGGGATGAGACGCCCTCCCTGTCGGGTACAGATAGGGAGGTGAGTAACTATTTGTGAGCGCTAAGTTTTAAGGAGCAGTGGTGGCCCAGCGGTAACGGCCGTGACTTACAAGTCGTAGGTCGCAGGTTCGAACCTAGACAGGCGTTTTACTTTGTGTAAATTATTTCATCACGACTGCTCTCAAAACGGTGAAGGGAAACATCGTGAGGAAACCGGCATGTCCTAGAACCAAAATTTCGAAGACATGTGACATCTACCAACCCGCACTGGGCCTGCGTGGTCCACTCTCTCTCACTGAGAGGAGGCCTGTGTCCCAGCAGTGGAAACATTATGGGCTGATTATGTAATAATTATTAATCAACCGTGGATCGAGTGTAGTCAGGCGACTACGAGTCCTTACGCAACGTAACGATCCGGTTCGGCAGGAGTAGTGACAGCGGTGCAGCGAGTGGGAGCAGTGGCAGCACATCCATTCACGGTGGGTGGCGAACACGGAATGATTTGGAACAAAAAACGACGGAACTATTAAAAAAGACTCACTGGTATGAAAACACTAGGTGCTAGTATGGTAAAAATGAAAACGCCTGTCCCGGGTTGCCCCGTGATTTTATGTCACTGTCACTGTCTGTAAGTGTCATTACATTTCGTACATCAACAAAAAGATAACCTACAACATTTTGACTTCAGCCCAGGGGCAATAACAAAATGTTGAGAAACATTTTGCGTACCAGCCGCTGGCTGGCACGAAGGCAGATCAATAGTGTAACTCCAGTATTACTGCGCCATTTTTACCCGCGTGTATCGTCAAAAGTCACTAGTTTATCTTTTGACCGCCAATTTTCGTCAAACCCAACAACAACAGAAGTTTCCGATGTGGATCAAGCAGTTTTTGAAGAAATCTGTAACGAAACTCTCGAATCTCTCTGTGATTATTTCGAAGAAATTGTGGACTCCTCTTCCAATTTAAAAGGGGCTGACGTCACGTACAGTGTAAGTTATTATTTCAAAACATACCTGACTACTTTTATAAATGAAATTTAAGTTTAGTTTAGCTTTAGTTAGTTTACCTACGTATAAATCTAAATAATAGTAGCTAGAAATCTATATTAGACCATGTAGAAGTACAATTTACTGGTATAATAAAAATTTACCAAGTTATATAAGTTTTAGTTACAGAATATTGCTAACAATTTTTCTCATTCATTATTTGTATAAGTGTTTTGATGTACAAGTACCTATTATTTTATTGCATGTTCTTATCAACAAAAAGAAAAAATGTAGAGATAAACAACTTATTTTTGTGGTTTACTTAATAACATTGATAACAATACTAAGCTGGTGAATTGCAAAGGGAAACATTTTTTGATAGGCAAACAATACCAGCTCGTATAAAAAAAAAAAAACTAATTTGAATTGCATTAACAAAGGAATCATCATCTGCCTAGCCTTTTCCCAGTTATGTTGGGGTTTGCTTCTAGTCTAACAGGATGCAGTTGAATAACAGTATTTTACATGGAACGACTGCCAATCAAAATTACTCCACATCCACTGGGCTGTAGAGTAACTGTACTGGGACTACGATACCCCTAAGTAAGACTGGTTGTCAGTCTTTTGATCTGTTGACCTGTAACAACTGTCAAAGATCTATGAATGACGGAGTGGCTTAACATGCTTTCCGAGACATGATGGTCACCTATCCAAGGAACAACTGTGGCAAGCGTAGCTCAAAGTGATCGATCGACCTGGGCTGCTGTTCTTACGTAGCCACAGGCATTAACAGCTATACGACATTGAAATAAAATATGATTCTTCTCATTTCAGGATGGAGTACTAACAGTAGCCCTCGGATCTAACTATGGAACATACGTGATCAATAGACAAACTCCCAACAAACAAATCTGGCTCAGTTCACCAGCCTCCGGTCCCAAACGTTATGACTTAGTTCTCAAAAACGGAGGCCATTGGGTTTACAAACATGATGGGATGAGCTTACATAAATTATTACAAGAAGAAGTATCAAAAATTGTTAAAAGTAAAGTAGAATTTAATAAGTGTTCTCATAGTTTAGTTTGAAAACTGTATATTTTATTTATTTTATAGTAAATAGGTTTTATTGTTTGAGTTTCGTTTTATTTTTTAAATCCAAAATGGAGGTTATCGAAGATGGAAATATTATGGACCGCATCCCTATTTTGTTGCAAAGGGATTTGGAGTATTATCAGGTACCTACATAATAAATTTATTAATCTAATCCATAATGCATCAGTAGTTATAATATGAAAGTTAATTATAATAATTAACATTGATTGTTTTAAGACGATTTTATTTTTGGTTTATCTTTATTTTTGTTGATTAGTTAACCATTAATATTTTTGAACCATTGTTAGAGTAGGTCTGAATATCAGTAGTTACTGATACTTTATTACCATTTAGACTGATATTTATATTAAATAATTTTTCAGAAAAACCAAACAGTACTATCTGAAACTATTTGCAAAGGTGTTGTGGGTGGAAGACTAGATTTTCCCAGAAATGCTTCATTTGCTTCAGTCAAAATAGTACTATGGTTGGAAGAGGAGTTTTCCATTGCTTTCAAGTATGTATCACTCAAAATAAATAATCTATTCTGCTTGTTGCAGTTCAGTACCTACGTATGTAATCAGATTATTCAGTCCTGAAGAGACCACATTATATAAAGCTTAAACTTATAAAAATCCAAATCACCATTCTTGCCAAAAATAACTTTATCTGTGGGTATTAAATTCGTTTTTCCAAAGAGTGTCTGTTTACATTTTTGGAAATTAAGTTGTGAATGACAAAAAATCTTGAGTCTAGACATCATTAGTATGTTGTGCTTGCTACCTAGTGATGTGACTTCTTTGTAGATTAAAAAACGTGATTTAATAGGTAATTACTAGAGTACAATAAAAATGCAACTTAGGTACCTACTAATAGAGAAAGACTAAACTGAATAATCATTTTCAGACAAGGATCAGGCATGTTTGTGATGACAAAAGAAGACGAGAAAGGAGATTTTGGTGTAGCCAAGACTTCTGATCCTGACAAGTTTGTGCAGCTGGCTATCAAGTCTGGTGATTCTCTGCTAGGTACCGATGTAGTATTTATATTGGACTTTGGGGCTGCAAAACATTTGTTTGGATAGGCAAATCCGATTCGGCAGTAATTGTTGAACAACAAAGCTGACACGAAGCATTTACTACACACATTCGGCTTTTATCCTTGCTGAATCATGTTTGGCTCGGGTCGGCACAATTCGAGCTAATCCGAGCGGCTTTTTTTCGAACACAAATCTACATAGGTACCTACTGATATTCGATTTTGGCGCCTGGCTTTGCCGAATCATGCCCACCCGAACAAGATAAAACCAGGGCTGCTTCCGGCTTTGCTGAATCATGCCCACCCGAACAAGATAAAACCAGGGCTGGTAGCAGGACTGCACTAGGCCTTGTGCAATCGGTATCTCTGAATCAGTGCAACATGCAGAGAAGTTCTGTTGCAGCCGGTTTCCACACCTGTTGATTTAAACTAAGAATAAGACGGGAAAACGTCTTATTACAAAACGAGTTCTAGCTTTGAGCTCGTTATTCAAATTCATTTATTTCATCCATACCTACAGTCCTATTTACATAAAAATAAAATAATTTAAAATTACCCGCTTAATAAAGGATCTCCATATCTGAGAAGATATCCTATCTGCTACAGTCATCAGAATTCCGTTGCAGCTGCCACGCATTCTGCTGATCAGGGATATGGTTTTCTTGCGGATGACGGCATGAAAGCCATCAGTGACATAGGTATAGCGCAAACATCCTCGATGCACTACAAGAGCGAGGCAGCCCCAACATCATCCTGAAGATGTTGTTATTGTATAAACTTTTATACAGAGCACGGTAAAGTTCTTCGCATTCGTTTTTGTAATTAGAACTAACCTTATCGGAATAGAGTTCGAAATTCGAAAATGGCTCGATGGTTTAAACATGGGTCGAAAGATAAACCTTGTTTTGTAATAAGGCCGATTTTGGCTATGCACTTATGCATCCGTTTGGTGAAGAAAGCCTTTTGTCACTATTGTACTTACTTATCTAGAAAGCCTGTATTTTACTTATATCAAAGTCTGCTAATATTTTTACACAAGTTCTGTTCATAAAAGTCTTCATCTTCCAGAGCATCTCCACATGTTAGCGCAAGAAGCTCTCGACCACGCTGATCTCCCGGTACTGACCGCTACGCTCGGAGCCGCTGCGTTGTTGAAGAACAGTTTGTATTGCTATGTGCAGCATATTGAGGATAGTGGTAACCCTGAGAGGTACTCGCTACTTCAGGTACTTACCTATTAAATTCAAGTCAGATAGGAAACGCCGGCCTCATCTAGTTTAAAAAAAATATGTTTTGACGTGTAAAAGTGTTTGTAAAACCTAGTTACAGAAATAAAATCATTTATCATTTATCATTTATCATTAATCATTTATCATTAATAATTTATCATTTAATTGATTTCACTTTTTTATTCAACTATGAATATAAACAGCAAGCACAATATTCAGATCATCGTCATCTGCCTGGCCTCTTCGCAACCATGATGGCGTTAGCTTCCAGCCTAACCGGATGCAGCTGAATACCAGTATTTTACATTTACCTACCTAGCAACTGCTTATCAACCTCCACAAGCCAGTTACTGGGCAATACGATATCCCTCGGTTAGACTGTCAAAGATCTAAAAATGACAGCCGGGACCAACGGATTGACATGCTTTCCGAGGCTCGGAGGTGTCACGATATGTAATGGATGGTTAATGGTTACCCATCCACGGACCGACCTCGGCAAGCGTAGCTTAACCTTCGATCGACCCGTGCGGCTTTTATTACTTAGCCACGAGCCCCTGCATAATATTCAGATACAAATGCAAATAGAAAAAAGAAACAGGTGATTGTTCCCATCGGGCACTCGGTTAGGCTGTTTATTCTGTGTTGCCTGGCAGTGATTTTAATTTTTATGTCAAGTAGATATGACGTCATACGTACAGTTCTGATAGAGTTTGATAATTTCGGTATAGAATTCGCCAACGTCCATACTACGTTGAATACACCGGTTCTCGTCCGATCACCGAAGTTAAGCAACATCGGGCGCGGTCAGTACTTGGATGGGTGACCGCCTGGGAACACCGCGTGACGTTGGCTTTTTGTTTTTTTTTACTTTTATGTTATTTAGTCGTTTTTTGTAATTTTATTTTATATTCGCGAATAATCTTGTATATATTTAATATTTTCGTGCATACAAATGTACTGAGGCGGTCCTAGGCATTTTCTACCAGTCAACTTATGACACTAGTGATTGATGAATTTTAGGAAGTAAATTTTAACTAATTTAGAACATAATGATGGTGTAAAATGATGTTTATTTCTGTAAGTAGGGTTATACAGACACTTTTACACTTCAACAATATTTTAAAATCTAGATGAGGTCAATGTTCCTTATCGGATTAGTCTGAGAAGAAACACCGAAACAAACTCACGAGGTTACAGTCTGTATTAAGACGCTGACAACACCTAACCACAACGACACAACGTTTGTAATTTATTGCAAAATATGAAGCAATTAACTGTTTACTCAAAATAGAGTTTAGTAATCGAAAATAAAAAAAAACCAAGTTCTGCATTTAAATAAGACGTTCTTGTTATTAATTAAATATTTATTTATTTATTTATTTAATACTTTACGCACACAAATGTACAGAGGCGGACTTAATGCCATAGGCATTTTCTACCAGTCAACCTTTGGGTGATGCAGAGACAGACAGCGGTAGGTGCAATAACGAAAACTGTGAAATAAATATTTATTAAAATATAAGTATATACATACATATACCTATTAAAAACATTATATATAATAGATATACCTAATTATACATAAATATAAGACCAAATAAATACACGAATATACTAAACAGTAAGACAAACAATGGGAAATGTTGATATTTAATACAGATATTTTGGATTAGAACTCATGGTAAGAGGTTAGTTTAACGTTAGTTTGTATCGAGATTTTTTTTTCAAAACGAGTTTTGGTAACAACCAAGTTCTGGGAAATATGTTCAAAATTAACATATATTTTTTCCGGTACCACAAACTACAGATTTGGCAATTTTTTTCTTAATTGAAGCCAATTTTGGTAATTGGGTCTTGTCAGCGCCTTAAAGTCTAGAGTTGTAGACATTATCTTGGTCAGATAACGCCATCTACAGGGTCAAAGTAAATTAGCTAGCGAAAATCCGCAGACGTGATTGGTATTGGTATCTAAACATGATACAACAAAAATATATTAATTTGACGAGTTTTTTTTTGTTGGGGTCTTCAACCGCAGTTAGTGTAGCCTTGACACTTGAAATATCAGTTAAAAAGCATTTTTTGTTTTTTATTTTTTACAGCCGTGATGGGTTATCGATATCTGAACACGATCATCTTCAGCTGAATACCAGTATTTTACATGGAGCGACTGCCTTTGACCTCCACAACCTAGTTACTGGGTAACACAATACCACTTAGTAAGACTGGTTGTCTAGACTTTCGGACTTCGGACGACCCGTAACGACTGTCAAAGATCCACGAATGACAGCCGGGACCAACGGCTTAACGTGCTTTCCGAGGCACGGAGGGGTCTTGGTATGTTAAGATGGTCACCCATCCACGGACCAACCGCGGCAAGCGTAGCTTAACCTGATCGATTGATCCGTACGGCTGTTATTATTTAGCCACAAGCCCCAAGATACAAATAAGAACAAAGAAAAAACTGTTTTTTTACTACAAGTAATAAAACTAGCAGGCAGCGGTCGTTGACTAAAAAAGCATCAAATCATTTTTAGTTTTATTTTATCGTTTTTAGACATTCATACCTATCATGTCTGCATTCGCTACCTAATTAACCTGTTAAGCCCCGCGAGACACCGGTTCGTTATCAAACAATAGAAAATCAATTGTGTGTCATTAGCCGTCCTTGACCAATTAAATTTGACCCTGTATATATTAATGCCCTACATTAATTTCTAGGGTTGCTACAAACGCTACACTACAATGTCGGAAGCTGTTGGCGAAAGAGTCCTCGATCTTCACAACCGAGTACTATCTCTGTACGTTCTACAAGATTCAGGGGGCCGGCCGATAGATGGCAAGACTAGGTCGGTTCACGAGACTGGCACGCCATCTGTGCAGGGATGGTGGCTTTATATGAATGGTAAGGTCCAGCTGCATGCTTGTTTTTGCCCGAAAATTTAGGACAACACTCGTGCAAGTGTTGGCAGAAGTATTTTAAACACGTTTACGTTCAAACATAACGCATTCCCTTCTTCATCTCAATACAGCTCATGTGTTGGGTTAAAGAAGCATACGTATCTCGTATTTAAAAGGAGAATGCTTATCAAGAATGAAAAAAAAACGAGCGAACTCTACAGTAGTCGCATATGATGTAACATCTGACCTTGTTAATGAGCAACTGAGCAGCTATAGCAATAAACTTCAGAATTTATATAGGCTATACTGAAATATTTATTCGAATAATTATTCATTAGCAGTGGTCGCCTACTGGTCGAAATTCGACCAGAGGGGGTTGAATACTTACAATCTATATAGTACTAATTCCATGCTATTAAAAAGTACTTACTTATTCCATGCTCAAGCTGTCACTTCCTGTCTACACACTTCCGTCCCTTTTCACTCACTCCCACAGAAATCGAGGGGAAAAATGTTACACATAAAAAAAACCCTTAGCGAACAGATACAGCATGCAGCTCAGAATTTTAGCTGCCCGAAAGCTTCTTTGGCACAACCCCGTACAAGTGTTGGGATGAAAAAGTGTTTGTAAACACGTCTCGGGTGTTATTCTTGTGATATGTGTTGACAATAAATTCCATAAAGATTGTAATTGTTTGTGATTTTTATTTAGAATTTTTGTCGAGAACATAATTATGTTCGGTGAGTATAAGAACTCATCTAATATAAAGTAGACGCTCAATATCAATCATAATAAGTATTAATGCATGATTTGCTTACCTGTATGAAATTGGTACACTAGTCTATAAGTCTATTGGATGTATATTGTGAACCAAATAAATAAAATAAAATAATTCTACATCTAGTTCAAATATTGTATGTTAAAACACATATTTCTGCTTGCTTGTAGTAAGTTTCATGCTTTTGTTTTTGCCAGGTAGTAGACGAGACCTTTGGGACACAGTACCGCCGCGGATGGCGCAGAGAATATTCGCTGGAATGCTCAACGAAACACTGACCATACTTACTGTTAGATATTGTCAAGTAAGTGGACAATAATTCTTTAGAAAACTAGCTAACAGGCTTATTTAACGGAATATTTAGAAAATCATAGATGTAATTAAGAAAAACCGGCTAAGTGAGTGTCGGGTCGCGCATAATGAGGATTCCGTAGTGGGTAGAATTTATCCCAAGAAAAAACTTAACATTTTAGTTGAAAAACGTGCTCTCCCATACATTCCAACTGCAAATGTTAATTTCTACGCATAATATTGGGAGATTTGCCATGTTTTTTTAAGACCTTAGACTTCTTATAGGTTTTCCTGTAATCTATGTGGATGGAACTATTTTCAGTTTTTTTTTTATGCTTAGTAGTTTCCGCGATAAGGGGGGAGGGATCAATTTTCATCTTTTTCTTAAATAACTTTAAAATTTAACACTAAAAAATATACTTGAAACCCTCACAGTAAGCCATTTCATTCGATATGTCACACGGTGGAGTGTGCAAATCTTTTTAAAATTTTCTCTTTTCTCTCCCGAAAGTTCGCTCCCGTAAATAAATGAATTTTGAATATGGGGCTCCCATATTTAAAATTCATTTATCACGTCCGTGTTTGGGTCACAGTATTAAGGCGAAATTGTCAAGGTAGCTCACGAAATTCAAGTTTTCTTACGCTTTTTGTAATTTGCAGGTCAATGTTAGGTTTTATGTTGGTTAAAATATGATTCGCGGCTGTAACATACAGAATCAAATCAGTTATACAAATCCTTAAGTTAGAATTGGCCTCAAATGTCATGATTTCATGAAATAGTCATTCAATAGGGTCATATGAACTTAGAGATTTGTATTGATGGTTTTTATGATTATAATTATATAAATAAATATTTGACACGGCCGCGAATCATATTTAGATCAACATACAACCTGACACTGACCTGAAAATTGCAAAAAACTTAAGACAATTTTAAATCCGTGGGCTACCCTGATACTTTCGGTTTGATAAATATAAAGTAACTTATGAAAGCACTAGCAAAAGACAGAATTTTGTGGAAAAGGGATAGGGAGGCCTTTGGACTGGACAGGTCCACTCAATCTGTGTGGTTCTTTCCTCAAAAGACCATTTCAGACACCAATCTACATGGTCTTCACATGATCTGACCAAGATTATCTCTGGACTTTAAAACAGACTGTGACCTCTGAGTTTGTTTCGGCCTTTTTTCTCAGAGTAGTCAGATAGGAAACGCCGAGCTCATCTAGTTTTTTTTTTTCTAAATATGATTGACGTGTAAAAGTGTTTGTACAAACCTACTTACAGAAAATAAAATCATTTCATTTAATTTGTCCTGCAGTTGGATAATACTGATTAGTTAGATTAGATTAGAATTTTTGTAACAATTAAAAATGGACTTTATGGCACTTAAATTAAAGTTAATAGTTTCCATCCATTTACAAAGAGAGATTTTGCAAAAGAGAGCTGTTAGAGCCATTTATAAATAATCTACGTGGCCGTGAATCTCTTAGGGAATAATTTAAAAAGATTAATATTATGACGGTGCGGATAATATTATGTATGTTAGAAAAAATCGACATCGTTTTAATAAGTGATAGACATAATTTTAATACTAGAAATAAAGATAAAAAGATCAACCATCTTTCAGATTATCTAATGTGCAGACATCTTTAATGGGGTACCTACTGTTTTAAATGTTACAACAAAATACCTTGTGATATATTGCAATTAAATGAAAGAAAATTTAAAACTCATATTAAAAGTACACTTTGTAAACAAGCATATTACAAATTAGAGGATTATATCCAAGATAAGAATGCTTAGAAACAAGCTGGTTCAGCTCCATAGGATAATCTAGAGTCTGGGGTCGGGTTACCGAGTCCCCTGGCAACACGGGCAAATGAAGGAATACGGGTGGGTTTTAGTCAGTAAGAGTATGACACGCCCTCCCGCTCCGTCCAGAGCAGGAGAAGCTATTTGATGATTTCCCACCCAAAAAAAAAGACGAAATCAAACTAGTTGCTATTTCAACTGTATAATTTATTATTTTTATGATGTCATAAAAATAATAAATCAATGTTGATTTTACGTTCTGTGATTACCTTAACTCACACACTGACCTATTACTTGAATTAGTTTATGTAAAAGTATACTTTTACAATGTTTGTAAATATGTGAGCACCATGTATCTAATTATCTATTACATAATTAATTTATCCGTCATTGCTTAATTTTTCATTATTTTTACCTACTGTGATGTAGTATTGTTATTCTACATGCGTCGTATAATTATATAATTTATGTATCAGTACAAAATATTGTAAAACACTTTATAAGAGTAACGGTGGAGTTTCTTGCCCATTCTTCTCCATACGAAACTACATTTTGGAAGGGGCGACTAGAATCAATTTTTTTTTTTGTTAATTTTGACGTTCATTGTGTCTATTTGAAATAAATAATTTTACTTTGACTTCAAAGCAGTTTCTTCGTATTTCAGACTAACACGACAGAAACGACAACCCGCCTTCTTCTCAACGACATCCTCAACATTCTTCTCTGCGTAGCTCAGCTGCTGCCGTCTATTTGTGCGAATGGGTCAGACCTAGCAGGGCTGGACGCTAAGCATCAGACTCGGGACGTCAGGGATGTGCACGCGAAGTGCAATGAACTGTTCAAGTGTTTTGTGTATAGGGGGGCTGACTTGCATTTTATACATCAGGTAAGTCTGTCACTGTCAGGAGTCATAATATCTGTACCAAAAGTGTCTGATGGAAGTGTCAACAAATCCTGTTCAGGTTAAATTCGTACGCAGTTGCTAAGCCCATGTTGCAGGGGCGATTTAAACTCGCGGCGATTATTTTTCGCTCACTGGATTTTCAACCCACTGCTTAGCGCCGAGAGTTGAAAATCCAACAGTTTGTTTTTTTGTCGCGCTAGGATGCGCTCTGTTGGATTCTAAATGCTTGGCTCAACGGTAAGAGTTGAAAATCTAGTGCGCAATAAAATCCTGCCGCGATATTTTTACGTCCATGCGAACGTGGGTTACTAAAGGGATTTAGTAACACATTCATCTGTATTTAGGAGGTTTTTATCTCACCATTATACCGACGATTATTGTAATTCAATAACATATTGTAACTGAAATCATATCGACTATTGTTAAATGTAAAACGTCTTTAAATTGAGGTTCCATACCTTAATTTTAAGGGGTCCCCGATACGATCAATTGCAATTGATCAATTTGTATTGTAGTAATATTCTCAATCGCTTCAATAGGTTCTTACACCCATTTTTTAAAAGTGTCTTAATTAAATTCTATAGTGCTAATATGCCCCAAAAAAAATCACAAAATTTTTATTTAATCGATAAGTGCCATAAAAATTCATTTAAATTTTACATTTTCAAATTTCGCGCGTTAGTGACGAAAACGCTGGACGCAGTGGATGCCATGTTGCTCTGTGGTCATGACGTCATTTGGCTATGTAAACAAATGCGCTGATCTATTATCTAACTATCAGTTGACAGTTGACACGTTTAGTTTACACAGCCGTATGACGTAATAATATGGCGGCTACTATTTCATGGAGTTTTTTTAACAGATTAGAAAAACTGAAAACGTTGAATTGAATTTTAAAACTTATTTTGTTATTTTATGAACTAAAACTAACATTTTCCGACTCCTTTTTGCCTAAACTATCTACTACTATATATTTATAGTTTTTTATCGTATATTAGTAAAATACCCTATTTGTATTTAGACGATCAGTTTGCGCATCTATGTGTATCAATCATGTAAAAATTGTCAATTGCAATTGATCGTTTCGGGGACCCTTTATAGATAATACGGACTGATGTCCGCAACTCCACGTCAATGCGATTTTCCGTACGGTACCTCAATTTTATCACATATAAAAAGAAAATCAAATCACCCTTGATTTGGTTTTTTTTTTTTTTTTGAATACTCTAACCGGATATTTTAATTATATTATTATCACATTAATGGAACTATAAATTTACATCTATGTTTGCTTACATTTTCATCAGATACGTTTGGAGCATACAATAATTATGTAGTGTAAATAGAAATCTCACAGCACGGTTTCATAAAAGGCTGAAATATTGATTCCTCTTCTCGTATCGGCACAAATTATATTAGGGAAGCTTCTGTCGTCGTGGTGACAATATTGGCCAGTCAGCAAGGTAGTGAAATGAAATGAAATGAAATTGTTTATTCTGTAAATAGGATACGAGAATCACTTTTACACGTCATATTAAAAAATAAGCTAGATGGAGTCGACATTTCCTATCTGACTACCCCTGAGAAGAAATGGCGAAACAAACTCAAGGGTCAAAGTCTCTTTTAAAGTCCAGACATAATCTTGGTCAGATCATGTGAGGACCATGTAGATCTATGTCTGAAATGGTCTTTTGAGGAAAGAACCACACAAATTTGAGTGAACCTGTCCAGTCAGTGCAAGCATTTGTCAGTAATCGTGTAGCTCAACTCATAACTTAAGGAGCTCAACTACTCGACGAACAATACCAAGGAAAGGACAATTGGCTTGGCCGCATAAAGAACTCAAAATGCCAGACCATCATTAAAACTAAGAGAAAAAAAAACAACAAGAAATAAATAAATAAAAATGACCCACATAGTGCTCACATTCACAATAATTAAAGTAATATAATACTTTTCAAGGTACATAAATATTCACTTAATTTTGCTTATAATATTCATCAATGTCAATATGTACATATAGTTGTATATAATGATGATTTTGCATAATTTAAATATCAAATTTTATGGTTTTAACACAAAGCTTATCAGAGCGAGCAGCTCAATCCCAAGCTTTTTGGTCTTCTGAAATTTTATAGTACCCTTTTTTACAAAGTTTGGTTTTAATACAGCTTTTAAATCGTTTAATGGGTAAATTTCGAATAGCAATAGGAAGTTTGTTGTAAAAGCGTATACATTGACCCATGAACGAGTTGCCTACTCTGTGGAGGCGAGTGTGAACTACAGCAAGATTATGTTTATTCCTGGTAATTAAACTGTGGATATCGGACATTTTCTTAAAATTTGATATATTTTTGTGTACATACATAAGATTATCAAATATATATTGAGAGGCTACAGTCAGAATATCTATTTCTTTGAATTTTTCTCGGAGGGAATCTCTTGGATGGTTCGAACTGCCCTTTTTTGTAAAACAAAGACGGTATTAATGTCCGCACAGGTTCCCCAGAGAAGAATCCCATATGACATAAGACTATGAAAATAACTAAAATAAACAATTCTGGCCGTATCTACATCGGTTATCTGTCAAATTTTTTTAACAGCATAGGCGGCCGAACTTAGCCTTCCTGACAATTTTTCTATGTGTGGGCGCCATTGTAATTTAGCGTTAATTCCAAGAAAAACTGTCGACTCAACAGGGTCCAACTCTATTCCATTAAGTTGAACATTGGTAGTTAGCTGCCTGACATTTGGCGTTGAAAATTTTAGTTTATTTTATTTTAGTAACGCCGTAGTAACTGACTACCCAGGTTGCACTAGACCAGCCATACTCAAAGTGTGCTCCGTGGAGACCTAGGGCTCCGCAAAGCCTCTGTGGCGGCTCCGTGAAAATACTGGTCATAATGAAAACAAAATACCTACTAAAGGGGGAAAATAGTGGTCATAATGAAAAAAAAATACTAAACGGGTACCTACTATATTTTATTTTACCCTGCAACCTGGGTAAAATAAAATCTAACTAAATATTCCGATATAAAGTAAAAAAATATAAAAATGTTAAAGTCAAGTAATATGATTATTAATCGGTGAAGGACAGCTAACGAGACGCAATTGATTTTCTATTGTGTTACACCGAATCGGTGTAGCGCGGGGCTTAAAACCATTTTTGATCATTTTAGGGCTCAGCAAAATATGTATTCTTCCAAAAGGGCTAAAACAGTTTGAGAACCACTGCGCTAGACGACGGTTTATATCGCTGAAACTTTATCAGGGTCCAAACCCACAGCGTGAAATGTTACGTGTCATGCTTTTCAGCGCCCGCAAAGTTGGCGGTAGTTTAAATAGAAAAAATACAACCGAATTGAGAACCTCCTCGTTTTATGAAGTCGGTTAAACATTGTTAAGCAGATACAAAACACACCCATGCCCATCCTTAATTTTATTCTGCGGCTACTTATATAACAATATACCTACTTACGTATATTGCTGCACAAATTAAAAATCTTAATTCTTAATTTTCTTCTGCGGTACTTAGGATTGCTATACAAATAAATAGTGTTTCGCAGCAGAATAAATTTTGACGTAAATTCCCTTATAATTTTCCAGGAATTCCAAGAAAGGTTTCCTCCATCGATTCCAAGAGTGTCCGTAAGATTGGTGTGCAAATTAAAAATCTTAATTTTCTTCTGCGGGTGCTTATGTAGCTTGTTGTACAAATAAAAAATCGTCTTTCGCGGTCCAGTTTGACGTAAATTCCTTTATAATTTTCCAGGAATTCAAAGAAAGGGTTCCTCCATCGATTCCAAGAGTGTTCGTAAGATTGGTGTGCAAATAAATTAGGAATCTTAATTCTTAATTTTCTTCTGCGGTTACTTATGTAGATTGTTGTACAAATAAAAAATCATTTTTCGCGGTCCAGTTTGACGTAAATTCCTTTATAATTTTCCAGGAATTCAAAGAAAGGGATCCTCCATCGATTCCAAGAGAGTGTCCGTATCCGTGGTTTACGTTTGTCAATCCGAAACTATTCGACAAGTTAGACGACCCATCTGTAAGGAGTACACACGACCTGTGCAATAAGACGGCTATAGGATTGGAGCTTATTGTGTTGTTGGCACAGCCGCAACCGAACTGGGCGTTGATTGTTAAGGTATGTTTGAATTAGAGCTAATATGCACTTATCATCCATCCATCCATCCATCCGCCCATCCGTCTATCCGTCCATCCATCCATCCGTCCATCCGTCCATCCGTCCATCCGTCTATCCGTCCATACGTCCATCCGTCCATTCGTCCATCCGTCCATCCGTCCATCCGTCCATCGGTCCATCGGTCCATCCGTCCATCCGTCCATCCGTCCACCCGTCTATCCGTCCATCCGTCCATCCGTCCATCCGTCCATACGTACATGCATACGTACATACATACTTACATGCATAGTACATACGTACGTACATACTTACGTACTCACATACGTACATAATAACGTACATACATACATACGTTAATACATACAACAACCATTTACTTTGGTTAGCTACTCTGCTCGGCTTTATTTATTACCGTTTCAGGTCCTAATGATGCGCGACTGTCACCTCTCCCGGCTGCTCATCATCCGCGCCGTACGTCACATGTGCGCGGACAACCTCAAGTGGCCCGCAGACGGGCTGTGGTACAGTGTGCATGACAGGCAGAAGAAGTGCAGTGGCTTCCTGTGCACCGCCGACGGGTTCTGCAGGTTTAAGGGAGATGTTAATCGTGAGTATTTTAGCAAGACAGAAACCTTAAAAAAATATACCTATATGAGACTTTAAAGGCAGTGGCGGCGCAAGACCTAAACGTGGGCAAGGTACATTTCGCGAGGCCCTCTGATGGTGCAAGAAGGGAATATAAAATCACTAAGTTTTTTATTCATTAAGAAACAAACCTAAATTATTACTGGTACTGCTTTGGAGAATTAAACAAAAACGAAAAAAAAATAAATAAAGAAAAAATGTAAGAAACAGAATTTTTCTACTTTTGGTTTTACAGAACTCCTTAGGGATTGGTTCGTAATTTATCTTAGATGCTATATCTGCTTCAATAGATAAAACTGCAAAAGCTGAAAGTCTTTCTTGACTCCTTTCAGCGGAAGCAGTACTTACGAGTATTGTTAAAAAAATTCAAATGACAATGGATTTGGGTAAATTTCTTTCAAATCGTTCTCTATGATATATTGGAGCAGATGTTTCTCGTCTTTCCAAATTAAAAAAATCCAAAAGCACACGCTTTTGGATTTTCCATACATTTCAAAATTTATTTTGGGCTGTGAGGCGCGAGGCCCTTTACACCGCGAGGCCGCGACACCGTCCACGCCTTACGCTGCCTCTGTTTAAAGGTTTAGTTTAGGTTTTTAGACATGTTTTTGTGCGAAGGTATAATCCATAGCCATTAGAAGATACGACCTGTCTAAACATTCTTACCTTGACTCCGAGTTTTATGCTCTCAGTAATATTCTTCGCGGGTTATCGCTTTAAATTAGCGTGACCTGGCGTGGTGGTGGCTTAAGCTGTCAGATGTACTTAGAAACATTACGTTTATTCATTATTATTTATCGGTCTCAACATTTATTAACCAGCAACTAGATATACAGTTCATTTCACATTTTTAATATCCAAGTTATACAAAATTTATTATTTAATTTCAGCGGGTGAAGAGTTGGCTCGCGCGGCGGGTGCTCTGACATACATTTTGGCAACAATCGGCAGTAAAGCTGAACTCAAGTCTACGCTGTGTTACGCGCTGGAAATCTCTGGAAGAGACTGGGCAGGGTGTTTGGATAAACGTCAAGTAAACAATATCTTTCAAAGTTAAAAAGAGTATGCACCTAGATTTTATTTATTTAGCTAAGTCACAAGCACCGTGGTTCACTTCATATTTACAGTGTCATCTTGCTAAAGCCTTACAGTACTTTAGTCCTTCTTCAGAAACAAAACTCTCAATATCATTTTTGATCGAAATTAAGGTAAGTGCAATACAACCTTTAGTCACGAGCGGTTTACTAATCCTAGCTATTTAAATATTAAAGTAGATCCGCAGTGGTAGCCTGCAAAATTCAAACTTTCTTACGTTTTTTGCAAATTGCAGAATAGTGTCAGCTTGCATCTAGATCAAAATATGATTCGCACAGAATTATAATCATTAAAAGCATAAATACATCTTTAAGTTAGATTTGTTCCTTAAGAACGGTGAACCTTAGAAACTAAGAGAGATGTATTAATGATTTTAATGATTACATAACATACATAATCAGCCTATAATGTTCCTACTGCTGGGATACAGGCCTCCTCTCTGCGAGAGGGAGTGGGCCGTAATCCACCACGCGGGCCCAGTGCGGGTTGGTAGATGTCACATGTCTGTGAATTTTTGGTTCTAGGACATGCCGGTTTCCTCACGATGTTTTCCTTCACCGTTTTTGAGAGCAATGGTGATGAAATAATTTACACAAAGTAAAGCGCCTGTACGGGTTCGAACCTACGACGTACAACTCGTAAGTCGCGGCCGTTACCACTGGGCCACCACTGCTCTCAGCAGCTCTCTCTAATGATTATAATTCTGTAAATACATATTAGTTGTGGTCGTGAATCATATTTTGATCAAGATACAAGCTGACACTGACCTGTGAACTGTAAAAAACGTAAGAAAATTTGAATTTTGCGGGCCCCCACTGTGGACCCACCTTAAAAGGACCGCATAAAGAATGATGGGCTAGAAAGTAAACAGTGTCACTTTAAATATCATATGAATTAAATCATCTAAAAAAAATCCATAGGTCGCTGCTTTATATCCGGCTCGAAGGACCACAAACAGCATGCTGGAAATAAAAATGTAAAATTATCTAATTTATTAAACTAGTAATTGGAGGACAATGTGCTCATTTATGGGAACATATTTGAACAAAAAGAAAAACTAATTTAGACCACAGACAATCAAGTGGCCAGGAATAATCAAATCATTTATGTGTTCATGTAGGTTGTACTAAACAGCAGTCTTGACATAGATAGCGATCGCTTCACGACCGAATTCGGTCGCGAACTCCTTACCCTATCCGGTCCTTAGATGGTGAAAATTGCTTGACAAGCAATCACAATCTTGTCAAGCAATTTCGACCGTCTAGGGACCCCATTAGTGCTGTCTGTCTGCAGCCCCTGGTACAGTAGTGGAAAACATTCAAAGAAGACCAGTGCAGATATTCTTAGCAGCAAATGCATATTTTTTGACATTATGAGTTTAATTCTTTTGTTTGTTTTCAGGTGTGGTGTGACAGAAGACCTCCTTGGCTGGCTGGGATACTAGCAATAGTGGGCTCTATTTTAGAGTTCATACCCCCAATCTTAGTCAATGCTGTGCAGGGCGGGGCTTCAATGTATCAGGTATATTAATCATCATCTGCCTAGCCTTTTCCCAACTATGTTGGGGTCGGCTTCCAGTATTTTACATGGAGTGACTGCCTATCTGACCTCCACAACCCAGTTACTGGGTAACACGATACCCCTTGGTAAGACTGGTTGTCAGACTTTCGAGCTTCTGGCGATGTAACGACTGTCACAGATCTACAAATGACAGCCGGGACCTACGGCTTAACGTGCTTTCCGAGGCACGGTGGGGTCTTGGTATGTAAAAATGGTCACCCATCCACGGACCAACCGCGGCAAGCGTAGCTTAACTTGATCGATCGACAAGTGCCGCTGTTATTACATAGCCACAAGCCCCTTAGTATTATCGGGTAGATTCATGTAGTTAAATAATAGTTTTTATTTCTATTTGCATAATAACATTACAACACGCCTGTATTTCCCGAAGGGGTATGCAGAGGTGAACCTATAGTAGGTACACCCACATTTTGCACACATATAATCAGCCTATAATGTTCCCACTTCTGGGACACAGGCCTCCTCTCTGCGAGAGGGAGTGGGCCGTAATCTACCACGCGGGCCCAGTGCGGGTTGGTAGATGTAACATGTCTTCGATTTTTTGGTTCTAGGACATGCCTGTTACCTCACGATGTTTTCCTTTACCGTTTTGAGAGCAGTGGTGATGAAATAATTTACACAAAGTAAAGCGCCTGTCCGGGTTCGAATCTACGACCTACAACTCGTAAGTCGCGGCCGTTACTACTGGGCCACCACTGCTCTGCCACATTTTGCATCTGCATTATATAACTAATATTATTTGAACTTCTAGTAAAACAGTAAATTCGGACGGCGTAAATAAAATTATTGAAGTACTTTATAAAACGCTTAGGCAATCCTTTCCTGCAGTTGAGTAGTCGTTCTTTTTACAAAAACAAACAAATATTTGGCATAGCTAGACGTCGTTTTGGCCACGCGCCTAGGAATGATAAAACCTTTCAATAATATTTTGCGCTAATTATATAAACTAACGCACTGCAATTTTCGCCGATATTTCGAATGCAACAAAGAAAAATAATGGTTTATTTGGACACTGCTCGTGAAACACGTAATAAAAATAAAAAGTGTGAATACATAGCAATAGGTTCTAACAATAGTGTGTGCCTTACGGCTGCGCTAAAAAGACAACAAGACTTAATAACACCTTTCTTTTACTTCTAGACCATGGCTCTCTGCTTATCCTGCATATCAAGATCCCTAGACTGTGTACCCCGTAGCTTCGTGAACGCGTCTTCAATCATAGAGGGCACTCTGCCCTCCCATATAAACCCTGTTGGAGGTTCCGTACTACTACAAATGCTTGTAACTGTCACCTACGAAGAAATACAGAAATGGGCTGATGAAGAAGTTGAGAAGGAAAAGGAAGGTAAACGCCATCTATTGGTATTGATGTGAAACTTTTTGGCTGGTGTGAGCGCCATCTAGAGATAGATAAATGAAACTAATGCGGTTTGACTGAGATTCAACGGTGTAAAAACTGTTTGTCCGTTTCAGGCCGTCGTCGTCTAATGATATTGTATTTTATTAGCTAGGAGTTGTAATTTATTTTTCTTATCGACTGCTCTCTTGCCTACTAATTTTAGTATAAATATAATTATACTAAATAATTAATTAATTTAATTAATTTTAGTATAAATATAATATTATTATACTAAAGTTTGTTTTATTTGACAGTAGCATCTGCAGCGAATGGGGAGCCACACACTATGAGCGCAAAATCTAATAGACCGAGGTCTAAGCATGTCAGGATTGCTGGTCTTGGACAGACAAGTAAGTTCTAAAACTACATTATCAAACTATCGCTGTATATGCTGAATGTGCTCGCTAATATGTTTCAGAGAAATATGTTTATGTTCAATTTTTAATGGTTTTCCCGATGAAACAATGTATAGGTTCTCTAGTGCTTGTTCTTTACTCTTTTAACAACAATTGAAGTGTATATTTGTAATATCAATATAACAGCTGTTTACTAAATGCATATGAAAGTATACACGGTACTTATAACAAAAAGAACAGTTTTTTTACATTTCCGTCTGTCTTTTCCTGCTAATCTCCGAAACGGCTGAAGCGATTTCAACGGGAGCGTTTCATTGGCAGGAAGCTGATGTTATAAGGAGTAACTTAGGCTACTTTTTATTTTAGAAATAACCACGCGCGCGAAGCCGCTTTAACAGCTAGTTAACAACAGCCGCGTTAACAACTCGTAAATACAATAAAATTCTAAAATTTGTGCTTGCTTCGCGGCAGTTGTTCCATTTCTATTTCTGACATCTGGCCTGGGAAGCGGCGTATGAAAAAGTGTCCGCACGCCATAACTTTCTTGGAGCGGCCACACCTACATATTATGTCAAAACATTAACAGAAAATCCCATCAAATATTATAGTGATTTTTGGTATTAAATGGATTTTTAGAATAAAAATACTAAGATTTTTAGCTACAGTGGTGATCACGCCGTAACTTTCTTGCAGCGGCCACACCTATGACAAAACATCAACAGAAAAATCCCATCAAATATTATAGTAATTTTTGGTATTAAATGGATTTTTAGAATAAAAATACTAAGATTTTTAACTACAGTAGTGATCACGCCGTAACTTTCTTGCAGCGGCCACACCTATGTCAAAACATCAACAGAAAAATCCCATCAAATATTATAGTGATTTTTGGTTTTAAATGGATTTTTTAGAATAAAAATACTAAGATTTTTAGCTATAGTAGTGGTCACGCCGTAACTTTCTTGCAGCGGCCACACCTATGTCAAAACATCAACGGAAAAATCCCATGAATTATTATAGGATTTTTGATATTAAATGGATAAACAAAAAAAAAATACTAAGATTTTTAGCTACAGTTGTGGTCGCTGCTAGATTCTTCTGTGTGTAAGAAGAGGCCTTGGTCTTGCAGTGGTCCCACTGCAAGACCAAGGCTTGTTGTTATTTTTTTTTTTTTTTTCGTAGGGAATTGTCAAATAACATCTCCCGCTCTGGGCGCAGCGGGAAGGTGTGTCAGACTCTTACTGACTAAAACCCACCCTTGTCCTTGTCCCTGCAGTGTTGTTACTTGAAGTATGAGTTGAGAAAATCTGTTTTTGTTACTGCTCTTAGACTCAGATCTGATAAAATGATAAATGTTTTTATTTCTGTAAGTAGGTTTTTACAAACAGCGTCATACATATTTTTTTAAACTAGATGAGGTCGGCGTTTCCTATCTGACTACTCAGAGAAGAAAGGCCGAAACAAACTCAGAGGTCACAGTCTCTTCTAAAGTCCAGACATAATCTTGATCAGATCATGTGAAGACCATGTCGATTGGTGTCTGAAATGGTCTTTTGATGAAAAAACCACACAGATTGAGTGGACCTGTCCAGTCAGTGCACGATCTGGACACATTACATGCAAAAAATTTGCCTTTATGATGAAGAAAATCGCTTCACCCAATTGTGAGGAATGTGGAGTTGTCGAGGACCTACAACATTTATTGATGGAATGTGTCCAATATAAGTCTAGTAGAAATAATTTAGTAAGGTTTTTACTATATTTTTATTTAATTATAACTTAGAAAGAATTTGAACAGAACTGATGTAGGCATGTTCCTTAAAATTCCCACCGAAATGGCGACGATGCGAAGGGTTTGTTCAAATTCATGGCCCACGTCTTGTGAAAGTACAATTGTTTAGGATACGATGGGACTGATAAAGATAAATAAAACGGTTTTGTTTTATCGTGTTTAGGTATAGATACCAATCACATCTGTGAAGTTTACAAAAAAAAGTTTTTTTTAAACTGATATTTCAAGTCACTACACTAACTGCGCTCGATGACCCCACAGTAAAAACATAAAATTGTTTTTTTTTTGTTTTATCATGTTCAGATATCGATACCCATCACGTCTGCGGAGTTTCGCTAGCTAATTTAATTTGACCCTATATTGACATGAATATTCACTATAATTCTAAGGCGCGGGCTTGCGGACGGTGAGCAATGGGGTAGCTCACCGTCCGGTAAGGACCAGCAGTGCTATTCTGTAACCTTCTCACCGTGAAACCTAAGTGAAGTGAACGTGGAGTGAACTGTCAGTGTCATCCCACCTGATACTAGGGATGGACCAAGGATTACATTTACAATCATAATCGAGATTTTAAATAATATTTTTATGCTAATTCTATTGATCATATTCAGTTAACTGATTAATATCAAGTTGTTTTTTTTTTTTTAATTTCCTGTTTTTTTTTAAATGCGCGACAAACAAAAATTTGTTTTACCACCTTTATATCAAAATCCAAAATGGCGAACATTTTTCATCATGGGTGTCGTTTTCATGATTTGGGGGGTGTTAAATCCGATAGTGAGGTCAAAATTAAAAAGCAAGATGGCGGCTGCGAAAATGTTCAGATTTTTCATCATGGGTGTCGTGTTCATGGTTTTTGGGAGTGTTAAAGCTGATAGTGAGGTCAAATCTAAAAAACAAGATGGCGGCTGCGAAAATATTCAGATTTAACATCATGGGTATCGTTTTCTTGGTTTTCGGGGGTGTTAAATCCGATAGTGAGGTCAAAATTAAAAAGCAAGATGGCGGCTGCGAAAATGTTCAGATTTTTCATCATGGGTGTCGTGTTCATAGTTTTCGGGGGTGTTAAAGCCGATAGTGAGGTCAAATCTAAAAAGCAAGATGGCGGTTGCGAAAATATTCAGATTTTTCATCATGGGTCGTCTTTTCACGGTTTTCGGGGGTGTTAAAGCCGATAGTGTGGTCAAATCCAAAAAGCAAGATGGCGGCTGCGAAAATTACCAAACCTTTTGGAATAAAAAAACCAAATTGAGTTTCTGACTGAATTTCTGTTTTGCTATTTTATTTTTAAAAACCCTTAAATTGTAACGTTTCAACACTTAAATACTAGTTTTGAAATAATATAAAATAATCAATAGAATTAGCATAAAAATATTATCAAAATCTCGATTATGATTATAAACGTAATGCTTGGTCACTCCCTAGCATCAGTGAGATGACACTCACAGCTCACTCCACGCGAGCTTTCACGGTGAGATTTTTACGGAATCGACATGCAGGCCCGGGTCGGTGCGTTGTGTTCCACGCGCGCCTCAAAGAGATGTCGTCAGCACAAGTGTAGGGGTCCACTAGGGCCGATGCTTGCCGCGGTCGCGGAAAGGTACAAATGGGTTACCGAGGCACCTGGCAACACAGGCAACGGAAGGGACACGGGTGGGTTTTAGTCAGTAATCCTCCTGCTCCGCCCAGAGCGGGAGAAGTTATTTGATAATTTCCACCCAAAACAAAAAATTAGACTTATTCAAATAATAACAATTGAATTTCTTTTTTTTTTCGATTTGGAGGATTTCTTTTGACAGTTTACTATCTATAGATCTGCTCTAACTTTTAATAATACTAATATTTTTACAAAGGCCTTGCTGGGACCTTCCTTTAACAATATTTGTACGGTACGATTGGCAAAACATTGTAGCTACATTTCCCCCAAGCATAAAAATAATCAGCATATAATGTTCCCACTGCTGGGACAGCGGCCTCCTCTCTGTGAGAGGGAGTGGGCCGTAATCCACCACGCGGGCCCGGTGCGGGTTGGTAGATGTCACATGTTTTCAAATTTTTGGTTCTAGGACACGCCCGTTTCCGCACGATGTTTTCCTTCACCGTTTTCAGAGCAGTGGTGATGAAATAATTTACACAAAGTAAAGCGCCTGTGTGGGCTCGAACATACGACCTACAACTCGTAAGTTGCAGCCGTTACCACTGGGCCACCACTGCTTATTTCCCCCAATACTTTATGCATATTGTTGACCACTAATGCCTTTACAAAAAAAAAGACTTTATTTTTAAAACCATCATCCCTGCAGCCACCTCAACATCTCTAAGTTTCGACGGCAGTCACAGCAGTGCGTCATCAATAGCCCTCGCGGTCGCCGAAGCTCTATGTTCCATAGACGAAGACGACAAACATACCAGAGACATACAACTGCTTATAGAACGGGCCGAGAGGAAAGTTGTGTTGTCTGAACAGTTCGGTCTGGAAGACTTTCCGGAATTTGCTGAGTTGTTTGAGGAGGTATGTAAAGTCGAAATATTAATTCGTTCGAGTAATCTGACACGTGCTAGCTGTCACTTTGTGTAATGAAATGGTCATATTTATTGTATTTATTGAATTCTAGACTTTTACATTTATTATACAATTTTTTTACACCTATTTATATCGATAAAAACTTGTGGGTTTCGTCACCGACATGCTAACCGCGACCTAATGGAACGTGTTGCGCCAGACTGGCGACGCGCAGCGGACAGTGTAAATGTATACATAATCAGCCTATTTTCCCACTGCTGAGACACAGGCCTCCTCTCTTTTAGAGGGAGGGGGCCGTAATCCACCACGCGGCCCCAGTGCGGGTTGGTAAATGTCACATATCTTCGAATTTTTGGTTCTAGGACATGCCGGTTTCCTCACGATGTTTCCTTCACCCTTTTGAGAGCAGTGGTGATGAAAAAAATTACACAAAGTAAAGCGCCAGTCCGGGTTCGAACCTCCGCCCTACAACTCGTAAGTCGCGGCCCAGTGGTAACCCACTGGGCCACCACTGCTCGCTACACATGTACATGTATACACATATATATGTACATATGTATGTTATTCCAAGGTTTGCAGTTTTCACTTCTTATGTGAAGCAATCACCAAATCCAAGTACTGGACTTCCAGGTTCCGTTGGAGCCAAAACATTGTATGCGTTACGAAATTATTTGGATGTTGATATTTTTAGGGTGATGTTCCTGGGTCAAATGCAGAGAGAGCAAGCGACGCCGCTTCCCTAACTAGTCAAGTACTAATGACGTCGCCTGGAAGAGACAGCCTCCGAGTAAGTATGAATACGTTACACTAGACTCTGTAACGATAATGATGCAGGACCCGTGGTGGCGGCGCGTAGTGTTCCACGCGCACCCGTATTGGGCGTCGCGGGGGGAGTCTTACACCTCACTCCAACCGCGGGCCTGCGGTCGTCACCCAGCGGGGATCGAGGAAGTCGCACAAGATCCCATGATCGCCGGTGCAAGTGTGGGAGAGGAACACCGGGGTGATTTTTAGTCTCTACGAACGGCGACCGTTCACGAACATGACGCGTGGATCAGCACCATTCAGCTCAACCATTTAGAAGGGAGCTAAATGATCCAACACACGCGCCACCATCAGCGAGACATTAGAGTGAGCACGACATACTCCCAGCCGCCAGGGCACATTCAAGTCAATGAAAGACGTATCCAGTAAATGGCAGCTTTATAGTACATAGTACTCACATAACAATGTGCTGTGCAGCTATACAATACTAAGAGATTGAATTTATACAATGCAAAGAAAGTTTTTAAAATCTTCAGCAGCTCCAACACTATTTTCAATACCTGATCAATTAGTTTTTGCGCCCTTGTGGAGCAGGACTAGCGTTGAGCCAAGCATTTTTATCAGCAATGTAATATGCTTGGCTGCATAGTGTGCGTTTTATACTAGATTTAAATTTTGTTTCATTCAGTTGAAGTATGTGGGGAAGTATTTTATTGTAACATTTTAAACAGTACCCCATGAAAGATGAGTCTACTTTAGCCAGCCTGAAACCTGGTTGAACTAATTGGTCCCTATTTCTACTGATATAATATCGGACCTAGGACCTCATGTTCAGTAGTAGCGCTTGCGATCACTAGACCAACCAGGCCGTTATCATAGTGAGCTCATAATTGATTATTACGAAACTTTACAAGCTTAAAGTTACAAAGCTTGTACAGTTGAGAAAGTTAGAGCTGGGTTTTGCTTCGTAAGTCATCGCACGATGTATGATGGAAACTCCTGTATTCACACTCCAAAATGCAGCAAAAACGTTTTTTCAGGTAATTTACGAGCATCTTGCGCTGCACTCCGAGTGGATATACAAAGAGCTTGGCATTCAAGACTCGTGTGACGTCGACATACCCTTGAACAAGACTCCGCTGTTGTACACCATGTTCCATATCGGGAAACATCCTTTTGATCAGGTGAGTCAGCATTTTTACTGTTATCTCATAATATTATTTTATAATATACCAATATTAGAAAGAGGAAAGATTTTTGTTTGTTTGTTTATACCGACTATTATATTTTTATTTTCTTGTATTTTATTTTCAAAAAAATGAGAGATCTCTACGAAAATTACAATAACGTAACCCAAGATATCAAACATTTGCCTATGAAAGTCACTATTTAGCGTGCGCTGCGAAAACTATAAATGATAATTAAAAATATTGTAGTACATGTTTATAGTACTCATTATTACCCACAAAAAAGTTCGCGAGGTTATAATAGTTAAACGTATGTCTAACTATTATAGTTAAGTCACAATAACCGTTTTTGTTCTGATGATGATGATGAGCGATGATCTCTGGAACTTCCAGTCGGATTTGTCAAATTATTTTTTCATTTTATAGCCCAATTCTTGAGAAAGGTTAAAGGCTATTTAACATCATGCTAAGACCCTTGGGAGTCGAGCAAAAAATAAAAAAATCAGAAAGACCGTTAAGTGAAAATGAAGTAATTGTGCGGGCGGGCGATGGGATGCGACGCGCTGGGTCGGGGGCGGAAATTTTACGCGGTCGAAGTCGCGGGCTGAGGCTAGTTCTTATATACAGCTTTTACACGTCAATCATATTTTAAAAACGAAAGGTGGCGTTTCCTATCTGAATACTCTGAGAAGAAAGGCCGAAACAAACACAGAGGTCACAGTCTCTTTTAAACTCCATAATCTTGGTCAGATCATGTGAAGACCATGTAGATTGGTGTCTGAAATGGTCTTTTGAGGAAAGAACCATATAGATTGAGTGGACCTGTCCAGTCAGTGCACGCATTTGTCAGTAATCGTGCCGCTCAACTCGGAACTTAAGGAGCTCAACGATACGACGAGCAATACCAAACTCTTTAATGTTATAACCTTGCTGGAAATTATTTTACCGACCCTAGTCTGCATCTTTATTTATTTATTTGGGATCAAACAAAGGATACTCAGATACATTATAAATCACAAAAATACGAAAGGTTCTTTTCCGTGAGCTCTTCAATTACAAGAGTCCACAAGCTCCGGGGTCACAGGGCTACAGGGTCAGGCCGGGATCGCGGGAAGGTACTAATGGGTCACCGAGGCCCCCGCAACACAGGCAACGAAAGGAATACGGGTGGGTTTTAGTCAGTAAGAGTCTGACACTCCCTCCCGCTCCACCCAGAGCGGGAGAAGTTATTTGATGATTTCCCATCCAAAAAAAAAAGGCTGCACATATATCTAGGTATAAACAGGATAAAAATAATAAAGCTTGTAATAAAAATATAATCAAATACTTACAGTTTTAATTTGAATTGGTATTGTTGTTTTGGTTTCGGTTTATTTTACCAATTTTGATTTTTTACTTTGCGTTGTGATTAGTTTGTTACTTTTTATCCGCCGTAAGGTGGATTGTAGCCGATCTCATTAATTTAAAACGCTGACAACACCTAAACCGCGGTCACTGTCAGATTGCATAGAAAAGAAATAGAAACGCGATGACACAACGCTTGTAATTTATTGCAAAATATGAAGCAATTATCTATTTACTCAAAATTGAGTTGAGTAATCGAAAATAAAAAACAACCAAGTTCTGCATTCAAATAAGACGTTCTTGTTATTAATTAAATACGTAACGTATGTTGATATTTAATACAGATATTTTGGATTAGAACTCAATGTAAGAGGTTAGTTTAACGTTAGTTTGTATCGAGAATTTTTTCAAAACGTGTTTTGGTAACAACCAAGTTTTGAGAAATATGCTCAAAATTAACATATATTTTTTCCGCTACCATAAACTATACAGAATTGACAATTTTGTTTCTTAAGAGAAGCATATTTTTGTCAATTGGGTCTTGTCAGCGCCTTAGTACAACATCTTATACCTGTACCTGCATTCATAGCAAATAAAATTCTGATTCCAGTAGTACATTACCGTGGGATAATATCCTATTTCCATGCGGCCGAAACAATTTATAAATTAGTTCATAAGACTGAGCATTCATAATACAATTGAAGTATAATAATAATAATTCCACAATTCATGACTACATAGTTACATTTTTATTTCGTTATTTTGCGGTGGTTAAATTATTATTTTTGTATTTTAAAATAGGGAGGGTTATGTCCAGGTTAACAATTCGTTGTATTGCCTACTGAGTAAAATTTTGTGAGTTGAAATAAAGTTTGTCACCCGGTTCGATCACAATAAATCTGACGTGTCTGGAACGGCGTATGGCCATCACGTCAATGAGTAATACACCCTGATATGGTCGGTAGTTTGGCTAATGGCATGACCTCCAGCTCCAGGCACGCGGTTCGAAGGTGTTTGTCTGATTTCTTGTAATGTGAACTGGGTCTTGCTCCGTGTGTTATCGCACGATGTATGATGAAACTCCCGTATTCACACTACAAATGCAGCAACATGAAGACTGTTCAAATCCCCAGACGGTGCGCCCCTCGTAGCAGACCGATGTTATAGACCGAAATAAATAAATAAAATTGAAGTATCTGTTTGTAATGTCAAAATAACAGCTTTTTACTAAATGCATTATTCGGTACCTACCTACTTATAACAAAAAAAAGCAATCTTTTTTTTTTTTCTGTTTGTGTGTTTGTTCCGGGTAATCTCTGAAATGGCTGGACCGATTTTGATGGGATTTTCACTGGCAGATAGCAGATGCTGTAAGAATGATGAAGATGTTTTATTTTAGAAAAAGCCTCTTGGGCGAAGCCGCGGGCAGCAACTAGTATACAATACAAGCCATGTGCCCGATGGGATTTTCCATCGGCAAAAAAGACGAATTTCCATAAAAACTTTCAGCCCCTTTAGGATGCGAATTTTCCGGAATCCTTCCTTATTGCTCACTTTCAATTGGTGGTTCTGTATCAGTAATAAAACACATTTCCATGAATAGTTTAATACTTCTTTTTTATTTTTTTGTCCGACTTGAAATCAGCATAATGTAGACACAATCAATTCGTAATAATATCAAAGGGCGCTGGCTGGCGCGGTAGCGTGGGTTGTTGGCGGGGGTACCCCGTCTCGGGCGGCAGGGCGACGCCGAGTGCCGACAGACTGCTCGTACGCACCCGTCGTCGTGATGTCGCGTCACTTTCCCGCGCAAACCCCGTGCGCGTGTCGTACGTACGAATTGTAGGTAAATACGTTGCGTCGGCGCATCGAGCTGGCGTCCATCTCGATCTTAAAATCTCCACCATCCAGCAGTTTATGAAGCGCACCGCGAAACGATTCTTTGACTCTGCCGCCACCCACCGCAACCCTCTGGTTGTGAAGGCGCCAGTTATAGGCCCTCCTCTATTAGCTCTATTCGCCGTCCAAGGCATACGCTCACCGGTCCCTTTTTCCCTCCTCCAGGAAAAGCAGTGGGGCCACGAGTAGGTACAGTGCACAAATACAAATCACACAAACCGACCTTCCGACCTCGCCGCCGAGGTCCCTCGCGAAAACCCGACGTAATTGTCCCCCCCCTGACCTTTGCTCGACGAAGTGCCAGCCTGCGCCGCAGCTGAGCCCGTAGCTTTAAATTCCCCGTTTAATAATAATACAGTTCAGATCCAGCCTGTCCCACCTTGCTGTCCTCCCCACAGGGGGTGCCCTTAGCGTGCAATCGCTTAGTAATGTAAGAATTTCGCCCCTGGCTGGAGGGTTTGAGTCCGCTTAAGGCAGCCACAGGATAGTCCGGTTGAGTAGTGACGACCTCTCAAGGTCAACTACGAGATGCCATTCACAAAAAAAAACAAACATCGAGCTGGCGGACAACTGATAAGTACCTACGCGAGCCACCGGGACGCGCGCCGGCGAATGACCATAAAATCAGTTTCAAAGTAAACATCTTTTTTAAACTATACATTTATCTTTATTACAACGACATCAAAAAAAAAAAAAATGTGTTCATTAAATAACACTCGCTTAAGTTTACTTTGTAAAAATTTGTTCACTGGTTGGTTTGTTTTCCTGTTAACGGTACCCTTGTGCAAAATTTCATGCTTCTAGAAACAGCGGCTTAAGCTGTGCGTTGTCTGTTACAGTTATTTAAATATTTCTTTAGTAAATTAATATAAATAAAATCGTAAACAAGTAAACGTTCTCCAAAAATTTAACCAAGAATATTTATTTCCTTAGTTCCTCCGCGGCGAATGGCCTATACCCTGGAGTAAGCTAGTCTCCGTAGCCAAAGCCTGGTCTGGTCTGGAAGGAGTCCGGGTCCACATCAACAGGCGAACTGACGTCCGTAATATGAAGACCCAGGGAAAGTCCAACAAACAGTTGTTGCAACTTTGTGCTATGTTCAAGTCCAATAGTGAAGGACTTTTGTAGTGTGTTCGGGAATGTTCGGGGAATATCGGGTCCTAACGACGTTCGCAGTATGAAGAATTGAAGACACCAGAGAACTCCAAGAAGCAGTTGATGCAACTTTGTGTTATGTTCATGCCCAATAGTGAAGGACTTTTGTATTGTGATCGGGAATGTCGGGTCCTAACGACGTTCGCAGTATGAATTGAAGACAGGATAAGTCCAGCAAGTAGTTAATGCAACTTTGTGCTATGTTCAAGTCCAATAGTGAAGGACTTTGGTATTGTGTTCGGGAATGTCGGGTCCTAACGACGTTCGCGGTATAAAGAATTGAAGATACCGGAGAATTCCAACAAGCAGTTGATGCAACTTTGTGTTATGATCATGTCCAATAGTGAAGGACTTTTGTAGTATGTTCGGGTGAGTTCGGGATTTATCGATTGCACTAATATGTAGTTAAAACGTAATTGTATTGCCATTTCTATATTTTTTGTGCCTTAATGTAAAACAGTATTAAGATATCTGTAATTATGTGGCCGTACAAATATACACTTCTTGTTACATATGCGCTCATAATATAAATGGCATGCAAGAGTTATTATTAAGTAGTTTGTATTGATCTAAAATAAACCAATGTCATTAATACTGTTACTGAGGCTTTTTACTATAAATTACTCTATTTGTCTTACCTATGATTCGATGGCAATTTTCGGAAAACAGATTGAAATTAATCTAGTAAGTCGTTACTTTTCCACTTGCTTAACAATTAGGTACTTTCCATGAGTTTACTCATGGAAAGTACCTAATTGTTAAGCAAATTGACGATCTACTTAAATTGTCCTTATATTCAAATCAGAAATGACATTCTTTGACAGTTGTGTAAAATGGCTATAACACGGTAAATTGGCGTAGTGTCAATTTCCTTAACAATTTGAACCTGAGTATAGCTAATACATATAGTCAGACCCAAAAAAGGCCAAACTTACAGCGCCACTATTTTGTAAAACTGTATTTCTTTAAAGTGTACTACAATACTTTATTTTTGACTAAATAAACATTATTATTATTTTCTTTTATTTCATTATTTACACATTTTAATTTTATTTTTAAATATTAGGATATAAAAAATATATAAAAACATTTAAAAATATAAAAAAAATAAAATGGTAGCCCACCGGTATCGGGAACAGGGTCCAAGCTACCGGTGGTCAGGGCTCCAGAGAGAGGAACCTCCTGACAATGCGAGCCGTGTCCAGAAGTACCGCTTTCTGAATCAAGCCCTTAATCCAGCCGTCCAACGTGAGCCTCTTTAGGTGTTGGTCGAGGCTCTTGGCAATTAAGCCATTGGCTGATACGACTATCGGCACAATGATTGCTGAATCCACATCCCACATGTCGACAACCTCGCGAGCCAAGTCAAGATACTTGATCTGTTTATCTTTCTCGGCTTTCACGAGATTCCCGTCATGAGGGACTGTTATGTCAACAATCATTCCGCGCCGCTCTGTTCGATCCACCACCACTATATCAGGCTTATTGGCAACAATAGTCCTGTCAGTGATGATGGATCGGTCCCAGTACAATGTGATATTTCCATTGTCGAGAACTGGGTCGGGCACATACCTGTAGTACGGCACTTCAGATTCTACAAGGCTGTCTTTCAGAGCAAGTTGCTGATGGATAATCCTGGCTACAAGGTGGTGTCTATGCAAATACTCTTCGTTAGCTAGACCAGAACACCCGGAGATAATGTGTCGGATTGATTCTCCCGGACGGTGGCATGCCCGACACACGTCAACCGTGCCGTCCTTCACAATAAATCTCCGGTAATTCTTCGTCATGATAACTTCGTCCATAATTGCACAGACTAAACCTTCGGTTTCCCCAAAGAGGTCACCAAAACGTAGCCAGGCTACGGACGCTTGGAAATCTACATGGGGTTCATGTAGGGCCCGAAAAAAGCGTCCGTGAAGCTCCTTACTCTGCCATACCTCCCTGCGATCGTTAGTGTCAAGCACTACAAGCTTGCGCCAGTTCTCTTTAGCCAAGGAGAGTGGGGTGAGGCCCTTGTCCACCGCGACCACATCTCGATGCATCCCCACGTCGGCTTCTAGGAAATATTCCCTGAGACTGCATACCTCGCGATTGTGGAGGGTCTTAGCGTTTAAAAAGCCTCGACCTCCACACTTTCGCGGGATATACAGTCTCATTACCGACGACCGTGGGTGATGCATTCGATATGCAGTCAGCAGCGTACGGACCCTCCTATCCAGGGCGTCGAGTTCAGTCTGAGTCCATTTGAGTATGTCGAAAGAGTACATCAAAACGGGCATGACCCAACCGTTGAAGGCGCGCACCTTGTTTCCGCCTGATAGAAGACTATTAAATACTTTCTTCAGGCGGCCAAAAAAGCGCTCCTTCAACGATTGCTTCATGTCAGTAACATTGATGCCCAACGCTTCCGACATACCCAAATACTTGTAGGTTTCGGATGCGGAGAGGGTTCTAAGGTTTATGGAATCCGAGAGTTGGGTTCCCACGGATTCCACAATCTTCCCTCGCTTTACATGCATGACCGCACATTTATCCACTCCAAATTCCATCCTGATGGCGCTACTGAAACTTTCAGTTATTTTCATTAGCTCCATCAGTTGCAAATTATTGGAGGCAAAGAGTTTTAGGTCATCCATGAGGAGGTGAGATATAACCTGAACACCTCTCCTCATACGATAGCCTAGACCTGAATCTTCCAGCAGTGTGCTTAGAGGATTCAAGGCTAAGCAGAACCAAAGCGGACTCAAACTATCGCCCTGAAATATGCCCCGCTCGATCCTTATCAGTTCGCTATTCCTCTGGATATTTCGACATCCTGGATAGCGAAGGACCGTCCTCCATTGCCCCATACACGACATCAGGAAGGTGCGCAGAGTTGCATCTACTTTATACAACTCCAGCACCCTCATGAGCCATCTATGTGGCACCGAGTCATAGGCCTTCTTATAATCTATCCAACATGTCGACAGATCCTTTCGGGAACGACGAACTTGTTGGCTAATGGTCATATCAATGAGGAGTAACTCCTTAGTACCGCGGGATCCGTTCCTACATCCATTTTGAGAGGCAGACATGATGGAGTTGGTGTCTATATGTTTGTTAATTTTAGCTCTCAAAATAGATGTAAGAAGTTTATAGACCGTCGGTAAACACGTGATCGGCCTATAATTTTTGGGTTCCGCGGTGCTACCTGATTTATGGAGCAGGTGGGTAACTCCTGTCGTTAGGAATTGGGGTAGCGATCCAGACCAAAGCAGTCTGGTACTGAGCTGCCAAGCGAGCGTGCGACCTTAAAAACCATTTGAGCCAGAAGTTATGCAGTCCGTCCGGCCCTGGGGACTTCCAGTTAGGTAACGGACGGACTGCACGAGCTACATATTGGGGGCAGATGGTAATAGCCCCCATTTCTGGTATTGGATCGCAGGCTCGCTCGACTTTTCGACCTTCGGTGTGACAGACAGGCACCGACCAGATACTGCGCCAGAAAGAACACATGACATCATCATCCGGTAGGCGCGTGTCAGTCACATCTTGGTCCGGTCGCTCCCAACCCCTATAAACCCACCTTTCATCGCTCTGGAAGGTACGATTCTGAGTGTATCGCTCTACTCGCCGCTTATACCTACGAATACGGTTCGCCCATGCATACACTTTCTGCTTCAGGAAGTCGATGCGCTCTGTGACACGAGTCATATAGTCCTGAGAGCCGATATCAGTCCCTGAGAACGCTCGCCTCACAAAGCGCATCACTCTAGGGCGAGTATTGCCCTCCCTGAAGCAGATTAATTTGCCAATGAGCGCTCTGGCCCCCACCAATACGGCTTTCAATTCTGCACTGCCAAGCTGGTACGGTTGGTTTCGGTCGTGTAGTTCTAGAGTCTTTAGCAAATTTCACGTGAGCTACACGACATACCGCTACAGCCGCGCAGTACAGAATCGAATGAGTATCAGTGAGGTCTTCGCAGTCATCAAAATAATTTGACAACACTCCTCAATTCCACATTGCACTGGGTACTTACATTTGTAGCCCTGTCATCACTCCCCTCGTCAGCTTGATTCGTGCTTAATTGAGGTGAAAGTACGACGACGGGGGGGCGATGACATGGCTACGCTGCATTTCACTTCATAGGTGAATCAAGTACAGTGTCATCCAACATATGATTACGCTGGATAACCCGTACCTGATCCGACAGTCGTTGTGCCGAAACGTTGACAGCTGGCTCAAGCACCTGAAAAAGAGAGAGCATCCGAACACGGTAAGCAGTCAGATTGTTTCCCCCCTCTGTAGCCCCATAGTATGAGCGCATGACGTTCTCATTGACAGATTGTGTCCATCTCATGCGCTTCACACTTCCGCCGGGAGCTGGGACCCTATCAGAGGCCGGTGGGCCTCGAGATCCTAAGCCGTCCGGCGGCCGGCGTCCTCCTCGTCGACGAACAGGTGGTGGCGTCGTGGGCGGAGAGAAATACTCGTCGCTCGAGCTGGACGCAACTGCCGCGGTCGGTGTAGTCACAGCGCACACGGTGGGGCTGGGTACCGGCGGCGGCGAGGCGGAGCTGAGCGAAGAGTCCGGAGGTGGTAGGCGTGCTCTAACTGCAGCTGATCTCGTCAACATTTAATTTGTATACGTATTTGTTCTGTTTTATCGGAGGTGACATCTGTCATGTCACCTCCTATCCGGAAATTTTTGGTGAAAATCTAGAAGATTATGCTTCATTTTGTAATTTTTTAAATATGTCGTTATTATTTGGATTTAGTTTTGTCGATTTCACAATAACAAGAAAAAAAAAACTGCGTCGAAAATTATTATAACTGAAAATAAATAAGGGAACGTATTTCGTGTTGACGTTGGTGTTGCCAGCGTATTATTATTGTTATTATTATTATTATATTATTTTGTCTTTGACAGATCTCGGGTCCCCGAGGTCAAGTTCCTTTATATGCCCCAAAAAAATCACAAAGTTTTTATTCAATCGATAAGTGCCATAAAAATGCATTTAAATTTTACATTTTCAAATTTCGCGCGTAGTTTGACGAAAACGCTGGACGCAGTGGACGCCATGTTGCTATGTGGTCATGACGTCACTTGGCTATGTAAACAAATTCGCTGATCTATTAACTATCAGTTGACAAGTTTTTGGTTTACATAGCCGTATGACGTAATAACTTGGCGGCTACTATTTCATGGTGTTTTTTAACAGATTAGAAAAACTGAAAACGTTGAATTGAATTTTAAAATTTATTTTGTTATTTTATGAACTAAAAGTAACATTTTCCGACTCCTTTTTGCCTAAACTATCTCAATAATATATTTACAGTATTTTTCTCGTATATAGTAAAATACCCTATTTTAAGTGTTGAGGCACCAACCGACGATTATCCCTGTATGCACTATGCAAATGCACCTAATGACAATCACCGGTTGGTGCAGGACTATTGCAGAACATGAAAATGAAATATTGGGCTATGGGTTTGGGTGGCTATAGTGGATTGGTAACCTAAAACTATGGAAGGACTATATCCCCTGCCTGACCAATGTTATGTAATACATGGATAAAATTGCAGGGGGTGACTTTTTTCACATTCAATAATGGGCCCTCGAAAACGGTCGCTAGCACATAGTGACGTAGCAACAAGAGGGCAACACTTCCTGAGGTGCTTGAGGAGTGAAGATGTATTCCACGGATATAAGAACAATCCCAGAGACCGGAAGATGGTCAAGATCCCTACCAGTACTTACTGAAATACTTCCTTCCTCCGAACACGTTCGCTCTTGCAAATCTCCACTTAAGCCGGCCAATAAAGGCAAGCCAGAGATGAGGAACAAGACTTCTCCCGGGAGATAGGGTCCACGGGGTCGCTACAGCCCAACAGCTTGCCACATGCTGCCCCGCGGGTTTCTGTATCTCTCTTGGTTTGGCTTCTTACTTTCCGGCAAAGTAAACTCTACCGGCACAGACCTTTTTTTTTTCTTGTTTTCGGGGAGAAACCTTCAAAAGGCGCCCGGCCTTTGGGGATAAGACCGGGGAGTGTGGGATTTTTACCTCACTAAAACCACCCCGGTGGTCACCATCTGCATATGGAAGTGGGTATCGTTACCTCTCAAAAGATCGATCCGAAACCCCCTCTATACAACGCATTTTAGGGCACATCTCTGGGGAGACTGTAAAGGGGTCTCCCCGAAACCTAACTGTGCAAATATGTAAGGCAGCACTTGACCACTGTGCGCCGTCTTCCCTGAGGTCACTAAGTGGGCGGACAGAGTCCCCATTCTGAGCGCACTTCCCCGACGCCTTCTTCTATGAGCGGGATCAGCCCTCACACGCACTCGCTCGGCAACCTCCTTCTGGACCATCACGGTCTCACAGAAAGAGGCCATTTGCCTCCAGTTCTCCGACTCCGCCAGCGTAGACCCAACTACTGCTGGCAGAGACAAATCTCGCCCGATCCTGGTGACCAGGACCCGTCCTGCAGAAGCCCACGCAGTGCACTCCTCGAGCGTGTGCTGTGCAGAAACTAAGTCACCTCCGCAATGGTGGCAATTCGCCGTGGCCTCACGCCCAATCTTGTCCAGGTACACACCAAAACAACCGTGCCCGGTAAGCACCTGAGTGAGCCTATAAGAGATGCGCTCCCCTCTTTTCAGCCAGGCTTCGAAGTGCGGTAGGACGGCTTCGACAACGCGCTTACGCGAATATTGCGGCTGTTGCAGCCGCTCACGCCACCGCTCTTCCTGCCGCCTCAGCCGTACAACAGTGTTTCCTGGGACGCTATTGCCTCTTTGGCGGATGACACGGATTTCCCTATAGACCCTCGCGTCCATATCTGCCAAGATGTCCGGCGGCGGAAAGCGTGCCAGGAGAGTTGCCGCCTAAAACGATACGGTTCGGTATCCTCGTGCGATACGAATAGCCATTTTTCGCTGCAGGCTGTTGATTTTAGTCCTGCAGCGTCGCGTCGCGTATAGGCGGCGAACTTCTCGAGGTTCACCGAGATTGGGCAACGGTCTGTGTAGAGCACCCATTGCCTTCCCGACACGAGGAACCAGGCGCTCGAAGTGATGTTCGAAGCCCCACCGACCGTCCAGGGTTAGGCCGAGATACTTAATGTTTTGACCTACCTGGACTTGCGCATTTCCAACTCTGACCAGCAACCTCTCTGCTCCTCGGCAGTTTATGGAACCAATTCGCTTCAGTTTTATGAGGCGCTATCTCTAAACCCAGCCCGCGGATCGACGCCACGACTTTTGCCACTCCGAGCTCGGCAAGCTGGATAGTCTCTTCGAAGGTGTCCCCGCCGGCCAACACCAGGGTATCATCCGCATAGCAAACGACATTAACGCCAACAGGGAGGTTGACACGCAGAACCACATCGTAAGCGAGATTCCACAAGAAAGGACCTAAAACTGACCCCTGCGGAACCACACACGTAATCTCCCTGCGATGAACGCTGCCGTCCTCACCCACATAACTAATGCGCCGGTTGCGAAGGTAGGCCCCGACGATACACTGCAGGTAAGGACGCACTCTGTGATGTACAAGTACCGCCCTAATCGCATCCCAGGGTTGAGAGTTAAAGGCGTTGACGATATCTAAACTTACCGCCAGCACCACCCCACTCCGTGATATCACATGATCTGACAGCGAGCGGACGCGTAGGATCGCATCCATAGTAGAACGCTGCTGCCGGAAGCCATACTGGCAATCAGCGAGGTCGGGACCAACACGTGATAGATGCTCGACGAGCCTTTCGGCAACTATTTGTGACTGTCTGTCATGTCTCCTAATTAATAACAAAATATTTTATTCTAAATTCTTATTTTAACATTGTCTCACGATATTAGGCTCTTACAAATACATTAAATCTCTATTTTATGGGCTGACAGCTCGACGTGTTACCGTAATTAATAACAAAATATCCTATTTCTTTGGAATTGTAAAACAATATTGAACCTTTTAGAAATGCCATTCCATTTATATTTTATGGGAAACAAACTTGAGGCAATTAACAACGGACGGGTCGAAAGCAATAATTCAACAAATTCTAAAGATACGACTAAAGTATTCGATTTCTTATCGCAGAGAACAATATTAGTGCACATCTGTTCAGAATGAATTGAACTCGGGCTAAACCCAAACAGGCCCTTAAAACAATCGAGAAATGGTACAAAAAAAGGCAATAAACCTATTCTGAGTAATTCGGTTGGCATGGGAAAAAACACCACGCTCCGGTCGTTTTGGAGATGGAACAGAGGACGAAAAGGGTAGGGCTGAGGGGAGTCGGGGGAGGAGCCGCGAGGAGACGGGCGCGATGGCCTACGCGAGTGGGTGAGTTAGTGGTGGGACGCGGAAGAAGACGGTGGAGTGGTCGAGCTGTGTCCGAGGAGAATTCGGTAATTTAGGCAGCAGAATTCTGTAAGTGGGTTGCTATCCAATTCTCTTCACGGCGTTATTCGGTAAGTGTCAGCTTTAATTAATTCTCCTTAGTAGTTGAGTATTTATCATTTTATTAACTAGTGCACAGGGAGAAAGAGCGGTTGAATTAGGCCGGACTAGGAGATAACTAGGTCGATAATAATGACACAATGTTACTTTAAGTATAGTGAAAGTGTTATCAGTTTAATTAATACGTTAAGTTGTAATAATAAGTGTAGATTTAGACTAGGTTATATTAGTCAAGTATAATGTAAGTTGTGTGTAAGGCGCGCGAATCTCAGTGAGTGTATCTGTGAACGATTGGGTGGGTGTTTACTATTCTATTCCTCTTTATTCCTTTCTATGACGATCGAGGTATCCTACACCAGCGTTTGGTTCTAGGGACTCGGAGAACGCCTTCCATTGGGTGTGACATTTAACAAGAGACGGTAGACTACTCTACCAACAGACTATAGACAACCACAACCAAGACATGACACTTACGGCAGTCACACCGCTTATGGATGGCTGAACCGAACTAATACTCGCAACTCGTTAGGGCCAATTTGAGCTATAATGCTACTTTGTAATTGTTTACGAACACAAACAAACCAAATGCTAGTGATGGCTATCTTATCCCTATGGACTGACTAACTGCAGGATATTTTACATTGCCCTTGATGTATGCAGACTCTTGGGAGAGGGGTAGGCATCACCAAGTTTCCTAAACTGGATTGATAGTTCGTTCTAAGGAACGCTAGGGATTGTGTCTCGTTAAACCACATCTGGCTATCGGCCTCTCACAAATTATCATTAGCGAGACACAACATTTGGATGCCCAGATAGAAACGCTCCGATGCTTGACTTAGTCGCACGGCTGCCGATTACATTGAAAGCATCTTCTAATGGGGGAGATTAAGAGAGTGAGAAGTGACGATTTGGAATAACCACTTCGGCGTATAGCAGGAGCAATTGTAAAGAATTCTACTACCGACTGACGATGCGGTACGCTTGTGCAAGTTTTGTATTGTCTTTGTAACGGGTGATTAGGCCGTTATAAGGGGTTCATTACATTAGTACGCGCCCAGTGATTACTGGAACGTGTCTCGCTCAATGACAGTTGAACTTCGCAGTACTCTGCCTTAGGATTGAGTAAGACATGACTAGAGCTTAGGGAGCGTGGCTTGTTAGAATCGTAGCAGTGTCCTTAGTGGTCCTATGCGTTCAGGTCTAACAATACACGCACGACGATGTCAGCTGTTGTAAGGCAGTCCCACGTCACTTGGGGTGGGTCTGTAATTATTGTAAAGAAATCCATTAACGTAAGTTAGAGTAATATACTCGTACAACGCAAGCGTTACGTGTCACATACCTACCCTTTTATATTACTGACATGTCCTCTAACTTTCATAATCAAAAGAAAAGTAGATAAATTAGATTCCTTTCCATAACCTGTGAATTCCCAACCTTATTTTATATTGACATTGTTTACTTGTAATCCCTCCTTGTCCTAACAATCCAAGACGAATGCGACAAGGCGATTTTAGACTACGGAAAGATACAGACGTTGGAGTCTAGGCGAGTTAAGTTAGGAGGCTTGGTGAATACCAAGGCCCATGTCCGAGTGGGCTGTCGCTAGATAGCGAGTATGAGTTATAGTTGGGTTAAAGCCCCGAGTAGACTAATTAAGTACCTAATATAGTGTGTGTGTGTGTGAGTTTGTTGCGACGACTGGGATAGTCTTTTATTATAATATTTATCCTAGTCTGATAGTATAATTAAAGTTCTTGTAACTAAACAGACAGAGACGTGTTGCTGGGGAGTTTGTTGCGTCACTTCTTCTCCCCAGCTCAAACACTAGGAAGTGATGACGGGTGGGCGCTTTGGGGCTGTCTATAAATCTTTAAGAGAGTTGATCCACAGCTCTATTAATTAATAATTCTTGAGTTTCAATTCTCAACTCTTATTATCTAGTAATTCTTGAATGTTGTATTCTTTATCACAAACCAATAATTCGGTTAGACTGATATGAACACGTGTCTTGCAGATATGCTTGTTGTGCAAAGGGTGAACTTCCAGGGGTTCGGGAAACCACATATATCTCATATCCAGTCCAAGGACTGATAGGGACCATGTCTCCTTAAGAGCATGATGCCGACGCAATGCCGCTGAAACTAGCCACCCCGTTGTTAGACAAGGACGGTCCACACGGTTGCCGCAGGGAAAGCCGCTTCGTCACGCTTATCAGTTTGAAAGAACTGCTAGGGACCATGTCTCCAAAAGGGCATGATGCCGACGTAATGCCTCTGAACAGCCGCTTGCGTCACTTTATGGAAGTGTTGCTCTGAGTACTCCAAGTACAGATGTAAAGTATCGTGTGAGTAATGCCTGACCAAATACCTCTTACGCTAGCGTAAGAGTTACTCACAAACCTATATAATAATATACTTAGCATTATTCTATTATTTATTGTCTTTCTAAACCACATCCAACTTCATAACTATGAATTCCTAAATCTTATTTACTATTTATTTCAATCCTTTCCTTGCCCTATTAACACAACAAGGCAAGAGACAAGGCGTTAGACTTCTTCATATTTGGAATTCTTATCTCTGTCGGTGGGAGAGTGACCAGTCTGGAGACGAGCTCTACAGAGTCGTACGGCGGCGGGGTGCGACTTTTCCTCAATATGAGGAACTGACCCAAACATTCATATTAACAGAATTAGGAAAAACGAAAATTTTATCAGCCTAGGGTCATTTTAGGAACAGTCACATGTGGTGCCGTGACCAGGATTCTCGTCATTAAATGTACTGATTAACCTCAGTGCAACGAGAAAGGACAACTTATGGGTTACTACAAAAATAACACAACGTAAATTTTATGCTTTTATTGTTAGAGACGTCCTGAGTTACGAGAACAACGATTACAGTTACTTCTGGTTAATTAGGTTACGACTTGATAATGGTGGTTGAATTCTTTAAGTACTAGTAGTGGGTTCAATTCCTACATGATTTTGTTAGTTGATGTGCTTCGATTACATTATGATGAATATTGGGTTCGATCTATTTATTTATAAGTGCTTGAATAACTGTGTCACGGCTTGTGGGTTCAATTCCCGCATGGATAGTTTATTGTAGGGCTTTGACGCTAATGATAGTGGGTTCAATTCCCGCATACAAGGACGTAAAAATTTCTAAGTAAGTTATGGTATGATTGTTGTTGAGTTTCTATGCTACTGTAGTAATGGTTTCGAGTCCCTGCTAACGTGAGTTTTGTATCTTACACTTTATGAACATGGAATGTGTTTGTGTGTTTGAGATTTATATGTTTGTGTGGAGTAAGCTTAAATATAAGACACACCCTTATTATGGGTAAACGTAATACTTTTAGTAAGTAAGCGTCAAGCTTACAAAATAACAATTAATTGACCAGGAAGGTAAATGAATCCAAGTCTAGTCTAGAACTGTCATCATAAGAAGTAAACATAAATCATTCCAACTATGTAGTCGGTGGCGTATGCCATATAATTGAATAGATACTCGTGTAGCCTTATTTCAAATTCCAGGATATTTAAGTCTCCATTTGGCTGCAAGTACACTGTCTGAACCATTTGTTTGTGCGGTACGCTTGGTTTAAAGCTTCATCAAAATCAGCTGCCATCGGCTGACTTCAACAGCAGTGGCTGTAGCGTGGCAAGTTTAGTCTAGAACTGTCATCATAAGAAGTAAACATAAATCATTCCAACTATGTAGTCGGTGGCGTATGCCATATAATTGAATAGATACTCGTGTGGCCTTATTTCAAATTCCAGGATATTTAAGTCTCCATTTGGCTGCAAGTACACTGTCTGAACCATTGGTTTGTGCGTTGCGCTTGGTCTAAAGCTTCATCAAAATCAGCTGTCATCGGCTGACTTCAACGACAGTGGCTGTAGCGTGGCTCCTGTTACGAAGCTAAGTTTTACTTTCATTAGACACTAAAGTTACCCGTAAAATGATTTTTGTTATCTAACATAATATTATTATGTTTTGAGTTATCACTTCAGATATACTAGATAATTGTCTTTTCAATATTTTGTGAGATGCAGCGGTAAACATATCGACCAATCTGTCAGATATTAAAATATTATGTTAATGTTATCCTCTTCACGCGAGAAACTTCATTCCAATAGCCCTTATAATTGGAGGGGGGAATTGACAATCGTTTGTCACACTAAACCAATAATTGGTTGCACAGTCTAGGATATCTATATTTTCTAATCAGAATAACTTCTTAACTCTGATTGGAATTCAAAAGTGCTCTAAACCTCTTGGAATCAGAGGGGGGCGTCCAATTGGAATATTATCTAATATGTTCATGTGCGGACTATTTCAGTTACTCCTGGACATAGCTGCGGGCAGCTGACTACGCTGACTCAGCATCGAGGTGCATAAGGAGAGGCCTCTGTCCATCGGCGACTGCGATAGGCTGAGTTTAGAACGTGGGGGCACTGTAGGTAGCGTGCCACAATAACACAAATACTCTTGAAAGAGATCCTGGTATGTAAAACTACATTATAAGCATGCACAGGTCATCTGATATGAATTGAAGCGCGGTAATGTAATTTGAATTATGCGACAAGAGTATTTTGAAGAAGATTATGTGCAAGTGTTATAGAGAATATAATAGTATCGATTGAAGATGCTTCTGCGAAACAGTACTAAATTATAGCAGACATTGCATCCTATTCTGATCTTATTGGATTGATGTTCCAACTGGAATACCTATAATTAATTATTTGACTAGATGAACATAGCAGACCTGAATATTTTATAATACTGACAATGAAAGGCAGAGCTCATCTTATCGTGAAAGCTCATCCGCTGTACTGCGTCACGCGTCTGATTTTCAGAGGGGGGAATGTGACTGTCTGTCATGTCTCCTAATTAATAACAAAATATTTTATTCTAAATTCTTATTTTAACATTGTCTCACGATATTAGGCTCTTACAAATACATTAAATCTCTATTTTATGGGCTGACAGCTCGACGTGTTACCGTAATTAATAACAAAATATCCTATTTCTTTGGAATTGTAAAACAATATTGAACCTTTTAGAAATGCCATTCCATTTATATTTTATGGGAAACAAACTTGAGGCAATTAACAACGGACGGGTCGAAAGCAATAATTCAACAAATTCTAAAGATACGACTAAAGTATTCGATTTCTTATCGCAGAGAACAATATTAGTGCACATCTGTTCAGAATGAATTGAACTCGGGCTAAACCCAAACAGGCCCTTAAAACAATCGAGAAATGGTACAAAAAAAGGCAATAAACCTATTCTGAGTAATTCGGTTGGCATGGGAAAAAACACCACGCTCCGGTCGTTTTGGAGATGGAACAGAGGACGAAAAGGGTAGGGCTGAGGGGAGTCGGGGGAGGAGCCGCGAGGAGACGGGCGCGATGGCCTACGCGAGTGGGTGAGTTAGTGGTGGGACGCGGAAGAAGACGGTGGAGTGGTCGAGCTGTGTCCGAGGAGAATTCGGTAATTTAGGCAGCAGAATTCTGTAAGTGGGTTGCTATCCAATTCTCTTCACGGCGTTATTCGGTAAGTGTCAGCTTTAATTAATTCTCCTTAGTAGTTGAGTATTTATCATTTTATTAACTAGTGCACAGGGAGAAAGAGCGGTTGAATTAGGCCGGACTAGGAGATAACTAGGTCGATAATAATGACACAATGTTACTTTAAGTATAGTGAAAGTGTTATCAGTTTAATTAATACGTTAAGTTGTAATAATAAGTGTAGATTTAGACTAGGTTATATTAGTCAAGTATAATGTAAGTTGTGTGTAAGGCGCGCGAATCTCAGTGAGTGTATCTGTGAACGATTGGGTGGGTGTTTACTATTCTATTCCTCTTTATTCCTTTCTATGACGATCGAGGTATCCTACACCAGCGTTTGGTTCTAGGGACTCGGAGAACGCCTTCCATTGGGTGTGACATTTAACAAGAGACGGTAGACTACTCTACCAACAGACTATAGACAACCACAACCAAGACATGACACTTACGGCAGTCACACCGCTTATGGATGGCTGAACCGAACTAATACTCGCAACTCGTTAGGGCCAATTTGAGCTATAATGCTACTTTGTAATTGTTTACGAACACAAACAAACCAAATGCTAGTGATGGCTATCTTATCCCTATGGACTGACTAACTGCAGGATATTTTACATTGCCCTTGATGTATGCAGACTCTTGGGAGAGGGGTAGGCATCACCAAGTTTCCTAAACTGGATTGATAGTTCGTTCTAAGGAACGCTAGGGATTGTGTCTCGTTAAACCACATCTGGCTATCGGCCTCTCACAAATTATCATTAGCGAGACACAACATTTGGATGCCCAGATAGAAACGCTCCGATGCTTGACTTAGTCGCACGGCTGCCGATTACATTGAAAGCATCTTCTAATGGGGGAGATTAAGAGAGTGAGAAGTGACGATTTGGAATAACCACTTCGGCGTATAGCAGGAGCAATTGTAAAGAATTCTACTACCGACTGACGATGCGGTACGCTTGTGCAAGTTTTGTATTGTCTTTGTAACGGGTGATTAGGCCGTTATAAGGGGTTCATTACATTAGTACGCGCCCAGTGATTACTGGAACGTGTCTCGCTCAATGACAGTTGAACTTCGCAGTACTCTGCCTTAGGATTGAGTAAGACATGACTAGAGCTTAGGGAGCGTGGCTTGTTAGAATCGTAGCAGTGTCCTTAGTGGTCCTATGCGTTCAGGTCTAACAATACACGCACGACGATGTCAGCTGTTGTAAGGCAGTCCCACGTCACTTGGGGTGGGTCTGTAATTATTGTAAAGAAATCCATTAACGTAAGTTAGAGTAATATACTCGTACAACGCAAGCGTTACGTGTCACATACCTACCCTTTTATATTACTGACATGTCCTCTAACTTTCATAATCAAAAGAAAAGTAGATAAATTAGATTCCTTTCCATAACCTGTGAATTCCCAACCTTATTTTATATTGACATTGTTTACTTGTAATCCCTCCTTGTCCTAACAATCCAAGACGAATGCGACAAGGCGATTTTAGACTACGGAAAGATACAGACGTTGGAGTCTAGGCGAGTTAAGTTAGGAGGCTTGGTGAATACCAAGGCCCATGTCCGAGTGGGCTGTCGCTAGATAGCGAGTATGAGTTATAGTTGGGTTAAAGCCCCGAGTAGACTAATTAAGTACCTAATATAGTGTGTGTGTGTGTGAGTTTGTTGCGACGACTGGGATAGTCTTTTATTATAATATTTATCCTAGTCTGATAGTATAATTAAAGTTCTTGTAACTAAACAGACAGAGACGTGTTGCTGGGGAGTTTGTTGCGTCACTTCTTCTCCCCAGCTCAAACACTAGGAAGTGATGACGGGTGGGCGCTTTGGGGCTGTCTATAAATCTTTAAGAGAGTTGATCCACAGCTCTAAGAATTAATAATTCTTGAGTTTCAATTCTCAACTCTTATTATCTAGTAATTCTTGAATGTTGTATTCTTTATCACAAACCAATAATTCGGTTAGACTGATATGAACACGTGTCTTGCAGATATGCTTGTTGTGCAAAGGGTGAACTTCCAGGGGTTCGGGAAACCACATATATCTCATATCCAGTCCAAGGACTGATAGGGACCATGTCTCCTTAAGAGCATGATGCCGACGCAATGCCGCTGAAACTAGCCACCCCGTTGTTAGACAAGGACGGTCCACACGGTTGCCGCAGGGAAAGCCGCTTCGTCACGCTTATCAGTTTGAAAGAACTGCTAGGGACCATGTCTCCAAAAGGGCATGATGCCGACGTAATGCCTCTGAACAGCCGCTTGCGTCACTTTATGGAAGTGTTGCTCTGAGTACTCCAAGTACAGATGTAAAGTATCGTGTGAGTAATGCCTGACCAAATACCTCTTACGCTAGCGTAAGAGTTACTCACAAACCTATATAATAATATACTTAGCATTATTCTATTATTTATTGTCTTTCTAAACCACATCCAACTTCATAACTATGAATTCCTAAATCTTATTTACTATTTATTTCAATCCTTTCCTTGCCCTATTAACACAACAAGGCAAGAGACAAGGCGTTAGACTTCTTCATATTTGGAATTCTTATCTCTGTCGGTGGGAGAGTGACCAGTCTGGAGACGAGCTCTACAGAGTCGTACGGCGGCGGGGTGCGACTTTTCCTCAATATGAGGAACTGACCCAAACATTCATATTAACAGAATTAGGAAAAACGAAAATTTTATCAGCCTAGGGTCATTTTAGGAACAGTCACATATTCTTTCGAATAGTTTGGAAACCTCGTCGAGCAGGCAAATGGGACGGTATGCAGAGGGAGACTCTGGGTCCCGGCCTTCCTTTTTCAACAAGACCAATCCGGCCTTCTTCCAGCCGGAAGGGAACACGCCCGTATGGAGGCAGCTGTTGAACAACTGCCTTAGGTGGTCCCCCACCTGCCGGGGTCGCGGGAAGGTACTAAAGGGTTAATGAGGCCCCTTGCAACACAGGCAACAGGAAGGAATACGGGTGGGTTTTAGTCAGTAAGAGTCTGACACACCCTCCCGCTCCGCCCAGAGTGGGAGAAGTTATTTGATGATTTCCCATCCAAAAAAATAAAAGGCGGTCCCCCAGAGCAGCCAAAGCCAGAATTCAAGCCCGACCAGGTATACCATCCGAGCCTGATGCAGTGATACGAGCCCCCAAACGTCTCAGGGCTCTGTCTAGCTTGATTTCAGTCACCCCAACTCGTCCGACCAGTCTGAAGATGACAAGAGTGGCGTAGGACTGTCCCTAACCACTGGAAAGAGCTTGTTTACGACTCTCCAGTAGACCTGGGTCCATGGTTTCTCTGATAGGTACGGCCATGGGTCCCCCATGGCCGTAATTTGGCCATGACCAACTTATAAGGTCTTCCCCATGGATCCCTGTTCAGTCCCTCGAGAAGCTCCCGCTAGGATCTTGATCTGTCATCTGCGATGGCATGTTGGAGATCCATTGTCGCCTCCCGGTACACTAGCTTCTGGCTATTTCCTCATCCGTAGCTCTTGGCTGTCGTCTGCGTCTGGTGCGCTGATACTGGCGTCGTTATCTTAGACAGAAAACATGCAACTGCGCGATATCTTCCGACCACCAGTAAACCGCACCAGATTGCTGGGCGCAACGGACACGGGGCATGAAAGCGTCGCAAATCAAGGCCATCTTATCCCGGAACCACACCGCCTCTTCCTCCGGATCTGGCGAGGTCCCCTGGGAACCACTATCTTCCGGCTATGTCGCAACGTTAGCAGCTGCGACGAGCATATCTCGATTGAGCCGCTTGAGGGCCCATCGCCGCGTTGGTGGGCTAGAATTAGTACTACTCAGGCCGTCCAAAGGGCGGAGTGTAACCTTAAAAACGATGTGGCGATGGTCCGAAAGTGGCACTATCTCCTCCGCCACTTTCCACTCCGACACCACGTGAGCAACCGAAGGAGGTGCCCATGATAGATCCACAATTGACTCTCCCTGCCACCGAACGCATGTGGAAACGGACCCCTGATTCAGAAGACGGAGGTCAAGCGACGCCGCCCAGTCTTGCACTGCGTGTCCCCTTGGTCTGTCCTGAGTGCTCCTCCAAGCTCTGGAGTGGGCATTTAAATCACCCAAGACGAGCACCGGACAGGGTGAACAGGGTGAGGGTGACAGGGTGATTTACACCGAATGCAGTTCGCAACCCCATCCAGATATTCCTCGAATTCGGCTAGGGAAATGTTGGGAGACACGTAGCAGCCTACTACGGCCAGAGGTCCCCATTCCACTGCAATGAATCCTTGCCCCCTATCTAGTCCACCGCTTCCACCAGCCCAATAAACAGCGACCGAATCCACGGTGTTCCGGAACCAGCGAGGATGATCTCGAAGGCCATAGGGCTCCGCTACCACCGCCAAGGCAACCGACCACTCCGCAATAGTCTGCAGAAAAAGGTTCTGCGCGTTGCGGCAGTGGTTCAGATTGCACTGGAGTACTTTTAGGGCTGGGAACGCAAAGTGTCCATATTCTCCGCAGGGTCTTGACCCAGTGGTATCTGCGCCTGCGACCCTTGCGATGTAGCGGGGACAAGTGAAACCTTTTTCTTGCGTGGAGCGCATTTCTTTCCACCCAACCGGTGATCCGCTGGAAGACCATAATCTGCACACAACGGACACCGCATGGTTTGCGACGTGCACTCTCTCGCTTTGTGGTCACCTCCACAAGCATAGCACTGGATGCTTCGCTTTCTAAGGCTATAGAACGCCGAAGCTGGGCCTCCGATTCGTCAGATTGAAAAAGTCTGACCACTGCAGCGACCTGACTAGGAGGACGTTCCTTAATTAAATTCTATAGTGCTAACATGCCCTAAAAAAAATCACAAAATTTTTATTCAATCGATAAGTGTCATAAAAATGCATTTAAATTTTACATTTTCAAATTTCGCGTGTAGTTTGACGAAAACGCTGGACGCCATGTTGCTCTGTGGTCATGACGTCACTTGGCTATGTAAACAAATGCGCTGATCTTTTGTATGATAATTGATAATTTAAAATGAGTTATTATTCTACTCATCGTTGGTGTGCTGTTCCTGAATCCAAAAATACTAGTGTAAAAACACCGGACAAATTGTGGATTCAAGTGCCAACTGATATAAATATGAGAAAAACTTGGTTCATAGTTGCAAAAAGGGATCCTGCACTATTATCTGGAAAAACTCGTAAAAAATACGTTGGTTACGAAAATAATAAAGTACAAAGCCTATTTTATTATTTTCGTAACTATCTATTATCTAAATATCAGTTGACAGTTGACACGTTTTAGTTTACAAAGCCGTGTGACGTTTACTAAACTATCTCAATAATATATTTATAGATTTTTTCTCGTATAAAGTAAAATACCCTATTAAGCCATTGACTGGTACGACTATCGGCACAATGATTGCTGAATCCGCATCCCACATGTCGACAATCTCGCGAGTCAAGTCAAGATACTTGTCAAATCTTTCTCGGCTTTCACGAGATTCCCGTCATGAGGGACTGTTATGACAACAATCATTGCGCGTCGCTCTGTTCGATCCACCACCACTATATAATTATTATTATCTTTTATTTCATTATTTACACAATAAATTATATTTATAAATATTAAAATATAAAAACATTTAAAAATATAAAAAGTGGTAGCCCACCGGTTTTGGGAACAGGGTCCAAGCTACCGGCAGTCAGGGCTCAATTAATATTCTCAATTAATTCAATTAGCCTTGGTTTGAGTGGGATAATTATTATTATTATTATTAAAGGATGGATAAAAATTCGATGGGAATTTTAATCAATGCGATCAATGTCCGCCCCCAGAATAAGAATTGGGACTGACCGAGCTCTGCTCGGTGAGGGATTCTCTTGCTGCGGAGGAGCAGGTACCCTCTTGGGGTAGTTGTTTTGTTTGATGCGCTTTCATAATTGTTGCTGAACTCAACTTTGCCTTTTTTATGGGGTGGGGTCCCCAGGTAGTTGATTTTTTAAAGGGGTTATCTCCCCACACCTCCCTCCAGTCTGCCAGTCATGCCTGTCTAGCAAACTCGTCACCTTACTGTCGCTCCGTGCGACCACTCAACATCCAGGACTCCTGTCCTGTCCCCAAAGCAACTAGTACACCTTCTTAATTGCGTTTGATGAGCAGACGCGTACTAGAAGTGAACCTTCCTTCCCGAACTGCTTGATTGGGCCCTGACCTTCAGCACTTAACAAATAATCCCACCCCAGATTCGCTCCTCGAGGAGCAACTCCCAAATCACGTATCGTCCAATTACCCGCTCCGTGGGTCATTGCACGGCACACGACAGAAACCCCAACCCCAGATCCACTCCGCGAAGAAATCGATGAGTGAGTCATATATCACACACCGTCCGATAGACGCGTTCCGTGGATCATCGCACGATGTACGACAAACCTCTCTCCAAACAAAAACTTGGAGAATGAATCGCGCTTCGTAACATGAACACTGTTCAAATCCCCAAACGGTGCACCCCTCGCAGAAGTCCGATGTTATGGACCCTGCCCCGTGTCTCTCTTATTCTGGTCTCTCACTTTGACCTTTCCGGCATGAGTGGCTCTACCGGCAAACCTCCAAGATCATTGAGACACGCAAGCCCCACCACGACGACAACGTGAAGACACCTTCGGTGGGGGCCGGCACAGACCTAGAGTTCGGAGCGCGCAAGCCCTACCACGACCTCATCGTAGACCAAGTAACTAATAATAATAACCCCTAAAAATAATAGTTATTATTATTAGTTACTTGGTTAATTAACTCAATAAAATCTACAAGATACACTTCCTTTACACACATAAATGTACAATATTCAAAAACAAGCGCCATAAAACTCCACTACTCATATCAAGCCTATCCAATCTGCCACCAATATCTGTAAAACGTCCACACGGACATAAGTCCACAACTCCGTATAACATATAATATTCTTCAATAAAATATTCACAAGAACATGAATTGTGAAACATTTTTCCTCTTAGTTCAGAAACTGAAGTTTGTTGGGATAACTTCACTGGGATTCTGTGTCATAAGTTTAATACGGGACTTCACAGTAGATTCTATTAGGAGTTAGTTGGTAATAAGTTTCCGGAGTGTCGGGAGCCAGGAGGCTAGAAGATCGTAATTTTCTTCCGATATCTGATATTTTAAACTGTAAACGGTGTGTCTTTTAAAGTTTTCTTTCGTGTAAAGTTTTCTTCGTCTGGGACCATGTTTTGTTATTGGAGATTGGAAAGTTTAAAGGGTGCTGTATTTTTCCCCTGAGTCACCATGTGACGGTAAGGAATCGATTTAGAGGTGCATGTTGTGTTGTTCTACTGTGAAGGTAGTTTGTTCAGAATTGATTGCTGTCATTTTTATAACAGGTGTTTTGTATCTCAAACATAATTAAAACTACGTATATTACAGTCCCACTTCCGCTTCATAGTCAAAACAAACCAAAATGGACGAAGTATCTACTATGCTAGACCATTATACTCGTCGCAGGAAGGTACTAATGGGTCACCAAGGCCCCTGGCAATACAGGCAACAGGAAGGAATACGGGTGGGTTTTAGTCAGTAAGAGTCTGACACACCCTCCCGATCCGCACAGAGCGGGAGAAGTTATTTGAAGATTTCCCATCAAAAAAAAAAAAAAAGACCCTTATACTCGTACGTGTGTACGTCGACTGTGTGCGTGCGAAGATTTGTAATATGACCACAATTTTCTCCCATAATCAGTATAAATAATTTAATAAATAAACAAAGATTTATACATAATAGTAAAAATTCAGTGTATGTATTATGATTTTAACATAGTGTTATTCTAATGACGGTGTTTGGTGGTGTGCATTATTTCCGGGACATGTTGTATGTATATTGTTATCTAAAGAAAAGATCTAAAATTCATATGAGAACTTAATTATTGGTTAATTGATCAACATATTAGGGTAATAAATAATTAACCCGTAAAGGCTACGAATTAAAAGCCGTCACCTCCTTCTGCGAAGCAGTAATGCTCGCGAAGGAGGAGGTGAGGGAGAGGCAAATGTCGTGCCCTCACGTAGCTGCCGCAGGAGACGTCCCTGGGCGTCCGAAATCCCAGGCGGACTTCCGGCCAACGTAGGCGGCGACTTGCGGACGGTGAGCAATGGGTAGCTCGCCGTCCGATAAGGACCAGGCCGGGGTTGACGACAGCGCGTTGTGTTCCACGCGCGCCTCAAAGGGATGTCAGCACAAGTGTAGGGGTCCACTAGGGCCAACGCCTGCCGGGGTCGCGGGAAAGTCCAAAAGGGTTACCGAGGTTATCTGATAATTTCCCACCCCAACAAATAAAAAAGGCTATGAATTAGGATCACTGAGAATCATCAGTTTATAGTTAAACCATCACTTACAAATTCACAGCGACTATATAACGTGTAACTAATTTAGTTTGCCCAATTTTTTTTTTACGATTTTTAAAACCACAGTCCTGTACCGGACATACTTCTCCATCCAATACAAGAAAACATCGCCCACCTTTAAAACCTCAAAACTAATCAAAGAACACACTAAATCCGAAACGTAAATCGAAGTGATTTATAAGCCACGAAAATGGTGTATCGGAAACCGATGCAAATAAACTTGAACTGGGGTTCGAAGCCCAAATCTTTAGCGGGCAAACACTGTCGTGTTGCTACACGTTACGCTCTATGCTGTTCGACATGTTAGATGTAAATTGAGAACTAGTCAAATGATTACTATGGGTTAGAATGTTGCGTGGACTTAAAAATGTTAAAATAATTCTTTTGAAGAATGATTTTATTTTGAAAATATCTACATCATTTAAAAACTAACAGACTTAAAATAATAATAATTATATGTACAATTATATAAAAAAGGAGGGTAAAATATCATAGGGCGAAGAGTTGTGCTACATAATTGTTGTGTAATGTTTTAAAGCATCGCGTCGAGGTTAAACACTTTGGAATGGACAAAAAAATGATTTCTGTCCATATCTGCCTAAATTCCGATATATCCAAGATCTTGGTGAAAGCACGTGGATTCTTGCTGCAAAAGGGAATAGAGTCAATGAAGTCGGAAAGCTAGGAATAATGGAAACCGCGATTATTTCTATATCCAAACGCTTTTTTGCGTTGTTTTAATGAAGTTGTCGGATTCAGTAAACGAAAAATATTATTTCTGTTTAGCAGCAAATATCAATGGTCAGAAATATAAAAATCATAGGTACTTATAAAAAAAAGTAGCGAGTCTTAAGTGACTTCTCAACTGAGGGTAGGGGTTGGATCACCGAAGTTGTCCTGGAATTGTTTATTCAAAGCGCGCCGCGGACGTGATGCGATTGTTACATTCCGGGACGATTCCAATCAAATTTTGATTTATTCCTTTTGTTCCGCTTTACATTTTCGGTAATGTCCGACTGATTTTGTTGGGTTCTGACGTGGGATCAAGTTCTTGGAAACGGAATGAAATAGAAACGTGTTTAGGCATGCAAAGCCCCAGCTTCCCATTGTTTGCTGTGTTATCAGAATTTTGAATTCGTCGTAATTCTTATGGTTTTCATTGCCATTGTATCCTACATTTTCCTGTGTAAGGCCACGTATATTTATCAATTGTATTTCCATGGGGAAGTATTTTCCAGTTCCTTGATTAGGCCTTCACGGTTTTCAAGCACTGCACACTGTCTTCTTATAAGGTAGGCCCATATTCAGCACAAAACGGTGAAGGACAAGATCGTGAGGAAACCGGCATGTTCTAGAATAAAAAATCGAAGACATGGGACATCTACCAACCCACACTGGGCCCGCGTGGTGGGTTACGGCCCACTCCATCTCACAGAGAGAAGGTCTGTGTCCTAACAGTGGGAACATTAAAGGCTGATTATGTATAGTCAGTACACATTTCAGCTTGTTTTACAATAAGATACCAACAGTGATGCGGGTGACTGCTAAAGTAAAAAGTTTTTCGAACAATGCAATTTTTTTATTCATCCCATTTTTTGTTGCGAAATATTTCGCGGAATCTCTGACGATAAATTGGAAGGCATCAGTTCGGATTTTACCTTTCAATTTATTGATGCAATGTGACTTCGTTCACGAAAAAAAGATTTGACCAAACGTATAAGTAGGTAACGTTTTCTTTTTTCGAAGAAGTTTATTTGCGGTAAACATGACGCAAATACGGAACACAAACACAAAAATAACAAAATATGCGTCACATCCACGCACAACGGCCATCGCTCAGCATAAAGCTGCGATCCTATGCGCGACAGCTCCAGCGCTTTTCAGTGACAGCTGGCGTTGACGTGATGACGTCAAGCGATGCAGCATATGAGATAAAAATAACAAAATAAAATAAATACAATACTTAGCTCTTAGTTAATGATGTTTATTTGTGTAAAAATGTATGCCACCAGCAGATGTGTCGATCGGGCGTGATCGCTGGACGCGAAGGGTGTGTAAGAAGAGTGTGTGCCTATCCAGGCCTACCCCAGTTTGAGGGTAGGCATCGCAGTCCATGCGGCGCTGACGTCCTGCACCTATTGATTCCAGATATCTTCAAGACGGCTACCAGCTTCTATGTAGGTATCATTGTTTTTGACGAGGAAGGGTTTTTCACATCTGTTAAAGGAGTAGTTTTTTATTTCTGCTGAAGGAGTATTTTACCTGAATAATAAAACAAGTCTTCACGAATCTTCAGGAAGCAGTTTTCTCTTTTTTTTAATATTTTAAGACACTTACAAGACAATATTTTAAAACTAGATGGCGTTAGCATTTCCTAGCTGACTGTTTAGCGTAATCGTGGTTTAATAGGAGTTATTGACGTAATATATTCATGAGTTACCCACTAGTGTTACGAGTAGGTTTATAGTAGTCCACAGTAAGCATGGGTGGATATGGTAATCATTACCATAATTCATCCCATTAAATCTTGCTGACATTAAATGAGGCTCTCCCTCCGTGCTCTCTATCTGCGCTTTTAACAAATCATCTAAATGATTTATTTCTAATCGCCTTTGATTTGCATAACGTTAACGACTAAGTTGAAGACAACTTATATTAATGCATGATGAATGATGTACGTTGACTTACGACGAATAATGATTTTAATTTTAAAAACAAATATTGAACCAGCTTGAATTATTGTACACCTTATAGGTATGTTACAGCGAGCCTTTATTATAATAACCATAAGAACTGATATTTCACCTGTGTCAAACAATAAATGAATTTGAATTACCTAATTATCGTGTTGCTGTTAAGTTGTAGAAGATGTATGAGACATCTGAACTATAATAATCAGCAAAACTGTAATGAGACCTGCTTAGTTATGAGTCGTCAATCCTGAGATGATGGATCACCCAGATATTATCATAACACTTTTCTATTTTGATATCTTTAATCTTCTACTCTTGTTCCAACGTTGTCTTCTTGAAGCATGTCCCACCCAACTTTTCTTTTTGATCGGCGGGTCAGACCAGCTGTTGGCATGGCGACGCAGCCAACATCCAAACGAAATTTAAATAAAGATTTTTTTTTTAACAGAATATTTTGTTTTTGATTGTCATATTTATTCCCTTTAATAAAACATCCATATTTTTACTATCAGGATATTTATTGCTTTCTTGAAAAGAGAAAACTCGGTTATAATGCGCATTTTATCTGGTTATTCCCAAATCCGGGTATGATATCTCCACAAAGGATAAGTAGTTCCCAGTCTTGTCCAGTCCAGTTTTCGGTAAAGTCTACATTTTATTCCCCACTATTTCATTTCTGACCACCAGCAAACGTTCCCATTTTCCCAATTCGCAATGCAACCAGCACACTGCACCTTATTACTAATCATACTATATCCGAAACACATAAACAATAGGTTCCAATTTCCTACACAGCGGTGACCTCGTACAATCTTCGAGAACTATTGACGAAGTTGTGGGAGTAAGCATAAATTGTGTCTCCAGCCAATAGTTTGGAAACTAAATGTCCCCTTTTGTGAGCTATCTAGTAGCTCTGGGCGCAGTTGGCTTTGGTTGGTGTAGGTATTTGCTAAGTAAATTGAGACCAGCTTTGGCGTTTGCTTCTTAGTTGTGAACGTGAGAAACGTCTTATTACATAAGACGTGAGAAAATTAGTTTAGGTGAGGAAAAAGTGAGATTAGGTTAAGAAAAGCGAAGCCTACAAAAAAATCGGTTGATATGTAAAGTCAGTTTACGGACAATAATTTTACGTGATAACGAGAGAGAGATGCATCACAAGCCGAACGCTTAGGCCGATCGTGCGTCTCTATCGCTAGTTCCGCGCTCTCGCTTGCACGCTCGGCTCAGGTGGAACGTGACAATGACTCATGCTTTTTCGTGCGTGCAGCCGGCGTTCATCGATTTATAGTTTGTTCCACCACTTCTTCTTCCCAGCTAAAGCACTAGGAAGTGGTAAAGGGCGGGCATTTTTGGGGGACTGTCTTATGTAACTTTGACGTTCGAAAAGTGCTGATTTTCAGCCTAGTTTGAATAAATGACTTTTGATTTTGATTTTGATATAAGACGTTATCACGTCAAAAATCTTGTGTTATTTCGGGTCTGTTTAAACATTAATTACATAGCGACCAAAACTTTTATTAAGGAAAGGTCTGCCCGAATTTCGGCTCTATATATTACCGCTAATATCATTAAGAATTAACAACCAGAAAAACGTACCAATTACATTTTGTATGACCGAACTTCAAACTAATGGCAACGGCCGACCGTTAAGTTCTGTTAGAGAAGAGAAACTAATTAAAACACTTAAAAAAGATTTAAGACAATGACGTATGTACCTTTACTATCGAAGTGTTTTTTTTTATTCAATTATTTTTTTTAAACTAGCTTCTGCCTGCAACTTCTTTTGCATGGACTTTATTTAGAATTGGGTCAAACTCAAACTCAAAGCATTTGTTTCAAATAAACAAAATACAGGCACTTTTGAATTGTCAAGGGGATCAGTCAGAAAGATGAAGCTAGTAGTTCATTCCAAAGCGTAGTAGGTTCCTATGGATAAGAACGGACTAAGAAACACCCAGGTCCAGAGATAAATTAAAAATGCAGATAGACTTATAACGTTGCTACAGTTTCATAAATCTTTTTAAGAGGAATAATTCCGTAACACATTGTTTTCATATAACTCTGGTTTACGCGGCACACGCCAATAAAGGTCCTAGTGGGCTTGATTTTTTCCGAAATATTCTACAATCATCATCATATATCAGCTCAATTACATATAACCTTTAATTAATTACACTTAAAGCTTTCTCATGAATCACTTCGTCCATTGGTGAGAGCCGTATGAAAATCCGTTCGGTAGTTCGTTCAGACAGACAGACCGACGCGACGCGGTGGGGGACTTTGGTTTGCAGTATTTTAAAACATCTTCAAGTTTGATTTATAGAATACTAAAACGTAATTAAACATAAACCATTTAATAATAGATAAATTAAACAAACATCTAAACAATAAATTTGAATTTCTCTTTCAATTTCAGACAAAACCACCTGACATTTTTTGAGTCAAGAACTAATTAACTACCTATCTCATTCAGGTACCCAAAAACTCCATTAAATTAAAAAGAAAATTACATTACCACACAAAAGAGTAAAAACTAATTTCAATAAAACTTCCTTTTTCTCGTGTTCTGTTAATTAAAATACTCTCTCGGATCAAGCCGACGAAGCTTTGACCTGGATCGATAGAAAGGAACATTGTCTTCGAAAGTCTCATTGTTTCATCTCTCAATACCTAGGGCTCCTATTTAGCTAAGAGTTGATAGAATATTTTACTAATGTTTGCTGAGAGATTCGACTTAAAATTCAATGGAAACGAAATTATACCTTCTAAAGGGGCTGGGGCTTTAATTGGGAAGGAATGTCGTCTGAAGGTTATTTGTGAGGAATGCCGCGATTTGATAACCGTATAGGTCTGTATCCTTATTGCAATTTCCTTGGGAATTCTTTAAAAAAAAAATGCGAGTTTTGAAATAGTCGCATATGATGTGTAACATCTGTTATCTCACCTTGGTAATAAGCAACCGAGCAGCGACAGAAATTATCCTCAAAATTTAATTGAGCTAAACACTTAAATATTTATTCGACTAATTATTCAATACTAGTGGTCGCCCACTGGCCGAAATCGACCCTTACAATCTATATAACACATAACATCACGCCCGTATTCCCCGAAGCAGAGGTGTACCTATAGTACACCCACATTTCGCCAGTTATGTTTAAGTCCCATGTAATAGGGGGCGAGCCTATTGCCATCAACTGGGCACAAATCCAGACTCCGTGCTGCTACAGAGAAATTCCAGATAGAAAAATCCAAGCTAAATCAATCAATCAATCCAAATCCAGCTCACCGTCCGGTAAGGACCAGGCCCGGGTCGACGGCGCGTTGTATTCCACGCGCGCCTCAAAGAGATGTCGTCAGCACAAGTGTAGGGGTCCACTAGGGCCGATGCCTGCCGTGGTCGCGGGAAGGTACTAATGGGTCACCGAGGCCCCTGGCAACACAGGCAACAGGAAAAAATACGGGTGGGTTTTAGTCTGTAAGTGTCTGACACACCCTCCCGCTCCGCCCAGAGCGGGAGAAGTTATTTGATGATTTCCCACCCTCAAAAAAAAAAAAAAAGCTCACCGTCCGGTAAGGACCAGGCCCGGGTCGACGGCGCGTTGTATTCCACGCGCGCCTCAAAGAGATGTCGTCAGCACAAAAGTAGGGGTCCACTAGGGCCGATGCCTGCTACTGGGAAATTCCAGATGGAAAATCCAACAACACTGCCTGATCTAGGAATCGTACCCAGGACCAGCTCAGCAGTAGCGCTTGCGAGCACTAGACCAACGAGGCAGTCACAATCTATATAGTACTTACTCATTCCATGAGTACGCTAATTCCATGCAATTATAAAGTACCTACTTATTCCATGCTCAAGCTGTCACTTCCTATAACACACTTCCGTCCCTATTCACGAAATCACTTCCACAGAGAGTGAGAGGAAAGATGGCTCTGGCAAGAACCTATATCCAGTATAAGTATCTGCCTGCAAAAGCAATGGTGTAGGCAAACGGTTAAGGTCAGTATATTCGCTTACTATAACATGAATCTTATTAAATACCCATATAACTTACCTTTCTTTCATACACCTACTCATACACAAACACGAATGGGAAAACACCCACACGCACACGTACACACCTCCCACACACATTATTTTTCATTTTGTTTTTACTTCTTTTTAAAATTGTATTTTGTAGCACATACGTTTGTCTAAATTTTTTTTAAATTGTTATTTCTATGTTGACATTTGTATAAAAGCCAAATAAAATGGGAGAGGGCGCTGACTCCTGACATACAGGTACACCTAGTTCAGGAGTTAGAGGCTTCAAACAAGTTTCTTTAACCTATTATGTCAATAAAGAATTATTATTCTTTTATTCCATTATTTACATAATATAATTATTATTATTATTTCGTTTATTTATTTTTTTACATATAAAATATATTTTTAAATATTTCTTGAAAAAAGGTATAAAAAAAAAAAACATTTAAAAATATAAAAAATAGTGGTCCGCCGGTGTCGGGAGCAGAGTCCAGAGGACTCCAGAGACAGGAACCTCCTCACAATGCGGGCCGTATCGAGGAGTACTGCCTTCTGAATCAGGCCCTTGATCCAGCCGCCTAACGAGAGCCTCGAGAGATGATGGTTGAGGCTTTCAGCCATCAGGCCATTGGCCGTAACGACAATCGGCACAATGACAGCCGAGTCAACATTCCACATGTCAACAACCTCGTGTGCTAAGTCGAGATATTTTATTTGCTTCTCTTTCTCAGCTTTCACGAGGTTTTCGTCATGTGGAATGGTAACATCGACTATCATTGCGCGGCGCGCTAATCGATCTATCACCACTATATCAGGCTTATTGGCGACAATAGTCCTGTCAGTAATGATAGACCGATCCCAGTACAACGTGACATGGTCATTTTCGAGAACTGGGTCGGGCGCATACTTGTAATACGGTACCTCAGAGTTCACAAGTTTATATTTCAAAGCAAGTTGCTGGTGAATAATCCTAGCCACTTGGTTATGTCTGTGCAAGTACTCGCCGTTAGCCAGACGAGAACAACCAGAGATAATATGTCTGATAGACTCACCCGGACGGTGGCATGCCCGACACACGTCAACCGTCCCGTCCTTCATAATATGTCTCCGGTAGTTATTCGTCAAGATAACTTCGTCCATAATTGCACAGACGAAACCTTCAGTTTCCCCGAAAAGGTCCCCAAAACGTAGCCAGGATACGGACGCTAAAAAATCTACATCGGGCTCATGAAGAGCCCGATAGAAGCGCCCGTGTAGCTCCTTGTTTTGCCATATCTCCTTGCGGTCATCCGTTGTAAGTATTACAGGTTTATTATTATTATGTCGTTTATTTATTTTTTTACATATAAAATATATTTTTAAATATTTCTTGAAAAAAGGTATAAAAAAAAAAACATTTAAAAATATAAAAAATAGTGGTCCGCCGGTGTCGGGAGCAGAGTCCAAGCTACCGGTGGTTAGGACTCCAGAGACAGGAACCTCCTCACAATGCGGGCCGTATCGAGGAGTACTGCCTTCTGAATCAGGCCCTTGATCCAGCCGCCTAACGAGAGCCTCGAGAGATGATGGTTGAGGCTTTCAGCCATCAGGCCATTGGCCGTAACGACAATCGGCACAATGACAGCCGAGTCAACATTCCACATGTCAACAACCTCGTGTGCTAAGTCGAGATATTTTATTTGCTTCTCTTTCTCAGCTTTCACGAGGTTTTCGTCATGTGGAATGGTAACATCAACTATCATTGCGCGGCGCGCTAATCGATCTATCACCACTATATCAGGCTTATTGGCGACAATAGTCCTGTCAGTAATGATAGACCGATCCCAGTACAACGTGACATGGTCATTTTCGAGAACTGGGTCGGGCGCATACTTGTAATACGGTACCTCAGAGTTCACAAGTTTATATTTCAAAGCAAGTTGCTGGTGAATAATCCTAGCCACTTGGTTATGTCTGTGCAAGTACTCGCCGTTAGCCAGACGAGAACAACCAGAGATAATATGTCTGATAGACTCACCCGGACGGTGGCATGCCCGACACACGTCAACCGTCCCGTCCTTCATAATATGTCTCCGGTAGTTATTCGTCAAGATAACTTCGTCCATAATTGCACAGACGAAACCTTCAGTTTCCCCGAAAAGGTCCCCAAAGCGTAGCCAGGATACGGACGCTAAAAAATCTACATCGGGCTCATGAAGAGCCCGATAGAAGCGCCCGTGTAGCTCCTTGTTTTGCCATATCTCCTTGCGGTCATCCGTTGTAAGTATTACAGGTTTGCACCAGTTCTCTTTAGCCATGGAAAGTGGGGTGAGCCCTTTGTCCACTGCGACCACATCACGGTGCATACCCACTTCGGTTTTCAAAAAATATTCCCTGAGACTGCATATCTCGCGGTTGTGGAGGGTCTTCGCATTTAAAAAGCCTCGACCCCCGCACTTCCGCGGGATGTACAGTCTCATCACCGATGATCGTGGGTGATGCATCCGGTTTGCGGTCAACAGTGTACGGACCCTCCTATCCAGGGCGTCGAGTTCGGTCTGAGTCCATTTGAGTATGCCGAAAGAGTACATCAAAACCGGCATGACCCAACCGTTGAAGGCACGCACCTTGTTTCCGCCTGAAAGAGGACTAATCAATACCTTCTTCAGACGGCCAAAAAAGCGCTCCTTCAATGATTGCTTCATGTCAGTAACGTTGATGCCTAACGCTTCCGACATACCCAAATACTTATAGCTTTCGGGTGAGGAGAGAGATCTAAGGTGTATGGAATCCGAAAGTTGAATTCCCTCGGATTCCATTATCTCCCCTCGCTTTACATGCATGACTGCACATTTGTCCACACCAAACTCCATTCTGATGGCGCTACTGAAAGTTTCAGTTACCTTCAGTAGCTCCATCAGTTGCAATTTGTTGGGGGCAAAGATTTTCAAGTCATCCATGTAGAGGAGGTGAGATATGACCTGACCACCTCTCCTCAACCGATAGCCTAGACCTGAATCCTCCAGCAGCGTGCTTAGAGGATTCAGGGCTAAGCAGAACCAAAGTGGACTTAAACTGTCACCCTGAAATATTCCCCGTTTAATCCATACAGGCTCATCATTCCCCTGGATCTGTCGACACCCTGGATAGCGAAGGACTGTCCTCCATTGCCCCATACACGATTCAAGGAAGGTGCGTAGAGTTGTATCTATTTTGTAGAACTCCAGCACCCTCATGAGCCATGTATGTGGCACCGAGTCGTAGGCCTTCTTATAATCTATCCAGCAAGTCGACAGATCCTTGCGGAATCGACGAACCTGTTGGCTAATGGCCATGTCGATGAGAAGTAGCTCCTTAGTGCCACGGGACCCGTTCCTACATCCATTTTGAGAGGCTGACATAATCGAATTACTGTCAATGTGTGTGTTAATTTTCGCTCTCAAAATGGATGTAAGAAGTTTATAGACCGTCGATAAACACGTGATCGGTCTATAATTCTTGGGTTCCGCGGGACTACCTGACTTATGGAGCAGGTGGGTAATGCCTGTCGTCAGAAACTGTGGTAGCGACCCAGACTCTAAGGATGACTGGAACTGAGATGCCAGGCAAGTGTGTGAACTAGTTAGCCATTTCAGCCAAAAGTTGTGCAGTCCGTCCGGTCCTGGTGATTTCCAATTCGGTAACGGACGGACCGCTCTAGCTATATCTGATGGCGTGATAATGACTACATCCATTTCTGGTATAGTTTCACACACTCGCTCGACATCCCGCATCCAGTCAGCCTCAGCATGGCAGACAGGTACCGACCAGATGCTGCGCCAGATCGCAGTCGTGGTGGCATCATCGGGGCGGCACACGTCGGTCTCGTTTTGTTCCGGTCGCTCCCAAGCTCTATATACCCACCTCTCATCGCTCTGGAACATGCGATTTTGCGTGTATCGATCAACCCGCCGCTTATACCGCCGAATACGGCTCGCCCATGCACAAACTTTCTGCTTCAGGAAGTCGATGCGCTCCGTGACACGAGACATGTATTCTCGAGGGCTGATTCCAGTCCCCGAGAATGCCCGCCTTACAAAGCGCATCACTCGTGGTCGTGTATTTCCCTCCCTGAAGCAGTATAGTTTGCCTATGAGTACCCTGGCCCCATCAATACGACGCTCGATCCTGCATTGCCAGGCTGGTACGGCTGGTTTTGGTCGCGTAGCTCCGTCACAGTTTGGGAACTTAACGTTCGCTAAACGACATGCCGCAACAGCCGCGCAATATAGGATCGAGTGTGTATCAACGAGATCCTCGCTGCTCTCGAAGAAATCCTTAAGCAGCGAGTCCAAGGTACATACCAGCGCCCTATTTTTCTTGTGCATGGGTAGGCGTGGTAGTCGGGGTCTAAGTTCGGTCGGAGTGGACCTATACTCGCGAAACGCATCTTCCAGTGCGCTTCTCAATCGGACGTTGCACTGGCTACTTACTGTGGCAACCCTATCATCCTCCTCTTCAACATCGTGATTGGACCGCGGCGGGATTGCATTAATGATTGGTGCATGTGTCGCGGTTTGTGCCGGAGTTGAGACGATATGATTGCTCAGTACCTCTGAGCGCAGCCTATCAAGTGCGGCATCGTCCAACCTGTGATTGCGTTGGATGACTCGCACCTGATCCGATAGTCGTTGGGCTGAGACGTTGACGGTTGGCTCTAGTTTCTGGAACAGAGACAGCATCCTAACACGGTACGCAGTGAGGTTGGTTCCCCCCTCTATAGACCCGTAATATGCGCGCATGACGTTCTCGTTCATAGACTGAGTCCATCTCATGCGCTGCACACAACCACCGGCAGCGGGGACCCGGCTTGGGGCCAGTTGGCCCCTAAGTCCCAAGCTCTTCGGTGGCCGGCCTCTCCCCTGCCGACGTACAGGTGTTGGCGACGTCGGCGGGGAAAAATACTCGTCGCTCGAGCTCGACGCAACTACCGCGGCCGGTGTCGTCACAGCACTCACAGTGGGGCTGGGTACCGGCGGCGGCGAGGCGGAGCTGAGCGAAGAGTCCGGAGGTGGTGGGCGTGCTCGTGCAGCAGATCTCGTCAACATATTTTAAATTTGATTTTCTTCTTCATAATTTTTGTTTTGTCGGAGATGACATGACAGATGTCACCGTCCTCTGATTCGGTATTATTGTAATAAATTTCATTGATTTTGCTGTTGTTGTTGTTGTATTTTTTATTATATTGCGATCATGAGTTTCAGGCTTGTTTTGGGTTTCTCAAACAAAAAAAAACTGCGTCTAAAATTAATAAAAATATGGAAATTGTGAAAACAAATTTTTGACGTTCTGTTGACGTGAGTGTTGCTAGTTTATTATTATTATTATTATTATTATTAAATCTTATTAAATAATTGGCGAAATATGGGTGAAGGTACGTGTACCTCTACCTATTCAATGTCTCTTGAATTAATCTGAATTAATGCAAATTATGATCGTTTACTGAATCGATTTCTGTAATTTATAATATACCTATTTTTATCCCAAAAATAATTAAAATTACATAAATTACAGTCACATTTCCACTGTACAGTCAAAACAAACCAAAATGGACGAAGTGTCTAATATGCTAGACCCATATACGTGTGCGACTGTGTGCGTGCGTAGATTTGTAATGTGACCACAATTTTCTCCTAAATTAGTATAACTAATTTAATACATAATGTTTTATACATAACAATAAAAGTTCAGTGTAGGTACCTATGTATTAAGATAAGATAAAATAATATAATGGTACCATTTCCCTTGTTCACAAACTAAACTAAATTTGCATCTTTTTCTTTGTATTTCATTAAGAAGAGGATAGAAGATAAATTTTAGTTTAGTCCTGTCAAATTAATCAGCGCCTGTCACTACTCCATACATGTTTAGACGTGATTGAAAACTTGCCTACTAATATTACATCAATTTAAATGTAGCGCTAATTAATTTGACAGGACTAAACTAAAATTTATCTTCTGTCCTTTTCTTAATGAAATAGAAAGAAAAAGATGCACTGAACTTAAATTTAGTTTAGTTTGTGAACAAGGGAATGCTCCAATATTTATTTGCTTAAACATGTGTCATACATACAAGAAAAAGACATGCATGGAAGATGGTAACAGCATTATTGGGTACAGACATGTTTGCCACTTGATGTGACGTGCAAATGTCAAGAAATATTATTAATTACGACATTCTCTTTAGAATAACAATAAACACACACACAATACACGCGCACATAATATTCTAATTGAGGTTTTTGGTGGTGTGATAATTCCGGGACATGTTGTATAGGTGTGGTATTAATTTATGCATGATGTTTATCTATATCTATTCAAAATCAAAATCAAAATATTTTATTTCACATAAACCTACATGGGCACTTATGAAACGTCAATAGCTAGGTGCACGGTTCCAATTGGTCGTTTCCTATGGAGAAGAGCCGGCAAGAAACATCACGGTTACTCTTTTAAAAATAATTGGCTTGTACAATGTTTTTAAATCACAGTGTTAATAGGTATGGGAGGACAGTGTAGGCCTGTCAAGAAGTACCAGCTATTTAACAAAAGTAAAATTGTGTACAAATGTGGTCTATTAAGCCTACAACGTTCTCACATTCACAAAATATAAAAGAATCTATGTAAAATATTAATAAAATAATAAAAACCTATTTAAACCAAATGAAATGTTTGCCATTACAACAGTAACAAGTGTGAATTAATATCCTGTCCACAAAAGCCACTAATAAATAGTTAGATATCAAAATTGTAGGTATATAATGTCAAATATTGAAAATATTATATCAAAAAGTATAAAATAAAAATAAATAAGCATCGTAATTTGGAGCAGATAATAGACATTTACATAGTTATGCCGTTTATGAAGTACCAGGGTATTATAAACTGAAGTCGCTTTCTATGACTGTCTAAACTTCGCAACGGATTTTTAGACGTTTTCCACCATCACTCAGAGTATTTATGGCGAAAGATGTATTGTATAATACATTCATATTAAACTTACATATGAGAAAGAACTCTCGATGTTTGTCACCATTGGGTCGCTAGTGTTGATAAAATTTATCTGATTTTGCATCCTTTCAGTATACAAGTTTTGGTGTGGCAAGTTATTGCCCCTTACATTTTTTTGATTGTGGACGGTTTACAAGGTGTCTGTAGTCTGTCTTAGGCTTATATTGCAGCCGCGGCTAGTGACAGCTAATGATGGCTGTCAGACGTCATAGTGCACCGGCGCCGAACGGAAGCATTTCGTCTCACCGCAAACCACGTTTTTTCAATCTCAGTTCATCGCGCCCGCAAAACCGCAAAACTTTATTACGTTATCCCGTAATCCTTGGGGATATACTGTGCTACGTTTTCAAAATTAAAAATAATAACCCGCCTCCGATTAAATCCAAAATATAGACTTTCAAGTGACCAGTGTACGTGCAAGCAAGGTGGCCACCTGCCCAGAAGGATTCTTCAAGACTTTCGCCAGGAGAAGCACAGGTACCGCTCTTGCATTATTTGCTGGAGTTAGGCTACAAACGCCACCTGACCGTCACCAATTCCTCTTTGAAAGTTTGCTCAAAAAAAAAGGCAAATTGAATTATTATGCATTCCAGATAATAATTTTTCTGTCGTCCTCGACCCGCAAGGATACACGGCTATTTTATACGCCTGTCCCTCCACACTTATGGTCCATTCGAGCCTGGATAGGTATCAGTTAAATAAGTACAAGTCATTGAAAGTACTTACGATAATTTACAGCAATTAATATTAGATAGTGCCTTATAATGGCTACTAATAAACAAGAGAAAAAATTAGATCAGCTAATTGCTAAAAAACAAATGATATTTGAGCGAGTTAATCGCTTGTATGATGCATCTAAACATATCTCCAATTTAGATTCACGCTCAAATGAGTTATTTCTAGCGCAGTCTGAATCTATTAGTGAACAATACAGCAAGTTTGAAGCAATTATCGACCAGATTAATGAGTTGCGGTTTGAAATTGATGACACACCACCAGATTATACGAGTCTATGTTCTATTGAAGACTTATATTCCAGTATTAAATACAAACGTAATCTCATACTTTCAAACAATAAAACATTAACATCAGATCAGAAGAGAGGTAGTGGCATAAAATTACCACCAATCAAATTACCATCATTTGACGGTAGAACTGAAAACTGGCCCATTTTTTATGAAATATTCCGCAGTAATGTTCATTTAAATACTTATCTGACGGATTCGCAGCGTGTGCAGTATTTAATAGGTAAATTAACTCATGATGCCTTAAAACTAACTGCAGGCATTGTTCCCACAGGAGATACATACAGTGTTATGTGGAAGAGTCTTGTCAAAAGGTATCAAGATAAACGTAGTTTAGGTATTCATTATCTCAATAATATACTGGACATTAAAGGATGCGCCGGCAATGCTGCTAGTCTGAATGCATTTGTAGAACGATATTCAGCGTCTGTCGCTGCATTGAAGCAGTTAGACATTCCAGACTTATTCGATTTTACAATATTACACTATGGTTTAAGAAAGGTTGACGCACAAACTGTTCAACAATTTGAAAGCCGTGTGAGTGGGAAAGAATTACCTTCCTATACGGAGTTTATATCATTTTTGCAAGACCATGTTAAGGTACTCCAGCGCTCACACGTTAATAATCCACAGACGGAACCACGTGCTAAGTCTAGTTTAGCTCACAATCGAATAAATAATACGCAAAGTACCGCCAAGTCGTTCGTGTCATGCAAACCAGTTCCGAATAACCGTTGCCCGCTATGTGATAACGATGACGTCGATCATCGACTGTTCAATTGTTCACAATTTAAAAATATAAATTCACCGCAAGCTCGTTTCGAATTTATTAAAAATAAACGCGGCTGTGTTAATTGCTTAAGTCTATCCCACTCTTTGGTTAAATGTAAATCACGGAGTGTTTGTAAAACTTGTAAGAAAACACATCATTCATTGTTACATTTCTCCGAAGTAAAAAGTGATTCAACGCTGAGCGAGCCTGCCGCTACGTCTGTCTCGCTTAGTGCCGCCGCTAAAATATGTTTACCGACAGAGACAACTATTTTGTTAGCTACCGCGCAGATATACGTATATGATAGCAGCGGCCGAGATAAGCTTGTTGTCAGGTGTTTAATAGACAATGGATCGCAAAATAATTGAATTACTGTGGACTGTTGTAAACGTTTGAACTTACCCATAATTAAATTACGCAATTCGTCTTTACAAGGTGTTGGTATCACCTCACGACCTGTACACGGCTTTATTTATGTCAATATAGAATCTCGGATTAATCCTCACAATAAGTATTATATACACGCATTAGTTGTTGATTGCATTACAGATAGACTTCCCGCTAGTTTTATCAGATTAAATGACGATATGTCATATTTAAATAATTTACCGCTTGCTGACTCAACCTGGAATGTACCTGGTGGAATCGATGTTGTGCTTGGAGCACAGCTGTTCCCTTTTATTTATTTAGGTGATAGGGTTGACTCAGGCACCCGCGCACCCCCAGCTATACTGACTAGTTTCGGATATGTACTGATGGGTGATATTGATTGTCATAGTAGTGACGTAACACACATGACATCTTCGTTTACCGCGCTTGCTAGCATTGACGTCGAGTCAAGTTTGCAGAAGTTTTTTGAGCTAGAGGAAATTCCATCTCAGCGTTTTATTAGTCCGGACGAATTAGAGTGTGAAAATAATTTTAATTCTTCAGTTTTATTTAAAGACGGTAGATATTTTGTCGATTTACCTTTCGCGCGCAATCCCTCCGAATTAGGCAATTCACGCGGTGTCGCTCATCGGCGGCTACTTGCGCTCGAGCGTAAATTCACGTGCGTGCCAACCCTACGCGAGGATTACAATAAAACTATCACCGATTATATAACTCAGGGGTATTTATCGGAGGTACCCGACTCTGAATTAAAAGAAGAGGGTTACTACATACCGCATCACGCCGTTATTAGACCGGACAAAGACAGCATTCGAGTGGTTTTGGACGCTAGTGCCAAAACACACTCGGGGTTGTCACTCAATGACATTCTGCATGTCGGACCTAATTTACAGGCCGACTTGTTTTTATTATTACTCGATTTTCGGATGACAGCGGATATAAAAAAAAAAAAAAAAAAAAAAAAAAAAAAAAAAAAAAAAAAAAAAAAAAAAAAAAAAAAAAAAAAAAAAAGGTTCAGGGAATGATGTAATAGAAGCACCTGTCAAAAAATGAGCAGGAGTTAAATAAGACATGTCATTTGGGTCAATACTTGGCAAAGAAAGTAAAGGCCTGGAGTTCAATAACCCTTCTATTTGAATTATCACAGTATTCAACTCTTCATAGGTTAGTATCTGTTTGCCTACAACTCTTTTTAAGTGATATTTAGCACTCTTAATTCCTGCTTCCCATAGGCCTCCAAATACTGGTGAATAAGAAGGAATAAAACTGAATTCAATACCAAGATCTGAAGTTGAGTTTATAATTTTCTCCTGATGTACCTGATTAAAATGTAATGAGTATAACTCATGCAACTGATTATTGGCACCCTTGAAGGTAGAACCATTGTCACAATAAATAATAGATGGCTTATTGCGACGATAAATGAATCTTTTTAATGCCTGTAAAAAACATTCAGTTGTTAAATTTGATACCAACTCAATATGAATGGCCTTTGTTGTGAAACAAACAAATAATGCTATGTATGCTTTTAAAATTACTGGTTTCCTAATACGGTGTAATTTTATTGAAAACGGACCGCCATAATCGATTCCTACCTTTTCAAAAGGTCGGCTGGGGTTCACCCTGTCTGAAGGAAGAGATCCCATCATTTGCTCTGATGCCTTGGCTCTTAGCTTGAAACACAGTAAACATTTGTGAATTACTCCTTTGACTTCTCTAAGTCCATTAATTAGGTAAAACCTTTGACATAAACTGGCTAGGGTCAACTTCTTCCCAGCATGTAACAAACATTTGTGTTCATTGTTAATTATTGAACGTGTAATGTATGATTCTTTGGGTAATATGATAGGATATTTCTGATCATATGGTATGTTAGCATTGTGTAACCTACCTCCTACTCTGAGGATACCTATTCCATCTAAAAATGGATTTAAGGATTTCAAATTGGATTTAATGGGTTTCTTGGACATGATACAATTCATTTCCTCACTTAAATGTTGTTTTTGATCTTGTCTAATTATATTTTTGAGTGAAAATTGAAGTTCTTTTATTTTTAGATGTCCGGAGACCCTATCTTCTTTCTTTACTTTGCAATTGTTAAAAAACCTGTAAATATAGGCAATAATTCTTTTCAATTTGTTAATATCCGAATAATATGAATATAAACTGAAATCTTTATTTGATTCAGAAGTCAATGTAATATTACAAAGCTTAAGTTCAGGAATTTCCTTAGGAATTTTGATATTTGTAGATTCATGTGTGTAATTCTTACTATGTAAAAATTGTGGCCCATGCCACCATAACTGGTTGTTTTTAAGTAAGTGAGGTTCTATACCCCTAGACAAACAGTCTGCAGGATTCTCAACGGTACTGACATATGACCATGAGGCATTTTGTGTGAGATCACAGATAGTTTTGACTCTGTTTGCAACATAAACAGACAATTTTGTGGGCTCTGTGTTAAGCCAAGCAAGAACAATTTGAGAATCTACATATAAATGTACCTTAATGGCAAAATTATTTTTAATTAGTTGATCATACAACTTTTTTGATAGTTTTGCTAGTATCAAAGCGCTATTCAACTCTAATCTTGGTGTGGTTAATGATTTTATGGGATTTACCCTTGATTTTGAGCATAACAACTCAACATTTACTTGATCATTGCTGTTAATGGTTCTTAAATAAACACAACAACCATAAGCCTTCTGAGAGGCATCTGCAAACCCTATTAGTTCAATACATGTTGAGTTTTGTGTGTCAATATTTCTTTTTACTTGAATACAACCTGTTCTTGATAAATTATCAACAAAACATTTAAATTTTTTATTTAAGTTCAGTGGCAATGGTGAGTCCCATGAAACCTTCTCTAACCATGTTTGTTGCATGATTATTTTTGCAAGTACAATAATTGGACCTACTAGACCCAGTGGATCAAAGAGTTTGCTAATGAAACTTAATGTCTGACGCTTGGTGTAGACATCTAACAACTCAGTTTGTGGACAGGAAATGTTCAATACATCCGTTTGTGTGTTATATTTGATACCCAAGGTCTTCACATATTGATCATCACTTTTGCATAAATCAATTTCATTTGAAATCTGTAAAGCACAGGGAATGTCCCTTAATATATGCTCACTGTTTGAACTCCATTTATGAAGTTTAAAACCACCAAGGTTTAAAATGGCAATTAATTGGTTTTTCATATCAAGTAATTTTTGTAAGTCGTTACTACCGGTACAAACATCATCGACATAGCATTGATTCAATAATATGTGTGCACCTTCAGGGTAAGTATGCGCAAATCTGAAAGCTAACTCATTTAAACATCTTGTAGCTAAAAATGGTGAGCTTTTAAGTCCATAGGTGACTGTTTGCAACTGAACACACTGTATTTCCTTTTGTGGTGAATCTCTCCACAATATATTTTGAAGAGCACAGTGTGCTGGGTTGAGGTTAACTTCTCTAAACATTTTTTGAATGTCAGAAAATAACACATATTTATGTAATCTGAAGAGAATCAATATATTAAATAACTCATTTTGGATGCAAGGCCCATTGAGCGACATGTCATTTAAAGAAAAACCTTGATTAGTAGCCATTGAGCCATCAAAAACGACTCTTAGTTTTGTAGTTTTGCTATTTTCGTTTAATACTGGATGGTGTGGTAGAAAGTATACCTGACCAGCTTTTAAATCATATGTTTGAATATCAATGTATTTAGCATGACCCATTGAAATGTAAGTGTCAATGAACGCTTTATAACCTCTGAAAAGTTCAGCATCTTTGTGAAGTCTTTTTTCTAAATTGTTAAAACGTTGTAAAGCTCTTATGAAAGAATCTCCCATGTTTAATTGATCAAAATTTTGTTTTAAAGGTAAGTTAACTTGAAATTTATTGTCTTTCAATATTACAGATTCAGAAAAGATTTTTTCAGCAAGAGCTTCTTCAGAAGCCGACTCAGTGAAAACTTCTGTCACTTGCTCACACTTCCAAAACTGCTCTAAAGTCTTTTCTATATTTTGGGTGCTATCACATTCACTGTTTTTTAAAATGTGTTTGGTACACTTACTTACCGGAGAGTAACTTCTAGTCTTCACCCTTCCAGCCACAATATACCCAAAGTGGGTGTTGTGTAAATACAAACCTTTAGGGATAATAGGTAGTTGTTCACGCAATAAGATTTTAAAGAAAGCGTCACAACCTAATAAGATACTTATTTTTCCAGTTTTATAAAATTCTGTGTCAGCTAACTTGACGTATGAAGGAATTTTTAAATTATCTGTATCTATCTCACACTGAGGTAAATCACTAGTGATGTTTGGCACTACACAGCATACTATTTGAGTCTTGTAAGTGTTGAGAGTAGAAGAGATGTTAAAAGTAGCAGTATGAGGAACTGTGTTGGATTGACCACATATTCCTTTAATATAGGTATAGTTATTGACTAACCTGCAATCAATTTTTTCTGTTAGGTCTGATAACACAAAGGAAACCTGACTACCTGAGTCACAAAGAGCCCTAACTTGAAATTGTTGACCTAACTTGTCAGTTATGTTTACCTTTATAGTAGGCAATAAAACATCAACACATTTATTCATAGATAATGAAACTTGCTTTAACTCCTGTTCAGGCTCATTTTTATGCAGTAAACTATTATGGTTTTGTTTGCAAATTGAACACTTAAAGGCAAATTTACACTTTGACAGGTGTTTGTTTAAGCATAGGGTACACAACTCATTGGTCTTTACATAGCCGAAACGATCAGATAGCGAGGCAAGTTTAAATTTTTCACATTTATATAGTTGGTGATTTTTAGTCTTACAAAATTTGCATACTTGTGTATTTTTGTTTACCTCCTTAGTGGCTACCAAACCTGTCCTGCGGCCGCTGTTCACTGCACAATTTGAGGATGTTTGGCTGTCTGCCACAGTTTCAAGTGCTGCTGCCCGTTGTTCTAAAAATTTAAGAAGTGAATTTAAGTCAGGGTCAGCCTCTGATTTTGTTTCTAGATGAAAGCACCTTAATGTGTGTATGTCGAGCTTGCGTTGCAAAATGCATACAATAATTGCATCCCAATGTTGAACGGGTATATTTATGTTTTTTAAGGCAGCTAAATGCTGTCTGGTTTGAGAAATGATTTCTCTTAAAGCTAAGGCAGTGCACTTAGAAATAGGCTTTAGGTCTAATATAGAATTAACATGATAATTAACGACCTTGTTTTTATTATCATATCGCTCGCTGAGCAATTGCAGTGCGGTTGCATAGTTATGTGCAGTTAGCGATAAATGTTTAATGAGTTCGGCGGCTTCGCCACTTAAATAGGTTTTTAAATAATAGAATTTATCACATTGTGATAGTTTAGTGTTCTTGTCGATGACACTTTTAAATAGGCTGATGAAGTCGTGGAAGTCACCTACCTCACCTCCAAACTTGGAAATATTTATAGGTGGGAGACGTTTCATAGCGTCTTTTTCTTCCTCGTCACGCTCTGCTCCGGGTTTCGGAGATTTACCTGGGCTAGATTTTTCTTCGATGGCATCTTCGAATGCGGCTAAGGCACATAAATATATGGATTCATAGTGGCCAAAGTTTTCATCGTTATTTTCATCTAGAACAGATATATCAATGTTAAATGAGCTATATTCTGAAAAGGCGGTGACCAACCTGTCCTTCTTGACCATAAGCGCCCTTATAGGGGCTTTGTCGATATCCTCGGACTCAACAAACTTACATAATGTGGTTATCGTTCCTTTTGCCTGGCCCCTGGCCAGTATTAGGCGTTTTAAATTGTTTGCCATGATGGCTTAAAAGGTTTGTGTAACTACACAAATTATAAAAACTTGCAATAATAGCAATTTTGCGCATATATGGATGCTACTTAGTTGTACAGAATGCAATGATTGCACAATGCAGAAAAAAATGAGACGTGTGATTCACTTCACTTGATAGAACACCACAAAAATGGCGGATTATGGCGTCGGACAATGGATGAAGATGTTGAAAATCGGCGGATAACTTCCGGCAGCTATGGAGTTTGCTAGAAGTTTCTGGAACTCTCGACGTCGCCGACCAACCGGCGGCCGAGTTGATCGCGGTTCTCGTTCGCACGCGTACACTCTTCTCGCTCGTCCGCGTAGGCGCGCTGTCTGCTGAGCACGCTGTGTTTAGACTCCGTACTCCTCGCACGCGACGCGATAGTTGAGCGGTGCGATGAATGACAACTGATGACAACGCGGGTTTGTTGATGACCGCTTCCGCTAGTCCACGCCGACAAAATTGAGTCACACTCACACAACATATAGAGTTGATTATCTGCCGCGAACACTATTTTCGTCGAAGGACCATTTTTTTGTGGCGGACGTTGGTAATAAAACCACATAAATAACACTTTAAAGTGGACTGTATTTTAATAGAAATAGTTAAAGGTGTTACACTGGCAGATTGCGAATGAAGACTGACCGTTGACATATGTTCGTTCACTTGAACGGAATGAGTGAATTATTATGTATGCTTCATACAAATGTTCCTACGGATCGGTGTAAATGAGCACCACCGCAAATATTTACGAATTTTATATCGATTCAACAAAAATGAACCTATACGTACATTTCACTTTAACGGCGTTCCCTTTGGATTAAAGCCTAGTCCTTATTTAGCGATGCGCACAATACGCAATTTAGCGTGTGAGCATGGCGACCGCTACCCTGAGGCTTCTAAATTAGTAGAAACTCAGTTTTTTATGGACGATTATGTCTATTCTGTTCCTGATGAACAGATTGCTATACAATTATCCCGCGATTTAATTGAGTTATTTAAGTTAGGATCCTTTGACCTGGTCAAATGGGCTACTAACTCACCCGCTTTGTTGGAGATTCTCCCAGAGTTTCACCGCTTACCAGTTAATTTTTCTGGCATGGATAATGATAAACATAATTTCAAAATCCTTGGATTAACCTGGGAACCCGCTGATGATTATTTTTCTTTGACAACAGTCGCTGTAGATGATAAATGCACTAAGCGTGCGATTCTATCGCTAGTAGCCCGCTTGTTCGACGTACTTGGCTTCGTAGCACCCGTCGTGTTGTACGCGAAAATCCTAATTAAGGAACTTTGGTTAGCTAAAATAGGTTGGGATGAGGTTCCTCCGGACTCCATCACCAATCGGTTTTCCGTTTTTTTGCGCGATTTCCCCTCACTCTCTTCTCTAAAGGTTCCTCGCCACATTGGCGTCTTTAGAGAAGCTGTAGTGAATATCGTAGCCTTTTGCGACGCCAGCTTTAGTGGTTATGGTTGTTGTATTTATTTACACATAACTGACTCTAAAGGCAATATCAGCGTTCGGCTTTTATGTGCAAAGTCCAAAGTTTCCCCCGCTAAAATAACAACGCTAGCTCGATTAGAACTTGTCGCCGCTTTACTTCTGTCTAAGCTTGTTCGCGTGGTCAAAGATAAACTTTCCGCTCGTGTACCTATTGCAGGTGTCTACGCTTTCTCGGACTCCACCATAGCTCTTTCGTGGATTCACTCATCTCCCCATAGATGGTCTATTTTTGTCAGTAATCGCATTGCTAATATACAGGAAAACCTACCTGCCGCTAGTTTTAATCACGTGTCCGGAAAGGAGAATCCTAGCGATTGTCTCTCCCGCGGCATGCTGCCATCTGATTTAATTGAACACTCGTTATGGTGGAACGGTCCTACTTGGCTCCATCGACCCATTAGCGAGTGGCCTTTAAAATTCTCTCCTACTGAATGTGAAACATTGCCAGAGTTTAAATCAAAGGTTTTTCTTGTAGAAACATCAAATACTGAACCGCGTATTTTAGATACAATAGCTGACCGTGTTTGTTCATGGAATAAATTGTTACGTGTATTTATGTACATTCTTAAATTTACGAATAGACTACTTAGTCATAGCTCTGTTAAAAATATACAAACCGCCGAAAATTTCATTATTCGAATAGTTCAAAATACGCATTTTTCTAACGATTTAAATTTAATTAAAGCAGGCGAACTTCCATCTAAGAAGTTGCGCTGTTTGTCTGTCTTTATTGATAGCTACGGAATCTTACGTATTGGGGGCAGATTGTCTAAATCTGACTTACCATATGAAGCCAAGCATCCCGCGCTTTTACCTAAACGTGACCGCGTAGTTGATCTAATTATTGATCACTATCACAATACGTACTGCCACACGGGCCCCGGATTATTGATGTCTATTATAAGGCAGCGGTTTTGGATATTAGATGGACGAACAGTCATACGTTCCCGCTGTCGGAAATGCAACACTTGTTTCCGTCTAAATCCTACGCATCTAACACCCAAAATGGCTGAACTTCCTGGATACCGTGTCCGTGATACTAAAGCCTTTGTGCACACTGGAGTAGATTTCGCCGGGCCGCTTGCTTACACACCTATTCGCCGTAGAGGTCAACGTTCGCAAAAACTTTATATATGTTTGTTCATATGTATGGTAACTAAAGCCATACATATCGAACTCGTATCGGACCTCACATCCGAGGCTTTCTTATCCGCATTTAAAAGATTTATTTCTCGCCGCGGTCCAGTGTCTGTCATGTACTCAGACAATGGTACCAATTTTGTTAGCGCTAAGGCGCAACTTGATGATATTTATTCTTTCTTATTGAACTCGTCTGTTCAAACAGATATTAAAAATGAGCTTCTAAAATCTCGCATTGAGTGGACAAGAATACCGCCGCGAGCTCCGCACTTCGGAGGTATTTGGGAGTCGAACATTAAGAGTGTTAAAACTCACTTGTATAGAGTCATAGGAAAGCAGCTTCTCACTTACGAGGAACTCTCTACCGTACTGGTACAAATCGAGTGCCTTTTAAATTCTCGACCGCTTAGTGTTCTCTCATCAGACCCGCATCCGAACGTGCTCACGCCTGCGCATTTTCTAATGTCCAGTCAACTTAAGCATTTGCCTTCTTCTGAATTGACAGAAGAAAACATAAATTTAACAAACCGCAAAAGGCTTTTGGATCAGCTTGTGTTATCCTACTGGAACAAATGGCGAGTTGAGTACTTGCACACGTTGCAAGTTCGCCAGAAATGGTGCACTCCCGATCGCCCTATAGAGATCGGTACTGTCGTTCTCTTGGGTCAAGATAACGTACCACCATTGACTTGGCCATTGGGCATCATAGTGGAAGTTTTTCCGGGATCGGATGGTGTAATTCGAGTAGCTTCAGTAGAAACCGCGTCAGGTACATATAAACGTCCTGTCACCAAGTTATATCCTTTGCCAACCCAATAGAACTATATTATTTCGTAGTTTAATTTAGTTTATAATTTACAATAGTATATTTTCTCAATGGTACGGCATTACATAGTTGTAATTTAGCTTAGTAATTCAACTTTGTCTTAATTTAATCAAACTGCAATTTCATTCTTTGGAATCTGATAATTAATTTCGAACGCTGTTTCCTAATAATGGTGTTTTGAACTGCTGCTTGGGATTCTCTTGATGCTTTCAGACTGCCAGATATATAAACATCATCTCATCCTCCCAACCGCACCAGCTTTTCAGCGTATAGATTATCATCTTTGAAAGCTCGGGACCTTTCAAGGCGGGGAGTATGGTGTGGCAAGTTTTTGCCCCTTACATTTTTTTGATTGTGGACGGTTTATAAGGTGTCTGTAGTCTGTCTTAGGCTTATATTGCAGCCGCGGCTAGTGACAGCTAATGATGGCTGTCAGACGTCATAGTGCACCGGCGCCGAACGGAAGCATTTCGTCTCACCGCAAACCACGTTTTTTCAATCTCAGTTCATCGCGCCCGCAAAACCGCAAAACTTTATTACGTTATCCCGTAATCCTTGGGGATATACTGTGCTATGTTTTCAAAATTAAAAATAATAACCCGCCTCCGATTAAATCCAAAATATAGACTTTCAAGTGACCAGTGTACGGGCAAGCAAGGTGGCCACCTACCCAGAAGGATTCTTCAAGACTTTCGCCAGGAGAAGCACAGGTACCGCTCTTGCATTATTTGCTGGAGTTAGGCTACAAACGTCACCTGACCGTCACCAATTCCTCTTTGAAAGTTTGCTAAAAAAAAAAGCAAATTGAATTATTATGCATTCCAGATAATAATTTTTCTGTCGTCCTTGACCCGCAAGGATACACGGCTATTTTATACGCCTGTCCCTCCAAGTTTCGTAAAATAGGAAGTCTAACAAAGTGTTTGCAAGGCTCAAACTATTAAAGTCCCTAAACCTTTAGTAACAAAACACATTAATCTAGACGACACTAACACGAACCTTTCTCTAAATGTTACACTCGTGTCCCATATTGAGTGCTACCGAACTCGGCCTGCAGCAAAGTGCTTCCTAACTAAGCCCAGACTTGTTATAAAGTGCTTTGTACTACACGTACAGCAGTTAGACTCTGTTACTAAGTACAGATTGTGTGAACTTTACGGGATGGGCTAATGAAGGTCGTATGAATATAATGTTGAAAGGAGCATATGGCGTTTTTTAGTTTCTGTCTATTCTCCATGAAGAAAAGGCGTGAGTTTATGTACGTATGTCATTGTTCTTCATATCGCAAAAAACTTAAGACTTCCGCTAAGCTCACGATTACACTAGATTCGTTTAATAATCCATCAGTTCTGAATTCTAAGAGGTCACAAGTGATTGCCGATTAGGAACCAGCTTTTCTCAGATAATATTCTTCAACTTCGACAACAGTTTCCTAAATTTCACGACTCGCAATACCAAAACCTTAATTTTCAACTAATTGTACTACAAATACCAAACAAAACAAAGTAACTATCATCCAGCAAATCATATCTAAATTAAACCCCCACATATTTCTCACCACTCTTAATGGTACACAATTGCAAAGCGCTATTCAAATTAAGGGCAGCTTATAGGATTATTTGCGGGCGTCTACGCCATACGCAAGTGTTCGCTCATATTTGTTAGGGCATTAGCAATAAAATATTACCAGAGATATTTGGGTCCCCTTATATGTTCTTATACGTAATTGGGGACGGTATCTTGCGTAGTAATAAACTCGGTAGGGATGGTAATGTTTTCAGATGGTTTTGTTTGTGAAAAGTGTGAAGTTCTAGATCTCTAGCCTCTTGAGATTAACTATCACTAAATTTATTAATAAATTTTAATTTTATAGGACATCCTCGTCCGAGGCCCAACAAACATCTGACGTACGTAATAATTATAAAGGTATTTTATTATACTTATTGCGAATATCTGTATGAAACGGACATTCTGCGTTTCATAATGAACAATTAAACAACCTGTAACAACATCACATGTAAAATTCCGCCATCTTTGAAAATTAGTGATGCCTAATCTTACATTTCACACATATCGAGAGCGAGATTACTTGCGTTGGCCACCTGCTGATCTATTCTCTAAAAATCTCACCGTGAAAACTAAGGTGAAGTAAGCTGTCAATAGTGTCATTCCCTAGAATCGTGTAGAACGACAGCTCACTTAAGTTTTCACGGTGAGATTTTTACAGAATACACCGGCTGCTCACGGATGTCATACGCATCCGTAAGTACATTCCTTTTTCACTCTAGGGTATGACGCTGCTATGCTGTAGTGACTTGTGCGACATTTTTATTGGTACCATACACCTTAGGTGCGAAAATAATTCAACAACAAAACCGATTTTCATATCCTAATCTATCCATCCTAAATAATTAGATAATGGTGCCGATTCCCTTGTTCACAAACTAAATTAAATTTAAGTTCAGTGCATCTTTTTCTTTCTATTTCATTACGAAAAGGACAGAAGATAAATTTTAGTTTAGTCCTGTTAAATTAATCAGCGCTTGACGTGAATTGACGTAATTTTAGTAGGCAAGTTTTTAGTCACGTCTAAACTTGTATGGAGTAGGGACAGGCGCTGATTAATTTGACAGGACTAAACTAAAATTTATCTTCTGTGTATCAATGATCTTTATCTATACAATTACTACACATAAGTGAGATGATACTTAATATGTTTAATTAACACCAAACAAGATAAGTACAGTAGTAGTAGTATTTATTTAATTATTTTACTGAATCTCACTCAACTAGGCACACACAGGCAATATAAATAACATTAGTGACATATATTTCTGAGTATTGAAAGGATTATTTCTTACTAAATATAACCTCAAACTCTTTGTTTTTTTTTAATAGGTGGATCTGCAAGCTTAGAATATAGAAAGAACCAGAAGCCGCAAACACGCCTAATACTGAAGCGTCAAAAACTACTCCTAAATGGAGTAGTTTGACGCGCATCCAATCAGTTACTCTGTGAACGTCGTATCGCGTAACGTGTTTTGCCGGTGTGAAATTTTATTTAATTATGCCGTCTTGTGTCGTTCATACCTGTAAAAATGCAGCGGGGCTAAAAAGTAAACAGGATGGGATCACATTTCACGTGTAAATAGCGCATTCAAATATCGTCTTATTTAATTACTGAACAAATTGTTCAGTTTGTAATTGTCATAGAGAATGATGCATCCATCTTGTTAGTGTTGCCAGTATAAGAGTTTTGATTTTCCCTTCTTTTTATTACCTACTGAAGGCAATTTTGTTAGAATTGCATAACATTCATAATAGGTACTATGTTAGACTATTAGGATTTCTAGAGGGGGCGGGTGTATGAAATTATGTATCTATGAAAAGACCAATTGTGATTTTATTATTTATATTATCTTACCAATACTCTCAACGTTTACCCCAAAACGGGTTCATGATGTCCGAGCTAGCAAGATTACGCGGGTGGGAAGTGAGGTGGGCGCGGGACGCTTGTTTTGATTTTGGACACAGCGTGCGGCTTGCAATGATAGTTGAACGCGGATTCTGGTTGTTTCTATATTCTAAGTCTGCAAGTTGTCATGTACTCATGAGCAAATACTTGTTATTTAGAACACGCAAAGTAAATTTCCTTAGCTGTTGGTTCTGGGGCGAAAGATGTATGGGTGCAGAACAATCTCCTTTATTTATTTATTTAGTTGGACAACAATGGTCCATATGTTAGTTGGTTAGGTACAAAACAAGTAAAGGCTATGTTAGAGTGTTACAATTATAACTAAGTACTAAGCTCACCGGCTACAAGAGATCGATGACCTTGTGAAGGCCGCAGGAATCCGCTGGATACGGGAAGCATAAAACCGGTTGAAGTGGCAGTGATTGGGGGAGGCATATGTCCAGTAGTGGACGTCTTTCGGCTGAAATTATGATGATGATGACTAGGAAAACCTCACAGGAAAACAATATTCACATACTTTCACCGGATGTAATGAATCACTCTGCCTAACACCTGCATGAAGTGATGCATTAATGGCAAGTTTTTGTCCAGTAAAATCTTCAGAATGCAGAATATTAGGACTTGACTGCGTTCTCTCAGGGATTAATGTCAATCAAATTTAGGCCCGTACCTATGTACGGGCCAAAATTAGGTACCTAGGTAATTAGGAACCTACCTATGTAGGTACCTATTTATTTTTGTCGCGATATGTACTGAATATAATTTAATGGAACATATTGCATGCCATGTATGTGTATACTTATGTTTTGGACAAGTAAATGATCTTATCTTATCTTATCAGACTTGACTTTTGCGTCTTATGGTCTTATAAAAGATGAGGCCTAAGACAGTTAAAGATTTCTGGTGTGGCAAGTTATTGCCCCTTACATTTTTTTGATTGTGGACGGTTTATAAGGTGTCTGTAGTCTGTCTTAGGCTTATATTGCAGCCGCGGATATTGTGTGTCGCGGGATTTAGAGAATCCTGCGGCTAGTGACAGCTAATGATGGCTGTCAGACGTCATAGTGCACCGGCGCCGAACGGAAGCATTTCGTCTCACCGCAAACCACGTTTTTTCAATCTCAGTTCATCGCGTCCGCAAAACCGCAAACTTTATTACGTTATCCCGTAATCCTTGAGGATATACTGTAATACGTTTTTCAAAATTAAAAATAATAACCCGCGAACGATTAAATCCAAAATATAGACTTTCAAGTGACCAGTGTACGGGCAAGCAAGGTGGCCACCTGCCCAGAAGGATTCTTCAAGACTTTCGCCAGGAGAAGCACAGGTACCGCTTTTGCATTATTTGCTGGAGTTAGGCTACAAACGCCACCTGACCGTCACCAATTCCTCTTTGAAAGTTTGCTCAAAAAAAAAAGGCAAATTGAATTATTATGCATTCCAGATAATAATTTTTCTGTCGTCCTCGACCCGCAAGGATACACGGCTATTTTATACGCCTGTCGCCCATTCGAGCCTAGATAGGTATCAGTTAAATAAGTACAAGTCATTGCAAGTACTTACGATAATTTACAGCAATTAATATTAGATAGTGCCTTATAATGGCAACTCAAAAACAAGAAACTAAATTAGCTCAGCTTATTGCTAAAAAAGAAGTAATTTTTGAGCGAGTTAATCGCTTGTATAATTCTTCCAAAAGTATATCTAATTATGATTCACGCTCGAACGAGTTATTCCTAGCGCAGTCTGAATCTATTGGTGAATCTTACAGCAAGTTTGAAACAATAATTGACCAGATCAATGAGTTGCAGTTTGAAATTGATGAAACCCCACCCGACTATGGGAGTCTAAGTTCTATTGAAGTTCTATTCAACTATTAAATACAAACGTAATCTCATTCTTTCAAGTGGCAAAACATTAACATCAGATCAGAAGGGAGGTAGAAGCATAAAGTTACCACCAATCGAGTTACCATCGTTCGACGGTAGAACTGAAAATTGGCCCATGTTTTATGAAATGTTCCGTACTAATGTTCATTTAAATACTGATCTGACGGATTCGCAGCGTGTGCAGTATTTAATAAGTAAATTAACTCATGATGCCTTAAAACTAACTGCAGGCATTGTTCCCACAGGAGATACATACAGTGTTATGTGGATCAGTCTTGTCAAAAGGTATCAAGATAAACGTAGTTTAGGTATTCATTATCTCAATAGTATACTGGACATTAAAGGATGCGCCGGCAATGCTGCTAGTCTGAATGCATTTGTAGAACGATATTCAGCGTCTGTCGCTGCATTGAAGCAGTTAGACATTTCAGACTTATTAGATTTTGTGATATTACACTGTGGTTTAAGAAAGGTTGACTCACAAACTGTTCAACAATTTGAAAGCCGTGTGAGTGGCAAGGAATTGCCTTCCTATACGGAGTTTATAATATTTATGCAAGACTATGTTAAGGTACTCCAGCGCTCACACGTTAATAATTCACAGACGGAATCGCGTGCTAAGTCTAGTTTAGCTAACAATCGAAGTAATACTCAAAGTACCGCTAAAGCGTTTGTATCTTGTAGCGAACCAGCTTCGAATAACCGCTGCCCGCTGTGTGACGGCGATAACGTCGATCATCGACTGTTTGATTGTCCACAATTTAAAAATATGAACTCTCCGCAAGCTCGTTTCGAATTTATTAAAAGGAAACATGGCTGTGTAAATTGCTTAAGTCTATCCCACTCTTTAGTTAAATGTAAATCACGGAGTGTTTGTAAAACTTGTAAGAAAACACATCATTCATTGTTACATTTCTCCGAAGTAAAAAGTGATTCAACGCCGAGCGAGCCTGCCGCTACGTCTGTCTCGCTTAGTGCCGCCGCTAAAATATGTTTACCGACAGAGACAACTATTTTGTTAGCTACCGCGCAGATATACGTATATGATAGCAGCGGCCGAGATAAGCTTGTTGTCAGGTGTTTAATAGACAATGGATCGCAAAATAATTTAATTACTGTGGACTGTTGTAAACGTTTGAACTTACCCATAATTAAATTACGCAATTCGTCTTTACAAGGTGTTGGTATGACCTCACGACCTGTACACGGCTTTATTTATCTCAATATAGAATCTCGGATTAATCCTCACAATAAGTATTATATACACGCATTAGTTGTTGATTGCATTACAGATAGACTTCCCGCTAGTTTTATCAGATTAAATGACGATATGTCATATTTAAATAATTTACCGCTTGCTGACTCAACCTGGAATGTACCTGGTGGAATCGATGTTGTGCTTGGAGCATAGCTGTTCCCTTTTATTTATTTAGGTGATAGGGTTGACTCAGGCACCCGCGCACCCCCAGCTATACTGACTAGTTTCGGATATGTACTGATGGGTGATATTGATTGTCATAGTAGTGACGTAACACACATGACATCTTCGTTTACCGTGCTTGCTAGCATTGGCGTCGAGTCAAGTTTGCAGAAGTATTTTGAGCTAGAGGAAATTCCATCTCAGCGTTTTATTAGTCCGGACGAATTAGAGTGTGAAAATAATTTTAATTCTTCAGTTTTATTTAAAGACGGTAGATATTTTGTCGATTTACCTTTCGCGCGCAATCCCTCCGAATTAGGCAATTCACGCGGTGTCGCTCATCGGCGGCTACTTGCGCTCGAGCGTAAATTCACGTGCGTGCCAACCCTACGCGAGGATTACAATAAAACTATCACCGATTATATAACTCAGGGGTATTTATCGGAGGTACCCGACTCTGAATTAACAGAAGAAGGTTACTACATACCGCATCACGCCGTTATTAGACCGGACAAAGACAGCATTCGAGTGGTTTTGGACGCTAGTGCCAAAACACACTCGGGGTTGTCACTCAATGACATTCTGCATGTCGGACCTAATTTACAGGCCGACTTGTTTTTATTATTACTCGATTTTCGTACCCTCCCTGTCGCAATGACAGCGGATATAAAACAAATGTTCCTACGGATTGGTGTAAATGAGCACCACCGCAAATATTTACGAATTTTATATCGATTCAACAAAAATGAACCTATACGTACTTTTCACTTTAACCGCGTTCCCTTTGGATTAAAGCCTAGTCCTTATTTAGCGATGCGCACAATACGCAATTTAGCGTGTAAGCATGGCGACCGCTATCCTGAGGCTTCTAAATTAGTAGAAACTCAGTTTTTTATGGACGATTATGTCTATTCTGTTCCTGATGAACAGATTGCTATACAATTATCCCGCGATTTAATTGAGTTATTTAAGTTAGGATCCTTTGACCTGGTCAAATGGGCTACTAACTCACCCGCTTTGTTGGAGATTCTCCCAGAGTCTCACCGCTTACCAGTTAATTTTTCTGGCATGGATAATGATAAACATAATTTCAAAATCCTTGGATTAACCTGGGAACCCGCTGATGATTATTTTTCTTTGACAACAGTCGCTGTAGATGATAAATGCACTAAGCGTGCGATCGCTAGTTGCCCGCTTGTTCGACGTACTTGGCCTCGTAGCACCCGTCGTGTTGTACGCGAAAATCCTAATTAAGGAACTTTGGTTAGCTAAAATAGGTTGGGATGAGGTTCCTCCGGACTCCATCACCAATCGGTTTTCCGTTTTTTTGCGCGATTTCCCCTCACTCTCTTCTCTAAAGGTTCCTCGCCACATTGGCGTCTTTAGAGAAGCTGTAGTGAATATCGTAGCCTTTTGCGACGCCAGCTTTAGTGGTTATGGTTGTTGTATTTATTTACACATAACTGACTCTAAAGGCAATATCAGCGTTCGGCTTTTATGTGCAAAGTCCAAAGTTTCCCCCGCTAAAATAACAACGCTAGCTCGATTAGAACTTGTCGCCGCTTTACTTCTGTCTAAGCTTCTTCGCGTGGTCAAAGATAAACTTTCCGCTCGTGTACCTATTGCAGGTGTCTACGCTTTCTCGGACTCCACCATAGCTCTTTCGTGGATCCACTCATCTCCCCATAGATGGTCCATTTTTGTCAGTAATCGCATTGCTAAAATACAGGAAAACCTACCTGCCGCTAGTTTTAATCACGTGTCCGGAAAGGAGAATCCTAGCGATTGTCTCTCCCGCGGCATGCTGCCATCTGATTTAATTGAACACTCGTTATGGTGGAACGGTCCTACTTGGCTCCATCGACCCATTAGCGAGTGGCCTTTAAAATTCTCTCCTACTGAATGTGAAACATTGCCAGAGTTTAAATCAAAGGTTTTTCTTGTAGAAACATCAAATACTGAACCGCGTATTTTAGATACAATAGCTGACCGTGTTTGTTCATGGAATAAATTGTTACGTGTATTTATGTACATTCTTAAATTTACGAACAGACTACTTAGTCATAGCTCTGTTAAAAATATACAAACCGCCGAAAATTTCATTATTCGAATAGTTCAAATACGCATTTTTCTAACGATTTAAATTTAATTAAAGCAGGCGAACTTCCATCTAAGAAGTTGCGCTGTTTGTCTGTCTTTATTGATAGCTACGGAATCTTACGTATTGGGGGCAGATTGTCTAAATCTGACTTACCATATGAAGCCAAGCATCCCGCGCTTTTACCTAAACGTGACCGCGTAGTTGATCTAATTATTGATCACTATCACAATACGTACTGCCACACGGGCCCCGGATTATTGATGTCTATTATAAGGCAGCGGTTTTGGATATTAGATGGACGAACAGTCATACGTTCCCGCTGTCGGAAATGCAACACTTGTTTCCGTCTAAATCCTTCGCATCTAACACCCAAAATGGCTGAATTTCCTGGATACCGTGTCCGTGATACTAAAGCCTTTGTGCACACTGGAGTAGATTTCGCCGGGCTGCTTGCTTACACACCTATACGCCGTAGAGGTCAACGTTCGCAAAAACTTTATATATGTTTGTTCATATGTATGGTAACTAAAGCCATACATATCGAACTCGTATCGGACCTCACATCCGAGGCTTTCTTATCCGCATTTAAAAGATTTATTTCTCGCCGCGGTCCAGTGTCTGTCATGTACTCAGACAATGGTACCAATTTTGTTGGCGCTAAGGCGCAACTTGATGATATTTATTCTTTCTTATTGAACTCGTCTGTTCAAACAGATATTAAAAATGAGCTTCTAAAATCTCGCATTGAGTGGACAAGAATACCGCCGCGAGCTCCGCACTTCGGAGGTATTTGGGAGTCGAACATTAAGAGTGTTAAAACTCACTTGTATAGAGTCATAGGAAAGCAGCTTCTCACTTACGAGGAACTCTCTACCGTACTGGTACAAATCGAGTGCCTTTTAAATTCTCGACCGCTTAGTGTTCTCTCATCAGACCCGCATCCGGACGTGCTCACGCCTGCGCATTTTCTAATGTCCAGTCCACTTAAGCATTTGCCTTCTTCTGAATTGACAGAAGAAAACATAAATTTAACAAACCGCAAAAGGCTTTTGGATCAGCTTGTGTTATCCTACTGGAATAAATGGCGAGTTGAGTACTTGCACACGTTGCAAGTTCGCCAGAAATGGTGCACTCCCGATCGCCCTATAGAGATCGGTACTGTCGTTCTCTTGGGTCAAGATAACGTACCACCATTGACTTGGCCATTGGGCATCATAGTGGAAGTTTTTCCGGAATCGGATGGTGTAATTCGAGTAGCTTCAGTAAAAACCGCGTCAGGTACATATAAACGTCCTGTCACCAAGTTATATCCTTTGCCAACCCAATAGAACTATATTATTTCGTAGTTTAATTTAGTTTATAATTTACAATAGTATATTTTCTCAATGGTACGCCATTACATAGTTATAATTTAGCTTAGTAATTCAACTTTGTCTTAATTTAATCAAACTGCAATTTCATTCTTTGGAATCTGATAATTAATTTCGAACGCCGTTTCCTAGTAATGGTGTTTTGAACTGCTGCTTGGGATTCTCTGGATGCTTTCAGACTGCCAGATATATAAACATCATCTCATCCTCCCAACCGCACCAGCTTTTCAGCGTATAGATTATCATCTTTGAAAGCTCGGGACCTTTCAAGGCGGGGAGTATGGTGTGGCAAGTTATTGCCCCTTACATTTTTTTGATTGTGGACGGTTTATAAGGTGTCTGTAGTCTGTCTTAGGCTTATATTGCAGCCGCGGATATTGTGTATCGCGGGATTTAGAGAATCCTGCGGCTAGTGACAGCTAATGAAGGCTGTCAGACGTCATAGTGCACCGGCGCCGAACGGAAGCATTTCGTCTCACCGCAAACCACGTTTTTTCAATCTCAGTTCATCGCGTCCGCAAAACCGCAAACTTTATTACGTTATCCCGTAATCCTTGGGGATATACTGTAATACGTTTTTCAAAATTAAAAATAATAACCCGCGTCCGATTAAATCCAAAATATAGACTTTCAAGTGACCAGTGTACGGGCAAGCAAGGTGGCCACCTGCCCAGAAGGATTCTTCAAGACTTTCGCCAGGAGAAGCACAGGTACCGCTTTTGCATTATTTGCTGGAGTTAGGCTACAAACGCCACCTGACCGTCACCAATTCCTCTTTGAAAGTTTGCTCAAAAAAAAAAGGCAAATTGAATTATTATGCATTCCAGATAATAATTTTTCTGTCGTCCTCGACCCGCAAGGATACACGGCTATTTTATACGCCTGTCCCTCCAATTTCCTTTTTACAAGCTTTATTTTATTTTATTCTATTCGTGAAACTTACAGCTAACTTATACAGTATTCTTATATAATATAAAATTTAAGGCCATTTACAAATTTCCACTGATGAACACTAAAAATAAAAGATAAAGAAAAAGATAAAGAAAAAAAGGCCGGTACAGAATACCTATAACATAAATTAAGAAATAAATAGTACACGATCGGCTTGAACAAACTTTTAAAGACGAACGACGACGTTTAGACGCAAACAATTACTTTGCCGTAATGGAGCTTTTCACCAACACATGCTTAAGCCGAGAAACACTCGTATTGAAAATATCCAAATCATGTTTACTAGAAAGTTTATTAAAACTTCTGCTCCCTCGCTTATATTAGCTTGTTTGGTTCGTATGTTTCCAGTTACTCGCATTGTCATTAATTTTTCAAGCACTTCTAGGAATCCAAATGAGTTGAAATTTGGCATACTTATATAACTACGGTGACAACGCATAAATGTGATACCATGGAGCTGGTCTGATGATGGAGCCCGAAGATGGCCATAGGAACTTTTCCATTAAAATAGAAAGCCCCGAAGTGTTTGGGCTCATTAATTTTTGTCATGAGAAAAACTATAGTCAAAGGTGTAGTCCAGGATCTGATTAGAGAACTGGGAGATGGCCACAGGAACTCCTCAACTTTACAAGATGTTGTGTTGCGCTTGTTAGATTTATCTTGACAAGTAGCCTTACAACTCTTACAAGTGAACGGATATTTAAACAAATTCTCAAATTAAAAATTAAAACAGCAAGTTTTTAATAAACTAAATAACACTTACGTAAACATAAAACTTTCATATTATCTTAAAAGCTTGAGGCTTGATTTCTTTTTCTTTTCTCAAGAACTTTTTAATTGAATCAATTGAACATTGTGTAAGCCTCAAGGCGCTGAAGCTTAGAATAGTCACAGACAGACCTACATACATAATGAATGCAACAATATTACAACACCAACAATGCCTGACCACACTTCCTCAATACATGTCGTCCACACTCAAAGGGACCACCACCACGTAGCCCCAACAATGGCGACAAAAGTTACAAAAGTCATTGCAATCTGCAAGCGGACGGTTCATATTGCACCGCCCACAACAATGGTAGAGCAAGTTTCACAATTTGTGGTCGGAACGTAAGAAAATCGATGAAGAGGACATTCCCAACTATTGGTCCGGGACACAATTTATTGGGGAGAAGAACTTGCACAATGGCTCAGTTATAAGGCGTCGATCTTGATTTGAGTGTTTGAAGGATTTCTGAAGTTTTAAGTTCGTATCTTCAATTGCTTATTGGCCTCTCGATGTTATCTTTACAAGGATTTGTTAATGAAATGTGATGCTTGGAGGAGCTTTGATTTTTCATTAGTCGGAATCGCTTGTAACTTGATAGTTTTGTGAAAATCTTTGTTCAGTTTTGTTGAATGAGGTCTCCTTTTTAATTAATGTTCTTTCGGGAATATTGGCTCTAATTGTATCAGTTGTCTGTTAAAAGATTACTGATAACACCTAATGTTTCATGAAAAGCTTGTGAAGGTACTATTTTAGCGTTATTTTCTTTACCTATTTCCGGATGACCGTTTTTCCGAGAGTTCCGTCAGTCGCGAGAGAAAATTGCCAGGATTTTTCATGTGCAATGTCTTTGACGATTCAAACATCTTGTTACATAAAACTGTACGCACCGGGACTCACAACTTAGTACGGCCGTTATTCCAAATGCGTACAGTGTGACTACGTTCGAGACAATTGAGCCTGGCACCTATTAGTTACCTAAGACCCTACTGTCTGTAAACCTAGCCCTACAGTATTGACCTAGCACCCTAGTTATCCTACCGCCCTAATCTACCATACAAACCCCACCAAACGTAAATTACGTTGGTTTTACGTGCGGCAAGTCTGTTACAAGGAGACCGAGACGTGCAATGTACACATGAAATTGTTTTTTCACTGCCGATTCCACAGACTCATAGGACCGATGATGGCTAAAGGTGTCTTGGCCACAGTGAAAGGAGTTATATGAGATGAATCACACTCGACTCTGGAGTCGAGATTTGCCAAGCCAGCTTGATGACTAATTTATTACAATAATTAACTTAATTATACACAAAACTTGTGGTAAATATACATTGATACCTATTTACATGTGTGATGTGTGTGTATCGAGCCGATGAAGCGAAGATCTCAGTAGATCACTTCTTAGCGCTGACGGTGCGCCGCGCGCCGGTGTTGGTGGCGCGTAGAACGAATGTATGTCGCTCTTAACGCTGACGCTGTGGTGCTACTGCTTGTTCATGGTTGAACACTGTGGATTCATTAGATAACCGAGCTTTAGTATCATCACCATTAACTTTTTGACCGCCACAGTCATGTATAGATGACAGACCAAAATGTGCCCAGCACGCCACGGTCACGACTACATGACAGGTTTTAAGGAGCAATCCATAGCTTGGCGCCGAGAGCACGTTTTTGCTTAATAGAACACATAATATCACGCCTGTAATCCTCGAAAGGATAAGGCTGAGGTGTCCTGCCGGGGTCGCGGGAAGGTACTAATGGGTCACCGAGGCCCCCGCAACACAGGCAACGGAAGGAATACGGGTGGGTTTTAGTCAGTAAGAGTCTGACACACCCTCCCGCTCCACCCAGAGCGGGAGAAGTTATTTGATGAGATAAAAAAGGCTGAGGTGTCTCTTTGTACTCCCACATTTCTTCAGTTATGTTTAAGTCCTATGTAATAGGGGGCGAGTCTATAATTTCAGTTTCGGTAAAATCAAACCTGATAACAGGAACCACATAATACATAGCATCAACTGTGGTATAAGTATATACTACTAGTCTGTAGGTGTGTACCTATATGATGTCAGCTGAAGCCACCACCTAAAATATTATCGTCTCACGCTTGGGCGCTTTTAAAACCAATACACAACGCAATCTTTTTTTATACTCTACTGAACGTTAGTAAAATTCGGTGCAAACTAATCTAACATGCCTAAATTACCTGTGAGTTTATCGGAGTTTGTGTAATTTTATGGCCTTTTATCAATATGGAACTATAATCAAAAAAGTGTATATAAAACTAGGATTACAATACCAGTCTATTATCCGAAGGTAATGTAACGACCTTTTCTTAAACAGGAAAGCCATGCGCTTTGTGTCTTCTCCTGATTTGCCACGCGTGATTTGATCTTTTTATTTTTTTTTTCTTTGTTTATTTTAAGGGGCTTTTACGCAAAGCGTATGCCAGTCCCATCGTATCCTAAACAATTATACTTTCACAAGACGTGGGCCATGAATTTGAACAAGCCCTTCGCATCGTCGCCATTTGGTTGTGATAGAATTGTATGGAATATGCCTTCATCAGTTCTGTTCAAATTCAGGGACCTTACTAAATTATTTCTATTGGACTCATATTGGACACATTCCATCAATAAATGTTGTAGGTCCTCGACAACTCCACATTTCTCACAAATGGGTGAAGCGATTTTTTTCATCATGGAAAAAATCGCTGATTTCAGAAAGTGATGAACTTTGAAAGTACGTATCAAAATTTTATGAAGTAGTAAAAGTCACATTAGTATTTACCAGGTTTTAAAACCGATAATTGTGTTAGGTGCAGAGGTAGACTAAAGGGACGATGGAAAGGCGAGTTCATCATCATCATCATTTCAGCCGAAAGACGTCCACTGCTGGACATAGGCCTCCCCCAATAAAGGGGGGGGGGGGGGTTGCCATAATCGCCACGCTTGGCAGGCGGGTTGGCGATCGCAGTATGGTGTCAATATGCATAGAGAACGCTGCTGCCCATTCTCTAGTAAGTCCCTTAGTCGCCTTTTACGACACCCACGGGAAGAAATGGGATGGTACTATTCTTTACGTCCGGCACCACACGGACAAAGGCGAGTTAGTCTTCGGTAATTATTGGACTTTTACCGCATTAAATAGAAGAGGCCTTTACCCATAGAGGGGTTCATGCAACTTAATTAGGTAAAAGATAAGATAAAAGATTTATTGAACAAAAAATGATTGAACAATCAAACACTTACAAATAACACCATGCGTATACAATAGTAGCCTATTACAATTTATATAATTTGTTTATTTCAATTCATAAATTTATTTCAATTTATATATTTTTATTTTTCTGACTCCTAAGTCACAGGATCTCCTAGTTTGGGAGTCAGGGTTTACTTTATCTGTATGACCTTTATTCACTGAAATTCATGAGACCTAGTTTTTAAGCATTGTTCAAGGTTTTTGTATAGATAAAGATTTTTATTATTATTATTATATAATCATTATGGTTCGTTTTTTTAATCCTAGTAACTAATTAGACATTTCACATCATTGCTGTTCGTTTTTCAATTTGGAGTTTGACATTTGCATGTGTCAATTTAGTCTCCGATATTAAAAAAACAGACTTTAGTGTTATCAGCAGTCTCTGTATGAACTCTGGTATCCAAAGAAAGATTTAACTTGTGTTATGGATATCAGCATTCTCACATATATGAAATACATTGGTTGCATCAGAAAACGATGTCAAGATTGGCGCAGTTGACAAGAGAGAAACCCTTTAGTATAATGTGTGTAAGAGTAGTGAAATGTGAAATTGTAGTACATTAGAGAGGAAAGAAGAATTGAAGAAGTAATTTAAGTGTTATTTATTTATTTGGTATCTCAAATTATATATTAATTATTATAATAAGAATTTTAATGACTAAATTGTAACTATTATTAATATTTTTCAAAAATGTATAATTATTGTTAGCGAGCACAGCAATCTCATTTGTGGGCATGTAATGTACCTTGTATGTAATCAAGACATGCTCATAACTATGAAACCCGACTGATTGGAATGTTAATTAGTATGAAACACCATCAGTCGGGTCCCTTTAGATAACATGTATCTTCTGGAACGAACGGAGCAGGTTTTGACCAGAAACAGGACTGGTTCAAACCATAATAACGCATAGTACATGAAATATTGCACCATGATTACTCATGCAAGCTATATTGCAACATTACATGAGATATTGCACCATAATTACTCATATTAATTATGTTGCAATAGTACGCGACAAGTCACAGCCTGATCCGTTGGGAAAGTCCATTTCTACAAGCTCTGTATGGAATAATGCCCGGGGGTACGATATAGGTGCTCCCGCAACTTGTATGATAGTAGAAAACTACTTAAGGTACACCACTTTGGTGTATCAGGTGTGTATCAATTGAATCAAGTCTACAGCAATAACGCGCATGTATATCAATAGTAAATCAAACAGTAGTCATTAGGACTCAGTTAGCAGCGTTGCGTTATGCATCAGATGTCCATCAGCCCTCAGCTGGCATCTGTTCCCATAGAGTCTTCAGATTATAGGACCTATATTTAGTTAGGGTAAGTAAAGTATTTAGTTAGTATAAGCTTACGTAATTGTGTTCTCTGTGTTTATGTGTTAGTATAGTGATAATGGATGATTGTTGGTAACTTAAATTATTGTGTATTGTGTGTGCGAATATACCGTCTTTTTAAACCAACCCCTGGCTCATTTGATTTGGCATATATTTTACCCCGCACCTGAATAGCTTACAATTATACTACCTAGCTTAAATTGTTATAATTGTGTCAAAAATGGAATCGTAACATTAAATGGGAATTCAATTATTGAGTAGGTACGGAAACGACGAAATATTGTACGTTTCATAATTAAAATTAATTTGGTTTATATTAACAATTTCAATTTTAAAATCTATTTTATTGGTATAATTAATATCATATTTATTATACGAGTGTTTCTCAGATATTGTCCATTTTAACTGTGTACTAAAATGTCAAAAGAGACAAAAAAAATGGCGCCAGAGAAATCTCAGTATCTGAGAAACACCCATATAATTATTGTGTTGTCACTATGTCAAATGAAGCTTCAATTTTTATGATAACAATTTATGTTCCATATCCAAATGCATGAAATTAGTATAAGCAATCGTATTTATTTAAATCACTGAAGCTTTTTTTATTTTATTTATTTTATAATTGTGTATACGGGGGGATCTTTAACATGACTATGGCAAAGGCTCTTTTTACCTACAGTTCTCCTTCGGAAGTAGCACATAGATAATTAAAAATACAACCTTTCCTTCGCAAGATGCTTGCAAGAAACAATTCAGAAAACGAGCGCAAAGTTATGATTTATGCACACATTCGGAGTAAGAGCTTAACTGACTTATGATTAACGGTATTACACACGTTGTTCTCCAAGAATCGCGCTTTAAGTAGTTATAACGATACTTAGTTTTGTATCGTGTTAAAATATAATGTACAGGCAGTAATGTAAGGCGTTGGGGATTAATACTTTATAGTGGAACATGCAATAAGGTGGTACCTAATCATTGCAAATAAGCTACGCAAGTCTTGCTATCCGAATGAATAAATACAAAACATTTCGATAGAAAACAGTTAAAGATTGTTTCTTGCCATAACATTTAGTAAAACATGATTTTTTAATTCAATAACGATATCAATAATACGACAAAAACTCGGCAATCCGGTTGAAAAAAAAATGTAGATCCAATAAATAAATATACAGGGTAGATTCACATATACGGTTTCACAGTCAATCGAATGACAAATGAGTTATCGTGTCACGTGATTCCGAGAGCTCATCAGTTTCATCAGTATCTATGGGAAGCTATATTGTTCAGTTGTTTTATTTGTGTTCTGAGAATTTTGTTGTCGATATTACGAGGAATATTATATTCCGAAGTTCCTGAAAATTGCCTGGAGCATTGAGGTATCTTTCTAGTTAGCACGTTTTGCGTCACGGTTATTTGTGAAACAAGCACTGTGGTTGTTAGTTACATAGAAACTTAATACCCATATTATGAAACTGGAGTTTATGTGTTATAACGTAAACTTATTCTCAATAGTTTGAAATAGGTATGAGTGTTTGTATCTTTATATTTAAACAAATATTTATTCCTAAATTTTTCGGAATTGCACATACTACTTTTGTCTCTGCATCACCCAAAAGTCGACTGGTAGAAAGTGCCGAAAGCATTAAGTCCCCCTGTACATTTTTGTGCTTAAAGTATTTAATGAATTAGCCAGCCTAAATACGGGATTGCGCATCACCAAACTATGGGTTTCAAATCCGTCTGCCAAAGGTGTTTATTATTCCTAACAGCTTCCTGTGATTGTTTACTGTTATTATCTTCATAATTTTACCACTGCTGGATATAGGCCTTCCCCAAGCCCTGCCACTTTGACCGGTTCTGTACTTTTCGCTCGCTCCCACAAGGTGGACCGATGACCTCGTGAAGACCGCAGGAATCCACGATGCGGGAAGCACAGAACCGGTCAAAGTGGCGGTGCTTGGGGGAGGCCTATGTCCAGCAGTGGACGTCTTTCGGCTGAAATTATAATGATGATCCTACATAGCAAATCCCTTTGGGCGAAAATTATCAGAAAATATAAAGCAAGCTTCAGTTTTTCCCATCCCCAATAGGTACCTACTGTACATCGGAAACCTAAAAATAGGTACGTACTTACGTGGGTTAGGTTAGGTTACCTACTTAATCAGCGTCGAAGATCAGTAGCTTAATCTACAACATAAGTAACTTTTTTACAAAGGTAAATTCATGTTCGTAAAATTCTGCTGTCCCGTTCCAGTCGAAAAGTTCGAGAACATAAGGCGAGCTATATTTTAATTTTTAACAACTAAAAGTGACAACCATTGTTCGAGAAACTTCCGATGCTCGCGTGTGATGCTCGTTCGAACTTTTTAGTCAGTTTCGCTTGTCACTTCGCTTTAGGTTTTTTTTTAATTTTGTCTTTTTTATGGGTATGTAAATTGGAGTTGGGAACATATTTTTTAATGTTGAGTGTAGTTTCTGAATGTTTGGGTCTGATTAAGAGATTTTGTTACAGGAATTATGAGCGTAGATTTATTTAAACAGTTTTAAAGTCGTGGAGAGTACGGTTGTCGCAACCCAGTGCTGGGTACGCCACAATTGCGGCGATAAGTCTCCTCTTTGAGGAGTGGCTAGAGAGGCGCCACGGCGTCCTCACTTTCCGCCTGACGCAGGTTCTCACCGGACACGGCAGCTTCGGGAGGTTCCTGTGTCGGATAAGGCGGGAGTTAACGCCCGGGTGTCACCACTGTGTGGATCGCCCGGAGGACACGGAGCATACGGTGGAGGTCTGCCCGGCTTGGGCAGAGCACCGCCGTGTCCTCGTGGAGGCTATCGGCGGCAGAGATCTCTCGCGTCCGGCCCTGGTTCACGCCATGGTACGGGCATGGCCAGCCGTCACCTCCTTCTGCGAAGCAGTAATGCTCGCGAAGGAGGAGGCGGGACGGTTGAGGGAAGGGCATGTTTCGCGCCCTCTCGCCCCTAGCCACCGCAGGAGACGCCCTGGGCGTCGGGAATCCCGGGCGGATTTCCGGCCACCGTAGGCGTGAGCTTGCGGACGGTGAGCAATGGGTAGCTCACCGTCCGGTAAGGACCAGGCCCGGGTGGACGGCGCGGTGTATTCCACGCGTGCCTCAAAGAGATGTCGTCAGCACAAAGGTAGGGGTCCACTAGGGCCGATGCCTGCCGGGGTCGCGGGAAGGTACTTATGGGTCACCGAGGCCCCCGCAACACAGGCAACAGAAAGGAATACGGTTGGGTTTTAGTCAGTAAGAGTCTGACACACCCTCCCGCTCCGCCCAGAACGGGAGAAGTTATTTGATGATTTCCCACCCAAAAAAAAAAAAAGGAAAAGTTTCTACGTGTTGAATAAACACATGTGGATAACTTAATCTGTTGTAAGGCATACCTTACCTTATCAAAATTAAAGTTCAGTTTATATTTTTCACATAACATTTATTAAACCAATTTTTAATTTAAAAAAATGTACTTTATTTCTAATATTACTTTAATGAAATCTAAATATATGTAATACGTAACGATATGTCGTTAATTCAAATAAAATAAATATGAAATTCAAATAAAATATATAATATAAATATAATGGATTCGGTTAAAATGGAAATTAATTCCATCGAAAAACTTAAAAACTTCTCTTTAAATCTCGGATTTCAATTAATTTATTATTTTTTAACATCTCTCTATTTACGTTAATAAGTCGTAACTTAAAATGTACCGTCGCAAAATATTTATTTAACACTTAAGCTAATTTAACCTAGCGCTTCAGCTAATTTGAATGCATATGGTGTCTGACTGTACTTTGGCTGACGAATTTAAAAAAAAAACTTTCGTTTCGACGAAAACTGGCAAACACTGGAAAATGTCGAGTTAACGCAACTGTCTAATCGGTAAAACTGATCAATCAGGGAAACTGACTAATCAACGAAACTGACGAATTAAATAAACTGACGACTGAGGGAAACTGACCAGTGATACGCGGACTCGTTTGACCAAAGAATGTACATAAATTATTAAACTACATTGAGGGACACATCATAAATATGTATTCTATAACTGGGTATGTTCTTATGCACGTATCTCCTGGCCAAAAACCAGGACAAAAAAACAAGCAAAAATAGCTCCGTACAAACAACTCAAATAACAAAGTAACCTTATATCCTTTTACTCAAATTCCATTTCGTAAAAGGTCGTATATTGCTTAACGCCAATTGGCTTATAAGGATGGCCATCTACCAAGTACGTCTCATATCGTTTGGCAATCGGCCCAGCTATTTCCAGAACGTGTACTTTATTTTCCTATCGGTACTAGAGGAATGTAGGAGTCTTTTCAGAAGTAATTACAATATGGTCACAAAGTGGGAAAGAATTGGGCCTGTAATAGTGGTTTGGGAAGTGGTGATTTTGCGGCTATAGCAAAAGTGGTATGGTTTAAAGCTACTACCCATTCTATATTCGTTCAGTCTGCTATTTGTAGATCCAATTTACAGATGTATTATTAAAGTAAATGTTATTTAATTCTCATGCATGCATTAAATATTTGAAAAGGATTTATGAGTAGAAAAAGTAGACTATTAATAACTTACAAGGCTACCTCCATAGCGGCAGCATCTCCAATGATTATGTATACGTATAGTATTGTAAGTACCACTACCAACTCCTTGATGTTACAAAATCTCGGCGAGCGCAATCCGTATACTGGAGTCTCCATTTCTAATCTTAATCCAGTGAACCACATAGTAGCAGGTAGGTTCATATAGTGACCTTATTGGTGATTTACTTCAGAAAGTTCAGGTGCGTGGTACTCGAAACCGGCGTGAGTGTAAGACCAGCATCCTTATTGCGTAACACAGTTCGAATCACAATCCGAGAGTTTTGAAGCATGTTGCTAATCCAATGAAAATATATCCTTCATAGATTTAAAAAAATCGTCTGCTCAACAACGTAAATAAGGCAATGGACGTGGGTGAACTGTCAAAATGAAACCAATTGTGATTAATTGTAATTTTATGTGTGTTGAGCAATTGCCCCTCAGATGTATGAACGTAAACGAAGCAAAATGAGTAGGTGTAAGGATTGTAGCAGGTGGCGTTCTGTAGTTACTGTCTACCCCCATGGGGAGGAGGGTTGAGTTTATGTATGTATGTGTAGTAGGTAGGTAACTTATTCAGGTAATCGAATTTCCCTCGCAAGTCTTCCCACAAGTTTCAATGCAATGGTATTTAGTAACATCTGGAATATTGACTTTTGATTTCCGAACTTGACTCACCTTCAAGTTGATAATGAAAAGTGTCGCCTGCAAATAATAATGCATCCTTTTTGAACTTTGTGGTGGTGGGTTAAATTATAACTTATTGGGTTCAGCTGCATCAAGGATGTCTTTTAAGTCTTAGTCATCTACATTTAGATTTGTAATGTTTCAAAGTCAAAGTCAAATTATTTAAAACGAATAGGCACATAAAAGGCACTTTTGAACGTCAATATTTACAAAAAAATAGAATTGATTCTAGTCGTCTAGTCCTAGTCCAAAAAGTAGTTTCGTATGTAGAAGAATTGGCCAGAAACTCCACCGTTACTCTTTTAAAATATTTTACAATATTTTGTATAGGTACATTAATTATATAATTTATAGATTTATTTTAAGTATGTAATAAAGAGTATTATTCTATATATCTTGGCCATACAGGGTTATTTTAAATTGTGTTGAAGAACAAGAAGTTATTGAGTTGAGAAAATATGTTTTATTTTTTTTTATCGTATTTAGATAAAAACAACATAACTTTTGAACTGATATTTCAAGCGACTATAGTATCTGCGGTCGACGACTTCATAAAAAACATTAGCAAAATAATAATTTAAATTATATAGAAAAATAATAATTATAATATAATTTTCGTTCTATCCTCTTTAGATAACGATTCCCATTGGGGCTTGTGGCCAAGTAAAAACAGCCGCACAGGTCGATCGATCAGGTTAAGCTACGCTTGCCGCGGTTGGTCCGTGGATGAGTGACCATCTTTACATACCTAGACCCTTTCATGCCTCGGAAACCACGTTAAGCCGTTTGTACCGGCTGTCATTTGTAGATCTTTGACAGTTGTCACGGGTCGTTAGAAGCCCGAAAGTCTGACAACCAGTCTTACCAAGGGTATCGTGTTACCCAGTAAATGGTCTGTGGAGGTCAGATAGGCAGTCGCTCCATGTAAAATACTGGTATTCAGCTGCATCCGGTTAGACTGGAAACCGACCCCAACATAGTTGGGAAAAGGCAGATGATGATAACGATTCCCATTACGTCTGCGGAGTTTCACTAGCTAATTTAATTTGACCCTGTATAACTGGTTAAGTCATCTTCATTATTTTATAACTGGTTAAGTAATCTTTATTATTTTATAACTGGTTAAGTAATCTTTAGTATTTCATAACTGGTTAAGTCATCTTCATTATTTTATAACTGATTAAGTAATCTTTATTATTTTATAACTGGTTAAGCCATCTTCATTATTTTATAACTGGTTAAGTAATCTTTATTATTTTATAACTGGTTAAGTCATCTTCATTATTTTATAACTGGTTAAGTAATCTTTATTATTTTATAACTGGTTAAGTAATCTTTATTATTTCATAACTGGTTAAGTCATCTTCATTATTTTATAACTGATTAAGTAATCTTTATTATTTTATAACTGGTTAAGCCATCTTCATTATTTTATAACTGGTTAAGTAATCTTTATTATTTTATAACTGGTTAAGTCATCTTCATTATTTCACTAGCTAATTTAATTGGACCCTGTATAACTGGTAAAGTCATGTTCATTATTTTCGGATTTTTCTAGGAGTGGCTATTGAGATCAATATTTCCTTTTACACCTTTCGTCATGTTACCAGCCAGTCATGTACAGTTGCCAGCTCATCAAGTTACCACAGTAAAATTTCTCTAAATGATTTTAAACCTTCTAATGTTGATGGTTTAGTTCAAAATCCAATGAGAAAATTTGACAGTTTGTGGTAACTTGATGTGTTGGCGACTGTACATTACAACCCTTATTTTAGATCTGTAACTAAACTTTTAAGGAAGGAGAACGTAATCTGCCCATCCATAGACCCAAATAGTCATTTACATTACAACCTAGCGGGGGTTCTCTGCCCTTTCGCCGAAAATTGTTAGCCAGATTTTCACTTGCCAACTAACGTTTCGCAGAATTTTATTTCGCCGAATAATCATTGTTTAAAATCATTGAATAATCATTGTTTAAAATTATTGAAAATCTTGTTTTATTTCCCAACCTCACAGTTACGAACTGCACGTTTGGTCTGCTTTTCATAATGACACACTAACTTAACTGTTTCCTTTTAAAAAAGCGTTTCGCTTCTGGCACATCGCCGGCCGCTGCCGCGACACGCTCGCTTCGCTCGCTCGGCTCGTGCGTTGTTTGTCATACTCTAACCTTTTTGTTTTTGTTCCGCGACGCCTGAAATGGGCGCGCGTGGAACACTACGCGCTGCCACCTCGGGTCCAGTGTGATGGACTGCCGCCGCCCCTGGACCCATTTAGGGAGGCCGGAAGAGGGCGTTGTCTGCCCTCTGCCGACGCCCGGTGCGCCTGCTGCGGGCCGGGTGAGCGGAAGACATCTCCCGCTCCCGTTCCGCAGCATCCTTCTGCGACACGACTGTTTCGCAGAAGGATACCACCGCGTCCCAGGACTCCTCGCTGCCGACCATCGACTCGACCACGGCCAGCAGCGACAGGTGCCCACTCCTGAGATGAGGGCACGGCGTGGCTCCTCCCAAGCGGCATACACTGCCAGCGTATGCCGCGCCGTGTCCTCCCGACAGTCGACGCGGTGGTGACACCGGGCGTCCGGCTCCCTGTTTATGCGACACAGGTACTTCCTGAAGCAACCATGCCCCGAGAGCACCTGCGTCACCCTAAACGACAGGGAGCCGTGCCTCCTCCCGAGCCAGGGCTCGAGCACCGGCCGGACCGCCTCGATGGAGGTAGGGCGTGAAAGCCTGATCATACTCTAACCTAACCTAACCTATCGAAACCTAACCCAAACGTTTTGTGTCATTATAATAATCAGCGTAACAATAATTCTACCAAATGAAACATTGTCATACAAAAATTTGCTAATCGTTAGTTGTCAAAGTGAAACATTGGCGAAAAGTTGGTTGGCAAGTGATAATCTGCCAAACAATTTTTGGCGGAAAGGCAGAATACCTCTAACGGGCTTCTTGGCCAACACAAAGAGATATATAAAACATATTTATTTTGCACATGAATTAAGATGAAAAACAAAGAAAAACTTAATAAAAATATAAAAAACACATAGGTCATGAGGTCACCTTATTTGCTTCAATCCTTTAACGCTTCGTCAATTCAATTCAATTCACATAACACACACATAATCAGCCCATAATGTGCCCACTGCTGGGACACAGGCCTTCTCTCTGTGAAAGGGTAAATTCAACTCAATTAATCTTTATTGCAATCCATAATACGTTTACATACAGGTGGTAAATAATAATAAATAGAAATAATTTTGGACCCTGTCGGGCACAGCAACATTTAAAAAACCAGGTTTTTTTGTCCACTTAGTCAACCTCGTGTAAAATTCTAAGAATACACTCCATCTCATCTATAAACAAAATCAGCCTTTAATGTTGCCACTGCTTGGACTTTGTGATGTGACACTGTTGAGGTTTCCCCGTGACAGGAAATGGGCCGTAATCCATCACTCGGGTCCAGTGCAGGCTGGTGGGTGTCACATATCTTAGAATTGTTGGTTCTAGGACGTGCCGGTTTCCTCACGATGTTTTCCTTCATCGTTTTGAGAGCAGTGGTGATGAAATAAATGCATATCTAGGTTCGAACCTACCAGGTCACCAGTGCTCGTCTCGTCCACATGCTAGTAATAATTTCAAAATTCTCTAATTTTTCTATTAATTTTCTATATCACTAACGGAAATTTCGCATATTTTTCTCGTCAGCATTTATTTTAGTTTATTTCCTAAGATAATTAAAAAGCAAATTGCTACACTTCCAAGAACTGGATTCTTAGAAAATCTCTGAAATGGATTGCCAAAGGAAACTTACGTAGATACAGTCACGAGCATAATAACCATACAACTGTATGGTAATTACTTTAGGAGAAAATCGCTTTTGAATATTGTGTAACTACACAATATTCAAAAGCGATTTTCTCCTAAAGTTTTGATAGTTATTTTGTGGTGTTACGAACATACTATTATCGAAACCATACTATAATGAACTAGGTGAACATGGTGCCATTAGCTCTAAGGGTCAGTTCACACCGAGACGCGACGCGACGCGACGATACTGGAAGAGGCCAGTGATTTCGCGCTGCGCCGCTCGCAGCCGCGAGACCTATCGCGTCGCAGGCGCATCATAAAATCGTTGGCAGCAGGACGCCTTGCTGCGCAACGGAACGTGTGGACATTCGCCGCGTGCACCTGCCCCATTATTTTTGTATTCTTCTTCCTCTTCCTCTTCTGCAAGAAGTCCGATTATAACAAGATCCCAGTCTATCATTATAATTTCACTCGAGCACTCGACCGAACTGGATCAATTCTACACGAAGTCTGGGCGGAAATAGTAGAGACAAGTCGCCATGGTGGCCTCGGCTGCACCTCGCGGCGTCGCGCTGCGTCGCGCGGTTTCGCGAGGCGCAGCGCCGCTCTTGCACGCCGCGCGTACCGGCGATGCACCGCTGCGTGGCGATGCATCGCTCTACGCCGCGAGGCATCTCGCGGCGCAGAGCTGCATGGTGCAACGTGTTCTGAATTCTGACAATGAAATGTATATCTTTTCGTGTAGTAAATAAAGTTATATTTTGAGTCGCTCTTTTAAAATGTGCACGCAGCGTCGCGTCGCGTCGCGCGGTATCAGCTGACCCTAACTTAGAAGTAGCTCAGGATTTTTTTCAGTTCTTTACTAATATACCATGTAAAACGACGGAAGTTTTTAATTCCTCACCCAATGCCTCAATTAATTTATTAAGAGCGAACGTTCCAAGCTCCCCGGTGGAATTTCAATTTAAACATATAAACCCTATGATAGTAATTAAAGCTTTTCGGAAAATTAAAATCAAACTAACCGAAGATCTATGGGGATGTCTATTAACGTTTGTACATCCATAATTGAGACTATAGCATCATACTTAGCTTTAATATTTAATTTGGGTGTGTATCAAGGAGTATTCCCGAATTTAATGAAATACAGTCAGGTTATACCACTTTTTAAATCTGGGGACAGTAAAGACACCAACAATTATATACCGGTATCGGTGTTGCCGGTATTCAGCAAGGTGTTCGAAAAATTAATGCTCAATCAATGCTTAATCATTTCAACACCAACCAAATCTTACTCGATCAGCAATAAGGTTTCACTAAAGGACGTTGTACGACTAACGCCGGTGTCACCTTATTAAAACACATATTTACAGCGTGGGAGGAGGCCCAAGATGCCATAGGATTTTTTTTTGTGACCTCTCTAAGGCATTTGACTGCGTAAATCACGAAACATTACGGACTAGGTAAACTTGCGCTCACATACTTGCGACACTTCCTTAATCTTTAAGTTAAATAGACGTGCATCAAATCTTGACGACGTAAATAACGCCCTACTGCAGGTCCAAAATTGATTGACTACTATTAATTTAGTATTAAATGGGAAAACAATGAAATGCATAAGATTTGCTTTACCTAATGTAAAAAGTAGTGATTGTGACGTATTATTGAATAGGGAGAAATTTCAATTCGTCGATAAAACGGTTTTCCTGGGGATAACGCTCGATTCAAAGCTGCAACGGGGTCCACATTTAACATCTCTGGCATGACGGCTTAGTTCAGCAGCATATGTTGTGAAAAAAAATCCGTCAATTTACTAATGTAGATACCGCGAGGCTAGTCTTTTTCAGTTACTTTGTTAGTATCATGTCTTACGGTATTTTACTATGGGAACGGGCTGCAAATATCGAGTCTATTTTTATTCTGCAGAAAAGAGCCATCAGAGCAATATACGGCCTCCGCAGGCGCGATTCTCTAAGGGAACTGTTTAAAGATATTAACATCATGACGGTACCTTGTCAAAATATCTATGAAAACATTACGTACGTAAGGAAAAATCTGTCTTTTCAGTAAAAGAAGTGAAAGACTCAATTATATTACTAGAAATAGGGACCAATTAGTTCAACCAGGTTTCAGACTGGCTAAAGTAGATTCATCCTTCATGGGGTAACTGTTTAAAATGTAAACAATAAAATTCCTCCCCACATACTCCAACTAAATGAAACAAAATTTAAATCTTGTATTAAACGCACACTATGCAGCCAAGCATATTATAAGTTGGGGGATTACATCGCTGACAAAAATGCTTGGCTCAACGCTGGTCCTGCTCCAAAAGGGCGCATAAACTAATTGATTAGCATTCGACAGTATTTGGTGGAGCTGCTGAAGATCATAAAAACTATTTTTGCATTATATAAATTCATTCTCTTAGTATTGTATAATTGCATGGCACATACTCGTATGTGAGCACTTGGTACCTTCTATAAAGCTACCATTTAGTGGGTACGTCTTTACGAGGGCGGCACTGAAAATTTCGGGAATCAAGGAAGTGACACAACATTACTATTTAAAAATGTATTTATTGCTTTTCGAAGTATTCTTCGCGAAATTTGACACATTTTTGCATACGATGGAACCAATCATTAAAGCAACCATTCCATTCGGAAGTTGGGGTCTCCAAAATGGCCGTTTTGTAGGCGTCCACAGCTTCTTCAGGTGATGAAAATCTCTGTCCACACAATTTATTGTTTATTTTAGGGAAAGTATAGAAATCATTAGGGCTCAGGTTGGTGGCTCGGGTCGGTCTGTACGGCGGATGGTCTAATAATTCTATGTTTTCTTGCTCTAAAAACTCTTTTGTTCTGTGCGCGGTGTGAGAACTCGCATTGTCGTGATGGAGGATGATGCGGTGGTTGCAGTTCTCTTTACGGAGTTCAGAAACGACCTGTGGCAAACAAATGCTAACATACCATTCTCCATTAACCGTTCTTTGTCCCTCAAGAAGAATAGTCGTAACATGGCCGGTTTTGGAGACAAACGTGGTCACCATTTTTTTTGCAACACTCCGTGAACGAACAATTTTTGTTGGCTTTAACTCATTTTCGAACACCCAAACTCGTGACTGGTTTATTGTTTCGGGTTCGTACGCGTATATCCAGGATTTGTCACCTGATACGATGTTGTATACAGCATTTGAGAATCCTGCGTGGAATCTTTCGAGAGTTCTGACGCACCAAGTAACGCGAGCTGCTTTTTGCTCTTCACAGAGCGAATGCGGTATCCATCGGGAAAACAACTTTTTTACACCTAATTGTTCATGCAAGATTATTTGTATTTGACTCATGCCAATGTCTGAAGTTGCCTGAATTTCGCGGTATGTCACATGTAGATCTTCCTCAATCAGCTTACGCACAGCATCAACGTTTTCTTGGGTGACTGCAGTTTTTGGACGATCTTGACGGGGATCATCACTGACAACACGTCCACGTTGAAATTCAGCAAACCAGCGATAAATTGTGGTTTTGGATGGGGCTTCATCACCAAATGCAGAAATCATCCGGTCAACACACTGTTTTTGTGTTAAACCACTTCGAAAGTCATAATAAATCATCGCTCTTGAATTTTCTCGAGACAATTCCATTTTCTCAACGACTAAACAAGTTTGACAAAACCTTGTGACAAGACCGAGAATCTTTTATAAATAAATAAATGGTATTCGATTTTTAAAACCAAGGAGTTTTCAATTAAAAAGATTTTAATATGACAGGAACAGTGGAAATATTCCATTCCCGATACTTTTAGTGTAGCCCTCGTAATTGATTTGAATGAGCCCTGGCGACTGAGAGTATGTCATGCTTACTCAAATGTCTAGAGCAGTGATGGCCCAGTGGTAACGGCCCCGACTTACGAGTTGTAGATCGTGGGTTCGAACCCAAGTAGGCATTTAACTTAGTGTAAATTATTTCATCACCACTGCTCTCAAAACAGAGAAGGAAAACTTCGTGAGGAAACCGGCATTTCCTAGGACATACCGGACGAATTTATGATTCTAAAACCAAAAATTTGCAGACATGTGAAATCTACCAACCCGCACTGGGCCCGCGTGGTGGATCATGGCCCAGTCCCTCTCATAGAGAGGAGGCCTGTGTCACAGCAGTGGGAACATTATAGGCTGATTATGCTGCTGCTACTCAAATGTCTCGCTGGTGGTGGCATGTGGGTTGGATCATTAAGTTTCTTTCAAAACGGTTGAGCTGAATGGTGCTGATCCATGCGTCATGTTCGTGAACGGGGGCCGTCAGTAGGGACTGGTCATTTCTTAGCTGCCACGGCTTATTTTAATTTTTCAATTGTTTTTATCTTTTTATTACGGACATTTTTAACGTGCACGTCTTTCTACATTGTTCTCACATGTATAATTCAACATAATGATGTAACCAATATTTTTGTAACAATATTTTAATTTAAAAGAGTGTCCGTGGAGCCTATTCTTCTCCATAGGAACCTACTACGCTTTGGAATGGGCAACTAGCTTCATCTTTCTGACTAACCGAAACCTTGACAATGTTTTAAGTTTGAGTTTAGGTATTTTCTCAAAGTTTCTATTTTTATTGCACGAGAAAAACGCTTTTTTTTATTTTACATAGCTGTAAGGTACTTATGCTCGTGACTGTACGTACCCACTTTGGAGCGGTATCAATAATGTCTTGGTAGCTTCGGGCACGTATCAGCGCAGTATAGAATAAAACGTGACTGCTACACAAACGCTAAGAATTAATAGACTCGTTACAGTTCTTGATCGAAGTATGTCGTATTGGTGTTATCTTTGTCAGTGTGAAGATATAATATCTCGTAAAAAACAATGTGTTTTTTTCCGTGTACCTACGTACTCAGCCACCCAGTAACTGTGTTGTGGAGTTCAGATCGGCAGTCGCTCTATAATGAAACAAAATTTAAATCTTGTATTAAACGCACACTATGCAACCTAGCATATTATAAGTTAGGGATTACATCGCTGACAAAAATGCTTGGCTCAACGCTGGTCCTGCTCCAAAAGGGCGCATAAACTAATTGATTAGCATTCGCCAGTATTTGGTGGAGCTGCTGAAGATCATAAAAACTATTTTTGCATTATACACATTCATTCTCTTAGTATTGTATAATTGCGGGTAATAGTTGTAGGTTGTGGTATTCAAGCTGACCCCAACAAAGGCTAAAAGCAGATGATGATGATGACCTACGTACTCATGCCTTTGAGAATAATTAAGTTTCATGTGAGAAGGGGCAATTTTATGTAGCCATGGACGCTCGTGCAGACTGAGGCAATATCGCGGGCGCGACAGGCAGCAATATGCCTGTCGCGCCCGCGACATCGCGCCAGTCTGCACGAGCCTTTACCCGGGCACAAATACCTACTACTACCTATTGTTTAATTAAACTGTAGATACTATTTAGGGTTCCGTATTAAACAAGGAATCCTTATAGTTTCGCCATGTCCGTCTGTCTATCTGTCCCGGTTTAGCTCAAAGACGCTAGAAAGCTGTAATTTGGCATAGATATACATGTTAATCACGCCGACAAAGCAATAAAATAAAATCTTGAAAAAATATTTTTTTTAGGGTACTTCGCTTGCACGTAATGTGGGGAGGATATTTTTTTTCTCGTCTATCCCATTGTGTGAGGTATCGTTTAGTAGGCCGTTCAAAAATGTTGCCGGTCTGTGAACACCATTTTTTGATTCAGGGATCCGTTTGCCTAATATTAAGCTTTGTGCTAATTTTTGTTAAAGTGTCCCCCCCTGCCAGCTAAATGGTTGTTTATGGCGATGTAAAAAAATTCATGGAAGTAGTACATATAATGAAATCGAAAGGAAAACTATCACAGCTAAGTAGGCTTTACAAGTTAACGAGTAATAGTCGACCAACTTAAATTTGCAGTTGGAGAATTGACCGTAACGTATATCGATGTATGGGAAACCATGTTTATTAACTACAATGTTAAGTTTAAGTTTGTTTTTGGGATAAAGCTATCCCAACTACGGAACGTTATGCGTGGTCCGACATGCACTTGGCCGGCTTTTTATTTATTTGTTGTTTTTTTTTCGGACCACTTTATTTCTTAACCACCTACAGGAACAATAAATAATATTATACTATTTATTTACTAGAATATTATTGTCTTTCTTATTCGAATATTGGTAACTACAGTTTAATTAATCCAGACTTCAAGCTACCAGTCACAGTTTTATTTGACCCTTATCTGTTACAAAATACATTCTCATATTTTTTAAGGTATCCTCGTACAACCTACACAATGCTAGAACGCAATGTCAGCCCACATAGATTTTTTATTCCAATATTTACGCACCAGATACCCAAAGGAATCTTCATAAAGTCCACGTAGACAAAATCAAGCATAAAAAGTATTCAATAAAACACGATTCCCATAAAATAAGTATTTACCTGTCTCATTTGTGCCACCCAAATTTAATATAGCAAGAAATATAGTTGCAATATGAGTCTATACATGCAATCAGTGTCTTGTGCTGGAACCCTGCCAAAGTAAATGGGGCATGTCTATGAAGTTAGTGAATTCATTGGCAGAGATACAAATCTCAAATGCAGTCGCCTTCGTGGACAAAACGTTTTTAGTTTGAAAATAATGTAGGCTGGTAAGATAACTAATGACAGCTAGGATGGACTTGGGCCCTGTTGATGGCAATAGGCTCGCCCCCTATTACATGGGACTTAAACATAACTGGCGAAATGTGGGTGTCTATTTTATATCGTTTTCACAGATTATTCAACATTAAAGATGTAACTAATGTTTTTGTAACAATATAATCTTAAAAAGAGTCCATGGAACTCCATGGACACTCTTAAAGATTGTTGTTGTTGAATAATCTGTGAAAACGATGTAAAATAGACAAACGTAGCATCAAGCGTAGTAGGTACCTACTATATGAGAATAACTTTATTCTCATATAGTACCTACTACGCTTTGGAATGACCAAATAGCTTCACATTTGTAACTGATCGGCTCCTTGACAATTCAAAAGTGCCTTGTAAATAGTTTAATTGAAATAAATGCTTTGAGTTGGAACACCTCTGCCTAACCATTCGAGGAATAGAGGCGTGATAATATCTTATGATGGACTAAAGATTATTCTTGTGAGGTAGTTCACTAAATCTTTAACAATTGACGGTCTATATTTGTTGAGTACGCGATATTGAAAAAAAATGTGATGTCCCTTCCACAAGAGTCACCAATAAAAAGTTGAAGTTGAATGTTCTGAGATCACCAATCTGTTTATAAATAGTGATGAATTTAGCAATATAACCCCATAGGCTGATCATGTGTCTCATCGAGCTGTCCAAAAAAATAATAATTAAAAAGTAGATGAAAGATAAATTAAGTTAACGCAACATACAATTCAAAATTTTCGGATATTTCAATATCCGAAAATTTTGTTTTCAAACAGTTTATAAATCTGTTTATAAATAGTGATGAATTTGGCGATATAACCCCATAGACTGATCATGTGTCTTATCGAGCTTTCCAAAGAAAGAATAATTAAAAAGTAGATGAAAGATAAATTAAGTTAACGCAACATACAATTCAAAATTTTCGGATATTTCAATATCCGAAAATTTTGTTTGACAGTTGTCAAACTGTGACCATCATCATAATGTTCCCACTGCTGGGACACAGGCCTCCTCTCAATGAGAGGGAGTGGGCCGTAATCGCACGCGGGCCCAGTGCGGGTTGGTAGATGTCACATGGCTTCGAATTTTCGGTTCTAGGACATGCTGGTTTCCTCACGATGTTGTCCTTCACCGTTATGAAAGCAGAGCTGATGAAATGATTAACAATGACGGGAACCTCGTGCAAGCCGAAAAAGATAAACAAATCGAGTATATTGACTAGGCTCGCGAAGTTGTTGACATGTGAGACGTGGAATCAGCGATCATTGTGCCAATAGTCGTATCAGCCAATAGCTTAATTGCCCAGAGCCTCGAGCAACACCTAAGGAGGCTCTCGTTAGGCAGATGGTGATTCAGATTCAGTACTTGTACTTCTGGACACGGCTCGCATTGTTAGGAGGTTCCTCTCTCTGGAGCCCTAACCGCCGTAAACTTGGACTCTGATCCCGATACCGGTGGGCTACTATTTTTATTTTTTTTTAATATTTTTTTATATTCTTATATTTAAAAATATAATTTATACGAAATATAGATGATAATAGTAGTTAAAGGTAGTAGTTTAAGTTAATAATTTATTTAAAACTATGATCATCTGCTTTTAATGGGTAGATACAAAAATGTCGTCTACAGTTTAGTATCTACCAATATTTGCGGTTCGGTCATTTTGTCGAAAATGTTTCATTTTTATATTTTTTTTTTTAATTAGTTAATGGTAAAAGATTCTAAAATAATTTCATAATAAACAGCAACGCAGATATGGAAGTAAGTCGATTTTTATTAAACCAAAAATTTACTAAACGATGAATGTGAGAAATTTGTATTTCACTGATAAGCAAATTATAATCCACTTTTGAAAACATTTAACTGCTGCAATGTAAGAATGTATAGTTAAAGGCGAAAACAAACTTTTTTTTATAAACTTGTGCCATGTTTTGCTTATTCGTCCACATTTTGCCAAACGTACAATGTTGTAATGTCCGGGAGACGGCCTGGCTACGCGACGAGCTTCGACAGTTGTTGGTACATACGTAATCCATTAGATTACGGGCTTGTGCAGCGAATTCTCCGTTTGTCAAGGAAGTTACATACATACCTACCTGCTATACCGATGTTACAAACATAGGTACTTCCTTCATGATATCAGTTTTTTTCTCCACTGCTGAGCATAAACTAATATATACCACGAAGAAATAGTCGTAAGAAAATGTTCTCATAATAAAGATTTTTGGCAAAAACATTGGATAGGTATTGTAGTGCGGGCGTGGTAGCATAATGCACTCTTAAATTAATTGGGAATACACAAACCCACACACGCTAAAATATATTAATTCCAACTTTTGTGATGCCTATTCACAGGAGAGCTGAGTGTAGTTTAAGGTACTTACTTGACTCGACATTTCAATGTTTATTCAAGTCAAGTAAGTTTATGAATATATTATTATGTATATGTATACATATATGTTTTTCTTTTTCTTTTATAAAAATAAGATTACGATGTGTTAATCTTACGGTTTAGTAGTAGATTCCTACCTAAAGTACCTGTATATTATATATGTACCTTAAAAAAATACTCAGCTCTCCTGTGAGTAGGCATCGTTAGATTTCTCGATGTTTTTTCAAGTCATGTAGTTTAATATGAATATATTACACTGTCTAAATAATGGTGAAAACCGCATCAAAATCTGTTGCGAAGTTTAGTAAAACAACTCGATCACACAGACATACACGAAAAGTGACTATGGATACTTTATATTAGTAGGTACCCAGAGTATATCATTACCTAAATGCGTCACCAGCACATTACAAAAAAATATTTTTTCAAAATTCCAACAAAACCATTCACCAGCCAAACTTTCTTAATAAAACAAATTATTAAAAAACAAAAAACCCAAACGCTAAAACACATAACTGAAAAGAGAAAAACAAGCATTATAATCTATAGAATTTTGGTATCGCAGGCCCGACAAACCAATAACCTGAAATATGGAGTAACTTTTGTTTGTGGCCTGCGATACCAAAATTCTAAAGATTATAATGCTTGTTTTTCTCTTTTCGGTTATGTGTTTTAGCAGTCGGGTTTTTTGTTTTTTTGAATTATTTGTTTTATTTCAAGCGTTTTAGTTTTATACATGTGATTGACTTATTACTAGCTATTATTTGATATCAATATTGTTGTAATTTAATTTTAAAAATCTTCCCCTCCCGTTTTTGTATTTTCAGATGCAATATATAAATATTTTATAGCCTATGTCACTCCCACAATTAAGACAAATCTAACGGCACCTCTTATTTTAAAATCCATCCAGCCGTTTAGGCTACAGAGCGTGCCAAAGAAATAGACATACATACATACATACTCTCGAAAAACATTACTCTCCTTCTGGGGCAGTCGGGTAAAAAGCCAAAGGCTAGGCTAATAAGCATGACGGAGCACTGGCCATCTTATTTTATATTCTGAGCTGCCCATACACGTTACGAGTTCTACACATGAAACTGTGGGCCTAACACGAACGCGCGGAGTAAACCTAATTTAAATTCGAATAATTTTTAAAATGAAAATACTCGTTTGACACAAAATATTTATTAAGTTTTCAAACTTTATTTATATTGTCTATGTATAGTAGATACTGGTTGGAATTACCACCGACGACAGCCGCCATGGCCCACGCTCAATGGTCCGCCTGAAGGACTAACTGCAGAAACCAAACCTAACATAGAAGATACCAATTGTGCTCTATAAGATAGATGTATTTTCGCAGGCAATCCAGAACAAACCACCCATACATAACATATGGAATTGCGTACCCAAGTAGGCCGCTGCAAACACTTTGACGACGTGAGGAGCTACTGACCCATCCAACATCGAGGGCGAGTGCGTTGCGTCTGATAAGAGCCATGTCAGCCAGTCATCCTAAGTGCCATTCACTCGCGCCTTTGAAGACCTAAAGAATGCCACTGGTGCCGCAATCAACGTGGCCACCTACTGGGCTCCACAATATAATAATAATCGACTAAAGTACCGTCGACGCGAAAAGAAGAAGATTCAAAAATTGTTCTCATTTACCGACATTCCGTTTATTTCGCTTGTTCGTGCAAGGGCCTCTGTTCGACAACATTCGGACGTGCAAGGCTCACGTATGCATGTCAAAAGTTCATCCGGCATATATTTTTGGATAGTATGATGTCAATTTCGGACGTTTGAAGCGAAAATAGGGTTGCTCTCGTGTTTTTATTTGTCATGCGAGTGCAGGTAAGTTTGGGTGTATTTTTTTTTGTAAGAATTTTGGTATTGGGAAAATAGAAAAAGCTTGCAAAGAAAAAAGTGAGGCATACTGTTAGGTACTTCCTAGTCGGGAACATTGAAATAATAATCGTCTTTTATTTATTTATTTTTATTGAAAGGAACAGCAAACAGTTACATTATAAGAACTTACAACTAATTTAACATAAACAATTTTAGTAATAATATAACCCACAACGATGTCCACAGGTAGACATAAAAGTAAAATAAAAGTGTAATCGCTAGGAGTTTTAGTAGCAGTACGAGCAATAAATAGTTGTATAATTAGTATTAATAAAGTTTTAAAGAACAATGGCAAGTTTCCATACTACATTTTACCTGACATCGATTTGAAGCGTCTATGTTGAAAAAAAAAATAAAACCTTAGGGGTTTAATTACTTAAACATAATTACTGAGACTTTTCATTCTAGGGACATGAAAAAAAAAAAGATATTAACATTTTTGTATTTTGAGGTTATAAAAATAAGATTGATGCATTATGTCAAAGAAAAACACTTAAAATACGAATTAATAGCTATCTATAATAGCATTATTATATTATATCTTCTATCGGCATAAACTTACTTAAGTACCTGCATTAAAAAGATGTGGAAAGATTAGCCAGTCAGCATAGGAAGTATAGAGGCTTATTGCCCTTCATGCACAAATGGAGGCTCTTTCCTAATCCCCCATAATATTTATGAATCCTGGGTAGATGACAACTACAAGGCTAACAGGGATAATACTGCTTTGCAGAATTTAGGGGTAAAATAAAACAGTTAAGTATCAAGATTTTTAATTATATTTTATTCATCCTCTCTAATAACAATATCGTCCAGGAACTCTGCCGGTGCTGATACATTATCCTGATGCCTAGCCCATCCTAGATATCACATGAGAGTCATGACGTGTGCGCAACAACTTTATCCAGCTTGTTCATCACTGGCAGAAATATGTTGCTGCAAAATCCGATTTACAGCAGCCATTACCAGTTCCCAACATGCTTCGCAAACACAATCATCCTCAGTAATCTGGAAGTTGAGAGATTATTATATGCATGGAAATACCTACCAGGTTAAAAACACATAATTAACTTGGTGCATACATTACATTACATTACATGAAAACCGGAAAATAAACTGCGAAAAGCAAAGCTAGGTAGACTAAAAAACAAAAACAAGCATTGTCAATGTCATTCTCACAAAATGTTGCCAGATTATTTTCTTTAATTTCCAACTAGTAGTGTTTATTAATTAACAAATAATTATTTCATCTTTATAAAATATTATTCATGCAAGTCCAACATGTAATTAGTAATTATGTGATATGGTTAGATTTGTTTGTTCTCCAACAAGGCTAGGGAAGCACTTTTCAAAATATTATAGCCTTTTTTTTACCGAATTTTGTCTATTAGTTTCATAAAGTGATAACTCTGGTGATTCAAACTATTTTCTTCCACAGATAAAGCAGACACCGGATATGAATTGAACAGATAAAAGCCCATTAAATCAACAATTTAAACTAAAGTTGCACATGTAAAAGTAATTATGGATAAAAAACATACTAATCATTTGAATAAGATTTACTTAAGTCAACTAGACGCTTCCTAAAACATTAAGGTAAAAACTGGCCATTGTTCTTTAGATAAAGATTACATAATATAAAATATAACCTTAGGAAGTCTGATGAGTTTCAGAAAGGGTCCACACATTGGTTTTAATTAAAAAAGAGGAGTAGGTGAGGCTTTTGAATCTACTTATTGGACAATTGAAGATGTCAATATTTTCAAAAATGCTATTATATGAGTCAACCATACGGCGGACTGGTGAGCGCTGGCCAGAGTTGGTTCGGCAAGAGATTTTATGTTGTAATTTTTATCTGCTTGAATACAGTTATCAACGTCTTTTATAAATATTGTTTGTTTTTCTTTTTGCATTAATTTTTATGATGTTTGAGCCGCATCAGTACTTGTTAGCTTTTAAATATTCATATTATTATTAGAAAGAGCGCTGTTGTCTGAGACACAGATATTAAATTATCTAGTTCAGACACAGATGTCCCGTTAAACTTATTAGATTAAGCGTAAATGATCATATTGTTTTTTTTTACAAAAGTAATGTAATTGAAGGTGAAATAAAATTATTATTATTATTATGTCCTTATATATCTCGGGACCATGGGGTCCCGGACCTTTGGAAGGCGTACGAAGGGCCGAAGCCAACTCGCAGAGGCCCCTTGGACAATTGTAGTGGAATGAGGCACCAACCGAAGATTATCCCTGTTTGCTCTATGAAGGTGCACACAAGGACAACCCCCGGTTGATGCAAGACTATTGCAGAACATGGGAACAAAAAATATTGGGCTATGGGTTTGGGCTATAGATGATCGGTTTCCTAAGACTAGAAAGGCTATGGCCCCTACCTGACCAATGCTTTATATAAAATACACCGACAAAATAGCAGGGGGTGACTTGCACACTCAATAATGGGCCCCCGAAAACGGCCGCTAGCACATAGTGACGTAGTGACAAGGGGGCAACAATTCCTGAGTTGCTTGAGGAGTGGAGTTGTATTCCACGGCTATCAGGACAATCCCGGAAGTACGGTCAAGATCCCTACCAGCATCTTACCGGAATACTTCTTTCCTCCGACAACGTTTGCTCTTGCGAATCAACACTCAAGCCGGCCAATAAAGGCAAGAATGAGGTGGGAGCTTTGTTCCTCGTCAGTGTTCACTCCAGCCGGCCAATAAAGGCAAGCCAGAGATGAGGAATAAGACTTCTCCCAGGAGATAGGGTCCGTGGGGTCGCTACTGCCCAACAGCTCGCCACATGCTGCCCTGCGGGTTTCTGTATCTCTCTTAGTTTGGCTCCTTATCCAAGACCTGTTCCGGCAAAGTATACTCTACCGGCACAGACCTGGAGTTTGGAGCGCGCAAGCCCCACCACGACGTCAACGTAGAGATACGGCGGTGGTGTTATTATTATTATTATTATTATAGTTTTCATTGTTTTGTTGGTATATTGGCGTGTGCTAGCTAACATCGTAATGTTAATTAGGTAATTTGCAAGCGATTTGTATAGAATAAGTTTATATAACTAAACAGACAGGTGTGCTGCTGGGGAGTTTGTTCCGCCACTTCTTCCCAGCTAAAGCATTAGGAAGTGGAGAAGGGCGGGCATTTTTGGAGGACTTATGTAACTTTGACTTTCGAAAAATGCTGATTCTCAGCCTAGTTTGAATAAATGACTTATGATTTGATTTGATTTGAGTTCACTACAAAATAACCTTTCACAGGTGACAGGTTCTAGGTACAGCGTAACAAATCCTAAAACTAATAAAAATAATCGTCTTAAAATTGTGTCTCTTATTTTATTGTAATATTATTTTCTACTTCAGTAGAGGCTTGTGGCTAAATGACAGCCGCACGGGTCGATTGAAGATTAAGCTACGCTTACGTTTCGCGGTCAGTTCATGGATGGGTGAACATCCATTACTTATCGAGACCCCTCCTTGCCTCGCAAAGTACAATAGCCGTTGGTTCCGGCTGTCATTAGTAGATCTTTGACAGACATTACGAGTAGTCAGAAGCCCGAAAGTCTGACAACCAGTTAGTTATAGTTATCGTGTTACCCAGTTACTGGCTATGGAGGTTAGTTAGGCAGGCGCTCTATGTAAAGCAGCATCCATTTAGACGGGAAGCCGACCCCTACATAGTTGGGAATAGGCTAGCCAGATTGATTCTTTTCTACTTATATGGCAGGTAATTCTGGTTAGGTAGATACCTATCTGAACAACAATTAGATAAAGTGAAACGTGGAGTCTGCTTGGAGATGTTAATTAGCTCCCCTACGACAAAGCTCGCGTGTATTTAAACCTTTCTAAGATGTAAGGTTCCTCATATTCTTCTCTGTGTAACAAAACCACTCTGCTCAATTATATTATCAAAACAAACTCGGTACTTATTACATAACATAAAACATCTCGCCCGTTCTTCCCGAAGGATTAGGGAGAGCTGTAAGTAGCCATAACATCCACATGTCTCCAGTTATGTTTTAATCCCACAGCGAGACTATTGCCATCCACCAGGCACAAATCCAGATTTCGGGCTACTACTGAAACATTCCTGATGATTTCAATCTTGAAAATATACTAAACGAGTACATTATAGTAGCGTTTGTCAAAAACAATACCCTACTTCTTTCCGGGACAGTTGCGTAAAACAATAGTTTAAATGGTGGTTTACACAAATACATGTACAGTTAACACCAAACCACAAAGTATTTTATCCAGAGAACAGTGGTGGCCTAGTGGTAACGGCCCCGACTTACCGAATTAGTAGTAGGTTGTGGGTTCGGACCCAGTCGCGGGAAGGTACAAAAGGGTCACCGAGGCCCCCGGCAATACAGGCAACGGAAGGAAAACGGATGGGTTTTAGTCAGTAAGAGTCTGACACACCCTCCCGCTCCGCCCAGAGGGGGAGAAGTTATTTGATCATTTCCCACCCAAAAAAAAAAGAAAAGGCATGCGCTTTACTTTGTGTAAATAATTTCATCACAACTGCTCTCAAAACGGGGAAGGAAAACTTAGTGAAGAAACCGGCATGTCCTAGAACCAATATATTCGAAGACATGTGACATCTACCAACCCGCACTGGGCCCGCGTGGTAGATTACCCACTCCCTGTCGAAGAGAGGAGGCCTGTGTCCCAGCAGTGGGAACATTATGGGCTGATTATGCTTGCTATCCTTATGTATTCTGACACCATCTCACCCGATTTTTACAGAATAAATGTATTAAACCAATATGACTGAAAGTAACGTAGAAAATAGAATTAGAATTACAAAATAAATAATTGACTGGGTTGCCTATTTATTGGTGGACGGCCATGGTTCGTTTATTTTTTTTTTGACTAATTCTATAATTTTATCCGTCTTGAGACCTTTAAGAAAATACCTTAAAAAATGTAAGCCAAGCGCACATTACAGCTGCAAGGCACCAAAGCGCAACGCATTTTCATGCATACTAAAAGTGCGTTGGTTCATAGAAAATGTACAAGATATAAGAGTTGTTTATTTTGTAAAAGATGAGTACAGTATACAGGTTTAATAATTAATATGAAGTAGCTACATGTTTTACAATTTATGGCGTACACAATTAGTCGCACTAGACAAAGAATACAAAAGAAAGTAATTACAATGTCAAAATTTAAATTCAATTCAAAATTTAAATGTCAAAATTTTAATTCAATTCAAAATTAAAATGTCATAATTTAAATTTTATTTGAGAATTCTATACGAGCAAAATGTCTTAAATTTGTTTAGAGGCATACATTTAATAATATCAGGTATTTTATTATAAATATTTGGAGCAATATCAAAGAAACTTTTTTTCAGTAAAGCAGTATTGCATTTGTTTGGGAATAACAAATTCTTATATTGGGCACGAATTGGGGTTCTCTTAGCTGCGGAAATATTTTGAAATAATTGTTGATTAAAGGAAAGTGATAAAGGCGAGTGCCCTCCCCAATCTGCTTTAACCTTAAAGATACGCGACCTTAATACAGATGACATACCTAGCTAGGCGTTAAAAAAAATATCCCTTAATTTTTCAGGGCAAAAACTTCATGATCTGACTTTTAATGACTTGCGCTTTCATTATGTATCTGCATAGGTCTAGTATATTTCTGACTGAATCTTATTTTCGCATCGCGAAATCGCGACTCGAAATAAGTTAGATAACATGACGCGAATCAATCTACTTTAAAAAAAAAACTTTAATTTCAATCATTCACTGACAGACAACACAGCCAAAACCACTAGGACTAGAAGCATGAAATTTCACACAAGAGTTCCATATATAAAAAAAAAGATGAGCACTAAGGAAGGATTTTTGAAAGTTCCCTCCCTAAAGGGTTTAAATAAGGGATGAAATTTAGAGTGGAACTTCATAATTTTTACCGAAGGGAAGAAGAAAATACCGTCATAATCTTCAAAAAACCTTCAAATTATCGACCAAGCAGTTTGTCAAAAGCTAAATGATGAATAGGTACATATATGAGCACCTATCCGCTTTAATCCAAATTGATTGAATCTAGTGTATCATTCAGGCAGCAAATGCAGCCATATTATTATTTCATTCCCCACCAATAAAAACACCAACCAAACTAAATGGAGAGAGAAAAACATTCGCAGCAAACAAAAAGCAAGATTAGACTGGCAATAATATACACAAATGCAATATTAGAGATCAACATTGTCCTCCATTCTCCCAACGAAAACATTTCTTAATTAAATAAGCCCGACAGGTGGATACAGCAGCAAAATCTAATATACCAGATAGGAATTCCTTTTATTTATACTGAGCGGCCAAGGCCACGATCAAATTGCTTAGAAATCAAAGCTGAAAGACTTTTTCCGTCTCTTGCTAATTTTCCTTTAAAGTGTTTTACAATTAATTTTGTTGTGACTTTCTTTGTTGCTTCTTTTATTTGTTTACTGAGGCGTTAATAAAAGGTTTTTCGGGTAATGTTGTTTCGTTATTACCCGACTGCCTCATTTTGTATTTTGTGGCTTCGCTAACGAAATGGTATAAAAATATTGAGTTATTTCTGCTCTCGTTGCCAATGGCTGTACTAATAGGTACTAGGCTGTACTAATAGTTACTTTTGACAATGGCTGTACTAATAGGTACTAGACAGAGTAAAAGTTATAAATGAGAGGGGAAAAACACACGAGTACAGAAACTTAGAAGGTGAGATTTAGTTGATTACATATTTTCCTTCATTTTCAAAAACGGGCAGAACAAGCTCTTTATAAATTTTAAAACAGCTACTAGGATCACAAAGTATCAGAGAGCCCCTCGTTTGAGCTCAATTTAATTACGCTACATACAAATCTTTATACACATACACATCTCTAGTATACTTTATACAGTTTCATCTGTACAATATTGTAGTCCTTGCTGAATAATATATTTTTACTTTGCGTCCAATTGTCGAGCGGGCGGGATACTTCTAATTCACTCGCTTCGTACAAATTGAAGGAGTCACGGATTTTTTCTTGTTATAATTTGTCTGAGTTTAAATTGATGAGTGCTCGAAGTGGAATGGCTGGTTAATACCTAAGGTCTTTTAATATAAAATATAGATTTTATTTAGCTCCAGTTTAATTATATCCAGCAGGGACTGATGATGACCAAATTCGCAGGCTTATAGACAACTAGCTGTTGCCCGTGACTTTATCTTCACTTATTATGTATGTCATCATTTTTTATACAATTATCCGGGATGAAAGTAGCCTTTTCTGTTTTAGTGGAATCATCAAATAACTTCTCCCGATCTGGGCGGAGCGGAAGGGTGTGTCAGACTTATAGAAGCTGCTTTGCTAGTGTGTGTTTTATTTACTAACGAGTCATGTTTACACAAGAGAATTGATGTCAAAGCTTTTACTCAGCACAAAACTGTAGGCAGTAGAAATAATTGGTTGATATTGTCTCAAACAGCTGGCTCATCTTACTCACCGCTCGAAAGATTGAAGACGATGATGTCACGCTGAAGTAAATCAAATCAAATCAAAAATATTTATTTGCTAGAATATGGTACATAAGGTGTTACGATAATTTTGTTTCAGCATATCTTGCCATAACATGGCGTGCAAGTGTATTCACAATCAGCGATGTGAATTAATCTAACTTACGAATACCTACAGATTCTATTGATTTATCTAAATAGTCCTTAATCGTATAATATCTTTAAAATTAAATTGATTAGATTAGATTATTTAAACATTGTCAGCGGTAAGTCTTGAAGACTATTTGGTAAATGATTGTAAATCATAATCGACATGCAGTATACATTTTTCTTAAATAATTTTAAGTAGTTGCATTAAGGCTGCGCCGACGTTCATGTTCGAGGTCACTAGTATAAGTTATAAGGATCCTCCGACCAGACAGGTGTCGTGTCGTGTCTGGTGGGCAATTGCTTGACGATTGATGTCGGGACGTCGTATATCCTATTAATATTATAAATGCGAAAGTTTGTAAGGATGAATGGATGAATGTTTGTTACTCTTTCACGCAAAAAGTACTAAACGGATTTGGATGAAATTTGGCACACAGATAGTTCATAACCAGGAATAACACATAGGATACTTTTTATCCAGATATTTCCACGGGGTCAAAACTTACGCGGGTGAAACCGAGGGGCGCATCTAGTGTATGTATATGCGAGTCGCGCGGTAAACTCTGCTTGTGCGATGCAGGATTTGTGTGACGTCAGATATTTGATGCGTAGTTGCGTAGCGTTGTAGATGCTGCACACACTATCATAATTATTATAGTATAGGGACAAGTACTGATCACCACGCTATGTGTTGGCTTACAATTCCAAGTTAGTCTGACCAGCACCTTAATTACATAACACAGTTTGAATCACAATCTGAATGATTTTGAAAATGATTACTAATCCATTGCTTCATATGTTCGAAATATTTGTCTGTTCCACAACGTGAATAACACAATGGATGTTGTTGATCTGTCAGAATTAAACTCATTGCTACTGATAGTGTGTTACGTAGGTACCTCGTAGGTATCATCATAAGTTTGCTAGCCGAAAGACATCCACACAGACATATGCCTCGCCCGCTTCTGTGCTACCTACATCCTGCAAGCTTAGCATGACACTCTATTTCTTCGAAGAATAGACACGGTTCTTTCCAAACAAAGTGACATTTCGTTTCTCCTTTTTTGACATCCCACCGTAGAAATCTTTCTACATAAAAAAGGACCTAGACAAAGATCGTTAGAAACGAAAGACAAGATGACAGATTGTAGAAGGATTTCTACGGTGAGATGTCAAAAACTGAGATACGAAATGTCACTTTTTATAGAAAGAGCCGTGTCTATTCTTCGAAGAAATAGAGAGTGTCATGCTAAGCCTGCAGGTAGTCACGATATCTTCTTTTACCGAAAAACACTAGTGCCATACACTTACTAAAAGTACATAGATAATTGGCGTTTTCAATCAGCGGGTTAATTAGGTACGTAACACATTCACAATCCCAATGACATTCATTTTGACAATTCAATAATATTCGTTGCGTTATTGACGTGGTCGAGCAGATGAATTTTTTAAACATTATTAGGTATTTTTGGTTTTTTTGGTAAGGAAATCATCAAATAACTTCTCCCGCTCTGGGCGGAGCGGTAGGGTGTGTGAGACTCTTACTGACTAAAACCCAGCCGTATTCCTTCCGTTGCCTGTGTTGCCAGGGGTCTCGGTAACCCTTTGGTACCTTCCCGTAACCCCGGCAGGCATCGGCCTTAGTGGACCCCTACACTTGTGCTGACGACATCTCTTTGAGGCGTGCGTGGAATACAATGCGCCGTCGACCCGGGCCTGGTAAGGACCAGGCCCGGGTTACCGGACGGTGATCTGCCCATTGCTCACCGTCCGCAAGCCCGCGCCTACGGTGGCCGGAAATCCGCCCGGGATTCCCGACGCCCAGGGCGTCTCCTGCGGCGGCTAGGCGCGAGAGGGCGCGAAATTTGCCTTTCCCTCAACCGTACTGCCTCCTGCTTTGTGAGCATTACAGCTAAGGTGATGGCGGCCCATGCCCTCTCGCTCCGTACCATGGCCTGAACCAGGGCCGGATGCGAGAGATCTCTGCCGCCGATCGCCTCCACGAGAACATGGCGGTGCTCTGCCCAAGCCGGGCAGACCTCCACCATATGCTCCACCGTGTCCTCCGGGCGATCCACACATTGGTGACATCCGGATTATTAGGTACGAAGCAATGGATTATGAATTTCCTTCAAAATAATCGCAATTAGGTATTAACTCGTATCTAAAATAGTCCCTAACCTAGGCTACATAAAATCGATTTAGAACTTAGTAGGTACCTACATAATATATAAATTGTAGGTACGTATATAAATTGCAGGTAGATATATACTCGTACATTGTAGGTACATAAATTCAATGCGTACACCTTACAAAAGATGCCAATCAGTCCTTGTTAACTATTGGAACACGTTCGTCTGAATACTTACACAAGTCGCCTCTAGTTCTTCAAAGATCAAAGATATTGAAATTCATAGGATTCATAAGCCATTATCAGACTTCTAGGTAAAGGTCCTATAAATATAAAGGGAGCTTCAGTTGACTGGTTTATTTGATGGCTCGTAGTCTTTTTCTCGGTTACAATAGCATTCGTCCATTTTAATATAACCGAAGTAAGTCTGAAAACGCCGGACCCGTCTTGAACAAGCATGGTGAATAATACTCGTGCCTTCTCTGAATGAGAAGGGGTCTTTGCCCTACAGTGAGACAGTAATAGGCTGGTATTATTATAACCCGACTCTGGATTAGTGTCCAGTTGATGGCAATCGCCCCCGATTACATGGGACTTAAACATAACTGGCAAAATGTAGGTGTACTACAGGTATACCTCTGCCCAACCCTTCAGGAAAACTAAGCGTTATGTTATTATAACCTAAAAGGCGTTCAAGACCTACTGTGCTTTGAAATCAATTTTAGTAGTAGTAGAGTTTCATGTGCGTTGGAAAATAAATAAAGAAAGAAAATACATTTATTTAGCACAGACTAAAAAGCACACAATACAATTTACAGCAGATAAAAAATAATAATATTTACAGAGGCATGAGGAATAGGGTGTAAAGTTCACTCATCCCCCATTGAAAAGGCAGGATCATCCGACCAGGCGGGTGTCGTGTCTGGTGGACAACTGTCCGACGGTTGATGTCAGGACTTTGTATTATGCTATTTGCGCGGTAAACTCTGCTTGCGCGTTGCAAGATTTTGCGTGACGTCAGTGTGTTGGGTAGTTCGCATGTGGCAATGTAGATGCCGCCACAAAATGAAATAAAAAGTGTAAAGTGTGATGTAAGAAATTAGCAGGAATGTGTGCCTCACGGCTGCGCCAAAAAGCCCCAGTTCAGCAAAAAATCCAGACAACTAGTACCTGAGGCTTTTCAACTGGACCTGAAGTGTGAGGTGATGGATGTAAATTTACAGTTTTATACTGCAGCGTGTTTATGCATACTTAGGTAAATAAAATAAATTTGTTTCAGGTAATAAGGTTAACGAATATGTAGGTACATAAATAGTGTGATTTTGAATAAAATAATATTATATACTGTCAACGTAGATACCTATTTATGGTAGCAAGCATAAATACTGTGTTTTTATACGTATGGATGGTGCATTGGTGAAATTGCGCCGAAATCTAAGCCTTTCTTTCTAGATTTAGAAGACACAACAGAGACGCGGAATCAAAGTTTCGCGAACTTTGGACACCTACCAATAATACGCGACCTATTTTATGAAGGTTATGTGTAGGATGTGCCTATGGGTAAGGTACATACGTGTATCCTTTTGTATTCAGTTATATTTTTTATTTGAGTATGTACTTAGTAGTGTGAGTATTACAACTCGTGGAGGCTATTTAAATGAGCATCCTTGATAAAAGAAATTCCCACATAGTTTAGAGATTATCCATGTCATAAGATCGTTATACCTACCATATATCAATCAATCAACTCAGCCTATAACAGTCCACTGCTGGACATAGGCCTTCCGCATCCAGTCTGTCCCAGCCACCTTTTTAAGGTCGTCGGTCCATCTAGCTACGCGTGCCGATACGCGGTCTCCACTCCAGGACTCGTCTGCTCCACCAACCATCGGTCCTTCGACAAATATGGCCAGCCCACTGCCACTTCAGCTTGCTTACTCTGCAGGCTATGTCCGTAACTCCAGACCTCTTCCGGATAACTTCATTTCTGAACTTATCCTTCAAAGAAACTTCGAGCATAGACCGCTCCATGGCGTGCTGAGCGACCTTGAATTTGTGGACCAGCCCGACTGTCAGTGTCCACGTTTCGGCACCGTATGTCATAACGGGTAGGACGCTCCTACCATACATACTACAAGACCAATATATGTAATAGCATTGAGCCTGTTTTACTTAACGATGTAGGCAGAGGTGTTTATAAACTATATCCACTTCGCGTCAGTGATGGTTCAAGTTCCATGTAGTAGAAAGCCTATTCAGACTCTTGAGATCCAATGAAAAATTCTGGAACAAAATACCCAGTAATACTTAGCCAAACCTGGAAATCGAAATGAGAAACCGACCAGTGCTTGCGACTGTAAACCTTAGCGGAGACGCAGGCCGCGCAGGCGACACAGTATACAATGCATTATCATAGAAGAGCGTATACAGCGACACACGCGCGTCGTACGGCACAGGTGCGTACCTGTGCAAACCTGCGTCGCGCAGTACTCGGGAGTTCGAGAGACAGATTTCTGCGCGCAGCCAACACGTGCGCTTGGTGAGGTCCTTGGTGAGGAAGAACTCATGTTGCTTGGCTTGCCATTTGCTATAGACTGAACACGGACACGCGCGGGTCATGCGAGTTTCGTATTCGCAGTTCAGACATTTGCTGTGCCCCACAGTTTAATCTATGGTGTCCTGCCCTATGCTATGCTGCGCGGCCTGCGTCTCCGTATCCGCTTAGGTTTAGACCAAAGAGTTCAACAACAAACCAACAGAGAGTATCAAACGAACTTAACTATCCGTGGTAAAAAGTAAATACAGTCTGAGTGCTACTATCTCACTTCCCGTAGAAAGTACTATAAGTAGTACAACTAACTAAGTTTAGCAACTCGATACTACCTGGATTGAGAAGTTTCGTTTTTGTTTTCACCTAGATCCATTAAAGAAAAATAGTTGTTCATCAATCCGTGAAAGTTGCAAAAGTTAGTTGAAGGCAACCGGTCTATTGTATAAAAATCTCACCGTGAAAACTAAGGTGAAGTGAGCTGACATTCTATGTGATGCTAGGAAATGACACTATTATATATAGCTAGCTGTATATACATAATCAGCCTATAATGTTCCCACTGTTGGGACACAGGCCTCCTCTCTGTGAGAGGAAGTGGGCCTTAATCCACAGGCCCACAGTGCGGTTTGAGAAATGTCACATGTCTTTGAATTTTTGGTTCTAGGACATGCCGGTTTCCTCACGATGTTTTCCTTCACCGTTTTGAGAGCAGTGGTGATGAAATAATTTACACATAGTATAGCGCCTATCTGGGATCGAACCTAGTACATACAACTCGTAAGTAGCGGCCGTTACCACTGGGCCACCACTGCTCACTAAACTGCTGCATATATAAAATATTGTAATATATATATAGATAGCTCACTGCACCTTAGCTTTCACGGTGACATTTTTACAGAATAACTTATAACTTATTTTTACTGGTGGGATAACATTGACGCTCACTCCACGCTCACTGCACCTAAGTTTTCAGGGTGAGATTATTATAGAACAGCACCACTGGTGGGATGACACTGACAGCTAACTCCACGCTCACTGTACCTAAGTTTTCAGGGTGAGATTATTATAGAACAGCACCACTGGTGGGATGACACTGACAGCTCACTCCACGCTCACTGCACCCAAGTTTTCAGGGTGAGGTTTTTACAGAATAGCACCACTGGTGGAATGACACTGACAGCTCACTCCACGTTCACTGCACCTAAGTTTTCAGGGTGATGAGATTGTTATAGAACAGCACCACTGGTGGGATGACACTGACAGCTCACTCCAAGCTCACTGCACCTAAGTTTTCAGGGTGAGATTATTATAGAACAGCACCACTGGTGGGATGACACTGACAGCTCACTCCAAGCTCACTGCACCTAAGTTTTCAGGGTGAGATTGTTATAGAACAGCACCACTGGTGGGATGACACTGACAGCTAACTCCACGCTCACTGTACCTAAGTTTTCAGGGTGAGATTATTATAGAACAGCACCACTGGTGGGATGACACTGACAGCTCACTCCACGCTCACTGCACCCAAGTTTTCAGGGTAAGGTTTTTACAGAATAGCACCACTGGTGGAATGACACTGACAGCTCACTCCACGTTCACTGCACCTAAGTTTTCAGGGTGATGAGATTGTTATAGAACAGCACCACTGGTTGGATGACACTGACAGCTCACTTCACGCTCACTGCATCTAAGTTTTCAGGGTGAGATTTTAACAGAATAGCACCACTGGTGGGATGACACTGAAGGCTTATACCACGCTCACTGCACCTAAGTTTTTACGCTGAGATTGTTATAGAACAGCACCACTGGTGAGATGACACTGACAGCTCACTCCACGCTCACTGTACCTAAGTTTTCAGGGTGAGATTGTTATAGAACAGCACCACTGGTGGAATGACACTGACAGCTCACTCCACGCTCACTGCATCTAAGTTTTCAGGGTGAGGTTTTTACAGAATAGCACCACTGGTGGGATGACACTGACAGCTCACTCCACGCTCACTGCACCTAAGTGTTCAGGGTGAGATTGCTATAGAACAGCACCACTGGTGGGATGACACTGACAGCTCACTCCAAGCTCACTGCACCTAAGTGTTCCGGGTGAGATTGCTATAGAACAGCACCACTGGTGGGATGACACTGACAGCTCACTCCAAGCTCACTGCACCTAAGTTTTCAGGGTGAGATTGTTACAGAACAGCACCACTGGTGGGATGACACTGACAGCTCACTCCAAGCTCACTGCACCTAAGTTTTCAGGGTGAGATTGTTATAGAACAGCACCACTGGTGGGATGACACTGACAGCTCACTCCAAGCTCACTGCACCTAAGTTTTCAGGGTGAGATTGTTATAGAACAGCACCACTGGTGGGATGACACTGACAGCTCACTCCAAGCTCACTGCACCTAAGTTTTCAGGGTGAGATTGTTATAGAACAGCACCACTGGTGGGATGACACTGACAGCTCACTCCACGCTCACTGTACCTAAGTTTTCAGGGTGAGATTGTTATAGAACAGCACCACTGGTGGAATGACACTGACAGCTCACTACACGCTCACTGCATCTAAGTTTTTAGGGTGAGGTTTTTACAGAATAGCACCACTGGTGAGATGACACTGACAGCTCACTCCACGCTCACTGCACCTAAGTGTTCAGGGTGAGATTGCTATAGAACAGCACCACTGGTGGGATGACACTGACAGCTCACTCCAAGCTCACTGCACCTAAGTTTTCAGGGTGAGATTGTTATAGAACAGCACCACTGGTGGGATGACACTGACAGCTCACTCCACGCTCACTGCACCCAAGTTTTCAGGGTGAGGTTTTTACAGAATAGCACCACTGGTGGAATGACACTGACAGCTCACTCCACGTTCACTGCACCTAAGTTTTCAGGGTGATGAGATTGTTATAGAACAGCACCACTGGTTGGATGACACTGACAGCTCACTTCACGCTCACTGCATCTAAGTTTTCAGGGTGAGATTTTAACAGAATAGCACCACTGGTGGGATGACACTGAAGGCTTATACCACGCTCACTGCACCTAAGTTTTTACGCTGAGATTGTTATAGAACAGCACCACTGGTGAGATGACACTGACAGCTCACTCCACGCTCACTGTACCTAAGTTTTCAGGGTGAGATTGTTATAGAACAGCACCACTGGTGGAATGACACTGACAGCTCACTCCACGCTCACTGCATCTAAGTTTTCAGGGTGAGGTTTTTACAGAATAGCACCACTGGTGGGATGACACTGACAGCTCACTCCACGCTCACTGCACCTAAGTGTTCAGGGTGAGATTGCTATAGAACAGCACCACTGGTGGGATGACACTGACAGCTCACTCCAAGCTCACTGCACCTAAGTGTTCCGGGTGAGATTGCTATAGAACAGCACCACTGGTGGGATGACACTGACAGCTCACTCCAAGCTCACTGCACCTAAGTTTTCAGGGTGAGATTGTTATAGAACAGCACCACTGGTGGGATGACACTGACAGCTCACTCCAAGCTCACTGCACCTAAGTTTTCAGGGTGAGATTGTTATAGAACAGCACCACTGGTGGGATGACACTGACAGCTCACTCCAAGCTCACTGCACCTAAGTTTTCAGGGTGAGATTGTTATAGAACAGCACCACTGGTGGGATGACACTGACAGCTCACTCCAAGCTCACTGCACCTAAGGTTTCAGGGTGAGATTGTTATAGAACAGCACCACTGGTGGGATGACACTGACAGCTCACTCCAAGCTCACTGCACCTAAGTTTTCAGGGTGAGATTGTTATAGAACAGCACCACTGGTGGGATGACACTGACAGCTCACTCCACGCTCACTGTACCTAAGTTTTCAGGGTGAGGTTTTTACAGAATAGCACCACTGGTGAGATGACACTGACAGCTCACTCCACGCTCACTGCACCTAAGTGTTCAGGGTGAGATTGCTATAGAACAGCACCACTGGTGGGATGACACTGACAGCTCACTCCAAGCTCACTGCACCTAAGTTTTCAGGGTGAGATTGTTATAGAACAGCACCACTGGTGGGATGACACTGACAGCTAACTCCACGCTCACTGTACCTAAGTTTTCAGTGTGAGATTATTATAGAACAGCACCACTGGTGGGATGACACTGACAGCTCACTCCACGCTCACTGTACCTAAGTTTTCAGGGTGAGATTGTTATAGAACAGCACCACTGGTGGAATGACACTGACAGCTCACTCCACGCTCACTGCATCTAAGTTTTCAGGGTGAGGTTTTTACAGAATAGCACTACTGGTGGGATGACACTGACAGCTCACTCCACGCTCACTGCACCTAAGTGTTCAGGGTGAGATTGCTATAGAACAGCACCACTGGTGGGATGACACTGACAGCTCACTCCAAGCTCACTGCACCTAAGTGTTCCGGGTGAGATTGCTATAGAACAGCACCACTGGTGGGATGACACTGACAGCTCACTCCACGCTCACTGTACCTAAGTTTTCAGGGTGAGATTGTTATAGAACAGCACCACTGGTGGAATGACACTGACAGCTCACTCCACGCTCACTGCATCTAAGTTTTCAGGGTGAGGTTTTTACAGAATAGCACCACTGGTGGGATGACACTGACAGCTAACTCCACGCTCACTGTACCTAAGTTTTCAGTGTGAGATTATTATAGAACAGCACCACTGGTGGGATGACACTGACAGCTCACTCCACGCTCACTGTACCTAAGTTTTCAGGGTGAGATTGTTATAGAACAGCACCACTGGTGGAATGACACTGACAGCTCACTCCACGCTCACTGCATCTAAGTTTTCAGGGTGAGGTTTTTACAGAATAGCACCACTGGTGGGATGACACTGACAGCTCACTCCACGCTCACTGTACCTAAGTTTTCAGGGTGAGATTGTTATAGAACAGCACCACTGGTGGAATGACACTGACAGCTCACTCCACGCTCACTGTACCTAAGTTTTCAGGGTGAGGTTTTTACAGAATAGCACCACTGGTGGGATGACACTGACAGCTCACTCCCCGTTCACTGCACCTAAGTTTTCAGGGTGATGAGATTGTTATAGAACATCACCACTGGTTGGATGACACTGACAGCTCACTTCACGCTCACTGCATCTAAGTTTTCAGGGTGAGATTTTAACAGAATAGCACCACTGGTGGGATGACACTGAAGGCTTATACCACGCTCACTGCACCTAAGTTTTTACGCTGAGATTGTTATAGAACAGCACCACTGGTGAGATGACACTGACAGCTCACTCCACGCTCACTGTACCTAAGTTTTCAGGGTGAGATTGTTATAGAACAGCACCACTGGTGAGATGACACTGACAGCTCACTACACGCTCACTGCATCTAAGTTTTTAGGGTGAGGTTTTTACAGAATAGCACCACTGGTGAGATGACACTGACAGCTCACTCCACGCTCACTGCACCTAAGTGTTCAGGGTGAGATTGCTATAGAACAGCACCACTGGTGGGATGACACTGACAGCTCACTCCAAGCTCACTGCACCTAAGTTTTCAGGGTGATATTGTTATAGAACAGCACCACTGGTGGGATGACACTGACAGCTAACTCCACGCTCACTGTACCTAAGGTTTCAGTGTGAGATTATTATAGAACAGCACCACTGGTGGGATGACACTGACAGCTCACTCCACGCTCACTGTACCTAAGTTTTCAGGGTGAGATTGTTATAGAACAGCACCACTGGTGAAATGACACTGACAGCTCACTCCACGCTCACTGCATCTAAGTTTTCAGGGTGAGGTTTTTACAGAATAGCACCACTGGTGGGATGACACTGACAGCTCACTCCACGCTCACTGCACCTAAGTGTTCAGGGTGAGATTGCTATAGAACAGCACCACTGGTGGGATGACACTGACAGCTCACTCCAAGCTCACTGCACCTAAGTGTTCCGGGTGAGATTGCTATAGAACAGCACCACTGGTGGGATGACACTGACAGCTCACTCCAAGCTCACTGCACCTAAGTTTTCAGGGTGAGATTGTTATAGAACAGCACCACTGGTGGAATGACACTGACAGCTCACTCCACGCTCACTGCATCTAAGTTTTCAGGGTGAGATTGTTATAGAACAGCACCACTGGTGGGATGACACTGACAGCTCACTCCAAGCTCACTGCACCTAAGTTTTCAGGGTGAGATTGTTATAGAACAGCACCACTGGTGGGATGACACTGACAGCTCACTCCAAGCTCACTGCACCTAAGTTTTCAGGGTGAGATTGTTATAGAACAGCACCACTGGTGGGATGACACTGACAGCTCACTCCACGCTCGCTGTACCTAAGTTTTCAGGGTGAGATTGTTATAGAACAGCACCACTGGTGAGATGACACTGACAGCTCACTACACGCTCACTGCATCTAAGTTTTTAGGGTGAGGTTTTTACAGAATAGCACCACTGGTGAGATGACACTGACAGCTCACTCCACGCTCACTGCACCTAAGTGTTCAGGGTGAGATTGCTATAGAACAGCACCACTGGTGGGATGACACTGACAGCTCACTCCAAGCTCACTGCACCTAAGTTTTCAGGGTGAGATTGTTATAGAACAGCACCACTGGTGGGATGGCACTGACAGCTAACTCCACGCTCACTGTACCTAAGTTTTCAGTGTGAGATTATTATAGAACAGCACCACTGGTGGGATGACACTGACAGCTCACTCCACGCTCACTGCACCCAAGTTTTCAGGGTGAGGTTTTTACAGAATAGCACCACTGGTGGAATGACACTGACAGCTCACTCCACGTTCACTGCACCTAAGTTTTCAGGGTGATGAGATTGTTATAGAACAGCAACACTGGTTGGATGACACTGACAGCTCACTCCACGTTCACTGCACCTAAGTTTTCAGGGTGATGAGATTGTTATAGAACAGCACCACTGGTTGGATGACACTGACAGCTCACTCCACGCTCACTGCATCTAAGTTTTCAGGGTGAGATTGTTATAGAACAGCACCACTGGTAGGATGACACTGACAACTCACTCCAAGCTCACAGCATCTAAGTTTTCAAGGTGAGATTGTTACAGAATAGCACCACTGGTGGGGTTACACTGACAGCTCACTCGACGCTCACTGCACCGAAGTTTTCAGGGTGAGAATGTTATAGAACAGCACCACTGGTGGGATGACACTGACAGCTCACTCCAAGCTCACTGCATCTAAGTTTTCAGGGTGAGATTGTTATAGAACAGCACCACTGGTGGGATGACACTGACAGCTCACTCCACGCTCACTGCACCCAAGTTTTCAGGGTGAGGTTTTTACAGAATAGCACCACTGGTGGAATGACACTGACAGCTCACTCCACGTTCACTGCACCTAAGTTTTCAGGGTGATGAGATTGTTATAGAACAGCACCACTGGTTGGATGACACTGACAGCTCACTTCACGCTCACTGCATCTAAGTTTTCAGGGTGAGATTTTAACAGAATAGCACCACTGGTGGGATGACACTGAAGGCTTATACCACGCTCACTGCACCTAAGTTTTTACGCTGAGATTGTTATAGAACAGCACCACTGGTGAGATGACACTGACAGCTCACTCCACGCTCACTGTACCTAAGTTTTCAGGGTGAGATTGTTATAGAACAGCACCACTGGTGGAATGACACTGACAGCTCACTCCACGCTCACTGCATCTAAGTTTTCAGGGTGAGGTTTTTACAGAATAGCACCACTGGTGGGATGACACTGACAGCTCACTCCACGCTCACTGCACCTAAGTGTTCAGGGTGAGATTGCTATAGAACAGCACCACTGGTGGGATGACACTGACAGCTCACTCCAAGCTCACTGCACCTAAGTGTTCCGGGTGAGATTGCTATAGAACAGCACCACTGGTGGGATGACACTGACAGCTCACTCCAAGCTCACTGCACCTAAGTTTTCAGGGTGAGATTGTTATAGAACAGCACCACTGGTGGGATGACACTGACAGCTAACTCCACGCTCACTGTACCTAAGGTTTCAGTGTGAGATTATTATAGAACAGCACCACTGGTGGGATGACACTGACAGCTCACTCCACGCTCACTGTACCTAAGTTTTCAGGGTGAGATTGTTATAGAACAGCACCACTGGTGAAATGACACTGACAGCTCACTCCACGCTCACTGCATCTAAGTTTTCAGGGTGAGGTTTTTACAGAATAGCACCACTGGTGGGATGACACTGACAGCTCACTCCACGCTCACTGCACCTAAGTGTTCAGGGTGAGATTGCTATAGAACAGCACCACTGGTGGGATGACACTGACAGCTCACTCCAAGCTCACTGCACCTAAGTGTTCCGGGTGAGATTGCTATAGAACAGCACCACTGGTGGGATGACACTGACAGCTCACTCCAAGCTCACTGCACCTAAGTTTTCAGGGTGAGATTGTTATAGAACAGCACCACTGGTGGAATGACACTGACAGCTCACTCCACGCTCACTGCATCTAAGTTTTCAGGGTGAGATTGTTATAGAACAGCACCACTGGTGGGATGACACTGACAGCTCACTCCAAGCTCACTGCACCTAAGTTTTCAGGGTGAGATTGTTATAGAACAGCACCACTGGTGGGATGACACTGACAGCTCACTCCAAGCTCACTGCACCTAAGTTTTCAGGGTGAGATTGTTATAGAACAGCACCACTGGTGGGATGACACTGACAGCTCACTCCACGCTCGCTGTACCTAAGTTTTCAGGGTGAGATTGTTATAGAACAGCACCACTGGTGAGATGACACTGACAGCTCACTACACGCTCACTGCATCTAAGTTTTTAGGGTGAGGTTTTTACAGAATAGCACCACTGGTGAGATGACACTGACAGCTCACTCCACGCTCACTGCACCTAAGTGTTCAGAGTGAGATTGCTATAGAACAGCACCACTGGTGGGATGACACTGACAGCTCACCCCAAGCTCACTGCACCTAAGTTTTCAGGGTGAGATTGTTATAGAACAGCACCACTGGTGGGATGGCACTGACAGCTAACTCCACGCTCACTGTACCTAAGTTTTCAGTGTGAGATTATTATAGAACAGCACCACTGGTGGGATGACACTGACAGCTCACTCCACGCTCACTGCACCCAAGTTTTCAGGGTGAGGTTTTTACAGAATAGCACCACTGGTGGAATGACACTGACAGCTCACTCCACGTTCACTGCACCTAAGTTTTCAGGGTGATGAGATTGTTATAGAACAGCAACACTGGTTGGATGACACTGACAGCTCACTCCACGCTCACTGCATCTAAGTTTTCAGGGTGAGATTTTAACAGAATAGCACCACTGGTTGGATGACACTGACAGCTCACTCCACGTTCACTGCACCTAAGTTTTCAGGGTGATGAGATTGTTATAGAACAGCACCACTGGTTGGATGACACTGACAGCTCACTCCACGCTCACTGCATCTAAGTTTTCAGGGTGAGATTGTTATAGAACAGCACCACTGGTAGGATGACACTGACAACTCACTCCAAGCTCACAGCATCTAAGTTTTCAAGGTGAGATTGTTACAGAATAGCACCACTGGTGGGGTTACACTGACAGCTCACTCGACGCTCACTGCACCGAAGTTTTCAGGGTGAGAATGTTATAGAACAGCACCACTGGTGGGATGACACTGACAGCTCACTCCAAGCTCACTGCATCTAAGTTTTCAGGGTGAGATTGTTATAGAACAGCACCACTGGTGGGATGACACTGACAGCTCACTCCACGCTCACTGCACCCAAGTTTTCAGGGTGAGGTTTTTACAGAATAGCACCACTGGTGGAATGACACTGACAGCTCACTCCACGTTCACTGCACCTAAGTTTTCAGGGTGATGAGATTGTTATAGAACAGCACCACTGGTTGGATGACACTGACAGCTCACTTCACGCTCACTGCATCTAAGTTTTCAGGGTGAGATTTTAACAGAATAGCACCACTGGTGGGATGACACTGAAGGCTTATACCACGCTCACTGCACCTAAGTTTTTACGCTGAGATTGTTATAGAACAGCACCACTGGTGAGATGACACTGACAGCTCACTCCACGCTCACTGTACCTAAGTTTTCAGGGTGAGATTGTTATAGAACAGCACCACTGGTGGAATGACACTGACAGCTCACTCCACGCTCACTGCATCTAAGTTTTCAGGGTGAGGTTTTTACAGAATAGCACCACTGGTGGGATGACACTGACAGCTCACTCCACGCTCACTGCACCTAAGTGTTCAGGGTGAGATTGCTATAGAACAGCACCACTGGTGGGATGACACTGACAGCTCACTCCAAGCTCACTGCACCTAAGTGTTCCGGGTGAGATTGCTATAGAACAGCACCACTGGTGGGATGACACTGACAGCTCACTCCAAGCTCACTGCACCTAAGTTTTCAGGGTGAGATTGTTATAGAACAGCACCACTGGTGGGATGACACTGACAGCTCACTCCAAGCTCACTGCACCTAAGTTTTCAGGGTGAGATTGTTATAGAACAGCACCACTGGTGGGATGACACTGACAGCTCACTCCAAGCTCACTGCACCTAAGTTTTCAGGGTGAGATTGTTATAGAACAGCACCACTGGTGGGATGACACTGACAGCTCACTCCAAGCTCACTGCACCTAAGTTTTCAGGGTGAGATTGTTATAGAACAGCACCACTGGTGGGATGACACTGACAGCTCACTCCACGCTCACTGTACCTAAGTTTTCAGGGTGAGATTGTTATAGAACAGCACCACTGGTGAGATGACACTGACAGCTCACTACACGCTCACTGCATCTAAGTTTTTAGGGTGAGGTTTTTACAGAATAGCACCACTGGTGAGATGACACTGACAGCTCACTCCACGCTCACTGCACCTAAGTGTTCAGGGTGAGATTGCTATAGAACAGCACCACTGGTGGGATGACACTGACAGCTCACTCCAAGCTCACTGCACCTAAGTTTTCAGGGTGAGATTGTTATAGAACAGCACCACTGGTGGGATGACACTGACAGCTAACTCCACGCTCACTGTACCTAAGTTTTCAGTGTGAGATTATTATAGAACAGCACCACTGGTGGGATGACACTGACAGCTCACTCCACGCTCACTGTACCTAAGTTTTCAGGGTGAGATTGTTATAGAACAGCACCACTGGTGGAATGACACTGACAGCTCACTCCACGCTCACTGCATCTAAGTTTTCAGGGTGAGGTTTTTACAGAATAGCACCACTGGTGGGATGACACTGACAGCTCACTTCACGCTCACTGCATCTAAGTTTTCAGGGTGAGATTTTAACAGAATAGCACCACTGGTGGGATGACACTGAAGGCTTATACCACGCTCACTGCACCTAAGTTTTTACGCTGAGATTGTTATAGAACAGCACCACTGGTGAGATGACACTGACAGCTCACTCCACGCTCACTGTACCTAAGTTTTCAGGGTGAGATTGTTATAGAACAGCACCACTGGTGGAATGACACTGACAGCTCACTCCACGCTCACTGCATCTAAGTTTTCAGGGTGAGGTTTTTACAGAATAGCACCACTGGTGGGATGACACTGACAGCTCACTCCACGCTCACTGCACCTAAGTGTTCAGGGTGAGATTGCTATAGAACAGCACCACTGGTGGGATGACACTGACAGCTCACTCCAAGCTCACTGCACCTAAGTGTTCCGGGTGAGATTGCTATAGAACAGCACCACTGGTGGGATGACACTGACAGCTCACTCCAAGCTCACTGCACCTAAGTTTTCAGGGTGAGATTGTTATAGAACAGCACCACTGGTGGGATGACACTGACAGCTCACTCCAAGCTCACTGCACCTAAGTTTTCAGGGTGAGATTGTTATAGAACAGCACCACTGGTGGGATGACACTGACAGCTCACTCCACGCTCACTGCACCTAAGTTTTCAGGGTGAGATTGTTATAGAACAGCACCACTGGTGGGATGACACTGACAGCTCACTCCAAGCTCACTGCACCTAAGTTTTCAGGGTGAGATTGTTATAGAACAGCACCACTGGTGGGATGACACTGACAGCTCACTCCACGCTCACTGTACCTAAGTTTTCAGGGTGAGATTGTTATAGAACAGCACCACTGGTGAGATGACACTGACAGCTCACTACACGCTCACTGCATCTAAGTTTTTAGGGTGAGGTTTTTACAGAATAGCACCACTGGTGAGATGACACTGACAGCTCACTCCACGCTCACTGCACCTAAGTGTTCAGGGTGAGATTGCTATAGAACAGCACCACTGGTGGGATGACACTGACAGCTCACTCCAAGCTCACTGCACCTAAGTTTTCAGGGTGAGATTGTTATAGAACAGCACCACTGGTGGGATGACACTGACAGCTAACTCCACGCTCACTGTACCTAAGTTTTCAGTGTGAGATTATTATAGAACAGCACCACTGGTGGGATGACACTGACAGCTCACTCCACGCTCACTGTACCTAAGTTTTCAGGGTGAGATTGTTATAGAACAGCACCACTGGTGGAATGACACTGACAGCTCACTCCACGCTCACTGCATCTAAGTTTTCAGGGTGAGGTTTTTACAGAATAGCACCACTGGTGGGATGACACTGACAGCTCACTCCACGCTCACTGCACCTAAGTGTTCAGGTTGAGATTGCTATAGAACAGCACCACTGGTGGGATGACACTGACAGCTCACTCCACGCTCACTGTACCTAAGTTTTCAGGGTGAGATTGTTATAGAACAGCACCACTGGTGGAATGACACTGACAGCTCACTCCACGCTCACTGCATCTAAGTTTTCAGGGTGAGGTTTTTACAGAATAGCACCACTGGTGGGATGACACTGACAGCTCACTCCACGCTCACTGTACCTAAGTTTTCAGGGTGAGATTGTTATAGAACAGCACCACTGGTGGAATGACACTGACAGCTCACTCCAAGCTCACTGCACCTAAGTGTTCCGGGTGAGATTGCTATAGAACAGCACCACTGGTGGGATGACACTGACAGCTCACTCCACGCTCACTGTACCTAAGTTTTCAGGGTGAGATTGTTATAGAACAGCACCACTGGTGGAATGACACTGACAGCTCACTCCACGCTCACTGCATCTAAGTTTTCAGGGTGAGGTTTTTACAGAATAGCACCACTGGTGGGATGACACTGACAGCTAACTCCACGCTCACTGTACCTAAGTTTTCAGTGTGAGATTATTATAGAACAGCACCACTGGTGGGATGACACTGACAGCTCACTCCACGCTCACTGTACCTAAGTTTTCAGGGTGAGATTGTTATAGAACAGCACCACTGGTGGAATGACACTGACAGCTCACTCCACGCTCACTGCATCTAAGTTTTCAGGGTGAGGTTTTTACAGAATAGCACCACTGGTGGGATGACACTGACAGCTCACTCCACGCTCACTGTACCTAAGTTTTCAGGGTGAGATTGTTATAGAACAGCACCACTGGTGGAATGACACTGACAGCTCACTCCACGCTCACTGCATCTAAGTTTTCAGGGTGAGGTTTTTACAGAATAGCACCACTGGTGGGATGACACTGACAGCTCACTCCACGTTCACTGCACCTAAGTTTTCAGGGTGATGAGATTGTTATAGAACATCACCACTGGTTGGATGACACTGACAGCTCACTTCACGCTCACTGCATCTAAGTTTTCAGGGTGAGATTTTAACAGAATAGCACCACTGGTGGGATGACACTGAAGGCTTATACCACGCTCACTGCACCTAAGTTTTTACGCTGAGATTGTTATAGAACAGCACCACTGGTGAGATGACACTGACAGCTCACTCCACGCTCACTGTACCTAAGTTTTCAGGGTGAGATTGTTATAGAACAGCACCACTGGTGAGATGACACTGACAGCTCACTACACGCTCACTGCATCTAAGTTTTTAGGGTGAGGTTTTTACAGAATAGCACCACTGGTGAGATGACACTGACAGCTCACTCCACGCTCACTGCACCTAAGTGTTCAGGGTGAGATTGCTATAGAACAGCACCACTGGTGGGATGACACTGACAGCTAACTCCACGCTCACTGTACCTAAGTTTTCAGGGTGAGATTGTTATAGAACAGCACCACTGGTGGGATGACACTGACAGCTAACTCCACGCTCACTGTACCTAAGTTTTCAGGGTGAGATTGTTATAGAACAGCACCACTGGTGGAATGACACTGACAGCTCACTCCACGCTCACTGCATCTAAGTTTTCAGGGTGAGGTTTTTACAGAATAGCACCACTGGTGGGATGACACTGACAGCTCACTCCACGCTCACTGCACCTAAGTGTTCAGGGTGAGATTGCTATAGAACAGCACCACTGGTGGGATGACACTGACAGCTCACTCCAAGCTCACTGCACCTAAGTTTTCAGGGTGAGATTGTTACAGAACAGCACCACTGGTGGGATGACACTGACAGCTCACTCCAAGCTCACTGCACCTAAGTTTTCAGGGTGAGATTGTTATAGAACAGCACCACTGGTGGGATGACACTGACAGCTCACTCCACGCTCACTGTACCTAAGTTTTCAGGGTGAGATTGTTATAGAACAGCACCACTGGTGGAATGACACTGACAGCTCACTACACGCTCACTGCATCTAAGTTTTTAGGGTGAGGTTTTTACAGAATAGCACCACTGGTGAGATGACACTGACAGCTCACTCCACGCTCACTGCACCTAAGTGTTCAGGGTGAGATTGTTATAGAACAGCACCACTGGTGGGATGACACTGACAGCTAACTCCACGCTCACTGTACCTAAGTTTTCAGGGTGAGATTATTATAGAACAGCACCACTGGTGGGATGACACTGACAGCTCACTCCACGCTCACTGCACCCAAGTTTTCAGGGTGATGAGATTGTTATAGAACAGCACCACTGGTTGGATGACACTGACAGCTCACTCCAAGCTCACTGCACCTAAGTGTTCCGGTTGAGATTGCTATAGAACAGCACCACTGGTGGTATGACACTGACAGCTCACTCCAAGCTCACTGCACCTAAGTTTTCAGGGTGAGATTGTTATAGAACAGCACCACTGGTGGGATGACACTGACAGCTCACTCCAAGCTCACTTCACCTAAGTTTTCAGGGTGAGATTGTTATAGAACAGCACCACTGGTGGGATGACACTGACAGCTCACTCCAAGCTCACTGCACCTAAGTTTTCAGGGTGAGATTGTTACAGAACAGCACCACTGGTGGGATGACACTGACAGCTCACTCCAAGCTCACTGCACCTAAGTTTTCAGGGTGAGATTGTTATAGAACAGCACCACTGGTGGGATGACACTGACAGCTCACTCCAAGCTCACTGCACCTAAGTTTTCAGGGTGAGATTGTTATAGAACAGCACCACTGGTGGGATGACACTGACAGCTCACTCCAAGCTCACTGCACCTAAGTTTTCAGGGTGAGATTGTTATAGAACAGCACCACTGGTGGGATGACACTGACAGCTCACTCCACGCTCACTGTACCTAAGTTTTCAGGGTGAGATTGTTATAGAACAGCACCACTGGTGGAATGACACTGACAGCTCACTACACGCTCACTGCATCTAAGTTTTTAGGGTGAGGTTTTTACAGAATAGCACCACTGGTGAGATGACACTGACAGCTCACTCCACGCTCACTGCACCTAAGTGTTCAGGGTGAGATTGCTATAGAACAGCACCACTGGTGGGATGACACTGACAGCTCACTCCAAGCTCACTGCACCTAAGTTTTCAGGGTGAGATTGTTATAGAACAGCACCACTGGTGGGATGACACTGACAGCTAACTCCACGCTCACTGTGCCTAAGTTTTCAGGGTGAGATTATTATAGAACAGCACCACTGGTGGGATGACACTGACAGCTCACTCCAAGCTCACTGCACCTAAGTTTTCAGGGTGAGATTATTATAGAACAGCACCACTGGTGGGATGACACTGACAGCTCACTCCAAGCTCACTGCACCTAAGTTTTCAGGGTGAGATTGTTATAGAACAGCACCACTGGTGGGATGACACTGACAGCTCACTCCTCGCTCACTGCACCCAAGTTTTCAGGGTGAGGTTTTTACAGAATAGAACCACTGGTATGATGACACTGACAGCTCACTCCAAGCTCACTGCACCTAAGTTTTCAGGGTGAGATTGTTATAGAACAGCACCACTGGTGGGATGACACTGACAGCTCACTCCAAGCTCACTGCACCTAAGTTTTCAGGGTGAGATTGTTATAGAACAGCACCACTGGTGGGATGACACTGACAGCTCACTCCACGCTCACTGTACCTAAGTTTTCAGGGTGAGATTATTATAGAACAGCACCACTGGTGGGATGACACTGACAGCTCACTCCACGCTCACTGCACCTAAGTGTTCAGGGTGAGATTGCTATAGAACAGCACCACTGGTGGGATGACACTGACAGCTCACTCCAAGCTCACTGCACCTAAGTGTTCCGGGTGAGATTGCTATAGAACAGCACCACTGGTGGGATGACACTGACAGCTCACTCCAAGCTCACTGCACCTAAGTGTTCCGGTTGAGATTGCTATAGAACAGCACCACTGGTGGTATGACACTGACAGCTCACTCCAAGCTCACTGCACCTAAGTTTTCAGGGTGAGATTGTTATAGAACAGCACCACTGGTGGGATGACACTGACAGCTCACTCCAAGCTCACTTCACCTAAGTTTTCAGGGTGAGATTGTTATAGAACAGCACCACTGGTGGGATGACACTGACAGCTCACTCCAAGCTCACTGCACCTAAGTTTTCAGGGTGAGATTGTTACAGAACAGCACCACTGGTGGGATGACACTGACAGCTCACTCCAAGCTCACTGCACCTAAGTTTTCAGGGTGAGATTGTTATAGAACAGCACCACTGGTGGGATGACACTGACAGCTCACTCCAAGCTCACTGCACCTAAGTTTTCAGGGTGAGATTGTTATAGAACAGCACCACTGGTGGGATGACACTGACAGCTCACTCCAAGCTCACTGCACCTAAGTTTTCAGGGTGAGATTGATATAGAACAGCACCACTGGTGGGATGACACCGACAGCTCACTCCACGCTCACTGTACCTAAGTTTTCAGGGTGAGATTGTTATAGAACAGCACCACTGGTGGAATGACACTGACAGCTCACTACACGCTCACTGCATCTAAGTTTTTAGGGTGAGGTTTTTACAGAATAGCACCACTGGTGAGATGACACTGACAGCTCACTCCACGCTCACTGCACCTAAGTGTTCAGGTCGAGATTGCTATAGAACAGCACCACTGGTGGGATGACACTGACAGCTCACTCCAAGCTCACTGCACCTAAGTTTTCAGGGTGAGATTGTTATAGAACAGCACCACTGGTGGGATGACACTGACAGCTAACTCCACGCTCACTGTACCTAAGTTTTCAGGGTGAGATTATTATAGAACAGCACCACTGGTGGGATGACACTGACAGCTCACTCCAAGCTCACTGCACCTAAGTTTTCAGGGTGAGATTATTATAGAACAGCACCACTGGTGGGATGACACTGACAGCTCACTCCAAGCTCACTGCACCTAAGTTTTCAGGGTGAGATTGTTATAGAACAGCACCACTGGTGGGATGACACTGACAGCTCACTCCTCGCTCACTGCACCCAAGTTTTCAGGGTGAGGTTTTTACAGAATAGCACCACTGGTATGATGACACTGACAGCTCACTCCAAGCTCACTGCACCTAAGTTTTCAGGGTGAGATTGTTATAGAACAGCACCACTGGTGGGATGACACTGACAGCTCACTCCAAGCTCACTGCACCTAAGTTTTCAGGGTGAGATTGTTATAGAACAGCACCACTGGTATGATGACACTGACAGCTCACTCCAAGCTCACTGCACCTAAGTTTTCAGGGTGAGATTGTTATAGAACAGCACCACTGGTGGGATGACACTGACAGCTCACTCCAAGCTCACTGCACCTAAGTTTTCTGGGTGAGATTGTTATAGAACGACACCACTGGTGGGATGACACTGACAGCTCACTCCAAGCTCACTGCACCTAAGTTTTCAGGGTGAGATTGTTATAGAACAGCACCACTGGTGGGATGACACTGACAGCTCACTCCAAGCTCACTGCACCTAAGTTTTCAGGGTGAGATTGTTATAGAACAGCACCACTGGTATGATGACACTGACAGCTCACTCCAAGCTCACTGCACCTAAGTTTTCAGGGTGAGATTTTAAAAGAATAGCACCACTGGTGGGATGACACTGAAGGCTTATACCACGCTCACTGCACCTATGTTTTTACGCTGAGATTGTTATAGAACAGCACCACTGGTGAGATGACACTGACAGCTCACTCCACGCTCACTGCATCTAAGTTTTCAGGGTGAGATTTTAACAGAATAGCACCACTGGTGGGATGACACTGAAGGCTTATACCACGCTCACTGCACCTAAGTTTTTACGCTGAGATTGTTATAGAACAGCACCACTGGTGAGATGACACTGACAGCTCACTCCACGCTCACTGTACCTAAGTTTTCAGGGTAAGATTGCTATAGAACAGCACCACTGGTGGTATGACACTGACAGCTCACTCCAAGCTCACTGCACCTAAGTTTTCAGGGTGAGATTGTTATAGAACAGCACCACTGGTGGGATGACACTGACAGCTCACTCCAAGCTCACTTCACCTAAGTTTTCAGGGTGAGATTGTTATAGAACAGCACCACTGGTGGGATGACACTGACAGCTCACTCCAAGCTCACTGCACCTAAGTTTTCAGGGTGAGATTGTTATAGAACAGCACCACTGGTGGGATGACACTGACAGCTCACTCCAAGCTCACTGCACCTAAGTTTTCAGGGTGAGATTGTTATAGAACAGCACCACTGGTGGGATGACACTGACAGCTCACTCCACGCTCACTGTACCTAAGTTTTAAGGGTGAGATTATTATAGAACAGCACCACTGGTGGGATGACACTGACAGCTCACTCCACGCTCACTGCACCTAAGTGTTCAGGGTGAGATTGCTATAGAACAGCACCACTGGTGGAATGACACTGACAGCTCACTACACGCTCACTGCATCTAAGTTTTTAGGGTGAGGTTTTTACAGAATATCACCACTGGTGAGATGACACTGACAGCTCACTCCACGCTCACTGCACCTAAGTGTTCAGGGTGAGATTGCTATAAAACAGCACCACTGGTGGGATGACACTGACAGCTCACTCCAAGCTCACTGCACCTAAGTTTTCAGGGTGAGATTGTTATAGAACAGCACCACTGGTGGGATGACACTGACAGCTAACTCCACGCTCACTGTACCTAAGTTTTCAGGGTGAGATTATTATAGAACAGCACCACTGGTGGGATGACACTGACAGCTCACTCCACGCTCACTGCACCCAAGTTTTCAGGGTGAGGTTTTTACAGAATAGCACCACTGGTGGAATGACACTGACAGCTCACTCCACGTTCACTGCACCTAAGTTTTCAGGGTGATGAGATTGTTATAGAACAGCACCACTGGTTGGATGACACTGACAGCTCACTCCACGCTCACTGCATCTAAGTTTTCAGGGTGAGATTTTAACAGAATAGCACCACTGGTGGGATGACACTGAAGGCTTATACCACGCTCACTGCACCTAAGTTTTTACGCTAAGATTGTTATAGAACAGCACCACTGGTGGAATGACACTGACAGCTCACTCCACGCTCACTGCATCTAAGTTTTCAGGGTGAGGTTTTTACAGAATAGCACCACTGGTGGGATGACACTGACAGCTCACTCCACGCTCACTGCACCTAAGTGTTCAGGGTGAGATTGCTATAGAACAGCACCACTGGTGGGATGACACTGACAGCTCACTCCAAGCTCACTGCACCTAAGTGTTCCGGGTGAGATTGCTATAGAACAGCACCACTGGTGGGATGACACTGACAGCTCACTCCAAGCTCACTGCACCTAAGTTTTCAGGGTGAGATTGTTATAGAACAGCACCACTGGTGGGATGACACTGACAGCTCACTCCAAGCTCACTGCACCTAAGTTTTCAGGGTGAGATTATTATAGAACAGCACCACTGGTGGGATGACACTGACAGCTCACTCCAAGCTCACTGCACCTAAGTTTTCAGGGTGAGATTGTTATAGAACAGCACCACTGGTGGGATGACACTGACAGCTAACTCCACGCTCACTGTACCTAAGTTTTCAGGGTGAGATTATTATAGAACAGCACCACTGGTGGGATGACACTGACAGCTCACTCCACGCTCACTGCATCCAAGTTTTCAGGGTAAGGTTTTTACAGAATAGCACCACTGGTGGAATGACACTGACAGCTCACTCCACGTTCACTGCACCTAAGTTTTCAGGATGATGAGATTTTTATAGAACAGCACCACTGGTTGGATGACACTGACAGCTCACTTCACGCTCACTGCATCTAAGTTTTCAGGGTGAGATTTTAACAGAATAGCACCACTGATGGGATGACACTGAAGTCTTATACCACGCTCACTGCACCTAAGTTTTTACGCTGAGATTGTTATAGAACAGCACCACTGGTGAGATGACACTGACAGCTCACTCCACGCTCACTGTTCCTAAGTTTTCAGGGTGAGATTGTTATAGAACAGCACCACTGGTGGAATGACACTGACAGCTCACTCCACGCTCACTGCATCTAAGTTTTCAGGGTGAGGTTTTTACAGAATAGCACCACTAGTGGGATGACACTGACAGCTCACTCCACGCTCACTGCACCTTAGTGTTCAGGGTGAGATTGCTATAGAACAGCACCACTGGTGGGATGACACTGACAGCTCACTCCAAGCTCACTGCACCTAAGTGTTCCGGTTGAGATTGCTATAGAACAGCACCACTGGTGGGATGACACTGACAGCTCACTCCAAGCTCACTGCACCTAAGTTTTCAGGGTGAGATTGTTACAGAACAGCACCACTGGTGGGATGACACTGACAGCTCACTCCAAGCTCACTGCACCTAAGTTTTCAGGGTGAGATTGTTATAGAACAGCACCACTGGTGGGATGACACTGACAGCTCACTCCAAGCTCACTGCACCTAAGTTTTCAGGGTGAGATTGTTATAGAACAGCACCACTGGTGGGATGACACTGACAGCTCACTCCAAGCTCACTGCACCTAAGTTTTCAGGGTGAGATTGTTATAGAACAGCACCACTGGTGGGATGACACTGACAGCTCACTCCACGCTCACTGTACCTAAGTTTTCAGGGTGAGATTGTTATAGAACAGCACCACTGGTGGAATGACACTGACAGCTCACTACACGCTCACTGCATCTAAGTTTTTAGGGTGAGGTTTTTACAGAATAGCACCACTGGTGAGATGACACTGACAGCTCACTCCACGCTCACTGCACCTATGTGTTCAGGGTGAGATTGCTATAGAACAGCACCACTGGTGGGATGACACTGACAGCTCACTCCAAGCTCACTGCACCTAAGTTTTCAGGGTGAGATTGTTATAGAACAGCACCACTGGTGGGATGACACTGACAGCTAACTCCACGCTCACTGTACCTAAGTTTTCAGGGTGAGATTATTATAGAACAGCACCACTGGTGGGATGACACTGACAGCTCACTCCAAGCTCACTGCACCTAAGTTGTCAGGGTGAGATTATTATAGAACAGCACCACTGGTGGGATGACACTGACAGCTCACTCCAAGCTCACTGCACCTAAGTTTTCAGGGTGAGATTGTTATAGAACAGCACCACTGGTGGGATGACACTGACAGCTCACTCCTCGCTCACTGCACCCAAGTTTTCAGGGTGAGGTTTTTACAGAATAGCACCACTGGTATGATGACACTGACAGCTCACTCCAAGCTCACTGCACCTAAGTTTTCAGGGTGAGATTGTTATAGAACAGCACCACTGGTGTGATGACACTGACAGCTCACTCCAAGCTCACTGCACCTAAGTTTTCAGGGTGAGATTGTTATAGAACAGCACCACTGGTATAATGACACTGACAGCTCACTCCAAGCTCACTGCACCTAAGTTTTCAGGGTGAGATTGTTATAGAACAGCACCACTGGTGGGATGACACTGACAGCTCACTCCAAGCTCACTGCACCTAAGTTTTCAGGGTGAGATTGTTATAGAACAGCACCACTGGTGGGATGACACTGACAGCTCACTCCAAGCTCACTGCACCTAAGTTTTCAGGGTGAGATTGTTATAGAACAGCAACACTGGTGGGATGACACTGACAGCTCACTCCAAGCTCACTGCACCTAAGTTTTCAGGGTGAGATTGTTATAGAACAGCACCACTGGTATGATGACACTGACAGCTCACTCCAAGCTCACTGCACCTAAGTTTTCAGGGTGAGATTGTTATAGAACAGCACCACTGGTGGGATGACACTGACAGCTCACTCCAAGCTCACTGCACCTAAGTTTTCAGGGTGAGATTGTTATAGAACAGCACCACTGGTGGGATGACACTGACAGCTAACTCCACGCTCACTGTACCTAAGTTTTCAGGGTGAGATTATTATAGAACAGCACCACTGGTGGGATGACACTGACAGCTCACTCCACGCTCACTGCACCTAAGTGTTCAGGGTGAGATTGCTATAGAACAGCACCACTAGTGGGATGACACTGACAGCTCACTCCAAGCTCACTGCACCTAAGTTTTCAGGGTGAGATTGTTATAGAACAGCACCACTGGTGGGATGACACTGACAGCTCACTCCAAGCTCACTGCACCTAAGTTTTCAGGGTGAGATTGTTATAGAACAGCACCACTGGTGGGATGACACTGACAGCTCACTCCACGCTCACTGTACCTAAGTTTTCAGGGTGAGATTGTTATAGAACAGCACCACTGGTGGAATGACACTGACAGCTCACTACACGCTCACTGCATCTAAGTTTTTAGGGTGAGGTTTTTACAGAATAGCACCACTGGTGAGATGACACTGACAGCTCACTCCACGCTCACTGCACCTATGTGTTCAGGGTGAGATTGCTATAGAACAGCACCACTGGTGGGATGACACTGACAGCTCACTCCAAGCTCACTGCACCTAAGTTTTCAGGGTGAGATTGTTATAGAACAGCACCACTGGTGGGATGACACTGACAGCTAACTCCACGCTCACTGTACCTAAGTTTTCAGGGTGAGATTATTATAGAACAGCACCACTGGTGGGATGACACTGACAGCTCACTCCAAGCTCACTGCACCTAAGTTGTCAGGGTGAGATTATTATAGAACAGCACCACTGGTGGGATGACACTGACAGCTCACTCCAAGCTCACTGCACCTAAGTTTTCAGGGTGAGATTGTTATAGAACAGCACCACTGGTGGGATGACACTGACAGCTCACTCCTCGCTCACTGCACCCAAGTTTTCAGGGTGAGGTTTTTACAGAATAGCACCACTGGTATGATGACACTGACAGCTCACTCCAAGCTCACTGCACCTAAGTTTTCAGGGTGAGATTGTTATAGAACAGCACCACTGGTGTGATGACACTGACAGCTCACTCCAAGCTCACTGCACCTAAGTTTTCAGGGTGAGATTGTTATAGAACAGCACCACTGGTATAATGACACTGACAGCTCACTCCAAGCTCACTGCACCTAAGTTTTCAGGGTGAGATTGTTATAGAACAGCACCACTGGTGGGATGACACTGACAGCTCACTCCAAGCTCACTGCACCTAAGTTTTCAGGGTGAGATTGTTATAGAACAGCACCACTGGTGGGATGACACTGACAGCTCACTCCAAGCTCACTGCACCTAAGTTTTCAGGGTGAGATTGTTATAGAACAGCAACACTGGTGGGATGACACTGACAGCTCACTCCAAGCTCACTGCACCTAAGTTTTCAGGGTGAGATTGTTATAGAACAGCACCACTGGTATGATGACACTGACAGCTCACTCCAAGCTCACTGCACCTAAGTTTTCAGGGTGAGATTGTTATAGAACAGCACCACTGGTGGGATGACACTGACAGCTCACTCCAAGCTCACTGCACCTAAGTTTTCAGGGTGAGATTGTTATAGAACAGCACCACTGGTGGGATGACACTGACAGCTCACTCCACGCTCACTGCACCTAAGTTTTCAGGGTGAGATTATTATAGAACAGCACCACTGGTGGGATGACACTGACAGCTCACTCCACGCTCACTGCACCTAAGTGTTCAGGGTGAGATTGCTATAGAACAGCACCACTAGTGGGATGACACTGACAGCTCACTCCAAGCTCACTGCACCTAAGTGTTCCGGGTGAGATTGCTATAGAACAGCACCACTGGTGGGATGACACTGACAGCTCACTGCATGCTCACTGCACCTAAGTTTTCAGGGTGAGATTGTTATAGAACAGCACCACTGGTGGGATGACACTGACAGCTCACTCCAAGCTCACTGCACCTAAGTTTTCAGGGTGAGATTGTTATAGAACAGCACCACTGGTGGGATGACACTGACAGCTCACTCCACGCTCACTGTACCTAAGTTTTCAGGGTGAGATTGTTATAGAACAGCACCACTGGTGGAATGACACTGACAGCTCACTACACGCTCACTGCATCTAAGTTTTTAGGGTGAGGTTTTTACAGAATATCACCACTGGTGAGATGACACTGACAGCTCACTCCACGCTCACTGCACCTAAGTGTTCAGGGTGAGATTGCTATAAAACAGCACCACTGGTGGGATGACACTGACAGCTCACTCCAAGCTCACTGCACCTAAGTTTTCAGGGTGAGATTGTTATAGAACAGCACCACTGGTGGGATGACACTGACAGCTCACTCCAAGCTCACTGCACCTAAGTTTTCAGGGTGAGATTGTTATAGAACAGCACCACTGGTGGGATGACACTGACAGCTCACTCCACGCTCACTGTACCTAAGTTTTCAGGGTGAGATTGTTATAGAACAGCACCACTGGTGGAATGACACTGACAGCTCACTACACGCTCACTGCATCTAAGTTTTTAGGGTGAGGTTTTTACAGAATAGCACCACTGGTGAGATGACACTGACAGCTCACTCCACGCTCACTGCACCTATGTGTTCAGGGTGAGATTGCTATAGAACAGCACCACTGGTGGGATGACACTGACAGCTCACTCCAAGCTCACTGCACCTAAGTTTTCAGGGTGAGATTGTTATAGAACAGCACCACTGGTGGGATGACACTGACAGCTAACTCCACGCTCACTGTACCTAAGTTTTCAGGGTGAGATTATTATAGAACAGCACCACTGGTGGGATGACACTGACAGCTCACTCCAAGCTCACTGCACCTAAGTTGTCAGGGTGAGATTATTATAGAACAGCACCACTGGTGGGATGACACTGACAGCTCACTCCAAGCTCACTGCACCTAAGTTTTCAGGGTGAGATTGTTATAGAACAGCACCACTGGTGGGATGACACTGACAGCTCACTCCTCGCTCACTGCACCCAAGTTTTCAGGGTGAGGTTTTTACAGAATAGCACCACTGGTATGATGACACTGACAGCTCACTCCAAGCTCACTGCACCTAAGTTTTCAGGGTGAGATTGTTATAGAACAGCACCACTGGTGTGATGACACTGACAGCTCACTCCAAGCTCACTGCACCTAAGTTTTCAGGGTGAGATTGTTATAGAACAGCACCACTGGTATAATGACACTGACAGCTCACTCCAAGCTCACTGCACCTAAGTTTTCAGGGTGAGATTGTTATAGAACAGCACCACTGGTGGGATGACACTGACAGCTCACTCCAAGCTCACTGCACCTAAGTTTTCAGGGTGAGATTGTTATAGAACAGCACCACTGGTGGGATGACACTGACAGCTCACTCCAAGCTCACTGCACCTAAGTTTTCAGGGTGAGATTGTTATAGAACAGCAACACTGGTGGGATGACACTGACAGCTCACTCCAAGCTCACTGCACCTAAGTTTTCAGGGTGAGATTGTTATAGAACAGCACCACTGGTATGATGACACTGACAGCTCACTCCAAGCTCACTGCACCTAAGTTTTCAGGGTGAGATTGTTATAGAACAGCACCACTGGTGGGATGACACTGACAGCTCACTCCAAGCTCACTGCACCTAAGTTTTCAGGGTGAGATTGTTATAGAACAGCACCACTGGTGGGATGACACTGACAGCTCACTCCACGCTCACTGTACCTAAGTTTTCAGGGTGAGATTATTATAGAACAGCACCACTGGTGGGATGACACTGACAGCTCACTCCACGCTCACTGCACCTAAGTGTTCAGGGTGAGATTGCTATAGAACAGCACCACTAGTGGGATGACACTGACAGCTCACTCCAAGCTCACTGCACCTAAGTGTTCCGGGTGAGATTGCTATAGAACAGCACCACTGGTGGGATGACACTGACAGCTCACTGCATGCTCACTGCACCTAAGTTTTCAGGGTGAGATTGTTATAGAACAGCACCACTGGTGGGATGACACTGACAGCTCACTCCAAGCTCACTGCACCTAAGTTTTCAGGGTGAGATTGTTATAGAACAGCACCACTGGTGGGATGACACTGACAGCTCACTCCACGCTCACTGTACCTAAGTTTTCAGGGTGAGATTGTTATAGAACAGCACCACTGGTGGAATGACACTGACAGCTCACTACACGCTCACTGCATCTAAGTTTTTAGGGTGAGGTTTTTACAGAATATCACCACTGGTGAGATGACACTGACAGCTCACTCCACGCTCACTGCACCTAAGTGTTCAGGGTGAGATTGCTATAAAACAGCACCACTGGTGGGATGACACTGACAGCTCACTCCAAGCTCACTGCACCTAAGTTTTCAGGGTGAGATTGTTATAGAACAGCACCACTGGTGGGATGACACTGACAGCTAACTCCACGCTCACTGTACCTAAGTTTTCAGGGTGAGATTATTATAGAACAGCACCACTGGTGGGATGACACTGACAGCTCACTCCACGCTCACTGCACCCAAGTTTTCAGGGTGAGGTTTTTACAGAATAGCACCACTGGTGGAATGACACTGACAGCTCACTCCACGTTCACTGCACCTAAGTTTTCAGGGTGATGAGATTGTTATAGAACAGCACCACTGGTTGGATGACACTGACAGCTCACTACACGCTCACTGCACCTAAGTTTTCAGGGTGAGATTGTTATAGAACAGCACCACTGGTGGGATGACACTGACAGCTCACTCCAAGCTCACTGCACCTAAGTTTTCAGGGTGAGATTGTTATAGAACAGCACCACTGGTGGGATGACACTGACAGCTCACTCCAAGCTCACTGCACCTAAGTTTTCAGGGTGAGATTGTTATAGAACAGCACCACTGGTGGGATGACACTGACAGCTCACTCCACGCTCACTGTACCTAAGTTTTCAGGGTGAGATTGTTATAGAACAGCACCACTGGTGGAATGACACTGACAGCTCACTACACGCTCACTGCATCTAAGTTTTTAGGGTGAGGTTTTTACAGAATAGCACCACTGGTGAGATGACACTGACAGCTCACTCCACGCTCACTGCACCTATGTGTTCAGGGTGAGATTGCTATAGAACAGCACCACTGGTGGGATGACACTGACAGCTCACTCCAAGCTCACTGCACCTAAGTTTTCAGGGTGAGATTGTTATAGAACAGCACCACTGGTGGGATGACACTGACAGCTAACTCCACGCTCACTGTACCTAAGTTTTCAGGGTGAGATTATTATAGAACAGCACCACTGGTGGGATGACACTGACAGCTCACTCCAAGCTCACTGCACCTAAGTTGTCAGGGTGAGATTATTATAGAACAGCACCACTGGTGGGATGACACTGACAGCTCACTCCAAGCTCACTGCACCTAAGTTTTCAGGGTGAGATTGTTATAGAACAGCACCACTGGTGGGATGACACTGACAGCTCACTCCTCGCTCACTGCACCCAAGTTTTCAGGGTGAGGTTTTTACAGAATAGCACCACTGGTATGATGACACTGACAGCTCACTCCAAGCTCACTGCACCTAAGTTTTCAGGGTGAGATTGTTATAGAACAGCACCACTGGTGTGATGACACTGACAGCTCACTCCAAGCTCACTGCACCTAAGTTTTCAGGGTGAGATTGTTATAGAACAGCACCACTGGTATAATGACACTGACAGCTCACTCCAAGCTCACTGCACCTAAGTTTTCAGGGTGAGATTGTTATAGAACAGCACCACTGGTGGGATGACACTGACAGCTCACTCCAAGCTCACTGCACCTAAGTTTTCAGGGTGAGATTGTTATAGAACAGCACCACTGGTGGGATGACACTGACAGCTCACTCCAAGCTCACTGCACCTAAGTTTTCAGGGTGAGATTGTTATAGAACAGCAACACTGGTGGGATGACACTGACAGCTCACTCCAAGCTCACTGCACCTAAGTTTTCAGGGTGAGATTGTTATAGAACAGCACCACTGGTATGATGACACTGACAGCTCACTCCAAGCTCACTGCACCTAAGTTTTCAGGGTGAGATTGTTATAGAACAGCACCACTGGTGGGATGACACTGACAGCTCACTCCAAGCTCACTGCACCTAAGTTTTCAGGGTGAGATTGTTATAGAACAGCACCACTGGTGGGATGACACTGACAGCTCACTCCACGCTCACTGTACCTAAGTTTTCAGGGTGAGATTATTATAGAACAGCACCACTGGTGGGATGACACTGACAGCTCACTCCACGCTCACTGCACCTAAGTGTTCAGGGTGAGATTGCTATAGAACAGCACCACTGGTGGGATGACACTGACAGCTCACTCCAAGCTCACTGCACCTAAGTGTTCCGGGTGAGATTGCTATAGAACAGCACCACTGGTGGGATGACACTGACAGCTCACTGCATGCTCACTGCACCTAAGTTTTCAGGGTGAGATTGTTATAGAACAGCACCACTGGTGGGATGACACTGACAGCTCACTCCAAGCTCACTGCACCTAAGTTTTCAGGGTGAGATTGTTATAGAACAGCACCACTGGTGGGATGACACTGACAGCTCACTCCACGCTCACTGTACCTAAGTTTTCAGGGTGAGATTGTTATAGAACAGCACCACTGGTGGAATGACACTGACAGCTCACTACACGCTCACTGCATCTAAGTTTTTAGGGTGAGGTTTTTACAGAATATCACCACTGGTGAGATGACACTGACAGCTCACTCCACGCTCACTGCACCTAAGTGTTCAGGGTGAGATTGCTATAAAACAGCACCACTGGTGGGATGACACTGACAGCTCACTCCAAGCTCACTGCACCTAAGTTTTCAGGGTGAGATTGTTATAGAACAGCACCACTGGTGGGATGACACTGACAGCTAACTCCACGCTCACTGTACCTAAGTTTTCTGGGTGAGATTATTATAGAACAGCACCACTGGTGGGATGACACTGACAGCTCACTCCACGCTCACTGCACCCAAGTTTTCAGGGTGAGGTTTTTACAGAATAGCACCACTGGTGGAATGACACTGACAGCTCACTCCACGTTCACTGCACCTAAGTTTTCAGGGTGATGAGATTGTTATAGAACAGCACCACTGGTTGGATGACACTGACAGCTCACTACACGCTCACTGCATCTAAGTTTTCAGGGTGAGATTTTAACAGAATAGCACCACTGGTGGGATGACACTGAAGGCTTATACCACGCTCACTGCACCTAAGTTTTTACGCTAAGATTGTTATAGAACAGCACCACTGGTGGAATGACACTGACAGCTCACTCCAAGCTCACTGCACCTAAGTTTTCAGGGTGAGATTGTTATAGAACAGCACCACTGGTATGATGACACTGACAGCTCACTCCAAGCTCAGTGCACCTAAGTTTTCAGGGTGAGATTGTTATAGAACAGCACCACTGGTGGGATGACACTGACAGCTCACTCCAAGCTCACTGCACCTAAGTTTTCAGGGTGAGATTGTTATAGAACAGCACCACTGGTGGGATGACACTGACAGCTCACTCCAAGCTCACTGCACCTAAGTTTTCAGGGTGAGATTGTTATAGAACAGCACCACTGGTGGGATGACACTGACACCTCACTCCAAGCTCACTGCACCTAAGTTTTCAGGGTGAGATTGTTATAGAACAGCACCACTGGTGGGATGACACTGAGAGCTCACTCCAAGCTCACTGCACCTAAGTTTTCAGGGTGAGATTGTTATAGAACAGCACCACTGGTATGATGACACTGACAGCTCACTCCAAGCTCACTGCACCTAAGTTTTTAGGGTGAGATTGTTATAGAACAGCACCACTGGTGGGATGACACTGACAGCTCACTCCAAGCTCACTGCACCTAAGTTTTCAGGGTGAGATTGTTATAGAACAGCACCACTGGTGGGATGACACTGACAGCTGACTCCAAGCTCACTGCACCTAAGTTTTCAGGGTGAGATTGTTATAGAACAGCACCACTGGTGGGATGACACTGACAGCTCACTCCAAGCTCACTGCACCTAAGTTTTCAGGGTGAGATTGTTATAGAACAGCACCACTGGTATGATGACACTGACAGCTCACTCCACGCTCACTGCATCTAAGTTTTCAGGGTGAGATTTTAACAGAATAGCACCACTGGTGGGATGACACTGACAGCTCACTCCAAGCTCACTGCACCTAAGTTTTCAGGGTGAGATTGTTATAGAACAGCACCACTGGTATGATGACACTGACAGCTCACTCCAAGCTCACTGCACCTAAGTTTTTAGGGTGAGATTGTTATAGAACAGCACCACTGGTGGGATGACACTGACAGCTCACTCCAAGCTCACTGCACCTAAGTTTTCAGGGTGAGATTGTTATAGAACAGCACCACTGGTGGGATGACACTGACAGCTCACTCCAAGCTCACTGCACCTAAGTTTTCAGGGTGAGATTGTTATAGAACAGCACCACTGGTGGGATGACACTGACAGCTCACTCCAAGCTCACTGCACCTAAGTTTTCAGGGTGAGATTGTTATAGAACAGCACCACTGGTGGGATGACACTGACAGCTCACTCCAAGCTCACTGCACCTAAGTTTTCAGGGTGAGATTGTTATAGAACAGCACCACTGGTGAGATGACACTGACAGCTCACTCCACGCTCACTGTACCTAAGTTTTCAGGGTAAGATTGCTATAGAACAGCACCACTGGTGGTATGACACTGACAGCTCACTCCAAGCTCACTGCACCTAAGTTTTCAGGGTGAGATTGTTATAGAACAGCACCACTGGTGGGATGACACTGACAGCTCACTCCAAGCTCACTTCACCTAAGTTTTCAGGGTGAGATTGTTATAGAACAGCACCACTGGTGGGATGACACTGACAGCTCACTCCAAGCTCACTGCACCTAAGTTTTCAGGGTGAGATTGTTATAGAACAGCACCACTGGTGGGATGACACTGACAGCTCACTCCAAGCTCACTGCACCTAAGTTTTCAGGGTGAGATTGTTATAGAACAGCACCACTGGTATGATGACACTGACAGCTCACTCCAAGCTCACTGCACCTAAGTTTTCAGGGTGAGATTGTTATAGAACAGCACCACTGGTGGGATGACACTGACAGCTCACTCCAAGCTCACTGCACCTAAGTTTTCAGGGTGAGATTGTTATAGAACAGCACCACTGGTGGGATGACACTGACAGCTCACTCCACGCTCACTGTACCTAAGTTTTCAGGGTGAGATTATTATAGAACAGCACCACTGGTGGGATGACACTGACAGCTCACTCCACGCTCACTGCACCTAAGTGTTCAGGGTGAGATTGCTATAGAACAGCACCACTGGTGGGATGACACTGACAGCTCACTCCAAGCTCACTGCACCTAAGTGTTCCGGGTGAGATTGCTATAGAACAGCACCACTGGTGGGATGACACTGACAGCTCACTCCAAGCTCACTGCACCTAAGTTTTCAGGGTAAGATTGTTATAGAACAGCACCACTGGTGGGATGACACTGACAGCTCACTCCAAGCTCACTGCACCTAAGTTTTCAGGGTGAGATTGTTATAGAACAGCACCACTGGTGGGATGACACTGAGAGCTCACTCCACGCTCACTGCACCCAAGTTTTCAGGGTGAGGTTTTTACAGAATAGCACCACTGGTGGAATGACACTGACAGCTCACTCCACGTTCACTGCACCTAAGTTTTCAGGGTGATGAGATTGTTATAGAACAGCACCACTGGTTGGATGACACTGACAGCTCACTCCACGCTCACTGCATCTAAGTTTTCAGGGTGAGATTTTAACAGAATAGCACCACTGGTGGGATGACACTGAAGGCTTATACCACGCTCACTGCACCTAAGTTTTTACGCTGAGATTGTTATAGAACAGCACCACTGGTGGAATGACACTGACAGCTCACTCCACGCTCACTGCATCTAAGTTTTCAGGGTGAGGTTTTTACAGAATAGCACCACTGGTGGGATGACACTGACAGCTCACTCCACGCTCACTGCACCTAAGTGTTCAGGGTGAGATTGCTATAGAACAGCACCACTGGTGGGATGACACTGACAGCTCACTCCAAGCTCACTGCACCTAAGTGTTCCGGGTGAGATTGCTATAGAACAGCACCACTGGTGGGATGACACTGACAGCTCACTCCAAGCTCACTGCACCTAAGTTTTCAGGGTGAGATTGTTATAGAACAGCACCACTGGTGGGATGACACTGACAGCTCACTCCACGCTCACTGCACCTAAGTTTTCAGGGTGAGATTATTATAGAACAGCACCACTGGTGGGATGACACTGACAGCTCACTCCAAGCTCACTGCACCTAAGTTTTCAGGGTGAGATTGTTATAGAACAGCACCACTGGTGAGATGACACTGACAGCTAACTCCACGCTCACTGTACTTAAGTTTTCAGGGTGAGATTATTATAGAACAGCACCACTGGTGGGATGACACTGACAGCTCACTCCACGCTCACTGCACCCAAGTTTTCAGGGTGATGAGATTGTTATAGAACAGCACCACTGGTTGGATGACACTGACAGCTCACTCCACGCTCACTGCATCTAAGTTTTCAGGGTGAGATTTTAACAGAATAGCACCACTGGTGGGATGACACTGAAGGCTTATACCACGCTCACTGCACCTAAGTTTTTACGCTGAGATTGTTATAGAACAGCACCACTGGTGAGATGACACTGACAGCTCACTCCACGTTCACTGCACCTAAGGTTTCAGGGTGATGAGATTGTTATAGAACAGCACCACTGGTTGGATGACACTGACAGCTCACTCCAAGCTCACTGCACCTAAGTTTTCAGGGTGAGATTGTTATAGAACAGCACCACTGGTGGGATGACACTGACAGCTCACTCCACGCTCACTGTACCTAAGTTTTCAGGGTGAGATTATTAAAGAACAGCACCACTGGTGGGATGACACTGACAGCTCACTCCACGCTCACTGCACCTAAGTGTTCAGGGTGAGATTGCTATAGAACAGCACCACTGGTGGAATGACACTGACAGCTCACTACACGCTCACTGCATCTAAGTTTTTAGGGTGAGGTTTTTACAGAATATCACCACTGGTGAGATGACACTGACAGCTCACTCCACGCTCACTGCACCTAAGTGTTCAGGGTGAGATTGCTATAAAACAGCACCACTGGTGGGATGACACTGACAGCTCACTCCAAGCTCACTGCACCTAAGTTTTCAGGGTGAGATTGTTATAGAACAGCACCACTGGTGGGATCACACTGACAGCTAACTCCACGCTCACTGTACCTAAGTTTTCAGGGTGAGATTATTATAGAACAGCACCACTGGTGGGATGACACTGACAGCTCACTCCACGCTCACTGCACCCAAGTTTTCAGGGTGAGGTTTTTACAGAATAGCACCACTGGTGGAATGACACTGACAGCTCACTCCACGTTCACTGCACCTAAGTTTTCAGGGTGATGAGATTGTTATAGAACAGCACCACTGGTTGGATGACACTGACAGCTCACTCCACGCTCACTGCATCTAAGTTTTCAGGGTGAGATTTTAACAGAATAGCACCACTGGTGGGATGACACTGAAGGCTTATACCACGCTCACTGCACCTAAGTTTTTACGCTAAGATTGTTATAGAACAGCACCACTGGTGGAATGACACTGACAGCTCACTCCACGCTCACTGCATCTAAGTTTTCAGGGTGAGGTTTTTACAGAATAGCACCACTGGTGGGATGACACTGACAGCTCACTCCACGCTCACTGCACCTAAGTGTTCAGGGTGAGATTGCTATAGAACAGCACCACTGGTGGGATGACACTGACAGCTCACTCCAAGCTCACTGCACCTAAGTGTTCCGGGTGACATTGCTATAGAACAGCACCACTGGTGGGATGACACTGACAGCTCACTCCAAGCTCACTGCACCTAAGTTTTCAGGGTGAGATTGTTATAGAACAGCACCACTGGTGGGATGACACTGACAGCTCACTCCAAGCTCACTGCACCTAAGTTTTCAGGGTGAGATTATTATAGAACAGCACCACTGGTGGGATGACACTGACAGCTCACTCCAAGCTCACTGCACCTAAGTTGTCAGGGTGAGATTATTATAGAACAGCACCACTGGTGGGATGACACTGACAGCTCACTCCAAGCTCACTGCACCTAAGTTTTCAGGGTGAGATTGTTATAGAACAGCACCACTGGTGGGATGACACTGACAGCTCACTCCTCGCTCACTGCACCCAAGTTTTCAGGGTGAGGTTTTTACAGAATAGCACCACTGGTATGATGACACTGACAGCTCACTCCAAGCTCACTGCACCTAAGTTTTCAGGGTGAGATTGTTATAGAACAGCACCACTGGTGGGATGACACTGACAGCTCACTCCACGCTCACTGTACCTAAGTTTTCAGGGTGAGATTGTTATAGAACAGCACCACTGGTGGGATGACACTGACAGCTCACTCCAAGCTCACTGCACCTAAGTTTTCAGGGTGAGATTGTTATAGAACAGCACCACTGGTGGGATGACACTGACAGCTCACTCCACGCTCACTGTACCTAAGTTTTCAGGGTGAGATTATTATAGAACAGCACCACTGGTGGGATGACACTGACAGCTCACTCCACGCTCACTGCACCTAAGTGTTCAGGGTGAGATTGCTATAGAACAGCACCACTGGTGGGATGACACTGACAGCTCACTCCAAGCTCACTGCACCTAAGTGTTCCGGGTGAGATTGCTATAGAACAGCACCACTGGTGGGATGACACTGACAGCTCACTCCAAGCTCACTGCACCTAAGTTTTCAGGGTAAGATTGTTATAGAACAGCACCACTGGTGGGATGACACTGACAGCTCACTCCAAGCTCACTGCACCTAAGTTTTCAGGGTGAGATTGTTATAGAACAGCACCACTGGTGGGATGACACTGAGAGCTCACTCCACGCTCACTGCACCCAAGTTTTCAGGGTGAGGTTTTTACAGAATAGCACCACTGGTGGAATGACACTGACAGCTCACTCCACGTTCACTGCACCTAAGTTTTCAGGGTGATGAGATTGTTATAGAACAGCACCACTGGTTGGATGACACTGACAGCTCACTCCACGCTCACTGCATCTAAGTTTTCAGGGTGAGATTTTAACAGAATAGCACCACTGGTGGGATGACACTGAAGGCTTATACCACGCTCACTGCACCTAAGTTTTTACGCTGAGATTGTTATAGAACAGCACCACTGGTGGAATGACACTGACAGCTCACTCCACGCTCACTGCATCTAAGTTTTCAGGGTGAGGTTTTTACAGAATAGCACCACTGGTGGGATGACACTGACAGCTCACTCCACGCTCACTGCACCTAAGTGTTCAGGGTGAGATTGCTATAGAACAGCACCACTGGTGGGATGACACTGACAGCTCACTCCAAGCTCACTGCACCTAAGTGTTCCGGGTGAGATTGCTATAGAACAGCACCACTGGTGGGATGACACTGACAGCTCACTCCAAGCTCACTGCACCTAAGTTTTCAGGGTGAGATTGTTATAGAACAGCACCACTGGTGGGATGACACTGACAGCTCACTCCAAGCTCACTGCACCTAAGTTTTCAGGGTGAGATTATTATAGAACAGCACCACTGGTGGGATGACACTGACAGCTCACTCCAAGCTCACTGCACCTAAGTTTTCAGGGTGAGATTGTTATAGAACAGCACCACTGGTGAGATGACACTGACAGCTAACTCCACGCTCACTGTACTTAAGTTTTCAGGGTGAGATTATTATAGAACAGCACCACTGGTGGGATGACACTGACAGCTCACTCCACGCTCACTGCACCCAAGTTTTCAGGGTGATGAGATTGTTATAGAACAGCACCACTGGTTGGATGACACTGACAGCTCACTCCACGCTCACTGCATCTAAGTTTTCAGGGTGAGATTTTAACAGAATAGCACCACTGGTGGGATGACACTGAAGGCTTATACCACGCTCACTGCACCTAAGTTTTTACGCTGAGATTGTTATAGAACAGCACCACTGGTGAGATGACACTGACAGCTCACTCCACGTTCACTGCACCTAAGGTTTCAGGGTGATGAGATTGTTATAGAACAGCACCACTGGTTGGATGACACTGACAGCTCACTCCACGCTCACTGCATCTAAGTTTTCAGGGTGAGATTTTAACAGAATAGCACCACTGGTGGGATGACACTGAAGGCTTATACCACGCTCACTGCACCTAAGTTTTTACGCTGAGATTGTTATAGAACAGCACCACTGGTGAGATGACACTGACAGCTCACTCCACGCTCACTGTACCTAAGTTTTCAGGGTGAGATTGCTATAGAACAGCACCACTGGTGGTATGACACTGACAGCTCACTCCAAGCTCACTGCACCTAAGTTTTCAGGGTGAGATTGTTATAGAACAGCACCACTGGTGGGATGACACTGACAGCTCACTCCAAGCTCACTTCACCTAAGTTTTCAGGGTGAGATTGTTATAGAACAGCACCACTGGTGGGATGACACTGACAGCTCACTCCAAGCTCACTGCACCTAAGTTTTCAGGGTGAGATTGTTATAGAACAGCACCACTGGTGGGATGACACTGACAGCTCACTCCAAGCTCACTGCACCTAAGTTTTCAGGGTGAGATTGTTATAGAACAGCACCACTGGTATGATGACACTGACAGCTCACTCCAAGCTCACTGCACCTAAGTTTTCAGGGTGAGATTGTTATAGAACAGCACCACTGGTGGGATGACACTGACAGCTCACTCCAAGCTCACTGCACCTAAGTTTTCAGGGTGAGATTGTTATAGAACAGCACCACTGGTGGGATGACACTGACAGCTCACTCCACGCTCACTGTACCTAAGTTTTCAGGGTGAGATTATTATAGAACAGCACCACTGGTGGGATGACACTGACAGCTCACTCCACGCTCACTGCACCTAAGTGTTCAGGGTGAGATTGCTATAGAACAGCACCACTGGTGGAATGACACTGACAGCTCACTACACGCTCACTGCATCTAAGTTTTTAGGGTGAGGTTTTTACAGAATATCACCACTGGTGAGATGACACTGACAGCTCACTCCACGCTCACTGCAACTAAGTGTTCAGGGTGAGATTGCTATAAAACAGCACCACTGGTGGGATGACACTGACAGCTCACTCCAAGCTCACTGCACCTAAGTTTTCAGGGTGAGATTGTTATAGAACAGCACCACTGGTGGGATCACACTGACAGCTAACTCCACGCTCACTGTACCTAAGTTTTCAGGGTGAGATTATTATAGAACAGCACCACTGGTGGGATGACACTGACAGCTCACTCCACGCTCACTGCACCCAAGTTTTCAGGGTGAGGTTTTTACAGAATAGCACCACTGGTGGAATGACACTGACAGCTCACTCCACGTTCACTGCACCTAAGTTTTCAGGGTGATGAGATTGTTATAGAACAGCACCACTGGTTGGATGACACTGACAGCTCACTCCACGCTCACTGCATCTAAGTTTTCAGGGTGAGATTTTAACAGAATAGCACCACTGGTGGGATGACACTGAAGGCTTATACCACGCTCACTGCACCTAAGTTTTTACGCTAAGATTGTTATAGAACAGCACCACTGGTGGAATGACACTGACAGCTCACTCCACGCTCACTGCATCTAAGTTTTCAGGGTGAGGTTTTTACAGAATAGCACCACTGGTGGGATGACACTGACAGCTCACTCCACGCTCACTGCACCTAAGTGTTCAGGGTGAGATTGCTATAGAACAGCACCACTGGTGGGATGACACTGACAGCTCACTCCAAGCTCACTGCACCTAAGTGTTCCGGGTGACATTGCTATAGAACAGCACCACTGGTGGGATGACACTGACAGCTCACTCCAAGCTCACTGCACCTAAGTTTTCAGGGTGAGATTGTTATAGAACAGCACCACTGGTGGGATGACACTGACAGCTCACTCCAAGCTCACTGCACCTAAGTTTTCAGGGTGAGATTATTATAGAACAGCACCACTGGTGGGATGACACTGACAGCTCACTCCAAGCTCACTGCACCTAAGTTTTCAGGGTGAGATTGTTATAGAACAGCACCACTGGTGGGATGACACTGACAGCTAACTCCACGCTCACTGTACCTAAGTTTTCAGGGTGAGATTATTATAGAACAGCACCACTGGTGGGATGACACTGACAGCTCACTCCACGCTCACTGCACCCAAGTTTTCAGGGTAAGGTTTTTACAGAATAGCACCACTGGTGGAATGACACTGACAGCTCACTCCACGTTCACTGCACCTAAGTTTTCAGGGTGATGAGATTTTTATAGAACAGCACCACTGGTTGGATGACACTGACAGCTCACTTCACGCTCACTGCATCTAAGTTTTCAGGGTGAGATTTTAACAGAATAGCACCACTGATGGGATGATTCTGAAGGCTTATACCACGCTCACTGCACCTAAGTTTTTACGCTGAGATTGTTATAGAACAGCACCACTGGTGAGATGACACTGACAGCTCACTCCACGCTCACTGTACCTAAGTTTTCAGGGTGAGATTGTTATAGAACAGCACCACTGGTGGAATGACACTGACAGCTCACTCCACGCTCACTACATCTAAGTTTTCAGGGTGAGGTTTTTACAGAATAGCACCACTAGTGGGATGACACTGACAGCTCACTCCACGCTCACTGCACCTTAGTGTTCAGGGTGAGATTGCTATAGAACAGCACCACTGGTGGGATGACACTGACAGCTCACTCCAAGCTCACTGCACCTAAGTGTTCCGGTTGAGATTGCTATAGAACAGCACCACTGGTGGGATGACACTGACAGCTCACTCTCACTGCACCTAAGTTTTCAGGGTGAGATTGTTACAGAACAGCACCACTGGTGGGATGACACTGACAGCTCACTCCAAGCTCACTGCACCTAAGTTTTCAGGGTGAGATTGTTATAGAACAGCACCACTGGTGGGATGACACTGACAGCTCACTCCAAGCTCACTGCACCTAAGTTTTCAGGGTGAGATTGTTATAGAACAGCACCACTGGTGGGATGACACTGACAGCTCACTCCAAGCTCACTGCACCTAAGTTTTCAGGGTGAGATTGTTATAGAACAGCACCACTGGTGGGATGACACTGACAGCTCACTCCACGCTCACTGTACCTAAGTTTTCAGGGTGAGATTGTTATAGAACAGCACCACTGGTGGAATGACACTGACAGCTCACTACACGCTCACTGCATCTAAGTTTTTAGGGTGAGGTTTTTACAGAATAGCACCACTGGTGAGATGACACTGACAGCTCACTCCACGCTCACTGCACCTATGTGTTCAGGGTGAGATTGCTATAGAACAGCACCACTGGTGGGATGACACTGACAGCTCACTCCAAGCTCACTGCACCTAAGTTTTCAGGGTGAGATTGTTATAGAACAGCACCACTGGTGGGATGACACTGACAGCTCACTCCTCGCTCACTGCACCCAAGTTTTCAGGGTGAGGTTTTTACAGAATAGCACCACTGGTATGATGACAATGACAGCTCACTCCAAGCTCACTGCACCTAAGTTTTCAGGGTGAGATTGTTATAGAACAGCACCACTGGTGTGATGACACTGACAGCTCACTCCAAGCTCACTGCACCTAAGTTTTCAGGGTGAGATTGTTATAGAACAGCACCACTGGTATAATGACACTGACAGCTCACTCCAAGCTCACTGCACCTAAGTTTTCAGGGTGAGATTGTTATAGAACAGCACCACTGGTGGGATGACACTGACAGCTCACTCCAAGCTCACTGCACCTAAGTTTTCAGGGTGAGATTGTTATAGAACAGCACCACTGGTGGGATGACACTGACAGCTCACTCCAAGCTCACTGCACCTAAGTTTTCAGGGTGAGATTGTTATAGAACAGCACCACTGGTGGGATGACACTGACAGCTCACTCCAAGCTCACTGCACCTAAGTTTTCAGGGTGAGATTGTTATAGAACAGCACCACTGGTATGATGACACTGACAGCTCACTCCAAGCTCACTGCACCTAAGTTTTCAGGGTGAGATTGTTATAGAACAGCACCACTGGTGGGATGACACTGACAGCTCACTCCAAGCTCACTGCACCTAAGTTTTCAGGGTGAGATTGTTATAGAACAGCACCACTGGTGGGATGACACTGACAGCTCACTCCACGCTCACTGTACCTAAGTTTTCAGGGTGAGATTATTATAGAACAGCACCACTGGTGGGATGACACTGACAGCTCACTCCACGCTCACTGCACCTAAGTGTTCAGGGTGAGATTGCTATAGAACAGCACCACTGGTGGGATGACACTGACAGCTCACTCCAAGCTCACTGCACCTAAGTGTTCCGGGTGAGATTGCTATAGAACAGCACCACTGGTGGGATGACACTGACAGCTCACTCCAAGCTCACTGCACCTAAGTTTTCAGGGTGAGATTGTTATAGAACAGCACCACTGGTGGGATGACACTGACAGCTCACTCCAAGCTCACTGCACCTAAGTTTTCAGGGTAAGATTGTTATAGAACAGCACCACTGGTGGGATGACACTGACAGCTCACTCCACGCTCACTGTACCTAAGTTTTCAGGGTGAGATTGTTATAGAACAGCACCACTGGTGGAATGACACTGACAGCTCACTACACGCTCACTGCATCTAAGTTTTTAGGGTGAGGTTTTTACAGAATATCACCACTGGTGAGATGACACTGACAGCTCACTCCACGCTCACTGCACCTAAGTGTTCAGGGTGAGATTGCTATAAAACAGCACCACTGGTGGGATGACACTGACAGCTCACTCCAAGCTCACTGCACCTAAGTTTTCAGGGTGAGATTGTTATAGAACAGCACCACTGGTGGGATGACACTGACAGCTAACTCCACGCTCACTGTACCTAAGTTTTCAGGGTGAGATTATTATAGAACAGCACCACTGGTGGGATGACACTGACAGCTCACTCCACGCTCACTGCACCTAAGTTTTCAGGGTGATGAGATTGTTATAGAACAGCACCACTGGTTGGATGACACTGACAGCTCACTACACGCTCACTGCATCTAAGTTTTCAGGGTGAGATTTTAACAGAATAGCACCACTGGTGGGATGACACTGAAGGCTTATACCACGCTCACTGCACCTAAGTTTTTACGCTAAGATTGTTATAGAACAGCACCACTGGTGGAATGACACTGACAGCTCACTCCAAGCTCACTGCACCTAAGTTTTCAGGGTGAGATTGTTATAGAACAGCACCACTGGTATGATGACACTGACAGCTCACTCCAAGCTCAGTGCACCTAAGTTTTCAGGGTGAGATTGTTATAGAACAGCACCACTGGTGGGATCACACTGACAGCTAACTCCACGCTCACTGTACCTAAGTTTTCAGGGTGAGATTATTATAGAACAGCACCACTGGTGGGATGACACTGACAGCTCACTCCAAGCTCACTGCACCTAAGTTTTCAGGGTGAGATTGTTATAGAACAGCACCACTGGTGGGATGACACTGACAGCTCACTCCAAGCTCACTGCACCTAAGTTTTCAGGGTGAGATTGTTATAGAACAGCACCACTGGTGGGATGACACTGACAGCTCACTCCAAGCTCACTGCACCTAAGTTTTCAGGGTGAGATTGTTATAGAACAGCACCACTGGTGGGATGACACTGACAGCTCACTCCAAGCTCACTGCACCTAAGTTTTCAGGGTGAGATTGTTATAGAACAGCACCACTGGTATGATGACACTGACAGCTCACTCCAAGCTCACTGCACCTAAGTTTTTAGGGTGAGATTGTTATAGAACAGCACCACTGGTGGGATGACACTGACAGCTCACTCCAAGCTCATTGCACCTAAGTTTTCAGGGTGAGATTGTTATAGAACAGCACCACTGGTGGGATGACACTGACAGCTCACTCCAAGCTCACTGCACCTAAGTTTTCAGGGTGAGATTGTTATAGAACAGCACCACTGGTGGGATGACACTGACAGCTCACTCCAAGCTCACTTCACCTAAGTTTTCAGGGTGAGATTGTTATAGAACAGCACCACTGGTGGGATGACACTGACAGCTCACTCCAAGCTCACTGCACCTAAGTTTTCAGGGTGAGATTGTTATAGAACAGCACCACTGGTGGGATGACACTGACAGCTCACTCCAAGCTCACTGCACCTAAGTTTTCAGGGTGAGATTGTTATAGAACAGCACCACTGGTGTGATGACACTGACAGCTCACTCCAAGCTCACTGCACCTAAGTTTTCAGGGTGAGATTGTTATAGAACAGCACCACTGGTGGGATGACACTGACAGCTCACTCCAAGCTCACTGCACCTAAGTTTTCAGGGTGAGATTGTTATAGAACAGCACCACTGGTGGGATGACACTGACAGCTCACTCCACGCTCACTGTAACTAAGTTTTCATTGTGAGATTATTATAGAACAGCACCACTGGTGGGATGACACTGACAGCTCACTCCACGCTCACTGCACCTAAGTGTTCAGGGTGAGATTGCTATAGAACAGCACCACTGGTGGGATGACACTGACAGCTCACTCCAAGCTCACTGCACCTAAGTGTTCCGGGTGAGATTGCTATAGAACAGCACCACTGGTGGGATGACACTGACAGCTCACTCCAAGCTCACTGCACCTAAGTTTTCAGGGTGAGATTGTTATAGAACAGCACCACTGGTGGGATGACACTGACAGCTCACTCTACGTTCACTGCACATAAGGTTTCAGGGTGATGAGATTGTTATAGAACAGCACCACTGGTTGGAGGACACTGACAGCTCACTCCACGCTCACTGCATCTAAGTTTTCAGGGTGAGATTGCTATAGAACAGCACCACTGGTGGGATGACACTGACAGCTCACTCCAAGCTCACTGCACCTAAGTTTTCAGGGTGAGATTGTTATAGAACAGCACCACTGGTGAGATGACACTGACAGCTAACTCCACGCTCACTGTACCTAAGTTTTCAGGGTGAGATTATTATAGAACAGCACCACTGGTGGGATGACACTGACAGCTCACTCCACGCTCACTGCACCCAAGTTTTCAGGGTGATGAGATTGTTATAGAACAGCACCACTGGTTGGATGACACTGACAGCTCACTCCACGCTCACTGCATCTAAGTTTTCAGGGTGAGATTTTAACAGAATAGCACCACTGGTGGGATGACACTGAAGGCTTATACCACGCTCACTGCACCTAAGTTTTTACGCTGAGATTGTTATAGAACAGCACCACTGGTGAGATGACACTGACAGCTCACTCTACGTTCACTGCACATAAGGTTTCAGGGTGATGAGATTGTTATAGAACAGCACCACTGGTTGGAGGACACTGACAGCTCACTCCACGCTCACTGCATCTAAGTTTTCAGGGTGAGATTTTAACAGAATAGCACCACTGGTGGGATGACACTGAAGGCTTATACCACGCTCACTGCACCTAAGTTTTTACGCTGAGATTGTTATAGAACAGCACCACTGGTGAGATGACACTGACAGCTCACTCCACGCTCACTGTACCTAAGTTTTCAGGGTGAGATTGCTATAGAACAGCACCACTGGTGGTATGACACTGACAGCTCACTCCAAGCTCACTGCACCTAAGTTTTCAGGGTGAGATTGTTATAGAACAGCACCACTGGTGGGATGACACTGACAGCTCACTCCAAGCTCACTTCACCTAAGTTTTCAGGGTGAGATTGTTATAGAACAGCACCACTGGTGGGATGACACTGACAGCTCACTCCAAGCTCACTGCACCTAAGTTTTCAGGGTGAGATTGTTATAGAACAGCACCACTGGTGGGATGACACTGACAGCTCACTCCAAGCTCACTGCACCTAAGTTTTCAGGGTGAGATTGTTATAGAACAGCACCACTGGTATGATGACACTGACAGCTCACTCCAAGCTCACTGCACCTAAGTTTTCAGGGTGAGATTGTTATAGAACAGCACCACTGGTGGGATGACACTGACAGCTCACTCCAAGCTCACTGCACCTAAGTTTTCAGGGTGAGATTGTTATAGAACAGCACCACTGGTGGGATGACACTGACAGCTCACTCCACGCTCACTGTACCTAAGTTTTCAGGGTGAGATTATTATAGAACAGCACCACTGGTGGGATGACACTGACAGCTCACTCCACGCTCACTGCACCTAAGTGTTCAGGGTGAGATTGCTATAGAACAGCACCACTGGTGGGATGACACTGACAGCTCACTCCAAGCTCACTGCACCTAAGTGTTCCGGGTGAGATTGCTATAGAACAGCACCACTGGTGGGATGACACTGACAGCTCACTCCAAGCTCACTGCACCTAAGTTTTCAGGGTGAGATTGTTATAGAACAGCACCACTGGTGGGATGACACTGACAGCTCACTCCAAGCTCACTGCACCTAAGTTTTCAGGGTGAGATTGTTATAGAACAGCACCACTGGTGGGATGACACTGACAGCTCACTCCACGCTCACTGCACCCAAGTTTTCAGGGTGATGAGATTGTTATAGAACAGCACCACTGGTTGGATGACACTGACAGTTCACTCCACGCTCACTGCATCTAAGTTTTCAGGGTGAGATTTTAACAGAATAGCACCACTGGTGGGATGACACTGAAGGCTTATACCACGCTCACTGCACCTAAGTTTTTACGCTGAGATTGTTATAGAACAGCACCACTGGTGAGATGACACTGACAGCTCACTCTACGTTCACTGCACCTAAGGTTTCAGGGTGATGAGATTGTTATAGAACAGCACCACTGGTTGGATGACACTGACAGCTCACTCCACGCTCACTGCATCTAAGTTTTCAGGGTGAGATTTTAACAGAATAGCACCACTGGTGGGATGACACTGAAGGCTTATACCACGCTCACTGCACCTAAGTTTTTACGCTGAGATTGTTATAGAACAGCACCACTGGTGAGATGACACTGACAGCTCACTCCACGCTCACTGTACCTAAGTTTTCAGGGTGAGATTGCTATAGAACAGCACCACTGGTGGTATGACACTGACAGCTCACTCCACGCTCACTGCACCTAAGTTTTCAGGGTGAGATTGTTATAGAACAGCACCACTGGTGGGATGACACTGACAGCTCACTCCAAGCTCACTTCACCTAAGTTTTCAGGGTGAGATTGTTATAGAACAGCACCACTGGTGGGATGACACTGACAGCTCACTCCAAGCTCACTGCACCTAAGTTTTCAGGGTGAGATTGTTATAGAACAGCACCACTGGTGGGATGACACTGACAGCTCACTCCAAGCTCACTGCACCTAAGTTTTCAGGGTGAGATTGTTATAGAACAGCACCACTGGTATGATGACACTGACAGCTCACTCCAAGCTCACTGCACCTAAGTTTTTAGGGTGAGATTGTTATAGAACAGCACCACTGGTGGGATGACACTGACAGCTCACTCCAAGTTCACTGCACCTAAGTTTTCAGGGTGAGATTGTTATAGAACAGCACCACTGGTGGGATGACACTGACAGCTCACTCCACGCTCACTGTACCTAAGTTTTCAGGGTGAGATTATTATAGAACAGCACCACTGGTGGGATGACACTGACAGCTCACTCCACGCTCACTGCACCTAAGTGTTCAGGGTGAGATTGCTATAGAACAGCACCACTGGTGGGATGACACTGACAGCTCACTCCAAGCTCACTGCACCTAAGTGTTCCGGGTGAGATTGCTATAGAACAGCACCACTGGTGGGATGACACTGACAGCTCACTCCAAGCTCACTGCACCTAAGTTTTCAGGGTGAGATTGTTATAGAACAGCACCACTGGTGGGATGACACTGACAGCTCACTCCAAGCTCACTGCACCTAAGTTTTCAGGGTGAGATTGTTATAGAACAGCACCACTGGTGGGATGACACTGACAGCTCACTCCACGCTCACTGCACCCAAGTTTTCAGGGTGATGAGATTGTTATAGAACAGCACCACTGGTTGGATGACACTGACAGCTCACTCCACGCTCACTGCATCTAAGTTTTCAGGGTGAGATTTTAACAGAATAGCACCACTGGTGGGATGACACTGAAGGCTTATACCACGCTCACTGCACCTAAGTTTTTACGCTGAGATTGTTATAGAACAGCACTACTGGTGAGATGACACTGACAGCTCACTCTACGTTCACTGCACCTAAGGTTTCAGGGTGATGAGATTGTTATAGAACAGCACCACTGGTTGGATGACACTGACAGCTCACTCCACGCTCACTGCATCTAAGTTTTCAGGGTGAGATTTTAACAGAATAGCACCACTGGTGGGATGACACTGAAGGCTTATACCACGCTCACTGCACCTAAGTTTTTACGCTGAGATTGTTATAGAACAGCACCACTGGTGAGATGACACTGACAGCTCACTCCACGCTCACTGTACCTAAGTTTTCAGGGTGAGATTATTATAGAACAGCACCACTGGTGGGATGACACTGACAGCTCACTCCACGCTCACTGCACCTAAGTGTTCAGGGTGAGATTGCTATAGAACAGCACCACTGGTGGGATGACACTGACAGCTCACTCCAAGCTCACTGCACCTAAGTGTTCCGGGTGAGATTGCTATAGAACAGCACCACTGGTGGGATGACACTGACAGCTCACTCCAAGCTCACTGCACCTAAGTTTTCAGGGTGAGATTGTTATAGAACAGCACCACTGGTGGGATGACACTGACAGCTCACTCCAAGCTCACTGCACCTAAGTTTTCAGGGTGAGATTGTTATAGAACAGCACCACTGGTGGGATGACACTGACAGCTCACTCCACGCTCACTGCACCCAAGTTTTCAGGGTGATGAGATTGTTATAGAACAGCACCACTGGTTGGATGACACTGACAGTTCACTCCACGCTCACTGCATCTAAGTTTTCAGGGTGAGATTTTAACAGAATAGCACCACTGGTGGGATGACACTGAAGGCTTATACCACGCTCACTGCACCTAAGTTTTTACGCTGAGATTGTTATAGAACAGCACCACTGGTGAGATGACACTGACAGCTCACTCTACGTTCACTGCACCTAAGGTTTCAGGGTGATGAGATTGTTATAGAACAGCACCACTGGTTGGATGACACTGACAGCTCACTCCACGCTCACTGCATCTAAGTTTTCAGGGTGAGATTTTAACAGAATAGCACCACTGGTGGGATGACACTGAAGGCTTATACCACGCTCACTGCACCTAAGTTTTTACGCTGAGATTGTTATAGAACAGCACCACTGGTGAGATGACACTGACAGCTCACTCCACGCTCACTGTACCTAAGTTTTCAGGGTGAGATTGCTATAGAACAGCACCACTGGTGGTATGACACTGACAGCTCACTCCAAGCTCACTGCACCTAAGTTTTCAGGGTGAGATTGTTATAGAACAGCACCACTGGTGGGATGACACTGACAGCTCACTCCACGCTCACTTCACCTAAGTTTTCAGGGTGAGATTGTTATAGAACAGCACCACTGGTGGGATGACACTGACAGCTCACTCCAAGCTCACTGCACCTAAGTTTTCAGGGTGAGATTGTTATAGAACAGCACCACTGGTGGGATGACACTGACAGCTCACTCCAAGCTCACTGCACCTAAGTTTTCAGGGTGAGATTGTTATAGAACAGCACCACTGGTATGATGACACTGACAGCTCACTCCAAGCTCACTGCACCTAAGTTTTCAGGGTGAGATTGTTATAGAACAGCACCACTGGTGGGATGACACTGACAGCTCACTCCAAGTTCACTGCACCTAAGTTTTCAGGGTGAGATTGTTATAGAACAGCACCACTGGTGGGATGACACTGACAGCTCACTCCACGCTCACTGTACCTAAGTTTTCAGGGTGAGATTATTATAGAACAGCACCACTGGTGGGATGACACTGACAGCTCACTCCACGCTCACTGCACCTAAGTGTTCAGGGTGAGATTGCTATAGAACAGCACCACTGGTGGGATGACACTGACAGCTCACTCCAAGCTCACTGCACCTAAGTGTTCCGGGTGAGATTGCTATAGAACAGCACCACTGGTGGGATGACACTGACAGCTCACTCCAAGCTCACTGCACCTAAGTTTTCAGGGTGAGATTGTTATAGAACAGCACCACTGGTGGGATGACACTGACAGCTCACTCCAAGCTCACTGCACCTAAGTTTTCAGGGTGAGATTGTTATAGAACAGCACCACTGGTGGGATGACACTGACAGCTCACACCACGCTCACTGCACCCAAGTTTTCAGGGTGAAATTGCTATTGAACAGCACCACTGGTGGGATGACACTGACAGCTAACTCCAAGCTCACTGCATCTAAGTTTTCAGGGTGATGAGATTGTTATAGAACAGCACCACTGGTTGGATGACACTGACAGCTCACTCCAAGCTCACTGCATCTAAGTTTTCAGGGTGAGATTGTTATAGAACAGCACCACTGGTTGGATGACACTGACAGCTCACTCCACGCTCACTGCATCTAAGTTTTCAGGGTGAGATTTTAACAGAATAGCACCACTGGTGGGATGACACTGAAGGCTTATACCACGCTCACTGCACCTAAGTTTTTACGCTGAGATTGTTATAGAACAGCACCACTGGTGAGATGACACTGACAGCTCACTCTACGTTCACTGCACCTAAGGTTTCAGGGTGATGAGATTGTTATAGAACAGCACCACTGGTTGGATGACACTGACAGCTCACTCCACGCTCACTGCATCTAAGTTTTCAGGGTGAGATTTTAACAGAATAGCACCACTGGTGGGATGACACTGAAGGCTTATACCACGCTCACTGCACCTAAGTTTTTACGCTGAGATTGTTATAGAACAGCACCACTGGTGAGATGACACTGACAGCTCACTCCACGCTCACTGTACCTAAGTTTTCAGGGTGAGATTGCTATAGAACAGCACCACTGGTGGTATGACACTGACAGCTCACTCCAAGCTCACTGCACCTAAGTTTTCAGGGTGAGATTGTTATAGAACAGCACCACTGGTGGGATGACACTGACAGCTCACTCCAAGCTCACTGCACCTAAGTTTTCAGGGTGAGATTGTTATAGAACAGCACCACTGGTGGGATGACACTGACAGCTCACTCCAAGCTCACTGCACCTAAGTTTTCAGGGTGAGATTGTTATAGAACAGCACCACTGGTGGGATGACACTGACAGCTCACTCCAAGCTCACTGCACCTAAGTTTTCAGGGTGAGATTGTTATAGAACAGCACCACTGGTGGGATGACACTGACAGCTCACTCCAAGCTCACTGCACCTAAGTTTTCAGGGTGAGATTGTTATAGAACAGCACCACTGGTATGATGACACTGACAGCTCACTCCAAGCTCACTGCACCTAAGTTTTCAGGGTGAGATTGTTATAGAACAGCACCACTGGTGGGATGACACTGACAGCTCACTCCAAGCTCACTGCACCTAAGTTTTCAGGGTGAGATTGTTATAGAACAGCACCACTGGTGGGATGACACTGACAGCTCACTCCACGCTCACTGTACCTAAGTTTTCAGGGTGAGATTATTATAGAACAGCACCACTGGTGGGATGACACTGACAGCTCACTCCACGCTCACTGCACCTAAGTGTTCAGGGTGAGATTGCTATAGAACAGCACCACTGGTGGGATGACACTGACAGCTCACTCCAAGCTCACTGCACCTAAGTGTTCCGGGTGAGATTGCTATAGAACAGCACCACTGGTGGGATGACACTGACAGCTCACTCCAAGCTCACTGCACCTAAGTTTTCAGGGTGAGATTGTTATAGAACAGCACCACTGGTGGGATGACACTGACAGCTCACTCCAAGCTCACTGCACCTAAGTTTTCAGGGTGAGATTGTTATAGAACAGCACCACTGGTGGGATGACACTGACAGCTCACTCCACGCTCACTGTACCTAAGTTTTCAGGGTGAGATTGTTATAGAACAGCACCACTGGTGGAATGACACTGACAGCTCACTACACGCTCACTGCATCTAAGTTTTTAGGGTGAGGTTTTTACAGAATATCACCACTGGTGAGATGACACTGACAGCTCACTCCACGCTCACTGCACCTAAGTGTTCAGGGTGAGATTGCTATAAAACAGCACCACTGGTGGGATGACACTGACAGCTCACTCCACGCTCACTGCACCTAAGTGTTCAGGGTGAGATTGCTATAGAACAGCACCACTGGTGGGATGACACTGACAGCTCACTCCAAGCTCACTGCACCTAAGTGTTCCGGGTGAGATTGCTATAGAACAGCACCACTGGTGGGATGAAGCTGACAGCTCACTCCAAGCTCACTGCACCTAAGTTTTCAGGGTGAGATTGTTATAGAACAGCACCACTGGTGGGATGACACTGACAGCTCACTCCAAGCTCACTGCACCTAAGTTTTCAGGGTGAGATTGTTATAGAACAGCACCACTGGTGGGATGACACTGACAGCTCACTCCACGCTCACTGCACCCAAGTTTTCAGGGTGATGAGATTGTTATAGAACAGCACCACTGGTTGGATGACACTGACAGCTCACTCCACGCTCACTGCATCTAAGTTTTCAGGGTGAGATTTTAACAGAATAGCACCACTGGTGGGATGACACTGAAGGCTTATACCACGCTCACTGCACCTAAGTTTTTACGCTGAGATTGTTATAGAACAGCACCACTGGTGAGATGACACTGACAGCTCACTCTACGTTCACTGCACCTAAGGTTTCAGGGTGATGAGATTGTTATAGAACAGCACCACTGGTGGGATGACACTGACAGCTCACTCCAAGCTCACTGCACCTAAGTTTTCAGGGTGAGATTGATATAGAACAGCACCACTGGTGGGATGACACTGACAGCTAACTCCACGCTCACTGTACCTAAGTTTTCAGGGTGAGATTATTATAGAACAGCACCACTGGTGGGATGACACTGACAGCTCACTCCACGCTCACTGCACCCAAGTTTTCAGGGTAAGGTTTTTACAGAATAGCACCACTGGTGGAATGACACTGACAGCTCACTACACGTTCACTGCACCTAAGTTTTCAGGGTGATGAGATTGTTATAGAACAGCACCACTGGTTGGATGACACTGACAGCTCACTTCACGCTCACTGCATCTAAGTTTTCAGGGTGAGATTTTAACAGAATAGCACCACTGATGGGATGACACTGAAGGCTTATACCACGCTCACTGCACCTAAGTTTTTACGCTGAGATTGTTATAGAACAGCACCACTGGTGAGATGACACTGACAGCTCACTCCACGCTCACTGTACCTAAGTTTTCAGGGTGAGATTGCTATAGAACAGCACCACTGGTGGGATGACACTGACAGCTCACTCCAAGCTCACTGCATCTAAGTTTTCAGGGTGAGATTGTTATAGAACAGCACCACTGGTATGATGACACTGACAGCTCACTCCAAGCTCACTGCACCTAAGTTTTCAGGGTGAGATTGTTATAGAACAGCACCACTGGTGGGATGACACTGACAGCTCACTCCAAGCTCACTGCACCTAAGTTTTCAGGGTGAGATTGTTATAGAACAGCACCACTGGTGGGATGACACTGACAGCTCACTCCAAGCTCACTGCACCTAAGTTTTCAGGGTGAGATTATTATAGAACAGCACCACTGGTGGGATGACACTGACAGCTCACTCCAAGCTCACTGCACCTAAGTTTTCAGGGTGAGATTGTTATAGAACAGCACCACTGGTGAGATGACACTGACAGCTAACTCCACGCTCACTGTACCTAAGTTTTCAGGGTGAGATTATTATAGAACAGCACCACTGGTGGGATGACACTGACAGCTCACTCCACGCTCACTGCACCCAAGTTTTCAGGGTGATGAGATTGTTATAGAACAGCACCACTGGTTGGATGACACTGACAGCTCACTCCACGCTCACTGCATCTAAGTTTTCAGGGTGAGATTTTAACAGAATAGCACCACTGGTGGGATGACACTGAAGGCTTATACCACGCTCACTGCACCTAAGTTTTTACGCTGAGATTGTTATAGAACAGCACCACTGGTGAGATGACACTGACAGCTCACTCTACGTTCACTGCACCTAAGGTTTCAGGGTGATGAGATTGTTATAGAACAGCACCACTGGTTGGATGACACTGACAGCTCACTCCACGCTCACTGCATCTAAGTTTTCAGGGTGAGATTTTAACAGAATAGCACCACTGGTGGGATGACACTGAAGGCTTATACCACGCTCACTGCACCTAAGTTTTTACGCTGAGATTGTTATAGAACAGCACCACTGGTGAGATGACACTGACAGCTCACTCCACGCTCACTGTACCTAAGTTTTCAGGGTGAGATTGCTATAGAACAGCACCACTGGTGGCATGACACTGACAGCTCACTCCAAGCTCACTGCACCTAAGTTTTCAGGGTGAGATTGTTATAGAACAGCACCACTGGTGGGATGACACTGACAGCTCACTCCAAGCTCACTTCACCTAAGTTTTCAGGGTGAGATTGTTATAGAACAGCACCACTGGTGGGATGACACTGACAGCTCACTCCAAGCTCACTGCACCTAAGTTTTCAGGGTGAGATTGTTATAGAACAGCACCACTGGTGGGATGACACTGACAGCTCACTCCAAGCTCACTGCACCTAAGTTTTCAGGGTGAGATTGTTATAGAACAGCACCACTGGTATGATGACACTGACAGCTCACTCCAAGCTCACTGCACCTAAGTTTTCAGGGTGAGATTGTTATAGAACAGCACCACTGGTGGGATGACACTGACAGCTCACTCCAAGCTCACTGCACCTAAGTTTTCAGGGTGAGATTGTTATAGAACAGCACCACTGGTGGGATGACACTGACAGCTCACTCCAAGCTCACTGCACCCAAGTTTTCAGGGTGAGGTTTTTACAGAATAGCACCACTGGTGGAATGACACTGACAGCTCACTCCACGTTCACTGCACCTAAGTTTTCAGGGTGATGAGATTGTTATAGAACAGCACCACTGGTTGGATGACACTGACAGCTCACTCCACGCTCACTGCATCTAAGTTTTCAGGGTGAGATTGTTATAGAACAGCACCACTGGTAGGATGACACTGACAACTCACTCCACGTTCACTGCACCTAAGTTTTCAGGGTGATGAGATTGTTATAGAACAGCACCACTGGTTGGATGACACTGACAGCTCACTCCACGCTCACTGCATCTAAGTTTTCAGGGTGAGATTGTTATAGAACAGCACCACTGGTAGGATGACACTGACAGCTCACTCCACGTTCACTGCACCTAAGTTTTCAGGGTGATGAGATTGTTATAGAACAGCACCACTGGTTGGATGACACTGACAGCTCACTCCACGCTCACTGCATTTAAGTTTTCAGGGTGAGATTGTTATAGAACAGCACCACTGGTAGGATGACACTGACAACTCACTCCAAGCTCACAGCATCTAAGTTTTCAAGGTGAGATTGTTACAGAATAGCACCACTGGTGGGGTTACACTGACAGCTCACTCCACGCTCACTGTACCTAAGTTTTCAGGGTGAGATTGTTATAGAACAGCACCACTGGTGGAATGACACTGACAGCTCACTACACGCTCACTGCATCTAAGTTTTTAGGGTGAGGTTTTTACAGAATAGCACCACTGGTGAGATGACACTGACAGCTCACTCCACGCTCACTGCACCTAAGTGTTCAGGGTGAGATTGCTATAGAACAGCACCACTGGTGGGATGACACTGACAGCTCACTCCAAGCTCACTGCACCTAAGTTTTCAGGGTGAGATTGTTATAGAACAGCACACTGGTGGGATGACACTGACAGCTAACTCCACGCTCACTGTACCTAAGTTTTCAGGGTGAGATTATTATAGAACAGCACCACTGGTGGGATGACACTGACAGCTCACTCCACGCTCACTGCACCCAAGTTTTCAGGGTGAGGTTTTTACAGAATAGCACCACTGGTGGAATGACACTGACAGCTCACTCCACGTTCACTGCACCTAAGTTTTCAGGGTGATGAGATTGTTATAGAACAGCACCACTGGTTGGATGACACTGACAGCTCACTCCACGCTCACTGCATCTAAGTTTTCAGGGTGAGATTGTTATAGAACAGCACCACTCTTAGGATGACACTGACAACTCACTCCACGTTCACTGCACCTAAGTTTTCAGGGTGATGAGATTGTTATAGAACAGCACCACTGGTTGGATGACACTGACAGCTCACTCCACGCTCACTGCATCTAAGTTTTCAGGGTGAGATTGTTATAGAACAGCACCACTGGTAGGATGACACTGACAGCTCACTCCACGTTCACTGCACCTAAGTTTTCAGGGTGATGAGATTGTTATAGAACAGCACCACTGGTTGGATGACACTGACAGCTCACTCCACGCTCACTGCATTTAAGTTTTCAGGGTGAGATTGTTATAGAACAGCACCACTGGTAGGATGACACTGACAACTCACTCCAAGCTCACAGCATCTAAGTTTTCAAGGTGAGATTGTTACAGAATAGCACCACTGGTGGGGTTACACTGACAGCTCACTCGACGCTCACTGCACCTAAGTTTTCAGGGTGAGAATGTTATAGAACAGCACCACTGGTGGGATGACACTGACAGCTCACTCCAAGCTCACTGCATCTAAGTTTTCAGGGTGAGATTGTTATAGAACAGCACCACTGGTGGGATGACACTGACAGCTCACACCACGCTCACTGCATCCAAGTTTTCAGGGTGAGATTGCTATAGAACAGCACCACTGGTGGGATGACACTGACAGCTAACTCCAAGCTCACTGCATCTAAGTTTTCAGGGTGATGTTTTACAGAATAGCACCACTGGTGGGATGACACTGACAGCTAACTCCAAGCTCACTGCATCTAAGTTTTCAGGGTGAGATTGCTATAGAACAGTACCACTGGTGGGATGACACTGACAGCTAACTCCAAGCTCACTGCATCTAAGTTTTCAGGGTGATGTTTTTACAGAATAGCACCGCTGGTGGGATGACACTGACAGCTCACTCCAAGCTCACTGCATCTAAGTTTTCAGGGTGAGATTGTTATAGAACAGCACCACTGGTGGGATGACACTGACAGCTCACTCCACGCTCACTGCACCTAAGTTTTCAGGGTGATGAGATTGTTATAGAACAGCACCACTGGTTGGATAACACTGACAGCTCACACCACGCTCACTGCACCCAAGTTTTCAGGGTGAAATTGCTATTGAACAGCACCACTGGTGGGATGACACTGACAGCTAACTCCAAGCTTACTGCATCTAAGTTTTCAGGGTGAGATTGTTATAGAACAGCACCACTGGTGGGATGACACTGACAGCTCACACCACGCTCACTGCACCCAAGTTTTCAGGGTGAAATTGCTATTGAACAGCACCACTGGTGGGATGACACTGACAGCTAACTCCAAGCTCACTGCATCTAAGTTTTCAGGGTGATGAGATTGTTATAGAACAGCACCACTGGTTGGATGACACTGACAGCTCACTCCAAGCTCACTGCATCTAAGTTTTCAGGGTGAGATTGTTATAGAACAGCACCACTGGTGGGATGACACTGACAGCTCACACCACGCTCACTGCACCCAAGTTTTCAGGGTGAAATTGCTATTGAACAGCACCACTGGTGGGATGACACTGACAGCTAACTCCAAGCTTACTGCACCTAAGTTTTCAGGGTGAGATTGTTATAGAACAGCACCACTGGTGGGATGACACTGACAGCTCACTCCACGCTCACTGCACCTAAGTTTTCAGGGTGATGAGATTGTTATAGAACAGCACCACTGGTTGGATGACACTGACAGCTCACTCCACGCTCACTGCATCTAAGTTTTCAGGGTGAGATTTAAACAGAATAGCACCACTGGTGGGATGACACTGAAGGCTTACTCCACGCTCACTGCACCTAAGTTTTTACGCTGAGATTGTTATAGAACAGCACCACTGGTGGGATGACACTGACAGCTCACTACACGCTCACTGCATCTAAGTTTTCAGGGTGAGGTTTTTACAGAATAGCACCACTGGTGGGATGACACTGACAGCTCACTCCAAGCTCACTGCACCTAAGTTTTCAGGGTGAGATTGTTATAGAACAGCACCACTGGTGGGATGACACTGACAGCTCACTCCACGCTCACTGCACCCAAGTTTTCAGGGTGAGGTTTTTACAGAATAGCACCACTGGTGGAATGACACTGACAGCTCACTCCACGTTCACTGCATCTAAGTTTTCAGGGTGAGATTGTTATAGAACAGCACCACTGGTGGGATGACGTTGACAGCTCACACCACGCTCACTGCACCCAAGTTTTCAGGGTGAAATTGCTATTGAACAGCACCACTGGTGGGATGACACTGACAGCTAACTCCAAGCTTACTGCACCTAAGTTTTCAGGGTGAGATTGTTATAGAACAGCACCACTGGTGGGATGACACCGACAGCTCACTCCAAGCTCACTGCACCTAAGTTTTCAGGGTGAGATTGTTATAGAACAGCACCACTGGTGGGATGACACTGACAGCTCACTCCAAGCTCACTGCACCTAAGTTTTCAGGGTGAGATTGTTATAGAACAGCACCACTGGTGGGATGACGCTGACAGCTCACTCCACGCTCACTGTACCTAAGTTTTCAGGGTGAGATTGTTATAGAACAGCACCACTGGTGGAATGACACTGACAGCTCACTACACGCTCACTGCATCTAAGTTTTTAGGGTGAGGTTTTTACAGAATAGCACCACTGGTGAGATGACACTGACAGCTCACTCCACGCTCACTGCACCTAAGTGTTCAGGGTGAGATTGCTATAGAACAGCACCACTGGTGGGATGACACTGACAGCTCACTCCAAGCTCACTGCACCTAAGTTTTCAGGGTGAGATTGTTATAGAACAGCACACTGGTGGGATGACACTGACAGCTAACTCCACGCTCACTGTACCTAAGTTTTCAGGGTGAGATTATTATAGAACAGCACCACTGGTGGGATGACACTGACAGCTCACTCCACGCTCACTGCACCCAAGTTTTCAGGGTGAGGTTTTTACAGAATAGCACCACTGGTGGAATGACACTGACAGCTCACTCCACGTTCACTGCACCATAGTTTTCAGGGTGATGAGATTGTTATAGAACAGCACCACTGGTTGGATGACACTGACAGCTCACTCCACGCTCACTGCATCTAAGTTTTCAGGGTGAGATTGTTATAGAACAGCACCACTGGTAGGATGACACTGACAACTCACTCCACGTTCACTGCACCTATGTTTTCAGGGTGATGAGATTGTTATAGAACAGCACCACTGGTTGGATGACACTGACAGCTCACTCCACGCTCACTGCATCTAAGTTTTCAGGGTGAGATTGTTATAGAACAGCACCACTGGTAGGATGACACTGACAGCTCACTCCACGTTCACTGCACCTAAGTTTTCAGGGTGATGAGATTGTTATAGAACAGCACCACTGGTTGGATGACACTGACAGCTCACTCCACGCTCACTGCATTTAAGTTTTCAGGGTGAGATTGTTATAGAACAGCACCACTGGTAGGATGACACTGACAACTCACTCCAAGCTCACAGCATCTAAGTTTTCAAGGTGAGATTGTTATAGAACAGCACCACTGGTGGGATGACACTGACAGCTCACTCCACGCTCACTGTACCTAAGTTTTCAGGGTGAGATTGTTATAGAACAGCACCACTGGTGGAATGACACTGACAGCTCACTACACGCTCACTGCATCTAAGTTTTTAGGGTGAGGTTTTTACAGAATAGCACCACTGGTGAGATGACACTGACAGCTCACTCCACGCTCACTGCACCTAAGTGTTCAGGGTGAGATTGCTATAGAACAGCACCACTGGTGGGATGACACTGACAGCTCACTCCAAGCTCACTGCACCTAAGTTTTCAGGGTGAGATTGTTATAGAACAGCACACTGGTGGGATGACACTGACAGCTAACTCCACGCTCACTGTACCTAAGTTTTCAGGGTGAGATTGTTATAGAACAGCACCACTGGTGGGATGACACTGACAGCTCACTCCACGCTCACTGCACCCAAGTTTTCAGGGTGAGGTTTTTACAGAATAGCACCACTGGTGGAATGACACTGACAGCTCACTCCACGTTCACTGCACCTAAGTTTTCAGGGTGATGAGATTGTTATAGAACAGCACCACTGGTTGGATGACACTGACAGCTCACTCCACGCTCACTGCATCTAAGTTTTCAGGGTGAGATTGTTATAGAACAGCACCACTGGTAGGATGACACTGACAACTCACTCCACGTTCACTGCACCTAAGTTTTCAGGGTGATGAGATTGTTATAGAACAGCACCACTGGTTGGATGACACTGACAGCTCACTCCACGCTCACTGCATCTAAGTTTTCAGGGTGAGATTGTTATAGAACAGCACCACTGGTAGGATGACACTGACAGCTCACTCCACGTTCACTGCACCTAAGTTTTCAGGGTGATGAGATTGTTATAGAACAGCACCACTGGTTGGATGACACTGACAGCTCACTCCACGCTCACTGCATTTAAGTTTTCAGGGTGAGATTGTTATAGAACAGCACCACTGGTAGGATGACACTGACAACTCACTCCAAGCTCACAGCATCTAAGTTTTCAAGGTGAGATTGTTACAGAATAGCACCACTGGTGGGGTTACACTGACAGCTCACTCGACGCTCACTGCACCTAAGTTTTCAGGGTGAGAATGTTATAGAACAGCACCACTGGTGGGATGACACTGACAGCTCACTACACGCTCACTGCATCTAAGTTTTTAGGGTGAGGTTTTTACAGAATATCACCACTGGTGAGATGACACTGACAGCTCACTCCACGCTCACTGCACCTAAGTGTTCAGGGTGAGATTGCTATAAAACAGCACCACTGGTGGGATGACACTGACAGCTCACTCCAAGCTCACTGCACCTAAGTTTTCAGGGTGAGATTGTTATAGAACAGCACCACTGGTGGGATGACACTGACAGCTAACTCCACGCTCACTGTACCTAAGTTTTCAGGGTGAGATTATTATAGAACAGCACCACTGGTGGGATGACACTGACAGCTCACTCCACGCTCACTGCACCCAAGTTTTCAGGGTGAGGTTTTTACAGAATAGCACCACTGGTGGAATGACACTGACAGCTCACTCCACGTTCACTGCACCTAAGTTTTCAGGGTGATGAGATTGTTATAGAACAGCACCACTGGTTGGATGACACTGACAGCTCACTCCACGCTCACTGCACCTAAGTGTTCAGGGTGAGATTGCTATAGAACAGCACCACTGGTGGGATGACACTGACAGCTCACTCCACGCTCACTGCACCTAAGTGTTCAGGGTGAGATTGCTATAGAACAGCACCACTGGTGGGATGACACTGACAGCTCACTCCAAGCTCACTGCACCTAAGTGTTCCGGGTGAGATTGCTATAGAACAGCACCACTGGTGGGATGACACTGACAGCTCACTCCAAGCTCACTGCACCTAAGTTTTCAGGGTGAGATTGTTATAGAACAGCACCACTGGTGGGATGACACTGACAGCTCACTCCAAGCTCACTGCACCTAAGTTTTCAGGGTGAGATTGTTATAGAACAGCACCACTGGTGGGATGACACTGACAGCTAACTCCACGCTCACTGTACCTAAGTTTTCAGGGTGAGATTATTATAGAACAGCACCACTGGTGGGATGACACTGACAGCTCACTCCACGCTCACTGTACCTAAGTTTTCAGGGTGAGATTGTTATAGAACAGCACCACTGGTGGAATGACACTGACAGCTCACTCCACGCTCACTGCATCTAAGTTTTCAGGGTGATATTGTTATAGAACAGCACCACTGGTGGGATGACACTGACAGCTAACTCCACGCTCACTGTACCTAAGTTTTCAGGGTGAGATTATTATAGAACAGCACCACTGGTGGGATGACACTGACAGCTCACTCCACGCTCACTGCACCTAAGTGTTCAGGGTGAGATTGCTATAGAACAGCACCACTGGTGGGATGACACCGACAGCTCACTCCAAGCTCACTGCACCTAAGTTTTCAGGGTGAGATTGTTATAGAACAGCACCACTGGTGGGATGACACTGACAGCTCACTCCAAGCTCACTGCACCTAAGTTTTCAGGGTGAGATTGTTATAGAACAGCACCACTGGTGGGATGACACTGACAGCTCACTCCACGCTCACTGTACCTAAGTTTTCAGGGTGAGATTGTTATAGAACAGCACCACTGGTGGAATGACACTGACAGCTCACTACACGCTCACTGCATCTAAGTTTTTAGGGTGAGGTTTTTACAGAATAGCACCACTGGTGAGATGACACTGACAGCTCACTCCACGCTCACTGCACCTAAGTGTTCAGGGTGAGATTGCTATAGAACAGCACCACTGGTGGGATGACACTGACAGCTCACTCCAAGCTCACTGCACCTAAGTTTTCAGGGTGAGATTGTTATAGAACAGCACACTGGTGGGATGACACTGACAGCTCACTCCACGCTCACTGCACCCAAGTTTTCAGGGTGAGGTTTTTACAAAATAGCACCACTGGTGGAATGACACTGACAGCTCACTCCACGTTCACTGCACCTAAGTTTTCAGGGTGATGAGATTGTTATAGAACAGCACCACTGGTTGGATGACACTGCCAGCTCACTCCACGCTCACTGCATCTAAGTTTTCAGGGTGAGATTTTAACAGAATAGCACCACTGGTGGGATGACACTGAAGGCTTATACCACGCTCACTGCACCTAAGTTTTTACGCTGAGATTGTTATAGAACAGCACCACTGGTGAGATGACACTGACAGCTCACTCCACGCTCACTGTACCTAAGTTTTCAGGGTGAGATTGTTATAGAACAGCACCACTGGTGGGATGACACTGACAGCTAACTCCACGCTCACTGTACCTTAGTTTTCAGGGTGAGATTATTATAGAACAGCACCACTGGTGGGATGACACTGACAGCTAACTCCACGCTCACTGTACCTAAGTTTTCAGGGTGAGATTATTATAGAACAGCACCACTGGTGGGCTGACACTGACAGCTCACTCCACGCTCACTGCACCTAAGTGTTCAGGGTGAGATTGCTATAGAACAGCACCACTGGTGGGATGACACCGACAGCTCACTCCAAGCTCACTGCACCTAAGTTTTCAGGGTGAGATTGTTATAGAACAGCACCACTGGTGGGATGACACTGACAGCTCACTCCAAGCTCACTGCACCTAAGTTTTCAGGGTGAGATTGTTATAGAACAGCACCACTGGTGGGATGACACTGACAGCTCACTCCAAGCTCACTGCACCTAAGTTTTCAGGGTGAGATTGTTATAGAACAGCACCACTGGTGGGATGACACTGACAGCTCACTCCACGCTCACTGTACCTAAGTTTTCAGGGTGAGATTGTTATAGAACAGCACCACTGGTGGAATGACACTGACAGCTCACTACACGCTCACTGCATCTAAGTTTTTAGGGTGAGGTTTTTACAGAATAGCACCACTGGTGAGATGACACTGACAGCTCACTCCACGCTCACTGCACCTAAGTGTTCAGGGTGAGATTGCTATAGAACAGCACCACTGGTGGGATGACACTGACAGCTCACTCCAAGCTCACTGCACCTAAGTTTTCAGGGTGAGATTGCTATAGAACAGCACCACTGGTGGGATGACACTGACAGCTCACTCCAAGCTCACTGCACCTAAGTGTTCAGGGTGAGATTGCTATAGAACAGCACCACTGGTGGGATGACACTGACAGCTCACTCCACGCTCACTGTACCCAAGTTTTCAGGGTGAGGTTTTTACAGAATAGCACCACTGGTGGAATGACACTGACAGCTCACTCCACGTTCACTGCACCTAAGTTTTCAGGGTGATGAGATTGTTATAGAACAGCACCACTGGTTGGATGACACTGACAGCTCACTCCACGCTCACTGCACCTAAGTGTTCAGGGTGAGATTGCTATAGAACAGCACCACTGGTGGGATGACACTGACAGCTCACTCCAAGCTCACTGCACCTAAGTTTTTACGCTGAGATTGTTATAGAACAGCACCACGGGTGGGATGACACTGACAGCTCACTCCACGCTCACTGCACCCAAGTTTTCAGGGTGAGGTTTTTACAAAATAGCACCACTGGTGGAATGACACTGACAGCTCACTCCACGTTCACTGCACCTAAGTTTTCAGGGTGATGAGATTGTTATAGAACAGCACCACTGGTTGGATGACACTGCCAGCTCACTCCACGCTCACTGCATCTAAGTTTTCAGGGTGAGATTTTAACAGAATAGCACCACTGGTGGGATGACACTGAAGGCTTATACCACGCTCACTGCACCTAAGTTTTTACGCTGAGATTGTTATAGAACAGCACCACTGGTGAGATGACACTGACAGCTCACTCCACGCTCACTGTACCTAAGTTTTCAGGGTGAGATTGTTATAGAACAGCACCACTGGTGGAATGACACTGACAGCTCACTCCACGCTCACTGCATCTAAGTTTTCAGGGTGATATTGTTATAGAACAGCACCACTGGTGGGATGACACTGACAGCTAACTCCACGCTCACTGTACCTTAGTTTTCAGGGTGAGATTATTATAGAACAGCACCACTGGTGGGATGACACTGACAGCTAACTCCACGCTCACTGTACCTAAGTTTTCAGGGTGAGATTATTATAGAACAGCACCACTGGTGGGCTGACACTGACAGCTCACTCCACGCTCACTGCACCTAAGTGTTCAGGGTGAGATTGCTATAGAACAGCACCACTGGTGGGATGACACCGACAGCTCACTCCAAGCTCACTGCACCTAAGTTTTCAGGGTGAGATTGTTATAGAACAGCACCACTGGTGGGATGACACTGACAGCTCACTCCAAGCTCACTGCACCTAAGTTTTCAGGGTGAGATTGTTATAGAACAGCACCACTGGTGGGATGACACTGACAGCTCACTCCACGCTCACTGTACCTAAGTTTTCAGGGTGAGATTGTTATAGAACAGCACCACTGGTGGAATGACACTGACAGCTCACTACACGCTCACTGCATCTAAGTTTTTAGGGTGAGGTTTTTACAGAATAGCACCACTGGTGAGATGACACTGACAGCTCACTCCACGCTCACTGCACCTAAGTGTTCAGGGTGAGATTGCTATAGAACAGCACCACTGGTGGGATGACACTGACAGCTCACTCCAAGCTCACTGCACCTAAGTTTTCAGGGTGAGATTGTTATAGAACAGCACCACTGGTAAGATGACACTGACAGCTAACTCCACGCTCACTGTACCTAAGTTTTCAGGGTGAGATTATTATAGAACAGCACCACTGGTGGGATGACACTGACAGCTCACTCCACGCTCACTGCACCCAAGTTTTCAGGGTGAGGTTTTTACAGAATAGCACCACTGGTGGAATGACACTGACAGCTCACTCCACGTTCACTGCACCTAAGTTTTCAGGGTGATGAGATTGTTATAGAACAGCACCACTGGTTGGATGACACTGACAGCTCACTCCAAGCTCACTGCACCTAAGTTTTCAGGGTGAGATTGTTATAGAACAGCACACTGGTGGGATGACACTGACAGCTAACTCCACGCTCACTGTACCTAAGTTTTCAGGGTGAGATTATTATAGAACAGCACCACTGGTGGGATGACACTGACAGCTCACTCCAAGCTCACTGCACCCAAGTTTTCAGGGTGAGGTTTTTACAGAATAGCACCACTGGTGGAATGACACTGACAGCTCACTCCACGTTCACTGCACCTAAGTTTTCAGGGTGATGAGATTGTTATAGAACAGCACCACTGGTTGGATGACACTGACAGCTCACTCCACGCTCACTGCATCTAAGTTTTCAGGGTGAGATTGTTATAGAACAGCACCACTGGTAGGATGACACTGACAACTCACTCCACGTTCACTGCACCTAAGTTTTCAGGGTGATGAGATTGTTATAGAACAGCACCACTGGTTGGATGACACTGACAGCTCACTCCACGCTCACTGCATCTAAGTTTTCAGGGTGAGATTGTTATAGAACAGCACCACTGGTAGGATGACACTGACAGCTCACTCCACGTTCACTGCACCTAAGTTTTCAGGGTGATGAGATTGTTATAGAACAGCACCACTGGTTGGATGACACTGACAGCTCACTCCACGCTCACTGCATTTAAGTTTTCAGGGTGAGATTGTTATAGAACAGCACCACTGGTAGGATGACACTGACAACTCACTCCAAGCTCACAGCATCTAAGTTTTCAAGGTGAGATTGTTACAGAATAGCACCACTGGTGGGGTTACACTGACAGCTCACTCGACGCTCACTGCACCTAAGTTTTCAGGGTGAGATTGTTATAGAACAGCACCACTGGTGGGATGACACTGACAGCTCACACCACGCTCACTGCATCCAAGTTTTCAGGGTGAGATTGCTATAGAACAGCACCACTGGTGGGATGACACTGACAGCTAACTCCAAGCTCACTGCATCTAAGTTTTCAGGGTGATGTTTTACAGAATAGCACCACTGGTGGGATGACACTGACAGCTAACTCCAAGCTCACTGCATCTAAGTTTTCAGGGTGAGATTGCTATAGAACAGCACCACTGGTGGGATGACACTGACAGCTCACTCCAAGCTCACTGCATCTAAGTTTTCAGGGTGATGTTTTTACAGAATAGCAACGCTGGTGGGACGACACTGACAGCTCACTCCAAGCTCACTGCATCTAAGTTTTCAGGGTGAGATTGCTATAGAACAGCACCACTGGTGGGATGACACTGACAGCTAACTCCAAGCTCACTGCATCTAAGTTTTCAGGGTGATGTTTTACAGAATAGCACCACTGGTGGGATGACACTGACAGCTAACTCCAAGCTCACTGCATCTAAGTTTTCAGGGTGAGATTGCTATAGAACAGTACCACTGGTGGGATGACACTGACAGCTAACTCCAAGCTCACTGCATCTAAGTTTTCAGGGTGATGTTTTTACAGAATAGCAACGCTGGTGGGATGACACTGACAGCTCACTCCAAGCTCACTGCATCTAAGTTTTCAGGGTGAGATTGTTATAGAACAGCACCACTGGTGGGATGACACTGACAGCTCACACCACGCTCACTGCACCCAAGTTTTCAGGGTGAAATTGCTATTGAACAGCACCACTGGTGGGATGACACTGACAGCTAACTCCAAGCTTACTGCACCTAAGTTTTCAGGGTGAGATTGTTATAGAACAGCACCACTGGTGGGATGACACTGACAGCTCACTCCACGCTCACTGCACCTAAGTTTTCAGGGTGATGAGATTGTTATAGAACAGCACCACTGGTTGGATGACACTGACAGCTCACTCCACGCTCACTGCATCTAAGTTTTCAGGGTGAGATTTTAACAGAATAGCACCACTGGTGGGATGACACTGAAGGCTTACTCCACGCTCACTGCACCTAAGTTTTTACGCTGAGATTGTTATAGAACAGCACCACTGGTGGGATGACACTGACAGCTCACACCACGCTCACTGCACCCAAGTTTTCAGGGTGAGATTGTTATAGAACAGCACCACTGGTGGGATGACACTGACAGCTCACACCACGCTCACTGCACCCAAGTTTTCAGGGTGAAATTGCTATTGAACAGCACCACTGGTGGGATGACACTGACAGCTAACTCCAAGCTTACTGCACCTAAGTTTTCAGGGTGAGATTGTTATAGAACAGCACCACTGGTGGGATGACACTGACAGCTCACTCCACGCTCACTGCACCTAAGTTTTCAGGGTGATGAGATTGTTATAGAACAGCACCACTGGTTGGATGACACTGACAGCTCACTCCACGCTCACTGCATCTAAGTTTTCAGGGTGAGATTTTAACAGAATAGCACCACTGGTGGGATGACACTGACAGCTCACTACACGCTCACTGCATCTAAGTTTTCAGGGTGAGGTTTTTACAGAACAGCACCACTGGTGGGATGACACTGACAGCTAACTCCAAGCTCACTGCATCTAAGTTTTCAGGGTGATGTTTTACAGAATAGCACCACTGGTGGGATGACACTGACAGCTAACTCCAAGCTCACTGCATCTAAGTTTTCAGGGTGAGATTGCTATAGAACAGCACCACTGGTGGGATGACACTGACAGCTCACTCCAAGCTCACTGCATCTAAGTTTTCAGGGTGAGATTGTTATAGAACAGCACCACTGGTGGGATGACACTGACAGCTAACTCCAAGCTCACTGCATCTAAGTTTTCAGGGTGATGTTTTACAGAATAGCACCACTGGTGGGATGACACTGACAGCTAACTCCAAGCTCACTGCATCTAAGTTTTCAGGGTGAGATTGCTATAGAACAGTACCACTGGTGGGATGACACTGACAGCTAACTCCAAGCTCACTGCATCTAAGTTTTCAGGGTGATGTTTTTACAGAATAGCAACGCTGGTGGGATGACACTGACAGCTCACTCCAAGCTCACTGCATCTAAGTTTTCAGGGTGAGATTGTTATAGAACAGCACCACTGGTGGGATGACACTGACAGCTCACACCACGCTCACTGCACCCAAGTTTTCAGGGTGAAATTGCTATAGAACAGCACCACTGGTGGGATGACACTGACAGCTAACTCCAAGCTTACTGCACCTAAGTTTTCAGGGTGAGATTGTTATAGAACAGCACCACTGGTGGGATGACACTGACAGCTCACTCCACGCTCACTGCACCTAAGTTTTCAGGGTGATGAGATTGTTATAGAACAGCACCACTGGTTGGATGACACTGACAGTTCACTCCACGCTCACTGCATCTAAGTTTTCAGGGTGAGATTTTAACAGAATAGCACCACTGGTGGGATGATACTGAAAGCTTACTCCACGCTCACTGCACCTAAGTTTTTACGCTGAGATTGTTATAGAACAGCACCACTGGTGGGATGACACTGACAGCTCACTACACGCTCACTGCATCTAAGTTTTCAGGGTGAGGTTTTTACAGAATAGCACCACTGGTGGGATGACACTGACAGCTCACTCCAAGCTCACTGCACCTAAGTTTTCAGGGTGAGATTGTTATAGAACAGCACCACTGGTGGGATGACACTGACAGCTCACTCCACGCTCACTGCACCCAAGTTTTCAGGGTGAGGTTTTTACAGAATAGCACCACTGGTGGAATGACACTGACAGCTCACTCCACGTTCACTGCATCTAAGTTTTCATGGTGAGATTGTTATAGAACAGCACCACTGGTGGGATGACACTGACAGCTCACACCACGCTCACTGCACCCAAGTTTTCAGGGTGAAATTGCTATTGAACAGCACCACTGGTGGGATGACACTGACAGCTAACTCCAAGCTTACTGCACCTAAGTTTTCAGGGTGAGATTGTTATAGAACAGCACCACTGGTGGGATGACACTGACAGCTCACTCCACGCTCACTGCACCTAAGTTTTCAGGGTGAGATTGTTATAGAACAGCACCACTGGTGGGATGACACTGACAGCTCACTCCACGCTCACTGCACCTAAGTGTTCAGGGTGAGATTGCTATAGAACAGCACCACTGGTGGGACGACACTGACAGCTCACTCCAAGCTCACTGCACCTAAGTTTTCAGGGTGAGATTGTTATAGAACAGCACCACTGGTGGGATGACACTGACAACTCACTCCAAGCTCACAGCATCTAAGTTTTCAAGGTGAGATTGTTACAGAATAGCACCACTGGTGGGGTTACACTGACAGCTCACTCGACGCTCACTGCACCTAAGTTTTCAGGGTGAGATTGTTATAGAACAGCACCACTGGTGGGATGACACTGACAGCTCACACCACGCTCACTGCATCCAAGTTTTCAGGGTGAGATTGCTATAGAACAGCACCACTGGTGGGATGACACTGACAGCTAACTCCAAGCTCACTGCATCTAAGTTTTCAGGGTGATGTTTTACAGAATAGCACCACTGGTGGGATGACACTGACAGCTAACTCCAAGCTCACTGCATCTAAGTTTTCAGGGTGAGATTGCTATAGAACAGTACCACTGGTGGGATGACACTGACAGCTAACTCCAAGCTCACTGCATCTAAGTTTTCAGGGTGATGTTTTTACAGAATAGCAACGCTGGTGGGACGACACTGACAGCTCACTCCAAGCTCACTGCATCTAAGTTTTCAGGGTGAGATTGCTATAGAACAGCACCACTGGTGGGATGACACTGACAGCTAACTCCAAGCTCACTGCATCTAAGTTTTCAGGGTGATGTTTTACAGAATAGCACCACTGGTGGGATGACACTGACAGCTAACTCCAAGCTCACTGCATCTAAGTTTTCAGGGTGAGATTGCTATAGAACAGTACCACTGGTGGGATGACACTGACAGCTAACTCCAAGCTCACTGCATCTAAGTTTTCAGGGTGATGTTTTTACAGAATAGCAACGCTGGTGGGATGACACTGACAGCTCACTCCAAGCTCACTGCATCTAAGTTTTCAGGGTGAGATTGTTATAGAACAGCACCACTGGTGGGATGACACTGACAGCTCACACCACGCTCACTGCACCCAAGTTTTCAGGGTGAAATTGCTATTGAACAGCACCACTGGTGGGATGACACTGACAGCTAACTCCAAGCTTACTGCACCTAAGTTTTCAGGGTGAGATTGTTATAGAACAGCACCACTGGTGGGATGACACTGACAGCTCACTCCACGCTCACTGCACCTAAGTTTTCAGGGTGATGAGATTGTTATAGAACAGCACCACTGGTTGGATGACACTGACAGCTCACTCCACGCTCACTGCATCTAAGTTTTCAGGGTGAGATTTTAACAGAATAGCACCACTGGTGGGATGACACTGAAGGCTTACTCCACGCTCACTGCACCTAAGTTTTTACGCTGAGATTGTTATAGAACAGCACCACTGGTGGGATGACACTGACAGCTCACACCACGCTCACTGCACCCAAGTTTTCAGGGTGAGATTGTTATAGAACAGCACCACTGGTGGGATGACACTGACAGCTCACACCACGCTCACTGCACCCAAGTTTTCAGGGTGAAATTGCTATTGAACAGCACCACTGGTGGGATGACACTGACAGCTAACTCCAAGCTTACTGCACCTAAGTTTTCAGGGTGAGATTGTTATAGAACAGCACCACTGGTGGGATGACACTGACAGCTCACTCCACGCTCACTGCACCTAAGTTTTCAGGGTGATGAGATTGTTATAGAACAGCACCACTGGTTGGATGACACTGACAGCTCACTCCACGCTCACTGCATCTAAGTTTTCAGGGTGAGATTTTAACAGAATAGCACCACTGGTGGGATGACACTGACAGCTCACTACACGCTCACTGCATCTAAGTTTTCAGGGTGAGGTTTTTACAGAACAGCACCACTGGTGGGATGACACTGACAGCTAACTCCAAGCTCACTGCATCTAAGTTTTCAGGGTGATGTTTTACAGAATAGCACCACTGGTGGGATGACACTGACAGCTAACTCCAAGCTCACTGCATCTAAGTTTTCAGGGTGAGATTGCTATAGAACAGCACCACTGGTGGGATGACACTGACAGCTCACTCCAAGCTCACTGCATCTAAGTTTTCAGGGTGAGATTGTTATAGAACAGCACCACTGGTGGGATGACACTGACAGCTCACACCACGCTCACTGCATCCAAGTTTTCAGGGTGAGATTGCTATAGAACAGCACCACTGGTGGGATGACACTGACAGCTAACTCCAAGCTCACTGCATCTAAGTTTTCAGGGTGATGTTTTACAGAATAGCACCACTGGTGGGATGACACTGACAGCTAACTCCAAGCTCACTGCATCTAAGTTTTCAGGGTGAGATTGCTATAGAACAGTACCACTGGTGGGATGACACTGACAGCTAACTCCAAGCTCACTGCATCTAAGTTTTCAGGGTGATGTTTTTACAGAATAGCAACGCTGGTGGGATGACACTGACAGCTCACTCCAAGCTCACTGCATCTAAGTTTTCAGGGTGAGATTGTTATAGAACAGCACCACTGGTGGGATGACACTGACAGCTCACACCACGCTCACTGCACCCAAGTTTTCAGGGTGAAATTGCTATTGAACAGCACCACTGGTGGGATGACACTGACAGCTAACTCCAAGCTTACTGCACCTAAGTTTTCAGGGTGAGATTGTTATAGAACAGCACCACTGGTGGGATGACACTGACAGCTCACTCCACGCTCACTGCACCTAAGTTTTCAGGGTGATGAGATTGTTATAGAACAGCACCACTGGTTGGATGACACTGACAGTTCACTCCACGCTCACTGCATCTAAGTTTTCAGGGTGAGATTTTAACAGAATAGCACCACTGGTGGGATGATACTGAAAGCTTACTCCACGCTCACTGCACCTAAGTTTTTACGCTGAGATTGTTATAGAACAGCACCACTGGTGGGATGACACTGACAGCTCACTACACGCTCACTGCATCTAAGTTTTCAGGGTGAGGTTTTTACAGAATAGCACCACTGGTGGGATGACACTGACAGCTCACTCCAAGCTCACTGCACCTAAGTTTTCAGGGTGAGATTGTTATAGAACAGCACCACTGGTGGGATGACACTGACAGCTCACTCCACGCTCACTGCACCCAAGTTTTCAGGGTGAGGTTTTTACAGAATAGCACCACTGGTGGAATGACACTGACAGCTCACTCCACGTTCACTGCATCTAAGTTTTCATGGTGAGATTGTTATAGAACAGCACCACTGGTGGGATGACACTGACAGCTCACACCACGCTCACTGCACCCAAGTTTTCAGGGTGAAATTGCTATTGAACAGCACCACTGGTGGGATGACACTGACAGCTAACTCCAAGCTTACTGCACCTAAGTTTTCAGGGTGAGATTGTTATAGAACAGCACCACTGGTGGGATGACACTGACAGCTCACTCCACGCTCACTGCACCTAAGTTTTCAGGGTGAGATTGTTATAGAACAGCACCACTGGTGGGATGACACTGACAGCTCACTCCACGCTCACTGCACCTAAGTGTTCAGGGTGAGATTGCTATAGAACAGCACCACTGGTGGGACGACACTGACAGCTCACTCCAAGCTCACTGCACCTAAGTTTTCAGGGTGAGATTGTTATAGAACAGCACCACTGGTGGGATGACACTGACAGCTCACTCCACGCTCACTGCACCCAAGTTTTCAGGGTGAGGTTTTTACAGAATAGCACCACTGGTGGAATGACACTGACAGCTCACTCCACGTTCACTGCACCTAAGTTTTCAGGGTGATGAGATTGTTATAGAACAGCACCACTGGTTGGATGACACTGACAGCTCACTCCACGCTCACTGCATCTAAGTTTTCAGGGTGAGATTTTAACAGAATAGCACCACTGGTGGGATGACACTGAAGGCTTACTCCACGCTCACTGCACCTAAGTTTTTACGCTGAGATTGTTATAGAACAGCACCACGGGTGGGATGACACTGACAGCTCACTCCACGCTCACTGCACCCAAGTTTTCAGGGTGAGGTTTTTACAGAATAGCACCACTGGTGGAATGACACTGACAGCTCACTCCACGTTCATTGCACCTAAGTTTTCAGGGTGATGAGATTGTTATAGAACAGCACCACTGGTTGGATGACACTGCCAGCTCACTCCACGCTCACTGCATCTAAGTTTTCAGGTTGAGATTTTAACAGAATAGCACCACTGGTGGGATGACACTGAAGGCTTATACCACGCTCACTGCACCTAAGTTTTTACGCTGAGATTGTTATAGAACAGAACCACTGGTGAGATGACACTGACAGCTCACTCCACGCTCACTGTACCTAAGTTTTCAGGGTGAGATTGTTATAGAACAGCACCACTGGTGGAATGACACTGACAGCTCACTCCACGCTCACTGCATCTAAGTTTTCAGGGTGAGATTGTTATAGAACAGCACCACTGGTGGGATGACACTGACAGCTAACTCCACGCTCACTGTACCTAAGTTTTCAGGGTGAGATTATTATAGAACAGCACCACTGGTGGGATGACACTGACAGCTAACTCCACGCTCACTGTACCTAAGTTTTCAGGGTGAGATTATTATAGAACAGCACCACTGGTGGGATGACACTGACAGCTCACTCCACGCTCACTGCACCTAAGTTTTCAGGGTGAGATTGCTATAGAACAGCACCACTGGTGGGATGACACTGACAGCTCACTCCAAGCTCACTGCACCTAAGTTTTCAGGGTGAGATTGTTATAGAACAGCACCACTGGTGGGATGACACTGACAGCTCACTCCACGCTCACTGTACCTAAGTTTTCAGGGTGAGATTGTTATAGAACAGCACCACTGGTGGAATGACACTGACAGCTCACTACACGCTCACTGCATCTAAGTTTTTAGGGTGAGGTTTTTACAGAATAGCACCACTGGTGAGATGACACTGACAGCTCACTCCACGCTCACTGCACCTAAGTGTTCAGGGTGAGATTGCTATAGAACAGCACCACTGGTGGGATGACACTGACAGCTCACTCCAAGCTCACTGCACCTAAGTTTTCAGGGTGAGATTGTTATAGAACAGCACCACTGGTGGGATGACACTGACAGCTAACTCCACGCTCACTGTACCTAAGTTTTCAGGGTGAGATTATTATAGAACAGCACCACTGGTGGGATGACACTTACAGCTCACTCCACGCTCACTGCACCCAAGTTTTCAGGGTGAGGTTTTTACAGAATAGCACCACTGGTGGAATGACACTGATAGCTCACTCCACGTTCACTGCACCTAAGTTTTCAGGGTGATGAGATTGTTATAGAACAGCACCACTGGTTGGATGACACTGACAGCTCACTCCACGCTCACTGCATCTAAGTTTTCAGGGTGAGATTTTAACAGAATAGCACCACTGGTGGGATGACACTGAAGGCTTACTCCACGCTCACTGCACCTAAGTTTTTACGCTGAGATTGTTATAGAACAGCACCACGGGTGGGATGACACTGACAGCTCACTCCACGCTCACTGCACCCAAGTTTTCAGGGTGAGGTTTTTACAGAATAGCACCACTGGTGGAATGACACTGACAGCTGACTCCACGTTCACTGCACCTAAGTTTTCAGGGTGATGAGATTGTTATAGAACAGCACCACTGGTTGGATGACACTGCCAGCTCACTCCACGCTCACTGCATCTAAGTTTTCAGGTTGAGATTTTAACAGAATAGCACCACTGGTGGGATGACACTGAAGGCTTATACCACGCTCACTGCACCTAAGTTTTTACGCTGAGATTGTTATAGAACAGCACCACTGGTGAGATGACACTGACAGCTCACTCCACGCTCACTGTACCTAAGTTTTCAGGGTGAGATTGTTATAGAACAGCACCGCTGGTGGAATGACACTGACAGCTCACTCCACGCTCACTGCATCTAAGTTTTCAGGGTGAGATTGTTATAGAACAGCACCACTGGTGGGATGACACTGACAACTAACTCCACGCTCACTGTACCTAAGTTTTCAGGGTGAGATTATTATAGAACAGCACCACTGGTGGGATGACACTGACAGCTAACTCCACGCTCACTGTACCTAAGTTTTCAGGGTGAGATTATTATAGAACAGCACCACTGGTGGGATGACACTGACAGCTCACTCCACGCTCACTGCACCTAAGTGTTCAGGGTGAGATTGCTATAGAACAGCACCACTGGTGGGATGACACTGACAGCTCACTCCAAGCTCACTGCACCTAAGTTTTCAGGGTGAGATTGTTATAGAACAGCACCACTGGTGGGATGACACTGACAGCTCACTCCACGCTCACTGTACCTAAGTTTTCAGGGTGAGATTGTTATAGAACAGCACCACTGGTGGAATGACACTGACAGCTCACTACACGCTCACTGCATCTAAGTTTTTAGGGTGAGGTTTTTACAGAATAGCACCACTGGTGAGATGACACTGACAGCTCACTCCACGCTCACTGCACCTAAGTGTTCAGGGTGAGATTGCTATAGAACAGCACCACTGGTGGGATGACACTGACAGCTCACTCCAAGCTCACTGCACCTAAGTTTTCAGGGTGAGATTGTTATAGAACAGCACCACTGGTGGGATGACACTGACAGCTAACTCCACGCTCACTGTACCTAAGTTTTCAGGGTGAGATTATTATAGAACAGCACCACTGGTGGGATGACACTGACAGCTCACTCCACGCTCACTGCACCCAAGTTTTCAGGGTGAGGTTTTTACAGAATAGCACCACTGGTGGAATGACACTGACAGCTCACTCCACGTTCACTGCACCTAAGTTTTCAGGGTGATGAGGTTGTTATAGAACAGCACCACTGGTTGGATGACACTGACAGCTCACTCCACGCTCACTGCATCTAAGTTTTCAGGTTGAGATTTTAACAGAATAGCACCACTGGTGGGATGACACTGAAGGCTTATACCACGCTCACTGCACCTAAGTTTTTACGCTGAGATTGTTATAGAACAGCACCACTGGTGAGATGACACTGACAGCTCACTCCACGCTCACTGCACCTAAGTGTTCAGGGTGAGATTGCTATAGAACAGCACCACTGGTGGGATGACACTGACAGCTCTCTCCAAGCTCACTGCACCTAAGTTTTCAGGGTGAGATTGTTATAGAACAGCACCACTGGTGGGATGACACTGACAGCTAACTCCACGCTCACTGTACCTAAGTTTTCAGGGTGAGATTATTATAGAACAGCACCACTGGTAGGATGACACTGACAGCTCACTCCACGCTCACTGCACCTAAGTTTTCAGGGTGATGAGATTGTTATAGAACAGCACCACTGGTTGGATGACACTGACAGCTCACTCCACGCTCACTGCATCTAAGTTTTCAGGGTGAGATTTTAACAGAATAGCACCACTGGTGGGATGACACTGAAGGCTTACTCCACGCTCACTGCACCTAAGTTTTTACGCTGAGATTGTTATAGAACAGCACCACGGGTGGGATGACACTGACAGCTCACTCCACGCTCACTGCACCCAAGTTTTCAGGGTGAGGTTTTTACAGAATAGCACCACTGGTGGAATGACACTGACAGCTGACTCCACGTTCACTGCACCTAAGTTTTCAGGGTGATGAGATTGTTATAGAACAGCACCACTGGTTGGATGACACTGCCAGCTCACTCCACGCTCACTGCATCTAAGTTTTCAGGTTGAGATTTTAACAGAATAGCACCACTGGTGGGATGACACTGAAGGCTTATACCACGCTCACTGCACCTAAGTTTTTACGCTGAGATTGTTATAGAACAGCACCACTGGTGAGATGACACTGACAGCTCACTCCACGCTCACTGTACCTAAGTTTTCAGGGTGAGATTGTTATAGAACAGCACCGCTCGTGGAATGACACTGACAGCTCACTCCACGCTCACTGCATCTAAGTTTTCAGGGTGAGATTGTTATAGAACAGCACCACTGGTGGGATGACACTGACAACTAACTCCACGCTCACTGTACCTAAGTTTTCAGGGTGAGATTATTATAGAACAGCACCACTGGTGGGATGACACTGACAGCTAACTCCACGCTCACTGTACCTAAGTTTTCAGGGTGAGATTATTATAGAACAGCACCACTGGTGGGATGACACTGACAGCTCACTCCACGCTCACTGCACCTAAGTGTTCAGGGTGAGATTGCTATAGAACAGCACCACTGGTGGGATGACACTGACAGCTCACTCCAAGCTCACTGCACCTAAGTTTTCAGGGTGAGATTGTTATAGAACAGCACCACTGGTGGGATGACACTGACAGCTCACTCCACGCTCACTGTACCTAAGTTTTCAGGGTGAGATTGTTATAGAACAGCACCACTGGTGGAATGACACTGACAGCTCACTACACGCTCACTGCATCTAAGTTTTTAGGGTGAGGTTTTTACAGAATAGCACCACTGGTGAGATGACACTGACAGCTCACTCCACGCTCACTGCACCTAAGTGTTCAGGGTGAGATTGCTATAGAACAGCACCACTGGTGGGATGACACTGACAGCTCACTCCAAGCTCACTGCACCTAAGTTTTCAGGGTGAGATTGTTATAGAACAGCACCACTGGTGGGATGACACTGACAGCTAACTCCACGCTCACTGTACCTAAGTTTTCAGGGTGAGATTGTTATAGAACAGCACCACTGGTGGGATGACACTGACAGCTCACTCCACGCTCACTGCACCCAAGTTTTCAGGGTGAGGTTTTTACAGAATAGCACCACTGGTGGAATGACACTGACAGCTCACTCCACGTTCACTGCACCTAAGTTTTCAGGGTGATGAGGTTGTTATAGAACAGCACCACTGGTTGGATGACACTGACAGCTCACTCCACGCTCACTGCATCTAAGTTTTCAGGTTGAGATTTTAACAGAATAGCACCACTGGTGGGATGACACTGAAGGCTTATACCACGCTCACTGCACCTAAGTTTTTACGCTGAGATTGTTATAGAACAGCACCACTGGTGAGATGACACTGACAGCTCACTCCACGCTCACTGCACCTAAGTGTTCAGGGTGAGATTGCTATAGAACAGCACCACTGGTGGGATGACACTGACAGCTCTCTCCAAGCTCACTGCACCTAAGTTTTCAGGGTGAGATTGTTATAGAACAGCACCACTGGTGGGATGACACTGACAGCTAACTCCACGCTCACTGTACCTAAGTTTTCAGGGTGAGATTATTATAGAACAGCACCACTGGTAGGATGACACTGACAGCTCACTCCACGCTCACTGCACCCAAGTTTTCAGGGTGAGGTTTTTACAGAATAGCACCACTGGTGGAATGACACTGACAGCTCACTCCACGTTCACTGCACCTAAGTTTTCAGGGTGATGAGGTTGTTATAGAACAGCACCACTGGTTGGATGACACTGACAGCTCACTCCACGCTCACTGCATCTAAGTTTTCAGGGTGAGATTTTAACAGAATAGCACCACTGGTGGGATGACACTGAAGGCTTATACCACGCTCACTGCACCTAAGTTTTTACGCTGAGATTGTTATAGAACAGCACCACTGGTGAGATGACACTGACAGCTCACTCCACGCTCACTGTACCTAAGTTTTCAGGGTGAGATTGCTATAGAACAGCACCACTGGTGGTATGACACTGACAGCTCACTCCAAGCTCACTGCACCTAAGTGTTCCGGGTGAGATTGCTATAGAACAGCACCACTGGTGGAATCACACTAACAGCTCACTCCAAGCTCACTGCACCTAAGTTTTCAGGGTGAGATTGTTATAGAACAGCACTACTGGTTGGATGACACTGACAGCTCACTCCAAGCTCACTGCACCTAAGTTTTCAGGGTGAGATTGTTATAGAACAGCACCACTGGTGGGATGACACTGACAGCTCACTCCAAGCTCACTGCACCTAAGTTTTCAGGGTGAGATTGTTATAGAACAGCACCACTGGTGGGATGACACTGACAGCTCACTCCAAGCTCACTGCATCTAAGTTTTCAGGGTGAGATTTTAACAGAATAGCACCACTGGTGGGATGACACTGACGGCTTACTCCACGCTCACTGCACCTAAGTTTTTACGCTGAGATTGTTATAGAACAGCACCACTGGTGGGATGACACTGACAGCTCACTCCAAGCTCACTGCACCTAAGTTTTCAGGGTGAGATTGTTATAGAACAGCACCACTGGTGGGATGACACTGACAGCTCACTCCAAGCTTACTGCACCTAAGTTTTCAGGGTGAGATTGTTATAGAACAGCACCACTGGTGGGATGACACTGACAGCTCACTCCACGCTCACTGCACCTAGGTTTTCAGGGTGATGAGATTGTTATAGAACAGCACCACTGGTTGGATGACACTGACAGCTCACTCCACGCTCACTGCATCTAAGTTTTCAGGGTGAGATTTTAACAGAATAGCACGACTGGTGGGATGACACTGAAGGCTTACTCCACGCTCACTGCACCTAAGTTTTTACGCTGAGATTGTTATAGAACAGCACCACTGGTGGGATGACACTGACAGCTCACTACACGCTCACTGCATCTAAGTTTTCAGGGTGAGGTTTTTACAGAATAGCACCACTGGTGGGATGACACTGACAGCTCACTCCAAGCTCACTGCACCTAAGTTTTCAGGGTGAGATTGTTATAGAACAGCACCACTGGTGGGATGACACTGACAGCTCACTTCACGCTCACTGCACCCAAGTTTTCAGGGTGAGGTTTTTACAGAATAGCACCACTGGTGGAATGACACTGACAGCTCACTCCACGTTCACTGCATCTAAGTTTTCAGGGTGAGATTGTTATAGAACAGCACCACTGGTGGGATGACACTGACAGCTCACACCACGCTCACTGCACCCAAGTTTTCAGGGTGAAATTGCTATTGAACAGCACCACTGGTGGGATGACACTGACAGCTAACTCCAAGCTTACTGCACCTAAGTTTTCAGGGTGAGATTGTTATAGAACAGCACCACTGGTGGGATGACACTGACAGCTCACTCCACGCTCACTGCACCTAAGTTTTCAGGGTGAGATTGTTATAGAACAGCACCTCTGGTGGGATGACACTGACAGCTCACTCCACGCTCACTGCACCTAAGTGTTCAGGGTGAGATTGCTATAGAACAGCACCACTGGTGGGACGACACTGACAGCTCACTCCAAGCTCACTGCACCTAAGTTTTCAGGGTGAGATTGTTATAGAACAGCACCACTGGTGGGATGACACTGACAGCTCACTCCACGCTCACTGCACCCAAGTTTTCAGGGTGAGGTTTTTACAAAATAGCACCACTGGTGGAATGACACTGACAGCTCACTCCACGTTCACTGCACCTAAGTTTTCAGGGTGATGAGATTGTTATAGAACAGCAACACTGGTTGGATGACACTGACAGCTCACTCCACGCTCACTGCATCTAAGTTTTCAGGGTGAGATTGTTATAGAACAGCACCACTGGTGGGATGACACTGACAGCTCACTCCACGCTCACTGCACCCAAGTTTTCAGGTTGAGGTTTTTACAGAATAGCACCACTGGTGAGATGACACTGACAGCTCACTCCACGCTCACTGCACCTAAGTGTTCAGGGTGAGATTGCTATAGAACAGCACCATTGGTGGGATGACACTGACAGCTCACTCCAAGCTCACTGCACCTAAGTTTTCAGGGTGAGATTGTTATAGAACAGCACCACTGGTGGGATGACACTGACAGCTCACTCCAAGCTCACTGCATCTAAGTTTTCAGGGTGAGATTATTATAGAACAGCACCACTGGTGGGATGACACTGACAGCTCACTCCACGCTCACTGCACCTAAGTTTTCAGGGTGAGATTGTTATAGAACAGCACCTCTGGTGGGATGACACTGACAGCTCACTCCACGCTCACTGTACCTAAGTTTTCAGGGTGAGATTATTATAGAACAGCACCACTGGTGGGATGACACTGACAGCTCACTCCACGCTCACTGCACCTAAGTTTTCAGGGTGAGATTGCTATAGAACAGCACCACTGGTGGGATGACACTGACAGCTCACTCCAAGCTCACTGCACCTAAGTTTTCAGGGTGAGATTGTTATAGAACAGCACCACTGGTGGGATGACACTGACAGCTCACTCCACGCTCACTGTACCTAAGTTTTCAGGGTGAGATTGTTATAGAACAGCACCACTGGTGGAATGACACTGACAGCTCACTACACGCTCACTGCATCTAAGTTTTTAGGGTGAGGTTTTTACAGAATAGCACCACTGGTGAGATGACACTGACAGCTCACTCCACGCTCACTGCACCTAAGTGTTCAGGGTGAGATTGCTATAGAACAGCACCACTGGTGGGATGACACTGACAGCTCACTCCAAGCTCACTGCACCTAAGTTTTCAGGGTGAGATTGTTATAGAACAGCACCACTGGTGGGATGACACTGACAGCTAACTCCACGCTCACTGTACCTAAGTTTTCAGGGTGAGATTATTATAGAACAGCACCACTGGTGGGATGACACTTACAGCTCACTCCACGCTCACTGCACCCAAGTTTTCAGGGTGAGGTTTTTACAGAATAGCACCACTGGTGGAATGACACTGATAGCTCACTCCACGTTCACTGCACCTAAGTTTTCAGGGTGATGAGATTGTTATAGAACAGCACCACTGGTTGGATGACACTGACAGCTCACTCCACGCTCACTGCATCTAAGTTTTCAGGGTGAGATTTTAACAGAATAGCACCACTGGTGGGATGACACTGAAGGCTTACTCCACGCTCACTGCACCTAAGTTTTTACGCTGAGATTGTTATAGAACAGCACCACGGGTGGGATGACACTGACAGCTCACTCCACGCTCACTGCACCCAAGTTTTCAGGGTGAGGTTTTTACAGAATAGCACCACTGGTGGAATGACACTGACAGCTGACTCCACGTTCACTGCACCTAAGTTTTCAGGGTGATGAGATTGTTATAGAACAGCACCACTGGTTGGATGACACTGCCAGCTCACTCCACGCTCACTGCATCTAAGTTTTCAGGTTGAGATTTTAACAGAATAGCACCACTGGTGGGATGACACTGAAGGCTTATACCACGCTCACTGCACCTAAGTTTTTACGCTGAGATTGTTATAGAACAGCACCACTGGTGAGATGACACTGACAGCTCACTCCACGCTCACTGTACCTAAGTTTTCAGGGTGAGATTGTTATAGAACAGCACCGCTGGTGGAATGACACTGACAGCTCACTCCACGCTCACTGCATCTAAGTTTTCAGGGTGAGATTGTTATAGAACAGCACCACTGGTGGGATGACACTGACAACTAACTCCACGCTCACTGTACCTAAGTTTTCAGGGTGAGATTATTATAGAACAGCACCACTGGTGGGATGACACTGACAGCTAACTCCACGCTCACTGTACCTAAGTTTTCAGGGTGAGATTATTATAGAACAGCACCACTGGTGGGATGACACTGACAGCTCACTCCACGCTCACTGCACCTAAGTGTTCAGGGTGAGATTGCTATAGAACAGCACCACTGGTGGGATGACACTGACAGCTCACTCCAAGCTCACTGCACCTAAGTTTTCAGGGTGAGATTGTTATAGAACAGCACCACTGGTGGGATGACACTGACAGCTCACTCCACGCTCACTGTACCTAAGTTTTCAGGGTGAGATTGTTATAGAACAGCACCACTGGTGGAATGACACTGACAGCTCACTACACGCTCACTGCATCTAAGTTTTTAGGGTGAGGTTTTTACAGAATAGCACCACTGGTGAGATGACACTGACAGCTCACTCCACGCTCACTGCACCTAAGTGTTCAGGGTGAGATTGCTATAGAACAGCACCACTGGTGGGATGACACTGACAGCTCACTCCAAGCTCACTGCACCTAAGTTTTCAGGGTGAGATTGTTATAGAACAGCACCACTGGTGGGATGACACTGACAGCTAACTCCACGCTCACTGTACCTAAGTTTTCAGGGTGAGATTATTATAGAACAGCACCACTGGTGGGATGACACTGACAGCTCACTCCACGCTCACTGCACCCAAGTTTTCAGGGTAAGGTTTTTACAGAATAGCACCACTGGTGGAATGACACTGACAGCTCACTCCACGTTCACTGCACCTAAGTTTTCAGGGTGATGAGGTTGTTATAGAACAGCACCACTGGTTGGATGACACTGACAGCTCACTCCACGCTCACTGCATCTAAGTTTTCAGGTTGAGATTTTAACAGAATAGCACCACTGGTGGGATGACACTGAAGGCTTATACCACGCTCACTGCACCTAAGTTTTTACGCTGAGATTGTTATAGAACAGCACCACTGGTGAGATGACACTGACAGCTCACTCCACGCTCACTGCACCTAAGTTTTCAGGGTGAGATTATTATAGAAGAGCACCACTGGTGGGATGACACTGACAGCTCTCTCCAAGCTCACTGCACCTAAGTTTTCAGGGTGAGATTGTTATAGAACAGCACCACTGGTGGGATGACACTGACAGCTAACTCCACGCTCACTGTACCTAAGTTTTCAGGGTGAGATTATTATAGAACAGCACCACTGGTAGGATGACACTGACAGCTCACTCCACGCTCACTGCACCTAAGTTTTCAGGGTGATGAGATTGTTATAGAACAGCACCACTGGTTGGATGACACTGACAGCTCACTCCACGCTCACTGCATCTAAGTTTTCAGGGTGAGATTTTAACAGAATAGCACCACTGGTGGGATGACACTGAAGGCTTACTCCACGCTCACTGCACCTAAGTTTTTACGCTGAGATTGTTATAGAACAGCACCACGGGTGGGATGACACTGACAGCTCACTCCACGCTCACTGCACCCAAGTTTTCAGGGTGAGGTTTTTACAGAATAGCACCACTGGTGGAATGACACTGACAGCTGACTCCACGTTCACTGCACCTAAGTTTTCAGGGTGATGAGATTGTTATAGAACAGCACCACTGGTTGGATGACACTGCCAGCTCACTCCACGCTCACTGCATCTAAGTTTTCAGGTTGAGATTTTAACAGAATAGCACCACTGGTGGGATGACACTGAAGGCTTATACCACGCTCACTGCACCTAAGTTTTTACGCTGAGATTGTTATAGAACAGCACCACTGGTGAGATGACACTGACAGCTCACTCCACGCTCACTGTACCTAAGTTTTCAGGGTGAGATTGTTATAGAACAGCACCGCTCGTGGAATGACACTGACAGCTCACTCCACGCTCACTGCATCTAAGTTTTCAGGGTGAGATTGTTATAGAACAGCACCACTGGTGGGATGACACTGACAACTAACTCCACGCTCACTGTACCTAAGTTTTCAGGGTGAGATTATTATAGAACAGCACCACTGGTGGGATGACACTGACAGCTAACTCCACGCTCACTGTACCTAAGTTTTCAGGGTGAGATTATTATAGAACAGCACCACTGGTGGGATGACACTGACAGCTCACTCCACGCTCACTGCACCTAAGTGTTCAGGGTGAGATTGCTATAGAACAGCACCACTGGTGGGATGACACTGACAGCTCACTCCAAGCTCACTGCACCTAAGTTTTCAGGGTGAGATTGTTATAGAACAGCACCACTGGTGGGATGACACTGACAGCTCACTCCACGCTCACTGTACCTAAGTTTTCAGGGTGAGATTGTTATAGAACAGCACCACTGGTGGAATGACACTGACAGCTCACTACACGCTCACTGCATCTAAGTTTTTAGGGTGAGGTTTTTACAGAATAGCACCACTGGTGAGATGACACTGACAGCTCACTCCACGCTCACTGCACCTAAGTGTTCAGGGTGAGATTGCTATAGAACAGCACCACTGGTGGGATGACACTGACAGCTCACTCCAAGCTCACTGCACCTAAGTTTTCAGGGTGAGATTGTTATAGAACAGCACCACTGGTGGGATGACACTGACAGCTAACTCCACGCTCACTGTACCTAAGTTTTCAGGGTGAGATTATTATAGAACAGCACCACTGGTGGGATGACACTGACAGCTCACTCCACGCTCACTGCACCCAAGTTTTCAGGGTGAGGTTTTTACAGAATAGCACCACTGGTGGAATGACACTGACAGCTCACTCCACGTTCACTGCACCTAAGTTTTCAGGGTGATGAGGTTGTTATAGAACAGCACCACTGGTTGGATGACACTGACAGCTCACTCCACGCTCACTGCATCTAAGTTTTCAGGTTGAGATTTTAACAGAATAGCACCACTGGTGGGATGACACTGAAGGCTTATACCACGCTCACTGCACCTAAGTTTTTACGCTGAGATTGTTATAGAACAGCACCACTGGTGAGATGACACTGACAGCTCACTCCACGCTCACTGCACCTAAGTGTTCAGGGTGAGATTGCTATAGAACAGCACCACTGGTGGGATGACACTGACAGCTCTCTCCAAGCTCACTGCACCTAAGTTTTCAGGGTGAGATTGTTATAGAACAGCACCACTGGTGGGATGACACTGACAGCTAACTCCACGCTCACTGTACCTAAGTTTTCAGGGTGAGATTATTATAGAACAGCACCACTGGTAGGATGACACTGACAGCTCACTCCACGCTCACTGCACCCAAGTTTTCAGGGTGAGGTTTTTACAGAATAGCACCACTGGTGGAATGACACTGACAGCTCACTCCACGTTCACTGCACCTAAGTTTTCAGGGTGATGAGGTTGTTATAGAACAGCACCACTGGTTGGATGACACTGACAGCTCACTCCACGCTCACTGCATCTAAGTTTTCAGGGTGAGATTTTAACAGAATAGCACCACTGGTGGGATGACACTGAAGGCTTATACCACGCTCACTGCACCTAAGTTTTTACGCTGAGATTGTTATAGAACAGCACCACTGGTGAGATGACACTGACAGCTCACTCCACGCTCACTGTACCTAAGTTTTCAGGGTGAGATTGCTATAGAACAGCACCACTGGTGGTATGACACTGACAGCTCACTCCAAGCTCACTGCACCTAAGTGTTCCGGGTGAGATTGCTATAGAACAGCACCACTGGTGGAATCACACTAACAGCTCACTCCAAGCTCACTGCACCTAAGTTTTCAGGGTGAGATTGTTATAGAACAGCACTACTGGTTGGATGACACTGACAGCTCACTCCAAGCTCACTGCACCTAAGTTTTCAGGGTGAGATTGTTATAGAACAGCACCACTGGTGGGATGACACTGACAGCTCACTCCAAGCTCACTGCACCTAAGTTTTCAGGGTGAGATTGTTATAGAACAGCACCACTGGTGGGATGACACTGACAGCTCACTCCAAGCTCACTGCATCTAAGTTTTCAGGGTGAGATTTTAACAGAATAGCACCACTGGTGGGATGACACTGAAGGCTTACTCCACGCTCACTGCACCTAAGTTTTTACGCTGAGATTGTTATAGAACAGCACCACTGGTGGGATGACACTGACAGCTCACTCCAAGCTCACTGCACCTAAGTTTTCAGGGTGAGATTGTTATAGAACAGCACCACTGGTGGGATGACACTGACAGCTCACTCCAAGCTTACTGCACCTAAGTTTTCAGGGTGAGATTGTTATAGAACAGCACCACTGGTGGGATGACACTGACAGCTCACTCCACGCTCACTGCACCTAGGTTTTCAGGGTGATGAGATTGTTATAGAACAGCACCACTGGTTGGATGACACTGACAGCTCACTCCACGCTCACTGCATCTAAGTTTTCAGGGTGAGATTTTAACAGAATAGCACGACTGGTGGGATGACACTGAAGGCTTACTCCACGCTCACTGCACCTAAGTTTTTACGCTGAGATTGTTATAGAACAGCACCACTGGTGGGATGACACTGACAGCTCACTACACGCTCACTGCATCTAAGTTTTCAGGGTGAGGTTTTTACAGAATAGCACCACTGGTGGGATGACACTGACAGCTCACTCCAAGCTCACTGCACCTAAGTTTTCAGGGTGAGATTGTTATAGAACAGCACCACTGGTGGGATGACACTGACAGCTCACTTCACGCTCACTGCACCCAAGTTTTCAGGGTGAGGTTTTTACAGAATAGCACCACTGGTGGAATGACACTGACAGCTCACTCCACGTTCACTGCATCTAAGTTTTCAGGGTGAGATTGTTATAGAACAGCACCACTGGTGGGATGACACTGACAGCTCACACCACGCTCACTGCACCCAAGTTTTCAGGGTGAAATTGCTATTGAACAGCACCACTGGTGGGATGACACTGACAGCTAACTCCAAGCTTACTGCACCTAAGTTTTCAGGGTGAGATTGTTATAGAACAGCACCACTGGTGGGATGACACTGACAGCTCACTCCACGCTCACTGCACCTAAGTTTTCAGGGTGAGATTGTTATAGAACAGCACCACTGGTGGGATGACACTGACAGCTCACTCCACGCTCACTGCACCTAAGTGTTCAGGGTGAGATTGCTATAGAACAGCACCACTGGTGGGACGACACTGACAGCTCACTCCAAGCTCACTGCACCTAAGTTTTCAGGGTGAGATTGTTATAGAACAGCACCACTGGTGGGATGACACTGACAGCTCACTCCACGCTCACTGCACCCAAGTTTTCAGGGTGAGGTTTTTACAAAATAGCACCACTGGTGGAATGACACTGACAGCTCACTCCACGTTCACTGCACCTAAGTTTTCAGGGTGATGAGATTGTTATAGAACAGCAACACTGGTTGGATGACACTGACAGCTCACTCCACGCTCACTGCATCTAAGTTTTCAGGGTGAGATTGTTATAGAACAGCACCACTGGTGGGATGACACTGACAGCTCACTCCACGCTCACTGCACCCAAGTTTTCAGGTTGAGGTTTTTACAGAATAGCACCACTGGTGAGATGACACTGACAGCTCACTCCACGCTCACTGCACCTAAGTGTTCAGGGTGAGATTGCTATAGAACAGCACCATTGGTGGGATGACACTGACAGCTCACTCCAAGCTCACTGCACCTAAGTTTTCAGGGTGAGATTGTTATAGAACAGCACCACTGGTGGGATGACACTGACAGCTCACTCCAAGCTCACTGCATCTAAGTTTTCAGGGTGAGATTATTATAGAACAGCACCACTGGTGGGATGACACTGACAGCTCACTCCACGCTCACTGCACCCAAGTTTTCAGGGTGAGGTTTTTACAGAATAGCACCACTGGTGGAATGACACTGACAGCTCACTCCACGTTCACTGCACCTAAGTTTTCAGGGTGATGAGATTGTTATAGAACAGCACCACTGGTTGGATGACACTGACAGCTCACTCCACGCTCACTGCATCTAAGTTTTCAGGGTGAGATTTTAACAGAATAGCACCACTGGTGGGATGACACTGAAGGCTTACTCCACGCTCACTGCACCTAAGTTTTTAAGCTGAGATTGTTATAGAACAGCACCACTGGTGGGATGACACTGACAGCTCACTACACGCTCACTGCATCTAAGTTTTCAGGGTGAGGTTTTTACAGAATAGCACCACTGGTGGGATGACACTGACAGCTCACTCCACGCTCACTGCACCTAAGTGTTCAGGGTGAGATTGCTATAGAACAGCACCACTGGTGGGATGACACTGACAGCTCACTCCAAGCTCACTGCACCTAAGTTTTCAGGGTGAGATTGTTATAGAACAGCACCACTGGTGGGATGACACTGACAGCTCACACCACGCTCACTGCACCCAAGTTTTCAGGGTGAAATTGCTATAGAACAGCACCACTGGTTGGATGACACTGACAGCTAACTCCAAGCTCACTGCGCCTAAGTTTTCAGGGTGAGATTATTATAGAACAGCACCACTGGTGGGATGACACTGACAGCTCACTCCACGCTCACTGCACCCAAGTTTTCAGGGTGAGGTTTTTACAGAATAGCACCACTGGTGAGATGACACTGACAGCTCACTCCACGCTCACTGCACCCAAGTTTTCAGGGTGAGGTTTTTACAGAATAGCACCACTGGTGAGATGACACTGACAGCTCACTCCAAGCTCACTGCACCTAAGTTTTCAGGGTGAGATTATTATAGAACAGCACCACTGGTGGGATGACACTGACAGCTCACTCCAAGCTCACTGCATCTAAGTTTTCAGGGTGAGATTATTATAGAACAGCACCACTGGTGGGATGACACTGACAGCTCACTCCAAGCTCACTGCATCTAAGTTTTCAGGGTGAGATTATTATAGAACAGCACCACTGGTGGGATGACACTGACAGCTCACTCCACGCTCACTGCACCCAAGTTTTCAGGGTGAGGTTTTTACAGAATAGCACCACTGGTGAGGTGACACTGACAGCTCACTCCACGCTCACTGCACCTAAGTGTTCAGGGTGAGATTGCTATAGAACAGCACCATTGGTGGGATGACACTGACAGCTCACTCCAAGCTCACTGCACCTAAGTTTTCAGGGTGAGATTGTTATAGAACAGCACCACTGGTGGGATGACACTGACAGCTAACTCCACGCTCACTGCATCTAAGTTTTCAGGGTGAGATTATTATAGAACAGCACCACTGGTGGGATGACACTGACAGCTCACTCCAAGCTCACTGCATCTAAGTTTTCAGGGTGAGATTATTATAGAACAGCACCACTGGTGGGATGACACTGACAGCTCACTCCACGCTCACTGCACCCAAGTTTTCAGGGTGAGGTTTTTACAGAATAGCACCACTGTTGGAATGACACTGACAGCTCACTCCACGTTCACTGCACCTAAGTTTTCAGGGTGATGAGATTGTTATAGAACAGCACCACTGGTTGGATGACACTGACAGCTCACTCCACGCTCACTGCATCTAAGTTTTCAGGGTGAGATTTTAACAGAATAGCACCACTGGTGGGATGACACTGAAGGCTTACTCCACGCTCACTGCACCTAAGTTTTTACGCTGAGATTGTTATAGAACAGCACCACTGGTGGGATGACACTGACAGCTCACTACACGCTCACTGCATCTAAGTTTTCAGGGTGAGGTTTTTACAGAATAGCACCACTGGTGGGATGACACTGACAGCTCACTCCACGCTCACTGCACCTAAGTGTTCAGGGTGAGATTGCTATAGAACAGCACCACTGGTGGGATGACACTGACAGCTCACTCCAAGCTCACTGCACCTAAGTTTTCAGGGTGAGATTGTTATAGAACAGCACCACTGGTGGGATGACACTGACAGCTCACACCACGCTCACTGCACCCAAGTTTCCAGGGTGAAATTGCTATAGAACAGCACCACTGGTGGGATGACACTGACTGCTAACTCCAAGCTCACTGCGCCTAAGTTTTCAGGGTAAGATTGTTATAGAACAGCACCACTGGTGGGATGACACTGACAGCTTACTCCACGCTCACTGCATCTAAGTTTTCAGGGTGAGGTTTTTACAGAATAGCACCACTGGTGGGATGACGCTGACAGCTCACTCCACGCTCACTGCACCTAATTTTTCAGGATGAGATTGTTATAGAACAGCACCACGGGTGGGATGACACTGACAGCTCACTCCACGCTCACTGCACCCAAGTTTTCAGGGTGAGATTTTTACAGAATAGCACCACTGGTGGGATGACACTGAAGGCTTACTCCACGCTCACTGCACCTAAGTTTTCAGGGTGAGATTGTTATAGAACAGCACCACTGGTGGGATGGCACTAACAGCTCACTACACGTTCACTGCATCAAAGTTTTCATTGTGAGATTGTTATAGAACAGCACCACTGGTGGGATGATACTGCCAGCTCACTCCACGCTCACTGCACCTAAGTTTTCAGGGTGAGATTGTTATAGAACAGCACCACTGGTGGGATGACACTGACAGCTCACACCACGCTCACTGCAACCAAGTTTTCAGAGTGAGATTGCTATAGAACAGCACCACTGGTGGGATGACACTGACAGCTAACTCCAAGCTCACTGCATCTAAATTTTTAGGGTGAGATTGCTATAGAACAGCACCACTGGTTGGTTGAAACTGACAGCTCACTCCACGCTCACTGCATCTAAGTTTTCACGGTGAGATTGTTACAGAATAGCACCACTGGTGGGATGACACTGCAAGCACCGTGTACTGGTGGTCGGTGGAGCTGGCGGGGCTTCGAGCAGCCTATGTGGAGGCAAGGAGGGCCTACACGCGGAGCCGGCGGCGGCGTATACGGGACCTGGCCAACGAGGACCACCTCTATGACGTGTACATGGAGGCAAAAATGGTCCTCGATCGGGCTATCGTCGCCGCCAGAGATTGAGCAGAGCTGCTGGAGGATCTCGACAACGATCCTTACGGGAGACCATATAAGGCGGCGTGCAACAAATTGCGCCGCTTTGGTCCCCTGGTGGCCGAGACCCTGGGGCTCCAGACTCCCCCTCAGCATACCGGCCCATTGTTCTGCTCGATGAGGTCGGCAAAATGTTCGAGGGGATAATCGCAGCCCACCTAAAGGGCCATCTGCGCAGTATCAGGCCGGACTTGTCGGATGCTCAGTTTGGTTTTCGGGCTGAGCGTTCCACGGCGGACGCGCTGGCCTGCCTTAAGGGCCAGGTGAAGGAGGCGATGGAAGCCGGGTACGGATTGTTGGCTGTGTCATTCGACATAGCTTATGCCTTCAACTCCGTTCCCCACTCCACCATCCTAGAGGTGCTCCGATTCCACGGAGTGCCTTTATACATGCTCAAGCTATCGGCCAGCTACCTGGAGGATCGGGCGATCCTCCTGGTAAATAGGACTAGCCAAGTCCGGCGGTACGCCGTTGAGGCCGGCGTTCCGCAGGGGTCAGTCTTAGGACCTCTCCTCTGGAACTTCGGCTACGATGGGCTCCTGCGGGGAACTCTCCTCCGAGGCACGAGTGTCGTCTGCTATGCGGATAATACTCTCCTCACCGCCTAGGGGGGAGTTTCAGGGAGGCGGCCAACTTGGCCTCGGTGGGCGGATCCTTGGTGGCAGGGAGGATCCGCCGCCTAGGATTAACGGTAGCGCCGAGAGCACAAGACCATGGCCGTTTTCTTCCACGGCCCTCAGCAGCGCCCCCCACCTGACGCCCACATCTTCGTGGAGGGCAGCAGAATTGAGGTGAAGGCCCAGGTGAAATATCTGGGCCTTGTACTCGACAGCAGGTGGCACTTCGGTCTGCATTTTAGCGGGCTGTCGTTGCGCCTGCTGAAGGCTGCGGGCGCGCTCTCGTGACTGTTCCTCAAATTGGGGGGGGCAGCGCGCGATGCCAGCAACTTTACGCCGGCATCTTGAGGAGTATGGCCCTCTACGGGGCTCCTATATGGGAGGACTCGCTCCATAGGAGGGAGAAAGCTACCGCCTTGCGGGCACCCCAAAGGGCCATAGCCCAGCGGGTGGCACGGGCCCACTGCACTGTGGGCTTTGCGGCATCATGTGCTCTGGCCGGCACCCCTCTTTGGGAACTTGAGGCGTGGGTGCTCGCCAGAGTGTATGAATTGACGGCAGGACGGAGAGTGAGAGGAGAATGCTCAGTCCCGGAAGAGCGAGCAGCCGTCCAGTGGGAGGCGAGGGACGCCATCGTCATCCATTGGACGGGGGACCTCGCCAACGCAGCTTTAGGCCGCCGAACCCTCTATGTGATTGGGCCAGTCCTGCGAGAATGGCTCGAACAGTCGCATGGGCTCCTCTCCTTCCGTCTGGTGCAGGTGCTGTCCGGACACGGTTGTTTCGGATCGTACCTGCACTGAATCGGACGGAAGGAGACGCCGTCGTCGGCGGAGGACACGGCGCAGCAGACCCTCGAGGTGTGGCCGTCGTGGTCCGAGCCGCGCCGCAGTCTCATCGCGGTGATCGGACCGGACCTCGCACTCCCCGGCTTGGTCAACGCCATGCTGAGGGATGAGATGTCCTGGGCAGCAGTCGCCTCCTTCTACGAACACGTCATGTCCCAGAAAGAGGCAGCGGAGCACGCGCGTGAGGACGATCCTAACGCGGCGCCACTCCGAAGGCGGAGGAGAGGTCGAAGAAGACGTCAGTTTGAAAGCCATCTCCGACTCCTCCCAGGTGGAGGCCAGCAGGCAACGGGTGCGGGGGCAACCTTGCCTGTATTGCACAGGCCAAGACCAATGTCGAACGGGAATGGCCAGGTGTTCCCTGCCATTCCCGTAGCCCCCCAGCCTGGGGGGCATGCGGGGCCGGCCAGCTAGGCGGGCAACCTATCTCTGTCGTGTGGTCGAGGCCTATCTGACGGACAGGGCCGTCATTTACCCCGGTCACCAGGGAGTGTGGAACCGGCAAGAGATGTCATGCGGTGTCCCACAGGGATCGGTCCTGGGGCCGCATCTGTGGGACATTGGTTACTGGGTGCTGCGCGCCAACCTTCCTAGCGGAAACCTTGTTCCTGGTGCAAGGGAGGTCGCGGAGGAGGCAGGCGGCGGCCGAAGTAGCGGCACGTGGGGTTGCGACAATCGTCGAAAGGATCCAGCAATTGGGTCTCAAGGTGCCCCTGCACAAGTTCGAGACCATGTGTTTTCATGGCCCTCGGAATGCACCACTATCGGGATCCCAAATAACGGTAGGAGGGGTGTACCTGGGACTCGTACTCGACAGCCGGTGGAACTTCATGGAGCATTTCCGACGTTTGGCCCCCAAACTGGAGCGGGCAGGGGCTGCCTTGAAGTGGCTCCTGCCCAATCTAGGGGGTCCAAAATGCCTCCTGCCGGAGGCTCTACGTGGGGGTCGTGCGGTCCGTGGCCCTTTACGGGGCTCCTGTGTGGGCGCGTTCCCTGGCGCTGCGGCCAGCCCGCCGGTTGAGCGCGGCCCAAAGGGTCATGGCCATCCGGCCGGTCCGGGGATACCGCACGATCTCCTGTGAGGCAGCGAGCTTCCTTGCCGGATTGCCGCCATGGGATCTGGAGGCTAAAGTCCTCGCGCACGTATGGGAGTGGCGCGAGGAGGCGAAACGCCGGGGCGTAACTCCGCTGCCGCGAGAAATCGCGGCACAGTGGATGGAGCTCCGGCGGGATATAATGGCGACAGGGAGAGTACGGTTATCGCAACCCAGTGCTGGGCATGCCACGATTGCGGCGATAAGTCCACTCTTTGAGGAGTGGCTAGAGAGGCGCCACGGCGTCCTCACCTTCCGCTTGACGCTGGTCCTCACCAGACACGGCAGCTTCGGGAGGTTCCTGTGTTGGATACGGCGGAAGGAAACGCCCGGGTGTCACCACTGTGTGGATCGCCCGGAGGACACGGTGGAGCATACGGTGGAGGTCTGCCCGGCTTGGGCTGAGCACCGCCGTGTCCTCGTAGAGGCGATCGATGGCAGAGAACTCTCTCGTCCGGCCCTGTCACCTACTTCTGCGAAGCAGTAATGCTCGCGAAGGAGGAGGTGGGACGGAGGGAAAGGCAAATTTCGCGCCCTCTCGCTTCTAGGCGCCGCAGGAGACGCCCTGGGCGTCGGTAATCCCGGGCGGTATTCCGGCCACCGTAGGCGCGGGCTTGCGGATGGTGAGCAATGGGTAACTCACCGTCCGGTAAGGACCAGGCCCGGGTCGACGGCGCGTTGTATTCCACGCGCGATTCAAAGGGATATCGTCAGCACAAGTGTAGGGGTCCACTAGGGCCGACACCTGCCGGGGTCACGGGGAGGTACTGAAGGGTTACCGAGGCCCTGGCAATACAGGCAACGGAAGGAATACGGGTGGGTTTTAGTCAATAAGAGTTAGACACACCCTCCCGCTCCGCCCAGACCGGGAGAAGTTATTTGATGATGATTTCCCACCCAAAAAAAAAAGGCTCGCGCAACACCGATTTGGAGTCAAATAATAGAAAATCAATTGTGTCTCATTAGCTGTCCTATTAAAGGAGGTTCCCATCCAAGAAATGTGTTTTTTTTACTAGTATTTAAAAAAAAATTTCGTGTTAAATGTGCGAGTCCGACTTTTTTTCATTCGAACATACGGAACTCAAACAATGAACAAAAAGGTAAGCGTCTGATATCTGCTTGCAATCCGATGAAGATAAACACAGAGAAAACCAGCATGTCCTAGAACCTAGGAATAGAAGATATGAAGTGATGTCCACCAACGCTTCTTTCTAGATGGACAGGAAAAAAATTACTGCAATAAAATGTTATATAAACGATACATGATTTTATTTCTGTAAGTAGGTTTGTACAAATACTTTTACACGTCAATCATATTTTTTTAAACTAGATCAGGTCGGCGTTTCCTATCAGACTACTCTGAGAAGAAAGGCCGAAACTCAGAGGTGTCAGGAGGTCTTTTTTAAAGTCCAGACATAATTTTGGTCAGAGCATACATTTGGGTAAGTCACAAAAATCACTCAAACTGCCACACCATGTTAGAAACTAACTGAGAATAAAACAAAATTAAACAATGACAAAATTCCCACATAGTTTTCACATTTAAAATAATTAAAATAATATAATACTTCACAGAGTAAATATTCAAGTCACACATTGACATTGATGAATTTTATTTATATTGCATAAATAAAATTCATCAATGTCAATGTGTAGGTATATAACAATCCGGACATAACTTTGGTCAGATCATTTGAGGACCATGTACGTTGGTGTCTGAAATGGTATTTTGAGGAAAGAATCACACAGATATTATGTTGCTTTTTCCATACAATGACAGCAATGAAATGGGACAAAATTACCACATTATCACAATGAGTTCAAGAACATGAGAACATATAATACATCACAAACATTTTCCTATTAGTTTTTCTAGTCATTATCGCAGTTTTCCTGTTATGACACGAGCATTCCTCAATAATTTGTCAAATGTGGTAGACGTGATCCATTACTTCTTGCTCTGATGCTGTCTTTGATTTATTTTGGTTGATAGCTAATTTGTAAGGAGATTATGTCTTTTGATAATAGTGGTTTACTTTTTTGAGAAACTCAATTTATTTCTTTGTAAACGAAAAAAACTTATTTACAAAATAAAACAACCGACTTAAAAAAAAAACAATAATGAGTGAAAAATAACTAAGTTCGGAAGTCAGTGTCTTTGGTTCTGGATTTTCGTTTTTTGCCACCGACTTCCAAAATTAAAGTTATTTTTCTTTATAATATTGTTATTTTTTTTTTTGTAAGTCAGTTGTTTTTTTTTTTGTAAAAGTTTTTTATTTTTCTCTTTTACCCCACACCAATTCGTATACCATTACTTGCTATGTAAACAACAGGAAGTTTTTTGAAGACAGGATTATTTTTTAAGTCGGTTTAAAATCATTTATAGCCAGAGTGCATCTCATGATAATTCTAATAAGTCCAAACACGGCTAGGATACACTCAGAACCATTTATTTAAATCATCATAATCGCTCTTGTGGCGGGTGGCAACCCGTGAAATACTTATCATTGAGGAGTTCCGGTGGCCATCTGTGGTCTTCTTCATTAGTTCCACTTCACCAAATTATACTTTCTGAATGATTTGCATTCAGAAAGTATAATTTGGTGAAGCTTGACTTGTTCATGAAAATACAACAATCGCTACATGTATGCCCACAATATTTGAGTAGTTCCCTCAATTCCTCATAGCTTCCATCATCAGAACTGGATTTTAATAAAAATGGAACCAGTCTGAAAGTATATATCCTTTCAAATAAAAATAATTTTCTAAATTGGTTTATAAACGACGGAGTTCTAAGATAAAAAACATAAATTAAACAAAAACACAACTGGATTAAAAATAATGTGATAAATTATACATAATACCTCGATGAATTCCACCAACGATTTAGTCCACTGCTGAAAGCGTTGTCCTAATTGATACCCAAAAACCGTAGTCTTACGTTACATCACAGCGGGCCCTATCAGAATACCAGCGCTGTGATACTTATTTTTAAATGTCGCATCATAATGCTGCCTTTTGGCCTCGTACAGGACACTCTGTTTAGATTTTCATTTTACTATGTCTTTCTTTTTATGTCAATGAGTTTTTATGTTTAATTTGTGATCTCTGGAGCGAGTCCCAATCAATACTTTTTCTTTTACCTTTCCCCTCAAAATAATTACTCAGCTGTGGTGGAGAGCTATATTCCGAATATCAGACATTTTATACGGAGGTTGCTCAGGTAGGAAACATGTTTCTTGTCTAGTCGTCCTCTGCGTGGAGTGTGCATTATTTTATTTTATATCAGTACCACTACTAACCCTAAAATATAAGTTGTTTTGAAATACTAACACAGGATCACTGTTGTCTGAAAATAAATGATTTTTAATTTAATAGGCCTAACCCTTTAAACTAGATCGTAAAACTGTTAATAAAATTGCAGGGTTTAATAGGACCTTCAACCAATTTTCTTATCTGTGACATTACAAAGGACCTCGATCTTTCTGAGCTCAAAAATATCTCGACGAACTTAGGTCTGGCTATTCATTAGGGGTAAGGGCGAATTTCTTGGTCCATTCATTGAGAAATAGTGATGCTAAGGTCTCACACAAATTAAGATAAGACACAACTTGTTAGGTTTAGAAGACTTGCTGGGATTGCGTTAAGCCTTTGACACAGTTTGAGCATACATCAAGCTGTTTCGTTTTTTTTGTGGAAATGAATCTAAAGTTAAGACTTGAATGAAGGTAGCAGAAGATTGAAACAGAGAAGTCAGTGAAAATGGATTGAATTATAAAAACATCGACCGACCGATGGTACTGATCACCTTCCTTAATGACTTACATATATACATACATAAACTCACGCTTTCTTCCCATGAGGGTAGGCAGAAACTATAGACCGCCACCTGCTACGCTCCTTACGTACTCCTTTTTCTTTGTTTTCTTTCATGCATCTGGTCATTCGATTGCGAGAACCGCGCACCTTAAATAAAGCACAACCTTTGCTACCTATTATTACTGAAAGACTCTGCCGCACTGTAAATATCCATGGTCACTTAAAGACAAATAAATGTATCATTTGCGTGTAGTTTCGATAAGGAACAGAGCATTGGGTGACGGCAGATTATGAAAATAAAACAGATTATTTCTTAAAACTTGTTTTTAGCGTGTTCCGGCTCCTCTGGAAAACCAATGGCTAGATTTTGGCACGTTATAGGACACTATGTTGAAGCCAATTTTCTGAAGTGCCTGTTATGATATTTGATCACCCGACTTCGCAAACGGGAGATCGCACTTAGTCACTGTATCCTTTAGATATAAAAATATTTATCGTAGGTAGGTTTACTTAATAAATAACAGAATTACATGTAAAAACGAAACAAATATTTCGTCTATATCTTAATACGAAAATAACGTATTCGATTACCCGTAAAAACCATTACTTTGTTTGTCTCTACTTTAAGGCAATTTATTTTCTTTTTTTGTATCTTTATTTGCTTGTATCGGATTTCATCCAAGGCTAATTTCTTTGGAATGAATAATGTAAGTACTATAAAATATTCGTTGCTTTGTAAACGATGTTTGTTTCCGTAGAAAAACAACTTATTTTTATTATTATCACAAGCCTTAGAATTAGCCTGGATTGCTACTTTCGCGTAGGCCTCTAGAACAGTTTTATCCATGTGGGAAAAATAAGCTAGTCATGAAAATTATTAGCCTGTGAAAGTATGCATAGTCAGAGAAATGAATTGACACACTACGTCAATTTGCCGTGTTTGCCGTGTTTTTCCCATTACATACAACTAGCACGAAAATAAATAATATTGGTCTGGATCGCTGTACGTTGAAGACAATCTTTCTATTTGACAGAAAAAAATACAATGCTGATTAAGGCGCTGACAAGACTCAATTGACAAAAACAGGCTTCTCTTAAGAAAAAAAAAATAAAAATCTGTATAGTTTGTGGTAGCGGAAAAAATATATGTTAATTTTGAACATATTTCCCAGAACTTGGTTGTTACCAGAACACGTTTTGAAGAAAAAATCTCGATATAAACTAACGTTAAAGTAACCAAGAACCTTGAGTTCTAATCCAAAATATTTGTATTAAATATCAACATACGTTACGTATTTAATTAATAACAAGAACGTCTTATTTGAATGCAGAACTTGGTTGTATTTTATTTTCGATTACTCAACTCAATTTTGAGTAAATAGTGAATTGCTTCATATTTTGCAATAAATTACAAGCGTTGTGTCATCGCGCCTCTCTTCCTCTCTTTTCTCTTTTCTATGCAATCTGACAATGACCGCGGTTTAGGTGTTGACAGCGTCTTAATGATAGAGATTGACAGCTGTGATATGAATATACAAACAATTAAAGTAGGTGAAATTTACTAATTTGCTACACAATTAATTTCCTTGATATCTTGAGAACCATCTTTTATTAGAATCGTCACTAGTGGAGGCCCATTTAACTACAGCTCTTTCATTTACCTACATAAAACCAACCTGTGTGATCAAGTATTCCAAAAAGCCACAAACATCTCAACCTGTCTCCCAAAAGACAGGACGTCAACAAAAGTAGACGATCCCGAACTTCAGCACGAAACAAGCGAAATATTTTCGGGAGAATCCTCGAGAGTTTCACAAACGGTAAACGTCGAGTAACTGGGCCGATAAATTAGGCAATTTGCGGTTACCGGCCGGTCGGACTGCGTGTTTCGTCCCAGTGTCCGGGGCTCGTAATTAATTATCCACATGTACGAACCGTTACGTATTACTTAATCAACCATGAGAATGCTAACTATACGTATTGATTGGAGTCTTTTGCTTGTTCATTTCGTTGAGTGTGTGTTTATTGGCTTATGTTTGGCTTGTTCGAGGTTCGCGTTGTTGTGATTGGGTTCCGGTGCGTGGCTGTGTTCGATTGGATGGGCTGTGTTGGGTAGCTATCGTTTTCGGGTGACGGGTTCTGGATTAGGTGTAGTCAATGTTTGAGTTTGGTGTATTTTCTGGATTTTGAATGCTAGTGGTTTGATTGTGTCCAATGCAGTAAGCAGAAAATTGAGTGCATGTATTAGTTAAAAAAATAGAAATATAATCGAATTATTATAATTTTTTATAAAAGAAAATAAAGATCTTTAACGTTTTTTGTAGTAGGCATCCAATGATAAACTGACAGTGACAATATAAGAAATATAAAAAATGTGATACAAATTGTAAAAAAATAATAACTTATCGGAAAAACAGACTTCTAGATTTTTAGATCAGGTAAAGTCATTTTATACGGGTCTTTTCAAATACAACAGACTAAATTATTTTGAACCTTGAACCCTATTGACCTCTTAATCGTGTTTCCGATTTTCCATTCGAACAACTCGCCCTTAAAAGTTGGGAACTTTGTCGTTTCTTTGATGAATTAAACAAACTTCCATTTTGACAATAATCCAATTAGAATTGATTTTCGATAACATTGGGACTTTGAAAAACGACCACATGAATCTCCATGATGTTTGCTGTGGTAACAGTATCTCAGTACAAACTTTATTTTCGTACGCCACTTTATAAGAATCTAGTAGTAGTACACTCGTACTTCTTATAACTTTTTCTTATTATTTAGAATAGAATAGAATAGAATAGAATAGAATAGAATAGAATAGAATATTAGAATACTCGCACGAATTTATTATATACACCATAAAAGTTACAGATACAAATGTTGAAATTTTTACACAATGGGCGGTCTTATCGCTAAAAGCGATATTTTACAGACAACCTTTAGATGGATTGAAGGGGGAAGGAGAGACAATATTGCAGGTAGTCAATGGTGTACCAGTTGCATATACAATAAATACATACATATATAAAGCATTTACTTACTTTCTTATTTATTTTTATTTATCCGTTATATTTGGTATATTTAACGAACGTTTCAAAGTTTTGGAAAAGATTTAGAAACCTTCAATCCTAATTATTATGGTTCATTATGTAAAATGTCAAACCTCTGCTTGATCAAAAGTGTAGGAATTCTTTATGACATGAGATAAACTAAGAATTTACTTCCTCGTTGGTTTAGTGTTCGCAAGCGCTACTGCTGAGCATGAGGTCCTCGATTCCCGGGTCGGGCGAAGTGTTAATTGGATTTTTCTATCTGGAACTTCTCTGTAGCAGCCCGGAGTCTGGATTTGTGCCCAGTTAATGGCAATAGGCTCGCCCCCTATTACATGGAACTTAAACACAACCGGCGAAATGTGGGTGAACTACAGGTACACCTCTGCCCAACCCTTCGGGGAAACAAGGCGTGATATACCATCACGTATGTAAACTAAGAATTTTATTAATAGAAAAATGGACGAAGATTAATGACGACGTGGATGAAGCAAAATAAGTATTAGCAGCTGGCGTTCTATAATTTCTGCCTACCCCCGCAGTAAACCTGTAACCTTCTCACCGTGAAAACTTAAGTGAAGTGTACGTGGAGTGAACTGTCAGTGTTATCCCACCTGATACTAGGGATGGACCAAGGATTACATTTACAATCATAATCGAGATTTTAATAATATTTTTATGATAATTATAATGATCATAATCAGTTAACAGATTAAATAAACGCAATCCCGTGACCCAACCGCAATGTGTATCGAAGAAGCGATAGTGGATTGAGTCGACTAAAGAGTAAAGACTGTGCGACGTTATTCAGCGTTGTTATTAACCCAAATCTATTCAATAAGAATAGATAACCGAGTGTGCCAAACTGCCAAGTGATCGACTGAGAAAGTTTGCCTGGCTGACGGACCATAGAATTTATCCCGATAACGATGTTTGAGTATGTGTACATAAGCCATTTGAATAAAAAACATGCGGATTATTTTTAATATGCAGGTACCTTTCTAATATTTTGTTATAGGTAGGTAAATTTTAAACCGACCTACGCGTTGCCAATAATAAAATAATATTCATAAAATCACCGTCATCAATACTATAACAAAATTCAATAGTTCAACTGACATTCGCGCAGCGCGCGCACCGCGGCCGGCGGACGGCTAGGCTCACTTCATTCAGCCCAAGTGAAGTGATGTTTCTATGGCAACGAGAATCGAGTGAAGTGATAAGATCACGACACTCGCGCGTCGCGCTTACCGATTCACTTCACCTAGCCGATTCACTTCGGCGCGGGTGGTTACTATGGTTACGAGAATCGGGTGAAGTGATAAGATCACGCCGCGCATGCGCGTAAGGCGCTGTTATTAATATCAAGTTGAGTTTTTTTTTTTTTAATATGCCATTTTTTTTTAAATGCGCGACATACAAAAATTTGGTTTTACCACTTTTATATCAAAATCCAAAATGGCGGCTACAATCATTTTTCATCATGGGTGTCGTTTTCATAGTTTTCGGGGGTGTTACAGCCGATAGTGGAGTCAAATAAATAAAGCAAGATGGCGGCTGCGAAAATATTCAGATTTTTCATCATGGGTATCGTTTTCATGGTTTTCGGGGGTGTTAAAGCCGATAGTGTGGTCAAAATTAAAAAGCAAGATGACGGTGGCGAAAATGTTCAGATTTTTCATAATGGGTGTCATTTTCGTGGTTTTCGGGGGTGTTAAAGCCGATAGTGTGGTCAAAATTTAAAAGCAAGATGGCGACTGCGAAAATGTTCAAATTTTTCATCATGGGTGTCGTCTTCATGGTTTTTGGGGGTGTTAAAGCCGATAGTGAGATCAAATCTAAAAAGCAAGACGGCGGCTGCGAAAATGTTAGAATTTTTGCGTCATGGGTGTCGTTTTCATGGTTTTCAGGGGTGTTAAAGCCGATAGTGAGGTCAAATCTAAAGAGCAAGATGGTGGCTGTGAAAATTAAGTACCAAACGTAGGTATTGGAATAAAATAAACCAAATTGAGTTTCGGACTGAATTTCTGTTTTGCTATTTTATTTTAAAAAAAAACCCTTAATAGTAACGTTTCAACACTTAAATACTAGTTTTGAAATAATATAAAATGATCAATAGAATAAGTATAAAAATAAAAAATATTATTAAAATCTCGATTATGATTATAAATGTAATGCTTGGTCACTCCCTAGCATCAGTGGGTTGACACTGACAGCTCACTTCACGCGATTTTTCACAACAATATACTTAAAATCTAATGTTAGTATGCAAACACAACAAAAAAATAAATTAAATTAAACTGCGACATGAAGTCGCACCCATCTTCGCAGCATGGGGGACTCCCCCCATCTGCAAATACCCCCAGAGCACATCTTTTCCTTATGACAGCGGCAAAACAATCAACCCGCGCCTCAGCAAACATCCCTGATGCACTGCAACACGCAGATCGCTGTATGCTCGCTGCAAATAACTGACACACAGGCTGAAGGTGTAAAAAACAAAAACCCGACTGCTAAAATACATAACTGAAAGGAAAAAACAAGCTTTATAATCTATAGAATTTTGGTATCGCAGGTGGGAACAAACATAACTTACACCATATTTCAGGCTATTAGTTTGCGCCTGCGATACCAAAATTCTATAGATTATAAAGCTTGTTTTTCTCTTTTCAGTTATGTATTTTAGCAGTCGGGTTTTTGTTTTTTAAATAATTTGTTTTATTTCAAGCTTTTTAGTTTTATTAATGTATCGTCGGCTTATTGCAAGAACTCATTAACTGCATAAAATCATTAAATACGTTTTTATCTTTATTGGACTCCTTTTGACACATTATACAAAAACTCACTAATTTCTATCTAGACTAGATAGAAATTAGTGAGTTTTTGCATTTAGTAGAATGTGTCAAAAGGAGTCCAATAAAGATAAAAACGTATTTAATGATTTTTTGCAGTTAATGAGTTCTTGCAATAAGCCGACGGTATACATGGAATTGACTCATTACTAGCTATTGTTTGATATCAATATTGTAGTAATTTAATTTAAAAAAATCTTGCCCTCGCTTTTTTTGTATTTTCAGATGAAATATATAAATATTATATAACCTATGTCATTTCCACAATTCAGACGAATCTAAAGACACCTCTTATGTTAAAATCCATCAAGCCGTTTAGGCTACAGAGCGTGCCAAAGAAATAGACATACATACATACTCTCGAAAAACATTACTCTCCTTCTGGGGCAGTCGGGTAAAAAGCCAAAGGCTAGGCTAATAAGCATGACGGAGCACTGGCCATCTTATTTTGCTAAAGAAATCTACATACATACATAAATACATACATACATACTCTCTAAAAACCTTACCCTCCTTCTGGGGCAATCGGGTAAAAAGATTGGCAATATGCTCTAAAAAGCGTCATCTTAACCGCATTCGTACATCGTGCGAACCTGCGGGCCAGCATGTTACAACGGACGGTCAGCAACCTGCGTTCCCTTTCTAGAGCTTTTGCTTTAAAAGTGTCAATAAATTTAAAATACTTGTGCTAATATCACGTAGAAACATAAGCCGAAAAACCACTAGGTACATTCTCCAAGTAATAACTACAACCCAAGATTTAAATACAATCCATTGCTCTCTGTCGTGAGCAGACTTAATAAGCTAGCTGTCTAGCTAATGGCTGGAAATAGGAGCCGATAAATAAGAACATTGGAGACCCCACACACGTGGCGGTCGAGTTCGACGGAAATACTATTAATTACTCTTATATAGCTGTATGTACTATGCTTGCTGTTTATTCGACCGAGGGTTGGAGGGGTTGGGGTTGGGAAAGGCTTGGTTTTGAAATACCTACTGATTTTCGTATGATATGCTTTAAAATCGAACCATTTTAACTAGCATAATATTAAAGGATGAGGGGCTGAAAATACGCCTGACTTTAAAAAAAAAACTATTTATTAAGCTATTGATACTTTTAGCTGAAGTAACATTTTAGAATGAACACGTGGAAAAGCACGTGGTTCACCTGCCATTACGCTACCTACGCTCATGCAGGTAAAAATATTAAGATGAGTAGTTTCTATAGCGCGTTCAATGCGCGTAGGCGTGCTCGTAACACGTGCGTAGCGGCGTAGCATGAGCGTAGCAGCGGCGTACGCTGCTACGCTCATGCTACGCCGCTGCTACGCTCATGCTACGCTGCTGCTACGCTCATGCTACGCGCTACGCACGTGTTACGAGCACGCCTACGCGCATTGAACGCGCTATAGAAACTACTCATCTTAATATTTTTACCTATATAAAAGCATTTTTACTCACAAAATACTTGTCGGATAAAAAGCGTATAGGCTGACCCAATTATTTGTGTTACAAAGTGGCATTTTAAATATTTATAAATAATGTGATGTCATTTTGAGAGTGACACTTAACACGGGTCACTTAATAGAGGGTCGGAATTGAGGTAGGGAGCCTCCGAACGTGTGTGGGAGGAATCACAATGTGCTTGGTTTTTCGATAAAAGTCTGGGGTTTCGTTTAAAGTAGGAAAAATAGCCTTTTTGTGATGATAGTGTGTTTCTGTTTAAATATTTATTTAACCAATATTAATATGAGACTTTTTGGTGATCAAGCTTTTAGAAAATCTTGCTGTCATTCTATGGAGATTTAAACGAAGAATATTTTTCATTTTAAACTTTAAAAAATCGCAAAGTTAAAGTTGTATTTCATAATGATACTGCGAATTACATAGTTATTTTTTACAGTTGCAGAAAAATGCCCATATATAAATAAAATACCTCATGATTTGGCGTTTCTAATATTTGTTGATTAAATACAGTATAATACTCGTACATGAATATACAGAAGTTTCAAATTCCAAACTTGTTTAGTTGTTACGATAGAGCTCGGAAAAAATGGTCTAAAACTGACAACTTTTACGGCACCCTACTTCTTCATTAATTAAGAAAAAAAAAATTGCCTCTATCGATTTGTAGACTAATACCTACCTACTAGACAATGATACCCCACATGCCATAGTAAGATTGTTTTTGTAATCAAATGTTTATTGAATGGAATAAAAATAACCTAACCTAACCTTTTACCCTTATCTTTTCCTTATCTTTTTTCTTTATTTTTAACCTTATTTAATTTTTATTATTTATTGTTATAGCGGCATAGAAATACACAATCTGTGAAAATTAGAACCGTCTAACTATTACTGTTCCTGAGATACAGTCCGCTGAAATACAGACGGACGGACAGCGGAAAGCTTAGTAACAGGGTTCCGTTTGGCACCCTTTGAGTACGGAACCCTAAAAAGTATAAGTAAAAGGTAAAAGACCGCCCATTATGTCACCCCATGTAAAATTTCAACATTTATATCTGTAATTTGTATGGTGTACATAATAAAGTTTATTCTATTCTATTGTAAATAAATAAATACCAATACGTGTACCTATCTATTTACTATTACCTAACTTCCACCTATAATATCTTAATTACCATCAAAATTTTCCGTACAACTACTAGCTTACAAAAATTCTCGACACGGAATGTCCGAATACTCGTAAATATGTACAAGCACAAAAAAAAATGCAAATGCTCGGGAAAGAGGAGGCGGGACGGTTGAGGGAAAGGCAAATTTCGCGTCCTCTTGCCCCTAGCCGCCGCAGGAGACGCCCGGGGCGTCGGGAATCCCGGGCGGATTTCCTGCCACCTTAGGTGCGGGCTTACGGACGGTGAACAATGGGTAGCTCACCGTCCGGTAAGGACCAGACCCTGGTCGACGGCGCGTTGTATTCCACGCGCGCCTCAAACAAATGTCGTCAGCACAAGTGTAGGGGTCCACTAGGGCTGATGCCTGCCGGGATCGCGGGAAGGTATTAAAGGGTTACCAAGGCCCCTGGCAACACGGGCAACGGAAGGCATACGGGTGGATTTTAGTCAGTAAGAATCTGACATACCCTCCCGCTCCGCCCAGAGCGGGAGAAGTTATTTGATGAAATCCCACCCAAAAAAAAAAGCACAAAAATGCAGCAAATAAAATTACGCCAAAACAAAAGTATGCGACTACGTCATATGAGTATTTGTGTCATAAATACATTTGCAAGGCGTGAAACGTCCCATATTCAACTGAATTTCGATATCGACGTAATGTTCCGGGCGTGGATATGTATGTAGCTGGTGCAGGTGCATTGTTAATATTAAATTATTATTATTTAATAAGTAAACTGTTTTTCAATTATAATCTAGGATACTTAGTAATATTGGGGCTTGTAATAACGGGCCAAGTAATAACAGCCGCGCGGGTCGATCGATCAGGTTAAGCGTAGCTATACACGGACTAACCGCGGTCCGTGCATGGGTAACCATCTTTACATACCAAGACCCCTCCGTGCCTCGGAAAGCACGTTAAGCCATTGGTCCTGGCTGTCATTTGTGGATCTTTGACAGTTGTTACGGGTCGTCAGAAGCCCGAAAATCTAACAACCAGGCTTACCAAGGGGTATCGTGTTACCCAGTAAATGGGTTGTGGAGGACAGATAGACAGTCGCTTCTTGTAAAATACTGGTATTCAGCTGCATCCGGTTAAGACTGGAAGCTTGTCCGACATCATCAAATAACTTCTCCCGCTCTGGGCGGAGCGGAAGGGTGTGTCAGACTCTTACTTACAAAAACCCACCCGTATTCCTTCCGTTGCCTATGTTGTTAGGGGCCTCGGTAACCCTTTTGTACCTTCCCGCGACCCCGGCAGAAGACTGGAAGCTGCCCCAACATATTAGGGAAAGGCTAGGCAGGTGATGATGGTGACTTAGTAATGTTGCCATCAAAACCACAAAGAAAAGATTTCATTAAAACCAGAAGAGAAGTGTATAATCAACCATAAGGTTTTTAGTAAGGTTGATGAACAGCGACACAATGCATTTTTTTTTTTAATTACGGTTATCTCCTCTTAATAATTTTGTTTTATTTTCGATAGTATCTGATTCACGTTATGAGGAGGAAGTCTACCAAATTAGTTTTAATTAAGCATAATTTATAGTGAATAGATTTATATACCAACCTAATTTGCCAATTTCTTATGTTAAGTGGCATAAAGAAATTAAACTTGCAGTTTTTCTTTGCTTCTGTCTTTAGTGCCTATCTACTTAGATGTAACTGTTGGTGGAAATATTTGCAACTGTTTGTGGCTCGAGAAGAAGCGTGACTTAGCACTGGTACCGTCACATGATCACATAAAAGAAAAGCGTCTTCAACCCAACACCTTTCTGGCATGCTTTTTTTTTTGGATGTGAAATTATTAAATAACTTCTCCTGCTCTGGGCGGAGCGGGAGGGTGTGTTAGACTCTTACTGACTAAATACACCCGTGTTCCTTCCGTTGCCTGTGTTGCCTGTTGCTGGCATGCTTGGAGTCACAATAATTGATAATTATTACATAATGTGTGTATATTGAGTCCGTTCGTCTTTTTAGTATAATTATATAAATGATTAACCTCATGCACTAAAAACCCGACGACAAATGGTGTTATTTGCTAAATAAATTATCTTTTACACACGAGCTCTTTCAGTGGAAACTATTTAAAAAAAAACTTCCTTTTATGTTATTCTCCTATGTCAAAATTACCAAATGATTAACAAATGGAAGCTCACCTATTTACCATACAAACAATTTATTTTCCATAAATCTTTTCAACACCAGTTTAAACGAACAAAAACTTGGAAGTGGCAGGCATCATGTTACTCTCAGCCACTCGACACGGTCATAACTAGGGCGTGAGACGATGTAAAACGAACTTGTGACTAGCTTGTTACAGTAACATAGTATGAAGCTGTAACACGTTGCTTTTACTAATGGAAAATGTAATTGGAGAACGATTTTCTGTTTTTGATATGGAGTTATCTGGTTACCTGTCTTTGCTTGTTTGGTATTTTTATTTTTAGTTAATATCATTGCCATTAGGAATATAAAATACTTCGTAAGTACTGTATTAGAGAAGAATAAAAGTAAATAAGTGCAGTATTCCGCTGAAAACGTTCTAAATTTATTGGCGAAAGTCTAGCTCTTGAGTAATCGGCCATAAGAGCACAAAAAATAAAAGCATTATAGTGTTTCAAGATCTCACACAGTTTGTTTTTCATTCGATAAACACAATGTATGTAATATAATACTGTAGCTTTATTTGTTACAGTACGTCTTCAAACCACAACACAAAGCTCAAATTCCTGCACCCACACCTAAAATCAATACGAAACCAAGCTTTGATTAGTTGCATCAGCTCCAATACCCGATCATTATAGCAACGACGCCGAACGCTTTGGTCAATTTCCGCCGAGACGACGCCGAAAGCCGAAAGCCGAATCAGCTAAGAAGCCATTTTTGAAATAGCCACTCGATCGTCCAGTTCCAATGAGACAGGGGTAGTAATCGTAGTGGATTTATCTCAAGACATCTCACCCATTGAGTCAGGGAGCCATTGTGCTTTAACTGATTACAACAGGTAATAGATGTGGGAATATCACAATGGGATGTCGCGCTTGAATAGGTGGGATTCAGTGGTGCGACAGATGGTGAGCGGTTTATGTCAAATTTTTGGGTTTGAGAAATTCTACGCATGTAAAATAAGTATTAAGGCTAAAATTACGGAAGAAGGTTTTCATGATGTTTTAAAAACACATGAAATTTACTGTCTAGCAGATAAAAGAAAGTGAATTTGATATTTGAAAATACATAATACTTACTGTGAATTATTATATTTACAAAATTGTTGCTATACTCAACTTGCACGGTTTAATTTATAATGAAAACCATACAATAGTATCACTTTTTGCGATAGTAAACTACTACAGGTCAAAAATTATTTTACAAATACCTACCTTCCCATCCGTATATCATCACTCTCACATGGGTTCGAGAGAGAGAGATTTCTGAATATCCTTACCTACGATTCGTGGGCGCCTCTATTCAATTTTCCCTTAGAGATGGTACATGTTCCTATACCGTCTAATCTAACCAACATTAAAACCGTATAAAGTGAGGTTGAATCGTCCAAACCCAGTAAAGGGCTGATATGCGCAGATTCTTTTATTATAATTCCTTTGTATGATGTTCCAATGTTGAAGGTATTTTCGGGAACAATTGAGGTACTAGAGACGTATGACAACACTGGGGGTCGCGGGTTTTTTATGTATTTACGGTTCTTTAAATAAAATAGGATACTCTTTATTATGTACACCATAAAAATTACAGATACAAATGTTGAAATTTTACATAGGGTGACTGCAGGTAGTCAGAGGTGTACCAGTTACATATACAATAAATACATACCTTCATACATAAAGCATATACTTACTTACATAAATATATATTATACATTTATACAATATTAAACATGTAATAAGAGCTAGAACTATTCACGCAGAATATTTGTAACATCATCATTACTTATCTAATGATGATGTTACAACCTATCAGGCCTACCAGGTATCGTGATCGGCCCAATCCGCTTTGGCTGGATTAAAGGGAGAAGGAGAGCAATACTGCATTGATGCGAATGTGGTGTGTGGTGGTGTTAAAGCTTTTTACAATTATTTTATTACTAGATGCGCCCTGCGGTTTCACCTACATAAGTCTCGATGCCGTGAGAATAACGGGATAAAAATCCTATGTCCTTATCCAGGTCATTGTCTGCCCATGTGCCAAATTACATCCAAATCGGTTCAGCTATTTTATCGTGAAAGCGTAACAAACAAACAAACAAATAAACTAACAAATTCACTTCCGCTTTTATTTATTAGTAATGATGTAGATACTAGAGGCCGATTCTTTGTCGGTTGCAAAGTAATTTTGGTCAAGTATTAGTGAAATCTGCATGTACACACTGCTACATATCAAGCTACACATTTTAAGCTTAAGCTGACCTCTCATTTTACCGAAATCCTATATAATGCGAGATCAGCTTATACTAGAAATTAAAAGCTTGATATGTAGTCGTGTGTACAAAACAAAAACTTCTCTGTCGAGTTTATCAATGTAATTTAATTTTGCCTATTTTCCAAATACTGAGTATTTCACTTCATTTAAGGATGGAGGCTTAAGGATGTGTCCAAGAAATATTGTTCATCTAAAAATGTGGTGTGGTTACCTGTAATTAAGAGTGCGATACAGGATAATGTCTACTGTAAAAATGTTCATATTGTAGAAAATTATTCTATTATATCACTCGTTGATATTCCTAAATAAATAAATTTTATACCTACAGCACCGCAACGAAGAGGAACCTTTTTTGCCATTAGAATAAATAACGTGAATATCCCTACATGCACTGCATACTCTTCTCTTCAGCAAGACAACACCTCACCAGCCACATCTAAGCCCAGGCGGATATCCGGCTACCGTAGGCGCGGGCTTGCGGGCGGTGAGCAATGGGTAGCTTGCCATCCGATAAGGACCAGGCCCGGGTCGACGGCTCGTTGTGTTCCATGCACGCCTCAAAGAGACGTCGTCAGCACAAGTGTAGGGGTCCACTAGGGCCAATGCCTGCCGAGGTCGTGGGAAACTCCAAATATCCCTTTTGGAGTTTCCCGAGGCCCCTGGCAGCACAAACAACGGAAGGAACACGGGTGGGTTTTATTCAGTAATAGTCTGACACACCCTCCCGCTCCGCCTAGAGCGGGAGAAGTTATTTGATAATTTCTCACCCAAAAAAAAGTCACATCTAAGGGCGGTCCAGGTAATTGGTGCCCAATCAGGGACTTCAATCACCGAAGCCTTAATCACTCGACGACTCAACTCCATCAACCACTCGACTACTCGACTCGGAGCCATTAACCTCACGCTATTGCGAAGCATAAAGGGACTGATCATTTATTACCGTTACAATCGGTACCGTTAAATCTGTATACAGTACGATAAAGTAATGATTGAAGGGAGTTATAATATTTGTGGATATTAAGGCCAGAGAAATGATGTTTGCAGGAATCAATCTTCAGGGATGTTTAATGTTCTATTAGACACGGCCTCATTGCTTTCTAGCGATCGCGAGAGCGACGGCAAAGCAGATTTTCCATTACAACATTTTTAGAAGTAGCCCGGAGTCTGGTTGTTGGCCCCCTATTATATGGATCTAATAACCTAATTTACGAAATTTGGTTAAATCATGCCCGTCTGTTCAACCATTCTGTGATTACTGACCTGATGTTTTGTTAATAAAATGCTACGAAATGTATTATATAATGAGCTAAAGTTGCAGTAAAAATGCTAAACCGTCCAATTGTCAATTGAATTTTGCACCTCTTATTTATTATTTACTGAGTATTTACAACTTTTTGTCCTCATCCAATTTCCATAAAGATCCGTCAAGTATTCCTTCAGAATCTATCACCATCCTGTACCAACTACCAATACATTATTATATTCCAAAAACACGTAACGCACTTCCGAAGACTGATTACGTTCACATGTTAAACTTTGAACACTTACGAAGATAAATTAAGTCTATTAGGTATTGAGAGCGATGTATAGACTTCTACTTAAAGTGTTGTTGACCTCGAAAACCAGGGTACATACGTACCATTAATTTTATAGAAGCTTATCAATCAATTACTTTGGGGCGGGTGCGTATGGCCGGACTTTAATTGAATTTAATTTATGGGTAAGGTACTGCAGATGTTACGTTGGGAAAGCTATAAGTTAACAAGGTATTGAATGCTTTGGGGGAATAGGAGCGAGACGTTTTAAGAGGAAAGATAAGGGATAAAATTGCCTGAATAATGATTTGAGACTATTTTTGCCCTGCAAGAAATGTTTGCTAGTCAATGAACTTGCAATGATGGTATGGTTCAGGTTTGGCACTTCACACGACAACTAATATCTTCATGTGTCAATAAGACATAAAGTTGTTAGTTGCTGTCGTGTAAGTTTTGTTTTGTATTGTTGATGTTGACGAATGCCACTAGCAATCATAATACGAAAATCTTTTTTACAAAAAAAAAATCGGTGGCAAAAACAAAATACAAAACCAAAGACACCGACTCACGAAAGCAAAGTAATTTTTTTAAGTCCGATTTTTAGTGTCGTGTAGTTTTTATTTTCCACTTTTTAGTTGTAGTACAAATTCGGAGATCACGACTTGCTACGTAAATATCAGTGATAGGAATTTATTATAAAATCATCAACATACACTAAGTGGATAAAATACGTATTATTGAAGCTAACTCAAAAACTACCCAAGCAAAGTTAATAAAATGTATATGGGACCACCGCGCAAGCTTCCTCTACCAAATGTAAAAATAATTTTCAAAATCGGTCCACAATTAACGTCAGTTTCTCCGCCAAGGAGCTAGTATTATAAAGATGGTGAGAGGCAAGTCCCGGTCACGACAGTCTTAGTATCGAGTATTTGAAGTACGCGGGCCTACACCTGCCAAGAGGCCTTGCATTATTTTTTTACTTGTGTTTAAGTCATATGACATAAGGGGACTACAGGACTTAAATGCAAATTTTGTAAGTTTTATAATGCCTAAAAGTATATGATCCACTGCAATAAACAAGAAAAATATATGATATTCTTCAGGATTATATACTAGGTAGATCGTGTGTTGAAAACATAATACAACTAATTTGATACGATAGAAAAAAATCACGAAGATCCCTCTAAAATTTTCTTTTAACGAGTAAAAACCATACTAATATACATGCAATCATTCTGATTGTTGTCAGATTATTCTACAAGCAATATATTAGCATAATAGTGTTTTAATTTTTTTGTCCAATCAATAGATAATAAATGTTATTGCTTCATATTTTGCAATAAATTACCAGCGTTGCGTCATCGCCCTTCTCTTTCTTTTCTATACAGTCTGACAGTGACCGTGCTTTAGCTGCTGTCAGCCTCTTAATGCACATGGTTGTAGTGCCTATAGTTAAGAATAAGACAAGCTGGAGAAGCACCTCCACTTGCATGACCGTCAGTTTGGTTTTAGACCCGGTTTGTCCACTCTGAGAGTGCTATCCTCTGTCTCAAGCAAACTGTGCAGTACTACTCATACAGAAGCACACCAGTATATTATGCATGTTATTTAGATCTCTCAAAACCTTTTGATCTGGTGTGATATGACAAGCTGTGGCAAAAGCTACAATATGAAACGGATCTGCTACATGAGTTCAGGTACTGGTACGATCAGCAGCTGAATAGTGGCAGATGGGCGGGTGCGCGGTCGGACGTGTATAGGTTGGTTTGCGGAATGAGGCAGGAGTTTTTATCCTCGCCTCCCCTCTTTAACCTGTATATGAACCAGCTGATCGGTGAGCTCAGCAGTGCTAATATTGAGTGTTCTATAGATGGGGTCTGTAAAAAACATCAGCTACACGGATGATATGGTGTTGCTGAGCTCAATGATCGGTGCGTTACGTAAGCTTCTGGGCTTATGTGAATCACATGCGGAGGCCCATGGGCTCAAGTACATTACTAAGAGTGAATTTATGATTTTTAAAGACGGTACTGTTTTTTTAATGCTACTCATCTGTACCTCCTGTCACTCTTTTCGGTGTTCCTTTAAACAGGGTGAAGTAATTCAAGTAGCTAGCCAGGCAGACTTAAAACAAGCCCACCATCAACCAAACCGAGCAGAAATTTTTGCCCCAAATTTTGCTGAATATGCCTCATTAAACAAATCAGTAATTAATTATTCAGTTATACAGACGCATTGAGAACAGTTTCCTTTTTTTAAACAAGTCTGTTAGAAATAAAATAGAGAAAGTTGACTCAACGGTGATTTTAGATCAGTATTTGGGTGCAGGTTTCCTCAGACTTGCTGGTTTCCTGCCAGGTTTTTTCAAAGTCAGACAGTAGTGTCTTGAATAAACAACCGCAACCGGGGCCCTATATCACACAACTTTACAAGTGTACAATTCCACAAAATTGTAAAATTGTATAAAAAATTGCGTAACAGAAATTACAAATATACATCAGTTACTATATTGTAGACTTGTCAAGTTGTCACTATAATTTACATATTTGTAAGTTTTATCCGTTATAATTGTGTGGTTTAGGATGTTGTGGTACGCGCACTTGTAAGATTTACAAATTCGTAACTTGTAAATTGTAATTGCAAAGTTTTGTGGTATAGGGCCCTGGTGACCAATACCATTAAAAATTTTAAGTACTCTTGACAACTGCATACCAAATGAAACCTAATACCAAATATACTTCTATAATCTAAAGCAGCATACACACTATCGATATTGGACGCGCGGTCCGATTCATTTCCCGCACCATTCGGCACGGTGCATACAAGCGACGTCCCCCACTTATGGGGACTTTACGCATAGCTTCACAAGCCATATTCATTGGGGGTTACCGCCGGCTGTGGGTACAGACATTGGGAATGTGGTACTCGGATGAGTTAACATACATGATGGTTCGGGATTGGTGTTGGCAATTGACGGATGATATATGTAGGTATATGTTCCATTAATACGGTACAGTAGTGGTTTAATCGAACTTGATTACCTGTTAACATTGTGCATATCATTGGGAGGTATGTTCGACTATTTGATGTAGCTTTAATTTTATTAGTGGGGCGTTAAATTGAACAGACACTTGACAAATAAAATGGTAGTTTATCGTAAAAATATCCTGCTCCGTATCCTAAAACCCTAAAATGCAGGTGCTATTAATGGTAGAAGGAAAGATTCTGCTGAAGACAGCAGATAAGAGGACAGGTGCTCTTGTCGCAATTCTTTAGTCACCGTTCTCCTCTACCAACATTAAGGAAGTCTTAATATTCTCTGCCGTGATCCACAGAGAATAATTGTGACTCTTCAGAACTGGTGGAATAAGAGTAAGTATCGCATACAATATTGTTAGTATATAATAAGAACACATTTTTAGGAGTAAGACTAACCGAATTGTACACTGCGCTTTTAGCCCATGACGTACTACGCTATACGACGTAGTCACTAGTTTTTATTTTCAGAAATTGTATATTATTTTATTTTATTTTGACAAAAAAGCACGCCAGCCTGTCCCCTGTCTGCACTGAGCTTTAACACTATCAATAAACGTCTGATATCAACTTTAACGAAGTTAGATTACGATACCCGCTTTGAGGCAACCTGTCCGGCGTGCGTCCGAAACAAAGCCAATCCGGTTAATTGTACCCGGGCCGTGCGCCATGCGTGCATGCTCCTTTATCAGATTACCTTAGCTTAGACCATAACCACAGAGCACTAGACTAGTAATTACAGCAATTGTGGTGGATGTCCAATCACACGCGAGATAATTAGACTTGTCTTGGTGCTTAACTAATTGACTGGGCGACAAATGTTTAGAAATGGTGCAGCGTAAGCGGATTTTAAACAGCTGCAAGTGTAATATTACAGACCTTTTAAATAATACGACGTTCATATGAGCTCATAGACAAGTTAGGAATATGAAATGGAAAGTCTTTGCCAACGCTATTTTCAGCTTTTAATTTAAAGACACGAAATTCTATTTACGCTTTATTTATCATAGTCCGTTCTAAACTCCATCATGACCTGGCGGCTGGACCCAGGATTGGCTCCAGACGAGGGAACTCCTCAACGGTCAACAGTACAGACACGAAATGTTATATACGCTTTAATTATGATAGTCCGTTCTACAGTTCATCATGAGCTGCTGCACCCAGGATTGGCTCCAGCCGGGGGAACTCTTCAACGGTCAACAGTACAGACACGAGATTTTATATACGCTTTAATTATGATAGTCTGTTCTACAGTCCACCATGACTTGGCTGCTGCACCCAGGATTAGATCCAGACGAGGAAACCCTCGATAGTCAACAGTTATAATAATTATAATCACCCTATAATGTTCCCACTGCTGGGACACAAGCCTCCTCTCTGAGAGGGAGTGAGCTGTAATCCACCACGCGGCCCAGTGCGGGTTAGTAGATCATCAGTACCTACAGACACGAAATTTTATATCCGCTTTATGATATTCCGTTTTAAAGCCCATCATGACCTGGCTGATGCACCCAAGATTGGCTCCAGATAAGAGAACTCCTCAACAGTCAACAGTACAGGCACGATTTTTTTAAGTTCACTAGATAACCCCGTCGTGTTTGGTTTCATTGCATTTAAATTGACAATCCAACAAGCTATTACACTAGGTGTCCAGGGTCTGATTATGGCACCGAAAGGTTGCCATAGCAAGGCCTCAACTAAACAAGATAGCACCATTGTTTTTGGACTAATTGCATATATATTGACAACTGCTTCTATACTAGATGCTGTCCCACTAAACAAGATTGCCCTGTTATGTTTGCGCTCGTCTGATGATGGCGCTGAAAGGTTGCCATAGCAACTTCTCAACTAAATAAGATAGCACCATCGTTTTTGGACTCATTGGTTATGTATAGACAAGTGCTTCTATACTAGATGCTGTCCAACTAAACAAGATAGCCATGTTGTGTTTGCGCTCGTTGGGTTTGTCTTGCCAAGTACTATAGCCCAAGGTGTAGCCCAGGGCCGGGTCCAGAAGGTCACCATAGGAACTTCTCAACTAGACAAGATAGCCCCGTTGTGCTTCGGCCACTTGGATTTGTTTTGATAAGTAAGTTAGCCCAAGGTATAGTTTAGCATCTGATGATGGGGTCAGGTGGTGATTATAGGGACTTCTCAACTAAACAAGATAGCCCTATTGTCTTCTAGCTATTTGGACAGGTCTTGACAAGTATGTACGTTAGCCCAAGGTCCAGGAGCTGATGATGGAGATGGAAGCACGCCATAAGAACTCTTCACAGAAACAAGATAACCCCGTTGTCTTTCGGCCCTTGTGATTTGTCTTGACAAATATTAAAGCCCTGGTTGTAGTCTACAGTGATGGTGGAGCTAGAAGGTGGCCACAGGAACTCCTCAAATAATTAAGATAGCTCTGATGTGTTCTCGTTATGATGCTCGTTAGTTTTGTCTTGACAAAAACTTTATGATGATAGTACCGGAAGGAAGCCACAGGAACACCTAAACTTTACAAGATAGCCCTGTTGTGTTGGACTCGTTGGATTTGTATTGATAAATACCTTGCAAGTGAAGGTGATAGAATAGACATTATATCAAGTTCTAATGAAACAGTATAAAATAAAAGATACTTTGAGATAAAAGATACTTAAAATTAAAGAGGCTTTGCTTGAACTAAAATATTATTCGCGACGACTATAATTTACAAGCATCGGTTAAGTGGACTATATAGCCATAATTTGTTCGGTGGGTCCAAGTAGCTTGGATCAAGACCTAGCCCTGGATATAAATTTTATATATCTAGTCCCATGGAAAAGCCCATTTAACTGAGTTTGTATGTCGTGCTACTTTAGATTAGTAAATATTGTTATTTTGGTTTAACCATTCCTGATTTCAGGGCGCGTCACGCCCTGAACCATATAGCTGTGATGTTTTAAATATCAGATTGTTTTAGTTCTATAGACCGGCCTGAAGTATCTGTAATTAGTTTGAAAATCGGTTCAGTACTTTTCCAGGAATTCACAGAACAAAAACGTTCTAGTGAAAAATTGCAATATTTTGTCTGTGTCCCCTGAAATATCCTTTCAGTGGAAACAGATAAAACCAATACAGATATCTCAGAAGACGGGAAATTTTACGACAAATGTAATGACATATAACATGCCTGATGTAAACATATATCTAAGAGTTTATAAGCATAAATGTCACGCGAACTAAATAAAAAAGTTCTTATGATAAAACTTTAAAACAGGAAGCAATTAGCGGCTCTCGTTACGGTAAAGGTAGCCAGTACCTAAGAAAACATGTAACATAGAACAATTCGTAGTCATCGGCAAGGTACTTATTTATATTTTCAAAATCATCAAGTAGTTCAAAAGTAGTGCACCTGAAGAGTCCCGAAAGTTGCTTCTTGGAAATTCGTGGAGACTTGTGTTATTATTCCGGTAAAAACTCCTTTTAGCAGTTGTCAAAACGTACTCTTCTACGTCAAAATACGTATAGTCAAAAACCCTTCCCAGTCAAAAACTATGGTACATATGAAGAATAGCCGTATAGAAGAGGCAGGTAGCCGTCTTGAAGATCTGGAATCTATAGGTGCAGGACGTCAGCGCCGCATGAACAGGGAGGCCTACCCTCACACCGGGATAAGCCTGGATAGGCATTACACACTCTCTACACACACCCTTCGCATCCAGCGATAACGTCCGTCCACGTCATTACACTTAAAGACCCTCAAGCTTTTTAGAAAATATTAAAGTTCTATGTTTACTTAAATTTTCTTTATAACTTTTTAGTTCAATAAAAGCTTGATTTTAAAAAGATTTTTATGTATATTTTATTTTAACAGTCTTAAAAACGAAAATTCGTACATAAGAACGTATACAAAGTCATATTATGAGGTACTTGCTGGGTTTCGAAGCCGCATCTTCATGCTTGAAAAACGGGCCACGTAACTTCTTATCTCCGAACCTCATCAGACACATCGTTAAGGCAAGCTACAGCCTAAAAAATTCACCAGTCACTAACTCGCGGAACCTCCAGTGTTTTATAACAGTACCTCACAAAACTTACTACATATTTCATTATTTTTCACAACTCTGCACGTAATAAAGATTCTCCAAGATTTCTTGTACCTAGCCTGCCAGCATAATAAATTGGCCTATGCTGTATCCTGTAACAGCTAATGTCGAATTTCAGATTCAAACTACCTTCATCCTAGATGTTTTGATGCTGAGTTAGTTAAAACAATGTTTGTTGACTATGATGTCTTGCACCTGGTCTGTTAAAGAACATATAATTGTTTGTATACTTAACATAATCAGCCTATAATGTTCCCACTGCTGGGACACAGGCCTCCTCTGTGTGAGAGGGAGTGGGTAATCCCTCTCACACAGAGGTATCTCTAGGATCCGTAATCCACCACGCGGGCCCAGTGCGGGTTGGTAGATGTCACATGTCTTCGAATGTTTTGGTTTTAGGACATGCCGGTTTCCTCACGATGTTTTCCTTCACCGTTTTGAGAGCAGTGATGAAATAATTTACACAAAGTAAAGCCTGTCCGGGTTCGAACCTACGACCTACAAATTGTAAGTTACCACTGGGCCACCACTGCTCTATTGTTTGTATGTTTTGATGTTTTAGGTAATTGTTTCAGGTTTTGCTGTGTAATAATTAAACATTCGTAAGTACATCTCTGCCTTACTCTTCCGAGAATACAGGCTTGATGTTATGTTATAAATACACATTTTGTTATTAAGGCGCTGACAAGAGGCAAATGACCAAAATAGGCTTGTCTTAAGAAAAAAAATTGGCAAATCTGTATAGTTTGTGGTAGCGGAAAAAAAATATGTTTATTTGGAACATATTTCTCAGAACTTAGTTGTTACCAAAACGCGTTTTGAAAAAAAAATCTCGATACAAACTAACCTCTTACTTTGAGTTCCAACCCAAAATATCTGTATTAAATATAAACATATGGTACGTATTAAATTAATAACAAGAACGTTTTATTTGAATGCAGAACTTGGTTGGTTCTGTTATCGATTACTCAATTTTGAGTAAATAGATAAGTGCTTCATATTTTGCAATAAATTACAAGCGTTGTGTCATCGCGCTTCTCTTTCTTTTCTATGCAGTCTGACAGTGACCGTGGTTTAGGTGTTGTCAGCGTCTTAAATTTAACCCGAAATGAGGCAATCTTTAAAAAGCTGAAGTGCGTTTAAAATGATGTATCTTGCAGTAAGTAATTAGTAGTGCACGAAATATCGATAGAAATTATAAAGTATTTTAGAAACTCTAGTTTTGGTTGCGGTTTATCCAGCTAGAATAATAAAACAACCAACCTGTAGGAACCCGAAAGGATTTATTAAGGTCATTAACACACATCTCGCTTGCTCTTGTTGATTTTCCTCCTAATCCTCTCAGTATATGCAGCAACTATGTTCGACAGTAGTGGTAAGGCTGAAGATTTCTCATCATCTCTCACTCCTACTTCAGTGCACAGATCTGCCCTAAGAAGACAAAAGCAGCTTTATGTTCCAGATCATAAGAGACGTAACAATTGCATTGTTGTATTTAATCAAACCTACCTTTAATCATCGTGATGTTAGGCCAGATCATTAGTTATTTAAATCACAGTTTGTGATTATTCACGCCAAGGTACATTGACTTAATTATCTTGGTCTTGCCAATTAATGCTAGTCTAATTAAGCTATAAGAAGACAACCCGTCTCATGATAGAGAAATAGATAGCCCATACCATACTAAAGAAAAGATTATGTGAAAGATGATTTCGCGAAAACGATCGCCCATATGATATGAAGTACATATGTCGGGAGTACAGAGATGTTTGAAAAAAGAGAGACGTATGTACCGCCCCGTCCTTAAATAAATGTAAAACCCAAGAGAATTACCTTCTAATGAAGAAACGTACCTGGTTCTCTTATCCTTCGGCATAGCAGCTTCTGACATCATGACAGATGCGGTATACAGGTACCCGTTCCACTCCAGGTATTCTCTCACCAGCTCATTTACTAGAAGCACTTCATCAGCAGGAGTGGGTGGTGTTGAAGCGACCCCTGTGGTTTGTCGGTCTTGGAGAAGCCCTGTCACTTTTGCTCGCACCTGGGAACGTATAAGGAGAAAATTAGGTGTATGTTTTGCTATGTACAGCTATTGGGATGATATGGAACTATGTGTCGTGTGAAGTAGTTTTTAAGTTTGTAGTATGTAGAAAATATGTATTAGTTTATAGTTTTTGGTTTTATTATATATGTATTGTATTTTTATGGGCCTTAGTTGCCTGAATTAAAGGATATTATTATTATTATTATTGAATGTCAAAGTCAAAAGTCAAATCATTTATTTCAAATAGGCACATAAAAGGCACTTTTGAACGTCAAAAATGATGGTGGTAAGTAACAATAATTAATTCATCAGTCCTGTAGACACTTTTCTGAGTTGTTTGAAAAACTAAGACATATATATATATTATAAAAAAAATCTACTTAGATGTTTTTGTAGAACTCCCTGTTTCTTCGAAGACTATTAAATTGATTGATGCATAAATCTGATGATTCAATCAGTCTTAAAGCAGGTAATTTAGTCAATAAAGACACGTTTGTAATCTAAGTTATGAACACAGATGCATATTAATTTAATTCATGGTTTTAAAACCATAACAACAATTAAATTACAAACTGCCGAGAACAGATCCCGAAAACTTCCCGAAACACACGTAATGGGTTCAGGATCAGCGCACAAATTAAATAAAAATGATCAGCGCTTAATTTGTATTTAAACATTGTGTTTAAATTCAGCCAAGCACTTAAATGGCGCGTATTATTATGCAAACCACATTATATAGCGACCACGATTGCTGGTAATAAATAGTTGTGCGATCGGAAAACGGAGAGAAACGTTTTTTATAATGGTTTTTTTTGTCTGTTTTATTTGTCAGTGACATGCGGAAACGTGAAAGTTTTTATGATTTTAAAAATACCTTCAGTTATATCTAAACGCTTTTGTAAACTAAATACTATTGTTAAACAAAGATTTAAAATCTAATTCATCATTATCATTTTCCTGCCCTTGTCCCATGTTATTTGGGGTCGGCACAACACGTTATCTTCTTCCATACTCCCCTGTCAGCCGCCATGCTATCATTCACTCCCTTCTCTTTCATATCAATACATCCATCTTTTCTGTGGCCTTCCTCTCCCTCTCCACCCATCAACATTCATATTCATCACTCTTTTAGTCACATGCGTTTCATCCCTTCTCATCACATATGACCATACCAAGCCAAACGATTAAAAATCTAATTAAATATTTAAATTTTAGTAAACCGCCAACTAAACAAGAGGAAATGAGAAATTGAAAAATTGATATTTTTTATGATGAGATTAGCCGAAAATAATATTTTCGGCTAATCTCATCATAAAAAAGTAAGTTGTTGCTACCAAATGTATGGAAAAACTATATTACGATTTCTGACTTTTCTAGTACTCAAACTTCAGTTGGTCCTATAGAGTTTTTTGGTCCTTATAAAAAACAGGATTTTCCTGTAGCTACAATAGTTAAGGTACCTGTACTGCCCGTCTCAAAAATCCAACCCGTATTAATATACGGGTTGGATTTTTGAGACGGGCAGAAAAACAAGCATTGTAATAATTTACAATGCTTGTTTTTCTCTTGTCAGTTACGTGTTTTTGCAGTCAGGTTTTTTGTAGTTTTTAATAACTGACTTCTTTTGAAGCTTTTTAGTGTTATTAAAGACCGAGTTGTTCAGTATCAACAAAGAATTAACGTAACTGTGTTCGTATGTGGCAGTATAGATGTGTTCAAACTACTATCCTTTTCTAATCGCTTTCTTTCATTCTCTAGTTTGTGTCGAAATGGTAGCATACATTTTTTATAATATACATACATATATTTGGCATTACTAGCTTTTATTTGATACCAATATTGTTGCAATTTATTTAAAAAAAACATTCCCCGTCCTTTTTTAGGGTGCCGTAGTAAACAAGGAACCCTTATAGTTTCGCCATGTCCGTCTGTCTGTCTGTCTATCCCCGCTGTAGCTCAGAGACGCTTACTACTGCTGTAATTTGAAATATATACATATTACATATTTCACGTCTACCCCATGGTGTGGGGTATCGTTGCATAGGTCGTTCAAACATATTGTATAGGGTATGTGAACACCACTTTTCGATTCAAGGATCCCCTTGGATAATATTAAGCATTAAAGTGCTATTTTTTGTTAGAGTCTGAGTCTTGAGACAGTGTATACCAGCTAAATGGTTGTTTATGGAGATGGGAAAAAAATAATGACATATGTAATATATAATGAAATTAAAAGGAAAACTATCACAGCTAAGTGGGCTTTACAAGTTAACGAGTAATAGTCGACCAACTTAAATTTGCAGTTGGAGAATTGAGTGGCATATATCGATGTATGGGAGAACATGTTTTTCAACTACAATGTTAAGTTTGTTTTTGGGATAAATTTATACCAACCTCCCAACTACGGAAAGGGTTCCGTAGTTGGGGAGTCGGTATAAATTTCATTGTGCGTGGTCCGACACGCACTTGGCCGATTTTTCGTATTTGCACATGCAATATATAAATATTATATAGCTTATATCACTCCCACAATTAAGGCGAATCTAACGACACCCCATATGTTAAAATCCATTTAGCTGTTTTTGCTACAGAGCGTGCTAAAGAAATGGGGTGGATCTAGTATCGTTTGGCAGGAGTTGGGGGGTAAAAAGGGCTAAAGTTGGTAGGGGTTGGGTCCCCGATCATAACGCTACCACTCTTATTAAAAGGTAATGCATATTTTTCGAGAAATTAATAAAAAATGTTTCTAACCTCAAATTCGATAAGAAGCGAAAACAAAACGTTTAAAATGGGCGATTGACAACCAAATCTGCCCCAGTATCTGTAGTCAGTATCTAGTATCCAGTATCAGTATTTGTAGTCAGTCCGTGGTATAAAATGTCGGGCAAAATCGATAACACGGAACATAAACAATAAAACAGGTATGCCATTTGCGTCATGTGTCGCTGTCATTTGTTTTCGAACGTTCCGTTTTTCCTCGAGTTGCGTAAATTTTTTCTCTGTGTTTGTACTTCCACTGATCGTATGTGTGTACAAAAGGCAATGTTACTAGAAGAACTTAGGATGCAAGAGCGAGCGAAGCGAGCTCGGGACTTGGGCACCCCGACTCGGACAGGTTAGGTTCGAAGGGGATGGCGGGGTCTAGTGAGCGAGCGGAGCGAGCGAACTCAGAGCCCGCCCCCGCGAAGCTGGGCTCATACTACGGCTTTTTAAGCGACTAAGAGTTTTGAGGTTAGGTTACAATAATTTGTTTTTCTCAAGAACGGTGCGTTACTTTTTCATGGGAGTGGTGCCAGGGCGCAAGGGGCACCACCCCCCAGCTTCCCCTCACTACCACCCCCCTTCTCCTGCCAAACGATACTAGATTTTTACCAAGTTGAAGAATGCCACTGAAACTATGATTTGGGCTTTAGATCGGGCAATAATACTCCATAGGCATGATGCCCTATGGAGTATAGGCATGGTGCCTATGGAGTATTTACATAGAGCACGAAATCGGTACACCAGCAGCGGCCGCCCCGAGGCATCTCCTTGCTCTGTGAGAGTCAACATTGGCCATCGATACCGAATAATTACATACCTCTGCATTGATTTTGTTTAAATATCCACTTTTTTTTAGAAGGTCTTTAATTGCAACCAATAGCTCTTTCTCTGAAATGGGTTTTTCGCTCATTTTACAAGAAATTCCACCAAAATCGGTGACTGTTTCTGAAAATTGACAATGTAAAAGTATGTCATACGTGACAGTCGTGTTTTATGTCAGATATTGTTTTTTTATTTCTTGATACCCTGCCTAGTAAGTCAATTATGGAGTTTCGTAAGTAGATATTAAACTTTTTCGTTATAAACTTTTAGCACGAATTTCCTTATCGAGCGTTATACTCTGCACACTTGGCGAATGATAACTAGACCGAAAAAATGTAACATTTTGACTGTCGCGATACTTTTGCTAATGTTGTTATTTTCACTGTGGCTGTAATTTAAAGGAACTTTATTGCAAACGACACCTCCCGACTTTTTATATAAGTTTATTTTTTAGCCGCAGTTCTGGCCTAAATTATTTGTTTTTTTTATAACATTATAATTAGAGTTGACAAGGAAATGAAATGAAATGATGATGAAATGATTTTATTTTCTGTAAGTAGGTTTGTACAAACACTTTTATACGTCAATCATATTTAGAAAAAAATCTAGATGAGCTCGGCGTTTCCTATCTGACTACTCTGAGAAGAAAGGCCGAAACAAACTCAGAGGTTACAGTCTGTTTTAAAGTTCAGACATAATCTTGGTCAGATCGTGTGAAGACCATGTAGATTGGTGTCTGAAATGGTCTTTTAAAGAAAGAACCACACAGATTGAGTGGACCTATCCAGTCAGTGCACGCATTTGTCAGTAACCGTGAAGCTCAACTCAGAACATAAGGAGCTCAACGAGTCGACGAACAAAACCAAAGAAAGGACACTTGGGTAGGCCATATAAAGTACTCAAACTGCCAGATTATCATTAAAACTAACTGAGAAAAAGTAAAAAAGAAAGAAATTAAGAAAACACGTTTATTTGCGATAAACATGCAGCTCCTCTTTCGACAGCGGTGGCAGCTCCTCTTTCGACAGCAGTAGCAGCTCCGGTTGTTGTACCAGCCCAAGGCGGTATGATTAGGTCACCTGTCGCGGTGACCAAAGCCCCCGTTGCGTTGGCTGGAGTACTGTCTTGGGCTGGGAGCGAACAGTCTGCTGATGGGGAGCCTTCTCCGGATACACAGCTGACCCTCCGTGAGGAAATAAGGCTCTTTCGATCCGAGCTGCGGGAGGTACGCGATGAAATGAGGGAATTTCGTCGTGAGATGGCCGGCCTGAACTCGTCGATAGGAGTCTGTACCGAGCGGGTTGACAGCCTGGAGGCCAGGATTGAGGCTTTTGAGAGCAGACAAAGTGCTGCAGTGCCAGACAGCAAAGTGGGCCAGCAGCAGATTGTGCTGAAGTTGCAGCTTGACCTCAACGACCGCGAGCAGGAGTTACTTGGCTCAGACTTAGAGATCGCCAACATTCCGGAGTCTCCGGGTGAAAACGTGTTGCACACAGTCGGCCTGGTGGCGGCAAAGCTTGGGGTGACTCTCGACGATCGGGACATAGTGTTTGCGCAAAGGGTGGGCTTGCTAGCTGAACGAGAGGTACAGAGCAGCTCTGCAAGCGGCGCAAGTCTGGTTGGCGGAGCGAGCCCAGTGGAAGCAGCGGCGACAACAGCGCGCGGGCGACGCATCGTGGAGCGCCTGACGCGGCGCGCACCGCGCGACTACCTGCTGCAGAGCGCGCGCGTGTGGCGCGGAGCCACCACCGCGGACCTGGGACTCTCCGCACACCCCGCGTCGCTTCTTCCTTAATGAGAGGCTTACCAAGGCAAACAAGCAATTGTTTTACCGTGTGCGTGAAGCTGGCAGCCGTCTCGGGTGGAGGTATACCTGGACGAAGTTCGGCCGTATTCTGGCTAAGCAGGGTGATGGCAAGCCTACCCACTGCATCTGCTCTGAGGAGGATCTTGCGCGTGTTTTTGGTTGTGAGGTGTCTACAGCAAAGGATGTCTGGTAACATAGCCCCTGGAAATCTCTGTAGTGTTTTTAACAATTCAACCCTTAAACTTTACTTTTTTTTATCTTTTTTGTGTTCACTTAGGTATTTAAGTTTGTCTTGTGCGAGGCCAGTTATTTTTGTATCTCAGTATACGTTGGTTTCTTCTGGTGGCCCAGCTACTCGACCCATTACAATATATTATGTACATTTTATTTATGTCACACTTCCACGTACTATTGTCACATATTCATTATTTATTATGACATATTTATTTTTACGGACTTTACATATTATTTTATTTTGGCTGATTATGTATATTTTTATAACATTTACAATACTTCGCTTTATATTATTACAAGTTACACCTAATACCATGATGTATTTCAGTATATTTACACCTGACATTATTATACATAACTCTACACCACTTCTGATGCTAACTACGATAAACCTACTTCTACTTATATACACCACTATTTACAAAAATGAATAAGACAATAAATTTAAAAGTTGGTCTATTAACACGGGATCGCTCGGTTCGCGCCATGAGGAGTTCCTTGTTGCTATGAGTGGCCTCTTGGTGGACATCAGCGATATGTAAATGAGACCTGGCTCAGGCAGGAAGAGGAAGGTCGCGCGCTGACAGTGCCGGGCTACCGGCTGCGGCACGTGCCGGGGCCGCGCGGCGTGCGCAGCGGGCGCGGGGGCGGCGTGAGCTTCTAGGTGCGCCGCGGGCTGCGCGTGCGCGCCGTGCCGCACCCGCCGGCGCCGCAGGTTGAACAAATGTGGCTCAGGCTTAACATTAACTCACATGCAGTTATCATCGGCACTGCATACAGGCCGCCGTGGCTTGATGTCAATGTCTTCCTGGATGCAATTACTGATTCTCTCTCGTCCTTTGCTAACAGGGTTGTGTTGCTTGGCGACTTCAATATTAATTTATTAAACCAAACTGATAACAAATCTAAATTACTGAACAATTTTATACATTGCAGCAAGCTTAGACAAGTTGTTACTGAGCCAACTCATTTCACAGATCATAGTGAAACTTTAATTGATGTTGTGTGCACTGACGCCCGTGTATGTGGGGTCTCAGTATCACACATACCCAAGCTCGGTCACCACGCAATTATATCTGTCGAACTAAATTTTAAACTAGAGAAACCTACTCCACACTGGATTACCTATAGGCCACGTAAAGACATTATTCCTGATTTTTTTAATGTCGACTTAAATAGAATAGACTGGGAACATATTGAAAGTCTGGATGATGTGAATTCCATGGTTGCAATGTTTAATGAATACATTTTGACACTATTTGACTTGCATGCTCCCCTTAAAAAAGTCTTAATTAAAGAGAAATCTTATCCCTGGATAACTGACACCGTCAGGGAAATGATAAGGCTGCGTGACAAGTGTCATGTGTAGTCTAAAACTACAAAATCTGAACATCACATTAAATCATACAAAGAGTTTAAATACCTTAATAGAACTGCTTTTGATAGTGAGAAGAGCGCATATTTTAAAACATACATTAATAATAATATCAAACAACCTAATAAGTTACAGAGTCATATTAAATCAACTATAGCCACCTCAAAAAAACCAGAGCATAGTCTGCCACATTTCTGTAACAATCCAGAATCTATTAATCAACACTTTTTGGATGTACCTGGCAGTGGTAAAGTCACAACTGCTGCTTTAAGTTATTTTGAACATCATAGACACAGTAACAAGCATTTCCGGCTTGAGCCGGTCCAGCAGGATATGGTGCTGAAGATCTTGCGCGGTCTTAAATCCAATACACAGGGCTCTGACCATATTTCTCTGGAGATGCTGACGTTGACACTTCCTCGAACACTTGCAGTAATCACAGCCATCATCAACAGATCCATAGTCTCCTCTTCTTTTCCTGATCTGTGGAAAAAAGGCAATAGTTAGACCAATCCCAAAAGTACCTAACCCCAGTAGTGTAAAGGACCTCCGTCCGATAAGTCTACTGCCATGTTTGTCCAAGATATTGGAAAGGGTTGACTCCAACCAGCTTAGGTCATATCTTGAGCACCATAGTATCTTGCCACTGGCTCAATCCGGATTTCGCAGGGGCCATAGCACAGCGACAGCACTCTTAGATGTAGTTGGTAACATCAATGAAGCCAGAGACCAGGGCATGGGAATCCTGCTTGTTCTACTAGACTTTTCCCGTGCTTTCGACTCCATTAACACTTCGCTTCTTCTTTCCAAGCTGTCTTATTACAGGTGTGAAGTTGAAGCAGTTAAATGGTTTGAGAGTTACCTTAGTAATCGAACACAGTTTGTTCAGGTGACATGTGATAGTAATGGAGTTGTCATGTCTTCTGGTCTAAAGCAAGTAGACAGGGGCGTACCGCAGGGATCGATCCTTGGCCCTCTTCTCTTCATCCTGTACAGTGCTGACATTGCCAACTGTCTGATCAACACCAAGTTCCACCTTTATGCCGATGATCTGCAGTTATACCTCTCCTTCCACTGCCAGGATACTGCTAAAACTGTAAGAAAAATAAATGAGGATTTGGAAAGGATCTCTGCTTGGTCCAGAAGAAACTCCTTGGTCCTGAACCCTAGTAAGTCCAAGTATATTGTGATGGGATCTAGGGATTTCCTGAGCAAAATGCTTGCTTGCAACCTGGACCTCAGGATTGATGGTTGTGGTATGGAAAGAGTTTTGGAGGCTCATAATCTTGGGGTAGTATTTGACGGGCAGCTGCATTTCGAATCTCACATTTTGGAGGCTGTGCGCAACTGCTTCTACCGACTCAAGCTCTTGTATCGTGTCCGCCCCTACATAAGTGTGGATATGCGTATCATGCTGTGTGAGTCACTTGTTCTATCCAAGCTGAACTACGCTGACACTGTGTATGGGGCGTGCATTCTCGGTAGAAGCGAAAAACTGATCCAGCGGGTGCAGAATGCTTGTGCAAGATTCTGCTATAACGTCCCACCATGATCCCACATCACTCCATTTTTAAATAATGGTAATTTAATGAAAATGTCAGCACGCAGAAAGCTTCACCTGGCTACCCTACTCTTTGGCACTATTCTGACAAAAAAACCAGATTATTTATATAAGAAACTGTCTTGGTCGCGCGATATTAACAAGATTAAATTCATCACACAGAACTGCTGCATGCCGTGGTAGTTTCAAATTCGCTGCCTCTCTTTGCTGGAACGACTTGCCACCTCCTTTTTGTGCTTTATAGACAGTTTGTACATTCAGAATCAAATTTAAACAGCACTTATTACAGATTCAAAAAGATACCTCACTTTGAACTTACCCCTGATCTGCACGCGGTTGGTAATGGAGACAAGTGTTTGGCAGCGATTGCCATTGTTCACTGACCACATACATTTTGTTTTTGTTATTTCTTTTTTTCTTTTTTTTCGTTGATTGTCATTAGTGAAATTTGAAATTCGTCTAACTTCTAACATCTTAATTTTTCCAAGCCACTAACCACAGAACACTTTTTATTGTATTATTGCACTGTTAATAATGTAGCAATAAACAACCGTAACGTTTTCTAATATTTATTTTTATTTAAATTTTTGCCAGAATGTCGGCGCCCGCGTCTCTGTACTTATCACAGCGATGCCATCACCACAGAACACTAAGTAGAGTAGTACGTTACCATAGAAGATACCACAAACACAAATGGCATTGACAAGTAACTGATGTCACGTCGGGTTCTGACACGCGGTTTAGAATTATATGAATTTTTATTTAACAACAATTTTATTTTTATAGGTTATTTCATACGTTTATTTTATTTTTTATTTATATCTGTATCTATCCGTGACATCACAGTGGGCCCTATCAGAATACCAGCGCTGCGACACATATTTCTTAAGTACTGCAGCATTATGCTGAGATGGGAGCCTTTTGGCCTCGTATATACGTAGGACTTTTTGTTTGTATTTTAATTTTACTTTGTTTTTGTTTTTTTTTTTTATATTTCTATAAGTGTTTTTTAGTTTAATGTGTGATCGCCTGTGCGAGTCCCAATAAATACTTTTTCTTTCTTTCTTTCTTTACATGACACTAAAAAGGAACACAAATACAAGTTGGGGGAAAATATGCGTCACATGCACAAAAACGGCCATCGCTCAGCATAATGCTGCGACCCTATGCGAGACAGAGCCCCGGCGCTGGTTTTCAGCGACAGCCAGCGTTAACGTGATGACGTCAACCAATACACGGTGCGGTGCGGTACCGTGAAATAACCTCTAAATGATTGCATGTGTCCAAATGAATGAAGAGGTAAAACAAATATAATGGACAATAAAAAAAGCTTTTCGGAACTGATATATAAAATAAGAAATTCCTATGTGCTAATGTAAAATTACTTAGTCACATCTCCAGTCCAATTTCCCGATTCTAGTTCCAAGAAAAGCAATCCCGATTTGACGAAGAAAAATCCTTCTAAAATTAAATTTCCCTTTACAAAATTAGGTAACCTTGGTATAAAATTCAAATAAGCCAGCTCCGGGGAGGCTTTAAGTGATTCAATTTCAGTAATAGGAGGTTACTTGAGATACAGACTTATATCTGAGACATAGCATCGCGTATGAGACTCCGTATCAGTGACGTAACTGGCTATATTTCAAAATTGTTCTCAGAATTAGAGCTTACAGAAAAATGTTCGTTTAATTCTGAACACATTTTGTTTGGAGTTCAATCAGCAATATGATAAAATAGTTTTGGAACAAAATGCCTTATAAATATAGTGTTTTAAATATATAGTAATTTAAAAAAATTGTTACCAACTTCAGTAGCTTTAAAATTTTTGAAGACGGCATCACTACTAGTGATAAAAACCTCAACTTGGTAGTACTAAATAAAGACCTTTAAAGGTACAATTTCGAAGGCGACTGTGGAGCGCAAACCACAGCGACACTGCCGCCGGCTGTAATTTCACCAATTTGCCATCCTAGTGATGCTGCGGTCTGTCGTTGCAATCGGGCAGAATAGAACAGAATAGAATACTCTTTATTATGTACACCATAAAAATTACATATATAAATGTAGAAAATTTACATAGGGTGACACAGTGGGTGGGCTTATCACTAAACGCGATCTTTTAAAGACCACCTTTGGATGTATTAGGGAGGAAAGGAGAAACAATACTGCAGTTAGTCTGTGGTGTACCATTTACATTATCTATATACATCTATAAAATAAAGTCGGATTAGTTACACCATTTATAACTCAAGAACGGCTACACCGATTTCTATGATCTTTGTTTTGTTGGATTTGTCTTCGCCCCGAATAGCAGAATAAGTATTAAAACTTTGGAAAGGTTCACGAAAATGAAATAAGAAGAAAATTAATTTTGTGTGGAAGACTCAGGCGAACCCATGGGCAGCAGCTAGTCATAAATACATACATATATAAAACATATTAAACTTATATATGACTATACGAGATAACTGCCTCGTTGGTCCAGTGGTTGTTGGTCTACTGCTGAGCATGAGGTCCTGGGGTCGATTCCCGGGTTGGGCAAAGTGTTATTGGGTTTTTCTACCTGGAATTTCTTAGTAGCAGCCCGGAGTCTGGATTTGTGCCCGGTTGATGGCAATAGGCTCGCCCCCTATTACATGGGACTTAAACATAACTGGCGAAATGTGGGTGTACTACAGGTACACCTCTGCCCAACCCTTCGGGGAAACAACGCGGGATGTTATGTTATATAATATATTGAATAGTAATCATGAGACAAGTGTTAAGAACAAAAACAAGTGCAAAGAAAATATAATTAACCTGTAGATGATGGGGCAATTACCATTGCAAATTACGTGATTATGTTCCGTGTTGGTGATTGTGTATTCACACCCAAGAATCTTCCACTATTCTTAACCATATCAGCAAACCTTGGAACATTGCAGCAGTAGAAAGCGCATGCAGGTGAGCACTAACGATGGAAGTTGTACAGTTACAGCTTTTGCTTTTACTCGCTAGATGGCGCTAATAACACTGACTATATTACTTTCCGTTCATTTATAAAACTGAGGATACCTAACATGAATGGAAAATTTCCGAATAATATATTTAAGAATAGTTTTTTATTATAATTTATTTCTTTCATATATTTAGATAAGTACTTACATAATAAGTTTTTGTATGTGGTTTAGGTGTGAAAATCTTATTTTGCGAGAATACTACCGGAAAACTTGAAACTAGAGATGCATTCCACCAGTTTCGAAAAAATCTTTTACAGTTCAAGCAAAACGGTTGTACACATACATGCTATGTACACATAGCGAGTTAAATACATAGGTAGGTACTAGTAACTACCTATGTATTTAACTTATACCTATGTATTTAAATATAAGCTCATCTAGTGATGAGCTTATATTATATATTATTATGTACCGAGTTATCTAATGATGCGGTAACTATTATTATTTTTAATTTCGGTTGAACACAAAATATTCTACAAAGAAGGAAATAAACTTTTTGGTCAATCATCGTCGTAACGTAGTACGGAGGTATCGGAGGTACCTACTTATCTAATTATTTATATTTTTTCCATTAGGTAGGTACATTTTAAAGCAAAAATTTTTTTACGGAGTCAACTAATCTTATACCTACATAACAATAACATCCGTATAAAATCGACACGTTTTAAGGAGATAGGTGGTGTTTTTTTACCATCATTTTGATAATGAGCAAAGATTGAGTACGCCTTATCAAGACGGGCAAGGCATTCCACAACCGTACTGCTTGAACTGTAATTTTTTTTTAGAAACTGGTGGAATGCATCTCTAGTCTCAGGTTTTCCGGTGACCTCAGGTATCTGTCATGAAGAAACTTGAAACGTTCTTTAAGATAAGAGAGGATTGTAGGATAGAATAGAATACTGTAAAGCTGAAACAAAATATGAGAAGTTCGGCGAAGACGTATGGGAAGCCACTTGAGTTTTGTACGAAATTCAGACATGTGATCATATTTGCGCAAGTCAAATGTAAATTTTATATAAAAGTTTTGGACTCGCTCAAGTTTTTCTATTTATGCCTTAGTGTGATCAAGATAACTGACATCAGCGTAGTCAAGAACGGGATATAAAAGAGATTGTGTGAGCGCGATTTAAGTGGCAATTAGGAGAAAGTTCAGCAATCCTCTCAGGAAATTGTCAGATACAAAAAATTTGTGACTTACGTCCTGCAGCTGATCCCAAGAAAGATGTTTGTCGATATAAATCCCAAGGTTCTTGACTTTCTCGCTTACTGGAATAGCAATTCCATTAAAATTTACCTAGAGAAGTTGCGACCAGTTTATCTTGGAGATCATCCTTGAGCTGCCAACAACAATGATCTGAGGCTTCGACAGGTTAACCTGCAGCCCGTGTGCCTTACTCCACTCACACATTGAAACCATATAGTTGTTGATTATATCAATTGCATCAGCCAAATTTGCAAATCATCTGCTTAAAGGAGGCAGAAAGAAAGAAGATTTTTGGAAATAGAATATATAAAAAAAAGAGTAAAGGAGATAAAACATCACCCTGAGGTACACCCACAAAAGTATAACACAAAGAAGAGCAAGACTCTTCTATGCATGTACGTTACATACGGCCTATACAGGTAACTATGAAACCAGTCAATCGCCGTTGGAGATATGTTAAGCGAGCGAAGCATGCCAAGCAGGATATCGAAATCGACAGTATTGAATGCATTACTGAAATCCAATAAGCAAAGAACTGTTGATTTCCTTCCTCCAAGCCTAACCGTATGGCATCGGCAACATTCACTAAGGCTGTAGCGGTGTTGTAACCAGGACGAGATCCGGACTAGACAGGATTCAGCAGGCTATTCTTACAAAGAAATGCACTAAGCTGATTGTGGATAAGGCGTTCTAGGACTTTGGTGAGGAAAGGCAAGATGGAGATAGGACGGTATTCTAAAAAGGCAGCAGGATTAGATTTTTTGTGATTTTGGCTTCTTTCCACAACGACGGAAAGACAACATAGGATATGGACTAGTTTAGGATATAGCATAGAATTTCATCGAGGACAGGATGTATCATTTTCCGACTTACACAATCACTACCAACTGCGTTAGACGTGATTGAAACTCCCCTACACTCTCCTTAACATCGGAATCAGAGAATTGACTAAAAATAAATGTGGGATGATCCATAGTTGGAAGGTTTGAGAGATAGTTTACTGTAACTGCTTTCATGGCCCCATTACAATAGGACGAAGATGAGAAGTGTTGATTTGTAAGATCAATATCTAAGTCTTTAGGAACCGATTCTTGGTTTGATGAGATTCTTGCGTGGGTAGCCTTGTCGCTGCCGTTTGCGGTCAGCGGTCATCTTTGGAATTGTACCCCGTAATTAATTCAGAGTCCTCTATGGACTCTGAATGATACAGATTCATTCAATAAATTTTGTTGTCATTATCAGTATTCTATTGGGTGCTCTTGCATTTGATATTTCTGACGCAATCATACTACCGTTCACTAAAACCTCATAAAAAAGGTTCTGCGATATAAAAACATCATTAAAGTGATTCACTTCAACACTGCGCTTGAAAATGGTCGAAATATCCCATTACTCAACATGTACTGTAAGCAAAAGAAATAAGAGTGCAGAGCAGGTCTCGACACTTACTTGTTTATAAACATAATAGTGCTTGTGTTGATCAATGAATGGGGCCAAGTGTTATTCTGTAAATAATTTAACAATTTATAGTTATAATTTGCCTACGGAAAGGAAAAAGCTTGTTCTTATACAGAGAAGGAAGAAATAAACAATATTTTCACACTGGCTCACTCTTTGCAAATTTATTTTGACAATTTGAACAGTAAATCGAAATTGTAACTTTTTATTTTTACAAATAAATAAAAGTAAACCATGCTGTGTTTAACTTCTACTTCTTAGCGTGTCGATGGCAAAAATAACACGAAAAAATATGTATACTCGCATGTCGGAAATACGTTAGTCACTCGTTTGACTAATCGGGAGGCCAGCGCCACCAAGCGGCGCTCGACTGAGTCTACAAAATAATGCTCGACCGGAGTTAAGTTCAGTTTGTCGGAGGCGGTCAAGAAGTGAACACGTTTAGAAACTGTCGCGCGTTCCGAATAGTTGTGTCGTGTACCTACAGTGTGTGAATAGGCAGTGTGATTATTTGATCGTAAATTATAATTTGATTTAAACTGCAAAGAGTTTTTCTATTGTGCAATAACCAACACTTCCCATTGTACGTCCATAGTAGTTAAAATATGGCTGATAAATAACGAGCGAGACGTACCTTCTCCGTCATATATATATAGTTTAACTTAAAACATAATAATGTCATTACCTAAACATAATAACGACAGTAGCTAGTACAATGCTTACCATGTTCATAGTTCGCCTGCACACTAAATTCTTTCGCCATGTATACACAAAAATAGCTCTACCCGTATTTTTACACAGAGAGACTTTGACGTATGGTATAACGACCTGCGGCCAACTGCAAGCGCATTCTTCCTGCAGTCGGAATAACCGTGGCCATAAGGCATCTGCCCCACCGCCGACGAGGAAGCGACTGGCTGTCAACTATTTTCTCGCTCAAGAAACGAACCATAATATATTAATAGTTGATCGCTGACTGTTCACACTCCTGGCAAGAAATCTCTTTCTACTATGAGTAGTTTGTAGCAGCCACAAGAGCTATAAAAGAAAATACTCGCTCAGATATGCTTGTGTGACAGGCAAAACTCTCGTTGAGAGACTATCGCTTGGTACATACGGATATCAGTAATTCCACTTGTCGCACTCGGACGCTCGCTCATAGCCCAGCGACAAAATTATCCAAAGTACACACTCTATGCTCGTTACTCGCCAACTCGTTTCTAGTTGCTAGTTCTGCTCGCTCCTCCCTAATCGCCGGTGGCGGGACAAGGGCCCGTAACTAATGTTTAGCGCATTAACTTGAAGCTGTTTCGTTGGTACGTCGGTGGATAAATAACTGTTTGCGGACAGCCCTATATCTCATGCTGCATCGAGGGTAATCTTATAGAATAGAGAGGTGCTATTTAGTTTGCAGTCTTATCCCTTGTTTCGTTTCGTTGTTTTAATGGTTGGGGTTGGGGTGCATTAGTTGATTGGGAATTTAATTGTTTGTTCGAGAAGTTTACATAGAACTTTACTGGCGTATGTTTTGTTATATATATGAACTTTAGGAACGAAGTTCTTTAACGCGGATTGCGGTAGGAGTAAACTGGCAAAAATCGTCACGTAACGAAGAAGCGTTATGCTTGAAAAACAGTTTCAAGTATCAAAAGTTTTGTCAAGTCAAGAGCCATCCTAACTATCCTAAATATCTTTATTTTATTTTTAATAATATTATAAATGCGAAAGTGAGTTTGTTTGTTACGCATTCACGCTAAAACGGCTGAAAGGATTTGAATGAAATTTGGCACATGGGTACACCATGCCCTGATTAAGACATAGGATACCTTTTATCCCAATATTCTTACGGAATCGACACTTATGTGGGTGAAATCGCGGAGCGCATCTAGTCTAGTATAAGTTTTTAGCAAGTTAAAAACTTATACTACGTGATTCTGTCTAGATGTGTCTGTCTATCTATCTGTATTAATAAATAATATTCAGCGAAAGGAAATTCGTTCCCACGACACCTTCTGACTTTTTTATATGTTCTACAATTACTAGTAGTTAGACTGATAATGTATGAGCTAGTAAATCGCTTCCACAGACAGACAGAAGAGCAGTGGCGGCCCAGTGGTAACGGCCGCGACTTACGAGTTGTAGATCGTAGGTTCGAACCCAGACAGGCGCTTTACTTTATGTAAATTATTTCATCACCACTGCTCTCAAAACGGTGGAGGAAAACATCGTGAGGAAACCGGCATGTCCTAGAACCTAAAATTCGAAGACATGTGACATCTACCAACCCGCACCGGGCCCTCGTGGTGGATTACGGCCCACTCCCTCTCACAGAGAGGAGGCCTGTGTCCCAGCAGTGGGAACATTATAGGCTGATTATGTAGACAGATAATTATTTTAGGTTTGACTCGTTGGAGTCGTTGAACAGGAGAAAAGAAAATAAAGCTACATACAACCATCAATCATAAATGACAGCAATAATATTGCGATCGCGTGTTACGCGAAAAACATTGTGCCCACATAGAGATGATAGATAACGTCTTTCGAGCTTATAATTACTAACTGATTGCTATTGACCGAAAAATAAGATAAAAAGTTGAAACACCTCTATTTATTTGGTCGAAGAAAGAATGGCAATTTCGGGGTGTTGTGTTCGAAAAGTGTCCTTTGTGTTTGTGAGATATTATCTATTAGATACTCCTAAGTTATTGTAGTATTGAATTTCGTTATCCAAATCTTTTCCTTTTACAATAATGTTATTTTAATTGTTGGCTGAGCTAGCTTTTAATGAAATTGAATATCGTTGTAACACTGTGGTTTAATAAAAACTAAGCATTACAATTCTTATGTAATTTTGACGTTCGAAAAGTGCTGATTCTCAGCCTAGTTTGAATAAATGACTTTTGACATTTTACCTTGGTTATGCAACTGAGCAGCGACAGAAATTAACATCAGAATTTTAAAAAGCCGAATACTGATATATTTATTCGTGGTAGTGGTCGCCCACTGGTCGAAATTAGACCCCTCTATTTACAATCTACGTATATATTTATTAATTTATTAACCCCTTGACCGATTGTCAGACTTTCGGGCTTCTGACAACCCGCATCGACTGTCAAAGATCCTCAAATGACTGCCGAAACCAACGGCTTTACGTGCTTTTCGAGGCTCGAAGAAGTCTTGGTATGTAAAGATAGTCACCCATTCACGGACGAACCGCGGCAAGCGTAGCTTATAACCTGATCGATTGACCCGTGCGGCTGTTATTACTTAGTCAAAATGATGTACCAGGATTCATTTGATTGTCTACAATTTGTGTTCCATAATACTGTATCAACTATTGGCTAATGTTATCTTTTCAATGCCTACACGACGAAACAATATTATGGAACAAAGATTCTTTTTGAGGCATTTAATGTTCAACTGCTTGGCGATAGCGTATAGTTATGATAAAAAATATACAGGGTGGATTTTTGAGACGGGGCAGTAAGGGCAGCTACCTTAACCGTTGTAGCTGCAGAAAAACGGTATTAAGAGACCATCCTTATCTTTTTGAGACATTTAGATCTGCATTCACAGATTTAGAAAAAAATTACAGTTAGCAAGAAAATGGTCAGTTTTCACAAAAACTTCTTTTGATGCCAATCGATCCTGTTTCCTACTGGGATAAAAGAACTCTATTACTATACAGAGTGGATTTTTAACAAGTTTCTTTAATGAACTAGAAAGTACTAAATAAAACTTACGTAAACAAGAAGTTTAATATTTTTTTAAATGCTTGAGGCTTTATCTTTAAGTGTAAGAAAGACGTTCACGACTCAAACTTTTAAGAAAATATTTAAGTTAAGTAGTTCATTAAAAGCTTGTTACCCGACTGCTCCAGAAGGAGGGCTATGTTTTTCGAGTGTATGTAAGTATGTCTATTTCTTTGGCACGCTCGGTATCCTAAACGGCTTGTTGGATTTTAACACTTTAACTGCTAAGGTACATTTTCTAAATCGTCCAAATTTAATTTCTTGCGTATTGATTTCAAAAGGATTAAATTGTATTTAAGAGTGTTCCTTTTTCTTTATTTTAATTAAAAAAAAATAATAAAAAGAGCTGTCAGGCACCCGCGCCTGATGTGGCTCGAATGGTACAAATTGTAGTTCCTGTGCTGTGTCAAGCATTTTGTCAGGCACGTAGGTACTAGAAATACAAGGAGGAAGCATAATATGTTAGCAAGAAAAGAAGGGATTGTGAGGAAAGTTCGGAAATGCTGCTATAAGATAATATACAGACAGTTGACAAAATATATACAAGAAAAAAAAAACGGTTAAGTGCGTGTCGGACCACGCACAATGAAGGGTTCCGTAGTTGGGAGGTTGGGGTGAAGTTATCCCAAAAGCAAACTTAAGTTTGCTTTTGGGATAACTTCACTGTAGTTGAAAAACATGTTCTCCCATACATCGATATATGCCACGGTCAATTCTCCAAATGCAAATTTAAATTGATCGATTATTGCTCGTTAACATGTAAATCCCACTTAGCTGTGATAGTTTTCTTTTTAATGTCATTATATGTACTACTGACATGAATTTTTTCACATCTTCATAAACAACCATTTATCTGGCAGGCGGGGGACACTTAACTGTAACAAAAATTAGCACTTTAATGCGTAATATTACGGAAACGGGTCATTGTATCGAAAAGTGGCGTTCACAGACCCGCAATATTTTTGAACGACCTATCCAAGGATAACCCACACCATGGGATAGACAAGAAAAAAAATATCACCTACCTCTCTTGCACGTAATGGGGGGACCATTACGGACAAGAAACCCCTCTTGTCCGTAATGGTCCCCCCATTAGGTACCCTAAAAAAAATGTTTTTCAAGATTTTATTTTAGCACTTTGTCGGCGTAATTAATTTGGCATAGGTATACATATTAATCACTACACCCACTGTAGCTCAAAGAGAGCTATAGTGGGGACAGACAGACAGACCGAAGGACATGGCGAAACTATAAGGATTCCTTGTTTATTACGGAACTCTAAAAGGGACCAAGCAAGTTGTAACTTACTGCCCTCAATGCCCAAATTAACCTTAGTTTTGTCTAGAATGTTTTAATATTTAACAAAAATAATAATTTTGAATATCTTTATTGTTTATTCAATATAATGATTCGCAAAAAATATGTGATTACCTCAGTAAAAATAATAATCTTAAAATTTAATAAAAAATACCTGAATACTTTTGTTATAGACATAAAAGTTGCCATGTTGAATATGTATTGCTTGGGGCCAAGTCAGTCATTTCTAATAGAAAAGGACACTGTAAACTTGCCAGACGGCACACTGCGGTCATTTATTTTTTATGCTTCGGCGTCAGTCACCGGTGGCTGACATGGGCTGAACAGATAGTGGGTCTGCCAAGCACCGGTGACTGACATGGCAGTTAACATGCATAGGAGGTATCATTAGATTCGTTTTAATTGCGGGAAAATATTTTGTGATTATTATAATGTTGGTATCAAATATATACATAAACTCACGCCTCCTTCCCATTGGGGTAGGCAGAAACTATAGGACGCGACCTGCTACGCTCCTTACATCACTCCTTTTGCTTCATTTTTACATCAGTAGCTCTACCATGAGCAGAGATCGGATATTCGGATGCATATTTACCTAAAGTTAAATTTTAGCTGTGAAAGTATGGAAGCGGTTTCTTAAAATATTTTTATTTGTAAAAAAAAAACACGGGATGCCAGGAACACCGGGAATGCATAGCTAGTCGGGTGTTTAATAAAGAAGCGACTTCTAAAATATGTATATGTAGGGTATAAGAGGAGGGGTGGTGTGTGTTAGTTAAAACAAAAAAAAAACACCCGAACGCGTGGCAAGCACAGCGACGAATGCAATTATTGTAATTAAATAAACTATGAGAACTATTTGTCGGGGTAGCTACTTGCGCATAAGCAGGTACCTATAATTTGCCGTCCCACTCACAAACTCGCAAAATGCCTATCGTCGTTTTCTATTAATATAATGGTGCTAACATATACTGTTTTTTTCGCTATGTGGAGAGGATAGGCATTTAACAGAATTTCACTAAGCACAATAATTTTTAACTATTTCTTTCAATATGTACCTACATCAATTATTCTAAATATATGTAGTCCGTTATCTTATATTAACGTTGTTTGCTATGGCAGTTTCGTATTTACCTCTACTTTACAATATTAGGTAGGTAGATATTATGCATCCGCTTATATAGTCAGGAAAAACACTAAATTTGTCGATTCCGTAATCGCAAGTTTTTTTTTTACTATAGTGCATTCCATATAAGCTAACATTTGAAAGTAAGTTATACGTAGATTATAATAATAATCTGATTCAATAGTCAGAAACCTTGTTGATCCCGGAACCGCGGGATTTTTTCGATACAAAAGTGCATTCTGTCAACAGGGACACTTTGTTGGCTGAAGTCAAAAAGGAATTACCCAAAATTTATGGTTTTATATGGCAATGTTACAGGTACCCTTCAAAATTATTATACAAGGACAATGTTTTGGAATCTGCAGTAGGATGCCAACAAGATGACCCTCTCGGACCAGTCATTTTCAGCTTGGCTATTCATCCAATTATTCAGAAACTAAATTCAAAATTTAATGTGTGGTATTTAGATGATGGAACGCTAGGAGGTGATGTAGACACCGTTTTGAAAGACTTAAAATTCTTCAAACAGCAATTTGTATCTATTGGCCTGGACCTTAACCCATCTAAATGTGAAATTTATCTTTCTGACATTACCGACAGACAATTGACTCTAGAGAAATTTAATGAAATAACCCCACAAATCAAAATTTTAGAAAAAAGTTCACTGCACCTCCTAGGTTCCCCAATTTTAGAAGATAGTTTTTCTTCTTTCATCGACGAAAAAATCAAAAACTTCCACGACATTTCGGACAAATTCTCCAAAATTAATTTACATTCGGCATTCACCCTGATTAGATACTGTTGTTTTGGCCCAAATTTTATATATTTTCTACGCTCTTCCCCTTTATGGAAGCAGTCACATCTCTTGGACAAAATTGACCAAATTATTCGCAATACATTAACTTCTATTTTAAATGTGGCCTTGGACGACCGAGCGTGATTGTAAGCCACACTACCCATCCGTTTTGGTGGCCTCGGTGTCCGTAAAATTACCAATATTAGCTTACCGACGTTCCTGTCCTCTGTCCACAGCACTGAAAAGCTAACCAGGGAAATTTTAGCCCCCTCCTTGGTTGACTCTGAAGTGCCGTGCTTGACCGACGCGGTGAACGCCTGGAAAATGGCTTGCCCGGACACAGATCGGCCCGTGAACCCATCTTCCCAGAGGCAGTGGGATGAACCGCTCTGCAGGTTGGTACGGAATAATCTTATTAATACGTCCACCATTACTGCTGAGCGTGCCCGCCTGCTGGCTGTGGGTGAGTGGGAGTCGGGCTTCTGGCTTCAGGCGCTACCGTCACCCAACATAGGCACTATGCTGGATGACACCACCTTCCGGCTCGCTACTTGTCTGCGTCTGGGGGCTCCTTGCGTGGCTCCGCATCGCAGCTAATGCGGTGAAGGTGTCGACTGTCTCGGACACCATGGCCTATCCTGCAGTAAAAGCGCAGGTCGGATAGCACGGCACGCCAGCATCAACGACATCATCTGTCGCGCTCTTGGCTCCGTCGGGGTGCCCGCTGTTTTAGAACCGAATGGCTTGGCACGCGACGATGGGAAGAGACCAGACGGAATGACCATAATGCCTTGGAAGGTAGGTAGGCCTTTGGTGTGGGATGCAACGTGTGTCGACACCCTTGCGCCATCCCATCTTCCTAGCACGGCGGGCTGTGCTGGGGCGGCTGCGGCAGGTGCGAAAAACCTCAAACGGCGCAAGTACTCAAATCTTATTGGGACTTATATGTTCGAGGCGTTTGGGGTTGAAACACTAGGGCCATGGGGTCCGAGTGCCCACTTAGTTTTTAGAGACATCGCAAAGCTGTTGGTCGACTCCTCACGTGACCAGAGGGCTGGTCTATTTTTTGGCCAAAGAATCAGCATTGCCATACAGCGTGGTAATGCTGCCAGCCTTTTGGGCACTTTTCCTGTTGACAACGATGCGGACGAATTTTTTGATGCCCTGTGATAATTTGCCCTCCCTTTTTATATAATTGTACATATTATTATTATTAATTGTAAGCTAGATATTATTATAATAAAGTTACGATATTAAAATGCATTCCACATTCGCTAACATCTCAACTTTAGGTGAATATGCATCCGAATATCCGATCTCTAACCATGAGTTTACTCAGCCAAAACTCGCTAGCGTTTCCGTAAATGATATGTATGAAATATTATACACCGCCCCTAGCGGTCACAGAAAGATTTAAAATTCGTACCTTGAGCACTATAGATTTCGATAGGTAAGAAACCTAACGTAATCTATTCGATAGTCACTAACGTTTTTCAGCTGTCACCATACAAAACGGCACCATGAGTCAATAATTTTACAGACGCTATCGAAAAGTACGCTTGCGATAGTAGTTACGTAGCTCACTAGCATTTTGAGGTGTGAAACATATTAAAGTAAAAATAATGTGTGGAGAAGCTTGTTTAGTATGAAATATGTTAGTGGCCAACTCTACAGACTTTTTAAAGAAGCATTTGAAGATTGACGCTTATTATTGAATAATGTTACGGAATTGAAGTCAACACAAAGAGTTTAATTAGAACTATAACAATAATTTAAAATTCTCAATACACTATACTAAATTGTGACCCACTGGTCCTCATCGTATTATATATATTATAATTTAGTCAACTTATTCCACTTTAAATTTAAGTCGAAAACGCTGCGGACCACTCAACGTAAACAAAATTACGAATTGAATCGACGACAGTGACATATTATAAGGAATAAAAATTAAATAACCACCAAATACGGTAAGTAGTCCACCAACCACCAACCTTTTTTTTAGTCGGATTATTTCATGATATTCACTGTCATTATTTTGAGGTTATGAAAGAAAGAAACAAAACATAAGGAGTGAAGTTAGCTACACGACACGATCTATCGACTTACCTTAGCGTCTGCGTATGACTCCGTAAAACTCATGGTGCAGGCAATATCGAAATCTATTTGATCCAAGTTAATACGTTAGCGAGTTTAACGCTAGCTAGTCATTTTTCGATAACAACTCATGGTAGACGTACTGGTAATATACGCACGCTGGTTGCGAGTATCACGCACCTGATCTTTCTGAAGAACATCACCAATGAGGTCACTATATGTCTTCCTGGGGCGTCCCCTCCCGGCGTTTCCACTTACATCTGCCTTGTACTGTACTGTTGTAAATACCTTTTGTTAGTCGCCTTTCATTCATCCCTTCAATATGACCAAATCATATAAGCATACTCTTTTCAATGTGTGTCACTATATCTTCTTTTAAACCGCACCCTTGCCCTATAACATCATTTTCAGCCTATCATTTATAGTCACACCACACATGCTTTGCGGTATCATCAATAGAAGCTAGTAAATAGCCTATTCCATATACATATATATTATAACATTTTTGAGCTACTATTTTGACACAAACTACAAAATTTTCTTGTCTAAAACCTATCCTATCCTGCTAACCTTAATTTGCCGTATAGCTTATTTACTTATTTCAGTTAAATATTGGTTTAACTGAAAAATGTGTTAATTAATAACACTAAAAAGCTTTAATAACAACAAATTATTATAAAAATCCGACCACGCACAATGAAGGGTTCCATAGTTGGGATTACTTGGGATGAATTTATTCCAAAAACAAACTTAACATTGTAGTTGAAAAACATGTTCTCCCATACATCGATATACGTCACGATAAACTCTCCAACTGCAAATTTAAGTTACTTGACTTTTACTCGTTAACTAAAAGCCTACTTAGCTGTGATAGTCTGCCTTTTCATTTTATTATATGTACTACTGTCATGATTTTTTTCACATCTCCATAAACAACCATTTAGCTGGCAAGAGGGGAGGACACTTGACTCTAACAAAAATTAGCACTTTAATGCGCATTATCTTAGCTAGCTATCTTGTTTAGTCGAGGAATGCCCGTAACCACCTTTAGGCTCCACCATCACCTGCCGGGGTCGCGGGAAGACCTGTCGGGGTCGCGGGAAGGTACTAATGGGTCACCGAGGCCCCCGCAACACAGGCAACGGAAGGAATACGGGTGGGTTTTAGTCAGTAAGAGTCTGACACACCCTCCCGCTCCACCCAGAGCGGGAGAAGTTATTTGAAGATTTCCCATCAAAAAAAAAAGGCTCCATCATCAGACCCTGGATACCAACTAGGAACAGAATCCAAACTCGGTGGGGTTGCGTCGATTTATTACAGAGTTCCCATGGCCACATTCGGGTTCCATCATCAGATCAACTCCATGTTATAATAATATTGCATTGTTATCCAAGTCACATAAGCATGCTAAATTTCAGCTCAATCGGAAACCGGGAAGTGGGTCTAAAACTTGCAGGAATTCATTACAGACACCTGCAGGCTTAGCATGACACTCTATTTCTTCGAAGACTAGACACGGCTTTTTCCATACAAAGTGACATTTCGTTTCTCCATTTTTGACATCTCACCGTAGAAATCCTTCTACAATCTGTCATTTTGTCTTTCGTTTCTAACGATCTTTGTCTAGGTCCTTTTTTATGTAGAAGGATTTCTACGGCGGGATGTCAAAAAAGGAGAAACGAAATGTCACTTTGTATAGAAAGAGCCGTGTCTATTCTTCGAAGAAATAGAAAGCGTCATGCTAAGCCTGCTGGACAGGTGAAACTAAATAAAAGCTTGTAATAACTAGCCCTTACCAATTGAGTAAAGTATGATAGCATCTCTGGTCTCTCCCTATGATGGCGTCTCTGACTACTTCGTTGGTCTAGTGCAGGGATTCCCAAACTATTTTGGGCAAGAGACCCCTTTTCCATTATGAACTGATACCTCAGACCCCTTTTTTTTTTGGGTGGGTGGGAAATCACAAATATCTTCTCCCGCTCTGGGCGGAGCGGGAGGGTGTGTCAGACTCTTACTGACTAAAACCCACCCGTATTCCTTCCTGTTGCCTGTGTTGCGGGGGCCTCCGCCAATTTTTTTCATCGTGTACGAATTCGTACACGCTTATCGATTTGTTGAGTTCTTTTTTAAGTACAACAATGACTAAAATATTAGTCATTCTTATAACAAGTTGGTATACGTAACACAACTTACACAGTATCTTGAAAGTTTCAAATAAGAACTTGTGTTAATTAATAGGGGTCGATTTTTAGTCCTCGTTGACCCCCAAAATCAGTTTTCGTTTATATTGACCCCTAGGAAACCGATTTCGACCCCAAGGGGTCGATATCGACCACTTTGGGAACCCCTGGTCTAGTGGTTGTTAGTGCTACTGCTGAGCATGAGGTCCTGGGTTCCCGGGTCGGGCAAAGTGTTATTGGGTTTTTCTTCTGGAATTTCTCAGTAGCAGCCCGGAGTCCGGATTTGTGTCCGGTTGATGGCAAATAACTGGTGAAATGTGGGTGTACTACAGGTACGGGTCTTTTTTTTTTTTGGTTGGTAAATCATCAAATAACTTTTCCCGCTCTGGGCGGAGCGGGAGGGTGTGTCAGACTCTTACTGACTAAAACCCACCCGTATTCCTTCCGTTGCTTGTGTTGCGGGGGCCTCGGTGACCCTTTAGTACCTTCCCGTGACCCCGACAGGTACACGTCTGCCCAATCATTCGCAGAAACAAGGGTTGATGTTATGTTATGTTGTGATAGCTTTTCTCCATTACATCATTACATGTGTTTTGGAATAGATACGTAATTAATTGTTGCCGTGTTATTGACCCTTATTATCTCTTGTGGGTTTGAGGTTGATGATATAATTATTGCGTAACATGATAGCTGGGAAAGCCAGACCTTTTGAAATTAAGAGCTGAGTACCTACATCAATTACGTAATAAGTCAAAAGGGACATCTTTCAGGTCAATGGTCGTGTAGCTTTTGTCCACGTAGACTTCTGTCTGGTATTATTTTTTTTTAATTATCACAATTGGTGATACTTTCATCACATTACAATCTTGCCTATTAGCTAATAAGTATCTTAAATATAACTTAAACGGCTAAGTAACTATAAAATTAAGAAATCGTCCAATAACGTTCAATAACGTCTTATTCACTGAAATTATGTTAGTTTACATTCACTTACACTACACTAAGCTAACTCAAAAGGTACCTTATTTAATCTTCGCAGTTTTGTCTAGGAGTTGGATCTTCTCGATAATCACGTGATGATGTAGTCTGTGTTTATGAGTTTCGGCATATTTTTGTATAACTATGTTTAGTACATCCATCTTGAGGTGCCGGTGCAGGTCGCTGTTTCTAATGTACTAAGGAGCGTTAATAAAATGAAGATAATAACTAAATTGGCGCTACAAGATACTACAAACTCACAACAACAAAAAGTTGTAATTGGTAAAATAATACAAGTTTGATTTTCTAGCAATGTAAGCATTTTTCAGCCATTACAGTGTACTGAAGTTAATAGAAAAAGTGCGTGTCAGACCACGCACAATGAAGGGTCGGCACCCTTCATTGTGCGTGGTCCGACACGCACTTTAGTTGGGATGAACTTATCCTAACAACAAACTTAACATTGTAGTTGAAAAACATGTACTTCCATACATTCCAACTGCAAATGTAAGTTTGCACAATATTGAGAGATTTACCATGCTATTTTAAGACCATAGACTTCTTATAGCATAATCAGACTATAATGTTCCCACTGCTGGGACACAGGCCTCCTCTCCGTGAGAGGGAATGGGCCATATTCCACCACGCGGGCCCAGTACGGGTTGGCAGACTTCTTACAGCTTTTCCTGTAATCTATAAGTATAGAACTATTTTTAACCGACTTAAAAGAAGGAGGAGGCTCTATGTTCGTCCGTATGTATATTTTTTATGTAGTTTCATCGATATTTTCGTCAACTGTGAACCAGTTTTGAAAATGATTTTTCATTTGGTAGAGGGAGCTTGCGCAGTGGTCCCAATAAATTTTATTAACTTTGCTTAGGTAGTTTTTGAGTTAGCTTCAATAATACGTATTTTTCCCACTTAGTCTATGTGGATGAAGTTATAATAACTTCCTGTCACTGTTATTTACATAACAGGTATTCGAATTTTCGTGGGGTAGGTACGACAGCGAAAATGTGAATTATAAAAACTTGTTCGCGGCGATACGTCATCAGATAGCATTTTATTCAGTGTTTTTGAAAATATCTTAGATTTAAAGTGATAACAGTGCTATTTAATGATAAATTATACATTATTTATTTTCTGTAAGTAGGTTTGTACAAACACTTTTACACGTCAATCATATTTTTAAAATTAATCTAGATATGGTCGGCGTTTACTATCTGACTACTCTGAGAAGAAAGGCCGAAACAAACTCAGAGGTCACAGTCTCCTTTAAAGTCACATAGACATAATTTTGGTCAGATCATGTGATGGCCATGTAGATTGGTGTTTGAAATGGTCCTTTTGAGGAAAGAACCACACAGATTGAGTGGACCTGTCCAGTCAGTGCACGCATTTGTCAGTAACGTGCAGCTCAACTCAGAACTTAAGGAGCTCAACGATGCGACGCACAATACCAAAGAAAGAACATTTGGGTAGGCCGCATAAATTACTCAAACTGCCAGACCATGATTAATACTAAATGAGAAAAAAAAAAACAACAATACCCGCATAATAGACCCGCATAGGCTTCACATTCACAATAATTGAAAACAATATAATACTTTACAAGTAAATATTAAATTCCACACAATATATTAAACTCAACAAAGTAAATATGTCATTGTGTTTTGAATAATCATTAAATGTCAAAAGTGTATATAAATAAAATAAAAGTTTCAGTATGCAATAATTGGAGCAGCTCAATCCCAAGCCTTTTTGTCCTCAATATAATCTTTAACCGTATAAAAGGTTTTCTGGCACATCTTACTTTTAATAAATGATTTGAATATATTAAGCCGATCTTAGAGCCGATGTTAGATCTTGAACGTGGCTTGGAAGTTTATTATAAAAACGTATACATTGACATCTGAATGAGCCACCTATTTTCTTGAGCCTTGTTGTAGGTACAACAAATTTGTGTTTGTTCCTAGTAGTACATTTATAATATTAGTAGGATGTTCAAACTTTATTTATTTACATAACCAAATTACAAGAAGATTATTAACATTAACTAAATTAAATTAAAACTAAGTTAAGCCTAAAAAAGGCCCTCGGGGCATTGTACCGAGGATGTTGGCGGCATTTTCGCTGAATTGCAATGCTGATGCGTTGCGCGAGAAAGCCGCCAGCTTTTCGGTCACCAGTTACATCAACTAGACGTTTCGAGATATCCGCAAATAACTTATCTGCACTGGGACCGAGGGTCTCAACGCCAAAGGGCACAAAGTTGTACTCTCTGCCAAGGCCTCCATATTTAATAACTTTCAGATTTTCAGCATTTTCTGCCGCTGCACCCGCTTTAGAAGTAGTCCGTTGAAGGTGGGACGGTGCTAGTATGTCTACACAGATAGCGTCCCACACAGGCATCCATCCCAAACTCCTCGGGACCAAAGACACACCATCAGGTTTTTTGCCATCATCTCTGACAATACCAGTCGGATCAAGAAGAGCAGGCACATTGATGCTGGCAAGAGACCGGCGGATTATGTCATTAAGTGTCGCATGTCTAGAAAAGCGGCCTGCACTTTTTTGACAACAAAGTCCGCGGTGACCTAGTCGGTCCACGTCCGTGCCACAAGGGCATGTGTGTGGAGTGCATACCGTGACCCCGAGCCGCAGACCAGTCGCTAGACGAAGTGAGGTCGGATCCAGGAAGATACTGGTAAATGGAGAAGGATGGGCATGTAGCCAATGACCGGCCTCTCTGGCTCCGACCGCCAAAAGTCTTGCGCGATCCGGACCTGAACTGCCGCTCAGAATCGATTTAGGACGTTATTATAAAATTATTTAAATCTATATAAAAATTGTGACCCTCGCAGGAAACCTACATTTGATATGTCACACGGTACAGTTTGCAAAACTATTCTTTTATTTGCCTGCCAGTAAATAAATTAATTTTGAATATGGTGATATACAAAATTCATTTATTTACGTTACGCGTCCGTGTTTGGGTCACAGAAATTAATATGTGTACCAAATTTCAACTTCTCAATTCTCAATTCTTTATTGCATTCCATATGTATTACATGGATGATATAAAAGTAAAAGATCAATATGGACCCTGTCGGGCAGAGCAACATTTAGAAGAGAGGGAGGGGGCTAAGTCGCAATTCAATATTATTATAAATTATTATATGTGTTTAATTGGTTGTATGATTATGTATTTAGGTTTGTGTGTATAGGTTTAGTATATAATAGTTATTTTTAATTTATGTATTGCATAAGAATAATGTAGGTAATTATTATGAAATTCTTAAGAGGTATTTAAATTATTATTAAATTATATTATTATTTATGTATTCATATTTTCTTATTTATATTTGATTTTCTTTATTCCATATTATATTATACTATTTTATTTTATTTTGCAATCGATTTATCATCTAAAAACTCCTTTACTGAATAGTACGATTTGGATTCCAGAAATTGTTTCAATTTATTAATAAAAATATTTGTTTTGTTTACTTCTATAATGTCATTTGCCAATTTATTATAGATTTTTATGGACATAACTAAAGGGCTGGTTGAGTGCATTTTACTTAATCGGTCCATTGGATTCGGGGCAAATTGGCTGTGACGGACTGTGTGGGTCTTGTTTTTTCCATTCGGATACGTCCGAACCTAAATATACATAAAATCTCAATGACCTATTCAAGTAAATAGCTTACAAAGAGTTGTCTAATAATAATAATAATAATTTATTTCAGAACAAAATCCATATAAAGTTATTAGTAAGGCTTAAAAACTATGTTAGTACCTTACAACTACTTATTAATTAATTCACCTAACATTAAATAAAGCTCCAGAACTATGCACCTTATTCCAGTGCCGCACAATAGGACACTCCACCTTTTCTGTTATGGTGTTTAGAAGGCCATTGGGGCTGCCCCGCACACGACACATCAGGGAAGCAACTCTCTTACGCACAATAGCCCTACAGCAGTCGGTGTTGGCTTCCTATATGTATACCTATTCTATACTTATAATAAAATCTCAGCGAAGTCAACACTGTACATTGAATATTTTTGAAAAAATGTATATGATAGGAAGTCTGAACGATTATAGCGTGTTTTACAACTTCCACGCGAATGAAATCGCGGGCAGAAGCTAGCAATACTTAAAATGGCGTCGGCTCTCAGTAATACCAGCATTCAACAGTTCTCACCTCATTTCCAAAACTGACAACAAACAATAGAACTTTCAAGTAAAATCATAAGTGAAATATAATATAAGTGACAAAACGGAACGTACAGTCGGCACCCAAAACGCGAATACTTACACTTGGCACAAAAACAGTAACTGAGCTCTGAAACACGAACTCGGAACAAAAAATTCAAAAGGACTGTCTTTTTCATAAAAGCATCATTCACCTGGGAACCTTTGATCGAACTCACTCGAACATGAAAGATTGAACTCGGGACGTAACATTTATCAAAAACTAGCTTTTGTTCGCGACGTCGGCCGCTAGGGTAGGCTAACTGGCTAACTCCTTTTGTTTCGTTTCCCCAACGATATGAAAAATAGCTTTGCTTTCGTGCTGAAAGTTTGCGGGAATTTTTGTATTTTGTAACCTTGCATGACCTTTGTGTGGACACCAATTATTAAGTCCATAAGTTTTGTGTCTTTGAAAAAGACTACAGCCACCAGCCCGTTATCAAGGACCAAAAGAACTCCTTCATCTATCAAAAATCAGCGTGGTTGCCCACGGCTTTGCCCACGTGGATGTTGGAAAATATTCTACGGGAATGTAGTAGGTACCCTTAAAGTACCCTATGTGTTAATCCAGGTTACAAACTATCTCTGTACCAAATTTTATCCTAATCCGTTCAGCCGTTATTGCGCCAATCCGGAATATACATCCAGACAAACAGACAAATGAAAAAACACAAATGACAAATGATTGGGCAGACGTGTACCTGTCGGGGTCGCGGGAAGATACTTATGGGTCACCGAGGCCCCCGCAACACAGGCAACAGGAAGGAATATGGGTGGGTTGTAGTCAGTAAGAGTCTGACACACCCTCCCGCTCCACCCAGAGCGGGAGAAGTTATTTGATGATTTCACCCTCCACCCTCAAAAAAAAAAAAAGACAAACAGACAAACGGACAAAAAAAAATCTAAAAACTATATCAGACTCGTTCCCATACCTTGTAGCAATTACTTTTTATTTTAATGCCCTGTTTTGATTTCGTTACTAAAATCTGCTTAGTTTTTTCCCAACTATTTTGGGGTTGGCCTACAGTCTAACTGGAGGCAGCTGAATACTAATATTTTACATGGAGCGACTGCCTATCTGACTTCCACAACCCAGTAACTGGGTAATACGATAGCTGGTAAGACTGGTTGTCGGGCTTCTGCCGACCCGTAACAACTATCAAAGTTCCACCAATGACAGCCGGGACCAACTGCAACGTCTTAAGGCGCTGACAAGACCCAATTGACCAAAATAGGCTTCGCTTAAGAAAAAATATTGCCAAATCTGTATAGTTTGTGGTAGTGGAAAAAATATATGTCAATTTTGAACATATTTCCCAGAACTTGTTTGTTACCAAAACACGTTTCAAAAACAAAATCTCGATACAAACTAACGTTAAACTAACCTCTTACTTTGAGTTCTAATCCAAAATATCTGTATCAAATATCAACATACGTTACGTAATTAATTAATAACAAGAACGCCTTATTTGAATGCAGAACTTGGTTGTTTTTTTTTATTTTCGATTATTCAACTCAATTTTGAGTAAATAGATAATTATTTCATATTTTGCAATAAATTACAAGCATTTTGTCATCGCGCTTCTCTTTCTTTTCTATGGAATTTGACAGTGACCGCGGTTAAGGTGTTGTCAGCGTCTTAACGTGCTTGCCGAGGCACGGAGGAGTCTCGGTATGTAAAGATGGTCACCCCCAACCACTAGCTAAACCTAATGAATCGACCTGTGCGGCTGTTATTACTTAGGTCCTCGTTATTTTGATATAGTTACTGTTTTATTATACTATATGTATAAATTAAATAACTAGTAGATTTGTTTAGTAATACGTGGATAACGTTGAGAGTAGTGTATTTGTAACCTCTATCATAAAGTTCTAACCTATGTTTACTTTTATTACATTGCTGTTTTTTGTCCCTAAGTAAATAAAGAAATAAATAAATGCTCTGATGTATATATATATCCGAGTTACTCATTTTTTAGTTATGAAAAACTGTAGCCATGAATAACATATCTGCATCTTGATACAAACAAGAGAATTATATTTAGGATGAGATATTATTGTTGATTAGAAATTGTTTTGTGAATCAAATGACTAATTAATGATTAAATGATTAATTTAATGACTGTTATGGCTTTTAAGTATATAATTAAACTTAAATTATTCCTACAGCAATTCTCTAAAATAATGTTGATGAAAACTAAATCAAAATTCATGACGCAGTTTAGACCTACTAAGCTCAGAATACACAGTCAAACTACTTTGTTTTATACTATTTCGAGATTAGAGAAGTCGAGAAACTAAACGATATCCTACTTGGTAGTTGTTTTGGCAATAAGTTCTTAATTTGCATGGATGCTTAAAGTAGTAGTAGAAGTTCTCTGTGAAGAAACTCCTACGGGGAAGTACTGCTTACCATACCTAACTATTTTCACTGTCAAGCAGCGTTGCTGTGTTTTGGTACGAAGGGTATGGTATAATTACAGGATGAGACATGTTACTATCCTCTGATGGTAAGTGATATTGTGGATGCGTGGCCACCCCAGACACACAAAGCTACCGGTCTAGCTTTTTGTCAAAAACCATCCCATAAAAGAAAAAAACTGTATTTTTTTCTTAAAGCTCCTTTTGTCTGTCACATTAAAGTTCATTCTTGTTGAGACCGGAACAACCCTAATTTATGGACTCAATATTTCATCTGTTATCTAATCTCTTGGCCAGTGATTTGATTTGCTGTTATTCACTCAACCAGTCAAAGCAACGAAACATTAATAATAATTGACTGCACTGTACGGTCCGGGGACTTGCTTGAACTTTCACACACATCGTTTCAGAAATTTTGGGTTCGGATTCTGACATGCCTAACCCTTGAATATTCTATATTCTCTTTTTAGTACGATGTATGTGCTGAATAGGTATACATAGACAATAAACACAGATTTTATTATTAATAACAGTTACGTTTCATAAAAATTGAAATTGAGTTGGTATAAACACAATGTCAGTAACCTGCAAGAAAACTTTCAGAAACACACGTTTTATGATATTGGACTCATCCGTCTCCTGCATAACTCTAGTGCATAGATAACAAATATCCGATGCTGGAAGATGCTACAGAAAATACAGAATAATCATGTTGCACCGCGAGCCGAGCTTAACCGAAGCGTTCCGAGCCGCGGTTTTCAAACTTGGATTGCCAACCGAAGTAGAAGCGCAGTTTACCGCCGACCGTTGTATTGTGCGGACGTGTTTGGTCGGCTGAAATATCTACGGTCGTACGTTTGGTGTAGTGGTGAACGAGTGGTTAATGTTGTTGTGTTGACGGTATGAGGACATAAATAGTGGTTGCTTTGGTAGAATTTAGGACATATTAAGGTGAGAATTTTAGCTTTTATTACTTTATTTTGTATGTAAGTTTTCGTAATTTTTATTTTAGCTGTTTTATTGTTTGAAAAGAATAAACCTTAATTTAATCAACACAACAAAATCGTTACAGAATTCACAAGTACAACAGATCTAAGAATTACAAATCGGTCGCAAAAACAGAACACGCTCACATTATTTAACTGTAACTAACACGACGTTAAAATTTCATCACACCACCGGGAGAAATCTCATACATAAATGTTAATTCTGAAATAATATCTCGAAATTCATTTCGCAAATTAAATTAAGTCCGCCGTACCCGCAAACGTAAATGTGTGTTTGAAGAATATCTCGTAGCGCTTCGCTACGCGGAGCTACGAGGAGCTACGCTACGAGTTAATAGTAGTTTAATTTTATTTTCTACGGGGAATTGAGACTCCCGGGAAGGAAGTTAGTACTAAGATTTAGTTGAGATTGAACTAGGTAGTATTAATACTGGCGTTTATTTATTCATGGTATGAGTTCAGGAAATTTGATTGAAAGTAGCGGAATCCTGTATTGAATTGAAAGCCGATTTCTTGGTCTGCTGGTTCCAGAATGATTTAGCCATACTTCAATAATTATGTTTTGTAGAAATTGTTAATTATTGATGTAAAAGATTATGTTCTAAAAGAATATTGTTATGTAATTTGTACAAACACTGAAAAAAAAAGGTATTTGAGCACTTCTGCTGAATACGTTATATTTTCCGTGAACAATAATAATTTTAAGCTTGATCAATGTTTGGAAGGTAAATGTGGGACATATTTTCACCTGCTAAAAGGTGAAAATATGTCCCACATTTTTGTCTCAAGGTTTTGCTATTACGTGTAAATTAAATATTCACGAACATGAAGGTAACCTTAAATAACCTTCATGCTGGAAACGATTTCTTTCTGTGAGATCTTTTATGTTTCCATTGTCAGCTTTTCATGATTTTGAGCCGTTTCTTGGAGATCGGATGTTGAGTAAATAACCTATCTACCTTTATCTATTCCAAGCGCTCATGATAATATTTAATGTCTCGACCCAAGTTTCATCGCTTTTTTTCGTAGATCTTTGACAGTCGTTACGGGTAGTCAACTCAAAAAGTCTGTCAACCAGTCTTACCAAGGGATAACCAATAACTGGGTTGTGGAGGTCAGAAAAGCAGTCGCTCCATGTATTCATCTACATTTGGTGAGACTGGAAACCGACCCGCACATGGTTGGGAAAATGCTAGACAGATGATGATGATGATATCAGCTTTTCAAGACATATTTTATACATTCCGATGTCGCACGAAAAATGACAATTAACGGAAGAATATTAACTTAACTCTAGTAAGTATTAGTTTACAAAATGTGTTTGGGCGAGTCATCTTTGTAGGAACAAATAAACTAGGGTTTATTGGCTAGAGTCTTCTTGCAGTGAGTGCTTGAGGACGGTCGAGCATCGCCAACGTATGCCTAGAAAACTTAAGAGTGAGGGTGCAGATACCATTAACATGAATATCCTAAAGTAAGCAAAATATAGATAGGTTTATTTATAGACATTGCTTAAAGTGATGTATTGATTAGCGACTGCTTAACCATACAGTTTTGACGTAGTCTTCTTGCAGTGAGTGCCTGAGGACGGTCGAGCCTCGCCGACTTATGCCTAGAAAACTTACGAGTGAGGGTGCAGATACCATTAACATGAATATCCTAAAGTAAGCAAAATATAGATAGGTTTATTTATAGACATTGCTTAAAGTGATGTATTGATTAGCGACTGCTTAACCATACAGTTTTGACGTAGTCTTCTTGCAGTGAGTGCCTGAGGACGGTCGAGCCTCGCCGACGTATGCCTAAAAAACTTTAGAGTGAGGGTGCAGATACCATTAACATGAATTTCCTTAAGTAAGCAAAATATAGATGGGTTTATTTATAGACATTGCTTAAAGTGATGTATTGATTAGCGACTGCTTAACCATATAGTTTTAACGTTTAAACGTCGCTTAACTTTTACCAACGTTATTAAATAAAGGGTCTTGTGTCGTTGATAGATAATTATGATTATATAATATGATTACTTTGGAAAACGATAAACAGGCTCGAACGAGTAGTTGCTTAACGAATTGTTACATTCTGCAAACTGATAGTCAATGCGTGATCTGACAAAGAGTATGTCTGGATGTTAAAATAGGCTCTGAACTCTTGTTTGTTTGTTTGTTGTTTTGGCCTTTCTTCTCAGTGTCGGATAGGAAACGCCGACCTAATCTGGTTTGTAAAAAAATATGATTGACGCAGACAAGTGTTTGCACAAATGAAATGAAATAAATTGTTTATTCTGTAAGTAGGATATCAAAAGACTTTTACACGTAATATTAAAAATAATAAGCTAGATGGAGTCGACATTTCCTATCTGAAGTCACTCCTGAGAAGAATTAATGGTGAAACAAACTTAAAAAGAGACTTTGTCCCAGTCTCTTTTTAAGTCGAAACATAATCTTGGTCAGAACAAGTGAGGATCATGTAATTACTCGTTCGAGCCTGTTTATCGTTTTCCAAACGATAAACAGGCTCGAACGAGTAATTGCTTAACGAATTGTTACATTCTGCAAACTGATAGTCAATGCGTGATCTGACCAAGAGTATGTCTGGATGTTAAAATAGGCTCTGAACTCTGAGTTTGTTTTGGCCTTTCTTCTCAGAGTGTCGGATAGGAAACGCCGACTTAATCTGGTTTGTAAAAAAATATGATTGACGCAGACAAGTGTTTGCACAAATGAAATGAAATAAATTGTTTATTCTGTAAGTAGGATATCAGAAGACTTTTACACGTAATATTAAAAAAATAAGCTAGATGGAGTCGACATTTCCTATCTGAAGTCACTCCTGAGAAGAATTAATGGTGAAACAAACTTAAAAAGAGACTTTGTCCCAGTCTCTTTTTAAGCCGAAACATAACCTTGGTCAGAACAAGTGAGGATCATGTAGATCCATGTCTGAAATGATCTTTTGAGTCTACTCACAGAAAAAGATAAACAGACTTACAGAAATAAAAATAAATTAATCATTTATCAATTTATCATTCCGATACTCTCCTCTCTTGTTGGACTCCTTGATGATTGCAGTCTGGTGTTATCATCATAGAAAACTGAATGGGAAGGTGCCCATAAGTATTTAGTTGTTTTTTTTTAAGCCTTTATTTTAAGGGAACTTGCACTCAGACAGATTAGTTGTTAGAGCTTATATTCGAAAGATCTTTTCCTCCTCAACGCAAAATACGCGCTTGGACGTGGAGATGCGGTTACTAGCCCATTATAATATTATACAAGATATTTTCCTAACCAGGAAAAACCTTCCTATATACCTATACCACGGGTGTTTTTAGATAAACGTCTCTCCACAAAAACATGAACAAAATAAATCACACGAGCGTATTTATGGTGCATAACAAAACATTCCACTGAACTATTTACAACTGCACGTGTGTAAGATAAGTACAATACGGGTATGTCCACTGGAATACGAAGTTAGGAACTCTGAACAAAAGCAGTATTCAGAAAACCTAGTGGTGTATTGTCACAGTTACTATGTTTGTGAGATATCGTCATAATCACTAACTTAACTTAGTGATTATGACAAGTTACGGTGTCACAAGTGATGAGCTGGTGAGGCTAACAAAAACTTCGTGAGATACTTATTGACATGTTTACTTAGAACGTATTAAAATATTAGAGTCTCGTGGCTAAATAATGACAGCCGCATGGGTCGATTGAAAGTTAACGCGCTACGGTTGTCGCGGTGGATTCGTGGATAGGTGACTATCCATTATCAGGGTGTTTGGTGCATCGTGTGCCAAATTGAAATGGTCGACTGGGGGGTCATTTGCTATCCTTTCAGACCCCTAAACACTTCTCATGCCCTATGGATATTTTTTCATCGACTTTTTATTGTTTTATTTAAAAAATACTCTAATTTTACATACAAGTATAAATAAAAAAAAAAAAGTACAAGTCGTAGACTCTGAATTTTAATTTTATTTAGGTGTGTATTATATTACAGTACTTTTGAATTCAAAATAAGTGACATTAGCCATCTTGTTTTTTTTTTAATGTACTCGCAAAGTTTCGGACTTCAATTAAAGCTGTCCATGTTACAGCTATTTATATGGCTATAAAAAAAAAACCAAAAGCGACCGGGATCTTACAACTCTCTCAAAAATTCTCTAATCTATCCTCTTGCTAGCAATGTGCCACATGTAATAAAAATCTTTTTACAACTTTGTGAATTCGCTAAAATTGTGAATTGAGTCACAAAATACTAAATTCTAAATTATGATTAAATATTTTTTTTTTTGTTTAAATGATACCTGAAAAACGTATTGAATCTGTTATCTTACTCTTATAAGGTAAAATCTGTCTCGTATCACTCTTTTGGGGGTGGGTTTACTAGAAATAAAAAATAAATGAATTTTTAACAATTATTGAATATTTTTTACATATTTTGCTCAAATTGTTGGCCTCTTTTGCGAATGCAGGCCCGACATCTATTTCGTATTTCCACAGGTGTCGTACAAAGTCGCATTTCCTCCTTAATGTTATTGAACGCCTAGCTGGGAAAAGGCTAGGCAGATTGACTTGGAACGTAAGGTATTAGCATGCTATACATACAAGCTTGTGACTTATTGTCATAATCAGTAACTTAAGTGGTCGAGCTGCTAAACTTTTGGGGAAAGGATAGAGTGCATAAGATAGGTTTCACAATCACAAAAACAGAGATGTGTCATAATTGTATCGTAATGACTAAATTTGCGAGATTTAAGTGTCCATAGTAGATATGTTTATGAAATTTAAGTAATGTTATGACTAAATTGAAGTAATGCGCGATTATCGAAGTCATCGTGGAACATTTTGATATATTCATCATTTCAGCCGAAAGACGTCCATTGCTGGACATAGGCCTCCCCCAAACAATTGATATATTCACTAAGATATAAACAAAAATATTGTCACAATCACTAAGTTTCAATGACACATTCAATAAGTTTTGGCGATAATGATACTGGGCCGATAAGTTATTGCCAGTCGTGATCACTAGGCTCATGACATAAGTTGTTGCTTCCATCACTTAGTAAAATAAAAAACGTGTAATAAGAACAAAAAATTCCTTGACAGAAATACAAAGAAGGAACAAAGGAAAATGCGTTATTCAGAATACCCGACAAAAGACGTTTATACTAACACAGAACATTCCATATCGTTTTATTGGGAACCCGTTTAGCTTTTTTTTTGTAGGAAAACTTTTATTTTATAAGAAATAGTGTTACAATTTCAGCTTTTGCTGTTTCGTATTTATAAACTGTTTTGGCTGAAGTGGTGTCAAAGTTTTTTTGAGTTTGGTGAGAGCTGTCTAAAGTTAGGCTATGAGTTTATAAGTGACGGATTTAAATTTGATCGGTTAAATTTTAAGGGTATATTTATAAACGTGCTTAAAATTAAGAGACGTTTTAAATGTCAAAAATGGTTTAACGGTTATACAGTCCCTAATTATTACTTAACTTTAAACGAACGTTTATAAATAAATGGGTTAGTTGTTTGAAAATATTTATTGTTGTTGTTTTATAAACTACTAGCTGTTGCCCTCGATGTCGTCTGCGAGTCAGGATAAAAAGTGTATAAAAAAATATATAAGATAAGCCTATGTCCTTTTCCAGGTCATGGTCTATCCGTGTGCCAATTTTATTCCAAATCCGTTCACTCGTTTTAACGGGCTTTCCGTTAACGGAAAGCATAACAAACAAACAAACTCACTTTCGCATTTATAATATTACTAGCTTTACCCGGCCCGGCTTCGCACGGGTAGAACTAAGTATCTACCCTACCTACCCTACCTATAAACTGCCAAATTTAATTCCAAATTTCAGTTAATTTACTATACTATACAAAATACAAATAATACTCACAAAAGCCTAGTAGGTACTTTTTGTGCCAAATTTCATTCCAAATTTCAGCTAGCTGCGCCCGAAGTCCCGTGGGAATATCAAGATGAAATATACTTTACGATCTATTCTCAGACCAACAAAATTTCATAAGAATCGGTCTAGCCGTTTCTGAGGAGTTTTGTTACAAACACTGTGACACGAAAATTTTATATATCAGAGATAATTCAATCATAATTCGAAAGACACGTGGCGCCATCTATTATCATAAGAACGTTATTGTTGTTTTTCTCGAGAACAGTACTCTTTTTCGGTATAAAAGGTACCCTATGTCCGTTTCTGTATACCTAAAAACGTATATGCAAAATTTCAAGATGATCGGTTCAGTGGTTTAGACGTCATGGGCAGCCGTCACCTCCTTCTGCGAAGCAGTAATGCTCGCGAAGGAAGAGGCGGGACAGTTGAGGTAAAGGCACGTTTCGCGCCCTCTCGCCCCTAGCCGCCGCAGGAGACGCCCTGGGCGTCGGGAATCTCGGGCGGATTTCCAGCCACCGTAGGCGCGGGCTTACGGACGGTGAGCAATGGGTAGCTCACCGTCCGGTAAGGACCAGGCCCGGGTCGACGGCGCGTCGTATTCCACGCGCGCCTCAAAGAGATGTCGTCAGCACAAAAGTAGGGGTCCACTAGGTCTGATGCCTGCCGGGGTCGCGGGAAGGTACTTATGGGTCACCGAGGCCCCCGCAACACAGGCAACAGGAAGGAATACGGGTGGGTTTTAGTCAGTAAGAGTCTGACACACCCTCCCGCTCCGCCCAGAGCGGGAGAAGTTATTTGATGATTTCCCACCCAAAAAAAAAAAAAATTGGTTTAGACGTGAATAGGTAACAAACAAACTTACTTTCGCATTTATAATATTAGTCAGGATATATACTAGTTTCTGCCCGCGAATTCGTTCGCGTAGAAGTCAACTATAGGTACTCGTACATAAACTCACGCCTTCTTCCTATGGGAGTAGGCCGAAACTACAGAACGCACCTGCTATGCACCTTACATATTTCTTTTGCTTCATTTACGTTCATACACGCACAACGGTTGCGAGTACTACGCACCTGACCTTTTTGAAAAACATCACCAATGAGGTCACAACATGTCTTCCTGGGGCGTCCCCTCCCGGCGTTTCAACTATAGGTACCATAAGCATTTCCTATGGCACTCGGCTTATAGTGTAGTACTCGCTACTAGTGTATTCTATTAGTGACTGAATTTTATAATCGTACTAGCTTTTGCCTTTTTCGGCTTCGCTCGCGTGGATGTCGGAAATTATCCTACCAGAATGTACTACTGGTATCAAATGTACCCTATGTGTTCATCCATATCCATAATATACGTAAACTATCTGTGTGCCAAATGTCATTCAAAGCAAAGTAGTATAATACTAATGATTGAAATACTATTGTGAATTCATGCAAACCTAGTACTTTTTCTTAGAACTTCTCAGAAATTGTGCATAAAAATACTATCTTGAATTCATGCAAGCCTAACTTTTAGATAGACCGGTACTACTCAGAAATTGTGCACAACGTGTCGTGATCAGAATACCGTCTTGTATGCATGCCTCGTAATACCTGGGTTAAAAGTACTCTAAGTCCTAATCCAGATTATGGTCTACCTGTGTGCCAAATTTCACATAAATCCGTTTAGCTACGATATTTTGGTAGGTAAAAATGTATAATGAATTCGTTGCGATACATGGATCACGTGTTTGATTAAAGGCAATCTAAACTCATCATTCATAATTTCAGCCGAAAGAAGTCCACTGCTAGACATAGGCCTCCCCCAAGCACCGCCACTTACCAGTTCTGTGCTTCCCGCGTCCAGCGAATTCCTGCGGCCTTCACAAGATCATCGGGTACACCTTGTAGGAGGCCTTCCGCTACGTCTTCCGGTACGTGGTCCCACTGCAGAACCTTCGGTCCCATCGGCCATCTATTCTGCGAGCAATGTGCCTTGCCCTGCGAGCAATCTCTTCGATCTTTCTGATTCGATCACGTAGGAAAACTCCAAGCATAGCCCTCTCCATTGCCTTTTGGGTGACTTTTAGCTTTCTAATAAGGCCCATTGTGAGCGACCACGTTTCAGTGCCATAGGTTATAACTGGCAACACGCACTGGTCAAACACTTTCGTCTTGAGACACTGCGGTATGTGGGTCGAAAAGATTTGCGTAGCTTCCCGAACGCTGCCCAGCCGAGTCGGATTGAACAATTGACCTCTTTCTCCAAGCTACCTAACTTCGCGGGAAAGTCCAAAAGTGTAACCGAGGCTCCTGGCAACACAGGCAACGGAAAGAACACGGGTGGGTTTTATTCAGTAAGAGTCTGAAACACCCTCCCGCTCCGCCCAGAGCGGAAGAAGTTATTTGATAATTTCCCACCCAAAAAAAAAAAAGACTTACCTAACTGGACCAACTTCTATAGGTCCATATTATAAATGAAAGTTACTTTTTGTATCTGTCTGTGTGCCCGCTTTGTTCTTCTTAACATCGCAACGGATTTTGATGCGGTTTTTACCATTATTTAGAAAATTTCATCCGGATGGTTCATGTTTATAACATTTAGATAAAACTTACATTATAACAAAGAAACATTGTTTTGTCAAGTCATAGAACTGTGCGAAACAGGGGTGGGTGGCTAGTATGTTATATTATGATGTACCCATTAGTGGCGCGCGCTGTTTTTGAGTTCTAGAACATCAACCTCAAATAAAATAAACAAATAGTAGAATATACTTAATCGTCCTCAATTAGTTTTATTCGTTGTCTCTTTTAATTTCATGCAACGCTACAATTGTCTGTAAATATTAGAAGGAAAATGCCTGCGGCTAAACAAAGACCTGTAATTGTCGAGTAAATAATGAATTAGTGCTCGTCGTTTCAAAGAAAATAACTGAACGAATAGGGCTGGACTATGCTTTGTTAGGATCAGTTTCTTTTTTTAAATGAAAACTTTTTTGCGCACTTTAGGCTCTTTCTGAATGGTGGACGAAACTGAACACATCACACTTTGGTCGGAGACGATGAATCGCGTATATTCGGCTCCAGTCGTAAGTTTTCACTTCTATTCTTCACACGATGTCTTTTTAGGGTTCCCTATTACTAAGACTTCGCTGTCCGTCTGTCAACAGGCTGTATCTCATGAACCGTGATAGTTAGACAGTTGAAATTTTCACAGATGATGTAATTCTGTCACTGATAAAAACAGTATAAAATAAACATTTAAGGAAGTCAGGGGGTTAGTTAGGTGGTGTTTTTTTTATTTTTTATGATTTTTTTGCCGTTTTTATAGATCCCTTCCTGCGCAAGTCCGACTCATACTTGGCCGGTTTTTTTTATTTCATGTTTATCTAGATAATGTTACAGTTCATTCACTTATTAGGGCCATAGCACACACGATACTTTTAGCATTGGCAACCAGCGATCCGGAAATAGCTATGTTGATACAGTGGTGCCGATTCCCTTGTTCACAAACTAAACTAAATTTAAGTTCAGTGCATCTTTTTCTTTCTATTTCATTAAGAAAAGGACGGAAGCTAAATTTTAGTTTAGTCCTGTCAAATTAATCGGCGCCTGTCACTACTCTATACAAGTTTAGCCGTGATTAAAAACTTGCCTGCTAAAATTACGTTAATTTACGTCAAGCGCTGATTAATTTGACAGGACTAAACTAAAATGTATCATCTGTCCTTTTTTTAATGAAATAGAAAGAAAAAGATGCACTGAACTTAAAACTTTAGTTTGTGAACGAGAGAATCGGCGCCAGTGTCTGACAAAAAGCGAACGAAGGAATACAGTCAATTTTGTTACTTCACTCAAAGTGATCAAAACAAAAGAGAGTAGCCAAACAATGATGCAGCATTGTTCATCATCATCCGCCTAGCCTTTTCCCAACTATGTTGGGGTCAGCATCCAGTCTATCCAGATGCTGCTGAATACCCGAATTTTACATTGAGCGACAGCCTATATGATCTCCACAACCCAGTTACTGGGTAATACTGGTTGTCAGAGTTTCGGGCTTCCGTAACGACTGTCAAAGATCTACGAATGACAGCCAGGACCAACGGCTTGACGTGCTTTCCGAGGCACGGAGGGTCTCGATAAGTAAAGAAGATCACACATCTACGGACCGATCACGGCAAGCATACTGTACCTGATCGATAGACCCGTGCGGCTGTTATTACTTGGCCAGTCGCCAAATCGCCGATGCTAAAAGCATCATGTCTGCTATGTCATAGATCACGAAGACGCCTCAGCGGCCGCTGGTGGAGGCGCCAGTATCAATACTTTCCATACAAACCAAGCGCACTACGATAGAAATGTCGTCAAGAAACTAACGGCTTTGAAGGTGGTCTGTGACAGTAGGTGTACGCTCAATGCACTTTCATATCCACGAATTGTATTCGTACTGGCATCTCTAAACGCTGCCGGCGCGGCGATTCCTTGTTCTGTGACTGTAGCCCTTATATCCTTATTACGCGACGTTCACAATGATAAGTGCAAATGCCTAATTTGATACCGAATTAAACCCACCCAAATCCCTTACGGCGTTTATCCAGAAGAGAATAAAACTTTAGGGAAACGAACAAACAAATAATCAAAAGTAACTTAGCAAACGCTTAGTGTAACAATTTGGCGCCTATTATACCAAATAGTAGCTCGTTGTAAATCATAAAGAACAAGAAAGGGGAATGTTTCTTCAGTCACAAGCACGAAAATATAACTATCAATTATCAAGTTGTGTCGTTATGAAAGTTGATGCAATTAATTCTTCTGTGTATGTTCATTAGATATAATTTCGTTGGGTATTTCATTTTCCTGCTTTAATAATAGTCTACTGGGAACATTCTACATTTGTCTTGTTATAGTAAGTATTCTTTTCAGCAATTAATTATCAGCCCATTAATTTATTCACCTTTTTTTGGGTGAGAAGTTATCAAATTACTTCTCCCGCTCTGGGCGGAGCGGGCGGGTGTGTTAGACTATTACTGACTAAAACCCACCCGTGTTCTTTCCGTTGCCTGTATGTTGCCAGAAGCCACGGTATCTCTTTCAGACTTTCCCGCGACCCCGGCAGGCACCGGCCTTAGTGGACCTCTACACTTGTGCTGACATCTCTTTGAGGCGCGCGTGGAACGCAACGGGCCGTCGATCCGGGCCTGGTCCTTATCGGACGGCGAGCTACCCATTGCTCACCGTTCGCAAACTCGTGCCTACGGTGAGCGCGAAACCGCCTGGGATTCCCGACGCCCAGGGCGTCTTCTACGGTGGCTAGGGGCGTGAGGGCGCGAAGTTTGCCTCTCCCTCACCAGTTCCGCCTGCTCCTTCGCGAGCTCCTTCTACTTCGCTGAAGGAAGTGCCCTCTCGCTCCTTACATGCACCGTACATGGCATGTACCAGGGCCAAACGAGAGAGATCTCTGCCGCCGATCGCCTCCATGAGGACACGGGGGTGCTCTATCCAAGTCGGACAGACCTTCATCGTATGCTCCACCATGTCCTCCGGGCGATCCACACTGTGGTGACACCCGGGCGTTTTCTCCCACCTTATCCGACACAGGAACCTCCCGAAGCAGCCATGTCCGGTGAGGACCTGCGTCAGGTGGTAGGTGAAGACGCTGTGGCGCCTCTCTAGCCACTCCTCAAAGAGGGGACGTGGCGTGCCCAGCACTGGGTTGTGACAATCGCACTCTAGAAAACGCCATGAGAACCCGCTCTGTCCGCTGTGTCGTGATTTCTCGCGGCAGCGGAGTTACGTACTCGTGCCACTCCCTGTGCGCGAGGACTTTTGCCTCCAGTTCTCAGTGTGGATTAATTCACTCACCTAAAGTATAGTTACCGATTTTTAATATTATCATGAGAAGCTAGCTCATTTAAAAAAGACTATCAGTTAATACCTTTTACCTAGGCGTTAATAATGTCCATTTATATATTACCATATTCGTTAGTAGCTAATGCAAAAAAAAAACGGCAATGCTATTAAATCTCAAACAGCAGCGGTGGACGACAGAAATCTTAACATTCCACAGAAGAACCCTATAAATTCACTACTACTTTTTATTAAATTCATAAAAATATGGATAAGAAGTTACCTACGTATATTTATTTATTAAAACTTTATGCACAAGTGAAAATAAATGCTGTACAAAGGCGGACTTAATGTCTGAGGCATTTTCTACCAGTCAACCTTAGGGTGATGCAGAGACAAAACATGGCAGGGCAACATAAGGGATAAATAACTCGAAAATCAAAAATATATACTAATACACACACACATACATACATACAAACAAAATAAAAAGTGTAAGGAGAAATAACGATTGGTAGGGGAGAAAACGAATCAGCGCTGAGATGATTCTGCCAACTTGTTATGAATATATTTCCGTGCCGTCACTTTAAATAATAATAGACTGGTAGCCATCATGATGTTCAGAGGGAGCGCATTCCAAAGAAAAACCGCATGTAAAAAGAAAGAAGAGTGAATGAAACCAGAGCGGTGAGAAGGACATCGTAGAAGACAATTGTTGGTTGGACGAAGATTTTTACTATGGGCAGAGCATAAGTATTGAATATAGGAAGTGAGGTAAGAAGAAGAAGTGGGTTCCAATTGTAACCTTTGCTGTGTGTATATCCAATTATAACCTTTGCTCAATAACAAGTCCAGTTAACAATTTCCTCACACAAAAAGATAAAACTACATCCAAGAAAATTACTGCTTCGAAGTCAAATTACTTATAAGGAAACAAAAAACGTTTCCGGCTCATTCTAGAATAAGTATCACTTATAACTTCAGTCATCAAGAGCAACTTGTGGCAATGATTGGTTTAGTGTTACTTAGAAAACAATGATCGATATGTTTGGTGCTTGTGTTATCGAATTTTCATAAAAAAATTTATCGCTAATGGCTAAATAATAACCGCACGGATACGCTTGCCGGAATCGGTTCGTGGATAGGTCATCCATTACATATCGAGAACCCTTCGTGAATCGGAAAGCATGTTAAGGCAGTTGGTCTCGGCTGTCATTCGTAGATCATTGACAGTCGTTATGGGTAGTCAGAAGCAATGTCTGACAACCAGTCTTTTCAATGGGTAACTTGTTACCCAGTAACTGGGTTGTGGAGGTCAGATAGGCAGTCTCTCCATGTAAAACACTGTTATACGGATGCATCCGGTCAGATTGGAAGCGGACTCCATCATAGTTGGGATAAGGCGCTTAGTTGGATAATCTTCAGTCATTAGAGGAAACTTAAGGCAATGATTGTTTTAGTACTTAGTAAGCAATTATCAATATATTGTAAGGCACGTTTTTATAGATTTTTGTAAGGCGTTTTATCACTCGTTATTCATTTGTTTCTAAAAAGTAATTTACATGTGAGTCCGGAGTCTAGATTTGTGCCTGGTTGATGGCAATAGGCTCGCCCCATATTACATGTGACTTAAACATAACTGGCGTAATGTCTGCTAGAGGTCACCTCTGCCTAACCCTTCGGGGAAAACAAGCGTTATGTTATGTTTCCATGTGAACGCGATCCTCTTTATTTTTCACACTTGTGAAACATGCACACAAACATGTGAACTCAACTACCTATGACGTTCCACGACTGAGTTCGAATAGAATAACACACGACGACATACACTAGTTCGCTAATCATTGCTCACGTTACAACGCGTCACTTTATAATCACTATAATCTTAGTTACTGTTTATAAACCGTGTTTAGTTGTACCTAGTAACTTTATTATTAAATTCATTGTGTAATACTAAATGAACATTTAATTTCATAACACTATAGAACCCATACAATAACTTAACAAAAGTTCTATACAATGAAAGAAAGAAAGATTATTTATTCCGCACAAACAAAACGCACATTACAAATAAGATTACACACACAAAGTAGCCAAAAGCCTCGTATTCAAGCCATAAAGTTTGACAATCTTGTCCATTGCTTGATGTCAGGGCCAGAGACAATTTACATTGCGTAATATTTAATCTGTGTTGCAACACTGGCAAATGACAACATGCAAATAATATAATCAAAGACCAGGTATTCTACTATAAGTCTCATCATACATATGCCACCGATATTATATGAATGTGGTACTTACTACAAGAGTGTACAATGCTAATCTTTTCGAACGAGGCTATCATAAATATGATACTTAACTTCACTTACTAAACTATTTCAGAGTATAATTTTGAAGGCAGGCGCTGAAGATCAATTCGCCATTTATTTTTGTAGGTATAGGATTGTAATTAACTAAACAGATATCTTTTCCTAATAGGTACTAGAAATAAACAACAAAACTTCACAATTCCATAATATCTTTCGTTGAATGAAACGGCTTATCGAAACATCAATTTAGGGGAACCGATTTAGCTGTTACAAACAATGATTTATGCTTTGAAAGATAAAAAAAAAATATTAAAAGGAAAGTTGAGGATCGGAAAAACTGAGGATAAATCTTAAGCGGGGGAGTTTTCTCTTAAAATAAGAATGTTCCTATATCGCCGTGTTTTTGTGTTGTAACACTTTTCTTTGCGAAGTTATCTTTGCGGTACATAAATTACAATGAAATGGGGAATACTGGAGGAGTAAAGCGATGTAAAGAATGGCAGAAAGCTTTTTAATTAATGCTTTTTTGTGTGTGCTTATTTTTTTTTTTTGTAAGAGGTGTAAAAATATTGTGGAAAGTGTAGGTTTCGCGTTATCGTTACCAAGAGGAATACCGTGGGGTTTTAGTCATATAGAATATCCTCATGAGAAAAAGTTCAATAGGTTTCATAGAAATAAGTAAAGACCTTTCTCTATGGGAATCACGTGGAACCTTCTCCAATTATGGGTGTTGTAACAGGCGACCAGCGGCCTTAATGAGAAATAAAAAAAAAAAATGATTTATTGTGACTCGCACAGGAAGAACTAACCAAATAAAGATAAAAGTATTAAAAATGGAATTAAACAAAAGGAAATTTAAAAAAAAAAACAGGAGACTGTTTTTTTTCATTTCCTTTAATATATTTCTTTTATACGAGGCCAAAAGGATTATATCCCAGCATGCTGCTGCGGCATTTAATGTGAATTCTTATACGTCTATTCAACCGCCTTAACGTAAACTTCAATTTGAACTGAACCTGAATAAGCGCTGTCTGGTGATAATAATGGGAAACACAATTATTCCATACAAATTATTATTGACGTAAGTGAACGTTATCGCGCGATCAAGTACGAAAACTTCAACTAAGCCCACTTTCTTTTTTTTTTCTGGTGGGAAATCGTCAAATAACTTCTCCCGCTCTGGGCGGAGCGGGAGGGTGTGTCAGACTCTTACTCACTAAAACCCACCCGTATTCCTTCCGTTGCCTGTGTTGCCAGGGGCTTCAGTAACCATCGGCCCTAGTGGACTCCTACACTTGTGCTGACGACATCTCTATGAGGCGCGCGTGGAATACAACGCGCCTTTGACCCAGTGTCCACCGGGCGATCCACATAGTGGTGACACCCGGGCGTTTCTTCCCGCCTTATCCAACACAGGAACCTTCCGTAGCTATCGTGTCTGGTGAGGACCTGCATCAGGCAGAAGGTGAGGACGTCATGGCACCTCTCTAGCCACTCCTAAAATAACTTATCGCCGCAATTGTGGCGTGCCCAGCACTGGGTTGCGACAATCGCACTGTCCATGTCGCCATGAGATCCCGCCGGGGCTAAGCTAACTAAGCCTTCTGGAGTTGTTGCTACGGATGAGCGGTATTACCCTCAAATCCTTGAATAATAATAACAACTGTATGGTTCATACACTTGCAGAGTTGTTGATGATCTTGTTGGAGTGTGGAGAGAAAGGATCAAAGTTTGACGACACTTATACGAGTATATAGTTAAGTTTAATGCTTCTTAGTTTCGGGTTGATAATTCTTATTTCATATGTTATTTACGTAGTAATTAGTAAAGTCACACTGACTACTGATATATGAATAAAAAAAAACTTAAGCAAAAGGACCTAAGTAAAAAGACTTGCGTTTGTGTAGTCCGCAGCGTCAGCAAAATATGTAGGTACGGTTTAAGACTGCCATGTGCAACACAAAATTGCACAAGTGTCTGCCAAGCGCTGTGATTCCGCAACAAACGTAATTTTATCAACAGGCACATTTGTGTTTTGTTTCCAGATTATTTGGCTCTTATTTAACTTTGCTGACCATTTTGAAACTTGATAGTTATAAGCTTATGCTTGAAACTGCCCTTTTGGCATGAATACTGCGGGTTAAAAATTGATAAAGTCGCACTATAGTGTGGCAGGCTGCCAGCTAACGGCAGCTATCTTCTAGTACAACTGTGTTGCTAGCCTCCCATTTTTCTACATGTACGTAATGCTACGGAACTGAATTATTCTTTGTCAGTAATTTTGTAGGAATAAAATTGATTAATAAACTATTTTTAATAAAATCTATTTAGTCAACGAGAATTTTCGAAACATCGAATAGTTTCAAGACTATCATCTGCCTAGCTTTTTCCCAGCTATGTTGGGGTCGGCTTCAAGTCTGACCGGATGCAGCTGAATACAGTGACTGCCTATCTGACCTCCAAAACTCAGTTACTGAGTATATACGATACCCTTTGCCTGCTTGTCAGACTGTCAAAGATCCAATAATGACAGCCGAGACCAGCTTAATGTGCTTTTCGAGGCACGGAAGGGTCTTGGTATGTAAAGATGTTCACCCATCCATGGACCAACTGCGGCAAGCATAGCTTAACCTGGTCGATCGATCCGTCGGCTGTAATTACTTAGCCACAAGCCCTTAAAAGTTTCAAGACTGTCAATAATTTATTTCGGTTTGAATAATTTTATTATCATTATAGAGCTATACATAATAAATCATGTAGTTAGAAGGTAACATAATGACTCCGAGAGTTGACAAAAGGAAAACAGAATATATTTTGAAACTATGATTCAAAGATTTTAAAATTTAATAAAAAACGGTTTATTATTTTAAGCAGTCAATTATTTTTGGTCTATCTAATTGTCACTCGTAAATTGTTATGAACATATTTTTTTTTATTTTTTTTTTCTTGCTGTTATGGTTCTGGGTGGTCTGAGTTCGAGTTTATTACGATTTCTCCGATCCGGGTCTCTTTTTTGAAAGTCAATAATTGAGAGTGGGTTTCCTTTTTAATCATTTTCCTAACTAGAATAAATGTTTTGTATAATTATACATAGTTGTTGTATGTTGTATAGTTTACTATCGTTATATATTTGTTTACTAGGTTAGGTAGTGTAAATATTTGACCTAATTTATAAAGATTTATTATTATTATTATAGATTCGGAGCAAATGGGCTGTGACGGACAGACAGACAGACAGACACACGAGTGATCCTATAAGGGTTCCGTTTTTTTTCCTTTTGAGGTACGGAACTCTAAAAAGGATTTTTATTCAGTTTCATATCGAAGGTTAACATGAAAATATCTCTAGTGGAATCATATGGATATAATAGAAAAACATGGATACTGCGCCTGCAGAAGCCGCTCAAGTTATTGCCATGCTTAAAGCAGGACAAAATCAAAATGAAGTTCTTCGACACCTAAAGAGTCACTACTCCTTTCGATGTGTATACCAGAGATTCCAAGAGATCGGTGGCTACATTCGATGATCAAGATCGGACCGTTGGCCACACATCAAAGCTTGATTATCGCTTTCTTGTGACAAGGTCTTTGATGATAAATCGACAGCTGAACGCGGTTGAATTGGAACACCAGCTTCAAGAAGTTCGCAATATCAGTGTAAGTTGGTGGATAGTTAGAAGCAGGATTTACTGCACATCGACCAGCAAATGGTCCGACAGCTCACCAACAAGCCCGAGTACAATTTGCCAGGGAACATTTAAATTAGACGTATGAACAGTAGCGGGTAGTTGTAATATTATCTGATGAGTGCAGGATGACTCTACATGGTCATGATGGATGCTCAAAAGTCTACAGAAGGTCATCAGAGCGATTTGCACAAACTATTTGCGAATACCGGTCCGAGATCTAGAGCACTGACAGCTGTACGATACGTCAAAAAAGTACTCGAATGACATGAGGCCGCTTGCGTGGATGGGATAAAAGTTTCTCCTTATGCACGACAACGCCAGGCCGCATGCCACAAGAGCAGTTCGCGACTACATGGTATACGTTGGAATCACCGCAACAGGGTGGCCAGCTCGTAATCCTGACCTCAATCCGATTGAGCATGCTGGGATTAGCTTTTATTTAAGAGTTCAGGCAAGAAGCCTACGCGTCTCTTTCGTTGTTAAATTAATACGATCTATAAAAAAACGATTAAAAGCTGTAATTTGGGCTATGGGAGGGAATACATCTTATAAATAAACATTTTGAACAATACATTTGGGTTTAATTTCCATTCTCTTAAAGGCAAAATTTGGTAATTTTACGTGTTTGTTGGGTTTTATGCCCTAAAACCCCTTATGGGTATTTTGAATACTGTTTTTTTTTTATATCAATAAAATTTTTAAACTTTCAATTAGCATTACAATTTTTTCCAATCTTAATTAATATTCATGAAAAATAAAACAGCTTTAACTGAAAAAAGTCAAGGTGGGCGATTCTATGAATTGCTCTCAAGTGTATTAATGCTTATTGAAGTTTCAGACTTTTATCTTAAATAATGGATAAAACATTAAGTACCTGTATAATGGGTGAAACGTCTCTAAAAGATATCTCGATCAGATAAAGTTAGAAGTTGCTATAATTTTGGAGAAAATATTGTTATTTCGTGGGCCTTGGGTATTATCTATCTCTTGGTCTATATTCTATATTCTACAATTTTATTTCTCATTTTAGCCTCCAATAGTCTATGTTCAAACGATAATGGGCGTGAACATCATCTGGTTTACATGGGATTCCTATTGATCAACAAAAAAAAAATCACAACAAGGACAATAGAAAAAAATATGACGATAGTCTGTTATTTTCAGAAAATAGGATTATTTTCAATACTCAATACTCAATTCTTTATTGCATTCGATATATATTACATAGATGATATAAAAAGTAAAAGATCAATTTGGACCCCCTGTCAGACACAGCAAAATTAGAAGAGAGGAAGGCGGCTAAGTAGCAATTCAAGCAATTTAATATTATATAAATGTGTATAATTGGGTGTATAACTATGTATATTTGTATACTACTACAAACTACTACTACTATATAAGGATCAATGCAATACAATTTCGTTGTGCAATTACGTCAAAAATTAGGTCCTGACCCATATACTACTTTTGTTCAACTTCTCGACGTAACATCTTTGTGGATTTTGTTGTAACTGACAAATCTGTACCTAATGGTGACACATTTTTGCTTTCTGGGAATTGCATGGCATCTTGGCATTAAATAATGTTACCACTCACCTTATGAAAACGTTGATTACTTTTGACCTTTGTCGCGTTAAACTTGTCAGTAATACGTACCATTTGAATTGTACTTATAATATGACAAGGTTCTGGCGTGATCACTGGACGCAAAGTTCAAGGAGAGCGTATGCCTATCCAAGTTTATCCCTGTGTGAGGATAGTTCTCTCCCAGTCCAGGCTGCGCTGACATCCTGCACTAATAGGTTCCGGGTATCTTCGTGAATTAGGTGGTGGCTATGCCCTGAAGTCTTAACGGGATGTGTTTTTGAAGTAGAAATAATAACACCGTAATGATAAATCTTTATACGTGTTCAAGAAGCGATTTGCGGGACTTTTCAGGAATATTAGTTGATATATTAAAAGGTAAAAGTTCCTTGCCGATGACTACGAATTTTTCAAAGTATGCGCTTAACTACAGACTACCTTTACCTTACAGAGGACCGCTGATCGCTTCCCGTTCCAAAACTTCATTTGTCTAATAATACACTATGTTTACACCATATTTTAAATCTAAACTATCTATCTAATCTAAACACCGTTAAATGTAAAGGTATACAAGGCATGCTGTATATCAAAATAACCTCTACAAATTACCTATTCATTGAGGTTACAATGGTACCTGTACCTATTTCAGTGTAAATAGGATAAAATTGCCTTTTTATTTATTACCGTAGGCGCGGGCTTGCGGACGGTGGGCAATGGGTAGCTCACCGTCCGGTAAGGACCAGGCCCGGGTCGACGGCGCGTCGTATTCCACGCGCGCCTCAAAGAGATGTCGTCAGCACAAAGTAGGGGTCCACTAGGTCCGATGCCTGCCGGGGTCGCGGGAAGGTACTTATGGGTCACCGAGGCCCCCGCAACACAGGCAACAGGAAGGAATACGGGTGGGTTTTAGTCAGTAAGAGTCTGACACACCCTCCCGCTCCGCCCAGAGCGGGAGAAGTTATTTGATGATTTCCCACCCTCAAAAAAAAAAAAAAAAGGGGTTCTTTTGCCCTAGAAAAATCTAGTATTTTAAACGTTACATCTATATTTTACAGCTGATGATGATTAAACCTTATTTACATGAAAAACTTACTAAAGTGTGAGTGTAACACTCAATTAAATAGGCTTTTCTGAAAGACTAGATATCTGAAAATTAGTGCAGGGCTAAGTCTCAGTCCAGGGTACCTGGATGCACTAAAAAACTTTAGATTATGGCTATATAGGCCACTTAATTGAGACTACAAGGGTTGTACTTACGATTTTACGTACACTCATTTAAGCAAAAATTTGATGCTATCTAGTACAATTAATCACTTTCCTATTTTGAATTTAAGTTAATATGAAAAACACTGTATAATATAAACTTTTTGGTGACGCATCATCGCGAACAAAGTAGATATGGTTAAAGTCGACCGTACATCTACCCTAATATATAAATGGAATACGAACTGTGCGTCAAACACAACTTACCCAAAGTTACTCTTACCGGAACCGACAACAATATATTTTTGATTGATGTAAATCGATCGAAACTTTATTATTGAACCGCGTAGGACGTATGAAAACTTCGCAGAGATATACCGGGTTTTTTTATCCTTAAAAAGTTTAAGAACGGAAATGTTGGAAGTTGAAGAAGTGACGGGAAGTGCCGTGACAGATGAAATTATAGAACGGTTTTAATGGATCTAAAGTCGTTTCTATAAAAATGTTTTATTTTAAGAATGGCTTTTAGGGAAACATTTTTTATATAAGGATATTTATAAGGTCGCTGTTGTGTTCTTTGACTATTTGCCCATCTGCATCTGAATGAAGGATTTTTTATTTAATACATTTATGTTTAACCTAGAGCAGTAGTGGCCCAGTGGTAACAGCCACGACTTGCGAGTTGTAGGTCGTAGGTTTGAACCCGGACAGGTGCTTTACTTTGTGTAAATTATTTAATCACCACTGTTCTCAAAACGGTGAAGAAAACATGGAAAATATCGTGAGGAAACCGACATGTCCTAAAACCAAAAATTCGAAGACATGACTACCAACCCGCACTGGGCCTGCGTGGTGGATTACGGCCCACTCCCTCTCACAGAGAGGAGGCCTGTGTCCCAGCAGTGGGAACATCATAAGCTGATTATGTATGATTAACCTACGAGTGTGATGTAAGCTTGCTGTTAGATGCAATAATTATATTTTTCCACTTTCCACGCTTTTCTACTTGCAGGAAATAAAGTACGATGTAAAAATGAAACTAAATTTACAATATTTTTTATTCCGTTGGCTTATTAAACGGTTTTAACAAGGCGTTGAGAGGCAAACTAACTTTAACAATTTTTCAACTAAACATCTAAAATTTTAAACCATCATTATGTTTGCTTCAAATCAAACATTTTTAATTTGAGGAATATGTACCTTTAAAAAACATATACTAACAACTTTCTAATAAAAAATATCTGACTGTTGGAAAATCAGCCCTTAATAAACCTACTCAAAACTAAACTATACGTAAATATACCTACTAGTTTATCACAAAACTACACGGAGATACCTTCTTATAAACTACATACTTAGTTTTAGTCCTACCCACTACAAAACTCAAACTGTTGGCAAATGAACAATTTTAATTACAAAAGCATCTGACCGTAAACTTTGGATATTTCGATGAATAGTCAATGTATACATAAAAGCGGGCATTATTCTGGCTTATTTCGCGCATATTATTATTACTGACTAGCTCCTGCCTGCGGCTTTGCCCGCGTGGCTTTTTCTAAAATAAAAGCCTAAGTTACTCCTTATAATATAAGCTATCTGCCAGTGAAAGTCCCGTCAAAATCAACAAACAGAAAGACAAAAAATTTAAAAATGGTTTTTTTGTTATAAGTACCGTAGGTATTACCGACTAGCTAATAATAATAATAATATTCTTTATTTTTCGGACAACAGTGATCCATCGTGTTAGTAAGCAAAACAAAATAACTTATTTCTAGTGTTAGTAGCTGAGATACAATAGAGAAAAATAAAAATAGTATTGTGAAAAGGATATCTCCGGTTTAATGTCCAGTGATTGTCCTTCTCACAAAACTTTTAACAATCGGAGAGTCGATACTCTCCGCCATAGTTTTGATGAAGCTGTTGCCACTCGCCCGCAATCTTGACAACAACGACGCGGTTTTCTTACGAATGACGGCGTGGAAGCCGTCAGTTCGGTTTTGCGCAAACATAGCAGAAGCGCTGCACCATCGCGGCAGTCCCAACATCATCCTAAAAATATTATTATATTATACGCGTAGGTCATCCAACGTTCTTTTAGTATAGTTGACCCAAAGATTCCCCGTGTAAAAACACTGGCAATATGCCTTAAACAGTGTTACTTTTCTAAACCGCTACACCGAGCGAATAAAAAAAGCAAGCATTTTTTTACAATCTATTTTATTTTATGTTTTTAACAACAATAACGTCGAAAAATATATGCATTTCTTACGCGAATATAATGGTAATCGTCGCAAACCGAAAAAGTTATTGATTGCATAATCTGTGATAACTTGTTATAGTATTATTTGAACAAAAAGATTGTTATGTTCATCACAGTACCATTGAAATTATTGTACTTTTATAAATATACATAGAAAAAATACAAAAAAAAATACAAGATGGTAATTAATGCTCTAAACACCGAATATGCAATTAAACGTAAACTCTTGTAGTACCACATTACCATATTATTCTGTGGGGGGAGCGATATGTTCATATTTTAACCAAAACCCATTGAAAATATATAATTTCAGTGGGTTTCTAGTGTCAACGTTTTCCAGGAATCAAAATATTATTAATCTGTGTCATATTATTTGTTTAACCGGTGAGTTGAACTTGTTAGGCTACAGATAATATACCAACCCACCTACTGGATAAATACTTGACTACTTTTCGAAGTTCTTTAATCAGATTATACATAATAATTATGTATACGAAGGTCAAGTATGTAATATGATGAGTATCTTGAGTATCTCAGAGATAGACCCTCTTCATGTCAAAAGGTTTTACACGTATTAAAGTCCAAGGAAATTAAAATAATTTGTTAGAATATCACTCACAATATTTATTAATTAAGTTTTTCATAAAATCACTTCACACTTGTTTACACCTCAACTGTTCGACATCGACTGACTAACGATCGTGCGCACTACTTCCCACCCCATGTTATCTTTTACCGGAAACAGCCAATGTTGACATTTATATTAAAACGTGATGGTACGACCGGAAGTAGTGCGTGCGATAACACTTAATTTTATTATTAATGATAACAGATATTGCTATTAAATTTAAATACAGATAATAATTTCGACTTATTATGAATGTCTATGAATAATCGAGTTAAATATCTAAAAATGAGTAATTAATTCCGGAAATCCGACTATCAAAGAGAGAGTTTCTAACACACGCATAAAATTCGAATTTACACTTGCTTGTACGATTTTAAAAAGAGGTAATGGGCAAAAATTATTATGATAGAGTTGGGCCTGGGTCGACGGTGCGTTGTGTTCCACGCGCGCCTTAAAGAGATGTCAGCTCAAGTGTAGGGGCCCGCCAGGGCCGACGCCTGCCGGGGTCGCGGGAAAGTCCGAAAGGGATACCGTGGCCTCTGGCAACACAGGCAACGGAAGAAACACGGGTGGGTTTTAGTCAGTAAGAGCCTGAAACACCCTCCCGCTCCGCCCAGAGCGGGAGAAGTCATTTGATAATTTCGCAGGCAAAAAAAAATAATACATTTTTTCTAAAAAAATAAATCATCATCTGCCTAGCCTTTTCCCAACTATGTTGGGTTCGGCTTCTAGTGTAACCAGATGCAGCAGTATTTTACATGAAACGACTGCCTATCTGACCTTTACAACCCAGTACCCACGACACGATACCACTAAGCTTGTCAAAAATCAAAATCAAAAGTCATTTATTCAAACTAGGCTGAAGATCAGCACTTTTCGAACGTCAAAATTACATAAGACAGTCCCCCAAAACGCCCACCCTTCGCCACTACCTAGTGTTTTAGCTAGGAAGAAGAAGTGGCCAACAAACTCCCCAGCAGCACAGCTGTCTGTTAAGTTAGAGAAAATAATGGATTCTATACAATAGTATGTAAAACAATTTACACCACGTGAAACACAAAACATTAAATTATTAGCCATATTTCAGCTAGCACACCACTATACCAAAAAAAAAAGAAAAGAAAAAGACCGAAAACTATTCTCAAGCAGAGATAAAGCTTGTTGTCAGTCTTTCGGGCTGTACCACCAGTAACGGCTGTCAAAGATCTACTAATTATAACCGGGACTAACGGCTCTAGAAAGATCCATTATATTAATAAAATCCAATATTCCATTTAGCCACAGATTGTGACTTATAGGCCCTTATTTTACCACACGAGTCATAAAACTGTGATGTGCCCGTAATGCACTGGCGTTTATCAGCGCACCACACCATCGCATTATGTAGTAGAAAGTTCATAATGGAATTTGTCGGTTGCTTGAATTTCAATCATGAACTTTTTGATAGATTGGTGTTTATGATGCATTATTTTCTAATACTTCTTGTGAGTTATTGCGCCCTGGCACTTTCAGTGTTTGTCATAGGTTAGCTTAGAGGTTTGTAATGGTTAGAAAGTGGTACTATTAACTCGAGGTTTAAAATAACAACGAAGGCAGCGTCATATTTCCTTGGAATTGAAATAGAGAAGACTGATGATGGAATCAAAATATCTCGGGGATCTTACGCAAATAAAGTGCTTAAGTGATTTGGCATGAAACATTGCAGACCGGTAATGACCCTGCCGGGGTCGCGGGAAGGTACTTATGGGTCACCGAGGCCCCCGCAACACAGGCAACAGGAAGGAATACGGGTGGGTTTTAGTCAGTAAGAGTCTGGCACACCCTCCCGCTCCGCCCAGAGCGGGAGAAGTTATTTGATGATTTCCAAGACCGGTAATGACACCAATTGTAAAAGAGGATCAATGTCAGGGTCAAGACTCAGGCGATGAGTTAGACGAGAGTTGCCAAGAATTGAGAAGAATGGCTTTTGGAGAGGCCTATCTCCAGCAGTAGACTCAGGCAGGCTGATAAAGATGGTGAAAAATAATACCATTTGTAGGCTTTCAGTATAGGACATATGCCACACAAACAAGGATTGACTATAAAACTATCGATTACCGACCGTTAGCTGCGTATACAGGTTTCTTCATAATGTTTTTCTTTAACCGCTTGCGCGCCGCTGTCGCATGAAGTCAAAATCCCTCCCGCCCAAACCTCGTTCCGCGGATAAGCACCTTATTGCGTTATAATAGAGTTGCAAACCGCGTGGCCCAAGACTCCTATTCGGTGTCAGTGGGGACTGAAGGGACGAAGGAGTGCGACTTCTATTCGGTGCCAATGGGGAGTTACCGGTATCAATTTCCTTCTTTCCAGCATTTCAACTAGTTGTGACTGTATACAAAGAAACCGACACACACAGACAATTACTATTTTCTTCTTTTTATCAGAAGAGGCTTTTGCACTGTTGTGAATAAAGACATTATTAATTCTTTATCTTAATTTAGACTACCTTTATTTATTTTCAACTCCAGACAATAAATGGCTGTCTTTTAAAGCTTTTGGAACTTATTAATCAGTAAGCGTGTAATCTGATTATTCCACAAGTTTCAAGATATATGGTATCGTTTTACTGGCAAACAAGTAATTACGATAAAAGCTGATTACAAACCGAATAATAATTGAGTTTCAAGTTTATAGTTTAGTACCTAACAATCTTTTGGGTAGTCCTTGGTTGAGAGTTTTAGATTGAACTTAAAGGAAAAATATACGGCCTACAAAGAATACTATAACTGGTCCGGTGATAAGATAAAAAGCCACCTTAAACTCTTTAACAGAAATAGTACATTACGATACGTGTGACTTAAGTAGTCCATTATTGCACGGTGAGGAAGAAGTATTACGAACTTAGTACTGTTTAAAAAATGTCAGAACAGTGGGTTTAGATGCTTTTCTCAGTTTTGTCATAAAACCTGGCTCATATTTGCATTTATCTTTCTAACAAACGAAACATATTGCCCTAATTGTGGCAGTTCCCTGTAGAATATGCATACATGCATTTCTAAAGACCTTATTTTTGGCGGGAAATTATCAAATAAGTGTATTACAGTGTGAAGGAGTATCTAAAAGGGAATCCTTACGGCCAATAATATTGATCAGTTATTCAATAATAGAAATGACATGTGTAACTCACAATTATTATTTAACTAGGGCTTTTATTTATTTCACTATTTAATATGACATTTATTTAATTATTGACTACTAGATACTTCTTGACCCTGAAAGATAAAATGATTTTCCAATTTAATAATTTAGTATTTCGATATTATATTGTAATTTTTGTGTAAATTTTGCATGCCCAAGTGACGGCAGAGCATGGAGAACACTATCAAAACTAGTATATCATCTGTACCCCTACCCATGTTTGCAAAAATAAATGATTTGATTTGATTTAAAATAACTTCTCCCGCTCTGTTGTGTCAGGCTGTTGTGTCAGGCTCTTACTAACTAAAACCCACCCGTGTTCCTTCCGTTGCCTGTGTTGCCAGGGTCCACGGTACCAGGGCCATACGCGCGAGATCTCCGCCGGCGATCGCCTCCACGAGGACACGGCGGTGCTCTGCCCAAGCCAGGCAGACCTCCACTATTTGCTCCACCGTGCCACCTAGAGCCCCAATAGCCGGATCCTGTCGACGATTTGCGCAACCCCTACGTGTGAGCTCCCCTGCGCCAGGACCAATGTGTCGTCAGCAAAGCACACTACGCTGACGCCGCGAAGGAGGTCGGCGCGCAACACCCAGTCGTATCCGATGTCCCACAGATACGGCCCCAGGAGCATCTAAAGACCTACCGATACGATTCATCATTAGATACATATTACGTGCGGATCACTCTCGGCTGCGCTACCTGGCTCGCCGCCTACTTTCTCAACTCGCCAATCTAAAGAAAAAGAAAATACATTTATTTAGCTGAGACTAAAAGTCACACAAAAGTTCTACAAAATAAAAACCCGACAAATGCGGGTTGAATTCGTGTAGTGGGTCCGTATTTATTCCATACGTGAATATGGTATCTACCATGTCTCCTGTCTCTGCATTATTTTCAACAATTTTGGCTCTTTAGTTTCGGAGATTGTGGGGGGAATGGTCAATTTTCATCTATTTTCTTAAATAACTTTAAAACTATTTATTTATAAAAATATAATAAAATAAGGCCCTCACAACAAGCCCTTTCATTTGATATGGTAGAGTTAGCAAAACTTTTTATTTCTATTTTGCCCACCAATAGTGGACCTTCATATTCAAAATTCGTTTATTTACGTTACACATCCGTGTTTGGGTCACAAACATTCATATGTGTACCAAATTTCAACTTAATCGGTCCAGCAGATTCGGAGCAAATCGGCTGTAACAGACAGACTCACGAGTGATCCTATAAAGGTTACGTTTTTTCTTTTGAGGTACGGAACCCTAAAAACAATTTTAAAAGGATAATGCAGGAATTTGTGCCTTACGGCTACGCCAAATAGGTCCAGTTCAGCAAAAACGCCAGACAACTAGTGCCTGTCGCTGGTTATCACCTGGACCTGAAAGTTATGAGATGTCTGCCCACAACATATGTATGTTATTCTCGACCCAGTATCAGTGAACTCACAACATTATAGGAGGTTGTATATCTAACAAACCGTTGAGATTACATTGTCGTATGTAAAACCAGTGTGTTTACACGCCACATTGGCAACGCATAATCGTCTCGACGCCTTCGCACGCATTCACGCGATTTACATTATCGGGGCAGATTAACGTTGTGATCAGTGTGTCTACCGCCTTAATTCTAACTGACGCTTATGCGTGCAGGTAATGCGTCAGGCTCGTTGCGTCTGTCGTTGCGTTGTCGATTCATTGGGTTAATGTTACTTGAAAAGCTTCAAAGAGATGCCTGTATTCTACGAAGCGGTAGGTAATTCTTCCTGTATTTTGCCAGTTATGATTCCACTAGCTTTTCCCACAGTTTCGCTGGCGTAGAACTCGACAGATATACCAAGGACGCGTACTGCCGGGAAAATGAAAAGAAAACCCAGGTCATGGTCTACGGCGGGAGGAAACGCCCGGGTATTTTCTTTTTCTTTAGATTGGCGAGTCGAGAAAGTAGGCGGCGAGCCAGGTAGTGCAGCCGAGAGTGGTCCGCACGTAATATGTATCTAATTATGAATCGTATCGGTGGGTCTTTAGATGCTCCTGGGGCCGCATCTGTGGGACATCGGATACGACTGGGTGTTGCGCGCCGACCTCCTTAGCGGCGTCAGCGTAGTGTGCTTTGCTGACAACACATTGGTCCTGGCGCAGGGGAGCTCACACGTAGGGGTTGCGACAATCGTCGACAGGATCCAGCAATTGGGACTCGAGGTGGCAAGGTGGAGCATGCGGTGGAGGTCTGCCCGGCTTGGGCAGAGCACCGCCGTGTCCTCGTGGAGGCGATCGGCGGCAGAGATCTCTCGCGTCCGGCTCTAATTTAGGCCATGGCCTGAATTAGAGCCGGACCATGGTACGGAGCGAGAGAGCATGGGCACTGGGCAGCCGGAATACGGGTGGGTAAGAATCTGACACACCTTCCCGATCCGCCCAGAGCGGGAGAAGTTATTTAATGATTTCCCGCCAAAAAAAAACCCCTGTACTTGTGCTGGTTTACTTGTGTGTAAATCTCATTGAAATCCGTTCAACCGTTAATGCGTTTAAAGGTAACAGACAGACAGACAAAATTATTTTGGCATTTATAGTTTGGATTTAAAAGGGGGCGAGCCGAGCCTAAGCTGTTCGTGTGACGATTGTACTTCCTCGGACGAAATCCCCCACAACGACCTTTCCTACCAGGTACTAAATAATTTGTAAGAAAATTTAATAAGAACCTTGTGCATGAAATTGCTAATGTAATTAAATTAAAACTCGGCTGCAGCAGAGGTATCTCCGACTTACGTTTAAATTAAAATTCTTTGCAAGATTTAACTAATTTGAAATTGACGACATGCGGCTCCTGATATAACACCCTTATATGTTGTCATTTATAACACAAAGACACTTCGGGACTATGATAGGTTGTTTTCTACAATTTATTTGAGGTTTTTTCAGGCAAATATTGCTTAAGACTGACTTTGTTTCCGTACGTCATTTTCGGGTGACCACTGAAAATCAGCGCTCTGCTGTGGGTTCCCCATAGCACTGCATCATGCTGAGTGGAAGCCTTCTTGTCACCGCCACGGCGTGCAGCTGCCGATTATATATGTATATTCTGTGTTCATAACCTAAATCCGTTTTGTTTTATGATTTATTTGAATTACCATAGCTTTTTGCATGTACGTGTTTCTGTGAAAAATGTATCTATTTTTTTCACAATTTAATCACAATTGTGAAAAAATTGATTGTTTTTGACGATGTGAGAAAATTCATAGCAGTAGTACATATAATGAAATTAAAAGGAAAACTATCACAGCTAAGTAGGCTTTACAAAAACACAAAGAACTATTTAAAACAGCAGAGGAAGTAAGCTCTCGAAGTCGGCGTGACCAATACAAACTTGTGCTAGATGTGCTGCCTCGATCAGCGAAATATAATAAAAACTCTGTGGCTATGTGTGTACGTCTCTATAATAAATTACCAAAAATGTTTAAAACATTAAACTATAAATTATTTAAAATCCAATTATATAAATGGCTCAATAATAATAATTTCTATTGCATTAATGATTTTTTTAATATGAATTCATAATGTATCTTTAGTAAGTAAGTTTGCATGCTTTAGTATTAAGCAAAACATGTCCGATCTAATGTTTTCCAATAACACCTTGTATACCATGTTTTATGCAAATAAAATATCTTATCTTATCTTATCTACAAGTGTTAACTTGTACAGCCTACTTAGCTACTGCAAATTTAAGTTGGTCAACTATCAACGACGAGCAATAGTGGACCAACTTAAATTTGCAGTTGGAGAATTGACCGTGTATATCGATGTAAGGGTTTTTCAACTACAATGTTAAGTTTGTTTGTAGGATAAATTCATCCTCACTACAGACTTGTGTGCGTGGTCTGACACGCACTTGGCTGGTTTTTAATAATAGTATGTTGAAGCCTACAGCGATCTTCGCATGGTTTTGACGACTTGAGAAAACATCCAGATTTCTTTAATTAATTTATTATTAAGTTCTCTAACTGACAATGAAAGCCACAACAAAATCCGTTACAAAATTTCGAAGAGCCATGTGACTTTAATTTATACAATTTATAGATAAAATAGATTTCGATTAGAAGTTTCCACAACTGGTTTATCAACTGTAATCAAAATACCTCAGCTTTATAAAGTCCCCTTGCGTCCCAAACACTAATCTTATGTAAAACGTTCGGTCAATACATGGTTAACTCGATTTATTTTCCGTCCATTCTGGATTTTTCTCAGGAAATTGAATTCTCCGTCGTCCGCGGTACGTTTGAAAGGAAATCGGTTTCATTTTTTTTCTGTTTTCTTTTATGAAATCTGCTCCAGTCTTTCTTTTACGAGGTAAAAGTGTTGAGGATTTTTTCATTTTTTGGTAAAATAAGGTGAGTAACGGCATGGTATGCCTTTTTTGTGGGTACTTAGAAAATTTTGAGGCTGTCATAAACTGAGCCTGGTAAAAGTGTTTTGTACTATAAAATCTTTAAAGAGTGTATTGATAGCTTTAAGCTTTGAATAACATAATTTTTATGAGCTTGTTCAGTATTTTTTTTTCGTGTTTTTTTTCGTTTATATTCTGCATAAAACAATCGTAACATTATCTAAATGCCTCAATCACAATGCTGTTTGATAATATTTATGACTTAAGTGATGGTGAGAGATTCGAGAAGTATTTTGCAAATTCTAATTAAAACAAGCACTATGGTGGTTAATAAAAAAATATAATAATAAAATAAAATATACTCAACAACTAGCTAACTAGCTCACTATACATGGGGTATACTTACACAAATATCACAACCAGTCCATAGATCACTCTCATACAGAGCTCAGCTCTCCTTTAATACAACTCACATTTTTATAGACGACATTAAGTAGTATATACCCTGTGCTGCAGTAACTTTCATAATAATTCGTGAAAACTGTTACCGATTCCATCAACATTTTTTTTATTCTAAGGAATTCATGTCTGTAAATCCATCCGAACACATGATGCCGTGGCTTACTTGGAACCTTAGACTTCGTACACGGAAAAAAGGATGTCTTAAATTAAGACAATATCCTTTTGGTCAAAACAAATATTGATTCATACATGGGGAAAACAATATATTCTTGAATTAAGTAAAATTTTGTCTTAGTTTTATTGTCTTTTTCGAAGACATTGTACATAAATGAAGAATTATTAAGTTTAATTTTAAGAATATTATTTCTAAAACTAGATAAAAACTAGATATTTTCTTCGATTAAGATTTTTATAGTCTTGAATCAAAACTATTTGCTTAAGTCAAGAATAAAAACCAAGTATTTATTATTCTTAATTTGAGTAAACAGGTTTTCTTGGACTGAGTACATTTACTTACGTTAAGAAAATATTTACTTGGATTGAAACAATTTTTCTGAGAATATTGACATTCTTCGCTGAAGAGATCCTATTTTTCCGTGTACCCAAGTCGGTCGCAGAAAAGACAATCTCCACAAGTGGGGGTTCATGTACGGCTCAGATCCGGTGCGTATGCGGCGTCTTTCCACAGATAATGGCTCATCTTCCATCTTGCACCGCATGCCCTATCACCTGCGGACCTAATGGCTGCGTCAGCAAACGGTATTAGCGTTGCTGAATTTTGGGGCAAACAAATGAAACAATGTATGTGTCGGAAATACGTTAGTCACTCGTTTGACTAATCGAGACGCCAGCGCCACCAAGCGGCGCTCGACAGAGTCTGCAACACACCACTCGACCTGAGTTAAGTCCAGTCTGTCGGGGGCGGTCAAGGAGTAAACACGTTTAGAAACTGTCGCGCGTTCCGTATTGTTGTCTCGTGTACCTACAGTGTGTGAATAGCTAGTGTGATTATTTGATCGTTAATTATAATTTGATTTAAACTGCAAATGGTTTTTCTATTGTGCAATAACCAACACTCCCCATTATACGCCCACAGTAGTTAAAATATGGCTGATGATAGCTAGAGAGACCTACCTTCTCCGTCATATATTTTATGTGTTATTTTGCCATCAACACGCTAACAGGAAGACTGAATACAGAGGCCGAGGCGCGACGTAAAGTTAACGTAAATTCATATAATATATATGTGGAAACATGTTCTCCCATACATCGTTATACGTCACGGTCAATTCTCCAACTGCAAATTTAAGTTGGTCGGCTATTACTCGTTAACTTGTAAAGCCTATTTAGCTGTGATAGTTTTCCTTATAATTTCATTATATGTACTACTGCCATGTATTTTTTCACATCTCCATAAACAACCATTTAGCTGCCAGCTCTTACAAAAATTAGCACTTTAAAGCTTAATATTACGCACACGGATCCCACACCATGGGAGTAGCTAAAGAGGAGACAGACAGACGGACATGGCGAAACTATAAGGATTCTTTGTTTACTACAGAACCCTAAAAAATATTAGTGTGATAAGATTACGTATTCCGTACGTTCGTGCTAGGCCCGCAGATAACCATTTTTCTTAGTCAAGTAAAACAGCTTTAAAATGGGGTTTCATTTCACCATTCTTCCATACCACTTCCATACTTAGAACAATGACCATTAACACCATATCTAAGCGTTAAGCATGGTATTAAAGTTTTTCGCATTTTAAAGAAGGAATGTGGCGATTCAGAAGTGATTAAAAAACGTCCACTTATTATGAAATACGTCGTTCATACATGCAACGCGATATTGCATCCAATTAGAGGGTTTTATGATAACACGTCTAGGCTCTAGAACAAGCGATTGCTGAGACTATGTACTATGAGCGTATATAATAATATTTTTAGAGTTTAAATAAAATGTAGAAAAAAAAATGTTTACCCTTGCACGTAATTTGGGGATGATATTTTTTTCTCGTCTATCCCATGGTGTGGGATATCGATGGATAAGCTGTTCAAAAATATTATGGGTCTGTGAACACCATTTTTCGATTCAGGGATCCGATTGTGTAATATTAAACTTTAAAGTGCAAATTTTTGTCAGAGTCAAGTGTCCCCCCCCCCCCTTTGCAAGCTAAATGGTTGCTTTTGGATATGTGGCAATATATAAAATCATGGCAGCATAACAGGCATGCCCGCTTATATTATGCAATGCTCGATAATGTTCATAAAGCTATAACTTTATAGCTTTATTACTAAAGACAGCAGCCAGTCTAACTCTTCACCGCTATTTAAGAATTCGAGAAGCATATTTTTATTTCAAACTCCTCTAATCTGCATAAATTCTATCTAATCTTACATTATTTAACACGACCATACACGTTACACCGTTTCATTATTACAAACCTCTATTATTTTAAAATGTGTATTATTTATTTAGTGTATTATTTGAAAGTGTTGAATTAAAGTGAACTATACTTAAGTAACAAACTGTACATAAATAAAAACCTATACCTGATTAATAAATAAAATATATATATAATATCCTAAGGAAGACCAAAGAAACGATGGATGAACTGTGTAAAAGATGATATGGCTAGAATGGGGGAGACTACCGAGATGACAACTTATATAGAAGTCTGGAAGAAAGCTACATGTTGCGCCGACCCCAAATAAATTGGGATAAGGGCAGGAGAAATGATGATGAAATATATAATATCTTAACTCAAATAAAACTATTAACAAACTGAAATATGGCGTCGAAAAAGTAATTACTTAAATCATAATATTCTAAAGCCTTTAAATAAATGAACTCCCCAACCCGCCATCCTAGCAGCCACACACAAACGCTTTTAAAATTTAAACCGGTGCATTGTACACTTATGGCGTTGAATCTGGGAAATTTAATTTACGGCAGGAAACACGTTCCATAGAGGAAGCCTTTTAATTAATAGAAATGTAATTGTGCTGTACAGTGCATGCGAGCCGAAAGAGTCGATTCTTTACACCTCATTACATGAACTATTAGCTGGTAGGTGCATTTCGCAGTTCATTTGTTATGCTGGTTGCTGTTGTGATTGGGAAATGTTTAATGTTTGACTTTACTTTAATTTTTATTTTAACATAAAACGGCCAATCCTTAGTTAAGAGCGCGTACGCCATACGGTATTTCATACAAATTTTCAAGTTCTTATTTTTCGATAAATCGAATCGGTTCAGTCACTGAACCGATTTGAATGAAACTGCATACCTATAAGCAAGACAAATAGGTTTAAAAGGTAAAAAACATTAGTAGAAAACATTTTCGAAAAATAGTGTTACAGTTAAATTAGAGCGATTTTAAATTTTCCATACAAACAGAAATTTCCATTTATCTTTTTTTAAATAAGACACTTTGAAAATGTTTTTACAAAAGTTTTAGACCTATGTATCTTGCTTATGTATGTGGAATTTCATTAAAATCGGATCAGTCATTTCTAAAAATAAGGACTTGAAATGATATGTAAACAAAGCAGTATCATGGATCATGGACATCACAGTATAATGGACACGACACTAATGGACGAAAAAAAATACATGCACATTCCCTATTATTCGTTCGTGTATTTTATTGCAGAAAAGGTTAAATGATAATCGATTTTATTCCTGTAAATAGGTTTGTACAAAACTATTACACGTCAATCATATTTAAAAACAAGAAGAGGTCAGCGTTTCCTATGTGACTACTCTGAGAAGAGAGGCTGAAACACTTTTCAGATCGGGTCAGGTGTCTGAAATGGTCTTGGAGGAAAGAACCACGCAGATTTGAGTGGACCTGTCCAGTCAGTGCACGCATTTGTCAGTAATTGTGTAGCTTAACTCAGAAGTTAAGGAGCTCAACGACTCGACGAACAATACCAAAAGAAAGGACATTTGGGTAGGCCGCATAAAGTACTCAAACTACAGATTATCATTAAAACAAATTAGAAAGACAAAAAAAAAAAAATGTCTCACATAATACTCCTCACATTCACAATAAAATAATATACCTACTTTACAAAGTAAACATTCATGTCATTGTGATGATACCAGTAATCATCAAATGTAAAAGTGTATAAAAAGTAAAAAATAAAGTTAGCATAAAAAAACAACATTCACTATGTAAAAATTGGAGCAGTTCAATCCCAAGCCTTTGTGTTTTCAATATAATCTGTAACGGTATAAAAGGCTTTCTGGCACAACTTACGTGTACGTTATTGAAGTTCTTTCTAACTGCCTACGTATAGTGTGTTTACCGGATTCCTCAGCTAAGTACAAGGTCTTGTGGGGAAATTGATAAGCCCATAGGTATTTAGCAGCTGAAGTGAAAACATTTAATAATGTCGATGCTTATCGTGAACGATGGAAACCAGTCCATGAAGTTCAGCTGGAAATAATGACGGCAAAATACATATCTATTTATTTATTTTATTAGGGTTCCGTACCTCAAAAGGATAAAACGGAACCCGTAATGGTTCACTCGTGTGTATGTCTGTCTGTTCGTCTGTCACAGCCGATTTGCTCCGAATCTACTGGACCGATTAAGTTGAAATTTGGAACACATGCATTTTTGTGAACACAGACGTGTAACGTAAATCAATGAAATAAAAATGAATGTGGTTCTCTATTGAGGGCAAATAAGAAGAAAAAAAAGGCTTTGAAACTGTACCGTGTGACATATTAAATGAAAGGGATTTCAGATATTTTGTGATATAATTTTAAAACAAAATAGTGTCTTGCTTTAGACGCATTTTTAAAGAAAATTGATGAAAATTGACCATTTCTCCCTTATCTTTGAAACTACTGGGGTTAACATTTTGAAAAAATACACAGATTTAGACCAGACTTCTTTTTTCGTTCCTGTAATCTATAAGTATAGAACTAATCTGTATATTCTTAAAATAACATGTAGGTACATGTACCATGTTATTTTAAGACCATATACTTCTATTTTCGTTCCTGAAATCTATAAGTATAGAACTAATCTGTGTATTCTTAAAATAACATGTAGGTACATCACTATGTACCATGTTATTTTAAGACCATAGACTTCTATTTTCGTTCCTGAAATCTATAAGTATAGAACTAATCTGTGTATTTTTAATAGTGTGCGTACAATCTTATATCTGTAGTTGGAATGTATTGAGAACATGCTTTTCAACATCTAAAAGCGATCACAAAAAGAATATGACTGCGATCAAAATCACATTACCCGCACGTCATGCGGTCCCAAGATAGCACGTGTCACGTTATATAATATAAAATTCTTTACCTTAACATAACCCTTAACTGCTGGTGCGGTGGCAATAAAAGTATAATAACACTTGGAGCTTCAAGTAGCTGCGAATGAGTCTCCGTGCGATAGTTAATGTATGAAAGAAGAATATTCGCGTGGAACGTTATAAAGTGGATTTTTTTGTCGCTTTTATGTTCTGAATTTGGTTAATCTTCGGCCCAGCCTAGCGTTTTACCTCCCGCCTGTCGCAGGTCCTCACCGGACATGGCAGCTTCGGGAGGTTCCTGTGGATCGCCCGGAGGAAACGGTGGAGCAAACGGTGGAGGTCTGCCTGGCTTGGGCAGAGCACCGCCGTTTCCTCGTGGAGGCGATCGGCGGTAGAGATCTCTCGCGTCCGGCCCTGGTTCAGGCCATGGTATGGAGCGAGAGGGCATGGGCAGCCGTCACCTCCTTCTGCGAAAAGTAATGCTCGCGAAGGAGGAGGCGGGACGGTTGAGGGAGAGGCAAATTTCGCGCCCTCTCGCCCTAGTCTCGTCCTAGCTGCCGCAGGAGACGCCCTGGGCGTCGGGAATCCCGGGTGGATTTCCGGCCACCGTAGGTGCGGGCTTGCGGACGGTGAGCAATGGGTAGCTCACCGTCCGGTAAGAACCAGGCCCGGGTCGACGGCGCGTCGTATTCCACGCGCGCCTCAAAGAGATGTCGTCAGCACAAATGTAGGGGTCCACTAGGGCCAATGCCTGCCGGGGTCGCGGGAAGGTACTAATGGGTCACCGAGGCCCCTGGCAACACAGGCAACAGGAAGGAATACGGGTAGGTTTTAGTCAGTAAGAGTCTGACACACCCTCCCGCTCCGCCCAGAGCGGGAGAAGTTATTTGAAGATTTCCCATCCAAAAAAAAAAAAAGCCTAGCGTTTTAGTTTAAGAAGTACAAACCTACGTCAAAATGGCTTAGTACAAGCAGCCCTATACTTAGTTCTTCAGTATGACAAGTCAAAATGCTAAGAAAATGTGAGAATCGGTCTCAAATCAAAGAAAGAAAATTGCGTACACACGGCTACATATCAAGCTATAATTCATTTCCAACTGACCTGTCATGCAATACAATGCGAGATCAACTTAAACTGGAAATGTATAGCTTGATAGGTAGCCGTGTGTATAATTGCACAGACAAACACAGCTCGCCATCTTTACAGTCAGCTGGAAACGAAACACATTTCCCATAAATTCTTCATCGTAACTCCGATTCAAATCCCAACATATATAAGAATGCCGCTACAAGCTCGCACTCGCAAGACTCGACACATAATATAAAAATATTCTTCGCCACTTCGTAACCCTTAAATGCCAGCGTGAAAAGTAATAATACTACAATAACACTAGAATCGTGCGGTAAACCTGCGGCCGACTGTTATGGCGAGATTCCAACCGTAATGCAGAGATAGTTCGCAGTTTTCTAGCCGCTTTAAGCGCCAACCGTTTTGGTTTGCAATGCTGTTTTTCCTTTTCACCTACGCTTTAAAATAGGCAGTGTAAAAGATATTTTTTTGGCTTGAATCGTAGGTAATGTTTTTTGGAGAATGCGCTGTTTTACAGAATGTTATTGTGAATGAGAATTTTGACCTATTTGGTATTGTTCTAATTCTCTGTATTGTTCATTCTGTAAATAGGTTATCGGGATCACTTTTACACGTCATAATATACAAAAAAAATTGCTGGATGAAGGCGGAATATATTTCCTATCTGACAACCTTTTTTTGTCTTGGGTGGGAAATCATCAAATTTCTTCTCCCCCTCTCTGAATCTGACACCCCTGAGAAGAAATGGCGAAACAAACTCAGGGGTCAAAGTCTCTTTTCCAGACATAATCTTGGTCAGATCATGTTAGGACCATAACATTTAAAAACGAACTACGAAACCAACTACAAATATCTAAATCATATATAGCTATAAAAGCACTCGTGACAAGCAGACAGACGGACAAGAGTTCCATTGTGCACTTTTATAATTTCTAAAGTGACGATCGTCCACGTTAAAACGTTATCGTGGATGTAAATATAAAAACATATATTTCTATACATTCCCTGTGTTAAGGCTCATGCAGACTAGCGTGATATCGCGGGCGCGACAGGCAGCAATATGCCTGCATGTCACGCCTGCGATATTGCCCCAGTCTGCACCAGCCTTTATCGTGATGACGTGTGCGTCTAGGATAAATATTATAATAATGAAATAAATACCTGTTATATATATTTTTTTTTATTATAAATTATAATAGCGCATAACGATTTACACTGACGCACTTCCGTTTCCCTACGTAACCAAAACTCAAACAAAACACAATAAAATAAATCTAACAATTCACAATCATGGCGCACCATTCTGCACCCACACACGGTCGCAGTCAACGGTTTAACCCTACACATGTTTTTGTAGTTTGTAGTCAAGCCTAAACGAAATGTCAAGGTGGCAACTGGTGAAGTACCGTAGTACCGAGAAAGGGGCACCGTATCGCCACCGACAATTCCAAATATAGTTCCCCGTTGAAATTTTAACGTAATCTCAACGGTTGCGAGCCCATAAATTCAAGTTAAAATGCGGATTTTAAATGTTTATTTTTAAGTGGAATGTCTATCAGATAGTTAACTGTTTTTATTTGAGGGTTGATATTTGAATTAAGTACGTATTATGCGAATCATCGTGATCATTATTCTCATGCCCATAGCTCAATTTATTTGTGAATGATAAGAGAAATTATTTGAATGCCGTAACAACTATATTACCTATCAATTAAAGTGCTTAAATTATTTTATGGCATGTATTTAACGCGGCGACACATTCATCTGAATTTGGGATAAAAATAATTGAAGGCGGTAGCAAATATAGGATAGTTTTAATATTAAGTAAAAAGTAGCAGCTTAATCAGTTGTTAGCTTTGTTTTAATTTAAACTGGCATCGAGTTTTTGTTTTGGTAACTGAGAGTCACCAACAATGGAGGGGATTTGGCTAATGGTCACTGTTCTAACCTAACCGAACCCAATAATGATTCAATAATCCTTCGCTGTAGCTGCCAACCTACCTAAGACTTAGTTTTGAATTTGATTGCTAAAATTACATAAGTAACAAAATAATGAATTATTTACAACACCTCTGATAAACAACTCAAGATTTTAGATTTTATTTTTTTCTGCTCAACTATTCAAAACCCTACAGAACTTAGCACATGGAGAGTTAAATCAACACAATAGCAGGCAAAGACAACACAAAGTATTGTATGCTATATAACATAAAAGTTACTTTCACACCTCTGCAATATGTCACAATGTGGAAAATTCCTTAAGGAGAAAAACATTTTTCCACCCATAAAATGAAACCCGTTAGTATCATAATAAAACCACGTCATTACCATCTGCCCGGACTGTCAATTCATTGCCATGTTTATGTCAACTCATTGCCACGTTTCTGTCAATTCATTGCCGCGTATCTGTCATCATTACCGGTTTCATTTCCGTCACGTTACGTTATTCTCTGGTTGTCGCGTTATGCACCTTTATTAATAATGACGCACCGTGAAATGGAATATTTTCGAGGCACGTCATTACCGTTTCGGGTTGGTGATGAAGGAATATTATGCTTTCCTGACTGTTTTGTTAAAGTTCCGGAAATGATAATGTTGATATTAAATAGGTAATGATGTTATTTTGTAGTGACAGAAATATCGTCTTTTATAGGGTTCCGTATCCAAAAAGTGACAACGGGACCCTATTACTAAGGCTCCACTGTCTGTCCGTCTGTCTATCACAAATCAAATCAAATCAATCATTTATTTTGTTAAACATAGGTAATCATAAAACGTAGGTCACAGATCTTTTGAACCGTTATATGTAGATAGTCACTTGTTCACAGAGTGTACACAACATTAATGAGGATCCCCATACAAGAAACGTGTTAAAGAAATATGTAGTGTAAAATATTGTACGGTGGTACGGGACCCTTCGTGTGCGTGACTGACTCGCACTTGGCCGCTTTTTTATTCATTGTCGTTCTGTACGCAAAGTAAATTAATTAAAATATTGACATAGGGTATTAAAAATAGGTAAAGCAAACTTAATAAGGTAATCATTATTTTTAAAATAATTAAAGAAGTAGGTACCTATCACATGAAAGATGAAAAGCTGGGGAACGCGAACCACGCCCGTGATTTTTTACGAATTCTCCAAATCTACCCTATATATATCCGTAACGTTCTATTTATTAATACACCTCATCGTCATCAGCCTACAGCAGTCCACTGCTGGACATGGGCCTCTCCAATTGCACGCCATTCAAATCGAATTTCCGGGGAAACCGTCATGTCCTAGCACTAAAAAATCGAAGTCATGTGACATGCACCAACCCGCACTGGACCCGCGTGGTGGATTACGGCTCACTCCCTCTCACGGAGAGGAGGCCAGCAGTAGGAACATTTAAGACTGACTAAGCTTATGCAACTCGATTCTCGGCAACTTTCATCCAGCTTCCAGCCAGGTAGCTCGCCGTCCGATAAGGACCGGGCCCGGGTCGACGGCGCGTTGTGTTCCACGCGCGCCTCAAAGAGATATCAGCACAAGTGTAGGGGTCCACTAGGGTCGATGCCTACTGGGGTCGTGGGAAAGTCCGAAAGGGATATCGAGGCCCCTGGAAACACAGGCAACGGAAGAAACACGGGTGGGTTTTAAACAGTAAGAATCTGACACACCCTCCCGCTCCACCCAGAGCGGGAGAAGTTATATTATAAAGCTACTACCAGCCACCAAGCGAAGATCGTCGACTGTCGCTCCACAGATTAACGAATCAATAATTAATTTCTTAAAAAAACATTTGTTAAAATTGAGCAGTTACTAAAAGGACAACGTCACTCAAAATACTCCATCCATTACAGATAATGACTTATACATACATACATAATCAGCCTATAATATTCCCACTGCTGGGACACAGGCCACCTCTCTGTGAGAGGGAATGCACCGTAATGCACCACGCGGGCCCAGTGGGGGTTGATAGATGTCACATGCCTTCGAATTTTTGGTTCTAGGACATGCCGGATTCCTCACGATGTTTTCCTTCACCGTTTTGAGAGCAGTGGTGTTGAAATAATTTACACATAGTAAAGCGCCTGCTTGGGTTCGAACTCATTATCACTTATTTATACCATAATATTACAAGTAATGTACAAATGAAACCACAATAATTAACGTAAACGAGAAACATGCAACTGCTTTCAGACGAATATTAGTTCAGTCAGTCTTGTTTGACGTGTAAAAGTGTTTGTAAAAACCTACTTACAGAAATAAAATCATTTATCATTATCATACAACACATAACATAAAACATATCATTACGCCAGTAATCCCCGAGGGGTCAGGTTAGGTTACACAAACAATCTATTTTATCACAATTATGATTAAAATGTGAAAAAATTAATTTAATTGTCACAGAAACACGTATAAAAAACTACGGTAATTCAAATAAATCATAAAACAAAACAGATGTATGCTTATGCCGTCGCCGGGGGCGATTGTGGAGTTGCTGAAAGTATGTAAAACCTACGCTGCTGCAGATGGACTGGTCTTTGGGGTGGAAGGTAAGTGCCGGAAAAATGCCCTCGAACTTGCCATAAACGGTACGCTGATAAGAAGAATCACGAAGTTTAAATTCTTGGGCATTTTCTTACCGATGACCTCAGATGACATTGAGATGGGACGTAGGGCTCTGGCGGTCGGGGGTAATATATTGGCTCGAAGATTTGCTCGGTGTACTGACCAAGTAGAGATTACGATTTTTAAAGATTTTTTTTTTTTTGGATGGGAAATCATCAAATAACTTCTCCCGCTCTGGGCGGAGCGGGAGGGTGTGTCAGGCTCTTACTGACTAAAACCCACCCGTATTCCTTCCTGTTGCTTGTGTTGCCAGGGGCCTCGGTGAAGCTTTTTAAAGCTTATTGTCAGAGTTTTTACACCGGTAATCTTTGGTTCAACTACTCCAAAAGGTTGCTGGATGTCCTACGCATCCAATACAATAATGTTTACAGGATGCTGTTGCGACTGCCTCGTTTTTGCAGTGCCTCAGAAATGTTCGCGGTAACCCATACCGATGGATTTCATGCCATTATCCGCAAAGAAACGGCCTCACTCCTAAGCAGAATAAGACGCAGTCACAATAGCATTCGCCTTCTTGTCTCAGTCACGGCGGCAGCTGCATGCCGTGACTGTGACAAGAAGGCGTCCACTTAGCATGATGCTGTGCTATGGGGAACCTACAGCAGAGCTCTGATTTTCTGTGGTCACCCGGAAATGTACGGAATCCAAGTCAGTCTTAAGCAATATTTGTCTGAAAAAACATAAATTACACAGATTTTTAAGAACTAAATAAAAGCCTCAAATACATACATACATACATAACATCACGCCTTGTTTCCCCGAAGGGTTGGGCAGAGGTGTACCTGTAGTACACCCGCATATGCCATTTATATTTAAGTCCCATGTAATAGGGGGCGAGCCTATTGCCATCAATCGGGCACAAATCCGGACTCCGGGCTGCTACTGAGAAATTCCAGATTAAAAAAACCCAATAACACTTTGCCGTACCCGGAAATCGAACCAAGGTCATATTGCAGTATCGCTTGCGACCACTAGACCTAGGCAGTCAAAGTTTATCTAATCAGTTTTACCTAAACGCCTTTTTATTTCACTTACGAAATATATACATATAGGGAGTGAGCCTGTTGCACTCAACCGGGCACAAATGATTCCGGGCTGCTACTAAGAAATTCCTAATGATATTTTAAACCCAATAACATTTTGCCCGACCTGGGAATTGAATCTAGGACTTCCTGCTCAGCAGTAGCGATTGCGATCACTAGGCCAACGAGGTGACTGCATCACACTCGTGTTATTTACTTTGTTGCTTGTTTTACAGTTTTATAAGTAAGCTGAAATTAGTGACATTTAATTATTTGCATAAAAACCTTATAATAAATAAAATAAAAATAAAATTTGTTTATTTCAGACTAGGTAATGTCCATATTTTGTTAGTAACAAATTAATTATCTTAATAATGAACCCACTGCTGGGACACAAGCCTCCTCTCTTTGAGAGGGATTGGGCCGTTATCCACCACGTGGACCCACGGTTGGTAGATGTCACATGTATTCAAATTTTGATTTCTCGGACATGTTTCCTCACGATTTTTCCTTTCACCATTTTGAGAGCAGTGGTGATGAAATAATTTACACAAAGTAAAGTGCCTGGCTGGGTTCGGACCTTTTTTTTTGTAGTTTTGGGTGGGAAATCATCAAATAACTTCTCTCGCTCTGGGCGGAGCGGGAGGGTGTGTCAGACTCTTACGGACTAAAACCCACCCGTATTCCTTCCATTGCCTGTGTTGCCAGGGGCCTCGGTGACCCTTTACTACCTTCCCGCGACTCCGGCAGGCATCGGCCCTCGTGGACCCCTACATTTGTGCTGACGACATTTCTTTGAGGCGCGCGTGGAATACAACGCGCCGTCGACCCGAGCCTGGTCCTTACCGGACGGTGAGCTACCCATTTCTCACCGTCCGCAAGCCCGCGCCTACGGTGGCCGGAAATGCCGCATGGGTTCGAACCTACGACCTACAACTCGTAAGTCGCGGTCGTTTCCACTGGACCACCAATGCTCACATTATTATTTACAAAACTAAAATCAAATGATTATTAAAATATTAAGTAAGCCATTGATTTTTTAATTGGCTAATCTCCTAAATACTTTATTATAGACCAAATTCTAATATATACTTTGAATGAATTAGTTTTGCCTCGGCCAATCTAGTTTATCCGATAATTAGTTTACTAAATAATTAATTACATTTTAATTAAACAGTTCATATTTATGGACAGGAACTAAAATAAAATCAAACTAAAATAAATACAATAACTATAGAGGTCAAATTCAATTAGCTAGTGAATCTCTACAGACTTGATGGTTGTATTGATATCTAAACATGATAAAAGTTGCAGTTGCATTCAGTTGAATTGTATGAGAAAACATGTTTTTCGACTACAATGTTAAGTTTGTGCTTAGGATAAATTATCTTGGGATTGATTTGGGTCCAGCCCCCCTAAATGGATCCAGGGGCGACGGACTCAGTAGGACCCGAGGTGGAGGTACGTCGCGGGGGGAGTTTTACACCTCATTCCCCCCGCGAGCTTGAGGTACCAGCCGGGGATCGCGGAAGTCGCACTAGATCCCATGATCCCCGGTGCAAGTGTGGGAGGGGAACACTTGGGTGGTTTTTAGTCAGTAAGAGTCTGACGACAGACCCCTCCGCTTGCCCCAGGGCGGAGGACAACCATGAGGATTTTCCACACTGATACAAAAAAAAAAATCTTGGGATAAAAAAACATGGGAGATAACATATTCATTGTACGGAACCACGCGAGTTGAACTCGCACTTTTCCGGTTTTTTTAATAAAATAGAGTAAATTGGCTCTCATGTTATCATTTATAATTTGTTCTCTCAATTTATAATAGATAATTATGTACAAAGAAAATGATTTAATGAAGTGTTTCCACTCTATAGAAAATATAAAAGCTATATTTATGAAAGTTCATTGTTAAATTCAATTATTGTATGACAAGGACTTACTGTAATGGCTGTCCTTTGTGATATTTTTATTTGACAAAAGGCTATATTGGACAATGAGGCTTAGTTCACGAATTTCTAAGTAAACCGTTTATGTTAGATTAATAAACAGATGTACTGAGGTATAATAATTATTTCATTTGTAAATTTTACGAAAGAGAGTTTGGCAGTTCCTATTTATATCTACTAAATATTTTTCAGAAAAGTTTTACCGTTTAACTTATCACCAAGGTAGTGTTGATCCTTTAGGGTTAAGAAAGTTCCCATTTTCGAAAATAAACTTCCAAAAAACTATCAGTTTGAATTTCCGATGAGTTATATTAGACCAAAGTATTCCATACAACATAAGGGATATTTTCTCCTTACTAACATATCAAATAAAAATCACGATACCAATTTTGCACTTATACACCAATATCCACTAACAAAAGATAAATTTAACCCTTTTTTCACATTAACAAAAATCAATTTGTACAGAACACCTTCGTCGTAATAAAATGACATTAGAAAAAATAAAAGTAGGGTAGGAGCACTAATAACACGACTATTTGGCACCGGAAAATTGCTAAATCGCTGCCGTGGCTCGCTATGACAAACAAAGGCCGTTCGATACAGAAAGGGGAAGATAAAAAGAGGTCGTGTCTGACAAAGCGTCGCTGTGGTCGCGAATGCGTGAGCAATACGTAATAACTGGTCGTTCGTACTTGTTTCTTCTTGTTTATATACGTGTTTGACAAAGGCTTTATTTTCGTGTGGATTTTTGTGACGATAAAGCAAGACTGGAGTTTGGTTTATTGTGAAGAAAATGGCTTGTCAGTACATACTGGGTAATAAAATGTGGCACTCTTTTCCGTCGTAAACTACATTACGTATGCTAGTATCATATCGCGCCCGCGTTTCGTCATCATTGCCCTTTTTTCCAACCATATTGAGGTCAGATTCGTATACCTACATGAACTCTTTCTCGAAGTGTCATCTGACTTTTATAGACCTAATATTACAGTCTACCGATCTTCAGGTTTTTCTTATCTCGTCGGCACTTTAATAGCTCATATCTAAATAAAAATATTAGTCAATCACCCAGGATGATAAGTAATGGGGCTCATTACCTGAACATACGTATCGTCAGTCTCGTGGAGGTTTTTATATATGCGGCTGCATTACAAGAACTTTTACTTACCTGTGTTAATGTAATGCATAATTAGCCTATAATGTTCCTACTGCTGGGACACAGGCCTCCTCTCATCGAGAGGGAGCGGGCTGTAATCTACCATGCGGGTGAGGGTTTGTAGATGTCACATGTCTTCGAATTTTTTGTTCTTGGACATGCCGGTTTCCTCACGATGTTTTCCTTCACCGTTTTGAGAGCAGTGGTGATGAAATTGTTCACACAAAGAAATGAGTCTGATTGGGTTCGAACCTGCGACATACAACTCGTAAGTCGGGGCCTCATAAATTAATAATGTTTATTATTATCTATAAGTCCTGTAAAGATTAAACTATCAAAAGAAAATCTATGCCAAAGTATCATTAAATACACAAAACTAGGACCGAAAATAATCAAAACCAAAAGTCTTTTGTCTCAAAGCAAAAATCGGAGTCACGAATACAAGGCGAATGCTCCGGCTGTGTGATTTAGGTCATCGTTCTGAGTTATATTGACGAGATGGAATAATGTTCTACATTCTGCGGTTGGCCTTATCGAGTGAAAGTATTAAATAAATTCCGACATGAAGTGACATGGAGACACTTAATGCCTTTCAGTCAGATATCAAGTATATCACGTCTGGGTTGCTGTCAATAGAATGTTTGTTATTGCCTTTTACTGTTTGAGGTTTGGTGTAATGGTTTAATGTAGTTATTTACGCCATTCTAGATAGTTTGACTACAGAATCTTCTGGTCCATACAGTATTTTGGTTTGTTTTTAAGGTAAAGGCTTATTAAGGCTCCGTTATCCGTTCGTCTGTCCGTCCGTCCGTCTATATCTTTTGAACTGTAATAGGTAGACACACAAATGTTCACCGAGTGTGTACTTCTATGGCCGCTATAATAACAAACAATAAAACCATGTAGTTTTCATTATTTTACGGTGATACGGAACCCTCGTTTTTTACTGTTACTTTTTTTGTTTTGTGCCAAAAGTTGTTTTCGTGTAAACTTGATTGATTTTATTCGGCACTGCTCAGCCGCCGTTCTTGAAGCGCAAGCAAATCAAATAAAAAAGCCCATTCCCCTTATAATTTGAAAATAAAGGTACAACCAGTAAATTGATTGTTTATAAAATTGACACACTCTGTCAATTTGCCGTGTTATATTATAATCATTCCATCATCAAAAAATGTAAAAAAATTACAGTTTTGATTTGTATTTACGAGCAATTTAGGTTTGAAATGAAATTGATAATCAATTAATTTTTCCGACTATAAGTACATTGAGGCTTACAGTATTCGCGTATGGTGTGCAACATCTGACATCTCACCTTGGTAATAAGTAACTGAGCAGCGACAAAAATTAACCTGAGTATTTAATACAGCTGACTACTGGTACCGATTCCCTTGTTCACAAACTAAACTAAATTTAAGTTCAGTGCATCTTTTTCTTTGTATTTCATTAAGAAGACGGCAGAAGTTAAATTTCAGTTTCGTCCTGTCAGATTAATCAGCGCCTGTCACTACTCAATACAAGTTTAGACGTGATTAAAAACTTGCCTACTAAAATTAAGTCAATTTACGTCAAGCGCTGATTAATTTGACAGGACTAAACTAAAATTTATCTTCTGTCCTTTTCTTAATGAAATAAAAAGAAAAAGATGCACTGAATTTAAATTTAGTTTAGTTTGTGAACAAGGGAATCGGCACCATTGTCTATTATTTCTTAATTATTCTCAGACACTAAAATTGCATTACAAAATAACTAATAACAAAATTTTCTTCTTTACAGATAAACATAGAGGTGTATAGTGAAAATGCGAGTGACTTAAGTGTAAAGTGTCAGTATGAAGACCTCTAATTTAGTGTTGACACTCATTTGTGTCATTTCCCTCACCTGCACGCACGCCAAAACAGGTGAGTTTTAGTTGTTACGTGTTATTGGGACATTTACCCTAGAAATTCAAAATAACTTTCTTCTCTCATTTATTTTAAATTACAGGATTTTTTATTGGTAAATAATACTTCATCATCTGCCTAGCCTTTTCCCAACTATATTGGGGTCGGCTACCAGTCTTACCGGATACAGCTGAATACCAGTATTTTACATGGAGCGACTGCCTATCTGACCTCCACAACCCAGTTACTGGGTAACGCGATACCCCTTGGTAAGACTGGTTGTCAGACTTTCGAGTTTCTGACAACCCGTAACGACTGTCAAAGATCTACAAATGACAGTCGGGACCAACGGCTTAACGTGCTTTCCGAGGCACGGAGAGGTCTTGGTATGTAAAGGTGGTCACCCATCCACGGAGCAACCGCGGCAAGCGTAGCTTAACCTGATCGATCGACCCGTGCGGCTGTTATTACTTAGCTACAAACCCCTCTCTCAATTTGTAAATAATACTAACAAAACTATTATACGGGTCAATGTTCGATGGGCTAAATATTATCATCCACGAGGGCCGAATCAAAAGTTAAGCTTGACGTGGTCGGTTCCTGGATGGGTGATCATTCATTGCCTACATATTATCAAGACCCCTCCGTGCCTCGAAAAGTGCGTTAAGCCGTTGGTCCAGCTGTCATTCGTAGATCTTTGACAGTCGTTAAGGGTAGTCTGAAGCCCAAAGGTCTGACAACCAGCCTTACCAAGGGGTATCGTGTTACCCAGTAACTGGGTTGTGGAGGTCAGATAGGCAGTCGCTCCATGTAAAATACTGGTATTCAGCTGCATCCAGATAAATGGAAGCCGACCCTAACATCGTGTGTGTCGGGAAAAGGCGAGGCAGATTGATTGATTGAAATTCCTTTCACGTAATAATAGGTCTGTACTCTTTTTTCTTTCTGAATCCAAATACTTTACTTATGGTAAGTTTTGGTAGACTTAATAAAATAAATAAATAAAATAAAAAGCCTCTTTATTTCATGCAAACTTTCTATACAGAGCAATGATTTTAAAAATTACGATTGCTTATGATAATTTCATGCATTAGATGTGGAACATAATTAATTGTTATGTTTCAAACGCTTCATTTGACACAGTGTCATAACATTATAATCGATACTCTCTTAATTAGTTAAGGACAGCTAATGAGCCACAATTGATTTTCTTGTTTGACTCCGAATCGGTGTCGCGCGGGGCATAAGACCAACAAAATTGATTTAAATATTTGAATATATTGTTAGCATGAATTAAATTAATTTAATTTTTGAAACGTACAATATTTCGTTGTTTCCGTACCTACTCAATTATTTCATTCACGTTCAATGTTACGATTCCATTTTTGACGTTATAAAAATTTAATTTAATTAGTAAACTTATAAATTTCTAAGAAATTATGAATTGGTTATAATTTAGTCATTAAAATTCATATTTTATTAATCAATAAATAATTCCACAAAAATTATACGTAACAATAAATAATTTGAATTAAATAATTTGAGATAACACTTAAATTAAGTTGCATGAACCCCTCTATGGGTAAAGGCCTCCTCCAGAGCTTCTATTCATCTCTATTTGATGCGGTAAAAGTCCATTTTTTACCTCTCTGACTGAATGCCTCGAACTCGTCTTTCCATCGTGCCTTTGGTCTACCTCTGCGCCTTAAACCGGTGGGCCCCACCATGCTGTGACAGTTTTAGTCCACCTATCGTCATTGTATCTGGAAATACGTCCAGCCCATTTCCACTTTAGGCTTTGAGCGAAAGAAACAGCGTTGATTACTTTTGTTTTTCCTAAGCAGAATGTTTAATTTTATCTAATATTTTTATTTTCAGCGTACTTCTTTCTAGCGCTCTTTGAGGTTAGTTGTCTTATGGATACAGAGTCGAAATTCTATGTCGAAAACCGTACGTGAGGCAGTAGACGCAATATGATGCTAGAAACCTCAAAATTGAAAACTGCGTGAATCTAAGTTTGGAATAACGAGGCCTATTGTATTACGGGTTGTGTAGGCTTTGCGTAGATCTTTATAGTCTTCAGGCATCGGTTTCTTAATTAAAATTTTACTTAAATTATTTTATATTTTAGACAGTAAAATACGTGCCATAAGATAAATTAACTTAAGGGGACTACAGGACCTAAACGCAAATTTTATAAGTTTTATAATGCCTTAAAATATATGATCCACTACAGTAAACAAAATCAGAAAAATATATGATATTATTAAGGATATATGCTAGGTAGATATTGTGTTGAAAACATATTATAAGTAATTTGATACGACAGAAAAAAATCACGAATATACCTCTAAAAATTTCTTTTAACGATTCAAAACCATACTAATATACATGCAATCATTCTGATTTTTGTCTGATTATTCTACAAGCAACATATTAGCATACTAGTGTTTTTTTTATACAATCTATAGCTTTTTTGTAAATCGATAATTGCTTCATATTTTGCAATAAAATACCAGCGTTGTGTCATCGCGCTTCTCTTTCTTTTCTAGGCAGTCCAACAGTGACCGCGCTTTAGGTGTTGTCGCCCTCTTAAACTAAAACATGTTTAACCTTGTTAGTTATTGGTCGCATCTGTGGGCAATGTATTTTAACGTATTTTATTTCTTAGTCACGAACATCACGCTTGTATTCCTCGAAGGATTAGACAGAGATGTACAGTCACGAGCAATACACGAGCACAGTCACTATACACTTAACAACTTTTAAAGTTATTTTCTCCTACAGTCATCATCATCATCTGCCTAGCCTTTTCCCAACTATGTTGGGGTCAGCTTCCAGTATTACTGGATATAGCTGAATACCAGTATTTTACATGGAGCGACTGCCTAACTGACCTATCTACCTTATTTTCTCCTACAGAGTTGATTTTAATTTAATGTCGTTACGAACATAGTATTTTGGAAACCATGCTATTATGAAATAGGTCTTACCTCAATGTTGCAGTCGTTATTCCATGAAAAAATCGCTTTTGTATTTTGACATTTTAGTAGTAACCCACACCCACATTGGCCCATTTTATTTATGTCCCATGTAACAGGGGGCGATCCTATTAATATAGGTATCAACCCTTAACCCTCCGCTTAAGCCCTCGCCCTCATTAGCCTTTTAATATTTCTACGTGCTTTATTTATTTACCAATAACTCATAGTACCCACTTTTCTTCCAATTAATCACAATCATCTTTCCGATACCCATCAACGTCTTCGATTGACTGGCAAAACAAAAGAACATCAATTCCGACTGATTGATTGCTATCAGAAAGTAAGAAATCTTCCTGATTGCTAGCTGTCGAGCAATCAGTCAGGATTGACTTTCATTGTGTGTGTGATGAGTAGCGACTTTGATTGAGACTTCAACATGGATGATATTGTAGGAAACAATTGCATTATTGTGTTGCCATTGTTGACAGTATTAACAGTTTTATCCGTTTTCAACCGATTACGGTGAAGCAAACAAGATGGTTACGATTTTGACCGGTATGTATGTATGTATGTTCATCTTTTCCCTCATAACTTCTAAACTACTTATCATAATTTGAAGCGTCTTGATCATACGCTGGTTATAAGGCTATGTGACGTCACATTAAATAGGTTCGGTGGCATTCTACCACGGCTATCCTCTGAACATCGCTATGAATATGTATTAAATACATTAAAATATGTTACGTGTAAGTTATTTATTTAATAGACGATAAATATTGAATAGTTTGTACATTATACAGTTTATTTAGGGCCAGCCAGCATGTTTTCTTGCATACATATTTGCTTGCTATGAAAATAATACAAAATAATGGACTTCTCTACCCTCTTCTTCTTTTTACTAAATCCAAATAATTTTATATCACTAGAACTTTCATAGGAAATCTTGAAAGATCCGTTATTGTAGATGACTATCATCCAAGCACTCATTTACAGCAAGGCTTGCAATAAACTAAAGCAAGCAGCCAAAATCTTTCTACGACGACAATCTTTCTAGCATGACGCTGTAGGTAGGTACTCATGATGGACACGATAACTTCGATCATTTGAAAAGACAATTTTAACCGAGACCTTACTGACCTTATGTACCTGTCCACACATACACATCACATAATCAGCCTATAATGTACCCACTGCTGGGACACAGGCCTCTTCTCTGTGAGAGGGAGTGGGCCGTATTTCACCACGCGGGACCAGTGCCTGTGGGTTGGTAGATGTCACATGTCTTCGAATTTTTGGTTCTAGGACATGCCATTCCTCACGATGTTTTCCCTCACCGTTTTGAAAGCAGTGTTGATGAAATAATTTACACAAAGTAAAGCGCCTTCCTGCGTTCGAACCTATGTCGCGGCCGTTACCACTGGGCCACTACTGCTCTCCACCTGGACAGGTACAGCCGGCGATTAACGAGAAGCGATTAACTAAAAATGAATGGGCCAGCAACGAGTAGCGATGGCGATGAACCACTGCTCGCTACTATGCGTATGTTCCAAGCGTGAGTGTCTGAGCGAGTGTTCTGCCCGCCAAACAAGCGTTGCTGAGCGAGTGAACAGACAGCGATCAACTATCAATACAATCTCTATCTCTTTTACTGGCAGGGAACCTACATCTATTGTACGTTTCTTGAGTGAGAAAATAGTCGATAGGTAATGGCTTACTGGTCAGCAGTGGAACAGGTGGCCTAAGGTGTCCAATATGTTAACAACTGTATTACAGGTTATCACATTAGAAGGGTTGAGAGCAGAAGGGTTTGTCAATTTCCGTTCAGTCCCTTATAAATCGACGCGACCATCTGACCCGTTGGTCACTGTGAGCACCCCCACTGCTCCCCTTACAAAGCCCGTGGCAATAAAGGAAACTAACTGGGCTGATGATGACGGCTTCGTGACGGTGCAAAGGAGTGGCTCTAAGAACCGCTGCGGCAAGGCTAATACGGAGCCCAACGAAACACTGCGTGCTCCGAAGCCGAATACCCCGGTATATATTTCCCGTCTCCACTACACCACCGACGCGGAAGACATCGTGAAGTACGTGCGCCAAAGGATGAAGTACGCGCCGAGAGTGCAGCTGCTGGAGTTGCATCGCAACGTCAACTTTAAGGCGTTTGTGGTGCGCATACCGACATGCTACCTGAATTAGGTGATGGAAGAAAACTTTTGGCCACAGAATGTGAATACCACATCGTGGCCGTGGCCGCCGCTTTCGTGGACAAGTGCTACCGGAACGTACAAAGCCTTAGTGCAACAAAGTGATACTAACATTGTTTTAAGTTTTTTTACTAACTGCACAATTTATTGTTATTATATGTATATTTAGGCGAAGGTATTTATCTATGGGTCTTTGTAATCTGAAAATAAATGGTTTATTATTATTAAGTATAAATTAAAGTTGGTTAACAGAATTAATACCTGATGTATGATACGTTGGGTTAAATGATTCAAAATTGAATCCGAAGCTACACTTATCTGAGCTCGATTCAATGGAAACCAATTACACGAGCCTTTAAAGATTGTGAATTTAATTTTAGTATTTTCATTTTAGTTGTTTTAATAATACACGCGTTTAATTGAAAATGGAGGCATTGCTCAGTAGGCATTTGTTTTTTCATAAGAGTGAGCTAAGGGTATTTTATCAACACTGCTCTCAAAACGGTGAAGAAAACTGGCCCCTAGAACCAAAAATTTGAAGACATATGCGACATCTACCAACCCGCACTGGGCGCCCGTGGTGGATTAAGGCCCACTTCCTCTCACGGAGTGGAGGCCTGTTTCCCAACAGCGGGACCGTTATAGGCTGATCATGGAGGTTAGATTTCGCACAAACCCTGCCAGAGGTATAATATGAGCTGCATCCAGACCGCGGTTGGTTGACGACACTGTGATATATTTTGGATTATTATGATTATGAGAAGACACACTTTGAGACGACGATTTACGTCGATCCACTGCGGTCTGGTTGCACGCTTAATCGTCCCCCACATACCCAATTATGGCTCTTACTGAGTAACTGTTAGATATCTTAAGACTTAAATTATAAGTCACAAGATCTCTAACAGAACTGAACTGATATTTTTGCGTGTTTAGACAAACCAAATTATCGTTAAGTACCTACTGTAGATTTTTTTTTAAGATTGACATAATTCTTCAGTTTAGGTAGCTAACTTCACTTCGGCAAATTACTGCTAAATCAAATAATAAAAAACCGGCCAAGTGCGTGTCGGACCACGCACAATGAAGGGTTCCGTAATTGGGAAGTTGGTATGAATTTATCCCAAAAACAAACTCGACATTGTAGTTGAAAAACATGTTCTCTTATAAGTGAACATTTTTCTCAACTACAATGTTAAGTTTGTTAATCGATGTATACATCGACATATGCCACAATCAATTCTCCAACTGCAAAGGCGAACGGCAGGCTTGTATGGGACCTGCTGGGGTCGCGGGAAGGTACTTATGGGTCACCGAGGCCCCCGCAACACAGGCAACAGGAAGGAATACGGGTGGGTTTTAGTCAGTAAGAGTCTGACACACCCTCCCGCTCCGCCCAGAGCGGGAAAAGTTATTTGATGGTTACCCACCCTCGGCTTGTATGGGTCTTTCAAAGAGATGTCAGTAGGGGTCCACTAGGGCCGATGCCTGCCGGGGTCGCGGGAAGGTACTTATGGGTCACCGAGGCCCCCGCAACACAGGCAACAGGAAGGAATACGGGTGGGTTTTATTCAGTAAGAGTCTGACACGCCCTCCCGCTCCGCCCAGAGCGGGAGAAGGTATTTGATGATTTCCCACCCTAAAAAAAGGCTTGTATGGAACTTTCTTACAGCTAATAAAATTTCGTGTTTTGGGATATTTTTTGTTTTAATAGATAGTTAATACGATAGACAAGCCCTTTTTAAATTCTTGGATTTTTAGAACTTGGGACTTAAAAGTTATAACCAGTTTTATTTTTAAGGTATTTTTTGAGTACTAGTGTATCAATGTAGATGGTTACTTATAGGCACATAAACATTGTTTCGGTAATAAAGTATATGTTCTAGATTGCTTGTCGCTATTTTTGTAGTGTATTACTTACTATCAAGTAGATAAATTGAGATGAGGATCGTACCTACTCAGCGGAGTGCATTAGGAGATACCTATGTCGAGCAGCTGACTGCAACAGTTTGATAGTGATGAAGTCCTGATGGGGTTTTAAGTGTAGGTAAATAAAACAATACAGTTAATAGTTTTTTTTAAGTACATTTATTTTATTTACAATTAATTAATTCGTAAATTACTTCATCTAAGAAGGGGACAGGTCGGGTAATACCCTCATGGCGAGCATAGCTTAAATACCAACATAACTGCGTTTAGCTTACGACTAAATTACGTGTAGTTATTAAAATCTTTTTTAAAATATTATTAATTAATCCGAACTTCTAAAAATAGTACACTTACATGAAAATAAATGGCTTAGTGGCCTTAATATGTGGTACAAATTCTATAACAAAACAACAAAAAAGTAAGCTGTACGAAATCTGCCGTTCACCTTTAAGTTGGTCGACTATTACTCGTTAACTTGTTACAAAGCCCACTTAGCTGCAATAGTTTTACTTTTAATTTCATTATATGTACTATTGCCATGAATTTTTTCACATCTCTATAAACAACCATTTAGCTGGGGGACAGTTGACTCTAACAAAAATTAGCACTTTAATGCTTAATATTACGCATGCGGATTCTTGAATCGAAAGGCGGTGTTCACATACCAACAATATTTTTAAACGGCTTATCCAACGATACCCCACACCATGGAGAAGACGAGAAAAAAAAATATCATTCCCACATTATGTGCAAGGAAGGTACCCTAAAAAATTTTAACTTAGATTTTATTTTACCACTTGTCTGCGTGATTAATATATACCTACCTACCTATACCAATTACCTATGCCAAATTACAGCTTTCTAGTACTAAGCGTCTCTGAGCTACAGTGAGGACAGACAGACAGATAGACGGACATAGCGAAACTATAAGGGTTCCTTGTTTACCACGGAACCCTAAAACAGAGATTGAGTATCCCTATACGTCATTATTGAACAAGAAGTGATACAATCATCTACTCTATAATATTTAACATTAATTAAATTTAACATCCAGACTGCCGTATTCCAACAAGACTGTGTGTTGTTACACTGTAATCAGAGGTTTCCATGTAAATCAAATGCAACCCAGTCCGTACATAATTTGTTAACAGAATTGTTAATCCTGTTCAAATATTCCGTTACAAATTCACTTAAAGCAGCACTAGAAGTGTTTAAATCAAAATGATTTGTTGCTTGCAGATATATTTAGGTTGTAGATTTATTTGGGCTTAAAAAATAACTCTACTTAAAGAAACCTGACAGTTTTTTACGCAACTGCGGTCAAACTCAAAAGGAGGTGTGAATGTTTTATTGGTTAAACACAAAGATTACTTAAGCTTAAGGTGATGGGGTTGTTCTTCGAACAAAGATTAGATATGATAAATAAATACTAACACATTAATACCAGATGGAATTATTAGGAAGCCACGTTATTGAGATATTTCATCTTTATTTCTTAGGTTGGCCTATTGTCGGGTCGCGGGAAAGTCCGAAAGGGATACCGCAGCCTCTGGCAACATACAGGCAACAGAAGGAACACGGGTGGGTTTTAGTCAGCAAGAGTCTGACACACCCTCTCGCGCCGCCCAGAGCGAAAAAAGTTATTTGATAATACCCACCAAAAAAAATTGCTTGAAATTGCCCCTGGTTTTGCAACCTCTCGCTCTCCTGTCCTGAATTATAGCTTTGTATCACGTAGGCCATTTATCTATCACATAATTAATTTATCTTTCATTGCTTAATTTTTTATAAAACTTGGACGGAAAAACTGTAACCAAACGCATCAAGAACCACAGGATATGCTATCTTGCACATGTGCACAGGCGCCGCGAACCACATCTGTTACATGCAACAATGCAGTATATCGCCAAATCCAAGAAAGTCGGATGACCTATTTACACCTGGAATGACAACCTAAAGCAGGACATGAATTACTTCGACATAGAAATCAACTTTTGAATGGACACGGCTGAAGATCGAGATAAGATCAGAAAGGCTGCTAGCGTGATTTACAAGAAATCAGAAACGGATAGTAGCGAAACCTCAGATGAAGACATTGGAAACAGCAACATGCAACACAGCATAGCAGTGATACACACAGAAAAGAGTCTAGAAAGCAACTGGACCTGAGCCAACCTGGCGGTGATGTTAAAAGATGCCCTCGCTTAGATAAATTACCCGTCTCTCCAGTATTCCATTGCTTGGAATAAAGGATGCATAATAATAATCCTTCTTATCATAAGCGCACGTCTTCCTGACCATTACCGCGCCCCCCGGTCTACTCTTTGATATGGAATGGTCTCTGTAGTCCTATGAAACATGAGGCTCCAGGGACTAGTGCGAATCCTTGCGTTCATTCGAGCCATCGAGTCTGGTTTAACCACGCTGGGGTCGGTGCATTTCATTAATTCATTCATTCATGTCATTGCTTCATTTTTTATAAAGAATAAAAAATGAAGCAATGACAGATAAATCAATTTAATTACCAATTGTGATGTATTAAATGAAGCAATGACAGATAAATCAATTTAATTACTAATTGTGATGTATTAGTTTTATTCTAGGTGCATCGTCTTCACATAGTTATATGATTAATGTATACAAAATATTATAAAACATTTTAAAAGAGTAACGGTGGAGTTTCTTGCCCATTCTTATTTCTTATTTTTTTTAAAAACGTTGCCCCACACTAGGAATTTCTTCCTGTATCGTGGGTGCGTTTACAAACATAGAAACTCACAAGCATAAACACCCAGACCCGGAACAATTACTTGCAGATCATACAAATATTTGTTCCGTGCGGGGATCGAACCCGCGACACGCTGCGCAGCAGTCGATCGCTCAGCCATTACGCCAACCGTTTCGTCATTATTCTCCCTACGAAACTACCTTTGGGAAGGGGCAACTGCATAGAATCGCTTATATTTTTCTGTTAATTTTGACGTTCAAAAGTGCTCTTTATGTGCCTCTTGGACATAAATAATATAATAAAGACTTTGACTTTGATCTTTGCGCCTTATTAGTCCCAATTCAAATCAACTCGGCCTATCACAATCCACTGGACTTTCCCAATATGCGCAAAACACCCGGTTCTCTGTTTTCGATATTCAGTCTATCCCAGCCACCTAGCTGCACCTATCACATTAAAATTTCTGTCACTTTTTCTTTAGGACAGAAACTTGCTATAAGTTATTTATTAGACGAATATTGGTATTGGTAGGTACCAATACCAATATTCGTCTAATAAATACCTAATATACAGTGCGAGGCTTTATAATGTGCAAATATTTTAACGAGGAAATCTATGCTTAATTTTATCGTCGGAAAAAATATTTAAAAAATCCATTTTTTTAACACTTCGTAGAAAATGTTATGATTGAGTTGTAATCGTGCAATTTTTATTATTGTGTAGCTAATACGAAGAAGAATAACTTAAAAACCATAAGAATAACTTAAAGTAATAAAAAAGTTAAAAAATACTCGTTTATTTTCAATTGAGGGTAGTTTTTTTTCCACAATTTTCATTTTATAAGGACACCTAATTACTTCCAATTATTAAGGAGTTTGTTTCATCGCGATAGATCATTTAGTTACACTGGGGTCACAGTAGCGAACAACATTAAAAAAAAAACATAAAAAATATAAAAACATATTTAGATTTTTTTAAATATTTTTCCGTCGATAAAATTGAGCATATATTCCCTCATTTCAATATGTGCACATTATAAAGACTCACACTGTATATCATAATACATTGAGAAATTCACAACGACATGCTGTTCTATGAAAAAACAATACATATAAAGCAATGTGCGTGATCTCTAATGTGCTTTACACATCGTCATGACACGCAAGGAGGGCGCTTACAGCCGGGTTTACGCTTCGAATGGACTGGGTACAAACCTTACATGCACTATCTGGTTTGAGCCGGGTTTAAATTGTGTTACGTGGTACAGTCTTCTGTTCTGTAGAAGATTTTGTGCATTTTGGGCGGGAAGGAGGTATCATTAAGTACTGGACCATACCTGGGTACCTTCTTGTTTCGGAGATATTGTAGGTCAAAGTTCCAACTTTTTTTCACGTCGTTTTAAATGTCATAACTTTAAATACTCCCACAACTCTTGCATCTATGCATGCACCCACAAAAACAATGTTTTGCGTACGTTACAATGATATAGTGGCGTGCTGTGCTGGCTGACATATAGCAAATAATTGAATTTAATGTTTTAATGCGTAGTGTAATTTATTTTCCATACTATTGTATAGAATCAAGTTTTTCTAACTGAACAGACAGACAGCTGTGCTGCTGGGGAGTTTATTGCCCAAGTTCTGCCCAGCGAAAGCATTAAGAAGTGGTGCAGGACGGGCGTTTTGGTGGACTGTCTTATGTAATTTTGACGTTCGAAAAGTGCTGATTCTCAGCCTAGTATAAAGACTTTTGATTTTGATAGCCCGCTGCCGTAAACAGACATTTTTCTCACCAAAATAAAAGTGGTTTTCCAGCATCAACTGTTGCTCAATGTTACTTAGTTTGTTGTACAGAATGCGTAGATAATGGCTATGGTATGGGTCTTTTTTACACCCTGTAAGTATAACTTCATTTGTGTTTTGTAGTCACCGACGTTATCATAATTCACTACCACAACGGTCCAAACCAGCTGCCCTTTCTTCAATGTATTTGGTTCTGCCGCTATTAAGCATTTCTATTGATGGCTTTCACAATCTTTTTATTCATATTGTCTCTCGCACAATCCCTTTATAGTTCCTTTGGTCATCCCTCATACCTAATAAAAAAAATCTTTATGATATTATGTCCCTCATTCGTCTGCATCTCACGCTCTTACAACCGCTTAAGACGATGACAACACCTAAACCGCAGTCACTCTCAGATTGCATAGAAAAGAAAGAGACGCGCGATGACACAACGCTTGTAATTTATTGCAAAATATGAAGCAATTCTATATTTACTCAAAATTGAGTTGAGTAATCGAAAATAAAAAACAACCAAGTTCTGCATTCAAATAAGACGTTCTTGTTATTAATTAAATACGTAACGTATGTTGATATTTAATGCAGATATTTTGGATTAGAACTCAAGGTAAGAGGTTAGTTTAACGTTAGTTTGTATCGAGATTTTCTTTCTAAACGTGTTTCGGTAACAACCAAGTTCTGGGAAATATGTTCAAAATTAACATATATTTTTTCCGCTACCACAAACTATACTAATTTGGCATTTTTTTTTTCTTAAGAGAAGCCTATTTTGGTCAATTGGGTCTTGCCAGCCTTAACACGCAATTTCTCAGTCACCAGCGTCACTTTCTTCAAGTTGAACTTGTTATTTTATGAACATTCCCCAAAAAGTACCCAATCTCATCTCATTACTTGAGATTCGGTACTTTATGGGGAATGTCAAATTTAACTAGCCTATGTTGTCCTAAGGACAAAGGTCTCTCTCCCTTTTCCACACAATTCTGTCTTTTGCTAGCGCCGGCCAGTCGATAGAATCTAAGCTCGTCCCGCCATCTTCGCCTTGGCCTATCGCGATATCGTGCGTTTAATGGGACCCAATCGGTGGTTCTTTTAGCTCATCTGACATGCGGTAGACATGTCCGGCCCAGTCCCACTTAAGCTTAGTAAAGTAACAACCCTTCATAATCTTTTCAGCCTTTAAAAAGATTAACACCCCAAAAAATATGAACCAATTTTTAACACGCGACCTCATACAACTTACAATCGAACGTATCATAACGGTCTCATATCCCATTATATCGTTACGAACACAAAGCCCATAATTTTCAGTTTGCGTGTTGATAGGCCTACAATTAATTGGCTTGGACTGTTCATATTGGATTTACTAAGTAATTACAGCCTTGTTTTGTAAAGTGTTAATGTTAATGCGGTCGGTAAATAGTCCATATGTTTGTTCCTTATTGTTAAAGCTTGTTAGGTGATGGGATGTGGAATATTTTATGATTTTATGTTAGTATACTACTACTGCTACAAAAAAGCATGCATGTTTTTTATTTATTCTTTATTCGCGCAGGTATGTTACCTTGACGGACTCCCAGGGCTGTTTTATTTAAAGATTCAGGTTTCAGTGATTATTTAGATCCGATCCAGATAGATAGATCCTTCTTTGTGTATGCTTAAAATGGCCTATTTCAATCGATCAATCTATCAACTGACCGTATCGTAGACCACTGCTAGAAATAGGCCTGTCCAAAATTTTGCCGCTACCGCCAGTTCTCACTTTCTGTCAGAATCCCAGTCTGTCTCAGCAACCTTTTTATATCATCTTTCCTTCTAGCGTCTCACGCCATTTCCCGATTCGTTGTCTACAACCACGGATTCGTCTGCTCAAACGGCCATGCTGTCCTTTGATAAACAAAATATCCTTCTTTTTCAATAACTTTCAATTTTCTATAGTGTTTTTCACACCATTTCCGCCGCATTCTCCCACAAAACCAAATTGACGCACAGGTAACCAAATGACTTATTGATTTTACCCTCCGAGCCAGGACTTATGCATGAAACCCTCGAATCATTTATGCATGAATGCGGATATCCGCTGGCTTAGTTGTGCATATCATTTACAACTGTTAGGGAGATATGAGTTCGAGGACTTGAATTGTTTAATTTGGTTATTTACATAATCAGCCTATAATGTTCCCACTGCTGGGACACAGGCCTCCTCTCTGTGAGAGGTTTTGATTTGGTTATTTAATTGTAGATTTTTCAAAACGAATTGCTTTTCTAGATCTCGGATAGCAAAAATGTTTGGCATCACTGTACTGTTGATATGAAATTTAATTCATACAGAACGGCTCACCACATTACAGTATCATTTTAGATTGAAAAAATATTACAGAAACGACAAAAAATAATATGTTTTGGTTCAATTTATTTATAGTGGTTTATTTATTTGTGTACACACAAAACACTAAACAGAGGAATATGTATAAAGATAGAAAAGCACAAAGGCACTGCTTATTTCATTAGACATTTCTTACTCCGGACCTGCGACAGAAGAGTTTGTTATGAGACGCAGACACCGTGTGTAAAAACACAATATATTTTAAATACACATACATAAACTCACGCCTTCTTCCCATGGGGTAGGCAGAAACTAGAGAACGCCACCTGCTACCCTCCTTACATACTCATTTTGCTTCGGTTATGTTCATTCATCTGGTCTTACACGCACGCCGGTTACGAGTACTACGCACCTGACCTTTTTGAAGAACATCACCAATGAAGTCACTATACGTGTTCCTGGGGCATCCCCTCCCGGCGTTTCCACGCACATCTGCCTTGTAAATACCTTTTGTTAGTCGCATTTCATTCATCCTCTCAACATGACCAAACCATCTAAACATATAATAGCAAATATATTGTTATTTAAAAGTGCAGGTTTATTTTCTCAATTTGTTTTTGATTTAGAATTATAACCTTTATGGCAAGTAATAAGCACTCTCTATGTGATACACCATTTTATTATTGGCTCTAGAACAATATTGTATTATGTCTGCTAGAACGATGTTTGCAACAGCCTTCTATTGAACACAGTGTCTATCTGCGACTCAGAAATAATTGATAATACAGAAAGAAAATAAGTAGAATCGACTTGAAAGTAGAAAATATACTTTCCCAATAAACAGTTCAGGAAAACGACCTCGTATAATGTAGTGATGTCATCCTTGAAGAACGTTGCCCCTACCCACTCTATAGGTAGTCAATCCACTGCCAGACGTAGTTACCTTCAATTTTGCTGTTTCATTTTGTATCGCTCTTTAATTGGTGAATCATTGGGTAAACAATTTTCTTGTGTTGATATTTCCTTTGTTTAAAAATCGGCCAAGTGCGTGTCGGACCACGCACAATGAAGGGTTCCGAAGTTGGGATGAATTGATCCCAAAAATCAACTTAACATTGTAGTTGAAAAACATGTTCTCCCATACATCGATATATATCATGGTCAATTCTGCAAATGCAAATTTAAGTTGGTCGACTATTACTCTTTAAGTTGTAAAGCCCACTTAGCTGTGAAAGATTTTCTTTTAATTTCATTATATACTACTGCCATGAATTTTTTCACATCTCCATTAACAACTATTTAGCTGGCAGGGGGGAGGGGGGTATTTATTTTATTTTTTATTCTCGTCTACCCCATAGTGAGGGGTATTGTTGGATAGGCCGTTAAAAATATTGCGGGTTTGAGAACACCACTTTTCGATTCAAGGACCCGCTCCCGTAAAAATAAGGGGTTATTGTAAACTCGCCATAATGAAAATTTGCCACACGTAAAAATTATAGTAAACTCGCCACAGTCTTATCTGTCTCACGAAAACTTGCCACAGCTTTAAAAGTACCGATAGCAAACGAAGTAGTAGTGTTTAATAAAATAATAATACATACTAGTGTAGTGAGTAATACTGTTTATATACATATATGTATATAATTATTTTCTAACAAAATTAATTTGTACTAAAGGTTTATATCAATACCTACGTACTAAAATCAATAACAATAGCTTTGGTATCTCGTCTTACAGTATAATGACAATTTTTCGATCGCTCCAAAAGGTATTTAAAAATCTCAAAAACTTATCCAAAAATACAAAAGTTTCTAATTTTAAGTACCAGCCCTTTAGCGACTCGCTAAAATGAAACCGGTTTGGCCCGTGCTAGCGCAGAGCCGCACAGTGGAACGAATGTATGGGAGCGGTTGGACGTAGACATGTCCGAAAAATAAGAGTAAAATTATGACAAACTAATGATGCCATCTTATTCGATTACTTAATGCCTTCATAAATTGTGGTGATGAATTTCTTCATAACTCCCATATTTCGGGAGTAATTTGAGAAAATGTGAAATTTTACTATGAAAATGAGTGTATCGAGCTCTCTCCCTCCTGATTCCGGGCTTGTTTCAAGTAGCGGTCTCTAATATCGTAATGCTATTACTAAGAGCTATATTTAATACTAAGACACATAGTGCGCCAAATGTGCACTTTCTGGGATAAAAGGAAATGAAAATTTAAAAAAAAAAACGTTTTTTCCCCATTTGTATTTACTTTAAACCGCAGACAGACTTATTAAGAGGTCTATAAATATATTATATATATACAGAAATATATATTAACAAAAATATTCACAAGAACTGATGAGAGTATGACTTTTAAGTAAGTTGATAATAAATTACCTAGTTTCATTAAAAGTACAATAAATAATTAAGATGTAAGCTCTAATTTACTAAGTTACACATTTTAAAACAATAACATCATTTAATTATCTTCGTCATCATCATCATCATCAATTAATTCAAATTCAGAATCGATGTCCGCTAAATCATTTATGTTAACAAATTCGATATCACTTTTCTCAGAATCCGTAAGCTCATAAAATTCCTTAAAAGAAGATTTTTTTACAAACTTATTTCCTTTTGGACGGATACTTGTAACAAGTGGATCAGAAGACAGTAAAAGATTGTGCATAATATCTTCATTGCATGAGATACTGCTATGCTTTCGAGAATGCCCCTCTCTATATTTTCTAAAATCTTTATTTCTAGCCTCAGATGCCTCTTCGGATAGAAAACCAATGGGCACAATTGACATGTTCTGAACTATGTCTGGCCCATGCATTAAAATTTTATGAAGTGAAGAAGGCATATAATACCATGGGTATAACTCCACGTAAAGCTTAGCAGTATCAAAGCAGAACTCTCGGAATTTAGTTACGTTGATCTTCTCTCCTGATGAAATACACTGCAAGATCACACAGATTTTTCTTAAAAGCATAGCATCTATTCCGGTCAGTTCAGCAGATTTAGTGTAGTTTTCAAAAAATCTCCTTGCCGAGTTGCCATTGTTGGTGGATCCACTGCCTTGTTTCACAACATCGAGAAGTAAGCCCGTTTCTCTTCTTACAGCCTCTTGAACTCTTTTCTTCCTGTCATCAACTTGCCTTTTTGCTATATCACCCCTTACTTGCCATGATTTTATGTCTAATTTGTAGGAAATGTGTAATAAGCATTCCATTGAGCGAATCCAAGCATGAAGGGTGCTTAAGCTATATTTATACATGTCCTCGTTTGCGTGTTTATCTTTGATTAACTCTAAATTATTCATTTCTTTAGGACAAGCCTTGCATATGTCACACACTGAAGCTGCTGTATTGGATATAATGGAATGAATTTTACCATCAATCATTGTCAACAGCAGTTGGTGTTTGACACTAATTCCATCAGTGATGGTGGATGGAGTTAAGGCTTCAATCTCTGCTTCGATTTCAGCCATCTCTCTCTGCACATTTTCTTTGGTTTCCTTTATAAACTTAAACAATATTGGCCGGCAAAATGAAGTGGAAGATGGTCGCTCGTTTTCCCAAATTGTTACACCTTTTGAGACGAGCCGCAGTGGTACAAGACTAATCATAAAATTACTAGCAAGATCGATTTGCTCATCTTCACTCGTCCTTTGATGATAAATGCTTTGGCTAGATGATCCGTCAAAACCCCATTTGCTGGTCAATACGAGCTGTTGATTGGGATCAACAGGGGTTTCTAACGACCTAATAAGTCTTCTTGAGGTTAAATCCATCAAGGCTTGTAATTTGATTTTTGCAGAGCTCTCTGTAACTGTGAGATCTTCTTTGGCCGGATAGCACTTAATTTTTTCTTTAACCAACATGTAGTAACTCGGGTATTGAAGAGCTCCTTCTTGAGTGTTGAAATCCCGAAGAGTGTTATAGCGCCATTTCGATAAGTTCATCGATACATAAAGAGCCAATGCCTTCAAAGGGGATATTTCCCGTACCTGAATTGATTTACCTTCAATGAAGGCTTTGATTTTTGAGGCCTCTTCTGGATTCTCCGTCAAGTATTTCATAACATAAGCTGTATCGCTTTGTCCTGCCTTTTGAAGCGCCCTTTCGGCCGAAAACATAATTTCAGCGCTGCTACTGCTGCATGAAAGACTATCTTCAGTGCGTCTTCTTTTTTGCCGGTTACTAAGGTCCTCAAAAGATTTACGAGGACTAGGATGTGTACAAGTTGAAGCATCAGATTTAGCAGGAGAAATTATGGGCTCGATGACGTCACTTATATTTTCTGTAGAAGGTTCCATATTTTCATTCTGTAATTCCGGCCATTGAATTGCAGCCTGTAGCCAAATCTCATGTTTCTTCCGAAACTTATCTGTGCTTCTTCCAGACTGTGTCCATTTTGCATAAATGCGGTAGCAAAATCGACGACACCAGTCTTTTAAACTTGTTTCAGCACTTTCACATAACTGAACACAACTGTTATCTTTTAAAACACTGAACAAATAGTTAAAGTCGCGTAAATCTTTATGTGCGCGTGCGCATAAAGCAACGTGAATATCAAGATTTGTATTAAAATTTGGAAAATACATTGCGAGATTAGCTTGGATACAACGAGGTGTAAATCAACACTGATTTTAAAGTTACTAATAGTGACCTATTTATATAAAATCCAGGTATCCCAGGTATCCTTTGTTAAATATTGCAAGGTAATTAGTTATTGTGATAATTAGTAAATGATGCATGCTAAATTAGTGTATTAAGAGCCATTTAGTAATTAAATAATAGCAATGTTCTTATCAGTAATCATTAGTGCATCAGTTTTATATGTAAACCTTAAGTCCCTAATTATATATCCTAATTAGCTTATATCTTCTCTAATTGGCTGCTCAGAAATGTTATTGTAATAAGGTAAACCTTTAGAAAAACGGTTTTAATCAACAAAATAAACAAAAAATAAAAAAATTGTGTTATAAAATAAACATCACTCTTTATCCCAGAAAGTGCACATTTGGCGCACTATGTGTCTTAGTATTAAATATAGCTCTTAGTATTAGCATTATGATATTAGAGACCGCTACTTGAAACAAGCCCGGAATCAGGAGGGAGAGAGCTCGATACACTCATTTTCATAGTAAAATTTCACATTTTCTCAAATTACTCCCGAAATATGGGAGTTATGAAGAAATTCATCACCACAAGTTATGAAGGCATTAAGTAATCGAATAAGATGGCATCATTAGTTTGGCATAATTTTACTCTTTTTTTTCGGACATGTCTACGTCCAACCGCTCCCATACATTCGTTCCACTGTGAGCCGGCACCGCATACCTGCCCCTCTACCCCGCACTTGTGCGGACCATTGCATTTGTCTATTAAGTTATAACAGTGGTTCGGTTAACAACAAAATACATTGTGGTGACATTAGTAGCAATTATATTATAACTACACAGTGCAATTTTGATGAACTTGAAATTGTTTTTTTAAATAATGGATGAAAACATTGCGAGTTCAAGTTCGGGCGTAGTTGATGTGAGTATTTTTTTTAATTATTACATTTGTTTCATATTTTTGACTAGCTATGTGCCATCCCCAGTAATTTACTCTAGGCGAATACTTTACCGGTAACGTTACTTATAACATTAACACAGGGTAATATTGGGTAAGAACAAAATAGAATGAAACATCGTTTGTGTTTATGAGTAAACCAACAAAAGGTACGTTGTTAGAAGTTTAAATACAACCGATATTATCTATTCTAAATATTATTTCCCCACAATATTCCCTGTAACTTAGAAAGTAAGATTCGAACTATTTTTTACAGATTACATTTACGACTACAGAAAGAGGGCGGCGACTACTTGTAAGGCATGGCTACACGTACCATTTTCATCGACAAAATAAAACAGGAACTGTATGGAGATGTACAAATCGTAGACTTTGTAATGCTACAATTACAATTTCTGAGTCTCCGAACATTAGAATCCTGCAAGAGACTGCTCACAAATGCTTACCAAATGAAGTAAAAGTAGATATTTTGAAGATAAAAAATGTATGTAAACAGAAAGCAGCATCTTCATGTATGCCTATACCTAAGATATATCAAGAGGCGTTCCAGGCTACCAAAGATGCAGGTTACGATTTATTAAACGCCATACCCAATCTTTCAAATATGTCGCGAACACTCTACAATGCGAGAAATCGTGAATTAAATGTACCAAAAACCTGTTTCTCGAAACTGGAAGATGTGATCATACCAGAAAAATACAAACATTTATTTATGTTGTTCGATGATGACAGTGAGCCCGAAAACAGAATGATCGCGTTCTCTACTATGGCAGCTCGTGAAGTAATTCCAACTCTCAAGACTTTTATGTCCGATGGAACATTTTCAAGCTGTTGCACTCCATTTTACCAGTTATATTGCATACACGGGGACGTAAATAGCAACAGTGAATCTACTAACATAGTACCAGTAATCTATGTTCTTATGCCTAACAAAGAAGAAAGGTCTTATTTACGTTTATTTTCATTAATAAAGCAGAATTTACCAAATTGGAAACCACAAACAATGGTCGTAGATTTTGAAGTCGCCGTTATAAATGCGATAAAAATAGCATTTCCAGAGATACAGCTGCAAGGTTGTAACTTTCATTTCAAACAGGCACTGGCAAAAAAAGCACATGCCTTAAAACTGAACACCAGCGAAGAGAAAAACATGTAACTATGTGTGCTGCATTGGCTCATGTAAGAAAGCAGGATATTGATGATGCCTGGTTACATATAATGGGAGAATCACCACCTAATGAAGCTACCAATAAATTTAATGATTATTTTGTAAAGCAGTGGCTAGAAAACAGTAGTTTAGAAAATATTTGGAATGTCCACGGAGTTCGCCACAGGACCATTAATTCTGCAGAAGCATGGCATAAACGCCTTAATAATAACATGGGAAAAAAGAAACCTAATTTACTTCATTTTCTTGACGTCCTAAAAAAAGAAGCCGAGTATATGGATTGGAAATTAAAAAGAATAAGTTTTAAAATACCGCTTAATTTGAGAACGTGTCGGTCAATTGCATACGATAAAAAATTAAAAGCCATCGCTGACAATTATGATAATATGCCTCTAGCAGAAGTAATAGCAAAAATAGCTGCATTGCAACAATTGTAATAATATGCCAATTGATTACATAATACTGATGTACAATTTTATCAATACTGTGATCTTAAACTAAATAGTGTGTTTTCTTCCTATTGTAATAGTAAGTTTGACTGTGATTTTTAATTAAGCCAAAGTTAAATATTTTAAACTTATATGTCGTACCTGTTAAATTATTTAAGATAAATAAATACTGTTGATTTTTTTTAAATATGTAATGATTTTACCTTATATTTTATCTGTGTTTAAAGGATAAACGTCTCTACATTTTATATTATGTACCAATGTAGTTGTAAGTTTGATTGTGTAATACAAAATGCTGTGATTTGTAATCAAGCCAAAGATAGTTATTTTCGTTAGTAATTCCTATTTTAAAACATAGTTAAACCTTTTTATCTATTATTTATGCAATTAAACTGATCTATCTATCTATATAATCACGCCTCTTACTTTCCATTAAACTGATTGTTACATAAAATCGTTTTCTTCTTTTTCTTTATTCTGAAACTACATTACTTTTACTTGCTGTCGGTACATTCAAAACAAGTTTGACGTACCTGTGACAAGTTTACTATACCTGTTGTGAATTATTTTGTCACTGTGGCAAGTTAACTAATATTTTTAAATGTGGCGAATTTTCGTTGTGGTGAGTTTACAATAACCCAAAATAAGCATTAAAGTGCAAATTTTTGTTAGAGTCAAGTGTCCCCCCCTCCCCTAGCCAGCTTATACTTGCCTTGCTTACAAGATTTGTATACCCGCCAAAGTACCTCGGCTCGTGCATCGGATGATGTTGATGATAGTCATAGTCCTATTTTTACCATAATAAGAAGCCAAGACAAATATATATAATATTTTAAAATCGGTTATTACTTGAAGTGATGGCCTTTTTTTTTTTGGATGGGAAATCATCAAATAACTTCTCCCGCTCTGGGCGGAGCGGGAGGGTGTGTCAGACTCTTACTGACTAAAATCCACCCGTATTCCTTCCTGTGCCTGTGTTGCCAGGGGCCTCGGTGACCCATTAGTAACTTTCTGCGACCCCGGCAGGCATCGGCTCTAGTGGACCCCTACATTTGTGCTGACGACATCTCTTTGAGGCGAGCGTGGAATACAACGCGCCGTCGACCCGGGCTGAAGTTATGGCCTGAAACACAGGTTTGAATAAACCTAGATCGGGCGAGTCGCTACCTAACATTCTAACTCCAAACCATCATTACTTGCACCTGTAATTAAAAATACTTTAGTTTTAGTTTATTTTTAGGCACTATTATTGTATAAAATATTTACTACTGTTGGCTAAATACACACTCACACAGTACAGTACACTTTTACACTACGCTTTTTGTAAATGTTTTTATTAAATAAATTATTATTATTACTTTTAAAGTAAACTTTCATACGCAGTTATGTACTTACATAAACCGCCTTTTACATAAGAGTTGCGCGAGTTACAGAACACCACGTGCGAAGGAACTTTTATAGTATTACAAGGGTAGAGATATATTGCAATTCATAGGTACTCTTAGCGAAATGAAAAGCTATTTGCAATATTTTACCACCCATAATCGCACTGCTCCTTATCAGCCATAAAAGCAGTGCAATTTCCCAGGAAAACTTTTAAGGTAAACACTAAACACCTTAATATTAACAACCCTTATAAATACACCTTTAGACACACCTTAGTTTATAGTAGACTATAACAATAAGCGCTCGGCTTTTGTTTTGATCGTTTCCGTAATATTATGATACCTTCGCTCCAAGAAAATAAACACTGGCTGTTATTTAGTTAGGTATTTTTGTAACGCCGACATAGAGTAGATTTCTGATAGAGGCTCAGGCTTCTACAACCACTGGATTCGGTTAAAAGAATATGTTAAGCAGGCAATAGAATACAATTATTTCGTTTATTTCTCACAAACTTTTCAGTGACATAGAGAATTGTCATATAATAATAATAATAAATAATAAATGTTATTTCAATAACTTACAATTGGTTACATTTTCCTTTTAGGAATGCCCGTTTAAGCAAAATAAATGCTATATATTCCATATTATTATTATGTTATATATGTTTACCCATAATGTTTCGTGAAAAATAAGCTTTATTTTTATAAGTATAAATACATACACACTATGGAACTGTGGTGGCATCTACATCGCCACATGCGAATTACGCAACACACTGACGTCACGCAAAAGCTTGCATCGCGCAAGCAGAGTTTTGCCGCGCAACTAGGATATATATAACGTCCCGACCTCAACCGTCGCGCGTCGGGCAGTTGCCCACCAGACACGACACCCGTCTTATAGAGGATGAATGAACTTTACACCCTTTTTTTGTGGTGTGAAATCATCTAATAACTTCACCCGCGCTGGGTGGAGCGGGAGGGTGTGTCAGACTCTTACTGACTAAAACCCACCTGTACTCCTTCCGTTGCCTGTATTGCCAGGGGCCTCGGTAACCCTTTAGTACCTTCCCGCGACTGCGGCAGAACTTTACACCCTGTTCCTCATACCTCTATAGAAGTATCATATTCATCATGTTAAATGCAAACGGGCTATGTCAAAGACTTAGCTACTCAGCATTCAGCGAACGTGAGTTAAGAAGTAATTGAAATAGAAGTGAAGAACAAGAGTGTAGAGAAGCGATGAGAAGACCACATCATCATCCCCTTCTCATCGCTTTCTACACTCTTGTTCTTTTTGAAATACACATCGCAATGCTGCAATAGTACGAAGAAGCTCGGTCTCTGTTGTTGTATCTACTCTCATGCCAATACCTTGTAATAACAGCGGTAGTAAACTTCGTTTCGGAGTTACTTGTGTTGTTCGCGATTTATGCGAATATTTTGTTACTGCTGTGTGATTTCCAATAAAGGGGACCGTTTTGCTTCCCGTTGGGAATTTCCTCCCAAAATTAATTACGTAATTCTGGAATTACTTATCCTCCAATCAAGCGTAATAGTTTTGGCCATTTGTTTTGCTTAAGTCGGATTCTTGCTTATCTTGCAAAAGAATCTACGTTCACAATGTTCATTGCTATTATTACTTCGCCATGTTTAGTAAACATAATATCATCATCACGCCTGTATTCTCCAAAGGGGTAGACAGAGGTGTACCTATAGTACACCCACATTTCGCCAGTTTGTTTAAGTCCCATGTATTAGAGGGCGAGCGTATTGCCATCAACCGGGCATAAATCCAGACTCAGGGCTGCTACTGAGAAATTCCAGATGGAAAAACCCAATAACACTTTGTCGTACCCGGAATTCGAACCCAGCAGGCTTAGCATGACGCTTTCTATTTCTTCGAAGAATAGACACGGCTGTTTCTAAAAGTACAAAGTGACTTTTCGTTTCTCCTTTTTTGACATGGCACTGTAGAAATCCTTCTACATAAAAAAGGACCTAGACAGAGATCGTTAGAAATGAAAGACAAAATGACAGATTGTAGGAGGATAGTTTCTACGGTGAGATGTCAAAAATGGAGAAACGAAATGTCACTTTGTGTAGAAAGAGCCGTGTCTATTAGGGTGGAACGATTCTTTTTTTTCTTGATATATTTTTGGGGCGGGGTGTGGAAAAGATGAGCATCTTTTCATCATCTTAGGAGGAGACAATTAAAAGTTAATAATAATAATAATAATAAGTTTATTGTCGCAAAGAATACATTACATTAGTATACAATAACAAGATACTATCTACGCTGCAGAGGTCAGTATACAGATACTGTGAGCCCTGCCTCTCAAACTAGGATAAACCTGTATCTTAAGAGACAGTGTTCAGCTGTGGGGTAACATAAAAATAGGGATTATACTACTGCGGACTGTGCAACATATGGTTTGTATTAACAGTCTGATTAACTTTAAACATACAAACAATTGTATTCTTAGAAAAACGAAAAGAGAAAAATAATATAGGGTATCAAATAAAGTATGTATGTACCTATGTAAAATGAAGCTGAGTGTGTGTGTGTGTGTGTGTGTGTGTGTGTGTGTGTGTGTGTGTGTGTGTGTGTGTGTGTGTGTGTGTGTGTGAATGTATGTTTTTATGAAGTAAATGTGGTGAGTTTTTGTATGAGAGTAGTGAATTCACGTGAATGTGAATCACTCACGTGTACAGCAATATTAGGACATATATTTGAGTAATGATTCAGTTTGTGCGTAGTCCTGTTCAAGTAACCATTCCGTAACCTTAGCTTTTTTTATTGTAATCGAGTATATTTAGTTCTTTATGAATTTTCTTGTATATTAGTGTACTTAATGTGAAGTATTGGTGTTTGGCAAAAGCGGTTTTGTGTCGTGTACCTGGGGGAACATTGGTTCGTTTGTTGGGATCAGACGGAGGGACGCTGGAGTGCCTTCTGAGAACGGATTGCAAGACGTAGAGTTGACGAACTGTTAGTACCTTACAACCAGAGTAGAGTTGAGTTGTTGGGTAGCGAAAAGGTTTTCGTAGCATCACTTTCAGTATTGCTCTCTGGGCTCTCTCCACTCTAAGAATGGCTGTTTTGGCTGCGCCGCCCCATACATTGATGCAATAACCAAGAACAGACTGACACAGAGCATAGAACACCATTTTTAGAGTATCTGGGTTAACAGAAACTCTGAGGGACTTGAAGGTATGTATTAGTCTCAGCGTTCTTGAGGTTAGGGCATCAACATGTTTATTCCAGCGTAACCAATCAATCTCAACACCAAGGTATTTGACGTGATCGGTACGTGTAAGAGTTGGACATTGACACGAAGATGACTGTAGTGAACAACTGTGTGCTATTATCGAAAAGGTGGCATTTGGTGCAGAGCTCTGACGGATGGCGAAAGGAATACATGATGTCTTGTTACAGTTGAGCGTAAGCAGGTTTAGGTTGAGCCATTTAATTATTTCACGTAGTGCCAATTCTGCGCTACTCTTAACACGATCCCATGTTGATCCGTCAACTACAACTACAGTGTCATCGGCATATACGAAGATCCTTGAGTTGGGGAGGGACATTCTGCATAAGTCGTTGATCTATATTTGAAACAAAATAGGGCCCAAAATGCTACCTTGGGGCACTCCGTAGGACAAGGTTTCTTCATCACTGAGGTGATTTTCAATTTTGATACTTTGGGTACGGTTGTTCAGATAATCTTTGAAGATTTGCAGTGCTATACCTCTAACACCAAGCCGCTGTAATTTGCCAACAAGTATGGGAACAGAAACTGTGTCGAAGGCCTTCAAAAGATCCAGAAAGATTCCTAGATATTTGGTTTTCTTATCGAGATTCCCAGCAACCAACTGTGTCAAATCAAGTACAGCATCTTCAGTCCAGACACCGGATCGGAAGCCATATTGGTTATCTGATATGATCTTGTATCTATCCAAGAAGTTTTTAAGCCGGTTGCTAAGAACCCTCTCCAAAACCTTAGAGAGAGCAGTCAAAACCGAAATTGGTCTATAGTTGTTGACACAGCTTCTGCTCCCACCCTTGTGGATCGGGTGCACAATTGCTTTCTTAAGTGCCTCCGGAAAAACACCTGCTCGGAGACAGCTATTAAAGATGTGCGTCAAAGGTTTTATCAGTGTCTGACGGCTCATTTTTAGCACTATAGGCGATATTCGATCCCACCCTAACGCACAGTCACTACGTAGCTGTGAGATAAGAGACTCCACTTCAGATTCGTCTACATCTAGCAGCACGAGGGAGTTAGCGGGAGATAGTGGGATGTTATCACCAATATTCGGAACCTGATTGTTCATGTTTGTGGGACACTGACTATGTGATAGAATTTTATCCGCTAGGTTTTTCCCTACATTACTGAAAAAATTACCAACTTCATTTATGGAAGCTTTAGGGGTGTCACATATTTTCAGAAGTTCAACAGGATTGGTTTTTATTTTAGTTGTGTTTGTGACCTTTTTAATAGTGTTCCAAAGGGCTTTGGGGTTATTTTTTGCTTTCTCAAATTCATTGTTCTCGTAGGAAATTCTAAGTTTTCTAAGCAGGTCATTGCAAAAATTGCGGTAGCGTGAATATGTTTTTTTAATAATTAAATTATCTGGTTCTTTGTTTGATCGAATATGCATTTGGTACCGATTTTGGATACACTTTAATAGGCCTGGTGTTATCCATGGTTTGATCGTCCTTTTCTTGCTTGGTATCTTAACATACTTGGTATGTTTAGTAATCACCGATGTTAGCATCGTTATAAAATTGTCCATCATTGTGTTTGGATTATCCAACTGATAAATAGCCGTAAAATTGAGGTTTTCTACTTCTAGCTTAACTGCCTCATAGTCTACGGAAGTAGAATACTGACATGTCTTGCGACTGGGACTTGCGTTAGCGATAGTAAAAACAAGTGGTTTATGGTCCGTTATATGCGATTCTAGAACTAATGTGGTGGTAGGCAAACCAGATTTTATGAACGCGTAGTCGAGACAATTTCCAAGCCTAGTTGGTAGGAGGTGGGATGGTAGCAGCCCATGTGAAGAATTGAGTATGAGGTAATCTAAACTTCGATCATTTCTACTGCTCATCTTAATATCAATATTCAGGTCACCAATAAGATCAATGTTCTGCCATGTGGAAAGTTTAGTGTAAATATTGTTTAAACTATCTAGAAACATATCAAAACTTTCTCTAGAGATGAATGATGGGGATCGATAGACTGCCACTAGAGCAAGTTTTTTGTCATCAACTTGGCAAATTAGACAGTTTCCACCCATAAATGTAGGTTCCCACACTGAGATTTGCAAACTTTGTTTCGCATATATTACGATTCCATCGTTCTGGTTTGAGTTTATATCCGTACGATATGATTGGAAGCCCTGTAATATAGGTAAGTTTATTGCCTTAGTTAGCCAGCATTCAGTCAAAACGATGATGTCGAAGCTAACGTTTGCTAATTGCAAAAGTACCTGCAATTGATCAACATTTTTGTTTATACTTCTTATATTTAAATGTAGGACTTTCATAGTGCCATCGGAATTGTTGACATACTTAGGGCAGTCTTTAGGGTTACAAGTTAGTGAATTACCTACATTTATTGAGTCTAGTTCTGAGTTTATGTTATTTATTAGAGTCATTTGTAAGCATCATAAGATACAAAAACGTGATCTGATTGCATGATCTTTGAATGGTTTTGCAATTTGATTGTAAGGAAACTGGAAGATTTTGTGCCCGGTTTTACGTAAAATATAGTGTATTGGTAATAAACAGGTGTTATATTGTAAGTGTGATGAATTATGTTTACTGTTGTAGTGTGAGTTGTGTTTGGGGTGTCTTTGTGTATGCAGAGTGCATGGGAATGTAGGTACTGTCTGTAAAGTGCCCTAATTACAATATAAGCTAAGTCAATTAAAGCAAAAGTAATGGAATCAGTAAAAAATTGACAGGAGAAATACGAAATTAAATTACTATTTACTAAGGTATAATTACCACTACTACTAAGGTATAAATAACTAGATAGTCACTTCTGAACACAAAGTTTCTCCAAACATTGCTTGGATTTTATAGTGATGGATTTGAGGCCTTCTTCCTTGCGTAGTAGGACTTTACCATTAGCCGTCCAGCAGAACTTGAAGCCATTTGCAGAAGCAAACGCGCGGGTTTCAAAAAAGAGTTTTCTAGTGGTGCCAGACAGTCGATACGAGATGTAAATCGGTGTTCGAGCTCCAGAAAGACCGATGTGCTCCGTGTTCAATTTTTCTGGATTTTCTCTGTTCTTATTAAATTTTCGGACCGCAGCAAGGACATTATTTTTGAGAGTGACGGTCTGAAATTCAGCGATGATAGACCTCTTGTCGCCTTCCTTGTTGGGAATACTATACACGTCACGTACGTCGGATGGAAGAATATCCACATTTAGAGCTCTGCATGTATCAACCACAAGAGACGGCAAAGGTGGTGAATTTGTCTCAGCTGGTAGTAGATTTCTCATTTCAATAGTTGAGCTACGGGAACTAACCTGCATATCCATAATTTTGCGCTCCAGATCCTCAATATGATTAAGTAGAAAAATGCGCTCCTTACCAAGACTCCCGACACTGGACTTAATTTCCTCATATTCGGCATTTATAAATTTGATACTTTTTTCCATTTCCAAGTAGCAATTGTGGATCTTTTCATTTTGCAACTTCACTTCAGCCACATCCGAACTAAGTTTATGCAGGATTTGTTCTTGATCTTTTTTCCACGATGATAACATTCCCTTAATTTCCTCTTTAAACTCTTGCAGCTCGCTGGAGGAAAGGTCAATGCGTGGTTTTTTTGCACGAGATGTGATATTTGAAACTTCAGTGTCTTGAGAGGTATTAGTATCAGGGTTGGAAGCTGACTGTTTGGGATCTTTTGGCGGTGAGCGTAATGTTTTAGGCATGGTAATTAAAATGCTCCAGCTGGGTGTCAACAAAAACAACAAGTGAACGCGTCGTAGTCGATAGGCACGTAGCACAGCGGTTTGAAACAAGGTCAGTGACGCGTAGCACTCGTAGCCGCGTAGCACCCGTAGCCGCTCTGCTCGTTGTTAGGTTTTCGTAGCACTGGTGGTAGTGATCCGATATTTCGCCGCGATGCGTCAGCGCAGCTCGGCGTGGCGGTATACGTTATCAACTCCCGTGCGTGAGGTGGGCCGTTCGAACCCGACCCAAACTTCCAATCGCTGTGCCCCTAACCACTTTGTTTATTAAGGATACTGATTATAATATTGTTGTCACTTTCACGGGGAGTGGCTTACTCGTAAAAAGTTAATAAGAAAGTGTTATGATATTTCAAGTAAAAGTACTGCCACAAGTACAATTCAGTTTTCACTAATCGTCTAAATCTAGGATTCAGTCTGAGTTTAATTAAACGATTTTTGTTAATGATGTACAATGTTGATTAATTTTTTAATACTTAAAACTAGAACTATAATTATAACTAAGAATAAAAAATGCAAGAAAGCGAGGAAAACAAATACCAAATTTAAAAAAAATAAACCGAAATTCAGGAAATCATATAGTTTTGCAATTTCTTTTTGTGTTAATGATATGACAGGATCGAACTTTGTTTCTGATCTATCTTTCATGTTTTTCTGACCCACAAACTGCAGAACAGGATTCTGTGACCAACTTGATGCATCTCTCAATAGCTTGCGTGTGACATGGCATCAATCGGAATAAAGGCAAAATTTCACTTTCAACTATGTCCAGATGTTTAATGGCTTCGTAAATGGTCTCATCTGCTACCAGTATTTGTTTAGTCAGTGGTGGTTCCGACATCTTATCGCAGTCGATCATGTCAATGCAGTCTTTTGCGATGAAATTAAACGGCGGTAGCTTAAAAACCCTTATCGACGTAAAACCCGAATAACGTTCGCGGATTTTAATTATTCGTCGAAGCGCTACCCCTCTTAGGTTTTTTTTGGTCAGCTAACATAGCAATCAAAATATTCTCGCAATGCCCAAAAAATCCATTACGTTGGATCACCGGGTCTACTATTTTCATCAAGTGCTCTGGAAGAAAACGAGATAATACGACTGTCTCGTGCAAGTGTTTTGACCCTTAAACGCATAACGGTTGCGTTTTATCTTAAACCACATTGGCGCGTACACTTTCAGTACGAATTCAGTCAATGTCTGTAAACTTTCGGATGGAGAATACTCCATCCAAAGGTTTATAGACATTGTCTGAATTCGTAGATCGATCTTAGAATACGATTGGCTGTTGTTAGCCATCGCGAATGGCAGATTTTACCGGGATTACGTTTTCTTAAGTTATCAGTGCAGTGACCTTCGCTGATCGCACCACAAATTTCCATTAAGTATAATTGGTCTGTGCTGAGATCTTCACGAGCTTTTGTCGTATCTGGTAAGTCCAGTCCAGCTTGTTTCTGTAGCATTCACAGTTTTTTCTAGCTTGATAGGGTTTTAAGATCACGCAATATTTATCATGATACGCTTTAATGACGCTTTTTTCCAGGTCAATTCGATATCAGTTGTAACAATTTCACTTGTGTTTCTTACTAAATATTGTAGTCGTTTCTCTGATTTAGAGCAGTATATTAAATATTTCATCATGTCTTCATACGTCGGTAACAAACTAGTTGGTAGTTCTTTGCCAGAACCAATTATGGGGCAGATTTTGTCATTACTAGGTAAACTCATTATACTTTCGTTACACTCACAATCAAAGTATAAAAACCAAAACCACGTGCTTTAATTGTGAAATAGAAACAAATACAAATAATATGAAAATCCGCTCACACCTGCGTCTCGCACACTCTGGGGACTCGCGTGGATGGGGGTTGAGCGACAGTAAATTAGATAAAATTCTGACCAATTTTACGCGGGAATAGTGTATGAAAGAAAGTAGATATTTCATGCAATTCAATCATTGTCTGATCAAAAAGGGATGCTATCTAAATAAAACTTTGAATTAGTTAGCGTAATTAAAATAAACCTATTTTATATAAATATCAATTCTCTTCGATTTTCAAAAACTTTAATGACTTTGGGGCAGTACTTCTAATTATTATTTTTAAATAATATTTGGTAGTCATAATTGATAGGTGCCAGAGCACCTATCCCGCATACCGCGAAAAGGAAATTCAATAAAAAAAAAAACTCCATACAAGAGCGATCCACCCTAGTGTCTATTCTTCGAAGAAATAGAAAGCGTCATGCTAAGCCTATGCTAAGCTAGGACCTAATGCAGTATCGCATGCGATCACTAGAACTAGGCAGTCAAAGTTTATTTAGTCAGTTTTACCTAATCGGTTTTTTATTTCACCTACGAAATACAGCTAATAACTTTTGGTTTGATGCTGTCACAGTGGCAAGACTTCTTCTTCTTTTCATTTCAACGGTAGTACCTGTATGTTTCCTATACAGAATCGAACCCAGGACCTAATGCAGTATCGCTTGCGACCACTATACCTAGGCAGTCAAAGTTTATTTAGTCAGTTTTACCCATTCGCCTTTTTATTTCACATAAGGAATACAGCTGATAACTTTTGGTTTGATGCTGGCACAGTGGCGAGACTTCTCCTCTTTTCGTTTCAACCTGTATGTTTCCTATACAGGGTCAAATTAAATTAGCGAAACTCCACAGACGTGATTGGTATCATTATCTAAACATGATAATAATAAAACAAATTATTTAAAAAAACAAAAAAACCGACTGCAAAAACACATACCTAACTGAAAAGAGAAAAACAAGCATCATAAGCTATAGAAATTTGGTATCACAGGCGGAGACAAACAAAAGTTACACTATATTTCAGGTTATTGGTTTTTCCCCGCCTGCGATACCAAATTTCTATAGCTTATAATGCTTGTTTTTCTCTTTTTAGTTATGTATGTGTTTTTGCAGTCGGGTTTTTTGTTTTCTAAATAATTTGTTTTATTTCAAGCTTTTTAGTTTTATTAATATATGTATAAATATGGAATTGACTCATTACTAGCTTTTATTTGATATCAATATTATTGTAATTTATTTAAAAAAAAAAAGTTTCCCTCCCTTTTTGTTGTATTTGCAGATGCAATATATAAAAATTATATAGCCTATGTCTCTCCCACAATGAAGAATCTAACGACACCTCTTATGTTAAAATCCATCAAGCCGTTTAGGCTACAGAGCGTGCCAAAGAAATAGACATACATAAATACACACATACATACATACATGCATACATACATACATACATACATACATACATACATACATACATACATACATACATACATACTCTCGAAAAACATTACCGTCCTTCTGGGGCAGTCGGGTAAAAACAAAAAAATATATTAATTTGCTAAGGTATATTTTGTGGTCTTCAACCGCACGTAGTGAAGTCACTAGAAATATCAGTTTAAAAAAATATAATTTGTGTAATTTTCACAAACGTGATGGGTGATATCTTAATACGATTAAACAAAGAAAAAAATATCCTCTCAACTCATACTTCAAGTAACAACACTACCAATGATCGTTGATCCCAAAAAAAATGTGTGTTTAGATGTTGATACCCACGTCATGTCTGCGGAGTTGCGCTGGCAAATTTAAATTGATCCTGTATTGTTTTGGCCCAGTAGGTGGCCACATCTATTGCGGCGTCAGAGGCGTTGTTCAGGTCGTCAAGGGTGCAGGTGAACGGACATTTGGGCCACTAGCAGATGGGGCATAGTCTGTCCAGGAGTACCGCACTCGATAAATCGGTAATACCCTATTTCGCCAAATTATGTTCGCAGCGGCCTACATGGGTACGTAATCGATTCAGAGCTTTCCAAATAGGCCACTGCAGTTCAATACAGTGGCAATGCTAAAATACCTGTGTGACAAGCTAATTTATTACCAAGATATGACCTATTCCCGTGTAGCTCGTGTCGACAAGAGATAAAAAACCGAGATAAAAATGTCAATAAAACATTCATTAACTCACGCTTTTTTCCCATAGGGGTAGGCAGAAATTACAGAATGCCACCTGCTACGATCCTTACATACTCCTTTTGCTTCGTTTACGGTCATACATCTGGTCATACACGTACGCCGGTTGCGCACCTGACCTTTTTGAAGAATATCATTAATAAGGTCTAAGGTACTAACTATATGTCTTTCTGGGGCGTCCCCTCCCGGCATTTCCACTCACATCTGCTTTGTAAATACCTTTTGTTAGTCGCCTTTCATTCATCCTCTCAATATGACCAAACCATCTAAGTATACTCTTTTAAATTTTTGTCACTACATCTTCCTTTAAACCGCACCGTTGCCTTATTACATAATTTTCCAGCCTATCACATATAGTCCCACCACAAATGCTTCTCAAGGAACGCATTTCCACTGCATTTATGAGTACTATGCACCTGACCTTTCTGAAAAACCTCACCAAGAAGGTCACTATATGTCTTCCTAGGGCGTCCCCTCCCGGCGTTCCCACTCACACCTGCCTTGTATTTTTTTTATTATCTACAGAAAAAATAGCTTAGTTCAGAATTCAAGCACCACCCTATCTTATATCGACAGTGTTCCACAAGCGATAAAATGTAGCTTACAAAATACTTATCAAGGAAAAATATAGCTTTTCATCTGTCCCTTACATAAAGCCTGTTTACACTAGCAATTCAGAATATATCGTAAATGTATAAGGATTTCCATTTACAAGGCGAACCTTTAAAAGGAATGAACTCGTATGAGGCGATAAAATGCGAGGCCACTGAGTTATTGGGTACCTACAGACATATTCATGCAATTAGGGTTGCCCCGAACGCGTAGTAAATAGATATATCCGTTATATCTAGCTCTAACATTAAACGTAGTTTTTTTGAAAATTCTAAAAATTATATTTTCGGCATTAAAATCGATCCCAGACCTCGTAGCAATTAGGTACGTTTTTTTTCAAAAATGTTCTATGTTACTTTATATTATTTTTACTTCGCGACGATTTTATTTTATGTATAGATATTTGCGCACTTTTATTAGTTTTGTTTAAAGGCGCTGACAAGAGCAGATTTTTTTTTTTATTGCCATATTTATTCAACATAATATATAGTTTGTGGTAGCGAAAAAATATATGTTAAGATGGAACATATTTCTCAGAACTTGGTTGTTATCAAAACACGTATTAAAAAAAAACTCGATACTAATTTAAATTAAACTAACCTTTTACCTTGAGTTCCAATCTAAAATATCTGTATTATTATTATTTAGTTTTAATTTAATTTAGTTAATGTTAATAATCATCTTGTAATTTGGTTATGTAAATAAATATGATGTTTGTAAAAATATCTGTATTAATCAAAATCTTTAATTAATAACAAGAACGTCTTATTTGAATGCAGAACTTGGTTATTTTTATTTTCGATAACTCAATACATTTTTGAGTAAATAAATAATTGCTTCATATTTTGCAATAAATTACAAGCATTGTGTCAACACGATTCTTTTTCTTTTCTACACAGTACGAAAGTGATCGCGCTTTAGCTTTTTGGCAACAACTATATAGGAATTTATAAAATATTAACGTACTTTTGTAGTAAATTTAGTACGTACCCACATTATGAATTTGCAAGAGATTTTAAATGGTACTGTAAAATTAACACATTTCTCTTAGAAACACATTAAAAGTATAACAGTCGTTTTGAACAAAATTTTAATATAAACTAATACGATATAAAACCTAAACTATTATCAGTTCCTTTGTAACTTTTTCCTAGCATTTCTTTTATTGGCCATTTACGAAAGATTGGATAGTGATAAGAGAGGCTCCTATTCGAAAATAAAAAGTAATCTGGCAACCCTATCAAGTCTTAAGCATCATTGTCTTGAAAAGTCTTTATTTACCGTCATAGGCTATTAGGAGGAACAGTTAGGCTAAATTAAGTTCAAGCTAGAATTTGTGTCACAATTGAGGAAAAAGAAGCTCGTGGTTAAGGTTAAGCTACACTTGCCGAGGATAGTCCGCGGATGGGTGACCATTTTTGATCCATTACATACCGAGACTCCTTGTTGCTTCAGAAAGCACGTTTAGTTGTTGGTCCCGGCTTTCATTCATAGATCTTTGACAGTCGTAACGGGTAGTCAGAAACCCGTAACTCTGACAACCAGGCTTACCAATGGGTATCGTGTTACCCGGTTACTGGGTTGTGAAGCTCAGATAGGCTCTATGTAAAATTAAAAAATTAAAATGTTTTTATTTATGCTTCAAAAAAGGGTGTCGTGTGTGGAGCCTCCTTTTAAGCAAACAATGCCTGTGTTAGGAGACTCCGCTCTTCCATAGTACAGCATAATCTTAATTTATTAAAACAAATCCGTAGGTACATAAAATATTAAATAAAAACAATTATGTTAGTGAGTGTGTGATTCGAGTGTGAATACCGGTGCGTAGTGTGTCTGTATGTGAGAGTGAATGAGAGAGTCGCATTCACTCTCTCATTCACTCTCAGAGAGAGTACATGTTAGAGTGTAAATGAGAGTGTATGTGTGAGTGTATCTGCTACTTTATGTGATACAAATGTGCCTTCTTTTCATCATAATATGTATGTAAAATACTGGTATCAGCTCCTTAGCCTGGAAGCCTACCCCAATATACGAGTAGTTAGGAAAAAGCTAGGCAGATGATGAGAGGAAAAAATCGTGTGTGCGAAGTTTATAAAGTCGCCATTTTGTTAAGGGTAAGTCGTAAATGTTTGTTAAGGGTAAGCCTATGTTCGTCATGTGTCGTGATACGAGATTGCTTTCGGTCTCTCTGTGAAATACGTAACAAATATGTGTACGATACAAAATGTGGAATATATTTTTCTCGATAACCTTTGATTAAAAATCATATGGCGTATCGATTGCTTTGACTTCGGAAATGTTTTTGTGAGAATCCTTTTGACATGTTTTAACGAATTTGTGTAGCAATTTCATTATTAAATATGGTGCCCATGACTGTTTTTTTTAGCATATTTATTTACATACTCACACCTTCTTCCCATGAGGGTAGGCAGAAACTACAGAGCGCCACCTGCTACGATCCTAAAGCCTCGTATTCATGGTAAATATTTGTTTAGCAACATGGTTGCATAAACATGTTGCCGAGTTGCTGTCAGCATATTGCGGGCAACACTTGTGTTGCGGAGTTGATCACGCCATGTTGCAGAGTTGACGACCAGCCAGCGAAAACATCAGTTTATCAACAAATGTTGACGTGTGTGGACGTGTTTGCAACTGTTGAGCAACGATAAAATTATGCAATTAATAGAATTATTTTAATCAAAAGCGGTAGTTTCCTCGGGCAGCATTTTAACGCAGACTGGCGTGTGTGGACAACCCATATTGATTTAAACAAAGTTTCCAGCAGCATTCTCGCCGCTCATCAACAATGTTGATCAACTGTTGCTAAATAAATGTTTACCTTGAATACAAGGCTTTACATACTCCTCACATTTGTTGACTACCTGAGTAAATGAGTAAGAAGTTTCTGCATATACATACTTATTTGCAACTAAGACTAGCAACTAAGTCTAGAGCAGTGTTGTCAAATCAAAATCAAAAGTCATTTATTAAAACTAGGCTGAGAATCAGCACTTTTCGAACGTCAAAGTTACATAAGACAGTCCCCCAAAAACGCCCGCCCTTCTCCACTTCCTAGTGCTTTAGCTGGAAAGAAGAAGTGGCGGAACAAACTCCCCAGCAGCACACCTGTCTGTTTAGCTATATAAACTTGATTCTATACAAATCGTATGCAAAGTAATTAACATTACGAAACACAAAACATTAAATTAAATTACTTGCCATATGTTAGCTAGCACACGCCAATATACCGGCAAAACAATGAAACTGTGAGTACAGTTTTCATACAACAGATAAAAATTACAACATTAAACGTAAACAGAACTTAATACCTAAATGGGTGCCCCAATTCGAAAAATCCCCAAGTCCTGGTTAGGGATTTTTTACACTAAGTAATAACACAGGTTGATCAGCCGTTTTTTCTCTATCGATAGGTCCAACAATTTTTTTGTTATGATATCCCTAAGTGGGTTTTTGAAAACTATAAAAATTAAAATTGACGATATTTTCAGTTCCAAAAATCCCCAAGTCCTATAAATCCCTAAGTCCGTAAGTTTTTACTGAAAAAGGACTAAATTAAAATCAAAATTAATATTTCAAAATCTTGCAACATTATGATGCAGGTTTAAACTTGTTGATCGTTTTTTTTTTCTCTCTGAGGTGTTAAGTGAAATCTTTTGAACTATTACCCTCTTTCCGTGTTGCAAAGTTATTGGTGCCAAAGTGTTACGAATAATAGTGAAACATAATTATTATTATGGATCCTGAGGACAAATTATCAAGGTAAGTTCGTAATATGCGCGAAAAACATTATGGGTTTGGCTTTCTATTGCAAATTACTTTAAATAAGTTATAATATTTCAGACTTATACAAGAGTCTGGATTGTTTAACGAGGTTTCTTCTGATGAGGAATGGACTCCAGAAAATTTTAGGATTAATGATGCGGACAAGAAATTAAAATTGTCAGGAGCATGTTCAGCCACAAATATAGATATATATACAGACCCTTCGCCTTCGTGTTCTTATAGTACGCCACACATGGAAGAAGATCAAATTGGAGCATCGGATGTCGAACTTAATTCCCTATCTCAGTCTAGACCTTCTGAAAGCCTTGTTGAACCGTTGCAAATGATTGAAGAGGACCTAGTTACTGACTCTAATATCTCCGTTAAAAATATAACTGATAGAAAAAAAAAATAAGATTGAACTGCGAAACTGGAAATTTTGAAACAGATTCAGAAGAATCAGAGGTAGAAGAAAAGGAACATATCAAGAAAGGAAAGAAAAGAGTTGCAAAGCCAGAAAAGTGGGAAAAAAATATATCAAGAAAAAAAAATTACAGGACCACACATTACGTGAAATAAATGACTGTCGCTGTAAATGTAAAAATAAGTTAACGAGAAAAACCATGGTGGCAATAAATAAAAAAATTGTTAACTTTGAAAATCACTCGCAACAAAAAATATATTTACAGGGCTGTCTTGAAGAAATAGTACCAACTAGATTCCGACCTCGTACTGAAGTCAAAAGCGAAGCTAGAAATCGGCGAGTATTTAAGTACTATGTTACTTTAAAGGGTAAGAAGATCGAATTATGTCAGCAGGCCTTTTTAGCTGTACATGGAATAAAGAGAGACCGATTAAAATGCAAAGTACAGCATTTTGAAAAAGACATTACTGATGGTCGAGGACGTGGCCCAAGCAAGATAATATACACTGACGCAGTAATTAAAAGAATTCATTCATTTATAGAAAATATCCCCGCAAGAGCGTCGCACTACTCTCGATCTTCTAGCAAACATAGGGTCTATGTTGATTCTCATCTTAATATTGCTACACTTCACCGCGATTTTCTAAAACAGAATACCGACTTAGATGTATCAGTCACTTATGAAAAATTTCGAGAAATTTTTAATACAGATTTTAATATTTCGTTCGCAGTTCCTCGTAAAGATATATGTAGCACTTGTGAAAAATTTCAAGTAGATATTCAATCTGCAGAAATTATGAAAGACAAGGATAAAGTTGCAAGTTTAAAATCTGCACGTGAGTTGCACTTGCGCAAAGCCGAAGTATTTTTGCAAAAGTATAGTAGTTCAGAAAAGGAAGACAAAAATATTAACAAGAACAAATTATCTATTTGCTTTAATTTTCAAAAGAATCTGCCATTGCCGGTCACTAATGTAACTGATGAATATTATCTCAGGCAATTATGGCTTCATAATTTTGGTATACATAACTTAAAAGAAAACTCAGCAACTATGTACTTGTTTACGGAAAATTATGCACATAAAGGGCCGAACGAAGTAATAACTGCTTTGGATGATTATTTTTTACACCATAAAAACCCAGATCAGACCCATTTAGAAATATTTTGTGATAATTGTTTCAGTCAAAATAAAAACAGATTTATTTTCACCTATTTCGATCAGTTGTGTGTGAAAGGCTTGTTTGAAACAATTTCTGTACATTATCCAATTCCTGGGCATTCAATGATGCCCATCGATAGAGATTTTGCTCTCATAGAAAGACAAAAATTAAAACATGAAAAAATATATGAACCTGAAAGTTATGTTAATTTTGTAGTAAACAGTAGAAATGCCAAAAAAATTGAAGTTGTATTTTTAGAAAAGAACCTGATAGGACGAGGGCAAATAGATAGGACAGGAGGAGAGCGAGAAGAACAACGAGGTAACGAAAGAGTATTAAAAGTTAAAGATTATAAAACTTACTATAATGATAATATTAAACAAACAATACCGGGAATTTTAGGTTGTCGTCGAGTTTTATTTAAAAGACATGCAAAGCCGGCCTTTTCTGATTCCATGACTGGCGATAACTTTAAAGTTTTTTTTTTATATAGAGTAGGTATATCTAGGTATCTTCGAGATGTTCCTGCTGATTGTTATCAAGATGCTATTAAAATAAAAGAAGCTAAAATTAATGACATTAAAAAACTTATTCGATTTGTACCACAAGAGAAAAGAAAATTCTATGAAACTTTGATTATGGAACAGGCTAACTTAAATGAAAGTCAAATTGTTGAGGAATTGGATGACGAAATAGAGTAACTAGCCTAGTTATTTTTAAAGGCTAATAGGTTTTACTCATTTTTGATTAATAGAATACTGTTATAGAAGCTAATTTTGTTTTGTTAAATTCCTTAGTCCTTAAAAAGAGGGAAAGATAACCATAAGTCCTGTTGATTTATGATAAGTCCAAAACTATTTTTTTTTAATTAAAGTTATTATAAATGCTTTTTATGTTTTGTTTTATATACTAAAATAAAGAGTACATTGTGTACTATAACTGAATGGAATTTTAATTTCAACATGTCCTGTGGTTTGTTTTCAAAAAAATTAAATATGTTTATATTTTTTATTACCAAAAACTGAAAAAGTGGACTTAGCCATTTCTCGTTTTGGAGCACCCAAATAAAAGCCTCAGGCATAAATGGCGTGCTCGCTTACATAAAGCTATTGCTGTATTTGCAACCGTCACACGTCATGGCGAACGCAGGTATAAAACTTAAAACAGAACAAATTATATACCAAAAATCACAAAAGGGTTGTATTCCTTGCCAGCCTCACTGATCCCTCATTCTCACTACATTTTCTCTTTAAGGTAGTTATACAATCTATAGATTTTTTGTAAATCGATAATTGCTTCATATTTTTTCTCTTTCTTTTCTATGCAGTCCGACAGTGACCGCGCTTTAGCTGTTGTCAGCCTCTTAAGGGTGGATTCACAGTGGTAGCCCGCAAAATTCAAATTTTCTTACGTTTTTTCCAATTTGCAGGTTGTCATCATTTCAACCGAAAGACGTCCACTGCTGGACATAGGCCTCCCCCAAGCACCGCCATTTCGACATTTCGCCATTTTCATATAAATATGTTATGGTCGCGAATCATATATTGATCAAGATACAATCTGTCACTGACCCACGAATTGCAAAAAACGTAAGAAAATTCGAATTTCGCGGGCTACCACTGCAAATCCACCCTGAGAGGCTGATAACAGCTAAAGCGCGGTCTCTGTCGGACTGCATAGAAAAGAAAAAGAAGCGCGATGACACAAGTACACAACGCTGGTAATTTATTGCAAAATATTAAGCAATTATCGATTTACAAAAAATCTATAGATTGTATAAAAAAAATAAAAGACTACTGTGCTAATATGTTGCTTGTAGAATAATCTGACAAAAAAATCAGAATTGCATGTATATAAGTATGGTTTTTAATCGTTAAAAGATTTTTTTTGTGATTTTTTTCTATCGTATCAAATTAGTTGTATTATGTTTTCAACACACATCTACCTAGCATATATCCTTAAGAATATCATATATTTTACTGATTTTGTTTACTGCAGTGGATCATAAACTTTAAGGCATTATAAAACTTATGAAACTTGCGTTTAGGTCCTGTAGTCCCCTTAAAAAGAAAATGTTGTTTGAATGAGGGATCGGTGAGGCTGGCAAGGAATACAACCTTAACATAATCAACTTCATCCATATAGGTACCAAGATGGATCTATATATAAGTAGGTACATCCATCTCGGTAGACCACGTAATATATTCAATATTTAGGTGTTGGTGTAATTTCACGGGGCGTCGGTTAGGGAAGGTATGGGATTTTCTTATATAGCCTTACCCATGGTTGCGGTTTCCAACCGACCCTTAAAATGCAAAGCCATGGGTTCCGCCTTTGAATTTTTAGTAGGTCGGTACGTAGGAAGCGCAGGTCACACCGCAAGCTAAGCTGACCCAGTTCAGCGTAACTTACGTAGCAACTAGCTATGCGAACTACTCTTAGTTATGCGTGCTGAAATATCTGGTATCACACCTGAAGCTAAGAATAATAATATTATATTGGCTAAGCGAGATGGGAGTAAAACTTTTAAATCTATTATTACGCCTTCATATGATGCAAGTAAGTTATGCAAAAACTGTAATGTCTACACAAAGCATAAAAAACGATATTACTTTCAAAGTAATTAAGATATTTTCAAGTTTTTTTTCGTGTCAACGGGCTATTTTATTATCTATAATTCTGTCCGTATTTTTTTTTTCAAATATTACGTATTTCCGTTTCTAAAAATAAATATTCCCTAGGAAACCGGACAGTTTTGTATGGCCAAGGTCAACGGCGAATACCCGTTCCTTAACGGCCGAAATATGAAAAAACTTTGGAGGCTAAGCTGTAAGCTTAGCTCGCGGTGTGACGTGCGCCTTACCCTGTGTGCGAACTGAGTATATTTTGAAATATTTTGCCCTACGTTCCTGTTTTTCTGAGAACTTTGAATGACAGGTTGTTATTTGTTGAGAATTAGACTTAACTGTTAAGTGGCTGTGGTCGTTTTTAGGGTTCCGTATTAAACAAGGACTCCTTATAGTTTCGCCATGTCCATCTGTCTGTCTGTCCCCGATGTAGCTAAGTACTAGAATGCTGTAATTTGGCATAGGTATAAATATTAATCACTCCGAAAAAGTGCTAAAATAAAATCCTGTAAAAAAACGCACGTAATGTGGGGACGATATTTATTTTTCTCGTCTATCCCATGGTGAGGTGTTTTCGATTCAAGGATTCGTTTGCGTAATACCTATTAAGCATTACAGTGTTAATTTTTGTTAGTCAAGTGTCCCCCCGGGGTGCCAGCTAAATGGTTGTTTAAGGAGATGTGATAAAAATCATAGCAGTAGTACTTAATGAAATTAAAAGGAAAACTATCGTGGGTTAGTGGTCTTTACAAGTTAACGAGTAATAGTCGACCAACTTAAATTTGCAGTTGAAGAATTGACCGTGGCATATATCGATGTATGGGAGAACATGTTTTTCAACTACAATCTTAAGTTTGTTTTTGGGATAAATTCATCCCAACTTCCCAACTACGGAACGCTTCATTGTACGTGGTCGGATACGCACTTGGCCGGTTTAATCTTTTAGAAAAGATCTAATTCCAGTTTTTTTTCCAAATTATTTGAATAATTCGATGTGGGTATTGAATCGCTCGTCCATGTCAATCTACCTATCAATATTCATATTTCCATACTATCATAATCAGCTCATAATTTTCCCACTGCTGGGACACAAGCCTCCTCTCTGTGAGAGGGAGTGGGCCGTAATCCACCACGGGGCCCCAGTGCGGCTTGGTAGATGTCACATGTCTTCGAATCTGTGTTTCTAGGACATGCTGGTTTCCTCACGATGTTTTCCTTCACCGTTTTGATAGCAGTAGTGATGAAATAATTTACTCAAAGTAAAGCGCCTGTCCGGGTTCGAACCTACGACCTAAAACTCGTAAGTCGCGGCCATTACCGCTGGGCCACCACTGCTTACTACTATTTCCATACTAATACTTAATATTATAAAGTAACTCTATCTGTCTGTTTGACTGCTTCGTCGGTCAGGTAGTCATAAGCTCTACTGCTGAGCATAAGGTCCTGGGTTCAATTCCCGGGTCGGGTAAAAGTGTTATTGGCTTTTTCCATCTGGATTTTCTCAGTAGCAGCCCGGAGTCTGGATTTGTGCCCGATTTATGGCAATATGCTCGCCCCCTATTACATGGGACTTAAACATAATTGGCAAAATGTGGGTGTACTATAGGTACACCTCTGTCTAACCTTTTGGGGAAAACAGGCGTGATGTTATCTGTCTGTCTGTTAACTTTTCCCGCCTTATCGACTAGACGGACTTCAATGAAATTCGCCCACTTAGGCACACACGTAGACCATGACCTCGTTTTGGGCATACGATATTTTTATCTCGGTAGTACGATCCCGTAGGGTAATTTCCGTCCTCCACCGGCGCAAAGCCGTGGACAAAAGCTAATAATTTCAATCTTACATTTTACGGCCTATTTTTTTTGGGTGGGAAATTATCAAATAACTTCTCCCGCTCTGCGTCCCGCTCCGCAGAGCGGGAGAAGTTATTTGATAATTTCAGATTATTATTTGATGATTTTTTAGGGTGTGTCAGACTCTTACTGACTAAAACCCACCCGTGTTCCTTCCATTGCCTGTGTTGCCAGGGGCCTTGGTAACCCTTTTGGACTACGGCCTAGACTTAATGACCAAATTAGTCAAACACTAAAAAAACACTTTCTCTCTCCTTAAACATCATCATTACTTATAATATATATATATATATATATATATATATATATATATATATGTGTATAATATATGTTATGTATAGTATATGCTTTATGTATGTATATATATATATATATATATTTTTTTTTTTTATTGTATATGTAACTGGTACACTACTGACTACCTGCAGTATTGTCTATCCTCCCCCCTTTAATTCATCCAAAGGTTGTCTGTAAAAGATCGCTTTTAGCGATAAGACCATTGTGTCACCCCTTGTAAAATTTCAACATTTGTATTTGTAATTTTTATGGTGTACATAATTATAGAGTATTTTATTCTATTCTATTCTAGTCGACGTACGCCAACTCCTAATAATAATCTCTCAAAAACCGTTATTGATTAAAACAGTTGCGTATCTTGCCCAATATTGAAGTGAAGTTTCCCTAACTTAACTTAAGATTCTTCCATAATATTAAAAACTTTTTCAGAGCAAAACTCTCTGCAGAAACTTAAAAACTGAGTTTAGAAATTTCTTTCTTCTTCTTTAGACTGACTGTGTTGCCAATTTCCTCAAATGTCTAGGCATGTATCCACGTTCAGGTTTCAGGCATTCATTTAAAAAAAACATTAATCTTTTATGTTAACGATGTTCCTGCCTATCACTAATAGGCTTTTAGTGTCCCGGTAATGGATCGAATGCCTTTGTTCGGTGCTGAAACAGTGTGTAACATAGTTATAGGCTGTACATATATTTTGTGTTGCGGCAGTATATTGCCCTTTTTGCCGACCTAGCGGTTTATGACATTTGGTTCATGTATTTGCTGAGACAGTTTTTATTTGACGCAAGGTTGGCTGTCTTATTTTTCATCCCTTATTTAAATGAGAGCAGTGGTGGCCCAGTGGTAACAGCCGCGACTTACGAGTTGTATGTTGTTGGTTCGAACCCAGAAAGGCGCTTTACTTTGTGTAAATTATTACATCACCACTGCTCTCAAAATAGTGAAGGAAAACATCGTGAGGAAACCGGCGTGTCCTAGGACAAAAAATTCGAAGACATGTGACATCTACCAACCCACACTGGGCCCGCGTGGTGGATAACGGCCCACTCACTCTCACAGAGAGGAGGCCTGTGTACTAGCAGTGGGAACATTTAGGCTGATTATGTACTTATTTAAATGTTTCGGGTGTAATATAAAAAGTGTGCTTGCGGCTAAGTAATAACAGCCGCACGGGTCGATCGATCAGGTTAAGCTACGCTTGCCGCGGTTGGTCCGTAGATGGGTGACCATCTTTACATACCAAGACCCCTCCGTGCCTCGGAAAGCACGTTAAGCCGTTGATCCCGGCTGTCATTTGTAGATCTTTGACAGTAGTTACATCGTCAGAAGCTCGAAAGTCTGACAACCAGTCTTACCAAGGGGTATCGCGTTATCCAGTAACTGGGTTGTGGAGGTCAGATAGGCAGTCGCTCTATGTAAAATACTGATATTCAGCTGTATTCGGTAAGACTAAAAGCCGACCCCAACATAGTTGGGACAAGGCTAGGCAGATGATGGGTGTAATATAAAATCATGTCCTAGATGCTGTCCGGAGCTAAATCATTTTGTATCTCTTCGTTGTTAATTATTATATTTTCTTATGTATCATACTATTATTATGCCAAATTGAACCTCGAATAGTTGAGATATACATAATATAGGAAATCGTTGAAACTTGCGGAAGATTACATAATCATGATCATTCGTCCCAAAGTTAAAGATAGTTCAGTTATACAGAGTTATGATTTGACCGTTAGCTAGCAACTAACTCAAACATTTTTTTTTTGTTTCGGTTTGAAAAATCCTCATGGATGTCTTCCGCCCTGGGGCAGGCGAAGGGGTCTGTCCGACTCTTACTGACTAAAAACCACCCCAGTGTTCCCCTCCCACACTTGCACCGGGGATCATGGGATCTAGTGCGTCTTCCGCGATCCCCGGCTGGTGCCGGCCCGCCATTGCGGGCCACCTCAAGCTCGCGGGGGGAATGAGGTGTAAAACACCCCCGCGACATCCAATAGGGGTGCGCGTGGAACACTACGCGACACCACCTCGGGCCCTGCTATGTGGGGGACGATGTCCCCGAGTCCGTCGCCCCTGGACCCGTTTAGGGGGGCTGGAAGAGGGAATTGTCCGCCCTCCGCCGACGCCCGATGCGCCTGCTGCGGGCAGGGTGAGAGGAAGAGATCTCCCGCTCCCTTTCCGCAGCCTCCTCGACGCAGTCGACCACGGCCGGTAGCGACAGGTCACTGCCTAGTCCTGAGACGGCGCGGCTCCTCCCAAGCGGCACACTCTGCCAGCGTATGCCGCGCCGTGTCCAACTAACTCAAACCTACTCGGACATCAGGCTCCATAATTCATTCAAACATAAAATTAGCTTAGAATTGTTTACCAGAAAACGATTACTTTTATTCCAACCTTAACAAATCAAACTGACTGTTACAATGTACCTACTATTTCTTCAGCGTGTAAAACGTCTGTAAAGAAATGAATTTAAATACGTGATCGATGGTTTGCGTGACCTGAAAATTAGTTCGTTGTACAAAAGATTAGCATTGCTATTCAGTGGAAAGACTGTTCGCTTTGCACGCCTGATTGTTTCTGAATAAATGTTAAACTTCACGCGTCACTGGGCTTGTGTTTCTGTTCAATCTGATTTGTACACGAAATTAGGTACTGTGATTATTGGAACTTGGAAGCGTAATTTTTGACACCTTGTGTAGTCATGAGAATTCTGTAATAGGCTTGTTTCCCCGAAAGGTTGGGCAAAGGTGTATCTATAATAATAATAATAATAATAATATTCTTTATTTTTCGGACAACAGTGATCCATCGTGTTAGTAAGCAAAACAAAATAACTTATTTCTAGTGTTAGTAGCCGAGATTCAATAGAGAAAAATAAAAATAGTATTGTGAAAAGGACATCTCCGGTTTAATGTCCAGTGATTGTCCTTCTCACAAAACTTTTAACAATCGGAGAGTCGATACTCTCCGCCATAGTTTTTAGGAAGCTGTTGCCACTCGCCCGCAACCTTGACAACAGCGACGCGGTTTTCTTACGAATGACGGCGTGGAAGCCGTCAGTTCTGTTTTGCGCAAACAGCAGAAGCGCTGCACCATCGCGACAGTCCCAACATCATCCTAAAAATATTATTATATTGTACGCGTAGGTCATCCAACGTTCTTTTAGTATAGTTGACCCAAAGATTCCCCGTGTGAAAACACACACCACACACACCCACACCCACACACCCACATTTCGCAAGCTATCTTTACAAATCCAGACTCCGGGCTGCTACTGAGAAATTCCAGATCGAAAAACCCAATAACACTCTCCCGATCTGGGAATCGAACCCAGGACCTCATAGTCAGGAGAATTGAACGTGGCATATATCGATGTATGGGAGAACATGTTTTTCAACTACAATCTTAAGTTTTTTTTTTGGGATAAATTCATCCCAACTTCCCAACTACGGAACGCTTCATTGTGCGTGGTCGGATACGCACTTGGCCGGTTTAATCTTTTATAAAAGATCTAATTTCAGTTTTTTTTCCAAATTATTTGAATAATTCGATGTGGATATTGAATCGCTCGTCCATGTCAATCTACCTATCAATATTCATATTTCTATACTATCATAATCAGCTCATAATGTTCCCACTGCTGGGACACAAGCCTCCTCTCTGTGAGAGGGAGTGGGCCGTAATCCACCACGCGCGCCCAGTGCGGCTTGGTAGATGTCACATGTCTTCGAATCTGTGTTTCTAGGACATGCTGGTTTCCTGACGATGTTTTCCTTCACCGTTTTGAGAGCAGTGGTGATAAAATAATTTACACAAAGTAAAGCGCCTGTCCGGGTTCGAACCTAGGACCCACAACTCGTAAGTCGCGGCCATCACCGCTGGGCCACCACTGCTCACTACTATTTCCATACTAATACTTAATATTATAAAGTAACTCTATCTGTCTGTTTGACTACTTCGTCGGTCAGGTAGTCATAAGCTCTACTGCTGAGCATAAGGTCCTGGGTTCAATTCCCGGGTCGGGTAAAAGTGTTATTGGCTTTTTCCATCTGGATTTTCTCAGTAGCAGCCCGGAGTCTGGATTTGTGCCCGATTTATGGCAATATGCTCGCCCCCTATTACATGGGACTTAAACATAATTGGCAAAATGTGGGTGTACTATAGGTACACCTCTGTCTAACCTTTTGGGGAAAACAGGCGTGATGTTATCTGTCTGTCTGTTAACTTTTCCCGCCTTATCGACTAGACGGACTTCAATGAAATTCGCCCACTTAGGCACACACGTAGACCATGACCTCGTTTTGGGCATACGATATTTTTATCTCGGTAGTACGATCCCGTAGGGTAATTTCCGTCCTCCACCGGCGCAAAGCCGTGGACAAAAGCTAATAATTTTAATCTTACATTTTACGGCCTATTTTTTTGGGTGGGAAATTATCAAATAACTTCTCCAGCTCTGCGGAGCGGGAGGGTGCGTCAGACGCTTACTGACTAAAACCCACCCGTGTAACTTCCATTGCCTGTGTTGCCAGGGGCCTTGGTAACCCTGGACTACGGCCTAGACTTAATGACCAAATTAGTCAAACACTAAAAAAAACACTTTCTCTCTCCTTAAACATCATCATTACTTTTAATAGTTCTTGATTTCGTTTCATTTTTATGGCATATATATATATATGTATAATATATGTTATGTATAGTATATGCTTTATGTATATATATATATATTTATTGTATATGTAACTGGTAGGTACACCACTGACTACCTGCAGTATTGTCTATCCTCCCCCCTTTAATTCATCCAAAGGTTGTCTGTAAAAGATCGCTTTTAGAGATAAGACCATTGTGTCACCCCTTGTAAAATTTCAACATTTGTATTTGTAATTTTTATGGTGTACATAATTATAGAGCATTTTATTCTATTCTATTCTAGTCGACGTACGCCAACTCCTAATAATAATCTCTCAAAAACCGTTATTGATTAAAACAGTTGCGTATCTTGCCCAATATTGAAGTGAAGTTTCCCTAACTTAACTTAAGATTCTTCCATAATATTAAAAACTTTTTCAGAGCAAAACTCTCTGCAGAAACTTAAAAACTGAGTTTAGAAATTTCTTTCTTTTTCTTTAGACTGACTGTGTTGCCAATTTCCTCCAATGTCTAGGCATGTATCCACGTTCAGGTTTCAGGCATTAATTTAAAAAAAACATTAATCTTTTATGTTAACGATGTTCCTGCCTATCACTAATAGGCTTTTAGTGTCCCGGTAATGGATCGAATGCCTTTGTTCGGTGCTGAAACAGTGTGTAACATAGTTATAGGCTGTACATATATTTTGTGTTGCGGCAGTATATTGCCCTTTTTGCCGACCTAGCGGTTTATGACATTTGGTTCACGTATTTGCTGAGACAGTTTTTATTTGTCGCAAGGTTGGCTGTCTTATTTTTCATCCCTTATTTAAATGAGAGCAGTGGTGGCCCAGTGGTAACGGCCGCGACTTACGAGTTGTATGTTGTTGGTTCGAACCCAGAAAGGCGCTTTACTTTGTGTAAATTATTACATCACCACTGCTCTCAAAACAGTGAAGGAAAACATCGTGAGGAAACCGGCGTGTCCTAGGACAAAAAATTCGAAGACATGTGACATCTACCAACCCGCACTGGGCCCGCGTGGTGGAAAACGGCCCACTCCCTCTCACTGAGAGGAGGCCTGTGTCCCAGCAGTGGGAACATTTAGGCTGATTATGTACTTATTTAAATGTTTCGGGTGTAATATAAAAAGTGGGCTTGTAGCTAAGTAATAATAGCCGCACGGGTCGATCGATCAGGTTAAGCTACGCTTGCCGCGGTTGGTCCGTGGATGGGTGACCATCTTTACATACCAAGACCCCTCCGTGCCTCGGAAAGCACGATAAGCCGTTGATCCCGGCTGTCATTTGTAGATCTTTGACAGTAGTTACATCGTCAGAAGCTCGAAAGTCTGACAACCAGTCTTACCAAGGGGTATCGCGTTATCCAGTAACTGGGTTGTGGAGGTCAGATAGGCAGTCGCTCTATGTAAAATCAGTATTTATATATCAATATCAGTATATTCAGCTGTATTCGGTAAGACTAAAAGCCGACCCCAACATAGTTGGGACAAGGCTAGGCAGATGATGGGTGTAATATAAAATCATGTCCTAGATGCTGTCCGGAGCTAAATCATTTTGTTTCTCTTCGTTGTTAATTATTATATTTTCTTGTGTATCATACTATTCTTATGCCAAAATGAACCTCGAATAGTTGAGATATACATAATATAGGAAATCGTTGCAACTTGCGGAAGATTACATAATCATGATCATTCGTCCCAAAGTTGAAGATAGTTCAGTTATACAGAGTTATGATTTGACCGTTAAACTAGCAACTAACTCAAACATTTTTTTTTTGTTTCGGGTTGAAACATCCTCATGGATGTTCTCCGCCCTGGGGCAGGCGAAAGGGTCTGTCCGACTCTTACTGACTAAAAACCACCCCAGTGTTCCTCTCCCACACTTGCACCGGGGATCATGGGATCTAGTGCGACTTCCGCGATCCCTGGCTAGTGCCGGCCCGCCATTGCGGGCCACCTCAAGCTCGCGGGGGGAATGAGTTGTAAAACACCCCCCGCGACATCCAATAGGGGCGCGCGTGGAACACTACGCGCCACCACCTCGGGCCCTGCTATGTGGGGGGCGACGGATGTCCTCGAGTCCGTTGCCCCTGGACCCGTTTAGGCTGGAAGAGGGAATTGTCCGCCCTCCGCCGACGCCCGATGCGCCTGCTGCGGGCAGGGTGAGAGGAAGAGATCTTCCGCTCCCTTTCCGCAGCCTCCTCGACGCAGTCGATCACGGCCGGTAGCGACAGGTCACTGCCTACTCCTGAGACGAGGGCACGGCGCGGCTCCTCCCAAGCGGCACACTCTGCCAGCGTATGCCGCGCCGTGTCCAACTAACTCAAACCTACTCGGACATCAGGCTCCATTATTCATTCAAACATAAAATTAGCTTAGAATTGTTTACCTGAAAACGATTACTTTTATTCCAACCTTATCAAATCAAACTGACTGTTACAATGTACCTACTATTTCTTCAGCGTGTAAAACGTCTGTAAAGAAATGAATTTAAATACGTGATCGATGGTTTGCGTGACCTGAAAATTAGTTCGTTGTACAAAAGATTAGCATTGCTATTCAGTGGAAAGGCTGTTCGCTTTGCACGCCTGATTGTTTCTGAATAAATTTTAAACTTCACGCGTCACTGGGCTTGTGTTTCTGTTCAATCTGATTTGTACACGAAATTAGGTAGGTACTGTGAGTATTGGAACTTGGAAGCGTAATTTTTGACACCTTGTGTAGTCATGAGAATTCTGTAATAGGCTTGTTTCCCCGAAAGGTTGGGCAAAGGTGTATCTATAATAATAATAATAATAATATTCTTTATTTTTCGGACAACAGTGATTCATCGTGTTAGTAAGCAAAACAAAATAACTTATTTCTAGTGTAGTAGCTGAGATACAATAGAGAAAAATAAAAATAGTATTGTGAAAAAGACATCTCCGCTTTAATGTCCAGTGATTGTCCTTCTCACAAAACTTTTAACAATCGGAGAGTTGATACTCTCCGCCATAATTTTTAGGAAGCTGTTGCCACTCGCCCGCAACCTTGGCAACAGCGACGCGGTTTTGTTACGAATGACGGCGTGGAAGCCGTCAGTTCGGTTTTGCGCAAACAACAGAAGCGCTGCACCATCGCGACAGTCCCAACATCATCCTAAAATATTTATATTGTACGCGTAGGTCATCCAACGTTCTTTTAGTATAGTTGACCCAAAGATTTCCCGTGTGAAAACACACACCACACACACCCACACCCACACACCCACATTTCGCAAGCTATCTTTACAAATCCAGACTCCGGGCTGCTACTGAGAAATTCCAGATCGAAAAACCCAATAACAATCTCCCGATCTGGGAATCGAACCCAGGACCTCATAGTCAGCAGTAGCAGTAGCGCTTGCAACCACTAGATCAACATTATAATTAAGTTTTTGAAATGACTAATGCAGTTATCATCCTCTGCCTAGCTCTTTTAAACCCAACTACGTTAGTGTCGACAAAAATACACATTGTTTAATGTTATCTGAAATCAAAAGCTAGAATCAGGAAGAAAAAGGCTTTGTTTGGAAACCAGTAGGTACCTACTCCCGGCTACAACATCCGTAAACCGGAATTTAACCGAAAATGCGCCTGATAGTGAAGTGGAAAATAATTACCTATACAACGATCAGTCCAGTACAACTCACTGGATTGATGCAGATACAGTTCAGGTAAAGCTAGATTGATGATATCCTCTGCACTTTACGTAGTAGGCACTTGGGTTAGCACATCCGAATGTTGGGAAATAGAAATTGCAAACTGCAATGCCTAAGCCGTTGTTTTTAATAACAGAGGCAATTCCTGTATTTTTAAATATGTACGTTCAAAATCTAGTTCAAATCTCATTGATATTTATTTACATAACCAAATTACAGGATGATTATTAACATTAACTAAATTAAATTAAAACTAAGTTAAGCCTAAAAAAGGCCCACGGGGCATTGTACCGAGGATGCTGGCGGCGTTTCCTCGCTGAATTGCAATGCTGATGCGTTGCACGAGAAAGCCGCCAGCTTTTCGGTCTCCAGGTACATCAACTAGACGTTTCATCTCATTTAATTAACAATCAATGTCAAAAACCTCATAAATTATTTGACATTTTATCGTTTTTTTTTTTTTTAAATCGGGAACTGCTTGTAAATGTAATCAATTCTATTTTATTTTTTCAAGAAATAATGCTAATTTAGTTGCGCGAACCTACCACATAATATCTTATGGTAGTATTCCATTCCGCTCCGTTTTTCCATATCTCTCTCGGTCATAATTTACAACGAACATACCAAGAGATAGGATCTATGAATGTCAGTTTAATATTGTTATAAAATATAGGCGGTGGTGGTTCAATTCTCGTAATACCACTGAGATATTCCCCTTTTTGTAAATTCATCATTACGATAATTTTATATGCTCAGGCGGTTCGCAAAAGTAGGGCGGTACAATGGAGCGCAGTGCTTGTAAAGGATATTATTATGAAATTGTTGAATACGAAAATGAATGCGAGAAGATGATTTATTTTGCTGTGAGTACTTTTCTGTTTTCCGTTTATTTGTTGGGAGATTTTAAATTTATTTAAACGGTCCTTCTTATACTGTAAGCTTCCTTTCAATGTATGAACTCATTCATTGCATGAATATTAATTGAGCTTAACTATCTATACAGGCTCGTAGAAATTTGTTATCAAGTGTATGTTTTAGTTTTAAGCCAGTATTTTAGACATGCCATAATTCTTTTTCTTTTTAACTTATTGACCGGTTGGTTTTATATCAATTGGCATTCCCCAGCGCTCAGCTCATATATCGAGTCGTACAATGAAATAAAAACGAACATAACCTATGTTCTCAGTCCTAGGTATAAATACGACTGAGTCGGCACGGGCACTGGGGCGCTCAATACGCTAAGACGTTGACAACACCTAAACGGCGGTCACTGTCAGATTCCATAGAAAAGAAAGAGAAGCGCGATGACACAACGCTTGTAATTTATTGCAAAATATCAAGCAATTATCTATTTATATAATTACTCAAAATTGATTTGAGTAATCGAAAATAAAAAACAACCAAGTTCTGCAGCCACACAAGACGTTCTTTTTATGAATTAAATAAGTAACTTATGTTGATATTTAATACAGATATTTTGGATTAGAACTCAAGGTAAGAGATTAGTTTAACGTTAGTTTGTATCGAGATTTTTTTTCAAAACGTGTTTTGGTTACAACCAAGTTCTGGGAAATATGTTCAAAACTAACATATATTTTTTCTATACAGATTTGTCAATTTTTTTTTTCTTAAGATAAGCCTTTTTTGGTCAATTGAGTCAGCGCCTTAATGTGCACTAACTTAATTCGTAGACAAAAAATCTACAATAACATAAAGATGAAAGTACTGAAAACCTATAAATTTCACTGATAATCATCATTACCGTGACACTCAATGAATTTAATCGCCAACAAAAATATCAGCTTCTTTGAACAATTAGTTTGAAAGCATTTTCTCCACCAGTACTCCACACACGGCGATGGTAGATAATTTAGAAGCGCTAATCACAGGCTGCCCGCTTCTCTTTGTTGAGGGTAAGGCTTGATTGATGATCCGACTCTGCCGATGTCGGGTTAATCTTCAAACAACACACTATTACGTGTGTCTGTGTATGTATGTGTGCGGGTACAAATTCATGAAACGAGGTGAGGATGTTTTCTGGTGATTTTTTGTAAGCTAGATGGATTGTTGTTTGTTTTTGTTGTGGTATTTACGTCTATATAATGCGATGGCAGCTTACGATTAGTAATATATTATCACTTTTTATTTGTTACATTCATCATATTATTGTAATGTTTTTTTTTATAATGATTATGATTGTTTATTGTCATTATCATTTCAGCCGAAAGACGTCCACTGCTGGACATAGGCCTCCCCCAAGCACCCGCATTCAGCGGATTCCTGCGGCCTTCACAAGGTCATCGGTCCACCTTGTAGGAGGCCATCCAACGCTACGTCTTCCGGTACGCGGAACGTACCGGAAAACGTACCGTTTATTTATTGTAACAGAGAGTAATTAAAGTAAATTAAAACTTTTACGTTTTGCCCTATAACCATTGTATTACAGTTTAAAAGTTAAATGACCTAAGAATTGTAATTTAAATTTCAAAACGCTGAAATATAAAAAAAACATGCTTATCAGTAAACCATGTTTTCAAAATAGGTACCTATAATGGTACTAAAGTCACAGTATAACAATAAAATTATAACATTGGCTTCGTTAAAGATGTTGTCATCGAATGTACTTTTAAATTAACGTTTTTATTTCGTGAAAAGTTAATTGCTGGTTGGTTAAACTGTAGGTCCTAATTAAATCAGAAGAGGTTGAAATCGTGACTTAAAATATCCTCACTGCGCCATTTTAAGCATACAAAACGGTATAAATTTGGGGAAAATTCGTCTTGTGAAAATTAGTAGGTAATTGGAAAGAAATCTATGTGTTTTCAGTTAGACTGCTTCCTGGTCAGTCAGATGACACGACACGATAAAGACGAGATGGTACGACAGCATACAACGTATTTAGCCGATTTCAGACCAGATTTATTCAAACTTTAGTATGACATATCGCGACATTAAATTTGTGCCACATTGATATTTCGTAAGACAAAAATACAATAATCTCGGAATGGCAGAGTAAATGAGTTATTGTTGACTAATAATAAAAAAATATTAATGTTTTATTTATTTATGTATGAACGTAAACGAAGCAAAATGAGTATGTAAGGAGCGTAGCAGGTGGCGTTCTATAGTTTCTGCCTACTCCCCAAAAAGTTGTGAGTTTATATTATGTTAATAATATTTAATCAAACCACAAGTAATTCCCATTTTGCTTTCCGAAAAATATAAATGAACACTCTAATCTATAGGGTTATTTTAAATTGGCCAGACATAGTAATAATATCAACATTAACTTATTCACTCTGCCATCATGTCGTAATAACCATAGACACCAAACAATTGTCCATAATGCCACCAAAATCCAAAACAATGAAAAAAATAAGTCTCCTTACACCTCCCAAATGTTTCACATCGGAGGCCTTATCAGCTTATTACCAGACGTCGCAAAATCACGTAGACTGTGTACCTCATAGCAGTGACAGGTTGACATTGTATTAAGGAGGAAAAGTATTGGGTACTCTCCATTTTTTTATTCCGGCCGTGTGAGTGATGGGGCTGATAAAATTGGGGTGGTGGAATCTTTGGTCTTTTGAGCCACAATGACAAAAATGTATCGAAGGATTTTGGATGTTAGGGGAGGCCTCTAGCTGTTTTGAAAATGTATGGGGTTATTTTTGTGTTGTAGTAAATTGTTGCACAGTGGCTAGACTCATTCACTTTATCTATATAATAAAATCAAAAAGTCACTATCATTTAAACTACACAGTAAAAAAAAAAACGAGCGAGCCTTGCAGTAGTCGCATATGATGTGTAACATCTGACATCTCTTTTTGGTAATAAGCAACTGCGCAGCGACAGAAATTAACCTCAGAATTTAAAAAGCTAAATACTGAAATAGTTATTCGAATAATTATTCATTACTAGTGGTCGTCCACTTGTCAAATCTCGAACCTCTTCTACTTACAATCTATGTAGTAGATACTTACTAATACCATTATAAAGTATTTACTTATTCTATGCCCAAGCTTCCTGTCTACCTTGCGCACGTATGGGAGTGGCGCGAAGAGCCGAAAAGCCGGGGCGTAACTCCACTGCCGTGGGAAATCGCGGCACAGCGGACGGAGCTCCGGCGGGATCTCACGGCGACATGGAGAGTACAGTTGTCGCAACCCAGTGCTGGGCACGCCACGATTGCGGCGTCGCGGCGATAAGTCCCCTCTTTGAGGAGTGGCTAGAGAGGCGCCACGGCGTCCTCACCTTCCACCTGACGCAGGTCCTCACCGGACACGGCAGCTTCGGGAGTTTCCTGTGTCGGATAAGGCGGGAGGAAACGCCCGGGTGTCACCACTGTGTGGATTTCCCGGAGGACACGGTGGGGCAAACGGTGGGGCACACGGTGGAGGTCTGCCCGGCTTGGGCAGAGCACCACCGTGTCCTCGTGGACGCGATCGGCGGCAGAGATCTCTCGCGTCTGGCCCTGGTTCAGGCCATGGTACGGAGCGAGAGGGCATGGGCAGCCGTCACCTCCTTCTGCGAAGCAGTAATACTCGCGAAAGAGGAGGCGGGATGGTTGAGGGAAAGGCAAACTTCGCGCCCTCTCGCCCCTAGCCGCCGCAGGAGACGCCCTGGGCCTCGGGATCCCGGGCGGATTTTCGGCCACCGTAGGCGCGGGCTTGCGGACGGTGAGCAATGGGTAGCTCACCGTCCGGTAAGGACCAGGCCCGGGTCGACGGTGCGTTGTATTCCACGCGCGCCTCAAAGAGATGTCGTCAGCAAAAATGTAGGGGTCCACTAGGGCCGATGCCTGCCGGGGTCGCGGGAAGGTACTAATGGGTCACCGAGGCCCCTGGCAATACAGGCAACAGGAAGGAATACGGGTGGGTTTTAGTCAGTAAGAGTCTGACACACCCTCCCGCTCCGCCCAGAGCGGGAGAAGTTATTTGATGATTTCCCATCCAAAAAAAAAAGCTTCCTGTCTACACACTTCCGTCCCTTTTCACGAAATCACTCCCACAGAAAGCGAGAAGAAACATGTCATACATCAAAAAAACATTAAAGTACATGTAACAAACACGTTCACATAAACATTATACATTTTTATACATTAGGTATACATAAGCATACATTTTTATTATCTACATTAAACAGGCATTACCAAAGCCTGTACGCTGTGTTCAATCTAAATCGTCGGAATCAAGCATTAATTTGTAATACTTTTTTGCTGACGAAATATTCAAAAGGAAATCCAAATGTATATTTAATTAATGTCATTGACCTCTGCTCGCTGATAAACGCGAGAGCAAACGGGCCTTTTCATCTTATTTTGAACATTTTTGTGAAGGATAACGTGTAATAATTTAGTTCAAGATTTATTTTATTTCTATGGTACTTAATAATATTTTTATTATAGGGTCGCAGCATAATGCTCAGCGTTAGCTGTTTTCTTGGATGTGACGCATATTCTACCCCAAATTGTTTCTTTTTTGTATTTGTGTTCCTTCTTTGCGTCATGTTTACCGCAAATTAACGTATTTTATTTTCTTTTTCTTTTATAATAGTTATGAACATAAAAAGATAACATCTTATCAGTAAAAAATTGTCTGACCATCTGAAGGTATGTCGTCATCGTCACTTATGCACATCTGCAAGCTTAGCATGACGCTTTCTATATCTACGAAGAAAAGGCAAATCTCTTTCTATACAAAGTGACTTCGTTTCTCCATTTTTTACATCGCACCTTAGAAATGTTTCTACATAAAAAAGGAACTAGACAAAGATCGTTAGAAATGAAAGACAAAATGATAGATTGTAGAAGAATTTCTACGGTGAGATGTCAAAAATGGAGAAGCGAAATGTCACTTTGTATAGAAAGAGCTGTGTTTGATTCTTTGTAGAAATAGAAAGCGTCATGCTTAGCCTGCTGATGAAACCGCTAGCCATCAGAGTGAGGTAGTGATCAAACGCGAGCGACAATAAACTAAAACAACAGATACATCCTAGGTTCTGTTAACTTAGACACAAAGATAAAATGTTTCAAGGGGGTAACCATCACCTCTTATAGCAGTATTATTATAATATTACTTCACTGTGGGAAAGTGATGGAGCTATACAGGACTTATAGCTCCATCTCTTTCTCACGCTAAAGTAATATTGAAATAATACTGCTATAAGAGGTGATGGTTACCCCCCAGGTGCCTGTGACGACACAGCAAAATGTATCCAAAGTCCTAATCCTGGTCATGGGCTAGCCATGTGCCAAATTTCATTAAAATCTGTTCAGCCTTTATAGCGTGAAAGCGTAGCAAACAAACAAATTCACTTTCGAATTTATCCTAGTCCTAACTAAATATTTATATTAAATGCGAAAGTTAGTTTGTGTTTGTTACGCTTTCACGCTAAAATAGCTGAAAGGATTTGGATGAAATTTGGCAGATGACCATGACCTGTGTTAGCACATAGAATACGTTTTATCCCGATATTTCCACGGGATAGAGACTCATGCGGATGAAACCGCGGAACGCAGCTATTATTAATGTAAAAGTCAAACTGTGTAGTATTATGTTATTTTAATTATTGTAAATGTGAAGACTATGTAGGTCATTGTTTAATTTTGTTTTATTCTCAGTTAGTTTTTAACATGGTCTGGCAGTTGAAGTATTATTTGCGGCATAACCAAATGTCCTTTCTTTGGTATTGTTCGTCGAATCGTTGAGCTCCTTTAGTTCTGAGTTGAGCTTCACAACAACTGACAAATGCGTGCACTGACTGGACAGGTCCACTCAATCTGTGTGGTTCTTTCATCAAAAGACCATTTCAGACACCAATCGACATGGTCTTTACATGATCTGACCAAGATTATGTCTGGACTTTAATAGAGACTGTGGCCTCTGATTTTGTAACGGCCTATCTTCTCAGAGTAGTCAGATAGAAAACGCCGACCTCATCTAGTTTTAAAAAATATGATTGACGTGTAAAAGTGTTTGTACAAACCTACTTACAAAAATAAAATAACTTATCATTTAAACGAAAATCATGCTACCTACTGTTATTTAATGTAGATTGGTATATTTTATGTTATTGCGCAACGCATCACCATTGCAATTCAGCGAGGAAATGTTGCCAGCATCCTCGGTACAATGCCTCGAGGGCCTTTTTTAGGCTTAACTTAGTTTTAATTTAATTTAGTTAATGTTAATAATCATCTTGTAAGTTGGTTATCCCCTCTACTGTTATATTTCTCCAAATCGATATCCTGTCCCGATGTTATCATAATCGGTAGAATTGACACGCGAGCGTTCACTAAAACTACGACAAGTCAGAAAATATGCATCGTAGCTCTACAAACCCCTAGTCATTGAAGTTGTTATATAAAATAAGCTACCAGGTAATATAGGGTTTAGTGCAGTTTCACCTTGCAATACTCGTATATTCCTAATTCGAAGTTGAAAGTAGCGTGAGCGACTTTTTCGTACAAATATCGTCATATTTATAAAACAAAAGCAATAAGTCCAAAAGATAATACGTAACTTTCTTAAAACCACACTTCTTTACAATACTCAAAGAAAGAACAGAGATCTCTATGCGTTTTTTTAAATGACAAGCTTATCAAAAAATAACCTTATTGCAAAAAAAAAAGGTATGCTTACACAATTATTCCGGGAACTCTGTAAACCCCTTAGCTTCGGTTCTTATCTTATGTAAATAAATACATTAGTATATTAATTTTATGTTTGTTCTACTAAGGGGTAAAAAGTAAAAAAAAGGGGTACTAACTAACCACTCCCTATAGGTAATGTAGGTAAGACAGAAAATATACCTGCAGGCTTAGCATGACAGTCTCTATTTCTTCGAAGAATAGACACGGCTCTTTCCATACAAAGTGACATTTCGTTTCTCCTTTTTTGACATCCCACCGTAGAAATCTTTCTACATATAAAAGGACCTAGACAACGATCGTTAGAAATGAAAGACAAGATGACAGATTGTAGAAGGATTTCTACGGTGAGATGTCAAAAACTGAGAAACGAAATGTCACTTTGTATAGAAAGAGGCGTGTCTATTCTTCGAAGAAATAGAGAGTGTCATGCTAAGCCTGCTGTTCATTTAATAACATAGGTGTTCCACGACTTCGTTTCCAGTATTGTCTCATAAAATAATTAATATAATTGTATATTATTTCAGTCGAATTTATCATTTTATTTGACTAATTAAATGTTAATTTGTCTATTATCGTCTCCATTAAATGATTCATAAGTCGATTTTCGTAAATAATTAAAAAACCGAAGATTTTGTTTGATCTGAGGTTACTCATATTGATATATCAAACTATTCAAACTCATTAAAGCTACAATTTCCGAGAAGAGCAGTTCCGTCGTAATATAACGGCCGTCATGAAAACTGTCATTTTGACCCGTATTTGACATTAACGTGTCAAAAACGCTCTGTATATGGACAACCGTCATTGTGTAACCGTTCTCCGCTTTCTTAGGAAACCAGAGTTTAAGGTTTGATATAATATAAATAAGAAACAGGATTTGAATCTTGATATATTTTATTTTAATAGTTAGATTCATGATATAAAATAAAGTATCTAATTCTCAAGTCGTTCCTAGACATAAAAATCCTTCATCATCTGCCTAGCCTTTTCCCAACTATGTTGGGGTCGGCTTCCAGTCTTACCGGATACAGCTGAATACCAGTATTTTACATGGAGCGACTGCCTATCTGACCTCCACAACCCAGTTACTAGGTAACACGATACCCCTTGGTAAGACTGGTTGTTAGACTTTCGAGCTTCTGACGACCCGTAACGACAAATGACAGCCGGGACCAACGGCTTAACGTGTTTTCCGAGGCACGGAGGGGTCCTTGATATGTAAATATGGTCACCCATCCACGGACCAACCGCGGCAAGCGTAGCTTAACCTGATCGATGGACCCGTGCGGCTGTTATAACTTAGCCACAAGTCATAAAAATTCATCGATGAAAAATATATTACATTGCGGGCGAAAATTAGTGACACTTAAAAAATCCATGAACAATCGACGAAGAATATATTACAGTGCAGGCCAAAATTATTGACTCACATGATAATAAAAAAATATTTACCTAATGTCTGTAAACACAAACTATTACGACATTCATACCTCGACATTCATTTAATACACCCGCTGTCAACGAGGTGCCATCAGTTCTCATAACAGCCGTCTTACACAAACATCACAATACATTTTCCGTACTATAAATAATACCAATTCAAAGTCACTCGTAAAACCCACCGCACATAATTCTCACGTACAATACACCGAGTAACTACACTAAGCTTCGTCGTTCCTCGTAAAACTTCGTACTTACTCGTATTCATCAATCAAATGGGGTTATTATATTGTAGGTTGTGGATAAGTATACATAGCCGTGCGAGTACGAAACAGGTTGATCACGCAACTCACGCTCGCGGCATTGTATTAAATCTTTATTCCCAATGAGGAATGGGTTTTTCGTTGATTATTTCCTCTCCCGATACTTTTCGCACGCTTGGGGATGAAGAAATTCGTTTGGTGATTATTTTATGATTGTAATGGGGAAAACATTTAATGGGATCGCCTGTATTTTTTTATGTGAAGAATTTATTTTGATCCGGGATATTATATGGATTGGTATTTTATGGTTAGTATGTGACTTTCAGACAGCAATGGTGACCCAGTGGTAACAGGCGCTTTACTTTGTGTGAATAATTTCATCACCACTGCTCTCAAAACGGTGAAGGAAAACATCATGAGGAAACCAGTAGCGTGCCTAGGGTTTCAAAATAACGCAAGCCCAATAAAATTTTAACCGATTTCAAAAAAAGAAAGTTCGGTTTCGACTGAGTATGTAGGTACCTACGTATCTACGTATGTATCATCGCAATTTTCTCATAAACTACTGGTTAGGTACAATAAATTCTCTATCGAGCATTTTAGTAAGGCTTTTGGGCTTATATGAAGGTACCGCCACTGGAGGAAACCGGCATGTCCTAGAACCAAAAATTCGAAGACTTGTGATATAGACCAACCCGCACTGGGCCCGCGTGGTGGAGGATTACGGCCCACTCCCTCTCATAGAGGGTAGGCCTGTGTCCCAGGAGTGGGAACATTATAGGCTGGTTATGTATGTGACTTTCAGTATTTTTAAGTAAAACATTGACAATATGTTTTCGTACTGTCGTAGTTACCTTTTTAGGACGATTTCTTTACTGATTTTTTAAATATTTCGCGTATCTTGTACCTCAACTTATTATTATTGTGTATGCTGGGCTTAATAACAAGATTTTTTTTATTCTGTACAAACAACAACAATCTGCCTAGACTATTCCCAACTGGATTGGCTTCCAATCTAACTAGATACAGCTGAATACCAGTATTTTACATGGAACGACTGCCTATATGACCACCACAACCCAGTTACTGGATAACACGATACCCCTTGGTAAGACTGGTTGTCTGACTACCCGTTAAGACTCATATTCCTCACTAAAAGAAAAATTACTTAGAATACACACAAAAAGGAGCCAAAAGCCTCGTATTCAAGTAATAAAAATTTGACTATTTTGTCCATTGCTTGATGCCAGGGTCAGGTACTAAAGACAATTTACATTGCGTAATATAATATTCTCGTGTTGAACATACCGATAACCTTTACCCAAAAAAAGATAACAATAGGAACAATAACATAATCGCTATAACATTAAGGAGGAAACTCTATTCAAAGAAAATAACATAAAGGAAAACTGAAAAAGCACAGTTTTATTCAAAGAGGATATTCCGTACGTTCCTCTTGGATTGCGAAGGTTTTTGTTACGAAATGGAACAAAAAAAAAACTAAATTCTCCTCACGTATTTATACTTATTCGGATAGGGTTGGCGAAAGTTCGTTTGCTTTGAATTAAACCAATCATGTAGTATCGCTTTTTTTGTTTTAAACTTGTATATGATTACTTACGTGATATTTAGCCCAATGTAATGTTATGTCCCACTGCTGGGTTTGCCCAGCAGTGGGACATGACATTACATTAAAGGGAAAGAAATGCCCAAAGGCCTTCCTTTCCCTTTTTCACACTCGTCTGTCCACTGCCATAGCGGGCCAGTCCTTTCGGTAGGTATCTAGTTCGTCACTCCATCTTCGTCTCAGTCTACCTGGGTGTCCTCTAGCATTTAATGGGACCCAATCCGTTATTTTTTTAGCATACAGCTCATAAATACAATAGTCAGTTTACAAAAGGCTTACAGGCCTGCAATATTTCCAGCATGTCAACACGAAGACATTTTGATAGCGTTTAATATTCTGCTTTTCTTTGTAAACGAAAATATAATTGCGTACTTTTAAAACACAATGGATGTTCGAACTGAACCTTGTAACTATACAACATTAGTTTTTGTTTACCCTAAACCATAAAAGGGATCATTGTACTCGTCATTTTGAACAACTTTTTCTATTGGACCAACCTTGAAAACGCGAAAAAAAAATCAGCTGTTCCATACATTTTATCGATATAAGTGAACACAAATGTATGGAACAGCTGATTTTTTTTCGCAATTTCAAGGTTGGTCCAATAGAAAAAGTTGTTCAAAATGATGAGTACAATGACCCCTTTTTGGGTTTAGAGTAAACAAAGCTAATGCTGTACATGAACCAAGAATACTAGGTACGATATTATATCACAGCCATTTTTTGTAGGTAGCTTTTCCAGATAAATTTTATCCAAAAGGATATCCTACGCCCCAAACATTAAGATTGTACGTAGCTTTTCCAGATTTATTTACATACTATTTCTGTAGCCTACTAAGAAAAGCTATGTTACTTAAAGTATGAAGATACGATATTTATGCTCTATTTTTAGGTTACTTCTGTATCCCAAATTCCAGTATAAATATTATTTTGCTAAATAAATCTCACAAACCGCAACAATATATCAGGAAAACAGTTTTTTTAGGGACCAATTTTTATGTAGATATTATCTTTTTGGACAATTTGGAATTTATCCAATGCTATTGTCGTATCATGAAAACGTTAGAATATACGCAAAGGGTGCTTCATGTAGCCGTAAAATGTCAGTTTCAAAGGTCATCATAACGTCTTGGCATGTTTCAGCAGTACTGCTCGTATATATGGAAAACGTACATGCCAAAACGACAGTTAAATGACTAAAGTTAAAGTTTTATTAATTTATTAATTTTATTAACCTTTAATACAAGCTTTAAATAGAAAATATTCACCGTTCTAATTAGTTTTCATATTTTTTTATATTTGGTAAATAAGAAAAATTCTTACTGGCAATTTAATATTCTTCTTCTAAAAACAGGATGATAAAATTTAATTTGTCCGGAAGTGTACGAAAATTTCTTCACTAATTACGAAACAATAATGATGTTCCATTTATATCGGCTTGGTTTACAAAATCGGGCCCTATCAGAATACCAGCGCATTTATTTTTTAAATAACGCAGCACCATGTTGAGATAGGAGCCTTTTTGGCCTCGTACAGGGCTTTTTGCTTGATTTTTTTTAAAATTTTTGTTTTTAATGTAAATTCTGTTAGTATTAAATGCTCCTTTTTTACAAAAATATTTTTATTTCATTCTTTCAGAATGATTCAAATATATTTATCCAGTCTTCTTTGTCGTGTCAATGATTCCGTTTATCTGTTTTAAATAAGCTTCGACCAGAATTAGCCCTAATTCTGTTATCGTTGGCCTCGCAAAGGTCTTTTATAGAGCCGGTGTTTTTGCACAGAGAGAACAACAAGAGGCGAGGCATCGTTTGCGATGTGGCGCCACATTCGCACTGTGGCTCATCAGGGTACCTCCACCTGACTATGTCATCCCTGCAGCAGCCCACCTGGCTTCTTTCCAGTAGTTTTCGTTTAAGAAAAGTGTCTGTTATTAACCTGTCTCATTTCCTACGAAATAATATTGATCCTTTTGTAATCGGCCTTCATACGAAACGTTCCTTTAATTTACGATTTATTCGGGAACGTGAAAAAAGACGTGTTGAACAAAAAGATGTAGAAAATATTAGTTGTCTGTAAAGTCGGTTTACGGACGATAATTTTACGTGATAACGAGAGAGAGATGCGTCACAAGCCGCACGCTTAGGCTGTTCGTGCCTCTGTATCGCTAGTTCCGCGCTCTCGCTTGCACGCTTGGCTCAGGCGGAACGTGACAATGAGTAATTGTGCGTGCAACCGGCGTTCATCGATTTATAAGACGTTATTACGTCAAAAATGAAATATGTTCAATAAAAACTATGTCCAATTTAGAGTTCTCTTAATGGCAATAACTGTAGTTTCACATAATACCTACAGTTAAAAGGCTTGTGAACACATTTCACATCGCTGATGCAACGTTATGAAAACAATTAAGAATACAAAAACGTATCATAAATTTAATAGTACACGGTGCTCACAAACTCATTTTCACACAAAGCATCTGTTTTCAGAAGCATAAACCAATGATAAATCAACATTAAATAGAAAAGAAAACTTGAAACAGAATACATTAAAATATAACAAATTAACGACACCACTGCCTCTGGGACAGCCTAATAAATGAAGACAATTTAATCCTCTAGAAATACAAATCGCTTGTCTAATTTATTTCGCGAGTTGAATTCAGCGAGATTTGCCAACTCGCCTCTCATGGGATGTTACATGGATGTAAAGAGAAATATTGCGATCTGTGCGTGGGTTGTTTTTTTTTTTTTTTGATCGTGCATGTATGAGCTAGAGTTTACTTCTCTCTCTTTAGGACTCTCAGCTGTCGGGGTAATAACTAATGGAATATAATAGAATAGAATACTCTTTATCATGTACACCATAAAAATTACAGATACAAATGTTGAAATTTTACAAGGGGTGACACAATGGACGGTCTTATCGCTAAAAGCGATCTTTTACAGACAACCTTTGGATGGATTAAAGGGGGAAGGAGAGACAATACTGCTAATGTGCTAATGAAAGTCACCTGTCGATAAAAATCGTGCGGAGATTCACACCCAATGAAAATGCCCCTTCAAAGCAACTGCCAAACGTGTGGTTCAGGTTCTCCGTATACCACAGTCGTTCTCTATCAAGGAATGAAAACGGTTCCCCGAATACGGGCCATAATGTATGCTTTACAGTAATCTCCAGCACCCCGTATACGAGCCCTATCAAGCAATCAAAATGAGCCTTTAGTATATTCATTTTACTAGCTTCTTCGTTCGTGTGGAAGTCGTAAGATACGCAATATTATAAAATAACAGCCACATTTTTTTTAAACTCCCTCCGCCTCCGATACATCGTGTCGCACCGCATCGCCCACCCACACAATTACTGTTTTCGCTTAGCTTTCTTTCTGACTTTTTTCTTTTTTCTCGGCTCTTAAGGGTTGTAGCGTAGTCTAATAATAACAATAATATTTTGCGGTGGTTGGTGGTTCCAGAAATTAGCGCGTTAATTGGACTACAGGAGCTAAACGCAAGTTTTATAATGTCTAAAAGTATATGATCCACTGCAGTAAACAAAATCAGAAAAATATATTCTTCAGGATATATGCTAGGTAGATAGTGTGTTGAAAACATAATACAAATAATTTGATACGACACAAAAATCACGAAGACTAGATACCTCTAATAATTTATTTTAACGATTAAAGACCATACTAATATACATGTAATCATTCTGTTTTTTTGTCAGATTATTCTACAAGCAACATATTAGCATAATAGTGTTTTATTTTTTTAGTAAAATTAATTGATTATTTGTAAATAGATAATTGCTTCATATTTTGCAATAAATTACCAGCGTTGTGTCAACGCGCTTCTCTTTCCTTTTCTATGCAGTCCGACAGTGGCCGCGCTTTAGCTGTTGTCAGCCTCTTAAAACCAACTTTGCAGCGTTGTTATACATAGTACATAGATTAGGCCAGGCGAAACTATTCATAACTAAGGTACCTTAACATGTCTTGTATCTCCTCTTTGAGGAGTGGCTAGAGAGGTGCCACGGCGTCCTCACCTTCCGCTTGACGCAGGTCCTCACCGGACATGGCAGCTTCGGGAGGCTCCTGAGTCGGATAAGGCGGGAGAAAACGCTCGGGTGTCACCACTGTGTGGATCGCCCGGAGGACACGGTGGAGCAGAAGGTGCGGGTCTGCCCTGCTTGGGCAGAGCATCGCCGTGTCCTCGTGGAGGCGATCGGCGACAGAGATCTCTCGCGTCCGGCCCTGATTCAGCGAGCGAGAGGCCATGGACAGCCGTCACCTCCTTTTGCGAAGCAGTAATGCTCGCGAAGGAGGAAGGAGGAGGCGGGATGGTTGAGGGAAAGGCAAATTTCGCGCCCTCTCGCCCCTAGCCGCCGCAGGAAACGCCCTGGGCGTCGGGAATTCCGGGCGGATTTCCGGCCACCGTAGGCGCGGGCTTGCGGACGGTGAGCAATGGGTAGCTCACCGTCCGGTAAGGACCAGGCCCGGATCGACGGTGCGTTGTATACCATGTGCGCCTCAAAGAGATGTCGTCAGCACAAGTGTAGGGGTCCACTAGGGCCGATGCCTGCTGGGGTCGCGGGAAGGTACTAAAGGGTTACCGAGGCCCCTGGCAACAGGCAACGGAAAGAATACGGGTGGGTTTTAGTCAGTAAGAGTCTGACATCGCTCCGCCCAGAGCGGGAGAAGTTATTTGATGATTTCCCACCCAAAAAAAACAACATGCCTTGTATACGTCCTCCACCTATCAATCCACACATGCCTACATTTTAAAACTCTCTTAACCAATCAGTATGCCTAGTCTCTTCTAACCGGATACAGTTGAATAGCAGTATTTTCCATAGAGCGACTGCCCATCTGATCTCCACGACCCAGTTTTGGGATAATACGATACCCCTTAGTAAGACTAGTTGTCAGACGTTTGGGCTTCTAACTACCCGTAAAGACTCATCGTCTCTCATCTTTTTCTCTCACTGATAAAGTCAAGAGGTTAAATCCTTTTTCACCTACATTCAAAACAGATAAAATTTAAGAAACTATACTTCATTATTTTGCCAATAAATTATTTTACAAGACAAAGGTGCCGATTCCCTTGTTCACAAACTAAACTAAATTTAAGTTCAGTGCATCTTTTTCTTACTATTTCATTAAGAAAAGGACAGAAGATAAATTTTAGTTTAGTCCTGTCAAATTAATCAGCGCCTGTCACTACTCCATATAAGTTTAGACGTGATTAAAACATGCCTACTAAAATTATGTCAACTTACGTCAAGCGCTGATTAATTTGACAGGACTAAACTAAAATTTATCTTCTGTCCTTTTATTAATGAAATAGAAAGAAAAAGATGCACTGAACTTAAATTTAATTTAGTTTGTGAAAAAGGGAATCGGCACCAAAATCGTCTCGATAGCCTCTCTGTAAATACCGGAGAGCAAATTGTCTGTGACACAAAGTTCATGCCCACTTTGACTCAGATAAGTTTATCAAGATGCACTGAAAATGATCAAAGACGGAAACTTCTACAAAGTTAGTAAGTCTATTATTTTAATCTACCCTCTTACTTCGAACTTGTTCTTGAAAAATGTCGCTCAGAAACATCGTGGTTTAGTTCTGGAATGTTCTTCATTAGAGCGAAAAGAGTAGACTGCCTTTTTTCTTCTCGGGGGTATCATATAGAACAGACCAGTCGCTCTGTACAAAATACTGGTATCCTGCTGCATCTGGTTACACAGGAAGGTCAGCTTCCTGTGTAACCAAATCTCCAACATAGTTTGGAAAATGCTGGGCAGATGATGATGGATGATGATGGTATCTAATAGACCAGTTGGATAATGGCCAAAATAAATAAAAATCTGTAGCACGAATGTCTTTGCCAACCGTGGAGATGATGGCCCTTTCTGTTAAAACTGTTTCGTATAGTTGTTTAGAATGGCTTTAAAGTTCAAGGTATGTAGGTATTTATGAAGGTAAAAGATATTATTGCGGACGTGTCCACGTCCTTTTCACTGCATCGCGATAACACAGGGAAGTAAAATGTATGGAAATTTATAATGAAGACGCTTTTAAATTTCTGCCCACGATAACGTTATAACGTGCACGTGAATTTCCGTATATGTTTTGGACGTGGACGTCCACGATAATACCGTCACGTTAGAAATTATATAAACGCACTTTTAGTTCCATCTAGATGTTCGTTATACTAGATATGCCAGCCTCCGTATACATTGTGTGTGTTTTTATGTTTCCTTGAAATATGTATAAAATGGGACGCTGCGTAACTTTTTGATGTAAATAAATAGGTGTACATTTTCCAAGTGATATTTTCACTAAGAAGTGGGAGAAAGCATTGAAGATATCGAATTTTAAATCTAGTGATTTTTCTAGGTTTCACGGGAAACATTTTAAAAAGAGTGATTATGAGACCACTAAGAAGACAATTGGTACGGTAAAACAGCATTTTCATAAAAAAATCCAAGTCTTTTGACAAGTAACAACCATTTTAATCTACTCTGAAATCTTCTCTGCTAGAGAAGATTTCAGTTATCTATTCCCCATTTTTTAGGGGTTCCGTGGTAAACAAGGAACCCTTATAGATTCGCCATGTCCGTCTGTCTGTCTGTCTGTCTGACCCCACTGTAACTCAGAGACGCTTTACTAAGCGTAATCTGAAAGCTGTAATTTGGCATAGGTATACATATTAATCACGTCGACAAAGTGCTGAAATAAAATCTTGAAAACAATTTGTTTTACGGTACCTCCCTTGCACGTAATGTGGGAATGATATTTTTTTTCTCGTCTACCCCATGGTGTGGGGTATCGTTAGAAAGGCCGTTGAAAAATATTGCGGATCTGCGAACATTACTTTTTGATTCATGGATCCGCTTGCGTAATATTAAACTAAAGTAGCTGCTTTTAGAGACTACTTTATGGTAAGATCTCCCCTAGGACCAGAGATGGCCAATACGGATGGTGCTGGGGCCGACGTATCAGGGAGAAAAACTCGCTTTTCAGCAAATGAAGTTGTCACAGCAATTCTAAGGATGAAGGGGGGTAAGTCTCCAGGGTACGACGGTCTCAGCATTGAGCATTTCAGGCATGCAGGTGTACATCTGCCGCGTGTACTGGCTATGTTTTTTACGCTGTGTATCGGTCACTCATACTTACCGGAATCGCTGATGAAAACCTTGGTTGTACCCATTCTTAAAAACAGGACAGGGGATGTATCTGATAGGGCAAATTATCGACCCATCTCACTTGCTATAACAACAGCTAAGATACTTGACAGTCTGCTTAATCAGAGTCTCAGTGGGTACTTACATTTACATGACGCACAATTCGGTTTCAGGGCGGGATTATCCACTGACAGTGCTATTTTATGCCTTAAGCATACTGTCATGTATTACACGGAGAGAAAGACACCGACATATGCCTGTTTCCTCGATTTGTCAAAAGCTTTTGACACAGTCGCCTATGACATACTGTGGCGAAAGCTAGTGGAAACTGGTATGCCAACGGAGTGTATCGGTGTTTTAAAATTCTGGTATAAAAACCAAATTAACCAGGTGAGATGGGGTGGTACATTGTCTGATGAATATAGACTAGAATGCGGTGTAAGGCAGGGCGGCCTCACTTCTACCGGCCTCTTTAGCCTTTATGTGAACCAGTTGATCGAGGAGCTCAGCAGGACACATGTCGGATGCTACATTGACGGAATATGTGTCAACAACATAAGTTATGCTGATGATATGGTTCTGCTGGCCCCCTCGGTCAACGCGCTGAGGACACTGCTTAAGATTTGTGAACGCTATGCATCCGAGCATGGTCTCAGGTACAACTCACAGAAAAGTCAGGTACTGATTTTTAGGGCCGGAAAACAGAGACCTAGTACAGTGCCCCCGATCATGGTCGATGGAACAAAATTGAAAATTGTGCAGAACTTTAAATATCTGGGTCATCTGGTCACGGAGGACTTAAAAGATGACTCTGATATAGAAAGAGAACGCAGGGCGTTAGCGGTACGGAGCAATATGCTGGCCCGTAGGTTCGCTCGATGTACCAAAGAAGTTAAGGTAACACTTTTTAGGGCCTATTGCCAATCTTTTTACTCGAGCGGCCTGTGGGTTCGGTATACGCAACGTGCCTACAACGCCCTGCGTATTCAGTATAAGCTTTCAGAGTGATGTTGGGGTTGCCGCGGCATTGTAGTGCGTCGCAAATGTTCGCAAATGCGCGCGTTGACGGTTTCCACGCTATAGTGCGTAAAAAAGTGGCGTCATTTTTTCAAAGACTGCGCGGTAGCCCCAACACCATTTTGCAAATGATTGCATTCCGACACGACTGTCCCATACAGGCACACTGGGTGGGAATAATTACTGGGAAATTGTAAAATAGAAATACTTTTTTTGATTATGTACCTACTAACATAGATATTTAGAAAATTTTTACTAACACATATATGGATTCTGTCCGAAATAAATGAATAATAATAAAATAATAATAATAAACGACGAATACATTTTTTTTTTACCTATTTTTCGAATAAAATATTTGAGTTGGAATTTAACGTATATCCAATCGCTCAACCATTATAGCCGTAAAACAACTATATATACCTACTGCTATTGTTTCTCTTTCCACCAATACCCGTGTACCTGAAGCATGACTTGGACAAGCGAGAGTTTATAATGAACTTCGGAAGTGTTGGCTATTGGCTGCGATGACTGGCACTTATAACTTTGTTACATTAGTAAGGTGTACATTTGTGAGCTGTTCGGCTGGGAAACGCTTTATGGTTGCTTTGAAATGGTCGTAATCTAGCGATATGTAATAATATTGCTTTTAGTTGCAGGGTTTAGGATAGTTACCTATGGAAATAGGGTGTGTGACCTAAACCCTTGGGTAGAAATTAATAGGAGGCTTCATTTTTCTTTTAAATCGTGTATCATTTTGCTTAGCAAAGGTTCAGTTTGGTCCTCAATTGCCTGGTCACAATTCCGACCTAATACTGCCTCTTTTCCAGACTTACCAGTATACGTCAACGCCGGCTGTCTGAAAACCCGCGCTGTGGCTCTGTTTCGCATAGGGTCACAGCATTATCAGGCACTCGGGCAGTTCCTCACCGATCTTTAAGACAATTTAGACATTGAATCATTGCGCTCGCTCCCTCTCTCCCTCCTCCCGTTGTCGGTCCGAGGTAATATTAATATTACCACGGACCGACAACGGGAGGATCGGGACCGACATCGGGAGAATCTGCGTGCGCTTGCACGCAGATTCTCCCGATGTAGTGTAGATGTCAAAATCCCCCGTTTTAAGGCATATTGCCAAAGTTTCTACACGGGAAACCTGTGGGTCGCTTATGCCAAAAGATCGATGGACACTCTGCATGTCCAGTATAATATTTAATATTTTTAGGATGCTGTTGCGAAGGTCTCGTTTTTGTAGTGCTTCAGAAATGTTTGTGCAGAATCAAACTGATGGCTTGCAATAGATGATTCGCAAGAAAACTGCATCTCTACTAAGCAGAGTACGAGAAACTAGCAACAGCAAATTCAAAATAATAGGGTAGGATTTTACCTCTCCAATTTTAAAAAGATGGTAAGGATGGTGATAAATTAATATTTTTTCTAATCAATCACCAATATCGTGTCACTTTACCAACAATAGTTGTAAGTCATTATTGCAATTACTAACACATTGGATCTTAGTTATCTGAATTAAATAATAATTATTATTATTATTATGCTAAGCGATGACTGTTTTGCGTGGATGTGCGCATATTTCCCCCCAACTTGTTCTTTTTTAGTTTTTTTTCTTTTCGTCATGTTTTTTACGGCGAATAAATGTATTTTCTATATTTTTCTTCTAAAGAAAAGAAGAATTATAAGGGTTTTGAAAATACAATTCATATCCAGCATCACAGTCTCCTTGATCCATGTTTGAATACGCAACGTGTTCATCAGTTGACTCGGGGCGTCATTAATCAGATGTTTTTGCCTCGTCTAACCCGATGCGGGCTTGCAAATAAATTCCGAGGAATTACTACAACATGATTTTCTTTTGGGTGATCTCCGGAGACGAGAAAAAACTTGAGTACTTTTTTTGCTGGCGATATATTTTTCCGTTTAATTGAAGTTACATGGCGTGTCTGATTATTTTTTGGAGAAAAATAGGAAATGTAGCCTAAAAAATTGCGGAGTAGTTTTAATTTTTAAACTGCTTACAAAATGTGGAAATGTTCTGAAATTGGATCTGGAATTGTGGGGTGTGGTCTGAAATTGTACCTTTTTATGTGGGAAATTATCTAATAACTTCTCCCTCTCTGGGTGGAGCGGGAGGGTGTGTCAGACTCTTACTGACTAAAACCCACCCGTGTTCCTTCCGTTGCATGTGTGTTGCCAGAGTTGAATTGAATTTATTGAATTGAGTTGAGTTAAATTTTACCTAAACCAAGCTTAGGGCCAAGATCGAACAATAATTAAATAGGAAATATTCCAGGAAAAATAATAATAAGATAATAAATAAAAAAAAATAATAATAAATAATAATATTGATATTTAAGGTCCAGTCGCGGAATGAGAAGGTTATGCAAAAGTATCGCGGCCTCATGTCATCCTTAACAACGTTCATTCAGTTAAAAACAAAAATTTCTCATAATGTCTTCAAACTTTAAAATCCGCTTACACTTTCAAGTTAGAAATAACGAAAAAAAAATACAAATTATTCGAAAAGAACAACCCATGTCGGAAAAAAATAGTGTGTTGCTTAAAAGGAAGGAGAGCAAAATATAGATAATTAAAACAAATATCGTGATTACCAGGATTTTTCTTGTTATTAAGTAGTGTATGTTGTATTTATTTATAAGCTTACTTTCAAGTTATAAATAACGAAAAAAAAAACAAATTATTCGGAAAGATCAACCCATGTCGGAAAAAAATAGTGTGTTGCTTAAAAGGAAGGAGAGCAAAATATCGATCATTAAAACAAATATCGTAACTACCAGGACTTTTTCTTGTTATTAAGTAGTGTATGTTGTACTTATTTATAAGCTAACTTTCAAGTTAGAAATAACGAAAAAGAAAACAAATTATTCGAAAAGATCAACCCATGTCGGAAAAAAATAGTGTGTTGCTTAAAAGGAAGGAGAGCAAAATATCGATCATTAAATAAATATCGTAACTACCAGGACTTTTTCTTGTTATTAAGTAGTGTATGTTGTATTTATTTATAAGCTAACTTTCAAGTTAGAAATAACGAAAAAGAAAACAAATTATTCGAAAAGATCAACCCATGTCGGAAAAAAATAGTGTGTTGCTTAAAAGGAAGGAGAGCACAATATCGATAGTTAAAACAAATATCGTAATTACCAGGACTTTTTCTTGTTATTAAGTAGTGTATGTTGTATTTATTTCTAAGCTGGTACCGCATACTATGAATAGAAAAACACTTACTGCAAGCAGTACAAGTCTCAAGTGTTTTCTCAGAGTACATCATCTAACCTCCGCCTACCTCTTCTTGGAACATTAAGTCAAATATCTTGTAATATAAGGCAAAGTGATTATAGGATGAACTGCTTAATACGTCCACTTAATGTTTTCTAGCAAACTGTACCAGTGTTCTTAGTTGAATATGGACTGGAGTTACGTACGTAGGTGTATCGTTTGAGTGGTTACTTTGACTTAAAGATTAAAATGATTACTCTAGATAATTTTTATATGAAAATGGTATAGATAGTATTTTAGCCGGGTAAGAGTTTTAGTTCTAGTTTTCAAAATGCCATTTTACACTTATTGTGATTATTCGATCAATGCCGTAATGACGTCATAGTTAATTAAAGGTTTAAAGAAATGATAATCTAGTAGGTAAACGGAAAGCTTAGAATGGAAAAACTGGCCAAGTGCATGTCGGACGACGCATAATGAAGGGTTCTGTTGTTGGGAAGTTGGGATGACTTTATCTCAAAAACAAACTTAACATTGTAGTTGAAAAACATGTTCTCCCATACATTGATATATGTCACGGTCAATTCTCCAACTTCAAATTTAAGTCGGTCGACTATTACTCGTTAATTTGTAAAGCCTACTTAGCTGTCATAGTTTTCGTTTTAATTTCATTATATTAAGTACTACTGCCATGATTTTTTTTTACATCTCCATAAACAACCATATAGCTGACAGGGGGACACTTCCTGTCGGGGTCTTGGGAAAGTCCGGAAGGGATACCGAGGCCCCTGGCAACACAGGCAACAGAAAGAGAGGTGGGTTTTAGTCAGTAAGAGTTTGTCAGACCCTCTTGCCCCGCCCAGAGCGGGAGAAGTTATTTGATAATCAAAAATTAGCACTTCAATGCTAGATATTACGCAAACGGATCCTTAAATCGAAAAATAGTGTGCTCAGACCTGCATTATTTTTAAATGGACTATACAACGGTACTCCACATCATGGGGTAGACGAGAAAAAAAATACCATCCCCACATTACGTACAAGGGACGTACTGTTACATCCCTAGTTTGCAATAGTAAATGCTGACAACAATGCTTAGTCAGCACCAGGCATTCTAGATCATGATTGCTCACAGGCTTCCACCCAGTTCGGGTTTGGCATTCAAAGAGTTGGGACGTTTTACCGAGTTTTCCCCAAAATACATTGTCCTTGTTTAGGAAACAAAATAAACCTTTTTTAAAAAGATTCGGGACTTTTCCTTTCTAACATTTGGTGGCAGCGGTGGGATAAGACATCCCCAGTGTCCTTAAAACGGTAAATACGTCGCCGGAAATAAAATCTGTGTGTGTCTGTGTTCCTAAAAGTGCCCAGTGATTGTGTCGCCTAATAAGCACCCCAACCTGAACTCATCACATCGAAGGTCGATACCATTCGACCTGGTCCAGAGCTACATATCGCCCCGGGTCCACTGCGTAGTAAGTGGTACTGCGTTGTTGGGTAGCACTTGCTGCACCCAACTATACTGTATCCAGCGCCGACCTGACGGTAGCCGTCGGCTCCTCATCTATACGTCTAAGGTAGACGAAATCCAGAATGAAGAATTCCTACGAGTTGTTCCTGTAAGTCCAGATTACTCTATCCTGTGAAATTTGTGTGTGTTCTGCGTTAAGTGTGCGTACCTATACCGTGTTATAATCCCGTGTGTTAATATAGGTGAATACTAATTATAAGATTAATCTTAAAACATTAATAATTAGATTCAAGGTAACTTGATAAGTAGCTTACGCTTCGATCCCAGTCATCCTCATCAGTTGCGCATAACTTACACATCCGCAGCCCACGCAATTCTCAGAACTAAATAACTTCTAACCATACCAGTAACTTATCATCACGCCGGTAATTCCAGAAGGGTTAAGCAGAGGTTTTAGTATTCCTTATTAATTTACAAAACAAAATGTCTAAATCCGAATCTAAAAAAGACATTAAAGGTGAAGAGGAAATCCCATTAAGTGTTGTGCTAAAATTTATTAAACCATTCAACGGCGATAGAGACAAGCTCACAGCTTTCCTTAGAAACTGCGATAGCGCAATATCCTTGGCGTCTTCCCAACAAGAAGACGTCGTTTTTAAATATGTATTAAGTCAACTAGAAGGCAAGGCTGAGACCGCGTGCTCTATTAAAGATTTTGAAACATGGCCATCACTTAAAGAATTTTTGAAAAATCAGTTTGGTGAACGTAAACACTATGCTCACCTGCTCACTGACTTGCAAGACTGTAGGCAAGGAAATCAAGAACCTGTTACCCAATTTTCCCTGAGAGTAGAAACCTGTTTGCAAAAACTTCTTACAGAAGTTACGGTTTCCAATACGAGGAAGACCGAACTTCCTGGTAGATTAGCCGCGATGGAAGACCTCGCTCTCCATACATTTATATTGGGATTAATCCCTAGAATCGCTAACATTGTGAGATGTAGAGATTACAAAACATTAAATGATGCCATTAATGCTGCGATATCCGAAGAGAAAATACAGCAGTTCTCTTATCGCAATTTCAACAGGCAAAAAGCTACTGAATCCGTTAAAAGAAGCGAAATAAACAATACACCTCAAGCAAAAGTTTTTATTAGAAGTAACAATGGTCAACCCAGTATTTCCTCCAATGATTCTCTTTTCTGTAGATATTGTAAAAAGACAGGACACATTCTTGAAAACTGCAAACTGCGTGATTTCAACAATAAAAAATTTTCAAATGGCCCTCAGCCATTTACTCCTTTTAGACCTTCGTCCTTTAATGACAAACAAACAGTTGTTAAGCCAGGATCTCGTGTAAACTTCACTGATAATTGTGAAGAGGAGAGTAGGGATGAAGTAGATGAATCCGTTAACGATACAAATTTAAACTAAAAAATGTCCCGTTTAAGTATCGCACGGGGCAAACCCCTTTTAAACAAGCCGATACTACCCTTATTAAAATCAAGACCAATGGACAGGGTAACCAGCCCCAAACTCACGGTCTTTCCAAAAGTAGGACCACGCCGCAGGGTAACCAGCCCCATAAGGAAGGTCTGAACTCTTTTAATAATAGGACCACGCCGCAGGGTAACCAGCCCCATAAGGAAGGTCTGAATTCTTTTAATAGTAGGACTACGCCGCAGGGTAACCAGCCCCATAAGGAAGGTCTGAACCAACATTCCAATTGTGAACCTGAAAAAGAAGTTAAAATATATGAAATCCTTACCCGAAAAAGATTTTTACCTTTTATTAAATTACGAACATTTGTAAATAAAAATCCACTTACCTTCTTGATAGACTCAGGAGCGTCGCTCTGTGTTCTGAAAAAGAAAAGTATAACAAGTACTCTACAGTTAGAAGATAGTGTTGTTACAATTAAAGGAATAGATTCCAAAAAAGAAACTATGAAAAGTGTGGGAAGTTTTAAATTACAACTACAGTTCAATGAAAAACTAAGTATAACTCATCCTTTCCAAATATTTGACGATATAAACTTACCTTACGATGGTATAATAGGTACCGACCTGTTCACAAAACATAAGTGCCGCATTGATTATCAGACGGACTGCTTAGTAATAAATAACTATAACATTAAATTATCCTTCGATGAACCATCATATGTCATTGAGCCCCGTACCGAAACAGTAATAGAGTGTTCTGTGAAAAACCCTGAATTGAAAGAGGGAATAATATTAGATCAACATATTTCCGATTCCCTTCTTATATCAAATTGCCTTGTTAAAGTAAAGGACAATAATAGAATTAATTTGACAATTGTCAATACATCTGATAAACCAATTAATTTAAATGCTAATCTTATGCTTACCTTAACTTCACTAGACCTTACTCAGTGTAATATAATACAACATAATAGACTAATTAATAGCATTGAAAGGTCCCGGCAATTGACCGAACTACTGCGAACATCTCATTTAAATCAGGAAGAATTACATTATCTTAGTGAAATCTGCCATCAATACTCTGATATATTTCATTTACCAGGAGACCAATTAACCTGTACAGATGTAATTCAACACGAGATAAAAACTAATTCCTCACAGCCAATTAATGTTAAATCGTACCGATTCCCAGAAATACACAAGGAAGAGGTAAATTCCCAAATAACTAAAATGTTAGATCAGCAAATTATTAAACCATCAAAATCCCCATGGTCATCCCCTATTTGGATAGTGCCTAAAAAGGATGACTCCACCGGGCAAAAGAGGTGGAGAATTGTTATAGACTATAGAAAATTAAATGATATTACCATTGGTGAAATTTATCCAATTCCCCAAATTAATGAAATCTTGGACCAGTTGGGTCAAAGTAAATACTTTACAACTTTAGATCTAGCTTCCGGTTTTCACCAAATTAAAATGTCTCCGGAAGACGCCCCAAAAACTGCATTCAGTGTACCCCAAGGTCATTTTGAATTCAAGCGGATGCCGTTTGGTTTAAAAAATGCGCCCGCTACTTTTCAGAGAACAATGAACACTGTCTTGTCTGGATTACAGGGCGTTCATTGCTTCGTGTATTTAGATGACGTAGTCGTATACTCACATGATTTATCCTCACATATCCAAAAACTTATCCTTGTCTTTGAAAATTTGAGAAAATTCCGCCTTAAACTTCAGCCGGACAAATGTGAATTCCTGCGTAAAGAAGTTGCCTACTTAGGCCACGTAATAAGTAGTGAAGGCGTTAAGCCTAACCCTGACAAAATAAAAGCTGTCGTGAATTTCCCTATACCAAAATGCGTTAAGGACATAAAATCATTCTTAGGTTTAGCGTCATACTATAGAAGATTTATACCAGAATTCTCAAAATATGCAAAGTCCCTTACTGCCCTTCTAAAAAAGGATATTCATTTTAACTGGACCAATAACCAACAATTATCGTTTGAGCAACTGAAAAAGAAATTGGTAACTGCACCAGTCCTTATTTACCCTGATTTTACCAAACCTTTTATTTTAACTTGCGATGCGTCAAATTACGCAATTTCAGCTATATTATCCCAGGGTGTAATCGGAAAAGATCAACCAATCGCTTTCGCGTCAAGGACACTTAATAAGGCAGAATGTAATTATAGTGTCACAGAGAAAGAATGTCTGGCTATTGTGTATGGAACTAAAACATTTCGTCCTTATCTTTTCGGCCGTCAGTTTAAAATATTAACAGACCATAAACCCTTAAATTGGCTTTTTAACTGCAAGGACCCTGGATCTCGATTAATCCGCTGGCGCCTTAAACTAGAAGAATTTAATTATGAAATTCAATATAGGAAAGGTAAGACAAATACGAATGCTGATGCTCTTTCGCGGTATCCAATAAACCCTTTACGAAACATAGAGGAGACTCAGACAAATAATACACTACCTAATCCTGAAAATGTCTCCACTAACCCTGACCAAATACTTACCGATGATGCCCCTCCTTCGCAGTCATCGCCGCAATCAAATCCTGGAAGCTTAGACTTACCTGACGATTTTGTCCTCCCTGAAAACCTGGAACTCCCTGATGACTTTAATATACCTACACCACAATCCAGTGAAGTCATTGACGATGACGACAGTTATTCTAAATGCCTTAAAACTATAAACAACAGATTAGCGACATTTAACACCAAAATCCTTGAACATAACGAAAACCTTTTAAAAACAAAATCAAAACATATTGTGATACCTACCTCAATTGACTTCGACGAGTCAAACCGTTATATAACTGAAATTATCAGTAATATGACTGAAAGCAAAGAGTTCCAAGCATTAGAGAGAACCCTGTATTCATTCTTGACATCTGAAAAAGAAAATATTACTTATTATTTATTATTCATTAAAGTGTATCATTATGAAACAACTACTTACGATGATATTTTTAAAAGCCTGAAAAACTTAAAGAACTACTTTTTATCTGTAAATATAAATGAGTTTAGCATCACAGATTTCAGAAATCCGTTTGATAACCATAACTTCATAAAGATAAATAACATAATCACGTACCTATTTCATAATACAAATATAACCATTAATATTTACAAAAATATTATAATGTATCCGACTATGAGCGAAATCGCTAAAATCATGCGTGAAAATCACGATATCCCTATTTCTGGTCACTTAGGTTCTAACAGAATGTTAAAAAGAATCCAAGAAAAATACTACTGGCGAAATATGCGCAGTGATATTGAAAACTATGTCCGTAAATGTGTACCATGTCAAGCTAATAAAGCACTACGTCAAACTAACCGTGGACCGATGCAGATCACCACAACATCAACACAACCGTTTGAGCGCGTTGCATTAGACATTGTAGGCCCCCTTCCTGAAGTTGGTAATGCTAAATTAAAATTTATTCTAACATTGCAAGATGACTTGACGAAATATTCAGCTGCCTATCCTATCCCTAATGCTACCGCAGAAGAAACGTCTGAATGTCTGATTCATTTCATCGCTCAATTCGGTATTCCAAAAACAATCCTAACTGATCAAGGCCCGAATTTTACGGCCGAACTATTTAAGCAAACTTGTAGCTTTTTAAAAATTAAACAGCTCTGGTCCACCCCTTATCACCCACAAACACAGGGAGCCCTAGAAAGGAGCCACTCAACTTTAAAAGAATACCTTAAATCTTTTGTAGATGAAAAGCAAACTAATTGGCCTCGATATGTCTATACAGCCATGCTCACCTATAACACAACAGTTCATAGTACTACAAACTTCACCCCTTATGAGCTAGTATTCGGTCATAAGGCTCTTATACCCTCATCCATTTATGACTCCGCCTTAGAATCTACATACAATAATTATGTTCGGATCTTACAACAACGTCTACGAATTTCCAGGGAGAAAGCTGTAGAAAATATATTAAAATCAAAAATAACTTCCAAAGCTTATTATGATAAACACACTAAACCAACAAAGTATAAAGCAGGTGATATGGTATACGTGAAAAATCACTTACGACTTCGTAAAGCTTTATCACCCATCTGGAAAGGTCCTTATAAAGTAATTCGAGTAAATGGAAATAACACACTTACATTATTGATAAACCGCCGGCATGTAAAACACCACTATGATGAAGTTAAACTTGCTGAAACGAATAATTAGTTTTATTATACTTATTATGTTATATTTAGCTACGTAGATTAGTTTTATAACCTAGAATATTATTTCAGGATCGCCTCGGCGTGTATCTCCGTTATCTCAGCAGACATTATAGAACCCATTAAAGAAAGTACTGGAATCTATTTTGACCCGGTGGGAACCTTGAAAATCTCTAATAATTATCTTCACATGTTAGTCCCGATCGATATTGGGTATATACAACCTCATATAGAAAATATTAAGTCTGCCTTAGGAACTGCTAGATTTCTTTGCCAACAGAACGAATTAAGTGTCTCAAAATGCCATAACTTCCTACAACCCTTAACATCTCGGCTTGACAGTATTTTAAAAGATTATAGTGCTATATCTCATCTTATTCCCGATAGAGATAAGAGATCTGCATGGTTTGCTGGTATCGGTTCCCTTTTCAAGCAAGTAATTGGCACAATGGATGAGGATGACTCAATTAAGTATAATTCCGTAATTGAACACTTAGAAAATAATGATAAGAAACTCTCATCTCTCTTAAAAGAAAATATTTTGATGACTAATACAGCATTAAATAATTACAATGAAACACTTAAAATAATCAAAACCAACGAAGCTCGATTAGGCAATGCTATTGAAAATTTATCAGCCGTATTAAACAATGTATCTAATATACCTAAGGACTTATATATAGAATCTAAAATGAATGAAATCTATAATGAATTGTTTTCTAGTTTACTAACTTTATCATTTAGACTTGATGATATTATTAATGCTATAATGTTTACTAAAAGTCATTCTATACATCCCTCTGTCCTAACCCCTAAACAACTGTATGAAGAGTTGATGCGTAATGTTAAGGATTTAAATAAGAATAGTGAACTACCCGTTAGCTTAAGTTTAGATAATATCCATACGCTAACTGACTTAGCACAACTATCGTGTTATTTTATAAATAGTAAAGTAGTGTTTGTCATTAAAATTCCCTTAGTACATAAATCAGAATACTTGTTATATAAGCCTATATCTGTACCTATCCCACATGATGTAGACCAGCCTTATTCCTATGCTATGATAACACCTCATTGTAACTATATAGCTATAAGTAAGGATAAAATAACATATGTATGCCCTCAAGAACTAAGTAAATGTGTTAAAACTGTTAATCAGTTTTATGTATGTAATAATCTCGATGTATACTCAATTCAAGATATGCCTACTTGTGAAACTGAAATGTTATGTAAAATTATTAATAAATTACCTCAACAATGTGAAACTAAATTAGTTCATGGGAATATAGATATTTGGCAAGAATTAAAAAACAATAAATGGTTATTTGTTAAGTCAGAACCAACCAAACTTACCCTTGAATGTAATTCACAGATAACAGAGTACAAATTGTTAGGTACTGGTATTATCAGTCTAGAACCGGAATGTAAAGCTTATTGTAAAGATAGGGAACTTTCATCTAAACCTTATTATAATAGAGTTCTTAAACCTGTAATTTCTGATTTTAATCTTATCAGTGATCCTTGTTGTGACAAAGATAAGTTCATGTCAATTAAATCAAAATTAAAACCTTTAAAGTTAAACGATGTACATCTAGAAAAGCTTGTAACTGCTTCAAATCATCAATTAATGTCAGATATTGACAATATTATTAATGAACCCAGCCCATTAATTAAATATGAATCTCATTATCCTATTATTACCTATTGTATAATTATTCTACTTTCAATTTTAATATTATATAAACTTTGTAAAAAATTCGGTAAATGTCCAACTTTCAAAACTAAAATAAAATCTAACAGTTTAACAGATGAAGTTCAGGAATTAGAAGAAATTCCAGTTCCAAGATTCCACACGTCTCCCTGAAACTTATGTATAAAAAAAATATAAGTTTCATCTTGTTGGGGGGGTTGTTACATCCCTAGTTTGCAATAGTAAATGCTGACAACAATGCTTAGTCAGCACCAGGCATTCTAGATCATGATTGCTCACAGGCTTCCACCCAGTTCGGGTTTGGCATTCAAAGAGTTGGGACGTTTTACCGAGTTTTCCCCAAAATACATTGTCCTTGTTTAGGAAACAAAATAAACCTTTTTTAAAAAGATTCGGGACTTTTCCTTTCTAACAGTACCTACACTAATTTTTTTTTTTTTCAAGATTTTATTTCAGCACTTTATCGGCGTGATTAATTTGTAAACCTATACCAAATTACAGCTTTCTAGTACTAAGCTAGCACAGAGAAGCTACGTGGTGTATTCCGAACACAATGGTGTATTCCGAGCCTTTGTTGGATCATAAGTTATGATCAATAAATGAAAAGTATAAAAATAATAGCAATACCTAATCTTAAATAATAACAAAGATGAGGTTTACGATCTAAAAGACCAGCTTGTAATTACCAATTATGAGATTATTTTATAGTTGCATTATGCCAATAATGGGTCACCCCTCTTAAATGCTTGGATATATGTAGAGTGAAAGAAAAAAACACTAAAATAAAAAGACTATTGTCTTTTTATTTTAGTGTTTTTTTAGTTTAGCCTCACAAAAACGTAGTACTTAATTACTAAACCATAGAATACTCCTTAGAAATTCCCAACTAGTGCTCGTACTTACCGACTGCGTTCAGATAGATCTATAGATAGAAGATTGAATACTCTTTATTATGTACACCATAAAAATTACAGATATAAATGTAGAAATAGGTACAACGATTGGCGGTCTTATCGCAAAAAACGATATTTTATACTCAACCTTCGGTTGGATTAAGGGCGAAGGAGAGTCGTGTACCATTTACATATAAACAATAGATGAATACACACATAAAACATATTAAACTTATCTATATGTATAAAAATATACAATAATACTTAATTATGAAACCAATGCACAGAACAAAAAAAAATATGTCCAAGGAGAATGATAGTGTTTTTTACCATAATTAAAACATGGAAAAAGATTGAGTACGCCTTATCGATACGAGCAAGGCATTCCATAACCGTACTGCTTGAAATGTAAAAGGTTTATCATATAAACTGGTGGAATGCATCGGCATCTCTAGTATACAGACTCAAATATGTCAAAATGCATCTGCTTACACTCTTCATCTTGAATATGATATACTAACAATGTTTTCTCTTTGTTCCAGGTTACTTTTGGCACATAACGGATTTCCACTATGATCCCCTGTACACATCACAGGGCGACACTAGAAGACGTAGGTATAAAATGTTAACTATTTCTAAGTTACTCAAGTTATTAACTTGTGTAGGCACCATGTTAACCCCAGTTAACTTTTACTGTGAAGGAAACCGCACTAGTTTACTTACGAGTTTTGGTTAAGGGCAAGATAAGAGTTACTCACGTAACAATGTGTAAACCTCGGTCTTATAAAAGTCAAATTACTTTAATGCATTACTATTATACGATGACCAGAAACACTCATACTTATGAGCAATCAACTAACGAAAAAGTTAATCACTTTTGAACTTCGTCATATTAAAGGCTGTCTTTAATGATAAGTGATAAATTATTTTATTTCTGTAAGTAGATTTATACGAACACTTATACACGTCAATCATATTTTTTCTTTAAACTAGATGAGGTCGGTGTTTCCTATCTGACTATTCCATGAAGAAAGGCCGAAAAGACTCGGAGGTCACAGTCTCTTTTAAAGTCCAGACATAATCTTGATCAGATCATGTTCAGACCATGTAGATTGATGTCTGAAATGGTCTTTTGATGAAAGAACCACACATATTGAGTGGACCTGTCCAGTCAGTGCACGCAATTTGTCAATAGTAGTGCAGCTCAACCCAGAACTTAAGGAGCTCAACGATTCAACGAACAATACCAAAGAAAAGACATTTGGCTAGGCCGTAAAAATACTCAAACTGCCAGACCATGTTAAAAACGAACTGTGAAAAAAACAAAATTAAATAATGACCCACATACATACATACATAAACTGACGCCTTCTTCACATGAGGGTAGGCAGAAACTATAGAACGTCATCTGCTACGCTCCTTACATACTCCTTTTGCTTCGTTTACGTTCATACATCTGGTCATACACGCACGCCGGTTGCGAGTACTACGCACCTGACCTTTTTGAAGAACATCATTAATGAGGTCATCATGTCTTTCTGCGGCGTCCCCTCCGGCATTTCCACTCACATCTGCCTTGTAAATACCTTTTGTTAGTCGCCTTTCATTCATCCTCTCAACATGACCAAACCATCTAAGCATACTCTTTTCAATTTTTGTCACTACATTTTCCTTTAAACCGGACCGTTGCCTTATCACATCATTTTTCAGCCTATCATTTATAGTCACACCACACATGCTTCTCAAGGAACGCATTTTCACAGCATTTACTCTACTTTCATGCTTCTTTTGCCACATAGTCTTCACATTTACAATAATTAAAATAATATAATACTTCACAGAGTAAATATTATATTATTAATCGTCAACGCGTAGGTAATTTTTGATGTCGCCATCAACATCGTCAAATATGACAAATTTCTAAGTATGGTTAAGACTTTTATAGGTCAACTATATAAGAAATGAATTTTGATACTAATCCACATTGCATAGCATCACCAACTTCCGAAGCGGGGAAAATTGCCCAGGGTGCTTCAAATGTAGGTACTCCGGACACAATTTACGGGATTGTTTTCGATTCGGATACCCAATTTTGGTTTGCTTGTTGTATGGTAACAGTAATTTGAATGCAAAACATCAGTTTAATTAGCACTCCCAATCACAGTAGCTTTATATAGAAGAATTGTGTACGCTTTTGACTGATTGAATTTTTGTTCGACGATGAATGGGTAATAGTGGTTTGATGTATCGTTCCTTATATGTATAGGTAGGTAGGTAGTTATATTGTAGGTGTGTAGTGGGTATCTACCTACTTATCTAGACAAATAAATATAATTGAAGTTTACTAAATGCATACCTATGGAAGTATATAAGGTACTTATAACCTGCCTGTCTGTTTATTTCGGATAATATCCAAAACGGCTGGACCGATTTTGACAGGACTTTCACTGGCAGATACCTGATATTATAAGGAGTAACTAAGGCTTTATTTTAGAAAAGCCACAAGCCCAGCTCGTTTATAATAAGTAAATGAATTAATTTGCTAATTAGTTTTAAATCAGCGACGGCTGCGCTAAATATTTATAACAGTGTGGATACAGTTAGTATTATTGTGGAACACTCTTCATATCATCTCTCCTTCCTGAATCTCGGAAACAACGTAAATTCAAACGTTTTGTGCGAAAATACTATCCTACAATATTGTAGGATAGTATTTTGTAAATAAAGCAATTTGTAAAAAATAATTAAATCAATATTATCTGTGAAGCGAGTATTTTCAATTTTAATATCGTTGAATTTACGTTACATTTAAGTACGTCAAGCGTTCGTGCTAGGTTCAAAGATCAGGGGTGACGGACTATTTGCGTTCAGCAGACTGTCTTCTACCGATGCTTACTGGTCTGGTGGGATTGAGTTATTGAGTATTTTTAGGACACTAAAAAGACGAGTATTTGAGGCTCACAAAAAGAGGCACATTTATCACATTAGAGTGACCATTCATATTTTTAGAAAATTGAAGGAATTATTTGGGGTTTGTTTAAATACATGCCCCGATAAATTGTAAGAGATAAGAAAGCTTAAACATTCTCTATTGCAGATTGTCGCCGAGCTGACGAACGAGGCAGTTCGGGCCACCACCGCGCGCTGGGCCGCTTCGGAGATTACTCCTGCGACAGTTCACTGGAGTTGATCGAATCAGCCGCACGGTACATGCGCACACGGCATTCAGAAAACGTCGAGTTCGTGTTGTGGACTGGGTGAGTTTAATGCTTGAACTTCTAAAAGCATAATAATAAAAGAGGTGTTTGTATGTTTTGTATAAGGTTTTAGATTTGTAGCTAAAATGTTAGGAGTTATCTTTGTGATCGAAAGCTATTTCACGTGTCATTGGATACCTACTTTTTATGTCAGAAAAATACACAGTTTCCGATCGACTGCAACCGCGGAGTGAAGCTAAATGTTTAACTAAAAACATAGACAGTCATAGAGACTGCCGACAGAAGGGAAAACTTATCGCTCATCGCGCCTAAAAAAGTTTTCTCTTCAAAAAAAAGAAGTTTGTTAATCTATTGACCACCACGTCAAAAAAGCAAAGACGTGCCTTCGGCGCCAATCTACAAATTACTCCTTAAAATCTGTCATGTAGTCGTGACCGTGGCGTGCTGGGCACATTTTGCTCTGTCATCTATACATGACTGTGGCGGTCAAAAGGTTAACTTTCATCTAAAAGATCAGCTACGGTTATTAAAATTAATAACCGGAACCGAAATCTACCCAGGTGATATCTTGAATAATCTCGTACCAATCGATAGCATCTACTATATTAAACTTCGATGTACATATGTAAAAAAACCTGCCAAGTGCGTGTCATCCCAAGAAAAAACATAACACGTTGCGGGACGGTACTGACATTTTTCAAATTATGCGATATGACAGTAAAATTGCCCATACAAGTTACGACCACTGCTATATCCGTACTGCCCTAGAGCACTATTAAAGAATAATAACACGACGACAGTACTTTTATAGCCGTAAGCCGGTTATACCCGTACTGTCATATAATTATTAAACATTAAAATTGTACGGCGGTGCCCGTACTGTCATTTTTCAACTTCAAAACATCTACAGCTAATGCAGTGCGTCCCGCAACGTGTTAACACTGTCGCTAAGAACATCGATGTATGGGAAAACTCCATACATCGATATACGTCGCGGTCAATTCTCCAACTGCAAATGTATGGTTGTAATAACGAAAAAAACCGGCCAAGTGCGAGTCGGACTCGCGCACGAAGGGTTTACACGGGGTTACACGATGTTTTTGCCGTTTTTATAGATAATGGAAGGGCCATTATATAAAACAACGGCAAAAAAATCGTGTCTGTTGTATGGGAGCCCCCTTAATTATTTATTTTATTCCGTTTTATTCATTTAGTGTTTGTTGTTATAGCGGCAACAGAAATTCATCATTTGTGAAAATTTCAACTGTCTAACTATCATGGTTCATGAGATGCAGCCTGGTAACAGACGGACAGACAGACAGACAGACGGACAACGGAGTCTTAGTAATAGGGTCCCGTTTTACCCTTTGGGTACGGAACCCTAAAAGGAAATGTGATAAAACTACAAATTTACGATTTTCGGACTTTTTCCTTTACTTGTGCTTATGAGACTTTTTGCCAAATTTCATGATTCTAGGTTCACGGGAACTACCCGTTTTGATTTTTTTGCGAATATCAAAACATGTCGCATAAATGACCCGATCTTTTTAGAGCTCCAAGGGACCGTAGACCTACATATTTTCGACTTGATACCTGCACGCGTTCCTGAGAAAAAAGGATCTTGCAAGACTGACAGACAAACAGACGGACGGACAACGTAGTGGTCCTATTATAAGGGTTCCGTTTTCCCTTTTGAGGTACGGAACCCTAAAAACAAGTTAAGTATCGACTTAAAACGCCATACAATGGTGCCGATTCCCTTGTTCACCAACTGAACTAAATTTAAGTTCAGTGCATCTTTTTCTTTCTATTTCATTAAGAAAAGGACAAAAGATAAATTTTAGTTTAGTCCTGTCAAATTAATCAGCGCTTGACGTAAATTGACGTAATTTTAGTAGGCAAGTTTTTAATCACGTCTAAACTTGTATGGAGTAGTGACAGGAGCTGATTAATTTGACAGGACTAAACTAAAATGTATCTTCTGTCCTTTTCTTAATGAAATAGAAAGAAAAAGATGCACTGAACTTAAATTTAGTTTAATTTGTGAACAAGGGAATCGGCACCATTATCAAGGATGAAAATGCTAGTTATGTGTTAAAACAAAGTATTAAAAAATCCCTCGTCCCTAACACAATAATTCTTTCAGCGACATCATAGCAGCCCGGTACACAGGCAACGAAGATGACAAGATCCAAGCCATCAGAAACATGACAGATCTTCTGAGTAGAACTTTCAGTTCACACTTCGTTTTCCCAGTACTGGGTCACTTGGACCCGGCGCCGTCCGAAAGCCTCACCAATTTGTGGATGCACTGGCTTCCACTGGAAGCATTGCAGACTTTCAAATATGGTAAGTATTTTTATTTTATTACTCACTTACCATTATTTCACGATCAGTGGCTCATCTCTAATGCACTCCGGGCAAGTACTAATGTGGCTTTAAATTTTTATATACTTTCTAATTTACTCACTGAAAACGGAAAATCACTGAAATCGGTGAAAAAATACATCGTGACGAAACCTAGACTTATCTATAATAATAATAATAATAATAATATTATAGAGAGAAAATATAAATTTTTTTTGTTTGTTTGTGACGTTTAAACTCAAAAACTACTTAATTAATTAAAAAAAAAAAATTAAAATATAGAAAGCTAAATTATCAGAAAGTAACATGGGCTATATTTTTTTTTGTTTTTTTATGAAATCCCTACGAAAATTACAATAATGTAACTCAGGGTATCAAAAATTTGCCTATAAAACTGATTCTTTGGAGTGCGCTGCGAAAAATATTGATGGTACATAAAATTATCTACTACATGTTTATAGTACTCATCATTACCCACAAAAAAGCTGCGGGGTATATGTCCAACTATTATAGTTACTCGTAAGTCACAATCACCGTTTTTTGTTCAAATTAGTCAATCAAAACACGGGTAGAATCGAAAGACGATGACATTCGTATCGTGATAGTAATCCTTATACAATGTAATAGTTTCATAATCAATGTTGATTATGTACATGTAAATTCCTCTTTAAATTGGTTGAATCAGACCTTTCGTATAAAAGTTACGACGGGTATAAAAATGCCAAAAGTAAGAAAAATGACGCGGAGTGAGCGAACAGCCCTACGCTGAGTCTATTAGTTACCTACACATTTTATTTTTTGTGAATTAACACATAAGATTTATTACTTTTAATCCTGGTAGTACCTACTTGCCCGTGGGTTCCACGCGGGTGAAGCTGCAGGCAAAATTTATTGATGAATATAAGTCTGAAATCACCAATCCGCCTTCAGCAAGCGTGGTCATCAATACTTATGCTTTTTTGTATGAGAAGACAGACGCCTTTGCCCTTCTGTACTATATTATTAAATGTACTGACTAAAGCCACTTTTCCAATTGCACACAAATTGTCTCTGCCTTTCATAAACCATGCAAGCCATAGCGGAACACATAAAGTTTTCCGCTGTGGCTTCGAAAAGGCAAATAAAATACATACATATTATCAGGACTCAATTAAGACTGCCGGGGTCACAGGAAAGCCCGAAAGGGATACCGTGGCCCCTGGCAGCACAGGCAACGGAAGGAACAAGGGTGGGTTTTAGTCAATAAGAGTCTGACACTCCCTCCCGCTCCGCCCAGAGCGGGAGAAGTAATTTGAAAATTTCCTACCAAAAAAAGGACTCTATTAAGAGCTTCTTCCATTTTACGTCATTTCTGTCTTTGACTTCCTGTATCGTTAATCAACTCATCACGATATCTCAACTATAGCTGTAGGTAAGTGTAGACATCTATATATACAAATAATAGTATCGCTGCATCTAGAAATTACATTATAACAAAATAATACCAAGGTAAAATCCTATTAAACCCAGCGCCTCCAGAAAACTAGGTTTTAATAAAGCCCCCAAGACACGATCTAGTTATAATCCTTCAAAATAATACGCTCTGCAATCAGCCAGGTGCCTTATTCAGATGCAACGACTTCGCAAGCACTGCAATCTTTCAAATACGGTGATAGAAACGAAATATTTATTTTTTATTGTTGTTTTGTGGCAATTGTTATTATCACCATTTTGCTCTGAACTGATCATCTCCTAAAAAGATTATAATAGACGTTCATCTGAATTAAACAATATTAACAACGTACTTACTCAACTGAAATTAAATAGCGTTCTAGATTCAAAATAATCACAATCAGCCTATAATGTTCCCACTGCTGGGACACAGGCCTCCTCTTGGTGAGAGGGAGTGGCCCGTAATCGACCACGCAGGCCCAGTGCGGGTTGGTAGATGTCACATGTCTTCGAATTTTTGGTTCTAGGACATGCCGGTTTCCTCACGATGTTTTCCTTCACCGTTTCGAGAGCAGTGATGATGAAATAATTTACACCAAGTAAAGCACCTGTCTGGGTTTGAACTTATGACCTACAATATGTAAGTCGTGGCCGTTACCACTGGGCCACCACTGCTCTTCAAAATAATATGCTCTGCAATCAGCCATGTAGCTCCATAAAAATATAATGCCTTATTCGAGGTGCAACGGCTTCGCAAGCACTGCTGAGTTTTAAATATGGTGATTGTTTTGATGTCTTAAGACTGGAACGCCTAACTTTCTGCCATCAGTTCTAAGTTACTGCCTGAGTCCGCTTTATAAAAGTTTAAAGTTCCCAGGAGTCGACGGGAAATAAGAAACACCAAGTTTGCTGTACGAAACTGCGTATTGGGCGTTTTTGTAGTTCGCTTTGTGCATTATTTTTGAGTATATGTTTGAATTGGGGCTTGATCTATATTCAATGGTGCTTGATAGGAATGTGTAGTTGGAGTAAAAAAAAGGTGTTTGATCTCATTCCTTGGAAAAACAAATGAAGATATGTAACGATAAAATAAATACTAACAATAATTTGGGCATTATTATTGAGTAGATGTTTGAATTGGGGCTTGATTCAAGGGTGCTTGATAGAAACGTGTATGAGTTAAGGCGCTGACAAGACCCAATTGACCAAAATAGGCTTCACTTAAGAAAAAAAATTGAAAAATCTGTATAGTTTGTGGTAGCGAAAAAAATATATGTTAATTTCGAACATATTTCCCAGAACCTGGTTGTTACCAAAACACGTTTTGAAAACAAAATCTCGATACAAACTAACGTTAAACTAACCTCTTACTTTGAGTTCTAATCCAAAATATCTGTATCAAATATCAACATACGTTACGTATTTAATTAATAACAACAACATATTATTTGAATGCAGAACTTGGTTGTTTTTATTTTCGATTAATCAATTCAACTTTGAGTAAATAGATAATTACTTCATATTTTTCTATAAATTGCAAGCGTTGTGTCATCGCGCTTCTCTTTCTTTTCTATGGAATTTAACAGTGACCGCGGTTTAGGTGTTGTCAGCGTCTTAAGGTATAAAAATTAGGTGGTTGATCTCCTGCCTTGAAAAAATAATCGAAGATAGAACGATGACATAAATACTATGAATTTTAAATCTCGTTTTTGAAACGGAAACTTTGACCTTTTTAGTTTCTCATACAAAAATTTACTATCATAGTCTGTTTGTAATGAGATGTAAAATTTTATCAGTTGATATGATAAATGTAGTGAAAATGACTGCACTGGAAATTGCTCCAATTTAAAAAGCTATTAGCATTTCAGTTTACTTCATCTGGGAATCCGCATTTTCCTAGTCTTTATCGTCAACTGTCATCATCAGCCCATAGCAGTCCACTGCTGGACATAGGCCTCTCCAATTGCACACCTTTTAGCTTGATTCTCGGAAACTCTCATCCAGCTGCTACCAGTCACGCTGCGAAGAACGTTACTCCACCTAGCTTGAGGGCGTGCTACCTTACGTTTGCCGATTCGCGGTCTCCACTCCAGAACACGTCTACCCCAACGGTCATCGGTTCTACGGCTAATATGGTCGGCACACTTTTGCACATTGCCACTTCAGCTTGCTATGCAGCTAGCTATGTCAACAACTTTGGTTCTCTGCCGGATCACTACGTTCCGGATTCGATTCCTCAGAGAGACTGCAAGCATAGCCCGTTCCAAGGCTCGCATTTATGTACTAGCCGGACCGTGAGTGTCCACGTTCCAGCTCCGTAAGTCATAACAGGCAAGACGCACTGATTGAAGACCTTCGTCTTTAGGTACCGTGGAATACGTGACGAGAAGATTCAATGAAGCTTCCCAAACGCTGCCCAGCCCAATTGAATTGTTCTTTGTCAACTGTGTGCCTATCAAACTCCCTTTAAATCTGCCTTTTTAACTAACCAATGACAATTTAAGGCGCTGACAAGACCCAATTGACCAAATAGGCTTCTCTTAAGAAAAAAAATTGCCAAATCTGTATAGTTTGTAGTAGCGGAAAAAATATATGTTAATTTTGAACATATTTCCCAGAACTTGGTTATTACCAAAACACGTTTTAAAAATAAATCTTGATACAAACTTACGTTAAACTAACCTCTTAGCTTGAGTTATAATCCAAAATATCTGTATTAAATATCAACATATGTTACGTATTTAATTAATAACAAGAACGTCTTATCTGAATGCAGAACTTGGTGGTTTTTTATTTTCGATTACTCAACTCAATTTTGAGTAAATTGATAATTGCTTCATATTTTGCAATAAATTACAAGCGTTGTGTCATCGCGCCTCTCTTTCTTTTCTATGCAATCTGACAGTGACCGCGGTTTAGGTGTTGTCAGCGTCTTAATTCTAATTCTAAAAATAATTTCCAAAACAGGTGGGTACTACACGATAGAACAGAAACAAAGTAAGCTTCGGATAGTGGCGCTCAACACAAACCTGTTCAGCATCCGGGATTCGAACAGCGTGCAGGCGCGGAAGCAGTGGGAGTGGCTCGATGCTGTGCTGGATAAGGCCACTACGAATAAAGAGATGGTGAGTTATTCTATTTATCTAATGTGATGCAAGATTTAAGTCATCCGCGCCTCGGAAAGCACGTTAAGCCGTTGGTCCCGGTTGTCATTTATAGATCTTCGACAGTCGTTACGGGTCATCAGAAGCTCGAAAGTCTGACAACCAGTCTTACCAAGGGGTAACGTGTTACCCAGTAACTGGGTTGTGGGGGTTAGATAGGCAGTCGCTGCTGTCATGATTTCCAAATATTAATAAGATGTGTCGTGATTAAATAGTAAATATAAAATTTAAAGTATGTGATTTGCTTCAAATGATTTTTGTATCAAGTCATGAAGTTTAAAAGTATCTATTTTGACAGTTACCGTAAAAGTACTGGTTTATTAACACAAGCGAATGGAAAACATGACTGGTGTGCGCGTAAGTTGCTAAGTTAGTCCTCTTTGAGCCTCGGAATCTAAAAGTTGTCTTCAAGAAGTCTAGTCTATACTGATATTATATCGAGTACCTAATTAAATAGTTTGTTAAATATTGCTAAATAATATCAAGTTTGTACGAGTATGTGTGCAAGAATATAAATACAGAAATATTCGTACTGACAAGGAGTGAAATGAACACGTCACTCCATGTAAAATACTGGTATTCAGCTGTATCCGGTAATACTGTGGCGGCCATCTACATCGCCACATGCGAACTAAGCAGCACGCTGACGTCACGCAAAATCCTGCATCGCACAAGCAGAGTTTACCGCGCAACTAGCATATATACAACATCCCGACATCAACCGTCGGGCAGTTGCCCACCAGACACGACACCCGTCTGTTCGGAGGATCCTCCCTTTTCTATGGAGGATGAGTGAACTTTACACCCTGTTCCTCATGCCTCTATACTGGTGACCCCGAGTATGAACGTCAGCGCAGACTTCGTGCAACTACATCAGCGTGACGTCATCATCATCACTTCCTCAAGCTTTCGAGCGGCGAGTCACATAGCCAGCCAGCACCCACGGCTTCAACGGGTATCCTGACCACCAGCATCAGCGACCGCGCATACCTGGTCATCACCCTAAGCCTCATCAGCAAACTTGGCACAGCACACTGCACTTTCGGCCGGTCAACAAGCAGAGCTCTTCAACCCTCTCCTGGTCGACGCCAGCAGTCAGCCTTCAACCCGGTGCTGTACCACATCCGACTCACTGGAGAATAACGCAGCGCCACCCCGACTCACTGGGGCATCACCGCAGACAGTTCCGACGCACCGCGAACTATGCGACAACTGGTTCCGACCCACTGGAACCCCATCTGGCACTGGCAAGCATCGCAAGATACACGACTCAGCCCACTATCGACCTCCGGTCTCCGGAGGGGAGTGATGTGGCGGCCATCTACATCGTCACATGCGAACTAAGCAGCACGCTGACGTCACGCAAAATCCTGCATCGCGCAAGCAGAGTTTGCCGCGCAACTAGCATATATACAACATCCCGACATCAACCGTCGGGCAGTTGCCCACCAGACACGACGCCCGTCTGGTCGGAGGATCCTTCCTTTTCTATGGAGGATGAGTGAACTTTACACCCTGTTCCTCATGCCTCTATAAGACTGTTAGCCGACTACAACATAGTTGGGCAAAAGGCTAGGCAGATGATGATGATGATAATGCAAGATTTAACTCAGGTGTAAGGGACATCTATGCGCAAACTGTTACCAGGAATTCAGTACAGGATTTAGTTTTTAGGGTTTCCTACGTGCGAATGGAAAAACGGAACCCTTGTAGGATGACTCGTGTCTGTCTTTTCGTCTGTCACAGCCAATTTACTACGAATCTAATCGACCAATTAAGTTAAAAATTTGGTACACATATCAATTTCTGTAACCCAAATACGGACGTGTAACGTAAACAAATACATTTTGAATATGGGGTCCATTTTGGGGGCAAATTAAAAATAAAACAAATTACAAACCATGTGATACCTACATTAAATGAAAGGGCTTACTGAGAGTATCAAAAATTTTTGATAATAAAAAAATATTTTAAAGTATTTTAAGAAAAATGATGAAAATTGACCATTGACCCTTATCTCCGAAACTATGGAGTCAAAATATTGAAAAAAAAAATTGTAAATAGTTCTATACTTATTACTTATATATTACAGGAAAACCTGTAACAAGTCTATGGTCTTAAAATAACATGTTAAATCTCTAAGAATCATGAGTTAAATTCATGGTAACAGTTTGCTAGATGACCCTTACACCGAGTATTATTTTAAAAGTAAGTGTTTTGTCATCAAGAAGGATTGACTAACTTGGATTCAAACGGGAATAAACCCTCATTGATTTATTTTTTTAAGATTAGGTTCCTTTAATTATAAAACAGATTATTATTATCTCTATTCTAAACCGTGTTTTACATGGTAAGAAATTTAAACTTAACAATCTAAATTCAGTACCTACACATAATTACGTGAAAATTAAAATAATTTCATCATACCTACACAACTAAAAACTAGAATTAAACTTACACGAAACTAATTTCTAGGAGTTCTAATTGCAATTTATTTGTTAAAAACAAACCCTAACAAAATAAGCTTGTGTTCAAAATTTACTACAAAGTGTTGCTAAAATAAAGCAAAGTAAAAACATTAAAAAACATGAAATTGCGTTCGAACAATTCTGGTTTGGAACACAGTGCTATTGTAAAACATACCGATTTACGTCGAACAAACAAAATATTTGTTAAGTATGTAAATTTAGCCCAGTGGGTTTTGTTTATTCACTGTTTTATAAATAGCCATGATTTTATTTTTGTTTTCAACTATCAATGGATGTTGTAAATAACATTTTTTTTTGCTTAATTCATGTTTTACTTTTGTTTAGTTTGTGTTGTAATTGGATCTAGTTGTTTGTTAAATAATTAAATTATTATAATATTAATATTAACAAAGATAGTTGCTATTCTCATGTTTTTATTTGCATGGTTGTTATGACACACTATATACATAATTAATTATCAATCAGTGAATAACACTTTGGCCATTTGTACCTTGAACTGGATCAAGTCCAAACAGGACTCCACTTCGCCTTCCCAAACACCATTCCCCTAGGCCCACTAATCCTAACTATATAAGTTAGGATTAGTGAGTTATATCCTAACTTAATAATATATTATAAATGCGAAAGTGAGTTTGTTTATTCGTTACGCTTTCACGTAAAAACTACTGAAACGATTTGTATGAAATTTGGCACATGGGTAGATTATGACCTGGAGAAGGACATTTTTATCCTGGATCGCAAACGAAGTCGTGGAGAACAACTAGTATGATACATACATAGTAAGCATTACTTTTTTCTTTTTATCCATAATTATATTTAAAATTAAATAAAAAAATATAATACTTTAAAATTAAATTTATGATCATTTTAAAATAAATTTATAATAATTTAAAAATAAATTAAAAATTATTTGAAATTAATTTATAATAATTTAAAAATAAATAAAAATAAATTGAAATTATATTTATAATAATTTAAAATTATATAAAAAATATAATAATTTTCCGATAACTTGGTTGCAGGTTGCGAGAAGCACTGCCGATCTATTTTGTAAAAATCTCACCGTAAAACTTTAGTGAGGTGAGCTTGAAGTAAACTGTCAATAGTGTCAATCTCTACCATCAGGTGGCATGACAGCTCACTTCGAGCTCACTTCACCTTAGAGAGATGAGATGAGATTTACAGCATAATATTGTCTTGGCCGGTCGTGTCTGTAGATATGATCTTTCGGCTGAAATTATGATGATAATAATTTTCAAAAATCATCAATTCTTTAACTAGGAATAGTGGTTATCTTACGAGTAGAACCCCTTATTCATTATATCGATTTAAGGGGGATGCGCTAAGGTAGCCTGCGAAATTCAAATTTCCTACGTTTTTTTTAAATTTACAGGTCAGTGCCAGGTTGTATGTTGATTAAAATATGATTCGCAACCCGAATATTAATAATATGGTTTTACAGAATTTTTATTATTAGAATCAGCGATACAACTCCTAAAGTTAGAAATGGCCTCAAATGTCATGATTTCATGAAATAGTCATTCAATAGGGTAATATGAGTGTCGGATAAGGCGGGAGGAAACGCCCGGGTGTCACTACTGTGTGGACACGGTAGAGCATACGTTGGAGGTCTGCCCGGCTTGGGCAAAGCACCGCAGTGTCCTCATGGAGGCGATCGGTGGCTGAGATCTCTCGCGTCTGGCCCTGGTTCAGGCCATAGTACGAAGCGAGAGGGCATGGGCAGCCGTCACCTCCTTCTGCGAAGGAAAGGCAAATTTCGTGCCCTCTCGCCCCTAGCCACCGCAGGAGACGCCCAGGGCGTCGTGATTCCCGGGCGGATTTCCGGCCACCGTAGGCGAGGGCTTGCGGACGGTGAGCAATGAGTAGCTCACCGTCCGCTAAGGACCAAGCTCGGGTCGACGGCGCGTTGTATTCCACGTGCGCCTCGAAGAGATGTCATCAGTACAAGTGTAGGGGTCCACTAGGGCCGATGCCTGCCGGGGTTGCGGGAAGGTACAAAAGGATAACACAGGTAACGGAAGGGTCACGGGTGGGTTTTAGCCAGTAAGAGTCTGACACACCCTCCCAGAGCGGGAGAAATTATTTGATAATTTCACACCCAAAATAAATAAAATAAAGGGTAATATGAACTTAGAGAGTTGCTGATTTATATGATTAAAATTCTTTATATAAATATTTGATACGGCAGCGAATCATATTTAGATCAACATACAACCTGATACTGACCTGTAAATTGTAAAAAAACTTAAGAAAAAAGTAATTCGCGGGCTACCTTCACGCTTTCGCCTTAAAACTCTGTTTTTATCCAACTCTTGACATTAAAAAGTACGATTTGACGCATACAAATTACAACAGTACTTTGTAAACTTCCTTCATAAATATGCGCACTTCAGCCGGCTCCGTTTCAAAACACGGTTTTAACAAGCAGTGGTGGAACTACATAGAAGTACTACGGCAACGGAACTGTGGGAAATCCGGTTCGGTCCGCTACGGCCGGCCGCCGCTCCGTACCTAATAAATAACAGATTAGAAAATCGTTAATCTAATCGCTTTGCCTTAAATTGCTGTTTGGCTTTTTTAAGGACTGTTTATTGAATGGAATTAGGAGAACGCTTTGATTTTGTTTGGTTGTTATTTAAAAGAGGCGAAATATTATGTTTTCTTTTTTTCATTTGGAATATATATGTATGTATGAAGCATAGGTACTACAATAATATTACTTAAGTACGATTTTTTTTTTATTTTAAAAATATAAAGTTATTGCTATTTAAAATTCGCGTTTTACGTTCTACGAAAATTCCGATATACATAAATTCTTAGAAAAAATCATGTATAACTAGGTAAAAAAAACGGCGGTGTATTTTTTTAGTCTTTCTTTAAATAACCAAATAAATAGACTCTTAGCAGGATACCTAACAACGCTGTCACGGACCGGACAGGGTTTTCGTTATATGTGGTATATGGCGGAATATCTTCTCATCTGTTATCTTATAACAAAATCATAGCGAAGTCAGAATTGTACATGGAATATTTTTGAAAAAAAAAGTTATTGCTACGAGATCTGGTATTGATTCTAAAGCCGGAAATATAGTTTTTTGAGTTTTTGTTTATTGGTCTCTTTATCTGTTTGTCTGAGTATGTTCCAGCATCACGAAAATTCTACCGGATAGATTCTGTTCAAAGGACTTTGTCCATTCTCGGCTTCGCGTGAACACGATGGTCGAAAAGAAACAAATTAATCAGTAATAAAGTTTAGTTTTTAAACGCTTATTTATTCTATACTTTTGTATCAACTTGCGCCCACGAATAGTGAATTTAATAAGTACTGAAATTGTTTTATTCTTAGACATATTGATAGTACTCAACCCTTATTAATGCATAGTGTTGCCAACAATTAATCGTATTTGTTTAAATCACTATATACAAATCGATTCTAATTGTTATTTTTGAAGTTCAACTAAGTCCTCCTCTTTCATATAAGAGTCTAGAGTTTATAGCCAATTAAAGCAGTTATTTGTAATAACTTACATTATTTTGAACATGTTTTATTCGTATAGTTGGAAAACAAAAGTATTTAAAAGAATCGAAAATGGTCGATAAATTCCGATTTTTAATCAATGATTAAATCGATTATGTCAATGTAATTTGTCACTGCAACTTATTTGTCATTCACTTTGTTTCTTGGCATCGTGAATATGGTTTTCCTCGTTTTACTGTGATTAGTTTTCAAGTATTGTTTTGGTTTTTACAATGGACATTGATACCCCTTCTCCATTGACCCCGGCATGCCTATGAACTCCGACACAAATCCCAGCGTTAAGCCCAGCTTGATTAGGGATATTGTACGGATACAAACGAGGTAATTTCATTTTAACTCCTGCCTGTGGTGGAAACTGTGTGACAGATCCGATATGCGAATTGTGGTACTGATATCACGCAAAGAAGAAGGCATACCCTCGATCTTGTGGAAAGGAAATCTGTTAAAAGGCAGTGGGGGGTCGAAGTAGGCATATTAGTAGAAAAGTGTATTTTGTCTATATATTACATGAAAATGAAAATAACAGTCAGGGACGAAACTCAATGAAGCAGTATTGCTGCAACTGCATAGTGGGCCGAAGAACAGTGGATTGCTGCCGTCATGAAATTACTATAGTGGCTTTTAAGCTGAGCAAGGTACCAAAATAATATATATCCACCTGCCCAGTTCCTAGACAAGATATTGTTAACTTATGAGTCAGAATAATAACAAAATGTATAAATAAAAATGCATGTTATTAAAAAAAAACAAGTAAGCAAAACAAGTCTTACAATCATGATCAGAGATCGGATATTCGGATGCATATTTACCTAAAGTTAATTTTTAGCTATGAAAGTATGGAAGCGGCTTCTTAAAAATCTTTTTTTTTTTAAAGAGGCCACGAAAAACGGGAATGCATAACTAGTTCGGTGTATAGTATAGAAGTGACTTCAAAAATATTTATTAAAAAAAAACCCGGGATTATTGGATTGCATGTTTATTTAAAATTAATGTTTCTACCTACTTTACACCATAATATTAGGTAGGTACATATGCATCCAACTACATAATGTAGTCGGAAAAAAACATAAAATTTGTTGATTCGGGAATGGCGGGCGGGATTTTTACGATCGATACAAAAGTACATTCCATATAAGCTAACATTTGAAAGTAAGTTAATATACATTCGATTCTATAATCAGAAACCTAAATTTGTATTCCCAGAGCCGCGGGCTTTTGCGATACAAAAGCGCATTCCATATTAGCCAACATCTCAACTTTAGGTGAATATGCATCCGAATATCCGATCTCTAATCATGAGACAATCTCATTACAGTATTATCTTTCCTACTGGTATTAGCTATTAAACCTGTATTATATTTATACTTAAAGGGCCTGTTCATACGGAGCCAAATTCCCATACAAAGTGGACAACGCCCTTTGATATCTATATATTCCCTATAAGTCTGGTCAGTTGGTAAGCTATATATTATTATACGCTATTTCTTATGGAGGACGAGCAATATTGCAGTATGTTTGTAATCCCTTATAGTTTACAGCAAATTGTAAAAAGACGAACCAAATGATTGAACATTTCAGTTACTTATAGATTTAACCTTTTAAATGATTATCATCACGCTATATTTTTATGGGGCTAAGCAGTCAATTATCATGACATATACAACGTTTATTTTTGAGATGGGGCAGTAGGGGTAGGTACTTTAAGCGTTGTAGCTACACGAAATCGGTCTTAGAAGACTGTTCTCAACTTTTTGAGACATTTTGATCTGCATACACAGATTAAAAAAAAAATGTAGTAAGCAAAAAATTGGCAATTTTGCATTGCAGACCTCCTCGTCGGGCAGCTGGTGCGGTTAGGCCCGAATTTGGCGGAGAGACAGTTTGGTTTCAGTAGGGGGCGCTCTACGGTGGACGCCATCATGTGCGTGCGGGCCTTCACGACGTGGAATGCTGTTGCCCAGGGTGGGGTCCTCTTGGCGGTGTCTTTAGACATGCCTTTAATGCCTTTAACACCCTGTCATAGAACTGCAGCGGGAGGCACTCTGGTACCACCGGATGCCGACCTACCTCTGTCGTGTGGTTGAGGCCTATCTAACGGACAGGGCCGTCATCTACCCCGGTCACCAGGGAGTGTGGAACCAGCAAGAGATGTCGTGCGGTGTCCCACAGGGATTGGTCCTGGGGCCGCATCTGTGGGACATCGGATACGACTGGGTGCTGCGCGCCGACCTCCCTAGCGGTGTCAGCGTAGTGTGCTACGCTGACGACAAGTTGGTCCTGGCGCAAGGGAGGTTGCACCAGGTGGCGGCCAAAGTAGCGGCATGCGGGGTTGTGACAATCGTCGACAGAATCGGCAATTGGGACTTGAGCTGGCCCTGCACAAGTCGGAGGTCATGTGTTTTCATGGTACTCGGAACGCGCCACCGTCGGGGTCCCAAATAATGGTAGGAGAGATTCAAATCGGCGTCGAGTTGACGACCTGGGGCTCTTCCTCGACAGCCGATGGAACTCCGTGGAGCATTTTCGGCGTTTGGCTCCCAAACTGAAGCGGGCCGGGCTGCTTTGAAGCAGCTCCTGCCCAATCTAGGTGGTCCAAACGCCTCCTACCGGAGGCTCTACGTGGGGTCGTGCAGCCCTTGACCCTTTATGGGGCACCTGTGTGGGCGCTTTCCCAGGTGCGGCGGTCAACCCGCCAGCTGAGTGCGGCCCAAATGGTTATGGCCGCCCGGCTGGTCCGAGGATACCACACGGTCTCCGGTGAGGCGGCAAGCCTCCTTGCTGGATTGGCGCCATGGGATCTAGAAAAAAAAAGGGGTGAATCTTGTAAATAGTACCTACATCTATAATATTCGCCAGGTAAAGTTCCAATAGTTACCTTTTTTGTTTATTTTTATTTAGTTTCGACATGGGTGTCATTTTTAAGGTTTTCGAGGTCGTTGATAGCAAATTTCAGGTCAAAATCAAAATTCAAGATGGCGCCACCGAAAATTTGCAACTTTTTCGGTGTCGTTTTCTCTTCAATTTCCGCGCCAACAAAATCGTGGGCAGAATCTAGTCCATGATTACAACATATAATTATATCCTAAGTTTTGTTAGAACTAGGAAGAGCGAATAAATATTTTATAGATAAAACTAAACGGAATTTATATGATTTCCTTGAAATTATTTTTCACAGATTTAAAAAGCATTATTACAAACTATGTATAATATCCAAAAACCTTTCACACAAAAATACTCCACACAATATAACTCAATAATGACGCCTACTATAGTACATTCACAACAACTGATATTAATTCCTCGTCCACATGAATCATTGTTGGCCGGTTGTAATTCACTGTCGTAAATAGCCACGATGTACCATTGTGTGGTGGATAACAGTGAATCAACTGCGAACATAATTTTCTTCGTACGGGATAGTTTATGCTGATAATGTTTTGGATATGTGGGTTATGTTTTAATGAGGTTTTATTTAAGCGAACTCTTTGTCTAAAAGATAATGGCATTGGACTGATTATGTTATTCTTAAGATTGAACCAGGCATAAATAAAATTGTCATGCTGCTTATTTCTTGTTGCGATAAGAATTATGTTCAACAACATATTTTTGTAAAGGTTGTCTGCAAAGGGGAACCTCACATAATGCATGCTGGTAGAAAAATTACTCTGGTTGCATTCGATCACTTAACAGCGAATTTAGAATTAGTTTCAAAATTTAGTATGGCGATTTTTTACATAAAACAACAGTTATATATGTGAAAGGTGCGTAATAGTGACTACATCCTCTTGAAGTTTACTTCAATAGACGAAGAATTCAATTCAATACAAGAAGCAATACTGAGTTTAGACAAAACTCAGTATTGCTTCTTGTGTAGTACCTACCCCATATAGATTCTAATACTGTAAGCGCACCCAGCGCACCCTAGTTACTGCGAAAATCCGCTTCATGAATCTGTTTTGCGAACATTCGTCTCGCGAACTTTCGTTACTCACATTAGTTCGTGAAACAATATTTGTTCGCGAGCAACTTTTAGAGGTTCGTTTTTCGTGTTCGTAGAATCACATCCTTACCAAACTAATTGTGGAATCACATACTCACCAAACTGTTCGTGGAATCACATAATCACCAAAATAATCGTGGAATCACATACTCACCAAACTGTTCGTGGAATTGAAAACTCACCAAACTGTTTGTGGAATCACATACTCACCAAACTGTTCGTGGAATTGAAACTCACCAAACTGTTTGTGGAATCACATACTCACCAAACTGTTCGTGGAATTGAAACTTACCAAACTGTTTGGGGGATCACATTCTCACCAAACTGTTCGTGAAATGACATACTCACCAAACTGTTCGTGGAATAAAATACTCACCAAACTGTTCTTGGAATCACATAATCACCAAACTGTTCGTGGAATCACATAAAACTGTTCGTGGAATCACATACTCACCAAACTGTATTCGCGTATGAATGTTCGTTGCATTAAAAAAGCTCGCACAATGAATGTTTGCAACACAGATTCGTGAAGCGCGGTGAGTACCTTCATTTACAAAAACCATAATTATGAGATAATTAATTGATTTGGTTGTTTTTTTTTTATGACATAACATCACGCCAGTATTCGTTCAAACATAAATAGTATCTAGTTATGCAAAGAATTTCATGCTTCATAAAAGCTCTCAAACTCAATGACAACACCATTTACCTACTTTGACATAACATACTGTGACCTTCGTAAAACAACATCACATAATTTGGTGAAAAAACACAATAGAAATAAAGAAACACCTTCGTATTATTTTGATTAATAAATACATTTCTGCAGCCAAAGCATCAATCTTTGTCGCGTGATTATTGTCAGGAATGTTCCCTTGTTGTATTAATCATATAACTCCGCTAATATATTCTGACTACGAAAGGTGACGGAATAATTTTGATGGTGAGAAATGGTGAAGGTTAATCGAAAAAGTGAAGTGTGGTTACGACAATAGGATGGTTGACGAATTTCTTATTTGGGAAATAATATGGTCACGAAAGACAAGGTGAGATTACAAAATATAAAGAGCAAAACTAAATAAAAAAATACAAATACCGTATATAACGTATGAAATGGAGATGGACGGGACACATGCTAAGGGAAGGGAAAGAGAAGTGGATGAGATTAGTAAAGGAATGGTACCCGTGTGATAGTTAAAGGAACAAAGGTGCACAAACTAATCTTTGGGAAGACGACACGAAAAAGATACTGGTCAAGAATAGACACGCACTGCAAAGGACAGAACAAAATGGAAAGCTTTAAAGGAGGCCTTTGTCGAAGGATAACCTGTAAAATGAAAACCGGCTGCCTAATGATAAAACTAGCTAAAACTTAAATTGATAAATAGAAATAAGTGAAACCGGCCAAGCGTGTGTCAGACCATGCACAATAAAGGGTTCCATATTGGTGTTTACTAGGGATGAATTTATCCCAAAACAAACTTAACATTGTAGTTGAAAAACATCAAATCAAATCAAATCAAAAGTCATTTATTCAAACTAGGCTGAGGATCAGCACTTTTCGAACGTCAAAATTACATAAGACAGTCCCCCAAAACGCCCACCCTTCGCCACTTCCTAGTGCTTTAGCTGGGAAGAAGAAGTGGCCAACAAACTCCCCAGCAGCACAGCTGTCTGTTCAGTTAGAGAAAATAATGGATTCTATACAATAGTATGCATAACAATTTACACCACGTGAAACACAAAACATTAAATTATTAGCCATATGTCAGCTAGCACACCACATCGATATATGCCACGGTCAATTGTCCAACTGCAAATTTAAGTTGGTCGACTATTACTCATTAACTTGTAAAGCCCACTTAGCTGTGACAGTTTTCATTTTAATTTTATTATATGTACTATTGCCATTATTTTTTTCACATCTCCATAAACAAGCATTTAGCTGACAGGGGGACACTTCCTGCCGGGGTCTTGGGAAAGTCCGGAAGGGATACCGAGGCCCCTGGCAACACAGGCAACAGAAGGAACACGGGTGGCAACACAGGCAACAGAAAGAATACTCCATAAACAACCATTTAGCTGGTAGGGGAGGGGGGACACTCGACTCAACAAAAATTAACACTTTAATGCTTAATATTACGCAAGCGAATCCTTGAATCGAAAAGGGGTGTTCACAGACCCGCAATATTTTTGAACGGCCTATCCAACGATATCCTACACCATGGGGTAAACGAGAAAAAAAATATCATCCCTACATTACGTGGGACGGAGGTACCCTAAAAAAAAACAAGATTTTATTTTAGCACTTTGTCGGCGTGATTAATATGTACACCTACGCCAAATAACAGTTTTCTAGTACTAAGCGTCTCTGAGCTACAGCGGGGACAGACACACAGACAGACATGGCGAAACTATAAGGGTTCCTTGTGTACTTCGGAACCCTAAAAAATGTTACATTATGCATGTTATTAAGTTACAGCAAAAAAGGCTTATTTAATTTTTATTTATGGTCACAAAAAGGACAACAGTGAAGTTACAAAAGTAACAAAATAAAAAATCGATTACTTTTAATTTACTTAAAGAAGTCAGTGGATAGCCACTGACTTCTTGATGTAAAGTAAAAGAAAAAGTTTTTTATTTCGAAACAACAACAAGTTGACATAAAACAGTAACGATGATAGCTGCAAGAGTTAAAAACTATGTCGCAGCTCGCAATCCACGTCTAAACGTAAGAAGATAAAAACTATGTCGCAGCTCGCAATCCACGTCTAAACGTAAGAAGATAAAAACTATGTCGCAGCTCGCAATCCACGTCTAAACGTAAGAAGATAAAAACTATGTCGCAGCTCGCAATCCACGTCTAAACGTAAGAAGATAAAAACTATGTCGCAGCTCGCAATCCACGTCTAAACGTAAGAAGATAAAAACTATGTCGCAGCTCGCAATCCACGTCTAAACGTAAGAAGATAAAAACTATGTCGCAGCTCGCAATCCACGTCTAAACGTAAGAAGATAAAAACTATGTCGCAGCTCGCAATCCACGTCTAAACGTAAGAAGATAAAAACTATGTCGCAGCTCGCAATCCACGTCTAAACGTAAGAAGATAAAAACTATGTCGCAGCTCGCAATCCACGTCTAAACGTAAGAAGATAAAAACTATGTCGCAGCTCGCAATCCACGTCTAAACGTAAGAAGATAAAAACGTACATGACGTTGAAAAATATTTATAGGCTGATTTAAATCGATCCAGTATTTCAATCCAGCGTTGGAAACTGGCCGCTAGCCGCTGCAGGAAACGCCCTAGGAGTCGGGAATGCCAGGCGGATTTATGGCCACCGTAGGCGCAGATTTGCGGGCGGTGAGCAAAGGGCAGCTCGCCATCCGATAAGGACCAGGCCCGGGACGACGGCGCGTTGTGTTCCACGCGCCTCAAAGAGATGTCAGCACAAGTGTAGGGGTCCACTAGGGCCGATGCCTGCCGGAAAAGAGCAGCCGCTAATTTAAATTCTAGTGCTACTGGATTCAAATGCTGGATTGGAATACTGGATCAATGTAAATCAGCTTTATAACTCTTACAAGACAAATACGAAGACGGTCGTTGGTGATACAAAAGCTATCATCGATAAGTGAAACAATTTATTTTTTGATGATAGAATTAGGCGTTACGTACTCTGCCAACAAATGTGTACTTTCAATCACATACTTTAATTTTATAACACACCAATCCACTCTTCCTTTCAACAAAATTATCAATAAAACGCCTATACCATACATTAAACAGCACAACGTTATCACCATCCATTGTAATGACGTCATAAAACAGAAAAAAGCTTTACCAAATATATTTCAGACTCAAAGATACGGGTGTTTTGACTTCTGATATGTCAGAAGTCAGACCGTGTCGGAAAATTCAATTTATTCCACCCATACTGTCAATACATCCTGAGCTGGGGATTTAAAGTCAATTTTATACGTAAAAATGTATAGTCCCTTTGTTCGGGGTGCTTCTACACTACCCTTTTTGGTAGAGAGCCTCTCTTGAAAGGGATAGTCAATAGTTGGGTTTAAGGGCTGAGTAAACGGAGGCTGTATGGCGTAGTTAAAGTTGAATAGAGCGATTCCGCGATTTGAATGGATTACCATTTTGTTAGGGAAATAATTTTAAAGTCGGAGAAAGTTCTTTCCCTGATTATGGACGTACAATGAACTGTGAATGACATTTCATTATGACATAGAACTATGGTTTGTTGAGTAGGATAGTGTAGTCGATTCTCTTGACGTAATTTTTTGGCTGCTTGGTATGATAAATTATCTTTTTTTAGGGAAAGAGTGGCTTGCAATGCCACGATTTGGCTTAGCACTAGAACCGTAGCGAAGTATTTTTTTATTTTTTTGGTATGTTACAAGATACAAGATATTTATTTTGTAAAACATGAGTGCAGAATTATACAGGTCTTAAAAATAATAAGAGGTAGCTACATGTTTTGCCAATCATGGCGTACAAAATTAGTCACATTAAGACAACTATTACAAATGATAATTATAAAATCGTTAATAATAAATTAATGACTGAAATGACTCACAAAAAAAAACAGGATTAAATTAAAATGTCAACAATTTAAATTCAAGTTAACTACAGATTAGAAAAAATAATAACACAGGTACACATTCCAAATTCTATTGCTGCAGATTATCATTCAAAAAGTCATCTACGCTGTAATAGCACTTTTCCAGTAAAAACCCCTGAACGGACTTTTTAAATTTGGTTAAAGGTAAACATTTAACAACATCAGGTATTTTATTATAGATAATGGGTGCCCTACCAAAGAAGCTCTTATTCAGTAAGGCAGTTTTGCACTTGATTGGACACAACAAATTCTGATATTGAGAATTCTGATGTTGGTGTGCTAGCTGACATAATTATGGCTAATAATTTAATGTTTTGTGTTGCCCGTAGTGTAAATTGTTTTGCATACTATTGTATAGAACCCATTATTTTCTCTAACTGAACAGACAGCTGTGCTGCTGGGGAGTTTGTTGCGCCACTTCTTCTTCCCAGCTAAAGCACTAGAAAGTTATCAAGGGTGGGCGTTTTGAGACACTGTCTTATGTAATTTTGATATTCTAAAAGTGCTGATTCTCAGCCTAGTTTGAATAAATTACTTTTGATTTAGATTTCGTCGACGGGAGAGTAGACAAAAATAACGTTTCCGTGTAGACAATAGAACATTTTCGGTAGACAAATGATTTCTATTCTGTAGTAGAGTAGAAATAGAAAGCGTTATGCTAAGCCTGCATAAGGAATTGCTGGACACACATAACACAAAAAAATAGAAGCTATTTACAATGAAAACCATAACTTTACATAAATATTACAAGACAAATTAGCGATCACGAGTTACTATAGTTACTATGCTTACCTTTATACCAAGAACTAACTTTGCTGGGTTCTTCCTTATGTTTAATTACTATATTATGTTTCGAGCAAAAAAATGCTAGACCAGAGAGAGAGAGAGACTCTGCAATCTCTATTTTATTCTGTAGTATAAAAACAAACTCGATCCTGGCAACTTACCTCCAGTGCTTTCTTTACTTAAGTAATCCTTTTGAAGGGTCTGTTTATTCTATTGATGTACAAATATTACGTGGAATTGTTCTTTCAGAAAATCCTCCAATACGATGGAATAGCTAGGTAGCAGCTTAAGTAAATAAAAAGCAGGAATTCGCGAGCTAAAACGAATATCCGTAAAATAAATTGTTATGCAGCAAATTGTTTCATCATAAAAAGTAATTGCCGAAACGCTGTGCCATTAATTACGAATTAATTTAGGAAACAAAATGGAAAACATCAAACATTTAATTATAACAGCTTAGCCTTAATCGGCTGCTTTATTGCTAGCTCTAAACGATCCTTGGACAGTAACAGGGGTAATGGCTGAAGACTCACTTCCATACCAAGTGTGTTTTATATCCACTAACGTTTTAATAACCAGTAACATTTTGTCATTCATCGCCTTGCCGTCTTAAATTAAAGTCTCCGGAGCGAAATTACGATCTTAAATATCTACTTTCCATTTAATCAACGTTTTTCAAACCAAATATTTTGCAACTAAAATATCCTGCAAAGTACACAAAATCTTTATAAAGATTCTCCGTCCTCAGTTTTGCAATTCCATCTCTTGGAAGGTGCACAAGATTTTCAAAGTGTCAGAGAAAGATAAAATTTTATGCTCGCATATAAATTCGGCTCTAATAGAAAAATTTACGTCACACAACTCTATGCAATCGAAGCTTCGTGCAGCAGTAACACTCAATGTCTCAATAAGACTTACAAAGATGTTTCCATTTAGATTTTATGGAAATATGTATACATTTTTGGTGTGCAGGAAACCATCTTTGTAAGTGTTCTTTCTTTTAATAAAAATAATAGTTGTTTACACTTGTTACTCCTTTAGGTGAGTAAAAGTTGTGAGAAGTTGTGTCCAAAGAAAAGTTCGTAGGGTAATTAAAACATACTGCGAACGCCAAGACCTTTGTAAAGCGAGTAATTATTACCTTCACCAATAAACCACAAATTCTAGGATCTCATATATATTCTATTAACGTTAACAGACCAACCCGCATTGGGTGGATTATGGCCCACTTCTTCTTAGAAAGAAAAACCCTGTGTCCAGTGAAAACGTTATAAGCTGATTATGCAAACTTTACCAGATATCATTTTTCTGAACCACTATTTTTATTCAACAGGTTTACATCGTAGGCCACGCGGCACCAGGATCGGACTCACGACATCCCTACGACATGTCTGCAGACGCCAACGCGAAGTATCTGCGCACCGTCAGACGACACGCTAAGATTATTGCAGGACAATTCTTTGGACACCTACATGCTGACACGTTCCGAGTTATTTATGATAATGGTGAGTACATTCTTTTTAATTGGCAATAGGCTCGCCCTCTATTATATGGGGCTGAAACATAACAGGCGAAATGTGGGTGTACTATACACCTCTGCCTAATTCTTCGGGTAATACGGCATGATGTTATGTTATATGTTCCGTCTTGATCACAAGAGCAACCGAAGTGTGCTTTTATAATTTAAAGAAGTTGGTTCGATGAATTGAAGTATCTATGCTGTAGAAGTAAACTACACAGCCGTTCTTTTTCTTTTATGGCGACGGTACTTTGCTTCTATAATGTTTTGGCCCAGTAGGTGGTGGCCGTTAACACATCCAATTTTATATTTATTTTATTTTTTATCTTTTTTACCTCAATGTGCCATATTAACGTCCGAGTATTCTAATACCATCCAAGAACTGTACGCGTAATTTCAGTAAATGTTCTGGTCTTTGAATGTCCCGTAATTTACACACAAATTCTACTATTTCCTGATGAAAATTCAACCCTAGCCCAATGATCTCGTAAATGGTAGAAGTGGTTTAAATACTACCAAGCACATACTTAATCACTGTATCGTCCAATTTACCAACCACGATTTATTCTCAACCAAATTTCGTTGTAATATAAAACTCCAGTCTTCTAAAATTGTAAATTAAAAGAAAACAGACTGTGTCAACCACGTATGCTCAGGGAAGTGGTTCCCATCTCTATGAGTGTCCCAGTAATCCAATTTTCTTGACCACTTTCTTTTTAAAACGCAAGGAATTTTCTCACGTTATTTTCGTATGTTATTACATTTTTCCAAGAATGAGTCTGATCAGCCGGTGTGTTTGTCGAATTTAGCGCAGTGACACGTACTTTTACGCGCGTATCTACATTTGTATCCACATGACGCGCAAACGAAACACGTGCGTAATTTGTATACGTGCCTTACATGTAGGATTGTGAACACAATGTATTCATCCCCACAATGTGTGTCTCTAGGATCTCTATGTTTCCTGATTCATCAGAGTCGTACAATTCGTTTTCTGAACAACTTATTGCTACCATATTTAGTTTTATTATTGGTCAGAATGATGGTGAATAAATTCCAGGTCTCTCGCATAATAATTATATATTTTTCTGATTACAACAAAAATGTTTCTTCATTAATATATTATTGTATTTGGCTATCATTAAAAAACAGTCGCAAAATGTAATTATCGGATACGAAATACAAAATGATTACTTGATAGTATTACGTATGAAGTCCGTATGTTTTATATGAGGAGTATATTTATTTATCATTTCATTTACCTTCAACAACGTACAGTCGTCGGTATTCATTCAGTAGTGTCAGCGAGGGTGCGCTGATTATTTGCATGTGATACGCTTGTGAACAAAAGGCAGCCAATAATGACGTTGTATTTATTCTTTCGGTATCAATTATTTTATTTTTATTCACTGTATTTCGTTGAACAATGATATGGCAAGAATATTGAATAATATAGGGGTGATTACCGAGATGACTTATAGAGAAGTATGGAAGAAAAAACCGGACAAGTGCGTGTCAGACCATGCACAATAAAGGGATCCGTATGTGGAATGAATTTATCTAAGAAACAAACTTATCATTGTAGTTGAAACATGTTCTCCCGGTCAATTTTCCATCTGCAAATGTAAGTTGGTTGACTTTTACTCGTTAACTTGTAAGGCCTACTTAGCTGTGATAGATTCCCTTTTAATTTCGTTATCGAAAAACAACCATTTAGTTGCTGTGGCAGGAGGGTAGGGGGGCAGTTAAATCTAACAACAAATTGCACTCTAAGGGACTACAGGACCTAAACGCAATTTTTTAAAGTTCTATAATGTCTAAAAGTATATGATCCCCTGCAGTAAACAAAATCAGAAAAGTATATGATATTCTTCAGGATATATGCTAGGTAGATAGTGTGGTGAAAACATAATACAACTAATTTGATACGATAGAAAAAAATCACGAAGATACCTCTAAAAATTTCTTTTAACGATTAAAAACCATACTAATAATATACATGCAATCATTCTGATTTTTTGTCAGATTATTCTACAAGCAACATATTAGCATGATAGTGTTTTATTTTTTTTATAGAATCTATAGCTTTTTTGTAAATCGATAATTGCTTCATATTTTGCAATAAATTGCCAGCGTTGTGTCATCGCGCTTCTCTTTCTTTTCTATGCAGTTCGACAGTGACCGCGCTTTAGGTGTTGTCGGCCTCTTAAGGCTTAATATTACGCAAACGAGTGATACCCCACACCATGGGATAGACGAGAAAAAAATATCATGGGGATGATAATTTTTTCTCGTGTATCCGATGGTTTTCTCGTCTATCTCATCCTAAACTACCACTTTGTCGGCGTGGTTAACATGTATACCCATGCTAAATTACAGCTTTCTAGTACTAAGAGCAAACATTTTAGGAGGTAATTATGTTAGTGATTCTCGACCCGAATCAACAAAAAAAAAATTAAAAAAAAAACAAAAAAAAAAATAAAAAGAAAAGATAAAATTTAAAAATCTAAAATAAAAAGTATTATTGATTATTGACTTGGTATCGTATTGTTATACGATTATTTACGAGTGTCATAACAACCTCCTGAAATGTTTTGCAGGTTCAAAACAACACCTTGTATATATATACGTACAGATTCAAAGAAAAGAGATACATAATTGAGATGATTCTACGCTATTTGTTTTGAAAATAATCTGCAATTACGCTTAAATGCATACTGACTGGTGGCCGTCCTGATATCAAGAAGAAGCGCATTCCAAAGAAGACGTGACTGAATATGAAAGGCAGAATGAACAAATTCAGAAGTATGAGAAGGATAGAATAGAAGAAGATTGTGTGAAGAACGCAGGCTTCTGAATGTTTCAGGAACTCATTTTAGGAATGAGTTCTGAATAGCCAATTAGCCATGTAGTAGGTATAAAATAGTCATGCTTGAACTCTTACCTAATCGACCTGCCACAATTTGGTTTCCTATTGTGTTAGCAGTAAAGCATTTCACGGATCTTTTCATTTATTATTTATAAGTATCTTAAATAAACAAGCCCACAGATTTTTTAACTTAAACAATCGACCAGTTACCGTGGATATAAAATTCCCGATAGAGTTCCTCAACAAATGAACCGTTCCTAAGACGCCAGAGGCCAATCAACTAAAACATTCTGTTTGCATAACTTGGCATTATACAGCGTTAAATCCACCACAAACAACTCGACTCCAAAAAACTCACCCCACACGAGACAATAGTGAAACAAACTATAGAAACGAACAGCAGTAATTAAATAATGTCAGCCGTGAGCACTCAATGCGTTCACCAAAAAGCGGCCATGATGTTTTATTTGCCCGAAACTGGCGTTCGAATAATTACCGTAAAACCAGTTTATCGCTAGGAAACAAAATATATGAGTTCAGAAGGTTAGCTCCATACAACGAGCGATGACACACGCACACATATACACGCTTCACGTACAGTTGAGTGCAAGCGCACTCGCGACTGGCATTTGTTTTAGACAGTTCGACATCTCCTTACGTGCGCGTCTGTGTGCGTGCACCTATTTTCATTCATTGTATGGACTTCTGTACATATCTACTTTGTGTAGGAAATGACATTTTTGGGAACCAATAAATTGGGAAACGGTGTCTGGTAGATGTCACGAAAAATTCGCAACGAAATGGGTGGATTTAGAGTGGAGTTAAAATGTTTTATTGCTCAGCAGTTTCCATTATAGCTGGTCCATTTTCTAATGTTTTATGTCAGTGAAAATTAGAATCACTGAATACAAACACCGGTGCATATACAAGATACACGTCACGTCATACATTTTCTGTATTTTTCATGATATGATCGAGAGGCCAGAAATGTATTAAATCAATCTAATAATCCAATCTTTAAACTTACGATATTTTTCTATAGAAGTTTTTATGATCAAAAACTCTCTGACTCTCTCTCTCTCTCTCTATCTCTCGCTCTCTCGAGCTAAAAATAACTGTAGGGTTACTTTGAAGAGTGTTTTATCTTTTTGTTTTAGATCGCCCAGTATCCTGGACGTTTATGGCTCCATCAGTGAGTCCTCATCGTGACCCATCTGATTCTTCCAACCCTGGTCTCAGGCTTTACAAGTTTGATACCAATACAGGGAAGGTAAGTTTTAACCTCTTTCATTCTTTGATGGTATTAATCGGCCAAGAATTAGCAGTGATGCTATTGTGGTCATCATCATTGCCCTAACATTATTATTAATTTTCTTATTTTTAGGGTTATCGAACTTTAAAAGTTAATCTATGAATTTTAACCGACTTCCAAAAAGAAGGAGGTTATACTAGTCGTCTGTATGTTTGTTTTTTTTTCGTATATATTCACCGATATCACCGTCAATCATTGACCCATTTTGTTTTTTTATTTTGAAAGCTTTTGCTTCCGAGGTTGTCCCATTGTCACCAAGTTAGCATAGGTAATATGATTATGAGATCTCATGGAAATCCAAGGAAATCCTCATTTGGGTATTTTTTATAGTAACTAGTGTATTTGTTCTTGGAAACCATCATTTGGTGGAGTGGAACTGATGACGAAGACCACAGATGGCCACCGGAACTACTTAATTATAAGAATTTCACGGGGTGCGATTTAATTACGTACATTAATAAGATTCCTAAGCAATTTATGCTCGTCACGATGCATATGGTGAGTGGCAGTTCTTCTGGTTCTTACCAAGAGAACTATTCAACAATTAACGTCCCTGCATCGGGAAAAACAATATTTTGTAAAAAGTGATGAGCAGTTGACATTAGGCTATTGTAACTTAGATAAATTACAAACTGACCCACTAAAAAATTAAAAATAAAAATCTTTCGGCAGAGCAGCCAAGGCTAATATGGCGGCGCCCATGGCTCGCACCACCACTCAATTATTTTACTGTATGAAAAACTGTACACACAGGCTATGACTAGGATAAATTTATAAGTACATGACCCTGTTAGGGCCCAGCCTGTATTAACATTTGGTGTCTAGCTAGGTTATACCAACTTACATAAAATATTGCTCCATGAAAATTACCCTTTTTGTCCCAGGTATTAGACTACACCCAGTACTTCTTCGACCTGGCAGCTGCCAACCGTAACTTGGCCGAATGGACGGCAGAGTACAACCTGACCCAGTACTACGGATTGCACGAGGTGTCCGCCATCTCCCTGCACAATCTGGCCGATAAGCTGCAGATAGGCACGCCGCATGAAACTAATATATTTCACAAGTGAGTGTTAAGAGTCGGGTAATCGCCGTTGACCTTGGCCAAACAAATGTGCGTCGCGCTCACGCCGCGTCGACATTCGGTTTCATAGGGAATATTTATTTTAGGTAAAGAAAATATGAATATTTGAAAAATCACAAATAGAATTATAGATACCTAGTAAAATACAAAAAAAAAATTAAATTATCTTAAGTAGTTTGAAAGTAATATCGTTTTTTATGTTTTGGGCAGACATTATTTACTGTTTTTTTTTCATAAAGTATTTTACTACAATATTTAAATATTCACATACAGAATTGATGTAGTTATGCGTTTTAGTTTAACATATATTTTTTGTATAGTTTATTTGGATTATATGAAGGCGTAATAACAGATTTAAAAGTCACTGAAATCATATACGAGTATCTGCGCCTTAAGAGACGAAGTAAATTATTTATTTTGGGTAGCTCATCTTACCTCTTTATGAACCAGTAATTGCTTTACTACCCTAAGGTTGAATGTCACTTGTACGTCAAAAACGTCAGTCTTTTTGCTTTAAGACCAAAGTGGCGTTTAGATGTTTCAACATTAGTGAAGGTTCAATTTACTGGGAGTTCTAGTCAAAAATGGTAACGATTACTTTATTTAAATAAAATAGTCTTGTTCTTGTCATAAACTTGAGGCATGCTACATACTTGTTCGGGTCGGGCTGGGCGGCAAAATTGAATGTATATTAGTTTGCCACCCGGCTGTGCCGAATCGTGCCGACGCGAACATGTGTGATGTGTGAATGTGTGTAGCACCCCTGATCTGAATCTCATCTACAGGTAAATGTAAAGGGACTTGTATAGTCATCGAACATTCTAATTAGGACGTTTGAACTGATAATAATATTATGTTCTATTCCAACCAGGTACTTACGTGCATACCGTGTTCGTCACGAAAGCTCAGAGTCGTGTGACGGCGCGTGCGCTCACCAGCACTTCTGCGCCATCACGTGTTTAGAGCACGTCGCTTACCGTCAGTGTGTGGAAGCGGCCGCAAGTGCTCTGGCTGCGGCCGGGGATTCCGCTCCGCTTACTTTACCGCTCGTCAAAACTTTGCTGATTTTAATCGCTTATATCATGGTTATTGGGTAAATTATATCTTTTCAATGTGTTTTTAGAGCCTCTTTTATTATTTCTTGTTCGCATATATTAATGATACCTATTATGTATATTTTTTGTATAAGAAACGGCGTTGCTTACGCCCGTCTGTTTTGATACATTTTTATTTTGTCATATTTTTGTTACATATGTTTGTATTTGCAAATCCTTCCTATATTGAAGAAAAGTTTTGAGCAAGCCTTTTTCCTGTACACCATATAGATAAATCTACAAAAAAAGTTTTAAGTTTTTCACGAATTTCCGCTCAGACTCGTGATTAAAACACGTGACAGCAATCGCAGCGTGTTAGCCGTGAGCGCTTCCGATTCGCTCAATTGCTTCTGAAGTAATAACAATAATATTGGTTTGTTATTATTTTTGCATACATTTAATATTTCATGGAATTACGATACAATTTTAGTCTCTTTTGATGGCTTTTCTGATACGTTGATTTAGAAAACATTGTAAATATTTTTGAAATTAAAAATGGTCATTTGACTTCTCTTTCAGTACTCAGATCACATTGAAAAAATGCATGACCCCTTATTTGATTACTTATACATTGCATTAATAATTATATTTACATACTATAATCAAAATATTTCTACTCCATAATAAGCAGTCTATCTATTTACTCAAATACCTACATAATATTTTCATTTTATGAAAATTCTGAGATTTATCTTTTGACATGTAAATATTAATGTGCTTCAAAAGTATAACATAGGTAGGTAAGTACATAGGTTTCTAATGAGCAAAGTGTAATGAGGCATCGTAGCTCAGACGGCATTTGTGATAACGCTTGATGAAACGTGAAGTAAATATGATAGTAAAAGTGTTAACATTAATAATAATAATTGTAAAAAATAATGCTTTAGACATTCTAGTCTTATAGGATTATGATAAAGTAAATTGCAAAAATATATAACAATGTAAAAAGTCGAGACTGTAAGTTATGATAACAATTTCATTTCTGTCAAAAAAATTCATCTCTATACTAAATGAAAAAGCATTTACAGAACGTTTCATAATTCAGAAAACATAACTTTTTATAAATTAAATTAGCATTTATTAAGTGACTTCTTTTGTAACAAACTATGTCATTTAAATATCCTTGCTTTGAATGTAAAATCGGTGTATTTTTACTGTAAATAAATTACGTCAGTAGAATTTTTATAAAGGTCATTAAAACGCTACAATGGGCCTATTAAAGGTATAAATTAGTAATGAGATCCTAGAAGTGTAATTAAAAGTTAGTTAGTTTGAAATATTGGACTAATTTAATTAATATTATTTCCTTGAAAGTTTGTCCCTGGATAATTGCAGTTTTCTTTGTCAAAGAAAACACAATTTCGAGTTTATTTGTTGTTTACTTATTTAATTAATGTTTAGTTTTTAGTCGGCTGTTAATTTTACAATAGAAATAAAGTACATACGATGCTTTTAAGGAGGAAAATGTGATTTTATAGCATAAGCTTGAACTTAAACCAGCGGGGTAGTTGCGTAACTCACTAACAATTGAAATGACAACACTTTGACAACTCAACAACATTAATTGCGCTATTAACGTTGTCTAGAAAATGGGTTTTTCAAACTTATGAAGCAATGAATAAGGGATTTCCTTCAAAATGGTTTGTTACGTATTATATTACACTGCGTCACTCGGTCATTTTTCTTTTATTGACTTTAATGAAAATGAATTGATTGAATCTGAAGTACGTTTAACTGATATTCTGTTTAATTAACTTCTATCTGATATTCGATCAAATTAGTCTAGTGTGCCTCGGAAGACACGTTAAGCCGTTGGTCTCGGCTGTCATTCGTATATTTTTGACAGTCGTTACGGGTCATCGGAAGCCCAAAAGTTTGACAACAAGTCTTACCAAAGGGTATCGTATTGCCCAGTATCTGGGTTGTGGAAGTCAGATAGGCAGTCGCTCCATGTAAAATTATGTCAGGTTAGACTGGAAGCTGACCCAAAAATAGTTGGGGAAAAGCTAGGCAGGCAGGTAGAACCTACAAGACTTTTTTAATTTCGTTGTTTAAATAAAAAATTGACATTAGAGTTGCAGTGAAACAATTCAAAAGTTTAAATTAAAATTTTATTAATTGAATATTATAATCACGCCATATTTCCTCGACGGGCTGGCCTATAGTACACCATTATGTCGCCAGTTTTGTTAAGTCCCATATAATAAGGGGCGAGCCTTTGAACTTTTATTTATATACAACTGAAATCTTATTTAAAATTATAACATTACAGTTAACATTAAATAATTATTAAAATAATTCTAGCCATAAATTTAACGTTAAAAGCGCTGTAAATAATTGTAAGTGTAATTTAATTTTGAAATTGTAAATGAGGAACAACTAGTACATAAGTAAATATTGAATTGCTTATTTCAATTTATTTTACTGCGGAGACCAATTTAATCTGTGTATGATTAATTAAATTATAACGTGAAAATTACAGTTGTTGGCAGAATTGTTTGTTCATATTTAAATCAGGAAAAAGCTAGTTTTATCAGCGAAATGTTCAGAAAGACTCGAAAACTTAATAAGTCCATTTAAAATTTTGCACTCAACTGTAATTTGTAGCAAATTTTCGTAGCGAAATACAAAATATTTTCTTTTGAAACCATTATGAATGTTCCCTTAATTGTATCGACTGGATGTTTCAATTAATTTTTAATAAAGGATTGTAATCAACATGTTGCTTTAAATCATCTTCCTCCACTAGTTATACTATCACTAGCGACCCGCCCATTTTTCGCGCGGTTTTTATGACTTGAAAAAACATTGATATTTCTTTAATATATCGTCGTTGCAAATTTAAAAACTATCAGTTGCTAGACTGCAAGTCAGAAGTGAAAACATCTTAGCTTCACACACTTGTAAACATCTCTTGTAAAATCAAAAGTCATTTATTCAATTTTTTTTTTTTGGATGGGAAATCATCATCAATCAGCGGCGGCTAGGGGCAAGAGGGCGCGAAATTTGCCTTTCCCTCAACCGTCCGGCTCCTCCTTCGCGAGCATTACTGCTTTGCAGAAGGAGGTGACGGCTGCCCATGCCCTCTCGCTCCGTACCATGGCTTGAACCAGGGCCGGACGCGAGAGATCTCTGCCGCCGATTGCCTCCACGAGAACACGGCGGTGCTCTGCCCAAGCCGGGCAGACCTCCACCGTGTCCTCCGGGGTTTATTCAAACTAGGCTGAGAATCAGCAGTTTTCGAACGTCAAAATTACATGAGACAGTCCCCCAAAAACGCCCGCTCTTCTCCACTTTCTAGTGCTTTAGCTGGGAACAAGAAGTGGCGCTACAAACTCTCCAGTAGCACACCTGTCTGTTTAGTTATATAAACATGATTCTATATAAATCGTATGCAAAGTAATTAACACTACGAAACACAAAACATTAAATTAAATTACTTGCCATATGTTAGCTAGTACACGCCAATATACCAACTCTGTATCTAACCTGTATGTATCTAAGTGTGACGGTCACGAGATTTCAGCGCTATTTGAGCTTAAAAGTGCCCAACGTGCCTAAAGAAGTCTACAGTTCAAAATATCCAAGGTGTTTGTAGTATCTTTTCGAGAAAAAAATTAAAAACTTCCTCGCACAGAATACGCATAAAATTGTAGTGCTCGTGGTTGGGTGATCACATACCTAACATGTTTTAATTTTCTTAAGGCGCTGACAAAACCCAATTGACTAAAATAGGCTTCTCTTAAGAAAAAAAAATTGCCAAATCTGTATAGTTTGTGGTAGCGGAAAAAATATATGTTAATTTTGAACATATTTCCCAGAACTTGGTTGATACCAAAACACGTTTTGAAAAAAAATCTCGATACAAACTAACGTTAAACTAACCTCTTACCTTGAGTTCTTATCCAAAATATCTGTATTAAATATCAACATACGTTACGTATTTAATTAAAAACAAGAACGTCTTATTTAAATGCAGAAATTGGTTGTTTTATATTTTCGATTACCTAGCTCAATTTTGAGTAAATAGATAATTGCTTCATATTTTGCAATAAATTACAAGCGTTGTGTCATCGCGCTTCTCTTTCTTATCTACACAATCTGACAGTGACAGCGGTTTAGGTGTTGTCAGCGTCTTAAATAAACATGTTACTAAAAACTCTCACGTGAAGATCAGACACATAGGACATTCTGTTTTACAACAAAACGTAGGCTGACACTTGGATAAAAATGGTACATGCCTTATCGAAATAATAAGATGATGACATGGAAGTTTTGCTAAGTATGCGTATTCAAAATCGCTTTTCAAATATGTGCGAAATTCATTTTCGACAAAAATATCACATAGGACATTTTAAATTTGCAACGTCTTTATATAACTTTAATATTAATGTTTTATGCTTATAAACCTTCCGGAATAAAATGTTCATCAAAATCCGTTGCCAATAGACTGATAAACACATTACCCTCCTTTGCATCGCATAGTCGAGTAAAAGACTTTTGTGTTGCCAATTTCTCACAAAAAGATTGTGTTATTCATGGCAAACAAGGACGCGTTGGATGTTAATGGGTAATTTTCACCTTAGGACATTTGCAACATCAGAGGCATCGTAGATGTGTTGCCATTTCGAAGACAAAGCTCAACGGGCACTCAAACACCTCAATCTGGTGGTGAAGGGTGGGAGTTTTGGGGACTGTCTTATGTAATTTTGACGTTCGAAAAGTGCTGATTCTCAGCCTAGTTTGAATAAATGACTTTTGATTTTTTTGGTTTTGATTGACTGGAACACAGCAATGTCGCTTGGTGGAAAAATCAGAATGCATTAATCCTGTCTTTGTTCCTTTAAATCCAAGCAAAGGTTGTCATTAAAAGATCGGTTTTAGTGATAAGACCGGTCATTGGCGCCGATTCCCTTGTTCACAAACTAAACTAAATTTAAGTTTAGTGCATCTTTTTCTTTCTATTCTATTTCATTAAGGAGAGGACAGAAGATAAATTTTAGTTTAGTCCTGTCAAACAGGCTAGTTGGAGCAAAGATCTTCGCAGGGTGGCTGGTAGCAGCTGGATGAGAATCGACGAGAATCGACCTAAATGGCGTACAATTAGAGAGGCCTATGTTCAGCAGTGGACTGCTATGAGCTGATGATAATGATGACGATGATGCAAAATTTATATTTTTATAATTGTGTAATTGGTATAATAAAGGGTATTCTACCCTATTCTATGGTGGGAAATTTTAGGACAATATCCTTCTCGATCGTTCAGTGAATCACGTGGAATAGTACCTATCTCCGCACAATAATACAGTTCATAGTACTCTTTCGGGATGATGTGAAGTACGTGACTGACGTCACGTACTTCACATCATCCCGACAGTAAATCCGAGCGGATTAACTCCATCCTTGGAATTGCGGCATCAGTAATACTGCTATTGACGTCATCTTTTTGGATACCGCGAGGATTTAAAGAGTATTTTTAGCAATCAATCAAATGTAGGGCTTTGTAAGTAAGTAAGATCAGCAATAGAGTTACATACTGATAAGGATTTGCTTTCAGCAAAGATTTAGGTACAAACTATTGTAACTTGAATTCGTATTATTGGGCGAAATCTTTGGATATTTATCAAATATTATTAGTTTTTAGAGTTCCGTACGTCAGAATGAAAAAACTGAACCCTTAAGGATCATTCGTGCCTGTCTGTCCGTCTATCACACCCAATTTGCTTCGAATCTAGTGGACCGATTAATTTAAGGTACACATACTCGTATGAATTTTTGTGACCTAAACACGGACGTGTATTATCAATAAACGTATTTTGAATATGGGGGTCACTTTTGGGAGGCAAAATGGAATACTAAAAAAATGTTTCGCTTATTGTACCGTGTGATACATCAAAGAAACGGGTTACTAAGGGTCTCAAATATTTTTTTTTTTTTATAATTTTAAAATGAACTGTTTAAAAGTTATGAAAAAAGATGAAGATTTTTTTTTGGCTCGTTAGTTTTGGAGATATGGTTAATCTGGTTAACATTAACATTATCACCGAAACTAATGAGCCAAAACAAAAAATCAGGAATTCTTCTATACTTTTAGATTACAGTAAAAACCTATAAGAAGTCTATGGTCTCAAAATAACATGGTGAATATTCCAAGATTGTACGTACAAGATTACATTTGCAGTTGGAATGTAGGGGACTACAGTGTTTTTCAACCACAATGTTTAGTTTGTTCTTGGGATAAATTCATCCCAACTACGGAACCCGTCATTGTGCGTGATCTGACAAGCAATTGGCCAGTTTTTCAATGACTCTCTGCTCAAACTTTTATGAAGGCATAAGTAAACCCTTATCATCTAGGGTCTAAAGGCTATTTATATCACAATATGAACTTATAACCGTGAACATGGGATATTTTAGCTCTGGGGTAAAAACGCATGTGTGATACTTCTGGTAAACATTGCAGACGTCCATAGGCGGCAGGTGTACATAACTTACCCAAAGATTCGCCTGCTAGATTGCCATCCGAAAATATAAAAATAGTAGCACATGTAAGTAACTGAAGGCTTCTTACGAGTTTCGCTGTAAATATTAAGCAAAAGTTTGTCCAAACAGTATGTTTTTCAGTGTATTTCACTCACATGATTTTTCACCCTCAAATACCAAGATCAATCTCGCAGAAAACTTGATCAAGTTAACGATATACCGCATAATATTAAAGGGTATCATGTTTAGCATAAACGAGTGGTGAGTATGTATATCTTGACATGCAAATTTATGCTAAGTACAAAAGTCGATACGTGGCCTCTTAAAACAGGAACGTCTTGCAACCTGTATGTATATTAAGTTCTGTGTCAGTCGACAGATGTTAGCAATAAAACATTTTATGAAAAAAAAAGACTAGGTTAATAAAATGGAGCAAAATTCTAAGACCTGGTGTCTCATCGTCTTGGTGTTCTGAAAATACAGGGTCAAATAACATTTGCTCGAAACGAAACTTCGCAGATATGATGGTGTGACGATAAAACAAAAAATCAAAACTCTCAATTTCTAGTATAACTACATCAATTCTTAGGAGAGACAGGGGGATGTGATGTTCCCAAAACTGTTCACCAATGCGTTGGAAGACGACTTCAAGACGCTGGACTGGACTGGACAGGGTATCAACCGGATCGGCGAGTGCATCTTACACCTTCGCTTTGCCGATTATATCGTTATAATGGCAGAGACGCTGGAACAGTTAGACCAGATGCTGCACAGCCTAAATGGAACCAATCCAAATTGAAGGGTCGCTTCTCGAAGTTGTAAAGGAGTATATCTACCTAAGGCAAGTCATCCAGCTCGGTAGACACAACTTTGAGAAAGAAGCTGACAGAAGGATCCAGTTCGGTTGGGCTGCGTTTCGGCCTGGTCGACAAATTCAAGGTCGACTAGCGCGCTATGGCAGTCCATAGCGCGCTAGTCGACCATGCTTGGAGTCTCTTTGAGGGATAAAATCAGGAATTATATTATCCGGAAGAGAACCCGAAGTTACCGACATAGCTTGCAGAGTAGGCAAACTGATGTGGCTGGCCATGTTTGTCGAAAGACCGATGGCCGACGGAGCAGGCGAGTCCTGGAGTGGCGACCGCGTATCGGCAAGTGTAGTGTGGGACGCCCCTCAGCTAGATGGTCCGACGACCTTAAGAAGGTGGCTGGGTCATACTGGATGCGGAAGGCGGAGGACAGGGTGTTGTCGTGCAGCCTGGGAGAGGCCTTTGTCCAGCAGTGGACTGCGATAGGCTGATTGGATTGAAATAACGATGCTCATCGGGTCTGCGGAGTTTTAGTACCTAATTTAATGTAACCCTGTATTCTGTATTATAGCCAGTCAGCAAGGTAAGTGACAAAGCAGGCTATCCAGGTAAGCAGGTATCTTCTTTGCATCTATGTTCACGTAATAAACTTTTAATAATTGAAATAAAACCTTTTTTAATACACCAAAGAAATAGTCAAATTCATGATAAACACACTTGGGCAAAATTTTATCGGAAGTATATTTTGATTTTCGCTCCCACTACCCAGAATCTGCTGTAGTAACTAGGCCAAACGTTAGCTTAATCTTACATATGAAGAGAAAACTAAAAAGTACAAATAATCAGCGTAATGATGGGTTGGCTAAGATCTTGAATCAAAATCCGTGCCACTAACATGTGCATTCGCGGCACAAGGAATAATTTGACGATGGAGCAGACATATCTTGACAAGACTGATGTGGATGTGGCCGACGAACTGACAAGACGTCGATTGCAAAAAATCGCGATGTATAAATGAGCTTGTTTTGTTAATTAATTATTAGTTCGACAGAACTGTATTTATATATTATTTTATATTATATTTCATTAAAACATCTACCTAGGTATGTAAAAGTACAAAATATGCACACTTTTCTAGCAGTATGATGCAGCCTGTTGGAGTTATTTAGTTCAGTCGCAGATTTAATACCACAAATGTGCGCTTTTATAATTTATAATGTGACGATATTATCGTGGACGTCCACGTCCTCGTCACGGCACCACGATAACACAGGGAAGTAAAACGTATGGAAATATTATGAAGACGCTTTTAAATTTCCGTCCACGATAACGATCTAACGTGCACGTAATTCCATACATTTTATATGTAGACATGGACGTTCTTGATAATATCGTTGCCTTAGAAATTATAAAAGCACATATTGAGCTTGTTTTGAACTTTTAAGTTCTAGTCGGATTTTTTTCAACTTTAGAAGTCTATATTTTGAAATTGTCTGGAAACATGTCTTTGCTGTCGCGCAGTTGGGTAGTAAGGTACCCCATGCACATGGTCTCCCACATCTCAAAGATATTTCAAACATGACTTACTGCATCTCCATAAAGAACCTCAAAATCTCCTCATCATAAAGAACTTGCTACGTATAATCTATGAACTCGTACGTATTCTCAAGGTCCATAAAATGTTGTAAGCACTTTTAAGTATACATGTTTTGTAGAAGCTGACGACATCTTAATTAACTGCCCGAGGTCCTTGGTGTTGTTTTGCTTTGTTTTATAATAAAGCTGAGTGTTTCGTTTTGTAATTTATATGTTTTGAAAATGGACCTTGTAATGTAAGAAGGGTGTATGTGGAGTTACGTGTTTTAATTCCGTTATAATTATTGTATAAAAGAAAATACGTTTATTTACGGTAAACATGAGCCAAAGAAAGAATACAAACATAAAAAAGAACAAGTTGGGGGAAAACATGCGTCACATCCACGCTAAACGCTCAGCATAATGCTGCGACCATGTGCGAGACAGAGCCCCGGCGCTGGTTTTCAGCGACAGCCGGCGTTGACGTGATCACGTCGAAAGGTGTAGCATGCAATGAAATATAAATAAGAAATAAAAAATAAAGTAAAAACGCAATACATAATTCTAAATGTCAACCTTCAAGCAGGAGCGCGGTCATTTGTAACGGTAGCGGTCGCGAGTGACCTATAAGACCCATTGGACATTTAAGGGATATAAAACACCAAATAATTATAAAATCGTTTATTTTTTAGATTAAAACAGTCATCTTAATATTAGGAAAATATTTAGTAACGAAAAAGTATTTTAATTAAAATAATTAACATTATAATTAGAAAGTCTCATTTTCTTTGGACTGGTTTACAGTTTGACGACAGCAATTTAAATAGTCATTATAAGAAAATCATAATTAAAAAAATTGGAGACTTAAACATTTATCTTTGAATTTATGAAACAATTTGGTAACATAAATCTTTATAATTGGAAAACAAAATTATAAAATAAAATATTTAGTAAACATAAAATAACTACTAAGTGACGACGGGCGCGCTTAGTCCTTTCCACGCCTACGCCGCGACTTAAACAGAGGCTATTTGTAAGACACGGGGCAGGCGGAGAGGGGGGGGGGGGGGGTATATATCTTATTTTGTTTGTAGTGAACTTAGAAGAGGCTACTTGAGACGAGAAAGAGTTTTGACGAAAATATTAGTTATAAACAAATACGTTATAAGTTCGGTCGATTCGACAGCGCCCGCCTTCTAGAAGGTTATTTTAAATATACTATTTAAAATGGCAATATTCCTTTCCGTCGGCAAAGACGTACGCGCCGCCGGCTTAGGGCCGATTCACACCGGAACGGTAGCGGCCGGCAGCGACGCGATGCGGACAGTACCACTGACAAGACGCGCATGGCCGCGAGGCAGCTCGCGGGCGGCCACATGACCTTTTTGAGCTTTTAAAGCGATAGTGGTATTTTAATTATGTAGATAAAGTTTTAAAATTATTTCTCACTGAAAGTGCTCACTGCACCGCTGCCGGCCGCTGCTTTCCCGGTGTGTATTGGCCCTTACAGTAATATGTGCGCGCACCGTTTGTATGTATAATAATTATCTTAGCAGACATGGTGTAGACAGAGTTGAATTGCAAATTGGAGAGTTCTATGTCCTGCAGTGAACTGCTACAGGATGATGTAGGTGTTGCATGAAATAGATAACAAGAATAATACTCGTAGTATCCGTTGTTGTTGAAATGTTGGCTATTAATAACATCTCGCCTATCAATTCCCCAAATTATTGAATGAATGAATGAATGAATAGATATTAATTTGTTAAACACAGGTAACAATTCAGGGGGGTCCCTATGTTTTGCCAGCTGCGTACAAATTTTATAGCTACGTTAGTAATAACAATAATAATCATATTAAATTTATAAAAAAAAACAAGTATATTGACTTAGCACTGAGTTGTCGACATGTGGGACATGGACTTTGCAATCATTGTACCGATAATCGTCACGGTTAATGGCCTAATAGCGGAGAGCCTCGATCAACACCTCAGGAAGCTCTCATTTCTGCCGAGGTCGCGGGAAGGTACTAATGGGTCACCGAGGCCCCCGCAACACAGGCAACGGAAGGAATACGGGTTTTAGTCAGTAAGAGTCTGACACACCCTCCCGCTACACCCAGAGCGGGTGAAGTTATTTGATGATTACCCATCCAAAAAAAAATGGAGGCTCTCATTGCACGGCTGGGACAAGGGCTTGATTCAGTAAGCAGTACTCCTGGACACGTCACGCATAGTGAGGAAGTTCCCCTCTCTAGAGCCCTGACCACCGACAGCTTGGACTCTGTTCCTGATGGCGATGAGCCACTATTTTTTATATTTTTAAATGTTTGTTTTTTTTTTTATAAAAATATTTAAAAATGTAATTTATATTTATGAAAATGTAATAAAGGATAATAATAATCTTAAAATTAAATTCATTAAAAAATAATATGAATATTTTATGTATTCACAAACTCAGAAAGGTAGTTTTGATAATTTAATATTAAATTTAGTAAACAAAATAGACAATATACAACATAAACACTCACATTCATAGCTTAGTCAATTTATATTTATATTATCATACATAATCAGCCTATAATGTTCCCACTGCTGGGACACAGGCCTCCTCTCTGTGAGAGGGAGTGGGCCGTAATCCACCACGCGGGCCCAGTGCGGGTTGGTAGATGTCACATATATCTTCGAATTTCTGGTTCTAGGACATGCCGGTTTCCTCACGATGTTATCCTTCACCGTTTTAAGACAGTGGTGATGAAATAATTTACACAAAGTAAAGCGCCTGTCCGGGTTCGAACCTACGACCTACAACTCGTAAGTCGCGGCCGTTACCACTGGGCCACCACTGCTCTCATTTATATTATGCATTTATATTATCGTCATTAAGAAATTAACTTACAGTGTAATAACATTTATGCATTAGAAAAAGTGATAATTTATTTTTAGCTCGTGATCTTTAGTTGTTTCAAGGAGTGAGGTAGCAACTTATAATATATTCTGGGTGCTATTCCCAACAAGCTTTTGCACATTAGAGCTGACTATTTCCTGGCACATAAAAAGTTTTTGTATTGAGCACCTATAGGATCTCTACTTATTTGAGACAGTTTTTGTAAAGAGAATTGCACTTTTATTTACAAATGTTGCAACTTCTAGAATATACAATGATGGAACTGTTAATATTTTGAGAGATTTAAACATTGGTACACAGCTGTCTCTTATTCTAAGATCGCACTTAGCTCGAATTTGTGTTCTAAATATCATAAGAGTTATATTTGAGTTTCCCCAGAATATGATTCCATAACGTATGACAAATCTGACGGTGAGCAATTGGTAGCTCGCCATCCGATAAGGCTAGGCCCGGGTCAACGGCGCGTTGTGTTCCACGCGTGCCTCAAAGAGATGTCGTCAGCACAAGTGTACTGATCACAGTAGTGCTTTCATATAAATTTTAAATCATAATTGTTATTTTATTATTTGACTGCCTCGTTGGTCTAGCGGTTGCAAGCGCTACTGCTGCGAATGAGGTCCTGGGTTCGATTTCCGGGTCGGGCAAAGTGTTATTGGGTTTTTATATCTGGAATTTCTCAGTAGCAGCCCGGAGTCTGGATTTGTGTCCGGTTGGTGGCAATAGGCTCGCCCCCTGTTACATGGGACTTAAACATAACTGGCGAAATGTGGGTGTACTACAGGTACACCTCTGCCCAACCCTTTGGGGAAACAAGGCGTGATGTTATGTTATATTATATTATGTTATTTTATTATTTATAGAGAGAAAACCAAACATTAAAAAGCAGCTGCAATATTTTTCCGCTGTATTCACTTTTAGATCAATTTCGGGATATTAAAGCTCGTTCATTACAATACAGTATATTAACGAACGATAATAGCTAATTAGAAATAATAATTATTTATTCGTAGTTAATTCAAAATAAACAGTTATAAATATTTAAGATCATAGCTTGTGTTTGATTTATTCACATTAAGCCTCATATAAAATTCTATCAGCTCTCAATCGGGACCCGATATACGATTTGTTTGATGTCCCGTTTTCAGTAAACATAATTATTTGAATACTGTTGAAAAATTTATGAAAAAGCCGCTGAAAAAAATATAGTATGAATTTCAAATAAGATGATAGAAAATCCACTAACCCGAAATAGGCCACTTCGGGTAGGTTACAGCCGGCTATACCTCTCTCAAAAAGAGGCCCAGAGTCTCAGCAGAGTGGGAACATTGAAGACTGACTAGGCTATTTTGAATATACCTTTTTATATAATCATAGTGGCTTAGCTTAGAGACTCTTAGTACTAGAAAGCTGTAATTTGGAAATCATGAAAAAAAAAAATGTATGGTGCACGTAAATATGTTTGAATGACTTATCCAACGATAGGTACCCCACACCATGGGATAGTTTTTTCTCGTCTATAAACAGACAGACAGACGGACATCGCCAAACTATAAGGGTTCCTTGTTGACTACGAAAACGTTAAAAAGATGCCACAGATAAAAATCACGTTGTAAGACTTGGTTAAATTATTTATTCGATTTTTTTATCTGAAAGATGGAATGAACAAGATTCAATTTAAAGTCTTTAGATACGCTCAGATATATGAAGCTTGACATAACAGGGTATATAGAGCTGGTCTTTAAGTACTTAAGCAGCTTGTTACACATGTTATTTACTATTTGGAAAAGGTGTGAACACAAAAGTATTCGTCTAGAACCTTCTCAACAATTTTGGGTCAACGTCTTGATGAATCAGGTGACATATTGTGTAAAAAGCAACCGTGAAAACCTAGGTGAAGTGAGCTTGAAGTGAGCTGTCATTGCAACTGATGCTAGGGGATGACAAAATTGACAGCAACTTTTTGACGAAGTCCAAAAGCAGTCTCTTTGCCGCATTATTTTCAGTCATCATAATGTAAGCACACACATGCCCGCGTAGGTAATCCTACATGAATTGTACAGGTTAGAAGACAGATTCCGAAACATATTTTGTAAAAATCTCACTGTGAAAACTATGGTGAAGTGAACTGTCAATAGTGTCAATCCCTAGCATCAGTAGAAATGATAGCTCACTTCATTTCATCTTAGATTTCATGGTTGATTTAAAGAATAGACCGGCAGGTTTTGGAGTCAATCTTCTAACCTGTACCACCTATTTAATTGCTTTTTAGGGTGCCGTAGTAAACAAGGAACCCTTATAGTTTCACCATGTCCATCTGTCTTGTCTGTCTGTCCCCACTGTAGCTCAGAGACGCTTAGTACTAGAAAGCTGTAATTTGGCATAGCTATACATATAAATCACGCCGACAAAGTGCTAAAATAAAATATTGAAAACAATTTTTTTTCTCGTCTACCCCTAGTGTGGGGTATCGTTGGATAGTCCAAAAATATTGTGGGTCTGTGATCACCACTTTTTGATTCAAGAATCCGCTTGCGTAGTAGTACATATAATGAAATTAAAAAGAAAACTCTCACAGCTAAGTGGGCTTTACAAGTTAACGAGTAATAGTTGACCAACTTAAATTTGCAGTTGGATATTTGACCGTGGCATAATTATATCGATGTATGGGAGAACATGTTTTCAACTACAATGTTAAGTTTGTTTTTGGGACAAATTCATCCCAACTACGGAACACCCTTCATTGTGGGTGGTCCGACATGCACTTGGCCGGTTTTATTATTATTATGGCTGAAAATAATGAGGCAATTTCCCGCATTATTTTTCGGACTTCGTCAAAAAGTAAGTATAAATTGTGCCACTGTAGGGCAAACGCCTCCCGAGGACACGGTGGAGCATACGGTGGATGTCTGCCCGGCTTGGGCAAAGCATCGCCGTGTCCTCGTAGAGGCGATCAGCAGATCGGCAGAGATCTCTCGCTTCCGGCCCGGGTTCAGGCCATGGTACGGAGCGAGAGGGTATGGGTCACCTCCTTCTGCGAAGTAGTAATGCTCGCGAAGGCGGAGGTGGGACGGTTGAGGGAAAGGCAAAATTCGTGCCCTCTCGACCATAGCCACCGCAGGAGACGCCTTGGGCGTTGGGAATCCCGGGCGTATTTCCGGCCACCGTAGGCGCGGGCTTGCGGACGGTGAGCAATGGGTAGCTCGCCGTCCGATAAGGACCAGGCCCGGGTCGACGGCGCGTTGTATTCCACGCGCGCCTCAAAGAGATGTCAGCACAAGTATAGCAGTCCACTAGGGCCGATGCCCGCCGGGGTCGCGTGGAAGTTCAGTCTGTTCAGAAGTGGGTTTTTGGTTTTAGTCAGTAAGAGTCTGACAAACCCTCCCGCTCCGCCCAGAGCGGGAGAAGTTATTTGATAATTTCCCACTCAACAAAAAAGGGCAAACGCCTCGTCTCAGACAGACAAGCCACGAGCATTGGTCACCACGCTTACTCAAGACGAGTAAACGATTTGAGAATTATATTAATTATAAGTCTAAGGTTTCCTCCTCAATGTTCGTGTTTATTATGTTATTGAAAAGTAAGTATGACTTTTCAAATTAAATAATTTAGCTCATAATTTTTCACGTACTGGCTTAGTTTGTCATCGCACATACAGCAATGGGTAGCTCGCCGTTCGATAAGGACCAGGCCCGGGTCGACGGCGCGTTGTGTTCCACGCGCGCCTCAAAGAGATGTCGTCAGCACAAGCGTAGGGGTCCACTAGGGCCGATGCTTGCCGGAGTCGCGGGAAAGTCCGAAAGGGATACTGAGGCCCCTGGCAACAGGCAACGGAAGGGACACGGGTGGGTTTTAGTCAGTAAGAGTCTGATACACCCTCCCGCTCCGCCCAGAGCGGGAGAAGTTATTTGATAATTCTCCACCTAAAAAAAAAGGCCACAGAGAAAAGTCAGGATGAATATCAATATCTTCTCTTTCATCGTTTATTTTACTTTACTTACTTTGTCCTGTCTGTCCATCTCAGTTACTAATTAATTCTCATTTAAGGCTCTCACCGTTCTGATTTTCTAAACCAACTTTATATAAGTATTCAAAACGTGATCGATCGATAAGAATCAAAGGTCAGCAACATTATCGCGTGAACAACTGCGTTCACGAACTCACAATTATGTTTAGTTTATTATTTATTTATACAAATATTGTTTAATGTCGTCGCTTGCTCCATTTATAAATGGTTCGAGGTCAGGAGGAAATAGCCTCGGGGGTTCCAATAATAAAGGCGCTTCTAACTTTTGTAAGGATGAAACGATCATTCTTACAAAAGTTAGAAACCCCTTTATGTAAATAATTAAGTTTGAACCTTCTATTGTAAACAAATTCATACTAATATTATAAATTCGAAAGTTACTCTGTTTGTCTGTCTGTCTGTATGTTAACTTTTCACTTAAACCTCTTCACGGATTTCGATAAAATTTGGCAAGGAGATAGATGGCATTCTGGGGAAGGAGATAGGAATAGAATAGAATAGAATAGAATACTCTTTATTATGTACACCATAAAAATAGGCTACTGTTTGTCTCAATAATAATCCTCAAGGGAGTGATCATCATCTGCCTAGCCTTTTTCCCAACTATGTTGGGGTCAGCTTCCAGACTAACCGGATTCAGCTGAATACCAGTATTTTACATGGAGCGACTGCCTATCTGACCTCCACAACCCACGGGCTACACGATACTCCTTGGTAAGACTTTCGGGCTTTCGGGCTTCTGACGACCCGTAACGACTGTCAAAGATCTAGAAATGACAGCCGGGACCAACGGCTTTACGTGCTTTCCGAGGCATGGAGGAGTCTTGGTATGTAAAGATGGTCACCCATCCACGGACCAACCACGGCAAGCGTAGCTTAACCTGATCGATTCACCCGTGCGGCTGTTATTACTCAGCCACAAGCCTCTTTTATAGAGTTACCATGGTAAAAAACGTTTATATGTAACAAGTCAGCGAGGCCACTTTAGGCTTTTAACCGAATAATTTGGGCAATCGCAGACGCCGTGGCGTTTGAGTGGATAAAAGATCAAGTATAAATTAGACGACGAAAGCGGTAATACGTTGCCGTGGTACAATTTCAGAAATCCACGTGATCGAAGCCGTGGGTAGTAATCTTATAAATGTTTTCCACAATTTGTTGGCACGTGTAACGGTGAATCACAAATACATACTTATGAGAAAATAATGGGATTTTGAAGATGTCTTTATCCCTTCTTAGGCTTTATTGGATTTTTCTTGTTTCTGAATTAGCAGGAACGTGGCGCCACAGAGTATCTCCCCACAGAGGCAATGCTTCTGATTTGTGTACTGCTATATGTTGCTACAAAGTGTGACGTGGCTTCAAACAAACTCGCTATGATATGTGCATTACGATGCATGTAGTGTTGACACGTATTCCCTGTGTTTTCTTCACCTTCTCTAGTCGCTTCATCTGTCACTCAAAAGTTTTGAAAGGTTTTTAGTGAGTAACTTTGTATTCATGGTAATACAAAATTAGTAAAATAGGCAAGAGACTTGAACAGCTATTTTTCCGAAGATAGAGATTGATTCGCGAAGTGCACGCTTTTCTTGGCATAAGTGTACCTCCTATACAAGTAATGTTCTCTATGTGAAAAGGATCGTCCTGGGAAGTACTACCACAAAACATACCTATTTCTGCTTTGAAGCAGGATTGCTGTGTTCCAGTGGGTTCCAGGACGTGGGACATTTTCAGTTTTTCTTGTAGAGACAAGAAACACTTCTAGACGCCTGCATTCTACAATACCAGAGGGTACTGTAGAATGCAGGCGTCCAGAAGCACCGGTGACTATTCATGAGGTGGGCTGTCTGTTTGTTTCCCAGAAAACCTACACAATACAATTCCTCCAATTACAGTATATTGACATTCACATGATGAACAAAAAACAATTGACAAACGGTCAATATAGGTACCCCGAAGCTATCTTAACGGCAAACGAGGAAGTTCCACAGAATAAATATACGTTAAAGATTTATCGGAAGTTAGCGCAAACGAAGTTCGTGCTGTCACTGCAAACAGTAGGCATGGTTTTAGTGAACCGGTTAACCGTTTAATATCGACTACCGTTAGTAGTGGACTTGTAACTGTAGTCATTGTTTAAATGTAAATTTTGTTGTAAATTGTATGTATTCAAATGTTTACTCCTTGTTTTATGTACTCGTATGTGACGGAAAGGGTTCAGGTGGGAGTATAAATGAGACCACGTAACCTTGTCAGCATAAGAAATACATATTTACTAAAACAATAGAAAAATGGTGTAGGTAGGTCTATGGTCACAAGATTCCCTGAATTCCCTTGGGAGTAGCACAGTACTCTCCTGGCTCAGCCTGGTGTGACGATGACCCCACCGGTTGTGACACACTGCAGACGCCAGAGATGGTGACGGTCGGCGGTTGGTCGCGCCTGACCCGTAGACGGCTCGACGTGCTCACGCGGGTAAATATCTATGTTCTATGTTCTATGTTAGAGGGTTTGGTTTCCGCACTTAGTCCTTCAGGTGGACCATTGTGCGTGGGCCATGGCGGCCGTTTTTGGTGGTTATTCCAACCAGCCCACCTCCCTCCAGAAGTTGATAACATCTCCTGGTCTGTTTAGGATCTCTGTGTAGGATCTGGGTGCCCCGAGGGTTTCTGTTCTAATGTGGGTGACGCCTGTGCATTCGAAGAGCACATGCGCAACGGTTTCCTCTGCCTCCATGCAAGCCCTGCACAGAGGGCTGTCCGTTATGCCTATTGTGTGGAAGTGTTTGTTTAGCGAGCAGTGGCCCGTGATGGTCCCCGTCAACAGGCGCAGGCCGGTCCGGTCCAGGCGTAACAAACGCCTGGTTAACTTACTATCCAAGGATGGCATAGCCTCCTTGGACTGTCTGCACCCCTGTGCCGAGGACCACCAGCTCTCCGCTTGTGTGTGAGTGAGCTCCTGTAGCCACCTGCGTAGTTGGTTGAAGGGGATGGGCACGATCGGCTCCGGTCCGCAGACTGACGTGCCGGATGCTCTCCTGGCTAGTTCGTCAGCTGCGTCGTTGCCCAGCGATCCGCTGTGTCCTTTTATCCATTGCAGTGTCACTGTGTTGCGGTTGAATACCGTTATACGTTCTAGCGCATTGTGACATTCTTGTGTTAATCTCGAAGTACTGTGTTTCTTTCCTAAGAATTGGAGAACTGAGGCGCTGTCGGAGAGTATACGTACATGAGTGTCCGTGACTCTCCTGGCTTCTATGGCATACGCCGCTTGTATAATGCCCACACACTCCGCCTGGTAGACGGTGTTGAACATTCCCAGCGGGCAGGATATGTTTATGTTAAGGTCGTGTGAGAAAACGCCAGCTCCGGTTCCGGAGTTGGTCTTTGATCCATCGGTGTATACTCTTACCTCATACGGGCTTGAATAGTCGCACCGTTCCTCTGTGAGTATTATGTTGTAGTGCTTTTGGAAACAGTGTAGTTTTGGGGCTCTATCGCAGGGTGATGCCATCATCGGTCTTCGTTTGATCGCATCCTCCCTTATGCGTATGTGCTTGACTCTAGAGTCTTTGCTCAGGGTTCCTGTTATGTTAAGCCTAAAGGCGGCCAGGGCCGCCTCCTCCCGCACGATAAGGTGCAGAGGCGGCAATCCAAGCATCGCCTGTGATTGCTACACAAGCAAACCGTTGCAGTTTTTCGAGATCTTTTTGGGCTGTGCTTAGGTCGGTCCTGGGCCACCAGACTAGTGAGCCATATGTGATAATTGGCCGGATGACCGTGGTGAACAGCCAGTAGGTAATCTTGGGGTTAATTCCCCAGTTCCTGCCGAGCAGTCTTTTACACTGCCACAGGGATATGCTGGCTTTTGTGATGATGTAGTTGGTATGTTTTGCCCAGTTCAACTGTTTGTCCAAGAAGATGCCCAGGTACTTGGTTTCAGTTGAGAGGCTTAGGGTGGTCCCAAAGAATCGTGGTAGCTGCAAAATTGGCAGTTTCCTCTTCTTTGTGAATAGAACTAATTCAGTCTTTGTAGGGTTTACTAATAGTTGGTGATTATTGCACCAATCCTCTACTATTTTTAAGGCTTGGCGCATAAGGTTGCATAGGGTATTTTCGTGGGTGCCATTTATTATTATGGTTATGTCATCCGCGTAGCCTACGGTGAAGTAACCTTTATCGTTGAGTGTTTTGATGAGGTTGTCGACGACCAGGTTCCATAAAAGCGGCTAGAGGACGCCTCCTTGTGGGCAGCCTTTCGCCACTATGGCCCTGGTAGTGTCGTTCACTGTGACTTGTACAGCTCTCAGTTTAAGCATGTTTGTGATCCAGCCACTTATGGTGGGGTCTATGCTATGTCTGTCAAGCGCCGTGTTGATGCTATTGAACATTGTTTTGTCAAAGGCGCCCTCGATGTCAATGAAGGCGGCCAGTGCCGAGCATTTGTGGTCCACTGCGCATTCAATTTTAGAAACCACGCTGTGCAGCGCGGATTCTGTTGATCTGCCTGTGGTGTACGCATGCTGTTGTTTGTGAAGGGGTTTTGCCCGAAGAGGTCCGTCTCGGATGTGTCTATCGCAGAGTCTCTCAAGGGTCTTCAGTAGGAAGGATGTGAGGCTTATAGGCCTGTAAGCCTTGGGTTGTGTATAGTCGGTTTTGCCAGGTTTGGGTATGAAAATGACTTTCACTTCGCGCCATGCGAGGGATATGTATCTGAGTGCCATGCAGGCTCGATAGATCTCCGTCAGCACTGGCATCAGATGATTCACCCCCCACTGCAGCAGGGCTGGGAAAATGCCATCCAGCCCCGCGGACTTGTAAGGCTGAAAGGTGTCAATAGCCCACCTTAGCCGATCTTCTGTTACTATGTTGCGGGCTCTGGACCAGTCCTGATCAGTTGGGGTCCATTCTGGTTCAGCCTCCCACCTCCCATCCTCCAGGAGTCTGCAGTCTGGGAAGTGGGTCTCGAGAAGGACCTTACTGGTTTCCTGGTCGGTTAGTGTGTATGAATTATCAGGCTTTTTCAGCGCGCCGAGAGTTCGGTCCTGATCTGCTGCCAGAATCTTCCTTACCCTAGCGGCTTCGTTATTTGTCTCGATGGATTCACAGAATTTCCGCCATGCTGATCTCCTGGCGGTTCTAATCTGTTTTTTGTATGCGTATTGGGTTTCTTTGTATAGGTCCCAGTCGTCCGGGAGTCTAGTGTTTTTAGCTCTGTTGAATTGTTTACGTAATGCATCTCTGAGTTTACTAAGTTCTGCGTTCCACCAGGGGTTCCTCTCGCCCTTGGTTTGTGGCGCTCTTAGTTTGCAGCATGCATGGTATGCTTCGGTTAGGTATTCTGATAGTTTTGTCACGGTGTATTCCAGTTGCGCTTGGTCTCTTAGGGTTACCTGTGATAGGTGCCTATCTAATAGAGAGGCTAGGAGACGTTTAAACCCGGGGACATCGGTGCGCCGCGGATTCCGCCTTGGTGCAGGTTTCTTTGTATTGGTAGTTATTTTAAAGCATATCCTTCTATGGTCCGAGCAAGATGGCTCGTCCGATACATGCCAGTCTGTAATAAGGTTAGTCGCGTTTTCTGTAGCGAGTGTTAGGTCTATGATCGTTTGTCCTCGGACTGTGACCCAAGTGGGTTCTGAGCCGCGGTTAATGATGTTAAGGTTAGTAGAGAATAAATAGGTGGATAGTACCTCTCCTCTGGAGTTCGGTGCATCGCTGCCCCATAGAGGGTGGTGGGCGTTCGAGTCGGTGCAGATGATCAGTTCCAGTTTGGCGCGCTCACAGTGCTGCACCAGGTCGGCCATCTCTTTTGGAGGGCAGTGTACATCCTCGCCTGGCATGTACACCGAGGCTAGTACAACATCTGGAGCGCTACCATCACTGTGGAGCCTGACAGCTGTTAAGTCTCTGGAACAGAACTGAGTGAGTGGTGTGATAGGAATCCCTTGTGGTATGTAGGCGCAGGTTCTTGGCTTGTCTGCGCTGTGTGTGTTTAGGATCAGCTTACCTCCGATGTTACCGAGGCCGCATATTTTGTTATTTCTGATCCACGGCTCTTGGATCAGTGCAATTGTTTGGGGCTTTACCTCCAGTGCCCTGCGTAAGCTAGCCGTGGCAGTCTGGCTATGCTGGAGGTTTGCTTGTATGATGTTGAGGGGGGGCGATGGCGACGGTGGGGTGGGGTTAGTCGGAGCTGGATCCATTGGACAATCCCTCCACTGCCTCCACCCTGTGCTGGTCGTCGTGTCGATCGCCCGGTGGCGAGGCTAAAAGTTGCTCGTTCCAGCCAGGTGATGATAGCGGTATGGTCTCGTCTTCGTCGGCCATTGCCGCTCGGGCCATGACCTCCTCCAACTTGTCCATATCCGCGTCTATTGTGTCCGTCGACGTCGGTAACGTTACAGTCAGGTTCGTCGTGGGATCGGTCAGGGTGGCGGGGAGTTGAGTCGCGTCAGGGGGTTGGGTCGTGGGCCAGAAGCGTACGTATATCGACCCAAGAAGGTACGATATCCGACGCTCCCGGGCTAGGACCCTCTCAGCTTCCTCCGGTGGCACACCTAGGGTCAGATATGTCCCATTGTTGTCACCACCGACGGTAGTTGCCCTGTACAGCGACCACTTCCCTATGTCATACCAAGTATTCTGACGAGTCAGAATACTTTGGAGCCGGACAATGTCCCCTTTATAACGTGGGACGAAGAGTGAGGCTCGGACACGGGTCGGTGCGTCGGACTGTCTTATCACCGTCAGGTTAAGATCAGTGTCTGGAAGTCGGATTCGGGGCACGTTGTGGGTCAGCCAGGTCAGAGCATGGTCGTCCTCACACCACAGCTGCACGGTGCCTTCCGCTACCCGTGGGTATCCGCGGAAGGCAGGGAGCTGTGCTGTGGAGTTCGTGTCCAGCATAAGGCTCTCTAGTTCGGTCTTTATATGTGCGGTCTCTTCCTTAGTCAGGTCTCTGGAAGGGGGAGGTAGGCAGATTGCTACGGCCAGCCGCGCCGGGATGTCTTTTGTGGCTCGCGCGTAGGTCCTCTGCTCGCCCTGAGTGGATTGGACCCTCACACGTTTGGCATCCCCCTGAAGCGTGCTCGGTGAGGCCGATTCATTCGGGCGCTCCCTCTTCACCGGCCCTGTACCACTTGGTCCAGGCTGCGGGTTGGAGGCGCCCGGCTGAGTGCTTCTTGCCGGTAGCGGTTGGTGTGAGGATCCAGCCCGCCTACCCCTTTTCCGTTGAGACCGCGGTTGATCGTGGGTCAAGTCGGTGTCTCGGGGTCGACTGGCGGTCCCGGCAGGCTCTGTCGCGTGCGGAGGTTTTTCGCGCTGGGTTACCCCTTCGCGTACTGGCCCCCGCCCGCATGGTTCCGCGTCCAGCCGCTTTTCGCGCTGGGTTTCCCCTTCGCGTACTTGCGACTGGTCACGTGATTCTGCGTCCGGCCGTTTTTCGCGCTGGGTTGCCCCTTCGCGTACTCGTGGCTGGTCGCGTACTGCTTCTTCGGCGTCCGATCGCGCTTCGCGCTGGCTAAAGCCATCGCGGGTGCCGTACTTTTGGTCGCCTACTTTCTTTCCCCGAGCCATGATTTTTCCGCGCTTGTGCAGCATGCGTACTCCGTCGGCCGAGAAAGTGCTAGAGCTGCCAGGTCCGTCACCCTTCCCCGTCACTCTTTGTCTGTGTTGTTCTTGGTCCTTGTCCGGGTTGGTGATGCTGTTACGCACGAGATTCTGTTGCCAGATGCTTGTGGTAGGCATACACGTCGTAGTGGGTGTTGGCGCGTGAGATGCAGCCAGAGTTGTGTCTGTTGGCGCGCTGGTCGCAGCCGTGGTAGGGTGAGATGGCGCGTGAGTCGCAGCCTGTGTTATGGGCGCTGAGTCAGCAGCCAGCCGCGCTGAAGAGCGCGGCACCAAAAAGCAGTTAGATGCCCCCCCCAGATTACGATGGGGGCTGACCGCCGAAGCGGTGTGGGATTCCCCGGCTCGGCCGGGACCCACCTGGGTAGTATTTTTCACTTTCTGCTGCATGGTTGTGGGGGTGGGCTTTTAAGGAATTGAGGTTACCCCTCCTCGGGGACCGACGGGATGTAGGGATAGGAGGGAAGGCATGGTGAGGTGAAGTGGGGTGGGTTCTTGGGGTCACCCTGCGCCTGGGATTTGGCCTAGGGATTTGGGGTCCGACGGGAAGTGTGGATAAGGAGGGATGGTTGGTTTGGCGATAGGTGCATAGGACGAAGGTAATAGGTTTCCCTGAGCCTGGGATTTGGCCTTCAGGAACTTCTCATGTCCGGGATCTCTTTCGAGATGCTCCGGATGCGGGATCGACAATAACAGTCGGTCCCGCAGCCGGAGTTGGGCTATCCGCAACCTGCCCACCCGCTCGGTTGCAAGAGAAGATGTGCCTGGCTGTCTGGGTCTCCCCACCACAGATGTACGTGTAGATTTGTGTTGGAGAGATCCAGCTGTCCCCGAGTTAAAGATTTATCGGAAGTTAGCGCAAACGAAGTTCGTGCTGTCACTGCAAACAGTAGGCATGGTTTTAGTGAACCGGTTAACCGTTTAATATCGACTACCGTTAGTAGTGGACTTGTAACTGTAGTCATTGTTTAAATGTAAATTTTGTTGTAAATTGTATGTATTCAAATGTTTACTCCTTGTTTTATGTACTCGTATGTGACGGAAAGGGTTCAGGTGGGAGTATAAATGAGACCACGTAACCTTGTCAGCATAAGAAATATATATTTACTAAAACAATAGAAAAATGGTGTAGGTAGGTCTATGGTCACAAGATTCCCTCAATTCCCTTGGGAGTAGCACAGTACTCTCCTGGCTCAGCCTGGTGTGACGATGACCCCACCGGTTGTGACACACTGCAGACGCCAGAGATGGTGACGGTCGGCGGTTGGTCGCGCCTGACCCGTAGACGGCTCGACGTGCTCACGCGGGTAAATATCTACCCTGCATGGAGCACGACGGCAATCTGGTACGCCGGCAATAGTGTCCCGTAAAGCTGAGTACAGATGCCACCGATAAAGTGGGATGATCAGCCGGAATGATGGAGATGTTAGCCGGAACTTTGTACCGCAATAGCCGTAACTTTGGACCCTGGAAACAACGTCCAGCGAGTCACAAAGTTACCAATAGTCATCTCCGCTGATTCTGACACCAAAGCATAAGCAAAGCGAGATGTACTAGTGCGCTAATGAAGGTGGTGTGGATGTCACTATCAGTGCGGAGTTTACATGGATAGAATGGAAGTGAGAAGCACAACATGACGCACATTTTAAGTCAATGACAAGTACACACGGCTACGTATCAAGCTATACATTTCCAGTATAAGCTGACCTCTCATTCTACGGAAATCCTACAAAATGCGAGATCAGCTTATACTGGAAATGTATAGCTTGACGTGTAGCCGTGTGTACATAAAAATGCGCAGAGCTAAATGGCAAATAGGTTGCATAGTGAAATAATTACGCAGAAGGCATAATAATTTTAGACAATAGCAGATTACGAGCAAATAGACACACGCCCTAAGTTGACCTAGATAGGTAGTTGTACACACTTACCCAGTATGGGGTTACGAAAACACAAAATTTAACAGGGTTGACTAATAGGAGTCAATAAAAACTGTTGCCTGCTTTAGGCTTTAAAAATAATGAAGACCACGTATGTAGGGGCACAAGTGATTCAGGATCAAGTGAACGTGAGTCTTCGCCCGTAGCAGGAATACGAATGTGCTGGTCATCGTGAGTAGAATGTCACGGCGGTGTTGCGAAGGTTAAGTGAAGGTCACACGTTCGGATACGGCGACCGCGCGCATCACTAGCACGGCCAGCTAACTAATTATGTTTAGTAACCTAGGACGTCCCTAATTTTATTACGTCTGTGCTTGACTTGACATTTTATTGTTGTCAATATGATAATTATAGAAAGTAACGATACAACGTTAAGGCGCTGACAAGACCTAATTGACCAAAATAGGCTTCTCTTAAGAAAAAAAAATTAAATTGCCTAAACTATACAGAAAAACTACCTAAAACTATACAGATGTATAGTTTGTGGTAGCGGAAAAAATATATGTTAATTTTGAACATATTTCCCAGAAGTCGGTAGTTACCAAAACACGTTTGAAAAAAAATCTCGATACAAACTAATGTTAAACTCACCTCTTACCTTAAGTTCTAATCCAAAATATCAGTATTCAATATCAACATACGTTACGTATTTAATTAATAACAAGAACGTCTTATTTGAATGCAGAACTTGGTTGTTTTTTATTTTCGATTACTCAACTCAATTTTGATATTTGCTTCATATTTTGCAATCAATTACAAGCGTTGTGTCATCGCGCTTCTCTTTCTTTTCTATGCAATTTGACAGTGACCGCGGTTTAGGTGTTGTCAGCGTCTTAAGGCTCGTACAGACTGGGGCGATATCGCGGGCGTGACAGGCACACTCGTATTGCTGCCTGTCGCACCCGCAATGTCGCGCTAGTCTGCACGAGCCTTTACATGTATAACAAAAAAAAGGAGTTATTTTACGAACCAGATATGAATTTAATTATGAAAGTTTTTCAGCAGCAGCCCGGAGTCTGGATTTGTGCCCGGCTGATGGCAATAGGCTCGCCCCCTATTACATGGGACTTAAACATAACTGACGAAATGTGGGTGTACTACAGGTATACATCTGCCCAACCCTTCGGGGAAATATGGCGTGTTATGTTCGGGAATGTAAGCCAGGACCTCATGCTCAGCAGTAGCACTTGCACCCACTAGACCAACGAGGCAGAATAGTATGTTACTGAAAATACCCTTAAAACCACTAATTTCAGCCAATGAAAACGCTCCATTTTCTTTTCGTTCCACCTCGTTCCGATGCATTAATGAATTGCCTCCCGTTTTTATACGTTTTTTATTTTTAAGTAAGGGCGTGAAGTACGTACTGGAAAATGTGCTGACCGCCTCCTGGCGGCGCCGCAGTCTTACCCGGGGCTTGTATTGACTTTCCCATGGTGCTTTATATTATACAAGCGACCCGCCACGGCTTCGTACAGGTAGTAGAGACATATGCCTTAATTTTTAGGGTTCCGTACCTCAAAAGGAAAAAGGAACTGTTATAGGATCACTCGTGTGTCTGTCCGTCTCTCTGTCTATCACAGCCGATTTTCTCCGAATCTACTGAACCGATTAAGTTGAAATTTTGGTATATGTATGAATTTATGTGACCCAAACACGGACATGCATCGTAAATAAATGAATTTTGAATATCAAATTCAAAATTCATTTTTGGGGGGCAAAGAAAAATTAAAAACAAGGTTTTGCAAACGGTACCGTGTGACATATCAAAAGAAAGGGCTTGTTGTGTGGTTCTCAATTTTTTTTTTAATAATTTTAAAATAATTAGTTTTAAAGTTATTTAAGAAATTTTATGAATATTGATGAAAATTGACCATACCGTCCTTATCTCCGAAACTACTGAACCTATTTTTTTTAATAAAGCAAATTGTTCTTTGCTTAAATTCCCGGAAAACCTATAAAAGTATAGTCTCTATGGTGTTAAAATAATTTGGTAAATCTCTCAATATTGTGCGAACAATCTTACATTTGTAGTTGGATTGTATGGTCCCCAATACAATCCAACTGCAAACTAAGTACATACATGTACGTATGTATGTAGGTAAATGTAAGTTTGTTCATGCTTTTCAACTACAATTTTAAGTTTGTTCTTGGAATAAATTCATTCCAACGGTACCCTTCATTGTAGATGGTCCGACACGCACTTAGCCGTTTTTTTTTTCTGTCGCAGGGTCGTATCAGCCTGTTCCGTCGAGTATCTAAGTTAGATTAAAATGTAACTGATGTTCATCCTACTTCAAGTATTTTACATCGTCATATTTCAGTCAATTTACACAAAACCTCAATGGATTTACACCTAAACCTTCCTCATGAATCACTCCGTTCATTGGTGAAAACCGTATAAAAATCCGTTGCATAGTTTCTGAGTTTATCACGTTCACACAGACAGACAGACGCGGCGGAGCGAGCGACTTTGTTTTATAATTTGTAGTGATCCTCTTCAATATTCAGCTAGGTAGCTAGATGAATGTTCTTTCGTGTATGGTACGTTATGTGTAAGGTTTTTGCAAGAATGGAAGTGAAATATTTTGGGTATATACTCGTATACAAACTAATAGTAGGTAGTAACGGTGAAGGAAAACATCGTAAGGAAACCGGCATGTCCTAGAACCAAAAAATCGAAGACATGTGACATCAACCAACCCGCACTGGGCCCGCGTGGTGGTTTACGGCCCACACCCTCTCACAGGGAGGAGGCCTGTGTCCCAGCAGTGGGAACATTATAGGCTGATTATATGTGTGTTATGTGGTAGGTAGTGAAGTCTTATTAAACTTATGTATCTAAGGTGTTTAAAATGTTGAACAAGTACCCTTTTTTTTTGGGTGGGAAATTATCATAAACTTCTCCCGCTCTGGGCGGAACGGAGGGGCGTGTCAGACTCTTACTGACTAAAACCCACCCGTGTTCATCGTTAGGCATCGGCCCTAGCGGACCTCGTCATGAACAAGTAGCCTGGACATACGATCAACTAAAATCTATTATATATTATTATTCTTTTGCTACTCACTGTTATTCAGCAAAATCGTCAAGGACAAAACCAATAATAAAGTAAGCAATTTTCAAATGGGTAGTTACTGTTAGGGAAATTGATTGTCAAGAAAATTGACAACCACGTCAATTTGTCATATTATAGCCTTCTGACAACTGTCAAGGCACTCGTGATTTGAATATTATGTATTTTTGATGACGCTGGCAGAATAGTCGATATCGGCTCGTTGCCAAGGAGGAAGAAAAAATATTTATTTTTGATCCATGAATCGATTGTCCGCATTTAAGTTGACATTTAGTAAATGTATTATATTTATTTATTTATATAGTTTTTGTAGTTGGTATCTAGTAAATTTGATTAACTATTCATTTCCCTGACTTTACATAAATCATTCAGTAAACAAACAGATCCAGAAAGGACAAAATGCAAAAAAAATCTTACACGTGCCGTGTGTATAAATAATTTTCATTTAGAGCTTTACAAAAATCCAACATCGTAAATCTCCAACTGTAAACCTAAAGGTACGTCTACGATAAACGAGCCCATCACGAGCGGAACCCCGAACGAGTCCGCTTCGAGCCTATGGTTCGTGCTCGGCTATGCTCCGCCAATGAGGATATAAACTACCACTTGCTCACTTCAGATGTTGCTACTATCCATCGTCTTGGCAGCTAGCTGTCACCATCCATACATTTTTGTAAACAAGTGACTTCTTTTACGTATAAATATTTGGTATGCGTTGCGCAGCTGTTGGCTGCAAAAATATGGGGACCCAGTATTTGCCAAAGACGTTAAAAGACGAAAACTGTGAAGAAAGCTCTTCGAAAAAAAATGAAAATCCGATATTTCATCGAGACTATGTGCTATCCTTTTGAAACCTAAAGACTTTTATGGGAAAAACCCGTATACAGATGATGCTCCTAAGAGAACTAAGTCTGTTTTATTTAACCACAGGCACTTGTGATGTGTTATTTTATTATGTAAATTATAGTAAAGGTGTGTGTTTTTTGTATTATTATATTAGATCGGTGCTAGAATTAATCTCTTAAAAGTAAACAAACACAAAATAACGTATAAATTATAAAACTTTCAGAATTTATTGACTTTTACACTAAAGCAGCTTTATTACCAGTGGTAGACGCTTCCCCTGTCCTTAGCTCGTCTTTTAATAGTGCTACGCTCCAAGTCGCATTCATATTTATCTAGTTTTCGTTTAATTTGTGATCGACACAAAAGTAAAGTAACTAAAATAACAGTGATCATTGTAGGTTCGTTGTAAGTCCACACTTTGACGCCACGAACGACGATGCGTAGAGCGGCTCCGCTCGTACTCGGCTCGTTTAGCGTAGACGCTCCTTTAGAATCCAAATTCAAACCTTTCACTTATTATTCTTCTTTACTTTAATATTCATGTATTCAGTAGGTACATATCTATCAGGGGAATATCTTCAATACTGACCTACCTCTGGTTAGTTTGTTCGTTTCCGCTCGAATAACTCCAAAACCCTGATGCGGGTCCACGAAATAAATATAAGACTGACTAGTGTCGTAAAAGTACAATATTTTAAAAGATTGTGGTGAAAATGAATAGAAAAGTAGATTTGTTGTAAAACTTATGGTTTATTTTAAGTGGATTTAATATGCAGGATTAAAGTAACATCAACAGACTTGAAAAGTTTTTCGCACGGTAATCAACGACAACAGCGGAAATTGCTAATCCACTAAAATTAACAATCTGAAAACGATACCTTGCCGTGATCAGATTAATAAGTTTTGCAGAAAAACGCTGAACATTTTCATGACTGCTTTTTATAATCCCTATAACCGTAAATTTTATTATTAGATACCAAAAACGACGTTACAACGTTTCTCATGCAATTTATGTCCTAATAAAAAGCAGATAACTTTGTTTCTGCTTTGCAAACTTATAAACATAGGAACTAAAGTGTTGCATTTAAAGTCAGTCACAATCATTACTTCAAATACACCTCCTTTCCTTACTTGGAGATTCTTATTTATTTATTTATTTTTGTGGCCAAGTAATACCAGCCGCTCGGGTCGGTCGAACCGAAAAGTTTAAGCTACGCTTGCCGCGGTTGGTCCGTGGAGGGGTGACCATCTTTACGTACCAAGACCCCTCCGTGCCTCGGAAAGCACGTTAAGCCGTTGGTCCCAGCTATCATTTGTAGATCTTTGACGGTTGTTACGGGTCGTCAGAAGCCCGAAAGTCTGACAACCAGTCTTACCAAAGGATATCGTGTTACCCAGTAAATGGGTTGTGGAGGTCAGATAGGCAGTCGCTCCATGTAAAATACTGGTGGTATTCAGCTGCATCCGGTTAGACTGGAAGCCGACCCCAACATAGTTGGGAAAAGGCGAGGCAGAAGATACTTTATTATACACCAGATTATACATTACAAAAATAAAAAAAATATACAATACAAAATATATAATGGGCGGCATTATCGCTTACTGCGATCTCTTCCAGGCAAACATTACTGGGTACTGTTGGGGCTGCCGTGGTGTTGCAGTGTCTCAGGGATGTTTGCGGACACGAACATTGATGGTTTTGCCGCAATTATTAGAAAAAAGGTGTGCCTCCCTGATGACACGTCTGCGCGGCAGTACCAACACTATTCTCAGCGTGTTCGCAGATCGGTGGGATTCACCGTTAATGCAGAGGTGGATGCAACTCCACGCTGTAGTGTAGCTGTATGTTTTAGTTTTAGTTGTATATTTCTGTACCTACTAACACTAGTAGTTAAGTAAGTTGTTACTAACCCTATGGACTTTGTCTGAAATAAAAGATTTATTATTATTATTGTGCCTAAAGTACCCAAATGTCAACTTAAACAGTACCTAACAAAAAACATGAATTCACACAAATACAATTTTATTTGAAAGTAATTGTAATTATTCTGTTTCCGTATATTTTTATTGCTCAGCATATTTTCTGGAAAACTATTGGCGGTACTAATTGTGGCACGGATTTGATTTAAGATGTTCCTATGTACCTTTTGTGTCACGAAGACTTTTTAATTAAGCTCCATTTGCACGGTGCAAGTTTATTGTGGCATACCATAAAATTGAAGCAATCGATGGTCAACGTCTAACAACAAGTACAATTGTTGCACTATGCGGGAAGTTAGTTGTCGTTCAAAACTGGTATAGGTATAAACAGCACGTCCAATAAAATTGAACGTGCAATAAATCTACAAGTACGAACGAATGAAAGTAGTAAAAGAAATCTTGAGAAGAAGTTCAATAAAATTGTAATGAAATATTTGGAAGTATTTTTTTATGGTTGGGAAATGATCAAATAACTTCTCCCGCTCTGGGCGGAGCGGGAGGGTGTGTCAGACTCTTACTGACTAAAACCCACCTGTGCTCCTTCCGTTGCCTGTATTGCCAGGGGCCTCGGTATCCCTTTCGGACTTTCCCACGAACCCGGCAGGCATCGGCCCTAGAGGATCCCTACACTTGCGCTGACGACATCTCTTTGGGGCGCGCGTGGAACACAACGCGCCATCGACCCGGGCCTGGACCTTATCCTGGTCCGCAAGCCCGCGCCTATGGTGGCCGGAAATCGGCCTGGGATTCCCGACGCCCAGGGCGTCTCCTGTGGCGGCTAGGAGCGAGAGAGCGCGAAATTTGCCTTTCTCTCAACCGTCCCGCCTCCTCCTTCGCGAGCATTACTGCTTCGCAGAAGGAGGTGACGGCTGCCCATACCTTATCACTCCGTACCATGGCCTGGACCAGGACCGGACGCGAGAGATCTCCGGCACCGATCGCCTCCACGAGGACACGGCGGTGATTTGAATGTGACACACGGCAGGGCTAATACGGGTAATACTTTAATCAATTGTACAAGGTCGTGCAACTTTGTATTAAGACGAGGCAAAAGATACATGCAATAATTGCCTTGCAATAAAAATGCCTCGGTGTAAGTCGCTTGCAATTTTATGGAACGGCAAATCTTGCATTCGATTATTGTATGCACTTGCATGCAATTCTTGAATGGCAATAATTGAACGTGATGCATGCAATGGCATGCAATTATTGCTTTTGAACGTTCCAGAAACTTGTACTGTGTTAATGGGGCCTTAGGCTGCTTTTTCACAAGAGACGTACTAAGCTATGTAGCGATGGATGTGTATAGTATAATCAGCCTATAATGTTCCCACTGCTGGGACACAGACCTCCTCTCTGTGAGAGGGAATGGGCCACAATCTATAACCGGGTCACAGATGTCACATGTCTTCGAATTTTTGGTTCTAGGACATGCCGGTTTCCTCACGATGTTTTTCTTTACCGTTTTGAGAGCAGTGGTGATTAAATAATTTACATACAGTAAAGCGCCCGTCAGGGTTTGAACCTACGGTCTACAACTTGTAAGTCACGGTTGTTACCACAGGGCCACCACTGCTCTGAGGATGTGTATGATATCAAAAAATAGGATCGTTTAATTTTCATAGCGTTTCGTGCTGGTGGAAAAGGGATCAACGAAGATAAGATCGTCTTCATTACACATCTTATCCGCTCCACTATACATCGAGGTATACGGTGTATATGCAAAAATATTTATCTTTGTACTTCTCTGCCAATATTGAAGAAGAAGACTGAGAATGGTGCCGATTCCCTTGTTCACAAACTAAACTAAATTTAAGTTCAGTGCATCCTTTTCTTTCTATTTCATTAAGAAAAGGACAGAAGGTAAATTTTAGTTTACTCTTTTCTAAATTAATCAGCGCTTGACGTAAATTTACGTAATTTTAGTAGGCAAGTTTTTAATCACGTCTAAACTTATATGGAGTAGTGACAGGCGCTAATTAATTTGACAGGACTAAACTAAACTGTATCTTCTGTCCTCTTCTTAATGAGTATTATTTAGTTTATATAGTTTAGTTTAGTTTAATATTATTTAGTTTAGTTGTGTATTTTATTGAGTTTAGTTTGTGAACAAGGGAATCGGTACCAATATAATGTTTTATGGTGTGCCTTCCACTGGTGCGTATTTGGCGTACACATGTGAGTGATGTAAAATAATTAACTAGGGACTCAGCACATTCACAACATTGTTTAAAATTAGACACCAGTTTCTGCGTGTATACCTAATAGCTTGTTTGATTGTACCTGCGGCATAGGTACTCTCTAAATCGACACCCTAAGCTCTAAGACTTCCTTGTTTAATAACTTCAAAACACCTTCAAATTCAATAGTAATAAAAAATAAAAAATGGCAACCATCTTGTTATTTGTACAAGTGCTTACTGCAAGCTACAATTCAGCCTGTTTCCTGTATTAAGTACTTATTTATGTGTGCTTACCTGTGTGTTCTTGTGTACGTCTTCGCAGTTATGACTAACGAGTAGACTTTAACCTAAACTTTCATCTGTGTCGAACTTTGAAAATAGTTATATGAATTAAGTTTACTGGTATGTTATTCATAGTCAAATTAATCGTGTTTTGATACAGTTTCTCGGAAGGAGACTTGCATTTTGTATTGTTTATGGGTTTATTATTTTTATATCTTCCATCTTTTAGGTACAGTCAGGGACAGTTGAGCTATTTCTCAGAAGAATAGAATAGGTCCTACGTACTATTTATTTATTGTAGATGTCTAGCTACTATTATTTTTTTACTATTCATTAAAACCTCGAAAATAACAAACAATATCTTATATTACAATATATTATATCAACCAACTTAGCGAGGTTTCATCGCCAATATTCACCATCTACTATGCTTAGCATACCAAAATATACCACTTCTTCCACACTCACATAAACACATGCATAACCCCTCCACAGGTCAGGGAATAACGAATTTTATTTAAATTCAACATGGCGAAATATGAAACGAATGGGTGCGGACGCAATTAGCGAGTGTGCAGCGCACACAGAGTTCACGTTACGGGTTTTTTTCTGATTCTATTCGTAATTCACGTTTAGCTGTATTTGATGACACGCTAAAATCACGTACGGGGTTTTTTGGGTGTAACTTTTTTGGATTACGCAAAAAAAAAATTGTTATTTGTAAAGTTTATTGCATGGTGGCCCATTACCATCCAAAAAAACGTAATAATACCAGTGGGTTGTTTTGGAAAAAAACATCATATTTATGTTTTTGCTTTGCAGACTGATATTTTGATCCTGATTGATATTCTAAATCATAGGAAGCTTTGCTAAAGAGTCCATTGTAAACTATTCATAGTTTTCATAATAGGAAAAGAATGATAACATCAAAATCATTAATTATTAAGACCAAAATTTACAGCCAATTTTAACCAAAAACAAATTCCGGGTGATCTCAATCATAATAATCTTTTGACACTAACCCTTTTCAGTGATTAAAAACAAAGATACGGCCAAATCTTCCTCAGTTATAAAATCTCATTAAATTTTTTGGAAATGACAACGTAACTGAGAATGGCCCTTTTCCACTTAAAAATAGAATAAATTCACGCCTAGAGAAAAAGTGTCGCAAGCAAAGTAATCAATCTTAATTCTTTGGACAGTCGACTCAAAAGAATATATTTTTACGTTGACTTGTAGGGACGTTTCATTATTTTCATCTTCTCCCTTCGTAATAAGGACAGTATTATTGTTAGGAAAATCGATTGCAAATCTGTCATGTCGAGTCTTTTGTCGTGTTTTTGGGTCCGTCATTGTTGTCAAACCTTATGGAGATCTTGATTCGTCGGGGATTCGGAATTCAGTATAATTTCTTGTCTGTTATTCTTTTAACGTGAACAGATTCTTGTCTATATCGTCGGTCTTTTTTATATTGAGTTACATTGTTCCGCTGATTTTAAATTGCTATAGATTTCCTTTTTTCGTGACAATGCGTTGCTTTTACCCAATACACGATTGATATTGTTTTTGTCTTTCATTTAAACTCGTTTCCACCACACAATATTGTTTGAAGGAGGCAGAGACAGAACAATGTTTAAAATATACATATATACATACATAAACTCACGCCTTCTTCCCATGGGGGTAGGCAGAAAGTATAGAACGCCACCGACTACGCTCCTTACATACTCCTTCTGCTTCGTGTACGTTCATACATCTGTTCATACACGCACGCCGGTTGCGAGTACTACGCACCTGACCTTTTTGAAGAACATCATTAATGAGGTCACTATATGTCTTTCTGGGGCATCCCCTCCCGGCATTTCCACTCACATCTGCCTTGTAAATACCTTTTGTTAGTCGCCTTTCATTCATCCTCTCAACATGACCAAACCAACTAAGCATACTCTTTTCAATTTTTGTCACTACATCTTCCTTTATACCGCATCGTTGCCTTATCACATCATCAGCCTATCATTTATAGTCACACCACACATGCCTCTCAAGAATGTGTATGTTTAAAATATATTTGACGCTAAACGCATTTAGAGATTTGTGTTGCAAGCGGGCCTTAAAGTTGAATTATTAATTCACTGGAGTAATCTGACATGTGCTAGCTGAAAATTTTACTTCAATAAGATCACTGTAAGTTTATCCACCTAATCTATCGCCTGCTAAAACGAATTCAGACCGTCTTTAACAAGTCAACGTCCCGGGCGCCATCTTTTAAGATGCTCATATCATTAAGGTGAATGCTGACGTGTTGCACCTGAATCATTTATTCAGGAGTTGAGGGTCGACCATTATCCGGAATTATGATAACCCAATTGTATCGCTGAGCTTCGCCCGTAGTCACGTTCGGAGTGCGCTTAACACCAATATTTGGCCATTAAAACAGAGCAAACAATGTTGTTCCAATGTTTCTTGTTTGAATTATCTAAAGTACTAGTAGGACTTAGTGGATTAGCCGATGGTAATGCTGGCTGAGGTCGGCTTAAATGTTTCACGAAATTAATGGTGGTTGGAGATTTTACCTGTTTTTAGGGTTCCGTAGTAAACAAGGAACCCTTATAGTTTCGCCATGTCCGTTTGTCTGTCTGTCTGTCTGCCTATCTGTCTGTCTGTCTGTCCCCGCTGCAGCTCAGAGACGCTTAGTACTAGAAAGCTGTAATTTGGAATAGGTATACATACTAATCATGCCAACAAAATGCTAAAATAAAATCTTGAAAATATTTTTTTTCTCGTCTAACCCATGGTGTGGGGGTCATTGGATAGGTCAAAAATATTGCGGGTCTGTGAACACTACTTTTCGATTCAAGGATCCGCTTGCGTAATATAGAGCATTAAAGTGCTATTTTTTGTTAGAGTCAAGTGTCCCGTCACCCCCCCTGCCAGATAAATGATTGTTTATGGAGATGTGAAAAAATTCATGGCAGTAGTACATTTATTGAAATTAAAAAGAAAACTGTCACGGCTTTACAAGTTAACGAGTAATAGTCGTTAACTTGTAAAGCCCACTTAGCTTGACCGTGGCATATATCGATGTATGGGAGAACATATTTTTCAACTACAATGTTTTTCATCCCAACTTCCCAACTACGGAACCCTTAATTTTCCGAGACGTACTTGGCCGGTTTTAATGGTAATTATTAGTATTTCCGCGCAAGTGCATTAGGATTTTTCTGTTATTTAGTTAATTATTTACTTATGCGAGTAGCCTCATTGTTATATCTTTCACTGGCCGCTTGGGTTTGTTATTTTATTCTTACAAATGTCAGTATTGTATTAGATACAAGGACCTTCTAATAAAGGTTTCTTGAAGAAGGATAGTTTCAATCAAAGAAAACAAACGATAAGACTCTCTCTGAGTATCTCTTGTCGTACTATTAATATTGAAGGGGTCATCAACTGTGCCACTGTTTACATCGTCTCCGCGTTAATTTTGAGTTTTAAAAATGGTAAAAGTGACTAAAAGTGCCGTAACGGTGTTAATATTGTGTATAAAACTGAACTAGTTATGAACAATGTGAAGTACAAAGTGATTAGTGCGTAAAATTTAAAATATTCCAAAAAACATAAAATAACGGCAACATTTCATATAAGTGACGTTAGACATTGTGCTCTAAAATAAAGAAAAACGAGGTAAGTGCGTGGTAAAACTACAACACCTTAAACTATAAAACAAACGTCACGGTTTTAAAAAAAAAACAGTGAAATAAGTGATACATTTCTGATATTATAGATCAATAATGGCAATTCATCCTGTTGAAAATAGTGAATAAAGCACCATCTATTAGAACATATGGTAACTACAACGCCACAATAACACAACTAATGTCATCTATGGAATGAAAACAAAAGTACAGGACGTTGTAAGTACTTCGCAATTTCACGACAATTGATAAATGATAAATGATAAATGATTTATTTTCTGTAAGTAGGTTTGTACAAACACTTTTACACGTCAATCATATTTTTTAAATAAAGCTAGATGAGGTCGGCGTTTCCTATCTGACTACTCTGAGAAGAAAGGCCGAAACAAACTCAGAGGTCACAGTCTCTTTTAAAGTCCAGACATAATCTTGGTCAGATCATGTGAAGGCCATGTAGATTGGTGTCCGAAATAGTCCTTTTGAGGAAAGAACCACACAGATTGAGTGGACCTGTCCAGTCAGTGCACGCATTTGTCAGTAATCGTGCTGCTCAACTCAGAACTTAAGGAGCTCAACGATTCGACGAACAATACCACAGAAAGAACATTTGGGTAGGCCGCATAAATTACTCAAACTGCCAGACCATGATTAATACTAAATGAGAAAAAAAAAAAAAAAACAATAATGACCCACATAGGCTTCACATTCACAATAATTGAAAACAATATAATACTTTACAAGTAAATATTAAGTTCCAAACAGTATATTGAACTCCACAAAGTAAATATGTCAAAATGGTATATAAATAAAATAAAAGTTTCAGTATGCAATAATTGGAGCAGCTTAATCCCAAGCCTTTTTGTCCTCAATATAATCTTTAATAGTATAAAAGGCTTTCTGGCACAACTTACTTTTAATAAATGATTTGAATTTATTAAGGCTTAGATCTTGAACGTGGCTTGGAAGTTTATTATAAAAACGTATACATTGACATCTGAATGAGCCACCTATTTTCTTGAGCCTTGTTGTAGGTACAACAAATTTGTGTTTGTTCCTAGTATTTATATTATGGATATCACTGTATTTTTTAAACAATTTTATATTTTTATGGGCATATAAAAGATTTTCAAAAATATACTGGGAGGGCACAGTCATTACATTAATCTCCTTAAATTTCTCTCTGAGAGAGTGTCTCGGACTTAATCTATAAATTGACCGAACAGCTCTTTTCTGCAAAACGAAGATAGTCTGAATGTCAGCGGCATTTCCCCACAACAGAATACCGTACGACATTACACTATGAAAATAGCTAAAGTACACTAAACGGGCTGTCTCTATATCAGTTAAATTACGAATTTTTCTAACAGCGTATGCTGCGGAGCTTAGCTTTTTCGACAATTTATCTATATGTGGACCCCACTGAAGCTTAGCATCCAAAGTTAAGCCCAAGAATACTGTGCTATCTTCAGGGTTCAATTCTTTGCCCTTTATCAATACGTTAGTTTTCACCTGCTTAACGTGAGGTAGCGTAAACTTAATGCATTTGGTTTTTTTTTCATTAAGAAGTAAATTATTAACATTGAACCAGTGAACTACTTTTGAGATCGCACTATTGACATCGTCAGTAACCAGCTGCTGACGTTTAAGTTTAAACAAAAGTGAAGTGTCATCCGCAAACAACACTATATCATGATTATCCTTTATGAGGTATGGCAAATCATTAATATAAATAAGAAACAAGAAAGGACCAAGAATTGAGCCCTGTGGGACTCCCATTGTTACTATAGATCCGGAAGATCTTTTCCCATTAACGTCAACGCTCTGAATCCTATTACTCAAGTATGAAGTAAGAAGATCCAGAGCGGTGTTCCGGATCCCGTAGTGGCGGAGTTTCCTGATTAACGTTTCGTGAAGAACGCAATCGAATGCCTTGGACAAATCACAAAAGATGCCCAATGCATCGCGTTTATCTTCCCATGCATTATAAATATGTCCTAAAAGTTCCACACCGGCATCAGTAGTCGAACGACCCCTTGTAAAACCGAACTGTTTATTGTGCAATAATTTATGTTTATTAAAAAATCTTTGTAATTGGACTAAAATTATTTTTTCAAAAATTTTACTAAAGGTAGGTAGTACTGAAATAGGTCTATAATTGGTGGGGTCTGATGTACTACCTGATTTAAACAAAGGTATTATTTTACTATTTTTCATAAGGTCAGGAAACTCCCCACAGTCAATGCAATTATTAAAGATAGGAGATAAAGTAGGAGCTACAATGTCAATAATTGACTTAGCAACTTCTACAGAATTACCCCACAGATCTGCAGTCTTTTTTACATTTAAAGTGTGAAAGGTTTTAATTATGTCTCTACAGGTAATATGTTCAAAATGAAATTCCGAATCGCAAACATTAACATTTTCCTTGAGCAAAGACTCAGCAACAGAAGGTGATGAGTTTAGGGATTTAGTAGTTGAAACGGGAATATCTGAAAAGAAATTTTCAAAGGCCGCGGCGACTTGCGAGTCTGATTTTATTATTTTGTCATTAATTGACAGGCTATAGTCAGTATTTCGGTTACTAGACCTTCCCGTTTCACTATTAATAATATTCCAAGTCGTTTTGATTACATTACTACTATTTTTAATCTTCGAACTCAAATGACGCGACTTGGCCATACAACAAACTTTTTTAAATAATTTTGAATAGTTTCTAACATATAAATTAAATTCAGCAGTGTTTATGTATGCCCTTTCATTGTACAGCTCATAAAGCCGTGTTCTACTTTTATGAATACCAATGGTAGCCCAATCACTGAAAGATGCGTTATTATTAATCGAGATAGTCTTGGGAATAAAAATGGAATGAAATTGTTTACAGTATATATTAAAGAAATCATCATATAGATGATTAGGATCAGCAGGAATAGACAAAACTGGTAATTTATTTATGAGTTTAACTTTAAAAGCTTCCAAGCGACTTGCAGTTTTACGGTTAACAATGATATCTTTTTTAGCCACTTTATTCTTTTGGTTTTGAATAGTAATCTTTTGCCCACAATGATCTGAGTCTAGTAAATTTATAATTTCTTTGTGGCTTGGTATAATATCTGTATAAATATTATCTAGGCATGTGGCACTCGTAGGGCTTATTCTTGTGGGCTCTAGATAACGTGAACTAAGCCGAGTGGTGGACAACTCTGATTCAGAATCATCAGTGCGCCAGTTGGAATCCCGCGGAGACAGAGCCCTTTTTGTATTTATAAAATTTTCATCTATCAATTATTCAAACATGGAGGACTATGAGTCATCAATACACAACTGCGACGAAGACTAAATTTCAATATTAGCGAAATAGACATGGACGTTTCGTACCTAAGTTCAACGGATACGTCACAACTACCTCCAAACCAAAAATTGTCCAAAAGTATAGACGGTACTTTAATTAACAATGCAACATACTCCGAAATGCAAGACAGAGTATCAACAGTAACTCAAGAACTTGCTACTACTCAGGGCGAATTAGAAAACGTTATATTGGAAAATAATGATTTGCGAATTCAAAATAAAAATCTTACTACACAAATCTCCGCTCTAAAATCACTATGTCATTCCACGACGACTCCTCATAAACCAAACAGTATGCAAAGGATTGCAAGGCGTTTTGTTTTGCCCCAAAACAGCGACGTATCCTTTATCCCTTCATCACCAACCTCGACACCAAATACTGAAAGCCACCACATCTATACATTTGCAAATTTACATAGGAAAATAAATGACTTGCAAAAACAATTATATGAAGCAAACAAAGACATAACAAGCCTAACAAAACAAGTTTCAACTTGTTGTCAGTTTCACTTGTAGTCTTGAAAAACTGACGACAACGCCAAAGAAAACCAGTACTACTCATACCCAGGAATTGCAGATAATACCGGCCTATGAAATCAAAAAGAAAGAAAAACCTGCAGATTAGTTAGTACAGAAAATTAGTTATCCTCGGAGCTCAACAATGTGTAGGCCTGGCCTCAGCTCTCCTGTACTGAAGAAAAACAACGCAATATGAGAAGTATGCGATTATAAGCGAAACGAAACCAAACGCGTTGAGCAGTGATATAGTATAAGGTGCTATAAAAATATCTGCCACGGCTGCAATGGGAGACAGTGTTTATAGATTACAATAGTAAAGATAAATTATTGATAATTTGTCATATTTTTTTTCATACAAAAAATTGTACGTATAAATTTGAATTGATTTATTCGCATAAAACCATCACGATAAGCTGTTGCCAAACCGCACTGAATACAATTCAATCGTTTCGCAAAACGCCGCCCGGCGCCGTTCATACACTGTTGCCATTCTTATCAAACAATGCCGCTGCGCGCCGGCTACTCGTCGGTCGTAAAAGCGCAGCCCGCGCAGCCCCGCGCGCCCCCACCCTCACCCGCACTACCCCGTTCGTCGCACGCGCCAGTCGACCGCCCGCTCGCCAGTCTCCTCCCGCCCGCTCGGAAGTAAGTTTTAGCGGTTAGCGACGGGAAAATCGCTCGCGTTTCCTTTAAAAATGCTTCCCAGACGACGGTATTCCAATCAAGAATATCTTGAAATGGTATTGTGCTACCGCGAGTCTAACTCCATAAATGCGCATGCAGTAAACTTATACCAGCAGAGGTGTGGTGTGCGAGTGAGTCATCATTCTGGATGCCGTGTACAGATTTAGTGAACACGGCTGCTTTGACCCGCCTCCGGTAGACGCAGGCAGGTCTCCATAATCGCCGAACTCAAAGAGGAAGTGTTGGACTTCTTCCTGCGTCATCCTCTTGCGAGCACCAGGGATGCTGCTCGAGTCTTCGACGTGAGCGACAGCTACGTACTTTTAAATCGGGAAGGGCTCCATCCTTACCACTTCACAAGAGTACAGGAATTGCATCCACATGACTACGCGGCTCGCCTCGCGTTTTGTAATTGGATGCGAGAAAAACGCCGCAATATTCTGTGGACTGACGAGTCCACATTCACACGGGTTGGTATGTTCAACATACACAATGCGCATTATTGGACTCAGGCGAATCCTCGTGTTGTGCGACCTGATCACTTTCAGACTCGGTTTAGTGTTAATGTGTGGGCCGGGATACTCGGCAACAGAATTCTAGGACCAGTGTTCTTGGACAGACTGAACGGAGACACGTATCTGCGCTTACTACGAACCCGTGTGAGAAGAATGTTGGAACGTATTCCTCTTGAAGAGATAAGAGGGCTGCACTTTCAACATGATGGAGCACCACCTCATTTCGCCATCAGCGTACGGGAATTTTTAAACGGTGTGTGGTACACGAGAAGGGCCAGTGCCGTGGCCTCCTCGCTCGCCGGATTTAACCCCTCTAGACTTTTTTTTGTGGGGTCCTGTAAAGGACCTTGTGTACGGCCAAACCGGACATGACATTAGAAGTGTGGAAGAACTAAAAAGGCGCATCAAACGCGCATTTAGGCAAGTAAAAAGTGAAACGGACACATTAAATAAAGTGAAGAGACATGTACGTAAGCGTGCCTACATTTGTTTGCAACGCGAAGGCGGACTTGTGCAACAGTTTTGTAAATAAGTAGGTAGGGAGTGTGTAAATAACTGTAAATACGATGCAATTATTGTAAATAAGATGATTAACTTTTAAACACGCCAAGTTACTGTAATTTAGTTATTTGACTAAGCTTGTTTTAAGTGTGATGGGAAGTTTATCATCTTATTTACGTCAGTTTTTTTGAAGAATGCGGTAGCTGGTAAGTAATTGCACTTTTAAAACACTTTTTTGCCTGCGTATTATTGCGTACCTAGTAGGTTAGATAGTGACGAACTAGTCAGCTGATTTCAGTTTTCATTCACAAAACAGATAGAAAGAGATAGCAGTTGTTTTCATTGACGAAGCGACACATCGTGCGTAATTTGTGAACCACATTATGCAGAGTAGAGTCAATGTTTATTAAACTACTTTATTTTCTCAAATGGAATTAACTATTCTGGGGTACGAAAGTTCTTCACTAATGTAATCTTTAAACACAATACTACCTCCCATTAAAGCCGTGGCAGATATTTTTATAGCACCTTATATATAAATCTAGCAACCAATGACAAACTTGTAATATCTCTAGGTGAAAACGATTACAACCAAAAATCAGTGCTTGCACAAATTCAAAAAATTATAGAGTATTTCAGCGGCAGCAAAATTATTGTGCTAAGTATTTATAACTAAAAACGATTATCTAGATGTAAACAAGCTTAATAATTCCATAATGAAAATATGTAAAAATTACAAGAGTTGCTCCTATACAATATGTAACAAAAACCCTGTTGTTCCTTCTACCTACGTTTTAGGAATCGGTTTACTAAGTGATAAAGCAAGTCATTTATAAAAAACTGCTTAATAAAAAAAAAAAAAAAAATATGTAATTATTAATATTTGTAATATTGAATCGATTTGTTACCTTTGCAATTCTGCATGAAGCGATGACGCGAAACCAGAAGTAGATAGAACGTTCAGCCCTCTCTTTGATCGGTGCCGCCGCACCGCCGATTATCTACCTATTTTTTTACACAAGTTCGTGACCTTGTCAGCTGTTGTTTATCAGTATCACTTTAACGAATTAATCTTTGAAAATCTTGGTTTACACAGTATTTTTAAGCACCATTGATAATTGTTAAAACTACATTTAACAATTCACTACGTTAAAAAAAAAACAAATTCGCCGCGTCTGTCACATAAAACCTGATGTACCTATTTACATTTTAATGCATTAATTTGTTATGATATCTACTTGACGGCCACGGAGTTGCTGTTCGATATAACCACCTTGTACCTTTACACTTCTTGGCTCATAGTCGGAGGGAAGTAGTGATTGGACGCGACAATAGTGAAATGGGTGCTGGCCATCTTCTTTGAGTACTCTCCTAACGCGCATATGATTTACTCGGAGTTCGTGTGCCACTGAGCGTGTACTTCGCGTTGGATCGTGCTCAAACAAGTCCAAGACTGGAGTCCTCGGTCTGCCTGCGTCAGCTCGATGTCAGGTCTCGCCCGTGCACATTGCTGGTATTGTACGTACGTATGGGCAAACGTTGGAATGCCATCGCCGACGGTAATGATCGCAAAACGTTCTTGCTAGAGTCTGCGTGCTTCTGCATAATTGCAGTCACATTTCCGAAGACACATCAACATATTAAAATATTCTACGTTAGAATAATACATTGTCAACGTTTACGTAAACAAAACACAATTCACTCACTACGTAGGTCAACAATAACATCCATTCGAAAGCAAGCTGCGCGGGAGACTGTCTAAGGAAGTGATTCACAGGGAGACGGGTGGCGGGGTGGCGGGGTAAGTAGGCACGTGGTACCGACCCGCCGACATGCGCGGCGGGTGTTTTTGGCGGCATCTTTTGTCTCATTCAAAGAAAGCCGCTAGCTAGTAGACTATTTAGCGAAATAAAGATGTACTTGTAAAATCAGATACTCTAAACATTTTTTTGAATGTGTCGATTTTAATTGTTATTTGATTTTGACCTCTCGACTAGCCAATGCTTAATTTTTTAAATTATAATTTCATCAATGTTCTGCTTATAGGTAAATGTATACGTTCCTAAAAGGAACAACAGCGTTTTTGTTACATATTTTATAAATTGCAACAATCTTATACTTAAGGATATTTGTAAGACTATTAACTATGTAATTGACTGTAATGACTATGATAGCAAATTTTTGAAGTTTTACGAAATTAAGAAGAGGATGGAAAACCTAAGCCAGCAAAACAATACCCTAAATTTGAACTGCAACGGTATACCTAAAAAGGGCACAATACCCTACTACTTCAAATCTCAGACTGCAGAAATGTTGACTAATACTAAGAATAAATCAGTACTAAAACCCTTACCGCAAGAAATAGGGACTATGCCATACTATTTTCCCGTGATAAAAAATGTCAAATTGGCCGAACTCCTAAGGACAACAATCTTTTTCGTGTACAATAACCTAAGTATATTACATCAAAACATAAATGGACTGCTGGCTAAGAGCGAAATAATAACAGAATTTATAGACACTCTTTCAAACAGTGGCAAATATGTACATATCTTATGTTTTACTGAACACAATATGACGATGAGCGATGTTGATCTTTTGAACATTCCAAATTACACTTTAGCTACCTCCTTTACTAGACAAAAACGGAACGGTGGGTCTTGTATATTAATACACAACCATATTAGATACACAGAGATAGATTTTGTGAAAGTGACAAATGTCTGCAATTATTAGAGTTGAGTTTTGGAGCGGGCTCGCTGGCGGGATATTCTTGAGGAGGTAGTTGAAGGCGCAGTAAACACAGTACTTTCTTCAGAGTAAACACGATAGAGTAAATAAAACACTTCTTTATTTTTCTTCTGTTATATCTTCTAATACTGCTGGATTCGGAATGCCTGACCATATTTTTTTTATTTATTTTTATGTATGGCATCTCGTAGTTGACCTTGAAAGGTCGTGAATACTCAACCGGACTTTCCTGTGGCTGCCTTAAGCGGACTCAAAGCCTCCAGCCAGGGGCGAATAACTTACATTACTAAGTGACTGCACGCTAAGGGCACCCCCTGTGGGGTACGGACCTTGGCTTAGGGCGTCGCTGGGGGGAGGACAGCAAGGTGGGACAGGCTGGATCTGATCAGTATTATTATTATTAATCGGGGAATTTAAAACTACAGGCTCAGCTGCGGCGCGGGTTGGCAGTTCGTCGAGCAAGGGTCGGGGGGGACAATTACGTCGGGGTTTACGCGAGGGACCTCGGCGGCGAGGTCGGAACGTAGGTCGGTGTGTTTTGTGCACTGTACTCGTGGCCCAACTGCTTTCCTGGAGGAGGGTAATGGGATCATCGGGGTCGGTGAGAGTATGCCTTGGACGGCGAATAGAGCTAATGGTGGAGGGCCTATAACTGGCGGCCTGCACAACCAGAGGGTTGCGGTGGGTGGCGGCGGAGTCGAAGAAGCGCTTCGTGATGCGCTTCATGAACTGCTTGTTGGTGGGGATTTTAAGATCGAGATGGAGGATACCTGACCATAGAAACTTGCCCCTGTTTTATAGAAAGACCTAACCAATCAGAACACTTCAATTTTTCACACGGCATTAACCTTTTTCTGTTAACCAATCAGAGCGCTTTAAGTTTGCACACGGCACTAATGTGACTTTTGTATGGGAAACTTACTTTGGCAATTTTATGTGGAAAAACGTCCCTTAAAATGTTTTTCTTAATTTTCCAATATAGGAATGGACCTATTTTAACTATATACAAAAAATTGTATCAAAAAACCTTAATTTAAACCTTAAAAATAGCGAAATTCTGTAACGGTTCTCGTTACGGTAAAGTTTCTCAGTATTTAAGCTTATGCATTGACATGGTACAAGTGGCGCCTCTTAGCATTAGGAATGCGCAACAATTCAATGCCATTACTACATAATTTCTGGCCTACTTTAATACAGTATCAATTTAAAAAATTAGTAACTTAATAATAGTATTACGTATCGTCGCTGACAGCAATGTTTTTGAATGCTGTGCGGTTGAGCTAACGGATCATAAAATTACAATAGTATGTATATATAGAGTGCCAGGATCAAACAAAATGGAAATATTCTTTGACAATTTAACGTATATATTAGGACAAATCTGTTATAGAAATGGACATAAATTTATAATGTGCGGTGACTTTAACATTGATATATTACAAAAAAAACTAAGTATTCCTCTATATTTAAACGTCTCTTAAAAGAGTTTAATCTTAAAATCGAAATAGAGAAACCCACTAGGCCCACTAGTGGTACTTGCCTAGATAATATTTTTCACAATATACGGGGTTGTAATAGTGAAATACTAGAATTGGGGGTATTGGATCATTTAGCGCAATTGATGCAGTTTCCGGTACAACAAACGCTCGCATTGAAATATTATTATGTTCAAAAACGCGATTACAGCAAGGAAAACATGTATCGGTTTAGGCAATGCATAGGCAACTTGAGCTTTTCAGACAGTTTTGAAGCAAATAACCCTAATGAAAAGTATAATGCGTTTTTTTAATTATTCAAACTTTTCTACGACCTATGTTTCCCAATAGTAAGATGCAAAATACCGACAACTCATAAACCAAAGTGGACCACACCGGGCATTAGAATCTGCAGCAAAAAGAGACGGTCTCTGCTATGGCAATATAGGTTAAACCCAAACTAAGACACTAAATCTGCTTTATCAACATTTAGCGCCAGGTATCGCCGCGTTATCAAGCAGACACAAAAAGCACAAAACAGTTACTACATAGAAACCAGTAACAATAAGTCTAAAGCTACCTGGAAAATAATAAACAATTATTTGAAAAGTAACGTGCCGAAAACACTTAATAGCGCTATTGAGGTGAACAACAAATGTGTTACAAACCCTCAAATTATTGCGCAAAATTTTAATGATTATTTCATAGACCTAGTTCAATCAAATGTAAATTGTCAAACTTATACTAACACGAATGTTTTAAAATCCCACAAATCTATGTTCAAGGAACCAGTAGTCCCAAAATAAATGATAACTATAATAAAGAACCTCAAAAACACAAACAGTACAGGTTATGATGACATCAAGACCAGTGTGATCAAATCAGTAGGACCTATTATCGCACCAGTGTTATGTGATATAATAAATGCTTGTAAACACAATGGAGTTTTCCCAGAAGCTTTAAAAATATCGATTATCAAGCCATTACTCAAAAAAGATGATAAAACAAAAATGTGCAATTATAGACCTAAGCGATAATTTCTATATTTTCAAAAATTCTTAAGAAAGAAATTTGTATTAGACTCAACAGATATTTTGAAAAAAAACAAATTTTTTGTAAGGAACAAATGGGATTCAGGCAAAATAAAACTATTACTATGGCAGTGTACAATTTCCTTAAAAAGATACACCACACATGGACAACAGAAAGCTGGTTGTAGCAATGTACATGGACATGACGCGCGCTTTTGATTATGTCGACCACAAAATACTATTAAAAAAGCTCTATAGCTACAGCATTAGAGGTAATGTGCTGGACCTCATACAATCACATTAAGAAGGTAGAAAACAGTGTACTCAGATTAGCCAAGTCAACTTTAAGTCAAAAACTGAAACAGTATACTCCTCAAGTACGAGAACGATTTCGTATGGTGTTCCACAGGGGACTGTGTTAGGTCCATTATTTTTTATCTGCTATATAAATGACTTCCCCAATGTAACTAGTCATCAGATGTGCTTATTTGCAGGCGATAGCACTATTGTTTTCGACAAGGGTAACTTTAAAGATATTGAATTAGATATAAACACTAACCTGGTGTCAATCATAGAATGGTTAAATGCCAACAACCTTAAAATTAATTTAACAAAAACTAAAGTAATGGACTTTAATCTTCGACAAAGAAAACCAACACATTACCAAATCGGGTACAAAGGAGACGCAGTACTAGAAACGAGCACTACAAAGTTTTTAGGATTGCACATTGACAACGATAGGACATGGAAAACTCAAATTGATAGTGTTTGTTTGAGACTTTACCGGTTTTCTTATGCCCATTATATGTTAGGTAAAGTTGCAAACAAAACTGCCCTCCTAACGGCATACCACGGGTATGTAGCCTCCACATTAAGGTATGGACTCATATTTTGGGGTAATGCTACAAATATATCCACCGTACTTCTGGCACAAAAAAGATGCATCCGAGCCATCTGCAAATTAAGAACTACAGATACATGTAAGCCACACTTTAGGGATTTAAATATTCTGACAGCACCGTCGCTGTATATCTATGGGGTTTTGATGTTTGTAAAAACCAATACACACTTGTTTAATCATGTAGAAAGTCAACGTCGCTCAGATTAGTTAGAAACAATAATCACCAGAACTGCTTTTGCTTATAAAAGTGTCTATGCAATGGCACCAAAATTGTATAACAAATTACCTTGTTATATTAGAAATAGTAAGAATTATAATGAATTCAAAAGTAATCTTTTTAAGCTACTAAATGACAAGGTATATTATTCGGTCAAGGAGTATCTGGATGACAAATTTTGATCAATTTATGTATTTTTTTTAATGATATTTTTGCGTTTTGTGTTTTTTGCAATCTTTTGGCATTGTGTATGTTTATCTTCTCCTATTTTCATGACATTTTCCCTTTATTATTATGACAACTTTATATTTTGACATCTTTGTGTAACTTTGACACTGTTCATATTAATCTAATTTTTATGCCTATCGGCGGGGCATGGTTTGTACAATAGATTTATATTGAAAAAAACCTGTAATCACCTATGTTTCACAAAATAAATAAATGAAATGAAATATAATTATAATGTATTGTTCAAAACGGTGAAGGAAAACATCGTGAGGAAACCCGTATTTCCTAGAACCAAAAATTCGAAGACATGTGACATCTACCAACCCGCACTGGGCCCGCGTGGTTGATTACGGCCCACTCCCTCTCACAGAGAGGAGGCCTGTGTCCCAGTAGTGGGAACATTATAGGCTGATTATGTATGTGTGTGTTCAGTGTGTGATGTAATGCTTTTATTTACACGGATTTTCGGCTACTTTAATATAAACAATTTGCGCTTTAAATTACGCCAAAAATAACAATAACAGATCAATGTAATCAACTTACTCTTTTCTTTTTGTGTTTTTTTATTAAAAAACCTCATAACTATTTCTTTGTTTGGTCAAAACTTCCCCAAAAGCCCAATAAAACTGTTATGGTTGCAGTGCAATTGTAAATTTACAATGATTATGAAAACTTTTTTCAAAGTAGGGTAAAAGCCCTCGTCGTAAACTTCGCAAGGCCACTTCAGTAGGTACTGTGACTTCCCAGGATTGGTGAAATGTGGATAAGAAAGACTGCTTTTATTATATATGCCTCTATTGCTTGGCACTTATTCTTATATTATAATACTCGAGGGGAATGGTGCTGATAGCCGAAATACAGGCTATACCTAGTTCGGCTACAGGCGCTAATTTCTTGCTTGGCTAATTTTTTGGCTTGGCTAGTTTCTTTACATTCATTGAAATTGTTGCCACATTGCCGTTGTAAAGTAGTACTGTAAGTTATTGGAAATAAACTATTATTAATATTATTATTTAATAGACTGGGAGTCCATTGTTGATGTTATTTTTTAATGCTTCATTGCCTTTACATTTCTATTGTTCTTGTATTGTGTGTATTCTGTAACCATAATATGTTGATTTCAAAAGAGTGTCCGTGGAGTTTCTTGCCCGTTCTTCTCCATAGGTACTTACTAAGCTTTGGTTGCTAGCTTCATCTTTCTGACCGACCGACCCTTGTCAATTCAAAAGTGCCTAAAATTGGTTTATTTGACATAAATGCTTTGAGTTTGAGTTTGAGTTTGTACTATTATGATAAAAATATTATAATGGATATTCTTAAAAAAATATCCTGAATAAATTTCACAATATCCATTCATTCTGATCTCCATAACATCACGCCTGTATTCCCCGGACGGTTAGGCAGAGCCACAAACACCCACATTTCACCAGTTATGTTTTAAGTTCCATGTAATAGAGCGAGCCTTTTGCCATCAAGCGGGCAAGAATCCAGACTCCGGGCTGCTACTGAGAAATTCTAGATGGAAAAACCTAAAACCGCTTTTTCCGACCTGGGAATGAAATCCAGTACCTCATGCTCAGCAGAAACGCTGGTAACCGCTAGACCAACGAGGCAGCCAAAAAAAAAAAACGTATTCCAAAAATTAAAACTTAATACTAATTAATATTTATTTAGGGATTAAAACTTTCCAGAACTGTACAATCCGAGTGTGCCAAAAGGACAAAGAAGTCAAAGCTTAAGCCCGTCTCTAAAGAAGTGTCTTCTGTGTATTTAGACAAAACTTTTTGCCACTTTCTGCTCGGCCTCTTACTCAATCCACTGTTTATACAAGAAGATTTATGAGATTTATTTTCAATTTTTTAAAACCTTTTTTACGCCTTCAGGTTTTTTTATGCCAAACTAAATTTAGGTTATTTTTGTTAGAGATTTATGAAGATTGTTTAAAGTGTGAGTTTTGAGGGTCAGTTGTTCTAGATTCATCTCTGGAAATGAATCTGGATCTTATAAATCTCAGCCGAACACCCTTATGTAATTTGTTTACATTTAATATCTGTAATTTATATGGTTTTGTAATTCAACGTATTCCTCCCAGGACGTGCTAATGTAGTTGTATGGGGTGCTTAAATATTGCAAAGAGGTCACTCTTTGCAACATTTAAGCACCCCATACAACTTAGGCAAAAATCCATGGAATTGTTTGTATGTAGCTGATTTTGTATGTAGCTCATTTATTTATGTTATTAATCTCATACAGATCAGATTGATTCTGAAAAACATCAAACAGTCCCACTGTTTGACGTTTTAGAACACTCTTGGTTCCGTCGAAAGCTATGTTAACGTATCTTACTACCAGTTAAAATAGCATTAAAAGCCATTCTAAAAGTTTAGAGAAAACATATTTAATTATGAATTTTGGAAAATTTTCAGAAAAACATATATTTTGGATTTTCTCGAATCCCATGGATTTTCATGTTTTCACTATCACATTTTGGAAGAAATACGTTGAATTACAAATTATCCTGTATAATGAAGAGTATTCTATTCGACTGCCTCGTTGGTCTAGTGGTTGCAAGCGCTACTTCTGAGCAAGAGGTCCTGCGTTCAATTCCCGGGTCGGGCAAAGTGTTATTGGGTTTTTCTATCTGAATTTTCTCAGTAGCAGCCCGGAGTCTGGATTTGTGCCCGGTTGATGGCAATAGGCTCGCCCCATATTATTTAAACATAACTGTTGAAATGCGGGTGTACTACAGGTACAACTCTGCCCAAACATTCGGGGAAACAAGGCATGTGGTTATATTTTATGTATTATGTTATATTATATTCTAATCGCCTTACGTGTAGTAATAATTTACAGTAATGGAGATAATTAAAAATTAACTGTATGACATGGTAGTAATAATAAATATCAGCATTTTTTTTGTGGAAACCACCGCATCCTATCTGAATCATAACAGATTGGTTAAAAGTGATTTGCATAAAAATCACTTTAAACCATTTTAAAAGTTTGAAAATTGATTTCATGTTTGTACAACAGATCAATTAGATTTGAATACAATTTGATTTAAATTTGAATCACTGAAACTTTGTTCTTTTTTAGAAAACGTTTTAAGATATTTTTATAAAAAATATAAAAATATATCAATATCATTGCTTTCAGGATTTTGAAAAATGCTGTGGTTAAAAAAAGTGAATAGACTTTTATAAATTGCCGAATAGTTTTTTATTTTATATCTAAGTAACTATTATTTTTTACAATAAAATGAACATTAGAGTGGTGACATATCCTACATACATCCACATAAATTCAAGAAACAATAATGATATAGCAATATGGTGAGTCTTCCTTAATTAGTGGCGTCAGGTCTGACCATACTGGTTAACGTGTATCATTTGACCTAGATAAAAAGTTACACATAGATAAAACCATTCAATTAAGACTGCTCACTAAAAATAAAATGAAAATGTTTAATAATAATGTTCTTAGCAATCTTTCAACAGCTAGTTTTGATTCACAAGCCCCCAATATAAACCACGGTACATTATAGTCTTCAGTTTGCCAAGAATTCAATAAAGCCAGTCCTGTGAAAAAAGTCGCAATCAATACTAAACCATAATTTAATGAATGGGCCACTGCTCGCATTAGAAAAAGCAGAGATATTTTATATAATTTGTACTACGAGAAATCATTGACTTCTGATCAAGCCTTTCATAATTAAGTCAGAAATTATTCTAAGATATTCAAAAGAGTCTGCGCTCAAGCTAAATCTAAATTAATAAGTAACAAAATTAGTATGTCTTTTTTTTTTTTTGAGGGTGGGAAATCATCAAATAACTTCTCCCGCTCTGGGCGGAGCGGGAGGATGTGTCAGACTCTTACTGACTAAAACCCACCCGTATTCCTTCCTGTTGCCTGTGTTGCGGGGGCCTCGGTGACCCATAAGTACCTTCCCGAGACCCCAGCAGGCATCGGCCCTAGTGGACCCCTACTATATGTGCTGACGACATCTCTTTGAGGCGCGCGTGGAATACGACGCGCCGTCGACCCGGGCCTGGTCCTTACCGGACGGTGAGCTACCCATTGCTCACCGTCCGCAAGCCCGCGCCTACGGTGACCGGAAATCCGCCCGGGATTCCCGACGCCCTGGGCGTCTCCTGCGGCGGATAGGGGCAAGAGGGCGCGAAACTTGCCTTTCCCTCAACCGTCCCGCCTCCTCCTTCGCGAGCATTACTGCTTCGCAGAAGAAGGTGATGGCTGCCCATGCCCTCTCGCTCCGTACCATGGTCTGAACCAGGGCCGGACGCGAGAGGTCTCTGCCGCCGATCGCCTCCACGAGGACACGGCGGTGCTCTGCCCAAGCCGGGCAGACCTCCACCGTATGCTCCACCGTGTCCTAAATTAGTATGTCTAACAATAAAATAAAAGCTGTGTGGCAGGTAATTAACAAAGAAACTGGAAACACAAAACAGCGAGATCAAAATGAATTGTCTTTAAAAATTAATAATGAAACCATTACAGATAAGTTCAAAGTTGCTGAGACACTAGAAAATTTCTTTACCAACATCCCAATAGAGGTTACGAAATCTCTTCCCTCATCACCTATTTTAGCTGAATCTCTTCTCAAACAACATTTCTCTAAGGACATTCCAAGTTTTGAATTCAAGCCCATTTCTATTGTCACTATTAAGAGGGCATTCAACGTATTAAGAGGACATTCATTTAAGTCTTAACATAAAGAAAACTGAAGACTTATGGGGGATTTCCGTTAAGGTTATTGGAGATATCATTGACACAATAGCCCCTGTCCTAACAGGCATATTTAATCAATGTTTAGACAGCGGTACGTTTCCTAATTTAATGAAAAATAGTAAAGTAGTACCAATTTTCAAATCAGGTACTAAGATTGATCCCTCTAATTATAGACCTATATCTGTGCTACCAGTATTGAGTAAAATATATGAAAAAATCATGCTAGACCAGATGCTGTCACATTTCAATTCTAATGGGATTTTACATAGTCGCCAGTTTGGTTTCACGAAACGTAGGTCGACGACTGACGCAGGAGTAAAACTCATCAGTCACATTTTGGAATCCTGGTAGAAATCTAAGGATGCCATTGGCATTTTTTGTGACCTCTCAAAAGCGTTTGACTGCGTTGACCACAATACACTGACCTGTAAATTACACCACTACGGAATTCGTGGACAAGCTGCTGATCTTGTTCTGTCCTATCTATCAAATAGGCAGTAAAAAGTAAACGTTAACGGGGCGACGTCTTCGGGATCTCTAGTAAGGATGGGCGTGCCCCAAGGTTCAATTCTTGGCCCTTTCCTATTTCTAGTTTATATTAATGATCTTCCTTACATGATGGCAAACTTATCGGATATAATTCTAATCGCTGACGATACTTCTCTCATTTTTAAAATAGATAGAAAAAATCCGGATGTCTTACACGTCAACGATAGTCTGGATATTCTTTCGAAATGGTTCGCAGCTAATAATCTCTTACTTAATGCGATCAAAGCAGAATGTATTAAGTTCTCACTACCAAATGTACCCCAAGTGACTCTAAATTTAAAACTTGATGGCAAGAGACTAGATGCTATTACGGAAACTATATTTCTAGGAATTACTCTAGATTCAAAATTGCAATGGGGAGCCCACATTAGAGCTCTTTCAGGTAGATTAAGTTCAGCTGCTTATGCAGTAAGAAAAATTAGACAGTTGACTGATATAGCCACAGCTAGGATAGTATACTTTGCTTAATTCCACAGTATTATGTCTTATGGCGTTCTGCTGTGGGGATCGGCAGCTGATGTAGATTCAATTTTTGTCTTACAAAAGAGGGCAATCCGCGCAGTCTATAGAATGGGTCCTCGTGAGTCCCTTAGAAACAAATTCAAAGAAATTAATGTACTAATTCTGCCTTCTCTTTATATATTAGAAAGTATTTTGTATGTTCGCAAAAACTTATGTCTTTTCAAAACAAGAAGTGATTTCCATAATATAAATACACGTAGTAAACATGAAATTGTGAATTGTGATACCCAAATTTAGATTAACAAAAACAAGCAAATCATTTGTTATCAACAGTATCCGCTTTTATAACAAGTTACCAAAGTCAGTTACAGAACTTAGCGATGGAAAGTTCAAAACCCACAACAAACGTGTCCTTATCAAAAACGCATATTACAAGATTAAAGACTACGTTGAAGACAAGGAAGTTTGGCAATATTTCCTTCTGCACATGTGGCTAGCTCCCTGGTACATCAGAAACGGCATAACTATAGAAATTAACTGCTCCCAAATTACGATGTTTATTATTATTATTTTTTAGACATACTTTTTTGACATTATATTTTCACTATTTGACATTATATACCTACAATTTATATTTCAGACTTAGTATTATTAATATTATTTTACATGGATTCTTGTGTACGTTGTGAATGTGAGAACGTAGTAGGTTTAATAGACTAGATCTTTTGTAGACGGTTTTCTTTTTTTTTATTGTTTAGTACTTCTCGACAGGCCTACACTGTCCTCCCATACCTTATTTGTGTAATTTGAAAACATTGTAAAAGCCAATTATTTTTAAAAGAGTAACCGTGGAGTTTCTTGCCGGCTCTTCTCCATAGGAAACGACCAATTGGAACCGTGCACCTAGCTTCTGACGTTTCATAAGTGCCCATGTAGGTTTATGTGAAATAAAAATATTATGATTTTGGTGCAAATTAAGATTAGCGAAAATGGTTTTTCGCCGGATCATGTCTTTAAAACACACCTACCAAAAGAATAAAGGTAACTAGCGTGCCGCCTCTGCTTCGCACGGTTGCAATCTACTGATATGGCGACATATCTATACATCGAGATTTTAATGCTATAACTAAGTTGAATATCAATGCATAGACTTAACACTCCCGGAATAAATTCTCTAAATGTTGTTGAGAATCGCATCAAAATCCAATGTGTAGTTCAAACGAACTAAGCGGGTGACCGCTCAGTTCGTTTAAACTAGAGTGACACGTAAATCAACTTTGTTTTATACATATTATGTCAAAATATACAGCAATCATCCGTTTCATACATTTGGGTTGAATGGGTATTGAAGTTTTGTATGAAGCAGTCGATATTTTTTTCTTGATAACGATGTTGGTCTCACGAAGAAACTTGTTCAGTTTGATGGTCTGTACCACACCCTTAAATACTCGTATAACCACACCTTTCTAATACATGCTGTAAATTTATGTCCAAAAGAATGTTCCCAGTCCTTACGTATTCCAACATTAAGTTCGTCAAGTTCTTTTCGATTAGGAAAGTTCCTCGACTAAAGGGTGAGTTTGGTGTGCACAGAATTAGCACAACACGGAACGAACTGTCCAAAGTTTGGTGTCGGTGTCGGTCTATCCAATTACGGACGAATCACTTTACTTATGGGTCTACTTGAAGTATGTGTGTCTATTTAGTAGTCGGTCCACGTTGGTGAATACAAATTTGGTTGGCAAAAAGGTGCCCCTGTAATGGTGAAGTTGATATCAGACACTTTACTTTTTGTTCATTTATGTGTTTCACTCGAAGTGAAACGTATCAACACAAAATTAATGAAAAGTGAATTAATTCATCGGTGAACCGAACCCATGGTATTGGATTTAGGTATTTCAGCATCTTTCACTTGCGTCCCGAATGATCGATTTTGTTCGATATTAAATGTGAACATTTATCGAATGAAACTTTGGTCATCCACCTTTGGATAAATAATCAAAAAGCTTTACCTGTATACCTACTGTAAAAATATAATTTGATAGTGCAGTTAAATAAATCTAAAGTGCACTGAAAAATATACCTAAATATTTAAAAAACAACTTTGTCTTATATCATTTTTCAGCGGAAAGATGACTACTGCTGGACATAGCCTCGGCATGGCCTCCCTAGGCACCGCCACTTCAACTGGTTCTGTGCTTCCCGGATCCAGCGGATTCCTGCGGCATTCACAAAGTCATCGGTTCACCTTGTAGGAGGCCCCCAACGCTACGTCTTCCGATACGCAATAGTCTTATATATTGAAAACCAAAGACAAAATGTTTCACATATCATTTCTTAAAATAGCAATTTAACACTTTGACAGCCGGCCGGTTTTTAGCACGCATTCGCTGCTATGCCGGGTATTTTTTAAGATATTGTAAGATTTAAAATAAATAACTGTAAGTGCTATATGCATATATTTTCTTTATTTCTCTTATAACTAACTTAACTTTCATATAGTTTAGAGAATACATCTAAAATATATGAAAGTTGATCACGTATTCCGTACGTAATCGGCGTCCTGTGGAATGAGTGGCATCACGTATTGACTACGTGATTGGCTGTCAAAGTGAGGGATATAAAAGGGCAATTTATTATTAGATATCGTTGATGAAAACCTCAGTAAGTAAAAAAAGTTATAGCACACTTTGATTCTCTTCTTAGCAATTAAAACTAAGAACTGAAAGTGAAGAATATTTTACTTTGTCCTAGTTTTGCAAATTAAAACATGAAAAACAGAATACCTACTTCAAGACAATGCCAGCCCAGCGTTGAGTCAAGATGCAAACCTAGATCTTTAACCGTAGGGGTGATGGGGATAACGTATCATTAAAAATAACAGAAGGAAGACTAAGTCCCACCCTACCCATCATGTGCGAGCTTCCATTTACAATGGCCTGACACTTTGAGGGGTTTACTGACACCCCAAAATGATCAGTACACTTTTTGATAGAGTCTAAGTCTCGGTTTATATATGCTATAGCGTCCGATAAATCACTATTCACTTTCCACTATTAAATACTACCACTATTTACTATTCACTAACGATTTATTCACTTTAATCTTGTGAATTATGTGTAGGTATGTACCGCTTTGGCTTTTTCTCGATCTCATTGCAAAATATCCCGTTTTGCTAGTTTAACCAAAAACACAGATTCAGTTGCATGTTTAATCATCTAAACACAGATTAATCACCTACCAAAACCATTAGGTACATCCCAAATACCTATCTCACCGAATTTTAATTCCGGAATACATAATACCTTTTACAAGATAAGTAGTACCTGTCTTAAGACGCCGAGGGTCGCATTTATTCGGTAATTCGCCTAGCAACTTCGTAAGTGCAGGGATTAAATTGCCCGGGTCGCTTCGTAGGAAAAATGTATGAGGATCGAGAAGACAAGGGACCATTTTCAGGGAACTGAAACCAGGGGAAGCTCAATTAGTGGCAGGGGATAATTCCCGACCCCTTGTTTGCGTACTTATTTCATGATTCCATTTTTTTTTCTTCTGTAATCACCCCGATTGTAGAAGAAAAAACAATCGAATGTGGTAAATAAGTTGATATATTTTTGAGCACTAGTGTCGTCAAAGATTGTTACCACATTATGGTGAGAACATTAAATGCAAATAGAAATGATCTATAAAGATATGAATGATGAGTATCGCATAAATTACATTACTTGATTAAGATTTTACCTTCCCCGTAAATATTATATCCAACATCGAACTAGCTGGTAAAGGCACATCTAGCTATAATAAATACACAGCAATCTCACGACATACCTATCCATGATATGAAGTTGGTTACTGGCACGGCTTAATACATACGACAAGACTTACGAATGCAAACGGTTATGGCACCCTTACTGCCAAAGCCAATCTAGGCTATCACAGCTTCGCAATCAAGGCAATGCCAAACAAAGTACTAGGAAGACATAAAACCGAGGCAGTGATACGTAGAGGCGATCTTAGAGCTGATGTTTGGGTAACCGGCGTTCCATTGGGCACGGTGCCAGGTCGCTCGGCTCGATGCGTCACACCGAACTTCGGTGCAGAACGTTTGTATAGTGATTAGCAAGTTTTGTGTGGATTTATAGGATTGCAGTTTGTGTGATAATTCGTTGGAAGACTGCAATTTGTTAGCAAGTTCTTCAATTCATTAGTAACTAACAATTGGGAATTCACCAATGAAAGAATCCGCGAATTGTAGGAAAATGGGCCAATTCCCTTAAGTGTCGTAAATGGCTACAAAGTGTTTTTGGTAATAGAAAAACAGTCCATTCCTACATCTGAAATCGTAATGCGATTGCCCATTGATACCTATAGGTATTAGATGATCCAATTTTGGTTCTCTTTTAAGTACAAGATTAACCCAGACAGCTGGAGTTGTTTACTCAAAAGCCCATAACAATTCGTAATAAACCTCAAAGTTTACTCATTTTCCACTTCAAAATTCTAAACAACCGAACTTTCCAAAAACAGTACTTAAATGAATGCTTAATCCAAAAGATATATCGCATAATCACTTGAGCTTCTAATAAAACAGTTAGGAAGATAATATTTAAGACAGTTACGGTGTAAACACGGCTGATAATTTATCTTTATGAGAAAGGTTGTAATTCTAAGCAAGATATGAACTGAGATTTTCCTGGGACCCCATTAAGGTACAGGCACACGTATTTAGGTAATATTTAGCATCTTATTTCGGTAACTATTTTGGAAGAAGATAAAGTTCATATGATATTGATGATGAATAATCAGAAATATAGGTTTAGTGTGAAATAGGAGGAAGTCTTCTTGTTTCGTATCGACGGTACATCTATGTACATATGTTGCTTATACTGTTTGGGCCCAGTAGGTGACCATATTAATTGCGTTGCCAGATCGTCAAGGGTTATCGTCAAGGGTCAATTGTTATTATAACAATTATTGACTTTTAAATTATTATTTATTATTTAGCGACATTTAATTACTCAGACACTGAAAAATTGCTAGATGTAATGCAATAAGCTTATTAGTGTTAAATTGATTTAACACTAATAAGCTTATTGCATTACATCTAGCAATTTTTCAAAAAATTGATATTTATTTAAAAATATAATTATTATGTATCAATGCTAGTTCTATGTACAGTAACATATTGTCCACTAAAGCACTCAGCGTTGTTAAGTGATGGCCTGAAACACAGGTTTGAATAAACCTACGCCAGGCAGGTCGCTATTGTATCCAATTAGACCCTTAACCAATCTATATAAGTTACACAGTAGATTTATTTTAGATTTAATTTAACATTTTCTTGCTAATATGAATACGTAACTTAGCAATGATGTAACTTCTAATAATTTCTATGTTAACTTATAAATAAAAGTATTATTATTATTATTAATTTATTATTTGTATTTTTTTTTGTCGCTCAATCTTTCTTCAAATTTAAAATTGCTGTATTTAGGTAAATATATTTTTATTCTTTTAAACACAATACTTTAAATCCCGTAAAAATTAAATAACTTGTGGAAAAACCAAAACACACGCCACAGTTCACAACTACCACTGTTGAAAATTTCACTCAGTAGGTAATATTCTTACCTAGGTATGTAAATCTATCTGCCATATGAAAGGTAGAAAATAGGTATAGGAAACCATAACTCAGCATACATATTTTTCTCTTCTCTACTAAAGATTCGACTTCACTATACAGAAGGGTCATATTTCTCATACACATTTACTCATGCCCGTCGACAGTTGTACCGATTTGAATGGCAAGACCAACAATAGCCGTCTAGTGTATTGTCCGAACTGCTTACAATAAGCACATGTTATATCTATAGCATGGGCCGTATTAATATCCTAAATTATTATCTCTGTATCATACGGCTACATAATTCTGTAAGCTTGACGGATAGCAGAATTAATAACATGATATAGTTTGATACAAATGCTTAGAACTCTATCGTCCTTTCTTTGGAACGAAGTTCCTTACCACACGTAATACTCTGCACAGTTGGAGGATGAAAGCTAGACTGAAATAAGTGTAACATTTTGATCGTCACGAAACTTATGATAATGTTACGTAACAAAAGTGTCGTGGTGGTCAAAATGCGTGCAAAAGCGAAAGGAACTTCCAACCCCGGCCTGTCCCACGACCCTGTTGAAGGTTGTAAACTAAACGTCAATGTCAATATACTATTTGTGTCAGCTGTCAAAAGGACACACCAGTCTTTTCATCTAGGTATATGTTATGTTATCTGCTCAGTGTCTGATTAAATCTGACCTCATCTTATGATATATTTTTCTTTTCTTACCAATAACCCAACTGTTTTGTGTTTGTAATAATAATAATAAATCAATTTATTTCAGATAAATTACACCCATAGAAACTAAACACAAAACATATAATGAATACAAAAGATGACAGATAAGCATTACAAATTACAATATATTTACATAAAATCATTGCACCGAAATCAATTAAAATTAAAATTAAATTAAAATAATATTTCGAAATTTATAAATTAGAAAATAATATACATAAATGAGTCAATTAGAAATTTAAAATAATTAAATCAATTACAAATTAGAATATACATTATGGAACTCCTCATGGATGTTCTCTGCCCTGGGGCAGGCAGAAGGGATTGTCAGACTAAAACCGACGGACTAAAACCACACGGTGTTCTTAAACCACCTTTAAAGGCTCTCCGATGGGGCCGGCCGTGCCGCAACGAAACGAATTGCAAAAGTCCTCCTTTATCAGTTTCGTACCATTATCTTATTTTTATTTAAATAGATTATTTTATATTTTGTGAATGTGAGAACGATATAGGCTTAATAGACTGTAGATTTGTTATATTTTTGTAAGTATCTGGTACTTGTTGGCCTACACTGTCCTCCCATACCTATTAACATTATTTTGAAAACATTGTACAAGTTAATAAAAGAGCAACAGTGAAGTTTCTTGCCGGCTTTTCTCCATAGGAAACGACTAATTGGAACCATGGCGTGACTTCTGACGTTTCTGTCCCTATGTAGGTTTATGTGAAATAAAGTATTTTGATATTGATAAAGGCATTTTCACTACCAGCGTGAAAGCATGCTCAATTGAACAATTGCTACTAAGAAGCTTGAATTGTGTGGGAAACATTACTAGTTATAAGCATGCTTAAATGGAATGTTTTATTTGCACAAAGCTGACCGTCTTCATAAGACAATCTCTTATTAACAGTTGACTGCAACAGGCTCAGCTTAGCGCAGTGTAGCTTGTTTACCGCTAAAAGTTAAACAACATTTTCAGGTTAATTGAAAATTCTTATAACTTTCTCTAAAAGCGTAAAATCAAGTAAGTGAATTCATGCGGTATATCCGATTAAACAAAAAACAAAAGAACATAATTTAAACAAAAGCCGTTGTCCAAAGAATTCCATAATAGAATAAACTCTGCTATCAGCGATCCGTGTTTTCAAATGCCCGTACCTTCGGGACGGACATGGAAAAATATTCCGAAGTTACAAAGGAAAATACGTTGCCACCGTGGAGGAAAAACAAGTTGAGCTCAAAAGCTTTAAGCGGTAAATATTTTCTTTGGCGCAATATCCATTCGTGGAACACAGAATGAAATGTAATGCCTAGTCAGGCTTATAACTAGATCTAATTGGCAAATACGTACTTTGTAGCTTATTTGTTGAACTGGTATCAGAAAGTATACATTTGATATGAGATTGAGATACCCGTCTGGCAAACATGGTTATTCTGAATACATACGGTATTTTCCCTTGTGACCATCAGTTGTGGACATTAAAGAAGTCTTTGATGATAAATAATAAATAATTTATTTCTGTAGGTAGGTTTGTACAGTCACGTTTACACGTCTATCATATTTTTTAAACTAGATGAGGTCAGCATTTCCTATCCAACTACTCTGAAAAGATAGTCCGAAACAAACTCAAAGGTCACAGTCTCTTTTAAAGTCCAAAAAGTAGATCGAAGTAAGTAAACAGCTTAAAAATGTTATTCTTTTGGAAAATTATTGCCAAGAAACACCACGTTTGACTCAATACCTACAATATTGAAAAGTTTAGTGTCCGTTCTTGTTTAAAAATATAGTAGGTGTTTAATAACCTATCATGGCGAATTGTACTGTAACACACCTCAGCCTAACACTTCGGGGAACACAATACGCGTAATATCATGATGTTTTGAGGGGATTGTAGCTAAATAATAACAGCCGATCAGGTTAGGCTACGCTTGTTGCGGTTGGTCCGTGGATGGGTAACCATCTTTACATACCGAGATACGGAGGGGACCTCGAAAAGCCCGTTCAGCCGTTGGTCCCGGCTGTTATTTGTAGATGTTCGACAGTCGTTACGGGTAGTCAGACGCCCGAAAGTCTGACAACCAGTCATACCAAGGGGTATCGTGTTTGTGGAGGACAGGTAGGCATTCGCTCCATGGTACTGGTATTCAGCTGCATCCAGTTCGACTTCAAGCCGATCCCAACATAGTTGGGAAAAGACTAAGCAGATGACGTTCATGATGTTTTTTGTAGGTAAAATATACACAGCTAAATATACACAGCTAAATTCAATACTATTCAATTCTTCGACAATTTTCTTCACAATAATGAGAAAAGAGATCCCCTTATCTCTTTATAATCACAGGCATCATAGCACGGGGGCACACAGGATGGTCGGTCACGGTATGATGTAATTAGCTCACAGGTGGATGCAGTCATAAGCCCTTAGTTCAAAGAGCTCCCGAAGGAAGGCTGGGGCTATTGTTAGCAATGGAGACTAAAATATTATATGCTAGAGAATAGTTAGTAGGTACTTAATTGAGTATTTCTCTTCCTATCATTTTTGACAAAATTGTAAACGCAATTATAATTTATCGATTCGTTACTTTCGTAAATCTTTGCGTTTATACCTAAGGCTGATTTGTTGTGTGACTGCTCGACATGCGAATTCGCTGCCTGGTCAGCATTTTTCTTGTTGTTTTATAAGCTCACGTTGGTTTCACACACAGAAGAATCGTTTCAGTTCGGATCTGGTATAGCAATTCTAAAACTAACACGTGAAGGTACATCAATATTATTTGTGCCACCTGGCACCTATTATACGAAAGTATTGAAGCTAGACTGTGCTATTTGTAATTCAACAGGGTCGCAGGGGCAGTAAAATAATATTCAAACCTAATTTTGAATTTTACTGCAAAGGTTTCAGAATGTATCCAATTTTTTTTTTCAGGCCCTGGTTTTGGTACATAATGTGATCGTCCGCAAATTTTCAATTCAATTTCAAGATTTTGATGAATATCATAAATGTAATTTTATGGAGACAGTGATTTTTCTGGCAGAACCAGTTTATTCGCCTGTCACAGAATCATGCCTGGTAATTTATTTACCATTTTATTAGCCTTACCTCATCAGAATTTGAGATCACTTGACGAATAAAATGTTATATCAGATTTCGGTAGGTTCTTAAGGAACGTCAAATCGTTACACAGTGCTGCAAGGTGCTTATACAATTAACTTATAATTGTAGATGATAGATAAAGTGTAAGCCGTACGTATTTAGCCTATAATGTTCCCATTGCTGGGACCCATTCCTTCAGGCTCTGTAAAAGGGAGTGGGCCGTAATCCACCACGCGTGCCCGGTGCTGGTTAGTAGATAGTAGTAAGCCGTGGTAACCTGTAATTGAGTGTGCATTGAAGGATAATGTATATTAAACGGTTCTCTATTGTGTTCCCTAACATTTTTATCCATAATCTAAAGTGCCATAACTTTTTTTCTCCTAATCATCATTTGTCCGAATGATAACTTGCCCGAATTTAATGTCACATAAATTCACATCCCATAAAATTGAAATCAATACAATATACCCTAAATGTGTTTGTCATAATTATTACAATCTATTGATTATAATATATACAAAATTTTTGATTGTATATTCAAAAGACATAAAACCGTTTTCAATAAAAGCTTTATTTTTGCTTTTGCGTCTGGATACAACACCTTAACACCTAAATTTAGAACATAAGTTCTAAATTTAAATTACTTAATGTTTATTTATCCAGATGCAAAAGCAATATGGCTTTTGTCACGGATCCGGCGCTGGATGTATTATCACTCAATAAAACAGTTGATTGTGAACATGGGGTTTTTATTTCCCTGTAAGCATGCAAACAAGCATTCACCATGCATGCAGCAAGCATTCAATGAGTGAGAATGAGAATGCAATTTAACGCTCACCACCGCAGCTTCGTCTTTCAGCCTCAGCCGCGGCGGCAAGCGTTACAACCACCTGCTCCTCAACTCGCGGGCCGCCTCGGCCCTCTGCGCCTACGTGATTCTAAATTACACTCTAGGGGTAGGGCATCCCAGGGTGGGGTCGTCTTGGCGGTGTCTCTAGACATCGCCAATGCCTTCAATACCCTGCAATGGAGTTGCATCAGGGAGGCACTCCGGTACCACCGGATGCCGACCTACCTCTGTCGTGTGGTCGAGGCCTATTTGACGGACAGGGCCGTCATCTACCCCGGTCACCAGGGAGTGTGGAACCGGCAAGAGATGTCGTGCGGTGTCCCACAGGGATCGGTCCTGGGGCCGCATCTGTGGGACATCGGATCGTATCCGATGTCCCACAGATGCGGCCCCAGGACCGTGTGCTACGCGCCGACCTCCCTAGCGGCGTCAGCGTAGTATGCTACGCTGACGACACGTTAGTCCTGGCACATGGGAGATTGCACCAGGCGGCGGCCGAAGTAGCGGCCCGCGGGGTTGCGACAATCGTCGAAAGGATCCGGCAATCGAGGTGGCCTTGCACAAATCCGAGGTCATGTGTTTTCATGGTCCTCGGAACGCGCCGTTGGGGTCCCAAATAACGGTAGAAGGGGTTTCCATCGGCGTCGAGTCGACGATGAAGTACCTGGGACTCGTCCTCGACAGCCGGTGGAACTTCGTGGAGCATTTCAGACGTTTGGCTCCCAAACTGGAGCGGGCGGGCGCTGCATTGAAGCGGCTCCTGCCCAATCTAGGGGGTCCAAACGCCTCCTACCGGAGGCTCTACGCGGGGGGCGTGCGGTCCATGGCCCTCTACGGGGCTCCTGTATGGGCGCGCTCTCTGGTGCTGCGGCCAGCCCGCCGGTTGAGCGCAGCCCAAAGGGTCATGGCCATCCGGATGGTCCGGGGATACCGCACGGTCTCCTGTGAGGCAGCGAGCCTCCTTGCCGGATTGCCGCCATGGGATCTGGAGGCAAAAGTCCTCGCGCACGATGGGAGTGACGCGAGGAGGCGAAACGCCGGGGCGTAAGTCCGCTGCCGCGAGAAATCGCAGCACAGCGGACGTAGCTCCGGCGGGATCTCATGGCGTCATGGAAAGTACGGTTGTCGCAACCCAGTGCTGGGCACGCCACGATTGCGGTGATAAGTCCCCTCTTTGAGGAGTGGCTAGAGAGGCGCCACGGCGTCCTCACTTTCCGCCTGACGCAGGTCCTCACCAGACACGGCAGTTTCGGGAGGTTCCTGTGTCGGATAAGGCGGGAGGAAACGTCCGGGTGTCACCACAGTAATGCTCGCGAAGGAGGAGGCGGGATGGGTGAGAGAAAGGCAAGTTTCGCGCCCTCTTGCCCCTAGCCGCCGCAGGAGACGCCCGGGGCGTCGGGAATCCCGGGCGGATTTCCGGCCACCGTAGGCGCGGGCTTGCGGACGGTGAGCAATGGGTAGCTCACCGTCCGGTAAAGACCAGGCCCGGGTCGACGGCGCGTTTTATTCCACGCGCGCCTCAAAGAGATGTCATCAGCACATAGGTAGGGGTCCACTAGGGCCGATGCCTGCCGGGGTCGCGGGAAGGTACTTATGGGTCACCGAGGCCCCCGCAACACAGGCAACAGGAAGGAATATGGGTGGGTTTTAGTCAGTAAGAGTCTGACACACCGTCCCGCTCCGCCCAGAGCGGGAGAAGTTATTTGATTTCCCAAGCTCAAAAAAAAAAAAAAAGGGTTAGGGCATACAATACTGCGTGGAGTCGGATTTACAGCGATTCGTTTCTGTTACTAAAACCTAATTTTTAGTAAATACAGCAAACAGTTTTATTATAAATTAACATTCGGGATAATAACAACTTAACATAACATAACATCACGCCTTGTTTCCCCGAAGGGTTGGGCAGAGGAGTACCTGTAGCACACCCAAATTTCGCCAGTTATGTTTTTTCAAGTCCCATGTAATAGGGGGTGAGCGTATTGCCATCATCCGGGCACAAATCCAGACTCCGGGCTGCTACTGAGAAATTCCATATAGAAAAAACCAATAACACTTTAACCCGACACGGGAATCGAACCCAGGTTCTCATGCTCAGCAGTAGCGCTTGCAACCAATAGACCAACGAGGCAGTCGGAATAATAGACATTATAATAATACAATATTTAGGACATATGACTTTATTTCATGCAAGATTAGGAGATTCAATTATTATACGAGTAGTACTCGATATTATAACAGAATAGTTTTAGAAGTAAAGATAATTATGTAAAATTAAATTTCGTATTTTTGAACATCCACAATGTTCAAAAATTCGAAATTTAATTTCACATAATTATCTTTACTTCTTTTCGAATTTTTGAACATTGTGGTTACTGAAGTTTATAGCAAGCGTGTTATGGATAATGATTTTCGGACAAACAATTTTAGGAGAAGAAAGGGAGTACCATATTAAACTGGTTTTACTATAGTAAAGTATCTCGTTGGTAATCCTTAAATGAATGAATAATTAAATAAATAGCTTTTTCCCGCAGCTTCACCCGCGTGGATATTGGGAAATATAACACGGGATCGTACTGCCGGGATTAAAAGTATACCATGTCCTAAAAATAAATTACACATATTGTGTGTTTTTAAGCTATCTGTGTGCCGAATTTCATCCAAATCCGTTTAGCCGTTTTTGCGCAAATCCTGAACATACATCTAGACAAACAGGCAAACGGACAAAAATCCTAAAAACTGTATTTTCAGCATCAGACTCGTTGTCACACCTCGTAGTAATTTATTTTTATTACTGGACTGCTGGGTGGTTAGAAATCAGTGGGATTAAATCTAAAATTTGATTTAAACAAGGTTTAATTTGATTATCACTCAATTATAAAATATTTCAACAATTTGCACTTTTGTACCTCGTTATATCTAACGAGGTACAAAAGTGCAAATTGTTGAAATACTTTGCTGCAGCTGATTAAATGAAGACGTCTTCCCGTAATTTGTATGCTTAATGTCATGGTATTTTTTTTAGATAGATCATGTCCAAGCTCATGTACGTAGAAGATTTTTGAAAATGGTTAGTTACCTTCTCCTTTAACTTTTAACTGTTTGATGTTTCAGTAAATTTGGTTACATCGAAAGATTTGTCAAAGTTACAAGTACGCGATGGAATATCAATGAAGGCAATTCAATTCGAGAGTTTAGAGAAAAATCATATTTAGTGACGAATTCTGGGAAAATTTGGGGTTTCTTGAATCCCATCAAATTTCCGCCTAGGCTTTATGGGGTGCTTAATTGTTGCAAATAGTTCACAGTATCAGGTCCCGGAAGAAGGGCTTATGGCTAAGTAATAACAGCCGCACGGGTCAATCGAACAGGTTAAGCTACGCTTGCTGCAGTTGGTCCGTGGATCCATCTTTACATACCAAGACCCTTCCGTGCCTCGGAAAGCACGTTAAGCCGTTAGTCCCGGCTGTCATTTGTAGACCTTTGACAGTCGTTACGGTTCGTCAGAAGCTCGAAAGTCTGACAACCAATCTTACCTAGGGGCATCGTGTTACCCAGTAACTGGGTTGTGGAGGTCTGATAGGAATTCGCTCCATGTAAAATACTGGTATTCAGCTGCATCCGGTGAGACTGGAAGCCGACCCCAACGTGGTTGGGAAAAGGCAGTAGATGATGATGATGATATCAGGTCCCGGAATGAATAAGTACGTCAAATTACCAGGCACCCTGTAGATATACGATGTTGTTATTTCTTTTAGTCTATGAGCTATGAGCGATGTTGTTATTTCTTTTAGTCTATGAATATATATATATATATTTCTGTGAATGTGTATGATTGCTGTTAAGGCGATACCAAAATAAATTTGCTTTGGCTTTTTTTTTGTTTTGGTTTTTTCGTACACATTTATTTCACTATTACAGCAAGTATGGGTTAAATTTTTGGATACATATTTATTGAATATTTTATTAATACTCTGACTGAAGGAAAACGCAATTGGGGTAAATTTCCTTGATATAATTAAATTCCGAAAAGATTTCTAATTGTTTATATGTCTTTCTGTAGTTCTAAAATCTTAAGTAATTTAATTGCAAAATTGCATTCAAAATGTGCGTTTTTGGTAATTGAAAACTCTGGCTGAAAATATTTTTGATACATAGCTTAATTTATATTTAAACCATTTTTATTTGGTTTGGCGCTCTTAAGTTGTTTTTTTTTTATTCCAGCGCTTTGTTGCGCTCTCTTTCATCATAATTTCAGCCAAAAGACGTCCTCTGCTGGACATAGGCCTCCCCCAAACACCGCCATTTCGACCGGTTCTGTGTTTCCCGCATCCTGTGGATTCCTGCGACCTTCAGAAGTTATCGGTCCAACCTGTAGGAGGCCTTCCAACACTATGTCTTCCGGTACGTGGTCTCCACTCCAGAACTTTTCGGCCCCATCGGCCATCAGTTCTGCAGGCAATGTGCCCTGCCCACTGCCACTTAAGTTTGGCAATTCTCCGGGCTATATTGGTAATCTTCGTTCGCCTGCGGAACTCTTCATTTTTTATTCGATCACGTAGGGAAACTCCAAGCATAGTCCTCTCTATTGCAAGGAATGTCTTAGTAACACCCAACCAAAAGAAAGATACTCAAATAATCAAGAACGTACTCTTTTAAAAACGAAAAGATTTCTATTCAGCATTGCATTTCCCACTCGCACAATCCTACGCAAACAGAGCAATGTGAAATCAAAAAACCAATTTAAACGTTTGATACCTCCATAGAACCGAAGGGTTTTATTGATAAACCGTCGTCAAGGCATTATGAAAGCCAATTTATAAGGAATATTCCAGTGCAAATGGCGGGAGTTTGACACGGGTGTGACACGGGATCGCAAGTGGCAATTATAGAGGTATGTCAAGACGTCACACCTGTACGTATGTAAGTGAAGATGTTCTGAATATAATTTGTCTGTTTATTTTTGTAGCCTTTGTTTCTCGTGGTCGCCCTTGCTTGGGTGTAGTATTTTTTCAAAACTCAATCTTCTTCCATATACAAGAGCTGTGTGAAAAAAAATATACTTAGTCCGATTTTTAAATAATGGTAAAAAAACATTGATAGTGTTTTTTAACCATAATTTTAAAAATGGACTATATTTTTAATTTTCTTTGTTATTTGCACCTGTTTTGATTCTTGGCGCTAATTTTATGATTATTATTGAATATATTATATAGATAATTTTAATATGTTTATTGTATATATGTAAATGGTACACCACAGAATACCTGCAGTATTTTCTTTGTCCTTTCCCCCCTAATCCATCCAAAACTTGTCTTTAAAAGATCGCTTTTAGCAATAAGACCGCCCATTGTGTCACCCTATGTAAAATCTCTACATTTATATCTGCAATTTTTATGGTGTAGGTATTCTATTCTAATATATTCTATTCTATCACCGCCAGTCAATAAGTTTATTGACTGTCCGAAATGCGCCTGGGTGGCTGTTGCTTAGTGTAAACAACTACTGTCGCCTGACTTCCATTCTCTGGCAAATACCGATCTCTTGAGGCTATGGAGATGTTAGAAGTTTCATGCTTCAGACTGCCCTTATAACCTACTTCGATTCCGCATGGTTACCAAGGCACAAATGCTTAATCACCTAGATAATTCGATCCAAGGAGCCCTTGAAACTCAAACATATACAAATACTTACTAAGACAGTTACATTTGTAATTACACCGTTCATAGTTCGAAGTAATTCGATCGTGTAACTACCCTTATCAGTCCCGCCACAAAATTCCGGTTATAACTAGTTGAGCGTCGCTCTAGAACTTCGTATCAATGTACACGTTTCGATTTATCAGAGGGTTATCGAGAGTTCATTCAATGGTACATGCGTTGCACACCTATTGGTGACATTTTTATTTTTATGTACATATGAATCGTATGTTGCTGTCGACGATGATGCATTGTTATGATAGCAGGAGTTAAAACCTCTGGGAGAATTGAAAAAGCTTGAATAAATAGACATTATGTAAGCATGAGAAAAGAATAAATCAACTCAGCCTATAATAGTCCACTGCTGGACATAGGCCTCTCTTAGGCTGCGCCACAACACCCTATGCTCCGCCTTCCGCATCTAGTCTGTCCCAGCCACCTTTCTAAGGTCGTCGGTCCATCTAGCTGGGGGGCATCCCACACTACGCTTGCCGATACGCGGTCTCCGACAATCGGTCCTTAGAAAACATGGCCAGCCCACTGCCACTTCAGCTTGCTGACTCTACAGGCTATGTCGGTAACTCCGGTTCTCTTCCGGATAACTTCATTTCTGATCATATCCTTCAAAGAAACTCCGAGCATAGCCCGCTCCATGGCGCGCTGAGCGACCTTGAATTTGTGGACTAGCACGACTGTCCGTGTCCACGTTTTGGCACCGTATCATAACGGGCAGGACGCACTGGTTGAAGACCTTAGTCTTCAAACACTGCGGAATTGGCGTAGAAAAGACTTGACGAAGTTTTCCAAACCAAGCCAGAATGTCAGATAACCAGTCTTACCTAGAGGTATTGTGTTACCCAGTAACTGAGTTGTGTAGATCAGATAATTCCATGTAAAATACTGGTATTCAGCTGCATCCGGTTAGACCCCAACATAGTTGGGAAAAGGCTAGGCAGATGATGATGTTTGTTTGTTACCTTTTCACACCTTAAAGGCTGAACGGATTAAGATGAAATACACGGATAGACCATGACATAAGTTAGGATATAGGATCCTTTTTGTAACCCGATAGGACGATCCAATGGAATAATTTCTAACCTCCACACAAAGCCGCGTGCAATCATCATCATCATCATCATCATTTCAGCCGAAAGACGTCCACTGCTGGACATAGACCCCCCAAGTACCGCCACTTCGACCGGTTTTGTGCATCACGAATCCAGCGGATTCCTGCGGCCTTCACAAGGTCATCGGTCCACCTTGTAGGAGGCCTTCCAACGCTACGTCTTCCGGTACGCGGTCGCCATTCCAGAACCTTTCGGCCCCATCAGCCATCTGTTCTGCGAGCAATGTGCCCTGCCCACTGCCACTTAAGTTTGGCAATTCTTCGGGCTATGTCTGTGACCTTGGTTCGCTTGCGGATCTCTTCATTTCTGATTCGATCACGTAGGGAAACTCCAAGCATAGCCTTCTCCATTGCCCTTTGAGTGAATTTTAGCTTTTTGATAAGGCCCATTGTAAGCGACCACGGTTCAGTGCCATAGGTCATCACTGGCAACACTCACTGGTCAAAGACTTTAGTCTTGAGACACTGTGGTATGTGGGACGAGAAGTTATTGCGTAGCTTCCCGAACGCTGCTCAGCCGAGTCGGATTCGACGATTGACCTCTTTCTGGAAGTCGCGCAGCCGCGTGCAATAGTCTTATATAATTAATCATAGTTTATTATCACAGACCACACACTACTATAGTTAAGTTAATACATACATACATGAACTCACCCCTTCATTCCATGAGGGTAGGCAGAAATTACAGAACGCCACCTGCTACGATCCTAACAATATTCTCCTTTTGCTTCGTTTACGTAAATCCGCTAAATCAAATAGGCCTCCCACTGAAATACTATAAACTCCTGAAGAACGTGTAATCGATAGCCGATTTTAATTCGGTATCGAGTAAAAAAAGTAATATCACTGGAACACTCTTTTAGCTTTTCATTATCAAATGTTACTTCCACTCGAGTTCACGACTCGAACTTCGATATAGAAATAAAAATACGTGTCGCTGCTAAGAGGGTTTTTTTTATTATTGTAACTGGCCAAGTGTGAGTGTTTTGGGAATATTTTTTATTATTTCTTGATATTCTGGCGGATGATGGTATATTTATGTAGGTATGTATATAGTACCTAGTACCTAGTATATGAGATAATATGTTAATATACTAGTCTAGTCAGTAGTGCATTCTGTGAAAATCTTACCGGGAACACTTAGGTGAAATGAGCTTTAAGTGAGTTGTGAATAGTGTTAATCCAGGATAACAGCCCACTTCACCGAAGTTTTCACGGTGAGATTCTTACAGAATAGCAATACTGTTATAAAACTAAATCTTGTGGCGGCATCTACATCGCCACATGCGAACTACGCAACACACTGACGTCACGCAAAATCCTGCATCGCGCAAGCAGAGTTTATCGCACAACTAATTTACAATATCCCGACATCAACCGTCGGGCAGTTACCCCCCAAACGCGACACTCGTCTAGTTGGAGGATCCTCCCTTTTCTTATGGAGGATGAGTGAACTTTACACCCTGTTCCTCATGCCTCTATAGTAGAGGAATCTAGACAGAAAATCCGAAATACTTTTACAAGCTGGAACCAATTTCAAGAAGAAAGTAACATTCATATCCTGAAAGCCTGATCCTGTTTTTAAGATGTAAACTAGCTAAAACATTATAATTATTGTTACGCTTTCGCGCTAAAACGGCTGAACGGATTTGGATGAAATTTAGCAAATAGATAAACCATGACCTGGAATAGGACATACAATATTTCTTATCCCGGTAGTATGTCTCCGTGGGATAATTTCTGATCTCCACGCGGGCGAAACCACGGGCCAAAGCTAATATTATAGATAAGTTAGAATTATTGACATATTACCTATTATTGATATACAAGACCTCTCACTTCAGATCGAGTGGAAAACCAGCATCAGGCTTTTGCCTGATCGTAATACGGTACGGAACACTTCGTGTGCGAGTGCAACTTGCAAGTGGCCGGTTTTTTTTATTTGCGGATGTTATGTGCCTTTTAGTGCTAAAAAAAAACATTTTCTTTCTTTACATAGGGTATAGATTCAACAGGGATCACAAGGTGATATCAATAGCTTCCATAGTGATCCCTGTAACTCATCCTGTAAAAAGCCAAACTGAAATAGTTTCCTTTTATTTCGATGCAAGTTATGGAAGATTACTGACAAATGCGTGCACTGACTGGACAGGTCCACTCAATCTGTGTGGTTCTTTCCTCAAAAGGACCATTTCAGACACCAATCTACATGGCGTTCACATGTTCTGACCAAGATTATGTCTGGCCTTTAAAAGTGACTGTGACCTCTGAGTTTGTTTCGGCCTTTCTTCTCGGAGTAGTCAGATAGGAAACGCCGAACTCATCTAGCTTTATTTTAAAAATATGATTGACGTGTAAAAGTGTTTGTATAAACCTACTTACAGAAATAAAAATCATTTATCATTTGAAGGAACCCTAAAACACAGGTCGACGTACGTTTTCGCTTCACCAAATTACAATTTCACACATTTCACTGACCCTGCTGATATATGAGCTGTATCATTTAAAATATTGGGGTAGACTCCCCAGTTGTCGGCCGTCGTACTTTTTAGGTAATGAATGATAATTAGCTTTGTTGATCGGATCGGGTTTCGAGAATAATTGGCACTTGCCTGTAATAAAAGTCACGAAAGTGTAGGTTTTCTAATGAAAGAGTTCTCTTTAAAATAATGGTGGGTACTCTATGGCCATGGCAGTACTTACCCAATGATTATAGTGGAGGAGCATAATTATTACTATTTTTGTCTAACACATTTTTCTTTCTTCAGAAAACAGTAAATCATTACTAAAACGTTTTTCTTCGTAAACTAATTTTTTAATTATATGGCGGATAATCGGTACTCTTACCCGAAATGGTATTCCCTTTATCAAGTAAGGTGGCACAAAGACTTGACGGCTGTAGACTTCACAGAATATGAGATTTTTTACAAGGAAATTTTCATTATGATATTTTTGATATATTGTAGAACGGTGTGACATACTTACTCGACGTGCTGTTGTGATCTTTCTTTTACTTTTTCATTCTATTTTCGGGATTTTCATGGTTCATTTTTCTACATACTAAGTATGTTAATAGAAAAGTACGACGCACCTTGGTTGTCGCACGCTGTGGAGGTGCTGTTTAGAAGACCCCACAGCTAACCTTTTTGTTTTTGTGTTTGTGTACTAACAATATTTTTTAAGAACAATGATACTAACAATTGGGCCTAGTTGCCATATATAAACAAATATTTAATAAATAAAATTTTGTAATAAACAAAATATCACAAAACTGATTTTTGCTCATTAATTAACTAGGTTTTTTGACCACCGAATCAAATAAAACTCCGATAGATACTAGTACCTTGGTACCCACTTTCTCCATGCTAGTAATGCATCCAATTTTGTGTAACTTTCATGACGTTAAGGTTAATTACTCAGTTCCCCATGCATTAAGGAAATCAGTACCTAAGTTTGATGAGTGTCTTTGGTCCGGTGGAGTTTGGGACGGATGCTTGTGTGGGACGCTACCTGTGTAGACACACTAGCACTGTCCCACCTCCAACGGACTACTTCTAAAGCGGGTGCAGTGGTAGAAAATGCCGAAAATCTGAAAGTTATTAAATATGGAGGCCTTGACAGAAAGTACAACTTTGTGCCCTTTGGCGTCGAGAACCTCGGTCCGTGGGGTCCCAGTGCGCATAAGTTATTTGCGGAAATCGCGAAACGTCTAGTTGATGTAACTGGTGACCGAAAAGCTGGCGGCTTTCTCGCGCAACGCATCAGCGTTGCAATTCAGCGAGGAAATGCCGCCAGCATCCTCGGTACAATGCCCCGAGGGCCTTTTTTAGGCTTAACTTAGTTTTAATTTAATTTATTTAATGTTAATAAACACAGTTTATATAAGAGAAAAAAAAAAAGTTTGATGTTAATAATATACACATGATCTGACCAAGATTATGTCTGGACTTTAAAAGAGACTGTGACCTCTGAGTTTGTTTCGGCCTTTCTTCTCAGAGTAGTCAGATAGGAAACGCCGACTTCATCTAGTTTTAAAAAATATGTTTGACGTGTAAAAGTGTTTGTAAAAACCTACTTACAGAAATAAAATCATTTATGATTTATGTCATTCATCACCATCTGCCTAGCCTTTTCCCAAATATGTTGGGGTCAGCTTCCAATCTAACTGGATGCAGCTGAATACCATTATAAAACATGGAGCGACTGCCTATCTGACCTCCACAACCCAGTTGCTGGGTAACACAATACCCCTTGGTAAGACTGATTGTCAGACTTTCGGGCTTCTGACTACCCGTAACGACTGTCAAAGATCTACAAATGACAGTCGGGACCAACGGCTTAACGTGCTTTCCGAGGCACGGAGAGGTCTTGGTCTGTAAAGACGGTCACCCATCCACGGACCAACCGCGGCAAGCGTAGCTTAACCTTATCGATCGACCCGTGCGGCTGTTATTACTTACCCTAAGAACCTACTTACAGAAATAAAATCATTTATCATTTACAATTCGTTATATCGATAGTTAATTCATGTATTGAAACGGATAAATAATTAATAAGTACACAAAACAAATTGTTTTGGTATTAGTTTTACTATTCCTATGATATTTATTTTGGAATAGTTATAGTATATGTAACATAACATAACATAACATCACGCTTTGTTTCCGCAAAGGGTTGGGCAGAAGTGTACCTGTAGTAAACCCACATTTCGCCAGTTATGTTTAAGTCCCATGTAATAGGGAGCGAGCCTATTGCCATCAACCGGGCACAAATCCAAACTCCGGGCTGCTACTGAGAAATCCCGGATAGAAAAACCCAACAACACTTGGTCCGACCCGGGAATCGAGCCCAGGACCTCATGCTCAGCAGTAGCGCTTGCAACCACTAGACCAAAGAGGCAGTCAGTATAGTATATATTCTATCAAAATAACTGGTTTAACAAATAAGATAAGTGACTTATCATAGTATGCAATGTTTGGTTGAGTTACAAAACATCTTCACCTATTTTAAACCCTGAGAACTGGAAACCTCTTCGCCGCAGGAGCTGTACCCTACGACTTACTGTGAAGTTACACTCACAACATAACCGTTCCCTAGTCCCGTAAGCAGAACCACACAAGTTGCGACTTACCGATTCATGTGTGCCTCAAAGTTTCAAGCCGGATATTGTAGAGGAGATTGCACAACTCTGCTTAAAAGCCCACCAGGGATTGTCTGGGATATTTTGTTATTTTAAACGCCTCTCAAATATATTGCCATTTTATAGTGGCAATATAAAGTAAGGGGTCGACTTACATACATTCGATCTCCATGAAATTGTTCAGCGAGGAATATTGGGATTTTATTTATACTTGGGAGATTTTTTTTCTTGCTTTTATTGGTGTAGTTTTTTGTATTGGGAGATGCGGTGTTTATGTTGTCCCTTATAGGATCTCTCATGTGTCTGAATGTCTGTCCGTGTGTCGCAGCCGATTTGCTCCGAATCTACTTGACCGATTTAGTTAAAATTTGGTACTCATATGAATTTTTGTGACCCAAACAGGAAAGTGTAACGTAAATAAATGAATTCTGAATATGGGGCTCACCTTTGAGGAAAAAACAGAAAATTAAAAATAATAAGTTTTGCAAACTGTACCGTGTGACATCAAATGAAAGGACTGAGGATTCTATTTTTTTTAATAATTAAAAATAATTAAAATAATTATTATTTAAAGTAATTAAAGAAAATACATGAATCCCATTCCCTGGTTTAAATATGAAAGTGATGGGAATGTGATACAAAAACGCAGTTTTATAAACATCATTATTTATTTAAGTAATACTTGTAACATTCGAAAATGATTATTTGTAGGATACAAAGTTATATTAATGTCCTTATTTCAATAGAATATTCATGCGACGAAAAACTTTGTTCAAAAATTTTGTGTTTCCTTCAACCTAAACGCCACTTACACTTACTAAGTCGCACGTGTATCTCTTTCGAAGTAATCAACAACAAAGTTATTTCTATCAACTATAAACTAAAGTTATTTTAAGTAATACAAATAAACTTTTTATTTATGTGAATGTGAAACATATTTTTACAAGCTTTATATTATGTTGCTTAGTTCGTTATGTGTTTCCGGTTACTCGCATTGTCACTATTTTTTTTTTTATAAAAGTTTTTATATAATAATACAAAAAAAATAACAATTCGATATTTTAGAGATTCCTCACAACAAACTGTATTTTTTTACGGAATGAAATTTAGTAGGTCCATCACAAAATATTCATTCCACTTAACCAATAGAACATTATAATTTAAAGCTCACTAATTATATTATAATTTATTTTTATAATTATTATAATTACCTAAAATTAATTATATTAGGCTTGACCACGACCATAATCATCTAAAGAATACAGGACGGCAATACAAAACACCACTCAACAACTCTGCAGATTGCAAAAGGAAATAAAAGTGTAACTAAAATCCATTTTAAGAAGCTTAAATTACTAAAGATAGCTGCGCGGAATAAAATATGAGACTATTATATCAATTTGCTGCTTCACTGAGCTTTACTGATACAACGTGGCGCAGCGTGGATGCGTCTAAACCCTCTTCTATTATTATACGTATGCACCAACTACCGCTGTGCACAAGTGTACAATGGCCCTGCTCTTTTGGCTTCCGCATCATTGTACAGTCGCTAACAGCACTGCCGAATACATTTCCTATTATAAGCTCAACGGACAAAAACTTAAAAGGGTCGCCCAATTTAAATACTTGGGGCATTATGTCACCGAGGACCTCAAGGATCAGGTAGATATGGATCGCGAGCGCAAGGCAATGGCAGCCAGATGCAATATGCTGGCTCACAGGTTCGCTCGTTGTAGTAACGAGGTTAAAATAAATCTGTTTAAAGCTTATTGTCAAGGGTTCTACACGGGCAGTTTGTGAGTCAGCTATACGCGGAAGGCTGTAGATGCTCTGCGTGTGCAATATAATAATGGCTTCAGGGTGCTGTTGAGGTTGCCCCGGTTCTGTAGCGCGTCTAGCATGTTTGCGGTGGCACGTACTGACGACTTTTATGCCATTAAGAGGAAAAAGACCGCATCCTTATTAAACAGATTGAGGACTAGCAGCAACAGCATTTTGAAAATCCTGGCGGATCAACACGATGCACCAATGTTGAGGCATTCTGTCCGGTTGCTCGTGCGCCAGGCATGAATCTTGTGTACTTAGTTAAGAAATACTAACCCCTAGTGAATATGTTTGTGTTTGTACTAACCAGTGGGCCAATGTCGTCTAATAAATAAATATATTATTATTATTATTATTATAAATACTTCCGCACGAGCCAGAGGGTCTGTTAGTAGCAATTTTGTAAATTTACAAAAACGAGCATTATATATGCAGAAAATAAGTCTGTCTGTAACCGCTGTTGACCTACGGCAGAGTTGCTACATGAATCGTGATTGAGTCTCAAACAGTTTGAGGGTCGACGTATCCTAACGCCCTAATTCTGCTGAAACCGCCGTCTGGGGCCATCGTTACTCTAATGTGTGTGATGACACCCGAATCACAGTCGAACCAGTGCTCATTATGGGCTGATAGCTGTAATTGAAAATGGAGGCTTTAATAAATTGGATTTTGTAACTCAGCGGCGGTTCTCATTTTATTTACCCTTGCTAATGAAGAGTAATGTTTGGGAAATGGTACCGCGGAGATTGAAGGGTTAGAATTGGACTGTAATTTTGAATTTGAAAAAGTAATTCAATAGAGGAAAAAATTATAATTATAAACTTGTACGGATATAATTGTATAGTAATGTTGAATTGGAAGAAGGAATTTATATTAGAAAATAAAACAAAATTATACGGATAGCAAAAAAAGTTAATAATAGGAAGACAAACAAATGCTGAAACTAAAATAATCATAATCAAAAATATTCCTTACCCTGTTAGGCTTCACAATATTACTCCAGCTGCCATCTGTCTCAGGGTACCAATCCTGTCCCAAGTACGCCCCCTCAATCTTGATGGAGTCAGGATAATTGCCTTTAAAGTGGGTGGTGTCCACACAAATTTGCTTAATGTTCCCCGGGTAGCCCAATTTGAAGACGGCCCATTCTTGACCTTTGAAATAATTTTACTGTTAGTTGTTGACAGTGATTTTGAATTGAATAATATTATAATGATATAATGGAAAGTGATGGAAGTAAATATTGGTTCCAGGAGTGCTAAAATTGTATCAATCATTGACAGTTTGTATTGAATTAATGACTATTTTCTGGAAAATTGACACAATTAATATTGTTTTCGCGAACTGTTTGATCAAATTCTATGAATGTGTTCTCCTGTATTTAATGTTATTTGTGAATCCTGTATTTACCCGTGCTTTTCATTGTTCCATCATCCTTGGCTTCGATCACATTAGGCCTGTCCAATCTTCTGGCTGTTTCCCAACCGTCCGACATATATTTACCCTTTGAAGGCTTAATTACGTTCTTGGGGTGTCCGTAATGGGCATTTGAAAAACCTATGAACAAGGATAATGTGATGGTTAAAATGGGAGCACCTTTTAAAATTTTATCTATATCTGAATTGTTTATGAAAAATGATGTTATAATTAATATATGTATATGTATCATCATCATCATCATCATTTCAGCCGAAAGACGTCCACTGCTGGCCATAGGCCTCCTCCAAGCACCGCCACTTCTACCGGTTTTGTGTTTCCCGCATCCAGCGGATTCCTGCGGCCTTCACAAGGTCATCGGTCCACCTTGTAGGAGGCCTTCCAACGCTACGTCTTCCGGTACGCGGTCGCCATTCCAGAAACTTTTGGCCCCATCGGCCATCTGTTCTGCGAGCAATGTGCCCTGCCCACTGCCACTTAAGTTTGGCAATTCTTCGGGCTATGTCGGTGACCTTGGTTTGCCTACGGATCTCTTCATTTCTGATTCGATCACGTAGGGAAACTCCAAGCATAGCCCTCTCCATTGCCCTTTGAGTGACTTTTAGTTTTTTTATAAGGCCCATTGTAAGCGACCACGTTTCAGTGCCATAGGTCATCACTGGCAACACGCACTGGTCAAATACTTTCGTCTTGAGACACTGTGGTATGTGGGACGAGAAGATATTGCGTAGCTTCCTGAACACTGCTCAGCCGAGTCGGATTCGACGATTGACCTCTTTCTCGAAGTTGGACCTACCTAACTGGACAGTTTGTCCTAGATAAACATACTCGTCCACAACTTCGAGCGTAGCGTCTCCGATTTTCATGAGAGTGGGTGTAACACGGGCATTTGACATGGTCTTTGTCTTGTCCATGTTCATTTTAAGACCCACTCTTTCGGAAGCTCTACTGAGGTCATCGAGCATTGTACTGAGGTCCTCCATAGTCTCAGCCATGACAACTATACCGTCGGCAAACCGAAGGTGATTGATGTACTCGCCATTGATGTTGATGCCTGGCCCTTTCCAGTCCAGAACCTTGAAGACATCTTCCTGAACAGTTTCGGAGAGATAACGTCTCCCTGTCTCACATCTCGCTGCAGAGGGATAGGTTTCGAGGTCTGGTCCTGGAGTCGGACTGACATAGTGGCGTTTTCGTACAGACACTTAAGCACCTCGATGTACCGATAGTCGATCTGGCACCGTTGAAGAGACTGCAGTACAGCCCATGTCTCGATCAAATCGAAGGCTTTTTCGTAGTCCACAAACGCTAAGCAGAGAGGCAGGTTATACTCCTCGGTCTTCTGTATAACCTGCCGCAGCGTATATATGTGGTCTACAGTGCTAAAGCCTTTACGGAATCCGGCTTGTTCGAGAGGCTGGAAGTCGTCAAACCTGCGCACGAGACGGTTCGTGCTGACTCTTGTAAACAGCTTGTAGACATGGCTCAGAAGTGAGATGGGCCTATAATTCTTAAGGAGGGTATTGTCGCCCTTCTTAAAGAACAGTATCACCACACCTCTGTTCCATGCCTGTGGCGTTTTGCCCTCGAGTATGACGGAACCAAATAGCTTCTGGAGGGCCTTGAGAACGGGTTTTCCACCGGCCCTCAGAAGTTCAGCCGTAATTCCGTCATCACCCGGCGCCTTGTTGTTTTTGAGCTGCTTCAGAGCCATCCTAATCTCGTACAAGCTGACGTCCGGGATGGCTTCAGTGTAGTGTCGGGTCAATCTAGCTCTTGGGTCGTTTGCCAGATTCATACCAGGGTTGCCTGTTGACGTGTATAACTGTCCATAGAAACTCTCGATCTCTCTCAACAGCTCATGTTTGGCGAATACGATCCTGCCATCATTGGTCTTCAGTTTCACAAGCTGGCTCTGCCCAATAGACAGATCTCTTGTAGAGACCTTGGAGCCTTTAATCCGCTCTATCGCGTCCTTAATGCGCTCTGTATTAAAGCGGCGAAGGTCGCTTTTTAAGGACTTAGAGATCCGTCTATTGAGCTGGCGGTACTTGAGTGCATCAACTGAAGACTGCAGGATCATCTCGCGCCTCTCCTCCATGAGCCGTAAAAGCAAAACGATTCTGAAGTTCGAGCTGTAAGCTTTCGGGGTTTTGGACTTGGATCGGTGCTGGGCGGAGCGTAGACTTCATCAGTCGAGATCTTTCCAGCTTGATATTTAAATTCAATGTGCCTCTTACCATTCGGTGATCACTTCCGGTTTTCACCGCGTTGATCACAGAGATCATTGAATACTTGCTTCTTCGTCGACATAATGAAGTAAATCTCATTTTTTGTTGCACCATCAGGGCTCTGCCAGGTCCACTTTCTGTGCTCACGTTTTCTGAAGAAGGAGTTCATCATAAAGAGGCCTTCCTGCTCCATAAAACTGGCTAGTAGGTGGCCTCGGTGCTTCCGACGCCCAACTCCAAATTATTTATATGTATGCATATATATATATGTAATATCATTTATACAAATATTTATTGCTTAATTTATAATTTAGGTTTTAATATTAATAGTATAAAAAGAAAAAATATAAATTATTACTAAATCATACTCGTCTAACCATAGAAAATTAGTCTGTTAAACTTAACTATTTCAACAATTTTCTTTTCACTACGAATTCAACGATAACCAAATTAATTGGGTATATCTGTACTATCAAGTTTCAACGTCTCACCCACACGTCTCCGAATATTATTATACGTACCTTGGCAAGCGGCACCATTCAGCAAAGACACTAGGTCTATAATTTGATTTCTCGAAGGCGGCTCTGGTCTTGCCTCGCCAAATACCCTCAAGCGGGCAATACCTCCATCGGGGTAAATATTCACACGAATATGGGTCCAAGCATCCTCACTCAGGACCTAAAATAAAAATTATCTTGAGTGTAGTTCCATGTTTTAATTTCTACGAGTTTATTTCTGGATTTTAAATTTTCACTACAGTGGGTCATAAATTAAAGCTAAAGGCGAGAATGTCGCGAATTTATTTCAAACTTTCTATTTAAAATTATGGGATTGTTTTTGGTTTATGAATTTTATTTTAGTGGAGTCACGCCTGGGTTTTGTAGGATATTATGGTTATTAACAAAATTCAAGGAAATTTTCATTATTATGGTATTCATAGTTACGTTGTATTTTTGTAAGAGTTTCCAAGTTCTGCTTTCTAATATGAGATGTGACTTGTTATTTCATATGAAATTGAGATTCATTTTCTTCTTTATTTTGTACCAACACAATATTTTCTGTTTCTTGCAACTGTGTGATGAGTTTTCAACGTCCAACCAGATTTATTTTAAAAGTTTTTGCACTACAGACACAAGTTCCATCCGTCTTATTTTCAGAAACCCAATTTAGATGAAGTGCGATTTCGGGAAAGTTGCAATTTGAAAGCAATGCAATATATATTGGGGATTTATATAAATTGGTACTTGGTTTAAAGGAGTCAATCATATTTGCCGTAGCATTTATAGCATCTACACAAATCCCGCGTGCAATTGACGTGGTAAATATAAGGGAATACAGTGGTTGCCCAATGGTAACGGAGCCGACTGAAGAGTTCTAGGTCGTGAGTTTGAAACCAGGCAGGCACTTTACTTCGTGTAAATAATTTCATCACCACGGCTCTCAAAACGGCAAAGGAAAACATTGTGAGGAAACCGGCATGTCCTAGAACCAAACATTCGAAGACATCTGACATCTACCAACCCACACTGGGCCCGCGTGGTACATTATAGCCCACTCCCTCTCGAAGAGACGAAGTCTGTGTCCCAGCAGTGGGGACATTATAGGCTGATTATGCAATAAGGATTACGCTACATCTTTTTAAAGAACATTAGGTAGAAGAATTAAAGTTCTTATTCCAAAATCTAAAAAACTGGCGTTAAGTGATCACGCAGTTTACGGTATTATAATAAATCTTTTTCCCAATTCAGAGTATTAAGAACGAGTTTAGAGAATTATAAATTCATGAAAACCACAATTTATTACGCTAATGTGCACTTATCTAATCATTAGGTATGTTACGTTTTGGATTCCGGAAACTCTTTGAATTTCATTTCATTATTAACTTCAGTAGAAACAGTGAATTAGATCAAAGGTGCTTTTATGTTTCTTCAGACTTTTTTTTTTTTTTTGACGGTGGGAAATCATTAAATAACTTCTCCCGCTCTGGGCGGAGCGGGAGGGTGTGTCAGACTCTTACTGACTAAAACCCACCCGTATTCCTTCCTGTTGCCTGTGTTGCCAGGGGACTCGGTGACCCATAAGTACCTTCCCGCGACCCCGGCAGGCATCGGCTCTAGTGGACCCCTACATTTGTGCTGACATCTCTTTGAGGCGCGCGTGGAATACGACGCGCCGTCGACCCGGCCCTGGTTCTTGCCGGACGGTGAGCTACCCATTGCTCACCGTCCGCAAGCCCGCGCCTACGGTGGCCGGAAATCCGCCCGGGATTCCCGACGCCCAGGGTGTCTCCTGCGGCGGCTAGGGGCGAGAGGGCGCGAAACATGCCTTTCCCTCAACCGTCCCGCCTCCTCCTTCGCGAGCAAGGTGACGGCTGCCCATGCCCTCTCGCTCCGTACCATGGCCTGAACCAGGGCCGGACGCGAGAGATCTCTGCCGCCGATCGCCTCCACGAGGACAGGGCGGTGCTCTGCCCAGGCCGGGCAGACCTCCACCGTATGCTCCACCGTGTCCTCCGGGCGATCCACGCAGTGGTAACACCCGGACGTATCCTCCCGCCTTATCCGACACAGGAACCTCCCGAAACTGCCGTGTCCGGTGAGGACCTGCGTCAGGCGGAAGGTGAGGACGCCGTGGCGCCTTTCTAGCCACTCAAAGAGGGGACTTATCGCCGCAATCGTGGCGTGCCCAGCACTGGGTTGCGATAACCGTAATGTTTCTTCAGACTTGAGCTAATAATACACAATTGTATTTTGTATAGAATAATCAGCCTATAATATTTAACGGATATAATATTTATATATAAATATAATATTTAACGGACACAGGCCTCCTCTCTGAGAGAGGGAATGGGCGGGTTTGCGGATGTAACGTCTTTGATTTTTTTTGTTCTAAGACACGCCGGTTTAGACAAAGTAAAGTGCCTCTTGGGGTCAAACCCATCACCTACAAGTCGTAAGTCGCGGCCGTTACCACTGGACCACTACTGTTTTTTTTTATAATGATTACATTATTGTTGCTGAGCATAATTTAATAAAAGTCTTGTCTTGTTGGGACCCAATTAAAAGAATAAATGTGGAAGTAAATTATGATTATACCACAACAACCTATCTAGATAGAACAAATATCATCTTTGGAAAATTACCTTCTGGAAATTGAGCCTGGTTTCCTCATACCCGGGCCGTAGGGCTGTAACGGGCACTAACTCATGCCATTTGTCAGACTTAAGTCGTTCGATATGTTTCAAGTCGAATTTGTTGCATGCCGTGCCCATTTTGGAGAGTCTTGTTGGAATTGATTCTTCTTCTGTAACAATAAAAACATTTTGTTTGTAGTTACTGTTTATGTTTGTTATATATTGGGACTGGTTTTCAATTTTCTTTTCTTGTAGCCAGTTTTAACACCTGCTATGTTCCGGTTCTTGCTGATAATTTCATACAAATTCTGTTGAATATTGTCTAGTAGATAGTGCTTATGCGAACATAGTAAAACAGGCCTCACATAAAAAAAAAACAAAGCAATAGTTCACCAAGTAGAACATAATAAATATTAACAAGTTAAATAAGTTTTTCCCATCATAAAAAAACACCTTAATAACAGGTATCGTGCATTAAACGCGGCATTTTACGATATAGTCCTTGGCAAGGCTTATACAGCCCCGTGGGTATCGTAAGATACGCTTAAACATTATACATAGTAGGTACGCAAACGAGCAGTAAACTGCAAAAACTTTTCGTCTCTAAGGGCAGTAACTAGAGGACTGCGTTCCAGTAAAAGTATAAGCTAATACAGTGACGATAGAATTTCTCGCACATTTTCACCCATATGTATACGAAGTGACTGTTTCTAGGAGTCTAGGTACCCGATTCATGATTTGTATGAAACAATGAGTTTGTGTGTGTGTGTGTATTATGTGAATTAAAGGTATACCTCTACCTAGCCCATCTGAGATTACAAGAGTAATGTTGTGCGTAATCTGTCGGATATTTAACCAAAATTCAACCAGACCATGAATTTTAGAAGTTTTGATAAAATATTGGGCAAAACATATAAGAATTGCAAGAGTCATGTTTCATCTATAGACCTTAAAATACGTTTTTGTTTTGTCAGTCATAACCATTTCGCTCGGAATTGATAGCGATGTCTCTCAAAAGACATCATTAGAGAACGCAATAATTCTCAAACACATTCATCTTACACACAAGAAAGCTTTTGGAAACATATACTTGAAACAGTATCCCGAGTTTTCTATGATTGATTAGATCCCATGGATAAAGAGTCTCAGTTTCCGAGACTTTTCTTTGGGAAAAATTACGAGTGTCCGGTAAATAGCATTGGCAAATTGCCAGGACACGCCTCATTGGGGTAGAACTAAGTGCTTTGCCAGTATTAGATATTTAAGTACAGTTGACAAAAGGGATGAGTATACAGGCTAACTTGTAAGTACTTTTAATTAATGTCGTGTGTGTGCTGGGTAGTGAAGTCATTAACAGCACTCATTTTGAATTTGTTTTATGTTCCATTGTAATTAATTGTGAAGCACTTAATACCAAGCGGAAAAATAAAACATCGTGAGGAAAGTGGTATGTCGTAGAAGCCGAAATTTGAAGGCATGTGACATCTGCCGATCCAAATTAGGCCCACGTGGATTTAGGCCCACTCTATCTCACAGAGAGAAGACCTGAACTCTAGCGGTTGTAACATTATACGTTGATTTAATATGTATGTGGGTATGTGTTATCAATTAATATTGGCAGCGTAGTGAATGTACTGTACTTATTTTGTCCCTTTGTATACCTATCTGTTTTGCTGACTGTACTTGATGGTGTACTTGTGGCCAATGAAACATGTGCCCGTTTTTGTAAAAAGATGATTAACGGATAGCAAACAGTTTTTGAGAGGAACCACGCACTGTTGGGTTGGTTAACTATATTATTGTCTTCAATGTAATTTAGTTGTACGTTTTTACGGATCTAGATTTGTGATTTATTTCTAGACTATTTGAAAGATACTTATTTACCAGTAGGATTGAGGAACTAGGAAAACCTTGCCATTCGATAATATATCTACGTAATTCAAATCGTACCTACATTATTAATGTAGATACGATTTTTCCTACTTTTTATTATATATCAATAAATTATTCCCTATCTATTTTACTCTGTACATAAATAGAGAATATTTATTCGTTTTCCTCTTTGAGCTCAAAACATCTGTTTATTGTAGCGTAACTGACCCAAATTACTAATATCTATATAGAATAGAATATAATAGAACACTCTTTATTATGTACACCATACAAATTACAGATACAAATGTTGAAATTTTACAACGGGTGACACAATGGTCTTATCGCTAAAAGCGATGTTTTCAGACAACCTCTGGATGGATTAAAGGGGCAAAGAGAGTATTATGGGTATAAAAAGACGCTTAACGAATCCGAGAGTCACTTAATAGAGGTACCTACTCCCATTCATTGCCATCTGACTTTTTTGTAATGAACTATACCTAGAAAGCTTCTAATTGTGGACATATTGAAGGTCAAAGTTACAACTTTTGTTCACGAACACAGGTTTCAAATATTAAGTTTTTAAACCTATGGGGATTTTTACACCTTGTTTAGGACACTCACCTTCAGTCGTCAGGCACGCTGCTTGTATTGAATACTTCGGCGCATAGTTTCCCGAGAAAAATGCTGTGTCGACTAACAGACCTGAAAACAAAACCAATTTCAAATTATTAAGCAGCCAAATTTGGCACTGGCGGTGTACTAGTGAAGAAACAGGTTTTTTATCGCCTTCACTCCCCTCATCTCCGTTTTTCTATCTCACTCTCATATTACGTAGTATGTAGAGTCAAAGAGAATGTACACAAAAAATTGGAGCAAATAATATTGCCTAATAGGTAAGATACCATCCTTTTTTTTTTGGGTAGAAAATCATCAAATAACTTCTCCCGCTCTGGGCGGAGCGGGAGGGTATGTCAGACTCTTACTGACTAAAACCCACCCGTATTCCTTCCGTTGCCTGTGTTGCCAGGGGCCTCGGTAACCATTTAGTACCTTCCCGCGACCCCGGCAGGCATCGGCCCTAGTGGACCCTACACTTGTGCTGACGACATCTCTTTGAGACGCGCGTGGAATACAACGACCCGTTAACAATAAATTTTTTATATAGGTCATTGTATATTACATAGATAATATGTGTTATCTTAAAACAATAAAACAATACCTAAAATGTACATTTATAATTTAATCACTGACCTCCATTTACTTGATTTGGAATAACGTTATTTACTTTGACTTTTTGAAGTAACCAAAAAGATACTGGCTTATACTTGATTTTAATCAAAGACATCACGGTCTATCTGCGTGCCAAATTTAATTCAAATGGTTTCAGCAGTTTATGCGGTTAAATTAACAAACGTCTTACAAACTCTCTAAGTTATTACATGAATGAGAAGAGTGTCATGACTCACAAACACCTTTTTTTTTGGGTGGGAAATGATCAAATAACTTCTCCCGCTCTGGGCGGAGCGGGAGCGTGGGTCAGACTCTTACTGACAAAACCCACCCGTGTTCCTTCCGTTGCCTGTGCGTTGCCAGAAGCCACGGTGTCCGGCCCTAGCGGACCCCTACACTTGTGCTGACATCGCAAGAGGTGCGCGTGGAACACAACGCGCCGTTGACCCGGGTCTGGTCCTTATCGGACGGTGAGCTATCCATTGCTCACAGGCACCCTGCTTGCGTAATCTCCACAACGCAGAAATGGACCGCCTGCACCACTTAATTCGTTTATCGCTTAATATAGAAACACTGCCTAGTACTCGCAACCGGGGCGTGCGTGTATGACCAGATGTATGAACGTAAACGAGGCGAAAAAATTTATGTTAGGATCGTAGCAGGTGGCGTTCTGTAGTTTCTGCGTACTCCCATCGGAAGAAGGCGTTAGCTTATTATGTAAGTATGTATCTGTATGTATATTGACAACATCATTCTTGGGCGATTTGTGGTAATTCTGGTGTAAGCGGGCCTAGAATAACTCTTCCTAGAAGTACAGTTGAACAAAGAGTTCGATATATAGGTAATTATTAATTTTTCCACTACCGTCCGTGATTTCCGTCAATATTTTTTTTATGAGCGATTGAAGTTTTTAGACACACTTTTCAGCAGTGATTTAAAAGTGGTTACAAGCTAGTTGCCTGTCCGGGGTCGCGGGAAGGTACTTATGGGTCACCAAGGCCCCCGCAACACAGGCAACAGGAAGGAATACGGGTGGGTTTTAGTCAGTAAGAGTCTGACACACCCTCCCACTCCGCCCAGAGCGGGAGAAGTTATTTGATGATTTCCCACCCTCAAAAAAAAAAAAAAAAGCTAGTTGCCTGTATATCTATCTCATTGTTTGACTGTACAACATAAAATGTCAAGAACTCGCTTTTGGCTTCGCCCAGGGGAACATACTACCGGGATAAAAAGTATTATATGTCCTTATTCTGGTCATAGTCTACCTGTGTTGCAAATTTCATCGAAAGCTGTTCAGCCGTTAAGGCGTGAAAAGGTAACAAATAGACAGACTTACTTTCGCATTTATAATATTATACGGATACGTACCACGAACAACACACTTGGTCGCCAATTTCAAGATACACCAGTCATGACCCGCGATCCGTTTCCTGCGGGTCTCCCACCCGTCCATCCACTTGCCGTACTCTGTGTACTTATCTTCGATGAATATCGGCTCGGAGTCAGCTATCATGTTCTCGCATGTTGCGAAGAAGTCGTCTGTTGCGAAAACTACTGATCCACCAGCCTGTGCGATAATTATTTTAGTTAGCGACTTTTGATCTAAATAAAAGTAATTTAATTATTTTGATTTTGAGTTTTGTGACATTTTGTTCGAGTCACAATACTGCAAGGCCCTCACAGTAATCACCGTTACTAACTTTGTTAAGTTTGAGTAACTTTTCACCACATTATCAGCCAATAATGTTCCCACTGCTGGGAAACAGGCCTCCTCTCGGTGAGAAGGACTTTCCACCACTTGTGTTAATTTTATCTTATCGATACAGAACTTTAGATTTAGTTAATTAATGCTTTGTTTTGTAAATCTTAATGTAGAGCGATTTCGTAAAAGTGGATTCCTGGGACAGCTTATTTCCTCGTATTTGTGGGTTTCGTAACGAAGGGCTTAAAGAATGGACAGCATCTTAATCTAGGTATAGTTATACCTTATCTTCTGCAATCAATGATGCCCCTTTTTAATCAAAACTTAAATTTACAAAAGTCTTTCAATAAAATCGGTCTCTTCTTAAAATTTCACCGTGATAAGTGAAGTGGACTTAAAGTTAGCTATCTACCCTGATGCCAGGGTTTGATACTATTGACAGGTCACTACAAGCTCACTTCAACTGACTTTGAACGGTGAGATTTTAACAGAACTCTGCTGATCTGTAATCAGCAGAGTTTAAAGAAACAAAATTTGTAAAATTTAACTAAAAGTGAGGTATCGATTTGCAATTTATTTATTTATTTATTTATTTATTTATTTATTTATTTATTTAGGATCTCCAACAAAAGATATGTACACAATACACGACACATAAATAAAGGGCAACATCAGGTATTAAGTAGGTGTACTCCTTCACTTCTAGGAGACCACAGCACGCACAATAACGTTAACAACTAAGCTAACAAAGTTAAAATATTAATGAAAGGTAAAATTAGGAAACAGTTAATACATATTTAAAGGACATCAAAAAAAAATACAACATTTAGAGATACTTAATGTACAATAGATTCTGATATAATAGATTCTGTGTAAGCTAACCAATGAAATAATAAACACAGAAATAATAAAGTAGAAGAAGAACTCACCCCAATACTCCCGAACTCACTTAGCTCAGCGAACGCCGGAACGATAGTCTCAATCATCTTTACTGTTATCACTGAAACTAACGAGTTACTTAACTCAAGCTCAAACACACACTGATAACAAATTGTCTTGAACCGATATATATAGTCTTTGTATATAAATAAACAATGTCTACCTATATGTATTCATTTCTATAAATATAGCTAGTTTTTTCCCCACTTCACGCAGGCTTCAATTTAGAAGATTAAAAAAGTGAATGAATTTAGATTGTGTTGTTCCAAAAATAGAATTGTGCAAATAGGTTGATTAATCATAGTGATAAAGCGATTTATTTTTCAATAAAATTAACGGGATTAAGGTTGGTGAGCCAAGTCAGCCTTTAATGTTCACAGAGTTTGGACACAGGTCTCCTCTCTTTGAGAGGGAGTGGGCTATAATCCACCAAGCGGGCTCAATGCGGGTTGATGGATATCACAAATGTCTTCGAATTTTTGGTTTGGTTTTTGGTAAGGATGATGGCAATGGAAGAAATGGAGAAAATATGTTGTCCAGGAATGACAGGAAAGGCAAAAATAGCTCCCACGAGCATACTTAGAATACAGACCACAGTAAAGCCAATGACGGTTAAAGACCGCATTATAATCGTAAGGAAATGTTTTAAGATTGACAGGCTCATTTTGTTCATCATCAGTGGACTCTCTATTTAATGCTAGACTCATGTTACTCATAATAGTTTATTTAAGTGTCTTTTAGTTTAGTTTAGTTAGTAAGTGTTTTCGTGCATTACCTATGGATCTCTGGTCTGAAAATAAAGATTTATTATTATTATTGCGTGTATCTACTATTTTTGCATTAGTAATCTTGATGGCTAGATTGATTGACAACTATGGAACCGGTTACATTTTTCTAGTAATGGCACTGGTTGGTGGGAATTCTGACAATGAGATGACAACCTCGTTCAAAACGAGGTATGAACGTGAGTAGGGGAAGACCAATAAACGATGACTGGACTGTGTGAAAGATGATATAGTTAGAACAAGAGTGATGAATATCTATATATACTACTGAGATGACGACTAATACAGAAGCTTTGAAGAAAAATACATTCGGATCCTTATCCAAATGTATTTTTCTCCTGCCCTTGCAGGAGAATGATGAATGATGATGAGATAACTACCTCGTAGTGTTTTTGTGACCCAAACCATTAACAAAACTGTGAACATATAGTGTGCTTACTTACCAGAAGGTTATCAAAAATATGAGTGTGTAAAATAAATAATTTATAAAAAAACTTTCATGAAGTTATAAATGAAATGTCATAAATTCCAATGTGATTCAGCAGTAAACCTTGACATAAAGGTACAATAAATCCTAATAAAAATAATGGATTCAGTTCATTTCAGTATTTTATTATTGTACACAATTTTACCATCAATTTGAAAGTTTTTATCTGCTAGCTTATCAAGTTCTTGCTTACTCGGCTGTTTTTATTCGTTGCGCTGTAAAACCTCAGTTTTTTTAGTACTTTTTGTTTCTTTTATCTTAGTTCTCAGTTACATTATTCCAAAATCACAATAACTTTTCTGTTAACTTTAAGTATAGGTACTGGTTTCATCAGAGAAAGTTAGGTTTTTGAGTTCTTTCATTATTAATCTGAACTAATCCCTAGAATTATAACGAGGGTTCTTTCAAATGTACATACTCTCCTGTTGTTTCTCTTTTTTTCATACGTTAACCAATTAACACATTTTATTATTCTTTATTTAGTCCAGCAACTGCTATACTCCAAAATAGCTGGAAAATGCTACTATTTTCATCCTCCAGCGAGTTTAACAAAAAAAAAAAAAACCCTTAATTCAATAAAACCAGAAAAAAGTCTTTTGTTATGCTAACCACAGCAAGGTTGACAAAAAAATTACAATCATCTTTAACAAAAGATTAAACGGTGCAATTCAAACATAGTGACAAAAAAAGTAAAATGTCAATGTAAAAGATCACAGAACAGAAATAGGTAGATGTAAATAGTAGTTTGTGTCACGAGGGACCAAAATAATGTATTGAGGGCGAGAGCGATTGTTTGATTCCAGAGCGAAGCGAAGGATTCTAGAGTAGAATCCTAAGCGTAGCGAGGGATTCAAAGTACGTCGCTCGATGTTAAATAATTTTGGTACCGTGTGGTACACTTTGCTTTTCATCCCCCTCTATGAGAAAAATAAATAAGATGCATATCTTATTTATTTTTCTCAATTTTTAGTAGTGACGCATATATTACATAACCAAATTACAAATTGATATTAATATCAAATTAAAATTGTCTTTCATATTTTGACAAAAAGTAATGAAAACACAAATAAGAAGTTACCGCGTATTATTTTTTAATTTGTTTAACCAATGGCACGTCGGCAGGCGCGTTTTTCATTTCAACTTGACTCTCCATGAAACTTTTTAATTAAATAGTATTCCAGATTCAAAAGTCATTTCGTCACTGTTATTAAGTGCGCCGGAATGACCCATTTGCTCGCACTTATCGAGGAACCCTTCGCCTCTTTTCAAATAGATGGTATGAGAATATATATATATATATAAATAAAATAAATATATTTTTTCTGTTGTTTAAACTCAAACTCAAACTCAAAGCATTTATTTCAATTAAACCATTTACAGGCACTTTTGAATTGTCAAGGAGTTGGTCAGTTAGAAATATGAAGCTAGTTGCCCATTCCAAAGCGTAGTAGGTACCTATGGAGAAGAACGGGCAAGAAACTCCATGGACACTCTTTTAAATTAAATTGATACATAAAGATTAGTACAAAAATAATGTTGAAATTATAACTAAATGTGAGGACGATGTAAAATAAAAAAACGCGCCCATAGTAAAAAGAGAAACAAAAACAATTTCTAAATAAAATAATTACAAATAAGCCGAGGACGCTAAGAGGTGACCAGTCCCAACTAACGGCGCCCGTTCACGAGCATGACGCATGGATTAGCACCATTCAGCTCAACCATTTTGAAGGGAGCTAAATGATCCAACACACGCGCCACCATCAGCGAGACATCTGAGTGAGCATGACATACTCTCAGCCGCCAGGACCCATTCAAGTCAATTACATAACCGGCAAATGGTAGCTCTATTATACATAGTACTCACACCTGTGCAATGCAATTATACAATACAACGTAGGTTGAATTTATACAATGCAAAGATAGTCTTACAATGTTCAGCTGCTCCAACAGTATTTTCAAATGTTAATTATTCAATTGGTTGTGGTTGTGGAGCGGGATCAGCATTGAGCCAAGCATTTTTATCAGCGATGTAATCACCCAACTTATAATATGCCTGCCTGCATAGTGTGCGTTTGATACAAGATTTGAATTTCGTTTCATTCAGTTGAAGTATGTGGGGTGGAATTTTATTGTAACATTTTAAACAGTACCCCATGAAAGATGAGTCTACTTTAGCCAGTCTGAAACCTGGCTGAGATAATAGGTCCCTATTTCTAGTACTATAATTATGTCTTTCACCTCTTTTACTAAAATGATGTAAATTTTTTCTTACGTACATGATGTTTTCGTAGATATATTGACAAGGTACCGTCATGATGTTAATGTCCTTAAACCGGTCCCTTAGAGAATCGCGCCTGCGGAGATTATAAATGGCTCTGATAGCTCTTTTCTGCAGAATAAAAATTGACTCGATGTCTGCAGCCCGTCCCCAAAGTAAAATACCGTAAGACATGATACTATGAAAGTAACTAAAATAGACTAGCCTCGCGGTATCTACATCAGTAAATTGACGGATTTAATAACGGTTTTAATAACAGTGTAGGTAGAATAAATACATGAAACCACCCGCGTCATTCATGTCGTGGGAAGTTTCCAGCAAAAGTTGTTAAAATGAAAAATTATTTTCTGATTAACAAAGTAATGATTAAAATGTATTTTTCCATATAAAATCTCGCAGTAGCAACCCGAAGTCTGGATATGCGCCCGGTATTACGAGGGACTTAAACGTAACTGGCGTAATTTGGGTGAACTACGGATATACCTCTGCCTACCCCTTCGGAGTCTACCGACTTGACTTTATGTTATGTATATTTCGATACCACTTATTGGGCTTTGATTCCTCATAATCATCCTTTCTTTTCAATACGTCTTTTTTAGCCGTAGTAAACAAAAAACCCTTATAGTTTTGCCATGTCCGTCTCGTCTGGCTGTCTGTTCCCGCTGTAGCTCAGAGACGCTTAGTACTAGAAAGCTGTAATTTGGCATAGGTATACATATTAATCACGCCGACAAAGTGCTAAAATAAAATATTGAAAAACTTTATTTTTAAGAGTATCTCCCTTGCACGTAATGTGGGAATGATGTTTTTTTTCTCGTTGTGGGATATAGTTAGATAGGCCGATCAAAAATATTCGATTGAACGGGGTCTGTGAACACCACTTTTCGATTCAAGGATCCGCTTGCGTAATATTAAGCATTAAAGTGCTAATTTTTGTTAGAGTCAAGTGCCCCCCCCCCCCCCTCCCTGACAGCTAAACGGTTGTTTATGGGCATGTGAAAAAATTCATGGCAGTAGTACATATAATGAAATATAAAACTATCACAGCTAAGTAGGCTTTACAAGTTAACGAGTTATAGTCGACCAAGTTGGAGAATTGACCATGGCATATATCGATGTATGGGAGAACATGTTTTTCAACTACAATGTCAAGTTTGTTTTTGGGACAAATTCATCCCGACTTCCCAACCACGGAAACCTTCATTGTGCGTGGTCCGACACGCACTTCACCTGTTTTGTTTGTCTACATCTTTTCAAAACTAAACGTTAATCAACCAAGTCAGCCTATAGCAGTACCTACACTGCTAATCATAAGCCTTTCCCAGGCTGCGCCACAATCACCTCCTTCTGCGAAGCAGTAATGCTCGAGAAGGAGGAGGCGGGACGCTTGAGGGAGAGGCAAGTTTCACGCCCTCTTGCCCCTAGCCGCCGCAGGAGACGCCCCGGGCGTTGGGAATCCCGGGCGGATTTCCGGCCACCGTAGGCGCGGGCTTGCGGACGGTGAGCAATGGGTAGCTCACCGTCCGGCAAGGACCAGGCCCGGGTCGACGGCGCGTCGTATTCCACGCGCACATATGTAGGGATGTCGTCAGCACATATGCCACTAGGGCCGATGCCTGCCGGGGTCGCGGGAAGGTACTAATGGGTCACCGAGGCCCCCGCAACACAGGCAACAGGAAGGAATACGGGTGGGTTTTAGTCAGTAAGAGTCTGACACACCCTCCCGCTCCGCCCAGAGCGGGATAAGTTATTTGATGATTACCCATCCAAAAAAAAAAAAAGGCTGCGCCACAATACTCTGTTCTCCGCCTTCCACATCCAGAATATCCCAGCCATCTTCTTAAGGTCGTTCTTCGATCTGGCTGGGGGGCGTCCCATACTACATTTGCCGATTGGTCTCTACTCCAGGACTCGTCTGCTCCACCAGCCATTGATCCTTTAACAAATATGGTCAGCCCACTGCCACTTCGGTGTGTTCTGCTTAACTATCTCTTATTTGGTTTAGATGAAACTAGAAGCAGATGTCAGCAAGGGTAAGTGTTTTATATGTTGTTTTGATTAGGTACCACACCAACGCTGGTGGAACATTTCGGATATGAAAACATGGTATCGAACTCAAACGCAAACTCGAAGCATTTATTTCAATTAAACCATTTACAGGCACGTTTGAATTGTCAAGGAGTCGGTCAGTTAGAAATATGAAGCTAGTTGCGCATTCCAAAGCGTAGTAGGTATCTGTGGAGAAGCAACTCCATGGACACTCTTTTAAATTATATTGTTACATAAAGATAAGCCGAGGCAGCTAAGATATGACCAGTCCCAACTGACGGCGCCCGTTCACGAACATGACGCATGGTTCAACACCGTTTAGCTCAACCATTTTGAATGGAGAGCAGCTAAATGATCCAACACACGCGCCACCATCAGCGAGACATCTGAGTGAGCAGTACTCACAGCTGTGCTGTGCAATTATATAATACAATACGAAAAAAGTATGAAAAATAGACTAAAATCTACTAGATAATTGAAGCTTATTCCTAATGTCGTGAATACTACGTTTTGGTAGGTGTATCTGTACACCCACATTTCGCCAGTTCTATTTAAGTCCCATGTAATAGGGGGCGAGCCTATTGCCATCAACCGGGCGCAAATCCAGACTCCGGGCTGCTACTGAGAAATTCCAGATAGAAAGACCCAATGACACTTTGCCCGGCCCGGGAATCGAACTAAGAACCTCATGCTCAGCAGTAGCGCTTGCGATCACTAGACCAACGAGGCAGTTCATTTTATTTAAATTACTATAATACAGGTCTCATAATCCTACGCCATTAAATGTATCATAAAACTGAGTTGATTTAGAAGCTTGGTTTCTTTACGAGTTTTATGTTTTTAATTTAAACCTTAGCATTTTTTTAAATCATCATATTGGATTTCATTATCTTCATAACAGGTCGTTAATGTTGGTATAATGTTAAATGAAGACTACAAAGAAGGATATTACTACATTATCTTGAAATGGAAAAGAAAGGAAGAAAAACATTGAATGTAATTTATTGACACAACTGGGTCACAATTATAGAGACCGTGTTACACAACGGGTAGATCCAATATACCTAGTGGGGTTACATACATAATCAGCCTGTAATGTTCCCACTGCTGGAACATAGGCCTTCTCTCTGTGAGAGGGAGTGGGCCGTAATCCACCACGCGGGCCCAGTGCGGGTTGGTAGATGTTACATATCTTCGAATTTTTGGTTCTAGGACATGCCGGTTTCCTCACGATGTTTTCCTTCACCGTTTTGAGAGCAGTGGTGATGAAATATTTACACAAATCCGGGCGTAGGTCCGGATTCGAACCTACGCCCTACAACTTGTAAGACGCGGCTGTTACCACCGGACCACCACTGCTCTGTATCTGCTAGTGGGGTTACAAAGGTATAAACTGTCGATTTTATTTTCAAGTTAAATAATTAATTTTACGAGAGCTTAAAGGCTAGAGTTTTAGTTTTGGGTAAACATTAAAAGTTAATCACCAGAGATTACAGACGTATATTTCGAACACCGAATGTAGAAGTTAGGAAAAAAATCTACTGTAATTTGAAACTGTGACAAGCTTCAAAAAATCGTGCGTTTAAATTCTATGGATTAAACAACCATGACGTGAATCCCCTTTTGTTTTTGGTGGGATATTATCAAATAACTTCTCGCGCTCTGAGCGAAGCGGGAGGGTGTGTCAGACTCTTACTGACTAAAACCTACCCGTGTTCCTTCTATTGCCTGTGTTGCCAGAGGCCACATTATTCCTTTCGGACTTTCCTGCGACCCCGGGACGTGAACCACCTTATGATCACACTTACAGTTTTATCAGCACATTTTTTTTTTATAAATCTATTAAAAGCTGCTGCTTGGATAATAGAAGCTGCTTAATAGAAGAGTGAAAGAACACTATCTTTCCACTTTCCCATAGTTGCATATTCCTGCCGGGGTCGCGGGAAGGTACTTATGGGTCACCGAGGCCCCCGCAACACAGGCAACAGGAAGGAATACGGGTGGGTTTTAGTCAGTAAGAGTCTGACAGACCCTCCCGCTCCGCCCAGAGCGGGAGAAGTTATTTGATGATTTCCCACCCTCAAAAAAAAAAAAAAAATAGTTGCATATTATGTATTTATTATTTTATATCTACTATTAATTACTATTTAGTGATATTTATTTTAGAAGTATACACACGGTGTCTACATCTCTTTGTCTACTGTCCTATCGCAGGTTTACTGGAAGAGATTACTTTAGAAATAAGCATCACCTTTGTACGTATTTTTCTGATCCTTTCTTCTTGTTTGTTTATACTGTGTGTAAATAAATAAAAAAGATTATTTTATAAGTAGGTATTTTATATTTTACTTACACTTTGTACGCAGTAGAGTCACCCTACATCGATTATAGGTGATAGATCACTTAACATTGGTTTGAAACCGGTTTGAGCAACGCGTGCGAAGTCACTGGGGTCGCGTTTCAATGATAAGACGGGACTATGGCAGACGTTTATGTAATTACGTTTTATTTTAATGATAAAGCATTTAATAACATAAATATTTTAATTATTTTGGTTAAGGTACTCGTAGCTACTATTGTTTGGTGTCTATCTAAATTGATTGTTTATTGTTTTTATTTGCATTATAACAACTAGAAAGAATTGTGTTAGTAACAGTATTATTTGAAATCTCAAATCAGATTTTAAGATGTTATTGTTTTATGAATGAACTTTAAATAATATAAAATTGGGTGAAAAGTGTTGTTTTTTCAAGGTTTTATAATTATGTGGACCCAGAATATATTTTTTTATGAGAGAAGATTTTCATCAATAACCTTCATACAGCTTACAAAACAAAACTTATCTTTTAATTTTAATTGCGCCTCATTTTATAAAGATTTTTGTATCGATGCCACGCGTAGAAAAAACGTGCCCAGTTGAAAGATCAATATAATGCATGAAGAATTAATTGGTCAAGGACAGCTAATGAGACACAATTTATTTTTTATTGTTTGACTCCGAATCGGTGTCGCGCGGGGCTTAAGGTAGACTGGAAGCTTATAGATCGCTATAACCAATTCAATGTGTCCTGCTAATATTATAAATGGAAAAATGAGTTCCTTTGTTTGTTACGCTTTCACGCTAAAACGGCTGAACGGATTTGGATAAAATTTAGCACATGGGTAGACCATGACCTGGATTAGGACTTTTTGTATCGCTGTTCCCATAGGATCGAGACTTATGCGGGTGAAACCGCGAGGCGCAGCTAGTAGTCAATAATTTAAAGTCGGTAGGGGTGCGTAGTAGATGTAAACGAAGCAAAAGGACTATGTAAGGGTTGTAGCAGGTGCGTTCTGTAGTTTCTGCCCCCACGGGGAGAAGGCGTGAATTGTATTTATGTATGTAATCTGTCGTAAATATTACACATCAGTTTTTAGTAAAAGTTCGGTTTTACAACTTAACCTTAACTGTACTTTGTATCTGACTTTTTAGGAGGACATCACTGAAAAGGTCAATGTATGCCCTTGAACCGGAAGACGGAGCTTTGGAAAGCTTCCTACAAGGTAGACCGATGACCTTGTGAAGGCCGCAGGAATCCGCTGGATGCGGGAAGCACAGAACCGGTCGAAGTAGCGGTGCTTGGGGATGCCTATGTCCAGCAGTGGACGTCTTTCGGCTGAAAGGATAATGATGATGGTGTCCTTGAACAAAGAATTTTCTCTGTAGGCTAAGAAAAAAAACAGTTGGCAAACTCTCTAAGCAAAGTCACACCTCGCTTCAATATTCAACTTCAACAATAAAACAATTCCAGTGTCAATACACGTCAATCTATATATTCTATCTATCTATCTATCTTCTATATAAAAACAGTCTAGCTTTTGCACGCGGGTTCGCCTGTGTGGAGGTCGGAAATTGTCCAACGCAAATGTACTTCCGGGATTAATTTATCCTATGTGTTAATCCAGGTTATTAACTGTCTGTGTGACAAATTTCACCCAAATCCGTTCAGCCAATTTTTCTGTCGTAGTAATAGCAGAGGAAAAGGTCATTGACTCCTGCGCCACCGTCAACCATAATTATTTTGTAACGCGTAATTTTTAAATCTGTAATAATTATCTTTTAAAGTATTCATTTAACTGAGGCAAATTTGAATCTAAATTAAATGCCTAATTTAAATAACATATTTTACTGGGTGAGGATTATTATAATAACGTTCAAAATAGCTTTAGAAATAACTATACATTTTCATCAAATTCTGAAAGATAAAAATGGTTACTGTGGTTCGTCCTTAGAAGATAGACATTATTATGCTGTAGCGGACTTTTTTGTTTATCTTTTTAAGATGTATAATTCTGTACAACATTATTTTTACGTATCTCTTACGGTTTACACGGCGCACGCCAGTAAAACTTACAGTCGGCCTGATTTTTTCCGACATTTTCAACAATAATCTTCATAGCTCAGACAATTTACACAAAACCTTGATGAATTATACAGTTGAAACTTTCTCATGAATCACTGCTTCTATTGGTGTAAACAGTTTTAAAAACCGTCCGGTAGTTTTTTAGTTTATCGCGTTCAGACAGACAGAGGCGGCGGAGGACATTGCTTTATAATATGTAAGGATGTATAAAAAGTAAAACTGACTGACTTTCTGACATATCAACCCACAGTTAAAACTATTGGGCCTATGAACGTGAAATTTTGCACAAGCCTTCTTTATAATGTACGCCTATATTACATAGCACTATGAACCTTTTGAAAATTCAATCTTAAAGCGAGTAAAATTTTGTTTGTATGAGAAATCTGAATTCGTTATTAAACTTGAAACTTGCCACGAATATTTATCTTAGTAAGTAAAATTTTGTCATTATTAGTTTTTCAGAACTACCTCTCAAACGAGGGGGAGAGAGGGGCTGTTAAATTTTGTACGGCAGAATTTTAACGCGCGGTCCGGTTAACTAGAAACTTAGTATCTTTAACTTTGACAGAAAATCAACACAAATAAGTCTTTAGGTTTTGTAAATTTTCGACCTCAAACGGGGCAAAAAGGGTAAGTATTTTAATTTTAAAAGGAGGATTTGGCTGCGTGGTTTGATTATCTCAAAAATTGGTATAAATTATCTTTAAGTCAGATTTTGTAAACGTCCCAATTTTTCAAAATTCTAACCGTGTGGGGGGAAAAGAAGAGATACAGTTTATATGAAAAATCTTATTCCTTTAATCTGTAAACTTAACCAAATACTGATTTATCTAAGTAAATGATAAATATCGTTATCATTATTTTCGAAAGCTACCTTTTAAAGGGGGTAGTCAAATTTGTAGGGGAAAGTACGAAATCCACGCGAAAGAAGTCGCGGGCAAAATGCTAGTGTTAGCATAAATATCAATTTCATATTGCCTAGTAACTTGAGAGAGTAGTCGCTAATATCCCCTGAGTCCTTCTGAAAGGTTACGTCTATGTTCTGAAGATATTACCTTTGTGTAGCACATTTTCAAAGTATTGCTCAAGTGTCACTCGGAGTTATTTAGTTTTAGTTTCGAAAAATCTACTGGAATTTGCGACGTAAAATTGAAAATATACTACACCGAAAAAAATACTTTATACAATACTTGAATTTGTTCTTAGCAACAAGAGACTTAAATATTTTAGCAGATACTGATCAAAATGTAAAGCGAACAATTTCATTCTAGTTACACTCAATCTAATAAACTCTAGAAACATTTGTGTAGTCAACAATCTAGAGCTATACTGATGCTTATGATTACAAGACACGTCCCGTACAGAAAATTATTGTATTCAGAGAACCAATTTGTAGACCGGGCGAATAAGGGGTTCGGTCAGAGCGCGGCGGGTGGTAGGGGAGAAAAAGGAACAGTAGAAAAAAACTCGACTCAACAAAGCACTCGCTAGTCGACTACTTACTCTTAATGAGTACAATGAGTATATCAATCAAGTAGTGTTCTGTAGAGTATAATTATGTTCCTTGCTCGTACGCAATGCGCAATTTTATATTCATCTAAAGTGATTTGAGCAAAAGAAGAACAATTCTATTCTAATTGTTCTTCTTTGCTCAAATCACTCACGCAAACGGAATATACACAATATCTCAAAGTATTCTAACTAGTAACCAGCACAAAAATTATAGTTATTGCAAAAAACATACATTTAAAATAATATCACAATATAGTAAATATCATTAATAGGTACATCTCTCAAAGTTAGATTTCTTAAGGAACAAATTTATCTAAGAGAGATGTATTATTGATTCTAATGATTATAATTCTTTTAAGACGCTGGCAACACCTGAACCGCGATCACTGTCAGACTGCATAGAAAAATAAAATAAATTATTTAAAAAACAAAAACCCCGACTGCAAAAACACATAACTGAAAAGAGAAAAACAAGCATTATAATCTATAGAATTTTGGTATCGCAGGCGGGGACAATCAAAAGTTACACCATATTTCAGGTTATTCGACTGTCCCCGCCTGCAAGACCAAAATTATATAGATTATAATGCTTGTTTTTCCCTTTTCAGTTAAGTGTTTTTGCAGTCGGGTTTTTTGTTTTTTAAATAATTTATTTTATTTCAAGCTTTTTAGTTTTATTAACATATATATTTGATAATAACTCATTACTAGCTTTTATTTGATACCAATATTGTTGCAATTAATTTAAAAAAATACCCTTCCCCTCCTTTTTTTGTATTTGCAGATGCAATTTATAAATATTATATAGCCTATGTCACTTCCACAATTAAGACGAATCTAAGGACACCTCATATGTTAAAATCCATCAAGCCGTTTAGGCTACAGACCGTGCCAAAGAAATAGACATACATTCATACATACCCTCGAAAAACATTACCCTCCTCAGGCAGTCGGGTAAAAAGAGAAGCGCGATGACACAGCGCTTGTATTGAATTGCAAAATATGGAGCAATTATCTATTTATTCAAAATTGAGTTGAGTAATCAAAAATAAAAAACAAACAAGTTCTGCATTCAAATAAGACGTTCTTGTTATTAATTAAATACGTAACTTATGCTGATATTTAATACAGATATTTTGGCTTGGAACTCAAGGTAAGAGGTTAATTTAACGTTAGTTTGTATCGAGATTTTTTTTCAAAACGTGTTTTGGTAACAATCAAGTACTAAGATTGAAAATTATCTGTCATGAAAATTAACATATATTTTTTCCGCTACCACAAACTGTACAGATTTGGCATTTTTTTTTTTCTTAAGACAAGCCTATTTTGGTTATTTGCCTCTTGTCAGCGCCTTAATACATATTTGTTATGGTTGCCAATCATATTTTGATCAAGATACAACCTGAACCTGCAAATTGCAAAAATCGTAAGAAAATATGAATTTTGCGGGCTACCACTGCAGATCCAACTTAAATCTGACTCAGAACTTACGACGTACATTTGAAGATAATTTACTTTAATCATAATCTACGTGTAAAGAAAAGCAGTACATTATGCCAGAATTAAAACTTTTGTTTTCATTCAACACCGATTCGGAGTCAAACAATAGAAAATCAATTGTGTCTCATTAGCTGTCCTTGACCAATTAAAACAAATTTAAGTTTTCTATTTGTGTTGTTATTTCAAATGGGCTCCACACTGTGAGATCTTCGAATGGCAGATTGTAAATTGACTTCGTGAATCGTGTGCTACAAAATTTTCCGTTTGGCTGAAACTGTGTCGATACGATTATTGATGACAGACCTGCTTCCAATTCAACTTTGAAACTGATAACAACAAAGTGATATTGAGCAATATTTTTGATCTTTTATATTGGGACTGGGAAAGAAAACGCACGATATGTGTTCAGAAGGCAAAAAGCTGAACGATTTAACTAATTAATACCGAAACACTGGCACGTGTATCGGGCAATGCACTTCACTCTTAACTTACAGCTTATCGATAATCGACTTAAGTTATTAAGATTTATATCCATTGCTCTTATTGTATAGAAACCATCTATGAGACTAGAGACAAACGCAGCAATGAATACTACATATCGACTGGTCGTCGTATATACTCTAGACCTTCCTTCCCTACTTAGATGTAATTAGAACGAAACCCAAAAACAACGTTATCGCCAGTAGAAATATCCAGTTTTATCCAGTTTCTCGAGACACAAAGGACAAAGATCGGTCCTTGCATACGCTGGTGCACTAGTAATGTTCTTCCGTTAATTTATGACAGCCTGGTACCTCGAGTCGTGAACTCATTGCTATTTACGAGTAGGGTTAGGTTATCTGTGATATAATCTGGTTACTGGCAGACACTTTGGAACATATGCACACACATTACAGCTATTATGTCGTGCGATTTTGAAAAGAGGGATGTCAAATATGCAATTATGGCCTTCATTTTCTAATATAACTTTTTAAATTACACCGTTGAAAAATGCCAAAAAAATCAAGCAAGCAAGCAAGCTTGGTAAACGTAAGTGATAATGTTCGTAGGAACTACATTTGTAAGTAACCAAGTTGCTACCTTTCTAAGATAGTAAGATGCTTCCTATTGATAGACACCATTTATCGATAATCAGACAAACTACCTAATGACCAACAATTACAATTTACGGAATGAAATTGTGTCCATATTGAATGTAATCAATCATTATTTGCATTGTTGTTGGTTCATCTCACTGTTTAGTAAACCTGGATTTATGGACACAAATCCCTGTTTATTTAACCAATTTGGTTGAATATTGAAACGTTTGATTAATAAAATTTTATTCAGATCCACATTAAAATAATACATTAATATTGATGTAACTGGTGACCGAAAAGCTGGCGACGTTCTCGCGCAACGCATCAACATTGAAATTCAGCGAGGATATGCTGCCAGCATCCTCGGTACAGTGCCTCGAGGGCCTTTTTAGGGTTCCGTAGTAAACAAGGAACCCTTATAGTTTCGCCATATCCGTCTGTCTGTCTGTCTGTCTGTCCCCGCTGTAGCTCAGAGACGCTAAGTACTAGAAAGCTGTAATTTGGCATAGGTATACATATTAATTACACCGACAAAGTGCTGAAATAAAATCTTGGAAAAAAATATTATAGGGTACCCTTGCACGTAATGTGGGGATGATATTTTTTCTCGTCTACCCCATGTAAAAACACTCCAATTAACAACTAACATGCGAGTATTTTTGCAACAAGATGAAACTGCAAATGTGTTTGCGAAGCAGTTGTTAGACATTGGAAATAATAAAGTTGCAGTGGACACCTCGACCAGATTCATCACATTACCCACAGATTTCTGACACATCACACACTCAAAAGAGGAGCTTATACAGCGTGTTTTCTCAGATATAGCGCAAAAGTTCAATAACCATAATTGGCTGGGTGAACGAGCAATATTGGCGGCGAAAAATAAAGATGTCGAGGATCTCAATGCGACCATTCAGAATTTTCTTCCAGGACAGTTGGTTTCCTTTAAATCAGTCGACACCGTTATGAACCAGGATGACGTAGTCAACTATCGCACGGAGTTTTTAAATTCACTGGAATTGTCTGGATTACCACCTCACAATTTGCAGTTAAAAGTAGGATCAGTTGTCATCATCATCAACATTAATCAACCTCGACTGTGCAATGGAACAAGACTGGCTGTGAAAAAGCTGATGAATAACGTCATTGAGGCAACAATCATAAAAGGAAAATACAAAGGAGAGGATGTCTTGATCCCGCGGATACCGATGATTCCAACCGATTTACCATTCGATTTTAAACGCTTACAATTTCCAGTACGTCTGGCCTTTGCGATGACCATTAAGGTGAAAACTATCACAGCTAAGTGAGCTTTACAAGTTAACGAGAACTAGTCGACCAACTTAAATTTTCAGTTGGAAAATTGACCGTGGCATATTTCGATGCTATGGGAGATCGTGTTTTTCAATTACAATTTTAAGTTTGTTTTTGGGATAAATTCATCCCAACTTCCCAACTACGGAACCCTTCATTGTGCTTGGTCCGACACGCACTTGGCCGGTTTTTAGGTTTAACTTATTTTAATTTAATTTAGTTAATATTAATAATCATCTTGTAATTTGGTTATGTAAATAAAAGAGTCTCATACATTAAGTAAATCATGAAGTTATCTTCGGCATACATTGTAGCACTCTGATATACTCGTATTAACACCAGCGTGGTCGACGGCGCGTCGTATTCCACGCGTGCCTCAAAGAGATGTCGTCAGCACAAATGTAGACAAATGTAGGGGTCCACTAGGGCCGATGCCTGCCGGGGTCGCGGGAAGGTGTTAAAGGGTCACCGAGGCCCCTGGCAAGACAGGCATCAGGAAGGAATACGGGTGGGTTTTAGCTAGTAAGAGTCTGACACACCCTCCCGCTCCGCTTGATGATTTAACAACCAAAAAAAAAAAAAAAAGCATGCTAGAACGTGTGCTTTGCAGGTTACCGTACCAGGGGTAAAACGTGACAACAGGACGTGACCTCGTAATTAGGGTTCCACCGTCTGTCTGCCTATCTGTTCGTTTGTTGGTCTATATCTTTAGAACTGAAGAAGGCCGGTTGACTCAGGACCCTCCTATCACAAACACCTTTCTATAATTAAGATTGTGAATTTATAAGATAGCCAGTGCCTGTCATAAGTATGAGGAAAAGATAAATAAGGATTTACGAATGATTGAGAAAAAACGGTAATCACTAGACTCAATGCTGAGACCATCAGACCATCGGTGGTCTGCCGGGGTCGCGGGAAAGTACGAAACTGCTGGGGTCACGGGAAAGTACGAAAGGGTTACCGAGGCCCCTGGCAACACAGGCAACGTAAGGAAAACGGGTGGGTTTCAGTCAGTAAGAGTCTGACACACCTTCCCGCTCCGCCCAGAGCGGGAGAAGTTATTTGATAATTACCCACCCAAAAAAAAAGATCATCTTCGGTCCTACGATGTTTTCCTTCACTAAACTTAATTAAGGTGAAAAAACTATTATTTTTATCGAGTTTTAGGTTTTATAAAAATATAACCTAAAATCTGAAAAATATTTAGGTTCATAGAAGCATCTTTACCTCGAAGAACCTAGATCTTTTTAGGACAAAGTTTTTCTTATATTTTTTTAGATAATGAATGGAAATAAACACGGAATTAGGATGATTCAGTTATTTTTATCACTCAAGTTACGTACGAGTAATTTTACCGAGTGACCGAGTTAAATGATAATAATTAGCAGATCGCTTGTTACTAGTTGTTTATTTTCTGCCTAATTATACGCATTACTGTAATTGTTTACAATGATTTGGTGATTAAAATAAATAGCGGTTACGGTCGAGAAGGCTCCACGCGGTTTTACCACATTTTTTTTAAAAAAAGCTAAATATTAAAACATTCATTCGCCTAATTATTCATTATTAGTGGTCGCCCGTTGTTCGAAATTTAACCCCCTTTATTTACAATTTATATAGTACTTTCTAATTCCATGACTGTACTAATTCTATGCTATCTTATAGTACTTACTTATTCTATTCTCAACATGTCACTTCCTGTCTGACACACTTCCATCCCTTTTCACGTAATTGCTCCCACAGAAAGCCAGAGGAAAGATGTTACACATCAAAATTTGCAGTGGCATAACTAGTTTTTTTTATTGGATGGAAAATTGTCATTTTAATAACTTTTCCCGCCCTGGGTGGAGTGGGAGGGTGTGTCAGACTCTTACTACCTAAAACCCACCCGTGTGCCTGTGTTGCCAGAGGCCACGGTATCCCTTTTGGACTTTCTACCATGTTTCTACCACGTTATGTTATCTACCATGTTTGTATTCCAAGATAACATTCTAACTGCAAATGTAAGTTTGTACACACAATATTAAGAGATTTATCATGTTATTTTAACACCATAGACTTCTTTTAGGTTTTCCTGTAATCTGTAAGTAAAGAATACTTTTCATTAAAAAAAAATCGGCTCAGTATTTTCGGAGATAAGGGGGGGGGGGGCAATTACACATCAATATCGATTTTCTTAAATTACTTTAAAACTGTGTATTTAGAAAAAATAGACCCTCGCAATAAACCCTTTCATTTGATATGTCACGGGGTACAGTTCGAAAAACTTTAATTAATTATTTAGCCCCCAAAAGTGACCCTCATATTCAAAATTCATTTATTTGAGTTACACGTCCGTGTTTGGGTCACAGAAACTCATAATTATGTGTATTATTTATTATTATAGTAGATTAGATTACTAGGTTATTACCTAATTGTTACCTTCTAATAATGTTCTCTAATTCTTCTAATTAGAAGGTAACAATTAGGTAAAGGTAAATTACCTTTACCTTATTGTTACCTTCTAATAATAATCGAATCCGAATCTATTATAGAGATAATTATTGAGTTATTTGAGTTATCAAATAACTCAATAATTGCCTAATTAGGCAATTAGGTAATTATTTATATAGGTATCTTTTTGGTTTCTAGCAGAATCATAGTATGTTTCACTCCTTTTAAGAAGATGATTCCAGAATCTTGAATCACTTAGCTGGTGGGTAACTTTGCTTCGAACAAGCACAAGAAAAAAATTTGGCAAATGACAAAAAAAAACATGAATTTTTATTTAACAATCACCAATATTGTATTGGTGATGATTAAATTAATGTTTTCTTTTGAACTTCGCGGCCGTCGGGTGAAAAAGGAATCGAAAGATTCCAAAGTAAAAGCACCACCGGCATTTTTAAGCGTTAACTCTTTTCGAAGCGCAGCATACAATAGGCGACGACGATGCGTCCCTAGTCGACGCTTGTCGAGTGCACCACTTCCATTACGCGCCATCCATACATTGATGTATTACACTCCGTCTTATAGCCAGTACACTGCTTTATTCAGAATGCGAAATTGAAGACTAGTGCTGGGGGAGGCAAAAAACGTAAAATCATACACAACATCACGAATGTATTCCCTGAAGGGTTAGGCAGATGTGTACCTATAGTACACCCAAATTTCGCCAGTTATGGTTAAGTCCCGTTTAATAATAATAATAATAAAATGTATAATATAATATAATATAATAATAAACACGCTCGCTTGTCGGCTCAGTACCAGACTGTTTTGGAATCTGGTTCGCTACCCCAATTCCTAACAACAGGCTTAACCCACCTGCTCCAAAAATCAGGTAGCACCGCGGAACCCAAAAATTATAGACCTATCACGTGTTTACCGACGGTCTATAAAGTTCTTACATCAATTTTGAGAGCAAAAATTAACAAACATTTAGACACCAACTCCATCATGTCTGCCTCTCAATATGGATGTAGGAATGAGTCCCGCGGTACTAAGGAACTACTCCTCATTGATATGACCATTAGTCAACAGGTTCGTTGTTCCCGAAAGGATCTGTCGACATGTTGTATAGATTATAAGAAGGCCTATGACTCGGTGCCACACACATGGCTCATGAGGGTGCTGGAGTTGTATAAAGTAGATGCAACTCTGCACACCTTCCTGATGTCATGTATGGGGCAATGGGGGACGCTCCTTTGCAATCCAGGATATCGAAATATCCAGAGGAAAAGCAAACCGATAAGGATCGAGCGAGGCATATTAATTCAGGGCGATAGTTTTAGTCCGCTTTGGTTCTGCTTAGCCTTGAATCCTCTAAGCACACTGCTGGTAGATTCGGTTGAGGAGAGGTGGTCGGATTATATCTCACCTCCTCTACATAGATGACCTAAAACTCTTTGCCTCTAATAATTTGCAACTGATGGAGCTACTGAAAGTAACTAAAACTTTCTGTAGCGCCATCAGGATGGAATTTGGAGTAGATAAATGTGCGGTCATGCATGTAAAGCGAGGGGATATTGTAGAAACCGTGGGATCCCAACTCTCGGATTCCATAAACCTTAGAGCCCTCTCCGCATCTGAAACCTACAAGTATAATATTAGGGTATGTTGGAAGCGTTGGGCATCAATGTTACTGACATGAAGCAATCGTTGAAGGAGCGCTTTTTTGGCCCCCTGTAGAAAGTATTTAATAGTCTTCTATCAGACAGAAACAAGGTGCGCGCTTTCAACGTTTGGGTTATGCCGGTTTTGATGTACTCTTACGGCATACTCAAATGGACTCAGACTGAACTCGACACCCTGGATAGGAGGGTCTGTACGCTGCTGACTGCATATCGAATGCATCATCCCGGTCATCGTTAATGAGATTGTACATCCCACGAAAGTGGAGAAGTCGAGGCTTTTTAAATGCTAAGACCCTCCAAAATCGCGTGGTATGCAGTCTCAGGCAATATTTCCTAAAAGCCGACGTGGGGATGCATCGAGATGTGGTCGCGGTGGACAAGGGCTTCACCCCACTCTCCTTGGCTAAAGAGAACTAGCGCAAGCTTGTAGTGCTTGACAGTAACGATCGCATGAAGGTATGGCAGAGTAAGGAGCTTCACGGACACTTTTTCCGTGCCCTACATGAGCCCGATGTAGATTTCCCAGCATCCGTAGTCTGGCTACTGGGGAAACCGAAGGTTTTGTGTGTGCAAATATGGACGAAGTTATCATGACGATGAATTACCGGAGATTTATTGTAAAGGACGGCACGGTTGACGTGTGTCGGGCATGCTACCGTCCGGGAGAATCAATCCGGCACATTATCTCCGGGTGTTCTCGTCTAGCTAACGAAGAGTACTTGCACAGACACAACCTTGTGGCCAGGATTATCCATCGGCAACTTGCTCTGAAATACATCCTTGTGGAATCGGAAGTGCCGTACTACAGGTATGTATGTGCTCGACCCAGTTTTCGAAAATGGAAATATCACATTGCAATGGGATCGATCCATCATCACTGACAGGACTATTGTTGCCAATAAGCCTGATATATTGTTGGTGGATCGAATAGAGAGGCACGCAATGATTGTTGACATAACAGTCCCTCATGACGGGCACCTAGTGAAAGCCGAGAAAGATAAACAAATCAAGTATCTTGACTTGGCTCGCGAGGTTGTCGACATGTAGGATGTGGATTCAGCAATCATTGTGCCGATAGTCGTAGCAGCCAATGGCTTAATTGCCAAGAGCCTCGACCAACACCTAAGGAGGCTCTCGTTGGACAGCTGGCCGCTTGCGCGCCGCTGTCGCATGAAGTCAAGATCCCTCGCGCCCCGAACCCGAACCCGAACCCGAACCTTATTGCGTTATAATAGAGTTGCAAACCGCGTGGCCACTGACACCTATTCGGTGTCAGTGGGGACTAAAGGGAGTGCGTCTCCTATTCGGAGACAACGGGGAGTTACCGGTTAAGGGCTTTATTCAGAAAGCGATAGGTACTTCTGGACACGGCTCGCATTGTTAGGAGGTTCCTCTCTCTGTAGCCCTGACCGCTGGTAGCTTGGACCCTGTTCCTGATACCGGTGGGCTACCATCTGTTTATATGTTTAAATATTTTTATATTCTAATATTTAAAAATATAATTTATGTGTATATAGTAAAATAAAAGAAAATAATAATATTAACCCCACCGCCGCCATATCTCTACGGTGACGTCGTGGTGGGGCTTGCGCGCTCCAAACTCTAGGTCTGTGCCGGTAGAGTTTACTTTGCCGGAACGGGTCTAGGGTAAGGAGCCAAACCAAGAGAGATACAGAAACCCGCAGAGCAGCATGTGGCGAGCTGTTGGGCAGTAGCGACCCCACAGACCCTATATCCTGGGAGAAGTCTTGTTCCTCATCTCTATGATTTTTTTATGATGAGATTCGCAAGAGCCAATGTGCTCGGAGGAAGGAAGTATTCCAGTAAGTGGTCGTAGGGATCGTGATCATCTTCCGGGCACTGGGATTGTTCTGAAAGCCGTGGAATACCTCTCCACTCCTCAAGCACCTCAGGACATGTTGCCCCTTGTCTGTGTCCCTAGTTTCCGAGGGCCCATTATTGAGTGTGCAAGTCACCCCCTGCCATTTTATCTGTGTATTACATAACATTGATCCGGCAGGGGACATATACCTTCCATAGTTTTAGGTTACCAATCCACTATAGCCACCCAAACCCATATCTCATTATGTTTTGTTTCCGTGTTCTGCAATAGTCCTGCACCAACCGGTATTGTCCTTGGGTGGATTTGCAGAGTGCATACAGGAATAATCGTCGGTTGGTGTCTCGACAATTAAAATTGTCTAAGGGGCCTCTGCGAGTTGGCTTCCAAAGGTCCGGGACCCCAGGGTCCCAAGGTATGTCAAACACATTTTAAAATAATAATAATAATATCCTTTAATTCAGGCAACTAAGGCCCATAAAAACACAATACAAATGTATTGTGTTTTTCTGGGCCTTAGTTGCTATATGCATAAGTATAAAAACAATAACTATAAACAAATACATATTTTCTACAACAAACTTAAAAACTACTGCACACGACGAGTGATGGCGTCGTGTCATGCTGCGAGGTGTCGCATAGCCAATCGCGGAAACTCCGATACAGCACATCTTTCGGCCAAAACTCTTCCATGAGGAAGGTCACCAAATGATGAGTCGGAACACGCAATACGAACGACTTGAAATTGGTGTTATGCCGCGTCTCCAACTTCTTCACCCTCAAGGTCCAGTTGGTCTTCACCTGTATGTATTCTACGATGTCCTTAGTCTTGTAGAGTGGTGGAAAATGGACTGTGCCGTCGGTACTGCAGGACGTAGCAGCAGCACCTGCAGGTGCTGTCCCACGCTGGTTGTGATAAGTAGACTTCATCTTCTTTCTTTCCAACTTGATGAAGCCTTCCTCATCGCATGTGAGTGTGATGTTGTGCGTAATAGGGGGCGAGCCTATTGCCATCAACCGAGCACAAATCCGAACTCCGGGCTGCTACTTAGAATTTCCATATGGAAAAATCCAATAACAATTTTGCTCCAGCAGAAATATGTTCCATACGTTATTTAATACTATAAAAACAACACTTTAGAACCCATTTAAATACGTTAAGCAGTTGGCTTCCCGGCTGGCATTCGTTAACATTCGATTACCCGTCGTAGTTAGAAGCCCGAAAGTCTGACAACCAATCTTGATCCCCAGAATATCGCGTTACCCAGTAACTGGGTTGTTGGGGTCCGATAGGCAGCTACTACATGTAAAATATTAGTATTCATACAGCATACACTTAAGCTGGAAGCCGACCCCAACATAGTTGGGAACTAATGACGATTCAAGCTTGCTATTGAAATCACTAGGTGAACTTACACCACATATGTAGTTACGTGCGAAAAACACGTCCCCGTTTGCAGACGGGTTATTAAAATAACAGCCTTCTCAAAAATAATACCTATGTTTTTAATTGAATAATAAACTCATTCATAAAAAGGCAGCATTTCCAAATTAACAAAAATGTAAAGTGAATTCAAATTATATTCAACATTAAAACAGTTTTTATTCTTCACCCAAATTGACAGTTAATTTATCAAAAACCCCTAAGTGTAACTAAGAGTTTCTTGTTCATTCATTCCTTCCTTTTGATTGTCATTTGTTATTGCTGGAACATTCTAGGAGAAGTTAATTACCAGGCACTTAATTAAATGACTTTTAAACCGTAACTCAGTTCTTTTTCAAGCATTTTAGTACTTTGGATCGTACGCTCGAGTTTTTTACTTTAGCGGTGCTAATTGCTCCATTAAAAATCTCTTTAGTTACACTGAATTTGATTTTATTTTGATTGGGTTTGAAACGAGCGTGTTGGATTGCTTGATTAAATGAAATGTATTTTAACTAGAAAATAGATTACTGAACGGTTTGTGGGACCTCTTAAAATATATTTTAAATGGAATGTTTCTGAAATATACCTTTTCCATTCAGAAATATTTCATTCCATATAAGATATACGAATACTGTACAAACTCCAACGAATTGAGAACCTCCTTCTTTTTTGTGTGTGACCAGATGTATGAACATAAAGGAAGCAAAAAGAGTTTATAAGGTTCGAAGCATCATAGCCCTTTTGTAGTTTCTGTTTGTCCACATGGGAACAAGGCGTAAGTTTATATATGTGTGCTAAGAAAACGTCCAATGATTGAAAAGACAGAATTCCAATAATCGTAATCATAAAATGTTCTACTTTAGCATCTGATACTTTACGATAAGCATTAAACATGATAACATAAAACGTTTAATTCAATAAATAGTCCAATTCTCAGGGCGCATCTTTCGCAAGAACTTGATGGCTGCATTTTATTGCCAGAGCAGTTAAACCATTTTCACGGTTGGTCTCATCATTTCTAAGAGAAACGAAATTCACTGTGTGGACTTTGAAGACAAAATTACACACACCACGATCTCTGTAGTAGTTTTGAGCTATACACACACACGGATATCATCTCTGCGTTCGCGATGATGTAAGTATCAATGTGTGGGTGTATTTATTTGTAAGTGTGCTTAGAGGCAAGCTTCGTTACAAAGTAGATCACTCTACTAACAGTTTGTGCCCGACACCGGACTATCGTGTTCTGTAACCAACGAGTTGTCCCATACCACTCATAGAGACATGATGTCCTAGTACATCCCTTTACGATATACTAAACGTTAACTTGAATAGTTTCAGCAAACGTATATAACTCGATGTTAATGTTTGGGTGTAGAATTGTTTCACGACTTCGCGTTAGTTATGCCACAATTTCGTTACTGTTGTGTCGTTGTCCTTTTCACGCGTACTGAATTTTGAATGTTAGAGGGAGACGGGGTATATCAAATATTATCTATGTAATTCAAACACAATTTGCAAGTTAAAGGGAAGATAAATTGCAGTAATATTGTAGTAATGTAGGCCGTACTTAAGATACGATCCGTGAGGATAAACTCAACGTGTATAAAATTGGTTTTTGTTTATTATTTTGTGTATAATTTTATTTACGTTCATCAGGAAGTGCTGCGGCAACATCATTTGTTTGTTAAATTAATGAAAAGTTATGAAGGGTTGAAAAGTCACATCTATGAAACAAATGAATGTAATTAAATATTCATGTAGATAATTAATAATCCAAGTCTTTCGTAGCGTACCGTTGGACATAAATAAGATTAATTTAGTTAAGTAAGTAAACTTTACAGAATAACAAATATTTCAGGAATATAATCATGTTTCATATCGATTCTTTATTCTAATAAGCTCCACTTGCCAAACGTTCTTTATAAACTGCGACAGTTTGAAAGCAATTACGGAGCACTTACCAAAGAAATCGAGTTCTTCGTAAGAAATTCTTTTGAGGAAATACAATAACATTATTTTATGTAGATACTGACTTGACTGTCTGCAAGATACGTACTCGAGATGAACAAGAGTATTTACGCTACAGAGACCAAACCCCATACCGACCAGTATGTCGCGGGAATGTACTAAAGGATTACCGAAGCCCCTGGCAACACAGGCAACGGAAGGAATACGGGTGGGTTTTAGTCAGTAAGAGTCTGACATACCCTCTCGCTCCGCCCAGAGCGGGAGAAGTTATTTGATGATTTCCCAACCAAAAACAAAACCGACCAGTATGGCATACTTTACTGTACTATATTCGAAAGTCATGCACACATACATAATTTCAGTAATAATTTATAATAGTTTTAGGTTCTCCCCACTCTACCGATTCGACTCCAATTCCTTCACTGTGCACGCGGTTCGGTTGTAGAATTCACATCCACCTGACATTAGGTACTGCCAAACTGTTGCTGTTTTTCAAAGAAGAGTGAAATATCACTATATTTCCACTTTGTCATAGTTGCACATTATGTATTTATTATTTTATACTACTTTGTAATTATATATAAGTATTTTATTGATTTTTATTTCAGAAGTATGTATGTATGTAAGTGTAATGTCTTATTGTATGTTTATATTAGAATTCGTGAATAGTTTTATTTTTATTTTATGTATTTTTTTCTCTTCAGCACACGTTGTCTTCATCTCTTTATCTACTTTCCTATCGTAGGTATGCTGGAAGAGATTTCTTTAGAAATAAGCATCACCTTTGTACGTATTTTTCTGTTCCTTTCTTGTCTGTTTATATGTGTATACATACACTACTAAATAAAAAAATTAATGCTGTGTGCGTAACGTTCTCTTGGTGACTATAGACATAAGACAGCAATACATCACCTATTGCATCGCTTGATAGATCTTGGACTCTGTTGACTACCTACTCATGTGTCTATTTAAGTTTATGAAAAGTTGGCCCCTTATAAGCGAAGATGTTAAGGTATGCTTCAAAATGATCAAAGATAGAGATTTGACGACACGGTTGGCGTAATGGCTGAGCAATCGACTGATGCGCAGCGTGCCGCGGGTTCGATCCCGGCACGGAACAAATATTTGTATGATCTGCAAGTAATTGTTCCGGGTCTGGGTGTTTGTGTTTGTGAGTTCTATGTTTGTAAACGCACCCACGATACAGGAAGAAATTCCTAGTGTGGGGCAACGTTTAAAAAAAAAAGATACATAAATATAAACAGAATAAACTTTGTCAGGAGAAATAACGATCGGTAGTGGGGAAATAACGATCAGTAGAGGAGAAAACGAATCTAGCAAAATATCAGCGCTGGGATGTTTCTGCCAACTTTTTACGTATATGTTCACGTGCGTTCAATTTAAAAGATAACCGACTGGTCACCGTCCTGATGTTCAGAGATATTATGATCAGTACGATCTTATAACAGACAGACATAGCGATTGATAAGGCTCCAAAAAACTGTGTCCTCAGTCGTCACTGATCCTTAATTTATACAGACACAAAACAGAATAATCGTCGAAGCTTAAACTTTACAACAGTCGTCACAGTTTAACAGTCGTCAGGGCCTCAAACGACGAAGTCGCACAATTGAATCAACTGATTTCTGAATTAAATTTAGGAGTACTTCTCCTTACTAAGGGGCTTTATTTACAAATCAAATTTTTGCGAGACGAGGACGTGAACCTTTGTAACTTCGTTTGGGTCGATTTACCTAGGACATTCTTTTTTCGCGTCCATAGTGAGAGGTTTTGGGTTTTGCGAACCGGCCTGCGAGCGGCCGAAATGTCATTTGGATAAAAACGGAAGGCTGTTTCTGAAATGGATTTCTAGTTTCAGTTTAGATTTGGAGATTGATATTTTTTACTTGTTTATTGGGTCTATAGTAGTAGGTCTAGTGTTGATTATTTTTTGTGGTTATGTGACTGAAATTCTATGTGTCTTTCATTGCGTTAAGAATGACACTTTTAACCTGCGACACCGATTCGGAGTCAAACAATAGAAAATCAATTGTGTCTCATTAGTTGTCCTTGACCAATTAAAATCAGGTATTATTTCATATAACACACACGTAACATAACATCACACCTTGTTTCTCTGAAGGGTTGGGCAGAGGTGTACCTGTAGTACACCCTCATTTCGCCAGTTATGTTTTTAAGTCCCATGTATAGCCATCCACCGGGCACAGATCCAGACTCCGGGCTGCTATTGAGAAATTCCAGATAGAAAAACCCAATAACCCAAAAAAGGAATCGAACCCAGGACCTCATGCTCAGCTGCAGTAGCGCTTGACCACTAGACCAACGAATTCTCGGGATCTTCTATATACTGAAATACAATCTATAACTTCCATTGCTGTCATTGGTTTTTGAATATAAACGTGATCTTAAAGTTTATTTTTCAACGAGTGACACTAAATAAAGAAAATCTACGAACAATCCCAAATTATTGTACCCAGTTTAGCTTAGCTTTAGTTTTGCTATACGACCTTAAAGGCTCCTTCAAACAGGCGCGACACGCGACGCGACACAAAGGCACCGCGTGTAGCACTACAAGCGGTGTCTTTGTGTCGCGTCGCGTGTCGCGCTTTTTGTAAGAGTCTTAACACTTTGACAGCCGGCCGGTTTTTAGCACGCATTCCCTGGTATGCCAGGCATTTTTAGGATATTGCAAGATTAAAAAAAAACTGTAAGTGCTTTAAGCATATTGTTTTTTTATTTTCTTATGTATTATCTAAACTATATGAAAGTAGATCACGTATTCCGTACGTAATCGGCGTCCTGTGGAATGAGCGGCATCACGTATTGACTACGTGATTGGCTATCAAAGTGTTAACAGCACCCTTATTACGCAACACACTTTGAATCACAATCCAAGCATTTTGAAGGATTTTGCCGATCCATTGCTTAATATGTTTGAGAAATTGGTCTGCTCAACAACGTAAATATATTTTTTTTTTGGTTGGGAAATCATCAAATAACTTCTCCCGCTCTGGGCGGAGCGGGAGGATGTGTCAGACTCTTACTGACTAAAACCCACCCGCTCCACAAGGACACGGCGGTGCTCTGCCCAAGCAGGGCAGACCTCCACGGTATGCTCCACCGTGTCCTCCGGGCGAACGCAATGGACTTGGGTGAACTGTCAAAATGAATTCCATTGCGATCAATTGTCATTTTATGTGTGTAACACAATAACCCCGCTGGAATCAAGGAACTCTAAATATATGTATAAACCTACCTAGAATGTTACATGTCTCAAAGGTACACTCGAACACCCTAGTTTTGCCACTGGCGGTGTTACTTTGACTCGAGTCTCGACCTCGCTATTGTACACAAGTTTCATCAATATTGGGTCACCCGTGTCGCATATGACGCTTGTATTTTCATAGTTCAGTTCCATCACTTTTATGGCCTATTCACACCGGGAAAGCAGCGGCTGGTAGCGGCGCGGTGAGTACTGTCAGTTTGAAATAATTTTAAGCTTTACCTACATAATTCAAAGACCAGTATCGTTTGAAAAGCTCGAAAAGATTGCGGGGCTTGTCAGCGGTACTGCCCGCGGCTGCCCGCGTCGCGTCGCTGCTGGCCGCTACCAGCCGTTGCCGGCTTTTCCCGTTCCGGTGTGAATCGGCTTAAGAGCCTTAGTAGAACTAGGTATTTTCTTGCAACGGAATATTTTTGAAGAGAAAACTTGTTTAGCCGCGTTGAGCGATTTTTGGTAGTGGCAAAAGTTATGGGTTCGCGTCACTGACATGCTAACGTGACGTGTTGCACCAGACTGGCGACGCGAAGCGTCTTGTGTACATGTATACGCTTATATATATAAGTTATTCCAAAGGTTTAAGTCCCAACATTATAGGCTGATTAGACTATTTCATTGTCATCATAGTTAGCTTGTCAATGTCCACTACTGGTCCTGTAAGTCGTACGTGCTATTAACCGCTGCGGTAAATTCACAGAGGTAATTTTACTTTTTACTGTGGAAATTTTCAGCTATTTGTAAACCTGCATTTAATATTCCCGCAGTACAAACCCGAGTAAAAATACCGAACAACATAATCTCGTAACGTATGCCTTAATTTGTTAACAGTCCAGAAATCCTGAAAGCATTGCAAAGTCGTTTAAGGCTGCCGCAGACATGCGCGACGTGACATCGCGACTCTAGTAGGAAAACTATGAAAACTTCATGGACATTGTTCTACCAGTATCGCGGCGCTTGTCTACGGGAGCCTTTATGTAGCAAAATGGCTGCCTCTGATTTGTTGTGTTAACACGTCTAATAGTGGTGGTAAGTAATATTCTAGCAACATTGACTAACATCTAGAATGTGAATATCATTGCGAGCTTTCATTGAATTCTTTAAAAACAAAATTAGGTTGAAATTATGTTTAGGTTAAAACTAGGCACGAAATCAATAGGTACATATATAGAACCTCTCACTAAGAATTATTTCGTTGAACTAAATAGATTTAAAGTTTAGTTACACAAGCTAAAAAATACCTAGATATTACAGTCAACAAGTTTCCCTGACTTAATCATTAATTATTTATTAAAATAATCAATTTTCCTTGACTTCAACATGCGATATTTATCTAGGAAAACCTAAATCGTTTTCCAATGAACTAACAAGATCAGGTAATTAAAAAACACATTAATCATTATTTTCCTTCTGAGAGATTTGTCCATACTGACCTATCTCAACGGATCATGATTATGTATCGTCAATTAGATAATGTATTACTTATCGATATACCCTACAGTAAAATAATACCTAAAACATTCAACTTCTCCTCTATAAGACCGCACTAACGGAATGCTTTTTTTTTTGGGTGGGCAATCATCAAATAACTTCTCCCGCTCTGGGCGGAGCGGGAGAGTGTATCAGACTCACTGACTTGCTGACTAAAACCCACCCATATTCCTTCCTGTTGCCTGTGTTGCGGGAGCCTCGGTACCTTCCCGCGACCCCGGCAGGCATCGGCCCTAGTGGACCCCTACCTTTGTGCTGACGAAATCTCTTTGAGGCGCTCGTGGAATACAACGCGTCCACCCAGGCCACCAGGCCCGGGTGGACGCGTTGTATTACTTTACGGTATTATTTTACGGTGGACCTTACCGGACGGTGAGCTACCCATTGCTCACCGTCCGCAAGCCCGCGCCTACGGTGGCCAGAAATCCACCCGGGATTCCCGACGCCCAGAACGTCTCCTGCGGCGGCTAGGGGCGAGAGGGCGCGAAATTTTCCTTTCCTTCAACCGTCCGTGTCCTCCGGGCGATCCACACAGTGGTGACACCCGGGCGTTTTCTCCCGCCTTATCCGACACAGGAACCTCCCGAAGCTGCCGTGGCGCCTCTCTAGCCACTCCTCAAAGAGGGGACTTATCGCCGCAATTGTGGCGTGCCCAACTAATGGAATGCTGGGTACTAAGCAAAAGAGACGAGAGCTCTCTGTAAGTATTCGAACGGAAAAGATTCAGGCGCATATTCAGTGTAGTGCTGCGAGATGTACGACGAGCCTAGTGTAATTTAAACCATCAAAACAGGACGTTTTCGATGGGCAGGACATGCCGCAAGAATGGACGAGGATAAAAACCTACCTACCGGAGAAGTCGAGGGCGACCCAAGCTCAGATGGTTGGATGGCGTAGAGCAAGATTTAAGAACTGTTTCAGTGACAAATTGAAGAGTAAAAGCCGGAAATAGGTCTCGTTGGAGAAATATACTTGACCAGATGACCTTAGATGATGATGATGATGATGATGATGATGAAAATAATACCTAAGTATACCATTAATAATATTATCAAAAGTCTTTAGTAATTTGAAATTGACAGCGCCTTTGTCGTAAGGGCGATGTTCATAGTGCAAATGTTACCACTAATATACATACGGTTGACTGTAGGCTCAATTTACGTTGTTGCGGAGTATAATGGAAGAGATTTTTTCTTACGAAATTGGTTCAGAGCATAATGAACTTTATGCCAATTGTTTAACGTACAAACTAAATTCAAGCTGCTAGCTGCGGGAATTCCCGAGAATGCGCCAGGATTCTCCAGAAGACGCACGACCTGTTTTTCTGCTCATATCTTGTTTGTACGTGACATAATTGATATTTCAAGTTTCGAAAAAGAAGAAGTTCATTCTGCTTTACCCAATTTAGTGACAAAAAATCGCTTCCATGGCGTTACGCGGCAATGTAAATTGGGCCTTAAATCTAGTTCTATTATTAAAACCTTTAATTATTAGAATAGTTATCGCAGGGGCGGAAGCGATATTACTAAACAGAGGAATGATTTTGGCTTTTCTAAAAACAACTTTCAGGAATCTTAAAAATGCTAATATGTTTTAGCGGTGGCAGTGTTATGTTATTACGAGTAAATACTTGCGAAACATCTCTGCTTTGCACTATTTTTACGACTTGTCCAAACAGCAAGATTTAAATCTTATAATGTAAGTTAAGAATCTACAACAATTGACAATTGAAGACAATAATTAGCTCAACTATACTTTCTAGAGTTTCCAGTAGGAATAAAAACAAGTTTCCACATCCAATACTCACAGCTAACGGAAAACTTTAGATACATTGTATGTTTTCCTTTAATTCCGAGATCAGTCGGGAAACACCTCACGACTTCACACTATCTGGGTTACAACAATTTTATCAGGAAATTACTTTTAGTTTCAGTGCAAACTTGTTTGTTGTTCTTTAAAAGGAAAATTTATGAGTTAGTCCGGTTTATATTTAAAATTGTTATTTATTTCATCTCTGCATTGTTGGTATTGGACAATAGAGAAGTATAAGGTAGTGGAAAAGGCGTGTTTTAGGAGACCTAAGCGGAGAATAATTTACAATATCACGTAGATGCATTTTGTTTGCGAATAAACGAATTTTTCCTTCAAGAAACTGCTTGATAAAAACCTAAGACTCTACCAAGGGATTTAAGAAAAAGTCATAAAAAATATTTCCTGATAAAGTCATTTAATTTCCTGATAAAGTCTTGAAACGCACGATTGTAAGACATTGTCTTTTCTTTATCACGAATCTTGCTTACCACATTGGTGCCGCATCGATTTTAGCCTTTAACTTGTCTGCAATCATTATTCCTATCACTATATATACAATGGGTGGTCATATTCGCCACTCTCGTAAACAAAAACATTTTATTTGTGATAGAGACACATGTATTTTTTAAATAAACGAGCTGACATGATCGAACGATATTCCGGATCCGTTAAAATAACGGATAAGTGACTATATCTATATGGACCACCATTGAAAACAATATATATATATATATATTTTTTTTTATTATTTATTGTCACAATCTTTACATTGACAAATAGTGTACTTTAAATCTAGATACTATTTAATTGTATTATACAAAAAGTACTGATACTGATTTTCCCAAACTAAGCTGTAGCTTGTATTTTGGGAGACAGTGTTCAGTCGTGGAATTTGACACGATATTACATTATATACAAACTTAAAGTGAAGACCCCTAGAAAGGATAATTACAGAAAAATATAAAAAAAATAAAGGTTGTTTGTGTAATTAAAGGTCGTGCGTTACTTGTGTGTGTTCGTGTGAATGAGTTGTGTATTTGAGTGTGAGTGAGGTGTGTGTGTGTGTCTGTGTTTGTGTGTGTGCATGTATATGTGGAGAAGATATTATGTATATGAGGGGAAGATAGGTTAGTGTGTGTGTGGGCTTTGGCAGTGTGCACTCATGTGTCTGTGAGTTTACGTTACGCGATGTGTGCAAGTAAATATTCAGTTTTTTCCCGTTCCGGGTTTAGGTGTTCCCGTTGCTACCGTGAGTCGGATGCTCGGGATATACATGCACATGCTCCGCCTTCAGGCCAAGCACAGTCGCACATCAGTGGCAGCACTCGGGATATACATACACATGCTCTGCCTCCAGGGTAGGAACAGTTGCACATCAGTGGCAACACCTGGGATATACATGCACATGCTCCGCCTCCAGGTCAAGCACAGTCGCACATCAGTGGCAGCACTCGGGATATACATACACATGCTCTGCCTCCAGGGTAGGAACAGTTGCACATCAGTGGCAACACCTGGGATATACATGCACATGCTCCGCCTCCAGGTCAAGCACAGTCGCACATCAGTGGCAACACTCGGGATATACATGCACATGCTCCACCTCCAGGCCAGGCACATTCGCACATCAGTGGCAACACTCGGGATATACATGCACATGCTCTGCCTCCAGGGTAGGAACAGTTGCACATCAGTGGCAACACCTGGGATATACATGCACTAGCTCCGCCTCCAGGCCAAGCATAGTCGCAAATCAGTGGCAACACTCGGGATATACATGCACAAGCTCTGCGTCCAGGGTAGGAACAGTTGCACATCAGTGGCAACACCTGCGATATACATGCACATGCTCCGCCTCCAGGCCAAGCACAGTCGCACATCAGTGGCAACACTCGTGATATACATGCACAAGCTCTGCCCCCAGGGTAGGAACAGTTGCACATCAGTGGCAACACCTGGGATATATGTACATGCACATGCTCCGCCTCCAAGCCAAGCACAGTCGCACATCAGTGGCAACACTCGGGATATACAAGCACATGCTCTGCCTCCAGGGTAGGAACAGTTGCACATCAGTGGCAACACCTGGGTTATACATGCACATGCTCCGCCTCCAGGCCAAGCACAGTCAGTCGTACATCAGTGGCAACACTTGCACTACCAAAACCGCACTAACTCATAATCCGTCCAGCCTTTTTCCCAACTACGTTGGGGTCGGCTTCCAGTCTAACCGGATGCAGCTGAATACCAATATTTTGCATGAATCGACGGCCTATCTAATTTCCAATCCACCTCTCCTAGTTACTAGGTACCCTTTTTTTTTTTTGGTGGGAAATCATCAAATAACTTCTCCCGCTCTGGGCGGAGCGGGAGGGTGTGTCAGACTCTTACTGACTAAAACCCACCTGTATTCCTTCCTGTTGCCTGTGTTGCCAGGGGACTCGGTGACCCATAAGTACCTTCCCGCGACCCCGGCAGTACTAGGTACCCTACGAATACGATACTCCTTAGTAAGACTGATTGTCAGACTTTCGGACTTCTGATGACCCGTAACGACTATCAAAGATCCACGGATGTCAGCCGAGTACAACGGCATTTTTTTTTTTTTTTTTTTTTTAGTGTGGGAAATCATCAAATAACTTCTCCCGCTCTGGGCGGAGCGGGAGGGTGTGTCAGACTCTTACTGACTAAAACCCACCCGTATTCCTTCTTGTTGCCTGTGTTGCGAGGGCCTCGGTGACCCATAAGTACCCGCGACCGAGAACAACGGCTTGACATGCTTTCTGGAGTGCGGAAAGCCGCGCTGGTCTTGGTATTTACAGATGGTCACCCATCAATGGACATAGTTAAGCATAGTTTAACCTGATCGATTGTCCGATCGGCTGTTATTACTTAGCTACAAGCACCTCCGAAAACCGCCTTGCTGCATATAACATAAAGGTGCTGTAAATGTCAAATCATTACCACTGATGTACGGTTGCCTGTACCTACGTAGGTGTAGCTGCTATAAAATAATAATTAAAATGTTCAACGCCATTTATAATATAATACAAAAAAATATATTGTGTGTACCTATACGCAAAATTAATCAGTTAATAATTAAAAACCTGTTTGTAATATGCATCGATCGTTAAGTTTGAATGATGAATTTAAAATGGCGTAGTTCATGATTAATCCGAAATGAATGGATTTTTAATCAGCATTCGTTTGCAAGCATAATATGTTTATTCAATAAATTGGAAAAATCTGAATATGACACATGGACGGTTCCATTATAGTATTAAATAGAAAGAGAGAGAGGTAAGAGTTTAAACTCATACCTGTCGCTCTGTCTCTTTTCGTCTAGCTCTTTTTAGGGTTACTACGGAGTAAACAAGGAACCCTTATAGTTTCACCATGTCGGTCTGTCTGTCTATTTTTTTTTGTTTTGGGAGGAATAAAATCAAATAACTTCTCCCGCTCTGAGCGGAGCGGAGGGTGTGTCAGACTCTTACTGACTAAAACCCACCCGTGTTCCTTCCGTTGCCTGTGTTGCCAGGGGTCTCGGTAACCCTTTCGGACTTTCCCACGACCCCGGCAGGCATCGGCCCTAGTGCGCCTCAAAGAGATGTCGTCAGTGTAGGGGTCCCTACACTGATGACATCTCTTTGAGGCGCACGTGGAACACAATGCGCCGTTGACCTGGGCCTGGTCCTTTTTGGACGGAGAGAGACCCATTGCACCCGCCTCCTCCTTAGCGAGCATTACAGCTTCGCAGAAGAAGGTGACGACTGCCCAAGCCCTCTCGCTCCGTACCATGGCCTGGACCAGGGCCGGACGCGAGAGATCTCCGCCGCCGATCGCCTCCACGGGGACACGGCGGTGTCTGTCTGTCTGTCTCCGTTTTAGCTGGATGCTTAGTACTAGAAAGTTGTGATTTAGCATAGGATATTAATCACGCCGAAAATGTCAAAAAAAAAGTTTTTTAGTGTACCTCTCTTACACGCAATGTGGGCATGATATTTTTTTCTCGTGTATCCCATGGTGTGGGGTATCGTTGGACAGGCCGTTCAAAAATATTGCGGGTCTTTTTTTTTTTTTTTGAGGGTGGGTAATCATCAAATAACTTCTCCCGCTCTGGGCGAAGCGGGAGGGTGTGTCAGACTCTTACTGACTAAAACCCACCCGTATTCCTTCCTGTTGCCTGTGGTGCCAGGGGCCTCGGTGACCCATTAGTATCTTCCCGCGACCCCGGCAGGCATCGGCCCTAGTGGACCCCTACATTTGTGCTGACGACATCTCTTTGAGGCGCGCGTGGAATACAAACGGCGCCCCCCTGCCAGCTAAATGTTTGTGTATGGAGATGTGAAAAAAATCGTGACAGTAATATCTACATATAAATAAATTAAAAGTAAAACTATCATAGCTAAATACGCGCTACAAGTTAACGAGTAATAGTTGACCAACTTAAATTTGCAGTTGGAGAATTGACCGTGAGGTATATCGATGTATGGAAGAACATGTTTTTCAACTACAATGTTAAGTTTGTTATAAATTCTTCCCAACCACGGAACCCTTCATTGTGCGTGGTCCGACACGCACTTGGCCGGATTTTTCTCATTGTTTTCTCTCGATCCGAGAAGAAATTGTGTGACTATGTCCAATGTATTGATCGGTAATCTTTTACAATTACCGTAACTCCAATAATTTGACTTGTAGGAACAAGCTCTTCTAGGACTCGTTTCAAACAAAATCCTAAAGAATAACAAATGCTACATAGATACCCACCCCGTCTACAACAAAGAACAAGATATTTTTCATTTTCCAGAATTCTTCTGAAAATCCTTTTCATCCAGCGGTAACATAACAAAATAGGTCAAATGAATGTAGAACAGTAACTTTTAAAACAGCCCCGAGATAGCATGTACCAACTTTTATATGAATAACTTTGTTTTGTTGATGACACAAAGGATTGTCGGGCCACTGCGCCTGACAAACTAATTTACCCAGTCTGTCAGATGCACGTATATAATGTTGTACAGATGTGGTAGTTTATGAATATTTTTATGGATTGTCTGTACACAAACGCAGGTACATGCACTATTATTAGATTATTATTAGAATATTCGTCAATAACTACATTGTTTTTCATTAGCAGAAAAGGCTTTTAAGACGCTGACAAAACCTACACCGCGGTCACTGTCAGATTGCATAGAAAAGAAAGAGAAGCGCGATGACACAACGCTTGTAATTTATTGCAAAATATGAGGCAATTATCTATTTACTCAAAATTGAGTTGAGTAATCGTAGTAAACTAAAAAACAACCAAGTTCTGCATTCAAATAAAACGTTGTTGTTATTAATTAAATATGTAACGTATGTTGATATTTAATACAGATATTTTGGATTAGAACTCAAGGTAAGAGGTTAGTTTAACGTTAGTTTGTATCGAGTTTTTTTTTCAAAACGTGTTTTGGTAACAACCAAGTTCTGGGAAATATGTTCAATATAACATATATTTTTTCCGCTACCACAAACTATACAGATTTGGCAATTTTTTTTCTTAAGAGAAGCCAGTTTTGGTCAATTGGGTCTTGTCAGCGCCTTAACTAAGTATTCAAATAACCGTAAACAGTAACAGTAAATAAAATAAATAATATATAATCCTAACTAATATTATAAATGCGAAGGTGAATTTGTTTGTTACGCTTTCACGCTAAAGCGGGAACACGGATTTGGATCAAATTTTGCAAATGGGTAGACAATGACCTGAGTTAGGACATAGGATACTTTTAATCCCGATATTCCCATGGGATCGAGACTTATGAGGGTGAAACCGCGGGGCGCAGCTATACTAGCTATAGATTAATAGGACTATTGTCGCTTATAAGCCTGATACAGTGGTGATAGAGCGATTAGCGCGCCACGCAGTGATTATGTTACCATTCCGTATGACGAGAACCTCGTGAAAGCTGAGAAAGAGAAACAAATAAAATAATTTGACTTGGCACACTAGGTTGTTGACATGTGGAATGTGAGGTCGGCTCTCATTGTATCGATTGTTGCCAATGGCCTGATGACATCTATCAAGGCTCTGATTTAGAAGGAGCCTGATTTAGAAAGCAGTACATCTCGATACAGCTCACATCGTGAGGAGGTTCCTGTCTCTGGAGCCCTAACCACCGGTGGACTACTATTCTTAACAGATTTCAAAAAAAGGAGGAGATTTTTTTATGTTTGTTCCCGATTACTCGAAGACGGCTAGGCCGATTTGGAAAGTTATTTGTTTGAAAGGATTATACCCTTTCAAATAAAGAATACCATCAACAGTGGAGTCTTTTCTTTACATGAGCAATTTTACCAATGAGTACTGTACTTAAATATATCACGCTTAAAAAAAAAATTCCGCCATTTAACATCAAAGAGATACAAAAGTAGAAAAATGCTAACAGATTTTTTGTAATCGAGAAATATTTAAATACAGTACTCATGGGTCAAGTTGTTCATGGAAAGTAATGATGCCACAGTTGACTGTATTCGAATTGTTTTCCGATTTGTGTGGGGTAATTACAACTGAAATGAAAAAATATATTCATAAAAAAACTGATTTCCAAAAAACAATACGAAGTAAAAATAACTTTAATTTCGGAAGTCCATGGCAGAAAACAAAAATACAAAACCAAAAACACAAGACAAAAAATGTATTTTATGTGGAAATTAATTAATACATCACGCCTTGTTTCCCCGACGAGTTAGGCAGAGGTGTAAGTGCACCTCTGCCTAACTCGTCACTATAAGTATAGTGACACCCACATTTCGCCAGTTATGTTTAAGTTCCTTGTAATAGAACGAACGAGTAAAATAACGTAAATAATAACGTAAATAAAATGGTAAAATAACTAATAAATTATGTAAATGAACGAGTGAAGTTCACCTTTCGCTTGTGCGTCATTCACATGAAGCGAACTCAAATAATAACTTTTAAGTAATACCTTTTTATTTACTAACATTAATTATAAGAAATTTACTAACACAGTGGAACTTACGAGTATTTCGGTTGTCCGAAATAAAGAATTTATTATTATTAATAGGGGGCGAGCCTATTCCCTTCAACCGGGCACAAATTCAGACACCGGGCTGCTACTGAGAAATTCCAGATAGAAAATCACAATATCTTAACTAACAAAATAATTTAAAAAAAAAATAAAAAAGCAAGTGATGCTCTATGAACACAAGCACAAAGCAATTTATATAATTTATACCTTTAATTAAATGCTTATGTTGAAAATTATAGAAACTAAATTTGAAGCACGTCAAGCAATATGAAATGTGTGCTATTCAGTATTCAATATCTGTGGAGCTGTCCATCATAATAATCTTTTTTTTGTGTGTAGGAATTCATCAAATAACTTCTCCCGCTCTGGGCGGAGCGGGAGCGTGTATCAGACTCTTACTGACTAAAACCCACCCGTATTCCTTCCGTTGCCTGTGTAGCCAGGGGCCTCGGTAACCCTTTAGTACCTTCCCGCGACCCCGGCAGGCATCGGCCCTAGTGGACCCCTACACTTGCGCGGACGACATCTTTTTCAGGCGCGCGTGGAATACAACGCGCCGTCGAACCGGGATCTGAATACTCCTGCAATAATAGTCCACTCGAAGAGTAATATAATAGATAATACAGTTTTCAGACTGCAGACTTTTTGAAGGTCCGATAACCTCAATGAACCTATTTGCTTGGGACCTTTTTAATGCGATCTCTTACAATCAGTCTGTGGAGGAAGTTTTCGACGCCATATTTTAGAATGCTCGCACACGTCAGACTTTTTGTAGAGCCGATTATCGGGCCGATTAAAATTCTGTATAGAATTCCTACAAAAAGACGGAAATTTTGTAGTACGTACATATGCATTGCAGTATTGCCATCAGTACGTTCTATTTTTCTCCTACGAAAATCGGTCACCGATCATCGGACGTGGGCGGGCAGCCTTAGTTTGTTGTGAGGTTTAAGTTAGGATATTTAATTGTTTTTTTATTTAATGTAAATAATTAGTGAGGTAATAATTAGTTGTAAGTGGTTTTATTAAATGTATATATTTTATTTTCAATTTGAAAACCAATAAATAGCATTTCTTCTAAAAAAAACACATATTTAGATCTAAAGAATGTGTTACAATCGACTTTTATTTTCTCCGACTTAAAATCGGTCTCCTATCAGTAGTCGATCGTCTGTGCTCTACCTTATCAGCTTCGATTCATTTTACGATTTCAATGTTGACTATTTACATGTACCTATTTATTTGCTAATGTTGGTATGGATTCCAAAATGGTCAATTATTACCAAAATGAATTTCATATTACCCGCTCGGTAGGTATTGCACATTTTGGTATCTCATCGTCATCATCATCATCATAATCAGCCTATAATGTTCCAAGTGCTGGAATACAGGCCTCCTTTTGGTAAGAGGGAGTGGGCCGTAATATACCATGCGGCCTAGTGCCAGTCGGTAGATGTCACATGTATTCGATTTTTTTGTTTTCTCACGATGGTTTCCTTCACCGGTTTGAGAGCAGCGGTGATGAAATAATTTACACAAAGTAAAGCGCCTGTCTTGGTTCGAACCAATGACCTACATACTCGTAAGTTGAGGCCGTTACCACTGGGCCACCACTGCTCTTATGGTATCTGCTGTTTGTTAATTAACTCTGTTTAAAATTAATAGATACATTGGTAAAAAGTTTTTGGAACGGTCTTTGTTTTCAAACTTCAAGTGTAATTGATTTCATAAATGGCATGTTTTACTCACACGGTTTACAAAAACTATACCTACACAATCACCCAATACATCTTTTGTTTTTCCATCATATCAGTTTCACATAATGCGCCATCCATGATAGATAATTAGAATTATGTAACAATTATGTAAAGCCTGCATGTCAAAACGTCAAACAAATAGTTTTCTGACAGCTGCGCGCACAGATTACTTTAAACCTGCGGCGCGTACGTCGTTCCCGTCGGTACAGAATGTTGCCATTTTAAATAGTTGTTTCTTTTTTTTGTTATTACAATCTGTGTGCACTGTGTGCTGCACCGGTCGAGGTCATCACGTCAACGCCGGCTATCGCTGAAAACCAGCGCTGGGGCTCTGTCTCGCATGGGGTCGCAGCATTATGCTGAGCGTTGGCCGTTTTGCGTGGATGTGACGCATATTCTCCCCCAAATTGTTTCCTTCTTTGCGTCATGTTTACCGCAAATAAACGTATTTTCTTTCTTTCTTTCTTTTCTTTACTTAAGATGAGATAACTTTTTGTCAGTTTAACAATCATTGACATCCCTGTACATACAAATATGGACAAACAATACGACATAGAATTTTTAAAACAATTCCGGTGCATCCCGCACAAATTCTTGAACAAAGTAGAATAAAGGCAGTAGGAACCAAAAATCCAGCGAACTGTAACTGTTTCTGATTCAAAAAATAAAAAGGTCATTATATCAGCGAATAAAAGGGTTCTGGGGCATATCCTCTTTTGTGTACTTTTTTTGTATGGGATCTGCAAATGATGGCAAAAACGAAACAACTTAGTTCTTCTTTTTGGAAACATTGTTACCACATCTAGCCACGGAGCGGCGATTGTTTGTAGCCCAATGAATACTGTTTTTGTGACATTAGGGTTTTTTTATGTTTTTATTGAGTCAATACAATATTAAAAAGATAAATCGAGACAGAAAGGGAGTTTCAAAGGATTTTGTGGGACGTTTGGGTATTACATCTAAGAAAATAGTAACGCAAAACTGAGTTTAGAGCATTTCAAGTGCTAGTTCAACTCGCGTGGTGAGGGTCCCATACAATGAATATTTCATCTATCATGTTTTTTGTCCCAAGATAATTTACCCCAAGAACAAACATAACAACATTATAGTTGAAAAATATGTTTTCGTATACATTCTAACTGCAAATTAATATAAGTTTATAAGCACAATATTTAGAGATTTACCATGTTATTTTAACACCAAAGACTTCTTAAAGATTTCCTGTAATCTATAAGTAAAGAATTATTTTCTGCATTTTTTTTTTATTTTTGGCTCAGTAGTTTCGGAGTAAATTACTTTAAAACGATTTATTTTAAAATAATATTAAAAAAATATTTTATTACGACACACTTTCCTGCTAATTGATTATATCGTGCTCTAAACATTTTTTAAATATATCGACTGTTAAAAGGTAATACGGCATAAACGACATTTTGGTCGAAAATGAGTTATGAATGCCATCCTACTTAAAAATAGAGATTAAGTAGGATGGCATTCATAACTCATTTTCGACCAAAATATCGCTTATACCTTATTACCTTTTAACCGTCGATATATGTTTTTTTTATCTGTTGATTTTATATTGTGTGCCTTTTAGTCTGTGCTAAATAAATTTATTTTCTTTCTTTCTTTCTTTCTTCTAATATAAGGCGGTTTTGCTAGAATATAATAATTACGTTTACGAAGTAAATGTACAGATTAATAATCTGTAAATTGTTTCTCATTAAAATCTTCAGAACACAATCTCAAGTAAAAAAAAAAATTAATCCTAATCTATTTCGCATTTGTAGGTAATTTGGTTTGCATTTCTTGGTTGCACGGTTAATTTAAATAATAATTAAAAATAAATAAAATCGGTCACCGCTAGAACGGTAAAGACTTTCTCAGATAAGTTCTGCATACAATTCCACAATAATTATATCAACGTGGAATAATTCTGACTTATCAATAAAACAATTTAATAAGATCAATACAATAGACAGACGAGGACCTAACACAACAGCATCTCATAGATTAAGATGAACGATTAATTAATGGAAAATGTTCCCAAGATTGAGACAAGAAAAAATGATAAGTGATTGAACGATCAAGGGGGTCTATTATAAACAAAGATGGCCGATTGAAGAGGCAGAATACAACGGCGTCTTTGCCGATCTTACACGTTATCGACGCATGATTGGCGCGGTGTGTTGAGTAGCAACTGTTATGAAATTTTTCCATTCAATGTCAATTAGTTAGGGTTAGCACGCATCTGATCTATGTAGTAGTCGAAGGTGCTACACATTTGTTTGGGTTGGATGTTTCGGGCGGCAAATCGAATATACTTAATACTTATCTAGATAATTACAACATAAAAATTACAGCTATAAATGTAAAAAAATTACATAGGGTGACACAATGGGCGGTCTTATTGCTAAAAGCGATCTTTTTGGATGGATAGTTCAGTGAAGGTGCCAAACGGAGTTTGCCAGTCGGCATGAGCCGAATGATAGCCGTTTGTGTGGCAATTGCTTCGGGTCAGCTAATTGTTCAACAAAATCTGCCGAATCGAATGAGCTGACTCCCGTACCTACTATCCCGTCCCGTACGGGTGCAACCAAACCGCGGTTGCTCGAAGATACAGCTATGTTTTGAGACATTAATCTGATGTATGAGATGACACATTTTGAGTCGATGATCAGCTTCGATCGACTGCGGTCTGCTTGCACCTGTATGCCTGGATATTGGGTTGTGTATTAGCGTATCAATGCCAATATGGGCGATCCTTTCTTTTTATATTTCCGAAAAGAGTTTGTTTTGAGAAAAGGGTCAAACTTTTAATACAGTGTTTTCCTTTGTAGTTATACGATTTATCGTTTACATCGCTACACAGGAATTTAACAGTCAGATTCCGAGTAGTTTTAGGAAGGCTACGCCTATTTTGAAGAAACATGAGATTGGCAAATGGCAAACTTAAAATAAAAACCGGACAAGTGCGAGTCAGATTCGCCTACCGAGGGTTCCGTACAAATTTGTAGGTACATATTATAAATAGTTCAGGAATCGAGTTCCACAGTTTTTTTTGAGCTTTTCCCGAAATTCAGTTTCCAAAACCTATAATTACTTATATTATTGTTATAGTTTACCTTATCAAAGTTGTTTTTTACATAAATATCAAATATCCAGATTTGTAAGTGGCGACTTAAAAAAGAATGGTACTTTAAATAAGGACTATTTTTTTTATGGTTTAAATACAAATGTATAGTATTCAGATTTTTCCCTGTACTTGTGGTATAAGACGATATTACTTGCCAAATTTCATAGTTCTAGGTCAACGGAAAGTACCCTATACATTTTGATTCCCTTGGGAGTTTCAAAATTTTCACGTTTTTGCGTCATAAAGTTTTTCACAGCTTCAAGAGACTGTAGAACTTTTTTTTTTTTGAGAGTGGGAAATCATCAAATAACTTCTCCCGCTCTGGGCGGAGCGGGAGGGTGTGTCAGACTCTTACTGACTAAAACCCACCCGTATTCCTTCCTGTTGCCTGTGTTGCCAGGGGACTCGGTGACCCATAAGTACCTTCCCGCGACTCCGGCAGGCAACGGCCCTAGTAGACCCCTACATTTGTGCTGACATCTCTTTGAGGCGCGCGTGGAATACGACGCGCCGTCGACCCGGGCCTGGTCCTTACCGGACGGTGAGCTACCCATTGCTCACCGTCCGCAAGCCCGCGCCTACGGTGGCTGGAAATCCGCCTGGGATTCCCGACGCCCAGGGCGTCTCCTGCGGCGGCTAGGGGCGAGAGGGCGCGAAACGTGCCTTGCCCTCAACCGTCCCGCCTCCTCCTTCGCGAGCATTACTGCTTCGCAGAAGGAGGTGACGGCTGCCCATGTCCTCTCGCTCCGTACCATCGCCTGAACCAGGGCCGGACGCGAGAGGTCTCTGCCGCCGATCGCCTCCACGAGGACACGGCGGTGCTCTGCCCAAGCCGGGCAGACCTCCACCGTATGCTCCACCGTGTCCTCCGGGCGATCCACACAGTGGTGACACCCGGACGTTTCCTCCCGCCTTATCCGACACAGGAACCTCCCGAAGCTGCCGTGTCCGGTGAGGACCTGCGTCAGGCGGAAGGTGAGGACGCCGTGGCGTCTCTCCAGCCACTCCTCAAAGAGGGGACTTATCGCCGCAATCGTGGCGTGCCCAAAACTGGGTTGCGACAACCGTACTTTCCATGATGCCATGAGATCCCGCCGGAGCTCCGTCCGTTGTGCCGCGATTTCTCGCGGCAACGGACTTACGCCCCGGCGTTTCGCCTCCTCGCGCCGCGCGAGGACTTTTGCCTCCAGATCCCATGGCGGCAAGGGACTGTAGACCTGAGTTTATTGTTTTTAATTTCAACTCGATACCTCCCACGCGTTTCCGAGATAGACAGATAGACTGTCTTGACAGACAGATGGACAGACAGACAACAAAGTGATCCCATATGGGTTCCGTTTTTAGGTACGGAACCATAAAAAAGAAAGAAATTACGTTTATTTGCGATAAACATGTCGCAAAGAAAGAACACAAACACAAAAAAAAAAAAACAAATTGGGGGGAAATATGTGTCACATCGACGTAAAACGGCTATCGCTCATCATAATACTGCGACCCTATGCGAGACAGAGCCTCAGCGCTGCCGGCCGCGTCAGCCGTTGACGACAACTTATTTACTTTAGTTACCTACATGTATTGATTGACATCAATACACGTACATACATCTTTTTAAGTACTGACAAAGGAAGTAATGGCTACGAGTATAATGTATATGTCGCAGCCATCTGGTTAAATTAGCCAGCTAATTGGATGCCTAGGCCGTTCATTAAACGCCGGCACCGACGTTGCAGCCAACTAGCTTAATTAGCCGTTTAGTTAACAGCCTAACCGTTAGAAGTAGCGCTAGCCGGCCGCTGTCGCGGCACCGCTCGCTTCTCTCGCTCGGCTCGCGCGTGGTTATTCGCAGTTCTAACGTAATCCATTTGATCGGAGTGCCCTGGCTTAGTTACCTACTGCTACCACTTCGGCGCGCGTGGTTGGTCAAATTTCTAGTTGTCCTTCAGCTATTTAATTGAGTGCCGGCGTTTAATGAACGGCCTAGGCGTCCAATTAGCCGGCTAATTTCACCAGATGGCTGCGACAGAGTTAGGAAGTTAACTAAGCGGCTAATAAAGCTAGTTGGCTGCGACATATACACATGACTAAACCATATTAATAATTTCTACTTGCCACCTGAAAACACTGAACCGAACAAAATTCTTTAAACCAGTATCCACTCTAAAACAATCAAGAACAGACCAGTCATTCCAGGACATAACTCGCACCATCTGCTCCAGTAAACAGTCGCAGTGCAAAAGTCTTGGCAAAATAATTTTACTTGAGTCACAGACAAAAAAAGTGCAGTGCGGTGGCAATACGTGCTTCCTCCGTTCGTTGATTTAAAAAATTAAGTCTGCACCTTTGTCGAGCGATTTGCTGAGCTCGCTTTTGTTCGGCGCTCTATTTGTCGGGATTACGTAGGAATATTCTTTTAAATTGCTTCTTTGAACTATTTTAAATTTTGAGTTTTTTTTTAATATTATGTATTGTATACCTACTTAGGTACTTTATATTACTGTTACTGTTAGCCTGTATCATCCCACTGCCGGGCAAAAACCTCTCTCCATGAATTCCAGTATTTGCGATCTAGAGATAATTTGGACCACAGGTCGTTTGTTTTGTCCAGCTCGTCCCGCTCGTCCCGCCATCTTCTACGGGGTCTGCCGCGACGAATTTTAGCTGTGTCAGGGTTCCAAATAGTAACTATTTTGGCCCACAGCTCATTGGGCATACGGCAGATGTGGCCAGGCTAGTCCCACTTCAATTTTGCGGCTTTAAGAGCAACGTCAGCAATCTGTGTTTTGAAGCGCAGTGTGGTGTTGCTAATATGTTAAGCTAATTTTACGCCTAGAAAACTGCTTAATAATATCAAAAAAAAAGTAAATAAAAAATATATTAAAAAACATAAAAATAAAAAATATATTAAATATATTAAAATATATAATATATCAAAAAACGTAACTACTCGGTTTACAACTCAAATCTAATTATCATGTTTTAATTTTGTATAGATTTTGTTCTCTGGCAATTTTTTTGCAAAAATTTATATTGTTATGTTACGTAAATCTACTGAAACTTTCCTTTACTGACTTTCTATGTGTTTCGATAAGATTTTGTTACTACTACAAATACAATACCTACTACAATGGCCTGCAAAACTAAGTAGGTACTACACTTTTAAATTTTATTTTTTTCTAAACTGTAGAATTTAGAGATTTAAAATAAAAAACGTTTTATAGCAATTTTCATCAACTTTCTTTGAAACTATAGCAAATTATACATCAGTATCATTTTTAAATCTAAGACAAAATTAAATAATAAAATTGTCAATTTTTTACTCAGTCTCATAAAACTCAATTAACATTTACAAGTATGTTTTACATGTTATTTATTTTTTAATAACTGGTATTGCCACCTCGGGCTCTGCTTACAGATTCGAGTCGATTTGGCATACTGAACACGAGGTTTCGGAGCCGATGTTGGGGAATATTCTCCCATTCTTCTATCAGGTTTAGTGCCCTGAGGGTGGTTGGTGGTGGTCTGCGGCTTCTAACTAGCCTCCCTAGCTCATCCCATGCGTGCTCAATCGGGTTGAGATCAGGACTTCTTGATGGCCAAGCCATCACGCTGATACCAACCTCCTGAATTTACTCTTGCATGACCCGAGCCATGTGTGGCCGGGCATTATCATGCATCAGCATCGATCCATCACCCATATTTACTAAATACGGCCCTGCATACTCATTGAGAATCTCCTGGGCATATCTTTCCCCAGGGGTCAGAGCCCATTCGTCCCCTAAAATTCGTCCCCCAGCATAAAAGTTGTAGATTCGGCCCCTATATAGGTGCCCATTGGTCTCCTGGTAGGGAACCAATTAATATTTTAATAAAAAATATTATTTTTAAGGTACCCATTCGTCCCCTCTAATATATATACAATATAAGTTAAAGATTCGGCACCTATTCAGGTGCCTATTGGTCCCCTGAGATAAAATTAGCTATATTTTACATAAGAAACGGTTAACATAGTACACTTGTGAACAGTTTATTAACGGAATTAATTTAATAAATCATAACAGATCATTGAAAAAAGAGCTATGATGAATGATAATCCGTCATGATAATAATATAACCTGTCGATAGGCTTACGATGTAAAATTGTCTCACTACGAATGGCTTGTTAAAAAAACGGGTTACAAATAATAGATAAGGTGTTTAAAATTGGTAAGTACTCTCCAGATGTGCGCGGGGTGTGGAATGCCGAAGCGGGAGGGGTAATCTTAGCCAGAGTTTCTGCGCGCGAGCAAATAACAAAGGCGTAGCCCAAAACAATAGACGCTCGATGAATGGACTTGCACCTGATTGGCTAACACCAGTACTAGACAACTTCGGCGTATTTATTCCAGGAATGTGTTACTACATTTAGTTTACTTATAGTTGCAAATCCAAGCGTACTGATTTTTATACTGTCTCGAGAGAAAGTTTACTCATTAGCGTATCCTGTAGGATTACTTATTAAATTTAATTAGTGAGTGAAGTGATCAGTGCATGTACGTGAAGGAAAAATACGTAAGTTCTACTATTTACATATACATCCCTATTTCAAAAGACTTACATGTATATAATTGGAACGATGACACAGAAAAAAAAAATTCAACTGCTGCTACTTTTTAATAGTTACTATTAAATACTTTACTTTATTTTAAGGTAAAACATAGATTTTTAGTATGCTATTGTGTATGCACTCACATAATTTTCTATTTTGTATGATAAAATATTACTTTTTCTTCTTTTTCAGTGATTTTCATATCTATATAGAGTAGATAAATAGTTTGTTTATTAAAACTATAATAACAAATTATATTAAATAAATGTTTTTACGGTTATTATAAATTAAATAAACATACATGTCTATGAAGACATGTATGTTTATTTAATTTATAATAAGCATATTATAGTTAAAGTAGCATATTATGTCGAGGAATGTTATTATTTGGTAACTTTTTCTTACAGAATAATGGCTGATGAACCACAGTGCAGTAGTGGTTTGACAGGAATTGAGTATATATCCTCTGAAAGAGGTAGACCAATTTTAGTAGTTGGTAAATATACAAAAAAATAAGAAGTGATTATTTACTGTTGATATGTGTTCTATTTTTTTTTTGCATATTTTATATTTAATGTTGATTTATATGATGTTCAATCAAGGCTGATTTTTGTAAAAGAGTTGTATTTTGTTAGTTTCTAGGACATTGTGATTTTGTATGTGTTAATCTTATTTGAAATAAACATGATATCTACCGAATTACTATATTTTTTATTTTAGCCTTTTCTGCGCGGCTGTACCAGGACTACCAAGCTGCAGTATACACATATACATGTACTTATATTAGAAGAATGAATAAAAATAAATATTCTTCATGGACGAATGGGCCCCTCAAAAGTTCCAGGGGACGAGTGGGCACAGGGTGCGAATCTTAGGGGACGAATGGGCTCGGACCCTTCCCCAGTCAGAGTGCCATTTCTATGGCCACTAACTCTGTGCGACCTTCTAAAAATATGCCAGCCCATACATGTACACTGACTCCACCGTACTGGACTCTTTCTGAGAAGCAGGCTTGAAGGTATCGCTCACCAGGTCGCCTGTAGACACTTCACCTACCATGAAAAGTGTAAAGTGAGAATCGAGACTCATCTGTAAACAAAATTCTTGACCATTCTTCTTGATCCCACTGTATATGTTCACGGGCGTATCGCAGTCTCGCTACTCGATGCTCTCTCTCGAGTTTGGGGCCACTCGCTGGTCTTCGGGGTTTCAGGTTTGCTTAAGTCAGGCTTCTTCTCACTCTGTCACTAATGTAGTCCCTTCGGGTCTGAAGAAGCTGTTGCTGGACTTCAACTGCATTTAGGTGGCGATTTCTCAACACAGTGGAAACAATATAACGGTCTTCTCGGGCACTAGTATACCTGGGTCTGCCATTTCCTGGTCTCCTCAAATGGTTTCCAGTCTCTTCGTACCTTCGCTTCACCTTCTGGACCGTTCGTAACGTCACACCCACCATTCTTGCAGTACGACGCATACTGATGCCTAGTTCCAGAAAAGTCATGATCATGGCACATTCTTCTGGTGAAAGAGGCATTATAAATAAGTTTATGTGCTGTTGTCTAACTTAGCTTTTGTAACAAGACTCATCGATCAAGAAAAAAATTTAAAACAAAAATGGAAACAAAAAATGAATGGTAAAATTGTAATTCGAAAAGGATTATTTTTGATTTTAAAGTTTTTTTCAGCCATTTCTCAAAATAAGGTTACCGACTATGAAGTTTTTATGTACAAAAATAAACTATTTTTGAATCCTTTTTGTTTCGAAAGTATCTTGTGTACATATAAAGTTATTGCAATTTTAAAAGTGTGATACTTAGTTTTGCAGGCCTTTGGCATTAGGTACAATTTTAACTATAATTAAATTTGGTGGATTATTGGAAATTATAGTACAATAATTGCTGCAATTAATTGTACATTATTGCTGCAATTGAGTGCAGTGGTGGCCCAGTGGTAACGGCCGCGACTTTACGAGTTGTAGGTCGTAGGTGCGAACGCGGACAAGCGCTTATCTTTGTGTAAATTATTTCATCACCACTGCTTTCAAAACGGTGAAGGAAAACATCGTGAGGAAACCGGCGTGTCCTAGAAGCAAACATTCCAAGACATGTGACATCTACGAACCCGCACTGGGCCCGCTTGGTGGATTACGGCCCACTCACTCTCACAGAGAGGAGGCCTGTGTCCCAGGAGAGGGAACATTAGGCTGATTATGTGATGTATGTTATGTAATCGCTGCAAAGCAGCCATCATCAAATATAACATATTGCTTTTGATCATTGGGGTAGGCAGAGATGTTAGTACTACTCACACGTCTCCAATTAGGTCAGTAAGTTCAGTGTTGTCACTTACACAAAAAAAAATGTTAGCGAGAAATTAATTTGAAAACAACCATAATTTCATGTGCCAAAATTACATTTTCCAATACTCCTAAATCAAATGTGGGGAACACACAACATTCCTCATTCATAACTCAATATTGGAATATTTTGAAATTCCAATTATAATTTCTAGGTATATTGTAATTATGTTAAATCTAGAATTGGACCACGCGTAGGTGGATAACCGTATGATCTTTTGATCAGGCGTATGCATGAGAATTGATATATTAGTCTGATCAATTCAGTTAGAAATCAATGAGATTATAGTGCGCTTCCCAATTAAGTACTGTTCCGAAATAATTGTGAAGTCCTAAGGATTAACAAGAGAATTTGTTGTTAGAGAACAATGTTTATTTAGTACTTGGGATTCACAAATATACTGGGACTTACCTGTTTCTGAAAAAAACCCTTTACTTCTTCAGGATAAAATGTGGACTTTAAAAGAGATCACGAATTCCAAATAGGTGTCTTTTAGGATTTAACTATATTTAGGGCTCCGTAGGAAACAAGGAACCCTTTTAGTTGCGCCTAGTCTGTATGTCTGTCTGTCCCCGGCTCAGAGAGTCTTAGTATTAGAAAGCTGTAATTTGGCATGGGTATACATATTAATCACACCGCACCCCACACCACAATATAATCACCCTTGCACGTAACGTAGGATGATATATTTGTTTTTCTCGTCTATCCCATAGTGTGGGGTACCGTTGGACCAGCCGTTTAAAAATATTGCGGGTCTGTGAAAACCATTTTTCGATTAAGGCGCTGACAAGACCCAATTGACCAAAATAGGCTTCTGTTAAGAAAAAAAATTGCCAAATCTGTATAGTTTGTGGTAGCGGAAAAAATATATGTTAATTTTGAACATATTTCCCAGAACTTGGTTGTTACCAAAACACGTTTTGAAAAAAAAATCTCGATACAAACTAACGTTAAACTAACCTCTTACCTTGAGTTCTAATCCAAAATATCTCTATTAAATAGCAACATACGTTACATATTTAATAATAACAAAAACGTCTTATTTGAATGCACAGCTTGGTTGTTTTTTTATTTTCTATTCTAATCAATCTTCTAATCTACTCAATTTTGAGTAAATATATAATTGCTTCATATTTTGCAATAAATTACAAGCGTTGTGTCATCGCGCTTCTCTTTCTTTTCTATGTAATCTGACAGTGACCGCGGTTTAGGTGTTGTCAGCGTCTTAAAGGATCCGTTTGCGTAATATTAAGCTTTAAAGTACTATTTTTTATTAGAGTTTTCTTAGTCGCAATTCATTCACCCTCTCAACATGACTAAATCATCAGAGCATACTCTTTTTAATTTTTTGCCACTACATCTTTTAAACCGCACCATTGCCTTATCATATCATTTTCCAGCCTATAGTTTTTTGTGTGACTATGGTCACGCCACACATGCTTCGCAAGGACTGCAATTCCACAGCACTTGTTCTACTTTCATGCTTCTTTTGCCACACCCAACGTTCGCTTCCATACATAAGCGTAGGCACCAGCACAGCAATTTTTGGCACATTCTTCTGGTGAAAGAGGCATGATAAATAAGTTTATGTGCTGTTGTCTAACTTAGCTTTTGTAACAAGACTCATCGATCAAGAAAAAAATTGAAAACAAAAATGGAAACAAAAAATGAATGGTAAAATTGTAATTCGAAAAGAATTACTTCGCAACTAACGCAATTCTGCAGCACTTGTTTTATTTTCATGCTTCTTTTGCCACACCCAACATTCGCTTTCATACATAAGCGTAGGCACCAGCACAGCAATTTTTCATTATTTTTTATTATTGTCTCTTTATTTATTTTTTTTAATTAATAACATATGAGATGGCGGTAGCTCTCTTTGTTTTGTTAAATAATAAAAAAAAAAGTTTTTATTGTTTCTCTTAAAATTGTTATACAACTCACCTGTTGGCTATCAGATCATAAGCTATCCTAACGACACGTACCTATATCACCCACTTTATCGAATTCGATATTTTCACGTTTACACACTAAGTTCAAAAGGATGGCTATTGAATCTTTAAAATAGCTTTCTAAAACTTACAAACATACATAAACTATAGTACGCCACCTGCTACGCTCCTTACATACTCCTTTTGTTTCGTTTACGTTCATAGAGCTGGTCATACACGCACACCGGTTGCGAATACTATACACCTAACCTTTTTGAAGAACATCACCAATGTCTTTCTGGGGCGTCCCCTCCCAGCATTCTAGTATATATGTATATAGATCTAAAACTTATTATCCTAAAAACACCTATGAGTACTTTACTTTTTAAATTATTTCGCGGAAATTAGTGTTGGCGCTGTGTACACACGGCTACATATCAAGCTATGTATTTCCAGTATAAGCTGATCTCGCATTGTATAGGATATCTGTACAGTGCGAGATCCGCGTAAACTGGAAATGTATAGCTTAATGTGTAGCCGTGTGTACCACGTTAACCAAGTTTAAAATTTAGTGTGTCATAGTTTACAATCGTTTTTTTTTTGTATTATTATTGTATTGTTTTTTTATTTTAGCCAGTGCCACTCGGGATGCTGTACGGATTCTAACGATACCCTGTACATCCAAATCTGTTCAGGCATTTAAAAGTTATGGTGGAATTAAGAAACTCACATACATTCATACACGAACACTGAAAACATTACACTCCTTTTTTGGGCAGTCGTGTAATAAAAACGACTATCGGCAGAACGATCGTTGAGTCTACATCCCACATGACGACAACCTTTCAATCCAAGTCAAAATACATAATTTCTTTATCTTTCTCTGCTTTCAAAAGATTCTCGAAACATCATTTATTATTAACGTCTATGAGTGATAAGTACCCACTTACGTAGTTCGTAAATAATAAAGCCAGTAGAATATTTTATGAATAGATTTACTGATAAACGCCACTTATAATGGCTGTTTACTTTGATTGTAGTCCCTTTCAATATTGATCTTTTAAAAAGGTTATTATTTTCAATACCTAAAAGCGTTTTTTTTAAGTAAAAGTTTTAGGTTATCTGTATAATTTTTGTCTACTAGCTTTTGCCCGCGGGTTCGCCTGCATGGAGGTTGCCCGTCAGGGTTTCTGTGTTTAGAAGCCCGTGTTCTATGGTTGGAAATTATCCCACGAAAAAATACTACCGTAACGCGCACCGTCGGCATGATTTTTTCCGATATCTTCATAAATCATCTTCATATTTCAACCAATTTACACAAAACCTTAAGACGCTAACCACACCTAAACCGCGGTCATTGTCAGACTGCATAGAAAAGAAAGAGAAACGCGATGACACAACGCTTGTAATTTATTGCAAAATATGAAGCAATTATATATTTACTCAAAATTGAGTAGATGAGAAGATTGATTAGAATAGAAAATAAAAAACAACCAAGCTCTGCACTCAAATAAGACGTTCTTGTTATTAATTAAAGACTAATTATTTTTCAGGCGATTAACAACTTAAAGGGCGACTAACTATTTGCTACTAAAAAAATAAAATGGGTAGCAAAAATAATAAGTTGGCAGCTACAGTGAAGTAGCATTTTAAGTATAAAATCATTTGGGTTAGGTTAGGTTAGAAGAGTGACCACTAACGCGCGAAGGCTAGCGAGCGAAGCGAGCGTGCCGTGGCAGCGGCCGCCGGGCGTCAGATCCCCTCGGTTGTTGGTGACTCTCAGTTACCAAAACAAAAACTTGATGCTAGTTTAAATTAAAACAAAGCTAACAATTGATTACTAAGCTGCTACTTTATACTTAAAATGCTTTTTTTTAAACCCTAAATCAGATTAGTTTGTCGCCGCGTTAAATACATGCCTTAATTAAATACGGCCCGTACGTTGATACTTAATACAGATATTTTGGATTTAAACTCAAAATAAAAGGTTAAATTGCAGTTAATATTTAACGAGATTTTTTTTTCAAAACGTGTTTTGGTAACAACCAAGTTTGGAGAAATATGTTCAAAATGAACATATATTTTTTGTTACCAAACCTACTTACAGAAAATAAATCATTTATCATTTATCATTAGCAATTATTTTTCTTAAGACAAGCCTACTTTGGTAATTTGCCTCTTGTCAGCGCCTTAATGAATTATACAATTAAGCCTTCCTCATTACGGTTGTCGCAACCCAGTGCTGGGTACGCCACGGTTGCGGCGATAAGTGCCCTCTTTGAGGAGTGGCTAGAGAGGCACCACGGCGTCCTCACCTTCCGCCTGACGCAGGTCCTCATCGGACACGGCAGCTTCGGGAGGTTCCTGTGTCAGATAAGGCGGTAGGAAACGTCACCAATGTGTGGATCGCCCGGAGGACACGGTGGAGCATACGGTGGAGGTCTGCCCGGCTTGGGCAGAGCACCGCGGTGTCCTCGTGGAGGCGATCGGCGGCAGAGATCTCTCGCGTCCGGCCCTGGTTCAGGCCATGGTATGGAGCGAGAGGGCATGGGCAGCCGTCACCTCCTTCTGCGAAGCAGTAATGCTCGTGAAGGAGGAGGCGGGACGGTTGAGGGAAAGGCAAGTATCGCGCCCTCTCGCCCCTAGCCGCCGCAGGAGACGCCCTGGGCGTCGGGAATCCCGAGCGGATTTCCGGCCACCGTAGGCGCGGGGTTGCGGACGGTGAGCAATGGGTAGCTCACCGTCCGGTAAGAACTAGGCCCGGGTTGACAGCGCGTCGTATTCCACGCGCGCCTCAAAGAGATGTCGTCAGCACAATGTAGGGGCCCACTAGGGCCGATGCCTGCCGGGGTCGCGAGAAGGTACTAATGGGTCACCGAGGCCCTCGCAACACGGGCAACGGAAGGAATACGGGTGGGTTTTAGTTAGTAAGAGTCTGACACACCCTCCCGCTCCACCCAGAGCGGGAGAAGTTATTTGATGATTTCCCATACAAAAAAAAGCCGTCCTCATGAATCACTCCGTCCATTGGTGAAAACTGTATGAAGATCCGTTTGGTAGTTTTTGAGTTTATCGCGTTTAGACAGGCAGACGCGGTGGCAAGGACCTTGATGATTTGCTTTCCCTTTAGAGAATCTAGAATTTACACTAGTAATGGAATTTAAACATATTTTTTAAGAAAATTCTTAATTTGTTTATTTTAACACAGAAAGCTACGCTACGTTACTGGCAAAGAAACACAATGTGCGTTTAAATTACTAGCCATCGATAAGACATAGGAACCCAGCATAAGACAATCTTCCTTATAAACTTAGTTCCGTAACTGCGGAGAAAAACTTCGGAGAAAAATGTCGGTAGCGTCACGATAAAAGTTTTTCAATACATTATGGAGACATTAAGTCATAGTCTGGAAGTGGCTATCGATTTTTCGTAAGCTACCAAGTAGGTCAGTACATACACCTGCCGATACAAAATACGACGCAGCTGATGTTTCAAGTATCGTTTGTTCATTTGGTTTTTAATATATTTAGAGGATTAAATTTGTGCCGTATTCACCCCACAAAAATTGCCTTACGAAAATATGAAAAAAATGAGGACCTCAAATAATTTAGAACGTTTAAACTTGTAAGGAAAACATTTTTGCGATTTCTGACTTTTGTGTCGGTCATTCTATTTATCATAAAATAACCGACCAAGTGCGTGTCAGACCACGCACAATGAAGGCTTCCGCAGTTGGCATTAATTTATTCCAAGAACAAACTTAACATTGCAGTTGAAAAATCTCAAGTCGTCACGGTCAATTCTCCAACTGCAAATTGAAGTTTGTAATCGCATATTTTTTTATGTGATTACACTTCAATTCAGCGATTTTCGCACTTTTTCCTTTATTTGAGCTACGAGACCTTTCTTGTCAACTTTCGTGGTTCTAGGTCAACGGGAAGTACCCTTCCCGGTTTTGATATAATTGCGAGTATCAAAATATGTTGCATAAATGACCGTATTTTTATATGACGTTGACTTAGAAGTTTGTCTTTAGAGTTCTAGGAGGATTGTTAACCTGCGTATTTAATATTAATTTTAGCTTGATACCTCCACGCGTTCCTTAGAAAAAGGGTCTTCACAGACAGACAGATAGACGAACGGATGGACGGACAACGAAGTGATCAAATCAAATCAAATTATTTATTTTTGCAGAAAACACTGTTACAATGGTGGTATTAATATAGGTACCTGTTTCAAAAGTGATTCGAAGTGGTTGAGTGTATAAGCCATGCAAAATATATCCAGTCATGGTTTATTAAAATCAATACTATGTTGACACTAAAATATTTAGATAGGTGACCATCTTTACATACCAAGACCTCTCCGTGCCTCGGAAAGCACGTTAAGCCGTTCGTCCCGGCTGTCATTTGTAGATCTTTGACAGTCGTTACGGGTCGTCAGAAGCTCGAAAGTCTGACAACCAGTCTTACCAAGGGGTATCGTGTTACCCAGTAACTGGGTTGTGGAGGTCAGATAGGCAGTCGCTCCATGTAAAATACTGGTATTCAGCTGTATCCGGTAAGACTGGTAGCCGACCCCAATATAGTTAGGAAAAGGCTAGGCAGATGATGATTAGCAGATTAAATATTTAAAGATACATGCATAGTTATTATTATATTACTTGATGTCACTGTGAGGTCTTGAGTTTGGAATACACCCTTATAGTTAATTAGAGGCATAATTGCATTCACACGCTGTTTAAAGTGGATTATTTTAGTTTTTCCTACGATTGCCTTCAGATTATTAGTGTCAAGCCATTTAATTATTGCATTTAGGGTACTACTTATATCATGTTCATAAGATGTTCTGTCATATTACACTTAATTGCAACGGTGCTGTCGTCAGCAAAGAGTGGGTTTGGTATAGAATTTGGAAGGTCATTAATGTATATTATAAAGAGTAATGGACCCAATACACTTCCTTGTGGGACACCATATTGTATTTTTCGCCCCTTTGATAGGTGTATATCCTCTATCTTAGTTCTAATATTAAGTCTGTTAATTTGAGTATACTGAGTGTGATTTTTCAGGTAACATTCAGTTCATTTTAAAATGTTGCATCTTATGCCATATGTCTCAAGCTTAGATAATAAGATGTCTTGTACCACGTAATCAAAAGCCTGTGTCATATCCATAAAGATGATGCAGGTCGGTATTCGCTTGTCGACATTGGACGTTATAATTTCCAAAAAATCATTTATAGCAAGATTGATACTCTTGTTCTGTCTAAATCCGTTTTGTTCTTTAGCTAAAATGTTATGGGATTCCAAAATATTTAACAAATTCATTATAAATATATTTTTCATTTTTTTTTGTGATAATTGATTTTAGGGCCTATAATTATTCAAGTTTTCTTTACTCTACTTTTTTATGAATCGGTTCAATATTTGCAACTTTTAATTTTCAGGGTATACACCACTTTCAATAGACAGGTTTAGAATGTAACTAAGAGGTTGCGAAATACATTCTGCTACTAGCTTAATGACTTTAGTGCAGACACCGTCATAACCTACACTCTTGGTGTTTTTAGAACCTTTTATGGTTTGTTTTATATCGTCTGGCAGACATGGCCGAAAGATTGTTGATGTCTAGATTTTAGGTATTGCTTATGGTGATCTTTGTGCATAGTATTAATGGGTATTATCTTATTTACAAAATAATTATTAAATGCATTAGATAAGTCATACAGATTTGTCACGATATTATTATTCTATTTAATAGAAGAGATAGATTCTGATGGCCTGTTTTGCTTTGCACCATTAATAGTTTGTCACACAGCTTTTGCTTTATTATTTGATTTTACAATATTGTAATTGTTTTGCGCTCGTTGGGTCAAAGACACAATCTTTTTTAGTATTTTGGTGCCTCAGTTTTGATTTATTATCTACACTTGGTGTTTTCCTATATCTCCACAGTAGTTTACGTTTCTTAGCACTACAAATCAAATGTACCAATACCACGTGAAACCCACTTGAGTTTTTTTTTTTGTGGTTGTGTATAGTTGTATTTTTGTAGGGAAAACAAAGCTCATATAATAACTTAAATGTATTAAAGATAATATCATATGCTATGTTTGGATCATAAGTACTGAACATATCTGCAAATGTCATTTGGCCTAAATAGTATTTGAATTTTGCCTGATTTTCCATTGTAAAATCCCGTCGCCTGATTTTCCAGCACTTAATTATATACATACATTTCTTCATTGATATCTTAACAATTGTACGATATGGTCAGACAGTGCTAGGTTAATTACTTCCGACTTATATTTTTTTACAAAATTACGCATTAGACCTGAAAGCAAAATTGTCAATACAATGTTTTGCTTACGTTTCTGGTAGGTTTTTTCAATTGTAATTTTAAATTATAATTTAGTAGTAAACATTTAACTTCGTTTGTTAACTTATTCTTAAAAGTCACCAGCTATAACGATATTATGTTTACTATAGTGTTTATGAAGTAAAGTTAAGACCTCGTTCAGTTTATCAAAATATACATTAATGTTACTAGCTAAGGGCAGTCTATATACACAGACAATAACAATTTTGTAGTCTGTCATCTCAATATCACAACACTCAAACGCTGAACAGACTGCACAGCTTGTCAGTGTTGATATGACATTGCAATTATGCCCTTTTTTAACAATAATGCAAGACCCGCCTCTTTTTGTATTAGTTCTAGAGTAACATGATACCAAGTTATAGTTGGGAATCAAACAAGAGTTTTCAAGCCCAGACATCATGAAGTACTCTGTGAGACAAATAACATCAACGTTTGTTTTTTTTCTAGTAATTCCAGTAAACAAACTGTTAATACATGCGACTTTATCCGCAGCCCAGCAATATTTTGGTGAAGAATGTTTAGATATTTAGGACCGAAAAAGATATTCAGATTCCGGGAATTCTTCACCTGACAGTCTTTCTGTTAGCCTGTATTTTCTTGCTTGATTGCGAACAACAAATCAAAGAAGTCACTAAATATAACCTCCATACCATGATTATTTAAGGATCCAGAGCGTTTATACAAAGTAAGATGGTAACTTAAATTCAAATTATAGTCTAAAAGATAGGCATGCTCATGGGTGATATTGTCCATATATAACATAGCTATTATTGAATACTTCCAGTCTTGAGTTATACAAATTATTGTAATTATATTAGAAATTAGATTTGAATGTTGGTAATGTAATAATAATATTAGTATTTTTAATGTTCTGTAGTTTAAATCTAATGTCAGTTATTGTATCATAATAGTTATGTGTTTTTCTAAAGTCTTCTTCACAAACCATACATGCAAAAGTCATTCAATGTGAAGTTTGACAGTTTATTTTTTATATCCTCTAAGAGAGCTTGTATTCCAACATTTGGTGTTAGATAGTGACATATGTGGTAGTTTCCAAGGAAGTATTCTTCTGCTAAGGCTAATATCTTATTGCTTTTATTTGCTATCCTATAAGGGTTCCGTTTTTTCCTTTTGAGGTACAGGGCACTAAAAAGTAAGTTGTCGAGTCGCCTCTGGTGCGTGTTGGAAGCAGACGTGCTTAATGATTGTTGAGAGAAATATTACGTTTAAATTAATACAAAACATTAGAAAGTGATTCTTAGTGTCATAAACTTATAAGTCAAAGTGCAAATTAACTGTGTTATTAATTAACCGTGTGTTTCGACGCGACACCACACATCAGCGAGTGCGCAGCACCGCCCACCCACGCGAGTAACAAGGACCGCTGCTATTCCTCATCCCACTCGCACCCGTACGGAGAACGTTCGAGTCAAACCATACACAATGAATACGCAGAGGACACCACCTACACCGAATACCAGGGTGATAAGCGAGAGCGGAAACACTAGCGGATCTGTACCAAACTTACCCTCCTACTGCGATGATGATAACTATAGAAATGTTAACACATTTAAACGAAAAGAGCGTACTGAGGAAACCGAGTATAAAAAGGATTTCGCAAATTTTCGCACAGAGATGATGAGCTTCCTAGAGAAATTTGGAAAAACCCAAAATGACAGTCTAAACTACATAAAAGACGAAATATCTGAGATTAAAAATGAGATAAAAACCATGAAGTCAAATACTGAACACTTTACTCAACGACTCGATCAAATAAATGGTGATATGGAAAACATTAAGGCTAAGAACACGACAACACAAAACAAGATCAAACATATAGAAGAAGAAATAGCCCATTTAAAAAACCAACAAAACAGCCAGCCAGAATGTAGTACGCCAAAATCGCCCGTCTTATACCACCAAAACCTCATTCTCGAGCTAAAGGCCCGATGTGAGCGCGAAAAAAACATCGTAATTGTGGGTATACCGGAAATTAACGAAAGAAACACAAACTCCAGACAAAATCGCGATAATAATGAGGCGATGAAGATAATTACAACACTGTATGAAGACTGCCCTAAACCAAATAAAACCATCAGACTGGGAAAATACATCCCAGGCAAAAACAGACCATTAAAAGTCTGCTTCAACAATTCAGACATTCCAAAATACCTACTCAGAAATAAGAAAAACCTACAAGATAATATACAGATTTACGCAGATCAAACTCCGGCTCAAAAGGAGTATTTACAATTATTAAAAGGGGAGCTCAACAAACGCATTGAAGCCGGCGAAGAAGATCTCATTATCAAATACATAAAAGGAATACCGACAATCACACCGAAAAAAACCAACCAAAAAAACCAATAACCAGCTTAATACAAAATGAAAAATACACGGACAGACTAAACCATCAACTAGTAAGTAGATACGAAGATATACCTCACCACCCGTCCTCGTTACGGTTCTTTTATGCAAATTTACGCAGTATCCGCAAGGTTGGTAAACTAGACGAGATAAAATGCATAATAAAAGCAACAGCAATGACTATACACTTACTACTTTTTACTGAAACGTGGATTACTTCGGAAGCGGACGCAAAATTATATCAGCTACCACACTATAAACATGTTTATAACTACAGGCAAGATCGCAAAGGCGGCGGCGTATCAATTTATGTACACGAAAGTATCAAACACGAAATAACAGAAGAAATATGCGAATTTGGTAACCACTACCTATGGATACACATAGATAAACTCTCATTGGACATCGGAGCTATTTACAAACCAGGTGAATCAAATATAAGCAACTTCTTAGAAACGTACATCTCACAATTGGAACGGCGAAAGAGGGCGGTTGTTTTCGGAGACTTTAACATCGATTTACTAAGTAAGGACAGTCACATCATAAGATACCTAAATGAGATTAAAGGAACAGGATACGAAATATTAAACAAAATACATAAACTGTACAGTACCCGGGAAACCAGCACTACAAACACTATAATTGATCACATATGCACGAACATAAAAAATCACGCGTTCAGCATAACTATAATTGACTCATGCCTATCAGATCACAAGCAGATATTCCTTGAGATAGGCAGCCTGGCACCAAAAATAAACAAAAGGATCCAATACAAAGCACTTAACTATGATAAATTATACAACAGTACCCTAATAGCAAACTACACTAATAACGAAAACGACTACTATTATTTAGAAAGATTTATATCACAACAAATAAAGAAAAACAAAGAAGATAAGACCAAAATTCTAAACCTACCTCAAGAAGACTGGATAAACCGAAATATTATAGACTCAATCAACTTACGAAATCACTTATGGCAACAAACAAAATCTTACCCAACAGACAACAATCTACGGAGGAATTTTAATGAAGAACAGGACAGAGTAAAACACCTAATCAAGACAGAGAAGAAAACCTACTACCACAACTTATTCCGTAACAGCTACAAAAAACCTAAAAAAATGTGGGAAATCATTAATAACTTAGCAGCGAATAAAATCAAAAACAGCAATGCTCCCCCCAAACTAATCTCGAACTCCGAATGTATAACAAACGGTAACGAAATTTGTAACGTACTTAACTCATTCTTTGCATCAATAGGCGCGGACTTAGCTAACGAAATACCTATAATGTACCACATAAACACAGGTAATATTCTCATGTACAACAGTAATTACACACATGTCATAACTTTGGACGAACTTTCCCCATGTAACACAGAAGAAATATCAAAAATAATTGACCAGCTTGACTCCAACACTAGTACAGGCTTGGACGGCATCAGCACAAAAGCTATTAAATGCCTTAAGAATATAATTTTAGAACGATTAACAAACTGCATAAATATTTGTTTAACACACGGCACTTTCCCCGACTCTCTTAAAGTTGCAAGGGTCAGTCCAATTTACAAATCTGGAAGTAGAACTGACCCCGGCAACTATCGACCTGTATCGGTCTTGCCCGTTATTTCGAAAATTTTTGAGCGAGTGTTATACAACCGTCTAAACGAGTATTTGACTAAGAAAAAATTCCTAATCGATCAACAATATGGCTTCCGCCCTAAATCAAGTACTCTCACCGCCTCAGTAGATTTAATAACAAAAATAAAAACTCATATTGATCAAAAAAACATTGTTGTAGGTATTTTTATTGATTTAAAAAAAGCGTACGATACGGTAAGCCATCAAAAGCTATTACAGAAATTAAATAACATAGGTATTTCAGGCAGCGCCCTCAGTATGTTCAATTCATATTTGCAAAATAGGCAACAAATCGTTAAGATAGATAACTTCACCAGCTCGATACAAAATATAACATACGGCTGTCCACAAGGTTCAATTATTAGCTCATTACTATTTCTAATTTACATAAATAACATTGATAAAATAGGGCTGACAGGACACCTAACGTTATACGCGGATGACACATGCCTTTTTTATTTCGATAAATCTTTACAGAACATTATAACCCATGCGCAAAAGGACCTTGACCTGCTCAGTGAATGGTTAAAATATAACTTATTGTCTATTAACACCTCAAAAACATCATTTATGATTTTCGCCGCGAAAAATAAGCCATTACCGGAGCTCCCACCTCTTACTATCAACGGAGATACCGTCAAACGGTCTAGTCACGAAAAATATCTCGGACTGTGGGTAGATGACAAACTTACGTGGAAGCTGCACATCGATCATGTCAAAACAAAATTAATATCACTATTAGGAGCGTTACGAAAAATTCGAACATGTATCCCGAAAAAAGTACGCCTAATTATATATAACTCACTAGTAAAGTCGAACCTTGAATACTTAATCGAAGTGTGGGGATCAGCTGCTAAATGTAATCTAAATCCACTACAAAGAATACAAAACAAAATCATTAAAGTACTATTTCACTACCACTATCTATATCCAACAAAACAACTATACGAAAAAACTAAACTACTAAATCTCACACAACTTTACAAATATTACACCTGCATTCTCATTAAAAAAATCACCACGAATTCTGTACAATCAAACATACAACTACATAAAAAAACAATAACATACAACACAAGAAGTAAAAACAAATTCCAACTAATGACTGCACGTGCACGGACTAATTACGGCAAAAAAACAGTGTTAGTGGAGGGAGCACAACTGTTCAATGATTTACCAGAAGACATAAAAATGTGCAATAGTATTAATATATTTAAGAGAAAATTGAAAAAACACGTAGGTACCCTATAACGTTATACGTCACCATCGCCCCAGAGGCAAACATTATAGTATAATTATTATTAAGAAGTACTTAGTATCTCATTATAAGTGAACTGTTATTCATAAGTTCTTATGAGAAATAAATATCTTTAAACCTAAGTTGTAGTCTCATTTCCTCTGCCGGGGTCGCGGGAAGGTACTTATGGGTCACCGATTCCCCTGGCAACACAGGCAACAGGAAGGAATACGGGTGGGTTTTAGTCAGTAAGAGTCTGACACACCCTCCCGCTCCGCCCAGAGCGGGAGAAGTTATTTGATGATTTCCCACCCTCAAAAAAAAAAAAAAAAGTCTCATTTCCTACGAAATGTGTGCTAAGATTTTGCGACTTTTATTTCTTGTAGTACTCAAACCTTAGTTGGTCTATTGAAAATATTTGATTCTCATAAGAAACAGGACCAATTGGCATAAAAAAAAACTTGTGCGGTCGGGGGATCCACATATGGGTTTTGCATTTTAAAACAACTTAATTTTACAAATCTGGCTTCATGAGTCTCTTTGCAATTTAATTTTAAACAGTTCTATGCAAAAATGGTTTATTTTGGTTAATGTTTGAGGTCTCTAGGTGGTTTTGAAGTTTTTGTCCCCAATGTGATCCCCACGTTAGGAATGAAGTTCCTTCTCACGTATGATTAAAAACATAAAAAAAAATCCAGCTGCCACTTTTTTTTGGGTGTGAAATTATCAAATAACTTCTCCCGCTCTGGGCGGAGGGGGAGGGTGTGTCAGACTCTTACTGACTAAAACCCACCCGTGTTCCTTCTGTTGCCTGTGTTACCAGAGGCCTCGGTATCCCTTCCGGACTTTCCCACGAGCTCGGTAGGCATTGGCCCTAGTAGACCCCTACACTTGTGTTCACGACATCTCTTTGAGGCACGCGTGAGCTACCCATTGCGCACCATCCGCAAGCTCACGCCTACGGTGGCCGGAAATCCGCCCGGGATTCCCGACGCCCAGGGCGTCTCCTGCGACGGCTAGGGGCAAGAGGGCGCGAAATTTTCCTTTCCCTCAACCGTCCCGCCTCCTCCTCCGCGAGCATTACTGCGTCGCAGGAGGAGGTGACGGCTGCCCATGCCCTCTCGCTCCATACCATGGCCTGAACCAGGGCCGGACGCGAGAGATCTCTGCCGCCGATCGCCTCCACAAGGACACGGCGGTGCTCTGCCAAAGCCGGGCAGACCTCCACCGTATGCTCCACCGTGTCCTCCGGGCGATCCACACAGTGGTGACATCCAGGCGTTTCCTCCTACCTTATCTGACTCAGGAACTTCCCGAAGCTGTTGTTTCCGGTGAGGACCTGCGTCAGGCGGAAGGTGAGGACGCCATGGCGCCTCTCTAGCCACTCCTCGAAGAGGGAACTTATCGCCGCAATCGTGGCTGGCCCAGCAATGGGTTGCGACAATCGCACTTTCCATGTCGCCATGAGATCCTGCCGGAACTCTGTCCGCTGTGCCGCGATTTCTCGCGGCAGCGGAGTTACGCCGCGGCGTTTCGCCTCCTCGTGCCACTCCCATACGTGCGCGAGGACTTTTGCCTCCAGATCCCATGGCAGCAATCCGTCAAGAAGGCTCGTCGTCTCACTGGAGACCGTGCGGTATCCCCGGACCAGCCGGATGCCTATGACCGTTTGGGCCGCGCTCAACCAGCGGACTGGCCACAGCTCCAGGTAACGCGCCCACCGCATGGCCGCCACCTTGTATTTACTTTTTTGGCTTTAGCACCCTCGAAAACCATGGAAACAACACCGAACCACAAAGAACTTCATTCGAATTTTTTTTTGAAAATTTCATTTTTTCTTGATGACTGTAATTTTTGTTCAAAATCTGTGTATGCTGATCAAAGTCTCTCAAAACATTAAGAAGATCGATTTCTCCTAAGATCTGCCCTTGCCACGATAATTGTCTGCATAGCCCCATTTAAATATAGTGTTATGGTAATCAAATATAAGGATAAATCTGTAATTATTTGAAACATAATGCAATATTACTTACCCCCCATAACAAATTGCGTGATAATATAGCCTACCAACTGGTCAGACTTATAGGAAATATCTATGCAAAATTTGAACAGAATCTATCCGGTAGAATTTTCGTGATCTGGAACATACATTCAGACAAATAGACAACCACACAAACAGATAGACAGAAAAACCGACAATTTTTTTTTTTTAAAAATTATATTTTCGGCATTAAAATCGATCCTAGACTTCGCAGTGATTACTTTTTTTTAATTTTCAGTGTACAATTTTGACTTTGCTACGATTTTATTATAAGTATCGATAATTGAAGTTCTATTCTTGGTAATCATTACAATCAAATCAACCAGTATGCTTATCATGGTGATTTTATAACTGTTCTATTGTCATAATTTCACTGTAAGAATTTTGTAATTGCCATAAAATTGTATTAATGTCGGATAACAGTTGTTTAATGTAAAATATTAATATTGAACCGTGGTAACCTTTTCCCAACTATTTTATTGGCGAAAGGTTAAAAGACCAATACGATTTATATTGTAAAATGGTTAGCCAAAACATAACATCGTGCCTGTATTTCGTGAATTTTGGCTGGTATCACCCAACAATTTCATGATGAAAAAATCAAATAACATTTCGCCCGGCCTCTGGATCAAATGACCGTCCCCTCCGCTGGCTTGCTTGCGACTGAGACCAACGACGCAGTCTTATTTACAAACGGCATTTATTTTAACAGCCCAAATTGTCCTCCTATCCCTTAAGAGTCATCCTACAACAAACCCGACCTCCACAGAGGTCATGTACGCAATAAAACACGACGTCTAATAACTTCCAGACCTTTTATAATACTTTTAATTGCTCCATGTAAACTTGCTCGCACTCAGTTAGAGGTCCCGTACATTGCTCCCTAGTGGATCGTAACTGAATTATAGCCCCCTTGATAACAGTCGGGATGACCGCGGCAAGACGCCCAAAGTTTGTGAAAGATGTTATGGTTATGTTGAAATTGTTGAAGTTTGTATTGGATTTTGAAGCGGTTGGGTCAACGATTTTGGAAGTGTGTTTGTATTGAAATTATAGTTACTTAGATGTAAGTTTTGAAAGTATTTTTATTAAAAGTGGGTCACATATTGCTACAACTATTTCAGAGATAACTAATATCGATGGTGGTACAAAAATCGCTGTCATGGCTTGAATATTTTTACCCGCCTGAGCGACTGCTAAGATAAGGTTGTTTTGTGTTTTTTACGCGTATCTATGTTAGCTTTGTATGTGAGAATCTTTACCTTCGAAGCATCCTAACTGCGGGATGGATTTTAATAGATGAGGTGTTCATTGACTCATCGACGTCGTGCAATGTTTATAGGCTAGGTTTCGTTCTTATAAAATCTAAATAAAAGGCTTTAGGATACGATTCTAAAAATATAACAGTATAAAAATAACCAGACTTTAACTAATAATTTCAATACAAGATACACTAAAATAACTGCCATCAACTGCATCAGACAGCTAGGTACACTAATGATCATGTTTTGAACGTTTTAGTTGAGGTCGTTTTTTTATAGATTGGCTAACTAAGAACGTAATTTCATTATTTGTAAAATGTCATAGTAAAACAGTTTCAACATATAACATAACATTTGTTTTATAAAGAAAAATAATACTTATTTTTAGTTCGAGTTGCGAGACTAAATACTGCCTAATTTCAGTTTTATTCTATATAGACAAAAAAGGCTCTAGGTAACATAGGCACCGTGCAACGGTTCACCTGGTTGAGGTGAGTCGTTGACGTCTGGTACTTAGAATAATGGGCTAACGACTGTTCTCATTTATCAGGCTTTAGACGTAGGCTATTTAAGAGTTCAGGGTTCAGTAGCAGAAAAATAATTGTAGTAAATGAAGATCCGACATCAGAAAAGAATCAGATCGAAAATGAAGAGAAGTTGAGCTGCACGATTACTGACAAATGCACTGACTGGACAGGTCCACGTAATATACGTGGTTCTTTCTTCAAAAGACCATTTCACACACCAATCTACATGGCCTTCACGTGATCTGACCAAGATTATGTCTGGACTTTAAAGAGACTGTGACCTCTGAGTTTGTTTCAGCCTTTCTTCCCAGAGTAGTCAGATAGGAAACGCCGACGTCATCTAGTTTTAAAAAGTAGATTGACGTGTAAAAGTGTTTGTACAAACCTACTTACAGAAATAAAATTCATTTATCATTTATCCATAGAATATTTATTTATTTATAAATACTTTATTGTACACCAGATTATACATAACAAAAAGAAAAAATATATACATTACAAAATATACAATGGTCGGCCTTATCGCAGAATAATTCGTAATTAAGAAAGAAAATAAATGTTTCTTTGGAACATGTCATATGTAAGTAATAAACGCTTCGGGACAGTATTTACTAAAACATCAGTCAGTCAGTCAGTTGTAATGTACTTATCACTGAGTTTGTGTTTCTTTAATGTATGTTGGCATAAAATATTTAGTATTCGATTTTTCATCACAAAAAGAATAGGTACACTTAAAACTGAATTTGACAATGTTAATTAAATATATTTGTACGCCTCTGGGTAAAACATAGAAGATCTATCTATCTGTCACATCTCACACTCTGTTGTAATTTGACCTATGTTTACAAATAAAGCATTCTGATTCAGCTTCATTTTGTAATTCTTAGTTTAATCGTTTATTTTTTTAACATAGAAGGAATAATAGATTGTATCACAAGGGACCAAAATAATGTATTGAGGACGAGAGCGATTGTTTGAATCCAGAGCGAAGCGAAGGATTCTAGAGTAGAACCCCGTGCGTAGCGAGGGATTCAAAGTACGTCGCTCAAGGTTAAATCATTTTGGTACCATGTGGCACACTCTGCTTTTCATCCCCCTGTGAGAAAAATAAGAAATAAGAGATGCTTTTACTCGTGACGAATATTTATATTTACATGACCAAATTACACATTTATATTAATATCAAATTAAAATTGTCTAATGTAAAATTGTAGTAATATTTTGACAAAAAGTAATGAGAAAACGAATAAGAAGTTCCGTATTTTTTTTATTTGGTTAATCAATGCCGCGTCGACAGGCCCGCTTTTTTATTACTGGGCAGGACTTTATCGAAGCGAATTGCGTTCAAACTTTTTAATTAAATAGTGTTCCAAATTCAAGATTAATTTCGTCACTGTTATGAAGTGCGCTGGAATGACCCATTTTGCTCGCAATTATCGAGAAATTCTTTTTTCGAATAGATGGGATGAAAATTATCAACCATCATTCTAAACACAGCTGGGCATAAAATGTTTTAAGAGCCATTACCTCAATTTAAAATAAATCTATACGAAACCACGAACCAAACAAATTAGTCACGAACAATCAAGCCTTTCCGCCCACAATAAATTACTGGCTGCATAGAAATACTAGATTCCGCTTAGCATAGAATAGAAACAATGAGAACCAAAGGTACAATGGAGATGCACATTTGACCAACTTTTAATATCAGTGGAGCGGAATAAAAGCACCGAGCCACCTCCGGCGAGCTCATTTAGACAAATTATGCACGTGCATTCTGAAAAAAATAAAGGTAAGTTGGTACCAAGTATGTACAGTTGGCAGAGATGTTCTTTTTTAGGGAAGCCAATTTTATATGGAGCAGGAATAATTTTTGTGAGCTGCGAAATGGAATATATTTGAGTGAGATGTAGGGTTTGGAACCGGTACCAAAAGCACAGGTTCAGTACCGGTACTTAGTGATTGTTGCCATTTCGGTACCTGGATGGCCGGTTCCGGACGGGTACCGGTTTCAGACGGGTACCGATACTCCACCTAACAAGTACCGATACCAAATTCAGGTACCCGCCACGTACCACAAATCTCGTATTTATACCTTGAAGTTATTTTTCTAATGCCTTTAATAGGCATTAGAAAAATATCCTTTTTACTTAATATATCTGTTTTCTCACTCCAACTTACGGAAATATTTGTTTGGTACCGGTACAGTACCGATACTGATACGAAATACCAATAGTACAGGTCGTCTGGTACCGGAATCATACCAAGGCCAATGGTACCCAAAAATACCGGTATTTCAAGCCCCGGTGAGATGTAGGTACAGTCAATTGCACATCAGTGGCAACACTAGCACTACCAAAATCATTATTAGTGCTACGATATAAAGGCGCTGTCAATATCGAATTGTTATCACTGAGCGGTTGACTGTAGGTACTAGCAATTTGATGACGAAAAATGAGTGAAAAATTGTGAACAAAGTCAAGATAAATAGCTACAGTTTACAGAAAAAATATCTAATTATACTACCTTTTACTAATACTTTTTTATACTACCTTTTTGTAACTTTGGACAAATTATGGTAGCTATTGGTATTTTAGAAATGAAACTTGCTTTAGATGTTTTGCCAATCAATTTTCCAAGCCTTTTTCCCAACTATGTTGGGGTCCGCTTCCAGTCAAACCGGCTGCAGCTGAATACCAGTATTTTACATGGAGGGACTGCCAATCTGACCTCCACAACCCAATTACTGGGTAACACGATACCCGACTTGGGCTTCTGACTACCCGTAACGACGACGATAAGACGAACGACGGTAAGAGTATACACCGATGGATCAAAGACCAACTCCGGAACCGGAGCTGGCGTTTTCTTACACGACCTTAACATAAACATATCCTGCCCGCTGGGAATGTTCAACACCGTCTACCAGGCGGAGTGTGTGGGCATTATACGAGCGGCGTATGCCATAGAAGCCAGGAGAGTCACGGACACTCATATACGTATACTCTCCGACAGCGCCTCAGTTCTTCAATCCCTAGGGAAGGAACACAGTACTTCGAGACTAACACAAGAATGTCACAATGCGCTAGAACGCATAACGGTATTCAACCGCAACACAGTGACACTGCAATGGATAAAAGGACACAGTGGATCGCTGGGCAACGACGCAGGTGACGAACTAGCCAGGAGAGCATCCGGTACGTCAGTATGCAGACAGGTGCCGATCGTGCCCATCCCCTTCAACCAACTACGCAGGTGGCTTCAGGAGCTCACCCACACACAAGCGGAGAGCTGGTGGTCCTGCGCACGGGGGTGCAGACAGTCCATGGAGGCTATGCCATCCTTGGATAGTAAGTTAACCAGGCGCTTGTTACGCCCGGACAAGACCGGCCTGCGCCTGTTGACGGGGACCATCACGGGCCACTGCTCGCTAAACAAACACTTTCACACAATAGGCATAACGGACAGCCCTCTGAGCAGAGCTTGCATGGAGGCAGAGGAAACCGTTGCGCATGTGCTCTTCGATTGCACAGGCGTCACCCACATTAGAACAGAAATCCTCGGGGAACCCAGATCCTACACAGAAATTCTAAACAGACCAGGAGATGTTATCAACTTCTGGAGGGAGGTGGGCTGGTTGGAATAACCACCAAAAACGGCCGCCATGGCCCACGCACAATGGTCCACCTGAAGGACTAAGTGCGGAAACCAAACCCTCTAACATAGAACAACATAGAACATAGAACCCGTAACGACTGTCAGAGATCTACGAATGAGAGCCAACGGCTTAACGTACTTTCCGAGGCACGGGTATCTCGATTTATAATGAATGTTCACCCATCCACGAACCGACCGCGGCAAGCGTAGCTTAACCTTCGATCGACCCGTTTTTTCTTTTTTTTTTTTTGAGGGTGGGAAATCATCAAATAACTTCTCCCGCTCTGGGCGGAGCGGGAGGGTGTGTCAGACTCTTACTGACTAAAACCCACCCATATTCCTTCTTGTTGCCTGTGTTGCGGGGGCCTCGGTGACCCATAAGGACCCATAGTACCTTCCCGCTCGGTCGACCCGTGCCGTTGTTACTATTGGGTACTATTTTGCCATGAGTCCCTAATTATGCTAAAAGACTATAACTAATGTTGTACGTACCTAAAATGTATTACTGTTATTGTCATTTTATTTATAAAATTGCCAATGACGATAATACCACATTTTTCGTGGATCGGAATACTATAACTTTATACCACTGTACTGCATGAGCTGCCACGAAAAGATGAGACTACTGAAACCTTTGTACTTTAGTCCAACCGTACGTTCTAAGAGCATCAAACAAAAATGTATAATGCAGCGGATTCTCTGAGCCCTGCAAATTTATGACGTAACACAAATGTATTATGCGGCACCTAGTGTACACCCCTTAAGGTCGCGTGCGTGGATTTATTCTTGTTTGCGAATGCATTCGTTAGATGGGGTGCAAGGGGGGGGGGGGGGGGGGGGGCTAAAACAATGGCGTTGTTCTCCAAGAGAACAATAAAAGTATCATGTTCTTTGCTGAGTAAGTAAAGATTAATCTTAGCCACGCTCGTGGGTAATACGCGATGTATTCATCTCGCTTCGTGCATTTTAATGCTTAGACAATGTCTCGTTCTTTTCTTGTGTTCTCTCATTGTGTTTATTTTTTAAAGGGAATGGACGTTTGTTGCATGGCGCGTGACTCATGGCTGTTGTTTTGCTTATTACTGTAAATTCTGTCTTCAAGAGCGGACTTTTGAGGAGTTCTTCTCATCTAGTTTCACGAAAAGAAGGAAGGGAATCTATCCTTAGATTTGGAAATCGTAACAACAATTGTAAAAAGGAGACGGAAACGATAACAAACATTCTTGGGCCTGGGTGTAAAAAGATGAAAGTGGTGTCGATTAATAGCTATATTATCAACCTTTCACTGAAAATTCTGCAGATTTTGTCAATCTGAGAACAGAGTTATAAGAGATTAAGTAAAATTGGGGTTATGTTACAATCTTTAACTAACAGCTGATTTCTGAAGTTCAAAAGATGTTCTTTTGTACTAATGTTTATTATATTTAGTCATCATCATCATCATCATTTCAGCCGAAAGACGTCCACTGCTGGACATAGGCCTCCCCCAAGCACCGCCACTTCAACCGGTTTTGTGCATCCCGCATGCAGCATATTCCTACGGCCTTCACAAGGTCATCGGTCCACCTTGTAGAAGGCCTTCCAACGCTACGTCGTATATCGGCCATCTGTTCTGCGAGCAATGTGCCCTGCCCACTGCCACTTAAGTTTGCCAATTCTTCGGGCTATATCGGTAACCGTGGTTCGCCTGCGGATCTCTTCATTTCTGATTCGATCACGTAGGGAAACTCCAAGCATAGTCCTCTCCATTGCCCTTTGAGTGACTTTTAGCCTTTTAATAAGGCCCATTGTATGCGACCACGTTTCAGTGCAATCGGTCATCACTGGCAACACGCACTGGTCAAAGCCTTTCGTCTTGAGACACTGCGGTATGTGGGACGAGAAGATATTGCGTAGCTTCCCGAACGCTGCCCAGCCGAGTCGGATTCGACGATTATATTTAGTAGAAAATTTTTATTTTAATCGATTACTCAATCGATAATCTCAAGAAAACCATCTTTCTCATATTTCTCCGCTTCCAGATTGAGAATTGAGGTGATTCTTCATATTCTTTAATACAAAAATAACACAAATTTTTGAGATCATACCTCAACTTATTACATTTGGTCCCACCGTTTTCCATCTCCTTTAATATTATGTTGTCAAAATAATAATTTTCCATAATATATGAGGTAATTATATATAGAGGTATAGTTTTATCACAAAAGGTAATTAAATGAACAAAATCAAAGATTAATACTGTGTAAAAATATTGATTTGATGTCCACCGGGACATCAAATCAATATTTTTACACAGTATTAAGGGGACTACAGGACCTAAACACAACTTTTCTAAGTTTTATAATGCCTTATAGTATATGATCCACTGCAGTAAACAAAATCAGAAAAATATATGATATTCTTAACTATATATATATGCTAGGTAGATAGTGTGTTGAAAACATAATATAACTAGTTTGATACGATAGAAAAAATCACGAAGGTACCTCTAAAAATTTATTTTAAAGATTAAAAACCATACTAATATACATGCAATCATTCTGATTTTTGTCAGATTATTCTACAAGCAACATATTGGCATAATAGTGTTTTATTTTTTTTTATACAATCTATAGCTTTTTTGTAAATCGATTATTGCTTCATATTTTGCAATAAATTACCATCGCGCTTCTCTTTCTTCTTCTTCTATGCAGTCCGACAGAGACCGTGCTTTAGGTGTTGTTGGCCTCTTAATCGATGATTTTGTTACAATCTACAAATACTCAAGAAATTCAAAGAGTGATTGCACAAAATGTACATTTCCCCCTCGCATTCATTAATTTAAGTGTTTGACTCAAGTTTCCTTTCATTAAAAACATTCAAGTGTGAATTTCAATATCACTTACATTTTAACCACAGTTTACTTTGTTGAAGGACCTGCTTTTTAGGGTTCCGTACCCTTTTTTTTTTTTTTTGAGGGTGGGAAATCATCAAATAACTTCTCCCGCTCTGGGCGGAGCGGGAGGGTGTGTCAGACTCTTACTGACTAAAACCCACCCGTATTCCTTCCTGTTGCCTGTGTTGCGGGGGCCTCGGTGACCCATAAGTACCTTCCCGCGACCCCGGCAGGCATTGGCCCTAGTGGACCCCTACTTTTGTGCTGACGACATCTCTTTGAGGCGTGCGTGGAATACGACGCGCCGTCGACCCGGGCCTGGTCCTTACCGGACGGTGAGCTACCCATTGCTCACCGTCCGCAAGCCCGCGCCTATGGTGGCTGGAAATCCGCCCGAGATTCCCGACGCCCAGGGCGTCTCCTGCGGCGGCTAGGGGCGAGAGGGCGCGAAACGTGCCTTTCCCTCAACCGTCCCGCCTCCTCCTTCGCGAGCATTACTGCTTCGCAGAAGGAGGTGACGGCTGCCCATGCCCTCTCGCTCCGTACCATGGCCTGAACCAGGGCCGGACGCGAGAGGTCTCTGCCGCCGATCGCCTCCACGAGGACACGGCGGTGCTCTGCCCAAGCCGGGCAGACCGTATGCTCCACCGTGTCCTCCGGGCGATCCACACAGTGGTGACACCCAGACGTTTCCTCCCGCCTTATCCGACACAGGAACCTCCCGAAGCTGCCGTGTCCGGTGAGGACCTGCGTCAGGCGGAAGGTGAGGACGCCGTGGCGCCTCTCTAGCCACTCCTCAAAGAGGGGACTTATCGCCGCAATCGTGGCGTGCCCAACACTGGGTTGCGACAACCGTACTTTCCATGACGCCATGAGATCCCGCCGGAGCTCCGTCCGCTGTGCCGCGATTTCTCGCGGCAGCGGACTTACGCCCCGGCGTTTCACCACCTCGCGCCACTCCCATACGTGCGCGAGGACTTTTGCCTCCAGATCCCATGGCGGCAATCCGGCAAGGAGGCTCGCTGCCTCACAGGAGACCGTGCGGTATCCTCGGACCATCCGGATGGCCATGACCCTTTGGGCCGCGCTCAACCGGCGGGCTGGCCGCAGCGCCAGAGAGCGCGCCCATACAGGAGCCCCGTAGAGGGCCATGGACCGCACGACCCCCGCGTAGAGCCTCCGGCAGGAGGCGTTTGGACCCCCTAGATTGGGCAGGAGCCGCTTCAATGCAGGGCCCGCCAGCTCCAGTTTGGGAGCCAAACGTCGGAAATGCTCCACGAAGTTCCACCGGCTGTCGAGGACGAGTCCCAGGTACTTCATCGTCGACTCGACGCCGATAGAAACCCCTCCTACCGTTATTTGGGACCCCAACGGTGGCGCGTTCCGAGGACCATGAAAACACATGGCCTCGGACTTGTGCAGGGCCACCTCGAGTCCCAATTGCCGGATCCTTTCGACGATTGTCGCAACCCCGCGTGCCGCTAATTCGGCCGCCGCCTGGTGCGACCTCCCCTGCGCCAGGACCAACGTGTCGTCAGCGTAGCACACTACGCTGACGCCGCTAGGGAGGTCGGCGCGCAGCACCCAGTCGTATCCGATGTCCCACAGATGCGGCCCCAGGACCGATCCCTGTAGGACACCGCACGACATCTCTTGCCGGTTCCACACTCCCTGGTGACCGGGGTAGATGACGGCCCTGTCCGTCAAATAGGCCTCAACTACACGACAGAGGTAGGTCGGCATCCAGTGATACCGGAGTGCCTCCCTGATGCAACTCCAGGGCAGGGTATTGAAGGCATTGGCGATGTCTAGAGACACCGCCAAGACGACCCCACCCTGGGCAACAACATTCCCCGTCGTCAGGGCTCGCACACGCATGATGGCGTCCACCGTAGAGCGCCCTCTGCGGAAACCAAACTGGCTCTCCGCCAAATCCGGCCCCACCTGCACCAGCTGGCCGACGAGGCGGTCTGCAATGACTCTTTCAAAGAGCTTGCCCACCTCGTCGAGCAGCACGATGGGCCAATAAGCGGACGGAGAGCCCGCAGGGCGCCCTGCCTTCTTTATGAGGACCAGTTTCCCCGTCTTCCAGCGAAGCGGGAACTGGCCCCTCTCCATGCATGCGCTTAGGAGCCCCCTAAGTCAAGGCCCGAGAGCCTCCAAGGCCAGGACCCAGGCCTTCCCAGGTAAGCCGTCGGGTCCTGGGGCGGTATTTTTGGCATTAAGCCTGCGTACCGTCGCTCTCATTTCTACCTCGGTCACCTCCGGAGCATCGTCGTCGTCGTTGTCGTTGGCGGTGTGGTCCGCATCGGGCACCGCAGTATTCGGAGCCATAGGCGGGGAGGTGTGTTCCCCTCGGGAAGGGAACAGAGTGCTCACCACGTCCTCCACCAGCTGGGGCCGGAGACTCTGAGTCAGCGGGGGAGCCCATGGGCGGAGTTTATCCCGCACCACTTTGTACGGGCGTCCCCATGGGTCCCTGTCCAGAGTCCCCAGCGACTCCTCGCGGGCCAACCCCCTGGCCCGCAGGATCTCCGCTTGGAGGGCGGTCTTCGCCGCTCTGTACCCCTCGTACAGCTCCGCCTGAATGGCTTCCGTATCCGGAGGTTTGATACGGAGCCTGCGGTGCCTGGTGTACCGGCGTCGCGCAGCCACGCACGCAGTGCGCAGAGCCGTCAGCTCCTGCGACCACCAGTACACCTGGCGCGAGGCACGTCCAGGCTGGACCCGGGGCATTGCCACGTCACATATGTCGGACATGGCCTCCCGGAACCACTCCGCCTCGTCGTTGATGTCGGCAGGCCTGTCCGGTGGTGACACCCAGGCCTGCACGACCGAGGCTTCCAAGAGGAACTCCCGGTCCAGCTGCTTCAGCGCCCACCACGGACCACTCGGGGCCCGTCGGACCGGCGCGTCCGAGGTCTGGGCGGAGACGTCGAACCGGATATACTGGTGATCGGAATAGGTCTCCACCCCCTCCATGACTCGCCAGTCAACTACACGCGGCGACAGAGCGGGGCTGGCGAACGAGATGTCCACCACTGATTCACCCCGCATCCGCACACACGTGGGGACAGAACCCCGGTTTAGGACGACCAGGCCTGTCTCCAGAGCCCAGTCCCCCACCATCCTGCCCCGTGTGTCCGTTAACCGGGAACCCCAAGCCAAATTCTTGGCATTGAAGTCCCCGAGGACGAACGAGGGAATCAAACCCGACGACGACGTCTCTCAACTCCGCAAGGGAGTTGTGGAACTCGGGGGTTCCGTACCCTGACACCCTTTCCAACGGGACCCTATTGCTAAGGTTCCTTCGGTCCATCCGTCTGTCACAGGGCTGTATCTTTGGAACCGTAATAGTTATAGACACTTGAAATGTTCACGGAGTCTGTACTAATATGCCCGCTATGACATGAAATAATAAAATAAAGTTAAAATTAGAAACGCTGAAAAAGAAAGTGTTTTTTTTTTGGCGGTTTTAGAAAATGTTGTCAAATATTGTACGGTGGATTGTACCACCGTAGAATATTGAATATGCGAGTCGAATCCGCACACAAAGGGGTCCGTCACCTTTCAAGTGCGAGTCCGACTCGCACTTGGCCGTTTTTTGGTTTAACTATGGGCCGTAATTGTGGAGTAGTTTTACGTGATTGTAGTAACTGGCGATTGAGAACTTAAATTTTTATGATTGGCAGTATATTTCTACGTAAAGGTGATTCCTACAAAGTAGCCCGCAAAAATCCAAATTTCTTGTTTTTTTACAAATTGTAGGATTGTTTATTTTGTACATTGATCGAAATTAAAAATGCAGATACATACATACATACACTAACAAAAATTCACGCGTTTTTCCCATCGGGGTAACTACAGAACGCCACCTGCTACGATCCTAACGGTTTTGTTTCGTTTACGTTCATATTTATACATCTGGGATATACACGCCAGCCAGTTACGAAGATATTATCATAAGACACTAAATTATAATCATTTTAAAACACCAATAAAGCTCTCATCATTATATTTGCTGGAAATCATCATATTAATATTGTGGTATTTTGCTACACAAAGCCACATCTTTATGCTATAATAATTATAAATTTACCTTTGTTATAATTCCTTTACTGTTTTCCTTGCTTCAAACATATGAAATCATATTATTTCTCTAACTTTCATACATATGTTTGAACACCACAGCTGAAAAGCAACACCAATGAACTGTTTCTAACACTGAAGAGTGTATTTTATATTATTAATTTTCTCTTGTTGTAAAATATCATATTTTTATCCATTGACATCTTCAATTATAAATTGTCATCTGTCTAAGATTTTCTTTCTCTATGAAAATCATACCAGCCTTGATAAAGCTAGTTTCAGACTTACTTCGCTATGTACTCATGTAAACCGTTTTAATTGATCCTGGCAGGCATTCAAACTAATCATTTGAATTATGTTTCACAGAAACTTCTAGAACTTTTGCCAGGATCTATAAAAGCGGTGAACGGACCTGAAAAGGGTTCAGTTCGGCGCAGTCAGTTCCGGTTGAGTCCGATTCAGTTCTATAGCTTACTTTATTTCTTGTACTAATAATTGTAACGTGTGAAAAATATAATCTCTAAAGAATCTCATAGTGTGTGTGATTTGTGATTCACTTTACATAGCCGCCGGCGCCCTCTCACTTCCGCCTTTGGGAGATTTCTAAGGCCGAAGGCGTTATAGTCGCATGGCTTAGGACGCCATAGCCGACCACTCCTGTGTGTCTTAGGAGGTCCAGACACTCGTCTTGTGGAGCGTGAGGTGCTGTAGAGTGCCTCCGCAGTCAGCCGTATCGGTGAGATTCGGACTACGCCACCGTCTTACTAGTCCACTCCAGGACGGAGAGCTCTACCATTATTAGGGCATTCTATCAACGTGGCATTGGACACTAACACCAATTACACATCATACCACCAACCACACCAACAATACCACTAATTTAGGTACTATAGAACAAAACCTCTTGTTTAACAAGGGACGTTTTACTCCTTGGGACCGAGTTGCCGACTGACTGCGAAGATCCTCATCTTCGTGCTCTGCCTCGACTGTCAGCCCTGTCCCACTGCTGCCTGCCGATCCAGTCCATCTACCTGCCGACCCTGTCCACTGCTGCCTGCCGATCCAGTCCAACTACCTGCTGACCCTGACCAGCTGCTGCCAGCCGATCCTACATCCTGCCGTCCAAGCGTCCCGTGCACTCGGACCGGAAGTCTAGCATACTTTTAATATTTAATCTAATCTTTTTATTATTTAGTAGTAAGTACTATTACTTTAGTTTTCTTTTTAACGTGACTTACGACCAATCGTAACGTTACAATATCGAGCGAGCTTTCTTGACGGAACCCCCTTAATTGGCAATTGGTTTACCATGTATCATTATTGTGGCATATTTTATACTTTCACCCTGTCTGATAATGATGAAGTTTAAATTATCAAAGGGTTTGGTTCCTCTGAATAGTAAAATTGGGCAGTTCACATTCGGATCGCATGGCTTTTGTTGTTCCTCCTTTTACTTTTGGGAGAAACAAAAGCCATACGCCATGCGATCCGTCATAATAACTACGTACACATAAGCTCATTCCAAAGCAGTATTTTCCCTTTCAATCCAAGATCAGCCTCACAAAACTACTCGGCACATTTACTTTGACATCGCTCGTCCGCCATTACTATATAAACTTGAAGGCGTCTCGAACGAAAATGTTTGCACTTTGGCGTATTCCCATAGCTCTCTGGTCGGGAATAGACAGCCGGTTCCCTGTCATATCGTAAATTTAATTTAACACTTCGGACGGGACGCACGCTTATGTCATCCATTTGCTTTTGAAACTTATACTTGCAAGATGGGAGATGTGGTGTTTTATAGGGATGGATTTCTTTGGTATTTCAATGTGAATAACTATATTCTGTAAATATAGTAAATAAAGTAGGTGTTTCTTAAAGCTTCTTTGAGACTGTCTAGAGGGATAGAGGCTCTATGCATCGGCCGTTGACTTCCTGTGGTGTTTTGTTTCCAAATCCATTATTTGTAACAAAGAGCACGGAATCGCCTGGAGACGACAGAACCAACAAAATTCGTCGTGCTGAAAATGCGTTGACCGCATTCATTCTGTCACGGCCGCCATTCAAAGCTGTCATCAGTAACGTGAATAAACGGTGACACACTTGGTTTGTATGAAAAGTGTTGACAATGCCACTTTTAGCTGCAGCCGTCGTCGAGGCGTGGGTTCCTGAATCACAGAGCATCTCCATGCTCTCTGATTTGTAAGGACTAACAAATATTATAGTCTCTGTGTTACGTTTAAGAATCATTGCAGTTGATCCACCCCTTTCTTTACTTGTCACAGAGATGCCATAGAGTGCCAAAGGCACTAAAGGTATAGACAATAAGACAAGTAATGGTTTCGTGACTGATGACGAAACTGATGTTACGTCGGATGCTAACACGCGGATTACAATAATTTTATTAAATAAATATTTTGTTTTTATACGTTATTTCACACATACGTATCGCTCGTGCCATCATAGTGGGCTCTATCAGAATACTAGCGCAGCGACACTTATTTTTGAATGTCACAACATCATGCTGAGATAGGAGCCTTAGTCTTTATTTTTATTTTAAGTTTTTTATTGTTTTTTTTTTATCTATAGTTCTATGAGTGTGTTTAGTTTAATTTGTGATCATCCTGTGCGAGTCCCAATAAATACTTTTTCGTGATTTTCCTCGCTGCACTGTGAATATAATAAAATAAATTATTTAAAAAACAAAAAACCCGACTGCAAATATTTGACTGTCCCCCGCCTGCAAGACCAAAATTATATAGATTATAAATATTATAATGCTTGTTTTTCCCTTTTCTGTTATGTGTTTTTGCAGTCGGGTTTTTTGTTTTTTAAATAATTTATTTTATTTCAAGCTTTTTAGTTTTATTAATATATATATATTTATTTATTTAACTAGCTTTTATTTGATACCAATATTGTTGCAATTAATTAAAAAAAAAAAAATCCCCTCCTTTTTTTGTATTTGCAGATGCAATTTATAAATATTATATAACCTATGTCACTTCTACAATTAAGACGAATCTAAAGACAACTCATATGTTAAAATCCATCAAGCCGTTTAGGCTACAGAGCGTGCCAAAGAAATAGACATACATACATACATACATACATACATTACCCTCCTGAGACAGTCGGGTAAAAAAAACAATTGTTTGTCTGTTTTATAAATGTAATATGGAATGCAAGAATAGTTTTAACCTGCGAAAGGTGTAATTATAAAAGTCATGTTAATATGTACAAAAAAATAATCTAAAATGGAGCTACGACTGCCAGCAAACTGCTTTGCAGTTTGGCGGAAGTAAATATGTCTTGTAAAACTATTTCAGTGAATAAACACTTTTCATTTCATTTTTTTTCTTTATTCTTTTTATATCCGATCAGCTACAGACTTTTCATACAATTGTTGACGTCCATCAAAATCCTTTTCCATTTAAAACAATTCAAAAGACAGCTATAATTTATTGTTAATAGGAATATCCGATCATTCTGAATGATTAAAATTTAAAATTAAAACATGGCGCGCTTGTGGGTGTCAATTCGATGCATCGCTACCATATTGGAAACTGTTTAATCAATTCAACGGTGTAATCATTGGACAGCGATTTTAGGGCAGGGAGATGGATTGTAGGAAATGAAATTAATTTATAATAAAGGCGTTTGAAATACATTTTTTTTAGTCTATTTTTTCATAAAACAACTATCTTACGAGTATAATTGATTATGTTACTCGCAATCGGGTGGTTAAGGTACTATCACTAGGGCAAATGGAGGGGAATTAGATCATTGACCGGTGATTGAGTAATTATATTTAGAGATCAGTTGTATCACAAACAAAACAAATAAAAAAAAACTTTTTTAATAGTTAATGATTTAAAAATTTACTTTTGTTGTAATCATTATCATCATCATCATCATTCCAGCCGAAAGACGTCCACTGCTGGACATAGGCCTCCCCCAATATTGGGGGGGTTTGCCATAATCGCCACGCTTGGCAGGCGGGTTGGCGATCGCAGTATGGTGTTAAAATGCATAGAGAACGCTGCTGCCCATTCTCTAGTAAGTCCTTTAGTCGCCTTTTACGACACCCATGGGAAGAAATGGGATGGTGCTATTCTTTACGTCCGACACTACACGGAACTGTTGTAATAATAGGAAAGAAAATACCATATTTTTTCGAGGTATCTCTGTAGAATTATTCCTGGAAGAGTTTGGGTGAGGCCTTTGCCCTGCTCTGTGGGGACAGTGGCAGACCCTGTCAAAATAATTACTATAAAATAATTACTGCTGCATCTACTGTATCAAGTGTTTTTTTATTTATTTATGCATACTGTCTTATTACAGGTCCATGTTTATTTTGTACCATTAAACCAGAAATGGTTTGTATTGGTATGTACCCACATTCGCTATAACAACAATCCTTTAGCACCACCTACTAAGAAAATGAATATTTTTTTAAATGCGATCTCGTAGTTGACCTTGAGAGGTCGTGACTACTTAACCGGACTATCCTGTGGCAGCCTTAAGCGAACTTAAAGCCTCCAGCCAGGGGCGAATTTCTTACATTACTAAGCGGCTGCACGCTAAGGGCAGGGCGACGCCCTAAGCCGAGGTTCGTCGTTCGGTGCCCTTAGCGTGCAGCCTCTTAGTAATGTAAGAAATCTCCAGCTCCAACTCTCTCCGGAACTGGATGATAAATAATTATACTGACACTTGTTTTATATATGTATTGGGAACGCAAATTTGGCTAGCAACCTTATCATGTGCAACAAATGAGTTATTAACCTCTCTACTAATGTTCCATGTAGTCAGTTTGACGTCCTTCGCATGCTCGCTATGAATAAATCATCTTGTAAGTAACCTGTGCATTATGTAATTTGTTTGACCATAAATCAAATTAAATGATTTGTAGCAGATTTACCAAGAGATTTATTAGATGGAATGAAATCATAGAAGTTAATTGTGATGATGACTTTATATATAGGTATATTATTGAAGAAAGTAGGTAAGTTCTAAGGTATTGTACGCACGGTGTCCATAATTAAGTATCCATCCACTCTAACATATTGGATGAATACATAATTAGTCATGGTCACCGTGTGAACTTACTTTGAACTTCAACAGATTCGTATCTCCAACTACCTGTGGGGAAAACCACAATGGCAACGCGTGGCAAAAAAAAATGGGCACATTTTCGCTTTGATATTTTGTGAATAAGCAATGCAAAGGTGTAACGGTTATCTCTCATACCATTAATTATTAAGAATGTGTTGAATTTTTCAAAATGCAAAGAATAGCCACTGATTAACTTTATTTTTTGCTGAAGTGAATAACGGGCTTATTTTGAGGAAGTATATTAAATTGGAGGTTAATATTCATTCTTCTTACCCTTTGCTTCTGAAACACCAAAAGCAACAATGAAAACAGGAATAATTAATAACATAACATACACTCCACGGTTCCTATATCTCAGCCCACTCGTCAGTGTTGCCACTGGAATAATTAAAAATGTACGTGTTTTAATAAAAGAATGTAACTCGTAGCAATTCTCTCGATTCCCTCGCGTATCCATTTCAATTAATATTACGCCTATGTTTATTATTTTTTGGTATTAAACTGACGGTTATTAGCGAATTTTCAAGCTGATACCAATTTGAATGAAAGTCGGCCTATAAAAGATGAGCAAAACAGTGAATTGGAGTACAATTCAAGTACGCAATAAGAATATTTTGAATCATAACAGCGACTGAAATGAAAACGCCTTGCCAGTACGAATAATTCTTTATTTATATTCTTGCACACATACAAACTTGGTATATAGCAATATTTAACAGACTATTTATTTAGATGCTCAATATAACATCAGTATAGACTTTAGACTCCTTGAAGACAACCTTTAGATTCTGAGGCTCGACGAGAACTAACTTAGCAACTATTTTTTTTTTTTGTGTATGCCATCTCGTAGTTGACCTTGAGAGGTCGTGACTACTTAACCGGACTCTCCTGTGGCTGCCTTAAGCGAACTCAAATCTTCCAGCCAGGGGCGAATTTCTTATAATACTAAGCGACTGCACGCTAAGGGCACCCCCTGTGGGGTACGGACCTCGGCTCAGGGCGTCGCTGGGGGGAGGACAGCAAGGTGGGACAGGCTGGATCTGGTTAGTATTATTATTATTTATCGGGGAATTTAAAACTACAGGCTCAGCTGCGGCGCGGGCTGGTACTTCGTCGAGCAAGGGACTTAGCAACTACGCGGCACAGCAAATATATTATGTTTTCCATTCGGTTGTGTTATAAAAACCAGTACTTTTACGATAACTGTCAAATTAGATACTTTTAAACTTCATGACTACCTTGATACAAACATCATCCGAAGCAAATCTCATACTTTCAATTTTATATTTAATATTTTAAATCACTACAAATCTTATTAATATTTGGAAATCATGACATTCGGCCATCCGACACTGTGTTGCCTCCTGGCACACACACAACAATCATACATATTTTTTTTTTTTAATAAATCATGTCACGGTGACAGACAGACTCGTGACAGCATAGATTTTTTTTGTCTCAGTGTCTTTCCGTTACAAAGCCAGTAAAGAAGCACTACCTACCTACCTACCTACTATTATTCCCAACTTTACGATTACAGAAGTCGAAAATGACACAATCATGACATGTTCATATAGGTAGAAAACTTCCAGCTTTTAAAAGGCTTTTGAAATAACTCGAACATGATTAATACGGAGCTAAATTCAATAAGAATGTTCCGGCTGCTGCCGCTGTGTCTTTGGGCTTAGAAATAATGAACGTTTAGGTGCTGGTATAAATCTGTTGTATTTTGATAGTTATACAAGTTCTGAATCTGAATAATATGATAAAACTAGCGATAACGTTGTCCGTCATGAAATTCTAATGTCTGTATGACTCCTGGCGCTCCCAGGGGCGCGGACGCGGTCGGCCTGCCGGCATGGCGATGTTAAGTTCTGCCGTGCGCCATCTGGTGGCAGCGGGGGCGGAGCCGTTACAAGTATCAACAGTAAAACGACGAGCTCCCACGACACCAAAATTAATTTAAACAAATATCATTCCGAATTTCCATGTTGACTGCACGTACGACATTACCCCACTATCAATCTTTCGACAAAACCTTTTACCGTCATATGACAGACCACCAAGCTTGCGTGTAGCGACTTCCAAATCGGACAAATTGAAGAGCAGATTGAACGGTGGGACCGTGACAAGGGAAGTGCATTAGTCAGTGTTTGTCCTAACAGAGATGAATGATCTGGTAATACAAGGACGAGAGTGCAGGTGTAACTACGAGTACCTATATGTACATAAGTAGCTGGTTATATACAGATTGGAGGCAACATTTGGGATTCTTTGAAGTAATTAATCAAGTGCGATATGAAGAAAATTTTATTGAATCTTGCATTTTCTTAGTTTCTGAAAACGAGAGCGTTTTTCTGTTGTTTGTGATTTTTTCCCTGGTTTTGAATGATTAAAACTATGAGAGACACAAAACGTATAATAGTACAGGCATAATAACAATAAAACTTCTATTGTTTCTTCTCGTTAAGTAAATTACAGTACGACAGAAAAATATCCATTAAAATAAAACGAGTTAGCCTTACATAAGCCACATATTATTTGTAACATTCACCTTGGTAATAAGCAACTGAGCAGCGACAGAAATGAAAACAGCTTAATACTGAAATATTTATTCTAATAATTATTCATTACTAGTGGTTGCCCAATGTGGTCGAAATTCGAACCCCTTTACTTACAATCTATATAGTACTTACTAATTCCATGCTATTAAAAAGTAATTTCTTAATCCATGCCCACAGAAATCAAGACAAACGATGTTACATCAAAATACAGGATTCTCGACGTAATATAAATAACAATACCACCTAATTATTTTCCCACTGCAGTTCTTCATATATAGAGAAAGATCATGATATTGGTTTATTTTTATTAATTTAAATAAATTAGGCTAATTGCATATGTTAATAAGTACCTACGTTACGAAATTATTTAGACTTACTTCTTAAGGGCTAATTAAGTTGTTGATTTAGCTAATAAGCAATCTGTAGACAATAACAGTCAATGTTGCAGAAAACTAAACAGAAGACGTGTTGAATCGAGTCACTGCTGACTCGAGTTTGCTTACTTCGCACAACCGAAATCCTTGGAAACTCGCCCACCGAATAGCGTAGCCGTTAGGTCTGTTTCACATGTTGCCGTTCTTCTCTCGTATCGGCACGAAACTAATGAGAAAAGTTCATGCCGTTATTAACATTTTTTTAAGGCAAGTTTGTAGCGTGACCCATGGTGCATCGAAAGTAACTATATTCACCCAATTATCACTACTCGAGGCTACACTACTACACGGAGGCTTCTAATTTGAATGCGATTATCCTAACTCAAAATAGTTTAAATGCGAAAGTGAGTTTGTTTGTTTGTTACAGTTTCACGCTAAAACGTCTCAACGAATTTTGGCACACCGATAAACCATGCCCTTTTTTTTGGGTGTGAAATTAACAAATAACTTCTCCCGCTCTGGGCGGAGCGGGAGAGTGTGTCAGACTCTTACTGACTAAAACCCACCCGTGTTCCTTCCGTTGCCTATGTTGCCAGGGGCCTCGGTAACCCTTTCGAACTTTCCCGCGACCGCGGCGGGCATCGGCCCTAGTGGACCCCTACTGACATCTCTTTGAGACGCGCGTGGAACACAACGCATGGTCCTTATCGGACGGCGAGCTACCCATTGCTCACCGTGCGCAAGCTCGCACCTACGGTGCCGCAGTGGTCGGAAATCCGACGCCCAGGGCATCTCCTGCGCGCGAAATTATAAACCATGACCTGGGCTGGGCTTAGGCTACTTTTCGTCCTGGATCGCAGACGAAGTCGCGGGCAAAAGCTAGTCCTAACTGATATTATAAATGCGAAAGTGATTTTGTTAGTTTGTTACGCTTTCACACTAAAACGGCTGAACGGGTTTGGATGAAATTTGGCATAAGGGTACACCATGACCTGGGTTAGGACATAGGATACTTTTTATCCAGATATTTTCACGGGGTCGATACTTAAGCCGATCGTCCACCGCCAACTAAACTAAGTTAGTTTAGCTTAGCTCGCATAGTTGAGCCAGTTTTTCATACATGTGCGTCCACCGCAAACTATGCCAGCTAAGCTACGTAAAATAGCCCAGCTCAGTCGAACTAACATAGTTGTGTTGGCTGATCCGTAACTACGTGAGCTAAACTAAGCGCCTCCCACTCCCTTGCCTTACCCCTCTGGCGCCTGTTGCTAGTGTTGTTCGAACGTGTTTGTACAGTGAGCGATCGTGGGCAGGTAGTGAAACTTATTTTTTGGTGGACGGACAACTTTAGTATAGTTTAGCTTAGTTTAGTTCGCTGAGTTTAGTTTTCACTTAGTTTAGCTGGCGGTGGACGATCGGCTTAAAGCGGATAAAACCATGTGGCGCAGCTAGTTCCATATAAAGAAGGACCCATTTTTTAAATTGGTTCTCTTTTTAAGTTTCATTGCTGAAATATCGCGTTTCTTTCTTTACAATTAAGTACCTAATTCATTTAGTTTCCTAAAATTAACTACAATTCTAGATATTAACAATGAGCTGGAGTTTCGGTATCGCACATCGCAAACCATTTGAAATCGCATACTTTTGATATAGGTCTCGACGAAGATTCATTGTTTTAAGTTTTCGAGTTGACGAAAGAGCGCATAGAATTTGGAACTGGGCCAAGTATAGATTAGACACTTTTGAATGTACAAAGTTTTCATTTGAACTCAAAGAAGTTTAATGTGATCGAAGTAAACAGTCTTGTCATCCATACTTTCAATACTTAAAAGTAACTCTGTCTGTCTGTTCCCTTTTCACGGCTGAACGAATTTCGATAAAGTTTGACACACAGGTTAGAACACCATCTGAGTTAGAACGTAGGATAATTTTAATCCCTGTAGTACGTTGTTACGTGGAATTATTAGTACAATTTTTGTGTGTATTTAAAGTTTTGGTTACTAACATAATTCTTAAACATACTAACAAAAATATGGGTCACTTGTGTCTGAAATAAATATAAATTTAATTTATAATTTCCGACCTACACGCGAGTAAGCCACGGGCAAAAGCTAATCTAGGTATACCAATATTATAAAGAGGAAAGAGTTTGTTTGTTTGTACCGAATAAGCTCCGAAAATACTAGACTGATTTTCATCATTATTTCACCAATAGAAATCTATGTTATCAGGAAGTAACATAGGCTGTATTTTAATTAAAAAAAAACTAGATATACCTACGAAAATTACAATAATGTAACCCAAGGTATCACAAATTTGCATATAATAGTCACTATTTAGTGGGCGCTGCGAAAACTATTTATTAATGATACATAAAAATAATGTACTACATATTTATAGTACGAGTACTTATGATTCACCTACAAAAAAGTCCGCGGGTATAGGTCTAACTATTAAAGTTAAGTCACAATAATCGTTTTTGTTCAAATTAGTCAATCAAAACACCGTTAAAATCGAAAGATGATGCACGATGATCTTTGGAACTGCCAGTCGTATTCGAAAGATTCTTTTTTCATTTCATAGCCCAATTCTTCAGAAAGGTTAAAGGCTATTTAACATCTTGCTACGTCCGTTGGGAGCCGAGCAAAAAGAAAAAAGTCAAAAAGAACGCTAAGCGTAAACGAAGTAAGAGCGCGGGCGAGCGAAGTCGCGGGCAGAAGCTAGTGTCTTATAAATACCAAAACAAACATGACCAGTAATAAAAAAATATATTGGCAATATGTCATCGAACCCCATAAAATCGGTGACCGTCAGGATGGCTGGACCACACGAGATATATACATGAGACCTACCGACCGAGAAAGTAGCAAATATTTCATTATAGTAGTAAATAGTAGCAAATATGTATTAAAAAGTGTTCATGGTCTCATGTAGTTATCTCGTTTGTTACAGCTATCCTTTCGGTCACAAAAAGTTGCTAATTTACCAGACATCGTCTGTAAACAGTATGAAAACCACTTTACATGAATACTGATGCATTTACATTGATATAATTCCGTCGGAGACTCAATGTTTTAAAACCACGAGACTGTAAAAACTTTCGAATAAAGCCATCACATCTTAGTCTTGTCTTAAAATCATCCTAAAACCGAACAAGTTTTGAGACTAACTTTGATAGAATATTCTCAGTAATGTAGAACTAGCTACAGTTTCTGCTCCTTTGACTTGCAGTACCACAATCATTCTTACTTTACGTTCGACTAAGTAACTTTGAATATCAAGCTAGTTCTATGAGACTAATTTTAGATCTAAGCTGACTTGAATAGAGATTTTTAAGGGACTGGTACCATTTTATTACAAAACTGAATTCTGGCCGCGACTTCGATCGCATAGAAGTCGTAGGACACCAGAATATACTAAAATAACAGCCACATTTTTATAACACCCCTGAATACTAAGACGGTAGTTTTGGTATCAGAAGCCGAAATATAAAGAGAGTCAGGACTGGAGATGCGGGAGCAAGAGACGTACAGTTGTCCGTGTAAGAAGCAGGTCCAGGCCGGTCCACACCGGACACGGCAGCTTCAGGATATTCCTGTGTCGGATAAGGCGGGAGGAAACGCCCGGGTGTCTCCACTGTGTGGATCGCCCGGAGGACACGGTGGAACATACGGTGGAGGTCGGCCCAGCTTAGGCAGAGCACCGCCATGTCCTCGTGGAGGCGATCGGTGGCAGAGATCTCTCGCGTCCGGCCCTGGTTCAGGCCATGGTACGGAGCGAGAGGGCATGGGCAGCTGTCACCTCCTTCTGCGGAGCAGTAATGCTCGCGAAGGAGGAGGCGGGACGGTTGAGGGAAAGCCAAATTTCGCGCCCTCTCGCCCCTACCCCAGGAGACGCCCTGGGCGTCGGGAATCCCGGACGGATTTCCGGCCACCGTAGGCGCGGGCTTGTGGACGGTGAGCAATGGTCCACTAGGGTCGATGCCTGCCGGGGTCGCGAGAAGTCCGAAAGGGTTACCGAGGCCCCTGGCAACACAGGCAACGGAAGGAATACGGGTGGGTTTAAGTCAGTAAGAGTCTGACACACCCTCCCGCACCGCCCAGAGTAGGAGAAGTTATATGATGATTCCCCACCCAAAAAAAAAAGCCTTCAGTAGCAATTTCCTATTGCTTGCGAAGGTTTTCGTTTGTAGTGAATTAATGAACGCCTGCGTTCCTGCATATACTGCCTAATGGCACAACACTGATACATTGAATATTGCATTCTTACAAATTATTCCAGACTTACAGCTGTCACTAAAATAATATAACAGAAACACACGGGACACTCATAAACAGTCACCTAACCATAGATATTTATTTTTATATGACAAAAATACCTTATATGACAGAATAATTCTCAAACTTTACTTTCCCTTACGAACAAAGTATTCCTTCCCAGAATATAACGTCCTTCAGAATCAAAGCCTGATAATGCACACAAGTATTTTATGTTACCCTGGTAAGTCCCTGTAACTTATGAGTTGTCTCCTTTACACCTGAGCTTCAAACGGTGTAGGTACGTGCCTAAAGTGTATCTTCTTTTGCTTGTCATAAATGGTAAACAAGTATTATTTGTTTTGTATCAATATCCGGAATCCATCTTGAGTCAAGCACCTGTTTTTTCAGCCTGTTGTCAGCGTTTCCTTTGCCTCTCCGCTGGTGGCGTCCTCTATACTTACCGTTGGTACTAGTATTTTAAGCGCGCATCGGGTGGTGGCCCGATTTACCGCCATTATAGCGTCGTTTTTCGCGCCGTTTAGTTGTTAGCGTTATTTAAACTTCGCGAAATAATTCTACCTATTGAATTCATTTAAAAGTTTGGTAAAACTATGGCAGTTTTAGATTCGTGAATATTTTTACCTCTCCGTTGTTATTATGGAAAATTCTAATAATAATTTAGAGTCCGAAAGTGTTAAGGACGGCTCATTATCGCGAAAACGGGTTCGTTCTCCGACACCAAGTACAAAAGATAGTGATAGTGATTCTTCTACGAGTAGTGGACCCAGCCCTGAGAAACGCAGAGCGAGAAGGGACTCTCAAACCGTGAGTTATACACAATTTGAGTTCTTATCACAACAAGTGGCCTATTTAACAAATCTTTTATCGAAAAATTGCGACGTTGAAAATACAAATTCTAGTGCTAAAAACAATACGTCCAATAACACAAATGAATTAAACCTACGAAGACCTGAAAATTACAAACTTCAGATTTTATCGGAAGTCGGTACAACGGTAAAAGATCCGATTTACCCTAAGGCGAACGAAGCATTTCTCAAAAAATTAACGGAACTACAGCGTTTTATGTGTGATGATTGGTATGCCGTTCGGTTTTCGGATGCACAAAAGAAATATTCAGCTACCCCCGGTTTTGTCGAATTAAATGTTAACGACGAACTAAAGCGTTTTGAATCGGATATGTTAAAAGAAGATTCACGCTCATATTTATTAGAACGATCTTTTGCTGGATTAACGAATGCTTTACTTTCTCAAAAAGACGAATTGCATAAAACATTACAATCATTGGTGGATTGGTCAAATGAGTCTAGAGAAACGTTGACACCCAGCACGTTATTCGAAAAAGTGGAGACATTATTTTCGAAAGAATCCGCGTATAGTAAGGTGACGGATGACTTGTTACAAATAGTGTGCGGTCGTAGAGCCGATTTAATAAATATACGTCGTGAGGCTGTGTTGCGCCAGATTTCCGAAGGTTTTCATCGCGACGTATTACATAAAATTCCTCCTAGTACAGAATCACTTTTTAATGACGAGGCAGTTCAAACCTACCTTCAAAAAATTGGCGGGGTGGATAAATTAACTGTATCGACAAAATCAGTACCTCAAGCTTATTCCAAAGATAATTTTTATCAAAATCAAAAACCGTCGACTAGTAAGCAAGCTGGTGATAGATTTTTTCGTCGCGACAACTCCAATAAAAGACAAAAACATGGCTCACACGCTTCACAACAAAACAAAAACCGAGCAAATAACCATCGAGCCAAACCTAGGGGAAAGAAATCGCAGACTTTCACTAAAAACAAGCGTCGCGAATGACTGTCGGACATTTCAAGGCGGTTGTCTAAAGCAATTTCAGTATGCTTGGAGCAATCTAGGTGCGCCAGACAAAATATGCCGGCTGTTAAACGGTGCACGCATACCCTTCATACTGAAACCGCCGCTAATATTTCCGAGTCCCACGGTTCTCAAATATTACAGAACCAAAACATCTTCCAATATGACGATACAGATTCAAACCTTGTTAGAGTCAGGTGTACTAGAACCTGCAGAACGGACGCCCAGCTACCTTTCCACGTTCTTTCTGGTACCGAAGTCAGATCGGACCTTCCGTCCTATCTTCAATCTGAAGCAACTGAATCAGTTCGTGGTAGCCAAACCATTTCAACTATTCAGTCACTTCCGTGTTCCAAATTTTATGCAACAACAAGATTGGATGGCCAAACTAGATCTGAGCCACGCATATTTTCATGTAGCCATCGCACAGCAACATCGCAGGTTCCTGAGATTAAATTATCATCAAGATTTACATCAGCATCAGCTACTTCAAATGACTTGTTTGCCGTTCGGCCTTTCATCCGCACCCAGAACGTTTGCCTCGATAACCAATTGGGTAGCGGAATTCCTGAGGAGTCACAACATCAGGTGCGTCGTATACTTGGACGATTTCCTTCTAGCAAACCAGTCAAAATCGCAGTTGGAAGACGACATCGCATTCACGATAAAGATTCTGCATTTACTGGGCTGGAACATCAACTTCGAAAAGTCTGTACTGGCGCCGACGCAATGCCTCGAGTTTCTCGGCATAACATGGGACACAAAACGCAACGCAAAGTCCCTGTCGGAGCCGAAGTGCCTATCGCTACGCAATGCACTTCACCAACAGCTCCAGACAAGCAAGTGGTCCCTCAAACAGTACCAAGCTCTAATGGGGAGACTCAACTTTGCAACGTTCGTGACTCCGAGAGGTCGCCTTCACTGTCGCACTCTGCAATACTACAGTCGACAGCTGTCGGTGAAACACCCGTATCGGCTGATACCTATCCCTCAACCAGCTCGGTCAGAGATGGAATGGTGGTGTCAAGCTATAGGAAAGTCGATGCCGATCCACTTGAGTTCGGTGACACACCTATTGACTACAGACGCATCAGACATCGGGTGGGGGGCACAACTCAGCGATACAAATATTGTGGGAACCTGGAAAAATTCACAAAAGACATGGCATGCCAACAAAAAAGAGATGTTCGCCGTTTACGCAGCTATACGTCAGAACCAACAGCAACTCCAAAATGCACAGATACTGCTGCAAACCGACAATCGAACAGTAGTGTCGTATATAAACAAGGAGGGCGGCACAAAATCCAAGAAACTGCTCCAACAAACCCGACAACTTCTTGCTGTTCTAGACAAGCAGAACATTCATCTGACAGCACATTATTTTCCGGGCAGATTCAATGCGGAGGTGGATGCTCTTTCCCGGCAGAAGGCTTGCCCAGAGTGGCACCTCACGAGGACAGCAACTACACAAATCTTTCAAATGTGGGGCACGCCGGAGATAGACCTTTTCGCATCGAGAACAGCTCACATAGTACCAAGGTACGCATCATTGGACGTGAACGATCAAGAAGCACAACACCACAACGCATTTTGTCATCAGTGGCACTACGACCTAGCTTGGTTGTTTCCGCCACCAAATCTGATTCCCAGGGTTCTCAGACACCTAAACCAAGCCAGCGGAGACTACATATTGATTGCCCCGAAGTGGAACAAGGTATTTTGGCAGGCAGATGTTCAACGACGAGCGGGACATCCCCCATTTCTGATTCCAGATCTAGCCCGCACTCTGATAGACACCAGAACAGGGACGCATCCGCCGCAGGTGCAAGACCTACACTTGGAGGCATGGCTGATTTCGGGTGGCCAGATATTTTGACGGACTGGACAGATCAAGAACAAAAACTCCTTATGTCAAGCTGGAGAGGCTCCACAATCAATACCTACAGACCAGCGTGGCGCAGATGGAAGCGATGGTGTGAGTCGCATTCAGTTAATTACAAATACCCTAATGCGGATCAAGTAGCTCGATATTTAGCACATTTACACTGTGACATAGGTCTTGCTTATAGAACTATTTTGGTACACAAATCTGTTATTTCAACTTTCACACACTTAACATCAAATATTGATTTGTCGTCAAATTTCTTTATAAAACATATATTAAAAGCTATTGCTGTCGGTCGAGAGAAATCTGCTAAACCACCTATTTGGAACCCTAAAGTCTTATTGCAATACATGAGTACGTACAGTTTTGATAAAAATAATATATTTCATGTATCAAGACATGTGGCTACTCTCTTACTGTTAGCATCAGGACGCAGGGTTCACGATCTTACATTGTTGCGAATTGATAGCACTAGTTTAGTTGATGAAGATACCTCTATTGTATTGTGGCCAGCATTTGGTTCTAAAACAGACAACCATAACCATAGGCAGTCTGGATGGAGGCTTAGAGAACATCCTGATAAAAATTTAAATTTGATTTTTTGGTTAAGACAATTATTACATATTACTCTAAACCGTCGAGGAAATATAAAACATTTATTTATTACAGCTAAAGGCGATATAAAATTTGCGTCTAGAACTGTTATTGGCGGATGGGTGAGGTCTCTTTTAAAAGCTAGTGGTATTGATGCAACTCCGGGATCAGTAAGATCTGCAGTAGCTTCTCTCAATTTTGTAGAAAACTTTCCAATTGATCAAATTCTTGCAACTGGTAACTGGAAAATGATTCATACCTTCCAAAATTATTATCAGAGGGAATTGCAAAATGATTCGAATATTCCCAATAACTCTGTATCATTAACTAATTATTTTGATCCTGTTCATTGAAAGATTACCATTATTTTTCGTTAGTTTTTTATTTGGATATTTAATGCGGCTACAAGAAGTATGTCCTTGATTAATTATTGTAATACATTTACATAATTAAACATTATTATTTTATTAACCCATATTTTTTCTTATATCCTTGTACACATTATAGCGTCTTTGGGTTAAGCGCACCAGGTGATAACAAACACATCACTCAAGATGGATTCCGGATATTGATACAAAACAAATAATAGAGAGTTTTACATAAAATAAAACTTACCTATTATTTTTTCATCAATATCCGGAATCCAGGTAAGGTCTACCTGGTGCATCATGAGTTCCATAATGGCGGTAAATCGGGCCACCACCCGATGCGCGCTTAAAATACTAGTACCAACGGTAAGTATAGAGGACGCCACCAGCGGAGAGGCAAAGGAAACGCTGACAACAGGCTGAAAAAACAGGTGCTTGACTCAAGATGGATTCCGGATATTGATGAAAAAATAATAGGTAAGTTTTATTTTATGTAAAACTCTCTATTATGGATAGATTTTAAGAAAATGAATGTGTTTAAATGGTTAATTAAGCCTGGTAGCTCCTCAATTCAGATGTCTGAATTAAGAAGCCACCTTAAACGCCCTGTAACTTTTGAGGGTATTACTATACATTCCAGAATCGGGCCTACAAAATCGGCTAATTGACTACTAAAAATATTGGTAGTATCCGCGTTTTATTACGAGTATGGGGCGGCCCCTCAATCCTTTTATTTTTTTTATGAATGGGAAATCATCAAATAACTTCTCCCGCTCCGGGCGGAGCGGGAAGGTGTGTCAGACTCTTACTGACTAAAACCTACCCGTATTCCTTCCGTTGCCTGTGTTGCGGGGGCCTCGGTGACCCATTAGTACTTTCCCGCGACCCCGGCAGGCATCGGCCCTAGTGGACCCCTACATTTGTGCTGACGACATCTCTATGAGGTGCGCGTGGAACACAACGCGCCGTCGACCCGGGCCTGGTCCTTACTGGACGGTGAGCTACCCATTGCTCACCATCTGCAAGCCCGCGCCTACGGTGGCCGGAAATCCGCCCGGGATTCTCGACGCCCAGGGCGTCTCCTGCGGCGGCTAGGGGCGAGAGGGCGCGAAATTTGCCTTTCCGCCAACCGTCCCACCTCCTCCTTCGCGAGCATTACTGCTTCGCAGAAGGAGGTGACGGCTGCCCATGCCCTCTCGCTCCCTACCATGCCCTGAACCAGGGCCGGACGCGAGAGGTCTCTGCCGCCGATCGGTTCCTCAATCCATACGGACACAAATTTTGTATGCTGTAATTTATATCGTTTTTGTTTTTTCAAATCAAATCAACATCATTTATTGCAATCCATAATGTACAATTACAGATGGTAAAAATGAAAAAAAAAAACAGAAACAATTATGGACCCTGTCGGGCACAGCAAATTTTTAAATAAGTAGAAGGAGGAGAACCGCTTTATTAATTTTTCTTGTTATTAAGTTAGAATTATTTTATATCCTACCTATGTATTTATATTTCCAATCATTCACTTATTCTCTTAATATTTTATATGAAAGTGTATCTATTAATTTATTATTTACTTAATTATATTTAATATTGGTTATTTCTTTACTCACTTACACATCTAAGCTTAAATGTGTGTGATTTATGCAAAACTAGTGAGTTTTTGTACCGTGTTTGTTTACCAAAAAAGATATGTAAGGAAAAACATACTGTACATAAAAGGACGGAGGGTATATGAATAATATAATCAACTTCCCACGGGACCGTGTTAATGCGGGATTTTTACTTAGCCACATGAGTTATGTATGTAACTTCGTGAATTTCTGGGAAGTTTTTTGGTTATGTTAATTTTGGATTGAAAGGTCAGCTTTTTCACGGCTCTCAACCCACAAAAATCGTTGAATGCTGTTCACACAAGTCACCTTTATATCCATTCAAAAATCACCTATCCAAAACGAGAAACTTTCTTCGTGTAGATGAACCTTTAATTTGTGAATTCAGGTAAAAACTAAAAATATTGTTTGCCTATTGCTCGTCTTTATGTAAGATTTTATCTGTGTCTCAAACAAGACGAGTCAGGCAAAATGACATGCAGGTTAATAACATTACCGGTCTTTTTACTTATCAAAGATTTTCTTTAGACCATGGTTTAAACCATCGAACTTGTTTTTGTAAAAAAGTTAAATTTAAAATTTAGAAAACCCCCGACACTAACAAAAAACATCTAAATAGTAACAAAATATTACGTATTGGGCCCTTTCAGTTTAATATAAATTAAGGTAATATTTTGAGCCAAGCGTCGTGGAGTCGGTGGACGGCTAATTAAAATAGGAAGTTAACAGCGGCTATCCTTTCTACAATAGCATACATTAATTATTGCTAAGTATAAGCCTAAGTCTGTTTGACGTTTTCTTTAGCCATCCCCCGACTAGACGACGCTTGGCTCAAAATACTTCCTAACTTTATATTAAACTGAAAGGGCCCAATACGTATTATTTTGTTACTATTTAGGTGTTTTTGTTAGTGTCGGGGGTTTACTAAATTTTAAATTTAACTTTTATTACCTACTTTTTAAACTTCATATATTACTAGTAGGTCAGACACGCTGCCATCGATACGTGCCTCGCCGAAATCTGCGCACCTGTAGGTATTTTTCCCAAAGTGAAGGTACTTACTAATTTACCCTCATTTCTCTTTCCTTCTCCATCATCAGACCCTGATTACCATCTAGCTATAACTTATTTATTGAAACCAGTACAATGAGCCCAAACACGATACTTGCGCTGAAAGTTGGTGAGCGAGTTAAATATCAACTAGAAAAGAGCTGATAATCTTCAAAGCACTGAACTGATTTTCTTGAACCATAGATAAGAACACTCTCGATTAAGTCACATTTCAAACAAAAAAAAGAAATTAAAAATCGGTCCATGCATTAGGGAGCTACGATGCCACAGAAAGACACACACACACAGACAGACACGTCAAACTTATAACACCCCGTCGTTTTTGCGTCGGGGGTTAAAAAGTACCTAATACTGAAGTACAGTTCTTTACACAACATTGGCAGCTTGGCCCGGTACTTAGTTGTCAATTTCGTATTAAGGACAACACCATAGTTAGAATAATATTCGAAACATCAAAACCAGATCGAACGTTTTACGGTTGTCGCAACCCAGTGCTGGGCACGCCACGATTGCGGCGATAAGTCCCCTCTTTGAGGAGTGGCTGGAGAGGCGCCACGGCGTCCTCACCTTCCGCCTGACATAGGTCCTCACCGGACACGGCAGCTTCGGGAGGTTCCTGTGTCGGATAAGGCGGGAGGAAACGTCCGGGTGTCACCACTGTGTGGATCGCCCAGAGGACACGGTGGAGCATACGGTGGAGATCTGCCCGGCTTGGGCAGAGCACTGCCGTGTCCTAGTGGAGGCGATCGGCGGCAGAGACCTCTCGCGTCCGGCCCTGGTTCAGGCCATGGTACGGAGTGAGAGGGCATGGGCAGCCGTCACCTCCTTCTGCGAAGCAGTAATGCTCGCGAAGGAGGAGGCGGGACGGTTGAGGGAAAGGCAAGTTTCGCGCCCTCTCGCCCCTAGCCGCCGCAGGAGACGCCCAGGGCGTCGGGAATCCCGGGCGGATTTCCGGCCACCGTAGGCGCGGGCTTGCGGACGGTGAGCAATGGGTAGCTCACCGTCCGGTAAGGCCCGGGTCGACGGCGCGTCGTTTTCCACGCGCGCCTCAAAGAGATGTCGGTCGATATTTTCGGCATTAGACTCGTTAGTCTTATGCCGAAAATATAGTATATAGTATAGAGACTATAGTTTTTAGAATTTTTGTCTGTTTGTCTGAATGTGTTCCAGAATTATGCAAAAACTACTAGATAGAACTTGTTTAAATTTTGAATAGATATTTCTTATAAGTCTGGTCAATCTGTAGGGTATAAATAATATTATCACTCTATTTGCTATTGGGGATGAGCAGTATTGCATTATGATCGTATTCTTCCACAGTCTACCACAAATTCTAAAAAGACGAGCCGAAAGGTTAGAATATTACAGATAGTTACAAATTTAACCTCTTAAATGATTATAAATACAAAATAAAAATCTTTATTATAGACCTCATGATCCTCAATAAAAAAAGCTAAATACTGAAATATTTATTCGAATAATTTTTCATTACTAGTGGTCGACCACTGCACACTGGTCAAAATTCGACCCCCTTAATTTACAGTCTATATATTACTTCCTAATTCTATGCTATTAAAAAGTACTTACTTATTCCTCGCTCAAGCTGTCACTTCATCACCCTTCACACCGTCACCTGTCTACACACTTGTATCCCGTTTCAAATCACTCCGACATAAAGATAGAAGAAAGACGTTACACTCAAAAATAATGTCGCTGAAAGCACTCACTATGCAATGGTAGTTGGTGTGGCAAGTTATTGCCCCTTACATTTTTTTGATTGTAGACGGTTTATAAGGTGTCTGTAGTCTGTCTTAGGCTTATATTGCAGCCGCGGATATTGTGTGTCGCGGGATTTAGAGAATCCTGCGGCTAGTGACAGCTAATGATGGCTGTCAGACGTCATAGTGCACCGGCGCCGAACGGAAGCATTTCGTCTCACCGCAAACCAAGTTTTTTCAATCTCAGTTCATCGCGCCCGCAAAACCGCAAACTTTATTACGTTACCCCGTAATCCTTGGGGATATACTGTGCTACGTTTTCAAAATTAAAAATAATAACCCGCGTCCGATTAAATCCAAAATATAGACTTTCAAGTGACCAGTGTACGGGCAAGCAAGGTGGCCACCTGCCCAGAAGGATTCTTCAAGACTTTCGCCAGGAGAAGCACAGGTACCGCTTTGCATTATTTGCTGGAGTTAGGCTACAAACGCCACCTGACCGTCACCAATTCCTCTTTGAAAGTTCGCTCAAAAAAAGGCAAATTGAATTATTATGCATTCCAGATAATATTTTTTCTGTCGTCCTCGACCCGCAAGGATACACGGCTATTTTAAACGCCTGTCCCTCCAGTAGTCATTTTCAGCAAAGGAAAGTCACTTTTTTCCGATGGCGAAATATATGAAGCAACCGAGTCATATTGTAGTAATACCTACCTTTAGTCTGCACAGACTGAAGATAGCCCTAAAAAATGTTGATAAAAACGTGACCGTGTGTTGTAGTAAAATATACAAACATCTGTGAAACTGAAAACGTGCAACGTGATCCTAACCATATCCTCGGGCGTGTTCTAGATAACGCAGATGAAGCTATTTTCATACACATATTTACAGAAGAAATTTTAAGTCAAAACATTGATTATCTAAATGCGGGGATATATTTCACAAAAGACAAAAATACGATATGGATTTAAGCTTCTTACACACGGATCACTTGTGACAGCCAATAGTGGTCAACATCGTGCTCCTTTATTGTAGTGCTACCCCCTACAAAATGTCCGAAAAATGTTGAAAAGTGGCGGTCGCTGTCCACTTTACTAGTGGTGACCCAAACCATGTACGAGAGTGGCCATGTGTGAGTAATTGATCATTCTCGCTTTTTTGTGCGAATGACACAAATGTTTTTATTTTAAACTACGCTTGTAATAATTTGAAAGACATGATGGTTAGTCTTAATGATGAAAATAGCTGACCTTTGCGTTATGCTCGTGAACGGGTGCTGCTTGTGGTGACTGGTCGTCTTGCTGACCATGGTTTTGTTATTGTTATTAGTAGTAACTGTTTCTTTATTTTACTTCGATGGTCCTAGTTTATCATTTGTGACTGAGTTACAGCTATAGCTATATGTAAACGGGCACGCTATTTATGCCTAGAGGCTTTTATTTAGGTATTAATGTCTGTTTCTGTTTTTATTAAATTTCTACTTGAGTATAGTTTTCGATGTTTTTTTTTTTGTTGGTGTGCTAGCTGACATATGCCTAATAATTTAATGTTTTAGCGTTGTGTAAATTATTTTTGCATACTATTGTATAGAATTATTATTTTTTCGAATTGAACAGACAGCTCTGCTGCTGGGAAGTTTGTTGCGCCACTTCTTCTTCCCAGCTAAAGTACTAGGAAGTGGTAACGGTGGGCATTTTGGGGGACTGTCTTATGTAATTTTGACGTTCGAATAGTGCTGATTCTCAGCCTAATTTAAATAAATGACTTTTGATTTTGATTTTTGAAATATAATAAAATCATTCCTTTTTGACTACCTGCGACGTCACAAAATAATAAAATTTTCGTCATGCCAACACCAAAACTATCCACAAAAACAGACCAAAATTCATTGCATTCACCGAAGGCTATGAACCCAAGATCTACTTCCTGTATTACTATTGAGATAATATTCAAGCAGCCTCTTTTGACCAGTTACTGCAGTCCTCTTCAATCCACTCAGTGTGAACGGTCTGTGACGTCACGTCATACCTAACTTAGTACTGTGAACAAAACACATAGGTATGCAGGCCAAAAATACAGGCCCATATTAGCACTGTGTATTATATTAACATATAACATCACACCTGTAATCCCCGTTGTACAACCCACATTTCGCAAGCTTTATTTAAGTCCCATGTAATAGGGGCGAGCTTATTATTTTATATTATGAACAATTTTTTTATTGTCATTAGTTTAATCGTGATAAACGTAAATAAATAAATTACTTACTTATTACACTTAAAAAATTAAACATAATTCTTGACTACTTAGAAACGTTATTTAAAAGTTATGTTAGCTAAATTGTCGTATAACAGCATGGTAATTTTTTATTGGTCATCAATCGTACCATTGGTCAACTAGAATCAATTCTATTTTCTTGTAAACTCTGACGTTCGGAAGTGCCTTTTATGTGCCTGATAGATTTCTTTTTTACTTTGACATCTCAACCGATAGGAATCGATTTATTTTCCTACCTAAATCATAAATAGGATTACGCACTAATTCTGTCACTCCGCTATTAGATCAGTCTCGTTATATTATTCATGGGCTTGCGGACGGTGAGCAATGGGTAGCTCACCGTCCGGTAAGGACCAGCATGTCTGATTCTGTAAAAATCTCACCGTGAAAACTTGCGTGGAGTGAGCTGTCAGTGTCATCCCACTGCTGCTAGGGATTGACCAAGCATTACATTTATAATCATAATCGATATTTTAATATTTTTTATGCTAATTCTATTGATAATTTTATATTATTTCAAAACTATTATTTAAGTGCTAAAACGTTACTATTTAGGAATGTTTTAAAATAAAATAGCAAAACAGAAATTCAGTCAGAAAACCAATTTATTTATTTTTTTTAATCAAATTTTTTTGGTTATTTTCGCCGCCGCCATCTCACTTTTTAATTTTGATCTCACGGTTTGATCGGCTTTAACACCCTCGAAAACCATGAAAACGACACCCATGATGAAAAATTTTTAAACTTCCGCCGCCATCTTGGTTTTTTATTTTGACTTCACTATCGGCTTTAATACCCCCGAAAACCATGAAAACGACACCCATGATGAAACATTTTAAAATTTCCGCCGCCATCGTGGTTTTTAATTTTGACTTCACTATCGGCTTTGACCACCCCGAAAACCATGAAAACGACACCCATGATGAAAAATTTGAATATTTTAGCAGCCGCCATCTTGCTTTTTAGAATTGACTTCACTATCGAATTTAAAACCCCGAAAACCATGAAAACGACACCCATGATGAAACATTTTGCGGCCGCCATCTTTGATTTTGATATAAAGGTGATAAAACCAAATTTTTGTTTGCCGCGCATTTAAAAATTAAAAACGGCAAGTTTGAAAAAAAAAATTCAATTTGATATCTAATAACAGCGCCCAACCCGCAAGCGCGGCGTGATCTTATCACTTCACCCGATTCTCGTAACCATAGTAACACCACTTCACTTAGGCTGGATGAAGTGAGTCTAGCCACCCGTCGGCCGGTGCACGCGCCGCGCGAGTGTCGTGATCATATCACTTCACTCGATTCTCGTTGCCATAGCAACACCACTTCACTTAGGCTGCCGCCCGTCTGCCGGTGCGCGCGCCGCGCGAATGTTAGTTGAACTGTTGCATTTTGTTATATTTTGTTGTATTGTTGACGATGATTTTATGAATATTCTTTTATTATTGGCAACGCGTAGGTAGGTATTTACCTTCCTAAAATAAAATATTAGATATGTACTTATTAAATAATCCGCACATATTTTTATTCAAATAGCCACACACAATGTTTAGGTAGGTTCCCACATAGTTTGTGTGGGGATAAATTCTATGGTCCGTCAGCCAGGCACACTTTTAGCACTCGATCACTTGACCCACTTCGTATTTTCTTCTTATTGAATAGATCCAAATTTATTCATTATGAAGAGATAACCAAGTGTGTGTGTTATTCAAACGATCAATAACGTCATGCGTCGCACAGTTTTTACTCGACTCAATCCACTATCACGTCTTCAAAACACATCGCGATTGGGTCATGGAATTGCGTTTATTTATTCAGTTAACAAATGGTTCATAATAACAAACAATACACTGGTTATCAATATAATTAGCATCAAAATATTATTAAAATCTCGATTATGATTGTAAATGTAATACTTGGTCCATCCCTAGCATCAGGTATGATGACACTGACAGTTGAACAGCATGTCGATTCTGTAAAAACCTCACCATGAAAACTCGCGTGGAGTGAGCTGTCAGTGTCATCCCACTGATGCTAGGGAGTGACCAAGCATTACATTTATAATCATAATCGATATTTTAATAATATTTTTATGCTAATTCTATTGATCATTTTATATTATTTCAAAACTATTTAAGTGTTGAAACGTTACTATTTAGGTTTTTTTAAAATAAAGAATCTCAATTTTGATTTTTTCATTTCAATAGGTTTGGTAATTTTCGCAGCCGCCATCTTGCTTTTTAGATTTGATCTCACTATCGGCTTTAAGACACCCAAAACCATGAAAACGACACCCATGATGAAAAATGTTAACATTTTCGCAGCCGCCATCTTGCTTTTTAGATCTGATCTCACTATCGGCTTTAACACCCCCGACACTGACAGTTCACTCCACGGCCACTTCACTTAAGTTTTCACGGTGAGAAGGTTACAGAATAGCACTGCAGGCCCGGGTCGACGGCGCATTGTATTCCACGCGCGCCTCAAAGAGATGTCGTCAGCACATATGTAGGGGTCCACTAGTGCCGGTGCCTGCAGGAGTCGCGGGAAGGTACTAAAGGGTCACCGAGGCCCCTGGCAACACAGGCAACAGGAAGGAATACGGGTGGGTTTTAGTCAGTAAGTGTCTGACACACCCTCCCGCTCCATCCAGAGCGGGAGAAGTTATTTGATGATTTCCCACCCAAAAATGACTAATTGAACCTTTGTCCGTCGGTTATCGTACTATGCCTGTATACCAATCTCTTTGTTGGACTGTACTTATGCTCAACTCAAGGATTACCGCAATACAAAGTGCGGTGAACCATTTTCATGTGCCTCTGTGTGAAATATTTCTGAAGGTGAAGGCACTTGGATACTTGTTTTTGATAAACAGCATATAACTGGACGACATCTCAACAGTGTTGAAGTGTAGTCCCAATATATGGGTGCAGTTTAAAAATGATTGTTTCATTAAGTTAAACAGTATTGCATTAATTCAGAAATGAAAACTTCGGGGAATTCCTGTATATTTAAGAACGATCGCATTCTAATCTCAATACCAATCTGTCAAAAATATCTATTATTCACCTTCATTTTTGACATTGATTGTGGCTGGGTTGAGTTTGTGACTAGATTTTGAACGTTTTTAAATACGTGATTTTCAGATATTTTTTGTATTTTACTTATATTTACCTATCTTGTTGCGCCGACCCCAAATAACATGGGATAAGGGCAGGAAAATGATGAAGATGATGAGTTGCTTCGAGGAGACATTATTATTTATGCAATAAATAACAGATTGCTATTTATTATTTTTATTTGAAAAAGAAACATTCAAAATAAATAATGCGGGAATCGAATCATCATTCCTAAAAATATATGTGTCACCGGCTACAGACTACCGCAGACCAAGATGAAAATTGCAGTACAACAAAACTACACGACTTCTTCAACAGTACATAACACGTACTTTTTAGTACGTCTCAAGTACTAGCAATTGAAAAGATGCTTCCTATAATAAAAACATTTACAAGTACGTACAACGTTATCACCAAATTCATCGTTGCAGTTGAAGCACTGAGACGTGACCTGTAAAAGTTAGACTGTGTGCAGAGTAAGTCAGTCATACATGGAGAGATCAATCTGAAACAAAACATTCTCACTGTAAAAATGATCTGCAAACTTTTTTTTTAGATAGGGTAAACCGTTTTATCGATAGGGGGATATTACACTAACAAATATCTTGGATCATATATTTTATCCTATCTGGAATATAAAAATATGTATTATACAGAAACTCATAAATTATTCATATGGAAATATGGCTTATCTTACGTATATATCATTAATTAGGATAGTGTAATAGGAGATCACAAAACCGTTTTGCTTATCATATGGGGCTTCCCTATGTCTGTCTTACCAAGGGGTATCGTGTTACCCAGTAACTGGGTTGTGGAGGTCAGAAAGGCAGTCGCTCCATGTAAAATACTGGTATTCAGCTGTATCCGGTAAGACTGGAAGCCAACCCCAACGTAGTTGGGAAAAGGCTAGGCAGATGATGATGAGGCTTCCCTATGATAGGCGAAATGGTTTTGTTTCTAGTATGCACACTGTTTTACAGTTCTAGTATAATTATTGTACCTATGTATTACAGTAGTTTACGATGAGAGATATTTTTACAAAAGCCAATCTTATAGCATTATGATTTTGTGAAACTTTAATTTGTACATATTGTAAACTTTTGTAAAATCAAACAAAAACTGAACAGTTTTATACTAAGCTATTTAAATGATACAGAGAAATGTCGCAACATCAATACCCACGGTGGTTTCCATAATAAAAGCGTCTACGTAGAACGTTACCGGCCACAGCTACAAATTCGGCGTCGTAGACATTCGTAGCGTCGTAGCACCGTAGCCTCGTAGCTCGGGTGCTACGAGACGTGACTAGTGTACATGCGATCTTCGATGAGATCACAGTGCAGCTTTGTGACAAACGAAACTACGGATTTTAGGAAGACGACTTATTTTCGACGAGATTTTTGTACTGGGGGATAAAACTTTTTGTCTATACGAAGATTCAAACGTTTGAACTGACAAAATTATGACTCTGTTATTGCAAACGTCATACGTAACACAATTTCTATTGAAAAATGATAGTTGAGTTCATTCAGCCGTAACTTGTGATACGTCTAGTTTATTATTCCGATTCCGGTGTTATCTGACTTATGTAATAGAGATGTCGCAGGCAATTTGTATGATTCCGCTTTTTACAAACGGCGTCGTCAGTTTAAAAACGCTCGCAGTTATGAAATATACCGAAGGGAAAATGTAACTTGCCTTGTCACTATATATGCCACAATATTTGATGGAAAATTTAAACGCCATTTACAAAATTTCGCGGCAAATTGAAGTATTTAGTTATATTTCTTAAGACACTGACAACAGCTAAAGCGCGGTCGATGGAATGAAAGAGACGCGCGGTGACAAAACGCTTGTAATTTATTGCAAAATATGAAGCGATTATCTATTTACTGAAAAATGAGTACAGTTATTGAAAATAAAAAACAACCAAGTTGTGCATTGAAATAAGACGTTCTTGTTATTATTTAAATACTACCGTACTAGTACCGTACCGTACCGTATTCAGCTCGCGCGTGGTTGGTCACAGGTTCAACCGAACCTAGAAATAACAATCAATATCGATATTATAACAATTGACCGAGTTACCAATTTGCCTTCGGCATATTTTATAACTGCGAGCGTTTGTAAAAGAACAACACCGTTTGCATAATGACAATTCATATAATCGGCCTGCGACAGAAACATTATAATTTTCTTTCTTTATTAATTAATCATATTTCTTTATAAACCAGTCAGTGAAAACAAAAAAGAAAGTTGAAAGTCAATGTGAAAAGTTGAGAAAAGTCTCAATTACGTATTGAGAATCCCGATCATTTATTATATATTAATCAAATACGAAGAAATCATGATTGTGAGTGTGTGATTTTTGCATATCGCTCTCTATCGGTCCAACACCTGGACAAAGGTTTTATTTCAATACATCACAATACCTTTGAATTATTTGTACTTACGAGTGCAGATTTTCACTTTGTTCTAAAACAGACGTCGCTGCGTCGGCGTCGTCTAGAAGTCTTGCGACGTGACCGGTATGCATCCGATCTTACATACTGTACAGCTCTTTGTGCCAATCGAGACTTACGATTTGTTGAGGAAGACAAATGGCTTTGCTCTGAAATAGAAAATGTTTTTAGGGTTCCGTACCTCAAAAGGAAAAACGGAACCCTTATAGGATTACTTTGTTGTTCATCTGTCTATCAAGACCCTTTATCTCGAGAACGCGTGGAGGTGTGGAGATGAAATTAAAACCATATACTCAAGTATACACAGGCCCTTGAACCTGTAAAAAAATAACTTATAAGTTAACGTAAAACAAAGATACGGCCGTTTATGCCGCAAAAACGTGTATTTTGACACTCTCACGGGAATTAAAATTTATAGAGTACTTTCGGTTGACCTATATCGTCTTATACTACAAGTACAGGGACAAATCTGGAAACATTTGTAATTAAATTATAACAAATATGTCTTTATTTAATACCTACAAATTTGTACGGAACCCACGGCGGGTGAGTCCGGCTCGCACTTGTCCGGTTTTTTTACCTGTGTTCCCAAAAGAATTAGGTAGAGAGATCTGTATAGCATGTTACGTCAATAGATTTTGTAGACCTCATCCAGTTTTATTAAAAAAATTACGTGCTAAAGTGTTATTTTCAACCAATTAAAAAAAAACATTTATTCACAAGGTAATATTATGTACATTTTATTTTAATTTGGAATAAAATTCCAAGTGTATGTATTTACAAAATAAATACCATTTGTTTATGGTAGAACCCATTCTATTTGTAATTAACCTGATACAATTCCAGAGTCCGGGCTACTACTTAAAAAGTCCTAATGGAAGCCTATTAACACCATGCCCATCCTGGAGATCGAAACCAGGATATCAAACTCAGAGTTCACCCTCGCCTACACCAACGCGACAGTTATTTTTCCAATGATTGTTTTTTTTTTCTATGAAACTATCTGGAAGCTTTTTTATCTTTTTCTTTTGTGAATATGAGAACGTTATAGGCTAAATAGACTGTAGATTTATAAAGCATTTATTTTTTGATAAATACCTGGTACTGGTTGACAGGTCTTTTTTTTTTGTATTGGAAATTATCAAATAACTTCTCCCGCTCCAGGCGGAGCGGGAGGGTGTGTCAGACTCTTACTAACTAAAACCTACCCGTGTTCCTTCCGTTGCCTGTGTTGCCAGGGGCCTCTGTAACCCTTTTGGACTTTCCCGTGACATCTGAAAGTTATCCAAGTTTCCAGATGTCGCGGGAATGTCTTTGTAAAATAACAAGCATTTTAACTGTTAGGGTATGTTTTTGGACCCTTGGTGAAATATAATTCTCTAACAAAAAAAAAAGCGGTCATGGGGTCTGCTGACAGAAGAGAATACTTCAGACTTTGGAATAATAATAATAATATATATGCAAATACATGTAGACAGGACGCTACGCGTCGCCAGTCTGGCGCAGCACGTCACATCATCATACCAGTGACGCGGTCAGCATGCCGGTGACGCGAACCTGTAAGTTTTTCCCTTACCAAAAATCACTCAAGTTTTCACTACAAAAATATATTTTTACCCAAAACTTAACTGATGACGAACTAGTCATCAGTTATATTTCATGTCTTCAACTCTTCGTCATACGACCAGAAAACTTGGTGACTTTGGGTCAAACGTGACCATTGACTTTGCATTGCGCCTTTGTTAGATTTCAAAGAACCGCAGTGGAAAATTTTCATTGTTTTCGAACGTGAGTTGACTATCGTCCGATAACGGGAGTGGGAGTAACTTGGAAATTGTGGAATTTAAGGCTTGGTTGTGGGGATTTGGATGGTAAGTGGTAATTGGTTTAATGGTTTTTTTTTTCATTTTAGATTACTAAACTTGAAACTTAAAAAAATATTATTTAAGAATAGTACGCCGTGAGAGAAAAATAATACTTTCCAAAGTAACTCCCTTTGTATAGTTTAATTTTTTTCATCACATTTCAAACTTTAATAATAGTCCCAGTGCGCATAAGTTATTTGCGGAAATCGCGAAACGTCTAGTTGATGTAACTGGTGACCGAAAAACTGGCGGCTTTCTCGCGCAACGCATCAGCATTGCAATTCAGCGAGGAAATGCCGCCAGCATCCTCGGTACAATGCCCCGAGGGCCTTTTTTAAGCTTAACTTAGTTTTAATTTAATTTAGTTAATGTTAATAATCATCTTGTAATTTGGTTATATTAATAGTTTAGGTATTTAGAAATTAAGAATATAATCAAAATATTTGAAAAATAAAATAATATAAGCACATAAAATTTGACAAAAGGGAAATCAGAGTAGTTTTGATAGCTTTATCATGGGAGTCTTCAAGACTCCCATGATAAAGCTATCAAAACTACTCTGTTTCAAATATTTAGTACTTGTGATTCGTGAACAATCAGCGACTGCATCATCGTTTAAAATCATGGAAGATCATTATCTTCCATGACTTTAAACAATGATACAGTCGCCAAGAGATAAAATAGAAATTAGTAGGTGTATACCATGAAAACTGCAACCATAACGCAAATCTACTAATTACAGAAGGTCCTCAACACTTCAACAGCAAGCTTTGACACAAACAACAGAGTGCATTGGTATTCCTCTGCACTTTGTGGTGCGCCATTCAAAGTCTTAACCTGTTAGGTTTAAAGATCACTGTTAGGCATAAACAAAACTGAAGCGGTGGATAACCGATAAACCTATATAAATGTAGTTTCAAACGGAACATGACGTGTACGATGTACGTAAATGATTTTGAAATATGTATTTTTGATGCGATAAGTTAGTTAATGGGCTCGCGTATTTGCACTTTGATCGTGACCTACATATGGGAGTGCATTGACATACGGCGGAGCCTAGATGATGCATTTTGTACATCATTTAATAGTGTTCAATAAGAAGTGATTTGAGTCGGACAACTTGCATTTTTATTTATATTCATATCCGTTGAGTATTCATTGACATTTCCTGCATATTTGCATTTTGTATTGACAGACTTTACTGTTGAACATTGACACACCAAACAACATGGTGTAAAGAAAAAGAGAAGAATTATAATTAGTCATTTAATTAGAAATTACCAGCACAATAGACGGAAAAAGAGGCAAGAAAAAACAAAGACAGGTAAAGTCAGGTAAATTAACTTATGGAGGCATGAGGAACAGGGTGTAAGTTTCACTTATCCTCCATAAAAAAGGGAGGATCCTCCGACCAGACGGGTGTCGTGTCTGGTGGGCAACTGCCTGACGTTTGATGTCGGGATGTTGTATATATGCTAGTGGCGTGGTAAACCCTGCTTGAGTGATGCAGGATTTTGTGTGACGTCAGTTTGTTACGTAGTTCGCATATGTTAAGCAGATACTCGTAGACTATAAATTTTTTTTTCCGTATCTTCAACATCACAAGTGTCATTCTTTGACAGTGTTATATGAAATGCTTATAACACGGCAAATTGAGGTAGGGTATCAGTTTGCTGAACAACTAATATATATACACAGATTAAATGAACGCGTCCTCGGATTAATCCTTTCAGTTTCATTCCAGTTGAACCGGGAGAGATCAGAAAGATCATTCTCTCAATAAAATCGGAAGCGGTGGGATGTGACAATATTATCCGTGGTATGATCATAACTATTCTGGATCATCTCTTACCCGCGATTACCCACATTGTTAATTTTTCCCTGTACACCAGAGTGTTTCCTTCCCTGTGGCGCAATGCCTATGTTCGTCAACTACCTAAGGTATCTAATCCCTCTCTTCCTACTGACTTCCGTCCAATTTCTATACTTCCCTTCCTATCCAAAGTGCTCGAGGCCCGTGTCCACAAACAATTCTCCAATTTTGTCCATCGTAATTCACTGATTAGTCCTCTTCAATCTGGGTTCAGGCCTGGGCATAGCACTGTTTCCGCTCTCCTTAAAGTGACTGGCGATATAAGGGCAGGACTGGAAGTCACCAAAGTCACTGCTCTTGTGTTGGTTGATTTCTCGAATGCCTTCAACACCGTTAGTCACGACATTCTGTTAGCTATTCTTTCCTACGTTATGGTCTCTTCCGAAGCGCTGGAATGGTTCTCCTCTTACCTTCAGGAACGACAGCAGTCCATTCATGTTGGGGATACTTCATCATGCTGGCGTGATTTGGAAGCTGGCGTTCCTCAAGGCGGTATTCTTTCTCCTCTTCTGTTTTCTATTTTTATCAATATTATAACTTCCGAGCTTCAGTGTTCGTATCATCTGTATGCAGATGACTTGCAGTTGTACTGTCAAGGGAGGGTTGATGAAATACCTGACATTATCGACAAGTTAAATAGGGACTTGAGAGCCATTAAAACCTGGTCTGATACATTTGGTGTTGCAGTAAACCCTAATAAGTGTCAGGCGATCATCATTGGGAGTCATAGTATTGGTAGTGTGGATGGTTCAACCTTGCCACCTGTTCTCTTCAATGAAACGATTGTTCCGTTTAGTACTGACGTGAAAGACCTAGGCTTGCACATCGACTGTACCCTGAACTGGCGTACTCAAGTCGCTAGGGTGAGCCAGAAGGTTACTGGAACTCTGCGGGCTTTATATCGACTGAAAAATTTATTACCATCAAGTACCAAGACAATGCTTGTGCAGTCCTTAATTTTCCCTATCATCGATTATGGTGATGTGTGCTACTATGACCTGAATGCAGACCTCCTCGACAAGCTAGACCATCTTCTCAATAACTGCATTCGATTCGTTTTCAATCTGCGTAAATATGATCATGTCTCTGCGCAACGATCGCTTCTAAAGTGGTTGCCCATACGCCAGCGCAGAGAGCAAAGGGCGCTGATCACCTTGTTTTCATTTCTTGACTCTCCCTCTTCCCCTAGTTATCTCGCCCCCCACTTTCAGTACATTTGCGCGAACCATAGTAAAAATCTACGTTCATCACACAATCGTCTTCTTCAAAGGCCCACTCACCGCACTGACTTTATTCACTCTTCCTTCTTCGTTCAGTCTATCACTCTGTGGAATGCGCTCCCCCAGGAAATCAGGATGGCAACCAACCGATTATCCTTTAAAATTAAAGTTCGCGAGCACATTCGTAAGAAGCTGGCAGTATCATCACAACGGTAATGTTTTCCCATTGTTTGTCTTACTGTTTAGTATATTCGTGTATTTATTTGGTCTTATATTTATGTATAATTAGGTATATGTATTATATATAATGTTTTTAATAATGTATATGTATGTATATATTTATATTTTAATAAATATTTATTCCACAGTTTTCGTTATTGCACCTACCGTTGTCTGTCTCTGCATCACCCAAAGGTTGACTGGTAGAAAATGCCTATGGCATTAAGTCCGCCTCTGTACATTTGTGTGCGTAAAGTATTAAATAAATAAATAAAAAACATGACAAGCACCAATGGCAGTATAATTATTCCAAAAATACATAGTTTCGAAGATAACATCATAAATACTAACACTTTTTTTTTTTTTTTGGGTGGGAAGTCATCAAATAACTTCTCCCGCTCTGGGCGGAGCGGGAGGGTGTGTCAGACTCTTACTGACTAAAACCCACCCGTATTCCTTCTTGTTGCCTGTGTTGCGGGGGCCTCGGTGACCCATAAGTACCTTCCCGCGACCCCAGCAGGCCCGCGACCCCAGCAGGAAATACTAACACTAGACTCTCAATTTTGGGCACGCCACAATTGCGGCGATAAGTCCCCTCTTTGAGGAGTGGCTAGAGAGGCGCCACGGCGTCGTCACCTTCCACCTGACGCAGGTCCTCACGGGACACGGCAGCTTCAGGAGGTTCCTGTGTTGGATAAGGCGGGAGGAAACGCCCGGGTGTCACCACTGTGTGGATCGCCCGGAGGACATGGTGGAGCATACGGTGGAGGTCTGCCCGGCTTGGTCAAAGCACCGCCGTGTCCTCGTGAAGGCGATCGCCGGCAGGGATCTCTCGCATCCGGCCCTAGTTCAGGCCATGGTACGGAGCGAGAGGGCATGGGCAGCCGTCACCTCCTTCTGCGAAGCAGTAATGCTCGCGAAGGAGGAGGCGGGACAGTTGAGGGAAAGGCAAATTTCGCGCCCTGTCGCCCCTAGCCGCCGATTTCCGGCCACCGTAGGCGCGGGCTTGCGGACGGTGAGCAGTGGGTAGCTCACCGTCTGGTAAGGACCAGGCCCGGGTTGACAACGCGTTGTGTTCTACTCGCGCCTCAAAGAGATGTCATCAGCACCCACTAGGGCCTGCCGGGGTCGTGGGAAAGTCCGAAAGGGATACCGAGGCCCCTGGCAACACAGGCAATGAGAGGAACATGGGTGGGTTTTCGTCAGTAAGAATCTGACACTCCCTCCCACTCCGCCCAGAGCGGGAGAAGTTATTTGATAATTTCCCACCCAAAACAAAAGACTCGATTTGTGTATCTAAATTTCATTGATAAGTACGAATAAATAATTTTCATTCAAACCAATCATTCATATTTAAAGCTAAGAAAATGCGACGTTGTCATATTTCACGTAAGAGTGTTTTACATAAATAATCATGACTGTCAAATTATTTTGTATGAAAAATGAAAACGAAACAAAAATATTATTGAAAAATAATTCATATGCCAGTTGATTCTTTCACATGGTGTCATTAATACACTAGAGGTATGGGATATCAAAAGGTTTGTTGTTGATTGTATACATAGACTAACATATAGATTCCATCGGTATCAGAAGTTGTTAAATTAATGAACAATCATCAATCAATCTACTATACTAACAAAATAATGTTATAATCTAAAAGACCCGTTTCCTTAAGTGTTCTGTTCGCAGTACTCTCTAATTAAAATATAGGTACCCCCAGAAAAGATGGTGATAAAACGCAAATGTTACCGCGTCAATCCTAAGGCTGATTTATGAAAGGTTTTCATTTGCACGAATGTAACAAATTAGTTTATTGCAATTTGTATTTCGGATACGGATTCGTATATTTTGTTTGGAAATGTACGGGGATTTATGTTTTGCGGAGCCGTAATTGGGAGGATTTTAAAGGAAAGGTTGCTTTGTAGTTGTTAATTTATTTATTTTGAGTCAGATATTTTTTATCTGGGGAATAAATACTAAAGTTTGTCAGCTTTTTCATAGAAAATATGTCAAATTGTCATATTTTTTCTTCAGATAGAAGTTATCTGACAATTATTAATAATAAATGTTTAGTTATTCTTTTATTTTGTAGGATCATTGTTACTATCTGCCGCTTTTTCAAATCTCTACAAGACATATACGCCAAACGTCAAATCAAATTATTCATTACTCAACGCATACCACATTCGTACATGAATACCTCATTTTTTACGGTTCCTTAGTAAACAAGGAACCCTTATAGTTTCGCCATGTCCGTCTGTCTGTCTGTCTGTCTGTCTATCTGTCTGTTTATCTGTCTGTCTGTCTGTCTATCTGTCTGTCTATCTGTCTGTCTGTCTATATGTCTGTCTGTCTGTCTGTACCCGCTGTAGCTCATAGACGCTTAGTACTATAAAGCTGTAATTTGGCATAGATGTATGCACTTGGCCGGTTTTATTACACAAATTTTTGTTTATTTGACTTATCAACATAATATTTCAGCAAAAAGCCAAACTTGTTGGATCAGACTCGATTCGAATACTCCAATAAAATCATTAGAAATTAACTTTACAACTATTTATGTTTTGTATTATTCTGAAAAACTAATGTGTGAAAGTAAAAAATTATGGATTAATGAAAGTGTAAACTAATTATCTAAATTCAGTATCTGAGTCTAATTTGTGGCGCGCCCGCATCAGCTTCATCCCAGTATATTTCAGAAACATGGCCGATCCGTCAGCTAACGCGTCGTTTGTATTTTTTCAAGCGGTCGTGCGTACAATTGCCTTCATTTAAATGTTCAACGTATTGACGATTCCCTAAATTACTAACGACTGTTCGTTAACCCACTTTATGATTTATTCAATAAAAATATTTATCTGATAAATAATTTTATTTCATTTTAACTTTACGTGACAGTGTGGAGAGTCCTACATAATGATACAAAAGTGCGCTTCAAGTAAACTTTTTTCATTTTGGCTTTACGTGACAGTATGGAGAGACCTACATGAGGGACCTGCATGAGAGGGGATTGTGGCTAAGTAATAACAGCCGCACGGGTCAATCGATCAGGTTAAGCTGCGCTTGCCACGGTTGGTCTGTGGATAGATGATCATCTTTACGTACCAAGACCCCTCCGTGCCTCGGAAAGTACGTTAAGCCATTGGTCCCGGCTCTCATTCGTGGATCTTTGACAGTCGTTACGGGTCGTCAGGAGCCCGAAAGTCTGACAACCAGTCTTACCAAGGGGTATCGTATTACCCAGTAACTGAGTTGTGGAGGTCAGATAGGCAGTCGCTCCATGTAAAATACTGGTATTCAGCTGCATCCGGTTAGACTGGAAGCCGACCCCAACATAGTTGGGAAAAGGCTAGGCAGAAGAAGAAGTGGAGAGACCTACATAATGAGACAAAAGTACGCTTCAATTGAACTTTTTTTCATTTTGGCTTTACGTGACAGTGTGGAGAGACCTACATAATGAGACAAAAGTGCGCTTCAATTGAACTTTTTTTAATTTTGGCTTTACGTGACAGTGTGGAGAGACCTACAGAATGAGACCAAAGTGCGCTTCAATTGAACTTTTTTTCATTTTGGCTTTACGTGACAGTGTGGAGAGACCTACATAATGAGACAAAAGTGCGCTTCAATTGAACTTTTTTTCATTTTGGCTTTACGTGACAGTGTGGAGAGACCTACATAATGAGACAAAAGTGCGCTTCAATTGAACTTTTTTTCATTTTGGCTTTACGTGACAGTGTGGAGAGACCTACATAATGAGACAAAAGTGCGCTTCAATTGAATTTATTTTTCATTTTGGCTTTACGTGACAGTGTGGAGAGTCCTACATAATGAGACAAAAGTGCGCTTCAATTGAACTTTTTTTATTTTGGCTTTACGTGACAGTGTGGAGAGACCTACATAATGAGACAAAAGTGCGCTTCAATTGAAAATTGTCTAATTTAAAGCTTTTGTTAATAGTGTGTCGTTGTTCTTAAATGTTATTGATTGATCGTGTCTTATCATAGTAGCTTAAGTGGCAGTAGGCTGGCCATGTTTGTCGAAGTACGCTTGACTGCATATCGGCAAGCTTAGTGTGGGACGCTCCCCAGCTACATGGACCGACGACCTTAAAAAGGTGGCTGGGACAGACTGGATGCGGAAGGTGGAAGACAGTGTGTTGTGGCGCAGACTGGGAGAGGCCTATGTCCAGCAGTGCCCTGCGATAGGCTGAGTTGTCAATAGTAGCTCCATAAACAAAACATAAAACTTGTGTATAATCCTGCTAAATGTTCTGGTCTTTCCATCCACATTATCATTAATATCTTAAAGGAATGTGGTCTAGTACCATAATAAAAAAAAACGTTGACTTAATTATCAGTATAATAGTGACATAACTTCACGTCTATTATTTTAAAAGACATGGTAGGGGTGCATACACCCTGCCGGGGTCGCGGGAAGGTACTTATGGGTCACCGAGGCCCCCGCAACACAGGCAACAAGAAGGAATACGGGTGGGTTTTAGTCAGTAAGAGTCTGACACACCCTCCCGCTCCGCCCAGAGCGGGAGAAGTTATTTGATGATTTCCCACCCTAAAAAAAAAAAAAAAAAAAAAGGGGTGCATACACATAACTAATTCTACATGTAGTAACTAATTCTACAGATCTTTTGTTTGTTTAATAGATACCTAGTGTATTTTTTTAAGTAAGTTATTGTACTTGATCACTTTTCTCTTTCTAGGGCACCTAAGGAATTCTATTAAGATGTCTAGCACATTCAATCTGCTTTTTATGCGAACCTGGCAGAAACTCCCTCAGGATATAATAGATTGAAATATCGACGCTCTTTGTAACTCAAACGTGTCTCAAGAAAACTTCTTCTAAATTCCCTATCTAGTGGGAATTTATAAAAAAACGGTTGTTTTATTTTTAATGCTAATCTCTTAGTCAACTAAGCTGTTAACTAGAAGTAACGAACTACGATATACAAGCCATCTATCAAGCATGATTATTTTGACGATTTCGTTTTTGACTGTTTCTTCACTACTGTTGTGTGAATCTGTATGAATTTTTGACTAGTGGCAGTTTCTTAAGTATTTCTTCGTATTTTGTGACTTCGAGGACAATATTCAGTAGATTAACTAATAAAGTTACCATACGGTGCCTGATTAGGATTCTGAAGATAACATAGTTTATGTTATCTTCTAAGAAATGCGATAATTTCATATACACACTAAATGCATTAAGAATCTTACGAGTACCGAGGACAACAGAAACTCTGCCACTAATTGACAGTTCTATTACGGGAATTCAAGCCTTAACATTCAGAAGTCAAAGATGAAAATGGTGTAATAATATTGGGTAAAAGTAAGTTTAGCCAAGTGTACAAAACATCTGCTACGCTCCTTATAAATCCCGCTTTCTGTGTTGAAGTAAGACGTAGGATTAAATGCCCTGAACGGATATTTGTACGCACAGAAAATCTTATGTGTATTATATTTACAAGTAGCTAGTCCTGCTGGCAAGTATATGAAAGTAAGTAGGTATTTACTGGCTTATATTTTTGTTTTGGAATGGTTCTTGAGATCTAGTTACATGATACAGACTATCTTTGTATTGTATAAATTCAATCTACTTTGTATTGTATAATTGCATTGCATAGGTGTGAGTACTATATATAATAGAGCTACCATTTACCGGTTAATATGTCATTAACTTGAATAGGACCTGGCGGCTGAGAGTATGTCATGCTCACTCAGATGTCTCGCTGATGGTGGCGCGTGTGTTGGATTATTTAGCTCCCTTCGAAATGGTTGAGCAGAATGGTGCTGATCCATGCGTCATGCTCGTGAACGGGCGCCGTCAGTTGGGACTGGTCACCTCTTAGCTTCCTCGGGTTATTTGTAATTATTTTATTTTGAAATTGTGTTTTTTTTTGTTTATTTTGCTACTATGGACGCGTTTTATTTTTACATCTTCCTCACAATTATAAATTCAACATTATTTATACTAATCTTTATGTAGCAATATCATTTAAAAGAGTGTCCATGGAGTTTCTTGCCCGTTCTTCTCCATGGGTACCTACTACGTTTTGGAATGGGCAACTAGCTTCATATTTCTAACTGACCGACTCCTTGACAATTCAAAAGTGCCTGTAAATGGTTTAATTAAAATAAATGCTTTGAGTTTGAGTTTGAGACCTACGCGTACCTAACTGAATTCGTCAACTCATTCTTCATCATCTGCGTAGCTAGCCATTACCCAACCATATTGACTTCCAGTCTAACCAGGGTGTCTACTCCCTAAACACGAAATCCGTAGTTTCGGTTGAAGTTACGGGCGTTTCCTACTCCGTATCACTTGCGGACAGAGGATTCATTCGGAGTCCGAACTAAAAATTAATGACAACACGATTTGACAGTTATTTCTACTATGACATGTCTTTACCCGTCCAAAAAATTTAATTTGTCATTTCTTTTGACGGATAGACTACTTTCGGACGGGCTCATATCTCCGTTGACGGATTTGGAGAGTAGACCCCTGATGCAGCTGCAACTCGTGCTTATCTACTCACTCTATACTAATCAGCCTATAATGTTCCCGCTGCTGGGACACAGGCCTCTTCTCTTCGAGAGGGAGTGGGCTGTACGCGGGCCCAGTGCGGTAGATGTCACATTACTTCGCATTTTTGGTTCGAGGACATGTCGGTTTCCACACGCTGTTTTCCTTCATGGTTTTGAGAGCAGTGGCGATGAAATGATTTACACAAAGTAAAGCGACTGCCTAGGTTCGAACCCACGTCATACTACTCGTAAGTCGGGGCCGTTACCCAGTGGTAACGGTCCTGACTCCTATTTCAAATTTTCTCCCCGATTCTGACTTAGGTAACTTTTATCAAAGAAACAACCCTATTAAAAAATAGATCATCGCTAAAGTATAACATTTTTCATAGCAAGTAAACATCAAACTGATGTCTTCTGACCTTAAATTCTTTATTTACACAACCAAATTACAAGATGATTATTAACATTAACTAAATTAAATTAAAACTGTCACAAATAGTCAGTTTTTCTACTTTTGTATCTCTTTGTATTAAATGGCGGAAACAGCTTTTTTGTAAGCGAGATATATTTAAGTATAGTACTTATTGGTAAAATTGCGCATGGAAAGTATAGACTCCACTGTTAATGGTATTCTTTATTTGAAAGGGTATAATCCTTTCAAACATCATAAGTCCGCCGGTGTCGGGAGTAGGAATTCACTTTCGCATTTATAATATTAGTTAGGATTTTTCTATATTTATTTACATAACCAAATTACAAGATGAATATTAACATTAACTAAATTAAATTAAAGCCTAAAAAAGGCCCTCGGGGCATTCTCGCTGAATTGCAATGCTGATACGTTGCGCGAGAAAGTCGCCAGCTTTTCGGTCACCAGTTACATCAACTAGAAGTTTCGCGATTTCTGCAAATAACTTATGCGCACTGGGACCCCACGGACCGAGGGTCTCGAATAATAATTAATGTACCTTTAGTTTTCAATGGCATTAGGAATTTCCCCTTTTCTTCTTCCCTAGTAGTGCACTAATTAAACTACAACGCACTCCTTTATTCTATTATCGATCGCATTGCGCCAGATCACGACTTCCCCTCATACTTTAAAAAAAAAATCCTGTTACAGGTTTTTTAATAAGCTGTTTTTTAACGCATAGACTGGATGTCGCAGTGTTAAGGAACGAAAAATAGGGTTACTCTTGTAACTGATGTTCCAGATTAGTCTGCAGTATCAGTTACTTACCAAAGTTAATAAATAATAATAAGCCAATATGGATACCAATAATGTACCATATCGATACCACTTATGTACCATGGATACCAATAAATGTACCATATTTATACCACCTATGTATCTATCGAGACTTCTTATGTACCACATGGATATCAATAATGTACTATATCGATACCACTTATGTACCATGGATACCAATAAATGTACCATATTTATACCACTTATGTATGTATCGAGACCACTTATATACCACATGGATACCAATAATGTACCATATCGATACAAATAATGTAACATACGGATACCAACATTTTACCATTATGGATTTGTTTATTAAATATACCTACTAAAAATCAAACTATATTTTTAATTTTTATTAACCACTTCTGCGATCTTTCTACGAGTACTTACTAAATAAGAATTATCATTCCAAATGTAAGGCGTTTAAGAATTTATATCTTACTTCTTAACATAATTATACTATGGGTACTCCGTACAATTCCTGGAGATATTCCAAAACCAGCTCACGAACTTTCACCTAATTCAGTAACCCGTTTTAATATCGCGTGATAGTCCGACATTTAATGGCTATAATAAAACAAAGTTAGTTTTAATAAAGCCTATTATTTGCGTCGAAAGCAGTAAATACGGCTAATAAAATTATGTTAATTGATTGCCTAATATTCTGCAGAACGTTGTTACGTATTTCTCGTTAAGGTTTTGTGACTTTTCTTGTGATATTATTATTAAAGGGTCGCTTCTCGAAGTTGTAAAGGAGTATGTCTACCTAGGGCAAGTCATCCAGCTCGGTAGACACAACTTTGAGAAAGAAGCCGATAGAAGCATCCAGTTCGGTTGGGCAGCGTTTGGAAAACTTCATGAAGTCTTCTCGTCGCCAATCCCGCAGTGTTTGAAGACTAAGTTCTTCAAATAGTGCGTCCTGCCCGACCTCACATACGGTGCCGAAACGTGGACACACTACGTGGCGCACTATGGAGCGGGCTATGTTCGGAGTTTTTTTGAAGGATAAAATAAATTATGAAATTATCCAGAAAAAACCGGAGTTACCAACATAGCTTGCAGAGTAAGCAAACTGAAGAGGCAGTGGGTCGGCCATGTTTTCCAAAAAGAGTGACAAGCCGGTAGAGCAGACGAGTCCTAGAGTTGATGCGAAAGGCGGAGGACAGGGCTGGGGCGCAGCCTGGGAGAGGCCTACGTCCAGCAGACGTCTGTGATAGGCTGAGTTGATTGTGATATTAGGTACTTACATTTTTTTTTTCTAATTATTTAATTTTGGGTAAAATATATAATAAAATAAATTATTAAAAAAAAAAACCATACTGCAAAAACACATTACTCAAAAGGGAAAAACAAGCATTATAATCTGTATAATGTTGGTCTTGCAGGCGGAGACAATCAAAAGTTACACCATATTTCAGGTTATTCGACTGTCCCCGCCTGCAAGACCAACATTATATAGATTATAATGCTTGTTTTTCCCTTATCAGTAATGTGTTTTTGCAGTATGGTTTTTTTTTAATAATTTATTTTATTTCAAGATTTTTAGTTTTACTAATATATATATATATGAAAATTACTCATTACTAGCTTTTATTTGATACTAATATTGTTGCAATTAATTAAAAAACAAAACTTCCCCTCCTTTTTTTTGTATTTGCAGATGCAATTTATAAATATTATATAGCCTATGTCACTTCTACAATTAAGATGTATCTAAGGACACCTCATATGTTAAAATCTATCAAGCCGTTTAGGCTACAGAGCGTGCCAAAAAAATAGACATACATACATACATACATACATACATACATACATACATACACACTCTCGAAAAACATTACCCTCCTGAGGCAGTCGGGTAAAAATTAACAAAAACCAAAAGCCTGTTAATTTCAGAATTGGGTATTCTCGATGAATTGTAATTATGGGAGATTTCCTCTATAATGTAGGTATGCTTGGTAAAGATTTCAGTCGCATTTTGAAAGTCACATATTTCATGGTAGGATGACTAATTATTTGCCAGGATTAAAACCTAGAGTTTCGTCTAAAAAAGTTTGGGAAAATAGAGGTTTTTGTGTAAATGTTTTAAACTTAAAAAATAAAACGAAAAAAAGGTTAGGGTCAGTTTCCACCGAGCGATAAAATCCTCGTGCATGTTCAGGCATCCTCCCAGCCGCTCATTAACACCAAGGGCAAAAATGCGCTTCGGACGACGAAGCGTCACGGAGTATCAACAGAATGCTCGAAGATGTACGAGGCTGCGCGAGAGTGCTCGTCGCTATGCGCTAACAGAGACGTGACGTGCGTGCTTGTTAAAAATGATAGACTGGGATATGGTTCTTATTGCACTATTGGCAGAGGAAGAAGAAAAAATAAGAACAATGTAAATTGCTGGAAACACTGAGTCGTGGCGGCGCCGGCGGCGCCCCGCTCGTGCGCCACCTGCTCAGGTGTACTCGCGCGGCCTCAAAGACGCTCGGGTAGGCTCACGGATATCCGCGACTAGGCACTCGCGCATCCTCGAGTATGCGCAAGTAGAGCCTTGAAGTCTGCGTCGAATTCTATACTTAAAGCCAATATTGATACAGTTACTTATTCAGTAAAATTTAAAAGTGCTCGAGCATCCGCGAGGATTTTACCGTTTGGTGAAAACTGACCCTTATACTGTAGCTCACATTTAACATTTAAATAAAAATACTGGCAGTGTGTACTTAAACAAAAGCGGAAGGTACTAAAAACCATTTAAATTGATTCTATAGATAAAAATTCAAATTGAAATGTTCAAGGTAATCACTTGAATGACTTTTACTTCCATCTGTTCACTCAATCAATTCTGATTGATTGAACTGATTTGGATTTAAATGGAAACATTAAAATGTTCGACTTCGAAATGACGGAGAAAGTGACAGTGTTTTTTTTACAAGGAGGCGTATTTAATAAAAGGACAGACTAGGTACAGTGACGACCATAAACATGTTACCATGGACAGTTCGGCAATAATATCTGATTTCATGATTAATTCTTAAAATAATATCTGTTCTCAAGAAGACAGCTAATATAGGTTATCATCTGTGGATATGGATGCATATACAAGTAGCGGCACAAATATGTAAAAGAACCACCAAATAAATCTGACGAGACCAGCGACGCCAAAATATAGCATACCCCATCGCACAGTGGAACGAATGTATGGGAGCGGTTGGACGTAGACATGTCCGAAAAATAAGAGTAAAATTATGACAAACTAATGATGCCATCTTATTCGATTACTTAATGCCTTCATAAATTGTGGTGATGAATTTCTTCATAACTCCCATATTTCGGGAGTAATTTGAGAAAATGTGAAATTTTACTATGAAAATGAGTGTATCGAGCTCTCTCCCTCCTGATTCCGGGCTTGTTTCAAGTAGCGGTCTCTAATATCGTAATGCTATTACTAAGAGCTATATTTAATACTAAGACACATAGTGCGCCAAATGTGCACTTTCTGGGATAAAAGGAAATGAAAATTTAAAAAAAAAAAGTTTTTTCCCCATTTGTATTTACTTTAAACCGCAGACAGACTTATTAAGAGGTCTATAAATATATTATATATATACAGAAATATATATTAACAAAAATATTCACAAGAACTGATGAGAGTATGACTTTTAAGTAAGTTGATAATAAATTACCTAGTTTCATTAAAAGTACAATAAATAATTAAGATGTAAGCTCTAATTTACTAAGTTACACATTTTAAAACAATAACATCATTTAATTATCTTCGTCATCATCATCATCATCAATTAATTCAAATTCAGAATCGATGTCCGCTAAATCATTTATGTTAACAAATTCGATATCACTTTTCTCAGAATCCGTAAGCTCATAAAATTCCTTAAAAGAAGATTTTTTTACAAACTTATTTCCTTTTGGACGGATACTTGTAACAAGTGGATCAGAAGACAGTAAAAGATTGTGCATAATATCTTCATTGCATGAGATACTGCTATGCTTTCGAGAATGCCCCTCTCTATATTTTCTAAAATCTTTATTTCTAGCCTCAGATGCCTCTTCGGATAGAAAACCAATGGGCACAATTGACATGTTCTGAACTATGTCTGGCCCATGCATTAAAATTTTATGAAGTGAAGAAGGCATATAATACCATGGGTATAACTCCACGTAAAGCTTAGCAGTATCAAAGCAGAACTCTCGGAATTTAGTTACGTTGATCTTCTCTCCTGATGAAATACACTGCAAGATCACACAGATTTTTCTTAAAAGCATAGCATCTATTCCGGTCAGTTCAGCAGATTTAGTGTAGTTTTCAAAAAATCTCCTTGCCGAGTTGCCATTGTTGGTGGATCCACTGCCTTGTTTCACAACATCGAGAAGTAAGCCCGTTTCTCTTCTTACAGCCTCTTGAACTCTTTTCTTCCTGTCATCAACTTGCCTTTTTGCTATATCACCCCTTACTTGCCATGATTTTATGTCTAATTTGTAGGAAATGTGTAATAAGCATTCCATTGAGCGAATCCAAGCGTGAAGGGTGCTTAAGCTATATTTATACATGTCCTCGTTTGCGTGTTTATCTTTGATTAACTCTAAATTATTCATTTCTTTAGGACAAGCCTTGCATATGTCACACACTGAAGCTGCTGTATTGGATATAATGGAATGAATTTTACCATCAATCATTGTCAACAGCAGTTGGTGTTTGACACTAATTCCATCAGTGATGGTGGATGGAGTTAAGGCTTCAATCTCTGCTTCGATTTCAGCCATCTCTCTCTGCACATTTTCTTTGGTTTCCTTTATAAACTTAAACAATATTGGCCGGCAAAATGAAGTGGAAGATGGTCGCTCGTTTTCCCAAATTGTTACACCTTTTGAGACGAGCCGCAGTGGTACAAGACTAATCATAAAATTACTAGCAAGATCGATTTGCTCATCTTCACTCGTCCTTTGATGATAAATGCTTTGGCTAGATGATCCGTCAAAACCCCATTTGCTGGTCAATACGAGCTGTTGATTGGGATCAACAGGGGTTTCTAACGACCTAATAAGTCTTCTTGAGGTTAAATCCATCAAGGCTTGTAATTTGATTTTTGCAGAGCTCTCTGTAACTGTGAGATCTTCTTTGGCCGGATAGCACTTAATTTTTTCTTTAACCAACATGTAGTAACTCGGGTATTGAAGAGCTCCTTCTTGAGTGTTGAAATCCCGAAGAGTGTTATAGCGCCATTTCGATAAGTTCATCGATACATAAAGAGCCAATGCCTTCAAAGGGGATATTTCCCGTACCTGAATTGATTTACCTTCAATGAAGGCTTTGATTTTTGAGGCCTCTTCTGGATTCTCCGTCAAGTATTTCATAACATAAGCTGTATCGCTTTGTCCTGCCTTTTGAAGCGCCCTTTCGGCCGAAAACATAATTTCAGCGCTGCTACTGCTGCATGAAAGACTATCTTCAGTGCGTCTTCTTTTTTGCCGGTTACTAAGGTCCTCAAAAGATTTACGAGGACTAGGATGTGTACAAGTTGAAGCATCAGATTTAGCAGGAGAAATTATGGGCTCGATGACGTCACTTATATTTTCTGTAGAAGGTTCCATATTTTCATTCTGTAATTCCGGCCATTGAATTGCAGCCTGTAGCCAAATCTCATGTTTCTTCCGAAACTTATCTGTGCTTCTTCCAGACTGTGTCCATTTTGCATAAATGCGGTAGCAAAATCGACGACACCAGTCTTTTAAACTTGTTTCAGCACTTTCACATAACTGAACACAACTGTTATCTTTTAAAACACTGAACAAATAGTTAAAGTCGCGTAAATCTTTATGTGCGCGTGCGCATAAAGCAACGTGAATATCAAGATTTGTATTAAAATTTGGAAAATACATTGCGAGATTAGCTTGGATACAACGAGGTGTAAATCAACACTGATTTTAAAGTTACTAATAGTGACCTATTTATATAAAATCCAGGTATCCCAGGTATCCTTTGTTAAATATTGCAAGGTAATTAGTTATTGTGATAATTAGTAAATGATGCATGCTAAATTAGTGTATTAAGAGCCATTTAGTAATTAAATAATAGCAATGTTCTTATCAGTAATCATTAGTGCATCAGTTTTATATGTAAACCTTAAGTCCCTAATTATATATCCTAATTAGCTTATATCTTCTCTAATTGGCTGCTCAGAAATGTTATTGTAATAAGGTAAACCTTTAGAAAAACGGTTTTAATCAACAAAATAAACAAAAAATAAAAAAATTGTGTTATAAAATAAACATCACTCTTTATCCCAGAAAGTGCACATTTGGCGCACTATGTGTCTTAGTATTAAATATAGCTCTTAGTATTAGCATTATGATATTAGAGACCGCTACTTGAAACAAGCCCGGAATCAGGAGGGAGAGAGCTCGATACACTCATTTTCATAGTAAAATTTCACATTTTCTCAAATTACTCCCGAAATATGGGAGTTATGAAGAAATTCATCACCACAAGTTATGAAGGCATTAAGTAATCGAATAAGATGGCATCATTAGTTTGGCATAATTTTACTCTTTTTTTTCGGACATGTCTACGTCCACGTATGTTCCACTGTGCATCGGCTTCAAAATGTGTCACATATCAGAATGCGTTAAAAAAAACGGTGACAAGTCTAACAGAGATCAACGTTGTCCTAAAGTGATTTTACTATAATTATCTAAACAAAGTAAGTTGTACCTACTGTTTCAAAAGTTTGCTGTGTGAGAAAAAGAGATCACTCCATTTTTTTAACAAATCTACATCGTCTGTCTAGCCACTGCACCTAAAAACCTAAAAATATACAATAACTCTGTCTGGTGTCTGCATAGATGTCGCAGGCAATTTGTATGATTCCGTTTTTTACAAACGGCGTCGTCCGTTTAAAAACGCTTGCAGTTATGAAATATGCCAAAGGCAAAATATAAGTCTATTTATTAAGGCGCTCGCTCAGCTTGCGCGCGGTTGGTCACAGTTCTGACCTAACCCATTTGGTCGGGGTGCCCTGGATGTCGAAATTATGTAATTGAACGAGTTACCAATTTGCCTTCGCCATATTTTACCTTGGTTTTTTAACGGACGACGCCGTATGTATAATGACGAATCATACAATCTGCCTGCGAAATAGATACTAAATACCTCGTTCGGCTGTACATTACAAAGTACAGTACAAATTATGATTGACGTGTAAAAGTGTTTGTACAAACCTACTTACAGAAATAATATAATTTATCATTTATCACATTACTCTCAAAAGTTGTATTATAATTTATAATGGCGTACAATAAAGAATATTCCATTCATCTATCTATTCAAATATATGTATTATCACAACTAGCGAAGGGTATTTCAGTACAACGGATCCATTATAGTCGGTAGTCTGTGCACCGCGAAAGCTTCAGGACTGAAGTCTTAATTAATGAAGTTAGCTCAGAGAGTTATATGAGTTTGACCCATATTGTTGTTTTATTGTTTTTGTACTGACACCCTGGCTAAACTTCCACCCGGACATCGAAGGTTTTTTTACGTCATGCTCCCCAAGTTTGTTCTACGGCTTTAGACCGAGTTATTAATTAGTTTTGTCGTCTCTTTTTTATTAGTTTGTTAGGTGGATGTTCACGTTTTTGTTACTATCGGAATATGCGGGGCGCTTATTTATAAGCTAGTTACAGTTTCACTGTAGAATTTCTTTCTTTTAATAGATAGAAGATAAAAATATTAGCGTAATTAATTTAGGGAGCAGAGGTGAACTAGAGTTAACGGCCCCAACTTACGAGGTTCGAACCCAGGCAGACGCTTTACTTTATGTAAATAACTTCATCGCCACTGCTCTCAAAACGGTGAAGGAAAACATCGTGACGAAACCGGCATGTCCTAAGCACAAAAATAGAAGACATGTAACATCTACATACCCGCACTGGACTGGCGTGGTAGATTACAGCCCATTCCCTCTCGAAGAGAGGAGGCCTGACTTCCAGCAGTGAGAACATTATAGGCTGATTATGCAATTTATTTAATGGGTTTGGTTTGATCAATGCAATAATGGAATATTTGTGATGATAATAACGCGTGCATAAATTAATTGTATTATTTAATAATGTCTAAAATAAACTATTATCCAAGTTTTCGTAATTTCGAAGAAAAAAAAGATACCGTATAGTCGCCGGCACGGAACTTGGCAAGAGTCTTTAGATGTTTCTCTCCTTTCTTTAACTTTCTTCTAAATAGAGATGTTTAAAAATAAATGATGGCAATAACCACAGAATAATGACAAGCAATAAAAGTATCGGGAATCCCGGGCGGATTTCCGGCCACCGCAGGCGCGGGCTTGCGGACGGTGAGCAATGGGTAGCTCGCCGTTCGATTAGGACCAGGCCTGAGTCAACGGCGCGTTGTATTGCATGCGCGCCTCAAAGAGATGTCAGCACAAGTGTAGGGGTCCACTAGGGCCGATGCCTGCCGGGGTCACCTGGCAGTACAAAAGGGTTACCGAGGCCCCTGGCAACACAGGCAACGGAAGGAATACGGGTGGGTTTTAGTCAGTAAGAGTCTGACACACCCTCCCGCTCCGTCCAGAGCGGGAGAAATTATTTGATAATTTCCAATCCAAAAAAAAAGACCTGTCAACCAGTATCAGGTATTTATCAAAAAATAAATGCTTTATAAATCTACAGTCTATTTAGCCTATAACGTTCTCACATTCACAAAAGAATGATTTCCCACCCAAGAAAAAAAAACAATAATAGTAATATTTTTTTTGTTGCACTAAGTGTACATGCGTGAACTTATTCCTACTACGCCAAAACATTGCCAACTTACGTGCGGTGACTATACAGTCAGTCTCAAAAATAATTCAATTGATGGTTCACGATCTGTGTTCCTTTGTTATTGTATCAATATATACTATAATATGGAACCAAGTTTGTAGACAATCAAACGAATTCTTGTCGATATTATATCTATACATATTATTTTGACTGTACTATCAAAGGTCTGAAATCTATAATAACTCCATCTTTCGGGTATATTTTATTGCTTGTTTAAACACTACAGTATCACACTGAGGTCACCACTTTATTTTTATCAACTCCTAGTTGTTGTAAAAATTAACATGATAATTATATTATAACTAAAGTAAATTGAACCTGCAATTTTAAAAAATGTATATTTCAGGGAAGAGCGCTGTTGTCTGAGATACAGATAATTCATTTATCTAGATCAGACTTCTGAGTCTGAACTAGATAAATGAATTATCTGTACGTGTTTTTGTCGAAATGTTACTAGAATAAGCAAAAAAAAAATGTGTCCTATGCTGGGCGCCAATAATTTAGAATTCTCAAATAAAATAAGATTATGAAAAAAAAAAATATCAACATCAAAATAAATAAAATATTTATCTTTCACAAGACTGGAGTATTCCGCCTTGAACCCACAAAGTTCCACAAAATATGCCTTAAATATTATGTCAAGGAAGCCATTCTTAATCACTATGATTGATGATGTGCCGACATATTCGATAATACCTACTTGTAGTAATGTGTATACGTTTTACCGACTGACATTTAAAGGGCGTTGAACACTGAATCAATATGTTATGGGTTGAACGTTCAAACAGTTTGTTATATGTTTGCGGTCATAATAATTTGTTTTTATGGCAACTAGCGACCCGCCCCTGCTTGTCTCAGTTTTTACGACTTCAAAAAATCGTGATTTCTTTATTATGTGTAAGTTTATTCCTAACTAATATTATAAATGGGAAAGTGAGTTTTTATTTGTTTGTTACGCTTCACGCTAAAACGGCTAAACGGATTTAGATTAAATTTGGCACATGGGTAGACCATGACGTGAATTAGGACATAGAATACTTTTATCCCGATATTTCTACGGGATCGAGACTTATGAGGGTGAAACAGCGGGGTGCAGCTAGTATTAATATATTGTACACATAAATCTTCCGGAATAAATTCTCTAAATGATGGTGAAAACCGCGACTTTAATTATAAATTAAAGTGGCTTTTCGTGTCCGTCTCTTCCAAACCTTTTTGGAGGAAACTTTAAGTTTTAATCTCAACAAATGATTAGTCATCCTTCCATGATACATGTGACTATCAAAGTGCGACTGAAATCTTTATCAAGCAATCAATCTGATTAGCCTTTTCCTAACTATGTTGGGGTCAGCTTCCAGTCTCACTGGATGCAGCTGAATACCAGTATTTTAAACGGATGGACTGCTTAACTGACCTCAACAACCCAGTTACTGGGTAATACGATACCCCTTGGTAAGACTGGTTGTCAGACTTTTAGACATCTGACGACCTGTAACGACTGTCAAAAATCCACGAATGAAGGCTTAACGTGCTTTCCGAGGCACGCGGGGTCTTGGTATGTAAAGATTGATGCACGGACCAACCGTGGCAAACGTAGCTTAACCTGATCGATCGACCCGTGCGGCTGTTATAACTTAGCCATGAGCATATCCTTTTACTTTAATTTATATAACAACTCAAATATATAAATTCATTATTAAAGCTAAAAAGGTACAGATCTTCTCCTCTCAAAAGCGTCTCATTACGCATGGTGTGCCCCATGGAAGTGTATTGGGCCCTCCCCTGTTCTTATTATATATTAATGACCTACCATATGCAACTAAAGAACCCATGACATTATTCGCTGATAAGAGTACTGTAACTATAGCATCCAAAAATGTATCTATCATTTTGACACAAATAATTCATTAAACTCAATAATTACCTGGCTTTATAATTTGAAAATTAATCTTAATAAAACTAACATAATGCATTTTAGACAAAGGGAAAAATTACATCATTTATCAAAATTCAATTTATCTTACAATGACCATAACATACAAGAAGCAGACACAACCTGATTTCTGGGATTAATCATTGATCCGCAATTGAATTGAATTGAAAAAATCAGCAGCTCGTCGTTTGCCCTCTATAAACTTGCTCCTACTGTCAATACTAACACTTTATTAACGGCCTATTACGGGCTTGTTGAATCTTTATTGAGATTTGGGATAATTTTCTGGGGCAATTCAACAAACAAAGACACAGTATTCAAAGCACAAAAGCGTTGTTTATGGGCTATGTTTGGGTTGCAAACTATGGACAGTTGCAGACCAATGTTCATAAAGCACAGAATTTTAACACCTCCGTCACTCTACATATTAGAAATAGCAGTATTTGTAAAAAGTAATCCTCAATGGTTTCCTCATTTGTCAAATAGCTCCAATAGAAATAGACGTGAGAAATATAGACTTTGGATGCAGTCACACTCGGCCAAAACTGCACTTCTAAGAAAAAGTGTTGTATGCATGGCCCCATTAATATACAATAAAATTCCGAATGACATTAAGCAATTGAATTTTAATTTATTTAAGAAAACACTTAAAAAGCTGCTTAGTGATAAGTGCTACTATAACATTGTTGATTTTTTTAATTATAAATTTTGAATTTTATTATATATTGACATTTGTTTGTAATTAATATTTGACTACATTTAGTACTGACTCTGATTGTATATTGAATTATTTACTATATTTTGCACTGACTCTAATTTTATATGAAACTGTCATTAATTTAATTCATTAATAACATATAAACATTTTGTACGCCGAGTGAGGCAAAACATGTTGGTCCGGTAAAATAAATGTTTCCATCTACATGTGCATATTCATGTATCATGTTACACATGTTTGAACAAATAAATTTATCTTTATCTTTATAATATGTATGGGTTTATCAAGACAACCTGAAAAGTTATTTTATCAAAATAAACACCTTAAATGTAAGTTTTTATTCATATAACTGTAATCCAAACTTCAGGGTTGAAATTAATCAAGTATTGGATAATTTAGACAGTAAGTTTGTGAGTACTGCATTACTTTAAATTACAGTCGTGTCTCTGCATTATTGGCGTAACTTCGTTAGATGACAATCTTGTTATCTTGACTTTGCTGTGATATCACTTACATACAGACTTTTCGTCTGTAACTTTCGTCGAGTAATGCAAACATAAACGTATGGAGCAGATGATATTTTTGCGAAATTTGAGGTTTGGTCCTATAAAAAAAAAACATAATGATAAATTCCTTTAGACAATAATCTGTGGCAAGTGATGTTCGAGCGTCGGCGTGAGTCAATCGTATTATTTATTGTACATGGTTACGGTTTTTATTTATTTGTGTCTTTTATTTAATATAAATTGCCTTTTATTTATTTTTTATACCCCTAGTGGGATTTATCTGTGTCCTATCAGAATATCAGCGCTGCGGTATTTATTTTTTAAACATCGCGGCATTATGCTGAGATAGGAGCCTTTTTAGCGTCGCACAAGTCACCTTTTTTTGTATTTTGTTTAATCGAACAAATACAGGGTGACATTGAAAACATGCGACAAATCGAAATGGGAGATTGTACTCATCATTATGAACAACTTTTACTAAGGGACCAAAGCAACAATCCCAAAAAAAAAACTGCTGTCCCCTACATTTATGTTCGCAATACCTCATCAAAATGTAGGAAAAGCAGATTTTATTTTTTGGGATTACAGCTTTGGTCCCTTAGTAAAAGTTGTTAATAATGATGTATACAATGTCCCATTTCAGTTTGTCGCAAGTTTTCAATTTCAACCTGTATATAAATTTTGTTAGTTTTAAGATTTATGCTCCTTTTTCTACTTTTTGTATTTCTTGTGCATGTCCCAAATAAAATATTTTTCTTTATTTTCTTTGTTTATTAATTACACCTATATTATGAGCAGTTTAAAGGGGCGCGCATAGGTGCTACATTCCAATAGCGTCACTCATGGAAGCTTCTTTGATCCCCCAGTAGACCGCGAAATAAAAATCATACCATAATATCATCATCATCTTCTTGTAGTCGGCGCAACACGTTTTCTGTTTCCATTTTCCCCTGTCAACCGTTACGCTATCGTTCACTCCCTTCTCTTTCATATCATTCTACACACAATGCATCCATCTTTTCATTAAAAAATCTTACAACAACACTGACAAGTACTCCAACAGTAAAACTTATTAGTACTACATAACATAACAACAGCCGTTGTTTCCCCGGAAGGTTGGGCAGAGGTGTACCTGTAGTACACCCACATTTTGCCAGTTATGTTTAAGTCCCATTTAATAGAGGACGAACCTATTGCCATCAACCTGGCACAAATCCAGACCGGGCGGGTTGCTACTGAGAAATGCCCAATAAAATTTAGGAATCCACCTCAGGACCTCAAACTCAGCAGAAACGTTTGCCACCACTAGACAAATGAGGTAGTGCAAAGAAAACCTAAAAGAGTAAACACCTTAGTGAAGTTATTCGTTGTTTCTTTGTATTGAACCCGAACGTACCCCACGTAAGTTACTACCGGGTCAAGATTGGTAAGACAGGCGAAGTTAATTAAGTAGAGGTTCCCGGGTGGGAACAATAGGTCCCACAGTTTACACTGTAAGGGGTTCACGATTGCGCTTTTATTAAAAAATAATTGAATTCTTGCGACATTGTTTTCTAACAAATAAGCGATGGGTCAATGTGATTGGTTATTTTTGTGGAGTGTTTATGTTGGGTAGATTTGTATGTTTTTAATATAGTTATTTTGTTTTTTATAGTTGTTTCGTGTAGTACATTACTGTTTCGTTTTCATGGATGATCAATATTTAGAATTCACAGTTAAAAAGCTCAACCATTAGTTTAATTCTCAAAGGCTTCTTGAAATCAAAGTCACAGTCAAAACTAATAAAAAAGGCAAAGGGAAAACTAATTCTCATCACCACCTCTGACTTTTCCATGACTTAAACCGCAAAAAAGGTTTCATAAAATCTCTAAAGCGTTTCCCAAAAACTAAACAACGGAAAATAGCATATATTTAACGACACTAATAAACTTATCATTGAATTACAATTCGAGGAACAAACAAAAAAAAAGGCTCGATTACAACTGACCATTACATTTTTTCCCCAAAGCTCCGCATTTGAGGTAAAAAACGGGAGGGACCAACCAAATAGTGCGGCCCAGTGATATATCGCTGGCATTTGTAAAAAACAATAGTCGTTAACCCTTCGTCCATTCGATTTTCACATCACGTACAAACTTCACAAAGTTTAGCTTTTGCAAAATTTTCACGATTTAACGGAATCACTGGAGGGTTTATCTTGATTTATGTCGATAAATTGAAGTGAAAAGTTACAATGTTACACGACAGCGTCAATTATTTTTTTTGGGCATTTTATAAAGGCTTTGTTTGAATGACAAAAGACAAGCTTGATAACGCGTAATGCTACGCACACGCTCTCACGTCAACAAACAGATTTTGACAGCCCATTTGTCAGTTGCGATTTGGTTGCGATGTCAAAATCTGTGTGTGTTTGAAATGTTGCCATCCGAGTCGCCGGCGATCTAAATTTCTTCGAAACTTCAAGCATACCAATTGGCACACCTTTATGCTTTTTTTTTGTGTGGGAAATTATCAAATAACTTCTCCCGCTCCGTGCTGAGCTGGAGAGTGTATCAGACTCTTAGTGACTAAAACCCACCCGTAACCCTTCCGTTGCTTGTATTGCGAGGGGTCTCGGTAACCCTTTTGGACTTTCTCGCGACCCCGGCAGGCATCGGCCCTAGTGGACCCCTACACTTGTGCTGACATCTCTTTAAGGCACACGTGGAACACAACGCGCCGTCGACCCAGGCCTAGTACTTATCGGACAGCGAGCTACCCTTCTCTCACCGTCCGCCCACGCCTACGGTGGCCGGAAATTCACCTGGAAATCCCGCCCAGGGCATTTACTGCGGCGGCTAGCGGCGTGAGGGTGCGGAATTTGCCTCTCCCTCACCCATCCCGCCTCCTTTGCGAGCAAAGAGATGACGGCTGCCCGTGCCCGCTCGTTCCGTACCATTGCCTGGACCAGGGCCGGACGCAAAAGATTCCCGCCACCGATCGCCTCCATGAGGCCACGGCGGTGCTCTGCCTAAGCCGGGCAGACCTGCACCTAATGCTCCACCGTAACCTCTATGCTCTCGGTTCACTTGCAGTAACATATTAGCCTTTACATATTTTATTGCTTTTTTATAAGTGTCATCGTCTACACAGATTTACAAAACATAAAATTAACCGTAAACAAAATTGCTAATAATCAACTAATTATAACAATTTTATTATAAAAATGACACGTTTCTTATAACATACCTCTTTCAATTATTAGTCACTTGAATGAATATCGGCAAGTTTTGCCTAAATATATCGTCCGATAATGTAATAATGTCAACAATACGTGCGGTCTGTGGCATAGGGGTAAATTTGAGTAGATTAGTCCTAGACACTGGCATGTCTAGATCGGGGCGGCAGCGCGCACCCGTCCGGTGTGCGCAGCCGCAGCGCTGCCCGCACCTCCGGTTGGTGCAGCAACCCTAGCAGTACGTGAACCACATACTTGATCAGCGCCACCACCCTTCTTACTGCCACCCTGGTGTACCCAACCATGCCCAGAATCAACAGAAGACTCGGGTACATATATAAAGAAATCTTGCAAATTTGTTTTGATTTTACTCCAACATCAGGCTGTATTTTCCTTCATGCAGATTGCAAATGATTACACTTGCTTTTACTTATTATAACACCTTAAATCAATAATTGAGGGCTTTCCTAATGCGATAGTTAAGTCTGTATATAAATCTCACTACTTTCTACTTATTAAATATACTGGCTACCTACCTATCTATATGTCGGAAATACGTTAGTCACTCGTTTGACTAATCAGGACGCCTGCGCCACCAAGCGGCGCTCGACAGAGTCTACAACATAACGCTCGACCCGAGTTAAGAACAGTCTGTTGGAGGCGGTCAAGGAGTGAATACGTTTAGAAACTGTCGCACGTTCCGTATAGTTGTGTCGTGTACCTACAGTGTGTGAATAGCTAGTGTGATTATTTGATCGTAAATTATAATTTGATGTAAACTGCAAACGGTTTTTCTATTGTGCAATAACCAACACTTCCCATTGTACGCCCACAGTAGTTAAAATATGGCAATTTTAAACGTGGTATAATCTCTTTCAATCTTTGGTCATATTTTTTAATAATTAATTCCGAGACACCTCCTAAAATATTTTTAATATCCTCCTTTAAACTTTTTTCTGTCGTAGTTTGATCGAATCTCCAATCATGAAGGTATTTGTTCGTTCTACTGCTTTAAGAGATATGGCCGATGTATTTCCGCCTTTTACTATAGGGTTATTTGTTTCTGCCCTTTACTTCTACCCAATTACATTACACTATTTACTTATCAATAGATTCACCGGCTGATACTGCTGAAATACTGGCCACACTTGTGAAGCTAAGATTTAGGTGCGGCAGTGGTTTAGAGTTGCCTTAGTCAATAACGATAACCGATAACGACACCTCTGTTACGGATGCAGGTGGAATTTCAGTATTTTGAAGATGAGAATTAGTAACAAGACTTTTCTTTATTTCTTCATTATTTTGGATAGCTTTTTTCTCCGCAACTTTCAGAACATTAATTTCTACTTCGTAACTTAAGCATTTTTTATTAGCTATGTACACTCAACTTTTGCCTCAATTTTTTAGAGCCATAGCGGTTACCGTACTTTGAATTTCTTCAATAAGGTTTTCTGCTAAAGTATTATATAATACTTTCAGTTAGAAGTCCATTCAACAGTTCCATAATACTCGGCATTATATCCATGTTAACAGAAGCGGTTGTAGTCATATCAACCTCCTTGCAAGGTTGATTACTTTCCTCCTCGTTCGACCCACCCACTAATACATGGAAGCCGCGTATTCGTCAGCTACTCGAACACGCTGAGCGATGTTTCAAGAACTTTTCATAAGCACTTGCTTATCCGTGAAAGCTGCTGAAGCGATATTCAAACAAATATAGTAATATCCTGTCTTGCAAGCACTACAACTAAGCAGCTCCCCATGATCTATTTTCTTATTGCACGCATAGCAAATCATAATAAGTATTATTTCAACCTCCTTGTACGAGCGAGACAGCGCACATTTTTACAAGTGGTAGTTTCTAGATGATTCTATAGAGACATGTAAAGTTGTGTATGGGGTGTAAAGTTCACTCATCCTCCATAAAAAAGGGAGGATCCTCCGACCAGACGGGTGTCGTGTCTGGTGGGCAACTGCCCGACGGTTGATGTCGGGATGTTGTATATATATACAACATCCCGACATCAACTAGCATATGCTAGTTGCGCGGTAAACCCTGGTTGCGCGATGCAGGATTTTGCGTGATGCATAGTTCGTATGTGGCGACGTAGATGCCGCCACATCACTCCCCTCCGGAGACCGGAGGTCGATAGTGGGCTGAGTCGTGTATCTTGCGATGCTTGCCAGTGCCAGGTGTGGGCTCCAGTGGGTCGGAACCGGTTGTTGCATAGTTCGTGGTGGGTCGGAACTGTCTGCGGTGATGCCCCAGTGAGTCGGGGTGGCGCTGCGTTATGCTCCAGTGAGTCGGATGTGGTACAGCGCTGGGTTGAGGGCTGACTGCTGGCGTCGACCAGGAGAGCGTTGAAGAGCTCTGCTTGTTGACCAGCCGAAAGTGCAGAGTGCTGTGCCAAGGTTGCTGATGAGGCTTAGGGTGATGACCAGGTATGCGCGGTCGCCGCTCGAAAGCTTGAGGAAGTGATGATTATGACGTCACGCAGAAGTAGTTGCACGAAGGCTGCGCTGACGTTCATATTCGGGGTCACCAGTATAGAGGCATGAGGAACAGGGTGTAAAGTTCACTCATCCTCCATAGAAAAGGGAGGATCCTCCGACCAGACGGGTGTCGTGTCTGGTGGGCAACTGCCCAACGGTTGAGGTCGGGATGTTGTATATATGCTAGTTGCGCAGTAAACACTGCTTGCGCGATGCAGGATTTTGCGTGACGTCAGTGTGATGCGTAGTTCGTATGTGGCGACGTAGATGCCGCCACAATTCCTTACAAGTGCATTATAGAAAACATTGACAGCTGCAGTATCGGTAAAATCCTTATAGTGTCTCAAGATGAAACCCAGAAAGCCCTGCCGCACAGCTAAACTATGTGTTTGCGGAACGTCAGCTCAGATACCGTCTGTACGCTCAGGTCTCGTACGTGAGAGATACGCGATATAACTTTGCCATCCGTCCATCATCCATCTCGTACTGATACTGTAATGGAGCACGCGGGCAGATGTAGCCCAACACACAACACTTTATAATATTAAAATTCATTATCAAAGTCACACTGGAGCCGATTACAGTCTGCAGTGTTCTCAACATTTAGGGTTAGTATTAAGTTATCTGCAAACAGTTCACACTTCGCCTCTTTCACGACTATTGGCAGACGTGAACATGACGTCATCGTAGCTCGTGAATCGTGGCTTTCCTGATAATTTCTTACATCGTACTTTATACTTTTTTTTATCCGCTGTATATAATATTGTGTGCCTTTTAATCTGTGCTGAATAAATGTATTTTCTTTCTTCTTTCTCTCTTTCTTTCTTGTCGTGATGGCCCAATGGTTAAGGCCTCACTTGTCATGCACGAGGTTGTGGGCTGGTACCAATATGACATTTTCATTTCACATATACTTTCTAAGTTAATCTTAGCATCACTGACATCGGTGAAGGTAACTATCGTGGGAAAACCTGGACTTATATTAATTTACTTATGGCCAACCTGCCTTGAGCAAGGTTGGTTCTCAATGTCCTTGCCTTCTCTGTACGAGAAGAGGCCTTTGACCTGCGGTGAGACAGTAACTGGCTTTTTTTTTGGATGGGAAATTATCAAATAACTTCTCCCGCTCTGGGCGGAGCGGGAGGGTGTGGCAGACTCTTACTGACTAAACCCCACCCGTGTTCCTTCCGTTGCCTGTGTTGCCAGTGGCCTCGGTAACCTTTTTGTACCTTCCCGCGATTCCGGCAGGCAGTAATAGGCTGGAATAATTATTATAACTAGATATATATATATATATATATATATATATATATGTATATCTAGTTATTATAATTATTATCTACCTGTATAGATATCAACTTGCTCATTACTATTTGATAAACAATATTAATTGGCAACAAACTCAAAACTCATTGAATCAAGAACTGAACCACAATTTAATTGGTAACCTATTAATGAAAGTAAACACAACATGGTTGACTACACTTAGATTGATCGCAGTGTCTAATCAAATTGAATTACAACACCTTGTGTATTGATAACAATGTGTCAAATAATTAATATTGTTAACAGTTATACTGTGTAGTACTCTTAGGTATATACAGGTAGTGGTTTACAATCATAGAAAGAACAATAGTTAGAGAATTGCTAAATTGTACGACATTGTTAGTTGTGATACAATAACTTTTGTTTTTATTTTGATTTCATTATAATAGATTTTTTATTAACAATTAACCTATTTATTTAGATATTTATGTAAATACAAATATATAAACACACAAGAAGAAAAGAACAGATAAATACGTACAAAGGCTTATTTCTAAAGAAATCTCTTCTAGCATACCTGCGATAGGAAAGTAGATAAAGAGATATAGACACCGTGTGTAAAAGTAGAAGAGAAAATATATTACATAAAATCAAAAACAATTTACTAAATAAAATTAAAACAATAATATGAGAATATACTAACTAACAGACATACATACAACTAAATTAAATATCACTAGAATATTAATAATTATATTATAATTTAAAATAATAAATACATACGCAACTGTGACGGAGTGGAGTGGCTGTGTACTATAAGGAATCAATAAAAGCTGTGATTATTTTAGGATTACATTTAATTGTGGTAACGGCCGCGACTTACGATTTATAGATCGTAGGTTCGAACCCAGACAGGCGCTTTACTTCGTATAAATTATTTCATCACCAATGCTTTCAAAAACGGTAAAGGAAAACATCGTGAGGAAACCGGCATGTCCTAGAACCAAAAATTCGAAGACATGTTACATCTACCAACCCGCACTGGGCCCGCGAGGTGGATTACGGCCCAGTCCCTCTCACAGAGAGGAGGCCTGTGTCCCAGCAGTGGGAACATTATAGGCTGATTATGATGATAATGATAAGACAATAATCATCTAATAAATGGTGACGAAGTGGCATGCAGTTGCATCCACCTCTCCAACACCACCGAGTCCCGCCGGTCGGACAATACGCTCAGGATACTGTAAGACAAGTGCTGCGTCGGAAGCAACTTCCTAATGATAGCATAAAAGTCATCGGTTTGCGCCTGCACGAACATCGTACACGGAAAAAAAAGGATCTCTTCAGCGAAGAATATCAATATTCTCAGAAAAAATGTTTTAATCCAAGTAAATATTTTCTTAACGTAAGTAAGTGTACTCAGTCCAAGAAAACCTGTTTACTCAAATTAAGAATAATAAATACTTGGTTTTTATTCTTGACTTAAGCAAATATTTTTGATTCAAGATTATAATAATCTTAATTGAAGAAAATGTCTAGGCTTTATCTAGTTTTATAAATAATATTCTTAAAATTAAACTTAATAATTCTTCATTTAAGTATAATGTCTTCGAAGAAGACAATAAAATTAAGACAAAATTTTACTTCATTCAAGAATACGTTGTTTTGTCCATATATGAAACGATATTTTTGTCTTGACCAGAAGGATTTTGCCTTAATTTAATACATCCTTTTTTTCCGTGTAGAAGCGCTGCAAAACCGTGGCAGCCCCAGCAGCACCCTAAACGCATTGTTGTACTGTACGAGCATAGCACCGTATACTCGCTGCACATAGTTGGCCCATAGGCTGCACGTATAAAAAGACTGACAATAGGCTTTAAATAAGGTCACCTTTACTTGTTCAGTACAGCCTGCAAACCTACGTGCCAACATGTTACAGCGAACTGACAGTGCCCTACGTTCTCGCTCAATGTCCTCATTGTCAGACAAGTTATCTGTGATTAAGCTGTACTACTTTTTGTTAGAGTGCCAGCAATATGGTTGTTTTTGATATATGAAAAAAATATGGCAGTAGTAAATATAACGAAGTTAAAAAGAAAACTATCACAGCTAAGTAGGAGTCACAAGTTAACGAGCAATAGTCAAACAACTTACATTTGCAGTTGGAGAATTGATCGTGATGCATATCGATGTATGGGAGAACATATTTTTCAACATATACATACATAAACTCACGCCTTCTTCCCACGGGGATAGGCAGAAACTATAGAACGCCACCTGCTACGCTCCTTACATACTCCTTTTGCTTCGTTTACGTTCATACATCTGGTCATACACGCACGCCGGTTGCGAGTACTACGCACCTGACCTTTTTGAAAAACATCATTAATGAGGTCACTATATGTCTTTCTGGGACGTCCCCTCCCGGAATTTCCATTCACATCTGCCAACGTTGTTTTTCAACTACAATATTGTTTGTTTTTGGGATAAATTCATCCCAACTACGGTATCATTGTGCGTGGTCCGACATGCACTTGGCCGGTTTTTAAGTTTAAAAGATCTCGTAGAAGTCGCACTTTTAAATCAGTAAATCAGTCAATCGGTTGAAATTTTTTTTGCTATTAAGCCTGCGGCCGTTTTGTGTCCCTCAAAGTGTTAAAAATGTAACCGAACCTCAGCAAATCTCTGAATCAAATCAAACAAACCCGCGGTAACAGCTAGTATTATGAACCACGATTTTATCCTCCAGTTTGTTGGTGTGTGTGTTGTTTGGTGTTTTTTTCTTAAATCAGGCTTATTACTTATATAACCTGGTAATAACAGGCTCTGCGAATGATAATTACATTCTTCTAAATGTACAGTCAACAGCACATCAGTTTATACAGTGGCATAATAATAACTATATTGTGTTTTAACATAATAATTTATTTTTAATGCAATGGTTTTAATGTGTAATGTTTTAATGTATAAACTAAAGTTGATTATTAAGTTAATGTATTTAATCCTTATTTATATTTATATGTAATTTGTAGTGCTTAATATGGGAATAATTTCCTGAAAGAAATGATTATTTTATTTAGTTTTAATATTACTCAAATGGTTCTGTGTAAACCATTTTTCGATTAAGGGATAATCGAAAAATGGTTTTTATAGAACCACAATATTTTTGAACAGCCTATTCAACGATACCCCACACTATGGGACAGACGAGAAAAAAATATCATCCCCATTTCACGTGTAAGGGAGGTACCCTAAAAAAAATATATTTTCAAGATATAATTTTACCAATTATACCTTGTTGACTACGGAACCCTAAAAAATGATCTCTGTAAATGACACCAACAAGAGTGAAATGAAACAAAAAACACATGAGTGATCTATCTTTCACACAAGTCAGATTACACTACCACAGACCTTCTGAAACACACCTAGTACATTCATCACTAACATTATTAATAGATTCACCGCGGACAATACACGGATTTAGTTAGCAAAACTTATTGTTTTCCTCACCAATACAATTACCACCATAGTAGCTAAAGTTACGGTATCTTTTTCAATGGAGATAGGTTTAATCAAAGTAATAAGGGCGGTCAAAGTGACGCCGGTTGCTGACAAACAACTGTGGAAGTTTCGGACAATGATGGACACCAGACATCTATCCAGTTAACGTGCCGTGAAGGGCGATCGTCCACGGCACACGTCCGGTCTAAATTCCGGTGAAATATTTTGGTTAGTTTCGATTTATATGGGAAATAGTTTGGTTGCGAGTCAGTGTTTTGAGATTTCAAGCAGAAATACAGGGTGTAAAAAGACTCATCTCGAAACCGTCATCTACACATCCTGGACATCATATTAAGTAACTGTGTGGAACAAAAATAATTGCTGGAAAACTACTTCTTTTTTTGGTGTGAAAATTCTCTGTAGATAATTTTTACTCCAAAAAGGTAGAAAAGAGGTAGAGGGTTTTTAGGCTTTTTCTAGAGGTAGAGCGAAATGTAACGCACGCAAAACATTGTGCATATTGCATGCAATGCAACGGTACAGGGGTCGTGGGGTATTTGAAGATAAGTTATAACATACGTACAACTTGTTACTTGTAACATAAGTTACAACTTGTTATTTCGTAAAAAAACGTCAAGAAAAGTTTGAACTTTGACCTTCAATATGTTTTTAAACAAAAATTTTCCAGGTATGGTCCAGAACAAAAACCAGCCAAGTGCGTGTCAGACCACTTACAATGAAGGGTTCCGTAATTAGGATGAATTTATCCCAAGAACAAACTTAACATTGTAGTTGAAAAACATTTTCTCCCCCTCCAATTTGTTCCCTCATACATTCCAACTGCAAATGTAAGTTTGTACGCATAATATGGGGATTTACAATGTTATTTTAAGACAATAGACTTCTTATAGGTTTTTCTGTAATCTATAAATATAGAACAGTTTTCCTGCAATCTATAAGTATAGAACAGTTTTCTGTATTTCTTTCAAGATTTTAGGCTTAGTAGTTTCAAATATAAAATTATAAAAAAATACAATATGCTTGAGACCCTCACAGAAAGCCCTTTCATTTGATATGTCACATGGTGCAGTGTGCAAAACATTTTTTTCTCTGTCAAAAGTGACCCCCTTATTCAAAATTCATATATTTACGTAACACGTCGGTGTAGGCCACAAAAATTGATATGTGTACCACATTTAAACTTATTTGGATTATTCGATTCTGAGCAAATTGGCATATTTTCCTTTTGAGATACGGAACCCAAAAATAATCATAATAACGGGAAAAACAAGTGCCGCTCGACTTTGTTATGGGTATTTTTATACCCGTAAGGGTATAAAAATACCCATAACAATAAACATTTACATGTTTCACTAAATATGTATAAAGTACATATTTAGTGAAATATGTAAACAAAATTGTTTGTACAATGACTTTGAAGTAAAGTCGCCGCCGTCGGTGCCTCAAAAAATCAATACAATAATAATTTGTACATACGAGTAGTTGACCTAAAATATAATCGAACATACTATTAGGTATATAGGCTCATAATTCCACTACAATGCCTTTTGAATATTAATTTTTATTGTGAGCGTAATAACTGTGATGAGCTCGTGGCTAATTAATAACAGCCGCACCCATCCATCAGGTTAAGCTACGCTTGCCGTGATTGGTCCGTGGATAGGTGATCATCGGTTCGGAATGTTGCCATTTTAAATAATTGTATTTATTTTATTCTTTTTTTCTTATTACAATCTCACTGTGTGCTGCACCGGTCGACGTCATCACTTCAACGCCGGCTATTGCTGAAAACCAGCGCTGGGGCTATATCTCGCATAGGGTCGCAGCATTATGCTGAGCGTTGGCCGTTCTGCGTGGATGTGACGCATATTCTCCCCAAATTGTTTCTTTTTTGTATTCCTTCTTTGCGTAATGTTTACCGCAAATAAACGTATTTCTTTTATTTCTATCTTTACATACCGAGACTCCTCCGTGCCTCGAAAAGCACGCTAAGCCGTTGATGCTGGCTGTCATTAGTGGATCTTTGACAGTCGCTAGGGGTCATCAGAAGCCCATAAGTCTGACAACCAGTCTTACCAATGGGTATCGTCAGTTACTGGGTTGTGGAGGTCAGATAGGCAGTAGCTCCATGTAAAATACTGGTATTCAGCTGCATCCGGGTAGACTGGAAGTTGACGCCAACGTAGTTGGGAAAAAGCTAGGCAGTGTGATTGTGTGCGTAATAACTTTTTAAGCTTATGGGCTTAATTCACTGTAAGAATTTTCATAACACGTGTATTGCCTAACTCTTCATATATTTTTGATATGGCAGAAATATATAATTATTATTGAGGTATGATCTAATATATATTTTTTTTTCATCTTGTTATTTTCAATCGGCTATTGTAGACTGTTGTCTGTAGGGTATTTATTTTTTCCTTTTCTTTTTATTTTTGTGTGGGAAAATATCAAATAACTTTTCCCGCTCTGGGTGGAGCGGGCGGCTGTGTCAAACTCTTACTGAATAAAACCCACCCGTGTTCCTTCCGCTGCCTGTGTTGCCAGGGGCCTCGGTAACCCTATCAGACTTTCCAGCGACCCCGGCAGGCGTTGGCCCTAGAGGACCCCTATACTTGTGCTCTGTCAGTCTGCAGGGTTTGCAGTAGTTAGTATCGAAAAAAAAAACGAACGAGCCTTACAGTACTCGCATATGATGTGTAACATCTGACATCTCACCTTGGTAATAAGCAACTGAGCAGCAACGGAAATTAACCACAGAATTTAAAAAACCGACCAGGTGCGTGTCGGACCACGCACAAGGAAGGATTCCGTAGTAACTTGGTATGAATTTATCCCAAAAACAAACACAGCATTGTAGTTGAAAAACATGTTCTCCCATACATCGATATATGCCTCGGTCAATTCTCTAACTGCAAATTTAAGTTGGTCGATTATTACTCGTTTACATGTAAACCCCACTTGGCTGTGATGGTTTTCCTTTTAATTTAATTATATGTACTACTGCCATGAATCTTCATAAACAACCGTTAAGGTGGCGGGGGGCAGGGGGGGACACTTGACTCTAGTAAAAATAAGCACTATAAAGCTTAATATTACGCAAACGGATCCTTGAAACGAAAAATAGTGTCTATAGACCCACAATATTTTTGAACAGCCTATCGAACGATACTCTACCTACACCATGGAATAGATGAAGATTAAAGTAAGAGCTCATGCCGTCTTTTTTTTTTTGGGGAGGAATTATCAAATAACTTCTCCCTGGGAGGGTGTGTCAGACTCTTACTGACTAAAACCCACCCGTGTTCCTTCCGTTGCCTGTATTACCAGGGGCCTTGGTAACCCTTTTGTACCTTCCCGCGACCCCGACAGGCATCGGCCCTAGTGGACCCCTACACTTGTGCTGTCGACATCTCTTTGAGGCGCGCATGGAACCCAACGCGCCGTCGACCCACGCCTGGTTCTTACCGGACGGTGAGCTACCCATTGCTCACGGTCCGCAAGCCCGCACCTATGGTGGCCGAAAATCCGCCAGGGATTCCCGATGCTCAGGGCGTCTCCTGCGGCGGCTAGGGGTAAGAGGGCGCGAAATTTGCCTTTCCCTCAACCGTCCCGCCTCTTCCTTCGCGAGCATTACTGCTTTGCAGAAGGAGGTGACGGCTGCCCCTGCCCTCTCGCTCCTTACCATGGCCTGAGTCTGGGCCGGACGAGAGAGATCTCTGCCGCCGATCGCCTGCACGAGGACACTGCATTGCTTTGCCCAAGCCGGGCAGACCTCCACCCTACGCTGCACCGTGTCCTCCAACCGATCAACACAGTGGTGACACCCGGGCGTTTCCTCCCACCTTATCATACACAGGAACCTACCGAAGCTGCCGTGTCCCGTGAGGACCTGCGTCAGGCGGAAGGTGAGGACGCCGTGGCGCCTTTCTAGCCACTCCTCTAAGAGGCCTATCGGAGAGACTTATCGCCGCAATTGTGGCGTACCCAGCTCATGCCGTCTGTGATACAGGTTTATCCTAGTACAGGCATCTAACATCATTATACTTTTGTAAATTATTTCGAAGATTGTATGCTAATATTTTTCCAATTGTAACACTGAATAAATATTCATCATTATTATTTACAATATGACAACAAAGGAGTGATACATATATATTGTTTGAACTTAAGAGAATTTTAAGTAAGTGGCTATCAGAACGCACTACACAATTAATTATAAACCTTATCCCATCAAACACAGCGTGCATTTACCATGCACAATACAACTTACTCACACGAAAACATTGGACACTATTGTTGTGCTGTGCAAAAGCTATTTATTTTACATATGCTAGCACTTGACTAGATCGGAAAGTTATGGATTCTTCCATTTATTATGAAAAAATTAAAAGTAAGTATTCAACAGTTTGTGGAACAATAATATAGCTAAAACTATTAAAATCTTAAGTTTAAAACATAAGTATTAAGTTTTTTTTGACGTGATAACGTCTTATAAATCGATGAACGCCGGCTGCACGCACGAAAAAGCATGACTCATTGTCACGTTCCACCTGAGCCGAACGTGCAAGCGAGAGCGATAGAGAGGCACGACCGGCCTAAGCGTTCGGCTTGTGACGCATCTCTCTCTCGTAATCGCGTAAAATTATCGTCCGACTTTACAGACAACCAATTTTTTTTTAAAGTTAAGTTATTTTTTTAAATAAAATAATTGATTACTCAGCACCCTCACTACATTATTTAAAAGTTGATGCAAGTTAGCGACCTAAAGATATACAAAATGGCATAACCAACTGTACGTGCCAAATACAGGTTCACTTTTACACAAACAGGTCAATCAAACTACTTACTATTAGAGCGATGGACATAATTCCTGGACGTTAGTCAGCCAACGTATGAGGCAAGACATGAGACATGAATTACGTGCAATGAATGTCTGAATCATAGATATTCGTGGTCTGAATCGAAGCAGACGTAGCAGACGTTTGTTATACTAAGTAAAATTAGTTCACATGTAGCATGTGATTTGGTGACATTATTTACAGTCGGGAAAATTAATAAATGATCAAATTGAGTGCCAACTTAAATCATCCGTATATTTAAATTATTTTTATGATTATTATATTTTTTCTAAAAGACAGCCTATTTTACAGTTTGCTTTTAGCCACATAACGAAGTTTCTGTGTGCTGGCAAGCCGTACAATAAATTTTTACAAAAATGTTAAATTACAACAATAAAATTATACTTATAATAATTATTTTTACTTATTTTTTTATAGTAACTTAAAAGTACAATACTACATATGTACATATATATATTGTTAGAAATTTTGCGTAAGGAAACGAAAAATCACAACTGTCATTGTTGACAGTATAAGATGGCTATAACACGGTGTCAATTTGCGTAACAATAAATGTCCCTGACTGTACAACATTAGCTTTTGTTTACTCTAACCCAGTTTTTTCATAATAATAAGTAAAATGTGGTCATATTGACGAAAAACTTTTGCAATAGGATCAATCCCGAAATCGCGAAAAGAATAAGCTGTTACTTACATTTGTATTCACAAAAATCTGTATGAAACAGCTGTTTTTTTTTTTACTCTTTTTTCACGAACAGAATTATTGTTAACAATTAATTGAAACTTGAAGTAATTAATTCGAATCTTATCCTGACTGCTAATGTCAAACACACTGCAACATTCTGTTTATCAAATAAACACAACAGATATGTGGATTATGCATCCTGCATAGTTAATTCTGTAATTAATTAGCTAAATGACAACAGGCTTACGCCAGAGTTAACTAGCAAATTTTGGAATAATACTGAGATTAATGTTAATGATTTATTTAATGAATTTGAATTGTTACAATTACGTTATAATATTTATTTACTAGCTTTTGCAGTTTTGAAAACACATATTTTTAATCCGATTATCTATTTATTCACAGGAATGACAGCCGTTGATCCCGGCTGTCGATTCTGGGTTTTTAGTGTATATTTGAGCCATCTCCTTTGAGTTGAAGTTGCACATATGATTTTCTATGACCCAAACACGGACGTGTAATGTAAATACATGAATTTTGAATATGAGTATCAGTTTTGGGGGGCAAATTAGAAAATAAATAAAAAACAGTTTTATAAATTGTACCGTGTGATATATTAAATGAAAGGGCTTGTTCAGAGGGTCTCATTTTTATATAATTTTAAAATAAATGGTTTTAAAGCTATTTAAGAAAATATATGAAAATTGATCATCCCCCACCCCTTATCTCCAAAACTACTAAGCTTATAATTAAAAAAAAAAAAACAGGAAATAGTTCTTTAGACTTCTGTCTATGGTGTAAAACAACATGGTAAATCTCTCAATATTGTGCGTACAAACTTACATTTGCAGTTGGAATTTAAGGGAGAACATGTTTTTCAACTACGATGTTAAGTTTGTTCTTAGGATAAAATTTATCTTTGGATAAAAACATGGTAGATTACATATTCATTGTATCTCAACACGCGAGTTCAACTCGCACTTGTCCAGTTTTTTTTTTTACTTTCAATACCTTTGCAATTGCAGATATCCAAAGGCATCAGTGGCCAGTTACCATCATATGGGCCGTTTGATTATTTAATACACTATAACATAACAAACATGATAATGATATGGTATTATGCCCTTTAACCTCGAGACCCTCGGTCCATGAGGTCCCAGTGCGCATAAGTTATTTGCAGAAATCGCGAAACGTCTAGTTGATGTAACTGGTGACCGAAAAGCTGGCGGCCTTCTCGCGCAACGCATCAGCATTTCAGCGAGGAAATGCCGTCAGCATCCTTGGTACATGGGCTTAACTTAGTTTCAATTTAATTTTGTAAATGATAATGATATCAGAAATAACTTAATAGGAATGACTTAATATTCAATATTTTTCTACAAACATCAGTATAAAATGTCCTACCTTATAAACAACAGTCCACCACAGGTTTAATCCTAAACATTACCCTAAATTCGATTCCAAAACACCAAAGAATCCTCTAAAACAGCAGTAATCAGGGGTGTACTCCCTAAGTACGGAGTCCGCAGTATCGGCTGAAGTTAGGTTAGGAAGGGCGTTTCCTAACACGTATCACTTACGTACGTACATACGATTAGTTTGACGCCCGAACTAAAAATTAATTACAACATGATTTGACGGACATCCAATGTGTTTTTATCCGTCCAAAAACTTGAATTTAACACTTTTTTTGATGGATCAACTACTTTCGGACAACTACCTTCGTTTACGGACTTAGAGAGTAGACCCCCTGTTTTTTTTTTGTTCCGGGGTGGAAAATCCTCATGGATGTCCTCCATCCTGGGGCAGGCGGAGGGGTCTGTCAGACTCTTACTGACTAAAAATCACCCCAGTGTTCCCCTCCCACACTTGCTCCGGGGATTATGGGATCTAGTGCGACTTCCGCGATCCCCGGCTGGTGCCGGCTAGCTATTACGGGCCACCTCAGGCTCGCGGAAGGGAATGAGGTGTAAAACTCCCCCCGTGACGTCCAATACGGGGTGGGGGTGCGTGGAACACTAAGAGAATACCCCCTGGATCATCCAGTGCAGGCGATCGTTCTTAACGCCACATTACACGGGTCGACGTCCCGTGTCCGACATTTGTCGGACTGGATGTTGGACACGAGACAATTATCTGGATTTAAACGCCTACTGTTGTTACGAGATTACAACAATGTGTAAGGGTTAAATATAATAATCGTTTGGAAAAGTAAAAACAACTTAAAACATCTTAAAATCGCTTCCGGAAAGAACATGCTATGTGAAACAGTTTTAAAGCTCGAGCAGACTGGCGCAACATCGCGGGCGCGACAGGGCGTCTCCCGTGGCGGCTAGGGGCGAGAGGTCGCGAAATTTGCAAATAAAAGTTGTATAAGGTGACAATTCGAAAGTATACAACTTTAAATTAATATTAAAGTAATCTTAATTTAAAGTTGTATACTTATTACAAGCCAAAATTACCGGATACCTGTAATTATATTATTAGGCTTGGCAATTTGATACGGTAAATAAGATCTGCCTAATCTCCCCCTTTTTCATACTTAAAAATGCGATCGTTTTTCATCATGTTTTTCATTAAATTATTGCATACTTTATTAAGTATCCTGCTAACAAAGTCACAAATATTTTGCTTTTCGTATCCCAGATTAACCACGATACGTGCTTTTAGATAACCCTACAGAAAAAAAAGTCAGAACGTGTCGTGATCACGGCTTTTGCGACACGTTCTGACTTTTTTCTGTAAGGTCTAAAACGAATTTAATGTATTCGTTACTTAATGATTTGTTAGAAAATTGGGTCGTTTTTAAATTCGTTTAAGAACCTCGGAATAAAATTACTCATAGTATTGCGGTGGTCATGATCTTATAGAACATGCATAACAAATTTGCCGTATAATATTAACTAAATATGTAATAGTCATGGGGTCCGAATACTCATGGCCTTTTTAAGGAAATCTTGAAATGACTGTTTGACACTTCCCATGACCCAAGGGCTGGCTTTTACCTTGGCCAGAGGCTAAGCATTGCCATACAACGTGGCAATGCCGCCAGGCTCTTGGGTACATTACCAGTGGACAGCGATGTGGATGAATTTTTGGACGCCATACTTTAGTTTCTGAATAGGTTTAGTAAATTAGGATATCATTTTATTGTTGTTATTAATGAATTAGGTATATTTGTTTTTTATGTACATAAACAAACTAAATATTTATGACAAAAAAAAAATAACCCCGTCGCCGTATCTCTACGTTGACGTCATGGTGGGGCTTGTACACTCCGAACTCTTGTTCTGTGCCGGTAGAGTTTACTTTGCCTGAACAGATCTAGGGTGAGGAGCCAGGCCAAGAGTAATACAGAAACCCGCAGGGCAGCATGTGACGAGCTGTTGGGCAATAGCGACCCCACGGACCCTTTCTCTTGGGAGAAGTGTTGTCCCTCATCTCTGGCTTGCCTTTATCGATCAGCTGGAGTGAACACTGACAAGGAACAGAGCTTCCACCTCATTCTTGGCTTTATTAGCCGCTTTGAGTGGAGATTCGCAAGAGCAAACGTGCTCGGGGAAAGAAGTATTCCAGTAAGTGCTGGTAGGGACTTGACCATCTTCCGGGCTCTGGGATTGTTCTGATAACCGTGGAATACCTCTCCACTCCTCAATCCAAATCAGGACATGTTGTCCCCTTGTCGCTTTGTCACTATGATAGTTTCCGGGGGTCCATTATTGAGTGTGCAAGTCACCTTCAACTTTTTATGTTAATAAGATTGATCAGGCAGGGGACATAGTTCTTCCATAGTTCAAGGTAACCAATCCACTATAGCCACCCAAACCTATAGCTCAATATGTTTTGTCTACATGTCCTGCAAAGTCCTACACCAACTGGGGGTTGTCCTTGGGTTCACTTGCATAGTTTGAACTGGAATAATCGTTGGGTGGTGCCTCATTTCCTTAAAAATGTCTAATGGGCCTTTGTGAGTTGGCTTCGGCCCCTCGTACAGGTGTACGCGGGGCCTTGTACAGGGGCAACATTTTTTTTATCCTTTGGAAGGTTCCAAAGGACCTGGACCCCAGGGTCCCAAGACTATGTAAACACGATACATAAAAATGAATAATAATACCTAACAATAGTCATCAACCTCAAAATTTGCCGTCAAATCATAATAAGTAATAAAACAGTAGGTAATCATAAACTAAAAAAAGATATACATATATATCCGAATTGGCCACTCCATATTGTCTTGTTAGATGTACATAACAATAACAATTCCAAATAAGCAAACAAAATTTTCTAAAAATATATTTCCCTAGACTGATTTCTAGCACAGTTTAAACAGTCTCAGCAGTAAATAGAATAGAATAGAATAGAATACTCTTTATTATGTACACCATAAAAATTACAGATAAAAATGTTGAAATTTTACAAGGGGTGACATAATGGGCGGTCTTATCGCTAATAGCGATCTTTTACAGACAACCTTTGGATGGATTTAAGGGGGGAGGAGAGACAATACTGCAGGTAGTCAGTGGTGTACCAGTTACATATACAATAAATACATATATACATAAAGCATATACTATATGCTGTATATTATACATATACAATATGTAACAAAAACCCTGTTGTTCCTTCTACCTTCGTTTTAAGAATCGGTTTACTAAGCGATAAAGCAAGTCATTTAAAAAAAACTTTTCAATAAAAAAAAAATATATATTTAATTATTATATTTGTAATGTTTAATCGATTTGTTACCTCTGCAATTCTGCATGTAGCGATGACGCGAAACCAGAAGTAGATAGAACGTTCCCGCCCTCTCTTTGATCGGCGCCGCCGCGCCACCTATTATTTACCTATTTTTCTACACAAGTTCGTGACCTTGTCAGCTGTTGTTTATCAGTATCACTTTAACGAATTAATCTTTGAAAATCTTGGTTTATACAGTATTTTTAAGCACAATTGATAATTGTTAAAACTACATTTAACACTTCACTACGTTAAAAAAAAACAAATTCGCCGCGTCTGTCACATAAAACCTGATGTACTTATTTACATTTTAATGCATTAATTTATTATGATATCTACTTGACGGCCAAGGAGTTGCTGTATGATCCGACCTCTACACTTCTTGGCTCATAGTCGGAGGGAAGTAGTGATTGGACGCGACAATAGTGAAATGGGTGCTGGCCATCTTCTTTGGGTACTCTCCTAACGCGCATATGATTTACTCCGAGTTCGTGTCCCACTGAGCGTGTACTTCGCATTGGATCGTGCTCAAACAAGTCCAAGACTTCTGTCTCGAGTCCTCTCTATCTCTCTGCGTCAGCTCGATGTCAAGTGTCGCCCATGCACATTGCCGGTATTGTACGTACGTATGTGCAAACGTTGGAATGCCATCGCCGACGGTAATGATCGCAAAACGTTCTTGGTAGAGTCTGCGTGCTTCTGCATAATTGCAGTCACATTTCCGAAGACACATCAACATATTGAAATATTCTGCGTTAGAATAAGACATTGTCAACGTTTACGTAAACAAAACACAATTCACTCACTACGTAAGTCAACAATAACATCCATTCGAAAGCAAGCTGCGCGGGAGACTAACTAAGGAAGTGATTCGCAGGGAGACGGGTGGCGGGGCGGCGGGGTAGGTAGGCACGTGGTACCGACCCGCCGACGTGCGCGGCGGGAGTTTTTGGCGGTGTCTTTTTTTCGCATTCAAAGAAAGCCGTCGAGCTAGTAGGCTATTTAGCGAAATAAAGATGTACTTGTAAAATCAGATACTCTAAACATTTTTTTGAATGTTTCGATTTTAACAGTTATTTGATTTTGACCTCTCGACTAGCCAATGCTTAATTTTTTTTTAATTATAATTTCATCAATGTTCTGCTTATAGGTAAATGTATACGTTCCTAAAAGGAACAACAGGGTTTTTGTTACATATTGTATATATATATATATATAAAACTGTAAAAGATTTGTCATAAAAGCTGGTGGAATGTATCGGCATCTCTAGTCTTAAGTTTTCCGATGACCTCAGGTATCTATTATGTGTGTCATGAAAGAACTTGAAACGTTCTTTAAGATAAGAGCGGATTGTAGGATTGAACAGAATACTGTATAGCTGAAATAAGATATGAGCATTCCGGCGAAGACGTATGGGAAGCCACTTGAGTTTTGTACGAAATTCAGAAATGTGATCATACTTGCGCAAGCCAAATATACATCTTATGCAGTAAACACCCTAAATAGGTGCCTAGCATTCCTGTATACCTAATGACAGATATCACAATATTTATTTCCGCTGACATACTTTTAGTTCAGACTAAAAATACAATCCGTTTGCTAAAAATTGTCGCGATTAACTAAAAACTATTGCAACTAACTAAAAACTCGTTTGAATTTTACAAAAATTAAGGGTAAGTCCTGTACAGTCATCAGTAGCCCGTACCTGCTACGACACAGGGGCGCTGTCAATGTCAAATCGTTACCACTAAGGTGCAGTTGACTGTACTACGTGCCAAATCCTCTCCTTCCATCAGTCAGTAGGTACACTCGTAATTCGTCTAAGCATTGCATTAATTTAGCTTATCCTCGCTTATCTACCGCTTTGAGATGCGTCCCGTGTACCTACTCTGTGCACGGTGCCGGAATTAGGAATAATACGAGTAGTACCTATATTAAGATTATGTGACGGTGAGTAATTATATTTTAAATGTTGTCCTCTCATAAAAAACCCGAAGTAAAGTTATAGAAGTATTAACTTTGTTTTCACCAAACCTAAATTTTTCAAGGTTTATGTTTAGTAAAATTTTACTCAGTGTTTTTTAATGATATGGCTTACCATATCATTAAAAAACACTGAGTAAAATTTTCCAATTGACCAAATCACTCGCTAAACCTTAGTTTAGCGAGTGATTTGGTCAATAAAATATAATTACATTGCTACAAGTATCTTTTGGCGCTTTAATGAAATTGACAGGCCGTTGTTGGTAAACAGCTATGAATTGTTTTGTGAAATTGTATTGAAAAAACAAGATGGCGAAATATTAAAAAAATGATTATCAACACGCGCTAAAAAATCATTGCACGGTTTTACATGTGTAGTTGTTTGCTGGATAACGTTCTCACTGAAAGTGATCAGTCAGCTTAAAAGCAAGTCGTAACCAGGTTCGATTCGCTCAAAACAAATATTACATTAACTAAAAATTGATAATTCGTGTCTGGGATTTAGCGCATTTGATTATTCATTCTCCATCTAAACCGGGTTGCAAGAAGTATATTTTGAGCAGTGTAAGGCTAAATTAAAAAAGTACAAACAAATTCGACCTAATAGGACGGAAAACCGATGGCCCCACAATGGACAATAGTCCCTATGGGTTATTCGCTGAATATGGACGGGAGCTTCGGGGATCGGGGTACTCAGGGAATAACCCGTCCCTATGGGCCAATTGTGTAACTACAAACTCAGTACCCCATACAAACAAGATCGGATAACAGCACTTGACTGTAAATAGTCCATAGTATTTCTCATGTACATATATATGAAATGGCATAGGCTAAATTAAAAAAAAAGCACAAACAAACTAAACCAAATAGAACCGAAAACCGATGGCCCTACAATGGACAACGGTCTCTATGGGCCAGTCGCGTACGATGTAACTAAACACGATATACAAACAATTCTCGGATAATAGCACTCGACTATACGTCGTCCAAAGTACCTCTCAACGTTGAGATGTCCTATTCTCCCGCACTCATTGTTCGAACATTAAAGACTATTGATCAACGCCGTACAAATAACCCTTATGTGCCGACGTAATCATCAGTTAACCCGTGTGCGAATAACGTTTAAATGGATGCTACATCAGATTCGAGAATTAAGGGATTGTGTTAACAAGCTCTATAATTTCATGAAAGTGCTTATATTAACGTTCTGATTATAATATAAATGTATGGAAGCGTATGAGAAATTAATTTTGGATGATAGAATTAGCGTGGCAGCGATTATAATACGAGTACTAAGTTTTGGGTACGTTCGTCGTTCATAGTTTTGGGGTAAATGTTTGAACTATTTAAGGAAGTAGGGCGTAGTTTGTAATGAAGTTTTATGTTATAAATACTTAATATGCCCTTCGAAGTCGAAATCGATGGCTGTTAGAACTGAACTGATCCAGCTGACGGGTTATCATTTACGTAAAGTTTCCTACTTCGAGTAATCCACCATGTTGCGTATTATTAGCTGTTAATTGAGTTTTAGTATCAAAACCTGATTTACTCGCAACAAGAAATTGTTTATTTATGTTGATCTGTTCTCCACATCATGTTCTGTGTTGTGTGTTCTGTTCTCCATGTCATAAACAAAGGTACAAGCAAGTAGAAACTTATTTCTTTTACACACTGTATGCCTAACAAACAAAATCCATCTCAAATGACGTAATCTCTAAGATCTCGAAGAGACAGTCCGAAAATCTCAGTTGAGGATAATGTATCTAGCCTTTCCCGAGCCCAAACTAAGTGTCCCATTTGCAATATTAGAGAGAAAAGCAAGAAAAACACGGGAACAAATTACGCTTAGTTTTTCCCCTTGAAGGACATAATCCGCTATACAATATTCAGGGTTTTACCCTTACCCTCGGTCAACACTAAGTGGTATGTATTCAGATTACATTGCCATCTTTGTCGCCACGTAACGTTGGAAAAGCCATTGTCATCTTTCTAATTTAGCTCAGATCACCGATCTTTTAAGGATTGGTACTCGCTAGATGAAAACATTTTTATCTGCGGGTTCGAAGTGTTTTTTATTTCGTATTTTTATCGTGTTTCTTAATATTTTACTGTAGGATCATTCAAACGTATAAATCTTAAATTTAATACGAAATTACAATTGAAAAATACAGTACTCTTCAAAAATCTAAAATGTTTTAAAGCTTCAACTTAAAACACTTTAAAAATAAAATCCAACCCACGTTCCTGTATCGTTGTTACAAAATCAAAACAAAATCTTAGACTTAGGAAGACGGGCTTGGCAGACTGTGAACACATCTGACACTCACGTCCGGAGCCACACGTGGCTCCACAGATCTGAGACGGAATTCTAAACGCGAAAATATATCACACGGATGTTATGTGTGCTATGCGGTGAAACCTCGGAATATTACAGTACAATAAAGAGGTTATATTATTATTACGCTTCTAATTTTGAAAAGAGAGTTTCTTTGAAAGAAATGATAAACGAAAAAAGGTCATTTAATTCTTGACATCAGGATTTAAATTATTAGAAATATTCTCGTAATGTCAATTCAATCCAATCAAAATCTAAGAAGTCGGAATTAAACCCGCGGTTTTTTAGAAACCTTGAAAATCGTATTGTATAAGTACAATAGATGTACTTATCTATGATGATATGTGATGTATGTAAAGATGTGCACCTATGTATTTTTTATAATGTACGTCTTATTCGTGCAGAATAAATATTTTTTCTTTCTTTTCTTTACAGAGATTACAGGCGTGATGTAAAGAATAAATCTTATTTCCGCAACTTTTTTACGCAACTGTCCTTGCACGAAAGTGGATTCGTGCAAGTGTCTTTATTAATCAATTTGATATTTTGAGCACACAAATTTACAAAGGCGGACTTAATGTCTTATACATTTTCTACCAGTCAACCTTTGGGTGATGCAGAGACTAACAGTGGTAGATGCAAGCATAAAAAATCGAGGAGTAAATATTTATGTAAATACAAAGATACACATATACCTATTACAAACTATAAATATACATAATCAGCCTATAATGTTCCCACTGCTGGGACACAGGCATCCTCTCTGCGAGAGGGAGTGGGCCGTAATCCACCACACAGGCCCAGTGCGGATTGGTAGATGTCACATGTCTTCGAATTTTTGGTTCTAGGACATGCCGGTTTCCTCACGATGTTTTCCTTCACCGTTTTGAGAGCAGTGGTGATGTAATAATTTACACAAAGTAAAGCGCCTGTCTGGGTTCAAACCTACGACATACAACTCGTAAGTCACGGCCGTTACTACTGGTCCACCACTGCTCCTATAACTATAAATATAATATATATATATACATATTTATATAACTATATACATATTAATATAAGCACAAATACACGTTTAAACTAAAATAAATAAGAGAAATAACGGGAAACCATTAGCGTTGTGATGATACTGCCAGCTTCTTACGAATGTATGTCTTTCGCGCAAGTATCTTTCGCGCAAGTCTCTTTCGCACAAGTATCTTTCGCGCAAGTGTCTTTCCCGCAAGTGTTTTTCACGTAAATATCCATTCGCGCAAAAGTCCATTCGCGGATTTTTTTTGTGAAGCAAGTGTCTTTCGCGCAAGTGTCTTTTCACAAAAAAGATCATTCGCGCAAACGTCTATTCGCGGAAATGACTTTTCCTGCTTTTATATAAACCACCAAACAATGCTATCAATTTACTAATTATTCAAGGCAAAAATAAAACGGCAACCATACGCAAAATAAACAATTCTTTAATGCTTCTTCTTTAAATTCTAAGTGGTTTTTACCATTATCTTACGGTATGTGCATGAAAAACAGCTCTCATTACCCAAAATAATTAATTTAAAAACTACAATGCACTCACGAAAACGTCTCTTCGTTCCTTAATTCACAACACAGCAGTAATAAACCATGAAACAGAGACAGCAAGCTTATCGTCCACAAAGATCGTTAGCCCACTGTTGAGGCGCATTTACACGAAGAGAGGTTCTTGCCTCAAATATGCAATATTCATAAGGGTAGAAAGTTGACTCGTGTAAACGATACATATAGTTACCGCACGTCTATGGTAATAACTTTACATTGATAGCGCCTATTATGTCGTAGCAGTACAAGCGGGTTTCGTAATACAAGTGTTAGTACTATCGCAAAGTTAACTGTATGATACACGCACGTCAAAAAGCTAAAGTCACGACGCCTTTGAAATTTGTAAACCTAAGTTCCTACCCAAAAAAGAATTCTTAATTCGAGTTTTGTAATCATAACTCGAGTAAAACGAATGACGAGTATTTTTTTTCGTTGGCGGGTAAATAAATGAGTATGATATCACCAGGCAATATTTTCATGAACCATCTCGACTGACAAGAAACTTGCCTCTTGTAAATACGCTACAGTTAACCCATTTCACCCACAATTTTAGCAGCAAGATAACCCGATACGGATCTTTTAGAGACTTCTGCGTAGTTATAACACGGGAAATCAGCGCGGAACTTGGAGAAGCAATAGGGTATTTTACGATAAACGAGAAAAATCTATAAATAGATTATTGAGATAGTTTAGGCAAAAAGGAGTCGGAAAATGTTACTTTTAGTTCATAAAATAACAAAATAAATTTTGAAATTCAATTCAACGTTTCCAGTTTTTCTAATCTGTTAAAAAACACCATGAAATAGTAGCCGCCATGTTATTACGTCATACCGCTATGTAAACTGAAACGTGTCCACTGTCAACTGATAGCTAATAGATCAGCGTATTTGTTTACATAGCCAAGTGACGTCATGACCACAGAGCAACATGGCGTCCACTGCGTCCAGCGTTTTCGTCAAACTACGCGCGAAATTTGTAAATGTAAAATTTAAATGCATTTTTGTGGCACTTATCGATTGAATAAAAATTTTGTAATTTTTTTGGGGCATATTATCACTATAGGATTTAATTAAGACACTTTTCAAAAATGGGTGTAAGACCCTATTGTTGCAGTTTATTGCAACTTTGGAGCCAGTTACTTACGTTAGTTGTGATGTAATAACCTGCTTTTTAAGGCAGATATTTTAGGTTGATTTGATTTTAGGTTTTGTAAAGGATTGAGATAATTTTAAAGATTTTAATTCCGTATTGATTATGATTATTCTCTTGTTCTTTACAAATATATCTGCCTAGCCAACTATGTTGGGGCCAGCTTCCAGTCTAAACGGACGCAGGTAAATATCAGTATTTTATAAATTACTGCTAAATAATAAATTCTTGTTCTTTACGTAGGGACCTGATAATGAAAAGCAGTAGGAATGGAGTGATGCCTTAGCCAAGGACTATATAAAACAGTAGTTATTCATAACTATGTATATCAATAATTATAGAGTTTGAATAAGGCCAGTTTGGATTTATTTATTTAATACTTTAAGCACACAAATGTACAGAGGCGGATTTGAATATACTAAACAAAGTTCTGGCAAATTTGCTTAGTAAATACAGATCCATACAGTTAGTTCTGTCTGTAAAGTCGTACGTCATTCGAAGTCCAAATTGATTTTCTATTAAGTACACTATAAGACATTCTTTACTTATTCTACTTAAAGTTTCATACTGATTGATTCAGGAAACTGAATTGAAATTTCAACAATGTAAAGAAACTGCTAACTCAAACCAAGGAAATCGTATTTTAAACTCAATTTAGATTCAGTCTTCAAGAAATCACTTGCAGGGTTATGCGTACACGTTCACCAAAGTTTCAACACATAAAATGTTACAATGTAATCGGTGGCAACCCTAACTTGTTAATAACCCTCACGTTTGGTCGCAGAATTTAGAATGCCTACTGATACAAAATAGTTACAGAAGGTTGGCTCTATACAACGAGCAAAAAAGCCGCGTTACACGTTATTGTGGCACAGACGCACGGAGATTTGAACTGTCTCGAAACGAAGGACAGTCGCACTCGCTGTACGTGAAGCGTGTCCATGTAATATCAATTTTTATTTTTTGTTCCATGTATGTAAATAACAATGACTGCTCCAAATTGTCTATGGTTTAGTGATGCGGTAGTATGAATGTTTAGTTCGCTGTTATCGATGCTACAATCATTATTTATTATAAAATGTACGCGCTTAGTGTTGCTTAAATTCTTTGAATTTTGATCTTTTCCGTTTGTTCTTATTATTTTATTATGAAAACTTTACTTTTAACAAATCACTTTAAATGTAAAAAAATTTTTTTAGGGAAAATAAAATTGCACAATTTCCACGCCAAGGGCTTCTTCTCCTTTCTTATATTATGCCCTTTTTTCCAGACGCTATTAAAATAGTATTTCTGTAAACATCTACTATAGTAATATTTTAATTATGCTTAATTAATAGGTATTAAATACTCTTTCTACATAATGTCGATGACTATTATTTCACATCGCATATTTCAATGACAATAGTAAATTTTGTCGAGACAAAAAGGGTTGTAAATCATTTGACGTATTGTTTGAATTAAGAAATGGTCCCAGATTTTCACTAATATTGATGGTACATTTAATAGTTTTGTGGTGATTTACACTATAAAAAAGTGATTGTGATAATAATATGTGCATGCTATTAGGCGCGTTTTATCATACGGGTTTTTTTACATACATAATACATAAAGTCAAGCCTTCTTCAGAAACTACAGAATGCCACCTGGTACGATCCTTACATCTACTTCGTTCATCTGGTCATACACGCACGCCGGTTACGAGTACTGCGTACCTGACTTTTTAAAGAACATCACCAATAAGGTCAGTGCATGTCCGTCTAGGGCGTCCCCTCCCAGCGTGTATAGACACGCCATGACACGAAAACGTAAACGTAATCTTACACCTACATATGTGTGGGCGCGTTTTCGTTTGCTACGATTTAGCTCGTTGTATGGAGCTTCTGTATCTGTACCTGTTTGTGTTAATGTCTAGGCGCCCAAATAATACGACCAATCGTTTAGAAAACGACGTTGTAGGAAGTTTGTAGATCAATTTTATAAGTTTTAGTGCTAACTACGGATATTTCATCACGTTACTTTGCACTTATAAATTGTTGAGACCCGCTTTGTTTTCATGTGCTTTCTAATGTGTGGGAGTGACTAGAATTTTAAGTGTTACCAACATTTATTGAGTTTCTTTTTCGTATTTTTTTGCTTAAAAAATGAAACCTGGTGAAATTATAATTGAAATTACATCGCTCAGTCTAACCAGATGCAGAACAGAAGACCAGTGTTTATATGGAGTGACTGTCTATCCGACCTCCACAAACCAGTTATTAGATAAAACGATACCCCATGGTAAGACTGATTGACAGACTTTCGGGCTTCTGTAACATCGTCGAAGATCTAAAAAAAAAATACTGACAAATAATAAAAACATAAATTACCCATGCAAATAGGTAATTATGGTATTATAGGTAAGTATGTAGATAGGTAATTTACATAACACGTATGTCAAGTTAGTAGAACCGTGTATTGATGTAAAAACAACGCATGCGGGTCTCACAAGACGTCGATATTCCAATAGAGAAGACCTCACGTCACAAGGCTTGCAAATAATCGAATTATCTCCGTCCTTGTCACTAAATGGGTTTCCATTCTTTCTTGTACAGTATGTTACTTTGTTTTGTCATCGTGTTTACTGTTTTGTGTTGTGTTTTATTTGGTTGCATGAGAGAAATTAAAATCGCTGTCTTTTCTAGAGTCGGCACGAGCTGTATACAGGGTTGTTTTAAATTGGCTAGCTATCTGTAACATTTTAATTTGTAATTTTATTTCTAGATAGCTTCATAATATTTTTTATATTTTTTGGATGCCTATTTCCAGGCAGAATGTACTTGGCTCACCCCTATCTAACCCACCTGTATCTTAATGTAACCTACATTCGTTGCAAATAAATGATTAATTGATCGATATCTAATCACGATAAAATAATAAGATGTTTTCTTTTGCAGGTCAACGACCGCTGTTAGTGTTGTTACTTGAAGTATGAGTTGATGAAAACTGTTTTATTGTGTTTTATCATATTTAAATATCGATACTCATCACGCCTGGGAAGTTAACACAAAAATTAACAGATTTTTTTAAATTCATATTTCAAGTGACTAACTCAAGCGATGACCCTACAAAAAAAAAACATTTTTTTTTCTTTTTTGTTGTCATGTTTAGATATTGATAAGTCAGTTCAAGTCTGCGGAGTTTAGCTAGCCAATATAAAATAACCTTGTATAAGATAATAAGCTTTCAGGCCGTGATGAAAAGATTTGCTCGTGGGGGACTTTAATTGCATATCTATATTAAACCTACACATACATAGTTTTAGTAAGTTATAGTTCTCATAATTTCAGAACTTCAATAGTACTCGTATATGTAAAACAACTACGTTCTTCACCATTAGAGACTATACTTTTATCATGTTTTATTGAATTACTAGATTTGCCATTTCGTTTTTTTTTTGTTTATCGAATAGGACATCACAAAGACTCAAGATGCTCCGATCACTTGCTATAGATACCTAGGAAATGGCCAGAAATTATTATCAAACCATAAATTCTTCTCTACAAAACTGTTATACAAAACCCGAAAGTTATAGGTACAGAAACTATACAGTCAACTCAACCCTTAAGCTTTAAGTTAAATGCTAAAGTATGTTTTGTAAGCTTTACCTATATATACCTATATAAATATATTCCTATTCCAAAAGTTAAACAAAGTTCCGGGAATGTTTGTTGAGCGATGGGCTTATTGAATATTGTGACGTCATAATATAGATTTATGGTATGATGTTATATATGTATGTTGAATAAATACGTATTGGGTATACGAATAACGTGTGTTGAAACGGTGGGTTTTGCGTTGTTTAGCATGCTTTTAGGGTTCCGTAACTCAAAAGGAAAAAATCAGAACCCTTATAGGATCACTCGGGTGTCTGTCTGTCACAGCCAATTTAATCCGAATCTACTGGACCGATTAAATTTTATACACATGAATTTCTGTGACCCAAACGTGTGACGTAAATAAATGGATTCAGAATATAAAAAGGATTATTCAAAAAACGTTTTGCAAATTGTACCGTGTGACATATGAAATGAAAGACCTTGTTGTGAGGACCTCATTTAAAAAAAAATATAGTTTTAAAGTTATTTAAGAAAAAAGATGAAAATTGACTACGGAGCCTAAAATTTTGATAAAAATACAGAAAATAGTTCTTTACTTATATATCGCAAGAAAATCTAAAATAAGTCTATGGTCTTAAACAACACGGTACATTTTTCAATATTGTTGGAATTTATGAGGGAACATGTCTTTCAACTACAATGTTAAGTTTTGTTTTTGGGACAAATTCATCCCAACTACGGAACACTTCAGGTGAGTGGTCGGACACGCACTCGGCCGGTTTGATTTTAACTGAGAGCTGATAGCTTTGAAGTGAATTCTACATAAAATTAATATAAATTTTATATTAAAATTGTATCAAGACTAGAATTTACGTGAAAAAGAGTATCGTAATACCCAGTAACCCAATCAGAAAGTTGATTCAAATCAAATACATATTTTATTTCACATTAACCTACATGGGCACTTGTGAAACGTCAGTCGTCATGGCACTCGTCTTGACGTGGTAAACAAACTGCATACGTGGATCAACATGTTTTATAGCAACGGGCTTGCATGCAATTATTGGAACATTATTTATTTTTATTTATTTATTTATTTAATTCGTTATTTAAATAACCAGCCCTTTTGTTTAAATAAGCGAAAATTACTATATGCAACAAATCATAAAGATAGGATGGCACATTAAATATTATTTTTCAAAATCAAAATCCAAATATTTTATTTCACATAAACCTACAAGGGCGCTTATGAAACGTCAGAAGTACACGGTTCCAAATGGTCGTTTCCTATGGAGAAGAGCCGGCAAGAAACTCCACGGTTACTCTTTTATAAATAATTGGTTTTTACAATGTTTTCGAATTACAGTGTTAATGTGTAAATGGGAGGACAGTGTAGGCCTGTCAACAAGTAACAGGTACTTAACAAAAAATAAATGGTCTACAAATCTAAAGTCTATTAAGCCTACAACGTTCTCACATTCACAAAATATAAAATAATCTACATAAAATATTATTAAAACAAATAAAAATAAAAACCGATTTAAACCAAATGACATGATTGCCATTACAACTGTAACAACTCTGAATTAATATCCTGTCTACTTATACAAGCGACTTATAAATAGTTGAAAAATTGTAGGTAGGTATATAATGTCAAATAATGAAAAAAATATGTCAAGGAAGTATGTTAAAAAATAAAATAAACATCGTAAATTGGAAGCAGTTAGTAGAAATTTACATAGTTATGCTATTAATGAGGTACCTGGAAAGCCACATGTGTAGACGGAATTATTGCCAAACTTCCTTGTCTTTAAAGTAGTCTTATAATATGCTTTTCATAAGCACGTTTGATGTTGGTTTTGAACTTTCCATCGCTAAGTTCTGTAACCGACTTTAGCAACTGGTTATACTGGATTGTGTAGAATACTGTGGTGTAGGTCAGATAGCCAGTCTGTATAAAGTTGTATTTAGCTGCTTCCGGTTAGATTGGAAGCTGACCTTTGGAAAACCCCTAGGCCGATAATGATACTTTACAGCCTTCCCTAAATTACTAGGTATGTGACCTACCTCCCGGGTGTCACCACTGTGTGGATCACCCGGAGGACACGGTGGAAGATATGGTCGAAATCTACTCGGCTTGTCCTCGTGGAGGCGATCGGTGGCGGAGATCTCTCGCCTCCGGCCCTGGTCCAGGCCATGGTACGGAGCGAGAGGGCATGGGCAGCCATCACCTCCTTCTACGAAGCAGTAATGCTTGTGAAGGAGGAGACGGGACGGTTGCGGGAAAGGCAGATATCGCGCCCTCGGACGTGAGGGCGCGAAATCTGCCTTTCCCGCAACCGTCCTAGCCTAGCCGTCGCAGGAGACGCCCTGCGCGTCGGGAATCCCAGGTGGATTTCTAGCTACCATAGGCGCGGCCTTGCGGGTAGCTCACTGTCCGATAATGAACAGGCCCGGGTCGACGGCGCGTTGTGTTCCACGCGTGCCTCAAAGATATATCGTCAGCACAAGTGTAGGGGTCCACTAAGGCCGATGCCTGCTGGGGTCGCGGAAAAGTCCAAAAGGGATACCAAGGCCCCTAGCAACACAGGCAACGGAAGGAGCACGAGTGTGTTTTAATTAGTAAGACTGACACCCCCTCCCGCTCCGCCCAGAGCAGAAGTTTTGAGAGAGCAAATTTGATAATTTCCCACACAACAAACAAAAAGAGATGACTTACCTACATTTTATGACGGAATAATACCATAACCAATAACGCTATACTATCATTTTATTTTAAATAGGTGTTTAACGAAATCACAGCTAAATTGATATTTCATGAATTTTGTGACCGCACGCGTTGTTTGTAATAAATTGATCACGTGGTTGTGGTTATTAACGCATAAATCGTGATAAAAAGTGACAATATTTATTTTATTGTGGAATAATAATATTTGTGTGTATTCGAGCAGCCCACATTTTCCACCGCCGCCGTCGCCTTCGCCACCCACAGTGTAGGTATAAAAAAACCTTTTTTTATTATTTAACATTAAATTTTAAATAAAACATTTTTTTAATTTATGTGTATGTCTTTTACATACTATATATATGTTAGGTAGAATATAATTTATATCACATGTTAAAAAAAAAACATGAATTAAATCTAAGTTACGAGTACGTTCTTTATCAGTTTTTCTTTATCTTTATCTTTCTTTATCTACGTGATTTATGCTTAATACTTTTGATAACATTTTAAATATATGCCGGAAATACGTTAGTCACTCGTTTGACTAATCGGGACGCCAGCGCCACCAAGCGGCGCTTGACAGAGTCTACAACATAACGCTTGACCGGAGTTAAGGCAGTTTGTTGGAGGCAGTGAAGGAGTGAACACGTTTAGAAACTGTCGCGCGTTCCGTATAGTTGTGTCGTGTACCTACAGTGTGTGAATAGCTAGTGTGATTATTTGATCGTAAATTATAATTTGATTTAAACTGCAAACGGTATTTCTATTGTGCAATAACCAACACTTTCCATTGTACGCCCACAGTAGTTAAAATATGGCTGATGATAACGAGCGAGACGTACCTTCTCCGTCATCAGAAATGGGATTACGTGTTGGATTACGTGCAAAATGAAAACACTGAAAGTGACTATTGGCGTGCCATGTTTGAACAACAAAATGCAAACATACGAGCGCTGATTGAAGCCCTGCAAGTGCCTAAAACCTACAATCGTGTGGATCTGCAAGGTAGATATGGATGCGCGATCATGATAGATAGATAGATAGAATACTCTTTATTATGTACACCATAAAAATTACAGATACAAACGTTGAATACACATGGTACATGGTGCGCGAAAGCTAATTTGTTTTGCTGAAAATTCATTGCAAGGAGACCCTTGTTGCCTATGCGAATTGTCTGATGACGTGGGTCACAGGAGCACAGAAGCAAGCCGATTGACAGCAGAGAGCTACGACGTCTTCAGTATTGAGCCAAGTAACCCCGCAGCCTCGCAGCGTGCTTCAAGTGTGGGAAACCAGGACACATTGTGGCCCGGTGCACGAATAGTGGCAGCCAATAGGATGGTGAAGCACGTGTTGTAAGTAGTGAACGGCGAGTGGCTGTTTGTCGCACAACCACCCTCAGGCACGTTAGAACATAACGGTGAGCTGTATTGTTTTGTTTACTATTCTGGTGCTGAATGCTCGTTAGCAAAGTAAAGTTGTGCAGCCAAACTAAGTGGCAAACGAGTTAATAACGTTGTTGCGTTGACTGGTATTGGTCAAACATGTGTATTCAGCCTAGAACAAATCTTATGTAGCGTAACGATTAGCGAACACCAGTTTGAGATTTTGTTACATGTGCTTCCCAACCGTCAAAGTAATCTTATGATAGAACGTCAAATATTGAACCTAGGCTTTTCTATTAACATGTCTGTGACAGAGATATCGTTACATAAAACTCTTGTAGTAAATTCGGTTATAAACGGTCATCGACAACAAGATGATTTTAAAACTATTGATACGAACATTGCAGGTGCAGAAAATACTGAGCTATTGCAAATTTTAAATCGCGTTTTACTAATAGCTGACCAAGGCAGATGTTTTGCGAGTAAGGAGTTTCGTGATTTCTTTAAAAAACATAAATATGCACCTCGTAGCGACCGGTTCATCTCGTGCGAATAGGCAAGTAGAGCGTGTAATGAGTGTCTTAAAAGCGATGTTACCTGCCGTAGATATAGGACAAAGGCAGCTGTAGCAAAATTTTCAGTTGACGATTTCGTGTTATTAGAAAACGAAGAGCGAAATCAGACTAAGTAAGATCGGAAGTTCCGAGGTCCGTTTAGGGTAGCCGATGTTTTGGATGGTGATCGCTATATGTACGTTAAAAGCTTTAAATTCTAAAGTCATACTTACAAATACGGTTACGATAGTTTAAGAAAGATGCCAGTAGGTCATGTACCAGTCGAAGTAGATAGTAATCACAATGGTGATGACCAAGTTTAAGTTATGGGAAAGACGCAAGTGGGGTTCTCTGTCGGCCGTAGTAAAGTCGACCGTACCAGTAGTCAATACGTAGTCGTAGCCCGGTAGAAATCGGTGTCTCTTGAGGAAACTCAAGTAGTCCGTGGGTGCGCGATGCGCGTTTGTCTCTGGCGGAGGTCGGGGTCTGGAGAGACCATAGTGTGTAGTCAGTGGGTGATGCACACGGGCGATCCACTTAATGGATATGCGTACAGATTGATCCATGCGCTGGATGTGTGACAGCAATGCGATTGCTGGTCGGCTGGAGAGCCGTGGCGTTAGAGGTCTTACTCGAGGGTTTTTGTAAGCTTGGTAATTTTTGTTGCAGTAGAGTTTTAAATGTTGGTTGATGGTACATGGCCCAGGGTAGTGATTGTTGTATTTTCCCAAATTTTCCATGTTTGATTTTAAAGAGTACGATATGGTTAAATCAAAATGTAGGGTTTGAAACGTTTCCTTATTTTCACCGACCGGATGAATCTAGAGTTTGGTCAGAATTGGCCGAGTCGAACAAACACTGCTGTTGAGTTTTTGTTGCAGGTTAACACACGAGAACATGTGCAAACAGAATGGCCGTGTCGGAAATACGTTAGTCACTCGCTTGACTAATCGGGACGCCAGCGCCACCAAGCGACGATTGAGAGAGTCTGCAACATAACGCTTGACCGGAGTTAAGGCAGTTTGTTGGAGGCAGTGAAGGAGTGAACACGCTTAGAAACTGTCGCGCGTTCCGTATAGTTGTGTCGTGTACCTACAGTGTGTGAATAGCTAGTGTGATTACTTGATCATAAATTATAATTTGATTTAAACTGCAAACGGTATTTCTATTGTGCAATAACCAACACTTCCCATTGTACGCCCACAGTAGTTAAAATATGGCTGATGATAACGAGCGAGACGTACCTTTTTCATCATATATAATATTAGCCGACTAAAATCGGGTGCAGGGTTAAAGCGGCTAGACCATTAGAGGGAGGAAATACCTAATAACACGAGCCCTGTCCAGAAGCCTACTACTTTCTGTATCAAGCCTTTAGACCCAACTGCCTAGCGAGAGCCTCCACAGATGTGAATCGAAGCTCTTGGCCAATTTATTGGCTGCAACGACTATCAGCTAAAATATAGCTGAGTCTACGATTTTTTTATTTCACGTGACACCTTTACCTTGCAAAGTTGCAAGTCAAGATTTTGTAATTATTAACTAATTCTTTGGCCAAAGAACGAGTCAGCCTTCACGTGAAGTGTCGACCAGTTGAGTAGACATTTCCTTAGCAAGGAGACGCGCCCTCGGTCCCTATGATCCGAGCGTTTTGACCCCAAACGGCTCAAAACTGTAGTTACCTATAAGGTTACGTATTTGCGCCACTTCAGGGTCTCAGCAGCCGCGCCAGCAAAGCCAGCCGTGGTTCATAAAATGGCGTATATGTGTCTATACACAGGTTGCGTCCCAGTCAGTATTAGGTGACGTGTTTACCAGGGTATTCCGAGAGGCACGTGCCACCATCTCTGGGACGATGGGTTGTCGGGCAAACCTGTACAAGGAATTTTTCAAGCGTTGAACGCATCTGCCAAACACTACCTCAGAATCGCCCAGTCAGGGAGATAAAATGTTCCTGGGTAATTTATCGTTACTGTGGACCGAGGAGAGGTAGGCTGGTAACTTATACTTTTTTTTTTCCTTTTTGGCAACTGAGCCGACGTCGACTATTCTGCCAGCGTCAATACTTACATTTTTGTGAAAAGTGATTGTTAAGCATATTGACACTGTACGTCAACTTTCCGTGTTATAGCCATTTAATACAACTGTCAAAAAATGACAGTTCATCATCTGCCTAGCCTTTTCCCAACTCAGCTTCCAATCTAACCGGATACAGCTGAATACCAGTATTTTACATGGAGCGACTGCCTATCTGACCTCCACAACCCAGTCTCTGGGTAACACGATACCCCTTGGTAAGACTGGTTGTCAGACATTCGAGCTTCTGACGACCCGTAACGATTGTTAAAGATCTACGTATGACAGCCGGGACCGTGTCAACGTGCGTTCCGTGGCATGGAAGGGTCTCGGTATGTAAAGGTGATCACCCATCTACGGACTAACTGCCGCAAGCATAGCTTAACCTGATCGATCAACCCGTGCGGCTGTTATTGCTTAGCCATAAGCCCCTCAAAGAATAAATATACGGACAACTTAAGTTGGTAGTAATTTGCTTAGCAATTTATTTTCCTGACTTAACATTTGCTTTTGATCTTCACCTTCCTTATTGTCTTATTTCCACGGAGTTAGACACTGAAATTTCTACTTCAACCAATCCTGTTAAGGCATGAGTAATTGAGTAATTCCACAATAGCCAAAACCTTCATTGTGGAATTAAACGAGAAGGCGTGTTGTTTAATGTAATCATTAAACAATACGCCATTATACCTCGTGTTGTAATACGCGTTTTTGTTTCTAAGGGTCAGGTAATTGCCGTTGACTTCGACCATACAAAAGCACGTGGCGTTCACGTCGCGCCGCTGTTCAGCTTCATAGGAAACATTTATTTTTAGTAATGGAAATATGAATATTTGAAAAAAATCATGGATAGAATTATAGATAATAAAAAATGTGTTCATACAAAAAAAAAACACATGAACATATATCTTAAGTAGTTTGAAAGTAATATCGTTTTTTATGCTTTGAGTAGATATTACTTCCTGAATTTATTTCTTAAAGTATTTTACTAAAATACTTAAATATTCACTTAAAGAATTGATGTGTATGCGCTCTAGTTTAACATACATGTTTTGCATAACTTACTTGCATTATATGAAGGCGTAATACTGTTATTACTTTTAAGTCTGTACTTAAAAGTCACTTTAATCATATATGTGCGTCTTAATGTAATCATTAAATTATTATTAAATCATTAATCATCAGCTACCCATTGCTCACCGTCCGCAAGCCCGCGCTTACGGTGGCCGGAAATCCGCCCGGGATTCCCGACGCGAGAGGGCACGAAATTTGTCTTTCCCTCAACCGTTCAGCCGTCACCTCCTTCGCGAGCATTACTGCTTCGCAGAAGGAGGTGACGGCTGCCCATGCCCTTTCGCTTCGTACCATGGCCTGAACCAGGGCCGGACGCAAGAGATCTCTGCCCCCAATCGCCTCCACGAGGACACGGTGGTGCTCTGCCCAAGCCGGGCAGACCTCCACCGTATGCTCCACCGTGTCCTCTGGGTGATCCACACAGTGGTGACACCCGGGCGGTTCCTCCCGCCTTATCCGACACAGGAACCTCCCGAAGCTGCCGTGTCCTGTGAGGAAGTGTATCATACTTGAATTTCAATATGATACATTTTCAGTGTATCATACTTGAATTTTAGTACGATACACTTTCAGAATAAAAGAAAATATTGCTACGTAGATCAGTGGAGTCTATAAAATAAAGCATGAAACTAAAATCATTTCCACTCTTTATACGACCAATAAGTGTGTCCGTAGTTATACTTTATCCTAGCCTTAAATGACAGTAATATAGATGGTGAAGAGATTTGTGTTTGGATCTAAAAGAGCTGGATGAGAAAGTTGGGATTTCAGTTATATCGCACGTTGATTCAGATGACTTCGTTTTTTATTTGAGTTTTAATGAGATTTAATTAGGCTCACCTAATTCAATTCCCCACTAACCTCCTGTATAAATCTTGTGAAGTACTAACAGTTCGACAGTTATTTATAATGGGCACTGTACTAAAACAACACGCAGCACTTCCATACAGCATTGAATTTACTAAAAGGTGACGGAATGATATACATAATTTTGCCCTCAAAAAGTACAAAACACAGCTAAATTTTAAGTGTACCTCGGTCCGCTACTCTATAACAGGCTAAATGAAAAAGGAAACATCTACTCCTTAAATCATAGGAACTGCAAGAACATCCTTAAGGAAACTCTTCAAACTATGTCCTATGACGATACAGAAAGTTATTACTAGTGCTAAAGTATTAATATTGTTTGTATTATTGTTATTTTTTAATAACTTAGTTAAGTTAAGATACTATAATTTTCGACACCTTTTTACATTTATGTACCAATAAGATTAATATGATATGTGATTATTTAATCAATTAATGTTACCTCCAATCGCCTGAAACACAGGATTACTTAGTTCAGGCACAAATCATGGGTGAACTTGACATAGATTTGAGAAAAACTGTTATTTAACGTTATACCTCATATTTTGTAATATATTTTTATATTTTTTTTATAATTATGGATTAGGTGAGCCTAATTCTTACTACATAATCAGCCAATAATGTTGCCACTGCTGGGACACAGGCCTCCTCTCTGTAAGATGGAGTGGGCCGTAATCCACCACGCGGGTCGAGTGCGGGTTGGTTGAAGTCACATATCTTCGAATTTTTGGTTCTAGGACATGCCGGTTTCCTCACGATGTTTTCCTTCACCTTTTTGAGAGCAGTGGTGATGAAATAACTTACACAAAGTAAAGCGCCTGTCTGGGTTCGTACTTACGATGACGCGACCGTTACTGGGCCACCACTGCTCGAGGGACTTACTGTATTAATAATAAATATTTAAAATCAGTGCTTACAATAAATGAAAATGAATAAACAAAATATGATAAAAGTTAGAATGAAGACTTTTCCAAAACTTGAGAAATTTCATCTGGTTGAAAAGCAAAAGCTGTGTTTTGGAACATCAGGCAATTTCATAGAATGCTAACTTTAGTAATAAACAACTTTCACAAAGTGAAACATAATTTCAGTCATTATTGAAAATGTTGCACAATTATGTTCATCCTATATCAGTCTAATGCATGACAGAGTACTCTCCAACAAGGCACGCTACTGAGCTCGATCATTCTTCACTGTCATTGTTTCTTGCGGCGAGCTTACCCATTCACGGTACCTTCGAGCACACACATACTCACATATATTTATTTACATAACCAAATTACAAGATGATTATTAACATTAACTAAATTAAATTAAAACTAAGTTAAGCTTAAAAAAGGCCCTCGGGGCATTGTACCGAGGATGCTGGCGGCATTTCCTCGCTGAATTGCAATGCTGATGCGTTGCGCGAGAAAGCCGCCAGATTTTGGGTCACCAGTTACATCAACTAGACGTTTTGTTAATACTCTTCCAGCACTTATTACCATTAACTGCCGTAAATCGCATCTGGTACCGGATCAATGATACTCTTATGATACATAGTTCCGTGCCGTGCGTTCCGGCCTCTCACGATAAAACCTTGATTTGTGAGCTACTACGTATGGTCTTGTATTAATCGCTGAATGTTATGGTGAACAACTACTGACAAATGCGTGCACAGACTGGATAGGTTCACTCAATCTGTATGGTTCTTTTATCAAAAGACCATTTCAGATACCAATCAACATGGTCTGACCAAGATTATGCCCGGACTTTAAAAGAGACTGTGACCTATGAGTTTGTTTCGGCCTTTCTTCTCAGAGTAGTCAGGTAGGAAACGCCGACCTCATCTAGTTTTAAAAAATATGTTTGACGTGTAAAAGTGTTTGTAAAAACCTACTCACAGAAATAAAACCATTTATCATTTATCATTAAGACGCTGACAACACCTAAACCGCGGTCACTGTCAGATTGCATAGAAAAGAAAGAGAAGCGCGATGACACAACGCTTGTAACTTATTGCAAAATATGAAGCAATTATCTATTTACTCAAAATTGAGTTGAGTAATCGACAATAATAAACAACTAAGTTCTGCATTCAAATAAGACGTGCTTGTTATTAATTAAATACGTAACGTATGTTGATATTTGATGCAGATATTTTGGATTAGAACTCAAGGTAAGAGGTTAGTTTAACGTTAGTTTGAATCGAGATTTTTTTTCAAAACGTGTTTTGGTAACAACCAAGTTCTGGGAAATATGTTCAAAATTAACATATATTTTTTCCGCTACCACAAACTATACAGATTTGGCATTTTTTTTTTTCTCAAGAGTAGCCTATTTTGGTCAATTGGGTCTTGTCAGCGCCTTAAGAACCCGCGTATTTTTTAGGGAACACAGTTGCGCAACACTGTTTTAGAACATGTTTTTGTGGGAAACATGTTGCTGGCAACGCACGGACCATCGCACAATGAAGGGTTCCGTAGTTGGGAAGTTCTGATAAATAAATCCCAAAAACAAACTTAACATTGTAGTTGAAAAACAGGTTTTCCCGTACATCGATATATGCCACGGTCAATTCTCCAACTGCAAACTTAAGTTGGTCGTCTATTACCCTTGAACTTGTAAAGCCCACTTAGCTGTGATGGTTTTTAATTTAATTTCATTATATGTACTACTGCCATGATTTTTTTCACATCTCCATAAACAATCATTTATCTGGCTGAGGGGGGGCACTTGACTCTAACAAAAATTAGCACTCTAATCTCTCTCGCTTAATGTTACGCAAATGAATCCTTGAATCGTTAAATGGTGTTCACAGACCCGCAATTGCGAAACACACATTTGTTCATAATCCTAACGATTTCGAAAGAAATTCCTAATCCATTGCATTATATGTTTGAAAAATTCGTTTGCCAGACAACGTGAATAACGCAACGAATGTTGACAAATTAACAAACTGAAAGTTATTGCAATTGTTAGCCTGTTACGCAGTTACCCCGCTGATTCAAATCGCAATAGACTGTTGCAGGCTTAGCACAAGAACCGTAGAGAAGGGTTTCGTCGACGGAAGAGTAGACAAAAATGACGTTTCCGTATACACAGTTGACAGTTTTCTACCGAGAAATGTAGACTAGCGATTGCTATTTTTAGTAGAGTAGAAATAAAAAACGTTATGCTAAGCCTGCTGGTACGGGTGGTGGTCCTTATCGCACGGGTAGCTCACCGTCCGATAAGGACCAGGCCTGGTTTGACGGCGCGTTGTTTTCCACGCTCGCCTCAAAGAGATGTCGTCAGCAAAAGTGTACGGGTCCACTAGGGCCGATGCCTGTCGGGGTTTCGGGAAAGTCCAAAAGAGTTACCGAGGCCCCTGCCAACACACACAACGGACGGAACACGGGTGGGTTTTAGTCAGTAAGAGTCTAACACACCCTACCACTCCGCCTAGAGCGGGAGAAGTTATTTTGATAACTTTCCACACGAAAAAAAGCCGGCTGGTAAGCCTTTGAAACAATTTAGGTATTATTTACAATAACTACTAACACCAAAAATAACTTTATTTATCAGTGCCTCATACACAATGAAAATTAAAATAAATACCTTCACGAATTTTACGGAATATTACATGAGACAATATAATAAAGTGTCACTTTACAATTTACGGCTGCAATAATAATTTTATTAGACATGCAATACGAACTGATATTAAAAACGTCCAGGCTTGCATTTGAGACAAGCTATAAATATTGTGACATTACGCAACTCCCAAGAGAATAGTTTTATGTTTATGTTCCACATTAAATCATATCATCACTGCTTCGTGGGTCTAGTAGTTGCAAGCGCTACTGCTGAGCATGAGGTTCTCGTTTCGATTCCTAGGTCGGGCAAAGTGTTATTGGGGTTTTCCATCTGGAATTAGACACAAGATTTTTGCCCGGTTGATGGCAATATGCTCGCCCCCTGTTACATGGGACTTGAACGTATGTGGCGAAATGTAACTGGGTGTACTTTAGGTAAATCTCTGCCTAATTCTTCGAGGAATACAGGCCTCATGTTATGTTAAATCATAGAATGAATGAATGAATGAATGACATTTCATTCATTCAATCATTCACCAACTCCAGCTTGGTTAAAGTCGATTGCTCGAATGAACCCAAGGATTCGCACTAGTCCCTGGAGCCTCATGTTTCATGGGACTACAGAGACCATTGCATATCAAAGAGTAGACCGGGGGGCGCGGTAATGGTCAGGAAGACGTGTCCTTAGGATAGGAAGGATTATTAGAGCCTACCGGATATGCATCCTTGAGCAAGCAATGGAATAGTGGAGAGACGGGTAATTTATCTATGGAATTTATCTATCTTTTAACAACGTCGCCGCTAGGTTGGCTCAGGTCCAGTTGCTTTCTCGACTCTTTTCTGTGTGTGTCCCTGCTATGCTGTGTTGCACGTTGCTGTTTCCAATGTCTTCATCTAGTTATGTTAAATCATAGAGTTTATTTACATACACATTTGTTTTTTAGATACTAACGTTTTTAACAGAATTTTATTCAGTTGTTTTGAATCATGTTGGTAGTAAAAAGATAGTTAGTATTTGGACTAGGACTTTTGTTGTACTGTGGGTTTACGTTATAATAACAGCTGTATCATAATCAGCCTACAATGTTCTCACTGCTGGGATACAGGCCTCCTCTCTGTGAGAGGGAGTGTGCCGTAATCCACCACGCGGGCCCAGTGCGAGTTGGTAGATGTTACATGTCTTCGAATTTTTGGTTCTAGGACATGCCGGTTTCCTCACGATGTTTTCCTTCACCGTTTTGCGAGAAGTGGTGTTTAAATAATTTACACAAACTACAGCGCCTGTTAGGGTTCGAACCTGCGACCTACAAACTCGTAAGTCCCGGCCATTACCACTGGGCCACCACTGCTCGCTTATCATTAACAACTATATTATCATTTCTTATTTCTAGCCTGCACATTCCCAATCCTAGGCAGAGGCGTTATCCAGGTCATTTTCAATTACACAACAATAAATTACAGTGTTTTTTGATAGTGCTGGATGCGTTACAAAATGTGTCACTAGATGCAGCGTCGGATGGGTACCAAGTCATTCTCATATAAACCTGAAACCTGAAATTAATCTATCAACAGACCGTATAACTTGAGAATTTGTGATACGAGTACTCAAATAAAAAAACTGTTAACCGGATTTAATAAGCGTAATAATAATCAACCATTTTTAATTCATTGAAAGCGTCTAATGGGCTTCGGCCCCTTGTACACCTTCCAAAGGTGCGGAACCCCTGGGTGCCGAGTTATATCAAATACCAATCATACCTTTAACTCTTACAAAAGGCCTAAGGTTTGTAGGAGGCGTTAACAGTTAACAGATAGAGAATATATAGAATATATAATTGCATATTAATTTATTAGGGCACACTTGGTGCACACTTTTAAGTAAATAATTAGACAATTTCTTTTTAAAATCAAACACTCAACTATTACGACGAAAAATGTCCAAGAGCAAACAAAATAACTCATTAGTTAACGAAAAGAAATCGCAATAATACCACTCATTCGAATAAAACTCAAAGTAAGTAGAGATAAAATAAAAGCTCTAGGATTACTTGACATCGCTCACAAAGGACCTCCAACGCCCATTGTGACTTACTGAAGCATGATTTTTTTTATACCGTCTTTGAATATTTACGGAAGATTATGAATAACATCTCTGTGAACTGTATTCTTCGTTTTTTCAGCCTTGAACATCCCGTTTCTATTATCAATTGCTTGTTGTTTGCTATTTTGTAAATGTTTTTATTTTTGTTCTAGAAAATGGAAATGTATTGTCTTAGATTGAAATAGGTAAATGGATTTTGTTACTTAATTTCTACTTTTTGTTCATTTGTAAAAAACACTGGGATAAATGATAAATTATTTATTTTCTGTAAGTAGGTTTGTACAAACACTTTTACGCGTCGTCAATCATATTTAAAAATAAAAGCTAGATGAGGTCGGCGTTTCCTATCTGACTACTCTGAGAAGAAAGGCCGAAACAAACAGTTTAAAGTCCAGACATAATCTTGGTCAGATCATGTGAAGGCCATGTAGATTGGTGTCTGAAATGGTCCTTTTGAGGAAAGAACCGCACAGATTGAGTGGACCTGTCCAGTCGGTGCACGCATTTGTCAGTAATCGTGCAGCTCAATTCAGAACACAACACAACCACGATAATACAACGAATTAGTGAAACAGGTGGAGCAGAGCCCTAACGGAATAGTTGCCGAAAAACGGTAGAAGGAGCGTTGGCAGACCAATAAGCCAGGTGTGTGGACGAGCTACAAAATATTGCAGGGATGACATTGCTGAGACTCACACAGGTCAGGGAAGCATAACACAAAAGCGAGGATACATAAACTCAACAGTGGGTGGAACAAGGCGTTAATGACGATGATGATGATGGTGGAGTGAGGCATAGTTGTGGAATACTAGATCAGAGCACCCAAACTTACTTGATAGTAAAGCTGAGGGTCGGAGAAGTCGAGGTCCACCAAGCTATTGCGGATGGCGCAGACCAAGATTTAAGAACTGTTAGAGTGATGAATTGCAGAGTAAGAGCCGTCTATGGCTCATTCGAGATTATACTCCACCAGGCTAAGGCATTTGTATGGCCAGGCATTTGTTGTTTCCAATTCCCGAACTCCGTGATCGTGTCGAGAAATAACATCGTAGGTGTTATTCAAAGCTACTATGATAAGAGTTTTGATGGCTATTTCTACTTTGCTCTCCTTCAACACTATCATCAAATATGTCCTATAAAAATAATAACGGAATATGAAACTAGCTTTCATTACATCATAATTTTTCGATTCGCTTCTTCTATAATAAGTTGGAAACCTAAAGAGCCACTTGAACTTATTTCTTAAAATCCTTAGCTCTTGCGGACAGACACTTATGCCATAGAATAGTACAGAAGGCCCGGTTTCATATGTGGCGGCCTCTACATCGCCACATGCAAACTACGCAACACATTGACGTCACGCAAGATCCTGCTTCGCGCAAGCAGAGTTTACCGCGCAACTAGCATATATACAACATCCCGACATCAACCGTCGGGCAGTTGCCCACCAGATACGACACCCATCTGGTCGGAGGATCCTCCCTTTTCTATTATTTTGAACTTTACACCCTATTCCTCATGCCTGTATACATACAACGAGTGAAAACTCATGCACATAAAGACATGCTTCATGTCCAGTGAGTGCAAGATATATTTCTATGGGCATCTTTTTGAGTTCGCCGCCTGGACGTACGCATCTACAAGTATGTGTCTCACGCCTGCTTTCCGTCGCTATACGGAGCCAACCTTCTGTACTATTCTTTGGTAATATTTCACCTGGATATAAATCAGGTTTAACGATGCGCTTTCTAACAAACTGGAGGATTAAAACCATGGTTCGTAGTTCTAGCTGTGACCGCGGCTTTGTTTGGCTTTGATTCAGAGATTTGATGTGCTTCGGACTATATTTAAAGAAAGGAATGATTTAAAAATACACTTTGAGGAACACAAAACACCCGTAGGCGTTATAACAAAACTTCTATTGTGTCTCGTTCAGTGTCCTACAACCGATTCACTGATTTACTGATTTAAAAGTTCTACTTCTATGAGATATTTTAAACTTAAAAATGTAATTGTTTGCCAATTCAATGAAATAACTTTTTCGTAAACTTGATTTCCACCTAATATGACACCAACATTTTATGTAAACTATATTATATTTCACAAATAAATAACCAACAATCTAAGTTACAGCAAACGCAACAGGCGCTTCACTTACATTATAATAATTGCGACAGAAGATTTAATAAAACACTATAATAGTACAAAGGCTCACAATCAAGGCACTCAAGCCCGTTTAGCTAAATTTAATAGCAGCAACCAGGCGCCTGGAAACAATGCTAAATTAACCTTGGGCTTATCAACCACAGATTAATTTGGCAGGAACCCAAAGATTTCCTTATAGTTCTCCAATTGTAGTAAGTTGTCTTAACAATAAGTAACACGGTCTTGGCAGGCTTGGGAATTAATAAAGGATATTGGATTTGTTTGATTTGCTGATGCAATTTCGGTTTCACGTTTGTTTTGTTCGGTGAAAAAGGTAGTGGTAGTTTTCAATGTTTTTTACGGGTACATACTAAACAATAGTATAACATCACGCCACTTTTCCTGGAAAGGTTGAGAAGAAGTATACACACTTACATTTCCCCAGTTATGTTTAAGTCCCATGTAGGGGAGCGAGCCTATTTCCCATCAACCGGACACACCTGTCTGTTTAGTTTTTCTAACTAAACAGACAGGTGTGCTGCTGGGGAGTTTGTTGAGCCACTTCTTCTTCCCAGCTATAGCACTAGGAAGTGGTGAAGGGCGGGCGATTTTGGGAGACTATCTTATGTAATTTGGATGTTAGAAAAAAAAAAGTTTCTCAGACAAGTTTGAATAAATTACTTTTGATTGATATGATTTTTGATTGATTAATTGACAAATCAAACCCCTGCTACTGGGAAATGCTTGATGGAAAAACCCGATAAAAAATTGTCCGATATGGGAAGAGGCCTCAAGCTGAGCACTGCCGCCTGCGACACACCGTCAACTTTTACAGTTATTACTTTACGTATTTATTTCCAATTTGCCATTGACTAGTTTCGTTTTTAGGATTCCAAAGAAAACAACGGGTGCTGCTTGTGGTGACTGGTCGTCTTGCTGACCATGGTTTTATTATTGTTATTAGTAATTAACTGTTTATTTATTTTAGTTCGATGGTGCTAGTTTATCATTTCTCACTTCAGGTTACCGCCTTATGTAAGCGGGCACGCTCTTTATGCCTGAGCGCTTAATTTAGATATTAAGTTATGTTTTTTTTTAGGGTTCCCTAGTAAATAAGGAACCCTTATAGTTTCGCCATGTCCGCCTGTCTGTCTGTTTGTCTATCCTCGGCTTAGCTCAGAGACTCTTAGTAATAGAAAGGTGTAATTTGGGTATAAATGTGGGTTAAAATGGGTATACACATATTAATCACGCAGACAAAGTAGTACACTAAAACCTTGAAAAAAGAAATTGTAGGTGGAGGTACCCTTGGGGGAGGCCTATGACCAGCAGTGGACGTCTTTCGGCTGAAGTGATGATGATGATGATGTACCCTTGTACGTAAAGTGGGGACGATATTTTTTTCTCGTCTATCCCATGGTGTGGAGTATCGTCGGATAGGCCGTTCAAAAATATTGGGGGTAACTATAATAATTGTAACATTAAGCATTAGAGTGCTAATTTTTGTTCGAGTCAAGTGTCCCCCCCCTGCCAGCTAAATGGTCGTTTTTGTATATGTGAAAAAAATATGGCAGTAGTACATACAAAATTAAAAGGAAAACTATTTATATACAGCTAAGTAGGTTTTACAAGTTAACGAGTAATATTGGACCAACTTACATTTGCTGTTGGAGAATTGACCGTGACTTAGATATATGGTTTTGCGGGAGAACATGTTTATTTTTGGGATAATTTCATCCCAACTACCTACGGAACCCTTCATTGTGCGTGGTCCGACACGGACTTGGCCGGTGTTTTTTAACTGAGACGTAGCACACTTTTTATTTTCCAACGTACTTACACAGAAGCCTCATTTGGGACACATTTATTTAGGTGTCCCGAACGAGGACAGCATTGATTGCTATATGATTAAACCAGATTTTTTAAAGCATTTTTTTCTAATTAAACCATTCGTCATATTTTATGATAAATAAACCCATAAAATAACAGATTTTCCCTCATATTCTTTGATATATTGCCGGTCGTTATTGTAAATCAATGGATAAAACATTTCAGTCAACAAAGTGATTTTGTTGCCTGCATGGAAAATGGCAGATGGACATTTTTATGATAGAATAATGTTAATCCTTTACATACCTATATTTTAATATTTTTTGTTTAATTCTCCAGACAAAGATAACATTGTTTCGAATTCGTTGTCATTTACATGTAAATGTTACCGTTAGTATGTATAATTTAGAAATTATACAAGGTCAAATTGTATTAACTGGTGAAACGTTACAAATATGTTGAGTACAGTCGAAGAATGAGTATATTATTTTCTGATTACAACATTGCCAATATTTTGAATGAAAATCACAGTTCGAAACGGTGACATGTCTCCGGTGTTGTGGGAAAGGAATTTGTTTGAAAATTGATTGAAATTCCTTGACCATACAAATCGCTATCTAATACACAAAGAAAGAAAGAAAGAAAGTACGTTTATGTGCGGTAAACATGACGCAAAGAAGGCACACAAATTCAAAAAGAAACAATTTGGGGGAGGGATCACATCCACGCAAAACGGCCAATGCTCACCATAATGCTGCGACCCTATGCAAGACAGAGCCCCAGCGCTGATTTTCAGCGATAGCCGCGTTGATGTGATGACGTCGACCGGTACAGCACATAGTGAGATAAACAAACTAATGATGAAAAACTTAAAACTATCCGTATTAAAAATTATATTTTATCACGTTATGAATGGAAAACAAGTTCATAGCAAATTAAGTGTTAGAAAATGTACATTTATGTACCATGTATTGCCGAGTAAGTTTCAAACTCAACCAGTTTAATAAACGTAGTTTTTGATCCATTTCTTCCAAAGCTCGCTTCTTACAATTCCGAACGAAAACTGTGTAGCAAGTCCATATCAAAAGCAAAAGGAAACAACGGTAGACTTGGAAGGTAAAAAATCAACTGCAAATATTTTCAATTCCGAGACGTGCAGTAATAAAACGGTGTTCACTATTCGAACGACCTTTTTTTAGAGTTCCGTAGTCAACAAGGAACCCTTATAGTTGCGCCATGTCCGTCTGTCTGTCTATCTGCCTATCCGCAGCTTAGCTCAGAGACTCTTAGAACTAGAAAGCTGTAATTTAGCATGAGTATAGGTACATATAAATAATGCCGACAAAGTGGTAAATAAAATATTACATTTTTTTTTTTTGGAAGGGAGGTACCCTTAAAGTGAGGATGATATTTTTTTTCTCCTCTTTCCGGTGGTGTAGGGTATCATGGGGTTTGTGAAAACCATTTTTCAATTCAGCGGTCCATTTGCGTAATACTAAGCTTTAAAGAGCAAATTTTTGATAGAGTGAAGTGTCCCCCCTGCTAGCTAATTGGTTGTTTTTGAATATGTGAAAATAATCATGGCAGCAGTACTAAAATGAAGTTAAAAGGAAAACTATGACAGCTAAGTAGACTTTACAAGTTAACGAGTAATAGTCGACCAACTTACATTTTGGAGAATTGACCGTGACGTACATCGATGTATGAGAGAACATATTATTTGTCAACTACTAGGAACTTTTCATTGTGAGTGATCCGACACGCACTTGGCCGGGTTTTTTAATCTTTCATCTGTTATTTTGTGCTAAGTCATGTATAGAATATTTTTGCTTTTTCATCGTCGTGTTTATGTTCGTTTTTTTAGAGATTAACCTGTTATTAACATTTTATATAGATTTATTTTTATAAGTGAGTTCATTGATTTGTTTAAGAAAAATCTCAGGACAAAGCAATAGTGTATGAAATAGAGGAGTCACTTATTTCTAAAACTGTAGGCCTACGTTTCTTATTCAAATTTGGTTACCTTAATCAAAGCGTAACAGAATAATTTAAACTCAATCTGAAACTTAGATCCTGATTTCAATCACTGAAAAAAAAAGGCGGCAATGACTCCAAAGTAGTTTCAAAAACTTCCATGGACACTCAACTTACCAAAATAATACAAATAATAGGTACTTTTGGACCTTTTAGGTGCAATGGGAGTTCAAATATATACAGGTAAGGCTAAAAACAGAATATTTTATAGTAATAATACTTGCTAATACTAAAGTATCGTGTTTCCGGTTGAAGTCAACCATATTTCAACCAATTTCATCTAAATCAGATGCTAGCAAGTAGCATAAAAAACCGCAAACAATATCGAAGCGGTGACTTTTAAAGTTTGGTTTTCATACATAATCAGCCTAAAATGTTCCCACTGCTGGGACACACGCCTCCTCTCTGTGAGCCGTAATCCAACACACGGGCCCAGTGCGGGTTAGTAGATGTCACATGATTTTTCGGTTCTATGACATGCCGGTTTCCTCACGATATTTTCCTTCACCGTTTAGAGAGTGTTGAAATAATTTACACAAGGTAAAGCGCCTGCCTGGGTTCGAACTTACGACCTATAACTAGTAAGTCGCGGCCGTTACCACTGGGTCACCGCTACTTTAAAGTATGGTTGCCATAGCAACAGTTAACTTAGCGGATATCTTTCTGACAAAATTATCTCTACCGCCTAAATGTGCAGCGAGTTCCATAAACAGCCCCCTTCGTAAGATTTCACCCAATCCTTTACTTCTTAATGACCTAAAGCACTGTTTAATGATTCAAAAATAAACGCCTCAACTTCACAAAATACATTCCTCATGAATAATGAAAAATGCTAATGTTGTGACGTCGATGCAATACTAACTGCAGTAGATACTTCTTTCTCATTATTTCCATTGTACAGTATCTTAAGTATTTTCAAAGCAGTCTCAGACTCCATTATCTTCAAAGAAAAATGTTGCGTTCGGACAATGCCGCTGGTATTCTTTGAAATATTGTCATAATAGTCACTGGAAGTAAATTGGAATTATTTATTCGTGAAAAAATATTTGTGGAGTACCATTGATAGCAGTTTTTTTTAGGGCCCACATGCACCACAAATCACTAACTACTTAATTAACACATAACATAATATTACGCCTTGTTTCCCCTAAGGGTTGGGCAGAGGTGTACTATAGTAACTATAGTACACCCACATTTCGCCAGTTATGTTTTACGTCCCATGTAATAGAGGGCGAACCTATTGCCATCAACCGGGCACAAATCCAGATTCCGAGATGCTACTGACAAATTCCAGCTAGAAAAAACTCAATAACACCTTGCCTGACCTTTTTTTTTTGTGGATGGGAAATCATCAAATAACTTCTCTCTCCCAGAGCGGTCTGACACACCCTCCCGGGTGTGTCAGACTCTTACTGCCTAAAACCCACCCGTATTCCTTCCGTTGCCTGTGTTGCAGGGGCCTCGGTGACCCATTAGTACCTTCCCGCGACCCCGGCAGGCATCGGCCCTAGTGGACCCCTACATTTGTGCTGATGACATCTCTTTGAGGCGCGCGTGGAATACAACGCCCCGTCGACCCGGGCCTGGTCCTTACCGGACGGTAAGCTACCCATTGCTCACCGTCCGCAAGCCCGCGCCTACGGTGGCCGGAAATCCGCCCGGGATTCCCGACGCCCAGGGCGTCTCCTGCGGCGGCTAGGGGCGAGAGGGCGCGAAACATGCCTTTCCCTCAACCGTCCCGCCTCCTCCTTCGCGAGCATTACTGCTTCACAGAAGGAGGTGACGGCTGCCCATGCCCTCTCGCTCCGTATCATGGCCTGAACCAGGGCCGGGCGCGAGAGATCTCTGCCGCCGATCGCCTCCACGAGGACACGGCGGTGCTCTGCCCAAGCCGGGCAGACCTCCACCGTATGCTCCACACAGTGGTGACACCCGGGCGTTTCCTCCCACCTTATCCGACACAGGAACCTCCCGAAGCTGGATCTCATGTTCACCACTAGCGCTTGCCACTACTAGACCGACGGGGCTGTCAAAACTAAGGCAATGCCTAACTATTTTAGAGCGAATCTTTTCGTCAATTGTTTGAAGTTGACAGAGGCAGAATAATGTTTTAAATGTGTTTAGCTCTAAATGACGCGATGTGATGCTCTAGTGATTTCTGGAGCAAGTAGGCCTTAGTGTGTAAAGGTGATTATTTACAACTAGCTGTTGCCCGCGACTTCGTCAGCAATCCAGGATGAAAAGTAGCCTATGTCCTTTTCCAAGTCAAAGTCTATCCATGCGCCAAATTGCATCCAAATCAGGTAAGCCGTTTTAACGTGATAGCGTAACAAACTCTCTTTCGCATTTATAATATTAGTTAGGATTCCTAGTGTTTGTGTGAAAATTAATATTGTTCAATTCCGGAGCCTATTTGGAGTCACGCTAAGTAATAAAACATTTACGTTCCCGAGAATTAACAAAGTGTAGAATTTATTTATATATTTTTTTAATTCTCACTCTTGAAGACTGGAGCTTTTTTTTGGTCTCTGTTTATACTTAAATACATCTTAGTCTGTCAGAGTTTGTGTCTGAGACATAGATTTAGTATATACGCTAGTATACACGGTGTGGCGTAAATAGTGGTCCAACGTTAAGGGTTCGATATACCGTATATTCAGCTATCACATACCGCAATTTGTATCACTCTTTCCGTAGGTCTGAGAATAAAATATTTGTTTATATTTTTTTTATTTACAAGGTGTAAATTAAAAAATATATATAAACAAATATTTTATTCTATATTTAATTTTCAATAAAATATATACAAATATTTTACTCTGAGACCTACGGAAAAAAATGGTTCAAATTGCTTTACTAATTTGGCTGTAATTTCTATAATTGCCCTTTTTTTTGCTGATTACAACCCACTCCCTCTCGAAGAGAGGAGGCCTGTATCCCAGCAGTGGGAACATTTTAGGCTGATTATGATACTTAATCTATGGTCTGAGCACACAGTCTTTTTAAGTGTTAAAAAGAAGCATTAATTTGATCATTCTTACACATAAATTACCTGACTACAGGTCAACAGACCAATGGCCTGATTTCTCATTCACCAAAATTTTTCATTTCTTTCTCATTCAGCTGTAACTTTGTTGGGTGTTTCTCTCAATATTTTTTCTCGTTCAGATTACCACAGAAATAAAAACCCGGAAAGCATTTAAAATAGGAACACAAGGATAAAAACGAGCTCCGACCGTCCTTATCTGGGATACTCATCATTTCGCCAGAGCTTTGAGAACGTTAACTTAAAACCGCCTAAGCGTACGGTCACAACTTTATGAAGGAACAAAAATTAAAAAACGTGTTTTGAAATTTTATATTAAATATGGTTTAAGCACAGCACAATGTAGAACAAGTATTATTTATTATATTTTAGCTATTTTTGTAAGCAGTGAAACATAATTTAAATAAAGAATAGAAAATACGTACCTTAGCTCTTTCTGGTTTCGTGAATTCATGAAAAAAGGTACTATTGTTTTTACTCTTGAATGTCCAAGCTATAATGATAATTTATTTAGGTATTTATTTCTCATCACAAATGTTGCTATGACTAAAAAAAAATAGTTTTTATTGTTTCTTTTACAATTGTTATACAGCTCAAAATTGCGGCAGCCCCGGCAAGTTTATTTTAGACTTGTGATGGGGTTACCTCGCAACTAGTTATTTTTATTAAGCTTTAAAAGTTTCGGGCTATACATTGACGCGTGGAAGTTCGAAAGGGTTACCGAGGCCCCTGCCAACACAGGCAACGGAAGGAATACGGGTGTGTTTTAGTCAGTAAGAGTCTGACACACCCTAATGACCCGCATAGTCTTCCAATTCACAATAATTAAAACAATAAATAATTTACAAAGTAAATGTCTAGGGGATAAACATCGACATACTCGTACATAATGAGTGACAAACATCGTCGAATAACCCCCCCCCCCGACCCTTGCTCGACGAAGTGCCAGCCCGCGCTGTAGCTGAGCCCGTAGCTTTAAATTCCCCGAATAATAATAGTTATCCAGTTCTGATCCAGCCTGTCCCACCTTGCTGTTCTCTCCCTCTTAGCCCTCTTCACCCGGCTTAGGGCGTCGCTGACGCCCTAAGCCGAGATTCGTACCCTTAGCGTGCAGTCGCTTAGTAACGTAAGAAATTCACTCCTGGCTGGAGGCTTTGAGTCCGCTTAAGGCAGCCACAGGATAGTCCGGTTGAGTAGTCACGACCTCTTAAGGTCAACTATGAGATGCCGTTCATAAAAAAAAACCTCAAATAATTATAAGGGTTTCATAATTAAATACTGATTTACATTGGTCCAGTATTTAAATACAGCGTTAAAATAGCTGATTATTTTAATTATTTTCCAGGCGACTAACAACTTAAAGGGCGGCTAACTATTTGCTACAAAACAATAATTTGCAAGCGATTAAATATTATTTTGAAATCTAAATCAACAAAAGTTATGTATTTTTTTTATTTACCCATAAAGTACTAATAATATAAAACAAATTGTTTGTGGTTGGTATGATACCATCTACTGTTATTGAATCACTTGGGTTGGTTTAGATTAGAACAGTGCCCCCCGCCCTTCCCCCGCCCTTCCCCCGCGGGCCTGAGGTGGCACCAGCCGGGGATCGCGGAATTCACTAGTCAGTAAGAGTGCCAGACTGCCCTTGGGCGGGCGGAGGACATCCATGAGGATTTTCCAACACGGAACAAAAAAAAAAGTGGTCATTAACGAACCAGATGCCCTCTATCGTTGGTGACTCTCAGTTACCAAAACAAAAACTCGATGCCAGTTTAAATTAAAACAAAGCTAACAACTGATTATTAAACTGCTACTTTCTACTTTAAATTATCCTTCGCTATAGCTGCCAACCTACTATTTCTGCTACCGGCTTTAATTATTTTTTAATCCCAAATTCAGATTAATTTGTCCCCGCGTTAAATACATGCCCGTTAAAATTCACTAGAACTGGATTGAAAATTTACCAATTAGTTGCCTTGGAGGGGCTTGTGGCTAAGTAATAACAGCCGGATGGGTCGATTGATCAGGATAACCTACGCTTGCCGCGGATGGTCCGTGGATGGATGACCATCTTTACATACCAATACCCCTCCGTGCCTCGGAAAGCACGTTAAGCCGTTGGTCCCGGCTGTCTTTCGTGGATCTTTGACAGTCGTTACGGGTCGTCAGATGCCCAAAAGTCTGACATCCAGACTTACCAGGAGGTATCGTATTACCCAGTAACTAGGTTGTGGAGTCTAGATAGGCAGTCACTCCAATTAAAATACTGGTATTCAGCTGAATCCAGTTTTACTGGAAGCCGACCCTAACATAGTTGGGAAAACGCTTGGCAGTTGATGATAAGTTGCCTCGGATACTGGATGTTAGGCTGAAATGAACAGTGTTTAAATTGGTAAAAAAAAAATTGATCATGACACTAGTGTCATGGATCTATTTTGAAATTATGATTTTAATTCGATTTTTATTGAAAAAAAAAAGAATGAATCATTGAATAAATGAAAGTCAGCCTTATGACGTTGACAACACCTAAACCGCGGTCACTGTCAGATTGCATAGAAAAGAAAGAGAAGCGCGATGACACAACGCTTGTAATTTATTGCAAAATATGAAGCAATTATTTATTTACTCAAAATTGAGTTGAGTAATCGAAAATAAAAAACAACCAAGTTCTCCATTCAAATAAGACGTTCTTGTTATTAATTAAATACGTAACGTATGTTGATATTTAATACAGATATTTTGGATTAGAACTTAAGGTAAGAGGTTAGTTTAACTTTAGTTTGTATCGAGATTTTTTGTCAAAACGGGTTTTGGTAACAACCATGTTCTGGGAAATATGTTCAAAATTAACATATATTTTTTTCCGCTACCACAAACTGTACAGATATGGCATTTTTTTTCTTAAGAGAAGCCTATTTTGGTCAATTGGGTCTTGTCAGCGCCTTAAGGGATTTTGTCATCAAGTTCTTAATCACTATAAAACGCCAGAAACAAAAATTAAACAGCACGAAAAACAATAAAACGTCCTATAAGCTAAATTATGTAAAGCGGAGCTTACCGAGTTGGCAGACGCGTTTTCTCATTAGTAACCAGATGTTTTAGATATTACTTCGGCGGCGTCATCATAACACTGTGCCAGGAATCGCTCCTGTTATACAGTATGTTACGGTAACGAATATAATAGAATAGAATAGAATACTCTTTATTATGTACACCAAAAAACTTACAGATATAAATGTAGAAATTTTACATAGGATGACACAAAGGTCGGTCTTATCACTAAAAGCGATCTTTTAAACCTTTGGATGGATTAGGGGGAAAGGAGAGACAATACTGCAGGTAGTCTGTAGTGTACCATTATATACAATAAATACATACAACATATTATTAAACTTATCTATATAATATATTCAAATATAATCATAAAACAAGTGTTATGAACAAAAACATAACACAACAAAGGTATTTCTTATACAGCGTGGAAATACATACAACCGACGTCCATTTTATTAATTATTAAATAAAATCTTGTAAATTTTGGTAACCGTACTTACCAAAAGTAGAGAGCAGTGGTGGCCCAGTAGTAACTACCGGGACTTACGAGTTGTAGATCATAGGGTCAAACCCAAACAGGCGCTTTACTTTGTGTAAATTATTTCATCACCACTGCTCTCAAAATGGTGAAGGAAAACATCGTGGGGAAACCGGCATGTACTAGAACCAAAATTTTAAAGACATGTGACATCTATCAACCCGGACTGGGCCCGCGTGGTGGATTACGGCCCACTCCCTCTCACAGAGAGGAGGCCTGTGTCCCAGCAGTGGGAACATTATAACCTGATTATGTATGATGTATGTATGTACTTACGAAAAGTTAGTCAGCGACAAAAATCGGTTAACACTGCTACTTTTACACATCATCTAAATTGACACTGATACTGACATTGTATTTCAGCTTTTATAACTATAATAATCTAATTTTACTTTTGGTAAGATTTTAATTAAATATTTAGCTTAATAAAAATATTTAAAAACCTGATGTGATAATCGATTTATTACGCTGACTGTCGCTGAGAAAACATTTTTTTTAATAAACATGTCGGAAATACGTTAGTCACTCGTTTGACTAATCGAGACGCCACCAAACGGCGCTCGACAGAGTCTACAACATAACGAACGCTTGACCGGAGTTAAGTTCAGTTCGTCGGCGGCGGTCACGGAGTGAACACGTTTAGAAACTGTCACGCGTTCCGTATAGTTGTGTTGTGTAGCTACAGTGTCTGAATAGCTAGTGTGATTGTTTGATCGTAAATTATAATTTGATTTAAACTGCAAACGGTTTTTCTATTGTGCAATAACCAACACTTCCCATTGTACAGTAGTTAAAATATGGCTGATGATAACGAGCGAGACGTACCTTCTCCGTCAAACATATAAATAATCTGAATTTTTATGCCTTCCAATATTAACGAAGTTGATCATAAACATAACTTCAAACAGTTTTAGTTTCAAGACATCAACTGTGAATATATTTTGAATTCCACAAGTGTTTGATTAGAACTATGAAATAGCAATTACATTTGCAATAAAGAACCTTCAGTTTTCAACCACACTGTATAAAAGTAGACATAGAGGCAAATAATTTAATTTTCCTTTTGTGGAATAATCTAGACATGTCGGCCTATGTTGCTAAGGAAAAGAGACGCTGTAATTGTATCAACTAGACGTTTTCCTTTATTTTTGTCGTTACTTTCCTTTGGTTTGTTACTTTTGACTTTGTTTTACTTTTCTTTTGCAGTTGCAAAAATACGCAGAACAGTACCTTTAATCAATAATTGAAGGATAAATATAGGTGCTCACAGGAAAAATGATTTACATTTATATCCTAACTAATATTATAAATGCGAAATTGAGTTTGTTTGTTACGCTATCACGCTATAACGGCTGATCGGATTTGGATGAAATTCGGTACATGAGTAGACCATGACCTGGGTTAGGACACAGGATACCTTTACCTCCATATGCCCACGGGATCGAGACTTATGTGGGTGAAACCGCGGGGCGCAGCTAGTAATAGATCATTTGAAGATACTCGACTTTGTCTCAGTTGGGCAATATAAGTATGATGTGGCCTATATGAATGGCTCTCATTTGATTGGGTACCCAAGTAGGCTGAAGCAGACACAATTTGTCGAAGTGGGGGATTACTGACCCATCTAACTCCCAGTCCGAGTGGGGCCTCTGATCCCACTTGTTTAGAGTGTCCTAAGCGTCCGTTCACTTGCACTTCGGATGACCAAAAGAATCCTGCTGATGCTGCAATCAACGTGGCCACCTACTGGGCTCAAACAATATACATAACCAGCCTGTAATGTTCCCACTGCTGGGACACAGGCCTCCTTTCTGTGAGAGGTTGCGGGCCGTAATCCACCACGCGGGCCCAGTGCGGGTTGGTAGATGTCACATGTCTTCGAATTTTTGGTTCTAGGACATGCCGGTTTCCTCACGATGTTTTCCTTCACCGTTTTGAGAGCAGTGGTGATGAAATAATTTACACAAAGTAAAGCGCCTGTCAGGTTTCGAACCTACGACCTACAACTCGTAAGTTTCGGCCGTTACCACTGGGCCACCACTGCTCAAACAATATAAAAACAAAGAATAAATCTACTATTGACAAGAAAAGAATAAGTACGATGTGTTAACCACTTTTTAGGTGATAATTAGAAAGTAATCTATGACGTTCACTATCGTATCAGTCTGATTGCCTGTTTATATGCCAGAAGACGTCCACTGCTGGATATAGGCTTCTTTCAAGCATCACCATCTCCCTAGCCTTTTTCCAACTATGTTAGGGTCGGCTTCCAAACTCAATTGCATGCAGTTGAGATGAGAACGCTAAGAGGGATGTGTGGTGTGACACGAATGGATATATTAAGAAATGAGTACATAAGAGGAAGTTTGAAAGTGGCACCAGTGACTGAAAAGTTGTGCGGAAATCGGTTGGCATGGCATGTGATGCGGAGAAATGAGGAAAATGTCGTGAGGAAAGTCTTCAGTATGAATGTCGATGGCTATAAGAGTAGGGGAAGACCAAAAAAACGATTGATGGACTGTGTGAAAGATGATATGACTAGAAAGGGGGTGACTACCGAGATGACAACTGATAGAGAAGTATGGAAAGACAGTGACTGTTGAAAAAGAAAGAAGACATGTTGCGCCGACCCCAAATAAATTGAGATAAGGGCAGGAGGATGATATTAGGGTCTGCTTCCAGTCTAACCGAATATAGTTGAATACCAGTATTTTACATGGAGCGACTGCCTATCTGACCTCCGCAACCCAGTTACTGGGTAATACGATACCTTTTGGTAAGACTGGTTGTCTGAGTGTCTTGCCGGCTTTTCTCCATAGGAAACGACCAATTGGAACCGTGCATCTAGATTCTAAAATTTCAAAAGTACCCATGTGGTAAACCCACATGGGTACTTTTGAAATTTTAGAATCTGAAAATTTTAGAATCTGTGAAATAAAATATATAGATTTTTTTTATTGTCAAACTTCCAGGCTCCTTACGCCCCGTAACGACTATCCAAGATCCACTAATGACAGCAGGGACCAATGGCTTAAGGTGCTTTCCGAGGCATGGAGGGGTCTCGGTATGTAACGATGGTCAGCCATCCATGGAGCAACCGAAATGACCATGCTTCTTCCAAGCATCACCACAACGAAAAGTCTTCACTGTCAGCATCCGGATTTCCGCGACTTTCAAGCACACAAATCTCGTTACTATTTCAGTTCAAAATAGGGATGATGACTTCTTTTTTTAAGTCCGTCGGGTAAATTATTAAAAAATATTGGACACATATTTTTTATTTTTTTACATAGTCAACAGATTACGGCGATACATTGAGTTAAAATTTCTCATGACGTCACGCCTTCCTAGATTTTATACTGATTTGTGACGTAGCGAGCCCTCACTCTCCAACTTTAATGCGTTTTATCTTGGTAAGTTTTATTAATATGGCAAAGCAAAAAATACGTAGACACGTATTTTCTTTTTATTAACTGAATTACAGACTAAATAGTTTTTCGTTTTTACCCAGGTATCATCCCTATTCTACTTTCAGCTGATATGAAAAAAAAAACATTCTAAAATCCTTGTAGTTAAAGTAAAAATACCAATAGCAGTGCGAAATACAGACTCAATTCCTGACGGTATAAAAACGTCCCCGTTCAACACACGTTACGCTAATTAAAACGGGAGGGAGAGCCAAACCCGTTACTAAAAATAACCTAGTTTTCACCGAAAACCTACCTATAGATTTTTCTATGGTTTTTATAGAATAAATACAAAGGTACTTTTAAGTAATATTCGTGTTTTTTTTTATCATTTCCTTCGATAGTTTGTTCGGAAACCCAGTTTTGAAACGTGGCTGGTATTTTTAAATCAGATTCCTGGAAATTTTTTTTTTTTAGCAAGTTATTTTTTTTACTGTTTTATTTCACATACGATCGAGGTTCTATTAATTATGTTTTAAGCATGGACCAACTGTTTCTGTTCGACTTCATTTCTTGGCGAATTCCTAGAACCAGTACCGCTTAATTTTGGAACATCATTCTGATTTTGGTGTTTTTGCTTAAATGTTGAAAATAAGTTTAATCGCCGTCTGAAAAAAAAAAACACTTCCAAAAACTACCACAAAATTGCTTTACTTTCAAATCAGCGATAACTTTCCAGCAAGCGATTTAAACTTAGCTCCTTGTGGTGTTAAGCCCACATCAATGAAAAGATTTGCTAATTTCAGGGCAGCATTATATGCCATGACAAATTCCGTCACAGTCCGATAAATTCCTCTTGACATCGTAAAAGCTATAATAAAGCCAGTCCTCTCATTTTGAAAGGCTTTCCTTAACAATAATACTCGCAGTAAGCATCTGCAACTAGTGATGTACTTTGTTTAAATTTAATCGATACTCGAAAGTAGAAGGTACTTAGATACTCGAGTATCGATTAAATTTAAACTTGAAAATCTTGTCTCGTCAATTCGAGAAAATTTTCAAGTTGTGTATATAGCTGTGCCAATCAGCAAACTAAAGTATCGTCAGTTTTGGAGGCTATTTGTCTACCTAAAAGTACCTAAAAAACCCTTATTTAATGAATTAAATAAGGGTTTTTTAGGTAATTGTATGTCCTACACTTTAGCCGTAAACAAGGCTTTCAAGCCTTGTTTACGGGTTTGGTAGCATAATAATCAATATTTTTGGAATTGGATTGTAAAAGTGCTTTATTTATTTTTATTTATTAATTAACTATGGATGACTTACAGATAAAACAAACAGAATAAAAAATTGTATTTGAGACTGACAGTCAGTTAAAAGTCTTCACTTCTAAAAACAGATCGGAAAGAAAGAGTGTGAACAGCACAATACAACTACCAAAAATAAGAGAAAAAAACTAGTATAGCATTCAAGCTTAAACTAAATTCACATTTCATATTCAATACAAGAATAAAAACCAGAAGGTTCAAAATCTTAATGAAAAAATTCAAGGCTCAGGCACTTTCTGGCAGAGAACACACCTGTTATAAAAGGATCAAAATCATGCCGTTTACACGTGCTATTAAAGTTGCTACTTGCACGCACTTTAAATGAATTTTACCTGTTATTAGTAGAGGCAAATGGGACACGCAACGGTGCGTTCCATCGCTTCGACCTTCCGGGAACGTTAAAATAAGATTTGGATAGAATATCGGAATTATTATAGATAGAATACCGGAATTATACAACATGTCCCGGAATTAACGCACACCACCACACAACCCTATTACAATATTATGTTGTTATCTCAACACACACGCTGAATTTTTATTATTATGTAGTTTACGAAGTTTTAATTATTTTTTCGGATAAAACATTACGTATATTAAAAATGACAGAAATCAATTCAGTAAACGATTCGAAACAAACTACTTTCAGATACCTACACATTGTAAACTTTTACCTTTACAGTTCCACTTTTGGTTAGAATGTCATTTTCACATTCTTTCACACAATCCGTTGCGTTGGTAAGTTTCAGTGTGTGGAAAGTACTCGTGTAGCATCTAAGTTATAAGTGTTCTAAGCCCCAATGACGTCACCCGGCCTCAGAAGCAGACAGCGCGCCGATCCTAGCACATCGGTCCTGCTGCACACAAAAATCGAATAGTATTTTTACGCGACAAAACAGCTACACATTTCTCCAAATACGACGACATACATCTACAAACAAAAATGAAAAATCTACCGTTAAACCACTGTCGGAATTTAAGCCGACTTGATTCGCATTGTCATCGATATGTAACATCACTATCCGCAGTTGTCAGTTAAACCCGTGACACCGCTTGGATAACCACCAAATTACGTCGAATTCTTTTGTTGTCGAATGAATAGTGTTGAGACAGCAATAGACAGTGTTATTTCCCCTTTTTGTTTGGCTCCGATCCGCTGGCAAGATAAATTACTTAGGAGTTAAACCTACTGCTGAAAAGTTTTAGGTTATACAATGTTTTATTTTTCCGGTTTTTAACTTTTGTTTGGGAAATGAATCGTTTGTATAATTAGCCGTTTTGATTGTTTTTATCATTTCTAAGTGTCTAAGTTTTTATTTCTGTTATACCCATTGACACAATAAAGAAAGAAAATACCTTTATTTGTCATTGAAATATACAAGTTTAAACAGAGACAAATATTTTTTTCTATAAAAAATATGGTGAAATATGGAGTTTCTTGCCCATTCTAGAATAGAATAAATTTTATTTTCTTGTAAATTTTGACGTTCTAATTTGTCTTTTATGTGCCTAATTGAAAATAATACGTATATTAATGATTGGACATTGACTTAATTCAATCTCCTTTTAAAGCTTAGTTTTCTATGATGATATCAGATTCAAATTTTAACCGAATACTACCAAGGAAGGGTAATGTTTTTCCCGCGTATCATATAATTATGTTTGTACTCGTATACATACGTGTTTGTTTGTAAATTTCTTTATTACCTCGTATCTTCCAAACGGCTGGATGGATTTTGACAGTTAAGGTATCGTTATATTCGTCTTAAAATCCCAAACTTACTTAGATAGGTGTTTGAAAAAAAAAAGGGTTTCTTGGCGCGAAATAGTAATACGTTAATAAAATTAAAATTAACCAAACCTATCGAGTAGGATATCGAAATAAAATAAATTAAAAGAGGATTACAAAAATATGTATAAGTTATTATGTTTAAATTTTATTAGGCGTATTGAAAGGTTTTAAAAGTTTTTGATAGCGTAAAAATGGGCCATGTTTGTGTCAAACCTCGTGCTATCATAGTTATACAAGGTGTCGTTTTGCATCCTCGTCAAATTCAAGGAGGTAAATATGCTAATGATTCTCGACACGAATCAATAATAAAATAAGTAGGTCTTCTTTTTATTTTTTTTTCGGAATTCGGCATGTGTGGGACACGCATGTTACAACGCGGCCCGTGTGATACCGCACTGTAATTGCCCTTTTACACACACACTACCGCATACGCAACGGGGCGATTCTGTTCTGAGAAAGTGGTGTTTTCTAAAATAATGTCAAACTAATAATAACTAAAAAAAACAAGTATGTTTTAATTATTGAGTAGGTATCGTAATTTTATTTGATTATATATGTCTTTCATAGCAGCCTTCTGAAATTTGACGAGGATGCAAAACGACTCCTTGTAGTTATAAATCCGTAGCCCAATCATATTTAAAACGAAAGAAATAAATTGTTTTGTTTATTTATCATTAAATGTGGGGTCAACATTTTTCATAAGCGTTTGCCGGGCCATTAGATAGTCTAAAAAAAAAAATCAAAAGCCCGACTGCAGAAAAGACAATTTAAAATTAATGCACTAAAAAGACCGAAACAAGATTGAGAATACAAAACAAAATTAAAATAAACTATAAACCAAGTTCCGTGTGGTGCCGGACGTAAAGAATAGCACCATCCCATTTCTTCCCGTGGGTGTCGTAAAAGGCGACTAAGGGACTAGACTACTAGAAAATGGGCAGCAGCGTTCTCTATGCATTTTAACACCATACTGCGATCGCCAACCCGCCTGCCAAGCGTGGCGATTATGGCAAACCCTCCCTATTGGGTGAGGCCTATGTCTAGCAGTGGACGTCTTTCGGCTGGAATGATGATGATGATGATAAACAAAGTACTCACGTATACATTACGAGTATACATTACGAGTATCAAAGTATACATTCCGAGCTGAAAGCCTAAGTTAAATACCCGCATTAAGTTTAGTAGCAGGTGGAACCCAACTGCAGATTATAAACCGAAAGAAAATTATTGGGTTCCGTGTGCTTCAATTAATTGGTTATCTATGAGATAAACACATTTTGATAATTAATATAATTCAAAGGCGTAAAAAATATTAAGATACCCTTTCGTCAAAGTTGACTTTAGAGCTGCTTGTCTTTTTAATTAATGTGGTTATAATGGCTAATTGGTAAACACATTTTGATAATTAATATAATTCAAAGGCGTAAAAAATATTTAGATACCTTTTCGTCAAAGTTGACTTTAGAGCTGCTTGTCTTTTTAATTTATGTGGTTATAATGGCTAATTGGTAAACACATTTTGATAATTAATATAATTCAAAGGCGTAAAACATTTATTAAGATACCTTTTCGTCAAAGTTGACTTTAGAGCTGCTTGTCTTTTTAATTTATGTGGTTATAATGGCTAATTGGTAAACACATTTTGATAATGAATATAATTCAAAGGCGTAAAAAAATTAAGATACCCTTTCGTCAAAGTAGACTTTAGAGCTGCTTGTCTTTTTAATTTATGTGGTTATAATGGCTAATTGGTAAACACATTTTGATAATTAATATAATTCAAAGGCGTAAAACACTTATTAAGATACCTTTTCGTCAAAGTCGACTTTAGGCCTGCTTGCCTTTTTATTTTATGTGGTTATAATGGTTATTACATATGAACCTACTAAGGCGGTTTATTGAAAAACAAACCACAGAACGTGCGCTCGACGAATTATGTAAGGACTGATTATAAAGTAAAAGTTTACCCATTTAAAGGTGCCTATAGATTTTTGACAAAAGTTATTGTAGCTGGATATGCTGTGTTTTGGCAATTAATAAGATCTGTCAGCTTCTTATAGTTTTTCTTGCATGTTGCTAGTCTGTTGCTTGCTCACTTACTCGATTTTATTTGATCCGATGTCAGTCCTCAAAAAAACGAGGAAATCTGTAGGCAAATTAATTTCAAACGTAGCAAATTTTATGCGACCTTACCATGGGGATGGGTAGATTTACACTGCCACCTACATTGTATGCATGAATTCTACCAAAAATATATTATGATTACTATGTGATGAAAGCTTAAAACCGACCCAAAAAGCCACGTAAAGCCTTGTCTAAGCATAGCTGCAGTTACCTACGTACATTTTTCGTCATAATTTATTTACTGCTTGAAAGTTGGAAGAACGCCAAATCTAGTAAAACGAATCCGGCATTTCAGCGACTCTCCTGCGGTTTTCAAATGAAAACGCTTGGTAAACTTGCGCAGATGAGCACTGCTATTTTGTAATGTGTTAAGCACGTACGACCCCCCCATTGAAAATTCAACTTTATAACCTAAATCATAGCGATCAAATTACAAGGTTAAGTTTCCTGCTGCTAACCAGATGATTACATGAAAATACAGAGTTAAACTGTGAGCTTTTAAATAATGATTAGGTACAGTTTTGGGGTAGTTACGCCATATTTGTGCTCGGTTTAAGGGCTCTTATTTTGAGTACTTTGTAAAAGTATAAACTAAGTGTGCGGTTAAGTGTTTTAGCCTAATATTGTTTGTGAATGAAGTTTTACGTTTTTGAAACTTAAATACTTAATGAATGTTTGAAGTGAACATTTCTTTAGGCGCGTTGAGCGATTTTTGGTAGGGGAAAACTTATGGTTTCGCGTCATCAACATGCTAACCGCGACACGATAATGTGTGTACATGTATACGCATCCTACTTATATTATAAACCCGAAAGTTTGTGAGAACGGATGGATGTTTGTTACTCTTTCACGCAAAAACGGCTAAACGGATTCAGATGAAATTTGGCACACAGATAGTTTATAACTGGACATAGAATACTTTTTAACCCGGTAGTACGTTGCATGCATATAAGATGGTATTAAAGAATACCATCTTATTACTTATTAAAGATAATTTTAACTTTTTGATAGGTTACTGCTTGAAAAAGTTCAAGCAGTAACCTATCAAAAAGTACTAGGCTTCCATGAATTCATGATAGTATTTTTGAGCACAATTTCTGAGCAGTAACCTATCAAAAAGCACTAGGCTTCCATGAATTCATGTTAGTATTTTTGAGCATAATTTCTGAGCAGTAACCTATCAAAAAGTACTAGGCTTGCATGCATTCAAAATAGTATTTCAATCTTTAATAAGTGATAAGCTAGTAATAGGATTTAAATGAAATTTGGCATATATATTAGGGATCTGGATTAACACATAGGATACTTATCCCGGTAGTACATTCTAGAGGTGAGACGTACTAGGTAAAATACGTACCTACTGAGTCTTAGAAGTACGGGTCTGCCGAAATACTTAATCCAAAAACTAGGTCCACGAGTATGTAGGCGTCTCTAGTTTATTGACGTTTCCTTAAGTAGCGAGTCTTCGTAACATCAACATCGAGTAATTAATGGAGTATTTTCAGTTTATGGATTATTAACGTATATTAGATTACGCGTAGGTATTCGTATCTATTCTACATTTTAAAATACTTAAAATTAAATCTTATTGAAAACTTTCCTTTATACTTTACAGACTTAGAACTGTCAGCTTAATTTATAAATAAGATATAAATAGAAAAATTCAGGTACCTACTGATTAAAAAAAAAACAAATATTGCTAAACATTTTCACAAAAGTTGTTTCGGTACTTACCAAACTTAAACAAATATCAATGCACGCTACTAAACAAAGTAAAAGTGACTCTATTAACGAGCATGGGCATTAGGTTTAGAAACGCAAATCAAAATTCGTAAACATCGAGTGTCGAACCGAACGTCTCCGAATGACACCGGAACTGACCGAGTTTGTGGGTCGTAACTAGACGCGAGTATTTTAGTACGTGTCAAATACCATACGCTTTTCAAGCGATGATCGCCGAGAAGAGGCGCCTTCGCAAGCAGTGGCAACAGTTAAGATGCCCATCACTCAAGACGCAGCTGAACCGTCTCGCGGAGAAGGTTAAGGCCGAGCTCCGGGCGCACACCGCCGCGGACTGGGAGGAACGTATCGACGCCACTAGAGATAGTTGGCCGTCGGTACACAAACTGTGCCGCCACTTCACGAATACCCCAGCCCCGGTGCGTCCGCTCCTAAACAGCGACGGGGCGCTTAAATATGTAGCAGAGGACCGGGCGGAGGTCTTCGCCGAACACCTGGAGCGTCAGTTCCGCCCTAACCCGACCGACGACGTCGAACATGTCGCAGCGGTCGAGAGACACCTCGGGGACTATTTCGGCACGCCGATAGCTCCCGAAGAGGACCCCGTCTTTTTCTCGCCGGGCGCAGTCAGACGCGCCATCCTGAGGACGAAGCCGAGGAAGGCCCCCGGTGCTGACGGTATCTCCAACGCAGTGCTGCGCCACTTGCCGTACCGAATGGTAGCGGCACTGGCGCGCCTGTACACGGCGATACTGCGCACGGGGGCCTTTCCGGCCTCGTGGAAGGAAGGGCGCGTCATTATGCTGCCCAAGGCGGGGAAAAACACCCAGAAGCCGGAGAGCTATCGGCCCATTACACTGCTGCCGACTGTCTCCAAGGTGTTTGAAGCACTCCTGCTGCGACATCTCCAGCCGCACATCGCCCCACGCCCAGAGCAGTTTGGGTTCAGGGCGGAGCACAGCACGACGCTCCAGCTGTCGAGGGTACTGCACCACCTCACAGCTGGGCAAAACAAGAAGGAATACTCGGTGGCAGTATTCCTCGACATGGAGAAGGCCTTCGACCGTGTGTGGCACGAGGGCCTATTGTATAAACTGGCCACCTCAGACGCGCCCCGTCGCGTTGTAATGGTGGTCTCTAGCTTTTTATCCCACAGGACCTTCAGGGTGGTGGTCGACGGCGCGCTGTCTAGCGCGCGCCCGGTGCTGGCGGGCGTGCCGCAGGGCAGCTGCGTGTCGCCGACGTGTTACTCACGTTACACCGATGACATCCCCACCACTCCCGATGCGATGCTCGCGCTGTATGCCGACGACGCCGCGTACATCACTACGTCGCTTAATGCGAAGTACGCGGCGGTCAAAATGCAGCGCGCGCTCGACCTACTTCCGGAGTGGCTGTCAAAATGGCGGCTCTCGGTGAACGTGGGTAAGACGCAGGCGATGGTCACCGGATCAGCGCGCCTCCCACCGCCCTTGAAACTACAAGGAGCCGACATCGATTGGTCGCCCCGGGTCAAATACCTGGGTGTCACCATCGACCGTCGGCTCACTATGGGGCCACATGTCCGCAAGGTCGCCGCGCAGGGTAGGGTCGCCCGCAACCTGCTCAAACCTGTGCTCTCGTCCCGCATCCCGGCGCGCGTCAAATTGGGCGTGTACAAATTGTACGTACGCCCAATTTTGACGTACGCCGCCCCCGCTTGGTTCGCCCTCACGAGCGAGTCGAGCCGGAAGCTGCTCCGCGCGCAACAGAGCATTGCGCTGCGGACTATCGTTGACGCTCCTCGCTTCGTGAGGAACGATGTAATCCAGCGGGACCTCGGGATCGAGAGCCTGGATGAGTTCGTGCGGCGCCTCGCGAAGGGGATGTACGCGCGTGCCGACGCGTCTGATTGGCCTCATGTCAAGCAGATAGCGCCCTGGCATACGCGTCCCCCTGACGCGAGACCCTTGCCCCGCGACCTGGTAGCGGACGAGTGACCCCATACACCGGACTGGACGCCTCGAGTAAGTCGCACCCAGGTTACACGCGGCTTACTCGATTCAACTGAACTCTACAGATGACATACATCTATTGCGTGGCGTGTACTAAGTTAATATAGGCGCGTCACGTGATTAAACCAGACATTCATAACTAAACAGGCATTCAATTCACACGTACGGGCGCGGCGCGGGCTGCGACGCACGTAGACACTGAACGGCGTTACACACAATACAATGCCGTTCACACACACACGACAGCTCTTTAGCCCGAACCGTGATCGGCTAGATCTGAGAGCGGGGCGGGCGGGAGCTAAACACCTATTCTGTAGGAACGTCGAGTCGGCTCCACTGTCGCTGGTCGTCTTCGTCGGGCCTCCCCCGGGTAACCGGGGGTCTCACCTGGCGGGGACTGACCGCCGTGGAGTCGTGAAGAAAGCGGCGCTAACGTACTAGCGTCGTGGCGCGCCTACAGATTTACTCATAGCAATCAGTTACACGGACGCGTTAAAACGCGTCCGACGTTTTTAAACCGCCGACATTAGGCGCATACAATGAGGGGTCCGTTTTTACGGACCAACGCACACCCTCCGCGGCCAGGGGGCTATGCCTCGGTTCCGCATGCCGCGCCCCCTTGCGGGGGCGCAGCGACATCCCCGATGAATACGCTTACATACTCGAGGCGCGTTTATGTAGAGAGCACAGAATAGACGCTTGAAGCCAAAAACCTCTCCCAGTATATACGTCACACCACCTCTAGTACATTCCCATGTTATATTATCCGTCCTCCATGCAGGCGAAGCCTTTGGCATAAGCTAGTATATACATATATGTTATTCCAAAGTTTTAAGTTCCGTCGGCAGTCCCTATGAGTCATGAATCAGAATCAGAATTTTATTTGCTATGAATGCAGGTACAGGTATAAGATGTTGTATATAAATTAATGAGATCGGCTACCGTCTACCTTATCCTATGCCTATGTTTGTTTTTTTTATTACATTGTACTGCAAAACTACCAATAGAGATGTTTCTGAAAACATGTGGAAATCTCACTTTACCTATGTATATTAATTATTATTAATTTTACACGGTTAATGGTTACATAATCAGCCTATAATGTTCCCACTGCTGGGACACTGGCCTCCTCTCTGTGAGAGAGAGCGGGCCGTATTCCACCACTCGGGCCCAGTGCGGGTTGGCTGATGTCACAATGTCTTCGAATTTTTGTTTCAAGAATATGCCGGTTTCTTTAAGATGTTTTCCCTTATCGCTTTGAGAGCAGTGGTGATGAAATAATTTACACAAAGTAAAGCGCCTGTCTGGGTTCGAACTTACGTTCTACAACTCGTAAGTCGCGGCCGTTTTCACTGAGCCATCACTGCTCTCGGTTAGTGGTAAATTGCAAAACTCACATTTATACTACTGTATATTGGTAATTGTTGTTCTGTTTCGTCGTCATTATGTTCTCATCAGCAGACAGTTAGGAGGACGCCATTTTTCAATAATGTTGAGACAAATCACCTTAGTCGCTGAAAATCTGTCATATTATCGTTATGTTACGTCAATGCTTATATATGCTGCAGCTGCATTGTGCCCACAGATAAAAAAAATCTGTTAATAAATAAAACATAACAGTGGAGTAGGTTTTCTCAGTATCGCAAACTCCTTCAAAACAATACGAGTATTAGCACCTCCAATAGAATAGTACCTACAGTTCTTTCGCAGTTATTTAACCTCTAATTTTGCCTCGCAGTGTACTTTATCTTGGTTGCTATAAGGTTGCTGTGTGTTTGCTGATAGAGGTGAAATAACTGTGTATGTATAACTCTGAGGCCGCGGCCTACGCATATTTTTTTCAAGTTTGGAATAATAATTTTAGAACATCCTTTATCACCCTCGACTCCTGGGAGTCATTATAAATTGCCCGTCTTTTGTTTCTTTCAGCCAATCAAAGTGAGAGATAAGTTGCTATAAGGTTGCTGTTTGGTTGATGATAGAGGTGAAGTAACTGTGTGTATAACTTCTCAGGCCGCGGCCTATCCAAAAGCTACTGTCGCGCGAATACGCGATCGTCGCGTTTATAATTCACTTCCCGTTCTGTAGAAATTAGAGCGTGGTCGTTTTCCGAAAAAAAAAGTGACATATGCACGCGATGATTGCATATTCGCCAGACGATTGCATATTCGCGCGACGATCGCTTTTAAATATGGACGCGGAGGTTAACGACTCCTCGACGCCTATTGTTTCAAGTTTGGAATAATAATTTTAGAACATCCTTTATCACTCTCGACTTCTGGGAGTCATTATAAATTGCCTGTCTTTTGTTTCTTTCAGCCAATCAAAGTGACAGTTTCGGCCATTAAATTCGCGAAGTAACACATTGAAATCCGAATTTTAAAATTGAAAATACTCGTGTCGCACAAAATATTTACTCAGTTTCATGACTTCATTCATATCTATGGGTGATACTTATTGTGTTTAAACAAAAAGATGTATTTTCGATTTAAAAAAGCGTTCGAATTTATTTGACGTTTATGTCAGGCGTTCGTGCTAGGGCCTCTGATCGGTTGAACATTAATTTAGGAACGTATTTCGCCAACAATGTGCTGCTTTCATGATGTTGATAAGTTAATTGTATTTTGTTACTGATTTCGTGCCTTTAAGTGGTTGTTATGAAAATACAAGAAATAATATACATTTCCTATTAATAGTATTAGTATAAATTAAGTTTGTATGGATGTTTGTTGATTTGGCACACGGATAGACAGACCATGACCTGATTAGGACGTGCCCATGGCTTAATTTAAACGTTTTTTTTTTTTGTCGTTTTCCGACCTCCACGCGGACAATCTTCGGGCAAAAGGTGATACATACATAATATCATTATGTATGTATCACGTGGCAGACTTTAAATAATTACACCAATTTTCCGCCAGTTTTAGGGCCATAAAGAACAAGGCAATGTTTTGACTTTAATTATAGCTTCCTTAAGTAGAGGACCCAGAGTTGGTCTATTTTGAGTTTAAGCTCCAAACGACGTTGGAATACGACACTTTTTGATTCCAATTTGTTATGGAATACTGTAATTACAGGTTTCCTGACTCTTTAACGACAAAAAATTACTTGCGCTTATAAGTTTTTTTTAATTTTTGGGTGCAGTTGGTGCGTACAGTCGAATGGATGGTGGAGGTAATGTCACAGTCAGATTGTATGATTTCTCGTAATAAATATGGCGCCGTCCGTTTAAAAACGGTTTCTGTCACGAAATATGCCGAAAGCATTTTGGCAACTTGTTCAATTGTTATAATTTCGACATCCATGGCTGACCAAATGGGTTAGGTTAGGTTAGAACTGCGCAGGGGGAGTTTAACACCTCATTCCACCCGCGAGCCTGAGGTGGCCTGCAAAGGCAGGCTGGCACTAGCCGGGGATCGGGGAATTCGAATTGAGCCCATGATCCCCGGTGCAAGTGTGGGAGGGGAACACCGGGGTGGTTTTTAGTCAGTAAGAGTCTGACAAACCCCGCCGCAGACATCCATGAGGATTTTCCAACCCAGAACAAAAAAAAAAAAAAACAGGATAGAACTGTGACCAACCGCGCGCGACTCGAGCGAGTGAAGAGAGTAGTGCCGTGGTAGCGGTAGGCGAGCGCTTTAAGAGGGCTATCACAATATTTCTTGTATTTGAGCTTTTGACTCGAGTTTTGATGTGATTATGGTTTAGGTATAGCCACAAAATAAAATAAAAAATATACGCGAGATAGTTTTATTATTTCTCTTTTTTTTTGAGTTGGCAGTTTTGTTTTGTTTTTCTGGGCGGAGCGGGAGGGTGTGTCAGACTCTTACTGACTAAAACCCACCCGTATTCCTTCCGTTGCCTGTGTTGCGGGGGCCTCGGTGACCCATTAATACCTTCCCGCGACCCCGGCAGGCATCGGCCCTAGTGGACCCCTACATTTGTGCTGACAACATCTCTTTGAGGCGCGCGTGGAATACAACGCACCGTCGACCCGGGCCTGGTCCTTACCGGACGGTGAGCTACCCATTGCTCACCGCCCGCAAGCCCGCGCCAACGGTGGCCGGAAATCCACCCGGGATTCCCGACGCCCAGGGCGTCTCCTGCGGCGGCTAGGCGCATGAAATTTGCCTTTCCCTCAACCGTCCCGCCTTCTCCTTCGCGAGCATTACTGCTTCGCAGAAGGAGGTGACGGCTGCCCATGATAAAATAAGATAAGATAAGATTCATTTATTTGTATAAACATGGTATACACATACAAGAGCATGCATGATCTTATTCAGTTACATTAAAGTCCAATCATGTTTAGCCTTATAATATATTGGCGTACAAATATTTTAGTCACATTACTACTTATAATCAATACATAAAATTAATGTCAAACAAGTTTTTCGGCAAAAAATTCAGACACACTATAGTAAGCCTTTTGCGATAAAAACACTATCAACTGACGTTTGAACGCATTGATACTTAGCTCCTTCCAACGCTTTGGTAGCTTGTTAAATATAGTTGGAGGTTAAATATAGGTCGAATTATGCTCATATCCCGTCTATTACGTGGGACAGCGTCCTGTAAACGTGGAAATAATTTGGGATTCGCTTTAACAAACATAACACTTTCGAGGATATACAGACAAGGCAAAGTTAATATATTGTATCTTATAAAATACGGTTTACATGTATCATCAGTCTTCAACCTAAACATTGACCTAATGCATCTCTTTTTGGCCTTGAACGCGATGTTGAAATCGGTAGAATTTCCCCAAAAGATTATGCCGTATCTTAAGTGCGACGCAGCTAAGCCATGGTAGGCCGCAATTAGGGTATCCACATTCACGATTGCAGCTAGGGAATGCAAGGCAAAAGACGAACTACAATTTTTTTTACAGAGATTCTCTATATGTAATTTCCAGTACAGTCTCTTGTCAATGATTAGTCCAAGGAATTTAGTTGTATTAACACTTTCAACGGTTTTATTATCAATATTTATGTCCAAATTATTTCTTGGCAAACGCTGGCTAAAATGCACTATCTTAGTTTTAATTAAATTGATCTTTAAATTATTATAGTTTAACCATTGTATTATAGATATCAAAGAGTTGTAAATGTCAAGGTTATATTGGGTCATGTCATTATTAGCAATTGTCACTGTACTATCATCTGCGAATAGCGTCATGGGATGTGAAGTTGACTTTGGCAGGTCATTGATGTATAAAGTAAAGAGAGGAGGTCCCAATACACTACCTTGTGGAACACCAAAACTAACGTGACGCTCATCTGAAACATATATCTCTTCTTTTTTAGTAGATATATTGATTCTAGTTATTTCAGTCTTTTGCTTTCTATTGTCTAAATAAGATTAGATTAAATTAAGTACATTACCCCTTATTCCATAAGTGTCAAGTTTTTTTATTAGAATGTCATGATTTACGTAGTCAAATGCTTGCATCATGTCGCAAAAGATAGTACATACATGTGTTCTTTTGTCTATATTTGTCAATACCGTGTATATAAAGTCGTAGATTGTCATACCTATAGTTTTATTTTCATGAAATCCTTTTTGCTCGTTACTTAATATATATTTTTTTTCTATGTAACCGTTTAATTCCTTGTGCATGAATTTTTCAAAAACTTTAGAAATTATTGGAATCAATGAAATATGCCTATAATTTTCCATAAGTTCTCTATCCACTTTCTTAAATATTGGTCTAACGATCGCCATTTTTAGTGCGTCAGGGTAAGTGCCGGCGGCAATTGAAAGATTCATAATCTGACACAAATGGCTGCATATTTCGTACGCTACTGCCTTTAGAATTTTGGTAGATATTCCATCGTACCCTACGCTATTTGTGTTCTTTAAGGCCATTATAATTTTTAGTATCTGTTGTGTTGTGCAAGGGGCCATGAACATCGATTTCTTATTACAAAGGGAAGGCAATGTAGTTTTGTTACTAGAATAAGCTGTAGGTTGTATTTTATTAATAAAGTAATGATTAAATTCATTGGCAATTTGTTTCGCGTCCGTCATTGTGTCATTTTCAGATTTAATTTTTAATATATAATTTTTAGGTGAAATATATTTTCCTTGATTTATTATTTGCCCATGCCTTCTCGCTCCGTACCATGGCCTGAACCAGGGCCGGACGCGAGAGATCTCTGCCGCCGATCGCCTCCACGAGGACACGGCGATGCTCTGCCCAAGCCGGGCAGACCTACACCGTATGCTCCACCGTGTCCTGTCCTATCCCGGGCGATCTACACAGTGGTGACACCCGGGCGTTTCTTCCCGCCTTATCCGACACAGGAACCTCACGAAGCTGCCGTGTCCGGTGAGGACCTGCGTCAGGCGAAAAGTGAGGACGCCGTGGTGCTTATCTAGCCACTCCTCGAAGAGGGGACTTATCGCCGCAATTGTGACGTGCCCAGCACTGGAACCGTACTTTTCATGTCGCCATGAGATCCCGCCGGAGCTCCGTCCGCTGTGCCGTAATTTCTTGCGACAGCGGAATTACGCCCCGGCGTTTCGCCTCCTCGCACCACTCCCATACGTGCGCGAGGAATTTTTCCTCCAGATCCCATGGCGGCAATCCGGCAAGGAGGCTCGCTGCCTCACAGGAGACCGTGCGGTGTCCCCGGACTATCCGGATGGCCATGAACCTTTGGGCCGCGCCTAACCGGCGGGCCGGCCGCAGTGCCAGGGAACTCGCCCATACAGGAGCTCCGTAGAGAGCCATGGACCGCACGACCCCCGCGTATAGCCTCCGTCAGGAGGCGTATGGACCATTGAAGCGGCCCATTGAAGCGGCTAATCTAGGGTGATTGTGCAGGAGCCGCTTCAGTGGGGCTGCTCCAGTTTGGAAGGTAAACGTCGGAAATGCTCCACTGGCTGTAGAGGACGAGTCCTAGGTACTTCATCGTCGACTCGACGCCGATGGAAACCCCTCCTACCGTTATTTGGGACCCCGACGGTGGCGCGTTCCGAGGACCATGAAAACACATGGCCTCGGACTTGTGCCGGGCAACCTCGAGTCCAAATTGCCGGATCCTTTCGACGATTGTCGCAACCCCGCGTCAACCAACGTGTCGTCAGCGTAGCACACTACGCTGACGCCGCTAGGGAGGTCGGCGCGCAGTACCCAGTCGTTTCCGATGTCCCACAGATGCGGCCCCAGGACCGATTCCTGTGGGACACCGCACAACATCTCTTGCCGGTTCCACACTCCCTGGTGACCGGGGTAGATGACGGCCCTGTCCGTCGAAAGGCCTCGACCACACGACAGGGTAGGTCGGCATCCGGTGGTACCGGAGTGCTTCCCTGATGCAACTCCAGGGCAGGTTATTAAAGGCATTGGGGATGTCTAGAGACACCGCCAACACGACCCCACCCTGGGCAACAGCATTCCCTGTCGTCAGGGCTCGCACGCGCATGATGGCGTCCACCGTAGAGCACCCCCTGCGGAAACCAAACTGGCTCTCCACCAAATCCGGCCCCATCCGCACCAGCTGGCCTACGAGGTGGTCTGCAATGACTCTTTCAAAGAGCTTGCCCACCTCGTCGATCAGCACGATGGTCCGATAAGCGGTCGGAGAGTCCGCATGGCGTACTGCCTTCTTTATGAAGACCAGTTTCTCCGTCATCCAACGAAGCGTGAACTGGCCCCTATCCAAGCATGCACTTAGGAGCCCCCTCAGTCGAGGCCCGAGAGCCTCCAAGGCCAGGACCCAGGCCTTCCCAGGTAAGCCGTCGAATCCTGGGGCGATATTTTTGGCATTAAGTCTGCGTATCGCCGCTGTCATATCACCGTGGTCACTTCCGGAACATCGTCGTCGTCGTCGATGGCGATGTGGTCCGCATCGGGCACCGCACTAGGCAGAGCCATAGGCGGGGAGATGTGTTCCCCTCGCGAAGGGAACAGAGCGCTCACCACGTCCTCCACAAGCTGGGGCCGGAGTCTCTGTATCAGCGGGGGAGCCCATGGACGGAGTTTATCCCGCACCACTTTGTACGGGCGTCACCATGGGTCTCTGTTTAGAGTCCCCAGCGACTCTTCACGGGCCGATCCCCTGGCCCGCAGAATCTCCGCTTGGAGGGCGGTCTTCGCCGCTCTGTACAGCTCCGCCTGAATGGCTTCCGTATCCGGAGGTTTGATATGGAGCCTGCGGTGCCTAGTGTACCGGCGTCGCACAGCAACGCACGCAGTGCGCAAAGCCGTCAGCTCTTGCAACCACCAGTACACCTGGCGCGAAGCACGTCTAGGCTGGACCCGGGGCATTGCCACGTCACATATGTCGGACATGGCCTCCCGGAACCACTCCGCCTCGTCGTTGATGTCAGCAGGCCTGTCCGGTTGTGACACCCAGGCCTGCACAATCGAGGCTTCCAGAAGGAGCTCCCGGTCCAGCTGCTTCAGCGCCCACCGCGGACCACGCGGGACCCGTCAGACCGGCGGGGTCTGACGGGCCCCGAGGCGATGTCCACCACTGATTCACCCCGCATCCGCACACACGTGGGGACAGAACCCCGGTTTAGGACGACCAGGCCTCTCTCCAGAGCCCAGTCCTCCATCATCCTGCCCCGTGTGTCCGTTAACCTGGAACCCCAAGCCAAATTCTTGGCATTGAAGTACCCGAGGATGAACACTGGGAGGGAACCAAACCCGACAACGACGTCTCTCAACTCCGCAAAAGAGTTGTGGAACTCGGCAAGAATTCGGTTCGGAGAGAAGTAGACCCCTACCACGACAATATCCCCGAACCGTGCTGCTACGCAGCCCCGTCCTCTCTTGACGGCCTCGAGGGACGGAGTACCGGCGGCGGCCGACGAAATTAGGGTCACTGAGCCGCTCAGGTCCTCCACCCAGTTATCCCTGGGCGGGACAAAGTACGGCTCAGCGACCACGGCGATGTTAATCGACCACTGCGCCATGCTCTGGAGCAACAGATCCTGAGCGGTGGCGCAGTGGTTGATGTTCGCCTGGAGGAGGCGTAATGGGGCCATTATTGGCACTCCATGTTGGCGTTGGCCTGCTCCCGAACCGAGGGTCCTGCCGCGGCGGCTATGGCGGTGACGACTGCAGTGGTGGAAGTAGAAGCGGCGACGGTGGCAGTGGCGGCGGCTGCGGCGGTGACGGTGGTGGCGGCGGTGACGGGGGGCTTGCCCCTGGCCTTGGCTTTGGCGGGTGGGGCGCAAGCCTTGCCCCCCACCCGGTGCTCGGCCGGCTTGCCAGCCGCCGCACATACGGCACAGTGCGGCGTGGCGTTGCAAGAGCCGGCCTTTTGCCCGGGCTGACCACAGCGGTAGCAGAGACCGCTGTTGTCGACCTCCGAGGTGCAATTAGCTCCCACGTGGTTGCCCACCTGGCAGCGGAAGCACCTCAGAGGTCTGGGCTCCAGTAGGTTAACCTGCGCGGACACCCAGCCCACCAATAACATTTGGCCCTCTCTGGAAATTTTTTGGCCACCGACACGGGGCAGCTCACCGTAACGGTTTGCAGCCCCGCGGAGTCAGGACGGATGGTGCCTTGATCGCGGCTAGCACGACCTCCGCAAACCCAGCCACACGCTCCGAATTGGAGCCAGCAGCGTCCGGCCCCCCGCCAGAAACCTCAGAAAGAGGCCTCTCTATGGCGAGATTCCCGGCTCGCTGAGCTGGCAGAGCTGGGCTGGTTGGCTCGGCTGGGCTGGCTCGGCTCGGCTCGGCTTGCCGGCCTCCCTAGTGGAAGGCCCTCTGGCCACCCCTTTACTTCCTCGGGCTCCACCCCGCCGGCTGGAGTGTATCTTCGTTCTCCGCCCGACCCCTTCGACGGAAGACGACCCCAAGTTGGGGCGCTTCGGGGTTCTTAAGAACCCTCGTTTCTTCGCTCTATTATTTCTCTTGGATGTGTTCTAAATGAATATTTCAATTTGTTTACATAAATCAGTTAAAACTTTTTCTCGGTAAAGGATGTTTCATAAAATTTTACTTTTGGGCATCTTTTGACGCTTTACTATGGCGAAGATATAACAATTTAATAATTTATCAAAATGTCTATGGTACAACAGTATCTTTTACTTTGGAAAGCTTAATTCAGTTTATTATGGTTCATACAGTAGTACACCAAAAATAATTCTGAAAACACAGAGTTACTGATAAATTTTCGTCCGAAATTATATTTTTTATCTTTAAATAATCCAAATCAAAACGCGCGGTCTTTAGCTTTAAGAAATTTGCCCCTGGCTGGAGGCTTTGAGCTTAAGGCAGCCACAGGATAGTCCAGTTAAGTAGTCATGATGTCTCAAGGTCAACTACGATACATAAAATAAAATCTTTAGCTTTAGTACGCGCCAAGTGCTTACTGAGGGTGGACGTATCGCGCATATAGCGCAAGCAACACTTGTTGATACAAGTGAGTATTTTTTTTATTCAATATTTTCTGATTGTAATGTAAATATTTAAGACCAACCACCCAACGAAAATTTCTTTGAAAAAAATTCCTTTTTCCTCCACATCACATGACAAACGATTTACAAATAAGTTTTCAGTCACCGGTGCCACTTTCAGACTCCCTCTTATAATTATACTCATTTCCTATTATATCCATTTATTTTATTTTACTGTGTTTGGGTGGCTTACAGCTATCAATACAGAAGTAATAGTGAGGTAATTCACGACAAGTCATTTACAAGCCTCCACGGTTCTGCCGGGGTCGCGGGAAAGTTCGAAAGGGTTACCGAGGCAACGCAGCCAACGGAAGGAACACGGGTGGGTTTTAGCCAGTAAGATTCTGACACACCCTCCCGCTCCGCTCAAAGCGGAAGAAGTTATTTGATATTTTCCCACCCAAAAAAAAAGTCTTCACGGTGGCAATAGAGTATTGTTGTACACGTTTTCAAAATTAAAAACTATCCATTGAGCATAATAACTATCCACTAAGTATAATATTAAATTGAACCAGAGGTGGAATATTCAGAAACAGCTTAGAAAGAAGTTCAGGACATTCAATCCTTGAGTGTGCTATTTTTACCAGGAACCATATGTCAGATATATATCTCCGAGTTACAAGTGGAAGCAAGTAGAATCGAGCGCATCGTTCATTTTAACTCTGATAAGCAATTTCAGTAACCAAAGTATCTCAAGAACTTTCTTTGTATTCATTCCAATCTGTCTGAATGCACTACATCATTTTGATTTAAATTTTGACTCCCATACCTATTCGAGATGAGATCGGACGTAAGCACAATGCAGACTTCTCAATGTTTTCATTTTATTTAATGCATTAGCAATACGGGCTTTGAATGCTTTTTTGGCGATATGGTCGATATGATACTCAGAAGTGAACTTACTATGCAGAAAAATACCAAGATCTCTAGTGACATGCGTTTGAGAAAGCTAATTTGCGATTGAGTAGTTAAATATGACTAATAGGTTTTTCCGGGAGAAGGTGTTAAATAAGCATTACGATACATTAAGATCTAATTTATTTATTCTACAATAGCTAACTAGTCTAGATTTGTCTGCCAGCAAAAGTCTAGCGTCATTTAAACTGTCAATTGATTTATAGATTGTCATATCATCTGCAAACATTAGGTATTTAGAATGTTTGAAACATTCGCCGATATCATTAAAGAAAAGTACAAAATAATAACGGCCCCAGTAGGGAGCCCTGCAGTACACCAGAAGGGATGGTTAACCCGGAGGTTATAAAACCACCGAGGACCACTGGTTGTAAACTATTTTGCACATAAGACGAAAACCATCTGCAAAGGTCTTCCCTAATGCCCAAGCCGAAAAGCTTCCTCAGTAGAATGTCATGAACGATCCTATCGAACGCCTTGCTAATCAGTATAAATTGCGCCAACCTGGGATCCATTATCCATGTGCTCAGCAATATAAGCTGTGAACAGAACCAGCAACAACACGGGTTTTTGAAAGGAAGGTTTACAGTTTCTAAACTGTAGACCTTCCTTTCAAAAACCAGTGTTGTTGAGGACTCAAGCTAGAGCTTGAGAAAGTATGCCTAGATGGTATGCCAGTAGAAGTATGAAAGTTTTAAAAGAAGATGTACATAAGTAAGTGGCTGACTTTATTCTTCTATAAGTCGTTGTATGAAGGAGTGATCCTACAAGAATGGTGCAATAGTTTGCTAGTGCCTATCTTCAAAAGTAAAGGTGATGTACAGGACTGCAACAACTATCGAGGGATAAATATATATTTATATAATTTTCAAGGAAGCCATAACCCTTAAGATTATTTATTGCTTTTTTATGAGATATATCTTGAGTATGCGTCACAAATTTGGAATTCTTATTATGGCAAATACATTGATCGTATTGAGAATATACAAAAACGATTTATATGTTTTCTATGTTTTCGGCTGCGTATACCATACCATTTGCAAGAAATTTCATTTACAGCCATTTATAAATCGTCGTCGACTAGCAGATTGCTTTTTTTTTTAAATTATATCTAATGAGATTGTCTGTTCTTAACTCCTGCATAAACGGCGTTTCAATGTCCCCCAGAGATCAGTTAGATTTAATCCACCTATCTCCATTCATTTTTCTTCCTCTAACTACAGGCAAAACTCATATATAGTGCGAGCGAGTAAGGACTTTAATAACCTTTGTAAAGAGATTAAATGTGTTGTTTTGTAAACCCATGTTGTTGAGGACAACAACATGGGTTTTCACAGGTTTTAACAACTCAATCAGCTTTGTAGCAGTGTGTTTTCTAAACCACACTGATGTACAGCTGATTATAAACTATGCGTTTGCGCAATAACATTCATCCCTTTTAACATTCTCATCTTAGCTGTAATGAGCCAGATCAGAATGTTGGGCCACAAAAGAGATGAATGAAAGGCATCATTCATCTCTTTTGTGGCCCAACATTCTGATCCATACAAAACAGCAGATCTAAACATTGTTTTATAAATCTTCTCCTTCAGTTTAAGGGGAATGCAGGAGTTGCAGATTGTTCCCATGAACTGCCTCCATTTCATCCATCTAGTATTAATTATGTGCTCAACAGTCCGATCTACTTCGCCATCGCTTTGCACGAGTGAATTGAGATACTGAAAGTCGAAGCAGACCGGGAGAAGTGCGTCATCAAGCGCTATGGCCCCAGAACTGGAGCGACCACTGAAATTGCAAAATATATATTCGGTGTTGGTTCTGCTGATTTTAAAGCCAAAATTCTCCAGCTTCTTTTGCCATTTCTCCAATCTGCTCCGGATCTTAGGTGCATCTTCACCAAAAATAACAGTGTCCACGTCAGACAGCATGCACCAGGGTGCTTCTTCCTGTACGTGCGACGTCAGATCATCCATAATCAACAGAAAGAGATAAGGACATAAAGCTGACCCTTGGTGCAAGCCTACAGCCACACCGAACTCATCGGTATGCAAGCAGCCGACCCGACGTAGGCACGAGATTGACTGTACATAGCACTAATTAACTCCTAATACTTCCCGGACAAACCTTTCTCTTCCAAGGGCCACCACAACACATCCCGAGGTGCCCTATCATACGCTTTCTGCAAATCAATGAACACCATGTGCAAGTTCTTGTGTGCACATCTGTACTTGGAAAAGTGACAACCATTGTTCCTCGACGTGCAATAACTCTAAATTGGTTCGGGGTAATCTCACTCTCCTCTCGCAATCTTCTCTCTACCACTTTCTCCCATACCTTCATATAATAAATAAATAAATAAAGCTCATGTCATATACATGAGCTTTATTTATATATTTTTATTTATTTATTTATTTATTTATAGGATAACCGACTATAACAAATGGATAACAATTGCATAATATGATACACAGAGCCAATTACAGGTAAAAACGCAGAAAGTAGTGCAGAATAGGTTTTGGTGGTAAATGGGTCAAATCTCTTTACAAAGGTTATTAAAGTCCTTTACAGGCAAAACTCATACATAGTGCGAGCGAGCTCGCACTATGTATGAGTTTTGCCTGTAGTTAGAGGAAGAAAAATGAATGGAGATAGGTGGATTAAATCTAACTGATCTCTGGGGGACATTGAAACGCCGTTTATGCAGTAGTTAAGAACAGTCAATCTCGTTAGATATAATTTAAAAAAAAGTGCAATCTGCTAGTCGACGACGATTTATAAATGGCTGTAAATGAAATTTCTTACAAATGGTATGGTATACGCAGCCGAAAACATAGAAAACAAATAAATCGTTTTTGTATATTCTCAATACGATCAATGTATTTGCCATAACAAGGATTCTAAATTTGTGACGCATACTCAAGATATATCTCATAAAAAAGCAATAAAGAATCTTAAGGGTTATGGCTTCCTTGAAAATTATATAAATATATATTTATCCCTCGATAGTTGTTGCAGTCCTGTACATCACCTTTACTTTAGAAGATAGGCACTAGCGAACTATTGCACCATTCTTGTAGGATCACTCCTTCATACAACGACTTATAGAAGAATAAAGACAGCCACATACTTATGTACATCTTCTTTTAAAACTTTCATACTTCTACTGGCATACCATCTGAGCATACTTTGAACTGCCTTCCTTACTTTATCCATGCTAATGTCCCTCACCAAACCATATTAACTTGTACATTTTTAAGCACACCATTCCATTAATTCTCCTCATTCATCTGTTTTTCAAAATTATCATTTCATCGTTATTTTATTTCATTATATTTGGACGGACCCTTAACAGTATCAGTCTAAATATCACAAATAACCTTTTTCTTACATAATTTAAGTCAACCTTTACTATATACCCACCATAAAACCTACGATGGTATGTAATTTGTCGAAAATAATTCATTCCTCGATACTTCAACTTAAATTGACGTTTAAAATTTCTGTCATTTTACAATTCATCAATCCAAAGTAAAATATTCCGTCAAATATTTAGAGGTAGGTTCTAACAATAATCTTCGCTAAACATGCTAATGCTATGCAAAGCGTCGTTCACACAGCTCTGTTGGGAGCGTTTAAACGTAAGGGGCCATCCATAAATTACGTCACAGTAATTGAATGATTTTGTGCCCTTGTCACAGATGATCATATTAGTGTGATCTGGTGTGACGTCACATATTTTGCAATTTTAAAATAAATAATATTTTGACAGAATTGGTTATATTTTAAAGTTTTTCTTTAGGTGAAGTTTAGAATTTCTAGACCTTCGATTTATACATATGACATCACAAAGCTCTTATCACTCATCCTTGTCACACGTAGTCTCACTCCCCCCCTCCCCCTTAAAAATTAATCAAGCTAACCTTTTCCCAACTATGTTGGGGTCGGCTTCCAGTCAAGCCGGATGCAGCTTAATACCAGTATTTTACATGGAGTGACGGCGTATCTGACCTCTACAACTCAGTTACTGGGTAACACGACGCCTCACACGATAGTTGTTAGACTTTTGGGCTTATGGCTACCCTAACGAATGTCAAAAATCTACAAAAGGGTTCTACGAATGACAGCTCCCTCTAAACGTGTGACGTGATTTATGTATGGCCCTTAACCTTCGGTATGCCTGGTAGGGTCTGTCAGACCCATCTGTACACATGAACCGTTGTATTTCCTTCAAATTCGAAATTCGCGCCTAACCGCACTTAGTAGCTGGCCGTTATGAATTGCTAGACGCCCGCCACCCGCCACCTCAGTCCGGAGCGCGCTCTTGTTGTAGTAGGACGTGCGTATAGTTCGCGCGGGTCTCACAGACCCGACCAGGCACACGACGTGACGTTTCTATGTAAGTATTTTTTGTTAGTGTTTTTGGAAATTGATGTTATTTTTGTGCTTAAATATAATATATTTTCCATTATTTTAGTTCCAAAATGGGGAGCCATCTGTGCGATGATGATATTAGTATTTTATTACTCGACGCGGCTGAAGATGACGTAGTTTTCAATTCAAGTGGAGAAGAATCCGATCACGTGAGTCAGGGAAGCGAGGCATCTGAGTCAGAGACACAAAACAATGATTTTGGTGGGGGAGCTGTTGCGGAAGAAAGTTCGTCAAAACGCAATATATTTGTGAGACCTGTAAGAGTCACTTATGTCTGGATCATGCAATTTTCCAATGTGCAATTTGCTTCCGAACTAGAGCCCTGGAAAATTCCGATAGAAGTGATGAAGACTGAATATTTTCTAGTTATTAATAAGTGCATAGAAGTGCCTTATATTTTTATATAGTCTGATTGAGATCTCTTTAGTTTTTAATACGTAATGTGTGTTATAAGAGCAACGACGTATTTTTTTTGTTGTTAAAAGCACTACCTAAGTTTAATTGGAAAAACAATTATTAAAAGTTGTTGATTTGCAATATTGTTTCGTTTTATTTTGTAACATATACCCCTAGTAAAAATATTAGTACATTTTAATAACTTATTTATTAATTGTTATTTGAGAAATTACAATTAAAAAATCCGGGTCTGATAAACCCACCAGGCATACCGTGTAACTTTTTGCCTCCAGGCATACCGAAGGTTAATGCCGTCCGTCACGGAACGCTATCCATTTGTAAAGGCGGCATCTGCTCGACTCATATCGCGCGATTGATAACTCTCACATTAATCTAAAGGGGGCGCTTTAAAACTATTTTGGGTAGCGAGAGTCGAGTTGTGAGCAATGAGTTTTAACGTTACAATGTAGTGGATGAATATGTGAATGAATTATAATTTTAATTTAATGAGCAATGCTGGCTATTAGAGAAAATGTTTTTTGTGTGACTATAAATAATCCTCCACGAATCGTTTCTCACTGAATTCTCAAGGTTCCTGAGAAGTTGCATTCATAGACGGGTAGATATGTAGGTACGGTAAACATTTTGATGTGGATTTGTTTGGACTTTCAAATTAGATGTACCTACAAGAAGTAACTCCATTGTCTTTGACAGCAGTAGATACATAATATCTACAGATGTATGGCAGAAACATACGGTCCCTATCCCGACCTTTCTTCAAAACCATACGAATATTTATTTCACAGCCTTTTTATTATTTTTTTGATGGGGAATTATCAAATAACTTCTCCCGCTCTGACCGGAGCGGGAGGGTGTGTCAGACTCTTACTGATTAAAACCCACCCATGTTCCTTCCGTTGCCTAAGTTGCCACGGGCCTCGGTAACCCTTTTGGACATTCCTGCGACCCCGGCTGACATCGGCCCTATTGGACCCCTACACTTGTGCTGACGACATCTCTTTGAGGCGCGCGTGGAACACAACGCGCCGTCGACCCGGGCTTATCGGATTCTGATTCTCAGGCTGCCTAAGCCACCTTCCCAATTGCGTCATTAAAACCAACATAACATAGTAGCCTACTTAGGTAGATATTTTTTTTTGCAAAAAAGAATAGACAGTCATGGGGACTGCCGTAAGTAAAACCTAAAACTTTGGATCAGAATCAGAATCAGAATCAGAATATTTGTTAAACATGGGTATTTACTTAATGGTTTTAGGTTAACGTATTTGAGCGCTATGTTTTGCCGCGAAGGCATACAAATTTTAATTAAAATGTAATTTAATAAAACTAAAATATTTGGATTAACATATTATATGACAAGGTGTCGTTTTGAATCCTCGTCAAATTTCAGGAGGCTGCTATGAAAGACATATATAATCAAATAAAATTACGATACCTGCTCAATAATTAATACATACTTGTTCATTTAGTTATTTAAGTTTGACAGTATTTTAGAATACACCCCTTTCACATAGCATAATCGGCCCGTTGCGTATGCGGTAGTGTATATGTAAAAGGACAGTTACGGTGCGGTATTACACGGGCCGAGTTTTATCATGCGTGTCCCAAACACTTTTCCGAAATTTAGAAAAAAAAGATCTCCTTATTTTATTATTGATTAGTGTCGAGAATCATTAGCATATTTACCTCCTTGAATTTGACGAGTATGCAAAACGACACGCATATACATATAATATAATATATATGAATATGCGTGCATATTATGCACTAGTTGCGCCCCGCGGTTTCACCCGCATACGTTTTGACCCCGTGTGTATATCTAGATAAAAATCTTATGTGTTATTCCTGGTTATAAACTATCTGTGTGCCAAATTTCATCCAAATCCGTTCAGTACTTTTTGCGTGAAAGAGTAACAAACATCCATCCATCTATACTTACAAACTTTCGCATTTGTAATATTAAGTAGGATATACATTTATATACACTGGCCGATGCGCGTCCCTAATCTGGCGCAACACGTGGCGTGGTTAGCATGTCGGTGACGCGAACTCATAAAACCCATTTTACCCCTACCATCACTGTACGCGTCTGAAGCAGTTTTCACTCCAAAAAACATAATTTCTTCCTTCTTGATCAAAATAACAACATCAATTCAAGCATATCTCAATAGAACCCTTCGAACTGAATCAATTTAAAGGCAACTCGAGACAACGATTGGATAAATTAAAAACGCCAAGTAAATTGCTATGTCAATCAGATGGCGCTGCGTCATTGCTCAGGCAATCAATCTTCATGAGACCGCGGAGTCTTTAAGAAAAATAAATTGCTTCTTACGTAACAGTGTACGAGATAAACTCGCAATATGAGTGTAAGCTTCGTGTGAGAATAAGGTGTCACGTCTGTACATAAATATTGGGATTAGAATGACGGGCCTAATGGGGTTCACATCATTTGAAATGGAGAATAGTCAAGGTTGTTTTGCCAATTTATTTGTACCTACCTGCTGTTGCTGTGTGTTACGTAATTACCCTGGTATGCAGGGTAATTACGTAGCACACAGTAACAATGGATTTTATTTGGACAGCTGTTCAACTATAGTTGAGCAGATCAGCAACAGTTTTCGAATATATGAAGCAATGGATTAGCAATATCCTTCAAAATCATTCCATCATTATTGAACGTATGTTACGCAATTAGGATGCTGTTTGTTTTTTTTTGTATGGTATTGATGTAACAGTTGACAGAATTTGAATAAAAGGGGAAATAAGAATAGAATGCCATTGATTTTAGGAAGGCTAAAACATTGCAATTTGGGTCCGTATTAAGTCAGTTTTATTAGAGTTCCGTAGTCAACAAGGAACCCTTATAGTTTCGCCATGTCCATCTGTCTGTCCCTGGTTTAAATTAGAGACTCTTAGTACTAGAAATTTGTTTTTTCTCGTCTCGTATTGTGATTTTTTATTTAAATTTTTGTAAGTAATACATATAATTATGGACTATTTGTGTCTGATAATAAGTAGTGTGGAGTATCGTTGGATAGGCCGTTCAAAAATAGTGTCGGTCTATGAAAACCACTTTTTGATTGAAGTATCCGTTTGGGTAATAAAGCTTTGGTTTGGGCAAATTTTTGTTACGTAAGTAAAAATATAATATATAAGGGGCTTGTGGCTAAGTAATAACAGCCGCACGGGTCGAACGATAAGGTTAAGCTACGTTTGCCACGGTTGGTCCGTGGATGGGTGACCATCTTTGCATACCAAGACCTCTCCGTGCCTCGGAAAGCACGTTAAGCCGTTGGTCCCCCCGGAGGACACGGTGGAGCATACGGTGGAGGTCTGCCCGGCTTGGGCAGAGCACCGCCGTGTCCTCGTGGAGGCGATCGGCGGCAGAGACCTCTCGCGTCTGGCCCTGGTTCAGGCCATCGTACGGAGCGAGAGGGCATGGGCAGCCGTCACCTCCTTCTACGAAGCAGTAATACTCGCGAAGAACGAGGCGGGACGGTTGAGGGAAAGGCAAATTTCGCGCCCTCTCGCCCCTAGCCGCCGCAGGAGACGCCCTGGGCGTCAGGAATCCCGGGCGGATTTCCGGCCACCGTAGGCGCGGGCTTGCGGACGGTGAGCAATGGGTAGCTCACCGTCCGGTAAGGACAAGGCCCGGGTCGACGGCGCGGTGTATTCCACGCGCGCCTCACAGAGATGTCGTCAGCACATAGGTAGGGGTCCACTAGGGCCGATGCCTGCCGGGGTCGCGGGAAGGTACTTATGGGTCACCGAGGCCCCCGCAACACAGGCAACAGGAAGGAATACGGGTGGGTTTTAGTCAGTAAGAGTCTGACAAACCCTCCCGCTCCGCCCAGAGCGGGAGAAGTTATTTGATGATTTCCCAACCTCAAAAAAAAAAAAAAAAGCCGTTGGTCCCGGCTGTCATTTGTAGATTTTTGACAATCTTTACGGGTAGTCAGACTATTGTGTATTGTGTTACCCAGTAACTGGATTGTGGAGGTCAGATAGGCAGTCGCTCCATGTAAACTACTGGTATTCAGCTGCATCCGGTTAGATTGGAAGCTGACCCCAACATAGTTGGGAAAAGGCTAGGCAGATGATGGTAGTATAATATATAACGAAATATAAAGGAAAACTATCATAGCTAAGTAGGCTTTAAAAATTAACGAGTAATACAATTAGTCGACCAACTTACATTTTTAGTAAGAGAATTGACCGTGACATAATAAATATCGCTATATGATGAGAACATGTTTTTCAACTACAATTTTAAGTTTGTTTTTACGATAAATTAATCCCAACTACGGAACCTTCATTGTGCGTGGTCATCTGTAGGGCACGTGGTAGTAAACACAATTATCAAAATCAAAAGTCATTTATTCAAACTAGGCTGAAAATTAGCACTTTTCGAACGTCAAAGTTACATAAGACAGTCCCCCAAAAATGCCCGCCCGTCACCACTTCCTAGTGCTTTAGCTGGGAAGAAGAAGTGGTGAAACAAACTCCCCAGCAGCACGTCTGTCTGTTTAGTTATATAAACTTGATTCTATAGAAATCGTATGCAAAGTAATTAACATTATAACCCTTTGACCGCCACGTCAAAAATGCAAAAACGTGCCCTCGGCGCCGAGCTTTTTTTTTTTGAGGCTGGGAAATCATCAAATAACTTCTCCCGCTCTGGGCGGAGCGGGAGGGTGTGTCAGACTCTTACTGACTAAAACCCACCCGTATTCCTTCCTGTTGCCTGTGTTGCCAGGGGCCTCGGTGACCCATAAGTACCTTCCCGCTCAGCGCCGAGCTACGCATTATTCCTTATAAATCTGTTATGTAGTCGTGACCGTGGCGTACTAGGCACTTTTTGGCTTGTCATCTATACATGAATGTGGCGGTCAAAAGCTTAAACGTTACAAATGACCTTGTTTTCTTTCGTTTCATGATAACTATAATTTTCAACAAAGATTGTACCTACTGATAACCAATCTATTTTTGTTTTTGTAGGCATATTTGAATATGGAACCCCAAAAAGGTGCTCAGGGTAATAGCAGCTCTTGGCATAGCATTAGCTGCCTCAGGTGTCAATAAAATATAATCTAATGTAGCTCGTCTGGACGTAAACATGTTTACCGTGTTCGGGATCCCACTTGGAACGAGTTTTTTCTTTATCAATTGTTACATGGATAAGCCTAGATATTTATAAATTGTTCTTGGTTTCTCCTTTTTTTTTTTTTTGAGGGTGGGAAATCATCAAATAACTTCTCCCGCTCTGGGCGGAGCGGGAGGGTGTGTCAGACTCTTACTGACTAAAATCCACCCGTATTCCTTCCTGTTGCCTGTGTTGCCAGGGGACTCGGTGACCCATAAGTACCTTCCCGCGACCCCGGCAGGAATCGGCGCTAGTGGACCCCTACATTTGTGCTGACATCTCTTTGAGGCGCGCGTGGAATACGACGCGCCGTCGACCCGGGCCTGGTCCTTGCCGGACGGTGAGCTACCCATTGCTCACCGTCCGCAAGCCCGCGCCTACGTTGGCCGGAAATCCGCCCGGGATTCCCGACGGCCAGGGCGTCTCCTGCAGCGGCTAGGGGCGAGAGGGCGCGAAACTTGCCTTTCCCTCAACCATCCTCCTTCGCGAGCATTACTGTTTCGCAGAAGGAGATGACGGCTGCCCATGCCCTCTCGCTCCTCTTGTTTTCCCTGACATAATTTCTGGTTAATAACAAGCCAAAAAATAATTAAATAACAACAAAATTGATAATTAGATTATGTTGGTCTTCCTTCCTACCTTAGTTTCGTAACGATAGTTCTTAGAACACTTCGGCACTTACGTAAGTGTAATTTAAATTACTGTTACTAAGGTACCAAACCTGAAATCGCTAGAAAACCAGTTTTGCTTCTCCATACATTTATGTAGGTTTGTTCGCATAAATCTAAAACTGTAGGGAACAGCTCCTTTGTTTTTCACGATTACATCGTTGATCCCATAGTAAAAGTTATTTATTTATTTGTAGGAGAACCAACAGCTATAATAAATTGATGACAATTGTATATGCTACACACAGCCAATTACAGGGGGTGACGGGTAAAATCAGAGAAACTAGCAGATATCTTAGGATCACTAACAAGCACGATAGAAAAAAATATATAAGTTACGTTCTGCTCGAAAAAATCGGCGTTTTGCTTAGTGCATGCAGAATAGGTTTTGGTTGAAAACAGGTCAAATGAGAACTCTTTACAAAGGTTATTAAAGTCCTTACTCGCTTGCACTATCTATGAGTTTTGCTTGTAGTTAGAAGAAGAAAAATTAATGGAGATAGGTGAATTAAATCTAATTGATCTCTCTACTTGAAATATACTACATATATGATGAACACAATAATCCCGTTTTAGGTTTTCAGTTATTTCAATAACACTTTATTTATTATACTTGTGGCGGCATCTACATCGCCACATGTGAACTACACAACACACTGACGTCACGCAAAATCTTGCATCGCGCAAGCAGAGATTAACGCGCAACTAGCATAAATACAACATTCCGACATCAACCGTCGGGCAGTTTCCCACCAGACACGACACCCGTCTGGTCGGAGGATCCTCCCTTTTCTATGGAGGATGAGTGAACTTTACACCCTGTTCCTCATGCATCTATATACTTTACTGCATCCGGTTAGACCTGAAGCTGACCCCAATAATGGAAAAGGCTAGGAAGAGTGATTGATATAATAAAAATACCAGCCTGTTACTGCCCCACTGCAGGGCAAAGGCCTCTTCTCATAAAGAGAAGGCACGAGCATTGATTACCACGCTTGCTCAAGACGAGTTGGCGATTTCAGACTTATATTAACTTTAAGTCCAGAAGCAGTAATGCTCGCTAAAGAGGAGGAGGGACGGTTGAGGGAAAAGCAAATTTCGCGCCCTCTCGACTCTAGCCGCCGCAGGAGACGCCCTGGGCGTCGGGAATCCCGCCGCCGTAGCCACCGTCACCGTCACCGCCACCGGTGTGGCCACCGTAGGTGCGGGCTTGCCGACTGTGAGCAATGGATAGCTCGCCGTCCGATAAGGACCAGGCCCGGGTCGACGGCGCGTTAAGTTCCACGCGCGCCCCAAAGAGATGTCGTCAGCACAATAGTAGGTCCACTAGGGCCGATGTCTGCCGGGATTGTGCGAAAGTCTGGAAAGGATACTGAGTCCCCTGGCAACACAGGCAACGGAAGGAATATGGGTAGGTTTTAGTCAGTAAGAGTCTGACACACCCTCCCGCTCCGCCCAGAACGGGAGAAGTTATTTGAAAATTTCCCAACAAAAAAAAATGGTTTCCTCACTATGGTTCTCCTTCACGAATGTCAGTAATGTCCAAGATAAACTCAGAAAGTACAATATATGAATTGAAAAAGTTACATTGGTACTTACTTGCTCGGATTTGAACCCATAACCATGAGAGGCATGAGAGGCGCTGGGCCTCAGGACATTCTTCGACTGAGTGATACTATACTTTAGTGACTGGCTTATCCTTCCACTACGATACAATGTCCCTGTCTTATTCCCGCTACGCAAGTTAATGCTCTCCTTCCACTTTAGATTATCATCGCTGGACATCTAGGCAATTCTATTTGTTTTCAACTTTCAACTACCATAACACGAATCATGTTTACAGGCGTTACATTAAAATCGATACCCATTAAGTTGGACACTTTACGTGACATGTTCACAAATTCAACATGAACTATCACGTCATTTAATGACACTGAAAAAGAGACTCTATGTTGATGATAGTAAAGTGTAGAAGTTTAATTCTGTGCATTATCGTCAGTTCTTAGTGGAATGGTCGATTGTCGGACGGTATTTCGTTATGCATTTCCCTAGGATAGGTAAATTGCATTGTTTAGTAGTTCAGCAACTAGTTAACATTACATTGTTGGCTTATTTAACTTATGAAGGTTTATTTAAATTTTCACTTGATGCTTGAGTGGCAGGGGTGCCGTTACTGTACGGGTTTGAAGTCCGGATAATTGCACATGTTAAAAATAGTTAAGTACAGGAGCGTATACTGGGGTCGTTACCTACGTTTTAAATATAGAAGACTTGCGACCCGCCCCGCTGTTTTGCAAGGGAGCAATGTACCGGAGTGGTGACTTGTCAAAACATCGAGATTAGCTGTGCTGTTCATAAGTAAAATAAAATAAAATAAAAATAGTAACTTTAAATTCATGTTATGATATGTTGTTGTTTTTAATGTGTTGCTGTTGTTAATGTTATGTGTGTTGTTGTTATGTTTAATTTATTAAAAACATAGAGCTTCCAGAATAAGTTCTTCAAATTATGGTGAAAACTGCATGAAAGTCCATGTTTTTATTTATTTATTTATTTATATATACTTTATTGTACGCAACAAAAATACATTAAAAAAAAACAAACACTACAAAATATACAATGTGTGGCCTTATCGCTTATCGCGCAGCGAACTCTTCCAGGCAACCATGGAATGGACAGTCCTTCATGTAGTTATGAAGAACTCTAAGCGGTCAAACAGACAGATCTGAAAAGCGACTTTATTTTATACAATTTTGAGATAAGAAGACAATTTAAAATTATGGTCTTAGAAAACCAGTAGTTTACGAGTTTTTGTTTTTTACTGAGAACAAGATTAAAGAGCGAGACTTTGGTACTTATTACTTGATACTCCCAAGCCAAGTCAGAGGCCCATTGGGCGGCATAAAAACTCTAACAGTAAGTCACTAACCACTAGAAAAAGAAAGTAGACTTGATACTCCTTGATTACTACCTAGTAATGAAGGAGTATCAAGTCTTTCTTTTGTGTCTAAAAAAATGATAAATTGATGAGCGAGATTTCACTCCTCGATTATTAATTACCAGTTCTACATACATAAATAAACTTACGCCGTTTTCCCATGGAGGTTGGCAGAAACTACAGAACGCCACCTGCTACGGTCCTTACATGCACCTTTTGCTTTGTTTACGTTCATACATCAGCGGGGTAATTGCTTCATCATCATCATTCTCCTGCCCTTATCCCAATTTATTTGGGGTCGGTGCAACATGCCGCTTTCTTCCATAATTCTCTATTAGTTGTCATCTCGGTAGTCACCCCCGTTCTAACCATATCATCTTTCACACAGTCCATCCATCGTTTCTTTGGTCTTCCCCTACTCTTCAAGTCATCGACATTCATACTCAAGACTTTCTTCACGACATTTTCCTCATTCCTCCGCATCACATGCCCATACCATGACAACCGATTTTTGCATATTTTTTCAGTTACCGGTGCCACTTTCAGACTTCCTCTTATGTACTCATTTCTTATTCTATCCATTCGTGTCACGGGGTAATTTCATAACACTTCATTCTTCTTCTTCATCGCAATAGGTTTCATTTGAAAGTTCACCCACGTCCATTTCGGTGTCAAGCAGTTGAGCAGATGAATTTTCCAAACTCATCTATGAAGTAATGGGTTAGCAATATCCTTCAAAACTCTCGGATTGTCATTGAAAGTTTGTTACGCAATTAGGTTCCGTGTCATACACGTACGCCGGTTGCGAGTACTACGCACCTGACCTTTCTGAAGAACATCACCAATTAGGTCACTATATGTCCTTCTAGGGCGTTCCCGCCCGGCGTTACAAATCACATCTGCCTTATAAATAAGTACATTTAGTCAGTTGATAATGTTAATAACTGGTTCTGTATTGAATAATTTGTGCCAGGTCTTTCCTTAGAAATTATAATTAGCATTAGCAAGCAAAAAAATGCCGAACTAATGTCAGGGCTTTCACGCAAATGTCTTACGCGAAATTTTGTTTCGCGCATGTGTACCAGATCCCTTGCGGTCTTATAGAATATTTAACGGTGTCTCTGCAATGCATCTACTGCAAACAAATAGGTGACATCACTTATCGTTGCTCTCAGAACATTACACACGCTTTCAAGAAAATAGCGGCAACACACAAGAATTTTATATAAGTGTTGGATATTCTTAGCGTAGTGAACACCTAAGTGCTAATGTTAGATTATAATGATTAACAGTGATTATGTTTACTCGTTCCTTCTTTAAAGAAAAATATACCTATAATAGCGCAGCAAGCGGCGCCTTCTAGTTTTGTTACGAAGTTACTGGAATCACCGAAAAGGTCGGATAAGAGTGACATTGGCTGGTCACTCTAGCAGAGCGTCGCATCGATGGTTATGTGGCGCCTGTCTTCCGATGACAGCAGGGATATCAGCGAGGCCGCTACTATACCACGTCCACGACACACACTTTACACTTCTGGTAAGGCTATCCTGTGCCGTAATATACAGGTTGGTTTTTTGAGACGGGCCGGTAAGGGCGGGTGCCTTAACCATTGTAGCCACAGCAAAACGGTCTTAGGAGACCGTCCTTAACTTTTTAAGAAATATAGATCTACATTCACAGATTTTGGAAAAAAAAATTACAGTCGGCAAGAAAATATACAGTTTTCACAAAATCATTTTTTGGTATCAATTGATCCTGTTTCTTACAGGGATCAAAAAACGCTATAGGATCAACAGAGGTTTGAGTACTAGAAATGTCAGAAATCGCAAAAAACTTTTACATACATTTCGCAAGAAAGAACCTCAAGCTTACTTTTTTATGATGCGTGCACTTTCTGTTGAGTGCGAACGTGTGTAAGTTACCCTTTTTATAGCGATATAATGTACATAATAACTAGCCAATTTTTCAAGAATTTATTTTCCTATGTTACGAGTATATAAAACAAAGCTCTTTAATTTTAAAGTTTTACTACGGGACACAAAAAAATGTTATATGATTCTTCAAATCAATAATTTGTTACTATAAATGAAGTCCAATAAATAATTCGTGATTTTAAAACTCCGGGATTAAAACGTCATAATTATTATTCCGGGATTTATAATAATAATCTTTATTACACAAGAAAGAAGTTACAAAATAGTGTGAAGTCCCTGTCTCATGTGCTAGGTGGTACAGAATCTTATGCAATAAGATTAACTAAAATAAAAAGAATATGGTAACAGCAAAATAAAAAAGTAAAATAAATTAAAAGCGGTTAAAAGAAGCCTGTATTGAGTTTGTGTTTGTGTGTAAGTTTGTGTCTCAGTGTGAGCTTACGATTGTGTGTGTGTGTGTGTGTGTGTGTGTGTGTGTGTGTGTGAGTGTGTGTATGTATGTGTGTGTGTGTTAATGCTTGATCAGGAGGGGTTTTAATGTTACGAAATAGATATGATAACTTTCTCTGTTTCGTCATAGTTCAACGACAGTAGCCATGGCTTAAGACTCTGTTTGACTTTGTGTAGAGTTAGTTTATAAATAGAAAGTTTTTTGTTAATTTTATTAAATATACTCGGTACGGTAAATATACTCGACCTATTGCGATTCCTGATTATCATAGAAGAGCGTATACAGCGACACGCGTGCGTGCGGTACAGGTGCGTGCTTGTGCAGACCTGCGTACTCTTGAAACAGATTTCTGCACGCAGGCAACACGTGCGCTCAGTGGTCGAAGAACTTACGTTTTTAAATCCCGTAAGTAAATGAGATACTTTTTATATTAATAGTTGATCGCTGACTGTTCACACCGCCGTCGACGGCGGTGTGTGCTATCAATGAGACTACTCGCTCAGTGACGCTTGCATGGTGGGCAGCACACTCGCTATGAGACTCACACTAGGTACATACGCATAAATAACATACATAATCACCCTATAATGTTCCCACTGCTGGGACACGGGCCTCCTCTATGTGAGAGGGAGTGGGCCGTAATCCACCACGCGGGCCCAGTGCGGGTTGGTAGATGTCACATGTCTTCGAATTTTTGGTTCTAGGATTGATAGGATCTACATACGCATATCTGTAAGTAATCGCTTGCCACCGTCGCGAACTCGTTGCTCGTCGCTCGCCAACTCGTTTTTAGTCGCTAGCTCTACTCGATTCTCGTTAATCGCCGGCAGTGGGACAGATGCCTTAAAGTAACTAAATTTTTAACTAAACCAAAGTCAGACACGAAAGTGAATCTAACAAATTTAATTAAAGTATCATGTTTCATACATGAATACGATTTTAGTTTTGAAAACTTTCTGTATTCAATACATAAGTAACTTTTGTAAATCTACGCTTTGAATATCGAAATACTTTTAATAAAGTAAGTTTTTAATATTACAAGTTGCAGAAAGTTTGGTCTTAAATAAAAACGAATTGAAATGAATGGACAACAAAAATATTCTTGGCAATATAAGCTCCATAAAATACTTATAGAGATACTTTTTTTTTTGGGTGGGAAATCATCAAATTACCTCCTGCTCTGGGTGGAGCGGGAGGATGTGTCAGACTCTTACTGACTAAAACCCACCCGTATTCCTTCCGTTGCCTGTATTGCCAGGGGCCTCGGTGCCCTTTTAGTACCTTCCCGCGACCCCGGCTTATAGAGATACTTAAAGTCATACATCCATATTATATAATACTACTTACTTCTGCTAGCTAAGCTTAAGATATACTAAAATAACAGCCACATTTTAATAAAAAAAACTGCCTCGTTGGTCTAATGGTTGCAAGTGCTACTGTTGAGAATGAGGTCCTGGGTTCTATTCCCGGATCAGGCAAAGTGTTATTGGGTTTTTCATCCGGAATTTCTCAGTAAAAGTCCGAAGTCTGGATTTGTGCCCGGTTGATGGCAATAGAAGATTGAGAAGCATGTGTGGTGTGACTATAAATGATAGGCTGAAAAATGATGTGATAAGGCAACGGTGCGGTTTAAAGGAAGATGTAGTGACAAAAATTGAAAAGAGTATGCTTAGATGGTTTGGTCATGTTGAGAGGATGAATGAAAGGCGACTAACAAAAGATATTTACAAAACAGACGTGAGTGGAAATGCCGGGAGGGGACGCCCGAGAATGATATATAGTGCTCTCATTAATGATGTTCTTCAAAAAGGTCAGGTGCGTAGTACTCGCAACCGGCGTGCGTGTATGACCAGTATGAACGTAAACGAAGCAAAAAGAGTATGTAAGGAGCGTAGCAGGTGGCGTTCTATAGTTTTTGCCTACCCCCATGGGAAGAAGGCGTGAGTTTATGTTTGTATGTTTTTATGTATGCTGGCAATAGACTCGCCCCTATTACATGGGACCTAAACATAACTGGTGAAATGTGGGTGTACTATAGGTACAAATACTCTGCCGAACCCTTTCGGGGATTACAGGCGTGATGTTATGTTACTTTTATGAAAATTCCCTGTATACTACGTTTGTATACTACGTTTGTATACTACGTTTGTGTACTACGTTTGTATACTACGTTTGTATACTACGTTTGTATACTACGTTTGTATACTACGTTTGTGTACTACGTTTGTATACTACGTTTGTATACTACGTTTGTATACTACGTTTGTATACTACGTTTGTGTACTACGTTTGTATACTACGTTTGTATACTACGTTTGTATACTACGTTTGTATACTACGTTTGTATACTAAGTTTGTATACTACGTTTGTATACTACGTTTGTGTACTACGTTTGTATACTACGTTTGTATACTACGTTTGTATACTACGTTTGTATACTACGTTTGTATACTACGTTTGTATACTACGTTTGTATACTACGTTTGTATACTACGTTTGTATACTAAGTTTGTATACTACGTTTGTATACTACGTTTGTGTACTACGTTTGTATACTACGTTTGTATACTACGTTTGTAGTTTTGGTCTCAGCAGTCAAAATATACAGAGACTCAGGACTGGTGACGCGGAAGCAAACAACGTGACGTACAGTTGTCCGTGTGAAAAGCACTTAGTCCTGAGGTTGACTCCGCAGTCTTCAGTAACAATTTCCCATTGCTTGCATTCCTGCATATACTACCTAATGTCACAACGCTGATGAAATTTGGCACATGAATAGAACATAATCTGAATAAGGTCTTACAATACTTTTTATTCCGATATTACCACGGGATCGAGACTTATGCGGGTGAAACCGTGGGGCGCAGCTAGTATACTCGTAATATAACAGTAAGTTGTAAACACGAATTTCTCATTAACATTTATATAGACTGGCCGCTACAATGACAATTGGGCGAAAATTTTAAAGTCCAAAAGTAAACCAAAAGTTAGACCAAAAGTTTTAAACTTCGAATTTCGAACGAATACGCGTTCTAGTAGATGATAGATGTGCATTTAAACTGGAAACAGGAGCTAGCTTAAATTTTATCAGCACACAATTTATCAGCACAATTTTATGCTTTCAGGAGCCTTAGAGATAATTATGTTGGATCTAAAGCAACTAAAGGCTATATATTACGCGCTAGTAGAATCTAGATTAACCTGCCGGCCCGCGCGACACCGATTCGTAGTCAAACAATAGAAAATCAATTATGTCTCATTAGCTGTCCTTGACCAATTAAGATATAGCATAATGCTTTGGGGTAACAGCTATAGTTATAATTGTCATAAAGCGTTTGTTTTACAGAAAAGTGCCTTAAGGAGTATAATAAGGATCTCACATAGAGATATTTTAGCAGTACCATTTTTACATATATTACTATCCCTAAATCATTTTGCTAAAGTATATTACGAGTATGAATCGCAAGAGGAACGTAAGATAAGATAAAGTATAAGAAGGAAGGATTTTAAACACAAAATGGCACCAAATTTTTATATAGCTAAGCATTGTTCCAAATACCAAGCAGTGGAGTAATTTAATAGGTTATCGACTTATTTAAAATTATTAGTTTATAGCTCTCACTCTTTTAAAACGAAATTAAAAACCTTCTTGTTGGAAAAATGTTTATACTTGGCATCGGAATTTATGTCAAATCATAAAAAATAGTCACTAATAAAAATGGCAGTGAACAAGCTTTAAAATAAATTATCTTTTTAAGTTGTACTCTTAATATTTTGACACTGAATTTGACTGTATATTTATTTGTTGACATATTTAAAATTAATTGACTCTTGAACTAAACATTTCACATCAACTTTAATTAGGCTTTAAATGTATTATTTATTTGTATAAATTACATAATTAATTAATAAAAATAACAAAATGATATCCTAACTTAACTAAAACTATACACAAACAAAAAGGCGGAAGAGCTCATTTGGGCATCAAAAAATTCGTCCGCATGGCTGTCAATGGGAAAAGTGCCCAAAAAGCTGGCAGCATTGCCACGTTGGATGGCAATGCTGATTCTTTGGGCTAAAAAAAGGCCAGCCCTCTGGTCACGTGAAGACTCTACCAACCGTTTGGCGATGTCCCGAAATACTCGATGAGCACTGGGACCCCAAGGCCCTAGTGTTTCTGTTAGTATTTAAATGTATTGTTTCTGCGTGTGATATTTTTATTTAATGTGTAATGGTCAACACAATGTTAATTTTTAATGAATGAAATGAGTGAAATGAATGAAATGAATGAAATGAATGAAATGAATGAAATGAATGAAATTAACGAAATTAACATTAAAATTAATGAAATTAATAATTGTATTTGCTTTGAGAACAGAATTTAGATAGTATCTATATGTTGATTGTGAGTTCTGACATGAAAAAAAAATAGGAGCCCGAATAATTTAGAACGTTTATGGGAAAAGATTTTTGCGATTTCCGACTTTTGTAGCGGCCAGTCTAATCATCATAAAAAACGGCCAATTGCGTGTCGGACCACGCACAAGGAAGGCTTACATATTCGGGATGAATTTATCCCAAGAACAAACTTAACATTGTAGTTGGTAAAATATTCTCCCATACATCGATGTCAGGCACAGTCAATTTATTATCCAACTGCAAATGTAAGTTTGTAATCGCATCGCATTATTTCACTACAAATGAGTGATTTTCGAAAATCGCTAATTTGTACCAATTCGCTAATTTTGCTAAGCTGTGATACCTTGCTTCTTGCCAAATTTCATGATTCTAGATTAACAGGAAGTACCCACCATAAAGGTTTTGATTTATTTGAAAATATATCGCATAAATTTTTATTTTTTAGAGCTCTAAGGGATCGTAAACCGCAGGTTCCTTACCTGACACGGCAGCTTCGGGAGGTTCCTGTGTCAGATAAGGCGGGAGGAAACGCCCGGGTGTCACCACTGTGTGGATCGCCCGGAGGACACGGTGGAGCATACGGTGGAGGTCTGCCCGGCTGGGGCAGAGCACCACCGTGTCCTCGTGGAGGCGATCGGCGGCAGAGATCTCTCGCGTCCGGCCCTGGTTCAGGCCATGGTACGGAGCGAGAGAGCATGGGCAGCCGTCACCTCCTTCTGCGAAGCAGTAATGCTCGCGAAGGAGGAGGCGGGACGGTTGAGGGAAAGGCAAATTTTGCCCCTCTCGCCCCTAGCCGCCGCAGGAGACGCCCTGGGCGTCGGGAATCCCGGGCGGATGTCCCGCCACCGTAGGCGCAGGCTTGCGAACGGTTAGCAATGGGTAGCTCACCGTCCGGTAAGGACAAGGCCCGGGTCGACGGCGCGTTGTATACCACGCGCGCCTCAAAGAGATGTCTGAGCACAAGTGTAGGGGTCCACTAGGGCTGATGCCTGCCGGGGTCGCGGGAAGGTACTAATGGGTCATCGAGGCCCCTGGCAACACAGGTAAAAGGAAGGAATACGGGTGGGTTTTAGTCAGTAAGAGTCTGACACACCCTCCCGCTCCGCCCAGAGCGGGAGAAGCTATTTGATGATTTCCCATCCAAAAAAGAAAGGGATCGTAAACCAATATCCACCTCCACGCGTTCCTGAGCAAAAGGGTCTTGACAGACGGATAGACGGACGGATGGACGAACAACGAAGTGATCCTATAAGGGTTCCGTTATAAATTCCTGAAAAGTAATTTGGAGTTTCTTTTCCTACGAAATGTATGGAAAAGTTTTTTTGTGATTTCTGTTTCTTCTAGTACTCAAACCTTAGTTGGTTTATAATTGTTTTTGATGCTCATAAGAAACAGGACCTATTGGCATCAAAACAAAAAAAGTGAGCGGTCGGGAGACCTACGTCAGGAATGAAGTTCTTTCTCACGTATGATTTAAAACAAAAAAAAATCGCAACCGCCATCTTGGATTTTCATTTAGACGATTTCCGCCAGTTTACTTCTACCGCAAGCCACGTTAAAGAACTTCGTTCCAGCCATTTTGCTGTACAATTTCTTCAAAATCTGTGTATGCTGATCAAAAGTCTCAAAAAGTTAAGGACAGTCTCCTAAGACCGATTTCCTGTCAGCTACACGAAATCGAAATCGTTTATTCGTTTAGTCAACGAATAAAGTATAGGTACTTTATCCGTCCGCTCTTACTGCCCCATCTCAAAAATCCACGCTGTCTCGATGATGGTAATCATGTACATGGTGAAATCTGTAACTATCTGCAATCGTTTGGCTCGTCTTTTTACAATTTGCTGTAGACTATAGAGGAATACAAACATAATGCAATATGTTCATAACAAATAGCGTGATAATATATAGCCTACCAACTGACCAGACTTTTAGGGAACATCTATGCAAAATTTGAACAGAATCTATCCGGATAGAAATTGCTTGATGCTGGAACATAGGTACATTCAGACCGACAAAAATTCTACTACCGTAATCGGCGTAAACAGCGAATTTTACACTAAAAATCAAAATTGTTTCCCAGCTATTATTTTTGCACAAAGTTACTGAGTTTGATGTACGGAATGACGGCGTCGTGAAGGGTCTAGTTGTATGTATTGTGTTGTCTTATGACTCCCACCCAAGCGAAGTTGCAGGAAGAAGCTAGTTAAAATAGAAATGAAGAATTCGTGTTATGTCGATAGGAATGGAAATACGCAGAGATTATAAAGTGTCAAATAGGAACTTACGACAATCTGCTTCTTCTATGATATAAATTGCTAGTGAGATTCGCTTCACGTTCCGCTTCGCCTGATCTGCACCAGCCCTAAACTAATCAATCTGCTTAGTTAGCCTTTTAGCCAAACTACGTTGGGGTCGGCTTCCAATTTAATATATTTTACATGGAGCAACTGCCTATCTGACATCAACAACCCAGTTACTGAATAACACGATTATGTAAGATCGATTGTCAGAGTTTTTGGCCCTAAACCTATGAAGCAATATTAGGTATACAACCCGATTACGTCCCGAAACTGAGAGTTACCAAACATCGCGTGTTTGGAGACACTAAAAATACTGTTATTAAAGGCAGCACAGGTTCTTTTAAAGTTGCCCGCCAAATGGTTACGTATAAACTTGTACTATGTAATTAATTTTCGTAATTCCAGTTTTTCATTCTACAGTCACCTCTTGAATGAGTCATTATCGGGACAAAGAAAAAGTTTGGGGTATTATTAGTACTAATTTTAGAAGCAAAATAAATTGTAGTTATTGTTGACTTTTTAGGGTTCTATAGTCAACAAGGAACCCTTATAGTTTCTCCATGCCCGTCATTAATCACGCCGACAAATTAGTAAAACAAAATCTTGAAATTTTTTTTTTTTAGGTTACCTCCCATGCACGTAATGTGTGGGAATTTCTCATCTATCCCATGGATCGCTGGATAGGCCGTTCAAAAATATTGCGGGTCCGTGAACACCATTTTTCGATTCACTAAAAATTGAACCTTAAAGCTTAATATTACGCAAACGGATCCCCCGTTTGCGTAATATTAAGCTTTAAAGTTCAATTTTTTGATAGAGTCAAGTATCTGCCATTTTTGGATATGTGAAAAAATTAATGGCAGTAATACATATAATGAAATTAAAAAGGAAAACGATCACAACTAAGTAAGCTTCACAAGTTAACGAGTAATAGTCGACCAACTTACAATTCTAGTTGGAGAATTGACCGAGACGTATGTCGATGTATGGGAGAACATGGTTTTCAACTACAATATAAATTTGTTTTTGGGATGAATTCATCACAACTACGGAACTCTTCATTGTGCGTGTTCCGACACGCACTTGGCCGGTTTTTTGTAGTTATTTTACCTTTACATTGTAGTTTCGTCGGTGAATGATTTCGAATCATGTTTCGGTTGGGTCTCTCAAATAATAATGATAATATAGTATATGGACAGACAGACTTAGTAATAGTGACTCGTTTCCACCATTTGGGTATGGAATCCATAAAACTTTCTATTACTCGCTCGACCAAAACTTACCCCAAAAACGAGCAAGAAGGTTGCAATGCACTTAATTACATTCCTTTGACTCGTCTTCTACTTTTATCATTTTCCGTGACCGTCTGGAGGCGGTTGAAAAGGAAAGTATTATTATTAAAAGTGAGGCGAAAATTCATTCTTTGACCTCAAAGAAAAATACGGAAAAACTTGGTAATATACTGGAAAGGAAAATACATATTTTCTTAATGAATTGAAAATGGCAGCGGAGTCTACTGGCCGTCACATTCTACGTAAGTTACTAAGCTGTACATTTTTCTTCACAAACACTATGTTTGTGAAGAAAAATTCAAATTAAAATATTAAGTAAACTGTTTTGTTTTGTGCCTTTGTACCTATTAGAGATGTTTTTATAACTGGTTGCGCGGAAATATAATATTGTTTGCTTTTTCTGTTTTATTTTTATTAAAAAATACCTTTTGCAAAAAATATCCCCAATAAAATTATAAAGAGGTAAAGTTTGTATGTTTGGGTGTATCTAAAATATTCATCCAATTTAAAAACATCAGAAAGAAATATTTTTTATGGTACTCGGCAATAGGCAGATATATTTTACTAGTTGGTGCATAACGTTTGAGTATTTAACACATACATGTAGTTTGCCTCGTTTAAATCCTGAAAATGCTGCTTAAATGGCGCCTCTATCAACGGACTACAACCAACGATGTTGTTTAATATAATATTTTGAGGAAAACTGTCAATAATGGTGGGTATAACTTAATTTATTGAAGGAACCAGCTTTGCCTTTGAATATCGGAAATTATCCCACGGGAACATACTACCGGGCTAAAAGTATCCTATCCAGGTTATAAACCGTCTTTTTTGTCAAAACGTCAAACAAATAGTTTTCTGACAGCTGCGCGCACAGATTACTTCAGGCAGGCGCCGCGTACGTCGTTCCCGTCGGTACGGAATGTTGCCATTTTAAATATTTGTATTTATTTTATGTTTATATTACATTCTCACTGTGTGCTGCACCGGTCGACGTCATCACGTCAACGCCGGCTATGCCTGAAAACCAGCGCTGGGGCTCTGTCTCGCATAGTGTCGCAGCATTATGCTGAGCGTTGGCCGTTTTACGTGGATGTGCCGCATATTCTCCCCCTAATTGTTTCTTTTTTTGTATTTGTGTCCCTTCTTTGCTTCATGTTAACCGCAAATAAATATATTTTCTTTCTCTGTCTTTCTTTTTTTGTTTTTGTGTGGGAAATTATCAAATAACTCTCTTACTGACTAAAACCCACCCGTGTTCCTTCCGTTACCTGTTTTGTCAGGGGCCTCGGTATCCCTTTCAGACTTTCCCACGACACCGGCAGGCATCGGCCCTAGTGGACCCCTACTTGTGCTGACATACCTTTGAGGCGTGCGTGAAAAACCACTCACCGACCCGGGCCTGGTCCTTATCGGACGGTGAGCTACCCATTGCTTATAAACCATCTGTGTCTCAATTTTCATCCAAATTCTTTCAGCCGTTTTTGCGTGATTGAGTAATAAATAGCCAAACATACAAACTTTCACATTTATAATATGAATAGGTTATCAGGTTTGAAATGTCATAAGTAAAATATATAATCATTATTCATTTCACCTTTTACGTCACCCACGAGAGCTGGTTTAATAAAATACATTAAGCCTACAAATGTCGTCCAAAAAATATCAGTCAAACGATAAAAAGTCCCATAATTGAACATCAATCTATTTCAGATCAGGCCCGCGAGATCCAAATCGAATGACGTTTGAAATCGATTCATGGCAGTATAACCAAATTATTCCAATCACGAGTACCATTCGATATGCAGCTTTGGAATAAATCTGACACTGGTTTTGCACAGAATTATTTACAATGTTCCAATTTACCTGTCATATTTCTCTGTTGAACAATGATAGACTTAATGTGTCTTATAACTGTGACTCATACAAGCATAATCGGCCTATAATTTTCCCACACCTGGAACACAGGCCTCCTCTCTATAAGAGGAAGTGGCTTGTAATGCACCACGCGGTCCCAGTGCGAATTGCTGGATGTTATATTATATCTTTGAATTTTCGGTTCCAGGACATGCCTGTTTCCCCACTACGCTTTCCTTCACTGTTTTGAGGACAGTGGTGCGCGTGTCTGGGTTAGAATCTACGACCGCAGCTACGACCTACAGCTCGTTCTCTCCTCTCACAAGGACAAACTCAATTAGCTAGCAAAACTTTAAAGACATCGATAGCAAATATAGCTCTGCAGTGCACTAAAATATTGATGATAATTTCATGTAGCAATATTGACAAATGAATCAAAATATCGAAATATTGTTTTTATTTTCTGGCGACGTTGCCAATTTTGTGATGGCATCTTCTTAGTTACCAACCTCTTTTAAGTACCTAGTTGCTGAATCAGACTTGCTTCAATTACTTTGGTATTTTTGTCCACAACAAAAAAAAAATTGTTTTGTGCCTGATTTTATCATATCTCCCGCTGTTTATAGCTATTTTTACTATTGGCATAGCATAGCTAAGCCATTAGAGATTTTTCTATATTTGTGTTAAATATTGTGAAATATAAGATATAGAAATACAATATTTTGGACTGAAAGTACACAGTTATTTTATTATAAGTAAGTGACAACATCAAAGTATAAACAACTGTATCTTAGCAACTACTGGTTTGCCATAGATACTTCACATACTCGGAACTTTTTAGAAGAATATTAAGGTAATATATTCTTCAATCCCAATGCTGAACTTAAATTATGCAGCCTGGGGCCAAACAGTGGTTTGGTTAACATATCAGCCAACTGCTGCTCCGAAGGAACATGCGTTACGTTGAAGTCTCCGTTGCTAACACATTCTCTTACAAAAAAATGTTTTAGCTTGATGTGTTTTGTGCGCTTGTGATATTCATACTTTGGATTGTGCGCAAGTTTTACAGCCGATTCATTGTCCAGGTTCAGTACTGGTTTCTCAATTTTAATCAAGTTATTAATAAGGCGACTCAACCATAAAATCTCTTGTGCCGCTTCGCTTGCTGCTATAATCTCCGCTTCAGTCGAGGAGATGGAGACTGTCGTTTGTTTCTGGCTTCTCCAGCTAATAGCAGCTCCAGAGAATAAGCACACCATTCCAGATGTCGACTTTCCCGGAGTTTGGTCTCCTGCGTGATCTGCGTCGCTGTAGTAGACTAAGCGTGGAGGCCACTTTTCCGTATAGGTTAGCCTATTCTGTTGGGTCCCTTTCAAGTATCGGAAGATGCGTTTTACCAGCATGATATCTTTGTTAGTAGGTGCTCCGAGGTTTCGAGATGCGACACCCAGAGTATATGAAATATCAGGCCTTGTGCCTACTGATAAGTATGCTAAAGCACCCACGGCTTGTCTATATGGGAAGCTCGCGTTGACATCCTCTTCCTCTGCCGTCTCATTTTCTTTGATGATTGGCGTTGGTGCTGGTTTGCAATTGGACATCCTATATTTTTCTAACACTTTCTTTGTGTAGGCCTTTTGACAAAGTGAAATGGTCTTGTCCTTACGGACAGTGATTTCCATTCCAAGGAAGTATGTCGCAGGTTTCGTAGTTATCTTAAACCTTGTTTTCAATTCCTTGATAAATTCGTCTCCTGCTCTGGTTGTATTATATGCTACAAGTCCATCGTCAACATAAAGACCAATAAAGACTTTAGATTGTCCTCTGATTCGAACATATAAGCATGGATCCGCTTCACTCTGTTGCATAGCTAAGCCATTAGAGATTTTTCTATATTTGTGTTAAATATTGTGAAATATAAGATATAGAAATACAATATTTTGGACTGAAAGTACACAGTTATTTTATTATAAGTAAGTGACAACATCAAAGTATAAACAACTGTATCTTAGCAACTACTGGTTTGCCATAGATACTTCACATACTCGGAACTTTTTAGAAGAATATTAAGGTAATATATTCTTCAATCCCAATGCTGAACTTAAATTATGCAGCCTGGGGCCAAACAGTGGTTTGGTTAACATATCAGCCAACTGCTGCTCCGAAGGAACATGCGTTACGTTGAAGTCTCCGTTGCTAACACATTCTCTTACAAAAAAATGTTTTAGCTTGATGTGTTTTGTGCGCTTGTGATATTCATACTTTGGATTGTGCGCAAGTTTTACAGCCGATTCATTGTCCAGGTTCAGTACTGGTTTCTCAATTTTAATCAAGTTATTAATAAGGCGACTCAACCATAAAATCTCTTGTGCCGCTTCGCTTGCTGCTATAATCTCCGCTTCAGTCGAGGAGATGGAGACTGTCGTTTGTTTCTGGCTTCTCCAGCTAATAGCAGCTCCAGAGAATAAGCACACCATTCCAGATGTCGACTTTCCCGGAGTTTGGTCTCCTGCGTGATCTGCGTCGCTGTAGTAGACTAAGCGTGGAGGCCACTTTTCCGTATAGGTTAGCCTATTCTGTTGGGTCCCTTTCAAGTATCGGAAGATGCGTTTTACCAGCATGATATCTTTGTTAGTAGGTGCTCCGAGGTTTCGAGATGCGACACCCAGAGTATATGAAATATCAGGCCTTGTGCCTACTGATAAGTATGCTAAAGCACCCACGGCTTGTCTATATGGGAAGCTCGCGTTGACATCCTCTTCCTCTGCCGTCTCATTTTCTTTGATGATTGGCGTTGGTGCTGGTTTGCAATTGGACATCCTATATTTTTCTAACACTTTCTTTGTGTAGGCCTTTTGACAAAGTGAAATGGTCTTGTCCTTACGGACAGTGATTTCCATTCCAAGGAAGTATGTCGCAGGTTTCGTAGTTATCTTAAACCTTGTTTTCAATTCCTTGATAAATTCGTCTCCTGCTCTGGTTGTATTATATGCTACAAGTCCATCGTCAACATAAAGACCAATAAAGACTTTAGATTGTCCTCTGATTCGAACATATAAGCATGGATCCGCTTCACTCTGTTGGAAATCAGAATTTATTAAGAATTCGGCAATGCAGGTGTTCCAGCAGCGCGGTGCTTGTTTCAGACCATAGAGGCTGCGTTTCAGCTTGCAGACTCGTTTGGTGCCATCCTGATAGCCATCAGGCTGTTTCATATATATATCTTCCTTTATTGTGCCGTTTAGAAAGGCAGTTGAAACATCAAACTGATGTTGTTTCAGATTTTCTCGAGCAGCTACAGCAAGCAATGCTCGTACGGTGCTCAGACGAACCACTGGACTGAATGTTTTATCATAATCAACTCCAGGTTGTTGGGAGTAACCCTTGATAACCATTCTGGCTTTATACCTATCGACGGTACCATCAGGATTCATTTTAACTTTATACACCCATTTGCAAGAGAGGGCTTTTCGTCCTTTGGGTAAATCAACCAGATCCCAGGTTTGGTTGTCATGCAGTGAACTTATTTCATTGTGCATGGCATCTAGCCATTTTGTTTTGTTGGGAGATTCCATCGCTTCTTTGAAAGTCTAAGGCTCTTTAGGCTTGTGAAGATTTTCGATTTCTTCAGCTGCTGCCAAAATAAAATCATCGTAGCGCTTAGGAGCTGTGATTTTTGACCTGTCTCTTAAAAACTTCGTTTGAACGGTCGCATTTTCTTCAGCATCAGCATCAGGTTCATTATCATCGACAGCGGTAAAAGATCCGGAAAGAGATTCGTATTCACTTTTATTATTCGCTGGGTCCACTTGTCGAACGTCTTCAGTACTACCGACCAAACTTTGCTGCAGTGATTTATCTTGATCATCTGCGTCACTATCACTATCATGTTGCTGATCATCTCCTTCATTGTCAAGTTTAATATCCACTCGCTTGCGTGGTTCATTGGGTTGTTCGTGTGAAAACTCTAAATCGGTGAGAAGTCTGGAGATTGCATTTTTATTCGATTCATCATAGAACATAGTCTTCAATACCCTAACATCTTTTGAAGTTATGATGCTGTTCTTCGAGGGTATGAACACCCTGAAAGCTTTAGACGTTTCAGAGTATCCCGCGAACATGCCAGGAATTGCCTTTGGTGCAAATTTGTGACCGTTAGTGCCTTTCATCAGAACGTAAGTCTTGCTACCGAACACGTATAAATGATTAATACATGGCTTTCTCCCAACCCATCGCTCGAATGGCGTTTGGTTCTGAACGGCGCTGTTTATACTCCTGTTTGATAGGTAGTTAGCAGTGAATACTGCTTCGCCCCAGAATTTTAATGGTGCTTGTGCGTCAATCATCATTGCTCTCGCTTTCTCCACAAGGGTACGATTCTTTCTTTCAGCAACTCCGTTTTGGTTCGGGGTGTAGGGTGCGGTGAGACGTCTCTGTATCCCGCAACGTTTCAGATAAGCGTTGAACTGTTTGTTCACATACTCAGTACCATTATCTGATTGTAAGAATTTGATTTTGTTCCCAGTGTGCGTTTCCGCTAACTCCTTGAACTCTTTAAACTTTTCTAATACTTCGTTCTTGCTTTTAATCATGTAAATTCGACTGTATCTGCTATAGTCATCTATAAAAGTAACGAAGTATTTGTTTCCGCTTACTGTGGGCGTTCTGATAGGTCCACACACATCGCTATGAACGATTTCTAAGCGTTCTGTTGTTTGTTGAGTTGTTTTCTTACGGGGGGCAGAAACACGATGGAGTTTTGCTTGGATACAGATTTCACAGTCTGCCAAGGTTTCAGAAGCATCAAAGTTCAAGCCAAGCAAATTATTGTTTTTGAGTGCATGTTTCAGATCTTTGGCGTTCATGTGACCAAGCTTTCTGTGCCAGTCGTAGATGTTTGATGAGTTCGCTTTCTTTTTAGCAATTGGAATCGGAACAGTGTCATCATTATGATTAGCCAGATTGTTGCGCTCGTGTTTAATTGGTTTGATGTAATAAAGACCATCTCCTTGTTTAAATGCGGTGAGAGTTATACCATCTTTTGGATTGTTGACCGTCGCTTTAGTGTCTGTGAAGAGGACAGAACAGCCAGCATCTGTCATCTTACTGACGGACATCAAGTTGGTGCACAGACATATAGAGTGTTTTGTAGCTGTGTAAGGGCTATACCATTACCATTTTTTGTTACAAAGGAGACAGTACCTTTTCCTTTAATCACTGCAGTGTGTTTCTTAGTTGCAAAGTTTAGTTTTCCGGATGTTTTCTCTATAGTCCTAAATAAGTCTCGTTGATAAGTCATGTGAGACGTACATCCGCTATCCAAAACCCAAATGCTGTTTTCAGATTTTTCGTTATGGGTAAGAAGACACTGTATAGCAAAATTGTTCTTATGAGAAGAGTTAGTATGTTTATTAGGCTTCTCACTGTTTTTCTTCCAGCAATTGGTACAAATTTTGTGATTCTTGTGTTTGAAGATGTTACCAGTACGTTTGCAAATTTTACAGGACGTGTATAGGGCTTCTTCTTGAAAAGAGGATTCAGGTTCGTCGTTATTGGTCATGTTTTGGCTATGACGTGCTTCACATTCTTCTATTATTTTAGTTTGAAGCTCCTCTGGCTTCGGAAGAGTATCTCGCGATTCTATAGCGACTCTGAAATTCTCAAATTCATTTGAGAGACTGTACAACATCATGATTGTTAACAGATCCTCATTAATAGCTACGTCCATGTCTGCCAATTTGTCAACTATATCCATGAACTTGTTTAGATGAGTTCTTACATCGTGTCCTTCTAATTTCGTTAGGATAAGTTGCTTTAATAGGGATGCCTTTCGTGCAGGTCCCTTACTGGCGTACGTGTCTTTCAATTTTTCCCATAATGCTTTAGCAGTAGTGCAATTTTTTATTTGATTAAGCTCAGAAGGAGCGATTATAAGTATGAGTTCAGATCTCGCCTGTCTATCGCCTTCTTTATCAACCACTGCAGTATCCGTCTCGATGTATTTCCATAATTTCTGTCGTACGAGAACAGCTTCAGCTTGTATCACCCAAGTGTCGTAGTTCTCTCTAGTTAATTTTAGTGCTCGACATTTCGGGTACTTAAAACTTTTTATTTCGTACACGCTCTGCTACCATGTTAAATATTGTGAAATATAAGATAAAGAAATACAATATTTTGGACTGAAAGTACACAGTTATTTTTATTATAAGTAAGTGACAACATCAAAGTATAAACAACTGTATCTTAGCAACTACTGGTTTGCCATAGATACGAGTACTTCACAATTTGAAGCGAAAACTTCTGGCGCGTTGAGCGACTTTTGGTAGGGGAAAACCTTTGGGTTTGCGTCATGCCGACATGCCAGCGCCGACATGCTGTAGCAGCTGTAAGTAAAGTTAAATTGACCACGTGAAAAATTTAATTTGTGTATACTGTGCATTGTTTAAATTGTGTTTTAGATAACCATTATTATATTGTAGTGAAAACTTCTTTAGGCGCGTTGAGCGATAAGTATTCACTTTTGCTGGCAGCCCCCATATTATCCATTTATACATTTTCTTACATAACAAAAAAACATTTTAAATATTTCTTAAAATAAAAGATAATCGTGAAAAACATTTATTATATTTTTTCCAACTATATTCGGCAAAATAATTAGAAAGAAAAAGAAAAGAAAGAAAGAAAAATTGTTTATTCTGCACAAACAAAACACACATTACAAAAATTTACGTAAAATACACACATATGCAAAGTAGCTAAAAGCCTCGTAATCAATCCATATAAGTTTGACAATCCTTTCGCTTACGTAATATTTACTCTGTGTTGCGACACTAGCAGATGACAACCAATGACAGATAACATACAATCAAAACAAAAACAGAATGATGATTGCAGAGAGAGGAAATAACTACTATTATAACAAATAAACAACTATAACTAGAACAATTAAACAGTGCGTTGCATCTGTGCATGAAAAGGTCGTGGGTTGGATCTAGTATCGTTTGGCAGGAGTTGGAGGGTAAAAGGGGCTAAAGTTGGTAGGGTTTGGGTCCCCGATTATAACGTTACCACTCTTATTAAAAGGTAATGCATATTTTTCGAGAAATTAATAAAAAATGTTTCTAACCTCAAATCCGATAAGAAGAGAAAAACGAAACGTTTAAAATGGGCGATTGACAACCAAATCTGCCCCAGCATCTGTAGTCAGTATCCAGTATCAGTATTTGTAGTCAGTTCATGGTATAAAATGTCGGGCAAATTCGATAACACGGAACGTAAACAATAAAACAGGTATGCCATTTGCGTCATGTGTCACTGTCATTTGTTTTCGATCGTTCCGTTTCTCCTCGAGTTGCGTGAATTTTTTCTCTGTATTTGTACTTCCACTGATCGTATATGTGTACAAAAGGCAATGTTACTACTGTTACTAGGAGAACTTAGGATGCAAGAGCGAGCGAAGCGAGCTCGGGACTTGGGGCACCCCGACTCGGACAGGTTAGGTTAGGTTAGGTTAGCGAACTCAGACCCCGCTATCCCCTTCGAGGTTATTTTTTTTTAAACCCTAGAGGCCCGCGAAGCGGGCCTCATACTACGCCTTTTAATCGACTTGTAAGTGTTTTGAGGTTAGGTTACAATAATTTGTTTTTCTCAAGAACGGTGCGTTACCTTTTCATGGGAGTGGTGCCAGGGGGCAGGGAGCACCCCTCCCCCAATCTCCCCCACAAAGCTGGGCTCATAATACGGCTTTTTAAGCGACTAAGAGTTTTGAGGTTAGGTTACAATAATTTGTTTTTCTCAAGAACGGTGCGTTACCTTTTCATGGGAGTGGTGCCAGGGGGCAAGGTGCACCACCCCCCAACCTCCTCTCCCACTCCCACCCCCCTTCTCCTGCCAAACGATACTAGATTTTTACCAAGGTCGTTGCTCAGCGAAATGCTGTGACTTCAGACAAGCCTATCGTCAACAGCGCTGATTTTCAGCAATTACCTACTTGTCGAATGACGTAATGACCAGGGTTGGATTTCGTGCTTTAATTAAAGTATTTAGACTATAATTTCGCCCTTTGTACTATATACTATCCACATCTAAGGATAGTACGCTAAAATACTATAATTTAAAGTTTGCTTCCGAATGCTTAGTTTTACGTCATAATTATGAATATTTCGACCGTGCGTGTATCCGAACGAATTTTGATCTTGCGATCTTTTCTGTGTCGATGGCCGGAAATTCCCTGATTATCTAGTTCCTTCCATTCCACTCGAAATTTAATGAAAGTGGTAACAATCGCTTCCGTATTTTTGTGTAAAATAATAGGTTTTTAGTGTTTTAACTATGGAAAGTGGCAGTGATGATCATGAAAATGACGATTGACCGGGAGTATCCACCCCCCGATTAAATGCCAAGGATGAAGATAGAACTAATAGTAATATTCAAGAACTGATAAACTTAGAAGAGGAGTAAATTTTGCCATATCTGGTGTTCATTTTAATGACTATTATGTTAAATTAAAAATAATGAATGTGTACTATATATTTTTTTTTTATAAAATACTATCCTTTTCATTTTTTTGTGCTATCTTTTTCAACGTCCCTAAATCCAACCCTGGTAATGACGTCCCCTGTGTGAAGTAATAATTAATCAGGTAAGTGAAAATTTTCCACAGAAATATTTGTGATTCAAGCTGAATAAAGTATGTATATAAATAATAAATATATACCTGTAACAATGCGTAACTTTAAAAAATAAAAAGATACATCATGAACTAAGACTATAATACAATGAAAAATAATAAAAATAAGTACTAAGTAAGTAATTTTAATTACTCAAGGCGTTGTGTTAAGTGTGGTGCGTATTTATGCTATTTTATAATTATAGTAACAATATATTATTATTTCGTTACACTAACAATATTCCATGGTGAAATAATGAAGTTTTCATCAATACACTATAATTTCATAGATGCACCGTAGGAATTGCGTTGGCGGCCATTTGCTAACGGCGTGCATCGAACCATGGCGTTGTCAAACATTAACCACGCGTATTCGGTCAAAGCGATAAGTTTGTTCCTTTGTACAATGCCAAGCCTCCTGATCTTAATGGTAAGCATTATTATAGGTAATTGTATTGCATTATTAAACCCAGGCTTACATTAATAAAATAAAATTATAAGTACCCATTTTCCCCCCTAGATAATGCAGCCTCAGTAAGACACAGCAACCACCCCCAGATAACTGTAGACTACCATTGCTCTTGCAACAATGACACAGACTGGAGGAATCAAATAATTAAATAATTGAAAGTAAACTTCGATCATTTTAGATCAAGCCAACGAGAATCAAATCGGATGACGGTTGAATCGATTCATTGAGGTGGGCGAAATGTACCGATTAAGGAAAATGGAACGATACCGACGAATCTTATTGAATTCCTATTAAGCACGCCATGTGCGATCAGCGGATTCACCTTGGAGCGATCAGCGGAATGAATATTGTTTTTATTTGGGAATGGAAACTTTTTATAGAATCAATATTTATTGTTATATGTTGATTTTGATAAGATAATGTTATACGTATACGGTGAAGGAAAACATCGTGAGGGAACGGGCATGTCAAAAACAAAACATTTGAAGACATGTGACATCTACCAACCCGCAATGGGCCCTCGTGGTGGATTACGGCCCACTCCCTCTCACAGAGAAGAGGCCTGTGTCCCAACAGTGGGAGCAATATAGGCTGATTATGTATGTGTTATGTATGTTTTACGAATTAAGTTTCCTAGACTCAAACAGAACGGTACAGTGGGCCTAGCACGAACCTGTGGAGTCATCACCATAAGCCTACAGCAGTCCACTGATTGCACGCCATTCAACTCGCACTGCAAAGATGTCGGTCCACCTAGTCTGAGGGATACCTTACATTAGCCGATTCGCGGTCTCCACTCAAGTACACGTCTACCCCAACGGTCATCGGTTCTACGGCTAATATAACCGGCCCATTCAGCTTGCTTGTTCTGTGAGCTATGTCGACAACTTTGGTTCTCTGTCGGATCACCTCGTTCCGAGTTCTATCCCTCAGAGACATTCCAAGTGCCCTACAGGGTCCATAATGATCACATATAAATAAAAGTTATGACCTAAGTACACAATGTGGAATGCAAAAAATGTATTGAATATTAATAACCTTTTTGGCGCAGCCGTGAGGCACACTTTTTTGCTATTTTTTTATATCGCGCTTTACAATTTATATTTGATTTTTTATCTATATGTATATATTTTTTTTATCTGCTGTTTTTTTTATATTGTGTGCCTTTTAGTCTGTGCTAAATAAATGTATTTTCTTTCTTTCTTTAATAATTATTTTATTTATTTCTTACCACATTTTACAGAGAATGTCAGTAAAAAGTCTACAGATATAATTTTATAATTAATATGTGGAAGACTGGTGCCTAAACTAAGTTTTTTTAAAACCTGTATATCAGGTCACCAGGATATTGAGTACCTATTGAGTATTTTCAATCCATAGTCGTTCGAAATTACGTTACGTTTATTTCGCGTTAGGCTCACAGAACAAAGGTAACCGGGTGCCGCTAGAAATACCATAGAAATCATCAACTTTACAGGAGATACCATGGAAACTGCAAATCATCAACTTTACAGGGGAGCGATTTAAAGTTTTACTTCGATAACAATCTTCAACATTCGATATATACAGGGTAGATTTTTGAGACGGGGCAATAAGGGCAGCTTAACCGTTGTACTTACAGGAAAACGGTCTTAAGAGACAAATTTATTTTCGGCTAATCTGTCCATCATAAAAAAATTGAGTTTGTAGGTTCATTCCTACGAAACGTATGGACAAAGTTTTTTGCGATTTCTGACAATTCTAGTACTCAAACCTCTGTTGGTCTTATATAGTTTTTTATCCCAGTAAGAAACAGGTTCAATTAGCACCAAAAAATTTTCTTGTGATAACTGCCCATTTTTTTGCTGGATGTACATTTTTTTCAGAATTTGTGAATGCAGATCTAAATTTCTCAAAACGTTAAGGACGGTCTCTTAAGGCGCTGACAAGACCCAATTAACCAAAATAGGCTCGTCTTAAGAAAAAAAAATCATATCTGTTTAGTTTGTGGTAGTGGAAAAAATATATGTTAATTTTGAACATACTTCCCAGAACTTGGTTGTTACCAAACCACGTTTTGAAAAAAAAAAACGATACAAACTAACGTTAAACTAACCTCTTACCTTGAGTTCTAATCCAAAATATCTGTATTAAATATCAACATACGTTACGTATTTAATTAATAACAAGAACGTCTTACTTGAATGCAGAACTTGGTTGTTTTTTATTTTCGATTACTCAACTCAATTTTGAGTAAATAAATAATTGCTTCATATTTTGCAATAAATTACAAGCGTTGTGTCATCGCGCTTCTCTTTCTTTTCTATGCAATCTGACAGTGACCGCGATTTAGGTGTTGTCAGCGTCTTAAGACTGTTTTCATATTACAACGGTTAAGGTGCTGCCCTTACTGCCCCGCCTCAAAAATCCACCCTGTATAATGTCCTTAGTTACGGAGAAACATCATATTTTCAAGAAACAAAAAAGTACTTGTACTTTTTTGTTTCTTGAAAATATTTTTATCGTTATTTCACTGTACCATTGTTTATTGGTGCACATAATACACCTTCTTTCCAATTTTAATAGACGAAGTGCGAATAGTGTGCGAGTTAAATGGGTTTATGGCATCCGGACGGACGGACAAACGAACAGTCAAACGGCCAAATGGATGGCCAAATGAATGGACGAAATTATAAGGGTTCCTTTTTTACCATTTGGCTACGCAATCCTAGAAAGCAAACTGAACCTTCTCCATTTCTAATATTTTCCGAACATCAACCGACAAGCTACCAATAAGCCCTAATGTTGACTTACTCGTACAAGTTAAATGAAAGAAAGTTTTTTCCTACAAAGTTTCAGACACAGTTAACGTAGGTTGACGCACCTCAACTTCGAGCCATAATAAATTTAAAGTTCTCCTGTACCGGTCAAGGGATTTTTAATAATCTCCATGCGACGATGAATAAATTATTGGATATTGAATAAAATTTCCAAAGTTTGCTTCATTTGTTTGAAAGAGAAAAGTTCCAGATTATTCTGTTAGGAAGGTTATACCTACCTACCTAATTTCGATAAAAGAAATTGGTTTTGGAGATTTTTTTTTAAGTTTGAGGTTGCAATTTTATTTATTTTGGAAACATTTACATTATTTAAAAACTAAAAAACTTAAAATAATTATAATAATTATAAGTACAATTATATAAAAAAAGAGGGAAAATAATCACAGGGCATCACAAAATTCGTCCGCATTGCTGTCAACAGGAAAAATGCCAAAAAGGCTGGCAGCATTGCCACGTTATATGGCAATGCTGATACTTTGGCCAAAAAAGTGGCCAGCCCTCTAGTCACGTGAGGAGTCAACCAACCGTTTGGCGATGTCTCGAAAAACTAATTGGGCATTAGGACCCCATGGCCCAAATGGCTTGAACATATAAGTCCCAATTAAGACTGGAGTATTTGCGCCGTTTGAGGTTATCCGCACCTGCAGCAGCCGCCCCAGCACAGCCCGCCGTGCTAGGAAGATGGAATGGCGCAAGGGTGTCGTCACACGTTGCATCCCACACCAAAGGCTAACCTACCTTCCTAGGCATTATGGTCATTCCGTCTGGTCTCTTCCCATCGTCGCGTGCCAAGCTATTTGATTCTTAAACAGCGGGCACCACAACAAGAGCACGACGGACGATGTCGTTGATGCTGGCGTGCCATGCTATCTGGCCTGCGCTTTTACTGCTGGATAGGCCATGGTGTCCGAGGCAGTCGACATCTTCACTGCAATAGCAGCGATGCGGTGGCTCCGCATCGCTGCTGGAAGCCGGGGTGAGCTTGGTAATTTTACGGACGCCGAGGCCACCAAAACGGATGGGTAGTATGGCTTGCAACCAAGCTCGGCCGTCCAAGGCCACATTTAAAATGGAAGTTAGTGTGCTGCGAATAATTTGGGCAATTTTGTCCAAAAGGTGTGACTGCATCCATAAGGGGGAAGAGTGTAGAAAATATATAAAATTTGGGCCAAAACAACAGTATCCAGTCAGGGTAATGTAAATTAATTTTGGAGAGTCTGTCCGAAATGTCGTTGAAGTTTTTGATTTTTTCGTTGATGAAAGGAGAAAAACTGTCTTATGAAATTGGGGAACCTAGGAGGCACAGTAAATTTTTCTAAAATTTTGATTGGTGGGGGTTATTGCATTAAATTTCTCTAGGGTCAGTTGTCGGTTGTTGTTGTGGTACGGAACGAGAGGGCATGGGCAGCCGTCACCTCCTTCTGCGAAGCAGTAATGCTCGCGAAGGAGGAGGCGGGACGGTTGAGGGAAAGGCAAGTTTCGCGCCCTCTCACCCCTAGCCGCCGCAAAAGACGCCCAGGGCGTCGGGAATCCCGGGCGGATTTCCGGCCACCGTAGGCGCGGGCTTGCGGACGGTGAGCAATGGGTAGCTCACCGTCCGGTAAGGACCAGGCCCGGGTCGATGGCGCGTCGTATTCCACGCGCGCCTCAAAGAGATGTCGTCAGCACAAGCGTAGGGGTCCACTAGGGCCGATGCCTGCCGGGGTCGCGGGAAGGTACTTATGGGTCACCGAGGCCCCCACACCAACACAACACAGGCAACAGGAAGGAATACGGGTGGGTTTTAGTCAGTAAGAGTCTGACACACCCTCCCGCTCCGCCCAGAGCGGGAGAAGTTATTTGATGATATCCCACACTCAAAAAAAAAAAAAAAGGGGTCAGTTGTCTGTCGGTAATGTCAGAAAGTAAATTTCACATTTTGATGGCTTAAGGTCCAGGCCAATAGATTTAAATTGCTGTTTGAGGAATTTTAAGTCTTTCAAAACGATGTCTTCATCATCACCTCCTAGCGGTCCAACATCTAAATACTACACGTTAAATATTGAATTTAGTTTCTGGATAATTGAATGAATAGTCAAGCTAAAAATGACTGTTCCGAGAGGGTCACCTTGTTGGCATCCTACTGCAGATTCCAAAACATTTTCCTCGTATAATAATTTAGAAGGGTACCTGTAACATTTCCACAAAAAACCATAAATTTCGGATAATTCCTTTTTGACTTCAGCCAACAAAGTGTCCCTGTTGACAGAGTTTTGGAGATTAATTTTGTTGATTTATTTATTTGAGCTAGGAAACTGATTTATCAGGGAATTGTTAATAAACGTATTTTGTTGTTCGATCACGTAGGGAAACTCCAAGCATAGCCCTCTCTATTGCCCTTTGGGTGACTTTTAGCCTTCTAATAAGGCCCATTGTGAGCGAACACGTTTCAGATGCAATGGAGAGGGCTATACTTGGAGTTTCCTTACGTGATCGAATCAGAAATGAAGAGATCCGCAGGCAAACTAAGGTTACCGACATAGCCCAAATAATTGCCCAACTTATGTGGCCGTGGGCAGGGCACTTTGCTCGCAGAACAGATGGCCGATGGGGCCGAAAGGTTCTGGAGTGGCGACTGCGTGCCAGAAGACGTAGCATTTTAAGGCCTCCTACAAGAAGGACCGATGACCTTGTGAAGGCCACAGGAATCCACTGGATGCGGGAAGCACAGAACCGGTCGAAGTGGCGGTGCTTGGAGAGGCCTATGTTCAGCAGTGGACGTCTTTCGGCTGAAATGATGATGATGACGATTATATTGTTAAGGTAAGACCGGGGAAGGCCATACGAGAAATATGGCCAATCGAGAATTTTATTTATTTTAGGTTTTAGAAATTTCCTCAAATAAAACATTAATGTTTACCCGAAATCCCTACAAAATATTATATGAAAGGAATACTTATAAAATTATGATTTAAATGCCGCCACTCCAGAAAATATCTCAACACTAATTACCAGACACGTTCATTCTCCATTTAAATGCAGGTGTGTTAAACATTTTGTTAATAAATTTAATTCTCAGTGTAAAATGTAGGTATTATAAAGCTTTACCCTTAATTGTTGGGCTTAATAACATTAAGTAATTCAACCCTTGGTATAATTACGAAAGGATAATCTCGTTACGGTCGTCGACTAAAACTTTTAAATAACTAAATAAGAGTTTACAATTACGGCAATGACATTACACGTTTTGTGAGACTGTTTCAGTTTAGATTATGTTAACTAGTGTACTAAAAAGATACGAGTGTTTCATTTCTTTACTTTTTAGGACATAATATAACATCACGCCTGTTATCCCGAAGGGTTAGGCAGAGGTGTACCTATAGTACACCCACATTTCGCCAGTTACGTTTAAGTTCCATGTAATAGGGGGCGAGCCTATTGCCATCAACCGGGTACAAATACAGACTATTGGCTGCTACTGAGAAATTCCTAATGGAGAACGCAGTAACACTTTGCCTGTCAAAAATAGTAAAAAGGAAGCCCTTATGATGTGATTTCGTCTGTCACGGACGGATGTACATTCTATTTTTGAACTACAAAAATATTAATTAGCTCTCACTCCAACTGAAAAAGCAAGCAATCCCATCAAAGCTATTTCTCATTACAAAAAACAAAGAAACATCGTGATTGAACGTAGCAAAATGTTGTGGTTCATTAGTAATAAATAAAGAAGCAGTGTATTTTGAACAGCAGTCTTGCAGTCGGCCGCCGTCAAACGTAAATAGAGCGAGCTGAACTATTGGCGCTCGAACGTTTATTAACGTTAGATCTACGAAGTACAGGACAAACCTAGGATACGACAAAGTGCCGAGAAAATTAGTTTCAGCGTTGAACTCGGTGATGTTAATGAAAAATTTGTTTGGATCGCGAACGTCTTTTATGATTATTGATTGACTTTCGATTTACGTTGTAATTTAAATGCAGTCTGTTGCTGCTGTTAATAGAATATTTAGATTAGCTGGCTGGATGGCTAGTCATAGTATTCTGCTCTATAGCGGGTTGATGATAATCTAAAAGTATCCTCAGAGCAGGATACTATTAGATTGGCGTCTAATAGTGTCCTCAGAGCAGTACTCTATTAGATTGGAGTCAAATAGTGTCCTTAGAGCAGGATACTATTAGATTGGTGTCTAATATTATCCTCAGAGCAGGACACTATTAGATTGGCGTCATATAGTGTCCTCAGAGCAGTACTCTATTAGATTGGAGTCAAATAGTGTCCTTAGAGCAGGATACTATTAGATTGGTGTCTAATATTATCCTCAGAGCAGGACACTATTAGATTGGCGTCATATAGTGTCCTCAGAGCAGTACTCTATTAGATTGGAGTCAAATAGTGTCCTTAGAGCAGGATACTATTAGTTTGGTGTCTAATATTATCCTCAGAGCAGGACACTATTAGATTGGCGTCATATAGTGTCCTCAGAGCAGTACTCTATTAGATTGGAGTCAAATAGTGTCCTTAGAGCAGGATACTATTAGATTGGTGTCTAATATTATCCTCAGAGCAGGACACTATTAGATTGGCGTCATATAGTGTCCTCAGAGCAGTACTCTATTAGATTGGAGTCAAATAGTGTCCTTAGAGCAGGATACTATTAGATTGGTGTCTAATATTGTCCTCAGAGCAGGACACTATTAGATCGGCGTCTTATAGTGTCCTCAAAGCAGGATGCTCTTAGATTGGAGGTGTAAATGTCAAAGCACACGAGATATGATTTATGCTCTAGCATGTTATTCTAATCATTTTTTTTTAGATCATGTAGTTTGATAGAATGAAATTATAAGCCCGTTTAATATTTTTCTAACCCGGATTGTCACTTGAAGTTATAATTTATAAGCAATGCGTTTATTCTACACTGGCTGCGCCCCGCGGCTTCACCGGAATATGTCTCGATCCTGTGGGAATATCGGGATAAAAAGTATCATATACCCTAACCCAGGCCATGGTCTACTCATGTGCCAATTTCATCTAAATTCGTTCAGCCGTTTTAGCGTGATAGCGTAAAAAATATTAGTTAGCATTTATAATTATAATATGAGTTAGGATAGTTGGGATGCCAGTTGAATGTGAAATAAATCGGAGCACTACATATGTGTAGATCTTATCGCCAGTAATCGTTAAGGCATTGATGGTAAATAAAGTTGGCCAGAATTGTTGCAGCAACATTATTTTGTTTTGCTGTTTTCATACAATTTAAGTGTGAAACATGTTTTGAGAAACACAAAAACATATTCCTGTTTTTGTTGCCGATATTTACAGGGCTTAGGTCGAGATCTATAACCGTTACTTAGCACTTACTTAGGCTAAAAGTTATTCATATCACCGTGGCACAACTGTCAAGTCACCAGTGCAAGATACAGACATGGGAATATGTCCAAGTCAACCCATGAGCTAGCGAGTCGTGTGACTCTGGTATCTGGCTATTTAGCCGTCTTCAACGCCACGCTATCTTAAACTTTGAGCCAATTTACCTACCACGCAAAAGTAAAAAGTAACTCTATTTCTAATTCACCTTGTGCTAAATTAGCTTTGATGTAGCTGGCACGAAGTCGGGCACAGAAGTCAGGCATTGGGCATTACACATTTTTAAAAGCCGGTCATTTACAGATGCGGCTTCGATTGCATTTCAGCTAATGTTCATTTTTACGTTTTTAGCGCTTGCACCTGGTTTTTGAGACCTTGTTTTAGACTCAAGGCTTTGTTTCGTGTTATAATGAACTTTATTAAAAATGGAAGAAATATAACTATACACAATCCTTATTTTGACTTTAAATACATACATTGCGGGGATACCGCACGGTCTCCTGTGAGGCAGCGAGCCTCCTTGCCGGATTGCCGCCATGGGATCTGGAGGCAAAAGTCCTCGCGCACGTATGGCGCGAGGAGGCGAAACGCCGGGGCGTTAGTCCGTTGCCGCGAGAAATCGCGGCACAGCGGACGGAGCTCCGGCGGGATCTCATGGCGTCATGGAAAGTACGGTTGTCGCAACCCAGTGCTGGACACGCCACGATTGCGGCGATAAGTTCCCTCTTTGAGGAGTGGCTGGAGAGACGCCACCGCGTCCTTACCTTCCGCCTGACGCAGGTCCTCACCGGACACGGCAGCTTCGGGAGGTTCCTGTGTCAGATAAGGCGGGAGGAATCGCCCGGGTGTCACCACTGTGCGGATCGCCCGGAGGACACGGTGGAGCATACGGTGGAGGTCTGCCCGGCTTGGGCAGAGCACCGCCGTGTCCTCGTGGAGGCGATCGGCGGCAGAGACCTCTCGCGTCCGGCCCTGGTTCAGGCCATGGTACGGAGCGAGAGGGCATGGGCAGCCGTCACCTCCTTCTGCGAAGCAGTAATGCTCGTGAAGGAGGAGTCGGGACGGTTGAGGGAAAGGCACGTTTCGCGCCCTCTCGCCCCTAGCCGCCGCAGGAGACGCCCTGGGCGTCGCGAATCTCGGGCGGATTTCCAGCCACCGTAGGCGCGGGCTTGCGGACGGTGAGCAATGGGTAGCCCACCGTCCGGTAAGGACCAGGCCCGGGTCGACGGCGCATCGTATTCCACGCGCGCCTCAAAGAGATGTCGTCAGCACAAAAGTAGGGGTCCACTAGGGCCGATGCCTGCAGGAGTCGCGGGAAGGTACTTATGGGTCACCGAGGCCCCTGGCAATACAGACAACAGGAAGGAATACGGGTGGGTTTTAGTCAGTAAAAGTCTGACACACCCTCCCGCTCCGCCCAGAGCGGGTGAAGTTATTTGATGATTTCCCACCCCAAAAAAAAAAAAAAAGTACATACATTCTTATACGTACAATAAAGAGCTTTTTTCCTCATGAATAATTTGAACATCATTACGTCCACTTGCACCACGAATCACTAAACGTATAATAAATATCGTTCTGTTTCTGTCATCTTCAAAGGATTAGAATAATAATAAAAGGAGCTAAACCGGGATTTAGGTGTGGTCAAAAACTGGTCTGATCGATTTGGAGTGGCGGTTAACCCTACCAAGTGTCAGGCTATCTTAATAGGGAGCCCCCACAGCATAAGGAAGCTGAATGGCTTATCTTTGCCACCTGTAATCTTTGACAAATTAGTCATTCCGTTTAGCTCCGATGTTAAAGATCTTGGTCTGCATGTCGACATTTGTCTTGACTGGCAAAAGCAGGTGACGACTGTTAGTAAGAAAGTCACCGGAACGTTGCGGTCGCTCTATCGGTTGAGAAATCTTCTCCCATCACACATAAAGGCAATGCTTGTACAGTCCTTAATCTTTCCCATAATCGACTATGGTGATGTGTGTTACTATGACCTGAATGCAGATCTCCTCAATAAACTTGACCGACTTCTCAATAATTGCATTCGATTCGTTTTCAATCTTCGTAAATATGACCATGTATCCGCACACCGTGTGCTTCTAAAATGGTTACCGATTCGTCAGCGCAGAGAGGTGAGGGCTCTGTCTATGTTGTTCTCTATTCTCAACAAACCCACTTCTCCTTCTTACCTGACTTCCCATATTCAATACTTGTGCTCTGCCCATAGTAAAAATCTTCGTTCCACCAACAATCGTCTTCTTCGATGTCCTTCTCACCGCTCTGGTTTCATTCGCTCTTCTTTCTTTGTCCAGGCTGTCTTTCTTTGGAATGCGCTTCCTCTGAACATCAGAACGGTGACCTGTCGGTTGTCTTTTAAACTGAAGGCACGTGAACATATACGTATGAAGTTGGCAGAAACATCCCAGCGCTGATATTTTGCTGGATTCGTTTTCTCCTCTACTGATCGATATTTCCCCACTACCGATCGTTATTTCTCCTGACAAAGTTTATTCTGTTTATATGTATGTATCTACGTATGTATTCTTGTATTGTAAAGTTATTTTCGTGTTATCTATCCCTTAAGTTGCACCTGCCATGTGTCTTCTCTGCATCACCCTAAGGTTGACTGGTAGAAAATGCCTCAGGCATTAAGTCCGCCTTTGTACGGTATTATTTTTTTATACTTGTGCATAAAGTTTTAATAAATAATAAATAAATAAAATAATAATTAGGGATAATCGTCGGACTTAAATTCAACCTCTGCGAGTTAGCTTCGGCCCTTCGTATGCCTTCCAAAGGTCCGGGACCACTGGGTCCCGAGATAAATGTTAAATAATAATAATAATAATATTCATAAGTTCACCTAGAAATTACTTAGAATAAATCTAGTGTATAACTTATATAGATTGATTAAGGGTCTAATTGAATACAATAGCGACCTGCCTGATGTAGGTTTATTCAAACCTGTGTTGCAGGCCATCACTTAACAACGCTGAGTGCTTTAGTGGACAATATGTTACTGTACATAGAGCTAGCATTGATACATAATAATTATATTTTTAAATAAATATTGTTTTAAAACTAATAAGCTTATTGCATTATATCTAGCAATTTTTCGGTGTTTGAGTAATTAAATGTCGCCAAATATTAATTACATTTCACTACATTTTTTTGACTGACACTATATATAGGTACTTAGAGACTTATTGATTTTATTGATTGATTGACAGTAATAGAACGATATTTAAAATTATTTTTGCGCTATATGTTGAAAATCAGCAAAAAGTTGATCGTATTTTTTTGTATATAATCCCTCCATTTATTAAAAAGTTCCTTTCATGTGCCTATTTGAAATTAATCATTTGACTTTGACTTTGAAACCCATTGCGATCAATTGTCATTTTATGTGTGTTACGTTTTTTTTTTCCACTGGTCAGACTTTACAAAAACAACTACGAGTAAAAAGGTACCCCACAAACAAGTATTTCTATCCTCAATACCATTTTCATAGATAATGGATGCTTGTATCTTGGTGGTCGACAGGCTCCATCGTTCACGTCGACGCGGAGTAGCCTTGTTTCGACATGGATATATTGGGAGCACAGCATCCAGCTGTATGACTGACGTGCCATGAAGTCTTTCCTACCTGCTGTAATAAATAGTATCGGGGTTATATTTTGTTGTATACCTACAATTACTATGACTATACTATTTTGTTGTCTCTCATGTTACCGAGATACATTCGAAGGCCAATTTCCGTGATTAAAAACAAAAATTTTGTCGCAATCTCATGTCAGTGATAATTTACAAATTCCTGTGACCTTACAACGTTCATGTCAAGTACTGGACGCATAAAACCACGTGAGTGCAATGAATATTTGGATTAAATAAAAAAAAATACGGTAAACGCTGTACAATTTTTTGACAGATTGATTCTGAGATTAAACAGCGAAGGTTCTTAAAAATATATGGGTATTTCTATGTAGCAGACATCCACCTTTGTTATCTGCAAAATAGAAACAATCAAATTATCTTGTTTTATTATTTTGTATGCAAACTGCAGTCATTTTAATGCTTAAATTACTGGTCATACTTATAATATAGTACAGTAATCTTCACCTTGTACATAGGTATTGTATTTGTTGTGGATTGTCTATGTACGATTATGAATAAAGCAGTTGTCATCCAGACTTGTCTTTCATTACATTACATGGTGACAGCGGTGGGATTTTATTCTATTTAAATAGTATAGGTTGGTAATAAAGGCACGTTGTGGATTTTAAAATCGTCCGGGACGGTTCAAGAGCGCTATGGAACACGCGCGACCACCAACAGAATTATGTTTGGAGGGCAGCTCCGTCAGCCGGGCTGACGCATGGCGGCGTTGGAGGTCGCAATTTATGTTATTTTTAAAAGCATCGGGGGTGCAAAAAGAGGAAGCTGGTATACAGGCCAGTTTAATGATAAATTTAATCGGACCTGAGGGGTTTGAAGTCTTTGAGACATTTTCGTTTGACAAGGAGAGCGATAAGGATGATGTCAATCTATTGCTTACGAAATTTAATGAATATTTTGGAGATAAACAGAATATAACATTGGCAAGGTACAACTTTTTTACAAGGGGTCAGGAAGTAGGAGAATCAATAGATCAGTATGTTACAGCATTGCGTTTACTGAGCAAAAATTGTAACTTCAAAAATTTGGAAGAGGAGTTGATTCGCGACCGTATTGTTGGTGGGATACAGAGTACTGGAGCAAGAGATCGTTTATTGAGAGCAGAGAATTTGACGTTGGATAAAGCTATCAAAATTGTCCAGGTTGACCAAATTTCAATAGATAATCGACGTTTATTGGAGAAGTTTGGTGCTGGTATTTCAGGATTGGTGCAGGTCGATGCGGTTCGCGTGCGCGGCCGCGGTGGGCGTGGTGGCTGGTGCGGAAGCGGACACCGACAAGGGCGTGGTGTGGACAGTGTTGCTGCTGGTTCCCTCACAGCGCCAAGATCTGTTCATTCAAGTGAGACTGCTAATTGTCTCAGGTGTGGAGGCCAATGCAATGAACCCAGTTTATGTCCGGCTATTTCTGCGCAGTGTTATTTATGTCAAAATCATGGACATTTTGCTAGAATGTGCAAATTGAAAAAAGGAGTTAAGAAAATGTATGACATAGGTTTAACTGAAGCAAAAGGCAATGAAGAAGATGATTGTGAGTCATTTTTTATATCAGTTTTGTGTAATGTCTCAGAGATTAACTCTTCGTCTGAGGATTGGTATGAAAAACTCCAAGGGGAATGCGGTTCTGAAAAATTTAAATTAGATACGGGAGCAGACATTAATGTTTTATCGTATAAGCGTTTTTTATTGTTAGACAGTAAGCTAATTAGTGGCAAGCAAGGTGTTAGATTACAATCTTATAGTGGTGATTTTATTCCTATAAAAGGTATTTGCAACTTAAAATGATGGTATAAGGGTGTTTCGCATGAATTAAAATTTGCAATTGCGATTGGTGATTGTCAGAGTGTGCTAGGGTTGCAAGCTTGTTTAACTTTAGGATTAATAAACAGAATTCATAATATAAACCTTACAGATTATGAAGATTTGTTTAATGGGTTAGGCTGTTTGCCAGGTGAATATCACATTGTTGTAGACAAAACTGTGATGCCGGTGATTTGTGCAACCCGTAAGGTACCATTAGGAGTTCGCGATAAGTTACAAGATGAGTTAAATAGAATGATTGAGTTAGGTGTCATTAGGAAAGTGAGTCATCCAACACCATGGGTGAATTCATTAGTGATTGTTGCTAAGAAAAATGGACAATTGCGTATATGTTTAGACCCGAGGCCGCTTAATAAGGCGATACAGCGTGCACATTTTCAACTTCCAACAATAAATAAATTGGCTTCGAAGTTGCATGGTGCTAAGTATTTCTCAGTTTTAGACGCATTTTCAGGGTTTTGGTCGGTTAAACTAGATAATGCAAGTGCAGACTTATGTACATTCAGTACACTGTTTGGACGATATCAATATTTACGATTGCCATTTGGTCTTAATTGTGCACCTGAAGTGTTTCATGCGAAAATCAAGCAATTACTTGAAGGCCTAGAGGGGGTAGATTCGTTTATCGATGATATCATTTGTTGGGGAAGGAATAAAGATGAACACGATCTACGTTTGAAAGAATTGTTAAACAGGGCACGGGAAATTAATTTAAAATTCAACAAAGATAAATGTCGTATATGTGTTGACGAAGTAACTTATTTGGGTCATATTTTTAACAAAGATGGAATGAAAATGGATTCTGAGAAAGTAAGAGCGATATATAATATGCCGGAACCGTCGGATCGGAAAAGCTTGGAAAGGTTTTTAGGTGCTATAAATTATCTTTCAAAATTTATCCCTAATTATTCAGAGCATACTTTTCAACTGACCAGATTATTAAAAAAAGATATGACTTGGTGTTGGGAAACTAGTCATAAAGACGCATTCAATAAGCTTAAAGATCTGATATGTAATGCGCCAGTTCTGTCTTTATACAATGTTGGTAGTCCGGTGGTGTTATCAGTGGACGCGAGCAGTGTGGCAATGGGTGCTGTGCTCATGCAGGAAGGGCGTCCAGTAGAGTATGCGTCACGCACGCTCACTGACACACAACAACGATACGCACAAATAGAAAAGGAAATGTTGGCAATAGTATTCGCTTGTGAAAAATTTCATCAGTATATTTATGGAAAAAGTAATGTGGTCGTCGAATCGGACCATAAACCACTGGAAAGCATTTTTAGAAAATCTCTAGACTCAGTCCCGGCTCGCTTGCAGCGTATGATGTTGAAGGTTCAAGCTTATGAGTTGATGGTCACTTATAAGCCTGGGAAATTCATGTACTTACCTGATACATTGTCGCGGGCATCTCTTCCGGATTTGTATGACGATAAAATTAGCAGGGCTATACTATGCCAAATAAAAATGGTAATCGATAATGTACCCATGTCGCAGAATAAGTTTAGTCTCGTCAAGCGGGAAACTAATAAGGATGAGTGTTTAAAATTATTGCTAAAATATATCAATCAAGGGTGGCCTAATAAGTTTAACATACACAATGATTTAAGATACTATTGGTCTATAAGAGATGAATTGTACAGTGTAGATGGTGTTATATTTAAAGACAAACAGGTTTTGATACCACATTCTATGCAAAGGGACATATTAAAGCTTATTCACGAAGGGCATTTAGGGATTGATCGTTGCAAGAGACGTGCTCGTGAGGTAATATTTTGGTCGGGTATAACAAGAGATATTGAGGATTATGTGAGAAGATGTAAAGTATGTCAGGAAACAGCAAACAAACCGTGTAGGGAACCTATGATTCCAGTAGCTGTACCAGAACTGCCATGGAATAAAATTGGAACAGATATTTTTGAGTATGGAAGACAAAGTTATTTAATATTAATTGATTATTATTCTGGTTTTTTTGAGGTTGCATATTTGAAAGATACTTCGTCAAACTCAGTAATATGTATTATGAAAGAAAATTTTGCACGGTATGGTATACCGGATACGGTCATCAGTGACAATGGTCCACAATATTCTTGTCGTAATTTTATTAAATTTGCTTTAGAATGGGGTTTTAAACACGTCACTTCATCTCCGTATTATGCTCAATCAAATGGTAAAAGCGAAAGGGCAGTTCAAACAATTAAGAAATTATTGAAAAAATCAGTAGACAGTAAATCTGATTTTTATTTAAGTTTGCTAAGTTACAGAAATACACCGCGGGAAAATTTGAATTCTCCTGCACAATTAATGATGGGCCGGCGATTAAATTGTAGACTACCAGTCCATTCAGATTTATTAAAACAAAAAAGTTGTGATAACTTACAACATCAAAAAATATTGGAAAAACAAATAAAAATTAAAAGTTTCTATGATCAGCATTCTAAACTGTTACCTGAGTTGAATGTGGGCGATGAAGTTATAATGTTAGGAAACACAAATAAAAGAAGTCATGGCAAAATAATGGGAAAAGCGTCGACTCCACGTTCTTATATTGTTAGAAACAGAAAAGGTATTTATCGCCGTAATCGTAGACATTTGATAAGATCCGTAAAGGATCCTGCAGACAATATTTTGTCTGATATTGATGATGAGTATTTTTCGGGGGATGATAGAGATAATGATTATGTGCCAAGCACCAAAATAAATGTATCGTCATCTTACTCGCCACCTCATACCCGTAGTAAGATTTAACAATTTGTATAATTATGTATTTCAATACCTAATGTATGAATATCTAATTATTTACTTTAAGTTTGTTTTTGTGGAATTAATGGATTATTAGTTTGCTTTTTATTATTATTTTATCTTATTTAAGGGGAAGATGTTGTGGATTGTCTATGTACGATTATGAATAAAGCAGTTGTCATCCAGACTTGTCTTTCATTACATTACAGTATTGAAATCAAAATCAAAATCAAAAGTCATTTATTCAAACTAGGCTGAGAATCAGCACTTTTCGAACGTCAAAATTACATATGACAGTCCCCCAAAACGCCCACCCTTCACCACTTCCTAGTGCTTTAGCTGGGAAGAAGAAGTGGTCAACAAACTCCCCAGCAGCACAGCTGTCTGTTCAGTTAGAGAGAAAAAAAAATGGATTCTATACAACAGTATGCAAAACAATTTACATTACGTGCAACATAAAACATTAAATTATTAGCCATATGTCAGCTAGCACACCACTATACCAACAAAAAAAAAGAAAAGGAAAACACCGAAAACTATTAATTCTCAAGCAGAGATAAAAACGTAAACAGAACTTAATGCTCAAATAAAAGCCTCCAAGCATAAAAGGCGTGCCCGCTTACATATAGCTATAGCTGTAACAGTCACAAATGATGAACTAGGACCATCAAAGTAAAATAAATAAACAATTAATTACTAATAACAAAACAAAACAATGGTCAGTAAGACGACCAGTCACCACAAGCAGCACCCGTTCACGAGCATAACGCAAAAATCAGCCATTACCCCCCTCGCCATATTAGAGGGAAGGAGGTAATTGGTATTGAATTCTGTAACAAACTTGTCAGCTATTAATTTGGTATTGTATTAGTTCCACTAGGCCCACTATTAAGGTTCGTTTGACCTAGTATTCAAATTGGTAGCTCATTACTTACTTTCAAACGTTTGTTCTTTCCAATTGATGTTATGTCGACTTAAACAAATACCAACTTCATGTTAGTGTAAATTAATTTGCTTTTAGAACGTCTAGTACCTATTATTGGTTAGCTATTTTTTTTTTGTGCTGTGTAAACTGAAACTTATAGGTATTAAAGTAATTTTTGCAAATGTACGTACGTTTGTTTACATTTTTGGAAACTGAATTACGAACGCAGAATACATGTAGGATTAGAATAGTATGGCAAATGTCAAACTGCCGATACGCTTACATTGTTGAACTAATAAATCGGAAATATGACCCGAGTCTTATGTAGCTGTGTAACTTCAGCAGGTACAAGAAGTTTCTCCTCATTGATATTCAATAGGCACTGTCGTCACCATATTGCGTTTCTGCTTGCCGATGAATTCCGAACTTTATTGTATATTGACATTGTTTCCTTGTATGTCTCTTCCTTCTTCTCCTCCCTCCTCCTTTTTGCTTACTCCTTGCTCCGCAAGTTAATCTCAACTTTGATGGCAACATATCATGAATCAAAAGAGGCACTGTGTAACATGGTAATTTATTTATATATTTTTTTATATATATATGGCCAGATGAAAGTAGAGACAGCAGCTAGAGTGTTGTTAATTTTGTAAGCCAGGTAAATTCCTGAAAGTCTTATGGTGCAACCCCTTTTGCAAATAAGGATTTTTCATTACATACATATATGTCCAGTTCCTCCAATTCCAAATAAATTCCTACTTCCTACTTACAATATAAACTGTGAATATTTGTATGTTCGTCAATTAATCACGGCTTAAAAGCTGAATGGAATTTGATGAAATTTGGCACACTGGTGGACGGGTTTACCTGGATTAGGTGTTTTATCTCGGTAGTAGGTTCTCTTGTGGTTTTTCCGCCATCCACGCGGTCGAAGCTACTGGCAAAAAATAGTTATAAATAAAGCCCCCTATTTATAATATACCCTTTCTCTTCCTCACGCCTGCAGACATACCTCTACGTATACAACCCAGATTGTCAGTAACGCCCTATCTAACTGTCTCAAAAGTCGTGATGTGAGCCAACCTATATCACTTGTAACTGTTGTGACACATTCAGGTTGCCGGCAAGATTGCACCGAAAGTTAACCGGAGTTAAGGCAAAGTTGCCTTGTGTCTCGAAAAACTTCGATATTGTGTTAGAGATATCTACGCTTTGGAGTTTACGTGATTAATCTTTTGAGAGAGTTTGTGAATGGGTGGGACTGTGACGTAGTGACGTAATTATAATGAGTGAAAGTTCATGAATAAAATATGTAGTTAGGTATGTTATTTTAGAAGGGAAAAAAATCCAAATTATCTAATATATATAACCTATTATAAAATAATGTCTATCATCAATTTTGGTTTTGTTTTGTCTCGAATAAATACATCAAACACTAATTCTATATTATTTTTATAAAACCCCATTGTGACTGTTCTTAAATTACCCTAGGCGGATAAAATTGTCGTTTTCCTTAATTCTATTATTATTACTGTTTAGGTCGGCGTCCCCCTTAGAAAAGAACCGTGATTCTCCTTTCCGCACGGTTCTGTAGGGCTCGTCGTTTGTGAGAGGCCCGAAAGCCGTGAGTCGTTTAATGAGACACAATTCCTAGCTTTCCTTAAAATGAACTATCAGCTCAGTTTAGGGGAACTTGGTGAAGTCTACCCCCCTCCCGGGAAGTGTGCGTACATCAAATACAACGCAAAATATCCTGCAGTTAGTAAGTCTACCAAGGAAGGTTACCATAACTAAAATTTGGTTGGTTTGTGTTCGTAAGCAAATACAATGTAGCATTATAAATCATACTGGTCCTAACGAGTTGTGAATATTAATTCAGTTCAGCCTTCCATAAGCGGTGTGACTGCATTAAGTGTCATATCTTGGTTGTGGTTGTCGATAGTCTGTTGGTAGAGTAGTCGTCTACAGTCTCTTGGTAAGTAGGCAAGTGTCACACCCAAGGGTAGGCTTTTTCCGAATCCCTAGAACCAAACGCAGGTGTCGGATACCTTAATCATGTCATAGAAATTAAAAAGTTCACAAACACACTCACTCCAATTCACGTGCCTACATTAATACTAGACTAGTATAATCTTGTCTAAAACTACACTTATTATTTATCTTATTAAATAATACACTCGCTATCATGATCTCTCCACAGAGACATACACAGTCTCATTGCTATCGACTAAGTTCTGGCTCTCATAGGCTCGCTTAAATCGACCGCTTCCTATCGTGGTGTCAAACAAACTAACCTCATTGACTTAAAATATCGGCCTTTTCAATTCCTAAAAACACTATGTTCAGCCCATCTTTCCACACTTTCGCAGAATGGGTTTATAGCTTTTTTTGTACAATTTCTCAATTGTTTTAAGGGTTCGTTTGCTTGAGCCGAACTTATGGTAACCAGATTTTGGCACTGGTAGTTTGAGCTGCGATTAGAAATCAAGGAATAAATAGGAGTACGTGGCAGACAGTCACACCATGTAGTCAGCTTGACAAAAGCCTCTCCGAAGTCCAGGAACTCTTATCCCGCGCGACCGGATTCAGCCCTCGCGCTCCCTACAGTCAACCGCACCGCTGTGCAAGAGTTATCATTGATGTGCAGACGACTGTACGCGTTTAAGTAGTCCCGTTACCTCTTTCTGGAGCAGTTTCGGCGACGCTGACCATCTTTAGACTTCATTTTTCACTCATTGTGTAGAGTGTGAAAAACCAAATAGGTGTCAGGTTGAAAACGAATAAATACCTACATATCGCACTCGATTGTATATCTCAACGTTATTTCAAAAAGCTCAAAAGAATTCCATCTCTTTAATTAAGTTTAGCATAAAGGTGTAACCCGTCCTAACAAAAACACTTTGTTAGAAGGTGTAACACTGAAATTAATGAAGTTTCGCCCATTTCTAGAATTCTTTTCACGAAAATGTCACCTACATTTTCTATGCTAGGTTTTAGTGTTAAAAGGTAAAAACAAAATGTTATAAAGAGCTTCTGCATTGTTTCTTTTTAAAGAAATATATGCTCGTATGTTTCATGCTGTTCGTAGCAGTTTTTCATTCTAGGGATTGCAAAAAATCTGAGTGGCTTTAGTAAAAGAGAGTGCTGTTGACATCAATTTAGGGTTTTTAGAAATAGTAAGCAGTTGAAGAAACTGAGACTTAAGGTGACCATTCACTGCTATGTACTATTTGCACGAAAAGGTTCCCAGGATAGCTGCGCAGTTTATTTGTTTGCCAGCCACACATGCAAGTGTAGCTTAGCCGTAGACCGCAGTACAATCCTCAGTACACGTGCATAACTTAGCCATGGGCTGCAGTGGAGCAACATCTTAATAAATGATAAGCGGACCTTATTTGTCAGATCTGACTTTATAAAAAAAAAAAAAAACGAGTGAGCCTTACAGTAGTCGCATATGATGTGTAACAATTGACATCTCACCTTAGTAATAAGCAACTGAGCAGCGATGGAGACGGGAAGCAGCGTGAGACATTAACCTCAAAATTTTAAAAACTAAATACTGAAATATTTATGGTTGCCCACTGGGCGAAAATCGAACCCTCTACTTACAATCTATATAGCACTTACTAATTCCATAAGTACACTAATTCCATGCTATTATAAAGTACCTACTAATTCCATGCTATTAAATAGAACTTATTTATTCCATGCTCAAACTGTCACTTCCTGTTACACCTCAACAATTTTAATAAGAAATTTGTGCGTAAGCGCAACTATTGAGCAGGGGCAAATTAAGGGCTCAATTTTGTTTGTTAGTCATGTATCTAACACCTCAACCGATCTCCGTAACATTAATTGGTACACACATAAATTGTGGCAATCAAGACAAACATAACCTGGCAAAAGTCCTCGCGCACGTATGCGAGTGGCGCATGGAGGCGAAACGCCGCCGTACCTGGGCGTAACTTCGCTATTACGAGAATTCACGACACAGCGGACAGAGCTCCGGCGGGATCTCATGGCGACATGGAGTGTGCGATTATCGCAACCCAGCGCTGGGCACGCCACAATTGCGGCGATAAATCCCCTCTTTGAGGAGTGCCTAGAGCGATCGGTGGCGGAGATCTCTCGCTTCCGGCCCTGGTCCAAGCCATGGTACGGAGCGAGAGGGCATGGGCAGCTCGCGAAGGAGGAGGCGGGACGGCTGAGCCCCTAGCCGCCACAGGAGACGCCCTAGGCGTCGGGAATCCCAGGCAGATTTCCGGCCACCGTAGGCGCGGGCTTGAGGACGGTGAGCATTGGGTAGCTCGCCGTCCGATAAGGACCAGGCCTGGGCCGCCGGCGCGTTGTGTTCCACGCGCATCTCAAAAAGTTATGTTTATGGAAGATAAGAAGCTAAAATAAAGCATAAAGTATAAATGTGTGTTTGTGTGTATCTACGTATAAAATTATTTTATTAATGTTACTATACAGTTCAAATTACTTTAATTAATATAAATAATTAAGAGAATAAGTCATTATAATATTAGTAATAATAATTAATGTTGTGATATTACTATCTAATATGTATGCAATGTAATGTTAACTACTAATATTTAACCTAGGTATAAGTTAGGCATCCAAAATTGCGGTGAGACATATAAAATCTAAATTACAGTCTGTTTTTGAACCTATACAATTAGGATTTGGCACGAAAGGTGGATGTGAGGCAGCCGTCCATGCCTTAAGAACCTACCTTTCGTATGATGATTGCGAAATTGTAGTCAAAATTGACGTCAAAAATGCTTTCAATTCAGTAAACAGGGATGCCATGCTGACAGAAGTTAAGAACAAAATTCCGGAACTCTATCAATACCTGCTTACCTGCTACGCAGAACCTTCAAAATTAATTTACCGTTCCCATGAACTTTCTTCGGAGGTCGGCTGTCAGCAGGGCGATCCCCTCGGGCCAGCAATTTTTAGCTTGGCTATAAATCCGATTATTCAAAATTTAAAATCAAAATTTAACGTTTGGTATTTGGATGACGGAACCCTGGGAGGCGATGTGGACACTGTGTTATCTGACTTATCAGATATTAAAACAAATTTCGAAAATATTGGTTTAGAATTAAATTTTAGCAAATGTGAACTCTTTATTCAAAAAACTTCTTACGGTTTGGATAATTTAAAATCCAAATTAAATTTTCTGGCACCCAATATCAAAATAGTAGACAGAAAGTCACTTTGCCTCCTGGGTTCTCCCATCTTTGAAGAATCTTTTCCTGATTATATTACTAACACTATTTCTAAATTCCAAAGTCACGCAAATTGTTTACTCGAAATCAGTCCTCATTATGCTCTTATAATTCTAAAGTTTTGCTTTTTTGTCCCTAAATTTACTTATGTGCTTCGCTGTAGCCCTTTTTGGAAACATCCAAATTTGCTTTCACCAATAGACGATTTAGTCAAAACTAGTTTAGAAACGATTTTAAATATTCAGCTCAATGAACCATCTTGGTTACAAGCATCCCTCCCTATTCGGTTTGGCGGTTTAGGAATCCGCAAAATTTCGAGTGTTGCTTCCCCAGCCTTTTTGTCGTCCACCCATAGCACGTCACGTCTCATAGGTAATGTCCTAAGGGCTTTGCCCACAAACTATGAGACTGCGGGCTTGGAGGATGCCAAGAATGCTTTTCAAATTGCTTGCCCGGGTAAAGAATTTCCAGACAACCTAAAATCTCAGAGGAGCTGGGACGATATTTTTTGCGATTTAACATACAAATCGATTCTGAGCCGCAGTTCAGGTCCGGATCGCGCAAGACTTTTGGCGGTCGGAACCAGAGAGGCCGGTCATTGGCTACATGCCCATCCTTCTCCATATACCGGTACCTTCCTGGATCCGACCTCACTTCGTCTGGCGACTGGTCTGCGGCTTGGGGTCATGGTATGCACTCCACACACATGCCCTTGTGGCACGGACGTGGACCGACTGGGACACCACGGACTTTGTTGTCAAAAAAGTGCAGGCCGCTTTTCAAGACATGCAACACTTAATGACATAATCCGCCGGTCTCTTGCCAGCATCAATGTGCCTGCTCTTCTTGAGCCGACTGGCATTGTCAGAGATGATGGCAAAAGACCTGATGGTGTGTCTTTGGTCCCGTGGAGTTTGGGACGGATGCTTGTGTGGGACGCTACCTGTGTAGACACACTGGCACCATCCCACCTCCAACGGACTACTTCTAAAGCGGGTGCAGCGGCAGAAAATGCCGAAAATCTGAAAGTTATTAAATATGGAGGCCTTGGCAAAGAGTACAACTTTGTGCCCTTTGGCGTCGAGACCCTCGGTCCGTGGGGTCCCAGTGCGCATAAGTTATTTGCAGAAATCGCGAAACGTCTAGTTGATGTAACTGGTGACCGAAAAGCTGGCGGCTTTCTCGCGCAACGCATCAGCATTGCAATTCAGCGAGGAAATGCCGCCAGCATCCTCGGTACAATGCCCCGAGGGCCTTTTTTAAGCTTAACTTAGTTTTAATTTAATTTAGTTAATGTTAATAATCATGTTGTAATTTGGTTATGTAAATAAATATATTTCAGGTATAAGTTAAATGTAATACTTGCTGCGCCCTAACAGGGTCATGTACTCATATGTTTTAGCCTAGCCTGTAACTGAGTGTACATTATGCAAATGAATAAATAAATAAATAAATAAATGTCAGCACAAGTGTAGGGGTGCACTAGGGCCGTTGCCTGCCGGGGTCACGGGAAAATCCGAAGGGAAGGGAAGGGATAACGAGGCCCATGGCAACACAGGCAACCGAAGGAACATGGATGGGTTTTAAGACAAACATAACCTGCTTAACCTTAATGTGCATGTAATAAAAGCTGAGACCAGTAACAAGATTCACAAACCCACGAAAGAAAAAGCTTGAGCAATTTTCAAATGCATTCCTTTCCCTAAACTTGGCAGGAATTTATAACATGTTCTAACCCAATGGTTTTGTATATTACGAGTTGTTTCGATGTTGGTGTACAATAAAGCTGTTCTATCTAACTACACATTACATAATACATTTTTGTTTTCATTGTCGGAAAAGTAACATGTGTCATGCACGGTTGAAATGAAGAAGTTAATAATCTTTTCATTCTTCGACTGTATACAGGGCTACTGGTAACTCGACGTATTCCTTGCAGGATGTCATAGTAGGGTTAAAATGCAACAAATTAAGCCACCAATGTTCGACCGAAGTTCAGTAGTTTTTGCGATTGTTAGATTTTGAAGAAATATCCCAGATTAAATCATTTGAAGCCAATTTAAAAATAATTTTCGGCGTGACTGTACTTAATTTAAGTATTATCATATTTGATGCCATAGCCGATCTTTTTTGATACTGACACGATGCCTAAAACTTTGGCAAAGATCACTAATCAAATATTTTTTTTTGTAATTTTTGCTTTAACTTAAAAAAGAAAATTTGTCTAGTGCAAAAAAATAACTACGCCTGATGTACAAATTACAAGCAAAATATCCTTGTCTTATCAGCTATTTCAAAAAGGCATGATTGTCAATACTTTTGCATATGTGGCAGGGAAGACAGGGAAGAGAAGAGTTTTGTAAGTTTTTTTTTGTTTATTTTATCTCTTATTGTTTTTTAAAAATTACAAAAAAAACAGGGAAGAGAAGAGTTTTGTAAGTTTTTTTTTTGTTTATTTTATCTCTTATTGTTTTTTTAAAAATTACAAAAAAAACAATGTTTGATTTAACCTTGTTTACTAAGTAAAGACACATGGCTTACTGTGTGTTTAATATTACTTAGGCAACCTTTACTAGCATAACTGTGACGTAAACGTCATGTTGAGATATTTTACTGACATTTTAGGCTACTCAGCCCTTGATAATATTAATGTGAATAATTATTTATAAATAATTGTTTGACATGAAATTGATTTAGATTCAGCATAATTAAATGACTTATAATAATAATAAACCATTTATTTTCAGGTTACAAAGACCCATAGATGAATACCTTAACCTAAGTATACATACGAGTAGAATAACAAATTGTGTTAGTAAATAAAACTTTTTTTTGTAATTTTTGCTATAACTTAAAAAAAGAAAATTTGTCTAGTGCAAAAAAATAACTACGCCTGATGTACAAATTACAATCAAAATATCCTTGTCTTATCAGCTATTTCAAAAAGGCATGATTGTCAATACTTTTGCATGTGTGGCAGGGAAGACAGGGAAGAGAAGAGTTTTGTAAGTTTTTTTTTTGTTTATTTTATCTCTTATTGTTTTTTAAAAATTACAAAAAAAAACAATGTTTGATTTAACCTTATTTTTTTTTTTAATTTTTGATGGGTTTGCTCTTGACCTTAGTCTATGTCAGAGGTGACAGAAACAAAGTAAATAAACCTTGTTTACTAAGTAAAGACACATGGCTTACTGTGTGTTTAATATTACTTAGGCAACCTTTACTAGCATAACTGTGACGTAAACGTCATGTTGAGATATTTTACTGACATTTTAGGCTACTCAGCCCTTGATAATATTAATGTGAATAATTATTTATAAATAATTGTTTGACATGAAATTGATTTAGATTCAGCATAATTAAATGACTTATAATAATAATAAACCATTTATTTTCAGGTTACAAAGACCCATAGATGAATACCTTAACCTAAGTATACATACGAGTAGAATAACAAATTGTGTTAGTAAATAAAACTTTTTTTTGTAATTTTTGCTATAACTTAAAAAAAGAAAATTTGTCTAGTGCAAAAAAATAACTACGCCTGATGTACAAATTACAATCAAAATATCCTTGTCTTATCAGCTATTTCAAAAAGGCATGATTGTCAATACTTTTGCATGTGTGGCAGGGAAGACAGGGAAGAGAAGAGTTTTGTAAGTTTTTTTTTTGTTTATTTTATCTCTTATTGTTTTTTAAAAATTACAAAAAAAAACAATGTTTGATTTAACCTTATTTTTTTTTTTAATTTTTGATGGGTTTGCTCTTGACCTTAGTCTATGTCAGAGGTGACAGAAACAAAGTAAATAAACCTTGTTTACTAAGTAAAGACACATGGCTTACTGTGTGTTTAATATTACTTAGGCAACCTTTACTAGCATAACTGTGACGTAAACGTCATGTTGAGATATTTTACTGACATTTTAGGCTACTCAGCCCTTGATAATATTAATGTGAATAATTATTTATAAATAATTGTTTGACATGAAATTGATTTAGATTCAGCATAATTAAATGACTTATAATAATAATAAACCATTTATTTTCAGGTTACAAAGACACATAGATGAATACCTTAACCTAAGTATACATAGAATAACAAATTGTGTTAGTAAATAAAACTTAAAACTATGTTAGCATCACTTAGTTGCACTAAGTCTGTGCGTTCCCGTGGCACTTGTCCACTGAAGCGTCGGAATACCACATCCTGAGGCCAAAAGCTTTGTTCCATCACCTGATGCAGGTAGCATGTTGGTATGCGCACCACAAACGCCTTAAAGTTGACGTTGCCATGCGACTCCAGCAGCTGCACTCTCGGCGCGTACTTCACGATGTCTTCCACGTCGGTGGTGTAGTGAAGACGGGAAATATAGCCCGGGATGTTCGGCTTCGCAGCACGCAGTGTATTGTTGGTCTCCGTAGGAGCCTTGCAGCAGTGGTTCTTAAAGCGGTTCTGCCAGCGCTTCCTCCTTTGCACCATCACGAAGCGTCATCATACTTTTTTTTTTAAGTATGTCATCTTCTAGTTGACCCTGAGAGGTCGGTAACCGGACTATCCTGTGGCTGCCTTAAGCTAACTCAAAGCCTCCAGCCCGAAGCGATTTTTTTATATTACTAAGCGACTGCACGCTAATGGCACCCCCTGTGGGGTACGAACCTCGGCTTAGGGCGTCGCTGGGAGAGGACAGCAAGGTGGGACAGGATCAGAACTGGATAATTATTATTATCAGGGTAATTTAAAGCTATGGGCTCAGCTACAGCGCGGCATGGCCACGGGCTTTGCAGGAGGAGCAGCGGGGGTGCTCACAGTGACCAGGTCAGATAGTCAGATAGTCAGGGGTATTCCCCTGACTATCTGACTATGCGACTATCTGACCTATTGGTCAGATAGTCGCATCGGTCGGGCAGCGTTGCGGGGACGAGCTGCGGGGAGAGAGGCTACGAGTAATATGTTTAATAGTTAGTTAGTGTTCAAGATTAAAATAACGTATTTGCATACCTAATTCAATTTTAATTGTAAAAGTATGTATGTTTTGTCAACTCAACTATGACCATGGTCAAATGTTTATTTATTTAACAGTTTATGTACACACATATAAAAAGACAAGAAGAAAGGAACAGAAAAATACGTGCAAAGTTGATGCTTATTTCTAAAGAAATATCTACCAGCATACCTGCGATAGGACAGTAGACAAAGAGATGTGAACACCATGTGTAAGAGTAGAAGAGAAAACAAAATACACCAAAACAACAAAAAAATAAACTATTCACTAATTTAAATATACAATAAGAGAATATACTTACATAAATACATACTTCTAAAATAAATATCACTAAAATATTTATATTTATAATTAATAATATAAAATAATAAATACATAATATGCAACTATGGCAAAGTGGAAAGATAGTGTTCTTTCACTCTTCTTTTAAAAACAGCGACAGTTTCGCGTTTCGTTTAATGTTATTTCGGGTATATTCGGTAAAGCCAAAGTTTGACAAATTAAATGTAACTGATCCAATAAGAGAGTGACAGAATCAGTGTGGCAACTTATAATGAATAAGGTGAAATATAAATTAATTGTTATTAGTCGATACTTGCATTTTATTCAATGGATTGGTCAATAATCTATCTTTGAGCTACCTTTGTGCAATTCTAATAAAAGAGAAAACTGGGATGAATCTTCAATTCACGGCCAATAGTATAGTTATCCATAATTAAATTCGGTCATATGATGTAGGCACTTACTGACTGGTAGTTAATTTTAACCTCGCAAATCGAAGGTTCCACGAGGCTCTTATTTGAACTAGATCCTCGTTCTTACATAATAAGTTTCGGAAGTATAACATTTCTGACCGTAACGTTTAATGTTTCATGGCAGTCTGTTTGCCTTGGCCAAAGTTCCGATGAAACAAACATAGTAACTGTTTAACTTCCAGCGATACTTTACCCACAGTATCTGGTAAACAATTAATATTACGAACAAAACAAAACACTAAAACTAAGAATAAAAGTTTATCCACAGAGCATTGAGACGCCTCGGATGCCTCTCCTAGAGACGGTATTACCAAAACAATTGTGACTTTAGTACAAACCAATGTCACAGTTTACTTGCAAATAACCAGATCCAGCCTGTCCCTTCGCGGGAAGGTACTAATGGGTCACCGAGGGGGGCCTTGGTGACCCATTAGTACCTTCCATCTTTCCATTCTCTTCCATTAGTATCTTGGCATCGGTACATGCAAGCGCATTCTGACGGCAACGATGCTGCGGTATCCTTAGGCATGCCACGACTCGCTAGAAGGTACTAATGGGTCACCGAGGCCCCCGCAACACAGGCAACGGAAGGAATACGGGTGGGTTTTAGTCAGTAAGAGTCTGACACACCCTCCCGCTCCGCCCAGAGCGGGAGAAGTAATTTGATGATTTCGCACCCAAAAAAAAAAAGAAAAGCCTGTCCCTTACTGCTCTCCCCCAGCAACGAGGTCCGTACCCCACGGGGGGTGATCTGAGCGTGCAGTTACTTTGTTTATAAGTATTATGCCCTGGCTGGGGGCCTTAATTTATTAAGGCATCCACAGGATAGCCTGGCTAAGCAGCCGACAACCTCCAAGGTACTCGCACTACGACACAAATGACGTATAGAAACATTGAATGGCGGTCTGTTGCAAAAGTTTTGCGCTCAACGCATTTTCAGCTGCACGATTTTCATTATTTATTATTTATTTATTTATATATACGCTATCGTACACCAGATACATTACAAAAAAAAGTATACACTACAAAATATACAATGGCCGGCCTTATCGCTTACTGCGATCTCTTCCAGGCAACCATGGAATGGACAGTGATTTTCTGGACATAAAATGGGGTTGTCTTTGGTGCAAATAAAAAGTATATAAGTAAAATATAATATAATAGATACACAGATTCATAAATACTAACTATATAAGTAACGAAAATAAATTAAGACTATAGATAGTTTAATACAGCTAACAACGAGAACAAAATCACACCGATAAGTACCTAATGTTCATTAGTACCTATTTCCGTTTCTAGACGTGGCCGGCGAGTTTAACAATAAAAAATTGCGGTCAATTTATATTTTACAGTCAAGGAGTAAGGAAAGCGGTGTAAAATAAATGTTTACCGTTTAGTTTTAAATGGGTTATAAAACTAATAATTGTTTTAGCGTGACCCAAAAACAATCTTGCGAGCGTCTTAAATCTCTGCATTTATTGCGGTTGCAGCATTTCATAGAAATATCTATACTGATGGAATTTTATATTGCCACCTGAAGGGAAAGTACTCTTAATACTGTAGATAGAAACTTTTACTCAAAGAAAACATTCCTTTATTTTTGAATAGAAAAAAAACTGCATTCAAAGGTTTTCAAAAATTCACTTGCCACACCCGGGAATCCAACCGACTAAAATCTATAAAAAAATTACACCCTGTACTTTTATTGCATTGATCGTTAGGATCAATTACGAGTATAAGCATGAAATCTCTGTAAAAAACTTGATAAATTAAATGACAGGAAAACCATGAATCTTAAATTATTTTAATTATTTACAAAAAATGGTAAACTAACTAATTAGTTGCTCGAAATGGGCTCCATTTACTTGGATACACAAATGAATTCTTCTAAAGAATTCATTTCTAGTAACCTTTGATAAAGTGTTGTGGTGAATATTATAAATCGTATTCTGAACTTCAACTCTCAACTCGTTTACATTCGCATAAGATTTAATGTAAATTTGATTTTTCACATATCCTCACAAAAAAAATCTAAAGGGGTGAGATCTGGTGATCTCGCAGGCCATCTGATTGTGCCGTTTGTACCAATACCAGGTATGAAAATGGTTATTAATGTAGGCAGTAGTGATTCTGCTGTTATGGGCTGGAGCACCATCTTGCTGTAGAATTATTTGGTTTCGCTCTTGCTCGGGGAAACCATCTCTTTAGAAATGAGTTAAATCATTTGTAAAGAGATCCAGTATTTCAAGATACTTTACAGTATTTAAATGACCTTCGTACACGTGACCTAACACAACCATTTTTCTTATAATTCCGCACCAAACGCTGTAAGAAATTCTTACTTGATTGTTAGTTTCATGAACACGAACGGGATTCACTCGAGACCAATAGTGGTTATTGCGGTCATTGTACATGCCGTTATTGCTGAAGTTGGTTTCGTCAGACCATACAATGTTACTCAAAAAATTAGGGTTACGGTCAATTTCTCTCATAATCCCCAGGATGCAATTTTTGCACCAACCGACCTGCACGATAATATTTATACTTATACGTTTTCAGCACTTTAAGAACGCAAGTGTATCCTAATTCTTCGGCAGCATCTCTGCGTGAAGCCTTCGGAAATGATTCAAAGTATGTTAAAACATTTAGATCAAAATCGAAACAGTTCTGCTGAAGAGTTTGCCGTCGCTTTTTAAAAAAACCCGTATTCTTTAAATTTTCTACCATTCTTTTCAATACGAACCGAGTTGGTGCCTGTCGGTCTCGATATCTCTCTCCATACCACCGCAGAGCTAGATTTACGTTTTTGTTATTTAAAAAATAAGCTTCCATTCAATCAAATTGTTCTTGATAAGCCATTTTTACCGTGAGACAATGAAATGATTTGTAAGAACAATTAAATGTGAGTAACAAATATGACAATCTATTTTCAAATATAACATTCCATATTTAAACTACCTCATACACGCACTTATGTCGCATCTAAGAAAGGAGTATGCATTACAAAGACGTGCATATTGCTGTCGTCTTATCTAAATAGTAATTCGTCATTTTAATGTATAAATGACGTCAATGATAATTAGTAATTACAAACATAAGTAAACAGATGGATCTTTGAGTTAAAGAGCTTTAACTTGACTCATCGATACAGAAAATAAAGGAATGTTTTGTTTGAGTAAAATTTTCTATCTACAGTATTAAGAGTACTTGCCCTTCAGGTGGCATTACAAAATTCCACCCTGTATATATAATAATCTATCTATATATCTATATATATATATATATATGTAACAATGAATCCCTATTTCCCTTAGCATCATGCGTGAACGGCTTTTTTTTGGTGGGAAATTATTTATCAAATAACTCAACCCGCTCTGGGCGGAGCGGGAGGGCGAGTTGGCTTCAACCCCTCTTACGCCTTCCAAAGGACCGAGACCCCTTGGTTCCGAGTTAAGTAAGCACATAAAAATAAATAATAATATGATATATAGAGAAAAGATTTGAACATTTGATTATTTGTTTTTTTGTTTGTTTTTTTTTTTGTAATGGATAAACTCAAAAAGTACTTATTTTATTACTGATTTTAATTATTATTTCACTGATAGAAAGCTTTATTATCAGCGAGTAACATGGGCTATATTTTTTTTTTAAGTGAAACTTTTTCCATCGCCTCAATTTTTTTCGTCCATCTATCGCATGTCGCATTACAGCCGGCCGCGGAATAGGGGTTAAGTGAAAGGCGCTCGGCAGTGCAGCTAAGGTCAATATGGCGGCGCCCATGGCACGCATCAACTTTTTTAATTGAGATCCCTATGAGAATTGCAATAATGTAACCCAAAGTTTCCAAAATTTGCCTATAAAAGTCATTTCTTGGCGTGCACTGCGAAAAGTATCGACGATATATAAAATAATGTACTACATATTTATAGTACTCATCATTACCCACAAAAAAGTCCAGGAAGTTAACCATTATAGTTAAATAACAATAACCGCTTTTGTTCAAATTAGTAAATCAAAACACGGGTAGAATCGAAAGATTTGTACCTATAATGATATTAATCCTTATTCAACTAAATAGTTTCTTAATCAAGGTTGATTATATACATGATGTAAATTCCTCCCTTGGGCCTTTCGCTTAGAAGTTACGACGGGTATAAGTAGGCTAAAAGTAAGAAAAATGGCGCAGTTGAAGCAAACAGTCCTATGCTTAGTCTGTTGTGAACTCATACTCCACTAACGCACATTAGGGATTAATACCGACATCTCGAGGCAACAAACGATAACATACGCAAGGTCATAGCTATCTCTCGACGGTCTTCATTAAAAATATTGTTCCCACACCCCTCTCCTTGAATGTTGTAAGAATCAAGATGGCGAGTACATAATTTGTTCGTTAACCTAACGCATCGTTTTATTGAAAATCCTCAACACAATCTACATAAAACACCTACGTTTTCACCAAACCTCATCGCTGCCGCTACATAGTCTAATACACCCGGACAGACAGGAAGCCGACTGCAACATTATTGGGAAAAGGCTAGGCAAAACATTCAAAATAATATTGACATATATTATTATTATTGACTGCCTCGTTGGCCTAGTGATCGCAAGCGCTACTGCTGAGCATGAGATCCTGGGTTCAATTCCCGAGTCGGGCAAAGTGCTATTGAGTTTTTCTATCTGGAATTTTTCAGTCCAGAGTCAGCCCAGAGTCTGGATTTGTGCCCGGTTGATGGCAATCGGGTCGCCCTCTATTACACGGGACTTAAACATAACTGGCGTGTTCTGCAGGTTCACCACTGCCCAACGCTTCGGGGAAACAAGGCGTGATGTTACGTACCAAGTTGCATTTGTCCTGATGAAATCTGTTGTTTTTGATCTAGGAATGCATTTACGATCAATTCAATTTTAACATCTGTGTTGCCAATTCAGCAAAATATGGTTTAGCCTTAGAATATAGAAAGAACCAGAATCCGCGTTCAACTGTCATTGCAAGCCGCACGCTGTGTCCAAAAACAAGACAAGCGTCCCGCGCCCGCCGCGTAATGTTGCTAGCCCGGGCAATGTTAACCCGTTTGGGGTAAACGTTGAGAGTATTAGAGGTAAGATAAAATAGGTAATAAAATTAAAATTGGTAATTTCATAGGTACATAATTTCATACACCCGAAACGTATATATATATGTAGTCAAACATAGTACCTGTTATGAATGTTATGCAATTCTAACAAAATCATATATACATACGGGTTGCATTGATAAGCTTTATTTTTCAAGTCAGGTTTTTTTTTAATTGGTCAAGGACAGCTAATGAGACACAATTGATTTTCTATTATTTGTCTCCGCATCGGTGTCACGCGGGGCTTGACAGGTTAACCTGTCAAGCCCCGCGCGACACGTATTAGGCGCACTCGCGGCTTCTGGTTCTTTCTATATTCTAAGGGTTTAGCAGTATATTAGACTGAACTAATTGCTAAGTCAGAGGCCCATGGGTGGCATAAAAACTCTGACAGCAGGTTTGTCACACACAAAAAAGAAAAAAATAAAGATTGAAATAATTGAACTTTATTTATAAATAGAAGATACATTTTGTTTAATCTCACATTTAAAATTAATGGTGAATCTGATCCTTGAACAGCCTCTTAGGACCACAAAACAAATTTGCGCTCTTCATAAATTCTCAATTTAAAATCAGGACTTAATGAGCGTCTGAAATGCCACGAAAGACCGAATCAAAGGTTGGCAAACACTCCGCACTCTAAATTCAGAAATAGAGCAAGGGTTTTGCAGCCCCTGAACAACCCTTCAGTGTAGAGTTACATTATTCTGCGACAGATCTCAAATATCAATGGATCCGAGAATTGGGAACACTAAGTTGTAACAAAATCTTTTTCTTTGTGAAAGATGATAAAGTTGTATAACGTTTTTTGAAGGGGTTTTAATGAATTTTACGAAAAGTATTGTTTAGGGATGTGTACTGTTAATACGTGTTTTACATAGAAAAACAATGAAAACCCGAATGGAAAAAAGTGAACGAAACAAATAGAAACAACATTATGAAGAAATCATGCTCTTAAATCATAACATTCAGTTTTAACAACCCTGTCTTTACAACCGCGCAGTCGGGTAAAAACAACACTATGATTGAGAGTGGAATTTAGACTGGTATTTTATCATTAAATAATGATAGGTATAGATACACAGGCACCAGAAGTTTTATGTCACTTCCATGCTTCGAAAGACTGCTGTTGGGATTCATTCGATAGCACTCTGGTATTAGATAAAGAATATCCATGAGACTTTCAAGATGAAAATTTTGAAGAAGACCGATACTTCACCTACTATACTGCTGCAACACCTGCACAAATAATAAAATAATAATAAATAAAAAAGCTTTATTGACAGAAAAATAATTTAAAAGTAAATTTTGGTAAACAGTAGGTACAATTCTGCAATTGAACACAATTCGAATGACCACTAACACCTAAACTAGGCCGAGCCTGTACCTTAGGCGTTAGATCTTTCCCGTGTAACTATCTACAGACGTGTACATTAAGATCTAATTGTATATTGTAAACAACTTTTGGACGTTAAACCAATACAATAAATAATACTAACTAATATAATAAAATACAGATTAAACTGCGGGTACTCTTGCAATGAATGGATGCTACTGATTCATGTTAAGTCGAGATTCTGTTCTTTGTCTAGATTGTCACCGACTCACTAAGAAAAATATACCTACTTCACAGACATTTTGAAAGAGTGCTTCATTTCTCTGGAAACTATAATTTATTCCACAATTCGAATCCAAATTGCAAACAGTAAAACGCAAGATCATTAAAACAAACGTCTCGAGAGTCATTACATAATTTCGTCTTTAAATTATTAAGCGCACAAATGGATAATAAATTCAATGAATACAGTATAAATTGCTCGACATCCCGCTGTAGAACGGTGCCCCTAACTAATTATACTGAGTGGTAATTCTCGGATAAATATATACGTATCTCCTGATGCTTTTACAGAATTAATTCTAAAGTGTGGTACAGACAATCGTTTGATGTAATTAGCTGTGGATATGTTTAGGGCCAGTTTTGCCATAGTCTTTTAGTTACTAAATGTCCATTTTAGCCATTAACGGGCTGTATCGCTATAAAAAAACAGTCCGTCAAAATGCGTAGCGAGACATTTAATAACAGAGTTCATTGAAATCGGTGAGGTTAGCCGATGGGTTATTTAAAAAAATCATTTATCAGTAGGTAATGTCAATTACTTCATTAATGTTTCTTAGGTTAAGTTTTCTACCCGCTTAGATATTGTTAGCCCAAAAATAAATAAATTGTAGGTCTAATCTACAAACCACTATTTTAGTTTTTATATTCTAAATAATTAATGAGTTGTATTTCTGGCACTATTAACAGGCAAAGTTATTAGATAGGTAGTAATTTGACACAAAAAATTACTTTAATAAGGTTTTTAGAGAATAAAACCTATTTCATAATCAGCTTATAATTCGCACTGCTGGGACACAGACCTCCTCTCTTAGAGAGGTAGAGAGCTGTGATCTATAGGGACCTACAATTTGTAAGTCGGGGCCATTACCACTGGGCCACCACTGCTACCACTGGGTCACCACTAAACCTGTTTGATCATAATCAAATATCAAGACGAGATCTACGTTACAGGAAAAAGACAACTGTTACTGTGCAAATTGCTTAATTCATACCTTTGTGGCGGCATCTACAGCGCCACATACAAAACTACGCATCACACTGACGTCACGCAAAATCCTGCATCGCGCAAGCAGAGTTTACCGCGCAACTAGCATATATACAACATCCCGACATCAACCGTCGGGCAGTTGCCCACCAGACACGACACCCGTCTGGTCGGAGGATCCTCCCTTTTCTATGGAGGATGAGTGAACTTTACACCCTGTTCCTCATGCCTCTATACTGGTGACCCCGAGTATGAACGTCAGCGCAGCCTTCGTGCAACTACATCAGCGTGACGTCATCATCATCACTTCCTCAAGCTCTCGAGCGGCGAGTCACACAGCCAGCCAGCACCCACGGCTTCAACGGGTATCCTGACCACCAGCATGCAGCGACCGCGCATACCTGGTCATCACCCTAAGCCTCATCAGCAACCTTGGCACAGCACACTGCACTTTCGGCCGGTCAACAAGCAGAGCTCTTCAACGCTCTCCTGGTCGACGCCAGCAGTCAGCCCTCAACCCGGCGCTGTACCACGTCCGACTCACTGGAGCATAACGCAGCGCCACCCCGACTCACTGGGGCATCACCGCAGACAGTTCCGACCCACCGCGAACTATGCGACAACCGGTTCCGAGCCACTGGAACCCCACCTGGCACTGGCAAGCATCGCAAGATACACGACTCAGCCCACTATCGACCTCCGGTCTCCGGAGGGGAGTGATGTGGCGGCATCTACAGCGCCACATACAAAACTACGCATCACACTGACGTCACGCAAAATCCTGCATCGCGCAAGCAGAGTTTACCGCGCAACTAGCATATATACAACATCCCGACATCAACCGTCGGGCAGTTGCCCACCAGACACGACACCAGTCTGGTCGGAGGATCCTCCCTTTTCTATGGAGGATGAGTGAACTATACACCCTGTTCCTCATGCCTCTATACCTTCAATAGGAAAGTGCTTCGATATCATAATTTCAAAAGGGTTACTTGGGTTTACTCAGGTTAATGTAATGCCTTTGGCTCAAGGTACACAAGTATATTTATGTGTATAAAACTGCCTCGTTGGTCTAGCAGTTGCAAGCGCTACTACTGAGGTCCTGGGTTCGATTCCCGGGTCGGGCAAAATGTTATTGGGTTTTTCTATCTGGAATTTCTCAGTAGCAGCCCGGAGTCTAGATTTGTGCCCGGCTGATGGCAATAGGCTCACCCTCTATTACATGGGACTTAAACATAACTGGCGAAATGTGGGTGTACTACAGGTACACCTCTGCCCAACCCTTCAGGGAAACAAGGCGTGAGGTTATGTTATGTATAAAACGTGCGTATGATGTAAATTTTGAATTTAAAATGTTATTTTCTGAGGTACTTTTGTCAAGTATAATAGGCAATATGCACATAATCCGACTTATTTTCCTGTGTACCCTTGGCTGTTCCCTTGAGGGTACAGTGGAAAATAAATTTTAACTGCTGTACCCTTGGCCGTGAAACCCAACCAAATTAAAAACACTTCTTTAGATGTATGTGATCCTGGTACCTACTTTAAATTTAAAATGATTGCCTGTCTTTTATTGATTTAGTGAAAAAAAAAGTTGGATAAGTCTGTCACTATAAATTTTCTCCGAATATTTTTTAATTCCGATCTATTTCTCCCAGTCGTTTCTTTTATCCTGCTTAAGGCACATGATAATATTATGGTATGAAACACATTTATCATTATCAGTATTTTATAGTCAATTTGAAGGTAGATCGTGTGAAATTAATTTATTATGATGAACTACATTGTAAATAGATAGTGTATTATGTTGTAGCTCTGAAATTTCTACCATTGAAATGTTTTATGCATACAAATAAATAAAATTTAAGTGTCTGTTTGTAATATAATTATATTAATATTAATAAAAAAAAAAACAAAATAACAGTTTTTTACTAAATGTACATAAAAGTATATACGGTACTTATAAAGAAAAAACCATTTTAAAAATCTGTCTGTCTGTCTGTTTGTTTCGGCTAATCTTTGAAAGGACTGGTCCGATTTTGACGGGACTTTCATTGGGCGCGGGAACTGGATAGCAGATGTTAAGCCACGCGGGCGAAGCAACGGGTGGCACCTAGTCATACATAAGGACACAGGCTGATTTTTATTCTATAGACAGACATTATGATAATTATGATGATGCTCATGCAATATTCCAACCTACCAGCCGGTATCCAGTGATGCCTACTGGCCTCCGAAAAACGTGTCATGTAATATATGATTTGGATTCAATCTGATCGCAACATTCTTCCGACAATCAAAAAAACATCAATCAATAATGACAATGCTTTCACCACACATGAGAATCTTGCCATCAATTCATTGAACATAAAGGCACTGTATAACTGTAGACCATGGCTAAACAACGCACGTGTATTTATCTGCCCTTTGTATGAAAATGTAATCAAGCACCAACTGCCACCCACGACGTTCGGTACAGATGCGTGGCTGGAAAACAAATGAACCGCCAGCATACTTGGTGTAACCTCTCCGTGCACATCCTTCGCAGCAGTTGAATTTTACCCTTATCAACCTACGCGACAACAGACGTATTCATCTTCAACCACGTGTCAGGTATACAAATTCAAAACACCGACGAAACTAAGCCGCAAATTAACATAACTACCAACATCAATATTATAAAGCCAATATAGTAGGAACAAGACAAACAAAGATTAATCTGGGCACGTGAGAGACATATTATGCTAACGCAAGCCGTACACCTCATCCGTCATCGACCGAACTGTGCTCGTACGTCATCGGACGAACTATGCTCGTGCATCCTCGGCTGAACTCGGCTGATTGAAACAAACATAAATGTAAAAGAAAGTGAGTTGAAGTAGTGTACTTACTCACTTTCTTCTAGTCTGTTCTAGAACAATCTGATAAAAGTGTAAACAAACCCTATTCGGGTTAAATTCTGCTTTATTAATCTGTATTTAAAACTTTCTATCTCACCATTTTCTCCAACAATTATTATTGTTTGGATAACAATTGTAATCGAAGAATTATCAATGAAAATTGAGATAATAAAACTAACCTCAATTGTCAAATGGAAAACATCTTTAGGAAAATGTTAAACTTAAAATTTCGTTCTTAAGTATTTAAATAATCAAATCAAAGCACTAAATTTGTACATGGCACACTGGCATAACTTGACAGGTAAAAATCCACAGGTATGTTTATTGATCCATCTGTTTATACATATTTTCATCAGACACTTTTAAAGCTGACCACACTTTTTTCGAGTTTCTTACCCATTATCTGATAACTCAAAAGAACCTGTAATTGGTTTACATGAATTATAAGCTTTCAGTTTGACATATTATTGTTTCCGAGCATAGTTCGGCCGATAATGGATTACGTGTACGCGATAACCGTAAGTGTAGAGTCAACAAGCGATGGTGGAGTAAGAAACTTCGTTAGTACTGAACAATGTGGGCTGTAAGAGCTTGTTTATGTTGTTTAAGTGGGGATTTGAACTCAGATAATGTTGATAAAATGAGGAACAAGAGGCTGTGAATGACTGTACCATTTGCGTTTTACCATGACAAAGTACACGGAAAAAAAGGATGTCTTAAATTAAGACAATATCCTTTTGGTCAAGACAAATATTGATTCATATATGGGGAAAACAATATATTCTTGAATGCAGTAACATTTTGTCTTAGTTTTATTGTCTTCTTCGAAGACATTATGCTTAAATGAAGAATTATTAAGTTTAATTTTAAGAATATCATTTCTAAAACTAGACAAAAACTACATATTTTCTTCAATTAAGATTATTATAGTCTTGAATCAAAAATATTTGCTTAAGTCAAGAATAAAAACCAAGTATTTATTATTCTTAATTTGAGTAAACAGGTTTTCTTGGACTGAGTACATTTACTTACGTTAAGAAAATATTTACTTGGATTGCAACAATTTTTCTGAGAATATTGATATTCTTCGCTGAAGAGATCCTTTTTTTTCCGTGTAGAAATCATTCGCGGAAACCCTTTTTTAAGTCCTGAATCGATATCTATAATTTACGTCAAACTTTTTATTATTGAAAAAACGGTACATAGGTTTTGGTTCAGGTTCCTACGAAGATGTACACGGTGTAAGGACATCGACGTGCCCACTGTTACCATAAATTAAGCACAAGATTCTATCTACATCCCAGCGTAGAAATGTTTCGCAATGCAATACCTATGTGGTCAAAATATATGGAACAGCTGATTTTTTTATGAAACGCGAAACATTTCAATCCCTTTACAGACTGCTCCCTTAAAAATTTAAATCAGAAGAGATTAAGAAAAGAATCACAAATATTAATCAAATTCTCATCAATACATAATTAAAGTCCAGTAACCTGCCACAGACACCGTCGTTAATTTAGGAAAACAAGATGCCCGCCGGTTGAGCGCGGCCTGGAGGGTCATGGCCATCCAGTTGGTCCGGGGATACCGCACGGTATCCTGTGAGGCAGCGAGCCTCCTTGCCGGATTGCCGCCATGGGATCTGGAGGCAAAAGTCCTCGCACTCGTATGGGAGTGGCGCGAAGAGGCGAAACGCCGGGGCGTAACTCTGCGAGAAATCGCGGCACAGCGGATGGAGCTCCAGCTCCCATCTCATGGCGACATGGAGAGTACGGTTGTCACAACCCAGTGCTGGGCACGCCACAATTGCGGCGATAAATCCCCTCTTTGAGGAGTGGCTAGTGAGGCACCACGGCGTCCTCACCTTCCGCCTGACGCGGGTCCTCACCGGACACAGCAGCTTCGGGAGGTTCCTGTGTCGAATACGGCGGGAGGAAAAGTCCAGGTGTCACCACTGTGTGGATTACCCGGAGGACATGGTGGAGCATACGGTGGAGGTCTACCCGGCTTGGGCAGAGCACCGCCGTGTCCTCGTGGAGGCGATCGGCGGCAGAGATCTTTCGCATCCGGCCCTGGTTCAGGCCATGGTACAGAGCGAGAGGGCATGGGCAGACGTCACTCCCTTCTGCGAAGCAGTAATGCTTGCGAAGGAGGAGGCGGGACGGTTGAGGGAAAGACAAATTTCGCGCCCTCTCGCCCCTAGCCGCCGCAGGAGAGGCCCTGGGCGTCGGGAATCCCGGGCGGATTTCCAGCCACCATAGGTGCGGGCTTACGGATGGTGAGCAATGGGTAGCTCACCGTCCGGTAAGGACCAGGCCAGGGTCGACGGCGCATTTTGTTCCACGCGCGCCTCAAAGAGATGTCATCAGCACAAGTGTAGGGGTCCACAAGGGCCGATGCCTGCCGAGGTCGCGGGAAGGTTACCGAGGCCCCTGGCAACGGAAGGAATACGGCTAGGTTTTAGTCAGTAAGAGTCTGACACACCCTCCCGCTCCGGCCAGAGCGGAAGAAGTTATTTGATGATTTCCCAACCTCAAAAAAAAAAACCCTGTACAGGGATTGAAATGTTTTGCGTTTGCACAGCGGATTTCAAACACAAAGACACGAAATATGGGTGTACAAGCACCTCTGCCTAGCAATTTGTGTTGTAATTGTTAAAGGGCATTGTCCGCTTTGTATGGGAATTTGGCTCCGTGTGGACAGGCCCTTTAAGTATAAATATAATACAGGTTTAATAGCTAATACCAGTAGGAAAGAGAATATTGTAATCAGATTGTATCATGATGCTTGTAATAGTTGTTTTGCTTACTTGTTTTTTTTAATAACATACCTTTTTATTTATACATTTTATTATTATTCTGACACATAAGTTAACAATATCTTCTCTAGGAACTGGGCAGGTGGATATATATTATATTAGTACCTTGCTCAGCTTAAAAGCCATTACAGTAATTACATGACCGCAGCAACCCAGTTCTTCGGCCCTCTATGCAGTTGCAGCAATACTGCTTCATTGAGTTTCGTCGCTGACTGTTATTTTCATGTTCATGTAATAAATATATAGACAAAATACACTTTTCTACTAATATGCCTACTTTGACCCCCACTGCCTTTTAACAGATTTCACTTCCACAAGATCGATGGTATGTCTTCTTCTTTGCGTGATATCTGTACCACAATTCGCATATCGGATCTGTCACACAGTTTCCACCACAGGCAGGAGTTAAAATGAAATTGCCTCGTTTGTATCCGTACAATATCCATATTCAAGCTGGGATCAATGCTGGGATTTTAGTCGGAGTTCATAGGCATGTCGGGGTCATCGTGAGAAGGGGTATCAATGTCCATTGTCAAATCCAAAACAATACTTGAAAACTAATCACAGTAAAACGAGGTAAACAATATTCATGATGCCAAGAAACAAAGTGAATGACAAATAACTTGAAGTGACAACTGACATTGACATAACCTTTTTTTTAATAATCGATTTAATCATTGATTAAAAATTGGAATTCATCGACCATTTTCGATTCTTTTAAATACTTTTGTTTTCCAGATATACGAATAAAACATGTTCAAAATAATATAAGTGATTACAAATTAAAGCTTTAATTGGCTGTAAACTTTAGACTCTTATATGAAAGAGGAGGACTTAGTTGAACTTCAGAAATAACAATTAGAATCGATTTGTATATAATGATTTAAACAAATATGATTGACTGTCGGCAACACTATGCATTAATGAAGGTCGAGTACTGTCAATATGTCGAAGAATAAAACAATTTCAGTACTTATTAAATACACTATTCGTAGGCGCAAGTTGATACAAAAGTATAGAATAAATAAGCGTTTAAAAACTAAACTTGATTACTGATTAATTTGTTTCTTTTCGAGCATCGTGTTCACGCGAAGCCGAAAACGGACAAAGTCCTTTCATGGTCTATCTAGAAATAAATGTATATGATTGAATCTTTCGATCAGTAAAGTAAAATTACAGGTTTTCTTTTTCACATTAGCGGGTTCGATTCCCGGTTTAGACGGGCGATTATTTAAAGTTCTTTGAATGCAGTTCATATTGCCTTATGTAAGCGGGCACGCCCTTTATGCCTGGAGGCTTTTATTGAGGTATTAAGTTCTATTTACGTTTTTTTTATGTTGAAATTTTTATCTGCTTGAGTACAGTTTGTTCATTGTTTTGTTGGTATACTGGCGCGTGCTAGCTAACGTATGGCAAGTGTGTAATTTAATCCAATGTTTTTGTGTTTCGTAATGTTAATTACTTTGCATACGATTTGTATAGAATCAAGTTTATATAACTAAACAGACAGACGTGCTGCTGGGGAGTTTGTTCCACCACTTCTTCTTCCCAGCTAAAGCACTAGGAAGTGGTGACGGGCGGTCATTTTTGGGGGACTGTCTTATGTAACTTTGACGTTCGAAAAGTGCTGATTTTCAGCCTAGTTTGAATAAATGACTTTTGATTTTGATTTTTGATCTTGATATTGTTTTTAAAATAAAAATGAAGTATTCATACAGTATTTAAGGTACTTTTCCTCCATGTGGCAAAGTCGTGGGATGCCCGTATATGTATATGTCGGAAATACGTTAGTCATTTGTTTGATTAATTGGGACGCTAGCGCCACCAAGCGGCGCTCGACAGAGTCTACAACATAACGCTCGACCCGAGTTAAGGGCAGTTTGTCGGAGGCGGTCAAGGAGCCAACACGTTTAGAAACTGTCGCAAGTTTCGTATAGTTGTGTCGTGTATCTACAGTGTGTGAATAGCCAGTGTGATTATACGATCGTAACTTATAATTTGATTTAAACTGCAAACGGTTTTTCTATTGTGCAATAACCAACACTTCCAATGGGAAGTGTTGGTTATTACACTATAGAAAAACCGTACAATGGACGCCCACAGTAGTTAAAATATGGCTGATGATAATGAGCGAGACGTACCTTGTGCAATAACCAACACTTCCAATGGGAAGTGTTGGTTATTACACTATAGAAAAACCGTACAATGAACGCCCACAGTAGTTAAAATATGGCTGATGATAATGAGCGAGACGTACCTTCTCCGTCATATATAATATATTTGTTATTCCAAAGTTTTAAGTTTTCACTTCTGTCAACTGAACAACTTTTTTTATCATACATTTTTCGTCTCTTCTCATGTTGTTTAAAAAAACAGAACGTGTAATATAGGTAAGTACAGATGTAGTTCATATCACAATTTCGATAACGTAGAACCCATTTTTTTGTTTTAGAAAAGTACTTACATTATCATAATAATTATGATTCTTGAAAATAGTAGCAGAGGTCGCCCAGTGGTAACGGCCGTGACTTAGGAGTTATAGGTCGTAGGATCGAACCCAGACAGGCGCTTTTCGTTTTGTAAATAATTTCATCACCACTGCTCTCAAAACGATGATGGTAATCATCGTGAAGAAACCGGCATGTCCTAGAACCAAAAATTCGAAGACATGTGACATCTACTAACCCGCAGTGAGCCCGCGTGGTCTCACTGAGAGGCGGCCTGTGTATGGCGGCCTGGCCAGCAGTGGGAGCATTTTAGGCTGATTATGAATCTTGAAAGCATGCCAATGAAATTTCTCTTCAACAATTTGGTACAAGCAAGTAATAATTCACTAGATTACCTTCTTAAATTCTTCTGAAATATTAAACAGATTTTAACCGACTTACATAATTTAGGTAGTTTATCATTCAAAGGTACTTATGCAAACATTCCAGTACAGTCGACAGCACATCAAGTGACCACAAACTGTCGAATTTCTCCAAATGATTTTAAACCTTAAAATTTTGTTGGTTAAGTTCAAAGTTGAATGAGAAAACTTGACAGTTTGTGGTAACTTGATATACTGGTGACTGTACATAAAGTAAACAAACAAATCTCAAACTACTTCTACATTCAAGTCCCGCCCAACAAGATCTTAATTATAGAAGAACAAATAAATCAAGATTTTCTCAAACAAAGCTATAATTTAAATGCATTACAAAGTCCGCGATTTGTCGTTCTCCCTTATCTCGCATTCCGTCACCAACGAAACTTTCCGAAATAAATCTACATACTTGAGATAACGCTCGGGTTTACGTTTTGTTTTAAGGTTTTAAAGCACCTTTGTATAAATCGTGGTTTTCTTGTCAAATTCAAAAGTGAGGTATTTATATATGTATTTTATATTATATTTTAAAATAAGTAGATTATTTCGGATCTTATACCAAAGCTCTTTTGCAAATTCGGGATAAATTAATAAATTATAATCAATTTCAATAACATTGACCTATCAAAGCAAACATGATTCAAATACAAAAATCTGAAAAGATCAGTGTAAAGGCTAGTGCAGGCAGTTGCGATATGCCTGTCGCGCTCGTGATATCGCGCCAGTTTGCACGAACCTTCACCTTCCTCAACCTTCACCCCGTTTCCAAATACCTACTACTAGACTACATCAAGATTACGTCCACATAAAAAAAATATGGAATCCCGTATCGTACCTTTACCTTTGAGTTACTATTTTAATAACAAATAGGGATAAAATAAAAAATATGAATTATGGGATTTTTACCGAGGTGTGCAATCACAATATTTATTTCGTTTGCAAAATCCTCACACAAACAATATGGAGTGTAGCAAAATGACGTCATAAGCCAATAAGCCTGTTAGCATTCACTAATTACCGTTCCAGGGGACGCATCGCTAACGCTCGCGGTGTCGCATCGCAATAAAAAAATATGGGCAAAAGGTGCACTACTAGAAACACATTCGAAAAGCCTGAAATATTCTGTGAGTTTGTTTTTGTTTTCTATAAAAATCTGTTATTTAGATGTTCTTTTTTTTCGTGTCAATGTACACCTTGTCAAATTATTTGGGCCCAGTAGGTGGCCACGTTAATGTAGATATTGAAATTGATATTTTCTTCACACAGATAGCAAGTAGCACACTAATAATTATGCAGGCATGTTTATGAGATTTGCAAAAAGGTAAAAGAAAGAAAATACATTTATTTAAGAAAATACATTGACTAAAAGGCACGCAACATTCTGCAAATAAAAAAACAAATAAAAAGAGTCAAGTGCGTTATAAGAAAAACAAGAGACGGAGGGGACAGGGACAGGGATATATTTATCCCAAAAATAAACTTAACTTTGTAGTTGAAAAACATGTTCTCCCATACTTTGATATATGTTACGGTCAATTCTCCAACTGCAAAGGCGAACGGCAGGCTTGTATGGGACTTTCGTACAGCTAATAAAAATTCTTGTTTTGGGACATTTTTTGTTTTAATTGGTAGTTAATACGATAGACAAGCCCTTTTTAAATTCTTGGATTTTTAGAACTTGGGACGTAAAAGTTATAACCAGTTTTATTTTTTTAAGGTTATGTACTAGTGTACCAATGTAGATTGTTACTTAAAGGCACATAAACATTGTTTCGGTAATAAAGTATATGTTCTAGATTGCTTGTCGCTATTTTTGTAGTGTTTTACTTACTATCAAGTAGGGAAATTGAGATGAGGATCGTACCTACTCAGCGGAGTGCATTAGGAGATACCTATGTCCAGCAGCTGACTGCAACAGTTTGATAATGATGAAGTCCTGATGGGGTTCTGAGTGTAGGTAAATAAAACAATACAGTTAATAGATTTTTATAAGTACATTTATTTTATTTATAATTAATTAATTCTTAATATTACTTCATCTAAGAAGGGGGCAGGTCGCGTAATACCCTCATGGCGAGCATAGCTTAAATAACAACATAACTGCGTTAAGTTTACGACTAAATTACGTGTAGTATTTTTTTTGTTATTAATTAATCCGAAATTCTAAAAATAGTACACTTACATGAAAATAAATGGCTTAGTTGCCTTAATATGTGGTACAAATTCTATAACAAAACAATACAAAAAGTAAGCGGTACGAAATCTGCCGTTCACCTTTAAGTTGGTCAAGTATTACTCGTTAACTTGTAAAGCCCACTTAGCTGTGATAATTTTCCTTTTAATTTCATTATATTTAAAAACTTTATAGCAGTAGGCTATGAAGTTTTCACATATCTAAGAACAACTATTTAGCTGGCAGGGGCGGCTGACACTTGACCCTAACAAAAAATAGACTTTAAAGCTATATATTACTGAAAAGAATCTCTGAATCGAAAAATGGTTTTCACAGACCAGCAATATTTTTGAGCGGCCTATCCAAAGATATCCCACGCCTTAGAATAGATGAGAAAAAAAATGTCATCCCCATTTTACAAGATTTTGTTTTACCACTTTATCGGCGTACATATGTATATACCCATGCTAAATTACAGCTTTCTAGTAATAAGACTCTCTGAGCTAAGCTTGGGACTGACAGACAGACGGACATGGTGAAACTATAAGGCTTCCTTGTTTACTACGGAACCTTAAAAAGGTACGAAACTGATGTAAGAGGATGTTGAAAATGTGCGCTTGTCTTTAGCCTTCTGTTCTTCGAGTATTTATGATAGAATACAGGACGAGAGAGGCGCACAGATAACGCACCGTAATTAATCTGCATAACAAACTCATTTATGAATAAACAAATATATTATTAGGAAAACTCTGACAATATTTAGCTCTGCCTGGGTAATAACCCCACGTCCCAAGATGCTGCCACTTACTAATGAAGAGTATGCTAATTAGTTGCTCCAACTAATTTACAAATAAACGCCTTTATAACTCAGTCCTATGTAAGTTTCGTAGCAAGTTTTACAACGAAGACTTCGCAGAATAAGGTTTGTCTGAACTAGGTACATACTTTTAGTATGTAAAAAATAATTTCAGCACCTGTTATTGAAAAGCAAAAATGTTTGCTTGAAGTCAAGAAACCGATATATCGTAGCAACCTCTACGCGCCGCGTAGCAAAGTCTACGCCACGTAGCAAGTCTTCGACATTATAGTTTCCGATTTTAAATTTCAATTTTACCCAACCGTTTCACTTTATTATTTTATTTTGTCTGTTAATATTGTAAATTTTCATGCCTTTACATTTAACACTTGATATTTATACCTGTTTTAATTTCACTGCTACAACTTTGAAGCTTTTGTATTTGGTTTTAATGTTTTGTGTGTACAGTCGCGAGCATAAATATATAACTATGGACAGCTCGGCATTACTATCTGATTTTATGATGCATCCTAATGGATGAATCATAAAATCAGATATGACGCCAAAATATAGGATGCTGCATCGGCTTCAAAAATATGTGTCAAGGCAATTATAACGGGCATGTCTTGCGTCATAAATATCTGACCACTCAGTTGCCTTCCAAAAATTAATGTAAAAATTAAGTCATACATTTGCCGAGCTGCCATCTTTGAGGTGGCTGTGTTTGTTAAGACAAACCCACAACTTTTCAAAATAAGAGCACCAGCTGATCCACGGTTAAAAAAAGAGACTCGAACATTCTTTATGTTGATCGCAGTAAAACAGCCCTCTTACGTAAAAGTATTTATCGAATGGCTACAGTTATTTTCAATAAAATTCCACGACAGTTAAAAAATCTTAATAATATGATGTTTAAAATAAATTGAAACAATTTTTAATTCATAAATGTTACTATTCCACAACTGAGTTTATGGAGGACACCACTAACATTTAGCTTATTACAATCATACATTTAGATTATTATTATTTTGACATAGGTAATTGTGTGTTAGTACGTAAGGAATTGTGTGTTAGTATGTAAGTAATTTAAGTTATTTCATTTTAATTTTGTTTCTGTTATTTTGGCACCACTAACAAAATTTTTCACATGGTTTCGAGCAAAATGTAGCGAACTCACCATCTTATTATAAAATCCTATTGTATTGAAACCTACATTTACGAATAAATTTGATTTGATTTGCCGACATACATATTAATGTATGACGGCAAATGTATGACTTAATTTTTGGAAGGCAACTGAGTTTTTAAAGCCGATGCAGATGTTTCGCCAGATTGTTTTGGTGTTCCTTAGATGTCACATATTTGTAATACTATGTGTATATACCTTCCAAAAATTAGTACACATATTTGCCACAATTATTATGGATAAATAATGAAATCAGGCATTATTGCGATCTGTCCATAATAATATATATGCTCGTGACTGTACCTACTCCGGCCTATGTTTTATTTCCACCATCTCTTGCCCTTATGCCAAATTATTTGGGGTCGGCGTGACATATGTATATTGGTATTCCATACATCTCTATTAGTTGTCATGTCAATATTTTATTTCCAATAAAGTAATATTACAACATTCTTGGTTTTTTTTTTCTTTAATAATCCATATATAAAATATACAGCTTCGTTTTCAATACAATTTCCAATAACTTTTCTATTGAAAATAACATCAAACGTCTTTTACATAACAAAAACGTAACATGTAATATTAACTACTCATCCCTCATACACCCAATATGTCTCCAATAAAATCTAGCACAGCCTTATGTTTCGAAATACTTAGAAATATTTTCACACTATTGTGTAAAATTATTTCTATTTCGGAAATCCGTCTCGATATCCCGAGTCGGATTTCGCTTACAAAATTAATTTTGGTAAACGGATATCTTCTTATTTATACGGTAACGTTAGTATACCGGTACGCAGCAATGGATTGAAGGGATTCCTTTGTTCTGGGTTAACCCACAAAATATTACATATACAGAGTACATTGAGAACATTGAACGAGCGTATTGAATTGGAAAACATATTCTTGTGTACCCAGGTTGTGGAGCGGTGGCGCTGTGGCGACGGAGATAAATAAATATTTTTATAAGGAAGTTAGTATGATAACACAGTTTTGTAACAAAATAATAATTATGTATGTTTGACGTGTTTAGTTTTTTTGTGTTAGACTCACTGATTAAACCCACCCATATTCCTCCCGTTGTCTATGTTGCCAGGGGCCTCGGTAACTCTTTAATACCTTCCCGCGACCCCGGGACGTGTTAAGTCTAATTTTTGTTCGTTTAAAACAGTGTGCCATAAAAAAAATAGAAAAAAATACACATAATTGTGTAAATTACGCACGCTGCAAATAAGTGTTAAAAAACCGGTATAAGCGGTCTTATTCTATTGAATTTCCATTATGCGCTAGGCCAACTCAAGTCAAAGTGTAGCTCTGTAGCTCAGATTAACTTGTAAAAACATGCTGTAACTTTCCAAATATCCATAGAAACCACATTAAAATAACTTTACTACGTTTTAGCTTGTCCATTATACCTAACAATCCTTTTTACGTTTATCCACTTACGTGACTTCAATACTATAATATTCAAAATAAATCCTGTATCTTCTCATGCATCGCAATGCCACCCTACAACACATAAGCTCACGCGAAGCTATCGCAAGCGGCGTATTGGAAACGATATTGTTTGTTATTGCCTCAGAGACTTCCAGAATTTATCGACACAAATTGGACCTGTTTCGCCCCGTTTCGACCTGTTTTGTTTTAATACTTGATTAACTTATCTTTACGTTCCTACAAAGGTACGGCGTCAAATGAAAAGGAAAGGTGACCTGATGTGGCGTGAAAATTATTGATAAGGGTGATGGATAGTAGCTATGTTTATGGAGTTAGTCGTGAAATAATTCAAGTATGAAATATCTTGATGGATTTCAGCTAGAAGTAACGATACATTGGTGTTGGTTATCATTTCGCTAGGATAAAAATTGGTGTGTAAAAATGGGCTAGAATACCTGTTTTTTCGTCCCAGAAGCTAAACAAAACAATAAGCTTTACCAAGGTGCAGAATGGTACAGCCATGAACTAGTACAGTATGGTTGTAAATAAAGACAGTTTTCTTCTATTATGAATCTACATGTAAATTAAATAAAAAAACTCGTAACTGTAGGCTCAAACGTAACTTCATCGTCATTTTGATTACCTACTTGGTCCATAAAGGTTGTTCTAGTGCAGGGGAAAGTCTCTTTCTTTCCCTCTTTTCTGCTTTTGTGCTTTGGTCATGTTTAGATATTATAGTCGATCTCTTTTCATTACCACTTTTGACAACAATTCCTAGTAAAGGAGAATGTCCAAAAAAAACCAGCATCGATTAAAAAAACTTAAATAAGTTTTTTAGTTTTTTTATATATACATGGTAGATATCAAATGTGAAATTTGTATCTTTCAAAATAATCACCATAAGCGCGACAGCATGCACAAAGCGGCAATATTGCAAGCGCCTAATAAAGAGTGTCCTGTGTTCAAAAAGAGATAGTTAGTGCACCATACGGTTATGTTGCATATATTCCACCATCCAAATAACGTAACGAAAGTCAGTTAAGCATTGAAAGTGCTAATAACACTTATTTTGACAAAACAGCGACGAATGCCATGAGCACTTTAGAATCGCAGCAGCACTCATTAATGCATATCGAGAACCCTACCCAGACAGACTGCCTCAAGTATTATTAAAAAAAAAGTCAGTCGTCGTACGTTGGGAAGTTATGCACACGTAATCAGCATCTTCCTATTACCTCGCTTATTCTAGGCATGAAGACATTATGCAACAACCAGCTAGTTTTCTAGATTCTTTCTTAGTTGATCACGATAATATGTAACAGCGATGTTTTTTTTGTAATAAATATCTACCTACGCTTTTTACATGATTTTTTTATATACTAGGATACTAGATAGACAAAAATACCTTATCGTCTTAACAAAGCAATTACGAGGTCGACTACACATATCAAACTCAATAATTATCTTAATCTGTGTAAATTCACTCAATTTCGACTATAAAATATCAGTCCCAAAAATATTATCTGCATCGCGTGTGCCCACGAATCGTTTACGACTTACGATTTGATTAAGCGATCGAAAATTCGAAAATTCTTCAGGCAATATTTTTGCTTTTTATCAAAACATAAACAAGTTACATCTCATTTTGTGATTGGGATCTACAAGAAAACGATGGACAGTCACGCGAGCCTTGCACTAGTTAATTTGTGTGTTTTATTTGTTAATTTTGATAGCACATTAACTGTTAGATAAGAATTTACTTTTTGATGAGTAAAAGGAGTTATTTATGAATTGGAAATATTTTTTCATTGCGGTAGGAGTTATTCCTGAAAGCTCTTGCCAATACGAGTGAAGAAGAAGCCTAACTTATTCATATATCATTGTATGCTGCACCGGTTGACGTCATCACGTCAGCGCGGGCTGTCGCTGAAAACCAGCGCTGGGGCTCTGTCTCACATAGGGTCGCAGCATTATGCTGAGCGATGGCCGTTTTGCGTAGATGTGACACATATTTTCCCCCAACTTGTTCTTTTTTGTGTTTGTGTTGCTTCTTTACGTCATATTTACCGCAAACAAACGTATTTTCGTTCTTTCTTTTCTTAATTTCTATGAGACGTAATATTTTTAATAAAAGTAAAACATTTTGACATGACGGTCTAAATATTACACTTTTTGGTCTAGCAGTCATTCGCAAAGTGCGAAAAAGCGAAAAGAACTTCGTTCCAACCCGGATGACCTACGATACCCACCGACTTTTTTTATTAAATTTACATGGTTACATTTCATTTCACGGTAGCCTTAGTAGGTACGACATAGACATATGTACTCAACGTACATATTTTAATAATGTTGGAGGATCAGTGATCACTCCAAAAAACTTCATTTTTAAATAAATAAATAAATAAAATAAGTTTATTTCATATCATTTTGGCTTACATTGCATGTCGAGGAGTCTCCATTTAGGCATAGAAATGCCTGTAGTTGAAGGCTTCGCTCATTCCCTTACATTATAAATATACAAGTATGTAAGTAACAAAAGAGAAAAGAAAATGGTTAATTGTATGTCACGTTTGTGTATGTGCGTGAGTGTGAGTGTGTGAGTGCGTATGTGTGTGTGTGTGTTTGGTTGGAAAAGTGGGAAAGACTGAGTTTGAGTGTACAGGGTGTGACTAAACGCCCAGAGCGGGAGAAGTTATTTGATGATTTCCCACGCTGAAAAAAAAAAAAAAGGGTGTGACTAAACAAGCTTATAACATCAGTAAATATCATTTATTATTAAGTCACACGTTCCAAAAGTAGCTCTGTATCATCATAATTTAAACTATGTAGCCATGTTATAAGTAGTTTTTTGCATTCAATTTGTTTTTTACCCTATAAATATATATTTTTATTTATTTTGTTATACAAGGTGTTGTTTTGGACCTGCAAAACATTTTAGGAGGTAATTATGTTAGTGATTCTCGACCCGAATCAACAAAAACAAAAAATAAAGAAAAATTAAAAACAAAGGTAATTAAAAAAAAAGAAAAGATAAAATTTAAAAATCTCAAATAAAAAGTATTATTGATTATTGACTTGGTATCGTATTGTTATACGATTATTTACGAGTTTCAAAACAACCTCCTGAAATGTTTTGCAGGTTCAAAACAACAGCTTGTATAAGAAGGCTGAGCGTTTTTTATATTGACTACTGGCAAATTCTATTTCAGTCCTGGGAACGTTAATTATGCAGTGTTTCTTTCTCTTTTTTAGTATTTTGGGATCATATGGTGTCTCTGTTCATTTTGAGAATGATCAGAAGGATGTACAATTTTCTCACTGACAGCAGATTACTTAGTTCATAAAGCTTTTCAGTGGAGAATATTCTTTTTTTGAAGTACAACATCACCTTAAGTATCGCTCTTTGAGCGCGTTACTCGTATAACTCTAGAAAACTAGATTTCGTTGCTCCACCCCATACAGTTATGCAATATACTAAAACAGACTGGACCAAAGATACATAAATTTCATTTAATAGATTTCTTTGATTGCTATTATTTTTATATTCATTTATTCTCCTTGGTACAACATATCTCAGCTCTTTGAATATCCAGATGAATTTTTGTACTCTACTCATGACTTTATCCAGTTGAGGATACCAGGAAAGACGCTGATCAATAATCACTACCAGATATTTAGTTTGAGTAACTTGCTGTATAGTAGGGCAATTACTGCAAGTTCCATCTGTAGTAATGTCGCACGTGTGGATTCTTAAATTAAATTCTTTGTCTGATTGAAATTGATTATTATAAATATTAAAACAAATGTAGGTAATTGGTTTTTCATGTGTTTAGGGTCAGCAGATTACTTTTAACCAGGTAGCAACGAGAGCTAGCCCTTCTTCAGCACTATTTTTAACATTATCCCACGTTTTCCCTGAGAAGACGACAGCTGTATCATCGGCGTATGAGAATACTTTGGCATTATTAATCCCCATGTTAGGTCCCAGTACATTTTCTTATGGTACGCCGTATGATACATCTGCGTCCTCACCAATGATTTGATCCTGTTTTACTTTTTGTTTTCTACCAGAGAGATAATCCCTAAAAAGTGCCAGAGGTATTCTACGAATTCCAATAGATTCAAGCTTCTGTAAAAGAATGGGAGTAGAAACGGTGTCAAAGGCTTTTCTTAGGTCCAGAAATGCAGCCATACATTTATTTCCTTTGTCAAGTTGTTCGGTTACTAAAGAACTTAGTGCTATAACAGCATCTTCAGTTGACTTCTTTTGCCTAAATCCAAATTGAAAAGGTGACAGAATATTAAATATACTTAGATACTTCAAGAGGCGAGTGTTTATCAATTTTTCTATAATTTTTGAAATTGCAGTTAAAACGGAAATAGGTCGATAATTGTTAACATCGTCTGTATCCACCCTTATACACAGGTGTAATAATAGTTTTTTAAAGGGGCTGGAAAAGCACCTTTTTGAAAACAACTTCACTTTTAGCAAGTTTTAAGAAACACGTAGGTATGTTGTCCTATCCAGGGGCACTGTCAGATCTTAGTTTCATGAGCGTAGTGCAAACTTCGGGTTGATCAGTATCTAAAAGTATCATTGTGCTTGTGTGTGATGGCGGTTTATTTAGGGGTTTGTCAGATAAGTTTGTACCAGATGCTATGTTTTAGGCCAGATCTCTGCCTATACTTGCAAAATATTTATTTATGAAGGTAGCGGATTCTATGGGAAATGATTTAACCTGCAGCAATTTTAAGTTCTCTGTTCGTGATTTATTCGTGTAAGTGATATTTTTTTATATTTTTCCAAAGAAGTAATATATATTATTTCTTATAGCCATAGTAATTTGTTCCCTATTATATTTTCATTTTAACTTTTTAATTTTATTATTGCAATAATTTCTATACTGCGTATACGTCATTTTGGGAATTTCATTGTGAGGATCATTTCGTGCTTTTTTCTGTAACGCATTACGATTCCGAATACATCCCAGAATACCCTGAGTAATCCAGGGTTTTAATAAACGTGTAAACTACTTGGTATGGTAATAGTGCGCGTATTAACAGACAAAGATTCAGTTATTTTTTCAATCAAAGAGATTATAACCACACTTGGGTCATCAATAAATAGAAGTTCAGCTAAATTTTTATTCTGCAAATATAGGAGAGCACTGTCAAAATCTGTAGTTGTTTTAATTTTATCTGGAGCAATTTTGTCTTTTGTTTTTGCCAAAGAAAGAAAGGTGGTATAGTGGTCTGAAGAGGTAGTGCGTAAGACAGCTATAAATGCTGATTTTTTTTCGGGTTAATTTTAAGCATGATATGATCAAGACAATTTATTTCTTTAGCGGGTAGTGTAAGCCCGGCCAGAATTCCGTACGACGATAACCTTGTCACAAAATTTCCTCTATTTTTGTGGTGGTAGTATTGTTCAGTTTCGCTGGGTCTCAAGTTATTTATGTCCGCTTTTTTTTTTTTTAGTGTGGGAGATCATCAAATAACTTGTCCCACTCTGGGCGGAGCGGGAGAGTGTGTCAGACTCTTACTGACTAAAACCCACCCGTATTCCTTCCTGTTGCCTGTGTTGCGGGGGCCTTGGTGACCCATAAGTACCTTCCCGCGACCCCGGCAGGCATCGGCCCTAGTGGACCCCTGCCTTTGTGCTGACGACATTTCTTTGAGGCGCGCGTGCAATACAACGCGCCGTCGACCCGGGCCTGGTCCTTAATGTACGGTGAGCTACCCATTGCTCACCGTCCGCAAGCCCGCGCCTACGGTGGCCGGAAATCCGCCCGGGATTCCCGACGCCCTGGGCGTCTCCTGCGGCGGCTAAGGGCGAGAGGGCGCGAAATTTGCCTTTCCCTCAACCGTCCCGCCTCCTCCTTCGCGAGCCGTCACGAGCTGAAGCAGGGCCGGACGCGAGAGATCTCTGCCGCCGATTGCCTCCACGAGGACACGGCGGTGCTCTGCCCAAGCCGGGCAGACCTCCACCGTATGCTCCACCGTGTCCTCCGGGCGATCCACACAGTGGTGACACCCGGGCGTTTCCTCCCGCCTTATCCGACACAGGAACCTCCCGAAGCTGCCGTGTCCAGTGAGGACCTGCGTCAGGCGGAAGGTGAGGACGCCGTGGCGCCTCTCTAGCCATTCCTCAAAGAGGGGACTTATCGCCGCAATGTTTCTTTTTTGTAAATTTAGTGATTCCAAATGTGAGCCAAAAAAGAGTAAAAAAAACTTGAATGCAACGTTTTCTGTTTTTTGGTTTCAGAAAACTTTAAAGTATCAGAATGATCTTAAACGCAACTTGAATGGATCGACGAATTAATAAACATTGGGTTAGGCAGTAGTTCTAAATACTGTTAGTGTAAACTACGTTTTACTTTACACAAGCTTAACCACACTAGTTAGTTTTTGGCCAAAAGACGAAGTATCACTCAAGTGTTTTAGTAAGAAAAAGAACTTTGTAAAGCTTACATTATTTTATTGTCTCCAATCCATTTTACACCTTCTGTTTAAGTTCTAAGGTTGACAATTATATGGACACAACCGTAGAGATTTTATCAAATATGATCGATTGTGCGATGAAAGAAATATACTACGAAGTAAAATGTTAATAAATATTTCAAAAGGATTTTCAACTTCATGGAAGCGAATAAGAATGAAAAAAGAAACCGAATTCAGATCTTTGTGTTCGTAATGTTAATTCTTCAGGTTTTTCGGGAAGGTGTGCATGAAAAATTGTTTTTTGTTTATTGAAAAGAAAAATTTAATACCTATTTTTATTATCCAAATATTTTCGAACCTTATTACCTTATTAGTTTCGATTTTGAATTCGACCTCAAAGACAAACACGTTCGGAATTTCGTACTAACTAAAGAAATTTAGTAAAAAGATAATTATGTCTTTTAATGTAATTTATAGAATATTTAACTAATTGTTGTATTTAAACGAAAATAAGTATTTACTGCAAATAAAACTGATATTTAACCTGTAAATATATATTTCTAGTTTCAATAATGTTTCGTAATATATTTTGAATAATAAAATATCATGGGTGCTATTTCCGAACACGCCTTAATTTAAATAAAAGAGCGGGATTAAAATTTCGTGGCTGGCGTAAAGAGTTGAATAATTTAAAAAATATTAAAATAATCGTTAAATATGAGTGAAAATAGCGACGAGAACAGTATTTTAACACCGGAAGAGTTAAAACAACAATTTGTAGCGATTTTTTCCTTGGCCATCATTCATTGAGAGACCAACTCTTCAATACCTTTTTTTATAATAACTACGCTAGTTAACCCGATCGGTCGTTGCGGCAGTTTGCATGATCACGTAATTTCAAAATCTACCTACGTTTTCTGAGCGCAAAGTACAGTAGAATGCACGTCAAATAGTACCACTAAACTTGCTCATGTAGCAATTATTACATAAAGCAGAATTAATCCTCAAGTTAATAAACAAAGAATATTTAGTAAGCCAGTTAGCTACTTTTGTATCACAGTTAGAGGCATGCGGTGACACGAGGAGTAAAAGACAAAGCCTACGTATAATAACAATAATAAAAAAATCAATCAAAAATCAAAATATTTTTATTTCACATAAACCTACATGGGCACTTATGAAACGTCAGAAGCTAGGTGCTCGGTTTCAATTGGTCGTTTCCTATGGAGAAGAGCCGGCAAGAAACTCCACGGTTACTCTTTTAAAAATAATTGGCTTTTACAATGTTTTCAAATTACAGTGTTAATAGGTATGGGGGGACAGTGTAGGCCTGTCGAGACGTACCAGGTACTTAACAAAAAAAAAAAAAAGAAAAAGGTCTACAAAATATCTAGTCTATTAAGCCTAAAACGTTCTCACATTCACAAGGTACACACAAATCTGTGTAAAATATTAATAAAATAATAAAAATAAAAACCCATTTAAACCAAATGAAGTTTGCCATTACAAGTCTGAAATTAAAATTTTAGGTATATAATAACCTACTATAATCATAACTACTTTGTCCTGGTCTATTAAATGACTGAATCCATTTAAAAACTACACCTAGAAGGACTGCTTTTAATTATTTCTTCACACGGGCTGTTATTAAGTCATAAATATGTTCATAATTGCCACACGGTGTGCCTCTAACTTATAAAGATCCTCTAAATTATACAGAAATAGCTAACGGGGTCATTAAAATATTCTTTGTTTATTAGCATATGGATTTACTCCTGCTTTGTCTAATACATGTACCAATATGGAAAAGTGGCAAAAAGATAATATAGAGATAAGATAATATTTATTTGCTTAAACATGTGTCATACATGCAAGAAAGACATGCATGCGGCAACACAGGCAGCAGGAAGGAATACGGGTGGGTTTTAGTCAGTAAGAGTCTGACACACCCTCTCGCTCCGCCCAGAGCGGGAGAAGTTATTTGATGATTTCCCATCCAAAAAAAAAAAACAAAGATGGTAACAACATTATTGGGTATAGACATGTTTGCCACATGATGTGACGTGCGAATCTCAAGAAATATTATTAATTACTACATTCTTTTAAAATAACAATTAATTAATTAAAGAATAGTAATAATATTGTAATAAATTTAAATACAAAAAATCAAACAGAATATTAAAAAGAAAATAAGTTATTAAGACATTTAAACAATAATCGATTCAAATTCCAGTCAATTTAAGTCAATAATAATAACAAAATAATAAAAAGATCCAAATATAATTAAACTATGTCATGTTCTACAATTTCAGGAACCCATTCGTTGTCAAAACTAAATTAAAATCTCGTTCGGATTTCTCACGTTCTTGTCGCATACTACACCGAAATTTTTAATTAAATTACATTTTTATACGATTGACAGTTTTGCCTGTGTTCTTAATTTATTTATTTTATTTTTAGACTGCCTCGTTGGTCTAGTGGTCGCAAGCGCTACTGCTGAGCATGAGGTCCTGGGTTCGATTCCCGGGTCGGGCAAACTGTTATTGGGTTTTTCAATTTGAAAATTCTCAGTAGCAGCCCGGAGTCTGGATTTGTGCCCGGTTTATGGCAATAGGCTCGCCCCCGATTACATGGGATTTAAACATAACTGGCGAAATGTGAGTGTACTACAGGTACACCTCTGCCCACCCCTTCAGAGAAACAAGGCGTGATGTTATGTTATGTTATGTTATTTTTAGCCTATGTTGTCCAACCGCTAGGCAAAGCCCTTCCTTTCTCTTTTCCACTCCTCTCTGTTTTGAGCAGGTGTGGAACAATTCTGTCTGTAGGCGTCAAGCTCGTCCCGCCATCTCCTGGGTCTGCCGTAATATCGCTGGACGTTTTCTGGGACCCACATAATAACAAGCAACAAACTTATAAAAAATGTAAACAAAATTAACTACCTATCTGACTAGTTAATACTCGAAAGTCATTATCAGAAAATTACCTCCAAAATTGGAGTTTTATAAATTACCAACAGGGAAATAAGGAAATACAAATCACAGAATAAAGTGGCTTCATAATTGGAGGGTAATTGAAAATCAATAGACTGTGTATACTATTTCTGTGTTTCTATTTCGGAACTACATTACACAAAATAGGTAAATACAAAAGTGAGCTTTATTAATAAGGAAGCCGTTCGTCAACTGTTCATACTGCAAACGGCTTATAAAACAGCATGGCCTCACTACCTTCGACCACTCACTCTCCCACAGAAGTAGACGATTCGATCCCATAGTCCGCTATCACATCCGGCTCTCGACTACTTCCTCCCATCGATTCTTTTGCTAATGTGGTTGCTTTCTTTATAAGAAAATAAATAGGAAACTCCCAATTTATAACCTCCCCAAAACCAAATGCAAAATTAAACTAAGCAGTTGTATCCGGGAGTTAAATTATGAAGAAACAGAAAAAACTATTTGCTGTCTTAAAATAGCCAAATTAACACATTTATTCCCCCCCCCCCCAACACACACTACACCCTCACGTACACCTTATTCACTCACAGATACACAATCATACAAATACCTACTAAACATACTAACACGAAGCACCAATATTGAAGCTATCTTCCTTTTTTTTTTCTTTTTAATCTTAAAAGCCTATGCTTTTGTAAATTCTTACCGCACCAATTATTGTACCTAACATTAAAATGTAAGCATTACCCAAGGGGAGGAGACCTGGTGTCCTGAAATACAGACCTCACGTCTAGTTTAGGCACCAGTCTCCCACAGTATAATTATTGCCGTTACGTATTTTGTATTGATACCTCTCTAATGTACCTATATTGTGGTGAGTAAATATATCATTATTATTTCGTTTATTCATTTCTTTTTACATATAAAATATATTTTTAAATATTTCTTAAAAAGGTATAAAAAAACATTTAAAAATATAAAAAATAGTGTTCCGCCGGTGTCGGGAGCAGGGTCCAAGCTACCGGTGGTTAGGGCTCCAGAGATAGGAACCTCCTCACAATGCGAGCCGTATCGAGGAGTACTGCCTTCTGAATCAGGCCCTTGATCCAGCCACCTAACGAGAGCCTCGAGAGATGTTGGTTGAGGCTTTGGGCCATCAGGCCATTGGCCGTTACGACAATCGGCACAATGATAGCCGAGTTCACATTCCACATGTCAACAACCTCGTGTGCTAAGTCGAGATATTTTATTTGCTTCTCTTTCTCAGCTTTCACGAGGTTTTCGTCATGTGGAATGGTAACATCGACTATCATTGCGCGGCGCGCTAATCGATCTATCACCACTATATCAGGCTTATTGGCGACAATAGTCCTGTCAGTAATGATAGACCGATCCCAGTACAACGTGACATGGTCATTTTCGAGAACTGGGTCGGGCACATACTTAAAATACGCTACCTCAGAGTTCACAAGTTTATATTTCAAAGCAAGTTGCTGCTGAATAATCCTAGCTACTTGGTTACGAGTATGTCTGTGCAAGTACTCGCCGTTAGCCAAACGAGATCAACCAGAGATAATATGTCTGATAGACTCACCCGGACATTGGCATGCCCGACACATGTCAACCGTCCCGTCCTTCATAATATATCTCCGGTAGTTATTCGTCAAGATAACTTCGTCCATAATTGCACAGACAAAACCTTCAGTTTCCCCGAAAAGGTCCCCAAAACGTAGCCAGGATACGGACGCTAAGAAATCTACATCGGGCTCATGAAGAGCCCGATAGAAGCGCTCGTGTAGCTCCCTGCTTTGCCATATCTCCTTGCGGTAATCCGTGGTAAGTACTACAGGTTTGCGCCAGTTCTCTTTAGCCATGGAAAGTGGGGTGAGCCCCTTGTCCACTGCAACCACATCATGGTGCATACCCACTTCGGTTTTCAAAAAATATTCCCTGAAACTGCATATCTCGCGGTTGTGGAGGGTCTTTGCATTTAAAAAGCCTCGACCTCCGCACTTCCACGGGATGTACAGTCTCATCACCGATGATCGTGGGTGATGCATCCGGTTTGCGGTCAACAGTGTACGGACCCTCTTATCCAGGGCGTCGAGTTCGGTCTGAGTCCATTTGAGTATGCCGAAAGAGTACATCAAAACCGGCATGACCCTACCGTTGAAGGCGCGCACCTTGTTTCCGCCTGAAAGAAGACTAATTACTACCTTCTTCAGGCGACCAAAAAGCGCTCCTTCAACGATTGCTTCATGTCAGTAACGTTGATGCCTAACGCTTCCGACATACCCAAATACTATATAGCTTTCGGATGAAGAGAGGGATCTAAGGTGTATGGAATCCGAAAGTTGAATTCCCTCGGATTCCATAATTTCCCCTTGCTTCACATGCATGATTGCACATTTGTCCACACCAAATTCCATTCTGATGGCGCCACTGAAAGTTTCGGTTACCTTCAATAGCTCCATCAGTCGCAATTTGTTGGGAGCAAAGAGTTTCAAGTCATCCATGTAGAGGAGGTGAGATATGACCTGACCACCTTTCCTCAACCGATAGCCTAGACCTGAATCCTCCAGCAATGTGCTTAGAGGGTTAAGGGCTAAGCAGAACCAAAGTGGACTCAAACTGTCGCCCTGAAATATTCCCCTTTTAATCCATACAGGCTCATCATTTCCCTGGATCTGTCGACATCCTGGATAGCGAAGGACCGTCCTCCATTGCCCCATACACGACTCAAGGAAGGTGCGTAGAGTTGCATCTATCTTGTACAACTCCAGCACCCTCATGAGCCACGTATGTGGCACCGAGTCGTAGGCCTTCTTGTAATCTATCCAGCAAGTCGACAGATCCTTGCGGGATCTACGAACCTGTTGGCTAATGGCCATGTCGATAAGGAGTAGCTCCTTAGTACCGCGGGACCCGTTCCTACAACCATTTTGAGAGGCTGACATAATTGAATTATTGTTAATGTGAGTATTAATTTTCGCTCTCAAAATGGATGTAAAAAGTTTATAGACCAGGTGGGTAACGCTTGTTGTTAGAAACTGCGGTAGCGACCCACATTCTAAGGATGACTGGAACTGAGATGCCAGGCAAGTGTGTGAAATAGTTAGCCATTTCAGCCAAAAATTGTGCAGTCCGTCCGGTCCCGGTGATTTCCAATTCGGTAACGGACGGACCGCACTGGCTGTGTCTGATGGCGTAATGACTACAACTTCCATTTCTGGTATAGCTCTACACACTCGCTCGACATCCCGCATCCAGTCAGCCTCAGCGTGACAGACAGGCACCGACCAGATGCTGCGCCAAAATGCACTCGTGTCGGCATCATCCGGGCGGCACATGTCTGTCACATTTTGCTCAGGTCGCTCCCAAGCTCTATATACCCACCTTTCATCCCTCTGAAACATGCGATTTTGCGTGTATCGATCAACTCTCCACTTATACCGCCGAATAAGGCTCGCCCATGCACAGACTTTCTGCTTCAGGAAGTCAATGCGCTCTGTGACATGGGATATGTATTCTCGATGGCTGATTCCAGTCCCCGAGAATGCCCGCCTCACAAAGCGCATCACTCGTGGTCGTGTGTTGCCCTCCCTGAAGCAATATAGTTTGCCGATGAGTACCCTGGTCCCATCGATACGACGCTGGATTCTGCACTGCCAAGCTGGTACGGCTGGTTTTGGTCGAGTAGCTCCGTCACAGTTTGGGAACTTAACGTTCGCTAAACGACATGCCGCAACAGCCGCGCAATACAGGATCGAGTGTGTATCAACGAGACCCTCGCTGCTCTCGAAAAAATCCTTAAGCAGCGAGTCCAAGGCACACACCAGCGCCCTATTTTTCTTGTGCATAGGTAGGCGTGGTAGTCGGGGTCTAAGTTCGGTTGGAGTGGACCTATACTCGCGAAACGCATCTTCCAGTGCACTCCTCAATCGGGCGTTGCACTGGCTACTTACTGTGGCAACCCTATCATCCTCCTCTTCAACACTGTGATCGGACCGCGGCGGGATTACATCAATAATTTGGGCATGTGCCGCGGTTTGTGCCGGAGTCGATACGATATGGTTGCTCAGTACCTCTGAACGCAGCCTATCAAGTGCGGCATCGTCCAACCTACGATTGCGTTGGATGACCAGCACCTGATCCGATAATCGTTGGGCCGAGATGTTGACGGTTGGCTCTAGTTCCTGAAACAGAGACAGCATCCTAACACGGTACGCAGTGAGGTTAGTTCCCCCCTCTGTAGACCCATAATATGCGCGCATGACGTTCTCGTTCATAGACTGAGTCCATCTCATGCACTGCACACAACCACCGGCACCGCTCGGGGCCGAATGGCCCCTAAGTCCCAAGCTCTTCGGTGGCCGGCCTCTCCCCTGCCGACGTACAGGTGTTGGCGGCGTCGGCGGGGAAAAATACTCGTCGCTCGAGCTCGACGCAACTACCGCGGCCGGTGTCATCACTGCACTCACAGTGGGGCTGGATACCGGCGGCGGCGAGGCGGAGCTGAGCGAAGAGTCCGGAGGTGGTGGGCGTGCTCGTTTCGAAGCTGCTCTAGTCAACATTTTTTCGATTTCTTATCCGTATTCATACTATTTTATCGCGAGGTGACATCTGTCATGTCACCATCCATTCTGCAGTTTTTGATTAAAGTGTATATGTTATGGTTCATTTTGCTATTTTTTAATTTATGTTATGATTATTTTGGTTCAAGGCTTGTTGTAGGGATTAAATGAAATAAAATAAAACTGCTTCTAAAATTACTGATGTTTAAATAATGTGAACCGAATTTCTTGACGTGTTGACGGTGGTGTTGCCAGCTTATCATTATTATTTTCTTTTATTTCATTATTTACACATTTTAATTTTATTTTTAAATATTAGAATATAGAAAATATATAAAAACATTTAAAAATATAAAAAAAAAATGGTAGCCCACCAGTATCGGGAACAGGGTCCAAGCTACCGGTGGTCAGGGCTCCAGAGAGAGGAACCTCCTGACAATGCGAGCCGTGTCCAGAAGTACCGCTTTCTGAATCAAGCCCTTAATCCAGCCGTCCAACGTGAGCCTCTTTAGGTGTTGGTCGAGGCTCTTGGCAATTAAGCCATTGGCTGATACGACTATCGGCACAATGATTGCTGAATCCACATCCCACATGTCGACAACCTCGCGAGCCAAGTCAAGATACTTGATCTGTTTATCTTTCTCGGCTTTCACGAGATTCCCGTCATGAGGGACTGTTATGTCAACAATCATTGCGCGCCGCTCTGTTCGATCCACCACCACTATATCAGGCTTATTGGCAACAATAGTCCTGTCAGTGATGATGGATCGATCCCAGTACAATGTGATATTTCCATTGTCGAGAACTGGGTGGGGCACATACCTGTAGTACGGCACTTCAGATTCTACAAGGCTGTATTTCAGAGCAAGTTGCTGATGGATAATCCTGGCTACAAGGTTGTGTCTATGCAAATACTCTTCGTTAGCTAGACGAGAACACCCGGAGATAATGTGTCGGATTGATTCTCCCGGACGGTGGCATGCCCGACACACGTCAACCGTGCCGTCCTTCACAATAAATCTCCGGTAATTCTTCGTCATGATAACTTCGTCCATAATTGCACAGACAAAACCTTCGGTTTCCCCAAAGAGGTCACCAAAACGTAGCCAGGCTACGGACGCTTGGAAATCTACATCGGGTTCATGTAGGGCCCGGAAAAAGCGTCCGTGAAGCTCCTTACTCTGCCATACCTCCCTGCGATCGTTAGTATCAAGCACTACAAGCTTGCGCCAGTTCTCTTTAGCCAAGGAGAGTGGGGTGAGGCCCTTGTCCACCGCGACCACATCTCGATGCATCCCCACGTCGGCTTCTAGGAAATATTCCCTGAGACTGCATACCTCGCGATTGTGGAGGGTCTTAGCGTTTAAAAAGCCTCGACCTCCACACTTTCGCGGGATATACAGTCTCATTACCGACGACCGTGGGTGATGCATTCGATATGCAGTCAGCAGCGTACGAACCCTCCTATCCAGGGCGTCGAGTTCAGTCTGAGTCCATTTGAGTATGCCGAAAGAGTACATCAAAACGGGCATGACCCAACCGTTGAAGGCGCGCACCTTGTTTCCGCCTGATAGAAGACTAAATACTTTCTTCAGGCGGCCAAAAAAGCGCTCCTTCAACGATTGCTTCATGTCAGTAACATTGATGCCCAACGCTTCCGACATACCCAAATACTTGTAGGTTTCGGATGCGGAGAGGGTTCTAAGGTTTATGGAATCCGAGAGTTGGGTTCCCACGGATTCCACAATCTTCCCTCGCTTTACATGCATGACCGCACATTTATCCACTCCAAATTCCATCTTGATGGCGCTACTGAAACTTTCAGTTATTTTCAGTAGCTCCATCAGTCGTAAATTATTGGAGGCAAAGAGTTTTAGGTCATCCATGTAGAGGAGGTGAGATATAACCTGACCACCTCTCCTCATACGATAGCCTAGACCTGAATCTTCCAGCAGTGTGCTTAGAGGATTCAAGGCTAAGCAGAACCAAAGCGGACTCAAACTATCGCCCTGAAATATGCCCCGCTCGATCCTTATCGGTTCGCTATTCCTCTGGATATTTCGACATCCTGGATAGCGAAGGACCGTCCTCCATTGCCCCATACACGACATCAGGAAGGTGCGCAGAGTTGCATCTATTATCATTATTATTATTATTAAAGGAGCGAAATGAATTCAGTCCTGTATACCTCTTTAAGCATATGGATGATTTCTGTTTGTAATTCTTGTCTAGGCCCTCTGAGCCTCTGGGTCTCAATGCAGCTAACGACAGTTTAGTTCAAATGCGGTAGCACCAGAACATCGGGTTCCAGAAACATGTTACATCACACAAACTTATTCTAATTATTGTATTAAAGTCTCTACTCAATACACCTAACTATTGAGCGCCACTAGCAGGAAGTTTTGCAACTAACTTGGTAAACCATTTTGTTGTGAAGACAGAACTTTTGATGTTCAAGTTATTTTGAATCTTGTGTGTTTGGAGTTAAGTAAATATAGAATGACTAACTGCGCCCCATGGTTTCACTCGCATAAGTCAAGATCCCGTGGGAATATCGGAATAAAAAGTATTCTATGTCCTAATCCAGGTTATGGTCTACCCATGTGTCAAATTTAATCAAAATCCATCCAGCCGTTTTAGCGTGAAAGCGTAACAAACAAACAAACTTACTTTCGCATTTATAATATTAGTTAGGATTGAATTAAGGCATTTGGGGTAGCTTGGCCCATAGGGGGTTGACGTGCTGTAAATCATGGATGATTATCTCAGAAACTAATCTGCATGGTCATCCTATGGACTGACCAAGGTTAAGGTTATGTCTAGATTTTAAAAGAGATTTATTTATTTATTATTTATTTTAACTTCTCGCACACAATAAGGTAAAAAGGCAGACTTAATGCCTTATGCATTTAAATTATCACATCTCTTCACCTCCCTTGGTACACCATTTTATTGTGAAGACAGAACTTCACCAAGGGAGGTGAAGAGATGTGCTCTGAGAGGAAATAATAATAATGAAAAGTATTAAAAGATAACATAATAGATTATAAATAAGATAGGTACAGAAGCACATAAATAGGTAGTCAACTTATAATACACACACATATATATTTACTACAATATATACCGACATTATATATATGTATATATACATACCAATTCAATGAAAAGAGGTACATAATTGAGATGACTCTACGCTATTTGTATAGAAAATAACTCTGCAATTTCCGCTTAAATGCATACCGACTGGTGGCCGTCCCAATATCAAGAAGAAGCACATGCCAGAGAAGAATGGGCTGAATATGAAAGGAAGAATGAACAAAGTCAGACGTATGAGGAAGACAAAGTAGGAAAATTTTGTTGGAAGAACGCAGATTCTCAGCGTGTAAAGAACATAGATATTGGAATACAGGCATAAGATAAGAAGGAGGGTTGGGAGAGTTGAGAAGGGAGCAAAGGTGTGATCAAACCGCACGATCTTCTTCTTTGGCGAATGGACTACCATTTGAGCTCAGACCACATGGTCATATTTCCTTGGATTAAATATGTACCGGATACCATTGTTAAGTAGTCTGTCAAGCGTATCCAGCAAAACCACATTCAAGGCAAAGTAGCACATGTCACCAAAGGCGACGATATGGAAAATCAAAGTCTGCACAAGCATAGTTAGTCTTCGTCTTAGCGGGCAAAAAACCGCTTAGACAATACAGGGATCGCAGAGTACCGTTGACCCTTTGACTAACACTAGAAACCTGGCGTTGCCAGCCCAGCGTCGAGTCAAGATGCAAACCGAGATCTTTAACCGTAAGGGTAATGGGTATGACGGTACCACCCTCAAAAAAAAAGAGGGGTAATTGTACTATTAAAAATATGAGAAGGAAGAGAGCTAAGTGCCACCCTACCCATCATGCGCGAGCTTCCAATTACAATGGCCTGACACTTTGATGGGTTTACTGACACCCCAAAACTATCAGATCACTTTTTGATAGAGTCTAATTAGTCTCGTTTTACATCTGCTACGAGTAAAGCGTCCGATAAACCTTCTACCCGCTCAGCTGTAAATAACTGAAGATCATCAGCATAAAGATAAGATTTTGCCCTCTGAGTTTGTTTTAGTTTTTCTTCTCAGAGTAGTCGGATAGGAATCACCAACCTTATCTGGTTTTAAGACATAATAATTTATTTTGACATGTGTGTTTTTTAAAACCAATTTACAGAAATAAATATAATTTATCATTTGTAGTTGCAGTGTCCAGTGTTATAAAAACCATTAATAACACTTAGTCTTTTTAACTGACTTCCAAAAAGGACGAGGTTCTATGATCGTCTGCTTTTTTTATTTTTTATCGATATTATGTTCGTTAATTTTGGGCTGATTTTGGGAGTTTTCATTTGGTAGAGGAAGCTTGCGTGGTGGTTCCATAAATATATTATTACCTTTGCTTAAGTAGTTTTTGAGTTATCCTCAATAATGCGTATTTTTCCCACTTAGTGTGTTGATGTGTTGATGATGTTATAATAACTTCCTGTCACTGTTATTTACATAGAAGATAGTGTTATTCGGTGTTGTGTAGGGTAGGTACCACAACTAAAAAGTGAAAAAAAATCCAAAATAAACAACTGACTTCAAAAAAAATACTGCAAAGTGAAGCAGCGGTGGCCCAGTGGTAACAGCCGCGACTTACGAGTTGTAGATCGTAGGTTCGAACCCAGACAGGTGCTTTACTTTGTGTAAATTACTTCATCTCCACTGCTCTCAAAACGGTGAAGGAAAACATCGTGAGGAAACCGGAACCAGAATGTGCTAGACCCAAAAATTCGAAGACATGTGACATCTATCAACCCGCACTGGGCCCGCGTGGTGGATTACGGCCCACTCCCTCTCACAGAGAGGAGGCCTGTGTCCCAGCAGTGGGTTTATAGGCTGATTATGTAGGTCCAAAATATTCAATACAAACATCATTATCAAAATCATCATTACATTACACATTCATTTCATTAATTTACATACATTTCACATTAAATTATTTCATAAACAAAAGAGAATGTCAATTTAAAATGATTCCCTTAAAAAAACATCATCATAATGCTTTACTAGCTAATAAAGATTTTAATGTCGTTTTAAATTCTTCTACGCTTAGCTCTTTCCAGCTATTGGGAAGCTTATTGTAAATAATGGGAGCCATACAAAAAACACCCCTGAGAATAAGTGCAGTCCGAGATTTATGATGACAGAGTTGACTGTTATCACGTCTAATTCTAGGAAACCGGTCTGCCATGCGGGAAAATAGATTGGGATTTGTTTTCACAAATATTGCGAGTTCCAAAATATAAATTGATGGTAAAGTCAATATGATGTGGCTTATGAAAAACGGCTAGCAGCTATCAGACATTTTTAATTTAAATATGGCTCTAAGATTTAATTTAAATATGAATACCAGTTTTTTAAATGGAGTGACTGTAACCAAAGAAATAAGTGAGTTAATAACAAACAATCATTACCATGTTAGCATAGGCTTAAGGAGCCAACGCTGCGATGGCCCATCACTGAACCATGCATCACAAAAGGAATTGCCGATGTGATGAAAGTCTAGAAAAGTTCTAAGTAGGTACATATATTAGTAAATCAAATTATACTTTTAAACATTGACAATTTTAGTTCTGCTTATTATTTCTGTTGCAAATTTAGAAAGGCGAAGGGCAGGCTTGTATGGAAATTTCGTACCGCTAGTAAAATTTCGTGTTTTGGGATTTTTTTTTGTTTTAATTGGTAGTTAATATGATAGACAAAGTTAAAACCAGTTTTATTTTTAAGGTTATGTACAAGTGTACCAATGTAGATTGTTACATAAAGACACATAAACATTGTTTCGGTAATAAAGTACATGTTCTAGATTGCTTTTCACTATTTTTGTACTGTTTTACTTGCTAACAAGTAGGTAAATTGAGATGAGGATCGTACCTACTCAGCAGAGTGCATTAGGAGATACTTATGTCCAGCAGCTGACTGCAACAGTTCGATCGTGTGCCTATACGTTGGTAGCAATGGTTACAAATAAACGCTATCAAGAACCTCTAATTTCTCAGTAACCTACAATATTCATCTAAATCTTCCAAGCACATCGACGTTCTCTAGACCACATCACGCAACGGTTGCGTGACGGACACAAAATTGTTATTGATTTAAAATAATTATGGTGTTGGCAAGCAAACAGCGCTGTACCTCACTGTACCTACGTTCTGTTCAACATGAATGTTCGATTTCACTATCATTATAATACAGTCGCGACGATTATCCTTTGTGTACTTTCTTGATGACAAAGTCTTGTGAAATTGGAGTATATTAGGCCGGGGCATAATCAGTTTGTATCGATTTTGTTAAAAGCATGTCTATGAGTACAAAGTAAAATGTCTTTAGTGATAAAAGGCAGACAGAGTATGAAGTTTTTGTAAGTAGTTGCTATGATGTAACTTATTATTTTCATCGTAAATATTTCCTATGTAAATGCACCATCTTTAAAGTTACGAAGGTTTCTCAGGTAGCGGTTTCAGTAGGACCTTTCAAAGTCAAAGTCAAATAATTTATTTCAATTGGGCACATAAAGGCACTTTTGAACGTCAGAATTTACAAATAAATATAATTGATTCTAGCTGCCCCTTCCAGAAGGTAGAGTCGTATGGAGAAGAATGAGCAAGAAACTCCACAATCATCATTTTAACAACATACCTAACACTATTTACAAGGATGTTAATTAAAAAAAAAAAAACGGACGAGTGCGTCTCGGACCATGCATAATGTAGAGTTCCGTAGCTGGGCTGAATTTATCCCAAGAACGTTGTAGTTGAAAAACATGTTCCCTGATACATTCCAACTGCAAAATAATTAAGTTTGTGCTCACAATATTGAAAAATTTACCATGTTATTTTATGACCATAGTCTTCATTTTTTTTCAACATTTTAGGCTAAGTGGTTTCGGAGATAAAGGAGGAATGGTCCTTGGAGGAAATCCTTATAACTAGTCCTTTCATTTGATATGTACCGTGACATATCAAATGCACCCCCAAGAGTGAACCCCATATTAAAAATGTATTTATTTACATTACGTGTTCGTATTTGGGTCACAGAAATTCATATGCATACCAAATTTCAACTTAATCGGTCCAGTAGATTAAGGAGCAAAGCAGCCGTGACAGGCGGACAGATAGACAGACAGATAAACGAGTGATACTATAAGGATTCCGTTTTTTCGGGGGCATGGAACCCTAAAAAATTTAATTACTCACAAAGCCTATGAAATTACACAGTATAAAGCTCACTCAAACTCACAACACAAACGAAAAACAAATATTAATCCTACAGAAATCGGACACTGAAAAACTGGATTCAGAAAATTGTAGACACAGCAATTTGTTCGGGCAGTTAAACTGGTAACGGAGGATTTATGTGGAGACAACCTTAAAACAAGCTGGCTGCTTCTCCGGCTATCTCTTGTAATATATTATTTACGAAGGAAAAAAATATTGCCGTCAATCTCATCACGGTACGTTGCGAATTCGCGCGTTTTTATATTCTGGATGTTGTCAGAATTGTGATTAGTATTTGTACAGGTTTTAAACATTATTTATTAAAAACTGTACAACCTGTGACCTTTTTTTTTGTCTATTTTAAGTATTTACAAGTTCTTATTACTTGTTATGACGACAGTGCCATTAAATTCTTTATTCTATATACCTTTTTTTTGAACCGTTACTATTAATTATGGATTCAAAATAATGTGGGTAAAGTTTATTTTTATATTTTGCTTGACACTATGAGCTTCGTGCCTCCGTTCCCCGGAAAGCACGTTAATCCGTTGGTCCCGGCTATCATTTGTGGATCTTTGACAGTCATTACGGGTCGTCAGAAGCCCGAGGGTCTGACAACCAGTCTTACCAAGGGGTATCGTGTACCCAGTAATATCACATTAGTATAGTGTACCCAGTAATATCATAACAGTAGTATCCACTACCCAGTAACTGGGTTGTGGAGGTCAGATAGGCAGTCCCTCCATGTATTCATGCAGTATTCAGCTGCATCCGGTTAAGGTTAGGCAGATGATGACTATGAGCTACATTATTTCAGTCCATCTCACGCTGTCTCAGCACTCTTCAACACTTTTTATTATACAAAATATAGTTATATTCCTGAATTCACAGAGCAACATTACAACTTTCTGCACGCCAAATTTGAAGTGAAAAAATAAAACATTAACAAACATCTGGCAACACTGCACTCTTAATTGCATTAACATTTTTAATTTAATTATAATTTCACCAGCATCAGACGCGCACAAAATATATGAGCTACTTTTAAATGAGTTAAAGTAATCACAGAATGAAAATTCAACATTGATTTATTATTTGTACCAAACAATAAATTGTACAGTTGAAATAGCAACCAGTTTGATTTTGTCTAGAAATAATAAAAGGTAGCAGAACATATGCCAACTTTTATTTTCTGTTGTAGTGTCTTAACAGGATGTAGCAAAGATTCAAATGTAACTGATATTCATCCTACTTGAAGTAATTTACATCGTTATTTCAGACAATTCACACAAAACCTTAATAAATTATACACCTAAACCTTCCTCATGAATCACTCCGTCCATTGGTGAAAACAATATGAAAATCCGTTCGGCAGTTTTTGAGTTTATCGCGGTCACACAGACAGACAGACGCGGCGAGGGGACTTTGTTTTATAATATTTAATTGGTCAAGGACAGCTAGTGAGACACAATTGATTTTCTATTGTTTGACTCCGAATCGGTGTCGCGCGGGGCTTAACAGGATGTAGCAATTGGAATAAACGGAGTTTCTTGGACGGAATTGCAGCTCAGCTAGTTCTTGTAACTTCATTGTTGCCATTATTTCAACGTGGGTACTGTAATATTAATCATATAGCCTTCTCACGTTTAATGAACTTGTAGCGGTATCTACATCGCCACATGCGAACTACGCAACACACAGACGTCACGCAAAAATCCTGCATGGCGTAAGCAGAGTTTACCGTGCAACTAGCATATATACAACATCCCGACATCAACTGCCGGGCAACTGCCCGCCAGAAATGACACCCGTCTGGTCAAAGGATACTCCCTTTTCTTTGGAGGATGAGTGATCTTTACACCCTATTCCTCATGCCTCTATAAACTTATTGGCACTTAATGATTTGTGGATATCGCCTTTTAATGTATCGAGTTATTTAACGGCTTGTATAAAATTGAAATAACTCACTCACTCACTCTATTTCTATCTATCTATCTATCTAAATATAGCTCATACACACACATTTCTCTCTTTGACGTGACAATGTCTTATAAATCGGTTAACGTCAGCTGCACGCACAAAAAAGCATGACTCATTGTCACGTTCAGCGTGAGCCGAGCGTGCAAGCGAGAGCGCGGAACAAGCGATAGAGAGGCACGATTAGCCTAAGCGTTCGGCTTGTAGCGCATCTCTCTTTCGCTATCACGTAAAATGATCTACCGTAAACGGACTTTACAGACAACCAATTTTTTTGTGATTTAGTTTTGTGTGTTTATTTTGTGTGCCTTTTTAGCCTGTGCTAAATAATAATGTATTTTCTTTCTTTCTAAGTCCCACGGGCACTTATACAATGTAACACCATCCAATGACACATCACGCTTGTAAAAGTATTGCAATTTATAATTTATAAAACAGGAACGTTATCGATCAGCTGTCTGACTAGCACAATACGTTGCGACTGCACCATTAGACATATGAAATATTATAGGTTCAACGCAGCGGTTCAACGTGGCCTTGATTTATAAATTTCAAACACAGTTTCATGTTATTTATTGGTTTTGTTAAAGACCAATTTCGAAGGCAATTCTAAACGTTAAAACGTTAAACGTTAAAAGGGGCCAGTGAGGTAATTTCCATAAACACATGTTTCGTACTTTGTTTTGTATGTTATCTGACAACCAGTTTTATCAATGACAGCCGATGGTCCTGGCTATGATTCGTGGATCTTTGACGGGTCGTCAGACGCCCGAAAGTCTGACAACAAGACTAGTCTTACCAAGGGGTATTGTATTCAGGTCCTCACCGGACACGGCAGCTTCGGGAGGTTCCTGTGTCGGATAAGGCGGGAGGAAACGCCCGGGTGTCACCACTGTGTGGATCGCCCGGAGGACACGGTGGAGCATACGGTGGAGGTCTGCCCGGCCTGGGCAGAGCACCGCCGTGTCTTCGTGGAGGCGATCGGTGGCAGAGATCTCTCGCGTCCGGCCCTGGTTCACGCCATGGTACGGAGCGAGAGGGCATGGGCAGCCGTCACCTCCTTCTGCGAAGCAGTAATGCTCGCGAAGGAGGAGGCGGGACGGTTGAGGGAAAGGCAAGTTTCGCGCCCTCTCGCCCCTAGCCGCCGCAGGAGACGCCCAGGGCGTCGGGAATCCCGGGCGGATTTCCGGCCACCGTAGGCGCGGGCTTGCGGACGGTGAGCAATGGGTAGCTCACCGTCCGGTAAGCAACAGGTCCGGGTCGACGGCGCGTTGTATTCCACGCGCGCCTCAAAGAGATGTCGTCAGCACATAGGTAGGGGTCCACTAGTGCCGATGCCTGCCGGGGCCGCGGGAAGGTACTTATGGGTCACCGAGGCCCCCGCAACACAGGCAACAGGAAGGAATACGGGTGGGTTTTAGTCAGTAAGAGTCTGACACACCCTCCCTCTCCGCCCAGAGCGGGAGAAGTTATTTGATGATTTCCCATGCTCAAAAAAAAAAAAGGGGTATCGTATTATCTAGTAACTGGGTTGTGGAAGTCATATAGACAGTCGCTCTTCGCTCCATGTGAAATACTGATATTCAGCTGTTGGTCTGATTAGACTGGAAGCTGAACCCATCATAGTCGGGAAAAGGCTAGACGGATGATGATTATGATGACTTCTTTTCTGATATGTGCTGGAGGTAGACTAACTATGAAAGGCTAATATATAAGAGTTTTGTCGCAATTTGGTTAAGACTTATCTCTAGCAGGTTTGTTGTCCCATAGCTTCGTAATCCCGTTTATACTATAATATAATAATAATAAAAATAATTGTCATCTGTCGGGCATGCCACCGTCCGGGGGAATCAATCCGACACATTATTTCTGGCTGTTCTCGTCTGACTAACGGAGACTACTTGCATAGGCACAACCTTGTAGCCAGGATTATCCACCAGCAACTTGCTCTGAAATACAGTCTTGTGGAATCGGAAGTACCGTACTATAGGTATACGCCCGACCCAGTTCTCGAAAATGGCAATATTACGTTGTATTGGGATGAGATCGATTAACGCGTCGCACAATGATTATTGATATAGCGGTCCCGCATGACGAGAACCTCGTAAAAGCTGAAAAAGATAAGCAGATTAAGTATATTGACCTAGCTCACGTGGTTGTCGACATGTGGGATGTGGATACAGCAATCATTGTGCCGATAGTCGTGACGGCCAATGGCATAATAGCCAAGAGCCTCGACCAACACCTGAAGAGGCTCTCGCTAGGCAGCTGGATCAAGGGCTTAATCCTGAGAGCGGTACTTCTGGACACGGCGCGTATCGTCAGGAGGTTCCTCTCTCAGGAGCCCTGACCACCGGTAGCTTGGACCCTGTTCCCGATACCGGTGGGCTGCTATTTTTTATATTTTTAAATGTTTTTTTTTATTTATTTAATTATTTAACAGTTTATGTACACACATATAAACAGACAAAAAGAAAGGAACAGAAAAAAAACGTACAAAGGTGATGCTTATTTCTAATGAAATCTCTTCCAGCATACCTGCAATAGGACAGTAGACATAGAGATGTATTTTTAAATGGAATAAAGAAATAATAATAATAATAAACTAAGAGAGATACAGAAACCCGCAGGGCAGCATGTGGCGAGCTGTTGGGCAGTAGCGACCCCACGGACCCTATCTCCTGGGAGAAGTCTTGTTCCTCATCTCTGGCTTGCCTTTATTGGCCGGCTGGAGTGAACACTGACGAGGAACAGAGCTCCCACCTCATTCTTGCCTTTATTGGCCGGCTTGGGTGTTGATTCGCAAGAGCAAACGTGCTCGGAGGAAGGAAGTATTCCAGTAAGATGCTGGTAGGGATCTTGACCGTACTTCCGGGATTGTCCTGATAGCCGTGAAATACCTCTCCACTCCTCAAGCACCTCAGGAAGTGCCCCTTGTCACTATGTGCAAGCGGCCGTTTTTGGGGGCCCATTATTGAGTGTGCAAGTCACCCCCTGCCATTTTGTCGGTGTATTTTATATAAAGCATTAGTCAGGTAGGGGCCATAGCTTTTCTATAGTCTTAGAAAACTGATCCACTATAGCCTCCCAAACGCATAGCCCAATATTTTTTGTTCCCATGTTCTGCAATAGTCTTGCATTAACCGGGGGCTGTCCTTGGGTGCACCTTCATAGAGCAAACAGGGATAATCGTCGGTTGGTGCCTCATTCCATTATAATTGTCCAAGGGGCCTCTGCGAGTTGGCTTCGGTCCTTCGTACGCCTTCCAAAGCTCCGGGACTCCATGTTTCATTCGGACATAATTAAAAATCCATAATGAGTTAGTCACAGAAAAACTAACAACTATGTTAGTAATCTTAAGCAAAATCAATTAATTAATTACAAAATCACAAAAAGTTTAAATCAAAAACTTTCCCTCTGCACCGGGCCTGCAGGCATGCCTACGGGACCAGTACGCAAGGAAAGGGCAGTCTGGTCTTTCAGCAATTTACGCTTAGGATGCTGTTGGAACTCCCACGTATCCTACGCATCAAGGAGACCGCCCTTTTACGCATGATAGCCTCAAAACTATCTGTGCCTGCCTCAGCAAACATGCCCGACGCGCTACAGAACCGTGGAAGCGTTGTAGGCCTTCTGCGTATACTTGATCCACAGGCTGCAGGTGTAGAAAGTCTGGCAGTAGGCCTTAAACAGTGTAATTTTCACTTCTTTAGTACACCTAGCAAACCTGCGGGCCAACATATTACATGGAACCGACAAGGCTCTTCTCTCTCTTTCCAAATCATCATCATCACTTAGATCCTCAATCAAAACGTGCCCAAGGTATTTAAATTGAGACACTCTCTTAAGTGCTTCCCCATACAGAAAGACTGGAGGAACCGACTTAGGTTTTCTGGAACCAACACGAAAAACCATGACCTCACTCTTTCTAACGTTGTACAGGAGTCCATGGGCCGTGGCGTATATGGTTGCTCGAAAAACTTAAGACGATTCTTGACCCTAGAATCGAACTCAGTCTTTGTCCCAACCTAAATATGTCAAATACCCTCTCCCGTGAATATTGGAGACTCATCATCTGCCTAGCCGGGTCGGCTTCCAGCTTAAGCAGATGCTGCTGAATACCAGTATTTTACATGGAGCGACTGCCTATCTGCCCATAACCCAGTTACTGAAAAATACGAATACCCCTTGGTAAGACTAGTTGTTAGACTTTCAGGCTTCGGACGACCCGTAACGACTGTCAAAGATCCACGAATGACAGCCGGGACCAACGGTTGTCATTGAATATTGGAGACTATACACACATAAACGCTGGTAATTGTGTATAAAATTAGACAAAAATAAACTTACTGGAAACTTGAATCTGATTTTTAGAGCGCATAAGTTATTTGCGGAAATCGCGAAACGTCTAGTTGATGTGACTGGTGACCGAAAAGCTGACGGCTTTCTCGCGCAACGCATCAGCATTGCAATTCAGCGAGGAAATGCCGCCAGCATCCTCGGTCCAATGCCCGAGGGCCTTTTTTAGGCTTAACTTAGTTTTAATTTAATTTAGTTAATGTTAATAATCATCTTATAATTTGGTTATGTAAATACATATTATAAATATTTTTAGAGCTACCTATAAATATTTCAAAATGGAGTACCAACGACCTATTCATAAAATAATATACTTTCAGTGACACGAAACGAGCGTGTAGGTACATACGAGCCATCGAACGCTCTAGGGTTGTCACAAACGATTATCACGTTGAACACAATGCGTGGCAGAGCTTATCTCTTAATACCCGATGATAGAAAGGCGCCCGAGGCACTGGGGTTAATAATGTTTAGATGGAAACCGTTATTCAGTTTGTGGGAATGAAAATATGTTTTATTATTTCTATTGGCGGCAGATTAGTGTGTATTGCTAACTGGGAAATTGGAATATAACGGTAACGTTATTATGGTTTTGTACGCATTATGTCAGTGCTAAGTGCTCAGCTAACATGAATTTACACATTTATGTATAAGCACAATTTTCGACCAAGTTGCTCTAATTATGGTAGTTATTGGTGCCGATTCCCTTGTTCACAAACTAAACTAAATAAATAATAATATTTCATTAAGAAAAGGACAGAAGATAAATTTTATTTTAGTCGTGTCAAATTAATCAGTGTTTGACGTAAATTGACGTAATTTTAGTAGGCAAGTTTTTAATCACGTCTAAACTTGTATGGAGTAGTGACATGCGCTCATTAATTTGACAGGACTAAACTAAAATTTATCTTCTGTCCTTTTCTTAATGAAATAGAAAGAAAAAGATGCACTAAACATAAATTTAGTTTGTGAACAAGGGAATTGGCACCACTACCTAAGTAGATTGGCACAGAAAGAGATTTAAAGGTTGTTTTTTCCTGCTCCTTCCAAACAAAACGGTGTCTACATCTAGTTAGCACAGTTTTTAAGAAATTAAGCAAAATCTAAATCAAAACTCATTTATTCAAACTAGGCTGAGAATCAGCACTTTTTTAACGTCAGAATCACATAAGTCGGTTTCATAAGGAAGTGGTGAAGGGATGGCGTTTTTGGGGAACTCCCCAAAAACACGAGCCCTTCACCACTTCCTTGTGCTTTAGCTGGGAAGAAGAAGTGGCACAACAAACTCCCTAGCAGTACACCTGTATGTTTAAAATGGACCATTTCAGACTCTAATCTACATGGCTTTCATATGATCTGACCAAGATTATGTCTGGACTTTAAAAGAGACCGATCTCTGAGTTTGTTTCGGCCTTTCTTCTCAGAGTAGTCAGATAGAAAACGCCGACCTCATCTAGCTTTATTTTAAAAATATGATTGACGTGTAAAAGTGTTTGTACAAACCTACTTACAGAAATAAAAAACATTTATCATTTATCATAAACAAACATTCTTAGAGCGGATTTCGGCAAAGAAACTGACCGCGATCGGAACATAGTGTCCAATATTCCAGAGCAAAGATGACACTGACAGTTCTTGAACGCGGTTTAGATGTGTTAAATTTTCCCTTAGCAACAAACTTAGTTTTTTGGAATGCGTCAGCGTTACACTATTTCAAGCCTTATATTGAGGTAGAATTCTTCCATTTTCAATGAAGAAGAGCTCGCAGTGCATGTCCAGTGATGGATCACTGACGCACGTCTACCGTGCACGCTGTGAGCTGTTTCCTTTAATTAACTGTGCCTCGCGTGAGCACGTAACTGCAGGAACAAAATAGTTATAAGAACATTACTTACTTGAGACACACTGATTGGTGTTCTTTTAAATAAATATACTATAGGGTGCAAAAAGACCTATTACATCCGTTATAAACGCATTCTGTACATCAAACTCGCTTCAAAATGACGGTAAGAACAAGTGACTTTCGGCTAAGCGTCTTTTTACACCCGTTTTATTTAAAGAACTAGCTGCACCCCACGGTTTCACCCGCATAAGCTCCGACCCCATGGGAATATCGGGATAAAAAGTATACTATCCTAAGCCAGGTCATGGTTTACCCATGTGTCAAATTTAATCCATCCAAACAAACAAACAAACAAACAAACAAACAAACTCACTTTCGCATTTATAATATTAGTTAGGATACTAGCCAGTTGTTTTCCTGTGTGGCGAATACTTCTTCTTAGTATAAGAAGACACGGGAATATCACCGCACATTTTGTGTTGAGAATTTTAATCGTTTTTTTGAGTCCAGAAGGGCTATACAAGTGGCATACACTTTCAAAGCGTTTCGTATTTCTACAACAATTTTCAACAGAATTGACATAAGCTTGTCAGTAGCTTACACCAATCCAATGGATCAACAGGAGCCGATGGATCCAGTGGACCTATGACTTGATGAAAGCCGCAGGAATCCGCCAGATACGTGAGGCACAGAACCGGTCGAAGATGATGGAAAAATCATCAACGTATTGGATTGATATCATCGTCATTTCAGTTGAAAGACATCCACTGCTGGACATAGGCCTTCCCCAAGCACCGCTTTTTTTAGTAATCTGTTCAGTTTTAGTGTTCCGTAGTAAACAAGGAACCCTTATAGTTTTGCCATGTCCGTCTGTCTGTCCGTCTGTCTGTTCCCACTGTAGCTCAAAGACGCTTAGTACTAGAAAGCTGTAATTTGGTATAGGTATACATACTAATTACGCCGACAAAGAACTAAAATAAAATCTTGAAAAATGTTTTTGTTATTTTTAATTTGCAGGTCTGCTAACACCACTTTTCGATTCAAGGATCCACATGCGTAATATTAAGCATCAATCGCGGGAAGGTACTTATGGGTCACCGAGGCCCCCGCAACACAGGCAACAGGAAGGAATACGGGTGGGTTTTAGTCAGTAAGAGTCTGACACACCCTCCTGCTCCGCCCAGAGCGGGAGAAGTTATTTGATGATTTCCCACCCTCAAAAAAAAAAACCATCAAAGTGCAAATTTTTGTTAGAGTCAAGTATCCCCCCCCCCCTGCCAGCTAAATGGTTGTTTATGGAGATGTGAAAAAATTCATGGCAGTAGTACATATAATGAAATTAAAAGGAAAACTATCACGGCTAAGTAGGCTTTACAAGTTAACGAGTTATAATCGACCAACTTAAATTTGCAGTTGGAGAATTGACCTCCTTTAGTTATGAGTTGAGCTGCACAACGACTGACAAGTGCGTGCACTGACTGGACAGATCCACTCAATCTGTGTGGTTCTTTCATCAAAAGACCATTTCAGACACCAATCGACATGGTCTTCACATGATCTGACCAAGATTATGTCTGGACTTTAAAAGAGACTGTGACCTCTGAGTTTGTTTCGGCCTTTCTTCTCAGAGTAGTCAGATAGGAAACGCCGACCTCATCTAGTTTAAAAAAATATGTTTTGACGTGTAAAAGTGTTTGTAAAAACCTACTTACAGAAATAAAATCATTTATCATTTATCATTTATGACCGTGGCATATATCGATGTATGGGAGAATAGGTTTTTCAACAACAATGTTAAGTTTGTTTTTGTAATAAATTCATCCCAAGTAATCCCAACTACGGAACCCTTCATTGTGCGTGGTCCGACACGCACTTGGCCGGGTTTTTATTGTTATTCATGAGTAAGGAATTTATAGATTATGTCCATTTAAGTAATTTCCCTACTTCGGTTCTTTCTAACTTAACCATAAAACACTGCGTGAGAGCAGGAATCAATATCAATTATTTTGAGGAATCTCTGAACATGCTTTTCGCTTTAGAGCATAGCCAAGTAGGGTAGCCACAGAATAATCAGAATAGTTCTTTATTTGCAGAAAAAGTAAATTATTCAATTATGCTGACGTAATCACCGTCCAGACCCACTGTCCCCATGTCATCAAAAATAAGCAAAGTAAAGACCTTCTACCGCCTTTGGTGCTTACATAACATACATAATCAGCCTATAATGTTCCCACTGCTGGGGCACAGGCCTCCTCTGTGTGAGAGGGAGTGGGCCGTAATCCACCACGCGGGCCCAGTGCGGGTTGGTAGATGTCACATGTCTTCGACTTTTTGGTTCTAGGACATGCCGGTTTCCTCACGATGTTTTCCTTCGCCGTTTTTGAGAGCAGTGGTGATGAAATAATTTCCACAAAGTAAAGCGCCTGTCCGGGTTCGAACCTACGACCTACAACTCGTAAGTCGCGGCCGTTACCACTGGGCCACCACTGCTCTCTGCTCTCCTTTGGTGCTTACGTAATACTTGAATGGTCCCTAAACTGAAAATAGAAAATGTTTAAAAGTAAGTGAATTAGTCATCTTTAGCGAATATATAGTGATGGGCCAACATACACGAAATAAAATGGCGTAGTCCGTAGTGCAATTTAATTCATGCTCTTTTTTTTACACGTCCAAACAAAAAGATGACCTTCTGGAAAAATGCCACATGTGTTATCAGTTTCCTGAAATCCAGTGCCAATTGACTAATTGATACCTGTTGTAACATTGCTTTGCTATGTGTTTACAAGTGAATTTTACCTGGAATGACATTCAATGAATATTGTAGAAGCAAAATTCAAAAGTAACAACAAAATTCAAAAAATAAATTATTTAAAAAACAAAATACCCGACTACAAAAACACATAACTGTAAAGGGAAAACAAGCATTATAATCTATATAATTTTGGTATCGCAATCAGGGACAATAAAAAATTACACCTTATTTCAGGTTATTCGACTGTCATACATACATACATACTCTCGAAAAACATTACCCTCCTGAGGCAGTCGGGTAAAAAGTAAGGAAACGTTTTTGGTAATAATGTAGAGTCGAGGAGGACCACAATGGACGGATTTCACAAAACATAATATATTATGGTTAGAGAGAATAACGGCTGGAGGATTATCATGTTGAACCAACATATACCACCGCACGCACGTACGCACGTACTTAAAGCATACCTACCTAAAATATTATCGAACTAACTTATACTTAAAAGGAGGAATAAAACTTATACAATACAGGGGTGTATTGTAGAAGTTGTATATCCGAATCGCTTTAGCGTGACAATAGCGGTCATTGACCCACCTACATTTTCTAGTATTCTTTATTTCAAAAACTTAAATAAAGTCCGTTAAAGTCAATAATCGGAATCAATAATCTATCGTAATCTTCAACATATTCCAATAACAAAAAAATATACATACTCGTAGTTTTTTGTTTGGAGTTTCTTGTTCAATCAATTCAATTTTTTTGTAAATTTTGACATTCAAAAGTGCCCTTTATGTGCCTATTTGAAATAAATATTTAGACTTCGACTTCCTTAATAAATTCTTATAACCATCTTTGTAAAAGAAAAGCAATAAACGTTTCCACGGAGAAATATTAGGGAAAAGGCAATGACCGCTACTGCCACGTTAAAGAGATTCAGGTATAGTCGAGTAATTGCTTTAGCATTTTTGACAATAATCCACAGTAAAATGAAACTTCACTAAAGTTGAAATTATCTAACTGCATGCAAGTAACATTCAAGCTTTGTTTGGTAAAGCAATTACCTGGTCGACTACAAATATTACAGATTTTTGACGTGATAACGTCTTATAAATCGATGAACGCCGACTGCACGGACGAAAAAGTGTCAAGTTCCGCCTGAGCTGAGCGTGCAAGCGAGAGCGCGGAACTAGCGATAGAGAGGCACGATTGGCCTAAGCGTTCAGCTTGTGACACATCTCTCTCTCGTTATCACGTAAAATTATCGTCCGTAAACCGACTTTACAGACAACCAATTTATTTTTAATTTTTTCATGATTATTTTCAAAATCTTGACCTGATAATGACATGCCATTCAACAAAAGCTGCAACTCAATCAAGCGAGCTCCCGAACATTGTCAAACTACACACACAGTGATTGACACACAACGGGGCGTGACTAGCAAAATATTCCAAGTTCTCAAAGCCATTAATACGTCACTTAATTTTGTTTAAAGTTCATGATATTAGGCACGTTAGGCACAAAAGGTTGCGATGTCGTGACTTGGTTATAATGCACAGAGATATTGCTAGGCATCGAAGGGAATTGTGAACAGAAAGCAAGGTCGGCACGCGACTTGCGTAGTTTGGATATGGTTTTAGGAAAGTTTGGGACATATTTCATTATTTATTTATTTAACCATTTATGTACACGCATAGACACACATAAGAAGAAAAGAACAGAAAAATACGAACAAAATCAAAATCAAAAGTCATTTATTCAAACTAGGCTGAGGATCAGCACTTTTCGAATGTCAAAATTACATAAGACAGTCCCCCAAAACGCCCAACCTTCGCTACTTCCTAGTGCTTTAGCTGGGAAGAAGAAGTGGCCAACAAACTCCCCAGCAGCACAGCTGTCTGTTCAGTTAGAGAAAAAAAATAGATTCAATACAATAGTATGCAAAACAATTTACACCACGTGCAACACAAAACATTAAATTATTAGCCATATGTCAGCTAGCACACCATTATACCAACAACAAAAAAAAAAGAAAAAGACCGATTCTCAAGCATAGATAAAAACGTAAACAGAACTTAAAACCTAAATAAAAGCCTCCAAGTATAAAGGGCGTGCCAGCTTACATGTTAGTCACAAATGATGCACTAGGACCATCAAAGTAAAATAAATAAACAGTTAATTACTAATAACAAAACAAAACAAAGGTGATGCTTATTGAAAAAAAAAACTCTCTTCCAGCATACCTGGCGATAGGAAAGTGGATAAAGAGATGTAGACACCGTATGTAAGACTAGAAGAGAAAATAGAATACGTAACAAACAATATGAACAAAAAACAAACAAACCAATAACAAAATCACAAACAACAAACAACAACAATTCACAAAACAAATAATATGGGAAATACAAGACACCAATATGTTTTCTTTTTGTTCACCTTAATAGGAGAAAAAAAAATATTAATAATAACTTAATTTCTTAATACTTAATTACAATCTAGACTAATAAGCAATTTAACTCTAACTTATTATTTTACGTGATAAATTATGTTATAACCTAGAATCTGCACTTTCACACAATTTCGCAGAACTTTCTTATGGTTTGATAATTAATATAAAAGAAAAAGAGGAGAAATTATGAATGTGCAAGAAAGTCTCGGGAAAAAGTATGTGGATGTTTTTTGATCAGGTGGAGTTTTTGGGCATTTTTGACAGGCAAGTTGGTTTAGTAACAAAATACTTACTAATAGAAACTATATTTATTTTTTATATTTATGTATCCTGCGACTAACGTATATTTTTCTCTATAATCAAATAATTAGCTGACCCTTAAAACAACCATGCGGCATGAAAGAACAAAATAAACAAACACTAGCTAGCTCTATTGATCTAATGCCCACTTTTTTTCCAACCGACCTACATTGTTCCAAACTTTTTCTTGCCTTTTTTCTTCAAACGCAAACACATGAAGTGGAACGTTCAGACACGCAACGATAACTAAAAGCTAGCGTACACTGTAATCACAAATCTTAGTCGTTTATAAGTTACATGCATCGCATGACCGGGACACACGGCACCTTGATGCAATTATGTAATTAAAACGGAGATTGTTTAAAAATATTAAAGTTTATAACAGTTTTATAGTGAAAATCAATTTTTCTTTAACCTAAAGAACTGAGTCTTAATCAGAAATTTTATTTTCTCTCTCTTTTACTTTATTCTCATATCAACATTTCATTCAGTTTGAAATGCTAAATAAAAAATAAAGGGATTTTTATGTAAAGCACTAGGAAGGAGTGATTGACGATCGAAAAGTGTTGATTGTCAGCCTAATTTGAATAAATGACTTTTGATTTTGATTTGGATATCTATTTTTAATCAATTTTCTTGGCATCTAACCGACATTTTTTACTACTTTTGAGGACAATTACGATCTCTGCCAACCTCACCTGGGAATTGAAGTCAAAACCCATGTTCAATTCAAAATATCAGCAGTAAAAATAAACATTACCTTCCCATATTTCGCATGACATACGTTTTATATCCGCGTGAACAAATCGTTAGCAGCTTGTTCCAATCATTGCTATTTGTATTCTTTATCAATATAATCCATTGTTTGTACAATACCCTGGATAGTGGGAAATGGTTTCATTATAAATGATATTATTGCGTTCAGGGATTTTACAACCGCTTGTAATAATGAATTTTATTTTGTGCTTAAAAGTTTTGTACAATATTTGTTGACGTTGTTTAATATTTGTTCGTTTAATAGGCCTCAAACTAATCAGTGTGTTCAATGTATCCTATCATAATCACAAATTGTAAAAAACGGATAAAGGATCACAGAAAATATTGCAAAAAAAAGGATAGCACACTAACATAACACACACACACACAGCGCAGATTGTTTTATAACATCTGGAATTTATCAGTTGTTCTAGTTTTACCACACTTGACAAAATTTAAAGACAGTAGTAGTCAATGAATTGCAGCTGAAAATGCCTAAAATCATGCAGGGGTTTAAATAGAAAAAAAATATCGGATAAGTCCTAAGAAACCCAAATACACGGGCATCCCACTCTCCCCTCGCTACATAGCTTGATTGATTGAGATGATTCAGCGCAAACGAATTTCCCGAGTGAAATAACAATTATGTACGTAGTACCTACGCATTAATAATTATGTAATCTACAATGACAATGCTACGTATTGCTAAAAGATCGTATCTTTGAGTTCCAAATTGACAGTCAAAACGTGATACAAATGAAGGGAAAATATTATTTTAAGTCGTTTAACTGAATGTTTAAGCTCTGGTCAAACTGAGACGAATCTCTAGCGGAATGAGGGACGAAAAGAGACCGACCATCTCCCATAAATCGCGGGGTCCACAATTTTAGGAACCGTTACAAGTTCCAAATTAGTGTATTTGTTAGATTAAAATATCAGTTTTAAGCTGCCTTAGTTTCAGTTTCATTGACAATTGCATAATCAAGACATATGGACTCGATTCAAGGTTAGGTTGTATAAGAGATTGTGTTATTTAACAATATTGTCGGGGCTATCCAACCTCCATAGTAACGACGAACTAACTGGCTGACTAGAATAATGACATGACAGATGAGACAAAAAGATACAAGAGAATTTAGACGGAAAAAGACGAAAATATATTAAAATTATAATCTAATAATCGGGTTTCCTTAAAGTCTCTGACGACAAGACCGTTCAAGTGGTCCTTCATCGCCAAGTTTGACACCTATGATAACCCGTAGTAAATCGAAGGCAGGAAATATGGCAACAACCGGCGCCCCTGCGGACGGAGAGCAGACCGACCGCAATCTCGACACAGCCGCGCGTCTTCGCCGACTACATCCATCGTTTCTGCTCGAAGTACAACATCGACGGTAAGAAGACAACGACTTTTAATGTAACAACTTGAAGCCGCTGAACAAACTGCAATTGTAGAGAAAAAAGCCGCTGAACAAGCTGCAATTATCACAGTCATTAAAACAATCGATTGCTTTTTCGTACCGCTCGGGATTCGCCTCGCTTTGACCAGCGCTTAAACATTCAGTTGATCGTCTCATTTTTCGGATTTAAAAGACTATTTCCCATTAAGGTTTTTCGACCTTTCATTTGATTACATTAAAAGAAGAATAAGAAGTTTTTTTTTTTTTGTAAGATTACAAGCACAAATTGACATAAGGCTAGACAATAATACACGGCGTGGGCCAATTTAAAAAAGAAATACTTTCATCTTTAGATGAAACGAAAAATAAAATGGAACAAAAGATTTACACTTACTTCGTTATTCCAGACTATGATTGCGAGAGCTAGTTTTTATTTTATTTAGTTTAATAAAGCAAATATTTTTATTTTATTAGACTTGCCTTGGGTTAAACAATCAAACAGTCCTCGCTAGCTTCAAAGTAAATTTTACACGCTGCCTAGGATTTTTCCTCCAAGTTTCGAAAACAAATAAAAATCTTCAATAAAACTTAACAACAACGTCTATCTTTAATTTCAAGAACATAATTATAAACTAAAACACTAAACATACAACAAAGAAACACAATGTAAAGTAACCAGCGTCTTTTATGAAGTAGAATACTAAAATTCAACGGAATAACAAAAGATGTTAAAGAAACTATGAAAAATAATACACTACAGCTCTAAACACGAGTATATTTTCTCGGTGAAAAATCTCTTGTCATATATGTAGGAACAGCCAACCTCGCATTTGCCTTACCGCCCTAAGATTAAATGTCCCTTAGCATAATCAGCCTACAACATTCCCTCTGCTGGGACACAGGCCTCCTCTCTGTGAGTGGGAGTGGGTCGTAATCTACCACGCTGGCCCACTGCGGGTTGGTGGATGTCATATATATGTCTTCGAATTTTTTATTCTAGGAAATGCCGGTTTCCTCACGATCTTTTCCTTCACCGTTTTGAGAGAAGTGATGATGAAATTAAATACACAAAGCAAAGTGCCTGGCTAGGTTCGAATGCACTCGTAAGTCGGGGCCACTACTGCAATGTAATTTTATATAGTAGTTTCCATCTTAGCGAAGTCTCAGTTTATAGGGATTGTAGTCAAAGGTGGTAATGAAATTAAGAGATCGACTATACTATCGTAAAGTCATTTACTTTAATCCTTCTTTTACGGTGCAAACAACGCTTCATTTCCTCAAATGGGTTTAAAGAACATCGTAATTTACTTAAATGGATTTAATAATGAACGTTAATATTTAAATATGTATTCTTACCAAGGGGTATCGTGTTACCCAGTAACTGGATTGTGGAGGTCAGATAGGCAGTCACTACATGTAAAATACTAGTAGGTATTCAATTGCATCCGGTTAGACTCGCAGCCGATCCCAACACAGTTGGGAAAAGGCTTGGCAGATGATGATGATTGTTATTAAAATAGGTGAAGAGAAACATCAAGAATGAGGAAATTGGAATGTTCTAGATCCAAAAATTTTAATACACCAACCCACACTGGGCCCACATGGTGGATAACAACCCGTTTTCACGAAGAGCAAACGAAGTTGCTTATTCTGTGATTAGGTTAACGGAATCACTTTTGCACGTCATATAAAAAAAATAATAAGTTAGGTGGAGTGGACATTTCCTATTTACTACCCCTGAAAAGAAATGGTGAAATACACTCAGGGATCTCTTTTAAAATCCAGACGTAATCTTGGTCAGCTCATGTGAGGACCATGTAGGTTAGGAGTCCCAGCTAGCAATGGGAACAAGTTTGATAAGTACCTACCTATGTATGTCTTATCATCCTCTGCTTATAATTTTTCTAACACTTGTTGTTGTTGACTTCCAATCTTACATGAATATATTAGTATTCCAAATGGAGAGAATACCATCTGACCTTCACGACCTAAATCTGAAATACCAAACTAGGTACATGATTCAATATCCCACTATTTATTTACAAGTTTTGTTATTATTTTTAACTGACAAAAAAATATTTCATTTAAGTATGCATACACACGTTGCAGTATAAAAATGATTTACATCCGTCACCTCATACTTCAGGTCAAGTTGAAAACCAGCCTCAGGCACTAGTTGTCTGGCATTTGTACTGAAATGGACCTTTTTGGCACACCCGTGAGGCACACTTTCCTGCTAATTTCTTACATCGCACTTTACACTTTTTATTCGTTTTTTATCTGCTGTATATTATATTGTGTGCCTTTTAGTTTGTGCTAAATAAATGTATTTTATTTCTTTTTTTCTTTTGTGTCTATCCGGAACTGTTGGTAAAATGTGGTGTCTATGGCCTGAAGGGGTCTATAAAAATGGTCACCCATCCCTAGACTGACCGCATCAAACGCCGCTTAATCTTACCAATTCATTTAAAAACTAAACATAAGTTCTCTCCTATATAACGGTGACGTCGCAATAATTTTGGCCGCACGCAATATTTTTTCTGGCAATTATTTCTATCCAGCGTCTATAACCAGCCCTTATTTTTGAATTACGCTTTATTGTTTGGGCGGTAAAGGCGAGAATTGATCGGCAAGCTATCAATGTGGTTTAAACGCTGTTTAATCGGTCAGTTTTCACGTAACATTTGATAGCCGTGCGTGATATTGAATACACATTGTTGTTGGGATCGGATAGCTGCTCCCTTGCTTGTGGCTTTATTGGTTTATATTTTTACTGCGTTGACAGTTTTGGTAAATAATACGAATAATTTTATCGCGTTTGAAAGCATTGAATGCATTATACGTAGGTAGTAAAAAATACTTGATTTATTTTTGGAAATACTTAGGGATTCTACCTTGCAACCAAGGAAGTCTCAGTATTTATGACTCCCATCGATAAAAACCACAAAGCAACGATTCTGATCACATAAAGACGGCTCTGAAGCCTCCAGTGGAACCCACCTGGAGTGCACAACGGTCTGCACGTGACCAGTACGTGCTTCCGACCTCCCAAGGGTTCCCAATAAATAAAATTAATTCTAAACTACAAGATTTTGCTTTGCTCAGTCTTTGCTGTTAAAGCACTACTTCAGTTTTCAACTTACTTCCTTCCAAATATTTTTTTATACATTATCTATTTCAATTTAAGTACCTAATCTAAAGTATGTACATACCTATATTGTAACTGGTGGACAGACAAACGTCGTTTTGGGTGTCTGTAATGATGGCTGTGCATATGTAGCTAAATAAATACATACCAAGGTACTGCTGGCTACTTATAACAACCGGACAAGGGCGAGTTGAATTCGCGTGATGAGGGTTCCGTACAATGAATATGTTATCTACCATGTTTTTTATTCCAAGATAATTAATTTATCCCAAGAACAAACTTAATATTGCTGCCATCCCTGTAACGTCTAAGAAGATTTTTGCCCGCTAAGACGAAGACTATGCTTGTGCAGACTTTGATTTGCCCTATCATCGACTATGGTGATGTGTGCTACTTTGACTTGAACGCGGTTTGCTGGATAAGCTCGACAGACTACTTAACAATGGTATCAGGTTCATATTCAATCTAAAAAAATATGACCATGTGTCGAGCTACAGGTCTGAGCTCAAATGGATGTCCATTCGCCAAAGAAGAAGTTTGCGCGCTTTGACCACTCATTTCTCCCTTCTCAACTCTCCCACCCCTCCTTTTTATCTTATGTCTCACTTCCAATTTCTTTGTTCTTGATACGCTAAAAGTCTGCGTTCTTCCAACAATCTTCTCCTACTCTGTCCTTCTCATCCTTCTGACTTTGTTCATTCTTCCTTTCATATTCAGTCCATTCTTCTCTGGAATGCGCTTCCTCTTGATATCAGGACGGCCACCAGTCGTGACAAATAGCGTGGCGTCCTCTCAATTATCCACAACTTTTCCTTGAATTTGTATGTATATATACTCGTATATGTATAATGTTGGTACATATTGTAGTTAATATGTTTGTATTTGTATTATAACTTTGTAGCCTATTTATGTATGTACTTCTGTATCTATTCTGTTTATAATCTATTATGTTATCTTTTAATATTTTTCATTATTATTATTTCCTCTCAGAGCACCTGCCATCTTATCTCTTCACCACCCTTGGTTGACTGGTAGAGAATGCCTAAGGCATTAAGTCCGCCTTTGTACCTAATTCTGTGCGAGAAGTTTAAATAAATAAATAAACATTGTCGTTGAAAAACATGTTCTCCCATACACTGCAAATGTAAGTTTGTACGCACAATATTGAGAGATTTACGATGTTATATTAACACTCCTACTTCCGACTTCTTATAAATTTTCATGTAATTTTTAAGCAAAACACTATTTTCTGTATTTTTGTCAAAATTTTAGTCTCTATATTTTCGGAGATAAGAGTTGGAATTGTCAATTTCCATCTTTTTTCTTAATTAACTTTAAAACTATTACTATAAACTAAATTTTAAAATTATGCATTTGAGCACACACAACAAGCCTTTTCATTTGATATGGCACAAGGTGCAGCTTGCTATTCTTTTCTGAATTTTCGAATTTGCCCTAAAAGTGACCCTCATATTCAAAATTCATTTATTTACGTTACACGTCCATGTTTGGGTCACAAAAATTCAATGTGTGTACCAAATTTCAACTGAATCTGTCCAGTAGCTACAAAGCAAAGAAGAAAAAAAAGTACACATGTACATATGTACATATTAAGTATATATGTATATAGTGTCACAAAAACACGTGAACTTAAAGAAGATAAGGAATTTAAGCTCGTAAAACAAAAAAATACATAATTACGAGCACGGGCTAAAAAGAAGCTGCACGTCGTGAATGTGACAAAAAGGCTTCCACTCGGCATAATACTAGACATCGGTGCAGTGCTGTAGGTCCCTCATAGAGCAGCGCTGATTTTCAGTAGTCACCAAAATACGATCTATTTAACGACTAATCGTGATCCTTTTCCACTTCACCCGTGTGTCACGAGACTTATTGCAATAACCTCAGCGTAATGTGCTTTGATATTAAAGCTTTCACCGTTTTAATAGCTCTGACAGCTGCTGGTTCTTTTTTGATTAAATCCTTTGCTAGACACGGATGTTATAAATCAGAGTTACCTTCACTGGTTTGTGGGTTTCGGTTCAATATTCGAGTGTGGCGATGGATGAATGGTTAATATACTGTTCTTGTTAAGGCGCAGATATATGATGTTAGTGACTTTTAAATCTGTTTTACGCCTTCGTATAATGGAAGGAAATTATGCAAAAATGTATCTTAAACTAGAACGCATACACATCAATTCTATGTGTGAATATTTATGTAGTGTAGTAAAATACTTTATGAAATAAATTTAGGAAGTAAGGTCTACGCAAAGCATAAAAAACGATATTTCTTTCAAACTACTTACGATATTTTCATGTTTTGTTATTGTATGAACTGATTATTTTATTATCTATAATTCTATTTGTGATTTTTTGCAAATAGTCATATTTTTGTTACTAAAAATACATATTCCCTATGAAACCGAACGGCCGCGCGGCGTGTGCGCAACGCACATTTCTATGGCTAAGGTCAAGGGCGGTTGCCCGACCCTTAAGTGGTTTTTGAGGGTTTTCTTATCTTTATTTATGACGAGAGTTTGATCATATTGTGAACAAGCCAACCTCACAGAAAACCTCTGTTTCATGTAAAACCTAATATTTACGCTTAATCCCAAAATTAACTAAATATAATATTCTAGCGGCTTTAGATGCTGGAAAATCTTAAATAGAAGTTTGAGGGTTAAAGAAAGTATTTTGATGGTGCTATAACTTTATCTACATTTTTATTGTATTGAAATTATCTTGCCTTTTCGAGAGCAGAAGTTTAGACCACTTTATATTAATTAGGTTCAATGTGAAGTAAACAAACGTGGGTTACACCCTGTAATTTCAGTAACATTCTCGAATGATAGTAAATATTATATATTGACTAAATGAATTAATTTGGTTAATGGCTGTTTATCCTGTAAATGTAAACTGTATCGGTGGAGTCTGAATTGAACAGGCTGAACTACATAGGTGAACTAAATTTCTATTGCAATTCAATAGATTATCGAGAAGTTAGACACGTACATTAGCTAACCATTTGGATTAGTCTAAGTGTCTCTCATTTTAAACTGCTTATGTGGATCAACACATTTTTATAGCAACAGACTTGCATGCAATTATTGGAACATTATTTATTTTTATTTGTTTAAATCGTTATTGAAATAACCAACCTTTTATTTAAATAAGCGAAAATTACTAAATGCAACAAATCATAAAGATATTGGTACATTAAATATTACTTTTCACAATCAAAATCAAAATATTTTATTTCACATAAACCTGCGTGGGCACTTATGAAACATCAGAAGCTAGGTGCACGGTTCCAATTGGTCGTTTCCTACGGAGAAGAGCCGGCAAGAAACTCCACGGTTACTCTTTTAAAAATAATGGGCTTTTACAATGTTTTCAAATTACAGTGTTAATATGTATGGGTACTTAACAAAAATAAATGGTCTAAGAATCTAGTCTATTAAGCCTACAATTTTCTCACATTCACAAAACAAAAAAATAATCTTCAGGTCATCTGATTGGATTTCAGTAATGCATTCAATACTGTCGATTTAGATATCCTGCTTGGCATGCTTCGCTCGCTTAACATATCTCAAACGGCGATTGACTGTTATCGTAGTTACCTATACGTTTTATGATTGTATGTATCTATTGTATATATGTAAATGGTACACCACAGACTACCAGCAGTATTGTCTCTCCTTTCCCCCTAATCCATCCAAAGGTTGTCTTTAAAATATCGCTTTTAGCGATAAGACCGCCCATTGTGTCACCCTATGTAAAATTTATACATTTATATCTGTAATTTGATGGTGTACAATGTGTCCATAAAAAAGAGTATTCTATTCTATAATTTTGCTGAACGTATTGGAGTCTTTCATGTAATTGCAGGCCCTTATGATCAGTATTCACTGACGCCTAGGGACATCTGAAATACCAAAACCATTGCAAGTGCGTTGTCATCCGAGAGACTAAGCTGCCATTTCTAAAGAACACTACACTTTTGTATAGTATTACACTGGCAGCCATAGCTTATGAATCGGAACACAGCAACGGTGCTAAACGGCAGATAACTATAGATATAGCAAGAATCTTTGAATTCATCACACGTCTCACATAATGTGCTCCAAAAAATTTACAGTACCAGTACGAATATTAAGCATAGCACACATGTAACTCTGTATAATTAAGTGGCACAATATAGTCGTAACTCGCACACTCGTTTATCAGCGCCCCGGGGTTAACGCCGACTGACGGCGACATCTCGCACTCGACTCGCAAGCTTATATTACATTCGTTTATTAACTTTTATTCAACTTTTCTGTGAGTAACGCGCTTTATTTTATAGCGTTGGATATAACTCTCGGGAGACAATGACTTTGATGGCTCATTTACATTACAAAATGTTGCAGTCATAAAAATAATACTCTTAGTGTATGTTTTTTATAATATTAAAATAATAATGCTGAAAGAGCCATAACGTGTGCGTGCTCAATCTCTGTCCATTTTTAAAATTATGGTAAAAAAAACACTATCTCCCTCCTTAAACATATTTTTTATTTTCTTTGTTCTTTGCACCAGTTTTGGTTCTTAGCGCTAGTTTTATGATTAATTATTATTGAATATATTATATGGATAATTTTAATATGTTTTATGTATGTATGTATGTATTTATTGTATATATGTGAATGGTACACCACAGACTACCTGCAGTATTGTCCCTCCTTTCCCCCCTAATCAATCCAAAGGTTGTCTTTAAAAGATCGCTTTTAGCGATAAGACCGCCCATTGTGTCACCCTATGTAAAATTTCTACATTTATAGCTGTAATTTTTATGGTGTACATAATAAAGAATATTCTATCTATCTAACGTGTGGGCTATATACCTAGGTCTTAAAAAGATGAAGTGGGATTGGGCGAGAGTGGCATACATAATCATTTCGTCGAGTACATCAAGACTATGAGCCACATTTTTTACTTTGCTTGAAGTCGGGAGTTGAGTAGCAATTGTGTCAACGTTTGACCTTGTAAATGCTAGTACCATTACTTGGTGGTGTCTATTATCAACTGCCCAAAAAACGGTCTGAAAGGCCAAAAAGCTCATTCACGTCTCTACGACGGCCTGGATAGCCAGTATCGTGGAGTAAGTACCATCTATGGCCACATGAAACTGTTGTAAGTCCAGTGCACGTTCCGAACCTCCTAGTATCAAAAAGCCTCAATCAGATTGAGGCAAAGATTTTATTGGTTCCAGTGAAGATTGTAATTTTCATAAAATTGCTCAAAAAAAATGTCCTAAACATTGCAGACAGTTACAGATTTAACCTTATATAATGATTACCATCACGCTATATTTTTATGGGGTTACGAGTATGCAGTCAATCATCGTGACATATAACAGCGTGGATTTTTGAGACGGGAAGCAAGGGCAGGTACTTTAACCGTTGTAGCTACACGACATCGGCCTTAGGAGACTGTTCTCAACTTTTTACATTTTGGTCTGCATACACAGATTTTGAAAAAAAAAATCAGTGAGCAAGAAAATGTGTAATCTTCTCATTTTTTTTGGAATGAAGTTCTTTATCGCGGCGAGTCAACTGGCAGAAATCGTCACGTAAAAGCGTTCATACTTTTTTTTTTTTTGGGTGGGAAATCATCAAATAACTTCTCCTGCCCTGGGCGGAGCGGGAGGGTGTGTCATTACCGACTGAAACCCACCCATATTCCTTCCGTGTTGCCTGTGTTGCCAGGGGCCTCGGCAACCCTTTAGTACCTTCCCGCGACCCCGGCAGCCATCGGCCCTAGTGGACCCCTACACTTATGCTGACGACATCTCTCTGAGGCACGCGTGGAATACAACGCGCCGTCGACCCGGGTCTGGTCCTTACCGGACGGTGAGCTACCCATTGCTCACCGTCCGCAAGCCCGCGCCTACGGTTGCCGGAAATCCGCCCGGGATTCCCGACGCCCAGGGCGTCTTCTGCGGCGGCTAGGGGTTTGAGAGTGCGCGAAATTTGCCTTTCCCTCAACCATCCGACCTCCTCCTTCGTGAACATTACTGCTTCGCAGAAGGAGGTGACGGCTGCCCATGCCGTCTCGCTCCGTACCATGGCCTGAACCAGGGCCGAACACGAGAGTACTGTGACCGCCTACTTTTTTTTTTTTTTTTGAGGGTGGGAAATCATCAAATAACTTCTCCCGCTCTGGACGGAGCGGGAGGGTGTGTCAGGCTCTTACTGACTAAAACCCACCCGTATTCCTTCCTGTTGCCTGTGTTGCGGGGGCCTCGGTGACCCAAAAGTACCTTCCCGCGACCCCGGCAGGGTGACTGCCTTCTTCTAAGGTCATGTAAATCTAAGATGGCTGCGAAAATTTTCAATTTTTGATCATGGGTATCGTTTTCATAGTTTCCGAGGCTGCTAACGTGGGTCCCCCGACCGCACACTTTTTTTATGTCAGTAGGTCCTGTTCCTTAGGAGGATCAAAAAAAAAAATTATAAACCTACTAAGGTTTGAGTACTAGAAGAAATAGAAAACCTATAAGGTACTTCTGGCCTACCCATTGATCTAGAATCATGAAATTTGGAAAGAAGCAGGGTCTCCCAGCTCAACTAAAGGAAAAAACGCAAAAATCACTAATTTGTAGACTAATCACAAAAAACAATGCTATTACAAACTTACATTTGCAATTGGAGAATTGGCCGTGACGTATGTCGATGTATGGGAGAACATTTTGTTCAACTACAATGTTAAGTTTGTTCTTGGGATAGATTCATCCCAATTATGGAAGCTTTCATTGTACGTGGTCCGACATGCACTTGGCCGGTTTTTTATGATGAATAGACTGGCTACAAAAGTCAGAAATCGCAAAAGACTTTTCCCATATAAGTCAAAACGTTCTAAATTATTTGAGGTCCTAACTTTTTTCATGTCAGAAATCACATGCAACATAGGTATTATAAGTAAATTATGACGCGTATTCGTTCGAAATTCGAAGTTCTCAAATTTTTTATAATTTTCGGCCAGTCTATTGTAGCGGCCAGTCTATGTAAATATTAGATGACTGTTAATGAGAAATCCCGTGTGTTTACAACCTACTGTTATATTATTAGTGATAGCCCTTCTTCAGGAATACTTTGTAAGAATGCATCAGTCAGAGTCTCAGCGTTGTGACCTTGGATAATATAGCAGGAACACAAGCAATGGGAAATTCCAGATCGAAAACCCAGTAACACTTTGCCTGGCCCGGGAATCGAACCCAGGACCTCATGCTCAACAGTAGCGCTTGCAACCACTAGACCAACGAAGCAGTTGTTTTTAAAAATGTGGCTGTTATTTTGGTATATCGAATGAAGTCGCGGTCAGAAGCTAGTCAAATAATTAAATTAAAAACCTGTTTAAATCAAATGACATCGATTCAACTACCATAGCTCCTTACCTAAAAATAGACACATTTATTTACTAACTCACACAGAAAAGCGGAGAGGAAATGATAACGCAGGCAGCGACTCGAGAATCCAAGATGGCGGACCATTAATCACGTGACCTAGTGAGGGGATGACGCGGCAGTCTCGCAGATTGACTGACAAGCACTGCTGTAGTTAATTTGATGATACAATAGGGGCTTAAGGCACTTATGGTAAGAGATTATATTTGCATTACGTTATAGTTTAAACCAAAATAGAAATAATATGATTACTGTACTACTCAAAGAGCCTTTCTGTGTGTACGATCTACTTAAGAAAACATTGATCACTTAAGGTTTTTATCACATAATAGTGGTTATGTGAGGCAGTCGCTTCATGTAAAATACTGGGTATTCAGCTGCAATCGATTAGACTGGAAGCTAACCCCAACATTGTTGGGAAAAGGCTGGTCAGATTATGAGTGGTCATGTAAGTTAATAACGTCGTCGAGGCATCATTTTTTATGTTTCGTAGGTACACACAGAAAAAGCTCTTTGGGTTAGATAAAGATAAAGATAAACTTATTTGTTCAAACATGATACATGAATATGCACTTAAAGATGGAAACATTATTTTACCGGACCAACAAGTTTTGCCTCAATCGGCGTACAAAATGTTTATATGTTATTAATTAAATTGGCAATTATAAATGAATTAAATTAATGTCAGTTTCATACATAAAATTAGAGTCAATAATTCAGTATACAATCAGAGCCAGTACAAAATGTAGTCAGTATTAATTACAGACAAAATATGTCAATTTCAAAATATATGTATAAAATTCAATTACATTTAAACAATTATATTTAAAGTTCAATCAAAAATAAAATTTAAAATTGATCCTTTAAAAAAATCAACAAATTTTATTGTATATAATTGGGGCCATGCATATAACACTTTTTCTTAGACGTGCTGTTTTGGCCGAGTATGACTGCACCCAAAGTCTATATGCTTCTCACGTCCATTTCTATCGGAACTATTTGACAAAAAGAGGAAACCAATCACAACACAAATCACAGGTTCTAAGTATCGTTATGCTTATAAACTGATTGTACAAATCCGTTAATTATTTCTGATCGCGCTGCCTACCATAATAATTGCATTTTGCTTACTGGGGATTTCTGCCCTCCTCTCAGGGTAGGTCGAGCAATTTGATCACCATGCTTGATCACTGCAATTTAACATAAATATATAGGTTTACTAACAAGAGTTTTCCTTTTATGTGGAACCGGGAAGGTTTGAAGCAATCGACCAAATTTTTAATTTTATTTCAAACAAGTCTATCAACAATATCAAGTCTAATTTAATATTATCAGTGGATGCCACTCGTAGAAACCATTACTGAATAAAACCAGTTCTTTCTGGAAGGTTGCATCTTTAATTAAACTTTAAGCCGACAGATCCCAAAGGAATCTATTGGATCGCACGTATGGGAGTGGCGCGAGGAGGCGAAACGCCGGGGCGCAACTCCGCTACCGCGAGCAATCGCGGCACATCGGACGGAGCTCCGGCGGGATCTCATGGAGACATGGATAGTACGGTTGTCGCAACCCAGTGCTGGGCACTCCACAATTGCAGCGATAAGTCCCCTCTTTGAGGAGTGGCTAGAGAGGCGCCACGGCGTCCTCACCTTCCGCCTGACGCAGGTCCTCACCGGGCATGGCAGCTTCGGGAGGTTCCTGTGTCGGATAAGGCGGGAGGAAACGCCCGGGTGTCACCACTGTGTGGATCGCCCGGAGGACACGGTGAAGCATACGGTGGAGGTCTGCCCGGCTTGGGCAGAGCACCGCCGTGTCCTCGTGGAGGCGATCGGCGACAGAGATCTCTCGCGTCCGGCCCCGGTTCAGGCCATGGTACGGAGCGAGAGGGTATGGGCACCCGTCACATCCTTCTGCGAAGCAGTAATTCTCGCGAAAGATGAGGCGGGACGGTTGAGGAAAAGGCAAATTTCGCGCCCTCTCGCCCCTAGCCGCCGCAGGAGAAGCCCTGGGCGTCGGGAATCCCGGGCGGATTTCCGGCCACCGTAGGCACGGGCTTGCGGACGGTGAGCACTGGGTAGCTTACCATCCGGTACGGAGCAGGCCCAGTTGACGGCGCGATGTATTCCACGCGCGCCTCTAAGAGATGTCGTCAGCACAAGTGTAGGGGTCCATTAGGGCCGATGCCTGCCGGGGTCGCGGGAAGGTACTAAAGGGTTACCGAGGCCCCTGGCAACACAGGCAACGGAAGGAATACGGGTGGGTTTTAGTCAGTAAGAGTCTGACACACCCTCCCGCACCGCCCAGAGCGGAAGAAGTTATATGATGATTTCCCACCCAAAAAAAAAGAAAGGGTAGGACGAGCAATTTGATCACCATGCTTGGTCACTGCAATTTAACATAAATATATCGGTTTACTGACAAAATTTTTCCTTTTATGTGGAACCTTCAACCCGAAAGGTTTGAAGCGATCGATCAAATTTTGATATTAATTAAAAAAAATTCTATCAACAATATCAAGTGTAATTTAATATTATCAGTGGATGCCACTCGTAGAAACTATTACTGAATTAAACCAGTTCTTTCTGGAAGGTTGCATCTTTAATTAAACTTTAAGCCGACAGATCCCAAAGGAATCTATTGGAGGCGGATACATGGCCTTCTACGATATGGATGTGGCATATTGTTATTTATTATTACAATCATTTTATTCTTGTAGGTCAGATGTCTGTCAGTCAACTGACTCGTACCTAAGTGTGAATGTTTAGCAACTCTGTCCTGTTCCCTAACAGAACATTTTATAAAATACTAGCTGCACCCCGCGGTTTCACCCGCATAAGTCTCGATCCCGTTAGAATATTGGGATAAAAAGTAACCTATGTCCTAATTATATGGTCTACCCATGGTCCACCCAAATTTCATCCAAATCCATTCAGCCGTTTTAGCGTGAGGCCGTGATCAAGGGAAATAGGGATTATTTTTATATATATACATAGATAGATTTTACTTAATGATTTGTGTAACTCCTCAAAATCTTGAAATCACCAACCTGTCTTGAGAAAGCATGGTGATCATTGATCGTGGTTTCTCTGTGTTAGAAAAGGCCTTTATCCTGCAAGGGAGCAAAAAGAGGCTGATTATTACTCGTATATTTTAACTTTGCACCTGCATTCGGTGATCAAGCAACAATTACCTCATTTGTTTTCGATGTCAATTCTAAAACAACAGTATCGGCTACTATTTTATATTTTTTTTTGTATTTTCGCACTTTTACTAAACCAATGTCATATCCATTCTTCCTATATACTAGTGCCTTCGAACAGTAGCATAGAGCTACCAGATAAAGTCAGCCTTCTAGACTCATTTAACTTGATGCAGTCCGTGGCAGCCATTCATTCCATTTGACTTTTCATTTTTATTTCATAGCCTCATCATAAGCCTTAGATTGATTTTTTAATTAACAGATGTGGTTTTAATTTGGTTGTACTATGAATATTATGTCAGATGCGAGAAGCACAGAGTATTATGCTACGTGACACCACGACTCAGCGCAATACATCGCCGACCTATTTTTTTTTTGTTTTGGGTGGGAAATCATCAAATAACTTCTCCCGCTCTGGGCGGAGCGGAAGGGTGTGCCAGACTCTTACTGACTAAAACCCACCCGTATTCCTTCCTGTTGCCTGTGTTGCGGGGGCCTCGGTGACCCATAAGTACCTTCCCGCGACCCCGGCATGCATCGGCCCTAGTGGACCCCTACCTTTGTGCTGACGATATCTCTTTGAGGCGCGCGTGGAATACTACGCGCCGTCGACCCGGGCCTGGTCCTTACCTGACGGTGAGCTACCCATTGCTCACCGTCCGCAAGCCCGCGCCTTCGGTGGCCGGAAATCCGCCCGGAATTCCCGACGCCCAGGGCGTCTCCTGCGGCGGCTAGGGGCGAGAGGGTGCGAAACATGCCTTTCCCTCAACCGTCCCGCCTCCTCCTTCGCGAGCATTACTACTTCGCAGAAGGAGGTGACGGCTGCCCATGCCCTCTCGCTCCGTACCATGGCCTGAACCAGGGCCGGACGCGAGAGATCTCTGCCGCCGATCGCCTCCACGAGGACACGGCGGTGCTCTGCCCAAGCCGGGCAGACCTCCACCGTATGCTCCACCGTGTCCTCTGGGCGATCCACACAGTGGTGACACCCGGGCGTTTCCTCCCGCCTTATCTGACACAGGAACCTCCCGAATCTGCCATGTCCGGTGAGGACCTGCGTCAGGCGGAAAGTGAGGACGCCGTGGCGCCTCTCTAGCCACTCCTCAAAGAGGGGACTTATCGACGCAATTGTGGCGTGCCCGACACATTGCCGACCTAACGTCATAATCATAATCAGCATACAATGTTCCCACTGCCGGGACACAGGCCTCCTCTTAGTGGGAGGGAGTGGGCCGTAATCTACCCCGATTACCCAGTGCGGGTTGATAGATGTTACATGTCGTCGACTTTTTGGTTCTCGGACATGCCGGTTTCCTCACGATGTTTTCCTTCACAGTTTCGAAAGCAGTGGTGATGAAATAATTTACACAAAGTCGTAATTTACACGTAAGTCGCCACTGGGCCACTGCTATCGCATTAAGATTCTGACCTAACGTAGTAAATTCGATTTTGTAATGCTGTTTTATTTTGCCCGTGACTTCACCCGCATGAAAGTCGGAAATTATCTCACAGAAACGTACTACCGTAACACGCACGCCAGTAAACCCTCCAGTCGGCATGATCCTTTCCGACATCTTCAACAATCATCGTCATATTTCAGCTAATGTACACAAAACCTGAATGAATTATACACCTAAACCTTCGTCATGAATCACTTCGTCCATTGGTGAAAACCGTATGAAAATCCGTTTGGTAGTTTTTAAGTTTATCGCGTTTAGACAGACAGACGCGGCGGGGGACTTTTTTTTATAATATGTAGTGATAAGTATATTATTTTGTAAGATTATTTGTATATTTAATAAATATTAGTGTCCAACTAATATAATATTTCGGCCAATGGTTCGGTTTCGGCCAAAAAACAGTGAACCTTTCGTCTACGCCGAAACTTACAACATCGTACTTCCGGGTCGCGTTCGGCTAACGTTGGGTGCACTCGGCACGGCTGGCAATAAGACGTCACTCTCCTGGCTTTGCCGGCTGCTGAATCACTTTTCTCAGTGTAGTGACGCTTGTATTTGTTCCCCGAATAATGGTAAGTAGTTAAGTATTTTATTTTGTTTTTGTTATGAATTCATCAAGTCATAGTATAATTCTTAACGCTTAATTTCATAATTTACAAACAGACTGACGGATATATTGGTTATTCTGTAATATTAGGCAAAGCGAGATGTTTCATTATTAGATTTTGTAATGCTGAAAGGAAAGAATTGGAAAGAACGGCCCACAGACATTTTATTCAACGTTTTAATCACGTTTATAAATGGGTTGGTTTCGGTATCGGTTTCGGCCGAAACTATAATCAAAACCGAACCTTCTAAACATGTTTCGGTCGGATACTAATAAATATATAGTGAGGCAAAAGAGGCCTATGTTGCCTGACAACAAAGCAACTATTATTATTATGGCGACGCTCGGGGGAGGCCTATCTCCGATAGTGGACGTCTTTCGGCTGAATAAACTTCAGAAGGTCTTGTGGCTAAATAAAAACTGAGTGGATGGATTGATCTGTGGGCTGTGCTTGCCGCGGCCAGTCTCTGGTTGGGTGACCATTCTTTGCACATGAAATCTCTTTCGAGCCGCATACAAAAGTCTATAGCATTTGTAACTGTTATTGGTAACCAATTTCAGAAACCTAAATGCCAATCTGCTCATATAACTAGTTAATTAGTGAAAAATGTCAAACCCTGGCTTTTTAGGGTTCCGGACCCTAAAAAGCCAGCCAGCTTATAGTTTTGCCATGTCCGTCTGTCTGTCTGTCTGTTTGCGCTGTAGCTCAGAGGCACTTAGTACCTACTAGAAAGCTGTAATTTGGCATACGTATACAATACATATTAATCACGCTGACAAACTGGTAAAAAAAAATATGGTACCTTACACGTAATGTGGTGATATGATATTTTTTTCCCGTCTATCCCATGATGTGCCCAATGTGGTGATAGGCCGTTTAAATTTTGCGGATCTGTGAACCATTTTTCGATTCAAGGATCCGTTTGCGGAATATTAACGAGTAATAGTCAATCAACTTAAATTTGCAGTTGGAGAATTGACTGTGGCACTGTGGAATAATAAACGTAATAGCTGTATCTTTATCACTACCGATTCAAATCTAATATTTTGCATGCCGTAAGGTAAAATGTATCGGGACACTTAATAAATATTCCAACTCACCTACATTATCAGCAAATAAATGATTTCTTTCTTTCTTTCGTCATTTCACTTTTAATAAGATAAATGAGAATCCAATTCTCTCTACATAACACTACCCCAATTCTCGGGGCTTAGTTACAGAAGTTAACAGAATTATTAGTTGCACGCAAAGTTGTGGTCAACCACCCGGCAACCACGTTTACTTATATTATTTAAATGTAAATGTCTGTTAATTTACGAATGGAACGAATAGTATTTATACGTTTATGCAAAAGTATACAGTAGCAATGTTGATTTAATACAAAGGCAAATGCAGAAAGCAAACAAGTATAAACATGTTTCTATTATTTTTTATTAATAACGATGTTCTACTCTTTGGTTCTGTGGCTACGTTAAATCAAACAGCTTAAATCAACATTAGCTGCACGTACAACAAATGGTAGCAAAAAACCACGTATATACCAATAAATTCAAACCTTTGTTTAAAATCGTATGCATGCTAGAAGATATTTGTAACATCCTTATAATTAACCACATTTTATGCAAAAAAAGATACTTACTAAAAATGGTCAGCCAAATGGCACCTCAAAAACTAGTCTTATCATCTTCTTATTAAACTTAGGTCAACTTAAATTCACCACTGCTCTCAAAACGGTGAAGGAAAACATCGTGAGGAAACCGGCTTGTCCTAGAACCAAATATTCGAAGACATGTGACATCTAGCAACCCGCACTGGGCCCGCGTGGTGGATTACGGCCCACTCCCTCTCACAGAAATACGATAAAATAAGAAAGAGTTGATGATTTTTTTTTTCTTGACCACTTGCTTTGATGTTACCTACTTGAAATATGACTTGAGAAAATCAGTTTTTAATTTTTTATTTCATCGTGTTTAAATGTCAAAATCCATCACGTCTGTAAAGTTTACACAAAATAAAGATTTTTTAAACTGATATTTCAAGTGACTAGCCTACCTGCGGTTGATGACCTCCGAAAAAAAAATATCATCAAATTAAATTTCTTTTAACACGTTTAGATATCAATACCCATCGCGTCTGCGGAGTTTCGCTAGCTAATTTAATTTGACTCTGTATAACTAGCATATTACTCTGTATTGTATGCTATGAAACTCTATCTTGGAATTGTTAATTGACATTCGGCGGTCTGTGGGTATCACACACGAGCCGAGCCTACAACGTCCTGCGTGTGCAATATAACAACGCCTTCAGGATGCTATTGCGGCTGCCGTGGCGTTGTAGTGCGTCGAGCATGTTTGCGGAAGCACATACGGATGGCTTTCATGCCATTATGCGTATGAAAGCAGCATCTTTACTAAAACGCTTACGTAACAGTCGGAATGGCATCCTGAAAATGATTGTTGCGAGACCAGACTGCCTCATCCAAAGGCACCTGGTGGAGGTGGCTTTGGGTTTAGCATAGTAAAGCAACTCAGAGATATCTACTAACATTACTAACATAGCATATAAGCACAAATTGTTACTAACTTATTACTAACAATCTATGGACTGATGATGTCTGAATTAAATCATTTTTATTTTCATTTTTTTTGTCGTCGGAATGGCATTCTGAAAATGATTGTTGCGAGACCAGACTGCCTCATCCAAAGGCACCTGGTGGAGGTGGCTTTGGGTTAAGCATAGTAAAGCAACTCAGAGATATCTACTAACAATACTAACATAGCAGATAAGCACAAATTGTTACTAACTTATTACTAACAATCTATGGACTGATGATGTCTGAATTAAATCATTTTTATTTTCATTTTTTTTGTCGTCGGAATGGCATCCTGAAAATGATTGTTGCGAGACCAGACTGCCTCATCCAAAGGCACCTGGTGGAGGTGGCTTTGGGTTAAGCATAGTAAAGCAAGACAGAGATATCTACTAACATTACTAACATAGCAGATAAACACAAATTGTTACTAACTTATTAAGAACAATCTATGGACTGGTGATGTCTGAATTCAATCATTTTTATTTTTATTATCGACCTCATTCTTCGTGGAAATGTTAGCTAGACCATATGTGAATGACTGAATGATAAAGTCGGTTTATAAACCAAACGACCGAATTAACATGTTATTCCTATTCTACCAAATTCTTGTTATTTAATCAGAGATAAAGCTTATTTTCTTTAGTCTCTCCCTACTAAAATTACAAGAATAACAAGAAAAGAACGCTCTTGCTTTGTTCTGGTTCAATGTTTGTTTGGTCTGCTAAACCCACGTTTATGGGTCGAACTTAGTTAATAACTAGCTGACGCGACAGACGTTGTCCTGTCCAAATTTCAACTATTTATACAAAAATCCATAGAAAGAAAGAAAACTAATAACTACTACTTTATTTGTCACAGAAACACGTGCAAATAAAAGCTATGGTATTTTTTATAAATAATAAAACAAAACAGATTTAAGCTTATGAACACAGAACATATATAGTCGGCAAATGCACGCCGTGACTGTTCACGGCGTGCATTTGCCGACTATATATGTTCTGTGTTCATACTGAGTGCATCATGCTGAGTGGAGGTCTTCTTGTCACAGGACAAGAAGACCTCCACTCAGCTTGATGCTGTACTATGGGGGACCCACAGCAGAGCGCTAATTTTCAGTGTTCACCCGAAAACGATGTACGGAAACCAAGGCAGGTTGATAGATTTTAACAGATTAGACAAAAATGGGTAATGAAGTAAAATAAAATGAACAGTACTTAGAAAATAATACACCTATACAACCATTATGATCAATAAATACTATAAAATAACATAAAAAGTATTTAAGTAGGTATCACCATGCATAAATAGTTCCTACCTACCCAAAATATAGTGCTTACGCAATAAAAAAACTCAACCACACAGAAAAATACTTTTTGAGTTACTCCCTAATTTTCCAATTTTTTCTTTCTCTTAAAACGAACACTTAAAAAAGAAAATTAACAAAATCTGTTCAGCCGTTCTCAATAGCGCTTATCATTCTATATCACATTATTAAATGTTTGTTTATACAGAAGATTTACAATGTGTGATTGCGTCAATGTGGGAATATGAATGTATTTAGTTATTTATAGTTAATTGAAACGGTACAGTATCATAGTCCCTTACATATGTATTTTCTCTCAGATAACACCAGACACACAATTTTACTCCATTAATCCGCAAACACCACATTTAGGATTGGCAGTCAGAAGGACGTTGAGCATTTTCAAAGTACGAAAAACTGCGGTTTCGGCTTGTGCGACAGTTTTGGATGACGGTTGCAATACTATAGCTAAATCATAGCCATTCAATTTTCCGTCTCCCAGCACTTTATGCAAAAAGGTACCCACGATTTTAAGGAAAAAACCGGGAGAAATCCGTAATTTCTTCTGTCAACTCTTAAAACGGTGGAAATAAATAGTACTTTGCTTATCTGCGGCTATTTTAATTAAATAAAACAAGGTGCTGAGCGATTTATAGGCGCCTGGGGGCTTGTAGTCTGAGTCTCGACGTGCTAGGAAACCGAATGGTTTACTCTTTTCCCTATTATTTTCAGGATACTTATTTGTGTGGACGAGTTAATTTGTTGATCTTCATTACGAGTATTAGATAGATTTTATCAATTAGGTTTTTTTGAGGTTTGTACTACTTTTAATAGAGAGAGCTTATTTTTTCCAAATCCTTCGTTTTATTATGTATGAGGTGATAACACAAATCTTTAATTACTATCTTTTCCACATTTATTGATTGTTACTTTAACGCTGCGTTTTCTTGAGCCTTGCCAACCGCTTAGAGGTACTTGGATAACTGCTCCTTTTCAGTGATGCCAATCAGCAGGTTGCCAAGCAATAGTTGAAGAAATGTATAAATGGCACTGATTTAAAGCGGCAGTTATTTATTGTAGTTTTGGTAAATTAAAAATTACAAAATGCATGTTTAAATAACAAGGTAGGCAGTAAAAACTGAGCAGTAAACTAAATGAAAATGAGTCACAACAAATATCTAAATGGGTAATTAAATAAACAATTATGCAGTAAGATGACTGAACGGGCAGTTAACAAATCGGAAATAGTCGGTAAAAAATGAAAATTGGAAGTAGCGCTCGCTTAGCTCGCGCGCGGTTGGTTACAGTTCCAAACTAACCTAACCCATTTGGTCGGGGTGCCCTGGCTTATATACTGCGACCAATTCGGCTTGCGCGTGGTTGGTCTCAGTTCTAACCAAACCTATGAACTGCGGAATTATTCAAAATCAAAATCAAAATCAAAAGTCATTTATTCAAACTAGGCTGAAAATCAGCACTTTTCGAACGTCAAAGTTACATAAGACAGTCCCCCAAAAATGCCCGCCCGTCACCACTTCCTAGTGCTTTAGCTGGGAAGAAGAAGTGGTGGAACAAACTCCCCAGCAGCACGTCTGTCTGTTTAGTTATATAAACTTGATTTTATACAAATCGTATGCAAAGTAATTAACATTACGAAACACAAAACATTGGATTAAATTACACACTTGCCATACGTTAGCTAGCACGCGCCAGTATACCAACAAAACAATGAACAAACTGTACTCAAGCAGATAAAAATTTCAACATATTTGTCTAACTGCTCATGCCAACATTTTTCCTGGGCATTCATTTACACTACTTGAGTATTTTTTGTACTGTCATTGTAGGATAAATCAAAATCAAAATCAATTTTATTTGTGTAACATAGGTAGTGAATACAGTTCTTAAATTGAAGATAGGTCGCTATGTTATGCCAAAAATCGTACAAATATAAGGTTGCATGTGAAATCAAAAATAATAATAAAGAATTATCAATCATTCGAGAGGTAAACACAAATTATTTGGTAGTTATGTCAAAATTAATAGAATGAAGTTATTTGCGGAAATCGCGAAACGTCTAGTTGATGTAACTGGTGACCGAAAAGCTGGCGGCTTTCTCGCGCAACGCATCAGCATTGCAATTCAGCGAGGAAATGCCGCCAGCTTCCTCGGTACAATGCCCCGAGGGCCTTTTTTAGGCTTAGTTTTAATTTAATTTAGTTAATGTTAATAATCATCTTGTAATTTGGTTATGTAAATAAATATCATTCTAGAGTAAGTAGCAACATACTTATTAAAAAAAAAATAGAATGACGTTAAATTATAAATGATAAATGTCAAAAATTATAAAGGTCACAATGGAGTAATTTCTACAGTCAATGCTTAAATTAATAATCATAAATTACAATTAGTCTCATTATTCAATTAACAATGGTTTATTGTGTCCAGTCGAATAAATAAATAAGTCTACATTAATTTATCATTTAGAAATTCATCAATCTTATAATAACATTTTTCAATTAAAAACAGTTTTCATTTTTTTTTATTGTTTCATATTAAATTTTTTCATGACATCTGGTAATTTATTGTAAATGCGCGGTGCCATACCTAAAACGCTCTTTCTCACTAAGGCAGTCTTACAACGCTGATTGCTTAAAGATTTTATGTATTGGCTACGAATCGCAACATCTCGTAAAGTTGACACTTTTTCGAACAACCTCATGTGTGTTTTGACGAAAACACAAATTTCAAAAATATACCGGCTGATTTTTTTTTACCGTCTCGAAAAACATAGGGCATAGTCAATTATTTATTATTTTTTTTTTCTTCAACCTGTAAAGAAATTGATTTATCAATAAATACTACCCATTTGAAGTAAACTTTTCATACTAAAACAATAAAAACAGAAAAAAAAAGAATAAATCGATGAAAAAATGTCGTAATTCAAATCATACGCACCCTACTAAATGCGCAGAATTTATCAATGAATTCGTAGATCCGTTCTTTTGCAGCCGATAGGTACTCGCCGCACTTGCCGTCGGCTTCTTTGATATCAGGCGCACGAGCCGCTCACTCGCACATCCCAACCCGCCCGCGTCCCGCGCTTCAGTCTACGATTAGTCACGGCGGCGTGATGACGCGTTGCTTGTTTCCGCGTATGCACCGATCGTCCGCCCGGCGATAGAAAGAAAGAAAAAATATTTATTTGGGACACGCACAGAAAATGCAACAGTAAAAAAAAAGGACATAAAACTAACAAAAGCATGAAAACATAAAAAAAAATAATAATATAATAGTGAAAACAAAACAAAATAGAAGACCTGTGCGAGGACAAAAAGGCTCCTATCTCAGCATGATGCTGCGTTATTTATTTAATAAAAAAAAGAAATACCGCAGCGCTAGTATTCTGATAGGGACCGATATTTATCGTATGTAAACATGTAGGTACGAATATTCTAATGTAGAGTACCTCGCAATGGTGGATTTTATATCCTGTCTGGTGAAAACATAGCCAGTGCGAGGCGAATGTACGCAGAAGAAGAACATCTTCAGTCGCTGCGAAGGAACGGTATACCTGTTCCTTAAATTCCCAGCACTTCCCTCATATTACGGACGTATCAGCAATTACTGGATCATGATATTGACATGACATTTACTATGACAAAAGGTATTTAACATGGTAACTGTATTCAACTACAGCATAATAGACGGTCCTAAGCCCGCAAAAGTATGAAGGAATGATCGAAATCACAAACTAATAATTTAAATAACCGTCCTTTTTGCTTCGCCGTAGTCGGGTAACAAATGGGTCATCTCGACCTTGGACGGTTTAGTTAGTGATGGCACAGTGATGGGTAATTGCACTCCCTTTTACAAATCCATTAATAAATTGAATGATTTGATTTATTGCATAATAAACACCAATGTACCTTACCTAATTTAAAATCGATTCGCCTAATATTTCATAACCTGTTATTTAAGTTAGTACCTAATGATAAGGTGACGAATACCTATTGTAAGAAAGAGTGGTTAACTTAAAACCTTCGAAATACCTACAGATTAATGTATTACTAATCATTCCATTTAGTCAGTGATTGTGTAAGAACATTACCTAAACAGGTTTGTTTAAATTTTGCAAAACAGCTCAGACCAACTCACCATGGATAAATAATCATTGTTTCTGATATTTTCACAAAGATTATTTACCCGTGGTGAGTTGGTCTGTTTTGCAAAATTTAAATAAACCTGTTTGGAAACGGCAACACTGTGTGTGTTTCGCTCGCACGTACACTTTCATTCATGCGCGATCGCAGCCTACGCCGCGCTACTATCGCGCGCCGTTTACTATCTCCTATTTTGGTTATTATTAGTTTTACGCACGGGCCGTAGGATGTATAGTTTTCATGATTTTTTTTGGATATTCCGAACCTTGTCAATCTCAATGGTACTAAGCAAATATTCTCAGGTATGGCTTCTATTCCTCTTACACAACACTCCTTAATATTCTTGAGACGGTAAAAAATGTCATCCGGTATAATGATGGTAAGGTAAGTTTTTCAGCGATTTAAAGAATGGTACACAAATATCATCAATTTTCAGACCACACATTGATCTTATGTATTTTTTGTGCCTTAAAAACGATATCTTTATCAGTAGAATTGCCCCATAAAGCAATACCATATCGCAAAATTGAGGCTACTAGGCAATATGCTACTAGGCTAATATGCAACTGCATCCATATTTATTTTCCTAGCAATTTGGAAAAGTGCGTATGCAGATTTATTTATTTTCTTACTCAGGTTATCTATGTGGGCCTTTCAGTTAAGCTGGTTATCAAGGAGTAAACCTAAGAATTTTGCTACTTTAACTTCTTCAATGTCATAGTTACTATGTCTGATATTTACTTTTGGTACTACAGTTCTTTGGTGAAAGTGCATTATTTTAGTTTTCTTTAAGTTTATAACTAATTATTTTTATCAAGCCAATTAATTATGTCCGATAGTGTATTATTTATGTCATCTTGATAAATATTGCGATCAATGCATTTCACTATGGCAGTACTGTCGTCTGCAACCATCACCATTTGATGTTGAGTCACCTTTGGCAGATCATTTATATAGATCAAGAAAAGAGGTGGCCCAAAGACGCTACCCTGTGGGACACCAAACTTTATTAATCTAGAATGAGATAAAAAACTCTTTTCAAATTTTGTTTTTTCACATACTCTTAGAATCTCTGTACCTACATTGCATTCTGTTAGAGCGATAGGATTCGAGTAGTTTTAAAATGTTACCCAGAGGTAACATTTTAAAACTACTCGAATACGGTATCAGAATACCGTAGCTACGCAGTTTGTCTAATAAGACGTCGTGCTTTACGTAATCGAAGGCTTTGGTCATATCTGTGTAGATAGCACAAGTAGGAGTCTTTTGGTCTACTTCCAACATAGTGCTATGTAAAAAATTAAAACTACGCTACCTATAAAATAACCGACCAATTTCCTTTTTATTACTGTTCATGTTTTACTGTCTCACTAATTTACCAACCACCGAAAAACTAACTTGCCGTTAATATTTTCAACAGATCATAATGAAATACCAAATAATTTTAATAATTTATAGTTTCTAATAATTAATTGCTGCTGCAAAAACGATTTTATTCTATGAATGAATTTATAAATAATGCTAAATAATCTGTTTTAAACGAATCTGACGATAATGAATATTGAATGTATTGTAAAATATTACATTTATACATTTACATTTATAGCATGCCATTGGACATAAATATTAATCTGTAACATAAAATACATTGTAATGTTTTGCATGTCTAATGTCTGACTATGTATTAGGAACTTAATTACTTACTTTAACACCAACACTGTACCAATACCTATTGCAAATAAATTATTATGATTATGATTATGAATAATCTCTCTAATGTATAAATAGCAGTTGTAAAAATGATTACCCCTTATGAATCCTAACCAACTTAACTTAAGTTAGGTTTTATTTTAATTCATTAATAAAAATAACTAAAACTATACACGAAAGTAAGTACCTACTAACTTAAGTTAAGTTGGTTTACCCGTCTTATATTTTTACCTCTTTATGAAAGACAAGGTCAAATAAAACTATAAAAAGTTAATAACTAAATCAGAGCCAGCCAATAAATAAAATCTTATTTTATAACCTCATTATGAATGCAGAATTCGAATAAAAAGCGCTGTAAAACGCTTACAATAAAGAAAAGATTTATAAGAACGATGAAACTTAACAATGTAACCATCATGAAAGTATTTCACTTGTTAGTTTTTACGACAGAACTTGCGTTTTTATTAGTGTTTGTATAAATCCGATAAGCGGTGATGATAGTAACAGGGTTTTGTTTTATGTTATTACTTTATTTAATGAATTGGCGTTTGTGGAAGCAATTGGCTGAAAGTTTTTGTTGTTGAGTATTTCGTTTCGCGTTTTTTTGCAAATAGTCTTTGGCAAGTACTCTAGAAAAAAGAGTAGTAGAGACGAAAGAGACAACGCTAAGTCCATTAAAAAAAATGGTACTTTTGCTACAAATAAAATGGCTATTATTAAGAATTGATTGATTGCATATTATTGTTATTAATTCAGCTCTGAACACAGGATGCATAAGACGTAACTAATGGTGACAACATATTTGCCCCTATGTTAATAAACATTGCAAATGTATGGTTAAGCAGTCGTTAATCCTTGCTTGACTTTATGGAACGTTTATAAATTATAAATAAACCACAATGTCTAAAACCTAGATCGGTTGCGAGTCCTTAAGCGGTGTCGACCACTTTCCACCACCCAGGTCGAACAGGCAAAATTAGCTGATAAACAAAAAAAGCAACTGTAACTTGTACAACAGGAACTTTTCATCCAAATCCCCGAAGAAATAATCAACTGTTCCACTATCTAAAGTCTTCTACAATCAAAAAGAACGGGCGAAACCGTCACGAGTACAAATTTACCTTTTAAAAGTGCAAAACAAACTTCTGTAATATATTTGCAACACAAAAGTTAAATAGAAACATTTCGTCCGACAGCAAAGAAAGTCTACTTTAAGTTTGTTCTTAACAAATCGTCTTTAATATCTGTAACTTCAGTGAAACCTTTACATTTTTGCCAGACCATTTGCCTATCTAGTAATAATATTTGCTTACGTTGGAGATTTATTTTTGTTTAAAATATAAAGAAGTTTTAAATTGCCAATAAGAATATAACAATGCCATTTAGTCTCTTATAAGTGTAGGCAACAAACTCCGATTTATGTTTTGGTAAGAAAAAAATATAATACCTAGGTATTATATTTTGTCAGATACATTAAAACATGATGGATAACTTTGTTAGATTAGTTTCAGTAACTAGTTTGAAAAGCATCCTACAATTTAACATTAATTCGGACAACCACAGTAAATTCAAACTTTAATACCGTCAAACATAAACCCTTTTTTTTTGGGTGAGAAATCTTCAAATAACTTCTCCCGCTCTGGGCGGAGCGGGAGGGTGTGTCAGACTCTTACTGACTAAAACCCACCCGTATTCCTTCCGTTGCCTGTGTTGCCAGGCGCCTCGGTAACCTTTTAGTACCTTCCCACGAACCCGGAAACATATACCCAGGGCTGGGATGCAAATGCTTTGGAAAAGTTTATCAAAAAATCTGCAAAACCAACCAGTCTTTATAAACCTACTTCGAAATTTCATAAAACACATTTATTAAAAAATACTGCACTAAGGGCAGGTTTTTCCAATTGGAGATCTGTACCTGAGGAATAATTTTTAATTTTTGACAGTTTTTTTAAGGAAAAGTTGTCAAAAATTCAAAGTTTTTCACACAAAAACTGTTAACGTCAATTATTCCATAGATGAAAGATATCTGACCCATAAAAAATTTGCTCTTCATGACCAAAACTCTTACCAAGACGGTTTTGCTTGCAAAGCGACGGTATTTTTTTAACGACGTTTAAAAATACCGTCGCTTTGCAAGTAAAACCCTGGTCTACCACTAGTATTCCCCAAGCTTCGGTGGAAGTTTCCGTTTGCAGCCAGGTGCTGTTCGCAGACGCTGCCGTTTACTTGTTACACAACTTCCACTAGAAATTGTTCCGTTTTTTTGTTTCTTTATTCTTACTTTGCGCTGAAAGCAAATTTTCTGAACGGATTTTTGTAGTTTCTTTGGGCATTTCCGCTGTGGTTACGTATTAAATTGTGAGGTTAATGGGAGTCCTCGGCGTCTATAACAAGAATAATTAAAAGTTGATATTGGATCTTCATTGAAAAGATGGAGGAATGATATGAGAAAAACCGGCCAAGTGCGTGTCAAACCACGCACAATGAAGGGTTCTGTAGTTGGGAAGTTGGGATGAATTTTAAGTTGGTCGACTAATACTGGTTAACTTGTAAAGCTCACTTAGCTGTGTTAGTTTTCCTTTTAATTTTTTATACGTACTACTGACATGATTTTTTTCACATCTCCATAAACTGGCAATGGCGGGGGGACACTTGACTCGAGGGTGGGAAATCATCAAATAACTTCTCCCGCTCTGGGCGGAGCGGGAGGGTGTGTCAGACTCTTACTGACTAAAACCTACCCGTATTCCTTCCTGTTGCCTGTGTTGCGGGGGCCTCGGTGACCCATAAGTACCTTCCCGCGACCCCGGCAGGCATCGGCCCTAGTGGACCCCTACTTTTGTGCTGACGACATCTCTTTGAGGCGCGCGTGGAATACGACGCGCCGTCGACCCGGGCCTGGTCCTTACCGGATGGTGAGCTACCCATTGTTCACCGTCCGCAAGCCCACGCCTACGGTGGCTGGAAATCCGCCCGAGATTCCCGACGCCCTGGGCGTCTCCTGCACACACTTGACTCTTGGACACTTGTTTTTGACATTATATACCTACAATTTTGATTTCAGACTTGTTGTAATGGCAAACATGTCATTTGGTTTAAATAGGTTTTTATTTTTATTGTTTTAATATTATTTTACATGGATTATTGTGTACCTACGTTGTGAATGTGAGAACGTTGTAGGCTTAATAGACTAGATCTTTTGTAGACCTTTTTTAATTCTTTTTTTTTGTTAAGTACTTCTCGACAGGCCTACACTGTCCTCCCATACCTATTAACACTGTAATTTGAGAACATTGTAAAAGCCAATTATTTTTAAAAGAGTAACCGTGGAGTTTCTTGCCGGCTCTTCTTAATAAGAAACGACCAATAGGAACCGTGCACCTAGCTTCTGACGTTTCATAAGTGCCCATGTAGGTTTATGTGAAATACAAATATTTTGATTTTGATTTTGACTTCACAAAAGATTGCACTTTAATTCTTAATATTACGCAAACGGATCCTTGAATCGAAAAGTGGTGTTCACAGACCCGCAATATTTTTGCCACACTATGGGATAGACAAGAAAAAAAATATCATCCCCACATTACGTGCAAGGGATACCTCCCTTGCAAGGGATTTACCATGTTATTTTAAGACCATAGACTTCTTATAGGTTTTTCTGTTATTTGTATGTATAAAACTATTCTCTGTGTTTTTTGACTACAGAGACTGCCTCGTTGGTCTAGTGGTCGCAAGCGCTACTGCTGAGTATCAGCAGTCCTGTGTTCCGATTCCCAGGGCGGGCATGTGAGAGCAGTGGTGGTCCAGTGGTAATGGCCGCGACTTACGAGTCGTAGGTTCGAACCCAGGCAGGCACTTTACTTTGTGTAAATTATTTCATCACCGCTGCTCTCAAAACGGTGAAGGAAAACATCGTGAGGAAACTGGCATGTCCTAGAACCAAAAATTCGAAGACATGTGACATCTACCAACCCGCACTGGGCCCGCGTGGTGGATTACGGCCCACTCCCTCTTACAGAGAGGAGGCCTGTGTCCCAGCAGTGGGAACATTATAGGCTGATTATGCATGTGATATTGGGTTTTTCCATTACGAATTTCTCAGTAGCAGCCCGGAGTCTGGATTTGTGCCCGGCTAATGGCAATAGGCTCGCCCCTATTACATGGGACTTAAACATAACTGGCGAAATGCGGGTGTACTATAGGTGCACCTCTGCCCAACCCCTCGGGGATTATAGGCGTGATGTATGTTTATGTTACGTTTTTTTTTAATTTTAGGTTCATCAGTTTTGGAGATGAGGGTGTGGTGAATGTTGATCTTTTTTCTTTAATAATTTTAAAACGAATTATTTTTTTAATAAAAAAAAAATACATAATTATTTGAAATTCTCATGACAACTAACAAGGTAAATCTGAAAGTTATTAAATAGGGAGGCCTTGGCAGAGAGTACAACTTTGTGCCCTTTGGCGTCGAGACCCTCGGTCCGTGGGGTCCCAGTGCGCATAAGTTATTTGCGGAAATCGCGAAACGATTAGTTGATGTAACTGGTGACCGAAAGCTGGCGGCTGTCTCGCGCAACGCATCAGCATTGCAATTCAGCGAGGAAATGCCGCCAGCATCCTCGGTACAATGCCCCGAGGGCCTTTTTCAGGCTAACTTAATTTTAATTTAATTTAGTTAATGTTAATAATCATCTTGTAACTTGGTTATGTAAATAAAGAAATTTTACTAACAAGGGATAATGAAGTTATGAAGGAGGTATTCCTTCACAACTTCACTATCCCCTAAGCAAGAGACGTTCACTACAATATGCAAACACTTATGAACTGCACGGATCTTGCTTACTTAATACTGCGACTGCTAAACTTGCATATGCGATGGCAAAAGTTTTGCCCAAACGAAGCTGAAACACTCGGGCATTATAGCGAATGTAACAGTGGGCAAACTTTAGATAAACATACAGAAGTTAAATAGAATATTGCAGTATTATGAACTAGCTGTGCTATTAAAGCATTCTGTAATTGTATTTTTGTTTTATTAAAAAAAATATATTTATATAAAAAGAGGTGTTGGTGTTATTGGAGATACACAATACGTCAGCGGTGGTGGCCCAGTGGTAACGGCCGCGGCCTACGAGTTGTAGGTCTTAGGTTCCAACCAGACAGGCGCTTTACTTTGTGTAAATTATTTCATCACCACTGCTCTCAAAACGGTGAACGAAAACATCGTGAGGAAAACAAGTCCTAGAACCAAAAATTCGAAGACATGTGACATCTACCAACCCGCACTGGGCCCGCGTGGTGGATTAGGGCCCACTCACTGTCACAGAGAGGCGGAGGCCTGTCTCCCAGCAGTGGGAGCATTATAGGCTGATTAAATTATGTAAGCCATCAGCTTTCAGTCTTGGGTAGCAACCGCGCTATGATGCGTCAAAAGGCTAATGTAATTAAAAACGTTCCATCTCATCTCGACAGAATCGCTACAATCAATGTCAAAAACTTGTCAAAACTGTAGGTAAATTAGAGGCTCTTTTGACAGATTCAGACAGATTATAATGCGAACGTTCTTAAAATACGGGAATTGCCCCTCTGATATTGCAGACGTCCATAGACGGCGGTGACACTTAAAAAAGTTGCCTTACTGCTAAAAGAAAGAAAGAAAGATAAATATTTATTTAGAACACGCACAAGAAATCTAGGGTACATACATAAGTCAAAAAGTCATACTTTCCAGGAATAACTAAAAACTATATAAAAAAATAACGTTAAACTTTAAATTGAAATTTATTGGAATATTGAGATGTTTTTAATTAATACTAACATGCACTTAAATATGATTTGACATAAATATAATAAAAAACGATTTTACTGACTTATGTTACAACGAACACCAAGTACATAGTATGTACTTGTGACTTAAGTGTATGAGAACATTACATTTCATTATAAACTATAATTTAGTTAACCAACAAAAGCTACTTCTATAAACGTAAAATATTTACAATGCATCATTTATATACTAGTCTATATTTATAATTTTTAATTAACTATTTAATGATCTTCTTCATTATCTAAAATATCAGGGTCAGTATTACGTATATTGTTCACAGTAGGCAAATCTAAATAAAATCTGTGAAAAACACCGGGTATTAGGGAGAGTAAGGAAATCATATCATATTTTTGTTCTTTTGATATCGGTAAGGGCTGTACCGATATAACAGAACTAGTGTCAGGTATGGCAAAAACTCGAATTTTCAAGTTTAATTTTGAAAATTGACATTCCGTGTCCAATATGTCTTTGTAGGAGATTACGCCAAATTCAGAATCATAGCGCAACCACCTTTTATCGAGCCATTTAAATTGTCACCCTTCCACATCTTTGTTTCTCAATACTAAAGGACCCATTAACAACGCAGAAAAATCCAAAAAGTCGGAGCTGCGCATTTCAACCACTTCAAATTTTTTACTACTCGATCTTATAAATTGTATCCAATCATGAGGGTGATAAATCTGCAAATCCGTTTTTTTTTTCTTTTTTCAATGATGCTATTATCCGTGTCTACTTCCAAGTGGCTATGACCAGGAACCATGAACTTGTGGTCTATGACATCTATGTCTAATTTCTGCCAAGCCCAGGTCAACATTGAACTGCCAATATTCTCTGAAAATAGCTTGTCTATCGTTCAATGATATACGCTCCTTACATTTCATTCGACACGTCCCTAGCTCTTTCATTGTTCTGCTGGAAACAACTTTACCTTTTAATGTTTTATAAGATTGACCTATGTTACGTTTTATTTTCTTATCCTGTTTCGTAATGCGAATACTTTTTTTTCGAGATGTTTCGACCGCGTGTGTCGGTGTTTCGGCGCTCGGTCAGTATCCGGATGAGTCGATATATCACTGAACATCGACGAATCTGCTGTTGTTTCTGGTAGTTCAAAATGTGGATCCAGGACAGAATCGTCACTTGAGAAATCTATTTACCGATTAGTAAACATAATGCCAGGGTGGCCTGATGATGTGGAAGGCATGGGTTCTTCTTCCGCCATTGTGCCTATAGAGTGTTGTTCGTTTTGTTCACCTAAAAATAAAAATATACTGTAAAGGCTAGTAAAATAATCGTTTCAATGATTTATTTATGATTGATGCTATAATAAACTGATGATTTTTACTAAAACTGCAATGAAAGATAAATATAATTAATTTCTAATTTAAATCAAACATGACAAACTTACCTTCAACATTTGTGTTTCTCCTCAGCACCATCTCAACTAATTTATTTCCTCGTTGACAATCCATAGTAATATTACTTAGAAAGAAAGAAAGAAAAAATATTTATTTGGGACACGCACAGGAAATACAACAGTAAAAAAGGACATAAAACTAACAAAAGCATGAAAACATAAAAAAAATAATAATATAATAGTGAAAACAAAACAAAATAGAAGACCTGTGCGAGGCCAAAAAGGCTCCTATCTCAGCATGATGCTGCGATAGTTATTTAAAAAAAAAAAACAAATACCGCAGTGCTGGTATTCTGATAGATGATCTGATATACTTAAATATTTTAACTAAAATATCACACACCACACAACTGTCCTTTTTATAAATCAGAGCAAAACTAACTTGACTAGTGACCCAAATCTTAACACATCATTTTTTCCTAAGCAATAAATAATAATGTGAGTACCTACACTACCTACCCCCGAGTTCAACGTCGAGATAACGCAACGCACTAAAGTTCAAGTCACCCTCTGTATCCATGAAGTTTGAGAGCGTCAAGTGTTCCTTTTAACATAACTCAACTTATGTTTTTTATAACGCCGCAAGATTCATGCGAATCAAGAGGTTGAAAAAGGACGCCACTTAGATTCGAGCCCGAACAAGCGACCATGACTTATGTGCTTTAGTCTGCCGATGCATTGATTTAAATTATTGATTATGGTATAAAGAAAAAATAAAGCAAGTTTTTGACTTATGTGCTTTAGTCCGCCGACCCGACAAATACAAACAGTAAAACAGGAGCATTTAAAACTAACATAATTTATATTAAATAAAAAAGACAATAAAAAGACCTGTGCGAGGCCAAAAAGGCTCCCATCTCAGCATAATGCCGCGATATTTAAAAAATTACCGCAGCGGTGGGTTTCTGATAGGGCTAACAGGACAGAGTTTGGTTTTTCTACTGGTATCAAGATGTAGTTCGACTTAATTATTATCATCAAAATAACATATGGTACTTATCGGGAGTAGTAGGAATCTAATCTATGTATAGATACTTTGTCTTTCATTGCAATGTCAGACACCAAAACGTGGCGATCATTTTTTAAATCACTCTGTTCTTTTCTATAGTCTTACTTTTTTTTTTAATTGATTTTAGGACAACTTACCAAAATAAACAAAAAGATACAAAACAAACAATTTACTTTTTAAATCAAACTGCTCAACAATTCGCACTTGTTAGCATTTGCCGAATTTCAAAATATTTTCAACAGCGCCCGAGGACCGGACTTTATCAACTTTTTTATTAAACTTCTAACAAAAAAGGAACAAAATTTTTGTACATTTCATGTCAATAAAATAAATTTAGATGATTGTTTTGACTTAAATTATCGGATTGATTTTTTCAGTCACCGCTTTGTTATCGGTGATGGCAGTATTAGATTAGTTGTAGTTGACGACCAATGATTTTTTTTTTTTTCATTGCAGATACTAAACTAGTACACTCATATTCCAAAATGTCTGCGTCTAGTGGATTTCGTATAAAGAAGCTGTGATGATACGCTGATACTATTTTCATTTGTCATACTGTAGTAAATTAAAGGTGCTCTTGCCCTTTGAATTATACTTCTACGAGTATCTCCGTGATTTCCTCTAAAAAACGTTTCAATTGCAAAGAAAAATATCCAAACACAGTTTAAGAAGTTGATGCTAAGATAACTCCAATTTGTGTCTACCACTCGCAACGCTAAACAGTTGTACCGCCCCTGATCAGCTATCTAAATTAGTTTTTTGCAAGAAAGCGTAAAACAACTCAAACACTTCTTTCACTTTATCACGACAGGGTCTTAATTAAAAAGTTGAAAGCAATCAAAACGATATTTCAAGAAGATGGGTTCCGTTCGCGTCGTCATCATGTCGTATCAAGTTATTAAAGTCACCCCGGAATAAGGCGACAGATAATAAAATTTCGATGAAACTCAGAAAACGCTTTAGGAACGTTTGTTATGTTTTTTTAAATCCACATTAATTTTGTTCAATCTAAGAGGGATTAGGTGGTGGATTTAGAGTTTATCCGAGATTGTGGATCCCGAATGAGTTTAAATTAACATTGCGCTTCAGTGCGAAGTGTTTTCAAATTTAATTAATTTCTAGATGCTATCGAATTTTTCCCCGTATCTGATGGACGTCTTTAGGAATTAACTTGAGTACATGTCTTTCTGGATTAAGTGCTGCTTGGAATTAAGTTTGTCTTCCAAGACTTTGGAGAGGGTCGCCATTTAAGTGGTTTTTTACTAGTGTCCTGAGACGTTTACCTAGTAATTATACATACATAGGTACTTATCATTTTGCGTAAAAACCTAATTTGCCATTTAACAATGAAATAGCTCTGAAGTTCTTTTTTATCTTATACAAAAAAACTAACCAAAATCGCCTTGGAAGTCGGCTTCAAGTCCAATCGAATACAGCTGAATGTCAGTATTTTACATGAATCCACTGCCTATCTGACATCCGCAGCCCAGTAACGGTGTAACACGATACCCCTTAGTAGGACTGGTTGTCAGAATTTTGGGCTTCTGACTACCAGTAACGACTGTTAAAGATCTACGAATGACAGCGAGGGGCTTGTGGCTAAGTAATAACAGCCGCACGGGTCGATCGATCAGGTTAAGCTACGCATGCCGTGGTTGGTCCGTGGATGGGTGACCATCTTTACATACCAACACCCCTCCTTGCCTCGAAAAGCACGTTAAGCCGTTGGTCCCGGCTGTCATTTGTATATCTTTGGCAGTCGTTACGGGTCGTCAGAAGCTCGAAAGTCTGACAACCAGTCTTACCAAGGGTATCGTGTTACCCAGTAACTGGGTTGTGGAGGTCAGATAGGCAGTCGCTCCATGTAAAATACTGATATTCAGCTGTATCCGGTAAGGCTGGAAACCGACCCCAACAAGGTTGGGAAAAGGCTAGGCAGATGAATGACAGCCGGAACCACGAGGCACCGAGGGGTTCCGATATGTAAGAGTGGTCACACATCCACGAACCAACCGCGGCAATGCTATTATTTAGCCACGAGGCCCCCAAACAAACTACTAACCCATAAACTTCAACAAAAACATATTTCGTAAGCTAAGTTAAGGTTCAGTTCCAAATAGCATTTTTTACGCCGTTTGGCACAGTTACAAGGGCAATAGTTCGAGTGCACTTATTGCAACCGTAAAGCAGGTTTTAACGTTGCAAGTTCAGCACTACGTTTCTTCAGACAGACTTATTGGAGATTACGGGTATGGAACCGCATTTATTTGGCCCCTGGTTTATAAGCTGTTAAGTATTTTTACATAGTTAAAATGAAATAAATTATTAAAAAAAAAAAAACCCGACTGCAAAAACAAATAACTGAAGTTACACCATATTTCAGGTAATTCGTTTGTGAGACCAAAATTCTATAGATTATAAATGCTTGTTTTTCCCTTTTCAGTTATGTTTTTTTTGCAGTCGGGTTTTTATTTTTTTGGTTTATAAGCTGTTAAGTATTTTTACATAGTTAAAATGAAATAAATTATTAAAAAAAAAAAAAAAACCCGACTGCAAAAACAAATAACTGAAGTTACACCATATTTCAGGTAATTCGTTTGTGAGACCAAAATTCTATAGATTATAAATGCTTGTTTTTCCCTTTTCAGTTATGTTTTTTTTGCAGTCGGGTTTTTATTTTTTTTAATAATTTATTTTATTTCAAGCTTTTTAGGTTTTTTAATATATATACTTATTTGAAAATTACTCATTACTAACTTTTATTTGATACCAATATTGTTGCAATTTATTTAGAAAAACCTTCCCCTCCTTTTTTTTTGTATTTGCAGATGCAATTCATAAATATTATATAGCCAATGTCACTCCCACAAATAAGACGAATCTAATAACACTCACAACTCTCATGTTAAAATCCATCAAGCCGTTTAGGCTACAGAGCGTGCCAAAGAAATAGACATACATACATACTCTCGAAAAACCTCCGGGGGCAGTCGGGTAAATAGTATCGAGTTGCTGCTATGGCGTAGCTGAGGCGCCTAGAGCTGCTACGGCGTAGCTGGTGCGCCAACAGGTGCTACGGCGTAGCTGGTACGCCTACAGCTGCTACGGGTTAGCTGATGCACCTACAGCTGCTACGGCGTAGCTGATCCATCTACGGCGTAGCACAGACATTTATTTTATGACATTAATTTGGCGTATATTATTTTCTTTGAATGAGTATTATATACCTAATTGATGGAGAAGCATAATATTATTCCATCATTTAATGAAAAAAAACAGGTTTATAATTTTGATAGTACAACATTTGTTTTCAGTAAAACTAACAACTGAACTTAAATAACTTGACACGCCTCATGGTTTTTAGCTCCAATAAACCTCAAAAATATTTTATTTAGATACCAAATAACCGTCTCAGATTCCACGAACACGTCTATCACTATCTCAGTGAAGTGCCGTTGAAGCATTTTTCTTTATTTTCTGTAAAACTTTGTTTCCCCTACCATTTGTGTGAGTGATTTTTCATGTAGTCTACCGATAGCTTTGATAAGTTCACTGCCTCACGTTCGACTAAGGGGTGCTACAGACTGGGTCGGGTAGACATGATTCGGCACAACCGGGCGGTAAAATCGGAAAAAAAAATGAAATTATAATTATTATGTTTGAACTAACTAACTTCGATAACTGGCGAAATGTTGGCGTACACCTTTATCTAAATGTTAGAAAGAAAGAAAGAAAATACATTTATGTGCGGTAAACACGACGCAAAAAAGGAACACAAATACAAAAAAAGAACAAGTTGAGGGACTGCTCAGCATAATGCTACGACCCTATACGAGACAGAGCCCCAGCCTGAACATGACTCAGCGAGGGTAGATGCCGAATGGACATTGCCGATGGGTCCGAGCCGAAGGAAAGCCGATTGTGTGAAATAATTGCTTTGGGTCGGCTTTGTTGTTCACAAATACTGCCGAATCGAACGTGCCGATTCGAACAAGTGTGTAGCACCTCTAACTCAGAACGTATTGTTTCATTTTCAAAACTATAATTATTGTTTTTTTGTTTGGAGCCCAGTGGATTTAATTGAAGGCTGATACGGATATTTGTGTGGGTTATAAGTAATGGTAGGTAGGTACTGTTTAAAGTAAATGTTTGTGTTTATATCAACGTGAATTTCATATAATTATATATTATTATAGGAGATGCGAAAAATAAATTACTTAGTAAAACTTTTTTGCACACTAAAAGCTGAGCGGTAATAATAATGTAGATACTTAACCAAAACAAAGAACATGTTTTTACGAAAACGACAGTACCTAAGTAAGGGGCTTAAGGTGTCTTCAAAAGTCCCGTCAAAATCGGTCCAGCCATTTCGGAGATTAGCCGGAATAAACAGAGAGACATAAAATGTTAAAATTGTTTTTTTTTTTGTAGTTATAAGTACTATAATCAAATATGTTTTTTTAAAAATCTGTTGGATTTTGGCATTACAAACAGACACTTCAACTTCATTTAATTTTATAGATACAAAGATTATATATAATCAGGTATTTCTATATAATCAGTGTATTCATAGATTTACTACAAATATACTGATTTAGTAGCTACAGCAGGTAGAACATTTATAGGAGTTTTAAAAAGATATTATATTATTTTGTGATTTTTTGTGACTGCCTCGTTGGTCTAGTGGTCGCAAGCGCTACTGCTGAGCATAAGGTCCTAGGTTCGATTCCCGGGTCGGGAAATTCCCAGTAGCAGCCCGGAGTCTGGATTTGTGCCCGGTTGATTGCAATAGGCTCGCCCCCTATTACATGGGACTTAAACATAACTGGCGCAATGTGGGTTTACTACAGGTACACCTCTGCACAACCCTTCGGGGAAAAACTAGGCGTGATGTTATGTTATGTTATGTTATGTTATATTATTTTGTTACATTTTATTCCGACTTTTAAGAGTTTATCAGTAAATAAAACTATGCAGATATCTGCCTAGGTATTTATATAAATAATCACATTTTGTTCAAATATACAGATATTTCATGTTCTCACAAAAGATAAAATTGAACAAAGAGGAACGTCCTGTTATGATTCACAAAAAACAGAATGCGATGCGTGAGTATCCGACCTTCAACCATGCAAACATGAACTTTAGGCTTTGGTCTCCTATTTTATACTTTATGCGACATCTGACTTCAGCGTCAAGGTTCCGATCGACGTCTGAATGCAACGTCAGGTCGTAGACCTGATGCTTCAATGGTTTGAAATATCTAGAGACACGACGCAAAGCGTTTGAATGCCGCATACGTCGTCCAGGCGCCGACACCGACGTGTGAAAAAACCGCAACAGTACATTTGTATAGTAAGCATCGAGACGCGGCGTACAGGGTGACGCTGTAAGCGGCCGACGGTGTTTATTAGAGACCATACATTTAATCCTAACTAAACTTATAAATGCGCACGCGAGTTTGTTTGTTTTTTACGCTTTCGCGCTAAAACGGCTGCACGGATTTAGTTGAGGCACATGGATAGACCATGACCTGGATTAGGACCACTTTTTATCCCGATATTTCCACGGGATCGAGACTTGTGTGTGCAACCGTGGGGCGCAGCCAGTGATTGAATAATGCACGGTTGATACTTGACGTAGAACGTTGGAATGTAGCGAAACAGATTCGCTGAATTTATATTATCTACACGCGAATATCAACTTTAATTATTTCTTTATTCATTCTTCAGAAAGCTTACAGTTTAGTATTTATAAAGGTAAGTTATGTACGATAGTGCTTAGAAATGCTATTTAGATGCTTCCAAAAATTATATGAATTATTGGCTGCTGCCCGCGGCTTCGCACGCTTGGCTTTTTCTGTAATAATCCTTATAACATCAGCTATCTGCCAGTGAAAGTCCCGTCAAAATCGGTTCAGCCGTTTCAGAGACTAGCTGGAACAAACAGACAGACCAAAAAAAAATAGTTTTTTTTTGTTATAAGTTTTCATATGCATTTAATAAAATTCAATTTTTTTACATTACAAACAGACACTTCAATTAAATTTAAATTAATAATGAATAATATTAGTATAAATAATTATTAATTAATTATTTTTAATATTTTTTATTTTTTTTTATTGAATGGACAACTCAATTACGCCCGTCAGGTCTGCATTGTACTATTAATAGTGTCAAAATGTGAATCGTACACAATATTTTCATCATTTTATAAGTGCTTTGAAATAGTTAGCAAGTCTGATTTTTAATACATATGTATATATTCATAAACTGAATTTATCAAAATAACTTAATTGACACACAAATTATACAATATGTCTGATGTGTCGTTTAACTTATATATACAGATCAACTGCTGCTGTACAAAAAATCTAATAAATATGAAATGTACATAATCATAATAAATACAACGGTCCCGATTAAACCTATCTCATATCAATTTTATTAATATAAATAAATTTGTCGCACGCACAGGAGTTGAATTTCCTGTACAATTCACAATACCGTGTATTACATCAATAAATATAATATTTTTTGATCAGATAACTTTAAAATTCGTTTATCAAAATCTCTCTTAAAATCTACTATTTTATTGACCATATTTGCACCACAAATTACTAAATGCGTTTAGCGCTAAATATATTTAAAACATAATTCTGTCTCTGTCATCTTGAAACAATGAATAAAAACAGAACTATATTTTAAATTCGTTAAGCGTTAAAAAAGTATTTAGTGATTTGTGGTCCAAGCGGGCCTTCATCCTAAAGCACACGCCACAAAGCAGAACAAAGTATATTTACCGTTTTAAAATGTCATGTTATAAAATATTATCACTACGGAGCCAAGATGTTTTCATAAATAATAATTTAATTAGTAAAATTGTTTTTGGTTCCGTTTTTTTGCACCCACTTTCTGTGTGAAAAAGCACCAAAACAGTCCTAGTCACCAACACTAATATTCGTACTTGCAGATTTATTAAATATAAACACAAATATTTTAGAAAATAATTCAACTTAAATAGGCCTACTTGCACCACAAATCACTAAATAAGTTTAGTGCTAAACGAATTAAAACATCGTTGTTTCTGTCAATCGTTTGAAAATGACAGAGATCTTTTAATATATTTAGTACTAAAAATTGGTGTAAGCTGAAAAAAAAAAACATTTTTTTCGTTGCATCTAAACCCTAGATTTTAGTTATCATACAAATCTTTTATCCCGTTATTAATAAACCCGGAGGAATATTACCCCAAATAATTCGGTTTTCGGTTCAACCAACTTCGGTTTAACCATAACTTTTTCGTGGATTCCGTTAGGCGTTACTTTCCTCCGAGTTTTTGATAAGCAGACTATTGTTCTGTAGGCTATAAAGGCCAGATTAATCGCTATTTGTAGCAGCATAGTCGAGTACAATACAACTATTTTGTTCAAAATACACAAAAGTGTATCAAATACACCGCCTTAGCACATTAGGACTACGAAATGAATTAATCTTATTTTATAAACTTTTATATTGTATGAACTTTGTGATTGTAAGAGACAGGACAGCGTTAACAGGGCAGTGTTGTTAGCAATCATTTGTAAAATTGTCACAAAAATTGTAATAAAAAAAACAAGATGGCGGCGTTAGTTTCGATTTTGGCCACACGCCAAAAGAATAACAATCCACCCTGTATGCAACCTTGTAGCGTTGTATACAGGGTGGATTTTTGAGACGGGGCAGTAATAAGGACAGGTACTTTAACCGTTGTCGCTACAAGAAAACAGTCTCAGGACTTTTTTGATGCCTTTTTTCAGATTTTTTGTACTCAAACCTCAGTTGGTGCAAAACAATTTTTTTGATCTTTATTAACAGGATCGATTGGCATCAAAAAAGTTCTTGTGGAAACTGCCAATTTTCTAGCTTACAATTTTTTTTTCAAAATATTTAAATAGATATCTTAATTTCTCAAAAAGTTAAGGACATTCTCATAAAACCGTTTTCCTGTAGCTACAACGGTTAAGGTACCTGGCCTTACTGGCCCGTGTCAAAAACCCAACCTGTATACCTTTGACGTATGCAATAGAGTTCATGTATAGAAAGAAAAATGTCCAACATGGATGGACCAAAAACGTAGTCTTCGATACGAACAAACTGTGTGCCACAAATCTTTATGATAAAAAATGTATCCTATCCAGGTTGCAATACCCAAACCATCATTAGATCAGAGCTAAACGCTAAGGCCACGTGCACGACCTCGAGCGTTGTGGCTTGCAATGCGAATTGCGTCATGCGAATCGCGCCGCCCGTCTCACGTTTCCGTCGGACGCTCCGCAACTCGCGTCGTGGAGACTTGTAGCATGCTCTTAACAAATTTCTTTCATTCGTTTTCTCCATAGTCACTGTCCCAAAACGCTTATCGCCTGAGCGTGTAGCTCGGGGACATGGCCACGGGGTAACAAAGTTCATTTCCAAAGATTTGGAGGTTGCAACCTGGGATTATTTACTTTATTAAAATGTATCTATTTGCATATCAGTGTAACGTGACATATTTTTGAACTACAAGTCATTTACTAACTCAGAACCTTGCTATGAATTATATTTTCTGCGTCACTCCTGCGGTGTGTTTCGAACCTAATGATAGCGTTTTGAGTTTGATTGTATACAACCAAAGTCACTTGACTAGATACTCGTAATAGTGTTTTATTATCACGATAAATATGGTCACATTATGTAGCCCATATTGTCATAAGGTCCCTGGTGTGCCGAGTCATCAGTAGTCACAATTGAGTCTGACCTCGGGACTATCAAGGATCTTTTTGCTGGTTTCCAAGATGCCGTAGGTGTGAATAGTTCTTTTCCACGCTGTAAAAAAAATATTTAAATTAATAATTTTATCTGTCAAATAGTTTATGAGAATTAACTCAAGTTAATTTTGGTTAAGCACACTGAAGTTTGATTAATCATGATAGGTACTATAGGTACCGTCGACTTTAGTAAACCTTTAACCATACGTCAAAAATGTGACATACCTATTACATCAATCACAACAAACATGTTCAATGTAACAAAGTCCAAAGGCGTGTACGCACGAAAGAACAAGAACATGGTGAACACGAACATCGTGTACTTTGTTCACATGACCACTAACGAACATCAAACACTATATTCGTTAAAAATGTTCACGTCGATCAAATTTAATTTTTCTATACGGATGGTGTTCGGAGAATGGCTACTAAAGACAGCGGGGCGGTTGAGCGTGAACACAAGTCGAACTATGTTCGAATGTTGTTCGTGTTCGCTTTGATAATTTACATTCACACCTACGAACCAAATGTTTCGTGTTCGATGTTCCTGTTCACCGTGTTTTATTCGTTCGTGCATGGCGGGTACGTTCTTAATGATCAAAGATTTCGTAAGACCTCGCAATGACTTTATCACCCTAAGGTTGAATGTCACTTTCACGTCATAAAAAAACAAGGTATATTTGTCTAAATGATAGTCAGATAGTTTCGAGTTTAGTGAAGACTGAATTTACTGGGTATCGTTGTTAAACGATAAAGAGTAGTGTAAGTCATAGGTTCGAACCCTGACAGGCACTTTACTTTGTGTAAATTATTTCATTACCACTGCTCTCAAAACGGTGAAGGAAAACACCATGTCCAAAAAACCAAAAATTCAAAGAGATGGTGACATCTACCAACCCGCACTGGGCCCGCGTGGTAGATTACGGCCCACTCCCTCTCACAGAGAGGAGGCCTGTGTCCCAGCAGTGGGAACATTATAGGCTGATTATGCTATGCTTATGTGCTAGAGTGATAAAAAAAAAACCAAGCCCCAAAAAAAGTATTGACTCATGATCATTATCTGCCTAGAATTTGCCCAACTATGTTGGGGTCGGCCTCCAGTCTAACCGGATGCAGCTGAATACCAGTATTTTACTTGGAGCGACTGCCTATCTGACTTCCACAACCCAGGTACTGGGTTACACGATACCCCTTGATTAAGACTGGTTGTCAGACTTTCGGGCTTCTGACGACCCGTAATAACTGTCAAAGATCTACAAATAACAGCCGGGACCAACAACTTAACATGCTTTCCGAGGTTTGGAGGGGTCTTGGTATGTAAAGATGGTCACCCCACCGACCAACCGCGGCAAACGAAGCTTAACCTGATCAATCGACCCGTGCGGCTGTTATTACTTAGCCACAATCCCTCAAAAAAAAGTATTGACTATTGAATGAAAAATACGACACGAAGAATAATATAGAAATAGGTACTCACATATCCATGATAAAATGCCCATGCTACGCCCACTGGGAAGAAGACCAACGTTGAAATGCCCACAGCCCAGCCCATTAGGTCGGCGAATAGGGGAAATACGTAATCCTGATAGCTCGGAGTTTCCCATCCATATAATATGAAGATCAGGATACACTGCAAAAAAAATATCGTTATGCTCATCAGTTCATTTAGTCCCTTCCTGCGTTTTCTCTGAAGCCTTTATGTCACCACCTTTCCAACTATGTCATCTTTAACACAATCATTCCATCGTTTTTATGGTTTTCTCCTTCTTATAAAGTGTACGCTACTATCGCGGGTATCAGAATATCATTTCAGGCTTAATATTATTATTTTTCATGGATTTTTGTGTACGTTGTGAATGTGAGAACGTTGTAGGCTTAATAGACTAGATCTTTTTTTCTTTAGACCGTTTCCTTTCCTCTTTGTAAAAGCCAATTATTTTTAAAAGAGTAACCGTGGAGTTTCTTGCCGGCTCTTCTCCATAGGAAACGACCAATTGGAACCGTGCACCTAGCTTCTGACGTTTCATAAGTGCTCATGTAGGTTTATGTGAAATAAAAATATTTTGATTTTGATTTTGCTGCGGTATTTATTTTTTTAAATATCGCAGCATTATGCTGAGATATGAGCCTTTTTGGATAGATAGATAGATTCATTTATTTGCCTGAAATATGGTATTTTACAGATTTTATAACACATACACAATAGTTCTTCATATTCCGCCTACTAAATTCGGCATACAAACTTGGCGTCGCACAAGTCTTGATTGTTTTTTTTTTATTTTGTATAATCGAAAAAATGTGCCTAATTTGTAAGTTTTAAATGTTCCTTTTTTACTTTTAGTATTTCTTGTCCCAAATATTCTTTTTATTTCTTTCTTTATTTCTCTCTCTCTTTCTTTCCACTTATAAAAATAATTATCAACACTTTGTATAATGTATAAAACTTCTATTGTGTCTCATTCAGTGTTCATTTAATTATCAAGTATTATTTATTAATTTTTTCATGACTAAATGAACTGGTACATAAATATTAATAGTGCAACCAGACTGTTTGTCGTCCATCGACCAATTGCTTTTTGTAAATTCACTTATATTTTAATAAAAAAGTCGGTACATAACGCCACAAGGCATCATCTACCTGCCAACATTTGAGCTAAAAGAAATGGCATGACAATTTCGAAATAAGTATATTGTGTAACTTAATTTAATCACTTACTTATTAACTTGTGTATAATTATTTAAATTTTAACAATAATACACAAGCGTGCATCGATGTTACACAAGCTAAATTAAATTACGTACTTGGCTGAGTACAAGATAATTCTCACGCACGTAAGCTATTAATCAATTACATCAATTAGAGATAATTGTTACCATGATGTTATCAATCGATTAACTTGTACCCGTACGTGGCAAATGGATTTCTCATTACCGAGTTGACTTAATGACTTAGTTGAGTACTTCATGCCTACTTAGAATTAAATCACATCTTCTAACCCAAACTGGGGTCGCGTGGTGGATTACGGCCTGCTCCCACTCACAGAGAGGAGGTATGTTCCAGCAGTGGGAACATTATAGGCTGATTATGCTATGTTATACATTAAGTGGCCGTTAATATGACACTTATGGAGTTTTAGTGACGAAAGAGTTTCTGAAGCGTCTGTGTCACTAATTCCTGTGTGACAACATCGAGTCAACATCATCTGACTTGCCTTGATCCCAACTATTTTGGGGCCGGCTTCCAGTCTCCAGTCTAAATGGATGCAGCTGAATACCTGTATTTTTTATGGAGCGACTGATGATATAGTAAAATGCAATGGTAATATTTCATAAAACTTGAGGTATGTGGAACATCTAAATCAACAACGGAAAGTTGAACCATCTTGTCAAACTTTTTTTCTGATTCCTCGTTTTGTTTTTTTTTTTTGTTGTCGAATATGAGCCTTAATTTGGCTACTTTATATTATGTATATTTTATAATGTGCGTGTTATTTGCAGAATAATCAATTTTTCTTTCTTTTATTTCTTTCTTCATAAATACCAAACTCACTATAAGATTAATAATCGGTAGTAATGCACTAGATACTTACAATGCTACCAATAGGCACGATGACGGTCCATACAGACATCCAATAGAATCGCAGCACTTTGTTATGCTTCATGCCCATAGACGCGAGGTCGTTCATAGCACGGGTGATGCCATAGCTCCAAGAAACTGCGGTACACTGGTGAAAAAATAATTGTTAATTATATAGCCTGCTGTACACGCATCTTTTGGTGCGTGGCCAAAAGATGCTTGTACAACTTGTTTTTTTAATACAATTTCACAAATGTTTACTAGCAACTCTTCCTTGTCAATGTCACTGAAGCGCCAACAGATCCAGGGGTATAACTTAACAGCAACAATGATAAAAGAAAATAAATACAGCAATAATGATGATATGGATACTCCTTTGCAGAAAGAAAGAAATAATATTGGTGTAGAAGACAATACTGAGTAACCTTTGCATGATGCCAATGGACAGTCATGCTAAGAGTTAGGAAGAAAGACAGTTAACATTGTGGAGAGTAAACAATTATTCTTTCTTTCTGTTAACGGTATTTTAAACTGAATAGCATGTATCTTAAATTTTATTATTCACGTGATCATGAAAGTTACAATGATAATAATTTAGCAATAATAATCTACGGTAATAACTTTAATTTCATCCACATTTTTATTGATTCAGCCTATTTTTATTTATCAATATTTTTTTCTCAAACTCACACCAAATTCAAAAATAGACTCAAATACCTTTAGATAAAGTATAAACTTACCTCAGCCATACCAATCAGCAGAATTGCCCAAGAGGCCGTATTCCAATCTAGAAGTTCAAACAAGTAAACTCCGCCGCTGAAACACATCGGAATCCCCAGTATGAAACACGTGAAACATGTGCATGCGGTAACCTGGAACAAAACAAAATCGATTTATACAGAGAATGGAAAGAAAATTCCTAAAATTAAGAAAACAAGCAAGAATACTACGAGTAAAAGTAAAACTTTAAAGCCACATTTACACCATGCAAGTTTCTTGCCTGTGGAATACAATAAAATCTAAGCAACAAATTACTTGCGTTGTTTAAACACTAGACGATGCAACTTTTTTTGTTATTTCAATGGATGGTACGAGTATGCCACAGGCAATTAACATGCACCGTATAAATCAGGCTTATTGATAAAATAATTTGATAGACCATTTTACTTGTTCCTGTCATAAAAAAATCCTTAAACCATAATTGCATAAGACTTAATTCAGCAAAAAACAAAACTAATTTGGTTGTGTTAAGTTTGAAACACAATCTTGCAATGAATCTGTCACTTAAAACAAAAGCATAATCAGCCTCTAATGTTCCCACTGCTGGGACACAGGCCTCCTCTCTATGAGAGGAAGTGGGCCGTAATCCACCACGCGGGCCCAGTGTGAGTTGGTGGATGTCACATATCTCATTTTTTTTTGTTTTAGGAAATGCCAGTTTCCTTACGATGTTTTCCTTCATCGTGCCAAATCAAAAAGAACAGATTGCACTCACCTTCCAATAATTCTTCCTAAGATGAGGCCACGTGTCAACAATGGCGGTGTTTATGGCTTCAATACCAGCAAACTGACTGCCCAACCCCAAGATGAAAAGCATGAAGAAGAACAGTACAGACCACAACCTCGCGACTGGCATTTGCAGTAGCGCTTCAGGGTACGCCACGAAGGCCAAACCTGGACCGGACTCCGCTACATCTGGAAAAGAAATTGTTTGTGAATATCTAATGCTGGTGAAGGTGGCGTGAATCTGCTAGGTGCGAGAAGCACAGAACCGGTCGATTTCGAGACCTACGTCCAGCAGTGGACTTTTTGCGGCTGAAGTGATGACGTTGATGATGAGGGCCTAACTGGAATTTCACGGTATGTCTTTCAAAAAGTCAGGTGCTTAGTATTCGCAACCGGCGCACGTGTATGGCCGATGTATGACATGACGTGGACGAAGCAAAAGGAATATTAGTAAGAATCGTAGCTGCAGGTGGCGTACGTACAGTCAGCGTCAAAAATATCGGGACGAACTGACTGTTCAAAATGTTCTTAACAACAAAAAAAATTAAACTTTATCTCAATTGGATAAAATTCTTGTCAGGATGACAGTAGTTGTGTACTTTCTTAAATTTTTAAACAGTTCTTGTGTCATTGAGTTAATATTTAATTTTCATAGTTGTTTAGATAATTTTGAACAGTCTGTTCATCTCGATATTATTGTAACTTTCCGGCCACCGTAGGCGCGGGCTTGCGGACGGTGAGCAATGGGTAGCTCACCGTCTGGTAAGGACCAGGCCCGGGTCGACGGCGCGTTGTATTCCACGCGCCTCAAAAGGAAATCTCGTCAGCACAAGTGTAGGGGTCCACTAGGGCCGATGCCTGCCGGGGTCGCGGGAAAGTTCAAAAGGGATACCGAGGCCCCTGGCAACACAGGCAACGGAAGGAACACGGTTAGGTTCTAGTCAGTAAGAGTCTGACACACCCTCCGGCTCCACCCAGAGCGTGAGAAGTTATTTGATAATTTCCCAGCCATGAAAAAAGGTGGCGTAAGTAGAGTTTCTGTCTTCTCACACGGGAAAAAGACATGATATATCGTATGTTTATAAATCTTATGGGTTGTAGTTTTTTTTTTCTCTTACGTGAGAATACTTTCAAGAAAAGTATCTGTAGATAGAATTTGATGTAACTTTAACGTAATTTCCTACATAGCCTACGCAGTATTGCTGGGAGTAGGCTGACCTCGGGACCGTTTCAGAAAACCAATAGTCTGTTTATTTAATATTGGTACATTATATTAGCATCAAATATTTGACAAATTTCATATGATAAACTATTGATGCTTTGGTGCCACACGTGGAAATAAATGGCGTTAAAGCTTAGGTTTCCTAAGAAAGTGGTGAACGATTACACAATGACGGCTGTCCAAATACAGAGCGTTTTTTTACACCTATACTGGTGAAGATGGTAGATATTCATGACGGCCGTTATAATATAACAGAACCACTTTGAAAATATACACGTTGCTATTTAAATATGGATTTTGAAATTATTACAAATCTAAAAAGTTGCTGTAATGCGTCATCAAAAGGTAATATATAATTATTATGACTAATGACATAGCAAACTTGGCGTGATAATACATTTAAAATAGCTATTAATGATTCCTAATCTGAAATTGATATAATTATATACTTTGACATAGTAAAGCTGAAGAGTTTGTTTGTTTTAGCGTTCTAATCTCTGGACCTGATTTATTCTTCGTTTGGCCTACTGAGTTTTATCCTACATGAAAAAATCCTGGGTCTTCCCAAACAATATGCTTCCTTCGACCCAAAATATTATTTTCCCGCTTCGTCCTATTTTATATTCCTTTTACGGCCCATATTTTTTTGTATATGCAAGACTTACTTTTTTGTACAATCGGCAAAAAAGGGTTACTTATTATTAAATATTTAACATGAATCAATTATTTTAAAATTTATAAAAATATTGTTTTTTTTTTAACCTTTTGTTTTGATACTCTCATTTAATTCTTGGATGGTAAATTCAGTAATTAAAATTATCATGTCTTAAATATTGTTTATTACAGATTTGAATGTTCTGTACTTATATTTAAACTGTAGTAATGATAATCTTATCATTGCGCTACTAGCGTAGGCGCGTAGGCGAACGAAGCCATGAGTAGAAGCTAGATACTGATAAATAAAATGTCTATGGAACCCCATCCAACATGTGCGAAACACGTGAAGATCCAAAATTAAATAACCAAACATGACCATGAGCGCCTAATATAACACTAAAGAGAAATATTATAATAATGTGTTATCAACCGATAAGAACCAGGTACATCGATGTTATGGTGTCACGCAAAGCAATATTACCCTTATCGATAGACGAAAAGTAATTAATAGATATAAGAGTGATTTGCAACAAAAACATTTCGTGTTTGCATAAGGACGAATATGTGTTTCGATACGCTATTGTTTATGGCACAAACCTCGTGTGTTTTGTAATAATATGGTTGAGTTTTTTGACTGACCAAACAAAGGTTTTGCATGGAATGAAGCTATAAGTTAAAATGAAAAACTGAAATAAGACTGCATAGAGGCCAGAAGAATATTATTGTTATAAACAATTCCAGATCTCATGTTTGATTTTCTATCGACACTATCAAACGATAGAGTCAATGCAAAATACATAGTGTCTATTACATTATATGCAGGGCTATTATTTTTATATTTCATAGTAGTAGTAGTTTTATATTTGTAAAATAGCATACCTAATAAATTACATCACAAAATCTCAAAAAATACAATTACGTGTACCTGCATAGATTATCACAAATATTCCAACATAATTAGCTTTTTAATTAAAAAACCAAAACCGGTCGTCACCATGAACATTGCTTTTAACCGGCAACCCATATCAGTTCTGCAAATCATTCAAAGGCGTCTTCTATCCAAAGTCAGAAAGAACCCTTTGTTTCAAATTCCCAATACAAAGCATACCGCCGGGGCTGTACAAAGAACGAATACGTGGGTAACCAAAATCGTTAACATACCACAGTGCGGCGGGATGAAATATTTAGTGTTTAATCAATCCATTATCTTGAAACAGAATACAAACAACGGTTGCATTCGTAACGGCCAAATCAACAAGGGTCGAGGATTCACCGCGGATTGAGAGGACTTGATACCATACAGCACCGAGATATACTTTGCTAGAGTTAAAAGATGTTTTTTTCGTGTTCAAAGATCTATTCTAGTTTCAATGGAAAAGCGAATGCTTTTAGTAAATTTCTAAAGTGATATTAATGTTGTTTTATGATGTTATGGATAAAGGAATGGAACGTGGATCTATTCTAATACGCAGAGCAGTTTTGATTATCTGAGAATTGATAAAGAGAATGTTGAAGATTTACTGGAAAGCTTTTTATTATAAACTTTCAAAATGACAGATGATGACAAAAACTGTCTTTAATTTCTTCCCTGTCGTTTCCAGTAATTCCTGGAAACAACTTTCCTTACATCTTTCCCTGAAATACGTAAAAGAAACTAGTCTCGAATTTCACGGCTGGCGCAGGTAAATTCCCTAAACGAACACTCTCAGGAAATCAATTTATGAATATTACCTGTAAACCGATACGCTTCCTTAGTTATTTACGGCTACCCGTATTATAATCTAAATAATCTATTTGCCATCTACGAGGTCCATATCTATAAATTTATTTTAAATTAAAGTCGTATTGTTTCGTAGTATTATTGTTGTATTGTATGTCTGTTTTCTTCTAAACTCCGCAAAGGATTTTGTTGCGGTTTTCACTGTCATTTCAAAAATTTATTCCGGAAGATTTATGTGTATAATTCATTAATATTAAACCTTTATATAATAATGAAATCTCCATGTTTTATCGAGTCAAACTAACTGTGCGAATCAGGAGTGGATCGGTAGTTTCCAATAAATTTATCTTAAACGCATTATTGATAATTTGTTGAATAATATGAGAATGCAGCATTGTCATGTTCGTTACGAGGAAAGATTTTTTTTTTTAAATCTTTATTTTAGTTCTGCTTTTCTGCTATTGTTTAAACTACAATAATGTTATGTGCAACAATAACAACAATAATGGTTCGTGTATTTTGTTGTTTTTTCGATATCGGATGGATGCGGATTTTAATAAATTTTGCCATGAAAAAGAGAAACTTTTGTATACGGTATTTGCTACACACAGAAGATTTTTTACTGTGTATGATTTTACCAAACTATCAAATTCAGTAAAACGTACTGGAATTCGGTTAACATTGCCATTTGGAATTCAAAGAAAATATTTATTTTCATTGAATCCTATCCACGCGAAATCGCAAAATTTATTATATATTTCAATTCCATCAAATCGAAGTTCCTAAACGTAATTTTACAAAGTCTTCCAATTTTTGCTTACTGCAGTGGGATGAGCCGCTCTGCAGGTTGGTACGGAAAAATCTTATTAATACGTCCACCAATACTGCTGAGCGTGCCCGCCTGCTGGCTGTGGGTGAGTGGGAGTCGTGCCTCTAGCTTCAGGCGCTACCGTCACCCAACATAGGCACTACGCTGGGTGACACCACCTTCCGGCTCGCTACTTGTCTGCGTCTGGGCGCTCCTTGCGTGGCTCCGCATCGCTGCCAATGCGGTGAAGGTGTCGACTGTCTCGGACACCATGGCCTATCCTGCAGTAAAAGCGCAGGTCGGATAGCACGGCACGCCAGCATCAACGACATCATCCGTCGCGCTCTTAGCACCGTCGGGGTGCCCGCTGTTTTAGAACCTAATGGCTTGGCACGCGACGATGGGAAGAGACCAGACGGAATGACCATAATGCCTTGGAAGGTAGGTAGGCCCTTGGTGTGGGATGCAACGTGTGTCGACACCCTTGCGCCATCCCATCTTCCTAGCACGGCGGGCTGTGCTGGGGCGGCTGCGGCAGGTGCGGAAAACCTCGAACGGCGCAAGTACTCAAATCTTATTGGGACTTATATGTTCGAGCCGTTTGGGGTTGAAACACTAGGGCCATGGGGTCCGAGTGCCCACTTAGTTTTTAGAGACATCGCAAAGCTGTTGGTCGACTCCTCACGTGACCAGAGGGCTGGTCTATTTTTTGGCCAAAGAATCAGCATTGCCATACAACGTGGTAATGCTGCCAGCCTTTTGGGCACTTTTCCTGTTGACAACGATGCGGACGAATTTTTTGACGCCCTGTGATATTTTGCCCTCCCTTTCTATATAATTGTACATATTATTATTATAAATTGTAAGCTAGATATTATTATAATAAAATAAAAACCCCTTTTAATTTAAAAAAAAAAAAATTTGCTTCCACATTACCTAATTCAATATATGACTTAAAAAAGCTAGATATTATTATAATAAAATAAAAACCCCTTTTAATTTAAAAAAAAAAAAAATTTGCTTCCACATTACCTAATTCAATATATGACTTAAAAAAGCTAGATATTATTATAATAAAATAAAAACCCCTTTTAATTAAAAAAAAAAAAAAATTTGCTTCCACATTACCTAATTCAATATATGACTTAAAAAACAACAATACAATAAATGAATCTAATAGCATTGCACAGTTCAATTGAATATTTAACTGGGTTTCACTGTACCGCGCATTGTTTGCGCTCAGGCCTTGTATGTTTGTCGGCCCGCGGCATTGCAACGCCCGCATTAATCAATTTGAGGTAATCGCAGAGAGCTTTTTTACAATTTTTGACCCATGAATGTTTGTGTTTAACGATTGGTCGACGATAGATTTGGCTTTTAGGTACAAAGAGGCTATTACTGAAACGGCAAGGTTAGCTACGGCTACTTGAAATACAATTTTAGTCAAGAGAAATTTAAATAAGGCCAGTGACGAGACAGATGAAGCTTAACCAATCAACTGAGGCCATCCTATTTATCTTTTCTTATATCGACATGAGCAGTACAAGAAAATTTCGTCATGTAAAATGATCAGCCAGACAATAAGTTGATTGCTGAGCAGACTACCCAAAATGTGGAAATAAATATATTGTTATACGGGGAAGCTTATGTAGAAGTGCGCCTAAGGTATCACAGTAACTAGATTCCATAGGACATCTCAAACAACAATCTTCTTAAACAAATAGACAGAAGAAACCAAAATCAATGATATTATAAGTAATAAGAAGTATTTAGGTTATACGCACTCCGCAAGTGGCACGTTATCGAGAGGGCATGGGCTACCGTCACCTCCTTCTGCGAAGCAGTTATGCTCGCAAAGGAGGAGGCGGGATGGTTGAGAGAAAGGCAAGTTTCGCGCCGTCTCGCCCCTAGACGCCCCAGGAGACGCCCTGCGCGTCGGGTCTCCCAGGCGGATTTCCGGCCACCGTAGGCGCGGGCTTGCAGACGGTGAGCAATGGGTAGCTCGCCGTCCGATAAGGACCAGGCCCGGGTCGACGGCGCGTTGTGTTCCACGCGCTCCTCAAAGAGATGTCGTCAGCACAAGAGTAGGGGTCCACTAGGGCCGATGCCTGCCGGGGTCGCGGGAAGGTACGAAAGGGTTACCGATGCCCCTGGCAACACGGGTAACGGCAAGAACACGGGTGGATTTTAGTCAGTAAGAGTCTGACACACCCTCCCGCTCCGCCCAGAGCGGGAGAAGTTATTTGATAATTTCCCATACAAAAAAAAAAGTGGCACGTTATAACTTGGCTAGTTAGCTAACCTGAACTCGAGTGTCGCACCGGCGCCGGCGCCACAATACAATACAATATAACGTTTCATATATGTGCGTTAGTGTGCCGTTATTGAAGATCGAATGTGGCTTAGGTAACCTATAATATATTTGAAAAAATAAAAATAAAGTACTTACCATCAATACCAACACCCATTTTTTGAGCCTGGAAGCCCAGTACGGAGAATATAGCAAACCCAGCATATATAGACGTCAGGAAGTTGGTGATGCTGACGAAGACGGCGTCGAAGTGACAGTTGTTGGTGAACTTGTTGTATGAAGCCAAAGTCACAAGGGAACCGCAAGCCACACCGAACGAGTAGAAGATCTAGTGGTAGAAACAGATCGGTTAGTTGAGTATGAAGGGGGTGATACTGCTGTGAATTACGAAGTAATAAAAATAACCGGACAAGTACGAGTCGGGCTCGCGCACGAAGGGTTCCGTACCATTGTCTATAGAAACGGAAAAAAAATCATGTCTGTTGTATGGGAGCCCCCTTGAATATTTATTTTATTCTGTTTTTTAGTATTTGTTGTTATAGCGGAAACAGAAATAATCATCTGTGAAAATTTCAACTGTCTATCACGGTTCATGACATAGAGCCTGGTGACAGACGGACAGACAGACAGACAGACAGACGGACAGCGGAGTCTTAATAATAGGGTCCCGTTTTACCCTTTGGGTACGGAACCCTAAAAAGTAGGATAAAACTACACATATAGTGAATTAGATATAGACATAGAACGATTGTTATGAAATCAATACTTTCGGAACAAAAAGTGTTTTACGCAGAAGTCTGCATACTTAAATAGGCTTATTTTCTAGAGATCCAAAGTATATTGTTCAAGAAAACACAATTTATAAATTGTGTTTTCTTGAAACGCGCAAGAAAACACAATTTATAACTTGTGTTTTGAAGCAACGTTTCTTTATTTTATCTCTACCTATTTTATCGGTTCATTTATTGAAACACGAGAAGCGTTTCCATAATTATTTACAAAACAAACAACCATTATTAAGCTAACAGCAGTACAAAACAATGGCTACAATATTTTGAAACAAAATATCAAAACAAACGCAGGTGATTTCTTTTTGTTTGTCAACTTTTGTGTTTCCCGAGAGTGCTGAATTGAATTTACGTGTTTTAATTTCAACACTAGGTATTGTGTCCTCTTTTATAATACTTTTTGCTTTTACTGCAAACCCGCATTAGGTACCCACCTGCCTTTCCTTTGGAAGAATTGCGTCGTTATAGCAAGAATACTAATAGTTATCATGAGTTATTTATTATAACTTGACCTACTTTTATATACATATAACTTTTATATCAAAGCTGTCATTTTCACAGTATTGTTTTGAGAAGGGAATACTACATATTATACCATTCACCTCTCTTTACAGATGTGTATGATAGTTTATTGAATTTAGATGGTTTTTACACATGCGTATTGCAAGCGCTGGGCGAGCTTGTATGGGGTTATTAGGTTTATTTTACACCGTTCGGTGTTCAGGCATAAAGATAATAATATTGTAACTTTTATTTCATTCAATTTTACTTTTCTTTTCTTTCCTTTTATAAGTTTGCAAACTAAATAAATTCCATAAAACAGTACGATATAAAAATAATTAAAAACACACCAGCAAATTTCGGAGCGATCTAAACTTTTTAATTAAGAAATTCGAAAGTCTGTGGCTTGGAAAAAAATATAAATTGCCGTTCCCCAACTTTTCCAGATGATTAGGCGCCGCATTTATTTATTCAAGAAATAATGGTCACCATTACTGACAAAAATGTTTCCGATGAACTGATTCCTTCGATGGATTGATGTTTCTTACCGTCTTGAAGATTTAATAGCAGTTCAAATAGCTTTTATTTAGCAATCTCTTTCAACTATATTTAATTAAAGTTTGTAAGTTTTTCATTTAACATTTTCGCTCAAAATACTTGCGGTAAGTCAATTATGTGAGGCACTCTTTCGATTAGCTGAAAAGTTTTAAACGGTTCTATTTGGCTTTACTTTTTAATAATTTGATATTTTAGTGAAAACTGTTTTATAATATCGCTGTTCCATATTATTGGAACAATAAATGCCTATTATTATAATATTCTCTTAATCTTAATATTAATACCTAAATTATTATCTTAAGGCGCTGACAAGACCCAATAGACCAAAAAAGGCTTCTCTTAAGAAAAAAAATTGCCAAATCTGTGTAGTTTGTGGTAGCGAAAAAAATATATGTTAATTTTGAACATACATATTTCCCAGAACTTGGTTGTTACCAAAACACGCTTTGAAAAAAATCTCAATACAAACTAACGTTAAACTAACCTCTTACCTTGAGTTCTAATCCAAAATATCTGCATTAAATATCAACATACATTACGTATTTAATTAATAACAAGAACGTCTTATTTGAATGCAGAACTTTGTTGTTTTTTATTTTCGATTACTCAACTCAATTTTGAGTAAATTGCTTCATATTTTGCAATAAATTACAAGTGTTGTGTCATCGTGTTTCTCTTTGTTTTCTATGTAATCCGACAGTGACCGCGGCTTAGGTGTTGTCAGCGTCTTAATACGATAGTCAGGACCTCATACTAATCGAATAAATATGAATATATATAGAATATGTAAGCGCAAAATTTAGTGGCTTTAATAAAATATTAGGGGAAGAAATGGCATACATTATATGGATAATATTGTATAAGTATAATCAGCCTATAATTTTCCCACTGCTGGGATTTAGGGTGGGCTGTAATCTACCATGCGGGCCCAGTGCGGGTTGGTAGATGTCACATGTCTTCGAATTTTTGGTTTTTTTGGACATGCCGGTTTCCTCAAGATGTTTTTCTTCACCGTTTTCAGAGCAGTGGTGATGAAATTATTGACACGAAGTAAAGCGCCTGCCTGGATTTGAACTCACGATCTACAAACTCGTAAGTAGTAGCCGTTACCACTGGGCCACCACTGACTCCTAACTGACTAATATTGGATAAAAAGCAGTATTGTAGTGATATTTTGGTTAAAACAAAATATCACTAGGGTAACAACCCTTCGGGGAAACAAGGCGCGATGTGTCAGTACCTAATCTTACCTAATATGATAAATGAGAAAGTGAGTGTGTTTGTTTGTTTGTTACGCTTTCACGCTAGAACGGCGCGACGAATTTGGATGAAATTAGGCACATGGGTAGACCATGACCTGTATTAAGACATAGGATAACTTTTATCCCGATATTCCTACGGGATAGAAAGTGATGCGGGTGAAACCGCGGGGCGCACCTAGTAATAGTTTAATGTAAACAATAGTAAAGCCCACTTGCACAAGAAATCACTGAATGCATTTAACACTAAACGTATTTATAACATCATTCTGTCTCTTTCATATTTAAATAATTGACAGCAATAGAACTATGTTTAAAATTCGTCGTTCGAGTTCAAGAAAATCCTATCTTTTAAAAAACAATTAATCCGAGTACCTGAGAAGCCGCATCGCCCCAAACGCTGGCTGAAGCCAAAGTTTCCCAGTCTGGTTTCAAATAGAACAAAATCCCATCACTAGCTCCTTCTAGGGTCACTCCACGGACGAGCAGAGCCGTCAACATGACGTAAGGGAATAAAGCAGTGAAGTAGACCACTTTGCCCGCTGATTGGACACCCTGTAAAAAAATCATATTTTCAGACCAATTATTATGCAGAGAGTTGGGGAGGGAAAGGCAAGTTTCGCGCCCTCTCGCCCCTAGCCGCCGCAGGAGACGCCCAGGGCGTCGGGAATCCCGGGCGGATTTCCGGCCACCGTAGGCGCGGGCTTGCGGACGGTGAGCAATGGGCAGCTCACCGTCCGGCAAGGACCAGGCCCGGGTCGACGGCGCGTCGTATTCCACGCGCGCCTCAAAGAGATGTCAGCACAAATGTAGGGGTCCACTAGGGCCGATGCCTGCCGGGATCGCGGGAAGGTACTTATGGGTCACCGAGTCCCCTGGCAACACAGGCAAGAGGAAGGAATACGGGTGGGTTTTAGTCAGTAAGAGTCTGACACACCCTCCCGCTCCGCCCAGAGCGGGAGAAGTTATTTGATGATTTCCCACACTAAAAAAAAATAAAAAAGTAAAGAGTTGGGGAGATCAATGCACAAACTGTTACCATGAATACAGTACCTACATGATTCCAGACCCACCAGCGTATAAATACGTTGGTTGTTATAAAAAAATCACGAGCAGCTCGTGACTAAGTATTAACGGCCGCACGGGTCGATCCATCAGGTTAAGCTACGCTTGCCGGGGTTGGTCCGTGGATGGGTGACCATCTTTACATACCGAGACTCCTTCGTGCTTCGGAAAGCACGTTAAGCCGTTGGTCCCGGCTGTCATTCGTGAATCTTTGACAGTCGTTAGGGGTCGTTAGAAGCCCAAAAGTCTGACAACCTGTCTTACCAAGGGATATCGTATTAACCAGTTACTGGGTGGTCAGAGAGGCAGTCGCTCCATGTAAAATACTGGTATTCAGCTGCATCCGTGTAGACTGTAAGCTGACCCCATCGTAGTTGGGAAAAGGCTAGGCAGATTGTTTATTATAAAAAATTTGCAGCTCCATACATTTTGTCCATGTAGATATAGATATATATTACTTTTGCATGAATGAGCAGATTTTTTAAAATAATTGACGAATAGTTTCATATCGTGGTAACAATTTGCGCGTTGATCTCCCACACCGTGTTTAAGATCTTTCAATTGGCCGGAGAAGTCAAACAATAAAAATAATTGGAAAAGTATGGGCGAAATTATATTTTTTAACTTATGTGGTCCCACGACCACATGAGTTAAAATAAATAGAATCTTTCAAATGTGGATTGTGTGTAGGATAATATGAAAGAAGAAAAGGTGAATGATAATGTACATAATCAGCCTATAATGTTCCCACTGCTTGGACACAGGCCTCCTCTCTGTGAGAGACATGCCAGTTTCCTCACGTTGTTTTCCTTTACCGTTTGATAATGTAACAGTGAAGAATGGTATAAAAAAAATCTTGTATCAATCCCAAGTAACACGGTATAAAAACAAACAGAAGAAGTGGGTTTGGCAGAAGATATAATAGTCCTGCTGTGTTAGTGAGTATTTGAAGATTGAGCAGCAGAAGAGATAAATGAAAGACATACAAGTCGCAAGTGATACTGCTGAGCATGAAACCCTGGGTTCAACTGCCGGGTCGGGCAAAGTGTTATTGGTTTTTTCCATCTGGAATTTCTCTGTAGCAGGCCGGACTCTGGATTTTTGCCCGGTTGATGGGCAATAGGCTCGCCACCTATTACATGGTACTTAAACATAACCGGCGAAATGTGGGTGTATATTAGTACAACTCTGCCTCACCCTTCTCGGACTACAGGCGTGCTCTTATGTTATATATAATAAAAAATAAAAAAATCACAAACAAAAAAAAAAACAAAAAAAAACAAATCTCTTCAAATTTTCATCTCACTTATCAAAGTAATAAATAAAAATAAATAAATAAATAATTAATAAATAAATAAAAGAAGAATTAGGTAAGGTTAATTCTATCCTCGTAAGGCCCAACCCAAATTTAGGTCGATATATATTTTTATGATTAGATATATAATTTAAATGATTTTAAATAGTGTCTCGGGAAAATTTTTTTGTCATTAAATTAGGTCGTTGGGCCTTACGAGGCTATACGAATTATAAAAGCATAGAGGTGATAGTTGTATTAAGGCTCCTGCATACTAAGGCGATATAGCGGGCGCGACAGGCAGCAATATGCCTGTCGCGCCCGCGATATCGCCCCAATCTGTAAGAGCCTTTATCAGGAAACTATAAATGAAGGCAGATAAGAATACAAAAGACAGATTTTTTGATAAAAATACAGTTCATGTAGGTACTTTTGCTCACCTTGATGACACAGAAGAAGGCTATGAGCCACGCTAACGCCAAGCACCCTACTAAATGCCACTGAATTTCGCCCCAGTTCTCCCAAGTAGCATCACCCCTGCCCAACACACGTTCACTGAAAGAAGAATAACTAGGTTAGAGAGTCTATGTTAGCTAAAACAATTGATTAAAATATATGAGGTGTTTTCTCCTGCACAAATTGATTTTATAAAAAAAAGAATCCTGGATAGGTTTCTGTGCCTCTGTTATTATAGCTCATAGAGTCTAGGAGCATAGGTTGATCGTCTATGACATAAACGATCAACCGATTAGTTTGCAATGACACCATACGCTTTTGGTTCACACAGTGAGTATGTAAAGTCAGGGAAATTAATTGTTTATCAAATTAACTACCAACATTATCCGCATATTCAAATCACAACTGTAATTCTTTGACATTTGTATTATAATTAATTTGAGAAACAGTTATTTTCCCTTACCGTACTTCGCATATTGCTCTACAGATTGGGTCGGATGATCTAGATTGCATTATGTGTATAGAAGCTGTTAGCTAGAAACATAATATCGGACGCATTGATAATTTGGTCAGTAATAATATGATGATATTTACATAATCTACACGTACAAGCTATCAGCAATAATTGACGAACGCGGCCTTAAGCGGTTAGACGTCCGACGAAATCTCGCCGGATCTTACAATCAGTCGACTCATGACATATTATGTGTCATTGTACCAACATGGGACCAAACTTTAAATCGCAAATATGAGTAAAAATAAGCTGCTCTGTACCTATCTTCGCATAGCTCAACAAAATTTAGGGAACAGCTGAGTTTTTATCACTCGCAACTGACATTGACAATCAGTGTCAGTCACGAATGATAAAAACAATCAGCAAGTTCGCTTCCAGCCTTATTTATTACTTATTTTACGACACCTGCGCGTAGAAAATATATTAAAAAAATCGAATGCTAATTATAAGTCCAATACTCATAAAGGAAATACTTAAAACCAGCGCAGACCATTATTAACAACCTTAAAATCAATTTAATCTACATCATGTTCAATTAATCAGTATCGTCATCCTACTTTACACATTTTATTTGTTTTTTATAAAAATAAAATTACCTGCTGTATATTATATTGTGTGCCTTTTAGTCTGTGCTAAATAAATGTATTTTTTTTCTTTCTTTTCTTTATTTTCTGTCTTTTCTTTATATCACATTCATAAAACTAGAACGTGGTCAAAACTTCATTAACAAAAAAACTAACATCTGTCATTGTCCACGCCCACCTAATTTTGTCATTAACGACGTCAATTTACAAGTCTATAAATATTGTACTTACTCTAAGGATATTTACTTTATCAAGAAGTCGGCTTAACATAAACTGTGGTGGCGATATCGTATACATTACTCCGATAAATATTTGAGAAAGTGTAGATTTAAAATATTGACATTTTGGATAGTATTAGGAACTATTCATAGAGCAAAGTGCCCAGACAAGTGGTAATCGCTTCCAACAGCGGGGTGATTGCGTAGCACACTGACAAGAGCAAAGGATTTCATTTTGACAGTTCAACAACATTCATTGCGTTGTTCACATTGATGAGCAGACAAATTTTTCGAACATACGAAGCAATAGATTAGCAATATCCTTCAAAATCATTCAGATTGCGATTGGTAGTATGTTACCCCAGTGCTGGGCACGCCACGATTGCGGCGATAAGTCCCCTCTTTGAGGAGTGGCTGGAGAGGCGCCACGATATCCTCACCTTCCGCCTGACGCAGGTCCTCACCGGACACGGCAGCTTCGGGAGGTTCCTGTGTCGGATAAGGCGGGAGGAAACGTCCGGGTGTCACCACTGTGTGGATCACCCGGAGGACATGGTGGAGCATACGGTGGAGGTCTGCCCGGCTTGGGCAGAGCACCGCCGTGTCCTCGTGGAGGCGATCGGCGGCAGAGACCTCTCGCGTCCTGCCCTGGTTCAGGCCATGGTACGGAGCGAGAGGGCATGGGCAGCCGTTACCTCCTTCTGCGAAGCAGTAATGCTCGCGAAGGAGGAGGCGGGACGGTTGAGGTAAAGGCAAGTTTCGCGCCCTCTCGGGAATCCCGGGCGGATTTCCGGCCACCGTAGGCGCGGGCTTGCGGACGGTGAGCAATGGGTAGCTCACCGTCCGGTAAGGACCAGGCCCGGGTCGACGGCGCGTTGTAGGTACTTATGGGTCACAGAGGCCCCTGGCAACACAGGCAACAGGAAGGAATACGGGTGGGTTTTAGTCAGTAAGAGTCTGACACACCCTCCCGCTCCGCCCAGAGCGGGAGAAGTTATTTGATGATTTCCCACAATCAAAAAAAAAAAAAAAAAGGGTGCTGGATTATTGACATAATATTTCTGTAGATTAATTATGTCAAATATATTACTATTTTTGACTTTTCTCTCTTTCCTGAATTTCACTTTGTCTGAGCCCTCATTATTATAATAATCATTACCATCGAATTTATTATGTTTAACTTATTTAATAACGCACACCAATTTTCTAATATTTTTTACATACATTACTCAGTTCTGTTCATAGCTGTAATCTAACCTTAAATGATCGCAAAAACTTCAAACAAAAATTGTTCATGCGAAGCATGACGTTGGAGCCACAGAAAATATTTGAATTTAGAAATTGCCAACTTATCAATGCAAATGAGCATTAGTCCGCGTTCACTCCAAACGCATAATAGGCCGCCGACCGTGATCGGTAAATTCAAAATATCGTCAACATTCTATTGCCATTATTCCAATTTATTTAGGGTCGTCGCCACATGTCTTCTTTTCCATACTTTTCTATTAGTCCTCATCTCAGCAGTCACCCTCTTTCTAGCCATATTATCTTTCACACAGTCCATCCATCGTTTCTTTAGTCTTCCCCTACTCTCGTAACCAGACTTTAAATGTTTCAAACTGTACCTATGAAAAAAGTATTAAAAAAAAAAACCGACTGCTAAAACACATAACTGAAAAAAGAAAACAAGCATTTATAATCTATAAAATTTTGGTATCGCTGTTTTTGTATTTCCAGATGTAATATCTAAATATTATATAGTCTATATGACTCCCACAATTAAGGCAAATCTAACGACACCTTTTATGTTAAAATACTCGTACATCAAGCCGTTTAGGCTACAGAGCGTGCCAAAGAAATAGACATACATACATACATACTCTCGAAAAACATTACCCTCCTTCTGGGGCAGTCGGGTAAAAGAATAATAATAATACACATGACATACCTACATACATAAGAACGAGTAGATAAACAATCCCCTTTTTAGGAAAACAGGTAACAGTGAAAAGGTAAAAACAATGCCAACCGACTGGCTGGGTAGGCGGCTGAATTTACGTATGTTGTGAACATGGCCTTATTGATTATTAACTGACTCGTTCATTATAGTCTTTCATTAGTCGTCTACGCAACAACTGCGTCTATCTCTGGTATTTTAATATCGGCGAATGAAAGGATAAACGTAGGTTAAGCGTAATCCATTAGATAGCAGTCGGAACTTACAATCTTGAAAATGCAGCGAATTTAGCCAGATATGTAGGTATTTTAAGTAGTACTCTTTAACAAAGAAAATAGAAAGAAAAACTTGCTGAAAATGCGCAAGGAGTTCCACGGCTTGGCTGTGCTCATAGTTAGGAAAGGTAGCCTATAATCGCTAACGCTGGAACGTAGCTTATTGATGAAAGGTAAAACAAACTGTGACCCTGTGTCGGATCACAGTTTGTTTTTCCTAGCTTTCAATAATAAACACCAGCCACTAGCGGGTTGGTTGATTTGACTCCATTAATTATAGCATTAGAAAAATAACAGCAAAATAATAACAGTTACTGTGTTATATTATTGAAATTAATACACTTTAAGAGTTATTTTTAAATGTAAAATATTTAAATGGTAAATAGATTACATTACTTAGTATTGATCATGTAATAACGGAGTTTATTTTATTCATTTATATCAATATAACGAGAGGGTGATAATTGTTATTTTCCTAATGTTAGGTATATTAAATGGAACAAGAATAAATAAATTGTTCTTTTAGTACAAATAAATTGTTTATTCCGCAAGATTTCTGTGTTTAATACATTATTAATAAACTAAGCTATAACACAGAAATTTCGATGGTCTTACAAAAATATATATATATTCTTAAACGAATATTCAGAAATATTTGCATCGCTATTGCAATGAGTCCATTCACAGCTACTGGTAACTCAAGTAAGTATATCAGACATCTCCTTTCGTCACATTTCCACGCGCATTTATCGTTTTAATCAGATAAAATATAATTATAATTATCTATAGTGAACAGTGACTGTTGGCTGATTAAAGAAAGGTCAGAATACTTGATAAGTCACTAATCATTAAATTGACACTCAAAAATCAAGTAGCGTGGATAAGTTTTTGAGTAACTACAAAAAATAATTATATCGTTTATTTGTCATTAAAAAAATGCACTAAAATATGACATTGACTGAAGCTTTCTACAGCAATTGCATTTCTTTTTCTATTTTTTTATTTATTTAAGTCATCTGCCTAGCCTTTTCTCAACCATGTTGGGGTCGGCTTCCAGTCTTATCAGATACAGCTCAATACCAGTATTTTACATGGAGCGACTGCCTATCTGACCTCCACAAACCAGTACCTGGGTAATACGATACCCCTTGATAAGACTGGTTGACAGACTTTCGAGCTTCTGACGATCCGTAACGACTGTCAAAGATCTACAAATGACAGCCGGGACCAACGGCTTAACGTGCTTTTCGAGGCATGAAAGGGTCTTGGTATGTAAAGATGGTCATCCATCCACGGACCAACCGCGGCAAGCGTAGCTTAACCTGATCGATCGACCCGTGCGGCTGTTATTACTTACCCACAGGCCCCTTTTTTAAGTATTTAAGTATATTATGGATATTGCGTTTAAAATAACGAGTGGTTCCAATTGTAAATGTTCTTGGTTTTCATAAAATTCTGAAAAGCTTTAGATTATTAAGATCGTCATGGTACTATTACTGTGTCGATCTTAATTATCGAAGGTTTTTAACTGTACTACTTATCTTATTGGCAATAGAGTCATGTACAATTCAAAACTTATACTAAAACAGAAGTTAATCATTTTGTGATTGTGTCCAAAATCAATTATAATCATTCCACAGTTTTATCAAAAGTTTTAAATAGGGCGTGATAAGAATGGTAAACTTAAGTCATTGCTTTTGATAACGTTTAGATATCATTTCAAATCAAATTCCAAAGTAGGTACACTTGTACTTAGAAATAAAAAATCTATCAGTTTTTAACCTTATCTTCAAATAAAGAAATGTATCATGCACTTAATGTACTTAGTACATGTTCTTAAAAGCAAAGTTAATATTGTAAGATCCAAAACAAAGATGTTGAAGCAAAGAAACACTAGCTTCCCTGCTTCAAAATTCAATGAAAATTATGTAAGTCAAGGCTGCAACATTTACTGCTATTTAATAATAACAGAAAAGAAAGCGTAAGTATCAATCAATTTATCAAACAGTATCTTCAAGGGTTCTCTGTATAGTGTATTCCGCGTTCAAAACGCAACAATAAAATTGCCATACACCTAATTACTTCGTCTTTGTAAATGCAAGTTTGCGCCGTCAGTCAATATTATAATTTATATTTCAAGGCAACGGACGCTTTTATCCTCAAAATGTTCTTATAAGAGTTCTTAATGTATATTAAGCACGCGGCGTATAAACATCCCTGTTTTGCAAAATATCCATATGAACCAATATTACGTCACCCACGCCAGTTGTCTTGTATATACCTATGGTGTATTACCCTATTGATTGAACGGTAATAAAAATTAATAGTCTGTTGGAATCAGATTTTCTAGGTGAGCAAAATTTCTTAGAATGTCAACCGGGCCAACCCTACTATACCATATCCATATACACAAAATATGCTTTAATTTATTTTATAACGATTTTTGTTTTTAAATCTGATGATGATAGTACAATTAAATCCGAAATGTGTTTTGCAGGGAGAGATGTGCGATATTTATTTTTAAAGATAATGATATTTAATATATGATAGAGTTGAAAATGTGTTTTTAACCCACATAGGTGGAACTAAACCTACCTAAAATTTGCGGCTGAAGCCGAGTGAAGGCTGGCGGGCAAATTCAAATGCCTTGGCGATTCGTGGCCCGCGTGCTTAGGTTTGGCCGGCCTTGATGTAAGTAATTAACAAACATACATAAACTTACGCCTCCTTCCCATGAGGGTAGGCAGAAACTACAATACGCCACACGCACAATCCTTTTGCTTCGTTTACGTTCATACATCTGGTCATCCACGCACGGCAGTTGCGAGTACTTTAACAAACACACCATAATACGTACACCTCTGCCCAACCCTTCGGGAACACAAGGCGTGATGTTATGTTATATCATAATAAAAAAAACAACATTATGCTTACATTCCGCGAAGGGGTTGGCGGAAATGTGTATTAAGACGCTGACACTGACCTAAATCGCGGTCACTGTCAGATTGCATTGAAAAGAAAGAGAAGCGCGATGACACAACGCTTGTAATTTATTGCAAAATATGAAGCAATTATCTATTTACTCAAAATTGAGTTGAGTAATCGAAAATAAAAAACAACCATTCTGCATTTAAATAGGACGTTCGTGTTATTAATTAAATACGTAACGTATGTTGATATTTAATGCAGATATTTTAGATTAGAACTCAAAGTAAGAGGTAAGTTTAACGTTAGTTTGTATCGAGATTTTTTTTCAAAACGTGTTTTGGTAACAACCAAGTTCTGGAAAATATGTTCAAAATTAACATATATTTTTTCCGCTACCACAAACTATACAGATTTGGCAATTTTTTTCTTAAGAGAAGCCTATTTTGGTCAATTGGGTCTTGTCAGCGCCTTAAGTCTTGTATCTAAAATAACGACTTTATTGTCTTCTAAAATAGCGACTTTATTGCCATGAACCGGGCTCGAAACCAGACTACAGGTTGCTACCGGGAATTCCCTAATACGAAAACCCGATAGCCAATAGAGCAACGACAAAAAATAACCAATAATTTTTCTTTCTTTTTTTCTTTCTTTCTTTCTTTCTTTTTCTTTTTTCTTTCTTTCTTTCTTTCTTGTTTCCTTCTTTCTGTCTAAATAAAATGAACGAATTAACTCACTTGTAATATTCCTCAGCTGCTAAAATCCTTGTAACATTTCTGTACCAGGGGATTCTTTCCTCTCCGTCCAAGCAATAAGACCCATCGTACGGCTGGAAGCCAACACTAGTGCAGATCTCCCCGATACTCATACATTTCCGTAAAAAATACGTCTCATCTGTTGCTGCTCCCGTATTGCCAATCCTACATTCTGCGTCATATTCGCCACTGTAACAAGCTGACGAATTTTTTTTATGATTTACTTATTAATATGTATTTTAAAATGTTCACATGTTTCTGTTACAAGAAAAAAATACAGGAATACAATAATATAAAATTCGCATTCCTATTATTTTTATTCAGTCAGAGAAATCAGTTGTTTAACTACGTCAATTTTACATTTCATACAACTGTGTTAGGTACTTACCATCAGTATTGTAGGGATTGGTGCATGACCCCCAGTCCAGATATCCGGCGATGGAGACAATGGTGTAGAACAGGGTCCAAGCCACGATAATCATGTAGTAAATTGATATAATTGAGATAACCACGAGGGTGCAGTACCCCAGCCCACTGAAGAAGGGCGATATTGCATTAAACGCTTGTAGAGGACCGATGCCAGTATACTGGCCTATGTAGAGCTCGAGGTAGAAGATTGGAAGTCCAATGAAGATTAACATGATGAAGAATGGTATGAGGAATGCACCTGGAACAAAAAAGAAACATCAATTATTGTGAAACTTTCCATAAGGTTTTACAAATTAATTATCTGAAACCGTATTTGTAAGAACGGTCGTACAAATTTTGCTATATTTTTTACAAGTATTTGACATTGATTGTCGCTGAGATGAGATTGTGACTAGATATTGAACGTTTTTAAATACGAAAATTGGCCTTCTGAAAAGGCGCCATTAATGTGAGCTTCTTTTATTATTGAAGCAACAGATGAATCGCCAAAAAAATAACTTGCTGCTCCATACATTAAATTTATGTTAGCATAACTCGACAAAATGTAGAGAATAGATCTTTTTTTATTCTCCATTTCAAGGTTGGCCCCATGGTCAAAGTTTATCATAATGATGAGTACAATAATCCCTTTTCAGGTTTTCAGTTATTTTAATTACACCTTGTATATTAGAGCAGTGGTGGCCCAGTGTTAACGGCCGCGACTTACAAGTTGTAGGTCATAGGTTCGAACCCGGACAGGCGCTTTACTTTGTGTAAATTATTTCATCACCACTGCTCTCAAAATGGTGAAGGAAAACATCGTGAGGAAACCGCCATGTCCTAGAGCCAAAAATTCGAAGACATGTGACATCTACCAACCCGCACTGCGCCAGCGTGGTGGATTACGGTCCACTCCGTCTCACAGAGAGGAGGCCTGTGTTCCAGCAGTGGGAAGATTATAGGCTGATTATGTTGCATATTATCTTATAAAAGATTCGAATATGATAATTACAAACTTATCGTTATTTTAGAAATATTTTATTTTAGAAATTCTCAATAGAGGTTTATCAAGACAAAACTATTATAGAAGTGTCGTGTGCATAATAAACAGCACCCATTAGATCACTTATAACACCATTCTATACAGTATGTACCTATCAGAAAGGCGTTAAATTGACTACTCGACCCAAATGTATCCCATACATTTGGGTCGAGTAGGTATTGAAGTTTTGTATGGGATGAATTATTATTTTTTCGCGATTGCGATGTTGGTCCCAAAGAGAAAGTTGTTGAATTTAATGATCTATACCACATTCTCAATTAACCCTTTACCAGCCCCAGAGAACTGCTGTAGCCACAATGTTTTTTTATATGGATTCATATACTTAAAAAGGCTTTGTTTCATATTACATCACTGAAACTGAAAAAAAAATTGCAAAAAACATTTAAAAAACATGTGGGTAAACTTAATTCCACTGCCCAACTAGAGATTGACATTGACTATATTATAATAAGTGAAAATGAGTTTTTAAATTTTTTATTTGTGCATAATTCATTAGAATAACTCAAAAACTACAACATACCAAAAAAGTGTACGACATATCATTCGTTGTTTCACCATGATTAAAAATAAATGCGGCACTTGTTCAAAAAACACTCAACCAACGGACAACCACAGATTGACTGGCCATAAAAGTGACATTTGCGTTCCGATTCAATTTTTTTTTAGTGTGACCTTAGGTAATATAATTCTACAGAGTTTTTGACAGTTTGTGGGCGGTATATCGCCTAAGATACCTACTATGTGGGAGGCATGTTCCCTTAACCTGGTTAAGGGTTAAGACCGCACCTTTTGGATACATGCTATCTATATAAATCTGAAACTCGATCAGTTAGTATATTTAAATTACCCAGACCCTAGTTAGGACTAAACATAGGATACATCTTCCATAAATAAAATATTTATCAACTAAAATACAATATTTTCGTTCAAAATCCCGGGGCAGACTCGTTTGCCTGACGGGAGGTCCTTATTGACCGATAGGGATTCAATAAATAATTCATACTGATTCACAGCGATATGTTTTTTATTTGGCTCCTCGCTTTTATCATTATTTTTCCCTTCGGTGACACGGTATCGTGACATAGGAATTTATTGTTTATTTACTGCTTAGTAATTTGTAACTTATCGTTAATCGCTTACATCGTGAAATTGACTTTTTGTACCTAAGGGTTTTTGTTGTACTTGGTTGTATTTCTACCTTTCTTGTATTCTCGTGACTTACTAAACAGCCGACGTTACAGAATAAACTAAACTTATTCTCTAAAAACGTTTCGCTATTGATTCTAATCTTAATTTATATTTATGAAAAAAGGGAGAGAAATTTATGAAATGTTATTATAAATATGAAATTAAAACGCTACAAATGATTGACGAACATAAATTCACTATTGATTATAATCTTAATTCAGATTACAGAATCATTTACAAGAAATTTATGAAATGTTATTAAGAATATGAAATTAAAACGCTACAAATGATTGACAAACAAATTCTCAATCTAAATTCATTGAATTATGTTGGCCATAAGTGATTTAATTTAAATCTGACTGTAATTTTAAACTGCAAGGCATTTTTACTTACCACCGCCATTCCTGTAGCAGAGATAAGGGAACCTCCAAACATTTCCCAGACCTACGGCGTACCCTAGACAGGCTAAAATGAACTCTAAGGGTCGTCCCCAAGACGCTCGCTCTGGAGTATCATCGTCTCCTGCTTTTTTTGCTGGCGTCCCATTTGGTTCTGACTGTAACAAAACCATTAAACATTAATTATGCTCAAAAAAATCACCAAAAATTCGAAGATATGTGACATCTACCAACCCGCACTGGGCCCACGTGGTGGATTACGGCCCACTCCCTCTCACTGAGAGAAGACCTGTGTCCCAGCAGTGGGAACATTATAGGCTGGTTATGTATAGTTATGTATGTTCTTAAACATGTTTTTTTCGCTGTAAAAGTTTGTACATTAATAGGCCACATGTCAGTGGTTACAAATCCAGTATGAACTGGCCTGTTATTCTATTGAAACTCCGTACTACACTAGGTCAGTGTTAATTGAGAGAGCATGTGAAAGAACCTAGATTTCTTCATATGTAATATATCAAAAACCTATAACATCGCATTATGTTTTGATAAGATGTAATCAACCTGCCGTCCATAGTAATATTCCTAAAAATTTCCTTATGTTTCGTTTCACTTGACTTACTTATGTATACCGTAAAACGGGGTGAATAGGGATGCAGGGGTAAAGCGACCACCGCAGGAGACGCCCTGGGCGTCGGGAATCCCAGGCGGATTTCCGGCCACCGTAGGCGCGGGCTTGCGGACGGTGAGCAATGGGTAGCTCACCGTCCGGCAAGGACCAGGCCCGGGTCGACGGCGCGTCGTATTCCACGCGCGCCTCAAAGAGATGTCAGCACAAATGTAGGGGTCCACTAGGGCCGATGCCTGCCGGGGACGCGGGAAGGTACTTATGGGTCACCGAGTCCCCTGGCAACACAGGCAACAGGAAGGAATACGGGTGGGTTTTAGTCAGTAAGAGTCTGACACACCCTCCCGCTCCGCCCAGAGCGGGAGAAGTTATTTGATGATTTCCCATCCTCAAAAAAAAAAGGGGTAAAGCGGGACGAAACTTTAAAATGGATTTTAACTTTAAAATAATACAGTTTGCTGCCAACAAGGAAAGTTAGTAGTTAATTATAAATAAAAAAATATACAGGAAACACATTAGAATCCTTTTTGGTAAGAAACTGTATTATTTCAACGCTAAAATCCATTTAAAATGTTCGTCCCGGTTCACCCCTGCATCCCTGTTAACCCCGTTTTACGGTACTTATTCATTACCACTATAACTGACTCCAAAAGCTATAAGAAACTGTAACCAAAAATTAATGAACAAGAAACAGCTTTGGAACAAATCCGATTAACCGTCAATAGGTCCCCATTTATCCACGAGCAAGTTTAAACCTGTTCAATCGGTAATCCAATAATGCCTGCTGAACAGCTTTTCTTGTAAACTCCCGGTTAATGTATTCCAAAACTGGTGTCTTAGTTTTGTAATCACCAATAAAGTAATTACGCAAACTTTGTGCGGACGCGAAAATCGGGAAGTGTTCCTAAACTTAATCCCTTCAAACAAGGGAATAATCGTTCTCATTAAAATGTAAATTCGTTGAATTGTGACAAGAGCTGGGATGGATACGCCCGAGTTTTCGTTCGATACGCTTTTCCGCTATTCAAATATTATTATGCAGGAGTTCGTATTATTCCCTGAACTAACGGCTAACTTCTTACACACACACAATTTATGTCTCTTGATTATGTGTATGTATAGACAGAGTCGCGCTGCAAAAGAACTCAATCAAACAGGCCAACTTTATTATGCCTGTGTGCATGACAGCTTTGTCTTACAATCGCGCCACATCATTGTGCCGTCATTGTGTTATTCTAGTGTGCGTGTCTTTTGCGGCCAACACTTGGACGCATTTTTTTTCGACGAGAGCTTTGACTGTCTATCTAGACATATTTATATCTTTACATTACGTTTATTACCTAGATCAGCGAATGCTTGGAGTTGTCGCTCGTTTATTGTTATGGTAGGATCATCTTTATGTAACAGATACTGAAAGGAGTAATAGATTTATGAGATAACTACGTTTTAGAAGGATCTGATTTCATTGCCCATTGGGCTTTTGAGAGATGGCACACAAATCCTTTAATAAAATTTACATCTACGAGTATGTTGTGTTTATTCATTGTTGCACAATTAATATCAAATATTGTTTTTGTATTGCAATTATGTTACACGTAAATGAAGCAAAAGGAGTATGTAAGGATCGTAGCAATTGGGAAAAAGGCATGAGTTTACAATTATTTTGTTATAACACTCCAAGCAACTCATAAGTAGAATTTATTTTCGTTTTTAATAACCACTGCAAAATGACTAGGTGATGACGTGACATGACTGCATGATAGTTTTTCCAGTATTTTCAGTGAACCTAATACAAATAATCAACACCACAGCAAAAACCGTTCCTCTATCAGTGATCTTTAGCATTGACACCGACCGGACGAACTTCTGAAAACTTCACCCCTTGAACGCACCTGCCTTTATTATTTATAGAATCAAATTGCTTTCCATTCTCTATATGAATAGAATACAGGAACTGGGAAACTAATAAAAAGATTTGGAATCGATAAAAGATGTCCAAATGGCACGAATTCGGTCAATTTTAAGTTCAGCCAGTCAACCAAGTATATATACATATTTACTACAATACATGCCGAACCTCTCCCCCCCCACCTCAGTATTGATAACTTTCTACACAAAAGTTACATATTAAATCTTAGCTTATAATTTAAATTTTGAAAGCACTTTCTTGGATCCCTTTTCCTTTGGAATTTCACTGGGGCGTTAAAAGAATTACAAACACTATTAGCCTGTTTTACCCAGAATTGTGCTTCATTTACGGCGGGTTTAATGTTACGAGGGATAAGTAACCAACAGGTTAGCTTTGTTTAATAAAACAAATTATTTAAAAAACAAAAAACCCGACTGTTAAAATACATAACTGAAAAACACGCCTGCGATACCAAAATTTTAGAGATTATAATGCTTATTTTTCTCTTTTCAGTTATGTGTTTTAGTATTCGGGTTTTTTGTTTTTTAAATCTATTGTTTTATTTCCAGCTTTTTGGTTTTCTTAAGATATATATATGGAAGTGCCTCATTTCTGGCTATTATTTGATATCAATAATGTTGTAATTTATTTAAAAAAAAACTTTTTCTTCCTTTTTTGTATTTGCAGATGCAACATATAAAATAATATTATATAGCCTATGTCACTCCCACAATTAAGACGAATATATCGACACCTCTTACGTTAAAATCCATCAAGCCGTTTAGGCTACAGAGCGTGCCACATACATACTTTCGAAAAACATTACCCTCCCTCTGGGGCAGTCGGGTAAAAAAAAATTTGAACTCCATACAATTAACGGAGTTGTCAACATTTGTCGATTGCATGTCTAGGGACGCCAATGTTAGTTAGTGTAACTAGGGACCAAATCTTGTAGTATCATTGCTTAGTGTGGGCACCAGAACTTTGGTAGTTATGAGTTTGATGCCACGCAGTTTGCACGGCCATTGTTGTTAGTGTCACGGAATGTTCAAAGTGTACCTGGAGAGTTTTGAATTGAAATTGTGCTTGTTGGATTGTGCGCTTGTGGGTAGTCGTTAAAAGTTGTACATGTTGTTCTTTGGATTTTTTGAAATAATTAGAACTCACACCACGCAATTATTATATTATTTCTAAGAAACCATTCATCGTAGTGATCATTTTATTACACGTCAATACGCTGATGATGAATGCAATGATTAAACTGATAACTTTGGTAACAGCTAGCAGTAACAAGGAAGCTTACACGCTATATTAATTACAAACCAATGTACGATTTTATCAATGCAACAACTGTGTTGCCACTGATAAAATCAGTTTTTTATTCCACTGAATATTTCCATCAAAGCTCGCAGACAAAAACAAAAAACAAAAATCTAAAATGCAGACAAGATTTTTTTTAAATTTACATAGAATGAGTTTTGCGATATTTTAGAATATAGAATACTTGAAGTACTATTTGTTACTATTAGCCACAACGACTATTATAACCATTCCTAAAAATCGGTATGTAGGCGTTTCGACCGCTTACTAAGTTTATACTCATTAAGTATGAGTATAAACTTAGTAAGCGGTCGGCTTCCAATCTAACCAGACGTAGCTGAATACAATATTTGAAAAACGTATATTTTTACAATGTTTGTAAATATGTGAGCATCATGTACCTATCACATAATTCATTTATCTGTCATTGCTTTATTTTTCATTCTTTTTTTACCTATTCTGGTATAGTAATTTTATTCTAGGTGCATAGGCTTCACATATAATTTTAAAATGTACCTATACAAAATTTTTAAAACATTTTAAAAGAGTAACGGTGGAGTTTCTTGCCCATTCTTCTCCATACGAAACTACCTTTTGGAAGGGGCAATTAGAATCAATTCTATTTTTTTTTTTGTTAATTTTGACGTTCAAAAGTGCCTTTTATGTGCCTATTTGAAATAAATAATTTGACTTTGACTTTGACTTTGAAAACAATATTTTACATGGAGCAACTGCCTATTGACTGCCACAACCCTGTTAATTGGTAGCACGATACTCCATGGTAAGACTAGAAGACTTTCGGACTTCTGACTACCCGTAACGACTATCCCTTAAAAAGTTCTTCGAATCACAGCTGGGATCAATGGCTATTCACATAGATACCTATACACCGAATAATCGTGTTATCACACAAAATTATCTACTTACATTTAAATGGAAACAACGACGTGATTTTATTTGGTTTTGATTATTTTCAATCGATCATCATTATTGTGTTTTAAATCAATATCTTAAGATTAAAAGTTGATATATAGTTTTGTACCAAACTCTCTTTTCCATATTGTGCTTAGATAAATCTTTATACCTTCCTAATAAATGCTTAACAGTATTTCCTGTGTTTTTGCTCTGCTAACCTCCCCAACAAAGGCCTTTGCCCAGGAGTGGGAGAGCGTAGGCTAGTAAAAAAAAGTCAATATCATAAGATCAAGTCTGACACACAAGAATTGGGCGTCGTTATGTATCTTCTTCTATATTTTGTTCAAGTCCCTGGGAATAGATCGTTTCTTTTATGGTATTTATTTTAAACAATAGTAAAAGATTATTACTTATATTTAATATGAGTGTAGTATTGTGTTTGTGTGCATGATTTTTAATCTAGCAAGTATCAATGGACCTTAACAAATTACAATATGGATGATGCCTGGATAAAAAAAGAAATCCTATTAGTCCATCAGTCAGATAATAAAAAAATATTAGACACGTATTTCTTGCTTTGTCATATTAATAAAAATTACTTAGTTAAAACGCATTAAAGTTGGAGAGTGGGGGCTCGATACGTCACAATTCAGTATAAAATCTAGCAAGACGTCACGTCACATTTTAACTCAATGTATCGCTTCTCTTCTTTTGATTACGTAAATAAAGAAAAAACACGTGTCCAATATTTTTTAATAACCTTGGTACCTGACGGGCAAAAAGATAATTGTCATCATCCCTCAACGTGGAGATGACTATACAACAGTAAATTTAATTTAGTCACTATAGTCGCGGCTGATCGCCAAAACCCATAGCCGGCTCATTACTACTATTTCGTTTGAAAAAATCACGTTTTAAATTTCTATTTCAGGATTTGTTCGATATTATCAAAACACTCCTATCCATTAATATTGCCAGCATTTTCATTTTTGTCATATGTCATCTCCACATTGTACACAGTCGCAGAACGAAAAGGCTGAGCAAACCGATGCCTATTTTTACAAGCATTTTATTAACTTCTTTATTCGTATTGGTTGTTTAAGTTGTTATTTTTCCATTGATACTGATGTCTAATACGAACTGCCAAAATAATGAAACGAAATCGCAGTTCGATCAAATTAAATTAACATAATATCTTTGTGGCAAAGGACATTGTAATTATTCGAGAGTGTTTAGTAATACTCGTTCCGCAAGTGTACTGCCTTTATGTAAACTTACGGTGGAATGCAAAAAACAACAATAGCTTTTATGAAATCGGAAATCGTAATCGATTGACGTAAGAGTACACGTAAATCATCGATTTCCGTTGCTTCATGATTTTAACCTTTTAAGAAATTGTGTAACAGGAAAAGTATAATGAAATATCTGATGATGACGTAAAATTTAGGGCATTGCATAAATTAAAAATTGTTTCTTTATGTTGATATCATATAAAACTAACTTATTTTCCGAATTTATACTCTTTGCCAGTGATGACCTATGGCTCTGAAACTTGATCGCTCACAATGGGCCTTATAAGAAGGCAAAAACTCACCAAAAGGGCAATGCATAGGCAACCGACATAGACCGAAGAATTGCCTTACTTAAGTGGCAGTGGGCAGGGCACATTGCTCGCAGACCAGATGGCCGATGGGGCCGAAAGGTTTTGGAATGGCAACCGCGTGCCGAAAGACGTAGCGTTGGAAGGCCTCCCCACAAGGTGGACCGATTATGAAGGCCTTGTGAAGGCCACAGGAATCCGCTGGATGCGGAAAGCATAGAACCGATCGAAGTGGCAGTGCTTGCGGGAGGCCTATGTCCAGCAGTAGACGTCTTTCGGATGAAATAATGATGATGATAATACTTTTATCGTAACGAATTCTTTTCTTTTTCGTTTATGAATATTAATATCGTTATCAAGCACATTTGCAACTAAATTGCTAATAAAATTCGTTAGATATGTATCTAACTCACGTTTGTAAATCACTTTACAATGATATAAATGATAAAACATCGATTATCCTATAAAGTCAATATAGGCTATCGTACGATCTTTTCAACTGCACGAGTATGTTATATCTAATCTTTTATTTTGTAAGATGCTCTAAACTCTTGCGGATGCCAATAGTACCACGTTTCATAATCTGCTAGGTTTAAGGTCGTTATGTAAAAACAGACTTTTTATTTTCTTTCCTTACTAAGTTTATTATTGGTCTGAAGCGTTAACACAAATAAAAGTGATGTGCAATCTAAATTATTTGTTATCTGTTTTTGTTAAAAATATAATTAAAATATCAGGTGTAAAAAAACGTATAACTACTCGTACTAACAACTATTCTGTTTTTTGCATTCGTACATAACCAGGGACAGGTCATTGACCCTTTGCCAAAATACCGCAGTGACCCAACGGTGTCAGATGGCATTTACAGTTTAGCTGAAACGACGAACAGCTGATGCATGGTAGGTAGTTTGGTTAGTTTTGCTGTGTATTATCGATTTGGGTAGTATTAATTTTTTATATAATTTCAGGAAGTACAACAAGACTAATCGTTTTAGTCATTGTGCACAATTTGAAGCTAGTTCTCAATAAACGCATAGGACTGATATGTATGTATTATATATTTTTTTTTTTTGTCGGTATGGTAACTAAATAAACGAATGAATTGCAACAAAATCTTACGGAAAAAAACACAGTAAAAAACGTTGTCTCGATTATTATGAATAAAAAAACATTTTTGAATTGTAAATTCCATAAAAAAGTAATATGATTTCCACTTATACCTACTATTTCATCTATTTGCATCACTACTCAAAACCCAAATAAAAAACCGAACGGAAAAAAAATCGTTTGTCGAACTTGCCTTATTTATAGAGTACTCACTACCAGCCATTTTGAATTGAACTCATTAATTAATTCTTCTTACAAAAAACATAGACACAGCACTCCCGTACTTCACACCACACCACGGGAGTTATTAAGCGATTATGTCGCCACGTATCACAAACACCGACTGAAATGTGTACAAAATCGTGAGTTTTATCACAAGATTGATATCAGACTAAATGGCGATAAAGTCGACAATAAAAGAATTGTGTAGAGAAATCAGTATGCCTTAATAGTGTTCGGTTATTTAATAATTTAATTGAATCTTATTGTGTGGACTCCGTTTTATGGTTGCACGGGTAAATGTGGAAACCAAAGACTTTTAATGAGACTGAGGGTTTTATTGTAGGTATTGTGAGATATCAAGGATTTCGAATGCAATTTAACACTAGAATACTAATCTTATTTTATCACCATGCCATTTTAAAAATTAATCGAAATTTTGTTTTAGACTTTTTACTGAAATTGAAGAATCTTTTAATGAAATAGCAGGGAAGGATTCTACCTTTCTTACATTGAAAACGTTTTTTTTAAGGGGAAGTCATAACAGTCCATAAATTAACCTTAAACCGCATTTTTTTAATAAACAAATTCTATAAGTCTGACAGTGCTGATTTTTATAGACGCTATACATTAATGCATGAACTATCGAATACATAGAAATAGCTGTTCTAACTCATAAAAGTAAAAAAAGGTTCAGTAAATAAATTACCTTATAATTCTAATGATCGCCTACAGACGATCACGTTGTCAATATTTCGGTAACGGTGTAAGCTAGCCGGTCGCGGGCCCCCTATATACCCGTTACGAGTTATCCTTAGTTGGAAAAAACGTACATCCCAATGCGTCCCCGCACTTGCCGGTTTTTTTTTGGGTAATTTGATAACCAAAAAAGAAACCGACTTGGCCGGTTTCTTTTTGGTTATCAAATTACCCATTTTTGCATTTGCATTTCGGACCATGCACAATGAAGGGTTAGTAGTTGGGATTATTTGGGATGAATGTAGGTATTCCAAAAACAAACTTAACATTGTAATTGAAAAACATGTTCTCCCATACATCGATATACGTCACGGTCAGTTGTCCAACTGCAAATTTAAGTTGGTCGACTATTACTCGTTAACTTGTCTAAGCCTACTTCGCTGTGATAGTTTTACTTTTAATTTCATTATATGTACTACTGCCATGATGTTTTTCACATCATCCGTCGGTCATCGTCCATCGTTTATGAAGTAAGCAAGGAACCCTTATGGGTTCCTTGTTTACTTCTACGGAACCCTAAAAACCGACCGCAGGTGGCACCTCAGACTGTGATTATTAGTACCTACTAGGGGTTGGTCCATAAAATAGTGTGATTAAAATCAAGTATTTGCGTTTAGTGATAAGTAACTACAAAGAATCATGCTGCTGCTCGTATCTTTATATATATAATTTATAATACGTCAAAAAGTTTTTTTTTTATAGCACCGTATTTTATAATAATGTGGTATGGCAGTAATTGTAGTTAAATATAAAATTATATGTTTTATTTTATTTTTAATAAACAACCTCTATGTGTAGTAAATTATAAAATTATTATAGGTATATGGTTCATTTTATTTTTAATAAACATCCTGTATGTGTCTTTTGTTTATAACCTTTAATTTCTATAATGATATAGTTTCAAAATGAACCCTTATAATCAACCGGCAAATTAACATGGATAAATAAACTAAAAAAACAAACTAAAATAAATTACCCTTCTGTATATTCTTTCTAACATAATTTTTCGTCCAATGTCGGCTTAATGAAAAATTATTGCTGATAAAAAATAATAATACATTCAATGAATCAATATTATAATATTTATGTGTTATCTTATCTATAGACTCGCTAATCCCGCGCAGATATATAGTTCACTTCTTGAGAAATTAACTCCAAAAATCAATAAGTCATTATATAATACTCATTCGTCGATATCAGTCGTCTTTGGTCTATCATAACAATCAATCAATCTGCCTAGCCTTTTCCCAACTACGTTGGGGTCAGCTTCCACGAATGGATAGAATAAGAAATGAGTACTTAAGAGGAAGTCTGAAAGTGGCACCGGTGATTGAAAAGTTGTGCGAAAAACGGTTAGCATGATATGGGCATGTGATGCGGAGAAATGAGGAAAATGTCGTGAGGAAAGTCTTGAGTATGAATGTCGATGGCTATAAGAGTAGGGGAAGACCAAAGAAACGATGGATGGACTGTGTGAAAGATGATATGGCTAGAAAGGGGGTGACTACAGATCTCTGTAGTCACCCCCTTTCTAGCCATATCATTGTCATCTGACAACTAATAGAGAAGTATGGAAGAAAGGGACATGTTGCGCCGACCCCGAATAAATTGGGATAAGGGCAGGAGAATGATGATGATGATGATGTTGGGGTCGGCTTCCATTCGGTCATCCAAACGGATGCAGCTGAATACCAGTATTTTACATGGAGCGGCTGCCTATCTGACCTCCAAACCAGAGTTACTGGGTAGTACTATATCCCTTGGTAAGATGGTGGTAGGTGGTTTTATTGGACTTTCGGGCTTCTGACGACTCGTAATGACTGTCAAAGATCCACGAATGACTATCGGGACCAACGGCTTAGCGTGCTTTCCGAGGCACGGAGGAGTCTCGGTATTTAAAGATGGTCACCCATCCACCAAACCCAACAAGCGTAGCTTAACCAGATGGATCGACCCGTGCGGCTGTTATTACCTAGCCACGAGCTTCTCCATTGGCCATTCATGATATTAAATATAATTATTATTATTCAACTAGCGACTCGCCTCTGCTCACATGAGTGCTATATCTGAGTTAAGTATTATTTAGTTATAATTATGCACATAAACGTCCCTTCCGGAATAAATTGTCTAAATTATGGTGAAAACTATAACAAAATCCATTGTGTAGCTTAGAAGACCTAAACGGACATACAGGCAGACTCAAAAAGCGACTTTGTTATAATTATGTATAAGTAACAGGTTCAGGACCTAATTTTTGACGTAATTGCACAACAAAAATCACAATGGAATGTATCAAGGCTCTTGCAGACTGGGGCGATATCACGGGCGCAACAGGCATATTTCTGCCTGTCACGCCCGCGATATCGCCCCAGTCTGTACGAGCCTTTACACTGGAAAATAAATGTAAATATTCAAACACCTTTTTTTTGTGGATGGGAAATCATCAAATAACTTCTCCCGCTCTGGGCGGAGCGGGAGGGTGTGTCAGACTCTTACTGACTAAAACCCACCCGTATTCCTTCCGTTGCCTGTGTTGCGGGGGCCTCGGTGACCCATTACTACCTTCCCACGATCCCGGCAGGCATCGGCCCTAGTGGACCCCTACATTGTGCTGACGACATCTCTTTGAGGCGCGATTATATTGTGCTACATTTACATTCCAGTGTGATAGGATACATTTCCGTTGTGATTTCCGTTGTGCAATTACGTCAAAAAATTGTTCCTGACCCTATAATAGAAGTACATAACGACCGATAAAAAACATAGTTATTATTTGAAACGTTGTACTTCTGTTACAACAATCTTAAGTTACCAACTTGTCATTCGGATGTAGAAATTCATGCATTTACAAGCTTACAACCATGAACCATCGTCGACCGCATCATGGCTAAATATCGGACTTTATGACTGTTGTCAAACGCGAGCCTTATCAAAATAAAATCGCAGTGTACAATCACGGAACTTAATCCTTGAGCAGATTGACATACTGTAGCCATTTCATAATTATGACTGACCAAGAACGTTACTGGTTTTCCCATAGTCAATGATAAATGTTGGGAATCAAACACAACATCTTGCGTCCGGTCTGCATAAGCAGGCGGCGTGATCAACGCATCATCGGTATGCTGAGGCGCGGCGCGACGACCACTCGCTTCCTCTGATTCCACCACGATGGACGATTCTCCTCTCTAATTTTATTATTAATAGCGCTCCCCGCGCTATCAATAATTTATAATTGTTCCTAATTATTTGCGGATCAATAAACCTGTAATAACTATTACAACTTTCTTGAATTTCATCATAATTTCAGCCGAAAGACGTCCACTGCTGGACATAGGCCTCCCCAAGCACCGCCACTTCGACCGGTTCTGTTCTTCCCGCATCCAGCGGATTCCTGCGGCCTTCACAAGGTCATCGTTCGACTTTGTCGAAAGCCTCCCAATACTTCGTCTTCCGGGAGGCGGTCGCCACTGGTTTTGGACCTTTTGGCTCCATTGGCCATCTGTTCTGCGAGTAATGTGCCCTGACACTTAAGTTTGGTAATTTTTCAGGCTATGTCAGTTACCTTGGTTCGCCTGCGGATCTCTTCATTTCTGATTCAATCACGTAGGGAAAGTCCAAGCATAGCCCTCTCCATTTCCCTTTGGGTTACTTTTAGCCTTCTAATAAGGCCTATTGCCTGTTGCCTATTGCCTACGTCTACCTAGGACAAGTTATCCAGCTCGGTAGACACAACTTTGAGAAAGAAGCCGACAGGAGGATCCGATTGAGTTGGGCACCGTTTGGAAAACTTCGTCAAGTCTTCACGTCGCCAATCCCGCAGTGTTTGAAGAGTAACGTCTCAACCAATGCGTCCTTCCCGTTATTACATACGGTGCCGAAACATGGACACTGACAGTCGGGCTGGTCCACAAATTAAAGGTCGCTCAGCGCGCCATGGAGCGGGCTATGCTCGGAGTTTCTTTGAAGGATCAGATCTGAAATGAAGTTAGCCGGAAGAGAACCGGAGTTACCGACATAGCCTGCACAGTCAGCAAGCTGAAGTGGCAGTGGGCTGGCCATGTGTGTCGAAGGACCGATGGCCGGTGGAGCAGACGAGTCCTGGAGTGGAGACCGCGTATCGGCAAGCGTAGTGTGGGACGCCCCCCAGCTAGATGAACCGATGACCTTAAAAAGGTGGCTGGGACAGACTGGATGCGGAAGGCGGAGGACAGGGTGTTGTCGCGCGGTCTGGGAGAGGCCTATGTCCAGCAGTGGACTGCTATAGGCTGAGTTGATTGATTGAAGGCCTATTGTGAGCGACCACGTTTCAGTAGCATAGGTCATCACTGGCAAAAAAGTCTAACATAGGAAAACATTACTAATAAATAAAGTTACTATTTTAAATTTATGAAATGTCTTAAATTAGACATTTTCGAATAATATTTATACTTTTCCTGTTACACAAATTCTTAAAAGGTTGGAATAACAGAAATCAATGATTTACGTGTACTCTTATGTCAATCGATTACGATTACCGATTTCATAAAATCTATTGTTTTTTGCACTCCACCATAAGTTTACATAAAGGCAGGCACACTTGCGGAACCAATATTGTTAAACAATCTTGAAATAATAAAATTTCCTTTGCCACATAAGTATTATGTCCATTTAATTTGATCGAACTACAATTTCGTTTCATTATTTTGACAGTACGTATTTAAAATCGGTATCAACGGAAAAATAGCAACTTAAACAACCAATACGAATAAACAATCAAATAAAAATCTTGTGAAAATGGGCCTCAGTTTGCTCAACCTTTTCGTTTTGCGACCGTGTACAATGTGGAGACGACATTTATGACAAAAATTAAAACGCTGGCAACACGCACTGGTCGAAGATTTTCGTCTTGTAATACTGCTGTATGTGGGACGTAACTTCTCGAACGACGTAACTTTTTTTTGGGTGGGAAATCATCAAATAACTTCTCCCGCTCTGGGCGAAGTGGGCGGGTGTATCAGACTCTTACTGACTAAAACCAACCGGTGTTCCTTTCGTTGCTTGTATTGCCAGAAGCTACGGTATCCCTTTCGGACTTTCCCGCGACCCCGGCAGAAGTTGGACCTACCTAACTGGACAGTTTGTCCTAAGTAAATATACTCGTCCACAACTTCGAGTGTAGCGTCTCCGATCTTCACGAGAGTGGGTGGCTTTGAAGCTCAAAAACAACTAAGCGTTGGGTGATGACGGGATTACGGCCGAACTCCTAAAGGCCGGTGGAAAACTCGTTCTCAAGGCCCTCCAGAAGCTGTTTGATTCCGTCATACTCAAGGGAAAAACGGCACAGGCATGGAACAGAGGTGTGGTGTCGTTTTTCTTTAAGAAGGGCAACAATACCCACCTTAAGAATGATAGGCCCATCTTACTTCTGAGCCATGCCTACAAGCTGTTTTCAAGAGTCATCCCGAACCGTCTTGCGCTCAGGACGACTGACGACTTCCAGCCTCCCGAACAACCCGTTTCCGTAAAAATTTTAGCACCGTAGACCACATACATACGTTGCGGCAGGTTACACAGAAGACCGAAGAGTATAACCTGCCTCTCTGCTTGTCGTTTGTGGACTACGAAAAAGCCTTCAATTCAATCGAGGCATAGGCTGCAGTGCAGCATATGTTTCAAATCGCAGTACGCTGAAGGGACTGCCCCTTCAACGGTGCCAGATCGACTATCGGTACATCGAGCTGCTTAAGTGTCTTTAAGAAAACGCCAATATATCAGTTCGATTCCAGGACCTGACCTCGAAACCTACCCTTCTGCAGTGAGGTGTGAGGCAGGGAGACGTTATCTCTCCAAAACTGTTCACCACTGTAATGGAGGATGTCTTCAAGGTTATGGACTGGAAAGGGCTAGGCATCAACATCAATAGCAAGTACATCACTCACCTTCGGTTTTCCGAGGACCTCAGTACAATGCTCGATGACCTCAGTAGAGCTTCCGAAAGAGTGGGTATTAAAACATACCACAGTGTCTCAAGACGAAAGTCTTTGACCAGTGCGTGTTGCCAGTGATGACCTATGGCACTGAAACGTGGTCGCTTACAAAATACCCTTATTGAAAAGCTAAAAGTCACTCAAAGGGCAATGGAGAGGGCTATGCTTGGAGTTTCCCTACGTGATCGAATCAGAAATGAAGAGATCCGCAGGCGAACCAAGGTTACCGACATAGGCCGAAGAATTGCCAAACTTAAGTGGCAGTGGGCAGGGCACATTGCTCGCAGAACAGATGGCCGATGGGGCCGAAAGGATCTGGAATGGCGACCGCGTACCGGAAGACGTAGCGTTGGAAGGCTTCCTACAAGGTGGACCGATGACCTTTTGACCGCCACACGCGAAGTTGTGGACAAAGTATGTTTTCTTGACTTTGAAGCATTTTAAATCCTGGGACCCGAAAATGATCATCATCTTTCTCCTGCCATTACCCCAATTTATTTGAGGTCGGCGCAGTATGTATTTTCCTTCCATACTTCTCTATTAGTCGCCACCTCTGTAGTCACTCCCTTTCTAGCCATATCCTCCTTCAAGCAGTCCATCCATCGTTTCTTTGGTCTTTCCCTACTCGTATAGCCATCCACATTCATACTCAAAACTTTCTAGCGACATTTCCCTTGTTCCTCCGCATCACATGTCCTTACCATGACAACCTATTTCTACATTATTCAGTCACCGCTGGCGTCACTTTCAAACTTCCTCAATCATACTCATATACTCATTTCTATCCATTCGCGTAACACCACACATCCCTCTTAGCATTCTCATCTCAGCTGCATGCCTTTCATTCATCCCTTCGCGAAAATGATCATTACTTATAATTAGGTAGAATAGAATAGAATTTCATTATTTACTAATTTAAAATTTGCACAATAGCGATAGGTTGCCAAATAAGGGTATTTCTTTACAATTAATTTGGATCTAGTATCGTTTGGCAGTAGTTGGGGGGTAAAAGGGGCTAAAGTTGGTAGGGTTTGGGTCCCCGATTATAATGTTACCACTCTTATTAAAAGGTAACGCATATTTTTCGAGAAATTAATAAAAAATGTTTCTAACCTCAAATCCGATAAGAAGCGAAAAACGAAACGTTTAAAATGGGCGATTGACAGCCAAATCTTCCCCAGCATCTGTAGTCAGTATCCAGTATCAGTATTTGTAGTCAGTCCATGGTATAAAATGTCGGGCAAATTCGATAACACGGAACGTAAACAATAAAACAGGTATGCCATTTGCGTCATGTGTCACTGTCATTTGTTTTCGATCGTTCCGTTTCTCCTCGAGTTGCGTGAATTTTTTCTCTGTGTTTGTACTTCCACTGATCGTATATGTGTACAAAAGGCAATGTTACTACAGTTACTAGGAGAACTTAGGATGCAAGAGCGAGTGAAGCGAGCTCGGGACTTGGGGCACCCCGACTCGGACAGGTTAGGTTCGAAGGGGATGGCGGGGTCTAGTGAGCGAGCGGAGCGAGCGAACTCAGACCCCGCTATCCCCTTCGAGGTTATTTTTTTTTAAACCCTAGAGGCCCACGAAGCGGTCCTCATACTACGCCTTTTAATAGACTTTAAGTATTTTGAGGTTAGGTTACAATAATTTGTTTTTCTCAAGAACGGTGTGCTACCTTTTCATGGGAGTGGTGCCAGGGGGCAAGGAGCACCTCTCCCCCAATCTCCCCCGCGAAGCTGGGCTCATACTACGGCTTTTTAAGTGACTAAGACTTTTGAGGTTAGGTTACAATAATTTGTTTTTCTCAAGAACGGTGTGTTACCTTTTCATGGGAGTGGTGCCAGGGGGCAAGGAGCACCCCTCCGCCAATCTCCCCCGCGAAGCTGGGCTCATACTACGGCTTTTTAAGTGACTAAGACTTTTGAGGTTAGGTTACAATAATTTGTTTTTCTCAAGAACGGTGCGTTACCTTTTCATGGGAGTGGTGCCAGGGGGCAAGGTGCACCACCCCACCCCAACCTCCTCCCCCACTCCCACCCCCCTTCTCCTGCCAAACGATACTAGATTTTTACCATTAATTTCTTCCTGAACATACGTAGTAGGCTCGTGGGTCAATAATAACATTCACATGGATCAATCGTTAAGGTAAAGCAACGCTTGCTGAGGTCGATCCATGGATGGGTGACCATCCATTACATATCAAGCAACCTCAAATCAACCCCACCGCACCTCGGAAAGCACGTCAAGCCATTGGTCCCGACTGTCATTCGAGGATCTTTGGCAGTCGTTACGGGCAGTCAGAAGCCCGAAAGTCTTTTTTTTTTTTTTTTTATTTTTTTTATTTTTTTTTTTTTTTTTTTTTATTTTTTTTTTTTTAGGGTGGGAAATCATCAAATAACTTCTCCCGCTCTGGGCGGAGCGGGAGGGTGTGTCAGACTCTTACTGACTAAAACCCACCCGTATTCCTTCTTGTTGCCTGTGTTGCGGGGGCCTCGGTGACCCATAAGTACCTTCCCGCGACCCCGGCAGGCATCGGCCCTAGTGGACCCCTACTTTTGTGCTGACGACATCTCTTTGAGGCGCGCGTGGAATACGACGCGCCGTCGACCCGGGCCTGGTCCTTACCGGACGGTGAGCTACCCATTGCTCACCGTCCGCAAGCCCGCGCCTACGGTGGCCGGAAATCCGCCCGGGATTCCCGACGCCCTGGGCGTCTCCTGCGGCGGCTAGGGGCGAGAGGGCGCGAAACTTGCCTTTCCCTCAACCGTCCCTCCTCCTCCTTTGCGAGCATTACTGCTTCGCAGAAGGAGGTGACGGCTGCCCATGCCCTCTCGCTCCGTACCATGGCCTGAACCAGGGCCGGACGCGAGAGGTCTCTGCCGCCGATCGCCTCCACGAGGACACGGCGGTGCTCTGCCCAAGCCGGGCAGACCTCCACCGTATGCTCCACCGTGTCCTCCAGGCGATCCACACAGTGGTGACACCCGGACGTTTCCTCCCGCCTTATCCGACACAGGAACCTCCCGAAGCTGCCGTGTCCGGTGAGGACCTGCGTCACGCGGAAGGTGAGGACGCCGTGGCGCCTCTCCAGCCACTCCTCAAAGAGGGGACTTATCGCCGCAATCGTGGCGTGCCCAGCACTGGGTTGCAACAACCGTACTTTCCATGACGCCATGAAGCCCGAAAGTCTGTGGTATTTTGCTACACAAAGCCACATCTTTATGCTATAATTATTATTTTACCTTTTTTATAATTCCTGTACTGCTACACAAAGCCACATCTTTATGCTATAATTATTATTTTACCTTTTTTATAATTCCTGTACTGTTTTCCTTGCTTCAAACATATGAAATCATATTGTTTCTCTAACTTTCTTACATATGTTTGAACACCACAGCTGAAAAGCAACACCACAATGAACTGTTTCTAACACTGAAGACTGTATTTTATATTATTAAGTTTCTCTTGTTGTAAAATAGCATACTTTTATCCATTGACATCTTCAATCATAAATTGTCATCTGTCTAATATTTTATTTCTCTATGAATCGTACCTGCCTGCCGATCCAGACCAACTAACAACTAACTGCCGTCCAAGCGTCCCGTGCACTCGGACCGGCACCCTAGAATACTTTTAATATTTAATCTAATCTTTTTAATATTTAGTAGTAAGTACTAATACTGTAGTTTTCTTTTTAACGTGACTTACGACTGACTCTCCGGCCAATCGTAACGTTACAAGTCTGACAACCACTCTTACCAAGGGGTATCGTGTAACACAGTAACTGGATTGTGGAGGTCAGATAGGGACTCGTTCCATGTAAAATAGTAGTATCCACCTGCATCCGGTAAGGCTGGAAGCCGACCTCAACGTAGTTAGGAAAAGGCTTCCATTGATTCATAATGTCAAAAGAATACAAAACCACGTGAGTGAAGCCGCGGGCACAGATAAGTTGTATTACATAAAGACACAATCTTTCATTGCTTTAACAAATCCAAAGAAACAACAATAAACAGCACTTCACACATCAAACCCCATTACAAAACATAAGCAATCGTCACATCAATAACTGGAAATAAAATTCTACACGAGAAATATGATAGAACCCTTTTAGATCAAATTGGCGGTGGAACAATAATTGACACTGTCGTAATGTTATACTGTGACGTGTATTTTTCTCGCTCCCCTTGTAATATAAAGGGAGAGATGATTGACGTTACATGTAATATGGTGTTGTTTGCCAATATCAGTAGCTCTTACAAGTAATTTTAAAAGAGCAATCATTATGATGAGGTTTGAAACTTGAGAGTTTGACATAGGCCAGCCAGGGCCACAAGTGACAGCTTTCAAAGCGATTCGTCTTTCAACAGGATTTACACACATAAGCTTTTCGGTAACTTATGTCAATCTAATAGAGCAGTGGTGGCCTACTGACTTAAGAGTTTACCACTCCTCTCAAAACGGTGAAGGAGAACATCGTGAGGAAACGGCATGTTCAAGAAATGAAAAATTCGGCGATATGTGACATCTACCAACCCGCAATGGGCCCGCGTGGTGGATTATATATAGCCCACTCCCTCTTGAAGAGAAGAGGCCTGTGTTCCAGCAGTGCGAACATTATAGGCTGATTATGCATGTCAATCCACATCATATACATTGTAATACATTTTTAACTTTTTTATCATCGTTATCGCTCATAGAATGTCACTTTGTCTTGCCTTGCCTTCAAATTAGATTTTGCTAGCAACAGTCAATGAGAGCCTAGCTTGAGAATATGTGCCAGCCAATATGAGTAATTCTTTACACGTCGACATCTCTAGTACCTTGTCGAATACACGCACTTACAACACAGTCCCACTTACACGTAAAAAGTCCGTTTGTGTTACCAGAAAGGATTTCTAAAGAATTCATAAATCAACTATCATTTTCGTGGTCTCACTTTAAGAATGATATATTGTAACTTTACGATAGGCCGGAGGGCCAGACGTAAGTCACATTAAAAAAATAAAACTATCATTTTCGTGGTCTCACACTGAGAACGTTATATTGTAACGTTACGATAGGCTGGACGGCCAGTAGTAAGCCACATAAAAAAAAAAAAAAAATATTAACAATAATTATAAAAAAAGGTAAGTATGAATAAGAGTTCCAGGCTTCAGAGTGTCGTAGCTCGGGACGCTTGGACGGCAGGAAACAGGATCGGCAAGCAGTAGTGGAACAGGATCGGCAGGCAGTAGTGGAACAGGATCGGCAGGCAGTAGTGGAACAGGATGAACCGGGTGAGGAGGAGCACGAAAACGAGGCTGGTATTTCCCACGTCGTAGCGGATCAGGCAGCCGCAGTCGGAATCTCTGTCCCAGGGAGTAAAAAGTGACTTACTACTGGCCCTCCAGCCTATTGTAACGTTACAATATATCGTTCTCAAAGTGAGACCACGAAAATGATAGTTTTATATTTTGGATTTAACTTAAAAATCCACATTAATATTATACATGCGAAAGTAATTCTGTCTGTGACATTTTCAAGCCATAAAGGCTGAATGGATTTCGATGAATGGCACACAGACAGACCATGACCTGGGTTAGGTCATAACTATAAAAATATCAGCCTATTACAGCCCCACTGGGCAAAGGTCTCTCTCACACAGAAAAGGCATGAGCTATCATCACGCTTGCGCGGGGCGGGTTGGCGATATTAAACTTATATTCACTATACATCCAGGTTTTCTCACGATGTTTTCCTTGACCAATGTCAGTGATATCCAAGATAGACCTTAATCATAGGACTACCACAAAATTCACTTTATCGGTAAAATACCAACGTATAATTTCCGAAATCCACGTGGGCGAAACTGCGAGCAAAGACTAGATATACATATTGCCAAAAATATCTAAATGTTTACAAAATCTACCACAAACTTTGTATTTAATTAAGTAGGCTTTCAATAATCTGTACCAATATTATTGAATTGTTGATTTAGCCCAAGTTTGTAACCAATTTCACAAGAACTAAAATTGTTAAAATAAACTAATATTTTGTTTAAAACCAAACTTTAAGCTAGACCTTAAGAAAACTAAGGCAATAAAGTGGTTGGTTAAATAATACGAACTAGGCTTTTAATGAAAAAAACAGTTTTATTCTTTTCAACACACTTGCTTGTAAAGTGACTCTTATGGCAACGCAAAAAAAAATGTAAAGTAAAAAACACGAGTTTACTGAATTATGAACCTAAATGGTTCATAAATCAGCTTATTACTTGTATTAAATCGTGTTTTTTTACTTTCGATTTTTTTTCAATATTCGCAAAGTTCTTTTATGTCTAAAAACAATGAATATTTTTGTGAATAAATAAATTATTTTAGGTTACACAAGATAAATCAATCATGAAAAAATGATCATTTCATAAATTATATATTATTCACTACATATTAACCAACCTGCACTGAGCCCGCGTGGTGGATTACGGCCCACTCCCTCTCACAGAGAGGATGCCTGTGTCCCAGCAGTGGGAACATTATAGGCTGATTAGGATGATGATTAACCTTAATTTGCGTATTAAAAACATTATTTTATGTTTATTATATTTTTATATAGGCTGTTCAGCGGTTCTGCAAGTGCCTTTATTTACACCTGTGCGCGCATTCCTAGCGCGCGGTTTTTTTTTTCCATAAAAGTTAATAACAATATAAGTCTGTCTTTTTTCCTCGCAAGTGTGTTGGAAAAACGTCATATGAAACGCGTGTGCTTTGATTACACTCGGCTCCTTTATCGCGTTCGCCTATGGCTCGTCCGAATAAAACTGCCTCGAGTGTAATGACTAACATAACACACTTGTATCATAATGTACTATTACGGAGATGAATCCCAAAAAAATAAAGACTCTTGACCAAAATTTCTTTTACTTAAGAAATAAAATACCTTTTATGGACGTTGGCGGCGCAACTCTGATTCATGCATACAACAAGATGAACCGAATGATGATAATAATGAAGATGTTATTGTTGCTAATTGCATAATCGAAGATAGGAAAATAAAAAAGCAGAAAAAAATGCAGTTAAAAGGCTCAAAAGTAAAAAGTGACAATTGCAATAATATTCTTTTATTACGACCTCATAGACGGGGTTTAGTGCCACACAGTTAAACTCCATAAGTCTCGCCTGCCTGTAATTTCCCCGTTCGTTGCAAATGAAAAAGTCAAGACGATGCATTCATAAAACCCATACCACCAGCTGCGAACAGCAATAAAAGAAAATTATAAGCAAAGCTTACAAGCATTCCGCCCCATCATCCCGACTCGCCGTTTTTTGTTTTAAACTTACAAAATTGCCTGCCATTTCTCAGGCGACCTTAGAAACAACGGACGACCGTAATGCGAAAATATATCCAGCCATTAGTATGGAAAAAACAGCAGTAGTGGAGGATCTCTAGACAAATTGGAAAATATCCTGTTTGCAAATTACAAATAATTCTCTACAAATGGGCTATGGATAAAATATGTTTTAATTTACATAACAAGGGACACTTTTGCTTTCTTTATTTTTTTCAATGACTGCTTCGTTTGAGAGTTGACGTTGTTGCTCCTTGTACTCAATGGGCCCCTCTTGTCTGATAATCAAAAAAATTGCTAGCTTCTCGCTCTCGTCTTTCATACAATACTCTTGTTTTGTTATTTAGTTCTACAGTGATTAAGATGTTTCAATAGATTTATTTTTGTCAAGGGCTTTTGATTTCGCCTTTGTCTTTGTTTTTTCTTATTGTACATAATGTTTGATTAATTCGTATTCTTTGTTTTTCGGGTTCCGTACCTTAAAAGGATAAAACGGAATCCTTATAGGATCACTCGTGTGTCTGTCCATCTGTCACAACCAATTTACTCCGAATCTACTGAACCGATTAAGTTGAAATTTGGTACACTTTTGAATTTGTGTAACGTAAATAAATTAATTTTCAATATGGGGGTCACTTTTAGGGGGCAAAATAGAAAATTTAAAAAAAGTTTGTTGTAAGGATTTCTTGTACGGATTTCAGACAATTTTTTTTATTATTTTAAAATTTATATTTTTAAGAAAATATATGAAAATTTACCAAATTGACCGAAAGTAGTTCTTTACTTATAGATTACACTTGATTGACTGTCTTTGGTCTTAAAAGAACATGGTAATACTGTCAATATTTTGCGTACAAACTTACATTTGCAGTGGGAATGTATAAAAGTACAAGTTTTTCCACCACAATGTTAAGTTTGCTCTTAGGATAAATTAATCCCAACTATGAACCCTTCATTGTGCGTAGTCCGACACTTACTTGACCGGTTTTTTTATATTGACATCTTCTCAGAGCTTTGTGCTTATATTCTTGAAATAAATAATTTTGTGGCTAACTCAGCGCTTGCGTCGGTAAGCCTTATCCACGCGTTATCTCTATACTGTCGCTATGCGATCGCGCACCCACCTGCCCTCTGGCTTTAGCCATTGTTTTGATTGGGATTTAGTGTCACGCAATAATTTAATGATGATTTAATCCACGTGGATTAATATCAGGCTTCACGTGGCCGCGATTCGGATCAAACAAGGGTCAAACGGTAATCCTCCCCAAAAATCATCGCTACTAGTTGCCCGGTCTGTGAAAGCGCTTAGTTTCATAAAGTTTTTTAGTTGTTTTCGAGAGGATAATCTTATTTGCAAACTAAATATTATTGTGTACTCGTCCTTAAGTCATCCAGACCTAGCCTGTATGATATTGTCAAGCGTGCAAGTGCAGGTGTGTGTCATTTTGATCGGCAGTCGTTCCCAGTGTTTCTAATTACGTAATATTATCAACCACGTCAGTTCTAAAAATAAAGTAAGTTCGCGGCGAACGGGAGATTCTTTTCACTCTCTTTCGATACAAACTCTGCTAATCATGTATGTAATATAACCAGTATAGATTTAATCAGAATCACTTGTTTGCCTATATGTAGATAAGCATCACGTTCTGTTACAATATGAGCAATATAACACTCGAATAAATTAAAATCAGGGTGGAAATTCACACCTGCTGTGTAAATGGAAAATCTATATTTATTTTTATCACAGGCAGATAATGGACTGTCAGACCACCAGTATAACGAATTTAATCTTTATGAAATTCCGTTTATATTTAGGTAGGCCTTTTGTATTACGGTAATGAGGATAAAAACTGCGACTTTCTCACTTCAGATGTCGCTACTATCCAACGTCTAAGAAATTGGCAGCTGTCAGTTTCCATACTTAATTACACCGTAATTAATTAACATTTTTTCGTTGTGCAGCTGTTGACTGCAATAATACAGGGACCCATGTATTTGACAAAGATGTTAAAAGACGAGAAACAATTTTCGTCTTTTTCGGAAGAAAGCTCTTGGGAAAAAATGGAAACCCAATACGAGTATTTCGTCGAGACTGTGAACCCAATATTCGCTATCCGTTTGAAACCTGAAGAGTTGAAAGGGAGAAATTCGTACACAGGTTCTCCCAAGAGAACTAAGTCTGTTTTCTTAACCTACAGGCACTTGTGATTATTGTATGATATTATGTAAATGTGTATGCGTGTTTTGTTTGTATTATCATATTAAATCAGTGCTAGAATTAACATCTCTGATGCTTTCAATCAGGAAGATGATCCTTGAGTTGGTTTTCAACTCTGATCAGGTTATTTCTGTCGAACGCCAGCAGTCTTGAACAAAAACGAACTTTAATTCAACAAACACAAAATAACCTATAAATTATAAAACATTCATCATTTATTGACTTTTTCACTACAGCTGGTTTTATACCAGTGGTAGATGCATCCCCTGTCTTTAGCTCATCTCTTAATAGTGATACACTATATATATTGCATACATATTTATCTAGTTTTCGTTTCATTTGTGATCGACATAAAAGTAAACATAAATACATCTATGGCGGTTAGTAGACGGACAACAGTGCTGCCACCTATGACGAGCTTTCAATTTTTAACCACATTATAATAAAACTAGATTATAGTCATATTGGAAACAAATAAATCTAAATGTCACGTATGTGGTGGATTAATAATAATTTCATGTCACACACACACGACAAGCAGTATATATATTTTTTGTACCGGCAACAAGTATGTAAGTACGAAAAGCATTTTGAATAGAAGAGCATGAGAATGGTATCTCATATCCCAAGCAGCAAAAACGAGTACTATAAAAAACCATAGAACGTTTTGTAAAAAACTGTCCTTGGTCCTATAAAAACCCAAAGAACGTATCTTTTATTCGGAAGTGGCGCATTTATATCTCTGTTCAGTGACTAAATAATTTTATTGCAGTGTTCCAAATGACGAAACAGTCGAACAAAATCTATGTAACAGTGATGCAGGTCTCAAAATAATGATGTACTGGCTACTGTAGGGCCTTTTATAGTACTTTTTCATACTATACAAGAGTTTAGTTGCACATTTTTCATTCACCATTCATTATTTTACATTCGTGATAGTGCGCATTGCAAAAAATTATTAAAATAATTTTACAAAAGAATACAAGCAATCTGAGGTGAGTAAGATTTTATTTTGTTATTATAATATTAGTCTATTACCGTGGAAATGATGTGCGACTGCAGCTTTACTGATAAACTAGGGATAGGTTTACAATTAATTTAAAGTGCCCCTCTCGAATTGTTGAGCTTTTACTAAAATATTGATCATATAAAGTGATTTCGATATTCTAAGAGCCATTATAGTACTTGCCGTGATGTTTTCACTGTCAGTCATTATGGATTCAACCTTAAATTAGGGTTCTGTGTGAGCATGACTGACTATATAATACACTTTGTTTTTTTTTTACTATTTTTCTGAAGACCATGGGTAATGAAAAAATAACTTAATCATAAACTGTTTACTGACGAATAGTGTGAATTAATCATGTAACCAGTTTTTTTTTTTCTTTGGGAAGAACTTACGTAGTTATATCAAGTTTTACATAGTGTTTATATTTCTTTATATGAAGTGCCTATGTATGTATCTAGTAGCATCACTGAACTTTAGAAGCAATACCTTTATAAATATTAACTGTAGTCAACATTGTGTTTTTTCAGTGTACTTAAAGGACGCCAATATGGATGTCGATAAATTTCTTAGTCGAGACGATTTCATGCTGCTTACAGCAGCCGAATGGCCGTGGAATATCACACATTTTGTACAGATACATTATATCAGGTACCTAGCCTGATAGCTAGCCAAGTTTATATATACATATATATTGCGTCAACTCTGAATAATCTTTGAATTTTGTTCATGTGCTTAGTTTTGCATTTATATATGTTCAAATATGAAGATTTTATTGGAGTTTTAAAGACGTCCTCAATAGGTTCAACACGATTTCCATAAATAATTATGCCATTGTCTCCATTCTCTATAGACTCAATTTCAATAACTTGGTTTTCTCTATCTAAAAACCATTTATCTTCCTTACGTGGACACAAAATAAAACTTTGTAAATGAAGGATTCTCACATTTTTGTTGTGAGTTAAAAATGGAGCTTCAAAGATGTCTGTCTTAAAGTTCTACAGTTCTATATTGACTTTTTCACTAATACGTTTAGCTGCTTGTTCAAGAGGTCTGTTACCATGTCTTATATATTTTTTTAGGGAATATAACTGATTCTCAAATGGATATGCACTAAAATCTTGTAGTTTTCCAAATTTTTTTACTTCATCAATAATGTGACATAAATTGTGCACGTTGCTGATCATATTATAAGACTCACCATATACAGGGTGGAATTTTGTAATGCCACCTGGAGGGAAAGTACTCTTAATACTGCAGATAGAAAATTTTACTCAAAGGAAACATTCCTTTATTTTTGAATAGAAAGCAAACTGCATTCAAAGATTTTCGAAAATTCTCTTCTCCCACACCCGGGAATCGAACCGGCTAAAATCTGAAAAAATTATACCCTGTACTTTTATTGCATCGATCGTTAGGGTCAATTATAAGGATGAAATCTCTATAACAAACATGATAAATTAAATGAAAGGAAAACCAGGAAATCTGAAGTTACAAATTCAATGAGTCAAGTTAAAGCTCTTTAACTAACATCCATCTTTTGTAATGCAGACTCCTTTGCGACATACTCGTAGCTGCGTGTATGAGGTAATTTAAATATGGAATGTTAGATTAAAATTTGAAAATTACATTGTCATAGTTGTTATTCACATTTGATTGTTTTTACAACTCATTTCAAATTTTGTCTCACGGTGAAAATGGCTTATCAAGAACAGTTTGATTTAATGGAAGCTTATTTTTTAAATAACAAAAACGTGAATCTAGCTCTGCGGTGGTATGGAGAGAGATATCAAGACCGACAGGCACCAACTCGGTTCGTATTGAAAAGAATGGTAGAAAATTTAAAGAATACGGGTGGTTTCAAGAAGAGACGGCAAACTATTCAGCAAAATTATTTCGATTTTGAACTAGATGTTTTTACTTTGAATCATTTCCAAAGGCTTCAAGTAGAGATGCTTTTTTTTTTTTTTTTTTGGGTGGGAAATCATCAAATAACTTCTCCCGCTCTGGGCGGAGCGGGAGGGTGTGTCAGACTCTTACTGACTAAAACCCACCCGTATTCCTTCCTGTTGCCTGTGTTGCGGGGGCCTCGGTGACCCATAAGTACCTTCCCGCGACCCCGGCAGGCATCGGCCCTAGTGGACCCCTACTTTTGTGCTGACGACATCTCTTTGAGGCGCGCGTGGAATACGACGCGCCGTCGACCCGGGCCTGGTCCTTACCGGACGGTGAGCTACCCATTGCTCATCGTCCGCAAGCCCGCGCCTACGGTGGCCGGAAATCCACCCGGGATTCCCGACGCCCTGGGCGTCTCCTGCGGCGGCTAGGGGCGAGAGGGCGCGAAACTTGCCTTTCCCTCAACCGTCCCGCCTCCTCCTTTGCGAGCATTACTGCTTCGCAGAAGGAGGTGACGGCTGCCCATGCCCTCTCGCTCCGTACCATGGCCTGAACCAGGGCCGGACGCGAGAGGTCTCTGCCGCCAATCGCCTCCACGAGGACACGGCGGTGCTCTGCCCAAGCCGGGCAGACCTCCACCGTATGCTCCACCGTGTCCTCCTGGCGATCCACACAGTGGTGACACCCGGACGTTTCCTCCCGCCTCATCCGACACAGGAACCTCCCGAAGCTGCCGTGTCCGGTGAGGACCTGCGTCACGCGGAAGGTGAGGACGCCGTGGCGCCTCTCCAGCCACTCCTCAAAGAGAGGACTTATCGCCGCAATCGTGGCGTGCCCAGCACTGGGTTGCAACAACCGTACTTTCCATGACGCCATGAGATCCCGCCGGAGCTCCGTCCGCTGTGCCGCGATTTCTCGCGGCAGCGGGCTTACGCCCCGGCGTTTCGCCTCCTCGCGCCACTCCCATACGTGCGCGAGGACTTTTGCCTCCAGATCCCATGGCGAAGTAGAGATGCTGCCGATGAATTAGGAACAACCCACACTCGCGTACTTAAAGTGCTGAAAAAGTATAAGTATAAATGCTATCGTGAAGGTCGGTTGGTGCAAAAATTGCATATTGGGGATCGTGACAGACGATTACAATTTTGTGAAAACATGCTTGGAGAAATTGACCGAAACCCTAATTTTTTGAGTAACATTGTATGGTCTGACGAAACCAACTTCAGCAATAATGGCATGTACAATCGCCGCAATAACCATTATTGGTCTCGAGTAAATCCTGTTCGTGTTCATGAAACTAACAATCAAGTAAGATTTTCTTTCAACGTTTGGTGCGGAATTATGAGAAATAGTGTAGTGTTAGTCCACGTGTACGAAGGTCATTTAAACACTGTCAAGTATATTGAAATACTGGATCTCTTAAGAAACGAGTTAAATGGTTTCCCCGAGGAAGAGCGAAACCAAATAATTCTACAGCAAGATGGTGCTCCAGCACATAACAGCAGAATCACTACTGCCTACATTAATAACCATTTTAATACCTGGATTGGTACAAACGGCACAATCAGATGGCCTGCGAGATCGCCAGATCTCACCCCATTAGATTTTTTTTGTGGGGATATGTAAAAAATCAAATTTACATGAAATCTTATGCGAATGACAACGAGTTGAGAGTTGAAGTTCAGAATACGATTTATAATATTCACCACAACACTTTATTAAAGGTTACTAGAAATGAATTCATTAAAGGAATAAATTTGTGTATCCAAGAGAATGGAGCCCATTTCGAGCAACTAATTAGTTAGTTTACCATTTTTTGTAAATAATTAAATTAATTTAAGATTTCCTGGTTTTCCTTTCATTTAATTTATCATGTTTGTTAGAGAGATTTCATTCTTATAATTGACCCTAACGATCGATGCAATAAAAGTACAGGGTATAATTTTTTCAGATTTTAGCCGGTTCGATTCCCGGGTGTGGGAGAAGAGAATTTTCGAAAATCTTTGAATGCAGTTTGCTTTCTATTCAAAAATAAAGGAATGTTTCCTTTGAGTAAAACTTTCTATCTGCAGTATTAAGAGTACTTTCCCTCCAGGTGGCATTACAAAATTCCACCCTGTATATCAATAAAATATTCTAGGAAGTTGTTCAATAACGAATCAGCTAGGTCTAATAAATGGAAATATTTTCGTTGGAGCAAATCGTTATTGCACAAAAAAGCATAATAAATGTTGATAAGCATCTGAATGTAATGTATATTTCAAGATTATGAATCCAAGATGGTACAAAAATGTGCGATATTCCCTTTCAAAAGCATAAATGGTCGAGACCTCGTGACAGATCGGTGGATTTCTCGTAGCGTTTTGCAGTTTAGTAAAAAAATTGTGACAATACCAATCTCCGTGCTGCTCGCTGCGTATCTTTTTTAAATTTTCCATCTTTGCAACCCAGTTATTGGGTAGCACGGTACCCCTTGGTAAGACTGGTTGTCCGATTTTCGGGCTTTTGACGACCCATAACGACTGTCAAAGATCTACAAATGACAGCCAGGGACTTCACGTGCTTTCCGAGGCGCCTCGGTATGTCACCCATGTAAGATGGTCACCCATCTACGGATCAACCGCGGCAAGCGTAGTTAAACCTGATCGATCGACCCGTGCGGTTGTTATTACTTAGGCACGAGCCAGTCATGAAATTATTTGGCAAATGAGCATCGGAATGTCCGGAGAGAACCTGTGTCAGCGGGAAAGTAAGGACGCCATACTGTACCTCCAGGCACTCTCATAACTGATCTTACTACCGCTATTGCGGCGTACCATAACCCATTTGTACTTAAAGACCAGTTTTAACACAACTTGACCACCACAGTTGGCATCCTAACTAATATTATAAATGCGAAAGTGAGTTTGCTTGTCTGTGTGTTTGTTTGTTTGTTACGCTTTCATGCTAAAGCGGCTGAACGGACTTGGATGAAATTTGGTACAAGGGTAGACCATGATCTGAGTTGAATATACTTTTAATACCGGTAGTATGTTCCCGTGGGATAGTTGCCGACCTCCACGCGGGGGAAGCCGCGGGCAAAAGATAGATTCCCATATTTTCAACGTTAGATGAGAATGAGGATAATATTAGACGAGAATGGTTTAGAACATTCTCATTCTAATCTTGATTCTGTCAAAAATACCCCTAATTTACCTACATTTTTGACAAACTTTTGACATTAATTGCCGCTGAGATGATATACGTCTACATATTTTTGAACTTTTTTCATTACGGGAGTTGACCATCAGTTAGCTTAGCTTGACACATATCCAGCCGGGGATCGCGGAAATCGCACTAGATCCAATGATCCCCGGTTGAGGTGTGGGACGGGAACACCGGGGTGGTTTCTGACTGACCCCTCCGGCCCCAGGGTCCACTCTCCTGGATCTCCTCCAGGATATCCATGAGGATTTTCCACTCCGGAACACAAAAAAAAGCTTAGGACACATACGTACAACATATACGTACACATACGTTTAACACGAATAAAATCCTTCACGATCAACAGTATGGTTTCACTAAAGGACGGTGTACGACCGACGCCGGTGTTACCTTATTAAGACACATTTTTAACGCGTGGGAAGAAGCGCAAGACGCCATAGGAATCTTTTGTGACCTCTCCAAGGCATTTGATTGCGTCGACCACGAAACCTTACTCTTGAAACTTGAGCATTACGGACTAGGAAAACATGCGCTCAGCTTAGTAAAATCTTATTTAAATGATAGAAAACTGCAAGTACAAATTAATGGTATCAATTCACTTGGTTTAAAAGTAAAAATGGTTGTTACACAAGGCTCGATATTGGATCCTTTCCTCTTTTTAGTGAATATTAACGATCTACTTCATTTATTAAATAATCAACCACAAATGGTGTTATTTGTTGACGATACTTCTTTAATTTTTAAGGTAGATAGACGTGCTACTAATGTTGACGACGTAAATAACGCCCTATTGCAGGTTCAGAATTGGTTCACTGCCAATAATTTAGTATTAAATGGGAAAACACTAAGTGCATTAGATTTTCTTTACCAAATGTCAAAAGTAGTGATTATGAGATAGTATTGAATCAAAAGAAACTAGAATTCGTCGATAAAACTGTTTTCCTGGGGATCACGCTCGACTCAAGGCTACAATGGGGTCCTCATTTAACATCTCTTGCAGGACGGCTAAGTTCAACGGCATATGCTGTCAGAAAAATCCGTCAACTTACTGATGTAGATACTGCGAGGCTAGTCTATTTTAGTTACTTTCATAGTATCATGCCTTACGGTATTTTACTTTGGGGACGGGCTCCAGACATTGAGTCAATTTTTAGCAGAAAAGAGCTATCAGAGCCATTTATAATCTCCGCAGACGCGATTCTCTAAGGGACCGGTTTAAGGACATTAACATCATGACGGTACCTTCTCAATACATCTATGAAAACTATATTTACGTAAGAAAAAAATTACATCTTTTTAATAAAAGAGGTGAAAGATCTAATTATAGTACTAGAAATAGGGACCTGTTAGCTCAACCAGGTTTCAGACTGGCTAAAGTAGACTCATCTTTCATGGGGTACTGTTTAAAATTTTACAATAAAATTTCATCCCACATACTTCAACTGAATGAGATGAAATTCAAATCTTGTATAAAACGCACACTATGCAGACAGGCAAATTACAAGTTGGGGGATTACATCACTGATAAAAATGCTTGGCTCAATGCTGGTCCTGCTCCACAACCACAACCAATTGAATAATTAACATTTGAAAATACTGTTCCAGCAGCTGAACATTGTAAGACTATCTTTGCATTGTATAAATTCAATCTACTTTTATTGTATAATTGCATTGCACAGGTGTGAGTACTATGTATAATAGAGCTACCATTTATTGACTTGAATGGGCCCTGGCGGCTGAGAGTATGTCATGCTCACTCAGATATCTCGCTGATGGTGGCGCGTGTGTTGGATCATTTAGCTCCCTTCAAAATGGTTGAGCTGAATGGTGCTGATCTATGCGTCATGCTCGTGAACGGGCGCCGTCAGTTGGGACTGGCCACCTCTTAGCTTCCTCGGCTTATTTGTCATTATTTTATTTTGAAATTGTTTTTGTTTATTTTGCTACTATGGACGCGTTTTTTCTTTTACATCGTCCTTACATTTAGTTATAAATTCAACATTATTTTTATACTAATCTTTATATATCAATATAATTTAAAAGAGTGACCATGGAGTTTCTTGCCTGTTCTTCTCCATAGGTACCTACTACGCTGTAGAATGGGCAACTAGCTTCATATTTCTAACTGACCGACTCCATGACAACTCAAAAGTGCCCGTAAATGGTTTAATTGAAATAAATGCTTTGAGTTTGAGTTTGAGTACTATTATAATTATTGTGCAACCCTTTTTTTTTCGGGTGGGAAATTATCAAGAAACTTCTCCCGCTCTGGGCGGAGTGGAAGGGTGTGTCAGACTCTTACTGACTAAAACCCACCCGTGTTCTTTCCTTTGCCTGTGTTGCCAGGGGCATCGGTAACCCTTTCGGACTTTCCTGCGACCCCAGCAAATGCAACCCTAATTGATAATATCGTAATCACTCATTATTAACAGTAATGATATCCGCCCAGAGGGTATGTCATCATCTTTCAAAGAAAGCACGACGCAATTGTTTTTAGTTGTATAAGACTTGATAGTCTTATAAATCTAAAAAACAATTGAAACAGAACAATTAATTATTATTTTTTGTAGTTTATTTAAACTTGTTTTTGCCTGCGGTTTCTCCCACATTGATATCGGAAAATATGCCACGGGAATTTACTACTGGGATTAAAAGTAGCCTATGTATTAATCTTCTGGTACACGATTGCCACTCCAAAGCCGGGCGAAGTATTGGTGCTTGGGAGAGGCCTCTGTCCAGCGTCTTTCCGCTGAAATGATCAGCCGGCATAGTCAGCCTATAATGTTCCCGCTGCTGGGACACAGGCCTACTCTCTGTGAGAGGAAGTGGGCCGTAATCCACCACGCGGGCCCAGTGTGGGTTGGTTGGAAATGATATATTAATCTAGGGTGTAAGCTATCTATCTGCCAAATTTTATCCAAATCCATGCAGCCGTTAACGAAACGGGCCTGAATTCTTAAAACTATATTTTTAGCATCAGACTCGTTCCCATACCTCGTATTTTAAGCATCGTATTAGGCGGAAATTATCATTTTTTTTTCCTTAGTGTTATTTCTTTCTTCTGTTTTTCGAGTACAATTAACAATTCTACGGCAAAGGTCAAAACAAATTATAGACGCTTCAGCGGAAACCATTTTAACCAATTAGTCCTTATGGTAGTGTGGTCGGATTCCGAGAACTTACGAAGTAATGTATATTATTAAGCTGTGTGTCAACCTGAGACTGCATACAGGCACCGTCAACTGTTTACTTGTGGAGGGAAGCAACGTGTGTAGTACGAAGGTATTAATTAATGAAACCAACTCTGTGTTGGTAGTGGTTTAAGTTAATAGCAGCTGGCACGGCGGTTATAAGATTTGGTTTTCCTTAAAACCTGGGCAACATTTCTTTCTTTTTCTCTCGTAAGGGTGTCTCGACAGCCCAGTTAACTATTTGATAACTATTCATGCTTTGGTGAAAACTGTTAGCCAGCAAGGAAACTCTTGGAGGCTAATTTAATGCAGACAACATAAAAAAATAGAACTTTCTATGCCTTTACTCCGTGCATGTTTCGGTATGTTGCTGGAAGCGCATAGAACTTTCCTCCCAAGGCCAAGTCGCGAACTGCTGTTTGAGTTCAAAATGTATTCAGGCAATTAACGAAGAGTAATAAAAAGAATCGTAATAATATTATATTATACAAATATTAATTAAAATCAAAGAACATTGAAGTCACTGACCACAGACAGAAACAGTATTATTTCACTGACAAGCCACGCACAGAAGCTTGAAATTTCGTCAAGAGTTCCTTATAAAGACTGTCCCAAAATGTACGCAAGATTTGAATTAAAATATAAAACACAGTATTTTTTCTTTTATTATAATTTATTTATTGAATCACAGTACATAGGCTAGGGTTGTCTATGGTGTAGCACATCAATCAAATGGCCACGGCCTGGCACATACGCACTCTTTTGTCGAAATTTTTCATTACTTTTTAGGGTTCCGTAGTAAACAAGGAACCCTTATAGTTTCACTATGTCTGTCTCTCTGTCTGACCCCACTGTAGCTCACAGACGCTTAGTACTAGAAAGCTGTAATTTGGCGAAGGTATACATATTAATCACGCCGACAAAGTGATAAAATAAAATATAAAAAAATTGGGGTAAGTACCTCCCTTGCACGTAATTTGAGGTGATATTATTTTTTTTCGTCTATCCCATGGTGTGGGGTATCGTTGGATAGGCCGTTCAAAAATATTGCGGGTCTTTCAAAACCAGTTTTAGAGTAAAGGACCCGTTTGCGTAATATTAACCATTAAAGTGCTAATTTTTGTTAGAGTCAAGCGTCCCCCCAGCTAAATGGTTTTTTATGGACATAAATCATGGCAGTAGTACACATAATGAAATTAATAGGAAAATTATCACAGCTAAGTGAGCTTTACAAGTTGACCAACTTAAATTTGCAGTTGGAGAATTGACCTTGGCATATATGGATGTATGGTAGAACATGTTTTTCAACTACAATGTTAAGTTTGTTTTTGGGATACATTGATCCCAACTTCCCAACTACGTAACCCTTCATTGTGCGTGGTCCGACACGCACTTGGCCGGTTTTTTCCCATAGATGTTGCCGAAATTCGTTGATGCAGCATTGAATCACCTCCTTCAATGCCCGGGTAATTGTGAGCTTGTTGACCTTTGACTTCAAATAACCCCATAAAAAGAAGTCAAGTGGTGTTAAATCACACGATCTAGGAGGCCAGTTCTGATCACCAAAACGAAAGAGTGACCATGATGTAAGTGAAGTGAACCAATGAGTGTGAGTGAACCAATGAGTGAGAACCAGGAAATGTCTCATGCAGGTTTTACAGCTTAGCCGTGGAGGCCATTTGCCTGATGTACTATGATTCAAATATGAAGTTATAATAAAACGAAAAGAAACGGTTTCTATTTTGTTCAAATCTTGAGTAAATTTTTGGGAAACCCATTATAACGAAGATAAGGACGAAACTAACATAGAATAAGTTTTACTAACAAATGAGTCATGGCTACTGAATAAATAAAATAAATTATTATTATAAGCACTAAGGAAGGGTTTTTGAAAATTTCACCCCTAAAGGGGTTAAATAGGGGATGAAAGTTCGTAATTTTGGCCGATTGGAGCTTCCATCAGCCACAAGACTTGTACATCCAAGAACTTCTTGTGATTTTAATAAAATTATTCTCGTTTATAAGCCGTGAGACTTATGGGCAAAAACATGATGCTCAAGAACGCTACAAGTTCATAACTTACCCTCACAGTCCCCCACGCTGGGAGGGAACACAACGCATAAATCTTGGCCGCAGCTCTTTCGTAGCTTCCGGCCGAGACATGTTCGCGCCCTAGCACCTCCCACGTCGGTGAAATTAACAATACTTTAACATTTAATTAAAATATTATTAACATTCTCTTATCTATCTAATAAAGACAACGAAACACGGTGGGATTTTTACAAAATAAATCGGTTGGTCTTAATTTAACAAGTGATGTCTTTTCACTATGATTCTCGAGTATGTATGTCTGAATTTAAAACGCCCCTAGGCTGTCTCAACTATTTTTCATAGTTCATAATTATCTAAAATAATTAAAATATTTGAGAAAGAATTAACAAAAGGGCTTGTGGCAAAATAAAAACAGCCTCACGGGTCAATCGATCAGGTTAAGCTACGCTTGCCGCGGTTGGCCAGTGGACGGGTGACCATCTTTACATACGCACGTAAAGCCGTTGGTCCCGGCTGTCATTCGTGGATCTTTGACAGTCGTTACGGGTCGTCAGAAGCCCGAAAGTCTGACAACCAGTCTAACCAAGGGGTATCGTGTTACCCAGTAACTGGGTTGTGGAGGTCAGACAGGCAGTCGCTCCATGTAAAATACTAGTATTCAGCTGCATCCGGTTAGGTTAGGTTAGGTTCGGTTAGTAGAAGCCTTTTAGTCTGTGCTAAATAAATGTATTTTCTTTCTTTCTTTTCTTTCTAGTTGGCAAAAAGGCTAGGCAGATTATGATGAGAAATAATTAACAAGGAAGAAAAAAACAGAAATGTTTTCTGCAACTATTGCTGTGTAAGGGTGGGTAAGGTGGATACTATATTTACCTACTGCCCATTGTTTTATTAGGTATGGTTAGTCCAGACTTATTGTACGAAAATATTTTGCAGTCCATCCCTGTGCCATTTCCATACTAACAATACAGCACCGTATAAAAGTCATAAAAGTAATTTTTAGGGCTCCGTCGTAAACAAGGAACCCTTATAGTTTCGTCATGTCTCGGGTAATTTTGTAATTTTGTATTTTCTGTCTGTCTGTCTGTATGTCTGTCCCCACTGTAGCTCAGAGACGCTTAGTACTAGGAAGCTGTAATTTGGCATAGGTGTACATATTAATCACGCTGATAAAGTGCTAAAATAAAAACCTTCTATTTAAATAGGTCCAACGATACCCCATACCATGGGATAGACGAGAAAAAAAAGTATCATCCCCACATTACGTGCAAGGGAGGTACCCTTAAGTTATTTGTTTTTTTTTTTCCTTGAATCGAAAAGTGGTGTTCACAGACCCGCAATATTTTTCAACGCCGTTCAAAAATATTGCGGGTCTGTGAACACCACTTTTCAATTCAAGGATCCGCTTGCGTTTAATATTAAGCATTAACGTGCTAAGTTTTGCTAGAGTCAAGTTGTTTATGGAGATGTGAAAAAAGTCATGGCAGTAGTACATACTCGTATAATGAAATTAAAAGGAAAACTATCACAACTAAGTGGGATGTACAAGTTAACGAGTAATAGTCGACCCACTTAAATTTGCAGTTGGAGAATTGACTATAGCATATATCGATGTTTGGGAGAACATGTTTTTAAACTGCAATGTTAAGTTTATTTTTGGGATAAATTCATCCCAACTTCCCAACTACAGAACCCTTTCTTGTGCGTGGTCTGACACGCACTTGGCCGGTTTTTATCTAGTATCTGAGTATTTTCAAACTAAAAATAGCTCTCAAAATAACGCTATTTCCCCTAACGCAAGAGAAACTCGCTCTCGGGTAATTTTGTAGTTTAAACTCACCAGAAGAGATTTTAAACTAAGTTTATCAGCAACGCGAATGTAATACATTGATTAGCTAGTTAAGTTACGTAACTAAGTGAAAGTCTCGGTTAGATTATACCAAGGGAGGATTATAATTATATATTTTCATAATGTTTTCGCAAAGTTTGTACTGTTAAAGTTTGGAGTGAAAACAAAAAGAGACTTGGATAGAATAAAGGAGTTAAAAATTAGGTCACGGTTAAAAATTTATACAGAGAAGCTGCATCCGGTAACACTGGAAGCCAAACCCCAACAGAGTTGGGTAAAAGCTAGGTAAATGATGGTTATGAGAAGAAAGAAGATTGAAAGAGACATACAAGGAGTCCCCTAAAGAATGGATAACCTTGAAATTGCATATAACAGACGTTGAGGCCGTTCTAAAAGAAAAAAAAGTACATTTCCAAAGTACCTAAGATCCTGCCGGGGTCACGGGAAGGTACTTACGGGTCACCGAGGCCCCCGCAACACAGGCAACAGGAAGGAATACGGGTGGGTTTTAGTCAGTAAGAGTCTGACACACCCTGCCGCTCCGCCCAGAGCGGGAGAAGTTATTTGATGATTTCCCACCCTCAAAAAAAAAAAAAAAAGGATTTTTTTTTAATACTGTGCAATTCTTAGTCACATTATATACTGCCTCTCTGGCGGCATAGTCAATGTACAATATTTCAACAACAAATAACCGATGGAATTTATTAATTTGTGGACGTGTTAAAGAAGAGTGTAAAATAAAGTTAGTTAAAAATCTTAGGTACGAGGGCGACCCTGAAAGTTTTAAAACTGGCCACTTGTAAACGATATAATAAAAAAAAACTGTTCAAATTTTGAAAACGGAACCCTTTGCCAATATTATTGTGTATGTATTTTATTCATTTGTCATTTGTTTACGATTTCGTGGCAAATTGAAAATTGTCTGTGTCACGTCAGCCTGAATTTAAAACGAGTCAATTTTCGTAAAATGATTTTTTATGATTTTCGATGTCAGTTAAGTCAACTAGAAAGTTATGATAGACTTCGATTGGCCTTTCACGGTAAAGCTCCATCTCGTGCCACTATTTACAACTGCTTTAATGAGTTTAAACGTGGTCGCACTAATCTCAACGATGATCTGCGTGAGGGACAGCCTTCTACGGCGACGACTGAAGATAACATCAGTGTTGTGCGGCGTTATCTATCATAATAGAGACTGAAAAAAGAGTGACTTATCAGCAGATTCGAACAAGCTTAGGCATCGGTATGAGTCAAGTACGCAAAATCCTCCATGAACATTTAGGGGGCAGGAAGCTTTGTGCCCGATGGATAATTTGACAGAGGCCCAAAAACTCTGTCGTGTTGATTGGTGTCGTGAAATGGTTCAAAGATTTAACGGAGTTGGCTCAAATGCTGTGTTCGACATACTTACGGGAGGTTCCCCCCCCCTATCTGGCAGAATCTTGATGCTCCGAAATTTATTTGGCATAACACAAAAAAATATTTAATATAAATATTGTTTGGCCGAATGTTTATATGTCCGAATTTACAATGGCATACCTTTAAGACGGCAGAATTTTATTTGGCATAATTACCTTTGCCAAAGTTAAAATTCCGCATTACATTACAATTCATTTACCTAACTTTTGTTTAAAGCGACGATTATTTGGTACAATTTCACTTGGCATACTAATACTTAATATGTTAGTGACAGAAAAGAATCGCTGCAAAACCGACTCCACGTAGTCTCGTCTGCCCTACCCCTAGAGTGTAATTAAATTTAAGCCAGCGTAGGCGCGGAGGGGCGAGGCGGCCCGCGAGCTGAGGCAGGTGGTGAGCGCTAAAACCATCTGCGACGATAAGCTCCCGTGGGACCGCCGGAGCCCCGCAGCGCCGGAGCCGTGACAGAAACCATGCTTGCTGCATGTTGCATGCTCGCTTGCATTCTGCATGCTTGCTTGCATGCTGCATGTTGCATGCTGCATGCAAGCGAGCATGCAGCATGCAATTTACAGTCATGTCCGTAATTTCATTGGGGCTCTTTGTAAGCTGAAATATAATCGAAGCTGCATGACGACATAAATAATTATAATTGAAACACTTACCCGGATGAGCCATTTCGCAATAACATCACACTCAATCAGCCTATAACGTGTTAGGTTACTGGCCTCCTCTCTGGGAAAAGGACTTGGCCATAATCTATCACGCGGGCCCAGTGCAGGTTGGTGGATGTCACATGTATTCGAATTTTTTTTTGTCTTCGAAGACATGCCGGTTTCACAATGTGTCAAACCTACTATTAACTGAAAATCAAGCCAAGGATCTGATGTGGTCTCATTGCCGCACCCGATACCACGTTGATTACGTGGTAAAGGGTGCGGAAATGAGACCTGTTCAAATAAAATCGCAAAAAAAGTTAAGTGAATCGATTGTCTACCAAAGTACCTACTACAAAGTCTTTAAAACATTTGTCTCGCTCTAATGCAATGGAACAATCATTGCCATTGCCATTATTTTCTCTTATCATTGTCTGCCTGTATCGACTAGCGAACTTCGATGGTCCGTTTCATTGGTAGTGATGTTAAGCTGTCGATAATTTAATTTGTTTTTGTCGATGATATTTCTTCTGTTGTTTTTCTTCTTATCTTCTTTTGTGAGGGGCTTTTGGGTAAGTAATAACAGCCGCACGGGTCAATCGGTCAGGTTAAGCTACGCTTGCCGCGGTTGGTCCGTAGATGGGTTACCATCTTTACATACCAAGACTCCTCCCGTGTCTCGGAAAACACGTTAAGTCGTTGGTCCCGGCTGTCATTCGTGGATCTTTGACAGTCGTTACGGATCGTCAGAAGCCCGAAAGTCTGACACCAGTCTTACCAAGGGGTATCGTATTACGCAGTAACTGGGTTGTGGAGGTCAGATAGGTAATCGCTACATGTAAAATACTGGTATTCAGCTGTATCCGGTAAGACTGGAAGCAGACCCCAACGTAGTTGGGAAAAGACTAGGCAGATGATGATGATGACTTCTTTTGTTGTTTTTATATTAATTAAACTATTTGTTGGATGAATGGATAACTATGTAGCTGTTTACTGAATACTTGCTTTTATAGGTATGCATTTAATATGCAATATAGGTATCTGCATGTTTCTGTAAACATTATTGTCTCAATTTATTTATTTATAGGAGAACCAACAGCTGTAGCAAATGGATAACAATTGTATATGGTACACAGAGCCAACTACAGGTTCTCACGGGTAAAAACAGAGAAATTAATAGAAATCTTAGGATCACTAACAAGCGCGATAGAAAATACTATAAAAGGTACATTATGCACCATGCATTTCTTTAAAGTCGGAGAAAAAAGTTGGATAAATTTGATGAAGTTATACTGTAGCATAAATCAATGTGCATTATAAGTAAAAGCCTTGACCATGGCATACGACACGCAAAGAAACTAACCTTACACCAGTTTCTAATAATAATCCAAATAGAAAAGTTTTTTTAGTTTTTCATTTATGTGATTTTTACGAGATATCTGTGCCGATTTACGTGATTATTTTTTCATTCGCCAGAGGAAGACCACACGGTGGGGTGTTGTAAATTTTTTGTATGCAGTACCTACCGGCAACCACAACTAAAAAGTTTTAAATAAAAACTTGTGAAACTAAAATTATTTTTTACTTTGTACCTGTTTGTTGTACCGGTTTTTTTTGGAGTCAGTTGTTTTTTCTGTAAAAGGTTTTTATCGATAGCATTGGGCTCCAGCCCTATAAATTGGTACTGCTGAAATAATTCAAGTGCACAACAATAGGGATCGGAACTATGTCGCATTCGAAGATAAGTACCGGAATCAGGCTTGTTATTTCCCCTGTCACTGTATTGTTCGATGCCGACTATGATCCCGGATGATAGCGAGGCTAAATTACTGTTAGTTTCGTGATCCTTTTTGGGGTAAGCAGAAGCATATTGCAGAGGGTTGGCAGAAGTTGTTAAATAAGTGGGTTTATTTTTATATATTTCGCTATTCAAAAACCTATTAGTAAGCTATTCAAAGACCGACAGCAGTGTTGATACAGGTGTATCAACACTGCTGTCGGTCTGCGTCATGCGCTTTCGTGCATTTTATTGGAACTCAGTCAGTCAGTCTATCATTGTCATGAACTAGAATCGAGAGTTATCAATCGTCATCAGACTTTAGCAGTACACTACTGGCTATAGGCTTATTGAAATATACGCCATCTAAATTGAATAGTTGAGAGTACTGAATTCAAGAAAGCAATTTCACTAACTGAATCTGTCTATATATCTGATACCATCTAGTTGTAGTATATATATCTATCTAATATTATTTCCAGATTATAGACATACTAAAATAGACTTACTTTTGCCAGGAACAACGTGAAACAGCCGAATCCAAACGATACCAGTACCACCACAATCACAGTACCTACTTGTGAGTACACACAGCTTTATTAAAAGAACACAAACCCAATGTTTTCCTTCTAATGTTATTTTAGGTCGTGAATACATAGCCGGGGTCGTCATTTGATTTCCTCTAATTACTAGCTTTGTCCCACCGCAATCCTGTACCAGGCCTTGTGAGTGTTCTTCCCTAATTGAGTCCTGTCTAGTTAAAGGTACGTATAGACAAAGCTTTTTTTCTTTCGATTTTTCCTTAAGTGAGTAATCTGGAGATATGTTCTGCGTAGGTATTTTGATAACGTCGTCTGAACTGAGGCGAAAGAAAGAAAAAAAAATATTTGGGATACGCACAGGAACTACAATAATAAAAAAATGACATTAGTAAAAACAAAAACAAAAAAGAAGAAGCCAAAAATGCTTGTGCGAAGCCAAAAATGCACCTATCACAGCATGATGCTGCGATATTAAAAAAAAAAACAAATACCGCGGCGCTGATATTTTTATAGTACCCGCTGTGGACACAAAATAAATCTCGATAGAAGTCAAAAATAAAATAAACAAAATATTATAATTAAAAAATCAAAAGTAAATGAAAATTGATTTCTTACGAAAACTCATTGACAGTTAGAGGTAGAAGAGAGAAGATCAATATATTATGAATTGCTGTATCGCTTGCATGAGAACGTTTAAAACTTATATATTGGTGGATATATTCAGCACATCAACAACGTTAGAAGCAAAACTTACTGTCCAGAAAATTCTCAATTCTTTATTGCCTACCATAATGTACGAGTATATAGTTGGTAGGAAAATAATTATATTATGGACCCTGTCGCGCACAGCATAGATTAAGTAGGAGAGAAGAGGAAGAATAGTTGTTTAATGTGTTATTTTTTGTATTGTGAGTAGGTACGAGTAGGTGTATCTTTAACAGTGAGTATTTGTAGATGTTAGTTCTGAAGGTAGTTATGAAGTTACTTATAATTTATCATTTAAGTATTCGCATAAATCATAGTAGCATTTGCTTACAAGGAAAAGCTACAATTTATTGATAAAGATGTTATATTGATTTAATATCTTTATTATTTCGGGTAACTTATTATATTTTTTTTATGGACATGTCAAAGTTACTATTTAAGTGCATTTTTAGTCGCCATATTGGTAAGTTTAATCTATTTTTATGTCTTAAAATAATTTTCCTTTGTATGTCCCTTTTTGTGAAGAATTCTTCGTACTCACGCACGAACTTACAAACTTCAAATATATAGAGACAGGGTAGGGATACAATCTTTAGTTCCTGAAAGTGGGGTTTACAGCTATCGGTGACTTCAATATTTACTAAGATTCTAATTCGTTTTTTTTTTTGTAGGGTAAATAGCGTGGGCGCGTCAGTGCTGTTGCCCCATTACTCGTAGATGAATAATGAACATATTTAAAATTTGGCAATTCTCATAGACTGAATGCTCATAGACTAGACACCGCAGAAACAGCGGGCCCAGCACGAACGCGCGAATGAAACGTAACGAAAATTCAAACGATTGTAATTTGGAAATATTCGTTTCGTACATAATATTAACAAGCTTTTAAGACTTTATTCATATCGTTATATGGGTGATACAACTGTGTTCCCAATACTGGGACACAGGCCTCCTCTCTGTGAAAGGGACTGGGCCGTAATCCACCACGCGGGCCCAGTGCGGGTTGGTAGATGGCATATGTATTCAAATGTTTGGTTCTAGGACATGCCGGTTTCCTGACGATGTTGCCTTGCCGATGTTTTCCTTCGCCGTTTTGAGAGCAGCGATGATGAAATTATTTACACAAAGTAAATTGCCTGCCTGGGTTCGAACCGTAAAAAGACCTACAACCAAAGTCAGCGCAGTTACCACTGGGCCACTACTGCTCTTACTGCTACTGCTCTTGATACTACTGTGCTTGTCGCAAAAATTTAAACCATAATGCTATAGGATAATTTATTTATTTAATATTCTCGCATACAATAAAGTACAAAGACGGTCGTTGTATGTTCGATTCAAATATCTTCCACATTTACGTAACGTTTACGTCGCGCGCTAAGCTGGAGCCTCTGATTCTGTAATAACACAGGTATTTGAGCAAAAGACAGAGAAGGTCATGGTCTTCACATATGTCCACAGCTCTCTCTTTAGTGCTCTGGGTGGTTTTTATATACAGGGTGTGGCGTAAGTAGTGGTCCACCATTGAGGATTCGATGAACCAGATAATTAACTATAACAGTTAAAAATTTTAACCATTTTTACCCAAGGGTTACGAAAATATTTCCTTTTTGTCTTTTATTTACGAAATTTCTATCTTTTTTTACAAATTTGTTTATAGTTTCAACAAAAACCATTATTTTTTCATTTTGATTTCTGTTAATTACTGCTGAAGACTAGAGCTATCATGATAAATTATGATTTTTTATAAAAATTCAGCTCTTTTGAAGAAAAAGTTGGTTCTTCTCTAATTTTAACCCTAATTTTTAAAACACCTTCAAGTTCAAGAGCGATTTTTGTAAAAAAACGTACTACATTGTCAGTGCCCATGCATTTAATAATATGCCTACTAAATACCGATTTCAAAATGATATCACTATAACAGATCCAATAATTTAACAAAAATATATTCAATTTTAATTGAAGAAAAGAAGATTTTCATGAAACTACTTTTTTAAACTTTGTTGCGTTAATACTATTACAAAACGTATAAAAACTCAAAAAACGGATACAATGTAACTTTTTACAATTCAAATGTGTTTTGTGTTAACATGTCAGGTAAAAATACCCTGACCCTTTTTTTACCTGAGACATGTTTGTTTTGTTAACAAAAACCGGTTGAAGCTCTCGCAATCGAGTTACGCACAATAGGAGTGATAAGGAAGAGATATGGTAGGGTATTGCTATCTCTTTCATTACTAACGTTGAAATCTTCAGAAATCTCAAAATGATTTAGTACGATCTCGTCACTCGTGTCGTGCGTCGTATGCGTTTCGTTTTTATTCTGCCTGTGTTTACCTCCACCATTTTTTTACCCCTGCCTGCCCCCGGACTCTGTTTAATTTGCCTACTGATTGGACTTGTTGTTTTGGTGATCTCTGCGATATTGGCTACGTGTACTGGTGACTTTGGCTTGCTCAACGATTTGGACAAACGTGCAGTGCAGTGACAATTAAAAAATGTCTCGGTACACACCGCGCGAATATGCTGACATGCATTTTATTTATGGCGAATGCAGAGGTGTCGGTAGAGAAGCAGCTCGACTTTATCGGGAGAGATACCCCGATCGAAGACATCCAGACCACCAAGTTTTTGAAAGAGTGCATAACGCATACACCGAGGGAAGGATACCTGGCACAGGCATAGGCGGTGCAGATGAAGGATGACCGCGACGACACAACGATGAAGAGGTAATGAATTTAGTTACAGAAGATCCTTCAACATCGGTCCGTGTCTTAAGTCGCAGAACTGGCATATCAACTAGATCTGTACATGGAATACTCAAAAGACATGAACTGTACCCATACCACTATCAAAGGGTACAGTCATTGCTACCAAGAGATTATCAATTGAGAGTAACATTTAGTAGAGTAATGCTACGCAGAATAAGAGAAGACCCGCAGTTTTTTAATAAAATACTATGGAGCGACGAGTCATCCTGCAAAAAAGATGGATATTTAAATCTACATAATTTGCATAACTGGCAGCTAGAAAACCCGCATCTCATAAGGCAAGACAGATCACAGTATCAATTTAAAATAAACCTTTGGACCGGAATCATTAACGGACAAATAATCGGTCCATACGAGCTGCCAGAAACATTAAATGCAGAAAGATATTTAAGTTTTTTGCAAATGGACTTGCCCTTGCTTCTGGAAGGTGTCGTTCCTGAAGTCCAAGAAGACATGTGGCTGCAGAACGATGGCTGTCCCGCTCACTACGCTGTTAGAGTACGAGAGCACCTTGATACAGCGTATCCAAATAGGTGGATAGGGCGCTTAGGTCCAATATTGTGGCCACCATGCTCACCAGATCTAAATCCCCTAGATTTCTTTTATTGGGGTTGCCTAAAAGAAAAAGTCTATAGCAAAGAAATCACTAGCATTGACCAATTGAGGACTAGAATCCAGGCAGCAGCTAGAGAAATCAGCGAAAGCGGGTTTGCCCGACGAATGAAACGGTCGTTTATTCGACGTTGCAGAGCGTGTATAGCTGCGAATGGTGGCCATTTTGAACATTTTGTTTAATTTTAATGATTGTAATCATGACAAAGATTAATAATAAATGATAAATAAAGTGATTTGTTTTTTTTTAATTCTTTGGCAAGTTAGATCTAGATAACTCTGCAATAGTAGTTTTTTTTTTATACACATGGGCACTGACACTGTAGTGTATTTTTTTGCAAATATCGTAATTATTAACGCAGTAAAGTTTAAAAAAGTAGTTTAATGAAAATCTTCTTTTCTTCAATTAAAATTGAAGATCTTTTTGATAAATAATAGGATCTGTTATAGTGATACCATTTTGAAATCGGTATTTAGTAGGCATATTATTAAATAAATGGGCACTGACAGTGTAGTACGTTTTTTTTACAAAAATAGCCCTTGAACTTCGATGGTATGTAAAAATTAGGGTTAAAATTAGAGAAGAACCAACTTTTTCTTCAAAAGAGCTAAATTTACATAAAAAATCATTATTTATCATGATAGCTCTAGTATTCAGCAGTAATTAGCAGAAATCAAAATGAAAAAATAATGGTTTTTGTTGAAACTACAAACAAATTTGTAATAAAAGGTAGAAATTTCGTAAATAAAAGACAGAAAGGAAACATTTTCGTAACGCTTGGGTAAAAATGGTTAAAATTTTTAATTGTTATAGTTAATTATCTGGTTCATCGAATCCTGAACGGTGGACCACTACTTACGCCACACCCTGTATACAAGGTGTCGTTTTGCATCCTGGTCAAATTCAAGGAAGTAACTATGCTAATGATTCTCGATACGAATCAATAATAAAATAAGTATGTCTCTTTTATTTTCTAATTTTCGGAAATCAGCTTGTGTGGGACACGCATGTTAAAACGCGGTCCGCACTGCAACTGACCTTTTACACACACACTACCGCATACGCAACGGGATGATTCTGTTCTGTGAAAGTGGGTCATTCTAAAATTCTTTTAAAAAATTCTTTGTTCTAAAAATACTGTCAGACTTAAATAACTAAAAAAACAAGTATATATTAATTATTGAGCAGGTATCGTAATTTTGTTTGATTATATACGTCTTTCATAGCAGCCTCCTGAAATTTGACGAGGATGCAAAACGACACCTTGTATTTATACTCGTACTACGTTTGGACTGCCTCGTTAGTCTAGTGATCGCAAGCGCTACTGCTGAGCATGAGGTCCTGGGTTTAATTCCCGGGTCGGGTTAAAGTGGTATTGTACTTTTCCATCTGGAATTTCTCAGTATCGGCCCGGAGTCTGGATTTGTGCCCGGTTGATGTCAATAGGCTCGCCCCCTATTACATTGGACTTATACATAACTAGCAAACTATAAGTACACCTAACCCTTTGGGGAATATAGGCGTGATATTATGTACTAAGTTTTGTTCGCGGCATCGCCCGCGTGGATGTCGGAAAATATCCCACGGGCACGTACTACCGGGATTAAAAGTAGTAAATCCTATGTGTTAATTCACATAAAATAAAATGTGTAAGTACCTAACTAATAGACTCAGTGCAGGGCTGTTCGCTCACAGCGTGGCATTTTTCTTACTTTCAGCATTTTTATACCCGTCGTAACTTCATAACTAGAGATCGGATATTCGGATGCACTCACCTAAAGTTGAGATGTTGACGAATGTAGAATGCGCTTTTGTATCGAAAAAATCCCGCGGTTCCGGGATCAACAAGGTTTCTGACTATTGAATCAGATTAGTATTATAATCTACATATAACTTACTTTCAAATGTTGGCTTATAAGGAATGCACTATAGTAAAAAAAAAACCCGCGATTCCGGAATCGACAAATTTTGTGTTTTTCCTGACTATATAAGCGGATGCATAATATCTACCTACCTAATATTGTAAAGTAGGTAGGTAAATACCAAACTGCCATAGCAAACAACGTTAATATAAGATAACGGACTACATATACTTATTTAGAATAATTGATGTAGATACCTATATTGAAACAAATAGTTAAAAATTATTGTGCTTAGTGAAATTCTGTTAAATTCCTTTCCTCTCCACATAGCGAAAAAAAACAGTATATATTAGCACCATTATATTAATAGAAAACGACGATAGGCATTTTGCGAGTTTGTGAGTGGGACGGCAAATTATACCTGCTTATGCGCAAGTAGCTACCCCGACAAATAGTTCTCTTAGATAGATTGATAGATAGATAGATAGAATACTTTTTATTATGTACACCATAAAAATTACAGCTATAAATGTAGAAATTTTACATAAGGTGACACAATGGGCGGTCTTATCGCTAAAAGCGATCTTTTAACGACAACCTTTGGATGGATAGGAGAGACAATACTTAGTTTATTTAATTAAAATAATTGCATTCGTCGCTGTGCTTGCCATGCGTTCGGGTTTTTTTTTTGTTTTAACTAACACACACCACCCCTCCTCTGACACCCTACATATACATATTTTAGAAGTCGCTTCTTTATTATACACCCGACTAGCTATGCATTCCCGGTGTTCCTGGCATCCCGTGTTTTTTTTTTTACAAACAAAAATATTTTAAGAACCCGCTTCCATACTTTCACAGCTAAAATTTAACTTTAGGTAATATGCATCCGAATATCCGATATCTGTTCATAACGAAAGGTCCGATTCGAAAAATTTAAAGAGGATTCAATCAACCTTGATTATGAAACTATTTAGTTGGATAAGGATTAATATCATGATACGAATGTCATCGTCTTTCGATTCTACCCGTGTTTTGATTGACTAATTTGAACAAAATAGGTTATTGTGACTTAACTTTAATAGTTAGCCATATAGCCACGCGGACTTTTTTGTGGGTAATGATATGAGTACCTACTATAAACATGTGGTATATTAATTTATGTATAATCAATAGTTTTTGCAGCACAGGCCTAATAGTTTGTTGGGTTACATTATTGTAATTTTCGTAGGGACCTCTATTTTTTTTTAAATAAAATACAGCATGTGTTATTTATTTGCTGGTAATTTAGCTTTTTATAGGTGAATTAATTTTCAAAATCAACTAAGGAGTTTTTGAGTTTATCCTTTACAAACAAACAAAAAATCAAATCCTTTGTCTTTATAATACTATTATTATTTTTATATACTTTCATATCTCGGGACCATAGAGCTCCGGTCCTTTGGAAGGCATACGAGGAGCCGAAACCAACTCGCAGAGGCCCCTTAGACAAATTTAAATGGTATGAGGCATCTACCTCTGTTTGCACTATGCAAGTGCAACCAAGGACAACCCCCGATTGGTGCTTGCCAATAAAGGCAAGAAAGAGGTGAGAGATCTGTTCCTCGTCAGTGTTCACTCCAGCCGGCCAATAAAGGCAAACCGAAGGTGAGGAACAGACCTACTCCCGGGAGATAGGGTCCGTGGGGTCGCTCCTGCCCAACAGCTCGCCACATGCTGCCCTGCGGGTTTCTGTATCTCTCTTAGTCTGGCTCCATACCCTAGACCAGTTCCGGCAAAGTAAACGGTACCGGCGCAGACACAGAGTTCGGAGTGCGCAAGCCCACCACGACGTCAACGTAGAGATACGGCGGTGGGGTAATTATTATTATTTAGTAACGAAAATGTAGATATTATAACAATAATAAACGCAGAACCATGAACACGTTCTTCACTGACCATTGCGTAAACACTGGATCATTCCTGACCACAGTTTCATTTTACCAGCAACCAACGTTCCACGATCCCTCAAGAAACGTATCAACAGAGCAAAATTATTAACAACAATAAGCCCTCGGGATTGGCACGGGTATACATTTAAATAATTAATGTGGCAAATAGCCCGGGTCGGTAGCCGCGGTCAACGGCTAATAGCCATTCAGAGACCAAGGACTTAGTTTATTGAGCCAATTTCAGTACATTTGTTACCGTGGCGGCTACAAATCGAGACGGCTGCGCGACGCGTGGTGATTTCTTCTTGTTTAGTTTGAAATACGATCTTTTATTAAAACCTTTGTGGTTCTGTTAGCTTTTGTTTGGGTGACTTGTTGTCTTTGGGTAGGTACCTAATATGGAACTGAAACATCCTTTGCCGGTATGTACTGGTATGTACATACTATTATTAATTATGTGTAGACTACTTGCTTCTCCAGCAGGCTTAGCATGACGCTTTGTATTTCTTCGAAGAATAGACACGGCTCTTTCTATACAAAGTGACATTTCGTTTCTCCATTTTTTACATCTCACTGTAGAAATCCTTTTACAATCTGTCATCTTGTCTTTCGTTTTTATTGATCTTTTTCTAGGTCCTTTTTTATGTAGAAAAAATTCTACGGTGGGATGTCAAAAAAGGAGAAACGAAACGTCACTTTGTATAGAAAAAGCCGTGTCTTGTCTTCGAAGAAATAGAAAGCGTCATGCTAAGCCTGCTGCTACTCAAAGAGTATGAGATGCGGGTAATAACAAAATATATATATATATATATATATATATATATACAGGGCCTTTTTTAAATTAATTTGCAATACTTCACAGACGTTATGGTATTACCCAATACGATAACGTCTGCAATAGCAATAAAACAAGTGGGCCTTACAGTATTCACATCTGACATCTCACCTTGTTAATAAGCTGTTTGGAACAAAAACTTTATGTTTCGTTTGAAGATTGGGTCGGACGAAATTACAGAACGTTGAAGTTAAAAAAGGTATAATTACTCTTCTGGCTGACAGTAGCAACATCTCGAAAAATGGGTTGGTACCATCTGACGGCCAACTCTACCACCGCTCGTGCTCATTGGTCAAATCAAATAGCGCGCGATTCCCTGGTTTCCTGTAACACACTTCCATCCCTTTTCACGAAATCACTCCCACAGATTGCAGGAAAGTGAGAGGAGAGATGTTACACCTCAAAAATAGTCGAAGCTCTCATCCTCATGCATAATTTAATGAAAAATGTACAACTTTCAATCAATCTGTCTCGCCTTTCCCCAACTAAGTATGTCTACTGCGTTCTAGCTGGATGCAGCGAAACACCAGTATTTTACATGGAGCGACTCCCTATCTGAAAAACGTACAACCATGCGCGACAAAAAGGGGGTTGAATAACACAGAAATATAGTTTGTAAATAGATTTAGACGCACAGTAATCGAACGTTGATGTCACACAGAGCTTCAAAACGAAATATCGTTTCAGTATCATCAGATATTTCAATAATACCGTGGTCACCTACTGATAGACAATTGTGATTCAATTTATTAATGCATTAATAAATTGAATAATGTTGGATTTGAAACACGATTCTCAGAAACTGCATGTTTCACAGAAACTGCATGTTTTATTCATTGATTTTTTTATTTTTTTCTTAATATACTAGATTGGTATACAATCTTTTTGTTCTCGAAAACTATATACTGGCTGACTTTTCGATTGTGTTTTGTTTTCATTAAAATAAAAAGCTAATTATTTTTCCCGATATCATGTGTTTTCGTTGCGTGATAAATTTGGTATTTATTTTACTCTTATCATTTTGAGATATACAGTTTTTGAAAAATTGAGTGGTGAGTCATTTTTTATGTCACGGAGTGAAGCCACTCGATTGCTGATGAAATGCAGTGAGCTGTAGGACTGCTACAAGCGGGAAGAAATCAGTCCCAGGTATTTCGGCATTTTGGTTTCAATAGGAGCGTGATTTGTCGTCTTTGGCAACGTTAAGTTAATACAGAGGATCCTGCTGAGCAGCACCCAGGACGTGGAAGGAGTACAACTGCTCGACAGGACCGATACATACAACTGACTGCAAGTCGTCAGCCGATGTTAACCGCCCGGGAGATAGGTTAAAACGGGGTTAGGTTTAAACTTACAATTTCTAAAGCGGTGTTGTTGTTAGCCACCAAACCGTGAGAAATAGGCTGCATAAATACGTCCTATGAGCACGACGCCCAATTAGGTACCCATCTATACGCCACGGGAATCGCGCTCGTCGAAACGAATGGTCTAGGGAACACTTGACATGGACCCAGGAGCAATTGGATAAAAATTTATTTTGCGATGAGTCCTGGTTTGAATTTAGGCCTGATACGAGAATCGTAAGATTGTATCGTCGTATCAGAAATGCTGAACGGCTGAGATGCGTCCAGGAAGTGCACCCTTACTGTGGCTCCACAGTGGAGGGTATTATAAAGAACAGACAAACTGAGCTCATTTTGTAGCTGGCAATATGAACGCTGAAAGTTGCATTGAAAATGTCCTCGGGCCTTATGTTCACCCATTTGCACAATGTCTTGGCTCAGATTTCACGCTGATGCATGACAATGCGCGTTCGTACACAACTCGGAGGACCAGAGAGTACTTGGCAATGGAAAACATCCGGGTATTGCCGTGGGCTGTACAATCGCCAGACTTCAATCCCATCAAACACGCATGGGACATGCTCCAGTGACACGTTCTAGAGAACCTGGACAGAGTGTCGACAACCCAACAACTGAAAAACTGTTAAAAATCCATTGGGAGCGGTTGCCGCAGGATCAGATAAACAATCTTATAAATTAAATGAAAAATCGTTGCCGATAAGTTTAAAACAACAGAGGCGGTCACACTTTGTATTGAATTACCAATGAATAAAAAAAATCGTTATTTAATTTTGTAAAAAATGAAAAGTTTAATTTCGTTTTTACTTTATTTTATACTACGTATGTTACGGTACACACATTGTTAATTAGTGTAATTAAATTAACAATTGTATGAAGGGTTTTGTTGCTTTAGTCACTAATGCGTCAAATAATGCCTTTTTTGTTTTGGTTGGGAAATTATCAAATAACTTCTCCCGCTCTGGGCGGGGCGGGAGGGTGTGTCAGACTATTATTGACTATAACCCACCTGTGTTCTTTCCATTGCCTGTGTTGCCTGGGGCCTCGGTAACACTTTCGAACTTTCCCGCGACCCCCGCAGGCTTTGGCCCTAGTGGACCCCTACACTTGTGCTGACGACATCTCTTTGAGGCGCGCGTGGAACACAACTCACCGTCGACTCGAGCCTGATCTTTACCGGACGTTGAGCTACCCATTGCTCGCCGCCCGCAAGCCCGCGCCTACGGTGCCCGGAAATCCGCCCGGGATTCCCGACGCCCAGGGCGGCTCCTGCGGCTGCTAGGGGCAAGAGGGCGCGAAATTTGCCTTTCCCTCAACCGTCCCGCCTCTTCCTTCGCAAGCATTACTGCTTCGCAGAAGGAGGTGACGGCTGCCCATGCCCTCTCGCTCCGTACCATGGCCTGAACCAGGGCCGGACGCGAGAGATCTCTACCGCCGATTGCCTCCACGAGGACATGGCGGTGCTCTGCCCAAGCCGGGCAGACTTCCACCGTATGCTCCACCGTGTTCTCCGGGCGATCCACACAGTGGTGACACCCGGGCGGGCCACCACTGCGGATCCACCTTAAATTTGTGATATTGTGGTTTAAAATCCATTTGGGGATTAATATCTGTTTTGAGGTTAAATATATACGGAATTCAATTGGTTGTTTTAGAGCAAGGGTAATTTTATAACACAATGACAATGCTATTGCTATATATTATACGAACATAACTCATTACCAATTGCCAAGCTAGGTAGATTGGTGGTTGCATTGCGAGTTATCAGCGTACAGGAGGTGATTGCTACCCATTATATTCTGCTATTCTCTAATGAGCCGAGTCAATTACCACTCATTGTCATAGGATATACACACTATCTTAAAAATCCTTTATAGTGGCTTAAAATTATCCTTACTAATATTAAAAACGCGAAAATGAGTTTTTTTGTTTCGTTTGTACGCTGAAACGGTTCAAGGGATTTAGATGAAATTTAGCACATGGGTAGACCATGACCTAGGTTTTGACATAGTATAGGCTTTTTATCCCGATATGCCCACAAGATCGACTTACGCGGGTGAAACCGCGGGACGCAAAAGAATTGACCGTGAAGTATATCGATGTGGCGTCGGGAATCTTAGGCGGATTTCCGGCCACTGTAGGCGGGGGCTTGCGGACGTTGAGCTATGGGTAGCTCGCCATCCGATAAGGACCAGGCCCGGGTCGACGGCGCGTTGTGGTGCACGCGCGCCTCAAAGAGATGTCATCAGCACAAGTGTAGGTATTCACTAGGGCCGATGCCTGCCGGGGTCGCGGGAAAGTTCAAAAGAGTTACCGAGACCTCTGGCAACACAGGCAACGGAAGGAAGACGGGTGGTTTTCAGTCAGTGAGAGTCTAAAACACCCTCCCGCTCCGCCCAAAGCGGGAGAAGTTATTTGATAATTTCCCACCAAAAAAAAAAAAGAAAAGAAGTATATCGATGGATGGGAGAACATGTTTTTCAACTACAAAGATGAGTTTGGTTGGTTTTTTAATGTTTGTCAATCTTCTTTCGTAAATCCGTCCACTAAATGGGATATAAAAAATCATTTGCTAAAAACCATTTACTAAAAGTCAACCCTCATGCATAAAAATCAAGACGAAGGAAGATGGCGATTAATAATACCATTAATCTTAAAATAACGCATTAATTTATTTAATAAGTTAGCCCCTGTCTTGGCAACACCTGGTCTTAATAGCATTATAAAGCGGTATTATTATCTTCGAAGATTAAACCGTGTTGTTAACGGCAGATAATAAACTACCACGTCCTGTGATTTAATAGGATTTAATAGCATAATTGACTGATTATATTAATAATTAGTTTGTTCCACGACAAAATTGGAAAATAATACTATATAACATAACATTTTTATTTTATTTGTTTTAAAACACATACAACTATCATCTAGACTTAGCTAATACAATAGCGTAGTTATAATTATACTTATAATAGCTTAGATACTTATAAAAATACTTACAATATTGTATTATTATGAACACCAAGATTAACTTTACAAAATACGGCCCGTGTGAGTTCACTCAGAGTACAATTGAAGCAGTCAATCTGCTGTGACACCATATTGAGCATATGCAGGGCGCGCGTCAGAGGCGCGTACTGCAGCAGGTTGGTATGAGCGGGCGGCACCCACAGCAACGGCGGCCGCCTGCGTCGCCCCACGTGCCCATCAGGTACACACAACCCAACCGTGCGTAGAACGCCTAGGTTATGTATTTTACTACGCATAATCTTAAACAAGTAAGTGGCGAGAGCTACTTCCCTTCTTACTTCCAGTTTATTATAGCCTACCATGCCCAGCACAAATATAGTAGAATACAACAGTGGATAACCTGGATGTACACCATACTGCTTTAAGTACATTAATCTTACAAATTTGTTCTGGATACGTTCTAGCATTAGTTTATAGTTGGCCTCACCAGACGACAGCATTGCTTTCCAAATGAGATTTTTTACCAGCGCTTCGTACAACGATCTCAGAGCACTGATGTTCGATTACTGATTTCCTAGCCGTAAGACCAACCCTAAATTGCGGTATGCTTTTTTACAAACATCAGTGGTATGCTTACGGAAATTTAAATCGGTTGTAAAGCGCACGCCTAAGTCCTTAACTTCTGAGACACGTGACAATCGGATTCCATCCATGCAATATTGATAATACCTTGGGTCGCGCGCACGGGTAAATGATAACACCGAACAATTGGCCACATTGATGTACGACCTATTTGCTACGACTCCACTCTACTACCCCACTAATATCCTGCTGCTACTGCTACACTAAACGTAACTAAAACTAAACTTATCATGACATACTTGTCATGATCAGTTCCCTGTTTTATTTTAAGAACTAATTTCAAGTCGTCAGCGAATAACAATGGTATGGATTTATTAACTACTCTCGGCAGGTCGTTAACTGTTAAAATGAAGAGAAGAGGTCCTAAATTACTGCTCTAACTGACTCCTGATCTCGTGAAATAGGGCTCAGAGACCTGCCCACTGCAGTCGACGTACTGACAATGGTCTCGTAAATAGCAGGCAAAAAACGACAAAGTGTGAGGTGCGGTGGCGGTACAGCCTACACCAGCCAATTTAGCTAAAAGGACGTCGTTATCTACTGTGTCAAAAGCCTTCCTGAAATCGAAGTGGGTAACATCTACATCACGCCTATATTCGCCAAAGGGTTAGACAGAGGTGAACCTATATAGATATGTACACGATACATTTCACGAGATACACAAAAAAAAATCAACACTGTCTTCCTAACAGTATTATTTCTTATGTCCAAATCTTTATCATCATTCACAGCAGTATACAACTGGACAAAAACCTCTCCAATTGCACAACATTTAAGTCGATACTCAACGACTCTTCTCCAGCTGTAACCAGCCACCCTACGAAGATCAGTTCCACCTAGCCTGAAGGCGTTCTACCTTCCATTGCTGCCGTCAACCAGTCCAGTTCCAGTTCCAGTCTCCACTCAAGAACACGTCTTGTGTCTTGAATGGCATTCTTTTGTTGGTCTCATTCTCTTATTTATTCCCATTCTCAAAATGCACTAAAAACACTGCACATGCGACTACTTATCTTATCATAACAAGATCTTTGAGGTCGGATATCACTAGATATTCTTTAACACAAAGTTTATCTGCCTGTCTGTCTATTACTGCACGTATAAATAACTCGAGAACCACTGATCCGATTAAGATAGACGTGATTTGTTATCTATAAGTGGCGTGTATTATGTTTTCTGGCTAGGTTTCTGTATTTCATTTCAAAGTAAAAATGTCAAATCTTTTGTTAACTTTATTTTTTTTTTGTACTAAGACATAATTATAAAAATAAAAAATATACGTTTACTAAAACTCGCTTAAGTTTAATTTGTCAAAATTTGCGCACTGGTTATTTTTTTCCTGTATAAAAGGAAGTCTTGGCACCGGTGACTGAAAAGTTGTGAGGAAATCGGTTGTCACAGTATGCGGAGGAATGAGGAAAATGTCGTACGGAAAGTTTTGAGTATGAATTTGTAGTATGAACTATATACTTGCGCAAAATTGGACTTGCACAAGTATACGTTAACGTGTGTGGGATGAATTAGTACAAGTATCCATGCCTTTCGGTGACAAGCAAACTTGTGCAAATCTAAACTTGTGCAAGTATATCGTAACGTATATGGCTTCAATTATAGAGAAGTTTGGAAGAAAAGACATGTAGCGCCGACCCCTAATAAATTGGGATGAGGGCAAGAGAAAGATGATGTTTAGTAGCTTGTAGAAGCACTCTTTGTGAAAGAGCTGCTCTGGGGAACTACTACCGCAATGCGGTAAGCGTTGCTGTGTTGCTGATTTGAAGGGGTATGATCTGTTTGGTATGGGTGCCACTATATTATGCAGGCCACACACGTTACGATGTACTTTTGCAAAATTGAACTTGCACAAGTATAAATTAACGTGTGTTGGAGGAATTAGTACAAATATACGAGACATTCGGTGTCACGCAGACTTGTGCAAGTCTAAACTTGCGCAAGTAAATTGTAACGTGTATGGCTACCATTATAGGCACATGGTACATTCCATTTTTTTACTGGGACGGCAACGACTTGGGATGTCTTTGTTATTGTAGATATCACAATTTATTACAAGGTGATCCTATGGCTTGTGTGTAATGCAATATAAGAAAAGTTAACAAAGGGCACAACTTGAAACTAAATAAATAAAAAAGTCAACAAAGGGCACAACTCGTAAAGAACTAGAAAATATTAAATATGTAGTTAACAAATAGCACAACTCGTAACTAAAACAATATAAAAAAGTTAACAAAGGGCACAACTCGTAGCAAAAAAATAAAATAGTTAACAAAGGGCACAACTCGTAGCTAGAAAATATTTAAAAAGTTAACAAATAGCCAAATTACTCGTAACTAAAAAAATATAAAACAGTTAACAAAGGGCACAAGCACAACTCGTAGCTTAAATAAAAATAAACTTACTTACCATCTCCCGTTGTAAAACATCCTTAAAAACTCCCAAACCCTTCTAAAACCACTGTCCTCGTTAGAAATGACAGAAATCTTCCCGTTCAGCATACATTGCACGTCTCTATTGCTTAACCATGCGAATTTATGAAACAATCCGCGTAATGTATATAAAATATTAGAGATCAGTATCACGTGCTCACTTTATTAGGCCTATAACATACTGAGCGAATTTTATTGTACTAAGATGTAAAATAGGGTATGTAATGCTTCCAATGCTTTTTCAACTGATTCTGTTCGGAGTTCAAAAAGATGGAGATATTATTTAGAAGTAATATTAAGGGTTGCTTTGCGAAGTAGGTTATGATTCTGTGGTATTAAATGGAATATTTAAACGTGCGGTTCTTGGAAAAGACAGAGAATTTTGTTCTTTGAAAACTATTTACTACTTATATTATCTTTAGTTAGCTTTTATGGTGTCACCCTATGTCAATTTTTTACATTAAAATCTGTAATTCGCATGGTGTCTAGGTACTTAAAAAAGAATATTATACTCAATTTTCAAACTCAAAGCATTTATTTCAAATAAACCAATTATTTACTGTACTGTTTTTTGACATGATAACGTCTTGAAGTGTTACGGGGTAGATTAAATAATAAACTATTATTTAGTAAAACGACTTGTATTACTGCCTACCACGGCACTTCTTTAAACAATTACAGGTACAACACAACAATAAGGACGATGGACAATTTGTACAAGTAAAACAGAAAAATATAAAAATGCTTGGAGCTGACTGGGAGAGGCTACGGTTCTCGAGGATTCTAGAAGCTATGTGTGTAGCTATACCGAGCGCGCATTCGCCTTGAGGCAAGGTCGAACACTGGGGTCGTTGACCTCTCCCAGTGGGTTCAAAATAATGCACATCACGGTCCGGCCACGATCGGTTCCGAAGATTTCCGACCGTGCCCGAATGTGTGTTTCGTTCCCCAGTCTGGACGTGCATTCGTTTTACATATATAAAGTTGTGGAGTGTAAATAACTGTGTGTAATAATAATTGTAATATATATTGTAATATGTTCATAGATATTTTGTGTGTTATAAATATAGTAAATAAGTAATTGTTGTGAATAATATATAATGTGCTAACCATGGTATAGACAATAATTCCTCGTTTGTTGTCTATGATGAACAAAACGTAAATATGACAGCTGACATGTCGAACGAGGAATTATGTTAGGTTATGTAACGTGTTATGTGTAGTGTTTACAATTAGTTTTAAGAGATTATAATTATGATGAAACTAATCGTTCTAACCACTACACTACTCCCCCCCTGAGACCGTGGTTACTAATTACGGGCGATAGTAATCCGGAAATCGTACAGTGCGACCGGTGCGGGTTTTTCTCTCGACGATGTTGTTTGGCGGCGGAGGCGTGTTTGCCCCCGTTGATGTTGTCGTCGAGCTGGGAGTGCTGTTGATGTCGTTGTTGAGGTAAGCGGGCTTCAACCTATCTACAGTGACTGTTGTCTCTCTCCCCTTAACCTCAATTTTAAAAGTTTTGTCGCCCCTTTTTAGCACCTTGAATGGCCCGGTGTAAGGTGGGTCGAGTGGTCGGCGCACGGCGTCATGACGAAGGAAGACGTGGGTTGCCGCAGCTAGACTGCTGGGCACATAGAATGGCTTCTCGCCGTGTCGACTCGCCGGTTCTGGTGACAGCTTCGCCATCAGAAGTCGGAGTCTCGCCGCGAAGTCGGTGTAGTCTACGGTGCCGGTGAGTGAAGGGCTTATGAACTCCCCTGGGAGTCTTAGAGGCTCCCCGTAAACTAATTCGGCTGCTGACGCCTTTATGTCCTCCTTCCAGGCGCTGCGGATGCCCAGCAGCACCAGAGGAAGAGCCTCGGACCAGTTGGTGTCCGTATGGCATCGGATGGCCGCCTTCATCTGGCGGTGTAGGCGTTCGACCATGCCATTGCAGGCTGGGTGGTACGCCGTGGTTGGCCGATGCTGGCTACCGAGGAGCGCTGCGATGGAGCTGAACAGTTTGCTCTCAAACTGCTTGCCCCTGTCGGTAGTGATGCGATGTGGGCAGCCGAAGCGAGACACCCAGCCAGCGATGAAGGTGCGGGCGCATGTCTCAGCCGTGATGTCGGTGATGGGATATGCCTCAGGCCAGCGAGTAAAGCGGTCGATGACGGTGAGGCAATATCTGTAATTATTAGAGATAGTTAGCGGCCCTACTATGTCCATGTGGACATGGGAAAAACGTTGGGAAGGAACAGGGAAGGGAGAGGTGGGAGAGGATATGTGCCGCGTGATCTTGTTTCTCTGGCACTCTATACACTCTCTGGTCCAGGCCCTGCAGTCCTTCTTCAGGCCAGGCCAAACGAAGCGTGTGGAAATCAATTTGACCGTGGCCTGCATGCCAGGGTGGCTCAGCTGATGAAGCTTCTGGAACACCTGCCTTCTGAAGGGTTCTGTAACATAAGGGCGGGTGTTACTGGTGGAGACATCGCAGTGCAGCTCCGCCCCTGAGTCGGGGAAGCGCACTCTTTCCATCTTGAGCGATGTGCTGTTGCTTGCCAGGAGGCCTTGAAGCTCAGGATCGCTTTCCTGGGAATGTGCAAGAGCCGTGTAATCGAGCGATGGAAGTATTATTGCCTCTACTCGTGACAGTGCATCTGCCACAACATTGTCCTTGCCTGCTACAAACTGGATGTCTGTGGTGAACTGGGCTATGTAGTCCAGGTAACGAAACTGCCTCGGTGAGCAATTCTCCCTACTGTGCGCGTACGCGTATGACAGGGGTTTGTGATCCGTGTAAATGGTGAAGTGTCTACCTTCAACCATGTGCCGGAAGTATCGGACGGCGTCGTAGATGGCTAAGAGCTCCCTGTCATACGGGCTGTACTTTTTCTGCGATGCGGACAAACGCCTGGAGAAAAATGCTAGCGGTCGCCATGAATGACCTGCCTTCTGTTGCAGTACTGCGCCTATTGAGGTACCTGATGCATCTGTGAATATTGCAAGCTCTGCATTGGGGTCTGGGTGTGCTAGCAAGGCAGCCTGGGACAAACCATGTTTGCAAGCATTAAAAGCATGTAACATTTCCTCTGACAAGCTAATTGGCTGATTTCCTTTGGTTTTAGGCCCTGAGAGGACAATGTTTAGCGGGGACTGCAAGCGAGCGGCTTCTGGTACAAAGCGGCGATAAAAATTGAACATACCCAGGAAGCGACGCATCTCCTTGACGGTCTTGGGAGCTGGGTAGTCCTGGATCGCCTGGACTTTCTCCGGCAGGGGACGAACACCTTCTGCGGACAGCTCATGCCCTAGAAAGGTGATGAAAGTCTTGCCAAACTCACACTTCGCAGAGTTAACTAGGATGCCGTAGACAGATAGCCGCTTCAGGAGCTGGTGCAGATGTTCGGTGTGCTGGGCTGCCGTCTCTGAGAACAGGAGAATGTCATCTAAATAACAATAGCAGAACGGCAGTCCACGGAGCACCTCATCCATGAAACGCTGGAATGTCTGCGCTGCGTTCCTGAGACCAAACGTCATATACGGGAACTCATACAGCCCGAACGGTGTGGTGATTGCTGTTTTTTGGATATCAGCTGACGGGACAGGTATTTGGTTGTACGCTTTAATTAGGTCAATTTTGCTGTATATTCTGCTGCCAGCCAGCTGATGTGAGAAGTCCTGTATGTGCGGGATGGGGTACCTGTCCGGGACAGTGCGGGCGTTCAGTGCTCTGTAGTCCCCACAAGGCCGCCAGCTGTTGTCCTTCTTGGGAGCGAGGTGAAGCGGTGAGGACCATGAACTCTCAGACGGTCGTGCCGTGCCGCTCGCTAGCATCGCCTCGAACTCCTTCTGAGCGACCTTGAGCTTGTCTGGTGCGAGACGGCGAGGGCGACTGAAAATGGGCGGCCCTGGTGTGGTGCGGATGTGGTGCACAGTACCATGACTAACCTGCCTTTGTTTTCCCGCAGGCCGTGTGATCTCCGGGTACTGCCGAAGAAGCTCATGGTACTCCGTGTTGCCACCAACCGACTTCACTGAGGCAATGTCAGCTGCCAAACCGGTTGCTAGAGACGCCGTGGAGGACAGCTGGGTTAGCCCGTCGATGAGGCGGTAATGCTTCAAATCCACCAATATATTATAATGCGCCAGGAAATCGGCGCCTATGATGGGCTTTGTGACGTCAGCGACCACGAACTTCCATGAGTACACACGGCGGAGCCCTAAGTTTAAATGGAGCTCGACCCAACCGTATGTGTTGATGGCGGTTCCGTTGGCCGCGACCCTGTGTCCACTAGAAATGTGGTTTTAGTGGACCGATCAAATAGGCGGCGTGGTTTGTTGGGGCAGCCATTTGCCGCTACTTCCGGCTGCCGGTGGCATTTCCCGCGAACGTACACGGCGTTGTGCACCGCGTGGCCTTTTCACCAAAACTGTTGTGGTACCAGCAGTGGTCGTCGTTCCACGGGCCTCTGGAGCGCGAGCGGCCGCGCCGACTAGGGGTCCGTTGTCTGCCACCACGCCTGAACCTGTCAGAGGATCGCGAGTGGTGATGTACCTGACCACGTGTTTGTAGCGCCGCTACCTGTTTCGTTAACTCAGCTATGCATTGTTTCAGCTCGCTGATCTCGCTGCAGGCGCTCGTGCTTGCCACGGCGGGAGGTGATGTGAGCGCCGGGGCGGGCGCAGGCGCGATCTCGTGCACGCGGTCGGCTAAATCTGCGACAGACTGGAGGGCAAGATTAGGCTGTGACGCGATAACCGTCTGGATGTTGGTTGGCAGCCTACTCGCCCACAACGTGGACAGAAACGCCTCTGGCACATTTGGTCCAGCCAGGGTTTGAAGGTGCCGTTAAAATTGAGAGGGTTTACGGTCGCCTAGCTCCTCGTGGGTGAGGATCTGTTGCACCCTTTTTTCCCGTGAGTCAGAGAGCCTACGTATTAGCTCGGCCTTCAGCTTTACGTACTTGTCTTGGGCTGGCGGGTTTTCGATAATGTCCCTCGCCTCGACCATATATCGGTGATCAAGCTGGCCCACGACGGTATAGAATTTAGTGCTGTCGGCGGTAATACCGGCGATCGTGAACTGACCTTCAACCTGGGCGAACCAAAGTGCTGGCTCCTCTGGCCAGAATGGCGGCAATCTGACGCTCACTCTGCAGACGTCCTGTTTCTCTGCCGACGCTCCTCCAGTCGTCGCTTCTGCTGCTCCGGTTGACATGATGTATCGTCAGGCTTCTGTGCTCTTACCGGGGTCACCAATGAAGTGTTACGGGGTAGATTAAATAATAAACTATTATTTAGTAAAACGACTTGTATTACTGCCTACCACGGCACTTCTTTAAACAATTACAGGTACAACACAACAATAAGGACGATGGACAATTTGTACAAGTAAAACAGAAAAATATAAAAATGCTTGGAGCTGACTGGGAGAGGCTACGGTTCTCGAGGATTCTAGAAGCTATGTGTGTAGCTATACCGAGCGCGCATTCGCCTTGAGGCAAGGTCGAACACTGGGGTCGTTGACCTCTCCCAGTGGGTTCAAAATAATGCACATCACGGTCCGGCCACGATCGGTTCCAAAGATTTCCGACCGTGCCCGAATGTGTGTTTCGTTCCCCAGTCTGGACGTGCATTCGTTTTACATATATAAAGTTGTGGAGTGTAAATAACTGTGTGTAATAATAATTGTAATATATATTGTAATATGTCCATAGATATTTTGTGTGTTATAAATATAGTAAATAAGTAATTGTTGTGAATAATATATAATGTGCTAACCATGGTAGAGACAATAATTCCTCGTTTGTTGTCTATGATGAACAAAACGTAAATATGACAGCTGACATGTCGAACGAGGAATTATGTTAGGTTATGTAACGTGTTATGTGTAGTGTTTACAATTAGTTTTAAGAGATTATAATTATGATGAAACTAATCGTTCTAACCACTACAGTCTTATAAATCGATGAACGCCGGCTGCACGCACGAAAAAGTGTCACGTTCCGCCTGAGTCGAGCGTGCAAGCGAGAGCGCGGAACTAGGGATAGAAGGGCACGATCGGCCTAAGCGTTCGGCTTGTGATGCATCTCTCTCTCGTTATCACGTAACATTATCGTCCGTAAAGCGACTTTACAGACAACCAATATTTTTGTTTCTTTTATTTATTTTTTATATATAATGTATTATGTACTTTTGTAAGTTATTCAGGTGCGGGGTAAAATATTTGGCAAATCAAATGAGCTAGGGGTTGGTTTAAAAAGACGGTATATTCGCACACACAATACACAATAATTTAAGTTACCAACAATCATCCATTATCACTATACTAACACATAAACACAGAGAACACAATTACGTAAGCTTATACTAACTAAATACTTTACTTTCCCTAACTAAATATAGGTCCTATAATCTGAAGACTCTATGGGAACAGATGCCAGCAGAGGGCTGATGGACATCTGATGCATAACGCACCGTTGTTAACTGAGTCCTAATGACTACTGTTTGATTTACTATTGATATACATGCGCTACATTATTGCTGTAGACTTGATTCAATTGATACACACTTGATACACCAAAGTGGTGTACCTTAAGTAGTTTTCTACTATCATACAAGTTGCGGGAGCACCTATATCGTACCCCAGGGCATTATTCCATACAGAGCTTGTAGAAATGGACTTTCCCAACGGATCAGGCTGTGACTTGTCGCGTACTATTGCAACATAATTAATATGAGTCATTATGGTGCAATATCTCATGTAATGTTGCAATATAGCTTGCATGAGTAATCATGGTGCAATATTCCATGTACTATGCGTTATTATTGTAATAACACTCACTAAATGTAGATACTGATAGTTTATTTTTCTTTTCAATCCTTCACAGATACAGTTACCACAGTTACTTCACACCAAAAACTGACGCCTCTCATCGGGGATGTCGCTGCGCCCCCGCAAGGGGGCGCGGCATGCGGAACCGAGGCATAGCCCCCTGGCCGCGGAGGGTGTGCGTTGATCCGTAAAAACGGACCCCTCATTGTGTGCGCCTAATGTCGGCGGTTTGAAAAGCGTCGGACGCGTTTTAAAAACGCGTCCGTGTAACTGATTGCTATGAGTAAATCTGTAGGCGCGCCGCGACGCTAGTACGTTAGCGCCGCTTTCTTCACGACTCCACGGCGGTCAGTCCCCGCCAGGTGAGACCCCCGGTTACCCGGGGGAGGCCCGACGAAGACGACCAGCGACAGTGGAGCCGACTCGACGCTCCTACAGAATAGGTGTTTAGCTCCCGCCCGCCCCGCTCTCAGATCTAGCCGATCACGGTCCGGGCTAAAGAGCTGTCGTGTGTGTGTGAACGGCATTGTATTGTGTGTAACGCCGTTCAGTGTCTACGTGCGTCGCAGCCCGCGCCGCGCCCGTACGTGTGAATTGAATGCCTGTTTAGTTATGAATGTCTGGTTTAATCACGTGACGCGCCTATATTAACTTAGTACACGCCACGCAATAGATGTGTGTCATCTGTAGAGTTCAGTTGAATCGAGTAAGCCGCGTGTAACCTGGGTGCGACTTACTCGAGGCGTCCAGTCCGGTGTATGGGGTCACTCGTCCGCTACCAGGTCGCGGGGCAAGGGTCTCGCGTCAGGGGGACGCGTATGCCAGGGCGCTATCTGTTTGACGTGAGGCCAATCAGACGCGTCGGCACGCGCGTACATCCCCTTCGCGAGGCGCCGCACGAACTCATCCAGGCTCTCGATCCCGAGGTCCCGCTGGATTACATCGTTCCTCACGAAGCGAGGAGCGTCAACGATAGTCCGCAGCGCAATGCTCTGTTGCGCGCGGAGCAGCTTCCGGCTCGACTCGCTCGTGAGGGCGAACCAAGCGGGGGCGGCGTACGTCAAAATTGGGCGTACGTACAATTTGTACACGCCCAGTTTGACGCGCGCCGGGATGCGGGACGAGAGCACAGGTTTGAGCAGGTTGCGGGCGACCCTACCCTGCGCGGCGACCTTGCGGACATGTGGCCCCATAGTGAGCCGACGGTCGATGGTGACACCCAGGTATTTGACCCGGGGCGACCAATCGATGTCGGCTCCTTGTAGTTTCAAGGGCGGTGGGAGGCGCGCTGATCCGGTGACCATCGCCTGCGTCTTACCCACGTTCACCGAGAGCCGCCATTTTGACAGCCACTCCGGAAGTAGGTCGAGCGCGCGCTGCATTTTGACCGCCGCGTACTTCGCATTAAGCGACGTAGTGATGTACGCGGCGTCGTCGGCATACAGCGCGAGCATCGCATCGGGAGTGGTGGGGATGTCATCGGTGTAACGTGAGTAACACGTCGGCGACACGCAGCTGCCCTGCGGCACGCCCGCCAGCACCGGGCGCGCGCTAGACAGCGCGCCGTCGACCACCACCCTGAAGGTCCTGTGGGATAAAAAGCTGGAGACCACCATTACAACGCGACGGGGCGCGTCTGAGGTGGCCAGTTTAAACAGTAGGCCCTCGTGCCACACACGGTCGAAGGCCTTCTCCATGTCGAGGAATACTGCCACCGAGTATTCCTTCTTGTTTTGCCCGGCTGTGAGGTGGTGCAGTACCCTCGACAGCTGGAGCGTCGTGCTGTGCTCCGCCCTGAACCCAAACTGCTCTGGGCGTGGGGCGATATACGGCTGGAGATGTCGCAGCAGGAGTGCTTCAAACACCTTGGAGACAGTCGGCAGCAGTGTAATGGGCCGATAGCTCTCCGGCTTCTGGGTATTTTTCCCCGCCTTGGGCAGCATAATGACGCGCCCTTCCTTCCACGAGGCCGGAAAGGCCCCCGTGCGCAGTATCGCCGTGTACAGGCGCGCCAGTGCCGCTACCATTCGGTACGGCAAGTGGCGCAGCACTGCGTTGGAGATACCGTCAGCACCGGGGGCCTTCCTCGGCTTCGTCCTCAGGATGGCGCGTCTGACTGCGCCCGGCGAGAAAAAGACAGGGTCCTCTTCGGGAGCTATCGGCGTGCCGAAATAGTCCCCGAGGTGTCTCTCGACCGCTGCGACATGTTCGACGTCGTCGGTCGGGTTAGGGCGGAACTGACGCTCCAGGTGTTCGGCGAAGACCTCCGCCCGGTCCTCTGCTACATATTTAAGCGCCCCGTCGCTGTTAAGGAGCGGACGCACCGGGGCTGGGGTGTTCGTGAAATGGCGGCACAGTTTGTGTACCGACGGCCAACTATCTCTAGTGGCGTCGATACGTTCCTCCCAGTCCGCGGCGGTGTGCGCCCGGAGCTCGGCCTTAACCTTCTCCGCGAGACGGTTCAGCTGCGTCTTGAGTGAAGGGCATCTTAATTGTTGCCACTGCTTGCGAAGGCGCCTCTTCTCGGCGATCATCGCTTGTAGGCGCGCCGGCAGGGGCGGCAATAGCACTCTCCCCTGCGGCTGCGTCGTTGTCGCCGCTTCTAAGGCGCTCTGTATGCAAGCAGTGACATCACAGGCCGTCTGGTCCACGTCCGCGGAGGTAATTATAGGCCGAGTGGGCGTGGTGGTCTCCAGCTCTTCCTCGAACCTCGTCCAGTCCGTTGATCGACGTGGCGCTATGGGCTTCAGTCGGGTCGGCATACCCGATAGGACGACGAGTACAGGTTGGTGGTCCGACTGTAACTCGTCGTCGATCACTTGCTGTGTGATCTGGCAGTGTAGCCCTCGATGGACTACGATGTCCAGCACATCCGGCAGGTAGCCCTGTGCGTCTGGGTAATGTGTCGGCGTTTCGGGGCCAGACACCGTATAGTCGAAGGCCTCCGCGTCCGCGAAGAGCCGTCTCCCCTCGGTATTCCTGGTATGGCTATTCCACGCTGGGTGCTTACAATTGAAGTCACCGGCGAGGATGGTTGCCCTCTGGTTTGTGCTGATAAGCGCCCGCAGCTCTGCTACGTCCAAATGTACCACGGGCGGCTTATAGCAGGCGTATAAGTTTAAGTCCTCGCCGGCCAGGTGCAGCTGCACACCCAGCGCGTAAAATGACCTAAGCGACGGCAAGGGGAGCTCCTGGTGAACGACTCTTCGCCTCACAATAACCGCCAGACCACGATAGCGGGTATTGCTAGCCGACCTTTCGTCCTTCCTGTAAACGAGGTAACCCGGGAACCTAACCCTATCTTCGGGCCCCAGGAGCGTCTCGTTTATGAGCGCCACGTCGATGTTTTGCTCCCTAAGGAGGTGGCGGAGGGGGGCGACCTTATCCTTAAGGCCGCGGGCGTTCCAGTGGATCACCCTTAACGGTCTATCCATGATACAAGGTGAGTAGCGTGGCTAGACCGTCAAGGATGACCGTCTCAATGTCTTGGCCCTGCCTAATGGCTTTTATTAAGTCCATCAATAACTTAATGGCACAGGCCGTAAACTCCTTCTTCTGAGTTTTAGCGCCGGAGGCGCCACCATACGTTGTTGTAGGGAGTTTCTTTGCTTCTGACTGCTGCCGCTGCCGTATGGCGGCGCTAGCAGCAGCGAGTTCCCCACTTTCCCGCTGCGCTATGCCGGCGCTAGCAGTGGTTGAGGAGCTTTCCTGTACGGCCTGTGTCCTGTGTATGGCAGGGCCGGCCTTAAGGGTCTCTTTTTGGGTCGCCTGGGGGGGGGGTTTGGGTTTCCTCCCTTTCCCCCCGCGCTTATGCTTCCTCCGCCCGGAGGGAGTGGCTTGGCTTCTCTCGGAGGGCCCGTTGGCTGCCGCCATCAGCGTCATGCCTTGGTCCTCTTCTGGAGCCTCCTGTGGCCTATGCTCGGCCACAGTTGGCCGGCGCGTGGCCGTGACGGCGACAGTCCCCGCTCGCTTGTTCCGGATCTCCGTCTGGAACACGGGGCACTTTATATTACACGCGGGATGCGGGCCACCGCAATTAGCGCAGGTGGCCGGCTCCTCCCGCGGGCGCGGGCAATCTCGTGCCGCGTGCTCCCCCCCGCACCGCACACAAGCGAGCGGACGGTGGCACTGGTGCGAGCTGTGCCTGAACCGTTGGCACCGGTGGCACTGAGCGGGTCCTCGTTTGCCCCGCCAAGCCTCTATCTTCACACCCCGCATGTACATAAACACGGTGGTGTTGAAGATATCCCGGACGTCAGGGGTCTTCTTCAAGATTGCGTGGAACACGCAACCGGGTCGTCCTTGTGCGCCCTTTATGTGGCGCACATACTCCGGTTGGTATCCCAACGTCCGGAGCTCCTCCTCAATCTCCTTAGGGTCCGTGTCTGCAGGCAGGCCCCTAATGGCGATCTTCAAATTGCGGTCCGCTGGTAGCGAGTACGCGAACCAGGAAACGCCACTGTCCTTTTCAAGGCCGGTCAGGTAACGCTGGACCAGCCTATATTCTTCTTCGCTGTCGGGCGTGAAGCGTACCCCACACCCGAACGGGCGAGCATTCGGAGGCCGGCCCAGCTTGGCGGCGATGGCCCTGAAGTGGGTGGCCCAGTTCGGTAGCCTCTCCACTACCAGCGGTGGGTACCGAAGCTTTTTCACCTTTTTACCCGGCTTCGCGGTGCCGGGAGCGCCATCAGGGGGTGCGGCAGATGTGCCGGGGGCAAGGGGTAAAGTGGTTTCACTTACCCCAGTGCGTGTCCGATCCGTGGGCGGGGGCGGTGTCACCGTAGTTGTTGTACGGCGCACCGCGTCCGAGAAGGTAGGCGAAGGCGTGGCCCGACCCCGCGGCGCGCTTTCGCGCTGTGGCCGCGGCGGGTCTAGGCAGTGCCTTTTCGCCTCCTCGGACGCGGTTTCGCCCGAGCTCCTCCTGCGCCGCTGGGGTCTGGGTTCGAGCCGAAACTCGTAATCAAACCCCAGCGACGGTGTTGGTGACATCGCCGGTGGAGTCGCCAATGCGGCCTCAGCTCCTCCCACGATGGGCCGCTGGCCGGATCGCGGTGTCGTGTCCGGGGACACGTCTCCGCGACCGGATGCGGCCGAGCCCACTGATGCCAGCGACATGCTCGATCCCACATTTGAAGAGCATGCCGACAGCATCGCGGGCGAGTCGTAGGCTGAGGCTCGGGGGGGCGCCGGCGAGGCGGGCGCTGGTGTCTTGATGAGCGCCGGCCGAGAATAAGGGCCGGCACTCACTGGCCGCTCCCGCTCAGCCATCGCCGGTCCCGCCAGCGAGAAGCGGGGGCCGGCTGTGGCGGTGCGTGGGGCAGGCGCAGCTTGCTCAGCGGGCGCCGCCGGCGCGGTAGAGCCGGGGCGCGCGGGTGGTGAGTTGAACCGCGGCGGTGGGGCCGCGGTGCGGGTAGGGGGTGCGCGGGGTCGCGCAGATTGTACCGGGGTACGGTGCACGGGCGGCGCGGGGCACGCTGGCGGCGGCGCGGTAGCGCGCGCAGCGGGCGCTACAGTGCGCGCGGGTGCGGGTGCACGCGTGGTGTGCACGGCGGCGCGCGCCGGTGGCGGCGCGCGACCCGGATTAGCGGCGCTTCCCGGGGCCTGGATCGGCACCGGGCGAAACGCAGCTGGGCGGATGGGCACCGCATGCTGCCGACCCGACGACGGCGTTGGCGCAACGCGCGCAGGCGCCGATGTCGTCGGTGGGCTGGCAGCGGCTGCGGCACTCTTCCCCCCCTTCTTCCTCTTCTTCTGTCCGGCCGGCGGCGCACCGGACGACGCGTCGCCGATGTTCGGCAGCGACGTCGCCCGGTCCAACGCTGGACGGGCTTCCGGCGACCCGGCATCGCGGCCCAGCGAGCCGCGCGTGCCGGGTTTCGGCATCTTGGCGGGGCGTGGCCTCCGCGACCGCTTCGGTGGGTTCCACCGGGCGGCACGGCAGGCTCCCCCTGTGTCCGCACAGGTACCTTTGCGTAGTCTGTGCCCACACAGAGGAAACTAAACTTTGTGGCGGTCCGCGCGGGTTAAAAACAAAGGAAATGTGGACGGACTGTTTGCTCTTCGAGCCACGAGCTAATCCACTGACGCCTCTCGGCCAAGTGCCCTCATTTATAAACTACGCCTTCCCGCCACAAAGATAACGGTTGGACAGGGTTGCCATTACTCAAACATCAAAAACGAATTATTAAAATCTTTAAAACCCTACACTCGACCGTCCTGACGACGTTTATGCCCTCATATACGCCCCAGGTGGTAACTAAAATACCCTACACTCTTGACTCATCATAACAATAGAAAGGAAAAAAAAATATATACATCCAACAAATTTTAAAGTTAAATTTGAACATTTACAGCAGTCAAAATATTTTGTTACAACAGTTATCATTAAACCACAAACATTATGTGACTCAAATAATACATTTTGGAAATCCATAGTACCATAATTGAATAAAAGTTATAATTGTATTACTATCCGTTTTCCACTAAAATAACGAATTTACAACTATTTTGGCGAACCAACCAAATCTTGCAAAAAGTACTTTCATCTAAAGGACTAGTTTTATTCTCGGATTATGAACCATTTATCAATCATTCAGAACTTTTAAATTTATGCTTATGCTAGTGCGAACCGATCAATTCTCGCTACTGAACTTATGTTGTATATCAGGTTGTGAACCAATCAATTCTCACACCTGATCAGAGACTCCAAAAACCTAGGCAAACCAATCAATTCTTGCCTTCAATTGTGTAATAACTGAAGACGTGAACCAATCAATTGTCACGCTCGGTCTCTAACTGTGTTCAAACTGATGACGTGAACCAATCAATTCTCACGTTCGGTCTGAAACAATAATATTAAACATTCTGTAATAATTGTCCTGTAGAATCCTACATTGATGACCATTATGCATCACTATGTTCGCTCTCATCACTAGATTCGCTAGAATCAGATTTATTTAGTTGTAACGCAGCTACATGTACCCATGGTAGCATACGATCAGCTGCTACGGTGGTAGTGCGTTTATTTTTGCTACTACTGAACCCGGGAATAGCCGCTATCTTATATGTATCTTTTTTTTTTTGAGGTTGGGAAATCGTCAAATAACTTCTCCCGCTCTGGGCGGAGCGGGAGGGTGTGTCAGACTCTTACTGACTAAAACCCACCCGTATTCCTTCCTGTTGCCTGTGTTGCGGGGGCCTCGGTGACCAATAAGTACCTTCCCGCGACCCCGGCAGGCATCGGCCCTAGTGGACCCCTACCTATGTGGTGACGACATCTCTTTGAGGCGCGCGTGGAATACAACGCGCCGTCGACCCGGGCCTGGTCCTTAACGGACGGTGACCTACCCATTGCTCACCGTCCGCAAGCCCGCGCCTACGGTGGCCAGAAATCCGCCCGGGATTCCCGACGCCCTGGACGTCTCCTGTGGCGGCTAGGGGCGGGAGGGCGCAAAACAAGCCTTTCCCTCAACCGTCCCGCCTCCTCCTTCGCGAGCATTACTGCTTCGCAGAAGGAGGTGACGGCTGCCCATGCCCTCTCGCTCCGTACCATGGCCTGAACCAGGTCGATCCACACAGTGGTGACACCCGGACGCTTACTCCCGCCTTATCCGACACAGGAACCTCCCGAAACTACCGTGTCCGGTGAGGACCTACGGCAGGCGGAAGGTGAGGAGGGGACTTATCGCCGCAATCGTGGCGTGCCCAGCACTGGGTTGCGATAACCGATATTATGCAAAATCATCATTATATACAACTATATGTACATATTGACATTGATGAATATTATAAGCAAAATTAAGTGAATATTTATGTACCTTGAAAAGTATTATATTATTTTAATTATTGTGAATGTGAGCACTACGTGGGTCATTTTTATTTATTTCTTGTTGTTTTTTTTTTCTCTTAGTTTTAATGATGGTCTGGCATTTTGAGTTCTTTATGCGGCCAACCCAATTGTCCTCTCCTTGGTATTGTTCGTCGAGTCGTTGAGCTCCTTAAGTTTTGAGTTGAGCTACACGATTACTGACAAATGCTTGCACTGACTGGACAGGTCCACTCAAATTTGTGTGGTTCTTTCCTCAAAAGACCATTTCAGACAGATCTACATGGTCCTCACATGATCTGACCAAGATTATGTCTGGACTTTAAAAGAGACTTTGACCCTTGAGTTTGTCTCGCCATTTCTTCTCAGGGGTAGTCAGATAGGAAATGTCGACTCCATCTAGCTTATTTTTTAATATGACGTGTAAAAGTGATTCTCATATCCTATATACAGAATAAACAATTTTATTTCATTTCATTTCATTTCAGTTTCCCCGTCTTCCAATGAAGCGGGAACTGGCCCCTCTCCAAGCATGCGCTTCGGAGCCCCCTAAGTCGGGGCCCGAGAACCTCCAAGGCCAGGACCTAGGCCTTCCCAGGTAAGCCGTTGGGTCCTGGGGCGGTATTTTTGGCATTAAGCCTGCGTACCGCCGCTCTCATTTCTACCTAGGTCACCTCCGGGGCATCGTCGTCGTCGTCGGCGTGGTCCGCATCGGGCACCGCAGTAGGCGGAGCCATGGGCGGGGCGGTGTGTTCCCCTCACGAAGGGAACAGAACGCTCACCACGTCCTCCACAAGCTGGGGCCGGAGACTCTGCGTCAGCGGGGGAGCCCATGGGCGGAGTTTATCCCGTACCACTTTGTACGGGCGTCCCCACGGGTCCCTGTTCAGAGTTCCCAGCGACTCCTCGCGGGCCAATCCCCTGGCCCGCAGGATCTCCACTTGGAGGGTGGTCTTTGCCACTCTGTACCCCTCGTACAGCTCCGCCTGAATGGCTTCCGTATTCGGAGGTTTGATACGGAGCCTGTGGTGCCTGGTGTACCGGCGTCGCGCAGCCACGCACGCAGTGCGCAGAGCCGTCAGCTTCTGCGACCACCAGTACACCTGGCGCGAGGCACGTCCAGGCTGGACCCGGGGCATTGCCACGTCACATATGTCGGACATGGCCTCCCGGAACCACTCCGCCTCATCGTTGATGTCAGCAGGCCTGTCCGGTGGTGACACCCAGGCCTGCATGATCGAGGTTTCCAGGAGGAGCTCCCGGTCCAGCTGCTTCAGCGCCCACCGCGGACCACTCGGGGCCTGTCGGACCGGCGCGTTCGAGGTCTGGGCGTAGACGTCAAACCGGATATACCGGTGATCGGAATAGGTCTCCACCCCCTCCATGACGCGCCAGTCAACTACACGCGGCGACAGAGCGGGGCTGGCGAACGAGATGTCCACCACTGATTCACCCCGCATCAGCACACACGTGGGGACAGAACCCCGGTTTAGGACGACCAGGCCTGTCTCCAGAGCCCAGTCTTCCACCATCCTGCCCCGTGTGTCCGTTAACCGGGAACACCAAGCCAAATTCTTGGCATTGAAGTCCCCGAGGACGAACACGGGGAGGGAACCAAACCCGACGACGACGTCTCTCAACTCCGCAAGCGAGTTGTGGAACTCGGCAAGAGTTCGGTCGGAGAGAAGTAGACCCCCACTACGACAATCTCCCCGAACCGTGCTGCTACGCAACCCCGTCCTCTCTTGACGGCCTCGAGGGACGGAGTACCGGCAGCGGACGGAGTATATCTATCTTGGCCTAAAACTTTTGTGACCCGGTATGGTCCTATGTAAGATGGGAGAAGTTTCTTACTTTTCCCATCATTATTAAAAGTAACTTTAGTAATTTTGACTAAATCGCCCTTATTGTATACCTTAGCAGGGCGTCTGTTCTGATCGTAACCTAGCTTCTGCTTTGCTTGTTCACTGTCTATTCTTTCTTTAACTTGATTTCGGATAGTGGTCACATCTACATTTGGCCTAGTCATACCTGCTATCTCATTTAAATTAAGATTGATATTACTATTCATGAACGTACCGAACATGACTTCAGATGGTCTCCTAGCGGTTGTCTTTTGGACAGTGTTATTCAGCCCCCATTGTATTTTTCCTAACTGGTTGTCCCAATCCCTCTCATCATGTCTCAGGTTTAGCGCTTTTAATGAATTTAAGATTGTTCGGTTATATCGTTCTACCTGGCCGTTTGATTTGGGACTTGCGACAGCATTCAAGATGTATTTTATACCTTTATCATAGCAGTACCTTTTAATTAAGTTCGATGTGAAGCAACTGCCACGATCACTAATGAAACAGTCAGGCATTCTAAATATATAGAATATGTTATCCAGGGCACGAATTACATTTTGAGTATTCTTGTTTCGAACTGGCTTAATAAACACAAACTTAGTAAACGAATCTACCACTACTAAAAGGTAAGAGTATCCTCGTTTCGATTTGACAAAAGGGCCCAGGTGGTCAACATGCAAGGTGTGAAACATTGACTCTACTTTTTCGATTGGATGTAATAAACCTTCGTTCGTACTCGTAGACTTCTTAGCGTAAGCACAATCAATACATGCTTACACATACTTTTTGATAAACCGTGACATTTTTGGAAACCAATAATTACTTTTAATCCTTTCCAAAGTTTTTTCTAATCCTAGATGACCAATATCATCGTGATTCATCTTGCATATTTGCCACCTCGCCTCCTTTGGGACTGCCCAGCGAAAATTATCCTTGTCGCCGTTAACATACCTATATAACTTATTATCTCGAATAACATAATTATCTTTGATATATTAGAGATTCTTGGGATCTAAATCCTTTTCTAAAACCTGCTTAATACGTTCCAATTCTAAATCCCCCAGCTGAAGGGTATGTAACCAGTCTTCGCTACTAATAATCATAACTTGACCACATAGACTAGAGGAATCAGTCATAAAATCATTAGAAATAGGATTTCGAGATAACGCATCTACATGGGACATTTTAGTGCCTGGTCGATATTCAATCAACAATTAAATTCTTGCAACAAAAGCCACCAGCGTGCTATCCTAGGTATGAGATCGCGTTTCATGAAAGTAGAACGAAGAGCACTACAATCGGTGACAATTTTAAATTCCTTACCTAATAAATAGACCCGAAATTTCTCTAATGAACGAATAACAGCCAGCGTTTCTAATTCATAGGAGTGATAATATTTTTCTTCCGGTGACGTTCGCCTACTACAATAAGCAATTGGCCGAAGAAAACCGCTATCCTTACACCGTTGCAAGAGTATACCTCCAACATCATCCTTGTTGGCGTCGGTATGCAATTCCATCTCCGCGTCGCGATCATAAATAGCTAAAACTGGTCTGTCTATTAATTTTAATTTAAGCACCTGAAATGCATTCTCTTGTTTTTGGCCCCACATCCATGTGGAGTCCTTCTTTAATAATTGCAGCATTGGCGACGCTAATTGAGCAAAATTTTTGATAAATTTTCTAAATTAACTAGCTAGCCCAAGGAATTGCCTAACATCATGAATGTTAACTGGCCGTGGAAAATTCATAACCGACTGTATTTTCTTTTCACCTGGCCGAATTCCTGATGAGCTAATTTTATAACCAAGATAATCAATATTATCGTGCAAAAAATTACATTTTGACATATTTAGCGTAAGATTTGCATCTTCTAACAGCTTCAGAATTTGTTCGAGCCTATCAAGACATTCAGCAGCATTTTTACCAAACACAAGCACATCATCCATGTACGCTGTAGCATGGGTGAATCGAGCTGACCCTAAGACCTTATTAATCATTCTCTGAAAAATAGCCGGTGCGTTAGCCAAACCAAATGGCATACGATTGAATTCGTACAATCCATCTGGCATGACAAACGCAGTTAGATGTTTGCATGGTTCCGAAAGTGGCACCTGATAATACCCTGATGCCGAATCAAGAGTTTATGAAACACGCTTGCCCAGACAATCTAGCTATCTCATCGTCTATAATCGGCATTGGGTATCTTTCCTTTACTGTTACAGAGTTTAACATTCTATAATCAATACACATTAGAAAACTGCCATCTTTTTTACGAACTAATATAATAGGACTTGCATACTCCGATTCTCTAACGATCCCCGAGTCCAACATTTCACCTAACATAGACTGCACTTTCTCACGTTCATGATGTGACAATCTGTAAGGGCAATAGACAATAGGACGTTGACTATTGAAATCAATTGTCATCTGCGTAACATCTGTACAACCCAAATTTTTTAAATCTGAGGCGAAACAATGTTTATACTGTTTAAGTATGGTCATAAGCTTTTGTCTGTCATCCTTCGATACAGAATCACCTATGCTTACGTCCTTCTCCTGAATGTCATGTTCACAGTTATTATCATTAATACCTGCAGACTCTGCAATTCCTGGAGACTGTATTACAATTCTCTGGACAAAATCTACCCTTTCTCCTCTACTAGCAACAAGTTATTTTCGTAATCTACAGGGGATGGAAAATGGATGCACAAGAATGTCTAAATTCCCGCGCTGGACTTGGTAAACACCACCATAAACAAAAACCTCTTCATTTGGACCACCCACGATGTTGTTGCTCAGCATTAAGCAGCCACTAAACTTTGAACCTACGCGAGCCTTTACGGATGCAGGCCTATGAAGCTCAATCCATCCTTATATATTCTAGAAATGTGTAAGTTTGTTAGAAATCACCCTTCGCTTTTTGAAAAGGATGAAAAAGCTCCTTTAAAAAGAAAGGTAGCACAAAAGCCTCTGATAGTCCCTCGAAATCGACTAAAACTTTGCGACACGAACTGCTACAGTATGGCGGTTAAGCTATACAACAAGCTACCGGAAAAAATGAGAAAACTAAATGAATTAGAATTCAGTAGAGCCTTATTTAATTGGCTGTGCGACAGATGTTTTTATTCCATAGATGACTTTATGAATTTGAAATCCTTTTGACATAGTGATTATTTTATTGTTTTTTTATTATTGTTAATGTTAATTTTCTTGTTTGTGTTAATAATGTAAGAAGACAAAAAAAAATTTTAATTGTATACTGTAATTGACATGTGATTATTTTGTTATTTTCTATTTTATATTATTGTTAGTGTTAATATTATTTTTTGTGTTATTAATGTAGGAAGACAAAAATTTGATATAATAATTTTTTTAAAGCTTTGACTATGTCTATTTAAAAATTTGCACGACTAGAAAGTCGAATATAGTGAAACCATATAAAAAATTTACCATATACAATGCACCTATATTCTGGCAAATAAAGAATTCATTCATTCATTCATTCATTCATTCATTCATTCATTCAATATCAGCAGCGATCCTAACTTCAGCAAGTTGATTGTTATTAGCATCGGGATAAACCATTGGGATTTTAGTGTGCAACTTCCGAAATTGCAGTCTGGGAATTTTTGAATACAAGAATATGTGGTTGCTCCGTGTATGACTGGCCTATTAATATAGGTTTGTCTAACAGATTATCTTCGACAACTCTGCAAGCTACCCTCGCATCAACTCCGTCTACCACTATATCAAGCAACATATTACCTAACGATTGGACCACCTTATTCCCGAATCCTTTCATAACTGACGGTATCTGATCATGCACCAGATTAAGACTCGAAATTATTGACTCCTTAACCAATGTCACTTCACTACCGAAATCAATGGATGCATCTACAGCCCTGCCATTCACCGTGACCAGCTTTATAAATTTTGAGTTGGGACTGCAGCTTGAAATACACATTGTTTTAGATAATGCCCTAGTTTTACCCACTATATTATCGGATTTAGGATCTTGCGAGCAATTATCGACCTTGTGACCGATTTTGTTACATTTATTGCATTTTATTCGTGGCTTCGGACAATGTAAGTAAGGGTGTCCTCGCTCCTTACAATTAAAACAGAACAGAGGACCTTGAGACTGATTCAATTTATTTTGATTTGTTTTAGAATTAAAATGATTTTAATTATTTTTACCAAAACTACGATCTGAAATTTGGCTTTCTTTGTTGCTGATTAGGAATTGGAGAAGCTGATCAGGCCGAGAACAACAAAGCGCCAATGAACTAGATTTCATAGTCCTATCAGATATACCGTGGATAATACAATCTATTGCGCGTTTATCCGTAATGTCACATTGAGTTAACAACGCAAGTTTTTCATAATAATATACTTCAATTGGTTCGCCAAACTTCCTTTTTCTCTTAAGCATATCTTCCAGGATTTGGCCATAGTTTTGCTCACAAGGAAATGCACTCATTAACTTCTCTTGCCATTCTTTCCAAGTGTGCAAAATTGTGTTCAGACCCTCATACCAAACTTTGGCCAAACCCTGAAGTTTTTGCATTGCAAAATGTATCGTTGTTTTATCATCCCAGCCGTATACAGTAGCGCATTCATTTACTTTACGCAACCAAATGTCAATGCGTTGGTTTTTCGCTGATGGGTCAAAATTAGGGAGAATATTTTTATGATCAATATTCTTGGAAATTGATGCACTTGTAGACGGCTGAGATGTAAAACCATGTTTAATAGAATTTACCAAGTCCATAACATCTTTAACAGTAAAAGAAGGGGTACGTGACCTTTTATCTTGTGATGCGCCGCCACCATGTAGACTATCGTTGCTCAGCTCACGTGAACCTCGTCTCCGCTTGGCTCTTGTAGCTTGATGCTCACGTTGACGCGACCGGCTCCGGCTGCGGCTCTTGAAGTGATGACGGCTCGTACTCCTCTTATAGCTACCAGATCGATTCCCATGCGCCTCTGTTATCTTCTCACGTTCCCGGCGTAGTTCCTGTTCGAGTATACGTAGCCGCTCTCATTTAGGCGCGGGCTTGCGGACGGTGAGCAATGGGTAGCTCACCGTCCGGTAAGGACCAGGCCCGGGTCGACGGCGCGTTGTATTCCACGCGCGCCTCAAAGAGATGTCGTCAGCACATAGTAGGGGTCCACTAGGGCCGATGCCTGCTGGGGTCGCGGGAAGGTACTTATGGGTCACCGAGGCCCCCGCAACACAGGCAACAAGAAGGAATACGGGTGGGTTTTAGTCAGTAAGAGTCTGACACACCCTCCCGCTCCGCCCAGAGCGGGAGAAGTTATTTGATGATTTCCCACCCTCAAAAAAAAAAAAAAGCCGCTCTCGTTCTTGTTCAAACTCCAGCTCTTTCGCACGAAAACTTTGCCTCCGTGATTTGCTGCGACTTCGAGAGCCACTGCAGCGTGCACCGGAAATATCACATTGATGATGCGACGAGCACCTTACTGGAGTTAGCAGGCGCCGTCGGCTCTCTTTACGACCAGGTGGAGAAGCGTCCAGCGACCGGGCGTTGCTGTTATCTTTTTCCATTGCCAAACTTTCGAATCCCACTTCTGAAGTGTAATAAATCTCACTAAATGTAGATACTGATAGTTTATTTTTCTTTTCAATCCTTCACAGATACAGTTACCACAGTTACTTCACACCAAAAACTGACGCCTCTCGGCCAAGTGCCCTCATTTATAAACTTCGCCTTCCCGCCACAAAGATAACGGTTGGACAGTGTTGCCATTTCTCAAACATCAAAAACGAATTATTAAAATCTTTAAAACCCTACATTATGGTTTGAACCAGTCCTGTTTCTAGTCAAAATCTGCTCCGTTCGTTCCAGAAGATACATATGTTATCTAAAGGGACCCGACTGATGGTGTTTCATACTAATTAACATTCTAATCAGTCGTGTTTCATAGTTATGAGCATGTCTTGATTACATACAAGGTACATGCCCACAAATGAGATTGCTGTGCTCGCTAACAACTTTTGAAATATCAAGGTGTTGGTCAGTCAGAAAGATGAAGCTAGTTGCCCATTCCAAAGCGTAGTAGATACCTATGGAGAAGGAGGCAAAAAAACTCAATGAACACTATTTTAAATCAAAATATGGTTACAAAATACTGGTTACATCATTCGTGTTGAAATTATACATGTGAGAACGATGCAGAACGTTAAAAGCGTCCGTAATAAAAAGGTAAAAAAATGCAATTCAAAAATTAAATTAAATTAAAATGAGCCGTGGCCGCTAAGAGATGACCAGTCCCTACTGACGGCACCCGTTCTTGAACATGTCGTATGGAACAGCATCATTCAGCTCAACCATTTTGAAGGAAAGAAGAAGAATAATCCAACAATTAAAACTTTAGGACAGAGCCATCTAGTTTGCAAATTATACACTATCTGTCAGCATACTTAATGATCATAAATTTCACCGGAGTAATTAATGTTCGTTTGACCTGATGGTACCTACTGTCGAATACAAATGAGGAGGATGCGGGTTCAAATCCTGACAAATTATCTGGAGAATAAAAATCCTATTATATGCTCTTTTTGAGGTCAGATTAAACTTGCTTATAAATAATCAAGATAATTTAATTATTATTATTCAATATATAATAATATAAATAGGGAAAAAAATGAATAATTTCTTGGGAAATATAACATTCCGTAGTAAACGCGTCCGCACCAATTCGGACCCAAGTACAGATGACCGCGACAATGACGTAACATCAGAGACACTAGAGTGCACCTCTAATAGCTTACCACATATCTCTGAGGATGATGGAGACGACGTAAAAACACTAAGAGATAAAATACAAAACCTTGAATCAGAATTAAATAGCGCCCATAAAGAAATAGAACTATTAAACCAAGAAAATACTGAACTCAAACATTTAAACGAAGACTTAGTTAAAAAAAAACTAGTTATACAAAAAAGTGACAACAAGTAGCCCTAGTAAATCAAACCGAAATACACCTAAGAAAAAACCTCTCACAAACTTTAAGGCAAAGCAGACACAAACTGATACTTTGGCAATCCAAAAAAATGACACTGAAACTCGGGATAAGCAACACGACAGCAAAAACGGCTACATACAAAAGGCACGAAATAAAAATACATATATTAAAACCAGTACTAAACATACCCAACCAACTTGTAGAAAGAAAAAAGTATGTATACTTAGCACGGAACAGGCAATAAATATCATAAATATTGCATAAAATGTATTAGTAGAAGATCAAGATGAAATATGTCACTATCTAACACCGAGAGTAGGAATAGAACAACTTCTCAATGGTATTGAGTCAAAACTATCCGACTTCACAATTGATGACTATTGCATAATACTTATAGGACCAGAAAACTTTAAAGTAACGAATGACTACCACAAAATTATAATCTACATAAGAAATGTGTTAAGTATAATAAAACATACTAACATAATTTTATGCTTCCCTATTTATGCATATGGAAATCATAATAGCTTATACAACTGGAGGATTGAAACATTTAATAACCTACTCTACTTGGATCTGTTGACCTATGAACACGCTTACTACCTGGTGTCAAATCGAAACCTTAAGTATGACTTTAGCATGTTTCGCGAAAGATCGGGCTTAATAAACAACACTGCAATTAGAACAATTTTTGAAGATATAAAACTTCTAATCACTGACATAGAATACTCTAACATGAACAACTTTAGTGAAACCGACAGCAATGCATTTGCTATATGTGACGAAGTTTCTGCGGATATTAATAAAGACGACACCTGTAATGAGCAAACAACAAGCTTTTTTCGTAACTAAATATTTGCACATAATGCATCAAAATATTGCAGGATTGTTAGCTAAATCAGATGCAATAACAGTGTGCCTAGAAGAGTTAGCAGATATAAAGTCATGTGTGGACATACTATGCATTACAGAACATTTTATTATGAAGGGCTATGAACAGTATCTAAACATACCTAATTATCAGCTTGCGGCAGGCTACACAAGAAAGGAAAGTAAAAGAGGTGGAGCATGCATACTTGTAAGAAACAGACTTCAGTATAAGGAATTGAAACATATTATAAAAATGTCAGAAACCGGCGTTTTTGAATGTTGTGCCGTAGAATTGATTAACTATAACATTGTAATAGCTTGTATTTATAGAGTTCCAAACGCTAATAATTTCAATGTGTTCATGGAAAAACTACATACGTTTTTACGAGAACTCACCAATAAATATTTTCGAAATATTGTAATAGCTGGAGATTTCAATGTAAATATTCAAAAAAAATCTTACCAAACTTTAGATTTTGAGTGTCTCTTACTGAATTATAATTTAAGATTATCTGTTAACCAGCCCACTAGAATAAGGAGTCAAACATGTATAGATAATATTGTACATAGCTTTAAAAGAGCCTGTAAAGTAGAAGTATTTGAATTCGCGCTGTCCGACCACACAGCGCAATTAATAAAAATACCCGTCAAAAACTGTTGCACTCTAAGATACTGGCGTATGAATACGCGTGATTACAAATCAGAATATATTTCAAAATTTCAAAATTACCTGCGTAGGTTGTCATTCTGTGAGATATACGAAACAGGTGATCCTAACATAGCCTACAATATATTATAGAAACATTTTCGCTTTTCTACAATTTATGCTTTCCTGAAGTATCTGTAACCATACATACGGCAAATAAATCTAAGTGGGTATTACGTGGTATCAAAATGTGCAGCAAAAAGAAGCGACAACTTTTATGGCAATACAGACGTGAACCAAATGGAACTAATAAATATAGCTTGACTAAATACTCTAAATTGTTTAAGAAAATTATACAACTACAACAACTGTAGATTCAGGAAATCAAGTCACTTCAAAAGTCCCAAATAGAGAAAAATCATTTTTTATGCCCCCTTGTATACCGCATGACGTGTTTAGAACAATCAAACTATTGAAAAATACGAACAGCGTGGGTCATGACGGAATATCAACAAAAATAGTTAAGTTGCTGGCTCCAGAAATTTGTACGCATCTAAGCCATCTGATTAATTTAAGTATTAGTACCGGTATATTCCCTGACGCTTTAAAAAAATCAATTGTAAAACCTATATTTAAAAAAGAAAATAGAGAATCCATGGAATTTTACAGACCTATTTCGATTATTAGTGTTTTCTCCAAAATTTTTGAAAAGTATTTTTATAAAGAATTTAGTGCTTATTTAGAAAAACACAATATACTAGTTAACGAACAAAAAGGAGTCAGAGAAAACCGAACTATAAATATGGCTGTTTACAATTTCCTACATAAAGTTATGATAAATGTCGATAGAACCAATCCCGTCTGCACCATATTCTGTGATATGACGCAGGCGTTTGATTACGTCAGGCATGATATTTTAATAAATAAATTGGAAGCATACGGTATAAGAGGCACGGTTCTAAAATTAATAAAAACATATCTTGATAACAGAAAACAGGTCACGAAGATATCTAGGATAAACGTTAAATCTAAATGTGAAGAAATATTTCATTCGCACGAGCAAGTAGTCAAGTATGGAGTCCCTCAGGGTAGTGTGATGGGTCCACTACTATTCATAGTATATATAGACCAACCAGTTACACTCTTTGCTGATGATAGCACTATCACAATTCAATGTAATACTAAAGATAGCTACAATAATGACATTAATAATTCTCTCACATCAATAATAAATTGGATGAATAATAATAATCTAAAAATTAATCTTAATAAAACTAACGTAATGCACTTCAGTCTACGTTTATCAACTATGACCGATCTTAACGTCCAGTACAATAATAGAATTATTACAGAAGTTGACAACACTAAATTCCTTGGAGTGACGATTGACAAAAAGCTAAACTGGAAAGCACACACAGAAGAACTCAGTAAAAAAATTAGTAATTCTTGTTATGCGCTGTTCAAACTGGTCCCAGTGCTTAACACTGAATCATTGCTCACGGCTTATCACGGTTTGGTTTCTTCACATTTAAGATATGGGATCATTTTCTGGGGCAACTCAACCGACAAGGACATACCCTTTAAAGCCCAAAAAAGGTGCATTAGAACTATGTTTAAGTTACAGTCAACCGAAAGTTGTAAGCCCTACTTTAAAAAATATAAAATATTAAGTCTGCCTTCTTTTTTTTTGAGGGTGGGAAATCATCAAATAACTTCTCCCGCTCTGGACGGAGCGGGAGGGTGTGTCAGACTCTTACTGACTAAAACCCACCCGTATTCCTTCCTGTTGCCTGTGTTGCGGGGGCCTCGGTGACCCATAAGTACCTTCCCGCGACCCCGGCAGGCATCGGCCCTAGTGGACCCCTACTTTGTGCTGACGACATCTCTTTGAGGCGCGCGTGGAATACGACGCGCCGTCGACCCGGGCCTGGTCCTTACCGGACGGTGAGCTACCCATTGCTCACCGTCCGCAAGCCCGCGCCTACGGTGGCCGGAAATCCGCCCGGGATTCCCGACGCCCTGGGCGTCTCCTGCGGCGGCTAGGGGCGAGAGGGCGCGAAACTTGCCTTTCCCTCAACCGTCCCGCCTCCTCCTTCGCGAGCATTACTGCTTCGCAGAAGGAGGTGACGGCTGCCCATGCCCTCTCGCTCCGTACCATGGCCTGAACCAGGGCCGGACGCGAGAGGTCTCTGCCGCCGATCGCCTCCACGAGGACACGGCGGTGCTCTGCCCAAGCCGGGCAGATCTCCACCGTATGCTCCACCGTGTCCTATTAACTCTGCCTTGCCTTTACATTTTAGACATTGTCATGTTTGTAAAATCAAATCGACACTTATTTCCACGACAATCAGAAGTGGTCGATCGCAACCATAGTAGACGCGATGACAGTATTCTCTGTCTACATAGATCGAAGACAGCATTAATGCACAAGAGTGTTTTCTGTATGGCCCCTAAAGTTTTCAATAAAGTCCCAAATAGTTGGAAAGAGCTTAATTTTCGTCAATTAAAAAATAAATTAAAGATACTGCTAGAAGGGAAAGCATACTACAGTATTCTAGAATTTCTTAATGACAACATCTAATACCGTGTAGTAACTAATATTATCAATACGTCTTTGACATAATCTACATAAAGCAACATATTATTGCTATGATGATTATTTTTATTGACATTTAATAATTGTTACGTAACTATGACCATATATTTAATTTGATTGTTTTCAAAATTGACATTTACTATTTTGTTCTTATGTAATCTAATACTTTACCCAATAACTTTTATAACTGAAATTTAAATATTTGTACGCCACTAAGGCCAAAAATGACTGATCTTAAGACTATAATGTAATTTAATAACTTGCATGCTCTGTTGGTGTACTCATGTTTTCACAAATAAATAATAATCTAATCTAAACACACGCACCACCATCAGCGAGACATTAGAGTGAGCATACTTATACATATCTATTAGGTTAAGGACCAATTTAATTCAAGTTTTTATAAACATCATTTTCGTCAGTGTCACCATTGGTTATATATTGTTGTTATTACCAGAGACAGAAGACTTAAATAATATTTAGACAAATATTATTTAAATCTTAAAAAAAAGTTTCGTCTGATCTATAAACTTTTTTTAAATATTTTTAATGTTTTTTTTTTTATATTTTCTCTTTTATGTGCAAATGTATGTATATTAAATGTGTCTTTAATTATTGTAATTGGTTTGAAACAGTTTTAAGTAAATGATTAAAATAAATATATTGATGAACGACATTGCCCAAACATGTAACAAAAGTCGAACATATTTTTAGGTTTCGGCAACAATAACTTTACCTGATACGTACAGTTAGATAGCCAAAACGATGTTTTTATACAGGGTATTATTTTTTATATAAACATAAATTCCTACCTATGATTGCATAGTTGGTATTTATCATCTACTGTCGACAAAAGATTAAGCCAAGCAGTGATGCATATTATGCATAGTTAGCATCTTTAATGAAAGTCTTAATTAAGTAGAACCGTTTCTACAACTCATACTCGTAGACAGAGAAACAAATAAGAAGAAGCCAGTTTCTTACCTTTAATTAAATACAAAATTAAATTCAAAACGGTGTTTGTATACCTGTCTTTATACTTAACGTTAAGTTCGAACGTTTATACCTACTTCTGTTTAGTTTGTATGTAATAATGAACCAAATGTATTCTAATTCTCGACGTTTCATTTACATTTTCATTTTTTTTTAGTTAATGGTATGTTGTTGTTATGATACTGATGATCAAAATAAAAAAAATAAAGTAATTTATTCAAACTAGGCTGAGAATCAGAAATTACAATCAAATCAACTCAGCCTATAACAGTCCACTGCTGGACATAGGCCTCTCCCAGGCTGCGCCACAACACCCTGTCCTCCACCTTCCGCATCCAGTCTGTCCCAGCCACCTTTTTAAGGTCGTCGGTCCATCTAGCTGGGGGCGTCCCACACTACGCTTGCCGATACGCGGTCTCCACTCCAGGACTCGTCTGCTCCACCGGCCAGCGGTCCTTCGACACACATGGCCAGCCCACTGCCACTTCAGCTTGCTGACTCTGCAGGCTATGTCGGTAACTCCGGTTCTCTTCCGGATAACTTCATTTCTGATCTTATCCTTCAAAGAAACTCCGAGCATAGCCTGCTCCATGGCGCGCTGAGTAACTTTTAGTTTGTGGACCAGCCCGACTGTCAGTGTCCACGTTTCGGCACCGTATGTAATAACGGGCAGGACGCACTGGTTGAAGACCTTACTCTTCAAACACTGCGGGATTGGCGACGAGAAGACTTGACGAAGTTTTCCTAACGCTGCCCAACCCAATCGGATCCTCCTGTCGGCTTCTTTCTCAAAGAAGCCGACAAAAATCAATCAGAAATTTACGAACGTCAAATCTGGCAGGTCAACCTATGAGGTTGTCGGCTGCTTAACCGGGCTATCCTGTGGATCCCTTAATAAATTAAGGCCTCCATCCAGGAGTTAGGTACAGTCAAATCTTTTATACCTACGTCAGTTTCCAAATTCTTTCCTTTACCAATTCAGGATACATTATTATTAGGACGCTTTGGCATGGAGCCGTCTACTGCGAAACTATCATGACAAAGATAAAAAAATTGGATACAATGACCCTTGACCAACGTCTAGTTGACATCAACCTAAAACCTTTTTATATGAAACAAAAATATATTTTTTTATTTAGTTGTCAGAGTCTGACAGACTCGCATTTTTAATTCGGTCTGACATGTAACGAAGATGGCTTTTTTTTTTGGGTGGGAAATCATCGAATAACTTCTCCCGCTCTGCGTGGAGCGTGTGGAGGGTGTGTCAGACTCTTACTAAAACACATCCGTATTCCTTCCGTTGCCTGTATTGCCAGGGGCCTCGGTAACCCTTAGGACTTTCCTGCGACCCCGGTAGGAAAGAAGATGGCTGAAAGTCATTCTGAAGTATTGAATATATTCTATATGCGACGCAATATATGCGAATGCTGAGTGCTGAGTTGGTAAAGCAGATTCTGCAATGATCAGAAAATAATGGCCCATATGGTGACGAACGCATTTTGGATGTGAACTTTAATTTTAATAATTCAGCGATGGCAAAACGTAAGAATTTCAAATACATTGTAAAAATTCGTTCGAAAATGGCCTCTGAATCAAAATCAAAATCAAAATCAAAATATTTTTATTTCACATAAACCTACATGGGCACAGAAACGTCAGAAGCTAGGTGCACGGTTCCAATTGGTCGTTTCCTATGGAGAAGAGCCGGCAAGAAAATCCACGGTTACTCTTTTAAAAATAATTGGCTTTTACAATGTTTTCAAATTACACAAATTAGGTATGGGAGAACAGTGTAGGCCTGTCGAGAAGTACTTAACAAAAAAAAGAGAAAAGGAAATGGTCTAAAGAAAAAAAGATCTAGTCTATTAAGCCTACAACGTTCTCACATTCACAACGTACACAAGAATCCATGTAAAATAATATTAATAATATTAAGTCTGAAATATAAATTGTAGGTATATAATGTCAAATAGTGAAAATATAATGTCAAAAATGTATGTCTAAAAAATAATAATAATAAACATCGTAATTTGGGAGCAGTTAATAGATATTTCCATAGTTATGCCGTTTCTGATGTACCAGGGAAGCCACATGTGCGGAAGGAATTATTGGCAAACTTCCTTGTCTTCAACGTAGTCTTTAATCTTGTAATATGCGTTTTTGATAAGGACACGTTTAATGTGGGTTTTGAACTTTCCATCGCTAAGTTCAGTAACTGACTTTGGCAATTTGTTATAAAAGCGGATACTGTTGATAACAAATGATTTGCTTGTTTTTGTTAATCTAAATTTGGGTATCACAATTTCATGTTTACTACGTGTATTTATATTATGGAAATCACTTCTTGTTTTGAAAAGACATAAGTTCTTGCGAACATACAAAATACTTTCTAAGATATAAAGAGAAGGCAGAGTTAGTACATTAATTTCTTTGAATTTGTTTCTAAGGGACTCACGAGGACCCATTCTATATACTGCGCGGATTGCCCTCTTTTGTAAGATAAAAATTGAATCTACATCAGCTGCCGATCCCCACAGCAGAACGCCATAAGACATAATACTGTGGAAATAAGCAAAGTATACTAACCTAGCTGTGGCTATATCAGTCAACTGTCTAATTTTTCTTACTGCATATGCAGCTGAACTTAATCTACCTGAAAGAGCTCTAATGTGGGCTCCCCATTGCAATTTTGAATCTAGAGTAATTCCTAGAAATATAGTTTCTGTAATAGCATCTAGTCTCTTGCCATCAAGTTTTAAATTTAGAGCCACTTGGGGTACATTTGGTAGTGAGAACTTTATACATTTTGTTTTGTTCGCATTAAGTAAGAGATTATTAGCTGCGAACCATTTCGAAAGAATATCCAGACTATCATTGACGTGTAAGACATCCGGGTTTTTTCTATCTATTTTAAAAATGAGAGAAGTATCATCAGCGAATAGAATTATATCCGATAAGTTTGCCATCATGTAAGGAAGATCATTAATATAAACTAGAAATAGGAAAGGGCCAAGAATTGAACCTTGGGGCACGCCCATCTTTACTAGAGACCCCGAAGACGTCACCCCGTTAACGTTTACTTATAATAGAATAGAACATAACATCCTAATTCTAATCCTAACTATTAATATAAATGCGAAAGCGAGTTTGTTTGTTTATTTGATTGTTTGTTTGTTACGCTGACACGCTAAAACTGCTAAACAGATTTTGATGAAATTTGACATGTGGGTAGACCATGACTTGAAATAGAGCATAGAATACTTTTCTTCTCGATATTACCGCAGGGCGCAGCTATAGTTGTCAATATATTATTGAATTAAGAAAAAAATCAAGGTGTGGCTGTGTCGTGGACACGGCCGTGTTTTTTACTTGAATACGTGTACGTAACGTGTAATATTTTCTTTGTAACGATTTCTTTGATCCTTTAGCTATCGAGTGGTGTAATTAACTTTTGGGTGTAGATGGTAGATATGAAGCTGCAACACTAAACTGTATCCCTCGATTGTGTTATCATCAGTTTTCTGAATAGGGTATATTTTACTATATACGAGAAAAATCTATAAATATATTATTGAAATAGTTTAGGCAAAAAGGAGTCGGAAAATGTTACTTTTAGTTCATAAAATAACAAGATAAATTTTAAAATTCAATTCAACGTTTTCAGTTTTTCTTATCTGTTTAAAAACACCATGAAATAGTGGGCGCCATGTTATTATGTAATATGGCTAGTAAACGAAAACGTGTCAATTATCATACAAAAGATCAGCGCATTTGTTTTATAGCCCAGTGACGTCATGACCACAGAGCAACATGGCGTCCACTGCGTCCAGCGTTTTCGTCAACTTACGCGCGAAATTTGAAAATGTAAAATTTTAAATGCATTTTTATGGCACTTATCGATTGAATAAAAATTTTGAGATTTTTTTGGGGCATATTAGCACTATAGAATTGAATTAAGACACTTTTCAAAAATGGGTGCAAGACCCTATTGCCTCCCATTATGAAAGCAAATTTAAAGACGTATACACGACAAAATATGACCAGTGCTTCTGAACTCTCAAGTTTATCACTTTTAGTGATAAGACCGCCCATTGGCTAGGTTGATAATTGTAATTTTATTCATACTGTAAACAATAAAGATCTCGTATCTATTTTACATTTTATTATAATTAAAATACAACTCGGTATTGTGATATTGCACTACACCACATACTTCATATGACGTGTCTTATAATATAATAATTATTATAAGCTTCGTTGGTCTTGTGGTTGCAAGCGCCACTGCTGAGCATGAGGTTCTGGGTTCGATCACCAGGTCAGGCAAAGTGTTATTTTGTTTTTTTCCATCTGGAATTTCTCAGTGGCAACCCGGAGTCTAGATTTGTGCCCGGTTGATGGCAATAGGCTCGTCCCCTATTACATGGGACTTAAACATAACTGGCGAAATGTGGGTGTACTATAACTAAAAAAAACCGATTTATTGCAATTAAATGAAAGAAAATTTAAAACTCATATTAAGACGCTGACAACACCTAAACCGCGGTCACTGTCAGATGGCATAGAAAAGAAAGAGAAGCGCGATGACTCAACGTTTGTAATTTATTGCAAAATCTATTTACTCAAAATTGAGTTGAGTAATCGAAAATAAAAAACAACCAAGTTCTGCATTGAGATAAGACGTTCTTGTTATTAATTAAATACGTAACGTATGTTGATAATTAATACAGATATTTTGGATTAGAACTCATGGTAAGAGGTTGGTTTAACGTTAGTTTGTATCGAGATTTTTATTTCAAAACGTGTTTTGGTAACAACCAAGATCTGGGAAATATGTTCAAAATTAACATATATTTTTTCCGCTATCACAAACTATACAGATTTGGCAATTTTTTTTCTTAAGAGAAGCCTATTTTGGTCAATTGGGTCTTGTCAGCGCCTTAAAAGTAGACTTTGTAAACAAGCATATTACATATTAGAGGATTATATCCAAGATAAGAATGCTTGGAAACATACTGGTCCAGCTCCATAGGACACTCTGGAGTTTAGACAAAATCAAAGTGATTGCATTGTATTTGTATAATTAATTATTTTTATGACATTGATATCCAGTTTGTGATTACCTTAACTCACACGGTGAGTCTGTGATTACTTTATTTTTTTTTTAGGAAAACGTTTATATACGTTTAAAAAGTTTGTAAATATGTGAACACCATGTATCTATCACAGAATTAATTTATTTGTCATTGCTTCATTTTTACCTATTGTAGTATAGTAATTTTATTCTAGATGCATCGTCTTCACATATGTAATCAATGTACCTATACAAAATATTGTAAAACATTTTAAAAGAGTAACGGTGGAGTTTCTTGCCCATTCTTCTCCATACGAAACTACCTTTTGGAAGGGGCACATAATCAGCCTATAATGTTCTCACTGCTGAGACACAGGCCTCCTCTCTGCGAGAGGGAGTGGGCCGTAATCCATCACGCGGGCCCAGTACGGGTTGGTAGATGTCACATGTCTTCAAATTTTTGGTTCTAGGACATGCCGGTTTCCTCACGATGTTTCCCTTCACCGTTTTTTGAGAGCAGTGGCGATGAAATTATTTACACAAAGTAAAGCGCCTGTCCGGGCTCGAACCTACGACCTACAACTTGTAAGACGCGGCCGTTACCACTTTGGAAGGGGTGACTAGAATCAATTCTATTTTTTTTGTAAATTTTGACGTTCAAAAGTGTTATGTGCCTATTTGAAATAAATAATTTGACTTTGACTTTGACTTACACCTCTGCCCAACCCTTCGGGGAATACAGGCGAGAAGTTATGTTATGTTATAATAATTTATTACCGTAGATAAATCATGCTGTATATTCAATTTCGCAGGTTGATTTATTACAGTTTCAAAGTCAAAGGTGTAATATTTTTGTTAGTGAAGACTAATTGCGTTCAGTCAAAATGAAGGTGTTGTAAAACTATTGTGTGCAAATTATGAGGTTTTTCACCTGGGTATCATAATTTAGTTAATGCAATTATGCTAGCAAAAACCCTTTAGACGCACAGGTTTGTGATTTTCAAAAAAATTATTAAAAAACTGGACAAGTGCCAGTTGAACTCGGTTCCGTACAATGAATATTTTATCTACAATGATTTTTATGCCAAGATAATTTATTTCAAAAACAAACTTAACATTGTAGCTGAAAACAAGTTGTTCCATACAATCAATCAAATCAAATCAAAAAATTTTTATTTCATATAAACCTACATGGGCACTTATGAAACGTCAGAAGCTAGGTGCACGGTTCCAATTTGTCGTTTCCTATGGAGAAGAACCGGCAAGAAACTCCACGATTACTCTTTTAAAAATAATTGGCTTTTACAGTGTTTTCAAATTACAGTGTTAATAGTTATGGGAGGACTGTGTAGGCCTGTCGAGACGTACCAGGTACTTAACAAAAAAAAAAAAGAAAAAGGTCTACAAAATATCTAGTCTATTAAGCCTACAACGTTCTCACATTCACAAGGCACACAAAAATCTGTGTAAAATATTAATAAAATAATAAAAATAAAAACCCATTTAAACCAAATGACGTTTGCCATTACAACAAGTCTGAAATCAAAATTGTAGGTATATAATGCAATCGAACTGCAAATGTAAGTTTGTCCGCAGAATATTGAGAGATTTACCATGTTATTTTAATACTATAGACTGCTTATAGATTTTCCTGTAATCTATAAGTGAAGAAATATTTTGTGAATTTTTAGGGCTCAGCAGTTTCGGAGATAAGAAAGGAATGGTCAATTTTTACCTCTTTTCTTAAATAACTCTAAAACTATTTATTTTAAAATTATAATATATATATATATATATATATATTATATAGTTGAGACCCTCACAACAAGCCCTTTCATTTGATATGTCACACGGTACAGTTTGCAAAACTTTTTTCTTATTTGCCCCCAAAAGTGCCTCATATTCAAAATTCATTATTTACATTACACGTCCGTGTTAGGGTCACAGAAATTCATATGTGACCCAAATTTAATAGGTCCAGTAGGTTCGGAGCAAATCGGCTGTGACAGACAGACAGACAGACAGACACACGAGTGATCCTATAGGCGTTCCGTTTTATCCTTTTGAGATACGGAACCCTAAAAATGACAAAATTACGACGAAAAACCTGTTAAAATGTAGTCGTAATGTCCCTTAGGTGTTATTTACCCAAAACTAAGTTACAAGCATCAAAGATTTTGCTACAGAAAGCAGAACCTAGAAATAAAACACCGTAGAAAAACAGAGAAATAAATAAAACGTACATAAACAAAAGTTTTTATTCACTATTCCCTTCAAAACAAAAATAACGTATTACATAAATACAGCCCAATTACGGGTGCAAAACAAATGTTGTATACAATTGACACTACGCACTCTTACGTACTAAACCAATCGTAAAATGTTTATTTCCGTCGCTTGTTAGGAGTCCCATGTGTGAGAATTTCTCACGGTGTTTTTTCCTGTCTACATGGTAACAGGCGTTTTAATACAGAATAGGGAATTGCCCTGTGCTTTAATGTTGATGTCATGACATACGAGATACAATTCCACGTATATCTGCGTTTGTTTTGATATTTCCTCTTAGAATTTTTCAGACCTGCGACGACAACGCCATCTAGTTTAAATGTGCTTGTAAATGATAAATGATTTTTATTTCTGTAAGTAGGTTTGTACAAACACTTTTACACGTCAATCATATTTTTAAAATAAAGCTAGATAAGGTCGGCGTTTCCTATCTGACTACTCTGAGAAGAAAGGCCGAAAGAAACTCGGAGGTCACAGTCTCTTTTAAAGTCCAGATCTTGATCAGATCATGTGAAGGCCTTGTAAAAGTGTTATCTAAGATGTGTCTTTACAGAAATAGGGTGGACGGCTGTTCGTATGTGTATGTAGGTACTACGTAGTGGTTACTTACTGCTCTGGGACGAATCTAGTTTCTTGAAAGACAGACATCGGTGAAGCACAGGATAGGCACCACATTCAGCTTTAGATCCCTCATCATTTATTTATTTTAAAACACACAAAACACATAAAAGAGTAAAATACATAATGACCGAAGAGCACAAACTAAGGCGTTTATCCACCGCACCGTCAGTCAACGGGACGTCAAAAAGAACGAGATGATGACGCCGAAGTAGCGACAGTACGTTTACTATAGCCGCATAATCTCGTTTCTAGAAATTTCTCGAATTTCTTTCTGGTTGACCTGCGACAGAATACTTGGATGAGAGACGTAGACACAGTGTGTAAAAAGACGATACAAGGAAACTTAAATTAGACTTAAGTACTAACCGTAACTTAAAACATACATAATTAAATAGGTTTAAAATAAACATACGTACAAATAACATACTGATATAGAAATAAATACATCATGTGCTTAGGACGGCCACCGAATGGTTTTACAATCGCACCCAATAACCTATCTTCAGTAAACAACAGATCGCTATTGATCATAGACAGTATAATTCTATCTATCCTCGTATCCGTCTCATCCTGTCATGATCCAGCCTGTCCTGTCTCGCTGACCTCCCCCCAGCGACGCCCTAAGCCGAGGTTCGTACCCCACAGGGGGTCCCCTTAGCGTGCAGTTGCTTAGTAATTTAAGAAATTCGCCCCTGGCTGGAGGCTTTGAGTTAGCTTAAGGCAACCACAGGATAGTCCGGTTAAGTAGTCGCGACCTCTCAAGGTCAACTACAAATGCGTTTCCTATAAATAAAAAAATGCCATCTCAAATCATCGATAAAGGGTATCCATCTAACGAAAACAATAGATAGGATTCTCTACTTGGTAACGGAACGCACGGGAGCGTTCCGTTACAACCAATTTCACTTTAAAAATCAACATGTATAATTAACCTCTTCTTTATATTTAAATTCTTAAAAATGACTCGATTAATTTATTATATTAAAGTAAGATTCTGTAAATACATAATGCAAGATTTCACTGCATTTTGCTGAACAATTTTTTATCGCTGAAGAGGAAGAATGAAACGACAGTTTGACATAAGAAACATCAAACCGTGTTGCGATTATTTTAACTGAGGTTATATTTCGCTAAGTAAATTACACACTGCTGTTTTATTTGAACGAAATCTATTATGTAAAATCATATTAACTTATTTTGCTAATATTATTGTGTTCAAATGCACCATTTATAAGTTCTTTTAATTTGAATATTTTGAAGATCATTTTCATCTCTAAATCATTTTCCCAGTCAGATAAGTCTGTTACGACTTCGAAATCACTTTCGCTTAACGTACTTCCACTTGCATCGGGCATGTTTTAATATATTATTTTCACTTCACATGCTCTAAATGTTCGTCTTTGTGTAGAGCGTAGGCGACATAGTCGCGTTTAATGCTTTAGTACATAAAGTATTTTTTTTCTAAGACTAAGATAATCAGGCCCAACAGCCACACGCACAATAAAACGTCGTAGATTAAAATCGTTATTGTATTTAATTTGTTTTAATTTATATTTTCTATCGTTAATTCATAAAACCAGATAAAATAGGTAGTTGTTATTTATTATTTAAAAACACAAATAAAGGTTTTTCAACAGGAAGGAATACGGGTGGGTTTTAGTCAGTAAGAGTCTGACACACCCTCCCGCTCCGCCCAGAGCGGGAGAAGTTATTTGAATCATCAAATAACTTCTCGTTTTTTTGTTGAGGGTGGGAAATCATTCCCACCCTCAAAAAAAAAATTGTTTTTATGACTTGGCATTACGAAGTAGGTACATATCCAAGTCGAATGACAGAATTTCAACTGTCGAATGAAAAACTTTTAAAATGTTTCGTGGCGGGAATTAGCTCTCTTACCTTTCTTTTTCAATTTTGCAACATTTTTGTACAGTGAAAAGTGATTAAACTAAAACACTGGAATACAGTTATATACTTTGTGTATGTTTTTCATTTTCTCGCAATAGAAGTGAAAAGCAGAGTTCATAACTCGGACATAAACTAACCATTTTACCCCTCGACTTAAATGCCTTTTTTTATGCACGAGTTGTACAAAAATCTAAATATAAAATCTAATTCTATTATAAAGTGTATTTAAAAAAAGTAGATGGTGCTAAGAGAGATACGTTTATCCCTGCAATTCGGCGGAAAGACCTATCTGTCATCAAATCCGTCCTGTCAAACAAATAGCTGTCAATATTCTATTAGGACGCGTACTTTGGATTTTTCATACAAATTGCTATCCCTAGTAAGCGATAAACTCTCCCATCAATAGATAGTGTTTGCCGGCCGATAAGGTTCCTTAATCTCTGATGGATATTGGAACGTTCAAATCAGAGATAGATAGGTTTTTCTATCTCCAGTACGCCAAAATTAGTAATAGATATTGGGTCCGGCTAACCGATTATGAGAATTTTTCTCACAGTTAAAAAGTGGAGTGTGTTTGCAGCCCATCATAGTATCCGACAAACCATTCATCACTATATTCTTTTTAATGAATGGTCCTTAAGAGAAATTAATTGTTAAGCAATTTAAGAGCAGTGGTGCCCCAGTGGTAACGGCCGTGACTTACGAGTTGTAGGTCGAACCCAGACAGGCGCTTTACTTTGTGTAAATTATTTCATCACCACTGCTCTCAAAATGGTGAAGGAAAAAATCGTGAAGAAACCGGCATGTCCGAGAACCAAAAATTCGAAGACATGTGACATCTACCAATCCGCACTGGGCCCGCGTGGTGGATTACGACCCTTTCACAGAGAGGAGGCCTGTGTCTGAGCAGTGAGAAAATTGTAGGCTGATTATGTAAGCAAATTGAAACCTTACATCAATTTACCGTGTGCCATTCCATACAGCTGTCAAGAATGACAGTTGTTATTTGAATATAAGGAAAATGATAAATGATTTATTTTCTGTAAGTAGGTTTGTACCAACACTTTTACATGTCAATCATATTTTCAAAATAAAGCTAGATGAGGTCGCCGTTTCCTATCTGACTACTCTGAGAAGAAAGGCCGAAACAAACTCAGAGGTCACAGTCTCCTTTAAAGTCCAGACATAATCTTGGTCAGATCATGTGAAGGCCATGTAGATTGGTGTCTGAAATGGTCCTTTTGAGGAAAGAAACACAAAGATTGAGTGGACCTGTCCAGTCAGTGCACGCATTTGTCAGTAATCGTGCAGCTCAACTCAGAACTTAAGGAGCTCAACGATGCGACGAAATACTATTATAATACCAGAGAAAGAACATTTGGGTAGGCCGCATAAACTACTCAAACTGCCAGACAATGATTAATACGAAATGAGAAAAAAAAAAAGCAATGACCTACATAGTCTTCACATTCACAATAATTTAAGTTGTTAGACAATTTGCTTTACAGTTGATTTCGAGGAGTTCACTACAAATAAGACTATTTCTGGCTTTTCTTCTGCACTACACCAGAACCAACGATACAAACCCCAGTTGTTCATTTATGACGTTGGCATAAAATAAACATTCCCATTTATCTAGGAGTTGAATCTCAACGAAACAAATGACAGTGTCAACATGGCGACTCCTGTTCATTTTGTGTTGTGCACCTTTTATTTTCCATTGCAGCCAGCCACCGAGCCGCGGAGGGTAGCGGGAGGCTGAGGCCACCAAAATAGAGATTTGAAATTGACACGAAAAATTAAATAAATGTCAAAAATCAACTTCGACTTTTACTCTTGATAAAATACTTTTGGGTGTCAAATATCGTTGCACTGTGATCAGAAGCTATGACCATACTATGTCTAACAAAAGGTAACGACGGAAGCGCAACTTGGGTTTTCCAAAGATGAAATATAAATCAAGAAAGCCATACAAGTACTCAATAGGGTCTTACACCCATTTTTAAAAAGTGTCTTAATTAAATTCTATAGTGCTAATATGCCCCAAAAAAATCACAAAATTTTTATTCAATCAATAAGTGCCATAAAAATTTAATTAAATTTTACATTTTCAAATATCGCGCGTAGTTTGACGAAAACGCTGGACGCAGTGGACGCCATGTTGCTGCATGTCATGATGTCACTTGGCTATGTAAACAAATACGCTGATCTATTATCTAACTATCAGTTGACAGTTGACACGTTTCAGTTTACATAGCGGTATGACGTAATAACATGGCGGCTACTATTTCATTGTGTTTTTTAACAGATTATAGAAAAACTGAAAACGTTGAATTGAATTTTAAAATTTGCTTTGTTATTTTATGAACTAAAAGTAACATTTTCCGACTCCTTTTTGTCTAAACTATCTCAATAATATATTTATAGATTTTTTCTCGTATATAGTAAAATACCCTATTCTGGTGCTAAAGCACTAAAATAAATATTGTTGTCAAAGATAATCTATATAAGGTATATATTGCCTAGCCTTTTCCCAACTATGTTGGGGTTGGCTATCAGTCTCACCGGATGCAGCTGAATACCAGTATTTTACTTAGAGCGACTGCTTACCTGACCTCCACAACCCAGTTACTGGGTAACACGATACCCCTTGGTAAGACTGGTTGTCAAACTTTCGGACTTCTGACGACCCGTAACAACTGTCAAAGATCTACAAATAACAGCAGGGACCAACGATTTAACGTGCTTTCCGAAGCACGGACAGGTGGTGGTATGTAAAGATGGACACCCATCCACGGACTAACCCCGGCAGCGAAGCTTAAGGGAACTACAGGAGCTAAACGCAAGTTTTATAATGCCTAAAAGCATATATGATGATGTGATGAAATGAGAAAAATATAAGATGATCTTCAGGATATATGCTGGGTAGATAGTGTGTTGAAAACATAATACAACTAAATTGATACGATAGAATAAAATCACGAAGACACCTCTAAAAATTTCTTTTAACGATTAAAAACCATACTTATATACATGCAATCATTGTGATTTTTTGTCAGATTATTCTACAAGCAATATAATAGCATAACAGTGTTTATCCAATCAATAGATTTTTTGTAAATAGATAATACCTTCGTATTTTGCAACAAATTACCAGAGTTGTGTCATCGCGCATCTTTCTTTTCTATGCAGTCCGACAGTGACCGCGCTTTAGCTGTTGGCAGCCTCTTAACCTGATCAATCGAACCATGCGGCTGTCATATCTTAGCCACAAGGCCCTCTATAACCCCCAAGCAAGCCTAAGGTTATCAAAGATATTATGACCTTGAAACACTATGAATTAAGCACCAGGTCCAGCTCATTATGCAGATATTACCCTATAGTTATCCTATAGTTTTATTGCTTTAAAGACAAGACTATCCTTTAAATAAAGTTTTAAATCTGATTTTACATCCTTTTTTACTAAAACTAAACTAGACATACATAAATTATAGTTCAATCAAACCCCCATTTTTTAAGCAACAAACGTCATAACATTTTATGTTCTGCCGTCTATGCAGTCAAAGTCATGTGATGATAACATAAAGATATATTTATTTGTAAACATGTGTAACATTAAACATACGAATGCCAATATGGATGTAAAAGTGAAAATCTTTGAGTTTCAACATGTTTTGCCACCATTGGCGTAAAAAATTAATTATAACCACTTGAACACAATTTATTAAGAAAGACAAAAGCACAATGAATCGTCTTTTTTTTTTCGTTTTATCGTGTTTACGTATCGAGTTTCGCTAATTTAATTTGACTCTGTATAACCTCGAAAAATACCTAAGAGTAATGTAACTACTTTATAGGTCCCTATTTCATTTTATTTATGTTCTTGTTTGGGACTGTAACGTCCATTATTTATCTAAATATATGACAACTATTTCCATATCTCACAAATATATAATGGGAAGTGATCTACAAAATAATTTAGACTAGGTACTCTTTGGTGTATGCGAAATATAATGGAAAAGAATTTGGTTCTTGGCCAATAAATATTTTGTATAGTGCCATTCGTTAATTTTATGTAAGTGTATTTTTCAGCCACAAATGAAGAATACAGAAAACACCCTTTTATGAGGTGAGCTACTTGTTATTCATGAAACACGTCTCCATTTATTTTTATTAAAAAAATATGGGAAATATTTACGAGTAAGTAATCCTCTAAAAAATTATTAATGAATGAACATCTAAAAACTTTGTGGGTTTTCCTTATGATGCTCACTTTTTTAACAATGTTGTCACTTTGTAAATTTCTGGCATTTTCCCACAGTTGGTCGCAGTAACTAAGCCCCCGCACAAATTCGTTAGATTTTTTATTTTTTTTGGGTTGGAAAATATCAAATAACTTCTCCCGCTCTGGCCGGAGCGGGAAGGTGCGTCAGACTTTTACTGACTAAAACCCACCCGTGTTTCTTCAGTTGCCTGTGTTGCCAGGGACCTCAGTAACCCTTTCGGAGTTTCCCGCGATCCCGGCAGGCATCGGCCCTACACTTGTGCTGACATCTCTTTGAGGCGTACGTGGAACACAACGCGCCGTCAACCCGGGCCTGGTCCTTATCGGACGGCGAGCTACCCATTGCTCAAAGGAGTAGGTGACTACCTACTCACACAAATGCGTTAGGTTGGGTTAAAACTGTGACCACCGCCACATCCACCGCCACATCCAAAATGGTCATGGGGTCGCGGGAAGGTACCAAAGGCCTACCGAGTCCCATGGCAACACAGGCAACTGAAGGAATACGGGTGGGTTTTAGTCAATAAGAGTCTGACACACCCTCCCGCTCCGCACAGAGCGGGAGAAGTTATTTGATGATTTCCCACCAAAAAAAAACCAAAATGGTCACAGTTGCCTACTTGACTATTTAGTATTTTTAGAACCCAAAACAATAATTATTTGAGTTTCACAAAAATAAACACATTATATTAGAGTGTTCAATAATATTTTTAAGAAAGCAAAATGGGAATTATTTGAGATTCGATTTAAAACAAGGCAAAAAATATACGAAAATCCTATGAATTTTCACTCGATGTAACTGTGACTGAGCACAGTCAAAGCATTTATTTCAACGAAGGAATCCGCACTCAAAGGTAACCTTGGCCTTCCCTACTTCAGAACCAAATCAAACATGGAGAGCCCAATAATTCCAACAATAACAAAAGCATAAATTCCGTCTCTCTCGGAGCCCCATCCAAAGAAATGGCCGTCGCGTTGACGATACTCGTTCCCGGGGCAATGATAAGCGAAATAAATGAGATATCTCTGTGCCGGGACAACGTCGATACCGGCCAGAATGAATTCCTTCTCGCGAGTAATTGTATGCTGACGTTGTAAGGGGACTACAGTAATTTCACTCGGGTTTAAACTCGAAATTCAAAATGGCCGAAAGCTCTGGGTCGCTTGATGCAAGCAAAGCTATATCAGTCGTGGAAACTTATCTCCAGCTGCGGATGTATTTCGGCAGCTATGACGACAATTTCTCGCTCCTGCAACACATGTCATCCAGAAGTTTATCAAGTCAACGAAGAAAACCTTTTATAGCTATAAAAGACTGCCCCTAAAAATCTTCTATCATTGAGTTCCTCAGTTTTGAATATCTACAAAAAAAAAACGGCGCATGGAACTACCCGGCAACACGGGTCTGTCTGGCTGGCATATTCAATTGTGTCGTCATTCTTTATCGCAGTCTGGCTAGACTGAAATTCCAAATTGTAATAATATTTACTGTTTTTATCACACACGAGATTGGCCAACAACTACGTCATAGCTCCTAGCACGAATAAATTGGATTACGTACCTGACAGTATCTAAAACTGCCCGAGAGTCCAAAAAAATGTATGCAATAGAATTTTTCTATTACCAAGTGCCTGTGCTTAACCACGCTGTCGTTTCTAGGGTTTCTAGTTTAGTTTTGTAGGTTTCTAGGGTGCCAAACAAAACCCTATTACTAAGCCTCCGCTGTTCATCCATCTGTTCGTCTGTCTGTCTTTCAGCGGACTATATCTCATGAACTTTATAGGATTTTTTTTTTTATTTATTCAGGGACAATAAACAGCTACAATATGTGTTGGAACAGGGAAAAGATAATACAAAATATTAACAATATTGCAGCCCACTACATTATCCGCATATTAACAAGAGAAAATATGATAATGAGTGCCACTAGATAGGTAGTAAATAATTACACCACATTCATAATAATTAATTACATCATGCAAAATAGAGACTCTAATTGATTGTTTGGAAACAGAGCAATAATTAACACTAAAAACCAAATAAATTATAAAATCTAGACTAGCTTACATTCCTAACTAATAACATTATTGGATAATAATAATTTTCATGACATTACATTTAAATGTGGCTTTTGAGCATACAAAAATATCAATATTAACAAAATTACAATTATAAGATTCAACGATTTGACGTATAGGGCAGCGCAAACCAGAATTAGTTCGACAGGTATTGACAACAAATAGGGTACCTGCTCGGATACTACGTTTATTAACAGTGCGTGGAACTGCATAACATAGTTTGCTCGTGAGATCGATACAATCAAAATCATCATGAACAATACCATACAGTACAGAAGCCTCTAGATACTTACGTCTAGATTCTAGGTTAACCTGCCTATATTCATCAAGTAATTATGAGTACGATAAATACGTTTTGTGACATCTGTAATGCATTGCTCGTAGAAACTTACGCTGGACTTTTTCAATCTCGTCTATGTATTTTTGGTAAAACGGGTTCCAGATAGGGACGGCGTATTCTAATTGTGATCGTACAAAGGTCTTATATAGGTAAACGTATGTGGAGATCCGCTTGAACTCAGTAGACGATCTCATAACGAAACTTAAGAAAGCGAAGGTTATTTAATTATAAAATAATAGTTGAAATTTTCACAGATTATATATTTCTATTGCAGCTACAAAGAATACAAATTCTATAAAGATATTAAGTAAAGGAACGTGTTTATTTTTCGGCGTTCGTTTCTCGATCTTAATAAGGTACCTTAATAAAGTACCTTTGTGTGCGAATCCGACTCGCACTTGGCTGGTATTGTTTACGGCTCGGTTTTAGTTAGTTTGAAACAAAAACTGAGGCTGTAGACAGGATAAAGGTAAATAGGGAGTCAATGTTGCTAGATATTTGTATTATGGGGGTGCTTATTATCAAGGATATCTAGACCTGAGAATGGGTGGCTGAAAAAGCTTATCAATTGCTTTATCCGATTCACCCTTAGGTAGTCCTTTTATTTTTTGGTTGGGTTTTCAATTGGTTATCAAATAACTTCTCCCGCTCTGGGCGGAGCGGCAGGGTGTGTCAGACTCTTACTGACTAAAACCCAACCGTGTTCCTTCCGTTGCCTGTATTGCCAGAGGCCTCGGTAACCATTTCGAACTTCCACGCGACCCTTAGGTAGCCCTGCTATCTTGTTGACTGACAAAAAAACAACAAAGAAATAATGAATGAATCACATTATCAAAATAATAAAAGCAGCAACTAGTTTGATTAACAATTTATTACTTAGTTTCATTCGCGTTTATCACAAGAATAATTGATTTTCCTTTATTGTTTATTATAAAGTTAGTTGTCTTTATAGATAGATCTACAACTCCATCTAAAACTATTATGCAGATAAAGATTTATATTACCAATAATTTAATCATAATTATTATTCAAAAACGTTATCAGCTTTGTATTATTAAGATTTATTGGTTTTTATGATGTTAAATGTAACACTAAAAATTTCACAGAATACCCAACAGATTTTCCTGTTCAACGTCCTTGTAGTTCTTCCCAATTAGTCACAGACTTCTAAGCTAACCAGAAAGCCTAGACCAGGTGATATTCTATCAGCCATAACATGATATAAAATTAAACAATGTATAGGAATGACACACACAACAAGTCACAAACTCTATGACAAGACTGAAAGTGACACCAGTGACTAAAAAGTTGTGTACATATAAAAAGATTGTCATGGCATGCATGTGATGCGGAGGAATGAGGAAAATGTCGCCAGGAATGTTTTGAGTATGCATGTCTATACGAATGGGGGAAGACGAAAGAATCGATTGGACTGTGAAAGACGATATGGCTAGAAAGGGAGTCACTACCGAGATGACAACTGATACCACCAAAGAAAACCACATTCTGGTATGGAAGAAAACCACATTTTGTGTGACCACAAATAAATTCGTATAAGGGCAGAAAAATGATCATGTATAGAACTGACACAAGCTATCGAAAAGTCAATCCTGTGGAAAGACGTTGTAGAAAGACAAAAGGCTTTGAAACTATTTCCACGTTTACACTATCTGATCTTGATCATATAATTAACAGGCATTATCTAAAGGCACCTAATACTCTTGGAGATGTGGAGGTGTCAAGATATGTAAAAATTGTGTTCAGTCCTCCATGGAAATCATAATCATAGCTTTAGGCCATGTCCTAACTAAAAGCGATCGTCACGCGAGTACGTGATCGTCACGCTCTTTTATATGAATATGACATAGTCGAGCGATCAGTCAAGTCGCGTTTGTACGTCAAAACTCATAAAAGCGATCGCGTTGATTGCGTATCCGCACAAAAATCAATCTTGGTTAGGACGCACCACTGACAAGCCTCTCAGATTTTGAAAAAGAGTTATAATCTCGTAATTATCATAGGACTACTGGGTTTGGACCTGTCCCGCTATTTCTGAGAAACATCTTTGAAATTCAATATTTCTTTTGCAAGATAAGAAGGTACTTCCATCTTGCAAAGGTTGGGAAGAAAATTCATTTATTGTACCAGAAGTATTTTTTGGACCACGTATTTCGCTTTCCATTTTTCCTTAATTTGCTTACAGAAAAAGTATATTTTAGTTGATACAAATACGCGATGTCAAGGCAAGATCGCTAGGGCCACGTGCGAGTCCATGGACATGGGATACGTCCGGGTTTATTGACGAGTCAAGTAATATTTACCTGGCATTTCTCTTTAAGCAGAAGATCCAAAAAAAGATGGATAATCCATCCCTGCGTGAGGAATGATATGAAAAATGGAAGTGGATGATAACGATATTTTTATTGTTGACATTTTTTTAATATTTATTAAGTTGGTAGGTACTTGTTTTGACTTTGTAGTTATTATTTTAAATTTAATTCACTGTCACGGGAATATTATATTGATTTATTCAACACTCAAGCTCTTTCTATAATTTTATTTGATATAGTGAAATGAATAACGAAATAATTGAAATGTATACTAACATTTGTATGCCTAATGGCAATGCAGAGAACTTACAAAAATGTAACATACTCTAAATCTGAATCTGAACTACGAAGATTAAAGACTGCGTTGAAGACAAGGAAGTTTGGCAATAATTCCTTCTGCACATTTGGCTTCCCTGGTACCTCATAAATGGCATAACTATGTAAATGTATCTATTAACTGCTCCCAAATTACAATGTTTATTATTTTTTAAATATTGTTTTTATACATACTTTTTTGACATACTATTTTCATTATTTGACATTATATATCCACAATTTTGATATCAAACTATTTATTAGTGGCTTTTGTGTATAAGATATTAATTCAGACTTGTTGTAATGGCATAACATGTAATTTGGTTTTAATAGGTTTTAATTTTTTTATTAATATTTTACATAGATTCTTGTGTGAGAACGGTTTAATAGACTAGATGTGTAGACCATTTATTTTTTGTTAAGTACCTGGCACTTCTTGACAGGCCTACACTGTCCTCCCATACCCATTAACATTGTGATTTGAAAACATTGTAAAAGCCAATTATGTTTAAAAGAGTAACCGTGGAGTTTCTTCCCGGCTCTTCTCTATAGGAAACGACCAATTGGAACCGTGCACCTAGCTTCTGACGTTTCTTAAGTGCCCATGTAGGTTTATGCGATTTTTTTTTTTTATTTGATTTGATTTTGAACGTGACGGTTGACAGGGGAGAATGGAAGAAGAGAACGGGTTGTGCCAACCTGACTCTATGCGAGACAAAGCCCCAGCGCTGGTTTGACGGCGTTGGCGTGATGACGCCGACCGGTGCAGCATACAGTGAGATTATAATAAGAAATATATATTATTATATATAAAGTAACATTTATTTACATAACCAAATTACAAGATGATTATTAAAATTAAATTAAATTAAAACTAAGTTAAACCTTAAAAAGTCCTTCGAGGCATTGTACTGGGGATGCTGGCGGCATTTCCTCGCTGAATTGCAATGCTGATGCGTTGCGCGAGAAAGCCGCCAGCTTTTCGGTCACCAGTTATATCAACTAGACGTTTCGCGATTTCCGCAAATAAAATAAAATAAAAATATATACAAACTACTTAATTCTACATGTTTATGTAAATATATAATATTTAAATTGGCAACATTTCACTTTTTTGGTTTTTTCGTCGAACGAAAAGGATTAAAGGACAAACACCAGGCAAAAGACTGCTGCACTATGAATGAATATAGGTAGATACCGACAGCAATTCTCAAGCTTTCAGGCTTCAAGTGCCTCTTACGACTATCTTTGATATTCATAGAACAAGTTGGACTGACTGCTTTGAAACATGAGTGGCCCTTGAAGTGTGACTGTGTGATCTCGCCCGATCAGCGAAGTCAGCTTCTGCTGTCCTCCTTCTGCATTCCTACGGAAGATAAGTTTTATAACCAACATTACATTATCTGTACGTGAGAAAACAAGTTTTTCTGTTCGGGTTTGTTGAAAACCAAAAACATTTCATTCGACGCATCAACATAATTATAACCTCGTAGTAAGTGATTTATCCGCCGAAAATATGATATAATTGGCTCACTACACATTAATACAATCAAACGCATCTTGGTGCTCATTATTCAAATGGAATTTCACCCCCTTCTTTAGTAATTTGTGAGCGAAAATGTTATTATGCCAAGTCAGGTACAAACTTTCTATAGTATAAGAATGGCCCAAGTACTTATTTCACTTCTTTCGGTTTTTGGTTTTCATCAAACGCGAACAGAATAACTTGTTTTCTCACGTACAGATCATGTAATGTTGGTTTAAAAAAAAAACTGGAAAACTAAAACTGAAAAGAAATGGCTGGAGAAGAATTATTTATGAAGGTAGGTACTAAGATTAATTATAAAATACTAAAAACTTTGAATACGGGAGACATTATAATAATATAAGATATAATAACGAAGCTACTTTTAGTTTTCTGAACAATGTCTGTCGTTGTACCGAGTTTTGCTTAAAACACAGATTTACGACTACATTGTTTTGAAGACCGTCTGCAATACTTTATTCATGAAACCATGAGACAAACAGATAGCTGTTTTTATTATTATTGTATGTAGAACAATGCAGGTTTTATAGCGTCAATTATTGTCACGTTCAGTTGGAAAACGAAGGATGGCTGGTCATAGATGGATGAGAATGGCCGAGGATGATGTTCAGTGGCTTGCCATTGGAGAGAGGTACATCCATGAATCCGCAATGTGGTGGATTATGGAACACTCCCTCTAACAGAGAGGAGGCCGGTATCCCAGCAATGAGAACGTTAGAGGCTGATTATGCTACGCAATGATGACGAGGCTCTGCATCCTTAGGGATTCAAGTAAGACTGTAGGTAGATAAGTCTACGTATTTCCATTGTAGATTTTTTATTACTTTAATTACAAGGGTCAAGGTCAAGTCAAAATTGTCTGTTTTTAAGCCCTAAATACAACCAAACCCAAACGTTATCGCTGCGAAAGGCGGACCTATGCGCCACTGCGCATAGGACCACCTTTCGCCGCGATAACGTTGACAGGTTTTGTATCTGACGATTAATTTAGTCTCTAATTGTTCGACTTGCTCGCTGGGGTAAATAAAATACTAGTGGACTGTATAAAAAGGCTCGGTATATTGCCGATTAAATGTACAATTATAACTGCCCGGACAAAACATATATATGAGTTTAACAATCGTTTTGTGAGTATCGTCCGTCGCGGTGGGCTCCGAGGAAGCGAGTGTCGCCGGCCGGGCAGGCTCCCCGCGCCACACCTCCGCTCGTTCGCTGCGCAGGTCGGTCACGTCGCCTACGCGTGCCGTCTGCGTGTCTGTTGGGTGCGATTCCCAACATGCTGCCCGGGTTGAAGGGAAGACTTCAAAAATCTGGAAGGGGACAAATATTATTGAAGGCCCTCCTTATGGTGCCCCTCTTTGTCTTCACCTCTGCGACTCTGGCTACGCCATCGCTGCCAGGATAAATCTTTGTGACCCTTCCTAAGGACCAAAGAAGAGGAGGAAGAGCTCTATCCTTTATGAGGACAAGAGAGCCTAACTTCAGTTCTGTCTTCGAAGAGCGCCACTTGACCTTCTGCTGCAGTAGAGCAACGTATTCAAGGGAAAAACGCTGCCAGAAGTGCTGTTTGATGTGCTCTATTCTCTTGAAGCGCTCCAGGTGATTAATATTGCGATCAGAGACCTGTGGATGAGGTATAGCATTAGGTGGCCGTCCAATTAGGAAGTGAGAAGGTGTCAGAGCGGAAAAGTCATGGGGATCTGAGGAGAGAGGAGTTAAAGGACGGGAGTTTAGAACAGCTTCTATTTGAGTGAGGCACGTAGCCATTTCCTCGTAGGTGAGATGAGGGGATTGCAATAACCTTTTAAGATGGTGTTTTGTGGAACGAACAGCTGCCTCGGCTAAGCCGTTGAAATGGGGACTATATGCGGGTACGAATTTAAATTCTATACCTTCTTGAGATATGTGACCTTCAAGGTCTGATTGTGCAAGAAACTTTGATAGCTCATTGTAAGTGCCGACAAAGTTGGTGCCGTTATCGGACGTTATACTTTGCGGTTTCCCCCGACGTGACACAAAACGATTGAGAGCTGCTAAATAAGCTTCACTAGATAGTGCCGTAACGAGCTCGATGTGACAGGCCTTTGTCGAGTTACAGATGAAGATTGCCATAAACGATTTAATAAGTCTGCAACCTCTGCCTTTTCTGTCCGCTATCATCAGTGGCCCTGCGTAATCAACACTACAATGTAAGAAAGGGTACTCTAGCTCAGTTCGAGTTGTCGGTAACTGTCCCATAATGGGTTGCACTGATTCCGCTTTGTATCGACAACATCGGACACACTTATTTACGATGGCTTTGGCTAGGCTTCTGCCACCCAAGGGCCAATAAGTTTGCCTAGCGTTCGCTAGTAAGAGCTGTGGACCAGCATGTAAATATACTAAGTGTAGATGCTCAAAAAGTATCTTAGTAAAATGATGCTTGCTGCACAACAGAATAGGATGCTTTGTATCGTACGTGTATGGGGAATTGTCTAGTCTACCACCGACACGTAATATGTTATTGGAGTCTAGAAATGGGGACAAGGAGCTAAGTCTATTCTTTTTATGTAATGCTTTTACCGTTTTAAGAATAGCATATTCCTCAGGAAACATTTCCAACTGAACCTTGTGTAATATTAAATTTAAGGAATTTTTAAGTTCGACAACTGAAAATGGACCAGTACGTTTGTTGGTTTTATTTCTACAGTTATGTACAAATCTTTGTAAATATGCTATTGATCTTTGTACATGATTCAAATTAGATCTACTGTTAATCAAACTACTTATAGGATCTACATTAGAAGTACTATTAGCTACTACAACAGAACAAGAAACCAATTCTGGTAGATCTTGTCTCTCGTTATGATTGGGCATTTTTGGCCATTCTCGTTCATCTTTCTTTAAGAAAGTGGGACCAGACCACCACAAGGATGAACCACTGATGGAATCAGCCTTCAGCCCACGAGAAACAAGGTCCGCCGGATTGTCTTTCGACCGTACGTAGCCCCACACGTGACCCTCTGTGCTCTCTTGGATTTCGTGGATTCGGTTACGAACGAAATTTTTTAGTTGCAGTGGGGGTGTAGATAACCACCCTAGAACTATAGTCGAATCACACCAAAACCTACATTTGCTTATCTTTAGAGTAAGAGAGGATAATACTTTTGTACACAACCTTGCAGCTAACAAGGCTCCGCAAAGCTCTAGACGAGGAATCGTCGTAGGCTTTATCGGCGCTACCCTACTTTTAGAGGTCAAGAGGTGTATCTTTACTAATCCTGATTGATCCACAGAACGAATGTACAAACAAGTGCCGTACGCTCGCTCTGAAGCATCTGAAAAAACATGAATTTCATGAATTCCAGAGCTATCACTAAGAACCCATCGAGGAATTCTTAAGTGATTCAGAAGAGGTAAAGTGTCAGCAAATGCTAGCCATGAATGTTTGGTGTCTTGTGAGACCTCATTATCCCATGAATACTGATCGATCCACAATCTCTGCATGATGAATTTGGCTTCGACAATACATGGGCCGACGAGCCCCAATGGGTCAAAGATCTGACTTATGACAGAAAGTATGTGACGTTTTGTTACTTTTTTATTTAACTTTATATTAATTGAAAATGACAAAGTGTCTGAATCACAATTCCAGTACAAACCAAGAGTTTTAGATGAGACATCCATGTTAGTTTGTGAAAAGTCTAAAATATTGTCATCTGTATTATTATGAGAGGGTGCAATTTGATTTAAAATGAATGTATTATTTGATTTAAATTTTCTTAATTTTAATTGGGCTGATTTTAATGTAGATATGACTCCCTGAGCAATATCGATTGTTTTATGTATTGAATCAGAGCCACCCAGATAATCGTCAACATAAAAGTCTCTTTGAATTGATTGTTTGACGTTATCATCAGGGGCGCTGGAGGCTAAACTCACCAAACATTTGGTGGCTAAGTAAGGCGCACTTGCCGTGCCATAAGTCACCGTGTTGAGTGTGTATGTTTTTAAGAGCTCTTTTGAATCAGAGCGGAAGATAATTTTTTGTAGAGAGCGTTGTGACGGATGAAGTTCAATCGCTCTGTACATTTTCTCTACGTCACCAGTTACAACATATTTATGCTGGCGAAAGCGTAGCAGTATCGAAATGATGTCTTCTTGTACAGTCGGACCAACCATTTGGATGTCATTTAATGACACACCAGTACTAGTGGTGGCCGATGCATCGAAAACTGTACGAAGCTTGGTAGTTGTACTTGATTCACGGATGACGCCGTGGTGGGGTAAGAAATAGGTATTACCCTGAAGACAGCTCGGTGAAGACTCCTTATCTTCAGTCATGTGACCTAGGCGTTCATACTCTTGCATGAACTCAACGTACCTGCTTTTGAAGGCAGGGTCCCTAAGAAACCTACGCTCTAGTGACATGAACCGACACTTTGCCTTTGAAAAAGAATCGCCTAAGACTGAAGGATCTTTCTTCAGTGGCATGGTTACGACAAAGCGTCCGTCGTCTTTACGATAGGTATGTTCGTTAAAGTTCTGCTCACAGGCACGCTCCTCAGGAGACAAGGAGTGCTTGGCTGCAATGGTATCTAATTCCCAAAAACGAGATAAGTCTGGGTCGGCGTCCTCACTTAAAAAATGACAAACAGGAGAAGAAGAGTGTGTCTTATGACGGGCAACGTACCCTGACACTAACCAACCCAATTTCGTTTCATATAACTTAGGCTGGTTTTTGCCTAAATCTATAGAATTATTGCATAAGACGGACCAAAATACTTCGGCCCCAAGTAAGATGTCTATAGCTGCCGGTATATTAAATGTTGGGTCAGCCAGACTTATTCCCAATGGAAGAGGAATGTTAACGCTGTTTATGAATGATGACGGCAAAGCTGTAGTGATCTGAGGTAAAATATGACAGTCTACAGTAAGTTTACAGTTGTCATCATAGTGGGACATAATCGTAAGGTTGCAAGACTGTGTACAATAAGAAGTATTATTATTTATACCTGTCACGGTGGCGCTCGCACTACGTCGCGACAAACCCAGCTTACCGCACAGTGACTCATCTACGAAGTTGCCCGTACTACCGTTGTCGAGGAGTACTCGGGCATTGTGCACGTTGCCCTTGCTGTCAACCACTCTCACGATCGCTGTGGAAAGCAAAACATTCGGAGGAGTAGTGAACTGCTGAACATTAGTTGAACCGGCAAAGTTATTGACGGGAATAACTGGCTCAGGAGACGTAGCTGCTTCTGCCTCATGTAGATGAAGCAGAGTACTGTGCCTTTTCTTGCAGTATTTGCAAGATACAAGATTGCACCTTGATTCTGTGTGCCCTAGTCGCAGACAATTAAGGCAGACCTTTGCCTCTTTGGCCTTTTGTATACGAGCTTCAACAGACAGAGCTCTAAAGGCATCACAATTGAATAAGAAATGAGTCTGACTGCACATAGGACATGTTAATTTTCTTTTATTATTATTATTATTGTTGTATTTTTTATCTTTATTATTGCTCTCATTTGTTTTTTGATTAGATTTTGTAGCTGTAAGTAAATTAGAATTATGTTTGGAAGTGTATACCTGTTCTACTTTATTGATGTTTCTTTTATGTTCTTGCAAAGTTTCTAATAAGTCAGCTCTGTTGCTAAGGAACTTTAAAAAAAAATCTAACGAAGGTGGATTATCTAACGTGTTTCGATGTTCTTCCCATTCCCTACGTGTGACACCGTCAAGTTTTTCGGACATCATGTGAATTATGAGGGTATCCCGTAAGTTAAATTCAGTGTCCTGACCTAACGTTGTCAAAGCACGAAGATTTTTATTCGTGACATCAATAAGGTTACGAATAGAAGAACATGATTCACTCTGCATACACTCAACGCTAAATAACGCCCGAACATGATTATTAACGAGCAATCTTTTGTTGTCGTATCTATTACACAATAAATTCCAAGCAGATTCGTAATTCTGAGCTTTAAAGTCTAAATTATCAATAACTAGCAGCGCACTACCTTTAAGAGAAGCACGCAGATAGTGCAATTTATTAACGTTGTCCATGTCCTTTCGTGAATGAATGAGTGAAATGTAAGTGTCTCTAAACTCAAGCCAGTGTTGATAGTGTCCGTGAAAAACAGGTAAATTAATTTTTGGCAACCTAACACAATTGTATTTAAAGCCACCTGCCTGCACATCCTCGTCACCCGTTACGTAACCATCTTGTTGACTGCCAGACTGGGGGGGACGAGCGCCGAGTAGACTCCGCGCCGTCGCCACCAGCTTATAATACTGGTTCTCAAACTGCTCGCGCTCCTTGCTTTCGTCATCGGGGTTCTCCACCAACATCTCAATGTCACTCTGTAACTTGTCATAATCCACATATAAGCCATCAAATTTATTAAGCCTAGTTTCCAGATCTAAAAGTTGTAAGCTGCTAAGTTCGTTGCAACTTTCAAGCATGTGAAGGTAATTGCCAAAAATAGTGAGTTTAGACTTCATACAGCTGCGTTTTTTAACGAGTTTCTCAACTTTTTCGTCAGCCATAGCTTCAAATTCACAAGCGCTAACTCACAAATAAAGTAATTATGAATAAGAAACCAGTTTGTTATATGCGAAGATAAAAAACGTAGCTAGTTAGTGCGAACAAAAGAACACCTGACGCGCAGGTGTGCCGTCGATCAGCTGTTATAGATAAGAAGCGAAGTAAACGTAAACAGATAATATAAAAAAGGTTATGCAGTAGCTTTGTAATCAGAATAATTGAGTTTTGACAGATGTAAGGCTATGAATTAGAATGATTTATCACTAAAAGACTTAAAGAGAAAGTAATTGAAAGCACTCACTTAAATTATTGCTATTTAAACATGAAATATGAGATAGAATAGGAAAAGATATATGGGACAAATTGGAACGAACTCACTCAATGTTTTAACCATCCATAGGATCACCGATGATGTTGCAAGTTCTTCTTTGTCCTTGACGATGACTCGAACTTTCGACGGGTCCCAAGTCCGTTGTACGGCCGATTTCTAGTTACTTCTTCTCTGGGCGTGTGCGGGAGCTATGCGTAGTCTCTTCGACAGGAACTTGAAGACTCCTGCAGGAACTGTCGCCGCTGAAGACCGCAACTGAAGAGCTTCGAGTTTGAAGTTTTCTTTCAAGACCGTTACTTTTTGAACAATAACCGGCGAGATCCTAGAAGGACCAATGTTCGACTTGCTCGCTGGGGTAAATAAAATACTAGTGGACTGTATAAAAAGGCTCGGTATATTGCCGATTAAATGTACAATTATAACTGCCCGGACAAAACATATATATGAGTTTAACAATCGTTTTGTGAGTATCGTCCGTCGCGGTGGGCTCCGAGGAAGCGAGTGTCGCCGGCCGGGCAGGCTCCCCGCGCCACACCTCCGCTCGTTCGCTGCGCAGGTCGGTCACGTCGCCTACGCGTGCCGTCTGCGTGTCTGTTGGGTGCGATTCCCAACACTAATCTTTATCATAATGTATCTAATATCAAAGCTCAGTGCTACTTTGCACCTGAATGACCTTGGTTGCCAGACCTATCAGCATTACAAAATGTGAGAGGGAAAACCAAAATATGTATCAGACAAGGCGATAATTTTACGTAAAAAATTCACTTTTTTATATTCATCGGTACATAATAATACTCATAATTCTCCTGTCCTTATCCCAATGTATTTGTGGTTGGCGCAACATGTCCATTTCTTCCATACTTCTCTATTAGTTGTCATCTCGGTAGTCACCCCCTTTCTAGCCATGTCATTTTTCACACAGTCCATCCATCATTTCTTTGGTCTTCCCCTACTTTTATAGCCATCGACATTCATACTCAAAACATTCCTTACGACAATTTTCTCATTCCTCCGCATCATATGCCCGTACCATGACAACCGATTTACGCACAACTTTTCAGTCACTGGTGCCACTTTCAGACTTCCTCTTAAGTTCTCATTTCTTATTCTATCCATTCGGATACACCACACATTCTCATCTCAGCTGCATGCAATTGCCTTTCATTCATCCTTTTTGTAGCCCAACATTCTGATCCATACAAGACAACAGATCTAACCATTGGATATCTTCCCTTTCATTTTAAGGGGAATGCGGGAGTCGCAGATTGTTCCCGTGACCTGCTGCCATTTCATCCATCCAGTGTTAACCCTATGCTTAACTGTCCGATCTACCTCACTATCGCATCGCCGACATAATAATACTGATTTGATGATAAGACGCAAACGCACGGCTTGTGCAAAGCGGCTTGCAATAAAATAGCCGTTCTACTAAAATATAGCGATACTTATTAAAGTCTGCGTTAAGGCACTAGATATTGCGGTTGTGTCGACGGGCCTGCGACTGCCTCGTTGTTCTAGTGGTCTGAGTATGAGGACCTGGGTTCGATTCCCGGTCGGGAAAAGTGTTATTGGGTTTGTTCATCTGGAATTTCTCAGTACGAGTAGTAGCCCGGAGTCTGGATTTGTTCCCGGTTGATGGCAATGGGCTCGCCCTCTATTCGTGGGACTTAAACATAACTGGCGGAATGCTGGTACACCCATGCATAACCCTTTCGGGGATTACAAGCGTGGTGTTATATTATGTTATTTTTCGATTCATTTTCCTCTTTAACCGTTCCGTTGCAGTTGAGAAAACGGAAATAATATAGTTAGGTTTGTAGTTCAGGATATACTATGATTCGTGAATGTCTTAGAATTTTGCATTGAACCTGTTTGAAGCAAAGGCGAGTCACTAGTTCTAAATTAAAAGAAAGTCGTTTATTTATATTAATTTTTCTAACTACTTTTATTATAAACCAGAAAATATGTAGCAAAAAATAAATTTAACACTACAAAACACACAATGGGCGCCCATTAATCAGATGTTAGAGTTTCCGTTTTCGGTTCAGTAACGGAGAATTTATATATTTATATAATTATTATTAATTTAAAATGAAAATCATTAAAAATCAATATTATCTAAACAGCTATTATAGAATTTGAATAAGCCAAGACAAGTTTATCGTATGGATAAAATGATAGTAATAAAATTTATAAAAGATTGTGTGATAATTACAGTTGACAACTAAAATTATGATGAGTATCATGATTAATTCGAAGACGCAGATAATTCAATTACGCAGGTAGATTAATAATGTACTCACCTATTATTTATTAGTCATGTACACGTGCAAATGAAGTAGTCATAACCACATAGAGTGATACCTATTGTGTGCTTTTATCATTCCTAACGTGACGATATTATCGTGGACGTCCACGGCATCACGATAACACAGCGAGGACAGTAAAATGTACGGAAAAGGAAAATATATAATATCGCTTTTAAATTTCCGTCCACGATAACGTTATAACGTGCACGTATTTCCATACATTTTACGTGGACGTGGACGTCCACGATAATATCGTCACAGTAGAAATTATAAAAGCGCACAATGAGGAGAGAGACTGCCAATTTATCGCGCTAGGTGTTACATCGTCGCAGTTTTAATCTACCTGTCAAACACCATATTATTTTTACATGTTATTTAAATAATAATTGAAATATCCAATTTAAAGCATATATGCAGTGCACTGAATTGTATTAATAAAGTCGTACAGCATTTTTTTATTGATGAGGAAAGTAGAAAATTGTACAACATTGGACACCATTCAGTGGCAAGGATATTTAGTGGTCACTTCATAGTCATAGGTACACCTGATGATTTTTATGGCAAGGGCGCTTAGGTACATTGGTAAGTATCATTGAAAACAATCAACAGCTGACAGTTACCAGCGAGAGTGGCATCATCTGGCATTAGGCTTAAGCATCTGTCCCACCCGTGCAGACGGGGGTAGCGACTAGCAATCAACTTTTTTCCCGCTCAAGAATCGTACAAAGGCTGTAGGTCACGTAAAGTAAAGTAATACATATATCAATAGTTGATCGCTGACTGTTCACGCCACCGCCGCCGGCGAGTACCTACTCGTTTGTCGCAGGAACAAGAGCTATAAAAAAGAGTACCCACTCAGCGACGCTCGCTTGGAGAGCAGAACGCTCGCTGAGAGTCTCACGCTTGGTACATACGCATACCAGCGAGTAATCGCTCGACGCCACCTCGCACTCGCCAACTGGTTTTTTGCTGTCAACTCTACTCGCTTCTCGTTAGTCGCTGGTGGTGAAACAGGTGCCTTACCAGTCCCTCCCCATTGCCAAGGTCAGGTCAAAATTCCATAGTGCGGTCAAGCACTGACAAGACTCACCTATACTGAGGTACTGCCCTCGTCTGTGCAAACAGTTGACTAAGACTTCTCCAGATCTCATAGGAGATGAAAATTAGTCATTTCAAGGTGTTGTGAACCTTTCTATCATTAATATGTTTTTATGTATATATGTATTTATTGTATATATGTGAATGGTACACCACATACTACTTGCAGATTGTCTCTCCTTTTCCCCCTAATCCATCCAAAGGTTGTCTTTAAAAGATCGCTTTTAGCGATAAGACCGCCCATTGTGTCTCCCTATGTAAAATTTCTACATTTATAGCTGTAATTTTTATGGTGTACATAATAAAGAGTATTCTATCTATCTATCTATCTATCTATCCATCTATCTATCTATCATGGTGATTTAGACGTCGCCTTGTACCAGCAATGAGCTCTAAACAGTTAAATTAGGGTTCCACAATGGGCTACTTCCCTTGACATAAATGAAGAGCGTCTATATCGCGTGCTTCTATTTGAAGAAATTGCAGACGATGGCCAATTTTTATAATTGTGCATCAATTATTGTCTTATACTACTACACACTTGCTCAAATGCACACTGTGCGCTATTATATTTTTTAACGTGACGATATTATCGTGGACGTTCACGTCCACGTCACGACGTCGACGTCACGAACACAGGGAATTAAAATGTATGGAAATACATGAAGACCCTTGTTTAATCCACGATAGCGTAATAACGTGTACGTACTTTATTACATTGTTTGGACGTAGACGTGGACGTCCATGACATCACGTCAAAAATTATAAAAGCGCATATTGAGACTCTTTAAGTATTTGCAGCTTTATCAGACGCTGGAATTATCAAAACATTTCCTTGATTAATTGACTTAGGTATTATTTAACTGTTTGGTAGACAGACAACGCACAAGATCGATAATTATGTAGATAATTATCGTTATCGACAGTGATTTACTGATTACGATATTGTAACTGTCCATACCGAAGGTCCGGTTATAATAATACAATAGTATGCCTACTAATAAAATATTATATAAAAAGTTCTATACATTACAATTGGTTGGAAGCTTTTCATTTATTTTTGTCATGGTATGTGCAATATGGGCCATGAGATGCGGAGGAATGAGGAAAATGTCGTGGAGAAAGTTTTGAGTGTGAAAGTTTGGCGATAAGTGTAGGGGAAGACCAAAAAAACGATGAATGGACTATGTGTTATGGCTAGAAGGGTACCCCCCTTCTGCCCTATTACCAAGATGAGGACTAACAGAGAAATATGGGAAAAAAGACATGTTGCACCGACCCCAAATAAATTAGGATCTGATGTTTTGCTTTTATTTATAACGAACAACTTCACTGGTCTGAGTTGAAGTAACGTTATTTTAGTTTGTAAGATAAAAGGAACGACTGTGCATACTCTGCATACTATGCGTATGCCTACGCATGGCTACGTTACGTAATCATGCTGTGGGGACACAGTGTAGATGCTAAAGACCTATTTATTACCCAAAAGAAATGTCTACGAATAATATAATATCACATAAAACCTAGAGATAGCTGCAAACCCCACTTCATTCAGGAAAAAATCCTAACGTTACTCTCAATTTTTATTTTGGAAATAGCCACATTTGTTAAAAAGTATATACAACTCTTTAAATTTGATAAGAATGAGCGCCGCAAAACTAAATTAATTCTAACATAACCTAGACTAGAGATGTACAAGAATAGCCCAGAATACCGAAGCATCCAAATATATGTATAATAAGTTACCTGAACAAATAAGATCCACGAAAACACTGTGCATATTTAAATTTAGACTTAAGTCATTACTATTAGAAAAAAGTTATTATAGTATTAACGAGTCTATGGAAGATAAGAAGCTAAAATAAAGTATACATGTGTGTGTGTGTATCTACGTATAAAATGATTTTATCAATGTTACTATACAGTTCAAATTACATTAATTAATATAAATAAATAAGAGAATAAGCGATTATATATTAGTAATAATAATTAATGTTGTGATAATACTATCTAGTAGGTATGCAATGTAATGTTAACTACTAAATATTTAACCTAACAGGGTCATGTACTCATATGTTTTAGCCTAGCCTGTAACTGAGTGTACATTATGGAAATGAATAAATAAATAAATAAATAATTATATTAGACGAAAATTTATAGTGACAGACTATATATACTTGACGAAAGTATCTCAGAACATATTAATTCAAAATTTACTTCATAAGCATAAGCGTCGTATACACATAAAGTTTGTATATCCAATATAGTGTTCTCTTACTCTTTGTAATATATTCAAAAACGATCTGTTCGAGTAATTTATCAGCTAGGTGCCAGAGTTTCTCTGAGAGATTTTTTTAAAGATAATTGGTATGGTAACGATTCATCACAATTCATTTTCGCCAACATCTTATATATTAGGCAACTATACACTTATACACTAAAAACAGTGATATTCGCAATGTTAACAGTAGATATAAGGACAAGCTTCGCGCTCACTTTCACCGGCTTCACAAGGTTCATAACTCAATTGCTGGGCTTGGTATAGCCTTTTATAACAAATTACCCTCTTCTTTGCTAGATTTGCTTTTTATAGCGTTTAAAGCTAAAGTAAAATCCAATTTTTGTTCAAAGGCATACTATTCCATCAACTTCTACTTAAACGATAAGAATAGTTGGTCACTGTGATTAACTGAGGACAATGTTGTTATGTTCTTTCTCCAAAATTAGCTTAACTGCTGACTACTGAGTTCATATAAGTGTTAATCTTATTTTACTGTATTAATCATTTTTTTTTGTGTTGTATTGCAATGTGGTTAGCTGGCCACCTCGACTTCTGGCTTCTAAGATACATGTACATAAACATACATAGTTTAGAAGTCAGGGTTTTTCACTCTAGAACACTAGCTTAAGCCATTTTATTTTAGATCTAAATAAAGTAAATGCATTTTTGGAGAAATAAAGATTCGTTATTATATTATTCTTGCCTGAGCAACCGGCAGCATGTTCGTCATGCTCCCTTAGATGTTACTGCTTCGTTGTCCTGCGAAAGCCGAGAGCCAGAGAGCGATGGCCGTCAGAGTCATTAGGGGATATCGCACGATCTCCTACGAGACGGCTTGTGTACTGGCCGAATTCCCGCCCTGGGACCTCGAGGCGAAAGTACTCGGGTCATGACTGTATCGGAGGCGTGAGGAAGCGAGGGCGAGGAGTAAGTGACTGATGCAGCTACATATGGAGTTGAGTCGGTCGCAGCTTCACGCAGCCCTGGTGGCAGAATGGCGGGAGAGGCTTTCACGCCCTACCCCCTCGTCCTCGCCCTCGTCACCATTGAGGCGGTCCGGCCAGTACACGAACGCTGGCTCGGGAGGACACACAGCTCCCTGTCATTTCAGGTGACGCAGGTGCTCTTGGGGCATGGTTGCTGCGGGAAGTACCTGTCTCGCATAAACAGGGAGCTGGATACCCGGTGTCACCACTGCGTTGACTGCCAAAAGGACACGGCGTGGCATACGCTGGTAAAGAGTGCCGCTTGGGAGCCCTCATCTCAGGAGTAGGCAGTGAGTGACCTGTCACTGCGAGCCGTTGTCAACTCGATGGTCAGCAGCGAGGAGTCCTGGGACACGCTGGTATCAGAAGGATACCAGCGTGTCCCAGGACTCCTCGCTGCTGACCATCGCGAAACAGTTATGTCACAGAAGGAGGCTGCGGAAAGGGAACGGGAGATCTCTTCCACCCACCCTGCCCGCAGCAGGCGCACCAGGCGTTGTCTTTAGTCAGTACGAGTCTGACAGACCCCTCCGCCAGCCCAAGGGCGGAGGACATCCATGAGGATTTTCCACCACGGAACAAAAATAAATGATCGCACTGCTTCTGGTAACGTCGTGGATCGGATTGCCTCCTTCTCTCAAATATGACGATGGGGTGACGGCTGATCTTTGTGTTATGCCCGTGGACGGGTGCTGTTAGTGTTGACTGGTCGACTTGCTGACGAAAATCAGCGTCAGCTGGTACTCCACCTGACACTGATTTTCAGCTGCAACCAATGCTGAATAACAACGCAAGGTGTACCTTATGTTTGCATTCAACATTATGCTGAGTGGCCTTTTTGTGACTATAACCATTGCTTTCTGTTTTTTTTTTTTTGCTGTAATGCCAATAAACGTATTTTTCTTTCTATCTTTCTTATATCATACTTTAGCAGTCATCTTTTATATTTTCTCTATCAATGTTCAGTAAAATCCTATCCCGAGCGGAAACTGCTAACTAGACAAACAGTAAGTAAATAATCCAGAAATACATTTTAAGATTTTTTTTTTGCTTTGATCCAGGATGAACACCGTACCTACATAGTAATGGCGACAGATTGAAAAAATAACTATTCCGTTTTAGTTGTGCAAAAATACTACTTCTACTTCTTCTTAAGACGCTGACAACACCTAAACCGCGGTCACTGTCAAATGCCATAGAAAAAAAAGAGAAACGCGATGACACAAAGCTTGTAATGTAATGTGTTGCAAAATATGAAGTAATTATCTATTTACTCAAAATTGAGTTGAGTAATCGAAAATAAAAAACAACCAAGTTCTGCATTCAAATAAGACGTCCTTGTTATTAATTAAATACGTAACGTATGTTGATATTTGATACAGATATTTTGGATTAGAACTCAAAGTAAGAGGTTAGTTTAACGTTAGTTTGTATCGAGATTTTGTTTTCAAAACGTGTTTTGGTAACAACCAAGTTCTGGGAAATATGTTCAAAATTAATATATATTTTTTCCGCTACCACAAACTATACAGATTTGGCAATTTTTTTTCTTAAGCGAAGACTATTTTGGTCAATTGGGTCTTGTCAGCGCCTTAAACCATCTTATCTAAAACCTCGGCCTAACCTCTTATCAAAGTTCGAAACTATTCCCGTCTAGAACCATCACAAAAAAGGTACCAGGCTTAAACTCAAGCGATAAGGTCAGTACGTTTGTTGAACAACTTGAAAAGTTTCCCGAACTTAATTTCCCTTCGGCTAACTTCGGAGAATCTCGGCTGTAAATCTCATCAATTTGTTGGGTATGACTGTCGGTCGATCGGGCCCGAAGGGAGTGTGGCCAGGCTTCCTTTATTGAATTACGTTCGAATTTGGAACCCTTCGGTTGGCGGGAGATTTTTTTGCTTGTACGTGACCCCTCCCCGATGAAGGTAAAGTATTTATGACCCTTTATTTACGTAGCCCATATCCCTAGTTTTTTGGTAAGGTTATCTGTTTATATTGGGAACTGAGCCGATTAGAATTACTTAACATTTTATGGAAAGATAGAATGCCAAAACAGGCCTTGATTTCATATCGTCGCTTGGCGGACTCATCATTTGGTGACGTTCTTCAAGGAAGAGTTTTAGCCGAAATATGTGCTGTATTAGCGTTTCCGCGGTCGGCTACGCGACGCTTCGCAGCGTAACACGACGCCGTCACTTCGTATGCAGTAGTTTTTAAGTTTGTTGTAGAAAATATGTATTAGTTATTGTTTTTATACTTACATATGTATTGTGTTTTTATGGGCCTTAGTTGCCTGAAATAAAGGATATTATTATTATTATTATATCGTCGCTTAAGGGTATGACAACTACGGTTCCTGACAGAACGATATTTACAAACACCAGTAGCATACATAAATACATAAACTTACTCGTACGTCTTTTACCTTTTTTTTTTAGTTTTGGAAATCATCAAATAACTTCTCCCGCTCTGGGCGGAGCGGGAGGGTGTGTCAGACTCTTACTGACTAAAACCCACCCGTATTCCTTCCTGTTGCCTGTGTTGCGGGGGCCTCGGTGACCCATAAGTACCTTCCTGCGACCCCGGCAGGCATCCCGGCAGGCACATTTGTGCTGACGACATCTCTTTGAGGCGCGCGTGGAATACAACGCGCCGTCGACCCGGGCCTGGTCCTTACCGGACGGTGAGCTACCCATTGCTCACCGCCCGCAAGCCCGCGCCTACGGTGGCCGGAAATCTGCCCGGGATTCCCGACGCCCAGGGCGTCTCCCGCGGCGGCTAGGGGCGAGAGGGCGCGAAACATGCCTTTCCCTCAACCGTCCCGCCTCTTCCTTCGCGAGCATTACTGCTTCGCAGAAGGAGGTGACGGCTGCCCATGCCCTCTCGCTCCGTACCATGGCCTGAACCAGGGCCGGACGCGAGAGATCTCTGCCGCCGATCGCCTCCACGAGGACACGACGGTGCTCTGTCCAAGCTGGGCAGACCTTCACCGTATGCTCCACCGTGTCCTCCGGGCGATCCACACAGTGGTGACACCCGGGCGTTTCCTCCCGCCTTATCCGACACAGGAACCTCCCGAAGCTGCCGTGTCCGGTGAGGACCTGCGTCAGGCGGAAGGTGAGGACGCCGTGGCGCCTCTCTAGCCACTCCTCAAAGAGGGGACTTATCGCCGCAATTGTGGCGTGCCCAGCACTGGGTTGCGACAACCGTACTCTCCATGACGCCATGAGATTCCGCCGGAGCTCCGTCCGCTGTGCCGCGATTTCTCGCGGCAGCGGGCTTACGCCCCGGCGTTTCGCCTCCTCGCGCCACTCCCATACGTGCATGAGGACCTTTGCCTCCACATCCCATGGCAAATGGAGAGGGCTATGCTTGGAGTTTCCCTACGTGATCGAATCAGAAATGAAGAAATCTGCAGGCGAACCAAGGTTACTAACATAGCCCGAAGAATTGCCAAACTAAAGTGGCAGTGGGCAGGGCATATTGCTCGCAGAACAGATGGCCGATGGGGTCGAAAGGTTCTGGAGTGGCGACCGCGTACCGGAAGACGTACCGTTGCAAGGCCTTCTACAAGGTGGACCGATGACCTTTCGAAGGCCGCAGGAATCCGATGGATGCGGGAAGCACAAAACCGGTCGAAGTGGCGGTGCTTGGGGAGGCCTATGTCCAGCAGTGGACGTCTTTTGGCTGAAATGATGATGAATGATGACGTCTTTTACCCCAGGAGCATATTCGATAAATATGATTATAATACAGTTTATATAGATGCAGTGTCAATTTTAAATATGATTTCCAACGAGATAAAACTGCCAACCAGCGTAATAACTCCAACAAACATGTGTATTATAATGTTAACATCCCTATAGAATGTAATAAAGAAGACCTCTAAAACAATAATCCCTCTGAGCAGAACAATCTGCCTCAGAATTACTTTAGACAGACAAGCGTCTGTCCCCTAAGACCGTCCATCCTAACCAATTTAACGAATCCCAAGAAATATCCCTAATTCCATTGGTTCATCTGAAATTCCAATGGCTTTGTACTCTGAATTATTGCAAGAAATTAACTAAGTAAATATCGCTCATAATGAAAACGCCCTTTGTTTGTACAGATAATTGGCAAAGATAGTACGACATCAAAAGCGAATTAAAATTGCAATAAATTAACGAAATTCCTTCTAATGTTCGAAGAGGTCTGCCGTAAAGCGTCTGTATCAACTTTACATTACGGACTTAACTTTAGAGTATTTAAATAACGATGAAAGGGTAACTTTTGAATTCGATACGCGAGTCTAATAAGAAACGTCAAGACCCCGCATCTAACGACGTTTGTTCTCGTTGTTTTTGATTAATTAACTGCCTTAAACATCGCTGTCGTGAATCCGTTCGGTTAATAACGTCTTTAATTTAATGTATTTTTGTATCGTACGTGGAAATTTTATGTTGTGTTCTGAACTGATGAATTCCTTTTACCTCTTGTGGTTTTATGGAATGTGTGGGGAATACAAGAATGGATTTTTCATATAACTGGAATTAGATAATTGTGCTAACCATGTTTAGAATTAAAAACTGTGTTCAAATGACAGTTTTTCAATTCTTAATTTAATAATCTAATTTAATCATTATTTTAAGCCACTTGAGTAGTCTGACATAAGCTATCTGTCACTTTGTGTAATAAAATGGTCATATTTATTGTATTCTAGAGTTTTATACTTATTATTATACATTTATTTTACATATAAATAAATCGATTAAACTAAACGATAACCATTACAATAAATATGACCATTTTATTACACAAAGTGAAGGCTAGCACATCTCAGATTACTCCAGTGAATTCATAATTCGACCAAGAATCGAAATTTAGGATCCCACTGACTATTGTGAAGGAAGCGGAAGCGGCAACCAAATTTTTCTGCAAAATAATGAATTGTTGCCAACACAGCAACAATATTGTGTAATATACACAATGTTAAGTGCAAAGGTACATTTATTGTTTTTGCACTAGACTTCTTCTATTGTTTGTGTCCTTAATTGACACGTGTCTGTGAAAGGATTAGGTACAGTAGCGACCAAAAGTCCATAGGCAATCTCACAAAGCAATAGCTTGACGATAAGTTTGACTTACGACCTTCTATTTCCAAGTGCACACACCCACACGCATCATCATTGTCAAGGGATTGTAGTTCATAATTTCAAAATTATATTATGAGTCAAGGTGATCTAGCGGTTAAGCGTGTGCAGTTAGATTCGTGAATCAGTAAGCCGTGAGTTCAAATCTCACGGAGTACTTTATATTGATAGACTTTTTGTAGTTTTTACTCCTTTGGAAGTAATGGGTCAGAAATATAATATTCTTTAGATCGTTCACTTTGTTCACACATTTCGTAAAGTTAGCAAGGTAGATCATAGAAAACGAAAAAAGAATTTAGATTTCTGTGAGGTAGTCATGAGTTTTATGAATATTTAACTTGATCGGAATGAACGTTGTCGTTTGGTTGTAGTTGTTGATTAGTGACGTGTGTTTTAATAAATAGCGGTATTCTCAAAATGCAGGCAAATATGTATTAATATTGAGGCGAGGGCGACTATTATTGAGCTGCATAAAAGTGGTCTTAATAGAACACAAATATCTGATGAAACCGGACTGAATGTGAGTATTATATTTATGAATTGTAACTTTACCTTTTAAAAAAATATTTTTATTATAATAATATATGGATTAATTCTTTTTATTGTTTTGAGCCATGAGGCTTAATTAAAAGATAAATAATTATTGTTTATTATTGGATTTATAAATGCTGAGTTTTAATATTATATTGTTATATTAAATAAATATCTATATATAAAAACGAATCCCTAATTCCCTTGGTCACGCCATAACTTGAGAACAGCTTGACCGATTTGAATATTATTTATTTTTGATTTAATTGTTCTCTTTACTGGGGTGGTTTAAAAGAAAATAATAGGGAAAAAAAAAAGAAATTGAAATTTTGACAAGACAACGTCTGGCGGGTCAGCTAGTATTATATAAAAATGAAGTATGTGGTTATAGCTGCCATATATCACTTTTTTTTTGTTTTATAGGAATACTGTAAGTCGCTGGATTAAAAGATATGAGAAAGAGGGTAGCCTTGTTAGTCGACAGCGAAGTGGAAGGCCGTCGCTTATTAGCGAGGCGCAGCGACGACATATGGTGGGCGAGTATGAAATAAATGGTTTCACACCAACTAGACACTTTGCGGAATTATTCGACACCTCATTGTAAACTGTTCGCCGTGCCCTCCACGCTGATGGCTTGCATCACAGAAGACCAGCTAAAAAGCCCTTCTTGACAGAAAGACATAGGTAAACAAGAACGATTACGTTTCGCACGGGATTATTTAGATTTTGACTGGAATACTACCATATTTTCAGATGAAAAAACATTTAAATCTAATCAAAAGAATATGGTTTATGATCTTTTTTAATGCATTTATCGGTGACAATAATATGTAGCTCCCACACAGATAACATAAGTTAACATCACGCCTTGTTACCTCGAAGGGCTAGGCAGAGTTGTATCACCATAAGCGCGGGCTTGCGGACAATGAGCGATGAGTAGCTCACCGTCCGGTAAGGACCAGGCCCGGGTCGACGGCGCGTTCTGTTCCACGTGCGCTTCAAAGAGATGTCGACAGTGTAGGGGTCCTCTAGGGCCAATGCCTGATGCTGAAGATGATCGTGGGAAATTCCGGAAGGGATACCGAGGCCCCTGGCAACACAGGCAACGAAAGGAACACGGGTGGGTTTTAGTCAGTAAGAGTCTGACACACCCTCCCGCTCCGCCCAGAGCGGGAGAAGTTATTTGATAATTTCCCACCAAAAAAAAAACAAAGCAGAGTTGTACCTATATCACGTTTCCTGATTAGGCTGAAAGTAGCTATTGCTTCAGTGAGTGCAACCTAGCATTTAACATCCTTTTTACAGACAGCTCCATCAAAATAAAACATAATTAATCCTGCGCGGTCGTTAGTATGGCACATTCAAAATCAAAATCAAAATCAAAATATTATATTTTACATAAACCTACATGGGCACATAAGAAACATCAGAAGCTAGGTGCACGGTTACAAATGGGGGCTATTTGTAACCGTGCACCTAGCTTCTGATGTTTCATGATGGAGAACAGCCAGCAAGAAACTCCACGGTTACAAATTTATTAAATTACAGTGTTAATAAGTATGGGAAGACAGTGTAGGCCTGTCAACATGTACCAATAAATGTTCTACAAATCTACAGTCAAAGCCTACAACGGTCTCACATTCACAAAATATAAATGAATTTAAATAAAATATTATTAAAATAATCAAAGTAAAAACCTATTTAAACCAAATGACATGATTGACATTACAACTGTAACAAATCTGTACCTGGGACTCGTCCTCGACAGCCGGTGGAACTTCGTGGAGCATTTCCGACGTTTGGCTCCCAAACTGGAGCGGGCGGGCGCTGCATTGAAGCGGCTCCTGCCCAATCTAGGGGGTCCAAACGCCTCCTGCCGGAGGCTCTACGCAGGGGTCGTGCGGTCCATGGCCCTCTACGGGGCTCTTGTATGGGCGCGCTCTCTGGCGCTGCGGCCAGCCCGCCGGTTGAGCGCGGCCCAAAGGGTCATGGCCATTCGGATGGTTCGGGGATACCGCACGGTCTCCTGTGAGGCAGCGAGCCTCCTTGCCGGATTGCCGCCATGGGATCTGGAGGCAAAAGCCCTCGCGCACGTATGGGAGTGGCGCGAGGAGGCGAAACGCCGGGGCGTAAGTCCGCTGCCGCGAGAAATCGCGGCACAGCGGACGGAGCTCCGGCGGGATCTCATGGCGTCATGGAAAGTACGGTTGTCGCAACCCAGTGCTGGGCACGCCACGATTGCGGCGATAAGTCCCCTCTTTGAGGAGTGGCTGGAGAGGCGCCACGGCGTCCTCACCTTCCGCCTGACGCAGGTCCTCACCGGACACGGCAGCTTCGGGAGGTTCCTGTGTCGGATAAGGCGGGAGGAAACGTCCGGGTGTCACCACTGTGTGGATCGCCCGGAGGACACGGTGGAGCATACGGTGGAGGTCTGCCCGGCTTGGGCAGAGCACCGCCGTGTCCTCTTGGAGGCGATCGGCGGCAGAGACCTCTCGCGTCCGGCCCTGGTTCAGGCCATGGTACGGAGCGAGAGGGCATGGGCAGCCTTCACCTCCTTCTGCGAAGCAGTAATGCTCGCGAAGGAGGAGGCGGGACGGTTGAGGGAAAGGCAAGTTTCGCGCCCTCTCGCCCCTAGCCGCCGCAGGAGACGCCCAGGGCGTCGGGAATCCCGGGCGGATTTCCGGCCACCGTAGGCGCGGGCTTGCGGACGGTGAGCAATGGGTAGCTCACCGTCCGGTAAGGACCAGGCCCGGGTCGACGGCGCGTTGTATTCCACGCGCGCCTCAAAGAGATGTCGTCAGCACATAGTAGGGGTCCACTAGGGCCGATGCCTGCCGGGGTCGCGGGAAGGTACTTATGGGTCACCGAGGCCCCCGCAACACAGGCAACAAGAAGGAATACGGGTGGGTTTTAGTCAGTAAGAGTCTGACACACCCTCCCGCTCCGCCCAGAGCGGGAGAAGTTATTTGATGATTTCCCACCCAAAAAAAAAAAAAAACTGTAACAAATCTGAATCAATATCCAGTCCAGAAAATCCACTAATAAATAATTGAAATTAAAATTTGACTTAGGTATACAACTTGTTTTTTCTGATATCCCATAACTCTGGGGTTATATCTATATGTAAAAATAACACAAAACGTCCTAGAATATGTGGCCCAAAAATGCATAGTTTCGAAGATATCATAATACTAACACAAGACGCTCGATGTGTGTCGGTATCTAAGCTTCATTGATAAATACGAGCAATTCAGTGTCGTAAAGAGCAAAGCATTTCATATTTAAAGCTAAGAAAATGCAATTCATATTAATTGCGAAGAAAATGCGACGTTGTCATATTTCACGTAAGAGTATTTTACATTAATAAAATAAATAAATATAATAAAATAAATGTATTTATTAATATTATTTATATATTATTATTAATAATAATCGTGATTTTGTCGAATTATTTTGTATGAAAAAGAAAACAAAAAAAATATATAAATAATTCATATGCCTGTTGATTCTTTGATATGGTCTGATTCATACCCTAGAGTTATGGGATATCAAAAAACACCTTGTATAATGTCAAATAATGAAAAGATTATGTCAAGGAAGAATGTAAAAAAAACATAATTGGGAGCAGTTAATAGACATTTACATAGTTACGCCGTTGACTTTTATAAAAACATTTTGAAAGAAAGAAAGAAAAATATTTTATTTGGGACTCGCGCAGGAAATACAAAAAGTAAAAAAGGTTCATTACAGACAAAATTAACCTATTTTTCGAATAAACAAAACTCTAAAAAAAATAAAGACCTGTGCGAGGCCAAAAATGCCCCTATCTTGCTCTTATGCGTCGTCTCTGTAACCCATCTCACTCACTTCTTTAAACCTAAATGTGTCATATTAAATCCTGGGTACTCTACCTATATTCTAAAATTAAGTTCAAAAAAACCTTCTAAACAAAAAAACCACAAATAGACTTTTACCTTAAAAAGATACCCATCTTTGGTCTCTCCAAGTCTCGCCAAGCTCACGTACCTTTTTTATTTCGCGACGGCAGAGAAATGATCCGTAGGTATTCCCTCAAGTTGATAACTCAATTTGTCGTTTCTTGCTCGTGGCGGTAAACTTTGGAGGGATTTATCTTTGGTCCAAGTTTAGACTAAGACCACTAAGACAGATCCCAGGTGCAATCTCTGTAACTATTGTAAGGAATAGAAATTTATAGTCCGTCTTGTTACTACGGATGGCTATCACACCGTGATGTTGTTGGGGAATATTTAATGTAATGATTTTGAATGAATTAATTGCTTTTAAATTAATTTTGCTCGGGCCACAAAACTTAACGATTACAAGTTACAATTTATAAATTTGTAAATCATACAAGTGCGTGTACCACAAAACTCTAAGCCACACAATTGTCAAGGAAAATCCTTATATCGTATATATCGTAACTCATACATATTTGTAATTTCTGTGTTACGCAATTTTTCTACAATTTAATAATTTTGTATATTTGAAGACTTGTAAAGTTTAGTGTTATGGGGCCCTGTTCTATTTCCATCAACTATTTTTAGCAGACAAGTCTTCTTGTTCTGTTATGTAAGTGTGCTCGTGATTATAGATCGATTTTGTTTGTTTTTTTTTCTTCTTTATTCGAGTCAACTTATATTTTTGGATGCACGTGTTTTTGTGATAAATAAACCTATTTTAAAGAAATTTTGGACAAATCAATCAAATCAAAATATTTTTCCTAATAAGTTTCCTATGGAGAAGAGCCGGCAAGAAACCAATTTCGAAAATTCTTTTTTTTTCATTTGGTAGAAGATACTTGGTCTCATATAAGTTTTATTAGAATATTTAAAAAAGAATTATTAATTAAATAGAATATTAATTTTCCAGGAACTCGGAACTATGCAAAATCAATTTACAATTACATCAAATCAAAGAAGTCCATTAATTTTAATTCACATTAGTTACATTATATAACCAAATTACAAGTTGGTTATTAGCAATAACTAAATTAAATTAAAACGCAAAACGCTCATCGCACAGCATAATGCTGCGACTCTATGCGAGACAAAGCCCCAGCGCTGGTTTGACGGCGTTGGCGTAATGATTTTGACCGGTGCAGCATACAGTGAGATTATAATAAGAAATATATTATTCTATATAAAGTAACATTTATTTACATAACCAATTTACAAGATGATTATAAACATTAACTAAATTAAATTAAAACTAAATTAAACCTAAAAAAGCCCTCGAGGCATTGTACCGAGGATGCTGGCGGGATTTCCTCACTGAATTGCAATGCTGATGCGTTTCGCGAGAAAGCCACCAGCTTTTACATTATAGTAATTTTAAAATTATTTCAATTATTATACTATACATACAACACACTTCCACTTTTACCATGTCATTAAATAAAACAATAAGTTTAACATAGTATCACTTAACTTTGTGCCCTTTGGCGTCGAGACCCTCGGTCCGTGGGGTCCCAGTGCGCATAAGTTATTTGCGGAAATCGCGAAACGTCTAGTTGATGTAACTGGTGACCGAAAAGCTGGCGGCTTTCTCGCGCAACGCATCAGCATTGCAATTCAGCGAGGAAATGCCGCCAGCATCCTCGGTACAATGCCCCGAGGGCCTTTTTTAAGCTTAACTTAGTTTTAATTTAATTTAGTTAATGTTAATAATCATCTTGTAATTTGGTTATGTAAATAAATATATTTTCTTAAGTTAAATAATTACATAAGCCTGTATTTTGATGTCAGGTCAAGAAAAAAATATTACAGACACTTTACAAAAAAACTCGTGAATTAAAATAAAAATCTGCAACATAACTATTCTCTTACTTTGCTTTGGTAGTTTTTGAGTTAGCTTCGATAATACGTATTTAATACAGTTTGTGTATCTTGATGATGTTATAATACTTCCTGTCGCTGGTGTTTACATGGCAAGTATCGGTATACGAATTGGTGTGGGGTAGGTACCAAAACGAAACGTAAAAAAAAATAAAAATAACCAACTTCCAAAAAAAAACTTTGATTTTGTTTCGTTTTATTTATATCTTTCTTACTTCTTCTTCTACGTCATGGCGATAAGTAATCGTTCACTTATATTCGGGACTTGAAAATAGAAGCGGTACATTATCTAAAACTCTGAATCCTCTGTTTCTATTTTCTTACGGATAGTTACTAGTATTTTTGTTTTCTGTTCGCCAAGACCTTATTCAGGTCAACAATAATTATCGATTTACTTAGGAAACGTACAACTAAAACATTACTTGATACAACGCTTGTTTCTACACTTCAAAGAACAATTTACGTAGGTAAGCTCCTTACCTTTCCTACCCCATTAAAATTCGTTATAACATCAGGTCCCGATCATACACCTGCGAACGTTAATTCCATTACAGTACGGTGTGACTCGGCGGTCGTGGCGCCGTACTCAGTCAATTGGTGAATTTGGAATGCAAATTCAAGCCTTGACGTCACGTCGGGTCCATTCCTTGGCTGTATAGTACGTTCAGTTATTCAGACTTACAGACGGACTTACAGCCGATACAAAATAGATTGCTCACTTCACTAGCGGCTGTCTGCTGTTTGGGATTGTCTAGAGCGAGAAATTACTGTAAGAGGATGGCCGTTTGATAACGTAGCTGTAAGTACTTATGCACATATACAATGTGTAACGGAATTAATGCATATTATAAAATTTGTTTGTTCAGAATCGTTTACTGAATAGATTTATGACATTTTTACCATAGAAAGAAAGAACAAAAAAAAATGGTTTATTTGTCACAGATACACGTGCATACTCGTACAAAAAGGTCTCGAGTTTATAAACAGAAAAATAAAACAAAATAGATCTACATAAAACCACGAGCACAAAACATATATACTCGGCAGCTGAACGTCATGACTGTGACAAGAAGGCTTCCACTCAGCATGATGCTGTGCCATGGGGGAGGGCCCCCATCACTGTGCTGAGGGCAACACAGTGCTGATTTTCTGTGGTCACCCGAAAAAAGTGTACGGAATCCAAGGCAGGTTTAATTAGTTGTACATATGTAGGTAACAAAATAAAATAAAATAAAATAAACAATAGGTGCTTAGAATATAATGCAACTATACAACCGATTATAAAATTAAATATTAGGTTGGGGAAAAAGTCTTTTCGCTTTATAGTATGTATGAACTTGTAACAAAATCTCTTTGGCTATACTATTTGTATCTGGCTGGTTTTGGTATCATTGAAAGTTTAAATTTTAAAGAACATAATTCCAAATTGAAATTAGGAAAATGTGTGATTTTCATTTGTTTTTCGTACCGTTAAGATGAGTGAATCTAATGAAGAAATTCTATACATTTTAAAATTTTACTACAAAAAAGGTAAAAATGCAACGCAAGCCGCAAAAAAAATTGCGATGTTTATAGACCTAGTACAGTGTCTGTGAGAGTAGCACAAATTTGGTTTAAGCGTTTTCAATCCGGAAATGATGCTCGTCGCTCTGGTCGCCCTATTACGGATAAAATGGATGCCATTTTTGAAAAAGTAGAGCAAGATCGACATATTAGTAGTTACGACGTAGCAGAAGAACTGGAAATTGACCACAAAACAGTTTTGGCGCATTTGAAAAAAACTGGGTACACAAAAAAGCTCGATATTTGGGTACCTCACGAGCTCACTGTAAGAAACCTAATGAACCGTGTACTCATTTGTGATTCTTTATTACGACGTAATGAAACCGAACCATTTTTGAAGAAGCTGATAACTGGTGATGAAAAGTGGATCACGTACGACAAGAACGTGCGAAAAAGGTCGTGGTCAAAGGCCGGTCAGGCTTCACAGACTGTGGCGAAACCCGGGTTAACTTGCAACAAGGTGATGCTGTGTGTGTGGTGGGATTGGAAGGGCATTATTCATTATGAGCTGTTACCACCAGGCAGGACCATCGATTCTGAACTCTACTGCAAACAACTGATGAGATTAATGCAAGAAGTTGAGAGAAAGCGGCCGGAATTAATGAAAAGAAGGGGTGTGGTTTTTCATCATGATTACGCTAGACCTCACACATCTTTAGCCACTCAGCAAAAATTAAGAGAGTTTGGCTGGGAGGTGTGAATGCATCCGCCGTAAAGTCCTGACCTTGCACCTTTAGATTTCCACCTGTTTCGGTCTCTTCAGAATTATTTAGGCAGTGTCAGGTTAACATCACGAGAGGACTGCCAAAACCACTTGTCGCGGTATTTTGATCAGAAGTCCCAAAATTTCTATAGCAATGGGATCATGTCCCTACCTACAAGATGGCAAAAAGTTATCGAACAAAATGGTACCTACATACTTCAGTTAAAAGTAAATAAACTGTATTAAAAAATGTTTTGAATTTTCTTAAAAAATGCGAAGAAACTTTTTTCCCAACCTATTACTAAATAACATAAAAAAATAATCCGCAGGCATCACCGTAGTGCATAAAAATAGTGTACCCACATAAGGTGTAGATATATGATTTTAGTATTACTTTTAAATCTGTTATAATATAATACCTTCATATAATGCGAGTAAGTTTTGCAAAAACTATATGTTAAACTAGAACGCATAGTAATCAATTCTTTATGAGAATATTTAAGTATTGTAATAAAATATAAATTCAGGAAGTAATGTCTGCTAGCATAAAAAAACGATAATACTTCCAAACTAGTTTATTTTTGTGTTATAGTTCTACATACATTTCATATTATAGTTATTTTCATGTTTTTTTTTTTTTTTGTGTGAACGGACTATTTTATTATATTTGTGTATTTTTTTTAAATATTCATGTTTACGTTACTAAAAATGAATATTCCCTATGAAACCGAACGGCGGTCAACGGCGATTACCCGGCCCATAAATACACTTTATTACGCGAGAATAACCAATGTTTTATCTCACTCCCACCCTCACCTCCGTATCACCTGCGCACGCGCTCTCAATATCTTAGAGTACAGTTGCATCCCGACTATGAGCGTGATGACGTACTGTGATTGTGATTCATCGAGCATAGGTAATTATTTATCCCAAAAATAATTAAAACGTAGATTACAGTCACACTTCCGCTGTACAGTCAAATCAAACCAAAATGGTCGAAGTACCCACTACGCAAGACCCTTATCGTGCGACTGTGTGCGTGCGTAGATTTGTAATGTGACTATTTTCTCCCACAATCAGTATAACTAATTTAATAAATAAACAATGTTTTATACATAATAGTAAAAATTCCAGCCCTATCCAGCTGCTCTGGGGGGTGAGGCAAGGGGATGTGATATCCCCGAAACTTTTCACCAATGCGTTGGAGGACGTGTTTAAGACGCTGGATTGGATTGGACAGGCGTAAACTTTAATTTGCCAATGACATCGTCATAATGGCAGAGACGCTGGAACATTTAGACCAGATGCTGCATAGCCTAAATGAAGCCTCTCGGCGGGTTGACCTTGGCATCAATTTGGACAAGACGAAAGTCATGTACAATCTCTTGCCGAGTCCAATCCACATCGGGGGGTCGCTTCTCGAAGTTGTGAAGGAGTACGTGTACCTAGGACAAGTTACCCAGCTCGATAGACACAACTTTGAGAATGAAGCCGACAGGAGGATCCGATTGGGTTGGGCAGCGTTTGGAAAACTTCGTCAAATCTTCTGAGTTGATTGATTGATTGAGTAAAAATTCAGTGTATGTACGATTATAACTTGCTGCATGCTTAGATGGTTTGATCATGTTGAGAGGATGAATGAAAGGCGAATAACAAAAGGTATTTACAAGGCAACGTAAGTGGAAATGCGTGGAATGTACGCCCCAGAAAGACATATAGTGATTCATTAATGATGTTCTTCAAAAAGGTCAGGTGCGTAGTACTCGCAACCGGCGTGCGTGTATGACTAGATATATGAACGTAAACGAAGCAAAAGGAGTATGTAAGGAGCGTAGCAGGTGGCGTTCTATGGTATCTGCCTACCCCCGTGGGAAGAAGGCGTGAGTTTAAGTATGTATGTATGTATATAACATAATATTCTTATGGTGTTGTGCGTTCATTCCGGGACGTGTTGTATATACCTATTTGTTTTTTTATTTACGTATGTAATACAAAACTTTCGTACTTTCAATGATCGACTGTTATGATTATGCACCTATTGGTCTTATAAAAGATTTATGGCTACAAAAAACTATTATAAATTATAATGTATTTAGGAAACGAGTGAAATTGTATTTTTACGACGTATCTCAATTTAGCGTTGTTGAAAGTCTTGATAGAATCAATAACCGTGGTGTTTTTTTTAAGAAATCGCTGTACATATATTTATGCATTTCCTAAAACGTAACTTCATAATAAAATATACAGCATGTCTTAGAAAGACGTGGTCATGTTTAAGGGTGTGGTACAGACCATTTAAACTGAACAACTGTCTCCATCGGACCAAGATGGGCTTGCGGAAGGTGAGCAATGGGTAGCTCGCCGTCCGATAAGGACCAGGCCCGGGTCGACGGTGACAGCGCAACGTGTTGCACGCGCCTCAAAGAAATGTCAGCACAAGTGTAGGGGTCACTAGGGCCGATGCCTGCCGGGGTCGCGGGAAAGTCCGAAAGAGTTACCGAGGCCCCTGGCAACACGTGCAATGGAAGGAACACGGGTGGGTTTTAGTCAGTAAGAGTCTGACACACCCTACCGCTCCGCCCAGAGCGGGAGAAGTTATTTGATAATTACCCAATCAGAAAAAAAAAATTGGACCAAAAATGATCAACTGTCCCGTACAAAACTGCAATATACAGGGTTACTGGTAACTCGACGTATCTTGCAGGACATCATAGTAGGGTTAAAATGCAACAAATTAATCCTACATGTCTTACCGAAATTCAGTAGTTTTTGAGGTTAGAATTTTTTTATTTTTGTTGAAAAATCCCAGATTACATAATTTGAAGCCTATGGAAATGATTTACGGAGCGATAGTACTGAAATTTAAGTTATCATCATAGCCGATTCCGTAGCAGATCTTTGTTAATAATTAAAAGTTCGAAAACGTCTAAAACTTTGGCAATCTAAGATTTTTATAAAAAAAAACTAAAAATCTAAAGAACTTAAAAACTACTAAACTTCAGTAGAACATTTCGTGGCTTAAGTTGCTGCAATTTAAGCTTACTATGACGTTCTGCAAGGTGGTCGTCGAGTTATTAGTAACCCTGTATAATCGGTATATGGGACGGCCGATATTTTTTTCGCTTAGATATATACATGCACTGCAAATAGTATGATAGGCTACATACGAGCTACCAATAAGCCCTCTAAAATAAAAAGTCACATCGTATAGTGGTGAACGCTAAACGCGAGCTCGTATCTGGTTTAGCAATGTTTATGCAGTTCGCCGTTGTGTATATCTATTGCATTAGTTGAACACAAACTGAGCTGAGTACTGGTGAAGCGAAAAGTGATTACAATTTGTGGAAGAAATTAGCGGTGGAGGTTGTGGTTTGTGGTACTCTTAAGTGGTAATTAGTAAACTACGAGACAAATGCGTTGCAATTTACTTGTTAAAATGTTCAAGAGGCAACCAGGTGCTCTTTAGGGAATCAGCCACCTGTCTGAACTCGTTCAGGAACATAATTACCTGGTTTGGTGGATAAGTGCAAAGCTTAAAAGCTGGTAGGTATTACGAATTCGCGTACCGACCCATGTCTAATTTCTCAAATTATCTCTTGCGCAAGCAGCTGATCTGTTCATTATTAGGACTTATACCAACGACTTCAAACTTAAATCAAACTAGATACTGATTTTTCCTTCGTCAGATATATTTTATTTAAGGAATAAAATTGACGTTCGACAGTTTTTATTTAGAAAACTTAATCCACTTTGAAAATTCAAATAAAGTTATCAGACTATTGAAAAGTCAGCCCTATAAAGTGAAATAAAAGGAATACTTAATTGACAAGTCGCTGTGATTTCAAATCATTCAAAGAAGCAGAAGTTATATTACAAACGAATATTACAATGTAGTCTATATTGCAACCACACAATAACATTAGGAAACTATACTAAGGAATGTAAAAATATTGGAAAAAGGCGTTATTCTTAAATTTAGAGATGTAAAGAATATAGCAACTCCACTAGATACTATAAGGGCCGATTCACGCCGAAACGGCAGCGGCTGGCAGCGGCTGAAAGCGGCTGGAAGCGGCTGGAAGCGGCCGACAGCGACCGGCAGCGACGCGACGCGGGCAGTACCGCTGACAACAAGCAGCAAGCAATAGATAATGATTAAAAATTATTTCAAACTGAAAGTGCTCGCCGCGCCGCTGCCGACCGCTGCTTTCCCAGTGTGAATCGGCCCTTACTGGTTATCCTTACACAGTAGTTAGTTATGCAGTGAACTAATAATGTGAATTTGCGAGCGATGAAAGATTTATTTCTATGAACAATAGTTTTGTTGTTCAGTAATGTTGCTCATAGAAATAAATATTTCCACTATCGTAGTGGATAACAAAAGTTTTGTGAACGATTGTACAGTATCGCGTAGTTGTTCAGTTTAGTAGATGGGTAGCTGAGCGTTTGTTGGTTGTTATGCATCGCTCGCAAATACACGTTATTTGTTCACTGCATAACTACCTACTATGTAAGGATAACCAGTAATAGTAGTGTATTTGCTATCTCCTTTACATCCCTTAAGGCACTGACAAGAGGCAAATTACCAAAATAGGCTTGTCAAAAGAAAAAAAATCCAAATCTGTATAGTTTGTAGTAGCGGAAAAAATATATGTTAATTTTTAACATATTTCCCAGAACTTGGTTGTTACAAAAACATGTTTTGAAAAAATATCTCGATAGAAATTAACATTAAACTAACCTCTTACCTTGAGTTCCAATCCAAAATATCTGTATTATATATCAACATGCGTTACGTATTTAATTAATAACAACAATATCTTATTTGAATGCAGAACTTGTTTTTAGGGTTCCGTAGTAAACAAGGAACCGTTATAGTTTCGCCATGTCCGTCTGTCTGTCTGTCTGTCCTCGCTGTAGCTCAGAGATGCTTAGTACTAGAAACCTGTAATTTGGCATAGGTATACATATGAATCACGCCGACAAAGTGCTAAACTAAAAACTTGAAAAAAATGTTTTCCCCTTGCACGTAATGTGGGGAAGATATTTTTTTTTCTCTTCTACCCTGTGGCGTGGGGTATCGTTGGATAGGCCGTTAAAAAATATGGGTTTTTGTTAGAGTCAAGTGTCCCCCCCCCTGCCACCTAAATGGTTGTATAAGGAGATGTGAAAAATACGGCAGCAGTAGGTACATATAATGAAATTAAAAGGAAAACTATCATAGCTTAGTAGGCTTTACAAGTTAACGAGTATTAGTCGACCAAATTAAATTTGCAGTTGGAGAATTGACCGTGACGTATATCGATGTATGGGAGAACATGTTTTTCAACTACAATGTCAAGTTTGTTTTTTAGGATAAATTCATTCCCAAGCCCAATAACGCAACCCTTCATTGTGCGTGGTCCGACGCGCACTTGGCTGGTTTTTGCAATAAATCACAACCGTTGTGTCATCGCGCTTCTTTTTCTTTACTATGCAGTCTGACAGTGACGGTGGTTTAGGTGTTGTCAGCGTCTTAAGGATAAGATTAATTTAATAATCATCACTTCTAAGAATAACACTTAACATCACGCCTTTATCCCCGAAATGTTTTTTTCTTCGTCGTGTTGATGGCATGACAGTGTATTTTGTTGGCCCAAAACTTTGCCACTTCCACGGCATCGATGGGGACAGCGCAGAAGTCGCTATGGCTATTTTTTGGTGGAGGTGGGACTAAGTTTGTGCCATAGCTCTACATCCACACCCTGCTGCTGTAACATGGAGATAGTGAGGTAGTAGTTACATCGTCCCACTTATACTATACCGAGTTAGGGTAAGGCAGATATGTACCTATAATACACCCACATTTCAGCCCTCGTGCACGTATGGGAGTGGTGCGAGGAGGCAAAACGCCGGGGCGTAACATAAGTTACATATAGTGTCGCACGTAAGAATATTAATGAATATTAATTTGAATTTAAATTATCTAATTTGTGTTTATGTTGTATTTATATTCTATTTAGGTATTATCGCCGTGATACTATCGCCGCGGTACTCTCGCCCTTGGAGATGGTGCCTAACTTTACACACACAAATTCTGCGATTGGAATATGTCCAAAAGTGGGCTTATTTTTACTGTATCACATTGTTAATAGCAATGATTATGGGTTTTTGTAACGCTATGCACATTTATACATGTACTAGATGCGCCCCGCGGTTTCACCCGCATAAGTTTTAACCCCGTGAGTATATCGGGATAAAAGTATTCTGTGTTATTCCTGGTTATAAACTATCTGTGAGCCAAATTTCATCCAAATCCGTTCAGTACTTTTTGCGTGAAAGAGTAACAAACATCCATCCATCCATCCATCCTTACAAACTTTCGCATTTATAATATAAGTAGGATTGTGTAAACTTGGTCATGCCTAGGTAATTTCAAATTGAAAAGAAAAGTCTAGTTCTTCTTCGACAGTTTACAGTCGTTATCAAAAAATAATACTAAAATCAAAATGCTTGCAAATCTTTGACGAATTTTGGTTTGAGGCATTGCAACCCACCGCACTATCTTTTGTCTTTACGGTACCATACAGTCTTATTATTGAAGACATTAAAGGTATTTTGTAATGATACTTAAACAACAAAAAAATGGGTTCCGTGCACAAAGAGTGCCAACGGGACCCTATTACAAGGTTCCGCTATCCACCCGTTGGTTACAGATCTGTATCCTTTGAACCGTAAAATCCAAAATCAAAAGTCATTTATACAAACCAGGCTGAAAATCAGCACTTTTCGATCGTCAAAATTACGAAAGACAGTCCCCCAAAAACGCGCGCCCTTCACCACTTCCTAGTGCTTTAGCTGGGAAGAAAAAGTGGCGCAACAAACTCCCCACCTGTACACCTGTCTGTTTAGTTAGAAAAACTTGATTCTATACAAATGATATGCAACGTAATTAACATTACAAAACACAAAACATTAAATTAAATTACTTGCCATAATATGTTAGCTAGCATACGCCAATATACCAACAAAACAATGAAAACTGTACTCAAGCAGAAATAAAAATTACAACATAAAAACGTAAACAGAACCTAATACCTAAATAAAAGGCATAAAGGGCGTGCCCGCTTACATAAAGCTATAGCTGTAACTCGAAGTCACAAATGATAAACTAGCACCATCGAAGTAGAATAAATGGCCGCTATAACAACAAATAATAACTATAAAATATAGTTAAAAATTAAAGGTCCTCTTTCAAGAAACGTGTTAATGAAATTTGTAGTGTTCAATTAATATAGTACAGTGGTACGAAACCCTTCGGGTGCGAGTCCAACTCGCATTTGGACGCCTTTTTACCAACTTTAATAACTTTGTTTGTTAACCAATTGCAGCAACAATAAACAATATTCTATTCTATTTTTAAAATCCATGGCAAGTCTCTTTTAGTGGCATAGGGTAACTACTATAGTAACTGGCCACTCATAACAACAGGTAGAAACAAGGTAATGTGAACTAAAACGAAAATACAATACAATACAGGAATATTTCTGTCCTTTTCATTCATGGGCTTGCTTGCAATACCTTGTTTCTTCCTCTTTTGTTATTAGTGGCCAAGTTACTACAGCGTGGCCAATTACTATATCAGTTTCACTACATAGGTCACGAATAAGATACCATGATTTGTATTGTTCCTTACTTATCATACAAGGTCATACTGGGACATCGACCCAGAACCTGTCACCATGGATTCAGTATTCAGTACATGATTCTGGACGCCGATGCACTGAAATTTTTCGCCGGTTATTAAAAAAACACTGTTATATACATTAAGTCAACATAAGATTGTGAGAAACGTTAGTTTATAATCTATCGTTATTTTTCGTTTAGATTATAAACTCTCGAAACATTTAGAACTGAAATGAGTTAGGTTAGGTTAGAACTGTGACGTCCCTGTCATTTAGGGTGACGCATGTGCTCTCGGGGCACGGCTGTCGCTCGATGTCTTCACTGCGTCCACTGTCGGGAGGACACGGCGTGGCAACGCTTGCAGAGTGTGCAGCTTGGGATGAGCCTCCCCGTGCCCTCGTTTCGGAAGTGGGAAGTGACCTGTCGTTCTATGATCGGCGGCGCAGCGTCGTGGGACGCGGTGATCTCCTTCTGTGAAAATGTCATGACGCAAAAGGAGACAGCGGAAAGGGAGAAGGAGATCTCGAGTGCTATCCCGGCCCGCAGCAAGCGCACCGGGCGTCGGCAGAAGGCAGATAACGCCCTCTTTCGGCCAGGGGGCCGAAAGTGGGCGTTATGTGCTTTAAATGGGTCCAGTGACGGCGGACTCGGGGACTTCCGGCGCCCCCTATTATATAAGACATGAGGTAGTGGCGCGTCATGTTCCACGCACGTCCCTCTTAGACTTTGCGGGAGACTAAAGGGTCACCGAGCCCCTGGCAACACAGGCAACAGGAAGGAATACGGGTGGGTTTTAGTCAGTAAGAGTCTGACACACCCTCCCGCTCCGCCCAGAGCGGGAAAAGTTATTTGATGATTTCCCATCCAAAAAAAAAAAAAAAGATGTCGCGGGGTGAGTCATACACCTCACCCACCTTACCCCACTGGACCTGACGAAAACCGCAGAGGCGGGCCAGCATCAGTCGGGGGCTGCGTGCTTAAGTGCCCCCCGTAGCCTTCGGTGCAAGTGTGCGAGGGATCACGGGGTGGTTTTAGTCAGTAGAAGTCTGACAGACTCCTCCATCCGCCCCAGGACGGAGGATATCCAGGGAGAATTCCACCCCGATAACAAAAAAAAAAGGAGAGAAAAAGAACTGTGACCAACCGCGCTACTTCCAAGTTGCTTGCAATTAGGCTTGCTATTTAGTATTAGCGCAAGGTGTGTTACGTCGCAAGCAAGTTTGATACTAGTACACAATTTGTCGGTTTTACATGGATAATAATATAATAAGTAAAGAATAATTCGTTAAATTGTAAATGGTTTGCTGCAGTTCAAAATTTTCCGACAGTTTATAATCTAATAAGTTTTAACAGTTTATAAGAAATAATAACAATAGATTATAAACTTACAACGTTCATAATTATACGGTGACATATACTTTATGACCGCGTAGGTATTGCAATTTTGTAGGAAACAGCAATTATTATTTTTTTATAACCGGCGAAAAATTTCAATGGCAAGTCCAAAATCATGTACTGAATCCATGGTATAGAAAATATTCTCTTTCTACATCCAACTCTGATCCTTCGAAAGGTTATATATACGAAGTTTAATATTATTAACAAAGTACGGATTAACACCTGATATTACGAGATTCTAAAGAGCATTAATAGCAATCTCCTAAAGACATCCTCGCTTTGACAGCACGTTTACGTTTGAGTGATTCCGATACATTATTGCAACGTCGCTATGTGTTGCCAGGTGTTGATATTTTGGATTAAAATCAATGTTTTTTTTTTATTTTATCCAGAAGTTTGAAGATTTATTAAGTCAGGCTGTAAGAGAGAAACATACTTACATAAACTCACGTTTTCTTCCCATGGGAGTAGAAACTACAGAACGCCACCTGCTACGATCCTTACATACTCCTTTTGCTTCGTTTACGTTCAAACATCTAGTCGTATACGCACGCCGGTTAGTACTTCGTACCTGACCTGAAATGAAAGAGATGGAGATATAAAAGAGAAAAATAGATTAAAAAAGTAAATAAAGAAAAACACAAAAACGTTTATTTGGACACAGTTCGTGAAATACCAAATACAAATAACAGAATAAAAAGTAAAAAAAATGTTTTAACAACAATTGTGTGTGCCTCACGGCTGCGCCAAGAAGGTTCATTTCAGCATTAATGCCAGACAGATGCTGTCTGACGCTGGTTTTCCAATGAACCTTTAGGGACAAGTGACGGGGATTACAAACAGTTTCAACATACCAAACACATAATTTGTATACTTGTAAATTAATGAATTAACTAGTAATACAATATAATAACAAAAACAACAAGAACTGTCCCAGCGACTGTCACCTGTTCTTAGCGATTAGTTAGAACTACTTGCTGTAAATGTTAGACGAATGACGATGAAACGATTTTTGGACCTCATAAATGATTAAATTGTGAATGGTCTGTCAGAATGCATTTAATTATAGCGAATGTGAGCACTATGTGGGTCATTTTTATTTATTTCTTGTTGTTTTTTTTTCTCTTAGTCTTTATGATAGTTTGAGTTGAGCTACACGATTATTGACAAATGCTTGCACTGACTGGACAGGTCCACTCAAATTTGTGTGGTTCTTTCCTCAAAAGACCATTTCAGGCATGGATCTACATGGACCTCACATGATCTGACCAAGATTATGTCTGGACTTTAAAAGAGACTTTGACCCTTGAGTTTGTTTCGCCATTTCTTCTCAGGGGTAGTCAGATAGGAAATGTTGACTCCATCTAGCTTATTTTTTAATTATTATTTTTTTTAATATGAGGTGTAAAAGTTATTCTAATATCCTATTTACAGAATAAACAATTTCATTTCATTTAATTTTGCATGGAATGATAAATACTATTTAGAGAAAGAAAATAAGTTTATTAATTTGTGCCTAATATGACGCAAAAATAAATTCAAGATTACGTAAAGCATAATACAGGTGCCTTGAAAAAGAAATATTCTACCAATTCTAACTTCCTTTTAGTACCCGACAACGGCGAAGCCAAAATGAAGCCGGAGTCACACGTAATCTGTATGATTTATGCCTTAATTACATGACTTATACATGCCTTAGTTACATGACTAATGACGTGTAACTCCGGCTATATCATCATCTGCCTAGCCTTTCCCCAACTATGTTGGGGTCAGCTTCCAGTCTTACGTCTCCGCAATCCAGTTACTGGGTAACGCGATACCTCTTGGTAAGACTGGTTATCAAACTTTCGAGCTTCTGACGACCCGTAATGACTGTCAAAGATCTACAAATGACAGCCAGGACCAACGGCTTAACGTGCTTTCTGAGGCATGGGGGGGTCTTGGTATGTAAAGATGGTCACCCATCCACGGACCAACCGTGGCAAGCTTAGCTTAACCTGATCGATCGACCCGTGCGGCTGTTATCACTTAGCCACAAGCCTAGATTTTCAGTTTGCATATAACTCCGGCTATACAGGGTGACATTGAAAACATGCGACAAATCGAAATGGGAGATTGTACTCATCATTATGAACAACTTTTACTAAGGGACCAAAGCTACAATCCCAAAAAAAAAACTGCTGTCCCCTACATATTTTCGCAATACCTCATCAAAATGTAGGAAAAGCAGATTTTTTTTTGGGATTACAGCTTTGGTCCCTTAGTAAAAGTTGTTAATAATGATGTATACAATGTCCCATTTCAGTTTGTCGCAAGTTTTCAATTTCAACCTGTATACAAACCGAAAAACATCGATATCGATTTCTTGTGTGCTTTCGATGGTAAAGTGCACGGACACTTGGCTCGTGCTGGTAAGGTCGAAGGTCAGACCCCCAAAGTAGAGAAGCAACAAAAGATGAAGAAGAAGACTGGCCGTGCTAAGAGGAGGATCCAGCACAACAGACGATTCGTCAATGTGGTGCAGACCTTAGGCCGCAAATGTGGACCCAACTCCAACTCTTAGATTTATGTTTTGTTTAAGCCTTAATACCTTTTTAATTGGCATTTTTGTCGTAATTGGGTTTGAGTTTTGGCTGTGGACTTCAACAAATAAAAAGCTTTCCTTATCTCGAGCTTATTTGTAAGTTCCGAAATGATTTACGAGGAATTTGGTTTAAAATACCTATTAATTCCAACAACTAAAAATTGTTTGAATATACAGCAGTATTTCAAACTTCACCTGGCAACACCGCCTTTACGAAGCTTTGAAACGCGACGAGTACAATATTCACGTGACATCAAAGTAAAATACAGCTTTGTTGTTTGGAATGTTTTAGGAGCATATCAATTAATTTGATGTATTGAAGAGGATGATACCTACTGGAGCAGTGAGGCACAAGTATGGATAACAATATTGTGGGAATATGAATAATGTAGGTAACTTTAGATGACCAATTTATTTCAAATAATGTCATAGTAGTATACAGAATAGCATGTCGTCATGTTCGTGAACGGGCACCGTCAGTTGAGACTGGTCATCTCTTAGCTGCCACGGCTTATTTTAATTTTTGAATTCCTTTTTTTTTTGTTTTGTTAATCTTTTTATTACAGACGCTTTTACGTTTTGCATCGTTGTCACATGTATAATTTCAAAATGAATGACGTAAACAATATTTTGTAACCATAATACGTTGATTTAAAAGAGTGTCCGTGGAGTTTCTTGTCCGTTCTTCTCCATAGCTACCTACTACGCTTTGCAATGGGCAACTAGCTTCATCTTTCTGACTGACCGACCGAACCCTTGACAATTCAAAAGTGCCTGTAATTGGTTTATTTGAAATAAATGGTTTGAGTTTGAGTTTGAATAACTGTATGAATAAAAATAGTCCTCCTGACCGAATTTCGGCCATGGCGGCCAAACTCAGCAGAGACTAGCAGCCATCTACGCGGGAGATATTATAGTGCACAAGTGTGTGCGCATACACAGGGGCACTCACTCTTCGCTCACTCTCATAGTCCAATGGAACATCAATCCAACACGACTGGAGAGAATCAGAATCAGAATGCTTTATTTGTAAACATAGGTCAAATTACAACAGAGTGTGAGATGTTACAGATAGGTAAATCTTATATGTTTTGCCCAGAGGCGTACAAATATATTTAATTAACATTGTCAAAATTTTACTTTTTAACACACATTTTACTTTTAAAATATCATAAAGTGGTAGAATAACGTAACTTTCACATCAGTAGTAAAGTCAGTATTAATAGACACATGCACATCAATACAAATTTAAAATACAATCAATTTCAATAAATGTCAAATAGATTCAGTTACTTGTCATATTAATGTTAGTATCAAATAAAATTCGAGAAAAGATCGTCAAAACAGGAGAGGTAATGAATAATTTTCTAAGGCGAGAGATCAGGGTGCAGGACCAACTGTTTATTCTGAATACATAGTCGTAAATGGCCATAGACAAAATCGTTTTTCGTGGCTATCTGTGACCGCTTAGGTCTTCTAAACTGCACAATGAATTTAGATACAGTTTTCACCATAATTTAGAACATGTATTCTGGAAGGATTGTGTAAATACTCAAAGCATTTATTTTAATTACACCATTTACAGGCACTTTTGAACTGTCAAGGAGTCGGTCAGTTAGAAATATGAAGCTAGTTGTCCATTCCAAAGCGTAGTAGGTACCTATAGAGAAGAATTGGCAAGCAACTCCATGGACACTCTTTTAAATTATATTGTTACATAAATAATGCTGAATTTAATAAATGCTAAATGTGAGGACGATGTAACAAAAACGCGCCCATAGTACTTACAGCAAAATAAACAAAAAAGTAAACCCAATTTAAAAACAAAAATAATTAAAACAAGCTAAGAGATGACCAGCCCCAACTGACGGCTCCCGTTCACAAACATGACGCATGGATCAGCACCATTCAGCTCAAACAATAATATAAAAATATTTAAGTTAGATATAACACAGATATCTCGATGTTTTGATATATCACCATTAAACCCGTGCAAAGCGGAGGCTGGTCGCTAGTAAATGTATAATGCAAACTCACGTCTGGACAGTGTGGATCCCTACAAAGGAAGTGGTCTTCACTTACCCATCCATAGTAACTTTTTGTAAAAACTACTCAGAAACATCAAGAGAACATACAGCAACGTCCCCGGACTTCTAAAACCACCCATATGGGGTTACAAACCAAAGCCAAAAGTCATTTATTGAAACTAGGCTGAGAATGTCGCACGTTTTGTACATTGTACCACGTTGACAACCTCTACTATGTGATTTAATAGGGGCCTGGAGTTCTAAAATACAGGCTTAGGCTTAGTTTAGACTCCAGATCTTCCACAAATTATAGACTATTCTCAAAATACCTGTCAACTAAATATAACTAGTATAAGAATGTAATTTGTGGAGATAAACAAACATTTTTTTTTAATCAGCACTTTTCAAATGTCAAAATTACATAAGACAGCTCCCTAAAACGCTCGCCCTTCACCATTTCCTAGTGCTTTAGCGGGGAAGCAGAAGTGGCGTTCCGCCACTTCTGCTTCCCCAAATGCCACAAACTCCCCAGCAGCTCAGCTATCTATTTCGTCTGCTACAACTTTGTGACATCTTTCCGTTTACCAATTGGGGAGTTTATGGCATCTTTTTAATTCGGCCGTTCATGGAAACTGTCTGTGGGGCTCATGGCTAAATAATATCAGCTACACTAGTCGATCTTCAAGGTTCAGTAGTAACGCTTGCCGAAGTCGGTCCGTGGATAAATAACCATTAACCCCCCTTTTTTTTTTGGGTGGTAAATCATCAAATAACTTCTCCCGCTCTGGGCGGGTTGTGTCAGACTCTTACTAACTAAAACCCACCCGTATTTCTTCCGTTGCCTGTGTTGCCAGGGGCCTCGGTAACTCTTTAGTACCTTCCCGCGACCCCGGCAGGCATCGGCCCTAGAGTACCCCTACACTTGTACTGACGACATCACTTTGAGGCGCGCGTGGAATACAACGCGCCGTCATTATTACCCCCTTGCCTCGGCAAGCACGTTAAGCAGTTGGTGCCGCTTGTAATTCGTAGATCTTTGACAGTTGTATTATACTGACAAAAGTCTGACAACCTGTCTTACCAAGGGGTTTTTTGATACCAAATAACTGGTTTGTGGAAGTTAGATAGGTAGTCGCTCCATGTAAAATACTGGTATTCAACTGCATCTGGTGAGACTAAAAGCCAACCCCAACATAGTTGGAAAAGGCTAGGCTGATGATCATGGAAACCGTCTTTGGCTAATGATTAATGTTATGCTCTGTACAGTGAGGAAACCGGCATGTCCTAGAACCAAAAATACGAAGACATATGACATCTAGCAACCCGCACTGGGCCCGCGTGGTGGATTACGGCCCACTCCCTCTCACAGAGAGGAGGCCTGTGTCCCAGCAGTGGGAACATTATAGGCTGATTATGTTATGCTCTGTACAAAGTACGATCTTACAAAAAAATACATTGTTAAAACTCTTATAATAGACCAATAAATTTGTAGTAGACCATTTTATAACCTTCGAGGTTATAAAATGGTCTGCCACAAATTGATTGGCTGCTCGTATAGCTGAAAGGCGGTCAGAAACAAATAAACAACGCCAGGAGAACAATAGCGTAATTATTTAGACACATAGATTCGCGAGTTTCAGTTCTTGTTACTGTTGATTTTCTACGAAGCGCTGCACGGCTACACCCAGTGTCTACAGTACAACTAACAATTTGGACTGGAGCAACTGTAATTGTTGCAGTTCCGCGATTATTCTGCTCTTGCGTTAGCAGTTCGACTCATTTCTTTATTTTACTTTTTTTATCTATCTCATCATGATATCGGTTTTGCTAAGTAATTGGGTTGCTGAGATGGTATTTTCCCTATGGAACAGATTGATGTTATTAATTGTTTCTCAGGAATTTGTCTCTAACTTACGTAATTGAGAAAAGGCAGGTGTTTTTTTTTTTAATATTTGTTAACAAAAACGAAACATTTTACGAATGCGTGATTCCGATTGGACAAAACATTCACGCATTTGTAAAATTATCTATTCACCCCGTTTTACGTATTTAGGAATGAACTTTCCCAAACCCTGCCATCAGTTGAATTGCTGTTGTAGTAACATGTGAGAGGTCATCGAGAAAGGTATAACCAAATCAAATCAAATAAATTTATTTGTCAGAATGTAAGTTTACAATAATCTTAAAGCTATAATGCCTTTACATTCTACCATTTTATAGGCTGTGCAAATATTAACATAACATAACTACATAACTTGACGCTTGTATTCCCCAAGGGTTAAGGCAGATGTGTACCTATAGTGCCCCTCATTTCACCAGTTATATTAAAGTCCCATGTAATAGGAGACGAGCCTATTGTCATCAGCCAGACACAAATCCTGACTCCGGGCTGCTACTGCGAAATTTCAGATGGAAAAACCCAATAACACTTTACCGACCCGGGAATCGAACCCAGGAGCTCATGGTCAGCAGTAGCGCTTGCGACCACTAGACCAACGACGCAGTCCTTCAAAAAGGAATAATTTGATTGTAAAACCACCTTCTATGTACTTTAATTTCTGTACATTTAAGTACTTGCTGACCTTGAATCGACCTAACGTCCTTGACCTAGCCGAGTCAAAGAACTTTCGGTCAATTTATAAATCAAAATGGCCTCAAATATAATTACATATTATTAACGATGCTTTTATTGCTGTTACGAACAATTAAAGCAATTTCTTAAAGACAGTGTCTATTGGAACAAAGCTAATGTTATTATGGAGTCTGAATAATGACACACTGTACGTAATTGTCTTTTTGTTGTGTCCATTCTCTGTATGGCATCTTTTCGTGCTAAAAAAAACGAGCACGCCTAACAATACTCGCATATGATATGTAACATCTGACATCTCACCTTGGTAATGAGCAGCGACAGAAATTAACCTCATAATTAAAAAAATCTAAATACTGAAATATTTATTCGAATAATTATCCAATACTAATGGTCGCCTACTGATCGAAATCCGACCCCCACACGCTTTCAATCTATATAGTACTTACTAATTCCATGCTATTATAAAGTACTTACTATTTCCATGCTATTAAAAGTACTCACTTATTCCAAACTCAAGCTGTCACTTCCTCCCTGGTTCAGGCCATGGTACGGAGCGAGAGGGCATGGGCAGCCGTCACCTCCTTCTGCGAAGCAGTAATGCTCGCGAAGTAAGTAAGGCGGGACGGTTGAGGGAAAGGCAAATTTCACGCCCTCTCGCCCCTAGCCGCCGCAGGAGACGCCCTGGGCGTCGGGAATCCCGGGCGGATTTCCGGCCACCGTAGGCGCGGGCTTGCGGACGGTGAGCAATGGGTAGCTCGCCGTCCGGTAAGGACCAGGCCCGGGTCGACGGCGCGTTGTATTCCACGCGCGCCTCAAAGAGATGTCGTCATCACAAATGTAGGGGTCCACTAGGGGCGATGCCTGCCGGGGTCGCGGGAAGGTACTAAAGGGTCACCGAGGCCCCTGGCAATACAGGCAACAGGAAGGAATACGGGTGGGTTTTAGTCAGTAAGAGTCTGACACACCCTCCCGCTCCGCCCAGAGCGGGAGAAGTTACATGATAATTTCCCACCAAAAAAAAAAATTAAAAAAAAAGCTGTCACTTCCTGTCTTCACACTTCCGTCCCTTTTCACGAAATCACTCCCACAGAAAGCGATAGGAAAGACGTTACAAATCAAAATGTATGTCTGACTTAAAGATCTTTAAATATGCATAATTATTTTGTTTTAAGTGCGTTGTCTTAATTTACAATACTTGATATTGAGCTATATTTATAAACAATTAATATATATGTCAGAAATACGCTAGTCACTCGTTTGACTAATCAAGAGGCCAGCGCCACCAAGCGGCGCTCGACAGAGTCTTACAACATAACGCTTGACCGGGGTTAAGTGCAGTTTATCGAAGCAGTTGGTCAGAGGCGGTCAAGAAGTGAACACGTTTAGAAACTGTCGCGCGTTCCGTATAGATGTGTCGTGTACCTACAGTGTGTGAATAGCTAGTGTGATTATTAGATCGTAAATTATAATTTGATTTAAACTGCAAACGGTTTTTCTATTGTGCAATAACCAACACTTCCCATTGTACGCCCACAGTTGTTAAAATATGGCTGATGATAACGAGAGAAACGTACCTTCTCCGTCATATACATCTTTATACTTAATTAACTAAACTAAACTTAACCCTTTTGTATTTTCTTTTCTTTTACTTTTTTTTTTGTTTTCTATTGCATACACTATATAATGTTAAGTGGATGAGCGGAGTCACCTAACACAAGCATCTTCTTGCTTAAAAGGTGTTATCCAAATCACGTATGTTAAAGCTTTATGTAATTGAAATAAGAATTTTTTTTTTTTTTCTTAATACAATAGAGCCGTGTTTGTTTGTCTAAACGCGTTAATGTTGTACGCTATTTAACATCACGCTACGACCCTTAAAGGCGGCGGGTGAAAACTTGAGGCACAGCTAGTATATTATATTAAGCTATATATCATCTAAAATACTAATGCCGTACGAAAAGACCAAATTTTATAACGTCCCTGGATAACTGAATTTATGAAAGGCCTAAAAGCTTCAGAATTCCATTACACTACTCGTAGAAAAAATACACGAAAATCGTAGAGTAAACACAAGTTATACTTAAATTACAGATGAGAACTAGTAAACTCATAGTTGAACAAATTATTTGGTGTTTATATAACTCTATGCATTTTCCTGACGTTGTGAGTTCCGAATCCGCAATATGATGGATCCCGAGGGACTGCCCCTTCAAGACCAATAATATAATATTTGAGGTAAATATAAAAATCACGCGGTTGAAAAGCTTATTTCTCAACTTTTAACAAGTATTTCGAATCATTCTGTTCTTCATTCAAGAAACCCTTATAGTTTCACCATGTCCATTTATCTTTCTACGGCTTAGTTCATATAATAATTTGGCATGGTTATATGTAGTTACATGTTATTCATACCGACAAAGTGGTAAAATAAAATCTTGAAAAACTAAATTTTGTAGGGTCCTCCCTTGCTGTATGTGCAAGGGTCAAAATTTAGTTTGTATGTGGGGAAGATATATTTTTTTTCTCGTCTATCCCGTGGTGTGGGTTATCGTTGGCTAGGCCATTCAATAATTTTGCGGGTATGGAAACCATTTTTGGATTCAGAGATCCGTTTGCGTAATATGTATATATTTTTTTTTGTTTTTTTTTTATTATCACATATTTTCTCCCGCTCTGGGCGGCGCGGGAGGGTGTGTCAGACTCTTACTGACTAAAACCCACCCGTGTTCCTTCCGTTGCCTGTGTTGCCAGGGGCCTCGGTAACCCTTTCGAACTTTCCCGCGACCCCGGCGTAATATTAAGCTTTAAAGTGCAAAGTTTTGTTAGAGTTAAGTATGCCCCGCCAGCTAAATGTTCGTTTTTGGATATGTGAAAAAATTCACGGCAATAGCATATATAACGAATTTAAAAGGAAAACTATCATAGCTAAGTAGGCTTTACAAGTTAACGAATAATAGACGACCAACTTACATTTTCAGTTCGAATGTATGGTAGAACATGTTTTTCAACTACAATGCTAAGTTTTTTCTTAAGACGCTGACAACACCTAAACCGCGGTCACTGTCAGTTTGCATAGAAAAGAAAGAGAAGCGCGATGACGCAACGCTTGCAATTTACTGCAAAATATGAAGCAATTATCTATTTACTCAAAATTGAGTTGAGTAATCGAAAATAAAAAACAACCAAGTTCTGCATTCAAATAAGACGCTCCTGTTATTAATTAAATACGTAACCTATGTTGATATTTAATACAGATATTTTGGATTAGAACTCAAGGTAAGAGGTTAGTTTAACGTTAGTTTGTATCGAGATTTTTCTTTAAAAACGTGTTTTGGTAACAACCAAGCTCTGGGAAATATGTCCAAAATTAACATATAGTTTTTCCGCTACCACAAACTATACAGATTTGCCAATTTTTTTTTCTTAAGATAGGCCTATTTTGGTCAATTGGGTCTTGTCAGCGCCTTAAGATAAATTCATCCCAACTACAGAATCCGTCACTGTGCGTAGTCCGACACTAAGCCAGTTTTTAGGGTTCCGTAGTACACAAGGAACCCTTATAGTTTCACCATGTCCGTCCGTCTGTCTGTCTATATGTCTGTATGTCTGTCCCCGCTGTAGCTCAGAGACGCTTAGTACTAGAAAGCAATAATTTAGCATAGATATATATATATTAATCACGCCGACAAAGTGCTTAAATAAAATATTGAAAAATATTTTTCTTTCGCTTACCTTCCTTGCATGTAATGTGGGGATGATATTTTTTTTCTCGTCTACCCCATGGTGTGGGATATCGTTGGATAGGCCGTTCAAAAATATTGCGGGACTTTTTTTTTTGGGTCATCAAATAACTAATAATCATCAAATAACTGCTCCCGCTCTGGGCGGAGCGGGAGGGTGTGTCAGACTCTTACTGACTAAAACGCACCCGAATTCCTTCCGTGTTGCCTGTGTTGCCAGGGGCCTCGGTAACCCTTTTGGACTGCCACGCGACCCCGGCAGGCATCGGCCCTAGTGAACCCCTACACTTGTGCTGACGACATCTCTTCGAGGCGCGCGTGGAATACGACGCGCCGTCGACCCGGGCCTGGTCCTTACCGGACGAAGAGCTACCCATTGCTCATCGTCCGCAAGCCCGCGCCTACGGTGGCCGGAAATCCGCCCGCGATTCCCGACGCCCTGGGCGTCTCCTGCGGCGGCTAAGGGCGAGAGGGCGCGAAACTTGGCTTTCCCTCAACCGTCCCGCCTCCTCCTTCGCGAGCATTACTGCTTCGCAGAAGGAGGTGACGGCTGCCCATGGCCCCTCGCTCCGTACCATGGCCTGAACCAAGGCCGGATGCGAGAGGTCTCTGCCGCCGATCGCCTCCACGAGGACACGGCGGTGCTCTGCCCAAGCCGGGCAGACCTCCACCATATGCTCCACCGTGTCCTCCGGGCGATCCACACAGTGGTGACACCCGGACGTTTCCTCCCGCCTTATCCGACACAGGAACCTCCCGAAGCTGCCATGTCCGGTGAGGACCTGCGTCAGGCGGAAGGTGAGTACGCCGTGGCGCCTCTCCAGCCACTCCTCAAAGAGGGGACTTATCGCCGCAATCGTGGCGTGCCCAGCACTGGGTTGCGACAACCGTACTTTCCATGACGCCATGAGATCCCGCCGGAGCTCCGTCCGCTGTGCCGCGATTTCTCGCGGCAGCGGACTAACGCCCCGGCGTTTCGCCTCCTCGCACCACTCTCATACGTGCGCGAGGACTTTTGCCTCCAGATCCCATGGCGGCAATCCGGCAAGGAGGCTCGCTGCCTCACAGGAGACCGTGCGGTATCCCCGGACCATCCGGATGGCCGTGACCCTTTGGGCTGCGCTCAACCGGCGGGCTGGCCGCAGCGCCAGAGAGCGCGCCCATACAGGAGCCCCGTAGAGGGCCATGGACCGCACGACCCCCGCGTAGAGCCTCCGGCAGGAGGCGTTTGGACCCCCTACATTGGGCAGGAGCCGCTTCAATGCGGCGCCCGCCCGCTCCAGTTTGGGAGCCAAACGTCGGAAATGCTCCACGAAGTTCCACCGGCTGTCGAGGACGAGTCCCAGGTACTTCATCGTCGACTCGACGCCGATAGAAACCCCTCCTACCGATATTTGGGACCCCAACGGTGGCGCGTTCCGAGGACCATGAAAACACATGGCCTCGGACTTGTGCAGGAACATCTAAGACTTGGCAGCAAAATTTAATCCAACGAACAATATCTGACAAGTGCTCATTATGAATGAAATTCTGTTTGTCGCATTAAACACCGGTGGAGTTGGAATTTATCCAATTGTGCACGCGATATCGCCAATATAGCACCCGAGTGCATGCGACGATTTAACATTAATAATTGTTCCGGCAGTGTTCCAAATATGACGTTACAGCTCCAGGATTCTCTTCTCTAGCAAATGGTTTCGTTCTTGGTCTTGGCTCATTTCTTATTCCCATCATATGCTGGATTACGTGTCGGTGATTTTTGGACATTTTTTAAGTATTGGAGTTGGTCCAAGAAATGTTTGTAAGAGATTCGTATTGTGAACTTAATGTTGATGTCATCGTCGTGCTTATAAATGGTGAATTAGCTAGTGAGTTGGCACTTGGTGCAGTATTGTCAACATATAATTCGATTTAGGCTTTTTGACAAGATATGTGTTTCATAATAGTGTGCAAAGACGGTCCGTCTCTTTTACTTTCCTGTTTTGAACGACTGTTCACCTGTAAAAACAGTTTGCTAGTGGAAAATATTTAAGTACTTTTATTTACGTTCGTTCGTTTCGTTATATTTATCAGTTTCAAATCTTTATTTCCTTAAACTTAATCAGTACTAAAGAAAAACTCCTTTTGTCACAAAATGCTGCAAAACTCCTGACATTGTAAACTTTCAACTCCGACTGTCTGAACAAAAGTACCGGTGTAAAAAAGTGCTGAAAACCTAGTACTGTGATAAACTACAGGAGAGTTATAGCTGATTATGATAGTACCAACATTCCAGAACATTGTGAGCTTACAGTTGTAAAAGCACTAACAAAAGGTAAAGCTGTACATGGGAGTAACTTCTGTGTTTAAAGTTTTTATATGTACCTTTGTAATGTTGTCAAACATATTGGGTGGGTTTAGTTTAGTACCTTAGTTAAATAAGTTCCTGTATTATACAGGTTTTATGCGTGTTTATATGGGAGGACAGATTACGGAATTAAAGAGGTGTGATGGATGAGTCTGTTCTGCTATGAAAATTCTAGAACCAATCTTCAATCTTGCCTGCCTACTGCTTCAAGCGAGCTAGAAGATTTAAAAGACTAAATTGCGTGCTGAATCTATCCCTAGAAAACCAGCGCTGTTTATTTGTTTTAAATTTCATCATCATAAATCGCATCATTATGCTGAGATAGGAGCTTTTTTGGCCTCACACAGGTCTTCTTTTTTGTTTTTGTAAAAAATAACATAGTAAAATGAAATGAAAAGTTATGTTATTTTAATGCTTTTTCTTTTTTATTGTTATCATGATTGTGTTAGTTTTAATGTACTTTTGAGGGTTCCGTAGTAAACAAGGAACCCTTATAGTTTCGCCATGTCCGTCTGTCTGTCTGTCTGTCTGTCCCCGCTTCAGCTCAGAGACGCTTAGTACTAGAATGCTGTAATTTGGCATAGGTATACATATTAATTACGCCGACAAAATGCTGAAATAAATCTTGGAAAACAATTTTTTTAGGGTACCTGCCTTGCACGTAATGTGGGCATGATATTTTTTTTCTCGTCTACTCCATACTGTGGGGTATCGTTGGATAGGCCGTTCAAAAATATTGCGGGTCTGTCAACACCACTTTTCAATTTAAGGATCGGTTTGCGTAATATTAAGCATTCTAGTGCTAATTTTTGTTAGAGTCAAGTGTCCCCCCCTCTAAATGTCGCGTGATACACCATTGGTGCATAAAAGCTTAGGAATCCATAGTCTGGCGTTCAAAGGGAAATATGAAAAAAATCATGGCAGTAGTACATACTCGTATAATGAAATTAAAAGGAAAACTAACACAGCTAAGTGAGCTTTACAACTTAACGAGTAATACTCGACCAACTTAAATTTTCAGTTGGAGAATTAGAAAGAAAGAAGAAAAAGAAAGAAAAATTGTTTATTCTGCACAAACAAAACGCACATTACAAAAAATTACGTAAACTAAACACATATACAAAGTAGCTAAAAGCCTCGTAATCAATCCATTTTAGTTTGACAATCCTGTCGATTATGTAATATTTACTCTGTGTTGCGACACTGGCAGATGACAACCAATGACATAACATACAATCATAACAAAAACAGAATGACGATTACAGAGAGAGGAAATAACTACTATTATAACAAATAAACAACTATAGCTAGAACAATTAAACCGCGCGTCGCATCTGTGCAAGAAAAGGTCGTTGCTCAGCGAAATGCTGTGACTTCGGACAAGCCTATCGTCAACAGCGCTGATTTTCAGCATTTACCTACTTGTCGAATGACGTAATGACGTCCCCTGTGTGAAGTAATAAATCAGGTAAGTGAAAATTTTCCACAGAAATATTTGTGATTCAAGCTGAATAAAGTATGTGTATATATATATAAATAATAAATATATATCTGTAACAATGCGTAACTTTAAAAAATAAAAAGATACATCATAAACTAAGACTATAATACAATGAAAAATAATAAGAATAAGTACTAAGTAAGTAATTTAATTACTCAAGGCGTTGAGTTAAGTGTGGTGCGTATTTATGCTATTTTATAATTATAGTAACAATATATTATTATTTCGTTACACTAACAATATTCCATTGCGAAATAATGAAGTTTTCATCAATACATTATAATTTCATAGATACACCGTGAGAATTGCGATGGCGGCCATTTGCCAAATTGCCAACGGCGTGCATCGATCGAACCATGGCGTTGTCAAACATTAACCACGCGTTTTCGGTCAAAGCGATAAGTTTGCTCCTTTGTACAATGCCAAGCCTCCTGATCTTAATGGTAAGCATTATTATAGGTAATTGTATTGCATTATTCAACAAATTGACACAAAAACCCAGGCTTACATTAGTAAAATTAAATTATAAGTACCCATTTTCCCCCCTAGATAATGCAGCCTCAGTAAGACACAGCAACCACCCCCAGATAACTGTAGACTACCATTGCTCCTGCAACAATGACACAGACTGGAGGAATCAGTAGCCATTCACACTGTTGGAAAACCATATCCATTGCCCATAGGCCATAACCCTCGAGGTAAGTACAAAAAGAGCAGCTATTGTTTCAAGTTTTAGTTTTAAAATCATGTAGATTGCTGGATCTGCATGAAATATTTCTTTATGATACTCAAAAAATGCTTTTTTGTCCTCAGGACTCTTACTGGTGGAGGAAGGTTATTCCAACAGTGCGTGGCGGCGTATCTGAAGCTCCCCCTGAATGCTGCGGTCCTATGTGTTAATGTACAAAGCGGTTTGGTAGAAAAACGTGGTGCGTACTTGCTCTGTCTCCAACTTAACTTCTCGAACAAATAGAGTGGTTTTTGTGTAGTGATTACTCCAAAAAGTAAACTAGCCATATGTAGCTTTCTCCTAGCAGCCATTTTCAAAATGTTGTTTTCATTGATGAAAGGAGTGATATGAATTCACCGTGGCATATATCGATGTATGGGAGAACATGTTTTTCAACTACAGTGTTAAGTTTGTTTTAGGGATAAATTCATCCCACCTTCCCAACTACGGAACCCTTCAGTGGGCGTGGTCCGACACGCCCTTGGCCGGTTTTTATTGATGTATTTACTGCGCGTGACCCAAATACATATTTATTTTTCTTTCTTAGATAAAATTTACGATTGTTTAGCAATCCGATTCATTGGAGTTTAGGAACCCTCAGCTTTTTGTTATGGTCCAATGAGTGACAGGAGCTAAATGTGTCAATTTTGCATTAAACAACATATTCAGTCTATAAACTTCCCACTGCTGAGACACAGGCCTCCCCTCTGCGACAAGAAGTGGGACATAATCCACCACGTGGGCCCAGTGCTGGTTGATGGATGTCACATGTCTTAGAATTTTTGGTTTTAGGACAGGCTGGTTTCCTTACGATGTTTTTCTTAACCATTTTGAGAGCAGTGGTGATAAGTGGACTGTGATACAATACTAAGAATACCCACCTCCCTGGGTGGTCTTACACCCATTTTTGAAAAGTGTCTAAACAAATGCTGGTCTATTATCTATTAGTTGACAGGTGACACGTTTTAGTTTACACAGCCGTATGACGTAATAACATGGCGGCTACTATTTCATGGTGTTTTTTAACAGATTAGGAAAACTGAAAACTTTAAGTTGAATTTTAAAATTTATTTTGTTATTTTATGAACTAAAACTAACATTTTCCGACTCCTTTTTGCCTTAACTATCTCAATAATATATTTATAGATTTTTTCTCTTATATAGTAAAATACCCTATACATTATTTTGTTATAACCGTTCTGGGTCAACAAAAAATTGCTCCTCTGAATTCGGCCCAACTAAACAGTCTCCATCTGTCTCGATATAAAACAACGCTAAAGACGGAACGATGAAAGATTTTTAGTGCTTTACAGTGTCGAGACACAAAACATTCCGAATCCTGATTGAACTGTGCTGTCTCTGTTAGAGATTTGTTTTACAGTTCTCTCTACTATGAACATAGTAGAGAGAACTGTTTTAAATTAGAATTGAGGATTGCCGATGTTTTGCCACGCATAGAGAAGATAATTTAATGTTTGAAAAAATAAAATAAATTTAAAGTCATTTATAACTAGGCTAAGAATAAGCACTTTTCGAACGCCAAAATTACATAAGACAGTCCCCCAAAATGCCCGCCCTTCACCACTTCCTAGTGTTTTAGCTGGGAAGAAGAGAGAAGTGGTGCAACAAACTCTCCAGCAGCACAGCTGTCTGTTCAGTCAGCAAAACTTGATTCTATAGTATGCAAAATAATTTACATTACGCAACACAAAACATTAAATTAAATTATTTGCCATATTTCAGCTAGCACTTGACACTATACCAACAAAAAAACATCTAAAACTATACTCAGGCAGCAATAAAAAAACAAAAACTAAAAACGCAAAAATAATTTAAGACGAAGACAACACCTAAACCGCGGTCACTGTCAGACTGCATAGAAAAGAAAGAGAAGCGCGATGACACAACGCTTGTAATTTATTAACAACCAAGTTCTGCATTCAAATAAGACGTTCTTTTTATTAATTAAATACTTAATGTACTCGTATGTTGATATTTAATGCAGATATTTTGGATTAGAACTCAAGGTAAGAGGTTGTTTAACGTTAGTTTGTATCAAGATATTTTTTCAAAACGTGTTTTGGTAACAACCAAGTTCTGGGAATTATGTTCAAAATGAACATATATTTTTCCGCTACTACAAAGTATTCAGATTTGGCATTTTTTTTTTTTCAGAAAAGCCTATTTTGCTCATTTGGGTCTTGTCAGCTCTTTAATACCTAAATAAAAGCCTCCAGGCATAAAGAGCGTGCTCGCTTACATATAGCTATAGTTTTAACTCAAAGTCACAAATGATAAATTATGTTATACACTATAAACGACATGAATTTTAAAAATATACCTTTCAAATCTTAAGCGGAGGAAATGTCTATATTGGCCTCATTACCGTAAAGACTTTAGATACATGAAGCTACTGCTACCATAACAAGCTAAGTTTCTAGTAATTTTTTAATTTAACATATTCATGCATTTCATCTCGCCTTGTTTTTTAATTTAATGTAACTTAATTTCTCAGTAGCAGCCCACAGTCTAATTTGTGCCCGGTTGATGGCAATAGGCTCACCCCCTATTACATGGGACTTAAACATAACTGGCGAAATGTGAGTACATATAGATACACCTTTGCATAAGTCTTCGGGGAATTCAAGCGTAATGTTATATTATGTAACTTAATCACAACTGTTCAGTGATTTACCGGAAGACATAAAGAAGTGCAATAATATTAACATATTTAAGAGTAAACTCAAAAAACACGTATGTACCCCGTATGTATAACGTTACCATCGCCCCAGAGGTTAATATTATAGTATAATTATTATTAAGAAATAACTTTGTATCTATTATAATAAGAAAAGTTCTTATGAGAAATAAATATATTTAACCTAATCCAGTTTAGTCATGATTAAATACACTTTAAAAACACGTTTTAAATTATGAACTTAAAAGCCTCTGACGTGAATCGTGACCATTAAGAAGAACTAAGCGAACTCTCAACAAGGACTCAAAATACAAACAAAATTAACAACTTAAATAAGTTTACTTGAAGACAGTCTTGCTAATTGCGAACTGCATGAGGTTGCGTTAAGCAGTTCTAATTATGCATGTGCCGTATTGGAGCCGTATTGTGTCTCAAAAGTTCTGAACGTAAGTGTGAGCAGGTTGTGAACTTAAAACTTTCGGAGCAACTGAACTGCTTCAGGCGAATATGTATATGGTGCCTTGGGTAGTAATATAATATATATATTGTAGGCAATAGTGTAGGTGTATACCATAATCAGTCTATAATGTTCCCACTCCTGGGACACAGACCTACTCGCGGGCCCAGTGCGGGTTGGTAGATGTCACATGTCTTTGAATTTTTGGTTCTAGGACTTGCCGAATTCCTCACGATGTTTTCCGTCACCGTTTTGAGAGCAGTGATAATGAAATAATTTACAAAAAGTAAAGCGCTTGTCTTAGTTCAAACCTACGACCGTAATTCGTAAGTGGCGTGTAGGTATATACAAAGAATAAATATGTTTATTTATTCATTTATATGTTTAGTCATGTAGGTTGGATGCGCGGGGCAACACTTAATCGATAGTTTTGGGATTGGTTTTACGACAAAAAGTATGGACGAATGCACAACCACTGTTAGGACAGAAATTAGGTAGCAAATCAGTAGTTGGCGAAAGGAAGGTGGCACGATACCTTATTTGATGCGATGATGATGCACTGTCACGACGATACAAGCGATTTCCGCGAATTTTCACTTGGTTAAATGAATATTGGGCGCAATGGGATGCGCACGCGAAGACGCACGAAAAACGAATCCATCTTGATTTGCTTGATCTTCGACGACATTCCGCGGATTGGCGCTGATTGGTGTAGCGGTCTCACTCACACGCGGGTGAAAGGCAATGTGCAGGAATGGGATAGGGGGAGAGGAGTGCAGTAAAACCAACCTAATCCCATTAATTAGTTATACCAACAAAAAACACTAAAGAAATGACAATACATAATTTCAGTCAATCAGCGCGCAAGCATAGGTCCACACAAAATACTTTTAAATAAAGAATAATACACAAAGGTGGATAGCTATAAGACTATGAAAAGACTAAAGAAACGATGGATGAACTGTGTGAAAGATAATATAGCTAGAAAGGAGGTGACGACCACCGAGATGATGACTAGAATTTGTGGTTAGCGCAGCATATCTCTTTCTTCAATACGATAAGTATGAAAGAAAACGATATGCGGCGCTAACCACAAATTAAATGGGGTTAGAGCAAGAGAAGAGCATAATGTGTGGCTTGGTGTATGGCCGTGTGTACTTAGAATCTGTCAGTGTCCAGTGACTGCGGCTCGTCCGCAACCTATTTGTGCCGGTGCACGGCGTGACTGATCCTTGAGCGAAATAGTACGTAGTTGGTAGTTTTAAGGTTATTTTTTATAGGAATATTAATTTTGTATAATAACTAGCGCTTCTAGCCATCAAACGAATAAGTTTGGCGAGTAAATTTGTAAAGAGACCAATTAATGTATTTATGCATGAAAATAAAATCTTATTGCATCTTTACGGTATGTTAAGCATCTTAAGTTTATTTTTATTTGCACCTTATTACACCACCAATTATTTTTCCGACTACGTCTTTATCAATATTTTAAATGAAAATAACATTTCGAAAAGGTGAAATGTGCCCGCTATATTGAAAAGGAGTTTATTTGAAAAAAGTTTAACCGCTGCTTCACCGTACTATCGTTAAAGTTTAATATGAGATCTGACTCTATACTTAATATTAATATTATTATGAGGTAAGACTTCGGATCTACATATAAAGATATGAGGAACAGGGTGTAAAGTTCAATCATCCTCTAAAGAAAAGGAAGTATCCTCCGACCAAACGGGTGTTGTGTCTGGTGGGCTACAGCTGCCCGACGGTTGATGTCGGGAAGTTGTATAGGGTTACTGGTAACTCGACGTATTCCTAGCAAGACGTCGCAGTAGGCAGGTAAATCAAACATTTAATTTTTTGCACTACCACCATTACCATTTACCTTTTTGAATAGCTGATAAGACAAGTAAATTTTCCTAGTAATTTGTACATCAGGCGTAGTATTTTTTTTTTTTTGCACTTGACAACATTTTTTATGAAGTAATGGCAAAAATTACAAACAACAAATGTTTGATTAGTGATATTTGCCAAAATGTTTGGCATTTTTGAACGTTTAATTATTAACAAAGGTATGCTACGGCATCAACTATGATAACAACTTAAGATTCAGTACAGTCGCCGTAAATCATCTTTAAATTGGCTTCAAATTATTTAATCTGGGATTTTGCATGAAAAACTAAAAATCGAACTTACTCAAAAATTACTTAACTCGGTAGAACATTTAGAGGTTTAATATGTTACATTTTAACCCTACTATGACGTCCTGTAAGGAATACGTCGAGTAACCAGTAACCCTGTATATGCCAGTCACGCGGTAAACTCTGCTTGCGCGATGCAGCATTTGTGTGATGTCAGCTTTTTGAGATGTCGCCACATCCGATTTCAAAAGCTCTTTCACAGATATAAAACTACGCTTTTGCCGAGTGCCATAGGACATGTTTTATGTTAAAACCCGCGGATGAAGTCACGGGCAGAAACTAGTCCACTATAAACAGTTACAAGAACATGTAGCTCATAATGTCACAATCATTATAAATTCTTTTGTTGGCTTACGTTAACATATTAACCGTGTAATTATTCCGGAAATATCTGTCCTAACATTAATTGGAGTCAGAACAATATTTTAATTCCACATCCAATCATCCATCGGGATTTGTATAAGTTTATCGATATTTAAAATCGTGTTGAATTTGTTCGTAATATTTTGTATTATCGCATATCGAAGTGTTTGATATGTGGCAATATACCTGCAATTTAACAATTATGTTTTAAAGTGCGTTTGAAGTAGGTACCTATCAGCTTTGCCTTTTAAAAATTGTCTGAAAAATCAAATAAATGGAGAAAATAAAACAAATGGACATTCTTGTCTCAGCATCCACTTATCAACTTGTCAGTTACACCAGGTAGGTTGTTGTAGCTTTTGACCTAACTTAACTAGTGAAATATGCGACCACTATGTATTAATTTAATAATTTAATTATAACTAATTAATAGTTTCATTTAATAATTTATTGTAAAAAAAAAATTAAATAAAAGAAAACAGTTCAAACCCCTCTGAACTGTTTTTTTTTAGTTATTTGTGGCTAAGTAATAACAGCCGGACGGGTCGATCGATCAGGTTAAGCTACGCTTGCCGTGGTTGCTCCGTGGATGGATCTTTATATACATGCTTCGGAAAGCACGTTTAGCCCTTAGTCCCGGCTGTCATTCGTAGATATTTGACAGTCGTTACGGGTCGTCAGAAGGCCAAAAGTCTGACAACCAGTCTTCTTACCAAGGGGTATCATATTATGAGCACGGTTGTAGAGTCAGATAAGCAGTCGCACCATGTAAAAGACTGGTATTCAACTGCATCATCATCATCAGTTAGACTGGAAGCCAACCCCAAGATATCTGGGAAAAGGGTAAGCAGATGATTGTTCCAAAGGACAGATATTTTTTCAACAGTTATGGAAAAGAAAATACTGTGCAATACAATACAATAGGTACTTAACTTTAGTGGAAAAAATCACCTGTACCCTGGACTTGTTGAAAAACTGTATCACAGGAGACAGAACCCTCCATTTAAAATGAGACAGCGTATTGACAATATATGTATGCGGCATGTTTGTTGGAAACAGCTTAAAGGTAGTGAATATGTCGCGGATGGATTGTCGAATCCGCTGTTTTACAAAACCGTTAGATGTTTTGCAAAACAGCTCCGTTATGTAAAACAGCTGTAGAACGAGCTGGATTGCCATTGCGCTACGGTTAACAAATCTGCTACCCAAGTTTAGACGTAATGCAGAATTGCTTATCTGCAGTCATAATAAGCGTTTGGTATGGCTTCTAATGTCAAATTGATCGCAGTAACTAAGCTAGGACACCCTTTTCAATTTGTTTAGTTTAGGCTAGAACTTTGACTCAAATTCTCATAACATTTTACAAAAACAAAACACTCATATTACAATCACAATATTTCCGTTTCGGGCGTCATTATTGTTGTTATGACAAACAGAGCTACGAGTGACCAAATTTTAAACTAAAATCTGCAATCTGACGTTTCATTTCACGCTGTTTTACATAACCTCTAATCGTTGACACACTGCATTGTTAAATGCAAAACATTTATGCTATTCACCTCACACATTCTGCGTCTTAAAGTTCAGTAAGTCATAAAGAAGCTATTTTGTAAAACAGCTAACGGTTATGTAAAACAGCTTATCAAGCAATCCATCTGCAACATATACATAAAATAGTAGGAACGAGTTGGTAATTAATAGAAATTAACTGTAGGTGTGAGTGTATTGTGTAGGTGTGTTGTGTAAGTGTGTTGTATGGTGTAAGTTGGTCTAGTGAGTGTGTGTTTGCTGTGTACAGATTTCACTATAGATAGAACTAGATCGTTTGCACAAGGAGGCTTTCATTATCACTATATGAAAGTTTTAACAGCCAGTCACACAGCAACAATTTGCACTTTGAGTTCTCATCATTCAGAATGAATACTTGTAAAAGAGAACGGCAGATTTCGTTCCGCATATTTTTGTTGTTGTTTTGTTATAGAATTTATACCACTTATTAAGGCAACTAAGACATTTATTTTCATGTAAGCGTACTATTTTTAGAAGTTGGGAATAATAAATAATATCAATAAAAAGATTTTAATAATTAAACGTAATAAAATCATAAACTAAACGCAGTCATGTTTTTTAAAGTTGCCTTATGTAAAATAACACTAATAACGAAATGATAGATTAATTATTTAGAAATAGAAATAACATTACGGGTGGTCGGGTCTTACCCGACCAGCCCCCTTCTTAGATGAAGTAGTGTTAAGAATCAATTAATTTTATAAGTACTTACAATAAAATAAAAGTACTACAATAACGAAGTATTTTTTTATTTACCTACACTCAAAACCCCATCAGAACTGCATCATTATCTGTTGCAGTACGCAGCTGGACATAGATATCTCCTAATACACCCCTCACTGAGTAGGTACGATTCTCATCTCAATCTACCTACTTAATGGTAAGTAAAACACTACAAAGATAGCGACAAGCAATCTAGAACATTTACTTTATCACCAAAACAATGTTTATGTACCTTTAAGTAACAATCTAAATTAGTACACTAGTACATAACCTTAAAAAATAAAACTCGTTATAACTTTTACGTCCCAACTTCTAAAAATCAAAGAATTTAAAAAGGGCTTGTCTATCTTATTAACTACCAATTAAAACTAAAAATATCCCAAAACACGAAATTTTATCAGCGGGACGAAGTTCCCATACAAGCCTGCCGTTCACCTTTTGAGTTTTTGTTCGCTTTGTTATAAAGATGAGGACCGAAAACATAGTATTATATTAGGCCAGAGGTAGGTTGCACCTATATTTACTCCACCCAATACGTAATGATAGATTTATCGGTAGCCTTGGAAGGTTTATTTCATGAATTTCAGAAATTTAACAGAACACAACAAAATCCAAATAGTTAAAATGTTATATCTCCGACTGCTCCATCGGCATCGTCTAGAAAATAAAACTCTTCAAACATTGTCGGTTTATGTTCCTCACGTTTAGAAAATTTTCAAGCATATGGTCACGAATAGACAACTTATATGACCCGAGAAAAGCAAAACATGTCGTTTTCGTGGAACGTCAACAATCTACATACACCTGGGTTTATTTAAAAATGGAGAATAGAATGCATTCTCCATTTACGTAACAGAACTTCGCAATTTTGCTCTTTGTTTAAATTACAGTCAATACTTTTGATTAAGATAAAAACGTGTTTTCTCTAACATAACATCACCCCTTGTTTCCCTGAAGGGTGAGGCAGAGGCCTGCCTATAGCATATTCACATTTCGCCAGTTATTTATATGTTTACAAAAAAAAAAACATATAATTTTATAGATTTCAATTTGTGTGTAATTGTGGTGAATTTTAGTTCTGGTTTCCTTGCGGTGCATGTGGTGCAACTATGGATGATAGACTGATAGTGGATTTGATCACATCATCATCGTCGCGGTTGTAGTGACGAAAATTTAAGAATACGCTTAGATGGTTTTGTTAATGTTGTGAGGATGGTTGAAAGACGAACAACAAGGCAAATTTGAGTGAAAATGAAGGGAGGGGACGTCCTAGAAGGACATAGAACCTATTTATTATGTTCTTCAGAAAGGCCAGGTGCGTAATACTAACAACCAGCGTGTATGACCAGAGTTATGAACGTAAACAGATGCAGGTGGCGTTCTGTAGTTTCTACCTGCATGGGAAAAACGCGTGAGTTTGTGTGAAATCGTTTTAACCAGTTCAAAGTAGTGTTGACTGATTTTTGCAGTCAAAAGGGTTGTCAAAAACCCTTTTGACGATTCCGCGTAGTGATAATAATAGTATTTTGAAGGCAAACGCGTATTATTCATAGTGTTGAAATAGTTTTAGTAAGTGGAAACTCACTATTAATGGTGAAGAGTTCGGGTGTTTTTCATGAGTTATAATTAAGTCTAAGTGATGACAATGTTTTTCTTGTTTTTTAATAATTACACCGGTCTTTACATACGAAATCCAGGTGTTTTAAGCATCGCGGGAAAGTCCGAAAGGGATACCGAGGCCCCTGGCAACACAGGCAACGGTAGGAACACGGGTGGGTTTTAGTCAGTAAGACTCTGACACACCCTCCCACTCCGCCTAGAGCGGGAGAAGTTATTTGATAATATCCCTCCCAAAGAAAAACAAGGTGTTTTAAGCAAGTATCTAAGGATCGATTTTTCAACCATCGTAATTGTTATCTGAAGAATCAATATGGCCGTTTGACATATTTTACATTATGTACAAGACCAAACAACAATTATACAACAGTAAAAACGAAATTTTTATTTCTTAGCTAAAGTTATCTGAAGGTTGAAAAATCGACCCTAAACCTTGTACAGTACGAGGCGATACATAAATTATTTTACCTAAAACATTTTTTTTTTTGGGTGGGAAATTTTCAAATAACTTCTCCCGCTCTGGGCAGAATGACAGAGTGTGTCAGACTGACTAAAACTTATCCATGTTCCTTCCATTGCCTGTGTTGCCGGGGGCCTCGGTAACCTTTTCGGACTTTCCCGCGACCCCGGCAGGCATCGGCCCTAGTGGACCCCTACACTTGTGCTGACGACATCTCTTTTAGGCACGCGTGGTACACAACGCGCCGTCGACCCGGGCTTGGTCCTTATCGGACGGCGAGCTACCCATTGCTCACCGTCCGCAAGCCCGCGCCTATGGCTGCCGGAAATCCTCCTGGGATCCCTCCCCCGTCCCACCTTAAAAATACTTAAGCTGAGCTTGCTGATACGAAATACCTAAATATAACAGCGCAGGATAGCCTTTCCCAGCAGTAGTCATCTTATTAGTGGTTCAACAGCTTCAATATCACCAGGATTATGCCGGAATATAGCAGTTCGTCATGGATGTGGTACTACAAAGGCTCCCCTGGCATCATCTCTGTGATCTGAAGACATCCGCCATTCAACTATCGATGCGACGCTCTGCTAGAGTGACAGTCACCAGCCAGTGTCTCTCTTTTCGGTGGTTCCTAGTAACTTCGTAACAAAGCTAGATGGCGCCACTTGCTGCGTCGTCAAATAAATAAATATCGTCAAGAAAATAAACGAATAAATCTTGTAAGAAAGAGTCCCTCGATCTCGCTACAATATAACAGAGGTGGGACGTATCCCGGTCGTTGACGTCGGTCTTCAGTTATCTGATGTAGGTACAGTGAGCCTCAAAAACATGTAAACATATCCAAGAATTTAATTTAAGAGGAAAGATTTAATTTAACATAACATCACGCCGAACAGTTAGGCAGAAGTATACCTATAGAGTGTCGCCTATACTAGAGCGAGCCTATTGCCATCAACCAGGCACAAATCCAGACTCTGGTCTGTTACTGTGACCGTCCGCAAGCCTGTGCCTACGGTGACCGGAAATCAGCCCGGGATTCCCGACGCCCAGGGCGTCTCCTGCGGCGGCTAGGGGTGAGAGGGCGCGAAATTTGCATTTCCCTCAACCGTCCCGCCTCCTTCTTCGCGAGCATTACTGCTTCGCAGAAGGAGATGACGGCTGCCCATGCTCTCTCGCTCCTTACCATAGCCTGAACTAGGGCCGGACGCGAGAGATCTCTGCCGTCGATCGCCTCCACGAGGACACTGCTCTGCCCAAGCCGGGCAGACCTCCACCGTATGCTCCACCGTGTCCTCCGGGCGATCCACACAGTGGTGACACCCGGGCGTGTCCTCCCGCCTTATCCGACACAGGAACCTCCCGAAGCTGCCGTGTCCCGTGAGGACCTGCGTCAGGCGAAAGGTACGGATCGGCGCCTCTCTAGCCACTCCTCAAAGAGGGGACTTATCGCCGCAGCTATAATTGTCTACAATTTGTTTTCCTTAATACGGTATCAATGTGTAGCTGCAATTAAGTACCCAATGTGTAACATTATGTTTTGTGGTTACACATTTAAACAATACCAGTCGGAAATTATCCCACAGGAATGTTTTACCAGGATAAAAGTATCCTATGTTAACGACATAGGATACCTTTTCATCACTTTAATGTGTACTGAACCTTTAATAGGATCTCTTAAGATTCTTTGAGAAGCAGTCTCTTGCAGACAACCTGTGCCATTACAATAATAACTACCCGCGCCCGCGGTTTCAGCCACGTAGGTCTCGATCCCGTAAGAAAATCGGGATAAAATTATTCTATATCCTAACCCAGTTCATGTTCTCTCCACGTGCCAATTTTCATCCGAATCCACTCAGCAGTTTTAGCATGAAAACACCACAAACAAACAAATTCACTTTCGCATTTATAATATTAGTTAGGATTATGGAAGAAAGATTGTAGACTATAAAACAAATTCTTGTCGAGGTTGACTGTACCTAAGTCCCGCAGGTGGCACGTCTCTAATCCGAGGATGATCACTTTACTTGAGGGAATACTCAACCTCGTAACGGCTTTATCACTCTAAGGTTGAATGTCACTTGTAATTACAAAAAATGTCAAGTTCTACAACTTTGTCCCGGAATTGACGCGCACCACCAAATAACCCAATTAGAATATTATGATTGTACTGTGGGAGGGAATTGTGGTCACATTACAATTCTACGCACGCACACAGTCGCACACGTATCTAGGGGTATAAGGGTCTAGCGTGGTAGGTACTTCGTCCATTTTGGTTTGTTTTGACTGTACAGCGGAAATGTGACTGTAATTTGCGTAGTTTTCATTATTTTTGGGATAAAAAAATACCTATATTAAAAATGACAGAAATGAATTCAGTAAACGGTTTTTAACAAACTTCATATATACCTGGATATATATATTTGTGCATCAATTTTAGTATATTGTATTTATTATTTTTTTACACCAACAATAGCCCCACTTTATCTCCAGGCAAATCACTGTCCATTCCATGGTTACCTGGAAGAGATCGCAGAAAGCGATAAGGCCGCCCATTGTATATTTTGTAGTGTATGATTTATTTTTTGCTAAGTATTTTTGTGGTGTACAATAAAGTATATATAAATAAATAAATAAACTATGTTCATAATGTGCATTCATTCAGTTACTCATTGTACATACATATATTTTCTTTAAAACCAATTTGACAGTAAGATAGTTTCAACCTTAGTGAAGTTTCAATTTGGGTTTTATGCCAAACTTGGTAGAGCAATCATGAGTTCGCCTGAAGGGTTCCGTAGTTGGGATTACTTGGGACGAATTTATTCCAAAAACAAACTTAATATTGTAGTTGAAAATCCTGTTCTCCCATACATCGATATATGCCACGGTCAATTCTCCAACTGAAAATTTAAGTTGTTCATCTATAACTCGTTAACTTGTAAAGTCCACTATGCCGTGATAGTTGTCCTCTTAATTTCATTATATGTACCCTGCCATGATTTTTTTCACATCTCCATAAACCACCATTTAGCCGGCAGCGAGGCCGGGACACTTGACTCTAACAAAAATTTGCACTTAAATGCTTAATATTACGCAAGTGGATCCTTGAATCGAAAAGTGGTCTTAACAGACCACTTTTTTTCGTTTAAAAAATTTTTTTTCAAGATTTTATTTTAGCACTTTGTCGGCGTAATTAATATTTATACCTATGCCAAATTACTGCTTTGTAGTACTAAGCGTCTCTGAGCTACAGTGGGGTCAGACAGACAGACGGACATGGCGAAACTATAAGGGTTCCTGGTTTACTACGGAACCCTAAAAACATTTTAATGAATTTCATATGGTAGGTAACTTGTAACTTGTAATAAAATTCCTATCTACTTTGAATTTATATCAGAACGTGATAAGATTACGCTGATGATTTTGACTAATTAATGAACATGCTTAAATGCACGTTCGTGATAGCAAAAGTTAAAAAAATCTTTTGATCTTGGGAATGTATTCACTTTACTGACTGTAGGTATCAATATTGTTTTTATTACAGCTGCAAAATAAGATTGGTTATGTTTTTCGTAAAGCTTGGGTCCAAAGTTATAGGTACTCGTAACCGGTACGCAAATAAGGCCTGATATATGATCGTGGGCTCCCGGCTGTCATTCCTACATCTTTGACAGAAGGGTAGTCACAAGCCCAAAAATCTGCCAACCAGTCTTACCAAGTGGTTTCGTGTTGCCCAGTAACTGGGTTGTGGAAGCCAGATAAGCGGTCACTCCATGTAATATACTGGTATTCAGCTGGAAGCCGACCTCAACATAGTTGGGAAAAGGGTAGGAAATTGATTTAATTGTGTGGTAAAACCCAATGGCCTGGCACGCGACGATGGCAAGAGACCAGACGGCATGTCATTATTTCCATGGAAGGTGGGTAGGCCTTTAGTGTGGGATGCAACGTGTGTCGATACTCTTGCGCCATCCCATCTTCCTGGCACGGCGTGCTATGCTAGCGCTGCTGCTGTGGCTGCAGAGAACCTCAAGCGGCGTAAGTATAATAACCTAGTTGTTAATTATATTTTCGAGCCGTTTGGGGTTGAAACCCTCGGGCCGTGGGGTCCGAGTGCTCATGGCCTTTTTAAGGAAACCTCCAGACGGCTGGTTGACACTTTCCGTGACCCAAGGGCTGGGTTTTACTTTGGCCAGAGGCTAAGCATTGCCATACAACGTGGCAATGCTGTCAGTCTCTTGGGTACATTACCAGTCGACAGCGATGTGGATGAATTTTTCGACGCCCTATTTTAGTTTATGTATAGTTTTAGTTATTTTTATTAATTAATTACATATATTTGCTTTTTTTTAAGTACCTGTATTTAATTGTGTGGTCGTGGGCTAAGCAGAAAGAGAATGTAAGAATCGTGATCATAAGTGTATTCCTCAGACCGAGGCCCCTGGCAACACAGACTAACGAAAGGAACACGGGTAGGTTTTAGTCAGTAAGAGTCTGAGAAACCCTCACGCTCCGCCTAAAGCGGGAGAAGTTATTTGATAACTTCCCACGCAAAAAAAATTGTATCCCTCAGAGAAAAATGTACCTTTAACACATACAAAACACAGTTATAGTTATAGTGTATTCCAACAATGTTATCGCATTCAGGACAGCTGTACACAAATAGACACAGGTAAATTGCTCCATAACAACACTGACCAACACTATGATGGAACAGTTAGCGACTATTGTCTATCACATACGCTAAATTGAACTGTCCCGGTGGAGCGGGTTTGAGTTGATGTCGGGGGGTTAGATACTCTAGTACATAGACATACTAATACCTCATTGACACGGCGATGATCATGGTTCTTTAGACGCCTGGTCGGAACTAAAACAGCCATCTTGTTATCCCAATACCTTTTCACGAAACGATGTCACAAATGTTCACCAACACGCTCTCCCTCTTTTTGGATGCGTCTCCTGCGGTGGCTAGGGGCGAGAAGGCGCGAAATTAACACCGCTCCCCTGTCAATGTCATTCAAGCGACAAAAGATGCATAAAGCAGTGTAATGTACTTTAATTATTAACTGGGTACTTTCACTGTACGGTATCATTATATTTATATGTGAAGCTAAACCTTTGTACTCCTTTTTACGTAAATTACGCGGACGGAGAAGTATGAAATTTGGCACAGTTAAAGTTTATATGGAGGAGGAGTGCAGAAAGCTAATATTTTTATATAATATGCACTAGAAATAAATTAAATTAATAAAAAGACATCACACACACTACCATGCGTTTGACATACGCACATATAGTACCAGGGCCTCATGACTTGAAGATAGATAGTGTGACAGAAGAGACAGCTTAAGCATGACATAAGTAAGTGCTTTTTAATAGCATGAAATTATAAAGTACTTTATAATCGCATGGAATTAGTGTACTCATGGAATTAGTAAGTACTATAGAGTGTGTCTGTGTACGGTGTAGCAAAAATTAAGGGCGTGGTACAGACCATCAAACTGAACAAATTTCTCCCGGGGACCAACATCTTAATCGTGAAAAAAAAATATGTCGTCCCATACATAACACAGTACACACCGTACACACTGTATAGTACTTACTAATTCCATGAGTCGAATTTTGACCAGTGGTCGACCGTTAGTTATTATTTATTTCTCAATATATACGGACACTAAAAAGTTGTCAGTATTTCACTGTTCATACACTATACAAACATTCAGTATAAAACTGCCATGTGATCGCATAATTATACAGTAAAATATCATACTGATTTTACGGTGTAAACGGGGCCTAAATCTTGAATCTCTAAGAAGTACAGAACATACAATAAAATCACGCTTGTATTCCTCAAAGTGACAAGGTTAACCACAAGGTCCTTATCGCAAAGCTGGAACAGTTTGGTTTATCCGGCCAACTACTCATGTGGTTTGTCTTATACCTATTTGAGCGGAAACAGAAAGTGATTGTGAGGGGTTATGAGTCACCGTTTTATCTTTCCACCTCCGGGATACCAGAGGGATCTCACCTGGGACCGATTCTCTTTTTGATTTTCGTCAATAACATTGTTCATTTAATATGGCACTGCACATGCAATATGGCACCATTCATGCACCGCATCCAAGTCTTCCTGAAGAAGAAGAATGTCACAGTCTGTTTTAATTTCCCTGTACAGTTTCAATCAGATGATTTGAAACTGTACAGGGAAATTAAAACAGACTGTGACATTCTTCTTCTTCAGGAAGACTTGGATGCGGTGCATGAATGGTGTCAACTTAATATGATGACTCTCAATGCAAGTAAATGCTATCATATGAATTTTACGCGAAACAAACAAGTACGATCATCGTCTTATGCGTTGGATGGAGTTCCTCTGTAAAAGGTTAACACCACCCGTGATTTGGGTGTTGAACTTGACAGCAAGCTAACTTTCATCAATCATATTGACGTGATTGTGGCCAAAGCGTCAAAAATTTCGGGTTTTGTGAAGAGAGCCTGTTCGGAGTTTCGGTCCACTTCGGCATTAAAAGTGCTTTACTACACCCTTGTCAGAAGCACACTGTACTACGCGTCTCCAGTTTGGAATCCATATATAGTGTCCATATTAACGGATAGAACGTATACAGAAGGCCTTCATCAGGTACTTACGCTTTAGATGCCCTAGTTGCCCTCATCACGCTAATTATTCCCAAAGGCTTAATCACTTCAATATGTTACCACTTGAACAACGTAGAAGCATTTCTGATCAGCTCTTGTTTTACAAAATCATCCATAACCTGGCGGATGTACCCGAGTTATTATCAGAAGTTAATATAACTGTACCTAGGCGTACCGTAACTAGATCTCTACGCAAAATAAATACCTTTGCAACGTCCTCATCAAAACCTTGGTCTCAATGCCCCCTTGAATCGATTAATGGCTAATTAGTTTTTTTTTCAAATATGCCTGCCACTTTAACAATGTTGGAATGTTCTCTTATTGCACTCGTTAGCGCGTTTTACAGTTTTGAATTTTGAATTTCAATTTTATTGTTTATTTTGAATTTTAATTTTAATCATAATGTTTTAATTTTAATTTTGATTCTAATAATATTTTTGATTCTGATTTTAATTTTTTATCCTAATTTCGATTATGATTTTGTTTTTTACTTAATGTTTTGTTCTTTGTCTCTAATTATTTTTTCTATCCTCACTACGAGTAAAAAACCCTGTTAACCATTGACCGCCACGTCAAAAAAGCAAAGACGTGCCCTCGGCGCCAAGCTACGAATTAACCTTAAATCTGTCATGTAGTCGTGACCGTGGCGTGCTGGGTACATTTTGGTCTGTCATCCATACATGGATGTGGTGGTCAAAAGGTTAAAACGTATATTTAAGAAGCTATTTTTTATGTAAGTGCTGTATACGCTTGAAAGTGACTAATTCACCATAATTCAATGCTTATGTATCTTTTTTTTTCTAAATAGTTCGTTGGTGTACCTTTCAAATAAAATAAAATAAATAAAATAAGTGGTGCATCACACATTTCGCCAGTTATGTTATAAATGCCATGACGTAAAAGGTGGCCTTTAGCTGGGCACACGTTTACACTCTGGTCTGCTACTGCGAATTTCCTTAGAGAAAAATCCTAAGACAGGCTCACCATCCGACCTTGCGACCACAAAACTAACGAAGCAGTCTCTACACAAAATTGATTTTGAAGGTTGTTAGAGAATAATGAAATTCTACGACGGTGTAAGTGGCAGGAGAACTCCTTGTAAAATATTTCACCCCAAAGTATTACCTTCGTCTGCAATTCTAGCTAACTAAATCTTCGGGGAAAACAGAACTATGTCACTAGAATTTTATTTCATGTAAGCAAAACGACAGCTCCGTTTTGCTAAACGTGTGTGCTTCACGAATAGGATAACATTATTGCTTGGCTGCATAATTTAGGCACTGGGGCAGTTTTGACTCAGAAAAACACTTTCAGTATGAGCCTATACTGCAAGTTTATTTATTTTTCAACAAAGTGCAGTTTATATTCCAAATAACAGCTCATACTTAACTCAGATCTATACTTATAATAAATCGTAGCGAAGTCAAAATTTTACATTGAATATTTAAAAAAAAAAGAAATTGCTACGATGTCTGGGATCGATTCTAATGCCGAAAATATGTTTTTTTTTAATTTTTGTCTGTTTGTCAAATTGTAGTGTCTTACGACTTCCACGCGAATGAAGTCGCGGACAGAAGCTAATAATAAATAAATGAGTGATAATATATAATAACTAATACTATTGTAAAAAAAACAGATAGAAATAATTAAAATATATTTTACTGTGCACGACAGGGTCCATAATTGTTTATATTTATTAATACTTAGCACCTGTATGTATAAATTTTGGATTGCAATAAATATTAATTGATTGATTAAACACTAAGTATAGGTTTACACATTAAATAAAAAATAAAGACAATAAAATATCTTGACTACTACCTTAGTACTTATATACCTCGTCATATGTAGATATGAAGGAAGGTGTAGACCTTCCTACATGCTCTCCAAAGATACAGGTAGCTGTATCTTTGGAGAGCATATATGCTCCCCAAAGATACAAGTAGACCTTCGTTTTTATTATTTATTTATATATTAAAACTTTTTGCACTAGTAAAAATCTACCGTACAAAGGCGGACTTAATGTCTGAGGCTTTTTCTACCAGTCAACCTTAGGGTGATGCAGAGACAAAACATGGCAGGTGCAACATAAGAAGATAGAGATAATTAAATCGAGAATAACTATAAAATAAAATAAAATACCAATACATAAATAAATAAATATTATACATACCTACATATAAATTCAAACTCAAACCATTTATTTCAGTTATACCATTTACAGGCACTATTGTACTGCCAAGGAGTCGGTCAGTCAGAAATATGAAGTTAGTTGCCCATTCCATAGCTTGGTACCTATGGAAAAGAATGGGCAATAAACTCCATGGACACTCTTTTAAATTGCATTGTTACAAATATATTAGTTACGTCATTAATGAATTATACTCGTATGTGAGAAAGATGTAAAAAAGACGTACACGTTAAAAGCATCCAGACAAATAAAAAAAATAAAAACAACAATAATTAAAATAGGCAGCTAAAAGATGACCAGTCCCAACTAACGGTGCCCTTTCACGAACATGACGCATGGATCAGCACCATTCAGCTCAACCATTTTGAAGGGAGCTAAATGATCCAACACACGCGCCACCCTCAGCGAGACATTTGAGTGAGCATGACATATAACTATCAACCGCCAGGCCACATTCAATTCAATGAAAAACATATTACCCGGTAAATGGTAGCTCTATCTCGGTACATAGTACTCACACCTGAGCTCGGCAATTATATTATACAAAGGAGTACTAATCATATAATCTTCAGCAGCTCCAACAGTATTTTCAAATGTGAATCAATTAGTCGTGGTTATGGAGCAGGACCAGCATTGAGCCAAGCATTGTTATCAGCGATCTAATCCCCCAACGTATAATTATGTATGCCAACATATTGTGCGTTTTATACAAGATTTGAATTTCATCTCATTCAATTGAAGTAGGTATATAGGGTAGTATGTTATTGTAACATTTTAAACAAAATAACCTTTGTAAATAAATAACGATTTTATTTTTCTGACTACAAAATCCTGACAGCAACGCGAATACCGCCAAATGGCTCCCGCGCCTCTAACGACCAATCAACCCTGCACGTGGAAGGTTACATCGATAACCCAGTCGTGTCCGCTATAGGTTTGCCTAGGGTTAGCGATACTATAACTACTCTATGTAAATGTTGACAGACAAACAACAGACGATGGAAAAAAAGATGGAGACGTAAATCTGGTGGATGCCAAGCTTCACAGTTTGGCCCATCGTCGCAAGGTTGCCTGCTTGTCGGTCTTCTATAGATTGTACTTCGGAGAGTGTGCTCAGGAACTCCACGACCTCATTCCACCGGCCCCCTTCTATTATCGGTCATCTAGGCGCACTTCAGGTTACCATCCCTTCCTGGTGGCTATCCCACCAACACGCACTAAGCGTTTCCAAACTTCTTTTATAATGCGCACAGCAAAGGAATGGAACTCTCTGCCTGCGTCTGTGTTTCCGAACGCATATAACCCTAATCTCTTCAAAGTGAGAGTGAACAGGCTTCTTCTGGGTAAGCTCGCTCCATCGTCGACTTTGTTTCTGTCGCCTCTGGCATAGACTAAGGTCAAGAGCAAACCCATCACAAATAAAAAAAAAAAAAAAAAAAAAGAGTGTCATTCTGTCATGGTGGTTATTATTTCACTGTCCCTGATTACGAAGATAAGTATAAAATTATTACGTCAAATACTTGTGAATATAGCATGTAAAAAACTGGCCAAGTGCGTGTCAGCCCACGCACATTGAAGGGTTCCGTTCTGTTCCGTTCCGAATGTTTTCACATCTCCATAAACAACCATTTAGCTGGCAGGGGGGGGGAGGGGGGTACTTGACTCTAACAAAAATTTGCACTTTAATGCTTAATATTACGCAAGCGGATCCTTGAATCGAAAAGTGGTGTTGACAGACCCGCAATATTTTTGAACGGCCTATCCATAGATCTACTATGATATAAAAATACGGTCCTAAATAACGTACGGACAGACGCTCTAACGGATATTCGTAAAATAATTTAATCAAAGGAAATAATTCCTACAATGACTAAATCCCGCCTGCACCACAAAATGCGTTATCCCTAAACAAAGGACATGACCAGTTCCTGCCTTCGAATTCGGGACCATGTGCAGGATTACAGCTTTTACACTAAGATTTTAAAATAAATATCTAATTTATCATGGTTATATTATTCCGATTAAAGCCCAGGTTAAAATATCTGAAAAAAAACAATTTTATTTGCTTCCGCTTTTCTCATAAAATGCACTTCCTGATTTTGACGTTCCATTGTATCCATAATCATCCGGTAACTTTAAAAACCTACACGTATTATGGGAACAATAAACTAAGACCGAGTTATTGTCGATCAAGTGAATTTTAATGTCAAGGAATATGTATGTTTTGTTACCTAAAGTTATTTTATTTATAACCACGCCTACAGGTTAAATTAGGTTTTTATTGACGCGTGTATGTAATTCTAAGATCGAACGCCCTAACTTTTTAAATAATCGCTGCCTATAAAGGAGTGTTATTTCTTTGGCAAAGCATCTGACATTAGTGGCGGACACCTGTGTAGGGTTCAATGGGGCTACAATCTTTTTCATAAAATCGATAATTCAATTGATTCGAGTGAAAGCGTGAAAAATCAAATAGATTTTTGAATTTATATTTTATTTTATTTTACCGGTTTGAACTATGTTTAATTAATATTAAGTATAGCTTTATTATAGTTGTATCAAAGTGAATATTTATTTTGAATTAAACAGTCGACATTTTGTTGTTTTTGTTGTAAGAGTGAGGGATATTTGCCATTACACTGCCCTAATGTCATTCCATACGTAGGATAATTGAGTGAAAATATGGTTCTTCGGTTGAGTTCTTAGCTAGTAAAAGTAACTGATTTCGATTTTAGTGTGATACGTTCGAGAAAAAATCAATTATCGATTTATCGTTCTCAGATTGATTGCAATTCACATTCCTATTTACATATTCGGTCTTGGCGTCACGTCAGGTTTCATTGCAGTTCCCGACCCACGTTGTGTTTATGCGTTCGTTGTTTAAGGTGTGATTATTGTGTTCTATTTTTATCGACCATTACTATTCTTTACGGACATCTTCAAAACCTGGTTACCATTGCTATTCTCAAAGGATTCATCTGTTTGACCTACGATTCGGTTAAATGGCTATTACGATGAGATGCCTTAACTGTGGCATATTCGTAAGGCGGGTTCAAAGGCATATTCTGTCAACGTTAACCTTGCCCCTGTACGCGAGACTTGCCCGATGGTTGAGCAATCTGGTATGTACCTATACCACATTGAAATACTATTTAGCAACAAGACAGCTAAAAAGTCTGACACGGCCGGCGCACGGTGGATCGAAAATCGGCTGTAGAAGACATAGGATCTCGATTTCTTAAATGTTATTTTTTTGCTGGAAATGACTTCTGCTGACCATTACTGTTCTATAAAATGTCATATGAAGTAATTGTGTGCACAAATGGAAGAGTTATAATTTTTATAAGAAAAAAATGTATGGAGCTGACATGAAAAATGAGGATATCTCTGAAATCGCAAGGTTGGCCGTTATATCCTTGCACACTGTTATAGTACTATTTATTTGTGAATTTTTGACATACTTAATATTGCGGCATCACTTGCGATTTTTTTTTTTAAATCTTCAAAATTTTAAAAATAAAGTATATGATACATTTTAATGCTTAAATATGGCTATACCAAGTGTAATTTACAATATTTTTTATGCTTAGACCAAAACATTCTAAGAAATCACAAAGTCGTATTACCTACTTATTTGAAATGACATGGTAATTATGAATTACGTAATACGTAATCTTGTCTAATGCCTCAAGTCCACATTAGCTAATGATTAATAAAACTTAATACCTATATACCTAGTTAAAAGGATACGTACCAAAATAATTTGGGGTACTCGCTAATTTAGCGATTAGTGCAGGATTAACTTAATGAAAGTAATTAGATAAATGTGATACCATCATTAGTCAATAACAATAAATAGTCAAACATTGGATTCACAACTTCAGTTCATTTAGAGCATTTCTAATACTAACATCTATCCTACCGTGTCTTTTTACTCAGTGATCGTGAATAATGGAAAGCATTATAACAAATTTGGATTTGTTTGTTATTCTGAGCAATCAGGATGCTTCGTCTTTCGATCATGAAATATTGTTCAACACACTTGTTATTTGACTGGGCTCTTTTAGATGAAGACAGTGTTACCGTGAAAGAATTTTGTCGAAGATTTACACGGGCAGTTCAAAAGAGATGGTTACGATCCCACAAAAAAAGTGAAGTTTTTAGACGTGATTACAGTAATTGGCTTGAGGCACATATTGACTGGCCAAACTGCGTGCAAACCAATTTGCTCATTCAAGAATCAACAAGTGAAAATATTTCTACTGAACCTGTACCTGAACCTGTACCATCAACTTCAACAATGATATCAACTTCAACGATGACAAAAAGATCTCGAAAGCCGTTTGAAGATCTAAGTAACAAGCAGAAGAAGAGACGATCTGATGAACATATAGGCGATGACCCTAATGAAGTAGCTTATTCAGCTGCAGCACTTTTGAAAGGAGATGGTCGTGAGGATATTGCATCTGTTATTGAACATAATGCTCCAAAGTCCAGAAGCAGCAGCAAAAATCAAGGAAATGTTGAACAAACCAGTTCCTTCAACAATATTTTCACCAGAAAAAGCACTGGGTTTGCTACTTTCATTAAAACTATCGAAATGGCAATATATCACATTAAGGGAAATGACTATTCGAGAAGGTTCAAAGGAGATATATCCGTCTTACTATAAAGTGCAAAAAGCTAAGCTACAGTGCTACCCTCCGAAGACATTTGTGACTGTAACGGATTCATCTGCTAAGATTGCACTACAAGCGTTACTAGATTTAACAGTGACCAGAATTTTTGAAACTATTCGTAGTCCTGATGCGATACAAGATAAACAATTGATATTAATATCAAAGTGGGGATATGACGGTGCATCTAACCAAAGTAGATATAAGCAAAACATAGAGAGTGGTCAAGATGATTCCAGCATATTTATGACCTCTTTGGTTCCATTAAAGTTGACAGCTGACGGTGATACCGTATGGGTGAATCCAAAACCCTGCTCACCTAGGTATTGCCGTCCAGTCCAGTTTAGTTTTGTGAAAGAAACCAAAGACGTTGTCATAAATGGAAAAACTGCAATGGATAACGAAATTGAAGCTCTCGTTCCCTCAAAATGTCAAGGACATGAAATTAGTCACTAATTAATGATGACGATGATTGACGGCAAAATTAGTACATATCTGTCTGAAGCTAAGTCAAATGCGGCCTGCTACCTGTGTTTGGCTAAGCCTACAGAAATGAATAAGTTAGATGTCATTGCGTCAAAAACCATTTCTTCTGGTGTGTATGAGTTCGGATTATCATCACTTCATGCCCGCATTAATGTGATGGAATGTCTTCTACACATAGCTTATCGTCTCGACTTCAAAAAGTGGTCTGCAAGAGGAGAAGGTCACCAAGAGTTATTGCATTCACGAAAAAAACTCATTCAAGATCGATTCAAAGATGATCTCAACCTTTTGATTGACATCGTTAAGCAAAGATCAGGCACAACTAACGACGGGAACACAGCAAGGCGGTTTTTTGAATTTCCTGATAAAACTGCAGCGATCACTGGATTAGATGAATACCTAATACGCAGATTTGCTGTGATTCTGCAAGCTATCACATCTGGAGAGATTGTAGACGTGCCGAAATTTAAAGAATACGCTAGAACAACCTCTGAAAAATACGTGGAACTGTACGATTGGTACTACATGTCATCAACCGTCCACAAATTGTTGATTCACGGAGGGGACATAATTGCAGAAAATGCTATTGTACCAATTGGAAGACTTTCGGAAGAAGCTTCAGAGGCCCGAAACAAAGACTTTAGGAGGTTCAGAGAACACCATTCGAGGAAAAAGAGTAGACAAGCATTAAACGAGGATATCCTCAATATGCTTATCGTCTCTTCTGATCCTCTAATTTCTTCCACAAGACCAAAATTAAATGCCCACAAGAGGCAGACATACTTTAAGGAAACAGTAGAACTACTGAAACTTCAGGATCAGGAAGCTCCGACAGAGTTCTTAGAAGTTATATCTATTGTAGAGCCTGATTCTGAAGTGGATTCTGATGGTGACGAAGTATAAAATAAGTTAACTTTTATTGTTTATGTTAGGTTAGGTTAAGTTAATATTTTTTTTTAATAATTTGCTTTTATTTTTAGTCATACAATAGTTTACCATTTATTGTTATTGACTAATGATCACGTTTATCTAATTACCCTCATTATGGTATGTATCCTTTTAACAGGTATATAGGTATTAAGTTTTATTAATCATTAGCTAATGTGGACTTGAGGCATTAGACAAGATTACGTATTACGTAATTCATAATTACCATGTCATTTCAAATAAGTAGGTAATACGACTTTGTGATTTCTTAGAATGTTTTGGTCTAAACATAAAAAATATTGTAAATTACACTTGGATTACAATTTAAGCATTAAAATGTATCATATACTTTTTTTTTTTTTTAATTTTGAAGATTTTTAAAAAAAATATCGCAAGTGATGCCGCGATATTAAGTATGTCAAAAATTCACAAATAAATAGTACTATAACATTGTGCAAGGATATAACGGCCAACCTTGCAATTCCAGAGATATCCTCATTTTTCATGTCAGCTCCATACATTTTTTTCTTATAAAAATTATAACTCTTCCATTTGTGCACACAATTACTTCATATGACATTTTATAGAACAGTAATGATCAGCAGAAGTCATTTCCAGCAAAAAAAATAACATTTAAGAAATCGAGATCCTATGTCTTCTACAGCCGATTTTCGATCCACTGTGCGGCGGTTCGATTACATGTGAGCCATCAAAACTTAACAAAGCAGCGTTTATTTGGTGGATGGCATGAGCCAGGCTTATGAATAGTCAATCTATTATGATTATTGCTACACATCGCTGGATAGGACACCGAATATAAGTCAAGTGTGTAATATACATACAAGTCTGAATTTTCATAGAATTTCATAATACAGGTTTTTTTAAACAGTTAGGTACTCACACAAAATAAAAAGATATTTTATTTTTCAGCTGCCATTACATGCATTTGTTTATCACCCATTCTTCAACTTATTGAATACCGAACAGGCTGGCAATGAGAGATTGCTAGGTCATATAATGGTAGGTTGTGGGTGTGGTCTCTCAGTCAGAGGACTACGCTTCTATATGATTCCTGCAGACAGCCCGTTACTACCTATAATATCAGGTAAGATATTTGATTATCTAATTGCAGGTATTTATTATGTTTATGGTTAGTTGAAGAAAATATAACTTTTTATGTTCTGCAGTTCATGATGTGAACTTTGGTGCAGTAATTCCATGTGATTGGTAACAACCACAATACTATGCTGTATTTGTCACATTCAGTCTATAGGTGGATGACTAATGATCAACATTATAATAGCATTTAAAATCAATATTAATAAGTATTTGTATTTTTAGGATGCGGTAACCATCTATGCGTGTCGGGCCTGTTGGACTCGAGCAAATCGTCAGTTAATTCAGGATTCATCAAGGGGCTTACAAGATAATGTGGCGCCAGCCATACAGGCTGGGCACCAAGACTATGTGCTCGCAGCAGCATAATTTTTTGAAAATGTTTTGGTTTTCAATGAAAAGCATTTAAAGTTTTTTTGTTAGTTTTATGAATTTATTGTAATTAGTTATAAGTTCCCCGGACTTCAAACCCGAGACCACTCGTTAATGATAGACCATCTAATTGTACTTTGTTTATATTGTCCGTCTTTTCTACCTTTTTTATTAATGAATATTAAAAACAATTTATTCATTCAAATAATAGTTTAATTATTCAGTGTAATCCTCATCCCTTCACAAATAATATAAACCTTAAGGCGCTAGGTTTTTTTTCATACCATGAAACGAGTATACCCGCATATTCGTTTGCCCCCTGCAAACGATTATGCGGGTATACTCGTTTGCCCCCTTCATGGTATGAAAAAAAACCTAGCGCCTCGATGGCGTGTTGAATAGTAGAAATCATTCTTAAACTCGATAACCACAACGCCTAGCGCCGTCTCTTATCGAAAAACAGAGTTATTTAATAAAAACTTATCTTTATTTTTCTCAGTTTTCTGACCTTTTAGACTCGTGAAACTTTTTTATTTGTATACTATAGAATACAACAATTGCAAAAATATAACAATATTTGCTGCACATTGATTTTAACAACTAGGCAGGCGCTCACAGTCCCACTGGTCATGTCCTTTATTTAGTGATCTGTGGTGCGAGCGCTAAGTAGGTATGTATGTTATGACTGAAACAGTCAGTGCCAGATAACATAACATAGACACTCAGCACAAAATGAAACACATAACGTATTCATTATTATTAGTACTTGTACCAACAGTTTGAATAATATGAACTGTAATTTATCATGAAGTGCAGCTGCTGTTGAAATTAAATACAATTATACGAATTATGTGAAGAGCTGGGTTAAATCTGCGTATGTAGGTCGCGAGGGCGCCGGGCGTGTGGATGTTTTCGTACGGATACCTAGACTCTAGAAGATGAGAATGCATAATGTTATGGTCTTTGTCATCACGCTTTTTAATTGCTCAGTGATTGATCGCGACTATAGGTCGTAGTGGAGCAAAATGAAAGGTGAGTGGACTGAATAACATGTACAATGTTTCAAAGGATGAACTTACAATGATGACGGATAAAAGGCAAACAAGAGAATATGAACGTTAAGAATACGTGCAAGCGCAGCCTTGCATGAAGGCGTGCAAGCAACCACAGACTAAGTAGTACCCAGACAGTAATCTCCCATAGTAGAAAATTGCTATACGATAAGTATACACCTTTTGATTGTGACTTTTATTTTTTTTAATTTTATGGCAATAACATTTTGTCGCTCGTCGTGTTATGAAACCAAGTCTTTTGCTGAGGTTTGTCAAAACCAGAATAGTTTGATACTAGGCTTTTAAGCAACTTAACCGACTGTAAAAAAAAGGTTCCGTAACCCACGAGTATTAGAATTTGAAATCGTAAAAATACTATCATTTATTTACATAACCAAATTACAAGATGATTATTAACATTAACTAAATTAAATTAAAACTAAGTTAAGCTTAAAAAAGGCCCTCGGGGCATTGTACCGAGGATGCTGGCGGCATTTCCTCGCTGAATTGCAATGCTGATGCGTTGCGCGAGAAAGCCGCCAGCTTTTCGGTCACCAGTTACATCAACTAGACGTTTCGCGATTTCCGCAAATAACTTATGCGCACTGGGACCCCACGGACCGAGGGTCTCGACGCCAAAGGGCACAAAGTTGTACTCTCTGCCAAGGCCTCCATATTTAATAACTTTCAGATTTTCGGCATTTTCTGCCGCTGCACCCGCTTTAGAAGTAGTCCGTTGGAGGTGGGACGGTGCCAGTGTGTCTACACAGGTAGCATCCCACACAAGCATCCGTCCCAAACTCCACGGGACCAAAGACACACCATCAGGTCTTTTGCCATCATCTCTGACAATGCCAGTCGGCTCAAGAAGAGCAGGCACATTGATGCTGGCAAGAGACCGGCGGATTATGTCATTAAGTGTTGCATGTCTTGAAAAGCGGCCTGCACTTTTTTGACAACAAAGTCCGTGGTGATCCAGTCGGTCCACGTCCGTGCCACAAGGGCATGTGTGTGGAGTGCATACCGTGACCCCAAGCCGCAGACCAGTCGCCAGACGAAGCGAGGTCGGATCCAGGAAGGTACCGGTATATGGAGAAGAATGGGCATGTAGCCAATGACCGGCCTCTCTGGTTCCGACCGCCAAAAGTCTTGCGCGATCCGGACCTGAACTGCGGCTCAGAATCGATTTGTATGTTAAATCGCAATAAATATCGTCCCAGCTCCTCTGAGATTTTAGGTTGTCTGGAAATTCTTTACCCGGGCAAGCAATTTGAAAAGCATTCTTGGCATCCTCCAAGCCCGCAGTCTCATAGTTTGTGGGCAAAGCCCTTAGGACATTACCTATGAGACGTGACGTGCTATGGGTGGACGACAAAAAGGCTGGGGAAGCAACACTCGAAATTTTGCGGATTCCTAAACCGCCAAACCGAATAGGGAGGGATGCTTGTAACCAAGATGGTTCATTGAGCTGAATATTTAAAATCGTTTCTAAACTAGTTTTGACTAAATCGTCTATTGGTGAAAGCAAATTTGGATGTTTCCAAAAAGGGCTACAGCGAAGCACATAAGTAAATTTAGGGACAAAAAGGCAAAACTTTAGAATTATAAGAGCATAATGAGGACTGATTTCGAGTAAACAATTTGCGTGACGTTGGAATTTAGAAATAGTGTTAGTAATATAATCAGGAAAAGATTCTTCAAAGATGGGAGAACCCAGGAGGCAAAGTGACTTTCTGTCTACTATTTTGATATTCGGTGCCAGAAAATTTAATTTGGATTTTAAATTATCCAAACCGTAAGAAGTTTTTTGAATGAAGAGTTCACATTTGCTAAAATTTAATTCTAAACCAATATTTTCGAAATTTGTTTTAATATCTGATAAGTCAGATAGCACAGTGTCCACATCGCCTCCCAGGGTTCCGTCATCCAAATACCAAACGTTAAATTTTGATTTTAAATTTTGAATAATCGGATTTATAGCCAAGCTAAAAATTGCTGGCCCGAGGGGATCGCCCTGCTGACAGCCGACCTCCGAAGAAAGTTCATGGGAACGGTAAATTAATTTTGAAGGTTCTGCGTAGCAGGTAAGCAGGTATTGATAGAGTTCCGGAATTTTGTTCTTAACTTCTGTCAGCATGGCATCCCTGTTTACTGAATTGAAAGCATTTTTGACGTCAATTTTGACTACAATTTCGCAATCATCATACGAAAGGTAGGTTCTTAAGGCATGGACGGCTGCCTCACACCCACCTTTCGTGCCAAATCCTAATTGTATAGGTTCGAAAACAGACTGTAATTTAGATTTGATATGTCTCACCGCAATTTTGGTTGCCAAACGTCTTAAAGTTGACCCCACAGCAATGGGTCTCACCCCTCCGTCCTTTTTAGTTAGGGCGATCAAATTAGCACCAAATAAAAGTGAGGCAATATCAGCGTTGATTTTGCCTGAAAAAATAAAATTTATTAATTTTGTAATAGAGCAAATAAGCTGCACACCTGCATCACCCACAGAATAAGAAGTTAAATCTTTTAAATGTTGGGGTGAGATTCCGTCCAGGCCGGCCGCTGAACCGGTTTTAAAAGAAATTATTGCGTCAATAACGTCTTTTCCTTCGATTTCGAGGCAGGCCTGGTCTGCTGTAGGAGAGTCGAAAAAATACGGGATCACGGGAGCCGGGGGATGTTTCGAATGCAAAGCCGAAAGGGTATCAGGAGTATCAGGCGACAACACGTCGTTAGTAAAAAGAAGACGTGCGGCGCCTTTGAGATCCCCGTCGGCAATTTTGCCTTCAATTAATTTAATTCTAGATAATGTTCCCCTCTTGGGAGAATCAAAAGGTGAAGATGTTTTTGTTAAACAGTTATTTTTGATTTTTTGCGTTAGAGAAATAGTAGCCTCATCTTTTTTGACATGCAAAGTGGTATACGAAAAAAGGAAGAGATTATGCCAGTCTACAATTTGGTTGCTCTCCACACATTTTTTAATCAAGCCTGAAAGGTGGTTTGCGACGGAGATCCTGGCGCTGCGCGGGACTCGTTTGATAACAGGCACATTATTTTTTAGGTAACTAAGGTACAAATGGAATGGGGTAGAATTTGGACTGTCGGAAACAGGTGCCGGTAAAGAAACTGGGTCTAAATTTAGAGCAGGGCCGTTCTGGCTAATACAAAGACGATGTTTTTTTGAAATATGAATGTTAAGACCCCTTTTTGATTGAAAAGATCTATCGCAATGTAAACAAATGTAATTTTTATTTAACGTGCCATCACCGGATTGGGTTGCGGTATGCATCCACTTACCAGAAAACAACACTTGAATAGAGAAAAACACTCAACTAAACACAAAATAGAAAATATCACTAAAATATAACTATTTTAAAGTCTTTCAGAAGCGTTGACGTCGGACGTCAGGACGACACGCCATAACGTTGCCAAGGAGGACCGCAACGTCTGAAACAAAAAGATATTTTATTATTTGTTCAAAATTGGGAGCTGCCTACACTTTGGCACAGCAGTTAAGCCTTGATTAACAAGAAAACGATCAAATTTGGACATCTAGGGCCACGTAAAATATGTAAATTTAAATAAATATGAGCTGTGAAAAAGTGACAGACAGTGACGTGACAGATCCAATCGTAATGAATAAAATGCATTTGGTATCATTAATGTGTACTTTAATTTACTTTTGAAACGTATATTTAGATGAAAACTGAGTAAAAACAAAATTTAGAGTACTCTTCAAGCTTTATAACTGAATTTAAATTGCTTCCACTATTTTACAAATTCACAACATAGTTTAGAGCTTGGCATTGTTAATTTTTGTTGGGTTAAAACAACATGCCTTGTTCAGACTATTTCTTCTGCTTTGGACTTCTGATCTTGAGAATCACATCTTGAACTTCAGGAATAACTGCTTCTGTAAAAGTGAAGACAAGTAAAACAAATATTATGAAAACGAGTTTCAGATTGTAAAACCAGAAATATCTGCATAGTGCTACGTGGACTTGCTCACTAAGGATTTAGTACCAGCACAATTACTACAATTATTTCTATCTTTATTATTTGTTTGTTTTTTAAACAATAGCTTAGGTAATACAGTCAGATCAAGTTAGATCTTTGTGTGTATTTCTTCTTTTGGTAGATACGATTTTTTTTTGGGTGGGAAATTATCAAATAACTTCTCCCGCTCTGAGCGGAGCGGGAGGGTGTGTCAGACTCTTACTGACTAAACTCACCCGTATTCCTTCCGTGGCCTGTGTTGCCAGGGGCCTCGGTAACCCTTTTACACTTTCACGCGACCCCGGCCAGCATCGGCACTAGTGGACCCCTACACTTTTGCTGACATCTCTTTGAGGCGCGCGTGCAACACAACGCGTTGTCGACCCGGGCTTGGTCCTTATCGGACGGCAAGCTACCCATTGCTGGACACGGCAGCTTCGGGAGGTTCCTGTGTCGGATAAGGCGGGCGGAAACGCCCGGGTGTCACCACTGCTTTGCATTGCTCACCGTCCACAAGCCCGGGAAGGAATTCCCGACGCCCAGGGCGTCTCCTGCGGTGGCTAGAGGCGAGAGGGTGCGAAATTTGCCTTTCCCTCAACCATCCCGCCTCCTCCTTCGCGAGCATTACTTCTTTGCAGAAGGAGGTGACGGCTGCCCATGCCGTCTCGCTCCGTACTATGGCCTGAACCAGGGCCGGACGCGAGAGATCTCTGCCGCCAAACCCCTCCACGAGGACACGGCGGTGCTCTGCCTAAGCCGGGCAGACCTCCACCGTATGCACCACCGCGTCCCCCGGGCGACACAGGAAGCTCCCGGAGCTGCCATGTCCGGTGAAGACCTGCGTCAGGCGGACGGTGAGGACGCAGTGGCGCCTCTCTAGCCACTCCTCAAAGAGGGGACATATCACCGCAATTGTGGCGTGCCCACTGGGTTGCGACAATCACACTCTCTATGTCACCATGAGATCCCGCCGGAGCTCTGTCTTCTGTGCCGTGTTTTCTCCGGCAGCGGAGTTACGCCTTGGCGTTTTACCTCCTACCGACATACGTGCGCGAGTTTTTTTGCCTCCAGATCCCATGGCAGCAATCCGGCAAGGAGGCTAACCGCCTCACCAGATACCATACAGTATCCCCGGACCAGCCGGATGGCCATGACCCTTTGGGCCGCGCTCAACTTGCGGGCTGACCGCAGCGCCAGGGAACGCGCCCACACAGGAGCCCCGTAAAGAGCCATGGACCGCATGACCCCCGCGTAGAGCCTCCGGCAGGAGCCGTTTGGACGAGCCGAGAGTCACTTGTACTCCCCTTCGTTGTGATAATTTTAGTACTGAACCATAATATGTATGATAGCTGACAAACACAAACCAAGAACCAGATTTTTTTTTAATAATAATAATAAAAACCTTATTTCGGGTGGCATAGACTAGAAGAAAGTTAAAATTCAATTTTATTTACGTAAAGTAAAAAATATGTGCTATATTAAGGTTTCTATACCTTAATCTAGTACATATTTTTACTTTACATAAATATAATTGAATTTTAACTTTTAGAACATTTAGAACCAAATCCATCCAAAGTTATACACTTCAAGACTTGTTCACCTTAATGCTTACATAAGCTTGAGTAATAATAAATAAAACATGTACCTACATACAAATCCATACATTTGCTTTTAAATAACAAAATTTCGAAGTACCTAGGACCGACTCGAGTACCACCTAAGTTCTTTTTGAATAGCAAATTACACATTATCTTAAATGTTCCACAGAATGGCAACACAGATTTAAAGAAAAATAACTTTTCGAACTCAACGGAATTATGTATTCAAATATAGAATTTGAAATTCATAAGAAGTCCCTATATTTCGAGAGAAACATGGTTATTTATCGAAACATCTTTCACTAGGAACGCGCTCTAGAAAATGTGTTTTTTTTTTTCTCTATTTTGTCATTTCCCCTTTGAATATTCACGTTCACAATCGAGTAGTTCGACGCGAATTTTAAAATGTTTAGCACTTTTTCGTGCAGTTTTTCAAGCATAATAATGTTCGTTGAGATGTAGTTATGAAGTCTGCCATTTTATTTTATTGCTGCCATATAATGTCTTATGAAACCGTCTGGAATACGTGAGATCAATAACCTTCTTTTAGAACGTCGTGAGTAGATAAGAAAATATCTCACAGAGTACATTCTGAATAATCAAAAATAACATTAGCAAAGTCGGTAAGATCATTAGCTGAAATATGTTGTATTTGTAGAAATTCTCAAAATTCTTCTCATCAAGCTCTTAATTAGTACTTACGTCTTCAATTTGGGAATTGATGCTTACGTCTGCAACCAAACTTTTCAGCTAATAAAACTTACGTGGCTTATTCAGCTCTACATATATGACGGCACCGTCTTGTTTTGTTGCGAAGTTACTGGAACCACCGAAGAGGTCGGATGAGAGTGACACTGGCTGATTACTGTCACTCTAGCAGTGCGTCGCATCGATGGATGTGAGGCACCTACAATTATTTTTTTATTGGCCGTATAAAAAAACCAGGCTCTTAATAATTAATTAAAATCTAGCCTTTAAGACTAATAAGCAATTTAATCAAACTTATTTTTTTACGTGATAATGATGACATGAAATGAAATTAATTTATTTTCTGTAAGTAGGTTTGTAATTTGTCAATCATATTTAAAAAAAAAAAAACATAGATGAGCTTGGAATTATTTTAAAACTTGGAGTAGTGTTAATTGCACTTTACACAAGGTCCGTTCCACTTTCTTGGAGTCTGATATAATAATAAAAACACTTTGTTAGTGTGTTATATGTGTGTGTCATTGTCACTAATATTTCTTCAATTTTTACATTACACTAACTCGAAACATATTGTTCTTTTTAGTCTATGCACTATATTTGTGCAAACAGCTGAATTGCCTCAACGTCCACATGTCGGTGGAGTCGGTGTTCAGGTTAAGACCATGTTCAACCACCACAATCTTTACCCCCGATCATGTTGAACACCCAAATGGGAAGGATTTCAATACATTGGTCATCTTTTATTCGTCCAATTCAACCCATTGTTGTTAGGTAACTAATAATGACATTAAAGTAATACTGAGAGCAGAAGTGTCATGGGCCTCAGCGAATTTTTGAATTATGTTGGTGACGGTTTCACGTTTTAGGTCACGATGGAGGTCATTATTACTTATATACCAGGGCGCGTGAACTATACTCCTGAGTACCTTATTTTGCAATGTCTATACCATTCTTATATTGGTTGGTTGTACAGCCCTACAGTTGGATGCCATACGTTAATATCGGCATGAGAATAGGGTATCTTCTGATGACAGAGATGATGTGAGGGGAGCCGCTGTCGTACCACGCGCACGACGAAGTGCTAGATTCCGGTTCAGTCCTGATGATATTGAAGCTATTGAACCATTAATATGATGACCACTTCTGTTAAAGGCTATCCCGCGTAGTTATACGAGTAGTATGCTTAACTAAAATCGGATAGGTAAGTTATTGATTATTACTTAACCAAGCACATTTCTAAAGCTCGCAGGCCGGGTCATGCGCTGAATAGAATTAGAACTAAACATATTGAACACATCATTTAGTATTTGTCAATGTCATAATAGATAGCCACTAACCAGTCTCGATATTCAATGATATTTAGTGCAATATAGCGTTTAACCTATATAGAGTGAATTAAATATATTGACACCGACAGCCCTTGAACGCCCTTGGTTTAGATGTGCTGATGGCGTTCAGTTTAATTAGCGAAATTCACCCTTAATGAGCTGCCATGTAAGAACAAAACACTCTACAATTCAATAATTTTTTCCAATTTCACATCTCAACCAGTGCGGGGTACATTTGGCAGTTATCGGTATGTTGATATTAGTATCGATAAACGTCGACATGGAATGACATTGCGTTGTTTACGAGCGTATCGATAAAATCGGACGCGTTTTCCAGCTGTCCAGGATCAGTAATTTTAGAAGCTACTCGTATCTTTATTTGTTTGAATTTCAATTACGAACGGCATTGCCGTAAAATGTTTGTAGCGATGTGATGTATTTTTGGATTTTATTGTTTTGATTTTGTGTGGGACTTAGGGGCTTCACACACCTGTCTGCCGCAGCCGTAGCCTGTCGTGTGGTCGAGGCCTATCTGACGGACAGGGCCGTCATCTACCCTGGTCACCAGAGAGTGTGGAACCGGCAAGAGATGTCGTGCGGTGTCCCAAAGGGATCGGTGCTGGGGCCGCATCTGTGGGACATCGGATACGACTGGGTGCTGCACGTCGACCTCCCTAGCGGCGTCAGCGTGGTGTGCTACGCTACGACACGTTAGTCCTGGCGCAGGGGAGGTCGCACCAGGCGGCGGCCGAATTAGCGGCACGCGGGTTTGCGACAATCGTCGAAAGGATCCGGCAATTGGGACTCGAGGTGGCCCTGCACAAGTCCGAGGCCATGTGTTTTCATGGTCCTCGGAACGCGCCACCGTTGGGGTCTCAAATAACGGTAGGAGGGGTTTCCATCGGCGTCGAGTCGACGATGAAGTACTTGGGACTCGTCCTCGACAGCCGGTGGAACTTCGTGGAGCATTTCCGACGTTTGGCTCCCAAACTGGAGCAGGCGGGCGCTGCATTGAAACGGCTCCTGCCCAATCTAGGGGTCCAAACGCCTCCTGCCGGAGGCTCTACGTGGGAGTCGTGCGGTCCATGGCCCTCTACGGGGCTCCTGTGTGGGCGCGTTCTCTGGCGCTGCGGCCAGCCCGCCGGTTGAGCGCGGCCCAAAGGGTCATGGCGCGGCACAGCGAACGGAGCTCCGGCGGGATCTCATGGCGACATGGAGAATATGGTTGTCGCAACCCAGTGCTGGGCACGCCACGATTGCGGCGATAAGTCTCCTCTTTGAGGAGTGGCTAGAGAGGCACCACGGCGTCCTTACTTTCCGCCTGACGCAGGTCCTCACCGGAAACGGCAGCTTCGGGAGGTTCCTGTGTCGGATAAGGCGGGAGGAAACGCCCGGGTGTCACCACTGTGTGGATCGCCCGGAGGACACGGTGGAGCATACGTTGGAGGTCTGCCCGGCTTGGGCAGAGCACCGCCGTGTCCTCGTGGAGGCGATCGGCGGCAGAGATCTCTCGCGTCCGGCCCTGGTTCAGGCCATGGTACGGAGCGAGAAGGCATAGGCAGCCGACACCTCCTTCTGCGAAGCAGTAATGCTCGCGAAGGAGGAGGCAGGACGGTTGAGGGAATGGCAAATTTCGCGCCCTCTCGCCCCTAGCCGCCGCAGGAGACGCCCTGGGCGTCGGGAATCCCGGGCGGATTTCCGGCCACCGTAAGCGCGGGCTTGCGGAAGGTGAGCAATGGGTAGCTCACCGTCCGGTAAGGACCTGGCCCGGGTCGACGGCGTGTCGTGTTCCATGCGCACCTCAAAGAGATGTCGTCAGCACAATGTGGGGGTCCACTAGGGCCGATGCCTGCCGGGGTCGCGGGAAGGTACTAATGGATCACCGAAGCCCCCGCAACACAGGCAACGGAAGGAATACGGGTGGGTTTTAGTCAGTAAGAGTTTGACACACCCTCCCGCTCCACCCAGAGCGGGAGAAGTTATTTGATGATTTCCCACTCAAAAAAAAAAAACCTAACTGGTGAATTGTGAGGTACTATAGGTGCACCCCTGCCTACCCTTCGGGGAATATTGGCGTGATGTTATGTTATGTTATGTATGTTATTAGAGCTGACTTACTTATTAGGCAGCTAAAAATTTCTTCGACACGTATCGAAAATAATTCGGGCTAAAAGCCCTTATGATTTTTTTTTATCGTTTATTGGCCTTGCCGAAAATTAGTTATTTATTTATTAATTTGCTAACATGTAAAACACTGGTTAGTAGGTATCTATCAAAATTTCTTGACACAGTATTAAGACACGCACCCTGTAAGGGCACTGGAATTTTATATATTAAATAATTGAGATATAGATATTAATGCAATGAACAGTCATTTTACTGCTTCGTCCAATTTTGATAGGACAATAAAATTGAATACACTGAATTATCTTTCTTCACTTCCGACTCCCAGTTATTCTCCATTTGTTTTTGGTCAGTTCTCCGCATGTGATGTTAAGAAGAGCATACTATCGATTACTTCCAATGCAGTAGGAAGTGACTGTATCAGCCGTAATATGTTAGTCCCTGTGCTGGACGTTATCCTTCCCGTCATTTGTCACATCCTCAATTTTTCTGCATCAAGTGGTGTCTTTTCATGCTCATGGAAAGATGCTCAAATAATTCCTTTACCTAAAAAGTCGAATCCCACATCCTTTGCTGAATACCGTCCAATATCCGTTTTACCATTCCTATCCAAAGTCCTTGAACGTTTGATTCACAATCAAATAAGCACTTTCCTCTCTAAAAATAATCTCCTCAACCCCTTCCAGTCTGGCTTCCGTCCTGGTCATAGCACAACTACAGCGCTTCTGAACATTACGGATGATATAAGGTCTGCCATGGAAAGCGGTAATCTAACGGTCTTAGCTTTGCTAGATTTCAGTAATGCTTTTAATACTGTTGATTTTGATGTTTTGCTTGGCATCCTATGCTCCCTTAACATATCTCCATCGGTAATTGACTGGTTTCGTACTTACTTGTTCGGTCGCCGGCAACGTATTTGCATTGGAGAGACCTTGTCTTCCTGGAGTAATACTTCTGCCGGTGTACCTCAGGGTGGCGTTCTATCCCCTTTACTTTTCGCAATTTTTATTAACTCTATCTCTGACGAACTAATTTCTTTCTACCATCTTTATGCAGATGATTTACAAATTTACTCGCGAGCTCCTTTGGGAAATCTGTCCGAGGCTATCTTTACGATTAATCGTGACTTGGCCCGTATATGCGAATGGAGCAAGAGATATGGACTTATGGTCAACCCCATAAAGACGCAGGTTGTGGTGGTGGGCAGTTCTAGGATGATCTCAAGGATCGACTGGACGACTCTTCCCCATGTTTCTTTTGACAACTCAGTTGTTCCCTTCAGTGAGAAAGTTAAAAACTTAGGAATATTGATTGATAAGAACTTCTCTTGGACTGCCCAGCTACAGGAAGTTAGCCGCAAGCTATATGCATCCGCTGCAGCTTTGAAGAGATTGCGTAATTTTCTACCGACTGCCACCAAGATTGCGCTTGCACAAACGCTTCTTCTACCCATCCTTGACTATGCTGATACCAGCTATCTTGACCTTACCCAAGACCAACTTGATAAACTTGAGCGGCTTCAAAATTTTTGTATAAGGTTCATATTCGGTTTGCGTAAATTTGACCATGTTTCCGAATTTCGTGTGAAGCTCAAGTGGTTACCAATTCGCCTTCGCCGGAATGCTCATATTCTTTCCCTTTTGTATAATGTCCTCTTTTCCCCTTCCACCCCTCTCTATCTCAAGGAACGTTTCCAGTTTCTTGGCGACTCCCACACGAAATTTTTAAGGTCATCAGATAACTTGAAGCTTAAAATGCCTATGCATTCCACAACGTTCGTCGACAAATCCTTTACTGTCCAGGCCACTCGTTTGTGGAATGCTTTGCCAGTTCAAATAAAACGCGCGCAATCGTTACTCGCATTTAAAAGACTCGTAAAGGAACATTACTTGTCGCTGTGAGCTTGTTCTCGTAACTGTAATTATCTATAGTCTTCATTTATTTTCGTTGCTTATACATTTAATATGTATGTATTTATGTATATATTATTTAGGATACATATATATATATATATATATATGTATACATATATATATATATATATATCTGTGTATCAATTTTAGTATATTGTATTTATTTATTTTTTTTACACCAACGACAGCCCCACTTTATGTTCAGGCAAATCACTGTCCATCCTATGGTTGCCTGGAAGAGATCGCAGAAAGCGGTAAGGCCGACCATTGTATATTTTGTAGTGTTTGATTTATTTTTTTTCACGTATTTTTTGTGGTGTACAATAAAGTATATATAAATAAATAAATAAATAATTGAATTAAATTAAATTACATAATATAAAGTAAAGCGCCTGTCCGGGTTCGAACCTACGACGTTGTAACTGTTCCTAAATTACCCTAGGCTGATAAAATTTTCGTTTTTCCTAATTTTGTTACTATGACTGTTTAGTTGTTTTTCCTCAAAATGAGGAACCGACCGTTCCTCATTTTGAGGAAAAGCCGCACCTCATCGCCGTGCGACTCTGTTGAGCTCGTCTCTAGACTGGTCACTCTCCCACCGACAGAGATTAAATGAAATCCAAATATGAAGAAGTCCAACGCCTTGTCCCATTAATAGAACAAGGAAAGGGTTGAAAGCAATAGTAAATAAGATTTAGGAATTCATAGTTATGAAATTGGATGTGATTTTAGAAAGACAATAAATAATAGAGGGATGTATGTATATTATTATATAGATTTGTGAGTAACTCTAACGCTAGCGTAAGAGGTATTTGGTCAGGCATTACTCACACGATACTTTACATCTGTACTTGGAGTACTCAGAGCAACACTTCCATAAAGTGACGCAAGCGGCTTTTCAGCGGCATTACATCGGCATTATGCTCTTTTGGAGACATGGTCCCTAGCAGTTCTTTCGAACTGATAAACGAGACGAAGCGGCTTTCCCTGCAGCAACCGTGTGGACCGTCCTTGTCTAACAACGGGGCGGCTAGTTCCAGCGGCATTGCGTCGGCATCATGCCCTTAAGGAGACATGGTCCCTATCAGTCCTTGGACTGGATAAGAGATAGATGTGGTTTCCCGAACACCTGGAAGTTCACCCTTTGCACAACAAGCATATCTGCAAGACACGTGTTCATATCAATCTAACCGAATTATTGGTTTGTGATAAAGAATACAACATTCAAGAATTACTAGATAATAAGAGTTGAGAATCGAAACTCAAGAATTATTAATTAATAGAGCTGTGGATCAACTCTCTTAAAGATCTATAGACAGCCCCAAAGCGTTCATCACTTCCTAGTGTTTGAGCTGAGGAGAAGAAGTGATGCAACAAACTCCCCAGCAACACGTCTCTGTCTATTTAGTTACAACAACTTTAATTACACTATCAGCCTAGGATAAATATTATAATGAAAGGCTGATCCAGTCGTTGCAACAAACTCACACACACACTATTTTAAGTACTAAATTAGTCTAATCGGGGCTTTAACCCAACTATAACTCATACTCGCTATCTAGCGACAGCCCACTCGGACATGACCCTCGGTATTCACCAAGCCTCCTAACTTAACTCGCCTAGACTCGAGCGTCTGTATCTTTCAGTGGTCTTAAATCGCCTTGTTGCATTCATCTTGGATAGTTAGGACAAGGAGGGATTACAAGTAAACAATGTCAATATAAAATAAGGTTAGGAATTCATAGGTAAAAACATTAAGGAAAGGAAATCCTAATTTATTACTTTTCCTTTGATTATTATAGTAAGAAGACATGGCAGGAATACAAAAGGGTTGATATGTGACAGGTAACGCTTGCGTTGGGGAATACGAGTATATTACTCTAAGTTACGTTAATGGATTTCTTTACAATAACTACAGCTGCTGTAAAGCAGTCCCACGTCACTTGGGGTGGCCCAAGTGACGTGGGACTGCTTTACAGCAGCTGACAGCTTCGTGCGTGTATTATTAGACCTGAACGCATAGGACCACTAAGGACACAGCTATGATTCTAACAAGCCACGTTCCCAATTCTACAATAGAAACAAAGTGACATCAAATAAATTCAATATACCACATCTTAATAAGTTTCACTCAAAAAATTACGCTCAGGCGGGTTTGGATACGCGGGGACCCCTTTTGCGCGGGGCCCAAAGCAATTGCTACTCTTGCTACATGGTAAATCAGGCAATTAGTTATTCCGTCGGTTATAGTTTTCATAAAACTCGATTTTAGATCTGAAGAGGTGCCCATTTTTTCTAACGAATATAAAACTTTGCAGAATATATATATTGCTGATAGTGTTAGAATTTGTTGTTTAGTAAAGTAAACATGCATTACATTTCTTCTTTTTGCTAAATAAATTATTATTATTATTTCCTTTATTCCATTGAATACATATTATTTACATTTATATTTTTTTATAAAAATATACTAAAAACATTTAAAAATATAAAAAATAGCAGCCCACCGGTGTCGGGAACAGGGTCCAAGCTACAGGTGGTCGGGGCTCCTGAGAGAGGAACCTCCTGACGATACGCACCGTGTCCAGATGTACCGCTCTCTGGATTAAGCCCTTGATCCAGCTGCCTAGCGAGTGCCATTGGCCGTCACGACTATCGGCACAATGATTGTTGTATCCACATCCCACATGTCGTGAGCTAGGTCAAGATACTTAATCTTCTTATCTTTTTCAGCTTTTACGAAGTTCTCGTCATGCGAGACCACTATATCAATAATCATTGTGTGACGCGCTAATCGATCTATCACCACTATGTCTGGCTTATTAGCAACAATAGTCCTGTCAGTGATGATAGATCGATCCCAATACAACGTAATATTGCCATTTTCAAGAACTGGGTCGGGCGCATACCTATAGTACGGTACAGTGGCGTGCCTAGGGTTTCAAAATAACGCAAGCTCAATAAAATTTTAACCGATTTCAAAAAAAGAAAGTTCAGTTTTCGACTGAGTATGTAGGTACCTACGTATGTATCATCGCAATTTTCTCATAAACTACTGATTAGGTACAATAAATTAAAAGTGAATTCATCCATCCATCTTCTTCTTTCCTCTTCTTTCTTCAATTTCACTCTTGCTTGTCGTGCGGTGAATGAGGTAACCAAAGCACACTGAAGGCATGTTAGTGCTAGATTGAATATAATGAACATATCAGCAATTGCATACCTCCGGTGGCTTTGAAAAAAGTCGTTTGGTTTGCTTCATTGCTTGAGGGAACAAAGTTATGGTAAGTAGTTGCTTCCTTCGTTATAGGACCCAGGTTACAGACAAAAAAAAAAAACAAAACAGAAAGTTACAAAACGAAAGTTAAAAAATAGCCAGATAGAATGTAATAAGGAATTTAAATAAATTATTTATATTCTAATTGGAATCGTCTATCTTTCTTAAGAAATTATTTAATTAAATCAGAGTAAAATGTTGGTGATCGTTTTAATTCTACCAACAACTGTTTTTCAATAGCTATTATTGATAATTCGGAAAGACGCTCTTGACCTTGTGTATTTCTCAGATAGGTATGGATACGTTTAAGAGACGAAAAAGCACGTTCCGCGGAAGAACTTGTAGCCGTAATAGTTACAACAAGATACGCTAACTTTAACAGCTCGGGAAAGGTATCTTCTAGGTTATTCTCATGAATGAAATCAATTAATTCGAAAACATTACGATCTTTCAGATCAGGACTAGAATACAAGCAAATCAATTGGCTTTTTAATGTTTGTTTGTCGACATAGTTTGCATAAATGTCAAACAATGAATCTAATTCCTCTGTAGGAAAATGTGAGTGATAATTGTCAAATTTTTTGTTGTTGAGCAGTTGGAAAAACTTTAATTTATAAATTTCAGAATATCGGTCAGTAATTACGGTATTAATGTTATCAATTACTTCTACAAAAAGTCGTCTGTATTCCGTTTTTGCACAGCGTACGTTGCGTCTCAAACGAGGAGCCGAGTTATTTTGCAACGTGTTCTCATAAATTTGATCAAATTCGGATTGAAATTCAGCACGTAACCATGCCTGAAATTCCTTTATTTTATTAATACAATAACCGACATCAACTTGTGATTTTTGTAGAATATTGTACAAGCAGTCAGTTTTTTCAAATATCCGATGAAAGATAAAAAGAAAAAAATTGAAATTAAAAGATCGCAAAGTGTTTTCAAAATTCTCCGCAGCTAAAATCGTATCCCCGTCCCAGTTCTGTGGATTGTCGCACAGATCAGAAAACAACTCAATAAGTTTACTTTTTTGTTCAAAAACCGTGTTTACAACTCGCGACATGTATGTCCAACGAGTTGCGGGAGCATTAGGCAATTTTTTGCTGCAATGAGTATCGTAAAAAGCAGCTCGTTTTGTACTATTACTAAAAAAATTACACAAAGCCTGAAGGGCTGAAAAAAATAAACTAACCTCCTGAATTCTATTGGATGATTTAGACAACACTAAGGCCAAAATATGCGCATTACACCAAATGTAAATTGCTTGTGGACAAACATCTTTAACTTTTTGTTGCACTCCATTTTTTACACCGGACATTACACTAGCACCGTCATAGCTTTGTGGTACTAATTTTGCGATGCAATCATGTCTATTCAATAATTCTAAAATAATATTAGAGAGTGAGTCTGCTGTGCGACTTTCCGACACATTAAAAAAGCCCAAAAAACGGTCATGAATTTCATTTTTATAATAATATCTGAGAATCAAGCACAGTTGTTCTCTATGACTAACATCGGGGGTTTCGTCAATAATAATTGAAACAAATTTTGTTTGTCTAACTTCGTAATCGATGCATGTTTGCATCACATCGGCTACGGAATGAATAATATCGTTTTGAATTTTGTTAGATAAATAACTCGGCCCCGGTTTGTCACTTTCCTGATGCTGCATATGTTTTTCTAAAACGACATCGTATTTTGAAATTAACGAGACCAGTTCTAAAAAAATGCCTTTATTTAATGAAGTTTTGGACTCATCATGTCCTCTTAAAGGAAGTTCCTGTTGTGCTAAATGACAAACAATATCGACTAATCTTTGAAAAATACTACGGTTGATTTCAACGCGCGTGTTATATTTTGAAATTTCCTCAGTTAGCTGGCGTGATATAGATGTCTCAATTCGTTGTTTACCAAAATTACCGAAAGAAACCATTGCACACAGGTGTTTATGGGAATTTTCGTGCCTTTTAATGGCGCCAGATATGTTATTTAAATCATTATAACCAGATGTATTCCAAACGGAATCTTCATTCGGAAAAAATATGCAGCACCAGCAATACAACTTATTAGTATGCAAACAGCCAACAATCCAACTAGTTTTATACACTGATCTATTAAATTTTCGTTTATGCGATTTACTAGTCTGAGAAATACACAGATTAGGCGTCGGTTTTAATGAAGAAATTAACTGTTTTTTCTGAGCAAAGTTTAAAGATTTTACCTTATCTTCGCCAATCAAAACTTGAACGCATTTTAAATCCTCACAAGGTACAATTACCTCCATTGTTTTAGGTAAGTCACCAAAACAATTGTATCACTGAGGAAATCTAAGAAAACACATAAAAAACTTTAACAACAAAACCTTTTTCCACTCAAGCAAATGAAACTGAAGTTAGTTGCACTCTCGGATGTCGGGAACTACTCAGTGTTGTCATTTAGGCAAAAAAAAGTCGCCAGGTATATGAAAAATCTAGCTAGATTTCGCAAATTTTTATTTTTAAGATATTGCTTGAATATTTAATGTCGTTATTTTAAAAAGTCGCTAGTTTTTATTGTTGCTAAATGTTAAAAAAGTTTCCAAACTCGTTAAAAATCTCCAAGATCTCACAACGTGGCTAAAACGGCAACACTGCAGAGTTGGCAAGCTGACAAGGTCACGCATACGCGTGCAACTTCATACCGAAAGCCCTGCTTAAATCTGCCATAGTGATCGATTTGTTCTATGCACAAGTTCTAACTCATTATACGGCACATCGCTATAAGTGCGAAAGTGACAGATATAGTATTTGAAAGCCCGGTAAAAGCCGGTGCGTGTAAGCGAGATAGCTATATATAGATGCTACAAATGCGAAACTCTGCGCGCGAACAATCGCTATGTGTAGTAGTGTAGCATAGGTAGATACTGGCGCCGATTCCCTTGTTCACAAACTAAACTAAATTTAAGTTCAGTGCATCTTTTTCTTTCTATTTCATTTAGAAAAGGACAGAAGATAAATTTTAGTTTAGTCCTGTCAAATTAATCAGCTCCTGTCACTACTCTATACAAGTTTAGACGTGATTAAAAACTTGCCTACTAAAATTACGTCAATTTACGTCAAGCGCTGATTAATTTGACAGGACTAAACTAAAATGTATCTTCTGTCCTTTTCTTAATGAAATAGAAAGAAAAAGATGCACTGAACTTAAATTTACTTTAGTTTGTGAACAAGGGAATCGGCGCCATTTTGTGTTATTTTGATAAGAATTAAGCGCGCGAACTTTTAAATAGTTCGGGTTTGATATTGATTCTCTATCGAGCATTTTAGTAAGGCATGCCGGCGCTTTTGGGCTTATATGAAGGTACCGCCACTGGTACGGTACTTCCGATTCCACAAGACTGTATTTCAGAGCAAGTTGCTGGTGGATAATCCTGGGTACAAGGTTGTGCCTATGCAAATAGTCTCCCTTAGCCAGACGAGAACAGCCAGAAATAATGTGTCGGATTGATTCCCCCGGACGGTGGCATGCCCGACAGATGTCAACCGGGCCGTCTTTCACAATATATTTCCGGTAGTTGTTTGTCATCATAACTTTGTCCATAATCGCAAAGACAAAACCTTAGGTTTCCCCAAAGAGATCACCAAATCGCAACCAAGGTACGGATGCTAAGAGGTCTACATAGGGTCCATGTAGGACCAGGTAAAAGCGCCCGTATAGCTCTTTGCTCTGCCATACCTCCCTGCGGTCATTAGTATCTAATACTATAGGTATGCGCCAGTTCTCGTCAGCCAAGGAGAGCGTGGTGAGGCCCTTATCCACTGAGACAGGTGCATCACCACGTCGGTTTCTAGGAAGTATTCCCTGAGACTGCATATCTCACGGTTGTGCAGGGTCTTAGCGTATAAAAAGCCTCGACCTCCACACTTCCACGGGATATACAGTCTCATCACCGATGCCCGTGGATAATGCATCCGATTTGCGAGTAGTGTGCGGACCCTCCTATTCAGGGCGTCAAGTTCCGTCTGAGTCCATTTGAGTACATCAAAACCGGCATGACCCAACCATTGAAGGCGCCCACCTTGTTTCCGCTTGATAAAAGACTACTTAATACTTTATTCAGGCGGCCAAAGAAGCGCTCCTTCAGCGATTGTTTCATGTCAGCGGCGTTGATGCCTAACGCTTCCGACATACCCAAATAAATCTTTTTTTTTTTCTCACTCTCAAAGTACAACGAATACTTAATCTATGAATTACAATTTTTGAAAATATGTTTATTGGTTGTACTGCAGTTCATAATAGGTTTCTACCAACTCCCAAACTAAGTCAAGCTTGTATTTTGAAAGTTGGTGGTTCTTATGATGTAGGACAGAAATAGATACAACCTAGCCTAGCCTAATAGACCAGCCTAGAAATTGACTTCCAACACTTTATATTAATAACAAATTGAGAAACAAATTATAACATCTACACTATCTTAAAATTACAATCTAATAAAGAAATAACAATATTAAAAATTCTATTTAAAATAAAGAAAAAAAAAATAAGAATAAAAATAAAAATTGAAAAATATTCACATTGATTTTTATGTTTTATTTTTTTATAGTTAGCAGCATCTCAGTTTGAGCATAATCTAAAGATTGCAACCAACTACTTAATTTATGTTTAACCTCTCGTTTAGTTAAGCTGTAAATGTTGATGGTTTTGTTGACTGCATTATACAGTCTCGAGCTCACTGCATCAAATTACCTTCTAGCAAAAGCTGTTCTGCAAGGTACACCAGGGCAAACAACTGCACCGGAGCGTTTTTTATTGATTTTGTTATCTAGCGGTAGTAGCGAATGCCTCCGGAGCACTGTTTTTAAAATATATAATTGTCTGACAGTCATGACATTACATTCCGCATATAGTTTGGAAGTTGAGTAAAACCTTGGTTTAAAATGTATCACCTTTAAAATTGCCCTTTGCGCTCTCTCCAGCACAAGAAAGAGAGTTTTATAAGTTCCTCGCCATATGGGTATGCAATAAATTAACACTGAATGACATAAGGCAGTGTAGACCATGTAAATCGTTGAAGCATCAGCACTGTGTCTCAGATTCTTAAACATGTACATTAGTTTTCTGATGCGACAGGTGAGAGCTTCAATTTGTGGACGCCAGTCGAGTCGTACGTTTAGTATGACCCCAACATATTTCTGATGTCTCTCACTCGTGACAATGACAAGCAGACACAGTCTGCTGGCATCGCACAGATGTGAGCTTTGCGTGCATTGGTGGCTTCGGGTGGCTCAGGGGAGTTTGAAAGATAAAAACGCATTTAATTGAGTTTTTTCTATGTTAAGGGTTAACAAGTTGCCGGAGAGCCATTGCATTACGAGCCGCAAAGCATTTTCGGCATATTTTTTGGCAGAAATGCAGTCTTCTCCGTGTGATAGTAGTCTGCATAAGTTAATATGTCACAATTCGGAATATGTAGATTGCATAGATCATTAATATAGATAAGGAACATAGTTGGTCCCAAGATACTCCCCTGAGGAACCCCGTATTTTATGGGTTCTTCATCGCTTACCACTTTGCCGATACAAACAGACTGCGTCTGACCTAACAAGTAATCTTCAAAAATGCTTAAAGTTAAGCCACGTACGCCGATGCTTTCCTGTTCTTGGCAATAAGAATGGGAATTGAGACCGCGTCGAACGCTTTCGATAAATCTAGGAAGATTCCAAAACATTTCTGCTTTTTATCTAGTAATTTTATTACCTTGTTATCAAAATCTGCAACCGCATCTTCGGTTGATATACCACTTCTAAATCCGTATTGGTTGCTTGTGATGATATTATTTTTTGCCAAGTAATTAGTCAAGTAACTATTTAGGATACGTTCTAGAATCTTTGACAGTGCGCTCAGCACAGAGATCGGCCTGTAGTTTGCCACACAGTCTCTCTTGCCACTCTTAAAAACTGGTGTAATCTTTGCTCTTTTAAAAACTCTTGGGAATGCACCGGTGGAAATTGCTAGATTACATACATATATGAGTGATAGGTGGGACTAAAGCGGTTCGCGAAAGCTTAATAACTTTTGATGGTATATCATCCCAGCCAGTGGCACAATCGTCCCTTAGTGACATAATTACGGTTTCGATTCGTCCTTCGCTAACTGGAATAATACCCATCGAATTACATAGCGATTGTTTTGTCTGGAAATGCTTATTAAAGGGTTTATTCGTTGCGTTATTAGGTATATAAAGCAAGATTTTTACCAATATTTACAAAATACTGGTTGACACAGTTTGCAGCTTTCTTGTCATTTACAGCCATTTTAAGAAGCTCAACTGGAGTTTGAGAGTGGTTCTTTCTACCAGCTATTGCATTAATCAAGCTCCAAGTGGCCTTGAGATTGTTTTTTGCTTTACTAAATTCGTTGGTTTCGTACGCCCGCTTGAGTTTCCGGAGTAATGTGTTGCAAAAGTTGCGGTATCTTTTGTATGTCACTGCAAGTGTATCCGGACTTTTGTTTAATTTCCGATGCATGTTATCGCGATTTCGGATGCACTGTAGTAGACCGGGGGTAATCCACGGCTTTAAAATAGTACACTTTCCGGTTTTTTTTTAAAGACTCTGTATTGTTGTTTATACAACAATTGCATTATGGAGATAAGGCAATCGGTAGCCTTGTTAACATCGGTTTCATCTGTGATCTTTTAAAACTGCAATTATCGAGTTCATTTTTTATTGTGGCTTAATCAAGTTTAATAGCGTAATGAAATACTTGTAAGTTTCAAATGAAGAGAGGGATCTCAGGTGTATGGAATCCGAAAGTTGAGTTTCCATGAATTCCACAATCCCCCCTCGCTTTACATGCATGACCGCACATTTGTCCACACCTAATTCCATCCTGATGGCGCTACTAAAAGTTTCGGTTACCTTCAGTAGCTCCATCAGTTGCAAATTATTGGGGGCAAAAATTTTCAAGTCATTCATGTAAAGGAGGTGAGATATAACCTGACTACCTCTCCTCAATCGATAGCCTAGACCTGATAGTCCTCCAGCAGTGTGCTTAGAGAGGATTCAAGGCTAGGCACAACCAAAGTGGACTCAAACTATTGCCCTGAAATATACCTCGCTTGATCCGTATCGGTTCGCTATTCCTCTGGATATGTCGACATGCTGGATAGCAAAGGACCGTGCTCCACTGCCCTATATATGACATCAAGAAGGTGCGCAGAGTTGCGTCTACTTTATGTAACTCCAGCACCTTCATGAGCCATGTATGTGGCACCGAGTCATAGGCCTTCTTATAATCTATCCAACATGTCGACAGATCCTTTCGGGAACGACGAACATGTTGGCTAATGGCAATATCGATGAGGAGCAGCTCCTTAGTACCGCGGTATCCGTTCTTACATCCATTTTGTGAGGCAGACATGATTAAGTTGGTTTCTATATATTTGTTAATTTTAGCTCTCAAAATGGATGTGAGAACTTTATAGACCGGTAAATAAGTGATCGGTCTATTATTTTTGGGTTCCGCAGTACTACCTGATTTATGGAGCAGGTGGGTTATTCCAGTCGTTAGTAACTGGGGTAGCGACCCTGTCTCTGAGGCTGACTGGAACTGGGGTGCCAAGTGGGCGTGCTATCTTTAGAAACACTTTATCCAAAAGTTGTGGAGCCCGTCAGGTCCTGGAGATTTCCAGTTAGGCAACGGACGGACTGCACGAGCTACATCTTGGGAGATGATTGTAAGCTTTTTCTGTTATAAGTTCACACGCTCACTCGATTCCCTTAGTCCAGTCGCCTTCGGTGTGATTGACAGGCACCGACCAGATCGCATGGCATCGCCAGAAGGAACGCCTGGCGTCATCATCCGGCAGGCGCGTGTCAGCCACACCTTGGTCCGGTCGCTCCCAAGTCCTATAAACCCACCTTTCATCGTTCTGGAATGTGCGATTCTGAGTATATCACTCCATTCTCCGCCTGTACCGACGAATACGGTTCACCCATGCACAGATCTTCTGCTTCAGGAAGTCGATACGCTCTATGACGTGGGTCAAATAATCTCGAGAACTTAGAATATCAAGCGCATCACTCTAGAGCGGGCAGACAGCTTACCGATGAGTGCTCTAGCCTCACCGATACGACGCTCAGTCCTGCACTGCCAAGCTGCTACAGCTGGTTTTGCTCATGGAGCTCTGTCACTGTTGGGAAATTTAACATGAGCTACACGATATGCCGCTACAGCTGCACAGTATAAGATCGAGTGGGTATCGGTGAGGTCTTTGCTGCCGTCAAAATAATTTGACAGCTGCGAGTGTAGAGCACACACCAGCGCTTTGTTTTTCTTGTGCATAGGCAAATGAGGTAAACGTGGTCTGAGTCCAGGTGGAATGGAGCGGTAAAGCATCCTCTAAGGCACTCCTCAATCGTACATTGCATTGAGAACTCACGGATATAGCCTCGTCATCATCCTCTTCATCTGCGTGGTCGGGTCGCGGTGAACCGCTGGGTAAATTTTGCATTTGCACCGCGACCAGTGGTGAAGCAGGCGAAACATGGCTACTCCGTGATTCGACCGTATGTTGAGAGGTATTTTATGGATGGAAAAAATAACACGTATTTCAAGTTAAACATATTCATATTGACATAACAGGAGTGACATGCAAAAATAAAAATATTATAAAAAGTAAGGATTAAGAGAAAACCTCCTTTAACAACGTAGTCGATCTAGTACGACGTCATCCAGCATATGGTTACGTTGGATGACCCGCACCTGACCCGACAGTCGTTGCGCCGACACGTTGACAGCTGGTTCAATCACTTGAAACAGAGAGAGCATCCGACCGCGGTACGCAGTCAAGTTAATTCCCCCCTCTGTAGCCCCAAATTACATATGCGCGCATGACATTTTCGTTGACAGCTTGTGTCCACCTCATGCGCTGCACACTTCCACCGGAAGCGGGGACCCTATCAGAGGCCGGTGGGCCTCGTAGTCCTAAGCTGGCCGCGCGGACGTACTGGTGGTGGTGTCGTCGGCGGCGAGAAGTATTCGTCGCTCGAGCTAGACGCAACTACAGCAGCCGGTATCACTGGACTCACGTCTGGAGCTGGTTCCGGCAACTGCGAGGCGGAGCTTAGCGACGAACCCGAAGATGTTGGGTGTGTGTTTTGTATCAATCGTCGTGCCCGACTTCTCGTCAGCATTGTACTACATATATTATCTATTCTCCGTGTCATAGTCGATTTTGTTCGTGCATCTTGGCATCTTACAGTACATTTTGGTTTTTTTTTTTACCAATGTTGAGTTATTCAGGAATGCATTACAAGCATTACACAAGCAAGTAAAAGACAATTTATTATTATTATTTTTACAGCGTGTGTAGCCCACACTTTACTAAACAACAAATTCTAACACTCTCTCGTTGATCAATGTTCATGAATATTTTGATGCATTTCTTTTGCTGAATGAAGAGGTCCAAAAAGTCAGTATTTTCTCCTCACAGGATAATACCCTGATTTAGCCAGAAGTAGGCGTACGCATAATAGGCAGATACGGCAGTTTAATATTCTGTGCTGCATTTTAATGTGGTTAGCGTATAGAGGCATGAGGAACAGGGTGTAAAGTTCACTAGAAAAAAGATTAATATTCTGTTATATACGAGAAAACACATCATATTTTTTTCTTTTCAGCACAAGTCTAGGTGCTTTTTTGCAGGACTGTGTTGAAGAAATCCCGTCGTTCAATGGTCGAAAGAGCCGCATAACTACGTCATAAAGGTGTGGCTTGATTTTTAGGGTTCCGTAGGACTGAATGAAAAAACGGTACCCTTATGGAATCACTCGTGTTTCTGTCTGTCTGTTTGGGTCACAGCCAATTTGCACCGAATGTACTAGACCGTAATCGATCTAGTAAATTTGTAGCAAATTGTCTGTGACACAGTTTTATTTTATGTGTACGTATTATCAACTTAATGGTTGAAAATACGTACACATAAAACTCTGTGAACCTGTCATGGACGTGTAACGTAAATAAATGAACTTTGAATATGAGGGTTAGTTTAAGGGACTAATTAGAAAATTTAAAAAAAAAACGGTTGTACTGAGTGACGTGTTAAATGAAAGGGCTTGCTGTGAGTCTCAAATATTAATTTTTCATAATTTTTGAACAAATACTTTAAAGTTATTAAAGAAAATAGATGAAAATTGACCATCTGAAATTCCCTTATCTCCGAAACTACTGAGCCGAAAATTTGGAAAAAATACAGAAAGTAGTTCCATCTTTACTTATAGATTATAGAAAAACCTATAAAAAGCCTATGGTCTTAAAATAGCATGGTACATTTCTCAATATTGTGGGTACAAACTTACATTTGCAGTTGGAATGTATGAGAGAACATGTTATTCAAATACAATTTTAAGTTTGTTTTTGGGACAAATTATCTTGTGATTAAAACATGGTAGATAACATATTCATCGTTCGGAACCCTCACCACGCGAGTTCAACTCGCACTTGTCTGGTTTTTTAAAGTGGAATTATCTATCTTTTAGACTTTATTCTTAAAATGACAGGTAATTTTAACCTCTCACACAAACGTGCTCAGCTAAGCATGTTTGTGTAGACAGTCTACAATACTATATGGATACACCCACACAGGCGAAAGATAACAGCTTTTACAGTGTACGTGAATGTTTTGCGTGTGTGCAAACACAAATTAGGTTTTAATATTTCACGGAATTCTCTCTTAGTACGAGGCATTGTAGCATTCTTGTAAATGTAATTTTCGCGCCTAATAATAGAATAACGGTCTGTTTCTGAGTACTAATTTTGAAACGAAATATTTTGTTTAATCTCTGTAATGCTCGGCTAAGACTTTGCGCGTTGTTCGAGAAGGTAGCCGACTGGAATAGGCTTTTTTGTGAATTTTGAGAGAAATTTTGTTGCTACATCTTTTTTTTAATAGACCTTATTGCGGCTTTTTTCCGTCTGATTTCATGCAATTCCATACATACTGTTCTCTGTTTTTTTTTAAACTGCTGTAACGTTTGTAAGTTCATTCAAAGCAAGTATTAAAAATACCAAACTTATTTATTACCTACCTAAAGTTATTCGAACCAAAACGGGAAATAATTAAACTCATTAAACATAATTCCAGGCTAATAAAGTTTAAAACATTTATTTGACATGTTTGTACACGAATGTTAAACTTCACATAATTAAGTAAAACAGAAATGAGTTTAAACGAACGCCAAATTAAGTTAAATATGGTTTGCGAATATTCAAGAAATAAATGTGCTCGACTGTACAAGTTTTTACATTCGAATAACTGACCTGAGTGCTGAAAAAAGTTTTTATTTTATACATTTTCGTGAAAACATGCGTTGAAGTAGTCGTTGGTACAGGGTTTAAAACCTGGCTGCTACAGCAATGTAGTAACTTATTCGCTGCCATTTCTCATGTTTATCTAAGAAGTTTCTGATTGATGGTCAAAGGAAAATAGCTTTTAGAATCCCACACTTTCTTATCTGAAATTTTCCACAGTTAGCGAGCGTGGTTTCTCTTCTTTTTAAGAAGAATTCGGGGTGTAACACTACAGGCAGTGCCGGATTAAGCAAGTGCGGCTCCCGTAGCAAATTTAATCGAGGGGCCCTTGATCTTCTATGGGTTTTTAAATATAAAGGGGTAAAAGAAAATATTGTTTTGATTATTATTGTTTTCAACATTTTGAATCGAGCTATTTCAATTCAATTCTACTACGCATCTACACTGAGTGTCGAGTAAGGGTGTTTGCACATGTCAGACTTTTTGTAGAGCCGATTATCGGACCGATTCAAATTCTATACCAAAAAACATATCAAATTCAGTTATTCTAATTCTATACGAGCGACTTTTTGTAGAACTTGTGCGTGTACCGTATGAAATTCTGTTTTATTTTCACCAACGAAATAAGAGGCTCGACTGACTGTTCATAATGGTGTGCTGGTGCCTACACTTATGTATGGAAGTGAATGTTGGGTGTGGCAAAAGAAGCATGAAAGTAGAGTAAACGCTGTGGAAATGCGTTCCTTGAGAAGCATGTGTGGTGTGACTATAAATGATAGGCTGAAAAATGATGTGATAAGGCAACGATGCTTTATAAAGGGAGATGTAGTGACAAAAATTGAAAAGAGTATGTTTAGATGGTTTGGTCATGTTGAGAGGATGAATGAAAGGCAACAACAAAAGGTATTTATTAGGCAGATGAGAGTGGAGGGGACGCCGCAGAAAGACATACCTCATTAATGATGTTCTTCAAAAAGGTCAGGTGCGTAGTACTCGCAACCGGCGTGCGTGTATGACCTGATGTATGAACGTAAACGAAGCAAAAGGAGTATGTAAGGAGCGTAGCAGGTGGCGTTCTATAGTTTCTGCCTACCCCCATGGGAAGAACGCGTACGTTTATCTATGTAAGTATGTAAATAATTGGTTGGAATTGTCTGACGTGGATTGTCTTAGTCGGAAATGGTGTTAAGTTTCACGTTTTTGTGACATCAAATAAATACAATATACCACGTCTTAAGACGCTGACAACACCTAAACCGCGGTCACTGTCAGATTGCATAGAAAAGAAAGAGAAGCGCGACAAAACGCTTGTAATTTATTGCAAAATATGAAGTAATTATCTATTTACTCAGAATTGAGTTGAGTAATCGAAAATAAAAAACAACCAAGTTCTGCATTAGAATAAGACGTACTTGTTATTAATTAAATACGTAATTTATGTTGATATTTTATACAGATATTTTGGATTAGAACTCAAGGTAAGAGGTTAGTTTAACGTTAGTTTGTTTCGAGATTTTTTTTTCAAAACGTGTTTTGGTGACAACCAAGTTCTGGGAAATATTTTCAAAATTAACATATATTTTTTCCGCTACCACAAACTATACAGATTTGGCAATTTTCTTTCTTAAGAGAAGCCTATTTTGGTCAATTAGGTCTTTTCAGCGCTTTAATAAGTTTCACTCAAAAATTTACGCTCAGGCGGAGGTGAGCAGGTTTGGATACGCGGGGCCTTCATTTGCGCAGGGCCCGTAGCAATTGCTGTCTTACGTGGTTAATCCGGCACTGACTACTGGGTGATTGTTGAAGATTGCTAGTGTATTAAAATTGTTGAGAAACACTCACTAAAATAAATATGTTAGATATAACGACACAGTTAATCCACAAAAGAACACATTACCCCAAAAAATTAACCGAAATGCGTTAACAGTCGAAGAGTTATGAGAAAATTAAAAAGCAGACGGCATTAACACAGAGTACTTTAAAGCGGCAGTAAGCGTTAAATTCTCGCATCAGCATCATACGGGCTTTAAAAAAATAAATGTAATGTAGCCTACAGGCATCAGGGACATTCCCGAGATTTACTACTATTGGCACATGTTTAAAGCACGTAAACGGGAAATAAGTCCATCAAAAACGGAATAATTTTGTGTCTATATATGAATTTTACGATGGCGTTAACTTTAAACAATGTTTTTGTTAAACTTTGTTACCTTTAATGCTGGTAATCTCGTTTTTATACCTTTACCTACGTACGTGAACCCTTCAAATCCTTGAAAATTATGGAAGAGAAAATTGACATTGCTTGTGGTAATACGAGTAGGTAGGTATGTCATTATTGGGAGACAGGGGTTGTAGGAAATATTTTCTTTGTGTGTGTAAGTTTTGAAAGTTTTAACAACATAACTCAGGATGTTTAAAGCAAATGGTAAATTCTAAATCCTTTTCCAAATTTATAATACATGGAATGACGTCATTTCATAACGTACGGTATAGCCGCACGGGTCAATCGATCAGGTTAAGCTACGCTTGCCGCGGTTGGTTCGTAGATGGGTGACCATCTTTACATACCAAGACCCCTCCGTGCCTCGGAAAGCACGTTAAGCCGTTGGTCCCGGCTGTCATTCGTGGATCTTTGCCAGTCGTTACGGGTCGTCAGAAACCCGAAAGTCTGACAACCAGTCTTATTAAGGGGTATCGTATTATCCAGTAACTGGGTTGTGGAGGTCAGATAGGCAGTCGCTCCATGTAAAATACTCAGATATTCAGCTGCATTGAACAGTGGTGGCCCAGCGGTAACGGCCGAGACTTACGAGTTGTACGTCGTAGGTTCGAAACCAGACAGGCGCTTTACTTTGTGTAGATCGTTTCATCACCATTGCTCTCAAAACGGTGAAGGAAAACATCGTGAGGAAACCGGCATGTCCTAGAACTAAAAAATCGAAGACATGTGACAGCTCCATGTAAAATACTGGTATTCAGCTGCCTCCGGTTAGACTGGAAGCCGACCCCAAAGTGGTTGGGAAAAGGCTAGGCAGATGATAGTCTACCAACGTCTACAGTACGGCCGTTCAGAGAATGCGTTCCTGACCACTGCCAGTTGAACAATTTCTAGTTGTAATAATTCGTTAGTATTAAAAGTACAGGTGACGAGTGGGTGTCAAGAACGCATTCTCTCAACGGCCGGACTGTAAAATGAATTACACTTCACAAAATTCTAGGAATCGTTAACAATATTCATCACGTAACCAAAACATTAACATGAACATAAATCAAAAGCGACCATAAAAACCCCTTTCGCTCGGTTAACTAAATAAAACCAGCCTTAAATCAACGTAACAATACCGCAACCATAGTAAAGTGTGGAAAAACAAACTAGATATAATGTTCGAGCCTATCAAAACAATTTACACGATTGAATGGACCATCGTTATGAGTTACGGCTTACCCTGACCATAATGTATTCTCCTCACAGTAGTCTAACAAAAATATGATGCCAATATCATACGTCTTTAGGCGTATTTGTAATTTTGTACGACACGATACGTGAGCGACACGACACATCGGCGACACGACACGTCACGATATCACGCTTGGTGTGAAATTAAAATGGGATATCTGGTATCTAAATACACCCGTAATTTTTCCGATAAGATATATCAGACGATAGGTAGATAGGTAGTGAAATTATATTTTCATAGTGTAGATGGCAACAAAATAATAAAATAAAATAATAATAAAATAAAATTTAAATATATGAGATCAGTGTTTCCTATCTGACTACTCTGAGAAAGCAGCACCGAAACAAACTCACTGTTTTCAAATATCGTGACGTGTCATTTTCGTGTCGTGTCGCATACGACACAACACGATAATGACACGTCACGTATAAACATGCCCTTTCTTATCAGATACTAGTAATATAATACAATAAAATAGAACAGAGTTAAGGGGTAAGCATCCCTATTTCCGCCCCTGAATTATTTATCATTGTAATTCCTTCGGCGATCAGTTTTGTCGTGTTATCTTTCTTTTTTTTCTTTTTTTAAGGAAAATCCCTTAGGACCAGGCCTTCGGTTTTTTGGAAAAAAAAACCTAGACTCTGCGACGCCTTCGTATGGAAGATTTTGGCTTAATAATGTATGTTTACGGTGTTTTACATACATATTCGTTCAGAGATATTTCCTAGTACTGTTTAAAACTTTATTTCTTTTCCATCTAAGTTTTGAAAGGTTTATTTTCCTTATCAGTCCTTCAGAAATATTTATGTAAGCAAACTGGGTGTTTCCTGGAAAGAAATGAAAAGTTTCACACAGTAATGTTCACACGTTTTCATAATATTTGCTCAACATTCAATCCTATAAAACAAAGTCCCCCCCGCCACGTCTGTCTGTCTGAACGCGATAAACTCAAAAAGTACTGAACGGATTTATATACGATTTTCACCAATGGATGGAGTGATTCATGAGGAAGGTTTAAGTGCATAGTTTTGTGTAAATTGGCTGAAATGTCACGATTATTGTTGAAGATGTCGGAAAAATCATGCCGACTGGGAGCTTTACTTCGCTATACATTAAATTAATGCTTTACAAGATTGTACATCTTAAAAAAGTCAACAAAAAGGTAGCAATAACATAAGGATGACCCACAGAAACCATCTTTATCTTTCAGAATTGGATATAGAATAGAATAGCGTTTATTTGCAAATATGGGTAATACATAAGTAGATAGTAGTAGGTATAAATCAGTTCTGCCATATTTCACCATTCGGCATGCAAACATTTTCATTATATCTACAAAATTGTTAAAATTTAAATTCTAATTAAAACATTAAATTAATTATTACATTCAATATCAAAAATTATTAAAATTCAAATTGTCATTAATACATTAACCTAATTATAACAAATATACCTACATTAAATAAAATGGTAAAATATTTAAATTGTCATTAACAGTATAATTATATAGGAATAAAAATCGTGGTCGAACATAAATAAATAAACAAACAAATTTCATTGTTATTTCCGAAGCTATTTTGACCGGCATTATAATTCTTATCCAATAAAATATGTTAATAAAATTGGGCAATTAAAATTGGAAAAATAAAAATTCAATTTGGGAATTTAGATACAAATATGCCTTTTTTTTGGGTGGGAAATCATCAAATAGCTTCTCCCGCTCTTGGCGGAGCGGGAGGGTGTGTCAGACTCTTACTGACTAAAACCCACCCGTATTCCTTCCGTTGCCTGTGTTGCCAGGCGCCTCGGTAACCCTTTAGTCCCGCGTGCCCCCGTCAGGCATCGGCCCTAGTGGACCCCTACACTTGTGCTGACGACATCTCTTGGAGGGGCGCGTGGAATACAACGCGCCGTCGACCCGGGCCTGATCCTTATTGGACGATGAGCTACCCATTGCTCAACATCCGAAAGCCCGCGCCTACGGTGGCCGGAAATCCGCCCAGGATTCCCGACGCCCAGGGAGTCACCTACGGCGGCTAGGGGCGAGTGGGCACGAAATTTGCCTTTCCCTCGACCGTCCCGCCTCCTCCTTCGCGAGCATTACTGCTTCGCAGAAGGAGGTGACGGCTGCCCATACCCTCTCGATCCGTACCATGGCCTGAAACAGGGCCGGACGCGAGAGATCCCTGCCGCCGATCGCCTCCATGAGGACACGGCGGTGCTCTGCCTAAGCCGGGCAGACCTCCACCGTATGCTCCACCGTGTCCTCCGGACGATCCACACAGTGGTGACACCCGGGCGTTTCCTCCCGCCGTATACGACACAGGAACCTCACGAAGCTGCCGTGTCCGGTGAGGACCTGCGTCAAGCAGAAGGTGAGGACACCGTGGCGCCTCTCTAGCCACCCCTCAAAGAAGGCACTTATCGCTGCAATCGTGGCTTGCCCATTTAAATATGCCTTGACATCATATCATTTAAAAAAATGCAATATAAAACGTATCAAAGATTCAAAATTTCGCGTAACAAAATAATTACCTTTTTCTTTGCTATTACTACGGCAGAATAAACGCACAGATAGTTAATAACATAAATTAATACATAGCATAAATAAATAATGTACTACATTTCCGTAGGATAATTTCCGATCTCCACCCGGGGCAAGCCGCGGGCAAAAGTTAGTAATCCATAAAGCAAAAAACATGAACATATACTGCATGATTGTCAAAAATGTCTCCTCACCTCATGGTACCGAAATCAGGAATTAAAAAAAAACGGCTAAGTGCCTTTCGCACAACGAAGGGTTCCATAGTTGGGATTTGGGATGAATTTATCCCAAAAACAAACTTAACATTGTAGTTGAAAAACAAGTTCTCCCATACATCGATATACGTCACGGCCAATTCTCCAACTGCAAATTTAAGTTGGTCGACTATTACTCGTTAACTTGTAAAGCCTGATAGTTTTCCTTTTTATTTCATTATTTGTACTACTGCCATACATTTTTTCACATATTTATAAACAACTATTTAGCTGGCAGGGGGGGGGGGGGGGGTGACACTTGCCTCTAACAAAAATTAGCACTTTAAAGGTTAATATTACGCAAGCGGATCCTTGAATCTGAAAATAGTGTTCACAGACCCGCAATATTTTGACGGCCTATCCATGGTGTAGCGTGGGGTATCCCACACCATGGATAGGTTATCCCACATCATGGGAGAGACAAGAAAAAAATATCATCCCCACATTACGCGCGTGCCAAAATTCAAGATTTTATTTTATCACTTTGTTAGTGTGATTAATATGTACACCTGTGCCAAATTACAGCTTTCTAGTGCTAAGCGTCTCTGAACTACAGTGGGGACAGACAGATAGACAGACAGTCAGACATACAGACAGACGGACATGGCGAAACTATAAGGGTTCCTTGTTTACTGCGGAACCCTAAAAAGCCTACAAAATTTCACTATCCTCAAACTTTAACAACAGGAAGTCCTGCCAACGAAACCTGAACAATAAAAGCATGAAACTACCCACCAATCCCCCAAGGGTAGTTTTAACTTTAATCTATGTGGCTGACGACCCAGCGTTCTGGCGATTGGAAAGAAATTGCTTGAATGTGAGCCACCGACCAAATCGCCGCAGGGAATACTTTATTTAATTACCTCGTATCATGGTCCATTTTTATTTCGAAACGATTTGTGGATTGGATGGAGTTTCGTTATTCGCTTGTTTTGTTGTGGGGTCAATAACACTTGAGCTGTGATAGCGGTTTATCGGTATTGGATTTAATATTTCTCTGTATCCTGTTTGTTGCTGTATTTTTAGCCAGAATATCACGAACTTTCTGCAAAATATTTGTATTATGGTTTGCATAGAGTGGATGAAAGACTACAATACATGGTGGATTTTTGAGATGGGGCAGTAAGGGCAGTTATCTTAAGTATTGTTACAGGAAAACTGTCTAAGGAGAGTGCGTCCTCTTTGAGACATTTTGATCAGCATTCACTGATTGAACGCACTGTCAGCAAGAAAATTGGCAATTTCCACAATTTTTTTATTGATGCCCATCAATCCTGTTGTTTTTATAAGGATCAAAAAAATCTTACTGCTCCATCCCAAAAATCTGCACTGTAGCTTTTCATTCACTCTATGCAAACCATAATACAAATATTCTGCAGTTCTTAATTAAGTATTTCGGCGCGCGTGTGGTCAGATTGAAGTATTGTTGAAGGAGCTGCTTTTTACAAGGTCCATTCACTCACCATTATTTAAAAGAAAATCAATATTTAACGCAAAATTAATGTAATTTAACAACAAAATGATTAAAAATAATCATTATTAATAAATCTTTATGATAATGTGATGATTCAGGCGTGATCCGTGTCACAACAGTTGTGGACTCCGCTCACTAAAATCGGACTGTCCCCAATTGTTTTTATTTTTATAAATGGCATCCTGCAGGAGACTTTCCTCTGAGTGTCTCAATAAATTAAGGCCTCCAGCCAGGGCATAACTTATAAACTAAGCGACTACACGCGAAGGGCACGCGTGAGCCCCTTGTGGGGTACGGACCTCGGCACAGGGCGTCACTAGGGAGGACAGCATAGGATCGCTCAGCGGCGCGAGCTGGCTCAAGCATGGGTCTGGGCGGGAATGGACGGGGCGACGTCGCGGCAGGCCTCGGCGGCGAGGACAGAAGGACGGCCATCGGATTTTCTGTTGTATGTTGTATGTACTATCGGCCAAACTTCCGCATGCTCACCTCTAAGGCGATAATCGTACAGCACGGCTCACGACTCGATTGCCCGATGCAAGCGTTTTGACCAATGGGATGAACGAAACGTATTTTAGTCGTGTTCGTTATAACGTAATTATGTATAGAAGTGTGACACACATACTAGGCGCGTGTTATGCTCACTTGTTGTGAGATCATTTTTAATGGTCTCGGCCAGCGAGAGCTCTTTATGAATTATTATTGTTGACAAGAAGTCATTTCGTACTTATATCTTCCGTTTGGTTTAGAAAATGTAATATGCTGTATATGATGTAGTATTGCTATATTTAATTAGTATCAATAATAAAATATTTCCATAAAAAATATAATAATTTGGAATAAGGAATGTCAAACAACAAATTATGTCTATTCTATACACTTTGATATTTACCTCTCTCCGACACATGGCTATGCTCTGTCGGGTATATAAATTTAGTTATTTATCATTACTTTCACTGCCTCTCCAATTTTCGCGATGTCCTATGCGATGCCGGCAAACAAATCGCAGCGAACGCGCTAGGTGCGTTAACCGACACTGCATAAAGGTATAAAATGTTTATATTGACATTTTTGTGTTTTATCAGCGTGCGACTTGTTACTTGTGCAGTGCTATTGGAAAGTAAATAACTGCATTTAAATGTGTTTAAACTTGGGAACTTAAAGCTTAATATCACGCATATCGATCCCTGAATCGAAAAATTGCTTTGAAAATCAGCAATATTCTTGAACGGCCAATCGAATGATACACCTATGGGATAGGAGAAAAAAGTTATCATCGCCACTTTACGTGCAAAGGACGTACCCTAAAAAAATGTTTTTCAAGATTTTAGTTTACTACTTTGTTGGCGTGATTAATATGTATACCCATGCCAAATTACAGTATTCTAGTAGTAAGAGTCTGTGAGCTAAGCCAGGGACAGACAGACAGACGGACAATGCGAAACTTTAAGGGTTCCTTGTTGACTACGGAACCCTAAAAAGGAGCAAGTTACGTAGTTTTGTTAGAAATTGACAACATTTGGTATATTTTTCTTTTATTGCTCTGTTTTGATTGAAATAGCAAAATTACAGTAGTGTTTGAACCAATAGTTGACGCAGTTTTTCAGAGATTTTTGTTTATTGCTGTCGCAACTTTTGCAACTGCAATAAAAATAAGTTCATTATCTAAGTACCATTGTTATTGGTCGACAACCGGTTAAACAATAGGACGGCTTAATAGAAGGGCCATAAAATACGGTCATAAAAAATGACAAAATATTTCTTCAACACACTTGCTTGTAAAGTGACTCTTATAGCAACGCATTTAGGTTCATAATTCAGCGTTTATTACACTAGTATTTTTACTTTACAGTTATTTTTCTCAATCTCCGCAAAGAGTTTTTATATCTAAAAACAATGAATATTTTTGAGAATAAATAAACTATTTTAGGATACATTTATGATAAAAAAATTATTATCATTTCTTCAAATGATATATTTTTCACTACGAATTTACCTTAATTTGCGTATTCAAAACTTTATTTCGTTTTTATTATATTTTTTTATGGGCTGTTCAGCGGTTTTGCCGTGCCTTTATTTACACCTGGACGCGCATCGCTAGCGTGGCGCGCGGAAGAAACGAAACCAGCACGCCATTTTCTATAAATACTCGTTAACGTTTTCGTTGTGTGGTTAATTATTATCAAAAATGTTGACTTCAAGTAGGGAAGAAGAGCGAAGAGCAACACGTAGATTTGACCACCCCCGGAAATTAAATCGAGGCACGAAACGCGAGTGACACGCCTTTTGCCACCAAAATCTAGAGAGAAATACCTAGCGGCCTACGAAACTATAATAACAATACAAGTCTGTTTTTTCCTCTCAAGTTGAAAACCATCGTATGAAACGCGTGTGTATTGATAATTACTCACTCGGCGCCCTTATCGCGCTCGTCTTCGGCTCGCGCGAACAATACCGGTTCAAGTGTAGTTAGTAACCAACATCACACACTTGTATCATAATGTACTAGTATGTCTGTTGTTATTTTTTGTTACCCGCCCAATACTCACACAAATGCATATTGCCTTTGATTGGACGAAACCAGGAAGAGGTGTGGTCTGTCACTAGCTGCGCTTGCCGCAGAAATATTTTCTTAAGTGAGCATGCTTAAGTTTTGCCGATAGTACATTGCTGGTGGCCCTACTTCCCTCCTGGAGAAGGGTTGTGGCGTCGTCGCGATGGAGAGAGTATGCCTTGGTCAGCGAATCCTACTTATGCTTGAGGGAGTGCATCGGGCGGCCGCCCAGCTGCCAGATTCAGGGAATTGGGGTGCTTTATAGCACAGTCGAAGAAACGCTTTGAGAGGCATTTCCTGAACTGCTGGATGGTGTGCATTTTTAAATCTAAGTTAAGATCCAAATTGCGAACATAGAAGGGGCTCCCGTGACCTTTCTAAGAAAACGGTTCTGTAGGGTCCGCATCCTATGGAGATGGTGCGGGTTAGCGTGTGCTAAGACGACGCAAGCAGAGGTCATGATGGGAAGGATGATCACGGTGTAGATGCGGAATTTGCACTTGAATGACAACTGGCTGCGTGGTGGTCAATATGAACAGCAGCCTACCGAGAGCGAAGGCGGCGCGGGATTGAGCCTCCACCTTGTGTGCTCACTGAAGGTAGTAATGTGCTGGTCAAGGATCACACCTCGCTTAGCTCGCTTCTCCCAAGAGATCGGCTTGCTAACATAGTGATCGGACTGGGGAGTGGGGAGCGAAAAAATAACTGCCTGATTCTTATCGAGGTTAACTTCGATTCTCCATTTCCCGAACCAAGCACGTAAGATTTTTTCAGAAATCTGGAGAGTGCGAGCGATAGAGTTCTGACAGCGACCAGTAGTAGTAGTAAATGACAGTGTCGTCGGCGAATTAAGCCAACTACGCCTTATAACTACGCCTTACAACTACGCCCGGCGAAAAAGCCTTTTTACTTCTGGGAATGTCGCTGGTGAACAGCGTAAAGATGAAGGTAGTTAGTACGGAGCACTGAGGGACTCCCGCGCCAATGGTGTGAGGGGAGGAGAGTGAACTCTTGATGCGGTAGCGAAAGGTGCGATCCGACAAAAAGTCTCGTAAGATGAGCACGAGACTGTCTGGCACTCCGAGTTGGTGAGCTTATTTAATAAGCCCCCATTGCTTGGTGCGCCGTCATGTAAAGCCTGGTCCCTTCCACAACTCGCCTGATTCACTGAATGGGGCAACGATGTCACTAAACGTTACGTTCTGTTTTACATTATAATCTGCTCACGCCGATAAGTAAAACGAACTTTTATTGTTCTAGAATTTCTTACCAATGTCACTTACTTAAAATAAATAAAGCACTTAAAAAAATATGATTTTTAACACCCGAAGAAACCTAGTAAAGAATCTACTAATTTGTTTGTTTGTCTCCGATTCCAAGAAGTTAGCTGTACCAATATACTAGAACTTTCCAGCGAGACTGTTGCAAACGGGCTTAACTTGGGCACGATCTAAGTTGACGTAGAAATTATACAAGGTATCAGTTGCGAAAAACAAACATTGATGAAATCTTTTGAATAAAGTCAACAGATTTCAAGAAATTCACTTGCTGGAATTGAACTCACTTGGTGCAAGTGAGTTTATTCCAAATAATATAACGACGAAGGTCTACTTATGTATTAGGCAAATTATGAAAAAAATAAAAGTACGTTATGGGGTCCAGGGAGTTATTCCTGTCAAAGTCATGGTGAAAGTTGTTGTAATTTGAGTGAGTTAACGTTAATACGGTTTACCGTATTCACGTTAACTCACTCATTTATTTTAATAAATGGACACAATTCTAGTCGTCCTAGCCGGCTGGCGCGGTTATTCTTTTTTACTCCAGAAGCAGAACCAGCGGAGTACCAAAACCTTTTTTTTTATTGTAGAGTTTTAAATAGACGAACTGATAGACGTGACAAACGTTTTTAGTTTCTAGTTTAAATATGATCTGATCCTTAAAAAGATCTTCATTATTGATAGCTTGACTTATTTATACTCAAAGCTGGCCACACTTTATGGTCTACCGACTTACATAAATACGAGGTTTAGTTCAAAGTGGACGTGTCATGATTAGTTTCTTTGTTTTGTACTATTTCTGTATTGGTCTCATGTGTCCCTTACCATATTGGTTCCACTAGGAAAACTAAGGTCATTGAACCTTGACTTGTTCATCATCATCATCATCTGCCTAGCCTTTTCCCAACTATGTTGGGGTCGGCTTCCAGTCTTACCTGATACAGCTGAATACCAGAATTTTACATGGTGCGACTGCCTATCAGACCTCCACAACCCAGTTATTGGGTAACACGATACACCTTGGTAAGACTGGTTGTCAGACTATCGAGCTTCTGATGAACCGTAACCTGTTGACCCTGAACCTGACTTTTAAATATTACGACTGAACCTTGACTTGTTCACTCGTAATATTTTAGATGTTTTTTTTTTAACTTTTAACTCTTATAAGATCAAAACTGCCGTCTGCTTAAACTAGACTTTCTTATTGGGTATTTAAATAGCTCATAATAATAATAATTAATAGCTCATACAATTTTGACACAGGGACTAAATTTCTATCCGTTTCAATAAATTAATGTTATTGTAATATAGTCACAATGCGAAATCCGATAAATTTTGCAAGGCTTAGGTAATACGGGCTGGTTTTCCGCAACTCCATGTCAATGCGCGTATTTTGCAAGGCTTAGAATACAAGCCAAATTGAAACCCTCACGCTAAGACTGTTGAACCTGCGACAAAATTATAATGTGGGTGTGGTATTATCAATTTGGATGGTTAAGCACCACTTACACTTAGCATAATCAGCCACTGCTGGGACACAGGCTGCTGGGACTGGTGCTCTCTGTGAGAGGGAGTGGGCCATAATCCACCACGTGGGCCCAGTGCGAGTCGGTATATGTCACAAGTCTCTGATTTTTTGGTTCTAGGACATTTCGGTTTCCTCACAATGATTTCCTTCACCGTTTTGAGAGCAGTGGTGATGAAATATAAAATACAAATTATATACGAAGAAATCGGCTGAATTCATCAACGCACATCCCTTTAAAAGACCCACACCTACAGCCCAGCACAGTATAATATCTCTAAAGATAATCAAAAATAAGCCATGCACAAAAACCAACGAGCCTCGAATATCCTTGTTACACGAACGAAAACCCGATAACTCCCGAAAGTAACGCGGGGTTCCCATTAACGGAATTAGCCGAGTCAGCGAACAGTCTTCATTTAAAAACTTACAGCTTATTTTCTTGCTAAATTGAAAATGTTGAAGAACTAGTTTAAAATCTTCTGTAATGGGTGAGTCGAGAAGTGTAATTACAGTAAGTAGTTATTGGGAGAAACTGGGGAAGAATGGTTAAGATGTTTGCTGTGTGTGTAAGTTGCAGGTATACTTATATAATTTCGCTCCGCGCATAAAACTTTGTCAACACACCAATTTATCTGGTCTGCTCGACGTCCGTATGTCACTGCAGGTATCCAGCAGAATATCAGCGTCAGGTATATTTGCCTGACACATGCTGAGCAGGACTCCCGTTTGGTGCAACCATCAGACGCACCCCGCACCACCACCGGTCTTCTCTGTAAAGATCTCACCGAGAAAACTTAGGTGAAATGAGTTTGAAGTGAGCTGTCATTTCACCACTTCACCTAAGTTTTCATGGTGAGATTTGTACAGAATTGTTCGATAATTGAATTGAAGTATGTCAAAGTGTCATTCTATTTCTTTAAGTATGTTTTTCTTTTTTGTATATTGGCACTTTGTTTTTATTTATATTCCTGTATTTTTTTTATCTATTTATTGTGCTTTTATGTGTTGTGCTGTCGTTTTTGTGTACTAAATAAATGTTTTATGTATCCATCTATCTATCTGATCTCTGGCTTAAAATATGGAACGAAATACGAAAGGAATAACGGGTATTATTACGTTGTTTTGGTTAGGAATATCGTGTTACCCAGTAACTGGGTTGTGGAGGTCAGATAGACAGTGGCTGCATATAAAATACTGGTATTCAAGTGCATACCTGAACCTGTATAAGCTGGCCTCTAATTCTATCGTAACTCCGTACTACGCTAGGCCAGCTTACGGGGCTAAGAATTAAAGACATACAAAGTCACAAATTCAAATCTTTTTATTCCCCAATCTAATGTCCTCGAAAACCCCATAACACTTACGATGAAAAGAAGTTGTAAAAAGGTGCGATGAGCTTCTAAGCAATCACATAAATTAGAATTACCATTTCAATTCGTCAGACGAGGGATTAATGAATCATATTTCGCGAAGTTCGAAGTTTCCATACGTAATGATTTCTTAGAAATCACACGTGTTTATGAATAAATAATACATAGAATAACATCACGCTTGTAATCCCCGAAAAGTTAGGCAGAGGTGTACCTATAGTAGGGTACACCCACATTTCGCCAGTTATGTTTAAGGGGACTACAGGACCTAAACGCAACTTTTATAAGTTTTATAATGACTTAAAGTATATGATCCACTGCAGTAAACAAAATCAGAAAAATATATGATATTCTTAAGGATATATGCTAGGTAGATAATGTGTTGAAAACATAATACAACTAATTTGATACGATAGAAAAAAATCACGAAGATACCTCTAAAAATTTATTTTAACGATTAAAAACCATACTAATATACATGAAATCATTCTGATTTTTTGTCAGATTATTCTACAAGCAACATATTAGCATAATAGTGTTTTATTTTTTTTAAACAATCTATAGCTTTTTTGTAAATCGATAATTGCTTCATATTTTGCAATAATTTACCAGCGTTGTGTCATCGCGCTTCTCTTTATTTTCAATGCAGTCCGACAGTGACCGCGTTTTAGGTGTTGTCGGCCTCTTAAGTCCAGTTAATCAGACTCTAAAATGAAATCGTGGGCGTAGCATAACCTGATTCATCATCTTTTCATCAACTTTCTATTACCGTAAGACCCGCTTTATCACGTGAATACTGGAGCGTTTGTGTGAAAACTACTACTTTTTGGGAAAGTCAGCAAAAGTTTTGGCAACCACAAGTATGTAGTACAGTTTTTGTTGTACTTTTTTCTATGTAATATTATTAGGTTGGTTTATCTGCGTACGGAGTTACAATATAATAAGAGGCCAGCTTATACAGATTCTGTTACCATTGACGTGTAGCGCTTGGTAGGTATTGCAAGTAAAACTCCAGATGATAGTAAATTGTATATTTGTCATAATTATTCTGTACAGATTTAAAGCTAAAATTCCTAACAGATAGTGTGCATATTACTCGTACTTACATAAGCGAACCAATAGGAGATCGGTATTAAATAGTAAAATTAGTTCATAATCTATCCGTGTGGTGTCACTGGGACTCAGCGGTCGCGATTTTTTTTTGATACTGGCTTTTATGCAGTGGTCCCGCGGGGTCCTCGACTGCTTTACCGGGCGTCGGTGGGGCCAAAAGGGCCTCTCACCTATTTAAATTAGAGTTTAGGTAGCAGAGCTAAGAGCGTCCCATAGTGGGACTCGAACCTCGGATTAGTATAAATATCCCGCAGCGCCACGCGGAATCGTCAGTGAACCTTTGGCTGTGGCGGCGGACGGATATCTTGATGAGTTGCAGCTACAGACGTGTGGCTTGATGTACAGTACCTAGACAGCGTCATCATCACCATCTGCCTAGCCTTTTCCCAACTATGTTGGGGTTGGCTTCCAGACGAACTGGATGTAGCTGAATACCAGTATTTTACATGGAGCGACTGCCTATCTGACCTCTACAACCCAGTTACTGGGTAACACGATACCCCTTGGTAAAACTGGTTATCAGACTTTTGGGCTTCTGACTACCCGTAGCGTAACCTGAGTAAATATGTAAGTAGCATTTATAATTATATGGGCAGCAGGCTTAGCAGGAGCACCGTTTTGTCTACGGAAGAATAGACAAAAATGACGTTCCGTGTAGAAAGTACGACAGTAGCAAAGTAGAAAGAGTCAACTGCACTTTTTACGAAATTCACATAATTCGACTCAGAATTATTTGTTTAGTCATAGGATTTTTTTCTATTTGATTCTCAATTTTTACTGATACTAATTCACGTATATAAAGACAACTACAACAATTTTTCTCAAAGTGTCCAAGTAACGTATTTCGAAAGAAAAAAATATTATAGTAATTTTGGCCGTAACCATTTCCTTGGTACTGCCCTATTAACTAAATGATTTGCGATCAAACCGCTCTCCTATAAAATCATGATTTTTTAGATAACCGTATACGCCTTGTGGCCTTCGAGTAGAAAAATGCAAATTGTCTTCACTGCTTTAGACAACTGTCAGTTGTCAGTGCGATTTTGACAGTTTGGGATAGAACATTTTATTCTGAAATAATCTACATAAAACAGAACCTAGACAAAGATCGTTAGAAATAAAAGACAAAATGACACATTGCAGAAGAGTTTCTACGGTGTGATGTCAAAAATGGAGAAACGAAATCTCACTTTGTATAGAAAGATGTCTATTCTTCGTAGAAATAGAAAGCGTCATGCTAAGCCTGCTGTTGACTGTCGATAGAAATTACACGTACCCCATAATTTTATTTATATGCTCCATGGTACTTATTAGCAGTATCCGTTTAGACTGGAAGCCGACATCAACATAGTTGGGAAAAGGTTGGGCTGATGATAATGATAATATTATATGTATATATTATATGTCCTATCTAGCTGTTACTTTTAATAAATGTGTTGATTTGGGCTCTTTTCCTGACCTCATGAAGAGTAGTAAAGTCATACCTTTATTTAAATCAGGTAATAAAAATGACGTTGGCAATTTCATACCTATTTCTATCTTACCTGCATTTAGCAAAATATTTGAAAAGTTAATACTCAAGCAATTGCTAAGACATTTTAGTTTAAACAGCCTCCTTCATAATGAACAATATGGCTTTACAAAAGGTCGTTCGACTACAGATGCGGGTGTTGCACTGCTGAAACACATATTTGACGCATGGGAGAACTCGCAAAATGTTTTTGGAGTTTTCTGTGATCTCTCCAAAGCCTTTGATTGCGTGGACCATGACACGCTTTTGCGTAAACTGTGTCATTATGGTGTCCAAAATGAAGCTCTCAAAGTAATAAATTCTTATTTACATAATAGGTTCCAATGTGTAGATGTGAATGGTGTAAAATCTTCCGGGTTACCAGTTCAGTTAGGTGTACCTCAAGGCTCAATACCGGGTCCATTCTTATTCTTAGTGTATATTAATGACTTACCATTTTATTTAAAGGGTATCTGTGACGTTGTATTGTTTGCAGATGACACCTCACTTCTTTTTAAACTAAACAGGAATAGACAAGATTTTGATGACGTAAACAGTCCACTCTCAATGGTTACGGATTGGTTTACGACGAATAACCTAGTTCTCAATGCCAAGAAAACGAAATGTATAAAGTTTGCCTTGCCAAATGTTAGGAATCTAGGTCCCAACATCGTCTTAGATAATGGGGTGCTTGAAACTGTAGACTCGGCAGTTTTTCTTGGTATAACAGTAGATGCCAAACTTCAGTGGGGCCCTCATATATCAAGCCTAGCGGGCAGGCTCAGTTCGGCCGCCTACGCCGTCAGAAAAGTAAGACAATACACTGACGTTTATTTTAGTTATTTTCATAGCGTTATGTCCTACGGTATTCTGCTGTGTGGCAAAGCCGCTGACATTCAAAAACGAGCTGTTCGAGCTATTTATCAGCTTGGTGCCAGAGTTTCTCTGAGAGATTTTTTTAAAGATGTTGGTATTCTCACGGTGGCATCACAATTCATCTTCGCCAACATCTTATATATTAGGCAAAATATACAGTTATACACTAAAAATAGTGATATTCACAATATTAACACCAGAAATAAGGACAAATTACGAGCTCCATTTCACCGGCTTCATAAGGTACATAACTCATTTGTTGGGCTTAGTATAACTTTTTATAACATGCTGCCCTCTTCTTTGCTAGATTTGCCTTTTAATGCGTTTAAAACTAAAGTAAAATCCACCCTTTGTTCAAAGGCATACTATTGTATGACTACTTAAACGATAAGAATAGTTGGTCGCTGTGATTAACTCAAGACAATGTTTATGTTCTTTCTCCAGAATTAGCTTACCTACTGACAGGTTATATGAGTTCATATAATTGATTATTTTTTTATTTGACTGTTTAAGTCAAAGTAATTTAATTTAGTTAAATTTTAATTTATTAGTGACATAATCTACTCATTACAATGTGTGTTTTATGAGTTGTATTGCAATAAGTGGTTAGCTAGCGTCCTCGACTATTGATTATACTATTCTTGCCTGAGCAACCGGCAGCTCGTCATGCTCCCTTAGATGTCACTGCCTGCGGTAGCGTCGGGGGTCGGGTTGCCTCCTTCCCTCCAATATGGCGAGGGGGGTGATGGCTGATCTTTGCGTTATGCTCGTGAACGGGTGCTGCTTGTGGTGACTGGTCATCTTGCTGATCATGGTTTTAATTGTTATTAGTAATTGTTTACTTATTTCACTTCGATGGGGCTAGTTTATCATTTCTCATTTCGAGCTACAGCAATTGTCTTATGTAAGCGAGCACGCCCTTTATGCCTGGAGGCTTTTATTTAGGTATTAAGTTCTAGTTACGTTTTTTTTTATGTTGTAATTTTTATCTGCTTGAATACAGTTTGTTCATTGTTTTGTTGGTATACTGGCGCGTGCTAGCTAACGTATGGCAAGTGTGTAATTTAATCCAATGTTTTGTGTTTCGCAATGTTAATTACTTTGCATACGATTTGTATAGAATCAAGTTTATATAAGTAAACAGACAGACGTGCTGCTGAGGAGTTTGTTCCACCACTTCTTCTTCCCAGCTAAAGCACTAGGAAGTGGTGACGGGCGGGCATTTTTGGGGGACTGTCTTATGTAACTTTGACGTTCGAAAAGTGCTGATTTTCAGCGTAGCTTGAATAAATGACTTTTGATTTTGATTGATTTTGATTTTGATATACCGGTGAAGGAAAACATCGTGAGAAAAAAGAAACCGACATAACCGACCGACTACAGGACCTAAACGCAAATTTTATAAGTTTTATAATGCCTTAAAGTATATGATCCACTGCAGTAAACAAAATCAAAAAAAAATATCTCTTTCTTTTCTATGCAGTCCGACAGTGACCGCGCTTTAGGTGTTGTCGGCCTTTTAAAAGTAGTTCATATAAGTCTGAATTTTTAATATGTATGTCTGTTGAACAGGCTGATCAGGGTGAGGATCTTCCCCAGAGAACATGATCTGTGGGTGATGTGTTGGTTAGCGAGCAAACAAAGTATTCGAAATCAGATTGTTGATTTTTTAAGATAGGGTATGTACACTGAACACAACGAGTCGTATGACAGTTTCTAGACTAGTATTGTCCTCGCAGCTGACAGCAGAGAAGTGAGTTGTCCCCTCCCTGCGAGCATCTTGAGTTAAGCCGCGCGAACTTCAATCTAGACTCCGTCGAAGCGTTGACGTCACAGCGCTTTCGCCTCGTTGTTAATTCAGCTTCCGTACTAATGACTTCTCCGACATGTATAAAAACAGTTTCCCAAACTTCATGATAATATTTATGTTTATTTATCTCGTCATACATTAATAAATTCTAACCTTGATGTTCCTCAATACAAAACTACCGTTATTACATCTACTGAAGTTCAAAGCATATTTTTTAAGACCTCGGATCGTTTATCTAAAACGCTCACGTACTTACAGTACGTCTGTAATACATAATGTTTGGCAGGCACTTTCTATTACCGTAAGATCCGCTTTATCACGTGAATACTAGAGCGTTTGTGTGAAAACTACTACTCTTTGGGAAAGTCAGCAAAAGTTTTGGCAATCACAATTATGTAGTACAGTTTTTTGTAATACTTTTTTCTATGTGATATTAATAGGTTGGTTTATTTGCGACTATACATCGATGTATGGAACCTTAAGAAGGCTTGTTCAAGAAACATCTCATATTGCAAGTTCAGCAAAGGTCCTGCACCTTTCATGAGTGACGATATTAGTGACGCGTGTTTAAAAATAATGCCAACACTTGTACGGGGTTATTTCCATTAAAAAATGGCAACATTCTATGACATACTTTTGTTAATGAGTATTAGAAATGATTATATAGGGTCAAGTTAAATTAGCTAGCGAAACTCCGCAGGGTATCCAAATCTAACCATGATAACGCAAATAATAAATGAATTTGATGATTTTTTTGGCGTCAACCGCAGTGTAGTTGAAATACGGTGGAGCATACGGTGGAGGTCTGCCCGGCTTGGGCAGAGCACCGCCGTGTCCTCGTGGAGGCGATCGGCGGCAGAGACCTCTCGCGTCCGGCATGGTTCAGGCCATCTATTTCAAAAATCTATTATTTTTTATGTAAAATTCACATACGTGATGGGTATCGATATCTTAATACAGTAAAGTAAAAAAAAATACAGATTTCTCAACTCATACTTCAAGTAACAAAACCATCAGCGGTCGATGACCCAAAAAAAAAATCTTCATATCATTCTTCATTTTTATTTTTGTAATCCACAACGCGGGCCCAGTGCAGGTTGGTAGTTATTACATGTCTTCGAATTTTTGGTTCTAGGACATGCCGGTTTCCTCACGATGTTTTCCTTCAGTGTTTTGAGAGCAGCGGTGATGAAATTATTTACACAAAGTAAAGCCTGGGTTCGAAGTCGGGGCCACATATGCTTCATAGTATCATTACACCCCGCTAGAACATAAATAAACCTGTAACCAAAATCCACACTTTTTTCTACTTGAACAGTAGTATAAAGTTGCTACCATAACCCACGCATCAAAAGACCGCGATTCCAAACCAGTAATTTACATTCCGCCCTTATATTTAGAGCTCTCCTCACAAAAACTATTCGGTATTGGCATCTAAAGGGTCCAAAGTTGCTAAACTATTAACTTTTGTTTAGTCCCAAACGGTAGGGAAACGCTTTATCATTTCAATGGGGCCTACAAATTCAGTTGGTCTGCAATAAATCTGCTGAGACGAAAGTCGCCAGGCTGTTGAAGTTTTTAGGATTTTGCATAGACAGAACTGTGCCGGACGAACGTGATCGCTTGTCGCGAAGGGTATGTAGGGAGTGTTTAATGCCTATCCAGGTTTATCCCGATGTGAGGTTAGGCTTCCCTGACCACGCGGCGCTGACGTCCTGCACCTTTTGTTTCCAGATATCTTCAAGACGGCTACCGGCTTCTATTTAGCTACTGTATATCTTGTTACATACCATTGTTTTTGACGGGAGAAGGGTTTTTGACTTTATCATACAAAGTACGTTTTTGACATCTGATAAAGGAGTATTTTACCTGGATAATAACACAAGTCTCCACGAATCTTCAGGAAGCAACTTTCGGGACTCTGTACTACATAAACACTATTTCACCATTGTTCTATGCTTGTTATCCCTCTGAATTTAAGTAATTATCAAACACACTAAATAACACTATTTGGTGACGTATCATCACGAACACTGAGTTTAAGTTAAGTTACTATCAAAAACACAAAAAAAACACTATCTGATGACGTGTCGTCGCGAACAAGAACGAAGATTCAAATTCTTAATCTTTCTGGTAAACAGAGCCGACCATCTTTTTCAAGGCAACAAATCTTTGATTCAATCTACTAATTAAGACTTAGTGGTACCTGGATATCTCAAAATAGTCATTATGGCAACATGCACTTCTTTGAGTTAAATAGGTACAAGTCAGTCGAACTTTTTCGAGTTCCAAGTTGCATTAAAAAATATGATACCTTTCACATTTTATACATACCGCCAGGCAGTGCTGTCACAATCAATTTACGTACCCAATTTTTAACACAGTTTTCCAGCGCAACAGTTTTGCTACAACAAAAATTGGGTAACCTACGAAAATTCTCGGATTTTAAAATTGTAGCCACCCTATTCGAACGGAACTCGGGATTTTTCTGCTCGACTGTGTTGAAACAGAGCGGCAAGGACACGCTTTCCTTTATCTGCTACGATTGTCCCGAGAATTTATTCTCATGGACACAACTAGAGATGAAAATAATTCATATTGTTGTTTTTACGCCTTGTGCGCGAGGCGGACGTTGCCGTTTCGGCGCTATTTGGTCGGACGCACACAGCGTCTTGATGCTCGGACGGCGACATAGTCGGATGAATAAATTTGTGAGGTATCTATTAACGTCATATTGAAACGATTTGTGAGATTTGTTTAGAACATTATTATGATGAAATTCTTTTCTGCATTGCATTTGGTATTATAAAGTTACGTCACGTGCAAGGGGCTGAATTATAGGTGATACATTGTTTGAACGTTTTACGCCTTGAACTGTCTTGACACTGTTCCTTGACGTCTTGTTGCGTGGTCCGATAACTACGTAGTTTGTAATAATGTCGGGGAAATTCGTTTTTAAGCAAATAGACCACCAATTTAAATTGTCCGTATACTCAAATCACATATAATTATGTGATGTATATTCATTCAAATCATGTAAGAAATAGTTAGAACACGAGTAATTGCCATAGGGTGACAGTTTTCATTAAAATTAATTTCCTCGAGTGTATACATTGATGAATAAATATTAAACGAGTAGACAGTTGGCATGACGCATTTCAATTCAATTATTTACGCTTGTGTATGTTACAAAGAGTTAGGATACTGTAATGTTTTTTCTACAATTACTCTACCATTGGCAACACTGTACTTGTTATTCGTAATCAGTAGAAATTATAGGTACTACGGATATCAATAAGTGAGTTGAATTAAAACGTTGACACAATATTTTTTGATGGATTAAGTAGCACGTTACGGTGTCAAAGTTACTCTCACCTGAATGTCAATGAGCAGGCTTATCATCATCAGGTGATAGTAATTTTAAATTAATAATGTCTGATTTATTAAATTAATCAGAATTCAAATAATATGTATAAATCGCAACTTTTACTTAATGTCGATCTGTTTTGTTTTATTTTTCTGTTTACCTACTCTAGATCTGTTTGTATGCACGTGTTTCTGAAACAATTTTTTTTTGTTTCTTTCTTTTCTTTCTAAACAGACATTAAATATCCATATTTATAATGTCTGTTTAATTTACAACATGGTAAGGTGGGGTGCAGGATTATAAAGATATCTTTCGCGGCTTATCTAAATTATTGCTGTAAAAGTATCTTGAAAAATATCAAAATTCAAGCTTCAGAACAAAAGGACTAAGAAATTTTCTAGAAGCACACAAATAGGTATAAGATTTCAAAACTATTTCTTCATGTGTCATTCGAATTTACCTTCAAAACAGCTATTATTGTACCAAATAAATATAAATTTGTGTTATGAATACTTTATTATTTTACTTCAGAAAATGGTGTAAAACTTTACAACTCCATAAAACACAAGTTATTATAAGTAAACAGCACATGTGCAATACAATTTTAATTACAACACACTTGTGAATTATTTATTTTTAATTAAATTTAACAAGCTCTCGCGCGAGTTAAGCCTTTGTATAAAATTAAATAAATTATACTCGTTAATGTTTTAATTTCTATCAACAGAATTACCTTCGCATTTCACATTTCAGGAGCGGTTTCAAGAACAGCGCGTTTTATTGTTGGTAATTTAACATATTCATGCACTGGTTAGTATTATGGAAACAATAAAGTTATATTGTGGCCGCTGAAAATGTTTACGATCACGTGATTTCTCGTCACTGCAGGCAACGAAGGAATTCGAAATTATGATTATTTTAAGGTTGACAACCACTGGTAGCTGATTGACGTGTAAACAATTGTTAAAGTCTGGAATCTGAGGCAGGCGAAGGCTTCTGCCTTCTGAAGTATACCATGTCGTAAACAATGTAGGTGCGTCACAGGCAGGGCTTTTGACTCAGGTTTAGCATTTCCACCAACTTTTCTCGCCCAAAACTCTGTACCTGCGGACGCTGGGCCTAAGGAATAACTTCTTGCAATCACATATTCACAACACACTCCAGGCACTTCTCTATATTTGATTTTAATACTAAAAATGAAATTAAATTATTTCCTCTCGGTTCTTTGAACTTTTGTCCTGTTTGTTAGTACGTAAGGGCAATTGTCTTTGTAATCTAAGAGGGTATGAGCCTGAAGATCCTCCCACAAAGTTTATCTTGCATAAGACTATGAAGTATGAACCAAAAATGTTTTTGAGAAAGTAAAATATCTTTAATTGATCTGCATAGCTATTCACAATTATTCAACAAGCATCCGACACATTTTCGGTTACATGATTTACCTTGTCTGCGACAGCAAATAGTCGTCGGAAGAATAGCGGCTTAAACTGACAGTTTTTTTTTTAAATTTTAGAACAGCATTTAGAGAACAGCTTCGATTACATTGATTGATGTTCGATTCGGTACGGAAGTGTATCGAATGGTTGTGGATAGCTATGCACAAAAACTTCTCGTAAAACACACCCAAAAGCATATCAGTCGTCATGGCCAATAGAGACATTTGCGTGCTGATATCATTATCAGCACCCAAATGTACAGACATTTGCGTGAAGCTTATCATGTTTCCCTGCTCCATCATAAACAGTTATGATGGAGCAGGGAAACATGACAAGCTTCTCAAATTAGCATCATAATTATCTTCTGTACCGTTCTACCACGTCCAATAGAAACAAAGCTTCTGTATCAGAACTAGAACATCATTACTCTCGGTTCAAAGCTAATCGAATGTCCGTCACAGTAGCAATGAATGGCGTCGACTGTGTACACAAAGGACGACACGCGGCCTCATTCATTCACTCTTTCATTTGGTTCGTCTTGTTAATGTGTTTTGATGTCATTGTTTTGTTATGCTTTGCTGTATAATTCATCATTTGCATAGCCATTTTTTCTTACCACGTTGGGGTCGACTTTCAGTACGAGCAAAACGATGAGAAAATATTATCAATATTGTTCTGATATTCTGAGGCGAGCTTATTTATTATTAATTAATCGAGACAATTGACTGCCTTGTTAGTCTAGTGGTCGCAAGCGCTACTGCTGAGCGTGAGGTTCGATTTCCAAGTCGAGCAAAGTGTTATTGAGGTTTTATATCTGGAATTTCTCAGTAGCAGCCCGAAGTCTGGATTTGTGCCCGATTGATGGCAATAGGCTCGCCCCCAATTACATGGGACTTTAACATAACTGGTGAAATGTCTGTGTACTATAGGTAGCTCAACCTTTCAGCGAAACAAGGCGTGATGTTCTGTGTTCTGTATAGCTATTCACAACTATTCGATACACTTCCGAGCCGAATCGAACATCAAATGTACATGTTATACAATGAACATGTTATCGAAGGAGTCCTCTAAACGCGGTTCACAAATCCAAAACCCGAAAATGTGAGTTTACACCAAATAGACGACAGCCATTCTTCCGACGGCTATTTGCTGGTGGAGACATGGCAAATCACGTAACCGAAAATGTGTCATTTTCGATTCGGATGCTTGTCGAACGACTGAAGAGCTATCCTGTTCTGTAATCAAGACACCCGTATGTCTCAAACTGTTAAACAAAGGTATGCATAGGTCCACTTTCAGTGGGTCATGAATGTATAGCCCTAGCCAAAATTTTAATTATCTTTTTCTTTTAAGATTTCTCTTTCTTCGTCTTTCCTGAAGTTATTACTTAGGTATAGTAAGGAATAGGTCCTGCCATGCCAAAGAAACGGTTTTTTTTCTATTTTATTAAGTACCTGATACTTGTTGACAGGCCTTCATTGCCCTCACAGTGACATTTAAAAACATTGTAAAAGCCAATTATTTTAAAAGAGTAACCGTGGAGGTTTTTATCGGCTCTTCCATAAAGGAAACGACCAATTGGAACCGAGCACCTAGCTTCTGACGTTTCATAAGTGCCCATGTAGGTTTAAATTAAATAAAATATTTTGGATTTGAACTCCGAATCAGAAGAGCAGCCAGCGAGTTCGATGTCCCAAGAAACGCCCGACGCACTCAAGCGCAGAACGCTCATTTTTATTTTCCTTTCCTACTACCGACATTTTAACTGGTAGAAAATAATAAACGTTCCGTTTGAACGAAGACAATATGGCTGCCACCAATTAAAACACGTTTGAAACATGAGACGTTAAGTTTAAAACACGTTCTTAATTACATTTTCGCGTTTCGCGAATGTTTTCATAAACTATTTTCTGTTATTGCTTTAGTTTCTTACTCTTGTTTTATTTAGTTTGGTTTTGTTTGTATTTGTAATGTGTTCTAATGTCATAATTACTGTTTTAGTAAGATTCCTAGTTCTGTGTAGCTTGGAACATGGATTTAACGTGTAATATTTGCAATAACTGCTGTTATCTCACCAACAGATAGCTACTGATTATGTTGTGACATCTGTAGGGATCCGTAAAACACGGGGGTTTTTCTGATAATGATCCCAGACAAAGATTCAAGTATTCAACTGCATGCGGTGAGACTGGAAGCTGACCCCAACATAGGGTAGGAAGATTGATTTAATTGTGTGGCCGTGGGCAAAGCAGAAAGTAGATTATGTAAGAATCGTGATCATAAGTGTGTTCCTCATCGCGGGAAAGTTCGAAAGGTTTACCGAGGCCCCTGGTAACACAGGCAACGGAAGGAACACGGGTGGGTTTTAGTCAGTAAGAGTCTGACACACCCTCCCGCTCCGCCTAGAGCGGGAGAAGTTATATGATGATTTCCCACCCAAAAAAAAAAGATTGTAACATAACAAAGCGTCTTGTTCGCCCGAGGGGTTCAGCAAAGGTGTACAGTGCTTCTATTTTCTCAATGTCTCTCGGCAATCATCACATTTCTAACTTTAGCAGCTTTCCTCCCATTTTTTAAATAAATTACATAATAATTAAAAATAGTAGTAACAACTCTACATACTTCCAAGTCGATTGAGAGCGTCTGGCCTGCACCAATTGAAACGAGCAACTGATAGAAATATGACAAATGACGAAACACGAAAGTTTGCCGACAGACATCAAGAAAATAGAAGCACCGTACCTTTAGTAGGAACACCCCATTTCGCCAGGTATGTTCAAGTCCCACTTAATAAGCTCGCCCCCTTACACACCTTAAAGTCTCCAGGCTGCTACTGAGAAATTCCAGATAGAAAAACCCAATACATTTACACGACCTGGGCATCGAATCCAGGACCTAATGCTCAGCAGTAGCGCTTGCGATCACAAGACTAACGAGGTGATTGTGCTCTTGTGTTAATTGGTTCTTCAAATCTATTACGAATAGACAGCTGTATGTAACATGCTAAAACTGATTAAGAAAATTATTCATTTTTAAATTCAAATAATTATGACCGATGACCTTGGCCGCAGGAATCTGCTGGATGCGGGAAGCATAGAACCGGTCGAAGTGGCGGTGCTTGAGGGAGGCCTGTGTGTGTGGACGTCTTTCGCCTAAAATTATGATGATGACCTATCTATGTGAACCTCCTTTTTAAAAGCACTATATTTGGCAACGAATCATTTGCTCAAAAATAATTAAAAAGGTAAAAGTATCCCTTCACACTCGTACATTGTAATTACAATTCGTTTCAAGGCTGTGAGCAATTACGTCAGAGGATTTCGAACGTACAGGATTACCACATTACATCCAGTAGGTAGGTAGACTTAGTACATAGTGATCAAACATCGATCTCCAAAGGTTTAGGACCTCTGACCTATCATTTACGACTCGTTAATCGTCTTAACGTCTAATATCTTTGGTCTGGTCCATCAACTTTTAGAAACGAGCGATCTTGCCACTTTTGTGCCAGCTGGTCCTTTTCACAGTAGATTAAATGCGGTCAAGATCACTACCCAATGAAAGATATACCCAATTATAATAAATTGGTGGTACCTATTTGAATTGGAGTTGTAAAATCTCTCTTAGGTTTGCTGACAGTAGATTCAATATTTAATTGCAGCACGCTTTTGTACCGCCCAATACGTATCATCATCTGCATGGCCTTTTCCCAACTATGTTGGGGTCGGCTTCCAGTCTTACCGGATACAGCTGAATACCAGTATTTTACATGGAACGACTGCCTATCTGACCTCCACAACCCAGTTACTGGGTAACACGATACCCTTTGGTAAGTCTGGTTGTCAGACTTTCGAGCTTCTGACGACCCGTAACGACTGTCAAAGATCTACAAATGACAGCCGGGACCAACGGCTTAACGTGCTTTCCGAGGCACGGAGAGGTCTTGGTATGTAAAGATGCTCATCCATCCACGGACCAACCGCGGCAAGCGTAGCTTAACCTGATCGATCGACCCGTGCAGCTGTTATTACTTAGCCACAAGCCCCCTTTATTAGCCACAAGCCTATTAAAATACAAAATGTTTTGTATTAGAAACATTGTGTGTGTTACGAAACATGTATATTATATATATGTATATAACATACATTTTGTGCTGTGTATTATGTACAATATAGGTTTTATTTTTCGGCATTCAAAATCTAAAAAGGTTTTAACGGGGACTTAAACACACACTACTAAGTGACAATCCTTATCATCATCACATAAGCTGAAAAATTTACAACGTAATGCAACCAACGGAGTCCCACGACCTTCAAGCGCATGCGAAACCAAGATTCATATTTAGACAAGTAAATAACATACATCATACCTGTAATCCCCGAAGGCTAAGACAGAGGTATAGGTGTCTAGGTTTAAATACCATGTAATAGGCAGACAAACGGACACAAATCCAAACTTCGGGCTGCTATTGAAAAATTCCTGATGGCAAAAGTCCAACAAAACTTTGCCAGGCCTGGGAATGGAACCCAAGACCTCATACTCGCGCGGCCTGCGGACGGTGAGCAATGGGTAGCTCACCGTCTGGTAAGGACCAGGCCCGGGTCGACGGCGCGTTGTATTCCACGCGCGCCTCAAAGAGATGTCAACACAAGTGTAGGGGTCCACTAGGGCCGATGCCTGCTGGGGTCGCGGGAAGGTACTAAAGGGTCACCGAGGCCCCTGGCAACACAGGCAACAGGAAGGAATACGGGTGGGTTTTAGTCAGTAAGAGTCTGACACACCCTTCCGCTCCGCCCAGAGCGGGAGAAGATATTTAATGATTTCCCATCCAAAAAAAAAAAGAGTCCTCATACTCAGCAGTAGCGCTTGCGATCACTAGAACCAACAAGGCAAGTAGATTTAGAGGTATATCAAGAATAATCACGACACGAGAAACCTATAAATAACACAAATTAAATCTCAAAGACACTTTTAACAATCAACAACTATCAACTCGACTTCCAGCCCTCGAAACAAAATATACGACACACTTTCGCATAAATTTAATCTCTTAAACTCACTAACTAAAGATTTAAAGGAGATTATTTTAACTCGCTTAATGTTTCTAGAGAATAAATAAAGGCTTTATCGCCGACTGGAGTGGCATCGAGTACTCTTAGTTGTGCTAATATAACGCTGCTAATAAACTGTCCTGTATTCTTGTCTGCAAGCCGATCTCTTTGTTGTTTACTTTGTAGTTATTTATTATGTGATAAGCGAGTGTTTTATTCAAAAGGCTGCACTGCAAAGTTATGATTGCTGCTTACAAGTACTGAATACTATACGACTCCTGTGCGTTTATCTTGACATACCCATAAATGTTGAAGACGCATTGTAGAAATCTGACAATTCCTCCTTACCTATCTTGATATTGTAGAAATCTGCCAAATCCTCCTTACCTATCTTGATACTGTAGAAATCTGGCAAATCCTCCTTACCTATCTTGATATTGTAGAAATCTGGCAAATCCTCCCTACCTCTACGGAAAAATTATACACACAATAGTGTATATGAAAATACATACAATATTTAAAAGCCAGACGCAAAGTTAAATTTGAGTCACTCATATATTTTACTATCAGGTTAAGCTACGCTTACCACGGTTGGTCCGTGGACGGGTGACCATCTTTACATACCGAGACCCCTACGTGCCTGGGAAAGCACGTTAAGCCGTTGGTCTCGGCTGTAATTCTTGGATCTTTGACAGTCGTTACGGGTCATCAGAAGCCCGAAACTCTGACAACCAGTCTTACCATGGGGTATCGTGTTACCCAGCAACTGGGTTGTGGAGGTCAGATAGGCAGTCGCTCCATTTAAAATACTGGTATTCAGCTGCATCCGGTTAGACTGTAAGCTGACCCCAACGTAGTTGGGAAAAGGCTAGGCAGATGATGATATATTTTACTAACACTGCCTAATCAATGTAATGTAATGTGTATGTATGTAATGTAATGTAATGTAATGTATGTGTGTATGTAATGTAATGTGTGTATGTAATGTATGTATGTAATGTGTGTACCTTTAAGGGTAACTAATGCGGCCAAATAAACATAATAACATTACCCTCAATATTTCCAGTCCAGAACCAGAACCAAAACCATTTAGACACGCCATAATAGGTTTAAACGGCTTATAGGTTCTACAGACTTGAACGATTCCGACAACGTCTTAGTTCTCGCACAAATTGAGTAGGAAGGACGCTTGAATGATTGCAGCGGTCTAAACGTTTCAAAAGGGTCAGAATGTTGAACAAGATGTCGAGTTCCTTCAAGTACCATGTACCAGTTGATTTTCACATTCGCATTCGCTTTCCATTTCTAGTACATTCTAGAGTTCGTACGTCCGTATGAAAATTCGGAACTCTTATAGGATCACTCGTGTGTCCGTCTGATACAGCCAATTTGCTCCGAATCTACTCGAACGATTAGGTTGAAATTTGGTACACATATAAATTTATATGACCCAGTCACGGACATGTAACGTTTATCAATGAACTTTGAATATGGGTGTCACTTTACGGTGCAAATTAGAAAATTTCAAAATAAGGTTTTGCAAGCTGTACTGTATCACATATCAAATAAAAAGGCTCAAATATATATTTTTTATTATTCTAAAATAAATACTTTTAAAGTTATTTAAGAAAATTGACCATTCGGGCCCCGAAACTTCTCAGCCTAAAATTTCGAAAAAAATACAGTAAATAGTTAATTACTCATAGATAACAGGAAAACCTACAAGAAATCATGGTATCAATAACAAGGCAAATCTCTCAATATTGTGCGTACAAACTAACATTGGCTGTTGGAATGTAAGAGAAAACATTTTTTCGAACTACAATTGTTCTTGGAATAAAATATTATCTGGATATAAGAAACATGGTAGATAACATATTCATCGTACAGACCCCTCACCAGGCGAGTTCAAATCACACTTGTCCGGTTTTTTAAATCGCAGCGTTAAACAGTCACTAATTTTTTACTGATAATTTTTCACTTGTTTTGTTACTTTGTTTGTTTTACAGTCCCAAAAGTTGAAGTTGCAGTTACGTTAAAACCATTAGGTAGAAAAGCAGTTGCTATAACACTTTTCACACTGCTTTGCATTTCAAGCAATATTCTTACGATCGTTTGTAATTGCCATACTAGCTAACGGAATAAATATTAAAATCGTAGCCCACGTTTGGCGTCAAAAAGCTCATGCTGGGCGCCAAAAACATTTGGCCTATGTTGGGCGCCAAAAACATTTGGCCCATGTTGGGCGCCAAAAACATTTGGCCCATGTCGGGCGTGAAACGGTAGCGTGAAAGAATAAAAGACGACTTTTAACTTATAAGATTACTAAGTTTAGCACCAATCTAATAATGGTTTCCTATTTTCTTCGTCCGCCTTTCAAATGAGCCTCAATAATGAAAACATAAATGTACAGATGAGAATTTAACACTGAAGCTTTGTGTGACTGACTACCCAACTTCTAATTTATACGATTTCGTTGGTACCAACAGCCCTTTGCTCAACGGAAAGGTAATAATAAGCTATTACGCGTCTCACTGTGTTGATTATCGCGGGTCATATAATTCAAACGGGCTATTAATTTGGTCTGCAGTGTATGGGCTACGATTACGCTCGGCCTGCTGTGTATTGTGCTTGTGATGTAATGGCAATTGACTTGATTTAAGTTTGTTTTCGAATCTACTTCTGTATTATTCTAGTAGGTATTTAGTCTATGTATTTCTGTTCACATCATTTTGCACTGTAATGTGAAATAATAAAAGAGCCATCCATTTTTTCAATGAAAGAAATAAATGGTTTTATTAGCTCATTATGCGTCTCGCAAATCGTTTTTCTTATTGCACACATTGTACTGTGGTGCATTTACTAATATTTTTAATGCTTAGTTTGATCTTCATTATTCATCATTTTAAGACACTTTTGGACACTTTTGGTTTTCTATTGGAGATGAAAGATTACTGCGATCATATTACAAATAATAATACCTATGTAATTAATTGCAGTGGTGGCCCAGTGGTAACGGCCGTGACTTAAGAGTTGTAGGTCGTAGGTTCGAACCCGGACAGGCGCTTTACTTTGTGTAAATTATTTCATCACCACTGCTCTCAAAACGGTGAAGAAAAACATCGTGAGGAAACCGGCAAGTCGTAGAACCAAAAATTCGAAGACCTGTGACATCTACCAACCCTCACTGGGCCCGCGTGGTGGATTACGGCCCTCTCCCTCTCACAGAGAGGAGGCCTGTGTCCCAGCAGTGGGAACATTATAGGCTGATTTTGATATATGTAATTAATTTACTGACTAACTTATCTGACATCAAATATATGACTTCAAATTCAGCTTATCCCAAAAACATATCCAGCCAAGACAATAAACAAGTGTCCCCCGCACTACATCGTCAACGTTAATATCTCAGTGGGGGTGACAGATGACGCCTTTATGAGCATTCCTTGGGGACAGTGGCCGACACTGATTTATAGCTTGATCACATCACAAATCTTCGCGGTATATAGAGTAGGTTATGGAGTGTGGTAAAATGTAGCTTCTGGGCAGAGGGGCTTGAACTGACCCATATTTTGACTTATCACGACGAATTATTAACACTCACGTCTTTCGATATATATATATATACTCGTAAACTTAACCACTTCTTTATTGATAAAAAAAAAACAGTTCTTTGATTAGCATTTTCTAATATTGGAGTGTTTATAAAATACTTTTCAAAGCAATTTTTGTAAAAAAAGTATACTGAGATACATAATAATTTGTCTTTAAGTAAATCAAAGTAGTATGAACCCAAATTATGTTTTTTAGTCATCTTCCTAATTTTAGCCAATGCGTAATGCTGTTGTAAAACATGATGCCTTTGAAAGGGGTCACATTCTTTGGGGAGACTGTCTAACATAGATTTATAGTTGGATCACATCACAAATCTTCGGGGTATATGGAGTACGTCATAGAGTGTGATAAAATGTAGCTGCTCGGATTTCAGAAAGAGGTGCCTTGACTTATAATCACTTACAATAATTAAGTCAACATTTATAGAACAAATATCGTTTCGTTCGTTTTCCTTGTCGAAATCAATTTTCCACATAAATGGGCGGAAAATTAGATAATATAAGATGTAACGAACTTTTACCTTCTATGCAGTATAGTTCCTTTTAACAACTGGCCTTGGACAGTGAACAACTAACTGTAAAGACGTCCATGGATATTTCGGTCTTTTACAGTACAAGAACACAAAGCTGTCCTCGTGTATACAAAGTTTGTATAATTGAGTACTTTTTTTGGGTTTAAGAATAACTTTATTTCTCATAAAGAATTGCATACAATAATTCACTTACTGAGAAACAATAACTAAAACTAAGATTAATAATTAGAGCGCACAGATGTACGTAAATAAAATGAGAAAACAACACAGAAAAAAAAAATTATGATCCACATTCAATTTTTTTTCTGTTTTTTTTTTGTTTTGTAAACAGATAACAAACTCGATCGTAGGTTATTAACGAGCCACAACATGGATGTACGATTCTATTTTTTACTAGATGTGGCATTGTTGTTTTTGATATACCTAAGTATAAATTAAAAGAGGGTCCATGTGGGGTTTCTTCTTCATAGGAACCTAACACGCTGCAATGGGCAATTAACTTCATCTTTCTGAGTGACCGAATTCTTGACAGTTCGAAAGTGCCCGTAATAATTAATTTATTAATTAAAAAAAAAAAAGTGCTTTGTATTTGAGCTTGTTGACTGAGATGAGGTTTTCTAGACACATATGAATGGGTTACAACCATAATTTATGCGTAAGGTCCTTACCATAATAGATGCCTTAGCAAACTCACACTCAAAGCATTTATTTAAAATAAACCAATTACAGTCACTTTTGAATTGTCAAGGGGTCGGTCATCATAATCATCGTCATCATTCCAGCCGAAAGACGTCCACTGCTGGACATAGGCCTACCCCAATAGGGAGGGTTTGCCATAATCGCCACGCTTGGCAGGCGGGTTGGCGATCGCAGTATGGTGTTAAAATGCATAGAGAACGCTGCTGCCCATTCTCTAGTAGTCTAGTTCCTTAGTCGCCTTTTACGACACCCACGGGAAGAAATGGGATGGTGCTATTCTTTACGTCCGGCACCGCACGGAACGGTCGGTCAGACAGAAATATGAAGCTGGTTGCCTATTCCGAAGCGTAGTATAAGCATAATCAGCCTATAATTTTCCCACTGCTGGGAAACAGACCTCCTCTCTGTGAGAGGGAGTGGGTCGTAAGCCACCACGCGGGCCCAGTGCGGGTTGGTAGATAATACATGTCTTCGAATTTTTGGTTCTAGGACATGTTTTCCTCACGATGTTTTCCTTCACCGTTTTTGAGAGCAGTGGTGATGAAATAATTTACAAAAATTAAGCGCCTGTCTGGGTTCGAACCTACGACCTACAAAACGTAAGTCGCGGCCGTTACCACTGAGCCACCACTACTCCAATAATATTGTAACACTCTTCCTAAGGAACCTTGACATTGGATCGATATTTTTTATTTTCCATTAGTAAACTCACCATTTTGGATGCAAGTGAGTAATAAAGTCTAATTAACAGCCATTTTTCTTATATTTTTATTTATTTATTACTAAAGGTTTACTACCAACAGCAGTATTTAATTTATCGAAAGTATACGCGTAGTTATCGATAGCGTCGGACTTACACCGTCACTAATTCCAAGTTAACCAGCATTCTCAGAAATAGGAGAAAAAACATAAAAATAATAATAATAGTGGTTCTAATCAAAAATAAAACGCAAGTAGGTATTCCACCACACACAAAAAGGCGAGCAATCATACAATATCTTGGCAATTCAACGAATAAGGCGGAGGTAGGATGCTGGCACTGTGACGTCGGTGGGTGACCGCCAGCCGCCGTCGATTTCCCGTAGGACCGCCATTTAATTACGTTCCCAGACGTTCAGCTCGGCTTTTGTTTAAAGAATCATTTAATTTTTCTTACCGGCAACACGAGAATAGTATGGAGCCATATTGTTTGGTTCTGATGGCCAATTGTTTTGACTTGATTTGAAAGAATGAATGGGAATGTTTTTACCCGACTGCCCCAGGAGGGTAATGTTTTTCGAGAGTATGTATGTATGTATGTCTATTTCTTTGGCACGCTCTGTAGCCTAAACGGCTTGATGTATTTTAACATATGAGGTGTCCTTAGATTCGTCTTGATTGTGAGAGTGACATAAGCTATATAATATTTATAAATTGCATCTACAAATACCAAAAAAAGAGGGGAAGGTTTTTAAATAATTTGCAACAATATTGGTATCAAATAAAAGCTAGTAATGAGTAATTTTCAAATACCTGTATATTAATAAAACTAAAAAGCTTGAATTTTGGTATCGCAGGCAGGGACAATCATAAGTTACACCATATTTCAGGTTATTCGTTTGTCCCCGCCTGCAAGACCAACATTCTATAGATTTAATGCTTGTTTTTCTCTTTTCAGTTATGTGTTTTTGCAGTCGGGTTTTTTGTTTTTTAAATAATTTATTTTATTAAAAGAAGTCATTAAGATTAGTTTTTATTTTCTAAAATTCATAGTAGTGTATAAAATAATTATATTGCCCAAAATTAGTCCCTACTAAACAAAGTATAAAATCCTAACATACCAACCAACCAATCTCCAACGCACCAACCAACCAACCATTTTTTTTTTGTTCCTGGATGGATAATCCTCATGTCCTCCGCCCTGGTGCGGGCGGAGAGGTCTGTCAGACTCTTACTGACTAAAAACCACCCCAGTGTTCCCTTCGTACACCAGCTCAGGAGATCATGGGATCCTGTGCAACTTCCGCAATCCTCGGCTGGACCAACCAACCAACCACCAACTTGTTTTTTTGTTCTCTTTAATTTTGTATGTGCCTCAAAATGCCAAGACTGTTCAGTAAAACAGTTGCCAGTTGCAGTTGTTGCCTTTTACAGGTTGTCTGTAAAAGATCGTTTTTAGCGATAAGACCGCCCATTGTGTCACCTTGTAAAATTTCGACGTTTGTATCTGTAACTTTTATGGTGTACATAATAAAGAGTATTCTATTATATTCTAATCTAAAACTTTCACAATAGTCTGAAATTGTTAGTACTCAGCAATCGTGGTAATCAAAGATCGTGCCTTCTAGACCAATAACAATAATAACACACCAAAATAAACATTTCTCCGTATAGAATATCGTCGGTTCACCACATAATAGGGGACTAATGTGAAATTGGAAGGATTACCACAATACGTGGTCGGTCAGTATGTACGTAAACGATCCCGTTCGTGTAATGAATTTTAATTAATGTATCAATCAGTACAAACGTTTGGTATTCCACAAATAACATGGCCGTTCTAAAATTATTGCTTTTATATCGAAAATGATAAATGTTGTGATTGAAATTCTGTTGTGATTGTTTAGGTTAAGCCCGAGGACATTTTGTTATTGTTTCTATTCGTTAATTTTAACAATTAATAATAATATTTACTTGGACTTTCTGAAATACCTACTGATTACAATGTAACTGTCTCTCCTGAGTGATATAGAAGAGATAAATTCTTTACATTTGTCCATGATGTTAAGATAATAAAAAGTACGAATTTGAAAAGAATATGTTCTGCTCTGAAGGTTGAGATTGGAATATTTTGTTCCATTTAAAAAAATTGAGATCTCACATTCCTTCCAAAACTTTTAAAAACATTGATTCGATTTCATTCAAAAATCTTCTCTTGGTACAGTTCACACGAAAACATTCCTTTCTTTAAAAGCAAAAAAAGGCAAGAGCAAAGTAAGTCCCCAACGTTTACATTACCCCAGAACTTCCACCAAATGTACTCCCAATTTCCATGAGCCCTAAGTGTGTTATTGAATTTATACATTTGTAGCAAACACCGTTTTAGTCGAATGAATTAAAGCCTCGGCATTCACTGTCAGACTGACGCCGAAGTGACGATTGTCGAGCTTGAAGTGTATTAAAATTCTTTCGTTTTTCAAATTAGGAATCGCGATGTCTGCTGAATTTTTAATTCTGTGGAAATATTATTTTAGTATGCTTTGTGACTCGTGGTACCTTTTAAGCTAGACGTACGTAATGCAAAGGCTGGTTCGAGGTGGGTGAGTAAAAGGATACCTGATAGAATTTAGAGGAGGCCTTTGCCAAGCAATTGGACAGTGTGGCGAATTAAAAACAATAGAACCAGCTTTATCTGGCTTTTAAAGCCAACCACTTACACTTTATATCTAATGTATTTACTGCAGATACAAACTGTAAAGAAAATCGTCGTTTGAAGCAACCGGTATATGGTACGTAGGCCAGATATTGCCGTCCCGCAGTGAGGCATCTGATCAATACTGGTTCAATCTTGTGTGCCTTGCAGTGGAATTAAATGGGTACAGACTGATAATATCATGATAGCCTTGTTACTAAGCCGTTAATATACCAACAAGTGATATAAACATGTTTCATTCTATAGTGTTTTTTTTTTTTTTAAGTCGGAGTTTTAATTCCTCCCAACTTTAGATTCATCAAAATACACACCTCTTAGATTCCCTCATTTCATGTTAATAAGACGTCTTACCTTCTTCTGTTAAAACTCCCCATCGATTTCAACTTATCTGATTGCATTAGGAACTGCGAATGCTTATGTATTATTGCATTATTAAGGGATGGAAGATGATGGGCTGCCAATAATCTTTAAGATGTTTTAGCAATTTCTTTTACACAACTGTTCTGTTTTTGTTTTTTTTTATTGCTTCAGTAAATTCATCTTGTTCTCTCTTTACGTATTCATCCTAAAATTCCTAAGAACAACTTAATGGAAAACCCCACGAACCCGTCCTGAAAATCTAATCCAGGACAACTATGCTGAGTAGTTGCGCTCGTGATCATACAACCAACGAGGCAGTCTAACAAAATACCGAACCTATAACGTACGAACATTATTATAATATACCTTTACTTGGACACATAATCAGCCTATAATGTTCCCATTGCTAGGACACAGGCCTCATCTCTGTGAGAGGGAGTGGGCCGTAATCCACCACGCGGGCCCAGTGCGGGTTGGTAGATGTCACATGTCTTCGAATTTTTGGTTCTAAGACATGCTGGTTTCCACATGATGTTTTCCTTCGCCGTTTTGAGAGCAGTGGTGATGAAATAATTTACACAAACTAAAGCGCCTGTCTGGGTTCGAACCTACGACCTAAAACTCGTAAGTCGCGGCCGTTACCACTGGGCCACCACTGCTCTTACTTGGACATTAAAATATAATTAGCAACAAACTCTAAGTAGAGCTTAAAATCAACAATAATACTGAAAGGACTCGAATATGTTATTCAAAATGAAATTTTCATTTATCCATACACATTACCATGTCCTAAGAAAATATGAACGCAATAACTTCACAGATCCATTTCTATTCGCCACTTGGAGTATTAATAAGACAAGCTATAAGCCGGCGTAGTAACATAAACCCATCAAAGGCCATTTTTCATTTTTGTAATGTTAATTGCTACAACAATGTGTAGTTCTACAAAGATTTAACCTGCCGGGGTTGCGGGAAGATACTAAAGGGTTACATGTTTGGGAGGCCCCTGGCAACACAGGCAACGGACGGAATACTGGTGGGTTTTAGTCAGTAAGAGTCTGACACACCAACTCAAAATAAGTGATTTGATAATTTCCCACACAAAAAATAACCCTACCACGTCAAACGATGGCCGCGTTTCTCTTTTGTTTTGACGCGTCTGACATATACAAAGTCGCAGAGACTTATCTTGATGTAATGATGATCGTTTAGTTTAATCAATTTATATAAGTATAAAATTAATGTATAAGTGTAAAAGTCTAGAATACAATAAACATAACCATTTTATTAAACAAAGTGACACCTAGCACATGTCAGATTACTCCAGTGAATTAATAATTCTACTTTATATGGACGCTTATTCGCGCGAGTTAGTACGGCGAGGGCAAATGTCAATTTACAAATAATTAACAGTATGGTGGTACTAATAAGCAAAAGTAGTGATTATACTCGCTTTAACGAGTTATCGACAATCAGCATTCGAATTTACGGAAACAATAAAATATGCCTTACTAAATCCACGCATCATGTTATACATTCTCAACATGTAATTCTATCCTTGCGACATGCAAAATGACAAAATGTTCATCAAAAAATGCATGTCGCATTTCACCGCACAGCATAGACCTCTCTCAAGTTGCGTATACCGGCGCTCTATAAACCATTATTACTCAATGCTCTGTTCGACCAGTGTGAGGTTTAGCAGAAAAGCAAGCAAGTCCGAACAGATATTTTATTTAAGGGCCCTTTACATGGGTCTTATTCCACTGTAAGACCGGACTAAAGTAGAAATGTAAATAAGAATATGTATGGATGATAGGGAGTTGAAATAACATAGGGATATGCGAAGGGGGTGAGTAGAATTACTACTTTGTGTCACTTTACGGCAGAATAGTTTTTATTTAGGTGTTGCTAGGGAGTTTTAATGAAAAAATTGTGTAAAACTCATAAAATCATAACATCTTTCTGTAATGTGCAGTCAGAGAAATTCAATATTAAGCAAATTGGCACCAATTTGCAGTACCATAGTCATTTCATACAACTGTCAAATAATGACAGTGGTCATTTGAACATACGGATAATTTAGATAAGTGGTCAATTAACTTAAAAAATAATTTCCTTGATTTTACCTATAAAGTGTCATGAAAATTTGGAATTAAACTTGTTTTTCTTAAACAAGTACTATGTTTGTTTAAAAGATGCAACGAAACCTACCGACGACCTACTAATCTAAGGAAAACCTTCGCAGATGATGGCTAGTTAACGAAAATAGGAATTAACACAATTCATAAATTACTTCATAATACATTCCACGTTTTAAAAATGAAATAACACAAGTATTTTTTGTATCATCCTGTGAGAAGATTAAATTAATATTACATTCATTGTTTCTGAGGCGGGGAGAGTGATACATTTCATGTTTTTCTTACCCAAATTGTGGAAGTAATTATGTTTTCAGAAATAATGGCGACGCTGGTGTTGGCAACAAAATAACGAAGTACAGAAGACTCGAATTAATTAACACATATTTGTTTTTTACGTAGACAAGTTATACGGCGGGACCTTTTTTTTGTGTTCCGGAATGGAACATCCTCATGGATGTCCTCCGCCCACCCCAGGGCACATCCTTTCTCTGGGTCTGTCAGATTCTTACTGACTAAAAACCACCAATCACTGACTAAAAACAATCAATCACCCCGGTGTTCCGAACACCTTGGTGATTTTTAGTGGAGTCCCCACACTTGCAACGGGGATTATGGGATCTTGTAGACAAGTTATACGGCGGCATCTACTTCAAGTGGCAAACTACGTTGAGAATAGTATAAGCAATAACATAAAAAATCGAGACTGTATTCACTATAAATCAATTGTCTTGAAAACTGCGACACAGCAAATTAGATAATAATTAGTTACATGCCTTCCGTTACATGAAATGGTGTCTGAGCAGATGCGTGGTGCGGGCGGGGTTTTGAGGCCCGTCGGCGGGCGAATGACTGAGCTCTCGCAACACGTCGCTACCGGATCTGGGACATTTGCGCGAACCCACTTGCTCGAAAAGACATTTCCGCGAATAGAATTTTGCGCGAATGGACTTTTACGCGAAAGGACACTTGCGCAAAAAGACGTTTCCGCGAATGGACTTTTGCGCTAAGGAACTTTTGCGCGAATGGACTTTTTCGCGAAGGGACTTTTGAGCGAAAGACACTTGCTTGAAGGACCCTTTCACGAATCCCGAATCCACTTGCGGGAAACACACATGCGCGAAAGGACCGTTGCGTGAAAAAGTTGCGGAAATGAGATTCCTTCATAACATCACGCCTGTATTCTTTCAAAGGGTTGGGCAGGAGTGTATATAGTACACCCACAATTCACCAGTTTTGTTTAAATTACATTGACTGGCAGTAAACTGGCAATGTTATACAGAAAGGTCATTTTCGAAACGTTTTGCGCAACTGCCCATTTCCGCTAGTGGTTTCGCGCAAGTGTCATTCGCGCATGTGGGTTCGCACAAGTGTCCTTCGCGCAAGATGTGTCTTTCGCTCAAAGTCCATTCGTGCAAAATTCCCTTCGCGCAAAAGTCCATTCGCGTAAATGTCTTTTCTCGCTAGTGTCCCTTCGCGTAAAACTCCACTCGCGCAAAAGTCTATTCGCGAAAATGTCTCTTCACGCAAGTGGGTTCACGCAAGTGCTTTTCGCGGAAATGTATTTCACCCAAGTGTCCTGCTACCGTCGCTACCTCAGTCACCATCTCACTTCAACGGCCTTTAGTCCACGACGTGACGAGTCAATACTCTCCACCATTATACTCGTATGTATGGTACAGACTGATACTTCTACATTGATCTATTTTGTTCTCCCAAAAAATAAGTGTGGGTTGAGTAACAATCCATTATAACATGTTTAAAATATTGCTCCAGTCCTTTACATTCTTCTTTTATACTTTACGCTAGAAAGGCTTCATGAAGTTTGAACAATTAACTCGTAAAAAGGATATGCGTAAGAAACACGGAAGCGGGTGTTTGTTATGTTTACATAATCTTGAAAGCCACATACTTGTTATGTTTACATAATCTTGAAAGCCACATACCGTAAAGGGATTCTTGAAACTTAGTTTTGAAAAGGAATAAAATACATTTGTTTTTACGTAATTTTCGTGAAAAGACAAAAGACGAATAATACGTGTATTGTAGGTAATTTTATATCATAGTCTTTACTTACATAGACATAAAGTCACGCCTTCTTCGCATGGGGCTAGGCAACCTAGATAATTATAATACACGTTTATTCATGTAAAATATATTTCCATTATTTTTTATAAGATTTTGCTTAATCTAACTAATCCACCTAATGCACTAACAATTCAGTAAAAAAAATCAATGTTTAAAAATGCTCTCCAAAATAATATGAAATTTTAAATAAATTTATTTAAAATATCACATCATTTTGGAGGTCCGAATAAGCTGAATATTGAATATCGTGACTAATTTTCAAAAGCCAGTAAGTACAAACAAATATGTTAAAGTATTTATTTACCTTTGTTTTACAAACTCATGATTAGCACATTACAATAACTAACTCAGAACGTGGATAACATTTCAATACATTTTCAATTTTAAGTTTGACAATCCACTGCGAGCTAAAATATTTCAAGTCACGGTATTCTCTCGTTGGTCATGTTTATACAAAATGTATGATTGTAATTTTAAAACCTACTCCAAGATTATCAAGATGAAGGGAAAAAGGATAACATGTTACTTACATAGGAGATAGAAACACCATGCTTGCCCACGACGAGTTTGTATTTACCGGCCGTAAATTCCAAGTTTCTTGGTAAAATCTTTGGATCAGTGGTATCATAAAGCAAATAAAAAATTCTCAAATAAAAACTTTGTGTGTCGGTACTCAAGATACAGACTTGCCTAATTTGGGCCAATGTCAAAAACTTGTAATATTATGCAAATAAAATGTAACGACGATGAACAATGTCCCATTAGATTTAGAAGAAACAATAGAGCAACTAAAATAAATTCAATCTCCTGTATCTCCTCGTATAGCTAAGCAATCAATGGACGGCCACTCTACCGTCACAACACTCTTTGAACAAAATTATTTATATTCTGATGAACTTGTCCAAATGAATAATGAAACATGTTACAAATAAATTGATCAAAGAGAAAGCGAGCACACAAACGAGCTTTTTATAATAAATTGATTTGGTTTAATAGAATGTCCTGTTTTGGAGAACGTGAGAACCGGTTATCAGCCGAGTATCACATATACATAGTCGTATTATAAATTAAAGTCACTTTTCGTGTCTGTCTGTGTGACCGCACTGTTCTTCTAAACTACGCAACAGATTTTGATGCGTTTTCACCATCATTTAGAGAATTTATTCCGGTAGGTTTATGTGTATCATCATCATCATCGTTTCAGCCGAAAGACATCCACTGCTGGACACATGCCTCCCCCAAGCACCGCCATTTCGACCGGTTCTGAGCTTCCAGCTTCCAGCAGATTTGGAGCGCTTTGTGTTAGTCATCATCATCGGCAGTCTTATTCCACTCACTGCTGCCCTACTCCTTTTTTCGCTATGCTTGCCTGGTCCTTGCGAGTCTCATCCAGGTCTTTCCCGCGATCTTCTGTAGGTCGCCCACCCAACTACCTGCTCATTGGTCTGCCAACGCTCCTTCTATCGTTTCTCGGCAACCATTCTAGGGCTCTGCTCCACCTGCCACTTCTAGCCAAGTGTCTTGCCCACCTCCATTACATAGCCGCTACCCGTAGTCCTACGTCTTGAACCTTAGTCCTACGTCGGATCTTTGAGTTACGGACTCGGTCTTTCAGTGATAGGCCTAACATGGTGCTCTCCATAGCCCTTTATGCAACTTGGACTTTGTAAACAGTCTCTATAGAAGGAAAGAAAGAAAGAAAGAAAGAAAATACATCTATTTAGCACAGACTAAAAGGCACACAATATAAAAAAACAGCAGATAAAACATGGACGCTCAGTAAAGTATGCATATACACGTTGCAGTATAAAACTGATTTACATCCGTCACCTCATACTCCAGGTCCGGTTGAAAACCAGCGTCAGGCACTAGTTGTCTGGCATTTTTGCTGAACTGGGCCTTTTTGGCGCAGCCGTGAGGCACACTTTCATTCTAATTTCTTACATCGTGCTTTACACTTTTTATTGGTTTTTTTTTCATTTATTATTGACATAATCTACTCATTACAATATTTATTTTATAAGTTTTATTGCAGTATGTGGTTAGCTATGGACCTTGACAGACGATTATATTATTCCTACTGGAGGAACCGGCAGCAAGTTTGTCATGCTCTCTTAGATGTCACTGCTTGCGGTAGCGGCGGGGTTCGGGTTGCCTCCTTCCCTCAAATATGACGAGGGGAGTAATGGCTGACCTTTGCGTTATGCTCGTGGTAACTGGTCGTCTTGCCGACCACGGTTTCGTTATTGTTATTAGTAGTAAATGTTTCTTTGTTTTACTTCGATGGTCCTAGTTTATCATTTGTGACTGAGTTACAGCTATAGCTATATGTAAGCGGGCACGCTATCTATGCCTGGAAGCTTTTGTTTAGGTATTCATTTCTGTTTCCGTTTTTATAAAATTTCTACTTGAGTATAGTTTTTTTTTGTTGTTGGTATAGTGGTGTGCTAGCTGACATATGCCTAATAATTTAAGACGCTGACCACACCTAAACCGCGGTCACTGTCAGATTGCATAGAAAAGAAAGAGAAGCGCGACGACACAACGCTTGTAATTTATTGCAAAATATGAAGCAATTATCAATTTACTCAAAATTGAGTTGAGTAATCGAAAATAAAAAACAAACAAGTTCTGCATTCAAATAAGACGTTTATGTTAATAATGAAATACGTAACGTATGTTGATATTTAATACAGATATTTTGGATTAGAACTCAAGGTAAGTTTAACGTTAGTTTGTATCGAGATTTTTTTTTCATAACGTGTTTTGGTAACAACCAAATACTGGGAAATATGTTCAAAATTAACATATATTTTTACCGCTACCACAAACTATACAGATTTGGCAATTTTTTTCCATAAGAGAAGCCTATTTTGGTCAATTGGGTCTTGTCAGCACCTTAATGTTTTAGCGTTGTGTAAATTATTTTTACATACTATTGTATAATTTTTTTTTTCTAACTGAACAGACAGCCTGCTGTGATGCTGGGGAGTTTGTTCGTCACTTCTTCTTCCCAGCTAAAGCACTAGGAAGTGGTGAAGGGTGGGCGTTTTGGGGGACTGTCTTATATAATTTTGACATTTGAAAAGTGCTGATTCTCAGCCTAATTTGAATAAATGACTTTTGATTTTGATACGTAATGATCCACCACCTCCAGTGGCTCTTGTCTGGGTGATTAGGTTAAAATGTAAAGGTGGGTAATACATTTTGACTGTTATGTATTCTGGACATGTTAAATTTTCCACTTTCAGGAATTATTAGCACATAAACTTGCTATCAAATCATAAGTATGGTGTTCAAAATAACAACCAAGGTAGCAAAATATTAATACGTGAAGCGAAAACTTTGTACCCCTTTTTACGATAATTACGCGGATGGAGGAGTATGAAATTTGGCACAGTTAAAGTTTATATAGAGGAGGAGTGCAGAATGCTAATACTTTTATATCATATGCATAAAAAATACATTAAATTATTAAAAAATATATTACACAAACTACCATGCGTTTGACACACACACACACACATAGTACCAGGGCCTCCTCATGACTTGAAGATAGATAGCTGACAGAAGTGACACATTGAGCATGGAATTAGTAAGTACTATATGTAGATTGTAAGTAGACGGGGTCTAATTTCGACCAGTGGGCGACCATTAGTACTATTAATTATACATACTTAGTTGTACTCACTATTTAATAAACTTGAGTTCTCTGCGATTTACTGCAAGTGTTCACAATATTTTCTTGTCTCTTGTACCTCTTGTACAATATTCTCTTGAAGGATTTCTACGGTGAGATGTCAAAAACTGAGAAACGAAATGTCACTTTGTATAGAAAGAGCCGTGTCTATTCTTCAAAGAAATAGAGAGCGTCATGCTAAGCCTGCTGGTCTACTTATCAGTGCTACAACAATACTCGTGCCATATTCAGTTTGACATGTAGTGACGTGCGGACAAAGTGCGAATACAATTAACCTGTAAATGCACTTGTCAATCTGATTGATTCACACTAACTATCAGACACACAATACTAACTATCAAAGACAGGAATCTGTGTATTTCCTTGATAAGACGATGCCTAATTAATTATTGTATCTACTTGATCAATCAAGTTAGTGTCATCGTTTGTGGGTGTTGAGCGTTACAGTTGCTGGGAGAAAATATGGCACATCGAGTGAAGAGTGAGTAGTCAGTGAGAACACACCATTTTATCCAAAAAAGGAGGGTTATGTGTTTGACCTGTATGTATGTATGTATGTAGGTTTAAATGTATGTATGTCTGTCACTATTAAACGGCTGAACCGATTTTTATGAATGATAAGTCCATTTGTCTTTATTAAGCAAGTGTCACTGGGTATATTAAAATTATAAAAAATCAAAATCTTTGGCGCTATATGTTTTAAAAAAATGTCCTATACCTATCGAGTGGGGTATCAAAATGAAGGGTTTTAAAGGGTAATAACAAAAATATATACAAATAATATGTTTAAATGTAATTTGGAATGAGAAATTATAAAAAAAAAACTATCCCGAACTTTTGAAGTCGGTGAGTAATAGGCCGTTATCACCCGATTATAAGTAAATAACCTAATTTACCTTATAAAATAAGTTTATTTAAAAAAGATTGAAATAATATAACTTGATACTAAAAACAATATCATGCAGTCGGAGGAATCTTTTTAAATTTAACAATAAAGACCCAATAAAAAATATTGGCCTCAAAAAATATTGTCACAGATACACCTGCTTATAAAAAGACAAGTTAGCTCGAATAGTTAGTTATCTAGTAGGTAAAACAAAATAAATATAATTATCAAAGCACGGAAAAGTAGTCAGCAGCTGTCATGGCTGTGGCAAGAAGGCAATAATCACTAAGCATGATGATTTTCTGAAAGTTTGAAAAGTTTTTTTTTTTAATTTATCTCCAAAAGTAACCCTTAAATTCAAAATTCATTTTGATTACACGTCCGTGTTTAGGTCACAGAAACTCATATGTGTACCAAGTTTCAACTTACTTAGTCCAGTAGATTTAGAGCAAATTGGCATTGACAGACGGACAAGCAGACCACACGAGTGATCCCTTAACCTTTTAAGGGTTCCGTTTTTTTTTTCCTTTTGAGGCACGGAACTCCAAAAAGGTTAAAGTTCCAATGTTTGCTTTCCTTTAAACATGTTCGTAATAAGGCAGCCACTTTAAATACAACCGAAAATTCCTTTCAAACCACTTCTACGTATTCCTGATTCATTACATTACCAACTAATGTACCTATTGTGCTAACACGTGTTCAATAGAACGAAGCACCAAAGCTGCTAATTATAATGAGATTTGTATTCATAAGCATTGTAACACAATATCCATTTGAACTGGAAATTAATGCTCTAAACTACATATTGGATTTAGGGGTAATTTGTGTGAACCTTGTGTTCTGTGTTAGATTCCAGGAATAAATAGCGGAATAACGTTATTAAATAAAGGAACAGGAACTTCAGGTTCATAAAAAGAGGCGCAATCGTTACACAAGATGGCATCATCGACGCGCAACCTGTTATCATGGATCCAGTACATATTTCTGAACTGTAGAAATTTTTCGTCAGTTTTCAAAAAAAAAAAACTTAAAAACTAATTTTGATAACCGACGAAAAATTTCTACGCTAGGTGGTCCAGAATCATGTGCTGAATTCTTGGTCACAGTGTGCAAACTCAAACTCAAACTCAAAGCATTTATTTCAAATAAACCAATTACAGGCACTTTTGAATTGTCAAGGGTTGTGTCAGTCAGTCAGAAAGATGAAGCTAGTTGCCCATTCCAAAGCGTAGTAGGTACCTATGGAGAAGAACGGGCAAGAAACTCCAAGGACACTCTTTTAAATCAACGTATTATGGTTACAAAATATTGTTTACATCATTCATTTTGAAATTATACATGTGAGAACGATGCAAAACGTAAAAGCGTCCGTAATAAAAAGATTACAACAAAAACAAAAGCAATTCAAAAATTAAAGTTAAAATAAGCCGTGGCAGCTAAGAGATGACCAGTCTCTACTGACGGCGCCCGTTCACGAACATGACGCGTGGATCAGCACCATTCAGCTCAACCATTTTGAAGGGAGCTAAATGATCCAACACACGCGCCACCATCAGCGAGACATTAGAGTGAGCACGACATACTCCCAGCCACCAGGGCACATTCAAGTCAATGAAAGACGTATCCAGTAAATGGCAGCTTTATAGTACATAGTACTCACATAACAATGTGCTGTGCAGTGGTTACAGTGTCTTGGTTACAGTGTGCGCGTCAATGATGCCACCCTGTTTTATAAGTGTGTTTATAGAGGCATAAGGAACAGGGTGTAAAGTTCACTTATCCTCCATAGAAAAGGGAGGATCCTCCGACCAGACGGGTGTCGTGTCTGGTGGGCAACTGCCTGATGGTTGATGTCGGGTTGTTGTATATGTGCTAGTTGCGCGGTAAACTCTGCTTGCGCGATGCAAGATTTTGCGCGACGTCAGTGTGATGCGTAGTTCGCATGTGGCGATGTAGATGCCGCCACATGTTCAACAATATTTTAAGAAAAGCAAAACGGGAATTATTAGAGGTTAGATTAAATACATTCCTGTTCGAACCATTTAAAACCATACTGCATGCATGTGTACTTATGTGTATGTAAAAAACAATCCTTTTTTAAATCTGTATGAACAAGTAGCTACTGAGTATCGAAATAAACCCATAATGAGACACCTCTTTAAGTTTAACTACGTCTTTACAAACAGAACTAAACCGTATCAACAAGGAACATGGTCCTTCGAGCCGGATCAATAAATCTAACTGGGTGGTCTACTGATCAGTGCGAATACAAAGCGCCGCATTCCTTAGATAAGGAACTTACAAGGAACACTTGTTTGCTATGAGAGATTTGTGCACAAAATTAGAAAAAGTAATTTTGTGCACAAATCACTCCTAACAAACGAGTGTGTTACGAAATAATACGATTGGATTATCTCTTCAAATACGTGACTTACATTGCATTTAGCGGGATAATGACTACTACAGTGTAACAATTGCTTTCGGAGTTAAAAGATGTTGCGTTATTGCTGCAAAAGGCGCAAACTAACCTAAATAAATTTCCAAAACAAAGACTTACAAAAGGATCCATTGAAGAATATTGGAAGAAGTTTAAATAAAAGAAGAATGATATTCCGTATTTTGCAAATGAAGACTACTTTGTAATTGAAGATTGTAATTTATGTCTGCAGGGTGATTGGAAAGATCTTTTATCAGTTAACTTTAACCCAAGTTTAAGTGATATTACTTTCAATACCGGCTCAACTTATAAACGAAATCTCACGCTGCCGCAAATACAGTTATCTACCTCCTTTTCCGGAATTTATGAAGATTGGACTCTATTCAAAGATCTCTTCACGTCGTTAGTTCACAACAATTCCACGTTGTCCAAAGATCAAAAGCTTCACTACTTGAAGAGTAGTGTAACCGAGGAAGCAGAGCACTTACAAATAACAAAAAGTAATTACGATCAAGCTTGGGATTTGTTAAGAGATCGGTATGGAACCGGCGGATTATAGCGAAGATAACTTCTCAAACTGCTTGAATAGAGTCCAATCTTCATAAATTCCGGAAAAGGAGGTAGATAACTGTATTTGCGGCAGCGTGAGATTTCGTTTATAAGTTGAGCCGGTATTGAAAGTAATATCACTTAAACTTGGGTTAAAGTTAACTGATAAAAGATCTTTCCAATCACCCTGCAGACATAAATTACAATCTTCAATTACAAAGTAGTCTTCATTTGCAAAATACGGAATATCATTCTTCTTTTATTTAAACTTCTTCCAATATTCTTCAATGGATCCTTTTGTAAGTCTTTGTTTTGGAAATTTATTTAGGTTAGTTTGCGCCTTTTGCAGCAATAACGCAACATCTCTTAACTCCGAAAGCAATTGTTACACTGTAGTAGTCATTATCCCGCTAAATGCAATGTAAGTCACGTATTTGAAGAGATAATCCAATCGTATTATTTCGTAACACACTCGTTTGTTAGGAGTGATTTGTGCACAAAATTACTTTTTCTAATTTTGTGCACAAATCTCTCATAGCAAACAAGTGTTCCTTGTAAGTTCCTTATCTAAGGAATGCGGCGCTTTGTATTCGCACTGATCAGTAGACCACCCAGTTAGATTTTGACCCATTTAAAAGTATACTGCATGCATGTGTGTACTTCTACGTCCTTACAAACAAAACTAAACCGTATCAACAAGGGACAATGCCATAAATAAATGCCAAGTTTGAAACCACCGAAGTTTAACAACAATAGTTGGCGCAATAGCTGAGCAATGGACTTCTATGCTATTTGTTAGGGGTTTGTTTATAGCACGGAAAAAATATTCATAGGTAACTTCAGTGAAGCACAGTTGTATATTTTTATTCTTAAGTGAAAACAAACCAGCCAGATATAATATTTGTCGCCTCAGGAAAATTTCACTAATAAACAGAGGTCCTAGCAAAAAAATAAATAAACAAAAATGCTATAGAATGGTGTTGTGTTGTCGTCGCGCGTAAGAACGTGCGACGTAAACTACAACCATTCTATAGCATTTTGGTTTCATGTTTTTACGACAAACAATTAATATCCACCCATTGGTACGAATAAAGTCTTAAAACTAAGTAAATATAATGTGCGAAACGAGTATTTTTTATTTTAAAACCGTTCGAATTGAGGTTAGGTTTTGTCTGCGCATTCATGCTAGGTAAAACATAACTAACGTCAACATAACTCTATTCATTCAATTCGCTTCCACGTAAACCAAAACGGAAATACCTTTCAAGTATCAAACACGGTTTTCATAATAATTATCATACTCACACATAATGGCTTATTTAGATAAGAGACAACGTCACACGGCGCGAAACGAGCCAAGTTTCTCCCCCATGGGAAACCTGTGTTTGCAACATTAATGATATGAAGCAAATTGACAGCTTGATACTCAAGCGTGGTAGTCTTTGTAATGTAACGTATTAGGGATTTGGTGATAATGTGACTGGTTTTCTGCACGCGTAGCATGATAGTGTAGAAAGAAGGACAAAATTACAGATTGTAGAAAGATTTCTACGGATCAATGTCAAAAATGAAGAAAATAAATGTCACTTTGTATAGAATGAGATATGTGTATTCTTCGTAGAGTAGAGATAGGAGTGTCATGCTACGAGTGCTAGTAGGTATTTGATCTCCATAAGTAACTAAAAATCAATTTGGTAAATCTTTTAAAAACTAAGTGACAATTTCTGTGCCGGTTTAGCCCCCATGGGAAACTCGCTTTATGTGTGTATGAAATATTAACCTTTTGATCGCCACAGTCATGTATAGATGACAGCGCAAAATGTGCCCAGCACGCCACGGTCACGACTACATGACAGATTTCAAGGAATAATTCATAGCTTGGCACCGAGGGCACGTCTTTTCTTTTTTGACGTTGCGGTCAATAGGTTAATGATATGAAGCAAATTGACAACTTGATACACAAACCTGGTAGTCTTTCTAGATTATGATGGCAATGTTTTAAGGATCGGGCGACAATGGTATAGGTTAACTGCACGCGTAACGTGACCACTGTAGAAACGAAAGACAAAATGACAGATTGTAGAAAAAAATCTACAGATCGATGGCAAAAATTAAGAAAATAAGTGTCACTTTGTATATAATGAGATATGTGTATTCTTCTTAAAGTAGAAATAGATGTGGTCATACTCCAAGTATGAGTTTTGGAAACTAAGGGACAAATTCTGTGCCATTTTAGCCCCCATGGAAAACTCGCTTTATGTATAATATATGCATCAATAATGATACAAAATAAAATGACAGCTTGATACTCAATCAAGCGTGGTAGTCTTTGTAGATATGATGGCAATGTTTCAAGGACCGGGTGATAATGTAATACGTTTACTGGCATTTGATTGCCACAATTTACTCAAATTAATCTTTTTGATGAAACATTTTAAATTACAGTGACAAATTCTGTAACACTTGGGAGCCCCATAAGTATGCTTTATGTGTTTACAACATTCATTATACGAAATTGACAGCTTGATACTCGGGCGGTGTCTTTGGTGGTAAAATTAAATGTTTTGAGAGTAGAGTGTAAGATTATGTGAAATGTGACAAGTTTATTGCTATTCAATACTCAATACTCAATATCTTTATTGCTTTACCATAATGTGTACTTAGGTGGTCATTATATAATTGAGATCATTATGGACCCTGTAGGGCACAGCAAAATGGTAGGAGAGAGGAAGCCGTGTTTTAGGAGATTTAACTTTTGTATAGAGAGTTTTAACTTTTATACACTCAAAGTTAGGAAATCGCGAAATAAGATACTAACATTTCGCTTATCTATTATTTATGTATTATTTTATATTTAAATTACTTATATATACTTGTACATATGTATTATAATTCTGTTTATTTTTTGGTATAAATTATTTATCTTTGAATAATTATTTATTTTTATTATTTTTGCTACTGTTTACGTTGCATTAAATAACTTAAAGAAGATTTATAATTTCATCAACATTCCTGGTAATTTACATATTTAGGCCTGCTTTCGCAAATCAGTAAATGCGTTTAACGCTAAATATTTTTAAAATATCATTCGGTTTTTGTTGAAGATAACAAAAACCGAATGATATTTTAAAAATATTTAGCGTTACACGATTTTTCGTTAACGATTGACAGAAAGAGAATGACGTTTTAAATATTGTTTTTATTTGTTCTCGTTTAGTATTTACCTCAATATTGATACACTCAGCATCTTCAGGCATAAGTTGAATGACACCTGAACCCACTAATTACCCAAACACACCGGCTAAACCGCAACATGACCGCCACATGTAGTTATTTACCAGGCTGCCTACGGTCGCAGACAAATTACAAGCGTAGGCCAATCCGTCCTTTGTCCAGTCCTGACTAATGTGCGATACGGCTGTAATTCCGGCCGGCCAATAAGCGCACTGACCGGCTACAGCCGTTACTCAGGAGTGTGTGATTTGTGATGCAGTTTCTCCGTTCGATAGTTTTTTTTGTTTTACTGTATATCACTTACGGGTGTCCCTTAAAAGTATAGTTTTCTCTATGTCAGATTGGGTGGGTGTCCTAAAAGACGGCTGACTGAAGAGACCGGATTACCTGAAGAAATAAACATATTATTTAAATTTTGCCGTCGGGGTGGGTCAGGTTATTAAAAAGGCTTCCCATGAGGGTCAAACTTTTATATTTTCGCCATACATTTTAACATCACGACGTGCCCATCACAGATAGCTATATACTAGTCGGTGCCCATGTATGGGGCCTCTTGACAGGCTGCCATATTAGTGACAGCCCGCCATGGAGATCTGTAATGAGGTCTAAAAGTTATAATCAAACTTTTTTGGTCCGTTATCGAGTATCAATCTAATTATAACACTTATTTATGAAACTCAAGAAGACTATGTACGATTTTTATCTACGAAGCAGATACTCAGCTCGTCTCATTGTTTATCAACTTAAAATACAATCAAAACCAACCAAACATTGGCTCCAAAAACGGGGAAGTTCCAAAAAATTCCCCAACGACTAATTCCACTTAAAAAACTCATTAAACCCGTGGACCGAAAGACAAAGATATGTTATAATAAATTTATGACGCTCATGGTGCGTCAGGATGTGACGCCATAATCGCTTCCACAAAATTATGGTGTCCCCGCTACTAAAATATTAAATGCGCGAAGGAATAAGGAACAGAATTAACTCTTTTGTTAACATACACGTACCATGATAAAGATAAGTTGAGAAGGTTCATGAATACGGATAGTTATAACATGTATAAGCATGTAACATATAATCTGGATTGTCGGCTTAAGCGCTTGTTGGTCAAAAGCTTGTTCACATAAAACTTTTTATCAGCTAAAATTTGTAAATAGCTTTCAATTTTGTATTTTTAACGAACATTGTTAGTATGTTAGCTGTAAGTTTTACAATTAGAATAAAATGAAATAGTAAATTCATTGTGATATTCTAAAGTACGGACATAATTTCGTTATCAAACAATCAATTGCTAAACTATGGATTGCGGAAAGTCGAGAAATTTGGTAATTGCGCTGCACCTTGGGGCTAGCTCTGAGCAATTGATACATTAGAAACTAAAGAATTTGTAAATTGATTGAAATTGCATTTTGATCTATCAGCATAGAAGGAGATTACTTTTGTTAAGAATTTCATATGAAAAAAGAAAGAGCCTGTACTCAGGGTTCCTATTTTCGCATTTTTTCCCTGAAATTAACGAAAACACGTGAATTTCAATATTATGTAGGTGCATGGTTATGTTAATAACGCATAGATGATCTGCATTGCTGTTTTAAACAGTAGTTATTTCCTACTTTTCGCCAGGGCAATTTTTATTTTTTTCCAATTAGGCTTCTGTCTCTTACCCTCGCTTGCATACTAACAAAGCCTTATTTATTAAATAAACAGGCAACAGTATAAAGGGAATGTATTCTCATTATAACTTGGGGAGGAACTAATTAATTTTTTAAAAGGAAATTTATCCACGTTCATTATAATTAATTCATGGAGATAGAAGAGAATTGCTCTTAATCAATTAATTGTTAAGAAGTCCTTTTTAAATTGCACCAGTGACAGAGAAGTTGGAAGGAAATATTTTGGCTTGGTATGGGCATGTGATGAGGAGGAAACACGTGCCTAAAATAGTGATGAATACAAATGTTGATATGGTGAGATAGGAGCATTTTGGCCTCGTACAGGACTTTTTATTTTAATTTTACTTTGATTTTGTTTTTATATGTTTCTGTGAGTGTTTTTTAGTTTAATTTGTGATCTCCTGTGCGAGTCCTAATAAATACTTTTTCTTTCTTTCTTTGATGGATGGAGAGGGAGGGGAAGGACAATGAAAATATAGATGGATTGTGTGAGGAATTATATGAAGGAAAAGGGAGTGAATGATAGCGTGATGGTTGACAGGGAAGAGTGGAAGAAGAATACGTTTTGCGCCGACGAAGTGAAAAGGAACAAAGGCAAGACGATAATAAGTCCTTACCTTTCTGGAACCACGAGCAGGAATGCCTCGATGTATTAAATGGGTTGTTTACTTAAGATATCTGTCTCTTTGCTGGATTATGTTTAAATGTTTGTGTAATTATAAAATATTAAAGTTTTAAGCCTTTTTGATGCCGGCACGTGGAATGAAGTGTGTAAGTAGGAACTGCTGAAGAATGTAAAAACTATCTTTGTATAAATTCAACCCCTTAGTATTGCATAATTGTATAGCACATGTGTGAGTACTATGTAGGCGAAGCTACAATTGGTACAACTGCAGGCTTAGCATGACACTCTCTATTTCTTCGAAGAATAGACACGGCTCTTTCCATACAAAGTGACATTTCGTTTCTCCTTTTTTGACATCCCACCGTAGAAATCTTTCTACATAAAAAAGGACCTAGACAAAGATCGCTAGAAACGAAAGACAAGATGACAGATTGTAGAAGGATTTCTACGGTGAGATGTCAAAAACTGAGAAACGAAATGTCACTTTGTATAGAAAGAGCCGTGTCTATTCTTCGAAGAAATAGAGAAAGTCATGCTAAGCCTGCTGGATACGTCTTTTGTATTGTCGTATTGACTTGAATGCGCCCTGACCGCTAGGAGTAAGTCATGCTAACTCAAATGTCCATCTGGTGGTTGCTTGTGTGTTGGATCATTTTAGTTCCCTTAAAAATGGTTGAGCTGAATGGTGCTGATCCATACGTTATTCTTGTCCGGACGGCGTCAGTAGGGATTAGTCATCTCTTAGCTGCCACGACTTATTATTTTATTTATTTTAATTTTTAAATTGTTTTCTTATGTTTTTATTACGGAGGCTTTTAACGTGCACGTCTTTCTACATCGTTCTTACATAAACAGTTTCAACATATATATGACCAATATTTTGTAACAATATTTTGATTTCCAGTCGATGCCCAAAGAGGCTCGACTGGCTGTTTATAATGGTGTGCTGGTGCCTACGCTTATGTATGGAAGTGAATGTTGGGTGTGGCAAAAGAAGCATGAAAGTAGAGTAAACGCTGTGGAAATGCGTTCCTTGAGAAGCATGTGTGGTGTGACTATAAATGATAGGCTGAAAAATGACGTGATTAGGCAACGTTGCGGTTTAAAGGAAGATGTAGTGTCAAAAAATGAAAAGAGTATGCTTAGATGGTTTGGTCATGTTGAGAGTATGAATGAAAGGCGACTAGCAAAAGGTATTTACAAGGCAGATGTGAGTGGAAATGCCGGGTGGGGACGCCCCAGAAAGACATTATAGTGACCTCATTAATGATGTTCTTCAAAAAGGTCAGGTGCGAAGTACTCGCAACCGGCGTGTGTGTATGACCTGATGTATGAACGTAAACGAAGCAAAAGGAGTATGTAAGGAGCGTAGCAGGTGGCGTTCTATATTTCCTGTCTACCCCCATGGGAAGAAGGCGTAAGATTATGTATGTATGTGTGTATATTTTGATTTAACCGTGTGTCCATGGAGTTTCTTGCCCGTTCTTCTCCATAGGAACCTACAACGCTGTGGAATGGGCACCTAGCCTCATCTTTCTGACTGACCGACCCGTTATTACTTTTTTAGTGTTGGCACGTGGACGAGAGGCAGATAATTAGACATAAACTTATTACTTGTTTCATGGTTATTATCTTCTTTATATATTTATTTATTCTGTACCTACGTGTGTATGTCACTGAACTCCTCCTAAACGCCGGAACCAATTTTTATGTTTTTTGTGTGTATTTGAATGGGTCTTTGAATGGTTTGAATTCACAATTGGTAGATGGCGCTGTTCAGACAAGACAACGTCTGTCGGGTCCGCTAGCTGTTGTATATATATTTATAGATAAGTATATGTTTTATGTATTTGTTATCTATATTTATTTATTGTATATGTAAATGGTACACCACCTTCAGTATAGTTTCTCCTTCTCCCTTAATCCATCCAAAGGTTATCTTTAAAAGATTGCTTTTAGCCATAACACCGCCCATTGTGTCACCCCTTGTAAAATTACTAAATTTATATCTGTAATTTTTATGGTGTACATAATAAAAAGTATCAGTATAATCTATGTATCTTATTGAAAAGTTTGTTAAGTTTATTAAAGGTTTTTGGCTATAATAAAATTACACTAAGTTTTATCACAGCCATGTCAGTTTGACTCCACTACACACCTGTCCAATCCATTAAGGAGCATTAATAAAAGATTCAACGAACTCCATTACGCCAGTGACCAAAGTAGCGAGCGAACGGTGGAAACAATCGACCTCGCTAATCCGTCCAATCAGTTCAACAGAATCGTGTTAAATAACTTACTGAGCCCCCGAGCCACGAGCCACGAGCCACGAGCCCGGGATCCGACTGGATCCGGACATGGCAATGCCATTCTAAACTTGGCTAATCCCGGCTTTGGTTCGAAGTCACCCTGTAGAACCACTTCATATTAACAGACAAGTACATTGTACGTTATAGCGATGTAGCGCTTTATTGTGGAAAATAATAATCGCGATATCGTTTTGGTAGAACTCATAGACAAGACATACTAAATAAATACCTCAGTATTAAGAATTACTAATTTCAATAAATATTATATTTCTTTCCTTTTAAATTTTCAAAAACAAAAAAGTATGTATCTACTGCCTCGTTGGTTTATTGGTTTCAAGCGCTACTGCTGAGCATGAAGACCTAGGTTCGATGCCCAGGTCGGGCAAAGTGTTATTGGATTTTTCCATTTGAAATATCTCAGTAGCAGCCTGGAGTCTGGAATTTGTGCCCGATAGTGGCAACAGGCACCCTATTACATGGGACTTAAACATTATTGGTGAAATGTGGGTGTACAGTCACGAGCACTAATCATGTATACACTTGGCAAAATACAAAAGCTATTTTTTCGTGGAATAACGACTGGAACATTGAGGTAAGACCAATTTCGTAATAGCATGGGTTCCAAAATACTATGTTCGTAACGACATAAAATTACAATCAACACAGTAGGAGAAAATAACTTTTAAAAGTTTCTACGTGTATACATATTGGTGCTCGTGACTGTACTACGGGTATACCTCTTTTTTTAGTTTTTGGTTGGGAAATCATCAAATAACTTCTCCCGCTCTGGGGGAGCAGGAGGGTGTGTCAGACTCTTACTGACTAAAACCCATCCGTGTTCCTTCAGTTGCCCATGTTGCCAGGGGCCTCGGTTACCCTTTGGTACCTTCCCGCGACACGGGTACACCTCTGTCTAACCCTTTGGGCAGATAAGGCGTGATGTAATACTATGTAAAACAAATATTGCTATACATATATAAAATACTCGCTTTTGTTGGCGACTTTGCCCGCGTGGATATCGGAAAATATCCCTTGGAAACGAAACTCAGTTCATGGTCTATCGGTCACGGGAAGGTACTAAAGGGTCACCGAGGCCCCTGGCAATACAGGCAACGGAAGGAATACGGGTGGGTTTCAGTCAGTAAGAGTCTGAAACACCCTCCCGCTCCGCCCAGAGCGGGAGAAGTCATATGATGATTTCACACCCAAAACAAAAAAAAAAAGGGCCATGGTGTCTGGGCTATCTGTGTGCCAATTAATGTTGTGGTACTCACGTATCCTTACGTCTCGTCTCGTTTATCATTTCTCACTTCGAGTTACAGCAATAGCCTTATATAAGCGGGCACGCCCTTTATGCCTGGAGGCTTTTATTTAGGTATTAAGTTCTGTTTACGTTTTTTATGTTGTAATTATTATCTGCTTGAGTACAGTTTTCATTGTTTTGTTGGTATATTGGCGTGTGCTAGCTAACATATGGCAAGTAATTTGATTTCATGTTTTGTACGATTTGTATAGAATCAAGTTTATATAACTAAACAGACAGGTGTGCTGCTGGGGAGTTTGTTCCGCCACTTCTTCTTCCCAGCTAAAGCACTAGGAAGTGGTGAAAGGCGGGCATTTTTGGGGGACTGTCTTAAATTACTTTGACGTTCGAAAAGTGCTGATTCTCAGCCTAGTTTGAATAAATGACTTTTGATTTGATTTGTCACCACCTGATAAACATTTGCCACGCAAACAGTCGACATCTCAGAAACAAAGGCATACTGAGACGCAGCGTTTTTTTTTTTTGTATAGCATCTCGTAGTTGACCTTGAGAGGTCGTGACTACTTAGCCGGACTATCCTGTGAATGCCTTAAGCTTACTCAAACCCTTCAGCCAAGGGCAAATGGTTTATAATACTAAGCGACTGCACGCTAAGGGCACCCCCTGTGGGGTAAGAGCCTCGGCTTAGGGTGTCGCTGGGGGGAGAACAGCAAAGTGGGACAGGCTGGATCAGAATTGGATAATTATTATTATCAGGGGAACTTAAAGCTAGCTGGCAGGCACTTCGTCGAGCAAGGGTTGGGGGACAATTACGTCGGGGTTTTTGCGAGGGACCTCGGTGGCGAAGTCGGAATGCCGGTTTGTGAACAGACACTGCGCCCGCGACCTGTAATATTTATAGTGTGCGTACAGACGGCGCTATACGTCACGCGCGTGCTAGAATGAGATGGGTGCCCGTACATCATGGTACGTTATTCTTAAGTTTTAATAATTCAAGTAAATTAATGTTCTCCTATTGGTTGGTTGAATATTTTGTGTGTCGTAGCATAGCAACAAATTGAAATACCCAAGTTATAATGTAAGGCAATAAATTAAGCAATTACTTTCTATAAGATTCGAGTATCATTTTACCAACCCTTCTGAGCCCAACAATGCGAAAGGTAATAGACACAGAGTAATTTTCGCGTTTATACAAGGTGTCGCTTGCATCCTCGTTAAATTTCAGGAGGCTGCTATGACAGACATATATGATCAAATAAAATTACGATACCTGCTCAATAATTAATACATACTTGTTTTTTAGTTATTTAAGTTTGACAGTATTTTAGAGTGCACACCTTTCTCAGAACATAATCACCCAGATGCGTATGCGGTAGTGTCTGTAAAAGAACAGTTACAGTGCGATATCACACGGGCCGCGTTTTAACATGCGTATCCACACATGCCGATTTCCGAAAATTATAAAAAAAGCCCTAAGTACTTATTTTATTATTGATTCGTGTCGAGAATCATTAGCATAGTTACCTCCTTGAATTTGACGAGGATGCAAAACGACACCTTGTATTTATGTATGTGTGGAAGTATGGATGGATGACGTCTTTTTACAGCAAATTAAGTAAACTACCTATGTTTTATTTTTTATTTTGCAACGTCTTTCATCACCGATCAACACCCACTGCCTATTGAATTTACATGATGGTAAATAATTTCCAGAATACAAAAATAAGTGAATTCTCTTGTATTAACTGTTGTTCTACGAAAAAACCCCTATCATATATCTTGAGCCATGAATAAAAATAAATCTATTTGCGTACACAGACAGACTCGTGGAGATGTGGGTGTAAAATAATAACTTCATACATTCTAGCTTCAATCCGTGGTTAAAAGCAGTAAGTACCGTGAGTATTGTTACTAATAACTGGGGATATTGTTATATTAGTCTTATGTCTTAGTTCTAGGTATATCTAATTGGCAGTTGTTCTAAGAAATCATTATTGAAAATACTACACGGAAAAAAGGATGTCTTAAATTAAGACAATATCCTTTTGGTCAAGACAAATATTGATTCATATATGGGGAAAACAATATATTCTTGAATGAAGTAAAATTTTGTCTTAGTTTTATTGTCTTCTTCGAAGACATTATTCTTAAATGAAGAAATATTAAGTTAAATTTTAAGAATATTATTTCTCTCTTAGAATATTTTCTTCAATTAAGATTATTATAGTCTTGAATCAAAAATATTTGCTTAAGTCAAGAATAAAAACCAAGTATTTATTATTCTTAATTTGAGTAAATAGGTTTTCTTGGACTGAGTACATTTACTTACGTTAAGAAAATATTTACTTGGATTGAAACAATTTTTCTGAGAATATTGATATTCTTCGCTGAAGATATCCTTTTTTTCCGTGTAGAAATGAAATCTAAGCTACACAGTCCTTGAAATCGTACCTGTTATATATCAAAGTAAACAATCGTTAGGGATGTTTTCCAATTAATAAATAAAACAGAAAACACATATCTAAAATATAAATGTCAAGTAAACACAAAGCAAAATAGGATAAAATAACAAAATCGTATCGTTCCAATTACTTCAATTACTTATGAACCCACCCATTGCAAGATAGAGTCCTCCCACTATTTTTTTGGGGAAAAATTTGTCCCATTTAGTTTTTTGGTGTTATTTGTTAATGGAGGCCCATTACAAAACTATAAAATATGACAAATAAACAAAAATCTCCCAGCAATAAGCACCAAAGTAAGAAAGAAAAGCATTTATTAAGCACAGACAAAGCATCATCAAGCATAGCTAGCCTACTCAGAGCTGGTTTTATCAATCCTACCATCCAACAAACAACTTAAATACACTTAGGTATAACTAAGTTGTTTGTGTTTTTAGGGTTCCGTACCTCAAAAGGACAAAACGGAACGGGACGGTTATGTATTTTTGTGGTGTACAATAAAGTATATATAAATAAATAATAAACGGAACCCTTATATTATACGATCACTTCTTTGTCCGCTTGTCTGTCTATTACCCTGTCCGTCTGTCGGTCAAGACGCTTTTTCGCTTGTCAGTAACGCGTGGAGGTATCAAGTTGAAGTTAATATAAAAAATGTAAGTATACGGCCCCTCACAGTTCTAAAAAAGTAAAAAAATACGGCAATTTATGGGTCCTTTCAGTTGACCAAAAATCATGAAATTTGGCAAGAAGCAAGGTCTCACAGCACAAGTAAAGGATAAAGACCGAAAATCGTTAGATAATTTGTAGTTTTATCACATACTTTTTTTTTGCGATTATATTTTATATTTGCAGTTGGAATAAATCGATGTATGAGAACATGTTTTTCAACTACAATGTTAAATTTGTCTTTGAGATAATTTCATCCCAACTACGGAACCCTTCATTGTGCGTGGTCCGTCACGCACTTGGCTGTTTTTTTTTTTGTTGTGTGCTTTAGTTTGGTCAAATTTTCTTACGTTTAAAATCAAACTACATAAAGCAACATTGCTACAGCCAGAATTCGCTGCTGATCAAAAGTTGCAGAGTGTAGAGATTCCTATTTATTAGTTTGAACTAGTTTTGCGAATCCGCTAGCAACCCCACAATATTTAGCTTCATTAGGATTAATTAGAAGAGTTGCTACAACTGCTTAGTGGTCTGTTCTAGTTTGTTTCTGGAGGTCGCATTACTAACTGGACTGAAATTCGGTGTGCGTGGCTATCCAAATGCTCTAAAATATCTTATTATACTGGAGCAGGATTGGCAGGCAATGCATCACATGTAATTTTTACTTACAATTCAAAGACAAATTAAGTAACTTTTTTTCTTCTACATCTATCATTCTATACCACTAACGAATAGATGGATACTTGCTGACCACAATCGACCGTGCACTGCTACGTAGGATCCTCATACTGTGCATTGTGCACGGAGAGGTTTGCCGCATCGTTCATTTGGTTTCCAGCCACGCATTCGTGCATAGCGTGGCCGTGAGTCATAGGTGACGATCTCGTCTTATACAAAGCCAAGCTAAGTAAACGAGCGTAGCTTAGCCGCTGCTGTGGAGCGACTCCTTAGTGCAACACACAGAAGTAATTCCTAAGCTTAATTAAAAATGTTTGGTCCACATTCACATGTTCCGAATCTGGATGTTTGTGCATATACGACCTGCTTTTACAACCACATTACAAGAGATCCCGAGAGAGGTTTTTCTTGCAAATCTTTTAGTATCTATTCTTCACGTAATTCGCAGTATCATCAACCACTCACATACACAAAAAGAACTCCGTCTCTCCGTCATTGATCGCTTAAGGCCGACAATAGCGCCAGAGGTGCTAACAGCGATTTGTTAGCGCACAATGAATGTGCCGAAGATAGCACAGTCAGAGCCATTAATCCTAATAACGGCCTCGCCGTGTAGAACTTTAGAAAGATAGCCTTTGAAAAAAACGGCTATAAAATCATGACAGTGAAGATCATTAGATTTTAGAGATAGGTTGATTCTTGTTTCGATTGAATTTTGTACTGCTTTTCAGCATAGCCTATCGTTTAGTAACCCCACGTTTACCCCCATACACTTATACAAATCGTGATTCTTGTTGCAAACAAGTTTTATAAAAGAGTTGTTAAAAACATATATAACGTTGTTTCAAATATGTATTGTTAACTATTTTTTTTTACCTTTTTGACCAGTTTTGTATACAAATTTACTTTACGGCTTTACAACTTGTACAAATGATAAACGAAAAAAATGAGACACAACATACATATACAGGGTGACTTGTTATTTCATGTATCGTCCTACCATGTTTCGTCCTACTAGGACGTGATGTTTAGATCTATTTGCAATAATTAACATCAAGAGTAACATCTTATTTACAACCTATGCAAATAAATGTTTATTTAAGCACTCCATAACGCTCAGGCGAAAATTCATGGGATTCGAGAAAACCCAATTTTTATGTACCTATTTCGGAAAATTTCCTAAAATTAGTCACTAACAGGGGCAAAATGGTGTCCCCGCCAAGACAAGCTAAAACCAAAAAGCAGGGGCACTACCTACCTATTCTCGAAGCGTTTCGTCGTATTTTCAAACCTTAAAAGCTTCGGCCTGGAAAATGCTAGAGTGCTCAAATTCGCAGAATAAGATGTAGTTAGCAGACTTACAAAACATACTAAATTTCATTTGTCCAGCTTTTATAGTTTTGATTTTATTAATACCGAAAATTCGTCGATTTCGTCACCGATTGACTCACTGACTTACACACTCACTCATCAAAACCTTTAGGACACTTCCCAAAGACCTAGAAAACTGAAATTTGGTATACAGCCTAGGATTCGCGTACAAACAAAAAAAAAATAAGAAATTTATAATTCCTTAGTGTAAACTCGGCCCGGGGTTAGACGTTAAATACTTACTATAGCCAATTTTACTGACGCAGCAAATAGATTAGACTTCGGTCCAGTTTGCAGGTTGCGAGGGCTGGTGTAATTTAAGGCACATAAGACATTTCAGCTTCTTCTCTAAAAGAGAATCGCGATCTGCGATGTCTCTGATATTGCAACAACCGTAGCCAGCGATGATCTGTTACCATCAGACGAGCCGCCTGCTTGTTGTTCACGCAATTACACAACAACAGATAACTCCACTATAAAAAAAAAACAATCAGTAAGGTATTTTAGATCTATTTACAGCTACACAGCTCATTAACTAAAATCCAATACCGTTTTGACGAACAACAAGCAACAACCGTTTTGTACAACAAATCTTCTTAGGGAAACAGAATTTCTAGAACAAAGTGGTGGCGTGCTCATTAGTGGGTAAAACCAGGTACTACTCATAAAACATCCTTTTCTAATTAAAACAAAACTGAAAATGTCCGTTATTATTCAAATTATTTAAGAACAGACAAAATGCACGTCCACTTCACAACAAAGAGCTTTTGCTACGCCGTAGCAAGCGTAGCCGCGTAGCAGTGACACCGTCCATTCAGTTACGGCGTAGGAAACGATACTTTTATTCCATTTATGGGATTTTGTGTTTCTGGTTTTACATGGAGAGACATTGTCATTGCAATAATTTAACAAAGCTTTTAAACTAACTGTAAATTTCCTATCTACTTGATGAAGAAAAAATTCCCGTGAAATTTTTATTAAAAGTACCCTACGTTAAAAGATAAGATAAATGAACAACCAATTTATTTGACGTAAGAATCTAATTATAAGAATGTTTTTGCAAATTAATTAGGTTCTATTCTCATAGCTTTGTGCTCTACACCATGATGTTTAAGATTTTTTTAATAAGGATTTTTTTACACTGTTAAGTCATTTTTTACATAAAATAAACTCGCTTTTGACCACAATTTCTCCAGATGATAATTAGAAAAAGTCACCAGTTCTACACGGTGGCCTAGCTGTTCTATTTCTCCATATAAGTCTACTTTAGTTCTGTCTCTACTGCTTTGTAAACTTAGTTTCAAAGTACAGATATATTGATGAGTATCTGTAGCAATACTAACTCGAGTACGTATCGCGGCGTCATTTGCGTCGCTGCGCGTTATCAACGCACATAAACGCGGCATCCGCTAGTGAGAACACGACTCTATTGATAGGGCTGCTAGCGGCAAGAAAATGGTTCTGAAAGAAAATTTTATTTGTGTTGAATAATAAATATATTGAATTACTGTTAAAGATAACAAAAATAACATAATCAGCCTATAATATTCCCACTGCTGGGACACAGGCCTCCTCTTTATGTAAGAGGGAGCGGGCCGTTATCGACCACGCAGGCCCAGTGCGGGTTGGTAGATGTCACATGTCTTCGAATTTTCGGTTCAAGAACATGTTGTGTGTCCTCACGATGTTTTCCTTCACCGTTTTGAGAGCAGTGGTGATGAAATAATTTACACAAAGTAAAGCGACTGTCTGGGTTCGAACCTACGACCTATAACTCGTAAGTCGCGGCCGTTATCACTGGGCCACCAATGCTCTGCCACCATACAATATTTAACAAAAAAACGCCGAAAAAAAACACGTTTCTTGTATGTGGATATGATACCGAACCTTTTTTGTGGGAGTCCGACTCGCACACGAAGGGAACAATGACAATATGTCATTGTACATATGTGTGCATTTACCCGCAGGGACATGAATTGTAAAGTCCGCGAGGCTGTGCGCGTAAAAATCTTTGATTTACTAATTTGCTATTTAGATTTAATAAGATAAGATTTATTGTTGAACTAGGACTAGACTACATGGCAAGGTAATATATAAAGCACAAGCATAAAGTTTCTTAATCTAGTTAGTGGGTGCCGTACTGTTCTCCTAGATAGGTTACAAAATAACCTGTGTTTAGGAGAAACAGTTGCGATCCCCGTCATAAATGGTTGACTTATAATTGCACGTGTAAAATATTCATGGATATAGTAATCATTACAGCAATCTAGGTTACTAATCAAAAAAAAAAAAATAATCTTTACATGTAGAAAGTTGCAGTTTTCGAAAAATCAAATTTATAAAAAAGAAATGTTCAGTATGTTGGTGTGGAGAGTATTTTGTTAGTGTAGTGAGTGTTTCGTTAATGTATGTAGTGTGTATTGCATGTATGTGTTTGTGATCACTTCTTTAGGAATTCTTCTGTTTCGTCGTAGTTTAGGTTTAGAAAGAAGGACCGAACAGTCTTTTTGCAACTAAAGAACGGGTCTGTCATTTTTTTTTTTTATGGGAAATTATCAAATAACTTCTCCCGCTCTGGGCGGAGGGTGTGTCAGACTCTTAATGACTATAGCCCACCCGTGATCTTTCCGTTACCTGTGTTGCCAGAGGCCTCGGTATCCCTTTCAGACTTTCCCACGACTCCGGCAGACTTTCCCACGACTCCGGCAGACTTTCCCACGACCTCGGCAGTTTCCCACAACCCCGGCAGAACGGTTCTGTCTGCAACTACTTCTTAGATGAGGGGTTTTAATAATCATAGTACCGTAACACATTAGGTATTGAATGTCATCCAAAATTATACAGCATTCTTTCAATCTTTGATTCATTGCATTTAAAATATTAACTACTTAATTTATATAACACCTGTGTTCCCCGAAGGGTTAGGCAGAGGCTTACCTAAAGTACACCCACATTTCGCCAGTTATGTTTAAGTCCCCTTTGGAAATCCGGACTTCGGGCTGCGACTGAACAATTCCGGATGGAAAAAACTAAATAACACTTTGCCCGACCTGAGAATCGAACCCAGGATCAGCTCAGCAGTACCGCTTGCGACCACTAAACTAATGACACAGTTAAAAAAATATTAATATGAAGGCCCTGTTGACAGCCCTGAGTACAGATCAAGACTTCAACCACACGACATAAGCCCGGTACACACAAGTATCGTTCCAAAACTTTCCAGGCTACGGGATTTGCGAGGATTCCACATTTATCCGTTTTTCACGGTTCCCGCCTTATGCGCGATAAACCGTCGGAGGTAAGCTTTAATATTTATTGTTCTCTCTTAAAGAAAAGGTATTTCGTACCGTGATATCGTAAGCCACTGGCGTTTATGTTGTGTTGGATGAGTTATGGCGGAAAAAATGGTAAATGGTAGATTGTTTTTGAAAGTGTCCAGTACCATGCCGTTTTATATCTTTTAAAAAGTAAAAAAAAAAGTTTTGCCGATAAAGTACCTCTTTACTCACATTCTTTTTGTTTCACTGTCAAGGTAAGCCTATCTATAGACAAAAATAAATCTCAATAAAATAAATCGTCTGTTTGTAATGTCAAAATAACAGGTTTTTACTAAATGCATATATGACAAAAAAATTGAAAATTGTTTTAATTGTTGTTATAACAAAAAAATATTTTTATTTTTTTTTGCCTGTCTGTCCGTCTGTTTGTTCTGGCTAATCTTTGAAATGGCTGGACAGATTTTGACGGGAGTAGTTCACTAGCAGATAACTGATGCTATAAGGAGTAACTTAGGCTTTTATTTTAGAAAAAAAAAACACACGGGTGAAGCTGCGGGCAGCAATTAGGTAGTGCATAAATAAAATCGGTCTAACCTCGACCAAAGTAATCTGGTAGTTTTCTGCTGTGAATCAACCAGTATAGCTACAGACACTTAAATCCTATATAATAATGAAATTTCATTTTTCTTCCCAGCCAAAACACAATTTTACTTTAAGCTGCAAATACCATTTTTAATAAACGGATCTTTCTACTCCATGCAGTAAACTCGAGACCAGTACCAACAACAACATACATTATTTTAATAACGTAAATGCTGGCGCACACGCCCGCCACTTGAGCGATGCGGACGTGGAGACTGGTCGAGTTGCTTCTAATTCTGTTGCTCGAACGACCAGCGTTGAGGGCAACGGAGCCCCTAAAGAAACTAGTTGCTTAAGTGTGTACACTTGTGTGCTTCGTGCCTTCGTGCAAGCGTGCATTTATTTTGTGTTTAGGAATAATATGTTTAGATTCTAGCTTTTTATTCGGTGTGGAAATATTTTATGTTTTAGAATAAATCAACATTTCGTTCCTCTTGGAACATTTTTAACTTTCAAGATCCCAAAGTAGACTTAAAGCCTGTTTCATTACCTACGATTAAATTCAAATTCCATTAAATTACTTGACAGATAATTTCATATATTCCATTTTTGAAGTTATATGGTGAGTAGGTAGTGGCCATTCGGACATCGTGAAACGTGTGGACCACATACTCAGAGATCGCTCAGTGCCTTTTTTTTTTTTTTTTTTTGGGTGGGAAATCATCAAATAACTTCTCCCGCTCTGGGCGGAGCGGGAGTGTGTGTCAGACTCTTATTGACTAAAACCCACCCGTATTCCTTCTTGTTGCCTGTGTTGCGGGGGCCTCGGTGACCCATAAGTACCTTCCCGCGACCCCGGCAGGCATCGGCCCTAGTGGACCCCTACTATGTGCTGACGAAATCTCTTTGAGGCGCGCGTGGAATACAACGCGCCGTCGACCCGGGCCTGGTCCTTACCGGACGGTGAGCTACCCATTGCTCACCGTCCGCAAGCCCGCGCCTACGGTGGCCGGAAATCCGTCCGGGATTCCCGACGCCCTGGGCGTCTCCTGAGGCGGCTAGAGGCGAGAGGGCGCGAAACTTGCCTTTCCCTCAACCGTCCCGCCTCCTCCTTCGCGAGCATTACTGCTTCGCAGAAGGAGGTGACGGCTGCCCATGCCCTCTCGCTCCGTACCATGGCCTGAACCAGGGCCGGACGCGAGAGGTCTCTGCCGCCGATCGCCTCCAAGAGGACACGGCGGTGCTCTGCCCAAGCCGGGCAGGCCGGGCACCGTATGCTCCACCGTGTCCTCCGGGCGATCCACACAGTGGTGACACCCGGACGTTTCCTCCCGCCTTATCCGACACAGGAACCTCCCGAAGCTGCCATGTCCAGTGAGGACCTGCGTCAGGCGGAAGGTGAGGACGCCGTGGCGCCTCTCCAGCCACTCCTCAAAGAGGGGACTTATCGCCGCAATCGTGGCGTGCCCAGCACTGGGTTGCGACAACCGTACTTTCCATGACGCCATGAGATCCCGCCGGAGCTCCGTCCGCTGCGCCGCGATTTCTCGCGGCAGCGGACTTACGCCCCGGCGTTTCGCCTCCTCGCGCCACTCCCATACGTGCGCGAGGACTTTTGCCTCCAGATCCCATGGCGGCAATCCGGCAAGGAGGCTCGCTGCCTCACAGGAGACCGTGCGGTATCCTCGGACCATCCGGATGGCCATGACCCTTTGGGCCGCGCTCAACCGGCGGGCTGGCCGCAGCGCCAGAGAGCGCGCCCATACAGGAGCCCCATATAGGGCCATGGACCGCACGACCCCCGCGTAGAGCCTCCGGCAGGAGGCGTTTGGACCCCCTAGATTGGGCAGGAGCCGCTTCAATGCAGTGCCCGCCCGCTCAAGTTTGGGAGCCAAACGTCGGAAATGCTCCACGAAGTTCCACCGGCTGTCGAGGACGAGTCCCAGGTACTTCATCGTCGACTCGACGCCGATAGAAACCCCTCCTACCGTTATTTGGGACCCCAGCGGTGGCGCGTTCCGAGGACCCTCCAACCTTCCCATGGCCCTTCCAACGTTCGTTATACGGGCCGAAACGTGGGGCGGCTGCGGACATACAGCACCCTTGGCAATCTTATTTTTTTGGTCCGCAGGCGCTTCTTGATCCCTTACAAGTCTTTAGCCATGTGTGTCCCTTGAGCAACTCTCCCCTATTCGGGCTTGCACCACACAAAACACGTAGGTCGACTTCGCCGTCGGTCGCACCTAAGAGAAGGGAGTAAATAAAATTAATAGCCCTAAGGTTTGGATTTTTTTTTTCCATGTATAGCTTTTTCAAATTTTTTTTTTTTTTTTTTTTTATTACACTGCCTTCTCTTTTATAGTATTATTATGACTTTTTTTTTTTTTTTTTTTTTTATATAAATGCAGTTTAACAATTATCTTTTTTTTTTTTTTTTTAAGACATATTTAGACGTTGGTTCGCTCCAGCATTTCTCTCTTCCTCTCGCTCCAGTTTGCTGCGGTCGGCATACCATGAGTGCGCGTACTCACTTAGCCGGTCAAAGTTCGCCGGTGAACTTACGAGATCGCCGTAATAGATCGGGCCGGCCTCCACGCGGCTGATCCCATCCATCATCTTCCGCCTAGCTTCCTCATACAGGGGGCAGACCCAAAGCACGTGGTGCAGGTCTTCCTCGTCCATACCGCAGTAACATACGCTCTCCTCGCATAACGTCATATCACTCAGCCTTTTCCTGAAACACCCATGTCCCGTGAGAATCTGGGACAGCTGGTGGTCTGGCACGACCCAGTGAGATCTGAGTCGATCCGCCACGTCCGGGAAGAAACGAAACAGCTCCCGTCCTTTCTCCTCATTCGTCCATCTCTTCTGCCATGCATCCATCGCCTCATTCCAAATCTCACGCTTCCTTCGGGCCAGCTCTCGTCTCCGCAAGCCCAGCTCGACCTGTGCCTCGGCCGCGCACTGGCGCTCCTCATCGAACTGCCCTGCACGGATCACCTCCAAGTCCGCCGGGAGAACGCCACCCAACACTGCCAGCGCAGCCGTACTGGTAGACCTGTACGCCTTCGTCAGCAGAATCAGGCTTGATCTCTGGCACCTAAGCAACGCGCTGCGAACAACGTGGAGTGTCGCCCTTTTGTACCAACAAGCAGCAGCATACGTGATCGTGGCGACGAACGTGCCCCTGTAGAGGACGCGAAGACCGGGATATCGAATGCCCCAGGAGGATGCCGACACTCTTGACATTTTCCCGAAGCATTTGGCCGCGCGCTCCCCTATCGATACCGCATGCTGCGCAAAAGACTGATTCGCATCAAGCACCACGCCCAGCACCGTCGTCGAGGTGACACTCCTGACCGAGTCCCCGGTCAGCTTGACAGTGGGGGCCCGCTGGAATTTCCCCCTGATCGTCATCATAGATGACTTAGCAGGGGAGAATCCCAGCCTGTTCCTGGCACCCCAAGTCGCGACCAAGTCCATGGTTATCTTGGCCGCCGCCTCAATCCCAGAGCGGGATTTGGACCCGATCAGGATGGTCACATCGTCCGCGTATGCGACCATGCGGACGCCGTCAGGAAGTGGCAGTCGAAGCAAATCGTCCAGGAGCAGGTTCCATAGTGTCGGACCTAGGACTGACCCCTGAGGGCAGCCCATGGTGGACACCTTCCACTCCACCCGGTCCCCGATGAACAGTCCGACTCGTCGACGGACAAAGTAGTCCGCCAGCATCTCAAAGATGTTGGGCGGACACCCTCCCCGCTTGACTTTCGTCAGGATCATCGGCCACCAGGCGTTGTCGAAGGCGCCCGCGATGTCCAGAAATATGGCCTGCACATACTTGTCCGAGCCCTCCCTCGCGGCGCGCAGGATATCATTGAGCGCCGTGACGGTTGACCTCCCCGGAGAAAACCCGTGCTGGGCAGCCGAGATCTGGTTGCCGATCGTGGGAGCACACTTCAAAATGACGCGTTCTAAAATCTTACCGAGCACAGGTAGCAGCGTTATTGGCCTATAGGCCTTGGGGTCTGTCAGCGGCTTGCCATTTCCTTTCGGCAGGACGAGCAGCCGGCCCTCCTTCCACACATCTGGGAACACACCATCCGATACGCACTTGCCGTACACCGCGGTGACTTCCGCGGGTACGACGCTCCAGACATTCTTCACTATACGCGCGCTGATTCCGTCTAGTCCCGGTGCCGTGTTGGGCAAGCTCCTAATGATACCCCCCAGACTGTCACGAGACAGAGGAGGCGCAGCCCGCCCCGACGGGGTGAGCGAGGCAGCGACACGTATCTGCCTGTGGTATGGCGTATCCCGGGACGGATCATCGTCCGGGCACAGCGCGCACAGGAGACCGGTCGCCGCGTCGCCCACGGTGCTGGCAAAGCCCTCCGCCAGTTTCATGCCGTTAATGACTCGTGAGGGTGGCTTTAGCCTGCCGCTAGCAGCACGATAGGCCAACCCCCACGGGTCCGCGTTGCCTGATTCGGCGATTTTTCGAAAATGCTCGAGCTCCGCCTCCTCCATTGCCTCTCGGTATCTCGCTCGCACCTCGTGAAACTCTGCTTTCAGTCGTTCTTCTCTTAATCCCCCGTCCTTTCTCGATCCCTGCCATTTACACCTCGCCTTGCAGTTGAGTTTCCGGAGCTTGTCAAGCTTCGGATTCCACCATTCATACCCAGCGTCCTTTGGTGGCCCTTTCACACCTAGAGACTGGCACGCCGTATCCACAATCACTTTCGTAAAGTCCCTGCAGACAAAGGACGCTGACTTGCTGAAATCAAGCCTACCCATTCGCTCGTAGATAGCCTGCTGGAAGCGCGGCCAGTCCACCCCTTGATCCCGGAAGCGCACCGGCTCCTTGTCCGGCCCAGCGCTATGGCGCGTTTTTGCAGCATCCACCTGGAAGGTAATGAGCCGGTGGTCGCTGCTGCTGGCTCCATCCTGCACAGTCCACCTGTTGATGTCGACGCCTCTGGTGGTCAAGGTTATGTCGATGTTGGACTCACCGTTTGGGCCGCTAAAAGTGGAAGGCTGGCCCTCCACGTTATTAACGGTGAGTCCGTGTGTGGCAATAAATCCCTCTAACGCCACCCGCCTGTACTCCGCAGTGTGGCCGCGGCCAGTGTAGTGGCGGGGCGCACTGTGCCACATCGGCGAGTGGGTGTTGGCGTCGACACAGATGACGATGCGTTTCCCGCGCAGCGCATCCATAATACCTTCCAGGTGGTGCAGGTGGTGATCAATTGGCTCGCAATACTGAAAATACGCAGAGACCACATGTAGGTCGCACTCCTCCAGGTGGACCACAAGGCAGTGACCAGTAGAAAGGTGCCGCAGCACCGCACAGGCCACGCCACTCTGGTGGATATAGGCACCCGCCTTTGCCGTCGGTCCTAGCTGTAGTATCGCACCACTGTCAGCCTGCGCGTACTGTTCCTGGAGGAGCACGACATCCAGGCCCTGCTGGCGGCACACCGCGGGGAGCTCCCTTGTTGCTAGCGCTGACCCGGCGAGATTGATTTGGCCGAAGCGCATCGGTGGATGTTTCGGCGGCCTATCCATAATGCGTCATAGACACGCTACGCTGCTCCGCGTATTGTCTCGCCGGGCAGTCCCTGGAGGCGGTTTTATGATCCGCCGCCCCCTTCTTCCCAAGGCGCTTGCATGTGGCGCAGCTGCTAGTTTCGGATGTGCACTGGTGGTGGCGTTCCGAGGACCATGAAAACACATGACCTCGGACTTGTGCAGGGCCACCTCGAGTCCCAATTCCCGGATCCTTTCGACGATTGTCGCAACCCCGCGTGCCGCTAATTCGGCCGCCGCCTGGTGCGACCTCCCCTGCGCCAGGACCAACGTGTCGTCAGCGTAGCATACTACGCTGACGCCGCTAGGGAGGTCGGCGCGCAGCACCCAGTCGTATCCGATGTCCCACAGATGCGGCCCCAGGACCGATCCCTGTGGGACACCGCACGACATCTCTTGCCGGTTCCACACTCCCTGGTGACCGGGGTAGATGACGGCCCTGTCCGTCAAATAGGCCTCGACCACACGACAGAGGTAGGTCGGCATCCGGTGATACCGGAGTGCCTCCCTGATGCAACTCCAGGGCAGGGTATTGAAGGCATTGGCGATGTCTAGGGACACCGCCAAGACGACCCCACCCTGGGCAACAGCATTCCCCGTCGTCAGGGCTCGCACACGCATGATGGCGTCCACCGTAGAGCGCCCTCTGCGGAAACCAAACTGGCTCTCCGCCAAATCCGGCCCCACCCGCACCAGATGGCCAACGAGGCGGTCTGCAATGACTCTTTCAAAGAGCTTGCCCACCTCTTCGAGCAGCACGATGGGCCGATAAGCGGACGGAGAGTCCGCAGGGCGCCCTGCCTTCCTTATGAGGACCAGTTTCCCCGTGTTCCAGCGAAGCGGGAACTGGCCCCTCTCCATGCATGCGCTTAGGAGCCCCTAAGTCGAGGCCCGAGAGCCTCCAAGGCCAGGACCCAGGCCTTCCCAGGTAAGCCGTCGGGTCCTGGGGCGGTATTTTTGGCATTAAGCCTGCGTACCGCCGCTCTCATTTCTACCTCGGTCACCTCCGGAGCATCGTCGTCGTCGTCGTCGCTGGCGGTGTGGTCCGCATCGGGCACCGCAGTAGGCGGAGCCATAGGCGGGGAGGTGTGTTCCCCTCGGGAAGGGAACAGAGCGCTCACCACGTCCTCCACAAGCTGGGGCCGGAGACTCTGCGTCAGCGGGGGAGCCCATGGGCGGAGTTTATCCCGCACCACTTTGTACGGGCGTCCCCACGGGTCCCTGTCCAGAGTCCCCAGCGACTCCTCGCGGGCCAACCCCCTGGCCCGCAGGATCTCCGCTTGGAGGGCGGTCTTCGCCGCTCTGTACCCCTCGTACAGCTCCGCCTGAATGGCTTCCGTATCCGGAGGTTTGATACGGAGCCTGCGGTGCCTGGTGTACCGGCGTCGCGCAGACACGCACGCAGTGCGCAGAGCCGTCAGCTCCTGCGACCACCAGTACACCTGGCGCGAAGCACGTCTAGGCTGGACCCGGGGCATTGCCACGTCACATATGTCGGACATGGCCTCCCGGAACCACTCCGCCTCGTCGTTGATGTCGGCAGGCCTGTCCGGTGGTGACACCCAGGCCTGCACGATCGAGGCTTCCAGGAGGAGCTCCCGGTCCAGCTGCTTCAGCGCCCACCGCGGACCACTCGGGGCCCGTCGGACCGGCGCGTCCGAGGTCTGGGCGGAGACGTCGAACCGGATATACCGGTGATCGGAATAGGTCTCCACCCCCTCCATGACACGCCAGTCAACTACACGCGGCGACAGAGCGGGGCTGGCGAACGAGATGTCCACCACTGATTCACCCCGCATCCGCACACACGTGGGGACAGAACCCCGGTTTAGGACGACCAGGCCTGTCTCCAGAGCCCAGTCCTCCACCATCCTGCCCCGTGTGTCCGTTAACCGGGAACCCCAAGCCAAATTCTTGGCATTGAAGTCCCCGAGGACGAACACGGGGAGGGAACCAAACCCGACGACGACGTCTCTCAACTCCGCAAGGGAGTTGTGGAACTCGGCAAGAGTTCGGTTCGGAGAGAGGTAGACCCCCACCACGACAATCTCCCCGAACCGTGCTGCTACGCAGCCCCGTCCTCTCTTGACGGCCTCGAGGGACGGGGTACCGGCGGCGGCCGACGAAATTAGGGTCACTGAGCCGCTCAGGTCCTCCACCCAGTCATCCCTGGGCGGGACAAAGTACGGCTCAGCGACCACGGCGATGTTAATCGACCACTGTGCCATGCTCTGGAGCAACAGATCCTGAGCAGCGGCGCAGTCGTTGATGTTCGCCTGGAGGAGGCGCCGCTGCCGCCTGTCCCTTTTTGGCCGCCCTCTTTGCCTTAGCCGCCTTCCTCTTCTCCCCGGCTACTTGCCATTCTGCATCGGCCGGAAGAGATTTAGGAGGCGGGGGCGGCCGTCTCGCCACCGGAGCCTTCGCCACCAGGGCTGGGGCCCTCGCCGCCGGGGCCGGAGTCCTCGCCTCTGGGGCTGGAGCCTTCGCGGCCCGCGCATTCGCCCCGCCTTTTGGCTGCCCCGTCGACCCCGGTTTGGCCGTGGCAGCTGTGGCGGCAGAATACGACGGGGCTTTGCGCTGGCCCGAGGCCGGCTGGCTCGCCGCCAACGGGGGGCGCAGGACTATGGCCTCTAGAGCGGAGAAACGACTCCTGAAGGAAGCCATCTCCTGCCGCACCAGGGTCAACACCCGGTCTTCAGCAGGCACGGGCCGCCCCTGCCCATGCTGCTGCCCCCCCCTTCGACTCCACTATGGAGTCGGCTCTTCTGAGCCCAGCCAGGTCCGCTCGGAGCTCCTCATTCTCCTTTTTGAGAAGCTCCATGGCGGCTGTCAAGCGGGCGACCTCCGCCCACATCTCCGACATGCCGTCTGAAGGAGGCCCTAGGTGAAGGGCCTCCGCTGCCGCCACAATCGAGGCTGTGGCCGCGGATATGGCCTGGTCCTTAGAGGACTTGAGCCTCTTCACGGCCACACCCTTGATCAGGGCTAGCACGACCTCTGCGAACCCGGCCACACGCTCCGAATTGGAGCCGCCAGCGGCGTCCGGCCCACCTCGAGAAACCTCAGACGGAGACCCCTCTTCGGCGAGCCTCTCGGGTCGCTGAGCCGACTGGGCCGGGCCAGGTAGCCCGGCCGGGCTGGTCAGCTCGGCAGGGCCAGCCCGGCCCGGCTTGCCTGCCTCCTTAGTGGGGGGCCTTCTGTTCACCCCTTTACCACCTCGGGCTCCACCCCGCCGGCTGCAGTGGATCTTCTTCTTCCTCAGCCCGACTCCCTCGTCGGAGGAAGACCCCGAGTTGGGCCTCTTCGAGGTTCGCCTGAACACTCGACTCCTCTCCAACACCTCCTTTTGCTGCGAGCTCCCAGAGCTCTCTCCGCCTGATGCGGCGTCGGACTCCGACCCCGCATCACTCTCCTCACCTTGTCTTCCAGTTGTTTTTTTTAATTTTTTTGTTTCCATGCTGTTCCCACGAGTGTGGGGGATCTAAAAAGTACACCTAGGTTCACCCCCTGTCCCTAGGCAAGTGTACATTTGTAACTCAACCAGGGGGTCCACTGGTACCCTGGCTGGGGGTGCGCTAACGACTGATGCACCACCTACAACTACGAAGTTGCAGATGACACTACTCCTCAGCCATTCATACCCTCGCCGCGCACCAAAACTTGATATTAGAGGAATTTTTATAGAGGTTATCTTCCTCGCGATCCGGGCGATCAAGCCAAGATCCTCGTCCCGTTCCAAGCCACAAAACATGACTATGGTCTCTTTACGGATTACGATTTCGACGGTTGCAGACAGAAGAATCATTCTCCCGCTGCTTGCTCGCTGGCAGGGTAAGTGCACAGCAAGCACCGCCACTCTTCGCCCACTCGACCTGCCCTCTGTAAGCAGAGAGGGGAGTGGGCGACCGACGATGGAGCATGAAGCTCCCCGCCACGCAGAAATTCGCCACGGTCAATACCCTCTCCGAAACATGGAGAGACTATTGGCCGTGCCCAGGATGCACCGGCCCGACGACTGCTCTTTCCCCCGAACGTATTCGCAGGGAACCAGCAGCAATCCGACACACGAGGAGGTTTTCTGCACGCACCCCCTCGCTCAGTGCCTTGCGAGTCCAATACAATAATGGCTTTAGGATGTTGTTGGGGCTACCGCGTTTGTGTAGTGCTTCGAATATGTTTGCGGAAGCAAGAGTTGATGGCTTCCACGCTATCATACGTAAAAGAACTGCTTCATTATTGAGCAGGTTGCGCGGTAGTTCTAACAGCATCTTGCAGGTTATTGCGGAGAAACTCGATTCTCCAATTATGAAGTTCTTCATCAGGGTTTCGATCGAATAACCTCTTAGTAGGATATTCGATCAAGGTCAAAATGAATCGTCCTACTTATTATTATCAATTTATGTAATTTACATATTTCTGAATAACATAGTGTATGGTTCTATGTTCTGTGTTTTTCTATGTGTTTCTATGTTCTATTTTTGTATGGTATAAGTCAAATTGTTACTAACAAAGTGGACTATATGTCTGAAATAAAGAATTACTATTATTATATTATGACAACCGTCTTGAAAATCTGTCATTTTCACCAGTTTTGACACGTTGTCAAAAAATGTTCTGTATTTGGATATTCGTCGTTCTGGAAGCCGACCCCAACATAGTTAAGAAAAGGCTAGGCAGATGATGTGATTTGGATATTAGTTATTGTATGATCGTTCACTGCTTTCTTAGGAAATCAAAGCTTTATTAACGAGCCAATTATTTCTAAAACTTATCATCCATAAATTCAAACACTCAAAATTATATTTGCATTATTGTGCTATATTTTTGCAGGATTCACAGAAACAAAGCACCGCAGAATCAGATAAACAATGACATCAATATAATGGAAGCTTATTCCATTTTTAAAACGATTCTAACCCTCCAATCGATGCTATCATCATACCATCGTACATAAAACCATCGATATATCATGATTTATGAAGGGTTTTTTTTTCAATTTCCCCCTGTAAACAGCCCTCCCTCCATATTAAAACAAACCGAGCATTTCAGCAGCTTTTCCTGTATTAAGCATAACATATTGATCGCTCGGTCTGCCTCGTTGGTCTGGTGGCCGCAAGCGCTACTGCTGAGCGTGAGATTTTCGGTTTGATTTTCAGGTCGGGAAAAGTGTTATTGGGTTTTTTTACCAGGAATTTCTCAGTAGCAGCACAGAGTCTGGATTTGTGCCCGGTTAATGGCAATAGCCTCGCCCCCTTTTACATGGTATTTAAACATAACTGGCGAAAGGGTGTACTATAGGTACATCCCTGCCCAACCCCTTGGGGAAACAACGCGTAATGTTATGCTATATTATATTGATTGTTTGGTTAAACACTTGGCTTTTAACAAATTTCTCTTTGAGTAAACATGAAAGACTTATGTTAATACTATAACAGACGAAGTATTAAAGGTTTATTTTAAAAGTACTTAATTCGTTCTTACTTGATATTCGGGGATCAAACACGAGTAATTGGGACTCATTAGATTTGGAATTTATTTTCTTTTGCTTCAGTGAGTTTTCGATTTTATAAAGTCAAAGTCGTTTATTAGGGTTCCGTACTAAAAGGAAAAAACGGTATCCTTAATCCACTCGTGTGTCTGACAGACCTGAATTTCTGTGACTCAAACACGGACGTGTAACGTAAATAAATGAATTTTGAATATAGGGTCACTTTTGGGAGTAAAATAGAAAATTTTAAAAAAAGTTTTGCATGCTACATTATGTAAGGATTCTAAATGTATTTTTTAATAATTTTAAAATAAATACTTTAAAAGTTATTTAAGAAAATAGATGAAAATTGACCATTCACAGACAGACCCCTATCTCCGAAACTTCTGAGCAGAAAACTGAGCCCACAATTTTGAAAAAAAATACAGAAAATAGTTATTTACTTATAGATCACAGCAAAACCTATAAGTCCTTCCTAAGTCATTTTGGAAGTACAATGCGTTTATTTATTTATTAAAACTTTATGACAAGTAAAAAAACAATACCGTACAAAGGCGAACTTAATGATAATAATAATTGCCATTAGCGCGCCGCGCAATGCTAGTCGATGTTACCATTCCACATGACGAATACCTCGTGAAAGCTGAGAAAGAGAAACAAATAAAATATCTCGACTTAGCACACGAGGTTGTTGACTTGTAGAATGTGAACTCGGCTGTTATTGTGCCGATTGCCGTAACGGCCAATGGCCTGATGGCCGAAAGCCTCAACCAACATCTCTCGAGGCTCTCGTTAGGCGGCTGGATCAAGGGCCTGACTCAGAAGGCAGTACTCCTCGATACGACTCACATTGTGAGGAGTTTCCTACCTCTGGAGCCCTAACTACCGGTAGCTTGGACCCTGCACCCGACACCGGCCGATTTTTTTATATTTTTAAATGTTTTTTTATCTTTTTTTAAGAAATATTTAAAAATATATTTTATATGTAAAAAAAAATGAATAAACGACATAATAATAATACCATTTATTTCAAGTGACACAGGCCTATAGAAAAATACCTTAACCTAACCATACATATTTTAATAAACAAAACTTATGTTAATAAAAAGGCTTAAGACCATGTTAGTAGCACTTCACTCTGCACTAGCTAGACTTCGTGCTGTCCTGTGGAACTTGTCCGCGGAAGCGACGGAACACCACATCCCGCAGCCAAAAGTCTTCTTCCATGACGAGGGGCAAATAACAGTTCGATACACGAACGACGAACGCCTTAAAGTTAACGTTCCTGTGCGATTCCAGTAACTGCACCCTCGGCGTGTATCTCGTCTTCCGGCGCACGTACTCCACGATGTCCTCCGCCTTAGTGGTGTAGTGCAGGCGGGAGATGTACACCGGTGTATTCGGCTTTGCGGCACGCAGGCTCACTTCAGGCGCCGAAGGAGCTTTACCGCAGCGGGTCTGAGGCATTTTCCATTAGTCAACCTTAGGGTGATGCAGAGAAGAAACATGGCAGGTGTAAAATAGGGGATAAATAACACGAAAATAACTATAAAATACATCGATATATTCATACATATAAACATATACAGGGTTACTGGTAACTCGACGTATTCCTTGCAGGACGTCATAGTAGGGTTAAAATGCAACAAATTAAGCCACCAAATGTTCTACCGAAATTCAGTAGTTTTTGAATTAGTTAAGAGTTTTAGTTTTTTTATGAAAAATCCCAGATTAAATCATTTGAAACCAATTTAAAAATGATTTACGGCGCGACTGTACTGAAATTTAAGTTATTATCAAAGTTGACGCCGTAGCAGACCTTTGTTAATAATTAAAAGTCCAATAATGCCTAAAACTTTGGCAAATATCACTAACCAAACATTTAATTTTTTGTAATTTTTGCTATTACTTCATAAAAAATGTAGTCTAGTGCAAAAAAAAATACTACACCTGGTGTACAAATTACTAGGAAAATATCCTTGTCTTATCAGTTATTCAGAAAGGTATGATTGTCAATACTTTTGCATGTGTGCCAGGGAAGAGAAGAGTTTTATGGGGGGCAGGTAAAATTGCGAGACGGTCAACCTATTGTTTCGTATTCGTATTATTCGTAGTTTTTACCTGCGCTTGAACTCCAACCACTCGGGGAGCTTTGTTATTGGTCGCTATTGTTCTCTCGGCATGACAGGGGGTGCGATTTTGCAAAATTTGGTCGTCAGCGTTAGTTAGTTTCAACTCTACGTCGCGCAAGCTCGTGTTTTGTTACTAGCTATTTCCCTAACTGTTGCTGCGTATCTTGCTCTTGTGCTGTGCTGTGCCTTCATAAGCGCTGACTATGGCTGCATATTCTAATCCTGAATACGCTGACATAATGTACTGTTACGGACTTTGTGACGGTAACGCTGCTGAGGCGCGGCGAGAATATTAACTTCGCTTTCCCAACCGCCGACTCCCCCACGTTAGTGTCTTCGGATCGACTTATCGGCGAATATCTGAAACTGGCAGCGTCCAAAGAAGCAGGTAAGTTGACACTGGTCGTTCCCGGAGATACACGGCTGAGGACGAGGAGCTTATTCTTCAACGTTTTATTGACGATCCTAACACATCGACAAACATCGTAGCGCGTGAGCTTGGTATGTCACAGTGGAAAGTCTGGTCTGTAGTTCACTTGTCAGGCTGACATCCATACCATTACCAACCAGTCCAGTCATTAGAAGAAGGAGATCCGCCGAGACGGCTTGAATTTTGTCCTTTTATGCTAAGTGCCGACGCCGACAGCGAAAACTTTTTAAAAAACATTCTGTGGACCGATGAGTCATGTTTTGATCGTGATGGTATCACAAATTACCACAACTTACATTACTGGGCACCGAAAGCAGAAGCAAACCCTAAAAAACTGAAACCAACCGCATCCCAGCGAAGGTTCTCGCTTAATGTTTGGATGGGTATTATTGACGACAAATTAATTGGCCCACATTTTTTACCCCGAACACTAAATGGGGAACTTTATGAAGATTTCCTCAGAAATCATTTATCAGCACTGCTCACGGATGTACCGGAAGAAAGAAGAGCAAACATGATTTACCAACATGACGGATGTCCAGCCCACTTCCGAATCACAATTCGACAATTGCTGGATGAAAACTATCCAAACCGATGGATAGGGCGCGGTGGGCCGATTCCGTGGCCTGCATGAAGCCCTGATCTGACGCCGCTAGACTTTTACGTCTGGGGTCATATGAAAGATCTAGTTTATGTGACCCCAGTAAATTCAATTGAAGAACTAAGGGAGAGAATTACAAATGCGGCGGACCAGATGAGGGCAACAATCACCTCAAGAATAACAAAAACCGAAGTAAGGAAGCGAATAAGAACATGTATTCGAAACCGAGGGCAGCACATCGAACAAGACGTGTGAAATGTGTGTAATTAAAGTTTTTAATATTGATTAAAAATAATAATAATGTTCACGATTTTGTTTTAGATTTTTCGAATAATCACCTTTTTGTGAAACGCACGCCTGTACTAAATCAAAAACGATGTAGTCCATGATTTTGTATTAACTTTCATACCTTTTTGGATAGCTGATATAAGACAAGGATATTTTCTTAGTAATTTGTACACCAGGTGTAGTATTTTTTTTTTTGCACTAGACTACATTTTTTATGAAGTAATAGCAAAAATTACAAAAAAATAAATGTTTTGTTAGTGATATTTGCCAAAGTTTTAGGCATTATTGAACTTTTAATTATTAACAAAGGTCTGCTACGGCGTCAACTATTATAATAACTTAAATTTCAGTACAGTCGCGCCGTAAATCATTTTTAAATTGGTTTCAAATGGTTTAATCTGGGATTTTTCGTTAAAAAACTAAAACTCTTAAATAATTCAAAAACTACTGAATTTCGGTAGAACATTTGGTGGCTTAATTTGTTGCATTTTAACCCTACTATGACGTCCTGCAAGGAATACGTCGAGTTACCAGTAACCCTGTATGTGTATGTTACGAGTACTATATTCCCATATTATTTGCTTTGTGAATTGTTTCGATTTTATGTATTCTATTTTCTCTTCTACTCTTACAAACGGTGTCTACATCATTATTTTTATCTACTTTACTATTGCAGGTATGCTGGAAGAGATTTCTTTAGAAATAAGCATCACCTTTGTACGTATTTTTCTGTTCTGTTCTTGTTCTTGTTATGTTATGTTTTTATATGTGTGTACATAAATGGCTAAATAAATAAATAAATAGAATAAACTTTCTAAGGAAAAATAACGATCGGTAGAGGGCAAATAACGATCAGTAGATGAGAAAAGGAATCCAGGAAATCAGCGCTGGGATATTTCTGCCAACTTCTTACGTATATGTTCACGTGTCTTCACTTTAAAAGACAACCGACTGGTTGCCGCCTGATGTTCAAAGGGAGCCCATTCCAAAGAAAGACCGCCTGGACAAAAAAAGAGGAGTGAATGAAACCAGAGCGGTGAGAAGGACATCGAAGAAGACGATTGTTGGTGGAACGTAGATTTTTAAAATAGGCAGAGCACAAGTATTGAATATGGGAAGTCAGGTAAGAAGGAGATGTGGGTTTGTCGTTTAAACTGTATGTATTTAAACACAAATTTGAATTGTTCCTAAATGATTAATTATGGCCTATGGGCATTGTTTTTAGACGTTTTGTGCATTTTAGGTACTGAACGAAACCCCAGAACCTTAAAGTTAAAGTTAATTAATTGTATTCATGGGTACTAAAATTATTTAAAGTTGTCTTAAATTGATTAGTTTTAATTTGTAAGTCGGCTAAACTATCCGTAGATAATATTAGGGATTAATGTGAGTGGTCTGATTTGGTTGCCCTACAAGAGGTTTCTCATGATATTCCAATGTTAGGAACAATATGCACTGACTTCGAATATAGCAGTAAGTCAGCTGTAGACACCTTGGAGGGCTTATTGAGAGGAAGTCCTGGATACTACGACGATGCTGGGATAGCCATTCTCTGGAGGAATCTTTGAGTCGGTATCTGTTGTCCAGACAACTTACCTACTTTTACAGATGTGTTAAGTGAGATAAGTGCTACCATAGCAAGCTGTGATATAGAAAATGTTTTTATGCTGGGCGCTATACTCACACTCATGAGTTGTTCTATAGAGAGTTAATTAACTTTTGTATTAACCAGTCCTGGATTTGTGCTGATACAGAGAAACTGGGAGTCCATATTGATACATACACTTTTATAAGTGATGTTTATGGTTAGGAGGTGCTTGGTATCTGTTGCAGTTTGGCATACAATTGTAAATGTCGATGAATCCGACAATATTTATGTGTCGGACCATGGACCCATGGTATAGAGTGTAATTTAGAACTGGTGCGGCCTAAACTGTTAGCTCGGAGCAACTGCCGCAATTCTGTTGTATGGGGTGAAAGAACTAAGACAGAAAAGCTTTCCAACGACCTTAAGGACCATGTAGATAGATATAGAGAGGAAGCGCAGGGCACTCGCCATCCGGTATAACATGCTGGCCTGTAGATTTTTTCAGTGTACTTTGTAAAAATCACTAGTTTCAAGGATTACTGTCAGAGTTTGTACACGAGTAATCTATGGGTCAATAACGCCGAAAAATCGCTGGATGTCCTGTGCGTCCAGTATAATATTGGTTTCAGGATATTGTTGAGACTTCCTCGCTACTGCAGCGCATCGGATATGTTTGCGCAAGCTCGTATCGACGGGTTTCACGCGATTGTGCGCAAGAAAACATCTTCAGAACTGTAGCGGAGAGTTTCAGCTCTCCAATTGTAAAGCAGTTTTTGCGGAGGATTATTGGTACTAACATTAAATAATAAGTTGTTTTAATATTATGTTACTAAAACTCAATGGATTCTTTATTCCGAAATAAAAATCATTTATTATTATTTTATTATTACAAAAAGTCTATGGTCTGGAAATAACATGATAAATCTCTCGTACAAACTTACATTTTCAGTTGGAATGTATAAGGGAACATTTTTTCAACTACAAAGTTAAGTTTGTTCTTGGGATAAATTCATTCAAACTACGGAACCCTCCGACACGCACTTGGCCGGGTTTTCGTCTAATTAATCGGATTAGTTCCAAAAGAATAAAATAGAAAGTTGAACTAATTGTGAAATAGAGAACACCTAAAAGCCTCTGACTTATTAAAAGTACCTAATATAGAAAGGGACCTGGTAAGCAGGGGGGACACTTGACTCTAATAAAAATTAGCACTTATTATATTACTGGCACGTATCGGACGAGCCATCTTGCTCGGACCATAGGAGGATACGCTTCACAATAACTACCAATACAAAGAAACCAACACCAAGGCGGAACCCGCGGCGCACCGATGTACCCGGGTTTAAACGTCTACTAGCCTCTCTATTAGATAGACACCTATCACAGGTAACTATAAGAGACCAAACGCAACTGGAATACACCGTGACAAAGTTATCAGAATATATAACCGAAGCATACCATGCATGCTGCAAACTAAGAGCGCCAAAAACCAAGGGCGAGAGGAACCCCTGGTGGAACGCAGAACTTAGTAAAATCAGAGATGCATTGCGGAAACAATTCAACAGAGCCAAAAACACCAGACTCCCGGACGACTAGGAACTATACAAAGAAACCCAATATGCATACAAAAAACAGATTAGAACCGCCAGGAGATCTGCTTGGCGGAAATTCTGTGAATCCATAGAGACAAATAACGAAGCCGCTAGGGTAAGGAAGATCCTGGCAGCAGACCAGGACCGAACTCTTGGCGCGCTGAAAAAGCCTGATAATTCATACACACTAACCGACCAGGACACCAGTAAGGTCCTTCTCGAAACCCACTTCCCAGACTGTAGACTCCTGGAGGATGGGAGGTGGGAGGCTGAACCAGAATGGACCCCAACGGATCAGGACTGGTCCACAGCCCGCAGCATAATAACAGAAGACTGGTTAAGGTGGGCTATTGACACCTTTCAGCCGTACAAGTCCGCAGGGCTGGATGGCATTTTCCCAGCCCTGCTGCAGTGAGGGGTAAATCATCTGGTGCCATTGATGACGAAGATTTATCGAGCTTGCATGGCACTCAGGTACATACCCCTCGCGTGGCGCGAGGTGAAAGTCATTTTCATACCGAAACCTGGCAAAACCGACTATACACAACCCAAAGCTTATATGCCTATAAGCCTCACATCCTTTCTACTGAAGACCCTCGAGAGACTTTGCGATAGACACATTCGAGACGGACCACTTCGAGCCAAACCCCTTCATAAACAACAGCATGCGTATACCACAGGCAGATCAACAGAATCCGCGCTGCACAGCGTGGTTTCCAAAATCGAATGCGCAGTGGATCACAAATGCTCAGCACTGGCCGCCTTCATTGACATCGAAGGCGCCTTTGACAAAACGATGTTCAATAGTATCAACACGGCCCTTGACAGGCACAGCATAGACCAGACCATAAGTGGCTGGATCTCAAATATGCTTAAACTGAGAGCGGTACAAGTCACAGTGAACGACACCACCAGGGCCATAGTGGCGAAGGGCTGCCCACAAGGTGGCGTCCTCTCGCCACTCTTATGGAACCTGGTTGTCGACAGTCTTATCAAAACACTCAACGATAGAGGTTACTTCACCGTAGGCTACGCGGATGACTTAACCATAATAATAAACGGCACCCACGAGAATACCCTGTGCAACCTTATGCGCCAAGCCTTAAAAATAGTAGAGGTTTGGTGCAATAAGCATCAACTATCAGTAAACCCTACAAAAACCGAATTGGTTCTTTTCACAAAGAAGAGGAAATTGCCGCTACTACAGCTACCACGATTCTTTGGAACCACCCTAAGCCTATCAACTGAAACCAAATACCTGGGCATTTTCTTGGACAAACAGTTGAATTGGGCAAAACACACCAACTACAGCATTACAAAAGCCAGCATATCACTGTGGCAGTGCAAAAGACTGCTCGGCAGGAACTGGGGAATTAACCCCAAGATTACCCACTGGCTATTCACCACGGTCATCCGGCCAACTATCACATATGGCTCACTAGTCTGGTGGCCCAGGACAGACCTGAGCACAGCCCAAAAAGATCTCGAAAAACTGCAACGGTTTGCTTGTGTAGCAATCACAGGCTGTATGAGAACTACGCCCACCGCCGCCCTACAGGCGATGCTTGGATTGCCGCCTCTGCACCTCATCGTGCGAGAGGAGGCGGCCCTGGCCGCCTTTAGGCTTAACATAACAGGGACCCTGAGCAAAGACTCTAGAGTCAAGCACATACGCATAAGGGAGGATGCGATCAAACGAAGACCGATGATGGCATCACCCTGCGACAGAGCCCCAAAACTACACTGTTTCCAAAAGCACTACAACATAATACTCACAGAAGAACGGTGTGACTATTCAGGCCCGCATGAGGTAAGAGTATACACCGATGGATCAAAGACCAACTCCGGAACCGGAGCTGGCGTTTTCTCACACGACCTTAACATAAATATATCCTGTCCGCTGGGAATGTTCAACACCGTCTACCAGGCGGAATGTCCCACACATTCCGCCTGGTAGATTATACAAGCGGCGTATGCCATAGAAGCCAGGAGAGTTACTGACACTCATGTACGTATACTCTCCGACAGCGCCTCAGTTCTCCAATCCCTAGGGAAGAAACATAATACCTCGAGATTAACACAAGAATGTCACAATGCGCTAGAACGTATAACGGTATTGAACCGCAACACAGTGACACTGCAATGGATAAAAGGACACAGTGGATCCCTGGGCAATGACGCAGCTGACGAACTAGCCAGGAAAGCATCCGGCACGTCAGTCTGCGGACCAGAGCCAATCGTGCCCATCCCCTTCAACCAATTACGCAGGTGGCTACAGGAGCTCACCCACACACAAGCGGAGAGCTGGTGGTCCTCGGTACAGGGGTGCAGACAGTCCAGGGAGGCTATGCCATCCTTGGATAGCAAGTTAACCAGGCGCCTGTTACGCCTGAACAGGACCGGCCTGCGCCTGTTGACGGGGACCATCACGGGCCACTGCTCGCTAAACAAACACTTCCACACAATAGGCATAACGGACAGCCCTCTGTGCAGGGCTTGCATGGAGGCAGAGGAAACCGTTGCGCATGTGCTCTTCGAATGCACAGCCGTCACCCACATTAGAACAGAAACCCTCGGGGCACCTAGATCCTACACAGAGGTTCTAAACAGACCAGGAGATGTTATCAACTTCTGGAGGGAGGTGGGCTGGTTGGAATAACCACCAAAAAACGGCCGCCATGGCCCACGCACAATGGTCCACTTGAAGGACTAAGTGCGGAAACCAAACCCTCTAACAAAGAACATAGAACATTACGCAAACGGATTCCTGAATCAAAAAATGGTTTTCACAAACCCACAATATTTTTGAACGTTCTATCCAGAGATATCTCACACCACAGACGAGAAAAAAAATACATCCCCATTTTACGTGCAAAATCAAATAAGCAAAATCTTAAAAAAAAATCGTAGGGTGTAGGGTACCCCTACGATTTTTTTTCTAGATTTTATTTTACCACTTTGTCGGCGTGATTAATACGTATACCCATGCCAAATTACAGCTTTCTCATACTAAGAGAGCTAAGCCGCGGACAGACAGACAAACAGATAGACCGATGGACATGGCGAAACTATAAGGGTTCCTTGTTGACTGCGGATACCTAAAAATGACTACGGACTTTTAAAAAGAGTCATCGTTGAGTTGATTTTTTAGAAACACAAGCGTAAGTAATTTCTCTTTCAATCATCGCAAACATCACTATCACCAAAAACTACTAACCTGACTGAAACACGAACAAAACAATTCAATTCCTACAAACTAATAATGACATTCGAACAATACGTGTCCGAATGGAAGTCGATCGTAAGCCGGGCTTCGGTATTCATGTCCTTGCTTTCTTTAAGGCTTCCTGAAAGCTGTTTTAGAATTCCATCTAGTGCTAACTGAAAGTCTAGCTGTCGTCGCCGGTGGGAGATACAATTCGAATAGTGATTTTTAGTATCGGTGTTCTTCGAAGGTATGGTAGTCGTGTTCTTGGTAAATTTTAGATAATGGATTGCTTTTGTGATAATGATATACATATGTTACGTATGTATGCTTGTTAAGAATGTCATTGTTTGTCCATTGGCTCGTATTTAACAAATTATAATAGATTAATTCTGTTTATTATATACACCATAAAAAGTACAGATATAAATGTAGACATAGGGTGACACAATGAGCGGTCTTATCGCTAAAAGCAATTTTTTAAAGACAACCTTTGGATGGATAAAGGGGGAAGGAGAGACAGTACTGCAGGTAGTATGTGGTGTACCATTTACATAATTTAAAATAATAAATACATACCTACATAACAGTGGCGTGCAGTGGTTCTCCACAGAGGGTAGGCCACGCATACTGACACAAAAAAAAAAACTAATTTGCGCAACATCACAGCGTCGCTCTACATATGATGACCCTCAAAGTAGTCACTATTGATTTATAATATTTGAAAAAAAAAACATTGAAAATAATTCTGTAAAAATAAAAGTTAAATACAAGAACTCACCACATTATTCAAGGTTCAAAACACGATTTTCTGAAGATGCAAACAGAAGAAAGATTCGGCCACCTCAAATATCATAACCTAGTGGGTGGGTGATAATTACCGAAAACGTCACTTGCAAGATATCCGAAGTCATGAATTATCATATTTTTGGATTAATTCTCGTAATTCGGGCACACATCTATCTACCTTTAGACACAACTTGAATCTTATCATTAAACGACAATTGCGAAAACTTGCTGGTTTTAACTTCTAACAAACACACATTATCGGCGCAAACTTCACAACAGAACACCATTCTTAGGTAAACAACAAATAATATTTACACTACTTTACGTATCAAAACGAATTACTTATAACTTTATAAATTGCGTGTCACTGTCACATGAAACAAACACTACCAATTAAAATTGTATCATTGTCATACCGTGTTCTTCCACAAAAGGGACTACCAAATTTTGCCGGTGTATTATCCGGCAAAATTTGGTAGTCCAGGTTTGCCAAAACTTATTTTCCTAACTCCCCAAACATCAAAGCAAAATTTACCAAATATGAGGAATATAATAAAAAAAATATTAAGTTATTAATTATTTTTATAGGGCTTTTGCTATTCCTTACAATTTTATTTTTTTGGATGGTAGAAATTCGACAATACCACCCTGTTTTTTTAATTGTCTCTAGTAGTCATGAAGGAAACATCCCCGCAATTCGGGGAATTGTCCAAAAATTGGGAACCCTGGTCTTCAATACTTTTCATTCATTAAATCTTGACTTTACACAGCCAATGGGTGGTGAGCTCCTGCCGCAGGAGTTGCGCCCCTAATTTAAACCATGTCACTATTGTGTGCCGTTCATACACACGAAAATATACACGAATATGCGTAAATTTATCAACGGTATATAGGCTAGCCGAGTTCTTGCCTAATAAATCGCGCATACCTACCGTACCAAGCTCCGTCGAACTGTGAGTTACGTCACGTGGCGTCTGCGACAAGTTGCTATAAGAATTTTAACAGGAGTTTAACTTTTTTTTAATATTTTGTATTATGTATTTACATTGTTAAAATAAATGCATTTGGCGTTGTTGGTAGGGTAGGCTAGGCCTAATTGCCTCTATGGACGGCACGCCCCTGCTACATAAAACATATTTTACTTATCTGTATAATAATAATCGTGAAACAAGTGCTAAGATAAAAAAACACGTCTAAAGTATTCATGCAATACTAAAAAAAGAAACGTATGCGTTTTAAGCAAGGTCAGCTCTTTAACAGCATTCATACCAAGCAAATGCTGACCATTTGCTTGGTAAAGAGTAATTGCATTTGCAATATACAGAGGTCACTGCCTTACCTCAAATGGGCCATCAACTAGTAGGTAAGCCAAATATTTATAAAATGCACTCAACAATAAAAAAGCCACAACACTTTGTTATACATCCCCGTCACACCAGTTTTACGTCCGTCCCCTTGCAAACGTACGTAGAATAAATAGTTTTATGACACCACCCCACATACCAAGTTTCACCATAAAAGTGGTCTGATGATAGAACCTTGAGGAACCCAAGGTGGTATTTGCATTATGCAGAGATTTATCAGGGAAGAGTAGTCCCTTCACAAGCATATGTTATTGGAGGCATTTTATCCGTCATTTTCTTTTATGGGGTAAAGTGAGTTATACGTAAAGCCCTTTGTGCTGAGGATCATAACTTCCTTTGCAACAGGAAAAATACAAAGAAACACATCTTAGTTTTACGATGCAAATAATTATTGTCAAATACATTTGATTCTCATTCCATTAAAATCAAAATCAAAATATTTTTATTTCACATAAACCTACATGGGCACTTATGAAACGTCAGAAGCTAGGTGCACGGTTCCAATTGGTCGTTTCCTATGGAGAAGAGCCGGCAAGAAACTCCACGGTTACTCTTTTAAAAATAATTGGCTTTTACAATGTTTTCAAATTACACAAATTAGGTATGGGAGAACAGTGTAGGCCTGTCGAAAAGTACTTAACAAAAAAAAAAGAGAAAAGGAAACGGTCTAAAGAAAAAAAGATCTAGTCTATTAAGCCTACAACGTTCTCACATTCACAACGTACACAAGAATCCATGTAAAATAATATTAATAATATTAAGTCTGAAATATTGTTTTCCAGACATACATTGTAGAGTATTAATAGAAAACCCATGTCCAGGAGTGTTCACATTTGTTCCAGGTGTATAAATGTATATATTTTTTAGCTTAAGCCATAAAATGTTATACAATGAAATGAATAAAATGTTTATTTTAATTTTGAAAATATCTACATCATTTAAAAACTAACAAATTTAAAATAATAATAATTATATGTACAATTATATAAAAAAGGAGGGTAAAATATCATAGGGCGTCAAAAAATTCGCCTGCATCGCTGTCAACAGGGAAAGTGCCCAAAAGGCTGGCAGCATTACCACGTTGTATGGCAATGCTGAGCGTGCCCGCCTGCTGGCTGTGGGTGAGTGGGAGTCGGGCCTCTGGCTTCAGGCGCTACCGTCACCCAACATAGGCACTATGCTGGGTGACACCAACTTCCGGCTCGCTACTTGCCTGCGTCTGGGCGCTCCTTGCGTGGCTCCGCATCGCTGCCAATGCGGTGAAGGTGTCGACTGCCTCGGACACCATGGTCTATCCTGCAGTAAAAGCGCAGGGCGGATAACACGTGCTCTTTGGCCAAAAAATAGACCAGCCCTCTGGTCACGTGAGGAGTCGACCAACCGCTTGGCGATGTCTCTAAAAACTAAGTGGGCACTCGGACCCCATGGCCCTAGTGTTTCAACCTCAAACGGCTCGAACATATAAGTCCCAATAAGATTTGAGTACTTGCGCCTTTTGAGGTTTTCCGCACCTGCAGCAGCTGCCCCAGCACAGCCCGCCGTGCTAGGAAGATGCGATTGCGCAAGGGTGTCGACACACGTTGCATCCCACACCAAAGGCCTACCTACCTTCCAAGGCATTATGGTCTCTTCCCATCGTCGCGTGCCAAGCCATTAGGTTCTAAAACAGCGGGCACCCCGACGGTGCCAAGAGCGCGACGGATGATGTCGTTGATGCTGGCGTACCGTGTTATCCGCCCTGCGCTTTTACTGCAGGATAGACCATGGTGTCCGAGGCAGTCGACACCTTCACCGCATTGGCAGCGATGCGGAGCCACGCAAGGAGCGCCCAGACGCAGGCAAGTAGCGAGCCGGAAGGTGGTGTCACCCAGCATAGTGCCTATGTTGGGTGACGGTAGCGCCTGAAGCCAGAGGCCCGACTCCCACTCACCCACAGCCAGCAGGCGGGCACGCTCAGCAGTATTACTTTAAAAAAAAAAAATTAAATAAATGTATATATTTTTTGCCTCAAGCAATAAAATGTTACCTTCCTTTCTTTGTCAACTCCCAACAAAAATACAAAACACAAGACAAGATGCTGATCAAGAAAAATCAACGCACAAACACAAGACTCATGTAAAATAATATATTATTCAATCTTTGTACCTGCCATAAGTTTATGACATTCGCACATTTCACCCTTGTCATGACTACTTACCTTACCCAAAATGCAAGGACATGAGATTCAGCCGCCATACTTCTTTGTTTTCCCTCTTCAATATTTGATTTCGTGAATGCAAGAAAGAATTTTGCTTTGACATGAATATGTTGTGTGTTTTTTAAATGTAATTGATGTAATTTATTTGGGATTCCAGAACTGTCCTTTCATTTTAATATGGAGAACTTTTGACTTTTGATATGTTTTTTGAGCCCAATTTTCATGTCCAATGAAGATTAAGAAAGAAACAAAATGTATTTATTGGGACTCGCACAGGAGATCACACATTAAACTAAAAATCAATCATAGAGAGTGAACATAAAATAAAACAAAAACAATGTAAAATTAAAATAAAAACAAAAAGTTCTGTACGAGGCCAAAAGGCTCCTATCTCAGCAGAATGCTGCACCACTTATGAAATAACGCCCACTGTGATGTCACGGATAGATACAGATATAAATACAAAATAAAATTAACTTATGAAATAACCTATAAAAATAAAATAGTTATTGAATAAAATTCTAAATATATATAATTCATAATCTACCAGAAGAACATTTAATAGGATAGTTTTCCTATCTCAGTCTCAAATTGACGTTGTATCGTCTGTGGGACAGTGAATTTTTTTTTTATTTCATCAACTTATGATTAACATAAGTTGATGAAATAAAAAATAAAAAAAATTACATTGTTAAGTTTGGAGTCACCTTTTAAGCAAAGATTTGCTTATATTAGGTGGTTCCGCAGAGCAGCAAACAGAGCTGGCAGAGCAGTGGTGGCCCAGTGGTAACGTTCGCGACTTACGAGTTGTAGGTCGTAGGTTCGAACCCAGGCAGGCGCTTTACTTTGTGTAAATTATTTCATCACCACTGCTCTCAAAACGGTAAAGGAAAACAGCGTGAGGAAACCGGCATGTCCTAGAACCAAAGACATGTGACATCTACAACCCGCACTGGGCCCGCGTGGTGGATTACGGTCCACTCCCTCTCACAGAGAGGAGGCCTGTGTCCCAGCAGTGGGGACATTATAGGCTGATTGTGTGTTGTGTAAGTTGGTTCCGCTGTTTCCGTTTGCTCGTACATTGCCTGTACATATGTATGAGAGAATAAACAATAGCTAAAAAAAAACAAGAATAACTAAAAAATCACACGAAGAATTTCACTACAATAAATCTCCATAATACCGACGCCCAATCAATTATAAAACATCAAACAACAGTTCGGTATTCAAATAAATTGCCACAAATAATTCTTACTACCCACATATGAATATAAATAAATGTTTAAATTGCATTAACTTCGCGTATTTCCCTCGAGGCGGATAGTGCTGAGAAGCGAATTTAACTTGTACAATACCTGGCCAGTTCAAACTTGTTTTAATAGAAAAAACTTTGGACAAGTGGAGTCATGACATGACGTATGGTAGTTTGCAAGTCGTTAGTCGTGTGGTGAAGAGATAATATACTTGACGTGAACGAATAAAACATACGTTGTGATGCTTGTACATTTTTTTCAGCTTTCCTAATTTCGGCAATGGAAATTTATTTATTTATACATTGGTACTTTATTGTAGACCACAAAAATACATAACAAAAAAATTAATCAAACCCTACAAAATATACAGTCTTATCGCTTTATGCGATGTCAACATTGAAATTTTGCAGTTATTTTACAGTTGGGTTGATAATACGTGGGTATGGGACAGTTGTATTAGTTATGGTATAAAAAAGCAGCTTGTCAAAGACCTGTCCCGGTACCTAATGATAAAAAGCATAATTTGGGAGTGAAAAGTGGGCAAAACCATTAATCGTTCCCTAAATGCATCTTTTATACCACGTGGGAACGACGATAAATTAAAACACAGGCAATACTGCATGATCACCAACAGGACATTTCGTTTTTGAGAGATTCGTCGATAGAACGTTTAACCTATGGACATTTCACCGGCAGAACCTTTCATATGCGTCACTTTCGACGACAGTAATAGAGGGGATCTGGCGCTCGGCGGTCGCTGCCTCCTTCTGGGACATGACGTGTTCGCAGACGGAGGCGACGACTGCCCGGGACCTCTCATACCTCAGCATGGCATTAACCAAACCTGCGACCGCTCGAGCTAGTTTTGCAGGACTGGCCTAATCGCATCGAGGGTTAGGCGGCCAAAAACTGCTGTGGCGAGGTCCCCCATCCAATGGATGACGATGGCGTCCCTCGCCTCCCGCCGGACGGCTGCTCGCTCTTCCGGGGCTGGGCGCTCTCCTCTCGCCCTCCGTCCTGCCGTCCATTCATACACTCTATCGAGAACCCACGCCTCGAGTTCCCAAGGAGGGGTGCTGGCCGGAGCACATGCTGCCGCAAAGCACACCGTGCGGTGGGCCGGTGCCACCTGCTGGGCAATGGCCCTTTGGAGTGCCCGCAAGGCGGCGGCGTTCTCCCTCCTGTGGAGTGAGTCCTCCCAGATAGGGAGTTTGGGAGCAAGTTGGGGAGCAGCCACGAGAGCGCACCAGCGGCCTTCAGCAGGCGCGACGACAGCCCGCTAAAATGCGGACCGAAGCGCCACCTGCTGTCGAGTACAAGGCCCAGATATTTCATCTGAGCCTTCACCTCAATTCTGACGCCCTCCACGAAGATGTGGGCGTCAGGTGGGGGGCGCTGCCGAGGGCCGTGGAAAATCACGGCCTCGGTCTTGTGCAGCGCCACCGTTAACCCTAGGTGGCGGATCCTCCCTGCCACCAAGGATCCGCCCGCTGAGGCCAAGTTGGCCGCCTCCCTGAAACTCCCCCCCCGGGCTGTGAGGAGAGTGTCATCTGCATAGCAGACGACACTCGTGCCTCGGAGGAGAGTTCCCCGCAGGAACCAATCATAGCCGACGTTCCAGAGGAGAGGTCAGTCTTTACTGATACCCCTGCGGAACGCCGGCCTCAATGGCGTACCGCCGGACTTGGCCAGTCCTATATACCAGGAGGATCACCCGTTCCTCCAGGTAGCTGACCAGCAGGCTGTGCATGTATAGAGGCACTCCGTGGAATCGGAGCGCCTCTAGGATGGTGGAGTGGGGAATGGAGTTGAAGGCATTGGCTATGTCGAATGACACAGCCAACAATCCGTCCCCCCCTTCCATCGCCTCCTTCACCTGGCCCTTAAGGCAGGCCAGCGCGTCCAGTCCACCGTGGAACGCTCAGCCCGAAAACCAAACTGAGCGTCCGACAAGTTCGGCCCGATACTCCGCAGATGGCCCTTTAGGCGAGCAGCGATTATCCCCTCGAACATTTTGCTGACCTTATCGAGCAGAACGATGGGCCGGTATGCCAAGGGGAAGTCTGCGGGGCGGCCCTCCTTACGAAGGAGGCACAACTGCCCCTCCTTCCATGGTTTCGGGAACCATCCAGACGCAAGGCATGCGCTGAAGAGGTCCCGTAACCTTTCCTCCATTTGAGTGGCTGCGATCGCCACCACTCTTGCCGGAACACCGTCGGGGCCCGGAGCTGTCTTCTTGGCGCGGATATGGAGAATAGCCGCGTCAAGTTCCGACTCCGTGACAGGAGGGGCCTCCTCTTCTTCCTCAGCTGGCGGAACTATCCCCCGCGGTGGGCCCATCACTGATAGCCTTATATGGTCTCCCGTAGGGATCGTTTTCGAGACCCTCCAGCAACTCTGCTCTGGACGAGTCTCTGGCGGCGGCGATAGCCCGATCGAGGACCAATTTTGCCTCCATGTACACCTCATAGAGGTGGTCCTCGTCGGCCAGGTCCCGTATACGCCGCCGCCGGCTCCGCGTGTAGGCCCTCCTTGCCTCCACACAGGCTGCTCGAAGCCCCGCCAGCTCTACCGACCACCAGTACACGGCGCGTTTGGGTAGTGGTCGGCGAGACCGGGGCATGCTGGAGTTGCATACCTCGGTTAGAGACTCCCTCAGGCGCCCCGCCACGGTGTCCACATCCAGGCCGGCGGAAGGCGGCGAAAGCCAGGCCTGGACGAACGCCGCCTCCGCCACTGCCTCCCTGTCCAGGCGGGCGAGACCCCACCGCGGGAATGGTGATCGCGCCGAGAGGGACTGTGTCTCTCCGGGGCCACTGTTGGAGATGTCTAACCGCACGTAGCGGTGGTCGGACATAGTCTCCACCAGGTCCACCGGCCAATTCAAAACGCGCGCAGCCAACGCAGGGGTGGCGAAAGTGACGACCACTATTGAGCCACCCTGCAGCCGCACGCATGTCTGGTCTGGACGCTTCCTTTGTTCAAGAGGGACAGTCCAGAGGAGGCGCCCACGTGCGTTGGTGGCCGGGTTGCCCCAGGTCACCGACTTGGCATTCAGGTCTCCCAGTACGGAGACCTGATGCGGCGCCGCCCTGCCGACCACGGCGGCCAGGACTCCGAGACAGTTCTCGAAGTCCTGAAGAGGGCGGTTTGGGGAGCAATAGACGCCCACAAGGGCTAAGTTTCCCCACGCGGTGGCCACGTATCCCAGTCCACTCTCTAATAGCGAGAGGGGAGGGGAGTCTGTGGAAGACCGCGCCGCTAGTGCCACCGAGCCGTCCTCGTCACCCAGCCAGCTGCCGGGGATCGAGTAGGGCTCGGCGACTACCGCTACGTTCACTAACCACTCTGCCATGACCTGCACTACTAGGTCCTGGGCCGCTCTGCACTGGTTGGTGTTCACCTGGAGGATGCGGTAGTCGGAAACCATTATTCCGACATCGCACCGGTCCCCTCAGCTATCGCCGCTGGAGCTACAGCGGTGACGACGGCGGCAGCGGCGGTAGCAACAGGGCGAACCTGCGCCGGCACTATGCCCTTCCTCACGGGGGGCTTGCAGCTCCTGCCCGTCATCCTGTGATCCGCGGGGCGGCCACTGGCGGCATACGCCACGCAGTGTAGCTTGGTGGCGGCGGCGCGACAAGTGGTACTCCTGTGTCCCTCCTGTCTGCACTGGAAGCACGTGTCTCCCCAGTCGAATTTGGAGGGACACGTGGCTCGGGTGTGGCCAAACGCAAAGCACTTGAAGCAGCGAATAGGCTGGTCTTCAAGTGGCCGGACCACAGCCGAGCTGAACCCCACGAGCAGCCGTCCCTTGGTCGCAGCAAGGACGGCCCCAGCCGCGGTGACTGGGCACTCAACGCGGATGATGCCCATGCCACGGTGTCCGAGCCTGATGGCTCCACCCTTCACCGCGCCAGCGTCGCAGCCTCCAGCCGCCGCGACGGCCGCCACCACATCCTCTTTGGTGACCGAATCATCCAGATCGGCCACCTCCAAGGCTGCGGTCTTAACAGGCCTGACGACCGTTGCCGCATCCGCGATGACCTCTTGCAACTTTGTTGCGAAGAGGTCCGCATTTGTGCCGTGCTCTTCCCCCGAGAACTCGAAAATTCGAGCCCCGGTTAGGGTTCGGCGGCACGTTATGTTTCTAATCCCCAGTCGAGAGGGATCGGCATTGGTACGAGCCCGTCTTAGGACGGACTCATACGTCTCACCCCGCCACACGGCCTCAGGGGTGACGGTCACCACGACGGTCGTGGTTTTGGGAGCAACCAGCATTCTCCTACCGGCTGGAGCCTTTTTTGCTGCAGGACCAGTCGCAGCGGGCTTGGGGGCCGACCTTTTCCCCTTTTTCCCTTTTCCTCTCCTGACCACTTCCGTCCACGACTGGTTGGATGGGGTGGTGGAGGGAAGAAGGGCGTCTTCCTCCTGCGAGTTCTGGGGGCCTGCCACTGGAGTAGCAGACGACCCAGACGTTCTTTCCTCAGCCAGCTTCTGGTGTAGCTGGCTGACCTCCGCCTGCAGACGATCCACCTTGGCCTGCAGCTGCCGTGTCTTGTCCGTGGCCGTCCGCTTCACTAGCTCCACCACGATGCCGTGCATACTGGCGGCCCGGCATTTGAAGGCCTTCTGGAAGGTCCCCTCCAAATTCGAAAACTTTGAGGTGACCTCCAGGACCCCCTCTCTGTCCTCCTGAGCCATGCGCTCCAATTCCGCCGGGAACTGGTCAGCATATAGTACACTGGATGCACCATAGCCAGCCCTCGCCCTGGCAACATGCGCCTGCTGCTCCTTGGCGGTGACCTCCAGGTCCAACTGGAGTTGCGCCCTTTTCGCCAGATTTAGCTGGTGCTCGGCGTCCACCAAGCCCACATCGTGGGTAAAAGCCGCAGTAGAAGTCGAAGCCTTTTTAAACTTCGACTTCTTCCTCGCCTTACCTCCAACCACCGTTGACTCCGAGGAGCCCTCTGACCTCTTCCACTTGAAGCGATCACTTTTGGCCGCCGACGTGTCCATATTGGAGTCGTCGGAGTCCGACCTACAGAAAAAGCTGGCCGCAGATGGTGCGCGGTCAGCTCCCGACGCCATAGCGTTGCCGGCGTGGTCGTGAGAAGGGCCGTTGGGTTGGCCCTGAGAAGGGCCGTTGGGTTGGCCCTGGGAAGGGCCGTTTGAATCGCCCTGGGAGGAGCGATTCGAAATAAAGCACCCAGAGGCGTCACGCAATGGTTTGTCCATCGTATTCGTAGACGACCGCATTAAAAATCTACGAATCACAGCGCACTTTAGCCGCCAGTCTGCCGCTCCGTTACGGTGGTCAGACGCGGCGTTGCCCAGGGGATACCACGAGGAAGTATGAGCTGTGGGGATCCCCCTCACTGTTCTAACCTAACCTTTTTTTTTTTTTGTTCCCGAGTGGAAAATCCTCATGGATGTCCTCCGCCCTGGGGTAGGCGGAGGGGTCTGTCAGACTCTTACTGACTAAAAACCTCCCCCCCGGTGTTCCCCTCCCAGACTTGCACCGGGGATCATGGGATCTAATGCGACTTCCACGATCCCCGGCTAGTGCCGGCCCGCCTCTGTGGGCCACCTCAAGTCTAGGGGGGGGCTGAGGTGTTTAACCCCCCCCCCCCGCGACGTCTGAAAGGGGCGCGCGTGGAACACTACGCGCCGCCACCTCGGGTCCAGTGTGATGGGGGGCGGCGGACGTCCCCAAGTCCGCCGTCCGGCCCATTTAGAGGGGCCGGAAGTGGGCGTTGTCTGCCCTCTGCCGACGCCCGGTGCGCCTGCTGCGGGCCGGGTGAGCGGAAGAGATCCCCCGCTCCCGTTCCGCAGCCTCCCTCTGCGACACGACTGTTTCGCAGAAGGATACCACCGCGTCCCAGGACTCCTCGCTGCCGACCATCGCCTCGACCACGGCCGGCAGCGACAGGTCACTGCCCACTCCTGGGATGAGGGCACGGCGTGGCTCCTCCCAAGCGGCACACTCTGCCGCGCCGGTTCTAACCTAACCTAACCCAACATTATCCTTCGCTGTAGCTGCCAACCCACTATACTCGTATTTAGCAAATACGAGTATAGTAGGCAAGGGCTGTCGTCGAAAGTGACGCATATGAAAGGTTCTGTTGGCGAAATGTCCATAGGTGAAACGTTCTATTGACGAATCTCTCTAAAACGAAACGTCCTGTCGGTGATCAGTCCAAAGGAGAAATGACTGTCGGAGAACGCTTGCAGACTAAGTATTTTGAAACAAATTAAACACAAAACAAAATTGATAACAGTATTTTTTCTAACAGTCTAAAGAGTCTACTATGGGTTTTTCCAATCAGCCGACTAGCTATAGTGACTAATTGGATATCATGTATTGGATAACATTTTTGTTTGTAGATTGAGAACGTCATTAGTTAGATACGCGAAGTTTAATTTACTGTCGTAATGACCCATGAAACTTAAATCACCATGAAAATTAAAAATATGTTGAGTTGATCAAATAATTTAATTTAAGTAATTTATTTATTAATTGGTCAAGGAGAGCTAATGAGACACAATTGATTTTCTATTATTTGATTCCGAATCGGTGTCGCGCGGGGCTTAACAGGTTAAAACTTTATGCACAAGTAAAAACAAACCGTACAAAGGCGGACTTATCACCTGAGGCGTTTTCTACCAGGCAACCTTAGGGTGATGCAGAGACAAAACATGGCAGGTGCAATATAGGGCCTGTATTCCCTGAAATTAGGCAGAGGTGTAACCTATAGTACACCCTCATTTCGCCAGTTAGGTTGTTTGTCTTATATAAATGTCGTGTACACCAATATCTGGTATATAAAGACAATTTCCGAAGCCGAAAGCCACATATTTTTATCCCATTATTTGGATCATTTTTTTCCACTAGAACATACCTGGGAATCCACTGGTTCTGGAGATATTGAAGGTCAAAGTTGCATTATTTTTTTTTTACTTTTTTACGATAACGAATTCCAAGCATTAGTACAAAACTTTTTTCCAAACAAATATTACCTGAATTTTCGATTTTTCTTAACAAATTACGCATTTGAAGTTACAAAAACGCAATGAATATCAAATAACTGAACTAAGGGGCAGGGCTTCACTCACACAACAGCACTGAGTCCGTTTGCCTAGGTTTGCGTTACATTACGCGCAATAAAAAATAGCAATTTTTGTATAACTAAAAATAAAAATCGGTTCCCAACAATAATTTTTGCGCAAATCTACTTAGATGTACAGTATGCGTAGTTGACGGCTTTGTGATGTGTCGTTTTACACCCTGTATAGTAAAATAACCCATACCTGGTAACTTTTATTATTGAATGTAGGTACAATGTATGGGTTTATGCTGTTGGCGTACCTATTTTAAATAAATAAATAAGTCCCATGTAATACGACATACGGTATGTAATAATAAAGTTGTACCTACTAATAGTTGTAATAGACATTGCTTTATCAAATCCTACCAGTGCCACGTTAACTTCTATAAACACACTAGCTATTCTCACGGCGTGCCATCGGAATGAGAACTCTTTATCTTGCAGAGATAATGCAAAGAAACTTGCAATGGAATCTAGTTGTTATCTGTGAACATATGAAATGAGTGTTAAAGAACTTTGCTGGTAGAATAGTAATCTGTTTTTTTTTTCTATTACATTACGACAGGAAGATACACCCGTTAATGATAACTCAGGGAAATAAAATGTATGCAAATAATTATATGAAGACACTTAAATTTCCATCTACGATAACGTTATAACGTGTTTCCATACATTTTATTGACGTGCACGTCCATGATAATATCGTTAGAAATTATAAAAGCGCACTTTAGCATTATAGTCATTTTATTAGCTATATGATCATTTCATTGGCGTTCAAATCAAATCAAATAAAATCATTTATTTGCATAGAATGTAGGTGTTGTACAATAAAGTTGTTATAAAAAATAAAGTGAGCCGGGTACATTCTGCCTGAGTTTTGGCATGCAAAAATTAACAAATAATGTCAATAGCAATATTATTATTAAGTAGCTTATTAGTAAAATTATGAAAATTAAATAGTGATGATTAAGATACAAATAAATTATTTAATAAGTCCAGAAATAATAATAATAATTATTAAACAATAATATTTTTGTATCAAATTAATAATGTCTATGAGTAATATAAAATTGTTGAGATGTCACACATAGGGTCATTCAAAAAATCACTTATCGAATAATAAACATTTCTGTATCAAAAAAGCCTTAAGTTTATTTTTAAATTGTTGAAGGGTGTCACTTTTTATGCTGTCCGGTAGTTTGTTAAATATTATTGGGCCCATGCAGAAAACACTTTTAGTAAGTAGTGCTGTTTTATAGCCACCGGTAATTAAGAGGTTTTTGTATTGACTTCTCACGGGACCTTTCTTGGAATCCAAGAACTTAGCATACAATTTTTTATTTCTTTTACAAAAATTGCAATTTCCAAAATATATAACGACGGATAAGCATGAATTTTCAAAGACTTGAACAGAGATTTACAACTATCTATAGTTTTAAGACTACACATAGCTCTAACACAACGTTTTTGTGCTCTAAATATGTTATCTCTTAGGCTGCAGTTACCCCAAAAAATGATTCCAAACCTCAGGACCGATGCGACTACCATGGTATGCCACTAAATCAGTTTTTAAGTCAACTTTTTTTGCCAGGTTAAAAAGAACATAGGCTGCAGTGCCCAACTTTCTATACACCTCTTCTGCTTGCGGTTTCCAAGTTCATTGGTTGTCTATATCAATTCCTAGAAATTTCGCGACCTTTGTTTGATTGATCACTTGGCCATTGTACTGTACATTAACGTTCGGTGGAATTGTTCGTTGGTGAAAATGCATCACGTTAGTCTTTGGAAAATTTATTACCAGGTTATTTTTATCAAGTTGATATCCTGTTCATAATTATTGATATTTGTACATTTAATCAGTGCTGTGCTGTCATCGGCAAATAGAACCATTGGATTTGGTATCTGACGGGGCAGATCATTTATATACAGCAAAAATAGCGGGGGACCCAATACACTACCTTGCGGTACGCCGAATTTAATAATTTTACCATCAGATTTATATTTTTGTTCACATCTTGATTTAAGACAAATTCTGGATATCTCCGTATATTGTGTGCTGAGGTAGGATTTTAAGAGATTCTGCACGTTTCCCCTTAGGCCGTAGCTATTAAGCTTGTTCAATAGAATATCGTGATTGACACAGTCAAATGCTTTAGTCATGTCTGTAAAAATGGCACAGATATGTGTTTTATTAACTACATTTTTCATTATTTCGTGTAAAAAATCATATATTGCTGTATTAATGTTTTTATTTTTTCGAAAGCCTGCTTGTTCATTACATAGTATGTTGTATTTTGTCAGAAAGTTGTCGATTAGTTCATATATAATCTTTTCTACCACTTTGGAAAACACAGGAATTAAAGCAATCGGTCTATAATTACCTATATCCTCTCTGCAATTCTTTTTGTGAAGCGGTTTGACCGTTTTTAAACCATCAGGAGATACACCAGTGCTGATGGCTAAGTTAATAATGTGGCAAATATGTACGATTATGTTATTTGATACAAATTTTATAACTTTCGTTGCTACTTCATCGTATCCTACGCTGTTTTCATTTTTCAATAATTTTATTACCCTGAGTACGTCTTGAGGCACAACTGGTCTCATGAACATTGTGTTAGGGTTTTCGTGTAGACCACTTGTTTCGAGTGATGTTTAAGATGAGCTTTTAATCTGATTAATGAAGTAGTCGTTGAATGCGTCTGCAATTTCCTTAGGGTTATTAATAATTATATTATTTAGAAATGGGTTCATAGGTACATGCTTTATTGTTGATAACTTGCCAGGACGCCTTTGATTTATTGATTGAATTTTTAATAAAATAGTTATTTTGAGCCTTTTGAGTTAATTTTACAATTTTCCTAAATTTCCGGGAGTAATTTTTTAATTTATGTTTATTTTCATTTGATGGGTTTAGTCTTCATTACGTCATCCCTTCTTCCGCACTAAAAATCTACACCTACGCCCAAAACTGCATCATAAACTCGCGCCCGTACATAAGACAGTCATAAACGCCGTATATGTAAGGACCCTCGACAGAAGTGCGACTTTCCTCTCAACACTACAAACGAACAAGTCGACACTTCACACCTGCCTTACGTCACTGATGTCACGCTGTGTTCTGCAGTTCATTATGAAGACTTGGGTTTTAATTGTGTTGTAATTGTATGACTGGGAAGAAGAGGTTTTATGAGTGATGATAGCGTGTAGTATCTATCATCAATCGTGTAACCTCTTCTTCTAGATGCTTATTTACTATAACCTTTTTTTTGGTTGGTAAATTATCAAATAACTTCTCCCGCTCTGGGTGGAGCGGGAGGGTGTGTCAGACTTTTACTGACTAAAACCCACCCGTGTTCCTTCCGTTGCCTGTGTTACCAGGGGCCTCAGTTTCCCTTTTGGACTTTCCCACGACTTCGGCAGGATTACTGACAATGTAATTTATTTGTCAAAAAAATACAAAATTTACATATTTTCACGACTGGTTGATTAATAAAGCAGAAAATGTATGAAATGAAAAGAAACTTGTTAAATTGCCGCATTGTCAAATTGTCGCCTGACGGTTTAATAAAAATGTAAAAAAAAAAATAGGCCTCAGCTTAAAACGTACAATATTATGAATGTTATAATAGACGGTTGATTTTACGGTCAGCATCGTTGACTAACTCGGTAACTGGCTTTTGTTTTATTTACGACGTCTTTTGTATAGTCACCAAGAATTTCTTATGATGATACGAAAGAAGACACAGATTTTACCTACTGCTGCGTTCTCTCAAGTCAACATTCTTCCAACAGTAGCTGGCGCTATTATTTTTCTATATGGCTTTTCATCAAATGGAGAATTGATTCAGAAGCAGAGACTTCTTTTGGAAACTGAACCATTATTATTTTAAAATCCACTAACGGATTCCAATCTTAGCTTTACAGACACTCGAAAAACCAAGCCTGGTTTTCGTCTAGTCAAAACTCTAGATTAGTCTCCCATTACAGTACCATTAAACCCATCACCAATACATGAACCCAAAATCCACGAAATGTTTTATCGTTCAACAATAACACAGTAAATACCGCGACTATTAAGTTTTACAGTCGCAAGGACGTACGTGAGACGTCGACGCGACGTAACGACTACGGAACGATCTGTTTACGTCCCCGTAACGTACTCTTAAAGAACACGTGTCGTGCTGACAATCGTAAAACGTACCTGTGTAGATAGCGGCGGGTTGAGGAAGTACGAAATAATTTGGCTAAGTTAATTTTTAGATTAATGTAAATGTATCATAATATTATTGTCAGCCTTGTATTCCCTTCGCGGGAAGGTACTAAAGGGTCACCGAGGCCCCTGACAACACAGGCAACAGGAAGGAATACGGGTGGGTTTTACGAGTAGTCAGTAAAAGTCTGACTCACCTCTTATAACCTAACTTCTCCCGCTCTGCCCAGAGCGGGAGAAGTTATTTGATGATGTCCCATCCAAAAAAAAGCCTTGTATTCCCTGAAGGGGTTGATAGGGAGGTAGGTAGATACAAATATTTTAAAAAAGTGTATGGTCGGGGGACTCCCGTCGAACGAAGTTTCTTACGCTTGTTCTTCAACTCTTTGGAATGTTATTCGACATGGAGACTTAGATTGTTCGCAGCCGTCATCTTGGATTTAGATTTTGAGCTCACTATCGGCTTTAGCTTTCTAGAAAATTAAGAAAACGACACCAATGTTGAAAAATTTTAAAATTTTGGCAGCCGCCATCTTGGATTTACATTTTGACCGGGAGGCTTTCATAGTGCTAAAGCCGATAGGGATATCGGCTTTAGCACTATAAAAACGACACACATGACGAAAAATTAAAAAAAAATCACCGCCTCCATGTTGGATTTTCATTTTGACTTTACTAGCAGTTTTTTACACCTTCTGAAACCACGAAAACGATACCCATGACGATTTTTTTTTTAAATTCGCCACCTTCATCTTGGATTTACATTTTGACCTTAGAAGAAAGCAGTCGCAGTATGAACGCTTTTTCGCGTGACGATTTCTACCAGTTTACTCCTACTGCAAGCCGCAAAGAACTTCAATCCAAAAATTTGACAGTTTGTGGTAACTTGATATGCTGGCGACTGTACAACTTTGACTTAGCTACGATTTTATTGAATGTACATATACTTATGTAGAGCCTCCTTAATGGATGGGGCTAAAAGTAAAGCTTATCTCTATTGAGAAGTTAATTATTTACAGTGTTTATAGGTTTTGCAATAAAAATTAAAGCATCCAAAAACAATGCAGGGCGTAGTGGTAGTTTACGAGGGTTTTTTATAGGTACTGCAACTTGACGCAGCTCTAAGAATCTGCAGTAATCTTGCTTTACTTTCTTGCCTTTAGTGAGAACTATTTACATGCCTCCTCTAGCCTGGATAAATAGTCCATGCAGTAGGAGATACCACCACTATCTTCATCCGAAAGAAGTACACTGCTGGATATAGCTACCACAAACGTCGCCACATCGAGTAGTCCTGTGCTTCTGCATAATAGTTAATCATATTGCCGATCGCGAACGAACAAGAACCGCTGCGACAAAGCTCCGACGGAGCCCTAAGTGAACTTGCGTGCCGAAAAGCCGAACACACCGGTGTACCACTAAGGCGGAGGACATCGTGGAGTACGTGCGCCAGAACACGATATACACGCCGAGGGTGCAGTTACTGGAGTCGCTCCGCAACGTCAACTTTGAGGTGTTCGTGGTGCGAGTACCGAATCGTTATCTATCCGTGGTCATGGAAGAAGACTTTTGGGCACAGGAAGTGGTATTCCGTCGTTTCCGCGGACAAGTACCACAGGACAGTACAAGGACAAACTAGTGAAGTTAAGTGCAAATAAAATAGAATAGAATACTCTTTATTATGTACACCATAAAAATACATAACAACTAACATAGTTTTAAGCTATATTTATTAACACAAATTTTGTTTTATATTATTTAATATGTTAGTTTGTAAGGTATAATCATTGTAGCCTGAAATAAATGTTTTATTATTATGAAAAAAATGTCACTACACTATGCACATAACAGAATCAAGAATACATTATTTGAACAACCTATATTTAATAACTGTTAAGCGGTACAGTTATGATACCATATCGAAATTGCGAAGTAATCGCTAGTGTTATATTATTTTTTGTAATCAAAATTTTCTGTAGTTTGGCTATTTGGTGTCGCGGTATGTATAAAAAGCAACCGACCTTAACGAGCATACCTGAACGTAATGAGGTGGAAGATGAGCATCTAACAAACAAATGGGTCCCCAAGAAAAAGCACGAAGTGCTCAAAGCTAAGTATAAATGTTTGAAAAAACTTTTCCAAATCTTTTCTATATTGGGATGTACCTTATAAATAATTAATATTTGCCACGCGGAAAGCGGCTATCTATCTATATATTTTGTCGCCCACAGGAAGAAATAAATGACTTATTCAATCGCGAACACACAGTCATACATAATCAGGCTATAATGTTCCCACAGCTGGGACACACGCCTGGTCTGTGAGAGGGAGTGGGCCGTAATCCACCATGCGGGCCCAGGGCGGGTTGGTAGATGTCACATGTCTTCCAATTTTTGGTTCTAGGACATGCCGGTTTCCTCACGATGTTTTCCTTCACCGTTTTGAGAGCAGTGGTGATGAAATAATTTATACAAAGTAAAGCGCCTGTCAGGGTTCGAACCTATGGCCTACAACGAGTATGTCACGGCCGTTACCACTGGGCCACCACTGCTATGACTACAAAGCTGATGCAAATTTTCTCACTCCATAAAACCACATAACCGTATCCAAACTACCTTCCTTCCTAACTCAGCACACCTCGTTGTTTGGTCTCACAATCCGCCGAACAGTTTTTATGTCCCGTTTACGAGCCGATGTCTGATCATCGACTCAGCTACCTCTACACTCCATGAACGATTGTGATTACCTTTTTATTACATTACCAAAGGAATTATAAGAGTTTTGCTTCGCTGTGGAGTTTTTTATGGGAGTGGATATTTACAGTTATATGAGCGTTATGTCGGTTTACCAACTGCTTATTAAGTGCTTTTACTAACTCTTTTAACTGCTAAACGTTATGTGCAAAAACATTACCCTCCTTCTTGGACAGTCGGTCTGGAAAAAATTGGTTAACCAATACTATATTTTTACTAAATAAATGAATGACAAAATTAAATGAAAAACAAAGAAATCTAATCAATGCGGCAGTATCTTCCTATCTGCTAAAAACGACAAACTGTTAACACCCATAGAGTTATTTAACGTAGTTTTTACCTGACTGTGGTGGGGCCAAAAAGGAGGGTAATTGATCGCGACGAAAGGTCGTAGGTGAGAAAAATTAAAGGTGACTGGACTGTATAACATGTATAACGTAATGAAAAGTGACTGGACTGTATAACATGTATAACGTAGGAAAAGATGAAATTAGATGGTGACTTTTCATCATAATGAGGCTGACGTTCCTCAGTAGAAGTTTCCAGTATGATTTATGATTTACAGAATTTGCATTTCTTCTTCTTACACCTAATGAGACTCCACACCTGAGCTTTTGATAACCCGTGTCATAAACTTTTAAATAAGTTATTCAAAATAATTTTTCTTCGCGACAAAATTTCAAGATGACTTTTTTTTATTATCCATTTATCACTTTATTTACTTACGCACATTATAAGTTGCTCTTTCTTTACTTAAAAAATATATACGCACATAAACTCACGCCTTCTTCCCGTAGGGGTAGGCAGAAACTACAAAACACCACCTGCTACGACCCTTACATACTCCTTTTGCGTTTACGTTCATTAAGGCGCTGACAAGACCAATTGACCAAAATAGGCTTCGTTTAAGAAAAAAAATTGCCAAAATTGTATAGTTTGTGGTAGCGGAAAAAATATATGTTAATTTTGAACATATTTCCCAGAACCTGGTTGTTACCAAAACACGTTTTGAAAACAAAATCTCGATACAAACTACCGTTAAACTAACCTCTTACTTTGAGTTCTAATCCAAAATATCTGTATCAAATATCAACATACATTACGTATTTAATTAATAACTAGAACTACTTATTTGAATGCAGAACTTGGTTGTTTTTTATTTTCGATTACTCAACTCAATTTTGAGTAAATAGATAATTACTTCATATTTTGCAATAAATTACAAGCGTTGTGTCATCGCGCTTCTCTTTCTTTTCTATGGAATTTGACAGTGACCGCGGTTTAGGTGTTGTCAGCGTCTTAATGTGGTCATACTACTAGTCGTAAATACATTATACGAGTATTAGTCGCGTTTCCTGAAAAAAAAACTATACCTAATAATCCAAACTCAATTTGGCAAGCGATCAAACCGCGGCCACCTATTGCGGGTTGACGTGTTCTGCAATATGCAGTCGCGTGCGGTGGCGTGTCGCCGCAGAAATCACTCTGCGTGCAATGTGGGTAGTCTATGATAGGCATAATATACTGCACAAGAAGCATTATGACTAGGAATTGGTATAAGTAGTGGAATTGCTACAAGGAGAATAGTGAAAACGATGATTTCCAGCGAATGACGCTGTATTTTTTATTAACTCAAAATCAAAATCAAAATATTTTTATTTCACATAAACCTACATGGGCACTTTTGAAACGTCAGAAGCTAGGTGCACGGTTCCAATGGGTCGTTTCCTATGGAGAAGAGCCGGCAAGAAACTCCACGGTTACTCTTTTAAAAATAATTGGCTTTTACAATGTTTTCAAATTACAGTGTTAATAAGTATGGGAGGACAGTGTAGGCCTGTCGAGACGTACCAGGTACATAACAAAAAAAAAAAAGAAAAAGGTCTACAAAATATCTAGTCTATTAAGCCTACAACGTTCTCACATTCACAAGGTACACACAAATCTGTGTAAAATATTAATAAAATAATAAAAATAAAAACCAATTTAAACCAAATGAAGTTTGCCATTACAAGACTGAAATCAAAATTTTAGGTATATAATGTCAAACATTGAAAATAATATGTCCAAAAGAAAATTTGCCGACGAAACTGATTATTGTTTTTATCATAATAATTAAATGTAATCGAATGAATTTTAACGTAACAAATATAATATTGTACTTTAATGTTTTAATGTACTTATAATGAATCCTTATGGATATTTATATGTAATTAGTAGTGCTTATTATGGGAATAATTTCCGGTTTTTATGTTTCTTTTATTTGAGTTTTATTGTAGGCATTTGAAAAACAATTAAGCTATGATGGACGTTTGGGGAAGCGAACTCATAGTACTAGACCTTGTTCAGATAAGGCGTGTGATGACACGCAAACAGCTGAGATTATAAAAGTCAATTTATTTCGTCCACAACGGCATATAACTACGGTGACTCGAGAGACTCAGGGTGCCTTGTTGTTACCATATCTTGCACAAGCACATGCAGCATTAAGTTTCAACAAAGTGAGCGAGAGCCTTATACCAATAAGATTAGCCACACGGGCAAACAAGGCGTTCCCTGCCAAAATTTAACCCAAATGTCCCTCGCTATAGTCGTCAAACGGGATTGCCGTATTCAGTACATTTGGCAGACGGATTGGTGATAGACAGAACTGTAATACTGGTCATTAGTATCTCTGCCATCTAAGGGTGTGACGCTACCATCTTTCTGACTAGCTAACACTAAAGGCTCCTACATACTGGCGCGACTTGTCGCGCGACGCGTCGCTACACAAAGGCACCGCTTGTAGCGCTACACGCGGTGTCTTTGATTCGCATCGCGTCGCGCGACAAGTCGCGCCAGTATGTAGGAGCCTTAATTCCAGAGAAGATTCAGATGAAGAATAAAGCCCCATTTACACGGTGAAGTTCCTTGTCTGTGACATACAATAAAATTGAATAAACAAATGACTGTTTAGACGGTGCGACTTTTATTGTTGCTTTAACTTATGGTATGCCGCAAGCAATTAAATAGCACCGTTTAAATCAGGTTTAACTCACGTCTGTATTCCCCAAAGGGTTAGGTATAGAAGAACATTAAGAAATTGTCTAAAATACCCTTCAACTGATTCTTAGATAACCCTCTTATTTTAAATGGATATTAGGATAATCCCTTTTGATTTAAACACGGTGATTAACAACTATAATATTTTACAAACTTACAATTTGAAACCCCTCACAAAGGTACCGCTAAAATCTCGTTAACTGTAGTTTAAGGTTTATTAAGATCCCTTTAAAGTAACGATATTGTTATACATAGTTATTCTAAGATTAGTTATCATACGCTCAATATGTGTTTTCATAGAATTTTTATTACCTACTATATTTTATTACATTATTAAATTTATAATTAAAATTATATTTTTAAATATTAGAAACAATACTATCATTTATTTACATAACCAAATTACAAGATGATTATTAACATTAACTAAATTAAATTAAAACTAAGTTAAGCTTAAAAAAGGCCCTCGGGGCCTAATAATAATATATTCTAATAATAATATTAGAATATAAAAATATTAAAAAATATAAAAAATGGTAGCCCACCGGTATCGGGAACAGAGTCCAAGCTACCGGTGGTCAGGGCTCCAGAGAGAGGAACCTCCTAACAAAGCGAGCCGTGTCTAGAAGTACCGCTTTCTGAATCAAGCCCTTAATCCAGCTGTCTAACGTGAGCCTCCTTAGGTGTTGGTCGAGGCTCTTGGCAATTAAGGCATTGGCTGATACGACTATCGGCACAATGATTGCTGAATCCACATCCCACATGTCGACAACCTCGCGCGCCAAGTCAAGATACTTGATCTGTTTATCTTTCTCGGCTTTCACGAGATTCCCGTCATGAGGGACTGTTAAGCAATAATCATTGCGCGCCGCTCTGTTAGATCCACCATCACTATATCAGACTTATTGGCAACAATAGTCCTATCAGTGACGATGGATCGATCCCAGTACAATGTGATATTTCCATTTTCGAGAACTGAGTCGGATACCTGTAGTACGGCACTTCAGATTCCACAAGGCTCAGAGCTTCAGCTTTCAGCAACTGCTGATGGATAATTCTGGCTACAATGTTGTGTTTATGCAAGTACTCTTCGTTAGCTAGACGAGGACACCCGGAGATAATGTGTCGGATTGATTCTCCCGGACGGTGGCATGCCCGACACACGTCAACCATGTCATCCTTCACAATAAGTCTCCGGTAATTCTTCGTCATTATAACTAATATTGTTGTAATTGTTAGCTTAGGAATTGTTAGCATTCGAATTGTTGCCTTCTGAACTGTTTATTTGTGAAAATTTAAAACCTTTAAATGCTTTATAAATAACACGTATAATTCATTTAATTTATTGTTTAACTAGCAAGTCTCGATCCCGGCAATATCGGGATCAAAAGTATCCTATGTTCTAATTCAGATCATGGTTTACCCGTGTGGCATATTTCATTCAAATCCGTTCAGCCGTTTTAGCGTGAAAGCGTAACAAACAAACATACAAAAATCTAATCTTTTCTCTTTATAATATTTAAAATTTATTGTTTAATCACTGTGAAGGAAAGTTTCAGAAAACTGAAACCTGTGAAAACTTTGAAGGAGAGTTGTGAAGGGAAGTTTCAGAACAAATAGCTAACTAGCGCTACCGCTGAGCATGGGGTCCTGGGTGCGATTCCCAGGTCGGGCAAAGAGTTATTGGGCTTTGCCAATAGGTAGTTCTCAGTAACAGCCAGGAGGCTAGATTTGTGCCCGGTTGATGGCAATACGCTCACCTCCTTTTACATGGGACTTAAATATAACTGATAAGTGGGTGTACTAAAGGTACTTCTCTGCCTAACCCTTTCAGGATGACAGACGTGATGTTATGTATGTAATTAACAATAACCGTAGAATAAGGTAGAGTCTTCACGTGACCAGGGGGCTGGCCTTTTTTTAGCCCAAAGAATCAGCATTGCCATCCAGCGTGGCAATGCTGCCAGCCTTTTGGGCATTTTTCCCATTGACAGCGATGCGGACGAATTTTTTGATGCCCAATGAGCTCTTCCGCCTTTTTGTTTGTGTATAGTTTTAGTTAAGATAGGATATCATTTTGTTATTTTTATTATTTTTTTTTTTTTTTTTATTTGTGATGGGTTTGCTCTTGACCTTAGTCTATGTCAGAGGCGACAGAAACAAAGTCGACGATAGAGCGAGCTTACCCAGAAGAAGCCTGTTCACTCTCACTTTGAAGAGATTAGGGTTATATGCGTTCGGAAACATTCTTGAGCACACTTAATTACATAATTCTGAATAACTTAATAAAAATATTATAAATAACCGTCTGTTTTCTGAAATTACATTTATTTTATAAAATATTTACTGTTTACTAGATGCCACTGATGCTCATAATAGTCTAACAACTCAAAGTCAACTAGAGGTTTAAGGGTCACCCGTTCAATCCCGTCCTGCCTTTTAGTTAAACTATTTTGCTGGTTAAATAGATACCTCTCCAGTGATAAATTCTTAGTAAAACCACTTTGTTTCAAATAAGATTCAGAAGCCAGTGATTTAATAATAAATCTAATATTTAAGTCCAGTCAGCTTTGACGGAGCAACGCAATGACACAAAGGACATATACCTAGGTGACCTATGAGCTATCGTAGTGATAATTAATAGACTAACTAAGCATGGATCAATTGCCACTTAGGTAACTTAACACGTTCACTGTCCCAAGGTAATTGGTAATCCTATCACCATACGTCAAATAATAATATTGTACTGTGATGTTTTAATAATAATAATAATTAATTTATATCAGACATAGTCCATACATTGTATAAAAATAAAATCATAAAAAAACACATTACATTAAAATAGCCAACAAGAATAACAAAATTAAATTTCAAAATTACACATACATAATATAATCATAAACATAGGTATGTCAAATAATACTAGGAGAGGCGCTAACATGTAGCTGCATCCACCTTTGTATCAGGGACAGGTCCCACCGCTCGGACAACACCCTCAGGAGACTGTTCGAGCTGCTTCGTAGGCGACTTAAAAGTGGAGCGCTCCGCTTCCTTATGATCCCGAAAAAATCGTCGGTCCGCGCCTCAGCAAATATAGTCGAAGCACTACAAAACCTTGAGCCCTGACAGTATCCTGAAAGCATTGTTGTCCTGCACACGCAGTGCGCTGTACGCCCGCTGCGAAAAGTTGGCCCACAGACTGCACGTGTAAAACGACTGTCAATATGCCTTAAATAAAGTCACCTTCACAGGTCTAGTACATCGCGCAAACCTGCGAGCCAACATATTACACCGGACAGACAGCGCCCTGCACTCCCTCTCAATGTCCAGATTGTCACATAAGTCGTCAGAGACCCAGTGGCCCAAGTACTTGAAATGCTGCACCCTTTTTAAAGGAATGCCGCAAAGAGTGGCAGGAGTGTTTTATAAGGTCATTTACTAATTCTACGATAGCGAAAACTCGTCTCTCACCGTCAGATAATCATTACAAATCATTTTCAAAAAATCATTACATGTCATGCTCGGACGTATAGTGAAAGTGTTAATATAAAATAACATAACATCACGCAGCATTCCACATACACCCATATTGTCAATCTTTTCAAGTTTCATGTTGTGTCCCACACAACATGAAACTAGCGAGTTCAAACCCAGGAACTCTTGTTCACTAGTGCTAGAATAATAGGCTAAAAAGCCAGTCTCTAACTTCTCGTGGAGGCGATCGCCGGCGGAGATCTCTCGCGTCCAGCCATGGTCCAGATTATGGTACGAAGCGAGAGGGCATGGGCAGCCGCCACCTCCTTCTGCGAAGCAGTAATGCTCGCGAAGGAGGAGGCGGGATGGTTGAGGGAAATGCAAATTTCGCGCCCTCTCGCCCCTATCCGCCGCAGCAGACGCCCTGGGCGTTCGGAATCCCGGGTGGATTTCCGGCCACCGTAGGTGCGGGCTTGCGGACGGTGAGAAATGAGTAGCTCACCATCCGATAAGGACCAGGCCCGGATCGACGGCGCGTTGTGTTCTACGCGCGCCTCAAAGAGATGTCAGCACAAGTGTAGGAGTCCACTAGGGCCGATGCCTGCCGGGGTCGCGTGAAAGTCCAAAAGGGTTACCGAGGCCCCTGGCAACACAGGCAACGGAAGGAATACGGGTGGGTTTTAGTCAGTAAAAGTCTGACACACCCTCCCGCTCCGCCCAGAGCGGGAGAAGTTATTTGATATTTCAAGTCTCGAACTTAATAATAATTAATTTTATTTATTCAAGTAACCATGACTCATTTGTTAGTAAAAACCTACCCTCTGTCAGTAATAAATAACTAATAATACCAGCCTATTAGTGTCCCATTGCAGGGCATAAGCCTCTTCTCGTACAGGGAAAGCACGAGCATTGATCACCATGCTTGCCCAAGACGGATTGACGACTTCAGACTTATATTAAGTACTTCGACCGCGTGAAATTTCTTGTTCTGCCGACAAACTGCGTCGCATTGCATCGCCTGCCCGCGCTATTACTTCATTTTCGCTTAGCATTCTTTCTATTTTTTTTCTTTTTGCTTGGCTCCTAAAGGTCGTTGCGTGATGTAGTATATAAGAATTCAGTTATCAAACGCAAAAAGAATTTTTGAAATCTGACTGGTAGTTTCAAAGATTACCCCCTACATCATCATCTGCCTAGCCTTTTTCCCAACTTGGGGTCGGTTTCCAGTATATCCGGATGCAGCTGAATACCAGTATTGTACATAGAGCGACTGCCTATCTGACCTCCACAATCCAATTACTGGGTAAAACTATACCCCTTGGTAAGACTGGTTGTCAGACTTTCGGGCTTCTGACGACCCGTAACGACTGTCAAAGATCCGCGAATATCAGCCGGGACCAATTGCTTAACGTGCTTTCCGAGGCATGGAGGGTGTCTTGGTATGTAAAGATGCTCACCCATCCACGGACCAACTGCGGCAAGCGTAGCTTAACCTGCTCGATCCACCCGTGCGGCTGTTATTACTTAGCCCCAAGATTACCCCCTACATATAAACCGACAAACTATCTCTTTATAATATTAAGTATAGACAAGATCAGGTTCCCTCACGATAATTTCCATCACCGATGTCAGAAATGTACAAGAGGTTATAAAGTACATATGAATTCAAAAAGTCGTAATGCCCGCAGCCTTCTTGGCTACGTCCATTATACCCGTTTTGGAACGCAGCATGGTGTTCCGAATTATGTGCTGTCTTTTTTCAACCCAGAATGCTGCGTTCCATTACACTTTCAATCAAAATCTGAATAATTTTGAAGGATACTGCTAATCCATTGCATCATATGTTCGAAAAATTTGCCTGCTCATCCACGGAAATAACGCAATGCATTTTGATAAGCTATGAAAAGGATATTGCTACTGTAAGTGTATGTATTACGCAATTATCCCGCGTCTGAGTATCGTAGCTAAGGACGAGCAAGATAGACGTCTCTCACTTACTTTGTCAAAAACAATTGGTTGTTTGTAAAGTCGGTTTGCGGACGATAATTTTACGTGATAACGAGAGAGAGATGCGTCACAAGCCGAACGCTTAGGCCGATCGTGCCTTTCTATCGCTAGTTTCACGCTCTCGATTGCACGCTCGGCTTAAGCGGAACGTGACACTTTCTCGTGCGTACAGCCGTACATCGATTTATAAGATGTTATCACGTCAAAAAACTTTCAAAATTTGATATGGTACCTACGTATCACTAAACAGAAGCAAAAATCAATAACCTCTAAGCCGGTCATCAAATATCATATTACTACCCTCAACTACCACAGTAAACAATTACTTTACCCTCATAAAGCCGAAAACAATACAATGTCCACAATACGAGTAAAATGTCACCCTGTGATTGGACAAGTCTCGTAAATACTTAACGACGTTGACCCGCTGTAACTATCGGTTGAACAGTTAACAGGGCTTAACTGTAGTTTAACTGCCGTACAGTTAACCCTTGCAGTGGTTTGATACAATGTTATCGCTATAGGATTAGATGGTGATCTCTATTGATACAAGTTACTGTATGATGGGTTTAATGGGGTTAAGTTTACAAATATAGTTGGTTTATGGAGCTTAGTTCTAAGTTTATATTAATAAAGTTGTGCTGGGGCAAGCTTTGCCGCAATAGCTCTTTCCATAGTAGAATTATTGCAAATACTTATTGAACAAATCCGTGCCTCGGAAAGCACGTTAAGCTGTTGGTCCCGGCTGTCATTCGTCGATCTTTGACAGTCGTTACGGATCGTCAGAAGCCCGAAAGTCTGACAACCAGTATTACCAAGGGGTAGCGTATTGCCCAGATGCTGGGTTGTGGAGGTCAGATAGGCAGTCGCTCCATGTTAAATACTGGTATTCAGCTGTACCTATCCGGTAGGACTGGAAGCCGACACCAAGATAGTTGGGAAAAGGCTAAGCAGATTGATTTTGACTTATTAAACATTTGTACAGATTGAATGGTGACCCCCAAACTATGTGGGCGTTTGCCTGTATCTGGGGGCAGAGATGCGACATTTTTGTAGTTATAGAATTGGACACTGTGATTATTTCACTTAGTATATTATTATAACAGGTTACATAATGACTTGTAAGATAGAAAATACAAAAGAAAAACAATGTTATTGTCACAGAAACACTCGCATATAAAATATACAAGTTAGCTCCAATACCTACAAAGTGACTAACTCAAGACAATGTTTATGTTCTTTCTCCAGAATTAGCTTACCTACTGACAGGTTATACGAGTTTATAAAGTTGACTGTATACCTGTATAAAATCGGTTCACAACTAACGAAAATATCGATAAACATTATATCTATATATTTTTTTATACATACGAATTAAGAACCTCCTCCTTAAGAAGCTGGTTAATAAATAGTCGGCTGCACGTCGTGACTGTGACGATAAGACTTCTAGAAGATAAAAAGAGACAGGGTTTTAAAAAAATCAGCTTTCGTGAAGGTTCTTTTTAACCGACTTCAAAAAAGGAGGAGGTTTCTCAATTCGACCGTATATACAGGGTGACATTGAAAACATGCGACAAATCGAAATGGGAGATTGTACTCATCATTATGAACAACTTTTACTAAGGGACCAAAGCTACAATCCCAAAAAAAAAAACTGCTGTCCCCTACATTTATGTTCGCAATACCTCATCAAAATGTAGGAAAAGCAGATTTTTTTTTTTGGGATTACAGCTTTGGTCCCTTAGTAAAAGTTGTTAATAATGATGTATACAATGTCCCATATCAGTTTGTCGCAAGTTTTCAATTTCAACCTGTATGCTTTTTTTATGTTTGTTCGCGGATAACTTCATCGTTTATGAACCGATTTTGATGATTATTTTTTCATAAGTCCTAACAGTATAACTAAAAGATTCTGATAGCTCAAGGGGATGTGCAGAAGCGTCTTCTTGGTTACACAGTTAACAGTCACTAATCCGGTCTCCATTCAGACACTAATCTACATGGTCCTCATATGATCTGACCAAGATTATGTCTGGACTTATTCTTGATAATGTCTGGACGGTGTTTCTTCTCAGAGTAGGCGCATTGAAAACCCCGACCTCATCTAGTTTTTAAAATATGATTGACAAGTAAATGTGATTGTATAGCAGTACTTACAGAAATAATCATCATTTATCAACCCTTATGACAATGATCCTTCATAGAGAGACTAATATTCAACTGCATATAATAACGTTGGTTTTGATCAAAAGGATTCCTAAATGTTATTCACACAAATAACCTCATTCAATTTAAATTTCGAATTTAAATGTACAATTCAACTATTTGATTATTAAAACAAACTATCAGACTATTTAGATGATTAAATTCTATTACCAATAACTAAACCTGTGGTTTAAGTGCTTTGAGTGAAACTATTTCTGAAAATCTGATAAAATAAACATTTCAACTATTTTTAATGTTTATTCTAATCAAAATTTAATCTCGTTTCTATTAGTCTCATTCTATAAAAGAAAAGTAATGGATATTTTTATGTAATATTTAGGTATTAATCGAAATATTAATGAAGCGTTTTGTCCAGACTGTGAGAAAATTAACATAACATAACGCCTATTTTTGCTGAAAGGCTAGGCAGAGGTGGACCTGGTGTGAGAAGTAAGTAGCGGATATTGCATAACCTAAATCTAAAAATAATGCATAAGTGAAGAAAATGGCATGGTATTGGGTAATCAGCCCCCACTACCTTACATAATCATCCTATAATGTCCCCACTGCTGGGACACAGGCCTCCTCTCTGTGAGTGGGAGTGGGGCGTAATCCACGACGCGGGCCCAGTGCGGGTTGGTAGATGACACATGTCTTCGATTATGTGCTTCTCGGACATGGCGGTTTCCTCACGATGTTTTCCTTCACCGTTTTGAGAGCAGTGGTGATTGAATAATTTACACAAAGTAAAGCGCCTGGCCTGGGTTCGAACCTACGACTTACAACTCGTAAGTCGCGGCCGTTACCACTGGGCTACCACTGCTCCTTGCTGACCGAATAATCATTTTATTTTTAGCGGGATGCATCGTAATGTGATAACAAGAAAATTTTCATTTATTTCGCTTGACACCAATGCGAGACATTATACTTAGTAGACTAGTAAATACATGTAAAGTGCTTCACAGACCGTTGGCGCGTGCGCTGTTGTCAGACAATTTAATTTAGTACGAACGTTGGAACTCCAAAAACAAACCCCAAACCAAACCAAAGAAAGAAGAAAGAAAGAAGATTATTATTGAATATATTATATGGATAATTTTAATATATTTTATGTATGTATGTATTTATTGTATACAGGTTGAAATTGAAAACTTGCGTCAAACTGAAATGGGACATTGTATACATCATTATTAACAACTTTTACTAAGGGACCAAAGCTGTAATCCCAAAAAAAAAATCTGCTTTTCCTACATTTTGATGAGGTATTGCGAACATAAATGTAGGGGACAGCAGTTTTTTTTTTGGGATTGTAGCTTTGGTCCCTTAGTAAAAGTTGTTCATAATGATGAGTACAATCTCCCATTTCGATTTGTCGCATGTTTTCAATGTCACCCTGTATATGTGAATGGTACACCACCTGCAGTATTGTCTCTCCTTTCCCTCCTAATCCATCCGAAGGTTGTCTTTAAAAGATCGCTTTTAGCGATAAGACCGCCCATTGTGTCAACCTATGTAAAATTACTACATCGGGGGAGGTAGTGGAAGACCAAAGAAACGATGGATGGACTGCGTGAAAGATGATATGGCTAGAAAGGGGGGTGAGTACCGAGATGACGATTACTCGAAAAGTATAATAATAATAATAATAATAAATCTTTATTGATCATTTAAGTATTGCAGTACATAAATGATCAATAAAGATTTATTATTATTATTTCCTTTATTCCACTTAAAAACATATCATTTACATTTTTAAATATTTTTATAAAAATATAAAAAAAAAACATTTAAAAATATAAAAAATAGCAGCCCACCGGTATCGGGAACAGGGTCCAAGCTACCGGTGGTCAGGGCTCCTGAGAGAGGAACCTCCTGACGATACGCGCCGTGTCCAGAAGTACCGCTCTCTGGATTAAGCCCTTGATCCAGCTGCCTAGCGAGAGCCTCTTCAGGTGTTGGTCGAGGCTCTTGGGTATTATGCCATTAGCCGTCACGACTATCGGCACAATGATTGCTGTATCCACATCCCACATGTCGACAACCTCGTGAGCTAGGTCAAGATACTTAATCTGCTTATCTTTTTCAGCTTTTACGAGGTTCTCGTCATGCGGGACCGCTATATCAATAATCATTGTGCGACGCGTTAATCGATCTATCACCACTATGTCTGGCTTATTAGCAACAATAGTCCTGTCAGTGATGATAGATCGATCCCAATACAACGTAATATTGCCATTTTCGAGAACTGGGTCGGGCGCATACCTATAGTACGGTACTTCCGATTCCACAAGACTGTATTTCAGAGCAAGTTGCTGGTGGATAATCTTGGCTACAAGGTTGTGCCTATGCAAGTAGTCTCCGTTAGCCAGACGAGAACAGCCAGAAATAATGTGTCGGATTGATTCCCCCGGACGGTGGCATGCCCGACAGATGTCAACCGTGCCGTCTTTCACAATATATTTCCGGTAGTTGTTCGTCATTATAACTTCATCCATAATCGCAAAGACAAAACCTTCGGTTTCCCCAAAGAGATCACCGAATCGCAACCAGGATACGGACGCTAAGAGGTCTACATCGGGTCCATGTAGGACCCGGTAAAAGCGCCCGTGTAGCTCTTTGCTCTGCCATACCTCCCTGCGGTCATTAGTATCTAATATTATAGGTTTGCGCCAGTTCTCGTCAGCCAAGGAGAGCGGGGTGAGGCCCTTATCCACTGAGACCACATCTCGGTGCATCACCACGTCGGTTTCTAGGAAGTATTCCCTGAGACTGCATATCTCACGATTGTGCAGGGTCTTAGCGTTTAAAAAGCCTCGACCTCCACACTTCCGCGGGATATACAGTCTCATCACCGATGACCGTGGATGGTGCATCCGATTTGTGGTCAGCAATGTGCGGACCCTCCTATCCAGGGCGTCAAGTTCCGTCTGAGTCCATTTGAGTATGCCGAAAGAGTACATCAAAACCGGCATGACCCAACCATTGAAGGCGCGCACCTTGTTTCCGCCTGATAAAAGACTATTTAATACTTTATTCAGGCGGCCAAAGAAGCGCTCCCTCAGCGATTGTTTCATGTCGGCGGCGTTGATGCCTAACGCTTCCGACATACCCAAATATTTGTAAGTTTCGGTTGAAGAGAGGGATCTCAGGTGTATGGAATCCGAAAGTTGGGTTCCCACGGATTCCACAATCCCCCCTCGCTTTACATGCATGACCGCACATTTGTCCACACCAAATTCCATCCTGATGGCGCTACTGAAAGTTTTGGTTACCTTCAGTAGCTCCATCAGTTGCAAATTATTGGGGGCAAAAAGTTTCAAGTCATCCATGTAAAGGAGGTGAGATATAACCTGACCACCTCTCCTCAATCGATAGCCTAGACCTGAATTCTCCAGCAGTGTGCTTAGAGGATTCAAGGCTAGGCAAAACCAAAGTGGACTCAAACTATCGCCCTGAAATATACCTCGCTTGATCCGTATCGGTTCGCTATTCCTCTGGATATATCGACATCCTGGATAGCAAAGGACCGTTCTCCACTGCCCCATACATGACATCAGGAAGGTGCGCAGAGTTGCATCTACTTTATATAACTCCAGCACCCTCATGAGCCATGTATGTGGCACCGAATCATAGGCCTTCTTATAATCTATCCAACATGTTGACAGATCCTTTCGGGAACGGCGAACCTGTTGGCTAATGGCAATATCGATGAGAAGCAGCTCCTTAGTACCGCGGGATCCGTTCTTACATCCATTTTGTGAGGCAGACATGATTAAGTTGGTTTCAATATGTTTGTTAATTTTAGCTCTCAAAATGGATGTGAGAACTTTATAGACCGTCGGTAAACAAGTGATTGGTCTATAATTTTTGGGTTCCGCAGTACTACCTGATTTATGGAGCAGGTGGGTTATTCCGGTCGTTAGGAACAGGGGTAGCGACCCTGACTCTAAGGCTGACTGGAACTGGGATGCCAGGCGGGCGTGCGATCTTTGGAACCACTTTATCCAAAAGTTGTGCAGCCCGTCCGGTCCTGGAGATTTCCAGTTAGGCAACGGACGGACTGCATGAGCTACATCTTGGGGGAGGATGGTAAGTGCCCCCATTTCTGGTATAAGATCGCACGCTCGCTCGATTCTCTTAGTCCAGTCACCTTCGGTGTGATTGACAGGCACCGACCAAATGTTTCGCCAGAAGGAACATATGGCGTCATCATCTGGTAGGCGCGTGTCAGCCACACCTTGGTCCGGTCGCTCCCAAGTCCTATAAACCCACCTTTCATCATTCTGGAATGTGCGATTCTGAGTGTATCGCTCACTTCTCCGCCTGTATCGACGAATACGGTTCGCCCATGCACAGATCTTCTGCTTCAGGAAGTCGATACGCTCTGTGACACGGGTCAAATAATCTCGAGAACTTCGAATATCAGTCCCCGCGAACGCCCGCTTCACAAAGCGCATCACTCTAGGGCGAGTATTGCCCTCCCTGAAGCAGATTAGCTTACCTATGAGTGCTCTAGTCTCACCGATACGACGCTCAATCCTGCTCTGCCAAGCTGGTACAGCTGGTTTTGGTCGTGGAGCTCTGTCACTGTTGGGAAATTTGACTTGAGCTACACGACATGCCGCTACAGCTGCACAGTATAAGATCGAGTGGGTATCGGTGAGATCTTTGCTGCTGTCAAAATAATTTGACAGCTGCGAGTCTAGAGCACACACCAGCGCTTTGTTTTTTTTGTGCATAAGCAAACGAGGTAAACGTGGTCTAAGTCCAGGTGGAGTAGAGCGGTACTCCCGGAAAGCATCATCTAAAGCACTCCTCAATCGTACGTTGCATTGAGAACTCACGGATATAGCCTCGTCATCATCCTCTTCATCAGCGTGGTCGGGTCGCGGTGAACCGCCGGGTAAATTTTGCATTTGCACCGCGACCAGTGGCGAAGCAGGCGAAACATGGCTATTCCGTGATTCGATACGTAATATTATTATTATTATTATTATACTTTTCGAGTAGTAAAAAGTAGGGAAGAAAAATACATTTTGCGCCAAATTGGGCAGGAGAATGATGATGACGAACGCTGGAACTCACATTTAGTTACTTATAATTTTATAAAGCATATTGTGCAAACCTATACAGGGTCAAATGAAATTAACTAGGTGATGGGTATCGATATCAACACGAGAAAACAACATATAAAAAGATTTGATGATTTTTGGATTTATTTACATAACCAAAGTACAATATGATTATTAACATTAACTAAATTAAATTTAAAAAAGTTAAACCTAAAAAAGGCTCTCGAGGCATTGTACCGGGGATGCTGGCGGCATTTCCTCGCTGAATTGCAATGCTGATGCGTTGCGCGAGAAAGCCGCGCAGCTTTTCGGTCACCAGTTACATCAATTTTTACATTTACATCAATCGTTAACCTAAAAAGCAAATCATTCAACATTTGATGATTTGTTTTTTGGGTTAACGACCGCTGTTAGTATTGTTATTTGAAGTATCAGTTGAGAAAATCTCTTTTATCATTTGTAGATATTGATACCCATCAGCATACCCGTCGGTGAAGTAATTATATAAAAAAAAACTGATTTTTTAAACTGATATTTCAAGTGACTACACTAACTGAGGTTGATGATCCCAAAAAAAAAACTCATCAAATTAATTAATTTGTTATTTGATCATGTTTGAAACACAGGTTTGAATAACCCTAGATCGGGCAGGTCGCTACCTAACATTTTATATCCGAATCATCCATTACTTGTACCTGTAATTAAAAATATTTTAGCTTTAGTTTATTATTAGCCATTATAAATGAAATGAAATGAAATGAAAATGTTTATTTGTCCCAAATCAGTTACATGAATTATAAATGAGATATCCTCAGTAAGTAATTGATAATACTTGTGTTGGGGCTACCTCGCTCTATCCCTTAATTATTAACAATTTTGAGACGATTGTATACAAAAGGTAACTAAAAATTAAATTTAGGAAGAAAAGATAACAGTAAATAACTTATAAACTAATTTGCAGCTCTTTGTGTAACTATAGTTGTGTGTATGCCTATGAAAACCTGTTTGTGCATCTTAAATTTAAACATGGGTTTGTGTTGTTGTGTCTGTGTGTGTATGAGTGTGTGTATGAGTGTGTGTGTGTGTGTGAGTAGGTGTGTGTGTATGTGTGTCTTCTTTAAAGTGCCGATGTGTTCGAAACGCAATTGGTAGATTTAACTCCGTGAGTACTTGCTTTATTGATAACAAAGAAATAAAATAAATTGTTTAACCAAGTCTAGCTAAAATTTGCTCAGTTTCCTCGTATGTTAAGGTTTTTAGCCACTCGGTTATTACCTTTTTGCATACGTGTGAGACCTCATGGTGGAACCTTACTTTGACGTTTATTTTATTATAAATGTGGGCTGATTGGGTTGCATACTGACGCCGTGCAAAAGCGGTTCGGGCCCTTGGGGAGTAAGCCACTATATCCTTCCGTCTTCTCTCCTGACTGACTTGATTAAATGGAATAGATTTTTGTACATATAAGGTCGTAATTAAGAAATATAGTTTTCTTACTAAAAGCAAGCCACTGATTCTGTATAGGTCGACTGTGGGGTATCTGTATGGTTTATAGTACATAACTTTTATAAGTGACCTTTGGGCTCTTTCTAACTCAAGGAATTTAGTTTTAGTAGCTCCTCCCCAGACTGGTAAACGGTATGTAATAACTGATTGCGTGAGCGCAATGTAGATGCTATTTAGTGTCTTTGGAGGCATCACAAATCTTAGATTTTTAAAAATCCATGTACATTTTCGTACCCGTGACGTGACAATATCAATATGCGAATGCCAAGTTAAGCACTCGTCAACTATAACTCCCAGATATCTTGTGGATCTTGTTTAATAGCTTGACAATTACAATTTTGGTCCCAGTGGTCCGCACACGTATGGATTCGAAGTCTAAAGTTAGGGCCTGGTTTAGATCTTATACTAGGAGAAAAACAAATTTAATTTGTTTTAGGAACACTGAGGGTTAGTAGATTGGCTTTGAGCCATCTATCTATAGCAACTAATCCTTGCTCTGCATTATTGCACGCAGCCTCCCACGTGTCCAAATGTGAAGGAAATTTACGGCTGTTTGTTAAATGTACACTTTTTGTAAACGCTATTTATGAAATAAATTATTATTATTTGTATGTCCTTACATATCTCGGGACCATGGGGTTCCGGACCTTTGGAAGGCGTACGAGGGGCCGAAGCCAACTCGCAGAGGCCCCTTGGACAATTGTAATGGAATGAGGCACCAACCGACGATTATTCCTGTTTGCTCTATGAAGATGTACCCAAGGACAACCCCCGGTTGATGCAAGACTATTGCAGAACATGGGAACAAAATTATTATTATTATTTTTATGTCCTTACATATCTCGCGACCATGGGGTCCCGGACCTTTGAAAGGCGTACGAGGGGCCGAAGCCAACTCGCAGAAGCCCCTTGGACAATTGTAATGGAATGAGGCACCAACCGACGATTATCCCTGTTTGCTCTATGAAGGTGCACCAAAGGACAACCCCCGGTTGATGCAGGACTATTGCAGAACATGGGAACAAAAAATATTAGGCTATGGGTTTGGGAGGCTATAGTGGATCGGTTTCCTAAGACTATAGAAAGGCTATGGCCCCTACCTGACCAATGCTTTATATGAAATACACCGACAAAATGGCAGGGGGTGACTTGCACACTCAATAATGAGCCCCCGAAAACGGCCGCTAGCACATAGTGACGTAGTGACAAGGTGGCAACATTTCCTGAGGTGCTTGAGGAGTGGAGAGGTATTCCACGGCTATCAGGACAATACCGGAAGTACGGTCAAGATCCCTACCAGCATCTAACTGGAATACTTCCTTCCTCCGTGCACGTTTGCTTTTGCGAATCAACACTCAAGCCGGCCAATAAAGGTAAGAATGAGGTGGGAACTCTGTTGCTCGTCAGTGTTCACGCCAGCCGGCCAATAAAGGCAAGCCAGTGATGAGGAACAAGACTTCTCCCCCAGGAGATAGGGTCCGTGGGGTCGCTACTGCCCAACAGCTCGCCACATGCTGCCCTGCGGGTTTCTGTATCTCTCTTGGTTTGGCTCCTTACCCTAGACCCGCTCCGGCAAAGTAAACTCTACCGGCACAGACCCAGAGTTCAGAGCGCGCAAGCCCCACCACGACGTCAACGTAGAGATACGGCGGTGGGGTTATTATTATAATTATTAACATTATAATTACTAATATTATAATTATTATTATTAAAGATATCGATACCTATCACGTCAGCATAGTTTCGCTAGCAACCTTTATGAGACCGCTTTTTTCGTAAAGAAAAACAGTGATTCATTTAAAAAAGCTTCCGAAAAAAGCCATCGATCCATAAGACCAACATATAGACATGAATTATGCCTAAGAAGTTCAAAAACCGCCCTTATGCACAAAAACATACTTTTCATGGCTCCAATTTTTTTTAATAAGCTACCAAATGACATTAAAGATTTAAACTTGACACAATTTAAACGTAAACTAAATTTTTAATGGACAAATGCTGTTATACCATTGACGAATAATTAATGTTAACCTAGTTAACAAAATTTCATGTAATGTAGACCTCCACCGTATGCTCCACCGTGTCCTCCGGGCGATCCACACAGTGGTGACACCCGGGCGTCTCCTCCCGCCTTATCCGACACAGGAACCTCCCGAAGCTGCCGTGTCGGGTAAGTATGGACCTGCGTCAGGCGGAAGGTGAGGACGCCGTGGCGCCTCTCTAGCCACTCCTCAAAGAGGGTACTTATCGCCGCAATCGTGGCGTGCCCAGCACTGGGTTGCGACAACCGTACTCTCCATGTCGCCATGAGATCCCGCCGGAGCTCCGTCCGCTGTGCCGCGATTTCTCGCGGCAGCGGAGTAACGCCCCGGTGTTTCGCCTCCTCGCGCCACTCCCATACGTACGCGAGGACTTTTGCCTCCAGATCCCATGGCGGCAATCCGGCAAGGAGGCTCGCTGCCTCACAGGAGACCGTGCTGTATCCCCGGACCATCTGGATGGCCATGACCCCATGGCCAGGGAAACAATGCATGCCTTAATGAATAGATTTTGAGGTACTATAAAAAAAAATTAAGAACCTGTTTTATCACCAAAAATCGCATTAATAAAAACTTTGACTTTAACTTTGACTGATGTTTGTACTAACATACTCGTACCTTCCACCCGTAACAGAGAACGCCGAAGCTTAAACGTATGGCGTACTTATGTTATAATCAAACTCCGCTTACAAACTTTGTGGCGGTATAATATGTTGAACAAAGTCTTAGACATGGAAGCCATCCAAGTCTGGCACGACTTACAACCTGAAACTTTGCCTGTTGCCTTATTTGAAGGTTACGAGAAAATAATATTGATCGGGAATTAATTTGCTGGTACGTTCTTGAACTGCCTCGTCATTTGCTCTTGTGATCGCGTGGGGTCCTGAATTCGATCCCTAAGGCGGGCAGTGTTATTGGGTTTTTTTATTAGCGGTTTTTAAGTTAGTAGCAAAAGGCTCATCTCCTAACGGTACTAAAACATAACTGGAAATTGGATTTTGAATTTAATATTACTTAGGTAAAGAAATAAAGAAAATACGTATATTTGCGGTAGACATAACGGAAAAAAAAGTTAAATTTAAAATTTAAAAAACCCTCGATACTAATAAAAACATCTAAAAAGTAACAAAATAATACGTGTCGGGCCCATTCTTGAATTTTTAGAACTTGGGACGTAAAAGTTATAACTAGTTTTAAGGTTATGTACTAGTGTACCAATGTAGATTGTTACTTAAAGGCACATAAACATTATTTCGGTAATAAAGTATATGTTCTAGATTGCTTATCGCTATTTTTGTAGTGTTTTACTTACTATCAAGTAGATAAATTGAGATGAGGATCGTACCTACTCAGCGGAGTGCATTAGGAGATACCTATGTCCAGCAGCTGACTGCAACAGTTTGATAATCATGAAGTACTGATGGGGTTTTGAGTGTAGTTAAATAAAACAATACAATTAATAGTTTTTTTTTTAAGTACATTTCTACATTTATTTTATTTATAATTAATTATTTAATGATTCATTATTATTTCACTTATTTTATTTTATTTTTTGTTGAGGGGCTTGTGGCTAAATTATAACAGCCGCACGGGTCAATCGATCAGGTTAAGCTACGCTTGCCGTGGTTGGTCCGTAGATGGGTGAACGTCTTTACATACCAAGACCCCTCCGTGCCTCGGAAAGCACGTTAAGCCGTTAGTCCCAGCTGTCATTCTTGGATCTTTGACAATCGTTACGGGTCGTCAGAAGCCCGAAAGTCTGACAACCAGTCTTACCAAGGGGTATCGTATTACCCAGTAACTGGGTTGTGGAGGTCAGATAGGCAGTCGCTCCATGTATAATACTGGTATTCAACTGCATCCGGTTAGACTGGAAGCCGACCCCAACGTAGTTGGGAAAAGGCTAGACTGATGATGATGATTTTATTTATAATTAATTAATAGTTAATATTACTTCATCTAAATAGGATCAGGTCGGGGAATACCCTCATGGCGAGCATAGCTTAAATACCAACATAACTGCGTTTAGTTTACGACTAAATTACGTGTAGTTATTAAAATCTTTTTTTTTTATTTTTAATTAATCCGAACTTCTAAAAATATTACACATACATGAAAATAAATGGCTTATTTGCCTTAATATGTGGTACAAGTTCTATAACAAAACAACAAAAAAGTAAGCTGTACGAAATCTGCCGTTCACCTTTAAATTTAACTTTTATTACCTACTTTTTAAACTTTATATAACACTAGTAGGTCAGACACACTGCCATCGATACGTACCTTGCCGAAATCTGCGCCCCTTTTTTTTTTTGAGGTTGGGAAATCATGAAATAACTTCTCCCGCTCTGGGCGGAGCGGGAGGGTGTGTCAGACTCTTACTGACTAAAACCCACCCGTATTCCTTCCTGTTGCCTGTGTTGCGGGGGCCTCGGTGACCCATAAGTACCTTCCCGCGACCCCGGCAGAAAATCTGCGCACCTGTAGGTATTTTTCCCAAAGTGAAGGTACTTACTAATTTACCCTCATTTTTCTTTCCTTCTCCATCATCAGACCCTGATCACCATCTAGCTATAACCTATTTATTGAGAATAGTACAATGAGCCCAAACACGATACCTGTGCTGTAAGTTGGTGAGCGAGTTAAATATCAACTAGAAAAGAGCTGATAATCTTCAAAAGATTGAACTGATTTTCTTGAATCATAGCTGAGAACACTCTCGATTAAGTCCCCTTTCAAACAAAAAAAAACTAAATCAAAATCGGTCTATGCATTCGGAGCTACGATGCCACAAACAGACACACACATACACATACTCACAGATAGACAGACACGTCAAACTTATAACACACCGTCGTTTTTGCGTCGGGGGTTAAAAAGAACAGAAACATGAAATCACAAGTTGGGGGAAAATACGCGTCACATCCACGCAAAACGACCATCGCTCAATGTAATGCTGCGACCCTATCCGAGTCAGAGTCCCAGCGCTAGTTTTCAGCGACAGCCGGCGTTGACTTGATGAGGCCAACCAGTGCAGGACAAAATAATAAAATATAATCAAAATAAGAAATAAAATAAACACAAAACTTAGTTCTAAATGGTTATACAAATATAATATTATGGTATATTTAGGTAGCAAGAGCGATATTAGATAATATACCTGTCAGTACTCTCTTTGAAGGAATATCTAAAGCTATTGTTGGGAACTTTGTCATACAATTCGAACTATAGCAGACCTCGGAAAATGTAGGAAGTGCCTCCGCTCGATTCCCTTTGACTTTAGAGGAGCAGACTATAATACCGCTAGTCGGTTCTTCATCTACAAAATACCAGAAAACAATGGGTTCCTCCTTTCTCAACATCTACAACTTTATGAATACTCTGTTCATTTAAAATTGAGTTGTTTGACACGTAAGAAAATGCTTTTTCTATTTAATACCATTAAATTGATGTCTAAAGGCCGACCTTAACACTGATCATCATCTGCCTAGCCTTTTCCCAGCTATGTTGGGGTCGGCTTCTAGTCTTACCGAATATAGCTGAATACCAGTATTTCACATGGAGCGACTGCCTTTCTGACCCCCACAACCCAGTTACCGGGTAATACGATATACCCCTTGAACCCCTTGGTAAGACTGGTTGTCAGACTTTCGGGTTTCTTACGACCCGTAACAACTGTCAAAGATTAACAAATGACAGCTGGGACCAACGGCTTAACGTGCTTTCCGAGGCACGGAGGGGTCTTGGTATGTAAAGATGGTCACCCATCGGTCGACCCGTGCGGCTGTTATTACTTAGCCATAAGCCCCTCCTACTACAACTAACTTGTACAACCTTTATATTTTTTAGGAAAAACAAAATTTTTATCAGCCTAGGGTAATTAAGGAACAGTTACATGTGGTATAATAATAGGGATGATGACTTTTATTTTTGTTCATCGGGTATATTATTAAAAAATATTGGACACGTATTTTTTAATCAAAGTCAAAGTCAAATTATTTACTTCAAATAGGCACATAAAAAGCACTTTTGAACGTCAAAATTTACAAAAAAAATGAATTGATTCTAGTTGCCCCTTCCAAAAGGTAGTTTCGTAAGGAGAAGAATGGGCAAGAAACTACACCGTACCTAACTCTTTTAAAATATTTTACAATATTTTGTATAAGTACATTATATAATTGTATGTGAAGACAATGCACCTAGAATAAAATTACTATACCGAAATAGGTAAAAAAAGAATTAAAAATGAAGCAATGACAGATGAATTAATTATGTGATAGTTAAGTAAATGATGGTCACAAAACAAACATTGTAAAAGTATACGTTTTCCTACATAAAGTATTAGATCAGTGTGTGAGTTAAAGTAATCACAGAATGTAAATTCAACATTGATTTATTATTTGTATCAAACAATAAATAGTACAATTAAAATAGCAACCAGTTTGATTTTGTCTAGACTCTAGATTGTCTTTATTTTTAGTATTAAAATTATGTCTATCGCTTATTTTAGTAAAAAGATGTCGATTTTTTCTTACATACATAATATTTTCATAAATGAATTGGCAGAGTACCTTCATAATATTAATATTCTTAAATTGTTCCCTAAGATATTCACGGTGACGTAGATCATAAATGACTAAATGGATATTTTTTTACGTAATCAAAACATTACAGCGATACATCGAATTAAAATTTGTCATAACTACACGCCTTGCTAGATATTATACTGAATTGTGATGTAGCGAACCCGCACTCTTCAACTTTAATGCGTTTTACGAGTATCTAAAAAAAAATTATTAATATGACAAAGCAGAAAATACGTGTCTATTATTTTTTTTATTATCTGACTGACGGACTAAATAGAATTTCTTTTTTTTACCCAAGCATCATCCCTATTGTATTACCTCTTTAGAAAAGACGAGAATCTACATTAAAAACTTATAATTCAAACTAATACATATGGTATTAATTAATAAGCATCACCTTTGTACGTATTTTTCTGTTCCTTTTTTGTCAGTTTATTTGTGTGTACATAAATGGTTAAATAATATATGTAACTTTAAAAGAAATACGCTTGGAAATACGAATTTTCAAAGGAATATAATATACCCAGGTATTTAAACAATGGTTTTCCGAAAATCAGTAACTTATTTCTTTAAAATCACCTGTTTGTTGCAATGTAGGTTGTTGATTTCATCTGCTTGTGTATATAAATTATATTAAATACACGTTCTGTTGTTTTCAAGCATTTTCCAAATCCGGAACGGGGCGTATATCGCTAAATTCAATTAAGTCTCTCAATTCGGCGCCTGTTATAAGCGAAGGGAGACAATGGAGGATTATCGTGTTTTCACTTAAACTTATTATGCATTTAATAGTACCTAGTTGAGAACCTAACTAGACTAATAAACAGCAGCTGCTAGGTAGGCAAACATCTTGATGACATTTAAAGCACATAAAACTTTTTTCAATAATATTAGCAAATAACTAATGCGTAGACTAAATAATGGTCTAAAAATTAAACTAATAGGAATCGTACATTATTGCTGACGCTGCCAGCATACTTTTTATTCATGAAGGAACTGCAGCATCTAAAGAGTTACGAAGATTAATGCCCAGATTTACCGCAACGGGATAAGTTCCAGTAAAATTATCGAATTGTTTAAGCCTAATTTTATTAAAAACTGCACCACAAAAAAAAAACAACCAGCCAGTCTCTCCCCGCTTGTCCCCTGTACCGTGCCCCCGTAGGCGCCTCTAGCGTGCCCTCGAAACATAAATCGAACCCCGTTAAATCAGGCCTGGCCAATTCTCACGGGGATTCTCCTCTTTAAAATTTACTTAACGAACAATAAGACGTTTTATATAATTTCTAATTAATTATACTGCGCTTGGCACTTTGAATTTGTCTTTTGGAACGACTCAATGAAACTGTTTTAAGCTTTTGTCTTAAGGTTTAATTAAAGTTCTGGGTGTGATGAGTACCTACTTACCAAATTTTTTCAAGGGTATTGGGGGATTTTTTTCCCCAGAGATCTAAGGATAGAACGGGTAGATTAGGTAGGACTGATTCATTTTAGGTATTGTATCGATAAATTGCACATTCAGGGTTAAATTATATTTGCTAACAAAACTCCGCAGACATGATGTGTATAAAAAGTTATATTTTAACGCTAGCTTCTATTTATGTTTTAGAAATAGCCATATTTGTTAGGAAAAATTCACACTTCTTCTCCACAGTAGCTGAAAACAATAGATTTACAAAAAGGGACCCCACCAGGTTAAAAAAAAAAAAAATTGTAACAGCACTCTCTACTACAGAAACAGCTACCTTATGTCCATAAAAAAATACAACCATATTCCAAAACTAATAACAGAACTACCATTTCATTTCTACAAAAAAATCTAAAACATGGCTTCTCCAAAATATTTTTTACACAGTGAAAGAATTCTTTGAATTTATGGGTAATTACAAATTATATATAATTAGTTAATACAAATGTTGTTGTTATTGTATTTTTATACCTTTTAGAGTATAAATGTATCTTTATGTCTATAGTCTAAGTGTTTTGTATTGTTTATTAGAGTAAAAGTAGTACATAAATTTTGTAGGTATATATAAGTTTTATACCCATTGTACGCTAGATATTCATACGCCGCTTTTAGCGGCGGATGTGTCCTGAGCATAACATTGATAACCAACTTGTACCTCCCATATCCGACGAATAAATGTCTTTGTCTTTGTCTTTGATCATTTAACGATGTCGATCATCAAAGCATTCTACCAATTCTTTTTAAACGCTAAACTACATGGTTTGTGTATTTCAAGGCTTTTAGAATACACGAATAAACAATAAAGTAAAAAGTTTGACCCGCCCCTTGTTGTTATTATGGGACACGAACATCTAAAACCTTTTACATTCATATTAAAATATCACACTTACAATCCTTTCAAATTACAACACAAAAAATAAAAACAAAATATTTCACCCAACAGATCTTTGTAACAGAATATAAATATAAAACAAACACCCCGGGGCTACACCACCTAATAAATTACTTGTGCTAATAGAAAAATAAAAGTCCCGCCACACTGGTTGTACAATAAACACGTAGATTGTGCACTAATACGAAATAATGTTGTTATAATAGGCACAAACAATGATTTATATGCGCTCGCCCGGGCACAGTAGACGGCGTTACAAATTACCCTTAATCGGTTTATTTACCTGTGGGGAACTGGATTCTGTAGTGTAAATACAGCTTTATTGCAGGCTCCATTGCAAGACAATCTAAGTACATTGTCTTATAATGACTAAATCGTGATGGAAAGCTTTAGAGGATATCCGTAAATGTATAGCTGTTAATTGTCCTTTAAATATTATGTTCAACACACATACTCTTTATAGTTTTGACGGTTAGATTAAATTGGAATAATTCTCAACTTAATCTAATTTTCAAAATCAGGAAACGAGTGTAAACTAAAGTTGTCTGTAAAATATCGCTTTTAGTGATAGATCTATATTTTTTTTCTTTATTACTCCAGTCAACTTCTTGTATGAATGTATTTCTGTGACAAATGAATCTGTTTTTTTCTTTCTTTTCTTTGTTTTTATATGACCGCTTATTGCGACGCCCTATATAACTCTCAAAAGTTCCTGTTTGTAATGTGTTATGGTGTACAATAAAAATACATTATTCTTAAAGAAAATTAACATTACGAGTACTAGTGATGAACTCATCAAGAACGTTTACATAGTCATCTGCCTAGCCTTTTCCCAACTATGTTGGGGTCGGCTTCTAGTCTTACCGGATACAGCTGAATACCAGTATTTTAGGCGGAGTGACTGCCTATCTGACCTCCACAACCCAGTTACTGGATAACACGATACCCCTTGGTAAGACTGGTTGTCAAACTTTCGAGCTTCTGACGACCCGTAACGATTGTCAAAGATCTACAAATGACAGCCGGGACCAACGGCTTAACGTGCTTTCCAAGGCACGGAGAGGTCTTGGTATGTAAAGATGCGTAGCTTAACCTGATCGATCGACCCGTGCGGCTGTTATTACTTAGGCACAAGCCCCTCTTTACATAATCAGCCTATAATGTTCCCGCTGCTGGGACACAGGCCTCCTCTCTGTGAGAGGGATCAAGAACGTTTGATCCTTTACAAATAATCTGTTTACTAAATCTAGTGAAATTTCGCTGCACACCTTCACGCATCTCATAAACGACCCCCGGGTGTTGGGAATGAAAGTAACTTCTCACCGTGCCTGAATGACTGTGAAAAATAAATAGAGCTGTGACGTCTTTTCTTGTCTGTCATTCACCAAGCTGGCTTTTAATAGAAATCATTACAGAAACAAAGGAACCGTGTTTTACTGCCACGTGTATATAAATAAAAAGGTGGGTTAGCTCGAATACCTACTTATTAAAATAAAACAAATATATAATTAGGTGCTTTGTACACGGCACAGTGCCTACATAAATTTATTTTTCTTTCTTTCTTTTCTTACATACGGTGAGTAAACGGTAGTTTTTACGGAAAGAAAAACGTGTGTGTACAAAGGGCCTTACAAACACGAAAAAGAAGAAGTCGGTAGCTGCACATCGTGACTGTGACGAGATAACAGGGCAGGGTCATCGCTGTGCTATAGGAGACCCACAGCATAGCGATGATTTTCAGTGGACACTCAAAAACGATGTCAGCAGGCTAAGCATGACGCTTTCTGTCTACTCTATTGTAGAATAGAAATCGCTTGTCTACCGAAATGTTCTACTGTCTACATGGAAACGTCATTTTTGTCTACTTTTCCGTAGGTAAAACGCTTCTCTACGGTTCTCATGCTAAGCCTGCAGGTTGTCCCGCCGGGGTCGCGGGAAGGTACTAATGGGTCACCGAAGCCCCCGCAACACAGGCAACGGAAGGAATACGGGTGGGTTTTAGTCAGTAAGAGTCTGACCCTCCCGCTCCGCCCAGAGCGGGAGAAGTTATATGATGATTACCCATCCAAAAAAAAAAAAAAGCGTGCAGGTTTTAGGTTTGGCAGCTTGGTCACTTGGTGTACAGTCTAACCAACAGAAATTGTGTTCTTACCAAATCGTACACTACCCAAGAAAAGCTAATCCAACTACCGACCTCTTAAAAGAACTGAACTGAGCGTCAACCCTCACTCACACAGTCACTATCAAGTTATGTAGCAGCACATTTTCCCACAAATTTCATTTGTCGCACTAGACTGACAGACAATTTAGCGCGCGCCCATACTCCGGCTCATTGCGTATGCGCTACATTTGAGTAGAACAGCATTAGCTTACGCGGGGTCGCGGAATGTTAGGTTAGGTTAGATTAGTGTCGTGATGCGGCTCCGGGCCAAGAACGTGGCTCCGGGGCCCGACGGGATCCACGGCCAAGCGTTAGCCCTCGCTCTGAAGGAGCTAGAGCCCCACTTGACAGGACTCTACACAGCGTGCCTTGAGCAGGGCCAGTTTCCCACTTTGTGGAAATCTGGTCATCTGGTCCTGCTCAGGAAGGCGGGGCGCCCTGCGGACTCACCGTCCGCGTACAGGCCCATAGTGCTGCTAGACGAGGTGGGTAAGATGTTTGAGCGTATAATCGCTGACCGCCTCGTCAGCCACTTGTTCGGAGAGGGGCCTGACCTGGCCGAGAGCCAGTTCGGCTTTCGGCACGGGCGCTCCACCATCCACGCTATATCGCGGGTGAGAGTCCTGGCGGAGGAAGCTGTGTCCCGGGGCGGGGTGATGTTGGCGGTGTCCTTGGACATCTCCAACGCCTTCAACACCCTGCCCTGGAGCTGTATTAGGGAGGCACTGCGTTATCATCGGGTGCCTTCCTACCTCCGCCGCATAGTTGGGGCTTATTTAGCGGAGAGGTGTGTCACCTACACGGGACGTGATGGCGGAAGCCAGCGCCGCATGTCGTGCGGTGTTCCACAGGACTCGGTCGTGGGCCCGCTCCTGTGGAACATCGGGTACGACTGGGTGCTGCGCGGCGAGCTCCAGCCGGGCGTGGACCTGACGTGTTATGCAGACGACACACTGGTCACGGCCCGGGGGAGCTCGTACAGGGAGGCAGCGTTGCTGGCGACGGCTGCGGTCTCACAGGTGGTGAGCCGCATACGGCGCCTGGGCCTGGAGGTTGCCCTCAAAAAGTCGGAGGCCATGATCTTTCATGGCCCCCGGCGGGTGCCGCCGCCGGGATCACACATCATGGTCGGGGGGACTCAAATCGCTGTCGAGTCCACCATGAAGTACCTAGGATTGGTGCTCGACAGCCGGTGGGATTTTGGCCCCCACTTCCGGCGACTGGCGCCCAAGTTGTTGGGCGCGGCTGGGGCGTTGTCAACGCTGCTTCCCAATCTGGGGGGCCCGAGCGCCGCCTGTAGGCGGCTCTACGTGGGGATCGTGCGATCGATGGCCCTGTATGGGGCCCCGATCTGGGCGGCTGACCTGACGGCCGGCAGCATCGCTGTCCTGCGAAAGCCGCAGAGAGCGATGGCCGTCAGAGTCATCAGGGGATATCGCACGATCTCCTTCGAGGCGGCTTGCGTACTGGCCGGATCCCCGCCCTGGGACCTCGAGGCGAAAGTACTCGCGTCGCTGTACCGGTGGCGCGAGGAAGCGAGGGCGCGGGGCGAGTGGCTTATGCAGCGACATATGGAGCTGCGTCGGTCACAGCTCCGCGCAGCCCTGGTGGCGGAATGGCGGGACAGGCTTTCACGCCCTACCGCCGGCCTCGCCACCATCGAGGCGGTCCGGCCAGTGCTCGAGCCCTGGCTCGGGAGGAGGCATGGCTCCCTGTCGTTTCGGGTGACGCAGGTGCTCTCGGGGCATGGTTGCTTCGGGAAGTACCTGTGTCGCATAAACAGGGAGCCGGACGCCCGGTGTCACCACTGCATCGACTGTCGGGAGGACACGGCGCGGCATACGCTGGCAGAGAGTGCCGCTTGGGAGGAGCCACGCCGTGCCCTCATCTCAGCAGTGGGCAGTGACCTGTCGCTGCCGGCCGTGGTCGAGGCGATGGTCGGCAGCGAGGAGTCCTGGGACGCGGTGGTATCCTTCTGCGAAACAGTCATGTCGCAGAAGGAGGCTGCGGAACGGGAGCGGGAGATCTCTTCCGCTCACCCGGCCCGCAGCAGGCGCACTGGGCGTCGGCAGAGGGCAGACAACGCCCTCTTCCGGCCCCCCTAAATGGGTCCAGGGACGGCGGACTTGGGGACGTCCGCCGCCCCCCATCACACTGGACCCGAGGTGGCGGCGCGTAGTGTTCCACGCGCGCCCCTTTCAGACGTCGCGGGGGGGGTTTAAACACCTCACCCCCCCCAGACTTGAGGTGGCCCGCAGAGGCGGGCCGGCACTAGCTGGGGATCGTGGAAGTCGCATTAGATCCCATGATCCCCGGTGCAAGTGTGGGACGGGAACACCGGGGTGGTTTTTAGTCAGTAAGAGTCTGACAGACCCCTCCGCCTACCCCAGGGCGGAGGACATCCATGAGGATTTTCCACCCCGGCAACAAAAAAAAAAAAAAAAAAGGTTAGATTAGTGTAACCTAACATCCCGCAACCTCAACAAAAAAAAAAAGATTTGTGAATCTGCAACATAATAAGGGTTACAAATAAAAGCAATCAAGAAATCGATAGGTACAGCCTGTTCCCAACTTCGTTGGTAAATAAGCTAAAATTAACCGTTTTTTTTAATAATTAACCGAAAAATCCTCTTGGATGTCCACCGCCCTGGGGCGGGTGGAGAGGTCTGTCAGACTCTTACTTACTAAAAACCACCCCAATGTTCCCTTCCTACAATTGCACCGGAGATCATGGGACCTTGTGTGACTTCCGCGATTCCCAGCTGGTACCGGCTTGCCTTTACGGGCCACTTCAGGCCCGCGGGGGGAATTAAATGAAATGAAATGAAATTGTTTATTCTGTAAATAGGATATCAGAATCACTTTTACACGTGATATTAAAAAACAATATTAAAAAATAAGCCAGATCAGTCGACATTTTCTATCTAACTACCCATGAGAAGAAATGGCGAAACAAACTGAAGAGTCTTTAAAGTCTCTTTTAAAGTCCTGACATAATCTTGGTCAGATCATGTAAGGACCATGTAGATCCATGTCTGAAATGGTCCATGAGGAAAGAACCACACAAATTTGAGTGGACCTGTCCAGTCAGTGCAAGCATTTGTCAGTAACCGTGTAGCTCAACTCAGAACTTAAGGAGCTCAAAGACTCGATGAACAATACCAAGGAAAGGACATTTGGGTAGGCCGCACAAGTACTCAAAATGCCAGACTATCATTAAAATTGAGAAAAAAAAAAAAAAAGAAATAAATAAAAATGACCCACATAGTGCTCACATTCACAATCATTAAAGTAATACAATAATTTTCAAGGTATATAAACTAAAAAAATATTCACGTAATTTTTAATATCCATCAATGTCAATATGTATAAATAATTGTATATAATGATGATTTTGCATAATAATTAAAATGTCAAGTTTTACGGTTTTATCACAAGGCTTATCAGAGCGAGCAGCTCAATCCCAAGCTTTTTTCTCTAATAATCAGAAATTTTAAAGTATCCTTTTTTACAAAGTTTGGTTTTAATACAGCTTTTAAATCGTTTAATGGGTAAATTTCGAATATCAATAGGAAGTTCGTTGTAAAAGCGTATACATTGACCGAGTTGATGAACGAGTTGCCTACTCAGTGGAGGCGAGTGTGAAGTACAGCAAGATTATGTTTATTCCTGGTATTTAAACTGTGGATATCGGACATTTTCTTAAAATTTGATATATTTTTGTGTATATACATAAGGTTATCAAATATATATTGAGAGGCTATAGTCAAAATATCTAGAGGGAGTGAGGTGTAAGACTCCCCGGCGAGTTTACAAAAACATTTAACACGTAATCCTTTATTTCTTACCAAAAGTATTTTGAATGTTCATATCCTTTACCTAACTTAAGAAATGCTGGGTTTCCTATACGAACTTTCAACCCCTCCCAGTCCCTCCACGCCTACCTCCCCCTCCTCCCCTCTCTATCACCCTCTTTAGACAAAAATGCCTATGTTCTTCTCTAGCATACCATCTATCTCCTTGTCAAATTTTATCGAAAAATAAAATGGTTTAGGCATAAAAAGGTGTCGCAAATTAACATGATGTTGGTGACGCTCTCGTCGTACACACTGTCAAGATGTTAGCCAAATTATTGTGGGTATAATAGTAAGTGGGTAAGGGCGGGCGTTTTTGGGGGACTGTCTTATGTAATTTTGACGTTCGAAAAGTGCTGATTCTCAGCCGAGTTTGAATAGATGACTTTTGATTTCGAGACAGAGTTGCTTTTGAATTTATAATATAAGTACCTACGGATTCACCATAGCCAAAAAAAAATCGGATGACAAAAGACGTCAATAATTGAAAGAAAATAAAATGAGGAAAAACAAAATCTTTTCTTCAAAAGCCATGTAAGAAAACTTTCGAAAAACAATTTCCAACTGCAGCGAGACGTGACACAAGCTAAATATGTTGCTGCCATATTCTAAAGACATTTTCCGTCACAACAGAGTATTCACACTACGCGGCACGTGCCCAGTTTGCGTGGACGATGTAAGACTCTGTAATATCCGGCACGTGTCTTACAATGGAATACGGATGACTTTTAATAGTTTATCGGTTTATTTTTGTGCAGGCTGCATAGATTTTGATTTTATTTAAAATGTACAACATAATTATGATCTGAAATGATTTTTGAAATTTGAATAGGTTTTTAGACAAAAACTAACATGCAAACTTAGATTTCTCTGTTAATAATACGTTTTTTTAGTCACTATGTTCTGTTAACACCTCGATACATACGTAGATTCGTGTTACGCTTGGCGTCGACATAATTTCACTGGCTGCAGTTAGTTAGTTTGCAGACAGCACCGTGACGTAAGCTCGACTTACTATTTAGTTTATTAATAGCTAGAAACAGAAATTATTATTATCTTCCAACTGCTAGTTCACGACCTAAGACTTTGGATGTGAAGCTACAGTTCGAAGAAATAATTTTATTTCTGTTTTACTAGGCTACCGAAATTTATTCCCACACAAGAGGGAGAGCAGCAAAGCTTGCTTTTTAACTGGAGTGAGGATTAAAACGAATTGCGATGATAGATATGGTCAAACATAACAACTGTTTGGAGAAGTTCGAAAAGAAAAAAAATAACAACTGTCAGATACAAACTACAAACAAAAACGATAATAAAGTAACATACCTACATACTTTAAAGAAAACACTCTTCTTTGTAACACTTTTATTGCGCACAACTGTACAGTCGCACATCAAGTTACTACAAACTGTCAAATTTTCTCATTCGATTTTGAAATTAACCGTCAACATTTTAAGGTTTAAAATCATTTGGAGAAATTTGACAGTTTGTGGTAAACTGATATGCTAGCGACTGTACTATTTCACAATCCAACAATAACTGACTCTGCACTACATTTTACTATTTATACGTTTTCTCTGTTTTTTAAAAAAATATTTTTTTTTTACTTTTGCTCCACCCAGAAATAACGACAATATCATAACATTATGTTATTTCTGTTTGCGTGTGTGTTGCTAAAGTAAAATCCTATAATTTTATATTTTTTTTAACATTTCGCCACACTTGGAATTTCTTCCTGTATCGTGGGTGCGTTTACAAACATAGAAACTCACAAACACAAACACCCAGACCCGGAACAATTACTTGCAGATCATACAAATATTTGTTCCGTGCGGGGATCGAACCCGCGACACGCTGCGCAGCAGTCGATCGCTCAGCTATTACGCAACCGTGTCGTCAACACACACACACACACATGTCGTCACATTGAGTTGCCATTATGAAAATACATTTAAAACTTACAATATTAATAATTTGTACTTTAACAGTGTTGCCACAGCGGATATTATAATTCGATATTAAAATACTACTTTTCTTATTATATCAAAGAACTTACGACACTACGTGTAGCCTGTAAAGAAAAGAATATCACATTTCTCAAATCCGACCCCCATCTTACCAAAGCTCCTGTTTCATACAAGCCTTGCAATAACTGGTTCTGAATCAATATGGCCGCTCTACTAGAAGGCGTTCGTTCCTCGTATGACGTCACTACACATGTTCCGTCCGGATATTGCAGTGCTACACTCTCAAACTTAACGCGGAGTTGAGCACTGTGACGTCAGAATATGGCTTAAGAATGAAGCGAGTTGGAATCTCGGTGTAATGTTATGTGGCAATATGGTGGAGATTAGAATTTAAATGTGGAACTAAAGAATGAAAATTGGCATAAGTAGATAAGCAGAGATCTATGTACGGGTACAGCCTGCGCTAAAGATGATAAATATCTAGCTGTCTTTAACATAAACTTTAAAACGTCATCATAATCTAAGAGCTAGCAATAATCCCCTCACTGCAGGGAACTTTTTCTCTCTGTATTGTTAACATAACCTGCCTGCCTGCTCAAAAACCTCAAATATACTCATGCAGTCATATTCAAGTATAAGTGAAGATTTTTTCACAAAAAATATTTATCCTCTAGCTGAACCGTACCATTGTCGCTACACACAATGTATCATATAAGGTAATATAAATCGAGAAGGTAGGGAATTAGCATGGTGCCACGTAGCCCATCGTTTGCATTAAGGTCCGCTGGCGACCTTAGATTAATGGACTTGGACGCGTATGTGCAAACTACTAAACTGTTTTTAGATTGATTCAGATCGCATGTATTTTAGTATTTACTTTTAATTACAAAAGTTGATTCAAGGTAGCTCAGCGCGCTATGGAGCGGGTTATACTCGGAGTTTCTTTGAAGAATCAGATATGAAGTTATCCAGAAGAGAACCGGAGTTATCGACATAACCTGCAGAGTAAGCAAGCTGAAGTGCCAGTGGGCTGGACATGGTTGCCGAAGAACCGATGGCCGGTGGAGCAGACGAGTCCTGGAGTGGAGACCGCGTGTCGGCAAGCATAGTGTGGGACGCCCCCCAACTAGATGGACCGACGACCTTAAAAATGTGGCTGGGACAGACTGGATGCGGAAGGCGGAGGACAGGGTGTTGTGGCGCAGCCTGGGAGAGGCCTATGTCCAGCAGTGGACTGCTATAGGCTGAGTTGATTGATTGATAAAACTTGCAGTATAATAGCATTGGCGTTAGAAAGAATAACATAAACAATTAATAATATTGTGGTCAGTTACGTATTAAACGACAAACTAAAGTCTAAAAATAAAAAATAACGGTAGCTCGACATAAAAAACGCAAACACTTCAGAACCTATACAATATTTGTCATCAACTCATCATTTCCTAATCGCAAACTTGACCTTGTGAATTAGAACGAGGCAAAGCAATAAGGAGTTTTTAACGACATCGTCAATAATTTCTGAATAAATTATGCGACCTTTAGGTATGATTATCATTATTAATTGAAGAGCATCTCCAATAAACTCCATCAATAATTTCGTAAACGACTGTTTACTTAAACTTCCTGTCTCTATTTGATTAAAAAGGTAAATTATTAAAACAATATCGCTTTATTAAAAAATCAAGGAAATAAGGAATTTGCATCCGTTGCAAAAAAAAACTGTCCTTTTGTACTAGATACTATAGCTGCCCCGACAGACGTTGTCCTCTCTAAATTTCAAAAATAACAAAATTCCCATAGAAAATACACTTTCAGTGTTCCAGAATTTTCCAATTTTCCCGGCAAGTTTCCAAATTTTTCTTTCCGTTATGGAGGCATCTACATCGCCACATGCGAACTACGCAACACACTGACGTCACGCAAAATCCTGCATCGCGCAAGCAGAGTTTACCGCGCAACTAGCATAATATATACAACATACCGACATCAGCCGTCGAGCAATTGCCCACCAGACACGACACCCATCTGGTCGGAGGGTCCTCCCTTTTCTATAGAGGATGAGTGAACTTACCTCATGCCTCTATACCCCCAGAGCGGGAGAAGTTATCTGATGATATCCCACCCAAAAAAAAAAAATGCCTCTATACCGCAGGCCCTGATTCGGACAATTACGAACATTTTAAAATTTGGCAAATTGGTCCAGCTGTTCTGAAGTGATGCGCTTACCAACGAACAGCATTTAATTTTTATTATACATTCATAATAGATAAAATATATTTCTATTATTGAACTTGTTAAATAAGCTACATTCCTATGTAATTCAAACATACGCGTCCCAAAAAACCGGTGAGTGTCCATTTTTCCTTTCTCCGCTTTACACCCTAGCTCGAGGGTAGAAAAATAACCCTCTTGCATAGTTGGGACCGAGTAGCGTCGGACATTCATAAGATATGACTTGTATACAAATGTGTGAAAAAGGTTCTGACAAATTATGTATATCATAAATAGCATTATGTAGAGTGACGTATTCACTTCCCTTAAGAAAAAAATCTTGTTCTTTTACTCAGTCTTCGTTTGTTTTATGAAATTCGCATATGTTATTTTGGAATCAGTGGTACATGGAACACCGGTTGTTAAGGCAACCGGTTGTTATTCAAATGTTAGCACATCCGGATTGAAGGACCAAATTATAAAGAGGCGCATAGGAATTGACAATTGGTTCTCAATTTGAATCTGTGGTTCGCAATCGAAAGTGTACTATGTAATTAAAAAATACAGAATAACCTATTTTGACTATAATTACTCACTACTAAGCCTCGACCGCATCCTGGAAGGTCAGTACGACTGCCGACCTTGCTGACTTGCTAATGTTTTTGTCATGATATGAAAACTCGTGCCTCGGAAAGCACGCTAAGCCGTTGGTAGTCTTTAAGGGGGTATAGTCCCAGTCGCCCCCACATGGATTGCCACCAGGTGGCAATTGGGAGAAAAAAATCCCAGTTGCCACCGGGTGGCGACTGTCCCCCTATCACTGACAGGGGGTCAGATGAAACTTTTTATTCCTGTTTGTCCCCCACAGAATTTAGGATGCAAGAATTTAGGAATTTCTAGGAGAATTTAGTATGCAAGAGCGAGCGAAGCGAGCTCGGGACTTGGGGCACCCCGACTCGGATAGGTTAGGTTCGAAGGGGATGGCGGGGTCTAGTGAGCGAGCGGAGCGAGCGAACTCAGACCCCGCCATCCCCTTCGAGGTTATTTTTTTTTAAACCCTAGAGGCCCGCGAAGCGGGCCTCATGCTACGCCTTTTAATCGACAAGTGTTTTGAGGTTAGGTTAGGTTAGGTTACCTAGGCAGTGACCTGTCGCTGCCGGCCGTGGTCGAGTCGATGGCTGGCAGCGAGGAGTCCTGGGACGCGGTAGTATCCTTCTGCGAAACAGTCGTGTCGCAGAAGGAGGCTGCGGAAAGGGAGCGGGAGATCTCGTCCGCTCACCCGGCCCGCAGCAGGCGCACCGGGCGTCGGCAGAGGGCAGATAATGCCCTCTTCCGGCCCCCCTAAATGGGTCCAGGGACGGCGGACTCGGGGACGTCCGCCGCCCCCTATCACACTGGACCCGAGGTGGCGGCGCGTAGTGTTCCACGCGCGCACCTTTGAGACGTCGCGGGGGGGTCTAACACCTCACCCCCCCGCAGACTTGAGGTGGCCCGCAGAGGCGGGCCGGCACTAGCCGGGGATCGTGGAAGTCGCATTAGATCCCAAGATCCCCGGTGCAAGTGTGGGAAGGGAACACCGGGGTGGTTTTTAGTCAGTAAGAGTCTGACAGACCCCTCCGCCCACCCCAGGGCGGAGGACATCCATGAGGATTTTCCACCCCGGCAAAAAAAAAAAAAAAAGCAAAAAAAAAAAAAAAAACAAAAAAAAAAAAAAAAAAAAGGTTAGGTTACCTAAACCACTAGTCTTTAATTTAATGTAATGTTGCAGTATGTGTGGCATTAGTTTATTTATAATTAAGAATTAATATATTAAATTCTGTGGGGGACAAACAGGAATAAAAAGTTTCATCTGTCCCCCTGTCACTGATAGGGGGACAGATGAAACCGTTAAGGAGTGAATAAAGTTCGAACTGTCCCCTCATTGCTAACAGGGGGACAGATCAAACTTTTTTTTCCTATCTGTCACCTAAGGGGACAAAGCGGGGTGACAGATCGGAATAATCTAAAAATAACAGTGAAATATAGTGATGAGGGGGTTTGGCGATCCACGCCGCAATGTACAGCGATTTGAAGTGGGGGCAATAAGGTCCCAGTCGCCACCCGGTGGCAACTGGGATTTTTTTCTCCCAATTGCCACCTGGTGGCAATCCATGTGGGGGCGACTGGGACTATATCTTTAAGGGTAGCCAGAACCCGGAGGACACGGTGGAGCATACAGTGGAGGTCTGCCCGGCTTGGGCAGAGCTCGGCCATGGTACGGAGCGAGAGGGCATGGGCAGCCGTCACCTCCGACCAGCAATGCTTGCGAAGGAGGAGAAGGGACGGTTGAAAGAAACGCAAGTTTCGCGCCCACTCGCCCCTAGCCGCCGCAGGAGACGCCCTGGGCGTCGGGAATCCCGGGCGGATTTCCGGCCACCGTAGGCGCGGGCTTGCGGACGGTGAGCGATGGGTAGCTCACCGTCCGGTAAGGACCAGGCCCGGGTCGACGGCGCGTTGTATTCCACGCGCGCTTCAAAGAGATGTAGTCAGCACAAGTGTAGGGGTCTACTAGGGCCGATGCCGGCGGGGTCGCGGGAAGGTACTAAAGGGTCACCAAGGCCCCTGGCAACACAGGCAACAGGAAGGAATACGGGTGGGTTTTAGTCAGTAAGAGTCTGACACACCCTCCCGCTCCGCCCAGAGCGGGAGAAGTTATTTGATGATTTCCCATAAAAAAAAAGGGTAGCCAGAAGCCCGAAAGTCTGACTAAGTACCAGTTTTACCAAGGAATATCGTATTATCCAAAAACTACGTTGTGGAGGTCAGATAGGCAGTTGCTTCATGTAATATACTGGTATTCAGCTGCATCCAGTTATACTCGAAGCCGACCCCAACGTAATTGGGAAAAGGCAGATAATGATGAAAACTCTTGCGAATGCGAAACACCAGGAAGAGCGTAACAACATTTAAATATTAATATGTGCATGAATCCAAAAACTTATATCCGAAACTAAGCATGCCTGCATGCATAATCAGCCTTGAATGTGAAAAGTAATGGATATTTTTATTTAATATTTAGGTAATCGACACATTGATGAAGCGTCCAGATAATGTGAGAAAGTTAACATAACATAACGACTATTTTTGCCGCAGGGGTTAGGCAGAGGTGGACCTAGTGTCAGAAGTAAGTAGCGGATATTGCATAACCTAAATCTAAAAATAATGCATAAGTGAAGAAAATGGCATGGTATTGGGTAATCAGCCCCCTCTACCTTACATAATCATCCTATAATGTCCCCACTGCTGGGACACAGGCCTCCTCTCTGTGAGAAGGAGTAGGCCGTAATCCAACACGCAAACCCAGTGCGGGTTGGTAGATGTCCGAAACAAAGCACCAACTAAAATAACCCAAAATCTACATACAATTAAGTAAAAACAATATTACAAGTTTCGTGAAGAACGCGATTCTCTTTAAACCACAAAATTGGCTGTGTTCAATATCTAAAATATGATAATTCTGCGTTCATAGAATGTGGAGGCTAAGAAGTTAGACCGTAAGGTTGCCGGTCCGAACGTTCGCTGAATATTAAATAGGGAAATAGAATAGTTAATACGCGGGTTTAGGGTGAAAAAAAATACATGTATGAAAGTCAATTAGGTGGAATATTTGGGTTATGAAATTTGAAGTGAGAGGAATTCGAATTGAGCTAGAGAAGCGAAGCGTGATGGCAAATACAAAAAATCGTCAATCCTTTAAAAATCAAAAGTCATTTATTTAAAATAGGCTGAGAATCAGCACTTTTCGAACGTCAAAGTTACATAAGACAGTCCCCCAAAAACGCCCGCTCTTCACCACTTCCTAGTTCATTAGCTGGGTAGAAGAAGTGGTACAAAAACTCCCCAGCAGCACACCTGTCTGTTTAGTTATATAAACTTAATTCTATACAAATCGTATGCAAAGTAATTAACATTACGAAACACAAAACATTAAATTAAATTACTTGCTGTATGTTAGCTAGCACACGCCAATATACCAACAAAACAATGAAAACTGTACTCAAGCAGATAAAAATTACAACATAAAACCGTAAACAGAACCTAAATAAAAGCCACCAGGCATAAAGGGCGTGCCCGTTTACATAAGGCTATTTCTGTAACTCGAAGTGAGAAATGATAAACTAGCACCATCGAAGTAAAATAAATAAACAATTACTAATGACAATAATAAAACCATGGTCAGCAAGATGACCAGTCACCACAAGCAGCACCCGTTCACGAGCATAACGTAAAGATCTGCCATCACCCGCCTCGCCATTTCAAATTCAAGACATATTCTATTATATATTTTTCTATACATATAATAAATTAGTAACGAGGTCATAACTGTGAAAACATTAATTGCTACGAGGTAGGCCACGGTTCTTGTTGATTACGGAACCCTAAAAAAGTATATGGGTCTTGTAATCCTTATTACACGCAGCTTCCACCTATACCGTAATAATGACGACGTGTGAAAGTGTTTCTTTGACCCAATTTCATAATCAGCCTATAATGTTCGCACTGCTGGAATACAGGCATACTCTCTGTGAGAGGGAGTGGACCGTAATCCACCACGCGGGCCCAGTGCGGGTTAGTAGATGTTACATGTCTTCGAATTTTTGGTTCTAGGACATGCCGGTTTCCTCACGATGTTTTCCTTCACCGTTTTGAGAGCAGAGTTGATGAAATTGCTCCACTGCTCCTCGATTAATAGAAACCCCAATTTATAGAAATAAAATATCATTTAATAAACTGTTACGCCTCACTGCCTCAGCCGATAACAGCGCGCCACTCGAGCCAGCCAATCCTAGCCAAGCCAATCCACCGCCATAACTACCGGTCGCCTCCGGTGGGGGAACCGCTATATAATGATCTGCGAGCTCATTTTCGCTCTCTTGTTGCTGCGATTGGACGACTAAGCTGAAACTCTGTTTGGTTGTGTTTTGGATAATATTAAATCAGTGTGATTATACAGTTCTGCCTCTTTGTTTATGCCCTTCTGTTACATCTCAGAAGTGGGATAAATACAAAAAAAAAAACTATGAAGCGTAATCACGCCGATGCGGCAAGGGTAGGCTGTAGGGCAGGTAGGCGTGAATCCCAATGTGAAGAAGCATCCGTAAAAAGCGACAATGAAGATGACGTCACATCACCAGACACTCCTCCGGCCCGGAAAATCCTTAGAAGACTATTAGAAACCGAGGTACAAAAAGCCATGCGTGAGTTAAGCGAAGAGGTACCCTCCATCACTACAAGAAAAGAGCTCCGTGCGGCCTCACTGATACCAGAGTTTGACCCCGACAGTGAAGAATGCACTACTGCGTCAGCATGGCTCAAAAAGATTGACCAACTCGGCGAGATTCATGGCTGGAGCGAAACTACGAAGTCATTCTACCTGCAAGACAGATTAAGAGGTCAAGCTAGAAGATGGTATAATCGGCTTGATGAATACGATTACTCCTGGGAAGATTGGAAGCAGATGTTGATGCGTGCGTTTCCCAGACATCGCGATTTCGGGAACATGTTAGAAGAGATGATGAACAGGAAGAAACAAGTTACGGAATCGATGACGAAATACTACCAGGACAAAGTGGCCATGTGTTTCCGGTGTAAGTTGTCCGACAACGCGACTGTTTCCTGCATCATTCGCGGTCTACCACCATCACTCCAAGCGAATGCAAGAGCTTACCAGTGCGAGCGACCTGAAGAATTATATGAAGGCTTCCTTTGTGCGTTAGATGACTACCAACCGCCGTCAACGTCAAGCGGAACACGTGTGCCAAATAAAGATGCCAACAATCGACAGGGAAACGAAAAAAAATATACCCCTATCAACCCGGATGTCGACCCGTGTCCGCGCTGTAAAAAAACTGGCCACATACTACGTAACTGTCCATATCCGGATTCCCGAACATGCTTCAAATGTGGTAAGCAAGGCCACATTGCTACGCGGTGCGTAAACGCCCCAAAACTTGCGACACAAGCCGATGACAAAGTCAAAGAAATCAAGCTTCTACAAAACTACAGCAAGATTTACGAAAAAACGGTAAAAATCAATGGCATATACGTTAAATCTTATATTGATACCGGCAGTCAAGTTAACGTGCTCTCTACTCACGTGTCAAAACTGCTGGATCTCAAAATCAACCCGTCTAACACCGTCCTCAAAGGCTTCTCTGGACAACATTTACCCAGCCGCGGGGAAGTAGCTTTCCAGCTGGATATCGATGGCATACTTATCCCCTGCAAGGCTCATTTATCAAACGTGGATATGGGGAACATAAATCTATTGGTTGGGCAGCCAATTATTAACAGCGACGGTATGACTTTGGTAGTCAGCGATGGAAGAGCCACTCTCAAACAAGACATCGACTTTACAAGACACATGGATGTAATTGAAGAGCGCACTCACTTTAAGGACGTCACTGCAGAAAATGAGTGCCTACTGCCCGGACTTTCCATCATCAAAGTTAACGTGCTGGACAATGATGAAGACCACGATGTCGTCACTACGCCACAACATTATGAGCTGCGAGGTGTAACCTACTCCATTCCTGCCACCTTGCTACGAGGCCCCGTCGGGTATATCAAGATCATCAACAATGGCACTCAAAACATCATCTGGGAGCCTGGCGAAGTACTGACCAGAGCCGACAGCTGCGTCACTACGCCACTACCGGATGTTCAGGTTCGTCAACAAAATTTCACTTTGCCATTGACTTCCGCAGCCAAAGCCAATAATGACTATAGCCATCCTATTGAGTCTCTCTTGCACACTAGCCTAGCCAATGTAAGCACTATTGGGGGAGTAAACGTAGATAATATCAGGACGGGTAAATTGAATAAAAACGATCACGATAGTTTAATCACTTTATTGACGAATTACAGTGACTGTTTTGCGAATAAAACACAAGACTTAGGATGCACAGATTTATTACAAATGAGAATAACATTAACAAGTGAACAGCCTATATACCGCCAACCTTACCGTTTGTCTCATAGTGAGCAGGACATAGTTAGGTCCAAAGTCTCCGAGTTATTAAATGCAGGTATAATCCGAGAGTCCGAGTCATGTTTTGCTTCTCCAGTTATCCTTGTAAAGAAAAAGAACGGCGACAGTAGGCTCTGCGTCGACTTTCGGGCGCTTAACGCCATTACAGTCAAAGATAGGTATCCGTTGCCCAACATCGATGATCATGTCTCAAAGTTAGCTGGCAAGAATTTCTTCACAAGTCTTGATTTAGCACAAAGTTACCATCAGGTTAAAATCGCCCCTGAAGACATACACAAAACAGCTTTTATAACCCCGCAGGGTCACTTTGAATATACGCGTGTTCCATTTGGTCTGGCTAACGCACCGTCTGTTTTTATGCGACTCATAAACAAGATCGTAGATTCTATACGAAATTCCAATAACGTTTCTAAAGGCGGTAGTACGAAAACTCGCCACGACTTTTCGAACGAATATGAGGTATTAGCATTTTTAGACGATTTGTTACTACCTTCTATCAATGTGCAGTCCGGTTTAGAAATTTTAGAGAAGGTTCTACATAAATTAAAATCAGAAAATTTAAAGCTAAATATGAGCAAGTGTTCATTTTTACAAAATAAAATCACATATTTGGGACATGAAATTTCATCGAATGGTATTCAACCAGGTGAATCGAAATTGGCAGCAGTGTCGCAGTTTCCCATCCCTAGTAACGTTCATGAGATACGTCAATTTATTGGGCTATGTAGCTATTTTCGTAAATTTATTAAAAATTTCGCAATAATTTCGCGCCCAATAACAGATTTGACAAAGAAAAACGCTGTGTGGAATTGGGGCAGTGAACAATTGATCAGTTTTGAACAATTAAAACAGTGTCTGTGTACAAAACCCATACTTGCTTTATACGACCCTGCACTGCCAACGGAGATTCACACGGATGCATGCAAATCAGGTATCGCAGGTATTTTGTTACAAAAACAGACTGATAATTCACTACGCCCCGTTATGTATTTTAGTAGGGTAACTAGTAAGGAAGAAAGCATGTATCATAGTTACGAGCTTGAAACGCTCGCTGTGGTCGAATCATTGCGCAAATATAGGGTGTACATTGTAGGTAAACACGTTAAGATCGTGACTGACTGCACGGCTGTTCGTGCCACCCTAACAAAACGTGACATTATCCCGCGTATTGCCAGGTGGTGGTTGTCAATCCAAGATTTTGATATGAGTGTAGAGTATAGACCCGGAGAAAGAATGAAACATGTAGACGCGTTAAGTAGGAACCCAGTCGATACTATGAATGTCAATCGCCTTGAAGTGTCAGACTGGTTCTATACCGTCCAGTACCAGGATGACAAATTAAAGCGAATAATTGACCAGCTTAGGGATGGCTCAGCTGCTACTGAAATAACCAACAATTATGTGTTCTTAAATGATAGGCTATATAGAAAGACATTGCATGGTAATCGCCTCGTAGTGCCAGCATTAGCTCGATGGAGGCTTATTCAAATGCACCATGATGATATTGGGCATGTGGGTATCCAAAAATGTACAGATTTGATTAAAAAAGATTACTGGTTTCCCAAAATGACTCGCTTTATTCAAAAGTATGTTAATGCATGTCTTAATTGTGCTTATGGTAAAGGTGATCATGGAAAGAAAGAAGGAAAATTGTTCCCTATTCCCAAACCCACAGAGCCTATGATCATGGTGCATATTGACCATTTAGGCCCCTTTTGCAAAACAGTGAAAGGTTATCAGTATATGCTAGTTATGACATGTGCTTATTCAAAATTTGTTATTGCTGAACCCACTCGAACAGTCAATTCGGTAGAAACTATTAGAACACTTAAGAAAATATTTAGCTTATTTGGATACCCTGTTAAACTTATAAGTGATCATGGGAAGGCTTTCACCAGTAGATATTTTAAAAAGTTTTCAACTGACAGGCAATTTAGGCATATTTTGACCTCAGTTGCATGTCCGCGAGCCAATGGTCAAGTGGAACGGACTAACCGGACCATATTAAATGCGTTGCGCGCCACAGACTCTAGCGAGGCTGCGAATAATTGGGCCAACAGCTTACCTGACATTATCTGGGGTATCAACAATACCGCAAATGAAAGCACAACATACAGGCCCTATGATTTGATGTTTGCCAAAAGTGCTAGGCCACGTTGCGATGTCATTACTAACGAAAATATTTGTGAACCAGTGGAGGTTAGGCGTAACAAAGCTAGTGCTCAGTTAAGGGTAGCAAGCGATAGGATGAAACGTAACTTTGACAAAAAACGGAAAACAAGTCATATCTATAAAAAGGGTGATTTAGTTCTTTGGCGGCAAGCACCGACAAGCAGTGCCACAAAAGTTAACACTAAACTGGATGACATTTACTCAGGTCCATATATTGTAACCAAGGTTGTGGGTAATGACAGATATAGGATCCGTAGTATCAAAGGACTCCGAGGTTACAAGGCCTTTACAGGCCTGGTTGCAGCGGATTCCTTAAGGCCTTATTGCAGTACAGTCCCTATATCTGACAGTGCCAGTAGTTGTGATGAACAACTTGAAACTGAAGACCTTTTTGACCTGCTTGAAAGTTAACCAAGCCTTCTCCCATTGCGGGAGCAATCATTGTTTCAGGACGGCCGAATGTTACGCCTCACTGCCTCAGCCGATAACAGCGCGCCACTCGAGCCAGCCAATCCTAGCCAAGCCAATCCACCGCCATAACTACCGGTCGCCTCCGGTGGGGGAACCGCTATATAATGCTCTGCGAGCTCATTTTCGCTCTCTTGTTGCTGCGATTGGACGACTAAGCTGAAACTCTGTTTGGTTGTGTTTTGGATAATATTAAATCAGTGTGATTATACAGTTCTGCCTCTTTGTTTATGCCCTTCTGTTACAAAACATATGTTTTTATAGGTAACTCATTCCATACAATGTTAACGTAGGTAAACGAAAACGACCCAAACCACAGAAGGCTTTCTTTCTTACCCCCATTCAAACCTAAATATTTCCTTCAAAACATCCCTACGAATAACTCGGAGTGTAACAGATAACATTACCAATGAACACTCAAAACTGAAGCACAGGAAGGTAACGCTAAAAATGAGAACGGACATATCGCCCAGGGCCCCATCAATCCTTCGACATTCCGAGCCCCAAGGGCGAAGGGGGATGCTAATATACTTCACATAATTAAGAGACACGAATTTTATGATCGCATTTTCTGAACTGGCACCAAAAGGGCAATTGGTTATTGTGTTTTATTCTGTTTTATTCAACAAACTATTCTCTATGTTCTTAAATGGCACTAACGATTTGCCCTGCTTCATACCGTTTTTACGACTTGACAAAACATTGAGATTTTTTTATTATATGTTATAGAATAGTATACTCTTTTCGTACCACTTTCTCAAAAAAGTGACATTCTATGCCACAAAAAGCGAACATAACAATAGTCATTTTTAATCTGTTAAAAACAGGGAAAGAAAATTGTACTGAATTTCATTTATCCTCTAGGGGGAGAATGTGATTTAAATTTGGAATACTTACCGAAATTTATACTGAACTACATCTGTGTTTACACCATTGAGTTTATATATAAAGCATTATACATCTTTTTGAAAAAGGAATACGCATTTATGATGCAGTTATGATTACTAAATAAAATTACGAAAACCGACGAGGCCGTATGAGCTTGATGCCTTTGCTTTTCCGACAAAAAAATATTAGTCTAGGAATTTGCCGCGTTTTTGTTTTCTTCAAATACATAAACGTTAAGTTTATTTTAATTTATTTTTATAAATAAGTTAATGTTCTAAAAATACCTTACTATGTTAAATCAAAGCGATAGTGACAGTGAATTGTCGGATTCCATCAGTGCAAATGCTGCCGCAATTATAAATAATTTGCTTCCAACAAAATCCAAGGAAAATTATTTAAAAACTTATGAAGAATTTTCAACGTGGAGAAGTACGAAAGGCCTATTAATTTCAGAATCAGTACTTCTTGTCTATTTTGATTATTTATCCAAGACAAAGAATCCGATTACACTTTGGTGTATATACTCAAAACTGAAAGCTACAATAAGCATCAAACACAGCATTGAAATAAATAGATTCACGAAATTACTGGCTTTTTTAAAAAGAAAATCCGACGGGCATTGCGCAAAGAAGTCTAAAATTTTTACGACTCAAAATGTGGAAAAATTTCTTAATGAAGCTCCTGACGAAATTTTTCTGGCCACAAAAGTAAGTATACATGATTTAACTATGAATATTTCGTATCTTAGTAATGGTAATTATTCTATATATTTACCTGTTTTTATCTTTGTTATAGGTGGCCTTAATTTTTGGACTCAATGGTGCTTGCCGCGGATGTGAACTTGTAAACTTAAAGGTGGAGGACGTTGAAAATCATTCCAATGAGTTGCTGCTGATTAATTTAAAGGAAACTAAGACAAAGAAAAATACTAAAATTTACTAAAAAATATACTAAAAAAGCTTCCTCTCTCCTACCCTCTTGCTGTGCCCTACAGGGTCCATAATGATCTCAATTATATAGTTACCACCTAAGTACACATTATGGTAAAGCAATAAAGATATTGAGTATTGAGTATCATTCATAAATATCAAGCATAAATATCAAGCATTACGTCCCACCAACATGGAAAACAATAGATTTTTATAAACTATCGGAATGGGAAATGTACTCGACAAGCCATCGGCAAAAATAAAATTAGCAATATGCCAAAGGAAATTGCTAAATATTTAAAACTGAAAGATGTTGAACTCTACACCGGTCACTGCTTTAGAAGAACTTCGGCGACTTTCTTGGCGGATTCAGGGGCGGATATTACGTCAATAAAAAGACACGGTGGTTGGAGCTCTGATGGAGTAGCTGAGGGTTATATCGAAAGCTCAATGGCGAATAAAACCATATTAAGTAGTCAAATTAACAAAAATATAAAACTTAATCCATCAGAGCCACAACTATCAACTTCCGGCATCTTATCTTCGTCCGTAACTCACGATGCACCACCACCACTATCTCCGACGTATACTATCTACAATGAAACGCAAGTTCCTCAGACGCAAGAACAGAGAAATACTCAAATCAACTCATCAACAATAAATGTAACTCTCTCTATCAATAATTGGACCAATGTTTCGAATGTTAACTTTTACTTTTAATTGTCATTATTTTTAATAAATGCTTATCTCATATTATTATTGTGTTAATTTTTTCGCAAATGGTACGAAAAGTAGAGTATTTTCCTCGGTGATAAAGCTGTCTTACTCTTGGGTAAACTTAAATCCCTCGCTACACTCAGGACTCGTCTTAAATCCCTCGCTTCGCTCGTGATTTAAGTTTTTAACAACCTCGCTACGCTCGGGAGTAAATCTCGAGTCCTTCGTTACGCTCGAGATTTAAATCGTCATCCGCGACAGAAGACACTGCTTTATCTCCTTGGTTAATAATCTACTATTATTATCTATACCGTAAAAATGACATATACAAATGTAGAAATTTTACATAGGGTGACACAATGAGCGGTCTTATCGCTAAAAGCGATCTTTTAAAGACAACCTTTGGATGAATTAGGGGGGAAAGGAGAGACAATACTGCACGTAGTCTGTGGTGTACCATTCACATATATACAATAAATACATACATACATACATACATAAAACATATCACAATTATTTATATAATATATTCAATAATAATCATAAAACTAGTTTTAAGAACAAAGAAAATAAAAAGTGTTATATTATTATATGTAACATATTATATATATGTGTACGTATATTATTATTATTATATGTAAGTTTAATCAATGTATTATATTCCGGAATAAATTCTCTAAATGATGGTGAAAGTTTGGATGCTTGCGAGTTTGGAAAATCTTATCTTGTGTAATTGACGTTAAACCTGCACCCTAATTGTGTAACACAGTTTGAATCATAATCTGAGAGTTTTGAAGCCTATGGCTAACCCATTGCTTCATAGGTTTAAAAACTCGTCTGCTCAGCAACGTAAAAAACGCAATGGACGTGGGTGAACTGTCAAAATGAAACCGGTTACGATCAATCGTAATTATATGTGTGTCACGCAATTGCCCCTCTTGTAGAACTAGTCACTTGCTACGCCGTAGCTGACGTAACCTTGACGGTTACGTCGTAGCAAGTGTGCAAACGTAAAAAGCAAAAAGTTTCAAAATTGGAACAGGAGAAATTATACACAGTTTGAGTTGCACTATTGATGTACGAACACACGTACGTTTGAACTCATGTTTCATAGTTGGTCTTTGCTACGACAGTGTAGACCTTTGTAGCTCCTTGAGAATTCAAAAGTTAACTTGTAAATGGTTTAATTGTAATGAACGTGTCAGATAAATGGATAAGTGGATGGAATACTATATGTATCCACTAAATTAGCAAGTTTCGAGTGTCAGAATGGTTACTAGTTATGTACTGTGTATGAAAGTACCTATGAATATGGTGTGTAGGGAAAGGATTTCAAGAAGAAAAGCACAGAGAGACAAGACTAGGTATTTATTTAAAGTAGGCTTATCAGTTAAAGAGAAAACTAGTTGTCCGTTCCTAAACTAGGTCTTCATGGAGAAGAAGGACAAGAAACTCCATGGCAGCTTGGTTAAAGTATTTTATAAACACATTTTTAAATTAGTATACATTATCTTTATCACAGTAATCTCTTCGACCATTTCTAAAAGCTATCGAAATGTATCAACGGAATGAAACAGAACATGAATATTCCTTAACTCGATTTAACACAAGACATATTATAACATATACAGGAAAACAATGTTATCAGCAATAATCAAGTTATAGGATCAATTAACTTACGGAAAATGACAGGTAGTCAATATTTTACAACAGTTGTATCAAAAAGTCCTCTAACTCGCGGATCCACATCTCTTGTCTAGTCTGAAGTCTCCCCATCTTACCCAAGTACAACCCACGTTGCCGCCATTTTAGACCAATCGCAGATGGTCACCAATTATTGTTTACTCATTTCTAATTTATGTAATAATTAACAAATCGAAGGTAGTGGAACCTTTTTAAAACTTAATAAGATAATTTAGCAATTTAGTATGTACCTACTTATTTGTAATCGAAAAGTTAACTTATAAGTTATTAACATCAACTTACAATTTCAGGAAATCGTTTTAAACTACTTGTTATTTGAAAATAGCAATATAAAATCGTAATAAACATTATAGTATAATTTTAATTGTACCTTAATCATCTATTGTAATTCTAAATTAATAAACATTTGTTTTGGTTAATCTAAAAACCACCAACCATAACTTAGGTTTTGATATACCTACTTTTCGTCTAGAAACGTTGTTCGTAATAGTAGTCTTTTAATCCACAATAAAAACCTTTGGTAAAGAACAACTTATACATCGAAATACCATACACAATCAAGGAAATATTTCAAAATACTATTTATAATTCTGTTATTATTTAATTTTAGGTGAAAGTAAGATAAGTTTTTGTATTTATTTAGACTGACTCAGATCACAGGTTTCGTCCGGAATTGATTGTTCATCTTGGAACACTGCGATAGTTTAGAATAAGAATTAAATCGACGATTAATTTTTTATGATGCTACATAATCTGTCAAACGCTTTTAGTTTAAGTGTTTAGCTAGCGTAGCATTGCTACGGCGTAGCCACTGAGCCTTTTTGAAAGAAGCCAAAAGTATACGTTTTTATCTGAAATTTGTGAAGTAGAGGTACAACATGTATAGACCCTGTACAGGTATAAAACATCTATAACTACCAAAATAGTGAAATAAACTGTATTTCTACTTGTAAAGTGCAAGAACAAAGCGAACGTAGTTCACATAAATTACAACAAACTTATCTTTCACATTTTTCTTCAGATATGAGAATTTAAAACCTAGTCGCTAAAATAAAGTGCTAGGTAGTCTAGATTTTTTGTATCGTGCTCTATTCAACTCAGGTGAAACCGTGAAATAGAATTTCAGATTAGAATGTGCTGCAATAAAATTTTATTTTACAGAGGAATTGATAGAATTGTTCTAGTGAATAATGTCGAAGTTATATATTTCATCTGTTGTAAAATATATTCAGTATCATAATTATTATTATTGCTATTATTTATTTATTTCAACCAACTTAGGATCATAGTGTACAATTAAAATCAACAACACAATTAAAATCAACATCACAATTAAAATTAAGATCAAAAATTAAAATTATAATAAAATTAAAACAAATTAGAATAAAAATTAAAACACAAAACTAAAATTGTTATAAAATTAAATCAAATTAGAATCAAATTACAACACAACTTAAAATGATTATAAAGTTAAATCAAACTAAAATCAAATCAACAATACGTAATGTAACAAATGTATAATGTACGTATAATTATGTAATGTAATTTAAATCTAAGATACCAACTGCAAATGTAATTTTTAGCGTTCCGTAGTCAACGTTCCGTGGGAACCCTTATAGTTTCGCCCTATCCGCCTACCTGTCTGTCTGTCTGTCCACAGCTTAGCTCAGAGACTCTTAGTACTATAAAGCTGTAATTTGGCATGGGTATACATGTTAATCACGCCGACAAAGTGCTAAAATAAAATCTGTGCATTTTATTTTGGGTACCTCCCTTAAACGTAAAATGGGGATGATACTCGTCTATCCCATAGTATGGGATATCGTTGGATAGGTCGTTCAAAAATATTGCGGGTCTTTGGAAACCTTTTTTCGATTCAGGGATCCGTTTGCGTAATATTAAGCTTGAAAGTGCTCATTTTTGTTAGAGTCAAGTGTCCCCCCCCCCCCCATCACAGCTTAGTAGTCTTTACAAGTTAATAGTTGACCAACTTACATTTGCAGTATGGGAGAACATTTTAATCAACTACAATGTTAAGCCAACTAAGAAACACTTCATTGCGCGTGGTCCGACACGCACTTGGCCGGTTTTTATTGAAGTTACTACACATTAAGTTATGATCAATGTTTATTCTTTATCTATATGAGAAAACGCTTTTCCCTCGCAATTAGACCCAGTGTCCTATATGGGAAAGAAGTATTGAAAATTGGTTTGATTCATAAAAATAAATACACACGTTGTAAAGAAGAGCAAACACACAATTTCACATGTACTTCTAAAATTACGGATTCAATTTTGTAACATTATGGCTCTCAACAACACTGCATCTCTCTCTCTCTTCTCCTACATTAGAAGGAGAGAGAGCACTAACTTGGAACAAGAGTGAATTTGCAAGCGTATTTACTTCCAACATGGCTCCGGGCGTTGTTTTTAGCCAACGATCTGGTTTAGACCGGATATTACAAGTCGCTTGACGCCTTGACGCGACTCCAATATTGTGCTGTTTTGAAGTGTTTTGTAAAAAAAAATTGAAACAACATTTTTAAGAAAAGGAATATTATATAAACATAAATAAATCAGTAAAATTCTTGTAGCAAAATAACCTTAAGATCTTTGTGGCCCAGAGGATTAAGGAGCTGTCATATCAAGTTATTTTTGAAATTACTGAAATATTATATTACAAAGAAAGTAAATGGACAAAATAAACTTGTCTACAAACAGCGTGGATTTTTTTTTCTCATTTGAAACGAAGATTGTACAGAGGAACATAAATACTGTCCTATCTCATATTTAAACCAACACCTATATCTTACTCTGTATCAGGTGTACCGTAATTCCATTTCTAAATCCACAACAACAACCCACAGAAAATCACAAAACAAATTAGAGAACGAAAATATCCATCATATACACAATAACAAAAAAAACATGGTAACAACTATTACCTACGACACTCACATCCAATATCTCTGCCTAGCCCCTACGGAATATAGCTCGTACAAAAAACTAAACCATACATTCTTGCCATCAAAAGATGAGTGACAGACAAACAAAAACCTTTTACTGTCAACAACTACTATAAGGAATATCGCACATTTTTTCATTAGAAATCTCAAAGGACAGTCCCTGTGAGCCGAAAAAGTGATATGGGGGCGTCCCCAAATTGTGGCCATTAATTTGAACCTTGGACATGACTGTGAGGGGATGACAGGCCCATTCTGAGTCGTCTAGTTTCGTAGAAAGTTGTTGTTCTATTTTGTTGCCTTTATACATAAAGTGTTGGATATTGTTGATATGTGGTTTACTGTTGGTTAGTTTAAAAATGCCTTTCAAAGTCTAGAAAATGTTCTTTTCTTTTTTTAACTTTCATTGACAGGTTATATTAGATTTCTTAGGACCGGGAAAGATTTGAAACTACACAAGAACACAAGAGCAAAGACTTGTAATCAATATATTATATGTCTGAAATCGCCAACTCGTCTTGATCAAGCGTGGTGTTCAATGGTCGTGTCTTCTCTGTCTGAGAAGAGGGCTTTGCCCTGCGGTGGGGCAATATAGAAAGTCCGAAAGGAATACTGAGGCCCCTGGCAACACAGGTAACGGAAGGAACACGGGTGGGTTTTAGTCAGTAAGAGTCTGACACACCCTCCCGCTCCGCCCGGAGCGGGAAAAGATATTTGAAAATTTCCCACCCATAAAAAATAAAGGCTGGTATTAGTGCCGTAATCCATCATGCGGGCCAAGTGCGGGTTGGTAGATGTCACATGCCTTCGAGTCTTTGGTTCTAGGAAGTGTCTTACGATGTTTTCCTTCGCTGATTTGAGAGCAGTGGTGATGAAATAATTTACACAAAGTAAAGTGCCTGCCTGGGTTCGAACATAACATGACCTTACAGCTCGTAAGTCGGAGCCGTCACAACTGGGCTACTCTCTCTCAAAGCATATGATATTGCTTTTAATTAAATCGTTATGTTCACTTCTAACGATCTAGATTTAAGCTATTTCTCTTTATTTCCTTAAAAATTACCGATTGATATTACTAATAATGTGCCCAAAAAGCTGGCGGCTTTCTCGCGCAACGCATCGCATTGCAATTCAGCGAGGAAATGCCGCCAGCATCCTCGGTACAATGCCTCGAGGGTCTTTATTAGGTTAAACTCGTGAATTGTGAGCTTATAAAAACAAAACAAAAACAACAAATCGAATCATAAAAGACAACAAACTCATTAATACTTCAGGGAAGCGCTTATTACAACTTATCAAACTACAAGTATCGAGTAGGTATTTAATTAGAAAAGCCTTCAGTTATTCTTCGAATCCGGTAATTAGGTACATAATTAGGTATAAAAAAATAATTAGGTACCGACAAGTTCATTATAATTAATGTCTGATGGATACTTAAAATGGTTTCAAAGGAAAATAAATAGAAATAATGTATTTGCTTATAATGTAGGTATACAGAAAAGATGTAATTTATATAAATAGTCCCGATACATTTTACCTTACGGCATGGAAAATTTTCAAACAATAAAATTTATTTAAATATAGAATTGATATATAAGTAACAATATTGTAACTCTATTCCAATTTGGTAGTTTATAAAAATAGTAGGTTAGTGAAGCTACATATAACGCAATAATACGTAAGTAAGTATATAGAATTTAAATTTTAAAAAAATATTATAATAATATAAACTTTAACATTCACCTATGACAATAATTTAATTACAAATTACCCACAAGTAGCAACATTTATTTACAAGTTTTGTCATTTAAAAAATATTTTATTGTATACAGGGTGAAATTGAAAACATGCGACAAATCTAAATGGGCGATTGTACTCATCATTATGAACAACTTTTACTAAGGGACCACAACTGAAATCGCGGAAAAAAAAATCAGTTGTTCCCTACATTTATGTCCGCATAATTCGACAAAATGTAGGAAACAGCTGATTTTATTTTCGCGAATGCAGCTGTGGTCCCTTAGTAAAAGTTGTTCATAATGATGAGTACAATCTCCCATTTCAGTTTGTCTCATGTTTTCAATTTCAATCTGTATATAACATTTCTCCAATATCGTTTTTGTAACTGTTTTTTAAACATGTTGATAAGAAGTTCTTTTAATTGTTGAGGCAATTTATTATATATGACTGGATTGATAAAATGTTAAGGCCCGTGCAGACAGGCGCGACGCGACACAGGTAGAACAATTTCTATGAAGTTTTTATAGAAATTGTTTCACAGGAGTCGCGACGCGTCGTTACGTCGCGCCTGTCTGCACGAGCCTTTATTATTTAGTAGGAACGTTTTATGACCACCTGTGTTTAATAGGTTTTTATATTGTGAACTTATTGGTCCTGTGCTAACTACTAATACTTACAACAAATCAGTTATTTCATACATAGAAAACATAATTTATAATACTTATAGGAATTAATTATTTAAAGGAATTTACTTACAGGAATAAATGCTATTTTAGCACTGGCGGTACCTTCATATAAGCCCAAAAGCCCCGGCATGCCTTTCTAAAATGCTCGATAGAGAATTTATTGTACCTAACCAGTAGTTTATGAGAAAATTGCGATGATACATACGTAGATACGTAGGTACCTACATACTCAGTCGAAAACTGAACTTTCTTTTTTTGAAATCGGTTAAAATTTTATTGGGCTTGCGTTATTTTGAAACCCTAGGCACGCCACTGTATTTTAGTACAAACTAAAAAAGCATTTATTAAATGTACCTACCTGTAAGTAAATACAAAAATAAAAATAGTAATTTGTAAAAAATAGTATCCATACAAATGGATAATATTTTTTTTATAGATGTTTGATAAATATACGAGTATCAACGCGCGACGGCGGCCCATATTATGTGATTACTACCGAACTTTATTCACATTCACAACGCCAAAGACTTTGATAGTGCCATGTCAAACTAAAATAATGTAGAATTTTATAGAATGTTAGGTACTCCCATAGAGTCAGGAAAATTAATTGTTAAGCGAAATGACACCGTATGTCAATTTGCTGTCTTATAGCCATTTCCTACAACTGTCAAAGAATGTCAGTTGGGATTTGAATATACGGACAATTTAGGTTGGTAGCCAACTTGCTTGACAATGAATTACCCTGACTTCATTTCAAACCAGAACCCAGCAATGTTGCGGCAAAAGACAGAAACGGGTGTGCTGTGTCTTCTTAAATACACTTTTAAACTGAATCTCCTTCCTTTTATTCTACGAGTTAACGACGCGCTCAATACAATTTAGATAATTGAAAAGTAAGTAGCATCACTAGTTTTACTTAGTTTGGTAAAAAAACAGAAGGTATTTACAAGGCAGATATGAGTGAAAATGCTGGGAGGGGACGCCAAAGAAAGACATATAGTGACCTCATTAATGATGTTCTTCAAAAAGCTCAGGTGCGTAGTACTCGCAACCGGCGTGTGTGTATAATAATAATAATAATATAATATCGTTTATTTATAAAAATGGTGCAGATTTACAATCACTTATCTTAAAAATTATCAAAAACACAGTTGCTCATTTACCTGAACTAGGTAGGACCTGTGTTTCAGGCTAAAAAGGTGCTTAGGAATTTAAAATATATAATTAACAACTGAAAAAACTAATATTAACTTAAAAGACTAACATGTTTTATTTACAGACAACGAGTAAATCCTCTGTCTCACTGTATAATATGCTAAGTAAAAATTGCAGAATAACCTTTTTACAGTCGTAATTTAATTTATAGATATTTATTTTCCTATTGAATTTATTGTATAGAAATGGGCCTAAAAATGTATAAAACCTGTTTACAAAGACATATTTAGAGGATGCATTTGACTCACATACATTATCATTCCGTCTCTTATTAGTACTTTCAATGTTATAGAAGAGCATGCTGTGCTGTTTTAATACCAAATGCGTTATGAAAAGCTGTCGAACAGTCAGTCAATATGAACAGATGTATGAACGTAAACGAAACAAAAGGAGTATGAATGTAAGTAGCGTAGCAGGTGGTATTCTATAGTTTCTGCCCACCCCTATGGGAAGAAGGCGTGAGTTTATCTACGTACGTAGTAAGAAAACATCACTATTTAAGAGGCGGAACACGCTGAAATGCTTGTCATACTGTGAAGGTGAACCCCGCCAGTCTGCCACCAAATGTTAATCGATGCGCATATTCACATTTTTGCTCACGCGGTCATCTTGTTCTTGTAAGAAATTCAATGAACGTGTTTTCAAAAGTTCGCTTGTATTTTCGCAAACAAACGACAAAACAGTTACTTCCTGCAGCCCCATGCCTACACTACGGATTCTACCCAACAATTCCCACAAATACTCAACGAACCGCCATTATCATTCCGATTATATTCATGCCGAAACAAAAACAAGCAGCCTTTTACTTGAAGCGGTGTGAGCGTTTCAGAATACACAATCTACACTAATATTATAAAGAGGTAAAATTTGTTTTGCAAGTTTGTATGTAGGGGGTGATCTCTGGAACTACCAGTCGGATTTGAAAAAATCTTTTGCATTTGATAGCCCAATTCTCGAGGAAGGTTATATGCTATTACACATTACGCTAGGAAACTTAGGACCCGCGCAGAAAATAAAATATCACTATAGAAAGAACGCTTAACAAAAACGAAGTATTAACGTGGACAGGCGATGCGATGCGATGGGGTGGGTCGGGGACAGAAGCTACATAAATACGTTAGGTTGCTCTCAACTTGAAAGCCTGAAGAAACCTGTTTACATTATTTTTCTAACGTTCGTAGCGGTTTACTGAAACGTTTTAGACAAAAATACTGTTCACGAGGTGAGAGTAAGAATCATACTAGCTGTGATGTGCTATCAGCTATCCAGATAGAATACGTTACTAGATGATACAATTACTCAACTCACAATGCTCCAGCGTGTGAGAGTGCTCTAGTCTCGATATGTCGCCTTGTCAAAATTTTCCAACTTAAAATGGTTTCTGTGCTCTCAATTATACATGGAATTCATATTTGCAGGGTTTTTTTTAAACTAGAGACTGGACATTGTAAGATTTATATATTTTTAGATAGATATGGCGCGCGCGATATGCACGCGCTGTAGATCACCAATGCGCTGGACCGACCATGTCAAAACTGCACTACATACAAAACTACACTCCACTCTACGAATGCACGAGGCAAGCAAAAAAGTACTAGAGGAATGGCGATGAATTGTGAAGCTTGCTACCACCCCTGTCATGATGACCACGACCACTCTGCCAAGAGTGTGACGACAGAGAAGAGAAGATAGGTATACCTTAATATATATAACAAAAAATGAAATTAGTTTCTCTGTGAGGCGTGCAGTTTTGGATTTTCCAATTGTTTTATTTATTTATTTAACAGTTTATGTACACACATATAAACAGACAAGAAGAAAGGAACAGAAAAATACGTACAAAGGTGATGCTTATTTCTAATGAAATCTCTTCCAGCATACCTGCAATAGGACAGTAGACAACGTGTGCAAGGTAAAAGAGAAAACAAAATACATAAAAACAAAATAAAACTATTCACTAATTATACAATATGAGAATATACTTACATAAATATATACTTCTAAAATAAATATCACTAAAATACTTATATACTTATAATTAATAGTATAAAATAATAAATACATACCTAATATGCAACTATGGCAAAGTGGAAAGATAGTGTTCTTTCACTCTTCTTTTAAAAACAGCAACAGTTTGGTAGTCCCTAATGTCAGGCGGAAATGAATTCCACAGCCGAACCGCGTGCACAGTGAAGGAGTAGGAGTAGAAGTCGGTAGAGTGGGGAGGGGATTTAAGGAGATTTCTAAGATGCGACCTGCAAGGTGCATCAGAAGGACGGGCGAAGGAAAAACGTTCCCGCAGATAGGATGGCGTACTAGGATTATGAAGGATGTTAAATAGCAGACACAATATCCGAGAGTTCCTGCAAAGACGAATGGGGATTATATTTTCTTGTAAATTTTGACGTTCAAAGCATCTTTGAATGACCTACTTCAAATAAATGATTTTAATTTGACTATTATGTAGACACAAATGGCATAGAAATACTTTGAAATTAAAGAATGAAATAAATAACGATCACATTAGGATTTCAATGCGGACTTACGCCCTTCTTGATTTCCAAGCAGCGCATCTTATGATAGACAAGTTGCTGCATGCGGATTCGCCCATGTGGCTTCTTTTGAAATAAAGAGGCAAGATACATAACGCCAACATATTAGAGTTGGTGTGTTTGAGTGTGCGCGACAGATATGTGTGGCGGCGACGGCGGCCTCATCTGCTGGCTGTACCTCGTGGCCGCACTAATCTGTTAAATGAGGTGCCCTTGACGCAGGCGCTTCGCACCCTTAACCCTGTAGCAGAGGAGATAGACATATTTGCGTGTACACAGAGTGAATTCACAAGGATGACATTAATAATGATAATAATAATAATAAAACGCTCCCCACCGCCGTATCTCTACGTTGACGTCGTGGTGGGGCTTGCGCGCTCCAAACTCCAGGTCTGTGCCGGTAGAGTATACTTTGCCGGAACAGTTCTTGGATAAGGAGCCAAACTAAGACAGATACAGAAATCCGCAGGGCAGCATGTGGCGAGCTGTTGGGCAGTAGCGACCCCACGGACCCTATCTCCTGGGAGAAGTCTTGTTCCTCATCTCTGGCTTGCCTTTATTGGCCGGCTGGAGTGAACACTGACGAGGAACAGAGCTCCCACCTCATTCTTGCCTTTATTGGCCGGCTTGAATGTTGATTCGCAAGAGCAAACGTGCTCGGAGGAAGGAAATATTCCAGTAAGATGCTGGTAGGGATCTTGACCGTACTTCCGGGATTGTCCTGATAGCCGTGGAATACCTCTCCACTCCTCAAGCACCTCAGGAAGTGTTGCCCCCTTGTCACTACGTCACTATGTGCTAGCGGCCGTATTCGGGGGCCCATTATTGAGTGTGCAAGTCACCCCCTGCCATTTTGTCGGTGTATTTTATATGAAGCATTGGTCAGGTAGGGGCCATAGCCTTTCTATAGTCTTAGGAAACTGATTCACTATAGCCTCTCAAACCCATAACCCAATATTTTTGTTCCCATGTTCTGCAATAGTCTTGCATCAACCGGGGGTTGTCCTTGGGTGCACCTTCATAGAGCAAACAGGGATAATCGTCGGTTGTGCCTCATTCCATTAAAATTGTCCAAGGGGCCTCTGCGAGTTGGCTTCGGCCCCTCGTACGCCTTCCAAAGGTCCGGGACCCCATGGTCCCGAGATATGTAAGGCCATAAAACGTTTATTTATAAGGGGTACACATTTACAATAAATACCTTAACAATTTAAATAGAGCACGGTTGTTAATTTGCCTGAACTAGGTTGGACCTGTGCTTCAGGCTAGAAAGTGCATAAATACATAATGTAATACATTAACAATGAATATAGAGTTACAACTAAAATAAAACTTAGGTAAATAAAAGTAAAACAGCATGTTAGCAGTTCTATTTGCAGACAACAAGTAGATCTTCTGTCTGGGCATAATTGATGGTTTTTAGATACTTAAGTATAATGTTCTTACAGCTATAGTAATTTAATTTATAGATACTTAGTTTTTTATTTAATCTATTGTACAGAAATGGGCCTAAGAATGTAAAAAATCTTTGGACAAAGACATGTTTTGAGGTTGCATTGGATATGCATACTATATCATTCCGTCTCTTGTTAGTATTGTCGGCATTGTAGATAAGCGTGGTGTGCTGTTTCAATACTAAGTGCATTGTATGTAACTTATTACATTGTATGTAATAAGTTTTAGAAAATAAGTTGTTATTATTAAGTTTGCTTCACTATTGCATTAGGTTGTACCTGTAATATTAGTTGTAAGTTATTATATAAATAATAAATAAAAAAATAAAAGTAAGTTACTCCTGATAATATCTACTATCTGCCTGTAAAAGTCCCGTGACAATCGGTCCAGCCGTTTCGGAGATTAGCCGGCAAATAGACAGACAGACAGACAAAATGTTTAAAAATTGTTTTTTTTATAAGTACCGTATATACTTTCTTATGCATCATCATCTGCCTAGCCATTTCCCAACTATCTTTTTTTTTTTTTGGATGGGAAATCATCAAATAGCTTCTCCCGCTCTGGGCGGAGCGGGAGGGTGTGTCAGACTCTTACTGACTAAAACCCACCCGTATTCCTTCCTGTTGACTGTGTTGCCAGGGGCCTCGGTGACCCATTAGTACCTTCCCGCGACCACGGCAGGCATCGGCCCTAGTGGGACCCTACGTTTGTGCTGACGACATCTCGTAAAGACACCATCGTAAAGATGGTCATCCATCCACGGTCCAACTGCGGCAAGCGTAGCTTAACCTCATTAGAAACAGACACTTAATTTTTATTTATTTCTATGTCCGAGTACATAGATAGAGTACACAGATAGAGTACATAGAGTATATACTCGTAGGTAGTCAGATAGATTTGAAGTATATCGTAGTGTTACTCTATATTTGCAAATATGTTTTTCTTTTTTTTCTATATATATATTGACACCTTGTTTTTATACATATTCCTGTATTTTTTTTATATATTAATTATGCTATTGTGTGTTGTGCTATGTATTTTGTGTGCACTGAATAAATATTTTATCTATCTTAATATCTGTTAATGATGATCACAACTGCTTAGAATAGGCCATTGACAACGGGAATGGTACGCGGCTGTGAATGCACGAAACCGTCAAACCAAAGTAACTAAATGTTAGCAAGACATAGATAGGTACAACCACAACATAGTTTAAAAGTACTTGTTAAAAACTCGTAAGCGCAGGTAAAATCAAAATATTTATTTCAAATAAACCTACATGAGCACTTGAAACATGAAACATCAGAAGCTAGGTGCACGACTCCAATTGGTCGTTTCCTATGGAGAGGAGCCGGCAAGAAACTCCACGGTTAAGGCTCCTGCATACAGAGGCGATATCACCTTTACTCTTTTAAAAATAATTGTCTTTTACAATGTTTTCAAATTACAGAGTTAATTGGTATGGGAGGACAGTATAGGCCTGTCAACAAGTACCAGGTACTTAACAAAAAATAAATGGTATACAAATTTACAGTTTATTAAGCCCACAACGTTCTCACATTCACAAAATATAAAAGAATTTATGTAAAATATTAATAAAATAATAAAAATTAAAACCTATTTAAACCAAATGACATGATTGCCATTACACTAATCATAACTAGTTATCTTCCGCATCACATTAGCTGGTCACTATCAACGACTACATTAAAATGCACCTTGTTCATGCTCCAACATACCCCTTATTAATAAAGACACCATTCCACACTATGGTTACTCTACAAAATGAAGTTGCCTTGTATCCTGCACACCCTACACCGCAGGGACTCCTTATAAAGTCGTATAATAGATGTTTTAACCCAAAAACGATAAAGACGACTCATTTGCATACTAAGTTCGTTAACTTTAATTACTGAGCCCCACGGACATACTTATAATATCTTTGTTACGTCTACTTAGGCTAAGGGGCTCGACATAAGGGTAGAATTACAATGTTCTATCTCTTTCTTACCTAAAATGTTGGAAGGAGATAGCTATTTCGAAGATATAGACGGAGGAAATTAAATAAGCAATTAAGTTGGAAGTAATGGCGATATTTTGTTTATTTTTCGCTCATTTCGTTTATCCGATGAAGACGTTTACGCTTGTTAAATATAATTTAGGGATAGGAATATCGTCGCATTAATTTGGACTTATTGTTTACTTTAAAGCGGTAAATGTCTTTGTTTACTTTTAATGTTGCTATTTAGTAAATTATGTAAAACTGGAAAGTTATGTTTATAAGGTGCGTAATTGAGTAATTTATTTTTTCAGATCTTTTTCCACTTCGGGCCACAAAAAAAACTGAAAAAAAAATTGAAAGTTGATTTTGAAGTTGTTGAACTTGACACATATATGATGTTACTTATGCCCAAAGCAAGTCATGCTAACATCCTTGAGACTCAAGTTATGATAAGCAACAACAAGAATCCTTAATCAACCATCCCAACTTTGACCAATAAACCTCAAGTAGGTACAGCGACTTGCTATCCATTAAGGAATGCGGCTCATTAGGCTGATTCGCCTCATTTGATACTATACTTCCTTGTAATGTAAGATCGAGTATATTGAGTGGATGTTTTGGTGTAACTTCCGAAAATCCTTGACCAATATACACTCGCGGACAAAGAATACGGGGCAGTACGAAAAACACAAATTACTCTTAAAATAATAGTGCTAGTGGCTTTAATGAAACTGTATGTTGTACATAATTTCCCAGTTATTAAAACAACACCAAATGTTGGGAACATTATTAGTTTAATTGCCAAATGTATATAAAATACAAAATATCAACCAAGTTTGCCCCACTGCCCACTGCATGGCCAACACTGCTCTCTCAAAATGGTGAAGGAAAACATCGTGAGGCATGTCCTAGAACCAAAAATTCGAAGACATGTGACATCTACCAACCCGCACTGGGCCCGCGTGGTGGATTACGGCCCACTCTCAGAGAGGAGGCCTGTGTCCCAGCAGTGGGAACATTATAGGCTGATTATATAACCATGTTTACGCAAATGTGTACATGCAACACAAAAACGAACTTTGAAACAAAATTAATACTTCGTGTCACCTCCACGGGCTTTTCTCACAGCTACCAGGCGACTGGGCATGCTGTTCATTAAGTTATGCAATATTGCGGGATATTGGTCCATTCTTCCACTAACACATGTTTCAGGTCTCGAAGTGTAGCTGGGGCGGAGTTTCGATTACTTACACACCTCCCAAGCACGTCCCAAGCGTGTTTAATTGGATTCAGGTCCGGGCTTCTCGCGGGCTAGGCCATACGATGAATGCCAACGTTCTGAAAATACTCATTTACAATTTGAGCAGTACGTGACCTTGCGTTGTCATGCATGAATATTGAATGTTCACCCATATTAATTAAATAAGGGCTGACAAGCTCATTAAGAATTTCTTCCACATATTCTATCAGTGTGTGCGTACACTAACTTCGTGCGACTCTCTGAAAAGATTCCAGCCCAAACCATAATAGATCCACCACCAAACGGTGCTTTTTCCTCAAAACTAGCTGAAACAAAACTTACCCCTGTCCCTCGGTAGACCCTTCGCCGCCCATCATGTGCATACAGCGTAAATTTGGATTCTTGAAAAGAAAGAAAGAAAGAAAGAAAAAGTATTTATTGGGACTCGCACAGGAGATCACACATTAAACTAAAAAACACTCATAGAAACATTTAAAAAAAAAAAACAAAACAAAGTAAATTAAAATAAAAACAAAAAGTCCTGTAAGAGGCCAAAAGGCTCCTATCAAAAAACACGAAAAACAAAACATTACTCTTGCCCTTTCTTCGTCTTCCCATAGTTTACCCGATGTTCCCTTTCAAATTTTGGACCATTTGCGGGTCTATGTGGTGCCAAATTAAATAGCTTCAAGGAGCCGCCGCCCTACAGTCTGCTTGCTTACGTCGTCTCTACGAGTCCCCCGAAGTTGATTTGTTACTTCAACTGCCGTTTCGGAGCATGGTCGTAACAATAAATCGATCCTCTCGAGCCGTAGTACATATTGGACCCGTATGTATTATTTGGCCGTGAGTGTAGATGACAGAAACAAACTTGGTTTATCATTTCTGTTTTGGATAAAATATCCAACAAAATTCAGTGGTGAAGGCGGTTTTTGAAGTCGGTATGATGAAAGACAGCTTCAAAACAATAGCAAGTGTAGGAATGTTCAACAACTTCAACTTGAATATTTTTATTGTGGATCATAGGTAGGTACATAATTCAGGCATATAATTAAATTGCGATCAGCTACGTCCCGCCCTTAGGGCATACAATCCAGTGCTGGGCACGCCACGATTGCGGCGATAAGTCCCCTCTTTGAGGAGTGGCTAGAGAGGCGCCACGGCGTCCTCACCTTCCGCCTGACGCAGGTCCTCACCGGACACGGCAGTTTCGGGAAGTTCCTGTGTCGGATAAGGCGGGAGGAAACGTCCGGGTGTCACCACTGTGTGGATTGCCCGGAGGACACGGTGGAGCATACGGTGGAGGTCTGCCCGGCTTGGGCAGAGCACCGCCGTGTCCTCGTGGAGGCGATCGGCGGCAAAGACCTCTCGCGTCCAGCCCTGGTTAGGGCCATGGTACGGAGCGAGAGGGCATGGGCAGCCGTCACCTCCTTCTGCGAAGCAGTAATGCTCGCGAAGGAGGAGGCGGGACGGTTGAGGGAAAGGCAAGTTTCGCGCCCTCTCGCCCCTAGCCGCCGCAGGAGACGCCCAGGGCGTCGGGAATCCCGGGCGGATTTCCGGCCACCGTAGGCGCGGGCTTGCGGACGGTGAGCAATGGGTAGCTCACCGTCCGGTAAGGACCAGGCCCGGGTCGACGGCGCGTTGTATTCCACGCGCGCCTCAAAGAGATGTCGTCAGCACATAGGTAGGGGTCCACTAGGGCCGATGCCTGCCGGGGTCGCGGGAAGGTACTTATGGGTCACCGAGGCCCCCGCAACACAGGCAACAGGAAGGAATACGGGTGGGTTTTAGTCAGTAAGAGTCTGACACACCCTCCCGCTCCGCCCAGAGCGGGAGAAGTTATTTGATGATTTCCCACCCTCAAAAAAAAAAGGGCAGACAATAGTTAGATAGAAATGAAATTTACAGTTACAATTTATTAAGATGTCATGATCACATAAAATATTAAAAAAAAAACGGAACGAATTAAGGTTGGTCACACATCAGTGGGCTACTGAACGCATCATGACTGAGGGAAACTATAATATTGTAGCAGTGATTTGTCTGATAGGAAGTCGTGTATAGAGCAGTAGCATTTGTTTACTAAAGCACTTATACCACAGGTTTAGTTATTCGTAATAGAATTTAATCATCTAAATAGTCTGAGTTGAGCAGCACGATTACTGACAAATGCGTGCACTGACTGGACAGGTCCACTCAATCTGTGTGGTTCTTTCCTCAAAAGGACTATTTCGGACACCAATCTACATGGCCTTCACATGATCTGACTAAAAATTAAAAGAGACTGTGACCTCTGAGTTTGTTTCGGCCTTTCTTCTCAGAGTAGTCAGATAGGAAACGCCGACCTCATCTAGCTTTATTTAAAAAAATATGATTGACGTGTAAAAGTGTTTGTACAAACCTACTTACAGAAAATAAATCATTTATCATTTATCATTTAGTCTGATAGTTTGTTTTAATAATCATATAGCTGAATTGTACATTTTAATTCGAAATTTAAATTGTGTTATTTGTGTGAATAACATTTAGGAATACTTTTGATCAAAACCAACGTTATTATATGCAGTTGAATATTAGTCTCTCTATGAAGGATAATTGTCATAACCACCATCAATATTGACAGAAGGGTTGATTAATGATGATTATTTCTGTAAGTATTGCTATACAAACACTTTTACTTGTCAATCATATTAAAAAAAAACCGGCCAAGTGCGTGTCGGCTCACGCACATTGAAGGGTTCCATAGTTGGGATGAATTTATCCCAAAAACAAACTTAACATTGTAGTTGAAAAACATGTTCTCCCATCGATCTATGGAAGAACATGTTATATATGCCACGGTCAATTCTCCAACTGAAAATTTAAGTTGGTCGACTATTACTCGTTAACTTGTAAAGCCTACTTAGCTCTGATAGTTTTCCTTTTAATTTAATTATATCGACGCTTGAAAGGCAAAATTTACTAAGCGATATAGGGCAAATTTGACCTTACATTATTAAAGTAAATTTTTCAGAAAAAAAAATCATATAAATTCTTGTAATCATCCTACAGGTGTAAATCTTACTGTTTTGGAAATCTTGTTTATCTAATCATCTGAATCAGAATTTAAATGTTTTTTTTCTGAAAAATTTTTTTGCTCAAAAAGAATGCTAAAAAACTTAACACTCTTTTTTGGCCTGACGTGTAATAAAATCATCACTTTTATTATTAAGTTTTTCAAATTAATTGATACGAACAAAATTCTATGAATGGAGAAAATAAAGCAATTTCCATACAACAAAAGAAAACACAAATGCACGTTTACTGAACATTGCCATTCCAAGCAAGATACATAAGGTCTATTAACTTCTCGCAATCCTTTCTTTCCGAAGTACTTAAACGAAGTTAAAGCTGTAAGAATAATTACTTCTTCGCACGCCGGACGAAACTTGGCACTTGCTAAATATGTTACACTTGCACTTTAGTTAGTAGGTACAATATTACTGCACTGCGTTTTTTGTTAACTTGTACATGTGTTTACAAAAACAAATCATTACGTAATTAACCAGGGCCGGAATCATCATTCTCCTGGCCTTATCCAAATTGACTTTGGGTCGTCACAGTATGTCGTCACAGTATATTTCCTTCTTCCATACTTCTCTATTAGTCGTCATCTCAGTAGTCACCCCCTTTCTAGCCATATCGTCTTTCATACAATACATTCTTTTTCGTATTTTTTACTCTTATAGCTATCCAATTCAAAACGTTTCTCACGACATTTTCCGCATTCCTCCGAATCACAACTGATTTCCGCACAACTTTCAAACGTCCTGTAATATGCTCATTTCTTAATTTTTATTATATGCCTATTGAAACAAGCTAGCTGCCTATAATGTTCCCACTGCTGGGACACAGGCCTCCTCAGCGGGGGGAGAGGGAGTGGGCCGTAATCCACCACGTGGGCCCAGTGCGTGTTGGTAGATGCCACATTTTTGATTCTAGGACAGAATTTTTGTTTCTAGGACATGCTGGTTTCCTCACAATGTTTTCCTTCACCGTTTTTGAGAGCAGTGGTGATGAAACTCAAAGTAAAGCGCCTGTCAGGGTTCGAACCTACAACCCGTAAGTCGCGGTCGTTGCCACTGGGCCACCACTGCTCTCGCCACCTAATACCTAGAAAAAACATAATTTCTATAAAACTAAAATCACATAAATCGGATTAGAACCCCCAATCCGATTTATGTGATTTTGGTTTTATCGAGTAGATACACTAACGCCCATACAAACACGAGACGATGTGTTTTGTTTTACATTATGTAAGAATAACAAAACACACATTCTCTCACAGAATGTTTCTTCCGTAAAATCCTTACACTATCCTAGTTATCATAAAAAGCTATATCCAAAAACTTTATTTTTTTCGCACGAAGCGTAGCGGCAAGATTTTATTTTTCAGTGTCTGCTAAAAGGCAGTTTTCTCAACCCCCTACATGCCGCGGGATTGTTAATATTCCGTAGTCGGACTTCCATGAGCTAGCAACGTGCTTAGACTGGGAACCATTCCACTTGCCAATGCAATGTCTTTAATAGGACCCATAAATTGAATATACATTAGCATGCGAGCAACTACATGAAAATAGACTCTGTATGTGTATCTGTAATGCAACGTTTGTATGATTGTATTGGATTTTGTTATTGGAATTGTGAGACGGGTTTTAAATGGATATGAGTTTTTGTAATTTTATAAGTTGACAAATAGACCAACTCGATGGAAAGTAATTAAGAATGAGAATAAGTTTACATACATTCAAGTATATTTAATTCCTACACCCGACACTAGGATTCCCTGTGTTATGAGATCCAGGCTCCTTCGTTCTGTTAACAATTTTTAACCCCTGTCAAAAAAGAGGGGTTTTATAAGTTTGTAGTGTGTATCTGTGTCTGTATCATAGCTCTTGAACGGATGAACCGATTTTGGTTATTATTTTTTGTTTGAAAGGTGTTTTAGAAAGAAATTCTGCTCAGCCGTTTGAAGAGGTTATGACCTCTTTTCTAGTTGATGAAGAGATATAAACAACTTCCATAGGTCTGAACGATTCGAAATTTGAAATCCAATCAATGGGACGGGTTATCAATGATAAAAAAAATTGGTATAAATGGAGAGTATGGTGTGATTTGTGCCAGTTGTGGTGGTGTTGTAAGAGTTTCTATATGTTACCTACACGTATGTTATTGAGTGCACGTGTATTTGTGAATTGTTAATGTGTGTACTGGTAGAATCTTTCTGTCTTGTCTTAGTCCAGTGTGAGAAGCCAGTTTGTTACCGTCACTCTGCATTTTTTAATGCGATTTTTGGTAAGGGCAAAACGTATAGGTTCGCGTACCGACATGCTAATATGACCGCGTCACCGACATGCTGATATGACGTGTTGCACCAGATTGGCGACATGCAGCGACCTGTGTACACGCGTATACACGCATATATCAGTTATTCCAACGTTATAAGTTCTGTCGGCAGTCCTCATGACTGCCTATATTTTTTCTTGTGTTAGTTTTATTGTTTTCAAAGTGGTCGACTACACTTAAGTATCGCCTCTCTTGATTACAGACCATTAACTTTGCTAGTCAAGCTTTATCCAAGGAAGGAAATCATGGTGAGGAAACCAGAACCGAAGAACCGTGTTTTCCTTCAACATAGATCACTTGATATGAAATACCCGTTAAATATTCAACTGTTTGCAAGCAACAACATCCTTAGCCGTACATGTCAGTGAAGTATGTGTGACATATTTGTCGCGGATTCCCTTCAAAATTTCCCCCCATTTTAGGGTAAATTAAGTCAGAATTGTGGGGACATGGCGTACCATTCACGTGTTAAATCTTCTGTAACTCTCGTTATAAATGATCGAAAGCTAATAAAACATGTTTTATTGCATAATTGAATTTCATTTAATGATACAATATTTATTGGAATTGGTTTAAGATGGTAATGGGGGCGATGTGGCGACAGAGTAAAAAAATGCTGTAAAATATGGGGACTTTTGTATAAGCATACCAAACTCACAGATCTGTATTATAATCTGTTATTTCCACAGCAGCATAGTCGACTTGGCCATGTTGAGTTAAATTCATGAGACGGATAGGTCTTTTGAAAGATTTAATAGTTACGAGATTTTTACATCGTTCTAACTAGGGAAACTTTGGGAAATCCCAAGACTTCAACTCACTTCTCCTAGCCTAACGTCCTATTAGTCCCGATCACATCAAGATTATTTTTCACAATACCTTCAACAAAGAAACAAATCCACGTACCCACAAAGTATGGAATGTCGCCGAACAGATTGCGTGCCAACAAAACGTAAATATCCTCCTTAAAGTGTCCGGCAGAAGTTACAAGTGTCCGGGCACTGGCGACCGAGGGTTTATGACAGGAAGAGAGGAATCCATACTGGAAATGTTAAAGACTAGACAGGCACACATTGTGTTTTGATGTTTATTAGACAAGGGATTGAGACTGCATTGAGGAAATGGTATTGCTATCGCGTTATTAGTAGGTCTTTTGATATATTGCTACAAAAAACTTCGAAAGATGAAACTACTGGTGAAGATTTTGCTTGGTATATACTATAGAAAAGTAAAGATATTAGTAAGTAAACATTATTATGGGAATCTAGTTATTTGATAAAACATTATGTATGTGTAAATCAACATTTTGCGTGTTTTTTTTGGTTTTGTTTTTTGTTTCAGACAACTGTTAAACTTATTTTGTCGCAAATAAAAACAGATTGAAGCTGGTCATGTCAAACAGATCTCAAAAATATAATATTTCAAGTATAATAATAACAATTCATTTAATTCAGGTAACAAGACTGAAAGTGTTAGCAACAAAATACTTACAAACTATGTTAGCAAAACATTAACACAAACAATATGTGACGTCACTGCTGCAAGGTCACAGGCCCAGCCGATACCCTGCACCAGTGGTTCACAAACGCACCACCTAGCCTGCTTGCTACCATAGACAGGGTGCTGTTGGTGCTGCCCCGCACCCTACTAACCAGGGATGCGCACCGCTTCCACATCACAGTGTAGAAGCAGGCAACGCGAGCTTCAGCAAACATCCCTGACGCGCTCCAGTATCGGGGCAACCCCATCAGCACCCTGAATGCGTTATTGTATTGAACGCGAAGGATAGTATAAGCTTGTGTTAAATATAAGAAAAATATGTACCTTTACACTGGCACACATTTCCACTGAGGCATCATCAAAAACGAAAAAATAACAGTTCTTCCATCAGAGCCTGCCCAGACCCAATTTTTATCTCTGTTTCCTCCTAAAGCATTTCTACGAACATTTGAGCCAAATTCGCAGCCGGTTTGGTTGTGTACACGGACGCGAATTTGAAAGAGCCAAAGAGTGGCCTTTATAAATTAATTAAGCCACGCAACTGCCCACACTATGTTTGTGCTACAAAAGAGCCGTTGAGGTAAAACAATTGGTCCATTCTGTCCCCCGCGCACATGAAGTATGTATGTCTCTTTAGTTTTAGTTTCCTTTGTTCGTAGGGATGTGCACACATTAATGCGGGGACACGTTTAGATTGAGCGGTGCGGTTCACATATTTTGTTGGGATCTTTGTGCTAAATAGATGTGTAGTGACGGATTAGAGTTCATGTTTTTCAAAACACGAACGAAGGATGTGATACGCACATCCTAATCTAAAAACAAAAAAATTAAAGAAAAATTGTTTAATCTGCACAAACAAAACGAACATTACAAAAAAAAACATAAAATTCACATCTACTTTAAATAGCTGGAACTAATTGTAACTGTAGACATTATGGCACGAAATATAGTCACTGAAAAATTGGCAGCGAATTTAAATTTAGGCTTGCCAAATTGTTTCGGACACAAAGAGTCGAATGACATAATGTTTTTATTGTCCTATCCTAAAAAAGTTGATCCTTAGGGTACCTAGACATAACAAAGTTGCTCTTGAAACTGAAATAAACCCGATTTTCAGCAACATAAAACAAACACTCAAAGAGACACACATCAATATCAATATTGTTCTAACACAAATTCACTGAATGTAAAGAATACACCAGACGAATAGCCAAAGACCTTTGACCTTCATTCATATAACCTTCGTAGTCACCCGGGAGAACATCAAATGAGAATGGAAATAAAGAAGACATTATCTGGCTACCGCAGACCGGCGCAACGCGACGGCGCGACTCGACGGTATAAAAAGTTCCATTAAGTTTTCATAGGAAAAGTTACGTCGCACTGTCGCATCGCGCCTGTCTGCGGGAGCTTTTAGAAGTAATGTATTCGTGGTCATTGAGGTGAAGATTTAAGTGCTTATATTGAAAATAAAATTGGAAAAATGTTTAAAATACTATTTGATTTGCTTACCTACAATGAAAACTAGAGATAAAAGAATGTTTTTGAGCAAAGTACTTTACTAACTTACCTACTTACTGTCACCTTGCATCATCCCACTGCTGGGCAAAGGACTTCCAGCTCTTTCGATCCAGGGCTAAATTGGACCACTGGTAGTAAGTTATTCTGATTATAAAAAAACAATAATTTAATTAACTGATACACTTCATGTAGATACGAGTACTTCATAAAATTATTATGTCTCTCATTAAATTTCTCTTAACATCATAAAAATCCTACTTTCTTTTACCTTCAAAACACAGAAGCTAAAAATGTCTGTCAGAATTACTTCACTTATTTATTCAAAAGAAAATTAAATAATTTTAGAACTTCGGTTCCAACTTCCTCCTTCTAAATTATAAATACAGAAACGTAAAGAAAAATGAGGGAAACCAATAAAAATGTTGCCAGAGCGAATATTACATGTAGAATTAAAGTACGAACTAATTAAAGTGGTGAGGTGGAGTGGGAAACTGGGCAAACCGGGAACTGCGCAACCGTAAAGAATTGGATTGCATTAAGGATTCATAGTACGCTAGTCATAAATTGTGTATTGGCATTAGCATACTGTGTATTCAGCCTAATGAAGCTTGCGCGAATCGCAGTGCATTGTTTAAGATAAGACAACAATTTATTTGCACATAAATATGGTTACAAAAGTTCTTACAATGATAGTATAATAGTAGCTTAACATTTATGTAATCATAACATAATGACATGCTAATTTTTGGTGTACAATATAATCATTTTGAATTTAAACTGAAGTAATTATTTTATAGTATACAATTCTGAATTAACTAACTGCATAAAGCCAGCGGACCATTGCAAGTTCTTTAAAATGGTTGGGAATCTTGTTATAAATCTGAATACACATAGGATAGCAACTTCGCCCATCTAGTTCTGTTTTCATTCTAAGGATATCTACTATTGAACTTACATTTATCTCTTAGTTTTTTCAAACATCTCAGGGTGAGACAAACCTCACCCTGAGATGTTTGAGACAAATCTCACCAAGGGTTCCTTGTTTGAAAAACTAGGAGATAAATGTAAGTTCAATAGTAGATATCCTTAGAATGAAAACAGAACTAGATGTTCGATGTTGTTGTGTTATTTGTTGTTGTTGGAAGGTTTTTGGTACATTTACATACTTCCTCAATATAAATACCAATTAATGTAAGTATTCTCAGTTTACTAAACAGTGGTTTACAGGATGTAAGTGGGTCTACTTTACAAATCGCACGTATGGTGTATACGTGCGATGAAAGCTCTTTCGAGATGCACCGAGTTTTCCCATACCCGTATACCATAACGCTACTGAACCAACATATTCATGATAAGCCTGTAATGTGGCTTGTCTACTTGTTAGGTTAGATAAACGCCATAGAACTTAAGCAAACTTGCTGAGTTGATTATGATGGATAAGGAATATATTTCTGATTATCTATTTGTTTCTGCTTTATACTAGGTAGGAGGTTTATAGTGGTTTTGATAGCAACTTAAAAAAATACTTTTGCTAAACCCCGTACGATCCCCGCACGGAACAAATATTTGTATGATCTGCAAGTAATTGTTCCGGGTCTGGGTGTTTGTGTTTGTGAGTTTCTATGTTTGTAAACGCACCCACGATACAGGAAGAAATTCCTAGTGTGGCGCAACGTTTTTTTTTTAAAAAAAACCTACCCTGTACAAACCTACAATCTCTATTGGTTTTTTTTTTCATGCCAAATAAAGGATCCTTGCTAAAATAGGCGCGTTTTACCACTGAAGCCTGAAGCACTGATTGTGCGCTCCACAATAAACCTTTTGCTCCTAGATATAAATATAAAAACCGGCCAAGTGCGTGTCGGACCACGAACAACAACGTAGTTGGGATGAATGTATCCCAAAAACAAACTTAACATTGTAGTTGAAAAACATGTCCTACCATACATTGATATACGTCACGGTCAAATCTCCAACCACAAATGTAAGTTGGTAGACTATTATTCGTTAACTTTTATAGTCACTTAGCTGTAATAGTTTTCCTTTTAATTTCGTTATAAGTACTACTGCCATAAATTTTGTCACTTAACCTAAACAACAATTTAGCTCTTTACTCTAACAAAAATTAGTACTTTAAAGCTTAATAATAACTCAAACGGATCCTTGAATCGAAAAATGTTTTTTACAGACTCGCAATATTTATGAACGACTTATGATAGCCCACACCATGGGGTAGACGAGAAGAAAAAATATCATCCCCATATTATGTACAAAGGAAGGAAGGGAGGTACCCATTTTTTTATTTAAGAGTTTATTTAACCAATTTGTCAGCATGATTAATATGTATACCCATGCCAAATTACAGCTTTCTAGTACTAAGAGACTCTGAGCTAAGCCGGGGATAGACACACTGACACACAGACAGACGAACATGGCGAAACTATAAGGGTTCCTTGTTTACTACATCACCCTAAAAAGGTTTGCTTGTTGAATACTTACATATATTAACAAAATGTTGTTTGAACAAACAAACATTGGATGTGAAGAACAAAATACAAAAAGTTATCAACTTAATTATTTTAATTTTTAAATCAAAATGAGGGTGCATTTTATATTAAAAATTAGCGAAATCCCTCTACTATTATGACTGACACTCAATTATCTTTTAAACTCTCGAGACAAGAGATTCAAGATATTCAGCTTAATCCCCAATGATTCATTTTCCCACATTACTTCGTAAGCCCTTGTAGCAAAACCATCTAGCCTTGGGCCAGAAATACATCAATCTGTACATTTTGGGCAAACCACAGGGTCTCGGGGCAGATTAAGGCATTTCTGTCTAACATAATCTTGGGGCTTTTGAAACAATGTGACCACACCATTATACGGTGCTGGTTTATCTAAATGATCGTATATAACACAATGGATTGGGTTATCTATCTAGTCTGTTTGGAATCGAATATGAATTTAAATACTCGCGCCTTTTTCTTTCCATGGAGATAGGCAGAAACTACAGAACGCCACCTGCTACGATCCTTACCTACTCATATTGCTTAGTTTACGTTCATACATCTGGTCATACACGCACGTCGATTGCTAGTACTACGCACCTGACTTTTCTGAAGAAGATCACCGATAAGGGCACTGTATGTCCGCAAGCACATCCTAGGACGTCCCTCCTAGGATGTGGTGTGTGCGTTTTATTAATTTTCGTCCAGCTTCAAATAAAAATAAGCGAGACCTACAGTAGTCACATATGATGTGTAACATCTGACACCTCACCTTGGTAATAAGCAACTGAGCAGCGACAGAAACTAACCTCAGAATTAAAAAAAGCTAAATACTGAACTATTTATTCAAATTATAATTATTCATTACTAGTGGTCGCCCACTGGTCGAAGTTCGACCCCTCTATTTACAATCTATATAGTACTTACTAATTCCATGCTATTATAAAGCATTTACAAATTGCCTCGTTGGTCTAGTGGTTGCAAGCGCTACTACTGAGCATGAGGTCCTGGGTTCGATTCCCGGGTCGGGCAAAAGTGTTATTGGATTTTTCCATCTGGAATTTCTCAGTAGCAACCCGGAGTCTGGATTTGTGCCCGGTTGATGGTACCCAGTTTAGGCTGGCCCCCTAATACATGGGAATCAAAATAAACATGACTGTTGAAATGTGGGTGTACTACTACAGGTGGTAGTAAGTAGCACACCCATATTTTGCCTTTTGCCCAACCCTTCGGGGTGGCAAGGCTATGTTATGTTACTAAATCTATGCTATTAAAAAGTACTTACTTATTCCATGCTCAAGCTGCGGTGAGCAATGGGTAGCTCACTGTCCGGTAAGGACCAGGCCTGGGTCGACGGCGCGTTGTATTCCACGCGCGCCTCAAAGAGATGTCTTCAACACAAGTGTAGGAGTCCACTAGGACCGATACCTGCCGGGGTCGCGGGAATGTTCTAAAGGGTTGCCGAGGCCCCTGGCAACATAGGCAACGGAAGGAATACGGTTGGGTTTTAGTCAGTAAGAGTCTGACACACCCTCCCGCTCCGCCCAGAGCGGGAGAAGTTATTTGATGATTTCCCAACAAAAAAAAACAACTGTCTCTTCCTGTCTACACACTTCCGTCCCTTTTCACGAAATCCATCCCTCAGAAAGTGAGAGGAAAGATATAAATCACACATCAACATCAGACCATATACTTGTAGCTATTGATTGTTTTCTATCTTTATTATTTTGACGAAACAACATGTATGCCAAAAGCGGGAGTATTTTCCACTTTTTCAGTAATTCTTAGACCTTTAATCGAAGTTCAGTCCTTCAGTGAAGATAATGTATGTTTAAATCTTTTCCTCATAATCATCCTGCCTTTATCGGGGGTCGACACCATACCTACGTATGTTCTTCCATTCATCTATTAAAGTTCACGTCTCAAGACACTTTTGATATTTGATTATATCTGATCCCCAATCTAAAACCCCAAGACTTGGTACTGATACATAATTAAAACTCTTAACTACCTCCTATAATATTCCCAATCAATCAATCAAACCAACAACCGTACACTTGACGCCACAGATCCCCAACTCAAATTAATACGACACACCGCATTAAATTATTTATTCCATTCCATACCCGATACCGATCCAATATCGTACAATATTGGTACGATATTAAGAAAACAATCGTTCATTCCACGCAGTAATCACGCTAGGGTTGTATTCCCAGCACGCAAGAAACAATTCTAACAGAAAATACATTTCAATTCTTTATTGAATCCTGCCTCCCTCCATAACTTAACTCTCTGGGGTTTTAGTTCGCCATCGGTTTCGTATCGAGGGTGTTAGGACACGGTGCTAGCTGGAAAGCAAGTGTGTTTCGCCGTGTCCTCGAAATTATTGAGTAGATGCGGGTTAAAAGGAAGCGTGTTAAATTAGGTGGTTCTTGGAATTTATTTGTTTTAATATCAGAATGATATCTCAATACAGCTTCTATCCTCTCCCCAGCCTCCATACCTCATACCAATCACACCTGGTATGAGGTATAGGGGCTGGGGAGAGGGATGGAAGCTGTATTGTTATGTCATTCAGATATTATGAGATAAATCTTATAAAATATTTATACTTAACTGAACAAACGGTTAAAAACATGAATAAAACTTAATTATTAAAACAGGACCTATCTAACTTACCCAATATATTAAACATAACTGCAATGAAAGTCATACTTTAACATCCTTGAAATAACGGAATAACCAAAGTTCATTTTTCCATTAAAATATCGATTCATATTTTCATACGAACACAAAAATATATCAACCTGTTTCTCTGTTTACGTTTCACAGTGTATCGTCGATCTCGGAGTGTCGAAATGCAGCCGATTGCAGCCTCCCCACTGACTTAATCCTCTTTTCACGTAAAATCGTTTCTGAACTCTAATTTTCTCTTTTTTAAAGCTAACTTGCAAAACTGCCTCTGTCATTCGATTTCCTACGTTTTGACGTTTATTTCTTGTAGCGATATTTGGTAAAGGAAAATATTGAGAATATTTGTATTTCCTTATTTGTTTTATGATTTGAGGCTCGAATATACTTATGAACGAGTATAGTTACTCGTCAACATAATTGCGTTAAGAAAATACCTGAAATAACAATTACACGTCTTATATAACGATGCTTACCCAGTGTTTGATCTCAGAATCCATAAAATTGCTGTGCCTAACTCATTTCGGTTCAACATGATTCAACATGATTCAACACATAACATAACATGACGCCTTGGTTCCCCATAGGGTGTACCTGTAGTACAACCTGTGTACATCTCCCGCCTACACTACACTACTAAGGCGGAGGACATCGTGGAGTACGTGCGTCAGAAGACCAGGTACTCGCCGAGGGTGCAGTTGCTGGAGTCACACCGCAACGTCAACTTCAAGGCGTTTGTGGTGCGAGTACCGAATTGTTATCTGTCCGTCGTCATGGAAGAGGACTTTTGGCCGCAAGACGTGGCGTTCCGTCGCTTCCGCGGACAAGTGCCACAAGACAGCACAAGTACAAGCTAGTGAAGTGAAATGCTACTAACATAGTTTTAAGCTATTTATTAACATACTTTTCAAGTATATTAAAATATGTATGTTTTTAGGTTAAGGTATTTTTTCTATGGGCCTGTGACTGAAATAAATGGTATTATTATTATTATTACAACCACATTTCGCCAGTTATGTTTAAATCCCATGTTATAGGGGGCGAGCCTATTGCCATCAACCGGGTACGAATCCAGACTCCGGGCTGCTACTGAGAAATTCCAGATAGAAAAACCCAATAACATTTTGCCCGACCCGGGAATCGAACCCAGGACCTCATGCTCAGCAGTAGTGCTTGCACCCACTAGACCAATGAGGCAGTCAGTTTTTGTCCAACACGATTCATGTTGAACAAAAATGAGTGCGTTTCATGAACGGCTCAAAATTAACCCCGTTCTCCTCGCGATCGTATCCGTGAGTCGGCTTGAACCGTGCGCCTCCCAATTTATTCGCGCACACGGCAAACACCAGTTTTCACTGATTGCGAATGTTTGACCACCGGTCGGTAGGGATAGCATGACAGCTCACGGAGGTGTGTTGCAAGAAAAATATTGTTCTGTCAATACATTTATTAGAACGCTCAGCTTGTGTTCTTGACCGGCCTATGATTTTAATTAATTCATCAAATAACTATTAATTAATTAAAACCATAGGCAGGCGTTATACAGGTTTATGAACACATCTATAAACCTGTATTACCTCACCATCTTTAAATACTTAATTACAACTCAATCTCTCGGTGGTTTTAAGAATAATAATAATCATCTCTTTATTTCAGAATAAAATTGCATAATTGTCCAACTTTGTTAGCACATGACCACTTAAAAACTATATTAGTAGACATTGGTGCCTAAGTCAGCTCAAGCGCTGATTAATTTGACACGACTATACTAAAATTTATCTTCTGTCCTCTTCTTAAAGAAATACAAAGAAAAATATGCACTGAACTTTTACCAATATTTACAGGAGCCTGTAGCTGACTTAAGTACCAGATGAAAGGACAATCCAGTTTGTTGGCAATGACACTCAGGTGACCGTTGGTACTGGCACGCACCCTGTGCAACAAGGACGCTGCTCACTTGCGCCTGATTGCAGCGAAGCTGTCAATTTGGGCGTCCCCAAACATCCCTGAGGCGCTACAGCAGCGTGGCAGCCCCAACGGCATCCTGAATGCATTATTGTACTTGACACGAAGAGCATTAACGGCCTTTTGAGTGAAGCTAAGATCATCAACTCACTCTTGACCAAATGTATCTCAAACCGTGTCAATGTTATGCTGAGATAACAGTCACAAACTCTAATTAATGTCCTAATATTAGGTTATACCAGCTGATTTATTCTGTAAAAATGTACTGTGAAAACTTACGTGAAGTGAGCTTGAAGTGAGCTGAGATGATGCTGAGAGCCAATAGTGTCAATCCCTAGCATCTGACAATGTTCCAGTAGTAAACTTCACTTGAGTGAGTGAGTGAGCTGACAATAGTGTCAATACGAGGGCGACACTGAAAGTTTTTAGAACTAGCCACTTGTAAACGATATAATAAAAAAAACAGTTCAAATTTTGAAAATGGAAATCTCTCTTTGCTAATATTATTGTGTATGTATTTATTAATTTGTCATTTGTTTACGATTTGGCGGCAAATTGAAAATTGTCTGTGTCACGTCAGCATGAATTTAACGCGAGAAAATTTTCGTAAAATGATTTTTTATGACTTTCGATGTCATTTAAGTCAACAAGAAAGTTATGATAGAGCTTGTGGCTAAGTAGTAACAGCCGCACGGGTCGATCGATCAAGTTAAGCTACGTTTGCCGCGGTTGGTCGGTGGATGGATGTGGTCAGGTTCTACTAACATAATAAAATAAAATGTGACAATCCGCGGCTAAAGGTACCCTATGGACGTTTATAGTTTCGAAGATATTGAATGTTTTGTAAATTTTGCAAGAAATATACTTTTTTTTTTTATTGCTTTGTTCGAGATGACTGAACTTAAAATGTCTGTTTCTCGAAATTGCACAATTTCGAATATAATTTAAAAAAAATTATATCTCCGTAACAAAACATCGTAGGAGGTTGATCTTTTTTGATATCTACAGCGTATTAATCGCAGATTACTAGCGTATGCATAACTCCATATCGACCACAAGGTACCTTTAGCCGCGGATTGTCACAAATATGCATTTTAAAGCAAAATAAATTAGTAGGTATAGCTTAATTTTATTACATTTTATACCTGTAATCTCCTGGTATATTCAATAACAAACAATGTTCGGACATTTTTATGCAAATTTCTGAAATTTACAACTTCATTTGTTTTTTTTTTGTCTGTAGTTGGGAGCAGCCAACATCATTATTTCAAGTTTATTAAAAACTTTTTTTCAACATTTGAAGGGAAGTCATTTGCATCATCACTATACCTTTTTTGAACCACTGCTTATTTTAGGCCTTTTTTGTGTTGCAGGCTACAGCCTGCTTTAAGGGCCGTATTACAGAACCTTACTTACTTAGACAGGCTTGTGGATAAGTAATAACAGCCGCACGGGTCGATCGATCAGGTTAAGCTACGCTTGCTGCGGTTGGTCCGTGGTGACCATCTTTACATACCAAGACCCCTCCGTGCCTCGGAAAGCACGTTAAGCCGTTGGTCCCGGCTGTCATTTGTAGATCTTTGACAGTCAATACGGGTCGTCAAAAGCTCGAAAGTCTGACAACCAGTCTTACCAAGGGGTATCGTGTTACCCAGTAACTGGTTTGTGTAGGTCAGATAGGCAGTCGCTCCATATAAAATACTGGTATTCAGCTGTATCCGGTAAGACTGGAAGCCGACCCTACGTGTAATTACTACGTGTAATTTTTATTCATTTCCGAAAATGAAAGAAAAACTTCGAGGAAAACGTTTATGGACGCCGAGGAAGCAGTGGCTGCTTTTCAAAATGCCATCGAAGAGACCCCTAAGGACGAGTGGGTAAAGTGCTATTCTCAGTGGTTCCATCGAATGCAGCGATGTATGTAAATGGACACTATTTTGAAAAGATATATTAAAACTAATAACTTGCTAGTTTGTTCAGTTTTTGATTTTCTAAGAACTTTCAGTGTCACCCTCTTACCTAAGTATTGACACTATTGTCAGCTCACTTCGAGCTCACTTCACCTTCTTTTTGACGAAGAGATTTCTACAGAATAGACTGAACAGATAGTTCAATGGAACGGCCAAGCCATACATTTTGACCAAAATGTAAGGTTTGTAGAGTTAGCTAAATAGAGTCATGTGCTTGGCTCTACATTTTAAAACAGGTTTGACTCCTTTCGATGGATTTCTTTATTGAAATTTTAACAAAGGTCTATCATGCGTCCATCTCATTTATTTATCAGCGTTTTTTTGTTTTGTTATCAATTTTATTCAAAATCACACTGTTTATGTACCGATTCGTTATTATGTTTATCTGGCACATTTTATTTAAGTATGCATACACACGTTGCAATATAAAACTGATTCACATCCGTCACCTCACACTTCAGGTCCAGTTGGAAACCAGCGACAGGCACTAGTTGTCTGGCATTTTTACTGAACTGGGCCTTTTTGGCGCAGCCGTGAGGCACACTTTCCTGCTAATTTCCTACATCGTACTTTACACTTTTTATTAGATATTTATTCTTTTTTTTTATCTACTGTATATTATATTGTATGCCTTTTAGTCTGTGCTAAATAAATGTATTTTCTTTATTTTGTGGTTCTGTATTAAACAAGGAACCCTTATAGTTTCACCATGTTCGTCTGTCTCTCTGACCCCGCTGCAGCTCAGAAACGCGTAATACTATAAAGCTGTAATTTGGCATAGGTTTACATATTAATCACGGCGACAAAGTGCAAAAATAAAATCTAGATTTTTTTTTTGCGTACGTGCGTACGTGCCAGGGGGGCACGTAATGTGGGGATGTTATCATAAAATGTTAATGGTGGGTACCCTTTTCCCTACTACGTTCGTTAAAGTACTCTTCAAACTTATCATAGCAAACTGTTTTCGCATTTACATAATATTATTCTCAAATCATTGAGTACCATATAAAATTCTTGACCTTGAAAAACCGCTAACTTTGCCAGTCTAGCAGCCTGCATTACCTCTCAAACCTACATGAGATGGAACCAATTGCAATCTTAGCACTATGCCATTGTTTGTATGATCTATAACCTCACTTAATATCGAGTAAGCTACCGAAATACCTCTGAAGCCAATACAAGTTAAAAATCTAGGAAACATCTTAAATATCATCAAACTTCCTACCTGTAAATATACCTTCGAAGACCAACGGACCAGCAACATCGAATTAAAAATATTTCCCAAGTGGGATATAATCATCTTTTTTCCCGTCCATACATACTAACGAACCGATTTCCAAACGACATATGTGAGGATTCATTAATGCACGGAAAAATGTGGAACAAGGATCGTTTGTACTTCAAACAGCGCCATTTTGTTTCTAAATCAATGGAGCACACACACGCGATCGGTTATCGAATTAGCTAAAATCTTTTTTTTTATGACATTAATTTTTTTTCATAGTTATATGGCTGTATAACTTCTGGCTCGAAACCGTTGTTTTGTTTTCTTTTTCAATACGGGAAAACATTGAGTTATTAAGAATTAAAAAACTTGCATGTAAAGTATAGTCAACCGCACTTCAATGATAACACTAATGACTTTGACTGCGCCTTTATTTTGTAGCAGTATGGACGATTTTGCCCTTGTGGCTAAATAATAACAGCCGCACGGGTCAATCGATCGGGTTAAGCTACGCTTGCCGAGGTTGGTCCGTGGATGGGTGACCATCTTTACATACCAAGACCCCTCCGTACCTCGGAAAGCACGTTAAGCCGTTGGTCCCGGTTGACATTCGTGGATCTTTGACAGTCGTTACGGGTCATCAGAAGCCCAAAAGTCTGACAACCAGTCTTACCAAGGGTTATCGTGTTACCCAGTAACTGGGTTGTGGAGGTCAGATAGGCAGTCGCTCCATGTAAAATACTGGTATTCAGCTGCATCCGGTTAGACTGGAAGCCGACCCCAACGTAGTTGGGAAAAGGCTAGGCAGATGATGATGGACGATTTTTCTCATGGATGGCCATGGAGCGGGCTATGCTCGGAGTTTCTTTGAAGGATAAGATCAGAAATGAAGTTATCCGGAAGAGAACCGGAGTTACCGACATAGCTTGCAGAGTCAGCAAGCTGAAGTGGCAGTGGGCTGGCCATGTGTGTCGAAGGACCGATGGCCGGTGGAGCAGACGAGTCCTGGAGTGGAGACCGCGTTTCGGCAAGCGTAGTGTGGGACGCCCCCCAGCTAGATGGACCGACGACCTTAAAAAGGTGGCTGGGACAGACTGGATGCGGAAGGCGGAGGACAGAGTGTTGTGGCGCAGCCTGGGAGAGGCCTATGTCCAGCAGTAGACTGTTATAGTCTGAGTTGAAGGACGATTTTTGGTGTGCAGGTGTTACCATTGATGCGCGGTTGACTATATGTATTATACTGCAGGAAAAAGTCTTTCTTCGGCGTTGGTTGACTTATCATTAATACATTTATGTCATTACACCATTAAGTTTGTGGGAGTCACGGAGGCTATTTATTTTAGTAGCACTCTGCAGTAATAAAAATCAAAAGAAACAATATTTCACGGAAAACCTTAATTTCTGAAATCCCGAAACACTCAAAAAGCAATTTTTATTAATCGAGAGCTCAATACCACGCAATGTATCTGTGCTTAATGAAAGTATCATACATATTGATAGGGCAGCCATTTTAAAATCACCAGTGAAACACTCTCGTTACGTTCTTTCATTTGCGTAAATGACAGTTATAAAATATTCAGTGGGCGAATAAACATGCACTGTATTGGATGATAGCCATTGTGGTGAAAATAAACATGCACTGTATTGGATGATAGCCATTGTGGTGAAAATAAACATGCACTGTATTGGATGATAGCCATTGTGGTGAAAATAAACATGCACTGTATTGGATGATAGCCATTGTGGTGAAAATAAACATGCACTGTATTGGATGATAGCCATTGTGGTGAAAATAAACATGCACTGTATTGGATGATAGCCATTGTGGTGAAAATAAACATGCACTGTATTGGATGATAGCCATTGTGGTGAAAATAAACATGCACTGTATTGGATGATAGCCATTGTGGTGAAAATAAACATGCACTGTATTGGATGATAGCCATTGTGGTGAAAATAAACATGCACTGTATTGGATGATAGCCATTGTGGTGAAAATAAACATGCACTGTATTGGATGATAGCCATTGTGGTGAAAATAAACATGCACTGTATTGGATGATAGCCATTGTGGTGAAAATAAACATGCACTGTATTGGATGATAGCCATTGTGGTGAAAATAAACATGCACTGTATTGGATGATAGCCATTGTGGTGAAAATAAACATGCACTGTATTGGATGATAGCCATTGTGGTGAAAATAAACATGCACTGTATTGGATGATAGCCATTGTGGTGAAAATAAACATGCACTGTATTGGATGATAGCCATTGTGGTGAAAATAAACATGCACTGTATTGGATGATAGCCATTGTGGTGAAAATAAACATGCACTGTATTGGATGATAGCCATTGTGGTGAAAATAAACATGCACTGTATTGGATGATAGCCATTGTGGTGAAAATAAACATGCACTGTATTGGATGATAGCCATTGTGGTGAAAATAAACATGCACTGTATTGGATGATAGCCATTGTGGTGAAAATAAACATGCACTGTATTGGATGATAGCCATTGTGGTGAAAATAAACATGCACTGTATTGGATGATAGCCATTGTGGTGAAAATAAACATGCACTGTATTGGATGATAGCCATTGTGGTGAAAATAAACATGCACTGTATTGGATGATAGCCATTGTGGTGAAAATAATAGTGACAAGGGTTTTTATAAAATGGAAGTATTGTTAGGTTCATTTACCTTTATTTTTAAAATCGACTAAACTGACATATCGATAATTCAGAAGGTTTATTTATATGGCAACACCAAGCGGTGACGGTTGACAAGTGTTCAAGGAAGGCACGATCAGGCAATCGATTCGTTCACTTGGTTTTGGAGCGAGCTACGGGTCGGACGATCTAAAATAAATGTGTATATAATTAGAAAATAAATATCAATATGGTAGCTGATTGATTTCAGTAGTAAAGATTGCTAAACTAGAATAATTAAATAACATTATTATCTATCTGAGGAGTTTTATTACGGTATCACTTTATGAAGCTGTCCCAAAAGGTGAATGAATGAATGGAGAAAAGTTTGAATAGACAAATAAGTTAATTAACTAACCGTGATCAAGAAAAAAGTTTTCATTGAAGTTTTATTTAAAACACAACACAAAACGTACCATTTAAAGGAACAGAAAAAAAACGAGCGAGCCTTACAGTAGTCGCATATGATGTATAACATCTGGCATCTCACCTTGGTAATAAGCAACTGAACATAGCATAATCAGCCTATTATGTTCCCACTACTAGGACACAGGCGACCTCTCGGTGAGAGTGAGTGGTACTCTACCACGCGTGCCCAGTGCGGGTTGGTAGATGTAACATGTCTTCGAATTTTTGGTTCTAGGACATGCCGGTTTCCTCACGATGTTTTCCTTCACCGTTTTGAGAGCAGCGGTGATGAAATAATTTACACCAAGTAAAACCTGCCTGTCTGGGTTCTACAACTCGTAAGTCGTGGCCGTTATCACTGGACCACCACTGCCAAATTTCAAATTTTGAAAAAAAAAATCAAAATGTAAAAAGCTAAATACTGAAATATTTATTCGAATAATTATTCATTACTAGTGATCGCCCACTGGTCTAAATTCGACCCTACTTACAATCTTTAAAGTACTTTCTAATTCCATGAGTACACTAATTCCATGCTATTATAAAGTACATTCTTATTCCATGCTCAAGCTGTCAATTCGTGTTAAGTACACACTTTCGTCCCTTTTCACGAAACTCCCACAAAAAGCGAGAGAAAAGATGTTATACATCGAAAGCTAATATTGCTAACGACTACAGGAAAAAATTAAAAACAAATAAAAAGCTTACGAAGGCAACAACACCTTTAGACACATCCGTAATGGAACGAAATAACAAAATCATTACTTACACGCGCTTACCTACTGAACAAATAGAGGGAGAATTTACCGTACAAATGAAAAATTCAAAAGATCATATGGTGGAGGCACCGAGGCATTATCTAACTTCACAAACAGCCCGTATTGGCAGTTTGAAACAGATAAGGGCGATAAAAAGCCTGCCGATGATTGACATTGACCCTCTACGATGAATGGACGAGCTACAAAAGAATATCGGAAAATTGGAATCAATTTCAAAAGCTTTTTATCGTGATTTTGTGTAGTAGCAGTTCTAATTGCATGTATGAGATTGTGGTACTGCTTCGTTTTGTTTCTAGGTCTTTTAAACAAATAAAGTGATTTATTTGACGAGGCTGTGAGGACCTAAAATTAAATTCAGTTTAATGAATCTCAAGAGCTAATTAATTGTGCTCTCCCTGAGGGTTTGTTTTTTTTTTATAGATATACAGGCCTGTTCAAGTTCAAAGCCATCATTCATTCTATTAATTTCAGGAACAATATTGAAGACATTCATTAACTCATAATTCCTTTATACCGAAATATCCTCTCAACCAAGGCTCGACACGCTCGACAATTATTTTTTCGTCAAATATCAAGAACCACAATACAAGAACACAACAATACGAATCAGTCCTTTCGCCAACGATTCAATTAGTCGGCAATTGAGCGCTGGAGGGCTTACCAAGTCTTGAACGACGCTCAACTCTCGAGCTGACAGAATAGAACGGGTAATGAAGACGGATTACTCCACAAAAACAAGTGAAGGGGAACGAATACAAATAAAAATGGTGGCTGTGTTTGGAGAGCTTGAGGTATGGAAGTGTTTGGAAAAGAAATAGGAAATGCATTAGAATTTGTTTTTGTTGTAGGTAGGTAAGTGCGGTTTTTTAGGGGCAGTCTCAAGTTGTTATTGTGTGCTCTCTGAACTCTTGATCTTGTCTTCGGGACGGGGTTGTTTTATGTCGCTGACATTTAAAGCATCCAACAGCTTTTTAATCCGAGTCAGGAGTTTAAATGAATGTAGTCCCTCAGTCCAGTGTACTCAAGTTCACACTGTGGAAGCAATAAATATATTGAGAATTGACTAGTCAATGAACCTACTAACCCAATCGACCTTCCCTATTTTTAACACACAATTCATAATGCAAACGTCCAAGAGAACCACCACAACCATTTAACCAGAGACATTTTAATACAAAACAAATCAGCTCACAACAGGACATTTATAGAACTTCCTCCCAAGACCTGCCTATTAAACACAAGGCATCCAGTAAAAAATACACGTCCCACGTTATAAAACGCGGCGGCAGAACACCGTGAAATTGCCGGCGTTCCCGCGAGAGGGAGCCACCCGCGCCACGTCTTTTTCGACGCCAAGAGGTGTCCGACTAGCCTTTATTCATTTCACTTCCCCTCCTGAGAATTTGGAGTTTGTAGATGTGATTCGTTTTGTGTACGTGAGCCTTATGTTTTGTTTTTCAAGATTGTTGGTTGTATGCATGCCTGGGCATAAAAGAAAAGAAGTTGCTTGTATGGTGCGTCGTGTCAGTTTTTGTTCTGTGCCAAGGATTGTGGTAATGGATTTTGGCGGAGGATATAGTTGGCAACTGGAAATAAAATATTCATAAATAGTTTCGCTACAGGAATTCTAGTTTTCTTTTGGTAGCGATGGTTTCAATTTTTGTCTCATCAAGTTTCCAGTTACCATTCTGAAAGATATGTGTAGTTTATAAGTAGTTAACTAGCTTGTACCCGTGACTTCGTCCGCGTGAAATTTCTTGTCCCCCCGACCCATATGGGTTGGGGGAACGCCTGCGCTACCCACTTCGATTTCGCTTAGCGTTCTTTCCGACTTTTTTTTATTTTTGCTCGGTTCCTAAGGGTCGCAGCGTGATGATAAATAACCTTCCTCAAGAATCGGGCTAACAAATTCAAAAAGATTTTTTTTTAATCCGTCTGTTAGTTCCAGAGATTAGCGCGTTCAAACAAACAAAGAAACAAAAAATCACAATGCAAGTGAAACTTTAGTGAAGCCATGGGCGCCGCCATATTGACCTTGGCTGCTCTGCCGAGCGTCTTACACTTTACCACTACTCCGCGGCCGGCAGTAATGCGACATGCGATAGAAGGACGAAAAAAATTGATGGAATAAAAGTTTCACAAACAAACAAACAAACAAACAAACTCTTCAGCTTTATTATATTCCGGGGTCGTGGGAAAGTCCGAAAGGGATACCGAGGCCCCTGGCAAAACAGGCAACGGAAGGAACACGGGTGCGTTTTAGTCAGTAAGAGACTGACACATCCTCCCGCTCCGCCCAAAGCTGGAGAAGTTATTTGATGTTTTCCCACACAAAAAAAAAAGCTTTATTATATTAGTAATAAGTATAGATAAAAAGATAAAGTACCTACATAATCAGCCTATAATGTTCCCACTGCTGCTACTGGGACACAGGCCTCCTCTCTTTGAGAGGGAGTGGGCCGTAATCCACCACACGGGCCCAGTGCGGGTTGGTAGATGTAGCATGTCTTCGATTTTCTGGTTCCAAGACATGCCAGTTTCCTCACGATGTTTTCCTTCACCGTTTTCAGAGCAGTGGTGAAATAATTTGCACAAAGTGAAGCGCCTGTCCGGGTTTGAACCTACGACCTACAACTCGTAAGTCGCGGCCGTTTCCACTGGGCCACCACTGCTCTTATAAAGTACCTATCAAGCTACAATTCATAAAATTGGTTCAGTAGTTTACACGTGAAAGCGTAGCAAATAGGCAGAAACAGTGTCTTACTTCTCATTAATAACACTAGCATGAATTTAATGAAATCTACTTTGTCATGTCACAAAGCCCGCTTCACAAAGAAAAAGAATTAAAAAAACACAGGTACGAGTATATTAACTTGGCTAACAAGAGAAACTCATTATTACATAATACTATTCTTTCGAAGAAAAAGAATATTCAACATGTTATTTATTGCTCGCGTAAATTAAAAGCATCGTTTGTGAAAGTAGTTGAAAATTATTTACTATTGTTATTTTCCCTTGTTCCATTAATTTTGCTCCACAAAAAGCCAGCTTTGCGTCTAAGTATTTTGATAAAATTATCTTAGAAATGGTAAGACGAGAACGTTGGAAAATAATCATTACTGTCTGTAGGTAGGAAGGTAACGTTTCTCGTTACAAATTGGATAAGGGTGCTCAATTTGTAACTAGAGAGATGGGGATGAAAATGTGGAAAAAATGCTATGAATTCATAAAGGGGGACTCGGTCTCACTTACTTACCTAACTGAAGAACACTAGCCGAATTAGATCAGTAGGTAGTTGTGCGAGAGGCTTTTGTGCTATATAGAGACGCGGGTTCGATTTCTTCGTGCAGCAAGTGTTTCTTTGCCCTTAGAGTTAGTTATTTTGAAAAGTAATTAAAGCAGCTACTATACAGGATAAGTTTAAAAGGAGAGCGGATATTTAAGGAGCTAATCAGGTGCATTATACTGGACAACTTTCCCCAAGGAACACGTCGAAATCTTAAAATTGATAAAACAAATTATTTAAAGAACAAAAAACCCGACTGCAAAAACACACAACTGAAAAGACAAAAACAAGCACTACAGTCGGTTTTTTTGTTCTTTAAATAATTAGTTTTTTTTTTCAAGCTATTTAGTTTTATTAATATATCAAAATGGAATGGACTCATTACTAGCTTTTATTTGATATCAATATTTTTGTAATTTATTAAAAAAAAACCTTTCACTCCCTTTTTTTGTATTTGCAGATGCAATATATAAAAATTATATAGTCTATGTCACTTCCATAATGAAGACGAATCTAACGACACCATGCACCTATGTTAAAATCCATCAAGCCGTTTAGGCTACAGAGCGTGCCAAAAAATAGACATACATACATACATACTCTCGAAAAACGTTACCCTCCTTCTGGGGCAGTCGGAGAAAAACGACTTTTCATACAAAGTGACTGGTCACGTGACTTATATTTGTATGAGAAGTTTAATTTTATTTTTCAGATCTCGACCTATGCTCCTTTGGGATAGCTTTTCAGTTTTATGCACCTAATGACCTCCTAAAATATCCGTACTCCTTTTAAACTTATCCTGTATAACAGAAATCCAAGCTGGCAAAGGTTGCAATTTATACAGAAACACATCGATAGTCAAGTCCATAAGTTAAATCTAATAGTTAACATAAATGCTTAGTACAAATTGAACCCCCACATATTGGTAGCCTTACTTCTGTACCTTATTTACATGATACATAAATAAAGATACATAAATACATAACGGTTTCTCAAACATTCCATACAACAGCCGAACTACAATGACACTTGTTACTTTAGTTCGCGATAGCACTGAAATTTGAAAGCACTGCTGTATGCTGACTGTTGCCCGCGTACAACCGCGGGCAACAGTCCGGCAACAGTCGGCCAACTGAGTAGAGCAACAAAGGACAGACTTCAGTGTGGGAAAGATATGTCACACCTACACAGCTGAACGGATTTGGACGAACTTTGGTACACGGATAGACAATGACCCGGGTTAGGACATACGATACTTTTTATCCCGGTAGTACGTTCCCGTAGGATTATTTCTGACCTTCATACGAGCGAAACCGCGAGCTAAAGGTAGTACTGTTATAAAAGGCGGTAGGCCCCCTATTCGCTTGGCTCTAATGACTGCTGCTCTATGTTATTTTTCTCTGAATTCATGTCAATAATGCTCCGTCATTAAACACCAACGGGAACGCGTGGGTGGAAGGGTCAAACAGCTGATCTAGCCACCGGCCGCGGGCCCGCAACACGCCGACAGATACGGTCGTCGTCAGCGGACGTACCGTGCGATCTATTGAAGTTACTTATATGTATATGTAACCTATATATTAGGTACTTAAATAAAAATAAAAATAAACGCACTACTAAAGTTTCTATAATAATATATTACAATCATGATTCGAACGACACGTGGCGTCATCTATATCATAAGAACGTTATTGTTGTTTTCCTCGGGAACAGTATTTTTCTCGGGATGATAGGTACCCTATGTCCGTTTCTGTACACCTGACAACATATATGCAAAATTTCAGGACGATCGGTTCAGTGGTTTAGGTATGAAAATCTAACAAACAAACAACAAGCTTACTTTTGCATTTATAATATTAGTTACGATTCTCAACACCAACTACAGGTATACCTTAGCATATACTCTCATACCTAACCAATTTCTCCCAGCCTCTTCTCACGTCAATCTGTGAGTTTCTCTTCAAAAATAATATTTATAGCAAATACTGCTCATCTATATATTTACATAGTATAAAACAAAGTCGCTTTTCGTGTCTGTCTGTGTGAGTGTGACCGCTCAGTTCTCCTTCTTCGGGAATAAATATCAACAAATATTTAATTTAGATATAGCACAGAAATCTAGATGTTTTGACATTTCGCCACATCGGTATATTACTGCATTGTGAAGCAGAAATGGCTCGCTAATAGGGGGATCATTCTCCCACAATATAGTTGCCCGTGTACAACCACAATAACTAAAGTACTTCGGAATTTGCTAAATATTTGCACTAGCACGAGTGCTTCTTTGAATTAGAAACTAACTGGAGTTAGCTGTGTGCTTTATTTGATACTTTAAACTGTGAACGTGAGCGCAAAATAGATAGCAGTAGCTCGCTTTACTTTGCAAAGGTATCTGTGAGAGCGAGAACGACACTTCTATACAAAATGTAGCTGATATTATGAATACTTTGTCGTAATTCGATTGTTGTTTTATTTTATTTTTTTGCTATCGTACAGGTGATAAGGGGATTATGTTAAGACGCTGACAACACCTAAATCGCGGTAACTATCAGATTGCATAGAAAAGAAAGAGAAGCGCGATGACACAACGCTTGTAATTTATTGTAAAATATTAAGCAATTATCTATTTACTCAAAATTGAGTTCATCATAATCAGCCTATAATGTTCCCACTGCTGGGACACAGGCCTCCTCTCTGTGAGAGGGAGTGGGCCGTAATCCACCACGCGGGCCCAGTGCGGGTTGGTAGATGTCACATGTCTTCGAATTTTTGGTTCTAGGACATGCCGGTTTCCTCACGATGTTTTCCTTCACCGTTTTGAGAGCAGTGGTGATGAAATTATTTACACAAAGTAAAGCGCATGTCTGGGTTCAAACCTACGACCTACAACAACAACAAGTCGCGACCGTTACCACTAGGCCACCACTGCTCTCTGCTCTGCTCTCTCTCAAATTGAGTTGAGTAATCGAAAATAAAAAACAACCAAGTTCTGCATTCAAATAAGACGTTCTTGTTATTAATTAAATATGTAACGTGTGTTGATATTTAATACAAATATTTTGGATTAGAACTCAAGATAAGAGGTTAGTTTAACGTTAGTTTGTATCGAGATTTTTATTCAAAACGTTTTTGATAACAACCAAGTTCTGGGAAATATGCTCAAAATTAACATATATTTTTTTCCTCTACCACAAACTACGAGTATACAGATTTGGAAATTTTTTTTCTTAAGAGAAGGCAATTTTGGTCAGTTGGTTCTTGTCAGACCTTGTCTTGTTGTTGGGTTGTGTTGGACCGATGGCCGGTAGAGCAGACGAGTCCTGAAGTGGAGACCGCGTATCGGCAAGCGTAGTATGGGACGCCCCCCAGCTAGATGGACCGACGACCTTAAAAAGATGGCTGGGACAGACTGGATGCGGAAGGCGGAGGACAGGGTGTTGTGGAGCAGCCTGGGAGAGGCCTATACCCAGCAGTGGACTGTTATAGGCTGAGTTGATTGTTTTGATTGGGTCTTGTCAGCGTCTTAAGATGATTGACAACAGCATTCTCGTCATTTTGCTAATATCAGCATACTTACAATGCATCAATGACCTGCTGAACATTTTTTTCTTTTTCAATAATAATATACTACGACTGCTATGCTACTGCTGAGCATGAGGTCCTGGCTTCGAGTCCCGGGTCGGGCAAAATGTTATTGGGTTTTTCTATCTGGAATTTCTCAGTAGCAGCCCGGAGTCTGAATTAGTGCCCGGTTGATGGCAATATGCTCGCCCCCTATTACATGGGACTTAAACATAACTGGCGAAATGTGGGTGTACTACAGGTACACCTCTGCCCAACCCTTCAGGGAAACAAGACGTGATGTTATGTTATGTGTTTGTGTTAGTATACTCCATTTACAAAAAATATTTATAGGGTCTCTACTCCACTATACTGAATTACGTGATGAATCCAAAGAAGTAGGTTCCAACCCAGGCAGGCGCTTTACCTTGTGTGAATTATTTTATCACCACTGCTCTCAAAAACGGTGAAGGAAAATATCGGGAGAAACCGGCATTTCCTAGAACCAAACATTTAAAGACATGTGACATCTTTTTTTTTTTTGGGCGGGAAATCATCAAATAACTTCTCCCGCTCTGGGCGGAGCGGGAGGGTGTATCAGACTCTTACTGACTGAAACCCACCCGTATTCCTTCCGTTGCCTGTGTTGCGGGGGCCTCGGTGACCCATTAGTACCTTCCCGCGACCCCGGCAGGCATCGGCCCTAGTGGACCCCTACATTTGTGCTGACGACATCTCTTTGAGGCGCGCGTGGAATGCAACGCGCCGTCTACCCGGGCCTGGTCCTCCTGACCGAACGGTGAGCTACCCATTGCTCACCGTCCGCAAGCCCGCGCCTCCTGCGGCGGCTAGGGACGAGAAGCCGCGAAATTTGCCTTTCCCTCAACCTTCCCGCCTCCTCCTTCGCGAGCATTACTGCTTCGCAGAAGGAGGTGACGGCTGCCCATGCCCTATCGCTCCGTACCATGGCCTGAACCAGGGCCGGACGCGAGAGATCTCTGCCGCCGATCGCTTCCACGAGGACACGGCGGTGCTCTGCCCAAGCCGGGCAGACCTCCACCGTATGCTCCACCGTGTCCTTTACCAACCCGCACTGGGCCCGCGTGGTGGATTACGGCTCAGTCCCTCTCACAGAGAGGAGGCCTGTGTCCCAGCAGTGGGAACATTATAGGGTGATTATGATGACGTGATGAATATACAGGGTCAAATAAAATTAACTAGCGACATTCTGCAGAAGTTATGGGTATCAGAATTTTTTTTTTTTTTTGTTGGGTCATGTAATGTAGTTTGCATAATCACTTAAATATCTGTTTTTTATGTCTAACTTCACAGACGTGATGGGTATGGTTATCTAAACATGAGAAAATAAAACAAAAGAAAACAGATTTTATCAACTCATACTTCAATTAACAAAGCTACCAACAGTCGTTGAATATCCAAAAAAATCTATTAAGAGGCTGACAACACTTAAAGCGCGGTCACTATCGGACTGCATAGAAAAGAAAGAGAAGCGCGATGACACAACGCTGGTAATTTATCGCAAAATATGAAGCAATTATCTGTTTACAAAAAAATGTAGATATTGATTGGATAAAAAAAAATAAAACACTATTATGCTAATATGTTGCTTGTAGAATAATCTGACAAAAAATCAGAATAATTGCATGTATGGTTTTTAATAGTTAAAAGAAATTTTTAGAGGTATATTCGTGATTTTTTCTATCGTATCAAATTAGTTGTAGGTATTATGTTTTCAACACACTATCTACCTAGCATTTATCCTGAAGAATTATGTATATTTTTCTAATTTTGTTTACTGCAGTGCATCATATACTTTTATGCATTATAAAACTTACAAAATTTGCGTTTAGGTCCTGTCCCCTTATCCTTTATAGATCCGATACCCATCACGCCTGCAAAGTTTCGCTAATTTAATTTGACCCTGTAGTATATTAAGTACCTATATTGCAATTACTTTCTTCTTTTCTCCACAAACAAATACAATTTACAAGCAAGATACTGAAGATTTCCTGCAATTTCTGCACGGAAAAATTAACATCAATTTTCAACCCATCATCTTGTTTGCCTTTTCCCAACTACGTTGGGTTCGGCTTCCAGTCTTACTGGATCCAGCTGAATACAGTAGTAGTACAGTATTTTACATGGAGCGACTGTCTATCTGACCTCCACAACCCAGTTACTGGGTAACACGATACTGGTTGTCAGACTTTCGGGCAACTGACGACTCGTAACGACTGTCAAAGATCCACGAATGACAGCCGGGATCAACTGCTTAACGTACTTTCCGAGGCACGGAGGGGTCTTGGTACGTAAAGATGGTCACCCATCCACGGACCAACCGCGGCAAGCGTAGCTTAACCTGATTGATTGACCCGTGTGGCTGATTTTATTTAGTCATAAGCGCCAATCAATTTTCCACACCACGTAGTTTTATTTCCGATGTGGAAAATCTCACGAGAACTTTCAATCTCAAGAATTCTGGAGAACCTAATTTAAAAACAAGCAACATTATTCTTATCCGAAAGCGTAACTCCGAAACACCTTTATCAAGAATCACCGACGCAACCTAAATTCCAACGAGCCACTCCATCAGCGAAATTAATCTCACAAAAACAATTTAAGTGTCCGCAATAAATTATTTAGCTCCCACCTTAGTAATAATGTAACGTGAGTCCCTCCTTTATAATTAACCCTGCTACGCCCAACAGAAATGTTTACCTTCTTAAATGCATCTGGTAATGCAAAATACTTCATAATCAGCCTCTAATGTTCCCACTGCTGGGACTCAGCCCTCCTCTCTTTGAGAGGGAGTGGGCATAATCCACCACGCGCAGTGCGGGTTGGTAGATGTCACATGTCTTTGAATTTTTAGTTCTAGGACATACCGGTTCCCTCACGATGTTTTCCTTCACCGTTTTGAGAGCAGTGGTGATGAAATAAAATACTTGATTATTCTAAATCCACGGGACATGGAAAATACTCAGTATAACAGGTTCACAATAACGGCCACTGCAATGCAAATTGCTAGAATAATACTTAAATTGAAATATCCCGCGTACAGACGCAAATAATTTTCAACTCTAACACAATGAGGTAAGGATTGTAATGAAATATGGGTGTACAAATGAAAATGTTACCGTCATATTATTTGATGAGTGGGGAATGAGTGTCCTGAATAAATTTGCAAGTGGTTTACACGATATGGAAAGGTATGCTTTTAATGGCGCTTCCTTGTTTTAAATTAGCAGCCTGGACACAAATCTGTAATGGAGGCTTGCTCTCTTTGAGGAGGAATTTTTGATGGGTTTTTGTTTTACTTTAAGAGTGCTTCCTAATGTTATACAGCACACTTTAATTTACACTTGTTACAATAAAAATACATAGTGGTCCTTTGAAGTCGTAATCTCTGAAAATACATACCGTAAAAAAATTCCGGATGCCGAAAACTGATGTTGTTTCATAGCCTGGGCTAGATATTCAAAAAAATAACGCGACACAAAAATATTGTTCACTGACGTTTGGTATTTTGCAAAGGCACAAATGAAGTAGGTAGTGTAAATGAAACGCCGACTGGCACCGACTATTATCTACTGCCACACTTGGTCTCTTGATGTATTTTACTACGTATGTAGGGAGGCTACTATGAAGGAGGCAATGATTTGCCTTTTACATACTATAAAAAACTTTTTACGCCAACCTACATGGTACTCTATACACATCGGTATGAAATGCATGAATTTTATATATAATTTCAATTATTGTAAATGTGAAGACTATACAGTGGGTTATTGTTGTTTTTTTAATCATGGTCCCAGTTTGCGTAATTTATGCGGCCTATCCAAATGTTCTTTCTTTGGTATTGTTCGTCGCATCGTTGAGCTCCTTAAGTTCTGAGTTGAGCTGCACGATTACTGACAAATGCGTGCACTGACTGGACTCTGACTACGCCTTTTAAGCAACTAAGTGTGTTGAGGTTAGCTTACAATTATTTATTTTTCTCAAGAACGGTGCGTTACCTTTTCATGGGAGTAGTGCCAGGGGAGAGGGGTCATCCCCCCTCTCTCCAGCCTCCACTCCCACCTACCTCCTCCTGCCAAACGATACTAAATTTTTGCCCACAAATGTCAAAATGACAGATAAGGACAAACGAACTTTAGCAGCATATTAACTAAAAATAAGTTTGATGGACGTTTATGAATAAGACCCTAAATGTTTGTATGCAGACTGAGAACATCATTAGATAAACGAAGTTAAATTTATTGTCGTATAGTCGTCTCCATCTGTATTCTATATAAACTACAAACATACACATCTAGAAGTCAGTCCATTTTTTCGTGTGACCCACAAAGCGCACTACGGACAGTTAGGAAAGCGGTACAAAGCCGTCTTGTATTCGGATCGTTAGTCTGTTAAGCCAATTAATGCATTACGGATAGCACACTAACGAACGGCTGCGGTTACAGCTAACAGGTCTGATCATTCATGAACAGGAGCTTTTGTCAACGGTTTTATTCGCTTTTTTAGGTGGTTGCTTGTTTATGAACAAGCTTCGTCAGTAAACACAATAATGTGGTTTTGAAAATGGAAGTTAGTTTTGTAAAAGTTTAATAAAATTAAAAGAATAATTGTTTATTCTGCACTTACAAAACGCACATTACAAAAAATCACGTAAAATACTCATACAAAGTAGCCAAAAGCCTCGTGTTCAAGCCATACAATTTGACAATCTTGTCCAAAATAGACGTCTTGTCTTCTAATAGTTTTCTCGTTTACTCCGATTTTTTTTTAAATAAAGAACTTTTACTGAGGTTTTGTCCATAGCATGTAACTGCTATGGATAGAACCGTAAGATCGAAAAGCGATACATTAAGTGTCTACAATATGTTCATACCTCAAATTGCTTAGCAGGATCCTCCGATGTATCAAAAATACTGCAGCATTTATTTTGAAATAAATTGACCTATGGTAAAATTAAGAAACTATTTTAAATACTAATGATTGACGAAAACACGATTTCATAAAATTTTCTCGCCAAAAAGAAATTGCAAGTTACCTCCAAACCGAACAATTAACCGCTAGTATTAAAAAATACTTCAAATTAGATCATGAAACTTTTCATAACAACTGAACTAAATATAAAGCAAAGATACAAATCAACAAACGTTAACATTAACTAAATTAAATTAAAACTAAGTTAAGCCTAAAAAAGGCCCTCGGGGCATTGTACCGAGGGTGCTGGCGACATTTCCTCGCCGAATTGCAATGCTGATGCGTTACGCGAGAAAGCCACCAGCTTTTCGATCACAGATACTATGTTTTCTTCATTAATTTATATTCACCGTATAAAGAAATTACCTTAACTATCGGCGCCTTGGAGCCTTCTCCCTACCGAGCAGTAGTGTGCAAGCGAGATAAAGAGTGAGGTGGCTGAGGTATTATGGCCTCTTAAACTGTAAATTCAACTCATTAGTCAATTAAATAGATCACATTTTGTAAGTTAATATTCCAAGTTAAGATTACCATTCAACAAAAAATACGGAACCAAAAAAGAGCACTGAGCATTGATCAGCCTGTCATGATGATCTCAAAACTTTACACCTCTAAATCCATTTCGCAAATAAACACGAGACCACACAGTTGAACCGAAAAGGCTTAGCGATATAAATCTTCAATGAAAGTTACAATGCTGTGTTTACATCATACCAAGCAGAAAATTTACAACGAAATGTAATTACTGTAATCTTTTCAAAAGTGGAGTTTTGTACGGGACGCGTATGTTGATATTGTACTCCAAACATTTTACTGAAAGTTGAAAGATATTCGTTTGCATCCTATGCGAGTTATGTACCAAATGAAAAATGTTGGTATTCAGCCAATGATTTAAATAGGCGGACGTCAGCATCCTATGCAGTAAAATGTAAAAACTAAATATTGCGATTACAAATCCGATTGCAATTAATTATGACAATATTATTTCACATGCGTTAATGAAAGGATAGGTCTGTTTTATTGTTCAGTCGTAATCGTATAAGAGATAACACAAATTACGTCCTCGAAATCCTCTCAACAATCAAGAAAACTTGAATTTTTCCGCTACATTTTTATTACCAGTTTAATATCTCATTTCAGCGTCACTTATCTAGGCGTGCAGTAATAACGGCATTTTCTAAATACGCGGACGGTGTACCTTTTGTGCGCCATTGTCCCGTTTAAGCAAGGATTATGACGTAGGTGCCATAATACCCAAGAATGGCGGATTTTTGACAAATCCAGAATTCTGTTCGCCCTTTGTACCTGTTTGTTAACGAGATTTAAATGCTAATTAAAATAATATTATTTTGCTGTCTTTTAGTCACGTTCGTGGGTCATGAGTTGAGTTTAATGTGGGCTTGCCTTTCGTAATAAAATAAAAAAAATGAGCGAGCCTTACAGTAGTCGCATATGATGTGTGACATCTGACATCTCACCTCGGTAATAAACAACTAAGCAGCGACAGAAATTAACCTCAAATTTTTAAAAGCTAAATACCTAAATATGTAATCGAATAATTTTTCAATTACTAGTGTTCGCCCTCTGGTCGAAATTCGACCCCCTCGACTTACAATCTATATAATACTTACTAGTTCCATGAGTATAGTAATTCCATGCTATTATAAAGTACCTACTAATTCCATGCTATTAAAAAGTACTTACTTATTCCATGCTCAAGTTGTCACTTCCTGTTACACACTTCCGTCCCTTTTCACGAAATCATTCCCACAGTAAGCGAGAGGATAGATGTTACACTTCAAAACAGATTTTTAAAAGATGCCAAAAATTCTGCTGCCTGAAGAAAGAATTGATTTACCTACGTTTTCCTCAGCTGCGTAGGTAACGTTTCTTTATTATCTGTACGATGTATGATGTGTCTCATATATAGTTTACCACATTTACGTATTTCAAATTCCCATGTTCTTATTTTAATCGACGCTGGTTTACGTCAATCCTTACCAGACAATGCTTCCATATTCAAACCAAAATTCCAGCACGATAACCCAAATCTGAACCACACTAAATTCAACCGTATTATAAAGTCAGTAATAAAGATAATATTCGTCTGGTCCTAATGAGCAAAGAGCATGCAACGCTCGTTCAACTTCGAAGCTACGAAAGCAGATACTAAACTTTAATTGTTAGAGATGTTACTCGTTATTTGAACACAAACTGAACACTGTTTGTTCTAATTTTCAGAATTGCATTTCGAATAAGCAAAGGATTGCCTGGTAACTTTTTGTTTTTTAAACACAAGTCCTGCTTTTTCTTGATGACCTGCTATAGCATTTTCAGCCTTCAATGCACTCGCAGTCCTAAAACATCACAGTATCAACACAGAAATAAACAATATCAACACAGAACTAAACAACCTTGTAAGCTGTCATCGCTATGTCAGAATCTCAAATCGAAGGAGACAAAATGACATGAGTAAACATACGAGTAACTGCAAAATAAGTGGGAATGAACTCACACGTTCCTTAGATTTCTATCGTTTCAACACGAACATGGCTAATTAGGGAAAAGATTCAGGCTTTCAGCAAATTTCATAGCAAAAGTTCTTCTGTGCACCCCCAAGTTGACGAACCGATCTATTCTGTAAAAATCTCACTGTGAAAACTTAAAAGAAAAGAGCTTGACGTGAGCTGTCATTCCGTCTATTCTGTTAATTCTCACCGTGAAACTTAGGTGCAGAGAGCTTTAAGGCGCAGATATATGATTTTAATGACTGTTAACTGTTACGCCTTCATACAATGCAAGTAAGTTATGCAAAAAAAATATGTTGAACTACATCGCATACACATTAATTCTATATGTGAATATTAAAGTATTAAGTATAGGAAAATACTTTATGAAATAAATTCAGGAAGTAATGACTACCCTAAGCATAAAAAATGATATTACTTTCAAACTACTTAAGATATTTTCACGGTTTTTTTTTTGTGTGAACAGAGTATTTTATTATATAAAATTCTATCATGATTTTTTTCAATTATTCATATTTTCGTTACTAAAAATAAATATTCCCTATGGAACCGAACGGCGCGCGGCGCGGCGCACTATGGGAAAGCCCCATACAAAGCCGTCTCAAAACTGTTCCACGTTCGTTGTTATGGAATAAAAATAATAAATTAATATAGTCTAATAAATTTATTATATACATAACTGAGAACCCTGAAGATGTTACACCTTTTTCAAAGGAAGAAGCACTACGGACATTTATTGACTTCGACCTTAACAAAGAACAGTATGGGAAACTTCGACTTTGTTTGGCGGACAAAAACTGCTCAGTGTTTCCTTCTTAACCAACTTTAGTCGAAGCGAAGAAGATGTGTTACCCACCAGGTTCGAGCATAACCATTACTAACATAAGTGCAAAAGTCAATCTGCAGGACTTGTTGGATCATACTGTGGCACGTATATTACTAATTGGTTCAGTTTACAAAAACTGTTTAAGAAAGTTGAAACTATTCTGTAAATGGGATTGTGACGGGTCATCAGGGCAGAGTGAGTACAAGCAAGTTTTGCCCGAAGAAAGCGATTTAATATCAGATGCAAACCTTTTTATTGCTTCACTTGTACCTGACTCCTAGATGAGACAACTAATACTGTTGTTTGGAAGAATGAAACTTGCTCATCTGTAAGATATTGCAGACCTATATTGTTAGAATTTGCCAAAGAAACTCCTGAAAAAACCGCGTCTGTTGTGGCTGACATCAACAATCAAATACAAACTCTGTCTCCTTCCCTGATAAATAAGAATAGCGAGGTAATCGAAATTACTCATGACCTATTTTTAACCATGATTGATGGTAAAGTGGCACAAGTTTTAACTGAAACTCGTTAGAGCGCTTCTTGTACAGTTTGTGGTGCTACTCCTCGGCAAATGAATAACTTAGAAGCAGTTAGGACACGAGATGTGAACGAAAGTTCATTTCAATACGGACTGTCAACACTACATGCTTGGATTAGGAGTATGGAGATGATCTTACATATTTCTTATAACATGTCTTTTGAAAAGTGGTCAGCTACTACACCGGAAAATAAAAAAAACAAAGACGAAAAGAAAAAATTGGTACAAAAGCGGTTTAGGGAAGAAATGGGACTGCATGTCGATAAACCTCGACAAGGCACTAGAAATAGTAATGACGGAAACACAGCTCGGAGTTTTTTTTCAGAATTACTCTTGCTCTGCAGACATTACAGGTGTAGACGTAGAACTTATAAATCGAATTTATTGATATTAAAACCTCAAACTCTAAAATAGAGGGGACCTTTACAGAAATGGAAAAATCAATGAACTCTTTTTCTGACCAGATAACATCCCTGGAGTTAAAGATTACTAGCCTGGAAAAAGAACGTAACTCCATGGCAACTAAATTAATTACACTGGAAGAAAAAGCGGAGTCTTTTGATCGTGCTCTTGTAAAAACATGCATCGAGCTTCGCAACGTACCCAAGAGAACGAAAGAAACTATAAATATGCTATATGATGCCTTGCTGGAACTACCAAAACAACTCGAAATAAAACTACAAGTGTCTGACATACGCGATGTTTCACGGCAACCTTCAAAAAAAGAAACTCCAAATTCTACTCTAACAGTCGAATTTACGAACACACTGGCTAAAACGAACTTTTTGCCTGCTGTTAAGAACCATAACAAATTAAATCCAGACAATAAGTTAAACTCAACTCATCTGGGTATTGAAGCTCCAAAAACGCCAACTTACGCTGCGGAACAATTAACTCCCTATTCTAAACGACTTTTTTATCTGGCTCGTAACTATGCCAAGATGAATCAATACATGTTTTGCTGGTCCGCAAACGGGCGCATCGAAGAAGAATCCTGACAGCCCCTCCATTGTTATTAAAAGTGAGCTGCAAATTCAAACGATGTCTGTACCGACTGCACCTATCAACGTATGACTAGTTCATCCATTAAGAAAATTAAATTTTCTATTAACGGCTATTTCTACAGTTACTTCTTATTATGTTATTACTTTTTCATCACTTTATTTAAGTCACTTAATGTAAACTACTGCACACGAAACATCTCAACCAAGAACACTTTAAACAATTATCACTTAAAGCTTATTTCTATCATAAAGTTAAAACACTATAACACTACAGAATGCTCACCATCACTCATAGTTAACGTCCCAAAGTTCTTACTGCCTCATTCTATAGCCTTATTTATTACCTCTGTTACCCTTAATTTCATACAACAATGTCTAATACGATAAATGATGTAATGTCTGATCTTGACCAAAATTCTGTATCTGAGACTCACATTTGTACCCCCAAAGAAACTAAATCATACGTTAAGAAAGAAAGCTTCTGGTTTACAACATTAACGCAAAATATCCGGTCCATAAACTGTAATTACTTAAACCTTCAAACCCTAATTCACCGTATGAATATTGACTGTGATCTTCTGGTTCTTACAGAATGCTGGATACCGTGCTCAAGTAACTCCTGCATTCCCATTCTAGATAATTATATCACTTACAAAACAACCAAACATCTTAATCAGAGCGACGGGGTAGTTGTCTATGCTAAGTCAGATATACTAGCCATATGTGAAGAGCCTGACTTTCTTGCATCAGCTTCAGGCTTACTTGTGAATTTAAATTCTGAAGTGGCTATACTGTGTGTCTACCGCTCCCCCTCAATAGACAACATTTCATTCCTGACTGCACTCAATAATATTATTCCAACCCTTAGTACCCACAAATCGGTTATCATAACTGGAGACATTAACCTGGATATTAAACCTAATGCCCAAGATTCAAGATCCCATGAATATCTTAGCACCCTGGCGTATCACGGTTTCCTACCAGCCCATACACATCCCACTAGAGGCAAAAACTGTCTAGATCACATTATGATTCGATCCAAAGCTACTATTCTTACTCTAGTCTACGATACAACGGTAACAGATCATTGTTCTTCCCTATTATGTGTAAATCAAAATAAAAAATCAAAATCATCCCCCATAAAAATAATATCTAAGGTGGACTATGATGCGCTTGATTAAACTATGAAAAACCTAGACTTTACCCTACTTTTCCTTATCTCAGACCCAGACAACGCGGTAGACAAGCTTATACAGATAATTAAAAATGCCATAAATGAATGCACGACACTTGTCAAAGTCCCAGCTAGTAAAAGGATTTTGAAACCATGGATTACTCCAGGTTTGCTGCGTTGTATCCGGAACCAAGATTCTCTTCATAAAAAAGCTAAGCAGTCACCAGACAATCAAACTCTAATTATCACATATAAGCGATACAGAAACTTTTGTACAAACCTTTTAAGAAAAATAAAAAGAAAATTTGATTCCGACGAACTAAATAAGGCACATTACAACCCTAAAAAACTCTGGGACACTTTAAAAACCATCACCAATACACAGAAAAAGAGGAACCCAACCAACTAATAACTCACTCTTATTCTCCCAGACAGTCTTGCAGCCATGTAAACGAATTCTTTGTTAAAATTGGGAAAAAACTCGCAGAAAATATAAAGAGCCCCCAATTCCACTCAACTCCCCCTCAAACTTCAAAGTTCAATAAATCTTTCGTTTTAGAACAGACATATCCTGATGAAGTTTTAAGTACGATTAACCAGCTTAGAGTTAATGCTGCTGCTGGTTGGGATGGCATATCTCAAACCTTCCTTAACAGATACGCATGGACCCTGGCACCTATACTATGCCACATTTTCAACCTTTGCTTTCAATTAGCTATCTTCCCCTCTTCTTTTAAAAGAGCAATTATCCATCCTATCTTCAAGGGTGGTGACGGAACCATGCCAAACAACTATCGCCCAATAGCTGTTCTTAGTGCACTGTCTAAGGTACTTGAACGCCTCTTAAACAAGCGATTAGTCCTCTACCTCGAACACTTCAAACTGTTATCACCTCAGCAGTTCGGCTTTCGCAGGGACAAATCCACTTGTGATGCTGTACATTCGTTAGTCAACAATATAGTACATAACTTAAATACTAACATGAAGGTTCTCACCATATTTTTAGATCTTGCGAAAGCATTTGGCACCGTTCCCGTCTCCACTCTTCTAATCAAGCTTGAAAGTTTAGGTATCAGAGGGTCTTCACTTGATCTTTTCAAAAGTTATCTTACTGATCGCTCTCATTTAGTCAATATAGATAATTACAAGAGTGATGAACTATCCATTCAGTATGGCGTGCCTCAGGGTAGCATTCTGGGGCCCACACTATTTCCTGTGTTCATTAACGACCTCTGCAATCTCCAAATTCCAAATGCCAAAATAGTTTCCTTTGCAGACGATACTGCCATCACATTCTCCGCAAACTCATGGTCGGAACTCCAAGTTACTGCACAAGATGGCGTTAATTCTGCCTTGAAGTGGCTTTCCTCTCATACTCTCACTCTCAATTCCAACAAAACTAACTTCATCACTTCCCAGCCGAATGCCCAATCTCTATTAAAGCTCATTCTTGTCCCACACAATCTCAAATGAATTGTCAATGCCCTACCTTAACCTCAGTAGAACAAGTTAAATATCTTGGTATTGTTCTGGACAGAAACCTTAATTTCAAATCTCATATAAACATTCTTTCTGGTCGAAAGTTAATTTACGTTTTTAAAACCTTGCGACATGTAGCCAACCCGCTAATCATCCGAAACGTTTACTTTGCTCTTTGCCAGTCAATACTAATATATTGTATCTCATGCTGGGGTGGTGCTGCAAAGACCATACTTAAGCCTCTGGAGATCGCTCACAGAGCTATTCTAAAAGTGGCTACGTTCCGACCGATACTGTCTCCAACTATCGAACTGTATAAATCATGTAGAGTACTTAATGTAAGGCAACAATTTATTTTACACATAGTCCTTCTGCAACACCGACGAACACCTTTCAAAAAAATATCCAAACGCCGCAAAGACCTAATTTGCACAATACCACCCACACGCACAATTTTTATAAAAAAGTTTGCCCTCTACCTTGGCCCATCACTCTACAATAAACTTAACGCAATAATTTCGATTTACGGCTTAACAAACTTTAATTGCAAAAAGACTGTTCGGTCCTTCTTTCTAAACCTAAACTACGACGAAACAGAAGAATTCCTAAAGAAGTGATCTCAAACACATACATGCATTACACACTACTTAAATTAACGAAACACTCACTACACTAACAAAATACTCACCACACCTACATACTGAACATTTCTTTTTTATAAATTTGATTTTTCGAAAACTGCAACTTTCTAGATGTAAAGTTTTTTTTTTTTGGTTAGTGACCTAGATTGCTGTAATGATTACTATATGCGTGAATATTTAACACGTGCAGTTATAAGTCAACCATTTATGACGGGGATCGCAACTGTTTCTCCTAAACACAGGTTATTTTGTATCCTATCTAGGAGAACAGTACGGCACCCACTAACTAGATTAAGAAACTTTATGCTTGTGCTTTATATATTACCTTGCCATGTAATCTAGTCCTAGTTCAACAATAAATCTTATTTGATCTTATTTGATTATTTGAATGTACCTACATAATACTACAAACTATGTCTTCTGGAATTGCTATTAATTCAAAAGTTTGGTGAATACGCATATAGTACAGCTCAACTGTACGTAAATATTTATAATTGGTATTGTATGCCTTCCCCCGTGCATAAAATACTTATTCACGGAGAAAAATCATTGAGTACTATGCTATTTTACCTATCGGACAATTGTCCGAAGACGCGCAAGAATCGCGAAATAAGGATTACAAAAAGTTTAGACTTCATCATTCTAGAAAGTGTTCAAGAGCGGCTACCAATGTACACTTCTTGTGTTCCTTATTGTACACTTCTGATCCATATATATCAAGTTTGAGAAATACCTCAGAAACAATATCGAAAGAACTTTTAAATGAAGCCAAGGCCCTGCTTGCTATCAACGAAGATCTGTAGGAACTTCCTGAATTTTGTATTTTATTTTTGTCGTTTGTTTCAATTATTCCATTTTAAGTAAATTTACACAACTATTTTAAGTAAATTAAAAATTAAGACCATTTTTGTTTTTTTTCTTATAAAATGCATGTATTTTTTTAAGTTTTATTTTTTAAATTAATTAATTAACAGAATTTTCAAAATTAAAATTATTCACACTAAACTTTATACATCCAATAATATGTGTGCAAAATTACAGCTCAATTAGTTCAAACAACTGAGATACGGAGTTTTGAGACGAAACATACGCGATTTTCCCATAGTGCGGCGGCGCGGCGTGTGCGGGAGGCGCATTTGTATGACAAATGTTAACGCCGATTATCCGACCCTTAAGTGAGCTGTCATTGCACTGATGCTAGGGATTGACAGTATTGACAGCTGACTTCAGGGTCACTACACCTAAAAATACACAGACAAAAATTAATCAAGTGGCATCTGGAAAGATATCCACAGAACGTCATTAAATACAGCATAATACATACAAACAAGTCCACTCCTCGCCTAAGACAAGAAGATGGTATCTCCACCCGACAGTGTGAAAGCGTGTCAGCCGACTGGCCAGCAAAGAGTGTGTGTTGTGCTTCCAATATCCGGGTGTCATTCCAGGCTGCGACGTCGCTACACTAGGAATATGGAATAGTGGTTGGTGTTGCTGCGCTTAAGAGTATAATATTTACAAAAACAAAAACGTAGGTAATTATTATAAGTCTTAGATAGAAGTAGAATATGGATTTCAGTCTGCCCATTTATTATTGGATTTAAAGATTTTAATAATAGTTTGACTTAATAATGTCGGCCTTTAATTGCTCTACGAGTATTACACTTAACAGAGCAATTAAAGGCCGACATTATTAAAAAAGCAAAAGCAAAAGCTTCTTCTATGCAACAAAAGTTGATGATGTTCGTAAGTCAGGTAGAATCAAACTATCTGATTCTTTTATGGATTAGGCAGGAAATAAGATAGGAATGTTATGTATCTTAGTTTTAATGAGTGGAATGTTAATTTTTCTAAAGTTTACTTTGTTCTGAATCCCTGAATAGCACTGAAGGAAACAAACAGAACTTATTCAACAAAACTTCCTGTAATAGAACTATTTAAAACTTGATTACCATACGTGATCTGGAACAAGAACATTCGAATAAACTTCCGGAACCCAGTGAAGTTGAAGCTCGAATTACGAGCTCATTAATGTTATAATTCTGGTTGGCAACCCTGTAAGACGGGCGTGTGCGGAAAAGTAGATCGGTGTCAAACGTCGCGACCGTTCGACGTTCGACATGACTGTTACACGAGTTTGTTTGATAGTAGTTTCTGTACTTTGTAACCTGCAGCTCAGCCGTACATAACGTCAAAGTGCTAGTTAGCTTGTTTGCGAAAGAAAGTTGAAACAGTGCACTTTGTGGAAATATATGTAGATCAAAGAATTAATTTATAACACCAAAATTTTAATTATTACATCATATACCGCAACTTTTTACCTGTATCAGGAATAAATAAATTTTGATTTAAAAAAAATAATGTTTAAATTAGGTTAGGTTAGACGTCTCAACATGGAAATAGTAATTACTATAAAGCTTCAGGAGGTTCCTGTGTCGGATAAGGCGGGAGGAAACGCTCGGGTTTCACCACTGTGTGGATCGCCCGGAGGACAGGGTGGAGCATACGGTGGAGGTCTACCCGGCTTGGGCAGAGCACCGCCGTGTCCTCGTGGAGGCGATCGGCGGCAGAGATCTCTCGCGTCCGGCCCTGGTTCAGGCTATGGTACGGAGCGTGGGCAGCCGTCACCTCCTTCTGCGAAGCAGTAATGCTCGCGAACGAGGAGGCGGGACGGTTGAGGAAAAGGCAAATTTCGCGCCCTCTCGCCCCTAGCCGCCGCAGGAGACGCCCTAGGCATTGGGAATCCAGGGCGGATTTCCGGCCACGATAGGCGCGGGCTTGCGGATGGTGAGCAATGGGTAGCTCACCGTCCGGTAAGGACTAGGCCCGGGTCGACGGCGCGATGTGTTCCACGCGCGCCTCAAAGAGATGTCAGTACAAGTGTAGGGGTCCACTAGGGCCGATGCCTGCCGGGGTCGCGTGGCCGTTCAAAAGGGTTACCGAGGCCCCGGGCAACACAGGCAATGGAAGGAACACGGGTGGGTTTTAGTCAGTAAGAGTCTGACACACCCTCCCGCTCCAACCGGAGCGGGAGAAGTTATTTGATAATTTCCCACCCAAAAATAAAACTACGAACACGTCACTCCGGAACCGATTGCTGTCAATGCGCAATCTATAGAATGTGTTTTCGTGAGTCCCTTAGAAACAAATTCAAAGAAATTAATGCACTAACTCTGCCTTCTCTTTATATCTTAGAAAGTATTTTGTATGTTCGCAAAAACTTAGGTATTTTCAAAACAAGAAGTGATTTCCATAATATAAATACACGTAGTAAACATGAAATTGTGATACCCAAATTTAGATTAACAAAAACAAGCAAATCATTAAATTTGTTATCAACAGTATCCACTTTTATAACAAGTTGCCAAAGTCGGTTACAGAACTTAGCAATGGAAAGTTCAAAACCCACATCAAACGTGTCCTTATCAAAAACGCATATTATAAGATTAACGACTACGTTGAAGACAAGGAAGTTTGGCAATAATTTCTTCTGCACATGTGGCTTCTCTGGTACCTCATAAACGGCATAACTATGTAAATGTCTATTAATCTTGTGACCGACATGTCAAAAAAGCAAAAAAGTGCCCTCGGCGCCAAGCTACGAATTATTCCTTAAAATCTGTCATGAAGTGATGACCGTGGTGTGCTGCAGTGCTATTCTGTAACCTTCTCACCGTGAAAACTTAAGTGAAGTGAACGTGGAGTGAACTGTCAGTGTCATCCCACCTGATACTAGAGATGGACCAAGGATTACATTTACAATCATAATCGAGATTTTAATAATACTTTTATGCTAATTCTATTGATCATAATCTGTTAACCGATTAAATAAACACAATCCCATGACCAAATCGCGCTGTGTTTTAACTGATTAAATAAACGCAATCCCGTGACCCAACCTCGATGTGTTTTGCAGAAGTGATAGTGGATTGAGTCGACTAAAGACTGCGACGTTATTCAGCGTTGTTATTAACCCAAATCTATTCAATAAGAAGAGATAATAGTGGCTTGTGGCTAAGTAACAGCCACATGAGTCGATCGATCAGGTTAAGCTACGTTTGCCGCGGTTGGTCCGTGGATGTGTGACCATCTTTACATACCAAGACCCCTCCGTGCCTCGGAAAGCACGTTAAGCCGTTGGTCCCGGCTGTCATTTGCAGATCTTTGACAGTCGTTACGGGTTGTCAGAAGCTCGAAAGTCTGACATCAAGGTGTATCGTGTTACCCATTAACTGGGTTGTGGAGGTCAGATAGGCAGTCGCTCCATGTAAAATATGTACCATGTAAAATTACAGCAATACAGCTGTATCCGGTAAGACTGGAAGCCGGCCCCAACATAGTTGGGAAATGGCTAGGCAGATGATGAAGAAGAGATAATAGTTAGATGATAGTTACGAGTATGCTGAGATAGGAACCTGTTTGGCGTCGCACAATTAGTTTTTATTGATTTTCTCTGTTATTTTTTGTTTATTCGAAGTTTAATTTTAAATGCTCCTTTTTTTACCTTTTGTATTTCTTGTGCGTGTCCCAAATAAAACATTTTTCTTTCTTTCTTTATAACCGAGTGTGTCAAGTGATCGAGTGCTAAAAGTATGCCTGGCTGACAGACCATAGAATTTATCCCCTCACAAACTATGTGGAAACCTAACTAAACGATGTGTGTGTCTGTGTACATAAGCCATTTGAATACAAAAACGCGGATTATTTAATAAGTACCTTTCTAATATTTTATTTTAGGTAGGTAAATTTATACCGACCCGTTGCCAATAATAAAATAATATTCATAAAATCACCGTCATCAATACTATAACAAAATTCAACAGTTCAACTGACACTCACGCAGCGCGCGCACCGGCCGGTGCGGCGGCGGGCGGCTAGGCTTACTTCATCCAGCCCAAGTGAAGTGATGTTGCTATGGCAACGAGGATCGGGTGAAGTGATAAGATCACGCCGCGCTTGCGCGTGAGGCGCTGTTATTAATATCAAGTTGAGGTTTTTTTTTTAATTTGCCGTTTTTTATTTTTAAATGTGCGACAAACAAACATTTTTCATCATGGGTGTCGTTTTCATGGTTTTCGGGGGTGTTAAAGCCGATAGTTAGGTCAAATCTACAAAGCAAGATGGTGGCTGCGAAAATAACCAAACCTTTTAGAATAAAAAAAAACAAATTGAGTTTCTGACTGAATTTCTGTTTTTCTATTTTATTTAAAAAAAAACCTAAATAGTAACGTTTCAACACTTAAATACTAGTTTTGAAATAATATAAAATGATCAATAGAATTAGCATAAAAATATTATTAAAATATCGATTATGATTATAAATGTAATGCTTGGTCACTCCCTAGCATCAGTGGGATGACACTGACAGCTCACTCCACGCGAGTTTTCACGGTGAGATTTTTACAGAATCGACATGCTGGGTACATTTTGGTTTGTCATCTATACACGACTGTGGCGGTCAAAAGGTTAACTGATCCCAAATTACGATACGAGTATTATTATTTTTTATACATACTTTTTTTGACATAATATTTTCATTATTTGACATTATATACCTACAATTTTGATATCAAACTATTTATTAGTGGCTTTTGTGGACAAAATATTAATCCAGACTTGCTGTAATGGCAAACATGTTATTTGGATTAAATAGGTTTTTATTTTTATTATTTTATTAATATTTTACATACATTCTTGTGTGTTTTGTGAATGTGGGAACGTTGTAGGCTTAATAGACTAGATTTGTAGACCATTTATTTTTTGTTAAGTACCTGGTACTTCTTGACAGGCCTACACTGTCGTCCCATACCTATTAACAATGTGATTTGAAAACATTGTAAAAGCTAATTATTTTTAAAAGAGTAACCGTAGAGTTTCTTGCCGGCTCTTCCCCATAAGAAACGACCAATCGGAACCGTGCACCTAGCTTCTGATGTTACATAAGTGCCCCTGAGAAATAAAAATATTTTGATTTTGATTTTGAATGGCGGTACTCTCGAGGTTGTTCGAGAATACGTTTACCTGGGACAAACTCTGGAGTTTGGTAAGAACAACTTTGAGAGGGAAAGGGTTAACAGAAGAATTCAGCTGGGCTGGGCAGCATTTGGGAAGCTTCGCCGGGTCTTCGCGTCGAGTATTCCACAGAGCCTTAAGACGAAGGTCTTCAATCGGTGTGTCTTGCCTGTTATATGACCTAAGGAGCCGAAACGTGGACACTCACGGTACAGCTGGTCCATAAATTCAAGGTTGGTCAGACAGCTATGGAACGGGCTATGCTTGGAGTCTCTTAGGGATCAAATCCAGAACGAGATGATCCGGCAGAGAACCAATGTTGTCGACTTAGCTCACAGAATAAGCAAACTGAAGTGGCAATGGGTGGGCCATATTAGCCGTAGAACCGATGACCGTTGGAGTAGACATGTTCTTGAGTGAAGACCGCGAATCGGCAAACGTAAGGTAAGGCGCCCTAAGGCTAGGTGGAGCGACGATCCGCTCTGGGTGACTGATAGCAACTGGATGAGAGTTGCCGAGGATTGAGCTGAATTGCGTGCAATTGGAGAGGCCATGTCCAGCAGTGGACTGACATGGGCTGATGATGATATAGTACAACTCGTACTGCATTAATTCAATAAAATTCAGATTTCATGAAATTAATGCTCTAATTATTCAAAGTTAGACACAGAGCTCAGCCTCTCTCTCTAACTCTGAATCTGTGTGATATCGTTTTGTTACAGGAATTCAGCAAAGATTTATTATGTCAAGATTAGCCAGTAAAAGCAGTGCACTCGTCAAAAAAAAATTGAGTCCAACTGTTGGCCGCAATCTGCACGCACACTAGAATAACACAATGACAGTACAATGACGTGGCACGAGTGTAAGACTTGGCTGTCACGCACACCAGCGTATCCTAGTTGGTCAATTTATTTTAGTTATTTTGCAGCGCGACACTCTATCCAGACATTATAAATAATCAAAAGAATTCAGTTTTGGAGCGCACCAAAAACACATGCATTATGAACGTAGACCGAAGAAATTTCACACATTTTGAGTACCTAACTACAAAAAAGGTTTTGGACAAAATCAAAATCAAAAGTAATTTATTCAAACTAGGCTGAGAATCAGCACTTTCAATATTATATGAGTCAGCCCCCAAAAACGCCCGCCCTTCACCACTTCCTAGTGCTTTAGCCGGGAAGAAGATATGGCGCAACAAACTCCCCAGTAGCACACTTGTCTGTTTAGTTATATAAACTAGATTCTATACAAATCGTATGCACTCTGCAATTAACACTACGAAAGACAAATCAATGAAAACTTTACTCAAGCAGAAATAAAAATTACAAAATAAAAACGTAAACAGAACTTAATTCCTAAATAAAAGCCTCCAGGCATAAAGGGCGTGCCCACCTACATAAGGCTATAGCTGTAACTCGAAGTGAGAAATAATAAACTAGTACCATCGAAGTAAAATAAATAAACAGTAATTAATAATAACAATAATAAAACTATGGTCAGCAAGACGACCAGTTACCACAAGCAGCACCCATTCACGAGTATAACGCAAAGACATAAAGATGAGCTACTTTTTAGAATAAACTCTGAAACGTCCCAATGCGCAAATGTAACTTCGGCATAAACATTGTATCTCCGGCACAATGCAGTTAATATTAATTGCCAGTTACCTGACGTGCCATGGTGTCACAATGCATACATATTCGATGCCCATACATTGCCCCCGGTACGTTGGTGGACGATATAAAATTCTGATTGGGTCACAGATTATATTACCCACTGAGTTTAAAATAAACTTTATGACATGTATTTTTGCTATGTGGATGTTGCAAAATGGAAGTAGGATGAAAACATAATTATTATTGTGCTTTGCAAATAAAAGTAAAAAAAAACATAAATCTATTATTGAACGTGAAAAATGGGACAATCCAAATAAATTACATTTTTCCAAAAGTGGAAGCAACTGGTAAGTTAGAATTCAGAAGATTTCAAATTAACCAAATACAGGCACTTTTGAACTATCAAGGGGTCGGTCAGTCAGAAAGATGAAGCTGCCCATTCCAAAGCGTAGTAGGTTCCTATGGAGAAGAACGGGCAAGAAACTCCACGGACACTCTTTTAAATTAAAATATTGTTACAAAAATATTGGTTACATCATTATGTTGAAATTATACATATGAGAACAATGTAGAAAGACGTGCACGTTAAAAGTGTCCGTAATAAAAAGATAAAAACAATTGAAAAATTAAAATAAGCCGTGGCAACTAAGAAATGACCAGTCCCTACTGACGGCCCCCGTTCACGAACATGACGCATGAATCAGCACCATTCAGCTCAACCATTTTGAAGGGAACTTAATGATCTAACCCACACGCCACCACCAGCGAGACATTTGGGTAAGCATGACATACTCTCAGCCGCCAGGGTACATTCAAGTCAATTAAAAACGTACCCAGTAAATGGTAGCTTTATAGGAGGTACCAAGTGCTCACACATGTGCCAGAGGTAGTTAAATACCTCAATCAATCATCAACTCAGCCTATCGCAGTCCACAACACTCCAGGACTCGTCTGCTCCATCGGCCATAGGTCCTACGACAAACATAGCCAGCCCAGTGACACTTCAGTTTGCTTACTCTTGTTTTCCTGATAATTTCATTCCTGATTTTACCCTTCAAAGAGACTCAGAGCATAGCCCGCTCCATAGGGCGCTGGGCGACCTAGAATTTGTGGATCAGGCCGAATATCAGTGTCTACGTTTTGGTACCGTATGTCGTGACGGGCAGGACGCACTGGTTGAATACGCGGGATAGGCGACGTGAAGGCTTGAAAAAGTTTTCCAAACGCTGCCCAGCCCAACTGGATCCAACTGTCTGCTTCTTTCTCAAAGTTGTGTCTTCCGCAAGATGACTTGCCCTAGGGCAAGTCATCTATTTCGGAAGACACAACTTATGAAGGAGTATCTCAACCTAGGTAGACATACTCCTTCACAACTTCGAGAAGCGAGCCTTCGATGTGGATTGGACTCGGCAAGACATGCGAAATGTACATGACTTTCGTCTTGTCCAAATTCATGCCGAGGCCAACCCGCCGAAAGGCTCCATTTAGGTTGTGCAGCATCTGGTCTAACTATTCCAGCGTCTCTACCATTATGACGATGTCATCGGCACTGTGAAGATGTAAGATGTATTGGCTGTTCACGTTGATACCGTGTCCAGTCCAGCGTCTTGAAGACGTCCTCCAATACATTGGTTAAATACCTCCAATTAGATAATTCATTGGTAAACTTTAGCAAAGAACTTTTTCCTTCATTTTGGAAGAGGTCTTTCTGTACCTACTTACAAACGCGAAACCTCCCTATTATGGAATAGGTAGTCTTCAGATATAATCATAGAATTAATGTATACAAAGTATTGTTAAACATTTTAAAAGAGTAAGTGTAAACCTTTTGGAAGGGGCAACTAGAATAAATCTTCTATATTTTTGACGTTCGAAAGTGTCTTTTATATTTGACATGAACTATCCGTATTCATTCTAATATTATAAATTCGAAAGCAACTCTGTCTGTCTGTATGTTACCTTTTCACGCCTAAAGCACTGAACGGATTCGATAAACTTTGGCAAGGAGATTGATGGTATCCTAGGAAATGACATAGGCTACTTTTGTCTAAAAAATAGTCCTATAAGGGGTGATGTAGGGGATGAAAGTTTGTATAGGAAACTTAGCATTTCTTATGTTAGGGATATGAACATTCAAAATTGTGCTTTTGATAAGAAATAAAAAAAGTACGTGTTTCAGCATTTTTGTAAAATCATGTCCCAAGGGGGTCAAATGACGAGGTGCAAGGCATTGAAAGAGTCATTACAGACCGCCTCGTCGGCCAGCTGGTGCAGGTGGGGCCAGATTTGGTTTCCGCAGGGAGCGCTCTACGGTGGACGCCATCATGCGCGTGCGAGCCCTCAGGACGGGGAATGTTGTTGCCCAGGGTGGGGTCGTCTTGGCGGTATCTCTAGACATCGCCAATCGCTTGCCCTGGAGTTGCATCGGGGAGGCACTCCGGTACCACCGGATGCCGACCTACCTCTGTCGTGTGGTCGAGGCCTATCTGACGGACAGGACAGTCATCAGGGAGTGTGGAACCGGCAAGAGATGTCGTGCGGTGTCCCACAGGGATCGGTCCTGGGGCCGCATCTGTGGGACATCGGATATGACTGGGTGGTGCGCGCCGACCTCCCTAGCGGCGTCAGCGTGGTATGCTGCGCTGACGACACTTTGGTGCTGGCGCAAGGGAGGTCGCACCAGGGGGCGGCCGAAGTAGCGGCACGCGGGGTTTCGACAATCGTCGAAAGGATCCGGCAATTGGGACTCGAGGTGGCCCTGCACAAGTCCAAGGCCATGTGTTTTCATGGCCCTCGGAACTCTCCACCGTCGGGATCCCAAATAACGGTAGGAGGGGTTTACGTCGGCGTCGAGTCGACGATGAGGTACCTGGAATTGGTCCTTGACAGCCGGTGGAACTTCGTGGAGCATTTCCGACGTTTGGCTCCCAAACTGGAAATGAAATGAAATGAAATAAAATGAAATGAAATTGTTTATTCTGTAAATAGGATATGAGAATCACTTTTACACGTCATATTAAAAAATGTATTTAGGGCTAACAACTGTGAATTTAAAGTGTTTATCACATTGTGGTACACATTCTTTTAGTATTGAGTAAGCAGAAGTGGAGGACGACGATGACAGAGTTTTGGTTGTTAAAAAGGGAATATTAGTGAAGAAGTTTTCAAACTCTGTTGCCACCTCCACGTCTGCCCTAATATCTACATCATCGATTTTTAGATGGAAGTCACGATTCCGTACTGTCGTTCTTCCCGTTTCAGAATTAATAATATTCCAAGTTGTTTTAATTTTATTTCCAGAAGATTTTATTTTATTTTTAATGTGTATGGCTTTTGTTGAGGAACAGGCTCTATTAAAAGTTTTAGAATAATTCTTAACTAATTCCTTAAAAGTTTCATCATGGTTATATGTTTTTTCATGATACAATTCATATAACCTCAACCTACTTTTGTAAATACCTGGTGTTGCCCAGTCACTAAATATAACGCGATCATAAACAGGCAATGTTTTTGAGGTGAATACCTTCCTAAATTCACAATTGATGAGGTTAAATAGTAAAGTATATGCTTGATCCGGGTCAGTGTGATAAGGCAAACCCGGTAGTTTTTCCATTAAATTATTTTTAAATTGTTCTAAGTGACTTTTGTTAACAGGAACAAAACTCACAAGTTTTCTTTGAACTCTGATTATTTTCTGAGGGAAAGTAACCAACTGGCCACAGGGATCAGAGTCCAACTCATTTATAATTGAATGGCTAGAAGGTCTTAAATTTGTAAAAATATTGTCAATACAGGTAGCGCTAGTGGCAGTTATTCTAGTTGGCTCAAAGAATGTATTGTACAAATTATAGGACTTTAATAAAGTTATAAATTTATTTACTGCAAAACTGGAGCGGGCAGGGGCTGCCTTGAAGCGGCTCCTACCCAATCTTGGGGGACCAATCGCCTCTACGCGGAGGTCGTGCGGTCCATGACCCTTTACGGGGCTCCTGTGTGGGCGCGTGCCCTGGCGCTGCGGCCAGCCCGCCGGGTGAGCGAAACGCCAGGGCGTCACCGCTGTGTGGATCGCCTGGAGGACACGGTGGAGCATACGGTGGAGGTCTGCCCGGCTTGGGCAGAGCACCGCCGTGTCCTCGTGAAGGCGATCGGTGGCAGAGATCTCTCGCGTCTGGCCCTGGTTCAGGCCATGGTATGGAGCGAGAGAGCATGGGCAGCCGTCACATCCTTTTGCGAATCAGTAATGCTCGCGAAGGAGGAGGCGGGACGGTTGAGGGAAAGGCAAATTTCGCGCCCTCTCGCCCCTAGCCACCGCAGGAGACGCCCTGGGCGTCGGGAATCCCGCGCGGATTTGCGGCCACCGTAGGCGCCTTCTTGCAGACGGTGAGCAATGGGTAGCTCACCATCCGGTAAGGACCAGGCCCGGGTCGAGGGCGCGTTGTTCCATGCGCGCCTCAAAGAGATGTCGTCAGAACAAGTGTAGGGGTGCACTAGGGCCGATGCCTGCCGGGGTCACGGGAAGGTACTAAAGGGTTACCGAGGCCACTGACAACACAGGCAGCAGAAGGAATACGGGTGGGTTTTAATCAGTAAGAGTCTGACACACCCTCCCGCACCGCTCAGAGCGGGAGAAGTTATCTGATGATTTCCCAACCAAAAAAAAAATCAGAATTTTATAATTATCCCCTATTTGGGGTCAAATAGGGGATAATTATAAAATTCACAAGATTATTGAATATTTTTTTACCTCTTTTTAAAAGATTCAAGGTTTTGGACTATATTGGAATATATCCGTATCCTGAGGTAATATTCATTTTAGTCTTAATTGCATTAAAATCGGTCCACCCCCGCTTAAAAGTTATTACAATTTAAAGTTATAAAATAACTCAGCTAATATCTAAGGTATTAATCTAAGTGGTCAATGGGCGCCACGGCGTCCTCACCTTCCGCCTGACGCAGGTCCTCACCGGACACGGCAGTTTCGGGAGGTTCCTGTGTCGGATAAGGCGGGAGGAAACGTCCGGGTGTCACCACTGTGTGGATCGCCCGGAAGACACGGTGGAGCATACGGTGGAGGTCTGCCCAGCTTGGGCAGAGCACCGCCGTATCCTCGTGGAGGCGATCGGCGGCAGAGACCTCTCGCATCCGGCCCTGGTTCAGGCCATGGTACGGAGCGAGAGGGCATGGGCAGCCGTTACCTCCTTCTGCGAAGCAGTAATGCTCGCAAAGGAGGAGGCGGGACAATTGAGGGAAACGCAAGTTTCGCGCCCTCTCGCCCCTAGCCGCCGCAGGAGACGCCCTGGGCGTCGGGAATCCCGGGCGGATTTCCGGCCACCGTAGGCGCGGGCTTGCGGACGGTGAGCAATGGGTAGCTCACCGTCCGGTAAGGACTAGGCCCGGGGCGACGGCGCGTTGTATTCCACGCGCGCCTCAAAGAGATGTCGTCAGCACATAGGTAGGGGTCCACTAGGGCCGATGCCTGCCGGGGTCGCGGGAAGGTACTTATGGGTCACCGAGGCCCCCGCAACACAGGCAACAGGAAGGAATACGGGTGGGTTTTAGTCAGTAAGAGTCTGACACACCCTCCCGCTCTGCCCAGAGCGGGAGAAGTTATTTGATGATTACCCACCCTCAAAAAAAAAAAAAAGTGGTCAATGGCGGTGTTAGAGTATTTCAAATTAATGGTAATAATATTAAAATGAATTATTAAAGAACCCTATAGTACCTAAGTATATACTCGTAGCTAACATTTAGAATCATAAAACCTTTAATTGGTCAAGGACAGCTAATGAGACTCAATTGATTTTCTATTGTATGACTTTTTTTTTTTTTTTGATAGTGGGAAATCATCAAATAACTTCTCCCGCTCTGGGCGGAGCGGGAGGGTGTGTCAGACTCTTACTGACTAAAACCCACCCGTATTCCTTCCTGTTGCCTGTGTTGCGGGGGCCTCGGTGACCCATAAGTACCTTCCCGCGACCCCGGCAGGCATCGGCCCTAGTGGACCCCTACTTTGTGCTGACGACATCTCTTTGAGGCGCGCGTGGAATACGACGCGCCGTCGACCCGGGCCTGGTCCTTACCGGACGGTGAGCTACCCATTGCTCACCGTCCGCAAGCCCGCGCCTACGGTGGCTGGAAATCCGCCCGAGATTCCCGACGCCCAGGGCGTGTCCTGCGGCGGCTAGGGGCGAGAGGGCGCGCTATTGTATGACTAAGAAACGGCGGCAAAAAATAAAAAAAAATGCATTTATTATCCGACTGTCTGTCTGTTAACTTTTCACGCTTTAACGGCTGGATTTGTATGGATAGGCCATGACCTGGGTTAGGATAGGATAATTTTTTTACCCGGTAGCACGTCCCCGTGGGATAATTGCTGACCTCTACGCGGGTGAAGACGCGGGCAAAAGCGACTTATAATAATATAATAATAATTTATTTATTTCTCCAAAAATGCATTTACATTATTTAGATCTAAGAAAAAAAAATGGTTATTAATAATGGTTATTACTTAGCTTATTTTTCGACTTGGATACTATGGACGATAGACAAACAATAACATACGGTCTATGGACCTACGTGACTGACGGTGTTCAATGTGTAGTCTTGAAATCATGGATGGGTCGCATTCACAATCTGTCAACCAACACATCTAAGGAATACTTACTTAACCTAATCGATCGATGCTTTACGACATGGTGCTACTGGGCCCGACGGCGAGTGGTCTCGGAGAGTTGTTAATGGTATGTGAGGCCATGCTGGTGCTCATAGCCTTGTTTACAATGTCCAAAAAACGGAATAAATGGTCTTTGGGGACCACTGGTGGATACCCCGAGTATTTACTTAATATTAACCTAAATGGCTTGCGCATAAATCGTGTCACGAAATATAAATACCTGGGGCATTTAATTACCGATGGCCTTAACGACGATATGGATATTGAGAGGGAGAATAGGGCTTTAGCGTTCAGAGGTAACATGCTGGCCCGCAGATTCTCCCGCTGCTCTGAACAAGTAAAACTAACGTTGTTTAAGGCGTATTGTCAAAGCTTTTATACGGGAAATCTGTGGGTCAGTCACACCAAAAGATAGCTAGATGTCCTGCGTTTCCAGTACAACAACATCTTCAGGATGATGTTGGGGCTGCCTCGCTTCTGTAGTGCATCGGGGATCTTTGCGCTGTATCGTACTGATTGTTTTCATGCCGTCATCCGCAAGAAAATTGTATCCCTGATCTGCAGAATGCGTGGCAGCTGCAACAGAATTCTGTTGACTTTACCATGTAGCAGATAGGATCTCTTCTCCGATATGGAGATCCTTTATTAAACAGGTTATTTGAATTTATTTTATTTTACATAGCATACATAATCAGCCTATAATGTTCCCGCTGCTGGGACACAGGCCTCTTCTCTGTGAGAGGGAGTGGGCCGTAATCCACCACGCAAGCCCAGTGCGGGTTGGTAGATGTCACATGTCTTCGAATTTTTGGTTCTAGGACATGCCGGTTTCCTCACGATGTTTTCCTTAACCGTTTTGAGAGCAGTGGTGATGAAATAATTTACACAAAGTAAAGCGCCTGTCCGTGTTCGAACCTACGACCTACAACTCGTTAGTCGCGGCCGTTACCACTGGGCCACCACTGCTCTCATTTGATTTTATTTTTCTTTAAATCTGAATTTAAATTTATAATAAATATGTTAATGTGTTTTTTTTATTGTGTTTTATTTATCTTTGAAATGTCTTTTTCTTATCTTTCGTGCCTTTGATCCTTTATTGAAATAAACGTTATTATTATTATTTACCCATCGTAATTTTAGCCACGGTCATAAAGACCCACTTTAAAATGAGACATTTAACTTTGCTCAGGTTCCAAAACATTTAATCAAATTATCTTAATCTTTATCAAGTTCACCATGTTATCAAGACTTGAATATAATTTCCGACATTGACGCGAGCGAGCCCAAGGGCAGAAGCTAGTTTGAAATAAATTATTTGATTTTGACTTTGACTCGATTTAAAATAACTCTAAGCGTGCCCTCGCAAAACCCATTTTATCAAACCAAACTCCAAGGGAGAATACCTATTAAAGATGCTAAAAATGATCTCTCAACACTTAAGTTAACTAAACGCTATGCTTAAAACCATTTTATTCAGCTGCAGGCATTTTCCCATCATTAACGTTTTTTTATTAAAGGGGAAGTGCTAATAGCGTCAATGGCATTCGGAGAGTAAGTGCCGGAAGGGGAGACCTCAAGAAAAACGGTAAGCAAAAAGTAAGGGGGCTGCGATGAGGGGAGTTATTGTAAGGGATAAAGGGGTTGATTCTGCTAATCTGCCAATGTGGGACATACCTATGTACATGGTGTGAACAGACGGACTTATAGTTCGTTTTTTAAGCCCAGAGACTAATTTGAAATTTCAAATGATTGTCGTTCGTTTTTTTTCAATTTGGAGTTTGACATTTGCATGTGTCAATTTAGTCTCCGAGATTAAAAAACAGACCTAAGTTATTCACGCTAGGGATGAGACTTATTCGTAGTTTGTTATTCGGGAAGTATCAAACGTTGAACTCAACACAGTTGGAAATTGTTGGAAACTTCAATAATGGGGAAGATCGGTCAAAGCTGATTGTAGATGGCGTTGCCATAGCTAGGCCCCTACGAATAACAATAAATTTGACATTTCGTTCATTCATTCTATTTCGTGTTCATTCATGAGTTTGGTTTTATACCATTGCATTATTTCGTTATTTTCGGTGATTACGATATTTTGAGGGCTGATTTTTCAAAAGCCATATAACTTTTATCTGAGGAATAATAATATCAGTTTGACATATTTTTTATAGATAAGCTGTCAAACCGCCATTTTTATTCCTCAGATAAAAGTTATCTGACTATTGAAAAATCAGCCCTTAGTCAATATTTGTTTGACGTGGAAATTGACAGAATTAAATACCTTAAATAATGCTTATTCCTTCGCAACCACTTTCTTCAAAATGTTTCCGACATAACCTCGAACTTCATTTAGTTAAAATATTTAACTACGAATAGCGTTAAAAGCCACAATTTTCTAAGTTTAGGGTCTTTTTGAAAATGGTAGACTCCAATTTCCGATCATTTAAGTACACGGCAACGAGTCATTTTCGCAAAAATAAATAAAAACCACCTCATGCCAAAATAGATAATACTCGTAAAGTATAAGCTTGTTTTGGGAACTAGCTACGACAGCGCCATTTTGACAGTTGCCTTCCCCATTATTATCCTTTTAAAAACTTCTTTACATTAAAAGAAAACTATATGTCAAGCTATAGAAACCGACCAATATTCTGTTACTACAGTCTCAGTTACGAATGAATAAATGTCGGCGAGGCATATGAATCGAACATGTATAATTTCTACATGAATGATGTAACCAATATTTTGTAACAAAATTATGATTTAAAACGTGTCGGTGGAGTTTCTTGCCCGTTCTTCTCCATATGAACCTACTAAGCTTTGAATGGGCAACAAGCTTCATCTTTCTGACTGACCGACCAGTAATTAGTTTATTTGAAATAAATGCTTTGAGTTTAAGTTTCGACATAAGAGCGAAAAACAGAAAGACCTCAGAATTAAGGAAAGTAACAATCATTACCACGTAACAACATTTTCACGTAATCGCATTAACAATTCGGGTCTAAAACAACAGCTTCGTAATAATAGTTTGTTATTGTAACATTTCGAGCCAGTGTTGCCAAACTATAAACATTACTTTTGCTGCAGTACCGTTGAGATCTCAAGTCGATAAGCTGTAGCGTTAAAAGCGCAATAGCACGAACTATGGCCTTCGTGAGCAATATTAACTAGTGTTATAATTGTAGTAAGAAACGAATCGCGTTTTAATGATTTTTATTTCGTTGAATTTTCATTTCATAGCTCTTTGTTTATCTAGGCGCTGTTTTTAACCCACATCGAAAAGGAGGTTCGTTAATTGATGTGTCAATAAATCTTTATGTAACTGCAGTCTTCTAATACGAGGCGGCGAGGTTTCTGGATCTGCTTTAATAACACTACCTACTACAACTAGGGTTTTCTAAAATGCCGTTCACTAGATGGCAGCACTGAGACGTCCGGTCCGGGCATCTGTCAAAACTCAAATCAAATCAAATCAAAAGTCATTTATTCAAACTAGGCTTAGAATCAGCACTTTTCGAACGTCAAAGTTACATAACACAGTCCCTCAAAAACTGTCAAAGCACCTGTCAAAATTTTCTTTAGTCGTGACTGGCGTGACTGTGGCGCTAACTGGTGACGTGAATTTTCATGAAAACCTAACAAAACCTTGTTCCCTTACAACATATTAAGTCAGCTTAGGTATTGGCTGCAACTCTAACACGCAACTTCACTTACCTGAAGGCCTATTCCATTTTAAACTATATTTTTTACTGGAAAGCGCAACACAAATGTTTTTTAAACTAAACATCGTATTACTTGTCGGGTTCATCTCCTAAAATAAAGCAATATATATGCAGTTTCTTTAAAGTACAAAACCACTTAGTTATAGTCGAAGGAAACAAAGTGAGAGAATAAATAAGTTCAGCAAATAGTCTAGTATTAATATATTTCAATCAATACAACTCGACTTTACATTCCGGACTACGCCGCCTACGTGATGCTACATCGCTACGCGGGACACCGCTACGCCACTATACTACGTAGAGCACCGCTACGCCACTGTATAAGCTACAAGAACAGCTACGCTACACACCTCTAGGCTACGCCGCTTCGCTACGATAATGCTTACTACTGAAAGCTTATTAGTGCACAAAGGTTTACTACCCAGTGCTCGTCCTGGCAATTATAATTTCTTCAGATCCAGATTCCCAGGTCGGTCAAAGAGTTATTTGGTTTTACTATCTGGAATTTCTCAGTAGCAGCTCGGAGTCTAGATTTGTGCCCGGTTGATGGAAATATGCTCGCCCCCTATTACATGGGGCTTAAACATAACTGGCGAAATGTGGGCGTACTATAAGTACACCTCTGCCCAACCCTTCGGAGAATGGTTGGGTTAAAGGTTAAGGCGTGATGTTATGTCTTGTGTGTGTTATCGCATTATGACTCTCATGACTACAGAAGGATTAGACAATGATTTGAATACCAAGCCGCAAAACTAAACAAAAAGTACCTACCACAAACTTTTCGGTTCACTGAATCAAACAAAGAAATCACGCCATTGTCTGCCAAAACAGGGATACGTAACAATTGAAAATCAATAATCAATATTTCAAACAAAAGCATAACATTCATAATAAAATCTGTGACCCAACAAAAATGGGGTGTAAAGTGAAAAGGAAAACGGATATTATTTGATCGTACGGTGTATCACGCGAATAGGAATGAGGGGGAGTGCGAAAACAAACTCACTTCCAATATCCAATGAAAAATCAATCCATCAAATCCAATAAAAAATCTAGAGCAAGTTATTATTTCGATGGTGTGGGGATTTGTAAGTGCCTATAGTTTTGTTGGATATACGCATAAACTTTTATTTGATATTCTCTCTTCACCGCTTTATCTGTTTTGTTTTGTTGAATTCGGACGCAATTATTAGGTTGATAAACAAAGAACATTGTAGTTTTACGGCTGTGGAAATTGCTTCCGTGATTACATTGTTCAAGGCTTTTGTTGATCCTACCTAGGGTTAGGTAAGTAGGTAACAATTTTTTTCTTGCTTGGCTTAGAAATGACTAATATTTGCGTTCATCATCATCAAGCACTCGAAACCCACCTCGGCATTTTGTGCCAATCCCGTTTGTGTGAGTTCTACTGTTTTTATGATTTGTGGAGTTCTATCTAAACGAACTTACAAGTACCTATGTGAAGTATGACCATAATACATGAGTCGCTTTCGCTGCCTTTCACCAGGTAGTGTCTCCTCAATAATGTACTAGGCATCGGACACTTTTTTAGAGATACGTTGAAAAAAAAAGGAATGCTATAGATCGGTGGCGGATCGCCGCGCCCGGCCCGTCACGCCCGCTCGCTTGTCATTCATTAGAGGGCTAGTTATCTATATAACTAAAATAATTCTGATATCGGGATTGCTTGCAAGAGCAGGATTGGGTGGGTTTGTAAACCTCTTCGGATGTAGCGACTGATGTAATTATAGTTAAACTTCACTTATGTAAGTTTGTTTAATCTTTAACTACCTAGGTACACTTCGTCGCAGCATCCTCGAGATTTACATAATTCACCATCATTAAGAAAGATGTATACAAATTGACTGTCAGAGGGTCATGCTTTCTATAGGTATCCACTTCAAATTCGTCGAGGTAGATTCTCTAAAGGATCGGCGGCCATCAAAGAACCTGCCGCAACAAATTTGACCATAGCGAGAGCTTTTCCTTTCCTTCCTTATCCTTTCCTTGAGCAACATATTTGTATTAGGTACCTACTTAACATTTTTTTTTATGTAGGTATGGAATCTCGTAGTTGACCTTGAAAGTTCGTGACTACTTAACCGGACTATCCTATGGCTGCCTTAAGATAACTCAACGCCTCCAGCCAGGGGCGAATTTCTTAAATTACTAAGCGGCTGCACGCTAAGGGCACCCCCTGTGGGGTACGAACCTCGGCTTAGAGCGGCGCTGGGGGAGGACAGCAAGGTGGGACAGGCTGGATCATAACTGGGTAATTATTATTATATGGGGAATTTAAAGCTACGGGCTCAGCTACGGCGCGGGCTGGCATTTCCTCGAGCAAGGGTCGGGATGGACAATTACGTCGGAGTCTTCGCGAGGGACATCGGCGGCGAGGTCGGAATGTCGGTTTATGTTGTTTGTACACTGTACTCGTGGCCCTACTGCTTTCCTGGAGGAGGGTAATAGGGTCATCGGGGTCGGTGAGAACATGCCTTAGACGGCGAACTGAGCTAATAGTGAAGGGCCTATAACTGGCGACCTTCACAACCAGAGGGTTGCGATGAATGACGGCAGAGTCAAAGAAACGCTTGGCAATGCGTATCATATACTGCTGGATAGTAGGAAGTTTGAGGTCGATATGGAGGATCTCGTTTCGAACGAACCAGGGGGATCCTGTGCCTTTCGGAGGATACGGTTTTGAAGACACTGCATCTCCACTGGATGTGGTGGGGCTTAGCTTGTGCGAATACTGCACAGGTAGGTATATGTCATGATTGGACGGATGCATGCTGTGTAAATACGCAATTTGCACTTAAGAAGAACAATTTACTGCGTGCATTCAGAACGGAATGGAGTCTACCGAGAGCGAAAACGGCACGCGAACGCGCCTTCTTTATGTGCTCTGAAAAGGAGAGGTGGTAGTCGAGAGTCACACCTAGATATTTGACGATTATTTAAGAGATTGGCTCGCTTCTTCCAAGGTATAGGCTTGCCGAACATGGTGAGAGGTCGGGGGGGAGGGGGTTTGTCGCGGGTTTGAGAAAAGAACCGCCTGACTCTTGTCGGTATTGACTTTGATTCTCCACTTTCTAAACCATGCGCCGAGTTTATCGACTTCGGTTTGGAGAGTGCGAGATATCTGGTCATGCTTTAAGCCGGTGTAGTAAATGGCCGTGTGGTCTGCGAACAGAGCCAACTGTGCCTTTTTACTTTTAAGGATATCGCTAGTGAAGAGAGTGAAAATGAGACGGGCTTGCACGGAGCCCTAAGGGACACCTGCGCGGATAGGATGTGGGAGGATAGCGCTCCTTCGATGCGATAGCAGAAGGTGCAGTTAAACAAAAAGTCTCCTAAGATGAGCACGAGACGATCGGGTACACCGAGTTTGTAGAAGCCGTTATGCCAGCCTTTGTCGAACGCTTTCGCTATGTAAGACCACGTTGAAAGCCAACGCTTATGTGTTCTACGATGCGGTGGACCTGCTGGACGCAAGAATGTTGGGTTCTAAAACCAAACTGCTGGGGGCCTTAGTTTTTTAGATTATGTTTTATAGTCTCTGAGGCGCTTATAAATAAGCTTCTCATTGACTTTTCCGAGAACATTGAGCAGACTGATGGGGCGGTATCTCATGGCCTACTTACCATAATAATGATCTTTAATTTATACCCCCTCTGCTTTTATTTTCTGCTATTTTGGGAAGTTTGTTGCGTCACTTCTTCCCACCTAAATCACTAGGAAGTGGTGAAGGGCGGGCAGTTTGGGGGACTGTCTTATGTAATTTTGACTTTCAAAAAGTGCTAATTCTCATCCTAGTTTAAATAAATGACTTTTGATTTTGATTTTCCTAGGATCTTATGACCCCATCGAATATCGTTTTAACCTAAAAAGTATACAATTTTAGAACGTTCACGCGACTGTCAATGTCAAATTTACCAACTTGAACTAGGAATTGCCATTGTCAAAGTGACGTTAAGCTGTTTCTGGCTGTTTCATTTCTGTTTGCATAATTTTACGAAAACAAAAATACAAACGTAATTACCTAGCAATTCAAATTCATCGTGATAAAATACGTGCGTTTTATGAACATAATTAAATCTATGAGTGTCATTTTGAGGCCGAGTAAGTAGAAGCGACACAAATTATGAAACGAATCAGTAAGTTCTAGTTTTTGATTAAGCTATGAAAATTAATCATAAAAAATATTTTAGGTGGCATTAACATCCACAGAAGTATGGCTTCAATAGCAGGAGTGGTAGAGAGTACAATAAGAAGCAAATTGCTGTCATCTTTGGGTACTAAACATTTAGAAGTGATCAATGAATCCTACATGCATAATGTGCCGAAAGGTGCTGAAACGCACTTCAAAGTAGTGATAGTTTCCGATAAATTTGATGGATTGCCATTAATCAAGGTAATTAGTCTTTCTGTAAGCCTATTTTAAATCTAAACCCTTCAGAACCTGAGAACCATTCATTAGGAACACTGAATATTTTTTATTCCAACTGTGTTGCAGTGGTGTTTCCCCGATTCTTTAAATATCTGCAATGCATTTACCTTCCAATACAAGATAATACAAATATTATTGTGTCAATGACTGTGGTGTACAAAACAACTGTTTAAAGCATAATCAGCCTATAATGTTACCACTGCTGGGACTCAGGCCTCCTCTCTGTGAGAGGGAGTGAGCCGTAATCCACATCCACTATTTATGGGCTGTTCATGAAATATTAAATTACACTCGAGTTTTAGATTGATTCAGCCAACCTACTACTAAAATATATCTAATGTTTGTGATTTTTTATTTCAGAGGCATCGTTTAGTAAATGACATTCTAAAGGATGAACTTCAAAGTGGTGTCCATGCATTGTCCATTGTAGCGAAATCTCCCCAACAGTGGGAAACTAGTGACAAAGTTGTAGAAAGCAGCCCTTCTTGTAAAGGTGGATTTGGAAAGTAGTCTTGAATATTAGTGTTTTAAATTAGTTAATTATTCCTATTTTTAATAAAAATATGTTGTTATTTTTATTTTTTTACTGTTGACTTTCAACAGAGCCTTTGCTCTGTTGACTTTCAAGAGAGCCTTTGCTCTCTTGATATAATTTAAATAATTAATTAATTAATAATTTGAATAATTCGTAGCTTAGCACCGAGGGAACGTCTTTACGTTCCCTCGGTGCTAAGCTATGAATTATTCCTTAAAATCTGTCATATAGTCGTGACCGTGGTGTGCTGGACACATTTTGGTCTGTCATCTACACATGGCTGTGGCAGTCAAAAGGTTAAATATCTACACTTATTTATAACTGACATTAATAATGTCACTTGTGTCACTCATTGTACTTAAATGTTATGTTATTAGTGTAATGAGAGTTTCATTGTTTAGTTTATTACTGCCATAATAGATAATAATATTTTACTCATGCTCTAGCTTTTGCATTTCCCAAAACTATTAAATTAAATATATTCAAATGGATGGTGAAGATTCAAATCTGACAAAATTTTGAAATAAATGTCTATTTATTACTGTTCAGCACCAAGCGAGGGCGACGAGATGAAAATCATCGATCATAAAGGAGTAAAAGCTGTGCTTTACAAACATCATGATCATATACTAAGAGACTACAAAAATGGTCAAACTATACTAAGATGTTCCTCTTATAGCAAAACTAAATGCAAAGGGACTATAACAGTTAAGGTGAGTTTATTTTTACCAACTATCCATTTAAAATAAGTTTAGGAATTTAAACCAAACTTTTTACAGTCCATTCAAACGATTTTGACTTCTATTCCGTAGGCATAAGGATGGCATTAAAAGCAAAGACGTGACCAACTGCTTACTGCTGCCGCCATTTGTCATGCCACCAAAGCAATAGAAGTCAAAATCGGTTGAACGGACTGTATAGGTAAAAGGTTTGTTTTTATGTCTAATCTTATTGTAAATGGAGTATATAGGTCGGTACAATTTCTGAAGTTCTATTTTTATCGTTTCGTTTTTAATATTTATCGTTATTATTTTAGGCTTAAAAAATTCTTAAGTCCACGGTTCATTCATGTCCAAAAAATAACAATAATATTATGGTAATGGTAGAAAAAGATAAACTTAAGAAGGCAGCAATCTGTTCTGATCGCCGAATTCCTCTATTGTATGAAGAGGCGGTACTACAGATGAAACGTGATGGGCATAAAAAGGAGATCATATAGTATACCTCTATCGAGCATCAAACATGGTCTCTAAGATGCTAGATATAAATTCGGAACTACAAAGAGCATTTTTAATAATATACACGAGGACACTGTGGCAAAAAAATATCTCGAATTCCTTTTAGCAGATTTTCATGACGATCAAACGCGAATTTTGGTATTAAAGAACAGCTTAAAAATGTGACAGAATTTTTGTCGATGGAACTTTTAGCAGCTGCCCCGATCTTTATACCCAACTATTTACTATACATGGGGATATGGGCAGTTCTTCGGAATCAATACATGTTAAGCCATTAATAGATATTTATTTTATATTTTAAAATCGCAATTACCAGAATTGAATATTGAAAAACTTCACTGCGATTTTGAGATTGGGATGATAAATGCAGTAAAAGAAGTATGGCCTACTGTTACTATTAAAGGTTGTTATTAATGCCGGCTTTTATCTTTAGCTCTGATCCTTAATTACTTTAAGCGATTTTGGACCTTACTCCTAAGACAATACGACGAGCACATAAACCCCCACCACTCCGCCGAGAGCATAAACCCCCACCACTCCGCCGAGAGCTATTTATATTACCACTGGACTAAAATGATTTGGCGAAACGCAAACAAATTGGGCTGTCAGAAAACAAAACACGAAAAACGGATCGTTCGTCTCTGCTCCGTGTTGCCATTAATAGGTGAGGAAAGAATAATAGAAGGTTGGAATTACATAAAAGCGAATATGAAAATACGAAACTTGAAATGCAGCCCTTTAACACTTTCACCGCTAAGTACATAGAATACATACAAATTGGCATGCCATATAATGTTTATTGCAAATCTATAACAATTCAATCAACAGAAGTCATCTGAACAGAAGTCATCTTTAGCTACATATAGCGACGACTCGGATGCGAGTTGTGGGCACACGAACGAATTATTTTTCGACCCATATGCTGGGTGCTTGGCATAGAAAGTGTTAAGACAACGCTTTAAAGAAAAAGGACTTTATAAAAGTAATCAGTATGTTAGGAGAGCGACATAGAACCAAGAATGTGCTCGAAGGCTGGCATTTAAAAATAAACAAAATCACCAAGACATTGTTAAGATTATTAAAAATACTAGCTGACATTGACGTGCTTGCTGTAGATAAAACAGCGAACAGGAGAAGAAAGAAGTGTATACATAAAGCTGATAGGTATAATTATTTACATAAAAATGCAACTAATTAATTCAGAAATCTCAATTGGCCACGCTCTCGAAAAATTACGGTAACACATTCAAGAAAAAAGAAGAAATAAGTTTTTACTAATTGCATAGTAGTGTGACAATATTAAGGGTACTTACCTACTTAATTAAAGTTTTTTTCTAAGTTCGTTAACTAAATGTTAAAAAAATCTAAAAGAAAGAAAAGAAGAAATAGTTTTTTTTTTTATAATTTATGTTTTCTTAGTTGTTGGTGAAGTATATTAAATAAGAGATTTGGATTTTTTGTTTCGTCTATAAATATAGTTGTGCAGTTTTAGTTGATCTGAGGGTATTACCCACTGCTCAACTATTCATAGTTGAGCAATTACCAGTTGTGCCGTTGGTATTATCTACTGCTCAACTTTATGTAGCTGAGCAATCTAGTTGAGCAGTGGGGAAGAAGTGGTTCTTAGACATAACTGGCAACTTTGTACCGGACTAACAATAAGTCGTATTATATGACGAACTACTCATAGAAGGTTAAATCTCAGTTAAGTTCTTACAATCATATTACAAAAACTGGCTTGATGGTTTAAATCATAAAATAAAAAAACCTTATTTTGTAATAAGACCAAGATTAGGCCGAGAATGTAGTTTTCTTGCTGTGATTTACTTGCAGCGATTAAACTCTATTTCACAAACAATACGCTGCCTGTCTGTGCAGCGAATACGATTCGCGTGTATCACGAGAATTTGGCTAACTCGCGTCAAAGAAAATGTGCTAGTGGCGATCAAAATTGAACATGCTCAATTCTATTCGCAGAGAGTATAAGCCTCGTTTAACCGAGGCCACAGTATATTATAATCACCACTGAGGCCCTGGCGAATTAAGGTCCACCCTGGGCCGGGGGTCCTGGGAACCCCCAAATCTTGAGAAGTACTACTTAATCAAATCTTTAAAAAAAAAAATGATCAAAATGTACGGTAAGAAGCAGTTAGAGCAGAAATCTTCAAGCTCGCTTTGCTCAGTCTGACATTTTCCATTCACTTATTATTTTTCTTACTCTTAGTCTTATCCAACCTCAACCGAATAAACTTTCAAAGGGCAGCATACTGGGACCGGCTCTATACTTGATTTACATTACACGATATGGCATTCAACTATGGGGCACAGCAAGCAATAGCAACATCGAAATTTTGGAAAGAGATTTCAGAACAAAGCTTTGAGAAACATGTTCCATTTCCTACCCCAAAATATAAGCAACAAATACATGTACCTAGACCTCAATATACGAACAGTAAAGCAAGAAATAAGTCAGCATGGCGTAAGATATCAGAAAAGACTTGCACAACACACAAATGAGCTAGCACTAGCAATGAGTGGAGTAGGACAACAGCACACGAGGCTGAAGAGACATGACATCCCCAGTCTCAGCGACAGATTCGCATAGAGATATAAGAACTACGCCACACAAATGGAAGCTCTCTCATAATAATAAATAAAATAGAACCAAATAGACTCAGTTGGTCAACACAGTGGCTTATTGTTCTGGGACAAAGGAGGGAAAAAAATGTTTTTCTTACTCAAATTTTTTACTTAGTAAGTCCACAAAGTAACTTCTACTTCTGTACGAATGCACCTAAACCTACGAGGCGGGGCACTTAAATCGATCTCACTTCACTTGCTTATCTCAACATTCTCTTTATTGTCACACTTTTCTACACAGGTCGACAAAATAAACCCTATTTCTGTATGAATAGTCAAAAGAAAACCTACACAAGGTATGTGCTAAAATATTAAAAGAAACTTAACAAGAGAACTTAAGAGACGAGGTGCAATAAATTTCGAGCTCGCCTCGCCCTTGCATCCTACAATTTTCTTTTCGATGATCACCGTCCCTCACGTAAAAAGCAGCTACGTCAGTGAATAGCATAATGTAAAATAGCAACCTCCATAAAAAAAAAAATCCTACCAAGGTGCATTTTGTTATGCCGCTTTGGGCCCCCGTCAGGCCTAGTCCGCCACTGCGTGCGCTAAACCTCGCGCGGGTGCACGCTCGCGTCTGTTTTGAAAAAATAGTATGAGCAGCGCCGCGCAGGCGCGAGTGCGCACGCGCGAGTGCGCACGCGCGAGTGCGCAGGCGCGAGTGCGCACGCGCGAGTGCGCAGGCGCGAGTGCGCACGCGCGAGTGCGCAGGCGCGAGTGCGCACGCACGCCGGGCGGGCGGGCGGCTCCCTCGCGTCGGCAGGTATAGTGTTATAATAATAATCCATGGATGACAACTGGACACGCTCGAGTCGAAACTTGAAAAGAGGCGTGCGGGCGCGGGCACCCGCCGCAGGCCTGGTCCCGCCTGTGGTTCAGCGCACGGCCTTAGGTTTTGCAACATGCCGTATAAAAAAAATGGTAGTCGTGGGGACTGCCAACAAAAGTGAAAACTTCTAAACTAAAACATGCATTTCACTGCTAGCCAAGCGCAACACGTCATACGGCAGCTACAGATGACTGTTAACATTAACATGTCGGTGACGCGAACCCATAACATTTTCCCCTACCAAAAATCGCTCAACGCGCCTAAAGTTTTCATTTCAAAAACTTCTTCAATAATAACTTAAAAAAAAACACTTCCGAAATACACTACAAATTCAAAAATAATGATTATTTTTCACTTCGTAGTGTTTTTTCGGAAGTCTGTTATTTAAATATTTTATTTTTCACTTTTTAGTAGGTCAGTTTTTTAATTTAAACCTTTTACAAAATATTGCTTTTCCCGATGCAGGGACGTTGATTGTTGAGTTCTCCTGGTCAGAACCAGAACTACCACTCACCATATGCATTGTGACGAGCATAAATTGCTTAGCAACCATATTAAAGTACCTAATAAATACTTAAGTAGTTCCGGTGGCCATCTGTGGTCTTCATCATCAATTCCACTTTACCGAATGGTGCTTTCCGAGAGAAATGCAAGAGTTACTATAAAAAAATACCCAAATCTATAGCGATTTGGGTATTTTTTAGCCCCACCTATAGAGGTGTGCCTATAAAATTAATAGGATTACTCTTGATTTCCATGGGATCCTCTCATCTGATTGGCCACACCCTTTCAATAAAAAAATTCAAAGTCGGGCCATTGGCCATTATTGACAGAGAAATCGATGAATATACAAAAAAAAAATATTAAAAAAAACTTACAGCTAAACATATTATAACCTCCTCCTTTTTGGAAGTCGATTCAAAAGAGCAACCTGTACGTTTTTTATACAGCAGGCTTCTTACCCTTTGGAAATGCTTTGGACGACGAAGCTTTAGACAGTAGCTGAACACTGGAAGGTACATTGAATCATGTGTGGGATGCACAAAATGATCTATAGAGTATAATGAATCTAAAAATAATCTATAAATAATAATGAATCTTATCATTAATATATAAATACATTTTTGACGATAAAAGCTTTATTCTTACACCATCCCTTAACATTCTAATTGGACTTTCATTTTCAGCACATCAATATGTCAAACAAGATTATTCTTGTAATACTCAATAATACAAATGTATTCAATATACTTATATGGACATAGATAAACATTAAATATTTATTTCCATACTACACACAATTTCAAACAACGACAATGATATTATTTGAAAACTGTACAGCATGCACTTTCATAGATTATTAGAATTAATTTGTACACGGTTTAAGAGTCTTACACACAAAGAACGGTACGGCGGAGTGAGGTGTCGTTAACACTTTCGAGGGACACTAAACGCCCATAAAAATAAAACTTCTATTGTGTGTTCAGAGGCCGTTGTGTTCAGAGGCCGGATAGTTTTAATATGTTCCTTACCACACAAAAATAATATGATTTCAATTTTATAAAATAAACAAAAACATTTATACAGAATGCATACAGGCAGTCAAACAAAACAACACTATCCGCGCTTTGTGTATCAAACGACTTACTTTATATTTTACAAATATTAGTATAAGCTGATAAAATTTTATATTTTATGAACTGATTCATAGAAGTTATGATTGATCATAACTTTTTTTCAATAATTTCATTACCTTATATTCCATATTTTATTTTCGAAAGAATTTACATTTACACTGTAGAAGGCTAATTTAATATTGTCAAAAAGCTGACAAACTTTTGATCTTGGACCCTCGTCGCATCTAGGTTAGGCGTTAATTGATAGGTGGATTTTTGAGACGGAGCAGTAAGGGCAGCTACCTTAACCGTTATAGCTACATGAAAACGGTTTTAGGAGACCGTCCGTGAGTCATTTCGATCTGCATTCACATCCAGGGATATTGATCCCTTTTAGTTAAGGATGACCCGTCTCAAAAGTCCACCTTGTATATTACGTTGTGCTAACCCGTTGTTAGTTTCGTTACCATCTACACGACTTCAATTAACGCCAAACGCGAAGGCACACTTAAAATACTGTTATTTTACTAATTGTTTATTCCTCTGCTATAGTGTTTTGCACTGTTGTACAGTATGTTTCAAATAGTTCACTTTGATCACTGCACTCGATCCATTCACTCATTTCACACCGCGTAACGGTGTTAGTTGTATCAGGTGTTAAAGTTGTCCAATCGTAGCTTGCCTTCGTTTTCAGTCAGGTAGAGTAGATCTGCCATAGTATGCTCACAGATTGCTTCTTCAGCTTTCTCGGACATCTGGAAAATTATAAGATAATTACAGCTAGTCTGCTGGACAGTTTGTTGCGCCACTTCTCCCCAGCTAAAGCACTAGGAAGTGGTGAAGGGTGGGCGTTTTAGGGGAATTTCTTATGTAATTTTGACGTTCGAAAAGTGCTGATTCTCAGCCTAGTTTGAATAAATGTCCTGATTTAACACCACGACTTTACTCCCCGAAAGGGGGGTAGGTTCGCCAGGTTTCGTTAAAATCCCAAGTAATAGGGGGGCAAGCCTATTGACATTAAGGCGAAAGAACCGAGTAGCCCGCGAAATTCAAATTATAATAATTAAAATCATCAGTACAAACTTAACCAGGCACTATTACAGATTAAACAACACTGCCCGAAGCAGGGTTAAAAAACAGTGTTCCTAAGTGCGACTTCTGAGCGTGTGGTTCTGTTTCATAGGCAATTTTGCTTAAAAGATCAACTTTTGTATGCTATCTTCTCTAGAAGCCAAGCAAAGACAGGAATTTGATTTATTTGGCTTTTATAGTTTAAATACGAGGCTTTTGGCTACTTTTTGTGTTTATTTTATGTTATCTTTTTTGCAATGTGCGTTTTGTTTGTGCAGAATAAACAATTTCTCTTTCTTTTTTTCTTTATATTTGAAAGTACACTCACCGGCCTATACTTATACTCGTTAATTGACGGTGCATACTTGAAGTTCGGTCCAAAGTTCACACTGACAGTGACATTCTTATGCAGCGATACGGTAGGGTAATAGCACCCTTCGTAAATGTCGACGAAGGCTTCGCCCTGACACTCGCCGTTCTTGAAGTAGTATATCTTACTGCCCGGTAAAGGCTTGAGATTGTTTAGAGACTCTTGTATGTTGTCCTTGTCTTCGTAGTAGAGGTGACTCTTGAATTTTACTAGCGGCTGCAAGTAGAAAAATATGTCATTGATATTATGTAGTAAAATCTGCTGCAATGGGGATAAAAACTGCCACTTGCTCACTTCAGATGTTGGTACTACCCAGCGTCTAAGAATTTAGCTGTCACTATCCATACATTTTTAAAGCGATTTCTTTTACGCATAAATAATTAATACGCCCCGTTGCGCAGCTGTTGACTGCAAAAATATAGAGACCCATATATTTTCCAAAGATGTTAAAAGACGAAACATGTGTAGGAAAGCTCTGGGAAGAAAATGGAAACCCGTATGTGCTTTTGAAACCTGAAGCACTTTTATGCGAGAAATTCGTAAACAGGTGATGCTCCCAAGATCTACGAACTAGAACTAAGTCCGTTTTCTTCACCTACAGGCACTTGTGATGTGATATTAAGTAAATTATAGTAAAGGTGTGTCTTTTGTATATTTTAGCAGTGCAAGAATTAACATCTCTGAACCTTTTCAGTCAGGAAGACCAATCATCGAGTTGGTTTTCAACTGTGATCAGGTTATTTCTGTAGTAAGCTTCAGTCTTCAACAAAAAAAGAAATTAAATAACCTATAAATTAAAACATTCATAATTTATTGACTTTTCCACTACAGCTGCTTTTATTCCAGTGGTAGACGCTTCCCCTGACCTTAGTTCGTGTTTCAATAGTGGTGAACTCCAAGTCTCATACATATTTATCTAGTTTTCGTTTAATTTGTGATCGACACACAATCAAAAACAATGGCGGTTCATAAACGGAAAACTGTGCTGCTATGCTATGACGAGCTTTCAGTTTTTAACCCCTTTACAGTGTAGCCTGGTTATAGACACGCAAAATTTATTACTCTCAAATGTCCTCCTCCCCACCCCAAAATTTATGCTAAAATCATTATTTTTTGCAATAACTAAACTGTATTTTTTTAATTTAAATGGCATGTAGCAACAGAAGCGGGGTCATGTAGCACTTCAGTGGACTAGGACTAATGATTACGTCCCTAACAAACATGCACAACATTTGCATATTACATCACAGATTCAGCTAATAATAATTAGAATAAATTATTATAAAATGCATGCAACAAGTTTATGGGTTAAAACTTGGATTAAAATTGTATATAAATATTAAATTAAAACTGAAATGATTGTCCCACTTTCATTTTTAACATCAAACAACTAAGTCTATCACAGTCCATACTTCCACAGCTAGGCATAATACTTTTTTTTTGCCTCGCACGTGCTAAACTAAACCATGGTGAAGTCACAAGCAATATTATCAAATCCGATTTTTAATATTCTTCTTGAATTAAGAAGTCTTTTAACTGGCTACACTTACCCGGTCTTTGTAAGTATTAGGAGTATACTTGGTGGTGACACTGTCTGGCAATACTACCAGGAATCCTAGAGTGTCGCCCTCTCCGTAACCCGTACTGTAGTGCTTGCCTTTAGACTCGTGGAACCTGAAACATTTTGTATTTAGATATGAGAGAGAGAGAGATGCTATTACAGGGATATTAGGTTTTTCATAGTGGGAATGGAACAGATTAACTACTCCGTAATGTTGGAGGAGAGATGGCAAGCAATTCAATCTTAAAAAGTATAAAATTATTTTTGAAGATAGAATGTGTAAGTTGGTACCTACTTAAACTTCTGTTTATTGTTAGTTGTATCATCGTTTTTCGGAAACCCGTTCCCTAGAGGGGTGAAAGTTTGTATGAAAATTGGCTCTCGTAAAAGTTGGTTGTATCATCGTTTTTTGGAAACTTATGGCTCCTAAAGAGAGTGAAACCGGGGATGAAGGTTTGTATGAAAATTGGCTCTCGTAAAAGTTGGTTGTATCATCGTTTTTTGGAAACTTATGGCTCCTAAAGAGAGTGAAACCGGGGATGAAGGTTTGTATGAAAATTGGCTCTCGTAAAAGTTGGTTGTATCGTCGTTTTTTGGAAACTTATGGCTCCTAAAGAGAGTGAAACCGGGGATGAAAGTTTGTATGAAAATTGGCTCTCGTAAAAGTTGGTCGTATCGTCGTTTTTTGGAAACTTATGGCTCCTAAAGAGAGTGAAACCGGGGATGAAAGTTTGTATGAAAATTGGCTCTCGTAAAAGTTGGTTGTATCATCGTTTTTTGGAAACTTATGGCTCCTAAAGAGAGTGAAACCGGGGATGAAGGTTTGTATGAAAATTGGCTCTCGTAAAAGTTGGTTGTATCGTCGTTTTTTGGAAACTTATGGCTCCTAAAGAGAGTGAAACCGGGCATGAAAGTTTGTATGAAAATTGGCTCTTGTAAAAGTTGCTTTTACCATCTTTACCGGTGCGAATTACTATTGGGCATGCGGCTTGTCTCCAAATATAAATGTTTGTGTGAAACGCGCCAGGCCGGCTTCTCGATGCTTGGTGGCTTGGTGGATAAGGGAAGTGTCATTATGGCGGAGACGTTTGGTTAGCGAGTGATGATTTTCGTATAAAACCAAAAATGAAGTGTTTGTTTTATTATTCATAGTATAATCGAACCTTACCTGGTGCCCTTGCGGCTCCTCCAGCAGTAGCCGAACTTGTCGTACCCGAGCGGCGCCTGCAGGTTGGCGTAGCGCCGGCCCCAGCCCAGGCGCGCCGCCGCGCCCTCGGGCAACTCTTCTACGCACACCTCCCAGTACCAGCTGCCGCGGGACACGCCTAAACAAGACACGTATTTTATTCTAGTCTTCAATGTGCAGCCGCATTTGGAACAGACGAATCTACGCCAAATCTACTCTACCATACGCACTCGCTAGATGCAATGAAACGATCTTGATTCTATCAAATTGTCAAGTTTAGACGCCTCACACAGTATCGATGTCTGTTCCAAAAGTATCTGATAAAAATGTAAACGAACCCTGTTTAGGGTAAATTTTTACTCAATCTATCATCACTAAATTGATTAAGTAACACATTCATCTGAATTAACAAGATTTCAACTTTATATCTCACTACTTATATTACAATTATTGTTTGATTATAAAATTGACATTATAACATTGCAATTGAAAAATCATCAACGATTATTTTATTTTATTTATTCGGAAGAACTAACAATTACACATTATATGTATATTACAAATAAATAGAACTTATGGATTTTTTTATACCAATGTGCAACCAACAACGTTGTCCACAGATACAAAAAAGACAAAGACAATGTTCATAAAGTAAAAGTCGGACAGAATTGTTACATACATAGACATACACATACACATAAATTACAGCTGCTAAGGAACACTAGAGAGATCCAATATAATTACACATTTTTTTTTTATTGTGTCAAGCAGTATGTTTCTAAATTTTCCAAAGAATAAAGCAAATTAATCCAAGTTAGATAAAAACTTATTGAAATTGCCTGTGAGGCGACGTAGAGGTGCCCCCGCAAGCCTACATTCATACGTTTAGGAGTGACTGCGAAAACAGGTCGTGTGCGCACATCGTGAGTCCCTAACTGGTTCACAACTAGCCTTAAATGTCCACACAATCGTACGAGTAGATACACAGATCATATACAAAAATAGTTTCTAGAAAGGTACGTCTAGACTTCAAAGAGAGCAGGTTGTATAGGTTGGTAAATGTGACTTCTAGAACAAAGGTAACGCATCGTTTTTAAGAATTTACGTTGTATATGCTCAATACAATCAGTATACTTATAATAATAGGGACTCCACACCGGCACTGCTAGTATTCTAGTCAGATTAATGATCGATACAAATGTAAATATGTGCTCGGGTGGACAAATTCCGTGGCTGGTCTTATCACGAATCCATACATACGACAAGCCTGATCCATGATTTTATAAAAGTGCGCGGTTAGAAGCAGTTCATCATTGAGAGAGTAGTCCTAGATCACGAATTGTGTTAACTTTGGCTAAGACTTCTTTGGTTAAATTTGTTTTTATTTTTAGTAAAGTTGATACAGGAACATTTGGGAATATTAAGTAGGTGTTTTTTAAAATATAATAATCTATTAAGCGATTCAAATTTTGTTGGATTAGGTGACAGTCTAGTATTGATCTAATGGGTCTTAAAAATTTAAAGTAGGAACTTGAGTTAACAAAACACATTGATATAGTTAATGAAATCACAAATAACAGAGGTCCGAGAATTGAGCCTGAGGCACCCCTGACTTTACAGTTATGGTGGCGGAATGGAACCCATTGACAACAAATTTTTGGATTATTTTTGACACATAAGAAATAAACCATTGTAACAAATCCCCGTGAATACCGTTAAATGCTGGCTTCTACAAAAGCAATTCATGATTGATCCTGGCAAAGGCTTTTCGAAAGTCAGTGTATACAGCGTCCACTTGCACAAGAGAGTCCATACTATTAAACAAAATTAGTCAGAGAAAGCTATCATATTAGTTGTTGTAGACCTTTTTACGAACCCGTAATTCTCAATGTCCTGTTTTGGACCACTTCCATGAGCGGGAGTAATAATAGCAAATATTACTTACTCCCGACCATGAAAGTGGTCCAAAATATGTATACAATTTTAAAATAAATACTTTTTAAGTTATTTAAGAAAATAGATGTAGATTAACCCCCATCGGACCCTGTGTTTTTATACTGAGCGATAGGTAAGTGTACTCTCGAAAGAGAATAGTCCCATGTTTAACCCACACAAATTTATAATTATGCGTTTGGGCTGCTTTCTTGCAGTTACGAAAGAAATGTATTTCTATTTAACATGAGACATTCATATATGTAAATACGTGAAGGTGAGCCAGAAATAATGAGTTTTGGTCGGGGGTCAGCCCTTTGGCTAGTCGAAAGGCGCTGAGTACTACATTGTCGCGAAGTATACGTGAGGCCAATATAGGTTACAAAATAAGCCTTAATTGTCAGATAAAAAACATCTTTAAAGTGATTAAAAAGTAATCAAATCAAAGCACTTAATTTGTAAGGAGCAATTACATATTGGCATCCACGTGTACGCTATCTGATACATTTGCTTACATTTTCATCAGATATTTTTTGAACAGACCATATTGATTTTTGCCCGACGGAACTGATGTTAAATCTGAACATGTTAGGTAGTCTTTACGTTCGGACAACGGGCCCCTGAATCCTACTCAAATTGAATGACCAAGGCAATCTAGAATTCTAAGTCCAAATTATATCCTGTTATTAGACGAGAACTAAACCAAATAATTTCCTATTGAAGTAATGAGATCAAATTCGTCTGCATTACGGTATACCGTAAACATGATTTAATTTTCCTTGATATATCAAATACAAATACAAAAATACAAAATAGTTTATTGTGACAAATAGAAAATTACATTTCGTTTAAACGTGTTTGGAGCCTCCTTTTAAGCAAAAAATGCCTGTATTAGAAGGCTCCGCTCGTTCACATCGTTGTAGTACACTTATACTAACTAGAGTTAATAAAGTGTGCTATGACCTTAAGGGTAAATATGGAATGTAAGTACATTTTTCTGTATTTAGCTTATATTTACTAATCTTAAGAAAAAAAAAAACAAATAAAAGTAAAATATATAAGTAAAGTTGAAAGTTTAAATATATAATAAAGTTTACAGTATTAACAGTGAGAATAAAACTTATTCCCAGTTAGTGCATGTGATGTAGTGTATATGTGATGTGTGTTGTGGTAAGTATTGCGATGTTAGGTGTGGTATGTGGTGAGGCGCGCAATGTGGTGTAGTGTGAGGTGTGTGGTGTGGTGTGTGTGGTGTGTGTGATGAGGTGTGTGGTGAGGTTTGGTGTGTGGGTGTGTGGTGTTTTAATTTATGGTATATATATATATGATATATTTTGGTTACTCAACATGTTCCAGAAGTGCCTCTGTTTCCTCATAGGTAAGTGGTTTTATCCAGTCTATTATACTTTTTTTACAGTCGTGGTAACTTTTATTATATACATAAATATGTTTGTTAATTTTGTTATAGAGCTAAACAGAGCGTTTATTGAATTCCTTGCACGCAAATCTCGTTTTAGTTTGGGAAACTTGGACCACTAAATCTTTTCTCCTTTTAGATTTTTTGTTATCATTATATGGTCGGGTTTTATGTTTTTTTTAGTATAGTTGGTGTTACATACAGTTTCCTAACAGAGAGTAAATCACTTATTTGGTATAAGCTTGCAGTGGCGAATCTTTTATTTTTAAAATACATTATTTTTATTAGTGCACGCAGCGCTCGTTCTATGTCTATAAATTTTGTTTTTGCTGCACCGCCCCAAATTGGGATACAATATAATAGTACAGACTGGGCCAGTGCTACATATATTTCATTTAGGAGATTTCTGGGAAGTTTCTTACAGCTCTCCATTTTAGTTGGAACAATATGTCTGAGAGTTTTAAAGATCGAACTGAGTTTCCTTATTCTCCCAGAAATTTGCTCAAGTTGAGGGTACCAGGATAGTGCTTGATCTACCACAACTCCAAGATATTTAGCTTCAGCGACCTTCTCAATGCATGGACAGTTACAGCTTATACTCGTAGTAGGCATGTCTCCACATATCAAGGAAAAATAAATCAAGTTTTTTTCTCATAAGTATCGTGCCAGTAATGTCCAATGTTATTGACGAAATAAAATTTAAACTAATCACAATTCTGTATCCATAACAACTCTGAAAACTTAATATTTGAATAAATAATAGTACATGTCGCTGGACTTGTGAACACACAACTAGCTCATTGATCGACACGCTAATTATAACAAACAATAACAATAACATATAATTATATAAAGTTAGCCTTTTAATTGTATTCAGTAACTTGACAGTTGAAGGCAGATTTTGACAAAAAATAGATAGTGAGTTGGTGTAAGAATACACTCTTAAATAGTGTACTTACGTGCAAAATTTTTATTTTAAATTTAATAAATTGTCTTAAAAACACGATATACACTATTGAAACTTGTAGAATTTGTTAAATATTTTGTCTCTCAGTAGTAACTTAATTAGAGATGTATTGTTTATTCATCTGAATCAGAAATGTGACTGTCGCTTGTTACATTTATTATAAAGGTATCAGTGATGTTATCAATAACATGGTCTATACGACACATATCTTGTACTTTAATTACGTGAGATACGCAAGCACTCCATGACGAAGGGGTCACATTACTAACCCCTTCTTCAAATATTTTTTCAACTTCTTTCATCTTAAAAGATTTCTATTTTTTTGCGACATGCCCCTTTACCTGTGCCCAAACTAAATACTAATTCTATTTGGTTGAGTTCGCAGTGGTAAGGGGGCAGTCTTAGCAAAATTATGCTATGTAGTGCTACCGTCTCGTCGACTGCGTATTAATAGTGGATCCGACTCTTAATACGCGCGATCCAACGCGCTCCGATCGCGGGCGGCAGGAGCGCGCTCCATAGGAGCGTTTGATGTGGACTTGCCTCGCGCGATCCAAACTACGCGGCAGGAGCGCGCGCTCCTTGTCGCGAGCGATTCGTCAGTTGTCGGTTTTTGTTACTAGAACACAGGCGCCTCAGTCTCTCGGCGCGCTCGGTGTAGACGTTTGTGTGTGGAGCGCGCGATCATACATTATGGAAAATTTTGAAAGTCGTCGTTTAATATCCCTTTACAAGGAACATAAATGCGTAAATATTTAAGAAGAATAGGTGTAGGTTCAAGTAGGTTGTTGCTGCCACAGCAATTCGACGTCGTTACTGCACGTGTAACTCCATAGCGACCGAAAGTTTAACTGTGCTATACTTAGGCGGATCAGTGTGGATCGGTTGGAGCGTGTCGGTGCGACGCGGCGGGATCGCAAGAAAAGTTAAGTTCGTCCAGACGACACGATCCATGATCCATGCCTCATGCTCCCGGATCGCGGATAGCAGGAATTGGCGATCCATTTTGGATCGTCTGGTGTGGATCCGGCTATTCAAATACTTGATTTTGTTTTTTACCAAATCTATGAGAGTTGCCTTCACGTCTTTCGAATTTTAAAGTTTTATTTAAATTAAACCGTTTTTATCATTCGGCAACATTTTTCATTACCCCACCACTATTGGTTTTAGTATGGTAGGTAACATAAATTTTCTTTGAACTGTTAAAAACAAAAAGTTGAATTTTATATTATTGAATTTGTGATAATTATGGACTGATGCTTACAAAGCGAGTATGTTGTCAAAAGTAATATTTTAGCAGACTAATTGAAAGCACTAAAGTCGCGTTGTTTTTATCCGCCGGTCAAAACCTATAACGCCTATCTTCTGGCGATATAGTAGCATCATTTAAGAACGGATATTTTTATGCTTACCATGCGTCGCCCGTACCATGCAGTATCCCTTATCCCCGGTAACCGCTAGCCTATCTTCAGATATCTTGAGTTGCGGCGCTCTGTCGTGCAGTGCTAGTAACACTATACCCGGACACAAGGACCGGTATAACCAGCCGGGAATCGGCTTGCCACTCCATTCGTTGCTTTCGTCGAACTCCTAGATGAAATGTAAGTAATTTTATAGCAGTGGTAGAAGACAAATATTTTATGTTCTGCAATCAAAATTTTTGTGCCTAAAATTAAATCAAGTTGCGCGCGTATACAGGGTGTAACAGTTGTTGATGAATTCAGAACATGAGTCCCATAAGCGTTTGAATTTATGGTAACAGGTGGCGCGTCAATGTTCCTTACACCTTGTATGTTCTGACATGTGCGCATTTGTCGCAATCTTGCTAAGAAGTATTTTACATGTATATTTAAGTGAATTTGGTAGAAATTATGGTCATCCCGGTAGTTTATCACTTTACGGGGTTGAAACCTGTTAGATTTAGTATTGAAAGCATGTCCAGGAGGCTTAGCATGACGCTTTCTATTTCTACTCTAGGTACTGTAGAATAGAAATCGCTTGTCTACATTTCCCGCTAGAAAACTGTCAACTGTCTATGCAGAAACGTCATTTTTGTCTATTCTTTCGACGACCAAACGCTTCTCTACGGTTCTCGTGCTAAGCCTGCTGAACAAGCTAAATGGGAATTTTCGATGTTAGAAAGTGGGCTTTACTATGTCTATTCTTCGTTTTTTGTCCTCACCTGTCGGAAAGGTGCATGCGGATCGGGTTCGGCCAGTATGTACCGGTACCCGTCCTTATTGAACGGATGTTCCGTGGGGTACCCATGTGAGGGTAGCTTCAAGGCGCCGAGGTCGGCCGTGCGGCCCTTCTTGCCGACGGGGGCCCCGGTGTCAGCGGCCCCGCCGACTGCCGGCCGCCGCTTCCCCTGTCTGCCCTTTACGTTACCCGCTAAAGGTACTGAAAGAAATAGGAATTTGTATTCATTGGATACTAAGTACAGTCTATTCAAATCCTTGTTTCCAATGAATGTTATTTCCACTAATATCAACCTTATGAAACTGTAAATTAAGTTGGTTTCAGAATGACTAGTACTATTGAAAAAGTCAGAAAAATGTTTGATGCTTTAGCACAAACTGAACTTTATGTGTGGGGCGTTAAAGTTGTTTTTCTATAAACACATATTTGTTTACGTGTTTGAAACTAAAGCGCAAACGCAGTTCAGATTACAATCGCTCGCAAGGTTAGAAAAACTGCGATTCAGTGCTTTTTATTTAGTGATAAAAAATACTTTTGATTGATTATTATTATTGCTGTATTAAATACGAGCCAGTTACAGCTAATTAAGACAACCCTAAAATGATGACCAGAAAACGAATATCGCATAGGTCTCTGAACAAAAACAAAGCAGACACGTCCTTATTCTCCAACGACATGTTAATTTGTTATATTTTTTTGTAATTTGCTAATCAAATACGCAGCTGATACAAAAACGACCACGCGGGACCAATAATAAACAAAAAAATACACTAGCGCTAATTACGTGGGCATTCGAATAAAATTTGCACCGCTCATAATGAATACCGCTGCAATTAAAGTCAACCCGTGTACCAAGCCAGATTTAGCTTGTGTATTAATATGGTACAATTCCTATTATTGTAGATCTGCTATGTAACTGATAGGTAAATCCGCAGGCGAACCAAGGTCACCGACATAGCCCGAAGAATTGCCGAACTGAAGTGGCAGTGGGCAGGGCACATTGCTCGCAGAACAGATGGCCGATGGGGCCGAAAGGTTCTGGAATGGCGACCGCGTACCGAAAGACGTAGCGTTGGAAGGCCTCCTACAAGGTGAACCGATGACCTTGTGAAGGCCGCAGGAATCCGCTGGATGCGGGAAGCACAAAACCGGTCGAAGTGGCGGTGCTTGGGGAGACCTATGTCCAGCAGTGGACGTCTTTCGGCTGAAATGATGATGATGATGATGATAGGTAAGTACTGAAAATGAAAATTCCTATCCATCCGGGCCAGTAGGGAAATAAAAATTGTGCCTGGACGTTAAAAAGACACAACTTACTTTGGAAAGAAACTGCCACACAGGGATAGAACCAACGCGCGACGCATTACAAAGTCGAACATCTTCTTATACAAGATGTGCCATTAACGCTAGAAAGGAGGTGACTACCGAGACGACGACTAATAGAAAACACAAGTTCACATAACATAACATAACATAACATAACATAACATATATGACGCCTGTATTCCCCAGAAGGATAGGCAGAGGTGTGCCAATAAGTACACCCACATTTCGCCAGTTATTAGTAGTTGCAATAGGGGGCGACCCTATTACCATCATTCGGTCACCAATTCCGACTTAGAAATTCCAGATGGAAAAACCCAATATCACTGCCCGACCCGGGAATCGAACCCAGGACCTTATGCTCAGCAGTACAGAAGTAGAGAAGACATTTTGCGCCGACCCCAAATAAATTGGGATAAGAGTAAGAGAATGACGATGCGCCATTAACGGCCGAGGTACTGTAACAAACGCAAGGAATTTCTCCGTTAGGTAAAGTCCGGTTCAAACTTTATGGCGGCTCGGATCATGAGGCGAGTCACTGCGCAGTAACGAATTCATGTGTCAGCGGGGGTGAGGAGCGGGGTACTGCACAGCGAGTAGCGCACTTCAGCAGCCCTAGACAAAATACATTCGTAAGTGTTTCCTCACACGCTACGGACTGAACGTTAGCGTGAGTAAAATGGTAGACAAAGAACCAAGCTCACGCCAAACGCTTATTCCGCAGCGTCGGACGGAAACACGATAGTTTCTCTATAATCTCTATGGAAGTTAGCGTGAGAACGAAAAACAACCCAAACGTCAGTGTCAAACAAACAGTCAAACGTCAAACGCGATGGTGGTAATTTGAAAGTTTTGAAACCAATACACCCATAAAATTTCAATAAGTTGTGCAGTGCAGTGTATTTCGAGTGTAAACTTTAAGGTAATTATATTGTATATTTATGATTAATTATTTGTGTAAATATAAATTGCTACTAGCAATTGTATGTGTAATTTAAAGTGTGTTAAAATCGATCAGAGTTTTAAAGATATATTCCTAGTTACCTAGATTTTTTCAAGAATTGATACTATAGAATTTATGTATTGTACATTTTAGATGGAATTCAGACTACGTGCGAGTCCAGAACAATTTGCAATAATGTTAGATTTTATGGAAAGGTAAGTAGAATTACACGATAATCACGAAACATTTCGTATAAAGTTGGGGTTAATTTGTTTACACAATGACCCAATGGCGATTTGTTCAAGTGTAGCTCTCAACGCTATCAGTGTATACTTAAGTGGCTTGTGTTCTGCAACAGCATTTTAAACTATCGTGTTTTCGACTTTAATTCTTAAACAATAGAGCCAAGCAGGAATCATAGCCTCATTCTTATGAAACCTGTAAATTGTTTTTATAACAAAGCGTTTTTATGCCTTCAATTCAAACTGAAAGCATTTAGTTCAATGAAACCATTTCCTGGCACTTTTGAATTGTATATCTGACTTAAACAAATAAACTGTCAGAAAGTATAAAATTTTATTATTTCAAATGTACAAGCTAATCAATACTATTATTTTTAGGACTGGTGATCTTTCAAGGCCTCTGCCGGGAGCTCAAGGGCGACAAAGAGCTGAACATCTGTGGAATGAGCTCACTGAACTTTTAAATTCTGTAGGTGGGAGTGGAGTTCAAAAACAAGCTGATAAATGGAAAAGAGTATGTAATGTAGCCTATATTTTAAAATAGCACATCCACCCATCCCACCCATCCATCTGCCTAGCCTTTTCCCAATTATGTTAGGGTTGGCTTTCAGTCTGACCGTATGTAGCTGAATACTAGTATTTTACATGGAGTGATTGCCTATTATTTTTGCCCTTGTATTTGTTTTAGGTATGGTCTGATTGGAAGACTAAAATAAAAAAGAAGGCTTCCACAATTACTAGAGATTCACAGGGCACTGGTGGAGGACCATGTAGAGTCAAGCCACTTAATCCCTTAGAGGAAAGACTGCTAAGGATTATTGGCATTCGATCCATTACGGGGCTCCCAGAAGTGCAGGAAGCAGGCTTTGAAGTATGTGTGTACTGCTTTTATTTTAAATTGAATTATGAAGATGTGACTTTTGAATGAAAAGTAAAGGTGTATTTTATATGCTTTGCAGGTACCACTTCCCTCTGAGCCTATTATGAGGACACCATCTCCTTCTCACCCCACCCAGGCATCATCTCCACCAGCAGTCCAAGAAGTGAGTATGAGGCAACAAGTGGAACTACCTCATTCTCCTGAGCCACAGCCCTTGAGTAATATGGGCACATTGAATGTGGCTTCTAATTCAAGAAGGCATGAAGGTACAAAACATAATTTAAAAAGCCATTTAATGAACTGTATCTATATCACTATAATTTTTAAAACAAATATATTTTTTTAGAGGTCATAAGATCCCCTTCAGCTGGCCTGTCTACACCACGTCGACGCCGTGGAGTCGTACAACGCAGACGGCGTTATCAGACGCCGTTTGAAGAAGCTACATCAGACTTCGTCCGTGTAGAAAACGGCAGGCTATGGTTGGAAGAAATGCGCATTATAAAAGCATGAGAAAGATATGGAGCAGTTGAGAGTAGAATCTCTAAGGATTGTGATGGAGGAAAACCGTAATCACATTTTACAAAGAATAGCTGACATAGCTGCTAATGTGATGGAGTTATTGTCACAGTCACGGCTTGTCAGGGACTAACTCCATTAAAGTTTACAGCAATTTTTAGTACTTAAGTGTTTTTATATCACATTTAATTGTTATTTTCTGTAAAGTACAATTTTTTTTGCATTCTGTTTATATATTATTTGATTATAATGTGTTACTTTATTCTTGTTTAAGTTTTGTATTTTGAGTTTATTTAATTTGTTTTTCTATAAATAAGAACTTACTTATGAGTAGTTATGAGGTGTAGTCAAATTTGACTGATAGTAGTAAGCTTAGCTGTAAGTTGGGATTTTCACAATTATTAAATTTCTCAGTAATTCAGAATAAGAGTTTTCCAAATAGGTACATATTTTTATGTTTTTGAATTTTGTTTATATTTATTTGATTATTATGTGTTACTTTATTCTTGTTTAGTTTGTATATTGAGTTTACCTGATTTATTTTTCTATAAGAACTTATAGTTATAATAAGGGGTGTAGTAAAATTTGACTGATTAAATTTCTCAGTAATTCTGTATTACAGTTTGCCAAATAGGTATATATTTTAATTTTTTTATTGTTACATTAATTGTTACTATAGGTATTTCTTTTAAATGTTAATTAGATCAGTAATTAAACTAAATAATGTTTGAAATAAACGTATTTTAATTCTATAATCTTTAACAGATACTAAATGGATGAGTAAAAACATACAACACTAGTTGTATTTTTTTACAACATTGTATTAAGGTTGCAATAATAAACTATTCTTATTGCAACCTTAATACAATGTTGTTTCGTGTAGCTCTGCCCCGGATTAGCTCATTTTGGCTTCCTACGCTGGAGATGTCCTCTAAAACTTCTACACTTGTAGACTCCTCTGCCTCTATAGCAGTAGGAGGAGGCAACCTTGCTTTTATAGCCATGTTATGCAGGACAGAACATGCAAGCACTATTTTCCCAGCTTTAACTGGATGGTAGTGTAAAGTTCGGTGCCTTAGTAAACATCTCCAGCGTGATTTGAGCAAACCAAAGCAGCGCTCAATGCAATTCCTTGCTTGGATGTGTCGCTGAGTGTATCTCTCTTCTCGAGAGCCAGGAGCTGCATCTAATATAGGTGTCAGCAACCATGGCCGCAAAGGATACCCAGAGTCACCTTAAACAAATAAATCATAATTTAAAATTTCCCTTCAGTTTAATACATATACATTATGGATAGTAAAATATAATATTATGCTAGCTTATTAATTACATATATTTAAACACAAGCTTTCATCATTTTTTCTTGCAATCAAGTTCAACTTTTAAATGATATACTAATAATCACAAGTGGGTATGGTAGAGTTAACTCAATAGCTCATACAGCTCATATAGCTCTACCATACCCACTTGTGATTTCACAATAAAAAAGAAAGGCATAAGTATTGGAAATAACTACTTAGGTACTTACCCAACAACCATACTTGCTCTCCATTTTGATGAAGCTCTCGCATGAAAGATTCCACTCTACTGGATGCCCAAATGAAAGAATCATGAGTTGCTCCACCAAATTTCGGGTTCACATTCATGATTTTCAAATCACTATCACATACCTGTAATAAAGATACATTTTGTTTATTAGTTAATGATAAAAGTTATAATGTTATAAGCTTATGAAACAACACAAGAAAACATTTAAGTTACATAATAAATTCATCTTACCATTTGAACATTAAGTGAATGATAGCCTTTTCTATTAAAAAATAAATGCTCATCATTGCTGGGCTTACAAATCGCCACATGTGTGCAATCTATTGTGCCAATTATCCCTGGCAGCATAAATTTCCTTTGAAACCTGTAATTTTTTAAATAATCTACTTAATCAAAGTTTCTTTGTTCTATGAAATGTCTGTTTAGTTTCAAGAATAAGTACTTAAGTAGCTATTATATTTTTTTACTAGGTATTAAAAACTTACTCAAGTCTTAAATTGGCTCTTTCTTGTTGAGTTTGAGGAAAAGCAACCCATTTTCCTAAAATTGAAGCATCATTAAGTGCATTCACAACTTGGTTGATGCATCTACTAGCTGTTCTCTGTATGATGTGCTGTGTCAGGCCAACAATCCTTTGATATGAGCCCGTTGCTAGAAAGCTAAGTGTGCAAAGAACCTTAAACAAACAAACAAATGGTTTAATTATATTACTTTTGTGTTTAAGCAAATATTGAATATTTTGTTTATGAATAGCTTTAATATATGTACCTTAAGTTCCAGTGAAATTTCCCTAGTTCCTTTTAGAGAAGTTAGGCGCCTGAGATCGCTGCAGAGATTTGCAAATGTGCGTTTATCCAGCCTAAAACGCTGAATAAATTCCAACTCCGACATTTCGGCGATAACCTCCACACTCCGCCGATTTTGTCTTAATTGACGCCTAATCCACGCTTCTTCATTATTAGCCGCCCATAATAGCCTCAGGCAATGCATTGTATTAAACAAATATTCACTTTTCACGAATAAAAACTCTCCACAACACCATTAGCAGCAGGGTCCGAGCATCCGCTACAAGGAACATATTTACTCTAGGGAGAAGAATGACAACTACGAACAAATAAAATGGTACGGTTTTTGGCGCCTCCTGGTGGATGCCCCCGAAAACTCGCGAAAGCGGGATATTCAAAATCGCATTTCTTTGAGATACTTATATACAAGCCTGTCCACGAAAGCAGAACTGGGAAACTGTAACCGATGTTAAATTATTGTGCAATTGCACAGGTAACAATTTTCCAGCTCCGCTTTGGTGGTCAAGCAGCCCTATTGATGAAATTAACATAAAAAGGTAAATACGAGAAAATGTATTCTTGCTTGTTGAATACTTTGAACAACAAAATCATAAGTTAGTGGTTGATTTTTAAAAGTCAAAGACTACTAAACGTCGTTAATGGTGAGAATAACACTTATCGTTGCAAAAAGAGAATTCACAAGAAATAACATCTAAAGTAATAGGAGAAAATGTATTCTTGCTTGTAGAAAACTTTGAACAACAAAATCATAAGTTAGTGGTTGATTTGTAAAAGTCCAACTCAACATCGTTAATGGTGAGGATAACACTTAACGTTGCAAAAAGAGAATTCACAAGAAATAACATCTAAAGTAAATAATTACGTTCCTAGATTATCATACGCTTACGCCGGCAGACATTTTTCTTGTGAACTGGGGCTGCCAGGTGTATTTAACAAAATCTTACCCACTAAATTTTATTAAATTAATTTTAGAAAATAAGTAGCCTCCGCGCTCTGCCCGAAGCGTTGCAGTAAATTAAATTAATTATTTATTTCTGTATTGGCAGGATTGGATAACTCTTTTGTCTATTTATAAGTTCAAACTTAGGCTATAAGAGCGTATATCTATTATATTATACATACATTATATTTTTATTTATACAATTTTAATAATATGAACATTGATTACATTAACCGAAATAATAAATCGGCTAACTTGTTGGTTAACAAATAAAACAAAAATGTAGATAAAACTACCAAATGGTAGCTTTTTAACATTTATGAACCTTTTTAGTTTATGTTATGTTGCCATCCTTGAAAACGTCATCATTGAAGACCGAAGTTTTTAGGTCTCACATAATAGAGGTGAACATGGCAACATAGGTCTAGCCCCCGTAGGCATTCCTAAGTTTACCCAATGAGACGACCCCGCCTGATCCGCTAGCTAGCGTGAGCGTTTAACGCTAAATTTGACGTTTGCGTTTGTCAAAAACACCACTTGTCTATCACTCTGTATGAAAGACGCCAAGCTAACGTCGCGTTAGCGGTAGCGTTTCGTTACAAATTTCTATTTGTCTACGAACTTAGCGTGAGATCACGTGTTCTTTCCGCAGCTAATGTCATTCCCATACATTTTGGCGTTAGCGTCTCGCGTTAACGCTAACAGAAATGTGTTTTGTCTAGGCCTGCAGAGCCGCCATAAAGTTTGACGCGTACTATATCGTTTGTTTGGTTTCCGACAGACCCAAATGCACAAACACCCATGAGTAGGTAAACTATCTATGTATAGGTTATATAAATATTTGTTCAGTTGGAAACGACATTTATTTGCTCAACATGTTGCCAGGTAAACCTACTATGGATTTATGCGATTCCCAAAAAAATATTTTTGGAGAACTAGAAACAACTCTACAAGATAAGACTCTTACAAACAAGCGCGACACGCGACGCGACACAAAGGCACCGCTTGTAGTGCTACACGCGGTGCCTTTTTGTCGCGTCGCGTGTCGCGCCTGTTTGAAGGAGCCTATAAGATCAAGTACCTAAAAGAGATTACGAAGAAGCATTTAATTTCTTGGCAGTGCTCACATTAAGGCGATGACAAGACGCAAATGACCAAAGTAGGCTTGTCTTAAGAAAAAAAAATGCCAGATCTGTATAGTTTGTACATTGTATTTTGAACATGTTGGTTGTTAACAAAACATGTTTTGAAAAGAAAACTCGATACAAATTAATGGTAAACTAAACCCTTTACCTTGCCGTACGCAAAATACGCGCATTGACAGAGTTGCGGACACCAGCCCGTATTACCTAACCCTTTACCTCGAGTTCCAATTCAAAATCTCTGTATTTAATATCAACGTACGTTACGTATTTAATTAATAACAAGGACGTCTTATTTAAATGCAGAACTTCCTTTACCTTGAGTTGCAATCCAAAATCTCTGTATTTAATATCAACGTACGTTACGTATTTAATTAATAACAAGGACGTCTTATTAAAATGCAGAACTTGGTTGTTGTTTATTTTCAATTACTCAATTCAATTTTGAGTAAACAGATAATTGCTTCATATTTTGCAATAAATTACAAGCGTTGTGTCATCGCCCTTCTCTTTCTTATCTATGCAGTCTGACAGAGACCGCGGTTTAGCTGTTGTCAGCGTCTTAAGCGTGGAACACACATGCTATCTAGTAGTAGTTACAAGAGCATGCTACTTTCGAGCAAATGCTACTAAGTAGCGATCAACTAGCATGTGTATACGAAAAGAGCACGAGTATTTTTACAGGCACAGAGAGCATGCTACTAATAAGCTACCAAGTAGCAAACAAGCATGCTTATTAGTAGCATGTGTATTCCAGGCTTTATACATGCCTATTTATGAGGCCTTTATGATCCGGCTAGGCAAACAAAATTATGAGAAACTGCAAAATAACGAGAAACATGGCAGGCTCATGTTATGGTATCGCGTCCAGGAAGTGTGCTCTGCCAACTTAAATAGGATACAGTTGATAACGAAGTTTTTTTTAAATAAAAGGGACGATATAAATAGCGGAAGGACTACACATTTTCGAAATGTGTTTCGGACATTATTCTGTTGTTTCAGACATTTTGACGATGTTTGTTAATAATCTTCACTGTCGACTATCTTTTAGGGTTCCGTACCCAACGGGTAAAACGAGACCCTATTACTAAGACTCCGCTGTCCGTCTGTATGTCTGTCACCAGGCTGTATCTCATAAACCGTGATAGTTAGACAGTTGAAATTTTCACAGATGATGTATTTCTGTTGCCGCTTTAACAACAAATACTAAAACACCAGAATAAAATAAATATTTAAGGAGGCTCCCATACAACAGACATGATTTTTTTGACGTTTTTAAAGATAATGGAACCCTTCGTGCGCGAATCCGACTCGCACTTGGCCGGATTTTTTCTTTTTCTCACTGATGAGCCATACGTAAGTCTTGAGCCATCATGCGATTAAAATTCGCTACTCCATTTCAAAGCGAATGAAAACTGATGTAGAGTGGTCAAGAGTGACATGTAAATGTGGTGCAGTCGTCATAGAATAGAATAAACATAGTGACTTCATCCCACGTCTCTGCAAAATATCTTCTAAGTAATATAGTCTTTCATGAGTTTTCACGTGCTTTCAAAATGGTCACAAAATGTGGCTCTTCTATTTGTTCATAATAATGCCCACATGTGCAGTTATTTCCATTGCTCTTAATCATGTAGTAAAGTGCATTTATCCAGTGTCCGTTTGACATCAAAATATCTTCGAAAAGGTGCTAATTTACAAAAATACTCGATAACAATTAGGTATGTGATGTTCGCAGATGAGCGAGACGAGGACAAAGCCTAACATGCGCGTATTCCCGGTAACGCTTTCTAAGAAAAGCTTCGACGTAGACAAGTATTTATAGACACTTGTAGGACTTGATAGGACTATTAATCATTTACTGGAGTTTTATTCCTAACAATAATAATATGATAAAACTAATAAGGAAGCTATAAAGACAGTACTGCTGCTACATAAAATCAATCGATTGCGCTATTTCTATCTTCTTCCAGAATATCTAAGTGCTCTTATTTCTTTGCACTTATTAAACAGTTTCGACGTTATTGAATTCTAGCAATACGGTTATCTAGACACACATACGACACATTGCCCCTTCAAATAAGAACATATCAAGAACATCGACATACATTTTCCGCAATGGACAAAAAATATTTCGAATGAAACGCTAAAGATAACGGTTGTGGCTTGGCCTAGCTTTTAATTTTCATATTAAACTGGGTTCGATACCAGAAAAAAATCATTATGTTGGTCAAACGAGCGATTATTTCATATACAACAGCTAAAACGACTGCAGTTTTATTACAAAGACGACGACCAAACCTAATTGAATAAACGAATAAAAGGCAACTATTATACCACGCACGCCAGACATACCAATGGTATAACTGCAGGAAATATTTATGCAAGAGGATGTGAACACCATACCAGAGCCATTAATATACATAACTAAAATCAATTTAAATCTTAACTTACTATCCATGTCGTCAGCACCGATAACTGGACTAACTGACAAATATATTTAGTGCAAGTGTTGATAAGATAAAGAACACGTATCGAGACGAACCTACGCGCGATTACATCGGGGTCTTACGTGACAAACAACACAACAATGTGGAACGCAGAACATCAACAACCCACCATCATAAAGGGAATAAAAATAGTTTTAGCCTTATAAGTACGTTACTATAACGAGATAAAAACGCGACGCCAATACATACTTACATAAAAGTAAACATTTGTTCAAGGCAAATTACGATTGTGATAACAGATAGCCGTGTAAACTAATTATGTATGCACATAACATTCTAAGGAGGTGTAACAGTGAATTTGAGAAGAAGGAAAAAAAAATCGCACTTAACTCACCAGCCATAAAGTTCAAGGTGACTAAGAAGTGAACTATTTAAATCTAAAATCAATAGAGGAGAAATCGCGCGGCTAGTGCGACGGTCCTATGTGTACTTATCGGCGAATATACGGTCACACTAACGTAGAATATAGTGTTTTAATGCGGCCGCTGTGTGCGTCGCGAAGTTCTGCTTACATACACCAATGCATAAAGAACAATGTCATTATTCAATAACATGTCTTTGTGGTTGACGCTACTAACAATTCTATGTATGCACCGCGCGCGTTACGTGTACGTTTTTCAGTGTTTTGGATCGTTTCCAAAGCGACAAGTCAGACGGTCAATTATGGTGTCAACAATATCCAACTTGACGTTGTTTTATTGAGGTCAGATTAGTAGGTCGCCTTCTTTCCTGCGACTGTAAATATTATGCTACATTAATTCCTTACTGTAGTTGGTTAAATTGATGATTGAATATTACAATAACAACCATTAATTTATTAAGTCTTGAATACTTGATTGGATAGAGAGGGTCTTGGTCTGTTATTGTACAGTTGAAGCTTCATGATATCCACTTTTTAGGAGCTTGCTTCCTCAAACTTATTTTAATACAATCGCTTTGCATAATTATTATTGTGCAGTCAGGGCCGGATTTAGGGCAGGGCAACAGGGGCACTGGCCCCGGGCCTCCACAAAGAAGGGGCCTCCACAATTAGATTTTTCATTGATTTTTATATGAATAAAATACTTCGTTTGTGTCCTTGAAGGAAAAAAAAAGAGTCCACAATCATAACTTCGTAAGGTACCTTCTTTGAATTGTTTTTTTTTATCTGTTTCACAAATTTTTCGGGGCCTCCACTTCTTGGTTGCCCCAGGGCCGCCACAACTTTAAATCCGTCCCTGTGTGCAGTAGGCACTTACCTATTGTTATTGCTTCTGGGAATAATATAAAAAATAAGAATAAAATCTTGTTGTTTTAATTCAAAATTGCCTTGATAGTTATTGTTGATGCTTCTACCATTCAGATAAATGCCAACTTTTGCACCGCGTTAGGTATAGTGCAAAGATACTTTGATTTAATTTTATGGATGAATGATTATCGACCGCGTACGCAAAATCGAGCTACAACATAATAGCAGATAAGCACGAATTTGTGAAATATATTATTTTTAAATCAGTGTGACTTAGTACAACTGCACACTAATAAACCATATTAGCACAAACTAAATGAGAAATGCCCACATTTTGGTAAAAATATTATCATAGATCAGCCATACTCAAAAGTGTGCCCCGCAGAGCCCTACGGCTCCACAAAGCCTCTCCGCGAAAATACTGGTCATAACGAAAAAGATACAATTTTATTTTGCTCTGCAATCTGAGTAAAATAAATAATAAAATCTAAAAATTCTAACAAAGTTTAAAAATATACCTCCCAATGATAATGGCGCCGATTCCCTTGTTCACAAACTAAACTAAATTATGTTCAGTACATCTTTTTCTTTCTATTTAATTAAGAAAAGGACAGAAGATCAATTTTAGTTTAGTCCTGTCAAATTAATCAGCGCTTGACGTAAATTGACGTAATTTTAGTAGGCAAGTTTTTAATCACGTCTAAACGTGTATGGAGTAGTGACAGGCACTGATTCATTTGACAGGACTAAACTAAAATTTATCTTCTGTCCTTTTCTTAATGAAATAGAAAGAAAAAGATGGACGGAACTTAAATTTAGTTTAGTTTGTGAACAAGGGAATCGGCGCCATTGTCAAGCAATATGATTATTAACAAAGAATACACAAAACCATTATAAATAAAACTTACTTGTAGCTATGCCCATATCAGTAACCTTGAGCTGCCCCTGCTTGATCATGGCTTCATAGTTGGGCTTGATAGCCGTAAGCTCCATATTGTATAGCCCAAACATTGGTCCTTGGTTAGCGTCCTCCTCATAGGTGAACAGTACTTGGATGTCCTTTATGAGAGCCCTCTGTACTGTCGCGTACCAGGATTGAGTTACTCTGAAAAATATATGTTGGTTAAGAAAATACTGACTGGGTTATTTCGTTTATACTTTTTAGATTCTTGAGGGCTCCAAATGAGAACTATGAAAAGATTTACTTTCGATTCCAATTAAAGTCTAGCAAAGATTTAAATCTATGGAGCCTAGAATGTTCTAGGCTCCAAAGATTTCAACCCCGCTGCTGGTCTCCCCATATTTACATAAATTTGGGGAGACCAGCAGGGTTTTACTAACAGAATAAAATAAAATATGCATTTTAAAGCAAAGTAAATTAGCATAGCTTAATTTTATTACATTTTATACCTGTAATCTCCTGGTATATTCACATATTAGTATATTATTTGGTATAAACACTTTTCCGACATTTTTATGCAAATTTCTAAAAATGACAACTTCATTTGTTTTTTTTTTGTCTTTAGCTGGGAGCAGCCAGCACCATTATTTCAAGTTTATTAAAAACTTTTTTTTTCGTCTTTTGAAGGGCAGTCATTGGCATCATCGCTACCTGTGTTGTGCAGCCCTTTTTGAACCACTGCTCATTTTAGGCTTTGTTTGTTTGGCTTTGTAACACGGCCCTTAAAGCAGGCTGTAGTCAGCAACAGCTGACTACAGCCTGCTTTAAGAGCCGTATTACAGAACCTTACTCTAGACTCAAGCACTACTTCAACTCAATCAAATGGCTCTAAACGAGTTTTAAGTAACGCTTGAGTTTTGAGTGAGGTTCAAGTTCAATACAGGCCTTAGAACATCTCACATTTACTAAGACTGAGATTATTGTGAAACTAATATCTAACATAATATGGGGTAACAGTACTTTCATACTTTCATTTGTATAAAAGAAAGAAAAATATTTTATGTGGGACACGCACAAGAAATACAAAAAGTAAAAAAAAGAAGCATTTAAAACTAAACTTCGAATAAACATAAAACAACAAAGAAAATCAATAAAAACGACTTGTGCGACACCAGAAAGGCTTCTATCTCAGCATAATGCTGGGATATTTAAAAAATAAATACCGCAGCGCTGGTATTCTGATAGGGCCCGCTGTGATGCCACGGACACACATACTACATTATACACACACACATTATTATATAAAAAGCTGGGGACTGGTACAAAATTATTCAGGACAAGTTTTTTACTATTTAGATTTTAGAAATTCACACATAAACATAACATCACGCCTTGTTTCCCCGAAGGGATGGACAGAGGTGTACCTGTAGTACACCCACATTTCACCAGTTATGTTTAAGACCCATGTAATAAGGGGCGATCCTATTGCCATCGACCAGGCACAAATCCAGACTCCGGGCTGCTACTGAGAAATTCCAAATAGAAAAACCAGACAACACTTTGCCTGACCCGGGAATCAAACCCCTTAGTAAATAACAGGTTCAAAAATTAAAAAAGTCGAGAGGTGTCGTAGGCCACCCAGTTGGAACAAATTTCTTTTGAACGTATATTATTAAATAACAGACACAATGAAATAAATGAACAAAAAGAGTAACTAAATGAAAAACATAAAAAATTAAGGACTGATAATAAACTTGTAATTTATTTATTTTTTATTATAAAAAAAACATTATATTATTAGTTATTATAAAATATTTAATCAGAGCATCCAATTTTAGCAATCCCACATACTATAGCAAAGTGTTGTGGTGGTCAAAATGTTACATTTTTTCAGTCTAGCTTTCATTTGTGAAGTGTGCAGAGTATAATGAATTAATGAGCGATAAAGAACTTCATACCAAAAATATTCTCAACCCGGAATCCTAGATCTAATTTAAGCGGAAGCTTTATGCACACAGTTCTGGGTATTATGACCTCTGGGTCTGCCAAAACCCAGAACTGAGTGCATTTTAAGTGGTAGTTTGGCCCAACTGGGTACCCCAGGCTATCTGAACAGATAATATCTTACCTTCTTGGCATAGTAGTCATGGCTTCCCAGTACTGGTCTATGTATGGTATGATCTCCCGGTCCTTGCTGAACAGAAGTCTGTTGCTGCCTTCTTTTACAGTCTCCTGCTTCAAGTTTGCTATAGCTGTGAGACACATCTGAGGGAATGCTGTGGACAAGAAGACACATTAACCTAGCGAAATGGGAATCAACATGATACCACCTATCTGTTTGCTAAGTATGGTGATTATGATATTTTTTTATTATATTTTATCTTTCTCATTAGTTATAGTTACTACTAATGAGTGACTACCGAGATGACAACTAATAGAGAAGTATGAAAGAAAAAGACATGTTACGCTAACCCCAAATAAATTGGGATAAGGGCAGGAGAATGATAAATGATGATTTTTTTTAAGTTGAAGTTACCCCTGACAAGCGTAGATTTTTAATGCTTGTCAGGAGTAACTACAACTTACGCCAACAATCGCTGTAAGGCAGTACTTGATTCAAGTTTTGTAGCTGTATAAAGAACATCTTCATGAAATCAAATAGTTTTGCACTACATTTTACACTTTTAAACCTACTTACATTAATAAACTACTAGTTAATCAACTAATTAATACCAAGGAATATTATTAACATTATCTATCATTATCATTAAGCATTCATAGCTGTTAAGGTCATATCACAGATTCATTGAACAACCCCTATGCATTTTAGTTACTATACTATATGCCCCTATGCATTAGTCAATCAGTAGACTTGTTAGAAAAAAGGAAAACTTTTACATAAATTAAACGATAAATACGTCATATTAGCCAGATACTCACGAGCCTGGTTCTTCTTGAATGTTTCAAGTCCAGTTGGAGAGCAGTTCTTGCAAATAAACAAATAGTTTGTCATGAATGGTACCAACTTCCCTAGTTGGTAACCAATGCATGATTCGTGAAACCATCGATTGCAAGAAGCACAGAGCAACTCTGCTATGTTCAGATTTCGATCTTTCCCGCTAAAAATTATAAAAAGGTTATTGATGGAACTCTTACGGAATTTGAAAAAAACGTAAACCAGGAAAGTTAATGAAGGTTTACTCACCAGTAACAATTTCCTTGAGATTCGTTAGAGGTTTTATTCGATTTATTTCTTTCTGCATTGTCTCCCGGCTTTTGAGATTCCGATTGATTGTTGTGAGCATTGTTGGAACCAGTATCTGACTCGGAGGATTTCTTGTATGATTCCGCCGTTGCTGACGACATTTTCAATAATTAATGTCTTTATCGATCGAAATAGATAAACTTACTCACATTTTATGAATTTAGTCAATAGTAAAGTTTCATAAATAATTATAATACGAAACTACGGGAACAACAGTGAACAAGGTGAAGTGTTTCTCGTAAAATATAACACCAGTAAAAATGGTAACTCAAACAACACTATTTGATGGCGCTAGTGTTGCGCACAAGTGGTCGTGCAAGAAAGAGACAAACATATAATTTGACATGAAAACTGCTATTATTTTATTTAGAAGATTAAAATCCGTTCAGAAAATATCTGATGTAGACTTTTGCAAAAAAAAGTAATGTAATAAATTTTTCTACGACTTTACCATTATGGAAGTCATCATACACTCTTGTTCTGTTCTTTGCAAGAATAATAATTATTGTAAAAAAAAATAGTTTCCGCAATAAAAAAAACTGAATTTGTGTAGGCTAAATTCCGAATTGCGCTGTAATCGATTTGAGCGTGCTTAAACTCGTTCCGAATTAGCGTGAGCGCGTCAACGGTGTCCCGTGAATCGTCATAGATGACGTCATGACATGCGCTATTTTGTGATAACGCCGACCATGCCATATATTAATCATTCCATATATTAATCATTGAAATATTTTCATGTTCTATTGTAACTTGAGATGGCTCATTATTCGTGTAGGTAGGTGAAATCCAATTATTGGATTTACTTGTTGTTTCTTCAGTAGGAAGCGCCTCAGAATCAAGTTTAATTCTTTTTGTGATTTTTGCACAAATTTCCTTCTTGTTTGGTATGGAATCTTCTACGTATGATTCTGCTACATTGCAAGATCGCAACCCACCATGACGCTTCAAAGTCATTATATCAGCTCCTGAATTAGCTAGCAATGTAGTAGATGTTCTTCTGAAACTATGTCCAGTGTAGCTCTCAGCATCTGCTAAACCTAAAAACTTAGCGATATCTTTAGGCATACATCCAAATTTGTTTATACCTATGAGGCTGACAGGTACATTTACCATTCTGGTAATTTAGAAAGAAACGGTCAGTTTTTGCTTTTGGTGACCGCAAATTTTCATACTTCTTAACAATTTCATAGAATTAAATTTATTCGAAATCGCATTAATTGCCATTACTAGTGAGTAGTAATGGCAATTAATGCGATTTCAAATAAATTTCATTAACATGTTAATTCGTGAGTCTTAGCATGATAATTGCTATTGCTATGCTATTTGCTAAAATGACGATAATTGATAATAATGAAGTATGTGAATTTTGCTAAATTATGCGAATTACAAAGCGCGTTCGCCTTAGGACGTCTCCTAGCGTGCGTTTAGTTTACTCGCCGATAACGTTTTATTTGTGCTAGTACACTTGCTTATGTAATGTGTTAAGATTGATCACATAATTATCAGCATTCTGCACCTGACACACCTGTACCGAACGGGACCGAGTCGGTTCACATTCGACCAAAAAGTTATTGTAATGGCCAGTGTTTAAGTTTTAGGTGGGTTTTTAAATTGGTGATTGATGTTCGGTAAGAAAGGTTTTTAGAGCACTGATAACAGTTAGCAATTTTATTTTCACTAACAATATTAGAAAAATAATCCCATATAGTCTTAGTGTGGTGAGACATTGTTACGTTCAAGTCCGTTCAACAGTTTATTTACACTAAAATATTTATATACTAAACTTAAAATTATTATTTACACTTTTATACATGCCACTTCTCACTACACACTACTTCTTACTACCTCCTATTATTTACAGGTAGGTATTGAGTTCACGCTATTATCTATAAGAAAACAAAAAACACAAAACGAAAGAATGTAAGTACTGTATAACGAATACGTAAACCAAAATCTCACTATCACTTGCCAAAACGTACTGAACGAACACAAAACGACGCGCGCCACGCGCGTACCACGCAAATATATTATTAAACAATCACGCATTCATTCAACCAATACACGACTCTAAGTACGAGCAAATCAAAGACAATAAGGTAATAATTTCTAAACATCATTCTTCGCACCATCCATAATTTAAATACATTAAACAAGCACAAGCATTCATTCAATATACAACCGTAAGTACGCACAAATCAAAGATAATAAGATAACAATTGCTTAACCCATTATTCGTAAGTTCGCAGCGAACAAGGTCACTGTCACGTGAAACCGATATATTTAGTATTCCCGACTTCCCGTGGGTGCGACGGAGAGCGCACGCTACCGCTGCGTGCGCCGACGCTCTGACGAGTCTGACGTATGATAGTCATTAAATTAAAAAATTACGAATATTGAAATTAATTTTCAATTTTTTTTTAATTTCACAGAATTTCGCAACTACATTTAATTTGCTAAATGCTAAATGAGCTTTCGCAAACTAACAATGAATGCTAATGCTAATTAACCCATCACTACTAGTGAGCGCTGTGAACGATTATGGTTTAATTCGGAATATACCCTTGGCCTCGAATCCTCGACTGTCATCAGTGTCATCTTTGATTTGAAAGCAACAACGGTTGTCGTGGTTAAGATTTCTTTGTAACAGAAAGAATATTATGTTGTTTGTTATTTGTTACTTCAAACAAAAGAAATAGCTGAATTTACGTTATTTTATTTAAAATATCTACAATGGATTCAGTCACGAGCACAGACAACGTATGCATGGACATAAAGATGACTCAAGAGAACATATTACTTGAGATTATCAGGGAAGTTTGTGGTGAAAACAACAAATTGTCTGATAAACTGAAGGGCAAAGTGAACAGGATTATCGCGGACTGCGACCTCTCGTATTATTCGAGTCTGCACAGACTGAGTGCAGGGGATGAGAGCACTGCTACTGTCCTAGGTAAGAATTTACAATCTTACCTTTAGCCAACACACTTATGTATCGTTTTTAAATACTGTGTCATCAGTATGCCTACTACAATGTTTATTATAGTACCTAGGCATACTGATGACTTATTATATAGCCTAAGGCCTACTATAATGTAAACCCTTAATAAATTGTAGGCATGCACCTATATTCCTAGAACCATTCTATGAAAGAGCTGGTGGACACAAGTCTGCCTTAGAAGATGACCATGGATATATTTATAAGTATATATAAGCTATTGATTGCAGTGTTGTTAAAAAAAACCCAGCCCTGTGCGAGTCGGACTCGCTCACGAAGGGTTCCGTACCATTATCTATAAAAACGGAAAAAAAATCATGTCTGTTGTATGGGAGCCCCCTTAAAGATTTATTTTATTATTTTTTTAGTATTTGTTGTTATAGTGGCAACAGAAATACTTCATCTGTGAAAATGTCAACTGTCTAACTATTACGGTTCATGAGATACAGCCGGCAGCCTGGTGACAGAGGGATAGGCAGACAGACAGACGGATAGCGGAGTCTTAGTAATAGGGCCCCGTTGTACCCTTTGAGTACAGAACCTTAAAAAAGATCTAAATATAATAATTTTGACCTTTTATAACAATAGAAATGGTATGAAAAATAGATCATTCATAACAAAAAGCATAATCAGCCTATAATGTTTCTACTGCTGGGAGACTGGCCTCCTCTCTGTGAGAGGGAGTGGGTCGTAATCCACCATGCTAGCCCAGTGCAAGTTGGTAGATGTAACATGTCTTCAAATTTTCTAGGAAATGCTGGCATTTCCTAGAGAATTTAAAATAAATTGATTGATTGATTTTTTTGAAACCGGTTTCTTCACGATCCAAAGGTCTTCTAATTCTAGAAAAATATCTCATACTGTGATTTAAATATTAGCAAGCCAACAAGAGCATCAATCATAAACATATTGATCGCTTAAATACAACATTACATTTGTTCCAGGATTCATGCACCAATCCGCAGCTGAGCTAACATTTGATGAGCAAACAGAATTTAACCAGGCAGTACTGCAGAAAATACAAACCAAGCTGCCAGCATTTACTTCAGAGCTAGAACACCTAAAACAGTCAACCAGCAGTATGAAACCTCAAAATGATGAGAAGAAGGAACTCCAGGTTTTAACTTGTTCTTATTTTTTGTTTTTTCCTTGCAAGACATAGATAAATACCGTTCCATTTTTTATTTCTTTCTTTCAGGCCAGTATTGATAACAAGCTCACCACTCTTGAAGAACAAGAGAGTGAGAAAGTGGAGTTGATGATGGAATGGCTCAACCATAGACTTCGAGATGTAACAAAGTCCAGCCATGATTCAAGTGAATTGTTGACTTTGAAGACTAAGATCTTGGATTTTAAATCTAAGTGAGTATTATCTGTATGAATTTTACCAATATCCTCCTCTGCATCAGATAGATAGATTCTTCTTCATACATATTAACAAGCAGTGGCGTGGCAAGATCTAAAGATGCAGGCCAGGTATGTTTCGCGAGGCCCTCTGGGGGCGCGAGAAGACAGATTTTATAAAATTAAAAACATTGAAAAATTAAAAAGAGAATAAAGAAACAGAAATTTCCTGTTGTTAGCTTTACAGAACTTTTTAATAATTGTATTTTGATTCAACTTAGATGCAGATATATCTGCTAAGTCTTTCTTGACTCATTGTATTTCATAATATTGTTTTATTAGTTTTAGTTTTGATTGCTTTCAGCGGAGGCTGTACTTTTAGACGATCCGAATTAAATAAATTTGTTAGGTAAAATTGGGATCATTGTAATTCTTCATATAATTCGTAAGGTTGGAAGTCACAGCAGCCTTAGCATGACACTCTATTTCTTCGAAGAATAGACACGGCTCTTTCTATACAAAGTGACATTTCATTTCTCAGTTTTTGATATCTCACCGTAGAAATCCTTCTACAATCTGTCATCTTGTCTTTCGTTTCTAACGATCTTTGTCCTTTTTTATGTAGAAATATTTCTATGGTGGGATGTCAAAAAAGGAGGAACAAAATGTCACTTTGTATGGAAAGAACCGTGTCTATTCTTCGAAGAAATGGAGTGTCATGCTAAGCCTGCTGGTCTCACCCACTCGCAGGTCTATCTAGATCTTGACAGTTTTTTTTATATTTGTTCTAAGAATATTTTTAATTTTAAAGCGAACTTCGAGGCTTTTAAGTAATGCATAAACCTTCGAGGCGCGAAGCCCCTCGGACCGCGAGGCCGTGGGCAGTGGCGCACGTCGCCCACGCCTTACACCGCCTCTGTAAACAAGAACACACACTGCAATCACCATACTAACAATTTCCCTTATGAAGATCTACTTCATGAATGAATGAATGTACATCAACCACACCACAGCAGCATATATCTAAGGAGCGATGCTCAGCTGTCAACTTTCTAGAAGCAACTGTAATTCTTTTCCATAAGCATATCCAATCATCTATCCTGGGATAGATTCTAAAAATACTAGCCTATAATGCTACGGCTACCTTGTCGCGATATCGCGAACTACACTTCGCGTTTTCTCTCTCGCACACCGCTCGACGTTTCACTGTACAATATATCGCGACAATATAGCCGTACTATAACTGTCCAACCGTGGTAGGTACTAAACTGCCCGGTGGTCGCCACATACAGGGCAAAGTACTTCGGTAACCCAGGTACCTTCCGTGAGATAGTCAGTAACACCAATGCGTTGCTGGCCATCCTTGAGGAGCTGGGATGGATCGAATAATCGATCCCACCCGTACGCAAAATACGCGGATTGACGTGGAGTTGCGGAAACCAGCCCGTTTTACCTATTACCTATTAACTGTCCAACCAAATGCAGGACAAAAACGTTATGTCATACAGAGAGGACAAAAATAAAAAATATTGTATCTGTTAATAGGTAGAGTCTTACATTGGTACTATGTGAGTAAGTAATTCTATCCATAATCATCAAGGTATTCTAGAACAATGTATTGTGTGACAACTATTTAGGTTCATACAAATAATTAAGACAACAACTAAAGACTGTTGTCTTCTTAATTGCAACTCATTAAAAGATCATGGCAAAATGAATATTATCTTTTGTTGTTGTTGGACGTATGCTCTCAAAATAGGCTTCATGGTATAGTTTAAAAAAATGCTTTCTTAGATAGGATTGAATTCTTTTTCTAGAAAATAAATAATGAGCTGTTTCCTCAATATTCTTTTTTGTTCACACTTACCATATAGTTCAATGGTAACTGTTGAGCGATCCGCTTCATAAGGTGCTTAATAAATGTAAATTAAAGAAAGAAACTTACGTTATCCTAACTAATATACATACATAAACTCACGCTTTCTTCCCATGGGGGTAGGCAGGAACTATAGAACGCCACCTGCTACGCTCCTTACTTACTTACTTCCTGCTTCGTTTACGTTCATCTGGTCATATACGCATGCCGGTTGCGAGTACTACGCACCTGACCTTTTTGAAGAACATCATTAATGAGGCCACTATATGTCTTTCTGGGGCGTCCCCTCCCGGCATTTCCACTCACATCTGCCTTGTAAATACCTTTTGTCAGTCGCCGTTCATTCATCCTCTCAACATGACCAAACCATCTAAGCATACTCTTTTCAATGTTTGTCACTACATCTTCCTTTAAACCACACCATTGCCTTATCACATAATTTTTCAGCCTATCATTTATAGTCCCACCACACATGCTTCTCAAGGAACGCATTTTCACAGCATTTACTCTACTTTCATGCTTCTTTTGCCACACCCAACATTCACTTCCATACATAAGTGTAGGCAACAGCACACCATTATGAACAGCCAGTCGAGCCTCTTTGGGCATCGACTGGTTGGTCACCATCGCATGTATAGCACCATTCACTTTATTTCCCGCATTTACTCTCCTTTCCACATCTTCATCAATCTTTCCATCCCTTGTAAACAGACTCCCCAAATATACAAATTCACTTACTTGCTCTACACTCTTATCATTCATTTTCATATCACACACCGATATATCCTCTTCTCTTTCAAACAGCATGACCTTCGCCTTATTCACATTTATATTCGTCCCTTTCATCTTATATGCTTCATCCATCACAGTCACCATGTCTTGCAGCTGTTCGGCGGACGATCCAATTAGAACTTGATCATCTGCGTACAGAAGGCATTTGACAGGCAACTCATTCATTCTCAATCTGCACTCACCCTCTTTCAAATCTATCAGACAACTATCCATGTACAAGTTAAACAGCCACGGTGACGCTACACAACCCTGTCTAACACCCCTTGAGATGCAGAAACAGTCTGTGTATGCCCCATTTATCCTAACACAAGCACTGGAATCCTTGTATAAAGATTTCATACTAATATCCATGTTAATATTATAAATTCGAAAGTAACCCTTGTCTGTCTGTATGTTACCTTTTCAGTCCTTAACCACTGAATGGATTTCGATTAAATTTGGCAAGGAGATAGCATCCTGGGGAAGGACATAGATTTGTCAGGCTTTAAAGACTGAATGTATTTGGATGACAGGTATACGGATAGGCCATGACCTGATTTAGAACATAGGACACTTTTTATCCCGGTAACAGGATCATCATCATCTGCCTCGCCTTTTCCCAACTATGTTGGGGTCGGCTTCCAGTCTTACCGGATACAGCTGAATACCATTGTACATGGAGCGACTGCCTATCTGACCTCCACAACCCAGTTACTAGGTAACACGATACCCCTTGGTAAGACCGGTTGTCAGACTGTCGAGCTTCTGATGACCCGTAACGACTGTCAAAGATCTACAAATGACAGTCGGGACCAACGGCTTAACGTGCTTTCTGAGGCACGGAGGGGTCTTGGTATGTATAGATGGTCACCCATCCACGGACCAACCGCGGCAAGCGTAGCTTAACCTGATCGATCGACCCGTGCGGCTGTTATTAGCCACAAGCCCCTCATAACAGGTAACAGGAACCCGAGGGATAAATTCCGACATCCACGCGGGCGAAGCCACGGGCTAGTCCTAACTAATATTATAAATGCGAAAGTGAATTTGTTACGCTTTCACCCTAAAACGGCTGAAAGGATATAGATGAAATTTTGTAGTTTATAATATTAATAACTGCGCCCCGCGGTTTCTCCCGCATAATTCTCGATATCGTGGGAATATAAAAGTATCTTAAGTCCTAATCCAAGTCATGTGCCAAATTTCATCCAAATCATGCCAAGACCTGGGTATGTTCTAACATAGGATATTTTTATCCCGATATTCCCACGGGATCGAGACTCATGCGGGTGAAACCGCGGGGCGCAGCTAGTTGATTATATTATAAAAATTAAACCTACATTACCTATAGCATTATTTTATTATGATTTTACTTTCAGTCATCAAGAACCTCACGACTGCCTCATTGGTCTAGTGGTTGCAAGCGCTACTGCTAAGCATGAGGTAATGGGTTCGATTCCCGGGTCGGGCGAAGTGTTATTGGGTTTATATATTTGGAATATCTCAGTAGCAGCCCGGAGTTTGGATATGTGCCCGGTTGATGGCAATAGGCTCGCCCCCTATTACATGGGACTTAAACATAACTGGCGAAATGTGGGTGTACTACAGGTACACCTCTGCTCAACCCTTCGGGGAAACAGGGCGTGATGTTATGTCATCAAGAAACTGAATACTGCGATGCTCAATCGGTGAAACTTAGTAGGCGAAGGTGGCACTTTATTAAACCAATTATTTTCTTTTCAGAATTCTTCACTTACAAATCCTGCAGAACATCTTTACTGAAACGAACCAGTCTATAAAGGCATACAGTGAGATACACAAGGACATGAAAGATTCCATCAAAGAAACGGAGCAGAGGATCAAACACTTTAGAAGTATCATTGATAGTGATGCATAATTTACATGTATCCATCACGCATAGTTACTTATGTACTAGCGAATTCATCATCCCAATTTGTCCTCCTGCCCTCATCCCAATTGATTTGGGGTAGGTGCTAGCGAATTAAATGTCATGAGGATCAAAATTACACCTACAGTTCGAGAAACGGTTAAGTTCGACAGTTTGAGGTAGGTATGAGAAAAACCTTAGCGTATTTTTGAGCAATGTAAGAGGCTGATACAATTTTTTGAACAGCAAAGACGTTGCAGTTTTCGTCCTCTGAAAGACAACTACTTGTAACACCTTTACTCGGTAAGTTGGTAGGAGATTATTGTATTATCCATAGTTCCCGGTGTTGGAATTTCTCATTATATTATTTTCTCAGTGACCCTGATTTCATTTGGGTTTTGCACAATGTGTTCTTAAGAAAGGACTTGGGTATTGAATTGTGCACATACTATTATTTACCTGCAAAGACAGACAGCTAGAATTATTTTGTTTATGTTAACTATTCTTTCTAATTATTCGTAATAAACGTTGATTATTAATATATTCCAAATTATTTTTTTGTTTTCTCGTCTTCCCTTTTGGCTTTATTTTGCTAGCCCGTCATCTGCAACCACCCACTTCGAAAATAATTCAGGCGCAGTGCACTTTGTCACTATCGGCTGAAGGGTCTTAGTGCTTGTGATGCTAACTTGTTTTTTATAGTCAAGTCCAGGGGCGACGACTGCGTTCCCCCACGCAGTCGTCGCCCCTGGACTCCGGCACTCCGGGACTCGGGGGCTCCAGCACCCACGAGAAGTAAATAGTGGTTGCTGAGGACCCATGAGCATAGACAACAAAACTGATCAATCAATAGGATATCATTACTCGCCGCGCGGCAATACGTCTAACTGTAAGTACTGACGTTGGTTGCGTCAACCTTTAAAAGCGGGTGCAAATATTTTCGAGATAGCTTTCGCTCGCTCTTGAACCGTGGATTTCCAAATTTAAATTCTAAAAGTTTTCTGCAGAAGTCATCAACTCTTACTCCTATTTCTGTATGAATGGTGAAACGTAAACGTAACCTATGCCTGCCTGCCTATGTATACCTATGGTGATAAAGTTTTCGAGCGCGCTTCGATCGCAGTTTAATTATCGGATGAGATGTATGTTGATCGGTGATGCAATTAAAAAGTATAAAACAATAAAACCAAGTGTAAGAAATCCGTTTTAGTAATATTTGGGGTAGTTTAATAAGATTGTTTTCAGAGTTTTCACTAATATGTATTTTGTTTAATTAATAAGTGTTGGACTTATACATAAAAAACACGTTCTTTCTCAATCTAGGATTGTTTCTTTCCAACTTACATTCATAAAATGCAACATCTTCGTCCTACTGCCTATCTGTTCGCTTATCATGAATTTTACTGGACGAATTCAGATGCGATTTTCTGGATTAAGAAGGCTTAGTAAGCCAAGGATACTTCATTAGGTTATAAAAAAACCGGCTAAGTGCGAGTCGGACTCGCGCATGAAGGGTTCCGTACCATTATCTACAAAAACGGCAAAAGAGTCATGTCTGTTGTATGGGAGCCCCCTTAAATATTTAATATATACTTTATACCCCTAATATATTTAATATGAACTTTATTTTATTCTGTTTTTTTTTTTTTGTATTTGTTGTTATAGCGGCAATAACATACGAGGGCGGCACTGAAAATTTCGGGAATCAAGGAAGTGACACAACATTACTATTTAAAAATGTATTTATTGCTTTTCGAAGTATTCTCCGCGAAATTTGACACATTTTTCCATACGATGGAACCAAAGCTGTACGGCGGATGGTCTAATAATTCTATGTTTTCTTGCTCTAAAAACTCTTTTGTTCTGTGCGCGGTGTGAGAACTCGCATTGTCGTGATGGAGGATGATGCGGCGCTTGCAGTTTTCTTTACGGAGTCCAGAAACGACCTGTGGCAAACAAATGCTAGCATACCATTCTGCATTAACCGTTCTTTGTCCCTAAAGAGGAATAATGGCCGGTTTTGGAGACAAACGTGGCCACCATTTTTTTTGCTACACTCCGTGAACGAACAATTTTTGTTGGCTTTAACTCATTTTCGAACACCCAAACTCGTGACTGGTTTTTTGTTTCGGGTTCGTACGCGTATATCCAGGATTCGTCACCTGATACGATGTTGTATACAGCATTTGAGGATCCTGCGTGGAATCTTTTGAGAGTTCTGACGCACCAAGTAACGCGAGCCGCTTTTTGCTCTTCACAGAGCGAATGCGGTATCCATCGGGAAAACAACTTTTTTACACCTAATTGTTAATGCAAGATTATTTGTATTTGACTCATGCCAATGTCTAAAGTTGCCTGAATTTCGCGGTATGTCACATGTCGATCTTCCTCAATCAGCTTACGCACAGCATCAACGTTTTCTTGGGTGACTGCAGTTTTTGGACGACCTTGACGGGGATCATCACTGAGCTTGACACGTCCACGTTGAAATTCAGCAAACCAGCGATAAATTGTGGTTTTGGATGGGGCTTCATCACCAAATGCAGAAATCATCCGGTCAACACTGTTTTTGTGTTAAACCACTTCGAAAGTCATAATAAATCATCGCTCTTGAATTTTCTCGAGTCAATTCCATTTTCTCAACGACTAAACAAGTTTGACAAAACCTTGTGACAAGACCGAGAATCTTTTTTTAAATAAATAAATGGTGTTCGATTTTTAAAACCAAGGAGTTTTCAATTAAAAAGATTTTAATATGACAGGAACAGTGGAAATATTCCATTCCCGATACTTTTAGTGCAGCCCTCGTACATCATCTGTGAAAATTTCAACTGTCTAACTATCACGGTTCATGATATACAGTCTGGTGACAGACGGATAGACAGACGGACAGCAGAGTCTTAGGTCCCGTTTTACCCTTTGGGTACGGAACCCTAAAAAAGACGGGTATGTGCACCCACGAGGTTTCCTAAAAGTGCGCCCCTGCAAGAGTCGCCATTTACGTTTTAATAGAAACAACGCAACAAAGTTCTTTTGACGTACCTTGTTGTGTGTACCTTGTGAATGTGAGAACGTTGTAGGCTTAATAGACTAGATATTTTGTAGACCTTTTTCTTTTTTTTTTGTTAAGTACCTGGTACGTCTCGACAGGCCTACACTGTCCTCCCATACCTATTAACACTGTAATTTGCAAAGATTGTAAAAGCCAATTATTTTTAAAAGAGTAACCGTGGAGTTTCTTGCCGGCTCTTCTCCATAGGAAACGACCCATTGGAACCGTGCACCTAGCTTCTGACGTTTCATAAGTGCCCATGTAGGTTTATGTGAAATAAAAATATTTTGATTTTGATTTTGACGCGTGGTCAAAATCGGAACTAACGCCATCTTGTTTTGTCAATACAATTTGATGATGATGTTTCTTGGTCTGACCATTTTCCCCTGGAAATTACGTGTAAGTTGAATGTTTTAGTGCCGGAATATAGTAATAAAAGAGTAATATAACCCAATAAAGTAATTTGGGGAACTAGATATTCTAAACAAAAACGTCACTACTCTGATCTTTGTCGTGAGGCCCTCCGGGATATTGATTTTCCTAGTCAGTTTATGAAATGTAGTGATAACGTATGTAATAATGAACAGCACAGATTACTAATTAACAGTATGTCCAAACAAATTGTATCTGTCTTACAGACGGCTGCTAGTTCGAGCCATAATACATTTGTTAAGAATAGATTTGTAGCAGGGTGGAATAAACATGTGAAAGAGGTTCATGCGCGGGCGCGGCTTGGGTTTTAAAGGTGGACCTTACATGGAGAACCGGCGTCTGGGGATGTATATCAGGAAATGAAAATGTCGAGACATAGATTTAAAACTAAGTTGAAGTGGTGTCAGAACAATGATAACCAGATAAAAATGGATATCATTGCGACCCTTAACGAAGAAAAGAAATTTAGTTCTTTTTGGAAGCAAACCAACTCTTTGAATCCTCGGCCGAGCCTGCCATCGAACGTTGATGGCTTATCTCATAACAGTGATATAGCCAACATGTTCATGAACCACTTTAAAGTCGCTCCGCATATAAAAAATGCACCTAGGCGAGGCATTCAGACCCCGTGTGAAGGTGATCCTCATATATGATTCAACGTGAAAGATGTAAAAGATGCGTTAAAAAGTATGAAACGAGGCAAGTCACCAGGGCACGATGGTTTGAGTGTTGAGCATTAAAGGTCCGCATAATTGTTTTTGTCGGATGTATCACCTGACTTGTTTTTAATTAAATAACATGGCGAGTAACCTAGACAAATTTACACTACATTTGTCTAGGTTACTCGCCATGTTATTTAATTTTTGTATGGGTCACTCTTACCTGCCTGACGATCTCGTAAAAACTGTCGTAGTTTCCATAATTGAAAACAAGTCAGGTGATTCATCCGACAAAAACAATTATAGGCCTATTTCACTGGGTACAGTCATTGGCAAAGTGCTGGACAGCCTGCATGAGAGACAGTTGAAAATGCATATCAAACTCAACGAGGCGCAGTTTGGTTTAGGTGATTCGTCCGACAAAAACAATTATAGGCCTATTTCACTGGGTACAGTCATTGGCAGAGTGCTGGACAGCCTGCTTGAGAGACAGTTGAAAATGCATATCAAACTCAACGAGGCGCAGTTTGGTTTTAGAACTGGTTTGTCGACGAAAAGTGCAACCTGTGTCTCAAGTAGACTGTGCAGTACTACACGGACAGGAAGAACACCTGTATATGGTTGTTTTCTGGACCTGTCGAATGCTTTTGACCTGGTGAATTATGACATTCTGTGGCAAAAAATGTCGGATGAAACAGACCTTCCACCTAAGGTTATAAATATATTTAAATTTTGGGTATGAAAGTCAGATAAACTGTGTTAGATGGTCAGATGCTTAATCACTATAGTATGGGCTGGATTGTGGAGTGAGGCATGGGGGGTTAACTTCACCTACTCTGTTTAACCTGTACATAGACAGGTTGGTTGGTGAGCTGACACTATGGTTGGTTGTTCTATGGATGGAAGAATGATCAACAACATTAGTTATGCTGATGAAATGGTGCTGCTCAGCCCATCAATCTGTGGACTTAGGAAGTTGTTGACCATGTGTGAGAGGTATGCGGAGGCTCATGGCTTGAGGTATAATGCTACTAAATGTGAGGTGGTGGTTTTTAAGTACCTACATAATAAGAATATACCACCGGTGACGTTACAAGGAACACCATTAAAAATCGTCACTCAATTTAAATACTTCGGTCATGTGGTCACGGGTTCTCTCACATATGACCAGGATATAGATAGGGAGCGCAGGGCGTTGGCAGCTCGTTGGCAGCTCGCAATAGAAAATCAATTGTGTCTCATGAGTCGTCCTTGAGTGCTCACACAGGTGAGAATATTATATATTTTTTTCTATGATTTTTAAATATTTTTTGTCGGCGATTCTCTTCATGTTCGTGTTTTTTTCGTAATGCTTAAATGTTGATCACTATAATAACTATCGCCACAAAAAAAAAAAACAGATGCAGCAAACCCAAGATTTCGGAAATATTGAATTTGAAAATTGTGGGTTAGGGTTGTCAATCAAACCTGTGTGCAACATACAATACGTACTTCATGCAAACATTACTCATTAATTTATGATTCATTATGTTTAGTATTGCTGTCGAGTGGCTTAATAATAGATGCTGCAAAATTTGAGTTTTGTAAATCTTTAGCTGCGAAGTATGTGGAAAAAAACACTATGCGCAAAATATTAATGCATGGCCGGTAAATCATAGACGCCAGTACGTTACCCATAGGTATGTTTTTCGAGCAAGCAGGCGAGTCAAGAAATAAATACTGGCGCTATGATCGAGAACACTATACTCGAAGATTAGACAGAAAAACCACAAGTTTAGACTTATGTCACCGTGCATCAGAATCATCCGATCCCTATAATTATATCCTCGTTCACATTAAGTACACGTCATAAACATAAAAAATCTTTGTCCATACCGAAATCAGTGCTTCAACTCATAAGCCTAACAACAGACAATATTCACAGCCAATTAGAAACCGAAGGGTTTGAAGCAAATGATATTACGCTGACGACTGACGAAATGTTAATTCAATCCGATAGCGAAGATATGTCATAAGCGTTTAACATTGGCTAGCATTATTGATTTAATCGATTGAACTAATCAACTTAATATACTACTTTGTGACAACCTTATTCCCTTAGAAATTAAAAAAAAAAAACTTAGAAACGCAATATCTCCAAGATCTCTCTAGATAGGTACATATTTAGAATTTAAATTGAAGGTACCTATACATAAGTAATTTATGCAAATTAAAAAAAAAGCGACCCGTAAATAGCTACTTTTATATTTATTTTTTTCGTTTATAACAAAATGTATTTTTTTTATATTATATATTATTAATTATATTTTTCGTTCCTGTGACGTTATGCCTTGCAATTTTTACACGGTATGTTTCAACCCAACAATTAATTTGCATTTTACAAGAGACTGATATTTGCTTTATTCAAGAAATACAAACGAACAACTTTTTCAAGAAGGTCAGTGACCTTTCACTAAAATATTTGTGTTTCCTAAATGAAGTGAAATATCAAAACGGCTATTTTTTGGTTTATTAAGGTTTAATCTATAAAGATAAAAATAAAACTGGCATGTCCACAACTGAGGCAAAATAACACCGAAAGGTTCCTTGTCTGTGTAACTATAAATCTCTGTAACTTAAGTTTTTAAGTCAGTCTACAAACTAATCTATAGAAATCCCACGAGAAGTAAATGAATAACAATAAAAACATGTTTACCTACCTACCCACAAAACAAATAAGTTTCGCAAACAAATTATTTGAAATCAAACTCGTATGATTCATAAAAATATGTGGTCAATGGCATTTTATCTTTCTATTGCGACCAGATATATGGCAAATACGTAAAAAATTACAAAAAAAATATATATTTTATAGAGTCACGGTTGGGGAAAATTAACTACGAAACTCGACTCGACCTAAACTAAAACAAGTTGTTCAACAGAGGTTGACATTGAGAATTAGATTTTACTCCGTCTTACAATACAATTCAATTCAGTCATAAGTTAGATGTAGTGGCGAGCACCCGTGCCAATGAGTGTTTCAGTGATAACGCGAACGTAAATAAAAATGCTGGAATATATTGTTTATATCATGGATATAGTGACTAAAGTCTTCAGGTAAGCTCGTGCATTTATTTATTGTTCCTGTATTGACTATTCAGTATCTACATATTTTTTTATTATTTTAACGGTGAAGGTTACAATCTTTAGGGTCATTGATAAGTACGGAAACAGCGGAAATTGGTTTGCTTCCAGTTAATTATTAGATAAACATGATTGTAAGCATATACTCGTAGATACATAATTAACGCCAGTATATTATATACCTAATCATTAGGTTTCAGAGCCGTGACATTAATTTAAGCAACAATACACAGACCAATAACTTTGTAAACATACCTTGAAGTTAATCAATCAATATTAGATATTGTAAAAAAATATGTACAAAACCGGCCAAGGGCGTGTCGGACCACCCACAATGAAGGGTTCCGTTTAGTTGGTATGAATTTATCCCAAAAACAAAGTTGACATTGTTGTTGAAAAACATGTTCTCCCATACATCGATATACGTCACGGTCAGTTCTTCAACTGCAAATGTGCTTATGTTGGTCGACTATTACTCGTTAACTTGTAAAGTCTACATAGCTGGACAGGTCCATTCAATCTGTGTGGTTCTTTGGTCAAAAGACCATTTCTGACACCAATCGACATGGTCTTCACATGATCTGACCAAGATTATATCTGGACTTTAAAAGAGACTGTGGCCTCTTGAGTTTGTTTCGGCCTTTCTTCTCAGAGTAGTCAGATAGGAAACGCCGACCTCATCTAGTTTTAAAAAAATATGTTTGACGTGTAAAAATGTTTGTAAAAACCTACTTACAGAAATAAAATCATTTATCATTTAGCTGTGACAGTTTTCCTTTTAATTTCGTTAGGTATATGTCCTACTGCCATGATTTTTTTTCACATATCGAAAACAACTAGGCTGACACTTGACTTTAACAAAAATTAGCACTGTAAAGCTTAATATGACGCGATCGGATTCCGGAATCGAAAAATGGTGTCCACAGTCGCGCAACATTTTTTGAACGCCCTATTCAACGATACCCCACACCATGAGACGGACGAGAAAAAAAAACATCATACCCACATTACGTGCAAGGGAGGTACCCTAAAAAAAATAATTTCCAAATGTTATTTTACAACTTTGTCGGCGCGATTAATATGTATACCCATGCCAAATTACACCGTTCTAGTACTAAGCGTCTCTGAGCTAAAACGGGAACAGACAGACAGACGGACAAAGCGAATCTATAAGGGTTCCTTGTCGACTACGTAACCCTAAAGATAAGACACAAAAGTTTAGTACACACACAGTTTTAAACATACTAATTTAGAACGTGTATTTAAATCTCAAACCAGCATCCTAATTGCGTAACAATCACTATCTGAATGATTTTGATAAGGATAATGCTAATCCATTGCTACATATGTTCAAAAAAAATTGTCTGTTCAACAAAGTTACAATTCTACTAAGTGTAGTTCGCATTATCGCGACAATGTAGCCGTAGCATCACGCAATCCGGGTGTCCCCACTGTGTTGATCGCCCGGAGGACATGGTGGAGCATACGGTGGAGGTCTGCCCGGCTTGGGCAGAGCACCGCCGTGTCCGAGGTGAGGAGGCGATCGGCGGTAGAGTTCTCTCGCGTCCGGCCCTGGAACGGAGCGAGAGAGCATGGGCAGCCGTCACCTCCTTCTGCGAAGCAGTAATGCTCGCCAAGGAGGAGGCGGGACGGTTGAGGGAAAGGCGAAATTTTGCGCCCTCTCGCCCCTAGCCGCCGCAGGAGACGCCCTGGCGTCGGGAATCCCGGGCGGATTTCCGGCCACCGTAGGCGCGGGCTTGCTGACAGTGAGCAATGGGTAGCTCACCGTCCGGTAAGGACCAGGCCCGGGTCGACGGCGCGTTGTATACCACGCGCGCCTCAAAGAGATGTCGTCAGCACAAGTGTAGGGGTCCACTATGGCCGTAGTCTGCCGGGGTCGCGGGAAGGTACTAAAGGGTTACCGAGGCCCCTGGCAACAGAGGCAACGGAAGGAATACGGGTGGGTTTTAGTCAGTAAGAGTCTGACACACCCTCCCGCTCCGCCCAGAGCGGGAGAAGTTATTTGATGATATCCCACCCAAAAAAAAAGAAAAGAAACATCACGAAATGAATGTTGTTGAACTGTCAAAATGAAACCCATTGCTACTGTAACCATACGGCTACACTGTCGCGATAACGCGAACATATCGCGCTCTCTGTTGTACAGCGAGACGTCAACCGGTGTGCGAGAGAGAGCGCGCGAAGTGGAGTTCGCGTTATCGCGACAGTGTAGCCGTAGAGTAAGTGTGTTACGTAAATACCCCGCAGGATAAAGAACTTTTCTCCCAATTGAATCCTATAAATATCTCACAGAGGTAAACAAAACAGACCAACTAAAGCACGTGTTTCTAAAGTAACGATCGAATGTGAACGTGTAGCTTAAAGTGTAATTTAAAAGTACGTCAAGGAAGTAAGATTTACTCTCGTTTGATAGTCTCTCTCAATAATTCGATAGTGTCTTTGTGACGATTCACATCAACAGAAAATTGTTGGTGGGTAGTTATAAACTGTTTCAGTTTTCTACCATCCAGTTATTTATTTGTATTGTCCCAAATTGTTTCTTTTTTGTATTTGTGTTCCTTCTTTGCGTCATGTTTACCGCAATTATACGTATTTTCTTTCTTTCTTTTTTCTAATAAAATATCAGCTAGAAGTCATACTGTTAGAGAATTATGAGAGTTACTACTTGCTAGTTAATGAAAATTAGATTATAAGTTGATACATAGCGTCGGTGATATTCTGAAACCGCGGAACTAACAGTGTTTAAAACCGCGTAAGGTAGGTGCAGTGAATTTTACAGAAACGAGGAAAAACGTAATATTTACTAAACCACTTGACTTTCTAGTGTTTAAACTTTTAAATTGTCAAATTCCTCTTAATATTGTAGGCATTAGTTTTGTAAAATATGTATTAATGAATTAGAAAATCCCAAATCTCGATTTTGCTACTTTTGTAAGTACGCGGTTTTAAACACTGTTAGTTCCGCGGTTTCAGAATATCACCGACGATAGGTAGGTCTGCATCAATTAACTGGAACAAAAAAGAAGCTACGAAAATCATGTATCTTTTCAGTCTCAATCAATCAGAATCAGTTAGGCTTGCCTAACTTAAGAAACTGAATAAAATATTGTAAAGCCCGTCTACGAAGTCAGAAATGATTATTTTATGTACAGTCGCAAACACGTCATGAAGTTACCACAAACTGTAAAATTTCCTCATTCGGTTTTTAACATAACCATCAACATTTTAAGGTTTAAAATCATTTGGAGAAATTTTACAGTTTGTGGTAACGTGATCTGCTGTAAATAGCACATTGTGTGAAGAAACATGCTGGACATATTGTTATTCCTATTAGTTTTAATCATGCTCAATTTGATCTTGTCTAATTTGAACGGACACTAGCTGGACAGTCTATTACCTTATCTTGTTTGAATGCAATTAGGCGACTCTGGCTTTACTAAACAAGCTAGAAATGCTATTTAGGTAGGTACCTACTTCTCTTATTTATTCAGCCTATCGTTGACTGTTGGTTATGGACCTATGGACCTCACCCAAAGTAGGTATAAGTCAACACAATCAATCGAGTTTTTTCATTTATCACGACTACGTTCTTCTTTAAAACCGGCCAAGTGCGTGTCAGATTTCGCACAATGAAGGGTTCCGTAGTTGGGATGAATTTATCCCAAAAACAAACTTAACATTGTAGGTAGTTGAAAAACATATTCTCCCATACATTGAATTACGTCACGGTTAATTCTCTAACTGCAATGTAAGTTGGTCGACTGTTACTTTTTAACTTGTAAAGCCTATTTGGCTGTGATAGTTTTCCTTTTAATTTTGATATATATGTACCTACTACTGCCATGAATTTTTTCACATATCCAAAAACAACTATTTAGTTGGTAGGGGGGGGGGGGCACTTGACTAACAAAAATTGGCACTGGATAAATGATTTTATTTCTGTAAGTAGGTTTGTACAAACACTTTTACACGTCAATCATTTTTTTTACACTAGATGATGTCGGTGTTTCCTATCTGACGACTCTGAGAACAAAGGCCGAAACAAACTCAGAGGTCACAGTCTGTTTAAAGTCCAGATATAATCTTGGTCAGATCATCTGAAGACCATGTCGATTGGTGTCTGAAATGGTCTTTTGATGAAAGAACCACACAGATTGAGTGGACCTGTTCCGTTAGTTGTGCAGCTCAACTTCTCCTCCTTTAGTTCTGACTAAAGAAGCTCAACGATTCAACGAACAATACCAAAGGACTTTTTTTAGGCCGCAAAAAATACTCAACATGCTGGACATATTGCTAGCTAAAGCGGAGACAGACATACAGACAGACGGACATCGCGAAACGATAAGGGTTCCTTGTTTACTACGGAACCCTAAAAAAATACATTTGGGTTCGGTTCAACTTTAAGAAACTATCCCTGAAAAGCCAATTACCTCAATAAGCTCTTTGCAGCAAAACATACTTACATATACAAATATTTAATAAAAAAATGATAGCTTTTTTTTATCAATCACTATCAGTCACAAATCAAATCTTCGAAAAGCTCACCAACAAGGTAAATACCGCAATGAATGTTGTTGAACTGTCAAAAACCCATTGTTACTGTGTGTTACGTAATAACCCCGCAGATCTCTTTAATAGGATGGACCTTGTCCAGTATTATAAAAGTAATCGCATTATCGCACTCGTATGAATAAGAATCATTCATTTGGTGAAAATATAAGTATTAGATTAATTAGTAAACAGTACCTACTCTTTTAATTCCTACAGTTTATTCTTTCAAATCTGTGAGTTTAATGAGATGGAAAGATTCGATGCTTTGTTGATCAAGAATCGTTTTCCGTCAGGTTTTTAGATTTTGCTGGCCCATAGATAAACACCCTAACAAGAGCAGTGGTGGCCCAGTGGTAACGGCCTCGACGTACGAGTCGTGGGTTCGAACCCTGACAGACGCTTTACTTTGTGTAAGTATTTTCATAAGCACGGCTCTCAAAACGGTGAAGGAAAACATCTTGAGGAAACCGGCATGTCCTAGAACCAAAAATTCGAAGACATATTGTGACATCTACCAACCCGCACTGGGCCCGCGTGGTAGATTACAGCCCACTTCTTCTCGAAGAGAGGAGGCCTGTGTCCCAGTAGCGGGAACATTATAGGCTGATTACTACATAGATAACACCCGAAGAAAGCAATGGCCCATCTCGGCAGGCTTAGCATGACGCTTTCTATTTCTTCGAAGACAAGACACGGCTATTTCTATACAAAGTGACAAGACATTACGTTTCTCTTTGTTTGACATCCCACCGTAGAAATCCTTCTACATAAAAAAGGATCTAGACAAAGATCGATAAAAACGAAAGACAAGATGACAGATTGTAAAAGGATTTCTACAGTGAGATGTCAAAAATGGAGAAACGAAATGTCACTATGTATAGAAAGAGCAGTTTCTATTCTTCTAAGAAATACAAAGCGTCATGCCAAGCCTGCTGTCCTTTAGACTCACAGCAAGTTAAGCTTTACAGTCGACAATTCAATCATTTAGAAACATTCTTCATGGATTATAGGCGTCCATTTACCTACATTTCGTAACTTGTCCCCGATAGCACACCTGATAACTTATCGGAAATACATACCTTTACTTAGTAGACTTTCTTGCTCGTGGATATAGTGCAAGGTTCATGACTGATAAGTAGTTTTATTAGGGTGACTACCGTACCTACCTAATCGCGGAAAATTCCGTCTTGAATTCCTCCGGGGGAAGAAAGACTTTCACCGACAAAACTCTAACATGTTCCATTTTTTTACCGTGTTCTGGTATCCATTTAGGTACGGCATAAATCGTCGGCATAGGTAGTTCTCCTAGGCCCCGAATGGTGACGAATTGCTGACCTAAGCCTAGCCTTGCGGACGGTGAGCAATGGGAAGCTCACCGTCCGGTAAGGACCAGGCCCGGGTCGACGGCGCGTTGTATTCCACGCGCGCCTCAAAGAGATGTCGTCAGCACAAATTTAGGGGTCCACTAGGGTCGATCCCTGCCGGGGTCGCGGGAAGGTTCTAAAGGGTCACCGAGGCCCCTGGCAACACAGGCAACAGGAAGGAATACGGGTGGGTTTAAGTCAGTAAGAGTCTGACACATCCTCCCGCTCCGCCCAAAGAGGGAGAAGTTATTTGATGATTTCCCACCCAAAAAAAATGAAATAAAGCCTAGCTCTGCCCTCAGCAGATTATTTACCTGGAAAAAACATCATGCCGTCCATCATACAATTTAAAATTCTTAAAAATAGAGTTGGTAACTACGAACTATACCTACAGGAATCGGCTGCGTCCGGTTAGACTTGAAGTCGGTCGACGCCAACATGGTTGGGAATGATGCTGATGAACTATGATTGAATCAATCTGTCTGTAACAAAACTCCCGAACATAGGCTGTTTTCCATCTAATAGGTAACTAATAGGTAATACGGGCTGGTGTCCGCAACTTCATGTCAAAGCGCGTATTTTGCGTACGGGTGGGAAATCAATTATTCGATCCACCCCAGCTCCTCAAGGAAGGCCAGCAACGCCTTGGTGTTACTGACCATCTCACGGAGGGTACCTGGATTACCGAAGTACTTTGCCCTGTATGTGGCGACCACTGGGCAGTTTAGTAGCACATGTGCTGCTGTCTCGTCGTCCTCCATGCAGCCCCTGCACAGCGGACTGTCTGTGACTCCTATGACAAAGAGGTGTTTGTTAAATGACCCGTGGCCTGTTATAGCTGCTGTAACAGTGCGCAGCTGTAGTTTAGTTAGTCGGAGAACCCGTTTCGTGAGGCGACCATCAATTGTAGGAAGTGCTTCCTTGGCCTGCCTGCACTCACCTTGGTCCGACCATAGTTTGAGATGTTTATCTTTGGTGCGTTTCCTTACCAGAGTGCGTAAGTACCCGAAGGGGAGTGGCAGGATGGGTTCAGGTGCATCGTTGCCTAGCGAACCGCTGTGTCCTTTAATCCATTGAATGGTTATGTTGTTGAGGCTACCCACCTGGTTGAGGCGCTGGTGGCACTCGTATATTAGCCCAGATTCAACTGTGTGACTGTTTAGCGCTTGCAGGACAGCCATGCTGTCTGAGAGTATGCGTATCGAGTGGTCCTTAACTTCCCTGGCCATGATGGTTTTTCCATCTAATCTAATCTAATCTAACTAGCCTGTAGTTTCGTCTGTATGTTTGTTTTTTTACGTATACAGGGTCAAATTAAATTAGCTAGCGCAACTCCGCAAACATGATGGGTATCTAAACTTGATATTGGTGCCGATTCCCTTGTTCACAAACTAAACTAAATTTAAGTTCAGTGCATCTTTTTCTGTCTATTTAATTAAGAAAAGGACAGAAGTTACATTTTAGTTTAGTCCTGTCAAATTAATCAGCGCCTGTCACTACTCCATATAAGTTTTGACGTGATTAAAAACTTGCCTACTAAAATTACGTCAATTTAGGTACGTCAAGCGCTGATTAATTTGACAGGACTAAACTAGAATTTATCGTCTGTCCTTTTCTTAATGAAATAGAAAGAAAAAGATGCACTGAACTTGTTAGTTTAGTTTGTGAACAAGGGAATCGGCACCATTGAAATTTTTTTATTGTTTTTTGGGTCATCAACTGCATTTAGTTTTTTTTGGGTCATCAACCACTGGTAGTCGTCACTTAAAATATCTGTTTTTTTGTGTCATCTTCACAGACTTGATGGGTGTCGATATCTAAATACGATTAAACAAAAAAAAAGCAGATTTTTTAACTCATTCTTCATGTAACAACACTACCAGCGCTCGTTGACCCCATTTTTTTATCAAATCTTTTTTACTTTTATTTTATCGAGTTTAGATGTCTGCGGAGTTTCGCCAGCTAATTTAATTAGAACCTGTATTCATCGATATTTTCGTAAAGGGAAGCCGACCTAAACACTAACATTAAGGCGCTGACAAGACCCAATTGACCAAAATAGGCTTCGCTTAAGAAAAAACATTGCCAAACCTGTATAGTTTGTGGTAGCGAAAAATATAAATCTCAATTTTGAACATATTTCCCAGAACTTGGTTGTTACCAAAACACGTTTTGAAAACAAAATCTCGATACAAACCAACGTTAAACTAACCTCTTACTTTGAGTTCTAATCCAAAATATCTGTATCAAATATCAACATATGTTACGTATTTAATTAATAACGAGAACGTCTTAATGCAGAACTTGGTTGTTTTTTATTTTCGATTACTCAACTCAATTTTGAGTAAATAGATAATTACTTCATATTTTGCAATAAATTAAGCGAGTGTCAACGCGCTTCTCTTTCTTTTCTACGGTATTTGACAGTGACCGCGGTTTAGGTGTTGTCAGCGTCTTAACATAATTAGGAAAAACGAACATTTTATTAGCTAAGGGTAATTTAGGAACAGTCACGTCATGTCGAGCCTGTAATGGAAGAACATCGTGAGCAACATTTATGAAATTTTACAGGAGAGGTATTTTATTGATTATTTTTTATTTGTTATTTATAGATCTCCGGCGTTAAAAATAAAAACCCATTTAAACCAAATGAAGTTTGCCATTCCAACAAGTCTGAAATCAAAATTTTAGGTATATAACGTCAAACAGTGAAAATAATAAGTCAAAAGAAACTTTGTATAAAAAAATAATAATAATAAACATCGTAATTTGGGAGCAGTTAATAGACATTTACATAGTTATGCCGTTTATTAGGTACCAGGGAAGCCACATGTGCAGAAGGAATTATTGCCAAACTTCCTTGTCTTCGACGTAGTCTTTAATCTTATAATATGTTTTTTGGTAAGGACACGTTTGATGTGGGTTTTGAACTTTCCATCGCTAAGTTCTGTAACTGACTTTAGCAACTTGTTATAAAAGCCGATACTGTTGATAACAAATGATTTTCTTGTTTTTTGTTAATCTAAATTTGGGTATCACAATTTCACGTTTTACTACGTGTATTTATATTGTGGAAATAACTTCTTGTTTTGAAAAGACATAAGTTTTTGCGAACATACAAAATACTTTCTAAGATATAAAGAGAAGACAGAGTTAGTACATTCATTTCTTTGAATTTGTTTCTAAGGGACTCACGAGGACCTATTCTATAGATTGCGCGGATTGCCCTCTTTTGTAAAATAAAAATTGAATCACCATCAGCTGCCGATCCCCACAGCAGAACGCCATAAGACATAATACTGTGGAAATAAGCAAAATATACTAACCTAGCTGTGGCTATATCAGTCAACTGTCTAATTTTTCTTACTGCATATGTAGCTGAACTTAATCTACCTGAAAGAGCTCTAATGTGGGCTCCCCATTGCAACTTCGAATCTAGAGTAATTCCTAGAAATACAGTTTCTGTAATAACATCTAGTCTCTTGTTTTTCAAAAATCGTTATTTATGCTATTACTTTTCTCTGTAATTAAGGCTAACTATTGTATGTCACTGTGTTTTTTTCTCCTAATTGATATTTTCGTTTCAATAACAGGTCCTCATTTAATAAAACGAAAACACATGCATACTACAAGTCTCTTGTATTGCGATCATAAGGTAGGCATATTCCTGCGCAAATCGTACCCGAATTATACCCTTGTTACAATTTTTTTTCAGGCACATGTACTTCGGTTTAGCAATAGGTATTTTTGCCGAGTATGCTGCCGTGGGTGCCTGGAGACGCTGTCGCCTGTGTCGAGCTTTTATTAAAAAACCTCAGATCCAGGCATTGGTTTTCGCAATCAGTACAAAACCCGTAACTAAGCAGCATTTTTTTTTTGGAATCTTTGAAAGCAAGCTGATCTTAGCTTCGTAACTGGAGTTTTAATATTATTATTATTATTAATAGATTTTGATCAATAGAGATCTGCAAAACTTTTCCAGTTTAAAATGTCGGTATTTTCTAGCATTTCTCTGTACATCTCACTGTAGAAATCCTTTTACAATCTGTCATCTTGTCTTTCGTTTTTATCGATCTTTGTCTAGGTCCTTTTTTATGTAGAAGGATTTCTACGGTGGGATGTCAAAAAAGGAGAATAGAAATGTCACTTTGTATAGTAAGAGCCGTGTCTTGTCTTCGAAGAAATAGAAAGCGTCATGCTAAGCTTGCAGGAACCAAACATTTTATAGTTATGTTCTTAATGAACATTGCAACATTATGAAGTACGACAAGATCGAACGCATCGCTCTATTTTTATTTTGCCCGCAGCAACTATCACAGTTATGTAAATCGTTATTTCAAACAAGTTTGAGCTAAAACAGTTCGAAAAACCTGCGTTTAGTTGTTACTCAGAAACAATGATTGAAATAGTAAAACTTTATTTAAATACAGGAAGTTAATAACATTTCAATATTATAAAAATGCCAAATTCAATATTAGGCTACTTTATTCAAATAAATGGCCAATCAAACAATCAGAGTATTTCCTACAAATAAAGAATATACCTAAGGCGCTGAGAAGAGGCAAATAAACGAAGTAGGATTGAAAAAAAATTGCCAAATCTGTATAGTTTGTGGTAGCGGAAAAAACATATGTTAATTTTGAACATATTTCTCAGAACTTGTTTGTTACCAAAACAAGTTTTGAAAAAAAAAATTCTTGATACGAATGAACGGTAAAGTAACCTTTTAACTTGAGTTCCAATCCAAAATATCTGTATTAAATATCAACTTACGTTACGTATTTAATTAATAACAAGAACGTCTTATTTGACTGCAGAACTTGGTTGCTTTTTGTATTTTTGATTACTCAGTTCAATTTTGAGTTAATAGATAATTGCTTCTTATTTGGAATAAATTACAAGCGTTGTGTCGTCGCGCTTCTATTTATTTTCTATGCAGTCTGACAGTGACCACGGTTTAGCTGTTGTCAGCATTTTAATAAGATTAAAAAAACGCAACACAGATTTTGGGTTGATTATAAAACTATGTTTTATCGTGAGTGACAAACGTTACTTACGATAAGTTGGTTACGATAATTCTGACTGTTCTTTTTTATATCAAACTTTTACTTTTGTCGTTTGCGATACTAATTAGTTCCAGCTATAATTTTGACGTTTATGCAAAAATGGGTTTAAGTATTCTTGCATTAGGGTCTAAATTATTTTAGCTGTACGTTACAATAAAAAAGTGAAATACCTACATTCTGTCGGTTACTATGTGTTTCCATAACACGCTCGATGTGGTATTTGGAAATTCGATTCGGTTTTCATTTGGTAGAGGAAGCTTATTATAGGCGGTGGTCCCATATAAATTTTATTAACTTTGCTTGGGTAGTTTTGAGTTAGCTTCAATAATACGTATTTTCCCACTTAGTCTATCGTCGCCTTAGAGTGAAAACCTCGTATATGCGAAAAAGGCAACTTTACTGGAATCATTATTAAATTCTAAGTGTTGGTAAATTGAAAACCTCATCTGTTCTTTTGCGAGAATTTCGAACTCGCCATAGATGGCGCTACAGGTGACTAAACTTTTTTTTGTGGGAACTAGGCTTGTGTTGCGAGATTTAGCTTTCCAAAGATGTAATAAATAAAAATGACCAAATAACATTCCCGAGGTTTTCACTCTAAGGCGACGCTATGTGGATGATGATAAGTTCCTGTCACTGTTATTTAGGTACATAGCAGGTAGTGGTATTCGAATTTGTGTGGGGTAGGTACCACAACTAAAAAGTAAAAATTAAAAACTGTTAAGTACCAAAAAAAAAAAAACACGGATTTCTAGAAAAAAAAAAACACTACAAAGTGAAAAATAACTTTAAATTCGGAATTCGGTGGCAAAAACGAAAATACAAAACAAAAGACACCGACTTCCGAAATTAAAGTAATTTTTTGTACATGGTTTTCTTTAAATAGCATGATTGTTTACTACACACTGTATGATTCCCTCGGTCAAAAGTACAAAACTGACTCAGTAATTCATTGTGTTATCATTGTTTTTATTGCATTTATGTGTATGACTAACAAAGTAAGGATAATCATTAAAAAACCAGCCAAGTGCCACCCACAATGAATGGTTCCGTAGTTGCGGGAATGAATTTATAGAATAGAATAGAATACTCTTTAGTAGGTACACCATAAAAATTACAAAGACCAAACATAACATTGTAGTTGCAAAACAATTGCAACTGCAAATAAGTGTAACTGTAAGTTGGTCGACTATTACTCGTAAAGCTCACAAGACTTAGCTGTGATAGTTTTCCTTTTAACTTCGTTATATGTATATACTTAGGGTTGACATCTCTAAAATTTGGCAACCAGGATAAAAAGCGTAAAATTCCCGGATTTTGGAGCTCAGAACCCGGACGTTTTAACAGTTTTTTTTTATTTAGTCAGTTTAAATAGTGTGTTTATTTATTTTCAAACAAATTTTCTAACATTTTCAAACTAAATTAAGTCATCTTTCTTCGTAATCAGTGACAAAACAGTCTTTTTCAAAATAGTAGTACCTACCTATACTTTTGATAATCATAAATTACTATTCTTTTAGTTATCAAAAAAAAACATACACTGTCAACAAAAAAAAATCTTAACGGTTCAACTTATAAGAGACCATTTCAGTATTCAGTGTTACGTTTTTCTATTGTTTGACTCCGAATCGGTGTCGCCGCGCGGGGGGGGGGGGGGGCTTAACAGGTTAAACAACAAAATCGCGAGTCGCGCTGACGACCAATAACTAGAAAAATAAAAACCCGGACTACAAAAGAAACCCCGGACGCCTTCTAAACTAGGACAAATCCGGGGAAACCCGGACGGATGGCAACCCTATATATACTACTGCCGTGAATTTATAAACATATCCAAAAACAACCATTTAGCTGGTTGGGACTCTAACTAAAATGAGCACTAGCTTATTGTTATTAGGTACAGATCCGCAATATTTTGGAACGGCCTATCCGACGATACCCCGGCCACACCATGGTATAGAGTGCACTTTGCCCATTTTGTATTTTATGTTATCACTTTGTCAGCGTGATTAATATGTATACCCATGCCAAATTACATCTTTCTAGTACTAAGAGTCTTTGAGCTAAGCCGGGGACAGAGAGACATACAGACGGACATGGCGACACTATAAGGGACCTTGTTGACTACGGAACCCTAAAAATGGACGTTTCTACAGAGTTCCACGTATTTCTTTGTAAGTTAGTCAGAAATCAGAATGTTATAGGCGAAGGTCATTCGCTCATGTTTTCCTATTAGATTCACCTTGGAACTTTCCGTTTTGTTTGGACTTTGTCGGTCAATTAAAATACCAAGGAATTATCATCTCATAATCCTCGTGTACCCAGCTATAAGTTCTGAGTCATCATTTCAATAGAAACATTTCTAATTTCGTGATAGCCAATGGTGCCGATTCCCTTGTTCACAAACTTAACTAAATTTAGGTTCAGTGCATCTTTTTCTTTCTATTTCATTAAGAAAAGGACAGAAGATAAATTTTAATTTTTTTTTCAAATTAATCAGCGCCTGTCACTACTCCATACAAGTTTAGACGTGATTAAAAACTTGCCTACTAAAATTACGTCAAGCGCTGATTAATTTGACAGGACTAAACTAAAATCTATCTTCTGTCCTTTTCTTAATGAAATAGAAAGAAAAAGATGCACTGAACTTAAATTTAGTTTAGTTTGTGAACAAGGGAATCGGCACCAATATACTTAATTTATTGTTTTTCATGATAGACATGGTGTGTTATGTTCTACGAAAATACAATACCGATGATCCCGGCCGGTTTGAACATGGCTCACCGAATTTTCGCTCAAGTCCTCTCATACTGGGGCCGCATTGTCGCGATAAAGCGAACTACACTTCGCGTGCTCTCTCTCGCACACTCGCTGTACACAAGAGAGCGCGCAGATTCGCGTTATCGCGACAATGTAACCGTAGCATCATTCACACCCGCCTCCACTTTCACCATTCACTAAAATATGTTATTGCGCTTACTTCTGCACAGACTTCGGAACGGCCATGATTCATCGGCCGTATTGTACCTCACTATGTGTACAGTGAGGGTTAAATCACAAGCGGAGCGGGAGCGTTTTTATTGCAATAAAAAAACCGGCCAAGCGTGTCAGGCCACGCTCCCCAGACCCGTAACAACTGTTAAAGATCTACAAATGACAGCCGGGACCAACGGCTTAACGTGCTTTCCGAGGCACGGAGGGGTCTTGGTATGTAAAGATGGTCACCCATCCACGGACCAACCGCGGCAAGCGTAGCTTAACCTGATGGATCGACCCGTGCGGCTGTTATGACTTGGCCACAAGCCCCTCCAAGCAATAATTTATTATTTTTATGATGTCATAAAAATAATAAATCAAAGTTGATTCTACATTCTGTGATTACCGACAGGCAGCAATATGCCTGTCTCGCCCGCGATGTCGCCTCAGTCTGTACGAGCAAAGTAAATATGTGAGCACCATGTATCTATCACATAATTAATTTATCTGTCATTGCTTATTTTTTTATTCTTTTTACATATTGTGGTATAGTAATTTTATTCTAGGTGCATCGTCTTCACTTATAATTAACATAATTATATAATTAATACAAAATATTGTAAAACATTTTAAAAGAGTAACGGTAGAGTTTCTTGCCCATTCTTCTCCATACGAAACTACTTTTTGGAAGGGGCGACTAGAATCAATTCTATATATTTTTTGTAAATTTTGACGTTCAAAAGCGTCTTTTATGTGCCTATTTGAAATAAACAATTTGATTTTGACTTTAACATTGTAGTTGAAAAACATGTTCTCCCATACATCGATATACGTCACGGTCAATTCTTCAATATTACAAATCGACTCGAGTCGACTTGGTCGACTATTACTCGTTAAGGCGCTGACATGACCCAATTGACCAAAATAGGCTTCGCTTAAGAAATAAAATTGCCAAAACTGTATAGTTTGTGGTAGCGGAAAAAATATATGTTAATTTTGAACATATTTCCCAGAACTGGGTTGTTACTAAAACACGTTTTGATAACAAAATCCCGATACAAACTAACGTTAAACTAACCTCTTACTTTGAGTTCTAATCCAAAATATCTGTATCAAATATCAACATACGTTACGTATTTAATTAATAACAAGAACGTCTTATTTGAATGCAGAACTTGGTTGTTTTTTATTTTCGAATAGTCAACTCAGTTTTGAGTAAATAGATAATAACTTCATATTTTGCAATTAATTACAGGCGTTGTGTCATCGCGCTTCTCTTTCTTTTCTACGGAATTTGACAGTGACCGCGGTTTAGGTGTTGTCAGCGTCTTAACTTGTAAAGCGTACTTAGATGTGATAGTCAAAGTAGTCCCTAAATCGCAGTTATCACTTATTCACTGAAGTTACTAAATATTGTAGCAGTTAGTTTCCTACTGATAAAACCTGTACATACTTACAGTGCTTCTATTTCCTTAATGTCTCTCGGCAAACTTCGTGTTTCGTCAGTCGTCTGATTTCTATTCAGAAGATCTGAATTTCAAATTATCCTTAGATGACAAATCTAATAATTGATGGACATAGTAATTAGCATTCATTTGTATTCGGAAATGTGATGATGATTGTCGAGAGACATTACGAAAATAGAAGCACTGTAGGTACTTACCTAAGCTAAATATAGCTCTTTCTGAATATCGTCAGTATGGCAACTTGCGAAGTCCTTATCTTATAGAAAGCAATTGGTATTCCTATTGCCTCGGCATGTTTTTTTTTTGGGTGGGAAATCATCAAATAACTTCTCCTTATTAAATATCCTCCTTCTCCCATACAACGCGCCGTCGACCCGGGCCTGGTCCTTACCGGATGGTGAGCTACCCATTGCTCACAGTCCGCAAGCCCGCGCCTACGGTGGCCGGAAATCCGCCCGGGATTCCCGACGCGCAGGGCGTCTCCTGCGGTGGCTAGGGTCGAGAGGGCGCGAAATTTGCCTTTCTCTCAAACATCCCGCCTCCTCCTTCGCGAGCATTAAGTACTGCTTCGCAGAAGGAGGTGACGGCTGCCCATGCCCTCTCGCTCCGTACCATGGCCTAGACCAGGGCCGGACGCGAGAGGTCTCTGCCGCCGATCGCCTCCACGAGGACACGGCGGTGCTCTGCCCAGGCTGGGCAGACCTCCACCGTATGCTCCACCGTGTACTCCAGGCGATCCACACAGTGGTGACACCCGGGCGTTTCCTCCCGTCTTATCCGACACAGGAACTTCCCGAAGCTGCAGTATCCGGTGAGGACCTGCGTCAGGCGGAAGGTGAGGACTCCATGGCGCCTCTCTAGCCACTTCTGAAAGAGGGGACTTATCGCCGCAATCGTGGCGTGCCTCGGCTTGCTTTAGCAATAAGAAAATAATCTTTTCTTTATTTACTTTAAGCACATAAATGTACACAGGCGGACTTAATGCCATAGGCATTTTCTACGTCAACCTTTGGCAATCTTTCAATAGGTTATATTTATAAATCATTATTTATCAGGTCTTTTTTTTTTGGGTGGGAAATCATCAAATAACTTCTCCCGCTCTGGGCGGAGCGGGAGGGTGTGTCAGACTCTTACTGACTAAAACCCACTCGTATTCCTTCCGTTGCCTGTGTTGCCAGGGGCATCGGTAATTTATCAGCTCTAATAAAACCTTTATCACTGACTTCACTTAAAATAATAGGCACTCAGAATTTAATATAATTAAACCATCTAGATTATGTAGGAACTTAGATTGGACATTATTTCGTTAGCAACAATGTAGAAAAAGTAAATTTTCAGTAAAATATGTAACACCACAGTTATTTTTCATGAGACAATTAAAGCAATAACCGGAGGAAAGTGCCAACACTATGCCTACTGTGATGTTGAAACCGATACCTGATTATTCCAGACTGCGTAATTGTTGTCTAATTTCACCTAAAGTGGTAATCAGACATTCAAACGATTCCTAGTACCTTACTATTACCTATTGTATGTAATTATATTATCTTCGATCAATAATAGCTGTATTGTTAACATGTAAACTATGGATTGTATCCTTAGGCGCATTAATTACGTGAGGCGATTTTTAACTCAAAAAATTAGATTTCTGGGAAATCGCCGTTAAATGTTTTGCAATTGTGGTCCAGTCGGCTTATTAGCCAATATAATCAATATGTAATTTACAGTTAAATATAATACCTACTTTTCAAAAACCATTGATTAAATCTGTGCAAAAAAATGCAGAAATCGTAACTCAAGCTCTAATAGGTCAGTATTCCATTAATAGTGCGATTTGTTTATTTTTTTCAATACTTTCCTATTTAGATAATAATTTTACAGAGTTACTTGAAGGAAAACAAACGTGATATTTTCCGAGCGCCCCTCTCCCCCACGTGAGATTGGGTGAGATTCGGTTCGACTCCTTCCCCCGCCCCCCTCCTAAACTCAAAACACTTACATAGGTAGATGTTTTATTTAATTTGTAAAAAAATAAAGACCTTTTTATCAAAGTATTTTTTTTCTCTGTTCCAGCCGAATATCAGCGCTGCTTGGTATACAATGGGCTCCCGTGGACATTCCCATGCCCCGTCGGCTGCAGACCCTGGCTGCTTTCCTCTGGATCTATCTCATACTCTTCGGAGAAGCTGTCTTAATATACCTGTTCATACAACTGGTGTACTCCAGGTTTTGGTGGATGGGAATACTGTATGGAATCTGGTTCGTAAATGATATTGAGATTTGCAGCCGCGGTGGACGAACGTAAGTATTTACTATCTCACCTATTATCACTCTTACAAATTATAATCATAATTAGATTTTTACCAATCGTAACAATCTTTTTGAATAATCCTCGGTATCTCCAAAGAGGCTTGTGATGTAATATAAGGACCTAGACTATCACCCATTCAAAATCGTGAATTCGGCACTTGTGCCATTAGCGTTTTAGCACATAAAAAGTATCATAATTATGTTTGTAAAAGATTTCAGTCAGCTCGTACAATCCATTTACATTTTAGTCCATTTGATTGTTTAGCCGACAGAAAAATGAGTATTTTAAACCCGATATGGTTTTTATGGTTCCGTAGTAAACAAGGAACTCTTATAGTTTCGTTATGTCCATCTGTCTGTCTGTCTGTCCCGGCTGTAGCTCAGATACGCTTAGTACTAGAAAGCTGTAAATTGCATAGGATATTAATCACGCCGACAAACTGCTAAAATAAAATCTTGAAAACTATAAAAAAATATTCTCGTCTACCCTATAGTGTGGGTTATCGTTGGATAGGCCGAAAAAATATTGGGAACACCACTTTTCGATTAAAGGATCCGCTTGCGTAATTCGAAGCATTAAAGTGCTAATTTTTGCGAGAGTCAAGTTTCCTCCCCCCCTGCCAGCTGTTTGCTTGTTGGTAGTTTATGGAGATGTGAAAAAAATCATGGCAGTAGTGCTTATAATTAAATTAAAAGGAAAACTATCACATCTAAGTAGGCTTTACAAGTTAACGAGTAATAGTCGACCAACTTCAATTTGCGGTTGGAGAATTGATCGTGACTTATATCGATGTACTCAAATCAAATCAAAAGTCATTTATTCAAACTAGGCTGAGAATCAGCACTTTTCGAACGTCAAAATTACATAAGACAGTCCCCCAAAACGCCCACCCTTCACCACTTCCTAGTGCTTTAGCTGGGAAGAAGAAGTGGTCAACAAACTCCCTAGCAGCACAGCTGTCTGTTCAGTTAGAGAAAAAAGAAATTAACATAAAAAACTTATAGGAGAACATGTTTTTCAACTACAATGTTAAGTTTGTTTTTGGAATAAATTCATCCCAAGTTATCCCAACTACGGAACCCTTCATTGTGCGTGGTCCGACACGCACTTGGCCGGTTTTTTTTTTCACTACATATTTCCATAAACAAAACATGGAAGTGAGGAAGTTGATGGCCTACTTTCAGTAATGAGAGAGGCACCAAAAGAAGAACAATATAATCAGTTTCTTACACAAGCTCATCTAATTCCAGGTCAGAATGGGTACGCAACTGGACATGGTGGCGTTACCTCTGCGACTACTTCCCGATCAAACTAGTGAAGACAGTCGACTTGGAGCCTTCGAAAAACTATATGCTCGCTTGTTTTCCTCACGGTGTCCTATCATTGGGAGCCTTTGGAAGTTTTTGCACCAACGCTACAGGCTTCCGCAAACTATTTCCTGGCATGACCTGCCATTTAATCACTTTAGGAGGACATTTTTTGATACCATTCTTCAGAGACTTGGCTCTAGCCCTCGGAATGTGTTCCTCTTCGGAGGAAAGTCTTCTACATTTGTTGGATAACAAGAAATATGAAGGAAACTGTGTGTGTATGATCATTGGTGGTGCCGCTGAAGCGTTGGATGCTCATCCGAAGGAATATAAAGTGATACTCAGTAGAAGGAAAGGTTTCATTCGCGTTGCTATGAAGTCAGGGTAAGTTTATTTCTCTTTTTTTGGTAGCTTCCTTATTTTATTTCAGAACTTGTGATCTTCATGCGATGTGGTGTCCTTGATGATTGCTTAAGAGACAAATAAGATAATTAAGAAAACGTTTGTCTGCGCCATTAGGTACCTACTATCATTAATGTTCGCCGTTAGAATTAAGACGATAGCGACTAATATTTTTTGTGTACCTAAGTATATTCTACAACTTTTGTATATAATGACTAGGGAACCGGCAAAGTTAGTATACCTACTCTTATTTCGCGACTCTCGTATGCTATAACACGGTCCGGAGTGCATTGACGTCTCAGCAATATTGTACTATTGCGAATATAACTTTCAAGTCAAGTCTTCTCGTCGCCAAGCCCGCAATTTTTGAAGACTAAGGTCTTCAACCAGTGCGTCCTGCCCGTTATTACATACGGTGCCGAAACGTGGACACTGACAGTCGGGCTGGTCCACAAATTCAAGGTCGCTCAGCGCGCCATGGAGCGGGCTATGCTTGGAGTTTCTTTGAAGGATAAAATCAGAAATGAACTTAACGGGAAGAGAACCGGAGTTACCAACATAGCCTGCAGAGTCAGCAAGCTGAAGTGATAGTGGGCTGGCCATGTGTGTCGAAGGATTGATGGCCGGTGGAGCAGACGAGTCCTGGAGTGGAGACCGCGTATCGGCAAGCGTAGTGTGGGACGCCCCCCAGCTAGATGGACCGACGATCTTAAAAAGGTGGCTGGGACAGACTGGATGCGGAAGGCGGAGGACAGGGTGTTGTGGCGCAGCCTGGGAGAGGCCTATGTCCAGCAGTGGACTGTTATACGCTGAGTTGATTGGTTGATTGAATATAACTTTAACCGATCTGCGAATCGAACCCAGCACCCTAATTACATAAAACACTTTCAATTACAATCCGAGAATTTTCAAGGATATTGCCATTGCTTCATAGAATTGAAAAATTCGTCTGCTGAACAAAGTAAATATAATGCATACAATGAACGTGGGTGAACTGTCAAAATAAAACCCATTGCGATCAATTGTCATTTTATGTGTGTTATGCGGGCGCCAGACACAGACACATATTTGAACAAAGACTTTGAAAGATTTTACGTGTGTTATGCGGGCGCCAGACACAGACACATATTTGAACAAAGACTTTGAAAGACTTTGCTCACATGTTTGCTTTACCTGCCAGACATGCTATCCAGACATATTCGTTTCGACTTTCCTGCATAGTACTCGAATAGACAACAAATAGGATGGACGACGATTTTGTGGACGCGGTATACCTGTATTATTATATTGTACCATGTCATTATTTCTTACATGTGTAAAATCATAAGCTAATAGCGACATTGACCAAATTTCTATTTTTATGATGTTTAATTTAAGAGTCCCATCTTGTACATGGTTCTCCTACAAGCAACTCAATAAATTCCTGGACACTTTCGTTGCTCCAGTCCATCTTGCGACTGAACCAAACGACCGTTTTGGTCAGTGATTTATGAGCAACTGGACTTTGTGCAAGTGTAGCGGGCTACGCACACATTTGAACTTTGAACGGTTTGATGTACGCTCGAAACCGAATGGAAAAGTGTAAATATGTGATCTGACTTTGAACAAATACCCAAATATCCGTCTCACAAGTGTCCAAACAAATGTTCAAATAAGTGGTCACATATCTATTGTTGCTGTGTCTGGCGCCGGCTTTACGCCGCAGGGCATCAGTCGCACGTCAACAAAACCAAACTACACAAGATCCTGTCACATTATTTTATTTTATCTCTGATTTTGCATCACTGGCAACGTCACAGTGATTTATGATATGTAACTTCGTGGCAATAAGATATCTATTGGGTTGCTGCTCAAATCACAGTGATCTTTATTTTCATTGCATTAAGGTTGCTGCTGTCAGAGGTGAAATAAATGTGAAAACTTTCTTTAAATTCTTCATTTATTTTTTTGTTTTCAGGGCATCCCTTGTGCCAGTATTCTCATTCGGCGAAACGGACCTGTTTCATCCCCCGAACAACCCTAAGAATAGCTTACTGCGCCGGGTCCAGGAGCAGGTGCGCAAGTACACCGGCGTCTCCCCCATGTTCCCCATGGGGAGGGGGGTGTTCCAGTACTCTTATGGGGTTCTGCCTATGAGAGCGCCTGTCACTGCTGTTGGTAAGTTCAATCATTGCGAAAATGATATCTTATTACAGGTACCTATTCTCAATATTATGGTGATAGATACCTGAGAGGGACATTCCCGTATTAGTAACTTTCGCCCCTAATCTAAGTCTCATTCTGTCAAAAATACATCTAGTTTACCTACATTTTATATACATTAAGGGCGCCGTACCCGATGGGTGCCAAACGGAACCGTAATACTAAGCCTGCGCTATCCGTCCGTCCGTCTGTCTGTCTGTCAGCGGGCTATATTTCATGAACCGTAATAGATAGACAGTTGAAATTTTCACAGACTGTGTATTGATATTGCCGCTTGTTGTACAAATAATAAAAATAAAATAAAGTTAAAAATGAAATGGGGTCCCCATACAAGAAGCGTGTTTTTTTCGGCGCTCTTTGCTAAATATTGTACGGTGGTACGGAACTGTTTGTATGGGAGTCCGACTCAAAGGTTGGCCGGTTTTTTAACATCGTTTGTCGACTAGATTTGCTAGATTGCGACTAGATTTGAACGTTTTCTTCTGCTCAACAGAGTTTTGGATAACCAGCTAGTTGGATCTTATATACTTCTTATGTTCCTCAGTACGAGTAGTTATCTGGGAGGCAAGTTTGACAGCTGTTAGCAATTGAGCAGCGCAGTTCGGTCGTGTAAAAACTCGGGTAGTTTAGAACTTGAAACCAAACGTATTTGTATATAAATCCTACGGTAGAGGTTAGATTACCTTTTTTTTTTTTGGGTTGGAGACATCAATAACTTCTCCCGCTCTGGGCGGAGGGTGTGTCAGACTCTTACTGACTAAAACCCACCCGTATTCCTTCCGTTGCCTGTGTTGCCAGGGGCCTCGGAAACCCTTTAGTACCTTCCCGCGACCCCGGCAGGATTACCTACGATTATGAATTATTGAGATATTTTATTTATTTTGCTTTTTTTCTATAATAATGGAAGCTCCTTATAACATCAGCTATCTGCTAATTGAAACCCCGTCAAAATCGGCCGGAGATTAGCCGGGACAAACAGACAGACATTTTTTTTTATAATAGGTTTTTTTGTTATAAGTACTGTAGGTATACAGTGTGTCTGGTCACCGCACCAGTGTCCGACCCGTTAAGGCTTCCGGGTCGGAAACCGGTGACCAGACACACTGTACTGTCATATGCATTTAGTAAAAAGCTGTTATATTAACATTACAAACAGACACTATTTTTATTTGCATGTATAGATCAGTAAATAGGAATGATATTAAAATCAAATCAAATCAAAATTCATTTATTCAAACTAGGCTGAGAATTAGCACTTTTCGAACGTCAAAGTTACATAAGGCAGTCCCCCGAAAATGACCGACCTTCACCACTTCCTAGTGCTTTAGCTGGGAAGAAGAAGTGGCGCAACAAACTCCCCAGCAGCACACCTGTCTGTTTAGTTATATAAACTTGATTCTATACAAATCGTATGCAAAGTAATTAACATTACATAAAACATTAAATTAAATTACTTGCCTTATGTTAGCTAGGACACGCCATTAAAAACCTCAATTGATTCTTGTTGTTATTTATTTCCAGTTGGTGCCCCAATGGAAGTTAAAAGAAACTTGGACCCAACGGACGAAGAAATAGACGCAGTACATGCAGAGTTCACGCAGCGGCTGAAGACTCTCTTCGAAACTGAGAAGGTCAAGTACTTGAAGTACCACGAGGAAGCCCAGCTCGTCATCTCGTAGGCATGCTCTTTTATTTGACTATTGCGATTAGTCTAACAGAGGCCCTAGCAACACGCGAAAGATAAACGTAACGTAATTTCGAACGATTTTTATTGAAACTACAATCAGCCTGTAGCATTTTAGTTTATTTTTTGCGACATAATTAATATCACCCATAGATATACAAAGTCTTAAATTTTAAAATTGTTCCAATTTTCTTTACGTTTACTCCGCGTCCGTGCCGTGTCAGAATGTCGCCTAACTCTGGGCCCAAAAACATTGGCTCGTACATTTTATATGAAGTCGTTTACAGGCGACGGAAACTGAGACACCCCTTATTCTAATTCCTTTACACAGGAGGTACATTTTGGTTTCAACGCAGTAGGGCCAACAGAAATAACATACCCTCGTGGACCTACTGGTAAGACAAAATGGGAGGTCTACGAGAATACACCCCTAAAATATTGCAGACTGCATGTCATAAATGTGAGAAGAAGTTTCGAACATTTAAAAAATATCTATTGTAGATAATCTTTAACTCCTTTAAAAAAAAACTATATTCATCATTCTGCTGCCCTTAACCCAATTTTTTTTTTGGTTGGCGTCATTTGGCCCTTTCTTCCTATTAGTCATCATCTCGGTAGTCACCCCCTTTCTAGCCATATCATCTTTCACATAGTTCATCTATCGTTTCTTTGGTCTCCTTCACAGAACAAAACCATATTGCCAACATGAAAGTATATTTTGCCCGTTACAATAGTGTAGGTTATTGTTGAATTTTGTAGTTTTAATTTTAATTTCAAATATTTCCAATATGCCTACGAAGTACAACACATCAGCTAATATAGTACAATATTACCTTCATAATAGACTGATTGATATTATTATATGAATTAGTTATAAGTTTGTTATAAATAAGTGGGTAGATGAATAAAAAGTTTTTATATGTTGTAAAAAGGCGTTTTCCTTGTGTTGTCTAATAGTTTGACGAATTGATGGCGGTAGATTATCGTTTCTTACCCAATACGTACTATTGGAACACGATTCTAGTCGACATAAGACTACATGGTCCTATTTCGAATCTATTTACTGACAAATGCGTGCACTGACTGGACAGGTCCACTCAAATCTGTGTGGCTCTTTCCTCAAATGACGATTTCAGACACCAATCTACATGGTCCTCAAATGATCTGACCAAGATTATTTTCGGATTTTTATATACACATTGACATTGATGAATTATATAGGTACAATGACAGGAATATTTACTTTGTAAAGTATTATATTATACATATTATATTATTTTAATTATTGTGAAAGTGGAGACTTCGTGGGTCATTGTTTTTTTTATTTTTCTGTACGGCCTACCCAACTGTCCGTTCTTTGGTGATGTTCGTCGTATTGTTAAGCTCCTTAAGTTTTGAGTTGAGCTGTACGATTACCTGCTGACAAATGCGTGCACTGACTGGAGAGGTCCACTTAATCTGTGTGGTTCTTTCTTCAAAAGACCATTTCACACACCAGATCTTCACATGATCTGACCAAGATTATGTCTGGACTTTAAAAGAGACAGACTTCTGAGTTTGTTTCGGCTTTTCTTCTCAGAGTAGTAAAATAGGAAACGCCGACCACATTTGGTTTTTAAAATATGATTGACGTGTAAAAGCGTTTATACAAAACCTACTTACAGAAATAAAATCATTTATCATTTAAGGCTTTTGCAGACTGGGGCGACATCGCGGGCGTGACAGGCATATTGCTGCCTGTCGCGCCCGTGATATCACACCAGTCTGCATAAGCCTTTAAGGTACAAATGATAAAGTAAATAAAGAAAGGGTTTCACAAATGAATGAATAAAAACAATATAATTTTACTATTTTTATTTATTTTATATATTTACATTTTATATACAACGTTAACATTAACGAATGCGCATGTCTTAGCGCACGACTCTTTTGAGCATATTTTTATTACTCGGCTATAAACGCACAAAAATGACACGACATGCAGCTAAAATGAAGCAAAGAAAAATGCTTCCCACAGATCTTTCAACAGTAACTTGATAATCCCCCATTAGGTCGATGTTATTGCCCCAGATCGAACCAGTAGGTAAGAACCAATTTTTAGGCTTCAGTAACTGATCTTCCCAGCTTACAATACACATACTTACGACTTCATTACACCTATTTCTTTCCTCAACGTCCTGCTATGCTGGTCCTCATTTGATTTTTCTTATCAACGTCCATCTGTATGTCGCCACATCTGTGCCTTCATATCCAACATGCCTCCCTTACGTTTCATGATGAAGGTATCATTATAATTATACACAATAATATACAATACGAGCGGGAATGATACAGAGTATATCGGGCATGTTACTACGTTACTTAAGAAATAACACTTTGATGATGATGCAGTACTTGAAATTAAAGATTTTGATGGTAACGCAATGGATTTGGGAGATAATATATAGCATATATATGACAAGCGGTAATGTCTTTGATTATGAGCAATATGGGAGAAAATAGAAGAAGAAAGAGATATGATAAAGCATGAACTGATAGAAAACATACATTTTCAAATCAGTGTGGAAGTTAACCACACAATCATCAACGTTTTTATACTAATAATACAAGATCTAACATCGATCAAACTAATTTCGCACAACAATAAAATATAAAATTCAATTATGAAATAAATGAACATAATGAAGTATCGTAGTACCATGCGGGCGTCAGTCCAGCTCCCGCCCATTGGACAGTCACTCGAAAAAAATGAGCTCTAAAACAAAATCACCGACAAAACAACTATAAAACTCATTGTAACTTACAATTTACGAGACAGCTTTTATAAACACGCGGCCAGATTTTACTACCGGAATATTTTTAACAACGATATTAAAAGACACATGTCCCAATTTCAATGAAAAAAAAAAAATATCTCTATTGATAAGTAACTTGTTCGAGAGCTCAGAAAACTCAAACACAAACTTAACAAAGGCTTAAAGAAACCCATAAGGCTATAGACATTAAGTAACAAGAAGACGTTATCGGTGACAAATAATTGTATTTAACACGGATTGGATAATGGAAAACGGTACATCTCACACTGTATTTCCATTCAGATTTCTACCGAGAATACAGTATTAACGATCTTAGTTGAAAATTTCATTGAACAAGAAATGAAGGCCACCATCATCGTCTGTCTCAATCCAGTGTTTTCGTTATCCACTATAATTCTCTATAAAAGTTTGATCCCAAGAGCGTAAAGTTGATCCTTAGTCCATATCTGAAGAAAGTTTGCATCGGTGGATCGTCAAGGACTAACTGATCATGTGTCAAAGTAAAATCGTGGTGTAATCTGAGCCAAAAGGCCGAAAAGTCACAATCTATATAAAGAGGACTAGACTCTTGCGAAGCTCACGCTTGCTTCGGATGAGGCGCGGGCGCGGGGGGAGTCGGCTTGAAGCACTGCATGAGGAAAGCCGTGTACATCACGAACGCTATCGACAGTGCTATCAGCGCGTACATGAAGATGTTCAGCTCAGGCTGTCGGAATCTGTGCTTTCGGAGCCACTCCAGTACTTCGTCTTCGGACATGAGGTCTCCTGTAAATATGATTAATTTGAAAAACCGTTAGCTTTAGGATTTCTAGATTTTGGATTGAAGTCTATTTAATTACTACCTGAACTCAATTGGAGCTTTCAAGTTCATAATTAAACCCAATATTTATTTTTTAAAATCTACCACCTACACCTATATAACTGTGAGAGATTCTTTGGAAAACCTGTTTCCTTGCGTGGTTTTACCTCTGTATATACTAGGGAATCTCTTCCTGAAGTACACAATAGCCGGTAGCTTGGTGACTCCCCACTTGCGAGCGTACCGCGGATCTTCCATCTTCACGAACGTTATGTCCAGGTTATCAGTTTCGCTGTCAATGTTCTCCAATTTGTCTAGAACTGCGCGACTTTCCGTAGATTTTTCGTCTAGAAACACCAAAATCAGTTAATAACTCTTACAAATTAAATTAATTGTTCAGCTTCTATAACATTTATCCTATGTACTTACAAAAGTAAACAGCCAAAAATTCGTTCTCCTCCAACAATTTGTCCAACATCTTACGGTTCACCTCCTCAATTTCGTTTTTGATTTCAAAGACGTCCTGAGATGTCAACCATTGTAAGACCCTGTCCACTTGATGGAGGTCTCCATCATACAACATCGGTATTTGCTTACGGAAGTATACCAATGATGGTATATTCACAATGTTGTAAGTAGCAGCTGCTTCGTGGCTGGCGATCTTGACGAAATCAATACCAAATTGGTCGACTTCTCCGTCAATTTGTTCTAGAGATTCAAGGATTTCTTCACATTCTGCACAGTCTTCATCGTCATCTAAAACAAAAATGGGTATTTAAATACCCGTTTTCACATTCTAAAAAGTATGCTCCTGTATGAAAAAAATATACTTACAGAAAAAGACGACCAACAGATGTGATTCGTACAGCAATCTCTCTAACATTCTGTCGTTGACCGACTCAATTTCATCAGCCAATTCTCTGTTTTCATCATCAATGAGCCACTCAAGTATAGAGTCTTCGTTTTGTAAATCACCTTCGAATAGAAGAGGGTTGCCGTTCCTAAAAACAATATTTGCTTATCACAGGAATGCCATTTTTAACAAAGTCAGTTTAATTCAAGTCGTAATGTAAAATAATTCTTACCTGAAATAAACCATAGCCGGGAAAGTTTTGATGGAATATCTCTTGGCGAGCTGTGGGTCTTGAATCTTGACCATGTGAATACCGTAGACATCGCACTCATCATCAATGCCCTCGAGCCCGTCAAGAATATGGTCGCAAATATGGCAGTTTAGCTTGTCTAATGAAAGAAAAAAGATTAATATTATTAGTGTCTAGTGATGACAAAAATGATACCTCATTACGAAATTGCGGGGATGTTCATACTTACAGAAGTATACAGCCAAATACTGCGTTTCTTCTACCATCTTTTCCAACATCACTCTAGTAATAAGTTCAATTCGATCTTCAGTTTTTTGAGTAATCAACCACTGCAATACTTCCTCTTCTTCAACCAGAGATCCCTCATACACATTCGGTACATTATGTTCAAAGTACACCATTACCGGGAAATCTGTCACTCCGTAAGATTCAGCGATTGAAAAGTCTTGAGTCTTAACAAACTTGATCTCGTGTCTATCGCAGTCATCATCGATATTCTCCAGTTCTTCCAATATTCCGGCGCATTGCTCGCAGTCCAGACTATCTGTAACATCCCGATCTAATGCCAATTAAAGTGTAATAACGTTTTGTGAGCAAACCTGATTCGATGGACAAACTGTTTGGTCATTCAGTACTATTGTGTGCACTATGGATAATTTAAATTGTGCTGGCTGCTACGAAAACCAAAACCAAAATATCATTCTTTATGCGTTTGGTAAATTCAGATGCGAACGTGGGCTTAATACTTTCTTCAAGTACCTACTCTTAGTGCGGTCATGCTACATGCAACAAAAGTAATGGCCACACAAACATAGGGTCATTAGAAAAGTTTTCGATTGCAAGGGAACATATTTCCAATGGGCACGGCTCTAAGGGGATAGGAGTACCATCTGGGTCCAGTCCCTCATCCTCCTCGTGGTCTACAACTTTCTTTTTCGTTGATCTTTTCAGCAATTTCGAAGTACACATTTCACATAACGTTTTGTTCCCTAATAAAAAGCAAGAGACATTAATAAAACATACACGGATATATTATATACACGTCGATGTAAAATTAAAATCTCCTATGTGTATAAAGTAACTTCGAGAAAAAAATAAAAAACTTCCTAGCACAAATTAAGCGCAAAATTATAGTGCTCGACGATGGGTGATCCTGATCCCTTATATAAGGAGGATTTTTATTTTTAATTTTTAAAATAAAACTGTTACTAAAACCCTAATGTGTACATCAGACACATAGGACATTTGACTTACAATTAAATGTAGGCTGACACTCGAGTTAAAATAAAAATGATACGTGCTTTATCGAAATAATAAGATATTCATATGGAAGTTTTTGCTAAGTATGGATATTCAAAATCGTTTTTCAAGTATCTGCAAAACTCATTTTCGACAAAAATTTCACATAGGATATTTTTAATTTGCAACGACGATATGTTAATTGTATGTACAATCTTCATCTTGTTTCATTATTTCTTCTTAAATATTAAACAATTGATTAGATTGTAAACACTTAGCAGAGTTTAATTTGTTGTGAGATGTATGTGCAGTATAAAAGTGCATAGTTCGCACACTAGCATGCAACTCACAGAAGTAAACGGCAAGTGATCCAGACTCTTCTATCAGGTCCAGAAGATCTTGACCTTCCAGGGCCTCTATGACGTCACCGGCTGGATTTTTCTGAGTTAACAACCAACTGAGCAGTTGTTGTTCGTCATATAGATCTCCTACAAAATAAACATTGTTTTAGTCATCGTCATGTATCACAGTTGACAACGGCTCTACCCCAGCAAGAGGACCATGTCATATCATGATACAAGGTCAAATTAAATTAGCTGACGAACCCCACAGACTTGATTGGAATCGGTTTCAAAACACAATAAAACATAAAAGAAAAGGATTTCATGGTCTCTTTTTTGGATCATCGACCGCTGGCGGTTTAGTTATACTTGAAGTACGAGTATGAGTTGAGAGCACAGATATAGGTCTACCTAGATGACCCAAGAGCACCTACGTCGCGTGCCCAGCTTAAGTAAAAGATACTTAATGTGGCCACTGTCGCGCTCAGTCTGCATTGGTGCGCCACGCTATTCGGACGTCTCTCAAAAGATTAAAAATGCCTAATTGTGCGTAAAAATCGTACAAATGTGAGCAGAATACAAAAAGTAAACGTTTCCTTCCATCGGTAAGTCATTTTGAGAACAATATTATGCATAATATTGTTCTCAAAATGATTTAATTTTAAAATCAATTATTTGAATCTAATTCCCACAGTAATATCAAATTTGAGAAAAAAACATAGAACATCGAAATTAAGCTACAAATTCGTAATGCATTGCGGCTTTTACTTCGAGAGGTTGATGCGACGTTGTGTTTTAACAAGTGATGAATATCGAAACAAGTGATACTATCGTATATCGCTTCGGTTACGTAGTACATGCACTTTTATCATTTTTCTGTCAATTTTAGTGATTTGTACTGTTCATCGTACGCAACACAAATGATTTCGGACACAGAGGAATGATTTTGTATTTTCATTCCTGACTGCCTACTAAGCAGATTAGGAATATTATTTTCCTCTGTTTATTTAATTCCTGTCTATCTCATTACTCTGTAACAGACTCGATTAATAAATCGATTTAAACGATTGTTAATCATTCTTTACTGTACACAATTACTCAATAAATAGTATTAGTGCAGTAATTGAGAAATGGTATGTACAAAGGTGAACTTTATTCAAAAATGAGTTTTCTTCTAGCAAACCATTGAGTGACAGAGACTGATAAAAAGAGGGTAGAATTCCGTTTCTTTTTGTAAACACTAGAACATAAATTGGTTAAAAGGTGTTTCAATCCTATATTTTCGTGTTTATTATGGTAAACTTACTTGAAATTATGGCAAAGGTATCCAAGTACTAGCACGTCGACAAAACGCGAGCGCTCGTGCACGCACCCTCTCACTACGAAAACATACAGCGTACTTTCCCAATCTATTACTATACTCTATGAGCGTACTGTTCACTGGTCGAGTGCTAGCGCTAGGTGGGGAGTGGGGCGAGACAGGTGCCGCACGCGTCTTTGAATCGATTTGGTTTTCCCATCACTAAATAGTGCTTGTGATGTCATAGAAGGTAGTCAAAATGGCACGCTTGGTTTTCATACAGATCGTGATACTTGCGTTATCTAGGTCTATCTATATCTGTGGTTGAGAGAATATGTTTTCTTTTGTTTTATCGTATTTAGATATCGACATCCATCACGTCTTCATAGATTACACAGAAAAAAAAAGTTTTTTGGACTGATATTTTAAGTAACTACAATCGATGGCCCCACAAAAAATCTTCACATTATTTTATTTTTTGTTACATCATGTTTAGATGTATCGATACCCATCGCGTCTGCGGAGTTTCGCTGCGAATTTAATTTGACCCTGTATAAGAACTTTTATTAAATACTGACATTGGAAGAACCCTTGGAAGAAGTCACAAAATCAACTTTACCAGCATAAATAACAGGATCCTTGGAACCTATCTTGAAAAACAACACGGCAGGCAGAGCGAACACTCCAAACTCCTTAGCCATCTGCCTATCATCAATCTTCACGAAGTTGATACCGGAGTCATCAGCGTCGTCGTCAATGTGCTCAATCTCCGCTAGCACTTTTGGACACTGTTTGCAGTCATTACTGTCTAAAACATGTGTTATGTGCAATACAATTGGATTTGTGAGTATCAGCTTTTTTATAAGAACATTCTAGACTAATATGCATCATCATCTTTAAAACTTTCTCTAAAAGGAAATATAATTAAAAAGAAAACTCACAAAAGAATACCGCTACGTAATCCGAAGTCTGTCTTATCTTCTGGAACATTTTCTTATTGACTTTCTCAATATGATCGGTCAATTCCATATTCTCAGGATTTGTCAACCAATCTAATATTTCCTCTTCATCATCAATGTCTCCATCATAGTTGATAGCTTTCGTTTTCCTAAAGTATGTGATGCCTGGTGGGTTACGGAACCCATATTTCTTTGCCATTAACCGATCGTAACATTTGACTATTTTGATTCCGTATTCAGCTGCTTCATCATCGATTAATTCCACATGGCGAAGTATTTTTGGACTCTCTGGGTCTTCTTCTTTATCTAAAATGTACAATTTGGTTAGTCTTCAAGTTCAGAACTTGGTAGAAATTTAAAAAAGTCAGATTTATAGTCAAGATACTTACAGAAAACAACAGCCAGAAATTCTTTACTTTCGATATATTTGAATAGTTGCTCTCTATCAATTTCCTCTATACTCTCATCTTCCTTCTGCTTGACCATCCAGTCCAACACCTCAGATTCGTCCAATAGATCCCCTAAAATAGTTTCACATTATACTTCACGCTGAAAACCCTATGAACTAATCAAATTATTTAAAGAAACCACATCCATTTCATAATTTGGGAAACTCACCAGTAAATTCCAATAATTGGCATGCGCGGATACAAATACGGCAATACCATGCTGACATCATTCGTGTGTGAAATGAGTAATGACAGTTTTTGGTTTAATAGAAAAATGTATTTATTTAACAAAAAAGTTGTTTCAGCGCCGACTCAACAATTCAACGTAACAAATAAATAAATTAAACATTCATGCGAATTTTCGGACAAACAATACAACTTACATATCGACATATTTGTCACACAACGCCAGCACTGTTCGACCGGAAAGCTTTAGACGACTCTAGTCACAAGTCTTCATTGGAAACAATGGTTAACAAACGGTCACCAACTACCTATTATACAATGCAGTGATCGACAATATAGTGACAGACGTCGTCCAATGCGGCCCGACCCCTATCGGTTACAAATGATAAATGAGTATATTTATTGCACTGATATCCGGCACTGCGCTTATGAAGATTAATAATCAAGTAATTCATTAGTTTAATGTTGATACAAAATATTAAGAACTATATATGTATATGTTTTTATGTCTATAAGTAGTAAAAAGTAATATTTTATCAAATGTAGCATTACAAAATAATGAGATTCCATGAAGACTAGAAAACTATATGAACATGAAATCCTTACAACAATTATAAGTCTTTCAAGATGTCACGGCAAAATACAATGAGAAATGCCTTGCGTTGTTATTGATACGTCTTGATTTACATTTTATTTCTAAATATTGGAATCAATTTACAATGAAAATAACGATTTGTACACCTGCTTATAATGTCTCTAGACATCCCAATATTTACTCCGCTCATGATCTTGAATTTACAATAAAGCACATTTGTGGATGTATCAGTGTGGGCTGTATTCGCACCGGTCGGCAGTTGGCAGGGTGCAGTATACGACACGACGTGCGAGTACAGTTCAATGTGCAACGTGTTACAACATTCAACCCTGTTAAGTGCTTGCAGGAATCAAGGGACACGAGGTTATTGAAAAGCTAGCAATGTTAATAGCCATGACAAATAGATGCAAAGTTAGTGATCTATTAGAGCTGGGTGGGTCAGAATCTGAGGGCCAGTAACGATAACGTTCGTGTCCACTTGATGCCTAGCGTGCACGCCGCTACTTGCACTCATATCCGAGGATATCAGAGCAAGATACTTCTAACATTAATTAAAGTTTACCACCACCAAATATTATTGTCAGACGCGATTAAACCTTTTTTCCCTTTGGACGGTTTGTCTGGTTTGGCAAGGGCCTTGTTTTTGCCCTTGACCGGCTTCTCGGGTTTCTGCGGCGACGGCGGCTGCTTGTCGAGTTTCTTCGGCACCTTGGTCGGCGTGGCCTTCGCTACTTTTGTCGGACTCTGAACTTTAGTGGGACAGCACTGGTAGGGTTCGTAAGTCAGTTTTGGGACGGCTGGTTTCGCCCCCAATCCAATGTAGAAACAGCGATCGCCTGCAGTCAGTAAAAATCTCGTTTACAACCCGTATAAACGGTAATAACAAGTAACGGTTAACTGCGTTAAAACTGTGCATGTTTGTAATCGTTGCGCCAACAGTTAAGCGCTATTTCTAATGATAATGTTAGTAAGTATAAGAGTTGAAAACATTTATTGGTCATTAAGCGGTCGCGAATGACTGCAGGCGATAGCTAGAGAGAGGTTCCCATGCGGGCCAGTCGACACGCGACCATGCAGATGTGATGCGAGGGGTCGCGGGGCCTACGCTACTCAATTACCTGAGAACATTCGTCTTATTCTACTGAATATACTATCTTCATCGCTATCATCATCCTCATCCTCATCATCATCATCATCATCATCATCGTCATCATCGTCGTCATCAACTTGCTTGCGATGACTGACTTTACCTATTTTTGAACGAGCCCCAGATTTTTCTTCTTCATCATCGGCGTCGTCGTCATCATTATCCGGATCGTCATCGTCGCCATCGTCATCGTCATCATCGTCGTCATCATCATCCTCATCATCGTCATCGTCATCATCATCATCATCGTCGTCATCGTCATCATCGTCAACGTCATCATCGTCATCGTTGTCATCATCATCATCGTCATTGTCATCATCGTCATCAACCTCAGCAGAACGTTTCCCAGGAATACGAATTTTGAGTTTACCGACTTTTGTCCATCTAGCGACGCCACTTGGGTTTTTAGATTTTAGGATTCTTTTGATGGCCGCTAATTTTGCGTTGTCTTGTTCATCGTCATCGTCATCGTCGTCGTCGACATCATCATCGTCGTCGTCGTCGTCGTCTTGGTCATCATCATCGTCGTCATCGTCCTTGTCCTCGTCATCATCATCATCATCATCATCGTCAATGTCATCGTCATCGTCATCATCATCATCTTCCTCCTTGGAACTCACTTTGGATCGTTGACGACTTTTCTTATCAACAGTTTCCGCTTTCAGCGATCCCGTAGTTTTCCATTGCACAGATTTCACATTTTTCGGGGTATTTCTCTTTAATGCATCAACATTATCATCTTTCGTGAACCCCGATGATTTTTTATCACCATCTGCATTGGCCTTCGATTTAATATTAGCTTTTTTATGTCGGTGGCTATCTTCACCTGCAGGCATTAGTAACTGTCATGCAAAATGACATAGCTCAAACATCCAGCATTTTAGGCGTAAAGTAGTAACACTTGTTTCATAGAGATATATCAAGAATGATGTCATGCATGTAATATTTTTGTATTCATAATATTTTAGACAAATATTTTAACATTAAATAAAATCCCTCGACCTTAAACAGATATAACATTAGAAACGTTTATTATATGGATGTGGATTCTTACTTTTTTGATCTACAAGCCACTGCAGAACCTTATTTTCGTTCTTTAAATCACCTATAAACAGGATAAAAGATGTTAGATTTCATACTTTATACACATCATCATCATCATCATCACCACCAAAATATAGTCGCCAACGCCGTTATAAAATCATATTAATAATAATTTACACAGATAATTAAGAAACATTTACAAACAAAGGGTTGTATCACTTACCGTCATACATGATCGGAACACCTGTTTCGTAGTAAACCAGAGCTGGGAAGCTGAATATACCGATGTCTGAGGCGAGTTTGGAATCCTTGGACTTAACGAACTGAATGCCGTGCTTGTCAGTGTCGTCATCAATCGTCTCTAGTTCTTCAAGGATATCGTCACATGTGTCACAGTCTTCGCTATCTGTAAGAGGAATATGAAAATTGGTTAGATGTTTATGCAATCCAAAGGTTCAAAAGTCGATTTGGCTCATTGTGGTGCTTATAATGGCACCCATTATAGATGTAATTTTTTTTTTTTGAGTATCTTATTGTTATCTATATGGTTTACAATAAAGATTGTTCTGTTTATGTATTCTATTTCAAGCTTTTAAATAAACAATATTTGCGATAGTGTTTTGTCATCTTCATGTTCGTCTAGGTTGGTCATTTCCTAAGATCAATAATTACAAGTAATTCTGGGGAAATGGACACTAATATGTGGCGATTTTGTTTGCCACTACACGAATAGAAGACTTTAATACCTACTTGGGCAACTGCCAGATTACATAATATTTCAAAATGATTTATGTTTCATATCGTAATAGCCGAATGATTTCCCTGACATTTTTATATAAATTAAAATTCACACTTACAGAAAAACACAGCTAGATGCTCTACATCATTGATGAGGTCTTTCAAGGTCTTCCTGTCTACATTTTCAATGATATCAGGCTGAGAGTCATGGAGTTCCAGTACCCATTTGAGGATAGCTTCTTCGTGCGTCAGGTCACCTTCGTAAATAGTCCTGAACTTATGTCTGTAGAAGGCCAGAGATGGTAACTCTGAAAGATCATACTCCTTGTCAATGCCATCGTCGGATGTCTTGACGAAATCAATGTCTTTCTCTTCACACTCGTCGTCAATGTTTTCAAGTTCGCTCAGGATTTTCTGGGACTTCTTGTCGCCTTCCTTGTCTGTAAAAGAAGATTGCAAAATTTCATAAATTAATTTATTCTTTTAGTAAAATTCATGCATGGTCAGTTGACCACATTAAGTCAATTATTATCTATACCTATACGGTTTTCACGTCGTCCGTACTTTTTAGTATAAGACTATAAAGTCGTAATAGACAGAACTCATAAAAGTACAATACATGCCAACCTGAGAAGCACCAACAAATTATGAGTAACTAATCCGTATGGAATCAAAACTGACAGTGTACAAAGCGTTGCTAAAATCAATCGAAAATAGAATCGATCCATTTTTCAATAGCTATCATCCAGTCTTAAGACAATACGTAAAAAATCATCAAAAGAATATACTTACAGAAGAACACGACAACGTGGTCGTTTTCTTCTAAGATCTTCTCCAGCATCTTAGAGTTGACCTCTTCGATCTTGCCGGGTATCTCCAGGGTGTCCTCGTCAGTCAGCCAGGCTAGGACTTCGTCTTCATCCTCAATATCTCCTATAATTGAAAACAAGGTATGTTAAAAAAAAACTTAAACATTTGGGAACTTATCAGCTCTCAATAATCATATTGTAGGTATTTTGGTTTTGAAACATTCTTGCTTTTTTCAAGCGACTAAGAAACTATTAATGTGGTCGTAGCAAAATTAAGTGAATGTTTGGGTGACATTTTCTATCGTTTGCGGTATATCTTATAATCATTAAAATATTAATGATTATAGATTATTTTTTTAGATTTCTTACCTCAACTTCAACTATTTGTTTGTCAATTGTTTTCCTAAAAAGGGGATTGTTTATCTACTCGTTATTATGTATGTAGGTATGTGATGTGTATTATTATTATTTTTTTACCCGACTGCCCCAAAAGAAGGGGTAATGTATTTTCGAGAATATGTATGTATGTATGTATGTCTATTTCTTTGGCACGCTCTGTAGCCTAAACGGCTTGATGGATTTTAACAAATGAACTATCCTTAGATTCATCTTAATTGTGGGAGTGACATAGGCTATATAATATTTATATATTACATCTGCAAATACCTACAAAAAAGGGGAGGTTTAAAAAAAAACAACAATATTGGAATCAAATAAAAGCTAGTAATTAGTAATTTCCAAATATATATGTTGTATATATTATCACCCCCATGGAAAAAGGTGTGAACTTATGTTTGTTTGTGTGTAAAAGTGTACTTAATTGAAATAAATGATTCAACCTTGACAGCATAACTACTCACCCTTATAAATAAGGGGGTCCCTGTTCCTAAAGAACACCAGCGTAGGGAAGGTCTTGATGCCGTATTTCTTGGCAAGCGCTATATCTTCGGTAGTCACGAAAATGATGCCGGTCTCGTCGAGCTCGTCGTCAATGTTCTCGAGTTCATCCAGGATGTTGTCGCATTCTTCACCTTCTTCACAATTGCCGCCTGGAAGGAGTTAATGTTATTTTTTTATTGGTGGTCATATATTCTTGATGATGAGTTTACAACATAAAGGTAGTGATGTAGAGTGAGCGTTTCGGGGCTGTCTTTGATAGCGCTTATTTTCAGAATAATTTGTACTAAACAATTTTGTGAGTATTTTTACAGAATAATAATTACAACAGGTTTTTGTTTCTTCTGGTTTTTCTATAAGAATTTGAGAAGCCTGTTATCAGATAATTAATTTAGAAGAATTATAATATAGTGATCCACTTAAATATTGCTTTTATTATATCAAGTAACGAGACACACAAGTACAGCTAATATTTAAAACTAATAAGTACAGTATTAATAATACTTACTGAAATATACCACCACATATTCATGCTCCTCAATAAGATCAATCAAGATCTCATCAGTGACCTCTTCAATGGTCGCACTGTTCTTCTGCTCAATTAGCCACTCCAGTACTTCATCCTCATTCATCAGATCTCCTTCGTATATCGCCGGTATGTTCTCTTCAAAGTACACAAGTGTTGGTAGATGGTCGATACCATACTCCTTGGCTTCGTTCTCATTGTCCATTCGTACGATGACTATGCCTTCCTTTTCTAGCTCGTCATCAATGTTTTCTAGTTCGTTTAAGATTCTGATATCTTGTTTGTCTTCTTTGTCATCTGAAATTATTATTTAGAATTTTTAGATACCTTGTTTAGAGTTCTGTTTTTTTTTTGTCAGACCTCATTCCTGATAAAATCCAATCCTTAAATAAGGCGTCATTGTAACTTGAAAGATTTTTACTTTAGATAAGTACCTATAGCAATCAATGTAATGGTTTTGGTTCAGCGTATTTTTTTATCGAAACCATTCGATTGCACTTTTGACTTTCAGAAAATCTGAAAGTCAAAAGTGCAATCGAATAGTTTCGATAAGGAGTAGTACAAAACAACAACATGAAGTCGTAAAATAGTTATTTTGTTTCCAAAGCTCGTTTAAATTATCGAGAAGTACACCCACACTCTCCAATTGCTTTATAGCTTTGCGTCAGAACTTACGTGTGCAACATACATTAACATCCTAAATCATGACTATTTCAGTTTTAAACATAAATTAAATTCAACTATAATTTATACTTACAGAAGATAACGGCCAAGTAAGGGGTGCTGATAATAAGTTTGTCCATCATTTCGTCGGTAACTTCAGGGATCTCACTGTGACGCTTTTGATGGAGTAACCATCCCAAGAGTTCTTCTTCCTTCATCAAGTCACCTTCATACACGTGCGGAATTCCCCTCTCGAAAAACACCATCGTAGGAATATTCTCAATACCGTACTCTTTCGCCTCCTTATCATCGTCAATCTTGACGAAAGCAATATCGTTCTGGTCACATTCATCATCAATGTTCTCCAGTTCAGCCAAAATCTTCTGACTCTTCTTTTGGTCCTTGTCGTCTGTAATAAATTCGAAGAACTGTATTTCATTTATATGTCAGTTCTTGATAGTGTTCTGTACTGAATTATGAAATTCCTTATTTTTAGACGTGTCGCAGTTTAAAAAGCTGGCATTGTTTCAAGCGACACAGCCAATGTTAAGGCCATGCGTATAAAAGATGAAAAAGTACTTACAGAACAGGACGGCGACGTACTGCATTTTGTCGATGATCAAGTCGAGCATTTCGTCGGTGATGTCTTCGATCTCGTCACTTTCAGTCTGATGTTTGAGCCAGGCTAGAACTTTCTCCTCTTCTTCTAAGTTACCTTCATAGTAGGTCGGTATACCCTTCTCAAAGTAAAGCAACGTCGGGACTTTTTCAATACCATATTCTAGAGCCTCGTCATCGTTATCAATCTTCACAAACGCAATACCAAGTGTGTCACACTCATCATCAATATTCTCCAGTTCGTTGAGTACCTTCTGTGATTTACGGTCGTTATTATCATCTGTAATAGGACATTAAAATATGGCCTTGAGTAACAAATCTCAAGGGAAGTTTATTTAGTGTCGGCATTTTGTCAAGAAATGTACTTACAAAACAACACGGCAACAGTCTTGCCGTCTTTGATAAGACGGTCTAACATTTCATCGGTGACGTCTTCGATTTCGTCCTTCTCTAGTTGGTCGACAAGCCACTCTAGGATTTCTTCTTCATTCTCAAGGTCACCTGGCAAAATAAATGAAACGTAATTTTTGCCCATAAGAAACAAAACTTTGCAAAATTCAACACAAATCAAACATTCTTACCGTCATAAACGTTAGGGATCTGTTTCTCGAAGTAGACGATGGATGGAACGTCGTCGATACCGAATTCCTTTGCCGCCTTAATGTCGTCGATTTTGACGAACTGAATGCCGTGGCGGTCGCAGTCATCGTCTATCTTCTCTAGTTCTGCTAAAACCGTCATTGATTCATCGTCGCCGTGGTCGTCTGGAAATGGCGAGTTAAAAAATGTTGCAGAATATAATTGTAAGAATGATTGCAAGGCAGGCAACCCCTTGTTGAGGTTTCTTAGGGATACTATATGCAAGCCGCTGCTATTTGACAGTAAGTATCCAAGTGTTTAAAGATATAAAATATCAGCAAAAAAGTTAATGGATGATCTTATTAGTGAACTTCATATACTTACAGAACAGTACGACAAGGTTGTCAACATTTCCGATTAAGGTATTCAAAGTCTTTGCTGTAACATCTTCAATGATGTCCTCTTCATCACCGGTAGATTTATTAGCGATCAACCACTCCAGTACATCCTCTTCTCTGCTCAGCTCACCTGAAATACACATTGCAAGATGTTTGAAGTTATCGCCCAAATAATCTTAACTATTTCTTGATTTGAAAATAAATAGGACTGAGAAATTGAGAGCCAAAAATATTTCTGAATTCAAATGTACACCAACATTTTCAAGAACAGGCTTGCTAATCAAGTCTTGCAGCTATAACCTGTAATTTACTAGTACTTCTTACAGTTCACTATTTAACATTAGCCTAAATCTTCATTACAATTCAAATTATATACAAAAGAAAATGTTGAAAGTTGACGTAAAACAGTATCTAACCATCGTCATTAACACCATTCGTTTCCGCGGTGCGAGCGTCAGCAAACGTAAAATATGAGTCACAAACCTTCATAGATAATAGGTATCTGATGCCTGTAGTACACCAGTCTTGGCAAGTCTCCAAGATTGTACTCCTCGGCTAGTTCCTCGTCGTGGATCTTCACGAAACCGATCCCAAGTTGGTCAGCCTCGTCGTCAATGTTCTCCAGCTCTTGCAGAGCCTTCGCACATTTCTTACATTCCGGCTTGTCTGCAACACGTTACACTCTATTTCATTTTATGATTCGCCCATATTTCACTGTGCCTAGTTCATGCCTCGGATGTGAAGCGGTGCAGTTAAGTGCTTAATTATTGCCTATGAGTTTGGCTGTGTGTTAAAATTTAGTGTGCAATTAAAGCTTGTGTCGTGCAAAAACCTATTAGGTTTATGTGTGGTGGTGGTGCCGCTTTGCCAAAAAATCTTATATCTCTATTACTATTATTGTAAGCGTTATCTCGAGTGTGCACATCTAAGGGAATTCGCTGAAATCACCGTATACAAACACATTTCAATTAAATCTATATGTCCTCAGGGTCTATACAAAATCTTGCCATTGCAGTGTTAATAATCTTATTTGTTAAGCACACTTGATGATGTGAACCTTTTCTTCTTGCTTCATTTCAAACGTTTATAAATAGGAAGGCCTTGTAAACAACGTTATTTGACGGCACTTTTCATCACATATTTAGGTCAAGGTCATCTTACGATCTTGTTTTTCGACAGATTTTTCAACGTACTCCATTATTACTTGGCAGTATTGTTTTAAGATGTACGCAAATTTGTTTTTAATAGTTTTTACTGTCGTTATGAGGGGGCGGGGGGGGGGGGGGGGAATGTTCGTCTGACGCTGTAGTCGTGACATGTCGGTCCGTCAATCCGAGCTTGCTGGCAAGACGCAAATAGCTCAGCCGAAATAGCTCGCCTCACAGCCCGATAATGCGAACGCGTTTTTGATTCTAGCTTTCCCTTAGACCAGATATACGAACAACGTCAATATAGAAACAGTAAGATTCCAGATAGGAGGTAAGTTATTGCGCAGAATTCATTAATTGAAGAGTGTAAAAGTAAGCGAGTTTGTTCGAATTGTAAAGTAAGCGAGGTTGTTCTCCTAGAATTGTCAAGATTGTGAGTGTATCTGTAACTGTTAAAATGATGAAAGAATACTCGTTAGATTATGACGGTTGAATGTAATGTGCTATGTGAGTCACATCATCTCAATATGTTGGATCTGAGCCAAAATTTTAATTAGCCGTATTCACCATCGATTGTTGATTTACACAACGGGGCCTTTATGAACTACACCAATTAACAAAAATTATATAAATATCGTTGCCGATTCAAATAAAAGCGAGAAGCACGTATATGACATAAAGTACACAAATACTAGTCTACTAAGCGGGAAGAGTTACAGCCAAGCTGACATTAGAAGGAGACATGCCGCCAGCTGAGAATCTTACTTACTGTTTGACGGGCCGCAACTTTTGTGATCAGGACCTACGTCAAAAACACAATCAAAACACACTGCACAATATACAGACGCATGTTCTAACCTCCACTAACAATTATGATGTACACTACTGAGAAGAGGATTATTTACTCGACAGCCACGGCGCTACGTCGTAAGAATTTATAGTACAATTTTGATTACGGTGGTTAGTTGAAAAATGGCTCGAATTTACCACAATTGCTAAGATACGATACAAAAACACAAAAAGTAACACTCCAATACTTACAGAAGAGAACGGCTACATAGTCTGTGTCCTCGATGATCTTGGCTAGGATCTTTTGGTTGACTTCTTCTATCCGGTCAGGAAGGTCCATTGCTTCTAAACTCGTCAAGAAATCCAGGACGCTCTCTTCGTCCATGAGATCTCCTAGAATTGTCAAGATTTGACGGCACCAATTAATAAAATGGAATATATTGTTTCAGTCATAGGTAAATAGCAAAGCTTGTGTGTAGCCATGTGCCTATTCCAATTACTTTAAGCCCGCGTTGTCCCAGGACAAAGGCCTCCCTTTCTATTCTGCTACTCCAATTAGCTGTTGTAAAAATAAATTAGCATAGAAACATGACAAATCGCTATGAAGAACATTCTGAAAAGCATGGACAGATAAAAGTGAGGACGTTGCAGAACAAATTAAAGAATTCAGAGAGAATCACGCCTTTTATAAATAGCCGAAATCCGGTATAAGAGCCCAGTTATAAATTTAACAATCAAGGGAAGTTTTCTTGAATCACCGTTTATATTTAGTTGTACAATAAAATTTCAGCGAATGTTCGCAGGGAGCTTTAAGCGCTCTTTTAATTTCACAATAATGTTTAACTCTAAATAATATGCTACGTAATTTTTTGGAAGACAAGTGGGTAGAGAATTTGGCTCAAACATTTATATGAACATGTCCTGGCTATTGAATAACAAACAATAATGATATGCTTGCAGGACCTGATTCACAATTAATTTTAGAAGCATACGTTATGTTGAATAAAATCTGGTTTATATTTTGGACCAAGCACTTACAGCTGTAAAATATATCTGGTATAGTTATACAGCAGACATTTATTATGAAAATTAATGGGTTAATTCTCCAAATTCAATTCTAATTTTAGGCTCTTGGTCTCGTCATTCATTTGGAACACCCAGTTAGTTTCATCATCTTCGATCATGGAAACATAAATAGGTTTTCAGATTCTACCAGTATTATTTAAAAAGCTAGGTATTTGGTCTGCTTAGGATGATTAGGATTCCATGGAAGGTCTATAATATAGACCTAATTTTCATCAATCTGCTTATACCAAGGATCAGCCTTAACTGCTTAAGTAGATTTATCTGTATAATTTCCAAGTAGTCCAATCACACAGTTGTATGCCGCTTCTTATTAGTCTTATACAATCCTTCAATTATAATAAATTACCTATGAAATCCCCAGAAAAAAAACCTCTTCTTCCTATGGTCTTTCCTCCACGGCATCCAAAGCTTTAAGAGGTCGAAAGCTTATATAGATTAAAATTCAAAAGATTCGTAAATTAGTGATGGTCTGACCTTCGTAAATTATCGGTTCCTTCTCACGGAAGTACGTGAGGGCGGGAAATTTCGTGATGCCATGCTGCTTGGCCAGCCGCTTGTCGTTGATCTTGACGAAGTCCACTCCGAATGTGTCTGTGTCATCATCTATCTTTTCCAGTTCTTCTAGTACCTTGTCACACGTTACACAGCTTCTTGCATCTGTTTAAGAAAATGTTTTATGTAGGGTACCGAAATATTCTTTCTCGTAGGAGTTTAATCTTAGGAGATAGATGAGGAGTCGTTTCCGTTTTTATTGCCGCCAGTTTTAAGTCTAAGAAAAAATATATCTAACTAAATTAATAAGTGGAAAGCACTAACTATTAATTAGTTATATATAATGTACATAGACAGACATATTCAACATGGTCCACCGATGCCAAAGTTTCTGTGAAATAGAAAAACGACGTTAATAGGTTCTCAATAGCATATCGAAATAACAATCAATACATGCAACTTGTGGAATAATATATAACAGCTCCTGTTGTTAGTGAGCCTAAGACAGTCCAAGGCAAAAAGTTTTGGGTAAATTGTGTAAGTATATTAATTAGCTCAAATCGTGAACACGAGAGCTTTTGTTCATTTAAAAAAATTCTATATCTACTCAATTGTTATCTAACGTAACCATCATAACAATCATTGTAACCACAATATTTAATGATACAATAATATTTATAATTGTGGCAAGGTGCCTGAAATGCGAAGCAGAAATGCTCGCGAAGGAGGAGGCGGGACGGTTGAGGGAACGGCAAATTTCGCGCCCTCTCGTCCCTAGGTGCAGGAGACGCCCTGGGCTTCGGGAATCTCGGGCGGATTTCCGGCCACCGTAGGCGCGGGCTTGCGGACTGTGAGCAATGGGCAGCTCACCGTCCGGTAAGGACTCGCCCGGTTTAACGGCGCGTTGTATTCCACGCGCGCCTCAAAGAGATGTCGTCAGCACAAGTGTAGGGGTCCACTAGGGCCGATGTCTACCGGGGTCGCGGGAAGGTACTAAAGAGTTACCAAGGCCCCTGGCAACACAGGCAACGGAAGGAATACGGGTGGGTTTTGTGTCAGTAAGATTCTGACACACCCTCCCGCTCCGCCCAGAGCAGGAGAAATTATTTGATGATTTCCCACCCAAAAAATAAAACAAAACAAAGGTGCCTGAAATAAACTTAACATCACGCCAGTTTTCCCCGAAGGATCAGTCTTACTGATCCAGTCCAGACAGACATAACTACGTGTCGCGTACAGTCTGCATCTTTCGCATATCTTTGGAGCAAACATACAAAATCTCGTATATTTGCCTATGTATTATGATTTGTAATATCATTCCAGTTACCATACAGTTTTAATGTCTCAATCTCGAAATCCAAATATCCCAAATACCACGTGGCAGATAAAATTTATTGCATAGGCAAAATATTTTGCAAAAATAACGCGTGTTACGAGTATTCTTAGACTGAGAATAATATAGTGATGACTGATGGTACTAATCGCGTCTTGAATTTGGCTCTCGAAATCAGTTATGTCGAGTTTGGTGATTTAGTGTGTGTAGCCGATAGATGACTGACATACCCCGAACAAGGCGAATGAATAAGAAACAGCAGTTACGTACATTCATGATTGTTTCAAAAATATCTGAAACTTATATGTTATACGTTATGTTCAAAACAGATTTGATATTTTCGATAGTGTACAATACTACAAAGTGTTGAAATTAATTCGTTTTTCTTGAAGTAAAAACTTTATATCTAAGAATTCCTCCTCCTCTGCCATACCTATCTTTTTTCAATAACAATCGAGAATTCAGAAATTAATTCAATATTCACGTCATGATTATTCCCCAATTTTATTAAAACTCATTTGGACTACATTCAACTTCTGCTTGACAGGTAGGTATCTATTGTTTCTTCACTTTATAGCCGTTTGCGTCGGTTGATGATTTTTTCATGTGTGACGCAATAAACATCATTAACCTTAGCACAAGAAAATAAACTCATAAATATAGCGAATGAAGAAGTCGCGACAGCTCCTAGTTTATATTTATGATGTACGGTGTACGCCCGTGCCCACATAACGTTCAATTCGTGGCTGATGTTGCTTTTAATTTAATAGCTTTTTGCCAGTTTTATGTTACCTCAAGAGCATGAACACGTTTTACTACACCGTCGTTCATATGAGAAAATTATTCATCGACTACTGAAATTATTTAACCAAACGTATAGGTAGGTAGAAGTTTGGAACCACATAAAGGCGTGTTTGTTCTTATTTTTATTGAATACGTGATTTATTTTTGTCTTAATGGTGCAATTGAGCATCTAGCTAATATAAAAGAAGAAATAGTTAATGTTCTAAGCTGTGTACTTTGAACATTAACTTTTACTCTTTTTATTCTTCCGTCAGTTGTGGAAGCATTCAAATATTGTATATCCATTACAGTTACTAAACCTAACAGTTGCTTCATTATTCATTAATGGTCAGCCTTATTCAAAAAGTGTTGGGAACTCTCTGACTTAGACACTCATTTCGTATAGTAAAGCTTCACGTATATTGCAATCATCAAAATTATGAGTTTCATACTTATTTCACAAATCCACAATTTTAACTTCCAGCTTCCACCCGCAAGGTTACTTTTAGCACATTCTATAAAACTCGCCAACCGCCATACATTCATCAGCTTTCAAATGACGTGTTGCTTTCATTTGCGTTAGGTCTTATAATTTTAAGGGGGCGAGGTCATTGCCATGTATTAGGCACTGTTCCAACCTCGGACAGTAATGAGAAGTATTTTTATGCAGAATAAATACCAACTACTAATAGGTAGACACAACACCTTTGCACAGCTAAGGAACCTAAAATTGTAACGTATGAGAAACATTCAAAGTCTCTATATGTTAACCTTTCCCCATTTCAAGTCGTATAAATCTGTTACATGATCATTCTATAGAAATATGCAATGTTTCAGTAACGAATAACCTAAAAATCACCCTTCGACAAAAACATCAACGAGATAACAATGTATTACTGACATAGCATCGCACTGTCTGCTTATAGCAAGTGCACTAAAAACAACAAAATATGGGCGCGGAAAATTACTAGTTGGTGGGACGTCGCCGAGTTGTTGGCTAGGTTCTAACGTAACGTAATCATCTAACGTGTTGACATGGAGACAGCCGGTGAATGGACTACAGGATCAGTTAACTTTAGTGTATACAGGAAACAGTTATCACAATGCCAATAATATACTGTTACTATAAAAAAATTTAAAGCTCCAATTTGTAATAAACACAACTGTTCATCCGTGACCTAACACAACATTATACTCGTAACTAATAAATATTGAGTCATTATACAATAACAGTAGTGTAGCTAATAATACCGCGGCCAAAGCTCTGATGCAACGCCGCAAGAGTATGCAGGACATGCAAAACAATTACAACGCCTTCACACGTGATGAAGAACACGGAGTATATTTAGTAGGTAATAAAATGCAGAATAAAAGCATAGAAACTTGAAAATTACTCGCAATCAGTTTCTAGAAGTTTCGAATAATGCACTGGGAAAATGATCAAGCGTATCCAAAGCCTTACCAAAGTACATGCGTGGCATGTAAAATGTTTTGGAATTAGCCCAAAAGTACACAAATGTAGTCAGATACAGTCTAGGAAGGAGCTGCGCTTTGGGCGAATTTGCTTTGATTGTAGTTGCTGTATGGATTTCATTCACGAATTCAAAATTAACTTCATGATCTGGTAAAAAACATCACCTAGGGTCATATAAGCGATTTTCAAGTACGAGTATATAATAACATATATACATTTTTCTTCATAAAGTTCACATTGTAAGTAGTCATCATTTAGTTATTTTTTTTTTCTTAACAGATTTTTGACCTAATTCGATAGTGTGGCTATTGGCTATCAACCATTATTAATATTAGATGTTTCAATCAGCGCCCTAGCCTAACTGGATTTAGGCATGAGAAAACGTCTTTTCTTCCATCAGTTTTTTAATTGCAGTATGAAATATACCTATTTTTCTTCAATCTATGTTTTTCAGCCGTTATAAGAGCTTTGTCGATTAGTGAACGCTCAAATGACCATTTTAACTAACGGTAACTTTATAAGTGTGCTTGCTACACCTACTTTAGCTTTCATAACATCTATCGTAATATCTAAATCGGAACCCGCAATTTTAAGCCAACACTGAATTTTTTTACAAGCTTTATGAAATACATCTTTATAACATATCTTCCTTAATTCTTAATATTACACGTTAAACAGTCAAGATACCATTTCATTACTACTTATATAAGTAACACACCGTCTATTTTAGGTTCTGGACTATTTAGTTCAATTTCCAGCTTTTTGATTATTTCCCCGAACGTTTCCACTGTTTATACACAATTTGTCATTGTTTGAAATATTTATTTTTAATTCACTTAAGATTTATCCAGTTGACTACTTACTATTCAATTTAAAGATTTTGATGCTACTACTTACTAACTACGTACTTAGTCAGTCTACTCGTACGCGTTTTAGGGGTCCCTCAAGGAAGCACAGTTTCTTATAATTATTGTTTCTTAAGTCGAAGTTTTCGGCGGATTCTACTCAAGTTTTGACTATATGCATGTTTGTTTTGATTATATGCATACACCTACTCGGTAAAAGAAAATATTTAAAAGTTGTTTTTAATAATATGGCAAAAGTAACATGGATGATTGATTCCTTATTTGCTCTCCAATCATCTTTGCATTATCATAAACTGCGATCACTCAAAAAAATACAGATAGGTCTAATAAATATTTGTATGTATCGAAACAATAACTAGACGTAAACAAATATAACAGATTGTAACAAATACTTCATTTGTTACAATCTGCAATTCATACAGTCTATTTATTTATCAGTCTTCAATTTCCTCAATAATTCCAGTTCCATGAAGTTAATTTCTATCATAAACAAATATGTTTAATAAATTGCCAAATTTTTAAACAGTAATACTTTTTTTAGGTTAATATTACAAAACATCGTGAGGAAACCGGCATGTCCTAGAACCAAACATTTGAAGACATGTGACATCTACCAACCCGCGTGGTAGATTACGGCCCACTCCCTCTCGAAGAGAGGGGGCCTGTGTCGCAGCAGTGGGAACATTATAGGCTGTGTATGATTAGGAAACAGTAACCATTGCAGTAAATTATGGTATGTACAATAACTTAGTATCCACTGTATCTATTACCACGTGGCCTTTATATATATATTGATAACACGAACGTTTACGCCTTCCAGTTTCATTCCAGCCTGTAGCAAAACAAGACTAACTTAAATATAGCTTTTTATAAGTTTTTATTTGTGAACAAATATCAGAGTGACGCGAACACCGTCCCCGTTCGTATATCTTCAGTTATTTCGGTGTCTTCTGATTCATATGGTGAGGAGAAACAAATACGTAAGAAAATCTCAATGACGTGACAACGTTAATTGGCAGTATGTCTATTTCGTTCAGGGTAAGATTCCTGTACAGAGCGTTTACGATTGCATATGGCTACATGACAATGACAATAATGTCGTGCGTCTAGTTTAAGAATGAAAAAAGATTCTTCTTTGATTTTTTCTTGCGAAATATTTAAAAGAATCAGTAGTATTTAATTACACCAACCCGCACTGGGCCCGTGTGACGGATTACGGCCCGCTCCCTCTTACAGAGAGGAGGCCAGCAGTGGGAACATTATAGGCTGATTACGATACAATGAGTAGTGTGTAATGACAATATCACGAGATATCAGCCATTTTTGTGATCCAAACAATTGTTGGTTTAACAACTACCTACTTGGACGTAGGTAACAGACATGATATTTTTTTAGAATATCTTAACCAACTTGTATCCAAAGTTCGTTATGGTATACCTTTCTGACATACTTGTAATGATTTTAGAATAAGCAATTGATATTGAAGCAAAATGCTTCAATGAGCGTTTTGATTCAGCTTTTGGGTAGCTACCTGAATGTTACAAATGCAAAATTCTATAACCTTGCCAATTTAATACGTCTTCATGATTTTCGCTATTATTTCACCTGTTGCTAGCTGGCAGATTCATCTCAATTTAATAGTAAGATAAAAATTTAATTCCTAAACTACATATATTTTCACGTGTCTATAGACGTAAAGTATTGCTAGAAGAAGTATGGGAGTGTTTGTCATGTAGATTCTCTAAATAAGACGGTGGTAACTTTGAATATTTGATTTCAAGAATATTTCCGATTTCGTATAGAATGGTTCAAGTCTGTCTATCATCTCAATCATAGGGCGAAATTAATTCTAAGTTTGGCCAAAAACTGTTGAGCGGTATAGGAGAAGTGTTTAATACATCGAAATTATCTTGCCCTTAACTCAATTTATTTAGGGTCGGCAATATGTCCTTCCATACTTCTCTATTAGTCGTCATCTCAGTGGTCACCGACTTTTTAGCCATATCAAATTTCACAGTCTATTCATCGTTTCTTAGGTCTTACCCTTCTCTTATAGCATCCACATTCATAGTCAATTCTGTCCGTAGGACATTTCCCTCATTCCTCCGCATCACATGTCTATAACCAATTTCCACACAGAAAAAGAAGGATTTAAGAAGGAGACAACAAGATGTTCTGGAAGTATTTTAAGGGCAAACAAGGTCAGAAATAGCATACAATAAAGAAAGAAAGGCGAAAGGGTTGAGCTTTGCCCGGCAGTGGGACACAAAAAAGAAGACGACATTTTCCTATCATAACAGATTTATTATTAAGCTTGACGCAACGAAAGGGCTATAGAGGTATTGAAGTCGTCAGGGAAACGATATATTCTAAAAACAATGACGGCAACCCTCCATCAAATACTAGAATGACGTTAACAATTGACATTTGGCAGGAACAAGACATTATTTGATACGTTCGGAATGTGGAATGGGGAAATACGTCAATGAACCAGAACGATCAACATTACTCTCATTAGTGGTCTAGACTGAGGGTGATGAGTAATTTTAATTTTAACAGCATAATACGGCGACCACCTTTATTCGAATGGAATTCCATGAATTAGGTGACATATAAATATATTATTCTAAATACCTCCCCGACAGAATGTTCCAGATAATTGTTAAACGCTCACATGTATAAATAGCCTGTAAAGAAAAAGTAACAAAAATAATCTGTGATAAAATATAATGTGATTGAGTCTATAAATGAAAAGTCTAAACAATGCACGTGGAGTACCCCAAGGCAATGACATATCTGTTGCTGACATCAAAATCACAATGTATGCATATTCTACAAACCACAGGCATTTAAATACCTTTTTTATTTCATCTAACATGTTCGGGTAAGACAGAAACAGCGGGCGCCACGTGTTTGACTTTAAAAACGAGATTTTAAGAATCAACATAGTGGTATAGATTTTTATGGAAATAAGGTTTGCAGCATAACAACAGCGTTCATTCACTCTATGAATAATCACAGTATGAAATGAATACTACCCACATTTAAACCCTCTTCAACCAACAACATTGCATTTTCATTCAGTAAATCAAAACAGAGCAGCAGCTTTGTAATTTTAGCAAGATGGCGACCGATACATCAGCTCTCGTTAATTTGTTAAAATTAATGTATTCTTGTACACGAATTGAAGCAATTTTCATTAATCCAGAAATTAATGCTAGCATTCTTGATTTTGGAAGTATTCCAATTGAAACAGTTGTACCAGCACATTTTCGTAATTATGTCTTTTCTGTAACACTTACTAGCCGACCAGGGCCTATTTTTGTAATACACAAAGCTTTTCATGACGGCTTCACTTTTCAAGGGGCCGCATCTATTTGATTTTATCTGATGTCCGAATTATTCTGGTAATTGTTATTTGGAACGCTTAAGCTGGAGTATGTAGCCGCCCTGCTGTCATAATGATCAATATTTGTAATTTATCTGAAATTATTGTCTTCTCAATCAATATTTTTTTCGATTTTTCAGATCAATAACACCTACATACCTATGATTTTGATTAGTGAATATCTCGATAATTATTCAGTAATTTATTAACACCTCGAATAATCAGGAATCATATTATTACAGGTAGGTAGAGATAATTAAAAAATGGACGCGTCCACTAAATTTTCTTTACAAACATTTGAAGTAGGTAGGTATGTATGTAACAAGCAGTGGGAGAGCGTGCAGTTTTATATTGTACGATCTCTGCTTGCTATATTTCCAAAGCCAAGTTTCTACTTATTGGATGAGGTGTGTTTTGTTTATGTTTTTGTTTGCATCTATCAATATCTGCAGCATTTTTCCCAACGCGGTTACTTCAATTTAAAATTCTGACTAACAGAACGTTTTAACAAGATCCTAATACAACCAAGCTCGGAACAATTTAGTCTCTGAGCCAAGAGACAATCTTGCATCGGTACCGGCTTCGACAGTGATTTATGACACTTTTTGTGTCTAGACCAGCCACTTCATCCTTCGGATGAGTGAGAGATGCATTGTAGGCATGGCAACGACCACAGATATGTCAAGATAATTAATGAACATCTGACGAATTAGCTTATGGCTACATTTGCTTCCAATTCACACTAATATGCACACACGCACAGCTTGCACTTTTACGAAATGACCATCGAGAGGAATGTGACGTAGCAACAAACAGATCACATCGACAGTTGGCGACAAAAGAAAATAGTCGGAATGCCGATACCACGTCGTGGAAGTCTATTTCAGCGGCAAATGCGGCGGCACACAGTTTTAGCCGAGCTAAGAGCGTAGGCGCCTTGCGACCTTGGCGGACCTAGCATCGGTGGAACGGTGGAAAACGAGACTCGGTACCATTTTAGGCCGCGCCGACGGCCGCAGCGGTCGGCGGCCGGGTCAAGTTTTATTGTCTCCGCGGCTCGGTTGCATAATTCGCGAATCGCTAACCGAGCCGCTCGCTTCGAAAATATCATGTGCACAGCCGAAAGTTCGGGTCCGCCGAAGCGGTCTTCCCCTCGGCCCGTCCGAAGATCATTAACTCGGCGATAACCCATTTGGACGGGCGCCGTCGCAGACGTTTCGACACGGCGAGGGCCGCCCCCGCCCTGGCCGGCCGCCAGCTTTCGAAAACTCGCAAAATTAAACGGAGACGCGTGCCGGTCGGCAGGCGGCGGGCGAGTGCCACTTACACCAGTACACCGCGACGAAATCCTTTTCTTCCAGCACTCTCTCCAACTGTTTAGCGGTGACCTCTTCGATCTGGGGTTCGACATGTTTGCTCGGGGCGGGGGATTTACGCGCGGTCGCGGCGGCGGTGAGCAGTAGCACAGCCGCCAGAGCCTTCAGCCACCGAGCCATGGCAAAGACACGCGCGGACTGACGCCCGGCCGCCGCCCGCCCTGCGCAAGCGCCGCCCGCGCTCCCGCCCGCGCATGCGCACGCCCGCACGACCCCGGCGCCCGCGCTGCTTCGGCTTTGTTTACATCGCGACGCAATGCCTCCGGTGTTGCGAATAATTAACCTCCAAATGCGCTTCGACGTGCAATGCGTGTACAGACAACATAAATACTTACATATCTACAATCTATCGCCACGTTCCAGTCCGAGTACCTACTCCGTAGTTTCTTAACTCATCTTTCAGTAAGCACCTACCCTAGCAATGTTGCGGTCTTACTCTGTCGAACGAATTAGCGTTTACAGCAATATCAAACGCAAAATACAGTAAATAAACAGTTTTGCACGTTCACACCCTGTTTCTGAAAGTCTGATCAAGTCGCTGTTTAGTAAATTTACCGTCAAATCGACAAACTAAAAATCTTAGGCTAAAACGGCGAGTCCAATATATGCGAACACAGCACTAATCATACCTTCTTAGCTATTAATTAATAGTAGAATCATTAATACATTTCTCTTCGTTAGATTTGTTCTATAAGAACAAATCTCATATGGAACAAATTTAACTTAGAGATGTATTAATGATTTTAATTACTATAATTCTGTAAATACATAAGTGTTATGGTCGCGATTCATATTTTGATCAAGATACAACTTGACACTGACCTGCAAAATGCAAAAAACGTAAGAAAATTTGAATTTCGCAGGCTACAACTGCGGATCCACTTTAACTCGTATTTTGTAAATTTTATAGGGGAGCGTATGGTTTGTCTTTAAGTTTTTTTTCCAATTTTCTCGGAAATTATAGATATTTTTTTTGTTCGGAAATTATTAATCTTTCCCCTCCCATACTTTTTTTTCAGGAAACCTGAAGCGATTTTCTATGTGAACCTAATGAATGTTTTCTGCTATGTTTTTATAAACGGAACTTCTATTGATCAACAACGTGGTCAAAAAAGACAAAGCTGTAAAGGTGAAATCTCACGAGTTGCTTGAAAATGTACTCGGACGTAAACTGCAAACTCAAACTCAAAGCATTTATTTCAATTAAAAAAATTGTCAAAGACTGTCAGTTAGTCAGAATGTTGAAGCTAGTTGCCCATTCCAAAACGTAGATCTCTATGGAGAAGAACAGGCAAGAAACTCCAAGGACACTATTTTAAATCAAGACAATACAAAATCCTGGCTACATTATTCTTGTTGCTTCTATAAGTATGTGAGAATAATGTAAAAAAATATTAATAAAAAACAATTCATAGGACATACCGGTTTCCTCATGATGTTTTCCTTCAGCGTTTTGAGAGCAGTGGTGAAGAAATGGTTTACACAAAGTAAAGCGCCTGTCTGGATTCGAACCCGCGACCTACAACTCGTTATTCGAGGCCGTTACCACTGGGCCACCACTGCTCAAATCTTATGAACATTCTTACGGAAATAGAAGTTGCTACGTCAAGTTATGCAGAATAGTTTCAGAGTTAAAAGAGTATTCGATGCGAGAGCGAGTGAAACGAGCTCGAAAATGCCCGCACCGGAAAGGTTAGGTTTTCTTTAGAACATTCTTACCTACATAATAGGATTTACTTTGTCGATTCACCAGAAATTTTGAGAATGTATGATCGAAGCAAGCTCGAAAATTTAAAGCAAGGCCTGCAGGTATAGGTTAGGTTTTCTTTTAACCATTCATACAATCATACAGAGATAGTAATGACTTTGTCGACGAAAATCGTGCGAACAAGAGCGCACGAAGCGAGCTCGAAAATGTAAGGACCCCCGCCTCGTAGGTATAGATTAGGTTTTCTTTTAACAATTCAGAAATAGATATTACTTCGTCGACGAGAACTGTGCGAACAAAAGCGCACGAAGTGAGATCGAAATTGTAACATGCTTACATTTTCGAGTTCACTTCGTGCGCTTTTATTAATCTACTTCAAAAAAGGAGGAGGTTATATGTTCGTCTGTATTTTTTTTTCTTTTGTCCATTCGTGCATTATAGTCCCAAGGGGCATTTCTTACAAGCCTTAAACCTATTCTATCTACAAACAGACTAATAAATGGTAGTATGTGTTTAGATAATAGCTCTCTAAAGTTGGTTTTTACCTATCTATTAGAAAATCATAGAAAATGTGATTTTCTAATAGTTAGGGTAAAACCCAACTTTAAGGGTAAACTAACTGAAGTCAAAATTTTTAATCCTCCATATTACCAATCAGCTTGATTAAGTGTGAAACATGTTTAAAAAGTGGACTCATAAAAGTCATTATTTTATGTACTGTAGATCAGCCAATTATTTTAGTTCAATTATTCTATAAAAAAAACTCTATTCTGGGTATAATTATTTAGTAGATATTTTTACATGTTCTTCTATTGATACACACTAGAAGTGCATCTTTACAGGTTTTTACTTAAAATAAAACCGGCAAAGTGTATGTCGGACCGCACGCACATTGAAGGTTCCGTAGTTGAGATGAATTTATCCCAAGAACAAACTTAACATTGTAGTAGAAAAGCATGCTCCCCGATACAATCCAACTGCAAATGTATTTTGTACGCACAATATTGAGAGATCTACCAATTATTTTAAGACCATAGTCTTCTTATAAGTTTCCTGTAATCTACAAGTAAAGTATTAAACAGTATTTTTTTTTTCAATATTTTAGCGTTAGTAGTTTCGGGGAAGTGGCCAATTTTCATCTATTTTCTGAAATAACTTTAAAGCTATATGTTTCAAACTTATAAAAAAACTAATATTTGAGACCCTCATAACAAGCCCTTGCATTTGATATGACACAGTTTGCAAAACTTTTTTATTTTATTTTCTTATTTGCCCCAAAAGTGACCCTCATATTAAAAAATCATTTATTTACGATATACGACCATGTTTGGGTCACAGAAATATATGCACCAAGTCTCAACTTAATCGGTCCAGTAGATTCGCAGCAAATCGGCTGTGACAGACAGACAGACTCATGAGTGATCCTATATCTGCTTGTCACAATGCAAGCTCGATATATACATATAAAAGAAATTCGTTTATAATGGCTACTATTATATACAATAAATTACCAAACGCCTTTAAATAAAAGCTTAGCTTTAAAAAAACATTATCATTTCAATTAATATATAAAATCTGACACTTTATAAACATCATATTGGTAACTGATGTAATGATATGACATTTTTAAATTATATAATGTACCTATTGTGAAATTAAATATTTGCACACCACATGTAATGGTAAACGGGCCACATTTATAATAACATCATACTACTTTGTACACCTACATTTTGGCAAATAAAGTTTTATTATTATTATTATTATTATTATTATAAGGGTTCCGTTTTTTACTATTGAGGTACGGAACGATAAAAATACCATTTTTAAGGTTACATTTTCAACTAGGAACCCTCATAGTTTCGCCATGTCCGTCTGTCTGTCAGTCGGGCTTAGCTCAGAAACTCCTAGTACTAGAAAGCTGTAATTTGACGAATATTTCGTCACTAGGTACTAAAAGCATCTCTTATTTATTTTTCTCATAGAGGGGGATGAAAGCAAAGTGTGTCACACGGTACCAAAATGATTTAACCTCGAGCGACGAACTCAAACTCAAACTCAAAGCATTTATTTCAATTTTTCCATTTACAGGCACTTTTGAATTGTCAAGGAGTCGGTCAGTTAGAAATATGAAGCTAGTTGCCCATTCCAAAGCGTAGTAGGTACCTATGGAGAAGAACGGGCAAGAAACTCCATGGACACTCTTTTAAATTAAATTGATACATAAAGATTAGTACAAAAAAAATGTTGAAATTATAACCAAATGTGAGGACGATGTAAAATAAAAAACGCGTCCATAGTAGAAAGAGAAACAAAAACAATTTCTAAATATAATATTTACAAATAAGCCGAGGACGCTAAGAGGTGACCAGTCCCAACTAACGGCGCCCGTTCACGAGCATGATGCATGGATTAGCACCATTCAGCTCAACCATTTTGAAGGGAGCTAAATGATCCAACACACGCGCCACCATCAGCGAGACATCTGAGTGAGCATGACGCCAGGGCCCATTCAAGTCAATTACATAACCGGTAAATGGTAGCTCTATTATACATAGTACTCACACCTGTGCAATGCAATTATACAATACAATACGTACGTACGACGTACTTTGAATCCCTCGCTACGCTTAGGATTCTACTCTAGAATCCTTCGCTTGGCTCTGGATTCAAACAATCGCTCTCGCCCTCAATACATTATTTTGGTCCCTTATGACACGATCTACTATTTCTTGTATATGGTGTGGGGTATCGTTGGATAGGCCGTTCAAAAATATTGCGGGTCTGTGAAAACCATTTTTCGATTCGGGGATCCGTTTGCGTGATATTAAGTTAATTTTTGTTTGAGTCGTGTTCCGCTCTGGCAGCTAAATGGTTGTTTTTGCATAAATGTGAAAAAAATCATGGCATTAGTATTTTTATCGAAATTAAAAGGAAAACTACGAGTATCACAGCGGCTTTAAAAGTTAACGAGTAATGGTCGATCAACTTACATTTGCAGTTGGAGAATTGACCGTGACGTATATCGATTTATGGGAGAACATGTTTTCCAACAACAATGTTACCTAAGTGTATTTTTGAGATAAATTCATTCCAACTACGAAACCCTTCATTGTGCGTGGTGACTGACATGCACTGGGCCACAGAACACTTATGCACTGGGCCGGTTTTAGATTAAGATTTGCCCCTTGGGAGGAGCTACTTTGCTTACTTATTTATGCAAGTGTTGGAGGAATAAGAGAACGTAAAAGCGGGCGTATTTATATTTTGCATACAGTATAATATATTTACGGGGAGGCCTCCAACTCTAAACTGCTTTTTACTGAACATATTTTGACCTTGTTTGGGATTTGATTAAAAAGTATTTATAAGTACCAACTTTTCAAGATCATGGGGCCCCCTGGACCGGGGGGCTCGGGGCGGGCCGCCCCTGCGCCTTTAGTCCGCTTAGGTCCGTTTAGGTTTTCTGTCTAAAAACTGTGCCACTTCTCAACTAAAACCCATAGCGGTCGTAAAATTTAATGACACAAAATAGAGAACAGTGAACTCATGGGAGATTGAGAGCACAAAACCTACTTATTCAGCAATACTTTTATCCTCTATACGAGTAATAGTAGTTTATTTACTAACGAAGACTTGTTGTTTTGATGAGCGCCAACAACGGTACGCTTTGAATATATGTAAGTATAAGTAGAATGACGATAGGTATAAACGGCCTACTAAAGAAATATTAAATACTAGCTTCTGCCCACGACTTCGTCCGCGTGAAGTTTCTTGTTCCCCCATAACCTTCCTCTTAAGATAAGCTATAACCTTCCTCAAGGAAATCCGACTGGTAGTTCCAAAAATTTGAGCGTTCAAACAAAAAAACAAACTCTTCTTAGTTTATTTATGTCATCATCATCATTCTCCTGCCCTTATCCCAATTTATTTGTTGTTGGCGCAACATGTCCCTTTCTTCCTTCTCTATCAGTTGTCATTTCGGTAGTCAGCCCCTTTCTAGCCATATCATCTTTCACACAGACCATCCGTCGTTTCCTTGGTCTTCTTAGACTTTCCTCACGACATTTTCCTCATTCCTCCGCATCAAATGCCAACCGATGACAACCGATTTCCGCACAGCTTTTCAGTCACCGTTGCCACATTCAGACTTCCTCTTATGTACTCATTTCTTATTCTATCCATTCGTGTCACACCACACATCCCTCTTAGCATTCTCATCTCAGCTGCATGCCTTTCATTCATCCCTTTTGTGGCCCAACATTAAGACTCTTACAAACAAGCGCGACACGCGACGCAACACAAAGGCACCGCTTGTAGTGCTACACGCGGTGCCTTTGTGTCGCGTCGCGTGTCGCGCCCGTTTGAAGGAGCCTTTATGATCCTTACAAGACAGCAGGTCTTACGATTGTTTTATATATCTTCCCCTTAAGTTTAAGGTGAATGCGGGAGTCGCAGATTGTCCCCATGACCTGCTGCCATTTCATCCATCCAGTGTTAACTCTACGCTTTACCACCCGATCTACTTTGCCATCGCTTTGCACGGGTGAACTCGTCAGAATTGCCAGCAGCGACGTAGGTACAAGATTGGCTGTAGGTAGATAACACGAATTAATTCCACATACTTCCCGGGCAAACCTTTCTCTTTCAAGGCCCACCACAACACATCCCGAGGTGCCCTATCATACGCTTTCTCCAAATCAATGAACACCATGTGCAAGTTCTTGTGTGCACGTCTGTACTTCTTGCACAATTGGCGGAGTGCAAAAGTGGCGTCCACTGTTCCTCGACCTGGCATAAACCCAAACTGGTTCGGGGTAATCTCACTTAGTTTATACATATAATGTAACATACATAAAAATACCCTTTCCGCAAGCTTCTCGTTTGGCTAATAATAATAACAGAATGTTATCTTCTTACAAAGCCACAATCTGTCAGACTCAAGTTGTACTTAATATTTCACCAATCATTAGAAATTACAAAATTGTCATAAAATAAACATTACGAATCGAAAAGCAAAAGTGGCGTCCACTGTTCCTGGACGTGGCATAAACCCAAACTGGTTCGGGGTAATCTCAATTAGTTAGTTTATATAAGTAACAGACATAAAAATACCCTTTCCGCAAGCTTCTTGGTTGGCTAATAATAATAACAGAATGTATCACATGTTCTAACAAAGCCACAATCTTCAATCTTTTAAGTCTTTGTTGCTGAAATCCTGACATTAGCAGAAATAATGTGTACAAGAAAGTTGATTATGATGCTGCACTTGCACACTTGCAAGCTGTTGAATTTTCCTTTATCAACAGTGATTCTGACGCAAATGAAGCCGCCGCTCTTTTTGCTGATCATCTTTCTAGTGCATTAATACTACACTCGATCATAATTTCCCGACCCTGTAGGAAAAGATTGCTTAAACCCTGGCTTACCCCTGGGTTACTGCGATGTATCCGCCATAGAGATAAGCTGCACAAAACTCATACTAAAGCTGCACAAAACACATCTGCTGAATTGATATACAAAAGATAGAGAAACTTTTGTAACGGCCTTCTGAAAAAGATAAAGAGGAATTACGAAAAATCTTTACTAGAAAATACAAACTGTACTAAAGATAAATGGAATGCTGTCAAATCTATCATCAGTGCATAAAAGCATAAAACCGCTGGGGACCTCCTTTTAGTAACACAGAAAAGTGGTTCAAGTGCTGTAAATGAGATAAACACCTACTTCTCTAATATTGGTAAACTGTTAGCAGATAAAATAACACCAGCTCAAAATAATTATAAATTTGACATAACCCCCATCCCAAATTCAATAGTGTTACTTCCGCCAGACGAAGTCGAAGTTGAAGCATTGATTATGAATCTCAAGAATGACTGTGCTACTGGGTGGGATTCGATCTCAGCCAAGTTTCTTAAATTAGCTAGACACATTATTGTCCCTCATCTAACTAAACTCATTGAGATCTGTCTTACCCAGGGTATTTTTCCGAAAGTCTTCAAGAAGTCCCTTATTACTCCTGTCCACAAGGGGGGAAAGAAGGACGATGTTGGAAACTACAGGCCCATCTCAGTTCTTACTACTTTATCAAAAATATTAGAAAGGTTCTAAACAAAAGGCTCACTAACTTTCTGCAACACAATAAGATACTGGCAGAAGCCCAATTTGGCTTTAGGTCGGGAAAAAAGCACTGAAGATGCCGTAAACCAATTGGTAGATCACGTCACGCTAAAGCTAGATCAAAAACAGAAATGAGTCGGCAAATTCTCGATCTGGCCAAAGCTTTCGACACCGTCATGATTTCTCTCCTTGTGGACAAGTTAGATAAGATTGGTATTCGCGGAAACGCTCTAAATATTTTTAAGGATTTTCTCTGTGACCGTACGCAAAGAGTTAAAATAAAAGAACACGTTAGCTCTGATGCTGAGGTTACCTATGGCCATGGCCACCAGGCAGTATTCTTGGCCCAAGCCTCTTCTTGATTTACATAAATGACCTGTGTCAGCTGCCACTTGTAAATGACAAGATCGTTACCTATGCTGACGATACGGCACTAATATTTCATGGAGGGACCTGAGACGAAGTTCGACTAAGCGCCGAACTGGGACTGCATAGGGTAAGCCACTGGTTTAGAGCTAACCGACTCACTTTGAACCTTTCCAAATCCACATTTAACTTTTTCTAAAATTAAACCTGCCAATTTAGATATTAGACTACATGGCTGCAACTTGGCTTCTTCAACGCCATGTTCATGTTCTACAATCACTAAGTCTACACATGTGAAATACCTTGGTGTGATTCTAGATGAAAAACTTGGCTGGCGACAGCATATAGAACTCACCTCAACGCGGATCAGAAAACTGATTTGGGCATTTAAAAAACTTAGACACGTAGCAGACTTCGAACTCCTTCGCACTGTGTACTATGCGCTCGTGCAGTCAGTCGTTGGATATTGCGTTACTGTATGGGGTGGTGGGTGCAAGACTTTTATGATTCACCTGGAACGTGCCCAAAGATCTCTGCTTAAAGTCATTCCCACCAAATACTTATACGAGAAGTGTGAAGTACTCACAGTAAGGCAGAATTATATTCTGCAAGTAGTTTATAAGCAGCACAGTATTACCCTTTATAATGCACAAGTAATAAGAAGCACACTATAAAAAACGTTTGTTTACCTTTACGCTTTCACACAGCGTCCGCTAGGCGACAGCGGGTATATCTTGCCGCTTTTCTTTATACTCGTAATAAATTAAACAAAATCCTAAACATATATCCCCTTACGACTGGTGAAACAAAAAAGAAAGTAAAAATCTGGTTACTGACACAGGACTACAACGCAACTGAAAATTTAATGCAATCAACATAAATATATAAGAACACAAAAAAATTGTATTCACACACATACACACACACACACCCCAATACACACACATGTAGACACACCCACTCACACCCACGCCCACATGCACATTGACATACCTGCACCCATAATTCTAATATTATTTTGTTCATCCTAGCTGAATTGCAATTTATTCAAATTTTATTACATACTTTTATTTTTGTACTACTATTTTTTATTTTTAAAATTAATATTGTTTTAAATTCAATTATTAATCTAAATTTTAATCCTGATTTTATTCTAATTTTATTTTCTAATTATATATTTTTTTCTTTTTTTGTGCCTAAGTAAGTAAATGTTTAATAATAACTATTGAAATTAATTTTAGACACATATTACTATTTTGTCACCTTTTGATGCATAACACTTGCTCAATTGTAACCTAAACTGAAGAAGTCACTCGCTCCTGAAATACAGGTACAAATACCTAGCTCTGGAGCCAGGGTCTCACATTTTTCTGTAACGTGTTTTTATGCCAATAAAGATTTATTATTTATTATTATAATCTATCAGATTCAAGTTATACTTAATATTGCACCAATAATTATAAATTATAAAACTGTCATAAAATAAACATTACGAATCGAAATCTGTGTCAAAATCCATCCAAATGATTACAAATTAAATCTTTTTCCCTTACCACCAAAATAAATGCAAACCAAATCCCTATACTAGTATCTCCCCCTAGTGGGACGACACTGAACTAAAAAAGTTAATTGTCTGTGTGTCGTTTTTGAACGAACCAATGAACCCTTGATTTGAAAATCGAAAATGTCAACAAATAGTGACGCTAGGTTCGACCACTGATATCGATAGTAGAAAAGTATTTTTCTCAACTATGACGCCGATGTAATTTTATTTTAGGATCTTAACGTACATTATACTCTGAAATAAATGATATTCTATACTAAGAAAAAAAATCTTCAGTGAAACGTTCCCAAGTGACACAGTTCGATTGGAAATGTTTATTTTATGACAATTTTAACGCCATAGAGGTTCAATGTAAACTAGAGCAGACAACGCGAACAAAATGTTTGCAAACCATAGAATATAAAATTAAAAACAGACATTATCTTACCTACCTTAGGATGTAGGTAAATATATTCTGTTGCCACATCTCTGAAAAATAGGATTATAATATCTATTTAAAAAAATATAAATATAAATTATGGATGACGTTACTTAAACGTCATTTCTATGAAAAATGGGCTAAATTATACATTTCTATTATACTAGAAATGTAACATAAATATTAGTTTATTTCAACGAATAATAACTGTCGATATTCGCCGTCGCTCATAACTGCGAGTCCCATCACTACATAAGATGAGTCAACCAATCAGCGTTTACCGCAAACGTCATTTGTCACGTGGAGGGGAACGCCGGAGAGCGGTTTCCGAACGGAAAGGCAGCCTAACTTTTTGTTTCGCAGTCTCGCGCTGTTAACAAATTCTCGTGACGCGGCCGGTTCTAATAAAATAAGTTCGACTTGTGAATGTGAAGTGCCTTGTGGAATATACAATGGATATTATTTATTAATTGTCACAGTACTGTGCAAAGTGTTGTATTTATTTCTTCGCAAAGTTTTGGTAAGTTTAGTATACTTCAAAGTTTCAGTTTTTCAAACCTATGAATGTTTTACCTGGCCGATGTATTGTTTGATTCTGTCGCAATCTTATCACGAATTTATAGCTCGATAGTAATTTTTTTGCTGTTTTGTCAGGAATCTTGAGAGAATCTAGTTAGAATGCAGGTGGGTGGAAAAAAATAATAAGTGTTATTGATAGCTTTTTGTTTTTAATTTTGTTTACGGCTGACTTTGGCCAGCTCATTGATTGCTCACCTACGCAATGGGCGTCATTACCATAGAATATTAATTACAGTAGATAAAAATGTTACAGATGATGGTGTAATTATTTTCCATGAAGTTTTTTTTTATGAGCAGTGATAGGTAGTAACGTCCTGTCTTTGATAACAGAAAGCCTATATTTCATTCGTTTATTACTCCAACAAAATAATTAAAAAAAACTTATTGTGTTACATATTTAAAAATAATAACTAAAACTTTTATATACATCAAAAACTGAGTGCCGGATGAGGATTTTACCAAATAACTTGTCACCAGCACACATACCTATTTTCATTATGCTGCTAAGGGAATGTACTTTTGCTCTAAGTTTGTGTACTGTATAGTCGCAAACATATTTACGGTACCTATTATTATATTATGTATGCACTGAGCAAGTATAGTCATCCTTGCTTGTTCCTCCTTTGTATGACGAGCCCTTTGCATGGCTCCATTTTATGAAAGTGCAGATCGACTTAAGTGTATGTGCTAACTTGGTCATAAAACTAAGTCTGCCTGATGGCTTGGGCTAATCCGGGATGAATAAGTATTTATCCGGGTTTTTGCACAAGCCTTCAGGAATATCTCAAACCTCAATATCTTTATTTCAATCCTTGATCAATAAAATAGCCTTAAGAGGTCATGGTCCTTTACTCAAACACAAAAGAAATTAAATGTCTGTGTATAATCCAGAATATTATTTGAACGATGTATTATCAAGTCTAGTTTGATTTATTTGATAAAACGCTTTTATTACTTAACCGCTTGCACGCCGCTGTCGCATGAAGTCAAGATCCCTCGCACCCCGAACCCGAACCTTATTGCGTTATAATAGAGTTGCAAACCGCGTGGCCTCTGACTCCTATTCGGTGTCAGTGGGGACTGAAGGGTTCGGGAGTGCGTCTCCTGTTCGGAGACAACGGGGACTTACCGGTTAAAGCCTACAGTTACAGATACTGTAACATATTATAAATCAACACTAACTGTAGCTAATGTTAAAATTATCTTATATCTTCATCATCATCTGCCTTTCCCCAACTGTCTTTCAGTTTAACCGGATGCAGCTGAATACCAGTATTTTAAATGGAGCAACTGCCTATCTGACCTCCATAATCCAGTTACCGGGGTAATACAACACCCCTTGGTAAAACTGTTTGTCAGACTAACATGCTTCAAAATTACATTTAATAATATTCCTAGTAAACATTACTTAGCTGCTTGCAAGTAGTACCCATACTATTAAAATTGTCATTAGCACAGTTACTACTTTTACTAGATAAACATTAAAACTTCACTACTAAAAGTAATTTTTTAAACAACAATATAATATCAAAGTCAAATAATTTATTTAAAATAGCCACTTAGAAGGCACTTTTGAACTTCGAAAATGATTATGATAATCATACCCAAAAAAACAACTCAAAATTGGTTGTATTATTCAAAATTTACTTTATTAATTTGATAGCAAAAGGAAGCAAGCCACGTCTTTATCAGTATTATTATGTTAGTAAGATTATATCAATGATTTTATCATTTTAGAGCTGATAGCAAGTCTTTGTTCGGAACAATCGACCGCGCGGCCATTGTTTTGTGGCTGACACTAAAACACAAAAAAAATTGGCACATCTGGGCCTCACACAAGGCTAGTTTCGCAATTTTGTACCAAAATTGGGGAAACTGTTTTGGAAGATTTGAGGCTCTGCTTGTAACTGCCTTTACTTGTTGAGTATGGACCCAGAGTTTTAGAAGCTTTGGGTACATATTAGTTCTTCGACTCGGTAGATTATTCTCAGGGCTGCTTTCAGACTTTCTTGAAAAAGTTTTCAGATTAATTCTAAGTTATGAAAGAAAATAACTTATAATAGGTACCTAGGAACGAAAGTATTTTCTGCTCTCATCATTTTCACAACACAAACAACCACTATTTTTATTACTAATATCCTGACTGAAAACGAAGTCACGAACGAAAGTTTTAATTACTTTCAAACTTTTCTTATTTGCGGTACCAGCTCCTGCTGTCTGTACAATCTGTGTATGTCTGTGAGCACAAGCTTATCCTCATTTTCCGTGAATATCGGAGTCGGTGTCATTAATTGGTAGGTTTGTATAATAACCAACACCATCAGCCTACAGCAGTCTACTGCTGGACATGGACCTCTTTAATCGCACGCCATTCATCTCGATTCTCTCTCTCACATTTATATAATCACGTCTTTGACATATTATGGATATCGGGCGTGCAGCGTTATGCCCGGTGTGGGTGAAGTAGGTGACTAAATTGTCACCTACAATTACCTACTCTGATCAGAATTGGACCTCATTCGTTATTGACTATCTACGCTTGAAGCCAATTTCAGCAGTAAACATAGCTGACAGGTGTTTTATAAAATTATTATAATGATAGAACCATTTTGCAATTTTGTAAGTTTCATGTCTCTATCTTCTGATATCTAACCAAAATCACCAACGTACGACTTATCAACAAGATAAGTATGACCAATGAGTAATATTCCAGAGGCTTCCAACCAATATCGTTGATTAACATTGTCTTCTTCGAAATTAGTAAAAGTCACCTCATCGATACCTAAGTGCTACAAGATACGTAATAGGTGCTTTTTCCATACTTTTCGTGGGCTACCAAAACTATTTAGGAGTGCAGGAGTCTATGCTTCTCAGCTACACAACTACACAAGTCATTGATTCGATTGTCGGGTCGCTTTAAACGTTTGGTTTATTTCCCAGTAATTTTCAAGAGAGGAAGTCCTTATCATACATTCCAAAACATATCGTTTAATACCTGCAGGTATAAAATGCCACCATAATTATAAATTATTTATGTCGCAAGATAATAGCGCCGGTGTGATAAACTCCAATACTCGTTCGTAGAACAGCGATAATCGCTATCAAACGTATCGTCAACCTGATATTGTAAGGACGCTTATCATAAGTTTAGTGACTACGTGTCGGTACACCAGTGAACATCCAACATGGGCGAATATCGTGCGGGTAAAGCTGGCATCAACGCTGAGGCTCAGGCCAGGATCCACAGCAAATACAACGATGACATCGCTCATGAGACCCTCGCATGGATCAAGCTGCTGACCGGTGAACCAGCTAACACCGCTGGAACAGCCGAAAATTTTTACGAAGTTCTAAAAGACGGTACTTTGCTATGCAAACTCGTCAATTCTCTGCAAGAGGGTTCAGTGAAGAAGATCAACCAGTCTACTATGGCGTTTAAGTGCATGGAGAACATCAATGCGTTCTTGGATGCCGTAAAGAAGCTAGGAGTGCCACCGCAGGAAACTTTCCAAACCATTGATTTGTGGGAGAAGCAGAACCTGTACTCTGTCGTCGTGTGTCTGCAGTCTTTGGGACGTAAAGCCGGGAACTTCGGTAAGCCGTCCATTGGGCCTAAGGAGTCTGACAAGAACATTCGTGAGTTCAGTGCTGAGCAGTTGAAGGCCGGACAGAACGTCATCTCTCTCCAATATGGCACCAACAAGGGCCAGCAATCCGGCATCTCATTCGGCGGCAGACGCCAAATGTAATATGTTTAATGTAATTAATTTATAATGATTAAATTAAAATGTAATAAATGTTTTGTATTTTTTAAATGTTCGCCTTTCATTTGTTAAAACAAGGTGTGGTTGTTCGTCCCTAGCTAACGTAATCTCAGATTAGATAATACAACTATTTTGTACTACTGCAGTGGACTGAAGTGCTTGGTTGATTTGTTACTAAGAAGTTAATTCTTAATTGTTTCTTTCATCTATAATCATTCTTCAGAAATACTTTCAGACTTTATTTAATGGCAATGCATATCACAATCGAATAACCATACCTTTCATGTTTGGAGTAAAGTATACTGTTTTACAAGTAGTTACTATCAGGTACGACTATCGAATTCCGACACCTTGAAATACCATTTTTATCATTAACTTGGCGACTGTAATAATTATGTTGTTTTATATCAGAACTTGTAAAATCACCTACTTATTAAATTACTTTAGTGATGATAATACGGTAATTTCTAAGTCTGAATGGAGGTAAGACAATCGTAAGAAAAAAACAAAAGGCTCATCACGACAGTGATTACTTATCCCTACAAGATTTTGTACATTGCAGGTACGTACTAACTTAAATACCTATTTGCACTTAACACATTGCAGAAGGTACTCTACCTAATGTACGTATACTAAAGAAAATAAGAAATAGACATCAAATTAGACCAACTTTAGAAATGGAGCGAATAAACTGTAACCATCATAAATTATTCCGAATGAGCGGAAGTCATACACGTTATACACAATATAAACAGAATTAATTCTATTTTTAACCGACTACGGTGAAGCTAAAAGGGTTATTTTGTTGACTGGTATGTATGTGTATGTATTACCGAGCTTAACTGAAGCTTATTCAGTTAAGCTCGGTAATTACACCTGATTAACCAGAATTGAATGAAGCAGGTTATCAGTTTCATTTAGCATGAATTTTGCAGGTATTTAACACGATACAAGGAACTGGACATAATGATTAAGATAAAAGAATTAATTTAATCTTCACATGACATTCACACGAGTAACTAAAGTGGCATAATTGTTCATATTCCCAAGGCGATCAGACAATGCAGCCAGTGCTGGTGATAATCCTTGAAAATATAATAGAGATCTGAGACACGAGGCTAATTTTACTCACTACTTAAGATTATTTTAATCACTCTGTTAAAAACGTGCTAATACAATGAAAGGCAGTGATGAAACTGCGGACTGCCGTAATATTGGCAAAGATTGGAAAATGGTTTTTTTAGCACTGGAAATAGGTTATTTCAAAGCCAATCATAACGAAAGAGATATATGCTTGATGATAAGTACGTAGGTACAGACAAAGGTGTTAAAATTCTAAAAGAGAAGAAGAAGCAACAAACAAACGATGGCTAGATTGTGTGATAGAAGATATGTCTAGAAAAGGATGATAAACTTCCAAATTTAGCAGTCATCTCAGAAATAAGGTCATACCTTTCTGAGATGACTGCTGATGTTGGAAGATGACATGCTGCGGCTATAAATAAAGTGGCAAATGGCAGAAGTATGATAAAGAAGAAGCAATATAAACTGCTCGAATATTTAGCTTTAGTTCAACATGTTGAATCAGAGGATATTGAGTTAGCTTAGGTATTACTTGTAACTCTAACATGTAAGATAATGTAACTACCTTTCGGCTTATTTTATTGTAAACTTTCTTTATGTTAATTTTGAAGGTGCAAATAAACATTATTATTTATTAAATTACATTATTGGACATGCCAAAATCTACTATCAGTTTAGTCATTCCGACCATATTTATGCTTTGATTCTTGCAAAATGCAATCATCACCAAAAAAATAATATTTTGTCTTTGACTACTTATAGCAAAAACTCCAATAACTTTTAGAATTCGATATCTAAATTAGAAATTGAATCGGATTTCCGGCTGATTCCGCAAATAACGATAAAATAAACTAACAAACAACTGAATGTTTAGTAAAAAAAACATAACTGAAATATTTAGTAGGTCTATTAACAAAGTTACCGTTTTACCTTTTAGCAAAATGTCGAGGGGAAATCGCTCCCCTGTTCGAACCTTGTTATTTGATGACGTCACCTAATATTGATCTATCTTTTGCAACCACAGCCGTTGCTAAGGCTCACGAACTCCCAACACCGCCCTACAAATGATAACTATGTTTTGGAGCAACTATTGAGAATTGAGAACGGTTTACGTAATCGTGTCGTTATATCCGCCGACTACATAGAACAATACTAATATTGCAAGTCTCAAGGAAACACTGTAATTATATGAACCAAAAGCAGACTGTAATAATTCTTATGGCTACAACAACAGCTCCTAGATTGGTGTAGCAAATGAATTCTTGACTCGTGCAACCGCTATCAAGGACAATCAAGCAAGTTTACCTAAATGCGGCAGTAACCGATGATTTCTAATAACTTAATGATTATTACTGTTATTCATTGGAAATGGAAACGTCGGATCCTTTGATACGGCGTAATGTAAAGCAAGTGATGGATAATAAAAGCAGTATCTTTGAAGATAATCCATCTTTGAACGATTGCTAGTTTTTGCTTTGCAAGACCCCTATTTTGATACAAGTCGTTTAGTCCATTGCAACATTTGATGTGTTTGTTCGAACCTGCTAAGTACTAGTTGTTATACAATAGATGAGAAAGCTACAATAATCAATCATGTTGTAGTTTAGCTAGAGTTTCTAAATTGACAATCCAATCGCCAGTGTGATTCATCAGAATTGTAACGAGGTGTCTGGACCACAATAATAACAACTTGCTGTAGGTAGTCTTCAAAGATCTTCTGCAATCTCCGGTATGTCCGATATTTAATTTACTTTTATATTCATCTGCGGATGGTCGGATGAAGTTTCATTAGGTAGAATGAAATGATTTTTAACCAAATGCAAGAATGTCAGTCTTGTATTGAAAGACCTTAATAAATAATAATAAATTCTTTATGTTATGTATTATTCTTATAATTAAGTATAAGAAACTTACTAGTAAGTTTCATATACTTAATTAATGTAAGTTTATTATCTATATAATTTTAAAGTATTATTTAAAAGTTTGATATTATCTGAATTCGCTTCATGTGGACGACGCACAAGCGAAAGGAGAACTTTACTCGTTCATCACCCCCACAAAACTTCTCAGAATAGGAGAGTAGATGTTCTCCGTCACTGTCCTCAGAATATTGTTGTCACTGTTCCGCAATCTTGTTATTAAGGGCGATTATTTTTTGAATGACTGCATAAAAGTCGTCAGTTCAATTCAGCGCTAACATCTCAGATGCGCTACAAAAACGGGGCAGTCCCAACAGCATTCGGAATACATTATTATATTGGATGCGCAGGACCTCCATCGATCTTTCGGTAAAGCCGGCCCACAGACTTCCCGTGTACATACCCTGGCAATAAGCTTTGAAAAGGGTTATTTTAACCTAATTAGTACAACGGTAAAACCTGTGCGCCAACATATTCCCTCTGACCGCCAGTGCCCTGCGCTCCCTCTCTATGTCCGCACTGTTTTTAAAGTCGTCGGTAAATATGTGCCCCAAGTACTTAAATTTATTTACTCGCCATAAACTCAGCCATTCAGAGTAAAACTTGGTACATAGTCGAGGGCCTTAGTAGCTGAACATTAGAAGAAATATTTCCAAATGTAGCAATGAGTGAATACTTAGGACTCTAAACCTGATGCCTAATGCATTATCATTAAAGTAATTACAGAATTGTGGCAATTTTCACATGTTTACAAAAGTTTTGATATCGTTAATTCTATGAATGTTGACGTCACAGTCATTAGCACGACTGCGACTGCCCGTCACGGTCGTGTCAGCACCCCACAACGGAAGGTCTGGTCACGCGCCGATAGTAGCGGAAATACGGATATCCGAATAGGACAACGCTAACTTGTCCCCAAGAGTAACAGAGAGGGACAATCACGCACATGGGCATTGTTTTGTATCAACAATAGCTAATAAGAGTAATGTTAAAACACGAGAAAGTATTGTTAGTCTAGTGTAAAAAGCCCATTTGCATCCCAAAATTCAATGTCGAGTTGGTTTGGCTTAGCCATCGCTAATGGCTTTAAATGAGGCTACAGTCACACTTATAAAGCGCTCTGTACATGCCCGAAATGATAAATTGAAACAAAGAGTTTCTATGGCTATACAAAAAAAGTAGTATTTTCCAGCTCATTGTCGAAATATGTACAGCAATTCATATTCACGTCAGCATCACAATATGCGTTTGTTAATACTACTATTTGGATGCAAAGCTGTACAATGATTCGAATGTTAAATTTAATAAGGAGTCTATAAAAAACCGTTTACTCATTGCTTTCCATTTCATACACACTGTATGAATATAATTGTATGATACTTATCAGTAGTGAAAGCCTCTGGAAACAACTCGTAAAGTTCTCAGTCGAGGCTATCGCCACTTCAGAACGATGATTTAGCAACATCAGCGTACAAATCTTCGATAGTAACGACCTTACTATTTAGAAAGTGTTAATTTTTGAGCAAAATAGCTGTGGAATGATCAGTTTTCGTATTTTGTCTAGTTGTTGCAACATCTCCAAACGAATCAGCATTCCCACGTTATACGATATCGATCGTTCTTGCAAGGCTTCTGTACGTTACGCTACAGCGATTCAGTTTGACTTCTTGTCCGAAGGCTCTTTTACCGTTATCGTGTCGGGCCCCGGTCGACCAGATTATCTGGCACTAACGGGATGATATCCGTTTTACGATCGCAATGGCAACTCTGTAGCAAAGTTGCAATGCAACTAATTGCACCCAACATTAATTTTATATCGAGGAAACTCTTGCTCTGAATATTGCATTTGCGTGCGATTGCACTAATAGTTGTTCCGCCTGCAGTTTAGTAGTTTCCATCTCTAGGAAATGGTCCATGTTTAGCGTGCAAAATCGTCCTATATATATCACGAATGTATTTGGTTTTTGTTGAATGGTATTTCATAAATCTTAGCGGCAAAGAATTTTTTGTAGAGCAGTTTCCTATTTTTAAAATCACCGTAGCGTGCAGAACAGCTGAGATTTGGCGTGATTCGAGTAATTAATTTACATTACGTCACTAAGAATTGCAGTGTTGTACTGCTTCCATTACACACGTACATACCGTTATTGTAAAGCGGATAATACGACTGTACGTACGAGTCACCCCACTCACCTAGTTTCCTTTGTTTTGGATATTTATTAAATTATATCATGTATTGTTGTTGTTACATAAAGTCTTGTGGTTTTTATATCTACTGTTCCGTTTCTGTACCGTTACTTCCTATTTTTAGTAGGTCCATGATTTCAGTAACTGTTCTTTGTTAACTTTTTCGTTTCTTTACTTTACCGCATTTCTAAAAAGCTAACAAGGTTAATACTGCCATCAACATTAATTATGGATTTACAATTCTTTCTCTTACGGATTTAAGAACATTTAATTTGAATGGTTTCTTTAGCAAACCCAATAACATTCAATCTTTATCGTACTACAGCTAGTCATTCAAAAACCAGGTTAAACGTGTTTCCCATTTCAGTATCATCATGTATCTTCCAGAAACTTCCCCGCAGTTTATTTATATGCAACTGCGCCATTCAGTTTTCCGTCATTCAACCACGTCATTTTCGCTAGGGGGAGTCTGGTATCAATTGATATGGCCCTGTGCTCGCCCCAAGCTGATTTATTCGTTAACCTGCACTGTATTGATACAGCTTGACCTCATTGGTGGTGACATTCGTAATTGGCAATTGCCTTTGATACTTTAGTTGTTAGTTTTAACATAGCATGTGCATGTGCTAATGACAATGTTGATCTGTATCTGATGTACTGATCATTATTGATATTGTATATAGTATTTTCTTGTATTTGTGTTCTGAACCTATTGCTTTATAACAGTGCAATCCATCTTCCTCAGTTCATAGTTTTTGCAGTAAAACGTGTAATGACAAGCAATCCAGACTTCAGACACATTCCAAGTTTTTCTTTTACGCCAAGATCAACGTTAAAGTCATTATTTCATATTGCAATTTAATACTAGCCACTGCGGTTGTCTGTAACTGTTATTCCTCATGGGAATCACGTCTTGACAATTACTTCGATTAATTATTAATTCGATGAAGATTCATCTTTAGTCACAATTTTTGTAACCGAGTATTGATGTTTGTCAATTTTTTTAGTTGCGTGACCCAGCCACTGCAGAAATGTGTTTCTTTAAAGCGCCTGTAACTTGTATAATTGATTTATATCCTTAATTAACCTTGAAGTCTAAGATCATAAACATATTTCTCGATTGTGAATCACGTTAGATCATGGAACGTTCACATGCAGCAAATAACATCAACATTTATTTCTTCATCAGTCATCACTTCGAAACCGCGTAGAGTACTTACCGTTACCGTTGATATTATTTTAATTGGTGCAATCTGTGTCATTACAATAAAATAATCTTATTTCGTAACGGGATGTCTACTAGTCTAGAGATTGCAAGTGCTTAAACTAACACTCGGTATAAATACTGTTCGCACCATGAATACGGCATAACAACCGACTGGAACTAATCATGAAACATTGACAAGTAAGATTTTGCTTAAATTTAAATTTGATTAAGATAAAATTACTAGAACCTTGCCCAAAGATTCAGACATTACACGCGTGTGTTTTTCAACCATATTGTTTATTAGAATTAACAATCAGTGTTGATTAACCGTAACGGTTGTAGTAATGAAAGGAACGACAGGTTAATGCTAAAGTTGAAACGCTTGTAAAGCAATTTGTTGATCTGAGTAAGATGACTTTTGCGATAGATATTGCAGGCCTTGAGGGCATTATTGAAATGTAAAGAGGAAGATGAAGCGCGGATGATATGGCTTTGGCGGCTCGGGAACTACGGAGTCACAGAGTGATAGTTATTTGCGATGCCCCTTTATTATCTTCATCTTTTAAGTTCTCTTATCTCGCTTCTTCTAACGTTTTATGAATAACTTCAACATCATCAATCCTGTTTTAAATCGCACCTTCAGGTTCATTACATAAATTACTACTTCGCAACAGAAAACAGAGAGAAAAGGAAGCAGGGAGGTCTCGTATTAATAATTGCAAGCGGAAATACTAAATCCGTTCCGTGCCGCCGGTGGACTGGTTTGTTTATGTATCAGTCCACGTATCTCGAATACGTCCGCACTGTCGTGATTATGCATTTCATTTTTATTCGCAACCTGCCCCATTATTATGCACGCTACAAGCCCATTAGTTATGTCGTTCAAAACTCCCTTACCAACTAGCTGTGTATGACCAATGACCAAGTCATTCATTCATATTTAAATTCTCGTCATAACAGGATGAACTTGAAACTTTACGAATTTCTACATAATGAGGGGAAAATTGTAGCATGTATGAATAAGATCCAACAGCTTTTACGTAGCATAATGTGATTTATAGAACCTACTTTCCTTTATTCATCTAGGCAAATTACATTTTGCTCGTGTAGTTTACTTCGTGTACTTTCGCCGATAGTCTGATGCTGATATTCAGAATATCAGTTGTTAGTATTCTGCACACGGTCCCAGCAATTTGCATTTCAATTGACATCAGTGTCTGGGTTGCCATTTGTGTGGGCTTTGGATCTGCGATCGAAGGCACCGTACAAACTGCATTTCAATCTCCGATATTATGCTTAACCGTTTTAAGTGACCGCTCAGCGGCGATTGCAATAATGTAAGATTCTCCGAACGTTACATTTACCGCTTGCTGTCGGTACAGTAGGTCCAACTGTGACCGACTTTGTGTGGAACCAGTTTCTTTTGGACGATACCAAAACCGGCGGCGTTGGTACAACCTTGGCATTGAGGGAACTCTATGACTAATGTTTGCACGTTGCTTTTTTTTTTTACCTACTCGTTACGTCAAGTGATGTTGAGGCTCGAGACTTGCGTGGTGGAAATTAAATTGTATTTCGTAATACGAGTAGTTATAGCATTAGCAATAGTTTGCATGTAAATTGCGTTTCCAAAGTCGCTTGCCTGCTTGAAACTAGTTCCATAAATCACTGTAGATTAGGTGTTAATTGCTTTGCATAACGCATGTTGCTAAACGTCAACAGTTTTAAGCCGGACACCTCTATATTTTTGGACATGACTTTGCATAGTGACGTCGCATTACGTCATATTTTATCAAACCATGTTTTCCTATGCTTAACGTGATCAAGTTTTCCTATAAATACCGTTTTTGTATTCATAGCAAAATTAACTGAGGAGTGCATTATTTATGCTTCTACCTATATCGTGATTATATCTGTACTAAGCATCTGGTTTTGTGGGTGTGGATCGAAGTCAGGATTGCTTGGCACATTTCAAGTCAGGTGTTCAATAATGTACTGACACCTACAATACAACATTACCAACTATTCACTATCGGCGCGTTCATCGTTCCAACCACGCGTGCCCGATTGTATCTTAGCGAACATGATTTTCACTGTTCCACCGCATTCTCTTAAAATGTTGAAAGCTTTCATACGTTTCCTCGTACGTTATTTTATCTTGTTTATTATAGAAGTTACTGTTCCAATTGTCTATATAATTTGAAATATGTTGGTCTTGTGACAATCTAAACTGATTTATAGAAACTCATATCTCATTGTTTCTTATCCTTGGCAGCGATAAGATAAAAGGGTAACTAATTGTAGTCAGGTTTGTAAATTTTTCATTTGTAATGAGTGTCTTGTCTTGATTTTAATAAGACACACTTTTAGGTCTCTATTAGGTATGCACGCAGTTAAGTCGCCAGTGAGTTATTCATAACTCTGAATTACATGAATGCATGCTGCAATGCATTCGAGACTAAGCACACTGGAAGACCGATGTCTTTATATTTTTTCCATATCCTTAGAAGTTTATGAATTACAACACGAAAGCAGAAAAGATTAGATGTATTTTCTCATTAGATAAATCAATTGATACATTACCATGCATGATCCAGATCAGACAATTTCCTGTGGTTCTAAAGAATGTAGGTAAAATCAAAATAAATAATTGAAGACATAAAGTCAGAAGTAATTCAGATCAATTTTCGTCACGAGATAAGTAGCGGGCAAATCCCAACCCGACCCCGGAGGTCGGCTAATAGCAATTTAGCTCTGGCACCGCTATGAGTCACGGCAGCAGCCAGTCGTGACAATTTCCACATAAATATTATGAATTATGACGAAGCAGAAGACTCAATTCTGACAGAAATTCACTGTCATAAACTTATTAATGTTACTCTTGACATATAGCTACATATAGTATATACTGCTACATATAGTCAATAGTGCATTATATGAGTGAATCTAATAACTCGGTCAACCGGTAATTTCTGGGATTGGTGATTGCTATTAAAACATTAAAATCGATGCTCCTCAAATTCTATGCCATTGATCCAGTCTGGCATAAACATTAAACAAACATATCAATGAGTCTTGTCATACGAAGCTGTGTTACATGCGAGTTTCGTATCTTACGAGTGTTCAGTATTAATTTTACATTTACATTATCAAAAGCTTTGATAGTATCATTTAACCGATGTATTCCTTTATTTGAACTCTCTTTCCCTTCATTAGCTTCTTTATTTTCAACCTAATTGACATGGTTATTATCTCTAGGGTTAGCAGCAGAATCAGTCAAAATTGTTTAGTGTTTGGAATTTGTTTGTTACTCTAAAGAATAACAATATGTGCAACTTTTTTCCCTTCGTATTCCTATTAAGTTTTTTAAGATATATTATAGTTTTTTGTTTGCTGTAGACACATCTGTCTCTATGCGATGTATGTAGCCACGGCGTTCTTCGTAGATGTTGATTAGGTATATTTGAAAACAACTGAAAACAAAGCGAATGCAATAACAGTTGTTTTGAAAATTATCACTATAGTAATTTATTTGCATAAAGGCTGTGATATGTTTGCTATCAGAATGAAATAAATTAAATTATTGATCAGAGGATTTATTTGCAAAAACTATGTAACTAATCTCTAGACATGGAACTCGAGATCTCTCTAGGAAAAGTAAATGCCTTTTAAACGTATCTAAAATCTCATCTTATCTGAAATCTACATTATGTCCAAATCACGACATCTTTCACTTAACACTGTATTATCTTCTATTACATTGTACGTAAGGTATTCTTTAAAACGGCTATCGTTAAAATTCAGAAAATCTTCTCTTAAATTCTAGTAAACAGTCCGAATTGATTACAAAATTCCACCGCTACGTAGAATACGTCTGTTTGCTTATTTTTGTTTGTACACCGCATTATCAACGTGCTTTGTTTCGACCAAGATTGTAGTTACGAAACCTGGTGTGCGAAACATTCAATTGCTTTGAACACACTTCCACTAGTGGAATTGCTTCACTTATTACTTCACATGGAGTTCTCAAAACAGTTATCATGTTTTGCCCATTTTCAGTCTGTTCTCAAATCACTTCGGTAACCCAAGTACCCTCCGTGAGATTGTCAGTAACACCAAGGCGTTGCTGGCCTTCTTTGGTAGATCGAATAATCGATTTTCCCACCCGTACGCAAAATACGCGCATTGACGTGGAGTTGCGGACACCAGCCCGTAGTACCTATTCAAGGTCATGTTTGCATGTAATTTGAATTTTAACTGTTTCTAAGAATAGTATTTTTGGGATTGCAAAGTAAAAAATGGCCATACGACTGATGACATTAAGTAATATTTTAAACATGCGATGCGACATAATGATTCAAAGTTGCTCAAACTTCACGTGCTTGGCTGTTTTCTGCAGATGTATATTTATAGATTTACAAAGAAAGACATTGAACCAACCCCACCCTTAACTTTTAGTACTTTGTTCCAGTTATATCTCAGAATAGCTGTCTGTTGGACATCATTAATAGCAGTTGACATAGGAAAGTAGGAAGGTGCGGTCTACCGGATAAATTTCCGAAAATGGCACAGTCTGAAGTTGCGAGGTCAGTACGACCAGAAATGGCACACCCATGAACTTGAAAGTTCAATGCGTTTTGAGCAGTAACAGTACACGATAAGGTAGCGATTTTAACGGCAAGGGTTACTTGAAGATCTTTGAAGGTTGGTTTAGAGATCTATTGTAGTGCAAATTGTCCAAAAATGTGAAAGGTCATTGGCATGATTGATGGTTCTGTTGGTTTTACTATAATGGTCGACAACACAGCTTAATAAGGTGTTCGACCCTACGCAGCAGATATGATGATGATAAGTGTTTTAGCAAATTTCGTCGCTTAGATGTGCTTTGTTTGTTTGTACAAGGTTTGGGTGAGCTCGTTTCTTTCTGGTTTTATGTTGAGTATGAAAAATTTTAGTGAACGGTAAATCATCCATCAAATAAATCCGTTCAGGTATAAAATTATTTATATTAGAATATTTATCAGTAGTGGCCAAGTATTTAGAGTACTTTGGGGAGAGGAAAGTACCCATTGGAAAGTTATAATGCCAAACAATAAGGTTAATGGGTGAAACCTAAAGGTTAGTTATGCTGTTGTTAATCAGTGCGTTATAATTTATTCACAACCTTCTGATCTGATTCAGTCAAAGTATTCTAAGATTTCCAACGCATAAAACAAATAAGACTTAATACGAGTTCCATTAGCTTCAATTCTTATAGGTTTAAAGTATCAAGGCTAAAGCAAGATAATTATCAGTTCATGTGAACATGCAACGCAATTGCGCTAAAGAATGCATTCGGATCATTGTTGGGAGAACAATGTACGATTCACATCATTTTATGTCTTGTACTACAGAACGTCGGGAGATTTCGGACATAATTGTTTTGGACAATACCCAATTGACAATGGGGTACACAATGTGTAACTGTATTGTCACATTGAAATGTGTGAACTGAATGCAGGTAAAAATTTAATGGAAAAACCATACGAGTGACCGAACCGTGAACCTCAAATGAATTCTGTACAGATGAGAATTTCTGGACAAGCTTGAAAAGTTAATGTGTGACAAATGAGTAATGAACTAACGAAGATGTTACTGAATAAATACCATGAATAATTATTAATTGACTTGTGCCGTCGAAAATAAACAGACATCGGTGAAGAAATCAAACTTATTGAACATGTTCGACCCAAACGCCCCTGTTCTATTGATTACAAGTGTTAAAACAGATGTGTATGTCTATCTATGACTCACTACGGACAATATTAATAACGGAGACTTTGGAAACATGCAGCCGCCTTTCAAGAACGATAGAAATACAAACAAAAATGGAAATCTTTCAACTTTCTATGAAGGTCATGAGTTCATGACGTGATATTTTCGGCGATTATAAATATTATAATACAATGATCATTGAATTGATTGCAGTCGCTTACAAGTTACAACGTATCGCTCCTACAGATATTTTTCGATATCAAATCGATAAGATTAACGAAACCTTTTGCAAAGTCGAAGAAGGTTTTCATTGGGTGGTAGTTTTGCTGTTAAAGTGTTTGAAGTTGCTGTTTTATTTCAGTGCCTGCATCATTTTTTTTTTGTTCGTGTGGTTCAATGAGTGTTATTCCTGGCTACAGAGTTCTTCACTCATGTACCTAAACTGAGGTTAGTAGGTTGATAAACTTTATCCTTAACAACCTTTACATTATTTAGCCCAATCTTCTGGCTTCACACGATATTCTACAATCAATACGCCTTAAAGATTTAATTCTAAGACGTTAATCAAAATAATTGTATCGACAATGTGCGTCAAAGATTCATTAGCATTGATCATTGTGTAGGTAGTTAAGTTGTTAGAGGTTCCAAAAGTTCTTTTGGGTCGACGCGCGTCGCGTCGACCGTGGTTTGACCTCGATTCTTTCCCGTGACAGTCAAAATCACGCTTTCGTACGCTTTTCTTGTTCGTTTTATCTCGTTGGACTGCATAATTTGCATCCGTTTATTTACGCTATCGCATTGTGCTTATTCATACGTTTTGCGCTTTTCTTCTAATGGTTTTGAATAATTTTCTAAGCCTCAGTCGGAACGGCCGCGGTTTTACGAAGGGAAATTCAATGACCAAATATAAATAATTTCACTTTTCTGTGAAATATTTTTTGATTTTCATGTCTTGATTTACCTACTTTACTATGTCGAGGAAGGAAATATTATTATAATAAATATCCTCTTCGGCTTTTAATTTGTTTACGTACAAAACCTTCGAGTCAACAAAAAAAAACAAAACCTTCGAGTTCTATAAAAAAAAATTTGATACTAATAAAAATATTTACTATCATTCATCTTCAAACCCCATTTTTTACCACATAAGTTCCTCATTTTTATACGACTTGAGTAAAACTGCTCGCTTCAAGATTTGTTAGATTGACTGTCATTATGTGCACTACAATTTAGAGACTATCTGCAACGAGGATACATTTTTTGCAATCTTATGGGTGTCCATCGGGGATGTGAGGTTTAGAAGGTTCCTTCTTCGTCTTTGTCGTTATTCCCTCACTGCTAAGGATTATGACCACATACATACAACGCTTCAAGCTAATATGCGTTCATCTGACTATCCACTACTTACCATCTTACATCTAAGTAGAAAATCTATCACCTACAAAAACATTCAATTTGGTCCAAGTAGGTATCTTTTCTCTCCAGAGACATAAATAGCTCACTGCCATTAGCTCACCAAGTCACCCTCGCCATTAAACGCAACATGGCATTTTTCGTAAGTGCAATCTTCCGTTAAACGACCGCTTTGCAACTAAAAAGAGTTCTTAAACTCTTGCAACACAAACGCTCTTTGGTTATTCCCTTCAGTTTTGACACAAAACGTCACGGTAAGCGACGCTACCCACAGAGTACTTTGACGCTACCACCAAACGTTTACCTATGTCATCATTTCCGATAAGCTGGATTAATTTTACCTGACTTTCACCGTGTACCATTTAACTGTTACTGACCTATAAAATTCCTCTCTATGTGAACCACATAAGGTTGAAAATTTGTAACTCTTCCGAAACTTAATCCAGCTTACTAAAGTACTCCTCACAGTAATATAATTTCGTTTTAAATCTGTTTGTTTCGATAGATTGTGATGAATAAAAGCATGAAATTTCAAGAATATCATTTCACAGTTCGTTGCTCTACTTCTGGTATCTTTGACCGTCAAAAAGAGATCACTTTTGGTCTGGATTTCCTATCAGTGCCTTAATCTTTCACAAGTAACAGTTCCATCTCCACTAGGTGGAATTGAATGAAGTGATGGTAAGTTAATGCAGAATTTGTTTTTCATAACATCAGAGCACATGTTTATATCGATACCTTCAATCATCACAAGAATAGCTTCAAAGTGAAAGTGAATGTTTACATTTCCTCAGATGTAATTGAACATTTTAAAGTTAACAAAATAATAAAAGTCTTGTGTAATTTATTTCCGTTGAACTAATCTCAAAAGTTACTCGACCGATTCGTATAATCCTTTCACCGTTGTAAAGCCTATTTCATGCCAGATCAGTGTCATCACAACTTCTGGACTTTTTTCCTATCTTATAACGGTCAAACATTTCGGAGCTTAAATCCCATGACCCATGTTGCACTTAAGTTCTGTCTCTTTAATACCTTGCACATCATCAACTTTACTTACCTCCTTATGCTGTCTTTCAGTCTCTGTATCATTGCGAATTCTGTAATGAAGCACAACTTCATCAATAACCGCCTGTATATCGGCACAGGGATCTCTTTTAGATCTTCTTTTGCTGGGTAGTCCTTATTATTTCAGTCTTGTATCATTGTGAATTCTATAATGAATCACGACTTCATCTCTTGCATCAATAACCATTTACAGCGTATCGGCACAGGGATCTTGTTCAGATCTTCTTTTGCTGGATATTTCTGGCGTTCTTTGATTTGGTTTTCCTTATTCTATGCTTCTTCATCGTCGCAAAACCTCCAGTTCTTGTAAAACCTCTCATATTTAAGCCAACACGTACCACCCGAGCGTGTTAGGTCATTCTCGGTCGTTTCACTACTCGTATTTAAATATTGTGGTAGATGGAACATTTTTTTGCTTCCGGGCGTCATCCACCGGAACAGCCGCGCAACCATTGTTATTTTTTTTTTTACTATAAACCCAATTACGTAATACTGTGTACATGAAAGTGTTACAGTATATACGCGTTGCTGTTCCGAAAGTGAGTTAATGATATTCTTAGTTTACGGTATGGTTTATGTTCAAGGAATTAAAGCAATTATGATGTGCACCATCATGTTTAGTTATGTAATTGATGTTATCACGTGTGTCTAAATGCTTCCTACTGCCTGTTATATTAAGCGCGTTATGGGAGTGTTCTCGTGATATGAATGCACAATTTGCAGATGCTCTTTCAATCTTTCCGTCTGGTTAATTAATATTTTATGAAGGTTTCTTTGTATGATATGCGGAATAAGGATACTTGATAGACGTGTAGTCCTTATATACAAAAATAATGAGATAAATATTGTGTTGTGATTTGAGACTGAGTCATAGGCGATTAGATTCTGTCCTAATAACGGTAGCACGTTATGATTTTGGTACGTTCAAGGAAAAAAGATTGTTTCCTTAAAATTCCTTGATAACTTGATTCGGTACAGAAGATTTTAAAAACATAAGAAGCTAATATATATTTAATCCCTTGTATCTCTACTGGAAATAACACAAATCATAAAAAAAACCCGTTATTGGTTTGTCCCCCGCCTGCGATAGGTACCCAAAATTCTATAGATTATACATAATGCTTGTTTTCGTCATTTCAGATAGTTTTTGCAGTCGGGGTTTTTTTTTGTAATATTTTTTTTATTTCAAGCTTTTTAGTTTTATTTATAATTATATATATATAATTTATGGAATTGGTTCATTACTAGCTTTTATTTGATATCAATATTGTGTTTATTTTTAAAAAAGCCTTCCCCTTACTTTTTTTGGATTTGCAGATGCAATATATAAATATTATATAGCTTATGTCACTCTCACAATTAGGACTAATCCTACGTCACCTCTTATGTTAAAATCCATCAAGCCGTTTAGGCTACAGAGCCTGGCCTGCCATAGAAATAGACATACATAATATATGTACATACATACTCTCGAAAACATTACCCTCCTTCTGGGGCAGATGGGTAAAAATAATGACTGTATCATCACTGGCATATTGCGTGTCACTCGTCACTGATAGCAAATTATAAAAAAAAATCCGGTATAATAGGTAGGAGGAAAATTATAAAAAGATAAACGTCCATTTAAATCATTGTCCATCCCATGGTTGCCTGGAAGAGATCGCAGAAAGCGATAAGGCCGCCCATTGTATATTTTGTAGTGTTTGATTTATTTTTTGTCATGTATTTTTGTGGTGTACAATAAAGTATATATAAATAAATAAATAAATTTATTTAAATCCCGCTGGAATTATGTTCACTTTTGTAATTTATTTTTAGTAAATCATATTAATGCACGTAATATAGCTAGGTATTATAGGACTCCAGAAATTATAGCTCGGTTAAATGTCCCAGGTTTCTAACTGGAGTTGCGAGTGGAGACAATGAGTGATATGCATAAGCATAATCAGCCTATAACGTTCCCACTGCCGGGACACAGGCCTCCTCTCTGTGAGAGGGAGTGGGCCGTTGTCCACCACACGGGCCCAGTGCTGGTTGGTCGATGTCACTTGTCTACGAATTTTTGGTTCTAGAGAGGGAGTTCTAGATTTTTGGTTGGTTTTGAGAGCAGTAATGATGAAAAAATTTACACAAAGTAAAGCGCCTGTCTGGGTTCGAACCTACGACCAGCAACTTGTAAGTCGCCGGTACCACTGAAAATAGTCATATCACTCGATGCAATGGTGGCCACCATTGCATCGAGTGATATGACTATTTTCATATTTTGAAACTGGTGGACATTGCAATTCCTCCGTATAACATGTTTGCAACTCTGCAACGTAAAGTCCGCGTCATGAGTCTCAAATATTACAAATCGCAACTTACATTAACATTTTCCTTTCTTCTTTCCAGTAAACAATGACGATGGATAAGCAACTAGTCTGGGTGCGGGACCCCAATGAGGGGTTCATTCTGGCCCGACTACACGACCTCATGGGGGAGGAAGCAGACGTCTTCCCTGTGGACAACAAATACCCCAAGAGAGTCTGCAACTTCGAAGACATATTCCCCGCTGGAGATCCTGGGAAGGATGTTGATGATAATTGTGAGTATTCCTTGTTTTTTTTTTTGTTCTCAGGACGGTGTGTCTCTTGCATAGCACGAAACTGTAGGCACAGATAATAAAGTATTGTCAAAATGGACAAAGATACCGACGAAAATATTAGAGGCAAAGACGACGAAGAAGAGGTGTAGGTACTCGTATATACTGGCTGAACGAGACGACAAAAGTTGAGATATGAAGAAGGAGTACAAGTTAGAAATAGATGGAAATTACTACTCGGATCAGTGCACTACACCTCAATTCTTAAGTATATACAGACTAAAACCCGTAACAAAGGCTACGATGATAATGAGTTAATAACCGAATGACGTAGTAAAATCGCTGAACAGTGACACAAAATAGATGACTCATGGTGCAAAAGATAGCTGAAACTAAAATGCGATAACGTGTTGGATATTCTATGTGCTATTGTACTTTAAATCCTTTAGAGTTTTTGTTTTTGTCCGATAACACAAAATTAAAGCACAAAGAGTAATATATATATGTATATATATTTGCACTAACATATGAAGAACAAAATGACAACATTGAATAGGCATAAAGTGAGGATAATCATGATCACTGCAATGGCCGTTTCTTAGCCATTAAATTAATACAAACATGCATTGTAGCTGCTTATTCACTTAAGCGTCACATCTAAATGACTTGCAGTCACACTCTGCACTGACTGGTAAATAAAGATGGTTTTGAAATTGAAACATTGCGCAAGATTCTTTCATCGGATGCTTTACATACTTGAGCGGATACCATTGTAACACAGTTGGAGAAAGAAAATAGCAAAGAAAGGAAAACCATTTATTACAATAAACAAAACAATACCTACCTAAGAGATGCTGTTCTTATTGATCATAGGACAAAGGTTAGACCTGAGACAAAACAGCTAAGGTAGATTGTACGCACAAGGTGCTTAAGAACCGTTCATTGTTAGAATTTTTGAGAGGCCTGTGCCATCCAACGGCTTTGACGATAGCCCTAATTGCAAGAACTGAGCAACATTGAATGTAGCCTCTGTAATACACTCGAAAGTAATGAATTAGGGTCACATAAAGATACCTCATAGTCTCGGAAACTAAGAATGCTTAGAGATTGGTCAATTGGTCATCTCTTAGCTGCCACACGGCTTATTTTAATTTTTGAATAGCTTTTTTTTTGTTAATCTTTTTATTACGGACGCTTTTACGTTTTGCATGTATAATTTAAAAATGAATGATGTAAACAATATTTTGTAACCATAATACGTTGATTTAAAAGAGTATCCGTGGAGTGTCTTGCCCGTTCTTCTCCATAGATACCTACTACGCTTTGGAATGGGCAACTAGCTTCATCTTTCTGCCTGACCGACCGACCCCTTGACAATTCAAAAGTGCCTGTAATTGGTTTATTTGAAATAAATGCTTTGAGTTTGCTTTGAGTTTGAGCTAGCTTAATGATATAAATTGCTCTCGAGTGTATATTGAATTGTCGTTACTACGTTTCTTAACCATAGCCCGTTCAAAGCATGATAGATATATCTAAATGAATGCAACATCCGTCATCCACCGTCGTATCTTACGTTTTTTACTGACAAGAATTAATTGACGTAATCATCTTATGAGTTAAAGCGATTAACTTCGATGATGCATAGAAATCGATCCCTGTAATAACGCTCCTGGAATAGAATCGAACCTGTTTTAAACTAGTTTAGAATTTATTTTTCTCATGGTCTTATAATAATTTTGTTCCTTGCTTACTAATATACTAGGAATCTGAATACCTTTACGAGATTAAAGGCTCCTACATACTGGCGCGACTTGTCGCGCGACGCGTCGCGACACAAAGGCACCGCTTGTAGCGCTACACGCGGTGTCTTTGTGTCGCGTCGCGTCGCGCGACAAGTCGCGCTAGTATGTAGGAGCCTTAAATCGAGGTGTGAATAGATTTGCTTTTTGAAGAGGAAGAACGAATTTGTAAATATTTGTTCCTTATTTCCGTATCTACTGCTTGATTTTAATTCAGACTTTCGCTCGGGCCTTATTGCAATGCTGCCTTTATTTCTTACTTAACGTCCTCAATGGTTTTAAATTCATTGACTCTTATATCATCTGTCACGACATCGAGCCATTGATTGTTCGGGTCACGCACGACGACGTCGGTTATTTTTGAGTGGATTAAGTACAAACGGGAACAGTGGTGGCCCAGTGATAACGGTCGCAACTTACGAGTTGTACGTCGTAGGTTCGAACACAGACTGCCGCTTTTTTATGTATAAATTATTTCATCACCACTGCTCTCAAAATGGTGAAGGAAAACATCGTGAGGAAACCGGCATGTTCTAGAACCAAATTTTGGTTCTAGAACATGCCCAGGCCCCGCTTGCAACCCGCACTTGCCCGCGTGGTGGATTACGGCCCACTCCTTCTCACAAAGAGGAGGCCTGTGTCCTAGCATTGGGAACATTATAGGCTGATTATGCTTATGCTAAGTACAAACAAACCTTGACGAGGTGAAGCTCCGGTTCCGAAACAAACTATCTTTGGTCTTTGATTATTTGTAGTCCTTTTTAGGGTTCCGTAGGTGCCAAACGGAACCGTCCGTCTGTTCGTCTGTTAGCGGGCTGTATCTCATGAACCGTAATAGGCAGACAGTTGAAATTTTCACAGATTGTGTATTTCTATTGCTGCTATAAAGTTAAAAATTAAAGGGGGACCCCCTTTAATTTTTAACTTTATAGCCATACAAGAAACGTGTTTTTTTTTCGGCGTTTTTTGTTAAATATTGTACGGTGGTACGGAACCCTTCGTCTACGAATTCGATTTGCACTTAGCCAGTTTCTTATAACGATGATATTCTTTTCTTTTTCAACGTCAAAATAACATAAGACTGTACTCACACAAAACGCCTGCCCTTCACCACTTCTTTGTGCATTAGCTGGGCAGAAGAATTGGCGTAATAAACTCTAGATTTAGTGTGCCAAGAGCCTTTGCAACTCTTAAAAAGATAGACTGGGTCCCTTCAGTTTTATTACCCTTCAATTTTATTATTTAAAACTCTTGCTTAACAAAACTTATTATTTTCAGGTGAGCTGATGTTCCTCAACGAATCCACACTACTAAACAACATCCTAACACGATACAAGAAGAATAAGATTTACGTAAGTAACTGATTACCTACTATGACTCATTACAAATGCCAGAATTTTCACCTTGAAAATATTTTATACGTAGGTGCTTATGCTTACCGTAGAAAATTATGTACGAGTATTGATTCCGTTGGTTTTCCTTGTCCAATGACTTTTACCGGTCGTATTTACTACGATGTAGATTATTGAGCGTTATTACTGATTATTTTTTTATTACATGGGACTTAAGGCTCGTACAGACTGGTTTTCATAGAAATTGTGTTACTAGTGTCTCGTCGCGAATGATTGCGGGAGCCTTTAAACATAACTGGCGAAATGTGGGAGACCTCTGCCTAATCCTTCGGGGAATACAGGCCAGGGGGGCAACCATATGGTACGGAGCGAGAGGGCATGGGCAGCCGTCACCTCCTTCTGCGAAGCAGTAATGCTCGCGAAGGAGGAGGCGGGACGGTTGAGGGAAAAGCAAGTTTCGCGCCCTCTCGCCCCTAGCCGCCGCAGGAGACGCCCTGGGCGTCGGGAATCCCGGGCGGATTTCCGGCCACCGTAGGCGTGGGCTTGCGGACGGTGAGCAATGGGTAGCTCACCGTCCGGTAAGGACCAGGCCCGGGTCGACGGCGCGTTGTATTCCACGCGCGCCTCAAAGAGATGTCGTCAGCACAATGTAGGGGTCCACTAGGGCCGATGCCTGCTAGGGACGCGGGAAGGTACTAATGGGTCACCGAGGCCCCCGCAACACAGGCAACGGAAGGAATACGGGTGGGTTTTAGTCAGTAAGAGTCTGACACACCCTCCCGCTCCACCCAGAGCGGGAGAAGTTAGGCTACCATGACCTCTTATAGCAGTATTATTATAATATTACTTCACAGTGGGAAAGTGATGGAGCTGTACAGGACTTATAGCTCCATCTCTTTCTCACGCTGAAGTAATATTGAAATAATAATGATATAAGAGGTGATGGTTGCGCCCCTGATGTTATGAGCAGTGGGATGATGCAGGCTGACAGTAAGCAGTAACTAGCAAATGCACTGAATGTACCGCAGGATCAATAAAAAGAAACGTCTCTATTTTTGAAAGAAAGAAAGAAAAAGTATTTATTGGGACTCGCACAGGAAATCACAAATTAAACTAAAAAACACTCATAGAAACATAAAAAAAAACAAAATAAACTTAAAATAAAAACAAAAAGTCCTGTACGAGGCCAAAAAGCTCCTATCTCAGCATAATGCTGCGATACTTCAAAAGGAAAAACACGGAACTCTTATAGGATCACTCGTGTGTCGGTCTGTCTGTCTGTCCGTCTGTCTGTCTGTCTGTCCGTCTGTCTGTCACAGCCAATTTACTTCGAATCTACTGGACCGATTTAGTTGAAATTTCGAACACATGGGATTTTTTGCGATAAATTCATCCCAACTTTCATTGTGCGTGGTCCGACACGTACAGTCACGAGCACTAATATGTATACACTTAGCAAAGTACAAAAGCGATTTTTTCGTGGAATAACGACTGCAACATTGGGATAAGACCTATTTCATAATAATATAAATAAAATTACAATCAACACAGTAGGGGAAAATAACTTATAAAAAGTTGCTAAGTGTATACATATTAGTGCTCGTGACTGTAGTTGGCCGGTTTTTTGAGATGAGATAGATTCTATCGTAGCAAGATATAAAATAACGAGGATGAACGAGAAACGAAGGCAATAGTATTGGTTGTTAATGATTCCATTTTCTTTTAGTAAACACCTTCTGACAAAATGACCATTGTAAACAAACGATACACTCATAATTACAACAGACATCAAAACCAGTGACATCATAAAAATTACTCATCTTTCAAAAGTAAACAAATAATTACGTAAACTTATATTTTTACAGACATACGTAGCAAATATCCTGTTGGCTGTGAACCCTTATGAAGACATTAAGGACATGTACTCTTCAACCACCATCAAGAAGTACCAGGGCAAGTCTTTGGGAGAGCTGCCACCTCATGTTTTTGCTATCGGTAAGAGAGTTCTATTTTTTTTTGGTTGGGAAATTATCAAATAACTTCTCCCGCTCTGGGCGGAGCGGGAGGGTGTGTCAGACTCTTACTGACTAAAACCCACCCGTGTTTCTTCCGTTGCCTGTGTTGCCAGGGGCTTCGGTAACCCTTTCGGACATTCCCGCGACCCCGGCAGGCATCGACAGTAGTGGACCCCTACACTTGTGCTGACTTCTGTTTGAGGCGCGCCGTCGACCCGGGCCTGGTCCTTATCGGACGGCGAGCTACCCATTGCTCACCGTCCGTAAGCCCGCACCTACGGTGGCTGGAATTCCGCCCGGGATTCCCGACGCCCAGGGCGTCTCCTGCGAATAACAAAAAAAAAGTGTTCTATGTCCTAATCCAGGTCTTGGTCTACCCATGTGCTAAATTTCATCGTAATCCGTTCAGCCGTTATACCGTGAAAGCGTAACAAACTCACTTTCGCATTCATAATATTAGTTAGGATTTGAAAGTAACTCTCTGTATGTTACCTTTTCACGGTTAAACCACTGGACGGTCTTCAATAAAACTTGGCAACGAGATAGATGGAATCCTGGAGAAGGATATAGGCTTTTTTATCGGTAGTTCCGTACGTTCCTGTGCAATAATTTCTGACAACACGCGGGCGAATCCGGCAAACTAGTCAAATATACAAGGTGTCATTGCAATAACTGAAAACCTCTTATGGAGTCATTGTACTCATCATTATAAACAAGCTTTACCATGGGACCAAACCCGGAATCTCGAAAAAAAAAAATCATTTGTTTCCCACATTTATGTTCGCGTCAAAATGAGGAAACAGCTGATTTTTTTTTCATGATTTCAGGTTTGGTCTCATAGTGAAAGTTGTTCATAATGATGAGTACAAAGGTCCCTTAAGAAGTTTCTTGGTTCATTTAAATCTTGTATAACAACGAACGTCGGTTTCCCCACAGTGTTAAGCTGAGACTACATAGTTTTATTAGTGTGTCGTGGTGGCGCGCCACAGTGTCACCGGCTTCATAGGTACATTTAGCACAATGCGACGCCACGCACCTAAACAGCAATGAAAATGTAGCTTTCGTCGCAATATGCTGTAGTAACTGGTGAAGTATGGGTGTACTATAACGATAAGAGGACATAGGATCTCCAGGTAACGACGCAGCTGACGAACTAGTAAAGAGAGTATTCAGCACGTCGTCACCCGAACCCATCGTACCAATCCCGTTCAACCAGCTACGCAGGTGGCTACAGGAGTTCACCCACACGCAAGCGGAGAAATGGTGGTCGATTAGAACAGAAACCATCGGGGCACTCAGATCCTTCACATTCTAAACAGACCAGGAGACTTCTGGAGGGAGGTGGGCTGGTTGGAATAACCACCGACAACCGCCATGGCCCACGCACAATGTTCCGTCTGAAGAACTAAATGCGGAAACCAAACCCTTTAACATAGAACATAGAGGGTGTACCTACTACCTATAGGTACACCATGCTGAACCCTTCGAGGAATACAGGCTTGAATTATGGTATACTGAAGTAAACAAGAACTAAGCTGGACTAAAGATACCGTTTTTACTTTTGTCCCATTGGGAGATCTAAAACAACAGGTCCGGTCAGGCTGGCAGGAACGTATAAATTACGATGTAGTTTAACGTTCCTGTCAGCCTTTGCAAACTCAAGTACCTAGTCCCAATGTAATTCCATTAAAACGGTACCTTATTGGATTGCTATAAATGGGAAATACCGTTCCAATCCTTAGCTCGCTTTTTACCTACATTGGTTTTTTGTTTGCAAACCGAGCCTAAGAGGGGAGTCCACATTATACATCTATCTATGCATTATCATCAATAAAAAGGCAACATAACAAGTTACATGTTTGAGTAACCCACAAGAGTTCAAAGAGACGGTGGTCCCGGGAATCACCTACGTGTTACCATTATACAGCTTTCGAAGTTGTAATGTTTAATTTAAAGAATGTATTACTCAGTCTAATTTCCCTTCGTGACGAACTTAATTCGAGGGCCTTAAATCTTGAATTGTGTATTGCGTTTAAAGACGCCAGTAATTTGTTGTTCACAAGATCATTAAGTCACCTGTTTTCCTACAATGACAATTCTGAATAATCAAACAATGCTATATACACATATTACTTACGAGGGATTAACCGATTAATAACATTCTTGGATTACGTCACATGCTGAGTAAGAGCGAGGCTCCACGGGCATTGCCGGTGCGTTGCATTGTCGCACCGGTATGATTTCGACGCATTGGTTGCTACACGGGCAATGCGGCGTCGCAACGCAATGACGCCGGTACGAAGGCGTCGCAGCGTTCCGGTGTAGGGAGTGTCATGTCAGTTAGTGAATAATCTACTACAAATACGCTCAACTCTCCCCTTCGATAGTCTATAGTCCGGTGAAGTAGTCACGACTTCTCAATGTCAACTACGAGATGCCATAGTCAAAAAAAAATCTTCGATATATGCGCTGTATCGCCGCTCCGGCATTACGACGCCTCAACCCTCCCAGCTCAGTCTCCGGTCTCGATAAGCGCGCGTTGCGTCGTCGGACAACGTCGCAGCACGCACCGTACGTGGCACCGTGCGGCATACCATGGATTTGTATGAAATACCAGCGTCACCGCTCAGTCATCGCAACGCACCCGTGTGGCCTCGCTCTAAGCGCAGCTCTTTGGGGACCTAGCCAGTAGAGAACTTCCTGCTTAAGGTGCTATACACTTGATAGTGCAAAATGCATCTGCTATTTTTGCTGCAGAATTATCAGTAGACCAGTCAGAGAGTGACTCAATAGTCATAAATTCTATACTAATTAAAAGTCGAATTATTAATTCACTGGAGTAATCTCAATACTCAATACTCGAATCATTTATTGCATTCCACAATGTATATGCTTAGGTGGTAAGTAGACATTTTTTGTAACAATTATGGACCCTGTCGGGCACAGCAACAGTAAATTTTAAGGAAGAGAACTTATTTAATACATGCAAATAACTTATTCTAAGTATTAGTCTAAGGTAACATTTTATTAATAATTATTAATTTAATCTAAAAACAAAAAAATATATATATTATTAATTTTTATAATCATGTCAGTTCTATAGATTTGTCAATTAGATATTCGTTTATGCTATAGTAACATTTATTTAGTAATAGCTTTTTTTAATTTAAGTGTAGAAACAGCAATCTTTCCCTCATTTCGAAGTACTTCGGGCAGTTTGCTAAAGATTTTTATCGACATAACCAGTGGACCAGATGAGTGCATTTTTAAACGGGATGTCGGTAGGTTTAATCGTGTTTTGTGTCGGAGTGTGTATCTTGCTTGTGTTTAATCTGACATGTGCTTGTATTTATTATATTCTAGACTTTCCATTTATTATTATACATTTATTTTACACTTATATACATCGATTAAACTAAACGATCACCATTACAATAAATACGACCATTTTATTACCGAAAGTGACAGCTAGAACATGTCAAATACTTCATTGAATGAATAATTCGACTTTAGATTACTTTATTAGTGTCTGGTGAAGATATTATTAGTTTTGACACTGAACTTTAGTTTTTTGATGCTTGTTCAAGTTCCGGATCAGTTAATCTGTTGCCACTCAAATCTCATTCCAGCTCTTTTGATCGTGAAGTTGACACAAGATTTGTTAATAGATTTTATTGGACAGGGTTCTGACAAATTGAAATTACAAAGAAACCTCAGCCTACCCACACCACATAAATATAAAACATATTATTTATTACTTTACAGCCGACAAAGCCTTTCGTGACATGAAGTCCCTCAAGCAGTCTCAATCCATCATAGTCTCGGGTGAATCAGGTGCCGGTAAAACTGAGTCCACGAAGTACATACTCAAGTACCTGTGTGAGTTGTGGGCGAAGGCCGCTGGGCCTGTTGAACAGAAGATTTTGGATGGTAAGTTTATCAAGAATATTAGTACTTATTTCATATGTCTAAAACAAAATAATCAGAAGCATCTGTTGAGTGTAAAACTTTTTTTTTTCTTATTTGTCTGTAGTGAACCCCGTATTCAAAATTTATTGATTTATGTTACATGTTCGTGTTTGGGTCATATAAATTGATATGTGTACCAAATTTCAACTTAATCGGTCCATTAATTAGATTCGGAGCAAATCGGCTATGACAGACGGACTGACAGACAGACACGAGTGATCCTGTATAGCTTCCGTTTTTATTCTGACGTACGGAACCCTAGAAATGCTGTAGTGTGTTTTGTTACAGAATCTAGCTACGTAGCCAGTACACTTTTTTGCTAGCCTGTCTTTTCTGCTACACACGAAATAGAGAAAACTGTTTTTTTTTTTCAATTTCACTGCTGGAAGAAGACCTCTCTTCTCTCCTTTCATACCTCGTATCTTATTGATCCAAACTCTGTTTACGACAGCTTATCAAACATGGTTAACCACTGAAAAAGAAGCCATAGTAACTCATAGGTATCAACAAACTTAGCCTATAACAGTCCACTGCTGGACATAGGCCTCTTCCAGGCTGCGCCACAGCACCCTGTCCTCCGCCTTCCGCATCCAGTCAGTCCCAGCTACCTTTTTAAGGTCGTCGGTCCAGCTAGCGTCCCACACTACGCTTGCCTATACGCGGTCTCCACTCCAGGACTCGTCTGCTCCACCGGCCATCGGTTTTCGACAAATATGGCCAGCCCACTGTCACTTTAACTTGCTTACTCAGCAGGCTATGTATGTGTGCATGTACTCATAGGTATAATACGCGGCAGTTTATGGCGGCTCTGAAGTGCGCTACTCGCTGCGCAGTACCCCACCCCGCACCCCCGCTGACACATGATTTTTTACTGCGCACTGCGACTTGCCTCATTTTCCGAGCCGCCATAAAGTTTGCTTCGGGCTGTACACGTTGAATTCTCTAGAAATAGCCTAAAAATGGGGTGGCGACTCGCATAGCGGTCATAACGACCTACGTTCGAACGCTATGTTGTCTGTTAAACATAACAATAATGTGCAGAAATAGTTGCAGCTTGCAAACTAATCGCCTACGCTTCTCTGAATACATTACATACTTGTTTCTAAAACCCGTCTCGACAACCAGCTGATGTTTTAATGTTAATACATTTCAAGTTTATAAATAAACACCACATAATATAATGCAACGATTCTGCAACATTTATATTTTACTATAAGTAATACCGAAACTTGTATCATTGACATAAATACATAGTCAATTTTGCTATATCTTTTCTAATGTGTTTGTTTGGTGGTTTCTCCGAAACCGATGTGTAGTTTTTGAAAATATTTTTCCTCGAAATCAATGGCAAAGTATTTATTTCAATTAGGCAAATTACACTTGTCACTTTGAACGTCAAAATTTACAAAAAATAAAATTGATTCTAGTCGCCCCTTCCAAAGTTATTTTCTTATAGAGAAGAAAGGGCAAGAACCACCGTTACTCTTTTAAAATGTTTTTCAATATTTTCTATACATTAATTATATCATTATATTATGTTAAGTCGATGCACCTACAATAAAACTATACCACAATAGTTAAAAAGAATTAAAAATTAAACAATGACAGATCAATTAATTATGTGATAGATACACGGTGCTCACATATTTACAAACATAAAAGTATACGTTTTCCTAAAAAAAAAAATTACTACGTCAGTGTGTGAGTTAAGGTAATCACAGAATGTAAAATCAACGACATAAAAATAAAAAATACAATTAAAACAGCAACCAGTTTGTTTTTGTCTAGACTGTAGATTGTCTATGGAGCTGAACCCTGTTATTCTGCTAAGCTATTATTTAATAAATACAAGATGTCGTTTGGCATCCTCGTCAAATTTCAGGAGGCTGCTTTGAAAGACATGTATAATCAAATAAAATTACGATACCTGCTCAATAATTAACACATCCTTGTTTTTTTAGTTATTTAAATTTTACAGTATTTTAGAATACACCACTTTCACAGAACAGAATCACCCCGTTGCGTATGCGGTAGTGTGTCTGTAAAAGGGCAGTTACAGTGCGGTATCACACGAGCCGCGATTTAACATGCGTGCCCCACACATGCCGATTTCCAAAAATTTGAAAAAAAATGTCCTTCTTATTTTATTATTGATTCGTGTCGAGAATCATTAGCATAGTTATCTCCTTGAATTTGAAGAGGATGCAAAACGACACCTTGTATAGGCTATGATCTTATGATAATATTTATTTATTTATTTATTTATTTATTTATTTAGGATCTCCAACAAAAGATGTAAACAATGCATGACACATAAATAAAGGGCAACATCAGGTATTGAGTAGGTGTACTCCTTCACTTATAGGAGACTGAGACTGCACAATAACGTTAACAACTAAGCTAACAAAGTTAAAATATTAATGAAAGGTAAAATTAGGAAACAGTTAATACATATTTAAAGGACATAAAAAAAGAAAATACAACATTTAGAGATACTTAAATTAAATTAAATCTTTTAAACAATTCTTATATTTAAAAAGAGACTCGCAGATGTCTAGATTTGTAGCTTTGGCTAACATATTATATTGCCTACAATTTAGTCCTATCTTGATGAATAAATCTTGTCCTATATTGTCGCTGGCATGATTTCCTTCCAAACCAGCGGGGCAATTGAGTAACACACATAAAATGACAATTGATCGTAATGGGTTTCATTTTGACAGTTTATCCATGTTCATTGCGTTATTTACGTTGTTGAGCAGACGAATTTTTCAAACCTATGAAGCAATGGAATAGCAAAATCCTTCAAAACTCGGACTATGATTCAAACTGTAGGTATTACGCAAATTAGTTTTTTTTTTTTGCGATTGGAAATTATCAAATAACTTCTTCTGCTCTGGGCGGAGCATTAGGGTGTGTCGGTCTCTTACTGACTATAAAACCCACCAAGAATGTAATGTTCCTTCCGTTGCCTGTGCTGCTAGGGGCCTCGGTAACCCTTTTGGACTTTCCCGCGACTCTGGCAGGCATCGGCCCTAGTGCCCTACACTAGGCCCTACACTCGTGCTGACATCTCCTTGAGGCGCGCGTGGAACACGTTGCGCCGTCGCCTGGTCCTTACCGGACGGCGAGCTACCCATTGCTCACCGTCCGCAAGCCCGCGCCTACGGCGGCCGGAAATCCGCCCGGGATTCCCGACGCCCAGGGCGTCTCCTGCAGCGGCTAGGGGCGAGAGGGCGCGAAATTTGCCTTTCCCTCAACCGTCCCACCTCCTCCTTCGCGAGCATTACCCAATTAGAGTGCTGTGCCTAGTGTTCAAATCAGGACTCTGGTTAGACAGACTTTTGCAGATAACAATACATTTTGTATTTTTTTTTGTAATATCCAGTTAATGTACTTTTCTCGCTAGTATGAGTCAGTAAATTAAAGAAGATTCGGCCTTCACCGGCCTTGTGGAACGGTTACAGTGTTAATATCATGTTTATTGATCATAGAGCAGCGTGCATATCCACATTACGTTTTTTATTGTTTTTAATGGCATAACTACAGTTAATTAAACATAAATGTATGTATCAGTAATGATACTGAAATTAAATTTTAGTTTGTGGCTTAATTATTTCCAGTTCTGTTAATAGGTAGTTGCTTTTTAATTAAACGTCAGATAATTAATTATAGTTTTATTCAAGAGCGCAATTTATAATGCGAAGTTGGTTTATGTAAATATATACTTGTTTTATGAATCATGAAACTTGCTTTAAAACACGGTTGACCAGTAACCAGTTCGTTTTTCTCTATTCTATCTTAATTTCAATCAGTTATAATGTCAGACTTGGAGATAAGTTTAGGCATCGCAGCATTTTGCTATTTATAGTCAACTAGAGATCCGCCCCTGCTTCTTACGGTTAATACGACAAAACAAAACATCGTGATTTATTTTTTATATGTAAGCTTAATATTAAAGTAACACAAACCTTCCGAAATAAATTCCGCAAAAGGTGAAAACTCCGCGTCGATGCTATGCGTAGCTTTACCCAGCCCGGCTTCGCACGGGTAGCATTAAGTATCTATAATAACCTACCGTACCCTAACTACCCGACCCTACCTACCTATCTACCGTACCTATATACCTACCCTACCTACCTACCTACCGTACCTATCTACAGTATCTACCTACCCTACCTACCTACCTACCCTACCCTACCCTACCCTACCCTACCCTACCCTACCCTACCTACCTATCCTATTTCATCCAAGTCCTATCGTGGATAATGATGGAAATACTATAGTGAATTCATGCAACCCTAATACTTTTTGCTTCATAGCTACTATTTTCATTGCATTTTTTAATATTTTCTCACCTTTTAAACCTTCCTTGGACTTTAAACCAAAATTAGGCTGATCGGTTCAGCCGTTCTCAAGTTTTTGTGAGACTAACAAACGTCAATTAATTTTTATTTATATAGATTAGGCTTTACAAAAATGAGTACAACGTTACTTTACAATTTGTACATTGCAATCTTAAGTCCTCATTACTATAGTTTAGAACAGGTATGGGCAACCTGGCAACCTTTGACATGTTAAGGGCCAAACTTTAGCGTGCAAATACGTTCGCGGGCCGCGTTTAAAAGTAGGTAAGTACTTAGTGCATTTTTAAGTAGTGATCATATTTTTTGCGATAGATATTAGACATGAAATAATACGACAATGTTATTATAGTACAATTTATTAAAATAACAAAATTAAATTAAAAAAAAATGGTACATTATAATTAAATCGTTAAATTTGCAATTGTTACAAACTACGAAAGTTATATACACCGAAATCAATGAGACACTTGAGCTTGAATTTGGGAAACTAATCGATCGATATTTGGATTAATTCGACTGATACAAAGACGTAAAGAATTTTCCAAATTATCGTCAGTCAGTCTTGTACGATGTGTTGATTTATTAACTTTCATCAATGAAAAGAACTGTTCGCATTTATAAGTACTGCCAAACGCACAAATCAATCTTCTTGCGATATTTCTAAGCTGCGGAAAATTGTCTTCTTCTAGGTATTTTTTTAGAAATCGCACAACTCTACGTCTTCAAATTTGGATTTTAGGAGTGAGTTTTCTTGAATCTCGATCAACTCCATTTGTAAGTGTATTGGAGCATTTTGTACATTACATTTTGTAGGAGTAGCAAATAAACTGAAACAGTCTTCCATGTTTTTGAAGTCGCTAAATCTGTTCGAAAATTGTTCCGACAGTAACTTGAGTTCTTCAGCATATTGAGCATAAGCAATATTTTCATACGCAGAGAGCGTGTTGAAATGGTAACTATTACCAGACAGCATCTGTGACTCCCACAAGCGTAGTTTGTTCTGAAACGCTTTCAAATGGCTGTACAAATCATTTACTAACTGTCCTTGTTTTTGAAGTTTCAAATTTAAATCATTCAAATAGCCTGTAAGATCGACCAGAAATGCTAAGTCACATATCCATTTAGGGTCACTTAATTCAGATAGTGGTTTATCTTTTATTTTCATAAAGTCTGCTCGTTTAGTCATTTTCAGTCATTTCTAAGCTCGTAAAACCGTTTCAACATTTTCCCTTTGCTGAGCCATCTGACTTCACAATAATATGTTACGTCGTTATATTCAGCTGATATTTCATCCAAAAACGCCTTGAACTGACGATGGTTAAGACCTCGGGATCGAATAAAGTTGATGGTTTTTACTACCACATTCATAACATTCTGGAGTCGAATGAACTTAGAATACAAGTTCTGTTGGTGGATAATGCAATGAAGGACTATCAAATCATCTTTTTGCACATTTAATTCTGTTGCTTTTTCATTCAAAATTCCGATGAAACCTTTACGTAAGCCGACCATAGAAGGTGCAGCATCAGTGCATACTCCAATTAATTTTGACCATGGCAAGCCAAAACTTGTGAATACCTTTTGAACTTCAATAAAAATATCCTCTCCTGTAGTGGTTCCTTTAAACCTCAAAGAATTTGGTCGAGCAAGCCGAGTGGCGGCGATTCCAAAGAGTGAGGCGGCAAACATCAAAGGATTTGATGTTTGGCGCCTCTCTGTCACTCCCGTGAGTATAAGTACCTAATGTAATATTTTTAAAATTGGGTTTTTTCAAAATGTCTCGCGGGCTGGATAATATCTTACAGCGGGCCGGATCCGGCCCGCGGGCCGTATGTTGCCCATATATGGTTGAGAAGATCTAAGCGGTCACACAAACAGATGCGAAAAGCGACTATATTTTATACTATTTACATACAAGGTGTCGTTTTGCATCCTCGTCAAATTTCAGGAGGCTGCTATGAAAGACGTATATAATCAAATGAAATTACTGTACCTGCTCAATAATTAATACAAACTTGTTTTTTTAGTTATTTAAGTTTGACAGTATTTTAAAATACACCGCTTTCGCAGAACAGAATCATCCCGTTCCGTATGCGGTAGTGTGTGTATAAAAGGGCAGTTACAATGCGGTATCACACGGGTCGCGTTTTAACATGCGTGTCCCACACATGCCAATTTCAAAATTAGAAGAAGAAAAAAAGACCTACATATTTTATTATTGATTCGTGTCGAGAATCATTAGCATAGTTACCTCCTTGAATTGGTGCAAAACGACACCTTGTATATTGAAGAGACGCCCATTCAGTTGCCTCTATCCGGCACTCGATATTTACATTTACTAGACAGATTTTATATAAATCGCACCATAATCGTTTAAATAATATGCACCATAGCGATCTGTATTTCCAACAAGTTATGACATTTCGACGTTCTTTCTAATATTGGCATTTATTTATTTACACAGCTTTTTTTTGGGTGGTAAATTATCAAATAACTTCTCCCGATCTGGGCGGAGCGGGAGGGTGTGTCAGACTCTTACTGACTAAAACCCACCCGTGTTCCTTCCGTTGCCTAGGGCCTCGGTATCCCTCTCGGACTTTCCCACGGCCCCTCCGGCCAATTACATAAATCAAAGTATTATATATACTTCGATTTATGTATTTGGCCGGGGGGTATAAAGTACAAACATAAACACATAAATTAATAACAATAATTAAATACTACTATTCTCACAAAAATGTAGGCACATAACCATTAAATTGGCGAATTTATTAGCGAACAGATCGCAGTCCAGGGTGGCTACCAGGAGCTTATTTAGTGCGGTCAAAATACTGATAAAAGATTATCGAAGCAACCACCAACAAACCTATAGCAGCCATATACTACTCGTATACACGTTGTAAGGGGATATCGACGGGCAAACTGTTACTATGGATTCGGCACATGATTCTAGCCAGTTTTTTTATTAATAACCGACGAAAAATATTTAGTCTGTGGGTCTAGAATCCTGTAAAAGTTTGCGCGTCGATGTCCTTTTCACACTGTAAGCTCGCTATAGGCGGCTCCGACTGCGTTGCTTTTTCTACAACAAAAGTAAGCCTAAGTTACTTCTTATAACATCAGCCACAACCAGTGAATGTTCCGTCAAAATCGGTCCAGCCGTTTCGGAGATCACCGGGAACAAACAGACAGCCAAAAATATACATTTTTTAAATGTTTTTTGTTATAAGGATATACTTTCATATGCGTTTAGTTAAAAGTTGTTAATTTGACGTTACAAACAGACACTTCAATTTTATTTATTTGTATCATCATCATTCACCTGCCCTTATCCCAATTTATTTGTGGTCGGCGTAACATGTCCCTTTCTTCCATACTTCTCTCTACTCTATTAGTTGTCATGTATAGATTTTATAAATAAACTAACTAAACTACAATCAAACCCATATTCATTACCTCTTCTTTCACAGCCAATCCAATCCTCGAAGCATTTGGTAACGCGAAAACAACACGAAACAACAACAGTTCTCGATTCGGCAAGTTTATGGAAGTTCACTTCAACAGCAAGTACCAAGTGGTGGGGGGTCATATCTCCCACTACCTGCTGGAGAAGTCCAGGATATGCACCCAGAGTGCGGAGGAGAGAAATTATCATGTGTTCTATCTACTGTGTGCTGGCGCACCTCAGGAGTTGAGGACGGCGTTGAAGATCACCAAGCCTGATGATTATTTGGTGAGTTTTTGATAAAATATAACTTGTGTAGCTAACTGCAGTTGGACAAGATATACGTTGGCTTTTTTTTGGTTGGGAAATTATCATATAACTTCTCCCGCTCTGGGCGGAGCGGGAGGGCGTGTCAGACTCTTACTGACTAAAACCCACGCGTGTTCCTTCCGTTGCCTGTGTTGCCTGGGGCCTCGGTAACCCTTTCGGACTGTCCCGCGATCCTGGCAGGCATCTGCCCTAGTGGACCCCTACCCTTGTGCTGACATCTTTTTGAGGCGCGCGTGGTACACAACGCGCCGTCGACCCGGGCCTGGTCCTTATTGGAAGGCGAGCTACCCATTGCTCACCGTCCGCAAGCCCGGGGCGTCTCCTGCGGCAACTTGGGGCGAGAGGGCGCGAAGTTTGCCTTTCCCTCAACCAAATTTCGCGCCCTCTCTCCCTACGTACGTGGCCTAAGGTAAGCCCAGGTAGTACGGGCGATTTTTTTTTGCGCATTTGATTTTCATCGCTCTGCTTAGCGCTGAGAGTAGAAAATACAACAATGTGTTTTTTCGACGCACAGGGATGCACTCTGTTGGATTCTCAGTGCTCAGCTCAACACCGAGAGTTGAGAATCCAGTGCGCGATAAAATCCGGCGCGACATCTTTACGTCCTTGCGAACGTGGGCTAAGGGTTTCTTCCTTTGGTTTCGGACGTGTTGTGCATTGCAGTCCATAAGATTCGCCATGGGATCTGGAGGCAAAAGTCCTCGAGCACGTATGGGAGTGGCGCGAGGAGGCGAAACGCCGGGGCGTTAGTCCGTTGCCGCGAGAAATCGCGGCACAGCGGACGGAGCTCCGGCGGGATCTCATGGTGACATGGAGAGTACGGTTGTCGCAACCCAGTGCTGGGCACGCCACGATTGCGGCGATAAGTCCCCTCTTTGAGGAATGGCTAGAGAGGCGACACGGTGTCCTCACCTTCCGTCCTCACCGGACACGGCAGCTTCGGGAGGTTCCTACGTCGGATAAGGCGGGAGGAAACGTCCGGGTATCACCACTATGTGAATCGCCCGGAGGACACGGTGGAGCATACGGTGGAGGTCTGCCCGGCTTGGGCAGAGCACCGCCGTGGAGGCGATCGGCGGCAGAGATCTATCGCGTCCGGTTCTGGTTCAGGCCATGGTACGGAGCGAGAGGGCATGGGCAGCCGTCACCTCCTTCTGCGAAGCAATAATAATGCTCGCGAAGGAGGAGGCGGGACGGTTGAGGAAAAGGCAACTTTCGCACCCTCTCGCCCCTAGCCGCCGCAGGAGAAGCCCTGGGCGAATCTAACGACACCTCATACGTTAAAATCCATCAAGCCTTTTAGGCTACAGAGCGTACCAAAGAAATAGACATACATATTCTCGCAAAACATTACCCTCCTTCTGGGGCAGACGGGTAAAAAGGTGATTATTGGAATAATCATTATTTTAAGATGAGTGCAAGAGACCGTTAAAATCCTCCAAAGTCATCTTGCAGTTACCTTGTATTGCAGATTGAACAACGTAATTTGTCAATAAACACCACTAATTAAGATGCAACTATTTTTTGTTAGTAGTACAAAACATAGTGGCATCTTAATTATATTAATAAATTTTTGTTACTATTTTTGTTTTGTGTAAATGTTGCTGAAGGGGCACGTGTAATGTACCTGTAATTCCTGTGCTTAGGCTTAGGTGATGCATTGACAAAAGCCCTTGGTGTTGCAGATGCCTAAAGGTCTACCTGCAGCATGATCGCTTAACACACAATTGCAATGCCATTCATGTTTCAGTTTAACATTGTTCATTACGTTACTTACGTTGCCAGCAGACGAATTTTTCAAACATGAAGGATTAGGAATTTCTCACAAAATCTTTTGGATTGTGATTGGGGGCTGTTTAACAAACAATGACATAAGAAAACTACAAACGTGAAAGACAATCTCGCTCAACATTTGATAAACAATCTCTTTGTATCACCGATCCATACAATGATATTGTATCATCGTTATTGTCCGTTTGTAATATGAGCAGTGTTACAATTTTAGAGTACCCAATAATAGTACATTGTTCACCGAGGGGAGACAGTGACCCGATTACTAACGAGGTTGCATATTTTCAATTTGTGTTTACGATCTACTCGAAATGCTGTCTAAAGTCGAATTATTAATTCACTGGAGTAATCTGGCATGTGCTAGCTGTCACTTTGTGTAATAAAATGGTAAAATTTATTGTATTCTGGACTTTTACACTAGTCTTATAATTATACACTTATAATAAATCGATTAGGTATACTAAACGATCACTATTACAATAAATAGGAACATTTTTTTTTTCCCACGTAAGTAATCCACTGTTTTAGGAAAACATATTTATAGTAAAATTCAAATCTGTTAATCTTCTATTACTCACAAAAAACTATGTCCTAATCTCGTGGAGTTTAGATATGCCTATTAGTTACATCCGGATTTTGCTCATTAGGGTTGTCACTCTTTTCATATAATAATATCCGGATATTAATAAAATTGTTGCTGCATTTTCTAAAACTACCTATATTATTTTCTTTAAAAATAAAAGTGGTCCCATCGGAAGAAAAAGTGACAAAAACAACGAATATTTGACTATAATTTCTTAACTCTACGTTAAATAAGATGTGATTTTTATAATATGATCTTTTCCTAAAACAGTGTATTACTTGAGAAAAAGAAAACAAAAAAAAAACAAATTCTATTGCTGTAAGAAACTTACGTAATTCGTTATAGCTCTATAAAATAAAGCTTATAAGACACTTTTAAACTGCCTAATTAATTGATTTTTGTTGCAATTAGTTCTTGGTGTAGACTTTTTAAACTTTATTTGGATGAAAATGTATAAGATTTAAAAAAAAATCTACTTGATTTTAAGCGTATTTGTCACTCGGGAGTTCTACTCTTACGTTATAAATGACAAATTATATCTGCATTCCTAATAAAACGCTGACGTCCGAAAAATAGTCTCTCTAATACATACAATACATAATACACTACATAAGATACGTAATACTACATACTATAATACAGCATTGCCACTGTGCAACGTAGCAATGCTGACTGTCAAAATTTGTTGTGCCTGTCAACTTATTTTTTTTATTAATTTTTTATTAGGTACTTACGTGTAATTTGTTATTATTTAAGTTTTGAAGAGCAATGGTGGCCCAGTGGTAACGGCCGCGACTTACGAGTTGTAGGTTCGAACCCGGACAGGTGCTTTACTTTGTGTTAATAATTTCATCACCACTGCTCTCAAAACGGTAAAGGCAAACATCGTGAGGAAACCGGCATGTCCTAGAACCAAAAATTTGAAGACATGTGACATCCCAACCCGCTCTGGGCCCGCGTGGTGGATTACGGCCCACTCCCTCTCACAGAGATGCCTGTGTCCCAGCAGTGGGAACATTATAGGCTGATTATGTATGTGTGTTATGTAAGTTTTAAATAATAGTACTGAAAGGTAAAAAATCACAAATAAAGTCACCTTAATAATGAATACTTTTGTTAACAGTATCTGAAGAACGGCTGCACCCAATACTTCACGACTGCAAACTCTGAGAAGAAAATCGCTGCCAACTGTAAGAGTAAGCAGCAGCAAGCTAAAGGCGGTCTGCGAGACCCTATACTTGATGATGTGGAGGACTTTGGGAGGCTCAATCAGGTAACATATTGTTTTGTGATCATTGTGATGTTCTAGCTTACCTACTTAAGAAACGGTTTGCAGGTATTTTTTTTATTCAAATCCAAGAACTGGATAGGTTCCATCATAACTGGAAGAAGGACGTGCGGGCTCGCGAAAGATGGAAGGAGACTTTAACCCAGGAGAGGGACAGTGTTGGCTAGTAAAGAAAAAAAGATTTAATTAATTATTTCTCTGTTTTGACATAATTTTCAACAACTGCTCAATGTTTTTGGTGTTTTGAGATCAGCGTAGACAGAGCAGCACAATTTTCTTTGATGCTAAGTTTTTCGTGAAGATTTGTGCGAGCATGCTCGAACACAGCCACAGGGAATGATTTCTTGCAAAGTATTTTGAACCCTTATTTTAGTTGTGATTTAATTTTTGGTTAAATTTTTCAATGAAATTTGTCATAGCATGCTTTGTATGCGCTGACACTCAAATTACAGCAGACAAGCGACAAAATGGTAAATGGCATCGACGGGATACTGTTTTTTTTTATAATTTTGTCACTTGTGTAATGCAGGCGATCGTATTCAAACTAATTTTATTTATAACATTACGTACTTCGTCTACGTCATTATTAGCAAAAAAAAAATTTTCCAGGCCCTATCCCGTGTCGGCCTCACAGAAGAAGAAAAAAAAGCAGTTTACTCTGTAGTAGGAGCCGTGTTACACCTCGGTAACGTTCAGTTTGAAGAGGACAGCGGCGCGCGCGGCGGCTGCCGCGTCACGCCCGGCTCCGAGCCCGCGCTGGGCGCGGCCGCCGGCCTGCTGGGCGTGGAGCCGGGGGAGCTGCGCATGGCGCTCGTGTCGCGCCTCATGCAGAGCTCGCGCGGGGGCATCAAGGGCACCGCTATCATGTGAGTATCTGTTTGTTGTACAGATGGTGCATTTTATGTTCGCGTGTCAATTATTTCAAATTATACCTTACTAGCTGCCCGCGACGTCCTCCGTGTGTAATTTCTTGCTCCCCCGACCGACCGCGTCGCATAGCATCGCCCGTCCGCGTTTATTTTGTATTAGGGTAGGGTGGGGCTAGTTGAGCATAGGGGTAAGTTGGGCAATCGCAATATCTCAGAAACTATACACCGCACGCTAAAGTATCAAATTGCGTCAAATCGTCTTTAGCGCGACCGCGACCGCTTGGTCGCGGTCGCGGTCGCGCCAAATACTATTTGACGATCGAGTTAAGTAGAATGGAGGTAGGAAGTTGATGCCAATTCCTGCCTGATTTTTTACGAAGCCTATTCTGAAAGTTTACTAAGGGAAACATGGATCCAGTGCCAAGTTTACAAGGAATAGGCACATACAAAATGTGAGCCAGCTGCTGGTCTTCCTTTCGTTTGTATTAATTGCAACAGCGACAACGATGATTAAGTTTCCAAGATCTCATTAATATTTTCTTTTTTAAATAAGCTTTATTGATCATGTCTAGTAAACATTGAACCCATGATTCGGCTAAAATTTCTGGCTGCTCAATTTACCCCATACCCTTGCTCAACTTAACTCACCTACAGGGGCATGCCGTCCATAGAGGTAATTAGGCCTAGCCTACCCTACCAACAACACCAAATGCATTTATTTTAACTATGTAATACAAAATATTTAAAAAAAAGTTAAACTTCTGTTATAACACTTATAGCAACTTATCGCAACCGCCGTGTGACGTAACTCACAGTTCGACGGAGCACACACTATTTTTTAGGGAGACACTCGGCTGGCCTAAATCCCATTAATAAATTTACGCACACTGGTGTATATTTTCGTGTGTATGAACGGTACACACTATTGAAATAGTTTAAATTATGGGCGTAACTACAGTGACTGGAGCTGGCAATTCCGTACTGTGATTGGCTGTGTGTAAAGTCAAGATTTAATGAATGAAAAGTATAGAAGACCAGGGTTCCCAAATTTTGGACAATTCCTCGAATTTCGGGAATTTGAGAATCAGACTACACACAGACACGATACTGTACTACTTCTTTAATGACTACTAGAGACAATTAAAAAAAGGGTGGTATTGTCGAATTTATACCTTCCAAAAAAATTATAAATTGTAAGGAATAGCAAAAGCCCTATAAAAATAATTAAAAATTTAATTTTTTTTATTTTTCTCCTCATAAATCGAAAATTTCCTCCAAATTTTGCTTTGATTTTTGGGGAGTTAGGAAAATAAGTTTTGGCAACCCTGGACTGTATTATCCGGTAAAATTTGGTAGTCCCTTTTGTGGAAGAACACGGTATGACAATGATACAATTTTAATTGGTAGTGTTTTTCTTAGGGAAGCCATTTTGTTTCATGTGACAGTGACACGCAATTTATATGCGATCTTGAATGTTTTGCTTTTTTTATATCTTATTAAGTTATAGGTAATTCGTTTTGAAATGTAAAGTAGTGTAAATATTATTTGTTGTGTTTATTATTTATTTATTTACCTAAGAATGGTGTTCTGTTGTGAAGTTTGCGCCGATAAAGTGTGTTTGTTTGAAGTTAAAAGCAGTAAGTTTTCGCAACTATCGTTTAATGATAAGATTCAAGTTGTGTCTAAAGGTAGATGTGTGCCCGTATATTTTTTTTTTTGGTGTCTGTATGCGTGGCCTACCCTCTGTGGAGAACCATTGCACGCCACTGCTTACCTATGGGGTACATTGAGCATCTCTGACTTTCTTCACTTAAACGGCTGTAGCTCTTAAATGCGATTTGTTAGAAATAAATTACTACGAGCACTTTTGGAATAGGATAAATTACTTACCAATCAGTATGCATAACAAGCCATTAAGACATGAGTCTTAATTCATAAAAGTCTCGTTAAGGAGCTATGACCGCTCAAGTGAAAAATTGCTCAACTAGCCCCTCCCTACCCTATTTCGTTTTCGCCTAGCGTTTTTTTTTACTTTTTTCTTTTTGCTCGGATCCTAAGGGTCGTAGCGTGATCTTAAATAACCTATAACCTCCCTTAAGAATTGGGCTATCAAATGCAAAAAGAATTTTTCAAATCCGACTGGCAATTCCAGAAATTACCCCTTACTTACAAACAGACTCTTACCTCTTTATAATATTAATATAAATTACCAGAGATCAGAATAAGTGAAGTACATTTACTTAAACTTCAAAAGTAACATAGATTGGATTATACCTCCCTTTAAAATTTCGGAATGGAGATACGTTTAATATCGCGATTTAAGCAATTACAAGTTATTTATCGCACTTGCTGTAACAAATTATAATCATTTCGAAAAAAAAATATCGTTTTTAATTGGTCAAGGACAGCTAATGAGACACAATTGATTTTCTATTGTTTGACTCCGAATCGGTGTCGCGCGGGGCTTAACAGGTTAAAGTTGTATTACACATACACATTATGTGTAATTTATAACTATACTACACTTTACACTACACGGGGACTATACGGAACTATAGGTACTATACACGAAAAAAAAGGAATTTATGACAAAAACATATTTTAGAGTTCCGTACGGAACCCTTATAGGATCACTCATGTGTCTGTCCGTCTGTCACAGCCGATTTACTCCAAATCGAATTAAGTTACCGATTAAGTTGAAAATTGGTGTAAATATGTATGTATCTGTGACCCTAACACGAACGTATAACATAAATTAATTGAATTTTTGGGGGAAATTTAGAAAATTATAAAGAAAAGCTTTGCAAACTGCACCGTGTGACATATCAAATAAAAGGACTTGAGGACATGAGGATTTCAAATATATTTTTTAAAATAATTTTTAAATAATCAGCTTTAAAGTTATTTATTAAATATAATAGATGAAAATTGACCATCCCCCTAATCTCCGAAACGAATTAGCCTAAAATTGACCATCCCCCTAATCTCCGAAACGAATTAGCCTAAAATATTGAAAAAAATACAGACAGTAGAAAATAACTTGGTAAATCTCTCTATATTATGCGTACACACTTACATTTGCAGTTGGAATATATGGGAGAACACGTTTTTCAACTAAAATGTTAAGTTTGTTCTTGGATAAATTCATCCCAAATACGGAACCTTTCATTGTGCGAGATCCGACACGCACTTAGGCGGTTTTTTTTTATAGTGTCCTCGTAATAGTTTTACCGATATTGCCCAAAGCAACAAGGTTGTATGTGAATATAATAATATAAAAAAAAAACATCTTCCAGAACGGTAATAAAACCATTCTATTTTCTTCACAGGGTACCCCTAAAGATATACGAAGCGAACAACGCACGCGACGCGCTCGCGAAGGCCGTGTACAGCCGCCTGTTCGACTACATCGTGCATCGCATCAACACCAGTATTCCCTTCCAGGCGTCCGCTTACTACATCGGAGTGCTCGATATCGCTGGCTTCGGTAAGTTTACCTACCTTTCAACTTTAGTAGCAGGATGAGAGTTGCCGAGGATCGAGTTAAATGGCTTCCGATTCAAAATCAAAAGTCATTTATTCAAACTAGGCTGAGAATCAGCACTTTTCGAATGTCAAAATGACATAAGACAGTCCCCCAAAAACGCTCGCCCTTCACCACTTCCTGGTGCTGCAGCGGGACAAATGCCGCAACAAACTGTCCAACAGTACAGCTGCCTGTTTAGTTAGAAAAACTTGGATTGGAGAAGCCAGAGCAGAGGAGGAATTGTAGATCTTGTGGATTTCTGGTCTTGATTGGATAAAGAAATATTTTATACTAGCTGTTGCCCGCGACTTCGTCTGCGATCCAAGATTGAAACTAGCCTATGTCCTTACCCCGGTCATGGTCTATATGTGTGCCAAATTTTATCCAAATTCGTCCAGCCGTTTTAGAGTGAAAGCGTAACAAACAAACTCACTTTAGCATTTATAATATTAGTTATATTATAAATGCGAATGTCTGTTTGTTTGTTACTTAAAATTCAAAATATCTTTATTGGTGTGCTTATGTTAGTTACAGATCTTAACAATAAATTTAAATTCTAAAATGTACTGCCTAATAGGCATACAATAATTATGTATTTGCATTAAATGAAACATTATTTTACATGTAAAATTTTATTATTATAAATGCCAAAATAGCAAAGTACAGTGAAATTAATACATGGTAAACAAATAAATCAATCATGCGTGATTGAGTAACAGACAAACAAACTCACTCGCGTTTGCCAGCGGCTTCGCCCGCGTTGATGTCAGAAATTATCGCACGGGAACGTACTACTACCGGGATAAAAATTATCCTGTGTCTTAACCCGGGTCATGGTCTACCCGTGAGCCAAATTGTATCCAAATTCGTCCAGCCGTTTTAGAGTGAAAGCGTAACAAACAAAGTCACTTTCGCATTTATAATACTAGTTAGGTTTAAAGGTTTCATTGAGTTCAGACTGCTTCCATACGTAGTCTGGGGGGCAACCATCACCTCTTAAAGCAGTATTATTTAAATATTACTTCAGCGTGAGAAAGAGATGGAGCTATAAGTCCTGTATAGCTCCATCACTTTCCCACTGTGAAGTAATATTATAATAATACTGCTATAAGAGGTGATGGTTACCCCCCTGGTCATAAGTTTTGTCACATATGGAAAGTTAAATAAATGACACAATGAGTTACGCACTACAACCATTTATATTCAAATGAAAATACAGATTTAAACCACATTAAAATTATTCGAAATGTCCTCCTCTTGCTTCGATACAAGCCTTCAATCTGCAAGGCCAGTCATCAATCGAAGCACGCACGACGTTCATGTCAATATCGGCGACTGCTTTAATCAGGGATGCTTTTAGTGACTGTATTTTATGAGTGATAAAATAAATAAATTTAATCTTCATCCACAGAATACTTCCAAATGAACAGTTTCGAGCAGTTCTGCATCAACTACTGCAACGAGAAACTACAGCAGTTCTTCAACGAGCGTATCCTGAAGAACGAGCAGGAGTTGTACAAGCGAGAGGGGCTGAACGTACCGGAGATCAGATTCGTGGACAACCAGGATTGCATTGGTAAGACATTTTTTATCGAATAAGCTTTTTAAGAAGTGCTTCCATCCAGATTAGAAAATGTCAGACCTGGTATACCAATTTAGCGCCTTCAGGGCTAGATCTAGTCCTTTGTTTTTCTTGTTCAGCCCCGAATATAATGATTTAGCCCCCAGCCCGAAATCTAGCCCAAAACTGTCTGTCAAAACCATAGACGTATTGAGAACCATCTTTTTTTGTGCTCTATGCCGAGAACGAAACAAAGTTTTTAAACAAAAGCTACGAAATCCCAAAGGATATCTTTAAAAACAATGAGATCCAAAGATAAATATAAATTTATATTGAACAAGGCTGTGCGCAATGAGGCCCAAGCCCAACCAAAAACGTCGTCAGCGCTATTTTTTTTATTAATATCTACCAGTTTAGCCCTATGTTAACATTTTTGGACTAATCTAGCCCTTTTTAGGGTTCTGTAGTAAACAAGGAACCCACACGGCGTTATTACAAAACAAGAATCACTTTTGGACATGGTTTAATCCATCGAGCCAGTTTTTGTAATAAGTACGTTACTATGGTTGAAATACAGTTCTTTATACAAAACTGACTACTTAGTCCGGTACTAATTTGACAGTTTTGCATTAAGAACTTTAACGTAGACGGAATAAAGTTCGAAATTCAAAAATGGCTCAATAGTTTAAACCTGGGTCTAAAGATAATCCTTGTTTTGTAATAAGACGGTTATAGTTTTGCCATGTCCGTCTGTCTGTCTGTCTGACCCTACTGTAGCTCAGAGACGTTTAGTACTAGAAAGCTGTAATTTGGCATAAGTATACATATTAATCACGGCGACAAAGTGCTAAAATAAAATCATGAAAAAAAACTTACTCTTTTATTAGCGTACCTCCCTTGCACCTAATGTAGGGATGATATTTTTTTTCTCGTCTACTCCACGGTGTGGGGTATCGTGGTAGGTCTGTGAACACCACTTTTTGATTCAAGGATACACTTGCGTAATAGCATTAAAGTGCTAATTTTTGTTAGAGTCAAGTGTCCCCCCCCTCTGCCAGCTAAATGGTTGTTTATGGAGATGTGAGAAAATTCATGGCAGTAGTAAATATAATGAAATGAAAAGGAAAACTATCACGGCTAAGGTCACGGTCAATTCTCCAACTGCAAATTTAAGTTAACAGGTTCAACTACAATGTTAAGTTTGTTTTTGGAATAAATTCGTCCCAAGTAATTCCAAATACGGAACCCTTCATTGTGCGTGGTTCCACACGCACTTGGCCGGTTTTTTTTATACTTGATTTAACCCGAAAACCTGACACCCAGTTGGCATCACTGTGTCAGACTTTTCTCGATAAAACTACACGGTGTTTTTCCAACTATCTTTTTGGCTAGAGAACTAAAATCATTTTCGCATTATTTTCTACTGATCTTTTGGCTTTTTCGCGACACATAGAGGCGCGTCTTTTTCCTATATGACTCAAACTCAAAGCATTTATTTCAAATAAACCAATTACAGACACTTTTGAATTGTCAAGGGGTCGGTCGGTCACTAAGAAAGATGAAGCTAGTTGCCCATTCCAAAGCGGACAAAAATCTCCTCAAAACTTTTAAATCAACGTATTATAGTTACAACATGTTGTTTACATCATTCATTTTGAAATTATATATGTGAGAACGATGCAAAACGTATAAACGTCCGTAACAAAAAAAAAAAAAAAATAGCCTTCATGACGGCCGCACTATCTTTCGGGCTTGTATCTAATGTTCGACGACAGGCCACTATCTGGTTTAACTTTTCGATTGATTCGTGCTAACAAATATAACTATACAAATATTTACTTCAGATTTAATCGAGAGCAAGAACCACGGTATCTTCCATTTGCTGGACGAAGAATCAAAGCTTCCAAAACCTGAGTTCGGTCACTTTACACATTCCGTACACAAACAACTGGCTGTGAATAACAACAGGTAACGTAAAGCAAGATTACTAATAACCTGATATTCAACCTTGTCCTCTGACGTCCGGATGTACAGTTAACTGCACGTCTTTGTTTTTGTGTGGAAAATTGTCAAATAACTTCTCCCGCTCTGGGCGGAGCGGGAGGGTGTGTCAGACTCTTACTGACTAAAACCCACGCGTATTCCTTCCTGTTGCCTGTGTTGCCAGGTGACGAGGTATCTCTTCGTCTAAGGTAACAGTTTGACTTTGACAGCGTATACAGGGTGTATCAGAAAGGTGTAGTCAAATTTAAGGGTGTGGTACAGACCATCAAACTGAACAAGTTTCTCCATGGGACCAACATCGTAATCGAGAAAAAAGTATCAGCTGTCCCATACAAAACTTCAATACCTCCTCGACCCAAATGTATGGGACAGATGATTATTTTTTCTCGATTACAATGTTGGTCCCATGGAGAAAGTTGTTCAGTATGATAGTCGTACAGACCACACCCTTATAGAGGCATAAGGAACAGAGTGTAAAGTTTACTCATCCTCTATAGAAAAGGGCGGATCCTCCGACCAGACGGGTGTCGTGTCTGGTGGGCAACTGCCCGACGGGTGATGTCGGGATATATGCTATTTGCGCGGTAAACCTTGCGCTGGATTTTGCGTGACGTCAGTGTGTTGCGTTGTTCGTATGTGGCGATGTATTCACCTTTAAATTTTACCATACCATTCTGATACATCCTGTATATTTCGTAGCAATAAAACCACTCATAAAATAATAGTAAGTATTGTGCTCACTCCATAAGTTTAAACAATAATAACTATACATTAAAAGATGACATGCTTTAGAAGTAAGTCCTCGTAGTATCATAGCAGGTAGATTTTGTAACGCGACGAATTTATCGCGTACTGGATTTTCAACGCACTGCCTAGCACTGAGAGTTGAAAATCCAACAGTGCACGTTTTGGACGCACTGGGATTCACTCTGTTGGATTCACAATGCGCGGCTCAATACCGAGAGTTACAGTATTCTTATCTCACGACGCGCGCTTTACTTGTGAATGTGTTCGTAAGCGTAGGAGCTCTCGGTACCGTCCGAGACAATGGTGAAATCGAAAGTGTGTGTGTGCCTGAAATATGCTGACGCTACTCGTCTGCACGCACACATTCACAGCGTGTTTGTACACTTGTCTACCACAAGTAAAGCGCGCGCTGCTTCGTGAGATAAAAATACTATACGCATATGACATAACAATCGTATTTTTGTTTTCAGGTTACAAGTCCCGCGCACGTCTCGTCTGAAGGCTCACCGCACTCTGCGCGACGATGAAGGATTCTTGTTGCGCCACTTTGCTGGCGCCGTCTGCTATAATACGGTAATTATTGTAACAAATAACCTCTTGTAGATAACCTACTTGGTTTTGGTTATTTGTAAACTTCAGGAGTCAATATCGCATTGTTGTTTTTTATTTTATTTATAAAATGTACCAGCATTTGGATTTCGGAAATTATCCCTCAGGAACGTACTACCGAGATAAAAAGTATCCTATGTCCCCAGGATACCATCTATCTCCTTGCCAAATTTTATCGAAAACCGTCCAGTGGTTTAGGCGTGAAAAGGTTCAACAGACAGACAGAGTTAATTTCGAATTAATAATATTAAGTATGGATTTATCATCCTTGTGGTTAGCAAAACGGTTGCCTTTTGATAGGCGAGTTATGTTTCTGACATTTAACGAATATTTAAGCATACCATTACAGAAAAGTTATCTATTTATCTCAGTGTTTCCTTTTATTATTATTTAAATTAATAATATTCATTAATGTTTTTGACTATAAATGAACCATGCCTACGTTTATTTGATCTATTATTTTTATGCCCGCGGCTTCGTCTGCGTTGTCGTCCAAAATTATACCTCAGGAACGAACTACTGGGATATAAAGTATCCTATGTGTTAATCCAGGTTATACCAACAAACTATCTGCCAAATTTCATTCAAATCCGTTCTGCCGTTTTTGCGTGATTGAGTAAGAAACATCCAAACATATAAACATACAAACTTTCACATTTATAATATTACTAGATGTGCCCCGCGGTTTCACCCGCATAAGTTTTGACCCCGTGGGTATATCGGGATAAAAATCCTATGTGTTATTCCTGGTTATAAACTATCTGTGTGCCAAATTTCATCCAAATCCGTTCAGTACTTTTTGCGTGAAAGAGTAACAAACATCCATCCATCCATTCTTACAAACTTTCGCATTTATAATATTAGTGGGATAGTAGGATTAATTCACTACATACTACTAATATTTGTCTAATTTAAGGTAGATTATCGCCTATTTTATTGTAACAACTTACTATTTTATAAGCACCTACAGTCCATTAAAAATAATTACGTTACAAGTATCTCATCAATAAATCCTCAGCCAAATACCTCTACTACGACCGACTTTTGACAACGTAAAACTAAACCAAACCCTTTACTTCCACAGAACCAATTCATAGAGAAGAACAACGACGCCCTCCACGCCTCCTTAGAGTTCCTCGTCCAGGAATCGAACAGCAAGCTAGTGCAGCAGCTGTTCCAGAGCACCGACAACAACAACGCTAAAGGGAAACTCAACTTTATCTCCGTGGGAGCCAAGTTCCAAGCGCAACTGTCCCAGTTGATGGACAAATTGAAAGAGAACGTGAGTTATTTTAACTTTATTGGCAGTTCGAAAATGATTTTATGTTATTTTATTTTATTTTATTTATTTATTTATATATTTCTAAAACACTTAACCTATAACATTTTGGTTTTAGCCTCACAACGAAAACCGCTCAGGGTTTATCCGTGTGCGGCGAGCCGTTCAAATAAATTTTACAATAAAGTTACTTACATACTACAATGATACAATAATTTTAAAATGATGATAAGAATTTGTGGGTACATTAATACATACATACATTATGAGAAATTTTGTATAAAGAAACGTTTTGATTTGTACTTATAACTTTTCGAATTCGCTTTGTATAACGTTTGTAAATCTTCTGGTGGCAGTTTATTAAGGAAAAGAGGTACTAAGTATTCTGCAACCCTCATCCCGTACACATTATTGAAATTTGGTAGGATGTATTTATTTTTACGTAAATTAGGTACTCATATACCGTGCCTCGGAAAGCACGTTAAGCCGTTGGTCCCGGCTGTTATTTGTAGATCTTTGACAGTCGTTACCGGTCGTCCGAAGCCCGAGAGTCTGACAACCAGTCTTACCAAGGGGTAACGCGTTACCCAGTAACTGGGTTGTGGAGGTCAGATAGGCAGTCGCTCCATGTAAAATACTGGTATTCAGCTGCTTCCGGTTTGACTTGAAGTCTACCCCAGCATAGTTGGAAAAAGGTTAGGCGGATGATTATGATGACTCATGTTAGCGTACAATGCTTCTATTTTCATAATATCTCTCGGCAAACATCGTGTTTCGTCAGTCGTCGGATTTCTATCAGTTGCCCTTTGCAATTAAAAGAAAATTCAGAAGTACTTAGTTCTGAATTCAAATTATTATACACTAGATGCGCCCCGCGGTTTCACCCGCATAAGTTTTGACCCCGTGGGTATATCGGGATAAAAAGTAACGAACTTGAGAGTTTTCAGGATATAATATCATGGGTCAAGTAACACCTAATGTTGTCCTAAAAACTGTGTTCGTTACAAATTGATTCCCATAGCAAAAGTTAAGCCGATTCCGCAGTACACATTTTTGTGAGTGTTTTGGAGATGAAAGAAAATCTTCTTCAATAGTAATTAGGCGTATAATTAATGATTTTGGGTTTTTACAAATTAACGATGTTCCATGTGCGTGTATGTCGGGCGATAGATTCATGCGAGCAGTGCGCCGCCGGGAGGAGCTCGCCCGGTGCTGCGGGCGAGCTTGTGGGGTGATGCGTACACAGTGAACATAGTGTTGACAAGTTTTTGAAATGGAACAAAATGTTTCAAATAAATGTCAACATACTTTGCGATTTATCTCTTAAAATGCTGTCGAGCAGCGAGCAGTGGTAGCCCAATGGTAACGGCTGCGAATTACGACTCGTAAGTCGTAAGGTTCGAACCCTGCCAGGCGCTTTACTTTGTGTAAATTATTACATGCTCTCAAAACGGTGAAGGAAAACATCGTGAGGAAACCGGCATGTCCTAGAACCAAAAATTCCAAGACACGTGACATCTACCAACCCGCACCGGGCCCGCGTGGTGGATTACGGTCTTCTCCCTCTCACAGAGAGGCCTGTGTCCCAGCAGTGGGAACAGTATAGTCTGATTATGCATGCTGCCGAGGGTTTAACAGTGCAATCCTCCAATAAAACATAGGATACTGCAATTCTTTATCTCAATAACTTTCTTTTCAGGGAACAAACTTCGTCCGCTGCATAAAACCTAACTCCCGCATGGTGGGTCGCGAGGTGGAAGGATCTCTAGTACTAACTCAACTGGAGTGCTCGGGAACTATCGCCGTGTTAGAGCTCATGGAGCACGGCTACCCATCACGAGCGCCCTTCAATGATCTACATGAGATGTACAAGAAATATCTGCCGCAGAAGTTGCATAAACTGTCGGCGAAGTTGTTCTGTGAGGTGAGTTGACAAAAAAAGTGAAACTTTAGGGAATTTTGGCACAAAATGGGATAATTTACGAGACAAACCGGGGTAAAACACGTAAAAACTTGCTAAGTTTTTACGTGTTTTACCCCGGTTTGCCAAACTAGCATGGCATGGCACGAAGTAGAAGGTTCTCTATCGCCGTGGTAGAACTCGTGGAGCACGACTGCCCATCGCGAGCGCCCTTCAATGATCTACACGAGTTATACAAGAAATATCTGCCGCAGAAACTCCGCTGAACTGGTTCTGTGAGGTCTGTGAGGAAGAGAACTGTCAAATTAGTTCGGCGTAGATGGCGCTAAATATTTGTTACTTTTAGTACTACAAATGAAGTTCCTTGTTAAAAAATTAACTGCTAGATGGCGCAGTGTTTGTCTTGTCGCCGATTGGTCGCTTTTCACTCAAACGCTGGGCGCTCTCTCGTGGCCACGCTTCCAGCGAACGACTCCATTAACTCAAACGCTAGTTGACCGTTGCTGGTGAGCAAATTCAAATGCGTTGGTCTCCGTAACTCGCGGGCCTGCGGTTGGGTGGCCTTACTTCAAACCTCCAATACTAACCTTACATTATAATTTTCCCAGGCCATAGTCCACAGTCTCGGCCTGTCAGACAAAGACTACAAGTTCGGCGTCACCCGCGTGTTCTTCCGGCCGGGCAAGTACTCCGAGTTCGACACCATGATGAAGTCGGACCCGGACAACTTGAAGTCCATCGTGGACGCCGTCCTGTCCTGGCTCGTCAAGTCCCGCTGGAGGAAGTCCATCTTCGCTGTCCTATCCATCATTAAATGTGAGTAGTTTTACAATTTATTCGGAGTTCGACACTACCGGGTCTTTTTAAATAATTTTTGAAAGTTCACAGACGCCATAGGCTTCTCAAGCTGCCTATCCTTTCCCCAACTGTGTTGGGGTTGGTTTCCAGATGCAGCTGAATACCGTATAGTATACCGTCATAGGCATCTAATAGCAAAAAAAAACTAATAAAATCACTGTAAACAATGTCTGTCCGAGATAAGGCGTTTTACGCGCGTAAGGAAACGTGCGCACAGACTCGCGCGAAGCCAAGTTAAAAAGTTCCGTTTACGCACTCGACGTTTTACGCGCTAGTCTAGATACTTGGGGCTCCTTGCGTTCTGTATACGCGCAACTGATGTTTTACGTACATCAGTTTTCAACGTACACGTTATCGGGATATGCTCCATGGTGACTTGTCTATGTCATTCCTCAACCCCATACTTATCAAATCCTAACAAATTTTCTCTCAACAGTAAAGAACAAGATAGTCTACCGCAGAGAATGCCTAATTCTCTTACAAAAGACGATCCGCGGTCACTTAGTCCGTCGTAAACACCGCCCTCGGTACCAAGGCATCGCCAAGATCAACGCGTTGCAACATAACCTCAAAGATATGGAGTCCGTGACGTCACAGTTGAAGAAAGAGAAGGATAGTGCGCAGAGGAATATCGAGAACTTGAGGAATTCTATTAAGAACGCTTGTGCTACTATAAAGGTAAGAATTTTGGACTTATTCTCTCTTATCAGCCCGAATTATATGAGAACTAGCTTTTGCCCGCGGCTTCGTTTGCATGGAAGTTGGAAAATATCCCACGGAAACATACTACCGTTTTTTTTTTTGTTGCGAAATTGTCAAATAACTTAAAATTCTCCCGCTCTGGGCGGAGCGGGAAGGTGTGTCAGACTGACTACTGACTAAAACCCACCCGTGTTCCTTCCGTTGCCTGTGTTGCGGGGGCCTCGGTGACCCATTAGTACCTTCCCGCGACCCCGGCAGATACTACCGTAACACGCACGCCAGTAAAGCTCCCAGTCGGCATGCTTTTTTCTGACATCTTCAACACTTCAACGATCATCGTCTTAATTCAGACAATTTACACAAAACTTTAATGAATTATACACCTAAACCTTCCTCGTGAATCAGTCCGTTCATTTGTGAAAACCGTATGAAAATCAGTTCCGTAGTTTTGAGTTTATCGCGTTCAGACAGACGCGGCGGGGGACTTTGTTATATAAAATGTAGTAATAGCTCATCAACATCATCATTTTAGCCCGGAATCACCCACTGCAGAGTATAGGCCTGCCCTTTCTTCTGCCATATTTCCCGCTTCCGATTGTGTTAAAAATATTTGTATCTGTGCAAAGTCGGACACTGACAGTCGAGCTGGTCCACCAATTCAAGGTCGCTCATCACGCTATGCTCGGAGTTTCTTTGAAGGATAAGATCAGAAAGTAAGTTATCTGGAAGAGAACCGGAGTTACTGATATAGCCTGCAGAGTAAGCAAGCTGAAGTACAGTGCGCTGGCCATGTTTGTCGAAGGACTGATGGCCGGTGGAGCAGACGAGTCCTGGAGTGGAGACCGCGTATCGGCAAGCGTAGTGTGGGACGCCCCCCAGCTAGATGGACCGACGACCTTAAAAAGGTCGAACATATTTTAATGCATCCATAACCTGGTGATTTTAATTTTGATTAAAAAGAAAAGAAACAGAAAATTGTGTTGATTCTAAAAAAAAATCACTCGACAAAATTTAAGGAAATAATATTCTTATGTAAGCCATAAGCCACAGGCTTATCGTATTTATTACAGCCCGTAATATGCAAACGGTGGTAGTTTAATGGTTGTATAGATAAATTGTTTACTAAGTACTGTATATATTTTTACCTATTTTTGTCAAATCTGTTAAAATCTCACAACCTGACTGGTTTGCGTACGTCTGTTTCGGGTGACCATTGAAAACAGCGCTGTGCTGTAGGTCCCCCATAGCACAGCATCATGCTGAGTGGAGGTCTTCTTGTCACAGTCACGGCGTGCAGTTGCCGACTATATACGTTCTGTGTTCATAAGCTAAATCTGTTTTGTTTTATGATTTATTTGAATTACCACGTGTTTCTGTGACAAACAAATCTATTTTTCTTTCAAACTACGCTATATTCTTCGGAATAAAACACGAGCAAACGCAAATGACTGGCACACAGAAAGCGTTGTTTATTCATTTTTTTTCCCGTTAGCATTTGCAACTTCCAACAGCAATTTAAATAATAAACTCCTTATGCATTAATATACAACGGGCATAGGTGTGGGTCAAACTCAAATTCCGTTCTACCGCTAATAATGTTCTTGTATGTAAAACTGTATTAAATGTTTAACTTTTATTTCCAGTCCAATGAAAAAATAACACGCGCGGAAATCGACAAGCTATACACAAAGTTGACCAAAGACGTCGAAACACAAATGTCTACGCTACAAAAGCTAATGGTTGACCAAAAGAATAGGTGAGTTAATCGATGTAAATCGATGAAGTTGATATGTAAAACCTGACCGTAATGTGTTGAATGGAAAACGATCATGTCAGTATGTCTAGAGTTCTGTGAGATACTAAATTCAAACATTCAATATGAATTTAGTCTGATTAATCTATTTATCGTTATAAAGAAAGAATAACGTGGACACAATTCGTGAAACACAAAATAAAAATAACAGAAAAAAAAGTGAAAATAATGTTTTACAACAATAGTGTGTGTCTCCCGGCTGCGCCAAAAAATTTCATTTCAGCATTAATGCCAGGCAGATGCTGTCTGACGCTGGTTTTCTAATGAACCTTTAGGGACAAGTGACGGGGATTACAAAAAGTTTCAACATACCTAATACATAATTTTGATACTTATAAATTAATTCATTAATAAGTAATTAAATAAATACAAAAACAAAAAAAAGATACAAGATATACGAAAACAAAAAGAACTGTCGCAGCTAATTATAAACGTCTTATAACTGAAATGGTCTTTACCATTTCAGTTCAGTCAGACAGTTCTTTTTGTTTAATAATTACATCAAAGGCAGATTGAAATTAAATTCTTGAAAGGATTGGCAATATGCATTGATACATAAGTTTTTGTTGTAATTGTAAGAATAGGGATGATAACTAATATTAGAAATATTCAAACGAATAATGTAATTTCAAAGAAGGCATAATTATGATCGATGGAATTATGGAGAAGCTACACGCTTTTAAAGTTTGTGGAAAGGATTAATCCCGCCCTTGTCGCGTGGTACGGACAATGTATGGCGCTAGTGCGAAGTTACATAGTCGTGACGTCACTTATGTGATAGTGCCGTCTTTCTCTAGCAGTTATTTTAAAAAGTTTAAAACGGCAATTTTTTAAGCTTTAACACTTTGATTGTTTTTTTTTGTCTTTTTATTACGGACGTAATAAAAAGACAAAAAAAAAACAATTCAAAAATGTAATTAAATTATATTCAGCTCGACCATTTAATCGTATTAAACATATTATTTATTTCAGAGACGAACAAGAAAGGTTGAAGAAGATGGAAGCTGAAATGCGCGCTGCTGAAGAGGCTAAGAAACGTGAACAGGACAGGATAAAGCAAGAGGAAGAACATCGAAGACTGTGAGTACAACCCGCTTTGAAAGGTTTCAAAAAACGGTGAAGGGTTTAAGGTTCACTCATCCTCTATACAAGGTGTCGTTTTGCATCCTCGTCAAATTCAAGGAGGTAACTATGGATTATCGACAAGAATCAATAATAAAATAAGTTTTTTTTATTTCCGTAAATGTGGTAACCGCACTGTAACTGCCTTTTTACACACACACTGCCGCATACGAAACGAGGTGTTTCTGTTCTGTGAAAATGGTGTATTCTAAAATACTTTCAAACTTAAGTAACTAAAAAAACAAGTATGTATTAATTATTGAGTAGGTATCGTAATTTTATTTGATTATCTATGCCTTTCATAGCAGCCTCCAGACATTTGACGAGGATGCAAAACGACACCTTGTAGAAAAGGGACGATCCTCCGACCAGACGGTGTTGTGTCTAGTGGGTACGACGGTCGATGTCGGCACGTTGTATTGCGCCAGTCGCGCGGTAAACTCTGCTTGCGCGATGCAGGATTTGTGTGACGTCAGGTTTTTGATGCGTAGTTAGCATGTAGCGTTGTAGATGGCGCCACAAGTTTTTGATATAATTTATTGTAAGCATAGGGATGATGACTAATAACGGAAATGCTCAAACAAATAATGTAATTTCAAATGAGATAATCTAAAAAATCTGTAAAATCGATGGAAATATAATATAATAAAGGAGAAAATAAGAGGAGGAACATCGTAGACTGTGAGTACTACCCGCTTTTAATGATAAACTCGATAAATAGGTTTGAAAAAACGGTGAAGGAAAACATCGTGAGTAAACGCCAAACGCCCATGGGCTGCATAAAAAAACTCTTGACACCTGGTTAGTCACTAACCACACGACAAATAAAGAAATAAGAATAGCTTTTAAGTTCCGTATGGGCATCGAATCCGTGGCTCTGAGTGTAGAAAGCTAGTCATAAAATAATCTTTATTTCATTGAAAGTGTTTTGAAATGAAATTGTTTATTCTGTAAAGGAATCAATATAAGAAAAAAAAAAGTAAGCTAGATGGAGTCGACACTTCCTATCTGACTACCTCTGAGAAGAAACAAAAGTTGAAAAAGTATGCATCATATGCATAACCTCCTTATTTAAAGTCTGCTAAAAATGTAAATTATGACAAACAAGGTTAGTTTTAAACAAGTTATTTTGCTTGTTCTGTTAGAATTGCTTGTTACTTTACTTAAAAGCACAAAAGTCAATTGACATTTTTCCTGAAAAAATAAATTCCTGTAAGATGTTAAAATAATTAACATAAATGCATCTAAATAATCATAAAATGCAAGAAAAAGAACAAAAAGATATTTGCGACCCTGCCAGGATTCGAACCTGGAATCTTCTGATCCGTAGTCAGACGCGTTATCCATTGCGCCACAGGGCCAGTTGATGGCGTGACGAAATAGAACATTAAATGTTGCTGACCTATTTAAAATAACTTGATACGTACAAAAAAACTTGGGATGTTTTTTTTTACATTTTGTATATTACTTGTACTTGCCCTTCACGCTTGTTGCAGCTAATGGGTTAGGCAGAGGTATCTGTAAAAACAGTCGTAACGTAAATCCGAATGATTTCTGAATTGAAAATACAACTATTCTATAGCATTTTGGCAAGTCATAGGTTTTTTTTTTGGGTGGGAAATTATCAAATAACTTCTCCCGCTCTGAGACTCCCTTATGGGAAGCCACCGGGGCCCTTACGGCCCGGTCCCGCCCGCGGCGTTTAATGGTAGATGGGATACTATCCTGAATCCTGATATAAATAACCTTTCCTTATAATACTTGCAGTAAAGCAGAAATGGAGTCCCGTCGCAAAGCCGAAGAGCTAGAAAGACTCCGGTTAGAGGAACAGGATCGTATCGCCGCACTCAAGATGCAGAAACAAATGGAAGAAGCCGCTAAAGCTGACCAGGAGAACCGAGAAAGGTATACTATTAACATACACTACAAATACTTACAAAATATGGTCAAAAATTGTCTGAAATAAAGTAGTTTGATTTTATTTATTATTAATAATGTTAGAAATTTGGAATTCAGGGTCTGTTTCATCGCCTCTACTTTTTATACAATATTAATTAGTATACAATTTCAGTGTTACCACAAAAGACATAGACACGCCTTAGTCACGTGTTTAGCGGTTGTTTAGCGAAAGTGATACCACAAAACCATGTTTAGCCGTTGTTTAGGGTTAGACAATGTTTAGACGCTGTTTAAATTTAAACAACATCAACCCCCTGTTTAACGCGCGTTTAACCCTCGCACATTACATTCTCTCAGTACGTAAATTGCAATGGATATCTTCGATTATGCTAATTTTAATGATTTGGACGACATGGAATTTATGAATAGCTATCGTGTTCAAGTGTACCGAGTGCGAGTGAATCCTTTCGCACATTAAAATGAATATAACTTCAGAAAACGGTACAGGTTCAGCAAAGCTTTCGGAAAAAAAAATGTTGGCCTAATATAAGATGATATTCGACATGATTCTCGTGGAAGGTGCTTAGATCCTAAAATTCAAGTTGCCTGTGCCTTACGGAACTGGGTTCGCCGTCAGGTAAGCGCCCTTTCCTTGTTGTTTGTCATTGTACAACTTATTTACTGCTATTTTACCGGTGACTTAAGCAAAACTTGCAAAAATGTTGCTATAGCTTTGGCAAAGAAATCTCACATGTTCATCAATATGCCATCAACAGTGAACGGGCAACTAGACACAGTTAAGAGAATTTAGAGCCTTTTCCGATTTTCCTACTGTCGCTGGGGCTATAGACTGTAACCACATCAGGGTTAAAACTTCAATTCAAACCTCAACAAAATATCCTGATTCAATCAAACTACCACCCACTGTCAGAAGCAAGAACTGTCATTGAAGAGTATGTTCCGTTCCGTTGTTAATGTACAAACAACTTTTTTCATTTATGTCTTCACCAGCCGTATGTTACCAATGGCGGACTTATTAATTTAATGAAATAGTACTTATTTTGATTATTCTAACTTAGTTATTCCTTACAAACAACTGTTCAAACAAAAAAAAATCCAAAGGAAAGAGAAAGGCTCAAGAAATGTAATCTGCGTAAACGAAACGTTTCTTAGGATTGCCAAGTTAAAACAAGGATACGTCAGTTTAGGCACTGTTTTGTTAGTTAGATGATAAACATGTATTTGTGGTAAGACACTTTAAACACTTGTTTTAAGCAGTATTTATCCTTGAGACACTGTTTAACTAAACACGTGTTTAAACGTTGTTTTATTTATTTTTTGTAGTAAGACTGTTTATGTTTAAAGGTTAACGACGACTATACCAGTCGCATTTGGCCGCAGTGCATCATATTCCAAATTTCTAATACATAAAAGCAAAATCAATTAGCAAAGCTAGCAAATATGAAATACTTTATTGGACGATTTCTTTATTTTATATTTACTATAGCAGTTAAAGTTATATTTAAATTACTTATTAGCGAATAGGCTAAATAATAACAGCCGCACGGGTCAATCGATCAGGTTAAGCTACGCTTGCCGCGGTTGGTCCGTGGATGAGTGACCATCTTTACATACCAAGACCCTCCGTGCCTCGGAAAGCACGTTAAGCCGTTAGTCCCGGCTGTCATTTGTAGATCTTTGACAGTCGTTACGGGTCGTCAGAAGCCCGAAAGTCTGACAACCAGTCTTCGCAAGGAGTATCGTGTTACCCAGTAACTGGGTTGTGGAGCTTAGATAGGCAGTCGCTCCATGTAAAATACTGGTATTAAGCTGCATCCGGTTAGACTGGAAGCCGACCCCAACATATTTGGGAAACCTAGCCTTTTCCCAGATGATGATGATTTGTGGTAAATGAAATGAATACTTATTTTTTTTCATAGAATAGACTCTGTTCACATTCAGTCTATTCACTAGACTGAATGAACATTGATAACATTCCTGATGATAATCATTAACTAGAAAATAAACAATAACGCTATTTTCCCCAACATTAATAGGTTAGAACAGGAGCGACGAGACCATGAAATGGCGGTGCGACTGGCTAAGGAAACGAATGGACACGTCGAAGGTTCCCCGCCTCAGTTACGCAGGTATGTCCTCATGTTTTGTTATAGAATACTTTAATCAGTTTGGCCGATTGAATGTTACAGATCTTTCAGTTATTTTACCTCTGATTTTGCATCAATTTAAAAAATCACAGTGATCTTTATTCTCATTAGAATAAGGTTGTTGTTGTCAGAGGAAAATAACGCTGAAAGGACTACTCAATGATTGGTCTATATTAAAATTCATCTTAGAATATGAAATCTATAGTTAATTCCTCGTTGGCTCATTGTAGATCAATATACTATCATTGTATTGAGCTATGATTTATCAAAGGCTGGCGACTGACCAAATATGAAAAAAGTTAAAGTCTAAGGCCGCGTCCTAATTAAAAGCGATGGTCGCGCGATAACGCGATCGTCGCGCTCATATGTCACTTTTTATTCGGTGTAGATTTGTTTCGTTCACGATTGAACGAATGTAATGAACTGGTTCTTAAGAACCGCGCGGATGATTGGGTCTCTACAACGAAAATGATTCGATCGTTCAATCGAGGAGCCGAGCGAGAGCGAGCGAGGTAGAGTCGGGCGCGTCGCCTCGCTGGCCGCTGCATAGTGTGTGTGTGACAGAGACAACAAGATCTAAGTACTAGTAGATACGAAATTTACGATACTAATGTGTTCTCTATAGTCCCTGTAATATAAGGCTTGTGGCCAAGTAATAACAGCCGCACGAATCGATCGATCAGGTTAAGCTACGCTTGCCGCGGTTGGTCCGTGGATGGGTGACCGTCTTTACATACCAAGACCCCTCCGTGCCTCGGAAAGCACGTTAAGCCGTTGGTCCCGACTGTTATTTGTAGATCTTTGACAGTTGTTACGGGTCGTCAGAAGCCCGAGAGTCTGACAACCAGTCTTACCAAGGGGTATCGTGTTACCCAGTAAATTATCTGTAATTAGAATAATAATTTAATTTTAATGTAATGATGACCCGCAATTACACTATATTTGTACGCCGGAAACGGCAGAATATTCTGATCGTAATACACATTATAACAACTTTGTACAATATTCTGACAAATAAATGCATTCTATTCTATTCTATTCTAATGGGTTGTGGAGGTCAGATAGGCAGTCGCTCCATGTAAAATACTGGTATTCAGCTGTACCTATCCGGTAAGACTGGAAGCCGACCCCAACATAGTTAGGAGAAGGCTAGGCAGACGATGAGTCCCAATAATTTAAGAACTAAAGTTTACTGCGAAGATTTGTTTGTTTATGTCATGTGACGCATTGAAACAAAATAATCAATTTCAAGTCAGTCACTCAATCAGTGACCGACCCGGACACGAGCGACCGGTACGACTGAACCGTTTGGCGCGCTTTTATTCGTGACTTCGTGAGTGAAGTTTGCGGAATGTGAACCAATCAATCGATTGAACGGGTCGAAAGAAACGGGTCGTTGTCTTGACTGGTCAGTATTGATTTGGATCTTTAAGATTGAACGAACGACATATTTCTAGTTCGGTGAACCTGAACGCGTGAGTGCGCCTACAGAGGGCGTTTTTGGGTTTACCGAACAAAACGTGACATATGCACGCGACAATCGCGTATATTTGCGGAGATTCGCTTTTAAATTAGACGCGGGGTGAGCGAAACAAGATATTAAATGGACTTTGTAAACATGATATATTATGTAATTACTTGTATTTGATATTATTTCATTTCATCTTTTGAATAGATTATGTAGTCGCCAGCACCACAAACTGTCAAATTTTCTCATTCGATTTTCAAATTAAACATCAACATTTTAAGGCTTAAAATCATTTGGAGAAATTTGACAGTTCGTGGTAACTTGATGTGCTGGTGACTGTACGTTCAGGTGATTTCAACGAGTACTTTATAAAAAAAAATATCTAAAATAATTATAAACAGTATTACTCACTGTACAATATGACATCAAGAGCACAGGTCTGCGAAGATTCTTCTTGTATATAGCTTTACTATACGATTGAAATGGTTAACATGCTTTAGTAATATTTATCAACGTTTTAATTTTGTTATTTTAGAGAAAAAAACAATATAGTCTATGCTCCAAAGAGAATGAGTTTTGTATTCGGTATACAACAATCATTCTTTTTGGAGCATAGACATTTGGGATATTGTTTTTTTTTTCTAATATACAAAATTGTTATAATAGAAAATCCTATGTTAATCTTTGAACATAACCACTACCTACTGAGTTTTTTACGAACAACATTTTTTTTTTGTGATAATTCTTAATCATTTCTAACGATACTCAAATTATTTTTCTTAAATATTCAATAAATATTACTAAACCGTGTTACCATTCCCGGATGTCCGACTTCAACTAGCGTATAAGTAATATTGTGATATGTTCGCACAGTTTCCCTACCATGGAGTCAATGAATGGAGAGAATAAATTGAACAGGTACTGAGTGAGACAGAACTAACGAATTTCTCTTTCGCACGCTCCGAATTTGGCCCTCTTTCAATTATGTATATTTGGATGGTGTCGAACTATAAATGACTGTAGTCTACTGCTATAAATGGAGGTGTATACGTCTCTTTTATATTTCCGACCTCGCCGCCGAGGTCCCTCGCGAAGACCCCGATACATGTCCCCCCGACCCTTGCTCGACGAAGTGCCAGCCCGCGCCGTAGATTAAACCTGTAGCTTTAAATTCCCCGATAATAATTATCAAGTTCTGGTCCAGCCTGTCCCACCTTGCTGTCCTCCCCTCAGCGACGCCGTCGCCCTAAACCCCACAGGGGGCACCCTCCTTAGCGTGCAGTTGCTTAGTAATGTAAGAAATACACCCCTGGCTGTAGGCTTTGAGTTATCTTAAGGCAGCCACAGGATAGTCCGGTTAATTAGTCACGACCTCTCAAGGTCAACTACGAGATGCCATACACAAAGAAAAACTCTTTTATATTCTCATTGCGCGACTGTCGATGTCGCTCTCGCTGGCCATTATTATTCTAAGCGGAACCTTACATGACGCCTGTATTCCTCGAAGGGATAGACAGTGTATATCTAAGGTGTTTCAAAATTAACCCGACAAACTTTAAGGAGCGCTTTAGATCAACGAACTGAATGACTTTTACTATGGGACTAACTTTGAAATCTCGAAAAAGAAACCTGCTGTTTCATACTAAAGCTTAATACCTACTGTTATAAGCAGTATGGGACAGCCGCTTATTTTTTCGCGATTTCAAAGTTGGTCCCAAAGTAAAAGTTATTCAATTCAATGGTCTAAAGCACCTCTTAAGGTTTGTTGGGTTACTTTTGAAACACTTATATACAAGGTAAAATTAAAAACTTACGACAAACCGAAATGGGAGATTCGACTCATCATTATGAACAACTTTTACTATGGGACCAAACCTGAAATCGCGAAAAAAAAAAAGCATCTGTTCCCTACATTTATGTTCGCATAGCTCGTCAAAATATATGGAATAGCAGATTTTTTTTTCGCAATTGCAGCTTGGTTCCCTTAGTAAAAGTTGTTAATAATGATGAGTACAATCTCCCATTTCGGTTTGTCGCATGTTTTCAATTTCAACCTGTATAACACCCACATTTTGTCAGATAATGGGGACAGGTCTATCGCCATCAACCGGGTACAAATCCAGAGTCCGGGCTGCTTCTGAGTAATTCCTAATGGGAAAACCCAATAATAATTTGCCTGATCTGGGAACCAAACTCAGGACTCCAAGCCCAGCAATCGCAGTGTGAACTACTAGTGACCCAGCATTAGTAGTTCACACTGCGATTGCTGGGCTTTTTGGATTCCTATAAATGATTTATTCCTATAATGGATTCCTATAAACAAAAACGAACCGTTTAGCTTACCAATGATAGAATAACGCCCGATTCCTATAACATTCTACCATTGTTAAGCAAAACAATTCGTTTTTGCCAAACTGGGCATATACATTGATTCTGATAACTACTTCCCTATGGGAGGGTCGGTCTGTAAGTTATAGGAATCGGCCACAAACCAACGAGGCAGTCATACAATTTGAAAGGGGGGAAAACGTAAAAAAAATACGATCTCTAAGTGGCCGCGTGAGACAGTTTTTTGAGATTTTTTTGAGATGGCTGTAAGAAGTACGTAGGTAGTTATAACGGCCATGGCCACGACCAAAGAAAGAACTAGTACATACTCATAAACACTTATAATTGAAAGAGGACCACTTCCACTGATAACGAACTAACTACTAATACCGGCTATCTGCTTTACTTGGACTTTCTGCACGCAGTCTTAGTGTTGTTAACTGTATCTTAGTGATTTGTTACATTAATTCAACTACTATTTAATGTACTATTTAGTTTATAGTCATAATTGAGCTGTGTTTCATAAACTAAGGTTTTTCTTGAGTCATGGGGAACAAAAGTAACAAAATGAGGTTTGAAGACAACGACGATGCGCGCGTGTTGGATAATTTTTACAAAAGAATTGACCGAAATTTATACGAGTCAGTATGAAAGACTATTTTACGGTTATGGAATAAAGCTTAATTTGTAATAGTATGTGTTTTTAACTATTTAGTGTTGACTCTTTTAAAATCATACGGTTAAAGTGATATATTGTGGAAAAATAATTTATAACGCTTTAGCAAAATCCCAGATGATGTGCTATTTGAATAAACTGATACGACCAGGGGGCTGCAGTCTCGACATAGAAAGTGATCTCTTTACGACAGAATTCGGTCACAGTCCTAATGACGGTCCCTAGACGGTCAAAATTGCTTGACAAGATTTTTGATTTTTTCGTGCTTGTCCAGGCACCCCATTAGGACTTTGCGACCGAATTCGGTTGTAAAGAGATCGCTATCTATGTCGAGACTGCAGCCCCAGAACTCAGCTAGTAAGCCCAAGGATTTCTCAAAAGTTTCCATATACTTACATAAAGGCATGATACTGAAAGATTAAAAAAATTGCATGCAAAATATCAACTGTAAATTAAACACCAGTATTTTATGTATCACTATAATAATTAACACACCGCACGTAGCATGATACAACTAAGTAGCATGTAGTTTAACAATGTAACATGAAATCTTTGTTTCGACATACCTTGACGTTTTGTTACGTGGACGACAGGTCTGAACGGGTGAGAATGCAGCAAGCTATGCAGGGCAAGCAAAAGTACGATCTGTCTAAATGGAAGTACTCGGAACTGCGTGATACTATCAATACTTCTTGTGATATTGAACTTTTGGAGGTGAGTGACATATACATTAAGTATTAGTGATGTGTTTATCGGTTCCAATACAATTAAACGTCAATGGTTGTTTAAGCAGTTTTCATTTTTGTCAAATGGAGCTGCGGCCGTTGCTGCGAAAGATTTCTGCAAAAAAAAAACTGAAGAAGGCAGTTTTATGTGATTCTATATGATTTACTGTTTCTTGGTTCTCGATTTATTATAGTCGAACTCGTAATTCGTAAAACTTTATACACAAGTAAATAAAAAATACTGTACAAAGGCGGATTTAATGCCTGAGGCATTTTCTACCAGTCAACCTTAGAGTGATGCAGAGACAAAACATGGCAGGTGCAACATAAGGGATAGATAACTCGAAAATCGAAAATATACAAGGTGTCGTTTTGCATCCTCGTCAAATTTCAGGAGGCTGCTATGAAAGACATATATAATCAAATCAAATTTTCTCAATAATCAATACATACTTGGTTTTTAGTTATTGCAGTTTGACAGTATTTCAGAATACACCACTTTCACAACAGAATCACCCCGTTGCGTATGTGGTAATGTGTGTCTGTAAAAGGGCAGTTACAGTGCGGTATCATACGGGCGGCGTTTTAACATGCGTGTCCCACACATGCCGATTTCCGAAAATTTGAAAAAAAATAAAAAGACCTACTTATTTTATTATTGATTCGTGTCGAGAATCATTAGCATAGTTACCTCCTTGAATTTGTCGTGGGTGCAAAACGATACCTTGTATACTAATACATAGATACATACATACATATAAACAACATAAAAAGTGTCAGGAGAAATAACGATTGGTAGGGTAGAAAACGAATCAGCGCTGGGATCAGCAATTCCCAGTACCTAAAGAGAAACTTCACTAAGTGCGAATTTCACCAATAAAACTGAACGGTATCAGCACATTCCAACCGCGTTCAAGAGCTGTCAGTGTCGATATTCCACAGAAAATAATGACACTATTTTTTTTTTACCTGCACGTTTTCTCAACACATTCACATTGGCAGAATCGTCGACATCGGCACCATTTCCATAGAGAAAAATATAATAGAATAGACACTAACAGCCCTTAAACGTGGTTTATGTGCTGATCGCATTCAGTTTCATTAGTGACATTCGCCCAGAAGTAAATTTAACTGTCATAGACATTGGTGCCGATTACCTTGTTCACAAACTAAATTAGCTTGACGTAATTTTAGTAGGCAAGTTTTTAATCACGTCTAAACTTGTATGGAGTAGTGACAGGCGCTGATTAATTTGACAGGACTAAACTAAAATGTATCTTCTGTCCTTTTCTTAATGAAATAGAAAGAAAAAGATGCACTGAACTTAAATTTAGTTTAGTTTGTGAACAAGGGAATCGGCACCATTGTCGCTTTATGACGTGCAAGTGACATACAACCTTAGGGTGGTAAAGCAATGACGAGGTCGATTATACTTACTGAACTCACTCAGTTATTGGATTCAGGCTGATTTCAACTCTTTCTAGCGCCACCAATCTACAGTCTCAGTACAGTGGTGGGCCGGTGGGCCATCATTAGAAACCTAGTTGTCAACCAAAATAAATCGTAGGCATGTTACTTACACCAGCCCGAACTATCCCCATCCTACCAATCATAATCAGCCTATAATTTTCCCACTGCTGGGACACAGGCCTCCTCTCTGTAAGAGGGAGTGGGCCGTAATCCACCACGCGGGCCCAGAGCAGGTTGGTAGATGCCACATGTCTTGAAATTTTTGGTTCTAGGACATACCGATTTTCTTACGATATTTTCCTTCTTCGTTTGTGATGAAATAATTTACACAAACTATAGCGCCTGTCTTCTGAGTTCGAACCTACGACCTACAATTCGTAAGTCGCGGCCGTTACCACTGGTCCGCCATTGTTTAATTAAGCATAAATAATAAATCTTGCATGCCAGGCTTGCCGCCACGAGTTCCACCGCCGCCTGAAGGTGTACCACGCGTGGAAGGCAAAGAACGCGCGCAAGACTACTATGGCTGACCAGGAGAGGGCGCCACAGTCCATCATGGATGCTGGTATGTTATATGGTTATTTGCAAAATATTTTATTTATTTATATAAAGGCTTACCAACTAAACACAGCATTAACCCAAAGTCTTAATATAGATCTTGCAAACATCTAAATTGTAGGAAAGCACGGCTCATCAATTAGCGTACTAGTACATTATGTTTAAAATATAATATATGTATAATATATATTATAATATATAATATTATATGTATATAATATGTGTGTAAATTTATAAAATATAGTAATAAAATCATAGAATTAAAAAAATGGTGGATACAACGACATAACTTATGAATGTTTGTTTTTTTTTAATGACACTACATTTTATTAAAGTGTTTTTATTTTATTTAATATGTGTTGTTGGCCTTTTAAGGAAGTGTCATTTCTATTACGTATCCATGTAGGTAATTACATTCCGACGGCAGCTACTTTAGTAAGTTTTTTAATAAGTAATTTGCGAATAGGGCCTGTTGCAAGGTAGACAAGGCTGGTTTAATAAACATGAAGGTTTTAAAAGAGAAGTATGAGGATTTGTCCCACTAATGGGATAAAAAGAAGCTAACATAAAAAAAAAACAGTAATTTAAAAAGTAAGCGATTTTCGATAGCAGTTTTACCTGACAATGAATTCAAGCCATAGACATGTGTTCTTGCTTAGCTCTTCGGACGTTTCGGAAAGTTTAAAAAAGTTTTGGGCTATTCTTATTTGGATCTTAAAATGATGGTGTCCACAAAAATGTACAGTCGCCAGCATATAAAGTTACCACAAACTCAGATTTTCTCATTCGATTTTGAACTTAACTATCAACATTTTAAGGTTTAAAATCATTTGGAGAAATTTTACAATTTGTGGTAACTTGATGTGCTGGCGATTGTATTTTTAAAGATCCTGATGAGTTAACACTAAATTATTTTAAAGATCCTGATGAGTTAACACTAAATTATTTTAAAGATCCTGATGAGTTAACACTAAATTATTTTAAAGATCCTGATGAGTTAACACTAAATTATTTTAAAGATCCTGATGAGTTAACACTAAATTATTTTAAAGATCCTGATGAGTTAACACTTAATTATTTTAAAGATCCTGATGAGTTAACACTAAATTATTTAGTATTTGTCCATCCCTCAGCTAAGACGCCGCGCCTGCCCGGGAAGGGCGACATCCTGGGCGCGCGCCACCGCTACTTCCGCATCCCCTTCGTGCGCGCCGGCGCGCCGGGCGCCGAGCCCGAGCGGCGCGGCTGGTGGTACGCGCACTTCGACGGCCAGTACGTGGCGCGCCAGATGGAGCTGCACCCGGACAAGGCGCCCGTCTTGCTGCAGGCTGGTGCGGAACTCGATAATAGGGTCTTACACCCATTTTTGAAGTATCTTAATTAAATTCTATAGTGCTAATATGCTTAAAAAAAAAATCACAAAATTTTTATTCAATCGATAAGTGCCATAAAAATGCATTTAAATTTTACATTTTCAAATTTCGCGCGTAGTTTGACGAAAACGCTGGACGCAGTGGACGCCATGTTGCTCTGTGGTCATGACGTCACTTGGCTATGTAAACAAATGCACTGATCTATTATCTAACTAAGTTAACACGTTTTAGTTTACACAGCGGTGTGACGTAATAACATGGCGGCTACTATTTCATGGTGTTTTTTAACAGATTACAAAAACTGAAAAAGTTGAATTGAATTTTAAAATTTATTTTGTTATTTTATGAACTAAAAGTAACATTTTCCGACTTCTTTTTGCCTAAACTATCTCAATAATCTATTTATAGATTGTATCTCGTATATAGTAAAATACCCTATTCACTGAGTCCTACACAGAAGAACATTTCTTTAATCTAAAATACTTAGATTAAAAGCTAAACCTTTACTTGTATTCTAAGATACTCGCCGGTAGGTTGACCACTGACCAGTGAGTGGTAATTAAATTCTATAGATGACTCATTTATCATCCATTCAATAATATGATCACTTTTTCTCAGGAGTGGACGACATGCAAATGTGCGAGCTAAGCCTAGAAGAGACAGGACTGACTCGCAAGCGTGGTGCAGAGATACTGGAGCACGAGTTCGAGCGCGAGTGGGCGCGACACGGAGGACCTACTTACGTCGCGCACGACGTACGCAAGCGTTAGACACGTACGTACATTATAGTCTGTTCCAAAAGTATCGGATGAAAATGTAAACAAATGAATCAACTTTCCCGTATTCACCAATAAATAAAATTATTACATTATGTTGTGTTGCAATGGCCTGATACAGGTTTGAATAAATGTAGATCAAGCGGATCGTTACCTGACAGTTTAATTCCGAACCATCATTACTTGCACCTGTAGTAAAAATATTTTAGCTTTCGTTTATTATTAAGTTCTATAATTGTATAAGAAACTAGCTTTTGCCAGTGACTTCGCCCGCGTGGATGTTGGAAATTATCCCACGAGAACGTACTACCGCGATAAAAAGTATCCTGTGTTAATCCAAATACAAAATATAAACCATCTGTGTGCTAAATTTCATTCAAATCCTATTAGTAGTGTAGTAGCTAATGTAGCTGCACAATATTATAATTATATTTGGCTCGCCTACATACAACCACGTGCCTGCAGACTGGCGGTTGGCCATAGAATGCCCCCCACTCAGCCCGCACCTTGTGACGTATGCGCTTGAGACAAATCATAATTATATCTATCACTACAAGTAGCATAATACTAATGATTGAAATACTATTTTGAATTCATGCAAGCCTAGTACTTTTTGTTAGGTTAAGTTACTGCTCAGACATTGTGGACAGCGTGTCGTGAACAGAATACCGTCTTGTATGCATGCAACGTACTACCGAGATAATAGTATCCTATCTGTTAATCCAGGTTATACAGGGTGTCCAAGAACCTGGCGTCCAACTGGATTCCCACGATGCCCCAAGTTCTAACAGTACTCAGAAAAATATTTTAAAAAATCCACCCCATGTACTTACAGAATTATACTGATTTCAAAAAAAAAAGGGGAAATGAGCACCCTGTGACATACTTTTGAATGCTGTGACTGCTAATGCTGATAATTTCGATATTTCTTGGAGGTTTTGTAATCTAGGGTATTGCTGTGTCTAAATAGAATGTAAAAATAAAGTACTTATTGTACCATTTTAAAATAAAATATTATTTTAACTAAAGGTGATATGGAAAACTATTGAATTTCGCAACTTTGACCGACTGTAGTGTAAAAAAAATGTACCAAAATAGTATGGCAAGTGACGTCAAATTTTGACGCGTTTATTCCTCTTTTTAAAAAGGTATAATACTTACACATTAATTTGAAAAAAAAAATTTTTGATAATATTTTTACTCAACAACCCAATTTTTACGATGTCTTACAGAATTCTTAGAAAGAAAAATTTACGACGAATTGAATCTAACCTCTAAAGAATTACTATTGTATGCTCATAAAAATAACAACAGGCCTCTCAAAAAACAGGTTAGACCGTAAGGGACGGTATGTGCATGCATCTCACCATAGTGATTCGTTATTACAACAGGAGGGAGCAAGACAGAAACTATCTTTGCGATTTGCTGGTTCTTCTTTATGGTACCCCATTATTCAGGTAAGAGTGAGGGAGAAAAAGGTTAGAGGTGCGAGTGAGATAGATAGTGACGCTATCTGGGATCGTGCTATTTAGGATAACAGTACGGTCAGTACGCGTCACTGCCTCCTGCCGTTACTACGCACCTCTCTCTTATTGTTACCATTGATCACGTACTACGATTTAAAGCTTTGTTTATTGGACTCGATTACTCTTTGTGCTCTGGACTTTGAAACGAACTCTTTACGACGACCTTTGCCTGTGTTTGGACAGTTTGTGTTTTGTGTGTGCTACCATGGCGACCTACACTCCGCAAGAATACGCAAATATGCACTACATTTATGGAGAATGTAGAGGTAATGGACGAGCTGCAGCGAGACTTTACAGAGAAAGGTATCCGAGGGCTACGCGATATCCCGACCATCGAGTTTTCATTAATGTGCACAGATCACTATGTGACGGGCGGTTCCCCAATCAAGTAGCTGGTGAAGGACGACCCGTAAATGACTTCATACGCGATGAAGTTTTAGAGGCGGTGTCGGCAAATCCAAGCATCTCTGTGCGAGGAATAGAAGCTGATACGGGGATACCGAAGAGCACAGCACACAGTATTCTCCAAAAAGAAGAATATCATCCGTACCACGTACAGCGAGTGCAAAGTCTTTTACCTCGAGACTATCCGAGCCGAGTCGCGTTTTGTGAAACAATCCTGCAAAAACATCGAGAAGACGAAAACTTTATCGACAAAATTTTGTGGTCAGATGAATCAACATTTAAGAAGGATGGCTACATGAACCTACACAACTTGCACGAGTGGCATGTGGAAAATCCGCACTTGATGCGAGAAGATAGATCCCAGTACCGGTTCAAAGTGAACATGTGGACCGGTATTCTCTGTGGGAATATTATTGGTCCATTTGAGATGCCCGAGAATTTGACTGGCGAATCATATTTAAATTTTCTTCAAAATGATTTGCCAAACTTACTAGAAGAGACCCCACCAGATATGTGGTTCCAACACGACGGCTGTCCAGCACATTTTCGCGTATCCGTTAGAGAGTTTTTGGACGAGCAATACCCGAACAGGTGGATTGGGCGATCAGGAACAATCCCGTGGCCAGCCCGCTCACCTGACTTAAATCCGCTGGATTTTTTTTTCTGGGGAACTATGAAGGAGCTCGTTTATGCGAAGCCCATTAATGACATCGCTGACCTTCGTGAGAAGATAACACAAGCAGTGCAGGTGATACGTCAAAAAAGTTACTCGCGAAACATAAAGCGGTCCTTTTTAAGGAGAGTGAGAGCTTGTATTGCCGCGGGTGGTCAACATTTTGAACATTTATTGTAATAAAATATCTTTAAACTAACATTCTTTGCTTTTATTCTACTGGGAACCCATCTACCTGTGTGTATTTCCTTCTTGCTCACTCTTGGAACCGAAGTTAATAATAGTAGTAACATAACAGTTTCTAAGATAAGAAAGGGTCCGACAGTTACCGTTAGTAGGTAGGCACTTCGTAAAAATTGGGTTGTTGAGTAAAAATATTATCAAAATTTTTTTTTTCAAATTAATGTGTAAGTATTATACCTTTTTAAAAAGAGGAATAAACGCGTCAAAATTTGACGTCACTTGCCATACTATTTTGGTACATTTTTTTTACACTACAGTCGGTCAAAGTTGCGAAATTCAATAGTTTTCCATATCACCTTTAGTTAAAATAATATTTTATTTTAAAATGGTACAATAAGTACATTATTTTTACATTCTATTTAGACACAGCAATACCCTAGATTACAAAACCTCCAAGAAATATCGAAATTATCAGCATTAGCAGTCACAGCATTCAAAAGTATGTCACAGGGTGCTCATTTCCCCTTTTTTTTTGAAATCAGTATAATTCTGTAAGTACATGGGGTGGATTTTTTAAAATATTTTTCTGAGTACTGTTAGAACTTGGGGCATCGTGGGAATCCAGTTGGACGCCAGGTTCTTGGACACCCTGTATATTATCTATCTGTGGCCAAATTTCATCCAAATTTCTTTTAGCGTGAAAGAGTAATAACCATCCATCACCTTCACAAACTTTCGCGTTTATAATATTAGTAGGATTTACTACTGTTGGCTTAATTAACACTTTTGTAAACGTTTTATTAAATATATTATTATTATATTATTAAAATGGTTATACCTACTGTAAACGGCCCAGGATATGTAATTGTATTGTTTTCTCATTTCAGATATCACATTCCAACGAGGACATAGAAAATTTAGATACGTCGTCGTCGCAAAATCGCAAAGTATTCCACAAAAATAGGAATTTGAGTTTTAAAAATACACATATAAGGTAGATTATTGGATAGAGGAATAACTTAGTGCTTTCAACGTGCCTTCACAGGTTCCTAGATGTATATTAGTGCAATATAATTGAAGGTCACTAAGATAATTTATATATTAAATACTAAATTGATCATACTTTTATAGCAAAGTCAGACTTACTAATACAAGTTTTACTATTTACAATATTAATGAAATAAATACAATTTTTATAAATGAATAAAAATGGATTATTATGAAATTAAAACGTGATAACTTATAACTCTGTGACTTCAAAATATGTCTTCAAATAGTGTTATATTTTATCTGACTTTGCTGTTTCATATTCATAAGTGTAACTAGAAAATCTTGTCACTATGCAGCAATGAATATCTTTAAAATTAGACCTATTGCTATGCCTGAAAACTGTATAAATAAACAGTGCACAGTGTGCATCCTTTTATCGAAAAGCTGTATAGTGGTCCTCGGCATAATAGCTATAAATTAAATAGAAATGCTGGTTTATGCCACTGTAATCATATATTTTGAAATAGTCATTTTTCTTCCATGGTTACTCGATTGTAACTAATTTAATCGACTATTGCCATAGTCGATTTAATCGACGTAGTAGTTGACGTTTAATTTTAACCGATAAGTTATTTCCATTCATAAAATATTATAATGTAAAACAAAACTAGGATCTATACAACCGAAATAAGTGAATAAGAAAAAGTGACATAATATATTTTTGATTTAATATAGACAAAAATAATTTCTGTAATTATTCTGTAGCATAAAATTGTATTTGATAACACTGTAAAACTATTGTAATGGACTCCACATCGAAATCAGTCTATAATATATTTAAACATGAAATATTAATTTATATTTATTTTGTGAGTAAACTGTGATTCGTAATTCAGTTATTAAAAATTAGGTCAGTATTTAAAATGGAGAAAATATATTTATTTGAACATTCCTGTCCTAAGACTGGTGAATGGTAGCTTTTGTATTATTTGAATAGCATTACTATTATTTTTATTAATTAAGTATTTTCTGAACAGTATTTAAGCAAACATTCCTGTATTTTTTATTTTGATTGCGGTAAATGTTCAGGTTATTTTTTTATGTACAAGTTTTTTTAAAGTACAAGGTTATAAGATCGTGCAAGTGCCTTAATGTGTTACTCTGATATACATGACCACTCCATTATTGTATATGCTTTACCAAATAAAAACATGATGAGAGTTACAGCATGTTTTATTTATTTCTGCCTCGTTTATGGAAGCTGTACAAAGTAAACAATGGCCCTTATGGCAGGAACTATGACCCAGAAAGCACCGAAAGGAGGACTCTCTAATCGTCTCTCGTCCTCTATAATCGTAACGGACTCGACTACTAAGAAAATCTGGCGCCTAGCCAGATTTTCTTCGTAGCCGAGCCCGTTACGAGCCTTCTAGAGTCGCTTCCGCTCTGCAATATTCTAAAAAGGGTTCTTAAGTACGCCCCAGCCCGACTCGCGTCGCCGCCGGCGGCCGCGCGGCCTCCCGACACACGCGCCTGGTCTCCTCTTGCCAAGTTTAGTTGCTATATTCGGTAAGGAAACTCGAGCGGCCTCGTGTCGCCGCGAGTGGCCTCGCGTCGCCGCGTGATGTTTTTGAGCTTTTCAAGCGATACTATATAGATAAAGTTTAAAATTATTTCACCTAGTGCTCGCCGCACCGCTGCCGGCTGCTTTCCCGGTGTAAATCGGCCCGTAGGTTTAAAATTGGTTATGGACATAGTAAAGATTTTTTTATTTCATGTTTTTCGAATAGTGTTGTGAAATGGTAATATGTACGCATGTAATAAACAGTTGGTATAATGACTGTGTGACTACACTGCTATTATTCATGCCAGGTACACACAATTATAACTTGTTTTCTTTAAAATATTTGTATGCCAATGAGGGCGAGGCATGTAGGTCATAACCCTATTATTGAGACAATTATTTATTTATTTTTCATGTTTTAATACAAAAAAAGATCTGTTCTATTTTAATTTTAAACATCGATTAAATTACAACATGAACTAAAATCCTCTAAATAACTTTAACGATACAACTAAGTAGCTGCCACCACACTATGGTACAATGTCAACACCTATTCAGGACAAAAAATTCTGTCATAAATTCATAATGTCAATTGTCATTGTAACTCAACTAGTGTCAAATAAATGTCGGTGCAAACCGTTGGAAGTCGTGGACTATTATTAGAATATATCACCAAACTCGCGCTTTTTCGTCGATAAACGCGGAATTTCTTGTGCTAAAAATAAATGAATGCTTATGCTTAGTTCTGGTCCTGAACCCAAGCGTGATCATGAGTTGATGTTTCAATGAGAGTCACATGTAGAACTCGAACGAGACAAACATGGGCGATTACAGACGCTACTTGTTGTGCTACGTGTTGTTATTATTGTTTATTTTTGTGTTAATTACTCGTTCACAGGCATTACCGTATGATGGTAAGAAGTAACATTTTTTCTGAAGTATTTAAGTCCAGCATTTTATTATAATGAGCTTATTTATCATCGGCCATTGTCCCATGTTTTGTAACATCAAGAAATTATGTTTGTTTGTTCTGTTTATACTTGTGTATACTATTGTATTTAAATTCAATACACGAAGTCCTACTGCTACACTAAACATCCCGTCTTTGTTAACATTATTTATGAATGACTCCTATCTACTTATTTGTTTGCTCCAAATGGGGTAATGTTAGTTAACTTCAATTTGTAAGGATTTTCAATAACTGAACTCTATAGAAATATATAAAATTAAAAAATCTAGAATTCAATTAATTCAGTTAAATGTCAATGCTAAAATTAACATTTCAAAGCCAAAGATTTAAGTTGAAAAGAAACTTACAAAAAAAGTTGATACATCTGCCATTTTTTTAGTCCACTGGCTAGGGGGACCCACAACAATAGAGAGAGATTTGCCGACCTCTACCAGAAGTACAGATATCTACTGCTACACTGGAACTTCCAAGAACTTGTTTGCTTTATGGCAAACAGTGAAAGTAAGTATTGATTTAATGTTCATCATGGGGATTATGTTTCTTTAACCTTTTGACCACCACAGTCATGTATAGATGACAAACCAAAATGTGCCCAGCACGCCACGGTCACGACTACATGACAGATTTATAAGAAATAATACGTAGCTCGGCGCCAAGGGCACATTTTTGCATTTTTGACGTGGCGGTCAAAGGGTTAACAGAGATACTTGTTAGTTGAAGCTTTTCCTACTTAGATATTGATTGCAAGGCTTTATAGGGTTTTGTAGCAGATGCAAGAACAGAACCCTTATAATTTTTATTTGTATCCCAAAATACTTTTATGAAAAGTATTCTAAATCCCGAGGTTATAATTTAGTATTTGCTTTGAATATTGTATTAAAGTCCCCTAAGACAACACTAATTAATATCTAATATTGATTATATTATATATTATTATTATTATATTATCAATTGATATTTCAGTTCAATATAAAAATATCAAATGACCAGTTCTGTCAGTACTTTGGGGACAGTCCTGATGAGGTGTACAAGGATTACACAGAGGACAGCTATGGCTGGTCCTCTGTGGTCAATCCATTCCAGAAGAAACCACAGAAATCTGTGTCCATCAGCCTTTTCACTCCTACTTGCATGGCAGTCAACACAAAAGAGAGACACACTATTGAGTTGCAGGTCCTGAGTAAGTATTGGCTTAACCTAAAATATTATTATGCTTTTTTCTGTATTATCAATTGTAATGTCTGTTCCAAAAGTATCTGATGAAATGTAAACAAATTGATCAGAAAACGTACCTGTGGATTTGAATATATAGTGCCACTTATGAGCTCAGTGTTTTAATTTGATTATTTGAATACTAAAACTTGAAAATCTAATTTAAAATCACCTTAAAGTTGGTTGCAGACCACGATGTAAGCTGACGTTATTTCTCATACTTGTGTGCAAACCGCAAACTATGAACTCAAGTATGAGAAATTACCTTAGCTATCTGAGGTATGCTAAACTAACTTAGCTTACCTCTGAGTCTGAAACTGGATTTAAGATGTTTTTCATTTGAAAATTGAGGTTAATTGTAAAACTCAAATTTTGTTGATGATTTTTCAATTACAATTTATTAGGTAATGTTAATCAAACAATTATTATTGGAAGAGTGGAAAGTTGAAACCTTCTAAATACAGATGAATGTGTTACTAACTAATTCCTTTTAGTGAGTGATTGCATAATAATTTAACCTAAACAGGGTTTGTTTACACTTTAATCAGATACTTTTGAAACAAACTAAAACAACTAACATTGTACACATAGCAAAGCTGTTAGGTATGCAGGTATACATTAAGGCGCTGACAAGACCCAATTGACCAAAATAGGCTTCTCTTAAGAAAAAAACTGCCAAATCTGTATAGTTTGTGGTAGCGGAAAAAATATATGTTAATTTTAAACGTTACCAAAACACGTCTTGAAAAAAAAATCTCTATACAAACTAACGTTAAACTAACCTCTTACCGTGAGTTCTAATCTAAAATATCTGCATTAAATATCAACATACGTTACGTATTTAATTAATAACAAGAATGTTTTATTTGAATGCAGAACTTGGTTGTTTTTTATTTTCGATTACTCAATTCAATTTTGAGTAAATAGATAATTGCTTCATATTTTGCAATAAATTACAAGCGTTGTGTCATTGCGCTTCTCTTTCTTTTCTATGCAATCTGACAGTGACCGCAGTTTAGATGTTGTCAGCGTCTTAAGCTGCTCATACAAGTCATTAATGTTAATATGCTTGCTTGTGCCATTGCATTGGATCATTTTAAGGGTCCATAAGTAGGCCTATATATGTCATGTTACAATACGGTTTACCTAAGTAATTGTGTAACTGCAGATATTCATGGGCTAATCAATATTGACAAATGTCTTTATTTTTTCATATTATGTTAAAAATTATTGAAGCAACTACTTCTCAAAGCTGGTTGCAATACTACAACAGTATTGGCCTTTTTTCCTATCATGCGGATTTGGTCCGTGTGCGTGGATGTTAGAGGATTTGGTTTCCTCACTTAGTCCTTCAGGTGGACCATTGTGCGTGCTAACCCGCGTGCGTGTAAGTCTGGCCTGTAACGCGCGCGGGAAGTTTGTGGGTGCATCACACCTGCTAAGCTCACGTATGTGGGTGAGTGAGTCACGCATGCGGGCACGAACACGCGTGACAGAAAAAAGGTCCTATGACTATTTCAACATATTACAAAACTGTCTGATCCTTCAAACTTTCTTATTTTTTCTCCAGGGGTGGACTTATGGCGCGTCATATTAATGTTCGCGGGCATATTCCTGATATTCTCGTCGCATGCACTGTGCGCTAATCCGTTGTTCTTCTACCTTTGCGGCATATTCGTCGGCGTGTTCGCTTCTTTTATGGTGTTCGTGTTTTACGTCAGCAAGTTACTGCCCAGGGTGAGTAACCAGAAAATAGAATAGAATACTCTTTATTATGTACACCATAAAAGTTACAGATATAAGTGTAGAAATTTTACTTGGGCGGTCTTATCGCTAAAAGCGATCTTTTAAAGACAACCTCCTCTTTTAAATACTTTATCTATTTGAAATGCATCGTTGTGGCCTGAAAAGACTTTGACGAGGCCAGCGGGATAGCAAAAAAATTGTGACCAGCTGCTTAGTCCTCAACTCAACTCACAGCATGTTTGTTAGGTTTTATAAATCCTAGCTAAAGCACTAATTTAAAAGCACGCAAATTACCAAGGCTAACACATAATGCACTTAATTAGGACATAAAAATAATAATACTATTTACTGTCAATATATTTATGGTTTAAGAAAACATATTTCCCTCAAAAAGAATAAAATTTTTCACTCCTATTTGTTAAAACATAATAATGAAGATAAGCGACGGTTTCGCTTGGGAAGTTATAAAAACGGTAAAAACTTACAATTTATACATTATTGAGGTGGAGCTTTAATAGCCTTTTAAAAGTTGGAAGTGATTTCGATTCCTTGATTACTTTAGGTAAAGAGTTGAGTTCAGCCCCCTCATATACAATAGTCTTTCTAGCGTAGTTTGTCCTCGGTGCTCTTAAAATTATATGGTTACCCTGCCTCGTCGAGCGCTTTTGAAATTGCATTATTTTGTAAATGTTATTTGTCATCCCAAAAGATTAAAATTAAACAAGTAAAATATAATTCAACTATTTTATTTTTTTCAGAAAACGCTAACATACGGCATCCTAATCGGTGGCTGGACGGTTGGGGTGTACCTGTTCCAACAAATATGGGAAAACATTCGTACTCTCGTGCTTACTTACCAAACATACATGTTCTGGTACACGATGATAGTCAGCTTCGCCAGTTTCGTCGTCTGCTACAGAATAGGACCTCCCAAGAATCAGAGAAGCAAGAATTTGGTCATGTGGACTTTGCAGGTGAGAGGTTTAGCCAGTACTTATTCAAGTGGAAAGGTTTTGTTTAATATATATGGGTGAGCCTTAGTTATTTTTTACGTGATTCGGTATGTATTTATTTTATACTAGCTCTAGCCCGTGGCTTCTCCCGCGTCGAGGTCGGAAATAATCCCACGGGAACGTACTCCCGGGATAAAAAGTATCCTAACCCAGGTCATGTTCTATCCGTGTGCCAAATTTCATCCAAATCCATTCCACCTTTAAGGTGTCAAGAGCTAACAGACAGAGTTACTTTGGCATTATTATAATACTAGCTGTAGCCCGCGACTTCGTCTGCGATCCAGATTTAAAGTGCCTATGTCCTTCTCCTGCTCGTGGTCTACTCATGTGCCAAATTTCATCCCAATACGTTCAGCCGTTTTACCGTGAAAGCGTAACAAACAAACAAACTTTCGCATTAATTTATAATATTAGTTAGAATTAGTATGGGTTTCCTCTGTAAGTTAAATAGTAGGTAGAAATTGGAGGTACGAGCAAAAATACAGTACCTATATAAAGAATTGACACAGACAATAATTCCTAGACAAGTTTCTAATCAAATTACTTTCTAATCACGATCCTTTCAGACATACATCCATCCATCTTTTTATTTCAGATTGTCGGCGTTCTAATGATTTTCTTTAGCAGCGAGTATCAAGAGGCGTCTGCCGCCGTCATCGTCACGTCACTAGTCGCTAAGTACTTCCCAGAGTCACTTATTAACAGGATGCGAGGATATTGGTAAGTTAATTTTTACGTCACCTAGTTAGAAAGCCTAGTTTCCCCTTTTTAACCGACTTCAAAAAAGTAGGAGGTTTCTGAATTCGATATATATATTTTTTTTATTTGTGTTCGCCGATTTCTCCGTCAATTGTGGACCGATGACTGAAGTAAAGTGGAACAGGTGATGAAGACCACAGATGGCCACCGGAACTACTTAATAAGCTGTATTTAACGAGTTGCGATTCGATTAGGTACTTTAATATGGTTGCTAAGCCATTTATGCTCTTCACAATGCATATGGTGAGTGGCAGTTCGCTTGGTTCTTACCAGGAGAACTCCTCAAAAATTTACGTCCCTGCATCAAGAAAAGCAATATTTTGTAAAAGGTGATGAGTAGTTGACATTAGGCTATTGTAACTTAGGTAAATTACAAACTGACCCGCTAAAAGTGAAAAATAACTTTAATTTCGGAAGTCTGTGGCTAAAAACTAAAATACAGATACAAAGACACCGACTTCCGAAATTAAAGTTATTTTTCACTTTGTAGCGTTTTTTTAGGAAGTCGGTTGTTTTGTTTGTAAAAAGTTTTTTTTATTTTAATCTATCGACCTGCGACGCACAGTCTTTACGACGTTTCAAAATATAGACAGATCTTTATTATATGCAAGTTTAATATTAATGTATTATACACATACACCTTCCAAAATATATTCTCTAAATGATTGTGAAAACTGCATCAACATCCGTTGCTTAGTTTAGAAGAACAACGCGGTCACACAGACAGACACGAAGACCGACTTTAATTTATAATATGTATAGATTATTGAAATTGTCTATAAATACAACTTCCAACTTCGAGAAAGAGGCCAATCGTCGAATCCGACTCGGCTGGGCAGCGGCATACCGCAGTGTCTCAAGACGAAAGTCTTTGACCACTGCGTGTTGCCAGTGATGACCTATGGGACTGAAACGTGGTCGCTCATAATGGACCTTATTAGAAGGCTAAAAGTCACCCAAAGGGCAATGGAGTTCCCCTAAGTGATAGAATCACAAATGAAGAGATCCGCAGGCGAACCAAGGTAGCCGACATAGCCCAAAGAATTGGCAAACTTAAGTGGCAGTGGGCAGGGCACATTGCTCGCAGCACAGTTGGTCGATGGGGCAGAAAGGTTCTGGAGGGCGACCGCGCACCGGAAGACGTAGTGTTGGAAGGGTGGACCGATCTTGTGAAGGGCGCAGGAATCCGCTGGAAGCAGGGAAGCACAGAACCGTTCGAAGTGGCGGTGCTTGGGGAGGCCTATGTCCAGCAGTGTACGTTTTTCGGCTGAAATCATGTTGATACAGATAAATCAAAGTACTGTATGGCAGTAAAAAGCCGGTATTGTAAAGACCCTATTTAGAAATCGTAAAAGTCAAATATTGGGTTGTAATAAAAATTTGAACAAAAAAAGTGCGTGTACTGTAGGTACACCTCTGCCTAACCCCCTTCTTCGGGAAAAACAGGCGTGATGTTGTTATGTGTTGATTCCACATATATTTTTTTTTAAGCCCCTCTAAAACATTAAATTATAATATTAAAAGATAACATAATTAATAATAAATAAAATAGGTACAGGAGTACATAAATGGGTAATAAATAGGCTTATAATACATAGGTACATACATACATAACATCACCTCTTGAATCCCCGAAGGGTTGGGCAAAGGTGTGCCTGCAGTAGTACACCCACATTTCGCCAGTTATGTTTTTAAGTCCCATGTAATAGAGGGCGAGCCTATTGCCATCAATCATCATCATTAAACTTATATTATACATACATATTTACTATAATACATACCTACATTATGTATACATATATGTATAAATATATACAAATTCAGGGGAAAGAGGTAATTGAGATGACTGCGCTATTTGTTTAAAAAAAACATTAATAAACATTCTGGCAGTATAGGCATAAAATTATTATTTTTTCCCATAATGATAGGTCCATGCATAGATGGCGCTAGTTGCCTGCATACTTATCAGTTTGGCTAACTGTACTATCACGGGTGCGCATATCGGACGACTTTGAAAACAAAATTCCATGCTCACGATGAACACATCCGTTTACCGCCCCTTTTTGCGTCGACCAATAAAACTACCTATAGCGACCGAGCCCTGCAAGGAATAGTCCTTACGGTGGTACGATGTGAGCACCCGCGATAGTGCCAATCTTCATACCGTTATTAATTTTACAGGCGTCGCAGGTTCCCGCCGAAACAAAAACTTCTAACCAGCGAAGAGTATTATGAGGAAGGCGCTCGGGAAACAAAAACGTCGCTCGAAAACCTAAGGAAATACTGCTCAAGCCCTGACTGTGCACAGTGGAATATTATGCTCAAGCTGAACGACTCCAAGAGGTAAGAATCTCGATGTGTAATAAACTCATTTTTCTTTTTTTTTTTCTTTCATGTCATAATCATCATTCATAGTCATCTCATCATCATCTTCATCACATAGCCTAAGACGTCCACTTCAGGACATAGGCAACACCAAGCATTGCCACATCGACCGGTACTGAGCTTCAGGGGCCATCTCCACGTGCCATCAAATTCAATAGAAACTGACTATCGGCACGATTTTCTCGTCTCTTCTCTCATTTTAGTGACTTTTAAATCTGTTATTACACCTTCATAAAATGCAAGTAAGATATGCAAAAAATGTATGTTAAACTAGAACGCATACACATCAATACTATATGTGAATATTTAAGTATTGTAGTAAAATACTTTATGAAATAAATTCAGGAAGTAATGTGTACCGGGAGCATAAAACACGATATGACTTTCAAACTATTTAAGATATTTTCATGTTTTTTTTTTTTTGCAGACTATTTTGTTATCTATAATAATCTATCTGTGATTTTTCGTTACTATAATAAGTATTCTCTGCAGCTTGAGCGCGATGCCTATTTCTATGGCCAAGATCAACGGCGATTTCCCGAATCTTAATTGATTCATATAGTTTATATTGAATTTGATGGCACGGCGAGACTATCGCCTGGTGATCTATATGATATAATATTCGCGACCCTTTATACCGGAATACTGAAATGCCGCTTGCAGCCACATAATAAAATGGTTGCAGTTTTTATCTGGTCGAGCTCTTTACTCGTAGTTTACTGTAAAAACCCTATTGAATTCCAATACTGGACTAAGTATATCCTAAAATTAGTACTGCCGTAATAATCTGCTGAAATATTTTGTGAAAGAGTGACATTCGGCAATCCTGCCGAATGTCATTTCAGCTTAGCAACCTTCTGGGTGATATTGGCCATTTGTGTATAGCCCGACTGCCGTAAACCGGCCTTCTCTATACTCTGGTCCAAAAGCATCTGATGAAAGTGTAAACAAATCCAGTTTAGGTTAAATAAATTGTAATTGAAAAATCATCGACGTAAATTGTAGTTATAAAATAAATCTCTAAATTCAAAAAAAATAAATTGTTAAATTCAAGAAAACATTAAGGCCCGTATTACAGAAGGAAACTCAAGCATTGATCTCTGTTTAAAAATAGTTTTAAGTCAAGTTTTAATTTTAGAACGTTCCTCAAGCATAGATTCATTGATCATAGTTCAGCTGAGTATCGCTTTATTTTAGAACGTTACTCAGTTCGTAAAGCGAACCCAAGCAGTTATTTGATCTGTAATCGCCCAAGTGTGATCGAGACCGCGCTTGAGCATAGAATTGTCATGCCAATTTTTGTTTCAAGCGTAAGTTGTCGAGTTTTAATATCAAAATGGATATATTTGAAGAAGTAGATCATTACAATAATTTATTCAATGATGATGCAAATAGAAGGTTGAACTTTAGCGTTCCTCTTAGATATTTAAGAGATACACAGGACCCATATAATTGTGAAAACTTCATAAAGAGGTACAGGTTTTCATAAGACGTGGTAAAATATTTAATTCTACCTACCACGATTTAAGAAAACCACATAACCGTGGGCGGGGATGCCCACGGTTATGTGGTTTTCTTAGATCGAGCCCCAGAATTGCAAATTCTTGTGTTTTATTTTTCTTTCGTCCTGCCATTTAAAAAGTTATAAGAATAAATAATAATCAGCAAAACAATTAACAAAACTAATCAAAATATATACGATGTTTTCATTTGCATAAATTGTTTGACATACTGACATTTTTATTAAATAGCGTACCTATTTATGGCCATAGATACTAGTATTTTAAGCCTTACAATAATTATGCTTATTTAAATAAATGAGGAATTGTACTACGAGTATTCGCGACCGAACTAATAATTCAGATTTCCTAAATAATTGGGCGCTTATGATATATTTAAATATTTCTAATCCAGTGAAGATTAAAACAAAGTTGGTAAATAAAATAAATCGTAAACGAAAACTGGCTGATACATAGACAATACACATCTCTGCTTGAGGTTCGATTTGAGTCTCGATTCAGCTGAATAGAGATTGATTACCGTCCTGGAATATGACCGATGCTCGAGTACCTACTGATTCTATACTTAAACAGTGATCGACTGATTGACGCTCAAACTAGACTTGAGGAACCTTCTGTAATACGGACCTAAGAATCCATAATACCTCAGCGCCACCTCACTTTTCTTCTCGCTCGCACACTACTGCACGCGGTTACGAGAGCAAGCGAGACAGGGTGGCAGAGAGAAGGCTCCAATAGTTTCAGTAATTTCTTTTTACGGTGAAAATAATGTTAATATAAAAAAAAACATAGTATAAATGCCGGCATTTATCTTTAGCTCTGATCCTTAATTACTTTAAGCGATTTTGGACCTTACTCCTAAGACAATACGACGAGCACATAAACCCCCACCACTCCGCCGAGAGCTAAAGTTAAATGCCGGCATTTATATCTGCTTTATATTTAGTTTTAGTTATTAAGCAAAGTTTCATGATTTAAATTTAATTATTTTTAATACTAGCGGTTTATTGTTCGGTTTGGAGATAACTTTGTAATTTTAATCTGTTGAGAAAATTTTATGGAATCGAATTTTCGTCAAAATACGACTACGTAATCGTACTTAACATTGACATGTATTTAACGCGGCGACAAATGAATCAGCCGGTAGCAAATATAGTAGGTTTGCAGCTACAGGATAGAAGGATAATTTTGAGTAGAAAGTAGTAGCTTGATAATCAGTTGTCAGCTTTGTTTTAATTTAAACTGGCATCAAGTTTTTGTTCTGTAACCTAACCCAAATTATTCAATAACAGTAGATGGTATCATACTAACCACAAACAATTTGTTTTGTATTATTAGTATTATACTGTATGAGTAGTTATTATAACGATTGTGTGAACTAAATAAAAAAATTACATAACTTTTGTTGATTAAAATTTAAAAATAATATTTAATCGCTGCCAAGTTATTTTTTTAGTAGCAAATAGTTAGTCGCTATTTAAGTTGTTAGTCACCTGGAAAATAATTAGCCCTTAACTTTAATCCTCAACTTTACCATACATTTATTTCAAAATGAATGTGGTATTTTCGATATAACGGAGGATCACTGCTAAGCAATTTGAGGTATTACGGACTCTTAACCTTTAAGTATGGACGTCATTTTTTCTTAACACTACTGTGGACGTGAAGTCTCACAGGCTCCTATATGCACACACATTTTTTTTGGGAATTTGATATAAGACCGCTTTAAAACTGATTGAATATTAAAGTTATGTGATTTAGCAATAAAACAACGTGCTTATATAATCAACTTTTATTTCAAGAATTATAAGAATTTAAAAAATCAAAAATTATGGCACTTTTCAGTTTAAATCTACTTAATTTATATTTTTAGGTATTAAAAACAGCTAAACTAATTACTATAACAAAATGAGTCTTTTTTTCTCAAAATATAATATATAAGAAACCAAAAACACAAAACACCTACTTCAGGTAACAAATATAAAAAAAATTGACAACAGTCTAATAACGTAAATTTATTGGCAGTCAGTGCACAAAGGTTTGGAACATTGGAGGCACACAGGTTTGTTGCACCCAACACAAACATGGGTAGTCATCCTATGTTTTTTGGCGGGACAGATTCTACATGCTCTTCTGGTTCCTTGACTGGTTTCCTGATCCTGGACATCTTCTGTAACCATATCATTACCTAAAACTCGAGTCATGGTCAACCTCAGCTCTCTTGGCAATCGTGTATTTATAACACGCCTTTGCACATGAGGCACCACAAGAAAACGCGCTAATTTTTTTAGGAAATCTCCTCTCTCCGCAGCTTTTGATTGGTGCATGTTATATAAAATGTACGCATTCATGGCACTCAAGTCTAGGATACGATATAGCAACACCATAGGCCATCTCCTTGTGCGACGGCTACTGGAGTAAATCGAGCATTTTTTGTCAGCTTCATCGACGCCTCCTTTCGTTGAGTTATAGTACATAATAATTTCAGGTTTTTTAATATTTTCATCTATCTGGTCACTATGATGCATGGAAGATACAAGCATCACAGCTCTATTCTTCATTGGCACGTATGAGCATAATGTTTTTGTGCTAGTAAATCCAAATAAAGTAGAGTTTACTTCTCGATCCTTCTTTGGCTGAAATTCAATCGGGATTTCCCTCTTGTTCTTCTTCAGCGTCCCTACATACGTCAGCTTCCGTGATGATAGTTCGTCTACGAGCTCTATGGATGAGAACCAATTGTCAGCCGTCACGTTACGGTTGGTTCCTTAGATGGGTTTTGTGAGGCGTAGGACACACTGAGTTGGAACTAGAAATTTTTTTTCTTGTACTGTCAATCCTATACCATCCGAGTCTTTTCCAGAGTAAATATACCCATTATAAAAATAATAGTTATTGGCATCACATAGTGCTCGTATTATCAATCCATATTTACCAGGTTTTTTTGGCATGTACGATATCATGTGACTTCTCCCTCGAAATTTGACGAGCATTTCATCCACTGTAGCACATTCGCTCAATTCATACAAATGTTGAGAATTACTCACAAACTTATTGAAAATAGGGGATATGGGAGCCAACTTATCAGTCTTCATTCTCTCTTCACGATCATCTGGGTTGTCAAATCGTAGACACAATAATAAAACCAGAAATCTTGTCTCTGACATTCCGCATCTAAATATCTCACAACCTGTGCCATCTGAAGCAAACAAGTAACTCGTGTTTTCATCATTTGATTTCAAAACAGCTGAGTAAAACAATAGACCAATAAAAGATTTGAGTTCAACCATGTCCAAATCATTCAATTCAGGTCTGTTATAACGGACAAACTTGTTTCTGTAACTAGAAATTCTAACATTGGTCCAAGTTAGAATGCACAGAAGCATTTCTTCATCGAAAAGCTTATTCCAAATACTGTAGTGATCTTTACCATCTTCAGGAGTCAATTTCGAAGAACCTGCACGAGATGTTATAATATTATGTTGTGGGGTACGTACCCTAGCCGAAGGCGGCGTCTTGGCCCATTTGTACCTATTTTTGCCGTAGTAATAGTTAGTTCGCACTAACTCCGATATTGGAATATTGTCCGAACCATCACTACCCGATTCTTCTCCCAGGTCCTGGTCCTTGTCCTGATCTTGGATCTGATCTTCATCATTGTCACTTTCATGATTTTGTATCAGTTCGGACTCCAATATAAAAAATTCTTCAATATGCTCTTCATTGTCAGACTGATCCGAAGCTAACAACAACTCACTCACTTCTTGTTCGAAAGATGGATCTCCTACACGCATAGTTCTTTGGGGAAGCCCCTGAACAGAACTCGTGGATGGTCGTTTTGATTTAGAAGTACCGGTTTTATTGTTTTTTGACATTTTGCACTAAAAAATCTGAAACAAACATAATCGCCCTTATAAAATATATCATAGGGCAACAATGGACGTGTAGCCTGACAGGCTTCGGTCAAAATTTTGATCGTCATTACTTACGTGATATTCATCGGAAGACGCAACCTCCTCCCTCGTTGGTAGTTTTACAACTAAAACAAAAGCTACTGAGCCGCTCAATCGCGGGGAGTGGGGGGAATTAGGTGAAACTAAGAAAACGAAAACATCGAGTAGCCTGTGAGACTCCACGTCCATACTTAAAGGTTAAGGTGATTTTAAATTGGAATTAGGTGTTTAAATTATTCAAATAAACAAATAAAAACATTAAATTTGTAAGTGGCACTACAAATTGGCATCCGCAGGTGCGTTTTACTTACATTTTCAGCAGATACTTTTGGAACAGACAATATCCAATCAAATCATCATGCTATCCTACTTACGCTTAGCTGGTTTTGGGGTGATAGTAGCCATTTGTATATAGCCCGACCGCCGTAAGCGCGGCCTTGTCTACTTCTGCGAGAGGCTGGCGCTTTCGGCGGTCGGGCTATAATAGAACATGCTTTATTTGTCCAGATTCGCAAGTTTCGTCGAAGGCAACTCCCATTTGAGTGATGACGAAGTGTTGGATTACGAATCATACGCATTCTCTCTCGAGCGGACTCGGAAACCGATGCCAATGATTAACTCGACGAGAAACATGGAGATATCTAGTGACGATGATGACGACACAGACTATGATGATGATTAAACTGGAAATATGTGACTGAGACTAGTTTTAATGATGTTTAATTGTGTTATAATAAGGAGAGGTAGGTATGTTTAATTTGTATTGCAGTATTTTTATCTCATGAAGAGACGCGCGCTTTACTTGTGGTTACCAAGTGTACAAACACGCGGTGAATGTGTGCCTGAAGACGAGTAGCGTCAGTACACACATACTTCCGACTTCATCATTGTCTCGGACGGTACCGAGAGCTGCGCTTACACACACATTCACAGCGAGTTTGTACACTCGGTAACCACAAGTAAAGCGCGCGTCGCGTCGCTTCATTAGATAAAAATATTATACTAGTAATTTTTTTCTACCAAGATAAAATACCTAATCATTTTTATTTTTCGATTATTTCTATTTCACAACTGACCAGCAAAATTGTCGACTTTTCTTGCTATTTAATCATATAGAATACTGACCTTATGCTTGATTTTGTAACTTATATTTTTGCACAGTTCAATCTATCTACATCTTACTAGAAAACATTGGACTCGCCTTATTCTCGATTAAATGAAGTCATGTTTGACATTTGAATTATATTTTTAAACTTTCCGATTTTTTCTAACACCTTTCTCAACAAGTGTTTTAATAAAGATTTAATACTTCTGTAAGTTCTTTTCATTCTTTGCCTTTTAATTGTGCCATTATAAATAGTTTTATGTCCACTTCACTATGGATACAGTCAACACTGCCATATTTGAGTTGCCTGGGTGGCAAAAGAACTTATCAAAGTGTTTCTTCACGGAAAAAACTCCTGCGTTTGATATTCTATCATAATAAAGTCGGCTACGTAAATGCTTTGTTACCCCAAGGTTGAATGTACACGACATAAAACGACAAGGTATAGTGCCAACATCCCAGAGTTTTGAAGGAAATTGCTAATCCATTGCTTCATTGGTTTGAAAGATTCGTCTGCTCAACAGCGTAAATAACGCAATAAAAGTGGGTGAACTGTCAAATTATATCCGTCTTATTACAAAACAAGGATTATCTTCAAATCCAGGTTTAAATTATTGAGCCATTTTTGAATTTTGAACTTTATTCCGACTATGTTAAAGTTCTTAATGAAAAACTGTCAACTTAGTACCGGACTAAATAGTGAGTTTTGTATAAAGAACATAGTAAAAAAAATCATAGTAAAGTTCTTATTACGAAAACTGGTTCGATGGTTTAAACCATGTCAAAAGAAATCTTTGTTTTGTAATAACACCGATTGCGATCAATTTATTGTCTTGTGACTTACGCAATTACCGCGCAGTTTCTCAAACGCGCGTCAACTGCAATGATCGGTTGTATGCTTTATCATTTGTCTATGTATCAGTTAGATAGTTTCAAACTTTTCAATTTACTGGCAATTTTAAGTCTTCTTAACCCTTAACTTCAACAGTCGTTACGATTTAGCAATCGGAAAAACAATGTCAAATAGTCATAGGTTTTAAGTATTATTGTAGTAGAAAACTATTTTTTTTACATGCTTTTTTAATATTAGTCAGTGATTTATAAATGATTAGTCTTCAAATAGCGTTTGTAAAATAATATAATACCTACTAGGAAAGCAATTTTTGATTTTTGAGCTGTAAAATATGGTTGTAGGAATATTCCCTTTGCCTTACCTATAAAGGGTTAAAGCAGTTACGAAGTCGACTATACCTACGTGCTGAATTTTATTATAGGCTGGCGCATCAGACAGACGCTGTCCTGACAGCGCCACCTACCGGCTCCAACGGTGAACAAATTATAAACCATCCAGGGACCCACTCAAACACAAAAAAATAAACATCAATATCAGTCCAGTTGTTTAGGAGTTCAGTGACAAAAAGATAGTCCGATATACATAGTACTTACAAAAATATTTATACAATCGATTTTCCGTGTGAACTTTACTGACATTATATTTATTACGGTCAGCACAGACAGAAGTAGATTAACACTGATACTTTTACATAAACTATAGTGTTAATTGACTTTTGTTGCTGACCGTACCAAGCAATTGAATTATTATTATGTACAGGATCACATCGTTCCTATTTAAATTGAAGGTGTTCATATCGTAATGTTTTCTTTATATTTTCTTTTTGTGTACACAATTAGTTTTTAAATATTACTGTTTAATTTTTGAGAAGTGATCTCTAGTTTGTATGAGTTATTCTCAATTTCTGAGGTATTTTTAGCCGGAGTTAATGTATTCGATAGTAGGAGTAATATGTGGGATGGCGGGACATCAACGCACAATCTGTTACTATGGATTCAGTCAATGATTTTGGACCATTCAGTCAAATGGAACAGCATTTTTATTTAAATAGCCGTCTAGAAATTTGGAACAGATTGCGCGTCAATGTACAGTGTTCAATATCTAGAAACTGAGCATATATTTTTTTTATTTAACTTATTTTATTTTTAAATAAAAGGTAAGAGGAAACATCCTTTACTATACTAATGTTAGTAGAACTATTGTGTAAAATGATTTCATGTAATTATTATTTAGTTTAATCTAGTCTGAAAAACTAAACGACTAAGCAACTGAATGCGATGATCTTTAGGCTATTGTTAAAATATCCGCGACGTTCTTTAAGTTTTATAAAAATAATGAATTGGATATTTCTAAATTCAATACATTTATACATACACGATGAAGATCTCCACTGCATGTTACCTATCTCACACACATATCCATCTGATATTTGTGTACAATAATTTTATGCGGAAAAAACAAGAAGAGAAAAGTTAAACCAAAACGCGTATTTTAAGTGCACTTATAATCGACTATGTTGTATAAAACAGCGTCTCGCGATAGTGAGATCGCCCCTGAGTATTTTTTGTGCCATCGACAAATTATTACATTTTTCAATTAATGTACCAATATTCTACAGAAACAAATCGTACAAATATCTGAACATACTTATTCCATCCATTAACTGATTGATTGTGTTTGAATTGTTAACATTAATATTAAAATAATAAACGTTTGAGTAATGTATACTGCTTTTTATTTAATAAAGGGTTGAAAATTTTGCTTCTTATCAATTTGTTGCATCTTTACTAAAGTGTGTTGTGAATATAATATTGCCACCCTTCAATGATAAATGATAAATGATTTTATTTCTGTAAGTAGGTTTTTACAAACACTTTTACACGTCAAAACATATTTTTTTAAACTAGATGAGGCCGGCGTTTCCTATCTGACTACTCTGAGAAGAAATGCCGAAACAAACTCAAAGGTCACATTCTCTTTTAAAGTCCAGACATAATCTTGGTCAGATCATGTGAAGACCATGTCGATTGGTGTCTGAAATGGTCTTTTGATGAAAGAACCACACAGATTGAGTGGACCTGTCTAGTCAGTGCACGCATTTGTCAGTCGTTGTGCAGCTCAACTCATAACTAAAGGAGCTCAACGATTCAACGAACAATACCAAAGAAAGGACATTTGGCTAGGCCGCAAAAAATACTCAAAACTGCCAGACCATATTAAAAACTAACTGAGAATAAAACAAAATTAAACAATGATCCACATAGTCTTCACATTTACAATAATTAAAACAATATAATACTACACAGAGTAAATATTCATGTCATTGCATAAATAAAATTCATCAATGTCAATGTGTATATTTGGACATAATCTTGGTCAGATCATTTGAGGACCATGTAGGTTGGTGTCCGAAATGGTCTTTTGAGGAAAGACCACACAGATTTGAGTGGACCTGTCCAGTCAGTGCACGCATTTGTCAGTTATCATGCAGCTCAACTCAAAACTTAAGGAGCTCAATGATTTGACGAACAATACCAAAGAAAAGACATTTGGGTAGGCCGCATAAAGTACTCAAACTGCCAGACCATCATTAAAAGTAAGAGACAAAAAAAAAAAAAACAAACAGTGACCCACATAGTCCTCGCATTCCTAATAATTAAAATAATATAATATAATACTATACAAAGTAAATGTTCATGTCATTGTTTATATAGAATGTTATATAGAATAAGAAAATATAAATAGCTAGCAAAAATAAAGAGTAAAAAAACAACATTCACTGTAAGTTTATTGGAGCAGCTCAATCCCAAGCCTTTTTGTCCTCAATATAATCTTTAACAGTATAAAAGGCTTTTAGGCACAGTTTCTGTTTTATAAAACATTTGAATTTATTAAGGCTTAGTTCTTGAATGTGGCTAGGAAGTTTATTATAAAAACGTATACATTGGCATCTAAACGAGCTGCCTATTTTTTTGAGCCTGGTTGTAGGAACAACAAATTTGTGTTTGTTCCTAGTATTTACATTATGGATATCACTGTATTTTTTAAACAAATTGATATTTTTATGTGCTTACAAAAGATTTTCATAAATATACTGAGAAGCTACAGTCATTATATTAATCTCTTTAAATTTTTCTCTGAGGGAGTATCTGGGACTTAATTTATAAATTGAACGGATTGCCCTTTTTTGTAAAACAAAAATTGTCTGAATATCGGCGGCATTTCCCCATAACAGAATACCGTACGACATTACGCTATGAAAATAACTAAAGTATACTAAACGGGCTGTGTCTAAATCCTTTAAATCACGAATTTTTCTAACGGCGTATGCTGCAGAGCTGAACTTTTTTGACAATTTATCTATATGGGGGCCCCATTGAAGCTTGGCATCCAAAGTTATGCCTAAGAACACAGTGGTATCTTCGGGGTTCAACTCTTACACGTAAAAACTAGACAAGTAACAACTAGTGTTCTCATAAAGGGTCTTCACCCTTTATGAGAACACTATTTTTACTTGTCTAACATTAGGTATTGTAAACTTAATACATTTGGTTTTTTTCTCGTTAAGAAGTAGGTTGTTAACATTAAACCAGTTAACTACTTTTTCGAGGGCACTATTTACATTGTCAGTAACCAACTGCTGACGTTTGAGTTTAAATAAAAGTGAAGTGTCGTCTGCAAACAGCACTATATCATGATTATCCTTTATGAGGCAAGGCAAGTCATTTATATAAATAAGAAACAAAAATGGGCCGAGAATTGAGCCCTGGGGGACCCCCATTCTTACTACAGATCCGGGTGATCTTTTCCCGTTAACATCAACTCTCTGAATCCTATCACTCAAATATGAAGTAAGAAGATCCAGAGAAGAGTTTCGGATTCCGTAGTGGTGCAGTTTTCTGACCAAAGTTTCATGAAGAACGCAATCGAATGCCTTGGACAAATCGCAAAAAATACCCAAAGCATCGCATTTATCCTCCCATGCATTATAAACATGTCCTAAAAGTTCAACACCGGCATCACTAGTCGAAAGACCCCTTGTAAAACCGAACTGTTTGTTATGCATTAATTTATGTTTATTGAAAAATATTTGGATTTGATCTAAAATAAGTTTCTCGAAAATTTTACTAAAGGTAGGTAGTACTGAAATAGGTCTATAATTAGTAGGGTCTGATGTACTACCCGATTTAAACAACGGTATTACCTATTTTACTGTTTTTCATAAGATCAGGAAACTCACCACAGTCAATACAATTATTAAAAATAACAGCTAAAGTAGGTTCATTAATCTAAACCTGCGTCCACACTTGGTCATACTGATCTGTTTGAACTGAACCGACTAGCCTTCACCAGATAGCATGTTAGACATAAAATACATCCTAACCTTTTGGAACGAAGTTCTAACGCGGCTTGCGGTAGGAGTAAACCAAAGACTTGGATAATGGAGTAAACTAGCAGAAATCGTCACGTAACGAAAATGTCAGTTTTCGTCAATACAGAGCCATCTAGTATAGGTAAGTTTTTATTAAAACAAAAACTTTTTAAAGGTTAAAACTTGAGACCATACTAGATGGCTCTGTATTAACTACGGTGTTCAACTTCACACTACCTTCATTGTATTTTAGTTATCTTAAAATTAATTTCACGTAGGAATGTTTTTTCCACCAGCCCCTCTAAGCGCCTCCTAGTTCCTGCCGGCGTCGTAACTAGGGGCTGTCAAAAGAAAACCTAACTCATCCCAGACGCGGTACTAAAATTGCTCTTACACCCAATGTTCTCTTAATTCTCAAACGTTTCTGCATAAGCTGATAAAGTAGTTCCTATTTCTGTATGATATGAATGGTCAAAAGAAAAATTCTCGTGCCATCAGAGGCTGGTGATAATATTACAGAGCTTGCTGCGCTGGCTCTTTCAACATTCTCCATAGGCCACTTTTTTAGTCTTCAAGTGTCGTCCCTGGCTTCGTGTTGAAAATGGCAAAAATAAATGAATTCGTTTACTGAGTCATTATAGGTTGCATACAGCAGTAAATAAAAAACAGCGTAGTTAGTAAATAATTTAATACGAATAGTGTATTTCATCTCTTATACATTAATACAACCACAACATACAAGTTAATAAATTAGCACCATTAGTGTAAAAAAATATTATTTAAATGTATCTAAGTAAGTGCACTTATTTACTAAGTTTTATTTATCATTCTGTAATATAAAACAGTGTCGTTATAAAATTATTTTGATTTATTCAACTCGGTGGCAGTTACAATCATGGTTACAATTACAACACATATAAAGTTTGAGATTTAATTGATCAACACGTTCGTCCGAAACGTTTTCGACAAAAACGCGCCCGTCGAAATGTTGTTCTCGCTTTATCTTACCTTCTAACGAGACAAGACTAACTTAAAAAATCACATTATCTTGTTTCGGCGAACGTAATGCGTCGACAAAAAATTGTCGCGCTGCGATCATTACATTCGATGACTTCAGTGTCACAATTTTCTTTCAAGCGTTAGTAATTTTATTATTAATGCTTAATATAATTATAATAATAATTAATAAGGAATATTAATTAATAATTATAATTTGATTATTTTTTATTAATAATAATGGCACGTTAATTAATATAATGAGTTGTGTCAAGTTAGGCGGCTCTGCTGGCTTTCTTGCTTTTGTCGAGCGTCTGCGGCGGCGGCGGCGGCTTTGCTGACATGTGGCGACTGTACAGACTGAATGAGATAAAACATTACAAATTATTCCACTTATTAATTACTAGCAACCAGCCCCGGTTCGCACGGGTTGCAGAGCACATATGCCTACATTTTTGAAGTGAACACTTCCGTAGTTGTAAGTTTATTTTATTGTCACTGTATGAGTCACCTGGTTACTCGCAATAAATAATCTATTATTATTTCCTTTATTCCATTTAAAAACATATTATTTACATTTTTAAATATTTTTAAAAAAATATTTAAAAAAACATTTTAAAATATAAAAAATAGCAGCCCACCGGTATCGGGAACCGGGTCCAAGCTACCGGTGGTCAGGGCTCCTGAGAGAGGAACCTCCTGACGATACGCGCCGTGTCCAGAAGTACCGCTCTCTGGATTAAGCCCTTGATCCAGCTGCCTAGCGAGAGCCTCTTCAGGTGTTGGTCGAGGCTCTTGGCTATTATGCCATTGGCCGTCACGACTATCGGCACAATGATTGCTGTATCCACATCCCACATGTCGACAACCTCGTGAGCTAGGTCAAGATACTTAATCTGCTTATCTTTTTCAGCTTTTACGAGGTTCTCGTCATGCGGGACCACTATATCAATAATCATTGTGCGACGCGCTAATCGATCTATCACCACTATGTCTGGCTTATTAGCAACAATAGTCCTGTCAGTGATGATAGATCGATCCCAATACAACGTAATATTGCCATTTTCCAGAACTGGGTCGGGCGCATACCTATAGTACGATACTTCCGATTCCACAAGACTGTATTTCAGAGCAAGTTGCTGGTGGATAATCCTGGCTACAAGGTTGTGCCTATGCAAGTAGTCTCCTTTAGCCAGACGAGAACAGCAAAGAAGAAATAATGTGTCGGATTGATTCCCCCGGACGGTGGCATGCCCGACAGATGTCAACCGTGCTGCCTTTCACAATATATTTCCGGTAGTTGTTCGTCAACATAACTTCATCCATAATCGCAAAGGCAAAACCTTCGGTTTCCCCGAAGAGATCACCGAATCGCAACAAGGATACGGACGCTAAGAGGTCTACATCGGGTCCATGTAGGACCCGGTAAAAGCGCCCGCGTAACTCTTTGCTCTGCCATACCTCCCTGCGGTCATTAGTATCTAATACTATAGGTTTGCGCCAGTTCTCGTCAGCCAAGGAGAGCGGGGTGAGGCCCTTATCCACTGAGACCACATCTCGGTGCATCACCACGTCGGTTTCTAGGAAGTATTCCCTGAGACTGCATATTTCACGATTGTGCAGGGTCTTAGCGTTTAAAAAGCTTCGACCTCCACACTTCCGCGGGATATACAGTCTCATCACCGATGACCGTGGATGATGCATCCGATTTGCGGTCAGCAAGGTGCGGACCCACCTATTATATTCCGTCTGAGTCCATTTGAGTATGCCGAAAGAGTACATCAAATCCGGCATGACCCAACCATTGAAGGCGCGCACCTTGTTTCGGCCTGATAAAAGACTATTTAATACTTTATTCAGGCGGCCAAAGAAGCGCTCTCTCAGCGATTGTTTCATGTCAGCGGCGTTGATGCCTAACGCTTCCGACATACCCAAATAATTGTAAGTTTCGGTTGAAGAGAGGGATCTTAGGTGTATGGAATCCGAAAGTTTAATCGCTTTACATGCATGACCGCACATTTGTCCACACCAAATTCCATCCTTATGGCGCTACTGAAAGTTTCGGTTACCTTTAGTAGCTCCATCAATTACAAATTATTGGGGACAAAAAGTTTCAAGTCATCCATGTAAAGGAGGTGAGATATAACCTGACCACCTTTCCTCAATCGATACCCTAGACCTGAATCCTCCAGCAGTGTGCTTGAGGATTCAAGGCTAGGCAAAACCAAAGTGGACTCAAACTATCGCCCTGAAATATACCTCGCTAGATCCGTATCGGTTCGCTATTCCTCTGGATATGTCGACATCCTGGATAGCAAAGGACCGTTCTCCACTGCCCCATACATGACATCAGGAAGGTGCGCAGAGTTGCATCTACTTTATATAACTCCAACACTCTCATTAGCCATGTATGTGGCACCGAATCATAGGCCTTCTTATAATCTACTTTTATTATTATTTTCTTGTATTCCATTATTTACAAAGAAAATTATATTTTTAAATAGTAGAATATACAAAAATATATAAAAAACAAAAAAATATAAAAAATGGTAGCCCACCGGTATCGGGAACAGGGTCCAAGCTGCCGGCGGTCAGGGCTCCAGAGAGAGGAACCTCCTAACAATGCGAGCCGTGTCCAGAAGCACCGCTTTCTGAATCAAGCCCTTAATCCAGCCGTCCAACGTGAGCCTCCTTAGGTGTTGGTCGAGGCTCTTGGCAATTAAGCCATTGGCTGATACGACTATCGGCACAATGATTGCTGAATCCACATCCCACATGTCGACAACCTCGCGAGCCAAGTCAAGATACTTGATCTGTTTATTTTCTCGGCTTTCACGAGATTCCCGTCATGAGGGACTGTTATGTCAACAATCATTCCGCGCCGCTCTGTTCGATCCACCACCACTATATCAGGCTTACTGGCAACAATAGTCCAATCAGTGATGATGGATCGGTCCCAGTACAATGTGATATTTCCATTGTCGAGAACTGGGTAGGGCACATACCTGTAGTACGGCACTTCAGATTCTGTATTTCAGAGCAAGTTGCTGATGTATAATCCTGGCTAGAAGGTTGTATCTATGCAAATACTCTTCGTTAGCTAGACGAGAACACCCGAAGATAATGCGTCGGATTGATTTTCCCGGACGGTGGCATGCCCGACACACGTCAACCGTGCCGTCCTTCACAATAAATCTCCGGTAATTCTTCGTCATGATAACTTCGTCCATAATTGCCCAGACAAAAGCTTCGGTTTCCCCAAAGAGGTCACCGAAACGTAGCCAGGCTACGGACTTTTGGGATGGGGAAAAAGCACTGAACTCGCGTGATCGTCACGCTCAGGCACATATACAGGATAAGTTTAAAAGGAGTGCGGATATTTTAGGAGCTAATCAGGTGCATAAAACTGGACAACTTTTTTTTAATACTTACACTTTATAAGTCTCGGAGCGCAGATAATCCAGCACGTGTGAGGGTCCCAACTTCAGCTGGTCCTCAATGGGCGGCACCCAGAAGTTACCCTCCAGTCGCAACGCTGACTTGTTGCTCGCCAGGTCCAGAGTACCTGTGGAATTAATAGATTATTGTAAAACAAATAGTAGATAATGATGAATTTGGAACTTAGATATTCTTAAATGTAACAGAATAAAATGTATGAAGAATTATCGCGTTTACTAAACGTTTCCAAAAAAGTTCATCATCTGCCTGCCTTTTCCCAACTACATTGCGGTCAGCTTCCAGTCTAACCGGATGCAGCTGAATACCAGTATTTTACATGGAGCGACTGCATATCTGACCTCCACAACCCAGTTACTGGGTAACACGATACCCCTTGGCAAGACTGGTTGTCAGACTTTCAGGCTTCTGACGACCCGTAACGACTGTCAAACATCCACAAATGACAGCCGGGACCAACGGCTTAACGTGCTTTCCGAGGCACGGAGGGGTCTTGGTATGTAAAGATGGTCACCCATCCACGGACCGACCGCGGCAAGCATAGCTTATCCTGATCGATTGACCCGTGCGGCTGTTATTATTTAGCCACAAGCCCCCCAAAAAAAAGTTAATTTCGTAAAAATATTTTTAACGGCAACGATATCGAAGATGCTATCGCTTCTCGTTGAAGCGAACTCTGGGCGCCGGTGCGGGGAAGTGGGAGAGGGGTCGGATTCCGGCGAAGTGCACATTAAGTCGTATCCGTTGGTTCAAAAACACATCAAGCCTTCCTTTTTTTTTGAAAATTCTTATGAACTATCTATAGTCGTAACATAACAAATTCAATGTCAACAGCCCTCTTGTAGGAAGCTTAACTTCTAATGATTATCATAATTATGTGACAACAATGAAACACACGCGCCGTTTTATTGCGGTCACCTATTTCAGGTAAAACAATAAATAAGAAATGGAAGTAGTACGTTTACCTACAAAAATACATAAATAAGACTGATTAATAAACAAAAAAAAATATAATAAACAGTTATTTCAGGCGACACAGGCCCATAGATACCTTAACCTAAACATACATATTAAAAAAAAACAACTAGTGTTAATAAATTAATAAGGTATAGAAGTCAAGCTTGCTAGAAGATGGCTATAAATTACCTGAATGAAAATCATTTCACCTAAGCCTTTCAGGTTATAGTAAATATGTATGTGTATTATAAGTTTGTCACCTATTTATGTACGTACTTGTGTACCTACCTATTTTATTTGTAATTCATTATGATATAATTTTAATAAAGAATTCTCATTGTTCCTCTCAAACAGAGCACCTGCCATCAAATCTCTTCACCACCCTTGGTTGACTGGTAGAGAATGCCTAAGGCATTAAGTTCGCCTTTGTACCTTTTTGTGTGTAAAATGTTCAAATAAATAACTAAATAATTATGCGTCTTTTTTCATCGTTTTCATTGGTCTGGCAGACGTACATGATATTCGTAGAAACATGCGGAATGGACACCAATGTTTAATTGCTGTCACCTATAATCAACATTAGAAATATAATTTCTAGGTAAAACTTACTTTGATGAGATCATTTACATGACATTGATGCAAGCCTTTTAGTTAATTATAGGGTTCTGTTCATAGTATTCGTAGAAATATGCAAAAAGGAACACCATTTGGTTTATAATAAAATGAAAATATTAGCAAATAACAGTACAAATATTACTAAAATCTTCTGTATAGCCAGACCACTGCTAGGGTTTATAAATGCTCCCTGGACAAGAAATAGGCATGAATACCCGTGAAAAACATTTTTTTGGCAATATAATGTAAATAAACTACATAATTTATGAAACTGTTCACCAATGCGCTGGAAGACGTCTTTAAGACGATGGACTGGACTGGACAGGGTATCAACGTAAGCGGCGAGTTCATCTCACACCTTCGTTTTGCCGATGACATCGTCATAATGGCAGAGACGCTGGAACAGTTAGACCAGATGCTGCACAGCCTAAATGGAGCCTTTCGGCTGGTTGGCCTTGGCATAAATTTGGACAAGACGAAAGTCATGTAGGTACAATTCGCACGTCTTGCCGAGTCCAATCCACATCGAATGGTCGCTTCTAGAAGTTGTGAAGGAGTACGTCGACCTAGAACAAGTTATCCAGCTCGGTAGACACAACTTTGAGAAAGAAGCTGACAGGAGGATCCGATTGGGTTGGGCAGCGTTTGGGAAACTCCGTCAAGTCTTCTCGTGGCCAATCAAATAACGCTGCAGCGTTTGAAGACTAAGGTCTTCAACCAGTGCGTCCTGCTCGTTATGACATACGGTGCCGAAACGTGGACACTGACAGTCGGGCTGGTCCACAAATTCAAGGTAGCTCAGCGCGCTATGGAACGGGCTATGCTCTTGTTTTATAGATAAGAGTATCTCTCTCTTGTTTTATGACTATGAGTTTGTTTGAAGGATAAGATTAGAAAGTAAGTTATCCGGAAGAGAACCGTAGTTACCGACATAGCCTGCAAAGTAAACAAGCTGAAGTAGCAGTGGGCTGGCCATGTTTGTCTAAGAACTGATGGCCGGTGGAGCAGACGAGTCCTGGAGTGGAGACCGCGTATCGGCAAGCGTAGTGTGGGACGCCCCCCAGCTAGATGGACCGACGACCTTAAAAGATATCTGGGTCAGACTGGATGCGGAAGGCGGAGGACAGGGTGCTGTGGCGCAGCCTGGGAGAGGCCTGTTTCCAGCAGTGGACTGCTATAGGCTGAGTTGATTGATTGATAGATTGAAATAATTTATAAAGCCAATTTTGTTTATTTGGACGACTGTTTTTGGTTTTTTTAGTTGTTTCAATCTTCTAAACAGGGTATTTCGGGGACATAATATTGGTATATGTGTTGGCGGTAGGTCTAGTAATAATACCTATTAGGTTTCAGTTCTTCAGTTCTGAAAAGCTTTGAGAAAAACCACCCGAAAGGTCCATACATTGAAAAAATGGTTACTTTTTCTGATTTTCTGTCTGGACTACCGTGTTGAAACTGCTATATTAATGAATATTATAGAAGGTTGAAAAATATCTAATAGGTACATAAATATGAAATTAAAAGGAAAAAATAAAATTACAAGTTAACGGGTAATAGTCAATCAACTTAAATTTGCGGTTGGAGAACCGACCGTGGCATATATCAATGTATGGGAGAACATGTTTTTCAACTACAATGTTAAGTTTGTTTTTGGGGTAAATTCATCCCAACTTCCCAACTACGCAACCCTTCATTGCGCGTGGTCAGACACGCACTTGGCCGGTTTTTTTTTCAAATCAAATGTGGCCACTAGCGTCGATTATGGCCCCATTGTGCGGAGTAAGTTCCGATTATGGCCACGCGCAATAAAACCCCGTACAACTGTTTGTTCCGTCCATCCCATAACAATCAAAAACTTGTCATTGTTACTTACCGATCTCAGGCGGCAGTACGACGAGCCTGTTGCCTTGCAGGTGCAGTTCCCTCAGCCGAGCCAACTGACCCAGTTCACGAGGCACCTCAATCAGGTCGTTCTCGCGCATTGATAGCTGGAAATTATGATACCATAATCCATACTATAAAATAATATTAAATAATATAATATAATATCTATCTTAACAATAATAAAGCTGAAGGCTTTGTTTGTTTGTTTGTTTGAACGCGCTAATCTTTGGAACTACCAGTCAGATTTGAAAATTATTTTTGCATTTGATGGCCCAATTCTTGAGGAAGGTTATAGATTATTTAACATCACGCTACGAAATTTAAGAGACGAGCAAAAATAAAAAAGTCGGAAAAATCGCTAAACGAAAACGAAGTAACGGTGCACAGCTATAGCATATATTTTGTGTTAAAATAAAAAATTTCAAGCCAACGAAGTCGCGGGCAGAAACTAGTAATATTATAAATGCGAAAGTAACTGTCTATCTGTTTGTCTGTTCTTTTCCCATCTTAATAGCTGAACGAATTTGAATAAAATTAAACACACGAGTAGAAAATGGCCTGGGTTAGGCTATAGGATATTTGTTTATCCCAATAGTACGTTCCTCTGGGTTTATTACCGACCTACACGCAGACGAAGCCGCGAGCAAAAGCTATTTATTAATACTATCCCCTATAGTATTAATAAATAGCTTTGGCTTCCGGCCCGTCCGAACTTTGCGCAGAAGTATGCGCAGTAACATTTTTTTAGGAACCAAATGGTGACATTAGGTGAGTGTGAGTGAGAGAACATGCGCGAAAGTTCGGAGAGCCTATATTCAGACCGGACATATTTCATCATGGCTTTGTTAAAATAGTAGGTAAATGTATTGTCCTTAAGACTGTCTGTAGGTTTTGTAGATAACTATTTTACAACAACACAAATTGCAGAAAATAACTTATAATGAAACCAGTTTTATTCTATTATCCTCAATCCAACACACTAATGTGTTGGAATGAGGATAATAGAATAAAACTTGTGCTTGTGGTTATACATAATCAGCCTATAATGTTCCCACTGCTGGGACACAGGCCTCTCTGTGAGAGGGAGTGGACCGTAATACACCACGCGGGCCCAGTGCGGGTTGGTAGATGTCACATGAATTTTCGGTTCTAGGACATGACGGTTTCCTCACGATGTTTTCCTTCACCGTTTTGAGAGCAGTAGTGATGAAATAATTTACACAAAGTAAAGCGCCTGCCTGGGTTCAGACCTACGACCTACAACTCGTAAGTCGCGGACGTTACCACTGGGCCACCACTGCTCTCATATGGTTATGAATAAGGAATATAATGACACAATAACAATACTTACAATTTGTAAGTTCTTCAAGTTACCAATTTCACCAGGCATGTATTCAAAATCATTGTCACCGAGATATAATGCACGAAGACTGTCTGAAATTGTAATTGGTTGAATTAATAAAGTGATATAACAATAAAATTTCGCTTTTATTAGAATACCTGTAATTCAATATAGTTATACACACAGGGTGGATTTTTGAGCCGGGGCAGTAAGGGTAGGTACCTTAACCTATTGACGCCACGTCAAAAAAGAAAAAACGTGCCCTCGGCGCCAAGCTATGAATTATTCCTTAAAATCTGTCATGTAGTCGTGACCGTGGCGTGCTGGGCACATTTTGGTATGTCATCTATACATGACTGTGGCGGTCAAAAGGTTAATCGTTGTAGCTACAGGAAACCGGTCTTAGGAGACTGTCTTTAACTTTTTGAGACATTTTGATCTGTATTCATAGATTTTGTAAAAAATTTACAGGCAGCAAGAAAGGTTTCCACAAAATCTTTTTTTGATGCCAATCGATCCTGTTTCTTATAAGGATCAAAAAACTGTATCGGACCAACTGAGCTGCGTGGACTAGAAAAGTCAGAAATCGCAAAAACTGTTTCTATACATTTCGTAGGAAATGAAACTACAAACTACTTTTTTACGATGGATAGACTACTGGCCGAAAATAAACAAAAAAGATTGAATTTCAAATTCCGAACGAATGCGCGTTATAATTTTAATTGTTGCTTTTGAAAAAACTCTTTCCTATTCCTTGCTCCTTGTATTTTTTGTTTTTTGCTATTTCTGACTTTTGTAACGGACAGTCTTTTTTAATATTTTCCATAAAAGTCTATTGGTTTCAATAATTTGTGTGTCCAGTAATTTTTTTCTAAGAACGTCGGAAATCACAAGCTAGCACAACTATCTTGTTCTTAAAGCAAATAAAATCATAACGCGTATACGTTAGAAGTTTAGAATTTTATTTTTATTTTCAGCTAGTCTGTCCATCATAAAAAGTAAGTTGGGGTTTCTTTCCTACCAAAAATATGGAAAAAGTTTATTTTCGATTTCTGACTTTTCTAGCACTCCAACCTCAGTTGGTCCAGTAGAGTTTTTGATCCTTATAAGAAACAGGATCGATTGGCATCAAAAAAAGTTTTGTGAAAACTGCCCATTTTCTTGCTGACTTTATTTTTTCTTCAAAACTGTAAGTGCAGATCAAAATGTCTTATTGTTGTATGTATGTCAAATTTTTGTTGTCTCAATCTGCCTTATCTTTTCCCAACTGTGTCAGCATCCAGTCTAACTGGATGCAGCTGAATACCAGTATTTTACATGGAGCAACTGCCTATCTGAACTCCACACCCAGTTAATTGGTAAAACGATGCCCCTTGGTAAGACGAAGTGGTTGTCAGACTTTCGGGCTTCTGATTACCCGTAACAACAGTCAAACATCCAAGAATGACAGCTGGGACCAACAGCATATCATGCTTTCCACAAGGCACGGTGGGGACTCAGTATGTAAAGATCCATCAACATCCACAGACGCGGAAACGTAGGTTAACTTGATTGAGTGCGGGTGTTATTACTTTTTGTTGTTTATAATTTTTTATAGGGTGAAACAAATATATAATGAAGGCATACCTTAATTGGCCTAAAAACATTATGAATTGTGGTGGTTGCACTAATGCAGTATCTAATTGTTTGTTTGCTACCACATAAACTGCAGTAAGTAATACTGAAATATACATACCCATAGTAAAGAAATTCCCAGGAAGATTCTTCTCATTCAGATTGTTATATGTCAGGTCCAAGATTTCCAAAACAGGGAAAGATCCAAAGCCTCTTGGCAATCCATACAGTCTATTAAGTGAGACATTGAGGATACGGAGCTTTGGCAACGAGGATAGACTGACAGGAAGCTCTGTCACGTGGTTGTTGGCAAGATTCAGTATCTCCAAGTTAGCGAGGTTTGCGAGTGCAGCGGGAACTACTTGTATCTTATTGTGGCTTAGAGTGAGACGGGTAATGTTATTGAGAGTGACTGAAAGAGACAAAGTTTATAATTAAAAGTGTGCTCTTTGGCAGGTTATTGATGGTACAATTAAGTGCAGACCCTAGAGATACAACTGAAGAGCACATATGTAGGGAATAATAGGCATCTGATGGCATAAGTAAGTGTTGAAAGAAGTAAGTGTTGTGTGTCTCTGTGAGTGGGAGTGGGCCATAATCCACCACGTGGGCCCAGTGCGAGTATGTGGACATCACATGTCTTCGAATTTTTTGTTCTAGGACATGCTGGTTTAATCACAATGTTTTCGTTCACCGTTTTGAGAGCAGTGGTGATGAAATAATTTACACAAATTAAAGTGCCTGCTTGATTTCGAACCCACAACCTACAACTCGTAAGTCCCGACTGTTACCACTGGACCACCACTGTTCCAAGAGCGCATAGATGTAGGGAATAATTGGCATCTGATTGCAGAAGTAAGTTTTACTTTGTATTCAAACATTATTAGGTAGAAACATTTGTTTAGTTTTACTTTTAGAAGATTAATAATTGGACAAATGTTTCTTTTTGCACAATGATGCCAAAATTGTAGTGTGTTGTTTTGATTTATATTTTGGAATAGTACACTAGTTTAAGTTTTGAATGCCAATTTTTATAAGCACTACTGTCTCACATAGATCCACAGATCTAATTAACAATATGGGATGTAAACAACAAAGATAATTATGAATATGGTGCAACATGAGTCTTTCAGAAGGCATACTTCTGTTAAGAGTTACTGTGGTCACAAGGCAGTAGTCATAGATCTGTTAGCATTATTGAAACTATTATAAATAGTAAATACTCACAAAACAGTTTACAAAAGAGTCCACAGGGAAGGAAACACGTTATAATATTGTATCATGATGAATTGAATGATGTCACAGTTAAAATTAACTCCAGTAGGTATCTGGGTAACAAATCCAGTAGTAATGCGAAAATTGCTTAAATATTAACTAAAATGTTAAAATAAAGAGTATAATATTGTTCTATATTTAAATCTGTAGGCGGTCTATCATGCAATGTTCTTGAAACTAATAAAAACAAAACCCAGTACCTACCTAATATTTCTGATAAACATGCAACCTTGACAAACTTTATGACCGAATAATTCGATTTTTAGAGTGATTTAGAAACAACATAAGAGAAAATAAGATGATAACTTACGGTGTCTACATATAAAGTACCGAGTGCAATACATCAAAACGAGTTCCCTGTAAACAGGTTACACTACGCCCGTAAAAGGGTAAACAGGTTTAAAGCAATTAACTTACACAATCCAGGTATTTCATCGAGGCTAGAGAGTCCTTTGTCCACCAAATCTATTTCAGGATTATTGTTTTCCTTCGCTTCTTCGATTACTTTTTTAGCTTTCGACATTTTAGCTGTGTTTGGAATACAGGAAACTGGAGGTTGATGACTCATAATATCAACAGCTGTTCTCTCTCGGTCTAATCGAATCGCGGTTCAGACGGTTCAGTGTTACATTTTAAGCATGCAGTCCTATTTTATTTTTTGTTTATTTTTTTTATGTCGTGGTACGATTAGGATGGTTAAAAATAATCCATATTTGTATGCATTTCATTTGATGATAGTTTAGTAAGTAAATTATTAAGCTGTTGTGGAATTCTAGAAGAAGGCAAATTATATACAGTGTGAGTCTTTATAATCTGCACATACTGAATCGAGGGAATCTTTGCTTAATTATATCGACGGAAAAAATGATAAAAAAAATCTAAATATTTTATTGAAATTTTTAATGGATTTTTTATTTATTTTTTCGCTTCTGTGACTCCAGTGTATACAAAACGGTGTAACTTTTTAACTCGATGTTTTATCACGATGAAACAAACTCCATAATGATTGGAAGTAATTAGGTGTCCGCATTAAATGAAAATTGTGTAAAAAACTGCCACCAATTAAAAATTAACACGTTTTTTCCGCAAAAATCTGATTTTTTTTCATCAATTTTTGCAATAATCGTAAAATTTCTCAATAAGATGCCCCGATTACCTTCATTTTTTATTACTTTAAATTATTCCTCATCGTATTAGCTACCTAATAATAAAAATTGTATGCTTTTAGCTCAGACAAAACACTTTCTATCAAGTGTTAAAGATGGCACTTCGAACGCGCTATTTTTGTTCTCTTAAGGATGATTTATTTGGGTTCAATGAATGAAAAAGAGTTCAATTAAAACATTTATTATTTTAAAGAAAATTTAATGCATTAGGTTCTCAAAATGTCCACCTCGTTGTTGTAGGCACAAAGCCGCGCGAACTAAAATTTGTTGTGTCGCTCTCCTTATCATTTCGGGATCATTGCGAATATCATTTGCACAGTTAATTATGCGATCACGCAAATCGACCTCACTGTTGATGGGAGTACTGTAGACGCGTTGCTTCATGGTCCCCCACAGGAAGTAATCAAGGGGCGTTAAATCGGGTGAACGCGCAGGCCACCCTACAGGTCCTAGTCGTCCAATCCATTTATCACGATAATTTTCGTTTAAAAATGATCTCACATTTGTGGCATAATGGGCAGGGCATCCGTCCATCTGCAGAAACATCCTTCGACGCAAAGACAGTGGTACATCTTCCAATAACTCAGGTAGATCGTCAGTCAACAAACTTAAAAATCTTTCACTGTTCAAAGTTCTCGGCAGTATGACTGGTCCAATCAACATGTTATCGATAAGACCAGCCCAAACATTTATTGAAAATCTTACTTGAAAAGTCGATGAACGTTTCAATTTCGGGTTTTGACCTCCAGGGCACCATCTGTGTAAATTTCTACAGTTAGTAATACCATCTCTGGTAAATGTTGATTCGTCCATCCATAGTATGGTTTTCGGAAAGTTTGGGTTTGCTCTGGTATTTCTTTGAATCCAGGTGGACATCACACACCTTGGACGCCAATCTACGTCTTCATGTAGATGTTGCACTCTTTGGTAGTGGTAAGGGTGCAATCCTTCTTTCTTTAAAATACGCCACGCTGATTTTTGTGATATTCCGTGACGAAGAGCCAGTCGTCTAGTACTTATGGATGGATCAGCAAACAAATCGCTCAGTACTGCTTGTTCCAGAACCACATCAATAATTATTTGAGGCGGCTCGCGACGATCTCTACTTGATTCAAGTCCAGTGATCGACAATCTTCTGTGAACTTCCTGGAAGTTGCGGGCAGATGGCACTGGTTGCCTGTTAGGAAACGCAGCTATGTAAGCTGCGCGCGCAGCTCTGGCACTTCCTCGTCCCATCCCATAGTAAAAATGAATGTCGGCAATGTGTGCCGGGGAGAATTCACTTAAGCGCGGCATCACGTAGCAGCGAACGAAAGTCACGAAACTCAGGTAGCAGTGAATGAAAGTAACGAAACACATGTAGCAGCGGCGAATAATTCGGAGCGACTGCCTGTCTGTCATCCCTTCTGGTCCCTTCAGCTGGCCCTACCTCCCCGCACCCCGACCCGCGCACATTCTCAACAAAAAAGGACGTCTACCTGCTAAACAATTAGTGCGTAGCCGTGCTCTAGGCCTTTCTTTGGCTGTTGATAAGAAATGATGGGATTGAGTTAAACCCTTGCAATTTTTACTATTGGATAGCTAATACGATGAAGAATAATTTAAAGTAATAAAAAATGAAGGTAATCGGGGCATCTTATTGAGAAATTTTACGATTATTGCAAAAATTGATGAAAAAAAATCAGATTTTTGCGGAAAAAAACGTGTTAATTTTTAATTGGTGGCAGTTTTTTACACAATTTTCATTTAATGCGGACACCTAATTACTTCCAATCATTATGGAGTTTGTTTCATCGTGATAAAACATCGAGTTAAAAAGTTACACCGTTTTGTATACACTGGAGTCACAGAAGCGAAAAAATAAATAAAAAATCCATTAAAAATTTCAATAAAATATTTAGATTTTTTTTATCATTTTTTCCGTCGATATAATTAAGCAAAGATTCCCTTGATTCAGTATGTGCAGATTATACTCACACTGTATTTATAAAGAAAAACTCTAACTGGAACGCAACTGTGTTGAAATATGAAATCGTCACATAAATTATCAATGTCAATTTATTGTCAACATTATTGTTTGCTTTGCAGTGAGGTGTATTGCACAGTTTGAGTCAGCACATTGTCGATTGTTTTCCAAACTATTAGTCGATGAGTATGAGGAGTATGTAAGGATCGTGGCAGGAGGCTTTATGTATGTGTTTCTGCCTCACCCCATGGGAGGCGTCAGTTTATGAGAGTATGTAGTCGATTTAAGGTTTGATCAATTATTGTCCCCAATCTCATTATCTTATCGTTTATTTACATAACCAAATTACAAGATGGTTATTAACATTAACTAAATTAAATTAAAACTAAGTTAAACCTAAAAAGGCATTAATCTCATTATTATATTACTTGTCGCTGGTTTCAGGAAATGCCAATTGGTTTCCTTTTAAATAATTCATTTGTAGTTTTCAGACACGAACATTATTCTATAAAGAATGTATCAGAAAGGTGTGGCAATGTTTAAGGGTGTGGTGCAGACCATCTTTTCCATAGGACATCGTAATCGCGAAATAATAATCAGCCGTCAAATACATTTGGGTCGAGTAAGTATTGAAGTTCTGTATGGGACAGTTGATAAATTTCGCGATTACAATGTTGGTCCCGGTCCCATTGGGAAAGTTGTTCAGTTGCACTTTTATGATTGGGAAACAAATGAAGAATCAACAGAAAAGTGGCAAGTAGGCTTCAAATCGAATGCACACTGCACTTACCCAATTTACGCAAAACGCATATTTGAACAGAAAGTACAATACATCTATAATAAATACAAAAAAATTCGTAATCTGTCAGTGGCAGTGTCAATTAATAATTTAGTTGATTTCGAATTAAATGAACAACTAATCGATTCCGACACAGCACAACACTAACAAAACCATTAGAGGTGCGCTTAGTGTTGCCAAACCCTACTGTCAACTGTTCAACGGTAGATCTACTATTTTTTCAGTTGCATCTCTTGTATGTTTTTGTACTTTAGCACCTGGGGGCAACCATCACCTCTTATAGCAGTATTATTTCAATATTACTTCAGCGTGAGAAAGAGATGGAGATATAAGTCCTGTACAGCTCCATCACTTTCCCACTGTGAAGTAATATTATAATAATATAGTACTGCGATGAGGTCATGGTTTCAAATCCGGGGACAGTAAAGACACTTATAAGTATAGACCCGTATCCGTGATGCCGGTTTTCAGCAAGGTGTTTGAAAAGGTAATGCTTAATCAAATGCTCAATCATTTTAACGCGAATAAAATCCTTCACGATCAACATTATGGTTTCACTAAAGGACGGTGTACGACCGACGCCGGTGTAACCTTGACACATTTTTAACGCGTAGGAAGAAGCGCAGGACGCCATAGGAATCTTTTGTAACCTCTCTAAGGCATTTGATTGCGTCGACCACGAAACCTTACTCTTGAAACTTGAGCATTACGGACTTGGAAAACATGCTCTCAGCTTAGTAAAATCTTATTAGAGATAGTATTGAATCAAGAGAAACAAGAATTCGTCGATAAAACTGTTTTCCTGGGGATCACGATTCAACGCTACAATGGGATCCTCATTTAACATCTCTTGTCAGAAAAATCCGTCAACTTACTGATGTAGATACCGCGAGGCTAGTCTATTTTAGTTACTTTCATAGTATCATGTCTTACTGTATTTTACTTTGGGGACGGGCTGCAGACATCGAGTCAATTTTTATTCTGCAGAAAAGAGCTATCAGAGCCATTTATAATCTCCACAAGCGCGATTCTTTAAGGGACCGGTATAAGGACATTAACATCATGACGGTACCTTGTCAATATATCGATGAAAATATCATGTACGTATGAAAAATGTACATCTTTTTAGTAAAAGAGGTGAAAAACATAATTATAGCACTAGAAATAGTGACCTATTAGCTCAACCATGTTTCAGACTGGCTACAGTAGACTCATCTTTCATGGGATACTGTTTAAAATGTTACAATAAAATTCCACCCCACATACTTCGGGAAGGTACTAAAGAGTCACCGAGGCCCCTGACAACACAGGCAACAGGAAGGAATACGGGTGGGTTTTAGTCAGTAAGAGTCTGACACACCCTCCCGCTCCGCCCAGAGCGGGAGAAGTTACATGATTTCCCACCCAAAAAAAAAATCCCACATACTTCAACTGAATGAGATGAAATTCAAATCTTGTATAAAACGCACACTATTCTGTCCTCTTTTTAATGAAATAGAAAGAAAAAGATGCACTGAACTTAAATTAATTTAGTTTGTGAACAAGGGAATCGGCGCCAATGTCTCTCTCTCTCTCTATCGCACTGCTAGAATGAGCAAACAGAAAAAGCGAGTTGTATGAATGCAAGTTTGTGTACATTTCTGTCCCAATAATTTACTGTTTTTACTGTAGTATTTTTCTTCTTTTCCAGGATTACACCCGTCGATTTAATAAAAAATTCTAAATACAATTCAAATTGTTTAAATAGTATTAGAATACAAAAACTTTAAAAAGCGTTACTTTTTTTGTGAAAACGTTACTTTTCGAACAATCTTGGGTAACTTTTGACGACAGGGCACTGGTAACACTGCACTGGTCTGTCTATTAGTATTATGTATGTATCGTAATTATTGTGTGATGTATGGTCGATTACAAAGTTCAATATACTGACTGAGAGTGTTTAGTTGATTACACTGGCCTTTGTTTTAATTAGTGTCTTTGTATTTATACCTTTCTGCTGCTAAGCAACATTGTTATCTCATTTACAAAATAATCCTTGTTTGAATAATCGTTATCAGTTAAAATAACAAGATTATGAATTGTCAAAATTGATTGAGCTAAGCTCTGTAATTTTGATAAATAGTTAGAAAATACTGTGATAGTTTCTACCCAGCTGTATTTAGTAAGTAACAAAATAAAATTATGTTTGCAAAATAAAACACACTGAGATTACCGGCGTTTGTAGCATTTCTTTATTTGCTTGCGAAATAATTCAGACTGTTATATCTACTTTGTGTATCTTCATCGGTCGTGCTCAAATAATAACATTTGACTCCTTACACGAAAATAAGGTTTTTCTTATCAGTGCTCTTAGACAGTTTCCAATCCAAAAGTTGAACTGCACTTTCCTCCACCAATTATTATCTTTCTAATTATATAATAACCATAATGTTCCCACTGCTGGGACACAGGCCTCCTCTTGATGAGAGGGTGTGGGCCGTTATCCACCACGCGAGTGGGGGTTGGTAGATATCACATGTCTTTGAATTTTTGCTTCTAGGACATGCCGGTTTCCTCACGATGTTTTCCTTCACTGTTTTGAAAGCAGTGGTGATGAAATAATTTACACAAAGCAAAGCGCCTGTCAGGGTTCGAACTTACGACTTACTACTCGTAAGTCGCAGCCATTACCACTCGGCCACCTCTGCTCCTAGAGAGCATAGATGTAGGGATTAATAGACATCTGATTGCAGAACTAAGTTTTACTTTGTATTCAAACATTATTAAGTAGGAAGTACTCTTTCTAATTAAGCTAGGTCAATGTAAATTTTATTGTAATTATTATTTTTATTAAAGCATATGCCAATTAAATATAAAAATGCATTAAGTAATTAAAGAAATCAAACACTGACCGGGATAAAATGAGTAATAGTGTTGAAGATAAAAAGGTCTCACTCTTTAATGAACAAACTATCTACATCACGAAATGGTTCTTAATTACTGAGCAGTTAAAGTTATATAAAATTTATATTACTTACTGGTGAACCGACCCTGTTTCACACGGTTTTTGTGACTTGACAAAACATTTTCTTTATTTTGTGTTAGTTTAATATTAATGTATTATACACATAAACCTCCCAGAATGAACTTTCTTAATTATGGTGAATCGTCATCAGGACAATCATTAAAATCTGTTTGTAGTTTGGAAGAACAATGTGGTCACACCGACACACACTTAAAGCAACTTTCATTTATGATAATAATATGTATAGATTATCTAATAGTGATACTCCATAAAAGCAAAAAAAAAATCACCATGCAGTAGTCCTAATGACCTTAACAATTACAATTGTTTTACCTTAATGGGCTTTGGTATCAATTTCAAAACATAATAAGAAGACGGCCCAAAAAAACAATAAATCTGCAAAAATAATAATTATCTTACGAATGACCAAATTCAGACAAAGAAACAATCTGTTGTGTTTCCTAATGATTAGGTAGATGTGCAAAGTACAATGGTACAATCAGCAACTAAAGTCAAAGATCCTACCTATATATAAAAATGAAATTCCTGTTTGTTGCACGCATCACTTGAGAATGGCTGGACCGATTAGGTTTTTTTTAGTTTTAAATGTTCATAATAGTATGAATTAGGTTTATATGGAAAGAAAAATTGGAAATGTTTGGAATTCGGGAAAAACTGGACATCCTTTTTGTTATGGGATTTTTGTATCAATCAACTCAGCCTATAACAGTCCACTGCTGGACATAGGCCTCTCCCAGGCTGCGCCACATCACCCTGTTCTCCGCTTTCCGCATCCAGTCTGTCCCAGCCACCTTTTTAAGGTCGTCGGTCCATCTAGCTGGGGGGCGTCCCACACTACGCTTTTTGTATGAACTATTGAAATTAGAACCGGACGTCTTTCAGGTCAGCTGGTTTTATATAAAAGTTAAATGATGTTTATTTAACTTGTCAAGTCTCATTACAGTCCCTTAACAGTTATTTTACCTCTGATTTTGTAACACTATCAAAATCACAGTGATCTCTATTCTCATGACTATAAGGTTGCTGTTGGCTTGATGCTGTCAGACGTAAAATAACTATGAACGGACATAATTAACGGTTCATAGTTATTTAATGTTATGTTAGTGTCATTGAAGCTGTTGTACATTGCATAATTATGCTAAAATGTTTGTTCATATTCTAGCCATGAGTGAGCGACCACAGCCACTGAAGGCCATCAACAGGCTGTTTGAGGGGAAGGAGGCATGGCAGATAGTCACCATGACCGCATCATCAGTACTCGCTATAGTGTGGGCACATAGCTTGTATAATGCACAAGAGAGTAAGTGTTTTATAAAATTATCTGCAGGGTAATTAAACAATTGTTACTCATTAAAATTTTATTTTAATCCCTCCAGTCAATTTTTAAAACTATGAGCAGATGAGTGGTGTAGGAAGACCTGGCAGCAAAGAATTATTCCTCATCAGGAGTAACTCTTATTAGCTAAGCGGCTCAATTGCTGTATAACCCGCCAATACTAGAATCGTTGGGATTGCTTGTTGTACAGTAGGCTGCGGCTTGGGCCGAGCAGGCTGTTTAAAGCCCAAGTGGCCAGTACAAACTTGTTAAAGTTTGCACCGGTGAGGTGGCCAATAATATACTCAACAGCGTTTTTTCCGATTGGATATCTTTATTTGCTCTTTGGCGGAATTCCAGAGGGTGACACTTAACATATTGTCTTCTGTATGACTTTGACTTGTGCTGGTACTCTGAGTCGTTACTTGGGACTTCTTAATTACACAATCATTCACATTAATCGACAGTACCTTGTCAGTTAAAATATGTATGACAGTAAAAACATTCATCATCATCATTTCTGTTGGTGGTGGTGTTTAACCTATTGACCGCCACGTCAAAAAAGCAAAAACGTGCCCTCGGCGCCAAGCTACGAATTATTCCTTAAAATCTGTCATGTAGTCGTAACCGAGTCGTGCTGGGCACATTTTGGTCTCATCTATACATGACTGTGGCGGTCAAAAGGTTAATATTTTTTTGGGTGTCGGTTCTATTGCAAACATAGAACCGACACCCAAAAAAATATTAACCTTTTGACCGCCATAAAAAAGGCTACATTGTTGTATTGGGTTCCCACCTGTAAAAACAAATGTGTAATATAAATTAAAAAAAAGAAAATTGTGGGAAAATTGTGAAATGTCTTTGAGTCTGCTGACACCTGAGACAATCTGGTATTTTTAGTTGAGTGGCCAACTGGTTGGGTTTGTCTCTCCGGTCTGGACTTGCCTTTTTGCGAACATGAACTTATTTAGATGTAATAACATATTTTTTCTCGCCTATAAAAACAAGTGACCTGCACTGTCTTATTTAGGAACATTATGATTTAATATTAAAATTTATATATTTTTGACTTTAATCAGGTTCGAGGGCAGTTGCAAAATAGTAAAGATGGTTTTTTTACCTTCCCACCAGGTGTAACGACTCGCCTGCGCAAAGAATTCTACAGATGGCTCCGTTCAGTGCCCATAGTGAGGCGTAAGATTGCAGAGAAGATGGCAGAAATCAACAGTGACTTCAGAAAGGACGTCACAAAGAGATTAGCAGGTGTCACAGTGAGGAGGGAACTCCCGGAGTTAGGGCTTGACCCCGAACAAGTCATTGAAGAAGTCAGGGATCATGTGGCTTTAGGTAAGTTTTGTCTACTGTCGGAATATTCATGCTTGAAACATACTTGAGTGTCTTAGATAGATAGACAGGATATTATGCTTTAATGTAAACCAAAATTTTAACTGAGTTCATATGTATTTGTGGACTTCAAAAAATGTCTGACATCCAGTTTTATCAAGAGGTATGGTGTTACCCAGTAACTGGATCGTAGAGGTCAGATAGGCAGTCGCTCCATGTAAAATACTGGTATTCAGCTGCATCCGGCTACATTGGAAGCCGACCCCAACACAGTTCGGAAAAGGGCAGATTGATTTTGATTGATTATATTATAGTCGACTATAGTGGTCGATTACAGTCGTTATATTGAGTATAGTCGACCTCGTAATTGCTTTATTACTCTTAGATTGAATGTCCCTTACACTTCTTAAAACATTAAGGTCTATTTGTCTTTAAAACAGTTAGATAGTTTCAACCTTAGTGAAGTTTTTAATTGACTTAGAATTGTCAAAAGTGGTCGAAAGCAATTACTAGGGCAACTATACAAAACCTTTAATATTAAGGGTACAATGACGCTATCGACGCTGTATTGCTAATACTACCAGACAACCTTTGAATGAACAGGAAGAAAACACAATAAATAGGGATAGTCTATGTCTTGTTCAGTTTTCAGTCAGTAATAATACATTGTTGAATGATATTAAATAGGGGTAGTCTGTGTCTTGTTCAGTTTTTAGTCAAAAATAATACATTGTTGAATGGTATTAATTAGGGGTAGTCTGTGTCTTGTCAGTTTTTAGTCAATAATAATACATTGTTGAATGGTATTAAGTAGGGGTAGTCTGTTTCTTGTTCAGTTTTTAGTCAATAATAATACATTGTTGAATGATATTAAATAGGTGTAGGTAATCTGTGTCTTGTTCAGTTTTCAGTCAATAATAATACATTGTTGAATGATATTAAATAGGGGTAGTCTGTGTCTTGTTCAGTTTTTAGTCAGTAATAATACTATATTATTGGCTGAAAACTGAACAAGACACAGACTACCCCTGTCTGTGTCTTGTTCAGTTTTCAGCCAATAATAATACATTGTTGAATGATATTAAAGAGGGGTAGTCTGTGTCTTGTTCAGTTTTCAGTCAATAATGATACATTATTGAATGACATTAAATAGGGTTTTTTTTTTTTCAGTTGAAGTATGTGGGATTTTTTTTTTGGGTGGGAAATCATGTAACTTCTCCCGCTCTGGGCGGAGCGGGAGGGTGTGTCAGACTCTTACTGACTAAAACCCACCCGTATTCCTTCCGTTGCCTTTGTTGCGGGGGCCTCGGTGACCCATTAGTACCTTCCCGCGACCCCGGCAGGCGGTAGTCTGTGTATTGCTCAGTTGCCGTGAGCGAAATTCGGTAGGTAAGATATTATTATTACTTGCTCACAGAACATCAAATCTGTACTCAGGTGCCTACGACTGGCAGGCAGGCGCAGTATCAGGAGCAGTATACCACGTGAACCAGGAGATCAGTAAGGTGGCCTGTGACGCATACAGCCTCACTGCTTATACCAACCCGTTGCATGCAGATGTGTTCCCTGGCATTAATAAGATGGAGGCCGAAGTTGTGAGGATGGCCGTCAACTTGTTCCATGGAGATGAGGATTGCTGTGGGACGGTGAGTTTGAATGTGTTATTATTATGGGTATAACTATAGGAAAAAGATGGTATGTTGGACTTCATAATTGACACGTAGGTGTCGTACGCTCACAGGCTGATAGAGCATTTTTAGACTTTAAATTTTAAATTTTCTAATCCTGTATGTTTTGATCATACAATATACAAAATATGTCAAAAAATTGCCAAGGAATAAGGAATAGTATACTTTATATGGTTTGGTCATGTTGAGAGGATGAGTGAAAGGCGACTAAAAAAGGTAATTACAAACCAGATGTGAGTGGAAACTCATCAAAATATTAACTTTTTATTCGTAAACAAAATAAATATTATTTATCATTAGGTTTGACGGTAAGCCGACCTTTAGCATGAAAAATCTGAAATACTTTGTAAATAAAAGACAACTGGCTGACCTTTGAAAGGCTTATATTAAAATAATGAAAATAGTAATCAGTGTTTATGTTTTTTTTAACTTACATGTACGTACCTTGTATTGTTAAACTTTCTAATATTCGATTTTATTTTACTGGTTGTAAACGATAGAGTAGCAAGTAAATAATCAAATAAAATCGGTGAAAATACATAAGAAGAAATATAAAAACATCCTAATTGAGAACCTCACCCTTGTGTGAAGTCCGTTAAACATGAATCATGGACACTGAGCTGTATCTTTTTATTTTTCATTTGTAATCAGTTCCCATTAAATGCAAGATGACATTGCGGTAGGCCAAAGCGAAGATGGCGGGACAAGCTTGACTCCCACCGTAAGGACTGGCACTAGAAAAAGACAGAATTGTGTGGAAAAGGTCTCGAGAGAAGCCTTTGCCCTGCAGTGAGACAATACCCGGTTAGGCGGTTACTAATCTAATCTAACTAAGATTAGATTAGTAACCGCCTAACCGGGTTACACCTTTCGACCTAACTCAAAGTAAAAAAAAGTACTGTCTAAATCTAAAACGTTGTACTAAAAATATTATATACCTACGCAAATATCGTTAATGACCTTGTAAACAAATTATAATTATCCAAGACGATAACAGAGATAATTGTTCCACTAAAGGGAACTATAAACGCTTGTTGACTCAAAGAATTAAAAATGTAAATTAGTTGTGACGTAGTTCGGTTAGGAATGTCATTCTATATCACGTTAGAATGTTTAAAGTGATGATTGTGATAATAATAATATTAATAATAAAGATATTATTAATATTAAAATGCTTATAATTATGCAATATATAACACAACTAACTATTAACACCAGGTACTAAATTAAATGACTAACTAACGATACAAATAAATATAAAACTAAAGGACACTTACAGCGTTTGCCCACCGCCAACGTCAACGGGACGTTATGTTCGGTCCGAATAATCTCGTTTCTCGATGACGTCCTGCTAACGGGGGCGGTGGACAAACGGCTTTACACTGTTTATCCAACACCACCGTCAACGACAAACGAGATTATTCAAACCGAACGTGACTTACGGTTGACAGACGTGCGTTGGACACGCGGCCATAGTAAACGCATATATCGCTACTTCGGCGCTGTCATGTCATTCTCGCTGACGTCCCGTTGACGTAGCAGTGGACAAACGGCCTTAGACGGCAAGATTTTCAAAAGTTATTGCAATAAAACAGGTATAGAATGGCGAGCGAGATAGACAAGTACCGTAGACAAAGAAATGATAGGTACTTTTTTCACATACAAACAAAACTATATCTATAGTTACTATTATACTAATATTACAGTAGTTACTATTATACTAATATTATATTAGTTATTTATTACCTATACTAGGAATCATAAGGCTCGAAATGCACTCTAGCTCGAAACAGCGCTGTCAAATTTGTGGGTAAAGCGCGTAATGTTTCTGCAAGCGATAACCTGACTGTGTTGGATGTATCATCAGTGAGCTAACGAAAGAAAGAAAATTTGTCTGGGTCGCTGTTGCCGGATCCGGTGAACAGGACTGACTATATTTACGGACGATCATACGCCCCGAAACGTGCCCTAGCCAAAATTGAACTGTCAATTATGTGTGCCAGTGCATAACATCCTTGCAAGCTATAATACCTACTTATCTGATTGTATTAGACGTATCATAAACGCGATAATGAGTGCGTTTGGAGCTTTTTTCTTTACATTGGTATTAATTTTATGGCGAAATGTGTTATAGGTACTAAAGGTACACTGCCTGCCCATTCGGGGAAAAGAGGCGTGAACTTATGTTATGATTTATTTATTTTATCGAATGCAATACAAAAATCTCAATTTCCAGGTAACAACAGGCGGCACAGAATCAATAATAATGGCCTGCAAAGCGTTCCGAGACCTCGCCTACAGTAAGGGCATATCAAACCCTCAAATTATAGTGCCTTCGACCGTCCACTCAGCGTTTGACAAGGCAGCTCAATACCTCGGACTGTCTGTAAAGACAATACCTGTGAATAAAGATACGATGACTGTTGATGTTGAGAGGGTTCGGAAGGCGATCGGCAGGAGGACTTGTTTGGTAAGTTTTTTAAGACTTTCTTTCTAAAGTCGAATTATTAATTCACTGGAGTGATTACTCCAGTGAATTAATAATTCGACTTTAGAAAGACCAAAAAAAAAAAAGTGACAGCTAGCACCTGTCAGATTTGACATGTGCTAGCTGTCACTTTGTGTAATAAAATGGTCATATCTATTGTATTCTAGACTATTACACTTATCAATATACACTTATAATAATAATAATACATTTATTTGTCAGAATATTGTTGTTATAAAGGTGTTACATTTAATATGATGTCCATAATATTCTGCTGTTTCCAGCGTACAACGTACAAATATTTCAAAGAATTAAAATGAGAATATTAGAATGTTATGTCAAAATTAAACCATAAAATTGTCAAGGATAAGGAAAACGTTAAATACTATCAAATACAATGTCAAGGGTTATTAATTATAATGTCAAGAATTACGAAATACTATGTAAAAAATTAATCAATATAATGTCATAGAAATAAAATTCCATTAAATTATTAGGAGCACAAAGATGAGTACCAAGTCGTCTAATTTAAATTTTGAATCAAAATTTTCATTTAAAAACTCATTTGTTGAGTAGTAACACTTATGCAATAGGAAGTTAAGTAATTTCTTTTTAAATGTCATGAAGTTAAGATTTTTAAAAACATTAGGTAATTTATTATATATATGAATTGCCGTAAAGTAAACATTATTAGAAAATAGCTTAATTCTTTGTTGAGCTACACATAATTTCTGGATATTTTTCTTATTACTACATCATTATGTACTTGAAATAAAAAATTGTTTTTATGTACAAAGATACAGAGTTCGAATATATTATATATAAAGATGGGAGTGGTAATATAATTTTTTTTTAAATTATTATATAAAACCCACTGGGTGACTGGCCGCACTCTTCCTTTTTAGTATTTTTTTAATAAACATATGTAGCATAGCGAAGGTTCTTACTGTCATGGCAACAGCTAGGCGTCCTTCTGTTATTTGACCCAGTGATAACAAACAGAAACTACAGTTGTCCATTGATAAAAAAATGCTGTGGGAACACTTAGTTCAAGGTAAACTTGTCCAGTGTCAAATTCAAGCTACTCTTAAATGACTCCTCGTTAACAGGAATGACTGACTGTTGGACAGGAGTAACTGTTGTGTCGCAAGTTATACTGCTATTTTCGCGCACGAAAAGTTATAGGTACAGACATAGTGGTAATAAATGAATGACATCTGAAGTTACGTTGTTGAGACAAAGTCAATTGAACCACAAAACAAAATATTATTCTATAATAATAATAATTTATTTCACTCTCAAAGTACAACAAAAACTTAATCTATGAATTACAATTTTTGAAAATATGTTTAATGGTTGTACTGCAGTTCATAATAGGTGATCCACCAACTCCCAAAATAAGTCAAGCTTTTATTTTGGAAGTTGGTGGTTCTTATGATGCAGGACTTACATAGACACAACCTTGTAGCCTAGAAATTGACTTCCAACACTTAATAACAAATTAAGAAACAAATTATAACATCTACACTATCTTAAAATTACAATTTAAAAAAGAAATAAAATTAAAATTTCTATTTATAATAAAAAAATAAAAATAAAATAAAAATTGATAAATATAGGTACCTTCACATCAAATTGATTTTTATGTTTTACTTTTTTATAGTTAGCAGCATCTCAGTTTGAGCATAATCTAAAGATTGCAACCAACTACTTAATTTATGTTTAACCTCTCGTTTAGTTATGCTGTAAATTTTTATGGTTTTGTTGACTGCATTATACAGTCTCGAGCTCACTGCATCAAATTGCCTACTAGCAAAAGCTGTTCTGCAAGGTACACCAGGGCAAACGGCAACGGAGTGTTTTTTATTGATTTTGTCATCTAGCGGTATTAGCGAATGCCTCTGGAGCACTGTTTTTAAAATATATAATTGCTTAAGTCTAGTATGACCCCAAGATATTTGATATCTCATATCTCTCACTCGTGACAAAGACAAGCAGACACAGTCTGCTGGCATCGCACAGATGTGAGCTTTGAGTGCATTGGTGGCTTCGGGTGGCTCAGGGGAGTTTGGAAGATAAAAACGCATAAATTTAGTTTAATTTTTCTATGTTAAGGGTTAACAAGTTGCCGGAGAGCCATTGCATTACGAGCCGCAGAGCATTTTCGGCAGGTTTTTTGGCAGAAATCCAGTCTTCTCCGTGTGATAGTAGTGCCGTGTCATCTGCATAATTTAATATGTCACAATTCGGAATATGTAGGTTGCATAGATCATTAAATCAACCGTCACTTTCGGAGTCCCCCAGGGCAGTGTTCTTGGCCCGACCTTGTTCCTTATTTACATTAATAATCTCTGCAACATGAAGATTGATGGCGGGCTCATTTTCTCATACGCCGACGATACAGCCATTGTATTCACTGGTAGGACTTGGGATAATGTTTGTAGGCTGGCCGAATGTGGCCTTGCGAGAATAGCAGCCTGGCTAAACCATAGTCTCCTCACACTGAATGCCACCAAATCAAACTACATCTGCTTTACTAAGTACAAAAACTCACAACCGTCACAAGACTTCCAAATAAAAATCCATAACTGTCCCAACCCGGCAACCCCTGGCTGCTCCTGCTTAAAAATTGACAGGTTACAGCATACCAAATATCTAGGTGTAATAATTGACCAGCGCCTGTCCTGGCACAAGCACACCGAACTTATTATGAAAAGAGCTAGGAAGCTGATATGGACCTTTAAAACACTACGACATGCGGCTTCAATACAACTTCTGAAGCAAGTATACATATCACTGGCCCAATCTATCCTCATGTACTGCCTGCCTTGCTGGGGAGGGACAACAAAACTAAAATTTTTGGAACTCGAGAGGGCGCAAAGAACGTTAATAAAGGTTATTTATTTTAAACCATATAAATACCCCACTCACAGCCTCTACTTATTATCGGATTTTCTGTCAGTAAGAAAGCTTTATATGCTTCAACTTATATTAAAAAAACACTCATCCCTCCCATATGTCCCCTCTAAATCAAAAAACAGAAGGAGCTACTTAGTCGCTCCAACTGTCAAGACTAGATCTGCTTTCGCTAAAAGACAATACCTAAGCAAATCATCTACTCTATACAACCTGTTGAATAAAGAATTGCGTATATATTCTATGAAGCTCATGGACTGTAAAAAAGTTGTAACCGATTGGCTAAAAACTAAAACATACGAGGACGTTGAGTCTATTATATCTACTTTGCAATAACCAAAGTGGCTACATTTGGGCTGACGTGCACATGGTTAGTGAAAGGAGACTTGTTTAGCTTCTTTTCGATCCCAAGACTTTGTCGCAGGGCTAACCGGCAACCGACAACCTACATTTGGAACTATGCTTCGTTTAGGCATGAAAACGTGTCTAATAAACTACACTAACTCACAAATAAATAAATAAATGACAGTATATTAATTGGGATAAGTAAACTAAGCACTGATCATTAACACATTATAACTCGCACCATACACCTAACATCACAAATCACACTCGCACCCACACTCACTTACACACTCGCACCCACCCTCACTCACACACTCATTATACACATACCACACACACATACACACGCGCGCGCGCGATCTGGCCATTCTCTGCATTACGCTCACTCATTCATTTGGAGAGCTGATTGTATAAATTTTTAAGTTACCCTCTTATCTAATAGTCTTACATGTTTACATTGTCTACATTTCAATTGCATAAATATGACAAGTGGAAGTGCGGAGTCTCCTAATAAAAGCAATTCCTTGCTTAAAAGGTGATCTCCAACAATATGTATCAAAATGATTTTTGTAATTGAAATAAACATTTTTATTTTTATTTTTATTTTTTATTTTATTTTATTAATATAGATTAGGAACATAGTTGGTCCCAAGATACTCCCCTGAGGAACCCCGTATTTTATGGGTTCTTCATCGCTTACCACCCCGCCGATACAAACAGACTGCGTCCGACCTGACAAGTAACCTTTAAAAATGCTTAAAGTTAAGCCACGTACGCCGATGCTTTCCATCTTGGCAATAAGAATGGGAATTGAGAGAACTAAAACTAAATTTCATTTTTAATAATGCAAAACTGGAACAAGTAAATTCATTTACTCTCCTAGGTTTGTCTATAGATACCAACATAAATTGGAAATCCCATATACAGAAAATAAGAGCAAAGCTATCAAAATTTTCGTATGCCCTACGCGAAATTAAAAAAACTACCAACCTTCAAACTGCACTTGTCACTTACTATGCTTATGCCTGGGGCATGGCTCAGCTATGGGGTCATGCTGTGGGGTAACAGTACGGATTCACAAACCATATTTATTTTACAAAAGAAGTTAATTTGAATAATAACTAACATAGAACAAAAAGATAGCCGCAAACCACACTTCCAAAAACACAAATTACTCACACATCCCTGCTTAGAATTATGTAAATTTGTCAGGAAACACCCAGATTTTTACACCACTTGCGAAGAAACACAAACAAGATATACGATTTCGACACAACACAAACAAAATAAACACACCTCAATCCCGACTCAAAATGCACTCAACCAGCCCTTTAGTTGTGTCCATAAAAATGTATAATAAATTGCCAAATGACATTAGAGAAGTAAACAAAACAAATATTTTTATTAATAAATTGAAACAATTTCTGGAATTCAAATCGTACTATTCAGTAAAGGAGTTTTTAGATGATATATCGATTGCAAAATAAAATAAAATAATATAATATGGAATATAGAAAATCAAATATAAATAAGAAAATATGAATACATAAATAATAACATAATTTAATAATAATGAAAATACCTCAAATTCATTTATTGTTTGTCACAGGTGAAATATCAGTTCTTATGGTTATTATAATAAAGGCTCGCTGTAGCATACCTATAAGGTGTACAATATATCATGGTTGTTCAATATTTGTTTTTAACATTAAAATCATTATTCGTCTTAAGTCAACGTACATCATTCATCATGCATTATATATTAATGCATGATGAATGAAGTTGTTTATTCACATAGTCAGATTTAAATTATTCATTTATGTCATACAAATCAAATTACTCGTTAATATAGCTTATCTAATGACGCAGTCACCAGTACTTTTGGCATTAAAAAAGTCATTGATTCAATAGCATATTGAATTGGCTTTACTTATCAAAAAATCCTTTAGTTTATTTTTTAAACTATCTAAGGTTACACTGTTTTTTACATAATTTGGAAGTTTGTTATAAATTTTTACACCTGTACCAAATATACTCGTTTTAAACTTAACTGTCCTACATCTAATTCCGCTTAATTCATTTTTATACCGTGCACTTCTCAATGTGTCATATTTATTAATGTCGCGTTTTATCATTACTGTTGCTTCATAAATGTATCGTGAAGGTATAGTCAAAATGTGTAATCTTTTAAACTCTGTTCTACACGAATCAGTCTGTTTAAGCCCACATATACTTCAAACACACTTCGTTTGGGCCTTAAAAGCATACTCTCTGTTAGATGAGTTACCCGAGAAAAGAATACCATATTTTATTGTAGAACCCACGTATGCATGGTAAGCGCTTAGTAATGCTCTTTCGTTAAACCTCTAAGAATTTCATAATAATTACCTTCATTATTCTTATGCAATACATAAATTAAAAATAACCATTATATACTATACCTATACACACAAACCTAAATATATAATCATACAACCAATTAAACACATGTAATAATTTATAATAATATAGAATTTCTTGAATTGCGACTTAGCCCTCTCCTCGGCGTCGAGTCAACGATGAAGTACCTGGGACTCGTCCTCGACAGCCGGTGGAACTTCGTGGAGCATTTCCGACGTTTGGCTCCCAAACTGGAGCGGGCGGGCGCTGCATTGAAGCGGCTCCTGCCCAATCTAGGGTGTCCAAACGCCTCCTGCCGGAGGCTCTACGCGGGGGTCGTGCGGTCCATGGCTCTCTACGGGGCTCCTGTATGGGCGCGCTCTCTGGCGCTGCGGCCAGCCCGCCGGTTAAGCGCGGCCGAAAGGGTCATGGCCATCCGGATGGTCCGGGGATACCGCACGGTCTCCTGTAAAGCAGCGAGCCTCCTTGTCGGATTGCCGCCATGGGATCTGGAGGCAAAAGTCCTCGTGCACGTATGGGAGTGGCGCGAGGAGGCGAAACGCCGGGGCGTAACTCCGCTGCCGCAAGTAATCGCGGCACAGCGGACGGAGCTCCGGCGGGATCTCATGGCGACATGGAGAGTACGGTTGTCGCAACCCAGTGCTGGGCACGCCACGATTGCGGCGATAAGTCCCCTCTCTGAGGAGTGGCTAGAGAGGCGCCACGGCGTCCTCACCTTCCGCCTGACGCAGGTCCTCACCGGACACGGCAGCTTCGGGAGGTTCCTGTGTCGGATAAGGCGGGAGGAAACGCCCGGGTGTCACCACTGTGTGGATCGCCCGGAGGACACGGTGGAGCATACGGTGGAGGTCTGCCCGGCTCGGGCAGAGCACCGCCGTGTCCTCGTAGAGGCGATCGGCGGCAGAGATCCTCGCGTCCGGTCCTGGTCCAGGCCATGGTACGGAGCGAGAGGGCATGGGCAGCCTTCACCTCCTTCTGCGAATCAGTAATGCTCTCGAAGGAAGAGGCAGGACGGTTGAGGTAAAGGCAAATTTCGCGCCCTCTCGCCCCTAGCCGCCGCAGGAGACGCCCTGGGCGTCGGGAATCGCGGGCTGATTTCCGGCCACCGTAGGCGCGGGCTTGCGGACGGTGAGCAATGGGTAGCTCACCGTCCGGTAAGGACCAGGCGCGGGGCGACGGCGCGTTCTATTGCACGCGTGCCTCAAAGAGATGTCGTCAGCACAAATGTAGGGGTCCACTAGGGCCGATGCCTGCCGGGGTCGCGGGAAGGTACTAAAGGGTCACCGAGACCCCCGCAACACGCAACGGGAATACGGGTGGGTTTTAGTCAGTAAGAGTCTGACACACCCTCCCGCTCCGCCCAGAGCGGGAGAAGTTATTTGATGATTTCCCATCCAAAAAAAAAACGCTCTCCCTCTCTCCTAAATGTTGCTGTGCCCGACAGGGTCCATATATGGAATGCAATAAAGAATTTAGAATTGAGACCGTGTCGAACGCTTTCGATAAATAGGAAGATTTTATTTAAAACATTTCCGCTTTTTCCGTTTTGTCTGGAAATGCTTATTAAGGGGTTTATTTGTTGCGTTATTAGGTATTTTTAAAGCAAGTTTTTTTACCAATATTTACAAAATACTGGTTGACACAGTTTGCAGCTTTCTTGTCATTTACAGCCATTTTAAGAAGCTCAACTGGAGTTTGCGAGTGGCTCTTTCTACCAGCTATTGCATTAATCAAGCTCCAAGTGGCCTTGGGATTGTTTGATGACAATATAATTGAATACATTCGGTATTATTGTAAATCCAAGATGGCCGCCGCTACAAAATGGTGGATCACATATTTTATCAATTCTTCCTCAATATGGGTATTAAATGAAAGGGATTGATTAGCAGAATAAAGTTCTGTATGAGAATAAAATAAAAATCCAATATGGCCGCCAACAAAATGGCAGGTTCATTTTTCTTTTCACAACCCCGTCAGTATCGGTATCAAGTAAAAGGTCTTGACTAGTAGAATAGATTACACTTTAAAATAAAAATGAGTAAAAAAAAATGTAAGTTAAACGGTTTTATTGAAAATAAAGATTAATATGATGTAGACAATGTAATTAAAGCTAAAAAATAATTCGGTAGGTCCTAGGTACCAGTCACCACACCACTCTCCTCATCAATCTAGGGCATTGATCAGACAAAAAAATGAAATCGCGCGTGTGAAATTTCTAACAAGTCAACCGCTGTATCATAGCATTTTGAATTTTTTCACTATAGCATTATAGTCAAAAAATTCAAAATATTGTGCATCCCTGGTAGCAGGGTACGGACTAGTAACAGTTCAGACAAGCTAGACGATGTGATCGTGAATCGCTACTGTGCCATTTCTTACGGAGTGGTGCAGCAGTGATCACTGCGTATCTACAGTCATGTCTTTTATTAGTTTTTGTCAACTATTTAACATAGGATAACTTTTATGTATTACTAACAAATTGGGTCAAGTTTTTTTATTCCCTTTCCTCTCATTACATTTAACCAACTATTGTCCTTCCTCCTTACAGATCGTAGGCTCAGCCCCGAACTACCCGTACGGCACAATGGACGATATAATCGCCCTCTCCGACGTGGCCGTAGAGTATGACGTACCTCTGCACGTGGACGCGTGTCTCGGAGGTTTCGTGGCCGCCTTTATGACTGATGCCGGTCATCATGTGCCCGTGTTTGACTTTCGACTGCCCGGAGTGGCTAGCATGTCTGCTGATACGCACAAAGTAAGTTTAACGTCATCATAAAGCCCTGTATTTGAGGGAATGTTGAAAATTGTCTATGCTGGGGGTCTAGAAACATGTTGCTACCAACACAAATGAAGTTGCTGCAATAATGTTGTACTTAAGGGCAGCACAAAATTGGTCGGCGTTACGGAGCCGGACCGCGCTCCGCCATTTGGTGATTCCTGCTCAAAATTTTTATCACATCATACTATTCAATTGTTTTCTATAACCTTCCTCTTTCAGTACGGGTTCGCACCTAAAGGCACGTCAGTGATCCTGTACAGGAAACAGGAATACAGACATCATCAGTACACAGTCACGACAGAATGGCCCGGCGGTGTGTACGGGTCGCCCACTGTCAATGGTATGTAATGATAGACACATATGGATCTTGCTTGGAGGAGCTCGTGGCTAAGTAATACCAGCTGCACGGGTCGAGCCATCAGGTTAAGCTACGCTTGCCGGTGATGGGTGACCGAGACTCTTCCGTACCTCAGAAAGCACGTTATAAGCCGTTTGTCCCCAGCTGCCATTCGTGGATTTACGATAGTCGTTACGGGTTGTCAGAAGCCCGAAAGACTGACAACCAGTCTTACCATGGGATATCGTATTACACAGTTACTGGGTTGTGATCAGATAGGCAGTTGCTCCATGTAAAATACTGGTATTCAGCTATATTCGGTTAGACTGGAACCCGACCCTAACTTGGGAAAAAGCTAGGCAGATTGATATGGACCTTGATGATGAACGAGCATATATTAACCTTGATGCCGATGCTTGGCTGAGGCCTATATACAGCAGTGCTCGCCTTTTAGCCGAGTGATAAAAGTGATGAGGGCCTTTAGATTCTGATTTTTATTCAGAAATAAGTGAAGGTAAAATTTGGTTCTGATAGGCAACAAATAAGAAATCAACACAGTAAGGCACACTAGTCACCAAAACTGTAGACATTTATAGTTTTTCAAATCAAAGTATTCGCTTCGGTAATCTTCGTGTTTCCGAATTGGCACGAACGTCGCGCCACAGAGTAACCTTCCACAGAGGCATTGCTTCTAAGTTTTGTACTACTGTGGTTTGTAGTACCTAGTGCATTGCGCGTGTGTATGAATATTTCTCTTTGTCGGGTTACCTACTCCGTTCTCAGATCGTCATTTGTCACTCAAAAGTTTTATAAGTTTTTTGGAATGGCATAGAGTTGTTAATCTATAATTTTGTAACACGATAGTATAAAATGAGGGGCTTGTGGCTAAGTAATAACAGCCGCACGGGTCGATCGATCAGGTTAAGCTACGCTTGCCGCGGTTGGTCCGTGGATGGGTAACCATCTTTACATACCAAGACCCCTCCGTGCCTCGGAAAGCACGTTAAGCCGTTGGTCCCGGCTGTCATTTGTAGATCTTTGACAGTCGTTTCGGGTCGTCAGAAGCTTGAAAGTCTGACTACCAGTCTTACCAACCAAGGGGTATCGTGTTACCGGGTTGGGTTGTGGAGGTCAGATAGGCAGTCGCTCCATGTAAAATACTGGTATTCAGCTGTATCCGGGAAGACTGGAAGCCGACCCCAACATAGGGAAAAGGCTAGGCAGATGATGATGGTAGTACAAAATAGACAAGTACTTCAATGGTTGTAAGACCTCTATATTAGATCTCATCATCGCACGGTCGTATTTCCGAAGGTAGACGATGGTTCCCGAAGCGCATACTTTTCTTTGGAAAGCTGTAAATCCGAAGCTGCTCCGAATTTCCCATCGGGAGTTTCGTTTTATAATATTTACTTCACAGTGGGAAAGTGATGGAGCTATACAGGACTTATAGCTCCATCTCTTTCTCATGCTAAAGTAATATTGAAATAATACTGCTATAAGAGGTGATGGTTACCCCCCAGGTGTAACACCATTGTTTCACTAGGTCAATGTCACAGTGTCATTTATCGGATGCTCTCAGTTATAAGCGTGCATTGTGTAAATTAACACTGTAAACATTCTGTAAGAACGTAAGCTATTGTAGAATAAGGAAGGAAACAGACCATAAGAAAAATAATGTAAGTTAAAGTGTAGGCCCTAGAATGACCTTTTTCACAATTATAGATATTTAGTAAGTTGTACTTTTTTAATTATCTGGTAGAGATTTAGTTATCCCTTTTTAGGGTTCAGTACCTCAAAAGGAAAAAACGGAACCCTTATAGGATTACTTCGTTGTCCGTCTGCCTGTCTGTCTGTCAGTCTGTCTAGACCTTTTTTCTCAGGAACGCGTGGAGGTATCAAGTTGAAATTAATATCAAATACGTAGGTCTATGGTCTCTTGGAGCTCAAGTTTTTAAGTCAACGCAATAACTTCCCGTTGACCATGAAACCATGAAATTTGGCGAGAAGCAAGGTAAAGGAAAAAGTCCGCAAACCGTTAATTTGTAGTTTTATCACATACGATTTTTTTTGCAATTACAAACTTACATTTGCGGTTGGAGAATGGAAGAATATGCTTTTCAACAATAATGTTAAGTTTATTTTTGGGATAAATTCATCCCAACTACGGAACTCTTCATAGTGCGTGGTCCGACACGCACTTGGCCGGTTTTTTTAATTATGGTGGATAATTCAAGACACTGAAACAAGCACTCCAATTACAAGCTTTTATGTACCTATAGATAAAGTGCATTATGACTGCGCCTGTAAAAGTCATTCAGCGCCGTAACCTATTGACCGTCACGTCAAAAAAGCAAAAACGTGCCCTCGGCGCCAAGCTACGAATTATTCCTTAAAATCCGTCATGTAGTCGTGACCGTGGCGTGTTGGGCACATTTTGGTCTGTCATCTATACATGACTGTGGCGGTCAAAAGGTTAAACAATTCTCGATCGTAAATTGCGTCGCTTAAAATGAGTCGAGCCTTCTTCAAGTTTGCTTCAGTTCACATTCTATTAAAGTTTTTTAAATTAAAACAATAAAAAAAAACATAAGTCATTTATTCAAACTAGGATGAGGATCAGCACTTTTCGAACGTCAAAATTACATAAGACAGTCCCTCAAAACGCCCACCCTTCACCACTTCCTAGTGCTTTAGCTGGGGAGAAGTGGCGCAACAAACTTCCCAGCATCTCAGCTGTAGCAATAGTATGCAAAATAATTTACACTGTTCGCAGGCAGCCGCGCGGGTGGATTAATAGCGGCTTGCTGGGCGACCATGATGTTTGTCGGCAGGAAGCGATACGTGCAGATGACCGACGAAGTTATCAAGACCGCCAGATATATCGAAAATGAGTAAGTATATGTTTTTTTCCCGTATAGCACGAAGTCTTGAGTATGAATGTCGATGGAACAAAGAGTCAAAGAAACAATGGATGGACTGTGTGAAAGATAATAATATATGGCTAGAAAGGGGGAGACTACCGAGATGACAACTAATAGAGAAGTATGGAAGAAAGGGACATGTTGCGTCGACCCCAAATAATTTGGGATAAGGATGAATGAGCATATATTAATTGTTTTAGTCTCATAGGTATATAGCTAAAACATACAGCGATCCCTTATTTATTGGGTTGAGAAGTGAGGTGATTATAACGTTTCCCGACAATTATTCAACCAGTAGTTTTTATATATAAACTGTGTTGCAGTGGATGTGAAATAGCTTATAACTTACGAAGCCCGGCGCATACCCCCATGTGGTGCCAAACAATGGAAAATCAATTGTGTCTCACCAGCTGTCCTTGACCGATTAATATCCAAACAGAAAAAATGCTGCCACCTCCAAAATACGGGATTACCGTAAGGACTACGGTTGTTGATTTATACCTTCGCATCTAGTGTTGATTCAGCGTAGGCGTACGTCGAACATGTACGCAGCGAAGACGCGACGCTTTTTATTTTTGGCTGGGACATTATCAAATAACTTCTCCCGCTCTGGGCGGAGCGGGAGGGTGTGTCAGACTCTTACTGACTAAAACCCACCCGTGTTCCTTCCGTTGCCTGTGTTGCCAGGGGCCTTGGTAACCCTTTCGGACTTTCCCGCGACCCCGGCACGACGACGCGACGCTAGCGCAGTCTACGCATCATAAACGCCTACGCTGGATATCTACGTGCCAAAACCGTCTTATTAAACCATCCATACTTCATACTAATTCTTATCATTATCATATTATACATATAACAAAAACTACTGAACGGATTTTCATACGGTTTTTACCAATGAAAGAGAGAAGAATGGAAGAAAATACATTCATTCAGTACAGACTAAAAGGCAGACAATATGAAGTAAAGCAGATGTATATATACAGGTTGAAATTGAAAACTTGCGACAAACTGAAATGGGACATTGTATACATCATTATTAACAACTTTTACTAAGGGACCAAAGCTGTAATCCCAAAAAAAAAAAATCTGCTTTTCCTACATTTTGATGAGGTATTGCGAACATAAATGTAGGGGACAGCAGTTTTTTTTTTGGGATTGTAGCTTTGGTCCCTTAGTAAAAGTTGTCCATAATGATGAGTACAATCTCCCATTTCGATTTGTCGCATGTTTTCAATGTCACCCTGTATATATATTTATAAAAATCAAATAAAAAGTGTAAAGTACGATGTAAGATACTATCAGGAATGTGTGCCTCACGGCTGCGCCAAAAAGGGCCAGTTCAGTAAATATGCCAGACAACTAGTGCCTGACGCTGGTTTTCAGTTGGACCTGGACGGACGGAATGGAATGGACGGAGTGATTCACGAGGAAGGTTTAGGTGTATAACATCATGAAGGTTTTGGGTAAATTGGCTGAAATATGACGATGGTTGCTGAAGATGTTGGAAAAAATCATGCCGACTGAGAGCTTTACTGCCGTGCGCCGCGTAAACCAATGGAGTTAAATGAAACAACTTACTACATATTATAGTTTGTTTGTTAATGTATCTATTCTTTCTTTTTTCAAATATTTGCAGGATGGGAAATAAAATAAATTAAAAATTCTCCAAGGAGGATGAACGTTAGTTACATTTAATCTGACTCACGTGCTCGACGCAACAGCCTGATACGACACTATGACAGAAAAAAAAGTAGGCATATAAGCTTTGCTATCCGTGCGAAGCCAGGGCGGGTTGCTAGGAATGTTATAAATGCTAAAGTTACTCGATTTGGAAAAATGATACTTTCATCCTGGATATTAATACCAAAAAAATTAAAACGCCGAAAAAACTGAAAAGCAAAAAATAAAAAAATACCTTTTTTATTTAACCTTAATAACTGAGAAATACCTTTTTTATTTAACCTTAATAACTGAAACTAATGTAAGTATACCTAAGTAATTTTGAGTCGAAGAAAGAATGATCAAAATCGGAGTATTCTGTAAACAGTTATGCGTGAAAAAAAAAAACAAAAAAATATACGCGTCGACTCGAAAACCTCCGTTTTTTCGTCGGTTAAAAAATTATACACGAAGACGAAGTCGTCAAGGAGCCCGTGGCTAAATAATAACAGCCGAACGGGTCCATCGAAGGTTAAGCTACGCTTACCGCGGTCGGTTCGTGGATGGTGACCATCCATTACATATCGAGACCCTTCCGTGCTTCGGAAAGCATGTTAAGACGTTGGTCCCGGCTGTCATTTGTAGATCTTTGACAGTCGTTACGGGTCGTCAGAAGCCCAAAAGTCTGACAACCAGTCTTACCAAGGGGTATCGTGTGACTCAGTAACTGGGTTGTCGAGGTCAGATATTTTTATTTTTATTATTATTTTACATGGATTGTTGTGAACGTGAGAACGTTGTAGGCTTAATAGACTAGATCTTTGGTAGACCTTTTTCTTTTTTTTAAGTACTTATCGACAGGCCTACACTGTCCTTCCCATACCTATTAACACTGTAATTTGAGAACATTGTAAAAGCCAATTATTTTTAAAAGAGTAACCGTGGAGTTTCTTGCCGGCTCTTCTCCGTAGGAAACGACCAATTGGAACTGTGCACCTAGCTTCTGACGTTTCATAAGTGCCCATGTAGGTTTATGTGAAATACAAAATATTTTGATTTTGAGATAGGCAGTCGCTCCATGTAAAACACTGGTATTCAGCTGCATCCTAGAGACTGGAAGAAGACCCCAACATATGTAGTTAGGAAAAGGCTAGACGAAGTCGCGGGCAACAGATTATTCCATATTATTACATACATAACACGCCTGTATTCCCCGAAGAGTTAGGCAGAGGTGTACCTATAGTACACCCACATTTCGCCAGATATGTTTAGGTCCCATGTAATAGGGGGCGAGCCTATTGCCATCAACCGGGCACAAATCCAGACTCCTGCTACTGAGAAATTCCTGATGGAATAACCCAATAACACTGCCCGACCTGGGAATTCTCAAACTCAAACCATTTATTTCAAATAAACCAATTACAGGCACTTTTGAATTGTCAAGGGTTCGGTCAGTCAGTCAGAAAGATGAAGCTAGTTGCCTATTCCAAAGCGTAGTAGGTACCTATGGAGAAGAACGGGCAAGAAACTCCACGGACACTCTTTTAAATCAACGTATTATGGTTACAAAATATTGTTTACATCATTCATTTTGAAATTATACACGTGAGAACGATGGAAAACGTAAAAGCGTCCGTAATAAAAAGATTACAACAAAAAAAAAAGACATTTCAAAAATTAAAATTAAAACAAGCCGTGGCAGCTGTCTCTACTGACGGCGCCCGTTCACGAACATGACGCGTGGATCAGCACCATTCAGCTCAACCATTTTGAAGGGAACTAAATGATCCAACACACGCGCCACCATCAGCGAGACATAAGAGTGAGCACGACGTACTCCCAGCCGCCAGGGCACATTCAAGTTAATGAAAGACGTATCCAGTAAATGGCAGCTTTAAAGTAGGTAAAAAGTACTCACATAATAATGTGCTGTGCAACTATACAATACTAAGAGATTGAATTTATACAACGCAAAGCGTTGTTCAGCAGCTCCAACACTATTTTCAATACCTGATCAATTAGTTTTTGCGCCCTTGTGGAGCATTGAACCCAGACCTCATGCTCAGCAGTAGCGCTTGCGACCACTAGACCAACGATTCCATATTATTTCATCATCATCTGCCTAGCCTTTTCCCAAATATGTTGAAGTCGGCTTCCAGTCTTACCAGATACAGCTGAATACCAGAATTTTTTTTCATGGAGCGACTGCCTATCTGACCTCCACAACCCAGCTACTGGGTAACACGATATCCCTTGGTAAGACTGGTTGTCATACTTTCGAGCTTCTGACGACCCGTAACGACTGGCAAAGATCCATTATTGACTCCATATTATTTAACATATAAATTGTATATTTCCAGGGTGCGCAAGATCCCGGGTCTGTTCGTATTCGGTAAGCCGGCGACGTCTGTGGTCGCGTTTGGTTCCACACACTTTGACATATTCAAGATGGCGGAATTACTACACAAGAAGGGGTGGAGTCTAAACGCTTTGCAGTTCCCGTCCGGGTAAGTCCAAGCGATAATAGTCAGTCAAAAATATCTGATTAAAATGTAAACAAATGGATCAAAAAATGTACCAGTGGATGCCAAGTTGTGTGTTACTTACAAATTGAGTGCTACGATTTGATTATTTGAACAACCCGAAGTTCTAATTTTAAATCTTAAAGATTTTAATTTGACAATAATATTGAGGTTAATTTTGTAACCTCAATTTTCGTAGATGATTTTTTAATTACAATATAATAATGCTATTTAAACGATAGCAGTGGTTGCCCAGTGGTAACGGCCGCGACTTAAGAGTTGTAGGTCATAGGTTCGAACCCGGACAGGTGCTTTAATTTGTGTAAATTATTTCATCACCACTGCTCTCAAAACGGTGAAGGAAATCATCGGGAGAAAAACTGGCATGTCCTAGAACCAAAAATTCGAAGACATTTGACATCTACCAACTGTACTGACCCGTACTTGGTCCGCGTGGTGGATTACGGCCCACTTCCTCTCACAGAGAGGAGGCCTGTGCCCCAGCAGTGGGAACATTATAGGCTGATTACATAATGCTATTTAAACAATTAAATAACTGTTGGAAAGGTGATGAGATATAGTTCTAACCTTCCTTGCCGATGTGATTTCCCATCTGTAAAAATGTCGAACATCCATACAAACTCTCATCCCCTATTTAACATCTTTAGGGGATGAATTTACAAAAATCTTTCCTTAATGCTCACCGTCTTTTTACAAGGAAGTCTTGTGCAAAATTTCAAGCTTCTAGACCCAGCGGTTTGGGCTGGACATTGTCTGTCAGTGATTGAGTGAGTGAATGAATGTATTGAGGCATGAGGAACAGGGTGTAAAGTTCACTCCTCCTCCATAGGAAAGGGAAGATCCTCCGACCAGACAGGTGTCGTGTCTGGTGGGCAACTGCCCGACGGTTGATGTCGGGATGTTGTATATACGCTACTTGCGCGGTAAACTCTGCTTGCGCGATGCAGGATTTTGCGTGACGTCAGTTTGATGCGTAGTTCGCATGTGGCGATGTAGATGCCGCCACAAATGTAAGAATTTTATACTGATAGAATTTGTTTGCCTTTAGAATCCACATCTGCGTGACCCACGCGCACACGCAGGCGGGCGTGGCCGAGCGCTTCCTGAGCGACGTGCGCGACGCCGCCAAGGCTTGCTTTAAGGACTGCAATTCGCCGGTAGAGGGCAAGGTAACACGTACATCCGGTTTCTAATCTGAGACTTTGAAGTTGAAAACTTGTTAAACTCTACTTTAGCACTACTTAATGCGAAAGAGTCAGGGAGACATGATTTGTTTAGGTTTTGAGGTTGAACAGACTTGAAGTAGGCACATTCCATAAAATCCTGGCTCAACCGAATGGCGATGATGCGGCCAGTCTGTTCAGGTTTATGGCCCAGATATGACCATTGTGTATTTGGGGAACGATGGGCTGACATACGCAAGGCGATTATAAATGTCCCTAAATAAAAAAAAAAGAGTCAGACAGCCGCGAAATTCAAGTTTTGCAATTTGTAGGTCAGTATCAGGTTGTTCGTTGATCTAAATATGATTCGCGGCCCGTATCAAATATTTGTTTATAGAATTATAATCATACGAATCATCAATTCAACTCTCTAAGTTCATTACCCTTCTTTTTTTAATTTTTTTGGTTGGGAAATTATCACATAACTTTTCCCGCTGTGGGCGGAGCGGGAGGGTGTGTCAGACTCTTACTGACTAAAACCCACCCGTGTTCCTTACGTTGCCTGTGTTGCCAGGGGCTGAGGTAACCCTTTCGGACTTTCCCGCGACCCTGGCAGGAAGTTCAGATTATTAGATTGACTATTTCATGAAATATCGGTCATCTAGGCGCACTTCAGGTTACCATCCCTTCCTGGTGGCTATCCCACCAACTCGCACTAAGCGTTTCCAAACTTCTTTTATAATGCGCACAGCAAAGGAATGGAAGTCTCTGCCTGCGTCTGTGTTTCCGAACGCATATAACCCTAATCTCTTCAAAGTGAGAGTGAACAGGCTTCTTCTGGGTAAGCTCGCTCCATCGTCGACTTTGTTTCTGTCGCCTCTGACATAGACTAAGGTCAAGAGCAAACCCATCACAAATAAAAAAAAAAAAAAATCAGGACATTTGAGGCAAATTCGAATTATTCTTTCTAATTAGTTGTATTGATGATTATAATTCTGTAAAGGCATATTTGTTACGGTCGCAAATCATATTTCGATCAAGCAAATTGCAAAAAAACGTAACAAAATTTGAATTTCGCGGGCTACTAGCGCATACGTAGCGCATCCCCCTTAAGGTGGAGCCCGCGAAATCCAAAATTTCTTAAGTTGTATGCAAAGAAATTTTGAATATCGCGTCACCTTAAGTAAGAATAGTTTGACACATTTTTAACTTCAAATTTTCAATACAGTAATCGGGCCCTACAATATACAGGTCAACTGAGATATTATGAGGATGAGAATCCATACGAGATACGGAAAAATAGTGTGAGTATAGCATAAAAAAGAACTTAGCATTATTTCTGTCACTGTCGCTCAACTGTCAAACTACGAGAGAAAGACAGAGACGGGAACATAATCTTTAGTCAAAAACACGCTAAGTAATGTTTGTTTATCTCTGCTTCTGAATGCTGAAGGTTAGGAAGTTTTCCTACCACACACGGTTCAATATGTGTCAAAATATTCAAGAAATTCATATGTTTAGAAAGCAGCCGAAAAAATTGTGTTGTTTAGACACTTCGTTTGTGTCAATTTCCTACCGGTTATAGGTAATTAGTCGACCGGGGACAGCACTTGCAGAATCAAAATCAAGTCACTTTTTATTCAAACTAGGCTGAGAATCAGCACTGTTCGAACGTCAAAATGACATAAAACAGTCCCGGCATGCCGCCCGCTACCACTTCCTAGTGCTGCGGCGGGACTGTGCGCAACAAACTGTCCAGCAGCACAGCTGTCTGTTCAGTTAGAAAAACTTGATTCTATACAATAGTATGCCAAATTATTAACATTACGCAACACAAAACATGAAATTAAATTATTTGCATGTCACTAGCACACGCCACTATACCAAGAAAAAAATAAAACATCGAAAACTATACTCAAGCAGAAATAAAAACTAAAAACGTAAACAGAACTTAATACTGTAATAAAAGCCTCCAGGCGTAAAGGGCGTGCCCGCTTATATAGCTATAGCTGTAACTCGAAGTCACAAATGATAAACTAGCACCATCGAAGTAAAATAAATACACAGTTAATTACTAATAACAAGAACAAAACCATGCTCAGCAAGACGACGGGTCACCAAAAGCAGCACCAGTCCACGAGCATAGAATAGAAGAGAATACTCTATATTATGTACACCATGTACGAGTCATGTATCGTACATGGCACGCGCGCATTGCATAGATCAGCACCTTTCCGTCACCTTGCACAAATTATAATGTAAAACGACAGTACACAATCAGCGTTCATAGTCAGCTGTACTCATTCACGCATATTCATATAGCATTAGTTACGTGGTAGTTATATATAGTCAATAAATCATCATCTTTGGCTATCCGTGACTCATTATTCAAGCTAACAATCAAGGTGTGTGCGACCCATTCAGCAGCGCACACACACCATAAAAATTACAGATATAAATGTAGAAGTTTACATAGGGTGACACAATGGGCGGTCTTATAGCGAAAAGCGATCTTTTAAAGACAACCTTTGGATGGATTAGGGGGGATAGGAGAGACAATACTGCAGCAGGCTTAGCATGACACTCTCTATTTCTTCGAAGAATAGACACGGCTTTTTCCATACAAAGTGACATTTCGTTTCTCCTTTTTTGACATCCCACCGTAGAAATCCTTCTACATAAAAAAGGACCTAGACAAATATCGTTAGAAACGAAAGACAAGATGACAGATTGTAGAAGGATTTCTACGGTGAGATGTCAAAAACTGAGAAACGAAATGTCACTTTGTATAGAAAGAGCCGTGTCTATTCTTCGAAGAAATAGACAATGGCGCCGATTCCCTTGTTCACAAACTAAACTAAATTTAAGTTCAGTGCATCTTTGTCTTACTATTTCATTAAGAAAAGGACAGAAGATACATTTTAGTTTAGTCCTGTCAAATTAATCAGCGCTTGACGTAAATTGACGTAATTTTATTATGCAAGTTTTTATTCACGTCTAAACTTGTATAGAGTAGTGACAGGCGCTGATTAATTTGACAGGACTAAACTAAAATTTATCTTCTGTCCTTTTTTTAATGAAATAGAAAGAAAAAGATGCACTGAACTTAAGTTTAGTTTAGTTTGTGAACAAGGGAATCGGCACCAGTGTCATGCTAAGCCTGCAGGTAATCTGTGGTGTACCATTCACATATATACAATAAATACATTTGTGTGCGTAAAGTATTAAATAAATAAATAAATAAATAAAACATATTAAAATAATCTATATAATATATTCAGTAATAATCATAAAACGTGGTCATAATCAGGTGCAGCCAAGGAACAGCGCAAAGAATACTTTTAGTCACCACATGCAGTATTATAATAATTATAATTTTTAAGGACTGCTCTCTACACATGAATACTTGTTCTCAGATGGCGATATACGGCGTAGCTCAAGAAATATCGGACAGGAGCCTAGTATCGGACATTACGAAGTACTTCATAGACTCCATGTACTACCTACCTACGGAAGAAGATCAAGCGACGCAGGACAAGAGTATAGTCGCTTAATTACATAATACACATAACATAACGCCTTGTTTCCCCGAAGGGTTGGACAGAGGTGAACACACTCACAATACAATTCAACACTAGCGCTACATGGTCTTTTGGCGCGTGGGAATATGCACGTAATTCAAAACTTATCCATTATTTAAATATACATCGTGTAGGACCCAAGAAACGAATTCCTATTTTTTAATTTTTTTTAGGCATTATTTATTTTATAATTCAATATTTTATGTTGCGTTTTTTGGTGGAATGGAACGTAAATTCAAAACGCGTCGTTTTCATACCGCGACAGAAATGGACGTTTGAACTTTACTAGATAATTGTTAGAATTTCATATTTTTTTCAAGCAGCAACAAGCAGTAGTTGAATTTAACTTTTAATACTTTTCTTGGGTTTATATTACTGTCTATTATTGATTTCGTGAAAAAAAAATACATTCCATAATGCACATTTTATACCAACAGCGCCCCACTGTCAACGTCATCCGAACGCCATGAGATCCTTGCCATGTCAACGTATGCTATCTCTTTACAAAACGAGTTCTTCAAGCCTGTGTAGTATTTTGAACTTTATTCGTACTAACATAAAGTTCTTAATACAAAATTAACAACTCAGACGCGATTTTAACGTCAGTTTTTGTATTAAGAACTGTATCTTCGTGCGAATAAAGTTCGTAATCCAAGAATTTAAACTTTATCTAAAGATAAATCTCGTTTTGTAATAAGGCCGATAATTGTTTCATTTTTGTGGAATTTTACAAAGATATTGAAGCAATGGGTATTTGATTTTCCATAAAAAATAAGGTTATTGTGAGTTAGTTACAGAATGAAGGGTACAGAGTTGTGTTGGGCCATATTAAATGTTGTAAGCGATACTCTCTACACAAATGTTTTAGTGGCGTGCTGAACGAAACGGAAAATATTATTTGGTTCTGTGGGTACATTTTTTTAAACACACTTGCAAGTAAATATGTTGGATTTTATTGTGGCGTTGGAGATTCCTATCTGAGTATCTCTAAGAGATAAATCAAAATGATCAGAGGACAAAGTCTTTTTCAAATTGTCATTAAGGTTCAAAATTATTTAGGCAAGTGTAACAATAAGACCAAAGTTAGACTCCTTTTGAGAAAAAAGCCATAACAGCTTAGACTTCACCTGTTTCGACAGACTCTTTAGTAATTAAACTCTTGTAGGCTGATTTAAAAAAATAATCGAAACTGATTATTTTTCACAATTATTGACAATTATTTTTCAAAAGAGTAACCATGGAGTTTCTTGCCGGCTTTTCTCCATAGGAAACGACCAATTGGAGCCGTGCATCTAGCTTCTGACGTTTCATAAATGCCCATGTAGGTTTATGTGAAATAAAATATATTGATTTTGATATGTTCTGTATTTCAGCACGCCATTGTCTTAAACTTTTCTCAGTATTTAATTATATTTGGTGGCAGATTGTAAAAATATGGTATTTCTTTATTAATTTCTTAATAAAGAAATACCATATTTACATGGTATTTTATATGGTACAGCTGTGGTGAGAGTATATTTTTGCATTAATTTCCGTCTAGTCTAAGAAAATGGTTGCCATTTTGAAATGTTACTAAAAACAATCTTTTTAGTCAACGATTTTATTTTATTTACTATTTTTTTTATACAATTATTGTAAAAAAAATATTTATATAAATGAATATGAATTTTTGCGAACGTGTTTTATACATTATAATTGTGATAATGCTTATAGTTAAAAACGAGAACATCCTTAATTTTAAAGTATCAAAAACCTTCTAAAATATTGACGAAAAAGACGAAGACGAAGCATATTTAACCTATTGACCGCTACGTCAAAAAAGCAAAGACGTGCCGTCGGCGCCAAGCTACGAATTATTCCTTAAAATCCGTCATGTAGTCGTGACCGTGGCGTGCTGGGCACATTTTGGTCTGTCATCTATACATGACTGTGGCGGTCAAAAAGTTAAACCACAATTTATTTCGATGTAATACTGCATTTACGAGTAAAAATCCTGTGCTTATGTAGTTTTCGACAAGTTTAAGCTTAAGGTTTTTAGAAGAGTGGTGGCTGCCACATAGCGACTGTAATGACGTCACTGAAACGTTATTTTTTAAAGTAAGTTGGTATGTTTTCTTCTATTCTGACTTTTAATTAACTGCAGTAATAATACATTTCCTACCGTTATTTCGTTTAAAAATGTCCCTATTTGTTGACGAAATGACAGTAAGAAGTGTCATTTTACTGCAGCTAAATAAAAGTCCTAGGGTAGAGACAACGTTTTTGACAACGTAAAATCGAACCCCACTGCCATCATTTCCGTGGCAGCCATCACTGCGGCCCTGTGTGGCGGTCACCACTCTTCGAAGGAACCCTAAGCCCTATAAGGATATAAGCGATATCGCTGTCGCGCTCGGTAGCGAGACTGGTCCGCCTTCTGGTTAGTCAGTTTTGTGCCGCCCCTTAGTAAACTTGAGTACACAGTAACTATGAGTTCGCCACAATCTCAAACGAACTCGTCCATGCAAACACTCGCGGGAAGGGGTGAATGATGTGTTTGCCGCCCGATATCGCCTACCGAACGCGACGGTGATATCGCGTACCGAATCGTCATCGCTACCTAGCGCGACAGCGATATCGCTTATATCTGAACAGGCCTTTATTAGCTTTATTAGACAACAGTCATGTCATCCGTAAAATTGTTTTGTACAGACGGTTAGCTTTCTGTTGGTCGGTTTAATAATCATAAGTAAATTATTAAATTCATGATATCCATAGTACATTCGATAAGTACGTACGTAAACAACGAACGAAAATTGTTGTAATCACAATTAATTAATATTTCGTAATGTAAGGTAAAATGTATCTAATTATGTGGAGTTTGTTATATTTGTATATTACAGATCATATACCTGAATTTGGATGTTGGTTGTACATTTTGTTTTGTTTTAATGTATTTTCATAAATGGATACCTATAATAAAGTTTTATGTTTTATTGAAACAATCCGTCGTGTAGGTTTAGTCACATAAATCAGGGCAAAAGCCTACCTGGCGAAAATTTGCGACTAATTAGCGATTAAATTTGGGAGAAAACAGATCCTCGCTAGGTGCCCTAGTTTTTGAGATATAATTGTGGCCAAGCTGGGGAAATTCTCTCCAGGTCGGCCACCTAGAAACGCTTATAACTGTTGAACCAGTGACCGACAGATTCTGATAGTTGGTGATTGATTTCGACTAATTGGCGACTAAATTTGGGAGAAAACAGATTTTCGTTAGGTGCTTGAACCAGTGACCGACAGATTCTGATAATGGCGCCGATTCCCTTGTTCACAAACTGAACTAAATTTAAGTTCAGTGCATCCTTTTCTTTCTATTTCATTAAGAAAAGGACAGAAGATCAATTTTAGTTTAGTCCTGTCAAATTAATCAGCGCTTGACGTAAATTGACGTAATTTTAGTAGGCAAGTTTTTAATCACGCCTAAACTTGTATGGAGTAGTGACAGGCGCTGATTAATTTGACAGGACTAAACTAAAATTTATCTTCTGTCCTCTTCTTAATGAAATAGAAAGAAAAAGATGCACTGAACTTAAATTTAGTTCAGTTTGTGAACAAGGGAATCGGCGCCATTTGGTGATTGATTTCGACTAATTGGCGACTAAATTTGGGAGAAAACAGATTTTAGTTAGGTGCCCTAGCTTTTAAGATTCAAATGGGCCAAGCTGGGGTAGGTAGTCCCCAGATCGGCCACCTATAAACCCTCATAACTTTTGATCCAGTGACCGAGTAATTCTAATATTTGGCGACTAATTCCGACTAATTACGGACTAATTTTTTGTGTTATCAAAATTAATATCCCATGCTCAATACACCGACAGGAACGAGAAAAAGATTGCTTGCATACATTTTGGAGGAATATGTTCACACAAATGTCCAGTGTGGGAAATCATCAAATAACTTCCCCCGCTCTGGGCGCAGCGGGAGGGTGTGTCAGATTTTTACTGACTAAAACCCACCCGTGTTCCTTCCGTTGCCTGTGTTGCGGGGGCCTCGGTGACCCTTTAGTACCTTCCCGCGATCCCGGCAGGCATCGGCCCTAGTGGACCCCTACATTTGTGCTGACGACATCTCTTTGAGGCGCGCGTGGAATACAACGCGCCGTCGACCCGGGCCTGGTCCTTACCGGACGGTGAGCTGGTCAAAGCTCACCGTCCGCAAGCCCGCACCTACGGTGGCCGGAAATCCGCCCGGGATTCCCGACGTCCAGGGCGTCTCCTGCTGCGGCTAGGGGCGAGAGGGCGCGAAATTTGCCTTTTTCTCAACCGTCCCGCCTCCTCCTTCGCGAGCATTACTGCTTCGCAGAAGGAGGTGAGGACTGCCCATGCCCTCTCGCTCCGTACCATGGCCTGAACCAGGGCCGGACGCGAGAGATCTTTGCCGCCGATCGCCTCCACGAGGACACGGCGGTGCTCTGCCCAAGCTTAAGAAATGTCCAGTCTTAAGTGTTCTAGAGCATGCTCAGACATACATAGACCCGATCGGACGGGCCGGCAACCCGGATAGACAATCGAGTCTCCTATTCTCAAAAGAAGAATCTATTCGACTTTACAACCTTCTTTGTTCTACGAACTCCTTGATTCACTCTTCTAACTCAGCCGTAAATAACAAACTTCAATCTTTCAAAACTTCAATAACTTGTCAAAATTGTACAGACAACATGCACAATATAAAATGCCCAAAATTAATTGTTTATAGTCATAAAATGGAATGCATAGCAGCCGTGTTAGCCAGTGCAATAGCGCTCGCCGCCAGTAGCTCGGTCAACTACTGCGGCTCCAGAATGTGCGCCAATACTAACGCACATACTTTTTGCCAGTTTCCTGTGAGTGTCCAATTCTTTATATTCTGTCTGTTTATCTCTTTAGGTAATGGCCTAATGGGAGCAGGGCATCTTGTCTTCGCCAGTTCGCCCTGTTACGAGCATACAGACGTAGCGTTTCGGCGATCGTCGAGCCGAGCCGATGTGTATATAAATAGTCGGCTAATGCTAATGGTTTACTTCTGTCATTTTTAATAAAGATTTTTTTTTTTTTCAAATAATATAACTACTTTAATAACAGTCACTTCCGTTGTACAGTATAAAAAAAACAAAATGGAAGACGTACCTACTACGCTACACCCATATACATATGCGACTGGTTGCGGGCGTAAATTTCTACCCAATGTGACCACAATTTTCTCCCACAATCAGTATAACTGATTTAACCTTTTGACCGCCACAATCATGTATAGATGACAGGCCAAAATGTGCCCAGTACGCCACGGTCACGACTATATGACAGGTTTTAAGGAATAATTCGTAGTTTGGCGCCGAGGGCGTCTTGCTTTTTTGACGTGGCGGTCAATAGGTTAATATTTCATACATACAATTCAGTGTATGTATTATGATTATCACATAATATTCTAATTGAGGTGTTTGGTGATGTGCGTTAATACCGGGACATGTTGTACTTATACAAGTCGGCTCCGTCCGACGAACGCCGAAACGCTGTCTGTGTGCTCGTAGATAGCTTGCTTTCAATCTTCTACTTCCTCAAAGGTTTCGAAATAGAACTATTCTTCGGGGTTAGAACCGTTGCGGTCGACTATTCTATGGTATCGATAGGGACAAACCTTCCCATAAATAACTACACCAATGATGACGTCACGAAACGGTAAGTTTAGGCACCCCACCTGTATGAGTGAAGCGAATTTTATAACTTGTAGTTGTATTGTAGGTATTAATGAGTCTGTCCTTGTACGAACGTAGCATTAAATCATGGCATCAAACTAACACCTAAAACCTCCCTAGGAAGGTCCCAGTCACCAGTGCGTGGGCTACATAAGCGCACCGCTCACTTTGGGAGAGAAGTCCCGAGTAATAGGGCGACTCAATAGGCGGCGGAACGAAGCGGCGGCCGGAAACATGAGAGGATTTCCCAGCGCTGGAGACATGCTGAAATTGGTAGGTTACTGAACACTCAATACGACCAACCTCTGAACAAAATTCCGAAAGTGGGTAATCATTCGGTTACGATTCAGTGCCGAGTGATTAATTTGTGCAAGTGACTCAAGTTATTCGGTTTTATAAAATCCTCATGCCTCAGTTATTCCCTCTTCCCCAGAAGGAGGTCATCCATGACCTGTTTCTGGGGAAGAGGGAATAACTAATACTACAACAATGTCATGTGCTGTTTGGCATGTAGGTACATGTCCTGGGGTTTCAAGATCGTCTGTTAAGAGTCCATAATACCTCAGCGCCACCTCACTCTTTATCTCGCTCGCACAGGGCGGCAGGGAGAAGGCTCCAAGGTGCCGATTGTTTAGGTAATTTCATTTTACGGCGAAAATAATCGTAATTAAAAACAGTATCTGCTTCATATTATTATTATGCAACGTTTCATGATCTAATTTGAAGTATTTTTTAATGGTTGCAATTTATTGGTACCTATACAGAATTTTCTATATAATCGTGTTTTTGTCAAACATAGTACTTAACAATAATCTGCAACTTTACCATACATTTATTTCAGAATGAATGTTGCAGTATTTTCGATATATCGGTGTATCATGCTAAGTTTTTTCAGGTATTGTAGACTCTTAAATACATCTTGGGCAGGGCTCAGTGGTAACGACCGCAAATTACGAGTTGTAGGTCGTAAGGTTTGAACCCTGATAGGCGCTTCACTTTGTGTAAATTATTCCATCACCACTGCTCTCAAAAACGGTGAAGGCAAACATCGTGAGGGAACCGGCATGTCGTAGAACCAAAAATTCGAAGACATGTGACATCCACCAACCCGCACTGGGCCCGTGTGGTAGATTACAGCCCACTCCCTCTCACAGAGAGAGGCCTGTGTCCCAGCAGTCGGATCATTATAGGCTGATTATGCAAATACATCAAGCCTCGCTTCCTAAACCTTTGGCGCATCCCAATATCTGATAGGTACTAAACCCTTCCTTGCGGTGTAATAAGATATTCAGACATCAATAATGTGATAAAAGACATCTTTTTACCCGACTGCCTCAGGAGGGTAATGTTTTTCGAGAGTATGTATATTCGTCTTAATTGTGGGAGTGACATAGGCTATATAATATTTATAAATTGTATCTGCAAATACCAAAAAAAAGGAGGGGAAGGGTTTTTTTAAATTAATTGCAACATCAAAATGTCAGGTATCAAATAAAAGTTAGTAGGTAATGAGTAATTTTCAAATATATATGTTAATAAAACTAAAAAGCTAAAAATAAAATAAACTTTTTAAAAAACAAAAAACCCGACTGCAAAAACACATAACTGAAAAGGGAAAAACAAGCATTATAATCTATATAATTTTGTTCTTGCAGGTGGGGACAGTCGAATAACCTGAAATATGGTGTAACTTTTGATTGTCCCCGCCTGCGATACCAAAATTTTATAGATTATAATGCTTGTTTTTCCCTTTTCAGTTATGTGTTTTTGCAGTCGGGTTTTTTGTTTTTTAAATAGTTTATTTTATATCCGATAGCGTTGGGTTGAGGAGTTGGCTCGTGAGGCGCAGCGTTGGGCTGATCAGTGTCGTCCTCCGCGGACACTTGAAGAACACGACGCCTGCCGCAATCTTTGTAAGTTTATTTATTTGATTAATTATTATATTTTTGCAAAAGTTTTATTGTGATAGTTATAAATGTGTATGATGTTACGTGTATTGTGATTATCTTTGTCCACTGTAGCTTTATTGAAATACAGGCCGTGTGGCCGATGAGATATCTATCGGCAAGAATGGCAAACTGGCAATGTTTAGCCTCTGGTCAAGATAAAAGCCAGCCCTTGGGCCTTGGTCTCTTAGTTTTAGTTAGGTTAGGTACATTTTCATTTTAACCTTTTGGCCGCCACAGTCATGTATAGTTTATATATATGTTTATAAAGGAATTGCAAATGTTTTCAAGGACCACTTTAAAGTTCAGTCCCCTCTCGGTCCCTCAACTTTGGTGAATGATTGTGAGCCCATCAGTTCTGGCGCAAAACCTCTGATACATTTTTCAACCAACCAGGTACGTGCAATTATTACCAACATGAAACGAGGCAAATCTCCAGGACATGATGGGCTCAGCATTGAGTACCTGAGGCACGCAGGTGTCCATTTGCCGCGAGTCTTGTCTGTGTTTTTCACAATGTGTATTAGTCACGCATACCTACCTGCTAATCTAATGAAGATCATCGTAGTTCCCATTATGAAGAACAGGACAGGTGACATCTCGGACAGCGGCAACCATCGTCCCATTTCTCTTGCGACTATAATAGCCAAGGTGTTGGACGGTGTGCTTGATTCTTGTTTAAGTAATTACATACATCTTCATGATGCACAGTTCGGGTTTCGCCCCGGAGTATCAACTGAAAGTGCTAAGTCTCAAGCATACCGTTCAATATTATAAAGATCGCGGTACGCCGGTGTACACCTGTTTCCTTGATCTCTCCAAGGCGTTCGATCTTGTCTCATACGATGTGCTCTGGAGAAATATGGGGGACAGGGGTATACCCGCGGAAATATGTGGGCTATTCCAGTATTGGTATGGTAATCAAGTCAATCGGGTGAAATGGGGTGATACAGTCTCTGAGCCGTATAGGGTGGAGTGAGGGGTGAGACAGGGTGTTCTGACGTCTCCCAGGCTCTTCAACTTCTACGTGGATGACCTGATAGTCGCACTCAGCAGCATGCGTGTCGGATGCAGTGTTGATGGGGTTAGAATTAACAACATCAGCTATGCAGATGACATGGTGCTGCTGGGTCCATCGGCAGGAACAATCAGAGAGGTGCTTAAAACGTGTGAGACCTACGCTGCCACACATGGATTAAAATATAATGTTAAAAAATGTGAATACATGGTCTTTGAGGTCAGCGGCAAACGTCGTGGAGAAGGACCTGAGTTGATTTTGAACGGTTCACCAATTAGTAGGGTGTCAACTTTTAAATACCTAGGGCATTATCTTGCCGCTGACCTCAGGGACGATGTAGACATAGAGAGGGAGCGCAGGGCTCTAGCGGTCCGGAGCAATATGTTGTCCCGTAGATTAGCGCGGTGTACAGACCAAGTAAAAGTAACACTTTTCAAGGCTTATTGCCAAAGTTTGTACACGGGCAATCTATGGGTGCCCTGCGCATCCAATATAACAATGCTTTCAGGATGTTGTTGAGGCTGCCTCGTTGTTGTGGCGCGTCGGAAATGTTTGCGCAAGCCCGCACCGACGGCTTCTATGCAATCATACGCAAGAAAACTGCGTCGGTACTGAGGAGAGCGAGGGGCAGTCGGAACAGCATTCTGAAAACTGTAGCCGGGAGCTTCGGATCTCCGATTGTACAACAGTTTGTGCGGAGGTTGATTTTTACTAACACTAGGCAATAAGTTATTTTTTGTATTTTACTAACACTATATGGATATTTGGTGTCCGAAATAAACTAATTCCATTCTATTCTATAGTACAGAGCAAAATGTACAGAGCAAAATGTGCCCAGCACGCCACGGTCACGACTACATGACAGATTTTAAGGAATAATTCGTAGATTGGCTCCGAGGGCACGTCTTTGCTTTTTTGACGTGTCGGTCAATAGGTTAATAGTTTGTTAGTCAATTTAGTACAAGAAGTTAATCCAGTGTACTTACCTACTTATACAGGGTTATTTTAAATTGGCTAGCTAAACCCCGCAAACGTGATGGATATCGATATCTAGACACGATAAAATAAAAAAAATATATATTTGATGTTTATTTTAGGGAGGTCAATGCCGCTATTAGTATTGCTATTTGAAGTAGGAGTTGAGAAAAATTGTTTTCTTATGTTTTATCGTATTGAGAATTTGAGATATCGATAAGTCTGAAAAGTTTATACAAAAAAAACCAGATTTTCTAAACTGGTACTTCAAGTGACTACAATACCTGCGGTCGATGACCTCACAAAAAAAATAATTTCATTAATTTATTATAGGTACCTATACGCTTTGGAATGGGCAACTAGTTTCATATTTCTAACTGACCGACTCCTTGACAATTCAAAAGTGCCTGTAAATGGTTTAATTGAAATAAATGCTTTGAGTTTGAGTTTGAAAATAGGTGAAAATTGACCACTCCTCCTTATCGAAAAAACAAACATTTTGAAAAAAAATACAGAAGTTCGTTCTTTACTTATAGATTACAGAAAACATATACAAAGTCTATAGTCTTAAATAACATGGTAAATCTCCCAATATTGTGCATACAAACTTATATTTGAAGTTGGAATGTATGAGGGAACATATTTTTCAACTACAATGTGTGTTTGTTCCTGGTATAAATTCATTCCAACTACGGAACCCTTCATTGTGCGTGGTGCGAGACGCACTTGGTTGGATTTTTTTACACCTAGGGAGAGAAAGAGCAAATATAGTCTTTAAAAGTAATAAAACACGATAATTCAGAGATCATTCAATAATCACTTATTGTACAAACCTTTGTCAATATGAGTGAAAAAAATACAAAACCCATTAATTAATGCGTGGGAAGAAAAATTTCAAAACAAATGCGTCCATTTAAGTCAATTGAGTGAAACCACGAGCGGACCCGATTCACCCCGAAGTAAGCCCAACCTCACCTGATATTGCCGAGCTTTATGAAGTAGGTCGAATGACGCGCGACAATTCACGAACTTCTGATTTTCGGCTTGGCCGAAGCTTCGGCTGGTTTATGGCCGAAAACGAAAATATGGCCCAAAATAGCCGAAAACAAAGCTTCGGTCAGTCACCAATCTACACCCATCGCGTCTCCAGAGTTTAGCTAGCCAATTTGAAATAACCCTGTATATTTTTATCCCCTATTTAACACCATTCGAGGATGAATTTTCAAAAATCCTTCTATAAAAATGTAGAATTTGAATAATGGCACGTTGAGATATAGAAAATGACTTCCACACACGACAGTGATGATGCTATTAGGTACATAGCAACTTTACTAAAACTTGATGTGCCATATTAACGGCTGGGTACTGGAAACCTGGACTTATATACCGAAAATAATAAATTGTTTTAGAGAAAGAACTTCTAAATTGTTTCTCGATGACGAGGATCCTGCCTTTACCGAGAAACAAATTCACACCCTAAATTATGATTAATAAGTAGATAATGGCGCCGATTCCCTTGATCACAAACTAAACTAAATTTAAGTTCAGTGCATCCTTTTCTTTCTATTTCATTAAGAAAAGGACAGAAGACACATTTTAGTTTAGTCCTGTCAAATTAATCAGCGCTCGACGTAAATTGACGTAATTTTAGTAGGCAAGTTTTTAATCACGTCTAAACTTGTATAGAGTAGTGACAGGCGCTGATTAATTTGACAGCACTAAACTAAAATTTATCTTCTGTCCTTTTCTTAATGAAATAGAAAGAAAAAGATGCACTGAACTTAAATTAAGTTTAGTTTGTGAACAAGGGAATCGGCGCCACTCTGTGACTCGGTTTGGTCGGACCAGCGCGGTCGGGTACCTCCAGACGGATATGTACGCGCGGCTACGTATGGAGCTATGCGTTTCCGGTATGGGCTAACCTCTCATTGTACGGAAATCCTTTACAATGCGAGATTAGCTTGTGTTTGGAATGTGTGGTTGGTCTGTGGCCGGGGGTACTTAGAATCTGTCAGAGTTCGGTGTCCGCGGCTCGTCCGCAATCTATTCGTGTCTGTGTGACTGATTCTTGAGCGAAATAGTACGTAGTTGGTAGTTTTCAGGTTAGTTTTTATAAGAATATTAATTTTGTATAAAACCAAGCGTTTCTCGCCATCAAACCAATAGGTTTGGCGAGTAAATCAGTAAAGAAAAATAAGTAAATAATAATAATATAAGTCTGAAATCGCCCATCCACTTTGAGTAAGCGTGGTGATTGATGCTCTATCTCTTTATTATTGAATATATGTATTATACAGATAATTTTAATATATTTTATGTATGTATGTATTTATTGTATATATGTGAATGGTATACCACAGACTACCTGCAGTATTGTCTCTCCTTTTCCCTCTAATCTATCTAAAGGTAGTCTTTAAAAGATCGCTTTTAGCGATAAGACCGCCCATTGTGTCACTCTATGTAAAATTTCTACACATAGATCTGTAATTTTTATGGTGTACATAATAAAGAGTATTCTAGTCTATCTCATGCCTTCTCTGTATGACAAGAGGCCATTTACCCTGCAGTCGGACATTAATAGGGCTGGTATTATTATTACTGGAACTTCTCTACCAGATTCGCTGTCTGTGGGCCAGTGCGTCGCCTCCGTGGTGGGAGAGGCGCCCGGTCTCCGCGTCGAATCCATGGTCGACATCTGGTACATGCAGAGTATGTCGTATAAAGGCAATATCAGCTTCTACGTACCGTGAGTATGACCTATTTACGTGCCCGCTCCAACTCAGCCTATTGCAGTCCACTGCTGGACAAGCTGCGCCCCAACACCCTGTCCTCCGCCTTCCAGTCAGTCTCAGACATCTTTTTAGGGTCGTCGGTCCATCTAGCTGGGGGCGTCCCACACGGTCTCTCTCTTTATTCCAGGACTCGTCTGCTCGTACGTACCTGCTTACATAACGTTCTGTTTTGTGAAGTGCAAACCTGGTGGCCGACAGGTTAAGTGGCGACTGCGTATCAGAAGGCGCAGCGTTGGTAGGTCTTCTAAAAGGTAGACCAATGGGTAAAGGATAAAACGCGCGCAGTCGTTACTCGCATTTAAAAGACTCGTAAAGGAACATTAGGTACTTGTCGTTGTGAGCTTGTTCTCGTAACTGTAATTATCTATAGTCTTAATTTATTTTCGTTGCTTATACATTTAATATGTATGTATTTATGTATATATTATTTAGAATATGTGTATCAATTTTAGTATATTGTATTTATGTTTTTTACACCAACGACAGCCCCACTTTATGTCCAGGCAAATCACTGTCCATTCCATGGTTACCTGGAAGAGATCGCAGAAAGCGATAAGGCCGCCCATTGTATATTTTGTAGTGTTTGATTTATTTTTTGTTCTGTATTTTTGTGTACAATAAAGTATATATAAATAACTAAATAAATATAAAGGTCACGGGAACCTGCTGGATGCGAGTAGGGACCGGTTGATGTGGCGACGCTTGGGACAAGCCCATGTCCAGCTTCGGCTGAAATAATGATGGTGATTAAACCTGAAAGTCAGTAATAGTGCGGGGCATAACTAGCGATATCTTATCAGTTTTCATTAAGACGCTGACAACACCTAAACCGCGGTCACTGTCAGATTGCATAGAAAAGAATAAGAAGCGCGATGACATAACGCTTGTAATTTATTGCAAAATATGAAGCAATTATCTATTTACTGAAAATTGAGTTGAGTAATCGAAAATAAAAAACAACTAAGTTCTGCATTCAAATAAGAAGTTCTTGCTATTAATTAAATATGTAACGTATGTTGATATTTAATACAGATATGTATGGTTAGTTTAACGTTAGTTTGTATCGAGATTTTTTTTCAAAGTGTGTTTTGGTAACAACCAAGTCCTGGGAAATATGTTCAAAATTAACATTTTTTCAGCTACCACAAACTATACAGATTTGGCAATTTTTTTTCTTAAGAGAAGCCAATTTTGGTCAGTTGGGTCTTGTCAGCGCCTTAACCCTTTCCCTCCTTACGGTACTTAAAAGTACCTCCACATTTTTCGTCTAATAACTTAAGTACGAAAACACTTTATGTTAACTAAAACTGACGATCCTTTAGAGTACCGTTTCCGTAAGCCAATTACAGCGCATTATTTGAATTACCGCGTGATGTAGCCGTAAAATTCGAAGAGCGAGTTACAACCTGTCATACATTTCGTCACTTCGCTGTGCAGTGTAATTGGAATTTTTTTATAAATAGAATATCATAGGTAAGTGCTATGTTTTTTTACTATTTACGTTGTTTATATCACTAATAACATTTATAAAAGCTGTTATAATGTATTATCAGTTTATTTTATTTGAATATTTGATAAAAACTGATGCGGACTTAAAAGTACCGTCAGGTGATTCTAGTTTCAAAAAGTGTGGGTTTTCATAATACACATCGCACGCTGAGAACGAAAGTGACTCAACTCAAAACGACAACTCACGGACAACACTGATTTCGTCACTTTCATTCGGGCGCGGGGGGGGGAACGGTTGAGTGACAAAGAGACCGAAATATACCTCTATCCTTTTCTTACCTTTATTGGCCAGTTTTCTAATATAATTATGATAGAATATACTTTTTTAAGTCATTCTGTATACTTAACTCATTTAACCAAAATTTTGAAATCGGTCACTTTCGTTCTCAGCGTGCGACATACTCGATGAAGCAGGTATTTTGTTTTGTCATAAACGAATGTTATTGTATTTTTATCATTGCTCTGACCTGTATTCTTACTGTTTTAGCCAATGATATGAATATTAAAAACAATTCTGCTCTTATTGAAGCCCTATTATTAGAAGATCTTCCGGAATGCGACGAAGAGTCTGATGCAGGCGTGTCCGATGATGAAGTGGAAAATCTTCAACTGCCCTCACCAAGAGGCTTTGATGAGATTTTTGAACGAGCTCTAGACAGTGTGTTAGCCGAAGTTTCACCATCCTCGCCGTCAAATGAAGATGTATTGGAGGGCCCTATAAATCAGGCACCCACATCTCAAATACCTGGACCTAGTATTCAGCCTGATCTACCGTCTGCAAATACGTCTTCACATAGAACTAACCAGCGATTACCCGAACCAAACCGTAAATGGAAAAAGAGGGACCTAAATACCATTTTACCGGAATACACTGCAGATACTGGAGTAGTAGAAGACTGTTTTGCTCACTGTGCTACACCGACTGATGTATTTTTATATACCAAAGTAATCATTATGCTACTCAGAAAGGCAAGGTATTGAACCTAAAAAAGGTGGAACTCCTAACATTTATAGGTATGAATTTTTTTATGGGTTATAATACTCATCCGGCGTGGAGAGACCATTACTCTTCGTCACCTGATCTCAACAATACACTTATTTGCAAAACAATCACCGCAAATCACCGAAATGGTGGCACAGGTTGTTTTGGGGTCTTCTGGACATCGCATTTGTCAATGCATATGTCATTTATGGACTTATAATGGAACAGACTACCGTAAAAGATTTTCGACGCTCTGTTTCTCAAGGCTTGATGACAATGAAAGATGCAGGTCAGAAAAGGAAGACTTCTACTGATAATACTGCGCAAGGCGGTCCTTCCAAAAGGCGCAAATCTGACTATTCCACTATAAAAGACGTACGCCTGGGTAACAGAGGCATCCATTGGCCTACATTCGTAGAGAACAGGGGAAGGTGTGAAGTTTGTAGTTTGAAGAAGATTCAGTCGAAACCTCATAGTAAATGTTCACATTGCAACGTGTTTTTGTGTGTAAATGAGAAGAAAAATTGTTTTGTTGAATACCACGATCATTAATCTGTAATTAAAAACCTATCAATACTTAGTTAATATTGGATGTCATTACTTTTGTAGTTTCTATCAAAGTTCCTAACATTGTGATAACACGAAGTTCCTGATGGTACTTTTAAGTCTAGGTCTTGGAAATAGTACTTCTAGGTATAATAAAAATCTGAAAAATCTGTGTGTTTCCTTTTACCTACCTTATTATAATAATAAAGTCCAAAAGCAGAATTTCGGTATAAATCACTACCCCGGGGGGAAAGGGTTAAGGTAGATCCGCAGTCAATGTGAGGTTGTTCTTGATCAAAATAATTATGATTCGCCACCATAACAAATATGTATTTAAAGAATTATAACAAATTTCTTAAGGAAAAAATGTAACTTAGAGAGATGTATTAATGATTCTAATTATTATAATTCTGTAATTGCCTACATATTTATTACAGTCGCGAATCATATTTTGATCAATATACAACCTGACTCTATCCTGCAAATTGCAAAAAACGTAAGAAATTTTCGATTTCGCGGGCTACCACTGCGGATATACCTTAAGTATTTATTTTTACAGTTTCCCACAATAATTATGTAGGTACTCTCTGTTGATTAGTTAGCACCTCCACAATTATTTTTTTGCAGACCAAATCGTAATAGCAGTTTCTATGGTGATTTTGCGCAAATACTGTGGGCGCAGAGTTATATGGTTGGCTGTGGACGCAGTCGGTTCATGGTAAGCCTGCTACTTCTTTGTACCTCTTAGTATAAGAATAATAAGGGGGGGTCTACGTTCAAATTTCGTCTTCGAGGTAGTCTTTTATTTTCAACTTCACATTTCCTATTCTTATAAAAGCCTGGGCCGCCATTTGAAACATATAATCCAGTTATGATCCAGCCTGTCCCACTTTGCTGTCCTCCCCCCAGCGACGCCCTAAGCCCAGTTTCGTACCCCACAGGGTGCCCTTAGCGTGCAGTCGCTTAGCAATGTAAGAAATTTGCCCCTGGACAAACAGGACAGTCCGGTCACAACCTCTTGAGAGACCTCTTTTCTTTTTTTTCTTTTTCTCTTGACATCTTTTTTTATCGTAGTTGACCTCAAGGTCAACTGCGAGATGATGACATAAAAAAAAAAACAAAAAAAAAAAAAACAAATATTCGCCACAAAGACAGTTGCGCGAACCAACTTGCGCGAAAAGACATTTCCGCGAATGGGCTTTTGAGCGAATGGACTTTTGCGCGAATGGAATTTCACGACAGTTTTATCTAAACTACGCAACGGATTTTGATCCACTTTCACCATCATTTAAGAAATTTATTCTGGAAGGATTATACCTATACAACATCTCCCGTAATTAACGCATACCAGCAAACACCCCAATTAGAATATTATATTATAATCATAACACATACACTGAATTTTTACTATTATGTATAAAACATTGTTTATTCACTAAATTAGATAAAGTGATTGTTGGAGAAAATTGTGGTCACATCTACGCACGCACACAGTCGCACACTAGTCCGATCAACGAGGCTTATGTAACCCGAAAAATTCACCCGCCTATGAAATTTGGCATGTGATGAAGTTAGGTAATACAGATTACAGATGTACAATAAGCCAACAATTTTTTTTACGAGAAGTTAGGTATTTTTACCTAAACATGAAAATCGCTTATAACTCCCTGAGAATATTTCCTCAGACTGAAATACTTTCTGTATATGTACGTATGTACTAGTTAGAATATGTATGTAAAGGCATCCAACATTTTTTCGAATTCAAAGATACCCCAAATCTAACTTTTAACATTTTGCGCTTTAACTTCTACTGAAAAATTGGTCTGCTAATTGTTATTTTTTAATATGTTTTTATATCCTTAAATACATAGCCTTGTTTAGTTATCCAAAAGATTTTCCTTTTTAATCATATTTTTTTTGATTTTTGCTTAACTACGTAATGTGAAAAATAACTCCGTTAATTTTTATACCTTTATTAGTCATATATATTAATATTAAAACAGATTTACCAATTATCCAACAATTTTTCGAACGTTTATGTATTTTTTAGGTTAAGTTCGCTGATTTATGCTAGAGTGTAAGGGTTGACCTTCACTTGACCGCTCGGTACTGCTTTGCCACGCACTTCTGCAATAGTCTAGGCGAAGGCGAGTTTGGTGGCCACAGCTTAATATGCACAACGTACAACGAGCGTTTAGAAATTGGAAATTTTAAAAGAAATATTATTTTATTAAATGCATTTAAAATAAACGTTAGATACTTCCTGAAGGACTTTTTACAATATGAAAAAAAAGGCAATAAGTCTAATAATGTTTAGAAAGGGACCTACTGAGGAGATATCGAGTTTAGATAAAAATAAAAAGTTTCGTTCAAAAGTGTCCGAACAATATACAGGGTGTACCAGAAAGATGAGGTCAAATTTAAGGATGTGGTACAGACCATCAAACTGAACAACTTTCTCCATGGGACCAACATCGTAATCGCGAAAAAAATATCAGCCGTCCCATAAGCGGGATAAAGCTGGTCCCGTCCATAAGTTTTACCACCTTCTCCTAGGCCCACCCTATACGTGTCCCTCGGGTGGTGCTAAATGAGCAGCAACGCCGAGCGGTGGCGGTAAATAACCTGCCCACATGCATCCGCAGGCCTGGGTAGGATTAAATCCTTTCCAAAAGTGCGACCTACCTATGTGAAATGTATGTGTGTGAAAGTACTGTATGTATGTCCCAACTCGTAAAATGAAACTCGGAATTATAACGACGTCGATTTGACATGCGATCCGAACGCCCTGCGCTCGCAGGTACCCGGGCGAGTGGGAAATTGGTTACCGAAGTCTGCGCAGGGGTAGATAACCAGGCCTCTGTGACAGAAAATGCTACTGGCAGCACAACAAGGAATCTTATACAGCAGGCGTTTCATCCGAGCCTCTTTATCTCAAGACCTAGATCTTCCTCGCTTGGAAATAAACCAAGCACAATTAGCACTACAAAAGGGAAAGACTTACCTCCCACATCACCAGTGAGGGTCACCTTAGAGAATGATGACAACATGTGTCCTCTCACATGGCAAAGAATACCCACCCAACGCAACCTAAAGAGAAAAAGAGGCTATCTAATAGCCCACATTCTACGGAAGGACATAAGAACCTATCACAGAACTCGTAGAGCTCTATTAATACTTCCAACAGATACAGTGGACTTCTAGTAGATACACCTGATGACTCCGCTTAACCAATGGAAAGTCAAGGTGGTGGTTTGTTAAAAAACTTAGCAAACCACCACCGATAATCCTATATGGTATTATGGACATATCAAAACTGAATAGTTCCGTACCAAGCGACACTTACACCTATAAAATAGTCAATAGATCAGTTGAGAATAATGGCGCAGACAAGTGAAGCGTACAAAAATATCATAGACCTAATTCGAAAGAATAGGCTATACGTTCACACAGATAGACACGAGGAGCTGCAGAATCGTGATTAAGAATCTGCACGACACGACACCAAAAGAAGTCATTGTTGAGGAAAAAACTGGTAATAAAGTCAGAGGTGAAATCATATGTGCACTCTCAAGAAGACACAAAAAGCCACTCAACATGTTTTTCGTGAATGTAGAAGATGGCCCAAACAACCCCGAACTTAAACATATATATTCTATATACCATACGAAAGTTAAGATAGAATATCCACGAAAAAACAAATGAAATTCCTCAATGCGCTAGATGTCAACAACATAGGCACACTAAAAATATCTGCATGCGACTTTACCGTTGCGTTAAATGCGCAGAAGGACATAGAACTATAGACTGCCTAAAAAAGACAGGAACAACCCAGCCACATGTACATTGTGCCTTGGAGACCATCCCGCCAACTACAAAGGGTGCCAAGTATACAAGAAGATTCGCGCAAGGAAAATTTCACAGCAACCCCACAAAAAGGCTGCATTACCAAATATTAATCCACGAAATAACACTTTCTCCTTTAAAATTGATGACTTTCCACAATTACAGCCAAGAAGCCACGTTAGACAACAACCACCTAATCCACGCACTCAAGACACAGGAAACACTGCACAATGGAACAAAAAACAAGAGAATATACAATCTCAGCTAACAAATCCACTAGAACAAATCATCACTAAACAATCAGAGATATTCTCATACAACAAATAGGCACCCTAATGGGTCTCCTTGCGACTCTAGTTACCCAATATATGAAATGAAATTCTTACGCATCGCAGCATGGAAAGTAAATGGTCTGTCTCCTAATAAACAGGAAGTAGGACTTTTCATGAAACACAACAAAATAGATCCTCCTAATCTCAGAGTCACACATGACTGACAAAAAAGCCATTCTTATCAAAGGATATAACACATATCACACTAATCATCCCGATGGAACATCACATGCTAGGACTGCAATTATAATAAAAGAAAGTATAAAACAACACTCTCTCCCAAACTTTAAGCAAGCATACCTATAAGCTACTGTTGTATCGATAGACGATTGGCAGGGCCCACCTAACATCGCTGCTCCCCGCGTCGGCATTAAGTTGATGAACAAATGTTTAGCGATTTTCTTAACACGCTCGGTGGCAGATATGTCGCTGGAGGAGATGGGAACGCCAAAAATATCTTTTGGGGCTCCAGACTGACCACAACCAGAGGCAGAGAATTGAAGGAGGCAATAGATTTAAATTCACTTAATATACTGACTACAGGAGAGCCAACTCACTGGCCATCTGATCCCAACAAAACACCTAACCTCATCGATTTCTTTCTTACCAAAGGAATGTCAGAACTATACACAAAAGTCGAATCATGTCTGGACGACGGTCACATCAATCATTCACCAGTAATATGCACACTAAGCACCACAATTATTTATAAAGAGCCCCCCCCCCCTCCCCCGCGAGACGTTTTACAATCGTAAAACTAACTGGGAGTCTATAGAAGAAGAACTTTATAGAAGAAAATACCAACTTGCACAAGCCCCTCAAAACAGAGGAAAACATAGAAAATGTAGCCGGGTATATACAACTAACCTGATCCAAACAGCCGCTTGGATGTCTACTCCGTGGTTGCGCTGATCCGATTAGAATGTTAGTACTTATTGTCATTTCCTGTCTATTTTTCCTTAACTTCCTTTCCTTACTGCCTATCTTAGGAGATAGGAATTTGCAATACCAACTATATCTATTAATTCAAAGGCATTGACGATAAGATGAAGACATTCGCGTGTGAGCACGATGGGTACACCAACTGGCGCCAAACCGCGCAATCGCGTCACTTCTTACGAAATATGAACGAGAGAAGACAAAAAATATGTCGATTGTATTCTAAAACGCGTCACGCTCGCAACTCGTGCGTTGAAACTCGAAGAAACAAGAAAGATTCGTGAAATTGCATACGTATCGTCGCTTCAGGCCTCCAACGCATCCAGTAAGGTATTGTGCACCCTTTCCTTTGTAAAATCTGTCGTTTTTCACCCAATTTCTCTCCAAACAGTATTGTACGCCATACATTGTTTTTTTATTGTAACACCAACGCAAAATCTATCAAAATCGCTTATTCGCGCATCCACCATGTATAAAATACAATCCTCAAAAACAGGATTATACATTTAAAATAAGGGAGAAGGTAGCTGTAAAATGGAGACTGAGACGACAATGGCAAATAAGCAGGAACGTACATGATAAAAGAGCCCTTAATAAAGCACAAAAGGAATTAAAGGAAACGCTTAAAGAATACGATAACGCCACTCTGCAAGATAAACTAAAGATTTTATCACCCCACAAAGCAGATAACTATTCCCTATAGAAAATAACTAAGTCACTAAAACAGCCATAAAAACTCACGCCTCCTTTAAGACAGCCAAATGGTGAATGGGTGAGAAAACCTGCTGATAAAGCCGCGCTATTTGCTAAATTCTTAAAAGATGTATTCAAACCAAATGAACCCGTCATTATGTATCCAGAAGAAGAAATTGACAAAATTCTTGAGTGATCAGCAAATATCTCTACCGTTGCGACTGTGTACCCCAAGAGAAGTTTGGCAAGCTATTAATAACTTGAAGAAGAAAAATGCTCCAGGTTTTGATCTGATTACATCAGAAGTCCTTAATCAACTACCGAGAAAAAGAATTGTCTAGCTAACCATTCTGTTCAGTGCAGCGTTGAGACTACACTATTTTCCTCTAATCTGGAAAGTCTCAATGATAAATATGGTAGGTAAACCTGGAAAGCCTCTTACTGAAGTTTCCACGCACAGACCAATAAGTCCCCTATTGTTCTAAACTGTTAGAGAACTTATTGCTACAACGACTGCTACCTCTATTTAAGGAACAACGGGCATCAATTTGGTTTCCAAGTACACTATGGAACGACAGAACAAATACATAGGATGGTTCACAGAATCCGGCAATCCTTTAAAAGAAAGGAGTACTGCTCAGCAGCTTTTCTTAACATACAACAAGCATTCGACTGAGTATGACATAAGAGCCACCTGTGGAAACTAAAAATTTGCTTACTACACACCGCTTACATGCTGTTCAAGTCATACTTGGAAGACTAAGTTCCGTATTACAGAATGTCACTCAATTCTCAAGCATTACTTAAAACTAGTTTTAATCAATCAAATGGCTTGAATCTAGTTTTAAGTAGTGCTTGAGTATTGAGTGACGTTCTATAATACGGGCCTGAATGTTCCAAGTTAAATCTGGGAACCTATCTTCATTCTTTCCCATAGAAGCTGGCATTCCCCAGGGTTCTATGCTGGGCCCTGTTCTGTACACAGTCTACCCTGCTGACCTACCCACCTCAAAGCAAACAAGATTGGATCATGGCTGAAAAAGTAGAGCATCAAGGCTAGTGCTGCCAAGTCTGTCCATATTACCTTCGCCCTACGAATACTTAGGTATGCACATCGACAGAAGACTTACCTGGCGTGAACATATAAATGCCAAAAAGAATAATTCACTGGCTCACAGGCAGACAGTCATTACTAAGCTTCGAAAACAAACTTCTAATCTACAAATGCATCCTTAAACCTGTATGGACATATAAAATAGAGCTCTGGGGGATTGGCAAGCCACTCAAATATTGAGATAAAACAGCGCTTCCAAATTAAAGCACTAAAAACCTTAAGTGGTGTACCCTGGTTCACAAAAAACATTGAAGTTCATGAATGCCTACAAATCCCAACTATCAAGGAGGTTGTAGAAAGGTCCTGCAAGAGTTATAAGGAAATACTTCAACGGCATAAAACTGAACTCGCTGTACAGACTGTACCAACAGACTTAAAAGAGAACGAATAGCGCCAATCTACCCAACACTAATAAATCAAATAACGAGATGACGCATCCCAGGATGTGAACATCCTCGAACTGCTTAAAGCTTGAATTAAAGCTCAAGGGCTGATTGTCTCGGAGGACACGGTGGAGCATACGGTGGAGTTCTGCCCGGCTTGGGCAGAGCACCGCCGTGTCCGCTCTCGCGTCCAGCCCTGGTTCAGGCCATGGTACGGAGCGAGAGGGCATGGGCAGCCGTCACCTCCTTCTGCGAAGCAGTAATGCTCGCGAAGGAAGAGGCGGGACGGTTGAAGCAAAGGCATATTTCACGCCCTCTCGCCCCTAGCCGCCGCAGGAGACGCCCTGGGCGTCGGGAATCCCGGCCACTGTAGGCGCGGGCTTGCGGACGGTGAGCAATGGGTAGCTCAGCCGACCAGGCCCGGGTCGACGGCGCGTTGTATTCCACGCTGCGCCTCAAAGAGATGTCGTCAGCACAAATGTAGGAGTCCACTAGGGCCGATGCCTGCCGGGGTCGCGGGAAGGTACTAAAGGGTCACCGAGGTTCCTGGCAACACAGGCAACGGAAGGAATACGGGTAGGATTTAGTCAGTAAGAGTCTGATACACCCTCCCGCTCCGCCCAGAGCGGGAGAAGTTATTTGATGATTTCCCACCCAAAAAAAAGGGCTGATTGTAGATCGAAATAATACTCGTAAAAGAATAAAAAAAGCCGTCGCATACATTTGCGTCCAGTAGGTATTGAAGTTGACAATTTTGTGATCTATGGGTCAGTTGATAATTTTTCGCGATTACGGAGAAAGTTGTTCAGTTTGATGATCCTTTTGATCACATTTTTCTGGTACAATTATGTTAGTAAATTGTGTTAATTATGTTGTAGAAAACACTATAATATAAACATAAAATACCTCTTGGTAAAATCACGAAGAAAATGTGCCGCCCGCGCCAACGCACCGCTGCGCGAGCGTCCCGCACCCCTCTCCACACCCGCAACAGATTGTTGCTAAGCGACGGCAATACTTGTACTTAGCAAAAATTGAGATTGTAAAAACTTTGGTATTAGGTCGAATTTCCATTAGCTTCTATTAAAACACACCGACTCATAAGTAATAAACGTATTGATTTAACCTGAGCAATTATTCACATAAGTATATTTTGTTCGAACACTTGAACGAAACTTTTTTTTTTCTCTCCTCAGTAGGTGCCTTTCTAAACATTATTAGACTTATTGCCCTTTTTTCGCATATTGTAAAAAGTCTTTCAGGAAGTATCTAACGTTTATTTTAAATGCATTTAATAAAATAATATTCCTTTTCAAATTTCCAATTTCTAAACGCCCGTTTTAAGTTGTGCATAATTAAGCTGTGGCCACCAAACTCGCCTACACTATTGCAGAAGGGCGTGGTAGTAATGTAGGTAGTATTCCCGACTTCCCGTGGGTGCGACGGAGAACGCACGCTACCGCTGCGTGCGTCGGCGCTCTGACGTATGATAGTATAAATAAGTACGAAGCGATAAATTCACTTCGCACTTCACAGAATTTCGCAACTACATTTCATTTGCTAAATGCTACATGAGCATTCGCATGCTAACAGTGAATGTGAATGCTAATTAATACATCACTGGTGCGTAGCAAAGCAGTACCGAGCGGTCAAGTGAAGGTCAACCGTAAGGGTTGACCTTCACTTGCTTTAGCATAAATCAGCGAACATATCCAAAAAAATATATAAACGTTCGGAAAATTGTTGGATAATTGGTAAATCTGTTTTAATATTAAATCATACGACTAATAAAGGTATAAAAATTGACGGAGTTATTTTTCACATTACGTAGTTAAGCAAAAATCAAAAAAATATGATTAAAAAGGAAAACCTTTTGGATAACTAAACAAAGCTATGTATTTAAGGATATAAACACATATTAAAAAATAACAATTAGCAGACCAATTTTTCAGTAGAAGTTATAGCGCAAAATGTTAAAAGTTACATTTGGGGTATCTCTGAAATCGAAAAAATGTTGGATGCCTTTACATACTTATTCTAACTAGTACATACGTACGTATACAGAAAGTATTTCAGTCTGAGGAAATATTCTCAGAGAGTTATAAGCGATTTTCATGTTTAGGTAAAAATACCTAACTTCTCGTAATAAAAGTTGTTGGCTTATTGTACATCTGTAATCTGTATTACCTAACTTCATCATATGCCAAATTTCATAGACGGGAGAATTTTTCGGAGTCTCCATACAATAAATATCCTCGTTGATTGGACTACACAAACGCAAACGCAAACGTACGCACAAAAGTTTTAAATGAGCTCTCTGAAGTTTCACGCGAGTGACCTAAAAATAAATTAATAACTAATTACATACATTACTAATTACATTAGGGACTGCCAAACTGTTGCTGTTTTTAAAAGAAGAGTGAAAGAACACTATCTTTCCACTTTGCCATAGTTGCATATTATGTATGTATTATTTTATAATATTTTATTTTATAAGTATTTTAGTGATATTTATTTTTGAAGTATGTATTTATATAAGTATATTCTCTTATTTTATATTTATATTAGGGAGTAGTTTTGTTTTTTTTGTTTTTATGTATTTTGTTTTCTCTTCTACTCTTACACATGGTGTCTACATCTCTTTCTCTACTGTCCTATCGCAGGTAGCGTACCTGCGATAGGACAGTAGACGGAAGAGATTTCTTTAGAAATAAGCATCACCTTTGTACGTATGATTCTGTTCCTTGTTTGTTTATATGTGTCTACATAAACTGTTAAATAAATAAATACATAACATAACATAACATTAAATAACATTTTTTTTATAATATATATAATATGCCTACCTACAGCATTGGTTTGTTCATCACAAAAATAATTAGCAATTAATAATATACTTTTAGGCCACTCACGTGCACTCTTGTCGTTTTGTCAAAGTACCTAGTAAAAAAATACGCTTTTCGTAGCGCTTCCATCGCGTACGCTGACTAACCGTAAGAGATACATAAAATTCATGTTCTACAGCAGTGTTTTCCTTAACCTATTTCAGCCACCAGACTCCTAGGAAGTCCCCTAAAAAAAACCGTAATAAATTTCGGACCATTTTTTTTAGTACAAAACGAAAAGCTTTTTTTATATGAAATACGTGCGCTGCCGCATTTTCGCCGTGCTAAGCAAGCGTAGCGATTACGAGACTATTGGTGGCATTTTTAATTATTGTTATATAGTCCAGAAATGAGACTGCGGACCCCATACATATACTACGGACCACAGGTTAAGAAACACTGTTCTACAGGATTGTACCTGCATCTAAAAAGGTAAACAGAAAAGCTTTAAAACCTTTTATATAAAAATAAAAAACAAAAAAATATTAGACCATCACAATAAGCCCCTTTCACTTGATATGTCACACGATACAGTATGCAAAACTTACAAAACAAAAACGAATTTACCCTCAAAATTTCCTTCATATTCAAAATTCATTTATTTACGTTACACGTCCGTGTTTGGACAGAGACAGACACACGAGTGATCCTATAAGTGTTCCATTTTTTACTTTTGAGGTACGGAAACCTAAAAAGCTAAAATTAATGGTGGACCGAAGTTAATCAAGAACCTTATCGTTGTCAGATACCATGGCAAGGTCGTCTCCGAAGTGTAGAGCGCCTTGTCTGCAACATAGCGCCCCTCGGGCCCCCACCGGCGCGCCCACTCTGGACCCCCGCGGCCCCGGCTGTATCCTGCCCATCCCGCTCACAGCGAGATACGGTGATGCAAGCGCTTTGTGATTATCGTTAGTATCGGTTTGTTTTTATGTAAAGTTGATTTGTTCCCAGTGAACAGAAGCAAAGAAAAGCCTTTATACTCAAAACTTTGTACATCTGTGTTGACTGAATAAAAGATTAACAAGTGAAAATAAAAATCGGTTATCAAGCAATATGGAATAGAACGTCTTGAAACCCAATTTTTAATATTAGTGAAAATCCGGTATATTTAAATTTGTCTAAAATTATACAGACGTCATAATTTCAGAATGGAACCCGAAAGAGATAACAGTTGTCGACACCTCGATGACTTTAGAAGACCATCTACTATTAGATACGGTCTTAGAAATAGAAAACAATGAGACACTGAACTATTTAGGGAGTCTAGATCAGATTTACCTGACTAAGCTGACTATAGCAACGATGGCGAATACTATAACAACACAAGGATATTTCAATTCTATGCAAAGAAGAGATGTAGTAGAAGTTATCGAAGGTATAGAGCCACAATTGAATATCAGCGCAATCAGTACAACTACAGTCCCACCTGAAGCGATACAACCACCAATTACTGAACCACCACCAATTACCGCGCCAGAACCAGAACCGACAATAATAAAAGTTACAAAAGCACCAAAAAAGAAAGTAAGTTTGATTGGAAGACCAAGATCATACAACATGGAAGATTTAACAAATTTAGTTGAAAAAACAGAAAGTAAGTTGACTTTTACAAGAATAATTGAATACCTACTTCTACAAATATTTAAATGCGATCATATATTTGCAGATAACACAGCTATTGAGGAAATACCAAAGAGAGAAAAGGATTTCTACGCAGAATACGAATTCGTAGAACCAGTCGACGATAATACTACATGGTCCACTATAGATATAAAAAATACAACAGAAGTTCCAGGGATAGTCAATAGTGTGTATACAATTTATAAAGATATGGATTTTGAAGCTAATCGTATTTTAACTGATCTTGAAATAAAACGTGTTGCAGTTTTAATCAACCAAGATGTTTTAAGAGATGTTGTGACAAGATTATATCAAAACTCAAGTATGCTGTTCGGAGGACCATTACATACCTTTTTTGACAACGCTATAGCTCAGTCTGGGGTATTAAGTACGAATGATAGTGCTGTCGATGTCGTTACCGGTAGTACACTAGAATTTGGAAATGCATCGGTGAAGGATAATATTGATGAATATCTTTCGGATCGTAAGTTATTTTGATGGAGGAGATTATTTTGTGGTACACTGAGGATTTATCTTAAATGTTTAAAAGCATATTGAAGTGTTTCTTTTAAAATCATAATGAAGTTTTTCTTTTATATCGGACATTTAAAAGAGTTTAAAGGTTTTGTTATTTGATAGTTATTTGCATAGAAACTGTTTTTATCCATGCCTGTTAAATTGGATTTATCTATTTGATTTAAAAACGTTTTTCTAAATATCTGATGCTCTAGAAAAAGTGAGGAAATTGATATTTATAGGTAAACTGTATTGTCCACAGCTGAAACAGTTCGTGAACTACAAGAAGCTCTGGATCGTATAGAAAATGATATGGCATCAAAAGGGGGGAAGGTATGACTCTTTAAAAAAATCTGTAGTTCTATATCTTTGTATGAATAATCTTGAACACACTCGTTCTTGGCTTTGAACGAGCTATATATATATAATTTCGCACTGGTATCAATGGCATCTAAAGAGAATCTTGAAGGTAGATATGAGGCAGGTGTTCTTCGTCCTTTGGCAGTTACTATTATTATTACAAGCCTGTGATGTCCCACTCTAGGGCAAAGTGCTCCCTACTCACTTTCCACTTCTCTCTAATTAAAGCTGTCCAGGACAAGTATTTATCCATAATATAATAATTAAAATGTAACCTTAAAACAAATATCAATTTCCATAGATTCGAAGAGAATTAAGATATCCCTCAGAAGATTCAGAATCAACAACATTTGACAAACCACTGCTCGAAGCACTTCACAACGTAGACGTAGAGAGAAATAAAACACTGGAAAGAGGTCCAATGTACAACATGGTACTAAAATATATGCCGTATTTGAAACAGTATGAAGGTGGAATACTCCCAAAGCCTGACGAGGCTTCTAGTTCTACTTTATCAAGTCGTGTGTCCGTCCCGTCAATTATTATTGTGTTAGTTTCTTCTCTTTGTTAGTAATTGTTTAGGTGTATTTTAGATGTATTTATGTAACTGTTTCGATTGTCTTGTTCATAAAGTTTTTGTGTTTGTTTGGGTTTTATTTTTTTAACGCGTGCACATAGGAGTGACGTCACGTTAACCCCCGCATTTGGTTTCCTTGAATTGAGGCTGTATTTTGACACGCTAATTGCAAACCACACGGGCAGGAAGGCAAAAATTACCCCGAAGTAAAAAATATATCCAGACACATAAATAAGTCTGGATACGGTACAATCCGTAAAATCATTTAACTTTCATCGAAATTGTAAATCTAAACATAAATAAAGTTCTAATAATTCGAATTATATTTTACTATCGTACATAAATAGCTAGTATTACAATTATCGAATGTTATATCAGTCACCTATCATTGAAACTAGGACCAACAAATCAAAGTTATAAATAAATTCTAGAAATCCTTTAATGATGTTCTAATAAGACTAGGCCACAGTAATATTCAACATCACAGCCTACATCACAACAAAGAATTTGGAGCATTAATGAAAATTTAATGGTAAATGAGCGTCGGTCTCGATCGTCGGTCATCGGCCGCAGTCGAGCAGTGGTCACCTTACGAAGTGGCCTTAGTCCGTCGTAGGCGCGTAGTCGCGTAGCACGTCTACGAATTGACGTAGCGGGTTCATGTATCTGATTTTTTCACGCAGTGAATGAAAAGTATTTAGGTGTGTGTTGAATGTTTTTGTAGTTGTGTTTGTAAATATAATAGTGTCATTTTTCATAGATTTGCATACGGTTTTTAACCAATATTTGACTTTAAATTACTAAAAAATAAGCTTGATCTTCTAAAACTAAACATAACTCCATTTTTAAACAACAGCTGCAATATACAAAACAAAACACTAACCTAATTCTTACACCACTGGCAAAAAACAAGAACTAACTTATATTCAAATTTCGGGGTCCTATCGGACCTCTACAGCCTCAAAATGTTTTTCCAAAATACTATGACGAATGACACGAAGGCTGGTTCGGAACCTCGTGAGTCCACGGCAAGAGGGTCGTGGGCTCGAAGACCTGATGACGTCAAGTTTGAGTTCGGGTTTGGAGTACCGCTGGGGTCTATGTCTGCTCATCCTGCTTTCCATTCGGCTTGGGATCTTGGTTGGTAAGTAATTTGAGAAAGCATTGGTTTAAAATGGAGTTTTTTGCCCGTTCCTCTCCATAAGAACCTACTACGATTTGGAATGGGCAAATATATTCATATTTCTGACTGACCGATTCCTTGATTACTCATACGTGTCTGTAAATGGCTTAATTGAAATTGAATTTTGAAATAAATGCAAGTTTCAGTTATAACTTTTGATTTATACATATTATCACGCGTTAGACTTCTATCTCACCGTACCTTATTTTTAGTAATTATACAGGTGACATTGGTGCACTCCTAGAAATGACTTCGATTTGGAATATTTAATCTAGAATTGAAAATTCCCAAAGTTCCCTTGTATCGTGCATGCAACATTTCTCGATGTGGATATTTAACCGGCGACACGTAGGGCAGCAACTTATCGCTCAGCTACTGTGTCAAACGTGCGTGACGTCAAAATGATGACGTAATGAAAAGACGGTGACGAAAAAAGCGTAGGTATTCTATAAAATTAGTGGCATTTTATACAACGCTTTTGGTATCTATCATTTCGTCACCATTTTTTGATCACTCACATGATATAATGGCAATCATGCTTTTCTAGTATTAGTAAGTTTTTAGTATGACTCACAATTCCTATAGACCTGACTCAACAAATAGTATATAGTATACAGCGGTTTAATTCAATTACATGATGGCATGTGCATGAACAATGTCTGGCCCTGTAGCGTGTGTGACATTGTAAACATTGGACTATCTATAGCTATTAAATACGGATACAACGCAACGTATGGCTACTAGGAGCATAGGACACGCAAACGATTCAGCTGCGTTTAAGGGCTGGAAATTAAAATTTTTGTTTAAGTTTTTGCAATTAGCGAGTCAGGTTGTATCTTGATCAAAATATAATTTGCGATCATGATAAATACGTATTCACATTTATTGTAATGAATAGACGCGTGTAGAATAGAATAGAAAGCGTGTATTTCTACAGCACTTTTCAACAAATTTGACATAAGCTTTTCGGCGACTCATGGCCCAGTGTGTCTCGAACGAAAATGATCGCGAAGTTAATATGACAAATTGTCAATCGCGCATAAACTGCTGCGATTGGCTGTTGATAAATCATTCAACAAATCGCAGCAGTTTATGCGCGATTGACAATTTGTCACATCCATTTTGGGATAATTTTTTTTTCGAGAAACTGGCTGATATGACAATTGATCGTAATCGGTTTCATTTGGCCCAGCGATAACCCAGCGATAGCCCAGTGATAACGGCGGCGACTTACGAGTTGTAGATCGTAGGTTCGAACCCAGACAGGCGCTTTACTTTGTGTAAATTATTACATCACCACTGCTCTCAAAACGGTGAAGGAAAACATCGTGAGGAAACCGGCATGTCCTAGAACCAAACATTCGAAGACATGTGACATCTACCAACCCGCACTGGGCCCGCGTGGTGGATTACGGCCCACTCCCTCTCACGGAGAGGCCTCACAGTGGAACGAATGTATGGGAGCGGTTGGACGTAGACATGTCCGAAAAATAAGAGTAAAATTATGACAAACTAATGATGCCATCTTATTCGATTACTTAATGCCTTCATAAATTGTGGTGATGAATTTCTTCATAACTCCCATATTTCGGGAGTAATTTGAGAAAATGTGAAATTTTACTATGAAAATGAGTGTATCGAGCTCTCTCCCTCCTGATTCCGGGCTTGTTTCAAGTAGCGGTCTCTAATATCGTAATGCTATTACTAAGAGCTATATTTAATACTAAGACACATAGTGCGCCAAATGTGCACTTTCTGGGATAAAAGGAAATGAAAATTTAAAAAAAAAAACGTTTTTTCCCCATTTGTATTTACTTTAAACCGCAGACAGACTTATTAAGAGGTCTATAAATATATTATATATATACAGAAATATATATTAACAAAAATATTCACAAGAACTGATGAGAGTATGACTTTTAAGTAAGTTGATAATAAATTACCTAGTTTCATTAAAAGTACAATAAATAATTAAGATGTAAGCTCTAATTTACTAAGTTACACATTTTAAAACAATAACATCATTTAATTATCTTCGTCATCATCATCATCATCAATTAATTCAAATTCAGAATCGATGTCCGCTAAATCATTTATGTTAACAAATTCGATATCACTTTTCTCAGAATCCGTAAGCTCATAAAATTCCTTAAAAGAAGATTTTTTTACAAACTTATTTCCTTTTGGACGGATACTTGTAACAAGTGGATCAGAAGACAGTAAAAGATTGTGCATAATATCTTCATTGCATGAGATACTGCTATGCTTTCGAGAATGCCCCTCTCTATATTTTCTAAAATCTTTATTTCTAGCCTCAGATGCCTCTTCGGATAGAAAACCAATGGGCACAATTGACATGTTCTGAACTATGTCTGGCCCATGCATTAAAATTTTATGAAGTGAAGAAGGCATATAATACCATGGGTATAACTCCACGTAAAGCTTAGCAGTATCAAAGCAGAACTCTCGGAATTTAGTTACGTTGATCTTCTCTCCTGATGAAATACACTGCAAGATCACACAGATTTTTCTTAAAAGCATAGCATCTATTCCGGTCAGTTCAGCAGATTTAGTGTAGTTTTCAAAAAATCTCCTTGCCGAGTTGCCATTGTTGGTGGATCCACTGCCTTGTTTCACAACATCGAGAAGTAAGCCCGTTTCTCTTCTTACAGCCTCTTGAACTCTTTTCTTCCTGTCATCAACTTGCCTTTTTGCTATATCACCCCTTACTTGCCATGATTTTATGTCTAATTTGTAGGAAATGTGTAATAAGCATTCCATTGAGCGAATCCAAGCGTGAAGGGTGCTTAAGCTATATTTATACATGTCCTCGTTTGCGTGTTTATCTTTGATTAACTCTAAATTATTCATTTCTTTAGGACAAGCCTTGCATATGTCACACACTGAAGCTGCTGTATTGGATATAATGGAATGAATTTTACCATCAATCATTGTCAACAGCAGTTGGTGTTTGACACTAATTCCATCAGTGATGGTGGATGGAGTTAAGGCTTCAATCTCTGCTTCGATTTCAGCCATCTCTCTCTGCACATTTTCTTTGGTTTCCTTTATAAACTTAAACAATATTGGCCGGCAAAATGAAGTGGAAGATGGTCGCTCGTTTTCCCAAATTGTTACACCTTTTGAGACGAGCCGCAGTGGTACAAGACTAATCATAAAATTACTAGCAAGATCGATTTGCTCATCTTCACTCGTCCTTTGATGATAAATGCTTTGGCTAGATGATCCGTCAAAACCCCATTTGCTGGTCAATACGAGCTGTTGATTGGGATCAACAGGGGTTTCTAACGACCTAATAAGTCTTCTTGAGGTTAAATCCATCAAGGCTTGTAATTTGATTTTTGCAGAGTTCTCTGTAACTGTGAGATCTTCTTTGGCCGGATAGCACTTAATTTTTTCTTTAACCAACATGTAGTAACTCGGGTATTGAAGAGCTCCTTCTTGAGTGTTGAAATCCCGAAGAGTGTTATAGCGCCATTTCGATAAGTTCATCGATACATAAAGAGCCAATGCCTTCAAAGGGGATATTTCCCGTACCTGAATTGATTTACCTTCAATGAAGGCTTTGATTTTTGAGGCCTCTTCTGGATTCTCCGTCAAGTATTTCATAACATAAGCTGTATCGCTTTGTCCTGCCTTTTGAAGCGCCCTTTCGGCCCAAAACATAATTTCAGCGCTGCTACTGCTGCATGAAAGACTATCTTCAGTGCGTCTTCTTTTTTGCCGGTTACTAAGGTCCTCAAAAGATTTACGAGGACTAGGATGTGTACAAGTTGAAGCATCAGATTTAGCAGGAGAAATTATGGGCTCGATGACGTCACTTATATTTTCTGTAGAAGGTTCCATATTTTCATTCTGTAATTCCGGCCATTGAATTGCAGCCTGTAGCCAAATCTCATGTTTCTTCCGAAACTTATCTGTGCTTCTTCCAGACTGTGTCCATTTTGCATAAATGCGGTAGCAAAATCGACGACACCAGTCTTTTAAACTTGTTTCAGCACTTTCACATAACTGAACACAACTGTTATCTTTTAAAACACTGAACAAATAGTTAAAGTCGCGTAAATCTTTATGTGCGCGTGCGCATAAAGCAACGTGAATATCAAGATTTGTATTAAAATTTGGAAAATACATTGCGAGATTAGCTTGGATACAACGAGGTGTAAATCAACACTGATTTTAAAGTTACTAATAGTGACCTATTTATATAAAATCCAGGTATCCCAGGTATCCTTTGTTAAATATTGCAAGGTAATTAGTTATTGTGATAATTAGTAAATGATGCATGCTAAATTAGTGTATTAAGAGCCATTTAGTAATTAAATAATAGCAATGTTCTTATCAGTAATCATTAGTGCATCAGTTTTATATGTAAACCTTAAGTCCCTAATTATATATCCTAATTAGCTTATATCTTCTCTAATTGGCTGCTCAGAAATGTTATTGTAATAAGGTAAACCTTTAGAAAAACGGTTTTAATCAACAAAATAAACAAAAAATAAAAAAATTGTGTTATAAAATAAACATCACTCTTTATCCCAGAAAGTGCACATTTGGCGCACTATGTGTCTTAGTATTAAATATAGTTCTTAGTATTAGCATTATGATATTAGAGACCGCTACTTGAAACAAGCCCGGAATCAGGAGGGAGAGAGCTCGATACACTCATTTTCATAGTAAAATTTCACATTTTCTCAAATTACTCCCGAAATATGGGAGTTATGAAGAAATTCATCACCACAAGTTATGAAGGCATTAAGTAATCGAATAAGATGGCATCATTAGTTTGGCATAATTTTACTCTTTTTTTTCGGACATGTCTACGTCCAACCGCTCCCATACATTCGTTCCACTGTGGGCCTGTGTCCCAGCAGTGGGAACATTATAGGCTGATTATGTATGTTATGTGTGGTTTCATTTTGATAGTTCACGTCCATTGTGTTATTTAAGTTGTTGAGCAGACGAATTTTTCAAAGCTATGAAGCAATGCATAATCAGCCTATAATGTTCCCACTGCTGGGACAAAAGCCTCCTCTCGGTGAGAGGGAGTGGGCCGTAATCCACCACGCGGGCCCAGAGCGGGTTGGTAGATGTCACGTCTTTGAATTATTGATTTTAGTACATGCTGGTTTCCTCACTATGTTTTCCTTCACCGTTGTGAGAGCAGCAAGCTATGAAGCACTGGTAATCCATATATAGTTTTGAAGCATATTGCATTAGCAATACCAAAACTCTCGGATTGTGATTTTGAAACTGTGTTACGCAATTAAGGTGCTGATCCACCGTCACTATCGCCGACTTCGTCGATAAAAATCACTTTGTCTAGGCCCTTCTAAGGCCTCTGTTTGGTATTAGTTACCAATGAAGCTGGGTTATCTTATGTTAACAATGGTGGATTTGTATCATTAGATTTAGCTTCATCTTTCTGACTGACCGACCCCTTGACAATTCAAAAGTGCCTGGTTGGTTTATTTGAAATAAATGCTCTGAGTTCGAGTTTGAGATGACATAGACAAATGTTTGGCATTTATTTTCAAATACCTATAATATTAACAACATGAACCTACAAAGTTTGAGTTTCATCATCATTAATCCGCATGTTCTTTAAACTTGGAATACTAGTATCAATGATCAATATGCTTTGTATGCATCGTCAGTTGCATTATCTTCCCACGCATTGAACAAAGGATTTCAGTACCAAAGGAAACCTTGGCTATAATTGCATTATCGTCTTGTTAAAGCCATGCAACTGAGCTTAATCATGTGATATGACTGACAGACAAGGCAGTCACTGATTATGTTAACTTGTTGCTTCAACTGCATACAATGTGAGATTTTAGCTGAGATGTTCTTTTATACCTAGCGAAGTTAGGTTAAAAATACATTAGGAAATAATAACTCGTTAAGTTATTAACTCGTTAATGTTTACTGCTAATAATAACATAATTGACATAATGTTTGCACCTACTTGCCTTCCTGATGTTGCAATATTTATATAGAAGAAGGATTCTAGAAGCGACCTGGTTGAGACTCGCACACATCAGGGAAGTATGACACAAAAGCGAGGAGGCCTATCATCAGCAGTGGGTGGAAAAAGGCTGCCAATGACGATTGATCAATATGAATAAAAAAAAATATAATGGGATTATAAAAGTAATCCCACCAAAAACATTTTCATGTAAAATGTTGCCAAGACGACACACATGGCTCGCACTGTCAAAAAGTTATCAAATCTCATGTAGAGCCAAGCTTCTAACTCTACACGCCCTAACTCTACAAGCCCTAACTTCACGAACTCTACACCTTAGTCAAAATATGTGGTTTGGGGTTGGGGGGTAAAAGTTCCACGTTTTCGATTTTTGTTGTTGTTTGTGTACTAGTACTAGCTTACATACCAAATTTCAGCTTTCTAGGACTTCAGGAAGTAACCTAAGAATTTGGATGATCATCAGTGAGTGAGTCAGTGACGAAATCGGGGTTTTTTTAGATATCAATAAAATCTAAAGTGTAAGAGCTTATGCAATTGAAACTATATATGTTTAATGATAGACTCATTAAACATATAAAGTTCACTATTGGAATCATATCCCAAGAATTTTGTTTATCTGGATAATCCAAACCCAAGTTCAAAAAAACGACGAAGCTCGTCGAGAAAAGGTAGGTACCCTTGCGCTTCGCTTGGCTCGTCTTGGCGGGGGCACTACCGTGCCCCCAGATAAAGAGACTCAAACTGTCAGGGTAGCACTACATTTTTTTAAAGTATAAATCAAATGTGTCTATTACAAAGATCCATAATGTTAGTAATACCTTAGAGCTAAGTAGTAGTAAGTAAAGTAATACTATTTATTATTTGAGTTTAAAGAATTTTGCACAGAAGATGACCAAGTATGGTACAAGTTTCTCACTTGGCCATCCTTGCCACAAATTTCCTCAAAATGGGAGAATAGAAACTCTCTGTCATTATTTTCAGAATGCTGTTGCTACTGGCCCGTGTTTTAGTTACTAATTATGTGATTTTTTTTAAGCTAGATAACTTAGGCTATTTACGCACTGACAGGTGGCTTGCTTAGCGCCTAGAGCCTGGTGACTTAACATCATGTCAAGACTAGCGAAGGCGCTAAGCGCGCCGTGCGGCTGGTTGCGAAAATTCTAGAACGTTTGTTTCACTTCGCTACGGGCAAGTTGACTCGCTAGGCTCTAGGCGCTAAGCAAGCCACCTGTCAGTGCGTACGTAGCTTTATTCGAGTTCTCTAGGTCGTAGGCTCTATTCTTCAGCTCTCGTAACGACACAAGAGTTATTCCAATAGCTCCTGTTGTAGTTAAAAGATTAGCCAAACATCTAGTATAGTGCTAGCCGGGTTAACTGTTCAGGATTAACATCATCATCTGCTTAGCCTTTTCCCAACTATGTTGGGGTTGGCTTCCAGTCCAACCAGGGGGACTACTCTCTAAGTCTGTCAACGAAGATGCGGGCCTGACCGAAAGTAGTCGATCCGTCAAAACAATTGACAAATAACATTTTCCGAACGGGCACAAACACATTGCGAGTTGCGAGTAGGGACAATACTGTCAAAACGTGTTTTCATTCAATCTCAGTTCGGGCTCCAAAGTAATCTTATGTCCGTAGGAGATGTGGAGTAGGAAACACTAGTAAGGTCGGTCGAAACTACGGATTTAGTGCTTAGGGAGTAGTGCTGCGGCGAAATACCAGTATTTTATATGGAGCGACTGCCTATCTGACCTCCACAACTACTGTTACTGATTAATATGATACCCCTTGGTAAGACTGGTTATATATGACTTTTCAGGATGTGCTGGACTAATTTAAGTATCCACACTACTAGAGGCTCTTTTAACCTTTTGACCGCCACAGTCATGTGTAGATGACAGAGCAAAATGTGCCCAGCACGCCACGGTCACGACAGATTTTAAGGAATAATTCGTAGCTTGGCGCTGAGGCCACGTCTTTACTTTTTTGACGTGGCGGTCAATAGGTTAATTAATACACTAATTGCTGGATGCTCTTTTGTGTCCCTACAGTAATTGTTGGCTTCTGTTACAAGCAATATTAGGTTAAGTACCTAATAGCAGGTTAGGCCCCGATAGTTTTTCAGAATATCGTCAAATATGGCCTCTTTGTTTTTAATTTCTTCAGCCAGTAACCAGTACTATTATTCAACACCCTTTCCTAGCATTGCCCATTATCACACCACACACTCACACACACATTCAGAAATAGCTTTTAGGGTTCCGTACCCAAATGGTGCCAAACGGAACCCTATCACTAAGCCTCCGCTGTCCGTCCGCCAGTACGTGTCTGTCAGTGGCCTGTATCTCATGAACCGTAATAGGTAGATAGATATTTGTTTTTTTTACAGATTGTGTATTTCTGTTGATGCTATAACAACATTGTGCTGGATTTGTGCCCGGTTGATGGCAATAGGCTCGCCCCTATTACATGGGACTTAAAAAAACATAACTGGCGAAATGTGAGTGTACTACAGGTACACCTCTGCCCAACCCTTCGGGGAAACAAGGCGTAATGTTATGTGTCTATAACAACAAATAATAAAAATAACATAAAGTAAAAACTAGTCCCCATACAAGAAACGTATTTTTTTTTCGACGTTTTTTGCTAAATATTATACGGTGGTAGAGAACCCTTCGTGTGCGAGTCGGACTTGCACTTGGCCGGTTTTTTATTTAAGTATAATTACTGTGGAGTACACCCAGTGACCTCGTTTGAGTGCGGCCTGATCTAGCTTGCGATAAAGAACCTTACTATTACTGGCAACTTTCTTATTATTGTGCTTCGTGCGAGACAGGGCTCTGTGGAAAAATACACGAATAATATGTTATTTGAAAAGTATGAAGCGTCGCCGCGTCGACACACTTTTGAGTCGAGCTTAAAAACGTCGTTAGCTTATAATTACCGTGTTTATGTCTGTAATTCTGAAGGTTTTTTACCTAACCATGTATTTGTAAGTACGTCTTGGTTGGATCTTCTTATGCGATTGGGTAGGTAGATCAGTTTTTCCACCGCCGGCGAGGAAGCGACTAACTATCGGCTATTTTCTTGCTCAAGAAACGTACAATAGGTATATATTCCGAATAAACCAAAGAAAATGCCTATATTAATAGTTTATCGCTGACTGTTCACACCGCCAGCGAGTACTCGCTCCACTAGTACAAGAGGTATCAAATATAATACTCGTTCAGCGATACTTGCTCAGCGATCCCCGCTAGGCGATCAGAACTTACGCCAAGAGACGAACCAGTGGTCTAGCGAGTGGTGCGAGTATTCACCCGTCGTACTCGGACACTCGCTGATAGCCCAGCGACAAAACTATCGGACATACACACTCGCTGCTCGTTGCTCGCCAACTCGTTTTCAGTTGCTAGCTTTACTCGCTACGACAAGTACTCGTTTGTCGCAGTGACTTGAGCTATCAAAGAGAGCTCGCTCAGCGACGCTCGCTTGGAGAGCAGAACACTCGCTGAGAGACTCACGCTTGGTACATACGCATACCGGCGAGTAATCGCTCGTTGCCATCGCACACTCGCTGCCCGTTGCTCGCCAACTCGTTTTGAGGGTTCCGTAGTAAACAAGGAAAAGAAAACAAGATTTTTTTTTAAGGGTAATTACCTACCTCCTTTGTAGGTATAAATGTGGGGATGATATTTTTTCTCGTCTATCACAAGGTTTCATGATTTGGATAGGCCGTTCAAAAATATTGAGGGTCTGTGAACACCATTTTTCGATTCAGGGATCCGTTTACGTAATATTAAGCTTTAAAGTGCAAATTTTTGTTAGAGTCAAGTGTCCCGCCCCCTGCCAGCTAAATGGTTATGTTAATGTGGAAAAAAATAATGGCAGTAGTATAATGAAATTAACAGGAAAACTTTCACAGCTATTAGTAGGCTTTACAAGTTAACGTGTAATAGTCGACCAACTTAAAGTTTCTGTTGCAGAATTGACCGAGACGTATATCGATGTATGGAGGAACATGGCTTTCAACTACAAAGTTAAGCTTGTTTTTGGGAGAAATTCATTCCAACTGCGGAACCCTTCATTGTGCGTGGTCCGACACGCACTTGGCCAGTTTTTAATTGCTAACTCTACTCATCATCATTATCATTCCAGCCGAAAGGCGTCCACTGCTGGACATAGGCCTCCCCCAATATTGGGGGGGTTTGCCATAATCGCCACGCTTGGCAGGCGGGTTGGCGATCGCAGTATGGTGTTAAAATGCATAGAGAACGCTGCTGCCCATTCTCTAGTAAGTCCCTTAGTCGCCTTTTACGACACCCACGGGATGAAATGGGATGGTGCTATTCTTTATGTCCGACACCACACGGAACTAGCTCTACTCGCTTCTCGTTAATCGCCGGCGTCGGGACAGGCGCCTATTGGCAAAGCTATTAAAGTTCAGACCACTAAGTAAAACAATAAAGAAATTAACATTAGATTAGCCATAACTCATTCCGTTGCCATTATTACACCAACAAAGAAAGTACTAGAAAGTATTTCGGTCTCAAGGTGAACCTCATTTTAAGGCAGTTGTTCTGTTATTAATTCACACGAGATTGTACTCCATGATAAATGAGGTTCGAGGGCAAAGGGGACGCGAGGCGAGGCGTTAAAATTAAGGAGGAAGTTAGGGTGCCTGTCCAGAAAAGGATGCCGAACCGATTAAAATGAATAGAATAGAGATTTATTTTGCAAATTTGGGTAAAGACTCTTACAAACAAGCGCGACACGCGACGCGACACAAAGGCACCGCTTGTAGTGCTACACGCGGTGTCTTTGTGTCGCGTCGCGTGTCGCGCCTGTTTGAAGGAGCCTTAATACATAATAGGTGTTATGATACATTAAAGGTCAGCCATATTTCACCATTCGGCATGCAAACACTTTTCTCTGATAAAAACTCAGTCACACCCTGCCGCTCCGCCCAGGGCGGGAAAAGCTATTTGATCATTTCCCACCAAAAAAAAAGTCACACTGTAGTACGTTTTGTCCATACTTTAAGTAGTTTACTTTTAATCAACTGTTTGTTTTTAATTAATTGTTTTTTATTTGTGATGTCACTTTTGTTTTAATTTATTTTTCACTAACAATAAGTGAAGGCAATACTAACACATTATGGATCCTGTAATCTGAAATAAAGAGTTATTATTATTATTATTTTAACAGCACTGTTGTCAAGTCTTTCCAAATACTTGGTAATTTATTGTAAATAATTACAATGAACACTTTTGCGCACCAAAGTAGTTTGACACGTTAATTGACATTTTATTATTGTCACGCCTATTTTTAGAAGGCTGAAGCCTAGGATGGTTAAATGAAGAAAACCTCAGATATTGCTTTTGTATACACCTAAGTTATTCTTAGATATGGCTTTATCTTGAATTAAAATTCTTTATAGTAATTTGGGGGTCGTCTACGGCCACGTTTGCGAGCACGACTACATCTATTTTTTCTAATATCTACTGCGTGTTTCTTCATTTAGAAAAAAGATAGAATCTTAGGTTCTGCGACCGTCTTAGGATATAGTGAGAAGGATTTTGCCAGGATGGAAAAAGCAGCATCATAGTGAATATGTCCGCCGAGTTTGATGCTTGTAGAAATGTCTTCTACTTGCTTGTGATCATGACTTCTTGGGTGAAATTTGGCTCCCGACCCACCACGTCGCATTCGATCGCCTGCGCTATTACTTCGTTTTTGCTTAGCGTTCTTTCCGACGATTTTTCTTTTTGTTCGGCTCCTAATGGTCGTAGCGTGATGTTAAATAGCCTATAAACTTCCTCAATAATTGAGCGGGAGGGTGTGTCAGACTCTTACTGACTAAAATTCACCCGTATTCCTTCCGTTGCCTGTGCTGCCAGGGGCCTCGGTAACCCTTTAGTACCTTCCCGCGACCCCGGCAGGCATCGGCCCTAGTGGACCCCTACACTTGTGCTGACGATATCTCTTTGAGGCGCGCGTGGAATACAACGCGCCGTCGACCCGGGCTTGGTCCTTACCGGACGGTGAGTTACCCATTGCTCACCGTCCGCAAGCCCACGCCTACGGTGGCCGGAAATTCGCCTAAGATTCCCGACGCCCAGGGTTGTCCTGCGGCGGGTAGGGGCGAGAGGGCGCGAAATTTGACTTTCCCTCAACCGTCCCGCCTCCTCCTTCGCGAGCATTACTGCTTATCCAATGCAAACGACTGATAGTTCCAGAGATTAACGTGTTCAAACAATAAAAACAAAAAGCTTCATAAAGCTTTTTTGGAGGCCTTTTTTTTTTTTTTTTGGGTGGGAAATCATCAAATAACTTCTCCCGCTCTGGGCGGAGCGGGAGGGTGTGTCAGACTCTTACTGACTAAAACCCACCCGTATTCCTTCCTGTTGCCTTTGTTGCGGGGGCCTCGGTGACCCATAAGTACCTTCCCGCGACCCCGGCAGGCATCGGCCCTAGTGGACCCCTACTTTGTGCTGACGACATCTCTTTGAGGCGCGCGTGGAATACGACGCGCCGTCGACCCGGGCCTGGTCCTTACCGGACGGTGAGCTACCCATTGCTCACCGTCCGCAAGCCCGCGCCTACGGTGGCCGGAAATCCGCCCGGGATTCCCGACGCCCTGGGCGTCTCCTGCGGCGGCTAGGGGCGAGAGGGCGCGAAACGTGCCTTTCCCTCAACCGTCCCGCCTCCTCCTTCGCGAGCATTACTGCTTCGCAGAAGGAGGTGACGGCTGCCCATGCCCTCTCGCTCCGTACCATGGCCTGAACCAGGGCCGGACGCGAGAGGTCACTGCCGCCGATCGCCTCCACGAGGACACGGCGGTGCTCTGCCCAAGCCGGGCAGACCTCCACCGTATGCTCCACCGTGTCCTCCGGGCGATCCACACAGTGGTGACACCCGGACGTTTCCTCCCGCCTTATCCGACACAGGAACCTCCCGAAACTGCCGTGTCCGGTGAGGACCTGCGTCAGGCGGAAGGTGAGGACGCCGTGGCTTTTTGGAGGTCTATGTTTTCAACAGATTTGGCAGTCATAAAAAAGTCGTAGCGTTAGCCTAGCCAAGCTCCGTTTGCGGTGGAACTCCACTCTAATGGGATTGTTCAACCTGTCAAATTGCATGAGTAATGTCGTAACTCTTAGCTAGTTACATATGCAGACTAATGGAAGAGCTGATGTCTAGACCGATAGCTTTGTCCATGAACAGGGAGGGTATCCATAAAGTAATTAAATATTCCTGTAAATGTGTGCGATCGCCTGTTGTAAGTAAATAAGTACTTTGTTATAATGGAGATTGGTGTTGTATTTTGTTTTTTGTACGAATATGCATTGGCTGATCGTTCTCTATAAGTAAGTTCTGTGGTTAACTCTGAGGAGCAAAATGTGGAAAGATTGCTATGAATATTTTAACAATGTTGTTATGAGCCTGGCTGATGAAAACGTGAATCAGGTGTTAATAAAATAGTAAGGTACCTACCTACTGATCATGCCATCTTACGAAAGCTAGAAGTCGATTGACTTTTGCATAATTTAGGAACAGGGAAGATATTTAACACTTAGGAAAATACAAACCGTGCTTAGGTAGATAAAAGAGAATATAAAAGAGTGTCCGTGGAGTTTCTTGCCCGTTCTTCTCCATAGGTACCTACTACGCTTTGGAATGGGCAACTAGCTTCATATTTCTAACTGACCGACTCCTTGACAATTCAAAAGTGCCTGTAAATGGTTTAATTGAAATAAATGCTTTGAGTTTGAATAACAGAAGTAGTTTCCCAAGTTTCTAATCGCAACTGAATTAAAAACACATATTAATATGGTCAGGCAATGAAAATTAGTTCTTAAAATATGTTTCATTGACTAAAAATATCCTTATTTTATCAATTAATTTACTTCAACACTCTATTCTGTCGCGGGAAAGTACGAAATGGTTACCGAGGCCCCTGGCAACACAGGCCACGGAAGGAACACGGGTGAGTTTTAGTCAGTAAGAGACTGACACACCGTCCCGCTCCGCTCAGACCGGGAGAAGTTATTTGATAATATCTAACTTAAAAAAAGGCTGATCTATTCTGTAAAATCTCACCGTGAAGACTTAGGTGAAGTGAGAATAGAATATAATAGAATAGAATACTCTTTATTATGTACACCATAAAAATTACAGATATAAATGTTGAAATTTTACAAGGGGCGACAGTGAACTGATACTTTATCTGATAGAACACTTTAAGAGTCGGGTAATCGCCGTTGACCTTGGTCATACAAATGTGCATCGCGTTCACGCCGCGCCGCCGTTGGTTTCATAGGGATTATTTATTTTTAGTAACGATAAAATGAATATTTCAAAAAAATCACAGTTAGAATTATGTATAGATAATAAAAAGCCTGATCATACAAAAAAAATAATCATGGACATGTCTTAAGTAGTTTGAAAGTAATATCGTTTATAAGCTTTGGGTAGACATTATTTCCTAAATTTATTTCATAAAGTATTTTACTACAATACTTAAATATTTACATATAGATTTGAAGTATGTTCGTTCTGGTTTAACATATGTTTTTGCATAAGTTACTTGCATTATAATTATGAAGTGGCGTAAAAACAGATTTAAAAGTCACTAAAATCATATATCTGCGCCTTAAGCTCAATTCGCCTAAGTTTTCACGGTGAGATTTGTACAGAATTGTTCGGCAGCAGCTTAGCATGACGCTTTCTATTTCTTTGAAGAATAGACACAGCTTTTTCTATACAAAGTGACATTTCGTTTCTCCATTTTTGACATCTCACCGTAGAAATCCGTCTACAATCTGTCATTTTGTCTTTCGTTTATAACGATCTTTGTCCTTTTTTATGAAGAAGGATTTCTACGGTGGGATGTCAAAAAAGGAGAAACGAAATATCATTTTGTATAGAAAGAGCCTTGTCTATTCTTCGAAGAAATAGAAAGCATCATGCTAAGCCTGCAGGTGAGTCACAGTCATAACGTTGATCACTGAAAATTACTCGCATGTATTTTTAACCCACACCTTCCAGTTGTAAAATATTTAATTAAAAGATACAAGAGCACTTATAGTATCGTTTTACGCAAACTTTTTCAATGTAAACGACCATAACCTAAATTGAAACGTACTTCATTTAACATTAAAGTTTAATGGCCCGTCCATTCGTCATTTTGTACACTCTTCGGGAAAACCCACGCATCCCTGAAGTTCACACTACATCTCAAAAGTTATCATGCAGATATAGACAGTATTCTCGAGCCATAAAGGTGATATTGGTGTGGCAGTGTAAGGCAGGATGTTACAACTTCTGATGCTGAGTAAATTGTTGCGTAGGCGCCATTTTGTGTTTAAATTATTGAGTTCATTATCCAATTGCTTTTGACACTCGTTAAGTGATACGGCTTTGTTATAATCAAATTCAGGATTTGCTTGTTTATTCATTTGAATATTTATTTTGGTATTCATTTTTTGGTATGCAAGAACTTTGAGTGCTGTTGTAGGGTCATATTGTGGGTAATTTCTACCTACATAAAATAAATTGGGTTGAGGCTCAAAAGCGATGAGGAAAGATCTTAGACCATTAAAATTTAGGATATACAGGGCTATTTAAAATTAGCTAGCTAAACTTCACAGACGCGACGGGTATCAATAAATACACAAGATAAAAATTAAATATTTAATTGTTTTTTGGATATCATCGACCGCTGTTATAGTTGTTACTTTTTTTTTTTTGAGGGTGGGAAATCATCAAATAACTTCTCCCGCTCTGGGCGGAGCGGGAGGGTGTGTCAGACTCTTACTGACTAAACCCACCCGTATTCCTTCCTGTTGCCTGTGTTGCGGGGGCCTCGGTGACCCATAAGTACCTTCCCGCGACCCCGGCAGACATCGGCCCTAGTGGAATCCTACCTTTGTGCTGACGACATCTCTTTGAGGCGCGCGTGGAATACAACGCGCCGTCGACCCGGGCCTGGTCCTTACCGGACGGTGAGCTACCCATTGCTCACTGTCCGCAAGCCCGCGCCTACGCTGGCCGGAAATCCGCCCGGGATTCCCGACGTTCAGGGCGTCTCCTGCGGCGGCTAGGGGAGAGAGGGCGCGAAACATGCCTTTCCCTCAACCGTCCCGCCTCCTCCTTCGCGAGCATTACTGCTTCGCAGAAGGAGGTGACGGCTGCCCATGCCCTCTCGCTCCGTACCATGGCCTGAACCAGGGCCGGACGCGAGAGATCTCTGCCACCGATAGCCTCAACGAGGAAACGGCGGTGCTCTGCCCAAGCCGGGCAGACCTCTACCGTATGCTCCATCGTGTCCTCTGGGCGATCCACACAGTGGTGACACCCGGGCGTTTCCTCCCGCCTTATCCGACACAGGACCCTCCCGAAGCTGCCGTGTCCGGTGAGGACCTGCGTCAGGTGGAAGGTGAGGACACCATGGCGCCTCTCTAGCCACTCCTCAAAGAGGGGACTTATCGCCGCAATTGTGGCGTGCCCAGCACTGGGTTGCGACAACCGTACTCTCCGTGATGCCATGAGATCCCGCCGGAGCTCCGTCCGCTGTGCCGGGATTTCTCGCGGCAGCGGACTTACACCCCGGCGTTTCGCCTCCTCGCGCCACTCCCATACGTGCGCGAGGACTTTTGCCTCCAGATCCCATGGCGGCAATCCGGCAAGGAGGCTCGCTGCCTCACAGGAGACCGTGCGGTATCCCCGGACCATACGGATGGCGATGACCCTTTGGGCCGCGCTCAACCGGTGGGCCGGCCGCAGCGCTAGAGAGCGCGCCCATACAGGAGCCCCGTAGAGGGTCATGGACTGCACGACCCCCGCGTAGAGCCTCCGGCAGGAGGCGTTTGGACCCCCTAGATTGGGCAGGAGCCGCTTCAATGCAGCGTCCGCCCGCTCCAGTTTGGGAGCCAAATGTCTGAAATGCTCCACGAAGTTCCACCGGCTGTCGAGGACGAGTCCCAGGTACTTCATCGTCGACTCGACGCCGATGGAAACTCCTCCTACCGTTATTAGGGACCCCAACGGTGGCGCGTTCCGAGGACCATGAAAACACATGGCCTCGGACTTGTGCAAGGCCACCTCGAGTCCCAATTGCCGGATCCTTTCGACGATTGTCGCAACCCCGCGTGCCGCTACTTCGGCCGCCACCTGGTGCGACCTCCCCTGCACCAGGACCAACGTGTCGTCAGCGTAGCATACTACGCTGACGCCGCTAGGGAGGTCGGCGCGCAGCACCCAGTCGTATCCGATGTCCCACAGATGCGGCCCCAGGACCGATCTCTGTGGGACACCGCACGGCATCTCTTGCCGGTTCCACACTCCCTGGTGACCGGGGTAGATGACGGCCCTGTCCGTCAAATAGGCCTCGACGACACGACAGAGGTAGGTCGGCATCCGGTGGTACCGGAGTGCCTCCCTGATGCAGCTCCAGGGCAGGTTATTGAAGGCGGCGTCTAGGCATTGCATTGCATTGGCGATGTCTAGAGACACCGCCAAGACGACCCCACCCTGGGCAACAGCATTCCCCGTCGTCAGGGCTCGCACGCGCATGATGGCGTCCACCGTAGAGCGCCCCCTGCGGAAACCAAACTGGCTCTCCGCCAAATCCGGCCCCACCCGCACCAGCTGGCCGACGAGGCGGTCTGCAATGACTCTTTCAAAGAGCTTGCCCACATCGTCGAGCAGCACGATGGGCCGATAAGCGGACGGAGTGTCCGCAGGGCACCCTGCCTTCTTTATGAGGACCAGTTTTCCAGTCTTCCAACGAAGCGGGAACTGGCCCCTCTCCAAGCATGCGCTTAGGAGCCCCCTAAGTCGAGGCCCGAGAGCCTCCAAGGCCAGGACCCAGGCCTTCCCAGGTAAGCCGTCGGGTCCTGGGGTGGTATTTTTGGCAATAAGCCTGCGTACCGCCGCTCTCATTTCTAACTCGGTCACCTCCGGAGCATCGTCGTCGTCGTCGTCGTCGATGTAGTCCGCATCGGGCACCGCAGTAGGCGGGGAGTTGTGTTACTCTCGCGAAGGGAACAGAGCGCTCACCACGTCCTCCACAAGCTATAGTTGTTACTTGGAGTATGAGTTTCGAAAAACGAAAAGTGTTTTCTGAAATATGGGTGTCGATACACCCATCACGTCCGTGAAATTTATACAAAAAATAAAATACGTTTTTTAAACTGATATTTACAATGACTACAATAACTGCGAAACCCCACAAAAAAAAAATCATGGAATTTATTTAATTTATGTTTAGAAATTGATACTCATTGCGTCTGCGGAGTTTAGCTAGCCAATTTAAAATAACCCTTTATAGTGAAAGGGAAAGGTGATAAAATAAATTAAGTCGAATGGGGTTGGACAAATTGTTTGACTTTTCAATAATGGTTTACGGCAATAGGCTCGCCCCCTATCTTCTATATACATATTAAAGTCGCTTTTCGTGTCTGACTGTGGGGCTACCTCAACGGAACGGCAGCAGTGTGTGGATATGGAGCTGTGTCACAAATGATGCTCTACCTCCTATCCTGTCCTTTGTGTCCCAAAACGTCCAGCCAGAGTGATCTCTGCGCTGCCACCGGCGACGCCGTGGTAGTGGTGAGGTTTTGGGCAAACAAAATATGTCGTGCCAGCGACGCGAAGAAGAACTGCCTCTCAGCGATTACTGATAAATGCTTGCACTGACTAAACAGGTCCACTCAATTTTGTGTGGTTCTTTCCTCAAAAGACCATTTCAGACACAGATCTACATGGTCCAAACATGATCTGACCAAGATTATGTCTGGACTTTAAAAGAGACTGACCCTTGAATTTGTTTCGCCATTTCTTCTCAGGGGCTAGATGGAGTCGACATTTCCTATTGTACAAATAGGGAATGTTGACTCCATATAGCTTATTTATTATATTTTTAACATGAAGTGTAAAAGTGATTCCGATATCCTATATTTACAGAATAAAAAACTATTACGTCATTCGTGCGTTGTTCTTCAAAACTACGCAATGTATTTTGATCCAGTTTTAACTTAGAGAATTTATTCCGGAAGGGTTATGTTATGTGCATACTACATTAAGGATTGGGTAATCGCCGTTGACCTTGGCGACACAAATGCCCATCGCGCTCACGCCGCGCCGACGCACTATGGGACCAACCGGTATTTTCCATCTCAAAAATCGATAACTCTGTTGTTTTGTGATTTATCTCCTTGATTTTTTTTTCACGTATTTGTGAATATCTAGGCAATAAAAGAAATGAAACATCATCATTCTAAAAAAAATATTTTTTCCGAAAAAAAATGACAAAGATAAAGTTATACGAAATTTCATACAAAAAATCATACAGTTATATTAAAATAGCAATAAAAGTTACACTTATGCTTAAAATAAGTTTAAAACTAAATTATTATTATTAAACAAACAGTTACATGACAAAAAAAAAATTATTACTTAAACTTATCCTACTCATCACTTTCTATTTCCAACAATTCTTTAGCTTCGTCAAATAATTCTTTGGATATTAGAAAACTTGGTTTATTTAAGCTAGATATATAAGGATCAGATGTATATAACAAAATATGCAGAACGTCTTCGTTTGTTGCTGATCTGGAACACTTCCTAGCGTGATGTAACCTATATTTCTTATAATCTTTATTTCGAGCTTCCTGGGCATCTTCGGATAATTGTCCTATATGCAAAACTGCATAATGCTCTATTATTTTAGCACCATGTATAAGTACTTTATGGACCGAAGATGGCATGTAGTACCAGTTATATTTGCTTACATATAATTGCGCGGTTACCAATGTATACTGACCAAATTTTTCTGCGTTTATAGGAAATCCCGATGACATAGTTTGAAGAATTACATATAGTCTCTTGATTAATTCTTCATCAATTCCGGTTATCTCTGCAGAACATTGGTAATTTTGGAAAAATCTCCTTGCCGTATTACCGTCATTGCTATTACCGGAACCTTGACGTGGTTTATCAATATGCAAGCCAAGCACTTCTCGGAAACGTTTTTGGACAAATTTTTTCTTGTCTTCTTTAAGTTGCTTGTTTTCTGGAGTTGTTGCAGACCACTTCTCAAAACCTAAATTGTAAGAAATATGGAGGATCATTTCCATAAATCTTATCCATGCGTGTAGCGTCGACAATCCGTATTTAAACGCATTTTCATTTTCAACTCTCGTTGTAACTTTTAAAAGATCATTCATTTGTCTGGGAGTTGCTCCACAAACAGTGCAGGTGGCACTGGATGATGTGTTTGTCAACACTTGAGCAACTTTCCCATCAATCATTGTCATAAACAGTTGATGTTTAACTTCGATGACTTTGTCTTCTATTGACACAAGAGTTGGAATCAATTGATTAATTTTGGCTTCAATTTCACTGACAACCGCTGTAGTTTTTTCGGGAGTTTCTTTTGCAAATTCTAATGAAATTGGTCTGCAATATCTAACAGATGAGCAAGTAGGGTTTTTCCATATGACCGTAGAAGTTTCTTCGTCTACTAGTCGCAGTGGTACAAGGGACACTATAAACAAATTAGCGTCCGATATTTGTTCGTTTTCTTCCGGTAGAGTTTGTTTATACTCACTTTGCCCGGAGGATCCATCACATCCCCATTTAGTGAAAAGCTTGAGACGATTGTAAGTCGATCCTGACTTTATCCTTATAATACGGCAGACTGTATGGTCTAAGAGATCTTGCAGGTTGATTTTTGCGCTTATATTTGTCACCGTAATGCTGGATGCAGGCGGATAGCAAGCCTTTTTTGCTTCACTTAGTGTTTGATACGAAGGCAATACAGAACTTAAATTCTTATCAACGAGCCTTTTTCTTAGGTACGCATATTGTGATTTGGTTAAATCAGTTTCAATGCATATACTCAATGCTTCCTCTTTTGTAAAGGAAAGTGCGTTATCTGGATTGAGTATGTTTTGTAGAATAACTTTTCTCTCTTCTTTTTCCTTATTTCTGATAATAGTCACAATCGACGCTTCGTCATTTTCCCCCATGGATCTTAAACCTTGCACATAAGCGTTACGGACATGTCCCATTCCATACTCCTGGACCAGCTCCATATTTTTTCGTTTCTTTGTGTTTTCCGAGCACTCGTCATATTGTTTTGTTGGTCTTCCACGTTCACCAGAAGTATTCAAACCAGAATTTACAGTGGTTGAGGTACTGCAAGAATTCAATGATTCTTTAAACTCACCATTTAACCAATTTGAGTATAGAACCGGTCCGGCTTTCTTTGAGCTTTGGTCCATTTCTGGTTGCAACTCGATGTTAGATTTTTTTGAATACTCTCTATTACAGTATTAACGTCAGTTTCCGATAGTTGAAAATTTTCCAATAAATATTTTTTGAGGTCTGAAGTACTTTTCCCTTTTATTATTTGATCACAAAGATCGCGTCGAACACAAACGAATTCACTCATTGTTAGATAATAATGTTTTTTATGCGTTAATTGTTATTGAAAAGAAGTATCTGAACACTTTGATGAATCGTATGCTGAACATACACGGGTATTTAAAGGACTAATATTTTAGTGCCTTGTGCAAAAACCATGGGACAATTGATTATAACAGTTCTCATCGAAATAGTGTAATCAGTACTGATTGTAATTATTTACCACAACAGATAAATAGAACTTCCGCAGCAATATAGTTTATCATACTTGTGGTTAAGGTGACCACCCCAAACAAAATTGCCATGGGAAGATTCTTTCAAATATAATAGCAGTTTTTTAATTTGCATATGTATGTTTTTATCATAGAAATAGAAAAAAAACAATATAGACATCAAAGGATAATAACTAAATATAATATTTCATAATAAAAAAGAAGAACCGTAATTTTCGAGGATTTTTCCCCGATTGACATTATTGCTTCAAAATCACCTCTGGCGCAAAAAACGCGCAAGTTTTTTTTAAATCCTCATATTACTGAGTAGATAAGGTCTCTAATAGAGTAATTAACTTGACACCGGCTGCTTTCGGCAACAACGAAAACTCCAATTGAAATTAACAAAAACTAAATTTTCTTTACTTCACTAAAAAAATATTAAAAAATTAAATAAAAATATTTTTTTTAGAAAAACTGAACGTGGTTGCAAAGTGTATATTCTAAGCTATCTAATGATGTATAACACTAATATGTTTCCTTGGAAAACTTCCGAATAATTATGTGTTGAACTCCCTTAACGGTAATTTAATTGGCATGAAAATATTTATGCCCAATGTTTGAGGTTCATTTTATAAACGTAAAACTTTATATTTTTTTTATATTTTGTAATTTATTCGTAAGTTCCATCTTTTGAGAGTATAAAACCATAAAACAATCTATGGATTTACGACTTTCGACAAAACCATTTTTGAGATGGAAAATACTGTTTGGTCCTATAGTGCGACGTACGGTTTCATAGGGAATATTTATTTTTAGTAACGAAAATATGAATATTTGAAAAAGATCACAGATAAAATTATAGATAATAAAATAGTCTGTTCTTACAAAAAAAAAGTCATGAAAATGTCTTAAGTAGTTTAAAAGTAATATCGTTTTTTATGCTTTGCAGACATTACTTCCTGAATTTATTTTATAAAGTATTTTACTACAATACTTAAATTTTCATTGCGTTCTAGCTTAACATGCATTTTTTGCATAACTTACTTGCTCTTTATAAAGGCGTAATAACAGATTTAAAAGTCACTAAATTCATATGTATGCGCCTTAATATACAACTTACAAATAATAGAGAATAATAATCTTTTGTCAAGTCGTAAAAGCTTTGCGAAGGACGCTAGTACAGGAAATTAACATAAAAAATATCGTATACGACTGAAACATAACAGCCGAAATGTGGGTGTAATACGTACCTCTGCCAACCCCTTCGAGGAAAACAGGCAAGATGATATGTTATACATATCCGATGTCCTCAATCACAAGTCCCCGATACGTCTTCACATCGATTGCATTCCTAATGACTTCGGCCGGTGGTTGACCCCTCCACTGTCTAGTCAATGAACTTTGGCATACATTTAGTACAAAGCTGTCAAGTTTACCCTGGGGTACACAGTAAGGTCAGTTACCTTGCAACGTTGTAACATTGTAGGCAGGTTAAAGTAGGCTGGCTTTAAATTGGCGGTCGAAATGTTGAATAGGCTTTTCGTATGGGGTGGTGCCACTAGATTTTGTTCATGACTTTGCTTGCAATCGGGATCTACTTATTGCACTCCTGCATCTTGCTAACGGAATACCGTTAAGGCGCTAACAAGACGCAAATGACCAAAATTGCGCTAACAAGACGCAAATGACCAAAGGTTCGTCTTAAGAAAAAAATTGCCAAATCTGTGTGTGTATGTGTGTGTGGTAGCGGAAAAAATATATGTTAATTTTGAACATGGTTGTCACCAAAACATGTTTTGAAAGAAAATCTCGATACAAACTAACGTTAAACTAGGTAACCTTGAGTTCTAATCCAAAATATCTGTATTAAATATTAACATACGTTACTTATTTAATTAATGAGAATAACGTCTTATTTGAATGCAGAACTTGGTTGTTTTTTATTTTCGATTACTCAACTCAATTTTGAGTAAATAGATAATATGGGAAAAGGCAGGAAAATGATGATGGCATGCAATTAGTTGAAGCAACAATTAAGGCGCTGACAAGACCCAATTGACCAAAATTGGCTTCTCTTAAGAAAAAAAATTGCTAAATCTGTATAGTTTGTGGTAACGGAAAAAAATATATAATAATTTTGAACATATTTCCCAGAACTTGGTTGTTACCAAAACACGTTTTGAAAAACAATCTCGATATAAACTAACGTTAAACTAACTTCTTGCCTTGAGTTCCAATCCAAAATATCTGTATTAAATATCAACATACGTTACGTATTTAATTAATGAACAAGAACGTTTTATTTGAATGCAGAACTTGGTTGTTTTTTATTTTCGATTACTCAACTCAATTTTGAGTAAATACATAGTTGCTTCATATTTTGCAATAAATTACAAGCGTTGTGTCATCGCGCTTCTCTTTCTTTTCTATGCAATCTGACAGTGACCGCGGTTTAGGTGTTGTCAGCATCTTAACCGCTCGAAGAATATATGTTTATGTTAGGAGTGGCTTTTTACCTACGTCAACCGTGCAATAACAGCAAGTTATCTGCCGTTTCTTATGTTGTATGACTTAGAATACGGTGATCAGAGAGTTGGAATTTCTTTCTATACAAAAAATCACCCAGCGCGAGCATCAGGATAGTCTTAGCACAACCATTCCACAAATCAAGAGCAGTATGCTAAAATATATCAGGAAAAGCTATGCAAACTAAACCCCCTTTTTAACTTTTTCCCAGGTCATATCCTACTAATATTATAAATGCGAAAGTTTGTAATGATGGATGGATGGATGGATGGATGGATGTTTGTTACTCTTTCACGCAAAAAGTTCTGAACGGATTTGGATGAAATTTGGCACACAGATAGTTTATAACCAGGAATAACACATAAGATACTTTTTATCCCGATATACCCACGGGGTCAAAACTTATGCGGGTGACACCGCGGGGCGCATCTAGTTTGTTATAAAAATCACAATCGCAGCAAATCTCATGCGTGATTGTAGTCTGTGGTACTGGCATTCATCTTCAGTTGCTTTCCGCAACCCGTACTCTCAATCCCGGCCTTCCGATTTTTCTCGACGTTTATATCCATTGATTCCAATCGTTGACACATTAAGCACAAAGTTCAATATAGCCGCCACGAGCCACCCCACACCATCCATTATATTCTGGTAATTATAGTGCCTACTCCTTTTGTGGTCATTACTAACACAAAGATTAAACGAGGTTCACCAAAAGTAGACCAGTCAAGGACCTCAAACAAACACAAAATTGTCATTCAAAAATGTATTTGTGTGCCTTTGAATTCTTTATCTTCACGACATAGGGGTCAATTCCCTTGAAACATAATTTTCGAGGGCGGCAAAGTCAAGTTTGTGTGTTGTACGCATCGAATCTTGCGGTCAACTATGGTTTCCGCAACCGGTTGCCACGACAACAGCCCAATAACAAACCTGTCAAATAGCACACGATTTTCCTAAAAGCCGGTTCATCACAAGTAATGACACACTTTTTCAACTAGTATACACGTGAAAATTATGTTTTCGTGACCTCAGAGTGACCTCAATGTTGGTTTGAATATTCTTACTTATGTACTTAGCAAAATATGCCTTTAGATCTTTGAGAAGAAAAATGGATTATGGATTCGGTGACTTCTTGGTTCCAAATGTTGGGGGCCTGCGACAGTACTTTCAAACAGATCCATTTGGGTACGTTATATTGTCTTTCATAAGATATTGTTACGGCTTGTTTCATGTTTTTAGGTTAGCTCATTCTAGATAGAACCATGTAGGTCGAGAACGTAGAGCAGCTGTATTTAGGACAGAATACGACTTCATCATTTGAATATTCTTGAAAACGTTCAGGTAGGTTTGAGAACAGTCTACAGTATCATAATTACACGAGAAACGGAGTCCATCTCCAAGACATGACATGTAGCGACTGACACTTGGCTAATAAGCAATAAAGCCTGATTTACACGGTGCGATTTAATTGCCAGTGGCATGCAATTAGATTTATAAACAACGGTTAGACCTGCTGTATGGATCAGAATGTTGGGCCACAAGAGGGATGAATGAAAGACTGCCGAGATGTAATGCAAAGAGGGATGTATTGTGTTACGAAAATGGATAGAATAAGAAATGAGTATACTGAAAAGTTGTGTGGAAATAGGTTGTCATGGTATGGGCATGTGATGCAGAGGAATGAGGGAAATGTCGCCACGACAGTTTTGAGTATGAATGTGGCCATGCACATTTATTCATAAAACTGTCGTGGCAACAGAAGAAACGATGGATGGACTGTGTGAAAGATGATATGGCTAGAAAGGGGGTGACTACAGAGATGACAACTAATAGAGGAGTATGGAAGAAAATGACGTTGCGCGGTCCCGAAATAAATTGGGAAAGGGCAGGAAAATGATGATGGCATGCAATTAGTAAAAGCAACAATTAAGGCGCTGACAAGACCTAATTGACCAAAATAGTAAATAGTAATTGACCTAAATCTGTATAGTTTGTGGTAACGGAAAAAAATATATAATAATTTTGAACATATTTCCCAGAACTTGGTTGTTACCTAAACACGTTTTGAAAAAAAATCTCGATATATACTAACGTTAAACTAACCTCTTGCCTTGAGTTCCATTCCAAAATATCTGTATTAAATATCAACATACGTTACTTATTTAATTAATAACAAGAACGTCTTATTTTAATGCAGAACTTGATTGTTTTATTTTTTCGATTACTCAACTTACTTTTAAGTAAATAGATAATATGGGAAAGGGCAGGAAAATGATGATGGCATGCAATTAGTTGAAGCAACAATTAAGGCGCTGACAAAAGAATTGCTTCATATTTTGCAATAAATTACAAGCGTTGTGTCATCGCGCTTCTCTTTCTTTTCTATGCAATCTGACAGTGACCGCGGTTTAGGTGTTGTCAGCGTCAAGTTAAAGTCTAAACTGTGAGACTATGTAACTCAGTTATTGTATATCACAGGCAAGAAAGTTGCATCGTGTAAGTGGGGCTTAGATATGTGTCTAGCCTTTTCCCGACTATGTTGAGGTCGGCTTCAGTATATCTGGATGCAGCTGAATACCAGTATTTTACATGGAGTGACTGCCTATCTGACCTTCACAATCCAGTTCCTGGGTGAAGGGTCTCGCAGACAGGCGCGACGCGACAGCGCGAGGCGACACTAGTAGCACAATTTCAATGAAAAATGAAAGTGTCGCGCTGCCTGTCGCGCCCGCGATATCGCGCCAGTCTACACGAGCCTTAATACAATATCCCTTAGTAAGACTGGTTGTCAGTTTTGGGCTTCTGACGACCCTTAACGACTGTCAAAGATTCACGAATGACAGCCGGGATCAACGGCTTAATGTGCTTTCCGAGGCACGGAGGGGTCTTGGTATGTAAATTGATCACCCATCCTCGGATCAACCGCGGCAAGCGTAGCTTAACCTGATCGTTCGACCTGTGCGGCTGTTATTACTTAGCCACAAGCCTCACAAGGCTTAGTCAAGTGTCTAATTTATTTATTTATTCTACCACTGAAACGCCATACAGCAATTATACCACAGACCAAAACATTACTTCATGTGCTGCTTTCCATCAATCTTGTGCGCAGTGGACATCGAACGGGAGGCGATGGATCACGCACGCTCACTCAGCGTCAAGAATAAAAAAAAATGTATTGTTAAACAAGTGCATACAGAGTCTCCACCTGGCACCTGAGGGTCTGTTTAAGGTGGCCAAACGAATTAGGGTACCATGAAGAAGCGTCCTGTTCAACCATTTTTTTTCCAGAGAAAATTAGTGATGCTCTCTCATACCAGGGCAATAAAGCCATTAAATACGGGCTGCAATATAAATATAAATTTATGATAAAAACTACTTGTTACAACATTACATATAGCCATAAATATTAGCCACGTAATGTTAATTTATAACGTATGCGATAACTATTTAACCCAAGCAACGTGCCTTAATAAATTGTTATAAAATCAGGTCGACAATTGTTTTATAAAGCCTACGAGCGTTGTGTTTTAAGGCAGGGATTGCATGAAGAAAAATATAAAATTGCTTTTCCATTACGACGGTTTCAAAGAGCAATTGCTTGTTAAATATAATAGTTTGTATTCTTAAAGACTTTTACAAACAAGCGCGACACGCGACGCGACACAAAGGCACCGCTTGTAGTGCTACACGCGGTGTCTTAGTGTCGCGTCGCGTGTCGCGCCTGTTTGAAGGAGCCTTAACTGTTCTTAGGGTTCCGTACATTCGAATGAATAAACGGAACCTTTATAGAAGCACTCGTGTGTCTGCCTGTCCGTCTGGCACAGCCAATTACTGGGCCGATTCAAGTTGAAACTTGGTACACATATTCATTTCTGTGACTCAATTACGGATGTGTAACGTAAATAAATGAATTTTGAATATGACTTCTGGGGGGCAAATTAGAAAAAACAAAAAAGTTTTGCATACTGCTGTACCGTGTGACATATTAAACGGAAAGGCTTGTTGTGAGGGTCTCAAATATTTGTTTAATAATTTTAGAATAAACGGGTTTAAAGTTATTTAAGAAAATTGATGAAAATAGATCATTCTGCCCCATTATCTCCCAAACTACTTTGTCTTCAATTTTGAAAAAAAATGCAGAAAATAGTTATTTACTTATAGATTTGAGGAAGTATATAAATATATATTTCAGGTGTTAAAATAACATGGTAAATCTCTCAATATTGTGCGTACAAACTTACATTTGCATTTAGAAGGTATGGGAGAACATGTTTTTCAACTACAATGTTATGTTTGTTCTTGGGACAAATTATCTTGGGATAAAAAATGGTAGATAACTCAATTTACGGAACCTTAGGGTTCACAATGAATATGTTATCTACCATTTTTTTAAATCATTATCATCATTTGTCCGGTTTTTTTACCAACATGTCTGGCTGTCAATTTTTAATAGTTATGCTCATCTTGTGGGCGTAAATCAAGTCTTTCTATTTACCGTAGATATGCATTGGGTAGACGATTACCCACAGACATCAAACTAGCATGGTTTGTGTAATTTTTATACAAGGTGTTGATTTGCATCCTCGTCAAATTTCAGGAGGATGCTAAGAAGGACATATATAATCAAATAAAGTTACGATACCTGCTCAATAATCAATACATACTTGTTTTTTTAGTTATTTATGTTTGACAGTATTTTAGAATACACCACTTTCACAGAATCACCCCGTTGCGTATGCGGTAGTGTGAGTGTAAAAGGGCAGTTACAGTGCAGTATCACACGGGCCGCGTTTTAACCTGCGTTTCGCTCACATGCCAATTTCCGAAAATTAGAAAAAAATGACCTTATTTTATTATTGAATCGTGTCGAGAATCATTAGCATAGTTACCTCCTTGAATTTGACGACGATGCACAACGACACCTTGTATAGATTGCAATTGGCGTACTATTGAGAAGCTATTGCCTCTACCACGACGAAATTCAATGTTTGTAAAGTGAACTAGTACTGTGATCATTGAAGTAAGTTGAACTGGCAATGGGCCGGCCATATTAGCCGTAGAACTGATGACCGTTGGGGTAGACGTGTTCTGGAGTGGAGTCCGCGAATCGGCAGACGTAAGGTAGGACGCCCTTAGGCTAGGTAGAGCGACGATCTTTGCAGGGTGGTTGGTAGCAGCTGAATGAGAGTTACCGAGAATCGAGCTGAATGGCGTGCAATTGGAGATGCCTATGCCCAGCAATGGACTGTTATGAGCTGATGATGATGATGATGATGATGATGATGATGTCTCTGATCATTAAAGTTAGACCTCAAGGTCTAACCTCGCACTCTAGCCCGTAAGGATTGAATCGGATTTCACCATATAACACTGCTGGCCGTACACTTACACAACTCAATCATCACGCCCGGAAGAGTTGCATCATCATACAGCTTCTTCCATAAAACACTATAGGACACCAGATCGAAGGCTTTTGTAAGATCAAGAAAACACGCGTACACGGGGGTTTTCCTGTCCGTGAAGTATCTGACAATGTGCTTGACACAAAGAATAGCATGCTCTGTTGAAAGCCCAGCTCTTAAGCCAAATTGGGCATCGTGTAGCGACAAACGTTTATTTAATTCCTTGTCAAGAACACTGATCCAAACTTTGGCAATAAGCGTTGCCAACGATATGGGCCTATAGTTATTTATATCACACGCTACTCCAGTTCGATTTTTTACTATCGTTGCAACTAAGGTGAAAACCTTAGTTGCAACGATAGTAAAAAATTAGATCATCTTCAGGCAGATAAGTATGTGAGAAGCAGAAGTTGAAAAACATTCAAAACAAGCTGCGCCTCCGAGTGCGCATGTCAAACATGTTTGTTCCAACCTATCACTGGTTTTCTTTGGGTTTGATCCGGCCCACAGTAACAAACACATGACGCTTCGCTTAATATTTCAACAATTTCATAGTACACTCTATCAAAGATGGATCATTAGTGCACAATTTATCACTACATTTTCTATATTCAGAAGGAAAATCACCCAGTCTTAGTGTCGTCGTACATCAATTCTTATTTAAGCCAGTTTGCTGCTCGTCGTACATAATTCATAGATAAATCAGTTTGTTGCAACTCTTTCACCCCATATGATCTTATTGCATTTACTGACAAAGCTTTTGGACTTAATTCTAAGCATATTAAAGTTACTTATTATTTCTCATGTTATATGGTCAGATGAATAAACGTTGTGGGGTACACAGTGATCTTAACAACATTGAACCATAATTGTCACTTACATATGTATAAAGTTTTTTTTTTATGTTCTAATAATAAAGGCTGAGATATAAACAAAATTGCATTTACAACTGCACGCAGGTCATGTGTTGTTGGCCTTATCGTCAATTGAAGATCAGCTCAATGTCACAATCATTTAATCAATTTACACTGTCAGGTTTATTTTTATCCCAATGTCGTCTTCAATAATTTAAAGGAATTGTTTTAATTCATAGTGTGATTATTATGTTTGAACTGGTACTGTGATATTGAAGCTCAGGCTGGAAGGTTATTGAATCCAAATGTTGGCCAAATTCCTAGTGTGCTTGATGGTTTTTTCCTCAAACACATTACTGGGAAAATGAATCACTTTCCAAGAATCTGATGCAGTTTCTATATCACTAAGTATATTTATGATGGTAAAGACCTGGAAGGCCAGTCTCAGTTCTTCTATAATATCATTATAAGCTTTCCATTACGAGTTCGGGGCTTTAGCTGGTTTTAGTTGTTTAAGAATAATTTATGCAATATTAGGTAATTGGATTATTTATTTGAGCTCATCATATAGTTACTTGGATTTAAAGTCTTGCTAATCTGGTGGCTGCCTTTATTGTATTGAAATCTGTCCCTAATATACTTACCATATTGTAATCTGTACCATATTATTTTTTTTCGCAGTCCGACATCCGGCTTCCACCAAATGGCCAGGATGATGGATCGAATGATGGTCGAAAGTCTCCAACCGTTCGGGTTCGCGCGAATGTCAACAGGTAGTAGTCAGAGCGGAGGGGGTAAGAAGGACGATACAGATCCCCCTGTACCTCGCGATGGACTAAGAACAGAGCAAAGCGAAACGAGAAGAGAGCGAGCTAAGGGCCATCCCACTGACACCCACGCCGCCACGGGGACGCGGCATACACCCACACAAAGTGAGCATTCAATGGGTATGGGGTTCGTAAGAACGAGAGAGATTAGTTTTATTTAGGAGCAGATAAAACAGCATCAACGTCTTTGTTGATTTCTGAATGAGGGGAAAACATTGTATTGTCATAATTATAAATTTTCCAATACTCACAGTGCTTCATGCACTTGAAAGTAAGAATAGCTTACTTTATATGGATTCAGAAAGCCCATTTTGTTTTGCGATCCACTAAAAAGTAACCGGATAGCCACGAATAAAACCTTAGAACAGGCACTAATTTCAGGAAATAGAGTACAATTTTGTGCATCAAATCAAATTTACATCTATTAACAAAAATCTTGTTACAGTTGTCAAACCATCACAGATAGTGCACATAACTGATAAGGCTCCCGATCAACAGAAGAACCCAGACCCAACCACAGAAAAATGGGCGGGCACATTACGGCGTCGTGAAACCGTATTACCGGCAATAGGCAGGAAGTCTTCAGTGGGCAGTGGAAAAATGCAGGTCACTAGATCGGTCGATAGACTTTCTAGGACAGGAAAGACTCGACCCCTTATTCCTATAAAACCAAGACTCAGAAGAAAAGATGTGCCTAACGAAGGTGCTGATGTCACGATATTTGAGAAGGATGAAAAGGTGTTCGATGCGACAGGATATGAACTGCATTTGGTAGAGACGTTGGAAAGAGATATTTTGCAGAGGAACCCTGATGTTCGCTGGAAGGATGTCATAGGACTTGATGATGCAAAGTCCGTTTTGCAGGAGGCGGTGGTTCTGCCGCTGGTAATGCCTGATTACTTTAAGGTAAGAAGCATCTTATTGTCATCGGCATACAAGTTTTTGTATGTATTGTAGATGAAATGCTAGTTTACAAACTAAGTATTTACATAGCAGCGTTTTTATTTGTTATTGATTGTTCAATAACCGTTACTAATCACGGAACACAAAAGTCGTAAATCTGTAACATAAACTTAGCTACTAATAACAGATGAACAATGGCCATAATTAAGCAATAGTAAAAGTATTACCGTTTTATTACAAATTGCCTTTTACAACCAGAAACGATATTTAGTCAAAATATATTTTTATACAGGCTATTTTAAATTTGCTAGCCGAAACACGATAAAATAAAAAGATATGTTTTTTGGGAGGTCAATGACCGCCGTTAGTGTCGTTATTTGGTTATTTGAAGTATAAGTTGAAAAAAACAGTTTTCTTATGTTTTATCGTGTTTAGATATCGACACCCATCGCGTCTGCGGAGTTTAGCTAGCCCATTTAAAATAACACTGTATAAGTGTATATATGTCATAGCCGAATTGTATAATACGGCGTATTATAAAACGTGTAGCTGAAATACATAAGGGCGCTTTTCTCTATTACCGCTGATTGAAGTTTAGCAATGTATTACGGCTAAATAAACGTACGCCGCATTGTGATAGCGCATTGCGTCCTACAATGCGGCTGATCAACGATCCGCCATAATATAATTTAGCGCGTCGCTTTGTAGTTTTTAGTTCCAAATACCATTTATGCGACCAACTTGGATGTACCGCTCGCCGGCCACTACCGCGGCACTACTCGCTTCGCTCGCTCGGCTCGCGCGCGGTTGGTCACAGTTCTAACCTAACCTAACCTAACCTAACCCATTTAGTCAGGGTGCCACTAGCGGCGATAGGGCTAAAGGTTGGCCGCCGTTTTGGCGAATGTATCATTACATTTTGGCTAAACGTCAATCAGCCGAAATAGAAAAAAGAGCCTTTATGTATTTCGGCTAGATTTTTTGTAATGTGCCGTATTATACAATTTGGCTGCGTTATATATGTGTATATATAACGATATTCGGAATTAGGAAATTTCGAGGACTTTTGTTACCGATGTAAATCACCTACCTAATCTTGGTGTAGCCTAGTTTAAATTGACGATTTGCGTGAGGCGGCTAACGGTCAATGCTCATTTGTTTACCCGTTCTTGCAAAAGTTTGTTCTTTAGGTTCGTGTCGGGTAATCGAATTATGGTTGACTGTAAAATGTGAAGAGAAATGGTTTGTAAAAATATACATAAAATTAAGAGCGGTTACGAAATGTTGCCATTTTAAATATTATATTTATATAAAGATAAAAATGATAAAATAAAAAAATAAAATAGATCTATTTTATTTTTTATTTAATCATTATTATCTCATTATATGCTAAACCGGTTGACCACTACCAGCGCTGGGGCTCTGTCTCGCATAGGGTCGCAGCATTATGCTGAGTGATGGCCGTTTTACGTTGATGTGACGCATATTTTCCCCAACATTTTGTTTGTTTTCTTTCTTTACACGTCATGTTTACCGCAACTAAACGTATTTTATTTATTTTTAAACATTGTATTGGATGTTGAGAAAGGATTTTTATCAGTTCGCAGTAATTTCAGCTACTTCATATTGAATTCAAAGCTTTCAACTAAGACCTCTACATTTGTTCGTCTGTTTTAACAAACACAAGCTTTAATACGTAGTTGCGTGATTAGAAATTCGTTTTAAAACACTGCGGCACGTGACGTACCCGCGTTTTGCTTGACTTCGCGCGTCCAGTGTCGCGCATAATATCAATAATAGTCAGTCTGTGTTCTACGCTGGTTTAGGCCTTGAACCACTCCAACGTGACCACCGCACGCTATGTTCAGCGGAATATTTAGGCTAGAAATTTGGCCTAGATTTTTGAAGGGGTTTAAAATAATGTTGATTAAAGAGTTTGTTTGTTAGGTTTATCAAAAAAACAAAGAGAATACTTTTTACGATTATGCAACACAAACAAGTCTTCAAAGTTTACTTCTTCAGTAGGTATTATGTGCTAGAATTACTTAAATAAGAATTGAGCATTATTTGTGCAGACGACCATAATTGGTTAAACCTCATTTACATACCCACCGCAGGTAGCACACTGACACGGTATACATGACGTACCCTCCACAGGTAGCACACAAACACGGTATACATGACGTACTCACCACAGGTAGCACACTGACACGGTATACATGACGTACCCATCACAGGTAGCACACTAACACGGTATACATGACGTACCCACCACAGGTAGCACACTAACACGGTATACATGACGTACCCACCACAGGTAGCACATTATCACGGTATTCATGACGTATCCGCCACAGGTAGCACACTGACACGGTATACATGAGTTACCCACCACAGGTAGCACACTAACACGGTATACTTGACGTACCCACCACAGGTAGCGCACTAACACGGTATACATGACGTACCCACCACAGGGAGCACACTCTAGGCAATATATAAAAAAAATATGCTTGACAACATTTTATATTTTCAAGATGCTTATATTATCAGCTTAAAATTACATCTAAAAATAAGACACCCATTTTTTTTTTGTTATTTTTAAGTTTTGTTGTTTTCATTCATAGACATAAAATAACTTTGAAATTCTTTCTTTTCTAAGCAGACAATAAACGCCAAAATACAAGCTGTTGTTTTGAACCTGCACAACATTTCAGGAGGTTGTTATGAAACTCGTAAATAATCGTATAACAATACGATACCAAGTCAATAATCAATAATACTTTTTATTTTAGATTTTAAAATTTTATCTTTTCTTTTTATTTATTTTTTTAACTTTTTTTTTTTTTTTATTATTATTTTTTTTTTTGTTGATTCGGGTCGAGAATCACTAACATAATTACCTCCTAAAATGTTTTGCAGGTCCAAAACAACACCTTGTATATGAAACCATAGTCTGTCGCCAAACATTCCTATGTCATAATATATCACTATAGAATGAGAGTCTGTTTTATGTAAAAGCGTTTTACTGACACCATCGCAAGATTTTCGTTTTTTTATGGTTCCGTACCCAAATGGTAAAACGGGACCCTATTACTAAGACTCCGCTGTCCTTCTGTCTGACCGTCTGTCACCAGGCTGTATCTCATGAACCGTGATAGTTAGACAGTTGAAATTTTCACAGACGATGTATTTCTGATGCCGCTATAACAAATACTAAAAACAGAATAAAATAAATATTTAAGGGTACAACAGACATGTTTTTTTTAGATAACTAGCTGCGCCCCGCGGTTTTTATTTGTTAAAGTTTTGATCCCGTGGGAATATCGGAATAAAAGGTATCCTATGTCCTAATCCAGATCATGGTCTACCTATGTGCTAAATTTCATCCAAATCCATTCAGCCGTTTTAGCGTGAAAGAGTAACAAACATACATACAAACTTTGTCGTCCGAATTGCACTTGGCTGGTTCTTATCATTATTTTTACTCAAACAATTCGCTAAAAAAATAAAAAAGGTAGGTTATATCTTATTTTTAGCGTGTATTGGGCAATCTCATCAATCAAGTCTCGGCCCAGAATTTGGCTACAACTTGGGCACCTTCAGTAGCGTCGATCAGTTCCTGTAACGTGCAGACAACAACACCCGAATTGCGTAATAAACTATCATAAACAATCTGAATGATTTTGAAGGATATTGCTAATCCATTGCTTCATATGTTCGGAATATTTGTCTGCTCAACAACGTAAAAAATGCAATTAACGTTGTTGAACTGTCAAAATGAAACCCATTGCTACTGATAGTGTGTTAACGCAATTACCCCGCAGGGTACGCAGGACATAATATATTAGGACGCTGACAACACCTAAACCGCGGGCACTGTTAGATTGCATAGAAAAGAAAGAGAAGCGCGATGACACAACGCTTGTAATTTATTGCAAATTATGAATCAATTATCTATTTACTCAAAATTGAGTAATCGAAAATAAAAAAACAAGTTCTGCATTCAAATAAGACTTTGTTGTTATTAATTAAATACGTAACGTATGTTGATATTTAATACAGATATTTTGGATTAGAACTCAAGGTAAGAGGTTAGTTTAACGTTAGTTTGTATCGAGATTTTTTTTCAAAACGTGTTTTGGTTCTGAGAAATATGTTCAAAATTAACATATTATATATTTTTTCCACTACCACTAACTACAGATTTGGCTTTTTTTCTCTTAAGAGAAGCTTATTTTAGCCAATTGGGTCTTGTCAGCGCCTTAAGTGTCCCATCGTTTGTGGAACAGCATCAGATTTACACACCTTTACTTATACTTCTCATTAGGGCATCCGTCGACCTTGGAAGGGCGTGCTCCTCACGGGTCCCCCAGGCACCGGCAAGACATTGCTAGCCCGGGCCGTCGCGACCGAGTGCCGCACTACGTTCTTCAACGTCTCGTCTGCTACCCTCACGTCCAAGTACAGAGGAGACTCCGAGAAACTCGTGCGACTGTTGTTTGATATGGTGAGTCGCACTGTTTTATTAAAATTTATAACATAACATTACACGTGTAATCCCGGATGGTCAAGCAGAGGTACCTATAGTACACCTACATTTCATCAGGTTTAAGTAATAATACGTGAGCCTATTGCTATCAACCGGGCAGAAATCCAGACTCCGGGCTGTTATTGAGAAATTCCTGATGGAAAACTCCATAACACTTTGCTCGACATGGGAATCGAACTCAGGACCGCGTGCTCACGGCGCAGTAGCGTTTGCGACCTCTAGACCAACGAGGCAATCAAATTGAATTCATCAAACAAGATAAAATAAAACTAGAAGATGTTACCGTTTCATCACTTTACGAGAACCTTCGTCCTGAAGCTATCTTAAATATAATACTAGGAGTTCTCTCATCAAGGCTCCTACATACTGGCGCGACTTGTCGCGCGACGCGACGCGACACAAAGGCACCGCTTGTAGCGCTACACGCACAACAAGTCGCGCCAGTATGTAGGAGCCTTTATTGTGCGAAGACTTTACATTTACATTTAGAACGTCATATAAGATACAAAGGCACCACACAGGGTAGAGTGGAAGGCTATTGGGTCTTAACATTTGCCCAGCAGTGGGACAATTACACAGGTAACCATTATAGCCAGCCCTTTGGGAAAACGAGGCGTGATATTATGTATGTATGTGTATGTAAAAACCAATATGAGGATATAATGCATGGCTACGAGAGAATGGCATTTTCTAATCTTTCGCCTCACATGAGAGAGATCCTTATTCAATGACCATCTCTTAAACTTACTCGCTGAAAACCAGCGCTGGGGCTCTGTTTCACATAGGGTCGCAGCATTATGCTGAGCGTTGGCCGTTTTGCGCGGATGTGACGCATATTCTCACCCAAATTGTTTCTTTTATGTGTTTGTGTTCCTTCTTTGCGTCATGTTTACCGCAAATAAACGTATTTTTCTTTTCTTCTCTTTTTTTACTCTAGGTGATTCCTTCAATGTTGAAGGAAACACCTTAATGCTCTCAATAAAATTGCAGGCAGCATTCTACGCTCCGAGCACGATATTCCTAGACGAGGTGGATTCCCTGTGCGCTGTCCGTGGCGCCGACTCTGAACACGAGGCCTCCCGAAGATTCAAGGCGGAGCTGCTCATACAGATGGATGGGCTGGGTGCTCCTTTGTAAGTCTTATTATAGGTTGGAGAACATGCTAATGGCTTATCAGATGAAAGACCCACTATAGCACCGGAACAAGAGAAAGTGTCGAGAAGACTTTGTCAGCTTGATTTGACGACATTGCCAGGTGACGGAAATAGATTTTCTTCCCCGAATCAACTTTTTATAAGCAAATTAACAAAGGGAAGCAAACCAAGTAAGATAAATGAGCTAATTATCTTGATAAGATTAGTCTCTTCTACAAACGCATACAAATGTTCTAATCCTGCTTCTTTAGTACAAACATGATTGTACCTTGTAGTTACTACATCAAGTGCGTATTTTACTGCCTAACGTCTATTATAGTGTGGGTTCATTCCTTTTGTAGTGGCACAACCGGCAATATGGGTGAATCGAATAAATTTAGATTTGCATTTTAATTATACAGATATTCCTTAAAAGTCGTCTCCAATTACATCATATTTTCAAATTTGAGACGCTGGCAACAGGTAAACCGCGGTCACTGTCAGACTGCATAAAAAAGAAAGAGAAGCGCCATGACACAACGCTTGTAATTTATTGCAAAAAATGAAGCAATTATCTATTAACTCAAAATTGAAATTGAAAATTGAGTTGAGTAATCGAAAATAAAAACAACTAAGTTCTGCATTCAAATAAGACGTACTTCTTATTAATTAAATACGTAACATACGTTGATATTTAAATACAGATATTTTGGATTAGAACTCAAGGTAAATGTTTAGTTTACCGTTAGTTTGTATCGAGATTTTTTTTCAAATTGTGTTTTGGTCAAGTTCTGAGAAATATGTTCAAAAATAAAAAAAATAAATTCCGCTACCACAAACTATACAGATTTGGCAAGAAGCCTACTTTGGTAATTTGCCTCTTGTCAGCGCCTTAAGACAAATTAAATCTATGATGAGGATGATATTATTTTGTTTCAGCCATCGAGATAAAATCATAATGGTACTAGCAGCGACGAATCACCCGTGGGACATCGATGAAGCTTTTAGAAGACGATTCGAGAAGAGGATCTACGTCGGTCTGCCTGATGGTACGGTGGTGATGGCTGGGGCGTAATTGAGTAATACACTTACAATGGCAATGGTTTTCATTTTGACTGTTCAACAATATTCATTGTGTTATTTAAGCTATTGAGCAAACGTATTTTTGATACATATGAAGCAGTGGATTAGCAATTTCCTTCAAAACTCTTTGGATTGTGATTGGAAGTGTGTTACGTAATTAAATTGCGGGGCTTATTTGCTTATTGTAGTTTGATTAAGACGCTGACAACACCTACACTGCGATCACTGTCAGACAATGCACGGTATACATAAATTAAGCTTTTCATGGGGTCAATTTAACATAACTTACTGCTACTACGAGGCATGCCTTTTAAGTTTTGTCGTTTGAAGAAAAAACACAACTAGAACCTTATAGTACTTTTTATTGTTTTTCAAAGTATTCACCACGTTGCTTAATACACTTTTCCATTCGCTCAAACCAGTTATTATAACATTTATTCCACTCTAAAGTGGGGGTGTTCAAAATGGCCGACTTGAAAGCGTCGACTGCTTCTTCACCGGACTGGAACCTTTGACCACGAAGCCTTTTCTTAATTTTAGGAAAGGTAAAGAAATCGTTAGGGCTTAGGTCAGGACTGTATGGAGGATGGTCAAGAATTTCTACTTTTTCCTGCTTCAAATACTCAATCGTTTGACGAGCGCTGTGTGAGCCTGCGTTGTCGTGGTGCAGGATGATGCGTCGCTTTGAGTTAGATTTTCGAAGTTCGGCGATGACTTGTGGTAACCGTTCCCGCGTTAACCGTTCTACGATCTTCAAGTGCAATAGTTGCAACATGGCCGGTTTTTCCAATGAACGTGGCCACCATCTTCTTTGAAGTGCTTCGAGAACGAACAACTTTAGTCGGCTTTGGCTCGTCTTGAAAGACCCAGATTGTATTGAGGTTTCTTATACCATTTGACGCGGGCCGCCTTGTGATCGTCGGAAAGCAGATGCGGTATCCAACGGCAAACTAGTTTTCTCACACCAAGCGCTTCAAGCAAGATCTTCTGAATGGTTGTCCCTGAGATGCCTAATAGAGCCTCTATCTCTCGATACGTCACATGACGATCTTCGAGAATTAGTTGTCTCACAGCAATGATGTTATCTTCAGTGAAGGCGGATTTTGGGCGGCCATTGCGAGATTTGTCACTAACACTAGTATGCCCACGCTAGAATTCTAAATACAGATGTTCTATGTCACGAAGTCCGTTTGGCTATGAATGTTGTCAAGCGTGCACATGCACATTGTTTTTGTGTGCGTAACCTCGAGAGCGCTCAGTGTCGATCGGGACACGGTCCGGATCAGTAGTGATTTTTAGTTCGCGCCAAATTGTTTCACGGAGTAAGGTCAGCATGGCAACAAAACGAAGAAGAGTTGTCCATAGTGAGGTAATATTTATTTATACGTTTTCAATTAAAATGTTATACAAAGATACTTAATATAGCAATAGAAGTATTTATAAAATGAATGTTTTTTTGTGTTATAAAATGTTTATATTACTTAATTATTTTGATTACATTTTGTTTTAGGGTCGAAACATGATAGCTAGTGTTTATCATTTTCTGCGAGAAGAATATGAATTTACAAAATCATTAATGGAACTCAACTGTGATTTGTCTCATTTACGAGACATTACACGCCGTACAGCTGAAGCTACGGGTGTGAGCCAAAAAACAGTTCAAAGAATATTAAAAGAAGAGAAGGAATTGCCATCCACTTCATCAAAATTCACTTCACCTATGAAGAAAAGGAGAAAGCGAGATAATAAAGTGGATATAGATAATTTTACAGCCGATGTGGTTCGCATTACTGTACAAGATTTCCATATTGTCCATAAAGAAATTCCAACATTAGCTAAGTTAAGAACAGCATTGAATGAAAAAATCGGATTCGAAGGTTGTTTAGAAACTGTTCGGAAGTTACTGTTGAAATTAGGTTACAAGTGGCGCAAAACAGAGAACAACCGTAAAGTCTTGACGGAGCGTCATGATATACAAATGTGGCGTTTAAAATATTTAAAAAAAATTACAGAGTACCGCTCTCAAAGTCGGCCCATTGTCTACACCGATGAGAGCTACGTCCTTTCGACACACGTGCGAAACAACACCTGGGCAAAAAAAAAAAGGAAAGAACTCCGTTTTTAAAAAAAAATAGCACAGGCACTCGCTTTATTTTAGTGCACGCGGGAACCAAGGATGGTTCTATTGTCAGGCCTCTCTCTCTTTCTCTGATGATGTTTGATGGTCGTGTGGTGCGTCGTAGGTAAATATCCGCCGTAAACGTCTATATTTAAACATATCTTTATGTTTAAATATAGATGTATTTATCCACTACTGTAGGACACAGACCTCCTCACTGTGAGCGGGAGTTGGCCGTAATCCACCACGCAGGCCCAGTACGGGTTGGTAGATGTCACATGTCTTCGAATTTTTGGTTCCAGGACATGCCGGTTTCCTTACGATGTTTTCATTCACCATTTTGAGCAGTGGTGATGTAATAATTTACACAAAGTAAAGTGCCTACCTGGGTTCGAACTGTACTTCACTGCGCCACATCTGCACTGCAGGTCTAATTAACATGTTGTTTCATTTCTATATTCCAAAATTTTCGTAATTACACCTACCACTGATTGTCACTGTTTGTCAGTTTTACTAGCTTTAAGTATTAAATATATACATAAACTGTTAATTTCTCAGAAACAACAAGAATGAGCCTCTTGAAGCTGTGTCTACGAGATGTTACGCTGGCTGAGACCGTTCGTCTAAAAGAAGTCGCATCACAACTGTCCGGGTACAGCGGCTCGGATATCAGTAATCTTTGTAGGTAAGACATAGGCACATCATGTTTTATTTATTTATGTTTAACTTTAATACGGAAATCTGCCAATTAGATAAAATAAATAAGAAGTGTGGCGCTAAATGTGGAGCGGAGAGCGTAAGCTCTAAGAAAGTAGATGAAATTATTAATAACTGGGTTAAAATTCATTTTTTAATCGCAAATAGTAATTTGACATTTCAAATTTTTGTCGTTTATTTTTTCAATTTCGTGTTTGACATTTGCACCTGTCAAATTAATATGTGGAATTAATAAACGAACTTTAGTTGACTGTTATGTGATTTAACATAATTATCATTGATAAGATTTCATTCACTTGCTGGCTTTTTGTCGTGCCTTTATTGGCCTACTTGAAGTAAATGATTTGACTTCGCTTAGAATCTGTCTAGAAAATACGTGTGGAAAAAACCTGGCGAGTCTTGGCCAAATGGTGGATGGGCACCGTGGCACTTTTTTGCCATAAAACTAGGCCAATTAGCTAGCGTTTTTTATTTTATATTCAGGGACGCAGCAATGATGACGATGCGCCGGAAAGTAGCTGGCAAAACTCCAGACGAAATACGAAAGCTGAGCCGATCCGAATTGGAGGCTCCTGTTTCAAACGAAGACTTGAACCTTGCTATCGAGAAGACCAGGTACACGAGAAGAATAATGCCGTTGGATTTTCAACTTTCGGCGCTAACCCGAGGGTTGAACATTCAACGGCGGGCTTTTATTTAGGCATTCATTTTGCGTGTCGCTTGGTGTTAGCGAAAACGGGCATAAGCATTTTTAGTTGATGTTTAACTTGTCATATTTTACAGAATGTGAGTGGCATAATTAAGGGGCTCATCATTGTGAAGAAGATGCTTGTGGAAGGCCTATGTCCAGCAGTGTCATTTATATGTTACAATGATGACGAATGTCAACGGCAAAAAAAAAAACTATTAAGAAGTTATATGTGCAACTCGGCGAGTTTAAAAGGGCTAATTATTTTCCAGGCGACTAACAACTTAAAGGGGGACTAACTGTATGCTACTAAAAAAATAAAATGGGTAGCAAAAATAATAGGTTAGCAGCTACAGTGAAGTAGCATTTTAAGTATAAACTCATTTGGGTTAGGTTAGGTTAGAACAGTGACCACTAACGCGCGAAGGCGAGCGAGCGAAGCGAGCGAGCCGCGGCAGCGGCCGCCGAGCGTTAGATCCCCTCGTTTGTTGGTGACTCTGCTACCAAAACAAAAACACGATGCTAGTTTAAATTAAAACAAAGCTAACAATTGATTATTAAGCTGCTACTTTATACTTAAAATGCTACTTTACTGTAGCTGCCAACTTATTATTTTTGCTACCCATTTTAATTATTTTTAAAACCCTAAATCAGATTAGTTTGTCGCCGTGTTGAAAACAAGTAACACAATCTGCATAAATATGGGTGTAAACGCGTAAACGCGGGCTTAGCAATAATTCAGTTGTGGCCTTTGGTTCCAGACGGACAGTATCAGACCAGGACGTGACCCGTTACAACACCTGGATGACCAAACACGGATCCTCCTAGCGCCGCGCCTGGGCTCTCCGAGCCCTGCTGCAGAAACTGCGCAACGGCTAAACATCTGCACAATGACGTAGCCTGCTTCTGTGACACCCCAATTACACGATGCAAGTTGGTTACCTGTGGCGTACAATAATATTGTAGCAACTGAAAATCTGAATCGTATAAACACTGTATAGACGGTGCAACTTCTATTGTTGCTTCTCATTATGGCATGCTCCAGGCAATAAAATCGCACTGTGTAATAAGGCTTTAGGCTGACGACTTTAAAAGGAATATTTTGGAATCCACAGACCCGTTTTGATGTACACACCTCGTGTCTCTATTATTAGGATTGTCTTCAAATTAACGAGTTTTACAAAGTTTAACATACGTTTGACATTGTCAATGCTTTCCTCTGGGACCTTTGTCACCAGTGACACCTGTAGATATAGCGGTTATCAAATTCTTAACGAGTCTAATTCCGCTTAATCTTTCAGTTACTCGTACTTGAATGTTTGGCTTAGTTATTTCATACACTTCGGTATTTTTTATACGAAAATATAGCAACGTGTAGTTTTTTCACTTCCATTAAAAATCTTGGTAACCCTTCAACTACGCGAAATAACCTAGTGCAAAGAGTGAGTTTACCATTTTCACGATTTATTCTTGGTCATATATGAATGAAAAAAATAATTATTAGCCACTAGAGTTCAATGACATGTATTTTAGTGTAAGTTGTAACTACTTGTTCCATACGGGTACTAGTTTTTGTCTGTGTAAAGTGAAAAGCGTCAGCCTAATTCAGATGCGATACGTCACTTGCGTAGATATCGATGCAATATTTGGACTGAATTGAGTGGACATTAAAAATTCATAAGTGTAAATTATAGTATGGTGTGAAACTTTAAAGCTTTTGTGGTTTTGATCAGTGTGGACATTGGATAATATTGTCTGCGTTGTCTTTAAGTAGTGTCGGGTAAAGAGGATGGTATAGAAGTTTGAAGGAAGTTACAAGTGGAACTTGATGATCTAAAACAATTGAACGCTCCATTTGTTTTCTGCTGAGTTTGATGATAACTTTGACGAATTAATGTGGCTTCTGTAAAATACAGCAACACCTCACCACTCGGTTAGAGTTATAAAATTGTGGCGGCATCTACATCGCCACGTGCGTACTACCGCGTGCGCAGGCAGTTTACTGCGCGCAGATCTATGACATTATTGGCGTAAACAAATATGGCCATATTAATTCAACCGAGTACAGTTTACATAATTATAGAGATTTGATATTTCTACATAAGATGCACTTTAACGGATAGTTTAAAAAAAATGTAAAAGAATCAATAAATGATCTACTGCACGATGTAGAAATTATGTTACCTATTGATTATAGCTATTTTATGTATTTATATTTTTTGACGACTACGAAAACATAATACTCTCATGTATGTATTTTCAATATTATTTACAATAAACTATTTACTTTTTAATTTATTGGTTTAAATTGTATTATGTCGTAGTACTCGTATAATGATGTATTATCAAAACATTTAATTAATCGGTCGCTTTTGCCAATCGATTTGTTTAATATAATTTGGTGACTAGAATTTATTTTTTGCGAGAATTTGATTAGATTTAGGTTATCTTTCATGGCTTTTATTTTTGCTTTTTTTTTTTTAGATTTTCACAAGGAATTATAAGCATTTACGCCGTACGGTATTTCATACAAATTTTCAAGTCCTTGTTTTTCGAAATGACAGAACCGACTTTAATGAAACTTCACACACATAAGCAGAATACATAGGTCTAAAAAGTTAAGTAGAAAATCTTTTTGGGAAATAGTGTTACAGTTAAATTAGAGCGATTTTAAATTCTCCATACAAACAGTAATTTCCAATTATCTTTTTTTTTTAAATAGACATTTCAAAAATGTTTTCTACTAACTCTTTAGACCGCCGTATCCTGTTTGTGTGTGAAGTTTCATTAAAATCGGTTGTCATTTCAAAAAATTAAGGACTTGAAAATTTGTATAAAATGACGTACGGCGTACACGCTCTTTAATCTAGGGTGAGTTTTGTAATAAAATAACAATAATGGTCAAAATCTGTTTATTGAGGAATGGCGTAAAAATTGTGTAGTTTTTAAATTTGTCTGTCTGTCTGCGTAAATATTTCAGTGTATAATGTAGCTGTACCGTGCCGTTGGTTTACGTGTAGATAAAGGATATTAATAAAGCTCTTATACGAAGTTTGATACAGTAGAGTTTGATTTCACTCATTTCTTGATATGTCTCATAATAATTATGTTAAGGCCACAAATTGGTCCGATAAAGTTAGTAACAAAATAATAAAAAATAGCTAACAAGAAAAATATAATATTCAACTATAATAATATGATTATTAAAATAAATATTTTGGTGATCCATTTAACAGTTTGACTTTGAATGAAAGCCAGATTGTTAAATGTTAATTATTTTAAAATAAGACCAGATTTTAGTCTCGATTTTTTAACAAAGTGACTTATAATTTAGAGATGTACCAACTAGCTATGTTGTAACTCGATTTAAATGTGTTTCTTAATATCGATTAATTTGATTAATCAGGCAGTTGTAATAGTTAACACATCTTCACAAAAAAATATTAAAAATCACTATCCATGCGATTGTATTACACTAAAAATTACAAAGATGGAACATTCCTTATAATATTTAAAGAGTGAATACTTAATAGTTCGCTAGTTTTGAAGGCACTATAATAATATTTACACGAGAAAAGATTGCTCAACAAACATGCGATATAATTTAAAAAGAAAATGTATCTTTGGCTAAAAATAAAGATATAATTGTCGTTTACACGCGCTCACACCGTGGTCTAACATGTCATCTATTTTGGGCTAACGTTTGAGACACGATGCTCTTTTGCCATCAACTACATTTTTCTCTAGATCTTGAGTTATTTTTCTTTAATTCCCGGAATGCGACTGATTAAATTACTTTTTTCTTGAAGCTCTATTTTAAAGTAGTTATTGGGACACTCATCATAATCAGCCTATAATGTCCCTACTGCTGGGACCTGAGGCCTCTTCTCTTCGAGAGGGTGTTGGCTCCACTGGCTAATCCACCACGCGGGCCCAGGGCGGGTTGGTAGATGTCACATGTCTTTAAATTTTTGATTCTAGGGTTTCCTTCACCGTTTTGAGAGCAGTGGTGATAAAATAATTTACACAAAGTAAAGCGCCTGTCCGGGTTCGAACCCACGACCTACGCAGCTCGTAAGTCGGGGCCGTTACGACTTGGTAACCACACTGCTCTTGGGACACCAGTTCGTAATTAATTCGTTTATTACAGAGGGAGTGCGTGTAAAACGGTCCAATAAATTCACTTAAAACAAACAAAAATATATCATTTCGCTTAATCTAAAGTTAAATATTAAAAGAACATTGTATTGTGATTTATAAAATAATGTGAATACTATCACAACTGCGTTCATGCCATTCGTCACAGAACTCATTAATCGATGTCTTTTGTTCCGATTTTGTACTAACAGACTCCGAAAATACGTAATTTCGGACATGCCAGTGATTCCATTCATTTGTACAATAACATAACTGTAAGACAATATTATATCTACGATATTCCTTGTCCCTTAGGCAGGGCGCAAACGGGGACACTTTTGTTTCTTGTGTCAGATACAAGCTACCGATGAATATTTGATTTATATAGAACCAGTATGAAATGACTGTGTCCGATCACCGCTACACGACACAGCAACTACGGTTCCCTGTGATGGTGTGCCGTGTCGGCAACAAAAAGTGTCTACGTTTGCGCAGCGCCTTAACCTATTGACCGCCACAAAGCAAAAACGTGCCCTCGGCGCCAATCTACGAATTATTACTTAAAATCTGTCAAGTAGCCGTGGCGTGCTGGGCACATTTTGGTTTGTCATCTATACATGACTGTGGCGGTCAAAAGGTTAATGTCGTGTTACTACGTCATAAGGATCCAATTTCGCGTAAATAATTATAATGTTGTAATATTGTCGTCAAGAACAGGATGTTCTCATTACTTTCTGTCATTAATTTATAAAATTTCACCTACTCTACTTACAATTTCTGAAAAATCTAGCAACAAATTCAGAAGACTACAAAATTCTAATCTCTAGGTAATCTAAATGTTTCGTTTGTACGTAATGGATATCCGAGAACGAGTTTTAGGCTGAAAATAGATGTTGATGCCAGTCGCGTTGAAAGATACAAAACATTTAATTGAGTAGGGTAACGGTCTATCTTTTCATTTAAATAGCCCATACATCCATAGTTTTAAAAATATCTTTGTTTCGACTAGTTCAAAAGTGGCTCACTTGTGGCGTCTTAAGGCACTTATTTGACTTACACTTTGTTAAAGCCAGCATTTATTAAAAGGACTACTAGGAAAAATCCGGCAATCTAGGAATCAGAAACACAAAACATAGGTGTTGAAACTGACATAATCCTATTCAGCTTGGAACAATGATATCAACAAACTTTTAGAGCTGTACTAGAATCTTTTGGCGCGTGGCGGAAGTAACGCAGCCATCTTGTTTTCAATACAATTTGTGATAAATTCACAAATGTTTACCCAACAGCGCCTCTCTGTTAATGTTGTTGAGGCCAGTCGACTTGTCCATACAATATTTCAAAACACACTAGGTTCTACGCGACTGACAGTCCACCTAACTCCAGCATCACCAGCATAGCCGAACACCTTCGCAGGTGGTATGTTTGGCTACTTATCCTAATTAGTCTTGTGGTCACTCGGGCGGGCCGCCGTTGGTCTCTGCGGCTGCCTTGCGCTCATCGTCTTCGTTCTCAAGGATGTCCGTGAAGCAGAACGGGGCGAAGGCATAACCTTGACCTTCGTAGAACTTGCTCATGAATTCCACCCTGTAATGAGAAATATGGGTTTAGGGATGAGGTTTTGTCATATGTTTCTAGACAAAAAATAAGTCCAGAAATCATTTTCTTCTAAATGGCCATACTTTTTACCTATAAGCACATGAGAAGAAGGACAGTTCCCGTATTTTTTAGAATACTCGCCGACAGTAGGTATTCGCAAATCTCAGCCTCAATCGGTCAAACAAACCTCGTTCACTATAACTTGACGCGTGACGCGATTCAGTGATTCAGCACTGAATTTTGCAGTCATGTGATTGGTAGTTCTGTTCATCAGTTGATAAATGATGAATTATTTATTTTTGTAAGTAGGCTTGTACAAACACGACAATCATATTTTTAAAAACTAGACGAGGTCGGCGTTTCCTATCTGACTACTCTGAGAAGAAAGGCCGGAACAAACTCAGAGATCACAGTCTCTTTTAAAGTCCAGACATAATCTTGGTCAGATCATGTGAAGACCATGTCGATTGGTGTCTGAAATGGTCTTTTGATGAAAGGACCACACAGATTGAGTGGACCGGTCCAGTCAGTGCACGCATTTGTCAGTTGTTATGCAGCTCAACTCTGAACTTAAGGAGCACAACAATTCAACGAACAATACCAAAGAAAGGACAGTTGCCTTTTAAACTCTATTCCTTTGTCCTTTAAAACGGAACAAAATTCAGTACTACCAATAGTTATACCTACATTTTTGACAAGTTTTTGACATTGATTTTCATTAAGATGAGATTGCGGCTAAAGTCGATTAATTCACTGGTGTAATCTGACATGTGCGTGCTGTCACTTTATGTAATGAAATTGTTATATTTATTGTATTCTAGACTTTGCACTTATTATTATACATTTATTTTACACAATATAAATCGATTAAACTAAACGATCACACACATGTCAGATTACTCCAGTGAATTAATAATTTGACTTTAGATTTGTACTTTTTAATCGGGGGGGGGGGGGGGGGGATAGGCCGCCATACTAAAAAAACATCGCAGTTATTTTTTTTCTTTTACTGAGCTTGGTGCCATTGATTAGAAGCAACATGGTAATAAGGAGTAATACGTGTAATATCTTAGCTTGTTCAACAAGTTACATACCAATGCAACCGCAACGTATGCAAGAAAGCAGACAGGCCCTCCATGAGAACCAGGATGGCCAGCGTGAAGAATGCCCACACGCCGAATATGAGGTACAGCTTGATGGAGTTCACGCCTGGGCTTCCCATGCCCATGATGAGGACGCGCTGCCAGAGTACTGCTGATAGCTCTGGTGGTGGATAAAGAACAGTGTTTTGTGTGTTTTTGGTATTATTACATACTTATACATAAGTATCTTACATTGTTAGTATGTAAGTTGTCCACTTCAACATTTGCAACTAAATAAGTAAGAGGTATAAAATAAGTAAAAAGTACAAGATAAAAAATAAGTAAGAAAATATTTTTAAAAACAAGCTTTTAATGAACTAAAAAGTATTGAATAAAGCTTACGAAAAGAAGAACTTTAATATTTTATTAAAATCTTGAGGCATTATAATAAGTGTAAGAAGGACATTCACGCCTCAAGCTTTTTATTAAAGTTTTATTTCGTACTTTTTAGTTAATTAAATGATTGTTTTTTAAAAAATATTTCTTTTTACTTATATTTTTATTTTGCTTTGGGATTAGGATTTGGTTCGCGACTGCCAAGGCGAAGGGTACCTATTAAGAAGATGGGCAATAGTCTGTGGTCCATCTCCTCGCCTTTTGCCAATAGTGACCAGGTAAACAATAATTATTCTAATAATGGACTCTTTAATTAGAAGGTATGTTTACTTACAGCGATTAAAGCCCGGGCTTAAGTGATCTTCAATCACAGCAATACATAAATAGCAGCGTACCCACAAAAATGCGGATGTCCTATCACTAATTTTAAGCTTCTCTGACGCATCTTTCCAAACCACTGGTTTGAATTAAGAAACGATATGCAATCATGCCGTTACTATGCACTTTTTATAGTAAAATCATCAATGAATCTACTCTACCCATCGTAGACTATCAACAATTCAAAACGTAAAAGAGCAGGACAAAACAAATTACAAGATGATTATTAACATTACCTAAGTTAAGCTTAAAAAAGGCCCTCGGGGCATTGTACCGAGGATGCTGGCGGCATTTCCTCGCTGAATTGCAATGCTGATGCGTTGCGCGAGAAAACCGCCAGCTTTTCGGTCACCAGTTACATCAACTAGACGTTTCGCGATTTCCGCAAATAACTTATGCGCACTGGGACCCCACGGACCGAGGGTCTCGACGCCAAAGGGCACAAAGTTGTACTCTCTGCCAAGGCCTCCATATTTAATAACTTTCAGATTTTCGGCATTTTCTGCCGCTGCACCCGCTTTTGAAGTAGTCCGTTGGAGGTGGGACGGTGCCAGTGTGTCTACACATTACATAGGTAAACTCACGCGCATGAGCGAGCGACAGCGCCCACAGTCGCAAGTACGACGCGGTGTGCGAGACCGCTCCCAGCACGTACTCGATGGTGTGGATACATTGAGTGATCAGCTCTTCGGCCATGCCACCATCGTGGCCTTCTTTCTCTTCCACGTCGCCGCTTTCTACTCCTTCTTGGTATTGCTGGAAGGGAAAGAAGGATTTCAGACCGTAAAGAAAAAATCAAATAAATACAAAAATAAAAACACTGTTTATTCCTTTCTACTTTTTAGGGTTCCGTATCCAAAGGGTCCAGGCGAAGCCCTATTGCTATCACTGACGTGTCCGTCTGTCCGTCGTCTGTTACACAGGTCTTACAGCCAAACGGTTGGAGCTACAGTCTTCAAATTTTCACAGTATAAGTATCTTGTTGACCGAAAGCCATCAAGAAATATATTTAAATGTTTTTAAGGGGGCTCCCATACAGCAAAAGGGGAAAACAATTTTACTACCCCATCGAGTGGGATGTCGTTCAGTAGATAAATATTGTATTTTTTGTTTTAAAAAATATTGGGAAACAAAGGAATGAGAAGCCACCAAAGTCCGCTTTTTTTTACAAAATTTTGTTTCATATAATTTTTTAACTTCCCATTGACCTATGAACTCGAAATTTGGTGATAATATTTATTATTACGTATATTTTACTAACAAATACCAATATATTGATAAATCAGATTTTTTTGAAATTCCCTCAAACGACGAAATGTATATAATAACCAAGCTCCAGCGATTCCTCACAAAGTGTTACTAAGGTCACTCACCCCGCCGGGGTCGCGGGAAAGTACGAATGGGTTACCGAGACCCCTGGCAACACAGGCAACGGAAGGAACACGGTTGGGTTTTAGTCAGTAAGAGTCTGACACACCCTGCCGCTCCGCCCAGAGCGGGAGAAGTTGTTTGATAATTTCCCATCCAAAAAAAAAGGTCACTCACTATGAATAATTCTGCCATTCGGACGGCTTATATTCTACATTTAGTACGGAACTCTAAATGTGCGAAGTCCGACACGCACTTGGCTAGTTTTTAAAGAGGTTATAGAATTATAATGGAATTTCTCATAGATTTAGGAATTTCTTAAGTGCAGAAACTGATAATGTAGGCTTGGTTGCGGAAAAAGAAGATGGTCTGCCCAAACTGATCCGATTTAAGCTTAAGCCGATTGTCGAGTATTAATGAGAAAAGAGTCATAATTATTATCCGCGGTTCTACTCACTGCAGCGTATAAAGCCTCCTTTTACGCCATTCTTCCCATGTTTGCACCACTCAAGTTATATTGCATGCTTTATTTGATTAAATCGCCAGAGACGTTTTTATCTAAGATACTCAACCTAACATGGCCAAATTTCATTGGGCACAGTTTCAAAATCTTACCTTCCGTTTCTTAGCCACCGCCATTTTATACAATGGCTTCCCGAACAGCATGATAGGTATACACAAGAAGCCGAACGCTAGGAACGTCTTCTGTACTTGATCCTGACCAGCGTACATCATTGCACGGCATGGCGGCTTATCCTCAGAACCCTTCATAAGCATCATGTTGATGAAGATGATTAGGACCGAGGGGGCGCAGGATGTGCCTAGAGCAGGATCTGAAAGAGGAATAGTGGTGTGTTTTTATAATGTTTGTTAAGATAGTTCTAGAGTATGAAGAAGAAGCTTCAAGACCAAGGCTTCCTTCAAAAATCATATGACAAAATGATGATACAAGTTTGTAATGGCACACGCTTTTCATACGACGTTTTGCAACACACTTGCGAGGAAATTTGGTAGTTCATTGAAGTAAGCCTACGTTCTCGACTATAGGTTTTTCCACTGTATGAAAGTTTCGTAGGTTGCCAGGTATTTCTCTCTAGATTTTGGCCGTTAAACAGCCTATATACAAAATATAATAAAACACCAAATAATGTTTTGAATACGCAAATTAAGGTTAATATGTAGTGAAAAATATATAATTTGATGAAAAGATGATGATTTTGATTTATGATATATTATGTAACCTAAAATAGTTTATTTATTCACATAATATTCATTGTTTTTAGACATAAAAGTATTTGCAGAGATTGAACAAAAAAATGAAAAGTAAAAAACATTAGTGTTAGCACACTAGAGTTTTTTGCATTTTTAAGTAAAAACTATAAGGGTTCCTTGTTAAATACGGAAGCCTTAAAACACAAGTGTATATAATACGCTGTATTATGAACCTAAATGCGTTGCCATTAGAGTCACTTTACTTTATCCTCAAACATTAATTCTACTTCTTATCGTGTCGATGGAAATTATTGTTTAGAAATAAGTTATTTTTGGCTCAGTCTGCAGCAACGCTAACACCACTTACTGAAGCAGACATTAGGTACTCACATGTACAGTGGACAGGGCTAGCTTCATTATGAGAACATTATTTAAATACATATTATAATACATCATTTACCTGTCGCCACAGCTGAGTACATAATCCACTTCAGAAACATCAGCAAACATAGGTACCAAAATAGGAGCAACAGAAACAGAATCTGCGGTAGATACTGAAGAAATATCATCTCCCTCTTCTTGAAGAAGCTGTGGAACAAAAACAACGTTAATTATAACGTCATCACTTTTAACTGGAAACGCACTAAACATTCTAGTTTCTATGAATACAGTAATTACTTGAAGTTTACCACACTCATAGTTACACCGAACGCCATATGTATCACGCCGAATATTATCGACAGTTTCATCTTGAACGAGTTTAGGAATATTATGTTGTTTGAGGCGAACTGGAAATAAAAAAAAAGTTGTTAGTTGAAATTGGAATCTCTTTTCATCAATCCGTTTCTAGCCATCATCTATCTATCTTATATCTATATATATATACAGTATAAAAATTAATCCCTATTTCCCTTGGTCACGGAATCACGCGTGAACGGGTGATGAACGATTCCACTAATTATTTTTTTGTTGTGGAGAAGGTTCTTAGGTAAGAAAAAAAACAGGGACAGATCTAGTTACATATATACTTATTACGTGGATTTCACGGATTTTCTTACGATTATAAGCTGAAGGCTTAGATGGAGGTGAAGGCATCGCAAAGCGAAAGTGAATTATTTGGTCGTATTCAAGAACATTAAGTTAAAGGTAATATTTAAGTAGGTGTATGAAATTAAGGTTCTTACCTGCCAAGCAGGATCCAATCCAAACGGATAAGGCGTCTGTATATACGCTGTTTTCGGATCCAATTCTAACATAGTATGATTCTGTAGAACACCGTCTTCATACACATTCCGCCAACTAGTTCCAAATATATTCAGAGACTTCGAAAACATGTCGTTGTATATCAAACCAGTATATATCGAAAATATTCCCATGAGGAGTATAATGTATCGTCCGCCAAAGAAAATGTTCCATATTTCATTGTCTGTCTTAGTTTTGGCGAATCTCTTCTCGTAAATGACTAGGATTGCTGCGAAGGCCGTCATGATGATTCCATGGCCGACGTCCCCGAACATCACGGCGAAGAGGAACGGGAATGTTATGATCGTGTATAATGCTGAAACGATTAAATGATTTGTTAATTCATGAACTAATTAAAAGGTAGGTATGATGATAGAACAGTACAAGCTACAAAAGCCTTGCCAGCCAGGAATAGGCATATAATTATATTGTTTGAAAGCCTTGAAATATAATATTAAAAGCTGACGCAGATTTGGGTGGGCCGCACCGCATTCCAAAAATTGTTCTACATTATTTTTTGTATGAACATCGCACACTGCAGAGTATGCGATGGTTCATACAAAATTTGTACTGGCCTGCTGCGGCTGCAGTGTGCCTAAATCTTGCTTTTGTTACTACACAAGTTGCAAGATCAGCTTCTGAATTTTGTGCATACGATTCATGAAAGTTTGAGCTCAACGACAGTTCAAATTAGGAATATTACCTGGATTGACTTCTCTGTAGCTGGCAATTCCATAGGAATCAATGAGGTTCTGGAAACCCCTTGTAAACTTGTTGGTTTTGTTGAATGTCGGAGGGATCTCGTTTGTTGGTACGTAGTGTAAGATGGAGGGAATCGGGCTGCCACTTGCTTTCTGTAAAAGAGGCAGACCGTTTAATATAATTTGATGATGTTCTTAGACCATTTAACTTATTGTGTACCTATGGCATAACGGACGTTCTTTAAAGATTTTGTTTCTACTACGATGGACTACATTTACCCTAACAGCACTTGCACTTGTGACCCAGTGGTAACGGACCCGACTTACGAGTTGTAGGTCGTGGGTTTGAACCCAGGCAGGCGCTTTGTGTAAATAATTTCATCACCGCTGCTCTCAATACGGTAAAGGAAAACATCGTGTGGAATCCGGTATGTCCTAGAACCAAAAATTCGAAGGCATGTGACATCTACAAACCCGAACTGGGCTCGCGTGGTAGATTACAGCTTACTCCTTCTCGGAGAGAGGAGGCCTGTGTCCCAGCAGTCGGAACATTATAGGCTGATTATGCTAGCCTTGTCCGGTCCGCAGTTAGGATAAAATATATTACAAGGCTGCATAATGTTGGAGAAGAGTTTTAGAATGATATTAGTTCCTATCTAACAGGTAGGCAGAGTACAAGACTACCAAAGCTGACCTTTTATACAAATGAGAAGAAAAATGCTGCTCTTAGGACTTTTTGTTATTTCAATTTGTGGTTTTTATAAACTGTTGTTTTATTTTTAGGGTTCCGTAGTAAACCCTTAGAGTTTCACCATGTCCGTCTGTCTGTCTGGCGGTCTGTCCTCGCTGCAGCTCAGAGACGCTTAGTACTAGAAAGCTGTAATTTGGCATAGGTATACATATTAATCATGCCGACAGAGTGGTGAAATAAAATCTTAAAAAAAAAAAAATTTAGGGTAGGTACCTTTTACGTACCCTTGCACGTAATGTGGGGATAATATTTTTTTTCTCGACTATCCCATAGTGTGGGGTATCGTTGGATAGGCCGTTCAAAAATATTGTCGGTCTGTGAACACCACTTTTCGACATAAGGAATTTTTGCATAATATTAAACATTAAAGTGCTCGTTTTTTTGTTAGAGTCAAGTGTCCCCCCCCCCCTGCCAGCTAAATAATATTGGCAAAGAGTTCCATTTTCAAAGTTTGAACTGTTTTTTTATTATATCGTTTACAAGTGGCCAGTTCTAAAAACTTTCATTGTCGCCTTCGTAGGTGTCAAAAGAAATGGAAGTAGTCCATATCGACCACAAAGTAATGGAACAGGAGTATGAAATAGGCATTAACAGCACGTCTTACGGAAAGTACAAGTTGGTACGACGAACTGCCTACAGTTCTATTAGGGTTACGTAGCGTGGGCAGAAGTGATAATGGTGTGAGTCCCGCAGAATATATTTATGGTCAGACATTCCGGTTACTTGGGGATTTCTATGATGTTCCAGATGAGCGGGTGACAGGGGTTTACGTATTTGACGTTCAAAAGTGCCTTTTATGTGCCTATTTGAAATAAATAATTTGACTTTGACTTAAAAAAAATAACATTTAAAATATAAAACCGATTTTATATTTTAAATGTCATTTTTCACTAAAACTACCAAATGGTAGTTTTTTAAAATTTATGCACCTTATTAGTTTTACTTATGTTGCCATCCTTTAAAACGTAAACGAAAAAACAAAAAAAACGAAGCCCTTTAAAACGAAGTTTTTAGTTCTCACATAATAGAGGAGAACTTGGCAACATAGGTCTAATTTCTGTCACTGATCAGTTGCTTATTACCAAAGTGAGATGTCAGATGTTACACATCGTCGGCTTATTGCAAGAACTCATTAACTGCAAAAAATCATTAAATACGTTTTTATCTTTATCGAACTCCTTTTGACACATTCTACTAAATGCAAGAACTCACTAATTTCTATCTAGACTAGATAGAAATTAGTGAGTTTTTGCAAAAAATCATTAAATACGTTTTTATCTTTATCGAACTCCTTTTGACACATTCTACTAAATGCAAGAACTCACTAATTTCTATCTAGACTAGATAGAAATTAGTGAGTTTTTGCATTTAGTAGAATGTGTCAAAAGGAATTCTTGCAATAAGCCGACGACAAATGGTACTACTGTAAGGCTCGTTCTTTTTTTTTATTAACTTATTTCTATTATATTTAAATAACCAGGCAACATCATTAGAAGTTCCATAGAAGACAACAGAAAAGTACACTTGTACTAGCTTCCCACAAATAAATACAATTGAGCATCAGGTCTCACCACTCCATTCTCCAGCGCCTTTTGCACCGCAGTGAGGTCTCTCCTCGGCACCCAGCACTCTGCGATGAGGCACTTCTTGACGATGTCCATACTGAACATGTTCAGAGTGTGGTAGATGGCCTTCTCCTTGCGTACGGCCACCATCCAGGTGCTGATGTCGCGGGCTATGTTCGTGAGGACCAGGCGACGGTGGTTCTCTGTCTGTTCTAATACCTGGAAGAACGAACAGAAAATAGGAATAAGTGAAGTTATTTCATATCAACTGGAAAAAAGACATTTTAATGAGGCTTAGAAGTAACGTGGTTTGAACCGTCTACCACCTATCATTTTATTGAGTATAATCTGGGCTGCTCATCGTTCCAATTTGGCAAGTTGGCTACTTTGCCATCTTATTATCTGCATAGACAGCCACTTGTTCCAGGACACTGCAACAAGTAGCACTCGGTAGCAGTAGTGGGAGTGTTGCTTGTTAGAGGAGAATTCTGATAACAGAACGGGACCAATGCAGATGCAGTCAAGTCTATATTATAATTTCATAAAAATCAATATACTAACTATGGCATTATAGATACATGTTAACAAAATGGAATTCTTCAACTGTTCTTCTTAATATATACCGGCAAATGCATTACTAAAAATAACTATTTTCAGCCGAAAACGAAAACGAAATAAAGCTTCGGCTTTAGTCTTATTTTCGGCTAAAAAAGAAAACGAAAATGATTTAGACATTAAAAAATATTAATATTTTTGCTTTACCTACACTGAAATCTTATTTTTTTACACCTAGGGAGAGAAAGAGCAAATATAGGTTTTAAAAGAAAATTCAATAATCACAGACTCACAAACCTCTGTCTGTGTTAAATATCTAAGTAAGTTAAATACCTACATCTAATGCCTTTTTATGCATGTCGGAAATAAAAACAAAAGTCAAGAACAAAATAAAAGTAGGTACAGTCACATCAAGTTATCAAAAACTGCCAAATTTTCTCATTCGATTTTAAACTTAACCGTTATTTTAATGTTTCAAATCATTTGGAGAAATTTGACAGTTTCGTATAACCTTATGTGCTGTTGACTGTACTTACCAATTAATTTATGCGCGTGAAGAAAAAAATACAACATATCCTCGCTTCACAACTTCAAATCAAAATTGCGTCCGTTTAAGACGGATCCGCAGCGGTAGCCCGCGAAATTAAATGTTTATTACGATTTTTGCAATTTGCAGCTCAGAGTCAGGTTGTATATTGATCGGATTATGATTGGCGACCATAAAAAACATGTATTTACAGAATTGTAATCACTAATGCATCTCTCTTAGTTAGATTACTAATAAACAGTATTAATTTATTACTATTGTAAGATGATTATTTACATTAGCTAAATTAAATTAAAACTAAGTTAAGCCTAAAAAGCCCTCGGGGCATTGTACCGAGGATGCTGACGGCATTTCCTCGCTGAATTGCAATGCTGATACGTTGCGCGAGAAAGCCACCAGCTTTTCGGTCACCAGTTACATCAACTAGACGTTTCGCGATTTCCGCAAATAACTTATGCGCACTGGGATTAAATTTGTTTCATAAAAACAAATATCTTATGGAAAAGTCTGACACTGACTTGCAAATTGCAAAAAACGTAAGAAAATTTGAATTTCGCGGGCTACCATTGCGGATCCACCTTAAGTCAGCTGAGTGAAACCAAGACTCGACCCGATTCACCCCGAACGACACCTGATATTGCCGAACTTTACGAAGTAGGACGAATGATGCGTGACAATTGACGAACTACTGATTTTCGGCTTGGCCGAAGCTTCGGCTGGTTTATGGCCGAAAACAAAGCTTCGGTCGGTCACTACAAATAACATTTTACATCTTTAAACAAAATATATAAATTTATCGAGATAGACAGTCAAAGCTGTTAAAGTAGGGGAAGACCAAAGAAACGATAAGAACGACAAGAACGACACAGTCCATCCATCGGGATGGACTGTGTGAAAGATGATACTCAAACTCAAACTCAAAGCATTTATTTCAAATAAACCAATTACAGGCACTTTTGAATTGTCAAGGGTTCGGTCGGTCAGTCAGAAAGATGGAGCTAGTTGCCCATTCCAAAGCGTAGTAGGTACTTATGGAGAAGAACGGGCAAGAAACTCCACGGTCACTCTTTTAAATCAACGTATTATGTTTACAAAATATTGTTTACATCATTCATTTTGAAATTATACATGTGTGAACGATGCAAAACGTAAAAGCGTCCGTAATAAAAAGATTAACAAAACAAAAAAAAAAGCTATTCAAAAATTAAAATAAGCCGTGTCAGCTAAGAGATGACCAGTCTCTACCGACGGCGCCCGTTCACGAACATGACGAGTAGATCAGCACCATTCAGCTCAACCATTTTGAAGGGAGCTAAATGATCCAACACACGCGCCACCATCAGCGAGACATTAGAGTGAGCACGACATACTCCCAGCCGCCAGGGCACATTTAAGTCAATGAAAAACGTATCCTGTAAATGGCAGCTTTATAGTACATAGTACTCACATAACAATGTGCTGTGCAACTATACAATCCTAAGAGATTGAATTTATACAATGCAAAGAGAGTTTTTAAAATCTTCAGAAGCTCCAACACTATTTTCAATACCTGATCAATTAGTTTTTGCGCCCTTGTGGAGCAGGACCAGCGTTGAGCCAAGCATTTTAATCAGCGATGTAATCCCGCAACTTATAATATGCTTGGCTGCATAGTGTGCGTTTTATACAAGATTTAAATTTTGTTTCATTCAGTTGAGTATGTGGGGAGGTATTTTATTGTAACATTTTAAACAGTACCCCATGAAAGATGAGTCTACTTTAGCCAGCCTGAGACCTGGTTGAACTAAATGGTCCCTATTTCTAGTGATATAATTGAGACTTTCACCTCTTTTACTAAAAAGATGTAGATTTTTCCTTACGTACATGAATGATGTTTTCATAGATATATTGACAAGGTACCGTCATGATGTTAATTTCTTTAAACAGTTCCCTTAGAGAGATATGGCTAGAAAGGGGGTGACTACCGAGATGACAACTAATAGAGAAATATGGAAGACGCCAAATAAATTGGGATAAGGCCAGGAGAATGATGATTATGAGACAGTCAAAGATGTGAACTCGACGAAAAAAATAGCGTCCAACTGTTGAAAGTTGGCCTGTATGTTAGTTATTTTGAAGCGTGACACTCTTATCTAGACATATAAATTCAAAGCTTTAAACTTCCAAAAAATACACACCATTTCCAAATCCTTGATCCTGGAGCCCACTCCAGCCAGCATGTCCAGCTGGTCCTTGTACGTCGGAGGACATGGGTACAGCGTGGCCTTGAACCCAAAGCAGACCTTCTTAACGCGCAGCTTGATCTGCTCCCCGTGGAAGAATACCACGAACACTGTCTTCTGGAGCTCATGACCCTGGAATGGTAGAGGGGAATTTTAAGATACATAATACTAAAGAGAAGAATGGAAGAGTTTTGGGAAGGAGTTTTTTTTTAATGTTTTCCAACTATGACTTAATATCTGCTTATTTCTTACTTTCGTTTTATAGACCATTTGAAATAATTAACTGCTTGTGTATCACTCTAGAAAATACCTACGTCGACGCAATGAGGATAGTCAGAGTTAAGCTATTTCAAGAATTCTTTGTCGGTTATGAAAATAGCCCAATAACATTTGTTTTCAGCAACGATGGTATAAAGGTAGACTGCCCAAAGTGCCCAAGAGTGTGCCAGACATACTTATGTATAGATAATAATTCTTGAATTAAGAAATTCGTGCTCTTGGCATGATTTGAGTTTGATCATTTTGTCAATCAGTTTTTTTTTTGTTATATAATCTCTTACTGTATATCCGTCACTAACTAATAATATTTGCCTAACTTAATGTGTATAATTTATATCTTAATGGTTGTTATTTTTAATTTTTTTCTTTGTTCCTTTAGCAGTTTTCGCGAATAATATAGCTAACTATATAACTCAAGTTAAGAGCACTACATGCACTGTAGTGCTCTTAACTTGAGTTCAAATTCTTTTCTTATTAAATGTAATACTGTACTCATTGTTGAAGATCCTAATAAATAAAATAAATAACAGCAAAGCACAGGACAGGTTGGCTGCAGAAATGAAGAGATTAAGAAAAATGTTTGTGTTTTATTTAATATTCTTGTCAGTGTAGAAAATTATTTACATTTACAATCATAGCTTCCGGTACAAGCGAATGTTTATAAGATTATTTTGTTTCTAAAAAAAAGTTAAATATCTGTGAAATTTATAGCTTCATTAGTAACGGAAGTATTAATGGCGTAGATTTCATCTGTTTTAAAACATACTCGTACATTTTTCGAGCGTTATAATGAGACTGGATGTTCAAATATTAATCATCCTTGCGTAGGTAGACGTTCACTGCTGAATATTACCGACAGCCTGTCAGCCACAGTGTCTGTTAGTGTGTGTGTATTTGTTAAAATAAATAAAAATCTATTTGGTGAACTAAAATCAAAACGATATACACTTAAAATATCTAGTATACCACATAGAACTGCTCTCCTGGGCAAAAGATTTTTTGCAATGGTATCTAAAATTTACAATAAAATACCTGTAGACATTTTAAACACCAAGGAACTCCCACTATTCAATTATAAATTGCGTAATTTTTTTATTGACAAAGCCTACTACTACATGATCCAAGATTTTCTTAATAATTAGTTCTGTCACCAATACTACAATCTGTCACTAATTATTTTTATAAGATTTGCTTTATATGTGATAACTAAATTGTTTATACTGCATGTTGACATAATTTATTATTGTAAGCCTACTAGGCAGGGCATAATGGATCCGTAATTTACCTAACATCTGTATGTATAACCTATGCCGACAATAAAACGATTTGATTTGATTTTTAGTACTCTATTTTTCTAATTGTGTAAAGACAGTCATCAGCAAACCTTTAAGCTAACATTAGCTTAAAGGTTTGTGTTGAAAAGTCTTTGTTATAACTCGTAGTTACATTATGGCTGATAATACGTACCTAAATGCCGTAAGGCCATTATGTACTGACCTAAATGTCGAAATAAGGGTGAACGGAAATGCGACTTCGTACTACGGGGATTATAATCGGGACAGTTATGTTATGTTGACCTTGGTATAACGTATAATATAAACCAGCCCTTTAGCCCTTTGAATTGCGTGAGTTTCTACTATAATTTTCACCCTTTTTAGGGATCAAACATTTAAAGTAGCTCCCTTGGGCTGAGTTACTTTTCGTAGGCTATGTTGTTGTTTCAGAGAGGCTTTTGAAAAGCCGTCCCTTACACACTTCTCATGAAAGAGCAAGCTCTTTGCAAGGGGGTACACGAAAAGAATGTACATCAGTGTCCTCCTGTTTGTTAATAACAATATAGAGGCATGAGGAACAGGGTGTAATCCTCACTCATCCTCCTTAGAAAAGGGAGGTTCCTCCGACCAGACGGGTGTTGTTTCTGATGGGCTACTGCCCAACGGTCAACCGTTGGGCAGATCATCTGGTCGACTAGCATATATACAACGTCCCAACATCAAAGTTGGGACGTTAAATATATGCTAGTCGCGCGGTAAACTCTGCTTGCGCGATGCAAGATTTTGCGTGACGTCAGTGTGATGTTGATTGTTTGCATGTGGCGATGCTTTTTTTTATTATTATTCTTAAACATAGGTACATTATTTGTGGTTTTTACAATTTTACTCGCCAATCTTTGTAGTGTGATGCCGAGAAGCGCTTGTTAGTATATAAATACTATAGTAAAAACTAACCTTAAAACTACCAACTATGTACTATAAGCATCAGTCACAATTCAGTTATCAATCTATCTACCAAGCCCTATATTATCCACTTCAGCGACCATGGGGGTTTTTCTATGATCGTTAAAATTAACATGTTCAGGGACGTACTTGGCTTTTTTTTTGGGAAGATATCAAATAATTTCTCCCATTCTAGGTTGAGCGGGAGGGTGTGTCAGACTCTTACTGACTAAAACCCACCCGTGTTCCTTCCGTTGCCTGTGCGTTGCCAGAGGCCAGGGTATCCCTTTCGGACTTTCCCGCCGACCTTTTCGGACTCCAACGGCATCGGCCCTAGCGGACCCCTTCAGTTGTGCTGACATCTCTTTGAGGCTCGAGTGGAACAACGCGCCGTCGACCCGGGCCTGGTCCTTATCGAACGGCGAGCTACCCATTGCTCACCGTCCGCAAGCCCGCGCCTACGGTGGTCGGGAATCGGCTGGGGATTTCCGACGCCCAGGGCGTCTCTTGCGGCAACTAGAGGCGTGAGGGCGCGAAATTTGCCGCACCCTCACCCATTCAGCCTTCTCCTTCGCGAACATTACTGCTTCGCATAAGGAGGTGATGGCTTTCCGTGCCCTTTCGCTCCATACTATGGCCTGGATCAGGGCCGGACGCGAGAGTTCGCCACTGCCGATCGCCTCCACAAGGACACGCCGGGAACTTGTACTGCCTGATATTACGGTGATAATCTATCCCATCAGACAGGTCGCTTTCGATCCTACTAAAATGGTCGACTATTTCTTAAGCAACTGTACCTAAACATCCATAATAGCAAACCCAAACAAAGAGATTTAAGTCAAAACAATTTAAAAAAAAGCTGTAATTCGTTCAGTTTTCCAAACTTTTCAGGGGACAAGGTCACTGCTCCATTTCGTGAACGACAGTGATTTATTCCTAACGACGTCTTGACGCGTTCCATATTCTAGCGTTTTCCCAGAACGCTTACAAAAGCTTTGTAATGGGTAACAGCGTCTAAAAAAATCAATATGAACCAGGGGTTAACGACCGGCCACTTGTGGGTTCCCATATAAAATACTGTGGCGTTTTATTGCTGACTAGACGCGTCTAGATTTCTTGGTTTAGGGCCTGGTAATTAGGTTGTTACGTTGTGCCAATTAGGAGAAAAAAAAAAATGAATTGGAATCGAACGCATTAATTTGCTTTTTTTCTGTCTTCAGTTATGTTATGTTTCGTTGTAACTATTTTATTTTAATATTTTGATTATTCATTTTTATAAATGACTAATCAAAATATTAATGATATATATATGACTAGATTGTTTTGAGGAACTAATTATTTATTATTAAGATCACATGTAAAATGTACCAAAACTCACACCAATAAATGAATTATCAATAGTAATCCAATGCTGGTTAGAGGTATTTCTGAAGAGCGCCACAAGACAGGAGACACCACAAAAGACAGACCTCAAACAACCTATTGACTCTATCTAAGCAAATTTTACTTATCGGTGTGCAGTTTGAAGATCTATTGAACTTTCATTGCCTGTTGTATATAGCCTTTCCCTGATTATTTGTGTAAATTGTAAACAACTTCTACCAGAATATCATCAGAACACCATGTAAGCAACATAAAAATTCACAAATATCTTTTTAAAAACAGTGATTAAGCTTTCCCTAATGATTACTTTCCATCGCCCAAAGTATGTTATACCTACTGAAAATTATTCTCTGTAACATGTGGTTTGCGTGTCCAGCTTACGTGAAGCCAGCGGACATTTTATGAAGCTTCATACATGTTATTAAACGAACCATTTTGATTTAGATAGGTCAACGCCATTATGGCCGGAGGTTTTTAGGTTTACGTCCACGTGTGGTGATGACGAGTTCTTTGGTCGGTAATTGATATGGGCTTTTATTTAAATTATTTTGTTCGATGAATCGCAAACATAGGTGAGAGATGTGGGCATTATGTTTCCACCGATTAAAGGAAGTAATGCTGGAAATAAACTAAACTCGGGTGTTCTAACACAATTTGGAAGTAGCATAGGCATATAGAGGTATGAGGAACAGGGTGTAAAGTTTACTAATCTTCTATAGAAAAGGGAGGATCCTCTGACCAGACGGGTGTTGGGTGGGCTACTGCCCGACGGTTGATGTCGGGAAGTTGTGTATGTGCCAGTCACGCGGTAAACTCTGCTTGCGCGATTCAGGATTATGTGACGTCAGGTCTTTGAGGCGCAGTTCGCATGTGGCGTTGTAGATGCCGCCACATGTCATTCGTATGTCGTCTAGACTCTGGGCAGCTACTGAAAACTTCCCTAATATAGATATAAGATCCAATTACACTTTGCCCGACCCAGGGATCGAACCTAGGAATGCATGCTCTACAGTTACGCTGGCGACAACTACACCAACAAGATAACCTACATTCAATAACATCACGCCTTGTTTCCTCGAAGGGTTGGGCAGAGATGTACCTGTAGTCACCCACATTTCGCCAGTTATGTTTAAGTCCCATGTAATAGGGGGTGAGCCTATTGCAGTCAACCGGGCAAAATATCCAGACTCCGGGCTGCTACTGAGAAATTACAGATAGAAAAACCCAATAACACTTTGCCCGACCCGGGAATCGAACCCAGGACCTCATGCTCAGCAGTAGCGCTTGCGACCGCTAGACTAACGGGCAGTCACGAGATAACCTAGTATCAGTATTTCAAGAAATGCAGTCAATGAGAGTTACGATTAGAGGCGCTATAGGGTCACTTATTCAATCCTCAACAAGTGTCAACTGCAAAAGATACACACGCAACAGCCCACACACTTTCTAGCACACAGCAACAATGTCCATTATTTATTAGATTAAAGAACACTATAACAAAAGATAAAACGTAAGATTTACTTGCCATTCGTGCCATTAAGTTTCCGAGGTATCGGAGCGAACAGTTATAGACAGAAATAGATGATTTTCTATTTTATTCCAACGTTATTGGCAGGCAATATATTTTGTTAATGGCGTCTCTATAAATTTTGGCAGTTTTGCCTTCGATTCCGTGATATTATTTTATCTATGTGCTATCACTTTCGATTACTAGATATAGTCATAAATATGCTGACTGTCTCATTGGCCAAGTGGTCAAAGCGCTACTGCTGAGCATCCTGCGTTCGATTTCCAGGTCGAGCAAAGTGATATTCAGTTTTTCTATGTGGAATTTCTCAGTCGCCCGGTTGATGGCAATAAGCTCTCTTACCCTATTATATGGAACTTAAACATAACTGGCAAAATGTGGGTGTACTATAGGTACACATCTGCCCAAGCCTTTGAGGATTATAGGCGTTATGTCATGTAATGTTATGTTATAAGTAAATATACTGCTGTAGTATTGTTCTACAGCTGGACAAGTCTCCTCTTTAAATAGAATTAACGAGCAATTACGTTTGTTCATATTCAGATAGTTAAATTCTGGTCAGTGATGTCTAAGGTTAATAGATTTGGTCCAAACCAATTCATTTCAGATAAAGGAAAGGTAATTCAACTAATGTTTTGTAGAATTGTATCCGCGCTTTCGCGGGCAGTTGGCGTCTATAGCCACGTCGTCGTCGTATACGTCATAACAATAAAACTTCTATTGTGGTTCGTTTACCGTCCGCGAAACGGTTATCTTGGCTGTATTATTAAATTGTATTATATTTGTATATCCATTATTTTTCCTGGATTTTCCCACTGCAGGGCAAACCCTGAAAAATCCACTCTCCTCTACATCCACTTCTCTATTAACGATATACAGGTTGGTATGAACATCGACGCACAACCTGTTACCATAGATTCAGTACATGATTCTGGCTGAGACTTTTCATCGGTTGTTTAAAAAAAAATTAGTGTTCCATACATTTTTACCGCGTAGGTATTGCGCTTTTGTAGCAGTATTTTTTTTATAACCGGCGAAAAATTTCAACGCATTGTGGTCCATAATCATGTACTGAATCCATGGTAACCGGTGGAATGTATGTATTGAAGATATAACCAAATTACAAGATGATTATTAACATTGACTAAATTAAATTGAAACTAACCTAAACAAGGCTCTCGAGGCATTGTACCGAGGATGCTGGCGGCATTTCCTCGCTGAATTGCAATGCTGATGCGTTGTGCGAGAAAGCCGCCAGCTTATCGGTCACCAGTTACATTAACTAGACGTTTCGCGATTTCCGCAAATTACTTATATGCACTGGGACCCCACGGACCGAGGGTCTCGGCGCCAAAGGGCCCAAGAGTTGTAATCTCTGCTATGGTCTCTATATTTAATAAGTTTTGGTAACAGGTTGTGCGTCTTGTATTCGGCTGCATCCGGTTAAATTGTTAACTGCCGACCCCAACGTGGTTCGGGAAAAGCTAGGCAGGTGATTATTTTAGTTAATTAAATAAAACACGATCTTATTATGCAACTACCTCTAAATACATTATGAATATAAAATAGCCCAACTAAAAACATAACAGGCTATTGTTTCATTTGCACCTGTAACGTCTTTGAAAGAAATATATGACGTACCTACACGGAAAAAAAGGATGTCCTAGATTAAGACAAATATTGATTCATATATGGGGAAAACAATATATTCTTGAATGAAGTAAAATTTTGTCTTAATTTATTGTCTTCTTCAAAGACATTATACTTAAATGAAGAATTATTAAGTTTAATTTTAAGAATATTAGTTATTAAAATTAGACACTTTCTTCAATTAAGATTATTATAGTCTTGAATCAAAAATATTTTCTTAAGTCAAGAATAATAAGCAAGTATTTATTATTCTTAATTTGAGTAAACAAGTTTTCTTGGACTGAGTACATTTACTTACGTTAAGAAAATATTTACTTGGATTGAAACAATTTTTCTGAGAATATTGATATTCTTCGCTGAAGAGATCCTTTTTTTCCGTGTACAGGGCAGACAATTGTACCTTCTCGTAGGTATCATTCTTATATGGAAAGGGTTACGGATGTCATAGCCGCTAAGCTAAATATACGTCTAAATGTGAGGGCTTGGCCACAAAGTTCGAGTGTTAGCCGTGAACTTGATTTGAACTCCCGACCTTTTCAAAGCACGTCAAATCCGAAAAGAATCAATACAGCTATTAGTCTATCATGTTACACAAGAATATTCGGTTGGTCGAAACTACGTAGAAGAAAACGAGAACTATAAATGTTTTGGAACTGATCAATCCCAGTCGAATTAATGAGCCTTTAAATTACTATGCAACATGGATCTTACTTGCTTAAAAAACGGTGAAGGAAAACATCATGAGGAAACCTGCCTGAGAGATATTTCTGGACGGCATGTGAAGCCAAGTCAGAGGCCCACGGGCGGCATAATAACTCTGACACCAGGTTAGTCACTAACCACACAAAAAGAAGGAGAAGAACGTGGATCTAATACGCAAAAATCAAAGATTAGAGGATCAACTAACAATACCATCAACTATAACACTCGCAACTAGTGAAAATTTAGCCTGGATTTGCAATTTATTACAGCAACCTTGGAAAGTAAAAAGGCCTTTAAAAGAGTATCCACGAGTGTCGATAAAATGTTCATCCAGGGCACCTAGGGCAGTCACTACAGATTATTTTATACCTATAGTTATTGTCAATAACTTACCGTAATTGGGTCCTTCAAAGGCTCATCAATTTGCGCTTGCTTAAAGAAGATATTCCCATGCGATATTCTCCACAGCATCTTCTCGAAAGCTGGTACTCTGGCTGTCGTTACCACTCCAGCGATGAATCCAAGATGTCCCAATACCGCATCATTGTTGTATATCTGTACCGACGCCGATATCTTCCGCTGTGCGCTGTGGTCTTGGAAGAAAGTCTGCATTTTCTCTATCAATGTCTTCAGCTCTATTAAGGAAAGGTAGTCGCTCTTCAGGTTTCGTGCGTTGCGTGTTATCTCTTGGATTTCTCCTTCGATGAAGTCGATCCTTTCCTAGAAAATACAAATTGGCTGGTAAGAATCTAAATGATAAATTTAATGACATAATCGCGACACTTAATGACATTATCCGCCGGTCTCTTGCCAGCATCAATGTGCCTGCTCTTCTTGAGCCGACTGGCATTGTCAGAGATGATGGCAAAAGACCTGATGGTGTGTCTTTGGTCCCGTGGAGTTTGGGACGGATGCTTGTGTGGGACGCTACCTGTGTAGACACACTGGCACCGTCCCACCTCCAACGGACTACTTCTAAAGCGGGTGCAGCGGCAGAAAATGCCGAAAATCTGAAAGTTATTAAATATGGAGGCCTTGGCAGAGAGTACAACTTTGTGCCCTTTGGCGTCGAGACCCTCGGTCCGTGGGGTCCCAGTGCGCATAAGTTATTTGCGGAAATCGCGAAACGTCTAGTTGATGTAACTGGTGACCGAAAAGCTGGCGGCTTTCTCGCGCAACGCATCAGCATTGCAATTCAGCGAGGAAATGCCGCCAGCATCCTCGGTACAATGCCCCGAGGGCCTTTTTTAAGCTTAACTTAGTTTTAATTTAATTTAGTTAATGTTAATAATCATCTTGTAATTTGGTTATGTAAATAAATATATTAATAAAAAAAAAAAAATGATAAATGATAAATTATTTTATTTCTGTAAGTAGGTTTTTACAAACACTTTTACTCGTCAAACATATTTTTTTAAACTAGATGAGGTCGGTGTTTCCTATCTGACTACTCTGAATACTCTACTCTATTTGTTTTGCTTATCAGGAAAACGTTGAAAAACACCTTCCCTTCCAATCAAGGCTGAACTGTTAAAAAGAGTATTGGAATTATAGTCCATTATTGCCAGAATAATCGGCTACTGAAAGTAACTTTTATAAGTACAGCAGGACTCTACTAGACCTTCTAATGCAATGAAATTTTCATGGGATCTTGCCTGTTTTTTGCCAAGCAAACAGGCAAATGACGATCGCAAAGTAATATCATGAAGGCACTGGTTAATTCTATTGCCAAATAACATACAATTTCAACTTCGATTCCTAAGATTTCCACAAGGTACTGTTAGAATATTAATGGAAATCTGAATGTTTCCACATGCTTTCAGAGTGAATTGTAAAACAAAATGGTTCCGTGGAATATGATGCTGATAACTGTTGGCACATTTGCAGAGGCCATTAAATAGTAATGGTCACACAAATAAATTTCATGGAAGTCCTGACAAATAGTAAAATCTTGATATTAATGACCACTTTAAGTTATTGCAATGTATTAATCGATGTAGGAATTTTCGCTTGCTATTCAAGATAATAATTTATTATGTATATGACATTTTATAATTTATGCAGATCTGGGCCTTTGTCAATTACAATTGCATTATATTATTCATCATGACGCAGCATTGAAAATGTAGCTTAACTGTTAAATCCATTTGAAACTTTTTCTAAGGGATTTCCTTTTATTACAAGCAGCAGATTTCAGAGAATTTATTTGGACAGGTATTAAAAAGTATACCATTATGAAATTACCTATCAGTTTATTTAAATTCATGAAAATTCACTTGATTGATTAAATAACAAGCAATAAGCTTAACCTGTTAAGCCCCGCGCAACACCGATTTGGGGTCAAACAATAGAAACTCAATTGTGTCTCATTAGCTGTTCTTTAAGTTACTAAATAACTTTTGAGATTCGTGGGAGAAAATTGTGCAAACATTAGTAATAATCTAACTAACACCATGATCTAAAAACTACAACCAAATCCAAATCCACTACGAGTGACTGACAACCCATTTTAACATCTCTACAGACAGTATAAAGTCATTACCACACATTGGGATCCTGCCATCCATCCATCCTTAACCGCCTATTACGACATCCTCAGACAAGTACAACATGATGTCATGGCAACTCATAAATTACAATAACTCGGTCCTATGATCCCCGCTACAAATATATCCTGCGCCTGCGCTGGTGGAGGGATCTAATTGGTGTAACCTTGCCGCAAATAATTGTTTCACAGATGTGTGTGGATTAAAAGAGTTATTTATTATACTGAGACTAAACATTCTGTTAAGTTTAGTAATTACGGAATAAATATTTAAAATGGGTGTGGATGGATCAGTCCGGTTCTACGGGAAATGGCATAAAATAATAGAAGTTACTGATACGCTTTAATGAAAATTCTTTGAAAGCTGTTCTTTTTTATTGGTAAAAATAATTACGCCACACAATAAGACTTTAGAGTAGATTTTAAGGTGGATCGGCAGCTGTAGCCAGCTGTAAATTTTCTTAGAGAAATCATGTTTCATGAAATTGTCATTCAATGGAACAATTCTAACTTAGAGAGATGATTTTGTAAATATATATCTGATAGTCGCGAATCATATGTTGATCAAGATACAACCTGATACTGTAAATAGCAAAAAACGTAAGAAAATTTGAATTTCGCGGGCTATAGCTGCGAATTCACCTTAAAGGCAAAAATCCAATGCGTTTAGACCCCAAGTTACAGTTGGGGTCTTGTAATACAGTAAGCCTTGTGTTTATTGTGGAAATTGAATTCTTGACCCATAAACACAAACAAGATCCACTAGCCCAACCACTACATTGATTCGACACACCCATTAATTTCTTAGTGTTTTGTTTCACAAGATGAAAACTTTCAACACAAACTCTGTACTAAATTTCATAAGAATCTGTTCAGCCGTTACGGCGGTATTGAGTAACAAACATACATGTGAACATCGTATTTATAGTCGTAGTATTATGGTGTCTGGTCTGGCAATTATTATTAAACAGATGCTGGTGTGCGTAAGCTGAATTAATAGTGTTGTTCTTACGTCGTACATCAGTATTAATCTTACTCTTAATGACACTGGCATGTTTTTTTTCAGTAGTTATTTAGTATTCTTCTCTGAGAAGCTATCAACAATCCTTCTTCGTATGCCTGCCGTCGTCTTAATTTATTAAAGGCGGATCGTATGGGTAAATAGTAACTGAACTATTTTACACAATACTCAACTGAAAATGTTTCCAGTGCTGGAACTCAAGCCTTTTCTCTGTGAAAAGGAGTGGGTCGTAATTCACCAGGCGGTCCCAGTGCAGGTCACCATTTCTATTCATTCATTATATGTCTTCAAAATAATCAATTAACTCAGCCTATAACAGTCCACTGCTATACAAAGGCCTCTCCCAGGCTGCGCCACAACACCCTGTCCTCCGTCTTCTGCATCCAGTCTGTCCCAGCCACCTTTTTAAGGTCGTCGGTCTAGCTATTCTATCTTCAAAATAATATTGTCCCTTATTTATATGTGTCAGTTATTTTAAGACGCTGACGTCGTTATACTGGGGAAGTCCACAAGAAAAACAAATAGTTCTAGCATGACTCATATATTCTATATGGGTATTAGTAAAATGCCATTCGTAACTATAATAGAATAGGTCATAAATAATTATGATGCTGCTAGAAACTGTACTACTGAACTTAGCATAATCAGCCTATAGTGTTCCCACTGCTGGGACACAGGCCCTCTTCGCGAGGGTGTGGGCTGTAATCCGCCACGTGGGCCCAGTGCAAGTTTGTTTGTCGTCGTACGTCTTCGAATTTTTGGTTCTAGGACATGCCGGTTTCCCCACGATGTTTGAGCAGTGGTGATGAATTAATCTACACAAAGTAAAGTGCCTGCCCGGGTTCGAACCTACGACCTTCAACTCGTAAGTCGGGGCCGCTACCACTGGGCCACCACTGCTCTACTACAGAACTTGAAAGATCAAAAAAAAAAACAAAAAAAAAAAACTGAACTATGAAAAAATTCTTTGATCTATGGAAATTTAAATGCAGATCGTTATTCCTTTATTTTTCTTGGTGTGCTATTTATGAGCTGTGAAGAATCAAGACATAGTATATCCGCTGTAACATTGAATTAATGCGTTCTCCGTGAATTAATTTGGTTTCTTAATAGATGTAAGTTTGAGGATGATGCTTAAGCCTGGATGATGATAAAGGCCTGTAGCAAAATATTGGAAAAGGCACTGTGACTTATTAGGATCAGATGTATTAGGTTAGAAGTTATATCTTCTTCCAGCAGGCTTAGCATGACACTCTCTATTTCTTCGAAGAATAGACACGGCTCTTTCTACAGAAAGTGACATTTCGTTTCTCCATTTTTGACGTCTCACCGTAGAAATCCTTCTACAATCTGTCATTTTGTCTTTCGTTTCTAACGATCTTTGTCTAGGTCCTTTTTTATGTAGAAGGATTTCTACGGTGGGATGTCAAAAAAGGAGACACGAAATGTTACTTTGTATAAAAAGATGCGTGTCTATTCTTCGAAGAAATAGAAAGCGTCATGCTAAGCCTGCTGGAGGTGGTGAAATAGCTCATAAGAATACTGGTCGTAGTCTTTTTCAGCGTGGTAAGGTCATCTGGTACTTGGCGTAGGTAAAACACACTGCGCCGTCAGACCTTGCTTAGTCAGTCAGTCAGTCACCTTATCATTATTTCGTTTCAGCGCACGACCTTGTTCAGGTACTGACATTTGACGACTTATGAAAACTGCTTCGTTGTTCTAGTCGCAAGCGCTACTGCTGAGCATGAGGTCCTGGGTTCGATTCCCGGGTCGGGCGAAGTGCGTCCCGAATACCGGGCGGATTTCCGGCCACCGTAGGCGCGGGCTTGCGGACGGTGAGCAATGGATAGCTCACCGTCCGGTAAGGACCAGGCCCGGGTCGACGGCGCGTTGTATTCCACGCGCGCCTCAAAGAGATGTCGTCAGCAAAAATGTAGGGTTCCACTAGGGCCGATACCTGCCGGGGTCGCGGAAAGGTACTAAAGGGTCACCGAGGCCCCTGGCAACACAGGCAACAGGAAGGAATACGGGTGGGTTTTAGTCAGTAAGAGTCTGACACACCCTCCCGCTCCGCCCAGAGAGGGAGAAGTTATTTGATGACTTCCCATCCAAAAAAAAAAAAGGTCGGGCGAAGTGTTTTTTTTAATTGGGTTTTTCTATCTGGAATTTCTTAGTAGCAGCCCGAAGTCTGGATTTGTGTGCTCTGTTGATGGCAGTAGGCTCGCTCCCTATTACATGGGACTTAAAAAAATATAACTGGTGAAGTGGGTGTACTACAGGTACACCTCTGCCCAACCCTTCGGGGAAACAAGGCGTGATGTTATGTTATGTTATGGAAAGCAGATGTGGGTCTAAAATTAATAAACTGCTAAATTAACAGTGCTTTAGTTTTTAGTGTCACTTATTAAATAAATTCTGAGATAGTTGTAAAATTTAACAAATTTACCTCTGAACACAGAGAACAATAATACTCTAATTAATTAATTAAACAGGCCGTTGGCGGTGGCGTGGCATCAGGTACTCTGCGCGGCGCTGGGAACTGTTAATTTTGTGTTGATTCTTCAGTCAGACAGATTGGTATTTAGTGGAGTTGATATATTTAACTGCTGAGTTCGGAAATAAGTAGTGTTTAATAAAGACTTATCTTCGTTACGATGAAAAATATGAAGGAAATGAGAATTAATTATGTTAACATTTTGTCTGTGTTTAAATTTAACGGTCGCTAAAAATACATACATACATAAACTCACGCCTTCTTCCCATGGGGGTAGGCAGAAACTATAGAACGCCACCTGCTACGCTCCTTACATACTCCTTTTGCTTCGTTTACGTTCATACATGCACACCGGTTGCGAGTACTACGCACCTGACCTTTTTGAAGAACATCATCAGTGAGGTCACTGGGTGGTTGTCTTCCTGGGGCGTCGTACCGGCGTTTCCACTCACATTTGCCTTTTTTTTTGTGGGAAATCATCAAATAACTTCTCCCGCTCTGGGCGAAGCGGGAGGGTGTGTCAGACTCTTACTGACTAAAACCCACCCGTATTCCTTCCGTTAACTGTGTTGCCAGGGGCCTGGGTAACCCTTTAGTACCTTCCCGCGACCCCGGCAGGCATCGGCCCTAGTGGACCCCTACACTTGTGCTGACAACATCTCTTTGAAGCGCGGGTGGAATACAACGCGCCGTCGACCCAATCCTGGGCCTTACCGGACGGTGAGCTACCCATTGCTCACCGTCCGCAAGCCCGCGCCTACGGTGGCCGGAAATCCGCCCGGGATTCCCGACGCCCAGGGCGACTCTTGCGGCGGAAATTTGCCTTTCCTTCAACCGTCCCGCCTCCTCCTTCGCGAGCATTACTGCTTCGCAGAAGGAGGTGATGGCTGCCCTCTCGCTCCGTACTATGACCTGAACCAGGGCCGGACGCGAGAGATCTCTGCTGCTGATCGCCTGTAAATACCTTTTGTTAGTCGCCTTTCATTCATCCTCTCAACATGACCAGACCATCTAAGTAAACTCTTTTAAATTTTTGTCACTACATCTTCTTTTACAATTAAAATAACTACTAATTTTAAGTGTTATTATTAGCATAAGCATTTAACCGTGTTATTATTATTTAACGTTTAAGGCCATCTCTAATTGAAAAAGCTCCTACCTCTAATATGTTGATCTCCCTGGGACTCAAACTGCAGCGGTCTGGTTTCGGTGGGGGAGGCGGTTCAGGCAGCTCACCGGCTACCCATCGAAGCTTGCGTTCCATTTCGCTGCAGCGCCTGACTTCGCTGACGTAACGACGCTGGAAGTCGTTCACGTGGGGGTTTAACTGTGGGAGAAAGAAAAACAAAGCTTAAATAAGATATGAGTTTTATTAGAAAAATAAATTAATAATAATTATTATTTAATAAAAAAAGTGTGGTACATGCAGTCTGTTACAACAAATATGGTTTAACAATTTAGCGAAAAATCGTAAAGAGAGTAACAACATAATTGAATCTGGCTTCTTAGCTAGGTTACATGGTAACCTGTATTCAGGTTAGCCAGCCCAGGTTCCCAAAGGAGTACAAAAATTTCAATATAGAGAGATTTCAAGATAGAGACTGCTTAAGACTATAAGGTGCAAACGTATTTTAACTTATACTAAGGGTGTGAACTGTTAGTATGTGTGTGCGTTTCATAATGAGGTGTGGTGTGGTGTGTATGAGTGTAATGATGTAGGTGTGGTGTGTGTGTATGTGTGTAAACGGAAGGGGAAGAGGTTGAGTTTGGATACGGAGTGTTAGAGAACTTACTACGATTGTGAAGTAAGCAGATATTCAGTGTCGTCGTAGTTTACACATTCGTAAGAAGATTGATGTATAGGGACAGTTTTGTTTATTCTGTTATATACAAATTATTATGCCATTACTTCTGATTTTTTGTATGGTCCGTAGACAAATCGCAAACAGGTATGACATACAATGAACAATTTGAAGATATGTGAGATTCAACAACCCGTGCTGGGCCTATAGAGAGGAGACCTGTGTCCTAGAATTAGAAAAAAATCGAATAATAGCTACGGTGATTATATATTTTATTTGAGATTTATTCTATACTAGTAGTTCTAGTACATCGATATATGCCACAATCAATTCTTCAACTGCAAATTTAAGTTGGTCGACTATTACTCGTTAACTTGTAAAGCCCACTTAGGTTGTGATAGTTTTCCTTTTAATTTCATTAGATGTACTACTGCCATTTTTTTCACAGCTCCATTAACAACCATTTAGCTGGCAGGGGGGGGGGGGATGACACTTGACTCTTACAAAAATTAGCACTTTCAATCTTAATATTACGCAAGCGGATCCTTGAATCGAAAAGTTGTGTTCACAGACCCGCAATATTTGTATACCTGTGAAAATTGAAACCTTCTAGTACTAAGCGTCACTGAGCTATAGCTGGGACAGACAGACAGACGGACATGGCGAAACTATAAAAGTTCCTTGTTTACTACGGAACCCTAAAAAGCGCTAGAACTTTTCATAAGTGATATCATAAGTCATAAATTAATTTGTTTCGCAGTTCTAGTATTAAAAAATAAAGGCAATAATAAAAAAAAATTGCAACCTGTCTGTCTGTCTTTTCAAGCGCCTCTACAATATGTAGATTTCAAGGTTTTACTATCATTAGAAGTAATTAGTTCCCACTTAGGGTTGCTTAACATAGCACTCGTCAATTAGTTTTAACGACTGTCTAGTAGCTTAAGCTCGTGACTTCGGCCGCTTGAAACTTATTTTAATATAAAATACAAGGTCTTGTTTTGGATCTGCAAAACATTTTAAGATGTAATTATGTTAGTGATTCTCGACCCGAATCAACAATAAAATGGAAAGGTATTTTTTTAAATTTTATTCTTATTTACGGAAATCGGTAAGTGAGTTCACACTTACCGATTTCCGTAAATAAGAATAAAATTTTTAAAACGCGTCCAGTCTGTACATGTCCTTAAACTGCGCTTTCACACACACACATACAAACGCAACCGACATTTCTTTCATAGATCTTAGATAGGGTTATTAAGAGAGAGTTATTCTGAAAAACAAAAAAAAAAAAATAAAATAAAAAGTATTATTGATTATTGACTTGGTATCGTATTGGTATAAGATTATTTACGAGTTTCATAACAACCTCCTGAAATGTTTTGCAGGTTCAAAACTGCATCTTGTATAATAAAGTATTGGTGAGCAGTGGTGGCCCAGTGGTAACGGCCGCGACTTACCGCTTATGAGCCGTAGGTTCGCACCCTGACAAGCGCTTTACTTTATGTAAATGATTTCATTACCACTGCTCTCGAAACGGTGAAGGAAAATATTGTGAGGAAACCGGTATGTCCTAGAACCAAAAAATCGAAGACATGTGACATACATCAACCCGCACTAGGCCCGCGTAATGGATTACGGCCCACTCCCTCTCACAGAGAGGAGGCCTGTGTCCCAGCAGTGGGAAAATTATAGGCTGATTATGCTTGATAAAGTATAGTACGTGACAAATTTTATGGCTTTTTAACTCTGAAATACACTACTCGCTGCGCAGTACCGCACCCCTATCCCCTTTTTTTTTGGATGGTAAATCATCAAATAACTTCTCCCGCTCTGGGCGGAGCGGGAGCGTGGGTCTCTTACTGACTAAAACCCACCCGTATTCCTTCCTGTTGCCTGTGTTGCGGGGCCTCGGTGACCCATAAGTACCTTCCCGCGACTAGCTGACACATGAATTCATTACTGCGTAGTGACTCGCCTCTGTTCCGAGCCGCCATATAGTTAGAATCGGGCTGTAGCTTTCCCATTAGTGATACAATTTTCGGAATTTCATCTCATCTCTCATCTCTCTGAGTTAGATTTGTGCCCCAATGTCATGATTTCAAGAAAAAGTCATACAATGGAACTAATCTAACTTACAGAGGTGTATTAATAATTCTAATGATTATAATTCTGTAAATACATATCTGATAGTCGCGAATCATATTTTGATCAAGATACAACCCGACACTACCTGCAAATAGCAAAACACGTAAGAAAATTTAAATTTTGCGGGCTATGCGGATCCACCTTAATGAAATGTCGTTATAGTTTGACTGTGTTTTTATTGGATTGGCAGGAATTAAATACATTAATGACTAACATGGGTACGGCAGTGTTTTCAGTCTGGATGATGATTGCAGTTTTTAACCAGCTATCCCACACTTCTTAGTGGTCTTTTACGAGGTTTTCTTCCTCACCCCGCGTTGCTTTTTTAGTCAAGTCATTACGAAGACTTAGACAAACATTATAGACACGCATTTTCCGTTGCTGCCTCAGTGACCCTACCTTTAAGTCCGACTGTTATCGATTTTTTAATCCTAAACATCAACGTCAATTCCACCAAATTGTGTTCATATCTAAATAATTAATGGAATGGATTTAATAAACTTAGATCACATTCAGCATTACGACAAACATCGAATTGAATTCTTCATTCCTAGGGAATCCGCTGGGAATAGGCTCACCCCCTATAACATGGGTAAGTCTCATGTAATAGGGGGTGAGCCTATTCCCGGCGGAAGTAAACATAAATGGCGAAATGTGGGTGTCCTTTACCTCTGCCTAACCGTTCGGGGAAAACAGGCGTGATTCCTAGGCAATCCCTCACTTATAGGTAGGGACTGCATTTCTACACAGATCTTCAGAGCTCCCTGTGGCCAAAATTAACGAATCATTTCACATGTATGGACATGGTTTGGACATAGGTGCTTCTGAACCCAATCGTCAATTTGTATCAGGACGTCTACTCCCTGAGAACTAAATCCGTAGTTTCAGCCAAAGTTGCGGGCGTTTCCAACTCCGTATCACCTACGGACATACAATTAGTTTGAGGTCCGAACTAAGAATGAATCACAACAGGATTTGACAGTTGTTCTTATTTCCGATATGTTAATTGATCGGGAAAAGGGTTCACTCCGGAATATTAAATTACTGTCGGACGAGCCCGTGTCTTCGTTGACGGACTTAGAGAGTAGGCCTCGAGGAGGTCTGCCCGGCTTGGGCAGAGCACCGCCGTGTCCTCGTTGAGGCGATCGGCGGCAGAGACCTCTCACGTCCGGCCATGGTTCAGGCCATGGTACGGAGCGAGACGGCATGGGCAGCTGTCACCTCCTTCTGCGAAGCAGTAATGCTCGCGAAGGAGGAGGCGGGACGGTTGAGGGAAAGACAAATTTCGCGCCCTCTCGCCCTTAGCCGCCGCAGGAGACGCCCTGGGCGTCGGGAATCGGATTTCTGGCCACCGTAGGCGCGGGCTTGCGGACGGTGAGCAATGGGTAGCTCGCCGTCCGATAAGGACGAAGCCCGGGTCGACGGCGCGTTGTGTTCCACGCGCGCCTCAAAGAGATGTCGTCAGCACAAGTGTAGGTGTCCACTAGGGCCGATGCCTGCCGGGGTCGCGGGAAGGTACTAAAGGGTTACCGAGGCCCCTGGCAACACAGGCAACACGGAAGGAATACGGGTGGGTTTTAGTCAGTAAGAGCCTGACACACCCTCCCGCTCCGCCCAGAGCGGGAGAAGTTATTTGATGATTTCCCACCCAAAGAAAAAAGGTCTCCATGAGCGACAGCCTTTTATGAATGATGTCATTCTATTCATTTTGACCTAGCTGGTTTAAAATAATTTATATTTCCCTCTCGCATCATCAATATTTTATTTCGCATGCAATTGTACCTATTTGTACGCCTCTTGGCATTACATAGCGATCTATGAACTTTAATTTAAGAACTGTATTCACTACCTATGTTACACAAATAAAAATGATTGATTGATTGGTTGATTGAAGAGCCAAGCGCAGATAACAGCCACATCGGGCGACAGCACATCGCATTAAGGCTCCTACATACTGGCGCGACTTATCGCGCGACGCGACGCGACACAAAGACACCGCGTGTAGCGCTACAAGCGGTGCCTTTGTGTCGCGACACGTCGCGCGACAAGTCGCGCCAGTATGTAGGAGCCTTTATAATTCAAAATAGTGTGGTGCAGCCCGTCAGCAATGTGCGTTCGTTTTTAGAAAATGAACGAAAGAGATTAAGGAGAATTTTTGCAATGCGGTGCGGCCCGTCGGTGCGTCAGCCTTAAGGGACCACAGATAACAAGATAGCTATAAAGTAGGTATGAGTTAACAATAACCGTCCTAACGTCAAGGTTCCCGAACATCGCAATATAACCGAATATCGGCGATCAATTACAATTTATCTGCATTTTATTGGAGGCCGCGCCTTCACGAATAACGTGGACGTAAACGTTATGGTTGGCTCCTCCTGTTTTATAGCTTTCTTTTTTATATCGGTATCATGTGCTGGTTAATATGAGCCGAAGAGCCAATAAATATAAAATATCTTTTAGCGTGTTTTTTATTTAGGGACTTAGAATCACACTACATTCATACGCCGCATGAGACTGTCATCAGTCTCATGATACCCTATACATACATATGTCGCCGCCATCTGGTTAAATTAGCCAGCTAATTGGACGCCTAAGCCGTTCATTTAACGCCGGCACCGACGTCGCAGCCAACTAGCTTAATTAGCCGTTTAGTTAACAGACTAACCGTTAGAAGTAACGCTCGCCGGCTGCTGCCGCGGCACCACTCGCTTCGCTCGCTCAGCTCGCGAGCGGTTGGTCACAGTTCTTACCTAACCTAACCCACGTGATCGGAGTGCCCTGGCTTAGTTACTGCTACCACTTCGGCGCGCGTGGTTGGTCAACGTTCTAGTTGTCCTTCAGCTATTTAATTGGGTGCCGGCGTTTAATGAACGGCCTGGGCGTCCAATTAGCTGGCTAATTTTACCAGATGGCTGCGACATATATATTGTTTTAGAGCAGTAGTGGCCCAGTAGAAACGGCCGTGACTTACGAGTTGTAGGACGTAGGTTCGAACCCAGGCAGGCACTTTGTGTAAATTATTTCATCACCACCGCTCTCAAAACGGTGAAGTAAAACATCGTGAGGAAAAACGGCATGTCCTAGATTAAAAAATTCAAAGATATTGTGGCATCTAACAACCTGCACTGGGCCCGCGTGGTGGATTACGGCCCACTCCCTCTCGAAGAGAGGAGGCCTGTGTCCCAGCAGTGGGAACATTATAGGCTGATTATGCTATATATTGTTTTAACATTTATTTTATTCTATTATTTTCTAATTCAAATTAATTTATTAAACTTACATAATATAGTTAACAAACATACAATTAACATGCATGAAATTCTAACCAACAGAAAGCTTGACAGATTTAACAGCGGGTCCCAAACTACACACAGCCATCTTGGTGACCCAAAATTTGTGTGGTGTATTTGGGTCATAAACCTGAACAGACTCTTTGCATCATGGTCGAGACACAATTTTATGTATTAAATCTATATCAATTACTATTGATCATTCTTTTAGAGATGGATGTATGTAGGTAAGAGTCTTCTTCTTACCCTCTCGAGTTTGGACGACCATTTTTGATAAGATAAATTAATATTGTTTCTGCAATTTAGCAGCAGTGGCGAATAGATAAGATCAATTGATACGAGTATGATAAGTATTAAAATTATGTAACATAATTATGGAACGCTAGCAACTTTTTGGCAAAAATAAAGCGGAATTTATGAATAAAAAAAAATAGTAAAAAGTGAATAATATTAGCAAAAATTCTCCGGGGAAAAAACGCAAGCAAGCAGACTCTAGTCATCTTCACAGTTATCCTTATTGTCATGGCACGATTACGCATTGCTGGACAAATTTAGACCTCAGCGCGATAGCAAGTGAATTATCGCTGTTCATCGCACAATGGGCCACTTCCCATTTCACGAGATCGTTCTTGCTCGACCATTCATTGAATACGATTAGCACTAGCTGTGCATGTACTACCACGTTAGCACTATTGGACATTTTCATCTACCAGACTTGGTACGGTAAACAAACATCCTCAGTAAAAAAAAGGCAGGAGACAGTGACGAATGGACTTTCAACTTTGGAGACTACTAATTTTACTCATCTTTGTTACTTTTAATATAAGACAATTTTATTTTGCAAATATGGGTATTGTGACAAAGTAAGACACCATAAATAAGTTCAGCCATATTTTACCAGCAGGCATGCAAAAATCTGCCGGGGTCGTGGGAAAGTCCGAAAGGGATACCTACCCCGGCCCCTGGCAAAACAGGTAACGGAAAGAACACGGGTGGGTTTTAGTCAGTAAGAGTCTGACACACCCTCCCGCTCCGCCCAGAGCGGGAGAAGTTATTTAATAATTTCCCAACCAAAAAAAAAGGCATGCAAAAATAAAATTAATTTGAAGTTAAAACTGAACAAAAGCCCATTTTTTAATTGAAAAATTTAAGCAAAGAACATTGTACAAAACTTATTAGTTTTGTACAATGTTCTTTATTTTATTTTTATCTATTTTTTTATTTCTTTTTTAGTTATAGATTCGCTTAAACCGTAGTTGCTGTGTATACTGTGTCCGCTAAAAGGCTAAGTATGTCTTAATAAAGGTGTTTATCAATAAGGTAAGTAATTAATTATTTGTTATTAATAACAAATCCACTACCTCGTTGGTCAAGCGCTACTGCAGAACTTGAGGTCCTGGGTTCGATTCCCAAGTTGGGCCAAGTGTTATTGGGTTTTCCCATCGGGGATTTCTCAGTAGCAGCCCGGTATTTATGCCCGGTTGGTGGCAATAGGCTCGCTTCCTATAACATGGGTCTTAATCATAACTGGCGAAATGTGGGTGTTCTATAAGGGCTACTCTGCTGAACCTTCGGTGATTTCAGGCGTGATGTTTTGCATACCTTCGCCAAGGCCACATCCGACAAAGATAATGTTTAAAGTTATTACAGGTTTAATTATAACACATGTATTGTGTCCTATGTGGGCACCTGTTGTGATAATAAAAGACATGATTACATAAATGTAGACGATGACAACAGCTAAACCACGGTCACTGTCAGACTGCATAGAAAAGAAAGAAAAGTGCGATGACACAACGCTTGTAATTTATTGCAAAATATGAAGCAATTATCTGTTTACTCAAAATTGAGTTGAGTAATCGTAAATAAAAAACCAAGTTCTGCATTCAAATAAGACTTTCTTGTAATTAATTAAATACGTAATGTACGTGGATATTTAATGCAGATATTTAGGATTGGAACTCAAGGTAAAAGGTTACTTTAACTTTAGTTTGTATCGATATATTTTTTTCAAAACGTGTTTTGGTAACAACCAAGTTCTGAGGAATATGTTCAAAATTAACAGATATTTTTTCTGCTACCACAAACTATACAGATTTGGCAGTTTTGTTTCAAAAGACAAGCCTGTTTTGGTCATTTGCCTCTTGTAAAAATCATGCCTTAAAGCACCATTTTATAAACTTTCTCCGGAGCGTAAACTTAATAATTAATTGATTATAATCTCGCGTTTTGTACAGATTTTATGAACCTACAAAATTGATGAATCGAGAAAGTGATGATACAGTAGAATGTCTGGTAAAAATCGAAACTACGTGATATATGTCGTCATGCTTAATTTTAAATTGAAAGCGTTGCTCAAAGAAGACAGGACAGAAACAGCTCCGATAATATAATGTTTGTAAGAAAGAAAGAGAAAGAAAAAGTATTTATTGGGACTCGCACAGGAGATCACAAATTAAACTAAAAAACACTCATAGAAATATATTAAAAAAAAACAAAGTAAAAGGAAAATAAAAACAAAAAGTCCTGTACGAGGCCAAAATGCTCCTATCTCAGCATAATGCTGCGGTACTTAAAAAATAAGTGTCGCAGCAAAAAATATTCTGATAGGGCCCGCTGTAATAGATACAGGAATAAATAAAAATAGACGTGTGAAATAACATATAAAATAAAATATTTATTTAATAAAAAAATCTTGTAATTATAAACCGCGTGTCAGAACCCAACGTAATATCAGTTACTTGTCAATGCCATTTGCGTGATTGTATACTCGCCAGATAAAATAAATAGAGCCATGTTAAATAAGATTAAATAGAGCCATGGACATAGGGAAAGTATAAAAAGGTAACCATACTTATGCAGAGTCTGCACTAGTAAATTGTCAGGATAATTATTTTTGAACTCATTGTTTGAGTACGTGCCTCGGAAGGTACGTTAAAAAAAAAAAAAAAGCGGTTGGCTCCGGCTGTCATTTGTAGATCTTTGGCAGTCGTTATGGGTAGTCAGACGCCCGATATTATGAAAACCAGTCTGGTTACAAGTTACCAAGGGTGTTACCCAGTAACTGGGTTGTAGAGGTCAGATAGGCACTCACAGTTCATAATTAGCCTATATGTTCCCACTGCTGGGACACAGGCCTCCTCTTTGTGAGAGGGAGTGGGCTGTAATCCACCACGCGGGCCCAGTGCGGGTTGGTACATGTCTTCGAATTTTTGGTTCTAGGACATGCCAGTTTCCTCACGATGTTTTCCTTTACCGTTTTGAGAGCAGTGGTGATGAAGTAATAATGATTTACACAAAGTAAAGTGCCTGTCTGGGTTCGAACCTACGACCTACAACTCGTAAGTCGCGGCCCTTACCACTGGGCCACCACTGTTCCATGATAGGCACTCGCTCCATGTAAAATACTGGTATTCAGCTGCATCCAGTTAGACTGGACGCTGACCCCAACAAAGTTGGGAAAAGGCTAGGCAGATAAATTATTGCTTGAGTACATGAGAGCATTGGAGATGAAGAAGACGTGAGGAAAATACGAATATAATATGGCCATCATCTTCAAGTAGGACCTACAATAATATCTATCGTTTTTAAATAATCCTGCAAGGACCCAACTTTTTTTTTTTTTTCTTCATCAAATAACTTCTCCCGCTCTGGACGGAGCGGGAGGGTGTGTCAGACTCTTACTGACTAAAACCCACCCGTATTCCTTCCGTTGACTGTGTTGCCAGGGGCCTCGGTAACCCTTTAGTACCTTCTCGCGACCCCCTCTAATCTATATAAATGACTTACCTTATCACATAAGGGATAATCACAAGATTGTATTGTTCGCAGATGACACTTCCCTCATTTTTAAAATCAAACGACTGCTGGTCAACTTTGAACATGTTAACGATGCACTCTCTAAAGTTGTCCATTGGTTTAATGTAAATAATCTTCTCCTGAACGAAAAAAAGACTAAACTTATTAAATTTTCAACGCCAAATGTCAGGCAGCTAACTACCAATGTTCAACTTAATGGAATAGAGTTGGACCCTGTTGAGTCGACAGTTTTTCTTGGAATAACAATTGATGCTAAATTACAATGGCGCCCACACATAGAAAAATTGTCAGGAAGGCTAAGTTCGGCCGCCTATGCTGTTAAAAAAATTCGACAGATAACCGATGTAGATACGGCCAGAATTGTTTATTTTAGTTATTTTCATAGTCTTATGTCATATGGGATTCTTCTCTGGGGAACCTGTGCGGACATTAATACCGTCTTTGTTTTACAAAAAAGGGCTGTTCGAGCCATTTACAACCTAGGTCCAAGACATTCCCTACGAGAAAAATTCAAAGAAATAGATATTCTGACTGTTGCCTCTCAATATATATTTGATAATCTTATGTATGTACACAAAAATATATCAAATTTTAAGAAAATGTCCGATATCCACAGTTTAAATACCAGGAATAAACATAATCTTGCTGTACTTCACACTCGCCTCCACAGAGTAGGCAACTCGTTCATGGGTCAATGTATACGCTTTTACAACAAACTTCCTATTGCTACTCGAAATTTACCCATTAAACGATTTAAAAGCTGTATTAAAACAAAACTTTGTAAAAAAGGGTACTATAAAATTTCAGATTATTTAGAAGACAAAAAAGCTTGGGATTGAGCTGCTCGCTCTGTTAAGCTTTGTGCTAAAACCAAAAAATTTGATATTAAAATTATGCAAAATCATCATTATATACAACTATATGTACATATTGACATTGATGAATATTATAAGCAAAATTAAGTGAATATTTATGTACCTTGAAAAGTATTATATTACTTTAATTATTGTGAATGTGAGCACTATGTGGGTCATTTTTATTTATTTTTTGTTGTTTTTTTTTTTCTCTTAGTTTTAATGATGGTCTGGCATTTTGAGTTCTTTATGCGGCCAACCCCATTGTTCTTTCCTTGGTATTGTTCGTCGAGTCGTTGAGCTCCTTAAGTTTTGAGATGAGCTACACGATTACTGACAAATGCTTGCACTGACTGGACAGGTCCACTCAAATTTGTGTGGTTCTTTCCTCAAAAGGCCATTTCAGACATAGATCTAGATGGTCCTCACATGATCTGACCAAGATTATGTCTGAACTTTAAAAGAGACTTTGACCCTTGAGTTTGTTTCGCCACTTCTTCTCAGGGGTAGTCAGATAGGAAATGTCGACTCCATCTAGCTTATTTTTTAATATGACGTGTAAAAGTGATTCTCATATCCTATTTACAGAATAAACAATTTCATTTCATTAAACAATTTCATTTCATTTCATTTCCCAACTGCCATATTTATTGCACAAATTCTACAGTTTATAAAGCCATGATGTTGGTATGATATGCACATCATATGACTTTAATATAGTCAACAAGGTGTCTGTTGATAACACTATACAATGTGTGATGTAAAATGAAATAGACATTGTCATTTCAATTAAAAACAATCATTACTTGTATAAGTGGGCACAATTGGTCGGGTCAGGAGTCTGTGGGATTGTGAGACTAGGTATTAAGTGGGATTATGTCATTAAAGATAGCTTACACATCCACGAGCTATATCCAGTCCTTCATCAAATCAAGCCATAGGTACATAAAAACGGAAAAGGCCTGACTCACAGACTCATCAACGCCCAGCCGAAAGCCTTGAATCAAGAAAGCTGAAAAAATAATATTTTTACCTTTTATAATATAGATAAGGAATACGGCTGGGTTTTTCGAAATTCCAACGAGAAAAGGTATACAGGGTGTCCACTCTATATTCCCCATTCCTTAAGTCATTAGCAAACAAAAAACTATGGAGTAAGTACCAGCCAGATGCGTGGATAACCTACAAAGGACCGTAGGTAAGACAGCGTCTCCTAGGATTTAGAGAGTCTGGTCTGTGTGATTCTCGGGCAGCATAACACAAAATTGAGTAGGCTATACTCAGCAGAGGGTGGAATAAAGCTACCAATGAGGAACCTAAAGCCAGTGCTATTCGAGGGAGCTGTGTGATGAAGCTGGACGAAAAGATGTTGAGTTATATATATCACCGTATGATTATAAACATCGTTCGTTTTTCATCTATCTAGCGAGAGTATAAAGTATCAAAAAATTGTGAATTGCAACAAACCATTTACAATATTACGCATTATATTTCGATACTTTATAATTTATCCATAGCAAACCAACAAATTGTGAACTAGTATCACGCGTCGAAAGCGCCTTGCGCTACTACTTAACAGCTGCGACCAACTTGGAAGAAGTGATTGCCGGCCGCTGCCGGGGTACCGCTCGATTCGCTCGCTCGGCTTGCGCGCGGTTAGTTACATGGGTTCTAACATGACCTATTTGGTAGGGGTGTCCTAGCTTATTTACTGCGGCCAATTCGGCTACCGCCAAGACCCTACCAATCAGGGACGGTTCACAATTTTACGCTTGGTAAAATCGGACAGATTATGAATTTTGTCGATAAGTGTAGATTCGTTCACAATTTTATAAACTACCGAAAATATATATGTTATATTATATTGTAACAGTTCACATTTTTTTCAATTCAAAACGGTGCTCACTATCTTATTGTGACATATACATGTACCTATTATGATTAATACGGATTATCTAAATGTATGTAGGTAAGCAAGATGTGTCGATGTGTATCTGATTAGTGCATTTATACATCTAGAACCACATAGAACTATGTGATTTGGTTTTTAAATTAATATGGGTAATTTTCTCTGGTTACGTTAAAATTTGTTATGTTAGGTATGGTTAGGTAACAAATTGCAGCTAGTTGTGAATAAGGGACCTGTGAAGATACATACATAAACATGTACGTAACCCCATGGGGGTAGGCAGAAACTACAGAATGAAACCTAAACTTATGAAGATGATGCACACAATACTATTAATTACTCTTATCAGTATCCACGTATTGAGTATTATCTCCACCGGTGACCCGCGTGTTATGTTTGACTCTTTAATTACGATACTCTAGTTGATAAGGAAAAAAACATAAAGTAAAATGTTAACCCAAGGTACACTAACCTTTCTATTTATTACAGTAGATTAATTTTATTGATAGATTAACGAATTTTTTTACTTTTATAAACATATCCTTGACATATCATTGTCATTTTTATGTCAATGAAGTGAGAGAATAGATATTATTTCATTTTATGACCTGGCTGATCATAAAATGAAATAATCTTTTATTCTAAAAACAAAAAATCATTTTGTAAAAATCTCAATGTGAAAATATAGGTGAAGTGAGCTGTCATTACAACTGATGCTAGAGATTGACAGCATCGACATCATTCAACTTGATGCTAGAGATTGACAATATTGGTATCATTCAACCTGATGCTGGAGATCGACAATATTGATATCATTCCATCTGATGCTAGATATTGACAATATTGACATCATTGCCCCCGATGCTAGAGATTGACAATATTGACATCATTCAACCTGATGCTGGAGATCGACAATATTGATATCATTCCATCTGATGCTAGATATTGACAATATTGACATCATTGCCCCCGATGCTAGAGATTGACAATATTGACATCATTCAACCTGATGCTGGAGATCGACAATATTGATATCATTCCATCTGATGCTAGATATTGACAATATTGACATCATTGCCCCCGATGCTAGAGATTGACAATATTGACATCATTCAACCTGATGCTGGAGATCGACAATATTGATATCATTCCATCTGATGCTAGATATTGACAATATTGACATCATTGCCCCCGATGCTAGAGATTGAAAATATTGATATCATTCCATCCAATATTGACTGATGCATGCATCCCGTCTGTTGGGACAGATCAACTCAAAGCTGCAATGGCTCTTGCTTCAAAAGTCTATTCCACGCATGGCCCTGTTAGACTCACATGCAATCCTAAAATATAATGTTTGAAACTTAAAAGAGACCATGACTAGTTTGCTTTGGCATTTTTTTCTTAGGGATAGCTAGGAAATGCTGGTGCCATTTAGCTACAAAATATTGACAAACAAATTGACGTGTAAAAGTGTCTTACAAGATCTACTTACAGAAATAAACATAATTTTTCAAATAAATTTTGTTTATTGATTGTAAGTCTTTGAGGATATTCCATAGGTACGGTAAGGGGAATAAAAATGTGGTGAATTACGCAAACGAACGAATTTATTCATTTGATGGCTGTCCGAGGTAATATGTTGTTTTGTTTTAAAAAAAAAAAACGGCCACACTAGGAATTTCTTCCTGTATCGTGGGTGCGTTTACAAACATAAAAACTCACAAACAAAAACACCCAGACTCGGAACAATTACTGGCAGATCATACAAATATTTGTTCCGTGCGGGGATCGAACCCGCGACACGCTGCGCAGCAATCGATCGCTCAGCCATTACGCCAACCGTGTCGTCAAATATTTTCACGTTGTCAAAACGACGCTTCAGAGCATACTGCCAGTCTTTTTACACGTGGGTCTGGTCTGGGTCAGGTATACGCTGAGGGCGTACAACGCCTTGCGTGTCCAGTATAACAATGTATTCAGGATGCTGTTGGGTCTACAACGCTTTTGTAGCGCTTCCGGGATGTTCGCCGAGGCCAGGGTTGATGGTGTTCATGCCATTATACGGAAACGGTGCGCTTCTATTCTCGGTAGAATACGTGCTAGCTCCCACAGAATCCTGAGTGTATTGTGTGACGGGTGGCACAGCCCCATGCTGGCTCATTGGATACGGCTGTATGCGTATGTGTCAGTCGTTTCAATTTTGTATATAATAGAGTGTAGTTTTACTAACAGCATATGGATCTTGTAATTTGATCTGACATAAATATTTAATACTAGATGCGCCCCGCGGTTTCACCCGCATAAGTTTTGACCCGTGGGTATATCGGGATAAAAAGTATCCTATGTGTTATTCCTGGTTATAAACTATCTGTGTGCCAAATTTCATCTAAATCCGTTCAGTACTTTTTGCGTGAAAGAGTAACAAACAGCCGTCCATCCATTCTTACAAACTTTCGCATTTATAATATTAGTATGATTTTTTTTTAATATTATTACCTTTTTTATGCTTCTTACACGACTGTCCAAAAGGTTTGTAATGTTTTTGGGTTCATGTATATTTTCTTTGTGCCACAACAAAAAATATTATTTTAACAGTAAAGTTGCTTTTACAGTCCTCATGTAGTAGTTTTCCTTATCCGAATTTGATTTTAGAGACATTTAATTATGTTAGTAGTTATTTTTAGGGTTCCGTACCATAAAAGGAAAAATCTTAATGGGATCACTTGTGTGTCTGTCTGTTTGTCCGTCTGTCACAGCCGAATGGCTCCGAATCTTCTGGGCCGATTAAGTTGAAATTTGGTACACACATGAATTTGTGCTTATTTCATATTTAGAATTTCATATTTTTTCACGAACGTGCAACGTAAATAAATGAATTTTGAATAGATACACTTTTGGGGGAAAAATAAAAAAAAAAGTTTTGCAAACTGTACCGTGTGACATATTAAATGAAAGGACTTATTATGAGGATTTCAAATAAATTTTTTTAAATAATTTTAAAAGAATTAGTATTAACGTTAAAACGAAAATTTATGAAAATTCACGCCAACACCTTCGTGTCGGCGTCACTACGGCACATGAGGAGTTTGTTGCGCAACTTCTTTTTCCCAGCTAAAGCACTAGGAAGTGGTGAAGGCCACTATCTTATGTAATATAATATTTTAATATTATTTTACATGGATTCTTGTGTACGTTGTGAATGTGAGAACGTTGTAGGCTTATATACTAGATCTTTTGTAGACCATTTTCTTTTCTTTTTTTTTGTTAAGTACTTGTCGACAGGCCTACACTGTCCTCCCATACCTATTAACGCTGTAATTTGAGAACATTGTAAAAGCCAATTATTTTTAAAAGAGTTACCGTGGAGTTTCTTGCCGGCTCTTCTCCATAGGAAACGACCAATTGGAGCCGTGCACTTAGCTTCTGACGTTTCATAAGTGCCCATGTAGGTTTATGTGAAATAAAAATATTTTGATTTTGATTTTTGATTTTAATTTTGACGTTCAAAACGTGCTGATCCTCAGCCTAGTTTGTATAAATTTCTTTTGGTTTGATTTTACACTTTTTTACATTAAAAGGTCAGTAATTTACAGTTACTTGTTTATACAAGTAACTGTTGCCCACGACTTCGTCTGCGATACAGGATGAAAAGTAGCCTAAGTCTTTCTCCAGGTAACTGTCTACCAATGTGCTAAATTTAATCCAAATCCGTTCAGCCGTTTTAGCATGAAAGCGTAACGAACAAACAAATAAACTCACTTTCGCATTTACGTATAATATCATTATTATTGTCACTTTGTGTAATAAACTGGTCATATTTATTGTATTCTAGACTTTTACACTTATTAATATGCATTTATTTTACACTTATTTATATTTATTATACTAAACGATCACCATTACAATAACTATGACCATTTAATTACACAAAGTGACAGCTAGCACATGTCAAATTACTCCAGTGAATAAATAACTCGACTTCAGTTAAGACTTCCTTGGTGATGCAATGTCCATATATGGTTTTTACCCACAGTTATCAATTGTTAAAACGTGGGTCAACGAATATCCCCCTGGAATGTTTCCGCAGCCATCAATATTTTCATTATTTTTATCGATAAAGGGTGTGTTTATTTTGATACGAGAGTGCGTTACAATAATGTAAGTCGGGGGTGGCTTGTGAACTGTGGGGTTTTGCCGCTGTCAATGTTGTACACTTGCACATCACGTCTTAAAATATTAGATGCTTATTACAAGACTGCCTAAAAAGGAGTGTAATGTTTTTTTGGGTTCATGTACCTATAGTTTCTTTGTGCTCCCACATATGTTAAATGCATGAACAGATTTAGATGTATAGTCAAAATCATTACATCATCCCGAGTGATATAAGCTATAAATAAGAAAAAAAAAAATCAATATGGCGGCCGTTGACTCCATTTTCAAAAGAGAAAAAAAAAAACAATTATTACAATATGGGTATCAAATTGAAGGCCTTGATGAACAAATGCCAAAACTGTAAAATTGATTGGCTTAAATTTTACATTGGTAGGGTGTACATGCAAAACAAACATTACATCCCACGCCATCCACGCCTTGCCTCGCCGTGAAAGTATAAATTAACCTTTAGTTCTTAAAATAAAAATACAACCACATAACATTACATATTTAATAAAACAAAACTTGTCACTAAAATTTATAAAATAAAAATAAATAATTAAAAATTAAAAACACGACTGCCACAAAACGAACTAAAAGTAAAAAACAAGTTTAGTTAATCTGTATACTCGTATACAAAGCAAAAGGTCTCTCTCACTCATTTACTCGCTGACTAAATAGATAAATAAAATTATCATTGCAGTCGTGGGATCTTTTAGATTAATTGGTCAAAGACAGCTAAAGAGACACAATTGATTTTCTATTGTTTGACACCGAATCGGTGTCACGCCGGGTCAAAAAAGTACTTTTCACCTTTTAAAGTAGATTTTCCTTACATGGCCTACTTGAGCGTGAGTTGTTCACGTGGGTTTTTATCGAGCACCTAAAGTACATGCGTTTGCTTCTGTGTGAGTTCAAGGACAAGACGCTCAATAATAAAGGTCACCTAATCAAAATGTATTACTTAAAATACCGTTCAGCTAGACCTTCACCTGAGTGAAACGATCAATCGTTAATAAGCTAGCCTTCACGAAAGCCATTTATAAATCAGTAGGAATGTCTGAATTAAACACAAGCTGAGCCGGGTGCAATCGATAGTTAGGTGACGAATATAAAATAGACAGAAGTTCCATTGCTAATGACTAGGAAATGAATGGCAGTGGACGAAAAACGAAAGGGTCTCGAATCACAGCATGACTGAATACACGGTGATTTTTAATTCACTTTAACCTTTCAGGACGTGAAAGTACTCATGATTATGAGCAATTTTCACTATGAAATTCACTCTGAAATATCGTAAAAAAAATCTGCTGTTTCATACAAAAATACATGCTGTTTCATACAAAAATGCAGTATTCACCCGATGAAAATGTATGAAACAGATATTATTTTAATGCCAATTTTTAGTTGGTCCCATAGTGAAAGTTGTTTATAACCATGAGTACTCTCACCTCCTGAATGGTAAGCAATGAATTAAAAATCACCGTGTATAACAAATTTTAGCTAATGGCATAAATTTTAAATAAATTAATCAGCGCTTGACGTAAATTAACGTAATTTTAGTAGGCAAGTTTTTAATCACGCCTAAACTTGTATAGAGTAGTGACAGGCGCTGATTAATTTGACAGGACTAAACTAAAATTTATCTTCTGTAAGGACAGAAGGTTCTTAATGAAATAGAAAGAAAAAGATGCACTGAACTTAAATTTAGTTTAGTTTGTGAACAAGGGAATCGGCACCAATGTCATCTTCCACGACATTCTTAAACGTACTGCTGTCTCTCTCTTTGCGTAGTTCTATCCTTTTTTGAATCAATCTGTTTCAAAGGTAGTTGAAATTTTAACATGAACTCATTAAATCATTTTAGCAAATTAAACGAAGCGAACTATTTAGGTCTTCTAAACAATCTGTCACACGACACAGGTCACGAAAAACACAGACACTCCCTCGATTCGTGCATAATGGTCGACGTGGCACGCAAAATCAGGGGGGTGGACATGTCGGCCCAAATATTATCCAGGTTTGACGCGACGGAACTATCTGCTGTCCTTCTCTATGTTGTAAGTACATGGTGACCTAAAACAACGAATATTAATTCGCTTTCGTGACGTCTAAACCGCGAGGTAAAACGGGGAAGCGGAACGGAAAATAATTTGGGAAAGTGGCTTGAGGTGTCCCTGAATGACTTTAGTTTTTATATGTAATTAAATAAAAGAGGCAATTTTGCTAAATTCCTTATGGCTTACCGATCGTTATTGGTTAACGGTGGGATTCTTGTATCTTTGCCAATATTAAACTTCACCGTGGTTTTGAAGAGTGATTGGTATTTTGTCTAAACAGTGTGGAAGTTTTAATTTAACCGAATTCCACAAAATGTTATTGGGTTTTTCTATCTGGAATTTCTCAGTAGCAGCCCAGTCTGGATTTGTGCCCGGTTGATGGCAACACGTTCCGGGTGTTGATGGGGCTGCTATGTTTTTGTAGCGCGTCCGGCATGTTTGCCGACGCGGACGTTGATAGTTTTTCGGCCATCATGCGCAAGAGATGCGCATCTCTACTACGCCGTGTTCGCGCCAGCCCAACACCATTCGTAGAACGTTGGCTGATAGCTGGGACTCTCTGATCTTGGGGAGATGGATACGACTGCTCGCAGTCAAGTAGAAATTCCTCAGGATCGGCGTGCCTCACGCTTAGGATAAATGTTACTAACACTAGTTTAAAAGTTTAAAACTAACAAATATGGAAGTGATTCTGAAATAAATGTATATTTATTAATTTTTTTATTTAATAAGCTCGCCCCTTATTACATGGGACTTACACTAACTAGCGAAATGTGGGTGAGCTGTAGGTACACCTCTGCCCAACCCTTCAGGGAAACAAGGCGTGATGTTATGTTAAGTTGTTATTGTTTTTTAATGTCTTTCAAAACAGGATTTAAGAATGCTGTAAAATGCATGAGTTTTGTGCCTTGCAGTAGTTTAAAAAATATATGTATTGATATTATATTGATTATATATATATATTGTTAAAATACATTTATATTTATTTGCTAACATGTAAAAGACTGGTTATTAGGCTTGCATTGAAATTTCATGACACATTATTAAGACACGCACCCTGTAAGGGCACTGTAAATTTTATATATCAAATTGTAACATTACATAATATTATATTGATTCTCATTGTTACAATGTATTACAATATACTAATCATTAATCAATAATTAATTACATTTTATTTTTTTATATTATCATTATTATCTAATTATTATTCATTTATTATTATTCATTTTAGTCATATAGGTAATATAATTTATTATTTCACATTTACGTCGAGCATAATTATTATTACAAAGTCGATCGCTGTGCAGAAGAATTGGGACAAATATCTTTCAAATATCTAACATTTCACAAGGGGAGTGAAGTTCATGTCAATAGTTCATCAGATTTGAATTCCTGACCTTTGAAATGGAATTTCGTATTCATACACAAGTCTTGTATAATAATAAGTCTCCGATCACTTTGTTCCCAAATATAGACCTGACAATACGTCAGAGTGAATGAGAATATATGAATGAATGAGTGAGTGAATGACTGAAGCCAGAACTGTGATATTATCAGCTAATGGAGGAAGCAGCACGTAGATAGGTAAAATCCCTTAATCGTTTGCGTCATTCATAGGTGAAGGTTTCTTGTTTCGATCGATTTAGGTCTTAACTATGGATAACGGAGTGCATGTCTGGAAGCTCCTACATGTCTTGGAAATTGAACAGTCATGCTGGACAGGCCTGTCAATAATGGACAGAATTATGTTGTCAGAAAGATGGGGCACTGCCTTTATTCTTGACGTCATAATACTTTTATTTTGCTATTCAGTTATCTTTGAAGAAGGGCCTTTCCGGGTTTATCTATTTTTGCATCATGAAATGTACAAAGTAAGGCCTTGGATATTTTTGGCTTGGATACTGAATTTCTGGCAGTAATTAATACAAAATATTTTTCTTGCTTATTAATTTCTACAATGATGATAATGAAATTTCTTAAAATTATCAGACATGACCTATGAACCGAGGACATGATTAAACCTCGTCAAAAAATTCCGAAATCTATGTAAGGGCATGCTATTTGCATACGATGCATGTTGCATTCGTAGCCGACCAGTAGGCTCTGTACCGCGGTTCGGAACAGTACTGTATTCCTTCAGTTGTGACAGTGTTATAATAAACAATATTACAGTGAATCTTCGTTTCATTTACCTCACACGACAGAGCCTACTCCACATCTACTTACGTATTTTTCTGTTCCTTTCTTCTTGTCTGTATGGATGATCAATCAATCAAAATCAAATCAAAAGTCATTTATTCAAACTAGGCTGAAAATCAGCACTTTTCGAACGTCAAAGTTACATAAGACAGTCCCCCAAAAATGCTCGCCCTTCACATGTGTACATAAACTGTTAAATAAATAAATAAAACATGATCGATGATATTATTTGTGTATTCATTATATAGGACAAACTACTTAATACAAGTTTCGAGTCCAGTTATCATATTTGATTTGTGTAAAGTAAATACAAATATTGATAATAATGTCTAATGGGCGATAAGGGTGGTTGATCTCAACGAGAAAGCAATTACTATAAATATATGGAATGAAATGTAAATACAGAAGGTCTTACATACAGCCGATGATATCAAGCTTGCGCACACGTTGATTGAGACAAAAAGCTGCGTGCAACGGCGGATGGATCAAGTAGGTAGACAGCTATCAACAGCCCTGTCATGAACTGTCATTCCAAACGTTTGTTTGAAATCGTTGCTCTTCGTTTGAAATCGAAAGCAAGGTTACTACAATGCATGTAAGTCTTCTTATTGACATTGTGTCATGTATCTCATAATCATCATAATCAGCCTATAATGTTCCCACTGCTGGGACACAGGCCTCCTCTCTGTAAGAGGGAGTGGGCCGTAATCCACCACGCGGGCCCAGTGCGGGTTGGTAGATGTCACATGTCTTCGAATTTTTGGTTCTAGGACATGCCGGTTTCCTCAAGATGTTTTCCTTCACCGTTTTGAGAGCAGTGGTGATGAAATAATTTACACAAAGTAAAGCGCCTGTCTGGGTTCGAACCTACGACTTACAAACTCGTAAGTCGCGACCGTTACCACTGGGCCACCACTGCCATGTATCTATCATAAGAATATTATAAAGAAGCATTGTTTGTAAGTTTGTGTATAGGGGATAACCTCCGGAACTAATAATCCAATTAAAAAAAAAACTTTGGCAGAAAGCTTACCTACATTATAAATGAGTGCTATAAATATTATTAATTATATCATGCATATTAGGTGAGCTATCACAATTTTTGTCTCGCAAGTCTGAAAGAATTTTTCAGCAGTAATCTAACAAAAAGTACTAAGCTTGCATGAATTCAAGATAGTATTTCAATCATTAGTACTAATAGGATTTGGATGAAATTTGGTACACAGATAGGTCATAACCTGGATTAACACATAGGATACTTTTATCCCGGTAATATATTTCCGTCGGATAGTTTTCGACGGGTTTAGCCGTGGACAATAGCTATTCAGATGCACAAACAATCGGTATGTGGAACAAAGGTGTCATTTTGTACCCCTACTTCATAGAGTGAGATTAACACGTTAGTTATTATCACATCACCGTAGGCGCGGGCTTGCGGACGGTGAGCAATGGGTAGCTCGCCACAAAAACAACGACCCACATAATCCTCACATTCCTAATATGTATATATATTTCAATACATTTCTCTGTATACATTGCAGATGCATTTTAAATTTGTTACACTTTAAGCACAATTCACAAAAGAAACCCCTTAAACTAGGTCTAGCCTGTATCTTAAGAGATAGGGTTCAGCCATATGGGTACAGAAATTATATTTTGTAACAAGTGAAGCAGGGTCGAGTTTACATGAGCTAAGCTATTTTATGAAATAGGTGTTACTTAGTGGGATGAGTATGTGTGTGTAGGTGTGAGTGCATGTGCGTGGATTTTGCGATTGTATTTTTACGAGATGTATGTAAGAAGATTTTCCGTTGAAAAAATAATAAAATACTTTACAAAGTAAATATTCATGTTATTGTTTATGTAAAATGGTATACAGAAAAAGACAATATAAATAGCTAGCTAGCAAAACAAATGTAAAAAACTACATTCACATTAATCTTATTGGAGCAGCTCATTCCATTCAGCAGTCATTTTTGGTCGCAGTACTTTTGAACTTTCTAAGGCTAATTTCTGTGTGAAGCTTCTGTAATTATTTATTGGTGGTCCGTTCCCTGATCTGAGTGTGGTAATAAACAAGCTTATTATGAGTTATTACAAATATTGACATGTAACCTTCGATACGGAAGTTCGGGATTGTTCGAATCTACTAGGATGTGCGTTAGGGCAGTGATAACATACACGTACATTCAGTACTTACATCGTCCGATAAGACAAGACCGAGATATTTTTAAACAGAATGATGAACAGGAGTGGGTGTCCTGAGTGCCAATGTTCTTAAAAATTCGGACATTGCCCATGTTCGTATTTTTAAGAAAGTTTGCATTGTAATTTCAGTTTCAATTTGTCAAAAATGTCGCTAAATGAGAGGTATATTTGACAGATACCTCTCATTTAGCGGCATTTGTGACAAGATTTTGACATTGATTGCCACGGAGTTAAGATTCCGACTAGTTATTAAAAACGATGAAGACGTTCAAAATACTTGCTTTCAAAATGTTATGACGGTTATGATTTTTTTTTCATGAAAGTTAAAAAGCTCAATTTAACTCCCCCCAATCCTACCTAGCTCTTTTTCGGAAAAGCTGAGCTCAATACTCTTGGAACAACATACAGATGACGCACATTAGTATCAATGAAATACTACAGATTAGAGAGCAGTGGTGGCTCAGTGGTAAAGGCCGCGACTTACGAGTTGTAGGGCGTAGGTTCGAACCCGGACAGGCACTTTACTTAGTGTAAATAATTTCATCACCACTGCTCTGAAAACGGTGAAGGAAAACATCGTGAGGAAACCGGCATGTCCTAGAACCAAAAATTCGAAGACTTGTGACATCTACCAACCGCACTGGGCCCGCGTGGTGGATTAAGGTCCACTCCCTCTCACAGAGAGGAGGCCTGTGTCCCAGCAGTGGGAACATTATAGGCTGATTATGTATGTTATGTACTACAGATTAAATAAAGAACACCTCACACAAAGACCATGCGTGCCCTATAATTTTCTGTAGCCCACTCACGACGCGCGACGTAAACGACACACATCAGTAGCTTTTAATAACACCTACGAGAATTAGCTTGATGACTGGCTAACCTCTGGTCTTTATTATAATAGGCCCTTTACGGTGATAATGATCGAGTGACATTAGAGCAGTGGCATGTGTGTCCTAAGTTCTGAACGGGGTAACTTGAGAACGTATTGGTGAATCACATCTGTCCATGGTCATGACATGTGGTCACGTAAATACGTAATCAGGGACTTTATGATACATACATTTTGCTTTAAAATGTTAAAACTCACCACTTAATAATAACAGTTCAGCCATGATGACCAGTCATTGCTGAACGTGTGCCTCACAACTAACGTTCGTTCGTGCCAATTAATGATCAGGGAATCTAACTAATATTATAAATGAGAGAGTTTGTTTGTTACGCTTTCATGCTAAAACGGCTGAACAGATTTAGATGAAATTTGGCACATGGGTAGACCATGACCTGGATTAAAACATAGGATACATTTTATTCCGATATTCCCATGGGATCGAGACTTAATACGGGTGCATTCGCGTGGCGGAGCTAATAGTATTTAATAACATCAACAGACGACATTTTACAGGCAACAATCCGACAACTTTTATTTTTTTGTGCTTTCTTAAACAGCAATTGTCGTGAAAATGTGTCAATTTTGTATATTTTTCCAAATATTTCGCATTGCCAGTTATATTAAATAGGTCTCAGATAGAATGTCGTCACAATTTAGTATCTACCATACTTCGCAGATTGAGTGAATATCACCGCTGCTCCTCTGGACTTTATCCCGATGCCTGTTGACAAGATTCAATCACAGAACTGTTTTTTTCTGAAAACCAGGCCTTTGACGAACTAATAAAACGATAACATACATTCATTATTTCCCATCTATTTCAGTTAATCTCTACTATGCAGCAGATATTGTGATACTGTAAACATCTTTAGATACTTTTAGATCCACAAACAGTGTTTAGTGAATAGGGTGAAGGACGGGTGCGGAAGAAATAATAAAAAATGTAAGGTAATTGCCATGTGGCCGACACAGAATCGATCTCACATTTAAGACGCTGACAACACCTAAAGCGCGGTCACTGTCAAATTCCATAGAAAAGAAAGAGAAGCGCGATGACACAAAGCTTGTAATTTATTGCAAAATATGAAGTAATTATCAATTTACTCAAAATTGAGTTGAGTAATCGAAAATAAAAAACAACCAAGTTCTACATTCAAATAAGACGTTCTTGTTATTCATTAAATACGTAAAGTATGTTGATATTTGATAGAGATATTTTGGATTAGAACTCAAAGTAAGAGGTTAGTTTAACGTTAGTTTGTATCGAGATTTTGTTTTCAAAACGTGTTTTGGTAACAACCAAGTTCTGGGAAATATGGTCAAAATTAACATATATTTTTTCCGCTACCACAAACTATACAGATTTGGCAATTTTTTTTCTTAAGCGAAGCCTATTTTGGTCAATTGAGTCTTGTCAGCGCCTTAACTGGGGTTTTCGAAGACATATAGGATTAAAATAATAAATCATTTATTGCGAGTAACCATGTGACTCATACAGTGTTAGTGACAATAAAATAAACTTACAACTGTGTTAGTAATACAATCACAACAACCCATTTCGGACTTTTGGAGCATAGATTTTTAATTCTCGTTAAGGGGAAGAAAAGATCGTAGAATAACTTAAACAAGCTATTACACTGAATGTATTATCTGGGTCTGCACAGTTGTATAAATTACTAAAACTAAGGCTTTGAAGAGCATTCTTAAATTTAAGTATATTTTCTTGACAAAAATCTCGACTGAAAGTATACCAATGTGTAATGGTACAAGTTTTTTTAACAGGACATCTTATGAGTTGAGCTGTATGGTCGGATATCGCCAATTCCATCACCTCGCTAGTGCTGCCTCTAATATTGTGTATTATATTATTGATACAGGTACCACTATCTAATCGCGTTGGTTGACGAACACTTAGTTCCATACGTTAATTATAAAGAAGATTTTCAAGTTGCGCAGATAATGGTGCCGATTCCCTTGTTCACAAACTAAACAAAATTTAAGTTCAGTGCATCTTTTTCTTCCTATTTCATTAAGAAAAGGACAGAAGATAAATTTTAGTTTAGTCCTTTCAAATTAATCAGCGCGTGACGTAAATTGACGTAATTTTAGTAGGCAAGTTTTTAATCACGTCTAAACTTGTATGGAGTAGTGACAGGCGCTGATTAATTTGACAGGACTAAACTAAAATTTATCTTCTGTCCTTTTCTTAATGAAATAGAAAGAAAAAGATGCACTGAACTTAAATTTAGTTTAGTTTGTGAACAAGGGAATCGGCACCAATTTCGTATTTTTTAAAATATCGATATTGAAGTCTCCACAGATCAAGACTTTCTTTTTGTTATTATAACATATCTTCTTGAGTATACCATCAAATTGGTAGAAAAAGTAGTTTATGGTATCAATTTTGAATTTGGACGATCTATAAATACACACAATAGTTACATGATGATCAATTAATTGGATAGCACAACATTCTAAAATATTAGGACAGCAGTATTTTTTTAAATTCAGTATTTTATACTTGTGTTTATTGTTTACCAGAATACATGTACTCCCACTTCGATTGTTTCTAACGTAATGGGTTACAAGTGTGTAATTTGGAATATGTAAATGTATGTCATCGCCTTCTTTCGTATTGTGTACTGTTACACAAAGCACATCTACCAATTTATTATTACAAGCAAGTTCGTGTAGGTGCAAACTCAATAGATCCGATTTACTTATTAAGGCTTCTACATACTGGCGCGACTTGTCGCGCGACGCGTCGCGTGGCGATTCTGGCGCGACATCACCACGCCATACCTTTCACACTAGCGCGACAGGCAGCTGGCGTCGCGGCGTTGTCGCGTCGCGCCCGCTACGCGACTGTAGCGGCCGCGACGCGACAACGCCGCGACAAGACAAGATAGTATAAATAGCGGTCCAATCCAAACTGGCCTCAGTAGCAGGCGTTCTTCGTCAGTGGATGAAGGCAGGTCTGTGCGTGTTTGCCGAGTGAGGTTAGGTTCGATTTCCCGGTCGGTCGACATAACCCAACCTAACTTATGTACCTAGACTTGACCACACGAGCGCGAACGGCGAAACTGACGAATTCGGACGCGCTAAGTGACTTAGGTAGATGTAATGGTGGTGTGTGTGTAATTAAGTTTTAATTTAAGCGACTTTGTTCTATACTATGCATAATGAAGTAGATTAATTTACCTACCTATGTGTGTGTTCAAGTGTTGTGTGCCTATCTTATTATTTTTGTGATCTAATATTGGAAATATATTTTTATGTTAAACATTACATCCGTTAGTTTTATTCATTCTAATATATATTTACTACTTTTTGTATTAGATTCCAGTGGGTCTCATTGACTATTGCGTTTTCAAATTTGACATAAGCAAGTTTTACCAATTAAACTATTTCAGTGTATGCTCAGAAGCATTCTAAACCCTCTTGCAAAAGTTGAGTTTACTCGGTTTTATTCCAAAGTAAATTAAATCATAAGCAAAATTGTAAGTCTTCGCAATGTGAGTCTTATCCCATTGTGATAAGGTATAAATTAGGATGTATGACGAAATTAACTAATAAATGAATAATTTCTCAATTTCAATATATAAGTCCTCGCAAAAGTCAATTATCCTAAATTATACCTTATAACAATAAGATAAGAGTTACATTGCAATGACTTACTCTGGTTTTTGGCGGCGCGCGGCATGCTCAAAGGAGTAGGTACCTTTTTGAATCTGCCGCAAGCCAGCTGCTCTACTGCGCCGCGCGTCGCACTTGCCACGGCTATAGTACTTACCTAGTATTATTCGCGGATTTTGACTCAAAACACGAATGTCTTATAATTTTATTTCATTTTTAACCTACTTCAAAAAAGGAGGAGGTTTCTCAATTCGACCGTATATATATATATTTTTATGTGTTTTTGTACGGATAGCCTATACAATGCGAGATCAGCTTATACTGGAAAGTTATAGCATGATGTGTAGCCAGCCGTGCGCACTATTTTACCTACTGCTACAAAATAGTAGTCAAGTGCGAGCCAACTTTGCGCTGAGGGTTCCGCCCATTGGTTTAGTAGTAAGTTTGTGTTTTATAGTTTTCGCCGTGTATGTAGGTATGTAATGTGACAGTCGTTTGCGTATGTAATTATGTTTTAGTAGGACTATGCAAGTACCTACATATACATACATACCTATAATTATGTTAGAAATTTTGCAAACCGATTCTAAACCACTGCATAAATTCTACTGCTACAAAAAACTAGTCAAGTGCGAGTCACCATTGCGCTGAGGGTTCTGTAGGTACTTTGGCTTGGTAGTAAGTTTACACTGCCATTTTACAATCGTATAATATAGTTTTCGCCTTGTATTACTACTTTCTTACTTATTATGTAACTACATACCTATATAAAAATTAATCGCCGAAAGGTATGCACACGCATAACTTCCGAAGGACTGAACCAAATTGGATAGTTATTTTTTTGTCGTGTTAGTGATTCTCAGGACAAGGTTTGTATAAATATAAGATAGGTAGGGTAGGTAGGCAGATAGGTACGTACATAGGTAGGTAGGTAGGTACGTAGGTAGATAGGTAGGATAGGGTAGGGTAGGTAGATAGGTAGCTAGGGTAGGGTAGGTAGGTAGGTAGGTATGGTATATACCATAAGTTTTTGGAAAGTAATTAACCATCGTCAAAATTATACAACATTTATTTTAATTCACTTAAATCTCTAATTAGCATATTATTTCGAACCTGTCTGGGATCGCATAGCTCAGGCAACATGCATGTTATATAAAAATGTTCTAATTTTGGTTCCATTTCTTCCCAATAATGGTCATGTCTCTCTATAATTTCAACTTTGATGTCTTTGTCGCATCCAGACCATACTCCGAAAATACATTTTTGCCTACCGGTGATATGTAATTGTCCCTGCACCTGTATAAACTAAGGATGTTTTTTATTTATGACAAGTCCGTTTTTAGTTTTCTTCCAAAACTTCACTTTTTTCTTATCTATAGCTTCGTCCAAAGAGGTTTTAAATGCTGTAATTGGACACTTGATTTCAATGATTGTGTCTTCTCCCACTATTTCGTCTGGAGTTGCACCTAGAAAAGGCAACTTCTTATCTATGAAAAGACCACAAGGCCTTTTCTCCTGTTTTTTCTGATACAAAGTGAACGTTGCTCAATTTATATCCGAATGCCTTATTATGATTGCATATTTCTTGAAGTCTTCTATAAAAATATTCAGTGTCAATTATTCTTCGTCCTTCTATACAAAAACAGCTTTTCCCTTCTACAGGATTATTAAAACTCTCTTCGTACCTGAAATGACCAGAATAAAAATATTTGATGAATTCTTGTAAAACTGCATACATACTTCATACAACCTTCTTATATAGAAATGTAGCAATTACCAATTACTATCATCATCTGATGTTTCGTACTGCGGAGGTTGTGTGAATATCTGAAAAAAAGGTAGTTTTGGTATATGAAGTACGAAATTATAATCCTAACTTCCTAACTAATATTATAAATGCGAAAGTGAGTTTGTTACGCTTTCACACTAAAACGGTTGAACGGATTTGGATGAAATTTGCACAGGGGTAGACCTTGACCTGGAAAAGGACATAGGCTACTTTTCATCCTGGATCGCAGACGAAGTCGCTGGCAACAGTAGTAGTAAACTAATTACTAATAAAATCAATAGTATTATTAATAAAAACAAGCATAACTTTGACAACATGAATAAATAATACGGAACCCTAAAAAGTCTAACATTATGAAATTTTATCGTGAACTCGCCAATTTCGTGTTATTACCGTTACGCATTAGTATAAAGCGATAGTGCCATGGGGGAACAGCTAATTTCGTGATGATCAAACACGTACCTATGATACTTACAAATGTTGTATTATAATTATGAAGATTTAATTTGTCCGAATTTATTTCTACATCTTTTGAATGTATTTGGGTCCTGTAACAATCACACGTGGCAAGTTAATAATACCTACCTAGACCTTACATATTTTTATTTATCATTTGGATATGGAACCCTAAAAATATATAAAAAAGAAGAAATCGTCCATAAACGCAGACTTGCCGCATGAATAACAATAAATAACTTACCTACGTTTATTATGGAAATACAAATTTGGTGCAGGTACGCGTGGCTACATATCAAGCTACACTTTTCCAGTCGCTGACCTGTCATTGTACGGAATGCCTATACAATGTGAGATCAGCTTATACTGAAAAATATAGCTTGATATTATGTAGCCGTGTGTAAATAACAGATCAGATTACATGTTTAGGTAGGTAGAAGATACTCACGAATTTACCGGAATATTCTGTTTATCACCATCGTCTTCTGGGGGGTAAGCATCACCTCTTATAGCAGTATTATTATAATATAATATTACTTCACAGTGGGAAAGTGATGGAGCTATACAGGACTTATAGCTCCATCCTTTTCTCACGCTGAAGTAATATTGAAATAATACTGCTTTATGAGGTGATGGTTACCCCCCAGTACTGTGTAATCGACGTCTTCTGGAAGACACATTATAATGATTTAGCTAAACTAGGTACCAAGGTACGTCAGTAGGTTCATAACTTTTGTCACCTACCTACATAAAAATTATGAGCCTATGTAGGTAGCACTACAGTCGGATAAGTAAATTACAGTTTTGTATCTTGTAGTTATATGTACAGGTAGGTACTTACCGAACATACTTATATTTTTTTATTACTTACTTTCTAAACGCTTGGCTGCTACACTACGATTCACGGGTTCGATTCCCGCACGGAACAAATATTTTTATGACCTACAGATAGTTGTGCTGGGTCTGGCCGTTTGTGAATGTGAAGATGTGTGTTTGTAATCGCATCGTCTCCGATTCAGGAGTGGGTAAACATTATTTAAAAAAAAAAAACAATTACGTACTACATAGATAAGTACTTATTTTTTGTATATTGTAAAAACAAACCTTTAAGTAACTTTTATCTTTTATAAAAGTTGCCTGGATTTCTCTTGAATCGTGGCAAGATTTGTTGGGTTATGTCGACCGACCGGGAAATCGAACCTAACCTCACTCGGCAAACATGCACAGACCTGCCTTCATCCACTGACGAAGAACGCCTACTACTGAGGCCAGCTTGGATTGCACCGGTATTTATACTATCTTGTCTTGTCGCGGCGTTGTCGCGTCGCGCCCGCTACGCGACCGTAGCGGCCGCGACGCGACAACGCCGCGACAAACGCGTAGCTAGCGCGACGCCATAAAATAGGCATAAAGGCTCCTACATACTGGCGCGACTTGTCGCGCGACGCGTCGCGACACAAAGGCACCGCTTGTAGCGCTACACGCGGTGTCTTTGTGTCGCGTCGCGTCGCGCGACAAGTCGCGCCAGTGTGTACAAGCCTTAAAGGCTTCTACATACTGGCGCGACTTGTCGCGCGACGCGTCGCGTGGCGATTCTGGCGCGACATCGCCACGCCATACCTTTCACACTAGCGCGACAGGCAGCTGGCGTCGCGGCGTTGTCGCGTCGCGGCCGCTACAGTCGCGTAGCGGGCGCGACGCGACAACGCCGCGACAAGACAAGATAGTATAAATAGCGGTCCAATCCAAACTGGCCTCACGTCGATGATTCCGCGCTCGACACCCGCCGTGAACGGACGTGCTGCCGCTCCCGCTCGCTGCACTCGCTCACTGCGCTCTCGAATTCCGGATCTCGTTACGCTGCCGTAACTCTCAGTAGTCACCGACTACTTCCGATCCACGGTCGATTAATTTTATTAATCGGCCGTATTGATCTCAAAAAGTGCCTTTTTCAAGGCAGGTATTTCTCTAACAGAAAAAGTGTCAGAGTAGCTCATAGGCCCCCTCTGGGCTAAATCCACTGTTTCGTGGTCCTCGGTGGATACCTGACGGTGCCAACGAAACCGAGTGGGGTGTTGTTGTCCCAATACACCCGCCGAACCCCTTCAGGGCTAGGCAGTTAATTGGAAGGGTCCCAGAGCTAACCGGCCTTGGGGGATCTCCTAGTCGGCTCTGGTGCACTGATTTCCTTTTCAGCTACTCACCTAGCGTCTCTAGGGTGTGTCTACACCCTTCGCGCTAGACTGGTCCAGGGCCCCTTTGCACATTAAGACTGGCAAAGGGTTACAAGCTTAGGGCTCACAATTAGGTACTCACCTCCCTGTCTGCACCCGACAGGGAGGGCGACTCATCCCCGGGCCTATCCACCCGGGGAGTTAGGTTTAGGGCCGTTAGGTCTATGTTAGGAGGAATTTAGATTCCAAGATTTCGCCCCCGTAATTCCCCTCTCCCCCGCCATGAAGGACGCCCTAATAGCGGCGTTCTTCAAAGAGGTCCTCCTCAAGGACCCAGACTTCCTCGCCAGATATGGCGCTAGGTTTGCGGCTCTTAGCCAGCCGCTATCAACCGACCCCATCGCTGATTTCAGCGATGCGCTGACCCCCGCATCGACCGCGACCGCGACCATGATCCCTCCTAGCCCCTCAGTGTCCATGGACATCGAGGAGCCCTTGTCGCAAGACAAGAGGTGCCCGACCCCTTTCTCCTACTCTGATGTAGAGTCAGTCGACTCTTCTTCTGCCCACTCTACTCCCTCTTCCGAGGACGACGGCTTCGTGGCCGTCTCCGGAAAGGGGAAAAAGAGGAAACAGAGGAAGGCGACGTCCTCGCAGGCGACTAAAATAGCCGCCACGGAGGTTCTCTCTGCCCCCACTTCCCCTGTATCTGTGGCGCCCTCCGCTGCTATCCCCACCCCGACCGCTTCGTCCGCTAAGGACACTCCGGCCACTCCGGCCCCTAAAAAGACCCCCCCTCCCCCTCCTGTAATCTTGCAGGACAAAACAAGATGGTTAGACGTATCCAAATGGTGCGTCGAACAAAAAATCGGCTTCTCTAAAGCCACCGCGACCCAACAGGGAATTAAGATTACAGTCCCTACGTCCCGCGATTACAGGGACCTAACCAGAGTCCTCCGGGCGAGAGGTGTGTCATACCACACCTACTCGCTCCCCGAGGAACGACAGATCCGCGTGGTGATCCGTAGGATCCCGAAAGAAATCCCCACAGCCGACATCAAGGCCGACCTTGAATCTCAAGGCGTCCCCGTGGACGAGGTGCACCGCATGCACCGCGCCAGGGGGGGCTCGGCTTACGACATGATCCTTGTCGTATGCCCCCCGTTCGAAGGGCATCACCCTATCCACAAAGTTTCCTCTATTTGCCATCTCACGGGCCTCGTCATCGAGAAGCCCCGGAAGAGCGGCGTCGTCGGGCAATGTCACCGTTGCCAGTTATACGGGCATGCGCAGAAGAACTGCCATGCGACTCCCAGGTGCGTCAAGTGCCTGGGGGAGCATGGCACTTCGGACTGCCCCCGCCCTAAAGACCGGTCTCTGTGCACCGAGCCGCCCAGCTGCGTACTGTGCGGTGAGGCTGGACACCCGGCAAACTACCGGGGCTGTCGCATGGCCCCCAAGACGTCCTCATCCAAACTGGTGAAGCGTGCAGACGCCCGCCAGCAGAGAGAGTGCCCATCATATGGGTTCTTCCCCCCCCAATCTCAGACATTCCCTCAACTCCCCCTGAGGTTAAGCCCGCAAAGGCCTAGCCCATGGAATGCGATGAACCATCAGCAGGCGTTCCCTGCTATGGTTCAGCCCAGACCCACCCCGCCTCCCATCAGACCGCTGATGGACCCCCGCATCCGCGTTTCCGCGCCTATCCAACCCGCGAAACCCGCCCCCGCTCCCATGGCCGCTGCCGCAACCGCTGCGCCACGGCCCGTCGCCGCTTCAACCACCCCGGTGGTCGGCCCGTCCATCCCAATTGATCCATTCAGTGTGATCTCTGGGACTTTTTCGTTATTTTTCACACCCCGCGCGCGCAAAATGGCCAACGAGCTCGTTGCCGCCCGTAATTCCTGCGATCTCGCTCAGATACAGCGTATCTTCCACGCGTATCCAGAGATTACGCAAGCCCTGGAGAACTTCGCGAAACCCAAATAATGGATTTACATCCAAAAGCACGTACCAAACCCCGATCCCTAAAGTTAGGTTTCTTCAATGCCAATGGCATGATTAACCAGCGAGATGAAATCGCTGCTTTCCTCCGCGACCACCAAATTGACATTCTCCTATTACAGGAAACATTCTTAAAGCCCAGCCGTCGAAACCCGTCAATTGCCAACTATCGCATAGTTCGCAATGACAGGACTAGATGTCACAGGGGCGGCACCCTAATTTATTTCAGATCAACCCTCCACTGCATCCCAATGGACCCGCCCCCTCTCTCGCGTTTAGAAGTGTCCATATGCAAGCTAGGCATGACTGGCCATCAACCGATCACCATTGTATCGGCCTATGTTCCCCCCTGTTCCTCATCGGAGTTAGCCCTTCCCCCCCTCTCTGACGACCTTTCCATCCTACTTGGCCTGAGTGACTCCGTTATCATAGCGGGCGATCTCAACGCCAAACATCATGCTTGGAACAGCACCAGGATCTCCACCAGAGGCAGACACCTGTTTGACCTATGTCCCATCCTCAACTTCGACATCATCGCCCCGATGACTCCCACTCACTTTCCCCACGACCCTAACCAAACCCCCGACGTACTTGACATAGCGCTTCTGAAGAGTATCAACCTACGGTTGGACTCTATAGAGGCGCTTGACGAACTCTCCTCCGACCACCGTCCAGTTGTTGTAAAGCTGGCACCACGCCTAGGTCTCCATGACCCTGATAGACCCCCTCTCACCAAGTTAGTTACAGACTGGAGGAAAGTAAGCGACTGCCTGAAATCCACCACGTTAGGTCCCCGACTAGACTCCATTCCCGACCACTTCGACTCTATCGCTGACACGACAGCCGCGATTGACTCATTCACAGTGCACGTACAATCAGTCCTGAACGACTGTTCAAGGGAGGTTCCGGCGATGGACGACCATCGCTGGAAGCTCCCGGACGATGTACGCGAACTGTTGAATGAGAAGAACGCGGCTGTCCGTGCGTACAGTAACTTTCCCAACCACGCGAATAAAGCCCATATGCGCTATTTACAGAGATCTGTAAAGACACGCCTATCGGAGCTGCGTGACGCTGGATGGGACAAGATGCTGAGCGAGCTAGAGCCCACTCACCGAGCGTTCTGGGACCTTCAGAGGAAACTCAAATCCGACGAAGTCGTCTCAATGCCCCCCCTGGTGCGCCCCGACAAGACCTTCGCTTTCGATGACGTCGACAAGGCAGAATGCCTAGCCGATAGTCTTGAGGCTCAATGCTCGCCTAGCTCTCAACCAGTAGACCAAGCTCACCTGTCCCAGGTCGACGCGGAAGTCGAACGTAGAGCCTCCCTCCCGCCCGTTGAAGACCCTGACTATCCTCTGCCTCCCGTCACTCCAGACGAAGTGCATGATATCATCAAGGGTCTAAAACCTCGCAAAGCCCCCGGCTCAGACGGAATCACCAATAGGGTGCTCCAACTGTTCCCCGCTCACCTCATAATGCTCATGGCCACCATCTTCAATGGAGCCCTGAGCAATAACATCTTCCCACAAGAGTGGAAGAAGGCCACCGTCATCGGCATACCGAAGCCCGGTAAGCCGAAAACGGAGCCCACCAGCTACCGGCCCATCAGTCTGCTCAATGTCTTCGGCAAAATCTATGAGAGGCTTATCTTAACCGCTCAGGCCCGTGGCTCAATAACGTCATCTCTCAATCTCAAAAAAAACATTTTTATTCGATAACTACTTTCAAATCGCGCGCCGCGAGGGCTCCTATTCGGAGCCATTGGGGCTTTATCGGTTAAAGCGCCTCAGAGATTTTGCGGAAACAAAGGGCCTCATCCCCGACCAGCAGTTCGGCTTTAGAGCCCAACATTCTTGCGTCCAACAGGTCCACCGCATCGTTGAACACATAAGCTACGGCTTTCAACGTGGTCTTACGACCGGTGCTGTATTCTTCGATATAGCGAAAGCGTTCGACAAGGTCTGGCACAACGGCTTATTATTTAAGCTCTACAAACTCGGTGTGCCCGATCGTCTCGTGCTCATCTTACGAGACTTCTTGTCGAACCGCACCTTCCGCTATCGCATCGAAGGAGCGCTATCCTCCCCTCACCCTATCCGTGCAGGCGTCCCTCAGGGCTCTGTACTATCCCCTCTCATTTTCACTCTCTTCACCAGCGACATCCCGAAAAGTAGAAAGGCGCAGTTGGCTCTGTTCGCAGACGACACGGCCATCTACTACACCGGGTTAGTCCACGACCACATATCTCGCACTCTCCAGACCGAGGTCAACAAGCTTGGCGCTTGGTTTAGAAAGTGGAGAATCGAGGTCAATCCCGACAAAAGTCAGGCTGTTCTCTTCACCAAACAGCGTAAAAACCTCATCGCCCCCCGACCGCTCACCATGTTCGGCAAGCCTATCCCTTGGGAGAAGCGAGCCAAATACCTAGGCGTGACCCTTGACCACCATCTCTCGTTCTCAGAGCACATCAAGCAGGTGCGTTCGCGTGCCGCTTTCGCTCTAGGTAGACTTCACTCCGTCCTAAATGCGCGCAGCAAATTGTCCCTTAAGGGCAAATTGCGTATTTACACAGCGTGCATCCGTCCCATCATGACTTATGCCTGTGCAGTCTTCGCACACGCTAAACCCCACCACATCCACAGGATGCAGTCCCTCCAAAACCGTTTCCTCCGAAAGGCAACGGGAGCCCCCTGGTTCGTTCGAAACGAGATCCTCCATCTCGATCTTAGAATCCCCACCATCAAGCAGTTCATGAAGCGCATCACGAAGCGCTTCTTCGACTCCGCCACCACCCACCGCAACCCTCTGGTTGTGCAGGCCGCCAGTTATAGGCCCTCCACCATTAGTTCTATTCGCCGTCCAAGGCATACCCTCTCCGACCCCGATGACCCCATTACCCTCCTCCAGGAAAGCAATAGGGCAACGAGTACAGTGCACAAAACACACCGACGACCTACGTTCCGACCTCGCCGCCGAGGTCCCTCGCGTAAACCCCGACGTAATTGTCCCCCCCGACCCTTGCTCGAAGAAGTGCCAGCCCGCGCCGCAGCTGAGCCTGTAGCTTTAAATTCCCCGATTAATAATAATAATATTAACCAGATCCAGCCTGTCCCATCTTGCTGTCCTCCCCCCAGCGACGCCCTAAGCCGAGGTCCGTACCCCACAGGGGGTGCCCTTAGCGTGCAGTCGCTTAGTAATATAAGAAATTCGCCCCTGGCTGGAGGCTTTGAGTTCGCTTAAGGCAGCCACAGGAAAGTCCGGTTAAGTAGTCACGACCTCTCAAGGTCAACTACGAGATGCCACACAAAAAACAAAAACTGGCCTCAGTAGCAGGCGTTCTTCGTCAGTGGATGAAGGCAGGTCTGTGCGTGTTTGCCGAGTGAGGTTAGGTTCGATTTCCCGGTCGGTCGACATAACCCAACCTAACTTATGTACCTAGACTTGACCACACGAGCGCGAACGGCGAAACTGACGAATACGGACGCGCTAAGTGACTTAGGTAGATGTAATGGTGGTGTGTGTGTGTAATTAAGTTTTAATTTAAGCGACTTTGTTCTATACTATGCATACCTAATGAAGTACTTAGATTAATTTACCTACCTATGTGTGTGTTCAAGTGTTGTGTGCCTATCTTATTATTTTTGTGATTTCTAATATTGGAAATATATTTTTATGTTAAACATTACATCCGTTAGTTTTATTCATTCTAATATATATTTACTACTTTTTGTGTTAGATTCCAGTGGGTTTCATTGACTCTTGCGTTTTCAAATTTGACATAAGCAAGTTTCACCAATTAGACTATTTCAGTGTATGCTCAGAAGCATTCTAAACCCTCTTGCAAAAGTTGAGTTTACTCGGTTTTATTCCAAAGTAAATTAAATCATAAGCAAAATTGTAAGTCTTCGCAATGTGACTCTTATCCCATTGTGATAAGGTATAAATTAGGATGTATGACGAAATTAACTAATAAATGAATAATTTCTCCATTTCAATATGTAAGTCCTCGCAAAAGTCAATTATCCTAAATTATACCTTATTACAATAAGATAAGAGTTACATTGCAATGACTTACTCATGGTGTTTGGCGGCGCGCGGCATGCTCAAAGGAGTAGGTACCTTTTTGAATCTGCCGCAAGCCAGCCGCTCTACTGCGCCGCGCGTCGCACTTGCCACGGCTATAGGACTTACCTAGTATTATTCAAAACACGAATGTCATATATATAATTTTATTTTATTTTTAACCGACTTCAAAAAAGGAGGAGGTTTCTCAATTCGACCGTATATATATATTTTTATGTGTTTTTGTACGGATAGCCTATACAATGCGAGATCAGCTTATACTGGAAAGTTATAGCATGATGTGTAGCCAGCCGTGCGCACTATTTTACCTACTGCTACAAAATAGTAGTCAAGTGCGAGCCAACTTTGCGCTGAGGGTTCCGCCCATTGGTTTAGTAGTAAGTTTGTGTTTTATAGTTTTCGCCGTGTATGTAGGTATGTAATGTGACAGTCGTTTGCGTATGTAATTATGTTTTAGTAGGACTATGCAAGTACCTACATATACATAAATACCTATAATTATGTTAGGAATTTTGCAAACCGATTCTAAACCACTGCATAAATTCAACTGCTACAAAAAACTAGTCAAGTGCAAGTCACCATTGCGCTGAGGGTTCTGTAGGTACTTTGGCTTGGTAGTAAGTTTACACTGCCATTTTACAATCGTATAATATAGTTTTCGCCTTGTATTACTACTTTCTTACTTATTATGCAACTACATACCTATATAAAAATGAATCGCCGAAAGGTATGCACACGCATAACTTCCGAAGGACTGAACCAAATTGGATAGTTATTTTTTTGTCGTGTTAGTGATTCTCAGGACAAGGATTGTATAAATATAAGATAGGTAGGGTAGGTAGGCAGATAGGTACGTACATAGGTAGGTAGGTAAGTACGTAGGTAGATAGGTAGGATAGGGTAGGGTAGGTAGATAGGTAGCTAGGGTAGGGTAGGTAGGTAGGTAGGTATGGTATATACCATAAGTTTTTGGAAAGTAATTAAACATCGTCAAAATTATACAACATTTATTTTAATTCACTTAAATCTCTAATTAGCATATTATTTCAAACATGTCTGGGATCGCATAGCTCAGGCAACATGCATGTTATATAAAAATGTTCTAATTTTGGTTCCATTTCTTCCCAATAATGGTCATGTCTCTCTATAATTTCAACTTTGATGTCTTTGTCGCATCCAGACCATACTCCGAAAATACATTTTTGCCTACCGGTGATATGTAATTGTCCCTGCACCTGTATAAACTAAGGATATTTTTTATTTATGACAAGTCCGTTTTTAGTTTTCTTCCAAAACAAAACAACACTTTTTTCTTATCTATAGCTTCGTCCAAAGAGGTTTTAAATGCTGTAATTGGACACTTGATTTCAATCATTGTGTCTTCTCCCACTATTCCGTCTGGAGTTGCACCTTTTTATCTATGAAAAGGCAACTTTTTATCTATGAAAAGACCACAAGGCCTTTTCTCCTGTTTTTTCTGATACAAAGTGAACGTTGCTCAATTTATATCCGAATGCCTTATTATGATTGCATATTTCTTGAAATCTTCTATAAAAATATTCAGTGTCAATTATTCTTCGTCCTTCTATACAAAAACAGCTTTTCCCTTCTACAGGATTATTAAAACTCACTTCGTACCTGAAATGACCAGAATAAAAATATTTCATGAATTCTTGTAAAACTGCATACATACTTCATACAACCTTCTTATATAGAAATCTAGCAATTACCAATTACTATCATCATCTGATGTTTCGTACTGCGGAGGGTTGTGTGAATATCTGAAAAAAAGGTAGTTTTGGTATATGAAGTAAGAAATTATAATCCTAACTTCCTAACTAATATTATAAATGCGAAAGTGAGTTTGTTTGTTTGTTACGCTTTCACGCTAAAACGGCTGAACGGATTTGGATGAAATTTGCACTGAGGTAGACCTTGACCTGGAAAAGGACATAGGCTACTTTTCATCCTGGATCGCAGACGAAGTCGCTGGCAACAGTAGTAGTAAACTAATTACTAATAAAATCAATAGTATTGTTAATAAAAACAAGCATAACTTTGACAACATGAATAAATAATACGGAACCCTAAAAAGTCTAACATTATGAAGTTTTATCGTGAACTCGCCAATTTCGTGATAGTACCGTTACGCATTAGTATAAAGCGGTAGTGCCATGGGGGAACAGCTAATTTCGTGATGATCAAACATGTATGATACTTACAAATGTTGTATTATAATTATGAAGATTTAATTTGTCCGAATTTTGAATGTATTTGGGTCCTGTAACAATCACACGTGGCAAGTTAATAATACCTACCTAGACCTTACATATTTTTATTTATCATTTGGATATGGAACCCTAAAAATATATAAAAAAGAAGAAATCGTCCATAAACGCAGACTTGCCGCATGAATAACAATAAATAACTTACCCACGTTTATTATGGAAATACAAATTTGGTGCAGGTACGCGTGGCTACATATCAAGCTATGTGAGATCAGCTTATACTGAAAAATATAGCTTGATAATTATGTAGCCGTGTGTAAATAACAGATCAGATTACATGTTTAGGTAGGTAGAAGATACTCACGAATTTACCGGAATATTCTCTTTATCACCATCGTGTACTGGGGGGTAACCATCACCTCTTACAGCAGTATTATTATAATATAATATTACTTCACAGTGGGAAAGTGATGGAGCTATACAGGACTTATAGCTCCATCTTTTTCTCACGCTGAAGTAATATTGAAATAATACTGCTATGTGAGGTGATGGTTACCCCCCAGTACTGTGTAATCGACGTCTTCTGGAAGACACATTATAATGATTTAGCTAAACTAGGTACCAAGGTACGTCAGTAGGTTCATAACTTTTGTCACCTACCTACATAAAAATTATGAGCCTATGTAGGTAGCACTACAGTCGGATAAGTAAATTACAGTTTTGTATCTTGTAGTTATATGTACAGGTAGGTACTTACCGAACATACTTATATTTTTTTATTACTTACTTTCTAAACGCTTGGCTGCTACACTACGATTCACGGGTTCGATTCCCGCACGGAACAAATATTTTTATGACCTACAGATAGTTGTGCTGGGTCTGGCCGTTTGTGAATGTGAAGATGTGTGTTTGTAATCGCATCGTCTCCGATTCAGGAGTGGGTAAACATTATTAAAAAAAAAACAATTACGTACTACATAGATAAGTACCTATTTTTTGTATATTGTAAAAGCAAACCTTTAGGTAACTTTTATCTTTTATAAAAGTTGCCTGAATTATGAAGATTTGTGTTTGTAAACGCATCGCAAGATTTGTTGGGTTATGTCGACCGACCGGGAAATCGAACCTAACCTCACTCGGCAAACATCCACAGACCTGCCTTCATCCACTGACGAAGAACGCCTACTACTGAGGCCAGCTTTTTTTTTTTTTTTTTTTGATACTGGCTTTTTTGCAGTGGTCCCGCGGGGGACCTCGACTGCTTTACCGGGTGTCGGTGGGGCCTGAAGGGCCTCTCACCTATTTAACTTAAAAATTTAGGCAGCACAGCTAAGGGCATCCCATAGTGGGATTCGAACCTCGGCTTAGGGCGCTACCGGTTACTGAGCAAGCGGGGACTTGTCGTGTTATGTTATTATTATTGGGGAATTTATTTGTGTTAACTTGCTCCGCGCGGGCGGGCGGGTTCAAGGGTCGGGGGGAGTGACTTAAAACTCTTTTTAGTCTAGCTCGCGGAGGGAGGCCAGCTTGGATTGCACCGGTATTTATACTATCTTGTCTTGTCGCGGCGTTGTCGCGTCGCGCCTGCTACGCGACTGTAGCGGCCGCGACGCGACAACGCCGCGACAAACGCGTAGCTAGCGCGACGCCATAAAATAAGCATAATTTCTGTGTCGCGGCGCGACAGGTCGCCCCTGTGTGTAGTGGCGCGCGCGTTTTCATAGAGATTGTTCTACGGATATAATGTCGCAGAATCGCGTCGCGCGACAAGTCGCGCCAGTGTGTAGAAGCCTTTATGCCATTGGTGTTTTGATGTAATACATTTATGTGCTTATATAAGAAAAAAATATTATTATTTACAATATTAGGGTTAATAATATCTTACTTCCTACTATCCTACTAATATTATAAATGCGAAAGTTTGTAAGAATGAATGGATGGATGTTTGTTACACTTTCACGCAAAAAGTACTGAACGGATTTGGATGAAATTTGGCACACAGATAGTTAATAACCAGGAATAAGACATAGGATATACCCACGGGGTCCAAACTTATGCGGGTGAAACCACGGGGCGCATCTAGTTATCAATATTAGACATTTTATTGGTATCTGACAAATTACTCATGTCGGGGTTTGAAACAATATCAAGAGAATTTCTATGAATAATGCATTGTAGGTTTCTAAACACATTTTTAATCCCATTGTTAGGGGGAAGTCCCCTAGTGGCGGACACTTAAGGTTTTTTAGAAATAAAATAAAAAAATATTTTAAGGAATGTTTTAAATTTTTTTAAATTTAGCGCCTTTATTTTGTCATATACAGTGCTTTTAGGAATATTGTATCGCATTGCAGCTTGTCTTACACTCAGTTCTTTGGAAAAAAAAAATATCGATAGCAGTTTGTAAGCTTTCCACCGTTTGTAAGCCCACGATCCTTTCTTTTTCTTCTCTTCCATTTCAATGCTATTCATTCTTCTATGTTCTAAAACAAAATTCAACAATTAGAATAAATAACGTTAATTCTCACGAGAAATATCAATATGTTTACTGTCCGGTGCTAAGGTATGACTTAGTGTCCGGTACTAAGGGACAGATGATTTCGTACATTAGGTGGTACCTACTATAATTAGTTAAAAAATCTAATAATATTCTATCAGTTTACGGGTAACAATTAAGTACTACTTTTATTTTCGAATACCATTAAAATGTAAATGCAGAAATGTGCCAGAATTACTTACATCGATTTTTACGTGACGCCGTGATTTCCCGCCAAAAGCAGCAAACGCCCGCTCCCGCCGTGGCCTTGCGCGTCACTCGCGAGCAGTGGTCTCGAACGTCATAGAGCAAGATCGGTAGAGTTGCCAGCTAAAATCGGTATATTTGTACCCAAAATCGGTATTTGACAAAAAACAAACAGTATTCAATCAAATTCGTTTATTTATTGAAAACAAAAACTTACAGACTAATTTATATACAATCACTTACAGACTAGTTTATATAATCATTTTTTATACCAATATTCTTTGGCCATAGCCGCGGTCATCTTCGAGTTGATTTCAAAGTCATAACAGTTAGCTGTATTAAAGAGTCGTTTTGCGTGTAATAGACCAGTGATTGATTCAGTAGACAGCCTATTTCGCTGTTTTGTTTTCAAAAGATTAATATGTGAAAATATGCGTTCAACGTTAGCGGATGAATGGGGAAGTGATAAAATATTAAAGATGAAATTAGATAACAAAGGAAACATTTGAGTTTCATCGCCACGCTTTAGTAAACTTACTTCATCCCAAAATAGTTCTACATCATCAGGAAGTGTTTTGATTTGTTCACAATTTCTTAAAATGCGCCACTCTGTATCAATTTCCTGGAAATCATTGCTCTGAACAATATTGGGAAAAAGCCTACTCATAGGAACTATCGAAGAGGTATTGCCAATTTTAACATTTTTTGGGTCAATTATGTCTAAACCCTTTATTGGATTATTTTTCAATGGAAACCGCGTGGTTATTTGCTTACAAGCTTCGATATAAAAATCTAGGCATCTGCATTTAAACAAATTTACTTGATCTGCGTTTAGATTTTCTGAACTACTTAGTAGTGTATTAGACGCAGCAGCACCATAGTATACGGCGTCAATATCCATAAAATTTCTAGGATTTTTAAAATCAACATTTTCGATTGGTGTGCTAGTTAAATATTCTCTTTTTAAAAAACAATCAAATATAGTTTTTAATGTTCCAGTTATTTTTTCATATAAAGTATGAATTTTCGGGTGTTCTGCTTGCATTTCTTTATTTAAATCGGTAAATAATGGTAATACAAAATCTAAAAATTCCAAAAATAATACCGTAGTGGGATCTTGGAGCTTTTGTAATATATGTTCTGCAGCTAAAAGATGATCATTATTAGAGATTTGGTCTATAAAAAATAGTTTTAGAGCAGAGAGTTGTTCCAATATTCTCTTCACTGCTGCATGTACTGATAACCAGCGTGTTTGAGAGGGGTGAAGTATTCTATGTACTTTTAAGTCGCAAAACATTTGAAAGTTTTTAAACTCTGCTACTCTTTTTGGACTAGAAGAAAAGTAGTTGTAAATGTCCCTTACTAGATCCTCTATAAAGCGTGGCAATTTGGTACAAGCATATGACGCGCAAAGATGAAACGAATGGCAGGTGCATTTAAGTATAAAAATGTTGGGAATTTCATTTTGCAGCAATGTTACAACAGAATTATTACGTCCCATCATTACGTTTGCCCCATCAGATGCAAACCCTATTAGATTATTTTGATATGGAATATCATTGCTGCTAAAAAAGTTTACTATGTGTTCAAATAAGGTTGCTGCATTAGCTTCTTCTAATGGAATAAGAGCTAAAAAACAATCTTTAATACGATTCATTTTCGCATATCTCACGACTAAGCACAAGTGTTTGGTTGTACTAAGATCAGTGGACTCGTCAATAATAAGCGAAAACTTAGTTTGCCGCAGATCTTCACATAAATTATCGAAACTTTCTTTACCTATAATATGATCAATTATGTCGTGAGTTTTCGTCGAAGAACATTTGATTTCTTTGCCAATTTTTGAATCAGGACAAACGGCTTGCATCAGCTTCGGTAGGTGCTCCATAATAGTGAATGGTAGATTGTGTTCAGCAACAAACGAGGCTAATCTTATTTCACCTGAAATTAAAATTTAGAATTAAAAATTATGTAGGTATATCTAGTAGCGATTAGGGTCTAATTATATCCACTGCTTCTATTTATCGATAACTAGAAAACAAAATAATATAACAATCTAAATAGTACCTAACAAATAATTAAAAAGAAATTACCTTGCTTAACCAGTGTATCAGTTTTTTGAGTTTTGGTCACAGTAAATGATGATATCTTCGGTTGAGATTTTATATTCTTTGATGATACTGAGTGTGTTTGTGAAGAACTATGTTTCTTTAAAGCGTCTTTTCCTGATGTGATGTTGATATCTTTATCACAACTCTTACAATAGGCATAGCTTTCGCCTTTACGACTATCTTGCAACCAGCCTGGAAATTCTTTTTCCCATTCTTTTCTATAATATTGTAGATATTTTTTTCTTCTTACACTCGCACTTGTGCTTGGCTCCTCGTCAGACGACATTTTAACTGAATGGTCTTCTCACGCACTCTTTAGGATAAGTACTCTACTATCTCTTCAAAGTTAAGAAAATTAATGAAAAAAATAAAACCGAATTCCTGTTTATATAGACTAGACTGGTTACAGGTAAATTCCCTAGCGGGAAGCCCCTTATAACATCGAGTTGTAAGACAACAAGTTGTAGGAACAAGGGTATTCCCCAAAATATATGGAACATTCTGCACTAGGCCCATACTTACTATTGAGGGCTTCCCCGTCCGTAACATTAAATTAAACATAAATGAAAAGGGTTGCCAACTGAAAAGTGTAAAATCGGTAGAGAAATCGGGAGAATTTCCATGTGCATCCAGAAATCGTAGAAAATTCGTTATATTTCGGTATTTCGGTAGCACAGAGCCCATATCGGTATAAATACCGATAAATCGGTAGGTTCGAGAACACTGCTCGCGAGCCACGGCGCGTGATCCTGTTGCTGTGTGCCCCCCGCGCCCCTTTCACTTGTACTTTGAATCGAACCGGTTTATACTTGCTTGAATAGTACGAGTGTCCGGCGGTAGGTGCCGTCCGGCGCTACGGGACTTCCCCCTATATATCGTACCAGTATGCTTTGAAAACATGGTAAAGTCGTATTTCAGATCAAAATTGGAGTCAAAAAATAATACATAGTTGTGAGTTTCTATCATGTTGCTTAGGGTTTTGGCAAAGCTTTACAGTCGGCCGACTACCAGATACCAACCCTCCTTGGGAATGCTTTTGTTGGTGGTTTACCCGCAACCACGCGGGTGACCCAAGGTGCTTTAATGGTATGCACTAGGTCTCAGTTCCCTTAGTCGCGCCCCTACGACACCCACGGGATGAGATGGGGTGGCCATATTCTTAATCCGGGACCACGCGGACAGCAGGTCACGGGAACAATCTGCGACTCCCGCATTCCCCTTAAACTTAAGGGGAAGATATATAAAACAATGGTAAGACCTGCTGTCTTGTATGGATCAGAATGTTGGGCCACAAAAGGGATGAATGAAAGGCAATTGCATGCAGCTGAGATGAGAATGCTAAGAGCGATGTGTGGTGTGACACGAATGGATAGAATGAGTACATAAGAGGAAGTCTGAAAGTGGCACCGGTGACTGAAAAGTTGTGCGGAAATCGGTTGTCATGGTATGGGCATGTGATGCGGAGGAATGCGGAAAATGTCGTGATGAAAGTCTTGAGTATGAGTGTCGATGGCTATAAGAGTAGAGGAAGACCAAAGAAACGATGGATGGAATGTATGAAAGATGATATGGCTAGAAAGGGGGTGACCACCGAGATGACAACTAATAGAGAAGTATGGAAGAAAGCGTCATGTTGCGCCGACCACAAATAATTTGGGATAAGGGCAGGAGAATGATAAGTTGTGACTTTCTATGTCAAGGTACAGTGAATTATTAAACATTTCTAATCTTCCATTGTACATGAGATTAGAATAATAACTGAATTTAAAGGTAGGTTAATATATTATTATATTAGTGTTATGCAGAGGAATTAGTGTCTCGCGTATATTAATAATCAAATCGAAATAATTATCGGCTCTACGAAAGTCTTCCTCGCCTATGAAAATTACACAGTAATCATTCATCGTGAAGTCAGTAAGTTTTAAGTTGATGTTACTGATGAGTTCATTTACTCCGCCATATGGTGTAAGGTAGTGACTCAATTGATAGTTCGGGAACGTTTCTTTAGCTACAGATAATATTTTAGTTACCTTATCGGTGCCTAAAATACATATTTTCTTTCTTGGAATTGTAAAGTTCTGTCTAGAAATGTTATCTTGAACAAATGAGGTATCCCTACACAAATATCAACATTGAATCGCTATTGACCCATTGACAACTTCCATACAAATTTGCCCAGGCTCCTTTAAAATAGTTGAAAATTTATAGTTTTAACAATTAAGAAATCTTTCATGATAACAGTTAAATTGAAGATTAAACTTCATCAGACAAGCAGGTGTGCACTAGAAAAAGAAAGTTGTCAAATTGCAGATCAGACCTTGGAACTGAGCCAGGAAAATGTAGGCAAAGATATATATGTATTTTATTTATTTAAATTAACACCATTCAGTAAGCAATTTGTGTTTAACCAACCAAGACTCTGACACTGCCTTCATAATATTAAGATAAGTGTGATTGATTTATGTGGAGCAACTTTTGGATGTGATTGAAATTTCTGACATTTGGTTAGATTTAGTTTTCAGGTACATAATAATGAAAAAAAAGCCGGCCATGTGCGTGTCGGACTACGCACAATGAACGGTTCCGTAGTTGAGAAGTTGGGATGAATTTATCCCAAAAACAAACTTAATATTGTAGTTGAAAAACATGCTCTCCCATACATCGATATACGTCACGGTCAATTCTACAACTGTAAAATTAAGTTGGTCGACTATTACTCGACTAAACTTGTTTTCCTTTTAATTTCATTATAATGTATGTACTGCCATGATTTTTTCCACATCTCCATAAACCACCATGTAGCTAGCAGGGGGGGGGGGGGGGAGGAATAAGCACTTTAATGCATTACGCAAAGGGAGAAAAAATTAAACATCATCCCCACATTACTTGCAAGGGAGGCACTCCAAAATTTTTTTTCGGGGTTTTATTGTAGCACTTTGTCGGCGTGATTAATATGTATACCTATGCCAAATTACCGCTTTCTAGTACAAAGCGTCTCTGAGCTACAGTGGGGACAAACAGACAGACGGTTCCTTGTTTACCACGGAACCCTCAAAAGGGAGTGAAGGTGACGGTTGACAGGGGAGAATTAAAGAATAAAACATGTGCCGTCTCTAAGTAACATGGGACAAGGGCAGGAAGATGATGAAGATAAGTCAAGACTTACATCTCTGAACTGTGCGATCCCGGCCTCACCCAGCTCGTACATGGATACGTATGCTGCCTCAGGCTGCACGAACAGCTGGCACAGCACCATTTCCTCACTCCTGAACATCGACCCCATGGTGACTGGTTATCTGAGGAAGAAGAAACAGTTGAATTGCAGAAAAGAATGGAAGGAAAATGAGTTCATTTTAGTATTTTGGAATATCTGGACAAATATATAAAATTGAAGTATCTGTTTATAATGTCAAAATACTCGTAACAGCTTTTCACTAAATTCATATAAAAGTGTATACAGTTCTTATAACAAAATAGCAGTTTTCTTAAAAATGTTGTCTGTCTGTTTGTTCTAGCTAATCTCCGAAACGGCTGGACAGACTTTGACGGGTCTTTCACTGGCAGATAGCTGATATTATAAGGAGTAACTTAAGCTACTTTTATTTTAGAAAAAGCCACGTGGGGTAAGCCGCGGGCAGCAGTTAGTCTATCATAACAATTTACAACTCTGTTTTTCAGATCAGTGTTATCTTGTTTTATTCAGATAAATGTTCCTATTGTAATATAATATGGTCTTTATTACCGCAGGGCTTTTATTGTTTATGATAATTTGATTAATTCACGGCGGCAAAAAAAAAGTGCATGATGCGAATACAAATTGAATGATCATCTCATCATCATCTGCCTAGCCTTTTCCCAACTACGTTGGGGTCGGCTTCCAGTCTTACCGGATACAGCTGAATACCAGTATTTTACATGGAGCGACTGCCTATCTGACCTCCACAACCCAGTTACTGGGTAACACGATACCCCTTGGTAAGACTGGTTGCCAGACTTTCGGGCTTCTGATGACCCGTAACGACTGTCAAAGATCCACGAATGACAGCCGGGACCAACGGCTTAACGTGCTTTCCGAGGCACGAAGGGGTCTTGGTATGTAAAGATGGTCACCCATCCACGGACCAACCGCGGCAAGCGTAGCTTAACCTGATCGATTGACCCGTGCGGCTGTTTTTTATTTAGCCACAAGCCCCTTTGAAATTGGTTGATCATCTATCAATATAATATCTAACTAATGGTGGAAGGAAAAGAAAGAAAATACATTTGTTTAGCACAGAGCATATCTATTCGGTACAGACTAAAACGCACACAATATAATAATATGAATGGCTTGGCACGCGACGATGGGAAGATACCAGGCGGAATGATCATAATGCCTTGGAAGGTAGGTAGGCCTTTGGTGTGGGATGCAACGTGTGTCGACACCCTTGCGCCATCCCATCTTCCTAGCACGGTGGGCTGTGCTGTGGCGGCTGCTGTAGGTGCGGTAAACCTCAAACGGCGCAAGTACTCAAATCTTATTGGGACTTATATGTTCGAGCCGTTTGGGGTTGAAACACTAGGGCCATGGGGTCCGAGTGCCCACTTAGTTTTTAGAGACATCGCCAAGCGGTTGGTCTACTCCTCACATGACCAGAGGGGCTGGTCTATTATCCCAAAAGTGCCCAAAAGGCTGGCATTTCCCACACTCAAAAAAAAAAAAGCATTACCACGTTGTATGGCAATGCTGCCACCCTTTTGGCACGTTGACAGCGATGCGGATGAATTTTTTGACGCCCTATGATATTTTGCCCTCCCTTTTTATATAATTGTACATATACCTAATTATTATTATTTTAAGTTTGTTAGTTTTTAAATGATGTAGATATTTTCAAAATAAATCTGAAATCAGAGCTATATACATTAACTTAAAATGCGACATATTTTATGTATAAAAATCAAATAAAAAGTGTAAAGTACGATGTAAGATACTAGCAGGTAAGTTTGCCTCACGGCTGCGCTAAATAGGCCCAGTTTAGCAAAAATACCAGACAACTAGTGCCTTTTTTTTTTTTTTTGAGGGTGGGAAATCATCCAATAACTTCTCCCGCTCTGGGCGGAGCGGGAGGGTGTGTCAGACTCTTACTGACTAAAACCCACCCGTATTCCTTCCTGTTGCCTGTGTTGCGGGTCCTCGGTGACCCATAAGTACCTTCCCGCGACCCCGGCAGGCATCGGCCCTAGTGGACCCCTACCTATGTGCTGACGACATCTCTTTGAGGCGCGCGTGGAATACAACGCGCCGGGCCTGGTCCTTACCGGACGGTGAGCTACCCATTGCTCACAGTCCGCAAGCCCGCGCCTACGGTGGCCGGAATTCCGCCCGGGATTCCCGACGCCCTGGGCGAGAGGGCGCGAAACTTGCCTTTCCCTCAACCGTCCCGCCTCCTCCTTCGCGAGCATTACTGCTTCGCAGAAGGAGGTGAAAACAACTAGTGCCTGACGCTGGTTTATTAGTTAGATTTTACATTGATAGATGCAAGAAATAGGAACTACTGAAACGATAATAGTTCTTCTTTGCAGTTCTCATTTCAGCAGTACTTGCTTCAATAGTTACAAAAAACAACATTATTTTCAGTAGATACCTGTGTCACCCCATATAATACCAATCCACTAACTAATAAAAACATGTTCAATTTGCGTAATGGCAACTATTACAACGATGGCCATCAGTGTCCCTCTTGACCCAGCAACGGATCACTTCCCGCCTATTACGTTGCCTCTAATCTGCCTGGCAACACGCCCAACCTTAGCAGACCTGCGTGTTCATACTCCTACACTTACACGAGGAGCCAACTTTAAATAGTCGTCTTATATGGCTAGGATTTTGATTTGACGGATGCAGGATACTGTAATCATGCATTCATCCATGACCTGAGTCTGTGCTGGTTTACGTCTTGATATTCAAGGAGTATTTGATTTGTTAACACCTTCATCTGCTCGCATATTGGCACGAAATATATGAGATTAGATGATGACGTGGTAATAATATTTGCCAGTCAGCATGTTGATTCAATTATTCATAAGTGCATACATACATAAACTCAACCTTTTCCCCATGGGGGTAGGCAGAAACTATAGAACGCCACCTGCTACGCTCCTTATATACTCCTTTTGCTTCGTTTACGTTCATACATCTGGTCATATACGCACGCCAGTTGCGAGTACTACGCACCTGATCTTTCTGAAGAACATCATCAATGAGGTCACTGTATGTCTTCCTGGGGCGTCCCCTCCCGGCGTTTCCACTGACATCTGCCTTGTAAATATTTTTTTTAGTCGCCTTTCATTCATCCTTTCAAAATGACCAAACCATCTAAGCATACTCGTTCCGATTGTTGTCACTACATCTTCTTTTAAATCGCATCGTTGCCTTATCATATCATTTTTCAGCCTATCATTTATAGTCACACCACTCATGCTTCGCAAGGAACGCATTTCCACAGCATTTACTCTTTTTTCAATTTTAATTCAATTAGTCTTTATTGCAATCCATAATATTATTATACACATAGAGGTAGTAAATAGTTTATATACAGGGCCAAATTAAATGAGCTAGCAAAACTCCGCAGACGTCATGGGTATATTTTTCGAGATCAACCGCTGGTGGTGTTATTATTTTAAGTCAATCAATCAACTCAGCCTATAGCAGTCCACTGCTGGACATAGGCCTCTCCCAGGCTGCACCACTACACCCTGTCCTCCGCCTTCCGCATCCAGTCTGTCCCAGCCACCTTTTTAAGGTCGTCGGTCCATCTAGCTGGGGGGCGTCCCACACTACGCTTGTCGATACGCGGTCTCCACTCCAGGACTCGTCTGCTCCACCGGCCATCGGTCCTTCGACACACATGGCCAGCCCACTTTTCGTTTTTTTTTTTTGGATGGTAAATCATAAAATTACTTTTCCCGCTCTGGGTGGAGCGGGAGGGTGTGTCAGACTCTTACTGACTAAAACCCACCCGTATTCCTTCCTGTTGCCTGTGTTGCGGGTCCTTGGTGACCCATTAGTATCATCCCGCGACCCCGGCAGGCATCAGCCCTAGTGGACCCCTACACTTGTGCTGACTACATCTCTTTGAGGCCCAACCCAATCGGATCCTCCTGTCGGCTTCTTTCTCAAAGTTGTGTCTACCGAGCTGGATAACTTGTTTTAGGTAGACGTAATCCTTATTTTAAGTATTTGTTGAGAAATTCTGTTTTTATATTATCGTGTTTAGATATCGTTGCTCATCACGTCTGTGAAGGTTACACAAAGAAAACTTATTTTTAAACTGATATTTCAAGTGACTACACTACCTGGGGTTGAGGACCAAAAAATAAAAACTCATTAAATTAATTTATTTTTGATTGATCATGTTTAAATATCGATACTCATCGCGTCGGTGGAGTTTAGCTAGCTAGTGTAGTTTGTATCTATATAAATAACTAGATGCGCCCTGCGGTTTCACCCGCATACGTTTTGACCCCCTGGGTATATCGGGATAAAAGTATCCTTTGTGTTATTCCTGGTTATAAACTATCTGTGTGCCAAATTTCATCCAAATCCGTTCAGTACTTTTTGCGCGAAAGAGTAACAAACATCCATCCATCCATCCATTCCTACAAACTTTCGCATTTATAATATTAGTAGGATAAAATGATAGCTTGACTGCCGAGTGTACGCAAAACGTACTTATTAGATGTTTATTTATTTATAGAGCAAGGCACTCCAACTATATATTTACAAGGATAGTAACAATAGGTAATCACGAGTCTTCAATACTGTGGAAATACATGTGGCATGCGAAACATTCATACTAAAAGGTGATTGAATTCATATTGAAGGTGATTGTTCAGCAGATGATGATGTGTTGCCCCCACATCATCATCATCTGCCTGCCAACTAAATATGTTGGGGTCAGCTTCTAGTCTAACCGGATGCAGTGGAATACCAGTATTTTGGATGGAGCGACTGCCTATCTGACCTCCACAACCACGACACCCCTTGGTGTAGTTGTTGCTACTCTTGAAGCATTTTTTTAATACACCTTTATGCCTTCTTTCTATTTGTGTTGTGAAGGTCAGATGTCAGTCATTCCTTTTTAAATATTTATGGTAACTGGTTGATTTATCGGCACATAAGGTTTCTACGTTTCAAGATCAGTGTTTTGTAAATAGATCGTTTAAAAAGTTCTAAGTACAGTTTTGGCTCATTTATTAAACCATATTTTAAGATGTTTTTATTGCAAAATAGGCTTGCTTATAGCTCGTTTTCGCCTGGCGGAAAGCGATGGATGAGGTCTACCATGGAACGAGCGTTTTCAAAAAATGTCTGTTCAAACTTGACATTTGACGATGTGATGTGTGTGTGTGATGATGTTGACGAGCGGTTGAAATCAGTAGTGTAAATCTTAAAATTCATCATCATTATCATTTCAGCCGAAAGACGTCCACTGCTGGACATTGGCCTCACCTAAGCACCGCCACTTCGACCGGTTCTGTGCTTCCCGCATCCAGCGGATTCCTGCGGCCTTCACAAGGTCATCGGTCCACCTTGTGGGAGGCCCCCCAATGCTACGTTTTCCGGTACGCGGTCGCAACTCCAGAATCTTTCGGCTCTATCGGCCATCAGTTCTGCGAGTACATTGTCACTTAAGTTTGGCAATTCTTCGGGTTATGTCGGTTACCTTGGTTCTCCTGCGGATCTCTTTATTTTTGATTAGATGACGTAGAGAAATTTCAAGCATAGCCCTTTCCTTGCCCTTTGGGTGAATGTAGCCCTAAAGTTAGTTGATTGAAATGTATTTGTGCATGTCAGATTGTGTTTGTAAACAAAACTAGCTTAGTTTAATTAAATTGACTTTGTATTTACTTAAAGTTTATTAGTGTAACATTTACTGTGTGGGTGGACTTAATACCTTATGCCCTACCAGTAGCCCTTAATAAGTACACAGATCATTTACCACTCAAAGGTTTCCTAACAAAATTGATTCTCTATTCTTAGTTAATTACGCAAAACATATTCTTGGTTTATATTTAAATGAGTATTAAGTACTGACATATTACGGCATAGAATAGTCTTGGCTTAGCCTGAAGGTCGAGGTAAATTGTACGAATGACCGTCGCTTAACTGACATTAATCATTGAAATTTATGAGCTAAACTTACAAGGAAAACGCCTACGACATTGTTTATTGAACAGAATTGAACTTGATATATTCGGTGTCATTGATAGATTTATTAAATTGTTCATCAATGGTTGTTAATAGCTCCACTTCAAACTTGCGGATATGATAGAAGAAGAGCAAATGAAGCTTTGTTTGTGAAACAGATTTGCCTTAATTTAACCTCAATTGTTTCAATCATTTTCAGCTAACATTCCATTTTCATGAAAAACGATAACGTAATCGTCCTATAATGTTCCCATTACTGGAACAAAGGGACACAGGCCTCCTATCTGCGAGTCGGAGCGCCACTATTGGGACAAAGGGACACAGGCCTCCTATCTGCGATTGGGAGCGCCACTACTGGGACAAAGGGACACAGGCCTCTTATCTGCGAGTGGGAGCGCCACTACTGGGACAAAGGGACGCAGGCCTCCTATCTGCGAGTGAGGGCGGGCCATAATCCACCACGCGGACCCAGTGATGGTGGATTATTATTTATTTATTTTTACAAGCTTTTATTGAACTAGCAGCTAGCTTTTGTATATAAGTTAGTTTGTTTGTTTAGGCCGAATCTTGTAAGCGGAATTAAAACCACTTCCTCATATCCTACGGAGTTGACATTTCACATATTGTTTCAGTTCCAAAGACAATGCATGATAAGCATGATCTGATTCTACAACCAGGATTGGCTCCACATAAAGGAACTCCTCAATGGTCAACAGTAAAAACATGAATTTTTTTATACGCTTTAATTATCATAGTCTAGTTTTAATACGCTCAATTTTTTAATATTATTATTTTTTTTATTTTTTATTAATAACATATGAGATGGCTGTAGCTCTCTTTGTTTTGTTATATATGTCAGTGAGACGTACCTTCTCTGTCATATACAAATTAATAAAATAATTGTTTGTTACATTAATTTAGTTCTTTATTTTCTGTTGCTTCCTGTAATTTCTGTAGTGTTTATGAACGTTGGTAAATCTAAATAAATAAATAAATATATAAATAAATAGTCCGTTCTAAAGTACATCATGACCTGGCTGCTGCACCCAGGATAAGCTCTAGACGAGGGAACTCCTCAACAGTACCCAGTACAGACACGAAATTTTATATTTATTTAACATAAAACGGCCCTGGCCAATTACATTAGTTAAAGACAAATAAGTGTATAAAGTATAAACTTTCTTACTCGACAGGCATACGCTCATCATCACAACACTCTAAAAAACTGACAAGATCATCTTCCATTCGTCGGCGAACACATCACAGTCAGGCTTAGCGAGCAAGAGAGCGTGGATGCCACATGTCTTCATTTTTTTTGGTTCCTGGCAACGACATTTTCCTTTACCGTCGTCGGCATTATTACACACTTAACAAGAACTTGTTCAGTATCCAACAAAGATACATAGATCTTCATGATCATAGATTGTAATCGCGCCTCAGGTCTGAACTTCAACCAGAGCGAATTGGTAAAAATAGTCTTGTGGAAGCCATGCAAATATACATAAATGGAAAGAAATCTTATTTGTGAGCGAGGTGACAAGTTCTTCTGGCGGTAATCAGTTTCTTCCGGCAAGCTTTGTCTTGTTAGGATGATAACTTCTAAGATGTTTTGTTTCTTTTCCGATTACATGCATATCTGAGCTACTCCGCTTTTGCATTTCCCCTGCATATGACACGTTAATTACTACTGACATTATGACGAGATTGCCCTAGTTGTGATAGAAGAAGTATGGACACAAAGAACATGAAAATAACATGAATGACCTTTCTGAAATCTGTAGCACGAGAATAAAAAATGATGTATATATTATAGAAGATTATTTGTGACGTCACTGCCTTGTTGGTCTAGTGGTCGCAAGCGCTACTGCTGAGCATGAGGTCCTGGGTTCGATTCCCAGGTCGGATAAGGTGGTACTGGGTTTTTCTGGATTGTGCCTGGTGGATGGCAACAGGGTCGCCTACTATTACGTGTGTCTTTAAATACATAATCAGCCTATATTGTCCCCACTGCTGGGACACAGGCCTCCTCTCTGTGAGAGAGAGTGGGCTATAATCCACCACGCGGGCCCAGTGCGGGTTGGTAGATGTCACATGTCTTCGAATTTTTGATTCTAGGACATGCCGGTTCCCTTACGATATTTTCCTTCACCGTTTTGAGAGCAGTGGTGATGAAATAATTTACACAATGTAAAGCGCCTGTCTGGGTTCGACCCTACGACCTACAACTCGTAAGTCGCGGCTGTTACCACTGGGCCACCACTGCTCCTCCTGTGGTCTTTAAATATAACTGGCAAAACAAGGGTGTGTAAGGGCCCACTGTAACGGCTAGTGCCTTGCAGGTAGAAAAAAAAAACTTATTGATGGAAGCAAGGCATAACTGTTTAATTAAAAAGTATATGTAAAATATGTTTACTAAATACTTAAGACGCTGACAACACCTAAACCGCGGTCATTGTCAGATTGCGTAGAAAAGAAAGAGAAGCGCGATGACACAACGCTTGTAATTTATTGCAAAATATGAAGTAATTATCTATTTACTCAAAACGGAGTTGAGTAATCGAACATAAAAAACAACCAAGTTCTGCATTTAAATAAGACGTTCTTGTTATTAATTAAATACGTAACGTATGTTGATATTTGATAGAGATATTTTGGATTAGAACTCAAAGTAAGAGGTTAGTTTAACGTTAGTTTGTATCGAGATTTTGTTTTCAAAACGTGTTTTGGTAACAACCAAGTTCTGGGAAATATGTTCAAAATTAACATATATTTTTTTCGCTACCACAAACTGTACAGATTTGGCAATTTTTTTTCTTAAGCGAAGCCTATTTTGGTCAATTGGGTCTTGTCAGCGCCTTAATATTTAAATAAGCTAGCCTGAGTTCCCGATATCGGGCGCGTGTTAAATTCTAGCCCGCCTAAAGAAAACCACTATCCTGGTAGTTCCCAGAACGTAGGTGACAGGTGGCAGCCAAGTAGGTAGGTCGGTCTTCCAATGGCGGTTAAGGCAGCTTGTAGGATTGACCAGCCTTAGCCCTCGCAGCGACGGTACAGAAAACTCCGGTACAACTCTGCCTAACCCTTCGATTACAGGCGTCATGTTATGTTATGATTATTGCGCAAATTAGAAAAACACTGATCGTGTTGACTGTAAAATATAAAATAAAACGAGGTCTTCATTAGTGAAGTCCTGATCTTCAATTGACTCCTATCACTTGTCGAGAATTATGTTGTTTGTTTGAATTTATTTTTTGCGTTGCCAGATGGCCCATAAAATTAAATTGTACACAAAGACAATTGAGGCAAACAATTGTAACGTTAGTGATAATTTTCTCACACACATCTTGGTCGACAACATATTCTTTATTTAAAACCAAAATACAAGATGATTATTAACATTGACTAAATTAAATTAAAACTAAGTTAAACCTAAAAAAGGCCCTCGAGGCATTGTACCGACGATGCTGGCGGCATTTCTTCGCTGAATTGCAACGCTGGTGCGTTGCGCGAGAAAGCCGCTAGTTACATCAACCAGAAGTCAAGTTATATTCAATTTGGAAGTGGCTTTTTATACATTTTGTCACTGGTCTTAACGCATAACCATATTATAAAGGAAACCGAATTAATTGCGTGACCCACTATTTTAAAAAATTAGTCTGCTCAACAATAAAAAAAAGGCCATTGTCCTTTATTTTTTTTTATTGTTGAGTAGACTAATTTTTCTAACACATGTAACAATTTTCTTCAAAATCCGACGGAATGTGATTGAAAAAGTGTTATGCGTTTCTTGTTTCTGTTGGGGTGCAGATTTTGCGAATCTCACCACAACCTCACGCACTCATTTCACACAATTTTCTGTGTTTTAAGCTAAAGTTGCTCAATTTTAGCTTAAAACACAGAAAACTGTGGGTTTTCCATCAGGAATTTCAGTAGCAGCTTGTAGTCTGGATTTGTGCCCGGTTGATGGCAATTAGCTCGCCCCCTATTACGTGGGACTGAAACATAGCTGGCGAAATGTGGGTGCATTATAGGAACACATTTCCTTAACTTTTCGGGGTTTGATATAATAATATAAAAGAACAGGTGTGATGCTATGTTATATTATTATATCTGTGGCGGTCCTTAGCGTTTTAACACACGTAGGTATAGAGTTTCAGCGTGCATCTAGTTGATGCTCGTTACCGACTAGACTGCTACCCACGCACTTGGATGCCGACACTCCGACATCCAGACATAATGCAGTGGTGGCCTTGCGACATCTTTATTATTATAGCTCGCCGAATCCAACGTACTTCTCTTAGAAATGTGACTTTTTGACTTCAGATGTCACGTTTTTGTGGTTCAAACTCAACTCAACTCAAACTCAAAGCATTTATTTAAATTAAACCTATTAGAAATTTGAAGCTAGTTGCCTATCCCAAAAAGTAGTGGTTGTGTTTATAATCCTGTGATACAATCAATTAGCATCTTTTTTTTTTGTGTGGGAAATTATCAAATAACTTCTCCCGCTCTGGGCGGAGCGGGAGGGCGTGTCAGACTCTTACTGACTAAAACCCACCCGTATTCCTTCCTGTTGCCTGTGTTGCCAGGGGCCTCGGTGACCCATTAGTACCTTCCCGCGACCCCGGCAGGCATCGGCCCTAGTGGACCCCTATATTTGTGCTGACGACTACTCTTTGAGGCACGCGTGGAATACAACGCGCCGTCGACCCGGGCCTAGTCCTTACCGGACGGTGAGCTACCCATTGCTCACCGTCCGCAAGCCCGCGCCTACGGTGGCCGGAAATCCGCCCGGGATTCCCGACGCCCAGGGCGTCTCCTGCGGCGGCAGGGCGCGAAATTTGCCTTTCCCTCAACTGTCCCGCCTCGTCCTTCGCAAGCATTACTGCTTCGCAGAAGGAGGAGGCGGCTGCCCATGCCCTCTCGCTCCGTACCATGGCCTGAACCAGGGCCGGACGCGAGAGATCTCTGCCACCGATCGCCTCCACGAGGACACGGCGGTGCTCTGCCCAAGCTGGGCAGACCTCCACCGTATGCTCCACCGTGTCCTCTACGTTTTACACTTACGGTGTGAATGTATTCACTGTGGGTTTTTTCGTTTGTTATTGTACCTATGTATATTTTGATGGTATTTTTAGTACAGTTTGGTAAGCGTAAGATTAAAGAATCTAACGGTATATTATTATAATATCTAACTCTTTCGTTGGTATAGTTGCGTGTGCTAGCTGACATATTGCAAATAATATTTTAGTTTAATGTTTTGTGTTGCGCGTAATGTAAATTATTTTCCATACTATTGTATAGAATCAAGTTTTTCTAACTAAACAGACAGCTGTGCTGTTGGGGACTTTGTTGCGCCACTTCTTCGTCCCAGCTCAAGCCCTAGGACGTGTTGTAGAGCGGACGTTTTGGGTTTTGTCTTACGTACGGTCTTTTTTTTGTGACCCATAAGTACCTTCCCGCGACCCCGGCAGGCATCGGCCCTAGTGGACCCCTACTTTGTGCTGACGACATCTCTTTGAGGCGCGCGTGGAATACGACGCGCCGTCGACCCGGGCCTGGTCCTTACCGGACGGTGAGCTACCCATTGCTCACCGTCCGCAAGCCCTTACGTACGGTCTTACGTAATTTTGACGTTCGAAAGTGCTGATTCTCAGCCTAGTTTGAATAAAAAATGACTTTTGATTTTGAACTAACGTATGACGGGACGGGGACGTGCTACACTAAATAAATAATATTCGCTTTTTAAACTGTTATCAACATATTCATCTTTTATAATACAATACACATTAGTTTGTGTTTATATAAGACTGTCTCTATGACAATTCGTCATTTTTAATCTATATTCCGATTTTAAATATTTTATTTTATTTTATTAATTTTAAGAAAACTTACAGCTAATACATTCGAGTAATCAGATGTAATAAGTAGAAGAACGCCAATTACAAGTTTCCACTTAACTACTAAAATTATTTCTTTTTTTTATAATACGGTTTCCGTAGGAACCAATTGTTTACCGCAGTCCGGTTTTCAATAGTGGAAACCGGTCTTGCAACTAAATTTAAATTGAGGATCTTGGGTTCGACAATCCACCTTCATCCAGAAGTATATTGGACACCTTCGTCGGCTCTGGGATCCGGGACTCTCAAAGTCCCTGGCGTCCATTAATTAATAAATCAAATTAATAATAATTGGAAGGTTAAACGATAATATTTAAATTAGAACTTTTAAAACGGAACATTACTGGGTTTATCTCCAACTCCCCACGACCTTAGCTTTAAATACTGAACTATTAGCTGGCTGGCAATAGTAGGTTTTAAAGTACTTATAAGCCGGTAGACCCGTAGAGGCTTTTTTTTTTTTTGAGGGTGGGAAATCATCAAATAACTTCTCCCGCTCTGGGCGGAGCGGGAGGGTGTGTCAGACTCTTACTGACTAAAACCCACCCGTATTCCTTCCTGTTGCCTGTGTTGCGGGGGCCTCGGTGACCCATAAGTACCTTCCCGCGACCCCGGCAGGGACCCGTAGAGGCTACCGTGTACTTCAAAATTGTAAACCATTAAATTTATAATTATACTGTATTTAGTTTCTTTTTTCAATTCAATACTCAACCACCTCTGGGCTTATGTTAGTTTACCGCTAGTGGGAACAAAAAATAATAATATAACAGTTTATATTAAGTTGCCAGTGTCAACTAGCGGCTAGGATGATGCATTATCATAGAACCACTACAGTACTATTTAAGAATCCTTGTTTGGGGACTACTTCAAATTTATATTTTATTTGTTTTCTGTCCGGAAATAAATCTTCATCCTACCTTACTAAGTGGCTCTAATCGATTCTATTCGTTGACTACACATATGCGTGCTTCAGCAAGCATTAGAATGAATGCCAAAGTACCTACCACTTGAAACGTTTGGTCTAAATATTGTACAACACATTTAAAGTACTTGAATTATTTCAGCTTCGATTCTAAAGACTCATGGTTTCTAAATGTAGATGTTTTAATTTCAAGGCTGCTTTTAATTAACAATTCAAATCTACCCTTACCTTGGCCCTCATATTACTCGTATTTGACTGTTGCGTAAGGAAGTTAGCAACAAGTCAAGGGTGGATTTTGATTAAGGACAGACATTTATTGTGGACTGCATAGGTTTAGAATATTAGCCTGATATTTTCAACGGGTGGTAACAGAATCATAAACTTCATACAGGGTCTAATTAAATTAGCTAGCCAAACTTTACAGACGAGTTGGGTATCGATATGTAAATATGTATTTGACTGTCGTAAGGAAGTTAGCAACAAGTCAAGGGTGGATTTTGATTAAGGACAGACATTTATTGTGGACTGCATAGGTTTAGAATATTAGCCTGATATTTTCAACGGGTGGTAACAGAATCATAAACTTCATACAGGGTCTAATTAAATTAGCTAGCCAAACTTTACAGACGAGTTGGGTATCGATATGTAAATATGTATTTGACTGTCGTAAGGAAGTTAGCAACAAGTCAAGGGTGGATTTTGATTAAGGACAGACATTTATTGTGGACTGCATAGGTTTAGAATATTAGCCTGATATTTTCAACGGGTGGTAACAGAATCATAAACTTCATACAGGGTCTAATTAAATTAGCTAGCCAAACTTTACAGACGAGTTGGGTATCGATATGTAAATATGTATTTGACTGTCGTAAGGAAGTTAGCAACAAGTCAAGGGTGGATTTTGATTAAGGACAGACATTTATTGTGGACTGCATAGGTTTAGAATATTAGCCTGATATTTTCAACGGGTGGTAACAGAATCATAAACTTCATACAGGGTCTAATTAAATTAGCTAGCCAAACTTTACAGACGAGTTGGGTATCGATATGTAAATATGATAAAACCAGTCGAAGTCTCGCTGTAGAACAGAGAGCGTGCGAAGTGCAGTTCGCGTTATTGCGACAGCGTAGCCGTGGCATTATAGAACTTGGCGATGGAAAGTTCAAAACCCACATCAAACGTGTGCTTTCAAAAATAGTACCTACTCTTATTTAAATTTAATAAAATAATCACGAAAACCCTCTAGAAATGCGACGTTGCCAGCTCGCGCGGGATGAACGTTAAGGGGACTACAGGACCTAAACGCAAATTTTGTAAGTTTTATAACGCGTAAAAGTATATGATCCACTTCAGTAAACAAAATCAGAAAAATATATGATATTCTTCAGGATATATGCTAGGTAGATAGTGTGTTGAAAACATAATTTAATTAATTTGATTGATGAATTAATTAAATAATTAAATTATCAATTAATAATGAATTGAAAAAAATCTTATAATATACTTGCAATTATTTAGATTTTATGTCATATAATTCTACAAACAACATATTAGCATAATAATGTTTTATTTTTTTTTCTCCAATAAATAGATTTAAAAAAAATAGATAATTTCTTCATATTTTGCAATAAATTACCAGCGTTTTGTCATCGCGCTTCTCTTTCTTTTCTATGCAGTCCGACAGTGACCGTGGTTTAGCTGTTGTCAGCCTCTTAAAAGAAATCCTTCTTTTCTTCTTGTTTTACAGGTAAAGGATTCAATCGAGCAAACACAAACACCAACTGTTTACGGATACCGCATGCCAATTACCAATGTATCCACCAAGCAGCTCTTGCATCAGGAAATTAAGACGGTGACAACACCTAAACCGCGGTCACTGTCAGATTGCATAGAAAAGAAAGAGAAGCGCGATGATACAACGCTTGTAATTTATTGCAAAATCATGAAGCAGTTATGTATTTAGTGATCGAAAATAAAAAAACAACCAAGTTCTGCATTCAAATAAGACGTTCTCGGTATTAATTAAATACGTAACGTACGTTGATATTTAATACAGATATTTTGGATTGGAACTCAAAGTAAGAGGTTTTACGAGTTTAACGTTAGTTTGTATCGAGATTTTTTTCTAAACGTGTTTTAGTAACAACCAAGTTCTGGGAAAGATGTTCAAAATTAACATATGTTTTTTCCGCTACCACAAACTATACAGATTTGGCATTTTTTTTTCTTAAGAGAAGCCTATTTTGGTCAATTGGGTCTTGTCAGCGCCTTAATGGTCTAGTAAAAATAACGGGTCGTTGCCGTGAGAACGGGTCGAATGTGTATGGAATCGCCAGCACTCTCGTGTGTGATTGTGGGCAAATGTTTTACAGAAATAGTACCTACGTCTTGTACGATATGTTACGTAGTATTACGAGTGGTTACGTTCTACGTGCCGTTGAATCGGATGTAGGTATTATTTTTATAGACTATACAGATTGAAATTGAAAACATGCGACAAACAGAAATGGGAGATTGTACTCGTCATTATGAACAACTTTTACTAAGGGACCAAAGCTGTTTTCGCGAAAAAAAATCTGCTGTTCCATACATTTTGATGTGTAATGCGAACATAAATGTAGGGAACAGCTGATATTTTTTTCGCGATTTCGGGTTGGGTCTCATAGTAAAAGTTGTTCATAATGATAAATATAGTCTCCTATCTCAATTTGTCGCATGTTTTCAATTTCACCCTGTATATATGTGTAATGTGCGTATCTAGGTTTTGTTGACTAAGAATAGATTTTACAATCTCTTCCGTTCCGTGTTTGAGATAATAATTTAATAGCAACAGAGCTTCTAGTGAATAAGGTCGTTAAATTAGGTCACAGGTGGGATCATTATTTGGTCTACAGATAACTGGGTGTTTGTATGTGAGAGATTTATATCTGTAAACGCACCCACTGTTTAGAAGAAATGCTGGTGTGTAGCGAAGCTTAACAGAACCAGGAATAAAATAAGTTGTGCCAAAAGAAAGCTAGAATTATCGTAAGGTTATCGTTTGTTTAATTTATTCTGACTACGAAACGCGAGCATTAGATTTTTCATAATATTTTATTTTCTTACTTTGGCTAAGTATGGCTAGGCATTAGGTATAGAAAATGTAATGTTAAATCAAGTACCGAGCTTGTGCATGCAATGACCTGAGGCCAGGGTGCTTGACACTCGTTAACCGAATAGGCGACATTACTCAATCAATTAACGAGTGAAGTGGCGAAAGGTCGGAAAGGAAAGAACAAAAAACAATCGTTTTAAAATCTGTTGTTTGGAGAACTAGAAACTATTCCTTAAAACCTGTTAGATAGTTACTTACAACTGTACAACAATGTAAAATAATTGTACCGTACAAGAATGTAAAAAAAATGTACTGTACTGTACTAATCTGAATCTAAAACAATTGCTGAAACTATAACGTTGCCGGTTAGGTTTGTTTGATTTAAGGCTAATTTTTCACCAGTCAGATAACTCTGAAGAATAAATATGACGGTTACACATATTTTCTATACGAAAGCTTTCCATAACGCAATATGTATTTTTCAGATAAAAGTTATCTGCCTATTGAAAAATCAGCCCTAAAATAAAAAGTTTCAGACGATGGAGTAATGCACGATTCATATAGCGATTCTTTGCATTATGATTATTGGTTAACGAATACTGAACTTAATTTTCTTATCGGCAGGTATATATAGTTCTGCTGGGGTCGCGGGAAGGTACTTATGGGTCACCGAGGCCCCCGCAACACAGGCAACGGAAGGAATACGGGTGGGTTTTAGTCAGTAAGAGTCTGGCACACCCTCCCGCTCCGCCCAGAGCGGGAGAAGTTATTTGATGATTCCACACCCAAAAAAAAAAAAAGGTATATATAGTTAAATCTATACAAAGATTAGGCACCCGCAAACAGGAGCGATGCGACGGTGCGACGCGATTCTGGAAGAACAATTTCCATGAATTTTTCATAGTAATGGTTCTACTAGAGTCGCGTGGCGCGTGTCTGCGGGGACCTCAGCAAGGTACAGCACATATAGCACATCCTGGGCAGACATGTAGGTACAACTAGTACCTATATGTCTGCCCAGGATGTGCGCTGTATGTACCCGTGGCTTAGATAAAGTGACAATCTGTCAGTGATAACGAGAATAACAAGTAATAATAGGGTCTTACACCTATTTTTGAAAAGTGTCTTAATTAAATTCTATAGTGCTAATATGCCCAAAAAAAAAATCACAAAATTTTTTCTATCGATAAGTGCATAAAAATGCATTAAAATTCTACATTTTCAAATTTTGCGCGTAGTTTGACGAAAACGCTGGACGCAGTGGACGCCATGTTGCTCTGTGGTCATGACGTCACTTGGCTATGTAAACAAATGCGCTGATCTATTATCTAACTATCAGTTGACAGTTGACACGTTTTAGTTTACATAGCGGTATGACGTAATAGCATGGCGGCTACTATTTAATGGTGTTTTTTAACAGATTAGAAAAACTGAAAACGTTGAATTGAATTTTAAAAGTTATTTTGTTATTTTATGAATTAAAAGTAAAAATTTCCGACTCCTTTTTGCCTAAACTATCTCAATAATCTATTTATAGATTTTTTCTCGTATATAGTAAAATACCCTATTGTATAGGGCTATGTTGCTGTGCCCAACAGGGTTCCCAACTGTACTGTGGCTAAAGTAGACTCATCTTTCATGGGGTACTGTTTAAAATGTTACAATAAAATATCTCTCCACATACTTCAACTGAATGAAACAAAATTTAAATCTTGTATAAAACGCACACTATGCAGCCAAGCATATTATAAGTTGGGGGATTACATTGCTGAGAAAAATGCTTGGCTCAACGCTAGTCCTGTGCACAGGGGCGCAAAAACTAATTGCATTGTATAAATTCAGTCACAGCACATTGTTATGTGAGTACTATATACTATAAAGCTGCCATTTACTGGATACGTCTTTCATTGACTTGAATGTGCCCTGGCGGCTGGGAGTATGTCGTGCTCACTCTAATGTCTCGCTGAATGGTGCTAATCCATGCGTCATGTTCGTGAACGGGTGCCGTCAGTAGAGACTGCTTAGCTGCCACGGCTTATTTTAATTTTTAAATAGTTTTTTTGTTAATCTTTTTATTACGGACGCTTTTACGTTTTGCATCGTTCTCACATATATGAAAATGAATGATGTAAACAATATTTTGTAACCATAATACGTCGATTTAAAAGAGTGTCCGTGGAGTTTCTTGCCCGTTCTTCTCCATAGGTACCTATTACGCTTTGAAATGGGCAACTAGCTTCATCTTTCTGCCTGACCGACCGACCCCTAGACAATTCAAAAGTGCCTGTAATTGGTTTATTTGAAATAAATGATTTGAGTTTTGAGTTTGAGTTTACTTTAGCTTTAAGCCTTGTAACATCTTTTGCACACATTATGGTATGCAAATAAATGAAATGAGGATTGACATAAGCTACCGACAAGCTCATGTCAATCCAGCGGGTAGTTGCGTTACACACTGTCAGAATCAATGGGTTTAATTTTGACATTTCAACATCATTCATTGCGTTATTTCTAACATACAAATGTGAAGCAACGGATTAGAAATATCCTTCAATATTATTAAAATTGTAATTGATAGTGTTTTGCGCAATTAGGGTGCTGTTAAAAAGGCGTTGAAATACGAAACGCTTTAAAACCGATTGTCATTTGTCCTTGTAGTCTTTTTTTTTTTTGGTTGGTAAATTATCAAATAAAATCTCCCGCTCTGGGCGGCGCGGGAGGGTGTGTCTCTTAATGACTAAAACCCACCCGTGTTCCTTCCGTTGCCTGTGTTGCCAGGGCCTCGGTATCCCGTCGGACATTCCCACGACCCCGGCAGGCGCGTGTGGGACACAACGCGCCGTCGACCCGGGCCTGTCCTTATTGTCTTGGCCCTCAGATTGATAGAAATATATTACTACCGAAACTAGTTGATGATTTTGTTTACATACATAGTTTAACTAGACCATCGATGATCATGAAGAATAATAAATTACAAGCAATTTGTCAAGTCTTTCATTGAGATTAATGTTTGGCACTTAAAGTATCGAAGTCGCAACGTGAGCTATGTCGATGATATGCTATATGTGTCCATTGAAATAATTTATTAGTCTCTTAAAATTCAGTGTAAAAGGTTAAGGACAGCTTGAAGCGAATGGTCATTCAGTAGTAGCTTATTATAACTTCAAAATGACTTCTTTAAGAATTTAATTAGAAGGATTTTGTTAGTGCTTCAGGCCGGGGTCGCGGGAAGGTACAAAAGGGTTACCGAGGCCCCTGACGACACAGGCAATGGAAGGAATACGGGTGGGTTTTAGTCAGTAAGAGTCTGTCACACCCTAACGCTTCGCCCAGAGCGGGAGAAGTTATTTGATGATGTCACAAAAAAAAACAAATTATTTAAAAAAACAAAATCATACCGACTGCAAAAACAATTATGTGTTTTTGCAGTCGGGTGTTTGTCTTTTTTTAATAATTTGTTTTATTTCAAGCTTTTTAGTTTTATTAATGTACTAAGTATATAATATGGCATTGACTCATTACATAATCAGCCTATAATGTTCCCACTGCTGGGACACAGGCCTCCTCTCTGTGAGAGGGAGTGGGGCGTAATCCACCACACGGGCCCAGTGCGGGTTGGTAGATGTCACATGTCTTCGAATTTTTGGTACTAGGACATGCCGGTTTCCTCACGATGTTTTCCTTCACCGTTTTGAGAGCAGTGGTGATGAAATAATTTACACAAAGTAAAGCGCCTGTCTGGGTTCGAACCTACGACATACGAGTTGTAATTCGTAAGTCGCGGCCGTGACCACTGGGTCACCACTGCATTGACTCATTACTGGCTTTTATTTGATATCAATATTGTTGTAATTTATTTTAAGATCTTCCTCTTCCTTTTTTTTTATTTGCAGATGCAATATATACAAATTGTATAGCCTATGTCACTTCCACAATGAGGACGAATCTAACGACACCTCTTATGTTAAAATCCTTCAAGCCATTTAGGTTACAGACCGTGCTAAAGAAATAGACATACATACATACATACATACATAGTCTCGAAAAACATTACTCTCCTTCTGGGGTAGTCGGGTAAAAAGGGGTTGACAAGCACGAAAAAATTAGTACAGTCAAAATTGCTTGACAAAATTGTAATTTTGTCAAGCAATTTTGACTGTACAGGGACCCCATTAGGACTATGCAACCGAATTCGGTAGTAAAGCGATCACTATCTATGTCGAGATTGCAGCCCCTGTGCCCTGAAGCACCGACAAAATCCTTCTAATGAAAGTTCCTAAAGATATCGTTTTGAAGCTAAGCTACTACTGAATGACCCTTTACTTGCACTGCAGCCCCAGGGCAGCACGGCGACACTTGTTACTGTTTCATTATTGAGGTTTCAGCCGAAAAAGAATAATCATCATCATCATCATTTCAGCCGAAAGACGTCCACTGCTGGACATAGGCCTCCCCCAAGCACCGTCACTTCAACCGGTTTTGTGCTTCCCGCATCCAGCGGATTCCTGCGGCCTTCACAAGGTCATCGGTCCACCTTGTAGGCCTCCCAATACTACGTCTTCCGGTTCGCGGTCGCCACTCCAGAACCTTTCGGCCCCATCAGCCATCTGTTCTGCGAGCAATGTGCCCTGCCCACTGCCACTTAAGTTTGGCAATTCTTCGGGCTATGTCGGTAACCTTGGTTCGCCTGCGGATCTCTTCATTTCTGATTTGATCACGTAGGGCAACTCCAAGCATAGCCCTCTCTATTGACTTTGCCCTTTGAGTGACTTTTAGCCTTTTAATAAGGCCCATTGTAAGCGACCACGTTTCAGTGCCATAGGTCATCACTGGCAACACGCACTGGTCAAAGACTTTCGTCTTGGCACACTGAGGTATGTGGGACGAGAAGATATTGCGTAGCTTCCCGAACGCTGCCCAGCCGAGTTGGATTCGACGATTGACCTCTTTCTCGAAGTTGGACCTACCTAAGTGGACAGTTTGTCCTAGGTGTCATAGTCCTCTCCATTGCCCTTTGAGTGATTTTTAGCCTTTTAATAAGGCCCATTGTAAGCGACCACGTTTCAGTGCCATAGGTCATCACTGGCAACACGCACTGGTAAAGACTTTCGTCTTGACACACTGCGGTATGTGGGACGAGAAGATATTGCGTAGCTTCCCGAACGCTGCCCAGCGGAGTCGGATTCGACGATTGACCTCTTTCTCGAAGTTGGACCTACCTAACTGGACAGTTTGTCCTAGGTGTCATAGCCCTCTCCATTGCCCTTTGAGTGATTTTTAGCCTTTTAATAAGGCCCATTGTAAGCGACCACGTTTCAGTGCCATAGGTCATCACTGGCAACACGCACTGGTAAAGACTTTCGTCTTGACACACTGCGGTATGTGGGACGAGAAGATATTGCGTAGCTTCCCGAACGCTGCCCAGCGGAGTCGGATTCGACGATTGACCTCTTTCTCGAAGTTGGACCTACCTAACTGGACAGTTTGTCCTAGGTGTCATAGCCCTCTCCATTGCCCTTTGAGTGATTTTTAGCCTTTTAATAAGGCCCATTGTAAGCGACCACATTTCAGTGCCATAGGTCATCACTGGCAACACGCACTGGTAAAGACTTTCGTCTTGACACACTGCGGTATGTGGGACGAGAAGATATTGCGTAGCTTCCCGAACGCTGCCCAGCCGAGTCGGATTCGACGATTGACCTCTTTCTCGAAGTTGGACCTACCTAACTGGACAGTTTGTCCTAGGTGTCATAGCCCTCTCCATTGCCCTTTGAGTGACTTTTAGCCTTTTAATAAGGCCCATTGTAAGCGACCACGTTTCAGTGCCATAGGTCATCACTGGCAACACGCACTGGTCAAAGACTTTCGTCTTGAGACACTGCGGGACAATGTGGGACGAGAAGATATTGCGTAGCTTCCCGAACGCTGCCCGAGTCGGTTTTTTTTATTTTATAAATAATTTGTTTTATTTCAAGCTTATTAGTTTTATTAATATACACTTGTTTATTTATGAAATATACTCATTACTATCTATTATTTGAAATCAGTATTGTGACTTATTTTTTTTAAATTTTCCCTCCCCTTTTTGTATTCGCAGATGCAATAAATACATATTATATAGCCTATGTCACTCCCACAATTAAGACAAATCTAACGACACCTCTTATGTTAAAATCCATCAAGCCGTTTAGGCTACAGAGCGTGCCAAAGAATTTTAGACATACATACATACTCTCGAAAAACATTACCCTCCTTCTGGGGCAGTCGGGTAAAAATACACTAGATGATTTAGACGACCAGGTAACGAGCTGCATATGGTGCTAAAAAAAACACAGCAAAAACAAAACACTGTCAAAAATGACGACATCTACGTAATTATTACGACAGCCACAATCACGATTATGAATTACACGTAATCTGAAACCTGCGCGAAATGACGTCACGCGTGATAAAGATAAAATGCAGTTTTTTAAATTAACTTTTTTATTGGTCGTGTCAGTTGTATTGTGTTCGTCGTAACTGACGGCGCATGAAGCTTGTGTTTTGCTTACAATTCATGCTATTGACGTTGCAAATAACCGAAGAGATGTTACATGACGTATTATGTATTGGGTGTTCTCCTACATGTTAAGAGGTAATCTCGGTCCTCTTAACCTTTAAGACGCTGACAACACCTAAACCGCGGTCACTGTCAGATTGCATAGAAAAGAAAGAGAAGCGCGATGACACAACGCCAACGCTTGTAATTTATTGCAAAATATGAAGCAATTACCTATCTATTTACTCAAAATTGAGTTGAGTAATCGAAAATAAAAAAAACAACCAAGTTCTGCATTCAAATAAGACGTACTTGTTATTAATTAAATAAGTTACGTAATATGTATGTTGATATTTAATGCAGATATTTTGGATTAGAACTCAAGGTAAGAGGTTAGTTTAAAGTTAGTTTTTTAAAACGTGTTTTGGTAACAACCGAGTTCTGGGAAATATGTTCAAAATTAACATATATTTTTTCCGCTACCACAAACTGTACAGATTTGGTAATTTTTTTTTCTTAAGAGAAGCCTGTTTTGGTCAATTGGGTCTTGTCAGCGCCTTAAGAGAGTTAAGTAAGAAAGGACCATAGCATAACTTAAGGGGTTAGGTTAGATGTATGATGAGAGGCGGTCCGGCCGGTACTTGAGCACTGGCTCGGGAGGAGGCACGGCTCCCTGTCACGCGACGCAGATGCTCTCGGGGCATGGTTGCTTCGAGAAGTACCTGTGTCGCATAAACAGGGAGCCGGACGCCCGGCGTCACCACTGCGTCGACAGCCGGGAGGACCCGACGCGGCATACAGAGACTAGCAGAGTGTGCCGCTTGGGAGGAGTTGCGCCGTGCCCTCGTCTCAGGAGTAGGCAGTGACCTGTCGCTGCCAGCCGTGGTCGACTCCATGTTCGGCAGAGCGAGTCCTGGGACGCGGTGGTATCCTTCTGCGAAACACTCATGTCGCAGAAGGAGGCTGCGGAAAGGGGACGGGAGATCTCTTCCACTCATCTTGCTTACAGCAGGCGCACCGGGCGTCTGCGGAGGGCGGACAACGCCCACTTCCAGCCCCCCTAATTCCGCCTGACGCAGGTCCTCACCGGACACGGCAGTTTCGGGAGGTTCCTGTGTCGGATAAGGCGGGAGGAAACGTCCGGGTGTCCACTGTGTGGATCGCCCGGAGGACACGGTGGAGCATACGGTGGAGGTCTGCCCGGCTTGGGCAGAGCACCGCCGTGTCCTCGTGGAGGCGATCGGCGGCAGAGACCTCTCGCGTCCGGCCCTGGTTCAGGCCGTGGTACGGAGCGAGAGGGCATGGGCAGCCGTCACCTCCTTCTGCGAAGCAGTAATGCTCGCGAAGGAGGAGGCGGGACGGTTGAGGGAAAGGCAAGTTTCGCGCCCTCTCGCCCCTAGCCGCCGCAGAAGACGCCCAGGGCGTCGGGAATCCCGGGCGGATTTCCGGCCACCGTAGGCGCGGGCTTGCGGACGGTGAGCAATGGGTAGCTCACCGTCCGGTAAGGACCAGGCCCGGGTCGACGGCGCGTTGTATTCCACGCGCGCCTCAAAGAGATGTCGTCAGCACATAGGTAGGGGTCCACTAGGGCCGATGCCTGCCGGGGTCGCGGGAAGGTACCTATGGGTCACCGAGGCCCCCGCAACACAGGCAACAAGAAGGAATACGGGTGGGTTTTAGTCAGTAATAGTCTGACACACCCTCCCGCTCCGCCCAGAGCGGGAGAAGTTATTTGATGATTTCCCAACCTCAAAAAAAAAAAAGCCCCCCTAATGGGTTCAGGGGCGATGGACTCTGGGACATCCGTCACCCCCCACACAGCAGGACCCGAGGTGGCGGCGTGGGAGGAATTTTACACCCCATTCCCCCCGCGGGCCCGCGGGCGGGCGCGGCAGCAACAGCCGAGAATCGGCTAAATATTTGTACTTGTATCTACATAGTACTCCCACATTTCGCCAGATATGTATAAGTTCCACGTAAAAGGTGGCGAGCCTATTGCTATCAACCGTGCAAAACAAAAATACTTTGCCCGACTCTATATTAAGTACACCATATGTATATAAATATAATGTTCCCACACGGTTCTCTGTGAAATGGGGAGTGCCGTAATCCACAAAAGACGGGTGGCCTAGTGCGCGGTGATGGATGTCACGTGTTTTTCAAGTTTTGTTCTAAGACATGCTGTTAGCTTTCAATGATTTCCTTGACCGTTTCGAGAGCAGTGGTCACGAAATAAATTACATAAAGACAAGAGTAAGGGACCCTCAGGTCACGGGTAAAAATAATTTAATCTTGGACACCAGGTTCTGACGGTCAAAGAAAATATTGAGGATGGGACCGAATTCGTCTATTCCACATTTTTATATTTCAACATTTGTATCATTCTGTAATTTTTATGGTGTACATAATAAAGAGTATTCTATTATATTATATTCTATTCTATCAACATTGAGCAACCGTGGTGATAAATATTAAGTGGTATAAGTTCTAAATGAAAGTAATAATAATGAACTGCAGTAAAACTGTAGTTACAGGTTGCTATGGTTTTTGTTTGCAGTGTACCTAATCGGGCCAGTAGGTCGCACACAAAAATTCGCTGCGATTGATTTTTTTAGCCAGTCGCTTAATTTAATATATTTCTCTCAGTAATTATTTTGCAACATGGAAGTTCATATGAAATATTTTATAATTTATTGTTTTTTTTTGTGGTTCTCTGCAAAAGAGACTGACTTTCTGTTACTGATGTCGTAAAACTCCAGATTGTATAAAGAGAACAGCAATTTTCTCGGGTCTCCTAATAAGTTTGGTGATAACAGCAATTTCCACAAATTATAATGTTCTGGTCAAGTCAGATTGACTACCAGCGAGCTGAGTGGTTAATATTTCTACCATATCTTGTTAGTTTGTGCTGATAAGCACTATAAAAGAAATAACAATAGAAGTAAATGATTGGCATTCAAGAAGTTAAAATAACGAATAGCGTGAAATCAAAATCAAAAGTCATTTATTCAAACTAGGCTCAGAATCAGCACTTTTCATCATAACAATTTTTTTTCAAAATTTCATAAGACCCCAAAAACGCCCGCCCTTCACCACTTCCTAGTGCTTTAGCTGGGAAGAAGAAGTGGCGCAACAAACTCCCCAGCTGCACACCTGTCTGTTTAGTAAGATAAACTTGATTCTATACAAATCGTATGCAAATTAAATAACACTACGAAACACAAAACATTAAATTAAATTATTTGCCATATGTTAGCTAGGACACGCCAATATACCAATAAAACAATGAAAACTGTACCTACTCAAGCAGATATAAAAATTAAAACATAAAAACGAAAAAACCTACCATGCAAAAACTGTGTTGGTGGAAACAGCATGCTTTTTTTCTCACTGCTAACTTTATCTCATCTGCCTAGCCTTTTCCCAATCATATTGGGGTCGGCTTCCAGCCTTACCGGATACAGCTGAATACCAGTATTTTACATGGAGCGACTGCCTATCTGACCTCCACAACCCAGTTACTGGTTGACACGATACCCCTTGGTAAGACTGGTTGTCAGACTTTCTGACGACCCGTAACGACTGTCAAACATCCACAAATGACAGCCGGGAACAACGGCTTAACGTGCTTTCCGGGACCCCTCGTTTTGGTATGTAAAGATGGTCACCCATCCACGGACCAACCGCGGCAAGCGTAGTTTAACCTGATCGGAGACCCGTGCGGCTGTTATTACTTAGCCACAAGCCCCTCACTGCTAACTTTATAGCATGCTAAATAGCTTCATTATGATAGATTCCTAATTAGGTGAACTGCTAATATTGAAGGTTTTTTTTTTTTTTTTTGAGGGTGGGAAATCATCAAATAACTTCTCCCGCTCTGGGCGGAGCGGGAGGGTGTGTCAGACTCTTACTGACTAAAACCCACCCGTATTCCTTCTTGTTGCCTGTGTTGCGGGGGCCTCGGTGACCCATAAGTACCTTCCCGCGACCCCGGCTGGAAATATTGAAGGTTCAAAGTTGATATTTGATAATATGTTGCGTTATCAACTTCGAACCAACTTTATGTTTTTTTTTTTGATAATACATTGATTGGTGCATTGTTTCTCTGTTCACATAACATTCTCGTCCATTTATTTATGAATAGTTAGTTATTTAGTTATTTATTTATGCCTTTTTGCGTATAAGTTTTTCCTAAGTTTACTGAACTGGTGAACCAATAAATCTTTTCATAGATTTTTCCTGTATAGAAATACATAAACATTATTGTACGTGAAAAGGGAAGGAAGTCTGTAGACAGGAAGTGACAGCTTGAGCATGGAATAAGTAAGTACTTTATAATAGTATGGAATTAGTGTACTCATGGAATTAGTAGGTACTATATAGATTGTAAGTAGAAGTAAGTAGTAAGTAAGTAAGTAAGTAGAAGAAATAATTATTCGAGTAAATATTTCAGTATTTAGCTTTTAAATTCTGAGGCTAATTTCTGTCGCTGTTCAGTTGCTTATTACCAAGGTGAGAAGTCTTGCTCGTTTTAAGGGTTCCGTACCTCAAAAGGCAAAAACGGAACCCTTATAGGATCACTTTGTTGTCCGTCTGTCTGTCATGACCCTTTACCTCAGGAACGCGTAGAGGCTTCGAGTTGAAATTAAAACCATATACTCAAGTCTACAGTCCCTTGAAGTTGTAAAAAAATCAAACTTCTAAGTTTAGGTAAAAAAAGATACGGCCGTTTATGCCGCAAAAACGTATATTTCGACACTTTCAATGGAATCAAAATTTATAGGGCACTTTCCGTTGACCTAGAGATATTTGGCAGGAAATATCGTCTTATACTACAAGTACAGGCAAAAATCTGAAAACTATACATTTGTAATTCAATCATAAAAAATATAGTCTTTACGGAACCCTCGGTGGGCGAGTCTGACTCCCACTTATTATTATTTATTGTTTTTTAACTATAGCTAAATAAAGCAAGAATTTTTACAAGCAAGACAAATACCTACAAATTCATTACGAAGTCGTAATTAAGCAAAAATTTAATACTTATATTAAAGAAATAGATTTAAAAATATCCCAAGAAGAAACAAGCAGATTTTCCTCGGCCTTTCTTCTCAGAGTAGTCAGATAGGAAACGCCGAGCTCATCTAGTTTTTTTCTAAATATGATTGACGTGTAAAAGTGTTTGTACAAACCTACTTACAGAAATAAAATCATTTCATTTCATTTCATTGCACCATTTTAACCGGATAACTTTTATAATCTCCATTTGAAAGAACTCAAATGATTATTCTGTAATTCTTTTATTATTTAAAGGTATGAGGAAAAGAGTGTAAAGTTCACTCGTCCTCCATAGAAAAGGGAGGATCCTCCGACCAGACGGGTGTTATGGCTGGTGGGCAACTGTCCGACGGTTGATGTCGGGATGTTGCCAGTCGCGCAATAAACTCTGCTTGCGCTTGCGCGATGCAGGATTTGTGTGACGTCCATTTTTTGTATTGTAGATGCCACCACAACTCACCGAAGAACAAGACTACGAACAAGATTACCGAAGCTAGTTCTTAGTTCTGTAATTCAGTTAGAGATAGACTTCTAATGTAGCCAGCGGTTTGCCAAAACAATCGCATGCGAACCAATGCGATTTCAAGCGTAACTTTTAATACCTATCTTTGAGTTTGGCACCGATCAGGCCGTACATTACTGAGAATGATCTGCTGCCGTGATTCTACCAATCGGCTCTGTAGTTGTTTGCGATATTAGTTTGGATATTCGCTTCTATGATTTGTATGACGCCCAATATAATGGGTTTGTAACTGTCCATTCAGGGTTAAGGCGTTTTAACGTAGTTTAATGCGAATAAGGAAAAATGTAAACATTTTGTCAAAAATAGATCTGTTTGCAATGCTGGCTGGAAACTATTAAAAAGGTTATTAAACTTGCAAATATTTTTTAATGGAATTCCAAAGGTTCCATTTGGGTTGTTTGTCATTTGTTTTTAAATGTTTTCATACAAGCTGTCTTTCACGTAGGTAGGGACTTTTCTTATTAACTATCGGTCAAAATAACCGGCAAAATAAATTCCCTAAATCAAAACAAAATACAAGACAAACCAAACAAGTGACTAACGAAACTATTTTAGCGAGTTCTAACTTCTAAAGTGTCATCTCATATTGTGTCAGTTCAGAACTCGCACAGTTGTCACGGCGGGTCGTCCCCGGATGGAAGAATTAGCTCAGGCAGTCAGGCCCAATTCCCAGGCAGACTTGCAACGAGACGTTAGGCATTGTATTTTTACATTTGGACTCCATCCAAATAGTACTCCCGAGTTATCAAAAATTCAAATTCCCATTGATACGAACGCATACCGTTAAACACTAACTAATAAGGAGCTCTTAATTTTAGTTAAAGTTATTTTAGCTTCCATTAATTAGATTGCCCTATTAAATAAATCAACACTAAAGTTTCGAAAGGTCATCGTGTCTGTTTAGTGTTATTGATAAAATAACATCGTTAACAGAAATAAGTATTTCGTTTAATAAATAAAATGTTCACTTCTAGTGATGGGACTTACCGGTGACGGTTAATCACTGAACTGTAATTTTTGTCACTTTAGTTCACTTGGGGTGTTATTTTTTTGTTATATTGTTGTGTGTTCGTATATAGTTCGGTACATCACGTAACTTGGCGCGTTGCCGGCCGGACGAGCGGTGCGCTCGGTCGTGTCGCGACTACTGCAGCGTTTGATTGTATACCTACCTTTGTAAGGCTGGGAAATAGAGGATTTAGTCGGATATCTATTACTTTAGTTATTTTTTTTTATTATTGTACTTATGGGGTCTGTTACAGATACACTTTTTTTTATTTTGACCATCTTTTTATGTAAACCTGCAGCAACAGTAAAGTTTTTTTCAGAATTTTAATTTCTGAGATAGTAATATAGAATAGATAGTTCAGTGATACTACAGGTTTATCTTATAAATTTTAATATAAACAACATCACAAATGGGTGAAACTTAAAGTATGTTATTAAGCATGCATAATCAGATTATAATGTCCCCACTGCTGGGACACAGGCCTCCACTTTCTGTGAGGAGCGGGCCGTAATCCACCACGGACCCAGTGCGGGTTGGTGGATGAAAGTATGTTATTCCATTTGATTTTTGTGGAGTTATGTATATTAAAAGAAGATATTAACTGACATAAGTAACACTATTGAATCACATTTTAATTATTAGTTTAAGTGCCACATCATCACATCACGGTTATCGTGCGTATAGGGAAATCATCATAATAATAATTATGAATTGTTTAGCCAGATTTTTTAACAACATGACACCACAATTGACTCATCAATGGTTCAAACCCCTCCCCCTTTTTTTATAGATTCACATAAAATATTATTATTGTAAGACTGTAAGCTTATAATTCTTCAGTATTTTACATGGAGCGACTTCCTCGATACCTCTTGGTAAGACTGGACTTTCGGGCTTCTTTGGACTACCCGTAACGACTGTCAAAGAACCACAAATAAACGCCGCGACCAACGGCTTAATGTGCTTTCCGAGGCATGCAGGTGTCTTGGTATGTAAAGACAGTCACCCATCCGCGGACTAACCATGGCAAGCGTAGCTTAACCTGATCGATCGACCCGTGCGGCTGTTATCACTTAGCCACAAGCCCTCACGACAAGGCTAAGACTGTTAGCTTATAAGTTATGTAAATATGTTGTTTAAAAATAAATAGGATAATTTCATAAATCGTATTTTTTATATCCGTAATCACAATAAGCATGTCACATCCCTACGCCCGTCAGTTCCACCGAGCAAGTGGCAACCGTGTGCCGTCAATTTAACTAATATAAAATAGGAGAATGTGCGTCCGGTGATCTCATGAAACTCATTATCATCTGTTGATGACCTATTTCGAGCTGTTACTGGCAAAACGAATGAATTTAACAAAAAAAAAACGTGGAGCTTTTTCCCGGAAAAGAACAGTCGTTAAATTGTATTCTTGCTGAAAAGAATGACACAAGATACGGTCAAGTTCAAGAGCAAGTTGCGCTGTTATTAAGTACAGTAATTTTATTAGTTATTTTACCTCTGACAGCAGCACCCCAAAAGCAACCTTATTGTACCGAAAATAAAGACCACTGTGATTTTGACAGATTTGTCAGTAGCAGTAACACAACAGCAAAAATAATCTAACGACAATGTTAATTGGTCAAGGACAGCTAATGAGACACAATTGATTTTCTATTGTTTGACACCGAATCGGTATCGCGCGGAGAGATAAAAATCTAACCAATGGACCGCATAGAATTAAATAAACTAAAGGCTTTATTTGGTAAAACAAATCAAAACATAAGACATTATAAATGAAGGAAGGCCCATTTCAGATACTCCGAACTTTTTTTCGAAACATCCTGTGAAAGGACTTCGGTATTATGTTATTGTCTTCGACTTCGAGACAAAGGTTCCTGTTTTGCCAGAATCGGGCGTACCTGTATGCGACTTCAAGAGAGGCAAAGGTTCCTGTATTGCCAGAATCGGGCGTATATGCTACCAATACTTTATCGTGTAGGTAAGGTCAGCAAAAGAAGTAGATTAACAATGTTTAGTTTTTAAAATTATTTGATACAATACTTGTCGTCAGTCTTTCATGTAATGGTTGAGTTTGTTTGATTTTAATTTTTAATTTAACAACTGTCCTTTTTTTGGAAGTGAAACTTGTTTAGTCTCGTTGAGCGATTTTTGGTAGGAGAAAAACTTATGGGTTCGCGTCACCGACATGCCCGCGCCGACATGCTGAGTGAAGTTAAACTGACTACGTGAAAAGTTTAATTTGTGTATACTGTGCTTTGTTTAAATTGTGTTTTAGATAATCATTATTTTATTGAATTGAACACTTCTTTTAGGCTTGTGCAGACTGGTGCGATATCGCGGGCGCGACATGCATATTTCTGCCTGTCGCGCCAGCGATATGGCGCTAGTCTGTACGAGCCTTTAGACGCGTTGAGCGATAAGTTTTCACTACCGCCGGCAGTTCTCATGACTGTCTTTGTTTATTTTTATATTTTTCTCCAGAGTATTTATTTTTTAAACTTATGTTTTAACCGACTTTTATTGCTGACTGTAATTCATCTTTTTAATTTTAACATGTTTCTTATTTGTGTTTTATTTTAGGGCTGAATGGTTGGAGTACCCTCTGATCAGTTAATTTTTGTGGACATATATAGGAGATTATACTAGTCAATTTGAATTTCCTCAAAGCCAGCAAGCAGAAATCGTTGGAAAGTACAAAAACAGTATTAAATTCTTTTTCTGAGATAATTGTGGACTTCAATAGGGAGGCGTTACTATAATTAACATATGTAATTATAGGTATTATTACTTACTGACATTAGTGAAGAAAAACATCGTGGAAACCAGCAGGCTTAGCATGACGCTTTCTATTTCTACGAAGAATAGACACAGCTCTTTCTATACAAAGTGACATTTCGTTTCTCAATTTTTGACATCGCACCGTAGAAATCCTTCTACAATCTGTCATTTTGTCTTTCATTTCTAACGATCTTTGTCTAGGCCCTTTTTTATGTAGAAGGATTTCTACGGTGCGATGTCAAAAAAGGAGAAACGAAATGTCACTATGTATAGAAAGAGCTGTGTCTATTCTTCATAGAAATAGAAAGCGTCATGCTAATAATAATATTAAAAACGTTTCTTTCAGATAAAATCCATAAAGCGTAATAGTAATAACAAGTTAGCGCATAAATAATAAAAAAATAACAAAATAAAAGAATTCAATTAATAGCAATAACAATACATTACAATAAAATAATATAAAATAATAACATGTCAGTATTGTCCAGTAGATAAACACATCCATCTATGTTGAAACGTACAGTCTGTGCGAGATATAATCATCTTGAGGATGCTATTGCTACTGTCTCTCACTCGTCTTAATAAAGAAGCAGCCTTTTTTCGGATTATAGCTGGATAGCCATCCGTTCGAGCTTCTGCAAACATTAGCGACGCACTGCAATAGGGAGGCAGCCGCATCACCATCCTAAAGATGTTGTTATATTGAACGCGCAGGACACTGGCAGCCCGACGAGTATGATTTACCCATAGACTGCTCGCGTAAAACGATTGACAGTAAGCCTTAAACAAAGTGATTTTTACTGGAATGGAGCAGCGAGCGAATCTACTGGCAACCATGTTCCCTCGGACCGCTAATGCCCTGCGCTCCAGCTCCAAATCTGCATCATCGGACAAATCCTCTGTCACAGTCTGCAGTGCCTCACCATACAATTTAATTGGAGGAACACAAACTGGCACGGATACACTGCATTTACCCTTAAAAAGCAGAACTTCGCTTTCACATATCATCAACAACTTACGAATGGCACCCACCGATGGTCCCAGCAGCACCATATTGCCCGCGTAGCTAATATTATTATTGACGCATATACCATCGATATGACAACCGGTATGAAGTCATTAATGTACTGGTTAAATAACAAAGGAGAGGTCAGTCTAAGCCTGCTGGACTTATTCTCAATATAAGTCTGGATTTGCCAACCTGTCTTGAGCAAGCGTGGAAATCAATGCTCGTGTCTTCTCTGTATGAGGAGAAGCCTTTGCCCTGGTGTGGGGCAATAATAGGATGATATTAATTATTGTTTGTTCGTTTGATTGATCAAGATGCGTTAAGTACTGAGCTATATGGTCTACGACGCAGGTCCTGCGACTTATAACAATAGGCCACTTTGCATGCAAATTGCAAAGGGATTCAATAACGATAATAACAGGTGACAGCAGTGATAGCCTTGTGGTGTGACCATCGGACTGCCAAGTCATAGGTTTCGAGTTCGAAACTAAGGCACGCACCTCTGACTTTTCGGGCTCATTTGCGTATTGTATAATTATAACTTGCTTAAAAAATCGTGAAGGAAAACATCCATATATAACCAACATGCCTTTTTTTTTTTTTTTTGGGTGGGAAATCATCAAATAACTTCTCCCGCTCTGGGCGGAGCGGGAGGGTGTGTCAGACTCTTACTGACTAAAACCCACCCGTATTCCTTCTTGTTGCCTGTGTTGCGGGGGCCTCGGTGACCCATAAGTACCTTCCCGCGACCCCGGCAGGAACCAACATGCCTGAGAGATATTTCTCGTGAAGCCAAGTCAGAGGCCCATGGGTCGCAAAACATGGGCAGTTGTCACCTCCTTCTGCGAAGCGGACGAGGCGGGGCGGTTGAGGGGGAAAGGCAGATTTCGCGCCCTCTCGCGCCTATGCGCCGCAGGAGACACCCTGGGCTTCGAGAATCCCGAGCGGATTTTCGGCCACCGTAGGCGCGGGCTTGCTGACGGTGAGCAATGGGTAGCTCACCGTCCGATAAGGACCAGGCCCGGATCGACGGCGCGTTGTATTCCACGCGCGCCTCAAAGAGATGTCGTCAGTACAGATGTAGGGGTCCACTAGGGCCGATGCCTGCCGGGATCGCGGAAAGGTACTAAAGGGTCACTGAGGCCCCTGGCAACATAGGCAACGGAAGGAATACGGGTGGGTTTTAGTCAGTAAGAGTCTGACACACCCTCCCGCTCCGCCCAGAGCGGGAGAAGTTAATTGATGATTACCCACTCAAAAAAAATAAAATAAAAAATGGGTCGCATAAAAACTCTGGACACCAGGGGGACTATTCCATAAGTCTGTCAACGAAGATACGGGTCCGTCCGAAAGTAGTTGATCCGTCAAAACAAGTGACAAATTTAATTCTTCGAACGGGCAAAACACATTGCGAATAGGGGGAATCGTGTTGTTATGCATTCTCAGTTCGGGCTTCGAAGTAATCTTATGTCCGTAGGTGATACGGAGTAGGAAACACCCGTAAGTTCGGCCGAAATTACGAATTGAGTGCTTTGGGAGTAGGCCCTAAGCACTAAAGACTACTACTGTAACTACAAACCAGAGATGTTGTGGATGCAGATTTTTTAAATTTAGCATCCGCGATGCGGTTGGAGTTTTTTTTTATAAAGGATCCGTCAAGGCGAAATTCAACATTTCTTACTTTTTTTGCAAATTGCAGCGCAGTTTGGTTGTATGTTGATCATAATTCCATTCGCGGCAATTTTAATAAAATAATTACTAAATTATAATCATTTAAAATCAATATAACCCTCGAAATTATAAGTGAATTGTAACGTAGCGAGACGTTACAATTCAGTATAAAATCTAGCAAGGCGTGACGTCATGACAAATTTTAATTCAATGTAAATTTCATTCAAATTCAAATACGTGTCCAATATGTTTTAATAATTTACCCGACGGACGGAAAAAATGAAGTCATCATCCCTATTGCGGATGCGGATGCGAATATCCGCAACATCCCTGCAGGCTTAGCATGACGATTTCTATTTCTACGAAGAATAGACAGCTCTTTCTATACAAAGTGACATGATGACGGTTTTCTACGGTGCGATGTCAAAAAAGGAGAAACGAAATGTCACTTTGTATGGAAAGAGCCGTGTCTATTCTTCGAAGAAATAGAAAGCGTCATGCTAAGCCTGCAGCTATAAACATCCTTATAACCCTAACACGTCCTTGTTAAAGGTGGGATACCCACGTCAAACCCATTACAGAGCAGGATCATATTGAGAGCAAGCAATCAAGCTTACACTGCGTGCCACGAAAGATGAGACTTGACGAGCGTCTGCAGTGTCCCCCTGCGCAGGTACAGTCGTGTATGAAATAGTTATTATACGACATAGTTATACGAAATAGTAAGTAATATATTATTTTAGTTCGAAATAGTTATTAATATTGTTATCGTCCACGGCGCAAGTCAAAACACGTGGTGTGTCAAGTCTCATCTTTAGTGGCACGTATTGTACCTACCCACTAAAGCAGTAGGGTAATTGCGTAACAAACATAAAATGACAATTGATCGCAATGGGTCTCAGTGTGACAGTTCACCCACGTCCATTGCGTTACTTCCGTTGTTGAGCAGACGAATTTTTTATACCTATGAAGCAATGGATTATCAATATGCTTCAAAACTCTCGGATTGTGATTGAACACTGTCCAACGCCACCGTCAACGGAACGTCAACGAGAAACGGGAATTTTCTAACCGAACGTGACGTCCCGTGGACGGATGTACGGTGGGCACGTGGCTATGGTAAATTTACGAGCTATCGCTACTTCGGCGTGGCATCGCGCGCCGTCTTCTCGTACTCGTTGACGTACCTTTGACTTGGCGGTGGACAACCGGCTTAGGGTGCAGGGTACGCCACGATTGCGGCGATAAGTCCCCTCTTTGAGGAGTGGCTAGAGAGGCGCCACGGAGTCCTCGCCTTCCGCCTGACGCAGGTCCTCACCGGACACGGCAGCTTCGCGATGTTCCTTTGTCGAATAAGGCGGGAGGAAACGCCCGGGTGTCACCACTGTGTGGATCGCCCGGAGGACACGGTGGAGCATACGGTGGAGGTCTGCCCGGCTTGGGCAGAGCACCGCCGTGTCCTCATGGAGGCGATCGGCGACAGTGAGCTCTCGCGTCCGGCCCTGGTACAGGCCATGGTACGGAGCGACACAGCATAGGCAGCAGTCACCTCCTTCTGCAAAGCAGTAATACTCGCGAAGGAGGAGGCGGGACGGTTGAGGGAAAGGCAAATTTCGCGCCCTCTCGCCCCTAGCCGCCGCAGGAGACGCCCTGGGCGTCGCGAATCCCAGGCGGATTTCCGGCCACCGTAGGCGTGGGCTTGCGGACGGTGAGCAATGGGTAGCTCACCGTCCGGTTAGGACCAGGCCCGGGTCGACGGCGCGTTGTATTCCACGCGCGCCTCAATGAGATGTCGTCAGCACAAGCGTAGGGGTCCACTAGGGCCGATGCCTGCCGGGGTCGCGGGAAGGTACCAAAGGGTTACCGAGGCCCCTGGCAACACAGGCAACGGAAGTATGATGTTGGGAATCGAAGCAAAATGATAACACGGCGAATGATGAGTAAATATGGGTGAATACGGATGGGTTTTAGTCAGTAAGAGTCTGACACACCCTCCCGTTCCGCCCAGAGCGGGAGAAGTTATTTGATGATTTCCCACCCAAAAAAAAATGGTGTAGGGTGTTTATTTTTGTTCTGAGATTTATAGAAAGATAAGATCATCATCATCAAAAGATATGTAAGGTAAATACAAGTTAACAAGTCTATGGCTTCTGATAATTATTTTTATAGGGAAATAGTTATTGCCCGCGGCTTCGCCCGCGTGGACGTCGGGAATTATGCCACGGGAACATACTACCGTGATAAAAAGTATCCTGATTCCGAATTCCAAATCCACGTCATAGTCTACCTGTATGCCAAACTTCATCGAAATCTGTTTAGCCACTAAACCGTGAAAAGGTAACAGACAGACAGACAGATAGAGTTACTTTTGCATTTATAATATATTAGTATTGTTTTAACTAACATGCACTCCAAAATCCGGGGTATGTTTAGGCTCCCGCAGGCAGGCCCGACGCGACAGCGCGACGCGGCAATAGTACCACAATTTAACTAACATGCACTCCAAAATCCGGAGTATGTTTAGGCTCCCGCAGACAGGCCCGACGCGACAGCGCGACGCGGCACTAGTACCACAATTTAACTAACATGCACTCCAAAATCCGGAGTATGTTAAGGTTCCCGCAGACAGGCCCGACGCGACAGCGCGACGCGGCACTAGTACCACAATTTAACTAACATGCACTCCAAAATCCGGAGTATGTTAAGGCTCCCGCAGACAGGCCCGACGCGACAGCGCGATGCGGCACTAGTACCATAATTTAACTAACATGCACTCCAAAATCCGGAGTATGTTTAGGCTCCCACAGACAGGCCCGACGCGACAGCGCGACGCGGCACTAGTACCACAATTTAACTAACACGCACTCCAAAATCCGGAGTATGTTAAGGCTCCCGCAGACAGGCTCGACGCGACAGCGCGACGCGGCACTAGTACCACAATTTAACTAACATGCACTCCAAAATCCGGAGTATGTTAAGGCTCCCGCAGACAGGCCCGACGCGACAGTGCGACGCGGCACTAGTACCACAATTTAACTAACATGCACTCCAAAATCCGGAGTATGTTAAGGCTCCCGCAGACAGGCCCGACGCGACAGCGCGACGCGGCACTAGTACCACAAATTAACTAACATGCACTCCAAAATCCGGAGTATGTTAAGGCTCCCGCAGACAGGCCCGACGCGACAGCGCGACGCGGCACTAGTACCACAAATTAACTAACATGCACTCCAAAATCCGGAGTATGTTAAGGTTCCCGTAGGCAGGCCCGACGCGACAGCGCGACGCGGCACTAGTACCACAAATTAACTAACATGCACTCCAAAATCCGGAGTATGTTAAGGTTCCCGTAGGCAGGCCCGACGCGACAGCGCGACGCGGCACTAGTACCACAAATTAACTAACATGCACTCCAAAATCCGGAGTATGTTAAGACTCCCGCAGACAGGCACTATTCGACAGCGCGACGTGGCACTAGTACCACAATTTCTATGAAATCTTCATGAAAGTGTCACGCTGTCTGTCGCGCACGCGATATCGCGCCAGTGCAGGAGCCTTAAAGAACAACCAGCCTGACCAACCTCAGCAAGACACCTTAACTTTAGGTAGAAAAATATCTATTCACGCAGAATTTACGAAATAAAAACAAATTTTATGGTCATGCCAGCCGCTTGCATGACCATAAATTATTATATTCATCCAAAAAAACATAACAAGATTGTTTATCAGTATGCTAATGGAGTAGAATCGTGAATTGTAATCTGAAAGTCAAGGTAAATGGTCGTTCAGGGGCGGGGATACCCCTGAAGTGACCCGCATTGTGTTACAATTACCAACAAAAATATATCATGGTTTTGTCTATGGATAGGTAGGTACCAAATAATTTATCTGCTTATTGCTTATTTACGGGTGCGTCTCATATCATATAAAGTTATTTGGTATATTTTCGTTTCAATAACGTTCACAAGATGTAATAAACGTGATATATACCAAGTGTTGATATAATTTATTTACATACATATAACATTTATATACTCTAAAATGTATTTCGTATAACGTTATTATATATAGCGTGTATTTAATCGAAAATCATAAGGTCTATCGTTTAAAATATGCATTGATACCATCATTATGGTCAACACCCCAATTCAGAGTAATCCGACTCGGTTTTTTTTATAGCCTCTCAGAAATAGGAGCCCCGTGAAGCGGGTACTCCGTCGAGCTATCTTGACAGGTGGTAATCAGTTACTAGGTATATCGACTCAGGTTACTAACTATGATAGAAATTATAAAAAAAAATACTTTATATTATTAGCTTAAATATATTTTATGTCTTTTGAGTGGTATGTCAATCGATTTTATTTTATTTTATTCGACTGGCTGTTGCCCGCGGCTTCGCCCGAGTGGCTTTTTATTAAAATACCGTTGGTCCGAGTATAGGTGACCATCTTTACATACCAAGACCCCTCCGTGCCTCATAAGCACGTTAAGCCGTTGGTCCCAGCTGTCATTCACATTATTGACAGTCGTTACGGGTCGTCAGAAGCCCGAAAGTCTGACAACCAGTCTTACCAAGTGGTATCGTATTACCCAGTAACTGGGTTGTGGAGGTCAGATAGGCAGTCGCTCCATGTAAAATACTGGTATTCAGCTGCATCCGGTTAGACTGGAAGCCGACCCCAACGTAGTTGGGAAAAGGGCAGATGATGACTCCTTATAACATCAGCTATCTGCCAGTGAAAGTCCCGTCAAAATCGGTCTAGTCGTTTCGGAGATTAGCCGGAACAAACAGATAGACAGACCGACAAACAAACATTTTGATAATTGTTTTTTTGTTATTAGAACCGTATATACTTTCATAACATGCATCTAATAAAAAGTTATTATTTTGGCATTACAAACAGACACTTCAATTTTATTTTTTTGTATAGAAGATGTATGATAAGCAAAAAAAAAGTTATTTTAAAATTGTATCAATCGTTAAAATTATAGATTCAGTAGTTATATCTTGTAAATATTAGAGATTTTGTAATTATATCTTATAAGATTACTTACCCCTATATTAACTCGTTGGCTTTGATTGTTTTTGAGTAGATATTATATTTGGTTGCGTGCTTCTTGCGTGATTCTAACTAATATTATAAATGCGAAAAGAGTTTATTTGTTACGCTTTCACGCTAAAACGGCTGAATGGATTTGGATGAAATTCGGCACATGGGTATACCATGACCTGGAGAAGGGCATAGGCTACTTTTCATCCTGGATCGCAGAAAATTCGCGGGCAACAGCTAGTCCTAAATATATGCATGTTAGATTAGGTTAGGCTTTGCGTTGTCGATCGAAACATATTTTTGCTAAGAATAGCAATGAAGTAATAAAGCGATAAGAAACAAGAAACAAGTCATAGGTACCCTGCAACACACTCAAGCACTGAAGTGGAGATGGGCGGGCCATCTGGGGCGGTGACTCTTAAGGCGCTATTCCACCAGTGTGCGGCACTGTGCGACACTGCTGCACAGTGTACGGCACAAATGTTTCTTTCAGTGGACTCACTCAAGTAAACATTTACAAAAATTTCGTACCTACAGCTTTGCCGGTGGAAACGGATCTCCAGCTTAGTACGTGCACCGTTGGAGTTCTGCTTAAAATGTGAGCAATGGTAGCTCGCCGTCCGGTAAAGACCAGGCCCGGGTCGACGGTGCGTTGTATTCCACGCGCGCCTCAAAGAGATGTCGTCAGCACAAGCGTAGGGGCCCCCTAGGGCCGATGCCTGCCGGGGTTGCTGGAAGGTACCAAAGGGTTACCGAGGCCCCTGGCGACACAGGCGACACGGAAGGAATACGGGTGGGTTTTAGTCAGTAAGAGTCTGACACACCCTCCCGCTCCGCCCAGAGCGGGAGAAGTCATTTGATGATTTCCCACCCAAAAAAATAAAATACCCCCTCTTCGGGTATGGGCTTTAATTAATGTGACGTTAAGACTCCATAATTCCTCAGTGCCACCGCACTCTTTATCTCGCTCGCACACTACTGCTCGCGGTCACGCGAGCAAGAGAAATAGGGCGGCACTGAGAAGGTTCCAAAGCGCCGATAGTTTAGGTAATTTATTTTTACGGTGAAAATAATGGTACCTAATTTAACAAAATAATAACATATATAACTATCTGCTTTATATCAGTTCAGTTGCTTTAGTTCAGTTATTATGCAAATGTTTCATGATCTTATTTAAGTATTTTTTTATCTCAGCGCCATCTCACACTTTATGTCACTCGCACACTACCGGTAACGCGAGCAAGCGAAACAAGAAGGAGGAAGAAGGCTCCAAGGCGCCGATAGTTTAGGTAATTTATTTTTACGGTGAAAATAATGGTACCTAATTTAACAAAATAATAACATATATAACTATCTGCTTTATATCAATTCAGTTGCTTTAGTTCAGTTATTATGCAAATGTTTCATGATCTTATTTAAGGCGCTGACAAGACCCAATTGACAAAAATAGGCTTCTCTTAAGAAAAAAAAATTACAAATCCGTATAGTTTGTGGCAGCGGAAAAAATATATGTTACTATTGAACATATTTCCCAGAACTTGGTTGTTACCAAAACACGTTTTGAAGAAAAAATCTCGATACAAACTAACGTTAAAGTAACCTCTTACCTTGAGTTCTAATCCAAAATATCTGTATTAAATATCAACATACGTTATGTATTTAATTAATAACAAAAACGTCTTATTTGAATGCAGAACTTGGTTGTTTTTTATTTTCGATTACTCAACTCAATTTTGAGTAAATAGATAATTGCTTCATATTTTGCAATAAATTACAAGCGTTGTGTCATCGCGCCTCTCTTTCTTTTCTATGCAATCTGACAATGACCGCGGTTTAGGTGTTGTCAGCGTCTTAAGTATTTTTTTATCTCAGCGCCATCTCACACTTTATGTCACTCGCACACTACCGGTAACGCGAGCAAGCGAAACAAGAAGGAGGAAGAAGGCTCCAAGGCGCCGATAGTTTAGGTTATGCAAAGTTTTATCTAATTTGAAGTATTTTTTTAATTCTAGCGGTTAATTGTTCGGTTTGGAGGTAACTTTGTAATTTTTTTCTGTCGAGAAAATTTTATGGAATCGTGTTTTCAACAAACATAAACGAATATCATCAACTTTCCATAAAATTATTTATTTCTAAATTAATTTTGCGGTATTTTCGATATAACAGAGGATCATGCTAAGTAATTTGAGGTATTGTAGATTCTTAGGAACTTTTTTTTTCGTGGAATACATAATCAGCCTTTAATGTTCTCACTGCTGGGACACAGGCCTCCTCTCTGTGAGAGGGAGTGGACTGTAATCCAGCACGCGGGCCCAGTGCGGGTTGGTAGATGTTACATGTCTTCGAATTTTTGGTTCTAGGACATGCCGGTTTCCTCACGATATTTTCCTTCACCGTTTTGAGAGCAGTGGGGATCAAATAATTTACACAAAGTAAAGTGCCTGTCCGGGTTCGAACCTACGACTTACAAACTCGTAAGTCGCGGCCGTTACCACAAGGAATAATAAAGGCTTTTTTTTAATTCATAGCAATGAGAATATGGTGATAGAAAGAAACATCGTAAGAGAATCGAGGCTTATATCTGCGAAGAGAGGACGAGATTGCTTTTATTATGTAATCACATATCTTCAGCGGTTGCCGGTCTAAAACTACACCTAGACTGCTTGCCCAATGCCCATATCAAATGCTATTGTAGAATTTCATATCTTAAAAAAAAGGCTAGTTTACAACCTAGACTTTTTCCAACTATTTTTTCTATTAGGTACATAGACAAATAGACCTTGTTATTTTAAGAAATGTATTGGATATTCAATGTTAGGATGATAAAACAATTACGAGGTCCACTGTATAATCAATCAAAATTAATGTGCCTAGCCTTTTCCCAACCATGTTGGGGACGGATTGACCGGATCCAGCTGAATACCAGTATTTAACATGGAGCGACTGCCTATTGGACCTCCACAAGCTAATTCCAGGGTAACACGATAGGTACCCCTTGGTAGGAACTTGATCAATCAGTCTAAAAAATAATATTTAAAGAGTGACAGTGATATCTTTAGAGCAGGTAGATGAAGTGTATACTGGTCATCGGTCGCGACCTTTTAACCCGTGAGAGTGGTTCGCTCCATTCAATACCGGAGAATGGCACCTAGTGACGTCACTGTTCACCGAATCACAATAAATCAGTGCTGTACGAGATAACGGGCAGCCAGGTGTTAACATGTTCATTGCCAAACCAAAAATATAAGTTTTCTGCGGGTGGCCCATACGGTTTTATTATATTTAGTAATCACGTAGTAAGAAAAAAATGCGTGATTCAAATGGCCAGACCCACTTCCCGATACTTCAATCCTTTTCCTTGAGGCGCGTAAGAAATTCGTTTACTATTACGCTACAGCCCACATACACTTCATACAAAGCACTATTTATTTATTTATTTATTGATTTAGGTTCTCATCAAACAAAATATGTACACAATATGACAGATAAATAAAGGGCAACATCAGGTATTAAGTAGGTGTACTCCTTCATTTATAGGAGACCACAGCATGCACATTCGATCTATGAGTGCATCACGCGACATCGCGCGAAGGGCTGAATTGAAAAGGAGCGCGGACACGCGACTTCGCGTGATTGGCAATGAACGTGTTAATATCAGCTCTCAAAGCAAATATGGCAGCAAACAGGAGCAGTGGTGGCCCAGTGGTAACGGCCCCGACTTACGAGTTTGTTGGTCGTAGGTTCGAACCCGGACAGGCGCTTTGCTAAATAATTTCATCACATCTGCTCTCAAAACGGTAAAGGAAAACATCGTGAGAAAACCGGCTTGTCCTAGAAACAAAAATTTGAAGACATGTGACATCTACCAACCCGCACTGGGCCTGCGTGGTAGATTACAGCCCACTCCCTCTCGAAGAGAGGAGGCCTGTGTCCCAGCAGTGGGAACATTTTAGACTGATTATGCTAAAGCAAACAAAACACTACATTTTTAGTTGATCATTGGTGTTATTAGTAAAGTTACGGGGACTATAAATTGAGTTGCGTTTGATTGGGTACCTATTTAGCTAAAAAATTGCTATAACGCTATCTTAGACGTAATCTTCAGCTTAATAATAAAAAAAATAAAACATTTATTTACTGACAGACAATGGCGCCGATTCCCTTGTTCACAAACTGAACTAAATTTAAGTTCAGTGCATCTTTTTCTTTCTATTTCATTAAGAAGAGGACAGAAGATAAATTTTAGTTTAGTCCTGTCAAATTAATCAGCGCCTGTCACTACTCCATACAAGTTTAGGCGTGATTAAAAACTTGCCTACTAAAATTACGTCAATTTAGTCAAGCGCTGATTAATTTGACAGGACTAAACTAAAATTGATCTTCTGTCCTTTTCTTAATGAAATAGAAAGAAAAGGATGCACTGAACTTAAATTTAGTTCAGTTTGTGAACAAGGGAATCGGCGCCAATGCCCAGCCTAAACGACTTAGTTCAGAAGCATGAAATTTTGCACAAAAAAATCCTTATTTGTAATACTAAAGTGAGCAACATGAAGTGGTATAAAATGATGATGTCAGTTTGCATAGAAGTTCAATATTTTTGCTGATGGGAAACCCATCGGACCCATAACTTGTAAGACACTAAATATTGGTGCCGATTCCCTTGTTCACAAACTAAACTAAATTTAAGTTCAGTGCATCTTTTTCTTTTTATTTCATTAAGAAAAGGACAGAAGATGAATTTTAGTTTAGTCCTGACAAATTAATCAGCGCTTGACGTAAATTGACGTAATTTTAGTAGGCAAGTTTTTAATCACGTCTAAACTTGTATGGAGTAGTGAGAGGCGCTGATTATTTTGACAGGACTAAACTAAAATATATCTTCTGTCCTTTTTTTAATGAAATAGAAAGAAAAAGGTACACTGAACTTAAATTTAGTTTAGTTTGTGAACAAGCGAATCGGCACCAGTGTCGATGTGTTGACGATAGTAGTGTTCTATTTGACAAGTTACAATACTTAAAGTGAAATGTATGCCCGATACGACTCTTGAGTAATAACTATTTTATCTAAGTTAAGCCCCAACACTTAATCACGTTCGTAGATAACAGGTGAATGGTTTGTTGCTTTCCCTACTGCAATTGCACAAACAATAGATAATATCAATTATAATGTAGGTACATTCACATCTTCAAGTCAACAAGACTAATGAAATTAGATATCTGTATACGAGGTGTCGTTTTGCATCCTCGTCAAATTCAAGGAGTTAACTATGCTAATGATTCTCGACACGAATCAATAATAAAATGAGAAGGTATTATTTTTTTAAATTTTCCGAAATCGGCATGTGTGGGACACGCATGTTAAAACGCGGCCCCTGTGATACCGCACTGTAACTGCCCTTTTACACACACACTACCGCATACGCAACGGGGTGATTCAATTCTGTGAAAGTGGTGTCTTCTAAATACTGTCAAACTTAAATAACTAAAAAACAAGTATGTATTAATTATTGAGCAGGTATCGTAATTTTATTTGATTATACATGTCTTTCATAGCAGCCTCCAAATTTGACGAGGATGCAAAACGACACCTTGTAGATAAATAAATAGAATAAATATAGGTACACATAAGGGTTTCGCAGAAATTACAGGTACTCAATATATTTATAGCTTCTACGTGTGAACTTAGGTGGATTTAAATGTTGTTTCTGCTAAAACGATGAGCCTACAAAATGGCTTTTTTTTTGGGTGGGAAATTATCAAATAACTTCTCCTGCTCTGAGCGGAGCGGGAGGGTGTGTCAGACTCTTACTGACTAAAACCCACCTGTATTCCTTCCGTTGCCTGCGTTGCCAGGGGCCTCGGTAACCCTTTTGGACTTTCACGCGACCCCGGCAGGCAATGGTAATGCCTTAGTATACCCTACACTTGTGCTGAAATCTCTTTGAGGCGCGCGTGGAACACAACGCGCCGTCGACCCGGGCCTGGTCCTTATCGGACGGCGAGCTACCCATTGCTCACCGTCCGCAAGCCCGCGACTACGGTGGCCGGAAATCCGCCCGGGATTCTCGACGCTCAGGGCGTCTCCTGCGGTGGCTAGGGGCGAGGGGGCGCGAAATTTGCCTTTCCCTCAACCGCCCCGCCTCCTCCTTCGCGACCATTACTGCTTCGCTGAAGGAGGTAAGGGCTGCCCATGCACTCTCACCTCCACGAGGTGAGAGTGCATGGGTCGCCGCCAATCGTCGCCGCCAATCACCTCCACGAGGACACGGCAGTGCTCTGCCCAAGCTAGGCAGACTTCCACCGCATGCTCCACCGTGTCCTCCGGGCGATCCACACAGTGGTGACACCCGGGCGTTTCCTCTCGCCTTATCCGACACCTACCTAATGGCTTACGATGTCGCCTGCAATTTGACCTACGATGTGGCTACGACGAGACCTACGACGTGGCCTACGACGGCGAAGTGGCCAACGACGTAGCCTACGATGTGGTTACGGCGAGGCCTATGATATGACCTACGACGTAGCCTACGATGTGGCTACAATCTGTCCTACGACACGTCCTACCTACGATGTGGCTACGATGTATTACTAGTCAGCTTAACATCAATCCTCGATCTATTTTCCTGAGTAGGTATTCCCTTACTCTGGTTATCAAACTCCGGTCAACAAGGTTGCCAACCGCAACCGTCAGACCGTTGCGTGTTGTGGCGCATTCATTGTGTAACAATCGTATAAAAATAAATACGAAATCAAAACATGGACTGTAGTTTGCGGTCGCGTCAGGAATAAACCAGAGTACGACAGACGTCACGCAGCAAAACCAACATACCCTGACCTCTACTATTTAACTAAAGTTCTCTTAATACTCCCTTTTAGTTAAAGACTGGGGGACGTAGGGAAGGCCTACATAAAGTGGCGACGTGGATAAAATATAGGTCGGGTCAGCGATGCCAACGGCTGTTCTGTTGTGCTTTATAATTAGTTTAACCGCCTCACTGTGACACTTACACAGATTATAGTGAACTCGAAAGGGGGAAATGGAATCCTTTCTTAGGGTAATCAGCAGTTGCAGTAAATTACGAGTGTTTTGCCTGATCCAGTCACTGATGTTGAATCTTTGGTGAAGTTAATATTTACATCATACATTTATTAGTTAACAGACTTAAAACAATACCTAATAATAAGAAAAATGAAAACTAATTATAGGGCATTAAAAAATCGTCCGCATTGCACACAACAACAAACAAAATAACAGGAACACAGCGCAAAAGGCTGCCGGTATTGCCACGTTGTATGGCGATGCTGAATCTTTGGCCAAAAAATAGGCCCGCCCTCTGGTCACATGAAGAGTCGATCAACCGCTTATCGATGTCTCGAAATACCAACTGGGCACTCGGACCCCATGGCCGTTTCAACCCCAAACGGCTCGAACTATACTTAACTCCCAATAATATTGGAATATTTTCGCCGTTTGAGGTTTTACTTGCAGCAGCCGCCCCAGAACAGCCCGCCGTACCTACTGGGAAGATGGGATGTAAACTTGATTGGTTAACTATATTAACTAAGATGATTGTGGTCATGTTCTTGAGTGGAGACCGCGAACCGGTAGGTTTAGGGAGCCGTCACAGGAGTGATAAGCTTCATGTGGTGATAGGTAGTACATATTATTATGTAGGTAGATGATTTGGAGGAGCAAAGGATCGAGTTCATTGACGAGCAATTGGAAAGGCATATGACCAGATGGACAGCCGTAGGCCGACCGTTGATTTAAACTTATCACAGTTTAACATTAGTTTTTATCTCGCTTCACCCAATTTATCATTGTAGCCAATCAATCAATCAATCAATCAATATCACCGGGATATCCCAATGACAGCGTTCACTGTGAAATCTTGGTATCAATCATAAATTGTAGTGTGTACATATGTGTAGCGACACAATGAACGATCAATGGAGAATGAATACGACTCTTGGCCATCCAGGATAACAGATTTATGATCGGGACACCAATATGCAGGTATTACAATCACTCTGCCTATCCTACAACACACAGTCGTAATGATGAACTTGAAACTGAAATAACTATTAGGTACTGCCATCTTGTTGTAGTAAATAGAACCATTTGTGTTGGGAGTGGCAGCAACAGTGTAAATTGTTCTTACATTAGCCAATAGATGTCGTAGTTTTCAATTCTTAGGTTCTTTCTAATAAACTATGTAAACAAACACATTTTAAGTTTTGTGTATAGGTAAGTACTTAACTTTTAAGCAAATTGGAGAGTAGGTAATGATATTAGAGGTTCAATTAAAGTAATTAATTACCGAAAAGCTGGTGGCTTTCTCGCGCAACGCATCAGCATTGCAATTCAGCGAGGAAATGCCGCCAGCATCCTCGGTATAATGCCCCGAGAGCCTTTTTTTAAGCTTAACTTAGTTTTAATTTAATTTAGTTAATGTTAATAATCATCTTGTAATTTGGTTATGTAAGTAGGTAATTAAAGTTGGTTGAGCTGAATGGTGCTGATACATGCGTCATGTTCGTGAACGGGCGCCGTCAGTTAGGACTGGTTACCTCTTAGCTGCCTCTGTTTATTTGTAATTATTTTATTCTGAAAATGTTTTTTTTTGTTTATGTTGCTACTATGGACGCGTTTTTTTTTACATCGTCCTCACTTTTACTTATAAATTCAACATTATTTATACAAATCTTTATGTAACAAAATATAATTTAAAAGTGTCCATGGAGTTTCTTGCCCGTTCTTCTCCATAGGTACCTACTACGCTTTGGAATGGGCAACTAGCTTCATATTTCTAACTGACCGACTCCTTGACAATTCAAAATTGCCTGTAAATGGTTTAATTGAAATAAATGCTTTGAGTTTGAGTTTAAGTAAAGGAAATAAAAGTTTATTATTTAACTAATAGCTCGATTCAGTTCACGAAAGTCACATTTCACTCAGCAAAACTGCATTGGGGGGGACATACCGCATGTTTCCCCAAAACAATACCTTTACCGATTTGTGGGTACAAATCTAACACATAAAATACTTCGAAAGATTTAATCCAATGTTTGACTAAGTTATTGAATTAACAGAAATGTGGACACAAATATTGTTCTAACATTAGCACACAGTGCCAGTGATATAATTAGCCGAAGACTGAGAATAGCAAATAACTTTAAAGTAGGTGACAAAATTGTCTGGGACATGCGAAAATCAATTACTTTTGAAGGAGAGCTATTAAAAAACAATAAAAAAAAATGGTATATCTACTATACCTACTTCGGCCGATTAGAGATTGCGTTCCTGTCAGCTGAGTACAAAAGAAGACGTGTTTTACGAATTTAAACTTTATAGTTCCTAATAGTGTCCAACTGAAAGGTGTCGCCAACGCAACACCTCAACGCATTCTCTCAGCGGCCGGAATATACGAGTTTCTCTGTCCACGTTAAAAGTGGGTTATGGAGTCAATAGTGCAAATTATAGTATACCCATTGAACTTATTAGTTCTTCCTTGGTTTTTCTTCCTTAGTAAAGTCAGGTGCGTAGTACTTGCCATCGGCGTGCCTGTATGGCCAGCAAGCTTACCATGACGCTTTATATTTATACGCTACTTTAGAATAGAAATCGCTTGTTTACATTTCTCGGTAGAAAAGTGTCAACTGTCTACACGAAACGTCATTTTTGTCTACTCTTCCGTCGACAAATCGCTTCTCTACGGTTCTCGTGATGTATGAATGTAAACCCAGATCACCAGTCCTTTGAATTCAAACTAATTAAAACTGTTTTGCATGACTAATTTAACGTAGTTAGTAATGGATCCTTGTAGAATTATTCTGAACACCTTTATCATGTACCTACTAACTGAGCAAATATAAATTATTTTTATAATTATCGGGAATGTTTATTTTTTCTCAGCTTTTAGGCCGGTCTTTAGCTACATTTACGAGCAAAGCCAAGTGAATGGAGCGTATGGTGAATTTTATGGTGAGATTGTACTTTCGTCTAACTGTATATATTTCCTAACGATTCTTTATTATTATTATCCTTACATATCTTGGGACCATGGGGTTCCGGTCCTTTGGACTGTACGAGGAGCCGAAGCCAACTCGCAGAGGCTCCTTGGAAAATTGTAATGGATTGAGGCACCAACCGACGATTATCCCTGTTTGCTTTATACAAGTGCAGCCAAGGACATCCCCCGGTTGATGCAGGACTATTGCAGACCATAGAAACAAAACATATTGGGCTATGGGTTTGGGAGGCTATAGTGGATCGGTTGTCTAAGACTATGGAAAGGCTATGGCCCCTACCTGACCAATGTTTTATATAAAATACACCGACAAAATGGCAGGGGGTGACTTGCACACTCAATAATGGGCCCCCGAAAACGGCCGCTAGCACATAGTGACGTAGCGACAAGGGGGCAACACTTCCTGAGCTGCTTGAGGAGTGGAGAGGTATTCTATGGCTTTCAGAACAATCCCAGAGCCCTGAAGATGGTCAAGATCCCTACGAGCACTTACTGAATACTTCCTTCCTCCGAGCACGTTTGCTCTCGCGAATTTCCACTCAAGCCGGCCAATAAAGGCAAGAATGAGGTGGGAGCTCTGTTCCTCGTCAGTGTTTACTCCAGCCGGCCAATAAAGGCAAGCCAGAGATGAGGAACAAGACTTCTCCCAGGAGATAGGGTCCGTGAGGTCGCTACTGCCCAACAGCTCGCCACATGCTGCCCTGCGGATTTCTGTATCTCTCTTGGTCTGGCTCCTTACCCTCGACCCGTTCCGAAAAGATGCAAAAAGAGTAGATATGATTGTAAGGACCGTAGTAGGTGGTGTTTTTGCCTACCCTCATGAGAAAAAGGTGTCAGTTTATGTGGGCATGTATGTGCAATCTACAAAGGCTGGTGGTCGAACTAACAACATCTCGCCCTCAGTCCTCACTAAACAACTCTGTGCATTAGGACCTTTTCGTGCGCGTTACTATTAGCGTGGTACCGTATTATGGCTGGCGGCGTATACAGGGTCAAATTAAATTAGCTAGTGAAACTTCGCAGCCGTGATGGGTATCGATAATTAAACAACATAAGGATTTTATGAATGTTTTTTTTGCGGTCAACGACCCGACAAATGATTAATGATAAATAATGATAAATGATAAATTATTTATTTTCTGTAAGTAGGTTTGTACAAACACTTTGACACTCATCACAATCATATCTTTAAAATAAAGCTAGATGAGGTCAGCGTTTCCTATCTGACTACTCTGAGAAGAAAGGCCGAAACAAAATCAGAGGTCACAGTCTCCTTTAAAGTCCAGACATAATCTTGGTCAGATCATGTGAAGGCCATGTAGATTGGTGCCTGAAATGGTCCTTTTGAGGAAAGAACCCCACATATTGAGTGGACCTGTCCAGTCAGTGCACGCATTTGTCAGTAATCGTGCAGCTCAACTCAGAACTTCTGGAGCTCAACGATTCGACGAACAATACCAAAGAAAGACCATTTGGGTAGGCCGCATAAATTACTCAACATACGACGACATAATAGTATTGTTACTGAAAGTATGAGTTTAGAAAATCTGTTATATTTTTATTTTATCGTGTTTAGTTTATTTTTAAATGTATAATTAATTAAAATGGCACAGCACCAATTACATTAATTAAAATGGAAGAAAATATTAATATTGCCATATTTTATGGTATATTATATTCCTGTCGCGCCCGTGATATCGCGCTAGTCTGCACGAGCCTTAATGCAATAAAGAATTTAAACTCGTAATATCATTTAATTAAAACTAACATGGAACAGTGGACTCCCCTGCATACTTTCACATTTCATTTTTACAGAATACCAGACATAGGTACCTACGCATAACTTCACTCCATTCATCCGCAAACACATCACAGTCAGGGTTAGCAGTCAGAAGGATTTTGAGCATCTTCGAAGTACGACACACTGGAAATTCAACTCTGGCGACAGTTTTGGACGACGGTTGCGGAAACAGTGTGCCGGTGGCTCGGACGGTGTCCGAAGTATTTGTCGGACACAAATGGTTGGCAGAAAAGGCCGTGCAGCTGTGGGCAGTCTATACCTCTCCGTAAGGACTTACAGGCTAACGGTGAGCAATGGGTAGCTCACCGTCCGGTAAGGACCAGGCCCGGGTCGAAGGCGCGTTGTATTCCACGCGCGCCTCAATGAGATGTCGTCAGCACAAGTGTAGGGGTCCACTAGGGCCGATGCCTGCTGGGGTCGCGGGAAGGCACTAAAGGGTTACCGAGGCCCCTGGCAACACAGGCAACGGAAAGAATACGGGTGGGTTTTAGTCAGTAAGAGTCTGACACACCCTCCCGCTCCGCCCAGAGCGGAAAAGTTATTTGATGATTTCCCACCCAAAAAAAAAAGTTCTTACAGGCTACCGTGAGCTGATCAAGGCCTCTTTTCATCTCCACAAGTTAAATCCCAACATCCTTAAAAGATAGTTGGTAGGATACATACAGGGCAAGAAATTGTATAATCTTTAGAGGTTGCATCTTAGAAAGGTTTTCTGGACCTTTTACTTTTGACGTATGCGGATGTCAAACACAGGCGCGGGACTCGAGTTTGCTTCGAACCAGAGTGATGTACAAGAGGCTAATAACATTTGGTTTGCGGTAGTCACGAGTACTTCGCAAAACGAGTCCCAGGCGCTTGAAAGATTACTTCGCAAGGGTAGAGATGTGATCTCTAAAAGTAAGGCAGCGGTCGAAAGTCACTCTCAAGTCTCAATGTTGAGTCATAATGGATTAGTCGCAGCTCTCTACCGTACGTCATGACGTCGCACTTGTTATTAATAAAAAACAGCTTGTTCACATTGTTCCAATCAAAGACGGCGTCAGTATAATCCATTGGTAGGAGTTGGCAATCTTCGTCTGTTCTGATGTACTGTGCGATAAGCTTTAGGTCCTCGGCATATAGAAGGCATTTGGCAAACTTAACATTTGCTGTGAGATCATTGATCATGTTCAGGAACAAAGTCGGCGCTTAAACCGATCCCTGACTGATGCCCGAGTGTGTGTTATAACTATAAGGCTTGGACTCGAACCAGTTGTGTCTAAAAATCTGGTTGCAATCCCGCAGGTAGTTCGAAAAGAAGTGAAGAAGACCGGACGAGAAACCGATGGTTTTAGTTATCGATAGGTACCACTCACGTCCGTGAGTGGTATTGATAACTAAAACCATCGGTGGTTTTAGTTATCACACCGATGGTTTTAGTTATCAATACCACTCACGGACGTGAGTGGTATCGATAACTAAAACCATCGGTTTCTCGTCCGGTCTTCTTCACTTCTTTCAGTCAGTTTACACAAAAAATAACTGATTTTTTAAACTGATAATTCAAGTGACTACACTAACTGCGGTCGATGACCCCACAAAAAAATCATCAAATGAATTTCTTTTTGGGGTTCCGTAGTAAACAAGGAACCCTTATAGTTTCGCCATGTCCGTCTGTCTGTCTATCCCCGCTGTAGCTCAGAGACGCTTAGTACTAGAAAGCTGTAATTTGGCATAGGTATACATATTATTCACCCCGACAAAGTGCTAAAATATAATCTTGAAACAATTTTTTTTTAGCGTGTTTCCCTTGCAGGTAATGTGTATGATATATTTTTTTCTCGTCTTCCCCATGGTGTGGGGTATTGTTGGATAGGTCGTTCAAAATATTGCAGGTCTGTGAACACCACTTTTCGATTCAAGGATCCACTTGCGTAATATATTATTAAAGTGCCCCCTGCCAACTAAATGGTTGTTTATGGAGATGTGAAAAAAATTATGGCAGTAGTACCTACATAATATAATGAAATTAAAAGAAAAACTATTACGGCTAAGTAGGCTTTACAAGTTAACGAGTTATATTCGACCAAATTAAATTTGCAGTTAGAGAATTGACCGTGGCATATATCGATGTATGGGAGAACAGGTTTATCAACTACAATGTTAAGTTTGTTTTTGGGATAAATTCATCCCACCTTCCCTACTACGGAACCCTTCGTTGTGCATGGTCCGACACGCACTTGGCCGTTTTTTTGTTTTATTATGTTTAGATATCGATACCCATTACGTCTGCGGAGTACCGCTAACTAATTTAATTTGACCCTGTATAGCTTTCCGTTTGTATAAAAATAGTTTTTTTTTCCGTTAGTCAAGTGGATGTATTAAAGACGGTTTTAAAAATAGCTTAAACTTAAGGCGCTGACAAGACCCAATTGACCAAAATAGACTTCGCGCGCTTCAAAGAGATGTTATCAGCACAAGTGTAGGGGTCCACTAGGGCCGATGCCTGCCGGGGTCGCGGAAAGGTACTTATGGGTCACCGAGGCCCCTGGCAACACAGGCAACAGGAAGGAATACGGGTGAGTTTTAGTCAGTAAGAGTCTGACACACCCTCCCGCTCCGCCCAGAGCGGGAGGGTGTTTTTGATGATTTCCCACCCAAAAACAAAAAAAAAGACTTCTCTTAAGAAAAAAAAAAATTGCCAAATCTGTATAGTTTGTGGTAGCGGAAAAATATATGTTAATTTTGAACATATTTCCCAGAACTTGGTTGTTACCAAAACACGTTAAGAAAAAAAAATCTCGATACATAGTTTGTATCGAGATTTTTTTTAAACTAACCTCTTACTTTGAGTTCTAATCCAAAATATCTGTATTAAATATCAACATACGAGTATGTTACGTATTTAATTAATAACTAGAACGTCTTATTTAAATGCAGAACTTGGTTGTTTTTTATTTTCGATTACCCAACTCAATTTTTAGTAAATAGATAATTGCTTCATATTTTGCAATAAATTACAAGCGTTGTGTCATCGCGTTTCTCTTTCTTTTCTATGCAATTTGACAGTGACCGCGGTTTAGGTGTTGTCAGCGTCTTAATTGTAGCTGAAAAGCCGTATGCAATTTGTCCTCTCGGGTGCAAGTACGTCCCCCGTACAGAATACGGTATTCCAGTTGCTTAGGCGCTTAGAAAAGCGTACCGCTATCGCGCTAGGTACTCGCCAGCGTTGCCAGATTTTTTTTCGGGCAAAGCGGGATTTTTAAACTCTTTGAGTAAAAAATGCGGGATTCTTTCGTTGGAAGCGGGACATAATAAAAAAAAATGTAAATAATCAGTAGTATTTATTTTTTTCTTATAATTGAATTTCACTACTTTCTTGAATGATACGTTACGGTAGTAATAATAACAATAATTGTCTGGTTTGCTCTGTAAGGCAGTTAATTCTTGAGAGGGATATAATATAAATAAGTAATACATTACTTACGAAATACTCTTTTTTTATTCTCGAAAAGCGGCACTGAGCCTGTCCCGCGCAGGTTATTTAATTTTGGGCTAAAAATGGGACGTCCCACCAAAATAAGGACGTCTGGCAACCCTCGCCTCTCCTTAGAGAACTTACAGAATACGGAAACCATATACGTTTTATAATAAGTTATAACGCTGCATGTGGCCTTCGCACGCACGCGCGCGAAACATACGGCGCGCGGCGGCGGCTTGCCACGGGTTTATTCGTTGTGGTGTTTGTGCTACGATCGGACGTTAGTCCTGTATGTAATGCTATGCTTTTATTTTCATGTTCTAAGAGTAATAAGACTTCGTTACAGGGCCTCAAGTCTGCTATTACAATAGTGTCAGAATGGTCTGTTCCGATCCTCATTAATGACGCCATTATATTAGTAGATTACCAAACTTGTCAAAATCAACAATTATAAAATTAATGATAGACCATTCTGACACTATTGTAATAGCAGACTTGAGGCCCTGTAACGAAGTCTTATTACTCTTAGAACATGAAAAAAGAAAGCATAGCATTCGCCACGTATTTTAGCGATAGGTACTGGTGCCGATTCCCTTGTTCACAAACTAAACTAAATTTTAAGTTCAGTGCATCTTTTTCTTTCTATTTCATTAGGAAAAGGACAGAAGATAAATTTTAGTTTAGTCCTGTCAACTTAATCAGCGCTTCACGTAAATTTAGTAGGCGAGTTTTTAATCACGTCTAAACTTGTATGGAGTAGTGACAGGCGCTGATTAATTTGACAGGACTAAACTAAAATTTATCTTCTGTCCTTTTCATAATGAAATAAAAAGAAAAAGATGCACTGAACTTAAATTTAGTTTAGTTTGTGAACAAGGGAATCGGCACTACTATTCCGTATTTTTCGTTTCTAATCTTGAAGGCTCTTCCAGACAGCGGCGATATCACGGGCGCGACACCCATGTTGTTACCTGTCACGCCCGCGATAAAAACGGCAAAAAAATCATGTCAGTTGTATGGCAGCCCACTTAAATATTTATTGTATTCTGTTTTTTTAGTATTTGTTGTTATAGCGACAACAGAAATACATCATCTGTGAGAAATTCAACTGTCTAACTATAACGGTTCATGAGATACAGCCTGGTGACAGACGGACAGACAGACAGACAGACGGACAGCGGAGTCTTAGTAATAGGGTCCCGTTTTACCCTTTGGGTACGGAACCCTAATAACGTAAATAATCAGCCGTTGTTTTATTTTTTAACCTTTATCTTGTTACTTGAGTTTCAAATAAAGTTTACAATGGTGCCGATTCCCTTGTTCACAAACTAAACTAAAATTAAGTTCAGTGCATCTTTTTCTTTCTATTTCATTAAGAAAAGGACAGAAGATACATTTTAGTTTAGTCCTGTCAAATTAATCAGCGCTTGACATAAATTGACGTAATTTTAGTAGGCAAGTTTTTAATCACGTCTAAATTTGTACAGAGTAGTGACAGGCGCTGATTAATTTGACAGGACTAAACTAAAATTTATCTTCTGTCCTCTTCTTAATGAAATAGAAAGAAAAAGATGCACTGAACTTAAATTTAGTTCAGTTTGTGGACAAGGGAATCGGCGCCAATGATAATAATAGATAGGCATAGAAAATTATTTGAATGAAAATACGTTACTTACTTTACTATTCTAATAACAACCGCACTATCGAATAATCCTCGAAAACCGGCACTGAGCGTGTCCCGCGCGGGAAATTTAATTTTGGGCTAAAAATCGGGACGTCAATCCAAAATCGGGACGTCTTGCAACGCTTGCGCTGGTGTAAGCCGGGTTTACAGTACAGGCGTGTGAAAGCTTTCACACATTACCATCAGATACCCGGCAACGTGATGGAAGAAAGGCACTTAGACTTGCAAAAGCACTCTAGCTCTTGCCGCCGTAATTAATGGATAGAATACCTCAGAGGCAACCAGGTCATGCCAAGCGAAGCTGACAAATAGCAGCGTCATTATACTTTACCTGAGTTAAATTTGTAAGATACAGGAAGAAGGTTAATAGATCTTTTTATACAACGTTATTAATTGATCCGTTCGTTCGTGTTAGGGTTCCGTACCTCAAAATAAAAACGGAACCCTTATAGGACCACTGTCTGGCCGTCTGTCACAACCGATTTGCTCCGAAACTACTGGACCGATTAAGTTGAAATTTGGTACACATATCAATTTCTGTGACCCAAACTCGGACGTGTAACGTAAATAAATGATTTTTGAATATGAAGGTCACTTTTGGGGACAAATTAGTAATAAAAAAAAGTTTTGCATAATGTGGTCCATATCAACTGAAAGGGCTTCTTGTCACAAATATATATTTTTTAAAGTAATTTAAGAAAATAGATGAAATTTGACCATTCTCCGGTTTTATTCCCATATTATCTCCGATAATAATTTTGAAAAACATACTGAAAATAGTTCTTTATTTCTAGATTACAGGAAAACCAATAAGAAGTCTATGGTGTTAAAATAAAATGGTAAATCTCTCAAAATTGTGCGTGCAAACTTACATTCACTACTCTTCATCGACTGTGCGACAAGGAACAGTTTCAACAATGTCGCGGCAATGTCGTCCGACGTCGCCCGACATCGCCCGCTGTCACCGGGGACATATGTCGCTCGACAAATGTTCCTAATGGGGACGAGACTTTAAGTTTGTTCTTGGGATAAAAAAAAACATGGTAGATAACAATATTCATTGTACGGAAACCTCACCACGTGAGTTCATACGCACTTGTCTGGTTTTTTTAGGGTTCCATAGTCAACAAGGAACCCTTATATTTTCTATATGTCCGTCTGTCTGTCTGTCTGACCCCGCTGTAGCTCAGAGACGCTTAGTACTAGAAAGCTGTAGTTTGGCACAAGTATACAAGGTGTTGTTTTGGACCTGCAAAACATTTTAGGAGGTAATTATGTTAGTGATTCTCGACCCGAATCAACAAAAAAAAAAATTAAAACTTAAAAAAAAAAAAGAAATAAAAAAAAAAAAAAAAGAAAAGATAAAATTTAAAAATCTAAAATAAAAAGTATTATTGATTATTGACTTGGTATCGTATTGTTATACGATTATTTACGAGTTTCATAACAACCTCCTGAAATGTTTTGCAGGTTCAAAAAAACAGCTTGTATATATACATATTAATCACGCCGGCAAAGTGCTAAAATAAAGACTTGAAAAAGTTATTTTTTTAGGGTAGCACCCTTGCACCTAATGTGGAGATGATTTTTTTTTTCGTCTACCCATTGTTTGTGGTAACGTTGGATAGGCCGTTCAAGCACATTGCGGATCTGTGAACACAACTTTTCGATTCAAGGATCCGTTTGCGTAATATTAAACTTCAAAGTGCTCATTTTTGCTAGAGTCAAGTGTCCCCTCCCCTGCCAGCTAAACGGTTGTTTATGGAGATGTAAAAAAAATCAAGGCAGTAGTAGTACATATAATGAAATTAAAGGAAAAATTATCACAGCTAAGTAGGCTTTACAAGTTAACGAGTAAAAGTCGACCAACTTAAATTTGCAGTTGGAGAAATGACTGTGGCATATATCGATGTATGGGAGAACATGTTTTTCAACTACAACGTTAAGTTTGTTTTTGGTATAAATTCATCCCAACTTCCCAACTACGGAACGTTTCATTGTGCGTGGTCCGACACACACCCAGCCGGTTTTTTTTTTTGTATCATCGATGCGAAAAGAAGATTAAAATCTGTAAATGTAATACAGAGATGATACTGGCGGCATTTTCATACAACGTGGTAATGTTGCCAGTCTCTTGGGTACATCACCAGTTGACAGCGATTTTTTCGACGCCGTATTTTAGTTTGTGAATAGTTTTAGTTAAGTTAGGATATATTTTTGTTATTTTTATTAATTAATTACGTATAAGTTGTTATTAAAAAAAAAAATGTTTGCGTTCCCATAATTTCGTCACGAATTAAAATGGCTTCTTCCAAAATATTAATATATTTTAATAAGCTGAATGTTCAAACTGATAAATGTAAATCTTTTTATTAAAAAAATCTGTTTGACACCGTGCATTGCTACACTGTTTGGAGAATTTGACACTAAAAAAACAAAAATGTAAATTTCCGATCAGCATACTTACTTATATTTGAGGCTAATCTTGATGATGATATGTATAACTTCAATGTATATTAAAGGCTTAAACGACAATAATTACAATATAGATGATATTTACACCCTGAGAGTACAAAAAATTAAGGGGCTTGTGGCTAAGCAATAACAGCCGCACGGGTCGATCGATCAGGTTAAGCTACGCTTGCCGCGGTTGGTCCGTGGATGGGTGGCCTTTACATACCAAGACTCCTCCGTGCCTCGGAAAGCACGTTAAGCCGTTGGTCCCGGCTGTCATTTGTAGATCTTTGACAGTCGTTACGGGTCGACAGTAGCCCGAAAGTCTGACAACCAGTCTTACCAAGGGGTATCGTGTTGCCCAGTAACTGGGTTATGGAGGTCAGATAGGCAGTCGCTCCATGTAAAATACTGGTATTCAGCTGCATCCGGGTAGACTGGAAGCCGACCCCAACATAGTTGGGATAAGGCTAGGCAGATGATGACGAGAGCACACAAAAAATCACAAAATTGTAATAAAATGAATAAAATCCGAGACGTCGTTTACGTCGTGAGTTGCGAATGTAATGTATATACCGTTTTTGAATAAGTTATTAATGGTATTTATTTTTTATTAATTAAAATAATATTAACACACAGTCACTAGTTTTTACTTTAAAATAAATCCTGCTTTGTGGTCACCTCTATCTTAATATTTCCCAGGAATTCGATTATTATTTGAAATAAAACGGTACATTTTTTGATACTGTTTAGTAAAATAATTGTTAGTAAAAAAATAAAAAAACACTAAAGGATAGACTGTAGCATTCGTCCATTTAAATTCCGAATGCTACGTAAATGATTTTTCTTATGTTAAACGTTTCAATTGAGGGACCACCTTAAATCGATTGTAACTTTTGAATGGCTTCTTTTACAAACAAGAAGTTGAATTTACAATCGTTCAAGTACTTTTACTAACGCTAGACCCATTTATGTAAATTTCAAATTCCATTGTGGTCTCCACTCAAGGTGAACTTATGGTGATCGGTTGAGGGACCACCTTCCGAATGCTAGTTCTTTTTATTCTGTGAACAGGAAGGGTTGATATTCAATAAATTATTTTTACAAATCTTTTACTAAGAATAGTCATTTATAGCAGTTTTAAATTTTAACTAGGTTGTGAGATATGGATGCCTGATCAGTCACAACTGAGAGGACTACCTTTAACCGATTGTAACTTTTGAGTGGCTACTTGTACAAACTAGAGGCTGAATTTACAATTGTTTGAGAATTTTTGCTAAAGGCTGACGAATTCAAAAGCTCAAAATTCAAATGTGGTAGGGACCACATTTGAATTTTGGGCTTTGGCAATGGGAACGCAAATACAATACATTTTAATATTTAATATTATAAAATTCAAAGTATAACATGGTTAAACGACTACTGAAATCCCTTCTATTAATGAAGCTGTGCCCGCGGCTTCGTTAACGTAACTCTGTATTGTTTTATCGTTTTAATGGGAATTTGAAATTATAGCAGGTATATTAAGACGCTGACAACACCTTAACCACGGTCACTGTCAGATTGCATAGAAAAGAAAGTGAAGCGCGATGACACAACGCTTGTTATTTATTGCAAAATATGAAGCAATTATCTATTTACTCAAAATTGAGGTGAGTAATCGAAAATATAAAACAACCAAGTTCTGCATTCAAATAAGACGTTCTTGTTATTAATTAAATACGTAACGTATGTTGATATTTAATACAGATATTTTGGATTAGAACTCAAGGTGAGAGGTTAGTTTAACGTTACTTTGTATCGAGATTTTTTTTCAAAACGTGTTTTGGTAACAACCAAGTTCTGGGAAATATGTTCAAAATTAACATATATTTTTTCCGCTACCACAAACTATACAGATTTGGCAATTTTTTTCTTAAGAGAAGCCTATTTTGGTCAATTGGGTCTTGTCAGCGCCTTAATAAGAAATTAATCCACATGCAATTGTTTTCATTAATATAAACTGAAACTGGTTGGCACATGTTTGTAGTTTCAACACACACAAGGATTTGACTACTAAGGGTCGCCGTAATCGAAATTGATATGGAGGACTATATAATTATGTCACCGTATGATTATCAAAATCGTTAGTTTATAATCTATCTAGCGAGATTATAATCTATCGAAAAAATTTGAACTACAACAAATCATTTACAATCTATTGCATTATTTTTCGATAGTTTATAATCTATCCATGGCAAACCGACAAATTGTAAACTGGTATCAAAGTTGCATGCGACGAACACACCTTACGCTAAATAGGTACTAAATAGCCAAGTAACTGCGACCAACTCGGAAGAAGCGCTCGCCGGCCGCTTCCGCGGCGCTGCTCGCTTTGCTCGCTCGGCTCGCGCATGGTTGTTCACAGTTCTAACCTAACCTAACCCATTTGGTCGGGGTGCCGTGGCTTAGTTACTGCGACCATTCGGCTACCGCCAAGATCTACCAATCAGGGACGGTTCACAATTTTACGGGTGATAAAATTGGACATATTAAGAACACTGTCGATAAGTGCCGAAAATGAATGCGTCATATAGATTATAAACTAACGGGTCTCACAGTCTTACATATATACAGGCTGGATTTTTGAGATACTTTACCTTTACCCTTACTGCCCGTAAGGGCAGGTACCTTAACCGTTGTTGCTACAAGAAAATGGTCTTAGGAGACTGTCCTTAACTTTACGAGATCTAACGATCTACATTAACAGTTTTTGAAAAAAAAAAATGTACAGTCATCAAGAAAATAGGCAGCTTTCACAAAAAGAATTTTTGATGCCAATCGATCCCGTTTCTTATAAAAAAACTCTATTGGACTGAGGTTTGAGTATTAGAAAAGTCAGAAGTTGCAAAAAACTTTTCCCATATTTTTTGGAGGAAATGAGAATCTAACAAGTTGAACTTCAAATTTCGAACGAATATGAGTTATAATATTTAATTTGGTTTGAGAAAAATATGATTAATATAGCTTGTTGCTTCTGAAAACACTTTTCCCATACCCTTTGTATGGGAAAAGAGTTTTTTTGCGATATCTGACTTTTGTAGCGGACATGCATTTTCAACGTTTCCCATACAAAGGGTATACGAAAGTTCTAAATTATTTGAGGTCATTTTCTTCTCGGAAATCAAAAAGATCAAACTATCTTGTTCATAAAGCAAAAAAATGTATAAAGCGTATTCGTTCGAAGTTTAAATTTTTTGTTTATTTTCGGCTAATAATCATAAAAAAGTAAAAGTTTGAGTTTCTTTCCTACAAAATGTATGGAAAAAGTTTTTTTACGATTTCTCACTTTTTGAGTACTCAAACCTCTTACTATTTTCCTGTAGCTACAACAGAAAAGGTAGCTGCCCTTACTGCCCCTTCTCAAAAATCCACCCGGTATAGTTTTTTTACCTACGAACAAAAAAAATCCCTTCTATTATCTACTGATTAAGCTGAAAAAACTGCTGTCCCCTACATTTATGTTCGCAATACCTCATCAAAATGTAGGAAAAGCAGATTTTTTTTTTGGGTTTACAGCTTTGGTCCCTTAGTAAAAGTTGTTAATAATGATGTATACAATGTCCCATTTCAGTTTGTCGCAAGTTTTCAATTTCAACCTGTATATATTTATTACTAGTAGACACGCTACGATCGACACGTGCGTCGTGAAAATCTGCGCAGCTGTACCTACCTACGTATTTTTTCCACACTAAAGCTAGTTACTAATTTATCCTAATTTCTTTTTCCTACTCTATCATCAGACCCTGATAACAATCTTTCTAAAATCTATTAATTAAGACCATTCTAATGAGCCCAAACACGACTTTTGCTGTAAGATGGTGAGGGAGTTGGGTATCTTGCAAATTCCAGGTGCTGCCCCACAAATTACATCCATTTTCTCTATTTTGATGGATTTGAGGTTGTGGAAGATGAATCATGGTGATCCATCAACTAAAAAAGAGCTGATATAATCTTCAAACGGCTGAGATTTTCTTTAGTAAGAACAAGCTAAGAACAGTCGATCAAGTCACCTTTCAAACAAAACAAAAAAAAAACAAAATCGGTTCAGCCGTTAGGGAGCTCCGATGCCGCAGAAAGACACACAGAAACGCAGATAATACAAAGATACACACGTTAACACCCTTCTGTTTTCATCCGGGGTTATAAACAACGAACATCAACTCTATATCAGTAAATAAACGGATTTAAAATCATCCCCTGAAAAAAAAAACAATACTTAAAACATTAATATTCCAATGTAACACTGCCCATTGCGCCAAATCCCGACAAAATTACGACCAGAAGTGTTGAAAATTGAGACAGAATATTACGAGCAAAAGAGTCGATTTAACAAAAACCGTTTACAACAACTCCAAAGGGAACCTTAATGAGCAATTCGAAAGCTCCGAATGTTGATCAGAGACGGACTCGCGGGAAACAGCACCAATTTGTGGGAACGCAAAACTGACGGTTGATTACATTATGAGTAGGAGCACAGTGCGTTGTGTGATTTTCCGGACGGTCTTGATTGTGTGTTGTTTGTTATACAGGGTGGTTCTTTGTTACTTTATTGTATTATTCTTCTTCTTTTATCAGCTTACGGCGCTGACAAGACCGAATTCACCAAAATAATCTTCTCTTAAGAAAAAAAATTGCCAAATCTGTATAGTTTGTGGTAGCGGAAAAAATATATGTCACTTTTGAACATATTTCCCAGAACTTAGTTGTTACCAAAACACGTTTTGAAAAAAAAAAATCTCGATATAAACTAACGTTAAACTAACCTCTTACCTTGAGTTCTAATCCAAAATATCTGTATTAAATATCAACATACGTTACGTATTTAATTAACAACAAGAACTTTTTATTTGGATGCAGAACTTGGTTGTTTTTTATTTTCGATTACTCAACTCAATTTTGAGTAAATAGATAATTGCTTCATATTTTGCAATTAATTACAAGCATTGTGTCATCGCGCTTCTCTTTCTTTGTATGCAATCTGACAGAGACCGCGATTTAGGTGTTGTCAGCGTCTTAACAATGCGGTACCAGTGCTTAATTCCCAGGTTGCCCCATATTGAAGTAGGTAATACAGGATCAGTTTATTACCTAGCAGAACTCCGCAAACGTGATGGGTAACTAAATAAAATTAAAAAAAAAAAATTAAAAATTTTTTTTTTGGGGTCAGCGACATTGTTTTTACTGGAAGTATGGGTTGAGAAAATCTGTTTATTTTATTGTATCGTGTTTATATATCGATACCCGCCACGTCTGTTAAGTTTACAAAAAAAAAATCATTTTGTTGTTGATATTGATATATATTCCTACTCCTTCACTGTGCACGCGGTTCGGCTGTGGAATTCACTTCCGCCTGACATTAGGCACTGTCTAACTGTTGCTGTTTTTAAAAGAAGAATGAAAGAACACTATCTTTCCACTTTGCCATAGTTGCACATAATGTATTTATTATTTTATACTATTAATTATATACAGGGTGTCCAGTAAATAGCACGACATACTGCAGGGGGTGATAGCTAGGGTCACTACCTATCAACACAACACAATATAATATATGTTCAGCAAAATTTTACGGATTTACAGTTTTACAAAATTTTCCGAAATACCGAAAAATCTCTACCTTGAAACAGATTTTTAAGCATCTCGTAATGAAAAAATTCTTTTCTAGTACTTTTTTTTACATCAAATTATTCGTGAATAGTTACTTTACTCATTGATAAGTCTTTTTTCTATCAAAGACAAGAATGTTTTCAAGAAATACTATTTTTTGTTTAAATTTGCACAGAACTATTTTCTTATCACTTAAGTTTAACCTACAGTGGTGAAAAAAAAATGTATGTGGCAGTTTTGTACAACAAACATAACAAATAGCTTGTTTAATGGTGATTTTGGAAAGATACAATACTAGTACATTTCATTTTAAAAAATACGAAAAACAAGCTATTTTAGTTAATAAGAGCATTTTATTTTAAATGCAAGTAAATTGACTTTGAATTCGAATCGTTGTAAGGTTGTACTACGGTTCGAATTACATAATAATTAATCTACAGCCAACCGGCCGGCCGGTCTGTAAATGACATCTTGAAGGATAAGGTGATAGTAAAAAAAACAGAAGAGTTAACTTTAATAAACATTTATTTAAATAAATTACAATAAATGCTCAAATTGCTTCCATTGTGACCTAATACACGCTCGGCATCTTCTTAAAAATGAGCTTCTGAGTCTTCTCAGGCTTATTTCCGATATTTTTCTTGCTGCAATGTTAACCCTTGCTCTCAATTCATTGTCATTTTGGATCGGTTTAGACATAGACTTTGTCCTTCATGGCACCCCAATAAAAAAAATCCTGGGGGTTTAGGTCCGGAGACCTAGGTGGCCATAATATCGGTCCCAGTCGCCCAATCCACCTGCCTGGATAAGCTTCATCTAAATAGGCTCTTACTTCCCGGCCATAATGAGCAGGGCACCCATCATTTTGAAGCCACATCACCTCTCTTAGCTCACTCGGAACATTTTCAAGGAGCTTGGGTAGGGTTTCTCGTAAAAACTCCAAGTAATTATTGGCATTTAATGTAGGTGGAAGCTCGACGGGACCCACAATCTGGCCATTAAAAATCCCACACCATAAATTTATTTTGAATTGGTACTGGGACCTGTCTTCTCTTGACACATACGGATTTTCTAATTGCCAACTATGTAAATTATGCAAATTCAAATAGCCGTCCTTTCTGCAGGCTGACTCATCACTCCATAACACCTTAATAAAAAAGTTTGGGTCCTCCCGATGCATTTCAAAGATGCGGCGGCAGAATTGAACTCTCGGCAGGTAGTCTCTAGTTAAAAGAGTTTGCACGCGTCGTACGTGAAATGGATGGTATCCATACCTCTTAAGTACTGAATGAACAGTGGACTTCGGTATCCCTGTGCGCCGTTGTATCGCCCTAACCGAAGTTGTCGGGTCTTGTTCTCGTTCCTGAAGCACTATGTCTTCGTCAACAACTTGAGGCCGTCCACCGCCACGTTGACCAGGGAGTCTGCCTTCCATGTAGGAATTATGCACTCTGGTAAACATTTCATGATGTCTCCTATCGGGAAAACTTTCCCTGTAGAGGGTGGCAGCAGCTCGGGAACTTTGGGCAGCTTCTCCGTAAATAAGGTGCATCTCAGCATACTCTCGCTGCGTATAACCAGGAAAAACGCGGCGGTTGGCCATGTTATAAAACACAAAAGTCCAGGTGGTCGCCAAGTCGTCGTAGTGATCACAATAAAAAATCCAAATCGTAAGGCAAACAAGGTCCGGGGTCCAAGGCACAAAACAGTCGTCAGTACGAAACAATAATTTGTGAACACAGAGATGCGTTGCGCACGGTTTAAGGTAGCGTACTGACAAGTGTCGCAAATAAGGTTGAGAGTGAGACACAAAATCACAATGCAAGAAAGAGCGGGATAGCACATGCGCTTCTTTTGTTAGACAGTAACCGGTCGGGTCGGGTTGGTCGGCGAGCAGGTAAAAACCTTTAGTCATTACGCGTGCACGTCGCATTTTACGTGTCACAACTAGTTTTATAATAATTCGCGTAAATGAGCAGCTATTACTTATTCTCATAGTGGTTTTTGTCAAAATTACGTTAATTACATTTTCAAGAAAATCAGCTGCTCTGGAACTAAAATTGCATTTTTTTGTATTTTTTTAATGAAAATGCACTAGTATTGTATCTTTCCTAAATCACCATTAAACAGGCTATCTTTTAAGTTTGTTGTACAAAACTGCCACATACATTTTTTTTTCACCACTGTAGGTTAAACTTATGCGAAAAGAAAATCGTTCTGTGAAAATTTTAACAAAAAAAACTATTTCTTCAAAACTTTCTTGTTTTTGATAAAAAAAAAACTTATAATGAGTAGAGTAACCTATTCACGAATAATTTGATGTAAAAAAAGTTCTAGAAAAGGATTTTTTCATTACGAGATACTTAAAAATCTGTTTCAAGGTAGAGATTTTTCGATATTTCGGAAAATTTTGTAAAACTGTAAATCCGTAAGATTTTGCTGAACATATATTGTGTTGTATTGATAGGTAGTGACCCAAGCTATCACCCCCTGCAGTATGTCGTGCTATTTACTGGACACCCTGTATAAGTATTTTAGTGATATTTATTTTAGAAGTATGTTTTTATGTAAGTATATTCTCTTATTGTATAATCAAATTAGCGAATAGTTTTTTTTTTGTTTTTATGTATTTTGTTTTCTCTTCTACTCTTCTACTCTTACACACGGTGTCTACATCTCTTTGTCGACTGTCCTATCGCAGGTATGCTGGAAGAGATTTCTTTAGCAATAAGCATCACTTATGTACGTATTTTTCTGTTCCTTTCTTCTTGTCTGTTTATGTGTGTACATAAACTGTTAAATAAATAAATAAATAAAATAAATATTTCAAGTTTTATACCTACACTACGGGGGCTTGTACCTAAGTAATAACAGCCGCACGGGTCTATCGATCAGGTTAAGCTACGCTTGCCGCGGTTGGTCCGTGGATGGGTGACCATCATTACATACCAAGACCCCTCCGTGCCTCGGAAAGCACGTTAAGCCATTGGTCCCGGCTGTCATTTGTAGATCTTTGACAGTCGTTACGGGTCGTGAGAAGCTCGAAAGTCTGACAACCAGTCTTACCAAGGGGTATCGTGTTACCCAGTAACTGGATTGTGGAGGTCAAATAGGCAGTCGCTCCATGTAAAATACTGGTATTCAGCTGTGTCCGGTAAGACTGGACGCCGACCCCAACATGGTTGGGAAAAGGCTAGGCAGATGATGGTGATGGGTTTCTTTAAGAAGTAATAAAATCAAATCAAATCAAATCTTTTTATTGGTTTTTATAAAGCGTCTTTTGCATGGCTCCAAAAATTTATAATAAAATACCTAAAAGCAGGAACCAGTTTTTTTTCTTATATTGTTTAAGAGGCTTAAAATCCACAGTGGCATGTCAGCCTCAGGAAGCAGATAAGTGACGTGGCGTTCAAAAAGAAAGTTATAAAAGTTATTTATGCAACTGTTGTATAATAAGAGGTATTAAAACATGAAGGTGGGTTTATCACACGAGGCGAAACCGAGTGTGATAATAGTTTCACATGAGTGTTTTAATATATACCTAGTTATGTACAGTTGCATACAAGACTTTATCTACACACATGATATGAATCCTCTATAAAAGGTTCTGAAACCATAGGGTACAGTGTTGTAAGGATTATGTAAATTCATGGAAAGTTTCTGGTAAAAATTGTTAAGAAATGTCCTTTGCTGTATTAGAAATATCTGGTGGTGTGCTATCAAAGCTTGTATCACTCATCTTTGTAAACAACAAAGTAATACATTTTTGCAATACGGACGAACTAAGATGGCGGGATACGACGTGATTCGAATAACCTTTAAGTTTTTTTTTAATTACGGCGCTGTGGTAGTGAAACGCGCGTGCATGACAATGTTCTTTTTTTGAAAAGGAGTTGCATAATTAAATTTTCACTTCTCATGCTCTAAAAGTTCGTCGTTATGTTTGTCGTAGGCGACATAAAATCGCTTTTTATGGTCTAGTGCACAAAGTAAACTTTTTTCTAAGACTAAGATAATCATGCCCAACAGCCACAGGCACAATAAAACGTCGCAGATTAAAGGCTCCTACATACTGGCGCGACCTGTCGCGCGACGCGTCGCGACACAAAGGCACCGCTTGTAGCGCTACACGCGGTGTCTTTGTGTCTCGTCGCGTCGCGCGACAAGTCGCGCCAGTATGTAGGAGCCTTAAAATCGTTATTTTGTTTAATTTGCTTTAATATGACGCTTTTGGGGGCTTGTGGCTAAATAAAAACACCCGCACGGGTCAATTGATCAGGTTAAGCAACGCTTGCCGCGATTGGTCCGTAGATGGGTGACCATCTTTACATACCAAGAATCCTCCGTGCCTCGGAAAGCACGTTAAGCCGTTGGTCCCGGCTGTCATTCGTCGATCTTTGTCAGTCGTTACGGGTCGTCAGAAGTCCGGAAGTCTGACAACCAGTCTTACCAAGGGTTACCCAGTAAGTGGGTTGTGGAGGTCAGATAGGCAGTCGCTCCATGTACTGGCACACACACATGGTACATGTATACTGGTATTCAGCTGCATCCGGTTAGACTGGAAGTCCAACGTAGATGGGAAAAGGCTAGAAGAGATAAAATTTAAAATTTAAAATTTTACGTCATTACATGATGATGAATCGCTTCCGTGTTCTCTATTGTTAATTTAATAAAACCAGATAAAATAGCTGTCATTTATTATTTTAAAACGCAAAGAAGCGTTTTCATGACTTGGCGGTATAAATTACCCAAGTTGAATGACACATGTTGAAAAAAAAAATAGTTTCGTGGCGGGAATTAGCTATTCTCTTCTTCAATTTTGTAACATTTTTGGACAGTGAAAAGTGATTAAACTAAAACAATGGAATATTCATATGACAAAGAAATTACACTCTCGCCAAACACGCTAATGGGAATGCGAAAAACGTGGTTGAAGAAATATTACCGCCGAAATCCAAGCAACTTTATCTCAACGCGTACGACAATTTTATGCGTTGGAGATCAAACAAACAAGTAAATACTATTATATACTTTATTCCTGTTTCATTTTCTCGCAATCGAAGTGAAAAGCTGAGTGTAATAACTCGGGCATGAACGAGCCATTTTACACAGTAAAATGGCTTCTTTTATGCACTAGTTGTACAATCTACTATTAGTAAAACATTATAATACTCGTTTGGATGATATTATGGTTCCTATGACACTGGTTGTTTTAATGTTCGCAATAAGCTAACTGTTTCAGAAACTTTTATAGAGGATTTATAGCATAGGTGTAGATAAAGCTTATTATAATCTAAATGAATTTTCAGATGAGAGATTTTGACCATGTTTTACAAATATATTATTCTTAATGAACTCTATAATATCATGACATTTGTAAATAATTAGACTCGGAGTGACATTGTACTTTATTTTATTCATATTTGCATGCCATTGTTTGAGGCAAACGTGATGATCTGTTTTTATCTGTACTTTTAACGTCCCTGGCATGCTCACAATTTGTGTTGTTTGTATTGTACACATGTTTGAGCAAATACTTATCTTAATCATTTAAAAAGTTAAATCTATAACTTACGTATTTTTACAAATTGCGATATTTTATAGAAGAATACGAACATAATGCAATATTGCTCAATCCCCATAGGAATTAGCGTGATAATTTATATTATAGCCCACAGACTGACCAGACGGGAATATACAAAATGCAAAATTTTAACAAAATCTATCCGGGTGTATTTGTGTGATGCTGCTGAACATACATTTAGACAAACAGACAAAAGTTCTAAAAAACGATGTTTCGGCATTAGCATCGTTCGCAGACCTCGTAACAATTATATAAAAAAAAAAAAAAAACTATGTACACATTTGATTGCGATTTTATTATAATTTATAATAGATAGATTCTCCGTCTGTGATGCCGTGTGTGATTGAATGTTATTTCAATGTCAATGCAAAAATATGTTTATTGTAATCCTACAATAAACATATTTTTGCGATGACAGTCAAATAACATCACATGAATTCAAAATCATCTATCATCATCAATGATTTTGAATTCAGAAGAGGTGACCTTAATTGCTAGGAGCAACTTATTCAAAAAAACCGGCCAAGTGCGTGTCGGACCACGCACAATGAAGGGTTCCGTAGTTGGGATTACTTGGGATGAATTTATTCCAAAAACAAACTTAACATTGTAGTTGAAAAACCTGTTCTCCCATATATCGATTTATGCCACGGTCAATTCTCCAGCTGCAAATTTAAGTTGGTCGACTATAACTCGTTAACTTGTAAAGCCTACTTAGCTGTGATAGTTTTCCTTTTAATTACATTATATGTACTACTGCCATGAATTTTTTCACATCTCCATAAACAACCATTTAGCTGGCAGGGGGGGGGGGGACACTTGACTCTAACAAAGATTAGCACTTTAATGCTTAATATTACGCAAGTGGGTCCTTGAATCGAAAAGCGGTGTTTACAGACCTGCAATATTTTTGAACGGCCTATTCAACGATACCCCACACCATGGGGTAGACGAGAAAAAAATATCATCCCCACATTACGTGCAAGGGAAGTACGCTAATTTTATTTTACTATTTTATCGGCGTAATTAATATGTATACCTATGCCAAATTACAGTTTACTAGTTCTAAGCGTCTCTGAGCTATAGTGGGGTTAGTCAGACAGACAGACAGACAGACGGACATGGCGAAACTATAAGGGTTCCTTGTTTACTACGGAACCCTAAAAATTAGCAATACATTTAGTCAATCTTGGAATGGAACCGTACACCCAAAATTCGGCACCAGCACAACACTTGACAAAACAAATGAGTGAAATGATACAGCCAGAATAACAAGAAACAAAACTAACCAAACTCTAAAATACAAATCAACCCTACTCAATACCAAAACTCTCAACACAATGTTCATGGTCACCCTACAAATAAGGGCAAATATCTGCCCCAAGCCCCCATCCCGCAAGGAGGCTGGGCGGGCCCGCAGTCTCGGTGCGACCACCGTAGAGTCACCACGCGTGTGTCACTTCCCATCAGCCTTCCCGCCTTACGAAACGTCGCCATGGACGGACTGTCGACCAATTAAACCGACACAATGGAATATACGTCACAGATAGGTAAAGGATAATTTTTTTATTCAACAATTGTTCTGTTGCAAGATGGTCGTTTGATGTGTGTTGTAAACAAAATTCGGAGATGGTAAGTGAGATTTTCTTTAATTCATTTAGGGGTCTTACGGCTTGATCTTGGTTCGTATGTGTTTGTTTGTTTGTTTGTTTGTTGAAGGATAATTAAAAAAAAATACTTGATCAACTTCAACGATTTCATTTTTTATCGCTTCGTTTATCATCTGCAATATCTTTTTGTAGTCGTCTTTATCATTTTGTGTAACATCTTATAGTTAGTAAATGTTTTCTTTTTGAGCTATAATAACTTTTCTGTTTTCCAAATGTCCTGTCACATTTTACAACTCGTAATTTTCCATTCTTTTGTAGATTTCATCATCTGTTGCATGTTTAAAGAGATGTTTATTTTTGTGTAGGTACATTTCACGGTTTTAACATTGACATTGATTTATGTGTTTGTTTATTGGACATACAAAGCAATGGGAGTTTTAGAAATAGAAGATAAACGCGGTAAAAGAATAGACTTCAAACAACTGTATTTACTAACAATGTATATCTAGCGTGATTATCTCTAATAGACCGATTATCTATAATATCTATAGGTACATATCGTCGGTGATATTCTGAAACCGCGGAACTAACAGTATTTAATACCGCGTAAGGTAGGTGCAGTGAATTTTACAGGAACGAGGAAAAACGTAATATTTACTAAACCACTTGACTTTCTATTGTTTAAACTTTTAAATTGTTAAATCCCTCTTAATATTGTAGGCATTACTTATGTAAAATATGTATTAATGAATTAGAAAATCCGATATCTCGATTTTGCTACTTTTGTAAATACGCGGTTTTAAACGCTGTTAGTTCCGCGGTTTCAGAATATTACCGACGATATTTAATTACTTGTCCTGACTGACTGATTCATCAACGCAGAGCCGAAACTACTGGGACTAGGAACGTAAAATTTTGCACACGGGTTCCATTTATAATATAGGGGAGCATTAAGAAGGGGTTTCTGGAAATTCGAACTTTAAGGGGGTGAAAAGGGGGGACTTTGTTTGTATAAAAAATCTTATTCCTTGAGTTAATAAACTTGAAACTTGGCACGAATACCTAATCATCTGCCTAGCCTTTTCCTAGCTATATTGGGGTCGGCTTCCAGTCTACCTACATGTAGCTGAATACCATTATTATGCTTGGAGCGAATGCCTATCTGACCTCTAGATAGACTGGTTGTCCGGCTATCGGGCTTCTGTCGACCCGTAACGACTGTCAAAGTCCCACAAATGACAGCTGGGACCAACGGCTTAACGTGCTTTCCGAGGCACGGAGGGGTCTTGGTATGTAAAGATGGTCACCCATTCCCGGACCAACCACGGCAAGCGTAGCTCAACCTGGGCTTCAAGTCTGCTATTACAATAGTGTCATAATGGTCTGTTCCGATCCTCATTAATGACGCCATTATATTAGTAGATTAGCAAACTTGTCGAAATCAACAATTATGAAATAAATAATAGACCATTCTGCCACATTGTAATAGCAGACTTGAGGCCCTGATCGTTCGAACTCGGAGTATGTATACTTACCGAAAATAAAGAATAACGTGTATCAGGGTTTTTGAAAATGTACCCCTAACGGGGTGGAAAGGAGAAGTTAGTTTTACAGGGGAGGATATTACAACGTGGCTTGGTTAACTCAAATATTTGCAGAAATAATCTTTAATTGAGTGATTTGGTTTTAATGGTTGGAGGGTGTTGAATTTCGTAGGGAACGAAATCCCCGCGGACGGAATCGCGGGCGATCTGCTTGTCTTAATATAGATTACAGAAAATCATATACTAATAACGAGTCAAACTCAAAGCATTAATTTTAAGGTTGACTGGTAGAAAATGCCTATGGCATTAAGTCCCCCTCTGTACATTTGTGTGCTTAAAATATTACTTAAATAAATATTTTTTTACCAATTAATCCATTTACAGGCACCTTTGAATTGTCAATGAGTCGGTCAGCTAGTCAGAAATTTGGAGCTAGATGCCCATTCCATAACGTAGATCTCTATGGAGAACCACGGGCAAGAAATTCCAAGGACACTCTTTTAAATCAAGTTCTTACAAAATCCTTGGAGCAACTTACTATGAATGTCGAAGGTTGTAAAACTGTCTGTTATTCAATCAGTCATTATAAACGGCTGAACGGATTTGGATAAACAACACAGAAAAGATCATGTTTTGGATAACACAGATCATATAAACACAGTTATATAATCTGTGGCCGGAACAAACAAACAGACAGACAGACAGATAAATATTTCAAAAAAATGTTTATTTGTTGTAAGTTTATATAACTTCGTATCTATTTAGTGAAAATGGATACGAAAGTATATATTTTTTGTCATTACAAACAGACACTTCAATTTTATTTATTTCTATAGTTTTTGTTCGCATATAACATAATCAGCCTATAATGTTCCCACTGCTGGGACACAGGCCTCCTCTCTGTGAGAGGGAGGGAGTGGGCCGTAATCCACCACGCGGGCCCAGTGCGGGTTGGTAGATGTCACATGTCTTCGAATTTTTGGTACTAGGACATGCCGGTTTCCTCACGATGTTTTCCTTCACCGTTTTGAGAGCAGTGGTGATGAAATAATTTACACAAAGTAAAGCGCCTGTCTGGGTTCGAACCTACGACCTACAACTCGTAAGTCGCGACTGTGACCACTGGGCCACCACTGCTCTCAAAAAAAAATGTGGAACGCTTCACGATTTTGCGTGTCATCCTTGCGCAGGGGCCATGCTAATCTTCTCTGTATCGTTCCAATTTTAGTATATGTACTGCCGAAGCAAGTACATATACTAAAATTGGAACGATACAGAGAAGTTTTGTTCGCCATTTTAATATAATTGCTCTGTTAGCTTCTGGAAAAAGCATTCAAATGCAGGATGGTCTCTAAGTACCGGTTTGTGACTGTATTTATCTAGTTACAACATAATATTTAGGTCCAAAGTAGTTGATGTCTAAGGAAAATGTACCTAGGTACTACTTTTGCATTCCTAATTAAACAAATTGCATTTATTATTAAAGAAGCGATTCATAATAACTATAATTATACTCGGAGACACAAACTAGCTACATAATATTTAGGTACAAAGTGGATGCAAGTTTGTCTAAGGAAAATGTACCTACTATTTTTGTCTAGCATTTATGCATTCATAATTACACAGATTGCATTTATTATTAAAGAAAAGATTCATAATAACTATTATTTATTATACTCGGAGACACAAACTAGCTACATAATATTTAGGTAAAAAGTGGATGCAATTTTGTCAAAGGAAACGTACCTACTGCATTTGTCTAAGATGTATGCATTCATAATTACACAAATTGCATTTATTATTAAAGAAAAGATTCATAATAACTATTATTTATTATACTCTGAGACACAAACTAGCTACATAATATTATTTAGGTACAAAGTAGATGCAATTTTGTCTAAGGAAAACGTACCTTCTGCGTTTGTCTAGCATTTATGCATTCATAATTACAAAAATTGCATTTATTATTAAATAAAAGATTCATAATAACTATTATTTATTATACCCGGAGACACAAACTAGCTACATACGAGTAATATTTAGGTACAAAGTGGATGCAATTTTGTCTAAGGAAGATGTACCTACTATTTTTGTCTAGCATTTATGCATTTATCATTGTTACACAAATTGCATGTATTCTTAAGAAGAGATTCATAATAACTATTATTATACTCGGAGACACAAACACTAAATGCGAGGAACTTTAAACACCAACTTCTTTGAGGGAAAACTGTGGAAAAATATTAGAAGCAAGATCTATAAACCCTGTACAACACAGGCTACATATAAATATGTAAATAAGTCCATATAAGACATGCGTATACTATTAGTGTGTACACACTCTAAGCTGAGCTCGTATTGTATAGGATTTTCGTGCAATGAGAGGTCAGCTTATACAGGAAATATATAGCTTGGTATGTAGCCGTGTTTATTATCTATACAGGGTGTAAAAGACACATCACAAAGCCGTCAACTACGCATACTGTACGTCTAACTAAGTAGCTTTGCGCAAAAATTATTGTTGGGAAACAATTTTTATTTTTAGGTATACAAAATTGCTATTTTTTATTGCGCGCATCGTAACGCAAACCTAGGCAAACGGACTCAGTGCTGTTGTATGAGAGAAGCCCCGCCCCACAGTGGAACGAATGTATGGGAGCGGTTGGACGTAGACATGTCCGAAAAAAAAGAGTAAAATTATGCCAAACTAATGATGCCATCTTATTCGATTACTTAATGCCTTCATAACTTGTGGTGATGAATTTCTTCATAACTCCCATATTTCGGGAGTAATTTGAGAAAATGTGAAATTTTACTATGAAAATGAGTGTATCGAGCTCTCTCCCTCCTGATTCCGGGCTTGTTTCAAGTAGCGGTCTCTAATATCATAATGCTAATACTAAGAGCTATATTTAATACTAAGACACATAGTGCGCCAAATGTGCACTTTCTGGGATAAAGAGTGATGTTTATTTTATAACACAATTTTTTTATTTTTTGTTTATTTTGTTGATTAAAACCGTTTTTCTAAAGGTTTACCTTATTACAATAACATTTCTGAGCAGCCAATTAGAGAAGATATAAGCTAATTAGGATATATAATTAGGGACTTAAGGTTTACATATAAAACTGATGCACTAATGATTACTGATAAGAACATTGCTATTATTTAATTACTAAATGGCTCTTAATACACTAATTTAGCATGCATCATTTACTAATTATCACAAAAACTAATTACCTTGCAATATTTAACAAAGGATACCTGGGATACCTGGATTTTATATAAATAGGTCACTATTAGTAACTTTAAAATCAGTGTTGATTTACACCTCGTTGTATCCAAGCTAATCTCGCAATGTATTTTCCAAATTTTAATACAAATCTTGATATTCACGTTGCTTTATGCGCACGCGCACATAAAGATTTACGCGACTTTAACTATTTGTTCAGTGTTTTAAAAGATAACAGTTGTGTTCAGTTATGTGAAAGTGCTGAAACAAGTTTAAAAGACTGGTGTCGTCGATTTTGCTACCGCATTTATGCAAAATGGACACAGTCTGGAAGAAGCACAGATAAGTTTCGGAAGAAACATGAGATTTGGCTACAGGCTGCAATTCAATGGCCGGAATTACAGAATGAAAATATGGAACCTTCTACAGAAAATATAAGTGACGTCATCGAGCCCATAATTTCTCCTGCTAAATCTGATGCTTCAACTTGTACACATCCTAGTCCTCGTAAATCTTTTGAGGACCTTAGTAACCGGCAAAAAAGAAGACGCACTGAAGATAGTCTTTCATGCAGCAGTAGCAGCGCTGAAATTATGTTTTCGGCCGAAAGGGCGCTTCAAAAGGCAGGACAAAGCGATACAGCTTATGTTATGAAATACTTGACGGAGAATCCAGAAGAGGCCTCAAAAATCAAAGCCTTCATTGAAGGTAAATCAATTCAGGTACGGGAAATATCCCCTTTGAAGGCATTGGCTCTTTATGTATCGATGAACTTATCGAAATGGCGCTATAACACTCTTCGGGATTTCAACACTCAAGAAGGAGCTCTTCAATACCCGAGTTACTACATGTTGGTTAAAGAAAAAAATAAGTGCTATCCGGCCAAAGAAGATCTCACAGTTACAGAGAGCTCTGCAAAAATCAAATTACAAGCCTTGATGGATTTAACCTCAAGAAGACTTATTAGGTCGTTAGAAACCCCTGTTGATCCCAATCAACAGCTCGTATTGACCAGCAAATGGGGTTTTGACGGATCATCTAGCCAAAGCATTTATCATCAAAGGACGAGTGAAGATGAGCAAATCGATCTTGCTAGTAATTTTATGATTAGTCTTGTACCACTGCGGCTCGTCTCAAAAGGTGTAACAATTTGGGAAAACGAGCGACCATCTTCCACTTCATTTTGCCGGCCAATATTGTTTAAGTTTATAAAGGAAACCAAAGAAAATGTGCAGAGAGAGATGGCTGAAATCGAAGCAGAGATTGAAGCCTTAACTCCATCCACCATCACTGATGGAATTAGTGTCAAACACCAACTGCTGTTGACAATGATTGATGGTAAAATTCATTCCATTATATCCAATACAGCAGCTTCAGTGTGTGACATATGCAAGGCTTGTCCTAAAGAAATGAATAATTTAGAGTTAATCAAAGATAAACACGCAAACGAGGACATGTATAAATATAGCTTAAGCACCCTTCACGCTTGGATTCGCTCAATGGAATGCTTATTACACATTTCCTACAAATTAGACATAAAATCATGGCAAGTAAGGGGTGATATAGCAAAAAGGCAAGTTGATGACAGGAAGAAAAGAGTTCAAGAGGCTGTAAGAAGAGAAACGGGCTTACTTCTCGATGTTGTGAAACAAGGCAGTGGATCCACCAACAATGGCAACTCGGCAAGGAGATTTTTTGAAAACTACACTAAATCTGCTGAACTGACCGGAATAGATGCTATGCTTTTAAGAAAAATCTGTGTGATCTTGCAGTGTATTTCATCAGGAGAGAAGATCAACGTAACTAAATTCCGAGAGTTCTGCTTTGATACTGCTAAGCTTTACGTGGAGTTATACCCATGGTATTATATGCCTTCTTCACTTCATAAAATTTTAATGCATGGGCCAGACATAGTTCAGAACATGTCAATTGTGCCCATTGGTTTTCTATCCGAAGAGGCATCTGAGGCTAGAAATAAAGATTTTAGAAAATATAGAGAGGGGCATTCTCGAAAGCATAGCAGTATCTCATGCAATGAAGATATTATGCACAATCTTTTACTGTCTTCTGATCCACTTGTTACAAGTATCCGTCCAAAAGGAAATAAGTTTGTAAAAAAATCTTCTTTTAAGGAATTTTATGAGCTTACGGATTCTGAGAAAAGTGATATCGAATTTGTTAACATAAATGATTTAGCGGACATCGATTCTGAATTTGAATTAATTGATGATGATGATGATGACGAAGATAATTAAATGATGTTATTGTTTTAAAATGTGTAACTTAGTAAATTAGAGCTTACATCTTAATTATTTATTGTACTTTTAATGAAACTAGGTAATTTATTATCAACTTACTTAAAAGTCATACTCTCATCAGTTCTTGTGAATATTTTTGTTAATATATATTTCTGTATATATATAATATATTTATAGACCTCTTAATAAGTCTGTCTGCGGTTTAAAGTAAATACAAATGGGGAAAAAACGTTTTTTTTTTTAAATTTTCATTTCCTTTTATCCCAGAAAGTGCACATTTGGCGCACTATGTGTCTTAGTATTAAATATAGCTCTTAGTAATAGCATTACGATATTAGAGACCGCTACTTGAAACAAGCCCGGAATCAGGAGGGAGAGAGCTCGATACACTCATTTTCATAGTAAAATTTCACATTTTCTCAAATTACTCCCGAAATATGGGAGTTATGAAGAAATTCATCACCACAATTTATGAAGGCATTAAGTAATCGAATAAGATGGCATCATTAGTTTGTCATAATTTTACTCTTATTTTTCGGACATGTCTACGTCCAACCGCTCCCATACATTCGTTCCACTGTGCGCCCCTTCGCTCTGCGCGGTACGCGTCAGTTATTTGATATTCATTGCGTTTTTGTAAGTTCAAATGCGTAATTTAAAAAAGAAAAATCGAAAATTCATGTAATATTTGTTTGGAAAAAAGTTTTATAATAACGCTTGTAATTCGTTATCGTAAAAAAATGAAAAAAAAATAAATGCAACTTTGACCTTCAATATCTCCAGAACCAGTGGATCGGAAAGTGTCTTTTTACACCCGATATATAAAAACTTAACTTAATGACTGTTAAAAATCTACATATATATACAGGTTGAAATTGAAAACTTGCGACAAACTGAAATGGGACATTGTATACATCATTATTAACAACTTTTACTAAGGGACCAAAGCTGTAATCCCAAAAAAAAAAATCTGCTTTTCCTACATTTTGATGAGGTATTGCGAACATAAACGTAGGGGACAGCAGTTTTTTTTTTTGGGATTGTAGCTTTGGTCCCTTAGTAAAAGTTGTTCATAATGATGAGTACAATCTCCCATTTCGATTTGTCGCATGTTTTCAATGTCACCCTGTATATATAGATTTTTAACAGTCATTACGGATAGTCAGAAGCCCGAAAGTCTGACAACCAGTTTTACCAAAGGGTATCGTGTTACCCAGTAAATGATAAATGATAAATGATTTATTTTCTGTGAGTAGGTTTGTACAAACACTTTTACACGTCAATCATAGTTTTAAAATAAAGCTAGATGAGGTCGGCGTTTCCTATCTGACTACTCTGAGAAGAAAGGCCGAAACAAACTCAGAGGTCACAGTCTCCTTTAAAGTCCAGACATAATCTTGGTCAGATCCTGTGAAGGCCATGTAGATTGGTGTCTGAAATGGTCCTTTTGAGGAAAGAACCACACAGATTGAGTGGACCTGTCCAGTCAGTGCACGAATTTGTCAGTAATCGTGCAGCTCAACTCAGAACTTAAGGAGCTCAACGATTCGACGAACAATACCAAAGAAAGAACATTTGGGTAGGCCGCATAAATTACTCAAACTGCCAGACCATGATTAATACTAAATGAGAAAAAAAAAAACAACAATGACCCACATAGGCTTTACATTCACAATAATTGAAAACAATATAATACTTTACAAGTAAGTAACTTTGGGTCGCGGAGTAGTAGTAGTATTATTATTTTTATGTCCTTACATATCTCGGGACCATGGGGTCTTTGGAAGGCGTACGAGGGGCCGAAGCCAACTCGCAGAGGCCCCTTGGACAATTTTAATGGAATGAGGCACCAACCGACAATTATCCCTGTTTGCTCTATGAAGGTGCACCCAAGGACAACCCCCGGTTGTTGCAAGACTATTGCAGAACATGGGAACAAAATATATTGGGCTATGGGTTTGGGAGGCTATAGTGGATCAGTTTCCTAAGGCTATGGCCCCTACCTGAGCAATGCTTTATATAAAATACACCGACAAAATGGCAGGGGGTGACTTGCACACTCAATAATGGGCCCCCGAAAACGGCCGCGAGCACATAGTGACGTTGTGACAAGGGGGCAACACTTCCGGAGGTGCTTGAGGAGTGGAGAGGTATTCCACGGCTATCAGGACAATCCCGGAAGTACGGTCAAGATCCCTACCAGTGTCTTACTGGAATACTTCCTTCCTCCGAGCACGTTTGCTCTTGCGAATCAACACTCAAGCCGGCCAATAAAGGCAAGAATGAGGTGGGAACTCTGTTCCTCGTCAGTGTTCACTCCAGCCGGCCAATAAAGGCAAGTCAGAGTTGAGGAACAAGACTTCTCCCAGGAGATAGGGTCCGTGGGGTCGCTACTGCCCAACAGCTCGCCACATGCTGCCCTGCGGGTTTCTGTATCTCTCTTGGTCTGGCTCCTTATCCAAGACCTGTTCCGGCAAAGTAAACTCTACCGGCACAGACCTGGAGTTTGGAGCGCGCAAGCCCCACCACGACGTCAACGTAGAGCGTATACGGCGGTGGGGGTATTATTATTATTATTATTTGCTATTATTATTATTATTATATACTGCCTATCTCAATAGGCAGGCGCTCCATGTAAAATACTGGTATTTAGTTGTATTCGGTTCGATGGGAAGCCGTCCCCAACACTGATGGGCAGATTGATTGATATACAGGGTCAAATTAAATGAGCTAGCGAAACTTCTCAGACGTGTTGGGTATTGATATAAAACACGATAAACTAAAAAATAAATAAATTGGATGATAACGGTAGTGTAGTCACTAAAGGCTCGTGCAGACTCGCGCCAGTCTGAACGAGCCTTAATAGAAGTATAAGTTTAAAAAAAAACATTTTTTTTTTGAGTAACCTTCTCTTTTGATATCCAAACACGATAAGAAAAACACTTTTTCTCAAACTCACTACTTCAAGGAAAAGTTTCTACAAGAGGTCGATAACAGCAAAAAAAAATCATCAAATCTTTTACATTTTTATTTTATCGTGTTTAGATATCGATACGTCTGTGGAGTTTCGCTAGCCAATTGAATGTAACCCTGTATAGATTTTCACGTCAATCACTATATAACCTCCCTTTTTAAAGTCGGTTAGTATTAAAACAGTCCTACAACGGTCCATGATACGGGTTGTTTTATTATCTTCAAGAAAGTTTGACAATTTATAGTGAGCTCGCAACGCAATATAACTTTCTACGTTTAGTTTGATACGAAGCAGTTTTCCCACAGTTCTCGCACCTGCGTTTGTATACCACTTTGTATGATAAACAGAAGCAATATATACCATACTGAGAATATACTTTGAAAACGTGCATGTACTCGTATCAATCGATAACTGTGTACGTAGTTAAAAAAAATAAAGGAACTTGTCAAGTCGTAGCTAAGTCTTATCAATTTGTTTATGAAACTGACTAGGTAAGCTAACTTCAATAGCGTATTACACCCATTTTTGAAAAGTGTCTCAATTAGATTCTATAGTGCTAATATGCCACAAAAAAAAAACAAAAAAATTGTATTCAATCGATAAGTGAGTGCCATAAAAATGCATTTAATTTTCAAATTTCGCGCGTAGTTTGTCGAAAACGCTGGACGCAGTAGACACCATATTGCTCTGCGGTCATGACGGCAGTTGGCTGTGTAAACAAATGCGCTGATATTTTGTATGATAATTGTATATAATTTAAAATGAATTATAATTCTACTTATCGTAGGTGTGCTGTTAATTAAATTTAAATTACGTTGGTTACGTTATATACGCCGTTCAGGTGACAGTTGACACTTTTTAGTTTACACAGCCGTATGACGTAATAACATGGCGGCTACTATTTCATGGTGTTATAAAACAGATTAGAAAAACTGAAAACTTTGAATTAAATTCTTTTTTTTATTTTTTTTATGAACTAAATCTAACATTTTCCGATTGCTTATTTCCTAAACTATCTCAAAAATATTTATAGATTTTTTCTCATATAACTCTATATGAGAAAAAATCTATAAATATATTTTTGAGATAGTATATTAATTAAAATTCTATAAATATATTTTTAAAATACCATATTTTTCGTACATTAGGTAATCATTTATTGTACAAAAAAGATGAAAAACACATAAAGTTAATCTATACATTTATACAAATAAATAAAATTGAAGTATCTGTATACATATAACAACAGCTTTTACTAAATGCATATGAATATACAGTTAAAGTATATACGGTTCTTATAACATTTTTTTTTTGCATTTTTTGTGTCTATTTGTACCGGCTAATCTCCGAAACGGCTGTACCGATTTTGACGGGACTTTCATACGAGAAAGCCATGCGGGCGAAGCCACGTGCCGAGTATAGTCATACACTAAACATGATTGTACAAGCACTGGTCAAAAGCAGGTTAAACAGCTGGCTCCTGAACTAAGCAGAAATAAGTTCCTCAGAAACATTGATTATAAATTATCAAACTCAAAGCATTTATTTCAAATAAAGTAAATACAGGCACAATTGTCAAGGGATCGGTCAGTCAGAAACATGAAGCTAGTTGCCTATTCCAAAGCGTAGTAGCTTCCTATGGAGAAGAACGGGCAAGAAACTCCGCGGACACTCTATAAAATTAAAATATTGTTACAAAAATATTGGTTGCATCATTCATGTTAAAACTATACATGTGAGAACAATGTAGAAAGACGTGCAAGTTAAAAGTGTCCGTAATAAAAAGAAAAAAAAAACAATTGAAAAATTAAAATAAGCCGTGGCAGCTAAGAAATGACCAGGACCCTACTGACGACACGGCGCCCGTTCACGAACATGACGCATAGATCAGCACCATCACCACATCACCAGATTATGACAACTTAAATCCAATGCTTAGCAATTTCACTTCTACACTGTACTCACATAGGTACCTATTACCACTGTTATTTAAAAACATTGTAAAAGCCAATTATTTTTAAAAGAGTAACCGTGGAGTTTCTTTCCGGCTCTTCTCCATAGGAAACGACCAATTGGAACCGTGCACCTAGCTTCTGACGTTTCATAAGCGCCCAGTGGGTTATGTAAAATAAAATATTTTGATTTGATTTGAAACTTCACAACTGTCAATTTTTGACAGTTGTATGTCATTACAAAAACTAATCGTTTACCAAGTTAGTGTTTGTTTCAATGTTTCTTGAAATCAGAGTGTCAAAACGTGGTGGCTACACCATTACAACTGTAACAAGTCTGAATTAATATGCTGTCCACAATAGCCATTATACCATGATTATACTATTCTTGCCTAAGCAACCGGCAGCAAGTTCGTCATGCTCCCTTAGATGTCACTGCCTGCGGTAGCGTCGGGGGTCGGGTTGCTTCCTTCCCTCGAATATGGCGAGGGGGGTGATGGCTGATCTTTGCGTTATGCTCGTGAATGGGTGCTGCTTGTGGTGACTGGTCGTCTTGCTGTGATACACTGCGTCAATTTGCCGTCTTATGGCCATTGCCATAACATGGCAAATTGACGGAGGGTGTCGACTTGATAAACGATTAGCTTTCCTGACTGTACCGAAGGATAAATCGTAAGGACAAGGAATAATGGAATGGAAAAATCTGTACCCTTTTCTAAACTGTTACATATTTTATAAGGGTCGGGGTTAACCCTAAACTTTTTGCGGGCGAATACATTAAACTAACTTTATTTCTGTACTAGCTGCACCCCGCGGTTTCACCCGCATAAGTCTTGATTCCTTGGGAATATCGGGATAAAAAGTGTCCTATATCCCAAATCAGTTTATGGTCTACCAATGTGCCAAATTTGATATAAATCCGTTCAGCTGTTTTAGCATGAAAGGTAACAAACAAACAAATTTACTTTCGCATTTATAATATTAGTAAGTACTAGATGCGCCCCGCGGTTTCACCCGCATAAGTTTTGACCCCGTGAGAATATCGGGATAAAAAGTATCCTATGTGTTATTCCTGGTTATAAACTATCTATGTGCCAAATTTCATCCAAATCCGTTCAGTACTTTTTGCGTGAAAGAGTAACAAACATCCATCCATCCATCCATCCATCCATCTTTACAAACTTTCGCATTTATAATATTAGAAGGATTAGGATTGTGTGCGTACATAGATCATTTTTATACAGGAAAATATATCAAAGTCAAAGTCAAATTATTTATTTCAAATAGGCACATAAAGGGCACTTTTGAACGTCACAATTTACAAAAAAAAATACAATTGATTCTAGTCGCCCCTTAATGTTAAGCTACGCTTGCCGCAGTTGATCCGTGGATGGGTGACCGTCTTTACATACCAAGACCGCTCCGTGCCTCGGAGAGCACGTTAAGCCCTTGGTCCCGGCTGTCATTTGTCGATCTTTGACAGTCGTTACGGGTCGTCAGAAGCTCGAAAGTCTGACAACCAGCCTTACCAAGGGGTATCGTGTTACCCAGTAACTGGGTTGTGGAGGTCAGATAGGCAGTCGCTCCATGTAAAATACTGGTATTCAGCTGTAAGACTGGAAGCCGATCCCAACATAGTTAGAAAAAGGCTAGGCAGATGATGATGATTCTAGTCGCCCCTTCCAAAAGGTAATTTCTAAAAGGTATCTACAGCATCATTATTATAATAATATCATGTCCCTAAATACGTGATTAAGCTGTTATAATTAAGCTAGATTCAAACATAGCATCACGCTTGTATTCTCAGAAGGGTTAGCCAGAGGTGTACCTATAGTATATACACCCACCCACATCTCGCCAGTTATGTTTTTATATCCCATGTAATAGGGAGTGAGCTTATTGCCATCAACCGTGCACAAATCCAGACTCCGAGCTGCTAGTAAGAAATTCCAGAGGGAATAAAACCAACCAATATAACGTCGGTGATATTCTGAAACCTCGGAACTAACAGTGTTTAAAATCGTGTATTTACAAAAGTAGCAAAATCGAGATTTCGAATTTTCTAATTCATTAATATACAAGGTGTTGTTTTGGACCTGCAAAACATTTTAGGAGGTAATTATGTTAGTGATTCTCGACCCGAATCAACAAAAAAAAAAAAAACAATTAAAAAAAATAAAATAAAAAGAAAAGATAAAATTTAAAAATCTAAAATAAAAAGTATTATTGATTATTGACTTGGTATCGTATTGTTATACGATTATTTACGAGTTTCATAACAACCTCCTGAAATGTTTTGCAGGTTCAAAACAACACCTTGTATATTTTACATAACTAATGCCTACAATATTAAGAGGAATTTATCAATTTAAAAGTTTAAACAATAGAAAGTCAAGTGGTTTAGTAAATATTACGTTTTTCCTCGTTCCTGTAAAATTCACTGCACGCGGTTTTAAACACTGTTAGTTCCGCGGTTTCAGAATATCACCGACGATAACCCAACAACACTTATCCCGGCCCGGAAATCGAAACCAGGACCTCATGTTCAGGAGCATCGTTTGCCACCATTAAACAACGAGGCAGTCCGTGAAATAAGTCTCTACTGGACTATATCTAAACTATATACTATATACTATATCTAAACTAAACTTATATATAAGTTATATATATATAAGTTTAGTTTAGACTGTAGACAACACAACTTAGCTTTTGAACTCAATTCAATTTAGTTGTCGACGTGGCAACTTGGCGAGCCTTATAAACCAAGGGCATACGATAACAAAGTTTAAAAGAACCGCTTCGGCTTCCACCCCTTTGTCAGAAAAGTTTGACAGTTTGCGGTGAAGCTTATTCCCAAATTTTACCTAAGGTTTTAATATGTACGCTTTGTTTTGTTCAGCGTACGTCTGTTTTTGTTCTTATTGTGGTATTTATTGACAGTTGTTGAGGCAATCCGAGAAATAAGTCTCTTATAGACTATAAAGCTTAGTTTTGACAGTATACATCGCAACTTAGCTCTTGAACTAAAGTAAATTTGGATGTCGACGTGGAGAGTCTTACAAACCAAGGGCACGCCACTTTGTAAAATCCTTTAGCGCCTACGGCAACAAAGTTTATAAGAACTGCTTAGCTTCACCCCTCTGTCAGGAAAGTTTGACAGTTTGGGGTGACGTTTATGTCCAAGTTTTGCCTGGGGTTATAAAATGTACAGTCACGAGCACTAATATGTATTCACTGAGCACTTTATTTAATTTACTTAATACAATTTATTTCAGGCCCATAGAAAAATATCTTAACCTAAACGTACATATTTTAATAAACGAAACTTGGGTTAATAAAAAGGTTTAAGACTATGTCAGTACTAGGTACTTCACTTTGCACTAGCTAGACTTTGCTGTCCTGTGGAAATTGTCTGCGGAAGTGATGGAATACCACGTCCTAGGACCAAAAGTCTTCTTCCATGACTAGGGGCAAATAACAGTTCGGTACACGTACGACGAACGCCTTGAAGTTGACGTTCCGATGCGATTGTGTGTGAATAGTGCTTTTCTCCTACTTTATTGATTGTAATTTTATATTGTTACCAACATAGTATTAGGTCTTATCTCAAAGTCGAAATCGTTATTCCACGCTTTTAAATTGTGCTTGTGCTTATTGCATATAAGTCGCAGTCAACTAGCTTAATTAGCCGTTTACTTACAGCCTAACCGTTAGAAGTAGCGCTCGCCGGCCGCTGCCACGGCACCGCTCACTTCGCTCGCTCGGCTCGCGCGCGGTTGGTCACAGTTCTAACCTAACCCATTTGATTAGGGTGCCCTGGCTTAGTTACTGCTACCACTTCGGCTCGCGCGTGGTTGGCACAGTTTTAATTGTCCTTCAGCTATTTAATTGGGTGCCGGCGTTTAATGAACGGCCTAGGCGTCCAATTAGCTGACTAATTTAACCGGCTGCGACATATACATAGGTTTTAGTGCTCTTGACTGTACGCTTGGTTTTGTGTAGCGTACGTCTTGTTTTGGTATAAAATGTTTATCGTATTATCATTTTTATTGACTACAGTTTATTCTAGTTTGCGGAACGGGTACTACTAAATTGAGCAGCTGGTAGTTCTCTAGTGTATTATAAAATGTCGAGTTGGGTAGGGGTAGCAAATAATGTAAAAGGGTTTTAGAAGCCACCTGTCGCGGTCGGTACAGATGAAATTTTTAACTATATTCATTAAACCTGAAACCTACACAATTTATTAATATTGCAGTGTATGACCGGTTTGTATCATTTTATCCGATATAATTTATTTAATACAATTCAAGCTGACTATGGAATGAATTCAATCTGCCTAACCCTATCATTTTACCCTAGTATTTTACATGGAGCGACTGCCTATCTGACCCCCACAACCCAGTTACTGGGTAATACGATACCCTCGGCAAGACTTGTTGTCAGACTTTAGGGTTTCTGATGACCCGTAACGACTGTCAAAGATCTACGAATGATATTCGGGACCCATGCTTTCCGAGGCACGGAGGAGTCTCGGTATCTAAAGATCGTCACCCATCCAGGGACCAACCCCGGCGAGCGTAGCTTAACCTGATGGATCGACCCGTGCGGCTGTTGTTACCAAGCTACGAGCTCCTTTCGACTATGGAATCAATTATTCAGTACTATTAAAATTCACATACCCTCGTGTTGTTTAAAATACATGCATTTTTTAGGCATTACACTATTCAATAACGATTCAAAGTATATTCAATCCATCAATAAAATCCATTCTCCATTAAAAACATTAAAAATAACGTTATAATATAATACCCAATATGTCTGCCTTATTATCGAGCCATACACACTGTCACAAAAAGCGTACGTTTCAATTTAACCCTCCGCGTGCAACGGTTTTGTTATGTTACCCGTAGAGATGTACCCTTTGTTACAATCACGTTTGAGTAACAATAGGGATGGGAATGCAAGGGGATTCACCCCTGCGAACTGTGTATTAGCTTTATTCGGGTTTTATCGATGCCTAATATATGGGCAATGTTTTATCGTATCTGCTTATTAGAGTGAGTAGAATATTGGCGTGACGCAATGTGTTTTGTTTTGGGTAGGTCGTTGGGCGGCTTAAAGCCACATGCTGATTGTTGCATATTTATCATTTTCTATCTAAAACTGTATGTGATAGGCATCATAAAATAAATTAATTGCAATAATAATTACTCCCCAAGGGAGCTAAACAACTGCCGGGGTCGCGGAAAACTGCCGGGGTTGCGGGAAAGTCCAAAAGGGATACCGTGGCCTCTGGCAACACAGGTAACGGAAGGGACATGGGTGGATTTTAGTCAGTAAGAGTCTGACACACCCTCCCGCTCCGCCCAGAGCCGCCGGGAGAAGTTAATTGATAATTTCCCAACTAAAAAAAAAGGGAGCTAAAAAACTGCCGGGGTCGCGGGAAACTGCTGGGGTTGCGGGAAAGTCCGAAAGGGATACCGTGGTCTCTGCCAACACAGGCAACGGAAGGAACACGGGTGGGTTTTAGTCAGTAAGAGTCTGACACACCCAGAGCGGGAGAAGTTATTTGACGATTTCCAATTAAAAAAAAATGGAGCTAAACAAGATCGACCGTAAGCTTTTATTATTCTGCTTGGAAAAAAATGACTTGAACGAAATCTATGTAATTGTATACTATTTATTCTGGAGACAACTCTAAATAATTTAGCCCTATATTAAATTTCTAGGAACTCCCTAAATAAAACAAAATTTTCCATCAACACTCTGGCATATAAATAAGGATAAGCCTACCCATTATTTCCAAAGACCTTGTTTAAATTATCATTGATCTGTATTCAAACCACTTTGGTACGCGTTCGCCTAATCCTTGGAGGATCACAAGGTCTTATTTTGTTTGTACCTCCCGAAAATTTAACAAGAACAACGGAATATCGATGAACCGCGGTATCTAAGATGGATCTCGTGTCAAGGTGAGAACATTATGATTCCATCCTACATAATATAGTGTTTAGCAATTGCCTGAAAATAATAGACGGATTATTGGAACACTCATTTGGGAAGGTTCCGAATTGGTAATAAAGTCATCATCATCATCATTTCAGCCGAAAGACGTCCACTGCTGGACTTAGACATCCAGCGGATTCCTGCGGCCTTCACAAGGTCATCGGCCCACCTTGTAGGAGGCCTTCCAACGCTACGTCTTTCGGTACGCGTCCGCCACTCCAGAACCTTTCGGCCCCATCGGCCATCTGTTCTGCGAGCAATGTGCCCTGCCCACTGCCACTTAAGTTTGGCAATTCTTTGGGCTATGTCGGTAACCTTGGTTCGCCTGCGGATCTCTTCATTTCTGATTCGATCACGTAGGGAAACTCCAAGCATAGCCCTCTCCATTGCCCTTTGAGTGACTTTTAGCCTTTTAATAAGGCCAATTGTAAGCGACCACGTTTCAGTGCCATAGGTCATCACTGGCAATACGCACTAGTCAAAGACTTTCATCTTGAGACACTGCGGTATGTGGGCCGAATAGATATTGCATAGCTTCCCGAACGCTGCCCAGCCGAGTCGGATTCGACGATTGACCTCTTTCTCGAAGTTGGACCTACCTAACTGGACAGTTTGTCCTAGGTAAACATACTCGTCCACAACTTCGAGCATAGCGTCTCCGATCTTATGAGAGTGGGTGTAATATGGGCATTTGACATGACCTTTGTCTTGTCCATGTTCATTTTAAGACCCGCGCTCATGTAATTTCTAACGTGGCAGTATTATCGTTCACGTCACGGCATCGCCATAACACAGGGAAGTAAAATGAATGAAAATATACAGGGTCGTATTAAATTAGTCAGCGGAACTCCGCAGACGTGATGGGTATCGACATCTTAACATGATAAAACAAAAAATAAATGAATGTAATATTTTTTTGTATGGTCATCGTCCGCAAGTAGTATAGTTACTTGAAATAAAGTTTAAAAAATCGTTTTTTTTTTAAACTTCAAAAACGTGATTGATATTGATACCTTAACACGACAAAACAAGAGAAAACAGATTTTCTCAACTCATACTTCAAGTAACAATATCACCAGCTGCCGCTGATCCCCAAAAAAAACTTCAAATCTTTTTAGGATCTCGTAATCATCAAGCAGTGGTGGCCCAGTCGTAACGGCAGCGACTTACGAGTTATATGTCGTAGGTTCGAACCCAGACAGGCCCTTTACTTTGTGTAAATTAATTTATCACCACTACTCTCAAAACGGTGAAGGATAACTTCATGAGGAATCGGCATGTTCTAGAAACAAAAATTCGAAGACATGTGACATCTACCAACCCGTACTTGGCCCGTGTGGTGGATTACGGCCCACTCCCTCTCACAGAGAGGAGGCTCGTGTCACAGCAACAAGGATAATCAACAAGGAACACTTACCGTCTTATTACAAAACAAGGATTATCTTTAGACCCAGGTTTAAATTATTGAGCCATTTTTGAATTTCGAACTTTATTCCGACTACGTTAAAGTTCTTAATGAAAAACTGTCAACTTAGTACCGGACTAAATAGTCAGTTTTGTATAAAGAACTGCATTTCAATCATAGTAAAGTTCTTATTACGAAAACTGCTTCGATGGTTTAAACCATGTCAAAAGAAATCTTTGTTTTGTAATAACACCGTTATAGTTTCGCTATGTCCATCTGTCTGTCCCCAGGTTAGCTCAGAGACGCTTTGTACCAGAAAGCTGTAATTTGGCATGGGTATACATGTTAATCACGCCGACAAAGTGGTGAAATAAAATCTTGAAAGGACGTGTTTTTGGATATTTGAACAAAATTATGGCAGTAGTGTATGTAACGAGATTAAAAGGACACCTGTCACAAGTAATAGGTAGGTTTTACAAGTTATTCATTTTTTTTGTAATTGAACAGACAGGTGTGCTGCTGGGGAGTTTGTTGCGCCACTTCTTCTTCCCAGCTAAAGCACTAGGATGTGGTGAAGGGTGGGCATTTTGGGGGATTGTCTTATGTAATTTTGACGTTCGAAAAGTGCTGATTCTCAGCCTAATTTGAATAAATGACTTTTGGAGAACAAGGTTTCTCAACTACAATATTAAGGTTGTTTTTGAGATAAATTCATCCCAACTACGGAACTCTTCATTGTGCGTGGTCCGACACGCGTTTGGCCGGTGTTTTGTTTTTATTTTATCGTGTTTAGATACCGATACCGATACCCATTATGTCTGCAGGGTTTCTGTAGCTAATTTAATTTAACCCTGTATATGAAGAAGCTTTTAAATTTCCGCCCACAATAACGTTATAACGTGCTTGTGTTTCCACAAATTTTACATTACGTTCTCTGTAATATCGTCACGTTCAAAATGATAAAAGCGCACAATATGTTCGCATTTTGTATGAAAATTGGAATGCAATGGCCACATTTCAAAAATAATAATCAGATGGCCTGATGAGCAATATTTAAGTTCGCAATTTTTTTGCGTATAGAGGCATGAGGAACAGGGTGTAAAGTTCACTCATCCTCTATAGAAAAAAGGAGGATCCTCCGACCAGACAGGTGTCGTGTCTGGTGGGCAACTGCCCGACGGTTGATGTCGGGATGTTGTATATATGCTGGTTGCGCGGTGAACTTTGCTTGCGCAATGCAGAATTTTGCGTGACATCAGTGTGATGCGTAGTTCGCATGTGGCGATGTAGATGGCCGCCATATGCTCATGTAGAACGATTTTTTTGCATTTAATAATAATAGGTCGCAGAAAATACCAACCTTTATTGGAATGCCATACCTACACATTTTGGACATTTTTTATCAACAGCGTTCAATCATGTTTCCAATATTTCAAATTTCGTCCACCGAACTCTGCAATAACAAATGGAACAAAACGTTTGATTTAGCCCATCTCTATCCGCGTTACTCTTGGGATCAAGAGTGAAATATTCCTTTTTGTAACATCTCTACGGATCAATAGTTCTGGATATCATTCATTTGAATAACACGCTAGAGAATCTACATAATCAGCCTATAATGTTCCCACTACTGGGACACAGGCCTCCTCTCTGTTAGAGGGAGTGGGCCGAAATCCACCACGCGGGCCCAGTGCGGGTTGGTAGATGTCACATGTCTTCGATTTTTTGGTTCTAAGACATGCCGGTTTCCTCACGATGTTTTCCTTCACCGTTTTGAGAGCAGTGGTGATGTAATAATTTACACAAAGTAAAGCTCCTGTCTGGGCAAGAACCTACGACATACAACTCGTAAGTCGCGGCCGTTACCACTGGGCCACCACTGCCCCAAATCTAGAGAATCTAGAGATAGAATAAAAGTTGTACCCGTATTATTTTCATAAAATTTCAGCCAATTTGATTCCTAGTATTATTCCCTTTTGGGAAATACAAATATAAGTAGTTTCTTGACAAAAAAACAATTGCCTTCCGAGTTTTATAAGCCTATGGGAACTCGGGTTTTTCATACGATTGATGTTGAGTCATTTACAAAAGAAATGTTGGTTGTTCAAGATACATTCGTAGTGACAGATACATACGTAAGCCGCTTGGGGTTAAAAAAGAGTTGTTTATTTTTGCCAAGAACCATGTTGGATTTTTTTGAAGATATAAATATTTTATTTACATCAATAGGTAGATAAGAATAAAAAAAAAAATATTTGCTCAAACATGTGTATACATACAGAATTAAAATACATGCATGCAAGATCTTAATAAAAGTGGCTCTAGGTACAGATATTATTATTGAATCAATGATTAGACTGTGCATTATCAGCCTGCCATGTTCCCTCTGCTGGGACACAGGCCTCATCTCTGTGTCTTCGAACTTTTGGTTCTAGGACAAGCCGGTTTCCTTCACCGTTTTGACAGCAGTGGTGAAATAGTTTACACAAATATAGAAAAGATAAGGCCATGATCAATGTTCAATGGTTTTCTTACGTAGTTACATACCTAATATGGTTTGAGATCATACATTGTTTGTTTTTTTGTTATATGTTATGACTTAATAGTACAACAGGTGTAGAGTATGGATGTTACATCATCATCATCATCTGCCTAGCCTTTTCCCAACTTGTTTTTTTTGACCCATGTTGGGGTCGGCTTCCAGTCTTGCCGGATACGCCTGAATACCAGTATTTTACATGGAGCGACTGCCTATCTGACCTCCACAACCCAGTTACAATGTTACAATCAGCAATCATTTATTGTATGAGTTATTATGGATTTCAGTAATGTACTATCTGCTGTCCGCGGCTTCACCCGCGTGGCTTTTTCTGAAATAAAAGTAGTCATCTAAGTTACTCCTTATAACATCAGCTATCTGCCAGTGAAAGTGCCATCATAATTGGTCCAGCCGTTTCGGAAATTAGCCGGAACATACAGACAGACAAACAGACAAAACATTTAAAAATAGTTTTTATGTCATAAATACCGTAAATACTGCCATATGAATTTGGTAAAAACTGTTGTTTTGATGTTACATACAGACACTCCAATTTTATTTATTTGTATGAACTGAAAAAGAAATGAAAATGAAAATGGTTTATTATTTTATCAACTCTAACAACTAGTGACTGGAGCAGAAGAAAAACATGAATTGTTCTATAATAGCAATAAAAAAGTTAATGCATACAAAGCTAGTCCTGTAAATATTTCATTTACTGTACATTCAATCTGTGTTCTTTTGTAAAAGCCAATTATTTTTAAAAGAAGGTTTGGTAAACCATTTACTGTTGTCTTGTTTTATTTTTTTAATTTGTTTACATCGTTAAGAGTCCAATCATGTTTAGGTGTACAAATATTTCCATAACATTAAAAAGAATTAACTACAAGAAAAATCGGAAAATTACCTAATCATATAAATTTAATATTAGTGTCAGGAAAATGCCGAAATTATTCAGTCAACAAAAAAAAATTCGGCTAGAAATTCGGAGACACTATGATATCCCCTATTTAATTGACGCTTGAATGCCTTAATATTTAGCTCCTTCCAACGTTTAAGCAATTTTTTAAGTACCTGGTACTTCTTGACAGGCTACACTGTCTCCTCCCATACCATAATTATTTTTAAAAGAGTAACCGTGGAGTTTCTTGCCGGCTCTTCTCCATAGGAAACGACCAACTGGAACCGTGCACCTAGCTTCTGACGTTTCATAAGTGCCCATGTAGGTTTATGTGAAATAAAATATGTTATTTTTTTTCCGAATTTTTGATTTTATTGAACGCTTCTGAAGTTAAGAGACACCAGAACAGTCATTCCTCTTCTCTATGAAAGGGAACAATGGAGGGAGCATTGGAGACATTATTTCATAATTAATTCATAAATTCATAGTGAAGCTGGCTTGTCGGATGATTTAGTTTAGTTTTATTCCTGTTTACTCAATATTCAGTCTTGATTACTTAGCAACAGAAACACAAGGTCAAATATTTACATCTTTTCAGGTCTAATAGCGCGTTTCTCTCAGTAAAATTCTTAGTACCAACGAAATGGAAGTTTCGTAGTTATGTTTAAAATAAATCAATCAATTGAATACGTTTTATTTTATTGGTCGGATGTTATTCTAATGTTATTTGTATGTGTGTTTATAAGAAGCCAATGTAACGAGTGAGTCATTGGCTAAGGTCAGAGCATAATGAAATTTATGTACTAGGTATATTAGTGTATCTGCGCGTTAATATGTGGCACAAACAGGAATATATTATTATGAAAACCAGATTTAAATGGGGACACATTTCAATCCGGTTTTAATAATAATAGTTATATTTTCATCTATCTGTGATTAATATTAGATACGCACCAGAATTCAAAATTCACAATTCAGTATTCTCAATTCAAACTTAAGGGTCGGTTAATCGCCGATGACCTTGGTCATACAAAACTGCGTCGCGATCACTCCGCGGCGCCGCGCGCCGCCCTCGCCGTTCGGTTTCATAGGGAATATTTATTTTTAGTAACGAAAACATACATAATCAGCCTATAATGTTCCCACTGCTGGGACATAGGCCTCCTCTTTGTGAGAGGGAGTGGGCCGTAATCCACCACGCGGGCCCAAGGTGGGTTGGTAGATGTCACATGTCTTCGAATTTTTGGTTCTAAGACATGCCGGTTTCCTCACGATGTTTTCTTTCACCGTTTTGAGAGCAGTGGTGATGAAATAATTTACACAAAGTAAAGCACCTGTCTGGATTCGTACCTACGACCTACAACTCGTAAGTCGCAGCTTTTACTACTGGGCCACCACTGCTCATTCAACGAAAACATGAATATTTGAAAAAATCGCAGATAAAATTATAGAGAATAAATTAGTCTGTGTATACAAAAAAAAAGTTCCTAAAATAGAACGAGCTAGCGCTTTGGATCGTTATTAAAGAATTAGCATTGCCATTCAACGTGGCAATGCTGCCAGTCTTCCGGGCACGTTTCCGGATGATAGCGATGTAGATGAGTACTTCGAGGCCGTCCCTTTTATTTTTGTATATTTGTATAGTTAGTTATGTCATTTAGTACAGCCCGATTCAAACTTTATGGCTGCTCGGAACAAGAGGCGAGGCGCTGCGCAGTAACAATTTCACGTGTCAGCGGGGGTGAGGGGTGCGGTACTGCGCAGCGAGTAGCGCACTTCAGAGCCGACATCAAGTTTGAATCGAGCTGTACCTCGTGTAAATAGTAGTTTTTTATTATTTTAAAATAAATTATACTTTGAGTTGCGTTAGTGAATTCGAAGATTACTAAAGACTTGGGTTGTATGCCCTTGTCCTGACCTATCATAATGATCCAGCTAGAGAAAGATGTCATGCGGGGCCAATCACGTTTGATATATTTTCTTGACTTGTATGATTCGTAGTGGTAATAACACTGACTGCACATACGCTAAAGTATGCGTTACACTAATAGTTTTAAAGACTGATTTTTTTAAGGGTTGGAATTAAAATAAGATCTCTATTAATAAAACCCAAAAAAATCAAAGTTTTTAAATTCATAATAGCCAATGTTTTTAGTGTCGCAATTAAATTCTATAAAAAAATTGTGCAACAGTTTTTTAGTATAATTGCCATAAAAATGCACTTAAATTTTACATTTTCACATTTCGCGCGTAGTTTGACGAAAATGCTGGAGGCAGTGGACGCCATATTGCTCTGTGGTCATGACGTCAGTTGGCTGTGTAAACAAATGCCCTGATATTTTTTATGATAATTGTATATAATTTAAAATAAGTTATTATTCTACTTATCGTTAGTGTGCTGTTAATTTAATTTAAATTACGTTACGAAAATAATAAAAGTACAAAGCCTATATACGCCGATCAGCTGTTGACTTCTTAGTTTACACAGCCGTATGAGGTAATAACATGGCGGCTTCTATTTCATGGTGTTATTAGACAGATTAGAAAAACTGAAAACTTTAAATAAAATTATAAAATTTATTTTGTTATTGCCTAAACTATCTCAATAATATATTTATAAATCTTCCTCATATAGAGTAAAATACCCTATTCTCCCGCTTCTTTGCATACTTAGTGGAAAACTATTGGGAGACATTCGCCGAGTCCCACTGGGAAAACACGGGTTGAATAATAAAAAAAAAAACTTGGCTTTGGCAATTTTTCACAATATAATTCGAATAAGCTAACTGAAATCCGTTAAGACCTAATTTCACATTCAAAATAACTTAGATCTAACCCAAATGTAAGTCCAATATATATCCTCTAAAGGTGACTCCACAAGTTGTCTCCGATCTATCCTCGCTAGTCATTTGCGATTCAATGAGTTGTCTGGCACTCTGTCCTCTAGCCTGGACAGTGGACACCAATTGACAAGGTTGCTGTTTTGCATAAGCTCGGATGTTACGTCCGAATTGAATTTGTTTTTGTGACTTTATTATTTCTTAAAGAGTCCATCAGCAATATTATACTATTCAGTTTGGAAATGTCCTTCAAAAAGGTCTTTTTTTTTTGGGTGGGAAATCATCAAATAACTTCTCCCGCTCTGGGCGGAGCGCGAGGGTGTGTCAGACTCTTGCTGACTAAAACCCACCCGTATTCCTTACATTGCCTGTGTTGCCAGGGGCCTCGGTGACCATTTAGTACCTTCCCGCGATTCAAAAAAAAAAAGGTCTGGCGCGTAGTATTTGCAAACGGCACGTGTATGCATCGCTTATAGGTCGGGTTGGTCCATTTTGGCTCAGGATCAAGTTGATTGGAAAAAAAAAGTTAGATCTTTGCCCTGTGTGGGACAATACAAGCTGATTATTATTTTTGTAGAAATATACCCGATTTTTTTGCAACAGGTATAAACATACATACTGCCTAAAACTAAAAATTAACCATAATCTTCCCAATATAGTCCAATAACATGCCTATCTACGATATATAAAACATTAACATCAGCAATAACAACGAAAATTAACTCAGACATTGAACACCACAACATAATGGCAGAGGAGCAGAAGGGATGCAGTTAATTATTGATTCTACTATCCATAAACATGGCACCACAAAGTACCTGGCAAACATGGCACCAAAAAAGCTTTCGACAGTGTACCACAGTCCTGGTTGATTTATTTATTATCCTATAAATTTCTAGTATTTGTATAAAAAAATACAAGGTGTCGTTTTGCATCCTCGTCAAATTTCAGGAGGCTGCTATGAAAATCATATATAATTAAATAAAATTATACCTGCTCAATAATTAATACTTGTTTTTTTATTTATTTTAGTTTGACAGTATTTTAGAATACAACACTTTCACAGAACATAATCACCCTGTTGCGTGTGCGGTAGTGTGTGTAAAAGGGGAGTTACAGTGCGGTATCACACGGGCTGCGTTTTAACATGGGTGTTGCACACATCCGAAAATTAGAAAAAAGAAAAAAAAAAAAGATTTACTTATTTTATTATTACTTACTTATCTTTTATTTTTTGATTTCCAAACCAAAAAAAAAATGCCAGTTTCCGAAAATTAGAAAAAAAAATACCCTCTTATTTTATTATTGATTCGTGTCGAGAATCATTAGCATAGTTACCTTCTTAAATTTGACGAGGTTGCAAAACGACACCTTGTATAACTCGAAAACAATAGATTTCCTACGAAACATAATGCCACTGTGGAAAACCACACTTCAAATAAATTGCAACCACAATAATATTACAACGCGACAAAATATTTATCAAGAAACCATCTACCAAGGTGATTCGCTGAGTCCCCTGTGGTTCTGTCTCGCACTAAACCCTCTGTCTCATGTGCTGCAGCGCTGTCGGGCCGGATATTGTGTCAAACACACTACAGAACAAACAACAGTCTCACATCTCAATTACATGGATGATATTACACTATATGCACAAACCGAAAAAATATATGAATAAACTAATAGAAGCTACATCAGAGTTTAGCCTAGATATAAACATGCAATTTGGCCTGGATAAATGATAATGATTTTATTTCTTTAAGTAGGTTTTTACAAACACTTTTACACGTCTAACATATTTTTTTTAAACTAGATGAGTTCGGCGTTTCCTATCTGACTACTCTGAGAAGAAAGGCCGAAACAAACTCAGAGGTCACAGTCTCTTTTAATTAATAATCTTGGTCAGATCATGTGAAGACCATGTCGATTGGTGTCTGAAATGGGCTTTTGATGAAAGAACCACACATATTGAGTGGACCTATCCAGTCAGTGCACGCATTTGTCAGTAGTTGTGCAGCTCAACTCAGAACTAAAGGAGCTCAACGATTCAACGAACAATACCAAAGAAAGGACATAAATGTAAAACACTTCATATCGTACACAGGGCTACATATCAAACTATACATTTCCAGCATAAACTGATCTCGCATTGTATAGGATTTCCGTAGAAAGGTCAGGTTATACTGTAAATTTATAGCTTGATATGTAGCTGTGCGTACGTGGAAAGATACGGCCTGATTATTATTTGTATTACGTGTATGAACATTCATTTATGAAGCTTAATGTGTAGGAATCGTAGTGTGAGGCGCACTGAAGCTTCTACCTTTTCTAATGGATAGAGGCACAAGTTTATATCGGTATGCCCAATGATCCAGTAGCAGTATTTTCCATTCAAATTAGCTTATAATGACCATATTTGTTACTTTCTTCAGGGTGTTGCGGTTAAGTATTATAATAGAATTGATGCCTAGAAAGGTACAATTAACTGTACGTTGTTTTAAAAGTAAGTAATGGGTACAAAGACTTCAATAATGGGACAAAGATGTCTTTTTTGTGTCAGTTAGGGGAAGAAGGTAAGACAGCGTTCAAATGAACACTGCTCTGGTAGCATTTTAAGGTCTACATACCCGTGCGCGTTCCGGGACGGCACTGTGGCCTACTGGGCGTTTTATTCGGAAACCCTTTTTTAAAAACAGTTTGTCAATGAAAAACGAACGAACAGTTTCTCGACGATCCAACAATAGGTTTAAAAACGAACGGAATAAATATAGCTCTTCATTTCATTCTCTGATCGGTCGCAATCGCAAAACCAACGTCAGGTTGTTATAATATTGGTTCTATGCGGGTGACGTTTTTGAATTGACAGATCTAAATTAATACTCCGTTTACTGTTTACACGATAATAGTAAACGGTTAAAAGTAACTACTTTTAATTTGACGTTACGAGTAGGTTAGCTAAAATAAATCTTATTTACATTATTACACAATTCAAACTTAGTTGTAGAAGATTGAACAAAACCGAAGGAACTGAGAAAAACTAGTATTTTTGGGTCTGCACTGCAGAAACGTTCGTTTTCTGTTTTAAAATATAATCACTTGACGCCAGCTAACGAACGCATCATGGCGAGGAAATTGAAAAAATGTTTTATTTTACTGTTTCTTAGAACAGTTTGTCGTTTCTGAAAAACGGTTTCGTTTCGTTCCACAAAACAACCTGGAACGACTATCGCCTACTGAACGTGGAAAAGGAAATATGCAATCAGGTTGGCGATTTTCAATTGACCTACAGTTTACTTAGGCTCGAACTAATATCAAACTATTTGGACGATAGCAATACACATTACCCAGAACTTACGTGTTTGATGTGGTTTATGCAAAAAGGCAAAAGGGACCGGACCAATAGGAAGAGCCTAAAAACAATATATATTCATTAGGTGACATCAGAGGACCAAAAACTTCTAATAAAGGGAAAACAGAAATAGGGATAAACGATATAAAAAAGTGACGATGAAACCAGTCAATTTTATTTTAGGTGCAATGTCCAGTTTTTCGTCTATGGGTACATTGTGCTTGCGCTGTATATGACGTAGATGATGGTGAGGTAGTGCTTCTCTGTGAACGAATGTTCTGACATTTTTTTAAAGGTCCGCATTACTTAAGTAAACTTTATTACTGTATAAAATGTTCTACATACAAAAAATTGCCAGTTATTATTATTTTCCTCACTATTATGACATAGGTAAAGCTTATCGCCCCAGTGCGGTGCCATAACTATCTAGAATTACAACTAACAATACAGGGGACCATAACGATCTAGCTTAACAGCGTACAATAAAAAGGAGGCCATGTGTTATATTCCTAGAGAGTAGGCTAATAAAGCCTAAGCGATAAAAGCTAGATAAAAATGAAATAAGTTAATGTAGGGCCGGCCATATTCCGCTAGTTCTCGGTGAAGGTAAACGGGGTAAAGGTGTGCGCAGCATTTGTGCGGGAAATTGTATCGAAAAATACCTTTAGTGGCACTCCAACGCCAGGAATAAAAAGAAAACTGGTGCGTAGGCACCATAATTGGTGCTTATGCACCACTTTTTTATGTATATTATATTTCCTCTCGCTTTCTGTGGGAGATGAGATTTCGTGAAAAGATGTTACAGGTTTCGTAGTAAACAAGGAACCCTTGTAGTTTCGCCATGTCCGTCTGTCTGTCTGTCTGTCTATCTGTGTGTCTGTCCCCGCTGTAGCTCCGAGTCGCTTAGTACTAGAAAGCTGTAATTTGGCATAGGTATATATATCAATCACGCCGACATCATCTGCCTAGCCTTTTCCCAACTATGTTGGGGTCGGCTTACAGTCTTACCGGATACAGCTGAATACCAGTATTTTACATGGAGCGACTGCCTATCTGACCTCCACAACCCAGTTACTGGGTAACACGATATCCCTTGGTAAGACTGGTTGTCAGACTTTCGAGCTTCTGACGACCCGTAACGACTGTCAAAGATCTACAAATGACAGCCGGGACCAACGGCTTAACGTGCTTTCCGAGGCACGGAGGAGTCTTGGTATGTAAAGGTCACACATCCACGGACCAACCGCGGCAAGCGTAGCTTAACCTGATCGATCGACCCATGCGGCTGTTTTTACTTAGCCACAAGCCCCATTTTAATCACGCCGACAAAGTGCTAAAATAAAATCTAATAAAATAATAAATTATGTTACCTCCCTTGCATGTAATGTGGGGATGTTATTTTTCTCGTCATCCCATGGTGTGGGGTATCGTTGAATAGGCCGTACAAAAATATTGCAGGTCTGTGAACACCACTTTTCGATTCAAGGATCCGTTTGCGTAATATTAAGCATTAAAGCGATAAGGCCGCCCATTGTATATTTTGTAGTGTTTGATTTATTTTTTGTCATGTATTTTTTGTGGTGTACAATAAAGTATATATAAATAAATAATTAAATAATAAATAAAGTGCTAATTTTTGTTAGAGTCAAGTGTCCCCCCCCCCTCTGCCAGCTAAATGGTTGTTTATGGAGATGTGAAAAATTTCATGGCAGTAGTAGATATAATGAAATTAAAAGGAAAACTATCACAGCTCGGTGGGCTATACGAGTTAACGAGTAATATTCGACCAACTTAATTTTGCAGTTGGTGAATTGACCGTGACGTATATCGATGTATGGGAGAACATGTTTTTCAACTACAATGTTAAGTTTGTTTTTGGGACAAAGTCATCCCAATTTCTATTGACCGGCCTATCCAACAATACCCCACACCAGGTGACAGACGAGAAAATAAACTATCATCCCCACATTACGTGCAAGGGAGGTACCCTAATATTTCTTTTTTCAAGATCTTATTTTAGCACTTTGCCGGCATGATTAATATGTATACCTATGCCAAATTACAGCTTTCTAGTACTAAGCGTCTCTGAGCTACAGCGGGGACAGACAGACAGACGAACATGGCGAAACTATAAGGGTTCCTTGTTTTTTACGGAACCCTAAAAAGCCACACGGGCGAGGCCACGGCAAGAAGTAATAATCCATAAAGAATCCTAGCTTAAATATTTATATACGCATCACACAGATCTAAACTAGTCCTAACACACAAATCATAGTGACACTTGAATGATCAAATACTGGACATGTTAGTACTGTTTCAATATTTTCTTTTCCCATGTTATTGAGATGATGTTTGAGTAGATAATCTTTGATATATTGTCATATGGTTCAATGTAATGGAATATTCTCTTTGCGTTTGTTTTAACCTTGGACTACGGGAGGTGATAAATGATTTTATTTCTGTAAGTAGGTTTGTACAAACGCTTTTACACTTCACTCATATTTTAAAAACTAGATGATGTCGGTGTTTCCTATCTGACTACTCTGTGAAGAAAGGCCGAAACGAACTCAGAGGTCACAGTCTCAGATAATTTGAAGACAATGTAGATTGGTGTCTGTATGGTATTTTGAGAAAATAACCACACAGATTTAGTGGACCTGTCCAGTCAGTGCACGCGTTTATGAGTAATCGTGTAGCTCAACATAACTTAAGGAGCTCAACGATTCGACGATCAATACCAATAAATGATATTTGGGGAGGCAGCGTAAATTACTCAAACTGCCAGGTCAAGATTAAAAATAAATGAGACAGAAAAAAAAAAAAAAACAATGGACATTCACAAAAAATAAAATAATATAATAGTTTACAAAGTAAATATTCATTCAGTAAAATACGAAAATACATAAATGTAAAAAAAAAAATACAAAGAGGTTACTTATATGTATGTAGATAGGAGCAAAGATTTAAATCGTTAAATTGGCCCTCATCGTAAGTAATTATGTCGCGCAAAAAATATCAATAATGAGAAGAATAAGCTCATACATCCCGTATTATTCGTTTTATTTGTTTTCTTGGCAGCATGCGAAATTGTGTTTCAGAGGTATCAAAACGAAACAAAAACACGACTACCTACGCGACTAATGTAACGATTTAAATCTTTGGTTATGAGGATCTTTGGTGATGTGGTGATCTTGGCAAGGTGCACAACCGGCCATTTTTACGGTCTAGCGGTATATGCTCAAAATCTGTTTGCGTTTGATATTCCATTATATTATACAGGTTGAAATTGAAAACTTGCGACAAACTGAAATGGGACATTGTATACATCATTATTAACAACTTTTACTAAGGGACCAAAGCTGTAATCCCAAAAAAAAAATCTGCTTTTCCTACATTTTGATGAGGTATTGCGAACATAAATGTAGGGGACAGCAGTTTTTTTTTTGGGATTGTAGCTTTGGTCCCTTAATAAAAGTTGTTCATAATGATGAGTACAATCTCCCATTTCGATTTGTCGCATGTTTTCAATGTCACCCTGTATATTTGCGTAAGTCCTTTAAGGCTTACCGTAGTTTTTCCTAAAAATTATGATTTCCAAGAAAAAATATTTCGTGAAATGAAAAATAATTTTCCATTTCCACCGGGTACTAAATCAATTTGAAAGAAAAAACCAATCTTTAGAATTTAATTAAAAAAACTGTCAATGTGTGTATTCGTCGTCTTTCTTAATATCCTGGCAACGGAAGTAATTCCCAGCGCGTGCCATAAAAAGGAAGACTTAATTAAAAGAAAATCTCTACTAGCGATGAAAAGAATTTTCCTTTAGAAATTAGCTCTCTACTTTTGTATGGAGTCAAGAACATTTTTCCTTTCAAAAGTATTTAATTAAGCTGCCTTTTGCACGGTGTCGCGACCTCATCTCGGGGAAAATCGATGTCAAATACTTGTCAAAAATTCCCCATGACACCACTGAACTCGACACCGCTAGTTGTGTCACTTTTTTTTTTTTTTTTTTTTTGAGGGTGGGAAATCATCAAATAACTTCTCCCGCTCTGGGCGGAGCGGGAGGGTGTGTCAGACTCTTACTGACTAAAACCCACCCGTATTCCTTCTTGTTGCCTGTGTTGCGGGGGCCTCGGTGACCCATAAGTACCTTCCCGCGACCCCGGCAGGCATCGGCCCTAGTGGACCCCTACTTTTGTGCTGACGACATCTCTTTGAGGCGCGCGTGGAATACGACGCGCCATCGACCCGGGCCTGGTCCTTACCGGACGGTGAGCTACCCATTGCTCACCGTCCGCAAGCCCGCGCCTACGGTGGCCGGAAATCCGCCCGGGATTCCCGACGCCCTGGGCGTCTCCTGCGGCGGCTAGGGGCGAGAGGGCGCGAAACTTGCCTTTCCCTCAACCGTCCCGCCTCCTCCTTTGCGAGCATTACTGCTTCGCAGAAGGAGGTGACGGCTGCCCATGCCCTCTCGCTCCGTACCATGGCCTGAACCAGGGCCGGACGCGAGAGGTCTCTGCCGCCGATCGCCTCCACGAGGACACGGCGGTGCTCTGCCCAAGCCGGGCAGACCTCCACCGTATGCTCCACCGTGTCCTCCAGGCGATCCACACAGTGGTGACACCCGGACGTTTCCTCCCGCCTTATCCGACACAGGAACCTCCCGAAGCTGCCGTGTCCGGTGAGGACCTGCGTCACGCGGAAGGTGAGGACGCCGTGGCGCCTCTCCAGCCACTCCTCAAAGAGGGGACTTATCGCCGCAATCGTGGCGTGCCCAGCACTGGGTTGCAACAACCGTACTTTCCATGACGCCATGAGATCCCGCCGGAGCTCCGTCCGCTGTGCCGCGATTTCTCGCGGCAGCGGGCTTATGCCCCGGCGTTTCGCCTCCTCGCGCCACTCCCATACGTGCGCGAGGACTTTTGCCTCCAGATCCCATGGCGGCAATCCGGCAAGGAGGCTCGCTGCCTCACAGGAAACCGTGCGGTATCCTCGGACCATCCGGATGGCCATGACCCTTTGGGCCGCGCTCAACCGGCGAGCTGGCCGCAGCGCCAGAGAGCGCGCCCATACAGGTGCCCCGTAGAGGGCCATGGACCGCACGACCCCCGCGTAGAGCCTCCGGCAGGAGGCGTTTGGACCCCCTAGATTGGGCAGGAGCCGCTTCAATGCAGCGCCCGCCCGCTCCAGTTTGGGAGCCAAACGTCGGAAATGCTCCACGAAGTTCCACCGGCTGTCGAGGACGAGTCCCAAGTACTTCATCGTCGACTCGACGCCGATAGAAACCCCTCCTACCGTTATTTGGGACCCCAACGGTGGCGCGTTCCGAGGACCATGAAAACACATGGCCTCGGACTTGTGCAGGGCCACCTCGAGTCCCAATTGCCGGATCCTTTCGACGATTGTCGCAACCCCGCGTGCCGCTAATTCGGCCGCCGCCTGGTGCGACCTCCCCTGCGCCAGGACCAACGTGTCGTCAGCGTAGCACACTACGCTGACGCCGCTAGGGAGGTCGGCGCGCAGCACCCAGTCGTATCCGATGTCCCACAGATGCGGCCCGAGGACCGATCCCTGTGGGACACCGCACGACATGACACGCGTGTCACTTGGAATGATCATTGAATGAATGAATGAATGAATGAATGAATGAATTAGATAATAAATAATAATAAATAAATAATAAAAAAATAAATAAAAAAAAAACATCAATGAATCACGATTCCCCGTGACATCACCGAAGTGATGGCTTATCTGCTAATTATGTATAACATAATTTGACGAATATGACGATTTAATGTCGCGATTTTATTTTTAAGTTTTTCATTTAAAGGTTTTAAATTGGTTAATTCATTGTTTATTTTAAATGAACATTAGGTAACCGACTGTTTTTTTAGTTATTGATTGTGTTTTTTTTTTGCGTTTACTTAAAAACGAATTCGTTTTACTCAAGCAAACGAGTGGTGTCATGGGGAATGAATGGTAAATTCGAGGTATTTTTGACAGAATAGATGTAGACCGAGGTTGGGATGCGAACGTTCCTAAAAAAAACGAGAGCATTGCACTTCAGATTATATTTTATTTTTATTCCAAAATTCTCATTCCTGCATAACGAAATACCACAAACTGCTATCTTAAAACCAACCACCACCCGCATTCACTTGCTGTACCATCCATTTGGCCAAACAAACACACATAGCCAAGCTTTCTAGGCCAGTCCAGTCCTTTGGCATAAAACCCCGCTTTCTTCAGTAAATTCAGGCTGTATTCAAGCTTTAGATTGTACAAAGGCGTCACAGCTACATTCTCATTAAGTTTTCAGTGGGGGAAGCTCGTACGTGCTTTGGGAGATGACTTGGTACTGTGAGCAAAATAGATTAGTAGGCGGGCCAACTTTGTATGCTTTCAGCAGAGTGCGTGTGGTGAATGACTCAATCTGTTATTTTGAATACGTTGTGAAATGCTTAGAACGACCTATATACAGGGTAGCAGAATGTAACCATGAATTCAGCACATGACTCTAGGCCCCATAGCGTAGAGGTTTTCGGTCGGTTATAAAAAAAAACAGCTTTTTCATAGAAAAGTGATTGTGCCTATGCGGTCAAAATGTATGGAACAGCAAAATTTGTTTTTATAACCAATGATAAATTTCATCGCGGGAAGGTACGAAAGGGTTACCGAGGCCCCTGGAACCACAGTCAACGGAAGGAACACGGGTGGGTTGCAGTCAGTAAAAGTCTGACACACGCTCCGCCCAGAGCGGGATAAGTTGTTTGATAATTTGCCATGCAAAAAAAAAAAAATCATGTAGTTAATCCATGGTAGCAGGTTGTGGGTCGATGGCGCTGCCACCCTGTATAAAAAATAAATGAATACTAATAAGATTAGTGTTGATTTGGTCAACCGAACAGAACAGCTAGCATGACATTGAAAAAAAAACTAAGCTGGGTATTCGTCAGGAAACAAGAGCTTAAATCGAAATAATTTAATCAAACCGATGGCTTGAATTTGGTAATTCGCAAAAAAACTGCATTTCTACTAAGCAGAGTACGAGAAACTAGCAACAGCATCCTCAAAATAATAGGGAAGGATGTTACCTGTCCAATTAAAAAAAAAAAATGTTGATTTGGTCAACCGATCAGAATAGCTAGCATGACATTGAAAAAAAACTAAATTGGGTATTCGTCAGGAAATAAGAGCTTAAATCGAAATAATATAATCAAACCGATGGCTTTAATTTGGTAATTCGCAAAAAAACTGCATTTCTACTAAGCAGAGTACGAGAAACTAGCAACAGCATCCTCAAAATAATAGGGAAGGATGTCACCTCTCCAATTAAAAAAAAAAGTTGGTGAGGACGGTGATAAATTAATGTCATAATGAATCACCAATATTGTGTCACTTTGCTAACAATAGTAGATAGTATGTCATTATTGCAATGACTAACACATTGGATCTTAATTATTCTGAATTAAAGAATAATAATTATTATTAAAATATCACTCGTTATTTACCAGTAATAAAGCCACAAGAATAATTAACTGTTCTCGAGGCAGAAGCAATAGTGAAACAATTGCTCTGTATATGCAATGCACTGGACAGACAATTTGCTATTCATGCAAATAGTGATGATTATAACTTTCAAATCAAATCAAATCAAAAATATTTATTTGCCAGAATACGCTACAGTAGATGTTACAGTAGTTTTCGTTTCAGCATATCCTGTCATTATATGGCGTGCAAATACATTTCATGTCAGAGATAAAGTCAATAGGATTATTATCAGAGACATAGTCAATAGGATTTTAAAGGAATACTATTGACTTGTCCTCTAAATATTCCTTAATAGTGTAATATTTTTTGCTATAAGTTAAAACAGTATTTTTTTGAACAATGTCAATGGTAAATCTTGAAGGGAATTTGGTAAATGTTTGTATATTATAAATATTATAATAGACATGCAATAGATATTTCTCTTAAATAATTTTAACTCACTCACTCTCTTTATTTTTACTTACCTGCATACCAAACTCTTTTACCGTGAGTACAAACGATGTGTTTGCGAAGTTAATACAGACATTTTGTGCAGTATATCAGGATTAGTACTAGATTGATGTGAAAGAAACGGTGGTGGTAGGCAAGGAACTATTACGCCACAGTGAGGCTCTGCCGAACCTTTCGGGGGATATAGGCCATCATGCCAGTAATGCTTTGTGAGGTGTTAATCTTAATATGAAAGCACCTTCTGTCCAATCTCAGGTTAAACCTTTCATCTGGCGCGCATAATATAAACCTATCAATCAAACCCGTTATCGGATAATATAATTCCTATAATAAAAATGGTTAAATTCGCCTTGAAGAACAGACTCAGAACCTAGCTGTAAAATACACTAATGTAAATTGATGTTAACCTTTTGTATACCTTTAGAGTGTCATATTCGCGAATGGCGAAAAAGCTCTTTAAATAAAGCTTAAAAAAAAAAAAACCATTCATCATATTTTAGGGCTTTGTGCTACCCGTAATAGGTATCAACAGGAATTGTCTATTTGATATGCTTTTTTTTTGGATGGGAAATCATAAAAAAAGTTTTTCCGCTCTGGGCGGAGCGGCAGGGTGTGTCAGACTCTTACTGACTAAAACCCACCAGTATTCCTTCCTGTTGCCTGTGTTGCCAGGGCCCTCGGTGACCCTTTAGTACCTTCCCGCGACTATTTGATATGCTAAGAGTGATACAAGCAACTATATATGGTTATGTAAATTCTTGAGGTGCATCAAGAGACTGACCATTGTTATCAGGCAGTTACTATCATTTTAATTAACTTCTCTTTGGTTTAGTGGTCGCAAGCGCTTCTGCTGAGCATGAATTCCTGGGTTGGATTCCCAAGTCAGGCAAAGTGATATTCGGTTTTCCTATCTAGAATTTCTCAGTAGCAGCCCGGAGTCTGGATTTGTGCCCGGTTGATGGCAATAGGTTCGCTCCTTATTACGTATATGAGACTTAAACATAACTAGCGTAATCATCATCATCATCATCATTCCAGCCGAAAGACGTCCACTGCTGGACCTAGGCCTCCCCCAATAGGGAGGGTTTGCCATAATCGCCACCCTTGGCAGGCGGGTTGGCGATCGCAGTATGGTGTTAAAATGCATAGAGAACGCTGCTGCCCATTCTCTAGTAGTCTAGTCCCTTAGTTGCCTTTTACGACACCCACGGGAAGAAATGGGATGGTGCTATTCTTTACGTCCGGCACCACACGGAACCGTCCGGCACTACACGGAACCGTCCGGCACCACACGGAACTAGCGTAATGTGGGTTGACTATATGGTATTATGGTACACCTCTGCTCAACCCTTTGGGGAAATAAGGCGTGATGTTATTTTATTTAATTAATGTTTTGGGTGTACAAATTAGATTAGGTAAACACATTCGGAAACCGCAATGCAGGCAGACGATGAGACGATCAAGTGTAATTTAACATAAGTATATTTACCTAGTGTCACACCACTTTGTTTCGTGTCTAGGTGTGAATGCACGAGAGTGTCCATCCATTTATTTTAAAAGTACTTAAAACATCGTAGTTTATATATTATACTTTTAAAATATATATATATATATATATATATATTATACTTTTATATTGTACTTTTAAAATAAATGGATTCTCTTTTGTGTTGTATGCAGTTTTGTATACGTTAGTGAGTTTTGAAGGGCATGTATTTAATCGAAACTCTATTCATTCCCATTTTGCGCTCCTAAAAATATGATTGGACATTCTAATATAATGATTGCACGTCTTTTTGTGAACCTCAAATAATTCCCTTTTTGGGGTACTAAAATACTAGCCAAGTAACTGCGACTAATTTGGGCGTACTGCTTGTCGTCCGTTGCCCCGACATCGCTCGCTTCGCTCGCTCGGCTCGCGCGTCACAGAACCAACCTAACTTACCTCGTTTGGACGGGGTACCCTAGCTTAGTAACTGCGACCAACTGTGAGTAAATGTTAAAAAGAGGCTAAAAAAATTGGGAAGTTTGTTACAGATGTTCTATGTCACGAAATCCGTTTGGCTATGAATGTTGTCAAGCGTGCACATGCACATTGTTTTTGTGTGCGTAACCTCGAGAGCGCTCAGTGTCGATCGGGACACGGTCCGGATCAGTAGTGGTTTTTAGTTCGCGCCAAATTGTTTCACGGAGTAAGGTCAGCATGGCAACAAAACGAAGAAGAGTTGTCCATAGTGAGGTAATATTTATTTATACGTTTTCAATTAAAATGTTATACAAAGATACTTAATATAGCAATAGAAGTATTTATAAAATGAATGTTTTTTTTGTGTTATAAAATGTTTATATTACTTAATTATTTTGTTTACATTTTGTTTTAGGGTCGAAACATGATAGCTAGTGTTTATCATTTTCTGCGAGAAGAATATGAATTTACAAAATCATTAATGGAACTCAACTGTGATTTGTCTCATTTACGAGACATTACACGCCGTACAGCTGAAGCTACGGGTGTGAGCCAAAAAACAGTTCAAAGAATATTAAAAGAAGAGAAGGAATTGCCATCCACTTCATCAAAATTCACTTCACCACGCCACGCCACTTCTTCTTCCCAGCTAAAGCACAAGGAAATGGTGAAGGGCGGGCGTTTTTGGGGGACTGTCTTATGTAATTATAACGTTCAAAAAGTGCTGATTCTCAGCCTAGTTTCAACAAATTACTTTTGATTTTGATTTAGAGGATGAGTTAAATGTTTCTTGTTGGTTATATTTTGAAGTTTAGATCGGTACAGACATGCAGTACCTAAGTTCATGTCTATATTAGTCTAATTTATATTGTGAACAGAACATTCTGTATGCACCGTTATACTATACCTAGACTTAGCTTTTTCCATTAGTATCAATATATCGCAATTGATGGATCACCGACAAACTGATATTATGATGGAAATGGCTGAGAAATGTGGTGTCACCCATTACCAGTTAATTTTATCATAATAAATTCCTTTTCTGTTATACAAGGTATCGTTTTGCATCCTCGTCAAATTTCAGGAGGCTGCTATGAAAGACATGTAGAATCAAATAAAATTACGATACCTGCTCAATAATGAATAAATACTTGTATTTTAGTTATTTAAGTTTAACAGTGGTGCCGATTCCCTTGTTCACAAACTAAACTAAATTAACTTCAGTGCATCTTTTACTTTTTATTTCATTAAGAAATGGACAGAAGATAAATTTTAGTTTAGTCCTGTCAAATTAATCAGCGCTTGGCGTAAATTGACGTAATTTTAGTAGGCAAGTTTTTAATCACGTCTAAACTTGTATGGAGTAGTGACAGGCGCTGATTAATTTGACAGGACTAAACTATAATATATCTTCTGTCCTTTTCTTAACGAAATAGAAAGAAACAGATGCACTGAACTTAAATTTAGTTTAGTTTGTGAACAAGGGAATCGGCACCAGTATTTTAGAATACATCACTTTCACAGAACAGAATCACCCCGTTGCGTATGCGATAGTGTGTGTGTAAAAGGGCAGTTACAGTGCGGTATCACAGGGGCCGCGTTTTAACATGTGTGTCCCACACATGCCGATTTCCGAAAATTAAAAAAAAGACCTACTCGTTTTATTATTGATTCGTGTCGAGAATCATTAGCATAGTTACCTCCTTGAATTTGACGAGGACGCAAAACGACACCTTGTATTTAAAACCAAACCCAAACTTCTTATTTCCGTTTTATTCATGGTAGTGTTTTTGAATTATATCGCTAATCCATTGCTTCATATGTTCGAAAGATTTGTCTCCTCAACAGCGTAAATAACGCAATGAAAATTGTTGAACTGTCAAAATGAAACCCATTGCTACTGACAGTGTGTTACGGAATCACCCCGCAGTTTGGGGCTATTCTTTATTTAAACTAGGGTGTTTGACAATTCTTTTTGGGATGGATAGTAAAAACTCTTTTGATGGTTTTTCGTTGAATTGTCGACTTTAAACGACAAATAGAGACGTATGGAAAAAAATCGTATATTGCGAAGACCCCAAATAAATTGGGTTAAGGGTAGGAGAAGATGATATAGACTTTAAATGATATTTAGAGGATACGTATTTATCCAAAGGAATCGTAACGGAAAGGCTCTTTTGTTAATAAGAACCTGCCAATCATAACCTTTTATATTATCGTTGTAAAGTAAGCAAAATAAAAAAAAAAAAAACAAACGACCGGCCACGAAGGGTTCCGTCCACCGTACAATGTTTAGCAAAAAACGCCGAATCAAACACGTGTCTTGTGTAGGGATCCCCTTTAGTTTTTAACTTTATTTTATTTTTATTATTTGTTGCTAGGTATAGCGGCAATAAAAATACACAATCTGTGAAAATTTCAACTGTCTACCTATTATGGTTCTTGAGTAATCATGAGATATAGCCCGCTGACAGACAGGCGGATGGACGGTTCCGTTTGGCACCCTTCGGGTACGGAACCCTAAAAACGAAAAATTTAAATATCGCTTATTTATCCACAGTTAAAGATTCCTATCAAAACGACTCATAAATTCCGAACCCCAACGCTATTCAACTAACTTAAATTAATACAAATATTACGTCAGTTCAAACTCGTTGAGTTAAAACTTTCAGTTAAACTTTAACCCGTTGCTTCAATCCTGGGATCTGATAGTTTCATCACGACGGTATTAAGTTGCATCTATGCGGCGCTGGTAGGGTTATCTTAGGTGTATGGTTGATGGTATAAACGGAGAGCGTTTTTGAAGTGGAAGACGAGAATTTTGATAAATTACAGAGACATATAGAGCGAGTACTTAGACCGAAGCAATCTTTTTATGATAATAGATTTAGATAACAGTAATTATAATTAGGAATGCAACCATAAAGAATGCGACTTAGGCAAAACTTTTCAACTTGTGGTTTTTAAAATGGTTTCTTCTCTGGTTGCTGAGATTGTTTTGTGGCGGCATCTACATCGCCACATGCCAACTACGCAACATACTGACGTCATGCAAAATCCTGCATCGCGCAATCAGAGTTTACCGCTCAACTGGCATATATACAACATCCCGACATCAATCGTCGGGCAGTAGCCCACCAAACACGACACCCGTCTGGTCGGATATCCTCATGCCTCTATAGTTTGGTTCTGTTTGTAAAGCATGGTTTCTTTATTATAACTTCATAACTTTTTATGACTTCAGATAAGTAATCTAAAAAATTAAAAAATAAAATGAGCTTTCAGTACCTACTGGATTGGTGCTTCAGTCCGGATTATAGGTAGTTAAGTATTAATGGATTGTTAATATTGATTATTATTAATATTATTAATTATTAATTAGCTGCGCCTCGGGGTTAACCGGGGATAACATGATATAAGTCTAAGAATATCGGAATAAAAATTATTGTATGTCCTAACCCAGGTCTCTCAGGGTCTTCCCGTGTGCCAAATTTGATTCAAATCCGTTCAGCCGTTTTAGCGTGAAAGCGTAACAAACAAACCCACTTTCGCATTTATTATATTAGTTAGATTAATGATGTCAGATTAATTACCGTTATTATATACGAGTATAACACTACAAGAGTGTAGCGTTATATATAATAACGTGTTATTTACTTGTTATCTTTTTTTACAGTGTTGGAGTAGAGTCTCCAACACTGTTAAAAATGATAACAAGTTTCTGTTTTTCATGTTTATTGTCGTTGGCTAAAATTTCTTAAAACATTTATTTACAGCGACTTCTGAGTAATATTTTACAACAAATTTTAATATTACTCAGAAGTCGCTCTTAATTTTTCTTGCACCCCACTACAAGTTTATACTGATTACTTGTACAGATTTCAATCAGAGTCCGAACAATGTTGATTGTGTGTTGCTGGAAATGAGGGCGCCCGATTGAGCCGCTTCTTCATTTTACGACCGTTTAGTGTTACCAGTATGAGTCCCCCTTATTATCTCACTGCGCCTCTTAGCAGTATTATTTTAATATTACATCAGTTTGAGCATGAGATGAAGCTATACAGGGCGCATAGCTCCATATCTTTCCCACTGTGAAACAATATTATATAATTATTATAAATAAGAGGCGGTGGTTGCCCCCAAATATTTCAGTTTGCGTATGAGTTTCAGTGTCCCAGTTACTTGATATTTTTTTTTTTTTTTTCAAAGGACAGTCGTCTCAGTTTTTCTTTGTAGTTTCAATCGGTAGTGTTCTGTAATTCCTCGATATGGTAGGCGAATCACTGGTTGGCACTTATTAGCGCCAACCTAATTGGCAACTCCACCAATTTTTTTATTTTTTCGTGGGAAATTATCAAATAACTTGTCCTGCTCTGTGCGGAGCGGGAGGGCGTGTCAGACTCTTACTAACTAAACCCATGTTCCTTCCATTGCCTGTGTTACTAGAGGCCTCGGTAACCCTTTCGGACTTTCCCGCGACCCCGGCAGAACTCCACCTCTGCCAACACTGTTTTTTTGAGTCATCGATACGAGAAGAAGAAGAACGGGAGACGAATCGTCAAACATAACTTGCCTTTAAGGCACAGATATATGATTTTAATGACTTTTAAATCTGTCATTATGCCTTCATATAATGTAGGTAATTAAGTTATGCAAAAACTGTATGTTAAACTAAAACGCATACAAATCTAATCTATCTGAATATTTAAATATTGTAGTAAAATATTTTATGAAATTGATTCAGGAAGCAATGTCTACCACATTACTTCCTGAAGCATAAAAAACGATACTACTTTCAAACTACTTCAGATATTTTCATAATTTATTTTTGAATGAACAGAGTATTTTATTATCTATATTTCTATCAGTGATTTTTGTCAAATATTCATATTTTTGATACTAACAATAAATATTTCCTATGAAACCGAATGGCGGCGTGGCGTGAGTGCGACGCAGATTTGTATGGCCAAAGGCAATGGCGATTACCAGACCTTTTTATATTAGAAAGTCTCTCCATCCATACTGCGTTGGTTTGTGTAGTTAAATAAAATAAACAAAACAAAGTAACGGGGAGCTGTCAAACAACCGTCTAACCGTCACAACAGTTGTCACTGTATGTACGTCACAGTTGTACTCTTCAATTTAGCAACGTCATAATTCTTTGACGTTTAGAGAACCTGTCTTTTTGGACTCTTTGCATTAGGCAGATTACAACATATTTTAGTATTATTATAAATTTAACAAACAAAACTGTGCTCAAGCATCTACGAAGAGTAGTTTAAGAATAAATGATAAAGTTTAACATACCTACATCAATAAAAGAGGAAACTATCGTAAAAATCAAAAATAAATTTAATTTGGTTTTATAAGTTACAACGTATTTTTAAACAGGAAAGTGCCATCTATAATAACCCGTTTTAAGGTTCCGTAGTAAACAAGGAACCCTTATAGTTTCGCCATGTCCGTCTGTCTGTCTGTCCCCGCTGTAGCTCAGAGACGCTTTGTACTAGAAAGCTGCTATTTGGCATAGGTCTACATATTAATTCCGAAGACAAAGTGCTAAAACAAAACCTTGAAAATATTTTTTTAGGGTAGGTACCTCCCTTGCACGTAACGTGGGGATGATGTTTTTTTTCTCGTCTACCCCATGGTGTGAGTTATCGTTGGGTAGGCCGTTCATAATTAATATTAAGCATTATATATAAGCGTAATATTAAGCATTAAAGTGCCAATTTTTGTTAGAATCAAGTGTCCCCCCCCTGCCAGCTAAATGGAGATGTGAAAAAAATCATGGCAGTAGTACATAAATAATGAAATTAAAAGGAAAACTATCACAGCTAAGTAGGCTTTATAAGTTAACGAGTTATATTCGACCATCTTAAATTTGCAGTTGGAGAATTGACCGCGGCATATATTGACCGAGGACCTTAAGGATAGTGTGGATATCGAAAGGGAGCGCAGAGCGCTGTCTGTCCGATGCAACATGTTGGCCCGCAGGTTTTCACGGTGTACGGGGACTGTCAAAGTTGCGCTTTTTAAAGCGTACTGTCAGTCCTTTTACACCTGCAGCCTGTGGGTTGACTATACACAGCGGGCATATGGCGATCTGCGCGTCCAATACAATAACGCGTTCCGGGTGCTGGTGGGGCTGCCGCGCTACTGCAGCGCCTCCGCGATGTTCGCGGCGGCTGACACGGACAGTTTTGCGGCCATCATGCGCAAGCGGTGCGCATCTATCATGCGCCGCACGCGCGACAGCCCCAACACCATCCTGCGCGCGCTAGCGGACCGGTGGGATTCTCCGATGCTGGCTCGCTGGATACGGTTGCACGCAGTCATTTAGTGATTTGGCACCATCATCGGGAAGTCCACCCGGACCGATCCCGTGTTTGTTTTTGTTATATTATTACTAACATTAGTTTTGTAAGCTCGCAATTTTACTAACAAATATGGATGCAATCTTATGATGAATCTGAAATAAATGATTATTATTATTATTATTATTATATATCGATGTATGGGAGAACATGTTTTTCAACTACAATGTTGAGTTTGTTTTTGGGATAAATTCATCCCAACTTCCCAACTACCCTTCATTGTGCGTGGTCCGACACACACTTAGCCGGTTTTTTACCATTTGTTTACCTTTATTTAATTACCTAAACCAATGGAGTATAGACTTGTTTCTTTGAGAAAATGGGTTTTTTTTTAGAATAAATAATGTCAAATGGCAATGTATGTAGAAAACTGGTATATCTACTTCAAACTGTCACGTTCTTTTGTATTAGCTAAGTGCTTTTAATGGAAAATTAATGGGCGTGACAAGTCAGTCTACTTAAAATGAGTAGGTATCTCTTGGAAAAACCGAATCATCGCCCAACTTGCTTTTTCTAAATTTTAATGAGATATTAGATTATTCATATAAATTTGCTGCAGAACGATTGTTAATATTATGCCTTAGAATCCTGAACCTAAAGAAGACCTGTGTCAATTATTATTATTTTGATAATAACAGCCGCACGGGTCAATCGATCAGGTTAAGCTACGCTTGCCGCGGTTAGTCCGTAGATGGGTGACCATCTTTACATACCAAAACCCCTCCGTGCCTCGGAAAGCACGTTAGTCCCGGCTGTCATTCGTGGATCTTTGACAGTCGTTACGGGTCATCAGAAGCCCGAAAGTCTGACAACCAGTCTTACCAAGGGTCTTATCGTATTACCCTGGGTTGTGGAGGTCAGTAAAATACTGGTATTCATCTGGATCCGGTTAGGCTGGAAAACGACCCCAACGTAGTTGGGAAAAGGTGATTCAGATGATGATGATGATTCATTCAGTTTGAACGAAAACCAGAAGAACCGGCTCTTGGTTGTTTGGCTACCGTTGACATGATTAATGATGTGTCAAAATTTAAACGAGAGGAGAGGGGTGTGAAACCCTAATCCCGTTATTTATTCTGGCTATAGTTGTAAATAGGGAGATTATAAATAAATCCGTTTTCTAAACTGCGGAGATTTGAAATTATAATGCATGCTCGGTCAACAAAGATTATTCAGTAGTATACCCGTAATGTATTGTAATGTATTATAACCGACTGTGTGGTATTGTGTATGTTACTGTGTATCATATATTAAACGTCTAATAATTTTCATTTTAATTTCTTATTTTATTTAATATATAAGTATCTATCTAAATGTATAATCCGCCTTGAATGTTCCCACTGCTGGGACACAGGCCTCCTCTCTGTGAGCGGGAGTGGACCGTAATCCACCACGCAGGCCCGGTGCGGTTTGGTAAATGATAAATGATAAATTATTTATTTTCTGTAAGTAGGTTTGTACAAACACTTTTACACGTCAATCATATTTTTAAAGGTAGATGTCACATGTGTTCGAATTTTTTGTTCTAGGACATGCCGGTTTCCTTACGATGTTTTCCTTCACCGTTTTGAGAGCAGTGGTGATGAAATAATTTACACAAAGTAAAGTGCCTGTCTGGGTCCGAACCTACGACCTACAATTCGTAAGTCGCAGCCGTTACCACTGAGCCACCACTGCTCTAAATATTCAAAGTCAAATAATTTATTTCCGTTAGGCCTATTAAAGGCATTTTTGACTGTCAAAATGTAGAAGGAAATGGAAAACTGTATAGAGAAGAATGGGCAAGAAAAACCATAGACTCTTTTAAAATGTTTCACAGTATTTTGTATATACAACTCTGCCTCGTTGGTCTAGTGGTCAAGAGTGCTACTGCTGAGCATGAGGTCCTGGGTTCAATTCCCGGGTCGGACAAAAGTGTTATGGTTTTTTCCATCTGGAATTTCTCAGTGGCAGCTCGGAGTCTGGATTTGTGCCCAGTTGATGGCAATAGGCTGTCCCCTATTACATGGGATTTAAACATAACTGGCGAAATGTGAGTGTGCTATAGGTACACCTCTGCCTAACCCTTCGGGGAATACAGGCGTGATGTTATGTTATGTTACGTTATTTTGTATAACAATGTCTTCACGTATAACTAATGTTATTTATACGTGAATACATTGTTATGTAATCGATCTCATAAATTATTTTTGCCTAATTGTTTCACATGGTATGGAATACTAGTATTATTTTTAACTTACTTTCTTTCAGTTAGATCTTGAAGAGCTCTTCATAGATCAATCGCGTTGAATAGACGTGCTCTATCTTAATCTTAAGAAACATGGCATGTTGTCATCGCTTGCCGCTACAGCTCTTTACAAAATGGCTCTTTTATCCGCGTATTTATTTTAGTTTAATGGGTTCCTTTTGCTGTGAAGAACGATTTTGTAAGATTTGTATTAATGTTACCAGCCTTCTATGTAGACCATGTTCTTGAATTCTTGATCTAAGATTACTGCATTGAATATTTTGAAAATAATAATTTAATCAGCCTATAATGTTCCCACTGCTGGGACACAGGCCTCCTCTCTGTGAGAGGGAGTGGACCGTAATCCACCACGCGGGCCCAGTGCGGGTTGGTAAATGACAAATGATTTATTTTCAGTAAGTAGGTTTGTACAAACACTTTTACACGTCACTCATATTTTTAAAGGTAGATGTCACATGTCTTCGAATTTTTAGTTCTGGGACATGCCGGTTTCCTCACGATTTTTTCCTTCACCGTTTTGAGATGTCACATGTCTTCGATTTTTTGGTTCTAGGACATTTTTATCCTCATGATGTTTAGCTTCACCGTTTTGAGAGCAGTGGTGATGAAATAATTTACACAAAGATAAGCGCCTGATATTTTGAAAATAATAATGTTGGTAATGAGTTTTTATGAAAATCTTTGTTTGTAGTTTTTCTTGACTCCAAAAGTAACGACTTGTCGATTTTACAGTCCTCTAAGACAGCAATCGCGATCATTTGTGAAAACTATAGCTGACAGGTGGGACAGTCCCATACAAGGGCATTGGATGCGCCTACATGCCACTGTGGCGCATAATTAATAATTGTTTTGTTTTTGTTCTTCGGGTAGATATAAGTACTAACACAACCAAATGGACTTTGTCTGAATAAAAATAATTTTATTTATTTATTTATTTGTAAGTAATAACAGCCGCACGGGTCGATCGATCAGTTTAAGCTACGCTTGCCGCGGTTGGTCCGTGGAAGGGTGACCATCTTCACATACCAAGACCCCTTCGTGCCTCGGAAAGCACGTTAAGCCGTTGGTCCCGGCTGTCATTTGTAGATCTTTGACAGTCATTACGGATCGTCAGAAGCTCGAAAGTCTGAAAACCAACCAGTCTTACCAAGGGGTATTGTGTTACCCAGTAACTGGGTTGTGGAGGTCAGATAAGCAGTCGCTCCATGTAAAATACTGGTATTCAGCTGTATCCGGTAAGACTGGAAGCCGACCCCAACATAGTTAAGAAAAGGCTAGGCAGATGATGATATTTGTACGATGAACTCCAACGAGGCTGTCGTTTTCTGGTTTTTCGAACAAATGAACGCGACGATCGCATATATTACGACACGGCCTTATAAAGCAACTCTCTACTTCAAATATTATATAGTTTCAGATTTACTCATTCTGTCCCACTTCAATGAATACTGACTAACGAACCATTGCCCTTTGAATACTAAATTACGTATAGCATACCTAAGGACGTTAGACATATTAAATTTATATCATCAGCTTATAAATTAGTGTTTATAAATGTAGCCTCACCTGTTCATAGCATATTATTATACGTTAAGGAGTGGTGCTGGTCGATAAACAGATATGAAAGAGAAGATTCAACCATTCATAGGGTATTTAATCATAATAATACATACATGCATAAAGTCACGCTTTCTTCCCAAGGGAGTAGTCAGAAACTATAGAACGCCACCTGCTACGCTCCTTTTGCTTCGTCTTTTGGTCATACACTCACGCTGGTTGCAAGTACTTCGCACTTGACCTTTCTGAAGAACATTATCAATTAGGTCACTATGTCCTCCTAGGGCGATGAGAATAAAATATGTTTAAAACCTGTAAGTGATCAAACGAACCTCACAACGAACGACGCTCTTCCGAAGGGTATCGTCGAAGATATAACATTTACATTGAAGCTTCCTCACGCCAGTTGACAACCAAACGCATATTTTGAGGTGAAAGCAAAAAAAAACTAAACGCACACTTGTAATACTATTCCCGCTCTATACGTGCGTCGTCTGTCATTATTTTAGAGTAAGGTATGAGATTCTCTCTTTTTCTGGGGTTGGTTAGGGGTTACCACTATCTTCGAACGAAGCCCTTCGTATAATAATGATCGAACTTCACAACAGGTAAGTTCGTTTAATCACTACGAGTACTTCGGCTTCGTTAACATTTACATTGCAGATGTTAAGAGTTATTAAGAAAATAGAGATTCCAAATATGAAATTATAAATGAATAGTATTTCAATACGAAATTCAAATCTTTTAGTTTTTAGACACAAATTAGATAATAAAATGGCAATAACAGATAAACAGTCTTATTCCTCTTAAAATATGACTATAAATATGACTTATTTTCCAACTTTCTTTGCCATTAAGAGGACATCCCTTATGTCGACCAGTGCGAGATTAGGGCGGATCTCGAGCAGCTAAAGAACAACAAGGTACCGGGTGATGTCGGAATAACGACAGAGCTTCTTAAAGCGGACGGAGCTCCAGTCCTGAGAGAGCTAGCGAGTCTCTTCAACTCCGTCATCCAAGAGGGTACAACGCCCAATGCTAGGAGCAGAGGTGTGGTGGTTCTGTTCTTCAAAAAAGGTGACAAAACCTTGCTGAAGAATTATAGACCCATCTTACTTCAGAGCCACGTATACAAGCTGTTCTCGAGGGTCGTGACATAATAAATGGCAATAACAGATAAACAGTCTCATTCCTCTTAAGATTTGACTTATTGTCAAACTTTTCAATAAGTTTTTAATCCATTTACAATAATTGATAAACAATCATATTAAATTTGACTTATTTTCTAATTTAGTTTTATACTCATTATGGCATGTAATCATTAAATAAATAAAAATCCTTTGTTGTCGCCAGTTAATACAATCATCTTAGAGTAATCTAACATATGCATCGTTAATGTATTACACAAGGAGTACTGCTACTGATTCCCAAACTAAGCTAGAGCTTGTATTTTGGGAAACAGTGTTCAGCCGCAGAAAGTATCACTTAATAAGAAACGAATACATTGGTTTGAATGACGCTGCAGTAGACTTACAATGATCTTAGTATATATTCCGGTTATTCTTATTCTGTGTTCAAATTGTTATTATTTATCTTTAGCTTTTAGTTTTATGTGTATGGTGTGAGTGTGTGAATATGAGTTTGTTTAGAAGTATTGTATGATATATGTTACGCGATATGTGCCAGTAGGTCTTCCGTCTTCTGATAGTCTAAAAGTTGAAGCCATTCAGAAACTTTACCTTTAAGTTCGTGTCTGGTAAGAGAAGTAATATTGAGATGTTTGTTTATGGTGTTGTATAGCTTACAACTTATGGCCTTGTACTGTCTCCTTGCGAAGGAGGTCTTGTATGGAACACGAGGGCACACAGGCATTTTGCTACGTCTATTGGGGTTGGGTAATGGTACGTTTTGATGTTTCCTGAGAATAGCTCTAAGCACAAAGAGTTGGCGAACTGTTAAGACCTTAGATTCCGAGTACAGCTGAGATGTTGGATGTCTGTAGGGTTTTCTAGTCATCACTTTCAGCAGCGCTCTTTGTGCTCTCTCTAAACTCAGTAGATGCGTCTTTGCGGCCCCTCCCCAATCCTTGTAAGTCACATTAATAATAATCAAGTATTTTGTGCAACATTAAGCACAGCATGAGCAAATTCGCTTGATTCATTGGCAATTATTTTATTATCTAGCGAAAGTCGAAGAGCAATTTATCCAGCCTGCTGTTTGTCTTATTACATCTAATGACACTCCATTATCATTAGCAGTGTATGTCAAGCCATGTCTAGTACGATGTCCTGAAAAAATACTGGTTTTTATGCCGCAAAGAGTATTTTTTATCCATCTACTGATGGTAGAGGCAGAAACTGGTTTTTGGGGCTTATTGAAAGAAAATATTAACTGAGTGAATATGAAGACTATGTGGGTCAATGTTGTTGTTTTTTTTCTCAGTTAATTTTAATCATGGTCTGGCAGTTTGAGTAATTTAGACGGCCTACCCAAAATGTTCTTTCTTTGGTGTTGTTCGTCGCATCGTTGAGCTCCTTAAGGTCTAAGTTGAGCTTCACGATTACTGACAAATGCGTGCACTGACTGGACAGGTCCACTCAACCTCTGTGGTTCTTTCCTCAAAATACCATTTCAGACAGAAATCTACATGGCCTTCACATGATCTGACCAAGATTATGTCTGGACTTTAAAAGAGACTGCGATCTCTGAGTTTGTTTCAGCCTTTTTTCTCAGAGTAGACAGGTAGGAAACGCCGATCTCATCTAGTTTTATTTAAAAAATATGATTGACCTGTAAAAGTGTTAGTACAAACCTACTTACAGCAACAAAAATCAATTATCATTTGAGTATGATTTCCCCTAATGCTCTGAGTATAGATAATGTAATGACGTAAGGTACTAGTTGGACAAATTTCGGACTTTTCAAAGAAAAGTAAAAAGAAGTTCGGTTGGCTGCGACGGGGACCAAATGTTTCAATAGTATCTGTAATAGAAATATGTACACCTGCGTGATTAACTGTGATATTATGTCTTTTAATAAGAGACAAAGTCTGTGCTCTTTGGGCTATACTTAGTGCAAATAACATTAAACGACTTTTTAGACAATTTTTTTATTTATTTATTTAACCATATAAGTACACACATATAAAAACGTAAAATAAGAACAGAACAGAAAAATACGTACAAAGGTGATGCTTATTTCTAAAGAAATCTCTTCCAGTATACCTGCGATAGGAAAGTGGATAAAGAGATGTAGACACCGTGTGTAAGAGTAGAAGAGAAAATAGAACACATAAAATCGAAACAATTTACAAAACAAATAATATGGGAATATACTAACATACATACATCTAAAATAAATATCACTAGAATATAAAAAAAAATACAGTGTAATTTAAAGCAATAAATACATACGCAACTATGTCGAAGTGGAAAGATAGTGTTCTTTCATTCTTCTTTTAAAAACAGCAACAGTTTGGCAGTCCCTAATGTCCGGCGGGAGTGAATTCCACAACCGGACCGCGTGAACAGTGAAGGAGTAGGAGTAGAAATCGGTAGAAAACAATTATTCAAAATTTAAACTATTATTTGGAGTCCAAGATTTTAAAACACTTGGGACTTTACTTGGGTCCCAAATAGTTTGATTCTTGGCCCCAGGTGGTTTGATTTTATAGAAATCTTTAATTAGGCTCTTGCTACGGTCATCATCCTCAATTGTTAAGCCTAATATTACAGCAAGAGCTGACTTGTGTGAGTTTCTTTAAACTCATACAAGGCCTCGGTGTATGGGTCCTTACCAATATGAGGCAGGTAATTTGAATTGCTCGGTAAAAAAATATATAATTATTGGTATAGACGATGTAAATGGATCTATACTTTGTTTTTGACAAAAGGCCCACCTTATTTTGTAGGTGACATTGTATAGTTTCAAGGTATTATTTGACCTAACTTAACATAAACTCTATTAATGGTCCCCCATTAATAGAGTTTATGTTAAGTTCACTAGAGATATTATCAAGAAGACATGGCTCGTCTTAGCCATGTCTTCTTGATAATATCTCGACCATTAGTGTAAGGTGGACAATTGGAGATGTAGAGGGTGAATCTCTCAGGCTCGTGACGGCCAGTTTGGCGTAACCATATTTCCTGTCGCTTTATCATTGTTAATTTTTTGTAAATATCTTATTAATAGACTAAAGGCGTAAAAAAGTAGTTCGTCTCAGTAAATACAGTAAAAGCATATTCGATGCATCTGGTTCCTGTGTTTAGGAAATGTAAGATTCACATTTTGCATTCATTCTAGAGGCAAAAAGGTCAAGGTTAGCCAAACTGAGTCACAATGTACTGGAATTCAGTTCCCACTCTATGTGACTCATATGTGATTCTTCATCTGCTTCTTTGTTATCCTTCGATTGTATGTAAGAAGCAACTAGCCAAATTTGTCTATCTTCACATCATTGCCATTTGCTGCTAGCTAACTTATTTAAATGTGAGTACTGAATGCCTCTCATTCGTGTTATATATGATATGGCAGTCTTATTATCAACTCGTACCAATATATTATGTAAATGTTGTTTATTTTTAACAAACTTTTTTAAGGCTCGAGTAGTTTTAGATTTATATAATATATTTTTTCTGCCACCCATTTCTTGACGCATCTGCAAATATTTCCAAATCATATTTTGAGTATGCTATAAGAATTCATATTACTATTGTCTATTCGAAGCTTTTGTATGTATCATAACATTCAAAGTCAAAGTCAAATTCAGATTATTTATTTCAAATAGGCACATAAAAGGCACTTTCAAACGTACGAACGTAATTTTTAGAATTTATCTTCTGTAATGTTCACATCATCACCAAACAAGTCATATTGCTAATATAGTATTGACAGGGTATGAATTAGATAACCTAAATACGATTACAATAATGAGATCTAGTTCTACAAGGTGTCGTTTTGCATCCTCGTCAAATTCAAGGAGGTAACTTTGCTAATGATTGTCGACACGAATCAATAATAAAATAAGTAGGTCTTTTTTTTTCTAATTTTCGGAAATCGGCATGTGTGTGACACTCTTAATGTTAAACGCGGCCAGTGTGATACCGCACTGTAACTGCTCTTTTACACACACAATACGCAATGGGGTGATTCTGTTCTGTTAAAGTGGTGTATTCTAAAATACTGTCCAACTTAAATAACAAAAAAAACAAGTATGTATTAATTATTGAGCAGGTATCGTAATTTTATTTGATTATATATGTCGTTCATAGCAGCCTCCTGAAATTTGACGAGGATGCAAAATGACCCCTTGTATTTAAGAAAATAAATACTGATAAATTGGATTTAAAAAAGTTGTTCTAAATTCCTTGTTGAATATTCGATATTCGAATGCGCTGTGCGAGTCCATTAAAACTTTAAATAAGCAAGTTGGCTTTTGAAACTTGTCCCGTTTAAAAAGTTAAGGCAAGTGCGACTTTTAACAACTTCAAACTGCCTGCAGCAGAAATCTATATCTCTGTTAGTGAGAGATTTCTTAGAGTTGCTTTGCTACAATTTAAATACTTATTCGCTGACGGTGGTTTACAGCCTAGATATGAAAAATATTATGAAAAGACAAGTAAAGTCTACAAGCATTGAAAAAACAAGATGGCGGTGTTAGTTCCAATTTTTGCTACGTGCCCATAGATCCTTGTACAGTTGTACACAAAAAAGTAAAAAATAATAGGCAAACAACATAACAAATCACTCGTAACACGCCTAAGTATTTCCGACCCGCTATAAATACCTACATATTTGATAGGCTCGCGTTTTCCCACTATCTCACTTCATAATTAGCGATGATCCAGTCTATGATCCAGATGGTGCACGTTTGACTAGATATAAGTAATCTATCTACTTGAGACGTGATCATTCTCAGTTTCAAGAAGTCGGACTTCAGATGATAAACATAAGCTGTCAATAGTTTGTCTCATTCATACTCACACGATTACTACGCTGTACGCAACAAACATAGTATACAATAGTATATCTACTAGTGCCGCTGCAAATTGGTTACGATCCTCAACAATGGACAGACCTTTGTGGGCTTGGCGAGTCAATTGATAACGTGAAGATAATTCCGATCTCTGAGCAGAAGACCACGTGAATGTCAAACACGTGTCACTGTAGGTAATAGTCATGCAGGCACTATATTATTTGACACGCAAGGAATAGCACCTTTTATAAGTGTTAATAACTCAGGATATCGTTCTAAACCGGTGGTCACAGTTTCTTTACGATATCGTTATTTCCTCTATATAGAATGCCACTTAAAATAGTCGGCACTTTACAATTTGATTCATTATATTCTGTAGACTTAGCCAAGTACGAGATATATTATGTCGAACAATATGCTAAGCATTGTTGAAGTTTGACACCATTTTCGCGTCTTCAAATCAACAACTTTACTCTAAAAAGACATTGTTTATGCCTCTCTCTAATCATCTGCTTGTCGGCCTAGGTAAACCACTACACTCGGTAACAAGCGGTTTAGTTCTGAAACAAACAAACCGACATTTTGATGAGTTTGTTTTCGTCGAAATTGCTTTTAGCCGCGCTCTCCGCAAACATTCGTTGGAGTTGCGTGCGGCTGTTCTGTGGCTCCATATCAATGGTCCAGTTGGTTTTGTAATACTTTTTGTTTTTGCAATATGTTCTCTGGTTTTGCATGTTGTTTGTTTTTATGCAATTACTGACGTGGTAGATGAGTATCTGGGTTAAAATCTTAGAAAGTACAAGGATAATGAAACTAAAGTCACGAGTTTGATGTTAGGAATCTCACAATGTATCATTGCATCGAAGGGTTGATATGCCTCTGGGCCTTTTTCTGTGTTTATCAATTATCATCCTAAGCCGTTGTTTAATAAGATGGTTTTCCATCTTGTTTATAAAAAGTACACCTTTCAACACACTCTAAATCCCACCCTTCTATTAACATTCAATACTTCGTCTCCTGATTTAATGTCGTACACCATATGAACTTTTGTTTTGTTGCACCAAATAACGAAGTCTTATTTATTACAGGTCGAGTAAACGGTGACGTTATGACCCAAGCCCATGAGCCTCTCAACATAATGGACGGCACACAAGCTGACTACTCTACCAAGACCAAGCGGGGTGTCTACCTCTCCAAGTGTCTCGCCATCATCATTCTCGTGATCTTCGCGTTAGGCCTCGTCACAGCATCCCTCCTAGTCTACAACTACGCAGCCTGCCCAAAAATAGACCAATTAGAGAACGTCACGAAATACGAACTTTGTCATTGTGACCAATCAAAACTCTTAGTGTTACCGTTGACGACTGAAAGCAGTAGATCAGTTATACCTTTAGAAACAACGACTCATTCTTCAGTCCCAAATGTGACGAACCTCTGGCTGCCAAGTCAAGTGAAGCCAGAGAAATACTTCCTCAATATTACACCATATATTTATGAAGGCAATTTCACTTTTGATGGAGAAGTCACTATATTTCTAGCAGTAATTGAAGAAACGAAAGAAATTACTTTTCATGGTGTTGAACTGACGATACACGATGTTAAAATACATGAGAAAGACGATGAACATTTGATATACATAGTCAGAAGGCTGGAAGACGCACCGAGAAATTTCCACATTCTGACTTTAGGATCCACGTTATTAGTTGGAAAACAGTACATTCTGTCCATCAAATACACTGGGTTGTTGAACGATAATCTACATGGATTCTACAGAAGTTCCTATGAAGAAAAAGGCGTAAAAAAGTAAGTACTGACCGGTTTGAATTCATCATTAACCAAGATTATTGCGTTGCCCAAAACTTTACATTATATTTTTCTTTAATGATAAATAAATATTACCGATTACTTAAAATAACAAAAACAAAAGTATATAATATAATATCTCTTATCACATTCACAAAGTATCAAAAATATTGATGTTTTAATATGTTTTCGCTCTATCCTTTGAACCATATGGAACCAAAGCGAAGAATATAAATTATAATGATTATTAGAGCACAAGGTTACTAAAGGTTATTTATTTGAATTGGCAAAATGCCTGGCAACGGTGATGGATATATTTTAATACATACTTGTTACCTTATATTTATGTCCCTTCCAGTTGATTGAATCATGATACGAATGTAATGTGGGCATTTATGTGTGTATGTAACGTTTTGATGGATGGTTACTCTGTGTGGGGAATTTTTCAGAAAGCTGCTCTATACACGATACCTCAAATTATTGTAAGAAATGTCGATACTAAAACTGATCTAAATAATGCTTAATTATCTTATGATAGCTTTTTTTTTGTGTGGGAAATTATCAAATAATTTCTCCCGCTCTGGGCGGAGCGGGAGTAGTGTGTCAGATTCTTACTGGCTAAAACCCACCCATGTTCCTTCGGTTGCCTGTGTTGCCAGGGGCCACGGTATCCCTTTCAGACTTTCCCGCGACCCCGGCAGGCATTGGCCCTAGCGGATCCCTACCACTTGTGCTGACATCTCTTAGAGGCGCGCGTGGAACACAACGCGCCGTCGATCCAGGTCTGGTCCTTATCGGATGGCAAGCTTCCTATTGCTCACGATCCGCAAGACCGCGCCTACGGTGGCCGGGAATCAGCCTTTTTTTTTGTGGGTGGGAAATCATGAAATAACTTCTCCCGCTCTGGACGGAGCGGGAGGGTGTGTCAGACTCTTACTGACTAAAACCCACCCGTATTCCTTCCGTTGCCTGTGTTGCCAGGGGCCTCGGTGACCCTTTAGTACCTTCCCGCGACCCCGGGCCGGGAATCAGCCTGGGGTTCCCGGCGACGCCTAGGGCATCTCCTGCGGTAGCTAAGGGATCTTCTTCATGTATCTTATAATAGCTAAAGATACTTGAATACTAAAACACTTTTCTTATTCCCTATGTACTCGTAAGCCTTTGAAGACTTTACCGCTTCGATTTAAGTGGTTTAGAATTGAAAAATAAAAGCAGGACCGATTAATTAGGTTTTATTATTTTTAACTCACTTGTGTAAGTCAGTTCTCTTTACCTTGGTATGGGTATGGTAATTTATTTACGTCATGGCATATGACTAGTTATTAAAGCTGTTGTCGTTCCAACTGTCAAGTTCAGTACTACGACCACTTTGGAAAACCAGTTAGGTAGGTATATTGAGATAAATGCACTGCATAATTATTCAAATGACAATCCGTAAATGGGTTGGACGATGGACTCGGGGACAGTCGTCGCCCTTCCACGCGCGCCCCTATTGGACGTCGTGGGGAGAGTCTTACACCTCACTCCCTCCGCGGGCCTGAGTTTTAAGAATCGGCACCAGCCTGGGATCGCGGAGAGATGACAAGATCCCATAATTCCCATGCAAGTGTGCGAAGGGAACACCTGGTTTTTAGTCAGTAAGAGTCTGATAGACCCCTCCCGCCCCGTGACGATGCTAAGAGTGATAAGCAATTTTCGTTTATCGTTAGACGGCTAGACGTTAAATAATTCTTAGATAAAAGTATTTAATCATGTGTTGTACCTAATCACTACCTCAATGATAGTTCAAATTCAAGTTTGTCTAGAAAACACCTTAAATATTAATAAAAAATGTCATGATTTTCTAGAATCCATGAAGGGCATTACTTACTTCCACTTTTGTCCTTAACGTCGGCAACGCATAAGCAGATTTGGTGATTCTTATGCAAACTTAGAGGTTGTTAATTATAAAAAAAAACATCTGCGGCGTATCATAACATACTTAATGGTATCCACTTTGTCAGTTCATTAAAATTAATTGCGTTGTAAACATTGTTGAGCGGACGCATTTTTAGAGTTCCATAGTGAACAAGGAACCCTTATTTATAGTTTTGTCATGTCCGTCTGCCTGTCTGTCTGTCTGTCTGTACCCGCTGTACCTCAGAGACGCTTTGTACTAGAAAGCTGTAGTTTGGCATAGGTATATATGTATATTAATTAATTAATCACGGTGGCAAAGAGCTAAAATAAAAACCTAAAAAAAAAACATTGTTGTCTATCCCATGGTATGAGGTATCGTTGGATAGGCCGTTCAAAAATATTACAAGTCTGTGAACACCAAGATTTTCGATCCAAGGATCGAAAAGTGGCTTACTCGAAGGCTTCACAAATTAACGAGTTATAGTCGACCAACTACATTTGCTGTTGGAGAATTGACCGTGTCGTATATCGATGTATGGGAGAACATGTTTTTCAACTACAATGCTAAGTTTTTTTTAGGAAAAATCTCATCCCTACTACGGAACCGTTCACTGCGCGTAGTCCGACATGCACTTGGCCGGTTTTTCTAACATACGAAGCAATGGGTTAGGAATATCCTTCAAAATCCTTCGGATTGTGATTGGAAGCGTGACACGCAATTGGGGCGAGTTCCAGTTAAAAAAATATTTCTAATTGATCTGGAACATAGCCTATCTCACACAGCATTCTCACACAGCGACACCCCGTGAAGTTGAAATTATGACAAGAAACCTCCCATAAATTGCTCTAAAAATATTCCTTCAGACAAAATAATATCCTATAATGTAAAACAGTCGTCTATTAAGCAGGAGGCACGTTCTCCGAGACATCTCAGCTCGTCACATGAATACATGCGCCGTATTGAATACGAACGATGGATTAGCAGCTATAAAAATATACTTTAATATGTTGCTCTGGTACAATGGAGCTCTTAATTGCTTTCCTCGCGTATTGTTAGCGCATTTTGAATGGCATGGTCATCGGTGTTTATTGCGGAATGATTAGTATGGAATCGACTTTGGAGGGCCGTATTTTTCGCGTGTGGCTAAAAAACTATTTATCTACACTTGATGAAAGCTAACTTACTCAGTCATTGTAGAGTTAATTTTATTCAATGAATGAGTTTCTTTAACACGTTCGCTGACAGTACGTCGTTAGGCGGGAAATTAACATAGTGCGTTATGACACTACGTCGAGTGACGTGCACGTCTGTCGACGTAGTGTCGTATTTGGGCAAGCAAACATATGGCCAACATGACACTACGTTATGAAACGTTTGTCATTCAGTATGGAAAATTTTACTGCCGTAATGAGGTGTCAGGGTAAGTGCTCACTGTCAGCGAACGTATGAACCTACTATATATGTAGTTATAACAAAATTTTGTGTCAGTGCCATAAGTGGAATGGTTTTGGTGCCGTTCGCTCAAGTGCGGTTGAAAATGGTGCTCTAAGTGGAATACCTCGAACGGGCAGAGCGATTTTAATGATTTTTGACAGAAAACAAAATCTATTCTAAAGACTGCGTAACTTTTCATTCCGGAAAATTATAACGTTCCGCGTTATGGAAGAGTTACTGAATTCACAAGGGTAGATTTAAGCAGGATATCATGTATCCTAAATATGAGATATTCCCTTCCGCTCGTGGGTGGTCGTATTAGACAGTCAATGTCCCAGCGGTATTCTGGATCAGTAGATTCAAGGTGAAGGAAATAGACCTTTATTTTCGTGCCACGAATAATGTAAGTAATAATTCAGGTGTAGATAATTATAGTCTTAATTTGGCAATAATGTATCAAGTATAGGTTAAAGTATCTACGTCTTTCAGCCTGATAGTGTTTTCTGCAATATCTTTTGTGGATAATAATACTCTGTTTATTATGACAAGATGGTATTGGTTTGTTAATTGCTTACAACACAATTATTTCTACTTAAGAACCATAAATTCTAAACATTCCCAAGTGCTTTCAAATAGTAATAGTCTGTATGATTAAGAACTTCTTTGATTGGTTGATCGCCAGATGGATAGCAGTAACCCAGTTCCAGGCTATGGACGCCCGCCGTGCGTTCCCCTGCTGGGACGAACCAGCCTTAAAGGCGAGGTTCACCATCAGCATCGCAAGACCAAACAACATGACGTCTCTTTCTAACATGAACGTTGTTAGCAAGAGTAAGCAGTAAGTACCGATCAAAGATTTCAAAACAACAAACTTCCACGAACAACACGGTCAAGCGATACGCGTCTTGCGAGAGCGACTGCGGAGGAAACAAAAAATATGAAAGAACTTGTTTGGAACATGCCACGAGTCACCACGATGTTAATTGCGGAGCGATGGCGGAAACAGTTAAATTGCGGAACACACATAAAATGACAATTGATCACAATCGGTTTCATTTTGACAGTTCACCCGCGTCCATTGCATTATTTACGTTGTTGAGCAGACGAATTTTTCAAACCTATGAAGCAATGGATTAGCTATATCTTTCAAACCTCTCGGATTGTGATTCAAACTGTGTTACGCAATTAGGGTGCAGGTGAGGCGCGCGTTTGTCGCATGACGCAAGTCGCGTCGTAAGACGCATCGCTCGTGGCCGTGACCGGGCCTTAAATGGCCCAGGTACTAATCTCGTGAATGCACCTTAAAAACGTTACGTTGTTATCAAACGTTTTCTTTACAGCGAAACTCTCCAAAAATACACATGGGATCACTATGCAGAGTCTCTGCCGATGTCAACATACTTAGTGGCATTCACGGTAACAGACTTCAAGAACATGACGAACGACAAATTCTCTGTCTGGGCGAGAAGTGAGGCTATCAAGTCTGCTGCATTCGCTCTAGAGATAGGTCCGAAGATACTGAAGTATTTAGAGGAGTATTACAAGATTAAGTTTCCGTTGCCGAAGATAGATATGATTGCGTTGCCGGATTTCAAAAATGGAGCTATGGAGAATTGGGGTTTGCTCACTTTTAGGTAAGGATATTATTTAAACGTTTGACTTCTTATTGTAGATGAACAAATAAATTTCCTTTGATGCTACGGTAATTGGCAATTAACAAGAAGCTTATTTATTTTAAAAGTGTTAAAAAAACTTCAAAGAATATTTCTCTGATGTTTTTCTGTTTGTAAATAATGAAAGACATTACAAATAATCCGTAGAAACTGTAAAGTTAGCTGTTATTTCCCCGCCAAAATAAAATCGATAGACCCAAAAGACAAGCTCCCCAATAACAATAATGAAACTAAACCCGAACCGGTAAATAACATCAGCTCCGTTAAATCTGGTACAGGGGTGAGTCTTTTGATGGATGAATGAATCGCAACACTTCATTATCGGCTAGGGACCGACCATCTATCATCCCTTTGATTTGGGGAGAGGGTCGCAGGGCGTTCGCACATATTGTGTTGGCGACCGAAGATTTTGGCACAATACTGCTTTTGAGTGTTGGCGAATTTGTTTCCGTTTATTCTTGTTATATGAATGGACTCATTTAGGGATCGTTTAGTGGTAAAATAACGAAACATGAATATTTATTCAATTGCGTGGGATGATTAACAAATGTTGCGTATTGTTATAGTTTTGTTTTTCTTTGTGTAAACAATTTCATCATCACTGCTCTCAAAACGGTGAAGGAAAACATCGTGAGGAAACCGGCATGTCCTAGAACCAAAAACTTCGAAGACATATGACATCTAGCAACCCGCACTGGGTCCGCGTGGTAGATTACAGCCCACTCCCTCTCGATGAGAGGAGGCTTGTGTTCCAGCAGTGGGAACATTAGAGGCTGATTATGCGTATTTTTATAAAGTATTTTTTATACTAACATAAGAAATAGGGAATCATTAATAATAGTAACAATATTAGGGCGTAAATTAGTACATGTTTACCCAAAATGGCGTTTATATTTATATTTTGATTTGAACTATCCTTCAGATAATTTTTTCGTTCAAATAAATGGACATACAAACGCGTCTGGGAACCTTTAATAGATTTCTGAGTAGCTGTTCTATGAATTGTAGTTCATAAAATAGAGTTTTTTTACATCTTAAACTAAATGTTGCAGAGAAATATCAATGCTGTACGAAGAAGGTGTATCAGCCAGCACTGACAAGGTCCACGTGGCAACTGTAGTGGCCCATGAGATTGCTCATCAATGGTTCGGCAACCTGGTGACTCCAATCTGGTGGAGGGATCTGTGGCTCAATGAGGGCTTTGCTACGTATGTGGAGTATGTTGCTGTTAATGCTGTGAGTATAATGAGTTTTGATGTATCGGAATATAAGGCTCGCTTTAAAATGACAATATCTTATGATTATTGGTCGATTCGAACAACCACGACGGTTAGTCCGCCATGATTTATTGGTCGGCATAGAATATATTTGAACAATTTTAATTTAAACTTCTCTTAATCTAGATGTTGTCCTGGATGATAATGCTCTGCTTCATTGCGATTATTGATAATAAATTTTGCGTTATATTTTTCTTTAATTTCTCAAATTAAACATGCGTTTGCTAATCGATTTTATGTATTCTTAGGACCTTTTCTGTATAATAGGCTGAACAAGGTACTAAGCCTCTATAGTGTTAGCTATAAAAAATGTAGAACAATCTTATCAGAATATTTAGCGATACTCAATTACACAGACACAGAAAAACTTCTAGAAATTTTGTCATGATTTAATTTATTCCCTCGTATGTAACTAGTAGTACTTTTGTATTTATTTTACATAGGATAGATTTAGTTTTATTTTTAATAGATTATTTTTATATTACTTTTACTTTGTCCCAATGTAATTAAAATGTAAAGTGATGGTCTGAAACACAGGTTTGAATAAACCTAGTTCGGGCGGGACGCTAAGCATTCTAATTCCGAATCATCATTACTTGCACCTGTAATTAAAAATATTTTAGCTTTAGTTTATTAGTACGCACTATAATTGTATAGGATATTTATACTACTATTGGCTAAATTTACACCTTTTGTAAACGTTTTTATTAAATAAATTGAAATTGAATTGAAATTGAAATTGAATTCAACCGATTCATTCAAAGATATTATCTATTCAAGGTGGAGAAATCCTGGAACATAACCGAACTATGTGTTTTGGATATAGTCCACAACGTGTTCCAGCTTGATGCGCTCAACTCCTCACATCAGCTGTCTGTTGAAGTCAGTGCTTCAGAGGAAGCTGACGCTATATTCGACAAGATTTCTTACGGAAAAGGTATAGGAATTTTCTCAAGTTCTGTGTGTATGTTGGTTTTAGTACAATAAATGTCGAAAAAAGAAAACATTTGTGACAACAGGTTTACCCGGTCGGATCTTTTTAATTTACAAAGCTAGCGGATGTGTGCTCGCTAAGAACACGAAAAGACAAAGACCAATGACCACAATGACCCTTTAGTTAGTTGACGGACATAGCACAGTAATAGGGATGATGTCAATCTTTTTTGCCCGTCGGGTACCAAGATTATTAAAAAATATTGGACACGTGTTTTGTCTTTTTTTACGTAATCAAAAGATTACGGCGATACATTAAGTTCAAATGTGACATGACGTCATGCCTTGTTAGATCTTATACTTAATTGTGACGTAGCGAGCCCCCACTGCGATGCGTTTTATCTAAGTATTCTTTTTATTAATATGATAAAGCAAAAAAATATGTCTAATATTTTTTTTTATTATTTGACTGATGGACTAAATAGGATTTCTTTTTTTTTACCCAGGCATCATTCCTATTATCAGTGTACGTAAAGTGCAGTTTACCCTTTATGATACTTTTTGGAAAAAGATGGGAAGCCTAACATTTCACACATTTTCCACCCAGGATCAGCCCTCCTCCGCATGCTGAACCACGTCCTAAAAAGCGATGTCTTTAACGATGGAGTAACGGACTACCTGAACTCCAAAATGTACGGCAATGCCGAACAAAAGGACTTATGGAGTGCCCTAACCAGTGCAGCTGGGAAGAAAGGAGACTTCGATGCTGATGTGGCAGTGGTCATGGACTCTTGGACCTTGCAGACTGGGTTTCCAGTCCTGACTGTAACGAGGAATTATGAGAACGGGACGGTGTACTTTAAACAGGTTTGTTGATTTTATGCATCTACCTTAATTTCATTCATTCTCTGATAGAGAACGCACAAACTAAACCGCGCAACTGTACCTTAATATAACGAAGCAACATTGCTTTTTCAAAACACCTTTCTTAGCGAAGGATTTTGGAAAATCCTAAAAGGGATGGAAGTTTGTATGGAAGTCATTTTTGACACGGCTTGCTAACAATAATATTCGTTTGAGTAAAACCGAAGCAACATAATTTGGGTACATACGTAGGTGCATACTGTTTGAATTTCAGATCAGAGCTTTTATAAAATTCTAAGCTCCGTACTTATTCACCTAAGCGCTTTATTATTATTTATTTATTTATTTATCATAAACAAAGTTTATAAAAACCTTTACATAAGTACTATGCCCCACAAAACCGTTTTCACGGTTTGTCTGCGGGAACAGAACAAACAATTTTCCAAAAAATAGGTTTATTAGTGCGGACACTTAATTTACACTTCTTGCACTTATAAAGAAACCAATGATATTATCTTAAGTCTTGATCTATTAGGACAATATACACTGAAAATAAAACTCCACTACCGCCATCTAGCAACGATCTCACGAACTTTAAAACATCATAAGAGGCAACTTTAATATCACAACATTCCATAGATGTCGTTACTATGAACATCTATTGATTTCAGATTTTTTTACTGATATGAATGCCACGCGACACTGGGTTATAAACCGATTATATTGTCCTCGCGAGTCGTGTTTAACGATAATTTATATTAATCGATAATCATAAACGGATCGCGATAATACTAAATACTGATATTTTGCAGACTGAATAATCTAATCTCCCTCATAATCACCAACCGGATATATCTTTTCATATGGATCATTAGACGCTAATCTACTATTTGATTTATTAATTCCTAATAAATACTACGTAATGTACACTTACTTAAGTATACAATTTATGTTATGCAATACGTAAAAAGTAGGTAATAAAGAAACGCACTTGGCCGGTATTTGTACTTGAAATATGATAATTATAGTGTTTTTAAAACAATAATATAATTTTCACGTGATTTTCAAAAGGTTTGCCAGAAATTTGGCTAGTAGATATGTCAACTCTGGGACTGACGAAATTGGTCTAGATTCTTAATTGTTATACGAGTAAGTGGTGATAGATCCAGCCTAACACAATCTACCGCTTTTTTTACACGCCTTTCCCATTATATCTTCTCAATAGTTAATGGTTGTACAAATTGATAGATCGTTTAACTTTGCACTAAACCGTAATTTGTTACTAGTTTGTTACAATTTGATTCAAAGAAACATCCATGAATAATATAATTTATCAAGTTATCAGGTTAATTATTTAGGTAATTAATTTTATCTCTAAGGTAAATGCCTATTGATAATCTTGATTCAAAATCAAAATCAAAATATTTTTAATTCACATAAACCTACATGGGCACTTATGAAACGTCAGAAGCTAGGTGCACGGTTCCAATTGGTCGTTTCCTATGGAGAAGAGCCGGCAAGAAACTCCACGGTTACTCTTTTAAAAATAATTGGCTTTTACAATGTTTTAAAATTACACAAATTAGGTATGGGAGAACAGTGTAGGCCTGTCGAGAAGTACTTAACAAAAAAAGTGAAAGGAAACGGTCTAAAGAAAAAAAGATCTAGTCTATTAAGCCTACAACGTTCTCACATTCACAACGTACACAAGAATCCATGTAAAATAATATTAATAATATTAAGTCTGAAATATAAATTGTAGGTATATAATGTCAAATAGTGAAAATATAATGTCAAAAAGTATGCTTTACACAATAATATGCAAGCGTCAAGCCAGTAATCCTACATGAGGATAGCTAATGCGTAAATTAGGCCTTCAAATAAGCTGAGATTGTTACTCATCAGATTGGCTAACAGAATTAAAATATTCTTTCGTATTATTATTTATATTATTTCCTTATGCGACCTTAATAATTTTCAAGATTTAAACTTGGAGCAGGTTAATGCTTTTGATGATATAGGTAGTGTCTTTAGATTTGGATATTTTTATATATCCCGATTTGCTGTAAAACTTAAACTTAATAACGTTTTAAAAGTAAAAAAAAACTAAGTTCAACATTTTATACTTGCAGGAACGCTTCGTCCTAATCAACGATACATTTGAAACTCAGAAGTCGCCAATATGGTGGATCCCGGTGTCGTATACGACGGCTTCGGAGAAAGACTTTGAGACTACCCAACCGAAGTTATGGCTAAAAGGGGAGAAGTCTTTAACTGTTAGCAACATTACTATGAAACCTGATGAATGGTTTATTGCTAATGTGCAACAGACAGGTATTGACTTTAGCATAGTTTATTTAGAGACCACAAAGTAAAAAGTGCAAAAGCTTCGCCACGTTAGATTTGAGATCCCAAACTTCGATGTATTCTTGGGAATTAGCAAAAAATTGCCCAGGATTGTACCTTCTGGAAATAATGACTTTGCTCAGCTGTGGACAATACAGGTAATCGCATAGTTAAACTACATGAAGTGGGTTCAGGTTACCAATAAGTCAAACAACAATAATAAATACCCAAGTTCTCAAACTTTGGCTTAATCACTAAGAACTAATTTTTTTACTAATAATTTTCAGGTTTCTACCGTGTCAACTACGACTTACAAAACTGGAAGCTCCTTATCAGAATCCTCAAGGACCCTTCCCGTTTCCAAGAGATCCACATCATCAATAGAGCACAGTTGGTTGACGATGCTATGAATCTGGCCCTCACTGGTCGGCTGGACTATAGAATTGCTTTGGATGTTACAAGCTACCTCTCTCATGAGAGAAGCTATGTGCCTTGGAAAGCTGGGTTGTCCGCTTTGGGGTATATTGACACGATGTTTTCGAAGGGAGCGCACTATTTGGAATATGGGGTGAGCATAAAGAAATACTCTAAATGATTGTTAATTGTGAATACTCTGATACTTAAATTTCGAAAGTGAACGCGAGGTTGACCTACTCAAAGTTGCCCAAAAGTTTGAAATGCAACATTTTCTTCATTTACTGTGATTGGATTATAATGTCGCATGTAAAATAATAGATAGCGTTAGCAGTTGATAAATTCAGCAGCAAACTTCTTAATTGTCAACAGGTGGTGCTAGCAATCATAATATAATATAATTAATCTAAATTGTTTTGTTTTTTGGTAGGCTAAACTTGGTTAAGCCATTTTGAACCATCTACCAGATCGAAAGCCTAATGTCAGTGCATCTGCACTTCGACTCCCATATCTATCTACGTCAATGACCAAATCCCATGATACCGTTATCAAATTAGTGTTAGATTAATATCTATCTGTTACAAGAAAACTGTATAGTTATAATGTGTTCAATAAAGATTATAACAATGACATTAGGTCATCAGTTATTGATAAGGATAATATGGTTGGAATTACAATGATGATGGATGATATCCTGATAATTATAGTAGTAGGAAAATATATGTCAATGGTTCGGTTTTAGGTTATAATAGAGACACACAATACTTTCAAAACATCAATCACCCTTCTGCACTCATTTTCGTTTGAATTTTTCAAACGTCCATATATACCATATATTCTTTCAAGCAATCTATCCATATTTTCATTGCTCTTTCTCTATTTTTAAAGCCATTCAAATAAATACTCAAACTTTTCTCATGACATGTCATAATTTCGTCCTTACTTATTTAAATTCGAACACAGTAGACACGACCGTGGTTTCTTCTTTTACATTAATAGAATATGTATCTGGATCCACCCCTTTTCAGTTTTGTTCTATAAATCGGTTTTGTTTTTTTTAACTTTTATTGTTTGCCTTATTTTAATCATTTACTTCAACGAGACGTATTTATTACTTTAATACGTTAATGTTCCAGAGATGGCGCTAGTAGTTCGTAATGCGAAGGTGCCATACGCATTCAGTGTTAGCTATTTTATTTTGTTAAGATTTATTTATGTGCGAAAACTCTAGAAAATGGATTAAGACAAATCGAAAGATAAATCAATTGTTAAGATCAGTTCAATAGTTCTGAATTAGCTTTAGTAGTTTAGACTGTTCCATAAAACTAAATCACATGCATACATAGCTATAGCACTTCAAAACCCTTCCTCTCTACCGAAGTCGGATAAAAGGGTATGTGACAATGTATCATGCTGTATAAGACCTGTTGCCACCAGTTTGTGGAATTCACCAGCTCACATCTAATGGTTGGCGATTATATCTTTTGATTGAACAGGGGAATAGCTATATCATGGAGGGTAGCCTCCATGATATAGCTACACAAAATTATTTACGTAATATATGTGTTGCTAGCCCATGCTTAAAATTATTAAAAAAAAAAATCTAGTTCATATAAGAATTAGGGCAATAAGAATTTTAACGACTTGTTTATGCGTTTTTACTTGTAATCATGTTTTTGTTGTTGGGTAGGTATTAGTAGACACCTATGCATTTGGCAAATTCCGATGATTATCGATTATATCGGTTTTTTATCGGAACTTTGGAAATATATGAGTCTCGTGGTGATAATAAATTAATTGATCGAGACTCAATTAATTTATTATACGAAACGTGTAAGTACAGTAAACCCACATCAGTGGTAATAGTTGCACTATGAGAATCGCCGTTATTGCAACGACATAAAGGCGCTATTAACGTGCGACTGACTTTAGCTAATTACACAAACATTAGCTATAACAGAGAGTAAACTTATGTCCCAGCAGTGGGAACATTATAGGCTGATTATGCTTATGCATAATTATGCTAGCTATAACATGTTGAAGAAAACATGTAGGTGAAGGATACTATAAAATCAGGGGCTGCAGTCTCGACATTGATAGCAATCGGTTTACGACCGACTTCGATCGCAAAGTCCTAATGGGGTCCCTAGACAGTCAAAATTGGTTGACATGTGGCGGTGTGTGTGTTGGTGCCATCAACCGGGCACAAATCTGGACCCTGAGTTTCTACTGATGATCACGATGCAGTCTCGATATTGATAGCGATCGCGTTACGACCGACTTCGATCGAAAAGTCCTAATGGGGTCCCTAGACAGTCAAAATTGGTTGACATGTGGCGGTGTGTGTGTTGGTGCCATTAACCGGGCACAAATCTGGACCCTGAGTTTCTACTGATGATCACGATGCAGTCTCGATATTGATAGCGATCGCGTTACGACCGACTTCGATCGCAAAGTCCTAATGGGGTCCCTAGACAGTCAAAATTGGTTGACATGTGGCGGTGTGTGTGTTGGTGCCATCAACCGGGCACAAATCTGGGCCCTGAGTTTCTACTGATGATCACGATGCAGTCTCGATATTGATAGCGATCGCGTTACGACCGACTTCGATCGCAAAGTCCTAATGGGGTCCCTAGACAGTCAAAATTGGTTGACATGTGGCGGTGTGTGTGTTGGTGCCATTAACCGGGCACAAATCTGGACCCTGAGTTTCTACTGATGATCACGATGCAGTCTCGATATTGATAGCGATCGCGTTACGACCGACTTCGATCGCAAAGTCCTAATGGGGTCCCTAGACAGTCAAAATTGGTTGACATGTGGCGGTGTGTGTGTTGGTGCCATCAACCGGGCACAAATCTGGACCCTGAGTTTCTACTGATGATCACGATGCAGTCTCGATATTGATAGCGATCGCATTACGACCGACTTCGATCGCAAAGTCCTAATGGGGTCCCTAGACAGTCAATATTGGTTGACATGTGGCGGTGTGTGTGTTGGTGCCATTAACCGGGCACAAATCTGGACCCTGAGTTTCTACTGATGATCACGATGCAGTCTCGATATTGATAGCGATCGCGTTACGACCGACTTCGATCGCAAAGTCCTAATGGGGTCCCTAGACAGTCAAAATTGGTTGACATGTGGCGGTGTGTGTGTTGGTGCCATCAACCGGGCACAAATCTGGGCCCTGAGTTTCTACTGATGATCACGATGCAGTCTCGATATTGATAGCGATCGCGTTACGACCGACTTCGATCGCAAAGTCCTAATGGGGTCCCTAGACAGTCAAAATTGGTTGACATGTGGCGGTGTGTGTGTTGGTGCCATTAACCGGGCACAAATCTGGACCCTGAGTTTCTACTGATGATCACGATGCAGTCTCGATATTGATAGCGATCGCGTTACGACCGACTTCGATCGCAAAGTCCTAATGGGGTCCCTAGACAGTCAAAATTGGTTGACATGTGGCGGTGTGTGTGTTGGTGCCATCAACCGGGCACAAATCTGGACCCTGAGTTTCTACTGATGATCACGATGCAGTCTCGATATTGATAGCGATCGCATTACGACCGACTTCGATCGCAAAGTCCTAATGGGGTCCCTAGACAGTCAATATTGGTTGACATGTGGCGGTGTGTGTGTTGGTGCCATTAACCGGGCACAAATCTGGACCCTGAGTTTCTACTGATGATCACGATGCAGTCTCGATATTGATAGCGATCGCGTTACGACCGACTTCGATCGCAAAGTCCTAATGGGGTCCCTAGACAGTCAAAATTGGTTGACATGTGGCGGTGTGTGTGTTGGTGCCATCAACCGGGCACAAATCTGGACCCTGAGTTTCTACTGATGATCACGATGCAGTCTCGATATTGATAGCGATCGCATTACGACCGACTTCGATCGCAAAGTCCTAATGGGGTCCCTAGACAGTCAATATTGGTTGACATGTGGCGGTGTGTGTGTTGGTGCCATTAACCGGGCACAAATCTGGACCCTGAGTTTCTACTGATGATCACGATGCAGTCTCGATATTGATAGCGATCGCGTTACGACCGACTTCGATCGCAAAGTCCTAATGGGGTCCCTAGACAGTCAAAATTGGTTGACATGTGGCGGTGTGTGTGTTGGTGCCATCAACCGGGCACAAATCTGGACCCTGAGTTTCTACTGATGATCACGATGCAGTCTCGATATTGATAGCGATCGCGTTACGACCGACTTCGATCGCAAAGTCCTAATGGGGTCACTAGACAGTCAAAATTGCTTGACATGTGGCTATAATTAGCCATCAACCGGGCACATATCTAGACCTTGGGTTTCTACGATGTAGATTTCAATGACTGCAAAATTAATTTTAACGAAGCGTTATAATTTGTGATCTTACATTTATTCCAGTAATAAAATGCTTAATCATTATGAAACGTACATAGTTCAATCTGATCTTAATGATCATTAACGCTGAAACACCGTCCAATTTAATAGATAACTTTTGATTAATACTTTTTTTATTGTTTTGATTGCAGAAGCGTGCGCAAAGAATTACGTGTTTTTATTATTGCATTTATTTGTGTTATCACAAAAATCCTTCTGGAAAACTTTTAACGAAACTACGTTTGTTGTGTACTGCACCCATCAACCACAATCTGAATGATTTTGAAAGAGATTGCATTCATAGCTTCTTCTTGATAATTTGTGTCGCAAATAATAGCAATTTTAATACGCTCAATTTTTTATTAATTTTTATTATTTTCTCTTTATTTTATTTTTTTAATTACTAACAAATGAGATGGCTGAAGCTCTCTTTGTTTTGTTATATATGTTAGATACGTATGGTGACCTTCTCCGTCATATACAAATTATTTAACTGCTTATTTTAAGATTGTTCACCTAGTAGGTAATAATAAGAAAATGCTGTATTTACCTATAATTTTATTGTTGGTTACATTTAGTTATTTATTTTCTGTTGCTTCCTGTAATTTATGTAGTGTTTATGAACGTTGGTAAATCTAAATAAATTAAATATATAGCTTCTCTTTTCCATTACCATCAAAATATCGCAATTGATGGATCACCGACAAATTGATATTATGATGAAAAATGGTCGGGAAATGTGGTGTCACCCATAACCAGATATATTTATCATAAATATATTCATTTTATTTAAAACCATGGGTTAAAATCGAACTGCATATTTCCGTTTTATTCATGGTACAGCATCCTGATTGCGTAATATACTATCAGTCAGAATCTGAATGATTTTGAAAGATATTGCTAATCTATTGCTTCATATGTTCGAAAAATTTGTCTGCTCAACAAAATCAGTATATTTTATTTCACATAAACCTACATGGGTACTTATGAAACGTCAGAAGCTAGGTGCACGGTTCCAAATGGTCGTTTCCTATGGAGAAGAGCCGGCAAGAAACTCCACAGTTACTCTTTTAAAAATAATTGGCTTGTACAATGTTTTCAAATTGGTCAGTGTAGGTCTGTCAAGAAGTAGGTTTAGGTTTAAAGATATTTATTTCTCATAAGAACTTATGAATAACAGTTCACTTATAATGAGATACTAAGTACTTCTTAATAATAATTATACTATAATGTTTGCCTCTGGGGCGATGGTGACGTCATAGGGTACATACGTGTTTTTTTAATTTTCTCTTAAATATATTAATACTATTGCACATTTTTATGTCTTCCGGTAAATCATTGAACAGTTGTACTCCCTCCACTAATACTGTTTTTTTGCCGTAATTAGTCCGTGCACGTGCAGTCATTAGTTGGAATTTGTTTTTACTTCTTGTGTTGTATGTTATTGTTTTTTTATGTAGTTGTATGTTTGATTGTACAGAATTCGTGGTGATTTTTTTAATGAGAATGCAGGTGTAATATGTGTAAAGTTGTGTACCAGTGTGTGAAGTACCAGGCATTAAACAAAAAAAAATGGTCTACAAATCTAGACTCAACGACTCTAGCCGACAACGTTCTCACATTCACAAAATATTAATAAAATAATATAAATAAAGACCTATTTAAACCAAATGACATAACCAACAAAGTAAATAACGCAATGTATGTTATTGAACTTTTAAAATTAAACCCATTGCTATTGATAGTGTGATACGCATTTACCGCGCTGATGTTTTTCATGTCAGTGTATAATCAAGAACATTATCATCCTTATGGTATCAATGCCTTTGCAGTCACAAGGTTCTTTGATCAGCTCTTCTGACTTCTGGCTTTCTTCTTCTGTTTCTACATATACCAAATTCTACTCTCGCTATCAGCGATAAGGCCACCCTGAGAGAGTACCCTGTGTTTACACCCATCCATATAAAAGTTGTGATACTTATTTTCAAGAAATCTCTTAAAACACTTTTCAAAATCATGTCGTGTATAAAACATGTATTGACGATTTTTTGACATGTTTTGTCAAGTATACTTTTTTTTCATGTCTTCTACGAGTTTTATTTAAAACTAGTCTATACAACTTGTTTTTGGTGGAAATAATAAACGAAAACTTGTTAGTAGACACAACTTGTTCTGTAGGTGTTAACGCGGGGTTAGAATTAGGCAATTCAAACTAGGCTGAGAACACTTTTCGAACGTCAAAGTTACATAAGACAGTCCCCCAAAAACCCCCCCTGGTACTTTAGCTGGGAAGAGGAAGTGGCGCAACAAACTCCCCGGTTTGCCAGCAGCATATCTGTCTGTTTAGTTATATAAACTTGATTCTATACAAATCGTATGCAAAGTAATTAATACACTACGAAACACAAAACATTAAATTAAATTACATGCCAAATGTTAGCTAGCACACGCGAATGTACCAACAACATTATTTATGACATCATCATTTTTGTGTACCTACACTATATTATATCTTTCTTCACGGTTAAAATGATTGCAACATAATAATATATATATATAACAATACTGGATAAGCAGTGCCAGGTATTTGCTTTAAACAATACAATTTGAATGACCCACAGCAGAAACAAATGCTTTTTACTGTGAGGCTTAATACACACTATAGATATCACTTGTTAACTCGCCTGAACTTTATTATTTTACTGCAATCTACCCAAATAAGTGCTTGTAGATTTAAATATTTTTAATTTTGAAATTGAATCATTTTTCAAGTGTTACCTATACACTCCGCATGAAAAAGTTTAAATTTGTTTTTTTTTTCATTATTGACACCTCTTAGTTGACAGTAGACAGACTTAGTTTAATAGTATTATAAAACAATTAAGTAATTCTACCTGTAAAGAAAAAAAGCTTGTGTGATCAGTCACTTTGATTTATAATTGAGTTTTCTAATACCTAACGCTGCAAGAAAACTGATAATTGAGTTAAATAAAATTTATAAAGCCAAATGAGTTACTCGTATAATTATGTTAGTTTTGGAATAAAACATTAATAATAATAAAAATTACATATGTTACCTTATAAATTACATAAATACCTACCTATACTTGAATTATCTTTATTAGCGTAACAATATTTTCGCTCAATAGATGTCGCTGGTAGTTGCACAAATGGAAAAATTCTTCATGGTTGACTAGTGCGGTTAGTATCGTCATAAATAAGTTGATAATAATTTAATCCGGTTCTGATTATAACAAAATATTATGAGTCAGTCAAAGATTGTAATCAGTTGTTCAAAGGTTAAGGTTTAGGTACAAAGTGTAGGTTAAAGATTAGGTTCGTTAGTGAGTAAGACATTTAATATCATCGGATCCGGGAATGCAACCTACCCAGTTAAAAGTTGGGTTTCGAACAAAAGACATAAAATATTTCAAAAGTAAGACATAAAATATTTTCACGCTTCTATTCCCCAAAGGTTTCGGCAGAAGTGTTTAAGTACAACCACATTTTGTTGTGTTGTTGTCATTTCACTATTTTGTTTATAGTCCCATATAAGTAATAGGGGGCGAGCCTATTGCCATCAATCCAGACTACGGCTAATACTGAGAAAATTCCTTATTGAAAAAACCCAATAACACTGCCTGGCCCCAATAACGCTTAGCAATCTGGCTTGCGAGCACTAGACACTAAGCAGTCAGTCCGGGTCCTCAGATTAGGAACCGCAGATTGTGCTCTTTTACGTACAGTCGACGAAAAAATTATATTAACACAAAAATGTTGAAAATCTTATTTTTAGGAGCTTTTTTGGATTACAAATGGTCTAAAAGTTAAATTGAATGAATACTACCTCTAAAATTTTATATAAAATACTGAAATACAATACATCGAATAATTTTGTGTCAGTTTAGATGTTGTGTAAAAGTATACCGTACAGTTACTTTGCTCCAAAGACCTTACACAGAACTGCGTGGACAGAGCTTTACGGATTTCTTCTTCTTCCAGCATTACGTCCTCCGTCTTCTAAACGATGCTGTACAGGAAGTCGGATGGACTGTGTCTTCGAATGAAAGCGTGATCACGTCGCAGTACCGAGTAGACCTGCTGGCCTCAGCCTGTCACTTCGAACACCCTGATTGTCTGGAGAATGCTGTCAGGATGTACACCAACTGGATGCTGGCGCCGAACCCTGATGCGAGCAATGAGTACGTATGATTTGAAGTCGGGAGCGCAAATTAGACTGTTCGAATCTGTGACATGTAGGTAGAGGATTTATTAGTTTTTCGTGGACATCACTGACAGGAAAACATCGTGAGGAAACTAGCTGCGCCCCGCGGTTTCACCCGCATAAGTCTCGATTCCTTAAAAATATCGGTATAAAAGTATTCCATGTCCAAATCCAGGTCATGATCTCCCCATGTGCCAAACTTCATCCAAATCCGTTTCGTCGTTTTATCATGAAACCGTAAGGAACAAACAAACTTACTTTCGCGTTTATAGTATTAGTTAAGATTAGGATATAAGTCAGAAATCGCCAGCCCAACTTGAGCAAGCGTGGTGCAATCAATGATCATGCCTTCTCTGTATGAAAAGGTTCCTTTGCCCTGCCCTGGGTCAATAATAGGCTGGTATTATTATTGTTATATGGCTTTCTCGCGCAACGCATCAGCCTTGCAATACAGCGAGGAAATGCCGCCAGCAGTCTCGGTACAATGCCTCGAGGGCCTTCTTTAGGTTTAACTTAGTTTTAATTTAATTTAGTTAATTTTAATAACCATCTTGTAATTTGATTATGTACGCTAATCGCATCAGCAGATGATCATTTATGTAAAGGGTTTTATCTTGACGCTTTGAGGTGGCGGCATAATTATTCAACTTGTAGGCCTTAAATAATTATAGGTACTGACTTTTTGGAGAATAGCGACTGGCTACATAAGAAAAGTTCATCACGCGATGTTACCGATTGGTAAGTTAGCAAGATTAATACCAGGACTGACTGTCGAGGTTCTGTTATTGCAAAATACTAACAGCACTCTCTCTGGCCAGGGCCAAATTTAGCAGCACCTATTCCAGATTTATATGCCAGATTTTTAATAAGACATCCATCATTTCAGAATTCACGTAGACCTCCGCGGCATAGTCTACTGTGTGGGAGTGCGAGCTGGTGGCGTCAGGGAATGGACTTTCGCATGGGAGAGGTTCAGAGTGGCAACAGCACCTTCTGAACGACACCGACTGCTTTCTGTGCTTGGATGTACCAGATCACCCTCGTTATTGCATAGGTAGGTCCATTGCCTATCTTATATAATTATGTATCTAAACCTAAATTTACTAACCAAATGTCGAGTATGAGGTCTTTGTATGAATTCTCATTTCGATCAAAACTTTAAGAAGTTATTCTGTTAGGCATTTGCAGTAGCCACGATTTTTACTTGATCTTTTTTTTTTTTTTTTTTTTTTTGAGGGTGGGAAATTATCAAATAACTTCTCCCGCTCTGGGCGGAGCGGGAGGGTGTGTCAGACTCTTACTGACTAAAACCCACCCGTATTCCTTCCTGTTGCCTGTGTTGCGGGGGCCTCGGTGACCCATAAGTACCTTCCCGCGACCCCGGCAGGCGTCGGCCCTAGTGGACCCCTACTTTGTGCTGACGACATCTCTTTGAGGCGCGCGTGGAATACGACGCGCCGTCGACCCGGGCCTGGTCCTTACCGGACGGTGAGCTACCCATTGCTCACCGTCCGCAAGCCCGCGCCTACGGTGGCCGGAAATCCGCCCGGGATTCCCGACGCCCTGGGCGTCTCCTGCGGCGGCTAGGGGCGAGAGGGCGCGAAACGTGCCTTTCCCTCAACCGTCCCGCCTCCTCCTTCGCGAGCATTACTGCTTCGCAGAAGGAGGTGTTTTACTTGATCTTGAAAGGTTACCTTGTTATTTTTGTGGCCTTCGTTCGACTTTGGTACACTAAAACATGTCAGAAGAACATTAAGCAGTGAGTCATGATTAATTTGTGTTTTTCTATATATACTCTCCAGGTACTTAGAGATGTCTCTGCGTAACGACAGCGGTATCAGGAAGCAGGACATCGTACGAGTGTTCTCTGCAGTTGCAGGGACTGCAATAGGCCAGCCAATCGCGTTCAACTACATCAGGGCCAACTGGCAGAGGCTTCGATCATTGTAAGTACACTGCTACGAGGAACCTTTGAATGACTTTGACAGGTGGTAAACATTTGTTTAACTTTTTATACGATTTCAAAAAAGGCGGAGGTTCTCAGTTCATCGGAATCTTTTATTTTTATTTATTTGTTGTTCCCCGAATACACGAAGACCGACCGAACCGATTTCGAAAATTATTTTTTGTTTGAAAGGAGTGTACTTCTTAGATGGTCCCCTATTTATTTATTTATTTATTTATATATACTTTATTGTACACCACAAAATTACATGACAAAAAATAAATCAAACACTACAAAATATACAATGGGCGGCCTTATCGCTTTCTGCGATCTCTTCCAGGCAACTATGGGATGGACAGGGATTTGCCTGGATATAAAGTGGGGCTGTCGTTGGTGTAAAAAATAAATAAATAGACAATACTAAAATCCCCCCCTCCGGTCCCTTATACATTTTATTAACTTTTCTTCAGGAGTTTTTGAGTTAGCTTCAATAATACTTATTTTTCTAGTATTTTCCCACTTAGTTTACGAGAATGATGTTATAATAACTTCCTGTCACTGTCATTTACATAGCAGGATTTTGTGTGGGAAAGGTACCACAACCAATAAGTGAAAAATAAAACCTTTTTTACAAAAAAAGAGAAAAAAACATCTTTAAGTCAGTGGCAAAAACGAAAATAAAAAACCGGCCAAGTGCGTGTCTGACCACGCACAATGAAGGGTTCCGCAGTTGGGAAGTTGGGATGAATTTATCCCAAAAACAAACTTAACATTGTAGTTGAAAAACATGTTCTCCCATACATCGATATATGCCACGCTCAATTCTCCAACTGTAAATTTAAGTTGGTCGACTTTAACTCGTTTACTTGTGAAGCCTACTTAGCTGTGATAGTTTTCCTTTTAATTTCATTATATGTAGGTACTACTGCCATTAATTTTTTCACATCTCCATAAACGACCATATTATGGATAAAACGAGCTATTATTCTAACAAAAATTAGAACTTTAATGCTTAATATTACGCAAGTGCATCGTCAAATCGAAAAGTTGTATTCACAGACCCGCAATATTTTTGTATACAATACCCCACACTATGGGGTAGACGAGAAAAAAAATATCATGCCCACATTACGTGTGAGGGAGGTACCCTAAAAGAAACTTTTTTTCAAGATTTTATTTTAGCACTTTGTCGGCATGATAAATATATGCCTATGCCAAATTACAGCTTTCTAGTACCAAGCGTCTATGAGCTACAGTGGGGACAGACAGACGGACATGGTGAAACTATACGGGTTGTTTACTACGGAACCCTAAAAACCAAAGATACCGACTTCCGAAATTAAAGTTATTTTAAAAGATTTTTTATATGACAAAACTTGTAAATAAATGTTGCTGTTTGTGGGTAATTTGTAATTAATTTGTTTTGTGAATGTTCAGGTTATTTTTTATGCTATTATTATATTATTTTTGATATTTTATGTTCGATATTGCGTTATTTGTTAGATTATTTTATATGTAGATTTACTTACCTACTGTTTTTACAAGATACCAAATTGGAATAGACTAATAATAATTTTAACTCAATTCTATATTCAAATAAATTCTGTTGTTTAAAAATTTTGCATGCCGTAAGGTAAAATGTATCGGGACTACTTAAATAAATTACATCGTATCTGGTATACCTGCATTATAAGCAAATAAATTATATTCTATTTCACTTTGTAGTGTTTGTTTTGGAAGTCAGTTATTTTTTTTTTGTTTGTGGAATTTTTTGAAAAATCCAGATGGCGGCGTTAGGACTTACTCAATTTTGGTCACGCCCCAAAAGATCGTTGTACAGCAATCTTTGGTGCATACTACCCTATATTATATTATAGTCTGTGGTGCATACAGAATAGGGTCTTACACCCATTTTTAAAGTGTCTTAATTAAATTCTATAGTGCTAATATGCCCCAAAAAAAAATCACAAAATTTTTATTCAATCGATAAGTGCCATAAAAATGCATTTAAATTTTACATTTTAAAATTTCGCGCGTAGTTTGACGAAAACGCTGGACGCAGTGGACGCCATGTTGCTCTGTGGTCATGACGTCACTTGACTATGTAAACAAATGCGCTGATCTTTTATCTAACTATCAGTTGACAGTTGACACGTTTTAGTTTACACAGCGGTATGACGTAATAACATGGCGGCTACTATTTCATGGTGTTTTTTAACAGATTAGAAAAACTGAAAACGTGAATTGAATTTTAAAATTTATTTTGTTATTTTATGAACTAAAAGTAACATTTTCAGACTCCTTTTTGCCTAAACTGTCTCAATAATCTATTTATAGATTTTTTCTCGTATATAAAATACCCTATTCTAAAGGCGTCATCTGTCATTGCCCCTTGCTAACCAACAGGTGTGGTTATCAATGCACGCTCGTTTAATGTACAGGCAAATAAACTAATTGTTAATTAATGGTAGTTGTGATTTGACTTGGATTTGAATTAATGCGGAATCTGCCTAGCCTTAGGACCAACGGCTTAACGTGCTTTCCGAGGCACGGAGGAGTCTCGGTATGTGAAGATGGTCACCCATCCACGGACCAACCCCGGCAAGCGTAGCTTAACCTTATGGAGCGACCCGTGTGGCTGTTATCACTTTGCCACTAGCTACTTGTGATGTGATAAACAATTAATTTCCCTGAGTTTATTGGAAGAGGAAAGACGACAGACAAAAAAGAACTTATTGTTTATTAGAGGAGGAATGAGGACAGGCAAAAATAACTTATTATTTATTAGAAGAGGAATGAGGACAGACAAAAATAACTTATTATTTATTAGAAGAGGAACGAGGTCAGACAAAAATAACTTATTACTAATTAGAAGAGGAATGAGGACAGACAAAAGCAACTTATTATTTATAATGGCGAAGCTAGGCGTATTAGTCCCCGCACTGTTTAAGCATAATAGTACGATTTCCATCGCTTTAGAACCTTTCGCGGCTGTAGAACAGTAATTGGTATTGTAGTTCTCAGTTCGGTCTCATTTCAGAAATATGTTTCACAAGCTTTTACCCGCGGCTTCACTCACGTGGAGGTCGGCAATTTTCCCACTGGAACGTACTACCGGGATAAAATGTCCTAACTCAGGTCATGGTCTACCCATGTGCCAAATTTCATCTAATTCAAACAAACAAACTCACTATCGCATTTATAATTTAACACATATTCACTTTCGCATTTATATAATATATGCGAAAGTGAGTTCTGATAATTAAACATTATGTTTAATTATCAGATGAGTTCATAAATCCAGTTGCCTATCTGCTAGGCTAATTCATTTTTATTTTAATCATAATGTACAGTTTGTGCATTGTCATAAGAGAGCCATCTTTATCATTTATTGACTATCGAAAATAAAGATATGTTCATATCTTACAGTATATACCATCATTATTCCTGCATAATGCTGTCTGTGATATATTTAATGGATCTATAGAGGCATGAGGAACAGGATGTAAATTTCACTCATCCTCCATAGAAAAGGTAGGATCCTCCGACCAGACGGGTGTCGTGTCTGGTGGGCAATTGCCCGACGGTTGATGTCTGGATGTTGTCTATACGCTAGTTGCGCGGTAAACTCTGCTTGTGCGATGCTGGATTTTGCGTGACGTCAGTGTGCTGCGTAGTTCGCATGTGGCGATGTAGGTGCCGCTACAGATCCATTAAATGTTTTTTTTTAGTTTCATATAGTGATTGTCTGCCAGTACTTTATGCGGCCTACCCAAATGTCCTTTCTTTGTTATTGTTCCTCGAGTCGTTGAGCTCTTTAATTTCTCATTTGAGCTACACGATTACTGATACATGCATGCACAGACTGGACTGGTCCTCAAAACTCTGTGTTGTTCTTTCTCCAAAAGACCATTTCAGACACTAATCTATTATTGATACTCACATGATCTGACCAAGACAATGTCTGCACTTTAAAAGACTCCCCTGAAGTCCTGACCTCTGAGACCTCTGAGACTTAGTTTCGGTATTTATTTTTCAGAGTGGTTGGATAGGAAAAATCTTACCTTGTTTATCAAATATTATTGACTTGTAAAAGTACTACTTACTTACAGAAATAAATAAAAAATATTTTTTCTTTCTTTAAGTAAGTAGTAACAAACACTTTTAAAAACCGAAGCGAATAAAAGGGTGTTAATAAGAATCTTTATCATTTAGCAGCTATGTAGTTTTATTTAAAAAATAGATGCTCTCTGTGGTCTCGCTCGCATCATAGGTGCCTTATAGGTGGTATAGTGATGTGTAGGACCTACATAATGTTTCCAATATCTTGATGTGACAGGACTTAAAACTTTTATAAACTATTGATTCTGTTTTTCATCTTTGTCATTTTTTTTCAGTGTTGGGTCACTATCTACTATCAACTTGATTGTGAAGCTCGTAACCAGAAGATTGAACCAGGAGCATGAATATGAGGAGGTTAGTTATATCAAATATCAACCTCTTTTTACTAGCTTTTGTAGCTTACATTTTTATCTAAAATAAATAAATAATCGTTTTTTGGCTTAGAAAGTAGGTACATAAAATAAAGGTGTTTACATTTTTTTTGTGATCCCTGTACAGACTACCTTAAATAGACATGCAAACATTGAACATTTTTTTCTATTAAAAACCAAAGAAAACATGCCAGTCAAATTAATATTGGCATAAAACTTATAGAATTTAACGTGAGCAAAATAATAATAATAAGGAAATACACAATGTTAAATGTTAAATCTAAAGTGTAGAGTCATGTCTTGTAAATGTATCGCTATCAGTGATAAGGATTGTAACATGTTTTTTGTTTTTTGTTTTGGAAATCATCATATAACTTCTCCCGCTCTGGTCGGAGCGGGAGGGTGACTCTAACTGACTAAAACCCACCCGTATTCCTTCCATTGTCTTTTTTGCCAGGGGCCTCGGTAACCCTTTTGAACTTTCCCGCGACCCCGGCAAGATTGTACCCCTAAAGTAAACTTATCTACCTACATATATTTTCTTATGGTGTAGGTAAAGTAGGCCGCACGTCAGTGGTGTCAAAACCAGAATAAGCTGACCTTTTAGTTTCAATAGAAATTAAAACTTCGTACTACCCGTGTTGTAGGTCGTAGGTTTGAACCCTGATATGGGGCTTTAGTTTGTGTAAATTATTTCATCACCACTGCTCTCAAAACGGTGAAGGAAATCATCGTGAGGAAACCGGCATGTCAAAAAATCGAAGACATGTGACATCTACCAACCCGCACTGGGCCCGCGTGCCTGTTTTCCTCTCACAGAGGCCTGTGTCCCAGCAGTGGGAACATAATAGGCTGATTATGCATTATCATTAATAGAAAAGTTTTTATTTTTCGGGATGTTACATTTTTTCCAGGATACCACAGGTCCTTTTTCCTTTTTCTGAACTCCAGGCATCATGCTGTAATTTCTTCATATCAGTAGGCCGAGTTGTTATGCCGGACGATCGTATAAAAGTAATTTTTCTATCCCGCGGGAACATTATTTTTTTCTGGATGAAAGGTACCCTATGTTTTTTTCTGTACCCCTGAAAACGTGTATGCAAAATTTCACGAGTAGTTAAGATGTGAAAGCGTAACAAACAAACAAACAAATTCACTTTCGCATTTATTAGTTACTAGATGCGCCCCGCGGTTTCACCCGCATAAGTTTTGAACCCGTGGGTATATCGGAATAAAAAGTATTCTATGTATTATTCCTAGTTATAAACTATCTGTGTGACAAATTTCATCCAAATCCGTTCAGTACTTTTTGCGTGAAAGAGTAACAAACATCCATCCATCCATCCATCCTTACAAACTTTCGCATTTATAATATTAGTAGGATATAAATATCAATATTAATATTATATGGTATATAAGTTAGTATAGGATGACAATTAGGTATATATACATGTTCTTGTACAGACGAACTTCTCTTTAATAAAAAGAGAAGAGAAGAAAAAGAAGAGCAAGAAAAATGTATTTTGTCTGTGTAGTGTCCAGACTTTTTTTTGTTATATCAACCTCATTTGCTGACCCTAAAATAATATTTCATTCTTCCCACAGCTGAAAAGATTCGTCACAGAATTCTGCAGTGATTTGGGCAGACCGGTTCAGCAAGTTTTGGAGACCATCTCTTCCAACGTGCAATGGAGGGATCGAAACTATCACACCATTGTCGACTGGTTGAGGGCGGCAGACCAAACAGCTAGTTAAAGTAGACTAAGAATATTCTAGATCGAAATAGTGAATATCATGACAGCAGTAATATACAGTAATATGCCCGATTCCAAGTGATCTATAGCCGGTGGTTTGGGGTAAAAACTTACTTGCATTTTCGCCATATCAAAACGTAGTTTCCATAGGTTGGAGCCTTTTATATGTGTAGGCGTTTAAAAGTTGTCTCGTTGCCTTTTTAACCTTTTTAAAGCAAAAACGTGCCATCGGCGCCAAGCCTTGAATTATTCCTTAAAACCTGTCATGTAATCGTGACCGTGGCGTGCTGGGCACATTTTGGTTTGTCATCTATACATGACTGTGGCAGTCAAAAGTTTAAGTTTACGACTGGTAAGTAAAACGAATCGTTGTTGGATTTAGGAATCGGGCATTAGAAAACAGGAACATTATTTATTAATGGCACTAAGATCAGAGGAAGGTCTTTTCTAACGCATACATGCAGTAGCGTCTTCGTTCTCTGACATCTGCAATACAGTTTTAGAGTACCGTTTCTAAATAATTGTTTCCTACATTTTGTTTAGGATAGTCAAATCTATGTAACTAAGTATAGTGTTGTGTTCAAAGAAAAAGGTTTTTTTTGTGTAATTTAACAATTTTTCTAAAGAGGAAAATCGATTGCTTAAAAACCGCATTCACAACGGAACGCAAGTTTTGCTGTCTATGTATGTGGACTAATCAATTGAAATATGATCTTATGCAAAACTCACACCTATGAAAAACTTGTCTTTTGCAGCCAAATAAAGTCAATAATATTATGAAATATTTGTCTTAGGTTTATTAATTTATAAGAAAAAATATGCAATATATCTGATCTGCGTTTATTTAGTTCTGACAGACAGTCGGATATAAAGTTTGTGTCTGCGACATTCTATCCTAGAAATTTTTTTTTTAACCTAATGCTCTTGGAATGGTCTAAATTACTTCATAGTTTTGCATAGAAATGGACTTAAGTACAACATTGACACACAACGTGCAGATGCTGATTTATTAGTGATCAACAAGCATGTTTAAGCTCAGTGATCTGGGAGTTACGGAAAAAAGGTTGAACCCCAAATCTCGGGTGGGAAATTATCAAATAACTTCCCCGCTATGGGCGGCGCGGAAGGGTGTGTCAGTCTCTTACTGACTAAAACCCACCCGTGTTTCTTCCGTTGCCTGTGTTGCCAGAGACCACGGTATTCCTTGCGGACTTTCCCGCAACCCCGGCAGGATGTTTTCGGCCTTAAGTGCATTCTTTCTTCTTGTGTTTCGTTCATATTTCATTGCATACCTCAAACTCATCACAGAAGAGCTCGAGTCATCTAAATCAAGCTCCTTTCAGTGATTTTTCTAACGTCACCTGCCGAGAGCTTTTATATCACAACGGTTTACGAATTAAAAACTCTTTTCACAAAGACGTCAGACGGTGCTTATTAAAAGCTTTATATTAACTTCCTTCGTTTGTATGGTTTTTTTTTTTTGTTGAAAACTGACAAAAAACACATGTTTTTGTTCGACTTTACCTGATATTTGATATATGAATAAGTATTACAGCTGATTGGGATCTCAAATCAGCTTAGTTCTGTTGCTGATCACAATTTAATTTTCAGATTAAATTGTAAGTTGCATTCATTCGGCTTAATCCAGATCACAATTTAATCGAAGTAATGTTTTACTTCTATCAATTGCTTCGTTTTTATCGACTGATAACTCTTCAAGGAAAATAAGAAACTGAAAAATCCAACAGCGCGTTTATATTTTGGCATTCATTTCGATGTCGCCTAGTGATAGTGAAAAAGGGACAATGGCGCCGATTCCCTTGTTCACAAACTAAACTAAATTTAAGTTCAGTGCATCTTTTTCTTTCTATTTCATTAAGAAAAGGACAGAAGATAAATATTAGTTTAGTCCTGTCAAATTAATCAGCGCTTGACGTAAATTGACGTAATTTTAGTAGGCAAGTTTTTAATCACGTCTAAACTTGTATGGAGTAGTGACGGGCGCTGATTAATTTGACAGGACTAAACTAAAATTTATCTTCTGTCCTTTTCTTAATGAAATAGAAAGAAAAAGATGCACTGAACTTAAATTTAGTTTAGTTTGTGAACAAGGGAATCGGCGCCATTAGCTCCATTTTTTTAAATAATTATCGGCTCCCATGCATGTTGCAAACATCTATCCATACCGCCAATTGCAAAACTTTGATAACATTTCTATTATACCAGCTTATATAGCAGCAGAGATAAGGTTTCGATAAAGAGACCAACTAAACATATACTATTTTAGTTTTATCGTACCCTTATCATTATACACGTGCGAAAAGTGCACAAAAATATTAGAATACACTGTTTTTATATTTAGCCATCATAGAAAACACCTACTTACCTAATATTAGAATTCACTTAGAAAAAATCAGGTCAAGATTTATTCAGTTATTATCAGGGCTGATTTTTCAATAGTCAGATAACTTTTATTTGAGGAATTAACCACGAAAATAATATGTCAAACTATTATATTTATTCTTCAGATGAAAGATGTCTGACTAATGAAGAATCACCCCTGAGTGATTTATTTTTGAATGTATAGCAACACCATTTCGAAAAGAGTGGACTTTTGCTTGCTTTTCTTCTGAAATTGCATTTTTTTACGTAAAATTTATGTTTATTGGTCAATAGTCAGAGCACTGTCAAAAAATAAAACCGACTTTTTTTTGTTTATTTCGTATGTTGATCGCTATAGCTTTACAGTACCTACCTAATTTATAATCTAAATTAATGTTTAAAAGAAAACTATTGTATTAACTTCTCTAAGATATAGTTAATTGTATGTAAATAAAACCTAAACTTTGTACTATTTAGCTCTATTTCTTATAATAACTTTCGTAAATTAAAGTTTATAAAAATATGTGGTTTATAAAAATGGTGTTTTATTTTTCTTATTTTACAGTCATCATCATCTGCCTAGCCTTTCCCAACTATGTTGGGGTCGGCTTCCAGTCTTACCGAATACAGCTGAATTTTACCAGTATTTTACATGGAGCGACTGCCTATCTGACATCTACAACCCAGTTACTGAGTTACACGATACCCCTTGGTAAGACTGGTTGTCCGACTTTCGTGCTTCTGACGACCCGTAAAGACTATCAAAGATCTACAAATGACAGCCGGGACCAACGATTTAACGTGCTTTCCGAGGCACGGAGGGGTCTTGGTCTTATTTTATAGTAACACCAAAATTATTAAAAATCGTTATATTATCTTTGTAATTCTGGCATTGATATTCTGCGTGTATCACAAATGTTGGTCATATTTAAGGCTGCAGCGTAATCAGTTGTCCCATACATTTGGGTCGTAGCTACCTACTCTTCTATGGGACAGCTGAATTTTTTCGCGATTATGATGTTGGAAAAAGTTGTTCACTTTATGGTTTGTACCCCTTGAATACCGACGTCTGAAGGCGATACTCGAATACCAGTGTTTTAACAAGGAAGCAAGAGGATTTCATCATCGACGCTTTAAAAGGATGGGTAGCACCACCTTGTTAAAGTGTCGGATCTTGCTGCCCACCATGATAAAGTGTCAGATCTTGCTGCCCACCATGATAAAGTGTCGGATCTTGCTGCCTACCTTAATAAAGTTTCGGATCTTGCTACTCACCCTGATCAAATGTCGGATCTTGCTGCTCACCCTGTTAAAGTGTTAATAAATCAACTAAGCCTATTACAGTCCTCTGCTGTACATAGGCCTCTCCTAAGCTGCTTCGGTACCGACACCGGGATCATAGACGTTGAATATGACCACACATTTTTTATATACGCCGTGTAGATAAAAAATGATGTCTTTAATACTTCTTGTTTTCTTTTACATCATTTGGTGGCAAACAAAGAGGCCATCCATCTGACGGTAATCATCACCACCGCCTATAGTCACCTGCAATATCAGGGGTATCGCAGGTGCTGTGAGTAGAGATGCAGCTAAAATGTTTTATACTTTTATCATTATACCAGCACCGGCACCTACATAGATACAGGGTCAAATTAAATTAGCTAGCGAAACTCCGCAGACGTGATGGATATGGATATTGAAACATGATAAAACAAAACAAAAAATAACTTGATGATTTTTTGGGGTTACCGGCCGCAGGTCCGCGGGACCGCAGGTTCGGTACTTGGAATCATCATCATCATCATCATTCTCCTGCCTTTATCCCAATTTATTTGGGGTCGGCGCAACATGTTCTTTTCTTCCCTACTTCTTTATTAGTTGTCATCTCGGTAGTCACACCCTTTCTAGCCATATCATCTTTCACACAGTCCATCCATCGTTTCTTTGGTCTTCCTCTACTCTTATAGCCATCGACAAAATCAATCATGGAATATTAAACTTCACAGATGTGATGCTATCGATATTTAAACAAGGAAAAACAAAAAAATAACAGATTTTCTTAATGATTTAAGAATTTTGCGAGGTTCGACCGCCTGTCATTGCGCACTGGTCGATCCAAATTATAGTGTTAAAAAGAAAAGGGAGGAATATCCGACCAGACGGGTGTTGTGTCTGGTGGGCTACCGGATGATGTCGGGATGTTGTATATTTGCCAGTCGCGTGGTAACCTCTGCTTGCGCGATGCAGGATTTATGTGACGTCAGGTTTTTGTTGCGTAGTCCGCATGTGGCGTTGTAGATGCTGCCACAGGGTCATTGCCACTTCATCTTGCTTATTCTGTGAGTTATGTAGACAATTTTGGTTCTCTGCTGGATCATCTCGATCCCGATTTCATTCCTCAAAGGGACTCCAACTCCAAATTGAGCTGAGCACCGAGGTATTTTCTTCAACATTCGTCTTCAAAGAACATCTCTTATTTTCTATACGCCAGCTCTCACCTCGATAACGCTCAACAGGTTCTTAACTCGTTCCATAGCTCGCTGAACGACTTTAATTTTTTGGACCATGAGTGACCACGTTTCGGCTCCATTAGGTCTTCGAATACGTAAATATTATCTTTCAGTGTCAGAGATTTCACTGAACTGAGCTGAGCACCGAGGTATTGTCTTCATCATTCGTCTTCAAAGAACGTCTCTTATTCTCTATACGCCAACTCTCACCTCGATAACCCTCAACAGGTTCTTTCTAGCTCTTTGAATACTAGCAATAGCCTTTCCAGATACTGTTTGATCTAAGGATCAAAACTGTTTGATACTGATCTGGAAAGGCTATTGATAAACTGACATGATTAGTAAATGGAGTGTACGGGTACGTCAGCACACTTCATTAATCATGTCCGTTTTGTATGCTAAAGCTGATTATCACTCTAATTAGACTGATAATCATCTTCATTATGTCGTAAACTGTGATAAAAAAAATAAATGTCTCATAGAGTTTTTTCCTGTTAACACAATATCATTGATACTGATAAAATAATGTGAGCAATTAGTTTATTATTTTGATAAGAGATGGCGCTCCTAGTTTCTCGAAATCATTAATGTTATTATTTTTGATGATTTCATTAAGTTCTTATAAATGATTCATATAATTTGTTTCTTTACTGTTTATGAGATGTAATAATAAAGGCTTATAGCTCATTATAGACCCTGTTAGGGCCCGGAAACATAAGTTAGAAACTAAAAAGCAAGAAGAAAAAGAAAATAAAGAAATGGTTCACACTAATACCGGACTCATTTTTCTCTTTTTTACTTAGGCAAAAGAATAAGAATAAGAATTGAATAGTTTTTTGGAAAAAACAGGAATAGTAGACTGAAACCTCACCGCTATACTTTTATTATAAGGAGGTAACATTTGTGAGTTTGTATGTAGCGGGTAATCTCCGGAACTACTGATATGATTCAGAAAATTCTTTCACTAATGGGAAGCTATCTACGGCTAGCTATTGCCGAGTGTCATAGGATATATTTTATGTATAAAGCATTCCTGCGTATTCTTTACAGAAGAACTCTGGGTTACTATCCCTACCTCTATCCTACCAAGTCAGCAGGCCAGAAGGGCATGTGGCCAGGTAGGCGTTATGCTCAAAGTGTGGAAGGGTATGACGGATGCGCCTGATATCCATAATGAGCTGATTCGACTCTACATACCGAATAATTATCTCTGTGGCAGAAAACGTCGACTGCTAGGCGTGCCTTTGTGTCGGGCCTGGTCCTTACCGGACGGTGAGCTACCCATTGCTCACTGTCCACAAGCCCGCGCCTACGGTGGCCGGAAATCCGCCCGAGATTCCCGACGCCCAGGGCGTCTCCCGCGGCGGCTAGGGGCGAGAGGGCGCGAAATTTGCCTTTCCCTCAACCGTCCCGCCTCCTCCAACTCAGCTTGGTGGCAGAAATAGTTTATCATCTGCCTAGCCCGGTCAAGAGTAAAAAGAATGAACAATAGTTAGTATTATTAGTTAAACAAAACCGGCCAATAGCATGTCTAACCACGCACAATGAAGGGTCCCGTAGTTGGAATTAATTTATCCCAAGAACAAACTTAAAATTGTAGTTGAAAAAATATGTAGTTGAAATACGTCGATATACGTCACGGTCAATTCTCCAACTGCAAATGTAAGTTTGTAATCGCAAAAAAACGTTTACCAAACTACAAATTTAATTAACAATTTTCTGACTTTGTTCCTTCTTCTTTTGTGCTGTGAGACCTTGCTTCTTGCCAAATGTCACCCATAATAAACTTAATTAACAGCACCCAGAGGTACAGGAGTATCCATAATAGAAAGTAAGAAATAAAATAATAATAATAATCTATGAAAAGTCAATAAATAGTACGAAATTTATTAAAATCTAAGACTTTTATGGCACTAACCTGACTTATAAGTGACAAATCTTTATAAAAATAAGTTTACTTAACAATTTTGTTTTTTATTGGTGGTCTAAACATAGGGGTAGTAAGGCCTTAACCGTTCTAGCTAAAGGAAAACGGTCTTAGGAGACCGTCCTTAACTTATTGAGACATTTAGATTTGCATTCACAGATTTTGAAAAAATGTACAGTCAGCAAGTAAATCTTTTTTTGGTGCCAATCGATCCAGTTTCTTACAGGGATCAAAAAGCTCTATCAGACTAACAGAGCTTTAAGTACTAGAAAAGTCGGAAATCGCAATAGCTTTTTTCTTAATTTCGTAAAAGTTTTTACAAAAGCAACAACAAAATATTGTTCTCAAAAACAATATTTTGTTGTTGCTTTTGAAAAAGCTTTTCCCATACAAAGGTATTTTGCAATATCTGACCTTTGTAGCGGACAGGCAATTAAATTATCGCATATTCGTTCGAAATTTGAAGTTCATCTTTTTTTGTTCATTTTCGGCCAGTCTATCCATCGTAAAAAAGTATGTTGGATTCTCACATAATCAGCCTATAATTGTTCCCACTGCTGGGACACAGGCCTTCTCTCTTCGAGAGGGAGTGGGCCGTAATCCACCACGCGGGCCCAGTGCGGGTTGGTTTGTTGGATTCTCATTTTCTACAAAATGTATGGGAATAGTTACTCAAACCTCAGTTGGTCCGGTAGAGTTATTTGATCCTTATAAGAAACGGGATCGATTGGCATCAAAAAAGTTTTTATGAAAACTGCCCATTTTCTTGATGACTGTACATTTTTATCAAAATCTGTGAATGTAGATCATAATATCTCATAAAGTTAAGGACAGTCTCCTAAGACCACTTTCTTGTAGCGACAACGGTTAAGGCCCTTACTGCCCCATCTCAAAAATCCACCCTGTATATTTTTACATTTAAGTATCACATTTTTTTTAATGATAATTTTCTTTAATTACTTTGGTACAGGTCCTACAAATGTTGAGGTGACAAGCCGTGGAGGCCGCTGGCGGAGCAACTTCGAGAGGAGCACGAGGCCGCACATACTTGTTGAGCTGTAATTTCAAGTCATTTGGATTCCGGATCGGGTGGGTCAGGGAGGGAGAGGTTATCTGCCGAGGCGGGGTGTTTACTCTCCAGAGCTGTAAGTGTATCTGGAGAGTAGGTACGGCGCCACACATCGCTGCTAAAGATGATCCTAGCTGCACCTCTGATATTACCCTCGGCTAGTTTAGATATATAATATACAGTATCACACTTAGTTTGTTATTTACGGTATTTTGACCTTGGACATAACGAACATCTCCCAAATTTGGAATTGGATGGGATTGGAGTATCTAATGACCGCTTTTTCCCAAGTATATTCCAAATACTTATTTGAAGATGCGTCGGCAACCAGGTGTACCCTGGGGTACTGGGGTGCCACAAGCGCGGTAGCACGAAAGAATCGGTTGAGTAATAAAAAAGTAACTACAAAATCTATTTTGTATTCAAACACCAAGGTATGGTTTTCGGCTTAAGGAACTTCGTTCCAAAAAAAGGCACTGTTGATAGATCAGGATATTCTGATTTTGAGATCCACAAAAACGGGACAACAAACCCACAAAGACAATTGTCATGTGATGCAGAGGAATGAGGAAATTGTCGTGAGGAAACTTTTGAGTAAGAATTTGGATGGCTATAAGAGGAGAAAGCCAAAGAAACGATGGATGGACTGTGTGAGAGATGATATAGCTAGAAAGGAGGTGACTGCTGAGGAGACAACGAATAGACATGTTTGGAAGTGGAAGACATGCTGGGCCGATCCCAAATGAATTGGAATAAGGTAAGAAATTGACGAGAACCTACAAAAAATCTTCCCCGTTACATGCTTCAATGTAATGCAATGTCTGAAAACCAGTCTTACCAAGGGGTATCGTGTTACACAGTGGCTGGATTGTAGAGGTCAGACAGGCAGTCGCTCCATGTAAAATACTGGTATTCAGCTGTATCTGGTAAGACTGGAAGCCGAACTCAACATAGTTAGGAAAAGGCTAGGCAGATGATGATACATGGTGGAATGTATATGGCATATGAAATGATTTGATAGGTAACGTGAAATATGTACTTCAAACTTTTGTGTAATAGTTTCATTCCAATATCGGATTGACTGGACTAATCAGCTCACATAAAAGATATGGCGATAATTGTCGAAAAAATATCTCCGAATTATGATATTGGAGATAATTCTTGATACTACATCGTTGGTGATTACGCATTGATGTGTATATTTCAATAATTTGATTACAATAATCCAGTTGCGGGTTTAGTGGCCGCTTCAGTGGTCGCTGGTATCCAAGGTAAGTAAAACTTTTGGGTAGTGAAAAGTAAAATTACGTCCACAGTACTTTAACCTTTTTCCCGCCACAGTCATGTATGTCACACAGCAAAATGTGCCCAGCACGTCACGGTCACGACTATATGACAGATTTTAAGGAATAATTCGTAGCTTGGCGCCGTGGGCACGTCTTTGCTTTTTTGACGTGGCGGTCAATAGGTTAATGATTGAGGAAAAGGGCTGTTTTGCTTACATTATATATTTGTATTAGTTCCTATATTTAATGTCTAGAATGAAAATAGACATGATAATGGTAAGGTCAAAGATAATACACGTATAGATGATAATAATGTATGGTTCAAGCCCGTGAATTGATGAGCTAGATTGTGGGTTAGTGTGACAGTATAATTGTATGCAATCACTAGTTTCAAATAATTCGAACATTTAATCAAATCGTTTACTTACCTTTAAATTTTCATTTGTGTGTTTAGTGTAATGGATACGTAAAACTGGATATCTATATAATACGAACAAAACAAGCCATGGAGAAGGTAGACTGATTTATCTTTCAACTTACTGCAAGTGAAATTTCTTGTATTTTTAATGTTATCAGTTGGTTCAGGTACAAAACGGCCCATTATTTAACCTGTTAAGCCCCGCGCGACACCGATTCGGAGTGAAACAATAGAAAATCAATTGTGTCTCATTAGCCATCCTTGACCAATTAAGCACTCTGTGAATTAATTTACTGCCAATAAATTTTCTAATTCTCCAAGAATTTGAATTGGTGACGTATTAGTAAGTAATTAAGAAAAGTATTCGTGAAATAGTTTATTTCAGATTAGCAGTCTTACGTCACACCCAATTTCTTTATTGCTTGTAAGTTGATGACGTCATATTTTCACAAGATAGGTTCTTACTGAAGCTAATTTAGCAAAGCGAGTCATAGCTGGTTTTATTCACGAGTAGTTTTCGAATGACAAATTATCCACTTAAGACGCTGACAACACCTAAACCGCGGTCACTGACAGATTTCATAGAAAAGAAAGATAAGCGCGATGACACACCGCTTGTAATTTATTGCAAAATATGAAGCAATTATCTATTTACTCAAAATTGGGTTGAGTAATTGAAAATAAAAAACAACCAAGTTCTGCATTCAAATAAGACGTTCTAATTATTAATTAAATACGTAATATATGTATGTTGACATTTAATACAGATATTTTGGATTAGAACTCAAGGTAAGAGGCTAGTTTAACGTTAGTTTGTAGCAAGATTTTTTTTAAAACGTGTTTTGGTAACAACCAAGTTCTGGGAAATATGTTCAAAGTTAATATATATTTTTTCCGCTACCACAAACAGATTTGGCAATTTTTTTCTTAAGAGAAGCCTATTTTGGTCAATTGGGTCTTGTCAGCGCCTTAAATATGTAGGTACCTACTCGTTTCCTGTATACGTGATTTATAAAACCTTAGGCATCATATACATTATTTATCTATGGCTAGAATTTATCAAATTGCTTTAGGGCAAAGCATGAAATAAGCATGAAATTTATGTTCCATTTGTTTTGTTCAGATAAAGGTATTTCGATAACGATGTTTTTAAAATGATTAATAAACTTTATCAGTTTAAAAAAATAGGATAAGAAAGAGTGAAGGAAGATACACATTATAGGAATCATCAAGAACAAATATATTTTAATCGGTTGACCTTCAATATTGATGTTAATTCATGGGTAGTGTATAGTGTATACGTACCTAATAACTAACTTAAATATCTGTCCGTTATTTCAATGTCAAGCTACCTATCTTAATAATATTGCAATTAAAAAAGTTCTGTCGATATAGGTTTTTTATCTCTCACACCAACCTTCAAAAATACTTTTATAGTACATGACAATTCTCTTTCAGATGGTGGCGATAAAACTTGTAGTTTTATCCTTGGCTTGCGTCTGCGCAACTGCAATATCTGATATTGCACCAGTGCAAGTGACGAGAAACACCATCTTCAGAGATGAACGTTTCGAAGGCGAGGTGTTTGAGAATGTCGATGCGTTCGATAACATCGAGCTGAATACAGGCTCAGCTTCACCATACAGATTACCCAACACCACCGTTCCCTCGAACTACAGAGTGCTTTGGAACATCGACCTCTCAGTACTTCGTTATTCTGGTTCAGTCGCAATCACTCTTCAAGCAACACAAGCAAACGTTAATGAGATCGTCATCCACAGTGACCATTTAACAGTGACCAATGTAGTCCTGAGTCAAGGAACTACAAACGTTCCTGTAACACACTCCTTTCAGAACGAATACCAATTCTTAAAGGTCGCGGTCACCGATGGCGTCTTGCAGTACAATGCGGGAAACCCCGTTAACTACGTTTTAACTATAGAATTTAACGCAAATATGCGTGATGATATGTACGGTATTTATCATAGTTGGTACAGGAATCTTGGAACTGACACAGCAATAAGGTAAAGAGTTAGATAATAAGGTCTTACACCCATTTTTGAAAAGTGTTTTTATTAAATTCTATAGTGCTAATATGCCCAAAAAAAATCACAAATTTTTTATTCAATCGATGAGTGCCATAAAAATGCATTTAAAATTTTACATTTTCAAATTTCGCGCGTAGGTTGACGAAAACGCTGGACGTAGTGGACGCCATGTTGCTCTGTGGTCATGACGTCACTGGCCTATAAAAACAAATGCGCTGATCTTTTGTATGATAATTGACACGTTTTTGTATACTAGCCGTATGACGTAATAACATGTCGGCTACTATTTCATGGTGTTTTTTAACAGATAAGAAAAACTGAAAACGTTGAATTGAATTTTAAAATTTATTTTGTTATTTTATGAACTAAAACTAACATTTTCCGATTCCTTTTTGCCTAAACTATTTCAATAATATATTTATAGATTTTTTCTCGTATATAGTAAAATACCCTATTAACACGTTCAGGCCGGGGTGTACCACTGGTGGAGCACGGAGTACTCTCTGATATGGCGGCGTGTACCACTGGTGGCCACATCATACTAGACTTCATTGTTCTCAGAAATTCGCGCCGATTTGAGGGAACGTGTTGTGGTTAACGTTTCCGACCTGTAAAATTGACAAATATTCTTAGTGTAGCTCAAGAGTTCGACATTGTTAGGCACGACTTTTAGTTTATGGGGCGGTGATGTACCACCTGAACCGGTGGTCATGTGAAGATTTGCCCTGTACGACATCATTATAACAGTTCATGTGGTCCCGGTCTGAACAAACTTTAAATTCTATACTTTCAAAGATCATTTTCTTTTAAAACAAATATAGAATGTAATTAATACAATATATTATAATGTTGCTGAGATGGTATACGTTCATAAGTATTTGATTTGTAGGTGGATGGCCACTACACAGTTCCAAGCTACCGCTGCTCGCTATGCATTCCCATGTTATGATGAACCCAGCTTTAAAGCTACCTTCGATGTGACCATCAGACGCTCTTCGGACTACAAGAGTTGGTTTTGCACTAGGCTTCGGAGCAGCGTAGCCTCCACAGACACAAACTTCGTGTAAGTAAACATACTAATATGGTTTTCTTTTGATTTTAAGTCTACAATTGTCAATTTTTATTTACACTGACATTTTCTTTATTTTGCAGTGGTTATTTTGACGATATTTACCATACTACCCCAGTAATGTCCACCTATCTGCTCGCATTAATCGTCGCTGATTATGACGCTGTTCAGGAACCTACAACCGGTGATGTGATGCATGAAGTTATTGCAAGGCCTGGTGCGATCTCCACTGGTCAAGGAGCCTATGCCCAGAGTGTTGGACAGGATCTTTTGGCTTGGATGAACGATCACACACAATATAATTTCTATACACAAAACGCCAACCTTAAGATGACTCAAGCCGCTATCCCCGATTTCGGAGCCGGCGCTATGGAAAACTGGGGATTGCTAACTTATAGGTAATGAAATTTATTCTGAAGTCAAATTATTAATTCATTGGGGTCATTTGACATGTGCTAGCTGCACTTTGTGTAATAAAATGGTCCTATTTATTCATTGTATTCTAGACTTTTACACTTATTATTATATATTTATTTTACAATTATATAAATCGATTAAACGAAACGATCACCATTACAATGAATATGACAATTTTATTACACAAAATGACAGCTAGCACATGTCAGGTACATAAAACCTAACTTAAGAGATGAGTTCTGTTTGACAAAATCGATAAAAAAATATAGTAGTAATTTTTCTTTTTTTCAGGGAAGCTTATTTGTTGTATGATGAAAATCAGACCAACAGCTATTTCAAGCAGCTTATCGCTTACATTCTTTCCCACGAGATTGCACATATGTGGTTCGGCAACCTTGTCACCAATGACTGGTGGGATGTGGTCTGGCTGAACGAAGGCTTTGCCAGATACTACCAGTACTTCTTGACTGACGCGGTATGTGATGTGTTTGCCTTTAACAAATTAAATGTAATCATAAGTTCTTTGTTAAAACACGTTACGTTTTAAAATACTTTGCTTCAGGTTTTTGGTTCCGTAGTCAACAAGGAACCTTTATAGTTTTGGCCATGTCCGTCTGTCTGTCTGTTTCTCCGCGGCATAGCTCAGAAACTATTAGTACTAGAAAGCTATAATTAGGTTTGGGTGTACATATTAATCACGCCAACAAGTGATAAAAAAAAATCTAGAAAAAAAAGTTAGTCACGTAAAGTGGGGAATTGTTAGACAGGCCGTTTAAAAATGTTGCCGGTCTTTGACAACCATTTTTAGATTCAAGAGTCCGTTTGCGTAACATTAAGCTTTAAAGTGCTAATTTTTGTTAGACTCAAGTGTCCCTGCCAACTAAATGGTTGTTTTTGGATATGTGAAAAAAATAACGGTAGTAGTGTATAAAACGAATTTAAAAGCAAAACTGTTATGTACTGGCTTTACAAGCTAACGAATAATAGTCGACGTCATGGTCAATTCTCCAACTGCAAATTTAAGTTAAATTTGCAGTTGGAGAATTGACCGTGACGTATACCGTGATTTTCAACTACAATATTAAATAAAGTTTGTTTTTGGGATAAATTTATTCCAACTACAGAACCCGTCACGCGTCCGACACGGCCGGATTTTCTATTTGATTTTTGGTAACTTAATTTGGCATATATGAGAGTTCTGAAGGTGCTGTTTTTGTTTATCAGGTTGAGACAGAAATGGGTCTTGGTACTCGTTTCATCATCGAGCAAGTGCATACGTCACTACTCAGTGACTCGTCCAACAACCCTCACCCTCTGACTAATCCCGGTGTTGGCAGCCCTGCCTCTGTCAGCGCTATGTTCTCGACCATCACTTACAACAAGGGAGCTGCTGTCATCAGAATGGCTGAGCATCTTCTTGGCTCTACTGTTCACAGAGAAGGACTCAGAAATTATCTGAGAGACAAGTAAGGTTTCGGTTTCATTGTTGTGTAACGTGTTGTATTTAATGTGGCTATGCTTAATAATTAAACCAAAATTATGATTAAAAACAGAAATAAGACTTGGTTAAAATATTTGCAGGCATTTCGGTACAGTTAAACCCATTGACCTGTTCAATTCCCTGGACCTAGCGGGTCGAACGGCGGGTGCTTTCAATGCTTATGGAGCCGACTTCAATTTTGTGGACTATTTCAATAGCTGGACGGAACAGCCTGGACACCCCGTGCTTCATGTCCAAATAAACCACACCACTGGACAAATGACCATATACCAGGTACAGATTCTTCAAGAGTAGTATATATTTTTATAAATGAGATAATTTAGTCTCTTTTCGATAGTAAATATTTTCAGTACTAATCTCAATTAATTGTTGCAGCGTCGTTTTAACATCAATACCGGGTATTCTTCCGCAAACACGAAATACGTCATCCCCATCACCTTTACTTCTGCACCTTATATCAATTTTACGAACACAAAGCCGTCTCATATCCTCACTGAGGCGGTGACCGTCATTGACCGCAACGCTTATGGTGACCACTGGACTATCTTCAACATTCAACAAACTGGTAAGTAATACTTTTATATTTTTTATCACGATGAAAACAATAAGATCAGAATTGTATATTATAAGTTTTAGAAAATGAGAGTCTCATGAAAGGCTAATGTCTAATGAAAAGAACCAGTTGGTTGAAGGGTTTTTTGAATTTATTATACATACATAATATTATCTTTATAACTCATATTGAAGATGTTATTTTAATTGGTTACAGGTTTTTACAGAGTTAACTACGATGACTACACCTGGGACTTAATCATTGGGGCCTTAAGAGGCAATGACAGGGCCTACATTCATGAATATAACCGAGCCCAGGTAAACCATTTCAAACAAGGTTGAGGAAGTTTGTTTAAACAACAATTTGAGGATATTTAAAAAGTGTTTTTACAACAAGCTTCAGTTGTTATTGCTTTTCTATTTTGCGGTAGCTATTGTGTGATTTTTATCACAATAAAAATCCATTGCATCTCGCAATTACGATCGGATCAATATGTTTAAACGTACTGGTTTATAACCAAAAACTTCATGTATTGTGAACTATTTCCAGATCGTCAACGATGTTTTCCAATTCGCTCGCTCCGGGATCATGAGCTATGAACGAGCCATGAACATACTCTCTTTCCTCGAGTTTGAGACTGAGTACACTCCGTGGGTTGCTGCCATCACCGGTTTCAACTGGCTCAGGGCCAGACTTGCTGGCACTGCTTACCTGACTCCGCTTAACGTAAGTATTTTGAACAAAATAAAATTGAAGAACATTTATCAACGTTATTTTGTCCTGGTTTCAATACGAGTTTGACGATGGACTGAAATCGTTTTGAAAGTTTTCGTCTCTATTTTTTAATACTTTTTAGTTGTGACTAGTTTTTTAAATCATTTCTTCTTCAACAGAATTTAATTATTCAATGGTCGTCGCTCGTGATAAGCCAGCTCACTTATAATCCTCGCACTGACGATACTTTCATGGATTCATACTTGCGTTACCAATTGGCACCAGTGCTGTGTAACCTCGGAGTTCAAGCCTGCCTCAATTCTGCCTACGCACAGTTTGATCAACTGCGAACCAGTGGAGTAGAGTGAGTATAAACTAACCGAACCTACATAACATATAATTATTTTTGGTGAAATTACATATATGTAATCTAAGAACGCAGAATCGGACATCTGTACAACACATCATCTTTTTTTTTTGTATTTTTCCTGTATATGGATACCCATTGCGTCTGTGGAGTTTCTTTAGCTGATTTAATTTGACCTTGTATACTACCAATTGAATATTATAATGCATAAAAGTTCCTACAATTTTGATGCGTTTCGTTTTGTCAACGCATTGTATTTCTATTCGGAAATACTTTTCATATACCATCAATAATATATAAACTTTTCCAGCACGAATTGTAAATTGTGTAAATATGATGAGTTCAAGACTAATGAAACATAATTCCAATAAAATAACTACATATTCATATACTACATGCATCTTAAGTTTAACTTAAGTGATATTGAAAAAGAACTGAACTGAACTTTATATAAAGGCGTTAAAGTTACTTTTCCAAAATGACATAAAACTTGTTAAACAGGGTACCAGTTGATAGCCGCGACTGGGTTTACTGCAACGCTCTACGAAGAGGCAACGCGGAAGACTTTAATTTCTTATGGAACAGGTTCCTAATTCACAACGTCTACACAGAAAAGATCCTGCTCCTCCAAACTCTTGGCTGCACCAGTGACGACGCCTCTCTTAGAACGTAAGTCCACGAATCATCATTATTTTCTTGTCATAGTTTCCTTTAGTTTATTCATATCAAAATTATGCTCAAGAATCGTGAGAAATTTTGAATATGTCCAAAAAATACGGAACCATCCAAAAATCACGCAATGTTTTATACAAAATCGTCAATGGCAGACAATGAATCGTTTTGACGATTCGTATTAAATCATTATTCGGTTTAAATGTGCCCAGATATTCGTCATTGACGAATCAGTTATCGTCATAACGGATGTGAAGTTTAATCCCAGATAGTAATTAGACATTTCAAATCTTTGTCGTTTGTTTTTTTAATTGGTCAAGGAAAGCTAATGAGACACAATTGATTTTCTATTGTTTGACTCCGAATTGGTGTCGCGCGGGGCTTAACAGGTTACATTTGGAGTTTGACATTTGCACCTGTCAAATTACTATCTGGGATTAAAAAACGAACTTTAGGTACTTATGTGTGAAACGTAACCTATTGAAGAATATAATTTTAAGTTTGGTAGAAAAGAGGAATGTTTTTTTTTCTTTTTTATTCATTCAACAATTTTATAATTTGAGATTTGTGGGGTGCCTCGTTAGTATACACTAGGACTTTTAATTAGCTGCAGTAAAATTACACTTCTTACTGTAATTTGGTCAATAACTTGAAAAGATTTTACAACGAAATGACACTAAGAAGTGTCATTTTACTGCAGCTAATTCAAAGTCCGACTATAGTGGTTGCAAGCGCTACTGCTGAGCATGATGGGTTCGATTACCAGGTCGGGAAAAGTGTTATTGGGTTCAAATACATCATACATAGATACATAAACTCACGCCTTCTTCCCATGGGGGTAGGCAGAGACTATGGAACCCTATTGGGTTTATCCATCTGGAATTTCTCCGAAGTCTGGTTTTGTGCCCGGTTGATGGTAAGAGGCTCGCCCCCTATTACATGGGACTTAAGACGCTGACAACACCTGAATCGCGGTCACTGTCAGATTGTATAGAAAGTAAAGAGAAGCGCGATGACACAACGCTTGTATTTTACTGCAAAATATGAAGCTATTTAATTATCTATATTATCTATTTACTCAAAATTTAGTTGAGTAATCGAAAATAAAACACAACCAAGTTCTGCATCTAAATAAGACGTTCTTGTTATTAATTAAATACGTAACGTATGTTGATATTTAATACAGTTACTTTGGATTAGAACTCAAGATAAGAGGTTAGTTTAACGTTAGTTTGTATCGAGATTTTTTTATCACAACGTATTTTGGTAGCAACCAAGTTCTGGAAAATATGTTCAAAATTAACATATATTTTTTCCGCTACCACAAACTATACAGATTTGGCAATTTTTTTTCTTAAGAGAAGCCTATTTTAGTCATTTGGGTCTTGTCAGCGCCTTAAACATAACTCGCGAAATGTGGGTGTACTATATCTATAGTGTACTCTGTTTAACCCTTCGGAGGGTACAAGCGTGATGGTATCTTGTTTATAATTCGTTCGTTTTCAGGTTAATGGATGCGATTGTCCTGCCCAACAACATAATCCGTGGTCAAGACTACACCACCGCCTTCAACACTGCTGTTTCAGGCAATGAGGAAAATACCCAGAAGGCTTTTAGTTACATTCAGCAGAATCTGGCCGCTGTTACCCTTGCGTAAGTACACTCTACAATAAAAAAAAATAACGGAATCTTTGAATTAAAAAAAAAAAACATTGTGACTGTGTCATTAACAATAATTTTGTATTTGGGTAAATTAATGAGTGGCTACGGATAACATCAATATAAAAAAATGTCATCTGTACCCGTGCATTTTTCTAGCACAAAAATATCCTTTGTCACGCATGATTAGTGTAGCTTTCAATAAGAGTTTTTAAATTGAAAAGTAATCTATGAGTTTTAAAATTGATAGGTATTTCCGGAGATTACGATTTACAAGCATGAAAACAACTTTACTTCAAGATAATCAAAGTATATATATATATATATATATATATATAGTAATATATACATTTATTAATGAATTATTTGTTCGTTTCTAGATTTGGAACCCCAGTGACACCACTGTCCTACGTCTCGTCTAGGCTGAGGAGTGAAGCTGAAGTTCTTACTGTAAGATACTTTAGCAATATTTTTGAATTTAGTATTTTTTCTTCTTCCTCGTGGGCGACCACGAGGAAGAAGAAAAAACACACATCTGGAAAAACACATCTGAAAAAACACACATCTGAAAAAAAACACATCTGTTGGGGTCGATATCTAGTTCAAGCAAAGTGTTTTCGAGATTTATCATCAGGCATTTCTCTGGATTTGTGCCCGGTTAATGAGAACAGGCCCGGCCTCTGTTAGATTATGGGATTTAGACGTTATTTGAAATATGGGACACCTGGGATTCCCGATGCCCAGGGCTTCTCCTGCGGCGGCTAAGGGCGTGAGGGCGCGAGATTTTCCTCTTCCTCACCCATGCCGTTCGCTCGAGCCTTGCGCTATATGTTTTTATTAAATTATATTTTCTTTGTTCCCACAGTTCCAAGCATGGGCAAACGAGACACAAACTCAATTGAGTGCTTCCTACAACTCCGTTTACCAGAACTCCGTGAGCGCTCTTGAGAGCATAAGATTTGCCACCACTATTGTTGGCGACTTGAACAATTACTTCCAGAACGGGAACCAGGAACTTACCACCCCCAGTACCGCGGCCCCCACGGCTGCACCAACTACCGTTACTGCACCAGGCTTGACCGAGCCAACTACTCCTGCACTGCCTGATTCAGCAGTCACAACCTTTGCGTCTCTCTTCATGTTAGCGCTTGCTGCTTTCGCTCACATTATTCTATAAGCACCAATCTCTAAATCTTTGAAGCAACAATAAAAGTTGCGCACGATGCAAGTGATTTGTTGCTTCAATTTTATTGTATACCACAGGCAAGATACTTGCATCGTGTAAATGGGGCTTAAGCCTTAGGGATCAAGGTTTTTTTTTTGTAGAATCCTGAGCATAGACAATAAGTGAGTGACACTTCGTTGAGCAAAGTCGTTTGAATTTCGTTTGATTTGAAGTGCACGTATTAAAAGAAATGTTACAGTAAGAATGTTCACTACATAATATTTGTGATGAATTCAAATGTTTATTTTTATAAATATGGATTTAGCTTAGATAGGTAATCGTTATAGCCTTATAATTTTGCATCTGAATTGTAATTAGGCTTTTGTAAATTATTAAAAATATATTTTATACATATTTTGTGTATTTTATTTTTATCTCTATAATTCCTGTAGTAGCATAATAGGAAACAAAAGATAAGAATGTTTTTTATGCATTTTGGATTATAGCTTACCACTATATTGATAATATTATATATCTGATTACACACTTGTGATAAGATATTAATTTATGTTTTTAAACTGAAAATAAATGCATTCAAGTTAATTATTTTATAAATTTATGTATTTAATTAATCACCTACATTTCTGGCATTGATTGTCGCTGATATGAGATTGTGACTTGAATTTGAACGTTTTTTAAGTACGAGAACGGGTTTCTGAAACTTTTGTATTTAACTGATGTCATATTAATGCAAAACTTTGAGCTGATAACATTATAATTATTTACACGTTTCAGAGAAGATAAATTACGTAAGTATAAAAATTATCGTATTTAAGCAAAATGGGGTAAAAAATTAACAATTACAATTTAAATTATCTTTATCAACTACAGATCGGGTAATCTTTTGTGACGTGATAATTTCTTCTTAACTAAAATTATGTTTAATTAATAAACATGTAAATTGTGTTAATTTTTTGTCTTCTATACTAATGTTATAAAGTTTGTTTGTAAGTTTGTATGTGGGCAATCTCTGGAACTAATATTCCAATTCTTTAAAAAAATCACAGGTTCAATTAGCATGCTACATTATTCCAGAGTGCTATTATTATAGGCTAGATATTTATGCATATTAGCCGACTTATCACAATATTTGTCTAGCGAGTCGGAAGGAAATACCTCATGAAATTATTTGCGTGCGCCGCCTAAACAGTTGTATATAATTGAAAATAATGTATGGCACAGGTTGCCATACATCATTTCCTTCGCCTTAAATGATTCTACCAAAAAGTCTGCGACACCATACTTCTATCTTTTATATTTTATGATATAAAAAACTATATTTTCGACATACTTACGTTTGGGTGATTATTTGAACAAAAAAAATAATCCTTATCAAAATAAATTATTTTATTATCACAAGATCATAGAGATAAGATTTGCCCACCGTATGTCAATTGGTCATATAGTTTCGGAGATAATATAAAATTACCAAACCGCAAAAACCCTTCCCCGAAGTAATCAGTGACTAAACATCGATAGAATATTTTTTTGTCAGTTTTTCTGTGAGTCATTTTAGTATCAGAACAGAAAATTATGATGTATTTATTAACCTACTTCAAAACATGTTAAGCAAACGTGTGGTTCGCCTTGAGGATGAGCGACAGCTGGCCATGATAGCCAGAGGCTGCCCCCAGGGAGGGGTGCTGTCCCCCCTTTTATGGAATCTGGTGATAAACGATCTCATCACCAAACTCAACGCGAACCACTATTACACAATAGGTTATGCAGACGACCTTGCAATCCTTGTTTCGGGAAAAGTAACGGGAACAATCTGCAACCTCACTCAGCAGGCACTACGTATCGTAGAAAAATGGTGTAGGGATTTCGACCTATCGGTGAACCCCACCAAAATTGAACTAGTTATGTTTACCCATAAACGAGCATTAGGCCCTTTTCGCCTACCAATACTGTTCGATACAGAACTTCAGTTAGCCAACGAAGTCAAGTACCTCGGGGTCATTCTAGACAGTAAGTTAAACTGGAGTAGTCACTTAGACAACAAAATAAACAGGGCTTGCATCACCTTTTGGCAGTGCAAGAAAATGATAGGTAAGAAGTGGGGCCTATCCCCCAAAATTATACTATGGCTGTACACGGCGGTAATCCGCCCCATGATCTCCTACGGGGCCGTGGTCTGGTGGCCCCGCACCCAGCTAGTCATAGCCTCCAATAAACTACAACGCATGCAAAGACTTGCCTGCATGGTGACCACGGGCTGCATGGGGACAACTCCGACTGCAGCAGTCGAAGCCATGCTGGGACTGCCGCCGCTCTACCTGTTCATACAGCAGGAAGCGACGATGGCGGCAGTACGCCTAAATGCACTGAATCTCTGGGGCAAGAGAGACACACTACACACCGCGCTGCTTGAGGGACTCAATAAAGAGTTCCCCATCACGAAAGCAATAAATGACCAGGGGGGTTACCATCACCTCTTATAGCAGTATTATTTCAATATTACTTAGCGTGAGAAAGAGATGGAGCTATAAGTCCTGTATAGCTCCATCACTTTCCCACTGTGAAGTAATATTATAATAATACTGCTTTATGAGGTGATGGTAACCCCCCTGGTACCCAAACAATTTATATTTGATAAAAAATACAAGATCCAACTCCACGAGGATCGCCGATGCGAGGGGTTACGCCCCGCAGAGCTGCGCATCTTCACAGATGTATCCAAAACAGGTAGTGGCACAGGTGCTGGAATCTTCTCGGAGGACTTCAACATACGCATAGCCACACCATTGGGGGTCCATAACACAGTGTTCCAGGCAGAGTGCTTAGGTATTTCTCTGGCCGCCTCAGCCATCATGGCCAGGGAAGTTAAGGACCACTAAATCCGCATACTCTCAGACAGCATGGCTGTCCTGCAAGCGCTAAACAGTCACACAGTTGACTCTGGGCTAATATACGAGTGCCACCAGCGCCTCAACCAGGTGGGTAGCCTCAACAACATAACCATTCAATGGATTAAAGGACACAGCGGTTCGCTAGGCAACGATGCAGCCGATGAACTTGCCAGAAGGGGGTCGAGCATGGCACCAGTGGGACCTGAACCCATCGTGCCACTTCCCTTCGGGTACCTACGCACTCTGGTAAGGAAACGCACCAGAGATAAACATCTCAAACTATGGTCGGACCAAGGTGAGTGCAGGCAGGCCAAGGAAGCTCTCCCTACAATTGATGGTCGCCTCACGGAACGGGTTCTCCGACTAACTAAACTACAGCTGCGCACTGTTACAGCAGCTATAACAGGCCACGGGTCATATAACAAACACCTCTTTGTCATAGGAGTCACAGACAGTCCGCTGTGCAGGGCCTGCATGAAGGACGACGAGACAGCAGCACATGTGCTACTAAACTGCCCGGTCGTCGCCACATACAGGACAAAGTACTTCGGTAACCCAGGTACCCTCCGTGAGATGGTCAGTAACACCAAGGCGTTGCTGGCCTTCCTTGAGGAGCTGGGGTGGATCGAATAATCGATTTCCCACCCGTACGCAAAATACGCGCATTGACGTGGAGTTGCGGACACCAGCCCGTTTTACCTATTACCTATTACCTAACTTACTTCAAAAAAGCGAGCGGCGAGTTTTATGTTGTGTGCAATAAAGAGAATAAATTCTTATCTTCCACTTATAATCGTACCTATACATAAATATCCGGATCTATATCTACGCAATCAGAGATGCACGATATTAAAATGTGTGTTTTTCCCCATTTCAATGAATAAAATTGCTGTAGCTAATCCCGAAAGACGTCCATTACTGGACATAGGCCTCCGCCAAGCCTCTGTTTTTTTCTAATATGTTAAAATCTCATAACCTGACTTGGTTTCCGTACGTCGTTTTCGGGAGACCACTGAAAATCAGCGCTGTGCTGTGGGTCCCCCATAGCTCAGCATCATGCTGAGTGGAAGCCTACTTGTCACAGTCACGGCGTGAAGTTGCCAACTATATGTATATGTTTTGTGTCTCTCTGTGTAAATCTGTTTAGTATTATTATTTATAAGAATTACCCATAGCTTTTATGTGCACGTGTTTCTGTGACGAATAAATCTATTTTTCTTTTTTTTTCTTTATTTTAAGCACCGCCACTTCGACCATTTCTGCCCTGCCCACTGTCACTTAAGTTTGACTGCCTTGGTCGTGTGACAGCCTCGTTGGTCTAGTGGTCGCAAGCTGAGCATGGGGGCCTGGGTCCAATTCTCAGGTCGGGTAAAGTGTCATTGGGTTTTTCAATTAGGAATTTCTCAGTAGCAGCCCAGAGTCTAGATTTGTGCCCGGCTGGTGGCAATAGGCTCATCCCTATTACATGGGACTGAAATATAACGGGCGAAATGTGGGTGTACTATAGATACACCTCTGCTAAACCCTTTGGAGAATACACGCGTGATGTTATGTCAGTTATATATACAATGACATTAATATTTACTTTTTGAAGTATTATATATTTTTTTTTATTGTGAATGTGAAGACTATGTGGATTATTGTTTTTATTATTTCTCTCAGTTAGTTTTCATCTTGGTCTGGCAGTTTGAGTCATTTAAGCGGCCTACCCAAATATCCTTTCTTTGGTATTGTTCGTCGAATCGTTGAGCTCCTTAAGTTCTGAGTTGAGCTGCACGGTTACTGACAAATGCGTGCACTGACTGGATTAGTCCACTCAATCTGTGTGGTTGATTCCTCAAAAAACCATTTCAGACACCAATCTACATGGTCTTCACATGATCTGAACAAGATTATGTCTGGACTTTAAAACAGACTGTGACCTCTGAGTTTGTTTCGGCCTTTCTTCTCAGAGTAGTCAGATAGGAAACGCCGAACTCATTTAGTTTTTTTTTTCCTAAATATGATTGACGTGTAAAAGTGTTTGTACAAACCTACTTACAGAAATAAAATAATTTCATTTCATTTCAAATCATTTCATTTCGATGGCAAGGCTCGGAGGCAGCCGCATACTAACCGGTACTTAATTACTTCAAAAGAACATGCAGCCATTGCATTCTGATCGCTACAAAATCGATCTGTGTAGCCTTTTTCCAACTAAGTTGGGGTAAGCTTCCAGTCTAACCACATACAGCTGAATAGTATCAGTAATGTTAAAAAACTCAAAACTTAAACTTAAAGCATTTATTTCAATTAAATCATTTACCTTTGTCAAGGAGTCGGTCAGTTAGAAATATGAAGCTTGTTGCCCATTCCAAATCGTAGTAGGTACCTATGGAGAAGAAGGAGCAAGAAACTTCATGGACACTCTTTTAAATTGTCATTATATACATAATGATTAGTATAAATAATGTTAAAGGCGAACGGCAGGCTTGTATGGGAATTTCGTACAGCTAATAAAATTTCGTGTTTTGGGATATTATTTGTTTTAGTTGGTAGTTAATACGATAAACAAGCCCTTTTTTAATTCTTGGATTTTTAGAACTTGGGACGTAAAAGTTATAACCCGTTTTATTTTTTAAGGTTATGTACTAGTGTACCAATGTAGATGTTACTTATAGGCTCCTAAACACTGTTTCGGTAATAAAGTATATGTTCTAGATTGCTTGTCGCTATTTTAGTAGTCTTTAACTTACTATCAAGTAAGTAAATTGAGATGAGGATCGTACCTACTCAGCGGAGTACATTAGGAGATACCTATGTCCAGCAGCTGACTGCAACAGTTTGATAATGATGAAGTCCTGATGGGGTTTTGAGTGTAGGTAAATAAAACAATACAGTTAATAGTTTTTTTTAGTACATTTATTTTGTTTATAAATAATTAATTATTAATATTACTTCATCTAAGAAGGGGTCAGGTCGGGTAATACCCTCATGGCGAGCATAGCTTAAATACCAACATAACTGCGTTTAGTTTACGACTAAATAACGTGTAGTTATTAAAATCTTTTTTTTTAATATTATTAATTAATCCGAACTTCTAAAAATAGTACACTTACATGAAAATAAATGGCTTAGTTGCCTTAATATATGGTACAAATTCTATAACAAAACAACAAAAAAAGTAAGCTGTACGAAATCTGCCGTTCACCTTTATATCTAAATGTGAGGACGATGTAAAAAAAGAAAAACGCGTCCATAGTAGCAAACTAAACAAAAAAAAAAGCAATTTCACAATAAAATAATTAAAAATAAGCTGAGGCAACTAAGACATGACAAACTGACGGCGCCCGTTCACGAACATGAAGCAAGGATCAGCACCATTCAGCTCAACCAATTTGAAGGGAGCTAAATGAACCAACACACACACTACCATCATCATCAGAGACATCTGAGTGAGCATGATATACTCTCAGCCACCAGGACATTCAAGTCAATGAAAACATATTAACCGGTAAATAGTGCCTCTATTATACAAGGGTGGTTCAAATATAAACCGGAATTTTGCTATAATTTTTTTTATTATTAAGTTACAGAGCTCAAATTTTTTACAGTTCACTCAAGAATGTTCAGTATGGTATGTTGATGTATGGGATCGCCCACAGAGACCCACAGACTCCCAGAGAGCTTTTATAGCTCAGAAAAAATGCATAAGGTCAATTTATAGTCTCAAGTGGACTGATTCGTGCCGACCATTATATAAAAAGCAAGACAAATTCTTAATGAAAAATTATAGACCTATTGCAATTTTTTTATTTTTTTTAATTTTGTGATGGGTTTGCTCTTGACCTTAGTCTATGTCAGAGGCGACAGAAACAAAGTCGACGATGGAGCGAGCTTACCCAGAAGAAGCCTGTTCACTCTCACTTTGAAGAGATTAGGGTTATATGCGTTCGGAAACACAGACCTATACTTATATTTGATACCTCTATTTGCAAAAATATTTGAAAAAGTCATATATGAGGAACTTTATACTTACCTAGAAAAATCAAACATTTTACTTGACGAACGGAAAGGGTTTCGCAAGAACAGGACAATTAACATGGCTATCCATGATCTGATACGTCATATTTTATCGAATGTGGATGAAAGAAATGCCGTATGTGCTATATATATGGATCTTACAAAGGCATTTGACTATGTAGTACTATAAAATACTATTAAATAAATTAGAGAAATATGGTATAAGAGGCAATCTCAATCGGCAATCTTACTTACACAATAGAAACCAGATTTTAAAAATAACACGAGTACCCACGCACTGGCAACGAAAGAAGATACAGTTCTAGTAGCAACATTGTTAAATACGGAGTCCCACAAGGCAGTGTGTTAGGACCTCTGCTATTCTTAACATATATAAATGATTTGCCTAGAGAAATAAAGCAGCCGATGGTATTATTTGCTGACGACAGCACGGCAGTAGTAAAATGTGACGACTCTAATACATACGAAGCACAGATAAATTTGACATTGAATAAAATAATTACTAGGCTAAATAATAATAATCTTGTCATAAATCTGGAAAAGACTAAAATAATGCACTTTTATCAAAGGATTCCTAATATGAACCTTGACATCAACTACTTGGGGATTAAAATAGAGTCGGCAACTATGACTAGGTTCCTTGGTGTTATTTTAGATAATAACTTGTTCTGGAAACCTACAAACGGAAGATATTTGTAAACAGTCAATACATTTTCATATGCTTTCTATAAATTGGCTAAAATTGTAAGCCTAGAATCTCTTTTAATGGCTTACCATGGCTATGTTGCATCCACGCTAAGGTATGGCATAATGTATTGGGGCAAGTCAGTAAATAAGGAGTATGTTTTCAAGGCCCAAAAAAGATGCATCAGAGCTATGTGTGGTTTACAAAGTACCGACAGCTGTCAACCTCTATTTAGAAGCCTCAAAATCTTAACCTTGCCTTCTCTGTATATTTATGAGGGAAATATATTTGTTAAAACAAACATGAACCTATCTGAAGTAGCTTTCAAAAGTCATTAAAGGAAACTACGAGATAGAAATAAGTTAGAACTTAAATTACCATATGCAGGTACGGCTTTAATGAGGTAAAGTTTTTTTGTATGGCCCAAAGAATATTTAATAAGTTACCTTGCTTAATATAAAATCTAAATTTAGTTAATTTCAAGCGTAAATTACAATATGACGTATATGATAGTTCTTTGACATCATTATAATTCTATAGGTACATTCATACTACTGAATTAGAATTTTACCACTTTATAATATTAGTATCTACAGATTAAGTAATGGATTCAATTGTACCTAATAATAATATGTATGTGACATGACCATAATAATTTAATGTGTTAATTTGTGCATAATAATTTTTGACATTTTATTATATTACTACTTTTGACATTTTTGTAACATGACATTTTTCATTAATGTAACTGCATTTAAAACTTTATTGATAAAATGAGATTAAACCTACTCATTATATAAATTTGCACACCTCAATAGGTTATAATACAGTGTACCTTCCATACTTTTATAACACCCTATAAACATGTATTATGCAAATAAATGATTTGATTTGATTTGACCAATATTCAGTGATAAACAGAAACTACACACACAACTAGAAACTAACAGAAACTTTCTAAAATATGTAAATTCGTTAAATGGAAAATAGTACAAAAACCTCTGGTAGTACCTCGAAGTAGATTAAAGTTATGTAACAGAAACTGCTACACCATGGCGGTGAAAATTTATAATAAATTATCGGAAAAATAAGAAAAATAAATAACTTAGAATTTAACAGAGCTTTAAACAATTGGCTTTGTGACAGATGTTTTTATTCAATAGATGATTATTTAAATTTTAAACGGACGAGATGTAGTATATAAATTTACAAAAACTTTTTTAAATTATAATTATTAAAATTATTATTAGCTTAATATATTTTATAAAGTAATGTGCCTTATTAATATTTTATAAAATTTTATTATGATTGTGATGTGTTTGACTAATGACATTGATGTAATTTCATGCATGTACTAGAAATATTTGCACGACTGATAAGTCGAATATAGTGAGACCAAAAATGATTTTACCATTTTATTATGTAAGTACCTAGTGTTAGTGGCTAGAAAGGGGGTGACTACCGAGATGACAACTCATAGAGAAGTATGGTGAACGCGACATGTTGCGCCGACCCCAAATAAATTGGGATAAGGACAGGAGAATGATGATGATTATGTAAGTACCTATATTCTGGCAAATAAATAAATTTCATTTACAGTTTTTCTAGATAGTCTCCGTCACACTCTACACACTTTTGCCACCTCTCGGGAAGCTTTCGGATGCCTTTTTCGTAAAAATCTCTCGACTTCTCACGTAACCATTCGCGCACGATGATTCTACCTCCGCATTGCTTTCCAATCGCAGTCCGCCAAATGCCTCTTTCAATGGACCAAATAAATAATAGTCGCATGGCGACAAATCGTGACTATAAGGAGGGTGTTCCAGTGTTTCCCAACACAATTCGTTCAACTTTTCCACCGTAAGCCGAGCTGTATGCGGCCTGGCATTGTCTTGCAGCAATATCGCACTACGGATTGAAATTTTGCGGTAACCGAGCCGTTCATGAATTATTTGCTCAATACTACCTACACTAATGCCCAATTCCTCAGCCATATCGCGAACAGTACTGCATCGGTCTTCCAAAATGAGTTTTTCTACAGCGCTGACGTTCTCATCGTTAACACTTGTTCTGGGGCGCCGCACATGTGGCAAGTTTGCTACAACTTCTCGGCCTTTTCGGAAAACGGAACACCATTCATACACTTGAGTCTTGGAGAGGCACTCATCCCCGATCTGCTCGAGTAATTTTCGATAAATTTCCGCGGATTATACTATTTTTGACCAAAAAACGAATAATGATGCGTTGCGCAACAGACACTGGTACATCCTTCTCACTCATGGCTATAACTACACTAAAAAGCTTACGCGATTAAGAGGTTACGTGGTCCCGGCTATTCTCTACGCTTCGTAACAGACCAGTCTAACATCCAATGCAGCCACTTTTACGACACAAAATTTTTCGTGCGTTTATTAAAAAAATCCGGTTTATATTTGAACCACCCCCGTACATAGTACTCACAACTGTGTTATGCAATTATATAATACAAAGGAGATTGAATTTATACAATGCAAAGATATTCTTACAGCAGCTCCAACAGTATTTTATAATGTTAATTAATCAATTGGTTGTGGTTCTGGTTGTGAAGCAGGACCAGCTTTGAGCCAAGCATTTTTATCAGCTTTTATCCCAACTTATAATATGCCTGCCTGCATAGTGTGCGTTTTATACAAGATTTGAATTTTATGTCGGTTCCTTTTTTTTTTTGAGGGTGGGATATCATCAAATAACTTCTCCCGCTCTGGGCGGAGCGGGAGGGTGTGTCAGACTCTAACTGACTAAAAACCACCCGTATTCCTTCCTGTTGCCTGTGTTGCGGGGGCCTCGGTGACCCATAAGTACCTTCCCGCGACCCCGGCAGGCATCGGCCCTAGTGGACCCCTACTATATGTGCTGACGACATCTCTTTGAGGTGCGCGTGGAATACGACGCGCCGTCGACCCGGGCCTGGTCCTTACCGGACGGTGAGCTACCCATTGCTCACCGTCCGCAAGCCCGCGCCTACGGTGGCCGGAAATCCGCCCGGGATTCCCGTCGCCCTGGGCGTCTCCTGCGGCGGCTAGGGGCGAGAGGGCGCAAAACTTGCCTTTCCTTCAACCGTCCCGCCTCCTCCTTCGCGAGCATTACTGCTTCGCAGAAGGAGGTGACGGCTGCCCACGCCTTCTCGCTCCGTACCATGGTCTGAACCAGGGCCAGACGCGAGAGGTCTCTGCCACCGATCGCCTCCACGAGGACACGGCTCTGCCCAAGCCGGGCAGACCTACACCGTATGCTCCACCGTGTCCTCCAGGCGATCCACACAGTGGTGACACCCGGACGTTTCCTCCCGCCTTATCCGACACAGGAACCTCCCGAAGCTGCCATGTCCGGTCAGGACCTGCGTCAGGCGGAAGGTGAGGGCGCCGTGGCGCCTCTCCAGCCACTCCTCAAAGAGGGGACTTATCGCCGCAATCATAGCGTGCCCAGCACTGGGTTGCGACAACCGTACTTTCCATGACGCCATGAGAGCCTTTAAATTAAATTTTTAAATTTTCGCCTCCTCACGCCACTCCCATACGTGCGCGAGGACTTTTGCCTCCAGATCCCATGGCGGCAATCCGGCAAGGAGGCTCGCTGCCTCACAGGAGACCGTGCGGTATCCCCGGACCATCCGGATGGCCATGACCCTTTGGGCCGCGCTCAACCGGCGGGCTGGCCGCAGCGCCAGAGAGCGCGCCCATACAGGAGCCCCGTAGAGGGCCATGGACTGCACGACCCCCACGTAGAGCCTCCGCCAGGAGGCGTTTGGAACCCCTAGATTGGGCAGGAGCCGCTTCAATGCAGCGCCCGCCCGCTCCAGTTTGGGAGCCAAACGTCGGAAATGCTCCACGAAGTTCCACCGGCTGTCGAGGACGAGTCCCAGGTACTTCATCGACGACTCGACGCCGATAGAAACTCCTCCTACCGTTATTTGGGACCCCAACGGTGGCGCGTTCCGAGGACCATGAAACACATGGCCTCGGACTTGTGCAGGGCCACCTCGAGTCCCAATTGCCGGATCCTTTCGACGATTGTCGCAGCCCCGCGTGCCACTAATTCGGCCGCCGCCTGGTGCGACCTCCCCTGCGCCAGGACCAACGTGTCGTCAGCGTAGCACACTACGCTGACGCCGCTAGGGACGTCGGCGCGCAGCACTTAGTCGTATCCGATGTACCACAGATGCGGCCCCAGGACCGATCCCTGTGGGACACCGCACGACATCTCTTGCCGGTTCTACACTCCCTGGTGACCGGGGTAGATGATGGCCCTGTCCGTCAAATAGGCCTCGACCACACGACAGAGGTAGGTCGGCATCCGGTGATACCGGAGTGCCTCCCTGATGCAACTCCAGGGCAGGGTATTGAAGGCATTGGCGATGTCTAGAGACACCGCTAAGACGACCCCACCCTGGGCAACAGCATTCCCGTCGTCATGGCTCGCACACGCATGATGGCGTCCACCGTAGAGCGTCCTCTGCGGAAACCAAACTGGCTCTTCGCCAAATCCGGCCCCACCTGCACCAGCTGACCGACGAGGCGGTCTGCAATGACTCTTTCAAAGAGCTTGCCCACCTTGTCGAGCAGCACGATGGGCCGATAAGCGGACGGAGAGACCGCAGGGCGCCCTGCCTTCTTTATGAGGACCAGTTTCCCCGTCTTCCAGCGAAGCGGGAACTGGCCCCTCTCCATGCATGCGCTTAGGAGCCCCCTAAGTCGAGGCCCGAGAGCCTCCAAGGCCAGGACCCAGGCCTTCCCAGTTAAGCCGTCGGGTCCTGGGGCGGTATTTTTGGCATTAAGCCTGCGTACCGCCGCTCTTATTTCTACCTCGGTCACCTCCGGAGCATCGTCGTCGTCGTCGTCATTGGCGGTGTGGTCTGCATCGGGGACCGCAGTAGGCGGAGCCATAGGCGGGGAGGTGTGTTCCCCTCGGGAAGGGAACAGAGCGCTCACCACGTCCTCCACAAGCTGGGGCCGGAGACTCTGCGTCAGCGGGGGAGCCCATGGGCGGAGTTTATCCCGCACCACTTTGTACGGGCGTCCCCACGGGTCCCTGTCCAGAGTCCCCAGTGACTCCTCGCGGGCCAACCCCCTGGCCCGCAGGATCTCCGCTTGGAGGGCGGTCTTCGCCGCTCTGTACCCTCGTACAGCTCCGCCTGAATGGCTTCCGTATCCGGAGGTTTGATACGGAGCCTGCGGTGCCTGGTGTACCGGCGTCACGCAGCCACGCACGCAGTGCGCAGAGCCGTCAGCTCCTGCGATCACCAGTACACCTGGCGCGAGGCACGTCCAGGCTGGACCCGGGGCATTGCCACGTCACATATGTCGGACATGGCCTCCCGGAACCACTCCGCCTCGTCGTTGATGTCGGCAGGCCTGTCCGGTGGTGACACCCAGGCCTGCACGATCGAGGCTTCCAGGAGGAGCTCCCGGTCCAGCTGCTTCAGCACCCACCGCGGACCACTCGGGGCCCGTCGGACCGGTGCGTCCGAGGTCTGGGCGGAGACGTCGAACCGGATATACCGGTGATCGGAATAGGTCTCCACCCCCTCCATGACACGCCAGTCAACTACACGCGGCGACAGAGTGGGGCTGGCGAACGAGATGTCCACCACTGATTCATCCCGCATCTGCACACACGTGGGGACAGAACCCCGGTTTAGGACGACCAGGCCTATCTCCAGAGCCCAGTCCTCCACCATCCTGCCCCGTGTGTCCGTTAACCGGGAACCCCAAGCCAAATTCTTGGCATTGAAGTCCCCGAGGACGAACACGGGGAGGGAACCAAACCCGACGACGACGTCTCTCAACTCCGCAAGGGAGTTGTGGAACTCAGCAAGAGTTCGGTTCGGAGAGAGGTAGACCCCTACCATGACAATCTCCCCGAACCGTGCTGCTACGCAGCCCCGTCCTCTCTTGACGGCCTCGAGGGACGGGGTACCGGCGGCGGCCGACGAAATTAGGGTCACTGACCCGCTCAGGTCCTCCACCCAGTCATCCCTGGGCTGGACAAAGTACGGCTCAGCGACCACGGCGATGTTAATCGACCACTGCGCCATGCTCTGGAGCAACAGATCCAGATGTTCGCCTGGAGGAGGCGTAATGGGTCCATTAATGGCATTCCATGTCAGCCCCCTCTTGGGCCTCCTTCCCAGCCCCCTGAGAGGGGCCTGCCGCAGCGGCCACGGTGGCGACGGTGACGACGGTGGTGTTGGAGGCGGCAGCGGCAGTGGCAGTGGTGGCGGCTGCGGCGGTGACGGCGGTGGCGGAGGGCTTGCCTCTGGCCCTGGCTTTGGTGGGTGGGGCGCAGGCCTTGCCCCCCATCCGGTGCTCGGCCGGCTTGCCAGCCGCCGCACATACGGCACAGTGCAGCGTGGCATTGCACGAGCCGGCCTTGTGCCCGGGCAGACCGCAGCGGTAGCAAAGACCGCTGCGGTCCACCTCCGAGGTGCAATTCGCTTGCACGTGGTTGCCCACCTGGCAGCGGAAGCACCTCAGAGGTCTGGGTTCCAGCAGTTGCACCTGCGCGGAAACCCAGCCCACCAATAGCCGTTGGCCCTCCCCGGCAATTTTTCTGGCCGCCGACACGGGGCAGCTCACCATAACGGTTTGCAGCCCCGTGGAGTCAGGACGGATGGTGCCTGCCTTCACCTGCTCGGCAGAGCACCCCCCGGTCCTAACCACCGCGGCGACCACCTTGTCCTCCGTCACGGAATCGTCCAGGCCCATGATGCGCACGCTAGCGCACTTGGTGGGCCTGGACACTCGGACCTCGTACGCATTTAGGGACGCCCTAAGCTTTTCGGCCAGAGCGTCAGCGGCCGGGCCACTGGCCGCACCGGGGACCTCCACCATTCGGGCCCCTGTCACCGTTACCTTCATTTTTAGGCCTTTTGCTGCGCCGAGCTCCTCGAGGCGCACCACCTCCCCCACCTTCTCAAGGACGGTCTTGTTGGACACGCCCTTCTTTTCCGCATCCGGCTGTAGTGTAATCCCTACGGCTGCGGAATTCGGGGCGCGGAGCCTAGCCGCGGCGGTGCGCTTCTTGCGCTGCTGCCGCCTCTCCCTCTTTTTGGCCGCCCTTGCTGCCTTACCAGCCTTCTTCTTCTCCCCGGCCACTTGCCATTCGGCATCGGCCGGAAGAGATTTAGGAGGCGGTGGCGGCCGTCTCGCCGCCACGACCGGAGCCCTCGCCTCCTGGGCTAGAGCTCTCGCCACTGGGGCTGGAGCTTTCGCCGCTGGGGTTGGAGCCTTCGCCAGCTGCGCTTTCGCCGCGCCCTTTGGCTGCCCTGACGAGCCCCGTTTGGCCGTGGCACCTGCGGCGGCTGCAAACGAGGCCGGTTTCCGCTGGCCAGAGGGCGGCTGGCTTGCCGCCAATGGGGGGCACAGGACGATGGCCTCCAGGGCGGAGAACCGACTCTGCAGGGTAGCCATTTCCTGCCTCACCAGGGTCAGAATCCGGCCCTCTACAGGCACGGGCCGTCCCTGTCCCTGCTGTTGCCCCCCTTGCGGCTCCGCCTGGGAGCCGGCTCCTGGCTGGGCTTCAACCCAGCCAGGTCCGCCCGGAGCTTCTCGTTCTCCTATCGGGGAAGCTCCATGACGGCTGTCAAGCGGGCGACCTCCACCCGCATCTCAGACATACCGTCTGAAGGAGGCGTGACGTGAAGGGCCTCCGCTGCCGCCACAATAGAGGCCGTGGCCGCGGCTATGGCCTGATCCTTAAAGGACCTGAGCCTCTTAACCGATACCGCCTTGATCGCAGCGGCCACTACCTCCGCAAACCCGGCTGCACGTTCCGACCCGGAACCGCCAGCGGCTTCCGCCCCACCTCCAAAAACCTCAGAGAGGGGCCCCTCCTTGGCGAGCCTCTCGGGTCGCCGGGCCAACTGGGTCGGGCCAGCCAGCCCGGCCGGGCTGGTCAGCTCGACCGGGCCAGCCCGGCCCGGCTTGCCCGCTTCCTTGGTAGGGGGACCTCTGTCCACCCCTTTACTACCTCGGACTCCACCCCGCCGGCTGGAGTGGATCTTCCTCCTCCGCCCGACTCGCCCGACTCGCTCGATAAATCGCCCCGTGCGAATATTAACCACGAGCCCCTCAATCCTCTACAATGAAAAAGCTAATGGAGCGGGTTATAATAATAATATTTTTTTCCGGTATTTTTTATGCAGTTGTTCTCAGATAAGAGCCGTTCACGGTCTTTTGGGATTCTGACTAGCCATGCCAGCTAGTTCAAGACTTGAATATTATGAAAAACAAGGTTTTTCATAATATTGGTGACCAATCCATGGACTGGTCGCGGCACGAGTAACATGACCTTGCAGAACGATACGATCTGTTGTTATTTTTGAGTCTGTTCGATAAGCATAATAATCAGTCTAAAAAATGTCCACTGCTGGGACTCAGGCTACCTCTCAGGGACTGGGCCATAATCCACCACGCGGGTCCAGTGCGGGTTGGTGGATTTCATATATCTCCGATATATTTTGGTTCTAGGACATGCCGGTTTCCTTAGGATGATTTCTTCCCCCGTTCTGAGAGCAGCGGTGATGAAATAAATTACAGAAAAGTAAAGTGCCTGTCTTTTTTTTCTGGGTGGGAAACCATCAAATAACTTTTCCCGCTCTAGGCGGAGCGGGAGGGTGTGTCAGACTCTTACTGACTAAAACCCACCCGTATTCCTTCCGTTGTCTGTGATGCGGGGGCCTCGGTGACCCATTAGTACCTTCCCGCGACCCCAGCAGGCATCGGCCCTAGTGGACCCCTACATTGTGCTGACGACATCTCTTTGAGGCGCGCGTGGAATACGACGCGCCGTCGACCGGGGCCTGGTCCTTACCGGACGGTGAGCTACCCATTGCTCACCGTCCGCAAGCCCGCGCCTACGGTGGCCGGAAATCCGCCCGGGATTCCCGTCGCCCTGGGCGTCTCCTGCGGCGGCTAGGGGCGAGAGGGCGCGAAACTTGCCTTTCTCTCAACCGTCCCGCCTCCTCCTTCGCGAGCATTACTGCTTCTCAGAAGGAGGCGACGGCTGCCCATGCCCTCTCGCTCCGTACCATGGCCTGAACCAGAGCCGGACGCGAGAGATCTCTGCCACCGATCGCCTCCACGAGGACACGGCGGTGCTCTGCCCAAGCCGGGTAGACCTCCACCGTATGCTCCACCACGTCCTCCGGGCGATCCACACAGTGGTGACACCCGGGCGTTTCCTCCCGCCTTATCCGACACAGGAACCTCCCGAAGCTGCCGTGTCCGGTGAGGACCTCCATCGGGCGGAAGGTGAAGACGCCGTGGCGCCTCTCTAGCCACTCCTCAAAGAGGGGACTTATCGCCGCAATCGTGGCGTGCCCAGCACTGGGTTGCGACAACCGTACTCTCCTTCTCGCCATGAGATCCCGCCGGAGCTCCGTCCGCTGTACCGCGATTTCTCGCGGCAGCGGAGTTACGCCCCGGCGTTTCGCCTCCTCGCGCCACTCCCTTACATGCGCGAGGACTTTTGCCTCCAGATCCCATGGCGGCAATCCGGCAAGGAGGCTCGCTGCCTCACAGGAGACCGTGCGGTATCCCCGGACCATCCGGATGGCCATGACCCTTTGGGCCGCGCTCAATAGGCGGGCTGGCGGCTGCCGCAGCGCCAGAGAACGCGCCCATACAGGAGCCCCGTAGAGGGCCATGGAACGCACGACCCCCGCGTAGAGCCTCCGGCAGGAGGCGTTTGAACCCCCTAGATTGGGCAGGAGCCGCTTCAATACAGCGCCCGCCCGCTCCAGTTTGGGAGCCAAACGTCTGAAATGCTCCACGAAGTTCCACCGGCTGTCGAGGACGAGTCCCAGGTACTTCATCGTCGACTCGACGCCGATGGAAACCCCTCCTACCTTTATTTGGGACCCCAACGGTGGCGAGTTCCGAGGACCATGAAAACACATGACCTCGGACTTGTGCAGGGCCACCTCGAGTCCACGACCACGACCCTTCAGTCAGAGTCGTTACCATTGGGCCGCTATTGCTCTCCGATCAACTATTGAAAAATACCAAACAATTTGAACAGTGATCATGAAGTTTCAAGCTCCAGAAGACAACACACTATAAGGAAAATAACATAAACTTCAGGACTTACTCACTTTCTGAGTTTAAGAGATTCATAATGCCTTTAGTATGAGGTAATTCATTATTCTATGAAAACATATGAGCAATACATATAATCGAAAATTTATAATATCATAAACCGATAAAATTCTTAAAAACATTATTAGGCACCAAATCGTTCAGCTTTTTTAAAACATATATATGTATATAACGTTTATTATCGAAATATTTATTATCAGATGATTAAGTAAATAGTAATTTGGATAAGATACACCTGTTTATATAGAGATAGATAAATTACTATTGGCGGTGGTTATTTCTGTTTCGAACCAGCGCGACAATGGTATGTTTTTTTTATGTATTATCAAATTATTAGACAAAAAAATATGTTTAAATATTTTGAGATTTGTTTTCAATTATGATTTAATTATTCTATAAAATTAAGGATGTTAGAATCATTTACAAAGGAAGTAAAATCTAATAGAATAGAATTGTATTGTAGATATTGTACTTAGGTTTAATTATTACGCAATGGTTTTCCGTTCCGTTTTGTTGAAAAGCGACAAAAGTCAAACCGTTGTTTTAAAGAAAATTTGTGCATTGGTCCCTCTGTCCCTTTAAGTTATTGACTGAACTTAAAATGTGAAAACCATTACATACATTGAGGGAGTGGGCCGTAATCTACCACGGGGGCCCAGTGCGGGTTGGTAGATATTAGAGTTACCTAATGGCGCGGTAACATATGTTGTGATAGAACTACTGTCGCGTTGGTCTAGAGGTCGCAAGCGAGCATGAAGTCCTGGGTTCGATTCCCAGGTCGGGCAAAGCGTTATTGGTTTTACCATCAGGAATTTCTCAGTACCTAGCAGCCCAGAGACCGTATTAGTGCCGGGTTGAAGGCAATAGGCTCGCCCCCATGGGGCTTAAATCATGACTGGTGTAGTGTGGGTGTACTATAGGTCCACTTTTGTCAAATCTTTAGGGGATTATAGGCGTTATGTGATGTTATGTATCGAACTAAAATATAATAGGATATTTTGATACCAAACGATGATTAGATGCCCAAAAAGGAAAAATAATGTTACCGTTTAAATTCCTATAAGGCACCGCACATTCAGCGGCCAGTTTTTTAACAATTACCACCAATTTAGTTAGGCACTGATTTAAAGAGGCAGTTGTAAATAGCGGTTTTGGTAAGTTAAAAATTATAAATGGCACGTTTAATAACTAGTTCTGCAGTTAAAAGTAAGCAGTAAGTTAAACAAAAATGAGTAATAAAAAATAATAAAAATGGATCAGTGAATATATAATTGAGCAGGAAAATAATTAAATGGGCGGTAAAAATTATTGAACGAGCGGTTACGTGTGGGCAGTAATAAATCGGAATTTGTCGGTGTGAAATATCATTCTAAGCAATTCTATAAACAATGAGGTGGTAAACGCCAGTATTACCCGAAATTACCCTGAATTAGAGTAATAGAGGGGATCTGGCGCTCGGCAGTCGTCTCGCGACACGCTCGCTTCGCTCGCTCGCCTTCGCGCGTTAATGTTCACTGTTCTAACCTAACCTAACCTTCCGCCACCCGCGCTAATAAGCTCTAATTTGAGTTCGGGTGTCACCGCTCGCTATGATCTGCCGAACTATTTATCGAACCGCTCATTCCATCATTTTACCGCTCATTCAGTTATTGGACTGCTCAATTATTTTTAGAATTTACTTTGTATGATAAAATAACCGACTAATTGATTTTTTATTACTGTCCATGTTTTACTGTCGCAATAATTAATCAACCGCCATTAAATTAAATAACAGCTCAAAAAATTAGTTCCCTTATTTTAATTATTGTATATGTGGAGACTATGTGGGTCATTGTTTAATTTTGTTTTATTCTCAGTTAGTTTTTAACATGGTCTGACAGTTTGAGTATTGTTTGCGACTTAGCCAAATGTCCTTTCTTTAGTATTGTTCGTTGAATCGTTGAGCTCCTTAAGTTCTGCGTTGAGCTGACAACTACTGACAAATGCGTGCACTGACTGGACAGGTCCACACAATCTGTGTGGTTCTTTCATCAAAAGACCCTGTTACTGTCCATGTTTTACTGTCGCAATAATTAATCTACCGTCATTAAATTAAATAACTGCTCAATATGTTTTTCAACTGATCATAATAACATCTCGAATATTTAAATAACAGCTCAAAAAATTAGTTCCCATTTAATTATATTAAACTAATTATTTATTGTTAGTGCGAAAATTATGCGGACAGCGCGCAGCGGCTCGCGTTTGTATAAAGAAAGAAAGAAAAACCGGCCAAGTGCGTGTCGGATCACGCACAATGAAGGGTTCCGTAGTTGTGATTACTTGGGACGAATTTATTCCAAAAATAAACTTAACATTGTAGTTGAAAAACATGTTCTCCCATACATCGATATACGTCACGATCAATTCTCCAACCGCAAATTTAAGTTGGTTGACTATTTCCAACTTGTTAACTTGTAAAAGCTATTTAGCTGTAATAGTTTTCCTTTTAGTTTAATTATATATGTACTACTGCCATGATTTTTTTCACATCTCAATAAACAACTATTTAGCTGGCAGGGGGGGGGGGGGCATACTTGACTCTAACAAAAATTAGAGCTTTAAAGCTTAATTTTACGCAAATGGATCCTTGAATCGAAAATTGATGTTTACAGACCCGCAATATTTTTGAACAGCCTATCCAACAATATCCCACATCATGGGATAGACGAGAAAAAAAATATCATCCTCACATTACGTGCAAATCTAATAAAAAAAATCTTTTTTGGGGTACCTCCAAATTTTTTTTTTTCAAGATTATATTCTAGCACTTTGTCGGCGTGATTACATAATATGTATACCTATGCAAAATTACAGCTTTCAAGGGTTCCTTGTTTACTACGGAACCCTAAAAAGTACTTATTGGACAGAAGAACATAGACTAAACATTAGAACAAAATCATAAAATCCTGTACATGTACAAGGCCAAAACAGTTATCTCAGTATGATGCTGCAACAACCGATCGGTGCCGCCATAGCTCGCATATTCGTGTGACGATCGCTTCTATTAGGACACCGCCTAATTCTTGGGAGACCTAACCTACCCGTATCTAGTAAATAAATTGCATTTTCATTTTTTTTTTGCTGTGAATAAATTACAAAATAGATTAAAACTACCTACTTACTAAGCTTAAAATAAATCATAATAAAAATCTAAAATGAGAACTTTTACTGGATGTTCTATCCTAGTTTTAGAGCAGTGGTGGCCCAGTGGTAACGGCCGCAATTTACGAATACGAGATCGTAGGTTCGAGCCCAGGCACTTTGTTTTTTGTAAATTATTTCATCACCAGTGCTCTCAGAACGGCGAAGGAAAACATCTTGAGGAAACCGGCATGTCCTAGAACCAACAATTTTAAGACATCTAACAACCCATACCGGGCCTGCGTGTTAGATTACGGCCCACTCCTTCTCACCGAGAGGAGGCCTGTGTCCCAGCAGTGGGAACATTATAGGCAATCAGCCTATAATGTTCCCACTGCTGGGCCTCCCTCTCCATGTTATCTTAGTTTATACGCGATTTTTTAGAAAAATTCGATCGCGCCCTCTTCTACCGCCACAAAACGTATTCGCACTTTCGCGCGACAATCGCTTTTTATTAGTATAGGACTTAATAAAAGTGCGAAAAACATTTTTTTTAGGATATACCTAAAAGAAGACATAACAACTCACAGTTTACCTACTTAAGTCGAATCTTGTTAACATTCTTCTTCTTATATTTTTGTCTGGAACTCTCGGATGTCTAAAGTCGTAGTTTTACCAAAGCCGCGTCCTTCTTAGCATAATTTTTTATTTTTTCTAGGTGAGTCGCTGGTTAAACCTCCTTCTGGGGGTAGCCCTTCTGCAGGGCGCTTTATCCTATGGTCCTATCGACGAGACGGACGAAGAATTGATCGAATACAGGAACTGGATGAGGAATACCGATTACCGTCTGTCTCGTAACACACGCCCGACCCACTACAATGTTCACCTGACACCACACTTGGCGAGTGGCGACAATCAATTTACGTTTGACGGTAATGTGGTCATCACGATTGTGCCACAATTAGCCAGCGTCAACCAAATTGAACTTCACTGCAATAATTTGACAATTGAGACTGTGACTGTCGCGCTTTCCACTGCCGCTACCACTAACATAGCTACAGCGGGTCAGACCTTCACATGCGATGAATTCAGCACTTTCCGAATTAATACTACCCCTTTTTTGGTTATGAACCAACAATACTTCGTCAATATCACGTTCAGAGGCTACCTGCAAACAAACATGAGAGGTTTTTACAGGAGTTGGTATTTTGACGCTGCTGGTACTAGAAGGTAAGCGGCCAGCCTTTTCAGTTTTGGCCTAAAACATTGCTACTTACTATAAATGCAGGAATGTGTAAAATAAAATATAGCATCAATGCAGTCGGTGATTCTTCAACATGAATAAATTAACAAGCTCTCGTGAATCCGTTAATAGGTATTATATTATTAGTATGAATTTACAAAAAGCAAAAAATTAATGACCAAACAATAAGGTAGGTATTAAAAATAGTAATGTGAATCATGAAAATGTGAATCATTGAACATGTGAATTTGTCGTTAATGAATAATTGACAAACATTGATAAAGTTTAGCGAATTAGTAGCTAATCAGAAGCTTCAATCAGCATATTTCCATAAATATTATTGTCTCCTTTTAACCAAAAAACGTAACATGTAAACATTTTTTTTTAGGTGGATGGCTACCACCCAATTCCAGCCCGGTCATGCTCGGCAAGCATTCCCGTGCTACGATGAACCGTGGTACAAGGCCACCTTCGATATATCCATAACCAGAGACATTGAAGGTTTCAGCCCCACCATATCAAACATGCCGATAGAAAGCTCCGATGCCACGTAAGCATTAACAAACTACACAAAATAGTTGTCATTATAAAAAAAATAACAATTAAATTCCTGTACTTACCTACTTCTTTCTTTGCGTTGACAAATTATAACTTTCATTTCCTATTCACAAGTGAAACAACTGAAATTCTTTTCAGAGTCGGAAACGGAAAAATAAGGGAGAATTTCTATAGAACACCTAGTACTTCTACGTACTTGCTGGCTTTCATCGTGTCTGGCTACGCACAAGTAGCTACAAATAACAATGACGTTAGACCTTTCCACATTTACGCTAGGGAGAATATTGGTAATACCGGAGCGTACTCCTTGGCTATTGGAGTGCCTCTTCTGGATGTTATGGAGCGGTATACCAATTTTCCTTACTACACAATGGCTACAAATATGAACATGAAGCAAGCTGCTATACCAGACTTCTCAGCGGGTGCTATGGAAAACTGGGGTCTTTTAACCTATAGGTAAAGTTAAATCAATCAAATGAAATCAATCAAATCAAAATATTTTTATTTCACATAAACCTACATGGGCACTTATGAAACGTCAGAAGCTAGGTGCACGGTTCCAATTGGTCGTTTTCTATGGAGAAGAGCCGGCAATAAACTCCATGGTTACTTTTTTTTAAATAATTAGCTTTTACAATGTTTTCAAATTACAGTGTTAATAGGTATGGAGGACAGGGTAGGCCTGTCAAGAAGTACCAGGTACTTAACAAAAAATAAATGGTCTACAAATCTAGACTATTAAGCCTACAATGTTCTCACATTCACGAAATACACCAGAATCTGTGTAAAATTTTAATAAAATAATAAAAATAAAAACCTATTCAAACCAAATAACATGTTTGCCATTACAACAAGTCTGAATAATATCTTGTCCACAAAAGCCACTGGTAAATAGTTTGATATCAAAATTGTAGGTATATAATGTATTGTATGTTAAAACCAACTATATCATAATCATTTTACCAAACTAAACTTGATTAACTAATTTTATTTTATTACAGCTACTCCAACTACTTATTCACTAATAACTTATTACATAAAAGAAATTATACATATATCTATTAGTATGGTGAATTTATCACTTAAAGAAGTACACAGCTTAGACATAGATAAAAAATACATACCAACTAATAAAGTAATTACTGTTTTATTTGATTTCGCATCACCGAATTCTTCTGCTAACATGTCCACTTTATTATTTTCCGCAGGGAGGCTCTCATTCTCTACGACCCAGACAATACCAACAATTTCTACAAACAACGTATAGCTAATATTATTTCTCACGAAATTGCTCACATGTGGTTCGGAAACCTCGTCACTTGTGACTGGTGGGATAACCTCTGGCTAAATGAAGGCTTCGCTAGATTCTACCAGTACTATTTGACTGCCATAGTAAGATATATTATTAGAATTCCGATCTTTATTTATATTTCATTAGGAAAAAACCTACCAAAACCCCAGATTTAAAAAAAAAATATTATCTTTTGTCATGGTATTAGTTATAAAAATTATATATTGATTCCAAGTCATACTTGTCCTTTTTTTTGTAATACGAAAGCTCCACACGATTAATTTGTACTTTTATAAAATGAGAGGTACATTAATGCATATAAACATTCCCATCCCACTTTTTTTTGTTTAAATATCTTAAAATTTTATCTAATCACCAGGTCTCACCAGAGATGGGTTTCGAAACTCGTTTCATCACCGAGCAGGTGCAAGTATCCTTGCTCTCTGACGCCACTACCACTGCTCATCCACTCACTGACCCCAGCGTGTCCGACCCACAAGCGGTCAGTGCTCACTTTTCACAAATCACTTACGGAAAAGGAGCCAGCATCCTCAGGATGACACAGCACTTGCTGGGCAACGACACTTATGTGACCGGTCTCAGGAGCTACTTGAACACCAAGTAATAAAATCATTTACTCACATTTTTATTCTATGATGCTATACAACTTTTATCGATGGCTATTGAGGTTTCAAACATATAGTTACAAACGTTTATATTTTCCCCAGTCAATATTCTACCGCCGAGCCTTCAGATTTGTTCCTTGCTTTGGACGCTGCTGCCACCGCAAGCGGTGCTCTGGCTAATTATGCTGGTGTCACCATCAGCCAGTACTTCAGTTCCTGGAGCGTAAAACCTGGACATCCTCTGTTGAATGTCACCGTAAATCATGAAACAGGAATCATGACCGTCCAACAAGTAGGTTTTGTTTTTAGAAGTGAAGACTTTTTTTGGTTGTCAGTCTCACATACACTTTTTTATTCTGTAAATTTACAACACTCGCCGACTCCCAAGAAAGCTACTAGTAATAATTTACTTAAACTTTATGCATTGAACACTGGTTCAAAAGAAAGAAGCGTAATGCACTAAGTCCTGTATACTGATACAGGACTTAGTGCCTTACGCTTCTTTCTTTACCAGTCAACCAAGGGTGACCATATGACAATTGTGCATAACTCATTAGCCAAAGAGTTTCTGGAACAAAAATGTCGACGTCGCGTCAAAATTAAACGCAAGTCAAATGAATTCAGTCAACCTTCACAGCAGTTAACGTGCGCTTGACAATTCGTTTCCTAATTCTTGTGTTGATTTTCGTTCCAGAAACCGGGCGTAAGTGTCACTATCTATCGGGTTTCTAGAATTGTATTGGTTTAATTTCTAAACGGCTTACAAAATAATGTTTACTTTTTAGTCCCGTTTCTTCCGCGAAGCGGGTCAGCCTGCGAGCACTGATCTATGGGACATTCCCATTACTTGGACTAGAGGCGGAACTCCTGACTTCGAAGACCTTAAACCTTCTCAGATCATGAGAACTGCACAAGTAACCATCAACAGAGGAAGTCTAGGAAGGGAATGGGTTATTTTCAACAAACAACAGTCTGGTAATTTATTTTTATACAAGTAGTATTAATTCTCATTTTTTGATTATCTGAATAAATGAAAACTTTCTCAATGATTTATAAGTTCTGTTTTAATACTGGTGAAAATTTTTAGGTTTCTACAGGGTGAACTACGATGATATCACTTGGGCTCTTATCACTCAGGCTCTTAGGGGTAGTGACAGACTGGCAATACACGAGTACAGTCGCGCGCAGGTACGTAAATTACCATTATAAGGGCTGATTTTTTCATAGTCGGATGACTTTTATCCGGAGAATAGACCTCTTTGTCAACACTCCTAACTCCTAAGTCACAGATAGTCCGCTGTGCAGGGCCTGCATGAAGTACGACGAGACAGCAGCACATGTCCTACTAAGCTGCCCGGTGGTCGCCACATACAGGGCAAAGTACTTCGGTAACCCAGATACCCTCCGTGAGATTGTCAGTAACACCAAGGCGTTGCTGGCCTTCCTTGAGGAGCTGGGGTGGATCGAATAATCGATTTCCCACCTGTACGCTAAATACACGCATTGACGTGGAGTTGCGGACACTAGCCCGTTTTACCTATTATCTATCCGGGGAATAATATTGACGTCTAACAAAACTGTTTAACATTCAAATTATTCCTCGTATAAGATCTTTTACCCTGCAATGGGGCAGCCCATTGCAGGGTAAAGGCATCTTCTCATACAGAGAAGACACGAGCATTGATCACCGACGCTTGCTCAAGACGGGTTGGCGATTTCAAACTTATATTAACTATAAGTCCGGGTTTCCTTACGATGTATTCCTTGACCGATGTCAGTAATGTACAAGATAAACTCGGAAAATATATATAATGAAAAGTCACATTGGTACTTGTCCCCCCCGACCCTTGCTCGACGAAGTGCCAGCCCGCGCCGTAGCTGAGCCTGTAGCTTTAAATTCCCCCTATAATAATAATTATCCAGTTCTAATCCAGCCTGTCCCATTATGCTGTCCTCCCAAAAACGCCCTAAGCCGAGGTTCGTACCCCACAGGAGGTGCCCTTAGCGTGCAGTCGCTTAGTATCGTAAAAATTCGTCCCTGGCTTTGAGTTCGCTTAAGGCAGCCAAAGATTATTCCGGTTAAGTAGTCACGACCTTTCAAGGTCAACGAGATGCCATATATGATTAAAAAAACATTGGTACTTGTCCAGATTTTAACCCACAACCTCGTACTTGAGAGGCAAGGTCACCACTGGGCCATCATGACATAAAGATATTTGGCATTGCAAAATTCAGCCCTAAAGGTAGAGAATTTATCAATAGCAGCCCGGAGTGGCTATTACAATATTAAGGATAAGAAAAGATATTATTCTTTAGGGTTATCTATGAGCCTGGACATGTATTGACGACGCAACGTCGACTATCAATTTTCGTTATATGTTTTAAAATTGATACTAAGTATAAGATAGAGATAGAGTATAAGCATTTTTTTTTGTTTTGTTTCTAGATCGTCGATGACGTATTCCTGCTAGCCAGATCTAACAGCACGACCTACAACAAAGCGTTTAACATTCTCTCATTCCTGAAATTCGAAGACCAGTACGCTCCTTGGCATGCTGCCATAACTGGATTCAATTTCGCTCTTAGAAGATTGGCTCACGACAATTTTGCTCTAAGCAAACTGAGGGTAAACTTATTTTAATTGCAAAATACCAAAGTACAAACTTCCTGTACGATTTTAAAATTTAGTTTGTTATCATTGGTATTTTACGATTGAATATATGTATATAAAAATCTGTTTTTAGACTGAAATCATTGACTTGAGCACGGCGGTTGTTGCTCGCCTGGGCTATAACGAGACAGAAAATGGAGGTACTTTCATGGATGATCTCCTCCGTATGCATGTGATGACTTTCCTCTGCGACGTTGGACACCAGGGGTGCATCACTGCGGCCACAGCAAGCTTCCAGAACTGGAGGAATGGTGGACGGTAAGCGCGACCGATTTTTCCACAATGAAACGAAGAAATTACGAATACCTACAGTCCGCGATGAAAGCCAATTAACAATTCAAATTCAGTTTTTAACATTTTCATTATTGAGCTTAATGTTATTAAAATGACTCTTAGCTATTTTATGAAATGCTGAAATACAATGTTTCGAAAACGAAATTTACCAATTTAGATGATGTGTAAACATATATAACATATAACATCACGCCTGTTTTCCACGAAAGGTTAGGCAGAGATGTACCTACAGTACACCCACATTTCGCCAGTTAAGTTTAAGTCCTATGTAATAGGGGGCGAGCCTATTGCTATCAACCGGCACAAATCTAGACTCCGGGCTGCTACTAAGAAATTCCAGATGGGAAAACCCAATAACACTTTGCCCGACCTGGGAATTGAACCCAGGATCTCCCGCTCAGCAGTACCTAGCGCTTGCGACCACTAGGAAAACGAGGCAGTTGATGATGATGTTGATGTTGTGACGTGTAAACAAAGCAGTGGTAATCGACTTTTGTCGCTGACCGTACCTTAAAATAATAATATACTTGCTATGTGTTATATCTTGATATCTAATGTTCTCTGTTTCTTTTACAATAGCATTCCACCTAACATGCGTCCCTGGGTATACTGCAATGGTCTCCGCTACGGAACTTCTCAAGATTTCGACTTCTTCTGGAACCAATACCTCGGAACAAACTTGGCTAACGAGCAGGTCGTGATGATTACAGCGGCAGGCTGCACTCAAGACCAGCCCAGCTTGAACAGATTCCTCGCTAATATTGCTATTGGATCTGATGATAACACTATTGTTAGAGCTCAAGACTACAGTACCGCTATTAGTTCAGCTGTCACTAGCAACGAATACAACACTATGAGGGTGTTCCAATGGCTGCAGAGTAATCTCCTGAGAGTCAGTGCTACGTAAGTAAAATAATAATAACATCCTGTATTTCAGGCAACTAAGGCCCATAAAAACATAATCTAATATATGAAAATCACGGGTCACGGTGTTTGTGGTCCACTCCTCCAAAATGGCTCGACCGATTTTTATGAAAATTTTTAATGTATATTTGGTCGTAAAGTATATTTCATCCCGATATTCCCACGGGATCGAGACTTACGCGGGTGAAACCGCGGGTCGCAGCTAGTACATAATATAAGTATAAAAACAATAATATATATAATATATGAGGGGCCTGTGGCTAAGTAATAACAGCCGCACGGGTCGATCGATCAGGTTAAGCTACGCTTGCTGCGGTTGGTCCGTGGATGGGTGACCATCTTTACATACCAAGACCCCTTCGTGCCTCGGAAAGCACGTTAAGCCGTTGGTCCCGCCTGTCATTTGTAGATGTTTGACAGTCGTTATGGGTCGTCAGAAGCTCGAAAGTCTGACAACCAGTTTTACCAAGGGGTATCGTGTTACCCAGTAACTGGGTTGTGGAGGTCAGATAGGCAGTCGCTCCATGTAAAATACTGGTATTCAGCTGTATCCGGTAAGACTGGACGCCGATCCCTACATAGTTGGGAAAAGGCTAGGCAGATGATGATAAAAACTATAAACTTATTTTATAAAACAAACTTAAAAGCTACTGTACATTAAGTGACGGCGTCGCCAAAAATGCTGTGCTGAATCTTTTCAATTTGACAGGTTTTAAAATTGACTTTTGTCTCTTCTAGGAAGTGGTTTGATGAGGGAAAAAATTGTCTCTAAAACTGCACTCACCTAATCCTTTCATCTTCCAATTTTTCATCATACCAGTGATTATAATCTTACTGAAGTGTAGCTAGATAAGCTGGAGCAAAAGCTTTTTTACGTAATGACCATATTTCGGAATTTTGCATCATGGGTCGGGTGTTCGCTGTTGAACTTGGCTATACAAATGTGCGTCGCGCTTACTGATTCTTTCTGTAGAAAGAATTATAGATAATAAAATAGTCTGTTCATACAAAAAAAAAATCATGAAAATAACTTAAGCAGTTTGAAAGTAATATCGTTTTTATGCTTTGGGTAGACTTTACATCCTGAATTTATTATACAATACTTACATATTCACATTTAGAATTCATGAGTGTATGCGTTCTAGTTTAACATACATTTTTTGCATAACTTACTCGCATTATATGAAGGCATAACAGATTTAAAAGTCACTAAAATCATATATCTGCGCCTTAAGCTCCAGTGGTTTTGTCTAACCAAGATTGGTATTGGTGCCGATTCCCTTGTTCACAAACTAAACTACATTTAAGTTCAGTGCATCTTTTTCTTTCTATTTAATTAAGAAAAGGACAGAAAATAAATTTTAGTTTAGTTATGTCAAATTAATCAGCGCTTGACGTAAATTGACGTAATTTTAGTAGGCAAGTTTTAAATCACGTCTAAGCTTGTATGGAGTAGTGACAGGCGCTGATTAATTTGACAGGACTAAACTAAAATTTATCTTCTGTCCTTTTTTTAATGAAATAGAAAGAAAAAGATGCACTGAACTTAAATTTTGTTTCGTTTGTGAACAAGGGAATCGGCACCATTGTACACTAATATTAAGAAGTATTTTTAAAAGCAGTGCTGCACGTTTCGTGAACAATAAAGCATATTCTATCTGTTGAGATTAAAATTTTGATCGTCATTATAATTCATTCATATTACTATTATGATAATTCATTGCAATTATTTTGTATTACAGAACCGGCCTTCTCAACACCATGCTGACTTCGATCACAAACCGTCTATTGACTGAAGCAGACATCACTGCGGTAAACTTTTTTGCTACTATATGTGGATTCTTAGATATATAAATAACCCTATTGATAATACAGTTTTTGATGTTGACCTATGAATAGCTCCTCAACAATTTTTTAAGACCTACGTTTTTTACAATATCTAGAAAAAATATTAACTCTCCTTAACTTCTCCTTAATTTCTAGGTGCAAACTTGGCTGACTGCAAACCAAGCAACAATCGGTGCTTCAGCTTTCACTGCCGGTACAAATGGTGTCGCGAATTCACGTCTTAACCTTGAGTTTTATAGAGAAAGGGTGAGCGAATTCAATGTGTACTTCGATACGGGATTCGTGGATGAATTAAATCCTCCTACACCCGCACCTGAGACCGTACCAACAGTGGCTGATACAACCACAACAATGACTCAGCCTACAACCACAACAACAGCTGCTACGACAACACCAGAGACTACTACCCCTACGACTGAAGCCCCTACAACAGTTGCTCCAACAACAGCTGAGCCAACAACAACCCCCGTACCTGATTCAGCGAGCATTGCTACTCTTAGTTTCGTCACCTTAATAGTGACACTTGTCATTAATATGGCCTAATTGTATATACTATTAAATATAGATATACAATTAGGCTTGTATTTAATAATACAAGTAATATAGTGTATTTTTGTAAGAATATTTGTTAAATAAAGATAACATATTTGTATATGTTTTAATAAAGCTATTTATTTGAGTTGATTGTTTGGTGTTTGATTATTCGAAGCTCTGGATTATACATTTGGAAAAAAAAAGTGGAAATTTAGTGTTGGACAAACAAGCCTGGGACCGATAAGAAACGCGCTGAGAAAATAACGAATGACGTTATTATATTTAATGGATTATAAATGATAAGAACGGAACGATTTATAAGTAAACCTACCAGTATCTACCTAGTGCCAATGACGAAAAAAAAAGATGGATAAGCGAATCAACATGACGACGATTAAGATAATGTTTAGCTTACTATAAGTACTGTTGATAATTAGGCAATTATACCTTCATGATAATGTGCACACCATTACTGTTGTCTGTTTGTTAAATGAGGATTGTTATCTTCTTTAGCAGTTTGTACTTGTTTTGTTATTATTGATAGGTATCTACATAAGTTATTTGAGCATACGAGTAAATTACCAACTAAGGGAGAATTCGACCACACCATAGCTTTGAAAAGTTTTCCATACACCTAATTGTCAGACGTCAATCTTGTTTCACGAATAAAAGATACCTGACTTTAGTAAAAGGAGCCCTAGGTTGTCTTAAACACCTTTATGAACGTTGTTTAAAATTGTCAAAACCTGCACTAAGAAGACGTTAATCATAACATGAACTTTAAGCAACTTTTATAAATAAATCTATCCAAACTAATCCATCCATATTAATTGGTCAAGGACATCTAATGAGACACAATTGATTTTCTATAGTTTGACTCCGAATCGGTGTCGCGCGGGGTTTAACAGATTAATATTATAAACGAAAGTAACTCTCTGTCTGTCTGATACATTTTCATGATTTAACGGCTATACGGATTTGGATAAAATTCGGCACACGAATTTTTTTTTTTTTTTTTTTGGGGTGGGAAATCATCACATAACTTCTCCCGCTCTGGGCGGAGCGGGAGGGTGTGTCAGACTCTTACTGACTAAAACCCACCCGTATTCCTTCCTGTTGCCTGTGTTGCCTGGGGCCTCGGTGACCCATAAGTACCTTCCCGCGACGCACACGAATAAATCTTGATTAGCGCAGTATACTTTTAATCCCAGTAGTACGTTTCCGTGGGATATTTTCGAAACTTCGCGCAGGCGAAGCCGCAGGCAAAACTAGTGTTCAAATATTGAACGAATTCTTTGATGTTTAAGCTTATACTTTTAGTACCGGCGGGCGGTTGGTGGTTTTGCAATGTCATCTTTGTTGCATCGCTATAAGGCGACTTTATGACGTCAGCATTAGTCTGCATAGCAATTGATGCTTCGATGCTGCTTCACATTTTCGAACTATGTTCCATAGATGGTAAGCTAAGCGACTGACATTCGAATTTGTGCGCATTGTATGTGGTTGTGTTTTGAGTCACTGTATCGAGCTTTCGACAAGTTACGAAATCGACGGTCACTGAGGGTTTAAGGCCGCATCCAGACACAAAGTCATGCGATCAATCAAGTCGCGTTTGTACGTCATCATTCATACAAACGAACGCGTCGAACGCGTACTGGCGCGACGATCGCTTTTGATTAAAGCGCACAAAGTCGCTTTGTCAAGCTTTCTAAAATAAACTAAATTGTCGATTCTAATATTCTATCTTCTATCAAAAGTGTCCTTATCAAAAATGCATGTTATAAGATTAAAGAATACGTTGAAGACAAGGAAGTTTGGCAATAATTCCTTCTGCACATGTGGCTTCCCTGGTACCTCATACACGGCAAAACTATGAATCTAAATGTCTATTAACTGCTCCCAAATTACGATGTTTATTTTTTTTTTATACATACTTTTTTTCATTATTTGAAATGTCAAATAATGTAATAGTTTGATATCAAAATTGTGGGTATATAATGATATACCCACAATTTTGATATCAAACTATTTATTAGTGGCTTTTGTGGACAAGATATTAATTCAGACTTGTTGTAATGGCAAACGTGTCATTTGGTTTAAATAGGTTTTTATTTTTAATATTTTATTAAAATTTTACATAGATTCTTGTGTATTTTGTGAATGTGAGAACGTTGTAGGCTTAATAGTCTAGATTTTTAGACCATTTATTTTTTGTTAAGTACCTGGTACTTCCTGACAGGCCTACACTGTCCTCCCATACCTTTTAACACTGTAATTTGAAAACATTGTAAAAGTCAATTATTTTTAAAAGAGTACCGTGGAGTTTCTTGCCGGCTCTTCTTCATATGAAACGACCAATTGTAACCGTGCACCTAGCTTCTGACGTTTCATAAGTGCCCATGTAGGTTTATGTAAAATAAAAATATTTTAATTTGATTTGATTTAATATAGGGGAGACTGGGTACGGTTGAAACAATTTTGCTTTGAACGCCCGTAGCGCAGCCATTTTTAAACATAACAAACAACAAAACACTTAAAATGGGAGAATAGACTTTTGTCTTCAAGAAAATCTCAGAATTAGAGGCTTAACTGCCATATTTACTAGATAGGAAGAGTTTAATAAAATAATGTGCCACTGTTTCAACCGTACCCATATCAGGGGCGGTTGAAACAGTGATGGGGGTCAGTTGAAACATAAACAAATAAGTAATATAAAATCAGTTTCTTTATTCATAATCAACAAGAAATATTTAAATTCTGTTAAGGCACCATTTCTATCATTCTTAATAATTGTTTCCTGCCTGAATGAACATAGAAAGAGCTCTTCGCTCCGGTTTAAACTAACAACTTAACACTAATAAACAAAAATAATAAAAAAATTAAGCCAAGTCTTAGTAATTAAATTAAATGATATTATAAGATTTAAATTTTTATGCATCTCTTTTTTTTGTATCGCAGAAGAGAAGAGTGGTTAACTCCGTATATCTCTGCAGCTTTTCGTAAAGAAGTCCCTTTTTTGACTTCTTCATACGCATTTTCGTAGTGAGCTATATCACACTCGCCTCTTGAAGTTCTTTGTATACGTTGTCTGGGCATCTACAACAAAAAAAGCAACGAATATCATTGTTTCAATCGTACCCACAAAAAATGCTTCATCCGTCCCCATACCCGTCAACCGCTAATAACACATTCATAGCGTCGAGACTAAACAACATAAACAAAAACGAATCACGGTTTTCGAACCTTCAAAATCTAACAATAAAGCAGAAAATCACTCAAAATGCAAATGCTAATATCAACAAAGTAATTTAAAAAAGAAAACAATAGAAAATACTTACTTTTTGTTGAAAAAATATAATAGGGTCCCCTGGAAACTTACACAGCGCGCGAAGTGCAACGCGTCACTGTGATTCATGTCCGAACTCGCCGGCCGCGTCTTTATCCCCTTGTACCCCTCACCACACCGCTAATAGTTTACGAGTTATTAGCGTTGCTTCAACCGTACCATGCTTCAACCGTACCCAGTCTCCCCTATCCTTTGTGCCCAGAAACACAACAAGTACATAATTTTATACGGACTTTTTTAACCCATCTGCAAATTCACTGAAACTTTAAATTCTTTTATTATCCCAGTTTTAAATTGGAGCAGTAAAACTATACCGATAGGTATTAAGAGCATTTTAATTTAAATAATGCTAATTATTTTGCAATCAAAATAAAACCAAAAAAAAAACTTCGCAAGCTTTTTAAATACATACAAGTAACAATAGTATTAAAAAGACAATATGCTTGCTCGTCTTTCTGAGGCATTGAATCCGGAATGAATAGATCTGACGGAGAACTAAAATAGTCGACATCGATATAGCCCATAGAATAAAAAAGCCAGAGTGGCGACCAGCAGGCCATTATTAGCCGTAGTACTAATGACCGTTGGGACAATAGTAAGATCACAAGAAGGCCATTCCCGCGCATCTCGAATTCGTGATCATCGTCCGTGACAAATTCGCCAGACTTCGAGGTACACTTAAAATTACCTTCCAGACTAGGCTGAGCGACGATTTTCGCAGGGTCGCTAATAGTAGCTGGATGAGAATGACCGAGGAGTGAGTGAAACAGCGTAAGATTTTGCAGTAATGATAATGACAAATTATAAATCATTATTTATCATTTAATCACCGACTTTCAAAAAATGTTAATATTCACACAACATGTATTAAAGGCTCTATCTTGATTTGATATCTTTATTTCATATCAAATCAAGATACAATCAAAGCTTGTAGAGATAAAGAATATGCGTAAAAACCGGACAAGTGCGAGTAGAACTCGCGTGGTGAGGGTTCCGTACGATGGATCTACCATGTTTTTTGTACCAAATAATTTATCCCAAGAACAATCTTAAAATTTTAGTTGAAAAACATGTTTACTCATACATTCCAACTGCGAATTTAAGTTTGTACCCACAATATCGAGAGATTTACCATGTTATTTTAAGACCATAGACTTCTTATAGGTTTTTCTGTATTTATAGATTAGGTACAGGAAAAAAAAGAAGTAAAGAACTATTTTCTGTATTTGTTTTCTAAGTTTTTGGGCTCTCGGTGATGAGGACATGAGGTGATGAAGAATGGTCAATTTTCATATAGTTTCTTTCCTTAAATGACTTTAAAAGTATTTACTTTAAACTTATACAAAACATTGAAGCCTTCACAACAATAATTTTTATTTGACATTAGTTTCTGCCCACGACTTCATTCCTTTGGAAGTCGTCACCAGTCGTCGGAAGACACCACAATGTATCAAAAGCCTCTGTATATTTGTGTGCTTAAAGTATTAAATAAATAAATAAAATAACAGTCATATTTTTAGGACGTTTTTCTAATGGTCGCAAGCGCTACTGTTGAGCATGAGGTCTTGGGTTTGATTCCCAGGTCAGGCAAAGTGACATTGGGTTGTCCGTCTGGAATATCTCAGTAACAGTCGAAGTCTGGATTTGTGCCCGGTTAACGGCAAAAGACTCGCCCGCTATTGCATGAGACCTGAACATAACTGGCGAAATGTGGGTGTACTATAGGTACACTTCTAACCTAACCTAACCCTTGGGGAATACCGGCGTGACCTTATGTTATTCTTATACAGGGTGTTTGGTAGATGGGTGCAAAGCCTGAAGGGGGTGATATCTTAGACCATTTAGAATGTATTAAGCTAAACTTGTCTTAGACGAAGTCTGTTCCTTGTATTTTTTTGAAATTCTAAGGTTTTTAACAATAAAACCTATTTTTTTTCAATTAATTGATAATAGTGTCCAGTAAAAGCTGTTATGTTATTATTTTTATTTACGTAATGTGTGATTACTCAAACAAAATAATTCCCAAGCATCTGTGTCATCAGAGAAACATTCTACGCCATATTTAAGTTAAAGAAACTGGTGACGCAGAAGCAAGTGACGTACAGTTGTCTGTGTGAGAAGCAGTTAGTCCTGAGGTTGACTCCGCAGTAACAATTTCCCATTGCTTGTGTTCCTGCATATACTACCTAATGTCACAACGCTGATACACTGACTGATGAACACTGATCGAACGATAACGCTGATACACTGATCGAACGAATCCGCGTTATAATTTTATTTGCTTTTAGAACAGAATGTAGATAGTACCTATGTTGCTTGTGGTTTTTGACATGAGAAAAATAAGGATCTCAATTAATTTAGAACGTTCAACAATACGTTCAGAAATCTCCACTTCACAGATTTCGAGCACTGTGATTAACCAATTCACGGTCCGCTCCTCTCCACTTCACCCAGCTCCGCGTCAGTGGAAACGCAGGGGGCGTTTCCACTGACGCGGAGTCGCACCCTAAAGACTTGTATGGAAAAAGTTTTTTTTGTGACTTCTGACTTTTGTAGCGGCCATTCTATTCATCATAAAAAAACCGGCCAAGTGTATGTCAGACTACGAAGAATGAATGCTTCTATAGATCGGATGAATTTGTATTGTAGGTTGTTAAAAAAATGTTCTCCAATACAAATTTATAAAAAAGTATACATTGGCATCTAAACGAGCTGCCTATTTTTTGAGCCTGGTTGTAGGAACAACAAATTTGTGTTTGTTCCTAGTATTTACATTATGGATATCACTGTTTTTTTTTAAACAAATTAATGTGCATACAAAAGATTTTCATAAATATACAATACATTAATCTCTTTAAATTTGTCTCTGAGGGAGTGTCTAGGACTTAATTTATAAATTGAACGAATTGCCCTTTTTTGTAAAACAAATTTTGCCGCCGAAATTCAGGCGGCATTTCGCCATAACAGAATACCGTATGACATTACGCTATGAAAATAACTAAAGTATACTAAACGGGCTGTGTCTAAATCAGTTAGTTCACGAATTTTTCTAACGGCGTATGCTGCAGAGCTAAGCTTTGTTGACAATGTACGTACTCGTATCTATATGGGGGCCCCATTGAAGCTTAGCATCCAAAGTTATGCCTAAGAACACAGTTGTATCTTCGGAGTTCAACTCTTCTATGTTGTTATAAATAAATTTCAGGACTGACCATTGAACTTGGCACCCATGTAGATCTCACTTCTTTTGTCGTTGAAGTCAACAACCAAGGTATCATAATATTGAACTTGGCTCTCATTTCACATTTATGTTTTTGACGGGATATAATACTAAATCCCAGTTAATAACGTAATAAATACGAATGTCGACTATGCTCTTAGTTATACGAGTAACTACTAAAACGGAAATATGAGGATTAAAAAAAAATAGGGGTGGTATTAAACTCGTTATATATTCACATGGAGACCTTAAAATCCACATAAAGACCGGCTGTCATAAGTTTTGATTACTGATTGCTGATTCTTACATTATTACAGTTACAGGCACTAAGTATAAGCTAAGTGTTAATAATAAGCCTTAATAGAATCAATTAAGTGAAAAATTATAATAAAATGATAAAAAATTACCAGTTTCTGATTTATTCCTTTGTATTCAAAGTTCAAAAAAGAAAAGTAGAAAGAAAGAAAGTTCAAATTTGGCATGCAGATAGGTACCTATCTGCATGCCAAATTTGAACTTTCTAGGTCATCTGGAACTGGGTTGGAGTTTTGATCAATAGGTCAGTCAGTAATAAAAATGACGATTTTTGGACGTTAATATCTAAATAACCGTTTGAGACGTGTTTATGAAATTTGGAGCACATATGTAACTCGCAAGTTTCAATATATGAGCCAAATTTAACACGTTTATATGCAATAGTTTTTGAGTTATGAGGGGGTCAAAAGTGGCTCCAAATAGTTCGTGTAATATATAGCACACACGGTGCTGCTCGGTTCTGTTACTTGAACTTGGCTTGACACGCTGCCGCGTGTCAAGATATGGAAAATGGAATTAGTGTCATTGCTGAAGCATTCTTTACTACATTCGTTCCAGAATTCGTTCATAAAGAGTATGCTGAATTGTTGTTCATTGTCATCTTGCTTTTTCAAATGTGTTAAAATAGTTTAAAGGTTTTTTGGGGGTACAGGAGGATGCTCTTGTTTTTTTTTCTCAAATTACCATAACTAGTCCCCGAAAATATTGAAATAATGAGGTCTGATTGAAAATAGGATGAGAATTTATCGTAGTTCAATAATAAGCTAGAACCCAGCCTGTAACTGATGGTGATAGTAGGTCGAGTTGAAGAGGTGTATATTGTTTTCCAAAAGCACATATTATCTGCTTACGGATGTGCATACAAATACGACTCAATTCCTCAAATGAGTAACCAGCAGTGAATAATTACATATCAGAGTTATACACGAAAAACAAAAAGTATCTTATCACTTGATTACACGATAACTGTGGATTTCAGACATGCTTTTGATTAAACTCCTTCATCGAAAATATTAATGGTAGGTACATAAAGATAAGTAACTAATTAATGATAAATATATAATATTTTAACTATGCCTCTCTAGTCGCTCGTTTGGTACCGTCCGGGGCAGCTATGGGTAAGTCGTATTTTAATACAATAATTGATAAAGTAAAGTAGCCCAGCCTTACTGATTAAGCGTGATATGCAAATAAATTACGGTGCATCGAGGTGATAATTTTCTTTCCTTAAGTACCCAATTTGGAATAAGGTATTTTATCGTTGAAGGATTTTGATGCTTTTATATTTCACATCATTATGAGCATAAAAACGAAAACTGCAAAGATTTTGTCCTTGAACTTGGAACCTATAGATTTAACACTAAAATCAACCTACATTAAAATATTAAGTATCACAAACAAGATCGACATTTACAATAATCTTTCTTTTAAGCTTACTTTTATCTTCACCTGATTCTCGACCAGCCATTTATGACTTTTTTCTGTAGGTGCCAACATGTTGCTTCCAACCGTCCTCTGTTTTCTCCTGGGGTCGGTTACCGCCATCCCTCAGGAGGACTTCAGGTCTAACTTGGAGTTTCTTGACACCGACTCTGAGCTATACCTAGAAAGATACCGTCTGAGTGACGTGGTACAGCCTACTGATATTGATGTCGACCTTGACGTGGACCTCAACACGGCTTTATTTACTGGAATTGTTCAGATGAATGTTTATGTAAGTATATTTTGAATTAACTAGGCTTGGTTTGTCTTCTGCCAGATTAACTTGTCTTCTACTATTGTAAGAATCCTATCTCTCGCAACGTATGTCCAGTTTGGACTTGCTGTGAGCTTTAATTTGTAGCGAGAGAGAAATCAGTGGAAGGTGTGAAATGAAGAAGGCTTTTGCCAAGAAGCACACTGAACTAGGAGATATTCTATAAACTACAATGTGAAATAATATCAGAATTAAATGGGTTTATATTATTATATGTATTATAAGAATCACCCAATTGAAACCCCGCCACCCTCGCATACTCGAAACGGACTTTCTTTGTTTAAGAAAGAAGAGCTAGATTTTTTTTATGCATAAGCCATTATTGACGACGCTTTAGGGACTAGGGACTAAGTAATAACAGCCGCATGGGTTGATCGACCAGGTTAAGCTACGCCTACCGTGATTGGTCCGTGGATGGGTGACCATCTTTACATACCAAACCCCTCCGTGCCTCGGAAACCATGTTAAGCCGTTGGTTCCGGCTGTCAATCGTGGGTCTTTGACAGTTGTAGCGGGTCGTCAGACTTTAAAGCATTTACTGTAATTAAATGTAATATTTTTTTATGGATCTAAAAAATCCCTTCAATATATTTTTTTATCAAATTTTTACAACACTATTCCGATTATCGTTATCCGGTGATAAACTAGTCCGTCCCATCGTAATTATCGATTATTATCATATTATATTGACTACGACTAGCACTGAAAAATATTCGTGACTAAGTTAAGTTATATATTATCTAAATCCGTGTTGCATTAGTACTTTATAATTTAATTGATTACTTTTAACGGAATTTTGTAGGTACCTGATGTACCTTGAACTATATTTTTTATTTGTTAGATATATACTCGTATACAGTCTTACCAAGGGGTATCGTGTTACCCAGTAAATGGGTTGTGGAGGTCAGATAGGCAGTCGCTCCATGTAAAATACTGAATGGAAGCCGATCCCGACATAGTTGTGAAAAGGTTAGGCAGATGATATACAGGTTTTCCGGTATAGAATGGATAACCTTAAAATAGCACATAATAGACCTTATGGCCGTTAAAAAAAATACAAAAAATAAAAAAAATCCCAAGTACTGTACATAAGATTTTTTTTAAAGTACTTTTTTTGCCTTATTTTACATTCGCATCACCACGAACACAAATGAATGAATTCTAGCAGTTATGTTTTTATAATATTTTACGTTGACTACCTCTCTCGTCGACATAGAGGCAGTAAATAATGTGACTAGAAGTTACACGGTATTTTTTTCAAAAAACGGTGTCTTAGGTACTACTTGGTATATATTTTATTTTGTATATTTTTTAGAACGGCCATAAGGTATATTGAATAATATTTCAAGGTTATACATTCATTACCGGACATTTATTTCCCATAGTATTCATCGTCACATCTTCCTATGAGAAAATGATAGGTAGGTGGATTAAATACATCAATAGAGTCATAAAAACACAAACCTGGAGAAGGCTTAGCCATATCAACACACAACAGAAATTCAACGCCTGATAAACGCATTTATATTAACTCTTAATTGGTCAATGCCAGCTAATGAGACACAATTGATTCTTTATTGTTTGACTCCGAATCGGTGTCGCGCGGGGCTTAACATTCGGCGCTATACAAGACATTTCAAATATGTTAAATGGATTTATTCTCACTTTGAAGGGTAGTTTTAATATATCTATAATTAAAAAAAAAACACAGTGTAAGTTGTTGTTTTTCTGGTGGGTTTACGTTTCTCTATATTTTTTAGGTTTTGTTTTGGTGGGAAATTATTTCCCTATATTCTGTAATGTATGCGTGGTAAATTATGTCCCTATATCCTATGCTATAATGTCCGCGTGACTAGTTGTTGCCTTCGGCTTTGCTTAAAATTTACAGATAAATTATCAACACTTTTTTGTAATTTTCTTGTTTCGGAAATATTAATCAATATTTTTTTCGTTTTTTGAGACGGCGCGGCGCCGACATTTTCGAACTTCACGTCTCTAAAAAACATCAAAGATAATTTCAATGCAAACAGACTGAATCAACATTTTATATATATGGATTTAGCAATTAACTCAACGCGATATATAGGGAATCATTTTCCCATTTAGTAGTTTCATAAATGGATATAGGAAAAAAACTTCCCACCAAGTTTGAACTCTCAAAACTACTAAATTTTATTAGTTTTATACACTGTTTACTACGTAATATTACTACTAATAAAAATAAAGACAGTTATGTACTTACAAATTTGTTTTTTGCAAGTTTGACGAATAATACTTTATAAACATTCTAATTTAGCGCCAAAGTATAACTGTCACTTTGAACATATTTTGACGTTAGACGAATGGCATTTGGGACAAAAGGGTTGGCACAAATTAAAGTAAATATTAAAAACTTAGGACACGTTCAAAATATTTCAAGGTATCGACTAACGTATAGAAATAAAAAGTACATATGTATAACACAGTCAGGTGGGAAATAATTTCCCTATACTTGAATAAGGGTTAAAGTCCAAGAAAGTAAAATGTGTCAATAAATGTTTTGAATTAAACATATTTTACCTTGAACCGCAGGTAATATGCACGGAAAATCAGCCTATACCCTATACCTATTGTAGATTTATGTGAACACACAAGTATGGGATAGCTGATTTTGTTCCGCGATTTCAGGGTTGGCCTGATATTTAAAGTTAATCATAATGTTGAGTTCTTAAGAATTTTAGTTTACCCAAAAACTGAGGTTATAAATAATAGACGCTCGTTCTATTTGAGACCTCATCTCTTGTTTTCCACCTATCGAGGTCAAGGTCAAGAGCTGTTATTAAAAAAAAAAACAAAAAGAAACAATTGAATTGAATAATTACCGATTTTATTTCCTCTCCAGGTACAGGAAGACAACCTCCAGCAGATTGTTTTTCACCAAAATGTGGTTTTAATCACAGGTGTAAATGTTATCAACAATACCAATAATCAGCATGTGAACCTTCAAGTCCCAGATCCTTTCACAATCGACTCCTACTTGGAGCTGATATACATCAACTTCGCTGCACCAATTAATAGGGGCAACTACACCATTACCGTCCGTTATAACGGAAGGATTAACACCAACCCGCTCGACCGAGGCTTCTACAGGGGGTACTACTACCATAACAATCAACTGAGGTGAGATTTGATATTATACAAGGTGTTGTTTTGGACCTGCAAAACATTTTAGGAGGTAATTATGTTAGTGATTCTCGACCCGAATCAACAAAAAAAAAAAAAAGAAAAGATAAAATTTAAAAATCTAAAATAAAAAGTATTATTGATTATTGACTTGGTATCGTATTGTTATACGATTATTTACGAGTTTCATAACAACCTCCTGAAATGTTTTGCAGGTTCAAAACAACACCTTGTATTTAAAACTAGCGACTCGCCCCTGCTTCGCACGGTTTTTTTGCGCTTGATAAAACATCGTACACAAAACCTTAGGCTTTGGTCTCCTATTTTATGCTACTGCTGCGTCAACGTTTCCATCGACGTCAGAACGCAACGCACAGCGTCGGCGGTCAATACGTCCGCAGTGAACGACGCTGCAGTCGTTGCTCACGAGTGTCTAACAATGAACACGTCGAACCCATTGCAGCGTCAGGTTCACGACCTGACGCTGCAATGGTTTGAAATAACTAGAGACGCGACGCAAAGCGTTTGAATGCCGCATACGACGTCAAGACGCTGACGTCTACATGTGAAAGAGACCACAACAGTACATTTCTATAGTAAAAATCGTGACGCGGCGTATGGCGTGACGCTGTAAGCGGCCGACATCGTTTGTAGGAGACCATAGCCTCAGTGAATCTCCTACAAACGATGTCGGCCGCTTACAGCGTGACGCCTTACGCCGCGTCACGAGGTTTACTATAGAAATGTACTGAAGGAATACGGGTGGGTTTTAGTCAGTAAGAGTCTGACACACCCTCCCGCTCCGCCCAGAGCGGGAGAAGTTATTTGATAATTTCCCACAAAAAGAAAAAAAGCTTCCGTGAATAAAACCACTAAAACTTCCTCACATGAATCCCTCTGTCCATTTGTAAAAACTGTATGAAAATCCGTTTGGTAGTTTTTGAGTTTATCGCGTTCAGAAAGACATACAGACATAGCGGGGCGAGGGGGCTTTGTTTTATGATATGTAGTGATTTACCGAGCAAGTCATCACTCTCCTGCCCTTATTCCTATTTATTTGGGGTCAGCGCGGCATGTTTTCTTCTTCCATAATACCAAGCAATTGTCCTGAATTAAGTTATCCGTTAAATCAATCTAAACATACATAATCAGCTTATAATGTTCCCACTGCTGGGACACAAGCCTCCTCTTTTCAAAAGGCAGTAGGCCGTAAGCCGTAATCTAGCACGCGGGCCCAGTGCGGGTTGGTAGACGGCCCAGTGCAGGTTGGCAGAATCTAAACATATTAAAAGAAAATTCCTGACTCACTCATTAAATCACTCACTGTCTCATCAATGCTCGAACCCTTGGACCCATAAAGCTGAAATTTTGCACAGAAGGTCATGGGCTTTTCAAAATTCCCATGTTATAAGAAATTCACGGAAGAATGCAGTTACTAGCAAAGTTATAGTTGTTGATACAAGTACAAACAGTCATATGAACTCACGCCTTCTTCCCACGGGGATGGGGGTAGGGAGGCGGTGGTGATTTTGAAATAGAAAAAAAAGCAGCCATCTACACCATATTGACTGATTGATTGACTTTACTTTCGCTTATTTTTGCAGGCTGTACGCCACCACTCAGTTCCAGCCGTTCCACGCCAGGAAAGCGTTCCCGTGCTTCGATGAGCCCCAATTCAAGTCTCGCTTCACAATCTCTATCACCCGTGACCGCGGTCTCGGCCAGTCGTACTCCAATATGGATCGCAGTAGCGTCCAAGAGTGAGTATGGTAATTCTGTACTTCGTAGTTTTTCTTTTAATTGCAAGTGACTCGCTAAAATCTTTTTGGATGATATATTAGTCTGTTATGTTAATTATTAATATAACATTCCATGTGGATGCAATTCATAAGACTTATGAAAATTTAAACGTTTTCCAATTGAAGCTGAATAGGTAGGTAACTGTTATGATAGTAAAGTAATAAAATAAAAATAAAAATTATAGCACTCGTGTACTCGAGCGGTATAAAGATAAAAATGAGTTCTAGATTACACCATATTCCAAAAACATGAAAATATTACCTACTAATATTTTGCAACTAATTCAAAATTTAATCATGAATTGAAAAGCAGAACTATGTTACTATTATTTTGCACAAGTTGCAAAAAATGTAAAAAGGCGGACTTAATACCTAAGGAATTCCTACTAGGTAAATTTTGTTCATATGAAGTAAAGTCACACGCAAATTCCTTGTGTATTATAATTGTTTTCTATAAAATTGTACATGAAATTGTGGTATTTTTTATTTAAATCTGATTTGATAAACTTCAACAGACTAGGCGACCGTGTTCGCGAAACTTTCTTCCCTACTCCAATCATCTCTGCTTACCTGGTCGCTTTCCACGTGAGTAACTTCGTCGCTACTGAATTAACCAGCACCCCAGCCAAACCCTTCAAGATCATCTCTCGTGAAGGAGTCACCTCCCAGCACCAATATGCTGCCGAAATCGGTCTCAAGATCACCAACGAATTGGACGATTACTTAGGTATCCAGTATCACGAGATGGGACAGGGTAACATGATGAAGAACGATCACATCGCTCTTCCTGATTTCCCCTCCGGTGCTATGGAAAACTGGGGAATGGTCAACTACAGGTATGTTTAAGATACATTATACAACGGTTTAATCTCAATGTGGCAAAGGTCATTTTAAGTTGCATGCTCACTCTAGATGCAACGATATCTTACTTGTTTGTCTCATTTTCGCAAAAATACTACAAAATGTTTATCGTCGTTTTATTTTAGGGAGGCGTACCTCTTGTATGACCCAGAAAACACCAACTTGAGCAACAAGATCACCATTGCTACTATCATGGCCCACGAGCTTGGACACAAATGGTTCGGCAATTTAGTCACTTGTTTCTGGTGGAGTAACCTGTGGCTTAATGAGTCCTTCGCTAGCTTCTTCGAATATTTCAGTGCTCACTGGGTAAGTTTTAAAATTGTCTTGTATATTTTTATCATACAAAGGTAATTCAATGCCAAATCTAACTTTTGGATAGGCAATTCAATTTGATTATTTTTTCTGTTTTTGACTTATAAAAGCGCCGCAGCAGTTTGTTAATGATCTCATTGAAATTTGGCTTTGACAAACTATATTTGATTACAGGCCGATCCCAGCTTAGAATTAGATGACCAATTCGTGGTTGACTACGTACACAGCGCGCTCAACCATGACGCTGGTGCGGGCGCTCAGCCCATGAACTGGACCGGAGTGTCCAGCAACCCCTCTATCAGTGCTCACTTCAGTGTCACCAGCTATGCCAAGGGAGCTTCCGTCCTTAGAATGTTGGAGCACTTCGTCGGCCCTAGGACCTTCAGGAATGCTCTCAGATATTACTTGAGAGACAAGTAAGTTGTTGTTGACAACTACTTAAAACCTATGGCATCGTATACATGAAGAGGCAGTTTAGGTGTCAGTTTTATCTGGCCAGTGACGTCTACATTCTTGAATAAAAAAAAAATTACATCATTTTAATTCGGACAACTATAAGATCCATAAAACGTTAGTAACAGGTTTTCACTTAAAATACTTTTGTAAGTAACTTAAACTACAGACGAATTAGTGAGAAGACCACCCAACAACTAGAAAGAACGAGAAATGGAGAACTATGGTATAATATAAGTCTTTGCACAAATTGCCTTATAATGGCGGAGGAAGTATCTGCCGCCACAGCCCGCAGAATGCTATTGTGACTGCCTCTTATTCTGTTTAGGAGTGAGGCCGTTTTTTGCGGATAATAGCATGAAATCCATCGGTATGGGTGACCGCGAACATTTCTGAGGCACTGCAAAAATGAGGCAGTCGCAACAGCATCCTAAAAACATTATTGTATTGGACGCGTAGGACATATAGCGACCTTTTGGAGTAGTTGACCCAAAGATTACCTGTGTAAAAACTCTGACAATACGCTTCAAATCTTTACTTGGTCAGTACACCGAGCAAATCTTCGAGCCAACATATTACTCCAGACCGCCAGAGCCTTACGCTCCCTAACAATGTCACTATGGTCCCTGAGGTCGTCGGTAATAAAATGCCTCCCAGAGCCCTTTTATTACGGACGACCTCAGGGTCGTCGGTAATAAAATGCCCAAGACATTTAAACTTTGTGACGCTTCGTATTGGCGTACCGTTCATGGCAAGTTCAAGGGCATCTTCCCGGCACTTTCCTGCCACCCCAAATACCATATGTTCATATTTTTTGGCATGATAGACCTGTTCATGTGCAGCAGCGTAGGTCTAACAAACTTTGGGCATGCCGCTGAGCTCAGCTATGAGGTCATTGACATATAGATTGAAGAACCGGGGAGATGACAAACCACCCTGCCTCACCTCGCACTCCAACCCATATGATTCCGAGAGCGCATTAGACCATCTAACACTGTTTGTCTGGCTACGATACCAAAACTGTAAAAAAACACACTGAGCAGTTCATCCGCTATACCCCTGCTCCTCAATTTACTCCAAACCACATCATAAGAAACGAAATCGAAAGCTTTTGAGAGATTAAGGAAGCAGGCGTCCTACGGTCAGTGTAGTACTTGACAGTATGCTTGACACCTAGGATAGCGCTTTCGGTGGATAGGCCAGGACAAAAGCCAAACTGTGCATCGTGCAACTTTACATATTTTACCATATAAGAGTCCAGCATACTGTCCAACACCTTAGCCGCAACAGTTGATGCTCAACCCATCATGCCCAGGGGATTTGCTCCTACTCATACTTTATCACCAACCTTACTTGCTTCATGGTGAATTGCAGTAGCGGCTTGCCCTGGTCATGTCGATCGATTCTCAACACTTTTTTTTTTTGGGTGAGAAATTATCAAATAACTTCTCCCGCTCTGAGAGGAGCTAGGGTGTGTCAGACTCTTACTGACTAAAACTCACCCGTGTTCCTTCCGTTGCCTGTGTTACCAGGGGCCTCGGTAACCCTTTCGAACTTTCCCGCGACCCCGGCAGGCATTTGATTGTAAACAGTACCAGAGCTTGGTCGATCAACCAAAACTCAGGATTGGAAACCAAGCCTGGCCTCTCGGTGCGTGTCTCAAACATGTTTGTTCCACCCACATAACGGACTACCCCGCTTAGGTCACTGGTGTACTTTGTCAGATTCCCTCGGTGCCTCACACAGAACATCTACAATATTCTTGTGAAGCTTATCATCCAAGTTGAATGATCGATTCAATTAAATTATGATTTATTAGTTCCACAGATATTTAAGAGATAAAGCGATAAAAAACTGTTAATTAATTTATATTATCTATATAGCCTATATATTCAGATAACCACAAGTAATATTTTTAAACGATTTCTTTTTTTCGAGTTCCGTAGTAAACAAGGAATATAGTTTTTCCATGTCCGTCTGTCTGTCCCCGCTGTAGCTCAGATACGCTTAGTACTAGAAAGCTGTATTTTGGCATAGGTATACATATTAATCACACGACAAAGTGCTAAAATAAATCCTTGCAAAACATTTTGTTTTAGGGTACCTCTCCCTCTTACACGCAATGATATATTTTTTTTGTCATCTACCCCATAGTGTGGGAAATCGTAGGGTAGGCCGTTGGTTTAAGCACTACGAGTAAAGTGCTAATTTTTGTTAGAGTCAAGTGTCCCCCCTGCCAGCTAAATGGTTGATTATAGATTTGTAAGAAATTCATGGCAGTAGTACATAATAATTAAATTAAAAGAAAAACTATCACAGCTAAGTGGGCTTTACAAGTTAACGAGTAATAGTCGACCAACTTAAATTTGCAGTTGGAGAATTGATTGTGTCATATATCAATGTATGGGAGAACATGTTTTTCAATTACATTGTTAAGTTTGTTTTTGGGATAAATGCATACCAACTTCCCAGCTACGGAACTCTTCACTGTGCGTGGTCCGACACGCACTTGGCCGGTTTTTATCATCAATTCTGCTAAATAAGTGCACCAAAAGGTTAATGGTACATACGACCAATGACAATGTTCGATAATTTAGTTTCTCTTATTTTCTCCAGTGCTTACGGCCTCGGTACTCCTGCAGACATGTATGAAGCCTTCAAACTGGCAGTTTCTGAGGATTTCACGTACAGTCGTGATTTCCCTAACGTCGATGTCGAAGCATTGTTTGACAGCTGGATCCAGAACGCGGGCTCTCCTGTCGTGTCAGTCAACAGAAACGCCGAAACCGGTGCTTTGACCATCACTCAGGTTAGTTTTATTTATAGCTTTAAATTGTTAAGTTGGTTTAGTTCTTTTGAATGGTGTTTCTTCATTGTGTGCATTTTAGGGTAAGATATAGAGACAACATTTTGCGAAAACTAACGCTTCCATTTAACAAAACGGTTTATTATGCCGTGATTTTGCATCTCTTTACTATGCCCATATCACTTAAAAGAAAACTAGGGGTGTTATTTCCAAAAGAAATAATATTTTAATAGGTAATTATTGTTATTCTACATAAAACAAAGCTAATAATCTAAAGTACTTTTACATTTTTTCGATCATTAATTATATTATTATCCTGGTTGCAGAGTCGTTATCTGCTCTCTGGTACTCCAGCCGCCCAGACATGGCAGATTCCTCTTACTTGGACCCAAGCGGGTCAGCTTGACTTCAACAGCACCAGACCTAGGCATGTCCTCACTACACAGTCTACCACCCTAAGCAGCACTGCAGGAAACAACTTTGTTATTTTCAACATTGCTCAGTCTGGTACGTATAAAGCCTAAACACTTTACTATAAAAATTGCTTGCTACATCTTGAAAGAAAGAAGAATATTAATTTGGCACAGCAAAGGCATGCATTTTGACAAAATTAAAAACTAACATGAAATACGATAATTATGAGTAAATGTACTTTTGCATCATGAAAAAAGATTGAAGCAAACACAATGTGATAGTATTGTTGACTTTTTATAATACATTATCGACACGTCGTACCGTTAGCGTAGATATATTATATTTACGATTAAAATAAACATTATTTTTATTCTAGGTTTGTACCGTGTCAATTACGATATCAATAACTGGGAACTAATTTCAACTTATCTGAAGAGTAACAACAGGCAGAACATTCACAAGCTGAACAGGGCTCAGGTATTTGTCTCTACAATTTGTAAAAAAATAACCTTTTAATCATTAATTGGATAAAAATAATAACCGCAGTACTTCGCAGGCAAAAATGTTCATATTTACACTATATTCACAATATTTATTTTAATTGTGTTCGTAATAGCTTTTTAAGCTTATAGTATAAACCCATATGACAGAACCTAACTCACGACTCATGCATTACTTAAAACTAGTATAAAGCCATTTGATGGGTGGATGCTTGAGTCTTGAGTGAGCATGTGTAATACGGGCCCTAGAGAATGATGTAAAAAACATGACAACTCAGAATACTCAGTTTTTTTTTTGCTTTAATAATCCAATTTAATGTTCCATTTACATAATCAAATTATAAGATGGTTATTAACATTAACTAAATTGCAATGCTGATGCGTTGCGCGAGAAACTCCCCAGCTTTCGGTCACCAGTTACATCAACTAGACGTTTCGCGATTACGCAAATAACTTATGCGCACTGGGACCCCACGGACCGAGGGTCTCGACGCCAAAGGGCACAAAGTTGCACTCTCCGCCAAGGCCTCTATATTTAATTAAATAAAATTTCAGATTTTCGGCATTTTCTGCCGCTGTACCCGCTTTAGAAGTAGTCCGTTGGAGGTGGGACGGTGCCAGTGTATCTACACAGGTAGCGTCCCACACAAGCATCCGTCCCAAACTCCACGGGACCAAAGACACACCATCATGTCTTTTGCCATCATCTCTGACAATGCCAGTCAGCTCAAGAAGAGCAGGCACATTGATGCTGGCAAGAGGATTATGTCATTAAGTGTCACATGTCTTGAAAAGCGATCTCACAACATTGTTTAAAAGTGGTTGCAAGCTACCTGACTGTAGGTATACCAAATAGCTTGTTTGAGTATTCATAGGGTCACATTTCGCTACCAAGAAACAAGTTCTGTTTAACCTTGCATGACTTTTCAAATATGTTTTTCCTCTGTTACTAGATCGTCAACGATGTCTTGTACTTCGTGCGTTCCAACACCCTCAATAGGACCACCGCATTTGACGTACTTGACTTCCTGAGGAGCGAGACTGACTACTACGTATGGAATGGCGCTCTTACCCAGCTCGACTGGATCCAGCGCCGCCTTGAACACATTCCTAGAGCTCACGAAGCCTTCACTGTACGTATCACAGTATTAATATGTTTTTCACTTCTCATGCTCTAAAAGTTCGTCTTTATGTTGTGCGTAGGCGACATAGTCGCTTTTTATGCTCTAGTGCATAAAGTTTTTTTTTCTGAGACTTAGATAATCAGGCCCGACAGACAAATGCACAATACAACGTCGCAAATTAAATTCGTTTAATTTATATAATTTCCGTGTTTTCTAACGTCAATTTAATAAAACCGTAAAACCGTAAACCAAAAAAACGGTTTTATGACTTGGCAGTATGAAGTACTCAAGTCGAATGACACATGTTGTAGAAAAAACTAAAACTTTTAAAAAGTTTCGTTGTTGGAATTAACTATTTTCTTCTTCAATTTTGCTTAATGCTTTTATATACTTTATGCCTGTTTTATTTTCTCGCAATCGAGTGAAAAGCAGATTGTATAACTCGGGTGGATATAGACGTCTCGTGCTAAAATGGCTTCTTTTATGCACTAGTTGTACAATCTACTATTATCGTACAAATGAGTATTTAGATATTTTTGGGAGCACGTGTGTGGCGTATAGTAATGCATAATAACATAATATTAAAACTATTTATACCGATGGTAATAGCTTGATAGCTATACCACCGTTATATATACGAATTACGCATGTCATCTGACGTCACACAAATCCTGCATCGCGCATGCAAAGTTTACCGCGAAATCAGCATAATATAGGCAACAGCCCGAAACCAGCCATCGTGGGCAGTAGACAACAGTCACAACACTTGTCAGGTCAAAGAATCCTCCCTTTTCAATGGTGGATGAGGACCTTTCACCCTGTTTCTCATGCCTCTAAAATCCAGTAGCCCGTGACTGAAACGCCAAGAATATATGCAAACAAAACTATTTTAAATGTTTGTTTCTTGTTTTGCAGAGTTACATGCGTGGACTCCTCAATAACGTCATCAACGACCTCGGCTACAATGAACGCGCCACCGACTCCACCTCCACAATTCTCAACAGAATGCAGATCATGAACGTCGCCTGCACCCTCGGTCACAGCGGCTGTGTTGATGACAGCTTGGCAAAATGGACCGCGCACAGGCAAAACACATCTATTGTGTAAGTGATAGTGTTCTCTTTTCATTTGAAGGCACACTTTACCTACACACTACTACACACGTTTACCTAGCTTCACTAGGTATAAAAATGTGGGATCATCCACTATGACCCACAGCCAAGCTATACAAGAGGTGGTGCTCGGGAACCAAAACCAATAACATTGAACTTTCTTCGGAATAGAAAGAGATCTCTGCGCGTCGCATCGCGCCTAATAGCACACATATAATCAGATTTTCATCCTGTAGATCACCAGAAAACTGTTAAATATTCCACATATTCATCAATGATAGTGAAAATCTGGGACAACTTTTGAATTCATACAAAACATCAAACGACTGACATCCTATTTGTCTCGTCAAAATTTATTTTTGTCATTGAATTATGTGATGTGACATAATAACTATCGACAATATGTATGAGCAGTGGTGGCCCAGTGGTAACGGCCGCGACTTACGAGTTGTAGGTCGTAGGTTCGAACCCAGACAGGCGCTTTACTTTGTGTAAATTATTTCATCACCACTGCTCTCAAAACGGTGAAGGAAAACATCGTGAGGAAACCGGCATGTCCTAGAACCAAAAAAAATTCGAAGACATGTGACATCTACCAACACGCACTGGGCCCGCGTGGTGGATTACGGCCCACTCCCTCTCACAGAGAGGAGGCCTGTGTTCCAGCAGTGGGAACATTATAGGCTGATTATGTAATATGTATGTACAAAGAATATTTAATATTCATTAAAAAAATATATCGTAGGTGTATAACGGATGACTATAGACCATAGACTATAGACTATATCTTAGCGTCTAGATGTCTAGAAGGCAGAAGAAGCGAATACGAAACCCAAATTGCAAAATTTGTAAGCGAAATCGCTTACAAATTTTGCAATTTTTTTTAGTATTTTTTTTAGATATGAAGTGATCTATCAATAAAACTACTAATATGGAGTCATTTTTCAAAATAAAAACAAATGGAAATTATAAAACATCAAATAATTTAATCTACTCTATGTGCGGTAATAATATAATTACAATTGTAACATCGATCACACCTGGACTTAAAATTTATACAACCACATCACTAAACCAAATAAAAAGTATATCTAAATTACGAGCAGCCATTGTTTTTTGACATCTTTGCAAATTTTAAAACGCCAGGGTTTACGTACGAATGCATGGCTGGCAAAAAAATAACCGCGGCTAACTTGGAAAACCACTCTGTGCACTTTCTGCATAGCAGTAGGCGACTACACACTACCACATGGTTATTCAAGAGCTATGTTAAAAACAAAAGTACAATTATTTTTAGACACTTCTTCATCAATACAAGAAGCATCTACCTAAGTTTCCTCAGCTATTAACTTAGGGTTGCTGGAGAGATGCTCTACAGCGTAATCAAATTGAGGTGACTCTTAAACTTCCAAAGTACTTTTTTTTTTAAATATACAGTAAACAGATGATGGGGTTGCTGGGGGCATGACCTTTTGTTTAAAGTATTTTCGAAGTTTGGGTTGCTGGGGAGCATGACGTCTATGATGACGTCTTAATATACGTACATTTGAAGTTGTTGTCCTAAGTGCAGATACACACGAGCGGCACGTGTTAACGGCAGAAGTAATTGCAGCTGTCGATTAAGTGCCGCTCGTGTAATTGAGCACCGTACTCAAATACACGAGCGGCACGTTGTAATATACGATGAATATGAACGAAACAAGTAATAACTTTATTTGACGGTATTCTTTTATTACTATACTTGTCTAACCAACATGTACATTGAACTACCTAGTGGTCTAGTGGTCGCAAGTGCTACTGCTGAGCCTCATGCTCAGTCCTGAGTTCAATTCCCAGGTCGGGCAAAGTGTTATCGGGTTTTCAATCAGGAATTTCTTAATATCATCCCGGAGTCTGAATGTATGCCCTGTCAATAGGCTCGCCCTCTGTATCATGGGAGGTAAAGATAACTGGCGAAATGTGGGATTTGTTCCGGTCGTGGTGTTATATTTCTGTGCTTTGTTATTATATTTGAATAATCTAGGTATTAATGATATGATCTTTTCCAGGGTCCCAGTTAATCTCCGTCGTCACGTTTACTGCGTGGGACTTCGTGAGGGCAACGCCACCGACTACGAATTCTTGTACGCAAGGTACAACGCCTCGGAGAACACCGCTGATATGGTGGTCATGCTCCGCGCTCTTGCTTGCACCAGAGATCAGGCGTCTCTTCAGCAGTAAGTTTATGGGTTCATAATTATTAGTTTATGATTATATATAGTGACTTTATTGTCGATCTGACCGATATTAGAGGCAATCAATCTGCCTAGCCTTTTCCCAAGTAAGTTAAGGTCATCTTCCAGTTTATCCGGATGCAGCAGAATACCTGTAGTTTACATGGAGCGTCTGCCTATTTGACCCTCTTGGTCCCCCTCGTCAGATTTTCGGACTTCTGACGACCCTTAACGGCTCAAAGATCCACGAATGACAACCGGTACCAACGGCTTAGCGTGGTTTCCGAGGCACGGAGGAGTCTCGGTCACCCATTCACGAACCAATCTCGGCAAGCGTAGCTTAACCTGATGAATTGACCCGAGCGGCTGTTATTACTAAGCCTCGAGCTCCTCTATCGTTATATTAGAGTGTTCAATAATATTTATAGGAGCGCAAAATGGGAATTATTAGAGCCCCGATGGAATTTGAACTTTGTGAAAATTGCCGGATGTTCTAAATTCCAGTTTGTGTAAAACAGCAATTGTTAATACTGTTTATTTATTACAGTTACCTGCAGCAGAGCATGTACAACGACAGAATCCGTATTCACGACCGTACCAATGCATTCTCCTTTGCCCTGCAAGGCAACCCAGAGAATGTACCAATCGTTCTTAACTTCCTCAGTACTAACTTACAAGCACTTACATCCACGTAAGTATTGTTTATTTTTATATAGAAAAAATATTAATTTAATATTATGTGCTTATATCGGGCTCGGATAACATTCTTAAACACTATTGTTTAAGGTGGATTCGCAGTTTTAGCACGCGAAATTCTAATTTTCTTACGTTTTATGCAATTTGCAGGTCGTGTCAGTTTGTATCTTGGTCAAAATATGATTCGCGACTATAACAAAATTATGTATTTACAGAATAAGAATCCTATCCTAACCGATATTATTAAAGTGTTTTTTTGTTTGTTTGTTTGTTACGCTTTCTCGCTAAAACGGCTGAACGGATTTGGATGAAATTTTGCACATTGATAGACCATGACCTTGGTTAGGACATAGAATACTTTTTATTCCGATATTTCCATGGGATTGAAACCTATACGGGTGAAACCGCGGGGCGCAACTAGTCATTAATACATGTCTCTTAGTTAGATTTGTTCCATATGATTCGGAACGCCACAGTTAATATTTATGGTAATTTTACGGAGATGATTTATATATGCGAGGTTATTGCTAATGCGGAGACAATGTACAAGAAATAGGTTGTTTTTCAATACATTTTTACAGAAAAAATACTGTTGATGAAAAATCTTCTTTTACATAAAACCGTTACTTCAAGACGCAAACATGATATTAAAATATATTTACATGAAATTTTATAGATACAAATCAATTAGGTACCTGTAGTAAACTTACAATGCATAGCAAGTTAAAGTCAACGAATTTTTGAGTAGTGTTTTAAGGCTAATTATTTTCCAGGCGACTAACAACTTAAAGGGTTATTGCTACTAAAAAAATAACTTATTATTTTTTTCGATATATATTATTGCGGTATATATTAATTGCGATATATATTAATGCGATTATATATTATTTTTAGATCTAAATCAGCAAAAGTTAAGTATTTTTTTATTTAGTTCACACAATCAATATAGTAACTACCCATACTAATACTAATAATATAAAACAAATAGTTTGTGGTTGGTATGATACCACCTACTGTTATTGAATCATTTGGATTAGGTTAGTTTAGAACAGTGACCATTAACGCGAAGGCGAGCGAGCAAAGCGAGCGTGCCGCGGCAGCGGCCGCCAAGCGCCAGATTCCCTCTATTGTTGGTGACTCTCAGCTACCAAAACAAAAACTCGACCCAGTTGAAACTAAAATAAACCTAAAAACTAATTATTAAGCTGCTATTTTCAACTTAGAATTATCCTTCACTGTAGCTGCCAACCTACTAGTTTTGCTAACGGCTTTAATTATTTTTTAATCCCAAATTCATTTTAATTTGTCGCCGCGTTAAATACATAACGCAGTTTAATAATCTGCTACGCGGCGTAGCCACTGCTACGGCGTAGCAACCGCAAAGTTCTATACACGAACTTCTGCAAAGGAGTTAAAGAAAAAGTCTCAAATCTCTTATGGAAAAGAAAATTTGAATTTCGCGGGATACCACTGCGGATCCATCTTAAGTGCGGATTTCACCAACGAAACTGACCGCGTTCAAGAGCTATCAGTGTTAATATTACACAACAATGATGGCACTGACAGTTTTGAATGAGGCTTAGATGTGCAGAACGCGTTCAGTTTCATTGGTAATATTAGTTCCAAAAGTTTAAAAAATTGAGTTATAGCCACATGTGTTCTCAGATTTACATATAACGTTGTTTTTGACAGATATGGTGGTGAAGCTCGCCTCAACATTTGCATCAACGCCCTCGCTGCATTTTTGACTGACTTCCAGAACATCGCTACGGTAAGTGTTATTTATTAGGTCTACTTTATTTCGTTAAGTTTCAACATTTAACACAGACACAGGAAAAATAACATTGTGTCATCATTCTCCTGCCCTTATCCCAATTTATATGAGGTCGGCGCAACAAGTTCCTTTCTTCCATACTAGATGACATATTAGATGTCATCGCGGTATTCACTCCCTTTCTGGCCAAACCATCTTTCACACAGTCCATCCATCGTTTAAATGGTCTTCCCCTATTCGTATAGCCATTTACATGCATACTCAAAACTTTCCTGGTGATATTTCCCTTAATCCTCCGCATCACATACCCATACCATGACAACCTATTTCCACACAGCTTTTCAGTCACCGGTGTCACTTTAAGACTTCCTCTTATATACTCATTTCTTATTCTATCCGGTCGTGTCACACCACACATCCCTCTTAGGATTCTCATCTCAGCTGAATGCAATTACCTTTCATTCATCCCTTTTGTGGCCCAACATTCTGATCCATAATATTGAAAAATAACGTTGTTTGTACAGTCAGCGTCAATAATATCGGGATGAACAGACTGTTCAAAATTATCTAAACAACTATAAAAATTAAATATTAACTCAATGACACAAGAACTATTTCAAAATGAAGAAAGTACACGACCACTGCCATTCTGACAATAATTTTATCCAATTGAGGTAAAGTTTAATTTTCTTAGTTGTAGAGATCATTTTGAACAGTCGGTTCGTCCCGATATTTTTGCCGCTGACTGTATGTGTCAAAAGAAAACATCGTTTCTTTAGTAACTTAATAATTTTCAGTTTTTAAGTTTTATTGCTATAAATTGTTTTCTATTTTTAGTTCCGGTCGTGGTTGTATGGCGCACAAGCGCAGTTGCCAAGTTCTTCTTTCGCTGCTGGTCAGGCTGTAGTTGACGCAGCCGTGAATAACTTGAACTGGGGTAACGAAGCCGCTGTTGAAATCTTCAACTTCGTTGCAACTAGGGGTGCTTCCTCCACCATCCTTGCTTCTTCAGTCCTCCTCATAGCAGCGATGCTTCTACAAATGTTCCGTTAATTTATTTAATTTTAATTAGAAATTAAATAATTTAACCTTATTTAAGTTTAAGAAAATTGTCTTGACGTGCTATCTAGAAAATAGTTTTCAACAATTTGTTTTAATGATTGTAATACAATTATATTTAAATAAATATATTTTTGTAAAAAAAAAAATGAAAATTTATTCTCAAGTACCAATAGACCTAATTCAGAGAAAGCAATAATTCATTTGACTGTGGGAACAATCTATAAAATAATTGCCTGGCTTGATTGAAGATAGTATTCTGATTACTTGCGAAATAATTATATAATTCATCCCCATACAACACAAAGGAGAACGTAAAGAAAGAAAATACGTTAATTTGCGGTAAACATGTCGCAAAAAAAGAAAACAAACACGAAATAACAAGTGGGGGGAAATATGCGTCACATCCACGCAAAACGGCCATCGCTCAGCATAATGCTGCGACTCTGTGCGAGACAAAGCCCCAGTGTTGGTTTTCAGCGACAGCCGGAAGAACAAGAAGTGGAATTACGTTTTCGGAAACATTTTGTTTTCTGGACAAGGTACAATTCAAGCCACGCGCTATTTTGCATTGATAACAATCAGAAATTCAGAAAGCTCCATTATCTTGGTGGACGCTCATTATCTCATCTATCCATATAATAAAATCGTAGCGAAGTCAAAACTGTACATTGAATATTAAAAAAGTAACTGCTAAACGAGGTCTGGGATCGATTCTAAAATATAGTTTTTAAAATGTTTGTGTTTGTCTGAATGTATGTTCCACCAGCATCACGAAAATTCTACTGGATAGATTCTGTTAAAATTGCATATATAGATTCCCTATGTCTGGTCAGTCGGTAGGCTATATATAATCACGCTATTTGCTATGGGGTGTGAGCAATATTGCATTATGTTTGTATTCCTCTATAGTTTACAGCGAAATGTAAAAAAACGAGCCCAACAGGTTAGAACATTGCAGATAGTTACAGATCTAACCTTTTAAATGATTATCATCACGCTATATATTTATGAGGCTAAGCAGTCAATCATAATGACATAACAGAGTGGAGTTTTGAGATGGGGCTGTAAGAATACCATAATTGTTGTAACCACATGACCGATTTCATGTAGTTGTATGCAAATCAAAATGCCTCAAAAGGACAGCCTTTTGAGGCATTTTGATCTGCATACACAGATTTTGAAAGAAACGTACAAGCAGCAAAAAAATGCGCAATTTCCTCAACAACAAAAAATACGAATAGATCCTGTTTCTTATGAGGATCAAAAATCTATTAGACTGAGGTTTGATTACTAGAAGAGTCGGAAATCGAAAAAAGCTTTTTCCATACATTTCGTGGTACACGAGACTCCAACTTACTTTTTAGGGTTCCGTACTTCAAAAGGAAAACAATGAACCTCTATAGGATCACTTCATTTTCCGTTCGTCCGTCTGTCCGTCAAGACCCTTTTTCTCAGGAACGCGTGGAGGTATCAAGTTGAAATTAATAAATTCATCGTAATTCAACTTATGTAACATATCTAAATTCTGTTCTCAAATCAAACCAAATAATAACGCGTACTCGTTAGAAATAAAAATTAAAATATTGTTGGTATTGGCCAGTCGTCATTGTAGCGGCAGTCTATATAAATGTTACGTGACTGTTAATGACAACTGGTGGTTATTTTAGTGATAGCCGATCGTCAGGAATTATGTGTAAGAATGCATCAGTCAGTTTATCGGTGTTGTGACATTAGGTGGTAATGCAGAAACGCTGGCGTTCGTAATTTACTGATAACTAAAAGCTACGCAAGCAATGGGAAATTGCTACTGAAGACTGCGGAGTCGGCCTCAGGACTAACTGCTTCTCATAAGGACAACTTATCGTACATCGCTTGCTTCCGCGTCACCAGTCCTGAGTCTCTGTATATTTTGGTTGCCGAGACCAAAACTACAAACGTAGTTTTATAAAAATGACATAATATCACGCTCATATTCCCCGAAGAGTTAGGCAGACGTCTATGACCTATATTACACTCACATTTAGCCAGTTATGTTCAGGTCCCGTGTAATAGGGAGCAAGCCTATTACCGTTTTTCACGTTCAAAAGTGCTTTTTAAGTGCCTATTTGAAATAAATAATTTGACTTTGACTTTGACTTTGTTAACTGGGCAAGGGTGTTAATAATACATTCAAACTCAAAGTCAAAGCATTTATTTCAATTAAACCATTTACAGGCACTTTTGAATTATCAAGGAGTCGGCCAGTTAGAAATATGAAGCTAGTTGCCCATTCCAAAGTGTAGAAGGTACCTATGGAGAAGAACGGGCAAGAAACTCCATGGACACTCTTTTAAATTATATTAATACATAAAGATTAGTATAAATAATGTTGAATGTGTAACTAAATGTGAGGTCGATGTAAAAATAACGCGTCCATAGTAGCAAAATGAACAAAAAAAAAAACTATTTCAAAATAAAATAATTACAAATAAGCCGAGGAAGCTAAGAGGTGACCAGTCCCAAGTGACTAATCATCTAATGCACTTAGTTTTTTTCCCATTTAATACTAAATTATTGGCAGTGAACCAATTCTGAACCTGCAATAGGGCATTATTTACGTAGTCAATATTAGTAGCACGTCTATCTACCTTAAAAATTAAAGAAGTATCGTCAGCAAATAACATCATTTGTGGTTGATTATTTAATAAATGGAGTAAGTAGATCGTTAATATACACCAAAAAGAGGAAAGGACCCAATATCGAGCCTTGTGGAACACCCATTTCTACTTTTAAACCGAGTGAATTGATACCATTAATTTGTACTTGCTGTTGTCTATCATTTAAATAAGATTTTACTAAGCTGATGATCGGTTCAGTGGTTCAGGTGTAAAAAGGTAACAAACAAACAAACAAACAAACTTACTTTTGCATTTATTATATTAGGCAGGATATAGCAATCTCGATTTTTTGGTATTGTACATATAAATTCACTACTTTTATATAATTGTTTAGATCTTTTGAATCATATGTATAGGGAAAACAATTTACTGCATGACTGTACAATGACGTCATCAGTTGAAGCATGGGACCCTAAGTGCCCACCCTAAGTCCCCGTGCTTCACCCAAATGGAGAACCTAGGTGAAGCACGGGTAATAATACACCCATAATATTGCCACATCAGTAGATTAAACCCGTACTAATCATGGACGTGTCGCTAGAGTAGGTAATAATAAATAATAAGAAACATATTAATGTGATTAAGATAAACCAAGTGTTTATCAGAAAATACAACCCACCAACAAGGGTTTTGATTGTTATATCTAACTAACAGCGATAAGACCTTAACAGTTTTTAAACAAAAACGTCAAAGTGTACTTATTTCGAATAATTGAGATTAGGAAAAAATGTTTATTTCATTACATAACCATGTACACGAAGCACAATCTGGCAAAATTGCGGATTATATATACCCAGTGCGAATGCGGTGCTCTTGACCAAATCATGTACGCCATGTCGCCAGCACATCAGGTTATACTTAACTGCCAAATCTCCAAATTTCAATCCTTAAAATGTTTGGTGGTTAAGTTCAAAATCGAATGAAAAAAATTGACAGTTTGTGTGTGACTTAATGTGCTGGCAACTGTATCATAATTATATAAGTGTTAAAAGTGTTCAAACCTGCACTTCTGAAGACCTAAAACACGCCACTGATGACGCCATTGGCATGGCCACCTACTGGCTCCAACTCATTTAACAAAATTAATGTATTTTATCATCGAATCGAAAAAAAAAGTTTTAGATCGGGAAAAATCAAGATTAACCATATTCTAACTAGATTATAATTCACACATTTAGCTAATACTCGTACTACGAGCTATCAAGAAGAATTTATTGTAGGGCTTAGTTATAGCCAAAATGTTTACCAAATTATCAACCTGCAATTATCGCGATATTATACCGATATGCGGATTATATAATTATCAGTGACTGATGATATCATTAACTCTTTTATTGAATTCATCGGTTTCGGCGGACCAATCAGTTAATCGCTATCGCTCGGCATTGTATAAAGGACTTTCTTGATATCAGGTTAGTGTGAATATAATATTTTGTTTTCACTATGTATTCTTATTTCTATTGTGGAGTCATCTGCTGCTTACTGAAGCAGTAGAGTCTTTGGATTATGGCCAGTGATACACATTCTTAATTCTTTGATATTTTTCTTTGCAGAAATGTCAAAAATATTATTAGTAGCCTTTAGCCTGGCGCTTCTGGCGCTCTCTGCAGGCGACCACCCTATATCCTGGTACAAGGAATTCCAAGACTTTGCCTTTGATGATGATCCCGTGACGAGGGATACGAATGCGGAGCGAGTTTACAGATTACCTACAAACGTGGTCCCTGTGGATTACGATATCTATCTGGATCTCTACTTCGATGAGAATATTGAGAGACCGTTCAGTTATGACGGCAATGTCTTCATAATTATTCAGGTACGTGATAACTGATAATCTTGACATCATATCATCATACATAGCAAAATATGTTTTAATAAAAGTTCGTAGATTTCTTTGGCAATCAAAACATTCAATAAATAAACCAGTTGCTTACTCGTAAATGTTCATTGTATTCATTCTAAATAACATGAAATTACACCAAGTATTTTCTATTCTATTCTGAGGATATTGTTTACAGGCTACAGAAAACAACGTACAACAAATAGTCCTCCACTCGAATGTGGATGAAATAAAGTCAGTTACTGTAGTAGATGGAACAGGGGCGTTGGTTTCGTTAGATGATGAGATACCATATGAAACTGAAGATTTGTACCATTTCTTGAGAGTCAATCTTGTGAACCCATTGACAGCTAACGTTAATTATACGCTGAATATCGAATACTCGAGCACCATGAATGAAGGTCCCATGAAAAGAGGTATTTGGCGAGGGTGGTACACAGATGATGATGGTAAAGAAAGGTACGTTATTTTGTTAAACTACGTAATTAGACATCATTGAGGTTGGATTTATAGTTATTATCAATGTAAAGTGTTATAACTAACTTATTTGTCTATTTACATTTGGAAGACCAACTTCCATTATGGTAAATACGCGTTTTATTATTATAGCATACTTAATTTATATTATTTGAACGCTAAACAATCATTTACCTTTTGTTAATAATCATAGTTCAGCACAATAACAAGATAAATAAAACTTTGGTTTTTTATTCAATGTAGACACTAATGCTTTTCAATTGTTTACAGGATCTACGCAACTACCCACTTCCAGCCTTACAATGCCAGACAAGCGTTCCCCTGCTGGGACGAGCCCCTTTTCAAGGCCGTTTTCAAACTGCACATAAGCAAGCCAGCTGCGTACACTGGAACATTCTCGAACACTGTCGTTGATTTTGACGGACTGTATGTATTCTCTTGTTGACTTACTCTTTCTGAAAGAACCTCTATTGTAAGATTCTGTTTCACCTAATCCAGATAAGACCCAGTTTATTTAGTTAGCATATATTGCAAACAAGTACTTTATCATTTGTAAAATTATTTGTAGGCCAAATCCGAGGTGGTGTAACACTGTTTAATTTGTTTCTTTTTTTTTGCAACCTTATTTTTCAGGTTGGTCAACAATCGCATCCGCACTGACTTTGCTGCCACCCCCATAATGTCATCATACCTTGTAACGTTCCTTGTCAGTGAGACATTTACAGTGCTTGCTCAAGACACGACCTTCAATCCTCCGATCAGGATCATCGGTAGATCCAACACGGTTGGTCTTGCCGACCACGCTTTGGAACTCACGGTCAAGATGACAGAGTTCTTCGACAATTACTTCGGAATTCCATACGCGTCTTTACATCCTAATTTGTTGAATGATCATATTTCGTCTCCTGACTGGGCTTCAGCTGGTACTGAGAACTGGGGCATGGTTAGCTACAGGTCAGCCAATAACTTTTATTTATTCTAATATTCATTAGCTACTAAGTATAAGCGTGGCAGTGGGCAGGGCACATTGCTCGCAGAACAGATGCAAATGGCCAATGGGGCCGAAAGGTTCTGGAGTGGCGACCGCGTACCGGAAGACGTAGCGTTGGAAGGCCTCTTATAAGGTGGACCGATGACTTTGTGAAGGCCGCAGGAATCCGCTGGATGCGGGAAGCACAAAACCGGCCGAAGTGGCGGTGCTTGGGTGAGTCCTATGTCCAGCAATAGACGTCTTTCCGCTGAAATGATGACTAAGTATATTTTTATAAAGCTAATTATGAAGTAAACAGGATAAACCAATGCATATCAGAAATACGAAAGGAGGGATGAAGGTGCACCTAGCAGGTTTTCAATTGATATTATTTTCTCAGATCCTTATGTTACATAACAATTTCACTTTAATTAAATAGAGCCACCATGCTTGCGTGACTGTCATGAATATCCCTTGAGTTTAAAACGGACGCGATCTACAAACGTTTTGTAAACCTGAATGTGCACTTATCTACATGAAAGTGTTGAATTAAAATACTGTTTTTGTTTTCCCTTTTAGGGAGCTTTACCTGATCATAAATAAAAACGAGACGATCATGTCCGTCGAGCACTACGCGGCAACCCTGGTTTCTCACGAGCTAGCTCACAAGTGGTTCGGCAACCTGATAACCTGCTACTGGTGGAGTAACACCTGGATCAATGAAGGCTATGCCAGTTACTTTGGTTATATTGCAACTAATGCGGTAAGCTATTGTTTTGTCCCTGATTGTAAAAACGTATAAACTTCATCTAAGTGTCGACACAACTTGAACAACATATACACTTTAATTCAGAATCTTAATTAATTATCAAGTTCTGGTACGAGTATTACGAACTAAAACTGGAAAGAACGAAAAATGGAAATTGTCTAAGGTTACTTTGTATATATTCGAGAAAATTCACCGCGAAATGGTGAAGAACTTCATTTTGTATAATCATGAAACTCGTAACTTGTTTTATAAGAACTTTTAAGAACTTTTTTAAAGAATTTTACTTCCAATCACCTTTTTTTACTTCTAGATGTTCCCTGAGTACGAGTTTCCTGACCACTTCAACAGTCGCTACCTACAGACGTCCTTAGCTTTTGACTCTGGTGCCACCACGGTTCCTATGAACCACGACGTCAACACCCCAGCTCAAGTTACTGGCCACTTTGGAACTATTAGCTACTCGAAAGCCGCTTCATTCCTCAGAATGACTGCTAATATTATTGGATTGGACACCTTCCAAAAGTCTTGTAAATACTTCCTTATGAACAAGTTAGTATAATTTATCTTGGGTTACTTCCAAAATGAGATCTTTTCATCTTATTTAACTTCTGTGGGAAGACTATGTACCTATATGTCACAGGCAGATTGTATGATTCGTTACGGCGCCGCCACTTCACAATAGCTCGCAGTTATGAAATATGCCGAAGGCAAATTGGTAACTCGTTCGATTGTTCTAATTTCGACATTGATTGTTATTGTAGATTTGGTTGGAACTGTGACCAACCACGCGCGAACCGAATTGATCGCAAAAACTAAATCAGGACAGCCCGACCAAATGAATTAGGTTAAAACTCGGTCTCGGTTTCGGGTGACGCAGGTGCTCTCGGGGCTTGGTTGCTTCGAGAAGTACCTGTGTCGCATTTAAACAGGGAGCCGGAGTCACCACTGCGCCTACTGCCGGGAGGACACGGCGCAGCATACGCTGGCAGAGTGTGCCGCTTGGGAGGGGCCGCGCTGTGCCCTCATCTCAGGAGTAGGCAGTGACCTGTCGCTGCCAGCCGTGGTCGACTCCATGGTCGACAGCGCGGAATCTTGGGACGCGGTGGTATCCTTTTGCGAAACAGTTATGTCGCAGACGGAGGCTGCGGAAAGGGAGCTGGAGATCTCTTCCACTCACCATGCCCGCAGCAGGCGCACCAGGCGTGGCGGAGGGAGGACAACGCCCTCTTCCAGTTCACCTAAATGGATCCAGGGGCGACGGACTCGGGGAGATCCGTCGCCCCCTACACAGCTCCTATTAGACGTCGCGGGGGGAGTTTTACACGTCATTCACCCTTGCGGGCCTGACCCGTAATGGTGGGACACATTTCACGATCCCCGGTGCAAGTATGGGAGGGGAACACCGGGGTGGTTATTAGTCAGTAAGAGTCTGACAGACCCCTCCGCCCGCCCCAGGGTGGAGGATATCCATGAGGATTTTCCACCCCGGAATAAAAAAAAGTTTAGAATTGTGAGCGCCTTAAAAAATATAACTAAATACTTCAATTTTCCGCGGTATTTTGTAAACGCCGTTTGAATTATCTATTAAATGTTGTGGCATATTATAATATAATTATGTAGTCACAAGACAATTTACATTTTGCATTCGGCATATTTCATGACTGCGAGCGTTTTTTAACGGACGAAGCTGTTTGTAAAAAGCGGCATCATACGAATTGCCTGCGACATATTTCGCAGATGGATTGTCGAATCCGCTGTTTAACAAATCAGCTCCGTTATGTAGAACAGCTAATAGCAGTGCAGGTATACACTGCACTTTTGAGGATCTATGAACGACACTGACGCTGCTATTAACGTGGCCACCTACTGGGCACACTATTTCATAAAGTACCAATGTCTCAATGTTTTTGCAGTCTCTACGAACCTACCGATCAATACGACCTATTGGAAGCCATGAATAAAGCTATTGAAGAAGACGCGAGCTTGGCTGATTACCCTAATTTCAGTTTTGCGGAATACTACAGTGTTTGGGTCAATGATCCAGGATATCCTATTTTGGATGTTACAATCCATCATTCTATTGGAGAAATGACGCTTACGCAGGTTTGTACTCAGCAACATTTGGCTATGACAAAAAAAAACTATTAGTTTTATTTAATACAAGCCGTGTGCTTTATGGCATTCCCACCAGTAAAAGTAACTAACCTCCATACACATTTTCACCCCTATTTAACCTATAGTGATTAATTTTAAAATCCTTCCTTAGTACTCAGGTGAGCTGGAAATTTCGAGTTCCATATAAAACGGAGATCCGTTCTATATGGAACGCAAAATTTCAAGCTTCTAGAGCCGGCGGTTTAAGCTGGGCGAAGTCTGTCAGTAAATTTAATATTTTTATTATTTAGATGGTAATATTTTTACGGTAATATTGAATACCATCCAAAAAGAGATTTAGATATTATACAGCTATAATATAGCTTTATAATATCTAAAGGGTAAGATGTACATAAGCTGTATTTTAAATGAGCCACAGTTTTACTAATTATGTCTATAACTTATAGGAACGTTTCTTCCTGAACCCCAACAGCGGCCCTGATGTATTGATATACCCCATCCCCATTACGTTCTCTACGAGGAGCAACCGTAACTTTACCAATTTGAAACCCGTTCGTATGATGACTCAACAAAGTGAGACAATTACAAAGAATCCCGGGGAAGAGTGGGTGATATTCAACAACCTGCAGCAAGGTATGTGGTTTATAAGTATTTTTTAGTCATCATAAGCATCCTATAATGTTCCCACTGCTGGGACACAGGCCTCCTCTTTGTGAGAGGGAGTAGGCCGTAATCCACCATACGGGCCCAGTGCGGGTTTTGAATTTTTGGTTCTAGGATATGCCGGTTTCCTCACGATGTTCCTTCACCGTTTTGAGAGCAGTGGTGATGAAATAATTTACACAAAGTAAAGCGCCTGTTGGGGTTCGAACCTTACCTTCAACCTACAATTCGGAAGTCACGGCCGTTACCACTGGGCCACCACTGCTCTCATCATCTCATGTTTCCGAATTAGTACGTACGTCACGCCACAGAGTAAGCCCTCTGTGGGCACCATCGTAGTATGGAATAGTTAAGTACTTCCAGAGGTACTTCCACAGCTCTATATTGAAGCTCATAATCGTGTGTTCATATTTCCGAAGATAGACGATGATTGCTGAACCGCTTACTTTTGCTGGGAGATTTGTATCTAATTCTGCCGCCAAGTGGACTTGCTATTTTCCAATTTGATACATGAAACACTTCAGTATTTGCATGACGTCAGGTTTTTGATGCGTATTTCGCATTTGGCGTTGTAGATGCTGCCACAATGTCATACATCAGTGAATGATTGTTAATTAATTAATTTAAAATTGTGATTCTGTTTCAGGGCACTACAGAGTAAATTACGATCCTAAAAGTTGGTCTTTGATTAGTGAAGCTCTACACAATGATCCAGAATCAATTCACCACTTAAACAGAGCACAGGTAAGTATCTACCTCATCAACATCATCAACTCAGCCTATAACAGTCCACTGCTGGACCTATGTCCAGCAGTCTATGCCTCTCCTAGGCTGCGCCACAACACCCTGTCCTCCGCCATCCGCATCTAATCAGTCACACACATGGCCAGCCCACTGCCACTTCAGTTTGCTGACTCTGCAGGCTATGTCGGTAACTCCGCAGTAGTATTAGTGGTAGTATCTACCTACTGCAGATGTTATGATGACATTCCTTATTAATATTGGCACGGTTTTCACAATTATACTACAAAACTAAAAAAAAACAATTATATTCGACCTCAGGACAGAAAAATCTTGCTAGGGTATTTTTGTTTTACTTATAAGTTTCGAAATGTTGTCAAATGGTTGTAGGTCGTCGACGATGTGTTCGCTCTGATGAGGTCTGAAAGAATGGATTTGGTCTTCGGATTTGGCATACTGAGGTTCCTAGCTAAAGAGACTAATTGCCACGTGTGGGAACCAGCTATCAGTGGGTTTACTTGGTTCAGAAACAGGCTGAGGCACTTGCCTGAGCACCAAGCTGAGTTTGATGTAAGTGACACTTTAAAGCTACGTTTTGCAGCCAATCAGCTGTAAAGGCGGGGAAATTAATTGTTTATCAAATTGACTACCAACTTTTTAATTAACCAATAAGTTATACATTTTTTATTTTTATTTAATTCTTACCCATTTTACCAGTGTTGTAATTTCAAAGAATATCCAGTTGTACCTTTAAAAATTTTATATTTTTTTATTCATTTCATACCAAATTTTTTAATTCATTTACTTTTTACCAATTGTTTAATGTTAGCGCTTATTATTAAGTAAGTTAGGTTATTTCTCTGATTCATTGTTTTATGACTGAACTGACTGAACTGATGCACTGTTATGTTAATTTTATAAATATATTATGTGCTTGTATCACTGTAATCAATTGTTGGCGAACCAAATAAAATAAATAAATAAACATAAATTAACCATATATTCAATAAACAACTGCCATTCTTTGAAAGTTTTATGAAATGGCTATAACACGGCAAATTGGCGGACTGTGTCAATTTGATAAACAACTAATTTCCCTGACTGTATATTTGATCATTAACATGCTTCTTTTTTCTGGCAGATCCTATGCTCAAGAATAGATCATGCCGTTGTAAAATAAATAGCCTTTCATCACGCTCCATTACTTCTTTTGACGTTGACCGCATTCGTATTTTATTGTTAAATTACAATAAACACTGCAGCAGTACCTAAATGCTTGGGTCATAATATGTATGCGTAAATGATGAATAAGACTTGAATGCCCATTTTCAAAAGAATAATGCCCATTTTCACTGACACTAGGAGGCACCTAAATGTAATGCCAAATGATTTTTACACGCTCCAGTGCCGAGAATTGAAAATCAAACAGTGCAATAATATTTAGGTATTACATTTAAGCGACTCCTAGTTTTCGTAGTAACGTAACGTTAGTTCTAATGGGTAGAACCCATTAGAACAAACAAATAAAAATAAACATCGGGTTGCATATTATAGTGGGTGGGAATCCACTCTATGTAATCTGAGTAATGAATTTTTATTAACTCATTTATTGCCTACGTCTCTCGTTTCTTTTCCAAAATCCAACTTTTCCAAAATCCAACTTTTCCAAAATTCTCTTGATTTCAGGAAATCATCTTAGGTTTGATGGAGCACGCCATCACAACCCTAGGCTTTGAGCCTACTGCCGATGAGACCCCTACCACTAGCATGGCCAGACAAGCCATCTTGCACTTCGCCTGCACTCTTGGCCATCAGAAGTGCAACCAGGATTCCTGGGACCGCTTTGTTGACTTGAGAGACAATCAAGTGCCGTGAGTGTTTTAGTCAAATTATGTTCGGTAATAAAACGTTGGTCACTTTTTACTCGACTGCGCGACAAGAGGACTGGTTTATTCAAGTAATGTTTTTCACGCGAATCTATGTAATAATAATAATAATATTTATTTGCTTGAAACTCGGTATAAAAAGGTGTTACAATACTAAATGAGATCATACATGTTTTGCTTATAATAAAAGCAGGCAAAATTGTGTTGTCAACGTGTTCTAAAAATTCCTTAATACTATATAAATTATTTTCATTTAACCAGTTATACAATTTAATTTTACATAGTCTACAATTCAATAGTTTCAATGTCTTTGGTAAATTATTAAATGTACGTACACACTCAGCTACACAGTTTTTATTATACGAGTATTAAGCATACCTAGGCAGCTCGTCTAGTACAAGTTAGTGTGTTTTGGTAACGCGGACTTCGTGAGCATACCTCTTCTGCTGTTTTAAGCAATTATTTGTTGCTTTACAAACATACACACCTCATAATTATATATATAATAATGACGGTAACGGTAGCAAACCTAAGTTTTTTAAATATTGGTTTACATGATGTATCTCTATGTATTTACAAATGGATTTTTTATATCCACGAAACGGCTGGATGAAATTGAATACAAGAAATGTTCATCGACTCGTTTAGGTTTTATTTTTATAAAACAAAAATGACTGATTTTAGACATCCTAAGAAAAAAAGTAGCGTGTCTATGTTATCAAAATAAATGGCTTGAGGAGACGATTAAAAAAAAAAAACAAGTAAAAGGTTGAAAAAGAACCTCCTGCAACTGAAAGAAAAAAAAAGAAATCCAAATATTTTGAAACGTCGATTTATTCAAAACTAGCTTCTACCCGCGACTTAATTCGCGTGGAAGTCGTAAGACACACAATAAATATACTAAAATGACAGCTACATTTTTATAAACGGCCTCGGTCCCCGAACCACCGCATCGTATCGCATCGCCCGCCCGCGCTAAAAATCTCAGAAAGAACGCTTGTTTTTACCTGACTGCCTCAGGAGGGTAATGTTTTTCAAGAGTATGTATGTATGTATGTATGTATGTATGTATGTATGTATGTCTATTTCTTTGGCACGCTCTGTAGCCTAATCAGCTTGATGGATTTTAACATATGAGGTGTCCTTAGATTCGTCTTAATTGTGGGAGTGACATAGGCTAATATAATATTTATAATCTGCATCTGCAAATACAAAAAAAAAGGAGGGGAAGTTGTTTTTTAAAATTAATTGCAACAATATTGGTATCAAATTAAAGCTAGTAATGAGTAATTTGTAAATGTATATAAAACCAAAAAGCTTGAAATAAAATAAATTATTAAAAAAAAAAACAAAAAACCCGACTACAAAAACACATAACTGAAAAGAGAAAAACAAGCATTATAATCTATAGAATTTTGGTATCGCAAGCGGGGAGAAACCAATAACCTGAAATATGGTGTAACTTTTGTTTGTCGCCGCCTGCCATACCAAAATATTGTAGATTATAATGCTTGTTTTTCTCTTTTCAGTTATGTGTTTTTGCAGTCGGGTTTTTTGTTTTTTTTCTTTTTGCTCGGCGCCTACGTGTCGTGCCATAATGTTAAATTGTCTACCTCAAGATATGGGCTAGCAAATGCAAAAAGATTTTTTCAAATCCGACTGGTATTTCTAGAGATTAGCGAATTCAAACAAAAAACAAACTCTTCAGATTTATCATTAGTATAAATATGTATATAACAAGTTTTTAAGTATGGTGAAGGTTTTCGTAAGTGGACTGCGCTAAGATTAATCTCATATATTTTTTTAAGTTTCTCATATATCTAAATCTATACTAATAATAAAGCAGAAGAGATTATTTTTTACTTTGTTTGAACGCACTAATCTCTGGAACTACCTTGAAAAAAGAATTGCATTTGATAGCCCAATTCTTGAGAAAGGTTATAGGCTATTTGGCATCACGTTGCGGCCATCAGGTGCTGAGCAAAACGACAAAAAGTAAAAAAGAACGGTAAGCGAAAACGAAGTAATAGCGCAGGAGGGCGATGCGATGCGACAGGGTGAGTTGGGGGCTAAAAGTTTACGCGGACGAAGTTGCGGGCAGAAGCTAGTTTTCTATAAGTATATAAAAGAATGAGGAACAGGGTGTAAAATTCACTCATCCTCCATAGAATAGGGAGGATCCTCCGACCAGACGGGTGTCGTGTCTGGTGGGCTACTGCCCGACGGCTGATGTCGGGATTTTGTATATATGCTAGTCGCGCGGTAAACTCTGCTTGCGCGATGCAGGATTTTGCGTGACGTCAGTATGATGCGTAGTTTGCATGTGGCGATGTTGAAGGCCGCCACTCGTGGCATTTTTATTGGTAAATATACTTGTATATTTACCAATAAAACTAAAACTAGCAGAACAAGTCTAGCAATGTCAACAACTCTATTTATTACAGGATCAATGCCCGCGTGCGTCGCAACGTCTACGTAACAGCTATGAGAGAGGGTGACGTGAATGACTTTGAATATTTACTTAACCGATTCAGGGAGTCGAACTACGCTAATGACCAACTTGAAATGCTACGAGGAATGGGCGCTACAAAAGATCCCGTATTGTTGACCAGGTAAAATTTTATGGGCCATGCCTTTCGCAAACTGGATCCTTATGAAATCGTATTCCGTGTTCACACCAAATCCTCCGACTGAAAATGTATGAGAAAAAAAAACGTCGGTCGTCGACTGACTGTCCTTTGTTTTCAAAAATTCTTACTGACAAATTATAATTAACATTGTGTAATATTTTATTTCAGATACTTACAGCTGACTCTAACAAAAGAAGTGAGGTCGCACGACAAACTCAACTCTTTCAACTATGCTCTGCTCGGCAACCAAGATAATGTTAAAACTGTCCTGGAGTTTGTTAAAACCCACATTGATGAAATCAGAGAAGAGTTAGTATTACAATTTTTTCTGTTCTGAAATTATGCAGAAATACGACAATGTGTCATTTAAAACTACATTAGCAAAAATTATTGAATATCTATTAAACTAAAACCAGCGATTATTCGATGCTCGAAGTAACATGTCTGCTTAAGCCCTAAGTTTGGTTATTTTATTGCGAGAACGCCATTGAACACAGAACGTGTTGCAAAAATAATATTTAATCTTGGAAACAGTATCCTTCACATTCATATCCGAATACTGGTTGGTGTAGATATGGTGGTAATTGGGTTTTTCATATGGAGTTTTAGACACAATAGTCACACACACACGGTTAATGGCAATAGGCTAGCCGCCAATCTATCGATATAAATTAAATACTGTTCGTAGACAAGCGCATCATTTGAGAACGGCTGTTTTAAAATATTCCCAATAGTCCGAGTGAGGCTTTATGGAAAGAAAAACTAAAATAGGGAAAAGCGGCAAATTCGGAAAGAACTGAAAGTGCTTTTTTCTATAGGATTTTGTATGATCCTATACATACGAGACATACGAGTATTGAACTTTTGATAGGGTCTGTTGGTACAGCTAGTTTTCTGTCAGTAGACTTAAGTCTCGGTACCACAAGGTGTCGCTTTGCATCCTCGTCAAATTTCAGTAGGCTGCTATGAAAGACATATATAATCAAATAAAATTACGATACCTGCTCAATAATTAGTACCCTTTTGTGTTTTAGTAGTTATTTAAGTTTGACAGTATTTTAAAACACCACTTTTACAGAACAGAATCACCCCGTTGCGTGTGCGATAGTGTGTGTGTAAAAGGTCAGTTACAGTGCGGTATCACAGGGGCCGCGTTTTAACATGCGTGTCCCACACATGCCGATTTCCGAAAATTAGAAAAAAAAAGACCTACTTATTTTATTATTGATTTGTGTCGAGAATCATTAGCATAGTTACGTCCTTGAATTTGACGAGGATGCAAAACGACAACTTATATGCCCATATAATGCACTAGAGAAAATGGGTGCACTATATACCCATATAGTGCACCCATTTTCTGTCAGTAGACTTAAGTCTCGGTACTATTTAGTAACTAGCTGAGCCAACAGCTATTCCCCATTTTATCTCTGCCCTATTTCTTATTCTAAATGTTATTTTTACTTTTAATTAAGGTACATTGAAGACGCCCCTCCCCGACCAGTGCACAGCGCACTGTCTAACATAGCTTCATACTTGGACGAGCCTGGATTGGTTGAAGTAAGTATTATGGCTAATCTTCTTTATATTCATTATCATCATTACAGACGTAAGACGTCCACAGCTGGACGTAGGCCTCTCTCAAGCGCATGTCAATCAATCGAATAGGTTTGGCGAAAGTAAAAAAATCTGCCTAGCCTTTTCCCAACTAAGTTGGGGTCGGCTACCAGGCTAACCGAATGCAGCTGAATACCAGTACTTTACATGGAGCGACTGCCTATCTGACCTCCACAACCCAGTTAAGTACTGGGTAACACGACAATCCGTGGTAAGACTGATTGTCAGACTTTTGGGCTTCTGACTGCCCGTAACGACTGTCAAAGATCTATGAATGACAGCCGGGAGCAACGGTTTACCATGCCTTCCGAGGCACGGAGGAGTTTCTTAGGCACGATAATTACGATTACAACCTTGTTTTCTAATAGTTCAGAAATATAAAGAGCATGAGATTTTAAATTAAGTTTACTGTTATTGCAAAGAATCAGCAATTAGGTAAATAAACATGACCAAAAGAAAAACAGTTTCGAAATTACGTGGCAATTGGTGGTGGCTGTCTACAGATTCATGAAGTTGTAAATTTCCAGTAAAAGCTGACCCCTCATTCCATCGAAAGCCTGTACAATGCGAGGGCTTTTTAAACTGGAAATGTATAGATTGATGTGTCATCGTGTCTATTTAGATTATTAAATAACATCACCCTGTATTCCCCGAAGGGTTAGGCAGGGATGTACCTATGTCGCGGGAAGGTACTAAAGGGTCACCGAGGCCCCTGGCAACACAGGCAACGGAAGGAATATGGGTGGGTTTTAGTCAGTAAGAGTCTGACACACTCTCCCGCTCCGCCCAGAGCAGGAGAAGGTATTTGATGATTTCCCACCCAAAAAAAAAAAGGTGTTCCTATAGTACACCCACATTTTGCCAGTTATGTTTAAGTCCCATTTAATAGGTAACCGTGCACAAATCCAGTCTCCAGGCTGCTACTGAGAACTTCCATGGAAAAACCCAATAACACTTTACCCGACCCGGGAATCGAACCCAGGACCTCATGCTCAGCAGTAGCGCTAACGACCACTAGACCAACGAGGCAGTCAGATTATTAAATGATTCATACAAATACTTTGGATAAGATTTACAAAAATTATGATAATCCATTGGATTCTGTAGATTATATTTTTATTAAGTCCAAGCCTACATTTATGTCATCTATATCCTCCTGTTGTATCCTTATCTAGTAAAGGCAATCAGGATATTACTGAATTATCATAGGTCTGTAAGCTTTCATAAGCTTACGGATCTATGATGATTCAGTAATAATACAATCAGTAGGTATGTTATGGTATTCAGTGACTCAATATTATGAGTCTCTTACAATACTTATTTGTTCTAACAGATTGTTGAGACAGAGGTCAATATATCAAAATTTTCATGTCTTAAAACTAAACATAACCTGTTGAATGAAAGAATTAAGTCGAGATCAAAACATTTGACAGGTAAATTAGGATCTTTTTCCATTATACTTTTGACCAGACAAAAAACTAGATTCTTTTGAAGAAGAACGATAAAGGAATATTTTTCCTAAGGACTGCTGCTGAGCATGCGGTCCTGGGTTCGATTCCTACGTCAGGCACAGTGTTATTGGGTTCTTCTCTCAGGCATTTCACAGTAGCAGTCCGGATTCTGCATTTGTGCCCAGTTGATCGTAATAGGCTCGCCCGCTACACGGGACTACACGGGACTGAAACATGACTGGAGAATGAACACCTAACCTCTGCCTAACCCTTCAGAGAAGCATACTTTATGTTATGTTTTTGCTTTTCAAGAACTATGGCCACACACGTTTTTCTTGCCGTGAACAACTACGGTTTATTCGTCGTGTGCGGCACGGACGTTAGTGCTGTATAGCATTGACCGATAGGTTGTTTCTACGGCACGGCATGGTTTATACGCCGTACCGTAAAGAAACCGTGCCGTGTACAAAGGGCCTAAGGGCCCGCGCACATCTGGCGAGGTGCAGCGCAGCGCATTCGTCACTGCCAAACAAATATCGAGCCTGCCCTAGTTGAAATGAGGTTGAAAATTAAAAAACTTACATTAGCTCGAGCGTCGGAGTGGTAAGAGGCGTGCGACTCGGGTTATTTATTATCAACTTTATTTTTAGGTACGCAATGTTGATATTTGTTTAACAGTGACAACCGTGCCGCGTTGCGTATTACTTCTTGTCTTAACTCCTTTTGTTTTAATATTTTTAAACGATTTTAGAGTTCCGTACCTCAAAGGAAAAAACGGAACCCTTATAGGATCACTTGTGTGGCTGTCTGTCTGTCTGCCTGTCCTACTGTCAAAGATGATTTGCTTCGAATTTACTGGACCGATTTAGTTGAAATTTGGTATACATATGAATTTCTGTAACCCAAACACGAACATGTAACGAAAATAAATGATTTTAGAATATGGGGTTCACTTTTGGGGGAAAAACTAGAAAATTTAAAAAAAAGGTTTTCAATTTGTACCTACTGTGTGAACCAAACCAAATGAAAAGACTTGTTATGAGGATTTCAATGTCTTAAAATAATAATTAAAGAGTTTTAAAGTTATTAAATAGACAAAAATAGACCATTCCCCTTATCTCCGAAACTGCTGAGTCTGTTTTTGAAAATATACAGAGAATAGTTGTATACTTATAGATTACAAGAAAAACTATAAGAAGTCTATGTTCTTAAAATAACATGGTAAATCACTCAATTGTGCGTACAAGCTTACTTTTGCAGTTGGAATGTCTGCTGGAACATGTTTTACAAATACAATGTTAAGTTTGTTTTTGGGATAAATTCATTCCAACTACGGAAGCCTTCATTCACTTAGCCGTGTCCGACACGCACTTAGCCGATTTTTTTATGATTGCAGTTTGTGTATTAAATACTTTTTCTTCCTTACAGTACGAGGATTGGCTTCGCTCATCCCAATCGGGCATCCCTCAATACTCTTCTGTACTCAGCGCTATCACCTCTGCCCGAACTAACATAGCGTGGGCCACGGCAAATTCTGAACTCATCATTGAAGCAGCTAGGGGAAGCGCGACCATGGCAGTGACTTCGTTTGCCATGGTGATTACAATGGCTCTTATTTTAATATTTGTTTGATTTTTATCGACTTAATCTACGTTGTAACTGTATTTATTGTAAAAATAAAAATTATACGATGTTCATGGTTCTGTTTTAATAAAATACACCTATTGTCCGGTTAAATTAAAATTTAATATTCACACAGTGTAGCTCAATTTTAGTTAACAATAATAATATTATTCTCTTGTTTCTTACGGATATTAGAAAATAGTAGCAAAATAATATATATTGTAATGTAATATGACAGATTTTCAGTAAAAAATACTGCCATTTTGGTTATAAACCGCTTATACCTCAGACAATATATTCATAATTTAAGCATATAGCAGTTCTTCTGCTACTCCCATGGTGCTCAAAAAACTCCAAAATTCTGACACTTGTTTCAGTTTTTTTTTTTGACTAGTAGGTATACTTTTTTTTTGGGTGGTAAACTATCAAATAACTTGTCGCGCTCTGGGTGGAGCGGGAGGATGTGTCATACTTTTACTGACTAAAACCCACCTGTGTCCCTTCCCTTGCCTGTGTTGCCAGGACCTCGGTAACCCTTTTGTACCTTCCCGCGACTCCGGCAGGCATCGGCCCTAGGGACCCCTACACTTGTGCTGACGACATCTCTTGGAGGCGCGCGTGGAACACAACGCGCCGTCGACCCGCGCCTGGTCCTAACCGGACGGTGAGCTACCTATTGTTCACCGTCCGTTAGCCCGCGCCTACGGTGGCCGGAAATCCGCCCGGGATTCCCGACGCCCAGGGCGTCTCCTGCGGTGGCTAGGGGCGAGGAATTTAGGATATTTGCACCGGAGTGACCCACCTACTTTTGGCCAATGATCAGAGCAACCTTTTTTTTTGACAGCAATTCAATCCTAGCAGAATTCAAGCAATTCTTATCCTAGAAGAAGAATTGCTGTCAAAAAAAAGATGCTGCTAGGACGCCCACTTTTAGCATCTTTGGTGGTTCCATTGTTGCATAGCACAAAGGCCAATTTATTTCTGTATTGTATTTATTTACGTAACCAAATTACAAGATGATTATTAACATTAACTAAATCAAATTAAAACTAAGTTGAGCCTAAAAAAGGCCCTCGGGGCATTGTACCGAGGATGCTGCACCAGTTACATCAACTAGACGTTTTGCGATTTCCGCAAATAACTTATGCGCGCTGGACCTCACGGACCGAGGGTCTCGACGCCAAAGGGCACAAAGTTGTAATCTCTGCCAAGGCCTCCATATTTAATAACTTTCAGATTTTCGGCATTTTCTGCCGCTGCACCCGCTTTAGAAGTAGTCCGTTGGAGGTGGGACGGTGCCAGTGCTACACAGGTAGCGTCCCACACAAGCATCCGAAAATCTGTTGTGATGAAATGGTTGAAACATTGCTATGGGGTTTTCAGGTATGATATTTCATCTGGAGCAGCAGATCTCCTCAAGAAAGTAATCTTATCTGCGTCAAACACCAGATTCCTTTTGGTTTTCCAAATTAACTTTCTTTTATCAAATGAAAAACTGGATGAAGACTGCAAATTGCATGAAGATGATGAGCTAGAGGGTTCTTGGTCTTCTATAGTGACTTTTTCTACAAGAGGAGGATGTCAAAAAAAAGGAGGATGTCAATGTCAGCAGTTTCATCTCCCACATCATCATCATCATTTTCCTCCTGCAACACTCTTATAATTTCATCTCCATAGCGGTACTCATCGACGGAATCTTCGTCATCAAGGCCATCTTCCGAGAGCCAACCACCTTCTAAGTGACTCAAATAAGCTTCAATGTCCCTGTCTTTCAAGTTTCCCTACAAAAACAACATAAAATAAACATTTTCTAAAATTATTTTCGCCATACATTAGACGGGCTTGTGGCTAAGTAAAAACAGCCGCACGGGTCGATCGATCGGGTTTAGCTACGCTTGCCGCGATTGGTCCGTGGATGGGTGACCATCAATACATACCAAGACCCGTGCCTCGGAAAGCACGTTAAGGGTAATACATTGCTCGATGACCTTGATGATTTGATCTCCGTTCTGGTATTAGTTACTTTGGCGCCACCTACCGACAAACGGCCATACTTCACAAAAACGAACTGAAGATAAAGCAAGAACACAGATGTGTCGCAGAGTTGTCATCGTTTTTGCCTATTTTATTCGCTCTCTGAGAGATTTAATACATTTTGTCCTATAGGAGTCTTGTACGAGTACCTTCATCATAATTTGTATTTATTTTGTAATTGTAGATGCACTTTGCTTAATGAACTAGTTTTCATCAGTTATTTTATTGAGCACGGGTGCTAACTACATGATACAATCTGAAGGTCTGATGATGACCAGGTAAGCACTTATCGGTTCTCAGTAATGGAAATAGTTAGAACGACGTAGCTTTCAGCATTTGTCTAATTAAGCACGGGTGCTACTACATGATATATTCTGAAGGTCTGATGATGACCAGCTAAGTGCTTATCGGTTCTTAGTAACGGAAATAGTAAGGATGACCTAGCTTTTAACATTCATCTAATTGAGCACGGGTGCTACTACGTGATACATTCTGAAGGTCTGATGATGACCAGGTAAGTGCTTATCGGTGCTCAGTAACGGAAATAGTAAGGATGACCTAGCTTTTAACATTTGTGTAATTGAGCACGGGTGCTACTACGTGATACATTCTGAAGGTCTGATGATGACCAGATAAGTGCTTATCGGTGCTCAGTAACGGAAATAGTTAGGATGACCTAGCTTTTAACATTTATCTAAATGAGCACGGGTGTTACTACATGATACATTCTGAAGGTCTGATGATGACCAGATAAGTGCTTATCGGTGCTCAGTAACGGAAATAGTTAGGATCACCTAGCTTTTAGTATTTATCTAATTGAGCACGGGTGCTACTACATGATACATTCCGAAGATCTGATGATGACCAGGCAAGTGCTTATCGGTGCTCAGTAACGGAAATAGTTAGGATGACCTAGCTTTTAACATTTATCTAAATGAGCACGGGTGCTACTACATGATATATTCTGAAGGTCTGATGATGACCAGCTAAGTGCTTATCGGTTCTCAGTAACGGAAATAGTTAGGATGACCTATCTTTTAACTTTTATCTAATTGAGCACGGGTGCTACTACATGATACATTCTGAAGATCTGATGATGGCCAGGCAAGTGCTTATCGGTTCTCAGTAACGGAAATAGTTAGAACGACGTAGCTTTCAGCATTTGTCTTATTGAGCACGGGTGCTACTACATGATATCTTCTGAAGGTCTGATGGTGACCAGGTAAGTGCTTATCAGTTCTCAGTAACAGAAATAGTAAGGATGACCTAGCTTTTAACATTCATCTAATTGAGCTCGGGTGCTACTACATGATACATTCTGGAGGTCTGATGATGACCATGTCAGTGTCAGTAGTAACCACAATCATAAATAATGTCATCGGATCGATTTGATTTGACCATGTATTTTCCTATGTGTGTAGGTAATACAGTTGGGTGTCTGATGTTAACTAGTAAAATAAAAAAATAAGTTTATTTTTTTTTAATGTTTCGTTTACAAAATCTTAAACTTTTAATTACCGTTAAAAGTCATTGAAATCCAAAAAGCGTGAACAGGTCGGTTGGTCATTTATTGGGGTTGGTGTTGGTGTTGAAGGTGCATGTAGGCTTTCTTGAAGTGCGCACATATCTTTGTCTTCTAGTTTTTGTACGTTATGCACCTTTTCCGGTCTTCCTTGTTCTTTATTGCTTGTAATATATATGGCGGATTTCTAATTTCCATATTTCGACTATGCCGCGTGTCCAAAAGTTCCGGCAAAAAACAATTCAAATAAAATGTACATAATTTTATTTTCATATTATTTTCAAATAACTACTCTACTGTAAACTTAGATGCAAGTCCTACACGTTTTTCTCCTATGAGTTTCAAACTTTGTATACCACAGTTTAAAGCACCATGACCACATATTTCTTGAATTTTGGAAAAAAGTAAGCAATGTCAATGACTCGTCTTACAGATATATATTTTGTTTCTGCTTGTGATTGTGTTTCTTCAATAATAAAATCTGGTAAATCTTCATGTTGTTCAAGCTATAACAAACATTTAAATAATATACAAGATGATTTTTAAGCTATTTTTTTTTGTTTTGTTCAAAGGCTAAGAAAATACTTAGTCATATATTTTTACAGCCGATATAGGGTCAAAAAGAATATTTATACCAAATGACATTTTTACGGTCTGGAAATTGTTTTGGTTATATTTGGTTAGTACCATTGAATTTGTAAAAGATTCGATTAGGTATCTCAAAAAAAAAAAAACATGAAAACTATTCATGCTATGGCCCGTGCTTAAAGCAAATAATAGCCAAAACAGGAGAAGATAGGAAATGGCGGCGTTGGCTGCGATCACGCATGAATGAATGATGTACGTACTAGAGAGAGAGCGCGGGACTCGGGCGAGCGGGTATGCATGAGCGGCTCGTGCACCTGCGAAAGGATATCAAAGAGGCCGACGGCTAGTGTGGCGAGTATCTATCGGCAGGCTCCAAAGGATATAATCGCGCTACGAATTCATTGATATATTCTGCGCAATTAGTAAAAAATAATTAAATCGATAAATGAATATCCAAGTTCAAATCACAGGTTTCTGTTTTTGTTTTAGTATGAAAAAAATACTTCAAACGTTTACTATTTAGTGATAGATTAATTTCTCTCTATGCTAGTGCAAACTAAAAAAAAAATATGCCATAGGCTTTCTGCTCCGAAAATTGGGTATTATGCCTTTGGTGAAAAAGGCATAATACCCAATTTTATTCAAGACGGTAAAAATAGTCAGCCGGTATATTATACGGTGTAAATTCTTTATAACGAAAGTCAAGGGCCCGAGCATTTTTTTCGTTATGTAGAGTGAAGAAAGAAAAATACCTGGATATCACATAATACTTTTTTATATTTGAATCAATAGGCTCCTAATTACATTATCTAAGGGGAATGGCACACGTGATCTAGGCAATTAACAATAACAAAAGCAAGGGGCTGTTTACGACCTCATGTGTCTTTCTTAGAAATTTCGGCACCACGAAGACAAATTCGGAGCCTTTTGTTAAATGATAAAATGAACAAAAATGCTGATTATTATCAGTATTTTTGTTCATTTTATCCTAAATGTTTACTGACGCCTAAATATGAACGTACTTTTTCATAATAGACTAGCTGCTACCCGCGGTTTCGCCCGTGTGAGTGTCGGAAATTATCCCACGGGAACGTGCTACCGGGACAAAGGCAACCTATGTTACTCCTTACAACTTCAGCTATCTTCCAGTGAAAGTCCCGTTAAAATTCGGTTCAGCCGTTTCGGAGATTACCCGGAACAAACAGACGGACACAGACAAAAATGTAAAAAAATGGTATAATGTTATAAATACCGTTTATACTTTCATATGCATTTAGTAAAAACCTGTTATTTTGACGTTACAAACAGACACTTCAATTTTATTTATTTGTATAGATAATGGTTGTTGCGCTATAAAGAGTGCAACAATGTACGAGTTTTAAGCCTTGACCAACCTAATTGGTTTTTGCGTTATATTAAGTTTTTCGTTATATTAAATGATGTTATGAAGAGTATACACTGTATATATTTAAAACAATAGAGACAACGGGTTACAAAAAAATCGTAATACAATATCGTCTCTCTGAAAAAGAATATTTATTTATTTTATTTATTTATTAAAACTTTATGCACAAGTAAAAAAAAAAATAATACCGTACAAAGGCGGACTTAATGCCTGAGGCATTTTCTACCAGTCAACCTTAGGGTGATGCAGAGAAGACACATGGCAGGTGCAACTTAAGGGATAGATAAGACGAATATAACTACATAATACAAGAATAGATACGTAGATACATACATATAAATAGAATAAACTTTGTCAGGATAAATAACGATCGGTAGAGGAGAAAACGAATCCAGCAAAATATCAGCGCTGGGATGTTTCTGCCAACTTCTTACGTATATGTTCACGTGCCTTCAGTTTAAAAGACAACCGACTGGTCGCCGTCCTGATGTTCAGAGGGAGCGCATTCCAAAGAAAGACAGTCTGGACAAAGAAAGATGAGCGAATGAAACCAGAGCGGTGAGAAGGACATCGAAGAAGACGATTGTTGGTGGAACGAAGATTTTTACTATGGGCAGAGCACAAGTATTGAATATGGGAAGTCAGGTAAGAAGGAGAAGTGGGTTTGTTGAGAATAGAGAACAACATAGACAGAGCCCTCACCTCTCTGCGCTGACGAATGGGTAACCATTTTAGAAGCACACGGTGTGCGGATACATGATCATACTTACGAAGATTGAAAACGAACCGAATGCAATTATTGAGAAGTCGGTCAAGTTTATTGAGGAGAACTGCATTCAGGTCATAGTAACACACATCACCATAGTCAATTATGGGAAAGATTAAGGACTGTACAAGCATTGCCTTTATGTGTGATGGGAGAAGATTTCTCAACCGATAGAGCGACCGCAACGGTCCGGTGACTTTATTACTAACAGTCGTCACCTGCTTTTACCAGTCAAGACAAATGTCGACATGCAGACCAAGATCTTTAACATTGGAGCTAAACGGAATGACTGAGTTGTCAAAGATTACAGGTGGCAAAGATAAGCCATTCAGCTTCCTTATGCTATGGGGACTCCCTATTATGATAGCCTGACACTTGGTAGGGTTAACCGCCACTCCAAATCGATCAGACCAGTTTTTGACCACACCTAAATCCCGGTTTAGCTCCTTAATCGCATCAGAAATGTTATCAACACTTGCATGGCAGTAAAGCTGCAAATCGTCGGCATAGAGATGATACGCAGCCCGAAGCTCAGTGGTAATGAGATTAATAAAAATAGAGAACAAAAGAGGAGATAATATACCGCCTTGAGGGACGCCAGCTGCAAGATCACACCAACTCGACGAAGAGTCTCCAGCATAAACAGACTGCTGACGCCCCCGAAGATAAGAGGAAAACCATTCCAATACCTCTGGAGAGACCATATGAAAAGAAAGGATAGATAAAAGGACTTCGTGACTGACGGCATTAAAAGCATTGGAGAAGTCAATTAACACTAAGACTGTAACTTTAGTGTCTTCCATTCCCCGCCTTATATCGTCAGTCACTTTAAGGAGAGCTGAAACGGTACTGTGCCCGGGCCTGAAACCGGACTGAAAGGGACTGATGAGGGAGTTGTGATGGACAAAGTGGGAGAATTGTTTATGAACACTGGCCTCCAGCACTTTAGACAGAAAGGGAAGGATGGAAATTGGGCGAAAATGACTAGGAAGAGAGGGGTTGGGTATCTTAGGCAGTGGCCGAACAAGGGCTTTACGCCAAAGGGAGGGGAAAACACCGGTGTACAGGGAGAAGTTTAAGATGTGGGAGATTGCAGGAAGGAGTTGATCAAGAGCCGTAACGATCATATGGCGGCTGATATTATCGCAGCCCACGGCTTTGGATTTAATAGAAAGGATAATCTTTCTGATCTCTCCCGGGTCAACTGGGGTGAAGACAAAGGGATTAATATTGGGGCGCGTCAGACCAGCAAGGTAGTCAAGGGTTTGACATTTAGTTAGACTATCTAGCGTGGGAACAGTGGAGAAATGGCGATTTAGATCGTCTAAACCAATTGTGTTAGGAAGGTCTGAGTGCCGCGATTTGCCGATGCCTAAAGTTCCAAGGAACTTCCAAATATCGGCAGAAGAAGAAGAAGTGATATTATTTAGGATATGTCGGCGTTTAGCGTTGCGTATCATCTGGTTACACCGATTCCTAGCAGCCTTAAAGCAGGTCCAATTGTCTTCCGAGCGATCCTTTTTAAATTTCCGAAACGCGCGGTCTCTCCGTCGCATTGCCATCCGAACTCCCATGTTCATCCAAGGCGCAGGCGGACGCTTCAACTTGATTTTTCTAATAGGAGCATGTGTGTCATATAGCTTGACCACAATATTGTTGAACAAACTAACTTTTTCGTTAACTGAAGCAGCTGCTTCCAGGGGTGACCAGTCAATATTGGATGCATCGTGAATATATCTAATAGATGCCGCAATAAGCAAGCAGAATAAGTTACCGGCATAATTTGCACCGCCTCCTCATCAACTGCCATACTAGACAGATCGTTGTTTCTGTTACCGGCTGAAGTGCCTGATCTTGTAATTGGGATTTTTGCTGGTTTATTAATTGCCTGAAAAATAATAACTTAAGTAAGATAAGGTACTGTTTTTACTATTACAGTCTGGTAATAAGCAACTCACTACAAAAAAACTAAAATGTATTTTAACTAGGTATTTTATTCTTAAAACCAAGTCTGAAATTTTCCCAGTCACCTTAGTCTCCCTGAGCCCTTTCAAATGAGTCCACACACGGTGGTTCTACGGGATGTCGTTAATGAGATCCTATACTCACTTTCGGAGTCCACCATCAGGTAGGTGACATCATCAGTCGCCTAGCTCTCCACGAGTTCTTTCAAATGAGTCCAAACACGACGGTTCTACGTAGTGCCATCAATGAGATCCTATACCCACCTTCCGAGTCCACCATCAGGTAGGTGACATCATTAGTCACCTAGGTCTCCATGAGCTCTTTCAAATGAGACCAAACACGACTGCTCTACGTAGTGCCGTCAATGAGGTCCTTTACCAACTTCGGAGTCCACTATCGCGTAGGTGATATCACCAGTCGCCTAGATCTCCACGAGCTCTTTCAAATGAGTCCAAACATGACGTTTCTACGTAGTGCCATCAATGAGATCCTATACCCACCTTCGGAGTCCACCATCAGGTAGGTGACTTCATTAGTCACCTAGGTCTCCATCGTCCATCAAACGAAATTCTCGAGATAGTTAAACGATAAAACAATAAACAGCATAGAAATAATAATATGTATATACACTAAAAGGGTAGGTACTTACCAATAGTTTTGGAGAGCTCGTCCACGCTTCACTTTACATTTATTTTTATATTTAGGCATATTCAAGCTTACTCTATGATGGGTTCAAAAACAAAACAAAACTACAAACTACTTTATATATATTTACAAACTTAATTTACATTCTTATTTTACGAAATATTTATATTTGTACTATTTACAATATGATTTCATTCAGAAATCATTCAAAACGTGAACTTAACTATTTTATTTGAAAAAAATAACGCGCGTATAGTCCACCCGTCACCAGAGTCATAGAGACACTGAAGTGTCGCGTCCCGAGTGTGAATCACAGGCCTTTCACGCGAAGTTTCGGGTTTTTATTTATTATTAAAAAAGATTTAAAGAAATACGAAAAAAAAAACAATACAAATTGTTAAATACGTCATTACGTATTTTTTGGTACAAAATTCATCCCGAACTATTCAGCCATTACAGAGAACATTTACAATTTAGATTGAAAGAGGACCTATTTACTATATATTTTTTCCAAAATTTGGGAAAATTTATTAAAATTTTAAACAATACAATGCATTTGTAATGACCTTAAGTATAACATATATTTTTTATATCGAAAACCCACAACAGGGTTCATCTACAAACTTCGTTAAACATACGGTATTTTTGGGATTTGAGCGATGTAATTTGTAGATCTTTGACAGTCGTCATTTGTAGATCTTTGACAGTCGTTCCGGGTCGTCAGAAGCTTGAAAGTCTGACAACCAGTCTTACCACGGGGTATCGTGTTGCTAAATGCTTCTTTTTTGGATGGGAAATCATCAAATAACTTCTAAGTTACCCACCCGTATTCCTTCCGTTGCCTGTGTTACCAGGTGCCTCGGAGACCCTTTAGTACCTTCCCGCGACCCCTGCAGGCATTGGCCCTAGTGGACCCCTACATTGGTGCTGACGACATCTCTTTGAAGCGCGCGTGGTATACAACGCGCCGTCGACCCGGGCTTGGTCCTTACCGGACGGTGAGCTACCCATTGCTCACCATTTGCAAGCCCGCGCCTACGGTGGCCGGAAATCCACCCGGGATTCCCGACGCCCAGGGCGTCTAGGAGATGCCCTGGGCGGCTGGGCGGCTAGGGGCGAGACTGCGAGAGGGCGCGAAATTTGCCTATCCCTCAACTATCCCGCCTCCTCCTTCGCGAGCATTATTTTACTGCTTCGCAAAAGGAGGTGACGGCTGACCGGCCCATGCCCTCTCGCACGGAGCGAGAGGGCATGGGCCGGTCAGCCGTGGCCAACCATGGCCTGAACCAGGGCCGGACGCGAGAGATCTCTGCCGCCGAACGCGTCCACGAGGACACGGCGGTGCTCTGCCCAAGCCGGGCAGACCTTCACCGTATGCTCCACTGTGTCCTCCGGGCGATCTACACAGTGGTGACACCCGGGCGTTTCCTTGCCTTATCTGACACAGGAACCTCCTGGAGCTGCCGTGTCCGGTGAGGACCTGCGACAGGCGGAAGGTGAGGACGCCGTGGCGCCTTTCTAGCCACTCCTCAAAGAGGGGACTTATCACTGCAGAAAAAATGCTTTGAGTTTGAGTTTGAGTTTGGTACGTGTCTTGGCAAATTAACCTATCGATAATTATTCACTTTTTTGAAAAAAATGCCCATCTTTGACTAGCTGTATCTTCGCAACCAATAAACCTAGAGTGCTTGGTGGGCTCAAATTGTAGCAAATTTAGTTTGCTTCATCAAAATAATGATACCTAAAATTGCGTGCACCCTTATTCGCATGGTGATGGAAATTTCAATCATAACATTTAGTGGAAAAAAGGTACAAAAAACCAGTGTACTGTAAATTGGTTATTGTTGGCAACTTTTAAAAAGATTATTGCGTAAAACAAAACGCTGTCACTGTCAAATACTAGGCCTTCAACTAATCATTCCGCTGTTTATTGTGGTTGAAAGAAACGAGCAATTTTATAAATTGTTTTAAGAAACTATTAAATATGGAGGCCTTGGCAGAGAGTACAACTTTGTGCCCTTTGGCGTCGAGACCCTCGGTCCGTGGGGTCCCAGTGCGCATAAGTTATTTGCGGAAATCGCGAAACGTCTAGTTGATGTAACTGGTGACCGAAAAGCTGGCGGCTTTCTCGCGCAACGCATCAGCATTGCAATTCAGCGAGGAAATGCCGCCAGCATCCTCGGTACAATGCCCCGAGGGCCTTTTTTAAGCTTAACTTAGTTTTAATTTAATTTAGTTAATGTTAATAATCATCTTGTAATTTGGTTATGTAAATATATGTATAGTTTTTAAGAAACTTATCTGGGATTTATCTGCTAAAAACAGTGATAATGAGTGACAAAAAGGTTTGTTTTTAGTGTTTCTGTTATTTTATGTGCAATTTATATAGAAATATCCTGAATAAATATCCCAAAATTATGTGACAGAAATTGACATCACTATGCAGTAACTTCATTTGTAATGTGTGGCGAAAAGGGTTGGATCTAGTATCGTTTGGCAGGAGTTGGGGGGTAAAAGGGGCTAAAGTTGGTAGGGGTTGGATCCCCAATTATAACGCTACCACTCTTATTAAAAGGTAATGCATATTTTTCGAGAAATTAATAAAAAATGTTTCTAACCTCAAATCCGATAAGAAGCGGAAACGAAACGTTTAAAATGGGCGATTGACAACCAAATCTGCCCCAGTATATGTAGTCAGTATCCAGTATCCCAGTATCAGTATTTGTAGTCAGTCCGTGGTATAAAATGTCGGGCAAAATCGATAACACGGAACGTAAACAATAAAACAGGTATGCCATTTGCGTCATGTGTCACTGTCATTTGTTTTCGATCGTTCCGTTTCTCCTTGAGTTGCGTGAACTTTTTCTCTGTGTTTGTACTTCCACTGATCGTATGTGTGTACAAAAGGCAATGTTACTACTGTTACTAGGAGAACTTAGGATGCAAGAGCGAGCGAAGCGAGCTCGGGACTTGGGGCACCCCGATTCGGACAGGTTAGGTTCAGGGGATGGCGGGGTCTAGTGAGCGAGCGGAGCGAGTACTACGTCTTTTAATCGACTTTTAAGTGTTTTTAAGAGGTTAGGTTACAACAATTTGTTTTTCTCAAGAACGGTGCCTTACCTTTTCATGGGAGTATTGCCAGGGGGCAGGGGCCACCCCCCCCCCCAATCTCCCCCACGAAGCTGGGCTCATACTACGACTTTTTAAGCGACTAAGAGTTTTGAGGTTAGGTTACAATAATTTGTTTTTCTCAAGAATGGTGCGTTACCTTTTCATGGGAGTGGTGCCAGGGGGATAGGAGCACCACCCCCAACCTCCCCCCCCCACTCCTACCCGCCTTCTCCTGCCAAACGATACTAGATTTTTACCGGCGAAAATCATCATCTGCCTAGCCTTTTCCCAACTATGTTGGGGTCGGCTTCCAGTCTTACCGGATACAGCTGAATTACCAATATTTTACATGGAGTGACTGCCTATCTGACCTCCACAACCCAGTTACTGGGTAACACGATACCCCTTGGTAAGACTGGTTGTCAGACTTTCAAGCTTCTGACGACCCGTAACGACTGTCAAAGATCTACAAATGACAGCCGGGACCAACGGCTAAACGTGCTTTCCGAGGCACGGGTCTTGGTATGTAAAGATGGTCACCCATCCACGGACCAACCGCGGCAAGCGTAGCTTAACCTGATCGATCGACCCGTGCGGCTGTTATTACTTATCCACAAGCCCGTCTAATGTATGGCGAAAATAATTTTAGAAAATGTTTATTTTATGTTGTTTTTGTAGGGAAACTTGAAAGACAGGGACATTGAAGCTTATTTAAGTCACTTAGAAGGTGGTTGGCTCTCGAAAGATGGCCTTGATGATGAAGATTCCGTCGATGAGTACCACGATGGTGATGAAATTATAAGAGTGTTGCAGGAGGAAAATGATGATGATGATGTGGGAGATGAAACTGCTGACATTGATCCTCCTCTTGTAGAAGAAGTCACCATAGAAGACCAAGAACCCTCTAACTCATCATATTCATGCAATTTGCGGTCTTCATACAGTTTTTCATTTGATAAAAGAAATATAATTTGGAAAAAAAAGGAATCTGGTGTTTGACGCAGATAAGATTACTTTCTTGAGGAGATCTGCTGCTCCAGATGAAATATCATACCTGAAAACCCCATAGCAATGTTTCAACCATTTCATCACAATCGATTTGCGGATGCTTGTGTGGGACGCTACCTGTGTAGACACACTGGCACCGTCCCACCTCCAACGGACTACTTCTAAAGCGGGTGCAGCGGCAGAAAATGCCGAAAATCTGAAAGTTATTAAATATGGAGGCCTTGGCAGAGATTACAACTTTGTGCCCTTTGGCGTCGAGACCCTCGGTCCGTGTGGTCCCAGCGCGCATAAGTTATTTGGGGAAATCGCAAAACGTCTAGTTGATGTAACTGGTGCAGCATTCTCGGTACAATGCCCCGAGGGCCTTTTTTAGGCTCAACTTAGTTTTAATTTGATTTAGTTAATGTTAATGATCATCTTGTAATTTGGTTACGTAAATAAATACAATACAGAAATGAATTGGCCCTTGTGCTATGAAACAAAGGCACCACCAAAGATGCTAAAAGTGGGCGTCCTAGCAGCATCTTTTTTTTGACAGCAATTCTTCTTCTAGGATAAGAATTGCTTGAATTCTGCTAAGATTGGACTCCGGTGCAAATATCCTAAATGAAAAGGTTATTCTACAATATCATGTAGTAAATGTGGAGATAATTTGTGCCTTAATAAGAATAATAATTGTTTTTTTAAATATCATCAGGAATAAAGAATGTACAAAGATATTCTATTTTTATTTATTTAGTACTCAGCTAAACATGTAACATTGCATGGTGATGGATATTTCCATCATATTGTTTTTTACTTATTTCATATTATTTATTTATATTTGAATTTTTAAAATGATTTTTCCTTTAATCTAGAGTATGAATTACATCACCCGGATTTATTTCACAAAAATAGAAAAATTCACGCAAAGAAGGGAATACTTCTACTATTTTGTACAATAAGTTTACAGATAAAAGTACGACATTCTATGTGAGAAACAGAAAGGATTTCGTATACATAGGACTATTAATATGGCTACTCGGGGCAAGCTGGGTCGCCTCAACGCAAATGTACATGTACATCTGTGGTGGGGAGACCCAGACAGCCACGCACTTCTTCTCTTGCAACCGAGCGGGTGGGCAGGTTGCGGATAGCCCAACTCCGGCTGCGGGACCGACTGTTAATGTCGACCCCGCACCCGGAGCATCTCGAAAGAGATCCCGGACAAGAGAAGCTCCCGAAGGCCAAATCCCAGGCTCAGGGAAACCTATGTTACCTTGTCCTATGCACCTATCACCAAACAAACCATCCCTCCGCATTCATAGATCCCGTCGGTCCCCAAATCCCTAGGTCAAATCCCAGGCGTAGGGTGACCCCCAAAACCACACCACCTCACCTAACCATGCCTTCCTTCCTATCCCTATATCCCGTCGATCCACGAGGAGGGGTAACCTCGATTCCTCAAAAGCCCACCCCCCATAACCAAAAAATATGCAGAACGACAAAAAATCTACCCAGGTGGGTCCCGGCCGAGCCGGGGAATCCCACACCGCTTCGGCGGTCAGCCCCCATCGTATTCTGGGGGGGCATCCGACTGCTCTTTGGTGCCGCGCTCTTCAGCGCGGCCGGCTGCTGACTCAGCGCCCACAACACAGGCTGCGACTTACGCGCCATCCCACCCTACCACGGCTGCGACTAGTGCGCCAACGATCTCAACTCCGGCTGCATCTCACGCGCCAACACCCACTACGACGTGTATGCCTACCACAAGTCTGGCAACAGAGCCTTGTGCGTAACAGCATCACCAACCCGGACAAGGACCAACTACAACACAGACAGAGAGTGACGGGGAAGGAAGACGGACCTGGCAGCTCTAACACTTTCCCGGCCGATGGAGTACGCATGCTGTACAAGCGCGGAAAAATCATGGCTCGAGGGAAGAAAGTAGGCGACCGAAAGCGCAACACTCGCGAAGGCTCTAGCCAGCGCGAAGAGCGATCGGACGCCGAAGAGGTAGTACGCGACCAGCCACGTGTACGCGAAGGGGCAACCCAGCGCGGAAAACGGCCGGACGCGGAATCACGTGACCAGCCGCAAGTACGCGAAGGGGAAACCCAGCGCGAAAAGCGGCCGGACGCGGAACTATGCGGGCGAGGGCAAGTACGCGAAGGGGAAACCCAGCGCGAAAAACCTCCGCACGCGACTGAGCCTGCCGGGGCCGCCAGCCGACCCCAGGACACCGACTTGACCCACGACCGACCTCGACCCCAAAGGAAGAGGGGTAAGCGCGCTGGATCCTCACGCCAACCGCTACCGGCGACAAGCACCCAGACGGGTACCTCCGATCCGCAGCCTGGACCAAGCGGTACAGGGCCGGTGAAAAGGGAGCGTCCCGACGACTCGGCCTCACCGAGCACGCTTCAGGGGGACGCCAAACGCGTGAGGGTCCACTCCGCCCAGGGAGTGCAGAGGACCTACGCGCGAGCCACAAAGGACATTCCTGCGCGGCTGGCCGTAGCAATCTGCTTCCCTACCCCCTCTAGAGACCTGACCAAGGAAGAGGCCATACACATCAAGACCAAACTTGAGAGCCTTATGCTGGACACGGACTCCACATCGCAGCTCCCTGCCTTCCGCGGCTAACCTCGGGTAGCGGAAGGCACCGTGCAGTTGTGGTGTGAGGACGACCATGCTCTGACCTGGCTGACTCAGAACGTGCCCCGTATACAACTCCCAGACACCGACCTTACACTAACGGTAATGAAACAGACCGACGTGCCGACCCGTGCCCGAGCCTCACTCTTCGTCCCACGCTACAAGGGGGACATTGCCCGGCTCCAAAGTATTCTGATTCGTCAGAATACTTGGTACGACATAGGCAAGTGGTCGCTGCAAAGGGCAACTACCGTCGGTGGCGACAACTATGGGACATATTTGACCCTAGGTGTACCACCGGAGGAAGTTGAGAAGGTCCTAGCCCGGGAGCGTCGGATATCGTACCTGCTTGGGTCGATATACGTACGCTTCTGGCCCACGACCCAACCCCCTGACACCGCGACCCAACCCCCTGCCACACTGACCGAAACAACGACGGACCTGACTGTGACGATACCGACGTCGACAGACACACTGGACACGGACATGGACAGATTGGAGGAGGTCATGGCCCGAGCGGCAATGGCCGACGAAGACGAAGCCATACCGCCAACATCGCCCGGCTGGAACGAGCAACTGTTAGCCTCGTCACCGGGCGGTCAACACGACGACCAGCATAGGGCGGAGGGAGCGGAGGGATTGTCCGATGGATCCATCTCCGACTAACTCCACCCCACCGTCGCCATCGCCCCCCCTCAACATCATACAGACAAACCTCCAGCATAGCCAGACTGCCACGGCTAGTTTACGCAGGGCGCTGGAGGTAACACCCCGAACCATCGCACTGATCCAAGAGCCTTGGATCAGGAATAATAAAATATGTGGCCTCGGTAACATCGGAGGTAAGCTGATCCTGAACACACACAGCGCAGACAAGCCAAGAACCTGCGTCTACATACCCAAAGGAATTCCTATCACACCACTTACTCAATTCTGTTCCAGAGACTTAACAGCTGTCAAGCTCCACAGCGATGGTAGCGCTCCAGATGTTGTACTGGCCTCGGTGTACATGCCAGGCGAGGACGCAAACTGTCCTCCAAAGGAGATGGCCGACCTAGTGCAGCACTGTGAGCGCGCCAAACTGGAGCTGATAATCTGCACCGACTCGAACGCTCACCACCCTCTATGGGGCAGCGACGCACCGAATTCCAGAGGAGAGGTATTATCCACCTATTTATTTTCTACTAATCTTAACATCATTAACCGCGGCTCTGAACCCACTTGGGTCACAGTCCGAGGACAAACGATCATAGACTTAACACTCGCTACAGAAAACGCGACTAACTTTATTATGAACTGGCACGTATCGGACGAGCCATCTTGCTCGGACCATAGGAGGATACGCTTCACAATAACCACCAATACAAAGAAACCAACACCAAGGCGGAACCCGCGGCGCACCGATGTACCCGGGTTTAAACGTCTACTAGCCTCTCTATTAGATAGACACCTATCACAGGTAACTATAAGAGACCAAACGCAACTGGAATACACCGTGACAAAGTTATCAGAATATATAACCGAAGCATACCATGCATGCTGCAAACTAAGAGCGCCAAAAACCAAGGGCGAGAGGAACCCCTGGTGGAACGCAGAACTTAGTAAACTCAGAGATGCATTGCGGAAACAATTCAACAGAGCCAAAAACACCAGACTCCCGGACGACTGGGAACTATACAAAGAAACCCAATATGAATACAAAAAACAGATTAGAACCGCCAGGAGATCTGCTTGGCGGAAATTCTGTGAATCCATAGAGACAAATAACGAAGCCGCTAGGGTAAGGAAGATCCTGGCAGCAGACCAGGACCGAACTCTTGGCGCGCTGAAAAAGCCTGATAATTCATACACACTAACCGACCAGGACACCAGTAAGGTCCTTCTCGAAACCCACTTCCCAGACTGTAGACTCCTGGAGGATGGGAGGTGGGAGGCTGAACCAGAATGGACCCCAACGGATCAGGACTGGTCCACAGCCCGCAACATAATAACAGAAGACCGGTTAAGGTGGGCTATTGACACCTTTCAGCCGTACAAGTCCGCAGGGCTGGATGGCATTTTCCCAGCCCTGCTGCAGTGGGGGGTAAATCATCTGGTGCCACTGCTGACGGAGATTTATCGAGCCTGCATGGCACTCAGGTACATACCCCTCGCGTGGCGCGAGGTGAAAGTGATTTTCATACCGAAACCTGGCAAAACCGACTATACACAACCCAAAGCTTATAGGCCTATAAGCCTCACATCCTTTCTACTGAAGACCCTCGAGAGACTTTGCGATAGACACATTCGAGACGGACCACTTTGAGCCAAACCCCTTCATAAACAACAGCATGCGTATACCACAGGCAGATCAACAGAATCCGCGCTGCACAGCGTGGTTTCCAAAATCGAATGCGCAGTGGATCACAAATGCTCAGCACTGGCCGCCTTCATTGACATCGAAGGCGCCTTTGACAAAACGATGTTCAATAGTATCAACACGGCCCTCGACAGGCACAGCATAGACCAGACCATAAGTGGCTGGATCTCAAATATGCTTAAACTGAGAGCGGTACAAGTCACAGTGAACGACACCACCAGGGCCATAGTGGCGAAGGGCTGCCCACAAGGTGGCGTCCTCTCGCCACTCTTATGAAACCTGGTTGTCGACAGTCTTATCAAAACACTCAACGATAAAGGTTACTTCACCGTAGGCTACGCGGATGACTTAACCATAATAATAAACGGCACCCACGAGAATACCCTGTGCAACCTTATGCGCCAAGCCTTAAAAATAGTAGAGGTTTGGTGCAATAAGCACCAACTATCAGTAAACCCTACAAAAACCGAATTGGTTCTTTTCACAAAGAAGAGGAAATTGCCGCTACTACAGCTACCACGATTCTTTGGAACCACCCTAAGCCTATCAACTGAAACCAAATACCTGGGCATTTTCTTGGACAAACAGTTGAATTGGGCAAAACACACCAACTACATCATTACAAAAGCCAGCATATCACTGTGGCAGTGCAAAAGACTGCTCGGCAGGAACTGAGGAATTAACCCCAAGATTACCCACTGGCTATTCACCACGGTCATCCGGCCAACTATCACATATGGCTCACTAGTCTGGTGGCCCAGGACAGACCTGAGCACAGCCCAAAAAGATCTCGAAAAACTGCAACGGTTTGCTTGTGTAGCAATCACAGGCTGTATGAGAACTACGCCCACCGCCGACCTACAGGCGATGCTTGGATTGCCGCCTCTGCACCTCATCGTGCGAGAGGAGGCGGCCCTGGCCGCCTTTAGGCTTAACATAACAGGGACCCTGAGCAAAGACTCTAGAGTCAAGCACATACGCATAAGGGAGGATGCGATCAAACGAAGACCGATGATGGCATCACCCTGCGACAGAGCCCCAAAACTACACTGTTTCCAAAAGCACTACAACATAATACTCACAGAAGAACGGTGCGACTATTCAGGCCCGCATGAGGTAAGAGTATACACCGATGGATCAAAGACCAACTCCGGAACCGGAGCTGGCGTTTTCTCACATGACCTTAACATAAATATATCCTGTCCGCTGGGAATGTTCAACACCGTCTACCAGGCGGAATGTGTGGGCATTATACAAGCGGCGTATGCCATAGAAGCCAGGAGAGTTACTGACACTCATGTACGTATACTCTCCGACAGCGCCTCAGTTCTCCAATCCCTAGGGAAGGAACATAATACCTCGAGATTAACACAAGAATGTCACAATGCGCTAGAACGTATAACGGTATTGAACCGCAACACAGTGACACTGCAATGGATAAAAGGACACAGTGGATCCCTGGGCAATGACGCAGCTGACGAACTAGCCAGGAAAGCATCCGGCACGTCAGTCTGCGGACCAGAGCCAATCGTGCCCATCCCCTTCAACCAATTACGCAGGTGGCTACAGGAGCTCACCCACACACAAGCAGAGAGCTGGTGGTCCTCGGTACAGGGGTGCAGACAGTCCAGGGAGGCTATGCCATCCTTGGATAGCAAGTTAACCAGGCGCCTGTTACGCCTGAACAGGACCGGCCTGCGCCTGTTGACGGGGACCATCACGGGCCACTGCTCGCTAAACAAACACTTCCACACAATAGGCATAACGGACAGCCCTCTGTGCAGGGCTTGCATGGAGGCAGAGGAAACCGTTGCGCATGTGCTCTTCGAATGCACAGCCGTCACCCACATTAGAACAGAAACCCTCGGGGCACCTAGATCCTACACAGAGGTTCTAAACAGACCAGGAGATGTTATCAACTTCTGGAGGGAGGTGGGCTGGTTGGAATAACCACCAAAAAAACGGCCGCCATGGCCCACGCACAATGGTCCACTTGAAGGACTAAGTGCGGAAACCAAACCCTCTAACATAACATAACATTAATATGGCTATATATAGGACTTCGGGAGGTTCCTATGTCGGATAAGGCAGGAGGAAACCCCCGGGTGTAAATACTGTGTGGATCGCCCAGAGGACACGGTGGAGCATACGGTGTAGGTCTGCCCAGCTTGGGCAGAGTACCGCAGTGTCTTTCTGGAGGCGATCGGTGGCAGAGATCTCTCGCGTGTGGCCCTGGTTCAGGCCATGGTATGGAGCGAGAGGGCATGGGCAGCCGTCACCTCCTTTTGCGAAGCAGTAATGCACGCGAAGGAGGAGGCGGGACGGTTGAGGGAAAGGCAAATTTCGCGCCCTCTCGCCCTTACCCACCGCAGGAGACGCCCTGGGCGTCGGGAATCCCGGGCGGATTTCCGGCCACCGTAGGCGCGGGCTAGCGGACGGTGAGCAATAGGTAGCTCACCGTCCGGTAAGGACCAGGCCCGGGTCGACGGCGCGTTGTGTTCCACGCGCGCCTCCAAGAGATGTCGTCAGCACAAGTGTTGGGATCCCCTAAGGCCGATGCCTGCCGGAGTCGCGGGAAGGTACAAAAGTGTTACCGAGGCCCTGCCAACACAGGCAACGGAAGGGACACATGTGGGTTTTAGTCAGTAAGAGTATGACACACCCTCCCGCTCCACCCAGAGCGGGAGAAGTTATTTGATAGTTTACCACCCAAAAAAATTAAAAAAAAAGTATACTAGTCAAAAAAAAAAAACTGAAACAAGTGCCAGAATTTTGGAGTTTTTTGAGCACCATGGGAGTAGCACAAGGTGTTCAGGGTTGCAGACTTAGGTATAAACTACTCTCAGGGGATCTAATAACACATAAACAAATCGTAGTTACATGCGCGGTTGCGACGTTTGCCTTTTTTGTGTCGATGAAGAACTGCTATATGCTTAAATTATGAATATATTGTCTGAGGTATAAGCGGTTTATAACCACAATGGCAGTATTTTTTACTGAAAATCTGTCATATTACATTACAATATATATTATTTTGCTACTATTTTCTAATATCCGTAAGAAACAAGAGAATAATATTATTATTGTTAACTAAAATTGAGCTACACTGTGTGAATATTAAATTTTAATTTAACCGGACAATAGGTGTATTTTATTAAAACAGAACCATGAACATCGTATAATTTTTATTTTTACAATAAATACAGTTACAACGTAGATTAAATCGATAAAAATCAAACAAATATTAAAATAAGAGCCATTGTAATCACCATGGCAAACGAAGTCACTGCCACGGTCGCGCTTCCCCTAGCTGCTTCAATGATGAGTTAGAATTTGCCGTGCCCCACGCTATGTTAGTTCGGGCAGAGGTGATAGCGCTGAGTACAGAAGAGTATTGAGGGATGCCCGATTGGGATGAGCGAAGCCAATCCTCGTACTGTAAGAAAGAAAGAAAGAAAGAAAATGTATTTATTACACAAACTGCAAACATGTGCGTGTTGGACCACGCACAATGAAGAGTACCGTAGTTGGGATGAATTTATCCCAAGAACAAACATAACATTGTATTTGAAAACTGTGTGTTTCTCCAGACATTCCAACTGCAAAAGAAAGTTTGTACGCACAATATTGAGTGATTTACCATATTATTTTAAGAACATAGACTTCTTATAGGTTTTCTTGTAATCTATAAGTATACAACTATTCTCTGTATTTTTCAAAAATTTAGGCTCAGCAATTTCGGAGATTAGGGGGAATGGTCTATTTTCGTCTATTTTATTTAATAACTTTAAAACTCTTTAATTATTATTTTAAAACATTGAAATCCTTATAACAAGTCTTTTCATTTGGTGTCACACAGTACAGTTTGAAAACCCTTTTATTTTAATTTTCTAGTTTTTCCCCTAAAACTGAACCCCATATTCAAAATTGATTTATTTACGTTACTCGTGTTTGGGTTATAGAAATTCATAATTATGTATACCAAATTTCATCTAAATCGGTCCAGTAAATACGAAGCAAATCATCAGTGACAGTAGGACAGGCAGACAGGCAGACAGGCAGACAGGCAGACAGGCAGACAGACAGACAGACACACAAGTGATCCTATAAGGGTTCCGTTTTTTCCTTTGAGGTACGGAACTTTAAAATCGTTTAAAAATATTAAAACAAAAGGAGTTAAGACAAGAAGTAATACGCAACGCGGCACGGTTGTCACTGTTAAACAAATATCAACATTGCGTATTGATCTCGACTTAATTATTTCATTCAACAGGTTATGTTTAGTTTTAAAACATGAAAATTTTGATATATTGACCTCTGTCTTAACAATCTGTTAGAACAAATAAGTATGGTAAGAGACTCATAATATTGAGTCACTGAATACCATAATATACTGATTGTATTATTACTGAATCATCATAGATCCGTAAGCTTATGAAAGCTTACAGACCTATGATAATTCAGTAATATCCTGATTGCCTTTACTAGATAAAGATACAACAGCAGGATGTAGGTAGATGACATAAATGAAGGTACGCTTGGACTTAATAAAAATATTATCTATAGAATACCAATAGATTATCATAATTTATCTGTTGTGAATCTTATCCAAAGTATTTGTATGAATCATTTAATAATCTGATTGCCTCGGTGGTCTAGTGGTCGCCAGCGCTACTGCTGAGCATGAGGTCCTGGGTTCGATTCCCGGGTTGGGTAAAGTGTTATTGGGTTTTTCCATCTGGAAGTTCTCAGTAGCAGCCTGGAGACTGGATTTGTGCACGGTTACCTATTAAATGGGACTTAAACATAACTGGCAAAATGTGGGTGTACTATAGGTACACGTTTTTTTTTTGGGTGGGAAATCATCAAATAACTTCTCCTGCTCTGGGCGGAGCGGGAGGGTGTGTCTGACTCTTACTGACTAAAACCCACCCATATTCCTTCCGTTGCCTGTGTTGCCAGGGGCCTCGGTGACCCTTTAGTACCTTCCCGCGACATAGGTACATCCCTGCCTAACCCTTCGGGGAATACAGGGTGATGTTATTTAATAATCTAAATAGACACGATGACACATCAATCTATACATTTCCAGTTTAAACAGCCCTCGCATTGTACAGGCTTTCGATGGAATGAGGGGTCAGCTTTTACTGGAAATTTACAAGTTCATGAATCTGTACACAGCTAATTAGTACATAGTTGATAACCTTCACCAATTGCCACGTCATTCCGAAACTGTTTTTCTTTTGGTCATGTTTATTTACCTAATTGCTGATTCTTTGCAATAACAGTAAACTTAATTTAAAATCTCATGCTCTTTATATTTCTGAACTATTAGAAAACAAGGTTGTAATCGTAATTATCGTGCCTAAGAAACTCCTCCGTGCCTCGGAAGGCATGTTAAACCGTTACTCCCGGCTGTCATTCATAGATCTTTGACAGTCGTTACGGGCAGTCAGAAGCCCAAAAGTCTGACAATCAGTCTTACCACGGATTGTCGTGTTACCCAGTACTTAACTGGGTTGTGGAGGTCAGATAGGCAGTCGCTCCATGTAAAATACTGGTATTCAGCTGCATTCGGTTGGCCTGGTAGCCGACCCCAACTTAGTTGGGAAAAGGCTAGGCAGATTTATTTTACTTTTTATTTATTTAGTTTATTTTTTTTTTTTTCTACTGATTTACTCGCCAAACGTATTCGATTGATTGACATGCGCTTGAGAGAGGCCTACGTCCAGCTGTGGACGTCTTACGACTGTAATGATGATAATGAATATAAAGAAGATTAGCCATAATACTTACTTCAACCAATCCAGGCTCGTCCAAGTATGAAGCTATGTTAGACAGTGCGCTGTGCACTGGTCGGGGAGGGGCGTCTTCAATGTACCTTAATTAAAAGTAAACATAACATTTAGAATAAGAAATGGGGCGGAGATAAAATGGCGAATAGCTGTTGGCTCAGCTAGTTACTAAATAGTACCGAGACTTAAGTCTACTGACAGAAAATGGGTGCACTATATGGGTATATAGTGCACCCATTTTCTCTAGTGCATTATATGGGTATACAAGGTGTCGTTTTGCATCCTCGTCAAATTCAAGGACGTAACTATGCTAATGATTCTCGACACAAATCAATAATAAAATAAGTAGGTCTTTTTTTTCTAATTTTCGGAAATCGGCATGTGTGGGACACGCATGTTAAAACGCGGCCCCTGTGATACCGCACTGTAACTGACCTTTTACACACACACCATCGCACACGCAATGGGGTGATTCTGTGAAAGTGGTGTATTCTAAAATACTGTCAATCTTAAATAACTAAAAATACAAATACGTACTAATTATTGAGCAGGTATCGTAATTTTATTTGATTATATAAGTCATTCATAGCAGCCTCTTGAAATTTGACGAGGATGCAAAGCGATACCTTGTAGCACCGAGACTTAAGTCTACTGACAGAAAACTAGCTGTACCAACAGACCCTATCAAAAGTTCAATATGTTCTTAAATACCGGCAAATATTTTAGTTTTTCTTTCCATAAAGCTTCACTCGGACCTATTGGGAATATTTTAAAACAGCCGTTCTCAAATGATGCGCTTGTCTACGAACAGCATTTAATTTATATCGATAGTTTGGCGGCTAGCCTATTGCCATTAACCGTGTGTGTGACTATTGTGTCTAAAACTCCATATGAAAAACCCATTAACCACCATATCTACACGAACCAGTATTCGGATATGAATGTTAAGGATACTGGTTCCAAGATTAAATATTCTTTTTGCAAAACGTTCTGTGTTCAATGGAGTTCTCGCAATAAAAAAAAACCCACTTAGGGCTTAAGCAGACATGTTACTTCGAGCATCGAATAATCGCTAGTTTTAGTTTAATAGATATTCAATAATTTTTGCTAATGTATTTTAAATGACACATTGTCGTATTTCTGCATAATTTCAGAACAGAAAAAATTGTAATACTAACTCTTCTCTGATTTCATCAATGTGGGTTTTAACAAACTCCAGGACAGTTTTAACATTATCTTGGTTGCCGAGCAGAGCATAGTTGAAAGAGTTGAGTTTGTCGTGCGACCTCACTTCTTTTCTTAGAGTCAGCTGTATGTATCTGAAATAAAATATTACACAATGTTAATTAGAAGCAGATTTTTTCATTATTAATATTCATTTTTAAAAGAGCTGGAGGTTTAGAGAAAAGGCGTTTGCCCAGTTGTGGAATTATGATGACAGTAACCAGTAACGTATAATTGTAAGTATGAATTTTTGAAAAACAAAGGACAGTCAGTGAACGACCGACGTCTTTTTTTTTCTCATACATTTTGTACTAGACGCCAGTCGGGGCCGACATGGACCATTTGGTGTGAACACGGAATATGATTTCATAAGGATCCAGTTTGCGAAAGACATGGCCCATAAATGTTACCTGGTCAACAATACGGAATCTTTTGTAGCGCCCATTCCTCGTAGCATTTCAAGTTGGTCATTAGCGTAGTTCGACTCCCTGAATCGTTTGAGTAAATATTCAAAGTCATTCACGTCACCCTCTCTCATAGCTGTTACGTAGAAGTTGCGACGCACGCGGGCATTGACCCTGTAATAAATAGACTTGTTGACATTGCTAGACTTGTTCTGCTAGTTTTATTTTTATTGGTAAATAAACTTATAGAAAACTAGCTACTGCGCGCAACTTCGTCCGCGTAAACTTTCAGCCCCCAACTCACCCTGTCGCATCGCATCGCCCTCCTGCGCTATTACTTCGTTTTCTTACCGTTCTTTTTTACTTTTTGTTGTTTTGCTCAGCACCTGACGGCCGCAACGTGATGCCAAATAGCCTATAACCTTCCTCAAGAATTGGGCTATCAAATGCAATTTTTTTTCAAGGTAGTTCCAGAGATTAGCGCGTTCAAACAAAGTAAAAAATAATCTCTTCTGCTTTATTATTAGTATAGATTTAGATATATGAGAAACTTAAAAGAATATATGAGATTAATCTTAGCGCGGTCCACTTACGAAAACCTTCACCATACTTAAAAACTTGTCATATACATATTTATACTAATGATAAATCTGAAGAGTTTGTTTTTTGTTTGAACTCGCTAATCTCTAGAAATACCAGTCGGATTTGAAATAATCTTTTTGCATTTTCTAGCCCAATTCTTGAGGTAAACAATGTAACATTACGGCACGACTTAGGAGCCGAGCAAAAAGAAAAAAAAAACCAAAAACCCGACTGCAAAAACACATAACTGAAAAGACCAATATTGTTGCAATTAGTTTTAAAAAACAACTTCCCCTCCTTTTTTTTGTATTTGCAGATGCAAATTATAAATATTATATAGCCTATGTCACTCCCACAATTAACACGAATCTAAGGACACCTCATATGTTAAAATCCATCAAGCTGATTAGGCTACAGAGCGTGCCAAATAAATAGACATACATACATACATACATACTCTTGAAAAACATTACCCTCCTGAGGCAGTCGGGTAAAAACAAACGTTCTTTCTGAGATTTTTAGCGCGGGCGGGCGATGCGATACGATGCGGTGGTTCGGGGACCGCGGCCGTTTATAAAAATGTAGCTGTCATTTTAGTATATTGTGTGTCTTACGACTTCCACGCGAATTAAGTCGCGGGCAGAAGCTAGTTTTGAATAAATCGACGTTTCAAAATATTTGAATTTGTTTTTTTTCTTTCAGTTGCAGGAGGTTCTTTTTCAACCTTTTACTTGTTTTTTTTTTTTTTTATCGTCTCCTCAAGCCATTTATTTTGATAACATAGACACGCTACTTTTTTCTTAGGATGTCTAAAATCAGTCATTTTTGTTTTATAAAAATAAAACCTAACATACCTACATAGAGATACATCATGTAAACCAATATTTAAAAAACTTAGATTTGCTACCGTTACCGTCATTATTATATATATAATTATGAGGTGTGTATGTTTGTAAAGCAACAAATAATTGCTTAAAACAGCAGAAGAGGTATGCTCACGAAGTCCGCGTTACCAAAACACACTAACTTGTACTAGACGAGCTGCCTAGGTATGCTTAATACTCGTATAATAAAAACTGTGTAGCTGAGTGTGTACGTATATTTAATAATTTACCAAAGACATTGAAACTATTGAATTGTAGACTATGTAAAATTAAATTGTATAACTGGTTGAATGAAAATAATTTATATAGTATTAAGGAATTTTTAGAACACGTTGACAACACAGTTTTGCATGCTTTAATTATAAGCAAAACATGTATGATCTCATTTAGTATTGTAACACCTTTTTATACCGTGTTTCAAGCAAATAAATATTATTATTATTATTACATAGATTCGCGTGAAAAACATAACTAGAATAAACCAGTCCTCTTGTCGCGCAGTCGAGTAAAAAGTGACCAACGTTTTTATCACCGAACATAATTTGACTAAAACACTCACGGCACTTGATTGTCTCTCAAGTCAACAAAGCGGTCCCAGGAATCTTGGTTGCACTTCTGATGGCCAAGAGTGCAGGCGAAGTGCAAGATGGCTTGTCTGGCCATGCTAGTGGTAGGGGTCTCATCGGCAGTAGGCTCAGAGCCTAGGGTTGTGATGGCGTGCTCCATCAAACCTAAGATGATTTCCTGAAATCATGAGAATTTTGGAAAAGAAACGAGAGACGTAGGCAATAAATGAGTTAGTAAAAATTTCATTACTCAGATTACATAGAGTGGATTCCCACCCACTATAATATGCAACCCGATGTTTTTTTTTTATTTGTTAGTTCTAATGGGTTCTACCCATTAGAACTAACGTTACGTTATTACGAAAACTAGGAGTCGCTTAAATGTAATACCTAAATATTATTACTGTTTGATTTTCAATTCTCGGCACTGGAGCGTGTAAAAATCATTTGGCATTACATTTAGGTGTCTCCTAGTGTCAGTGAAAATGGGCATTCAAGTCTTATTCATCATTTACGCATACATATTATGACCCAAGCATTTAGGTACTGCTTTTTTTTTATTTTTTGTTTTTTTTTTTGAGGGTGGGAAATCATCAAATAACTTCTCCCGCTCTGGGCGGAGCGGGAGGGTGTGTCAGACTTTTACTGACTAAAACCCACACGTATTCCTTCCTGTTGCCTGTGTTGCGGGGGCCTCGGTGACCCATAAGTACCTTCCCGCGACCCCGGCAGGCATCGGCCCTAGTGGACCCCTACTATATGTGCTGACGACATCTCTTTGAGGCGCGCGTGGAGTACAACGCGCCGTCGTCCCAGGCCTGGTCCTTACCGGACGGTGAGCTACCCATTGCTCACCGTCCGCAAGCCCGCGCCTACGGTGGCCGGAAATCCGCCCGGGATTCCCGACGCCCTGGGCGTCTCCTGCGGCGGCTAGGGGCGAGAGGGCGCGAAACTTGCCTTTCCCTCAACCGTCCCGCCTCCTCCTTCGCGAGCATTACTGCTTCGCAGAAGGAGGTGACGGCTGCCCATGCCCTCTCGCTCCGTACCATGGCCTGAACCAGGGCCGGACGCGAGAGGTCTCTGCCGCCGATCGCCTCCACGAGGACACGGCGGTGCTCTGCCCAAGCCGGGCAGACCTCCACCGTATGCTCCACCGTGTCCTCCAGGCGATCCACACAGTGGTAACACCCGGACGTTTCCTCCCGCCTTATCCGACACAGGAACCTCCCGAAGCTGCCGTGTCCGGTGAGGACCTGCGTCAGGCGGAAGGTGAGGACGCCATGGCGCCTTTCCAGCCACTCCTCAAATAGGGGACTTATCGCCGCAATCGTGGCGTGCCCAGCACTGGGTTGCGACAACCGTACTTTCCATGACGCCATGAGATCCCGCCGGAGCTTCGTCCGCTGTGCCGCGATTTCTCGCGGCAGCGGACTAACGCCCCGGCGTTTCGCCTCCTCGCGCCACTCCCATACGTGCGCGAGGACTTTTGCCTCCAGATCCCATGGCGGCAATCCGGCAAGGAGGCTCGCTGCCTCACAGGAGACCGTGCGGTATCCCCGGCCCATCCGGATGGCCATGACCCTTTGGGCCGCGCTCAACCGGCGGGCTGGCCGCAGCGCCAGAGAGCGCGCATTTAGGTACTGCTGCAGTGTTTACTGTAATTTAACAATAAAATACGAATGCGGTCAACGTCAAAGGAAGTAATGGAGCTTGATGAAAGGCTATTTATTTTACAACGGCATGATCTATTCTTGAGCATAGGCTCTGCCAGAAAAAAGAAGCATGTAAATGATCAAATATACAGTCAGGGAAATTAGTTGTTTATCAAATTGACACAGTCCGCCAATTTGCCGTGATATAGCCATTTCTCAAAATTTTCAAAGAATGGCAGTTGTTTATTGAATTATGGTTAATTTATGTTTATTTATTTATTTTATTTGGTTCACCAACAATTGATTACAGTGATACAAGCACATAATATATTTATAAAATTAGCATAACAGTGCATCACTTCAGTCAGTTCAGTCATAAAACAATGAATCAGAGAAATAACCTAACTTACTTAATAATAAGCGCTAACATTAAAACATTGGTAAAATGTAAATGAAATATGAAATTCTGATAAAAAAATATAAAATTTTAAAGGTACAACTGGATATTGTTTGAAATTACAACACTGGTAAAACGGGTAAGAATTAAATAAAAATAAAAAATTTATAACTTATTGGTTAATTAAAAAGTTGGTAGTCAATTTAATAAACAATTAATTTCCCCGCCTTTACAGCTGATTGGCTGCAAAACGTAGCTTTAAAGTGTCACTTACATCAAACTCAGCTTGGTGCTCAGGCAAGTGCCTCAGCCTGTTTCTGAACCAAGTAAACCCACTGATAGCTGGTTCCCACACGTGGCAATTAGTCTCTTTAGCTAGGAACCTCAGTATGCCAAATCCGAAGACCAAGTCCATTCTTTCAGACCTCATCAGAGCGAACACATCGTCGACGACCTGCAACCATTTGACAACATTTCGAAACTTATAAGTAAAACAAAAATACCCTAGCAAGATTTTTCTATCCTGAGTTCGAATATAATTCGTTTTTTTTTTTAGTTTTGTAGTATAATTGTGAAAACCGTGCCAATATTAATAAGGAATGTTATCATAAAATCTTCAGTAGGTAGATACTACCACTAATACTACTGCGGAGTTACCGACATAGCCTGCAGAGTCAGCAAACTGAAGTGGCAGTGGGCTGGCCATGTGTGTGACTGATTAGATGCGGAAGGCGGAGGACAGGGTGTTGTGGCGGAGCCTAGGAGAGGCATAGGCCTCTCCTAGGCTGCGCCACAACACCCTGTCACACACTGGACATAGGTCCAGCAGTGGACTGTTATAGGCTGAGTTGATGATGTTGATGAGGTAGATACTTACCTGTGCTCTGTTTAAGTGGTGAATTGATTCTGGATCATTGTGTAGAGCTTCACTAATCAAAGACCAACTTTTAGGATCGTAATTTACTCTGTAGTGCCCTGAAACAGAATCACAATTTTAAATTAATTAATTAACAATCATTCACTGATGTAGGACATTGTGGCAGCATCTACAACGCTAAATGCGAAATACGCATCAAAAACCTGACGTCATGCAAATACTGAAGTGCTTCATGTATCAAATTGGAAAATAGCAAGTCCACTTGGGGGCAGAAATAGATACAAATCTCCCAGCAAAAGTAAGCGGTTCAGCAATCATCGTCTATTTTCGGAAATATGAACACACGATTGTGAGCTTCAATATAGAGCTGTGGAAGTACCTCTGGAAGTACTTAACTATTCCATACTACGATGGTGCCCACAGGGGGCTTACTCTGTGGCGTGACGTACGTACTAATTCGGAAACATGAGATGATGAGAGCAGTGGTGGCCCAGTGGTAACGGCCGTGACTTCCGAATTGTAGGTTGAAGGTAAGGTTCGAACCCAGACAGGCGCTTTACTTTGTGTAAATTATTTCATCACCACTGCTCTCAAAATGGTGAAGGAACATCGTGAGGAAACCGGCATATCCTAGAACCAAAAATTCAAAACCCGCACTGGGCCCGTATGGTGGATTACGGCCTACTCCCTCTCACAAAGAGGAGGCCTGTGTCCCAGCAGTGGGAACATTATAGGATGCTTATGATGACTAAAAAATTATAAACCACATACCTTGCTGCAGGTTGTTGAATATCACCCACTCTTCCCCGGGATTCTTTGTAATTGTCTCACTTTGTTGAGTCATCATACGAACGGGTTTCAAATTGGTAAAGTTACGGTTGCTCCTCGTAGAGAACGTAATGGGGATGGGGTATATCAATACATCAGGGCCGCTGTTGGGGTTCAGGAAGAAACGTTCCTATAAGTTATAGACATAATTAGTAAAACTGTGGCTCATTTAAAAGACAGCTTATGTACATCTTACGCTTGAGATATTATAAAGCTATATTATAGCTTTATAATATCTAAATCTCTTTTTGGATGGTATTCAATATTACCGAAAAAATATTACCATCTAAATAATAAAAATATTAAATTTACTGACAGACTACGCCCAGCTTAAACCGCTGGCTCTAGAAGCTTGAAATTTTGAGTTCCATACAGAACAGATCTCCGTTCTATATGGAACTCGAAATTTCCAGCTCAACTGAGCACTAAGGAAGGATTTTAAAATTAACCACTATAGGTTAAATATGGGTGAACATTTGTATGGAGGTTAGTTATTTTTACTGGTGGGAATGCCATAAAGCACACGGCTTGTATTAAATAAAACTAATAGTTTTTTTTTGTCCTAGCCAAATGTTGCTGAGTACAAACCTGCGTAAGCGTCATTTCTCCAATAGAATGATGGATTGTAACATCCAAAATAGGATATCCTGGATCATTGACCCAAACACTGTAGTATTCCGCAAAACTGAAATTAGGGTAATCAGCCAAGCTCACGTCTACTTCAATAGCTTTATTTATGGCTTCCAATAGGTCGTATTGATCGGTAAGTTCATAGAGACTGCAAAAACATTGAGACATTGGTAATTTATGAAATAGTGTGCCCAGTAGGTGGCCACGTTAATAGCAGCGTCAGTGGCGTTCATAGATCCTCAAAAGTGCAGCGTATACCTGCACTGCTATTAGCTGTTCTACATAACGGAGCTGTTTTGTAAAACAGCGGATTCGACAATCCATCTGCGAAATATGTCGCAGGCAATTCGTATAATGCCGATGCCGAAACAGCGTCGTCCGTTAAAAAACGCTCGCAGTCATGAAATATGCCGAATGCAAAATGTAAATTATCTTGTGACTACATAATTATATTATAATATGCCACAACATTTAATAGATAATTCAAACGGCGTTTACAAAATACCGCGGAAAATTGAAGTATTTAGTTATTTTTTTAAGGCGCTCACAATTCTAACCTTTTTTTTTTTGTTCCGGGGTGGAAAATCCTCATGGATATCCTCCACCCTGGGGCGGGCGGAGGGGTCTGTCAGACTCTTACTGACTAATAACCACCCCGGTGTTCCCCTCCCATACTTGCACCGGGGATCATGAAATGTGTCCCACCATTACGGGTCAGGCCCGCGGGGGTGAATGACGTGTAAAACTCCTCCCGCGATGTCTAATAGGAGCTGTGTAGGGGGCAATGGATGTCCCCGAGTCCGTCGCCCCTGGACCCATTTAGATGAGCTGGAAGAGGGCGTTGTCCTCCCTCCGCCACGCCTGGTGCGCCTGCTGCGGGTATGGTGAGTGGAAGAGATCTCCAGCTCCCTTTCCGCAGCCTCCGTCTGCGACATAACTGTTTCGCAAAAGGATACCACCGCGGCCCAGGATTCCGCGCTGCCGACCATGGAGTCGACCACGGCTGGCAGCGACAGGTCACTGCCTGCTCCTGAGATAAGGGGAACGGCGCGGCCCCTCCCAAGCGGCACATTCTGCCAGAGTATGCTGCGCCGTGTCCTCCCGGCAGTAGACGCAGTGGTGACGCCGGGCTTCCGGCTCCCTGTTTAAATACGACACAGGTACTTCCCGAAGCAACCAAGCCCCGAGAGCACCTGCGTCACCCGAAACCGAGACCGAGTTTTAACCTAATTCATTTGGTCGGGCTGTCCTTATTTAGTTTTTGCGACCAATTCGGCTCGCGCGTGGTTGGTCATAGTTCCAACCAAATCTACAATGTCGAAATTAGAACAATCGAACGAGTTACCAATTTGCCTTCGGCATATTTCATAACTGCGAGCGATTGTGAACTGGCGGCGCCGTGATGAATCATACAATCTGCTTGTGACATATAGGTACATAGTCTTCCCACAGAAGTTAAATAAGATGAAAAGATCTCATTTTGAAAGTAACCCAAGATAAATTATACTAACTTGTTCATAAGGAAGTATTTACAAGACTTTTGGAAGGTGTCCAATCCAATAATATTAGCAGTCATTCTGAGGAATGAAGCGGCTTTCGAGTAGCTAATAGTTCCAAAGTGGCCAGTAACTTGAGCTGGGGTGTTGACGTCGTGGTTCATAGGAACCCTGGTGGCACCAGAGTCAAAAGCTAAGGACGTCTGTATGTAGCGACTGTTGAAGTGGTCAGGAAACTCGTACTCAGGGAACATCTAGAAGTAAAAAAAGGTGATTGGAAGTAAAATTCTTTGAAAAAGTTCTTATAAAACAAGTTACAAGTTTCGTGATTGTTCAAAATGAAGTTCTCCACCATTTCGCGGTGAATTTTCTCGAATATATACAAAGTAACCTTAGACAATTTCCATTTTTCGTTCTTTCCAGTTTTAGTTCGTAATACTCGTACCAAAACTTGATAATGGTATATTTTCAGGTTAGTTTAAGTGTTTTATATATGTTCAATGCCGGCTGTAGCGACGCCGGAAACTGTGCCAGTCAACCTACCACATCGCTTGATGTCCAGCTGGTGAGATGTCCACATTGCTCACAAGCACGCTTTTTTAAAGGCGAACGGGGACTGAAGATACACTATGGCAAGATCCACAAATCACATAGTGTACCATTGCGCCCCCTAGCCACGTCCCCAACATCAACACCTCTAGAAGAAACCTTGTGGAAAAGGCTAGCAAAATTAAAAAATTCTACCCCAGTATTAAAGAGAGTTCCCCGGTGCGCGAGACGGTCTGTTGCTCTGAGTTTGGCGCAATGTCTCCGTCTTGCGACCCAGGAGAACTCACAAAGTGCCTGGGAGCAATTACTTACCATCCCTTATAGTTCTCCACCATTTCGCGGTGAATTTTCTCAAATATATACAAAGTAACCTTAGACAATTTCCATTTTTCTTTCTTTCCAGTTTTAGTTCGTAATATTCGTACCAAAACTTGATAATTAATTAAGATTCTGAATTAAAGTGTATATGTTGTTCAAGTTGTGTCGACACTTAGATGAAGTTTATACCTTTTTACAATCCTAGAGTATAAGTCTAATGTGTGTACTAACAATAATGGTTCCTATGTTGTTCCGAATAAAAACAATTTATTATTATTATTACAAAACAATAGCTTACCGCATTAGTTGCAATATAACCAAAGTAACTGGCATAGCCTTCATTGATACTCCACCAGTAGCAGGTTATCAGGTTGCCGAACCACTTGTGAGCTAGCTCGTGAGAAACCAGGGTTGCCGCGTAGTGCTCGACGGACATGATTGTCTCGTTTTTATTTATGATCAGGTAAAGCTCCCTAAAACGGAAAACAAAAACAGTATTTTAATTCAATACTTTCATGTAGGTAAGTGCACATTCAGGTTTACAAAACACATTCAGGTTTGTAGATCGCGTCCGTTTTAAACTCAAGGGATATTCACGACAGTCACGCAAGCATGGCGGCTCTATTTAATTAAAGTGAAATTGTTATGTAACATAAGGATCTGAGAAAATAATATCAATTGAAAACCTGCTAGGTGCACCTTCATCCCTCCTTTCGTATTTCTGATATGCATTGGTTTATCCTGTTTACTTCATAATTAGCTTTATAAAAATATACTTAGTCATCATTTCAGCGGAAAGACCACTACTGCTGGACATAGGCCTTACCCAAGCACCGCCACTTCGGCCGGTTTTGTGCTTCCCGCATCCAGCGGATTCCTGCGGCCTTCACAATGTAATCGGTCCACCTTATAAGAGGCCTTCCAACGCTACGTCTTCCGGTATGCGGTCGCCACTGCAGAACCTTTCGGCCCCATTGGCCATTGGCATCTGTTCTGCGAGCAATGCGCCCTGCCCACTGCCACGCTTATAATTAGTAGCTAATGAATATTAGAATAAATAAAAGTTATTGGCTGACCTGTAGCTAACCATGCCCCAGTTCTCAGTACCAGCTGAAGCCCAGTCAGGAGACGAAATATGATCATTCAACAAATTAGGATGTAAAGACGCGTATGGAATTCTGAAGTAATTGTCGAAGAACTCTGTCATCTTGACCGTGAGTTCCAAAGCGTGGTCGGCAAGACCAACCGTGTTGGATCTACCGATGATCCTGATCGGAGGGTTGAAGGTCGTGTCTTGAGCAAGCACTGTAAATGTCTCACTGACAAGGAACGTTACAAGGTATGATGACATTATGGGGGTGGCAGCAAAGTCAGTGCGGATGCGATTGTTGACCAACCTGAAAAATAAGGTTGCAAAAAAAAAGAAACAAATTAAACAGTGTTACACCACCTCGCATTTGGCCTACAAATAATTTTACAAATGATAAAGTACTTGTTTGCAATATATGCTAACTAAATAAACTGGGTCTTATCTGGATTAGGTGAAACAGAATCTTACAATAGAGGTTCTTTCAGAAAGAGTAAGTCAACAAGAGAATACATACAGTCCGTCAAAATCAACGACAGTCTTCGAGAATGTTCCAGTGTACGCAGCTGGCTTGCTTATGCGCGGTTTGAAAATGGCCTTGAAAAGGGGCTCGTCCCAGCTGGGGAACGCTTGTCTGGCATTGTAAGGCTGGAAGTGGGTAGTTGCGTAGATCCTGTAAACAATTGAAAAGCATTAGTGTCTACATTGAATAAAAAACCAAAGTTTTATTTATCTTGTTATTGTGCTGGACTATGATTATTAACAAAAGGTAAATGATTACTTAGCGTAAAAAAAAATTAAAATTAAGTTTGCTATAATAATAAAACGCGTATTTATCATAATGGAAGTTGGTCTTCCAAATGTAAATAGACAAATAAGTTAGTTATAACACTTCACATTGATAATAACTATAAATCCAACCTCAATGATGTCTAATTACGTAGTTTAACAAAATAAAGTACCTTTCTTTACCATCATCATCTGTGTACCACCCTCGCCAAATACCTCTTTTCATGGGACCTTCATTCATGGTGCTCGAGTATTCGATATTCAGAGTATAATTAACGTTAGCTGTCAATGGGTCCACAACATTGACTTTCAAGAAATGGTACAAATCTTCAGTTTCATATGGTATCTCGTCATCTAACGAAACCAACGCCCCTGTTCCATCTACCACAGTAACTGACTTTATTTCATCCACATTCGAGTGGAGGACTACCGAGTGGAGGAGTTGTCGCAACCCAGTGCTGGGCACGCCACGATTGCGGCGATAAGTCCCCTCTTTGAGGAGTGGCTGGAGAGGCGCCATGGCGTCCTCACCTGGCACAGGTCCTCACCGGACACGGCAGCTTCGGGAGGTTCCTGTGTCGGATAAGGCGGGAGGAAACGTCCGGGTGTCACAACTGTGTGGATCGCCCGGAGGACACGGTGGAGCATACGGTGGAGGTCTGCCCGGCTTGGGCAGAGCACCGCCGTGTCCTCGTGGAGGCGATCGGCGGCAGAGACCTCTCGCGTCCAGCCCTGGTTCAGGCCATGGTACGGAGCGAGAGGGCATGGGCAGCCGTCACCTCCTTCTGCGAAGCAGTAATGCCAGCGAAGGAGGAGGCGGGACGGTTGAGGGAAAGGCAAGTTTCGCGCCCTCTCGCCCCTAGCCGCCGCAGGAGACGCCCAGGGCGTCGGGAATCCCGGGCGGATTTCCGGCCACTGTAGGCGCGGGCTTGCGGACGGTGAGCAATGGGTAGCTCACCGTCCGGCAAGGGCCAGGCCCGGGTCGACGGCGCGTTGCATTCCACGCGCGCCTCAAAGAGATGTCGTCAGCACATATAGTAGGGGTCCACTAGGGCCGATGCCTGCCGGGGTCGCGGGAAGGTACTTATGGGTCACCGAGGCCCCCGCAACACAGGCAACAGGAAGGAATACGGGTGGGTTTTAGTCAGTAAGAGTCTTACACACCCTCCCGCTCCGCCCAGAGCGGGAGAAGTTATTTGATGATTTCCCACCCTCAAAAAAAAAAGAAAGGGCTAGTCTATTTTATTTACTTTCATAGTATCATGTCTTACGGTATTTTACTTTGGGGATGGGCTGCTGATAAAAATGCTTGGCTCAATGCTGGTCCTGCTCCACAACCATAACCAATTGAATACTTAACATTTGAAAATACTGTTGGAGCCACCACGGGGGTTTAATCACCACTGCTCTCAAAAAACGGTGAAGGAAAACACCGTGAGGAAACCGGCATATCCTAGAACCGAAAATTCGAAGACATGTGACATCTACCAACCCGCACTGGGCCCGCGTGGTGGATTACGGCCCCACTCCCTCTCGCAGAGAGGAGGCCTGTGTCTCAGCAGTGAGAACATTATAGGTTGATTATGTTGGAGCAGCTGAACATTGTAAGACTATCTTTGTATTGTATAAATTCAATCTACTTTGTATTGTATAATTGCATTGCACAGGTGTGAGTACTATGTATAATAGAGCTACCATTTACTGGTTAATATGTCATTGACTTGAATGGGCCCTGGCGGCTGAGAATATGTCATGCTCACTCAGATGTCTCGCTGATGGTGGCGCGTGTGTTGGATCATATAGCTCCCTTCAAAATGGTTGAGCTGAATGGTGCTAATCCATGCGTCATGCTCGTGAACGGGCGCCGTCAGTTGGGACTGATCACCTCTTAGCTTTCTCGGCTTATTTGTGTTTATTTTGCTACTATGGACGCGTTATTTTTACATCGACCTCACATTTAGTTATACTCGTAAATTCAACATTATTTATACTAATCTTTATGTATCAATATAATTTAAAAGAGTCTCCATGGAGTTTCTTGCCCGTTCTTCTCCATAGGTAACTACTACGCTTTGGAATGGGCAACTAGCTTCATATTTCTAACTGACCGACTCCTTTATAATTCAAAAGTGCCTGTAAATGATTTAATTGAAATAAATGCTTTGAGTTTGAGTTTGAATGTATTATTAACACCCTTGCCCAGTTAACAAAATCAAAGTCAAAGTCAAATTATTTATTTCAAATAGGCACTTAAAAAGCACTTTTGAACGTGAAAAACGGTAATAGGCTTGCCCCCTATTACACGGGACCTGAACATAACTGGCTAAATGTGAGTGTAATATAGGTCATAGACGTCTGCCTAACTCTTCGGGGAATATGGGCGTGATATTATGTCATTTTCATAAAACTACGTTTGTAATTTTGGTCTCGGCAACCAAAATATACAGAGACTCAGGACTGGTGACGCGGAAGCAAGCGATGTACGATAAGTTGTCCTTATGAGAAGCAGTTAGTCCTGAGGCCGACTCCGCAGTCTTCAGTAGCAATTTCCCATTGCTTGCGTAGTTTTTAGTTATCAGTAAATTACGAACGCCTGCGTTTCTGCATTACTACCTAATGTCACAACACCGATAAACTGACTGATGCATTCTTACACATAATTCCTGACGATCGGCTATCACTAAAATAACCACCAGTTGTCATTAACAGTCACATAACATTTATATAGACTGGCCGCTACAATGACGACTGGCCAATACCAACAATATTTTTATTTTTATTTCTAACGAGTACGCGTTATTATTTTGTTTGATTTGAGAACAGAATTTAGATAGGTTACATAAGTTGAATTACGATGAATTTATTAATTTCAACTTGATACCTCCACGCGTTCCTGAGAAAAAGGGTCTTGACAGACAGGCGGACGAACGGAAAATGAAGTGATCCTATAGAGATATATTGTTTTCCTTTTGAGGTACGGAACCCTAAAAAGTAAGTTGGAGTCTCGTTTGCCACGAAATGTATGGAAAAAGCTTTTTTCGATTTCCGACTCTTCTAGTAATCAAACCTCAGTCTAATAGTTTTTTGATCCTCATAAGAAACAGGATCTATTCGTAATTTTTTTTGTTGAGGAAATTGCGCATTTTTCTGCTGCTTGTACGTTTCTTTCAAAATCTGTGTGAACATGAAATCGGTCATGTAGTTACAACAATTATGGTATTCTTACAGCCCCATCTCAAAACTCCACTCTGTTATGTCATTATGATTGACTGCTTAGCCTCATAAATATATAGCGTGATGATAATCATTTAAAAGGTTAGATCTGTAACTATCTGCAATGTTCTAACCTGTTGGGCTCGTCTTTTTACATTTTGCTGTAAACTATAGAGGAATACAAACATAATGCAATATTGCTCACCCCCATAGCAAATAGCGTGATAATATATAGCCTCGGTAGGCTATGCATATATATTCCCTGTGTCTGGTCAGTCGGTACTGACCAGACACAGGGAATATATATGCAATTTTAACAGAATCTATCCAGTAGAATTTGCGTGATGCTGGTGGAACATACATTCAGACAAACACAAACATTTTAAAAACTATATTTTAGAATAGATCCCTGACCTCGTTTAGCAGTTACTTTTTTAATATTCAATGTACAGTTTTGACTTCGCTAAGATTTTATTATATGGATAGATGAGATAATGAGCGTCCACCAAGATAATGGAGCTTTCTGAATTTCTGATTGTTATCAATGCAAAATAGCGCGTGGCTTGAATTGTACCTTGTCCAGAAAAAAAATGTTTCCGAAAACGTAATTCCACTTCTTGTTCTTCCGGCTGTTCTTGTTCTTCCGGCTGTCGCTGAAAACCAACACTTTTTTTTTTTTTGAGGATTGGAAATCATCAAATAACTTCTCCAGCTCTGGGCGGAGCGGGAGGGTGTGTCAGACTCTTACTGACTAAAACCCACCCGTATTCCTTCCTGTTGCCATAAGTTCCTTCCCGCGACCCCGGCAGGCATCAGCCCTAGTGGACCCCTACATTTGTGCTGACATCTCTTTGAGGCGCGCGTGGAATACGACGCGCCGTCAACCCGGGCCTGGTCCTTGCCGGACGGTGAGCTACCCATTGCTCACCGTCCGCAAACCCGCGCCTACGGTAGCCGGAAATCCGCCTGGGATTCCCGACGCCCAGGGCATCTCCTGCGGCGGCTAGGGGCGAGAGGGCGCGAAACATGCCTTTCCCTCAACCGTCCCGCCTCCTCCTTCGCGAGCATTACTGCTTCGCAGAAGGAAGTGACGGCTGCCCATGCCTTCTCGCTCCGTACCATGGCCTGAACCAGGGCCGGACGCGAGAGATCTCTGCCGCCGATCGCCTCCACGAGGGAACGGCGGTGGTCTGCTCAGGCCGGGCAGACCTCCACCGTATGCTCCACTGTGTCCTCCGGGTGATCCACGCAGTGGTGACACCCGGACGTTTCCTCCCGCCTTATCCGACACAGGAACCTCCCGAAACTGCCGTGTCCGGTGAGGACCTGCGTCAGGCGGAAGGTGAGGACGCCGTGGCCCCTCTCTAGCCACTCCTCAAAGACAGGACTTATCGCCGCAATCGTGGCGTGCCCAGCACTGGGTTGCGATAACCGTACTTTCCATGACGCCATGAGATCCTGCCGGAGCTCCGTCCGCTGTGCCGCGATTTCTCGCGGCAACGGACTTACGCCCCGGCGTTTCGCCTCCTCGCGCCACTCCCATACGTGCGCGAGGACTTTTGCCTCCAGATCCCATGGCGGAAAACCAACACTGGGGCTTTGTCTCGCATAGAGTCGCAGCATTATGCTGAGCGATGGCCGTTTTGCGTGGATGTGACGCATATTTCCCCCCACTTGTTATTTCGTGTTTGTTTTCTTTTTTGCGACATGTTTACCGCAAATGAACGTATTTTCTTTCTTTACGTACTCCTTTGTGTTGTATGGGGATGAATTATATAATTATTTCGCAAGTAATCAGAATACTATCTTCAATCAAGCCAGGCAATTATTTTATAGATTGTTCCCACGGTCAAATCAATTATTGTTTTCTCTGAATTAGGTCTATTGGTACTTGAGAATAAATTTTCATTTTTTTTTTACAAAAATATATTTATTTAAATATAATTGTATTACAATCATTAAAACAAATTGTTGAAAACTATTTTCTAGATAGCACGTCAAGACAATTTTCTTAAACTTAAATAAGGATAAATTATTTAATTTCTAATTAAAATTAAATAAATTAACGGAACATTTGTATAAGCATCGCTGCTATGAGGAGGACTGAAGAAGCAAGGATGGTGGAGGAAGCACCCCTAGTTGCAACGAAGTTGAAGATTTCAACAGCGGCTTCGTTACCCCAGTTCAAGTTATTTACGGCTGCGTCAACTACAGCCTGACCAGCAGCAAAAGAAGAACTTGGCAACTGCGCTTGTGCGCCATACAACCACGACCGGAACTAAAAATAGAAAACAATTTATAGCAATAAAACTTAAAAACTGAAAACTACTATGTTACTAAAGAAACGATGCTTTCTTTTGACACATACAGTCAGCGGAAAAAATATCGGGACGAACCGACTGTTCAAAATGATCTTTACAACTAAGAAAATTAAACTTTACCTCAATTGGATAAAATTCTTGTTAGAATGACAGTGGTCGTGTAGGTACTTTCTTCATTTTGAAACAGTTCTTGTGTCATTGAGTTAATATTTAATTTTTATAGTTGTTTAGATCATTTTGAACAGTCTGTTCATCCCGATATTATTGACGCTGACTGTACAAACAACGTTATTTTTCAATATTATGGATCAGAATGTTGGGCCACAAAAGGGATGAATGAAAGGTAATTGCATTCAGCTGAGATGAGAATCCTAAGAGGGATGTGTGGTGTGACACGACCGGATAGAATAAGAAATGAGTATATAAGAGGAAGTCTTAAAGTGACACCGGTGACTGAAAAGCTGTGCGGAAATAGGTTGTCATGGTATGGGCATGTGATGCGGAGGATAGATGGAAATATCACCAGGAAAGTTTTGAGTATGCATGTAAATGGCTATACGAATAGGGGAAGATGATTTAAACGATGGATGGACTGTGTGAAAGATGGTTTGGCTAGAAAGGGAGTGAATACCGCGATGAAATCTAATATGTCATCTAGTATGGAAGAAAGGAACTTGTTGCGCCGACCTCATATAAATTGGGATAAGGGCAGGAGAATGATGAAACAATGTTATTTTTCATGTGTCTGTGTTAAATGTTGAAACTTAACGAAATAAAGTAGACCTAATAAATAACACTTACCGTAGCGATGTCCTGGAAGTCAGTCAAAAATGCAGCGAGGGCGTTGATGCAAAGGTTGAGGTGATCTTCACCACCATATCTGTCAAAAACAACGTTATATGTAAATCTGAGAACACATGTGGCTTTAACTCAATTTTTTTAACTTTTGGAACTAATATTACCAATGAAACTGAACGCCTTCTGCACATCTAAGCCTCATTCAAAACTGTCAGTGCCATCATTGTTGTGTAATATTAACACTGATAGCTCTTGAACGCGGTCAGTTTCGTTGGTGAAATCCGCACTTAAGGTGGATCCGCAGTGGTATCCCGCGAAATTCAAATTTTCTTTTCCATAAGAGATTTGAGACTTTTTCTTTAACACCTTTGCAGAAGATCGTGTATAGAACTTTGCGGTTGCTACGCCGTAGCAGTGGCTACGCCGCGTAGCAGATTATTAAACTGCGTTATGTATTTAACGCGGCGACAAATTAAAATGAATTTGGGATTAAAAAATAATTAAAGCCGTTAGCAAAACTAGTAGGTTGGCAGCTACAGTGAAGGATAATTATAAGTTGAAAATAGCAGTTTAATAATTAGTTTTTAGGTTTATTTTAGTTTCAACTGGGTCGCGTTGTTGTTTTGGTAGCTGAGAGTCACCAACAATAAAGAGGATCTGGCGCTTGGCGGCCGCTGCCGCGGCACGCTCGCTTTGCTCACTCGCCTTCGCGTTAATGGTCACTGTTCTAAACTAACCTAATCCAAATGATTCAATAACAGTAGATGGTATCATACCAACCACAAACTATTTGTTTTATATTATTAGTATTAGTATGGGTAGTTACTATATTGATTGTGTGAACTAAATAAAAAAATACTTAACTTTTGCTGATTTAGATTTAAAAATAATATATAATCGCATTAATATACAGGGTGTGGCATAAGTAGTGGTCCACCGTTCAGGATTCGATGAACCAGATAATTAACTATAACAATTAAAAATTTTAACCCAAGAGTTACGAAAATATTTCCTTTCTGTCTTTTATTTACGAAATTTCTACCTTTTATTACAAATTTGTTTGTAGTTTCAACAAAATTCATTATTTTTGCATTTTGATTTCTGTTAATTACTGCTGAATACTAGAGCTATCATGATAAATAATGATTTTTTTGTGTAAATTTAGCTCTTTTGAAGAAAAAGTTGGTTCTTCTCTAATTTTAACCCCAATTTTTACATACCATCGAAACTCAAGGGCGATTTTTGTAAAAAAAACGTACTACACTGTCAGTGCCCATTTATTTAATAATATGCCTACTAAATACCAATTTCAAAATGGTATCACTATAACAGATCCTATTATTTATCAAAAAGATATTCAATTTTAATTGAAGAAAAGAAGATTTTCATTAAACTACTTTTTTAAACTTTACTGCGTTAATACTTACGATATTTGCAAAAAAATACACTACAGTGTCAGTGCCCATTTGTATAAAAAAACTACTATTGCAGAGTTATCTAGACCTAACTTGTTACTTTAGGTATTTGAACAAAGAATTAAAAAAAAACAAATCACTTTATTTATCATTTATTATTAATCTTTGTCATGATTACAATCATTAAAATTAAACAAAATGTTCAAAATGGCCACCATTCGCAGCTATACACGCTCTGCAACGTCGAATAAACGACCGTTTAATTCGTCGGGCATACCCGCTTTCGCTGATTTCTCTAGCTGCTGCCTGGATTCTAGTCCTCAATTGGTCAATGCTAGTGATTTCTTTGCTATAGACTTTTTCTTTTAGGCAACCCCAATAAAAGAAATCTAGGGGATTTAGATCTGGCGAGCGTGGTGGCCACAATATTGGACCTAAGCGCCCTATCCACCTATTTGGATACGCTGTATCAAGGTGCTCTCGTACTCTAACAGCGTAGTGAGCGGGACAACCATCGTTCTGCAGCCACATGTCTTCTTGGACTTCAGGAACGACACCTTCCAGAAGCAAGGGCAAGTCAATTTGCAAAAAACTTAAATATCTTTCTGCATTTAATGTTTCTGGCGGCTTGTGTGGACCGATTATTTGTCCGTTAATGATTTCGGTCCAAAGGTTTATTTTAAATTGATACTGTGATCTGTCTTGCCTTATGAGATGCGGGTTTTCTAGCTGCCAGTTATGCAAATTATGTAGATTTAAATATCCATCTTTTTTGCAGGATGACTCGTCGCTCCATAGTTAGTATTTTATTAAAAAACTGCGGGTCTTCTCTTAGTCTGCGTAGCATTACTCTACAAAATGTTACTCTCAATTGATAATCTCTTGGTAGCAATGACTGTACCCTTTGATAGTGGTATGGGTACAGTTCATGTCTTTTGAGTATTCGATGTACAGATCTAGTTGATATGCCAGTTCTGCGACTTAAGACACGGGCCGATGTTGAAGGATCTTCTGTAACTAAATTCATTACCTCTTCATCGTTGTGTCGTCGCGGTCGTCCTTCACCTGCACCGCCTACGCCTGTGCCAGGTATCCTTCCCTTGGTCTATGCGTTATGCACTCTTCCAAAAACTCGGTGTTCTGGATGTCTTCGATCGGGATATCTCTCCCGATAAAGTCGAGCTGCTTCTCTACCGACACCTCTGCATTCGCCATAAATAAAATGCATGTCAGCATATTCGCGCGGTGTGTACCGAGACGTTTTTTAATTGTCACTGTACTGTACGTTTGTCCAAATCGTTGAGCAAGCCAAAGTCACCAGTACACGTAGCCAATATCGCAGAGATCACCAAAACAACAAGTCCAATCAGTAGGCAAATTAAACAGAGTCCGGGGGCAGGCACGGGTAAAAAAATGGCGGAGGTAAACACAGGCAGAATAAAAACGAAACGCATACGACGCACGACACGAGTGACGAGATCGTACTAAATCATTTCGAGATTTCTGAAGATTTCAACGTTAGTAATGAAAGAGATAGCAATACCCTACCATATCTCTTCCTTATCACTCCTATTGTGCGTAACTCGATTGCGAGAGCTTCAACCGGTTTTTGTTAACAAAACAAACATGTCTCAGGTAAAAAAAGGGTCAGGGTTTTTTTACCTGACATGTTTGTGCTTTAACACAAATGACATTTGAATTGTAAACAGTTACATTGTATCCGTTTTTTGAGTTTTTATACGTTTTGTAATAGTATTAACGCAACAAAGTTTAAAAAAGTAGTTTCATGAAAATCTTCTTTTCTTCAATTAAAATTGAATATCTTTTTGTTAAAATATTGGATCTGTTATAGTGATATCATTTTGAAATCGGTATTTAGTAGGCATATTATTAAATGCATGGACACCGACAATGTAGTACGTTTTTTTTACAAAAATCGCTCTTGAACTTGAAGGTGTTTTAAAAATTAGGGTTAAAATTAGAGAAGAACCAACTTTTTCTTCAAAAGAGCTGAATTTACATAAAAAATCATTATTTATCATGATAGCTCTAGTATTCAGCAGTAATTACCAGAATCAAAATGAAAAAATAATGGTTTTTGTTGAAACTACAAACAAATTTGTAAAAAAGATAGAAATTTCGTAAATAAAAGACAAAAAGGAAATATTTTCGTAACCCTTGGGTAAAAATGGTTAAAATTTTTAATTGTTATAGTTAATTATCTGATTCATCGAATCCTGAACGGTGGACCACTACTTACGCCACACCCTGTATATCGCAATAATATATATCGAAAAAAATAATAAGTTATTTTTTTAGTAGCAATAACCCTTTAAGTTTTTAGTCGCCTGGAAAATAATTAGCCTTAAAACACTACTCAAAAATTCGTTGACTTTAACTTGCTATGCATTGTAAGTTTACTACAGGTACCTAATTGATTTGTATCTATAAAATTTCATGTAAATATATTTTAATATCATGTTTTGCGTCTTGAAGTAACGGTTTTATGGAAAAAGAAGATTTTTCATCAACAGTATTTTTTCTGTAAAAATGTATTGAAAAACAACCTATTTCTTGTACATTGTCTCCGCATTAGCAATTACCTCGCATATATAAATCATCTCCGTAAAATTACCATAAATATTAACTGTGGCGTTCCGAATCATATGGAACAAATCTAACTAAGAGACATGTATTAATTACTAGTTGCGCCCCGCGGTTTCACCCGTATAGGTTTCAATCCCGTGGAAATATCGGAATAAAAAGTATTCTATGTCCTAACCAAGGTCATGGTCTATCAATGTGCAAAATTTCATCCAAATCCGTTGAGCCGTTTTAGCGAGAAAGCGTAACAAACAAACAAAAAAACACTTTAATAATATCGGTTAGGATAGAATTCTTATTCTGTAAATACATAATTTTGTTATAGTCGCGAATCATATTTTGACCAAGATACAAACTGACACGACCTGCAAATTGCAAAAAACGTAAGAAAATTTGAATTTCGCGTGCTACAACTGCGGATCTACCTTAAACAGTAGTGTTTAAGACGCTGACAACACCTAAACCGCGGTCCCTGTCAGATTGCATAGAAAAGAAAGAGAAGCGCGATGACACAACGCGTGTAATTTATTGCAAAATATGAAGTAATTATCTATTTACTCAAAATTGAGTTGAGTAATCGAAAATAAAAAACAACCAAGTTCTGCATTCAAATAAGACGTTCTTGTTATTAATTAAATACGTAACGTATGTTGATATTTGATACAGATATTTTGGATTAGAACTCAAAGTAAGAGGTTAGTTTACCGTTAGTTTGTATCGAGATTTTGTTTTTAAAACGTGTTTTGGTAACAACCAAGTTCTGGGAAATATGTTCAAAATTAACATATATTTTTTCCGCTACCACAAACTATACAGCTTTGGCAATTTTTTTTCTTAAGATAAGCCCATTTTTGTCAATTGGGTCTTGTCAGCGCCTTAAGAATGTTATCCGAGCCCGATATAAACACATTATATTAAATTAATGTTTTTACTATATAATAATAAACAATACTTACGTGGATGTAAGTGCTTGTAAATTAGTACTGAGGAAGCTAAGAACGACTGGTATGTTCTTTGGGTTGCCTCGCAAGGCAAAGAAGAATGCATTGGGACGGTCGTGAATACGGATTCTGTCGTTGTACATGCTCTGCTGCAGGTAGCTGTAATAAATAAACATTATTAACAATTGCTGTTTTACGGAAACTGGAATTTAGAATATCCGGCAATTGTCATGTTCAGTTCAAATTCCATCGAGCCTCTAATAATTCCCATTTTGCGCTCCTATAAATATTATTGAACACTCTAATATATTGATAGAGGAGCTCATGGCTTAGTAATAACAGCCGCTCGGGTCAATTCATCAGGTTAAGCTAGGCTTGCCGAGATTGGTTCGTGAATGGGTGACCGAGACTCCTCCGTGCCTCGGAAACCACGCTAAGCCGTTGGTACCGGCTGTCATTCCTGGATCTTTGAGTCGTTAAGGGTCGTCAGAAGTCCGAAAATCTGACGAGGGGGCCAAGGGGGTCAAATAGGCAGACGCTCTATGTAAACTACAGGTATTCTGCTGCATCCGGATAAACTGGAAGATGACCTTAACTTACTTGGTAAAAGGCTAGGCAGATTGATTGCCTCTAATATCGGTCAGATCAACAATAAAGTCACTATATATAATCATAAACTAATAATTATGAACCCATAAACTTACTGCTGAAGAGAGGCCTGATCTCTGGTGCAAGCGAGAGCGCGGAGCATGACCACCATATCAGCGGTGTTCTCCGAGGCGTTGTACCTTGCGAACAAGAATTCGTAGTCGGTGGCGTTGCCCTCACGAAGTCCCACGCAGTAAACGTGATGACGGAGATTAACTGGGACCCTGGAAAAGATCATATCATTAATACCTTGATTATTCAAGTATAATAACAAAGCACAGAAATATATCACCACGACCGGAACAAATCCCACATTTCGCCAGTTATCTTTATCTCCCATGATACAGGGGGCGAGCATATTGCCATCGACAGGGCATACATTCAGACTCCGGGATGCTATTAAGAAATTCCTGATTGAAAACCCGATAACACTTTGCCCGACCTGGGAATTGAACTCAGGACTGAGCATGAGGCTCAGCAGTAGCGCTTGCGACCACTAGACCACTAGGTAGTCCAATGTACATGTTGGTTAGACAAGTATAGTAATAAAAGAATACCATCAAATAAAGTTATTACTCGTTTCGTTCATATTCGTCGTATATTACAACGTGCCGCTCATATATTTGAGTACGGTGCTCAAATACACGAGTGGCACTTAGTCGACAGCTGCAATTGCTTCTGCCGTTAACGCGTGCCACTCGTGTGTATGTTTACTTAGGACAACAATTTCAAATGTACGTATATTAAGACGTCATCATAGACGTCATGCTCCCCAGCAACCCAAACTTCGAAAATACTTTAAAAAAAATTACTTTAGATGTTTAAGAGTCACCTCAATTTGATTACGCTGTAGAGCATCTCTCCAGCAACCCTAAGTTAATAGCTGAGGAAACTTAGGTAGATGCTTCTTGTATTTATGAAGAAGTGTCTAAAAACAATTGTACTTTTGTTTTTAACATAGCTCTTGAATAACCATGTGGCATGTGTAGTCTCCTACTGCTATGCAGCAAGTGCACAGAGTGGTTTTCCAAGTTTGCTGCGCGGTTATTTTTTTTGCCAGCCATGCATTCGTACGTAAACCCTGGCGTTTTAAAATTTGCAAAGATGTCAAAAAACAATGGCTGCTCGAAATTTAGATATACTTTTTATTTGGTTTAGTGATGTGGTTGTATAAATTTTTAATTCCAGGGGTGATCGATGTTACAATTGTAATTATATTATTACCGCACATACTCGTAGAGTAGATTAAATTATTTGAATTTTTATAATTTCCATTTGTTTTTATTTTGAAAAATTACTCCATATTAGTAGTTTTATTGATCACTTTATATCTAAAAAAAATACGAAAACCAAATTGCAAAATTTGTAAGCCAAATAGCTTACAAATTTTGCAATTTGGTTTTCGTATTCGCTTCTTCTGCCCTCTAGACATCTAGACGCTAAGATATAGACTATAGTCTATGGTCTATAGTCATCCGTTATACACCTACGATATATTTTTTTTAATGCATATTAAATATTCTTTGTACATACATATTGTCGATAGTTATTATGTCACATCACATAATTCAATGACAAAAATATTTTTTACGAGACAAATAGGATGTCAGTCGTTTGATGTTTTGTATGAATTCAAAAGTTGTCCCATATTTTCACTATCATTGATGAATATGTGGTATATTTAACAGTTTTCTGGTGTTCCACAGGATGAAAATCTGATTATATGTGTGCTATTAGGCGCGATGCGACGCGCAGAGATCTCTTTCTATTCCGAAGAAAGTTCAATGTTATTGGTTTTGGTTCCCGAGCACCACCTCTTGTATAGCTTGGCTGTGGGTCATAGTGGATGATCCCACATTTTCATACCCAGTGAAGATAGGTAAACGTGTGTAGCTAAGTCGTGAGTTGCTGTTAAGTGGTGCCTTCAAATGAAAAGAGAACACTATCACTTACCCAATAGATGTGTTTTGCCTGTGCGCGGTCCATTTTGCCAAGCTGTCATCAACACATCCGCTGTGACCGAGGGTGCAGGCGACGCTCATGATCTGCATTCTGTTGAGAATTGTGGAGGTGGAGTCGGTGGCGCGTTCATTGTAGCCGAGGTCGTTGATGACGTTATTGAGGAGTCCACGCATGTAACTCTGCAAAACAAGAAACAAACATTTAAAATAGTTTTGTTTGCATATATTCTTGGCGTTTCAGTCACGGGCTACTGGATTTTAGAGGCATGAGAAACAGGGTGAAAGGTCCTCATCCTCCATTGAAAAGGGAGGAGTCTTTGACCTGACAAGTGTTGTGTCTGTTGTCTACTGCCCACGATGGCTGGTTTCGGGCTGTTGCCTATATTATGCTGATTTCGCGGTAAACTTTGCATGCGCGATGCAGGATTTGTGTGACGTCAGATGACATGCGTAATTCGTATATATAACGGTGGTATAGCTATCGAGCTATTACCACCGGTATAAATAGTTTTAATATTATGTTATTATGTATTACTATACGCCACACACGTGCTCCAAAAAATATTTAAATACTCATTTGTACGATAATAGTAGATGGTACAACTAGTGCATAAAAGAAGCCATTTTAGCACGAGACGTTTATATCCACCCGAGTTATTTTCACTCACACTCTGATTTTCACTCGATTCCGAGAAAACGAAACAGGCATTTAGTATATAAAATCATTTAAGCAAAATCGAAGAAGAAAATAGTTAATTCCAGCAACGAAACTTTTTAAAAGTTTTTGTTTTTTCTACAACATGTGTCATTCGACTTGAGTACTTCATACTGCCAAGTCATAAAAATGTTTCTTTGGTTTACGGTTTTACTGTTTTATTAAATTGACGATAGAAAACACGGAAATTATATAAATTAAAGCAAATGAAATTAAATAACGAATTTAATGTGCGACGTTGTATTGTGCATTTGTCTGTCGGGCCTGATTATCTAAGTCTCAGAAAAAAAAACTTTATGCACTAGAGCATAAAAAGCGACTATGTCGCCTACGCACAACATAAAGACGAACTTTTAGAGCATGAGAAGTGAAAAACATATTAATACTGTGATACGTACAGTGAAGGCTTCGTGAGCTCTAGGAATGTGTTCAAGGCGGCGCTGGATCCAGTCAAGCTGGGTAAGAGCGCCACGCCATACGTAGAAGTCAGTCTCGCTCCTCAGGAAGTCAAGTACGTCAAATGCGGTGGTCCTATTGAGGGTGTTGGAACGCACGAAGTACAAGACATCGTTGACGATCTAGTGACAGACGAAAAACATATTTGAAAAGTCATGCAAGGTTAAACAGAACTTGTTTCTTGGTAGCGAAATGTAACCCTACAAATATTTGAGTATTTGTAGGGTCACATTTCGCTACCAAGCTATTTGATATACCTACAGTCAGGTAGCTTGCAACCACTTTTAAACAATGTTGTGAGATCGCTTTTCAAGACATATGACACTTAATGACATAATCCGCCGGTATCTTGTCAGCATCAATGTGCCTGCTCTTCTTGAGCCGACTGGCATTGTCAGAGATGATGGCAAAAGACCTGATGGTGTGTCTTTGATTCCGTAGAGTTTGGGACGGATGCTTATGTGGGACGCTACCTGTGAAGACACACTGGCACCGTCCCACCTCCAACGGGCTACTTTTAAAGCGGGTGTAGTGGCAGAAAATGCCGAAAATCTGAAAATTATTAAATATAGAGGCCTTGGCAGAGAGTACAACTTTGTGCCCTTTGGCGTCGAGAGCCTCGGTCCGTGGGGTCCCAGTACACATAAGTTATTTGCGCAATCGTGAAACGTCTAGTTTATGTAACTGGTGACCGAAAAGCTGGCGAGTTTCTCGCGCAACGCATCAGCAATGCAATTCAGCGAGGAAATGCCGCCAGCATCCTCGGTACAATGCCTCGAGGACCTTTTTTAGGTTTAACTTAGTTTTAATTTAAGTTAGTTAATGTTAATAACCATCATGTAATTTGATTATGTAAATGAAACATTAAATTGGATTATTAAAAGCAAAAAAAAAAAAACTGAGTATTCCGAGTTGTCATTTTTTTTACATCACTCTTTAGGGCCCGTATTACACATCCTCACTCAAGACTCAAGCATCCACCCATCAAATGGCTTTATACTAGTTTTAAGTAATGCTTGAGTCGTGAGTTAGGTTCTGTCATACGGGTTTAAGTATACTATAAGCTTAAAAAGTTATTACGAACACAAAATAAATATTGGGAATGTAGTGTAAATATGAACACTTTTGCCTGCAAAGTACTGCGGTTATTATTTTTATCCGATTACTAATGATTAAAAGAATAATGTTTTACAAATTGTAGAGACAAATACCTGAGCCCTGTTCAGCTTGTGAATGTTCTGCCTGTTGTTACTCTTCAGATAAGTTGAAATTAGTTCCCAGTTATTGATATCGTAATTGACACGGTACAAACCTAGAATAAAAATAATGTTTATTTTAATCGTAAATATAATATATCTACGCTAACGGTACGACGTGTCGATAATGGAATATAAAAATTCAACAATACTATCACATTGTGTTCGCTTCAATCTTTTTGTCATGATGCAAAAGTACATTTACTCATAATTATCGTATTTCATGTTAGTTTTTAATTGTGTCAAAATGCATGCCTTTGCTGTGCCAAATTAATATTCTTCTTTCTTTCAAGATGTAGCAAGCAATTTTTATGATAAAGTGTTTAGGCTTTATACGTACCAGACTGAGCAATGTTGAAAATAACAAAGTTGTTTCCTGCAGTGCTGCTTAGGGTGGTAGACTGTGTAGTGAGGACATGCCTAGGTCTGGTGCTGTTGAAGTCAAGCTGACCCGCTTGGGTCCAAGTAAGAGGAATCTGCCATGTCTGGGCGGCTGGAGTACCAGAGAGCAGATAACGACTCTGCAACCAGGATAATAATAGAATTAATGATCGAAAAAATGTAAAAGTACTTTAGATTATTAGCTTTGTTTTATGTAGAATAACAATAATTACCTATTAAAATATTATTTCTTTTGGAAATAACACCCCTAGTTTTCTTTTAAGTGATATGGGCATGGTAAAGAGATGCAAAATCACGGCAAAATAAACAGTTTTGTTAAATGGAAGCGTTAGTTTTCGCATAATGTTGTCTTTGTACCTTGCCCTAAAATGCACATAATGCAGAAACACCATTCAAAAGAACTAAACCAACTTAACAATTTAAAGCTATAAATAAAACTAACCTGAGTGATGGTCAAAGCACCGGTTTCGGCGTTTCTGTTGACGGACACGACAGGAGAGCCAGCGTTCTGGATCCAGCTGTCAAACAATGCTTCGATATCGACGTTAGGGAAATCACGACTGTACGTGAAATCCTCAGAAACTGCCAGTTTGAAGGCTTCATACATGTCTGAAGGAGTACCGAGGCCGTAAGCACTGGAGAAAATAAGAGAAACTAAATTATCGAACATTGTCATTGGTCGTATGTACCATTAACCTTTTGGTGCACTTATACAGAATTGATGATAAAAAACCGGCCAAGTGCGTGTCGGACCACGCACAGTGAAGAGTTCCGTAGCTGGGAAGTTGGTATGCATTTATCCCAAAAACAAACTTAACAATGTAATTGAAAAACATGTTCTCCCATACATTGATATATGACACAATCAATTCTCCAACTGCAAATTTAAGTTGGTCGACTATTACTCGTTAACTTGTAAAGCCCACTTAGCTGTGATAGTTTTTCTTTTAATTTCATTATTATGTACTACTGCCATGAATTTCTAACAAATCTATAATCAACCATTTACCACCAGGGGGGGGACACTTGACTCCTAACAAAAAATAGCACTCTAGTGCTTAATCCAACGGCCTACCCTACGATTCTCCAAACTATGGGGTAGATGACAAAATATCATCCCCACATTACGTGTAAGGGAGGTACCCTAAAAAAAAATGTTTTGCAAGGATTTATTTCAGCACTTTGTCGGTGTGATTAATATGTATACCTATGCCAAAATACAGCTTTCTAGTACTAAGCGTATCTGAGGTACAGCGGGTACAGACAGTCAGACAGACGGACATGGCAAAACTATATTCCTTGTTTACTACGGAACCCGAAAAAAGAAATTAACGTTTAAAAATATTGGTTGTAGTTATCTGAATATACAGGCTATTTAGATAATATAAATTAATTAACAGTATTTTATCGCTTCAACTCTTCTGTGGAACAAATAAATCATAATTTAATTGATTCGATTATTCAACTTGGATGATAAGCTTTACAAGAATATTGTAGATGTTCTGTGTGAGGCAGCGAGGGAATCTAACAAAGTACACCAGTGACCAAAGCGGGGTAGTCCGTTATGTGGGTGGAACAAACATGTTTGAGACACGCACCGAGAGGCCAGGCTTGGTTTCCAATCCTGAGTTTTGGTTGATCGACCGAGCTCTGGTACTGTTTACGATCAAATGCCTGCCGGGGTCGCGGGAAAGTTCGAAAGGGTTACCGAGGCCCCTGGTAACACAGGCAACGGAAGGAACACGGGTGAGTTTTAGTCAGTAAGAGTCTGACACTCCCTAGCTCCTCCCAGAGCGGGAGAAGTTATTTGATAATTTCTCACCCAAAAAAAAAGTGTTGAGAATCGGCTTTGGGTATCATGACCAGGGGAAGCCGCTATTGCAATTCACCATGAAGCAAGTAAGGTTGGTGATAAAGTATGAGTAGGAGCAAATCCCCTGGGCATGATGGGCTGAGCATAGAACATCTAAAATATGCAGGCATGCATGTGCCGAGGGCCTTATTCTATACGATGTGTCTCAGCCATTCGTATTTACCGGCAGACTTAATCAAGACCATTGTCATACCCATCGTGAAGAATAAGACAGAAGACATCCCGGACATAAGCAATTATCGCCCGATCTCTCTTGCAACTGTTGCGGCTAAGGTGTTGGACAGTATGCTGGACTCATATATGGTAAAATATGTAAAGTTGCACGATGCACAGTTTGGCTTTTGTCCTGGCCTATCCACCGAAAGCGCTATCCTAGGTGTCAAGCATACTGTCAAGTACTACACTGACCGTAGGACGCCTGCTTCCTTAATCTCTCCAAAGCTTTCGATTTCGTTTCTTATGATGTGGTTTGGAGTAAATTGAGGAGCAGGGGTATAGCGGATGAACTGCTCAGTATATTTATTTACAGTTTTGGTATCGTAGCCAGACAAACAGTGTTAGATGATCTAATGCGCTCTCGGAATCATACGGGTTGGAGTGCGAGGTGAGGCAGGGTGGTTTGTCATCTCCCCGGCTCTTCAATCTATATGTCAATGACCTCATAGCTTAGCTCAGCGGCATGCCCAAAGTTTGTTAGACCTACGCTGCTGCACATGAACAGGTCTATCATGCCAAAAAAATGTGAACATATGGTATTTGGGGTGGCAGGAAAGTGCCGGGAAGATGCCCTCGAACTTGCCATGAACGGTACGCCAATACGAAGCGTCACAAAGTTTAAATGTCTTGGGCATTTTATTACCGACGACCTCAGGGACCATAGAGACATTGTTAGGGAGCGTAAGGCTCTGGCGGTCTGGAGTAATATGTTGGCTCGAAGATTTGCTCGGTGTACTGACCAAGTAAAGATTTAAAGCGTATTGTCAGAGTTTTTACACAGGTAATTTTTGGGTCAACTACTCCAAAAGGTCGCTATATGTCCTACGCGTCCAATACAATAATGTTTTTAGGATGCTGTTGCGACTGCCTCATTTTTGCAGTGCCTCAGAAATGTTCGCGGTCACCCATACCGATGGATTTCATGCTATTATCCGCAAAAAACGGTCTCACTCCTAAGCAGAATAAGAGGCAGTCACAATAGCATTCTGAGGGCTGTGGCGGCAGATACTTCCTCCGCCATTATAAGGCAATTTGTGCAAAGACTTATATTATATCATAGTTCTCCATTTCTCGTTCTTTCTAGTTGTTGGGTGGTCTTCTCACTAATTCGTCTGTAGTTTCAGTTACTTACAAAAGTATTTTAAGTGAAAACCTGTTACTAACATTTTATGGATCTTTTAGTTGTCCGAATTAAAATGATGTATTTTTTTTTTATTCAAGAGTGAAGACGTCTCTGGCCAGATAAAACTGACACCTAAACTGCCTCTGCATGTATACGATGCCATAGGTTTTAAGTACTTGTCAACAACAACTTACTTGTCTCTCAAGTAATATCTGAGAGCATTCCTGAAGGTCCTAGGGCCGACGAAGTGCTCCAACATTCTAAGGACGGAAGCTCCCTTGGCATAGCTGGTGACACTGAAGTGAGCACTGATAGAGGGGTTGCTGGACACTCCGGTCCAGTTCATGGGCTGAGCGCCCGCACCAGCGTCATGGTTGAGCGCGCTGTGTACGTAGTCAACCACGAATTGGTCATCTAATTCTAAGCTGGGATCGGCCTGTAATCAAATATAGTTTGTCAAAGCCAAATTTCAATGAGATCATTAACAAACTGCTGCGGCGCTTTTATAAGTCAAAAACAGAAAAAATAATCAAATTGAATTGCCTATCCAAAAGTTAGATTTGGCATTGAATTACCTTTGTATGATAAAAATATACAAGACAATTTTAAAACTTACCCAGTGAGCACTGAAATATTCGAAGAAGCTAGCGAAGGACTCATTAAGCCACAGGTTACTCCACCAGAAACAAGTGACTAAATTGCCGAACCATTTGTGTCCAAGCTCGTGGGCCATGATAGTAGCAATGGTGATCTTGTTGCTCAAGTTGGTGTTTTCTGGGTCATACAAGAGGTACGCCTCCCTAAAATAAAACGACGATAAACATTTTGTAGTATTTTTGCGAAAATGAGACAAACAAGTAAGATATCGTTGCATCTAGAGTGAGCATGCAACTTAAAATGACCTTTGCCACATTGAGATTAAACCGTTGTATAATGTATCTTAAACATACCTGTAGTTGACCATTCCCCAGTTTTCCATAGCACCGGAGGGGAAATCAGGAAGAGCGATGTGATCGTTCTTCATCATGTTACCCTGTCCCATCTCGTGATACTGGATACCTAAGTAATCGTCCAATTCGTTGGTGATCTTGAGACCGATTTCGGCAGCATATTGGTGCTGGGAGGTGACTCCTTCACGAGAGATGATCTTGAAGGGTTTGGCTGGGGTGCTGGTTAATTCAGTAGCGACGAAGTTACTCACGTGGAAAGCGACCAGGTAAGCAGAGATGATTGGAGTAGGGAAGAAAGTTTCGCGAACACGGTCGCCTAGTCTGTTGAAGTTTATCAAATCAGATTTAAATAAAAAATACCACAATTTCATGTACAATTTTATAGAAAACAATTATAATACACAAGGAATTTGCGTGTGACTTTACTTCATATGAACAAAATTTACCTAGTAGGAATTCCTTAGGTATTAAGTCCGCCTTTTTACATTTTTTGCAACTTGTGCAAAATAATAGTAACATAGTTCTGCTTTTCAATTCATGATTAAATTTTGAATTAGTTGCAAAATATTAGTAGGTAATATTTTCATGTTTTTGGAATATGGTGTAATCTAGAACTCATTTTTATCTTTATACCGCTCGAGTACACGAGTGCTATAATTTTTATTTTTATTTTATTACTTTACTATCATAACAGTTACCTACCTATTCAGCTTCAATTGGAAAACGTTTAAATAAGTCTTATGAATTGCATCCACATTGCATCTTATATTAATAATTAACATAAAAGACCAATATATCATCCAAAAAGATTTGAGCGAGTCACTTGCAATTAAAAGAAAAACTACGAAGTACAGAATTACCATACTCACTCTTGGACGCTACTGCGATCCATATTGGAGTACGACTGGCCAAGGCCGCGGTCACGGGTGATAGAGATTGTGAAGCGAGACTTGAATTGGGGCTCATCGAAGCATGGGAACGCTTTCCTGGCGTGGAACGGCTGGAACTGAGTGGTGGCGTACAGCCTGCAAAAATAATCGAAAGTAAAGTTAATCAATCAGTCAATATGGTGTAGATGGCTTGTTTTTTTTCTATTTCAAAATCACCACCTCCTCCCTACCCCCATCCCCGTGGGAAGAAGGCGTGAGTTCATATGACTGTTTGTACTTGTATCAACAACTATAACTTTGCTAGTAACTGCATTCTTCCGTGAATTTCTTATAACATGGGAATTTTGAAAAGCCCATGACCTTCTGTGCAAAATTTCAGCTTTATGGGTCCAAGGGTTCGAGCATTGATGAGACAGTGAGTGATTTAATGAGTGAGTCAGGAATTTTCTTTTAATATGTTCAGATTCTGCCAACCTGCACTGGGCCGTCTACCAACCCGCACTGGGCCCGCGTGGTAGATTACGGCTTACGGCCTACTCCCTTTTGGAAAGAGGAGTCTTGTGTCCCAGCAGTGGGAACATTATAAGCTGATTATGTATGTTTAGATTGATTTAACGGATAACTTAATTCAGGACAATTGCTTGGTATTATGGAAGAAGAAAACATGCCGCGCTGACCCCAAATAAATAGGAATAAGGCCAGGAGAGTGATGACTTGCTCGGTAAATCACCCCCCCTCGTCCCGCCATATCTGTATGTCTTTCTGAACGCGATAAACTCAAAAACTACCAAACGGATTTTCATACAGTTTTCAGAAATGGACAGAGGGATCCATGAGGAAGATTTATTTGTTTTATTCACTAAGGCTTTTTTTGTTGCGTGGGAAATCATCAAATAACTTCTCCCGCTCTGGGCGGAGCGGGAGGGTGTGTCAGACTCTTACTGACTAAAACCCACCCGTATTCCTTCAGTACATTTCTATAGTAAACATCGTGATGCGGCGTATGGCGTCACGCTGTAAGCGGCCGACATCTTTTGTAGGAGATTCACTGAGGCTATGGTCTCCTACAAACGATGTCGGCCGCTTACAGCGTCACGCCATACGCCGCGTCACGATTTTTACTATAGAAATGTACTGTTGTGGTCTCTTTCACATGTAGACGTCAGCGTCTTGACGTCGTATGCGGCATTCAAACGCTTTGCGTCGCGTCTCTAGTTATTTCGAACCATTGCAGCGTCAGGTCGTGAACCTGACGCTGCAATGGGTTCGACGTGTTCATTGTTAGACACTCGTGAGCAACGACTGCAGCGTCGTTCACTGCGGACGTATTGACCGCCGACGCTGTGCGTTGCGTTCTGACGTCGATGGGAACGTTGTCGCAGCAGTAGCATAAAATAGGAGACCAAAGCCTAAGGTTTTGTGTACGATGTTTTATCAAGCGCAAAAAAACCGTGCGAAGCAGGGGCGAGTCGCTAGTTTTAAATATAATATAAAATCTCACCTCAGTTGATTGTTATGGTAGTAGTATCCCCTGTAGAAGCCTTCGTCGAGCGGGTTGGTGTTAATCCTTCCGTTATAACGGACGGTAATGGTGTAGTTGCCCCTATTAATGGGTGCAGCGAAGTTGATGTATATGAGCTCCAAGTAGGAGTCGATTGTGAAAGGATCTGGGACTTGAAGGTTCACATGCTGATTATTGGTATTGTTGATAACATTTATACCTGTGATTAAAACCACATTTTGGTGAAACACAATCTGCTGGAGGTTGTCTTCCTGTACCTGGAGAGGAAATAAAATCGTTAATTAATCAATTCAATTGTTTCTATTTCTTTGTTTTTTTTTAATAACAGCTCTTGACCTTGACCTCGATAGGTGGAAAACAAGGGATGAGGTCTCAAATGGAACGAGCGTCTATAATTTATAACCTCAGTTTTTGGGTAAACTAAAATTCTTAAGAACTCAACATTATGATTAACTTTAAATATCAGGCCAACCCTGAAATCGCGGAACAAAATCAGCTATCCCATACTTGTGTGTTCACATAAATCTACAATAGGTATAGGGTATAGGCTGATTTTTCGTGCATATTACCTGCGGTTCAAGGTAAAATATGTTTAATTCAAAACATTTATTGACACATTTTACTTTCTTGGACTTTAACCCTTATTCAAGTATAGGGAAATTATTTCCCACCTGACTGTGTTATACATATGTACTTTTTATTTCTATACGTTAGTCGATACCTTGAAATATTTTGAACGCATCCTATGTTTTTAATATTTACTTTAATTTGTGCCAACCCGTTTGTCCCAAATGCCATTCGTCTAACGTCAAAATATGTTCAAAGTGACAGTTATACTTTGGCGCTAAATTAGAATTTTTGTAAAGTATTATTCGTCAAACTTGCAAAAAAAGAAAATTGTAAGTACATAACTGTCTTTATTTTTATTGCTAGAAATATTACGTAGTAAACAGTGTATAAAACTAATAAAATTTAGTAGTTTTGAGAGTTCAATTTTGGTGGGAAGTTTTTTCCCTATATCCATTTATGAAACTACTAAATGGGAAAATGATTCCCTAACATCGCGTTGAGTTAATTGTTAAATCCATATATATATATATATATATATAAAATGTTGATTCAGTCTGTTTGCATTGAAATTATCATTGATGTTTTTTAGAGACGTGTAGTTCGAAAATGTCGGCGCCGCGGCATCTCAAAAAACGAAAAAAATATTGATTAATATTTCCGAAACAAGAAAATTACAAAATATGTTCATAATTTATCTGTAAATTTTAAGCAAAGCCGGAAGCAACAACTAGTCACGCGGGCATTATAGCATAGGATATAGGGACATAATTTACCACGCATACATTACAGAATATAGGGAAATAATTTCCCACCAAAACAAAACCTAAAAAATATAGGGAAACGTAAACCCACCAGAAAAACAACAACTTACACTGTGTTTTTTTTTTTAATTATAGATATATTAAAACTACCCTTCAAAGTGAGAATAAATCCATTTAACATATTTGAAATGTCTTGTATCGCGCCGAATTTGTTAAGCCCCGCGCGTCACCGATTCGGAGTCAAACAATAGAGAATCAATTGTGTCTCATTAGCTGGCATTGACCAATTAAGAGTTAATATAAATGCGTTTATCAGGCGTTGAATTTCTGTTGTGTGTTGATATGGCTAAGCCTTCTCCAGGTTTGTGTTTTTATGACTCTATTGATGTATTTAATCCACCTACCTATCATTTTCTCATAGGAAGATGTGACGATGAATACTATGGGAAATAAATATCAAAATATATACAGGGTGTCCGGTAATGAATGTATAACCTTGAAATAGCATTCAATAGACCTTATGGCCGTTCTAAAAAATATACAAAAGAAAATATATACCAAGTAGTACCTAAGACACCGTTTTTTGAAAAAAATACCGTGTAACTTCTAGTCACATTATTTACTGCGTCTATGTCGACGAGAGAGATAGTCAACGTAAAATATTATAAAAACAAATAACTGCTGGAATTCATTCATTTGTGGTCGTGGTGATGCGAATGTAAAATAAGGCAAAAAAGTACTTTAAAAAAAATCTTATGCACAGTACTTGGGAATTTTTTTATTTTTTGTATTTTTTTTAAGGGTCATAAGGTCTATTATGTGCTATTTTAAGGTTATCCATTCTATACCGGAAAACCTGTATATCATCGGCCTAACCTTTTCACAACTATGTCGGGGTCGGCTTCCAGTCAGTATTTTACATGGAGCGACTGCCTATCTGACCTCCACAACCCATTTACTGGGTGACACGATACCCCTTGGTAAGACTGCATACGAGTGTATATCTAAAAAATATAGTTACATCAGGTACCTACAAAATTCCGTTAAAAGTAATCAATTAAATTGCAACACGGATTTAGATAATATATCACTTAACTTAGTCACGATTTTTTTTCAGTGCTAGTTTCAATATAATATGATAATAATCGATAATTACGATGGGACGGACTAATTTATCACCGGATAACGATAATCGGAATAGTGCTGTAAAAATTTGATAAAAAAATATATTAAAGGGATTTTTTAGATCCATAAAGAAATATTACATTTAGTTACAGTAAATGCTTTAAAGTCTGACGACCCGCTACAACTGTCAAAGACCCACGAATGACAGCCGGAACCAACGGCTTAACATGGTTTCCGAGGCACGGAGGGGTTTGGTATTTAAAGATGGTCACCCATCCACGGACCAACCACGGTAAGCGTAGCTTAACCTGGTCGATCAACCCATGCGGCTGTTATTACTTAGTCCCTAGTCCCTAAAGCGTCGTCACTAGTGGCTTATGCATAAAAAAAATCTAGCTCTTCTTTCCTAAACAAAGAAAGTCGGTTTCGAGTATGCGAGGGTGGCGGGGTATCAAGGGGGTGATTCTTATAATATTAATAATATAAACCCTTTAATTCTGATGTTTTTTCACATTGTAGTTTACAGAATATCTCCTAGTTCAGTGTGCTTCTTGGCAAAGGCCTTCTTCATTTCACACCTTCCACTGATTTCTCTCTCGCTACAAATTAAAGCTCACAGCAAGTCCAAATTGGACATAAGTTGCGAGAGAAAGGATTCTTACAATAGTAGAAGACAAGTTAATCTGGCAGAAGACAAACCAAGCCTAGTTAATTCAAAATATACTTACATAAACATTCATCTGAACAATTCCAGTAAATAAAGCCGTGTTGAGGTCCACGTCAAGGTCGACATCAATATCAGTAGGCTGTACCACGTCACTCAGACGGTATCTTTCTAGGTATAGCTCAGAGTCGGTGTCAAGAAACTCCAAGTTAGACCTGAAGTCCTCCTGAGGGATGGCGGTAACCGACCCCAGGAGAGAACAGAGGACGGTCGGAAGCAACATGTTGGCACCTACAGAAAAAAGTCATAAATGGCTGGTCGAGAATCAGGTGAAGATAAAAGTAAGCTTAAAAGAAAGATTATTGTAAACGTCGATCTTGTTTGTGATACTTAATATTTTAATGTAGGTTGATTTTAGTGTTAAATCTACGAGTATAGGTTCCAAGTTCAAGGAAAAATCTTTGCAGTTTTTGTGTTTATGCTCATAATGATGTGAAATATAAAGGCATCAAATCCTTTAACGATAAAATAAATACCTTATTCCAAATTGGGTACTTAAGGAAAGAAAATTATCACCTCGATGCACCGCAATTTATTTGCATATCACGCTTAATCAGTAAGGCTGGGTTACTGAGTTACTGTATCAATTATTGTATTAAAATACGACTTACCCATAGCTGCCCCGGACGGTACCAAACGAGCGACTAGAGAGGCATAGTTAAAATATTATATATTTATCATTAATTAGTTATTTATCTTTATGTACCTACCATTAATATTTTCGATGAACGAGTTTAACCCATTAATTCCCAAGGGTAAAAATAAAAACATATTTATTGGTTTTATTGTTTATTACGTTTATAAATACATCCAAAAAGATAAAATTATAGTAAAAAAAAATATTGAATAATTAGTTTACATTCCGCAAAATGTTGCGTCTAAGCAACGTTGGGATTACTGGACTTAAATTTTATTATCAAGTCTAACAACGTTGGAGTATTAGCGTGAGTGAAACATTTTAAAACAATCGGCATGAAGATGTACTTGACATTTTTTACACATATAAATTGTTGTACTTCGACACTGTCGACATCTTCTTCGACGTTTATTTTCGTGCTCTTCTATGACATGACCAGTATTATCGAAGCTAATATTGGAAGGTAACGCATTTTTGGATGGTCTTCCTAGATTTGTATTTGAATTACCCAAAAAGTGCGAATTATCTGCAAGTTGGGCTTCTTCGGTTTTCATCAAACTTACAGCAACGTAAGATTTGAATTCCAATTGACTCAAAGATCGCTCATTTGCCAGGTTGTAAATTTTCCACGAATTTACCAAAACACTGTCTATCAAATTGATGAACAGTGGCCACCACCACTTTTTCCCACTTACTCGAATCCTATAATTGGCTATTCCATTATCATGGAGATCTACGGCCACCCATATTTTTATTATAATCTGCTATAACCTGGGGCTGTGGCACATTCAACATCTTTTTTTATTTTTCTATCGTAACGTTTTGCTGTAACCAATGGTTCGATTTTCGCGTTGTTAGTAGCCACATTCACCACAGAATTGTCATTCCATCGAACCAACAGTACTTCATGTTTTTGGTCAAAGCTATAGTCAAATGACCCTCTCTCTTTTTTCTGAAGACTTTTCGTATTTATCAATGTTTTATTCATTGTTCTATTTTCTCTAATAGTGCCAGTGGCAAAATAATAGCCTTTCTCTTTCAGAATGCAAAACAATTTATGTGAAGAAAAGAAATTATCAAAAAAAAAATGCGAAATATTATGATGTCTGAATGTTAATTATTGAATATTATCAGTGCATCAGGATACTAGTAAATCAATACAATAACCTAAAAAGTTTACGTGGGTGTTCAATAACGGACAATAGGTCCAGAACAATATTTTCTCCTAGACCTAAATCATTTCTAGTGACGTTACTATTCTTTCCGCCATATGGAATAAACTGGTACAGATAACCATTTGAACTACACAAGCACCATACCTTGAATCCAAATCTTACAGACTTTCCTTTGATGAACATCTTGCAACCATGACGTCCAAAATACGGCACCATTTCTTCGTCAATTGATAAGTTGTGTGAAAATATTCCGAACTGCATATTTTTTTGGTTTATTGTATTGAAAATAGGACGCAATTTAGCGAATTTATCATTTTGATCCAGATTTGCATTATCACATAAATGAATATTTTCCTTTATAGAGTCGAATTTGTTACGACTCATACAATTTCTTCTTTCAAAGAATGATATCCAGTCAGTAATAATATACCAAAAAAATCTTTTGAGTTCTGCTACCGTGAGGGTAAATAAATGACGGTTATGGTCACAAGCATATTTTTTTGAAAAACCTACAATCTGTTCCCAAACTTCATCACTAAAATATAGGGAAATACTTTAAAAGGTGTTTTTCCACCTACACGTTCTTCAATATTCTGTGTCATTGCTGTTTCGTCACTTGTAAGAAAATGTGTATAAGTTGGATGTTCTTTTTTCCAGTCTGGAACACATTTTGGTGACTTCTTCGGCAGTCTTGGCTTTTTCGAAGCTGAAGGACCGGGCTCACCTTGCGTATTTTCAGGCTCTGCGGGTAAATCGGTGTGGATTTCATACGTTCCAGCGATATCAGTGGGCACTCTATTGTTTTAATCACCTAGCGCGTCATCGTCTAGGTCTTCCTCGTCTGTAAGATTGTCAACCGTCGGGGGGATGTACACGGCATCGATTTGATTGGCATCTTCTAAATCCTCTTCCTCTTCTAATATACTCAGAACTTCTTGAGAAGATATAGATCGTTGCCAAGCCATTTCAACTTTTTACTTTTTTTCACTGATTTGTGTACACTCACTTTTCGTTTTTAAGAATTACTATGTGACACGGTTAGCTTGACGTTCTATAACCGACTAACTAATAAAATAAAAGTGCTTGTACTCTTTGTATACCGAGAACCCATTGTTTACAATAAATTTCTAACATGAATGGCAAGCTGTGTAACAATAACAACTGACAATTATTTCTCCCAACGTTGCGCATACGCAACGCTTCCTGGAAATCTAAAATAAACAACACGTGTAAGTAGTTTTGTCCAACAAAAGGGTTTATATCATAAATAAGATATTGCTAAAGCTTTATAAAGTGTAAAAAGTATAGCTTTATTTCAATTAATATTTTTTATGATTGGATGAATCTGTCAATCTTGAGATGACTCAATTAGCAGTTTTTGAAAAATAAAAATATTATATATTTGTATTTAAAAAAACATTTAAAAATTTTTTAATCATCTCTTAGTTATTCTTCTCGAGACTGGCTTACATTTCATAGATTAATTTCCTTATTTTTAAAACAAAAAAAAAACAAATTTGAAATGTTGCGCTCGCGCAACGATAAAGATGGGTCAAAAGCATGTCTGAAATCCACAGTTATCGCGTAATCAATTGATAAGATACTTTTTGTTTTTCGTGTATAACTCTGATATGTAATTATTCACTGCTGGTTACTCATTTGAGGAATTGAGTCGTATTTGTATGCACATCCGTAAGCAGATAATATGTGCTTTTGGAAATTAATATACACCTCTTCAACTCGACCTACTATCACCATCAGTTACAGTCTGGGTTCTAGCTTATTATTGAACTACGATAAATTCTCATCCTATTTTCAATGAGACCTCATTATTTCAATATTTTCGGGGACTAGTTATGGTAATTCGAGAAAAAAACAAGAGCATCCTCCTGTACCCTCAAAAAACCTTTAAACTATTTTAACACATTTGAAAAAGCAAAACGACAATGAACAACAATTCAGCATACTCTTTATGAACGAATTCTGGAACGAATGTAGTAAAGAATGCTTCAGCAATGACACTAATTCCATTTTCCATATCTTGACACGCGGCAGCGTGTCAAGCCAAGTTCAAGTAACAGAACTGACGAGCAGCACCGTGTGTAATATTATACGAACCATTTGGAGCCACTTTTGACCCCCTCATAACTCAAAAACTATTGCATATAAACGTGTTAAATTTGGCTCATATATTGAGACTTGCCAGTTACATATGTGCTCCAATTTCATAAACACGTCTCAAACGGTTATTTAGATATTAACGTCCAAAAATCGACATTTTTATCACTGACTGACCTACTGATCAAAACTCCAACCCAGTTCCAGATGACATAGAAAGTTCAAATTTGGCATGCAGATAGGTAATTACCTATCTGCATGCCAAATTTGAACTTTCTTTCTTTCTACTTTTCTTTTTTGAACTTTGAATACAAAGGAATAAATCAGAAACTGGTATTTTTTTTATAATTTTATTATAATTTTTCACTTAATTGATTCTACATATTAAGAACACTTAGCTTATACTTAGTGCCTGTAACTGTAATAATGTAAGAATCAGCAATCAGCAATCAAAACTTATGACAGCCGGTCTTTATGTGGATTTGAAGGTCTCCATGTGAATATATAACGAGTTTAATACCACCCCTATTTTTTTTTTAATCCTAATATTTCCGTTTTAATAGTTATAACTAAGAGCATAGTCGACTTTCGTATTTATTACGTTATTACCTGGGATTTAGTATTATAACCCGTCAAAAACATAAATGTGAAATGAGAGCCAAGTTCAATATTATGATATATGCCTTGGTTGTTGACTTCAACGACAAAAGAAGTGAAATCTACATGGGTGCCAAGTTCAATGGTCAACAACATAGAAGAGTTGAACTCCGAAGATACCACTGTGTTCTTAGGCATAACTTTGGATGCTAAGCTTCAATGGGGCCCCCATATAGATATGTACATTGTCAACAAAGCTTAGCTCTGCAGCATACGCCGTTAGAAAAATTCGTGAACTAACTGATTTAGACACAGCCCGTTTAGTATACTTTAGTTATTTTCATAGCGTAATGTCATACGGTATTCTGTTATGGCAAAATGCCGCCTGAATTTCGTCGGCAATTTATGTTTTACAAAAAAGGGCAATTCGTTCAATTTATAAATTAAGTCCTAGACACTCCCTCAGAGACAAATTTAAAGAGATTAATCTAATGACTGTAGCTTCTCAGTATATTTATGAAAATCTTTTGTATGCACATTAATTTGTTTAAAAAAAAACAGTGATATCCATAATGTAAATACTAGGAACAAACACAAATTTGTTGTTCCCACAACCAGGCTCAAAAAAATAGGCAACTCATTTAGATGCCAATGTATACTTTTTTATAATAAACTTCCTAGCCACATTCAAAAACTAAGCCTTAATAAATTCAAATGTTTTATAAAACAGAAACTGTGCCTGAAAGCCACAACTGATACTGTATGCTGATACTGTTAAAGATTATATTGGGGACAAAAAGGCTTGGGATTGAGCTGCTCCAATAAATTTACAGTGAATGTTGTTTGTTTTTTTACTTTTTTTTTTTGCTAGCTGTTTATTTTTTCTTATTCTATATAACATTTTATATAAACAATGACATGAATATTTACTTTGTAAATTATTGTATATTATTTTAATCATTAGGAATGTGAGGACTATGGGGGTCATTGTTCTTTTTTTGTCTCTTAGCTGGTTTTAATGATGGTCTGGCAGTTTGAGTACTTTATGCGGCCTACCCAAATGTGTCTTTGGTATCGTTCGTCAAATCATTGAGCTCCTTAAGTTTTGAGTTGAGCTGCATGATAACTGACAAATGCGTGCACTGACTGAACAGGACCACTCAAATCTGTGTGGTTCTTTCCTCAAAAGATTATTTTAGACACCAATCTACATGGTCTTCACATGATCTGACCAAGATTATGTCTGGACTTTAAAAGAGGCTGTGACCTTTGAGTTTGTTTCGGCCTTTCTTCGCAGAGTACTCAGATAGGAAACGCCGACCTCATCTAGTTTAAAAAAAAACATGTTGACGTGTAAAAGTGTTTGTACAAACCTACTTATAGAAATAAAATGATTTTTTATTTATCATTTACATTTACAGTTGGAGAAGTGACTGTGACAATTATCGATGTATGGGAGAACATTTTTTCAACAACCTACACTACAAATTCATCCGATCTACAGAAGCATTCATTCTTCGTAGTCCGACACACACTTGACCGGTTTTTTATGATGGATAGAATGGCCGCTACAAAAGTCAGAAATCACAAAAAAACTTTTTCCATACGAGTCTTTAGGGTGCGACTCCGCGTCAGTGGAAACGCACCCTGCGCTTTCCACTGACGCGGAGCTGGGCGGAGTGGAGAGGAGCGGACCGTGAATTGGCCAATCACAGTGCTCGAAATCTGTGGAGTGGAGATTTCTGAAGTATTGTTGAACGTTCTAAATTATTTGAGATCCTTATTTTTCTTATGTCAGAAACCACAAGTAAAATTGGTACTATCTACATTTTGTTCTAAAAGCATATAAAATTGTAACGCGGATTCGTTCGATCAGTGTATCAGCGTTATCATTCGATCAGTATTCATCAGTCAGTGTATCAGCGATGTGACATTAGGTAGTATATGCAGGAACACAAGCAATGAGAAATTGTTACTGAAGACTGCGGAGTCAACCTCAGGACTAACTGCTTCTCACACGGACAACTGGACGTCACTTACTTCTGTGTCACCAGTCCCAAACCTCGAAACAGGAACAGGGAAGTTTTATAAAAATTAAATAAGATCACGCCTGCATTCCCCGAAGAGTTAGGCAGAGGTGTACCTATACAAGGTGTTGTTTTGGATCTGCAAAACATTTTAGGAGGTAATTATGTTAGTGATTCTCGACCCGAATCAACAATAAAATGGGCAGATATTTTTTTTCATTTTATTCTTATTTACAGAAATTGGTAAGTGTGATATCCCCTTTTTAAATCGCGGAAAAAAATGATAAAATTTAAAAATCTAAAATAAAAAGTATTATTGATTATTGACTTGGTATCGTATTGTTATATGATTATTTACGAGTTTCACAACAACCTCCTGAAATGTTTTGCAGGTTCAAAACTGCATCATGTATTACACCCACATTTCGCCAGTTATGTTCAGGTCTCATGCAATAGCGGGCGAGTCTTTTGCCGTTAACCGGGCACAAATCCAGACTTGGACTGTTACTGAGATATTCCAGACGGACAACCCAATGTCACTTTGCCTGACCTGGGAATCGAACCCAGGACCTCATGTTCAACAGTAGCGCTTACGACCATTAGGAAAACGTCCTAAAAATATGGCTGTTATTTTATTTATTTATTTAATACTTTAAGCACACAAATATACAGAGGCTTTTGATACATTGTGGTGTCTTCCGACGACTGGTGACGACTTAAAAAGGAACGAAGTCGCGGGCAGAAACTAATGTCAAATAAAAATGATTGTTGTGAAGGCTTCATTGTTTTGTATAAGTTTAAAATAAATACTTTAAAAGTCATTTAAGGAATGAAAATATATGAAAATTGACCATTCTTCATCACCTCATGTCCTCATCACCGAGAGCCCAAAAACTTAGAAAACTAATACAGAAAATAGTTCTTTACTTCTTTTTTTTCTGTACCTAATCTATAAATACAGAAAACCTATTAAAAGTCTATGGTCTATCATGTATGGTAGTCATGGTAAATCTCTTGATATTGTGGGTACTTTAAATTTGCAGTTGGAATGTATGAGAAAACATGTTTTTCAACTAAAATTTTAAGATTGTTCTTGGGATAAATTATTTGGTACAAAAAATATGGTAGATTCATCGTACGGAACCCTCACCACGCGAGTACTACTCGCACTTGTCCGGTTTTTACGTATATTCTTTATCTCTACAAGCTTTGATTGGATCTTGATTTGATATCAAATAAAGGTAGAGACTATATTACATGTTGTGTAAATATTAACATTTTTTGAAAGTCGGTGATTAAATGATAATTGATTAATAATGATTTATAATTTGTCATTATCATTACTGCACAATCTTACGCTGTTTCACTCATTCCTCGGTCATTCTCATCCAGCTACTATTAGCGACCCTGCGAAAATCGTCGCTCAGCCTAGTCTGGAAGGTAATTTTCAGTGTACCTCGAAGTCTGGCGAATTTGTCACGGACGATGATCACGAGTTTGATATGTGCGGGTATCGCCCTCTTGTGACCTTAATATTGTCCCAACGGTCATCAGTACTACGGCTAATAATGGCCTGCTGGTCGCCACTCTGGCTTTTTTATTGTATGGGCTATGTCGATGTCGACTATTTTAGTTCTCCGTCAGATCTATTCATTCCGGATTCAATGTCTCAGAAAGACGAGCAAGCATATTGTCTTTTTAATACTATTGTTACTTGTATGTATTTAAAAAGTTTGCGAAGTTTTTTTTGGTTTAATTTTGATTGCAAAATAATTAGCATTGTAGGGTTGCTGGTTGTTGAATTAAAGCCCCGTTGAACTTGATGATGATTTATTGGCAACTTAACTTATATTTACATTAAATCATGTGGCAACCCTAAGTGGAGGGATGAAAGGGATTGCGTGGCTATCGCCCTTCAGACCTCCCCTAGCTGACAAGTTTCCTGAAGACTGCTAGGCTATCGAAGCAGGAACTAGTCGTACTAAGGATCAGAGCTGGCTGCGTGGCTACCGGGCTCAGAAACTCTAGCTAGTGAATCACACTTGTTCTTTTTTTTTTTTTTTTATGTATGGCATCTCGTAGTTGACCTTGAGAGGTCGTGACTACTTAACCGGACTTTCCTGTGGCTGCCTTAAGCGAACTCAAAGCCTCCAGCCAGGGGCGTCACACTTGTTCGAAGACAGCTCTGCTTATAAAGGCGGATAGTTTACATGTGTGCACAATAGCTACACGTAGTTGTCTGTAGTTGTAGTGCAGATAACTAGATAGATAGATAGCCGGGTGGCGCTGGCGCAGATTGTTGCACACAAAGATTGTAGATGGCGTCACTTGTCTACGGAAATCGTTCGTAGTAGCTGTCTTCTAGTTTATGAAGCCGCTCATCGTAGTGCTTAGGATAACTTATACTAGATGGCGCTGTATGTTTGTTACAGCATTATTTAAATTAAAATGCTCTGAATACCTATCGGTATAGTTTTGCTGCTCCAATTTAAAACTGGGATAGTAAAAGAATTGAAAGTTTCAGTGAATTTGCAGATGGGTTAAAAAAGTCCGTAAAAAATGATGTACTTCTTGTGTTTCATGATCTGGGCACAAAGGATATATTAAATCAAATCAAATCAAAATATTTTTATTTCACATAAACCTACATGGGCACTTATGAAACGTCAGAAGCTAGGTGCACGGTTACAATTGGTCGTTTCCTATCGAGAAGAGCCGGCAAGAAACTCCACGGTTACTCTTTTAAAAATAATTAGTTTTTACAATGTTTTCAAAACACATTGATAACAGGTATGGAAGGACAGCGTAGGCCTGTCAAGAAGTACCAGGTACTTAACAAAAAATAAATGGTCTACAAGTCTAGACTATTAAGCCTACAACGTTCTCACATTCACAAAATACACAAAAATCTATGTAAAATTTTAATAAAATATTAAAAATAAAAACCTATTTAAACCAAATGACATGTTTGCCATTACAACAAGTCTGAATTAATATCTTGTCCACAAAAGTCACTAATAAATAGTTTGATATCAAAATTGTGGGTATATCATTATACAGGGTTACTGGTAACTCGACGTATTCCTTGCAGGACGTCATAGTAGGGTTAAAATGCAACAAATTAAGCCACCAAATGTTCTACCGAAATTCAGTAGTTTTTGAATTAGTTAAGAGTTTTAGTTTTTTAATGAAAAATCCCAGATTAAACCATTTGAAACCAATGTAAAAATGATTTACGGCGCGACTGTACTGAAATTTAAGTTATTATCATAGTTGACGCCGTAGCAGACCTTTGTTAATAATTAAAAGTTCAATAATGCCTAAAACTTTGGCAAATATCACTAACAAAACATTTAATTTTTTGTAATTTTTGCTATTACTTCATAAAAAATGTGGTCTAGTGCAAAAAAAAAATACTACGCCTGGTGTACAAATTACTAAGAAAATATCCTTGTCTTATCAGCTATCTAAAAAGGTATGAAAGTTAATACAAAATCATGGACTACATTATGAAAATCGTTTTTGATTTAGTACAGGCGTGCGATTCACAAAAAGGTGATTATTCGAAAAATCAAAAACAAAATCGTGAACATTATTATTCTTTTTAATCAATATTAAAAACTTTAATTACACACATTTCACACGTCTTGTTCGATGTGCTGCCCTCGGTTTCGAATACATGTTCTTATTCGCTTCCTCTACTTCGGTTTTTGTTATTCTTGAGGTGATTGTTGCCCTCATCTGGTCCGCCGCATTTGTAATTCTCTCCCTTAGTTCTTCAATCGAATTTACTAGGGTTAAATAAACTAGATCTTTCATATAACCCCAGACGTAAAAGTCTAGCGGCGTTAGATCAGGGCTTCGTGCAGGCCACGCAATCGGCCCACCGCGCCCTATCCATCGGTTTGGATAGTTTTCTTCCAGCAATTGTCGAATTGTGATTCGGAAGTGGGCTGGACATCCGTCATGTTGGTAAATCATGTTTGCTCTTCTTTCTTCCGGTACATCCGTGAGCAGTGCTGATAAATGATTTCTGAGGAAATCTTCATAAAGTTCCCCATTTAGTGTTCGGGGTAAAAAATGTGGGCCAATTAATTTGTCGTCAATAATACCCATCCAAACATTAAGCGAGAACCTTCGCTGGGATGCGGTTGGTTTCAGTTTTTTAGGGTTTGCTTCTGCTTTCGGTGCCCAGTAATGTAAGTTGTGGTAATTTGTGATACCATCACGATCAAAACATGACTCATCGGTCCACAGAATGTTTTTTAAAAAGTTTTCGCTGTCGACGTCGGCACTTAGCATAAAACGACAAAATTCAAGCCGTCTCGGCGGATCTCCTTCTTCTAATGACTGGACTGGTTGGTAATGGTATGAATGTCGGCCTGACAAGTGAACTACAGACCACACTTTCCACTGTGACATACCAAGCTCACGCGCTACGATGTTTGTCGATGTGTTAGGATCGTCAATAAAACGTTGAAGAATAAGCTCCTCGTCCTCAGCCGTGTATCTCCGGGAACGACCAGTGTCAACTTGCCTGCTTCTTTGGACGCTGCCAGTTTCAGATATTCGCCGATAAGTCGATCCGAAGACACTAACGTGGGGGAGTCGGCGGTTGGGAAAGCGAAGTTGATATTCTCGCCGCGCCTCAGCAGCGTTACCGTCACAAAGTCCGTAACAGTACATTATGTCAGCGTATTCAGGATTAGATTATGCAGCCATAGTCAGCGCTTATGAAGGCACAGCACAGCACAAGAGCAAGATACGCAGCAACAGTTAGGAAAATAGCCAGTAACAAAACACGAGCTTGCGCGACGTAGAGTTGAAACTAACTAACGCTGACGACCAAATTTTGCAAAATCGCACCCCCTGTCATGCCGAGAGAATAATAGCGACCAATCACAAAGCTCCCCGAGTGGTTGGAGTTCAAGCGCAGGTAAAAACTACGAATAATACGAATACGAAACAATAGGTTGACCGTCTCGCAATTTTACCTGCCCCCCATAAAACTCTTCTCTTCCCTGGCACACATGCAAAAGTATTGACAATCATACCTTTCTGAATAACTGATAAGACAAGGATATTTTCCTAGTAATTTGTACACCAGGTGCAGTATTTTTTTTTTGCACTAGACTACATTTTTTATAAAGTAATAGCAAGAATTACAAAAAATTAAATGTTTGGTTAGTGATATTTGCCAAAGTTTTAGGCATTATTGAACTTTTAATTATTAACAAAGGTCTGCTACGGCGTCAACTATGATAATAACTTAAATTTCAGTACAGTCGCGCCGTAAATCATTTTTAAATTGGTTTCAAATGATTTAATCTGGGATTTTTCATAAAAAAACTAAAACTCTTAACTAATTCAAAAACTACTGAATTTCGGTAGAACATTTGGTGGCTTAATTTGTTGCATTTTAACCCTACTATGACGTCCTGCAAGGAATACGTCGAGTTACCAGTAACCCTGTATACCCATAATTTTGATATCAAACTATTACATTATTTGACATTTCAAATAATGAAAATATTATGTCAAAAAAGTATGTATAAAAAAAAAATAAACATCGTAATTTGGGAGCAGTTAATAGACATTTAGGTTCATAGTTTTGCCGTTTATGAGGTACCAGGGAAGCCACATACACAACATAACGTATTCTTTAATCTTATAACATGCATTTTTGATAAGGACACTTTTGATAGAAGATAGAATATTAGAATCGACAATTTAGTTTATTTTAGAAAGCTTGACAAAGCGACTTTGTGCTATACCACGTCCTAATCAAAAGCGATCGTCGCGCCAGTACGCGTTCGACGCGTTCGTTTGTATGAATGATGACGTACAAACGCGACTTGATTGATCGCATGACTTTGTGTCAGGATGCGGCCTTAAACCATCAGTGACCGTCGATTTTGTAACTTGTCGAAAGCTCGATACAGTGACTCAAAACACAACCATATACAATGCGCACAAATTCGAATATCAGTCGCTTAGCTTACCATCTATAGAACATAGTTCGTAAATGTGAAGCTGCATCGAAGCATCAATTGCTATGCGGACTAATGCTGACGTCATAAAGTCGCCAGATAGCGATGCAACAAAGATGACATTGCAAAACCACCAACTGCCCGCCGGTACTAAAATTATAAGCTTAAACATCAAAGAATTCGTTCAATATTTGAACACTAGTTTTGCCTGCGGCTTCGCCTGCGCGGAGTTTCGAAAATATCCCACGGAAACGTACTACTGGGATTAAAGTATACTGCGCTAATCAAGATTTATTCGTGTGCCGAATTTTATCCAAATCCGTATAGCCGTTAAATCATGAAAATGCAAAACCACCAACTGCCCGCCACAGACAGAGAGTTACTTTCGTTTATAATATTAATCTGTTAAGCCCCGCGCGACACCGATTCGGCGTCAAACTATAGAAAATCAATTGTGTCTCATTAGATGTCCTTGACCAATTAATATGGATGGATTAGTTTGGATAGATTTATTTATAAAAGTTGCTTAAAGTTCATGTTATGATTAACGTCTTCTTAATCATGCAGGTTTTGACGTTAAATTGTATCTCAACTTTAAACAATAATTTGACATAACTAAACTAAAATTTATTTTCTGTCCTTTTCTTAATTAAATAGAAAGAAAAAGATGCACTGAACTAAAATTTAGTTTAGTTTGTGAACAAGGGAATCGGCACCAATACCAATCTTGCTTAGACAAAACCACTAGAGCTTAAGGCGCAGATATATGATTTTAGTGACTTTTAAATCTGTTATGCCTTCATATAATGCGAGTAAGTTATGCAAAAAATGTATGTTAAACTAGAACGCATACACTCATGAATTCTAAATGTGAATATGTAAGTATTGTATAATAAATTCAGGATGTAAAGTCTACCCAAAGCATAAAAACGATATTACTTTCAAACTGCTTAAGTTATTTTCATGATTTTTTTTTTTGTATGAACAGACTATTTTATTATCTATAATTCTTTCTACAGAAAGAATCAGTAAGCGCGACGCACATTTGTATAGCCAAGTTCAACAGCGAATACCCGACCCATGATGCAAAATTCCGAAATATGGTCATTACGTAAAAAAGCTTTTGCTCCAGCTTATCTAGCTACACTTCAATAAGATTATAATCAGTGGTATGATGAAATATTGGAAGATGAAAGGATTAGGTGAGTGCAGTTTTAGAGACAATTTTTTCCCTCATCAAACCACTTCCTAGAAGAGACAAAAGTCTATTTTAAAACCTGTCAAATTGAAAAGATTCAGCACAGCATTTTTGGCGACGCCGTCACTTAATGTACAGTAGCTTTTAAGTTTGTTTTATAAAATAAGTTTATAGTTTTTATCATCATCTGCCTAGCCTTTTCCCAACTATGTCGGGATCGGCGTCCAGTCTTACCGGATACAGCTGAATACCAGTATTTTACATGGAGCGACTGCCTATCTGACCTCCACAACCCAGTTACTGGGTAACACGATACCCCTTGGTAAGACTGGTTGTCAGACTTTCGAGCTTCTGACGACCCGTACGACTGTCAAACATCTACAAATGACAGGCGGGACCAACGGAATAACGTGCTTTCCGAGGCACGAAGGGGTCTTGGTATGTAAAGATGGTCACCCATCCACGGACCAACCGCAGCAAGCGTAGCTTAACCTGATCGATCGACCCGTGCGGCTGTTATTACTTAGCCACAGGCCCCTCATATATTATATATATTATTGTTTTTATACTTACATTATGTACTAGCTGCGACCCGCGATTTCACCCGCGTAAGTCACGATCCCGTGGGAATATCGGGATGAAATATACTTTACGACCTAAAATTAAATTAAAAAATATACATTAAAAAATTCATGAAAATCGGTCGAGCGATTTTGGAGGAGTGGACCACAAACACCGTGACCCGTGAATTTCATATATTAGATTATGTTTTTATGGGCCTTAGTTGCCTGAAATACAGGATATTATTATTATTTTACTTACGTAGCATTGACTCTCTGGAGATTACCCTGCAGCCATTGGAACACCCTCATAGTGTTGTATTCGTTGCTAGTGATAAGTGAGTAAAAGAAACAGAGAACATTAGATATCAAGATATAACGCATAGCAAGTATATTATTATTTTAAGGTACGGTCAGCGACAAAAGTCAATTACCACTGCTATGTTTACACATCACAACATCAACATCATCATCAACTGCCTCGTTTTCCTAGTGGTCGCAAGCGCTAGGTACTGCTGAGCGGGAGATCCTGGGTTCAATTCCCAGGTCGGGCAAAGTGATATTGGGTTTTCCCATATGGAATTTCTTAGTAGCAGCCCGGAGTCTGGATTTGTGCCCGGTTGATAGCAATAGGCTCGCCCCCTATTACATAGGACTTAAACTTAACTGGCGAAATGTGGGTGTACTGTAGGTACATCTCTGCCTAACCTTTCGTGGAAAACAGGCGTGATGTTATATGTTATATATTTTTACACATCATCTAATTGGTAAATTTCGTTTTCGAAACATTGTATTTCAGCATTTCATAAAATACCTAAGAGTTATTTTAATAACATTAAGCTCAATAATTAAAATGTTAAAACTAAATTTGAATTGTTAATTGGCTTTCATCGCGGACTGTAGGTATTTATTCGTAATTTCTTCGTTTCATTGTGGAAAAATCGGTCGCGCTTACCGTCCACCATTCCTCCAGTTCTGGAAGCTTGCTGTAGCCGCAGTGATGCAACCCTGGTGTCCAACGTTGCAGAGGAAAGTCATCACATGCATACGGAGGAGATCATCCATGAAAGTACCTCCATTTTCTGTCTCGTTATAGCCCAGTCGAGCAACAACCGCCGTGCTCAAATCAATGATTTCAGTCTAAAAACAGATTTTTATATACATAATTATATTCAATCGTAAAATACCAATGATAACAAACTAAATTTTAAAATCGTACAAGAAGTTTGTACTTTGGTACTTTGCAATTAAAATAAGTTTACCCTCAGTTTGCTTAGAGCAAAATTGTCGTGAGCCAATCTTCTAAGAGCGAAGTTGAATCCAGTTATGGCAGCATGCCAAGGAGCGTACTGGTCTTCGAATTTCAGGAATGAGAGAATGTTAAACGCTTTGTTGTAGGTCGTGCTGTTAGATCTGGCTAGCAGGAATACGTCATCGACGATCTAGAAACAAAACAAAAAAAAAATGCTTATACTCGTATCAATTTTAAAACACATAACGAAAAATGATAGTCGACGTTGCGTCGTCAACACATGTCCAGGCTCATAGATAACCCTAAAGAATAATATCTTTCTTATCCTTAATATTGTAATAGCCACTCTGGGCTGCTATTGATAAATTCTCTATCTTTAGGGCTGAATTTTGCAATGCCAAATATCTTTATATCATGATGGCCCAATGGTGACCTTGCCTCTCAAGTACGAGGTTGTGGGTTAAAATCTGGACAAGTACCAATGTTTTTTTAATCATATATGGCATCTCGTTGACCTTGAAAGGTCGTGACTACTTAACCGGAATAAGCTTTGGCTGCCTTAAGCGAACTCAAAGCCTCCAGCCAGGGACGAATTTTTACGATACTAAGCGACTGCACGCTAAGGGCACCTCCTAAGGGAATTTCATTTTATTTAATTTCTTGTGATATAATAAACATTTCCTATAATGCACATTTGACATAATATTCATGTAGTATATTATTCATTTACTATAATATTCATAATCTCTAATAACTTTTAATATAATTTAGAAAATCTGATACGATTTTAAACGCCTGCTAGTATGGTGCTAGCAAAAATGCATCGCATAAGCATTAATTGCTACAAAAGTTTGCTTTTATGCGTGAGGTGGGTAGGCTCATGAATTTATAATTTTTCTTACTGTCATACAGTTACAGCGAAATTATTCATTGTGTGGCTGTTGCAATCTCGATATTTGTTTTAGATTTTAAAATGACTACTATTAATTATATTACATTCAAAAGTTCTAAAGGTGGACTAAAACTTGATGTAAATGGATACATTTATAACAAAAACAGGGAAGTGAAGAATAAAGTTTATTGGATTTGTGAACGACAACGTGAAAAAAAATGTATGTGTCGTGCCATAACAACAGTGAACATGGAGACGCAGTTACATACAGTGGTTAAATATGATGAGAACCACAACCATGATCCTGAACCAGCACGGCAAGCGGTGGCATCTATAATTGATAAAATCAAAACAGATTCCTGTCAGAATACCGTTAAGAAGACGTGTCAGATTTTACAAACAGCAAAATGTGGTAGTGATGAATTGATTTTGAGCGAGTTACCTTCCACGTCTGCGTTAAGACTGATAGTTTATCGTGAAAAGAAAAAAGGAAAACCTAATGTTATAGAACCAACAGATATTTACTTCCAAATTCATCATGATGAATTGAAAATCCAAAATAACAATTTTGTAATATGTGATGAGATATTTGATGATAAAAAAAGGATAATCATTTTTTCTTGTCAAAAAATGATGGAGTTTTTTGGAAGATCAAAACTGTTAATAATGGATGGGACATTTTATATTGCAGCTATGAATTTTTTACAACTTTATGTTATACACGGAAATATTTTTGAGGAAAATACACACACATATCCTCTTTTGTTTGCTCTTTGTACACATAAAGATAAAAAAAACATATAATAAGTTATTCTATTTAATTATTACTTACTGTAATGAACATGAGATCACAATTACGGTGACTAATGTAATAATGGACTTTCAACTTGTTGCAATGAGATGTGTCAAACAAAATTTTGATAACGTTATTATTAATGGATGTTTTTTTCATCTTGCACAATCTTTATATAGAAGAATACAAAGAGCTGGGAAAGCGGTACTCTATGGAACAAATACTAATTTTGCAATTGAAATGAAATGTTTGCTAGCATTGGCGTTTTTAGATGAAAAGGAAATACCCCACTATTTTATGAAGTTACAGGAATCCGTTTCTTCAGAAAGCACTTACCTTGTACAAATGTTTGGAAAAGATTACGTTTTAGGAAACGGCAACAAAGACCCTTGTTTTTCTCCAAAATTATGGAGTATTGCAAGTTTACATGATAAAGGGCTACCGAAAACCCAAAATTCAGCGGAATCCTGGCACCATAGAATTAATCAAATTATAAATCATAACAAACCTGGGTTTTATTGCCTAGCCCATGAGTTGCTTCTAGAATCCAAAGTAATATTGGGTAGCGTAGAATGTCTTTTTAATGGACAATCACCACAAAAAAAGCCGAAGTATTGTTTAAAGAAAAAGGAACGAATCGATAATATTCTTAAAAAAAAAAGGAATACACTGAAATTGATCTCCTTCGGGCTTTGGCCTCTAACTTAAAACTGAAATAAGATGTAATATTTATGTGATGCTATGTTTAGATTAAAAAAATATTGTACTGTTTTTTTTTCTTCGCTTTATACCCTATACACCTACCACCCTCAACTATTGTAAACAGTAGAAATTGGATGCAATCTGGACTTTAGGGCACCCCGACTCGGATAGGTTAGGTTAGAAGGGGATGGCGGGGTCGTGTGAGCGAGCGAAGCGAGCGAATAGACCCCGCCATCCCCTTCGTGGTTATTTTTTTATAAACCATCCAGAAGTAGGAGCCCCGCGAAGCGGGGCTCCGTCGACCAAGCCCACCCTCAACTATGCATTGAATATTTTAAGATTTGGTTAGGTGCCATTTGTTATTATATCATACATTACACACCCACGAACCTCGGCTTAGGGCGTTTTTGGGAGGACATCAAGGTGGGACAGGGATTACAACTGGATAATTATTATTATTTGGGAATTTAAAGCTACAGGCTCAGCTACGGCGCGGGCTGGCACTTCGTCGAGCAAGGGTTGGGGGGGACAAGTACCAATGTGACTTTTCAATATACAGGGTGACATTGAAAACATGCGACAAATCGAAATGGGAGATTGTACTCATCATTATGAACAACTTTTACTAAGGGACCAAAGCTACAATCCCAAAAAAAAAAACTGCTGTCCCCTACATTTATGTTCGCAATACCTCATCAAAATGTAGGAAAAGCAGATTTTTTTTTTGGGATTACAGCTTTGGTCCCTTAGTAAAAGTTGTTAATAATGATGTATACAATGTCCCATTTCAGTTTGTCGCAAGTTTTCAATTTCAACCTGTATATATATTTTCCGAGTTTATCTTGTACATTACTGACATCGGTCTAGGAATACATCGTAAGGAAACCCGGACTTATAGTTAATATAAGTTTGAAATCGCCAACCTGTCTTGAGCAAGCGTCGGTGATCAATGCTCGTGTATTCTCTGTATGAGAAGATGCCTTTTCCCTGCAATGGGGCAGGTAAATATCTTATACAAGGAATAATTTGAATGTTGAACAGTTTCGTTAGACGTCAATGTTATTCCCCGGATAGGTAATAGGTAAAACGGGCTAGTGTCCGCAACTCGACGTCAATGCCCGTATTTTGCGTACGGGTGGGAAATCGATTATTCGATCCACCCCAGCTCCTCAAGGAAGGCCAGCAACGCCTTGATGTTACTGACAATCTCACGGAGGGTATCTGGGTTACCGAAGTACTTTGCCCTGTATGTGGCGACCACCGGGCAGCTTAGTAGCACATGTACTGCTGTCTCGTCGTACTTCATGCAGGCCCTGCACAGCGGACTATCTGTGACTCCTATGACAAAGAGGTGTATTCCCCGGATAAAAGTCATCCGACTATGAAAAAATCAGCCCTTATAATGGTAATTTACGTACCTGCGCGCGACTGTATATGTGTATTGCCAGTCTGTCGCTACCCCTAAGAGCCTGAGTGATAAGAGCCCAAGTGATATCATCGTAGTTCACCCTGTAGAAACCTAAAAATATTCACCAGTATTAAAACAGAACTTATAAATCATTGAGAAAGTTTTTATTTATTCTGATAATCAAAAAATGAGAATTAATACTGCTTATATAAAAAGAAATTACCAGACTGTTGTTTGTTGAAAATAACCCATTCCCTTCCTAGACTGCTTCTGTTGATGGTCACTTGTGCAGTTATCATGATCTGAGAAGGCTTAAGGTCTTCGAAGTCAGGAGTGTCGCCTCTAGTCCAAGTAATGGGAATGTCCCATAGATCAGTGCTCGCAGGCTGACCCGCTTCGCGGAAGAAACGGGACTAAAAAGTAAACATTATTTTGAAAGCCGTTTAGAAATTAAACCAATACAATTCTAGAAACCCGATAGATTGTGACACTTACGTCCGGTTTCTGGAACGAAAATCAACACAAGAATTAGGAAACGAATTGTCAAGCGCACGTTAACTGCTGTGAAGGTTGACTGAATTCATTTGATTTGCGTTCAATTTTGACGCGACGTCGACGTTTTTGTTCCAGAAACTCTTTGGCTAATGAGTTATTCACAATGGTCACCCTTGGTTGACTGGTAAAGAAAGAAGCGTAAGGCACTAAGTCCTGTATACTGGTTCAATGCATAAAGTTTAAGTAAATTATTACTAGTAGCTCTCTTGGGAGTCGGCGAGTGTTGTGAATTTATTCAATATGGCTAATAATTTAATGTTTTGTGTTGCACGTAGTGTAAATTGTTTTGCATATTATTGTATAGAATCAATTTTTTTCTCTAACTGAACAGACAGGTGTGCTGCTGGGGAGTTTGTTGCGCCACTTCTTCTTCCCAGCTAAAGCACTAGGAAGTGGTGGGCGTTTTGGGGGACTGTCTTATGTAATTTTGACGTTTGAAAAGTTCTGATTCTCAGCCTAGTTTGAATAAATGACTTTTGATTTAATTTGATTTGACTTAAAAATCATCCGTTAATAAGGCCATTATTAGTTTAAAATATACGTACTTATTTCAGAATTATTTGTAGTTTATGTTAAAAGTGGACATATATACAGGGGCTCGTGGCTAAATGATAACAGCCGCAGGGGTCGATCGAAGGTTAAGCTAAGCTTGCCGCGGTCGGTTCTTGGATGGGTTACCATTCATTACATATCGAGAGCGAGGCATGGATGCATGGAGGGGATGCCTCGGAAAGCGTTAAGCCGTTAGCCTCGGCTGTCATTCTTAGATCTTTGACAGTCGTTAGGGGTAGTCAGAAGAAGATGATGATGAAGGAAAATGATCCAAATATTTACGTGAAGGTCATCAGCTTATTTTTTGTGTTGTCAAAAAACGGTTTTGTCAACACAAAAAATGAGCAGTTAAAGAATATATTGAGGACAAGATTGCTTGGGATTGAGCTGCTCCAGTCTTTACATACTTATTGTTGTTTTTAAAGGGTTCCGTAGTAAACAATCTAGTTTCGCCATGAGTACATGAGTACACCTATGCCAAATTACAGAAAGCTGTAATTTGGCATAGGTGTACATATTAAACACCTCGACAAAGTGCTAAAATAAAATCTTGAAAAAGTTTGTTTTTCTCCTTTGCTCGTAATGTGGATCATATTATTTTTCTCGTCTACCACACGGTGTGGGATATCGTTGGATAGGCCGTTTAAGAATATTGTGGGTCTGTGAACCACTTTTCGAGAATCCGTTTGCGTAATATTAAGCATTAAAGTGCTAATTTTTGAATTTTTGTTAGAGTCAAGTGCCCCCGCAGCACAAATGTAGGGGTCCATTAGGGCCGATGCCTGCCGGGGTTTCGGGAAGGTACTAAAGGGTCACCGAGGCCCCTGGCAATACAGGCAACAGGAAGGAATACGGGTGGGTTTTAGTCAGTAAGAGTCTGACACACCCTCCCGCTCCGCCTAGAGCGGGAGAAGTTATGTGATGATTTCCCACAAAAAAAGCCCCCCCCCCCTGCCAGCTAAACGGTTGTTTATGGAGATGTGAAAAAATTAATGGCAGTAGTAAATATGTATAATGAAATTAAAAGAAAAACTATCAAAGCTTAGTAGGCTTTACAAGTTAACGAGCAATAGTCAACCAATTTAAATTTGCAGTTGGAGAATTGACCGTGGCATATATTGATGTATCGGGGAACATGCTTTTCAACTGTTGTTAAGTTTGTTTTTGGGATAAATTCATCCCAACTATGGAATCCTTCATTGTGCGTGGTCCGACATGCACTTGCTGGTTTTTTTTTTTTGTATATTTTTCAACTTTTAGTTTTTAATAAACACTTTGACATTTAAATGGTTATTTTAAACACAATTATTTTCTTTGTGAAGTTTATATATTATTATTTTAATTATTGTGAACGTGAGGAATATGAGGGTCATTTAGTTTTAATGATAATCTGGCAGTTTAAGTACTTTATGCGGCCTACCCAAATGTCCTTTCTTTAGTATTGTTCGACCTGTCTCTGCTCTCGACAGTGACCTCTGAGTTTGTTACAGCCTTACTTCTCAGAGTAGTCAGATAGGAAACGCCGACCTCATCTCGTTTTTAAAATATGATTGACGTGTAAAAATGTTTGTACAAACCTACTTACAGAAATAAAAATCATTCAACATTTATCATTTACACCGGCAATCACACACTCAACCCGAAACACAGCAAAGCTGATTGGCGGCAGGCTAGATATGGCTGTCATAAACATTTAAAATTAAATGTTATTGGATGGTAAGCAGGCCGACGCCTGACGGCTCACCCGATGTTAAGCGGTCATCGCCGCTTATGGACTTCTATAATACCAGACGTAACGTCGCAAAACATTTTTAATTTCGCAGGCTGCCTATGTTTATGCTTGGTTTTCTTTTGGCGTAATTACATATATTTTTTTATAAAATTAATGTAATTATGCCAAAAAACAAAACATAAGGACATGGCAGTGGTAGATATATATTATATTATAATAAAAAAAAACATTTGGACTAGTATCATTAACCAGGGAGAAAACAGTGAAATACGTTAGCATGGATTGAACGCCTACGAACAAGTCACCGCGTTTCTTCTTAAGGAATAATTTTGTTTCATCATTGCAGGATCAACCATTCAATTCACTCAGCCTATCGCAGTCCACTGCTGGGCATAGGGTTCTCCCAGGCTGCGTCACAACACTCTGTCTTCCGCCTTCCGCATCCAGTCTGTCCCGGCCACCTTTTTAAGGTCGTCGGTCCTTCTAGCTGGGGCGCGTCCCACAGTATGCTTTCCGATACGCGGTCTCTACTCCAGGACTCGTCTGCTCAACATCTTATGAACCTATGATCCACAATAAATTATATGAATTTAAATTTGAAAGAATTTCTAAACATGAAACCAAAACAAAACTCTCGAATTCTATGCCTTACATCAAAAAGCCTATAAGTAAAATATAGATAAGATCTTTATAAATTCATCAATTAACATAGCACTAGGATATAGTACTGTCATAAAGTTTTCCATCTAAATACCTGCTATTATAACGTAACAACTTCGCACTTAGCTCTCGCATGATCCTGGTTTTGGTCTTATTTTTTTTTTGCTAGTTGATATTTGGTACCTGCTTGCTGTAAACTACTGTAGCTGTGAACTGTAACTGCTTGGCCAAGTCCCAGGCCACAATATCGGACGTACCCAATTTTATGTCGCCAATCTTCGGCCGGATATGTAACTACAGTGTGAGGTTTTTATATGGAATTATATGTACGCCATTTATTTCTTTTGATATTAAGGCTTTCAAGCAAATCGTGAGGGCTCAGTTTTTAGTCGTTTTGCTGTAGTTTTATCTAATTATTTATCGAAAGATAAAACGTTTTTGGATAATAATTGTTTATCAAATCTAGCGACTGATATTGGTAATATAATCCTGATAAAATTAACAATATAAATAATATAATATAGCTGATTATGACCACCAAAACTTACCGACTTTGAATTCATTTCGCATGGTGTAACTGATGATCAGGTACGTTTTCACGAGAATTTTGTTTTGCCTTTTTATATGCCAAACAACCGTAAGTAATTAAAATATTAGAGATATGAAGTGGTCTGATGGGAAATAAAAATAAATTTATGTAGTACCCAAACAAATAAAAAATGATAGCAACTTTTGTAAAATTGTATTATGTGCCACGTATAGTTAGCAGAAATGGAGGTGGCGAAACAGGCAATTCAATTTATGTGAATTCTTTCATCGTGTATAGTTTTGCATAAGGTCTAATTGCATCGAAATTTTGTGAGTTAGATGTTCTATAACTACGTTTGCCCTTGTAAATTTATCAAACAAAAAAAAAATATGCGAAACTTCATGGATTAGTTTTTTTAGACAACCGCGTTAATGGTTTTCGTGAACGAAAACCATTAGCGCGTTTATTAATTATTATTAACCAACCATTAAATTTCAGCACCATGCGTTATATCAGCCTCATACTCCTGGCGCTTGTCGCTGCCATTACGGCTGATATTCCTTTACCATTAAGTATCGAAGAAGCAGAGTCCCGTAACACTGCTGCATCTGATGCCTACCGACTCCCCGAAGACCTGGACCCCATACACTATGACATAGAAATCACACCTTACTTCACAGCCACTGCTACCAATGCAGTCTTTACTTTTGATGGTATTGTCAAAATTACTGTTGAGGTAAGTACACAGTCTTACTAGGATAATTTTATTAGGAATCTACCACTTCTCAATGATTAGAAACTTTAGACAGATTAGTACCTATATGTTTATTTAAAGTTTGTGTAGTCATTACCAATACTGTAGTAAAACGATATGCTAATATGTCTTTTTTTTAGTTTTGGATGGGATATTATCAAATAAATTCTCCCGCTCTGGAGCGGGAGGGTGTGTCAGAATCTTACTGACTAAAACCCACCCGTATTCCTTCCGTTGCCTGCGTTATAATGGGATACCGAGGCCCCTGGCGCCTCGGTATCCCTTTCGGACTTTCCCACGACCCCGGCAGATGCTAATATGTCTAAAGTCATGCCAAGCTTTGGGATTGAAAATAAATAATTACCAAATTGTAGTAACATAGCTGGGGTCATTAAGGAACAAACTTAATATTTCATATAATCCATTTCACAGGTAAAGACAGCTGGCCTCAATGCGCTCATCATTCAAGAAAACGTTAGAACCATTGTAGAGGTAACTCTAACGGACGTAGCTGGCCAAAATGTTTCATTGGATGCCACAACCCCATTCGAACGCATTAGAGAGTACCACTTCCTGAAAGTCAACTTACCTGTTGGAGAAACCTTGGTTAATGGGGCTCAGTACATACTGACTGTAAACTATGTCGGTAATATCAATGAGACACCTCTTTCCAGAGGTGTGTTCCGAGGAAGCTACAGGGACGATAGCGGTCAACTGCGGTGAGGAAAATATTTTGTTCTTGGTCTCACTGCATAACATAAAAAATGGCTAGTCACTCTTTCGCCACTTTCTCAATTTGCCACTAAAATATAGTAGGTAGGTACCTACATAAAAAAGTAACTGTTTTGATCCTCATACTCAACTCAATGGTTGGACAAACGAGACTGAATGTATGAATATCAAAATAGTTACAAAAATACACTTTTTTTAGGTATTTTATTATAGTGGCGAGGTGAGTCCCAAAAGTTCACCATTTCACACGGAAAGTAGCCAAAACAGCAAAAATTTTACTCGTTCATTATTTATTGAGAGTCACATGAATTCAAAACAGCGATAAACTAAATTTAGTGTCATGAAGTTGCCAATGTGCCATCATATTTGAGTTATTATCGAGATTATATGAATTTTGTTATTGTTATTTTTCCAGCTGGTACGCAGCCACTCATCTGCAGCCCACTAACTCGAGGCAGGCGTTCCCCAGCTTTGATGAGCCTGGTTTCAAGTCTACCTTCACAATCATCATCAACAGACCAGCGAACTTTTCTGAAACTTATTCTAATATGCCGTTGTCTGAAAGCACTCTGTGAGTATTGTTTTTACTGAAGATTTATATACATTTTATGTAATGTTACATAACATTATTTGTACTATTAGAATGGATATTAATTCATACTTATAATACAAATGCGAAAGTATCTCTGTCTGTCTGTCGGTCTATTTAATTCAAATAAAGGACAATAGTCCATAACAATAGCGTATTTAACTGTTCTTTTGAAATAAGATTTTTCATAACCTAAGTCATGGTAAAAAAATGCGAAATTGTTTGCGTTTTAAAGTCTATGCTAGACAGAAACAGCACTACTAACATCTGACCTCACAACGCCGGAGAGCCATAGCAACTTCGCGCCATTTAGTACAACGATCGTTTTGTGTGGCCAGGACAGATGAATAATTTCAAAAGCATATAACTTCTCTATTTTTTCACTGATTTTATTTGTTCTTTTACAAAACGTCTCTTTTTGGTGACATATTTAAAATAAGTATTAGAATAGAATAGAATAGAATATAATAAAATACTCTTTATTATGTACACCATAAAAAATTACAGATATAAATGTAGAAATTTTACATGTGGTGACACAAAGGGGGGTCTTATCGCTAAAAGCGATCTTTTAAAGATAACCTTAGGATGGATTAGGGGGGAAAGAAGACACAATACTGCAGGTAGTCTGTGGTGTACCATTTACATATATACATTAAATACATACATACATACGAGTACATAAAACATATTACAATCATGTTTTTCTTTGATATAATAAAATACCCTACGAAACGAAACGATAGTAATGTAGTGGATTTTTTGCATTATGGCGCGGCCTACTAAAACAACAGACGTTTTGTTTACCTCGTCATCATATTGCTTTACCAAATAAAATACTGCCACTACTGTTCCCAGAGTTGGTTCCAAGTTAATAGCAATCAATAGATTAATCACTGGGTAGGATAAAGAACCACGGCCGGGACTTTCCAAATAACAGATAAAAAAAAAAATCAGAAGATAATGCAAATGGTAAACAATAAGAAAGATAATGGATAAGAATATTTTACGGTTAAAAACGTCGACACACAAGGCCTAATAATAATTAGTCCGATTAAAAACAGTATGAATTAAACTAGGTAATAATTAAATAAATACATCTACAGAAATTGAAATGTCAATTATTATTTCAGTACCGATACCGGTCGGTACAAGGAGACCTTCCAGGTAACCCCGAGAATGTCAGCTTACTTGGTCACCTTCCACATTAGCGAAGGCTTCGAAGTGATTGCTGATAACAACGATCCACTAAAGCCATACAGAATTCTGGCCAGACCCAACGCACGTGATCAAGGAGCCTATGCGTTAGAAGTCGGACCTCCTCTAACAGACTGGCTCAGTGAGTACTTCGGTATCGAGTACTATGAGATGGAGGAGAATATTAAGAACGATCAGATCGCGTCACCTTACTGGGCTTCAGGTGCCACTGAGAACTGGGGATTAGTGACTTACAGGTACTTTTTTTATTTTAGTCATATCTAGTAAAAAATATTAATGTCATTAGTGAACTGTTTCTCAATCCTTTGTTAGCTTTCGAGAAGTTTTGAGTAGATGTTATAATCGTAGTACCAGATTACTACTAGATGGCGCTATTCCAAACTATAGTAATGGAACCTGAGTTCCGAGTGTTGTTTGGTATATACCTTAAAGTAACATAAAATATAACATCACGCCTGTTTTCCCTGAAGGGTTTGGCAGAGGTGTAATAATAGTACACCCACATTTCGCCAGTTATACCTTAAAGTAGTATCAATAAATTTTGTTTTATTTTAGAGAGCTCCGTCTTTTGTACCAAGAGGGTGAAACCAATGCTGTGGACAAGTTATCCATTGGTACGATAACTGCTCACGAGCTCGCTCACAAGTGGTTCGGTAACCTGATCACCTGCAGATGGTGGGACAATGTCTGGATCAACGAGGGTTTTGCTAGCTACTTCGAATATTTCGCTATGGATGGTGTAAGTAAATTTTAGATTACCTACGGGTATGTATATAAGGCAACCAATCGCCATGACACTTGTATGCAAAAGTATCTTAAACTTAAAAAAAAAAACTGCCGATTAATTAAAAATCTGAGTGCTTAGTGCACTAAGATTTTGAATTAATCGGCAATTTTGCCGGAAAGCATAACATACCTACCTAAAAATGTTTGTTTCCATTTTACTTGCTGATGGTAATCGCTTAATCTATTTTTTCCCAGGTGTATCCAGAATTAGAGTTGGAAGATCAGTTCAATATTATGTACCTGCAGAGTGCCTTATCTACTGACTCTGGAACGGCCACTAGAGCTCTTCAGCACTCTGTCAACAGCCCCGCCGAAGTCACTGGACATTTCTCTGGCATTAGCTATTCCAAGGGAGCCTCGCTACTTCTCATGCTGAAGCATTTCCTAACTGAAAATACTTTTAAGAAGGCTTTGAACTATTTCTTGACGGAAAAGTAATTAGTCTTTTTGATTTTAATAAGATGAAAGTGACTTTGATCAGATTTATTAAAATAAAAAACAAACAATTTTCAAATATTTTAAATTAATCACAGTTACAAAAGATACCACCCTTCACCACTTGTATTTAGAAGAATTGGCACAAAATAAGTTTAAATTTTTCATGGTCTTTGACACATTTATTCGCTTCGTGAATATTTATGGTAAATATTCGTTTTAGTTGCGAGCTAATGAAAGTTTTAATGACCATGTCACTTAAAATTTATTTTGAACTTTATGTTAATCTTGAAATTCCCGAATATAGTGTAGATAATGTAAATGATTTATATTTTCAGTTCTTACGAGCATGCATTACCAGAAGACCTCTACAGTGCCTTTGCCACAGCGGTGTTGGAAGATGGAGTACCTTCCACCACCTTCGATATTACCAACTTCATAAAATACTGGGTAGAAGAGCAAGGATACCCAGTCGTCAAAGTTACCGTCAACTCGGAAACTGGTCGCATTGACCTTGAACAGGTATACATTTCGTTCAAGTGTTCAGCAACGGACGTTCAGTTTTTTAAAAATAATAATACTATGACAATACAACGATAACACAACGACATAATAGTACAACAAAATAATTGGAACTGGAAAATAACAAAATTCTTGACTTGAAAAGCAGTGCAGTATTGTATATTTTTTATAAGCTTATATTGCTTTCTTTAGAATAAGAAACAAATTACAGTTTTATGTAAACAAAGCCTTGAAATTCACAAATGCTTGAACATGCGTATTTATTTCATATTCTTTTACCATCAGAACCGGTTCTTCATCAGCGCATCCGCCACACCAACCGCGCAAGTTTGGCCCCTGCCCCTGACGTACACAACTCAAAGTAGCCCTAACTGGCAAAACCTACTGCCTTCAAAAGTGATGACCACGAAGACTGACTTCATCGATGACGCAGCAGGAAATGGATGGGTTATATTTAACGTTCAACAGAAAGGTAAGAACGTTTATAGTTATAGTCAAATTGCCGTCCCATCGGACTATGTCAGTGAAGGAAGAAAGAGTGCATCTGTGTTTGCGCAAAGTGGTGCATTATAATATTTCTTGCGTCGATGGTTAGTCTTCGTTGAGATCGGACGACATGACCGTCAGAAGGACTATTATTATTGTAACTAGATACGCCTCACGGTTTCACCCGCATAAGTCTCGATCCCGTAAGAATATCGGGATAAAAATACCCTATGTTCTAATCCAGGTCATAATCTATTCATGTGCTAAATTTCATCCAAATCCGTTCTGCCATTTCAGTGTGAAATACGTTTTCACACTGAAATGGTTACAAACTCACTTTCGCATTTATAAGGCGCAATTAGTTAGTATGGCCGGAGGCATACAACTTGAGTATGTGCGAAAAACGATAATGTGGTGTCATTTGAGGATCCTGGGCTCGATCGATCGGGTGAACAGTAATTGGTTTTACCATCAGAAGATTCTCATTAACAGCCCGGAGAGTTAATGGCAATAGGGTCGTCTTGCACTACATTTGACTAAGAATACAACTGGTGAATTTTGGGTATAGTGGGACTAGATATCTACCTTACCCTTTGGGAAATATTGGCGTGATATGATATGCTATTAAGTCGTGTTTATTTTTCTAGGTATCTACCGTGTGAACTACGATGAAAATAACTGGCGACTGATCGCAAATGCTCTTAATACGGATCATACCACCATCCATCATTTGAACAGAGCACAGGTATGAAACGACATTATTTTTTATAGATTTGCTAAACGTGGTACAGTTTCAGGAGTCTGTGCCTAAAAATATTTATCTATACTAAAAATAAATATAAACCTAACAAATTATTATTTTGATTGTAGATTGTCGACGACGTATTCGCGCTCATGCGTTCTGGGCAGATGACGTATGCACTCGGATTCCGTGTTCTTGAATTCTTGAAGAAGGAAACAAGCTTCTACTCCTGGTACCCAGCCATAAGTGGCTTCACCTGGCTCAGGAACAGATTCCTGCACCTTCCTGAAAGATTGGCTCAATTTGATGTAAGTAGACTTTAGAGTATAGAAGAAAATAGATCATTTGTGACTTCGGCACCCAAAACAAATAGTGATCGAATAGTCTAGAATCGAAATAGTGATAGAAAAAGTCTACGAGTAACCTACATTATTATCTTAAATTGTCCGTATATTCAAATCAAAACTGCCATTCTTCGACAGTTGTATGAAATGGCTATAACACGGCAAATTAATATAGTTCAACGGTCAAATTATGCAACAATTAATTTCACTAACTGAACATAGATTAAGAAATTAATTCCCTGTTCTATTTTCATGCTGATTTGGAAACTCAGGAATATTTAGTAGGTACGTATCGATCACAATGATCTTAGTATGAGTTCGAAGTTTATGTTCTAATCATTGGGGGGGCTTGTAGTTAACTAATAACAGCCACACGGGTCGATCGACCAGGTTAAGCTCCGCTTGCGTGTATGCCCGACCATCTTTACATAATAAGACCGCGACTCGGAAAGCACGTTAAGCCTTTCTTTCCCAGCTTTTTGTGGATCTTTGGTCGTTACGGGCCGTCAGAAGCCTGAAAGTCTGACAATCAGTCTTACTAAGGGGTAGCGTATTACCCAGTAACTGGATTGTGAAGGCCACTGCATTACCTCATGTGCCGTATTGATCACGTTTGGCAAACCGATTGGTGAAATAAGAAAAGCAATTGAAATAATCTTCTTGTCATATTGGATGACTTCCAATTTAAATCACGAATACATTTTTTTTTAAATCAACGATACGCCCACAGGTTCGTTTGTTTCACAATTGTATTTATTTTCTAGGCAATTCTCTACGAATACCTTGAGGCTGTGATCGCTGACGTTGGTTACGACGTGGTTGACAACGAGAATCTCACTAGGACTTTGAACAGATTCTACCTACTCACCTTCGCGTGCAATATCGGGCATAGTGGATGTGTGGACAATGCCGTAGCGAAGTTCCAAGCTTATATCACCAATAGTGCCAATACGTAAGGACAAATTTTAAGCATAAGCATAGTTTTAGACTTTAGAGTTTGACGGTTTTGATTTTTTTGGGTGGTTGGGACAAAATGACGATTAGAATTCCATCAAAATATTGTTTATCCCAAAACTTCGCTTGTGGCTAAGTAATAATAGCCGCACGGGTCAATCCATCAGGTTAAGCTACGTTTGCCGGGGATGGTCTGTGTATGGGTGACCATCTTTATGTACCGAGAGTTCTCCGTGCCTTGGAAAGCACGTTAAGGCGCTGACAATACTTTCATATGCATTAAGGCTTTGACAAGAGGCAAATGACCAAAATTGGCTTCTCTTAAGAAAAACAATTGCCAAATATAGTATAGTTTGTGGTAGCGGAAAAAATATATGTTAAGTTTGAACATATTTGCCAGAACTTGGTTGTTACCAAAACACGTTTTAAACAAAAATCTCGATACAAACTAATGTTAAACTAACCTCTTACCTTGAGTTCTAATCCAAAATATCTGCATTAAATGTCAACATACGTTACGTATTTCATTAATAACAAGAACGTCTTATTTGAATGCAGAACTTAGTTGTTTTTTATTTTCGATTACTCAACTCTATTTTGAGTAAATAGATAATTGCTTCATATTTTGCAATAAATTACAAGCATTGTGTCATCGCGCTTCTCTTTCTTTTCTATGCAATCTGACAGTGACCGCGGTTTAGGTGTTGTCAGCGTCTTAACCGTTGGTCCCGGCTGTCATTCGTGGATTTTTGACAGTCGTTATGGGTCGTCAGAAGCCCAAAAGTCTGACAACCAGTCTTACCAAGGGGTATCGTATTACCAAGTTACTGGGTTTTGAAGGTCAGATAGGTAGTCACTCCATGTAAAATACTGGTATTCAGGTGCATCCGTTTAGACTGGAAGCCGATCCCAACATAGTTGGGAAAAGGCTAGGTAGATTGATTTTTGATTAATTTCAATTAAAGAGTTGTAAGCACCAATTAAGATTTTTGCAAATTGTTAGCCTATTATAGAAGACAATGAAACATACATTACCAAAGCACATACGAGTACATATTGCGTGACTGACCGCTATTTACAATGTGTAAATCGCTATAATGATATTAGTCTAATCATGTAGAGTAATGGCTTAATAAAGTCAAAAGGAAATTGGCCAGGCCCACAACGAACATCAATTTGTTGAGTAAGTTTATACATTTAGATAAAATATCTCACCGTGTTTCTTAACAAGTTCTATGATAATATATTTATTTACATAACCAAATTACAAGATGATTATTAACATTTTGCTAAATTAAATTAAAACTTAGTTAAGCCTAAAAAAGGCCCTCGAGGCATTGTACCCAGGATGCTGGCGGCATTTCCTCGCTGAATTGCAATGCTGATGCGTTGCGCGAGAAAGCCGCCAGCTTTTCGGTCAACTAGACGTTTCGCGATTTCCGCACATAACTTATGCATGTTCTTAAATGTAGAAATATTTATATTTCTTAACAGTTAATAAGGAATGTCTTTATGACAAAGCCTTTTAATTTATCATTAAAAAACAGTAAAGAGTATTTTTAGTTTCGTTCCCAAGTAATCATTAATTTTCTTAGGCCCCTGGGCCAAGAACTCTGAGCTATTAGTGTTGTTTTCTTTACCAGTGATAGCTTTAGGGTGACTATGGTATCAACAGCATTTTTTATATTATAGTTCTACCATTACTTATAGAACCTGTAGTAATTAGTCGATGGTTTTCACGATTCATCTCTTTTACATAATTATCTGCTCTGTCTTTCTTCATGCAGCGCAACACAACAGAATCTAGTAACATATGAATATCTTCCGAATTGCACTGCATTTTCTGTCATTCATAGAATTTACTATAAATCAATAATTATCATTTTTTTAGCGTCAACCCCAACTTGAGACGGCACGTATTCTGCCAAGGTCTCCGTGCCGGTGGTCTTGCAGAATGGACTTTCCTTAACAATCGTCGTCAAGGTTCAAACAATCAGGCAGATGAGGTTGCTATGCTCAGAGCCTTGGGATGCACCACCAACGATGCAGCTAGGCAAGAGTGAGTATCTTCTATGTAATTTTGACATAATAGCGCCACAAAGTTCTTCTGGCGCGCGGTCAAAATTGGAACTAGCGGCGCCATCTTGTTTTTTGAAAACATTTCTCAAAACAGATATCTTTACCATCAGCGTCCCCCTGTAAACGCAGTTCCAGCGCCAAAAGATCAGACGGTGGAAGGGATATCGTGACACAAACTTTTACTGTGGATTCAGTATTTGATTCTAGACAAAAAACGCTGCCTTCAATTATTAACTATTTTTTATTTTTTATTATTGGTTGTTAAAGCGGCAATACATACAATATGTAACAAAAACCCTGTTGTTCCTTCTACCTACGTTTTAAGAATCGGTTTACTAAGCGATAAAGAAAGACATTTATAAAAACTGTACAATAAAAGAAATTAAAATAAATATTTAATTATTAATATTTGTAATGTTTAATCGATTTGTAACCTCTGCAATTCTGCATGAAGCGATGACGCGAAACCAGAAGTAGATAGAACGTTCCCGCCCTCTTTGATCGGTGCCGCCGCGCCGCCGATTACTCATATCTACCTATTTTTCTACACAAGTTCGTGACCTTGTCAGCTATTGTTTATCACTTTAACGAATTAATCTTTGAAAATCTTGGTTTACACAGTATTTTTAAGCACAATTGATAGTTGTTAAAACTACATTTAACACTTCACTACGTTAAAAAAACAAATTCGCCGCGTCTGTAACATTAAACCTGATGTACCTATTTACATTTTAATGCATTCATTTATTATGATATCTACTTGACGGCCACGGAGTTGCTGTTCGGTATGACCACCTTGTACCTCTACACTTCTGGGCTCATAGTCGGAGGGAAGTAGTGATTGGACGCGACAATAGTGAAATGGAGTACTCTCCTAACGCGCATATGATTTACTCCGAGTTCGTGTCCCACTGAGCGTGTACTTCGCGTTGGATCGTGCTTAAACAAGTCCAAGACTTCTGTCTCGAGTCCTCGGTCTGCCTGCGTCAGCTCGTTTGACGTTGACGTTGACGTTTGACCTGACGTCTCGCCCGTGCACATTGCCGGTATTGTACGTACGTATGTGCAAACGTTGGAATGCCATCGCCGACGGTAATGATCGCAAAACGTTCTTGGTAGAGTCTGCGTGCTTCTGCATAATTGCAGTCACATTTCCGAAGACACATCAACATATCAAAATATTCTACGTTAGAATAAGACATTGTCAACGTTTACGTAAACAAAACACAAGTCACTCATTACGTAGGTCAACAATAATATCCATTCGGAAGTAAGCTGCGCGGGAGACTAAGGAAGTGATTCGCAGGGAGATGGGTGGCGGGGCGGCGGGGTAGGTAGGCACGTGGTACCGACCCGGCGACATGCGCGGCGGTAGTTTTTGGCGGCATCTTTTGTCGCATTCAAAGAGGCCGCCGAGCTAGTAGGCTATTTAGCGAAATAAAGATGTACTTGTTAAATCAGATACTCTATACATTTTTTTTGAATGTGTCGATTTTAATAGTTATTTGATTTTGACCTCTCGACTAGCCAATGCTTAATTTTTTTTAATTATAATTTCATCAATGTTCTGCTTATAGGTAAATGTATACGTTCCTAAAAGGAACAACAGGGTTTTTGTTACATATTGTATACACATTTTTTTTTTATCTCAACTATCTACCTATTACGCTTCATGAGATACAGCCCGCTGTTAGACAGACGGACGGACGGACGGACGGACGGATGGGCAGCGGAGGCTCAGTAATAGGGTTCCATTTATAAGTGGAATATACCTACTCGGACAAAATGCATAGTTTATATAGACATTTAACTAATAAAAGCGCTAAACCCTCAGGTAGTCGACGTCTTCTTGTCCTGTAAATTTGTATTTTATAACTTTTTTTAATGAATCTCCTTTATGATATCAGGTACCTGCAGAACATCTTGAATAGCGACTTCGTGAAGGCTCAAGACCGAGTGAACGCTTTCACCTTCTTCTACATGGGAGACCGTTCCAACGCTAGATTTGCTCTGCCGTTCCTCAGGGATAACATTGCCGCCATCAGAACTGCGTAAGACACTAATTATTCATTATATAAACAGCACCACACTGCACTCCAAAACACAGATAACAGACTTTGCTCAAAAAGCCGTTAAGTTAATTTTAGCTTAACGGCTTTTTTCGGCTAGCTATGTCTGTCGTATCCAATGAGCTGTGGGCCAAAATAGCCACTATGTGGAGCCCTGATACAGCCAGAAGGTATTGCGGCAGACCCCGTAGAAGATGGCGGAACGAGCTGGACAAAACAAACGACAGTGATCCACATTAGCACTGGATCGAAAGAGCTGGAAGTCATGGAAGAGGCCTTTGCCCAGCAGTGGGATGATGCAGGCTAACAGTAATAGTACAATATTGCTTAAGTATATGACGATACCTACTTATCGCGATCAGGATTAAGTTAGATTCCATTCATAGTCTTCCAAACATACTTTAATTGTTGTAATTACGTGATAGTCTAATAATGTGTATTGGAAAATTTTGGATTTAAAAATATATACACTAAGTTACATTTTAACTTGCTCTGAATAAAGGTACGGGTGATAATATACTTTTAATGCAAGCACCTTAATAGTAGTGCATAAATCGCTTTCTTAAATTATGTTTTAGATTTTTTATTTTAAGCCTGAACGAGTCCATGTGACTTGAGTGTTTTTACTATAATTGACTATAAAGATTTTTTTGTTGTTTGCAGCGTCGTACTCCCAGCGTGGTTCAATAGCGTTCTCTCCAACATAGCCGGTTATTTGGACGCAGATGGCCTGACGGAAGTAAGTAAACAAATATTTTGGTACGAGTATACGAACAAACACGGAAACTATTAAAGGAAACTCTCCTCCTACGAAACGAACATATATATGCTTGTTAATAGGAGAAGATTGCATTAAAATCTCAAAATGTCATTATTATTAGTAAAGGAACAAAATCGTGAGAAAACATGAACTTAATTTCAATAATATAGGTCTGATTTCGCCGATTCACCTTGAGCAACTGCGGTGATCAGTGCTCATGCCTTCACTGTAGTGAGACAGCGCGACAAATCTGCAAGAATTGGTGCCTGTCCGATGATTAAATAGCTTGGCAAGCCTATGTTTATACAGACATTCCCTGCAGAAAATTTCTTGCATTTAGAAATGAGAATGTTGAATTTGAATGCCCCACAAATCAACACTAAGATTTCAAATAATGACAATGTAATTTTGCGTATGTACCTACAATTTAAATTTATTTACAAAAAGTATTAACAAAATATCATCTCTATTCCTAGATGGAGTCATGGCTCAACGCTAACCAGAACTCTATTCCTGAATTCTCGGTCGGTATCAGTGCCATACAATCGTCCAGGGCTTCTATGCAGTGGGGTACCGATAATGCTGAACTGATCATAACGGCCGCTGATGATCAAGATGAAGTTACAGCAGAACCTACGACACAATCTACCACAGAATCGACTTCAGAATCGACTTCAGAAGTCACTACAGAAGTAATGACTACAGTAGATCCTAATTCAGCGTCAATCTACATGCCAACAACAATGCTTTTGCTGTGGACAGGACTCGCTATGCTGTTGAAATAATGTGATCAGTGGATTAATTAATATGTATTGTAATAAAGTGACCTGGGTTGTCGAAACAGTGCGTTGAGGTCATTATTCTTTCGGAAATTCTGTTGCCGCGTTGGCACAAACTATTTGTAGTATTGTTATTTATAGATAAGTAAAATGGTAATGAATTTTGTATGTATGTGTAAAAATTTATAAACCCGCTTAGTTGTTATTGTTTGGTTTAGTTTTGAAATCCTTTATATTTATGGAATGATTCGTGCGTTCTCTATATGAAAAGGCGCCTTTACTCGGCAGTGAGTCAATAATAGGCTGGTATTAGATTAAAAAGCCTAATATATTTTTTTATAGTGTCTACTTTAGTCTGCTAAGAAAAATGCACTGGCCTTATTTTTGTATTCCTTATGACCCAATGAGTACAGTTAATATATCACTTCGGGAATCACTTTATTTAAAGTAAGCACTTTGAATAAAGTGATCCCCGATTATGTTATTGGGATGTAAATAATTTAAAGAATGCATACAATCGGCTGTTTCAAATCAAATATTGCCACATAAGTTTAAACCTTCACCTATTTTGGATAGTTTTCAATATCTACTCTCGGTAGATAGATATCTACCGTTAGATAATATCTATATATTAAACGCTTTGTACAATGATATCGCACTAATCTTATATCAACATGATTCTGTCAGTTCAATTGAGAGAGAGTAATGCTCTAATTATAGTGAAAATTGTTAGTACTGTTTGTCCGTCATCGTATATCGTCCATCATTCGTTGAATTTAATTTGTAATTAAAAGGAACAATACCGGGATAATTATTTAGGTTATTGTATTGATTTACTAGTATCCTGATGCACTGATAATATTCAATAATTAACATTCAGACATCATAATATATATATTTTAACAAACATACTTCACAACATATACGAGTATATGAAACAATAGGGTTCAGGGCGAAGATAAAGATTCCTTTTTTGATGCCCAGCCCAGTTGACGGACGTCAGACAACTAATGTCAAAAAAGAAGGCTGTGCGTCATTTATATTTAAGGAAGCTTCTAGAGTATTCTAGAAGCTTTGACTCGCCCTTATTGGCTGAGCGGGTACGAGAGGCGTTTCCGCCTGAAGCGCGCAGATTGTGGTAGTAGCGGTTGGAAATACTTTCGTGTTATAGTTATAATTTTATGGAATAAATCCTGAACAATTTGCTACAAAATAAACAGCTATTTTGCCATTATCACTATCATAAATAATAATATTATGACTCATACTATATTTTTTTACACTATTTACACTACTTATTTGAACAGTAAAACCTATAAAAACATGACTAGTTTAAAAGACGAGTGGTGCACTATCATGAATGATAACACCACACTTAAGATGACGCTTATCAGTCGTAAAGTCTGAACGAGTGACAAATATCTGACGCTATAGTTACATTCTACACAGTTTGCGCAGTAGTTGATACTAGTGAACACGGCAGGTTAGTTCGTCTTATTTATATCTTTTACACATTTTGTAATGATTATAAATATTTAAAAGAGTAAAAAAGACCAAAGAAGCGCTGACAGTATTGTGTGAAAGATGATATGGCTAGAAACAAGGAGACTACAGAGATAACGGTTAAAAGAGATGTATGGGAGAATTAGATATGTTGCGTCGACCACTAATAAATTGGGATAAATGCATGAGGATGTTAAACTTATTATTATTACACGAGCATATATTGTCACAAAGTAAGACAAAGACATCTTTTCATTCAGAGAAGGTTCAAGAGTTCTTTGGTAAGCATATTCACAGCTTCGTATTGGTGATTTAATTAATCCCATTGAATGCGGTCATTCGTTTCTTGAGTCACTTTAAGTTCTTTTAAGAGTGATTGCCACTTCTATTTGTATCTTAACTCGAGTATTAATGGCTTCATTAGTATAGTGGCCGCAAGCATGTAGAGTCCGGAGTTTTATCTCCAGGTCAGAACTGTCATTGAGTTTTCCATTAGTTTGCAATATTACTTAAAAAATAACTTCTGAAAATTGGGTTGTATTATACAGCTAACCTATACTCCAACGTGGTATAAAGGTGTGATGATGAAAAGGTGTGAAGGTGTGTGTTTACAATTATGTTTTTGCCTCTATCTTAAAGAAGAAATACTATTGTTACTCCTGCATTACATAATCAGCTTATCATGTTCCCACTGCTGGGACACAGGCCTCCCCTCTGTGAGAGGGAGTGGGCCGTAATCCATAAACGGCGGTCCATTGCGGGTTGGTAGATGTCACTCCTGCATTGATCCTAAATTAATTCATCAAAAAATTCTTTTTTGCAGACATGTTTCGAAATCTGCTAGTTTTGGCAGTAATTTGCTTAAGCTTATCAAATGTTGCCTTCGCTACTGACACCAACTTTCGACTGAACACATCAATAGTACCATCAGAATACCAGATATTGATAACTCCATACTTCGACACTGGTGACGCTAATCAGTTCACGTTTGATGGAACTGTCAGCATACAGTTTACAACTACTGCTAGCACAAATCAGATCAAACTTCACTCCCAAGATCTTATGTTCAGTACTGATAATATAGCAGTTGCAGTCTACAATACAGGGGCAACTATAGCACTCAATGCTACAAATGGTCTAGAATTTAACACAAACTACACGTTTGTGTATATCAATTTAGTAAGCAATTTGGATACCGGGTTGGAGTATGTTTTGCAGATCAGGTATAAAGGACCGATAAGAACTGATCTAAATGGATTCTACAGGAATCACTATTTCCAGAATGGAGTCAAGAAGTAAGTAAATACTATTGTTACACTACTTTCGTTTGTTTTACGCCTGAGCCTTTAAAATGACGCCAGTGAAGAGCGTTCAAAATAAAGTAGTTCAAAAATAAAAAAACCGTTCTTTTGTTGAATATAATATACTTTATTTTTGCTTATGTTAGAGTTGATGTTTTTTTTTATACAAAACGGCAGGTAAATATAGCAACCACATTCCATAACGAAAATATTTTACATTGGAAACTATAATCCTTTTCGGGGAATTACAGAGTTGACGGGTATTTAGAAGTGAATTATATAGTAAATACTCAATAATCATGTAATACAAAGTAAATACTAAATAACGTTATAAATAATCTTACTTAGAAGTACCTACTTGGCACACTTGGCACGTGCAGGTAGTTCCATTGTAAAACACTTGAACATTATCATGAGGACAATAAATTTATTTAGCGTTGTGGAACAGTCGGATTAATATCGAATAATAGACTAAGAGCGTTTGCGCACTGCATCCAAGCCGAATCAGAATTCCAGGTCCGACTTCCATCCGAATTGGAAATATTATAATTCAGACGGATTTTTTTTTTTTGGATAGGAAATCATCAAATAACTTCTCCCGCTCTGGGCGGAGCGGGAAAAGTTATTTGAAGTCGATTTGCGATTTTATACATTTTTTTTAGTGATCCACGTCATAATGAGTCTTACTAGACGAGAAAAAATCTCAGGCTGATTTGGGCTTTATAAAAAATACCACATCTGTTCATAATGCAATAAAAGCAAGAAAATGTAAGAAAAAATATCTCAGTAGGTAACATTACCTCATCTATGACAAAGCAAACATTTGATAATGTACGATCTCTTATCAGAATAACATATCTGCAAGGATAGGCAGTTCTAGTGACGATAAACATAAGCTGGTATTAAACGTCTGAAGATAAAGGTTTATACTAAACATATTTACTTTTGCAGAATGTATTAGATTAGAAAGTTGATGCTTCCTGTAGAAAGTAGTACTAGGTGCTATGGTGATCTAACACACATTTCTCGTGTTGATACTATTGGTAGAAGCTAAAGTCTCAAATTATAAGGAAAACAATAAATATTGAATACTGAATCACTATAACATTGAGTTCACTGAGTTACGAGTAATTGTAATAAATGGTAAACTAACTTATTGGTAAAATGTATGATGAAATGGTGGTGGTAATGGTTTTGTGTACGTGGTATCTCTAATAAGGTCTGAATGCGAACTGGCCCACACGTTGGTGATCGAGCAAATGTGCATACTTGCGTTCGATGCAATAATTGATTTTCGCTGAGTGTTCGATTAAAACTCGAACATATTCCATTTCATTGTCACGTTGTGTTTCATAAGTAGTTTGAATTTTATGCGGCCTAGCCAAATGTCGTTTCTTTGGTATTGTTCGTTGAATCGTTAAGCTCCTTTAGTTCTGAGTTGAGCTGCACAACTACTGACAAATGCGAGCACTGACTGGACAGGTCGACTCAATCTGTGTGGTTATTTCATCAAAAGACTATTTCAGACACCAATTGACATGGTCTTCACATGATCTGACCAAGATTATGTCCGGACTTTAAAAGAGACTGTGACCTCTGAGTTTATTTCGGCCTTTCTTCTCAGAGTAGTCAGATAGGAAACGCCGACCTCATCTAGTTTAAAAAAATATATTTGACGTGTAAAAGTGTTTGTAAAAACCTACTTACAGAAATAAAATCATTTATCATAATACTATGTAAATAAAAATTACTGTCTCATTGGGCTAGCTAGTGGTTACGAGTCGTTAGTTCAATTCCTGGGTCAGGTAGAGTTTTTTAATTAGAAAATTCTCACGTCTTGTACCTCGTAGTCGGGATTTGCGTCTAAAGGCTCTCGCCCACAGCCGTGAACCAATCAATCTGCCTAGCATTTTCCCAAATATGTTGGGGACAGTTTCCAGTCTGACCAGATGTAGCTGAATACCAGTATTTTACGAGTACATGGAGCTACTGCCAGCATAGCCGTCAACCGATATCACAAGTTATGTTAAGACTCATTTTGACTTAAGTATTATAACATAATTTGCGACATATGAGCAGGGTTTATTGTTCAACTTTTTCCGAAATCTACGAAATTCTTTGTTTTTTTATTTCGGTAACAAAAACCCTCAACAAGTCCCTCAAGAAGTTTCCTAAGAGTGCCTAGATAAAGAAAGTTAGCAAAATTTTAAGGTTCACATGAATTAATATTCCAGATGGCTTGGTGCTACTCAAATGGAACCGACTCACGCAAGAAAGGTGTTTCCATGCTTCGACGAGCCTGAGCTGAAAGCAACGTTCGTGATAGGAATCGATCGCCCTGCTAACTATCAGCCATCTTTATCCAATACTGAAGTGGAACGGATAGAAACTTTGTAAGTTCCTATATAAAGTACTTTCTTCTCTCTGTTCCTTATTTATTACAAAGCATTCTGTCCTGGGATGGATATCGGATGGCTGCCATTTGCAATTTTGGTCAATTTCGAGTATGTCAAATGAAATCTTCGTGGATACTAATCTTATAGCTGTCATTATAGTACAAGTATTTGCTTTGGTTTGATACTTAGAAAGAAATACGGGACGGTTCCTTTTCTTAATTATTCATTTATTAGGAAAACAGTTAGATGCTAATGAAAATACAGAGAAAACATATTTTTTTTAAAGCTGGAGACAGCTTCAGAAACCCAAAGTAATGAAGGTATGTAGTTTTAAAATTGTGTTATTGTTCTAGGACCAATGGCTACATAAGAGAGATCTTCTTCCCAACGCCGAGGATGGCAACTTACCTAGTAGCATTTTTGATCTCGGAGTTCGAAGCTGCAGCCTCCAACCAAAATGGGACCCAAGAGTTTGGTGTCTACACGCGACCAGACGCGAAGAATCAGACTGAATATGCCTTCGAATTTGGCAAGAAGGTTGTAGATGCTTTGGGCACATACTTTGGTATCAACTACTACTCGACTAATAGCCATTTGAGGTTGGATCATGTCGCGTTACCTGATTTTAAAGCCGGAGCTATGGAGAACTGGGGCCTTATTAAATACAGGTACGAAAAGTTTTCTAGAGCATTGCTGATCCATTATGAACTTAAAAGTAACCAGTCTTAGCGATTGCATCACGTTTTAAAGACGTTGTAAGAGAAAATATAAAATACTTACACTTATTTGGACACAGTTCATGGAACATAAAATACAAATAACAAAATAAACACGTGAAAATAAAAATACTTACATTTTATACATAAAATTCAAGTCTGTTGCAGGCCTTACGGCAATAGTTAAAGAAATTACTTCTGTGCTTAAGATGATGGGCGTTACCGATACATTCAGACTTCTTAGTACCTAAGCTATTAGCTAAGACTATAAAATACAATTAGCTAATACTCTTGCTATTCATTTTGTAACAAGAAAAATATTCTTCATTCTAAAATCTTGCAGGGAGGCTTTATTGCTGTACGTTCCCGAGGAGTCCACGCCTTATTTCAAATACAGGGTCGCACAGATTGTGGCCCATGAGACCACGCACATGTGGTTCGGAAACCTCGTGACCTGCCATTGGTGGAGCAACACCTGGTTGAATGAAGGCTTTGCTAACTACTTCCAGGATTACATCACTGCCTTTGTATGTATTAAGTGTCTTTGGATTTTTGCCTTATTTTGCGACCCATTCATCATTATAATCATTGAATAGTGGAGTAGTCCTTCCGTTTCTAAGTATCTTCTTGTCTACCATTTTTGTTATCTTTAAGTGGTATGATTGGTGTCGGTTGGTCTAATAGAATAGATAAATCACATTTTGTAAATCAAGACTAAAACAATGATAAATTATTTTCTACGCTTCGTCGCAATCGAAAACAAAATAAGAAAAAAAACTGTCTTATGCATTTTGACTTATACATGTCATTAAACTCAGAAAATACGTATATTAGGTGGATCCAGATGTTGGTTCAGTCAACCAGCTGGTTATTGGATCAGTATACAGTGCTTACGACGCCGACAATGCTCCGACTTCTCCACCAATCACGAACAACAACGTCAACTCTCCCGCCGAAATTAGCGGCCATTTTGGAACTATCACCTATCAGAAAGCTGGTTCCGTAATCAGAATGATGCATCATTTGATTCAAGATGACGCGTTCAAATATGGATTGAACTTCTACTTGACTAATAAGTAAGTTGTATATTTATTTTGGAGTAGGACTTATGTATTGTATATAATGTTAGTATTATTATAATGGTATTTAACTACAAATAAATAATGTGTTTCTCTGGATGTGTGTCAAAACAGCTTTCATTCAATTTAACATTCTAAAAGGTCGACACAGGTAACAGTAGTGTTTTTTTACTGTAAATGTTTGCTTTTGATAATATGTAGAAGGTTAGTAGCCTGTAATAGTCCAGGCTGGTAGGCTGGTAGAAGGCATTCTATTTACTGTTAAGAAAGTCAAAAACAAAGGAAAATACTTGTTTCATATATATGTTACAGTCAACTAGCTTAATCAGCCGTTTAGTTAACATCCTAACCTGTCACAGCCATCTGGGGAAATTAGCCAGCTAATTGGACGCCTAACCGTTCATTAAACGTTCATTAAACGGCCGTTCATTAAACGGCCGTTCATTAAACGGCCGGCATTCAATTAAATAGCTGAAGGATAACTAGAACTTTGACCAACCACGCGCGCCGAAGTGGTAGCAGTAACTAAGCCAGGGCCAGGGCACTCCGTACAAATGGGTTAGGTTAGGTTAGAACTGTGACCAACCGCGCGCGAGCCGAATGAGCAAAGCGAGCGGAGCCGCGGCAGCGGCTGGCGAGCGCTACTTCTAACGGTTAGGCTGTTAACTAAACGGCTAATTAAGCTAGTTGGCTGTGACGGTGCCGGCGTTTAATGAACGGCCTAGGCGTCCTATTAGCTGGCTAATTTAACCAGATGGCTGCGACATATACGTCAATAACTACTATTTGTTTCGTAATTGTGTCGAAGTGTTTTTTTGACTAATTACTTTAATTATCTTTCACAGTTCATTCAGTTCCGGCTACCCAGAAAAACTGTACGAAGGTCTTAATGAAGGAGTCCGCGTTTACAAATCACTCTCATCCTACCCTTCTTCTACAATCGCTGACGTCATGGGCTCATGGATCTCCCAGGCTGGTCATCCTGTATTGACAGTGTACATTGATTATGAGACTGATGTTGTTACTTTGACACAGGTAAGCACTATTATATTCTAGTTCAACGATATCTATTGCGTTATTTTTGTTTAGCAGCAGAGTTTTTTAAAGAACACAGGATTGCCGTTTCCACATTCTGGTTCGAGAGCAAAAGCATTACTAGAAATAGTACTTACTGATCTATGTGGTCCGATGGAGGCACCATCTGCTGGTGGTGCGAAGTACTTCATAACCTTCATAGATGACTATTCCCGTAAAGTTTGTTTTTATTTTCTCAAGAACAAAATTGATATTAAATCAGTGTTTCAAAATGCTAAAGAAGAAGTAGAAAACGAATTCGAAAAGAAAATAAAAATTGTAAGAAGTGATAACGAAAAAGAATATTATAATAGAGCATTTTCTGATTTTCCAGCAGCTTCTGGCTTCAAACATCAGACCAGTACTCCATATAAAGCCAACCAACCTCTGTCTTCAATAAAATCAGAATCACACTAGACTTCTATTTAAGTCATTTTATTTTTATTTTGTAGGCGTGGACACTATCCTTACATATTGCGACTACACCACACGTGTATTGAAATATTTTACATAAGTTAGTTCGTCGTCCTCTCTTTTTATAACTGTGCGATCTTTTGCCGTTGTATAAATATTACACAGGTAGATAGTATGATTATGTAATATTATAAAAAACCAATCCCACTATATTGGCAAAAACAATGTTTTATTTTTCAGAAACGTTACTTCGTAAATGGGTCTCTCTTATCAAATGAAACATACAAGATACCGGTAACGTACACAACGCAAGCCTCCCCAGACTTCGAGAACACCAAGCCGGTTTTCATCATGGATGAAAAAGTATTTCAATTCAAAATCGCTAATATCAGTCAAGATCATAGCTGGGCCATTTTCAACGTACAGGAAACAGGTGAGTCAAAAAGAAATGTTGCTGGAAAAAGAAATGCCCGGAAGACGCTATTATATCTAAATATCTATTCTAGTTATACCTAACTTTTACAATTGCTTACAATTGCTTAAATAGTAGATGGTTTGCCCAGGGAGCAAACAACTATTTTAAAGGTGAGAGTGTTTTTTTGCACTGCTTCGCTGCGCTCTAGTTTCAAAGTTACTCGAGCTTAAAACATTGTCGCTTCCGAGATGGGGCAGTCTTCTTTTTATCACTCTCTATGAGAAAATATTTTTTTTTATAAAGTAAAATCCGAATTTGAGTAATTGTTTACAGCATGTTACTTGTTCGTATAATGTTCATGATTTATCGTTTTGGTGATTGGAACTTTTACTAACAATATCCAAATTCCAAATTCAAATCACTTTTAGTCCCTAGGGATTAAAAAGCTATTTTATTCCCTGTTTACAAATAATAAACTAGCTCTTTTTGAATAGATTTAATAAAAAATATGTTAAGTTGCTTTCTTGAAACCTTAATATTTTTGACAGCCTGTGTGTATTTTTTTTCCTAATTAGCAACGTAGTTTTTCTACATCTTATAGACTTTTCATCATATTCACTAAGTTTTTTTTTAACAGGCTTATACAGAGTAAACTATGATGACCACTTATGGACTATGATTATATCAGCTCTGAAAGGAAACGACAGTAAAGTCATTCATCCTTTGAATCGTGCCAAGGTATTTGTATAAGTTCCTACTGTACTATTGAAAAAATAATAGCTATTTACAGTAAATATGCAAGGTAGAGGTAAATTGGTTTGCGGCCATCGCATGGTTAGCCCTGGTTGCTCCGGCTCTGGTTCAGGCCATGGTACGGAGTGAGAGGGCATGGGCAGCCGTCACCTCCTTCTGCGAAGCAGTAATGCTCGTGAAGGAGGAGGCAAGACGGTTGAGGGAAAGGCAAATTTCGCGCCCTCCCGCCCCTAGCCAACGCAGGAGACGCCCTGGGCGTCGGGAATCCCGGGCGGATTTCCAGCCACCGTAAGCGCGGGCTTGTGGACGGTGAGCAATGGGTAGCTCACCGTCCGGTAAGGACCAGGCCCGGGTCGACGACGGCGCGTTGTATTCCACGCGCGCCTCAAAGAGATGTCGTCAGCACATGTGTAGGGTTGACTAGGGCCGATGCCTGCCGGGGTCGCGGGAAGGTACTAAAGGATTACCGAGGCCCCTGGCAACACAGGCAACGGAAGGAATACGGGTGGGTTTTAGTCAGTAAGATTCTGACACACCCTCCCGCTCCGCCCAGAGCGGGAGAAGTTATTTGATGATTTCCCAACCAAAGAAAATCGATGTTGTGCAATATCTTGCCCCCTAATTAACACACGCGGGGTTTTATGCCAAATCAAATCAAAGCAAATCCATTTATTTGCCGGAATGTAGGTTTACAATCATGTACGATCTTAAAAACTATAATGGTCCCTTTACATTCTACCATTTTATATGGTGTGCAAATGTTTAATTTTGTACTGCACAATGTTATTATTACATAAAAAGGCGGCAACAACAAATATGAGCTCATGCATTAAGATTTTCATGGAACAAAGTTACACCTCGAAAAATGTATGGTTAATCTGAACAGGTTATACTGGTTGTCACTTTTACTTCGCTTTTGTTAATAAATGGGGTTACTAAACGCAAGACACCTAAGATGCTTATATCCCTAGAGAGACCCTGAAATCAATCCAGTAGAATTACATATAGACTTGAGAATATTGAATAATTAAACTACTGCTCAATAATTATCTTATTTAAACACATTTAACTACGATTTACTTCTTGAAAACGCTTCGATGCGCTTTGAGGACACAATAATCAATGCTAAGAACTTCTACCGCCATCTGTTGACCATATTTTGCAAGAATTCGACAGAAATTGCTCATGAGCCGATCGACCGATGTCCGTTCTCTGCGAACCCCACATTCATTCGTAACATTTACCCATTTATTAATAACGCCGATTAAATGAATGCCTTACTAAAACCTCGAAAAAAATATGGTTAATCTGAAGTTTATATACTGATTGTAACTTTAATCTGCGTTTATTAAAGGGACTAAAGTTTACAGCTTTTATTGACGTGTTATTAGTAAAAAGACACACCAATAAATTGATCTTCTTTTCAGATTATAAACGATCTCTTTGCATTCGTGTACTCGGATGAAGTACCGTTCGCCACTCTCTACAACGCTTTAGATTCCCTACAAGGAGAGACTGAGTACTCCGTGTGGTACGCAGCAACACGGGGCTTCAGTAAACTGTGGCAATTGTATCTCGGAGATACCGAAGCTTTGCCTTCCGTCGAGGTAAGTTTATTTATTCATAGTTCAATAGTTTTACCACATAAATGTACAGAGGCGAACTTAATGCCATAGGCATTTTCTACCAGTCAACCTTTGGGTGATGCAGAGACAAACAGTGGTAGGTGCAATAACGAAAATTGTGGAATAAAAAATATTTAAATAAAAGGATATACATATACCTATTAAAAACTTTAAATATGATATATATGTATATATATATACATAATTATACATAAATATAAGACCAAATAAATACACGAATATACTAAATAAAACAAATAAGACAAACAATGCGAAAACATTACCCTTGTGATGATACTGCCAGCTTCTTACGAATGTGCTCGCGAACGTAAGTTTCTTTTGAAGATAAATAGTGTTCGTTTATCAGCTGTTATAATAATTTGAATATGCGTTGTCTTGATAAAGAGCTATTTTTCCTCCAATTCGTATTACATTGTTGAGCGACAGTATATATTTATCTTTGCGTTAGATAAAACTTAAAATCTTTGAATTCAAAATCAAAATTCGAAATCAAAATATTTTATTTCACATAAACCTACATAGGCACTTATGAAACGTCAGCAGCTAGGTGCACGGTTCCAGTTGGTCGCATCTTATGGAGAAGAAAGAGCTGGCAAGAAACTCCACGGTTACTCTTTTAAAAATAATTGGCTGTTACAATGTTTTCAAATTACAGTGTTATAGGTATGGGAGGATAGTGTAGGCCTGTCAAAAAGTAAAATTCAGTCTCTGGAGTTTTTTTCAGTAGTAAAATCGTCAACATGGTTCATCATACCATCACGCCTGTAATCCCCGAAGGGGTAGTCAGACGTGTACACTCGCATTTCGCCAGTTATGTTATGGTTCCATATTCTATGTTGTCGGGCAACATGGTTCCTAAGAACAACAATCTATAGCTCTAATAGTTTCAGCTTCGTCCATACTGACCCACCCCAACGGATCACCATGCCTTATATGTAATATCGTTATTATCATTTTAGGACTTAAGACTTAGGACTTAGGGCTGGCAATTTTGTCGAAGGACCGATGGCCGGTGGAGCAGACGAGTCCTAGAGTGGAGACCGCATATCGGCAAGCGTAGTGTGGGACGCCCCCCAGCTAGATGGACCGACGACCTTAAAAAGGTGGCTGGGACAGACTGGATGCGGAAAGCGGAGGACAGGGTGTTGTGGCGCAGCCTGGGAGAGGCCTATGTCCAGCAGTGGACTGTTATAGGCTGAGTTGATTGATTGATTGATTGAGGACTTAAAAACATTTAGTCTAGATGTAACTGGTGACCGAAAAGCTGGCGGCTTTCTCGCGCAACGCATCAGCATTGCAATTCAGCGAGGAAATGCTGCCAGCATCCTCGGTGCAATGCCTCGAGGGCCTTTTTTAGGTTTAACTTAGTTTTAATTTAATTTAGTTAACCATCTTGTAATTTGATTATGTAAATAAACATCTAATCCCATTTTAGGACTTTATACTGCATCACTTAGACCATGGAATATCAAGTCTGGGATATGAAGTAAGAGCCACAGACAGTTTCGAAGATTTAAGGAACCGCATGCAGCTTTTAGAGTTCGCGTGCAAATTGGAACACAGTGGATGCGTTGAGAAGACTGTTGCCTTATTTAAGGCTTTGAGACAGAATGGCACTGAGTGAGTATATGTTTTATTATTATTAGTGTTTAAGTTGTATGGAACTATGCCAGTGAAGAGCACTACTGTGGGTATAAATTATAGATCAGGCTGATGTGTCCTTACAAATCAGCCTGATCTGAAATATGATCCGCCGCCCCCTATCATAATATAAGACCCGAGATGGTGGCGCGTAATGTACCACGCGCGCCCCTCTAAGACGTCGCTGGGGGAGTCAAATACTTCACTCCCCCGCTTGACCAGACGGAGCCCGCAGAGGCGGGCCAGCACCAGTCGGGGGCTGCGTTGCAGAGTGCTTAAGTGCCCCCGTAGCCCCCGGTGCAAGAGTGCGAGGAACAAGGGGTGGTTTTAGTCGGTAGAAGTCTGACAGACCCCTCCGTCCGCCCCAGGGTGGAGGAAATCCATGAGGATTTCACCCCGTTACCAAAAAAAAAAGGGCTGATTTGTAAAGATTCCTTTTAAATTAAAAAAGGCATGCAATGTGAAGTATCAATGGTCCCGTGACAATGGAGCCAAAGATTCATCATTACTCTATATGAGTATGGGGCCCATAACACGTAGTACAGAAGACAATCGGTCAGCACCTGCGCCAACTATGCTATCAATGGTTAGCAGTTTCCTTCGGCTGCGGGTTTCATAACTCATAACATTATCGTGATTGGACGACTTTATAATCATTATCAAAAACAAAAAGACTTCTTTTAAAAATCCTCGTTTTATCAGGGTGACACCAAGTTTGCGCCCTGTGGTATATTGCACTGGGCTGCGTCATGGCAATGAGGATGACTACACTTTCTTATGGAACCGTATGCTACAGACCAACGTGGCCAATGAAGTCTGGGTCATTGAAGATGCCCTTGGTTGTACTTCAAATGAGGAGATGCTCAAAAGGTAAATATTAGACATCATACTCTTAAATTATCTCGACTTTAAGATTGAATCGAAGTAATTAGATAATATTGGGATCATAATTCAACAAAAAATCATGCTCGAAAGCATTTGTAATTTGTGATTGCGGCTGTAGTGATATCTCCTATGTATTTGGTTTGGTTTTGTGGCGGCATCTACATCGCCACATGCAAACTACGCAACAAACTGACGTCGCACAAAATCCTGCATCGCGCAAGCAGAGTTTACCGCGCAACTAGCATATGTACAAGGTCCCGACTTCAACCGTCGGGCCCAGTAGCCCACCAGACACGACACCCGTCTGGTCGGAGGATCCTCTCTTTTCTATGAATGATGAGTGAACTTTACACCCTTTTCATCATGCCTCTATAGTTTTGTTAGATTTCAAAGTTCTTAATAACATTCTCAAAAAGGGAAAAACACATGGTAATTTCTTATTGTTTCAACGATTTTGTTTTATTTTTACTTTAGGTGTAAAAGCATCATCACAGTCCCTCACGTACCTATGTTTCAGATATCTGGCATCAGTTGCAATGGCCGACACTCCGATCAGGACCCAGGACTTGACCGTACCTTTGACAAGTGTCCTGAGGACATACGGTAATCTACACATCGTAATGGATGCCCTGAAATCGAATTACACACTATTGAGTACTATGTGAGTATTATATTTTAACAATAAAATAATCGTGGGGCGAACATATCATCTGTGGGGCGAAGCTTGTAAGGTGATTGCGGAACAAATCAAAATAGAACGTTGATCAAAAAACAATGGAATGCAGAAACTCGTTTTGGAGTTCAGAATTCGCCAAGAAACAAATGATCGTCGATTAGTCACGTTTAGTCAAACACGCTGTTTTTCAAGAGTGGCGTAATGTTTGCTATGTACGGTGTATTTTGACAGACATCAATCAAACTAATCGATGTTCCAGTTTCACTGTTGAAACAGTTGAAATCTTAGCGTGTTATTCTTACTATTTTGTTATGATTATACTAATTGGTAGCGCTCTTTTGCCGTTCTTTTCTGTTTTCATAGAATTATTTTCTTTTCGCAGATACCCATCAATGGACACCATTTTAAGCACAGTCGCATCAGTTCTTTACACAGAAAGTGATATCACTGAGGTAACCATATTTCAAGTTCAATAATGGAAACACGAGAACACAAAAAAAATGTGTTCTTAAGAGTGAGGTATCTACTCATTCCAATGACGCCATTCAACTCCACAAAATACGGGATGACCTTTTTACTATTATTTTAATAATACATTCATACATACACTCGCGCTTATGTCCAGACATCTAATCATACACGCACGCCGGTTGCGAGTTCTACGCACCTGACCTTTTTAAAGAACATCATTAATGAGGTCACTATATGTCTTTCTGGGGCGTCTCCTCCCGGCATTTCCACTCACATCTGTCTTGTAAATACCTTTTGTTAGTCGCTTTTCATTCATCCTCTCAATATGACCAAACCATCTAAGCATACTCTTTTCAATTTTTGTCACTACATCTTCCTTTAAACCGCATCGTTGCCTTATCACATCATTTTTCAGCCTATTATTTATAGTCACACCACACATGCTTCTCAAGGAACGCACATTATTTTAATAAACGCTACAATAAATCAAGTGTCTAATAACATTAAACTGTTAACAATATAACTGTTTACTGTCAGTAAACAGTGGCTTTGTGAAGGCTCCTAATTCGATTTCTAGGTCACGTTAAGGACGGATAACTACTATCAGCAGGCTTAGCATGACGCTTTCTATTTCTACGAAGAATAGGCACAACTCTTTCTATACAAAGTGACATTTCGTTTCTCCATTTTTGACATCGCACCGTAGAAATCCTTCTAAAATCTGTAATTTTGTCTTTTGTTTCTAACGATCTTTGTCTAGGTTCTTTTTGAGGGTTCCGTAGTAAACAAGGAACCCTTATAGTTTCGCCATGTCTGTCTGTTCGTCTGTCTGTCTGTCTGTCTGTCCCCGCTGTAGCTCAGAGACGCTTAGTACTAGAAAGCTGTAATTTAGCATTAATCACGCCGACAAAGAGCTAAAATAAAATCTAAAAAAAAAAAAATAACCCTTGCACCCTAATGTGGGGATGATATTATTTTTCTCGTCTACCCCATGGTGTGGGGTATCGTTACTGTTGTCAAGTGTCCCCCCCCCCCTGCCAGCTAAATGGTTGTTTAAGGAGATGTAAAAAAAATCATGGCAGTAGTACATATAATGAAATTAAAAGGAAAACTATCACGGCTAAGTAGGCTTTATAAGTTAACGAGTTATAGTCGACCAACTTAAATTTGCAATTGGAGAATTGACCGTGGCATATATCGATGTATGGGAGAACAAGTTCTTCAACTACAATGTCAAGTTTGTTTTTGGGATAAATTCATCCCAACTTCCTGACTACGGAAACTGGTTTTTATATAGAAGGAATTCTACGGTGCGATATTAAAAATGGAGAAACGAAATGTCACTTTGAAAGAGCTGTGTCTATTCTTTGTAGAAATAGAAAAGCGTCATGCTAAGCCTGCTGGTACGAGTATCCTACGATTATGTTGATAGCAAAGCATAGCACGAAATCATCAATAACACTGAGTTAAAACGCCAGGCGATTATATAACTAAGAGGATTCTCTATAAATACATCATAGGAACTTTGCATAATCAGCCTATAATGTTCCCACTGCTGGGACACAGACCTTTTGTTCCTCTTCAGAGGGAGTGGCCTATAATCTAACCCCCCGCGGGTTAGATTATAGGCCAATGCGAGTTGGTAGATGTTACATGTCTTCGAATTTTTGATTCTAGGACATGCCGGTTTCCTTACGATGTTTTCCTACACCGTTTTGAGAGCAGTGGTGACGAAATCATTTATTCAAAGTAAAGCGCCTGTCTGGGTTAGAACCTACGACCTACAACTCTTAAGTCAGGACCTTTACCACTGGGCCATCACTTCTCCCGTAGGAACTTATATCTACAGTATTTTTCTAAATAATTTTGATTTTATATCTTACAAAGTTTGTTAGAGGGGAGCATTTTACTGTTGAATTTAATTAGATAGGTATACAATAAATCCGATTCCCTGTAACCTGCCAAAATATTCCGCAAGCCCCTAATCGCCGAATCGCTTTGAAATGTAAACACAAGACTAACCTTTTAGTCTGTCCGTCCCTAATTGAGGGCCCGGTGACCCAAATGACTGTTTATCAAACTCTACATTGGAGGGCTATACACACTCATTACCTGACGCCGCCATGTTGGCAGAGGGATGTGTCAATTTCACTCAATTGGTACTTGCTAATGATCGTTTGTGTTCACTAAATTATCCTGAACGTTTCGGTGATGTGTTGTTTCAGTCTGAAAATGTGCAATAACCTGTGCGTGTTCATTTTATTGTCAAGAGGATCAACTTGTAGGTGTAGTAAAAAGAGAACAACAATTAGCGTCTTCCTCTCTGCTAATAAAAACGAAAATCTATCACCAAATACAACTACCATGGACGGTACCTGATTCGTTGATCACCAAAAAAAATAAACGTCTGAACAATGAATGTTCAGACGTTTATTTTTTTTACATTCTATTAAACCCCGCGTCTACACCCATAAACAAGTTGTAACTGTGTACTTATTTTCAGAATCATGTTCACCTTTTCAAATTTTTTGACAAGTTTTCTACAACTTTTGTATGCACCTAATCCTAACAACATATTTTTGGTGTAAACGATAAAAGAAAATAGTAAACACCACATGTTAAATACCATGTTTTATACTTTGGTCGTCTTTTTCAAAACATCGAAAACTTACCCATCCTTTTTGTGACCTTTTTTCAATGAAATCAATTTCCATAGCACTTAATGCATTTGCATTAAGGATTTCGTCTATATCTATAAAACATGCTTTACATCCGTTCCCACATTTGGATAAACGAGAGTCCGTACTTTGAATATCAGTCACAACATTCATTGTAATGGGTTTCCCATTATAAATGAATGTTCTGACCTATATACGATATCTTACCGTTAGATGGATTGTGAGTGAAAGTATTCATGTTCATTCCATTGAGTTTGGCAGTCTGCCAAGGAGGAAACACTAAGATTCTTGATGACGTAATATCGCGATTTTATAATTACCTGCTTTAAAAATGTAAGATCAGATGCTGCGCTAGAAACGGTTTCATGGCTTTCGCCCACTTCTTATACAACCAATCCAGTCATTCATTGATGGAAGGTCTGTTATGCCAAATTATTCAAATAAATAAAGTCACTTTTTGGGATAAGCGATAGCAGTTACCAGAAATATGCTGTACCATGGTGACAGCTCTATTTTAATGACAGATACCTACTCGATGCATGCTCGTGGCTAATTAATAACAGCCGCACGGGTCGATCCATCAGGTTAAGTTACGCTTGCCGGGGTTGGTCCGTTGATGAGTGACCATCTTTACATACCGAGACTTCTCCGTGCCTCGGAAAGCACGTTAAACCCGACCGTCAGCCGGGACCTTCGGGCCCGGCTGTCATTCGTGGATCTTTGACAGTCGTTACGGGTCATCAGAAGCCCAAAAGTCTGACAACCAGTCTAACCAAGGGGTATCGTATTACCCAGTGACTGGGTTGTGGAGGTCAGATAGGCAATCGTTCCATGTAAAATACTGGTATTTATCTGCATCCCGCTAGATTAGAAGCGCACCCCAACATAGGAAAAGGCAGTTTAGTTTAAGGCGGTTTATTCACTGGTTTTTTTTTGTCTGTGGTTCCTGGCCCTGACATCAAGCATTGGACAATATTGTTAATATAATGGTTTAAATACGAGGCTTTTGGCTACTTTTTATGTGTTTATTTTATGAAATCTTTTTGCAATGTGCGTTTTGTTTGTGCAGAATAAACAAGTTTTCTTTCTTCTTTTCTTTCTTGATATAAAAGAGTTGTAGTTTGTATCAACTATCAGTAACAGTTGCCACATAGATAAAAACATTAACTGATACACCATCTAACTATAATATGAAATAAGTCTCGTAGTAAATACGACTAACAATATTAAATTTTATGACTGCAATTAGACTTCATTTCGTTGTTTTAGCACAAGATAATTGGTTCAACCTTGCTCATTTAACTGACATAACACAATGTTTGGATAAACAACTCTAATATGCGCCAGATAACATTTAGTCGTGTTTAAATATGATTATCGAGACTAAGATGCGGCTTCACCCATAATCGTGTAGTTATGGCTTCCCTGGCAAATCATAAAGAAGGCTTACCTAATTTTTAGAACAATTACTTTGTTTGGCTCCAATTTGTTTACGAAAGTGTAGGAAGTGTAGTGTAATCGATTTCTGTAATTTCTAATATTATAGGTAATTTTTTAACCCAAAAATAATTAAAACTAGCTACGTAAATTACAGTCACACTTCTGTACAGTCAACACAAACCAAATGGGCGAAGGACCTACTACGCTAAACCCCCATACGTGTGCGACTATGTGCGTGCATGGATTTGTAATGTGATCACAATTTTCTCTTATAATCAGTATAGCAAATGTAAAAATAAACAAAGTTTCATAAACAATAGGAAAAATTTAGTGTATGTATTATGATTAGAACATAATAATCTAATTGGGGTGTTTGGTGGTGTGCGTTAATTCTGAGACATGTTTATTTAATTATTTATTTACACTTTATTGTACACCCCAAAAATACGTTACAAAAATAAATACAACATATATATAATTATACATATCCTCAATAATATATACATAAATACATACCTACATGTTAAATGTATAAGCAAGGAAAATAAATGAAGACTTTAAATAATTACAGTTACGTTATATAATCACGAGCACAAAAACAGAAATAGTCGTTAAATGGAGGCTTTTGCTTATTTTTGACCAGAGGAGTCCTTGTGGTCCTCTGACCTACCGTGGGACCAAATCCTAGGTACCCACTAACTCTTACTCGATTATTCAAAAGTTTAAAATAGTATGATTTAAATTAATGCTCTAACGTTTTCTTCAGTTTGAATCGTTCCTGTCAACCTGCACGGAGTGTACCGAGGCTTCGAAGACTGCAGCCAGGAGTTCGCTGGTACAATCCAGAGCCTTCATGTCCTGGGCTAATAGCCACAAGGCTGATATCCTGAAGTCTATCAAGACTTCAGGTTCATATTCCGATTCAACCGTCCCGTCAAGTATTATGATTATGCTTGGATTCGCTGTTCTGCTTCTTGCGGAGTACTGATTTTGTGGATATTTTTATATTTAATGCAGTATTATTTTTGTTACAAATGATGAGGTTAGTTAAGAATGATTACCTACTTGTCGTTTTTAAGTTGTTACTTTGTTTTTCATCTTTTTAATTTTCTAATGTATGAATGTGGCTTGACTTGATTCTAGGAATTTGTGACTTTCACCCGTGCTAAATACTCTCCTTTTCATTTCAAATTTAAGGAAAGTAAAAAATAGTAGTTTGGTCAACATTTCAGAATCGCTCGAACTCATTTTTAATCAAATATTAGCATATAACACCGAGATTTTGAATTTCGGTACTGCTTATAGAGATAGTATCCCGCCAAATTATATAGGTAGTCATTTTTTTTATTTTAAATATAGAACACTCCGCGTCATCGCCATGGGCTCGCGTCATCGCTTAATAAGTTTTTTTATTTAATTTACACTGGCTGTTTATCGTAGCCGACTACCTAACCAAATTTCTATTTTTTAAATTCACATCCGCCCTAGAGAGGGAAGTGAACTGTGAGTCTTTCCCGCCTAAAGGTGGGGAGCAGCGTCTTCCACCCGCTACTCCGATCAAACAAACACTACTTTCCGAGTATGAGAAATGAAAAGTTTATTTTCAGTACATATTATTTAAAATAATCAGTATTTTGTAAGTGTACTTACTTATTATAATTAGTTATAAGTCCAAAAAAGAGATTCTTCTCCACTAAAACGTACAATAAAATATGAGTATTAATTATGGAAATAAGCTATAGAATTATATGTACATACTTTGCAAAATAATGTTAAAATAAAAACCTACTTACACGTTGTATCAAATATTTTAATTTGTTTTCTTTTTATTTATTTTTCTTCAACACCTGATGGTATGGGGCTTGTGGCTAACTAATAACAGCCGCATTGGTCAATCGATCTGGTGACCACCTTTACATACCAAGACTCCTCTATGCCTCGGAAAGCACGATAAGCCGTTAGTCCCGGCTATCATTTGAGGATCTTTGACAGTCGTTACGGGTCGACAGAAGCCCGAAAGTCTGACAACCAGTCTTATCAAGGGGTAACAGGGGGGTAACCATCACCTCTTAAAGCAGTATTATTATAATATTACTTTACAGACAAAAAAAAAAACACTACAAAGTGAAAAATAACTTTAATTTCGGAAGTCGGTGTCTTTGGATCTGTATTTTAGTTTTTTGCCACCAACTTCCGAAATTAAAGTTATTTTTCACTTTGTAGGGTTTTTTTTTGGAAGTTGGTTGGTTTTTTTTTGTAAAAAGATTTTAATTTTTCACTTTAGCGGGTCAGTTCGTAATTTATCTAAGTTACAATAGCCTAATGTCAACTGCTCATCACCTTTTACAAAATATTGCTTTTCTTGATGCAAGGAAGGTTAATTGTTGAGGTGTTCTCCTGGTAAGAACCAGGAGAACTGTCACTCACCATATGCATTGTGAAGAGCATAAATGGCTTAGCAAACATATTAAAGTACCTAATCGAATCGCAACTCGTTAAATACTTCTTATTAAGTAGTTCCGGTGGCCATCTGTGGTCTTCATCACCAATTCCACTCCACCAAATGGTGCTTTCCGAGAGAAAATGCCCAAGTTACTATAAAAAATACCTAAATTGCTATAGCAATTTAGGTATTTTTTTTTTAATTTGAGGGTTTCCCTTGATTTCCATGGCATTCCCTTATCAGATTATGAATTGGTGATCATGGGACTACCTCGGGAGCATACCCTTTGAAACAAAAAAAGAATCATCAAAATCGGTTCCGGTTACGGTATCCGCGAACAAAAATAAAAAAATGCATATATACGGTCTAATTGAGAAACCTCCTCCTTTTTTGAAGTCGGCTAAAAACTAGAGATAAAGTAAAGTCTTTATTTGATGATCTTGATATTCAAATACTATTTTGTAATACCATACGTACGCCCATCACTATTACTATATTTAGTCATAAAAGTTACGTAAGGAGGTCACGATTTAAGATTTATTACTTGACATTCCCTGACCGCTTCTAAATCTATTAAGGATTAAATATAAGCTAATTGTGGTTAGAAGAAATAAATTGAGCAGTTAATGTGACCCATCTTTGATCATGTTGACGTGTATTTTTAACGGACTTCCAAAAAGAAAAATAAAATATGTATGTTCACCGATCTCTCCGTCAATTTTAGGCCGATTTAAAAAAATATTTTTTATTTGAAAGGGTCCAAGATGGTCTCATTGGCACCAAGTCAGAATCTGATGAAGGGATCCCATGGAAATCGACGGAAATCCTCAAATTTAATAGGCAGACCTATAGCGATTGCCACCGACACACAGATGGCCACCGGAACTACTTAATAATAAGTATTTAACGGGTTGCGATTCGATCAGGTACTTTAATGTGGTTGCTAAGCAATTTATGCTCGTCACAATGTATATGGTGGCAGTTTTCCTGGTTCATATCAGGAGAACTCCTCATCAATTACGAGAAAAGCAATATTTTGTAAAAGGTGGTGAGCAGATGACATTAGACTATTGTAACATAGATACATTATATACTGGCCCACTACAAAGTGAAAACCTAAAAAAAAATTGCCACTAGAACAAAAACAACTCGGTTTTTTTTTGCATACCTTTGTCCTCGTATTCCATATTTTATAAGACAAAACCTTAAAAAAAAATAACAACCGACTTCCAAAAAAGCACTACAGAAAATAACTAATTTTGGAAGGTGGTGGCAAAAAACTAAAATACAGATCCAAAGACACTGACTTCCGAAATTAAAGTTATTATTTTCATTTTGCAGTATTTTTTGGACCTACGTATGCAAAAAAAAAACTGAGTTTTTGTTCTTGTGTCAAGTGTGCAAGCACAGTTAGCACATAATTATAGATTGTAAGAAGCATAATCAGCCTATAATGTTCCCACTGCTGGGACTCAGGCCTCCACTCTATAAGAGGGAGTGGGCCATAATCCACGAAGCGAGCCCAGTGCGGGTTGGGATATGTCACATGTCTTCGAATTATTCTTAAACTAGATTAAGGCAGAAAATATGTATTTATTTATATATACTTTATTGTACACCAGATTATACATAACAAAAAGAAAAAAAAACGCTACAAAATATACAATGGGTCGTTGAAACTTTATAGACATTCAATAAATAGAGAAAAAAACGTTCGTGAACATCTTCGTTGACATCGTCGTGTCAAACTTGCGCTTGTTACAGGTTTACTCGTATTGATGTACCGTTGAACAAGCTATTAGTTAGAACTTGTATTGTGTTTCTGTTTTATTTTTTATTACTTACTAGCTGACCCAACAGACGTTGTCCTGTCCAAATTTGAAAGAAAGCAAGAAAGAAAGAAAATACATTTATTTAGCACAGTTTAGAGGGACACAATATAATATATAGCAGATAAAAAAAAAACATTTTTTCATACTAAAATACCGTAGAAAAAAGGACACTCAGTGCTTCCCGAATTTGAAAAATTTCCGGTAAAGTTTTCCAATTTTTCCTTCCATAAAAACCTACGGGTTCCGTACAATGAATATGTTTGTTGTGATTGTGCTACTTAGAATGGCCAAAGAGTCTGTACTCTTATATGAGTAGGTGCACAATCGTATAATAGATCATAATTTTTATCACCATTTACCTTCCCGAATTTGAAAAATTTCCGGGAAAGTTTAAAAAAATCAAAATCAAAGTATTTTTATTTCACATAAACCTACATGGGCACTTATGAAACGTCAGAAGCTAGGTGCACGGTTCCAATTGGTCGTTTCCTATGGAGAAGAGCCGGCAAGAAACTCCACGGTTACTCTTTTAAAAATAATTGGCTTTTACAATGTTTTCAAATTACACAAATTAGGTATGGGAGAACAGTGTAGGCCTGTCGAGAAGTACTTAACAAAAAAAGAGAAAAGGAAATGGTCTAAAGAAAAAAAGATCTAGTCTATTAAGCCTACAACGTTCTCACATTCACAACGTACACAAGAATCCATGTAAAATAATATTAATAATATTAAGTCTGAAATATAAATTGTAGGTATATAATGTCAAATAGTGAAAATATAATGTCAAAAAAGTATGTCTAAAAAATAATAATAATAAACATCGTAATTTGGGAGCAGTTAATAGATATTTCCATAGTTATGCCGTTACTGATGTACCAGGGAAGCCACATGTGCAGAAGGAATTATTGCCAAACTTCCTTGTCTTCAACGGTTTTCCAATTTTTTCTTCCATAAAAACCTACGGATTCCGTACAATAAATATGTTTGTTGTGATTGTGCTACTTAGAATGGCCAAAGACTCTGTACTCGTATATGAGTAGGTGCACAATCGTATAATAGATCATAATTTTTATCACCATTTACCTTCCCGAATTCCCGAATTTGAAAAATTTCCGGGAAAGTTTTCCAATTTTTCCTTCCATAATTACCTACGGGTGCCGTATAATGAATATGTTTGTTGTGATTGTGCTACTTAGAATGACCAAAGAGTGTGTACTCGTATGAGTAGGTGCACAATCGTAGATCATAATTTTTATCACCATTTACCATCAGGTCATCGTCTGCCTCTGCCTAGCCTTTTCCCAACTATGCTGGGGTCGACTTCCAGTCTAGGGAAGTCGTCGTATACGGCACCCGTAGGTAATTATGGAAGGAAAAATTGGAAAACTTTCCCGGAAATTTTTCAAATTCGGGAATTCGGGAAGGTAAATGGTGATAAAAATTATGATCTATTATACGATTGTGCACCTACTCATATACGAGTACAGAGTCTTTGGCCATTCTAAGTAGCACAATCACAACAAACATATTCATTGTACGGAACCCGTAGGTTTTTATGGAAGAAAAAATTGGAAAACCGTTGAAGACAAGGAAGTTTGGCAATAATTCCTTCTGCACATGTGGCTTCCCTGGTACATCAGTAACGGCATAACTATGGAAATATCTATTAACTGCTCCCAAATTACGATGTTTATTATTATTATTTTTTAGACATACTTTTTTGACATTATATTTTCACTATTTGACATTATATACCTACAATTTATATTTCAGACTTAATATTATTAATATTATTTTACATGGATTCTTGTGTACGTTGTGAATGTGAGAACGTTGTAGGCTTAATAGACTAGATCTTTTTTTCTTTAGACCATTTCCTTTTCTCTTTTTTTGTTAAGTACTTCTCGACAAGCCTACACTGTTCTCCCATACCTAATTTGTGTAATTTGAAAACATTGTAAAAGCCAATTATTTTTAAAAGAGTAACCGTGGAGTTTCTTGCCGGCTCTTCTCCATAGGAAACGACCAATTGGAACCGTGCACCTAGCTTCTGACGTTTCATAAGTGCCCATGTAGGTTTATGTGAAATAAAAATATTTTGATTTTGATTTTTTTAAACTTTCCCGGAAATTTTTCAAATTCGGGAAGGTGATAAAAATTATGATCTATTATACGATTGTGCACCTACTCATATAAGAGTACAGACTCTTTGGCCATTCTAAGTAGCACAATCACAACAAACATATTCATTGTACGGAACCCGTAGGTTTTTATGGAAGGAAAAATTGGAAAACTTTACCGGAAATTTTTCAAATTCGGGAAGCACTGAGTGTCCTTTTTTCTACGGTATTTTAGTATGAAAAAATGTTTTTTTTTTATCTGCTATATATTATATTGTGTCCCTCTAAACTGTGCTAAATAAATGTATTTTCTTTCTTTCTTGCTTTCTTTCAAATTTGGACAGGACAACGTCTGTTGGGTCAGCTAGTAAGTAATAAAAAATAAAACAGAAACACAATACAAGTTCTAACTAATAGCTTGTTCAACGGTACATCAATACGAGTAAACCTGTAACAAGCGCAAGTTTGACACGACGATGTCAACGAAGATGTTCACGAACGTTTTTTTCTCTATTTATTGAATGTCTATAAAGTTTCAACGACCCATTGTATATTTTGTAGTGTTTTTTTTTCTTTTTGTTATGTATAATCTGGTGTACAATAAAGTATATATAAATAAATACATATTTACTGCCTTAATCTAGTTTAAGAATAATTCGAAGACATGTGACATATCCCAACCCGCACTGGGCTCGCTTGGTGGATTATGGCCCACTCCCTCTTATAGAGTGGAGGCCTGAGTCCCAGCAGTGGGAACATTATAGGCTGATTATGCTTCTTACAATCTATAATTATGTGCTAACTGTGCTTGCACACTTGACACAAGAACAAAAACTCAGTTTTTTTTTGCATACGTAGGTCCAAAAAATACTGCAAAATGAAAATAATAACTTTAATTTCGGAAGTCAGTGTCTTTGGATCTGTATTTTAGTTTTTTGCCACCACCTTCCAAAATTAGTTATTTTCTGTAGTGCTTTTTTGGAAGTCGGTTGTTATTTTTTTTAAGGTTTTGTCTTATAAAATATGGAATACGAGGACAAACGTATGCAAAAAAAAACCGAGTTGTTTTTGTTCTAGTGGCAATTTTTTTTTAGGTTTTCACTTTGTAGTGGGCCAGTATATAATGTATCTATGTTACAATAGTCTAATGTCATCTGCTCACCACCTTTTACAAAATATTGCTTTTCTCGTAATTGATGAGGAGTTCTCCTGATATGAACCAGGAAAACTGCCACCATATACATTGTGACGAGCATAAATTGCTTAGCAACCACATTAAAGTACCTGATCGAATCGCAACCCGTTAAATACTTATTATTAAGTAGTTCCGGTGGCCATCTGTGTGTCGGTGGCAATCGCTATAGGTCTGCCTATTAAATTTGAGGATTTCCGTCGATTTCCATGGGATCCCTTCATCAGATTCTGACTTGGTGCCAATGAGACCATCTTGGACCCTTTCAAATAAAAAATATTTTTTTAAATCGGCCTAAAATTGACGGAGAGATCGGTGAACATACATATTTTATTTTTCTTTTTGGAAGTCCGTTAAAAATACACGTCAACATGATCAAAGATGGGTCACATTAACTGCTCAATTTATTTCTTCTAACCACAATTAGCTTATATTTAATCCTTAATAGATTTAGAAGCGGTCAGGGAATGTCAAGTAATAAATCTTAAATCGTGACCTCCTTACGTAACTTTTATGACTAAATATAGTAATAGTGATGGGCGTACGTAATGGTATTACAAAATAGTATTTGAATATCAAGATCATCAAATAAAGACTTTACTTTATCTCTAGTTTTTAGCCGACTTCAAAAAAGGAGGAGGTTTCTCAATTAGACCGTATATATGCATTTTTTTATTTTTGATCGCGGATACCGTAACCGGAACCGATTTTGATGATTCTTTTTTTGTTTCAAAGGGTATGCTCCCGAGGTAGTCCCATGATCACCAATTCATAATCTGATAAGGGAATGCCATGGAAATCAAGGGAAACCCTCAAATTAAAAAAAAAATACCTAAATTGCTATAGCAATTTAGGTATTTTTTATAGTAAATTGGGCATTTTCTCTCGGAAAGCACCATTTGGTGGAGTGGAATTGGTGATGAAGACCACAGATGGCCACCGGAACTACTTAATAAGAAGTATTTAACGAGTTGCGATTCGATTAGGTACTTTAATATGTTTGCTAAGCCATTTATGCTCTTCACAGTGCATATGGTGAGTGACAGTTCTCCTGGTTCTTACCAGGAGAACACCTCAACAATTAACCTTCCTTGCATCAAGAAAAGCAATATTTTGTAAAAGGTGATGAGCAGTTGACATTAGGCTATTGTAACTTAGATAAATTACGAACTGACCCGCTAAAGTGAAAAATTAAAATCTTTTTACAAAAAAAAAAACAACCAACTCCCAAAAAAAAACACTACAAAGTGAAAAATAACTTTAATTTCGGAAGTTGGTGGCAAAAAACTAAAATACAGATCCAAAGACACCGACTTCCGAAATTAAAGTTATTTTTCACTTTGTAGTGTTTTTTTTGGAAGTCAGTTGTTTTTTTTTTTTGTAAAAAGATTTTTATTCAAATAAAAATCTTTTATAGTGAGCGGCTACGCGCTTAGTTTACAAGGTAAAGTAAGTTTGACAAGGTAAAAATATTAAAATAAACCAAAATACTTAACAAGAAAATCATAAAAAGGAAACAAACATAACCAAATAATAATAATAATACAAACGAATAAGAAACAAAGAATAACCAAAAAAGACAACAGAATAAAAAATACGACTTGGATACATAATTAACATTATATACCAAAAACATAGGAATAATTAAACATAACTTTTGTTATAAAGAAATGAGATTATGAATTAGTATGGCATCGATTCTTACTGAACAGGCAGAATACAGTTTAAGAAAAAGTTTTTCACAGTTACGGTCATAGTCTATGAAAATCCAGGATAACATGGTCAACCAAACAATAAAAACAACTTTTTTTTTTAACAAACACGGCATTAGTTTTCGTAATGCATCGAAGTAACCGTGGGACGATAATCTGTATAGAATAGTTGCTAAGTGCGCCGCCCACGTGTCGCTTCCAGTCTTCCAGATCAATTGTCTAGTGTTACCGTTAGACCATTGTAAGTGTTGCATGTATTGGAACGTGGGTAGTGGACATCGGGATACGGGATTTTGATTTATTTAGTTATGTGTTGCTTTGTAAATTGGATGTTGATTTATTTGGACATTCTTTGGTATGGAGATTCTTTCCCACGCCGAATTGTCAAACATCATTAATTTTGACGCAACGTACTATGAATTTCCTTCAAAATCCTTTGGATTGTGATCGCAAGTGTAAGCGATTGGGGTGCTGCTTGAAAACAGACACATTGACGTCATGACTGAAGAGGTCACTTCTAGACATGCGGGCGTCATCGTCGACCGCAACAGAGATAGTATATTTTGGATCAGGAGTTGAAACTTTCTAAAACGCCTAACTATATTTATAAAAAGAAAAATTATTAATAACTTATAACTATCCAGATCAATATCTGATAAATAACATGTAAGTATATCACAGTAAGTAGTGTTGCACATGACGCTTTTTACACGAATATCAATTTTGCAAAGTAAACAATGTTATCATACTCCAAAATACTTATACTTCAATGACACCGTACCGAATTAACAATTGAAGGTGAGGCATATGCACAAACAAAAATATAATGCAGACCAATATAATATGGTCTGTGACATTATATTAAAGTCCCCTCAAAGGTGTGGGTGATACAAGAAACTTAGGGGACGCGGAAGCTCAAGTTTTGCTGGTTTGCTAAGACTGGCGCCAAGTTTCGATCTACGGAGAGGAACAACACTATAAGCATTTACGCGCGCGTCGCGTTCAGACGTATTCGAACGCTCTCTTTGGCGGGAAATTCAAAAAACGAACGATGAAATTGTGACAAAATTAAAAATAAACAAACTTAATTCTAATGCAAGATTAGGCTGAAAATATTTGATGCCGTGGCCAATAAAAGTAAAATGACGGGTGTTAAAATATTTGGCGCGTTTTTCATGTTCTGTTTATTTTCCTTGACACGAGGAAATATTGTGGTGGACGAAGAATGTTTGAATTACACAGTGTATCCACTGCAGTACGAGCTGAATATTTATCCTTATGTCAACGCGGACCGTTCTTATTATGACTGTGATTTAACAATAACTGTAATAGCGAACGCGCCTTACGTGAATGTGATAAGCTTGGACGCAAAAGATTTGGAATTGGAAAGTGGTTCAATCAAAGTTTTCGATGGACCCCGAGATATTATAAATACTCCAAGGCCCTTTGAATTTAATGGTTCAACAAGTAAATTAAATATTTATTTGAAGGAGCCATTGAAGATATACAATGCGCTTAATAAACAGTTTTATTTTATCAAAATTTCGTTCAGAAGATATGTGACGGAAAACAGTACGGGTGTGTTTTTGGTGAAATATTACGATGAACAGACTAAAAGTTACAAGTAAGTAGACCTTTAATTAGGAAAATAATATTGATTAAATAATAAAAATATAAAACAAAACAGATAAAGATACAAAATTTTCTAAGCACGATAATAATATATTATAAAATGCATTGTGTTTTTATAATAAACACATAAAGAGCCATTATTTCAGTAGCAAATAAGGGAAAACTGCTTAGACGTCCTACATATCTGAGTTTAATTTTGATACATAGGATTTTTTTATTAGCTAATAACCAAAACGTCTGATTTAAATAACTTTTCCTGTCTTGACCCTAATGAGTAGCAAGATTTTTAAATTTTGCAATAGGCGCCTTATTTTAAATGACTGGCATTATGGGGTTAAAACGTGAATACATTTTTGACAACGTATTGACTAATGAGGGCGTGAGTTCAAATTCTGGCTCGTTAAACTATTGAGATGAACCCACATCTAATACCTAGTTCTTACATTAGCATCTTAATTTTTTCACAGTGGGAGGTTGGAACTTCATTTTGTGCAAACTCTTTGGATTCCGGAGGTCTGGAAATGTTGTCAAACAATTTCGTTGTACCTACTCAGCTAGCTGTAGAATTTTGTTTTTCATTATTATTTCACCGAGTTGTGCTACAAAACAAAACACAATCACAAAATTTTGTCGTCGCTTTATCTCGCGCCGAAATAAGACTACGTAAGCATATTTATATAGGTAATATAGCCTCAGGCATTAATTCCGCCTTTGTACAGTATTTTTTTACTTGTGCATAAAGTTTTAGGAAAAAAATGTGGCAAAACGTAGTTTTTCCGAGCAGAAATTCCTGCTACTTACGCAAAAATTACTATGATACAGATCAGCACTGACTTGTCCATGAAATGCCAAAAGTACATGATAACTTTTTAAAGCTTCTAAGAATATTAATGTACATAGCTTCTTTGTGATAATCATGTAAAAGTTATAATTATTAGTGTATTTTTATTCATGATCAAGAGGCCCCGAATTGTAAGCAGGAATTCAGTGAATTAAAAAAAAAATACTAGTAATAACGAGAAAATTGGCGTGTTTAATGTGCCTACCCCATAAATAGTGTTGTGACCTTTTAAACTATTGTCTGTATAACGACTGGTTAGACTCACATATAGTGATGTGCTAATACGATGACGACGATGTTATACAAATTGTATGCTATTTTGCGCTGTTGCTATGCAAAAAAATGCTAATGACTTCGGTATCTTTCTGGCAGACTGACTGAAACTGTTTTACATGCATATTTTTGCGTTTGAATAAAGTTAGTTTCATTAGCGTCGTAATAAGTCTATTATTTATTTAATGACACGTAAAGTTACCTTGAAAATCGCTCTGGGTTACCAAGGAGGCCGGTCCTCTTAAAAAAAAATCTCATTCATAATCTCTAATATATGTCTTTACATCACTGTTCTATATTGCGAAAGATGAAGAGTACAGTTGATTTGCAAAATCTTTCTTCGGTTTTCAAATTATTCCCTCACTGCATAGAAAACTATACTTAATCACTTGAAAACAAACATCAAAATAACATAAACTTTTGACCAATGTCTAGTTGACATAAACCAAGAACATTTTCGACTGGGGTTTTTATGAATCAAATCTTTTATTTTAGTGTCAGTGTCATATTTTTAACTAGTATCTGACATTGTGACAATACATAAAGTAGGAAATAATGCAGTAAAACAGATTCTATCGTGCAAGGAGCAAACAAAAATAGACGTAAAGGTATCGAACGTAATTTTCTGTAACTATACCTAAAAAGATTTTTAATAATTTTCTTGGCTTGCGGTGGCGTGAAAAATTGTTGTCTAATCATTTTAGAAATTATTAGAAAACGGCTATAAATAATCTAAATTATTATAATTAGAGCTCTTTTTTTGATACATTTCACAGCTTTAGGTCAGGTCAATGGCGAATGAAAATAGTGTTCTTGAAATACGACTATGAGTAATTAGAGAATTAGTCACAGAATAAACTTGAATAGTACTGTTTGTTTAAATGTTCATCTACGTGTATTTTGTATTTGTTTGTTTTTCCTTGTTTATTTTGTCTGTTTCTTGTAAGCGTCTTGTTTACGAATAAAATTAAATACTGAAAATTCGCTTTTTAGAATTTCCACTTAACTTTCGACTATTTTATTTGAATGTCACTTTGAAGCTCACTTTTTGACAGTTGTTTTAAACTGACGTTTTGACAAAAGTACCGTGACAAAATCATTGAGTGACTTAAATGCAGCGAGTACTTACTAGCTAACTATCAGCAACATAATCAGCCTATAATGTCCCCACTGCTAGGACTCAGGCCTCCTCCCTGTGAAAGTGAGTAGCCCGTAATCCACCACGTGGACCCAGTGCGGGTTGGTAGATGTCACATGTCTTCGAATTATTGGTTGGACATTTTTTCCTCACGATGTTTTCCTTCACCATTTTGAGAGCAGTTGTGATGAAATAATTTACACAAATTAAAGCGCCTGTCAGGGTTGGGGTCCACTAGGGGCGATGCCTGCTGGGGTGGCGGGTAGGTACTAAAGGGTTACCGAGGCCGCTGGCAACACAGGCAACCGAAGGAATACGGGTGGGTTTTAGTCAGTAACAGTCTGACACACCCTCCCGCTCCGCCCAGAGCGGGAGAAGTTATTTGATGATTTACCACCCAAAAACAAAAAAGGGTTTGAACCTACGATCTACAACTCGTAAGTCGCGGCCGTTACCAATGGGCCACCAGTGCCGCCCATCAGCAAACATTTACTAAATATTTTTTTTTGACCCAATGGGGAAGTTACATGATAAATGATTTTATTCTGTAAGTAAATTTGTAAAAACACTTTTACACGTCACAAATATTAAAAAAAAAAAAAACTAGATGAGGTCGATATTTCTTATCTGACTACTCTGAGAAGAAAGGCCGAAACAAACTCAGAAGCCTGTTGGCCTTTATCTCACCTGATAGTAACTGATGATCAGGCCGAAGGTGGAAGCAAGCTTCACCCAGAGTCATCACACAGATAGCCAGCTCCTCTGTGGGTGATGACTCTGGCATTGTTGTTGTTATTGTTGTTGGTAGCATTGTTGTGTTTCGCCAATTAGAATTGCCAAAACACAACAATGCTGTTGATATTGTTTTTATTGCGACATACTTAGATAAGAAGTTGGTAGCTAGCCAGGCGGATTTAGAACAAGCCCTACCACCAAACAAACCGTTGCTCGATTCCTGTCTCAGACCCACGTCTGAGACAGGTGGTCTCACTATTGGTAAGACCACAGACGCGGTTTTACCTAGCCTATCAAGGAGAACCTTGTCTCGACTCTTTACTGTAGGTAGCTACATGTTCCTCTGAAATTGTTTTCCAACAGTTAGTTGTTGCTTATGTAATACAGGTCGGTCCAGACTTCAAACAAAAAAGCTTGCATTCCTTACATAAAACATCCCTAGTATCAACACATTCTTCCAAGTATTTCGCGTATATTTTCAAGAGCATATTCTTAATGACGTAATTTTAGCCATTGCTAATTATATGTAGCGCAACCTTGGATGCATTGAATCAGTCCATTCAATTGAATTGAACTAAATGTAATTATCAAATTATGTCATCGACAGAACGGTGTCGCCGGTTTACGAAGTGTATCGTATTGTTTTCATACTTTAATGGACTTAAGTACATATTAAAGAGTACTCGTAGGTAACGATTACAATTTCAATGTCATTTGTTCTCGATAAAGAGATCAAGGACTTTTAGTCACTTGTGAAGTTTATTTTAACATATCAATCGGTGGTAATTGTGGTATGAACCTAATTACCTCCGATTGTTAAGAGATTGATCTCGTGGATGACCACGAGATCTCATTAGATTAGTAGAATAGAATAGATTATATTTCTTTTGTATCAAATATATGGATATACATCCATACATACATAACATCACGCTGTGTTCCCTGAAGGGTTGGGCAGAGTTGTACCTGTAGTACACTCACATTTCGCCAGTTATGTTTTTTTTTTTAGTCCCTTGTAATAGGGGGTGAGGCTATTGTCATCAACCAGGCACTATAAAGGAATATAAAGGTCATAAATATAAATAACTAGCTATAGTCTGCGGCTTCGCCCGCGTGGAGGTCGGAAATTATCTCACGGGAACATACTACCCGGATAAAAACTACCCAGGTCATGGTCTACCCATGTGCCAAATTTCATCCAAATCCGATCAGCCATTTTAGCATGAAAGCGTAACAAACAAACTCACTCTCGCATTTATAATATTAGTTAAGATACGTTAGGATTCCTCATAATTGGCATGTAAAAAATACCTTAAAATTAAATCTTCAATAGCAGTCCACGGATGAACGTAGGCCTCTCCAATTACCCGCTATTTAACTTGATCCTCGGCAACTCCAATCCAGCCACCCGTCACCTTGTAAAGATCGTCGCCCCTCCTTGCCCGAGGGCGTCCTACATTACGTCCCATGGGCCCTATACATGTCATCATTAGGAAAAATACGCCCTTTCATCTTGACCCTTTGTAAACGGCACGGTTTCTTTACGGAAGGGCGTGTAAACCTAGCCGTAGAATAAACGTGTTTGCTAACAAGCTTCCATAGTGATCCATACAACACTGACGACGGTGCCACACACGACGCGTAAACCGTAGCTTTTCACGGCAAGAAAAACGTGTGTACATGCTCGCGTAATCGGCACGCGACCTAATGAGAGTCAGTGCGTGCCAGATTCCAGAGAATCTTGGTCTTCTTTGACTGGATTAGAGATCAATTCCAATCCAGTCCAGCACCTTCTTCACTTTCAATAGTCGAGGAAGAACAGCTGTTAGAACTTTCCTATGATATGAGACTAAAAGGAGGAGGACACCAGCTCTGGTAACAGTATTAAGTACTGTAAAGTACTTTAAAGTTAGTATTAAGTACAATCTTACTTTGAATTTTCGTACCATGACGTCCTTTTAAAATAATCCTATTATATTGTTGAAACAATGTTATTTTCTTAGCGGTTTTGGTGATGTCATCTCTAAAAGTTCATTCAATTCGTACCACGTCGTGTCTTTTGACAATTAGCAATATTGTTTTTACATCAAATTTAGCAATCTTCAAAAAGATCCTCAGACTCGACGGAATTATTATTGTTTTGCAAATTTATATTTAAAAAACATTTTCTTGTCATTTAGAGTAAGTAAAATGTATTTATTTACGTAAACTCGCCGAATAAATTGTGTATCTAGAGATACACAATGGGTAATTAATTTCTTGTTTGATTCGAGATGGCTAATGCATACGAAATATTTGAGTTTTTTAAGCCAATAACGCAGAAAAATAGTTTTAAATTAGTATTGATATATTATACATAATTTAAATTGACAAAATAAGAAGTTATACGTAGTTACTTTTGTCCAGCCTGCCCTATCTTTATGAGCTCCATCACCTTGCGAATTCAAGATTTCCGCAATCTCTTTCCACTTTCTTCGTGAGTGGAGTACCTACTCACGAAGAAAGTGGAAAGAGATTGCTTGATTGGCTTGTAGAGAACGATTTTGGGCAATGTGTCTGCCGTCGTTATGTAAAAAGGCACACCTAAAATTTAGTAATTTTTAGGAAATTGAGTTTCAAATATTTTATTAAAAATATATGGTTATTTTATAAAGAAAAACTGTGTTAATAAATTTAGTTATATTTACACGATTCCTACAACACTATTTAATAATAATAATTTCTATCAAAAGTAATAATAATAATCCGTTTAATAATAAGAAAATACTTAAGAAGTTGCAATGATAAGTCATTGCAACTAACTTTACAAACTCAAATTAAAAAAACACTGTACGGGTTAAATAAAAAAAATAATTGAGTTACACGCCTCGGAGCCGACCCTCTAAAATCACCTTTTATCAAAATACTAGTTAAAGCACATCTGATTAGTTGTGCCTTTTCTTTTAAACTCAATGTTAAGCCGTGTTGTGGATGAAAATAGAAAAGAATAGACATATCTGGCTCATATACCCTTTTAGTTTTACTATAGACTTGATGGGAGTTTTATTTAACAAAATAATAAAAAAAATATATTATTTAAAAAACAAAAACCCGACTGCAAAAACACATAACTGAAAAGGGAAAAACAAGCATTATAATCTATATAATTTCGGTATCGCAGGCGGGGACAATCAAAAGTTACACCATATTTCAGGTTATTCGACTGTAACTCTTACTGGCCTGCAAGACCAAAATTATATAGATTATAATGCTTGTTTTTCCCTTTTCAGTTATGTGTTTTTGCAGTCGGGTTTTTTGTTTTTTAAATAATATATTTTATTTAAAGCTTTTTAGTTTTATTAATATATATATTTGAAAATTACTCATTACTAGCTTTTTAATTTTGTTGCAATGAATTAAAAAAAAAACTTCCCCTCTTTTTTTTGTATTTGCAGATGCAATTTATAAATATTATATAGCCTATGTCACTCCCACAATTAAGACGAATCTAAAGACACCTCATATGTTAAAATCCATCAAGCCGTTTAGGCTACAGAGCGTGCCAAAGAAATAGACATACATACATACATACATACATACGTACATACATACATACATACTCTCGAAAAACATTACCCTCCTGAGGCAGTCGGGTAAAAAGAAAGCCACATCTACAACTCATTTGTGATCTTTCAACGTAATCAAAGTCAAATGAGTCCGTAATGTGAAAAATGGTGTAATTATGCCCTTTTAGTTTATTGTATCTCTGCAGATCTTACTCATAAAATAAAATATTTAAAAAACTGGCGGATGCCCTTTTTAGGGTTCCGTAGTAAACAAGGAACCCTTATAGTTTCACCATGTCCGTCTGTCCGTCTGTCTGTCCCCACTGTAGCTTAGAGACGCATAATACTAGAAAGCTGTAATTTAGTATAGGTATACATATTAATCACGCCGATTAGGAGCTAAAATAAAATCTCTAAAAAATTTTTTTAGCTCCCTTGGACGTAATTTGGGATGATATTTTTTTCTCGTCTACCCCATGGTGTGGGGTAGCGTTGAATAGGCCGTTCAAAAATATTGCGGGTTTGTAAACACCCACTTCTCGATTCAAGGATCCGCTTGCGTAATATTAAGCATTAAAGTGTTAATTTTATTTAGAGTCATGTGTCCCCCTGCCAGCTAAAGGGTTGTTTAGAAAGATGTGAAAAAAATCATGGCAGTAGTACATATAATGAACTTAAGGCGCTGACAAGACCCAATTCACCAAAATAGGCTTCGCTTAAGAAAAAAAATTGCCAAATCTGTATAGTTTGTGGTAGCAGAAAAAATATATGTTAATTTTGAACATATTTCCCAGAACTTGGTTGATACCATAACACGTTTTGAAAACAAAATCTCGATACAAACTAACGTTAAACTAACCTCTTACTTTGAGTTCTAATCCAAAATATCTGTATCAAATACGTTCAAATACGTTACGTATATAATTAATAACAAAAACGTCTTATTTGAATGCAGAACATGGTTGTTTTTTATTTTTGATTACTCAACTCAATTTTGAGTAAATAGATAATTACTTCATATTTTGCAATAAATTACAAGCGTTGTGTCATCGCGCTTCTCTTTCTTTTCTATGGAATTTGACAGTGACCGCGGTTTAGGTGTTGTCAGCGTCTTAAAAGGAAAACTATCATAGCTAAGTGGGCTTTACAAGTTAACGGGTAATAGTCTACCAACTTAAATTTTCAGTTGGAGATTTGACCGTGGCATATATCGATGTATGGGAGAGCCTGTTGTTCAGCTACAATGTTAAGTTTGTTTTTGGGATAAATTCATACCAACTTCCCAACTACGGAACCCTTCATTGTGAGTGGTCCGACACGCACTTGGCCGATTTTTTCTGATTTTGAATATGTATATATATAATTCAATATTGGAATAAATACAATTTTTCGTTATGGCGGCAGAGTCGATATACCTGTTTGAAATTAAAAATTCCCAGAGTATCTCTAGCTACTGCCTAGAAACCCGATTAACTATTTGGCTGTAAAATTAATAACAACACACTTATCACTGAGTCTGACCCTTTTGTCTTTTTTTATCGAACTATCTTAGTTCGGTAAAAAAAGAAAAAAAAGACAAACATTACAGAAAAAATAATAAATAACAATAATAATAAATAATAATAAAACACGTCAAAACATTACAGAAACATATTTCTTTGTTTTAAAACTTATCAACTGAGTGAGTCGGCATGGAATCAAAATAAGGTGAAATACGGTATTTAACCTTATTTTGATTCCATGTCGACTTGGTAGCTAGTTAGGTCGTATACAAATTAGATAAAGTAAGTTCAACCACTTAGTTATAGCAACCACTTGTAAAAAAAAAAATATCGCTACGTTAAATTTCGTTCTAATAAGAACTAACTTATTTATAACTTATTTTTTTATTTTTTCAATTGTTTTTTTTTTTTTCATTTTATCAGAGCAAAATCTTTTAATATTTGTGACAATTTCATGGAAATTTCTTATAAAAATTAGATTCTAATGCAAAGTAATAGTTTATAAGTAAAAAAAAAAGATTTTGACCATACTTTGTAGTATCGATTCGGACCAACGTGTAGCGCTATATAGTTCATATATCACATATTGCGTTGTTTCTTTTCTATTATAGCAGGCAAAAGACAAATCTTTGAAATTGTTCGTTCTTTCCCGGCACTTAGCCGGAATAAAACAATATTGAATGATGAAAGTCATGGTACGAATATGATTAATGTTATTAAAAGCTTAAAACAAAACTCTAGATTGTTTCGTAGAAGATGGTGGTAGGGGCCTACCACAATATTCTACGAAACTTTTTCTTTTAAACTCATTGTTAAGTTGGTGGTAGGCCCCGAGTTCAATAAAGATAATGTAATTAAATTTTTGAGAAATGTATCCCAAGAATATCCTACTAATCCTAATTATTAAGATGTGTAATCTTTGACTCCTATTTGTAGGATAACTAGTAATAATCATACTAGATACCATACCACCTACGTGAATACTTTTCCAGTATCTATTAGCAACTTACTAGTTTTTATTCAAACGCAACATGGTTATAAGGCCGAGCAACCATATACGTCCGACCTTCTGTCCCACGTGCAGTCTGGATCATGTATCTTTCAATGATTATGGTCAAAAATCATAAATATTAAGTGTTTTTTATTGTCTGTTAGTCTAGCGTTTAGAACTTCATGTTTATAGTTTTAATTTTTGAATGAATTTTCGTGCTATTGTATGGTGCAATGAGTGTGTGTTGGTAAGGAAAAAATTGTGGTTGGAGTGATTTGATTACGGTATGGAGGAGTTGTTGAAGGTTTTATGATGATCTCAACTGCAATAAAGCTTTCACTTTCTGTTTCAACTATAATTGAAAATAGTCTTGCCTTAATCTTCTTTGAGTATTGGTCTATCAATGTTGCCAATATTGTATAGTCTATAATAACGCCAGGTGCACCAAGTATTCAACAATTATAATAAGTAGGGACCTACTTAGCTCAATTTATTTTATAACTCCACATATTGTGAGCCTTAAAGCATTCAAATTATATTACGGGTACCTAGTTAATAGGTAGATTTTTTTTCTTCTAATTTTCGGAAATCGGCGTGTGTGGGACGCGGATGTTAAAACGTGGTCAGTGTGATACCCCACTGTAACTGCCCTTTTACACACACTACCGCATACGCAACGGGGTGATTCTGTTCTGTGAAAGTGGTGTATTCTAAAATACTGTCAAACTTTAAATATCTAAAAAAAACAAGTATGTATTAATTATTGAGCAGGTATCGTAATTTTATTTGATTATATATGTCTTTCATAGCAGCCTCCTGAAATTTGACGAGGATGCAAAACGACACCTTGTATAGGTAACAAATATTATGATTTCATACGCCTACCACTCAACTGGACAAATTCCCGTCTTTCTTTACCAGTCACGTCATCATTCAAAACCAATGAACCAGTACAAATAAATCAATTAATCCGTATGTTCCACTTAAAACTAAACATGTGTATACTTTAGTTGGATAATTAGCCAAATAAATCGTCTGCTCAACGTCTCGGTCCGTTAGTCATACCAAATGGGACATGCACTGTGTTGCTGACATTGTTGAAACATTTGACAATTACTAAAACATCTGCTTATAAGCCAACGCAACCTGAATGCCAAATGTTTTGACGTTAGTGTTAACGGTTGATTATATGCGGTGATCGATCGATACAAAACTCAATGTTTTGTATCGATCGTTTACACACACAGAATTATACTTAAACGTTTATATCACCAATACTCCTTGTATTGGTGATATAAACGTTTAAGTATAATTCTATGGTAATGTTTCCTTATTGGTTTTCTGAGTAATAATGGTTGAATTGAGGTCATACAAATCTTTTGAGGTCTGTGCATGTAGTGTCTACTGCATAATGTATTTTATCAACGTGAGTGTCACTTTAAAGCTTAATATTACGCAAACGGATCAATGAATAGAAAAATGGTAGTTACAGACCGCAATTTTTTGAACCGCCTATCCAAGCACACATAGTGGGACAGACGAGAAAAAAAATATCATGCTACGTGCAAGGGAGGTAACCTTTATTTTTAATTAAGATTTTATGTTACCAAATTGTCGCGGTTGGCGTGATTATTATGTATATGCCAAATTACAGCTTTTCAGTACTAAGAGTCTCTGAGCTAATCCGCGGACAGACAGACAGAAAGACAAACGGACATGGCGAAACTATAAGGAGGTATCCTTGTTGAATACGGAACCCTAAAAACCATTAATCCAGTTGATAAAGTGTTAACTAAATATTATAAAATAACAGCCACGACAAAAACTGCCTGAGATTATTTTAGTCTAGGTCTTTTATTTTTGCCGTATTTTTTACACGCACTTCAGCCGCGCACAGACACTTCCGGATGACACACGACCTTGGTTCATATCTTGAGCAAGTTGGTTTCTTGCATGGTTTGTTTGTTAGGTACATAAATATATAAGTACATAAACTGTGACATAAAAGGAGAGAACATCTTTTTAATGTGGGAAAACTACCTGGATTTTGCAAATAGAGTCAAAAATACATATTGTTATCTATGGTGCTGCACGTCAATGGTAATAACTACTTACAAGTTACATACCAGCAAAAATACTTTTTAAAAACCGACTAAGTGCGTATCGGATCAAACACAATCAAGGGTTGGGATGAATTTATCCCAAAAACAAACTTAACATTGGCATATATCGATGACCGTGGCATATATCGATGTATGGGGGAACATGTTTTTCAACTACAATAGTTGAAAAACATGTTCCCCCATACATCGATATATGCCACGGTCAATTCTCCAACTGCAAATTTAAGTTGGTCGACTATTACCCGTTAACTTGTAAAGCCCACTTAGCTGTGATAGTTTTCCTTTTAATTTCATTATATTATCTACTACTACTAGTACTACTACTAGCCGACAGGAGGATCCGATTGGGTTGGGCAGCGTTTGGAAAACTTCGTCAAGTCTTCTCGTCGCCAATCCCGCAGTGTTTGAAGACTAAGGTCTTCACAGCCGTCACCTCCTTCTGCGAAGCAGTAATGCTCGCAAAGGAGGAGGCGGGACGGTTGAGGGAAAGGCAAGTTTCGCGCCCTCTCGCCCCTAGCCGCCGCAGGAGACGCCCAGGGCGTCGGGAATCCCGGGCGGATTTCCGGCCACCGTAGGCGCGGGCTTGCGGACGGTGAGCAATGGGTAGCTCACCGTCCGGTAAGGACCAGGCCCGGGTCGACGGCGCGTCGTATTCCACGCGCGCCTCAAAGAGATGTCGTCAGCTCAAAAGTAGGGGTCCACTAGGGCCGATGCCTGCCGGGGTCGCGGGAAGGTACTTATGGGTCACCGAGGCCCCCGCAACACAGGCAACAAGAAGGAATACGGGTGGGTTTTAGTCAGTAAGAGTCTGACACACCCTCCCGCTCCGCCCAGAGCGGGAGAAGTTATTTGATGATTTCCCACCCTAAAAAAAAAAAAATAAAAAAAAAAAAAAAAAAAAAAAAAGGTCTTCAACCAGTGCGTCCTGCCCGTTATTACATATGGTGCCGAAACGTGGACACTGACAGTCGGGCTGTCCACAAATTAAAGGTCGCTCAGCGCGCCATGGAGCGGGCTATGCTCGGAGTTTCTTTGAAGGATAAGATTAGAAATGAAGTTATCCGGAAGAGAACCGGATTTACCGACATAGCCTGCAGAGTCAGCAAGCTGAAGTGGCAGTGGGCTGGCCATGTGTGTCGAGGGACTGATGGTCGGTGGAGCAGGCGAGTCCTGGAGTGGAGACCGCGTATCGACAAGCGTAGTGTGGGACGCCCCCCAGCTAGATGGACCGACGACCTTAAAAAGGTGGCTGGGACTGACTGGATGCGGAAGGCGGAGGACAGGGTGTTGTGGCGCAGTCTGGGAGAGGCCTATGTCCAGCAGTGGACTGCTATAGGCTGAGTTGATTGATTGATTTTTTGATATGAACTACTGCCATGATTTTTTTCACGTCTCCATAAATAACCATTTAGCTGGCAGGGGGGGGACACTTGACTCTAACAAAAATTTGCACTTTACAGCTTAATTTTACGCAAACGGATCATTGAATCGAAAAATGGTGTTCACAGACCTGCAATATTTTTCAACGGCCTATCCAAAGGTACCCCACACTGGAATAGACGAGAAAAAAATATCATCCCCACATTACGTGCAAGGAAGGCACCCTAAAAAAATTTTTTTTTCAAGGTTTTTTTTAGCGCTTTGTCGGTGTAATTAATATGTATACCTATGCCAAATTACAGCTGTCTAGTACGAAGCGTCTCTGAGCTACAGTGGGGTCAGACAGACAGACAGACAGACGGACATGGCGAAACTATAAGGGTTCCTTGTTCACTGCGGAACCCTTAAAAAGGTGTGATTTTAAGTACAAGAATATAATTTAATTCATGATAGACTTTCATTATTGACTACTTTCAACAACAGAAGCAAAAAAACAGCGTACTACTTTGCCATACTTGGTGACATTGGTAATAACGGTTTTATAATCAAAGTTAACATAGCGCTGGTGGGTGTTGCTAACTACATATTTTCCTATTTTAATGTGTATAAGTACAGTAGACCTCACAACACCACCCACTAAAAGTAATACAGGTAATCTTGTAGAGCATCCATAAATAATTATGTATATTGAAAGGTTAACATAAGTTAACAAAAAGATCTTATTCTAAATGTAAACTAACATAATCCGATTAATGTTAAATAGGCAAAATCACCTCTTTTAAGCCACCTGCCTACGCGGCCGTTACCACTAGGCCACCATTGCTACACCATTAGGGGGCGCTTTACATTTTGTAAATTATTTGATCACCACTGCTCTCAAAACGGTGAAGGAAAACATCGTGACGAAACCGGCGGCATGTCCTAGAATAAAAAAAATCGAAGACATGTGACATCTACCAACCCGCACTGGGCCCGCGTGGTGGTTTATGGCCCACTCACAGAGAGACGAGTGTCCCAGCAGTGGGAACATTAAAAGCTGATTATGTATGTTATGTAAGGCTCCCGGAGATATGCGCGACGCGACTCTAGTAGAACAATTTCTATGAATACTTCATGGTAATTGTTCTACCAGAACCACGTCGCGCCGTCGCATCGCGCCTCTCTGCTCTCTTAAGCCTTCAACATACAGCATGTTTGATTATTAGTGGGATTATTCATTTAATAGATACATATAAGACAGTACTGTCACTAATACTACTCCAGACAGGGGATGTGTATGTCATAAAGGACGGACCAGTGTGGAATAAATTGTATAAACATAAAGATATCTCTCCAACGCTACGTCAGCCGGTACGCGGTCGCCACTCCAGAACCTTTCGGCCCTATCGGCCCTCTGTTCTGCGAGCAATAGGCCCTGCCCACTGCCACTTAAGTTTTGCAATTCTTCGGGCTATCTAAAAGGCTTCTACAAGGTGGACCGATGACCTTGTGATGGCCGCAGGAATCCGCTGGATGCGAGAAGCACAGAACCGGTCGAAGTGGCGGTGCCTATGTCCAGCAGAGGACGTCTTTCAGCTGAAATGATGATAATGTTGTTGCAAAAGATATCCATATTACTTATCATCATAATATTATCACGCCTGTTTTCACGAAAGGGTTATACAGAGGTGTACTTTTAGTACATATACATTTCGCAAGTTATTTTTTAAGTTCCATGTAATAAAGGGGCAAGATTATTGCCATCAATCCCAAAGTCCGGACGGAAAAACCCAATAACAATTTGCATGACATGGCAATCTAATTCAGGACCTCATGTTCGGCAGTAGCGCTTGCTAGATCAATGAGGCAGTCTAGAACTAACTAAGAATAGTGAGTCAAATACTTGTCAAGAATGGGAATGGCGCAGGCGGCTATGCTTGCTTAGGTAATAAACAAAAAAAAACCGGCCAAGTGCGTTTCGGATCACGCACAATGAAGGGTTCCCTATTGGGATGAATTTATCCCAAGAGCAAACTTAACATTGTAGTTGAAAAACATGTTCTCCCACACATTCCAACTGCAGATGATTGTACGCACAATATTGAGAGATTACCATGTTATTTTAAGACCATATACTTCTTATAGGTTTTACGAAGTCCTTTCTTTTGGAACGTCAAACGGTACAGTTCGCTAAACTTTGTTTTTTTTACTTTTTCTTATTTAGCTCTAAAAAGTGACCCCATATTAAAAATTCATTTAATGACGTTACACGATGTTTGGGTCACAGAAATTCGTATGTGTATCAAATTTTAACTTAATCGGTCCATTAGTTTCCGAGAAAATTGGCTATTACAAATGGACAGGCACACGAGTGATCCTATAAGGGTTCCGTTTTTTCATTCGGACGTACTTGACTCTAAAAATATGTCTACCTCCAAGCAAGAATGGGTCAAGGGGTTGTGTTTTTCCGTAGGTAATGTGGGTACACAGGAAAATCCAATAACGTTGGAATCGTCAAGGATATTGAACTCATGCTTTCTTGGTACAACTTGACCTGTTTTACTTTGTTAGTGGTGACTAGGCTAGTTAGTAACTACTCATGGATTTTTTTTTGTGTGGGAATTTATCTAATAACTTTTCCCGCTCTGGGCGGAGCGGGAGGTGTGTCAGACTCTTACTGACTAAAACCCACCCGTGTTCCTTCCATTGCCTGTGTGTTGTCAGAGGCCACGGTATCCCTTTCAGACTTTTCCCCGACCCCTGCAGATGGATTTTATTTTTATTATTAAAAATAGCTTTGTTTGTGCAAACACGTGCATATAAAAATATTTATATATTTCTCCCTTATGACTATCATTACAAGTTCATTTCCCACTGCGACCCCTACATATAGTAGATAAGTAAGTTAATAGTATGAGCACGCTTTGTTAAAGATTTTATCCAGTTAAGAACTGCTATCAATCCATTAAACAGCTCAATTGTGATGAAATCTGATTATGGGATCTGAAGAGTACCAACACGTATGTATAAGTAAAATAATATAAGCAAGAGAGGCTTTACACTTTATAGTCAATAAATCTGCCTAGCCTTTTCCCAACTATGTTGGGTTCGGCTTCCAGTCTTACTGGATGCCAGCTGAATACCAGTATTTTACATGGAGCGACTGCCCATCTCACCTCCACAACCCAATAACTGGGTAGTACGATACCTCTTGGTAAGGTCGCCAGCCCCGCACTTTGAAGCCTCGTCCCCACTAGGAACATTTGTCGAGCGACATGTGTCCCCGGTGACATCGGACGATGTCGGGCGACGTCGGACGAAATCGCCGCGATATTGTTGAAACTGTTCCTTATCATTACTCTTCATCGACTGTGCGACAAGGAACAGTTTCAACAATGTCACGGCGATGTCGTCCGACATCGCTCGATGTCACCGGAGACACATGTCGCTCGACAAATGTTCCTAGTGGGGACGAGGCTTTAAGCAAGGCGATAAAATATAAATTATTTGATGTATCAGTTAACTATTTTCCATCAGTTTGAAGGAGCCAACCTCATAAAAGGACACAAATCAGTAGTATTCATCACAATAATGTGTATCTTCATTCTGTTACAGTTACCTGTTCACAACGCGACTTTCTCCAAACAAAGCAAAGTACTTCTTCCCGTGTTTCGCCAACCCAAGGTTTGAAGCTGTATTCAAGTTCAAAGTGTACATACTGAAGCAGTTAAATGATCTACAGTACACTAATACCAGTCTTGTCATCGCTGAAGAACAGAGGAGAGATAGGTAAGCTGATTCGTCAATTGAGATTCCTGTCACTTAAAAGTTTTTACTTGCATTATTACTGAAATACGTAATTTATCGCCCTTCCATTGAGAGGAGGCCTGTGTCCCAGCAATGGGAAAACTATAGGCTGATCCAGCCAAAGGTTGTCTTTAAAAGATCGCTTTTAGCGATAAGACCGCCCATTGTGTCACCCTATGTAAAATTTCTACATTTCTATATGTAATTTTTATGGTGTACACAATAAGGAGTATTTTATTCTATTCTATTCTGATTGTTCTTTACGTAATTTATGTTAGAAAAAGGATAAACCACAGACCAAAAATCTTCTATATGAGAAAGGTGGCTAGCAAAAAAAAAAATATTGTGTATACTTACGCCAATTATTATAATCCCCAATTTGGCCACCTCAATGCTGTCTCTGAAGAAGATTGTGAAGAATAAATATGGCTTTATTTATTCTTCACAATCTTCTTCAGAGAAATTAGTCTCTCCAGTATCTAGAAAACCTGCGTTTAACAATACTAGACTATCATTAAGTGTCATGTGGACCAAAAAATTTACTGTACGGCCATACGTAATAATTTCCGGATTTGGGAAGTGAGGCTTGACCTTAAGTCCACATGGTGCTTCACCGCTTCACTATATATATTGGGTCAACATACATACGTACCTTACCTATAATGGAGGGATGTGTTTGTACTTAAATGGCAACATGTGTGGCATCAAACATTGATGACTACGCAATACCAGTAGGTACATTTTGACCCGTCAATATTTGACCCTAACATTCTGGTGTTGATGTTTGTTTGGGTGAGTTGAGAATGGTATGTACTTAGATTAGAAGTAACATCGTTATCGATTAGAATTTCATTTGGTGTGTTGTTGATCAAAAGATTCTTGGAAAATTTCGTTGACTCGAAACTCAAGGTCTAAACATCATGATTCGGGTATGACGGCGCTATACAAGGTGACGTATTGCATCCTCGTCAAATTCAAGGAGGTAACTATGCTAATGATTCTTTACACGAATCGGGCATGACGACGGGCGGGCGATGACGGGCGGGCATTTTTGGGGGACTGTCTTATGTAACTTTGACGTTCGAAAAGTGCTGATTTTCAGCCTAGTTTGAATAAATGACTTTTGATTTTGATTTTTTGATTTTGAATCAATAATAAAATAAGTAGGTCTATTTTTTTTCTATTTTCGGAAATAGGCATGTGTGGGACACGCATGTTAAAACGCGGCCTGTGTGATACCGCACTGTAACTGCCCTTTTACACACACACTACCATATATGCAACGGGATGATTCTGTTCTGTGAAAGTAGTGTATTTTAAAATACTGTCAAACTTAAATAACTAAAAAAACAACATATAAATTTCATTTGATTATTTATGTCTTTCATAGCAGCCTCCTGAAATTTGACGAGGATGCAAAACGACACCTTGTATATGACCTTTTTCGGATGGGACATTTGTCACGAAAGCTTAGGCAATTTCAAACTTCCCTGTGGCTGTCCGCTTCTCTTGTTTTCCGCAATCAAATTTCTTATAGGTAAACGAAAAGAAAACACCTGCGTTAGCGCGTTTGACTCCCACATAAATAGGTATATGTTTTTACTTAAAGAATAGTTATCCAGTTTTCCAAAAGGTTATCATGATTTCTCTTCACTTCCAACTTGGGTGTTGGCTAATCGGAAATAGAAAATATTCTCAACTTTCCACTTTTTGCCGGGTGATTGAGCTTTAAACCTATAAAGACAGTTCTTACTGCAAGCGATCTAAGACGATTATCACACTGCACCGCACTCCGTCGCGTAGCGCGGGGCGGCCATAGCAAAAAATCTGCGCACGGGAGCGCGTCCTGCGCGCAGATTGCGTTTTCTATACAAACTGATACAATGTTAAATATTCCACCCCGCATTACGCAACGGAGAGCGGTGCAGTGTGATAATTGCCGTAGGTTTTGTAATCGGGCTCAATATTAACATGGTTAATATTGAGCCCGATTGGTATTGGTTAATATTAACATGGTTAATATTGAGCCCGGTTGCTATTGGTTAATATTAACATGGTTAATATTGATTAAAGATCAGCATTGCTTAACGTGTCAATGCTGTCAGCCTTTTGGGCACTTTTCCTGGTGCGATCGATGAGGACAAATTTTTGATACCCTTCCCCCTCTTTTTATTCATTATATTATTATTATTTTAAAACTATTAATTTTGATTATGTATATATTCCGAAATATAATTAATGTGTTAAAACATATAATATACACAATTAGGAAAACAATAATTTTATAATGAGTCAAATTAGGTCTTACTTTGACCTTCAAATTCTGTAGAACTGATTCAAGATTTTTGGTGATAAAATCAATCATGGAATTCAAAAATATTCCTTATGAGTTTCTTTTTGTAAAGATGTGCAATATTTTTGGGTTCCAAAATATTTTATTGCCATTATTGCGAAGAGTAAAAATATAAGGACACCGGAAACAATAAGTTACATATTTGAACAAGTAATCTACGGTCAATAACCCGCTCACAGTAACACCGTGGGTGCCGAGACGTTTTACCCTATATGGCGATCGCTCCGACTCTAGTCACTGAGAATTGTGTCAATTATTATGGTCGAGACGCGCGTCGTGACCTGTAACGTCTGTGCGCACACGTTTGATTGAGAAAATCAATTTTGACGTACCTGCTTAGGGAGTAGGTTCATAATTTAATCGATACTAATGTGTTCTTAGTACCTTAAGGTACATTCGAAATTGGGCGGATCCATAATTGTTCTTCACTTTAAGCCTGTTTTAAACCACCTTGTCTTCATTGAATCGCAAATAAATGAATATTCATGAGTATTTTTATACTTAGTATGTGATGTACTCATCACATACTAAATATAAAAATACTGACGGACCTACTGGTCCGTCAGTTGGTGTAGCCTAAAATATCTCTAGAATAATCTAGGCAAGCAGTTTCCTAAGCTTTTATTAGCTTATTGTTCGAGTTTCAAAATAATGGAAGACTAGCTTTTGCAAGCGGCTTCCCCGCTCGGGTAATCTTTGTAATGTCAAAATATTGAAGAGCACTTCAATACTTTATCCAGTCTAGAAATGTGAAGGTACTAGGGTAGCAGCACCCCAGCATTATTGTAGCCAGTGATTTGATGTAATATTATGACATGTTCATCATCTTCTGTAAATTAATGTTAATAATAATAATTGTGTTCTGAATGTTTATTATAAAAATTGATTGTATTAAAAAAAAAAATGTTTGTTACAATAATTGTATGTAATTTCGATTTTAAATTCTTGTATTGTTAAATAGTGTATGCCTTAGTTCGTAGTTTTTGAGTTATCATAACCTAACATTAAGGGCCACTTGCAGCAAAACGATACAAATCTCGGTTTAATTAAATCTCGATTTAGCACTAAACTCGACTTAACTTAAATCTTACTAAGCATGTCTTGCACAGTCACATTTCACATTCGATTTAACTAAACTGAGATTAGGTCAATAACCCACTCGCCATTCATTCTTTGCGTTCCGTTTTCAAATAAAAAGTGATGGCAACTCAGTTCTGCGTATAGAGAAAAAAGAATTTGAACTGTCAATAACGTCAATGTAAGTCAGTGTTGGTTGTGTTTTGTAGTCTCGTGTTATTTTCTAGTTTTTGTTTAGCGTCAGTCATACATAATATACGAGTTAAAACATATATTACAATGAAGAGATCTAGGGCACCAAATTTTACCACGGCAGAAATAATGCATTTATTACTGCTTGTGGAAAAATTCCCGATAATAGAAAATAAAAAAACAGATGGGTCTACAGCAAGAGACAAACAACAGGCATGGCAAAACTTGACCACCGAATACAACTCGCAAACGAAATTTTCCCCCAGAACCACCGAAAATTTATTGGCTTGCTACAAAAACCAAAAAATGAAGGCTAAAAAAATTCACTCTAATGAAAAAATGGCCATCAAAGGTAAGATATTTCTGTTGCATTCCATATTTCCTTATTTAAAGTAGAGTGATAAATATTTATTAATAATTTATCTGTTTTTAGCACCATTACTATTAAATGCCATGGAGGAACATGGACAAGATTGGGACCAGGTAGCGCAAGCTACAAAGGAAAGCAGCGTTGACTGCCAATTGACATTCAATCAATTAGTAAAACAAGTGAAGAAACAAGATGCTTCTCATAAAAGAGAAATTAATCGTACAGGTATGTATCCAAGATACTGTAGTTAATAATACATACTAAAACTTATTTTATTTATTTAAATAATGTTCATTTATAGGTGGAGGTCCACCTCCACAGCCTTCATGTAGCAGCGATGCTGTTATGGAAAAAGTGAAAACAATGATTGGTCCTTCTCTGGAAGGTCTATACACAGTGTATGATGGAGATGCAGAATTTATGCAAGAGCAGCAGATGTCACTACCCATTGATACACAACTTATCCCTGTTGAATATGTTGTGGAAAGTTCACAAGAGAAAGCAAATAGTAAGATTCCTAGGCTCTTATTATTATTCACTATAATGTTTTTTTGTTATTTAAATCCCTAATATCAGTGCAAATGTTTGTGAGTGAAGATATTTGCGACAGAAAATTGGCATGGAGATAGTGTCTGCCCTTTCAGACCTGGCCAATACAATCATAATATAATACATGAATTTAGCTCTCTGTTTATTTGCAATTTTGTAAAATATAATGCATTTTATTTCAGATAGCACCCCAGACTATGTTGTCAACAATAGAAGTTGTGATTTCAAGCGACTTAATATTATGAAAAAGAAGGTTGATCCGAGCTTGGAATCAATAAAAAAAGGTAAAAATGCTAGTACATTATTTTGATCCTGTAGGACTTTTATGTATTAAACTATAGACAATTATATAGTAAAAGTATAGCAATTCTTTCTTTCTTTTAGTAATTTATACCCATTGTCATAGTGGCCTGAATAGTTAAAAATTGATTATGTCCTCAGGTCAAACTTAAATAACTGTGTATCATAAAATCATAACTGGCTATTATGTAACACTTTTATGAAATAGATATATTATTTACAGGAAAGAAAAGAAATGTGTCTCACTCATTTCAAGAGCTAGCTGATGATAAGAAAGAACTAGTCAAAGCTCAGAGGACACTGGCTGATCTTCAAATACAGCATCAGCAACTAGAAATTGAGTTAAAAAAGGAGAAACTACAATTTGAAAAAAAGAGAAATGAAATGGAACTTGATTTTCTCAAAGAAAAGTATGAAATAGAATTAAGTTTATTAAGAAATAAGAAATATGAATAAACTTTACATAGTTGTTAATAAATATGCAATTGAAGGATAAAAAATGCCAATGAATCTTTTATTTTTCCCCTAGCGTACATCGTACATAGTATGAACTAAAATTTATTATGTTATTTTCACAGTCTTGCAAAATAACTATTAATTAATAAAGTCCTTTCAATGTTGCCGGCAACATTTCTTGGCAAAGTGATGTTGTTTGCTGATATGTCAGAGATATGATATTGTGCTTCTTCATCCTCAGGTGGAATGGAGTCATTTTGTAATATTGCAATATTATGCAGAACTGCAGTAGCAATGATAATACCTGTAATTATATAAAACAAATGTTTTAGTAGAAATATTATTATGCACATTCAATGACAATTTTATTTTTAATTGGTAATGTAATATTACCTGGCACTCTTTGCAATTTAACATTAATTCCCTTTGAAAGAATAGGAAATCTTCTCTTCCAAACCCCAAATGTTCGTTCAATTACATTTCGGGTTCTTATTTGGGACTCCTGGTATAATTTTTCAGCTCTAGTACAAGGAGCATTTTCTGGCAGTGGTGTCATCATATATCTGGTCTGGGCATAACCACTATCCCCAACCAACAATTTATCATTGTAAACACCCTGGAAAGAGGCATATTAGAATAGGTTCAAAATAATTAAATGTAACTTGTGTTGTAGGTACAGTATGAATATGACTGCAATTAAGTTTGAAGTAAAAGTTGCAACAACAAGCAGGTTACTTACTTGTACAAAGTTCCTTTTTTGTGCACAGTTGTCCCAGATATTGGCATCATGCGCTGAACCATGCCAACGGGCAACTACATCTTGAAAAAGTAGATTAGCCGAGCATATACACTGAGTGTTAATGGAAAAATAGCCTTTTCGATTCCTATAAATTTCTGCATGGTCACCACCTATTTAGATACGAAAACAAATATCATAACACAAGTAGGTATATAATTATCACAACATACCTAGTTACCTATGTATAATAGGTAGGTACGAGAAAAACATAGTATTGTAACTTACCTGGAGATAAAATTTTTACATGGGTACAATCTATAGCACCAATACAACGTGGAAATTTCGCTACATCATAAAACTTTGCCATAACATTATTTAGCTCATTTTCAGTTATGGGCATTTTAATAAAGTCCGAATATGTTGAAGCAATGGCGTGTGTTACTCGGTGTAGTATTCTACAGGCAGTCGACTCATGAGCTCCAATAACATCGCCACAAGCAGTTAATTGGCTTCCAGTAGCGAAATACCTCAGCGTACATAACAGTTGGTTCATTGGGGATAAAGCGTTTCTGTTCCTAAAAACATATAAGTAATCGTCATTAGTACGTTACGTTATGTATGTGGGTTCTAACATTGATATACATAATTTATAACTGAAGAAAGCTTACCTGTTAAAATCACTTGGAAACTTATGAATAATTTTATCATAAAGGAGCTTTGTACTCTGTTTACTTAAGCGGAACCGTTTCAAAAATTCGTCATCTCGTAATGTACTAAATAAATCACTTCGAATGTACACTCTACGAGAGAAAAACGGGGTATCTAAATATTGTACGATCTCCTCGTCATCATCAGATAACAAATCATAATGATTAAGCGAAAAGAAATCCATTTTCACAAATAAAGAGGAATTTAAAATAACACTGTATTGACGTCTGTCTCTAAAATCGAGAATTAACAACTTTAAACCGACTTACATGCCGGTTTAACTTTGACGTTTATTTAAATCGAGATTTAAGCTAAATCGATGACATGCAATTCGTTAAATTAAGTTTAAGCCTAAGTCGAGTTTAAATCGAGGTTTAAGAAAAAGCTGCAAGTCGCCCTAAGACCTACTGTATCACCAAAAATCACACAAATAAATATTTACTTACTTACTTACCCATATAGAGATCACCTAGTTCTAAAAAGAATACCAGACAGTCTTGAGACGATAATGGAGCAATTTATTATCCAATCGCGTATGTAACCCACGCGACTTTAAGACCGATCACGCACACGACGCGCCCATTGTTTTAAAGTAATCAGTTCCTTTTTGTATGAATAAATAATTATATATTATACTTTTTATGAATGAGGAGTCTTAATTTGATAGTCATAATAATAATTATTATTATAACTATTAAGTTGGATTAGAGACATCTTAGTCAAAGAATATAAAGTATTACTTATGTCTTAGTTTAGAGTTGTCTATAGCAAGGAGGTGTACATGTAAGTCTTTACAAAACATTACACAATAATACAGGGTTATTTAAAATTGGCTAGCTAAACTCCGTAGACGCAATAGTTTTGTGGGGTCACTGACCGCAGTTATTGCAGTCACTTGAAAAATCAGTTTAAAAAATCCTTTTTTTTGCGTAAACTTCACAGACGTGATGGGTATCGATATACACGATAAAACATAAGAAAACAGTTTTTCTTAACACTTAAAGCGGTCGTTGACCCCTTAGCTAGCCAATTTAAAATAACCCTGTATAATTGAGGATATATTTAGCAAAGGTCAAAGACTTTATTGAGACACAGAGAACAAAAAATAATAACATCAGTCTTGCATTCAATTTATGAATACATTTTCAAAGCTAGTTATTGTGTATAGACAGCAAATGAATTACCCTATAGGTAGTTCCAGTCCCATTAAATACAGTCTTAACTGCTTGCCAGATGCTTTACAATGATGTTACTTAAGGTAGGTAAATTCCACTGTATAGTCACACAGTCACTGCTGCCGACACCTAAAAGCGAGGATGAGGTGGCCGATTCCAGCTGGGGAATAACATGAGCATCTATTAAACTCATAAGTTGAAATAGACACATTATTCTCTTTAAATTACATCACCGCATTGTTCATAACTAGGTACTCTAGCACTAAAATATCTATCAAAATCAAAATCAAAAGTCACTTATTCAAACTAGGCTGAGAATCAGCACTTTACGAACGTCACAAACAGAACACAGTCCCCCAAAAACGCCCGCCCTTCACCACTTCTTAGTAGCTTTAGCTGGGAAGAAGAAGTGGCGCAACAAACTCCTCAGCAACACAGCTGACTGTTTAAATAACCATGTTTTCATAACCGTTTGTTCCTTTTGATTCGTAAGTAAATACCATTCAAGTATTGTATTTTGCTTAAAAAAAGCCTTAGTAGACGTATTTTGGTTGATATTATAATATGTAATGCTAATTCTTTGCTAAACAAAATTTAGTAGAAAAACCATACAAACATCATTATGGTTCAAGGGTTCTAGCTACCGATGGTCAATGCTCAAGACAGACAACCGAATCAAACGCTCCTCGCCTTTAACAGAACTTTAATGTTGATCAGTCATCACAATCAGCCTTAATGTTCCCATGTGCTGGGCCTCCTGTCTTCGAGAGGGAGTGGGCTGTAATCTACCACGCGGGCCCAGTGCTGGTTGGTAGATATCACATATCTTCGAATTTTTGGTTCTAGGACATGCCGTTTTCCTTACGATGTTTTCCTTCACCGTTTTGAGAGCAGTAGTGATGAAATTATTTACACAAAGTAAAGCGCCTGCTTGGGTTCAAATCCACGACCTACAACTCGTAAGTCGGGGCCATTACCATTGGGCTACCACTGCTCTCTAGTTGTTGATAAGAACTAATCATTACTTTTTTTTTCAGTCTCCAAAGGGACTACGTAATAGTAGAATACATGCCCTCACCACAAGTTGGCCTTCACCAAGTTGGGTTCCACTACTCGAAATATGCGAGCAACCGTGCGCAAGCCAAACATACAAACGACACACTCATCCTATGGGCACCTATCGACGAGTTACATGACTACAAATTCATTCATACTTATGGAATAACTATAATTAATCTGATACATGAATATTCAAAGGATAACCGGCCATTGGTACAAGGTCCGATCAACTTGATAGCAGTGCCAGCTATAATCAGTGGTTATGAAATTGGAAGTTGGAATCTACTTACTAATGGGTAAGTGGTTCAGACGGTAAGAATCTTAAATGGTGCTAATTTTGTAGACTATATACTAATACATAGACTGCGTCGCTGGTCTAGTGGTCGTAAGCGCTACTGCTGAGCATGAGATCCTGGGTTCGATTCCTGGGTCGGGCAAAGTGTTATTGGATTTTTCTATTTGGACTTTCTCAGTAGCGACCCGGAGTCTGGATGGTCTGGCTCGCCCCCTATTGCATGGGATTTAACTATAACTGGCGAAATGTGGGTGTACTGGTTCACCTCTGCCCAACCCTTCGGGGAAACAAGGCATCTATGTATGTGTATGTAATGTATATACTAATAACATTGTCATAGTAACTGATCTTAAGACGCTAATAACAGCTAAACCGCGGGCACTGTCAGACTTCATAGAAAAGAAAGAGAAGCGCGATGGCACAACGCTTGTAATTTATTGCAAAATAGGAAGCAATTATCTATTTACTCAAAATTGAGTTGAGTAATCGAAAATAAAACACAACCAAGTTCTGCATTCAAATAAAACGTTCTTTTTATTGATTAAATACGTAAGGTACGTTGATATTTAATACATATATTTTGGATTAGAACTCACGATGAAAGGTTAGTTTACCGGTAATTTGTATCGAAATGTATTTTTCAAAACGTGTTTTGGTAACAACCAAGTTCTGAGAAATATGTTTAAAATTAACATATATTTTTTCCGCTACCACAAACTATACAGATTTGGCAATTTTTTTTTCTTAAGATAAACCTACATTGGTCATTTGCCTTTTTTCAGTGCCTTAAGGAAAAACAGGTTTTCCGGGAAATTCTGTACTAAATGCATCTAATTTGAGTTGTATAGAACCTAATTATTACGAATAAATGTTTGTCAAATATTTGACTCTTGAGTAAAGATGTTATGATTATGTGTAGGATACACGAGGTACGATCACAAAGTTCGATATACCGGCCTAAAAATATTTGGAAGATAAGATTTAACTGTTCATTTCGTGGTTGTTGTGCTGTAAACCCTAAACCAAACAGATACCTCTAACAATATTATCAATAAACTTCAGCACACTGACCACGAGATTGTCGCAATATTTACAAAACATACCAACGCTACTAGACAAACACATCATACGGGAAAATCATTTGACGTCGACATTTCAAAGAATCTCTCACTTCCTGTACTTACAACGGCATATCTAGCAAATTTTCTAGCATAAGCTGACCTCGCATACCTATATAGGCTTTCCGTTTAGTCAGATCTCAGTTTATACTGGAAATGCTCGATATATCGCCGTGCGTACAAGAAACATTCGCAAAACTTGACCCATATTCTAAAATTAGGATCTGAGTATATTCTCCAAGGTCAGCTGATGAATAAGAGCGAATTATATCAGCTGTTATAACAATGTACCGTCTGTTCGGTTCCTCTGTTATTGCAACTTTAATATTTATGAGAATATCGGAATTCGCGTCATTGGTAATTTTGGATCACTTTGTTATTTTATAAGTGGCTATGAAGGATTTCATAATTATATTAATTGATTTTCGGTTGGCAAGTGACACGTCTAGATATTGTATGAGAAAATAATTATATTTATATCTAGTTGCTAATTTAAATCTAGGTGAGATGTTGAGTTGTTGTGAGTCATGGTTCTCATGACATATGAAGAGACGTGTTGACTCAGACAAAAATAGTAACAGCATTTTTAGCAGATGTGGTGTTTTTTGCCAGCTTATAAGAAAGGTTGGCAAAAATTATTAGAAAGAAAATAATCATAATAATGAAAATCTGCTACAATATTCCTAATTTTCTCTATTCGTTACCAAACAGTACCGCACTATATTTTGAGATGATTTTTTTTTTGTGTATATTTTGAATTAACACTGTATTTTGAGTCAATTAGTTACACGAAAAATATTTGATCTATTTTAAATGATCAATCACAGCTATTTTAAATTTTTAATTTAAATAACTGCTATTATCTACTCTAGTACTACTTTCTACAAAAACACAAGTCGAATATTGTTAACTTATATTGAAAACACAATTTCCATTGTTTATTTCTAACCATTCCAAAACTTACAGAGCCTACCGTTTAGTGAACATCGACCAATTCACAAGCATCAAGCAAATAGAATACATGACCTTCGAACTGGCGCAGCAGCTCAGCAGAATATGGCTTGGCAACCCAGGGGAGGTCGCAAGGACGAGGTGGAAGGAGGAGTGGTTCAAGGAGGGCATGGCTACCTACTTGGCTTACTACTTCTTGACCCAGGTGAGTAATGATGACGTACATTTTAGGTAGAAATTTTCTCCTTGCCTCATGTGGTTTTGGGAGATTTTTTTAACTACTGTGTCAACTTCGCGAACTATAAGTATATTATTACAGTATACTTGGGCTTAATAGTTATCGTCTGTATGCATCAGACTATTGTTGGGCGAAGATCTTCCCTCATGAATCCAACTATTTCAATCCAGAGCTAATGTTGGTATTGCCCGTTGGTTTTGTCCAGCTCGTCCCACCATCTTCAACGTGGTCTACCGCGACGCTTTATGGCTGTATCAGGGTTTAACCAGTGTTTATTTAGCTCTCAGACTTACAGAACTCTGCTCTTGGTAAATAGCTCGCAATAATATTATGAAGTGGGTACATTTCATACAAATAATACGATAATGTGTCATATATTTTCGTTACCAGTTAGCAACCAAATCAATAAAAAATACTCGATAGCGTTATCCTGAATTTCAAAAGAAACACCAAGTCACCACTGAATATAAGCTTCCGTAAAATGTTTTGCTATCATTAGCCATCTAGAACCAATATGAATAACAATAGCAGCAGTATATAATATTTATTTATTCTTCAGAAAGCTTTAAGTCTAATATCTGTAAAGCTAAGTTATGTAAAATAGCGACTAAAAACTAAAAAAACTATGTATCTACTCGTAATATTAAAAGAAAAAAGAAAAGAAACAAGCAAAAATAAAAAGAACAATAAACAATATATCCGTACCAGTATATACAACTTAACAAATTCTTTTTTAAACAAAACAAAATCTCTCTTTTTTCTTTAAAATAATTGTACCTAACTGCAGAGCAAAGGTTTCATTTGGAGATTTCTGTAAGTTGAATCTAATCCATTTTAGAAAGATCCCATGTTTTCTAATTCTCCATGAGTGGCGATACTTATGTCAGGGGAGCACCAGACAGTAACCCCGCTTCCAATTCGATGATGGATTTTGATTGGTACCAGTAGAACACTTTATCAAAATTATTCATAAATATCATATTCCGTATGTCCTTCCTATATTTTACAGTACAATTACGGCATCCAAACACCACACAGACGTCATATAGCCGGTTATGGTCTCCGCATGAAACACAAAGCCATGGCGGTAGACTGGCACCGAACTACCCCTGCATTGGAAACCTTCAACACTTCGCTAGCCATAGAGATACCGCCAAGGTATAAGGAACTGGTGACCATGAAGACTGGGGCTATTCTGTGGATGGTGGAGAACTGGGTGGATTCTGAGAAGTTTCATCAGTCGTTGGTGCATTATATTAAATCCAGGTGAGTTGCCTCCACTGGCCTATTGCTTTATTCGGACAAATACAGTGGCGGTCAGTTTCACAGTAATAAAATTGTACTATCTGGGTTTATGTCAGATGGGATTATTGTTAAACTTCCACCACCACTTTACTATTTATATATTCATCATCCCATACTTACTATCCCTCATCACATGCATACTTACACTCATCACATACACACTCACACTCATCTCATACATACTTACATCACATACACTCATACTTTTGGCTCTAAGTTTAATTAATTATACTGAATCCGTTGCATTTGATAACTTATCTTTTATAATTCATATTTTCTGGCGAAAGAGACTGCATCCTGCGACACAGGGTATCCTAATGCGGGATCCACTGTCATACCTATATATTGTAACACTTATTTATGAATCAATTAAACTGTATTAATATTATGTCCTTACATATCTCGGGACCATGGGGTTCCGGACTTTTGGAAGGCGTACGAGGGGCCGAAGCCAACTCGCAGAGGCCCCTTGAACAATTTTAATGGAATGAGGCACCAACCGAAGATTATCCCTGTTTGCTCTATGTAGGTGCACCCAAGGACAACCCTCGGTTGATGCAAGACTATTGCAGAACATGGTATTATTATTACCACCACTACTGCATCTGTCTGAATAACTTAGTAACTTGCTTTGGTTAGAGAGTTAGGATATTAAGGACACTGCATTATTAAAAACATGTCTAAGTTGGGATCTTCTTTCTTCTTTTTTGTGTGGTTAGTGACTAACCTGGTGTCAGAGTTTTTATGCCGCTCATGGACCTCTGTCTTGGCTTCATATGCCGTCGAGAAATATCTCTCAGGCATGCCGGTTTCCTCGCGATGATTTCCTTCACCGTTCTTTAAGCAAGTGATAATTAATTATACAATACGCACATTAAACAGTCAAAGGGTTACAAACTCAAGACCAATGACTTCGCAGTCCAACGGTCACATCACCAGGCTATCACTGCTTAGTGCAAATTAGGATAAAAAAAACTTTCCTGTCTGTTGTTACCTGTAACCTTACTACGTACACAGTTATTTTTTATGTCCGGTTGCAGCTTTTCTCGACTCGGCGCCACCGTCATGAAACATACGTGCAAAAAATATATTTAGACACGAAACGCTTCTTAGAGGAGCCAACCTTGGTCAATATCTTGCTAGTTTTATTCATCGATCGTTGATTTGAGAAAAATTGCTCATTACAGAATACATTTCTTTTGAAGTTCCATGTACTAGAGGGTGAGTCTACTGCCATCAACCGGGGAATGTGGGTGTTCTATAGGTACACCTCTCGTAAACCCTTCGGGGAAACAGGCGTGATGTTATTTTATGTGTGTATTTTTTTTATTCCAGGCGAGGGAAATACATATCCCTGCAAGACTTCACGACGACGTTAGACCAGGACACGGTCGAGTGTCTCTACCAGTTCTTCAACGGTTCCACTGCATCTAGGATCCTTGGCTCCTGGTTCAGACGGCGAGGGTATCCCGTGATCAGCGTCCAAGTGTTGAGAGATCGAGTGCCTAATGCTGTTCAATTGAAGCAGGTTCGTAAAGAAAGAGGACATATGTTCTTAAAATCAAAACAAAACTGGCTTTTAAAAAATCTTTGGAAAAACTGCTACGAATTAAAACATTACAGTGACACGACTAAATATCTGTAAGTGGGTATATAAAATAAATTAAGTATTCCAAGAGAGTTAATACTCCAAGAGATTTCTGAATGAAAGTCTGACTGAAATGCACCGAATTTAACCACGCTGGGTTAAACCAGACTCGATTGCTCGAATGAACCCAAGGATTCGCACTAGTCCCTGGAGCCTCATGTTTCATGGGGCTACAGAGACCATTGCATATCAAATAGTGTACCGGGGGGCGCGGTAATGGTCAGGAAAACGTGCCCTTAGGATAGGAAGGATTATTAGAGCCTACCGGATATTCATCCTAGAGTAAGCAATACAATAGTGGAGAGATAGGTGATGTATCTGTGGGAGGGCTAAAAGATCTTTTAACAACGTCACCGCCAGGTTGGCTCAGGTCCAGTTGCTTTCTCGACTCTTTTCTGTGTTACTGCTATGCTGTGTTATACGTTGCTGTTTCCAAGGTCTTCATCTGAGGGCTAGCTACTATCCGTTTCTGATTTCTTATAAATCTCGCTAGCAGCCTTCTTAATCTTATCTCGATCTTGAGCTGTGTCCATCCAAAAGTTGATTTCCTTGTCTAAGTAAGTCAAATCCTGTTTTAGGTTGTTCTTCCATGTGTAAATGGGTCGGCCGACTTTCTTTGATTTGGCCTTGCACTGCATTGCTGCATGTAACAAGTGTTCCCAATATTCTAAGAGATTTAATATGAATATTATGTTCAGGCACGAATATGAGCAAACCGTGTGTACATTTAACGGTCAGAATATTAAAAGATGTGCCGTTCAATGTAGTTTCACTAAACCGAAATAACACACTAGATTTTTGCCAAGAATGTGCCAATTTATAATTTGATCAACACACTAGTATTATTTTGCAGCATTCAATTTGAGCAATAATTTGTTTAATGAGGTGATTGATTGGTTATCTCCTGCCTCATATCTATTGAGGGTCTGGGTGACCTTCACACTTAATTTGTTATTTTTTCCAAACGTTTTTATAAAATCTCACAACATTTTTATGAAGCATTTATTTTAAGAGGCCGACAACACCTAAAGCGCGGTCACTGTCGGACTGCATAGAAAAGAAAGAGAAGCGCGATGACACAACGCTGGTAATTTATTGGAAAATATGAAGCAATTATCGATTCACAAAAAAGCTATAGATTGTATAAAAAAATAAAACACATGCTAATATGTTGCTCGTAGAATAATCTGACAAAAAATATGAATTATTGCATGTATTTAGTATGGTTTTTAATCGTTAAAAGAAATTTTTAGAGGTATATTCGTGTTTTTTTTTATATCGTATCAAATTAGTTATATTATGTTTTCAACACACTATCTACCTAGCATATATCCTTAAGAATATCATATATTTTTCTGATTTTGTTCACTGCAGTGGGTCATATACTTTAAGGCATTATAAAACTTATAAAAGTTGCGTTTAGGTCCTGTAGTCCCCTTAAGTCAAATATATTTTCCAATTATTAGGGGCTCGTGTTTAAATGATAACAGCCACACGGGTTGATTGAAGGTTAAGCTACGCTTGCCGCGGTCGGTTCGTGGATGGGTGACCATCCATTACATATCGAGACTCCTCCGTGGCTCAGAAAGCACGTTAATCCGCTGGTACTGGCTGGAATATGTAGATGTTTGACAGTCGTTACGGGTCGTCAGAAGTCCGAAAGTCTGACAACCAGTCTTACCAAGGGGTATCGTGTTACCCAGTAACTGGGTTGTGGAGGTCAGATAGGCAGTCACTCCATGTAAAATACTGGTATTCAGCTGTATCCGGTTTGACTGGAAAACGACACCAATATAGTCATTCTGAAACATTTCTCCGACATTCGTTTCGCCGTTGAACGGTTCACCGACAGAACGATTCACTTTTCATTTTTTCACCGATAGAACGTTTCAACGGCGAATGATTCGCTGACAGAATCTTCTATATAGCGAAGGATAATGTTGGGTTAGGTTAGGTTAGAACTTTCACGCCCTACCTCACGGCCTCACCACCATCGAGGCGGTCCGGCCAGTGCTCGAGCCCTGGCTCGGGAGGAGGCACGGCTCCCTGTCGTTTCGGGTGACGCAGATGCTCTCGGGGCATGGTTGCTTCGGGAAGTACCTGTGTCGCATAAACAGGGAGCCGGACGCCCGGCGTCACCACTGCGTCGACTGTCGGGAGGACACGGCGTGGCATACGCTGGCAGAGTGTGCCGCTTGGGAGGAGCCGCGCTGTGCCCTCATCTCAGGAGTAGGCAGTGACCTATCGCTGCCGGCCGTGGTCGAGTCGATGGTCGGCAACGAGGAGTCCTGGGACGCGGTGGTATCCTTCGAAAACAGTCGTGTCGCAGAAGGAGGCTGCGGAACGGGAGCGGGAGATCTCTTCCGCTCACCCGGCCCGCAGCAGGCGCACCGGGCATCAGCAGAGGGCAGATAATGCCCTCTTCCGGCCCCCCTAAATGGGTCCAGGGACGGCGGACTTGGGGACGTCCGCCGCCCCCCATCACACTGGACCCGAGGTGGCGGCGCGTAGTGTTCCACGCGCGCCCCTTTCAGACGTCGAGGTTTAAACACCCCACCCCCCCCCCCCCCAGACTCGAGGTGGCCCGCGGAGGCGGGCCGGCACTAGCCGGGGATCGTGGAAGTCGCATTAGAACCCATGATCCCCTAGTCAGTAAGAGTCTGACAGACCCCTCCGTCTACCCCAGGGCGGAGGACATCCATGAGGAATTCCCACCCAGGAACAAAAAAAAAAAGTTTAGGTTAGAACAGCGACCATTGACGCGCGAAGGCGAGCGAGCGTGTCGCGGCAGCGGCCGCCGAGCGCGTCCCCTCTATAACTCTCGTCGAAAGTGACGCATATGAAAGGTTCTGTCTGCGAATCGTTCGGCGTTGAAACGTTCTATCGGTGAAAAAATGAAAAGTGAATCGTTCTGTCGGTGAACCATTCAACGGCGAAACGAATGTCGGAGAAATTTTTCAGAATCCAATATATGTAGTTGGTAAAAAGCTAGGCAGATTGTTGATATTTTTCAATTATTCCCTAATTTTCTTCCAGAGGCAGTTCAGCTTCACCCACGATAACCGCCTAGACACCGACTACCTGATCCCCATATCGTACATAGTTCAGAAAAACCAGAACTGTTACAACTGCTACCAGCCACGGTTCACCATCGGACAGCAGACGTACACCTTCGGAGAGAACCTCAACGATGGATGGATTATACTCAATAGGAAAGGCTCAGGTAAGTAGACAAATACTGCATGGATCAAATCAAATGAACAGTAATTCTCATTTATTCAAATTAGGCTGAGAATCAGCATGTTTTTGAACGTCAATCTATACTAATTTTATAAAAAGGCAAAATTTGTTTGTTTGTGAGTTCGTATGTAGGGAGTAATCTCCGAAACTTATGATCCAATTTCAGAAATTATTTTCGCTGATTGAAAGATACGCTATGCCGAGTGCCATAGGATATGTTTTAAGTACCTATGTTAAAATACGCGGACGAAGTCGCGGGCAGAAGACATAAAACAGTCCCCCGATACGCCCGCCCTTACCACTTCCTAGTGCTTTAGCGGGAGAGAAGAAGTGGCGCAACAAACTTCCCAGCTTTTGTTAAGTTAGAAGAAATTGATTCTTCTAACTTAACAAAGCGGTGGTGGTTCTATACAATAGTATGCAAAGTAATTAACATTAGAAAACAAAGAAACACCAAACATTAAATTAAATTATAAGCCATAGCCCTATAGAGGTATGAGAAACAGGGTGAAATGATCACTCATCCTGCATAGAAAAAGGAGGATCTTCCGACCAGACGGGTGTCGTGTCTGGGGGCTACTGCCCGACGGTTGATGTCGGGATATATGCTAGTTGCGCGGTGAACCTGCTTGCGCGATGCAGGATTTTGCGTGACGTCAGTGTGTTGCGGAGTTCGCATGTGGCGATGTAGATGCCGCCACAGTCCCAATGCGACCATATAATGGCATAAGGCAAATACTTAATTATAGTTATGATGCCTTCTAGCTGACTTCGACCTGGAACAGAATCATAGGCTTATAGTTATTGTGGTTGCGAGCTTCGATGTGCTGAAAGAAAGAAATAAAAATGCGTGTATTGGCATTACAGCAAAAAAAAACACTTTAAAACTATAAAAAAGGGAAACAATGATTATAATACCAAAAGGGCCTCAGCTCAGCAAAATATCAGATGACAACACAAGATGTGACTACCTCGAAGCAGTAATGCTCGCAAAGGACGAGGCGGGTCGGTTGAGGGAAAGGCATATTTCGCGCCCCCCGCCCCTAGCCGCCGCAGGAGACGCCCTGGGCGTCAGGAATCCCGGGCGGATTTCCGGCCACCGTAGGCGCGGGCTTGCGGACGGTGATCAATGGGTAGCTCACCGTCCGGTAAGGACCAGGCCCGGGTCGACGGCGCGTTGTACTCCACGCGCGTCTCAAAGAGATGTCGTCAGCACAAATGTAGGGGTCCACTAGGGCCGAAACCTGCCGGGGTCGCGGGAAGGTACTAAAGGATCACCGAGGCCCCTGGCAACACAGGCAACAGGAAGGAATACGGGTGGGTTTTAGTCAATAAGAGTCTGACACACCCTCCCGCTCCGTCCAGAGCGGGAGAAGTTATTTGATGATTTCCCATCCAAAAAAAAAAAGGTGTGACTACCTAACGCTGATTTTCAGCTGCAACCCACGATTGACGTACGCTAGAATAATAAACACATAGGGAAGTGTGTGTCTGTTTTTAAATAATTAAGAGAATAAATGAAAGGTGATTATATAAAAAAAACCGACCAAGTGCATGCCGGGACCATGCACAATAAAGAGTTACGTAGTCGGAATGCATTTATCCCAAAAACAAATTTAACATTGCAGTTGAATAACATGTTCTCTCTCACATACATCGACATACGTCACGGTCAATTCTGCAACTGCAAATGTAAGTTGGTCGACTATTACTCGTTAACTTGTGAAGCCTACTTAGCTGTGATAGTTTTCGTTTTAATTTCGTTATATATTATATACTACTGCCGTGATTTTTTCACATATCCAAAATCAACCATTGAGCTGGCAGGGGGGACTCACCTAACTCTAACAAAAATTTGCACTTTAAAACTTAATTTTACGCAAACGGATCCCTGAATCGAAGAATAGTTTTGAGAGACCCGCAATATTTCTGAACAACCTATCCATCGATACCCCACACCATGGGATAGACGAAAAAAAAATATCATCCCCACTTTAAGTGCAAGGTACCCTTACAAAAAAAAAAAACAAATTACAGCTTTCTAGTACTAAGAGTCTCTGAAAACCGCGGACAGACAGATAGACGGATATAAGGGTTCCTTGTTGACTACGGAACCTTAAAAACTGAAAAAACTTGACATGCATAGTGTGTGTTGCTCTTTCATGTGCTTCAAGTGCTAGTCACAAAGCTCCAAAAAAAAAAAACTTTTCTATGCAGAGATAGAATAATTGATCAGCAGTTAAAATATACCTTTTAAGAAAAATTGAGAAGGAATTTAATATATATTAGAGTAAATACACAGTAAATAATCCTTACAATAATATATCTTATATCAAGACTAGTTACGCCCCGTGGTTTCACCCGCGTAAGTCTCGATTCTGTGTGAAGGGTGAGCGATTTGGGGGACTGTCTTATGTAATAATGACATTCGAAAAGTGCTGATTTTCAGCCTGGTTTGAATAAATGACTAGATTTTTATTTTTTTTTTTATTTTGTGGAAAAATTGAAATAAAAAGTTTCCTATGTCCTAACATAGGTCATGGTCTACCCATGCGCCAACTGTTATCCAAATCCATTTAACCGTTTTAGCGTGAAAGCATTACAAACATTTAAAAAAACTCACGTTCGCATTTAGTTAGGATTCCTGACGTTACGTTTTTAGTTTTAGAGTCAAGTACTGATGATAAATAAAATAATTCAGCCCAAAAACTGGGTCTCCCTTGTTTCATCGAAAAGAAATTGCCAAATTATCAGTTCCCAAACAATATTCCGCATAATTTAATTTGCCAAATTATTACTTCGCAAAAATACTTTTCACAAATAATTGTAACGCAAACCTAATGTTTGGCAAGTGAACGTTTAAACAATTGTTTACGAACTAGTACTTTGCCAATTTTTATGAAGTCAAATATTTCAGTTTGAATAACTCATTTTACGCAAAATAAAATTTCTACCTCGTCTAACTAAGTAGTTCGGTTCTCGATAGTTTGCTAAAAATAATCTCTTTTTTTCCATATTTTTTTCTATATAATCTTTTTGTTTCTGGAGGTCTCAGTTTTAACCTAACCTAACCTAACCATTTTTTTTAAATAATTAATCTACTCTAACTAGTTCCATAAGTAAACTTGAATTTGACTTGTTTCAGACAAATTCAAGCACATAAACTTCTCTAACGTTTATTGTCTAAAGATTGTTTGCTGTAATAAATCATTTGATTAAAGACCAAATGCCTAAATGACATTATCCTTGATATTATTCTGCCAAGTAAAAAATTGACTAAATGAAAATGTGCGTACTAAAATCATTCCAAACATTGCATTGCTAAAAAAAAAGTTTGCTAAAATTTGTTTGGGTATAGAAATTTTGGCAAAATCTTTTCGGCAAAACGACAGGATCCCCCAAAAACTAAATTCTTAAAAAAAAAACACGGGTCTTTGGTTCACCAGAATCCATAAAAATATCTTAACTCTTTGAGCATCACTAAATGCAAACCATTAATTGAGCCGCAATGGCTACTACTAATAATAAAGCTTGACAAGTCCTTGGCTTAGCAATGAATCTATTTCCGTCAAACCCACGCTCGTAAAACTGTGTTGATTTATTCACGATTCAATGCATTCTGTAGACGAGGTAATGCATATTTTTTATGACGTCAGTAATTCTGGATATCTTTTGTAGTTTGTCGGAGTTAATGTCGTTGAAGATTGGATGTCAAAACCAAATTTTGACATAACGTCGAATTATTCATTCACCGAAGTAATCTTACATGTGCAAATTGTCACTTTGTGTAATAAAATAGTCATATTTATTGTATTTTAGACTTTATACTTATTATTACCTACACGTACATTTATTTTACACTCATATAAATCGATTATACTAAACGATCATTATTACAATTAATATGACCATTTTAGTACACAAAGTGACAGCTAGCACATGTCAGATTATTGATTCCACTGACGTTGACGGCAAGACATAGCGTTGATTTTATTAATACTGACATCTGTACTTTTTTGTTTACCTGTGTTCTACAAATAAACATAATATTTGAATTTGACTTTAGTTAATTTTAAAAACAGACAGCGGTGGTGGCCCTTTGGTAACGGACCCGACTTTACGAGTTGTAGGTCGTAGGTTCAAACCCAGACAGACGCTTTAATTTGTGTAAATTATTACATCATTATTGCTCTCAAAACGATGAACGGAAACCTCATCGTGAGGAAACCGTTGGCCGATGTCCTAGAACCAAAAAATCGAAGACTTGTGACATCTACCAACCCGCACTGGGCCCGCGTGGTGGATTACGGCCCACTGCCTCTCACAGAGTGCCTGCCTGTGTCCCAGCAGTGGGAACATTATAGGCTGATTATGCTATACTAACTGTTTAGTGCTTACTTTAACTGGTGTACTCTTTCATATATATTTTCTTAAATTAGGCCTCACTTTGATAGGATGATAAACCAAATTCTGAATAAGAATTTTGGTATTGTTCCGATCCTTATTTAAGAATGTTTTAAATTTTCAGGATACTATCGAGTTAACTACGATCCAGTTACTTGGAGACTGATAGCAAATACTTTGAAGGAGAACATGACAACAATAGATGAATTAAACAGAGCACAAGTAAGTTACAGTTCAAGAGCGTGCTAAAACTCTTCAATGTTAATTTTGTCAGTTTTGTCAAATAAAAATGCTGTAGATGTTTATTAAAGTCAAGAAAATTAATTATTAAGCAAATTGACATCCAACTCAAATTGTCCGTATATTCATAACAAAACTTTCATTCCTTGGCTATAACACAGCAAATTGATGTGTCAATTTCCTTACCAATTAATTTCCTCATTCTAAAAAAAGAGCTTGTTTATATCCTCTAGTTAAGGAACTTTGTTGTACACTTAAGGAAATTTTGTTGTACAGTTAAGGAACTTTATTGTACAGTTAGGGAACAATCTCTTATAAAAGATTGTTTTGCAATTGCGATAAGACCATCCATTGCACACTATTTTATATATTTACCCTAATGTGTACTTACAACAAAGTTTTATTTAATTGATACACAATAAAACCCGTATAACATAATGAGCCTTTAATGTTCCCACTGCTGGGACACAGGCCTCCTCTCAGTGAGAGGGAGATGGCCGTAGTCCCCCACTGGCGGGCCCAGTGCGGGTTGGTAGATGTCACATGTCCTCGAATTTTTGGTTCTAGAACATGCCGGTTTCCTCACGATGTTTTCCTTCACCGTTTTGAGGGCAGTGGTGATGAAATTATTTACACAAAGTAAAGCGCCTGCCTGGGTTCGAACCTACGACCTACAGCTCGTAAGTCGCAGCCGTTACCACTGGGCCACCACTGCTCTCAAAAACCCGTATATCAATGTTAATAAAAGCAGTTTGTATAAACAAGGCAGATAATATTAGCTACTGAATTCTTTTTAGTTGCAAATTCTAGTATCTGCAAAATTCTACATTCGCTTTTTTAATACCTGTTGTAGACCTTGACAGAATTCTAATTATACACTTTGATGTATTCTAGATTGTAAACGATGTATTTGCTCTGCACGTGGCGGGTGACCTAGATGCTCAGTTGGCTATGGAGATACTGGAATATCTGGACAGAGAACGCAGCCATATTGTATGGGAGTCGGCCATGTCTGGGTATGAAATGCTGATCACTGAGGGCGCTAGTTGCAATATGACCAGACATATGTATTGGGAATGGGAGGTAAGACACATTATAAATCGGTATGAATGTCAGCATAATGATTGAATTAATTATAGTGGGTAAAGAAGGGGACACTTATAATACAGCTGATAAAGATGTAAAACAAATGACGTACTGAAAATACTTTAACTTGCGGTAAACATAACGCAAACAAAAAGAACACAAACACAAAAAAAGACCACAAAGTATTTGTAATCGACAAAACAAACAAATACTTTGATTACAAATACTTAATGTTTTTTTTTTGTTTTTGTGTTCTTTTTTTGCGTTATATTTACCGCAAATTAACGTATTTTCTTTCTTTACTTTGGAATAAGAGCAGAAGGATAAATTAATGAAGGTGTCCGAGAGATATTGAATGGGACTATACTTCTCAAATCAATAAATTACTTAGGTAATATGAAATTAATTTTGGAACTATATTAAACTATGCTCAGAATAAAACTGATAAAAATAAAATACCCTGAGCTAGACGGCGGCAGTGGGCCAAAATCCATTGCCAAAATGATTTGTATAATTATATACTCTTAGGAGGACTAAGATACTATCGACGGGCTTGTGGCTAAGTAATAAAAGCCGGTCAGGCCGATCGATCAGGTTAAACTACGCTCGCCGCGGTTGGTCCGTTCATGGGTGACCATCTTTACATACCAATCTCCGTGCCTCGGAAAGCACGTTAAACCGTTAGCCCCGGCTGTCATTTGTGGATCTTTGACAGTCGTTACGGGTCGTCAGAAGCCCTACAGTCCGGCAGCCAGTCTTACCAAAGGGTATCGTGTTTCCCAGTAACTGGGTTGTGAAGGTCAGATAGGCAGTCGGTCAAAAGGCTAGGCAGATGATGACTCTTAGGAGGACTCAGAAGATAACGATATAAAAAGACATACAGAAGATTACAAAACAAATAATCATCATCTGACTGGGTCCCCAACTTCAGTCAAATGAAATTAAAGGAACTATATTTAAGAACGTGAATTTTGAAAGTGGGCAACGTCGCAAATAGCTGTCAAATATTTCGCTGTTTTGATTCATCATCTGCCTAGCCTTTTCCTAACTATGTTGGGTTTGGCTTACAGTCTTACCAGATACAGCTCAATACCATTAATTTATATGGAGCGACTGCCTATCTGACCTCCACAACCCAGTTACTAGGTAACACGATACCCCTTGGTAAGACTGGTTATCTGACTTTTGAGCTTCTGACGACCCGTAACGACTGTCAAAGATCTACGAATCACAGCCGGGACCAACAGCTTAACGTGGGAATATTGATTGATAAGAACTTCTCTTGGACTGCCCAGCTACAGGAAGTTAGCCGCAAGCTATATGCATCCACTGCAGCTTTGAAGAGATTGCGTAATTTTCTACCGACTGCCACCAAGATTGCCCTTGCACAATCGCTTCTTCTACCCATCCTCGACCTTGACCTTACCCAAGACCAACTTGATAAACTTGAGCGGCTTCAAAATTTTTTTATAAGGTTCATATTTGGTTTGCGCAATGATCATGTTTCCGAATTTCGTGTGAAGCTCAAGTGGTTACCAATTCGCCTTCGCCGGAATGGTCATATTCTTTCCCTTTTGTATAATCTTCTTTTCCCCTTCCACCCCTCTCTATCTCAAGAAACGTTTCCAGTTTCTTGGCGACTCCCACACGAAATTTTTAAGGACATCAGATAACTTAAAGCTTAAAACGCCTATGCATTCCACAACGTTCGTCGACAAATCCTTTGCTGTCCAGGCCACTCGTTTGTGGAATGCTTTGCCAGTTCAAATAAAACGCGCGCAGTCGTTACTCGCATTTAAAAGACTCGTAAAAGAAATATTACTTGTGTCTGTGAGCTTGTTCTCGTAACTGAAATTATCTATAGTCTTCATTTATTTTCATTGCTTATACATTTAATATGTATGTATTTATTTATTTATATAATATTAAGGATATATATATCTGTGTATCAATTTTAGTATATTGTATTTTTTTATTTTTTACACCAACGACAGCCCCACTTTATGTCCAGGCAAATCACTGACCATCCCATGGTTGCCTGGAAGAGATCGTAGAAAGCGATAAGGCCGCCCATTGTATATTTTGTAGTGTTTGATTTATTTTTTGTTATTTATTTTTGTGGTGTACAATAAAGTATATATAAATATAAATAATAAATAAATAATAGAGCTGTGGATCAACTCTCTTAAAGATCTATAGACAGCCCCAAAGCGCCCACCCTTCATCACTTCCTAGTGTTTGGGCTGGGGAGAAGAAGTATCGCAACAAACTCCCCAGCAACACGTCTCTGTCTGTTTAGTTACAAGAACTTTAATTATACTATCAGCCTAGGATAATTATTATAATGAAAGACTCACTCAGGCGTTGCAACAAGCAAACACACACACACACACACACACACACACACACACACACACACACACACACACACACTACATTAAGTACTAAATTAGTCTAATCGGGGCTTTAACCCAACTATAACAAATACTCGCTATCATGCGACAGCCCACTCGGACATGGCCCTTGGTATTCACCTAGCCTGCTAACTTAAATCACCTAGACTCCAATGTCCGTATCTTTCCGTCTTAAATTGCCTTGTTGCATTCGTCTTGGATAATTAGGACAAGGAGGGGTTACAAGTAAACAATGTCAATATAAAATAAGGTTGGGAATTCGTAGGTAAGAACATTATGGAAAGGAATCTAATTTATCTACTTTTCTTTTGATTATGAAATTTAGAAGACATCTCAGTAATACAAAAGGGTAGGTAAATGACACGTAACGCTTGCGTTGAGTATTACGAGTATATTACTCTAAAGTACGTCAACGAATTTCTTTACAATAACTACAGACCTACCGCAAGTGACGTGGGGCTGCTTTACAGCAGCTAACAGCGTCGTGCGTGTATTACTAGACCTGAACGCATAGGACCACTAAGGATACTGCTACAATTCTAATAAGCCACGTTCCTTAAGCTCTAGTCATTTCTTACTCAATCCTAAGGCAGAGTACTGCGAAGTTCCAGTAATCACTGGGCGCGTACTAATGTAATGAACCCCTTATAACGGCCTTTTTTTTTGTGGATGGGAAATCATCATATAACTTCTCCCGCTCTGGGCGGAGCGGGAGGGTGTGTCAGACTCTTACTGACTAAAACCCACTCGTATTCCTTCCTGTTGCCTATGCTGCCCATAAGTACCTTCCCGCGACCAGTACCTTCCCGCGACCATAACGGCCTAATCACCCGTTACAAAGACATTACAAAACTTGCACAAGCGTACCGCATCGTCGGTCGGTAGTAGTATTATTTACCATTGCTCCTGCTATACGCCGAAGTGGTTATTCCAAATCGTCACTTCTCACCTCCTTAATCTTCCCCATTTAAAGGATGCTTTCAATGTAATCGGCAACCAACTATGTCAAGCATCGGAGCGTTTCTATCTGGGCATCGAAATGTCGTGTCTCGCTAATAATTTGTGAGAGGCCGATACCCAGATGTGGTTTAACGAGATAGGAATGGTCTCGTTTCCGTAAAACTCGCGTTTGTCGCGTTTCCTTAGAACGAACTATTAATCAAGTTTATGGAACTTTGCGGAGCCTATCTCCTTTCCCGGAGAGTGTACATACATCAAGGGCGATGTATAATATCCTGCACTGCAGGATATTTAACCATCACTAGCATTTGGTTTGTTTGTGTTCGTAAACAACTACAAAGTAGCATTATAGCTCAAATTGGCCCTAACGAGTTGCGAGTATTAATTCAGTTCAGCCATCCATAAGCGGTGTGACTGCCATAAGTGTCATGTCTTGGTTGTGGTGGTCTATAGTATGTTGGTAGAGTAGTCGTCTTCGGTCTTTGGTAAATGTCACACCCCATGGAAGGCTTTCTCCGAGTCTCTAGAACCAAACGCTGGTGTAGGATACCTCGATCGTCATAGAAAGGAATAAGGAGGAATAGAATAGTAAACACTCACCCAAGCGTTCACATATACACTCACTGAGATTCACGCGCCTTACACACAACTTTTATTATACTACGGACTAATATAAACTAGGCTAAACCTACACTTATTAATACAATTTAACGTATTAGATAACACCCTCGCTATCGCGATCTCTCCAGAGACATAGTCTCATTATTATCGACCTAGTTCTAACTCTCCTAGCCTACCTTAACTCGACCGCTCTTTCTCGTGATCTTAAACGAACCCTCTAACTTAACTCCTAGTCTAGCACGTCCGTATCCTCCCGTGGCTGAACACTGACTCTCCTCAGTCCTACCCTTTTCGTTTATTTCCATCTCCTAAAACGCACGCCCACGCGCAGCCAGGGCCTTAGTTTTTTGTACCATCGTCTTAAAACGCTCTTTGTTTATTTCTTAATTGTTTCTCTATTGACTGTAAGTGTCGGGTCTTTTTTTTTTTGGGTGGGAATCATCAAATAACTTCTCCCGCTCTGGGCAGAGCGGGAGGGTGTGTCAGACTCTTACTGACTAAAACCCACCCGTATTCCTTCCTGTTGCCTGTGTTGCGGGAGCCTGGGTGACCTATAAGTACCTTCCCGCGACCCCGGCAGGCATCTGCCCTAGTGGACCCCTACCTTTGTGCTGACGACACCTCTTTGAGGCGCGCGTGGAATACAACGCGCCGTCGACCCGGGCCTGGTCCTTACCGGACGGTGAGCTACCCATTGCTCACCGTCCGCAAGAAGTGTCGGGCATGGGCCACATTTACGATAGCCAGATGTGGCTGTAAATGGCGGCAATTGTGCGTTGTTATTCCATGATTCTTAGAATTTGTAAAAAGTGCCCAAGTGTTTCCTATAAAATATAAATGGAATGTATTTCTAAGAAGTTTCACAATTCTAAAGAAATAGGATCTTTGTTTATTAATTACGGTAACATGTCGAGTTGTCAGGCAATAAAATTGAGATTTAATGTCAAATACATTCAATCTCTCGTTAAGAGCCTCATATCGTAAGACAATGTTTAAATAAGAATTTACAATAAGATATTTTGTTGTTAATTAGGAGACATGACAGACAGTCAAACCGTTTTAAGTTAAAATGAAATAAAATATTTAAATAAATGAATCTCGGTAGTCACTCCCTTTGTAGCCATAATAATATCATCTTTCACACCATTCGTCGTTTCTTTGTTTTTTCCCTATTCTTAAAGCACTCATGTGTGAGTGCTTTAAGAATAGGGAAAAAACCTATCTTTAAACCTATCTTATTCATACTCAAAACCTATCTCACGATATTTTCCTTAATGGTATAATCCATAACAAATAATAACAGATTTGAAATTAACAGAAATTTTTTCAACAATTCCAGAACTATATGATCAAGAAGATATCCCCGATCTACTCACAGCTGATGAAGAGTAAAGACAGCCAGCACCTGACGCGGCTATTCAAGAGTGACGTGGTGCAGCTGGCGTGCGAGCTGCACGCGGCGCGCGCGCAGGCGCACGTGCGCGCCGCCTACGTGGCCGACAGGAGGGGCGCGCATGCGTGAGTAGCGTGAACTGTTCAGGAGTGACGTGTGCAGCTGGCGTGCGAGCTGCACGCGGCGCGCGTGTATCTATCGTTTTCTATCGTATCAAATTAGTTGTATTATGTTTTTAACACACTATCTACGAGTACCTAGCATATATCCTGAAGAATAACGTATATTTTTCTGATTTTATTTACTGCAGTGGATCATATACTTTTAGGCATTATAAAACTTACAATATTTGCGTTAACCATAACTACAAAAGTAGATTTGGAGTATATTAACAAACACTTAAGTTTAAACAATAATATTTAATCGAACTCAAAACCTAATGATTTCACGACAAGAAAACATCAAGTCAAAATGTTTTCTGACCAAACAGGGCTTGATATGAGAAGTCTGCTTCAAGATCTACTGAGTAATTCTTTCATAGTGACATCGCTAGTAAGACCAGGAGCTCACACGGTTGAAGTTTTGAATACATGTGTTGCCGAGTATAAAGATTTTACCAACTCAGATTACATATTAATACTGGGGGGTTCTAACTATTCAAATCCTTTGAATTAAAAAAAAAATTGTCAATTCTATGCCTACCAAGAAACCTTCTGGTCATGATGAAATATAGGTATTTCATCATGACCAGAAGATTTCTTTTGTTCTTTGATTTCAGACTGTTAAAGATCACATTGACATACTGGCAGGAAATCTGGCACATCTTATAAACACATGCATAAATATGAATATAATATTCCCTGAACAACTAAAAATAGCAAGAGTGTTACTACTTTGCAAAAAAGGTGGCATATTAGATCCTTATAATTATAGACCAATTTCTTTGTTACCAATAATCTCGAAATTTTTTGAGAAAATACTGATAATTAGACTTCTTAGACATCTCAATCGTAATAAAATACTTGATCACAGATAATTCGACTATCAGAAAAATGTGGGAAGAAATGACGTAAGTAATACATTATGAAGCAATTAGTTGACAGAATTTATGACAAATTGAAAGTCGTAGGGTTATTCCTCGACCTTAGTTCTGCTTTTGTTGAGGTTAATCCCAAAATACTATTACATAAATTGGAATATTATGGAGTAAGAGGACCGGTCTTATGTCTATTTAAGTCTTATTTAGGAAATCGAAAGCAATATGTGGAAATTAAAGTGGATGAAGAAAATAGTCAAAAGTTTTCAAATCAGGACTTAAACTAATAAAATAAGGAGTACCACAAGGTTCAATATTAGGGCCAATCTTTTTTATTTTATTTGTTAATGCTTTAATTAGCCATATGCTGGAACTAAGTGATACTGAACTTGTACTTTGCAGATGATACGAATGCTATTATAACCGCTAAAGACGTTAACACTCTTAGTAATAAAGTTGAAAATGTTCTTGCTCTCTTTCATCATTGGTTTACCATCAATAATCTCAAATTAAATTGAATGTCAGTAAAACGAACGCCATGTTATTTAGGACGACGTTGAGAAACAAATAAAAAATAGACATAACAATAACATTGGTAAACAATGTTACACTCTTAGGTATTCACATTGACAAAAACCTAAACTCAAAAAAAGAATTGTCAGCTGTAGAAAGTTCAATTACGAGTAGCTCAGCTTGCTATGCCCTAAGAAGTCTTTGAGATGTGATCGCTATTGAGCAATTAAAAGTGGTATATTACTCGCTTGGCAGAGAGTCAAAGCTCAGGTACAGTATCACTATATGGGGAGGTATTTACGCGTACAATATAAATACAGCTTTCATTATACAAAAAAGGGCAATAAGAACCATGGTGAGAATTCCACAGTGGGTATCGTCTAAGGAGTACTTTAAAGAACTACAGATACTGACGGTCTCTTGTTTGTATATTTTGTTTCTACTCACTGATCTTATGAAAAAACTGCAGAATTTCGAAACATCGGAGGAAAGAACTAAGCGGGAAGCTAGTAGCTTCCCGCTTAGTTCTTTCCTCCGATGTAGGGACTTACAAAATAAGATGCAACCTCATTTAAAAGTAGTGAGTCATGCTGCAGGTTTCATAAATTTAAAAATATTAACTCTCCCTAGTGTATACATATAAGAAACCATAATGTTCATAAAATCAAATCTTAATTTATTTGAATTTTATACTAGGACCAGACACAAAGACAAATTGCGCATTGTACCTAGCAAAACAAAACTTTTGCATAAGAGCATCTTTTGTATGGGTCCACATATATATAATAGCCTTCCACCTTTATTGAGAAATATAAGTGACATAAATACTTTAAAAATTCTATTAAAGAATTTTTAAATGACAAAACACTGAACCAGTCGACATTTAATATGACAAAGCAGTAATGAAAATTAAATGTAAACTACTGATAAACTCACGCAGTAAATTTGAAGAATAATTTGGAATCTGACATATAATTGACATTTAATTTGACATACAATGTGACATGTAATCTGACATATATAATAATGAATAATATGTAAATAATAATAACAAATCACAATTTTTCAAATAATTATATTGTTGCTAATGATTATTATTGTTGTATTTTAAATTACTTAGTGTTTAATTGTTCTTATCCTGTAACGTATTATGAATTTTGTATGCCTCAATGGCGAGACATAGCAGACCTATATGCATAACTATATTGTATCATCTTACTTTACCTATGTTCTACAATAAATTAATTTGAATTTGAATTTGAGGTTATCAATCAATTAAACTGTTTAATAAGCTACCTGTACACTTAAAGTCAATATACAACTTAAATCAGTTTAAGCAGCAGTTAAAAACATTTTTGAGAGAAAAGTGTTATTACACCCTTGATGAGTTTCTCTGTGACACATTCAATTAGATTTGAATTATTATTATACTATTTTTTTATTAACATTATATTTTTATTTTTGACTTTGTGTAGTGGATGAATCTGATTTAATTTGTTTTTACATTCTGTACTTGACTTACATCATTTTATAACATCACTATTTTTATTGACATGTAAAAAACTGTGTAATCAAAATTTATTTGTATTGATATTCATTTTTTTTTTTCTAAATTTTTATTTGGACATTTAACATACTTTAACAGGGATTTGCAAATGCTTTACTTTTAGTTTATTTATTTTGGTTACTGTTATAATATTAATGATTTATGTTGTAATTCTTTTAATTTTTAATTTAATAATCTAGTGTAATATTTGTATAAGATGTAAAAGTTATTACTGAAATTATAAAAAAATAGTCGCACCACGTCCTTGTAGAACTTTATGACGCGATGATTCAAATATTGCCCATAAATGCGCTGCCAAATATTTCAGCGTCTTCGAGATTTTTTTTAACTTGTTTCGTATGTATGTGCGCCAAGCATTTTCTGGCATTCAATTGAACGGAAACTTGGAATACCTGTGTAACTTTGGTGACATTGCATCAATTTGTACCATGGAACTGGTCTAATCATGCAGTCAGAAGTTGACCACAGGAACTCCTTAACTAAAGAAGATAGCCCCGTCGTGCTTTGACTCGTTAGATTTGTTATGACAAGAACTTTTAGCAGTGGATGCAGTCCAGTGTCTGATAGTGGACAGGAATAGTTTTTTTTATTTAGTACTTCTTAGTTCAATAAGCTTATATTTAAAAGCTCATTTTCGTGCCAAAATGGCATGCAATTTTATTGTACGTGCTGCTTACACCATTATTAAACAAAGTAAATCGGCCATATCGTGCAACAATTGTACGTGTTGATTAGACGGGGTCAGTCGATTGTTGCTGCGCAATTTTATGGTATACCACAGGCAATAAACTTGCACCGTGTAAATTGGGCTTCATGCTTTATTCAAAGTCTAAAGGTTATCAAGTTTCATCATGTGGATGACCCATTTATCATTTAGACACAGTAAGCTAGAGCAAAGCTTCTAATTTGGTGTGAAATAATAGTAACTCCTTATCTTAATAAATTTAATTTCTATATTATTAACTTTTTCTTTTGCTCTTATTTCAGCTCGAATGTATGGCTTCTACGATAACTCTTAATGAATCTCTTTTGTATCTGCTCAAATATTATCTTGTTTGTTCCCAGCCTGTTCCCCGACTGTCGCATGTCGTACTTCTTCGTGTTGGCCAACGAGACGTTCAGCAGCACGTACTCGCGCAAACTGAACCCCATCGAACAGGACGACAAGTGGATCGCTGATCAGAAAATGTAAGAGACAAATCAAGTGCATATTTTCCTGCTTCTAGCTAGCTAGAAGCAGGAACATTACTACATTTGTGTCGTCACCACTGCTGTCAAAACCGTGAAGGAAAGCATCGTGAGGAAACCGGAATGTCCTAGATCCAAACAAAAAATTCGAAGACATGTGACATCTATCAAACCGCACTGGGCCCGCGTGGTGGATTACGGGCCACTGCCTCTCACAGAGAGGAGGCCTGTGTCCCAGCAGTGGGAACATTATAGGCTGATTAATATGCTAGGTAGGCATTATCATAATGATCATAATCTGCATAGTTTTTTCTCGATTACCATGTTTGGGTTAGCTTCCAGTCTAACCAGTCTGTTGGTCCTCTCAAGAGAAGCACTAACAAAATAAATAGAAAATGAATTTTATAACCCACGTCACTTTAAAAATTTAAAAGTTGTCAAAATTTTCTTCGATCTTTCAGATCAAAACAGACCAAAACGAAAACCTGTTGTAAGTTTTCAACGTTTTTGAATATTTCTCCTTAAACAGGTTTTGTGGATCGTCTGTTCAATTTCAGTCCGGTAATAAAGTTGTTATTGGTAGCCGGTGGCAAAAAACGAAAATACAAAACCAAAGACACGGATTTCCAAACCTGAAGTTATTTTTCACTTTGTAGATTTTTTTTTTGGAATTCTGTTGTTAAGTTTTTTATTAAATTGATTCATTGCCTTAAATCTGTTCCAGACGAGCGAAAAACAGATTTTTCGGCAAGATCCCATTAGGAGAATCGAGACCAATGCCTATTGTGATGTCAACTACAGAAAAGGTAAGATTAGTACTATTTTTATTAATTTTTGTAATATTATTTCATCACCACTACTCTCAAAACGGTGAATGAAAACTTCGTGAGGAAACCGGCATGTGCTAGAACCAAAAATTCGAAGACATGTGATATCTACCAACCCGCACTCCAGTCCCTCTCACAGAGAGGAGGCCTGTTTCCCAGCATTGGGAACATTATAGGCTGATTATGATGATTATTTATTGGATTCAAGCTGCAGGTTATAAAATAATGTTGATGGATGGGGGAAGGGGAGTGGAAATCTAAAGAAAATCTGGATGCGACAGCTCACAGGGGAGAATTGAGAAAAAACGAGCGAGCCTTGCAGTAGTCACATATGATGTGTAACATCTGACATCTCACCATGGTAATGAGCAACTGAGCAGCGACAGAAATTAACCTCAGAATTTAAAAAAAGATAAACTGAAATATTTATTCGAATATTATAGCGAAATTATTAATTACTAGTGGCCGCCCACTGGTCGAAATTCGACCTCTTCTATTAACAATCTATATAGTACTTAGTAATTCCACGAGTACACTAATTCCATGCTATTATAAAGTACTTACTAATTCCATGGTATTCAAAAGTTATTACTTATTCCATGCACAAGCTGTCATTTTCTGTTACACACTTCCGTCCCTTTTCACGAAATCAGGAAAGATGTTGATGATGTCAAAAAACGTTACGACCCCAAGTAACATGGGACACAAGGGCAGGAAGATGATATTGGATTTGTGCTAGAAGACTGCTCCAAGAATCTTTTGGCGCCTTAATGACATTGACAGAGGGCGTTGTTGGTAAACATTTCTGAAATTGACATAGACATAAAACAAAACAAAATGGCGACGTTTTGGTCACGCGCCAAAAGATCCCTGTACCATTTAGGCTGAGCGCGTACTGCGGTGCGGTGTAAAATAAACTCAATGACTGTTCCTCTCACTGGCGGTGAAAAAAAGCACATTTTTAGGGTTCCATAGGAAGGAACCCCTATTATTGTTTCGCTATGTCCATCTGTCTGTCTGTCAGTCCCCGCTGTAGCTCAGAGACGCTTAGTACTTTGGCATAGGTGTACATATTAATCAAGCCAACAAAGTGCTAAAATAAAATATTGAAAAAATCATTTTTTTGGGGTACCGCCCTTGCACGTAATGTGGGGATGATATTTCTTTTTCTCGTCTACCCCATAGTGTGGGGTATCGTTGGATAGGCCATTAATTGCGGGTCTGTGAACACTACTTTTCGATTCAAGGATCCGCTTGCGTAATACGAAGCATTAAACTAATAATTTTTGTTAGAGTCAAGTGTCCCCTCCTCCCTGCCAGCTAAATGGTTGTTTATGGAAATGTGAAAAAAATCATGGCAGTAGAAATTAAAAGGAAAACTATCACAGCTAAGTGGGCTTTACAAGTTAACGAGTAAAAGTCGACCAAATTAAATTTGCAACTGGAGAATTGATTGTGGCATATTTTATGGCATATATCGATGTATGGAGAACATGTTTTTCTACTACAAAGTTAACTTTGTTTTTGGGATAAATAATAATTCATACAAACTTCCCAACCCTTCATTGTGCGTGGTCCGACACGCACTTGGCCGGTTTTTTTCCATTCTAATTTCACTCAACTAAAGTGGTACCGGCATGACGTCGTCGTAATGGACTATCATACAAGATTGACTATCTGCACATAAATTTATAGTCGCACAAAAAAAACACCCACACGGCATCCTTTGACGCCACCGCAAGTTTGCAGCGGGCGGCCTACTGTGAATAAACCGCATGCGTTTTTCTCACCGCAACGCGCGCACTTCTGAGACATTCCATATTTCACAGATTATGTGTTAGGAAAACGCAACGTTGTAATAGTTCAAAGTGACAGGGATGTATTTTTTCTGTTTTTTTTTTTTTACAGACAACTGAAGGTGTCACCGAAAAGCTGCACACGGATGGAGCATCGTCAGTACAATATTTTATTATGGTTATATTTATTTCAATTTGTGTCAACATTTTCATGAGGTAAATCATTTAAATCTTAATAGGAACAAAAATAATAAAAGTATACACTTTAGTCTACCAGATTTTAAAATGAGATAACGTTCATTTGTTTTTAATAAAAAAAAACTTATTTATTTAATAGGCTAATTATTTAAGATTGTTAAATACTTTTTTAAAATTATGTTTTCCAAGACTGTCCCGCCTTAAAATACTGCTTATGGATTTCTGAAATTTCAAAATAATCTCTACAAAATAATTTTAAAGTGTCTAGTTACTACTTTCTCAGTGTAATCATTTGAATCTCGTCAAGAATATTGTAGTCAAAAATTAAATACCTACTTAAAATTCAATGTGATCCAACTATTTTATTCGTCTTTAAAACTAAAATGGTGCTTACACCTAGGCATATCGCTTTTGATCAAACGTGAAAAAATAAGTCTATTTAAATAAGTATATTTATTTAAATAATGATGTCAATTTTTTATGTCACATTCCTTCATTTAATATTTTGATCTGCGATCACTTTGTACAGACTGTAGGTAGGTACAAACAAACACCACGAAAGACGCAGAAGTAATATTTTTTGTCAAATATAATCAAGTTTGAATATTATCAAGTTAACAGTTTAGTAATTCTAGTCATAATGTATTTAAAAAACCGAAAAAAATCCTTTTTATTTTTCATTCAATTAATTTATTTAAGCTTTTATATAATTATGTAATTTGTACATATTAATGTTACCTTAACGTAAAAAAATTGAATGTGCCTTAGTCTAAAAATTCTAAATTATCTTAATAAAATAAGAATATTTAAATAACTTGATTAATATTAATTATATGTTTTGTATCTTTAAGTAAGTTGTTTTATTTTTGTTATTTTCTACCTTTAACGAAAACTTACATGATTCTAAGTCATTGAAAAATTCTACTATAATTATATACTATAGGAAATACGATGAAATAAAACAATAATAAAAATTTGAACATAATTTGACGCTGGAAAGCGATTTTGTAGTATCTCGAAAAATGGCTAAATTATTTTTTTGAGAGCAGTGGTAACGGCCCCGACTTAATAGTTGTATGTTGTGTGTTCGAACCCAAGCCGGCACATTTCTTTCTTTGAGGAGTGGCTAGAGAGGCGCCACGGCGTCCTCACCTTCCTCCTGACGCAGGTCCTCACCGGACACGGCAGCTTCGGGAGGTTCCTGTGTCGGATAAGGCGGGAGGAAACGCCCGGGTGTCACCACTGTGTGGATCGCCCGGAGGACACGGTGGAGTTTACGGTGGAGGTCTGCCCGGCTTGGGCAGAGCACCGCCGTGTCCTCGTGGAGGCGATCGGCGGCAGAGATCTCTCGCGTCCGGCCCTGGTTCAGGCCATGGTACGGAGGGCATGGGCAGCCGTCACCTCCTTCTGCGAAGCAGTAATGCTCGCGAAGGAGGAGGCGGGACGGTTGAGGGAAAGGCACGTTTCGCGCCCTCTCGCCCCTAGTCGCTGCAGGAGACGCCCAGGGCGTCGGGAATCCCGGGCGGATTTCCGGCCACTGTAGGCGCGGGCTTGCGGACGGTGAGCAATGGGTAGCTCACCGTCCGGTAAGGACCAAGCCCGGGTCGACGGCGCGTTGTATTCCACGCGCGCCTCAAAGAGATGTCGTCAGCACAAATGTAGGGGTCCACTTGGGCCGATGCCTGCCGGGGTCGCGGGAAGGTACTAAAGGGTCACCGAGGCCCCTGGCAACACAGGCAAGAGGAAGGAATACGGGTGGGTTTTAGTCAGTAAGAGTCTGACACACCCTCCCGATACGCCCAGAGCGGGAGAAGGTATTTGATGATTTCCAATCCAAAAAAAAAAATATTAATAAAAAAAAAAGCTGGCACATTTCTTTGTGTAAACAATTTCGTCACCACTGCTCTCAAAGCGGTGAAGAAAAACGTCGTGAAGAAACCGGCATGTCCTAGGACCAAAAATTAGAAGACATGTGACATCTACCAAGCCGCATGCGTGGTGCATTACGGCCCACTGCCTCTCGATGAGAGGAGGCCTGTGTCCCAGCCGTGGGAACATTATAGGCATTATAGGCTGCATCATTGAAATTAGGGGAAAACACTGCTTCGGACGGTCTAAGCAATGTTTTCCTACGATGTTTTTTTTTTATAATACGACGTTTACTTTTTCTAAACATTTTTAACAAAACGTACCTCAACATGCTGTACATACCATAACATCAACTATTTTTCAACGTTATATATGTAGATACAACAAAAAAGCTATAAATGCTTTTTTGGCAGTCAAGATACATGGTCCTCGTAAGTATGCTTTTTTTATTTTGGGTGGGAAATCATTAAATAACTTCTCCCGCTCTGGACGGAGCGGGAGGGTGTGTCAGACTCTTACTGACTAAAACCCACCCGTATTCCTTCCTGTTGCCTGTGTTGCCAGGGGCCTCGGTAGCCCTTTAGTACCTTCCCGCGACTCGTAAGTATGCTGCGACACATTTACAACATTATGTATTTGTCACAAAATAATGTTTTATTGAGATAAAGCAATTTTGCCGCCCGAGTATTTTATGCCAGCTAGAGATACTACAATTCTACAATGTAATCAATACTACAATCGGTCGGGTTTTGAATGTGGTTTTAGACTTACTACGTTTTATTCTACCCATTTTATAATAAATATATCCATACATAATTTTTAGAGTTTCAAATTGCACACAATTATAATTACATTAAATCTAAGCGCTTAGCTTAGATTTAGCGTTATTATAATTGTGTGCCGCCACCCCAGTCTCCTGTGGGATACGCTGATTCCCGATCGCATCGCAGTCGAGGCGCGAGCGCCGAAGCGAAAAAGGGAATACGTTATCTGCGAAATGATGGTGTATTTTACGTGTTCAACTGAAGTGAATCCTTGGTAAGTCATGGCGTTTAACCATTTTAATTACTATAAGTTAATCTATAAATTTATTCTAGTGATTTCATTTTTGAACATAGGTACCCTGATACCTAAATAATTGATAACTACTTGCCCCGAACTGAGACCTCGCGATGTTCCGTTTTGTAGTAGTAATGAGGAAATAGGGAGGTAAGCTAATTAGCTTCCTTCACACTTACTTAATTACTTGAAGCATCTGGTTTATTAATATTGCGCTCATTTTCTTAATTATTTAGTTATATTTTCAGTTTTCCATGCGTTTACTATTTGATGACATGTCAAAAACGTAGAGCGGACATCGACAATTCACAATATATACCTATTTGAATTGTCGATGTCTGTTTTATGTTTTTGAATTGCTGGCCATTTAGATTTAAAAATATACATTTTTAACTCTAAATGGCCAGCAATTCTGTGTTCTCATTTCAAATTTTAGGTAAGACAACAATTTTTATTGTTGCTGGCCAGTACGATGACAAAAAGTTAAATGTTTAGGGGCTCGAATCCATGTGATGAGTTTGGATGACTAAGTTCTCTTTAAGTTTTACTACGAGTTCACCTAATCCGAGACCAGCTGGCTTATCGCGCCTTTCGAAGCACGGATAAAGAAAATTAACCAAAGCACGACTTTGTTTTCATACTTTTTTTTTAATCATATTATTTTAATTTTACTTTTCAGTCTGGCTGTTGAGTATTTTATGCGGCCTACCCAAATATATTTTCTTTGGTATAGTTCGTCGAATCGTTGAGCTCCAAAGTTTTAAGTTGAGCTGCAGCTGACAAATGCGTGCACTGACTGCACAGGTCCACTCAAATCTGTGTGGTTCTTTCCTCAAAGACCATTTCAGACACCAACCTACATGTTCCTCAAATGATATTACCAAAATTATATCCGGGTTGTTATATACACATTGACATTGATGAGTGCGGACTGAGGCCGCTACGGTGACGTCCGCGACGGTCGATCCGCGCGGGGATCTATTTCTGTAAAAATCAAAGACGGAGCGCGGACCGTCCGCTTTTCGATTCTCGTAACCATAGTAACCGCCCGCGCAGAAATGAATCGGCTAGGTGAAGTGAGTTGGTAAGCGCAACGTGCGAGTGTCGTGATCTTATCACTTCACTCGATTCTCGTTGCTATAGCAACACCACTTCATTTGGGCTGGAAGAAGTGAGCCTAGCCGCCCGCTGGCCGGTGCGCGCGCTGCGAGAGTATCAGTTGAACTTTTGAATTTTGTTACAGTATTGATGACGGTGATTTTATAAATAATATTTTATTATTGACAACGCGTAGGTCGGTATAAATTTACCTACCTAAAATAATATATTAGAAAGGTACTTATTTAATAATCCGCACGTTTTTTATTCAAATGGCTTATGTGCACAGACACACACATAGTTTAGTTAGGTTTCCACATAGTTTGTAAGGTTATAAATTCTATGGTCCGTCAGCCAGGCACACTTTTAGCACTCGATCACTTGACACACTCGGTCATCTCTTCTTATTGAATAGATTTGGGTTAATAACAACGCTGAATAACGTCGCACAGTCTTTACTCGACTCAATCCACTATCGCTTCTTCAAAACACATCGCGGTTGGGTCACGGGATTGCGTTTATTTAATCAGTTAAACACATCTCGATTTCATGGGATTGCGTTTATTTAATCAGTTAAACACATCGCGATTGGGTCATGGGATTGCGTTTATTTAATGACTGAATATGATCAATAGAATTAGCATAAAAATATTATTCAAATTTCGATTAAGATTGTAAATGTAATCCTTGGTCCATCCCTGACAGTTCACTCCACGTTCACTTCACTTAAGTTTTCACGATGAGAAGGCTAATGTGAAGGATGAATCTGATGCTGTTTAATAAGTTTGTTGATATCAGGTGCCAATTTACTCAAGAACAGCCTCAAGTCGCCATGTTCGGTAACGTGCGCGGTCTCTCTTTTTAGTAAGCAGCATTGCCACAGCACTAAATCCACGTTCACACAAATATGACGATCGGAATGCTATCAAGAATCATTGAACGATGGACCACAATCCAGGGTACACTTGCGGGATCGGTTTTTGTAGCCAAAATTCTTGGTAGCCATTTTTTAACTTGATTTATAATTGCCTCGTTCGTTGTCAATTCTATAAGTTCTTCTTCTTGCTGAGGTGATATTGCTGTGTTGACATTTGAAAACAGATCCAACACCCAGTCTGGTATTTCCAAGTTCAAAATGTCCTGGTATCGTTCGGTGAAGTCAATATAGAGGTTTTCCAAATGTTGGCAGTAGGCAAACAAGTCGTCGTTACTGCAGGATACTGATAAATTCGGAAAATTGTGAAACTCACGTCTGCCCATATTATTTTTGTGTAGAAGCAGTTTGGCTGCGAAAGCAGCAACGACATTTTATATTTTAATTCAATTTAGTTCATCGCCTTATAGTTGGAGATTCATGTCGTTGAACAATTTATATACAGGTCAGTCATGTAAGCTGTATCATTCTTTGATGTAGTGAGCTTGTTGCGCAATTCTGTATCTTTAGTTTCCAAGAACTCTATCACAGGGTCAAATAGGTTTTAAAATCGAGTCAGACAATTGCCTCTTGATAGCCAACGAACTTCAGTATGAAACAAAAAACGGTTGAAATCTTCGTCAATTCTGATGTAATAATCTATCATTCAAAGAGCTGTTACGGATTTTACTGACTGCTTTGATGACATTTTACTGTGATTGAAATATTCGTTCACTTAAATTTCTAGCAACTAAATGTTGTCTATGAACGCAGCAAGGACATCTGGAATTTTATTTTTTAAGTATGTTATGAAGCCTTTATGGCATCCTGTCATAGCCGGAGCGCCATCCGTAGCAAGTGATATAATATTTTTCAAGGGAATCTTATTCTCATCACAAAACTTTTTCAATGTATTGAATATGGTTTCGCCTTTTGTATCGGTCTCTAAATTTCTAGCAAACAATATTTCTTCACATATTTTCTCATCTTTAATAAACCTCACGTAAGACAGCAATAATGCTAGATTAGTTAGTAAAGTGGACTCATCGAGCTGAATTGAGAATTGACTAGTCCTCAGATGATTGCACAATGATTCTTCAGGAGGATTGAAAGAAATAGTAAATAAGATTTAGGAATTCATAGTTATGAAGTTGGATGTGGTTTTAGAAAGACTATACATAATAGGGGGATGCTAAGTATATTATTATATAGATTTGTGAGTAAATCTTACGCTAGCGTAAGAGGTATTTGGTCAGGCATTACTCACACGATACTTTACATCTGCACTTGGAGTACTCAGAGCAACACAGTCCATAAAGTGACACAAGCGACTTTTCAGCGGCATTGCGCCGGCATCATGCTCTTTTGGAGACATGGTCCCTAGCAGTTCTTTTGAACTGATAAACGTGACGAAGCGGCTTTCCCTGCGGCAACCGTGCGAACCATCCTTGTCTAACAACGGGGCGGCTAGGTCCAGCGGCATTGCGTCGGCATCATGCTCTTAAGAAGACATGGTCCCTATCAGTTTTTGGACTAGATATGAGATAGATGTGGTCACCCAAACCCCGGAAGTTCACCCTTTGCACAACAAGCATATTTGCAAGAAACGTGTTCATGTCAGTCTAACCGAATTATTGGTCTGAGATAAAGAATACAACATTCAAGAATGACTAGATAATAAGAATTGCAAACAATTGGAAATCGAATTATTTTTAGAAAAAACAATGTTTGACATTGTCTGTATAACTGAGCATTGGTTAAAAGATTATGAAATGTTAATTAACTATGAGAATTATAGTGTGGCCAGTTGTTTTAACCGAAAATCGATGCTGCGTGGTGGTTCACTAATCCTAATTAAAAGTTGTATCAAATCAAAAACTCGTAAAGACATAGTGGAACTTTCGGTTGAACATAGCATTGAACTGTCTTGTGTTGAGCTAGATAAGCATGTTATAGTGTGCGTTTACAGACCCCCTAATTATCAAAACTACTCTATATTTGAGTCAGTTATGAAAGATGTTTTGGCTAAACTAGCAAAGGAAATAAATCAGTAATTATCTGTGGTGACTTTAACATTAATATTTTAGAAAATAAATCAAACACCAGTAGATTATTAAATTTGTTTAAATCATTTAATTTGTCAAATGAGTTTGTGGAACCAACACGAATAACTACGACTTCTGCTACGTGTATTGATAACGTTTTTTATTGCTGCGACTATTTAGATAAAGCCATCGTTAATTATCTCCCGTCTGACCACAGTGGTGAAACCGTAACTTTCGAGTCCAACCTAACAATAGAAAAAGTGCAAATACAATTCAGACCAATAACATCTGTTAATTTAAATAAATTTAATAGCACTTTACATAAGTTAAGCGACCAGGATCTTACAATGAACAATGGAAATATCTTGTATAAAGATTTTTTTTCGGTAGTCCAGACCGAGTTCGATAATTATTTTAAGAAGAACACTAAAACTATCAGCCCTAGGTTTTTATTTAGTGACTGGGCCACTAGAGGACTCAGGAAAAGTAGGTTAAGACTTTTCGAGCTGTATGGCCTTAAGCCTTACATAAATACTGAAACTTTTAATAGGTATGTTGCTGCCTTACAAGTGTTCTTAAAAATTCTTTTAAGAACACTTGTAAGGCAGCTAAAGCTTTGTACATTAGCAACAAAGTTAAATCAGCAGACAATAAAATAAAGACAGTTTGAAAAATTATCAATAATGAAACGAATAGGCACAAAAAGCATGATTCTGAGTACACACTGGAGACGTCATGAGGTCTCATTTGCGATAGCAAAGAAGTTGCTCAAGAATTTGTAAGTTTTTTACCAGTGTCCCGCTTAAAACTACTGAAACCTTAACTTCCTCGCCCTCGCTCGCTTTCGATTTAGTAAAGGAAAACGTTTCAGCTTGCACGATTGAATTTAACTTTAAACATATTAATCCCATAATAGTAATAAAAGCTTTTAAGCAAATCAAGATCAAATTGTCTGAAGATCTTTGGGGAATGTCCATTAAAGTCTGTACCTCTATAATTGAGACTATAGCGCCCTACTTAGCCTTAATATTTAATTTGTGTGTGGATCAAGGAGTCTTCCCGGATTTAATGAAATACAGTAAGGTAATACCACTTTTCAAATCCGGGGACAGTAAAGACACCAATAATTATAGACCCGTATCCGTGTTGCCGGTTTTCAGCAAGGTGTTTGAAAAGGTAATGCTTAATCATTTTAACTCGAATCAAATCCTTCACGATCAACAGTATGGTTTCACTAAAGGACGGTGTACGACCGACGCAGGTGTAACCTTACTAAGACACATTTTTAACGCGTGGGAAGAAGCGCAAGACGCCATAGGAATCTTTTGTGACCTCTCCAAGGCATTTGATTGCGTCGACCACGAAACCTTACTCTTGAAACTTGAGCATTACGGACTTGGAAACATGCGCTCAGCTTAGTAAAATCTTATTTAAATGATAGACAACAGCAAGTATAAATTAATGGTATCAATTCACTCGGTTTAAAAGTAAAAATGGGTGTTCCACGAGACTCGTTATTGGGTCCTATCCTCTTTTTAGTGTATATTAACGATCTACTCCATTTATTAAATAATCAACCACAAATGGTGTTATTTGCTGATGATACTTCGTACAGACGTGCTACTAATGTTGACGACGTAAATAACGCCCTATTGCAGGTTCAGAATTGGTTCACTGCCAATAATTTAGTATTAAATGGGGAAAAAATTAAGTGCATTCGATTTTCTTTACCAAATGTCAAAATTGGTGATTATGAGATAGTATTGAATCAAGAGAAACTAGAATTCGTCGATAAAACTGTTTTCTTGGGGATCACGCTCGACTCAAGGCTACAATGGGGTCCTCATTTAACATCTCTTGCAGGGCGGCTAAGTTCAGCGGCATATGCTGTCAAAAAAATCCGTCAATTTACTGATGTAGATACCGCGAGGCTAGTCTATTTTAGTTACTTTCATAGTATCATGTCTTACGGTATTTTACTTTGGGGATGGGCTGCAGACATCGAGTCAATTTTTATTCTGCTGAAAAGAGCTATCAGAGCCATTTATAATCTCCGCAGGCGCGATTCTCTAAGGTACCGGTTTAAGGACATTAACATCATGACGGTACCTTGTCAATATATCTACGAAAATATCATGTACGTAAGAAAAACGTAACGTAACGCATAGGACCACACTAAGGATACTGCTACGATTCTAACAAGCCACGTTCCCTAAGCTCTAGTCATGTCTTACTCAATCCTAAGGCAGAGTACTGCGAAGTTTAACTGTCATTTAGCGAGACAAGTTCCAGTAATCACTGGGCGCATACTAATGTAATCAATCCCTTATAATGACCTACTCACCCGTTACAAAGATAATACAAAACTTGCACAAGCGTACCGCATCGTCGGTCGGTAGTAGAATTCTTTACGATTGCTCCTGCTATACGCCGAAGTGGTTATTCCAAATCGTCATTTCTCACTCCCTTAATCATCCCCATTTAGAGGATGCTTTTAATGTAATCGGCAACCATGCGACTGTGTCAAGCAACGGAGCGTTTCTATCTCGGCATCCAAATATTGTGTCTCGCTAATGATAATTTGTGAGAGGCGCGAAAGCCGGATGTGGTTTAACGAGACACAATTCCTAGCGTTCCTTATAAGGAACTATCAACCTAGTTTATGGAACTTTGCGGAGCCTACCCCCTTTCCCGGGGAGTGTGCATACATCAAGGGCCATGTAAAATATCCTGCAGTTAGTCAGTCCATAGGGATAAGGTAACCATCACTAGCATTTGGTTGGTTTGTGTTCGTAGATAACTACAAAGTAGCATTATAGCTCGAATTGGCCCTAACGAGTTGCGAGTATTAATTCGGTTCAACCATCCATAAGCGGTGTGACTGCCGTAAGTGTCATGTCTTGGTTGTGGTTGTCTATAGTCTGTTGGTAGAGTAGTCGTCTACCGTCTCTTGGTAAATGTCACACCCCATGGAAGGCTTTCTCCGAGTCCCTAGAACCAAACGCTGGTGTATGATACCTCGATCGTTATAGAAAGGAATAAGGAGGAATATAATAGTAAACACTCACCCGATCGTTCAGATACACTCACTGAGATTCACGCGCTTTACACACAGTTTTCATTATACTACGGACTAATATAACCTAGTCTAAATCTACACTTATTATTACAATTTAATGCATTTGAAGTGTTACGGGGTAGATTAAAGAATAAACTGTATTCAGTAAAACTGCTTGTATTTCTGCCTACCACGGCACTTCTTTAAAACAATTACAGGTACAAAAACACCCTCGTTATCGCAATCTCTCCAAAGAGGCATTGTCACATTATTATGGACCTAGTTCTAACTCTCCTAGCCTAGCTTAACTAGACCTTTCTTTGTCGTAGTCTTAAACGAACTCTCTAACTTAACTCCTTGGCTAGCACGTCCGTATCCTCCCGTGGCTGAACACTGACTTCCCTCAGTCCTACCCTTTTCGTTATTATTTCCATCTCCTAAAACTCCGCACGTCCACGCGCAGCCAGGGCCCTAGTTTTTTGTACCATCGTCATAAAACGCTTTTTGTTTATTTCTTAATTGTTTCTCTATTGACTGTAAGGGTCGGGTCTCGGGCCACATTTACGATAACCAGATGTGGCTGTAAATGGCGGCAATTGTGCGTTGTTATTCCATGATTGTTAGAATTTGTAGAAAGTGCCCGAGTGTTTCCCATATAATATAAATGGAATGTATTTCTAAGAGGTTTCACAATTCCAAAGAAATAGGATGTTTTGTTATTAATTACGGTAGCTGTCAGACAATAACATTGAGATTTAATGTATTTGTAAGAGTCTAATATCGTAAGACAATATTAAAATAAGAAATTATAATTTCGTAATAATTGGCAAATGTATTGATATTGAGGTCCAGAGCGCACTAGGCAATGAAAAATAAAAAGTATATATTTCGAAGATACACTTTTACATTACAAAATAATTACAATTATAACTGGCTTATGTCACCGTCTCTGGGAAGATAAACTATTGTGTTTTACGAAACATCTCCCTATACTAATTTTCTTGAAGTACTTACTCGTTGTCGTTCTCCATCAAAGAATTTGACACTATATGGCTGTAATCCAGTACGTCTACCATGAGTTGTTATCGAAAAATTACTCGCTAGTGTTAAACTCGCTAGCGTATTAACGTGGATCAAATAGATTTCAATAATGCTTGCACCATGAGTTTTACGGAGTCATACGCAGACGCTAAGGTAAGCTCGATAGATCGTGTCGTGTAGCTAACTGCACTCCTTATGTTTTGTGTCTTTCTTTCTCACTAACAAGAAGAGAGAACGACTCATAAGCTCATATGACAGTGAATCAATCAACTCAGCCTATAGCAGTCCACTGCTGGACATAGGCCTCTCCCAGGCTGCGCCACAACACCCTGTCCTCCGCCTTCCGCATCCAGTCTGTCCCAGCCACCTTCTTAAGGTCGTCGGTCCATCTAGCTGGGGGCGTCCCACACTACGCTTGCTGATACGCGGTCTCCACTCCAGGACTCGTGTGCTCCAGCGGCCATCGGTCCTTCGACAAACATGGCCAGCCCACTGCCACTTCAGCTTGCTGACTCTGCAGGCTATGTCGGTAACTCCGGTTCTCTTCCGGATAACTTCATTTCTGATCTTATCCTTCAAAGAAACTCCGATCATAGCCCGCTCCATGGCGCGCTGAGTGACCTTTAATTTGTGGATCAGCCCGACTGTCAGTATCCACGTTTTGGCACCGTATGTAATAACGGGCAGGACGCACTGGTTGAGTACCTTAGTCTTCAAACACTGCGGGATTGGCGACGAGAAAACTTGACGAAGTTTTCCAAACGCTGCCCAACCCAATTGGATCCTCCTGTCGGCTTCTTTCTCAAAGTTGTGTCTACCGAGCTGGATAACTTGTTCTAGGTAGACGTACTCCTTCACAACTTCGAGAAGCGACCCTTCGATGTGGATTAGACTCGGCAAGACGTGCGAATTGTACATGACTTTCGACTTGTCTAAATTCATGCAGAGGCCAACCCGCAGAGAGGCTCCATTTAGGCTGTGCAGCATCTGGTCTAACTGTTCCAGCGTCTCTGCCATTATGACGATGTCATCGGCAAAACGAAGGTGTGAGATGTACTCGCCGTTTACATTGATACCCTGTCCAGTCCAGTCCAGCGTCTTAAACACGTCCTCCAACGCAATGATGAAAAGTTTCGGGGATATCACATCCCCTTGTCTCACCCCCCTGAGCAGTTGGATAGGGCTGGTTTTTTCATCCTGGATTTGGACAGTGAATATCTCGAAATAATCCGACTAAATAGAAAGGTTGGCGGTTGGTGGGCTACTTATGGTCTTAGTGGTTGTTGAATTTTTATTCCTTATAATATGTCACTGTCGTCGATTCAATTTGTAATTTTGTTTATGTTGTGTGTTCCGCAGCGTTTTTAACTTAAATTTAAAGTGAAATAAGTTGGCTATAGTATAATCTAAAATACAATGAGGACCAGTGGGTCACAATTTAGTATAGTGTGTAGTGTAATGAAAATTATTGTTCTAGTTCTAATGAAAATCTTTGTGTTGGCTTGAATTCCATAACATTGTTCAATAATAAGCACAAAAATCTTCAAACGTTTCTTTAGAAAGTCTGTAGAGTTGGCCACTAACATATTTCATGCTAAATAAGCTCTCCCAGACATTATTTTTACTAGAATAGACTCAAAAACGTATATAATTGTAATTTAAACACATGTTTCACACCTCAAAATACTAGTGAGCTACGTAACTACTATCGCAAGCGTATTTTACGATAGTGTCTGTGAAATTAGTGACTCATGGTGCCGTTTTGTATGGTGACAGCTGAAGAACGTTAGTGAATATCGAATAGATTACGTTAGGTTTCTTACCTATCGAAATCTATAGTGCTCGAGGTACGCATTTTAATTCTGTCTGTGACCGCTAGGGGCGCTGTACAATATTTCATACATTTCATTTACGGAGCCGCTAGCGAGTTTTGGCTGAGTAAACTCATGGTAGAGCTACAGGTTGCTAAACTTGAAACTCACTATCGACGTCTCTGTAGGCTCTTCCATACAGGGAAAGACACGTCTTGCGTACGTTGGATGAAGATTTATTGCCACGTAGGTGCTACAAAGAAAATAAATTAGGTAACACAATTATTAATGTTTTTATCTAACAAAACGATTATTGTGGTCGTCTTTTCTATTTAAAAAAAAGCTGTTCAATCATCATATTTAATACGTCGATGAAAGAAATGAGTTTCAAAGGATTTCGAAATATGCCAAAATATGTTAAAGACATAATAAACAATAATAATGAAAAAGTAGCTATACCTAGTATGTTTTAGACATAAAAATGGGTTAGGAAGATGAGTAATAAACAACTGTTTCGTTCTTAACCAATTTATTTAAACTTATATATTATATTTTTTGTGATATGTACATATAACAAACAATGGCGTTACAAGGTTTTAAATAAAAACTAATGTTAATATGCCTTAAATCTAATGCTAATACGATTATTTAAATAATTGTAATTCTTAATTGTTTACTTTGTATATTTAATTTACGTTGTTTAACTTATTTATTTTTTAAACCTAACACTAAATTTGAGGCAAGAGGACGCGTTTGCTCCAGATTTAGATTTTTTCCTAAGTATATCTTACAAACTACGCGATAAAAATATGAGTGAAAATGCAGTAAAAAAATTATTACTACTTTCCCTTATTAGCTAATTAAAACATTAAATATGAATCTTAAAACATAGTACCAAAAAATATCTGATAAACACTATTTATTATCAAATTAGATAAACAAGACCCAACTTATGAAGGGAATGCATTGAAATAAAATAACGTGTTTGCCTCCAGCAGGGATTTAACACGATACCTACATACATTTTTATAATGCTTTTATGAACCAAGATGTCAAAAGAAATCAGCTGAAACTCTACTTGAAGAAATGGTTCAAAAGATATTAATTGTTCCTTGTTGTCTAACGTTAAAATAATTAGGGATATTAATATGTCATTCTGATTACAGAATTGTATATGATTAGCTAAATGCTATAAACTCTATTCTAAACGATTACATATTGTTTACTTCTACTTAAGAGTAGAAGTCTACTTAAGAACTAAGTCACTTTGTGCAATTCTGGTATAACTAAACTTACATTAAATTACTAAGAAATTAATTTGTTTACCATTGGTCATACATTCTTATTACAAAATATGTAGCAAGATGTGATCTTTTATTACCTAAGGCTTTTTTCGAATACAAACTTTAACAATATAATAATACAATCACATTAAATAATAATAAGATGTATTTTAAAAATTAATAAAGTAGTTATATTATTCTCTAAGCCATTTAGAAACTTCGATTAATATCGGTTATGATACTATTGAGTTCCTTTTTCGATCATCTTATTATTCAATTATTATAATAAAATTTACCATTTTACAAATATTATAATATTATTTTTTAACTTATTTTAGCTTGTATTGTACAGTTTTTTATTTATTTATTATTCTATAACCTATCTATTAATCATATTACCTATCTATAGTTTTAATAAATTTGGTTACAATAATGTCTATAACTATACTTAAAATTGAATAAAATTTAAATATAAATTGACAAACTTAATAATTAAAACTATCTTACATTATATTTTGAAGGTCAACTATCTGTTTCTGGGCTTGATTTAGACGCTTGCCACACGTTTTTCCAATTGAACTACCTTAAAAATCAGTAGCATTATTATATCTCTTAGTTGTCAATCCACTCCTGCGTTTTCATAATCATATTATACAAACTCAATTAAAATAATGGAGTTTGTCTATGTTTTTATTTCTCTATCAGAATTAAAACTGATTAAAATCAATAATAATATTCTTCACTTCAAAAACAGATCCTCAATCTTCAAATTTCTTTAATTTTAATGATTTAATACCGCTACCATTAGGGACACACAGAATGCCATAACTGACAGCACCAAGGTTGGTGCATGGTTCTCGTCTATCCATTCATATACATAGTCTCTGTCCCTTGCATCCCAGATTAGATTCTCCATGATTTGTTGAACAGCTCGGTCAGCTGCCATTTGGGAGTCATCTAAATTGTTGTTCTGACCTTCCGCCCATATATCGAACTGTGGAAACATTTACGTTTAGAAGTAGCTATAGCTCAACAAATATGGCACTGACTGGCGAGGAGGCGTCTCGAATTCAATGCGTTGTACTACCTGACTTTTAATATTCCTACTACACGCATTTTTAGCTTAGTTAGTGGTTAACGGGAACAACAGTGCAAGCTGCATTTTAAACAAATTATATTATTCTATTCTGTTTTCAAGGACGTAATCATTGATTGTCGAATAATGTCTACAATGCCTCAGTGAATTTACTTTAATGTTTCGCCTCTTGACATTTACTAGTGATAGAGTCTTATTGTCTATCATAATATTGTGATTTTAATCACGATACTCACTTGTTCACTTAGCTCTTCATCAGCCATATTATCAGCAAGGATGAAAAACACCTCTTCAAGTTTCTCGGGACCACCGTACCTGAAAAATATATTTCGAAATAAGTACATTGGAGATGAAATATAAATAATGTAAATAAACATTGTGCACCCAAAAGACCCCTGGAGACGAAAAGACACGTACATGTTCCTGACTTCTGAAGTTCTCATTCTCAAGAAGGCCCGAGCTAAGTTTGCATTCGCGTAACTGCTTTCTGCTACTGCAACAAAGATCTTCACTCGTTCTTCAACAAGGTAAGGGCTATCTGCTGCTATAGTTTGATCGAGTAACCTGTAAGAAACAATAGTTTCATTTAAATATTGCCGAATTACAAAAATAAAATGTCTATATAAAATATAGTACGGAAAGAAATTCTTGGAGGTAGTCAAATTAATGGTGTTTGACTTCAACTAAATGGTTGTGTCTAAGATTGTTCCTAGCACGCCAAACTCATTAACGCAAAGCGCTTTATTCCATTTGATTACCAATGGAATAAAGCGCTTTGCTTGAAAATATGAAGATCAATAAACCACAGCAACGGAACAAAAAGTTGGTTAACGACTAAGAAATCCTACACTAAATACAATATGTAAATTTATAATTACTCACCCATTTATAAAGCCTTCGTCTTGCGAACAAGCTAAGGACTCTAAAATGACGAGTCTCTCGTAGTGGGTCGGTTCGATCTCCAGTCTTGCATACAATGCTTCTATGACTTCTTCATCGCCTTCCCTCACCATCGTACAGTATACCGCTGGTCTGATCTCATGAGGGATGTTGGGATTACTGAAACCAAAAGAAGCGATTAGTAGCCATAGTTTGACGCGGAAAATTATCTACGTATGACTGATTGCCAGCTTTATATTTAAACTCAAAGTTTATTTCTACACTAGCTGTAGCCCGTGGCTTCGCCCGCGTGGATTTTTCGAAGAATAGCCTCCGTTACTCCTCATAACATCAGCTATCTGCCAGTGAAAGTCCCGTTAAAATCAGTACAGTCGTTACAGAGATTAGCCGGAACAAACTGACAGACAGACCGACAGACAAAACTATAAAAAAATGTATTTTTGTTATAAATATCGTATATACTTCCATATGCATCTAATAAAAAGTTGTTATTTTGGCATTACAAATAGACACGTCAATTATTTTTTTTTTGTATAGATTATATTATATATATTAACAAAAATAAATAAAATTTCTAAAATTTTATTTTGCTATCTGACAGTGCAAGTCCCGTCAAAATCGGTCCTGCCGTTTCAGAGATTAGCCGGAACAAACAGGCAGACAGACAGACAGACAGACAATAATTGTAGAAAATTTTATTTTGGTATATGTTTCGTGTATACATCCATATGCATATACTAAAAAGCGGTTATTTTAATATAACAAACAGACACTCCAATTTTATTTATCTAAAGAAATATAGGTAATAAAGAGATATAGATTATGAATTTCATTTAGATAATGATCTTATCTAAATTAAATTCATAATCTACTCGTATACATCTTCTTTAATGAAAGGCTTCTTTCTATGCAAGTATTTTTTCAATTAATCCTGATGCTTCAGGCAAAATCTATTTACAAGCAACGCTTAATTATTTTATAATAGTATCATTTTGGTTAATTTCCTTTTCAAAATTCTTATCTAGTAACTGTGAAACTTATTTAATTAGCACTGCTTTTTAAGTACATGTATCAGACAACTGCAACTGCTTCAAATACTCACACTACTTCATTATTGTTAGGATCGTAGAACCAGTCTACGGCAGCAGCTATGCAAGGCTGGTAGTTGGCTCTACAAGCGTGGTCCATCACGAGGCCTCGGGTCAACGTTTCCATCGTTGGCTCAGTCGTAGCCACATCAGGATAGAATCCTATTTGATCTTCAAAAGCACGTATTGTTCTTCGGACCATTCTCTGAAGATGAAATAATAATACTTAGGCTCATCGTCCCTGACGCTACTCTAAAATAAGTAGTAAGAATATCTCAGCACTAGTATTTCAATGGTCGTCCGTACAGTGTGTACGTGCTAGTTATCAATCACATAATAATACTGAGTGAGTTTGAGACACGTTACTTTAGAGTAGCGTTGTCGATGGGGCTTCGTGTATTTAAGACCTTTCCTCAACATTTATAATTACCATGAATATTTACATATTCCGTCAAGAATTAGCCCTACTCACTTACCAAATAAATGTCTGGATCTAAATCTTCGTCGTCATCAACATAGGCAACCAAGCGTTTCCTCAAGAAGTTCATATTTCTTACAAAGGCTTTCCACGGCGCGTATTCGGTTTCATGTTCCATGGTTAAAACCAACCTGAATGCGAAATCGTAGTCTAATCTTCCTGCCCTAGCTAGATTAAGAGCATCGTCTACTAGCTGTGGACAAAAGTGATTTATATATAATTAGAACAGAATATCAATACGTTGTTTGTTTAGACAGTAAAGGTACGGGTTCTCTTTTCTTTACTTAAGTATTGGCATCATTGAAAAGTTTTGTATTTACAAAAGAAAGCAAGAATGCTTGCCCTAAATAGATTGAAATAAAAAGAACTGCAATTAGGGTTACATATTTTTCAACGATCATTGCTGCAAAGCCTGAGAAAAAGTTGTTTTCATTACTTACAGTGGCGCGATTGAGTGGATGGATTTGTTCCCTCGTCTCTGGATCTTCAAGAGCTTCAATAATTAAGTCCCAAAGATCTGGCTCGTAGGTCACGCGATAGTATCCTGATTACAGCAAAGAGAAATAGTCATCAATACAGTAATATCACAGTTACTTCAATTTAACTTTGAAAGCCAACAGAAACCTTATTTTAATGATAATAAAGATGACTGTGATTTTGACAGTAATGAAAAATCAGAGGTAGAATAACTGTGAAAGGACTGTCAATAAAAATAAAATAAACGTATTTTGAAAACAGAAAATTTAGCTTTCTTTGAAAAAATTTCTTGAGATTGTTAATTTGTCTTTGTTTGATGAAATGATATTAATGAATTGATTGAAGAAGAAATTCTACGAATAAAGTTACTGTAACAGTACTTCTATTTTCTTGAAGTCAATAAGTATAATGAATACTTTATCATAGAATCATTAAAAAAAAAGCAGTGGTTGGGACGTATTGAAAAGTGTTAGATCCAGCACTGTTTCAGTCCGACAGTGAGATAAAGCCAGTACTTGCACAAATAAATAAATATAAGTCGACAGAACGAATAACACCATTCAATTTTCGCAACTGAACAATAACACTTAAAAATACTGCCCCATTTATATCAAATATTGAATTTTGAAGCTTACCTTGGCCCTGGATATTAAAAAGAACCCAGTCTTCGTCACCGAGAGCAAAGACCAAATTTTGGGATTGGTCGAACATATCGACTGGATATATTTTTTCTATATCAAAGTTTTGTTCTATGCTGGTGGTGTAAGTGATTGGCACTCGGGTCGGGATAAATGGCTTATTGGAGAAACCAAAACGCTCCTACAAAACGTACAAAAAGAATGATTAAAATATTGATTAGTTTACACTTAAATTCCTATACCATAATGCTCGCTCCATTATAATGTAGATTAAAATTCCTATACTATAGGAATTTTTATCTGTCTGCCTGCACTCTAGCATGACCACTTCTGTCTGTTTTCTTAATTTTTGACATCGCGCCATAGAAATGTTTATAAATAAAATAAAATAAAATACCTTTATTTCAGACATAGTTAGTGGTTAAAACAAACTGTGCTTACATGCTATGTTATTGTTGTTAGTACTTAATTCTATTTAACATAAACATATACCTAATTCTACCCAGTGCCTTTGGATGGGGCAGTCCACTCTGCTAACAATCATTTTCAGGATGCCGTTCCGAGTGCTACGCAAACGTTGCAGTATGGAAGCCGCTTTCTTACGCATGATGGTGTGTGAAAGCCATCCGTACGTGCTTCAGCAAATATTCCCGAAGCACTGCAACGTTGCGGCAACCGCAACAGCATCCTGAAGGCATTGTTGTATTGCACGCGCAGGACGTTGTAGGCTCGGCTCATATATGACACCCATAGGCCGCTCGTGTAGAAGGACTGACAGAACACATACAATCTGTATTTTGTCTTCCGTTTTTCCGTATCTACGATAGTCATGCTGATCTTAGTCATATTTGCGAGTGTGACTGCAGATTTTTGTTACCTGAACGAATACCAATTTATTTACCTGGGTAAGCAACACTCCGGAACCTCGTACACGTGTAACTCTTATCAGTGGGTATCCATTGTTGTTAATCCACGGTTCCAAATATTCGTCAAAGTCGCCAACCATACCGTTATTGTTTGATCCAAGCCATTCGCTGTTCACAGCATCTATGAAGGTTAACGAGTTCACCCATTGAAGCGATCTGGGGAAGAAGACATGATTTATGAAATTGGCTGGGTAAAGCTCGATAAGCCATGAAGCGGCAGGCGTAGGCTAAGAAGCCCGCAAGCTAGGTGGAAAAGCGGACTTTTGAGGGTGACGGTCCTTACGTAGGTAGAATCTCCTAATTAGTGTCAAATTTTACAGGAGAGCAGAGAGATGTTCTACTTATTGTAAAGTCATAAAATTTGATATAAACGTTGATCATATAAAAAAAATTGCAAAATAGGTCTTATAAGTCAGGTTTCGTCCTTACATACTTATACTCGTACATCGGAAACATAGTGACGTAAAAGTCAATAAATACCACTTAAGCTATATCCAATAGGGATTGCAAATAGCATAAGTGGTACCTATTGACTTTTATGTGGTAGTCTTTAAATGAACCAAAGTCGTAATTTCCATATAAGACATTGTACTTGGGGTATGTGGTATTAAATATGTTGTGAGCATGGACCTGGAAATGTCATATTTACAATATGCGGTTGCACGTCACGATTTTCTGTGGCTTTTTTTTCTTCGAGGCATATAGTTTTTACGTATAATATTGACTGACATTCACACGGAAAAACATTACAATAACCTGGCTGGCGCGTACGCAATAGTCCAGCAAGTGGCAGTTGCAGGGAAGCTCGTGAGAGTACGATTGATTTTACAACGTAAAATATCTGAATAACCACTGCTTTTTTCTACGGCGGAAATTTAAGTAAATTTTGTAGTTATGGGAAATTTTGTGTGTGGATTTAAAGTTGAATTTTCCAACTTAGACTTATTTTTGTTAAACTAAACGATAGTATAGGGTGGACTGAAGGTCGGAAAACAAAACATGCAAATCATGGATCTACCACTTAGGGGATTGTAGGTAAGGACCGTCGAGGGTGGCTGGAGGGAGCTCGATAAGAGAAGCCGAGAATCAAGATAAACGGCGGCGTGTAATTGGCAAGGGAGGCGAGATTGTGACCAACAGTGGACTGCTATAGATAGAATACAATAAAGCTCGACCGGGATTTTTCTATAAGGAGTTTCTCACTAGCGATCCGGAATTGCGTTTTGATTCCAGTTAGTCCAGGCACTATTGCCTGGACTAACTGGAATATTGACTAGACAGAAGTTGTGCCGTGTAAAAGGTCCTATGACCTTTTACACGGCACAACTTCTGTCTATCCTTTCAGTTATACAAGTCTATGTCAACTCAAAATTTTAGTTTTCACGTATTGAACATTTTCATAAGGCTGTGATAACGTTATGATGAATTTGACACTAAGAATCCATTATCAGTTGACTTTGGAATTTGTCTTGATTTGATTTTAAATAAATATTTGTTGATATTATGTATCGAATTATGTATGTAGCTTAAAAAGTAAAACTTAATATATTTTGAAAGTTATTATTTTGTTTTTTATTCTATCCTCGGAATAATGTAACTCTAGTTAAACATTGATGTACTTCATAGATTTTTGCGATTTATTTTAATAATACAAAGATAATAACTAAAAATAACTCAGTAAATATAATAACGCCAAACTTAGATCAAAAAACGCCTTAAGTGTGAATTCGTTATTTTAAGACTTACACTCCATTCACAAGTGCACTCGCTGCCAACTGAATGTAGTCAGTATCTGCATCACCAAGCACAATCCTCATCATCCTCATTAACGCTGGAGCCTTATACTTCAGAATTCCATTCACACCGATATGGTCTCTAATTGCAGCTTCATCGAACAGATTTTCTTCTGGCTCTAATACTCCTGAAGATAGGTAGGAATCGCGAAGTAAGCTCTCTTGTATCACTTCAGTCACGAATAAGGTATTGACGTCGAGCATTGTGACGTCTGTTCCCATACCGTCTCCTTGGAACTGTAAGAAAGAATAGCAAATGATATAAAACAATGTTCTTCACTAATTTGAAGGAATCTTCAGTGCCTATAAAAGACACCCAAATTTTCTGAGAGACCAAATCTATCTTTAACTTTTTCTTTTGCAAAACAATCTTTTTATCGTTCCGTACCCGAAAGGTGCCAAATAGAACCCTATTACTAAACCTCCACTGTCCGTCCGTCCGTCCGTTCGTCTACCTGTCAGCGGGCTGTATCTCATGAACCGTAAAAGGTCACCCTATTAGTTGAAATTTTCACAGATTGTGTATTTCTATTGCCATAAGAACAAATTTCCAACTCTTTTTTCGGGGTTTTTGCTCGATTTTAATACGGTGCGGAACCCTTCGAGTGCCAGTGTGACTCGCACTTGGCCGGTTTTATATAAATCTCGATGATCTCTGTTTTAGTAGTTACAACATTCACGACTAGACATGAGTTTTTGATGTGTAACATCTTTCCTGTCGCTTTCTGCAGGAGTGATGTAGTCAGGAAGTGACAGCTTGAGCATAGAATAAGTAAGTACTTTATAATGGCATGGAATTAGAGTACTCATAGAATTAGTAAGTACTATATAGATTGTAAGTCGAATTTCGACCAGTAGGCAACCACTAGTAATGAATAATCAATTATTCGAATAAATATTTCAGTATTTAGCTTTTAAATTCTGAGGTAAATTTCTGTCACTGTTCAGTTGCTTATTACCATGGTGAGATGTCGGATGTTACACATCATATGCGACTACTCTAAGGCTCGTTCGTTATTTATGTCACTATGCAATCGTTATTTGGTTTCATAGTGGCGCCGATTCCCTTGTTCACAAACTAAACTAAATTTAAGTTCAGTGCATCTTTTTGTTTCTATTTCATTAAGAAAAGGACAGAAGATAAATTTTAGTTTAGTCCTGTCAAATTAATCAGCGCCTGTCACTACTCTATACAAGTTTAGACGTGATTAAAAACTTGCCTACTAAAATTACGTCAATTTACGTCAAGCGCTGACTAATTTGACAGGACTAAACTAAAATGTATCTTCTGTCCTTTTCTTAATGAAATAGAAAGAAAAAGATGCACTGAACTTAAATTTACTTTAGTTTGTAAACAAGGGAATCGACGCCTTTGTTTGCACACGTGTTGACATTGACATAAAGCAAAGCTTGCCGCGTTGTAAAGTCATATAGTTATCGGTGTCAACCAAAGTGCTTCTAAAGTTACGTAGAGATTAATGAACGTTAATTAATAATGTTGGCTTAGATATGTTCCCTTCTCTATATTGCACTGGTTTTTTTGTCATTTGTGCGACAGTGACAGGAATAATGCTTAGTCCAAGCACGTGCCCTGCTAAGAAAACCTACCATTCTAAACATTTCCCAGCCTGCATACGACGCGAGGCCTGACACGACCCATTCGAACCGCCAGTTCTCCGGGAAGATCACGAATCCGAACCATTGTTTCGCCATTGCTTCAGCTATCTTCGGTAGCGCTATGCTCCTCTGCTTTACGGAGTTGACCGTTTCCATGAAAACGTAGGGTTCCCTGAGAACATCCATATTTATTTATTTAGATTTACCAACGTTCATAAACACTACAGAAATTACAGGAAGCAACAGAAAATAAAGAACTAAATGTAACAAACAATTATAGGTAAATACAGCATTTTCTTATTATTACCTACTAGATGAACAATCTTAAAATAAGCAGTTAAATCATTTGTATATGACGGAGAAGGTACGTCTCTCTAACATATATAACAAAACAAAGAGCGCTACAGCCGCCATCTCATAATTATGTTATTAATTTAAAAAAATAAAACAAAGAGAAAATAATAAAAAATAATGAAAAATTGAGCGTATTAAAATTGCTATTACATGCGACAGAAATGATCGAGAAGTTTAGATGGGAACCGATCAAGTGAGCCCATATGTACATCTACAAGATCACTGCACTCGTTCATGAGCCTACACATTCTTGGCAGTGGAGAATTTGCCCCGTACACGGTTCTTACACGGTTCTTCGGCGCGGGGGACAGAAAGGGGTGATAAGACTGCGGGGATATCTAGCAGGGACCCTGTAATTAATCCTACTCAGGAATTTAGGACAGTCTATCATATTATTCAAAATTTTGTACATGAAAATATTCATACATAAGTCGCGGACTGACGCTAGTACTTTTATAAAAATGCGTATAGACACTGCGAGGCATTAGTCTCGAATTGTAAACTACGCTGGTTGCGTTTGCGTTTGAGACATATAATAAAAATAATTTGTGCCTCGCACCGTCTGGACGCACCTTTAAAGTATATGAAAATATATTCCTTTTCCAGTTCCAATTTTTTAAGTGTTAAATGATAAGGGACTATTATGAGTAATTCTATCCACAAAATTCAGACTCGCGGTGTATCAGGACCAGACTCTGACGTACGTCAGGGGGGTAACCATCACCTCTTATAGCAGTATTATTTCAATATTACTTCGCGTGAGAAAGAGATGGAGCTATAAGTCCTGTATAGCTCCATCACTTTTCCACTGTGAAGTTATAATAATACTGCTATAAGAGGTGATGGTAACCCCCCTGGGCATGCACACTGAGAGAGATCTCCGGCACACTGAAAGCCCAGACATGCGTAAACAAGTAAGTAAGTAAGTAAGTATTTATTTGCATAAAACATGGTGTACAAAGTGTAGCACAATCTCCTGTTTTTGTGACATGTTGTCAAAACATCAAGATATCTGTGCTATATTTAATCTATACGTATAATAAAACATTAACGTTGTCAAAAATTGAATATTTTTGAAAAAAAAAAGCAATTGCTACAAGGTGCTATTCTGATGCCGAAAATATAGTTTTTTTAATTATTATCCATTTGTCTGTTTGTCTGAATGCTCCGGATTGGGGCATAAAAACGGCTGAACGGATTTGGATGGGATTTCGCACACAGATAGTTTATAACCTGGATTAGGGGCTTTTATCCCGGAAGTACGTGCCCGTGGGATATTTTCCGATCCATCCACGTGTACGAACCCACCTTCAAAAGCTAGTCTTAGGTAAATATGCATTATACACATAAACCTTCCGAAATAAATTTTCTAAATGATGGTGAAAACCGTAACAAAATTCGTTCCGTAATTTAGAAGATCATCGCGGTCAGACAGACTGCCACGAAAAGTGACTTTAATTTATGGTCTATAGATAATAGTAGATAGTATATTAATAATAATGGTATAAACCCACCGCCGTATCTCTACGTTGACGTTGTGGCCCCACCACGACGTCAACTTAGAGACGCGCGCTCCAAACTCTAGGTCTGTACCGGTAGAATTTACTTTGCTGGAACAGGTATAGGGTAAGGAGCTAGACCAAAATAGATACAGAAACCCGCAAGACAGCATATGGCGAGCTGTTGGGCAGTAGCGACCCCACGGACCCTATCTCCTGTATCTACTGGGAGAAGTCTTGTTCCTCATCTCTGGCTTGCCTTTATTGGCCGGCTGAAGTAAACACTGACGAGGAACAGATATCCCACCTCATCCTTTATTTACTGGCTTGAGTGGAAATTCACAAAAGCAAACGTGCCGTGGAAGATGATCAAGTTCCCTACCAGCACTTACTGGAATACTTAGTAAGTTCTGGTAGGGATCTTGACCATTTTCCGGGCTCTGGGATTGTTCTGATTGCCGTGTAATACCTCTTCACTCCTCAAGCACCTCAGGAACACTTCCTGGCCCCTTGACGCTACATCACTATGTGCTAGCGACCGTTTTCGAGGGCCCATTATTGAGTGTGCAAGTCATCCCCTGCCTTTTTATCCGTGTATTACATAACATTGATCAGGCGGGGGACATAGTCCTTCCATAGTTTTAGGTTACCAATCCACTATAGCCACTCAAACCCATAGCCCAATATGTTTTGTTTCCATGTTCTGCAATAGTCCTGCACCAACCTGGGGTTGTCCTTGGGTGCACTTGCATAGTCGAAACAGAGATAATCGTCAGTTGGTACCTTATTCTATTTAAAATTGTCTAAAGGGCCCCTGCGAGTTGGCTTTAGTCCCCGTACGCCTTCCAAAGTTCCGGGAACCCAGGGTCATATGTCAAAGATAATTTTAATAATAATAATAGTATTATAATATGATCTATAGATAGATGTGCTCGTAGATATAGATGCAAAACTGCAATGACTTACCAAATGCCAACCGTAGAAAGAGCGTGCCAATCTGTCGACACGTCTGGAAGCGCTACTATATTCATTCTACCGTCTTGATGCAGAACGATTTCTGTGTATAGCTTGTTAGTCCATTCATTCAAGTTTGTGTAGAAGGAGTTAATAGCTAGTGAAGCTATAGCATCCTGGTTGGAGATGCCTGCTCTTCCGTATAGTAAAACGTTTGTAATTGGTATGTTAATATTCACAAAGTTGTGAGCTACCATTCCCCAAAGATGTGGCGGCCCCATCAATGAACGGAACTGGGCCCTAGAATAACAAATAAAATAGTTGAAAGCAAATCCGTTTATTGAGGAAAAAGTAGGTGTTACAAAATTTTCAATGGGGTATCTCTGTGTCCTTCCATAATAAGTGACAAGTAAAGATATTTTCACACCAACTGCTCAACAAATTCAAATTATATAACCTAACCTAAAGTGAGTCAATAAAGCCCGAGTTCTAGCCGGGCATTAATATTGCACTGGATTTCATTATGACCCACTGGTCATTAATGTGATTTGAATTTGGTACCTTAAGTAAAAATCGCATGCAAACATTTACCATCATCATCGTCATAATCAGCCTATAAAGTTCCCTCTGCTGGGACACAGGTCTCGTCTCTGTGAGACGGAGTGGGCCTTAATCCACCACGCGGGCCCAGTGCTCACTATCAAAGAATGTACTGAATAAAAATTTAACTTTGTCTTTCCACAACTGGTCTAATGTGTTCAATTAAGTATCAAGTTTTAATGGTTTTAAATAGGTCTACTAACTGTTATTGTAATTTTAATAAATACTCTGATTCTAGTGTTATTGCTTTTTATTGTTTCGTAGATGGTGTGTAAAGTAGAGTATTCTGCTCGGGGATAAAGGTGCGTCTTGGGCGAGCTTGAATCCCTCACTGCACGAAAGATTCTTGTCTTAACTCCGTCGTTTAGAAGGGAGTAGAAGAAAAGAACACTTCATTACGCTCGGTATTCAATAGGGCGCCCGCGACATAAAACTCTGCTTTATCCCCTGGGTGCATAATCTACTATTAATAATAATGGTTAATAATACTTCAGATAATACTTCATTATAAAACTAAGAAACCACATAAGAAACCTTAAGCCTTTTGTGATGGGGTTTATGATGAAGTAGCACATTATAATTTTAAAGGGTCTCGCAGACGCGCGACGCGCCGGAGCTACGCGATTCTGGTAGAACAATTTCCATGAAGTTTCCATAGAAACTGTTCTTCTAGAGTCGCGTCGTACTGTCAGGTTGCGCCTATCTTCGGGAGTTTTAAGTAGTACTTACGCGCTGTTTTCCTCTAGCTCAGAATTTGCCACTAAATGTGTGTAATCCAGGTTGTTGAAAGTGAAGCTCACTATCGACGCTTCTGTAGGCTCGTCCATGCAGGGGAACACACGTCTTGCGTACGTCGGATGCAGGTTCATGGCCAGGTATGTGCTGAAAATAAAAAACGAGTATAAGAAAAATATTTGAGTATGTCATTAAAAAAAAAAATCCATAAAAAATTTGTATGATGAACCTATATATTTTTATTTGAATTTCTAATGTATGTGACTTATTTTGAAATATGTGACGCGGGACTGGTTTCACACTTGTCACTTTTATAATAATAATCGATAAAAGGTGGTGTATTGCTTTTCTTTCATTGAAAAATCTTTTTACAAAAAAAGCAACTGACTTCCAAAAAAACACTACGAAGTGAAAGACTTCAATTTTGGAAGTCGGTGTCTTTGGAAAATATTTTCTAAAATCGGTCCACAATAGACGAAAATATCGATGAATATACGTATAATATAAAAATACACACAGATGAACATATGAACCTCCTCCTTTTTTAAGTCGGTTAAGAATATGTTAACAACAATACGCCTAAGGGCCGATTTACAAATCGTCAGATATTTATCTCAGGAGTAAATATAACAGTTTGATAGCTTTAAATTAATAAAACAAAACATCCTGCTTGCTTTCCCCGAAAGGTTAGGCAGAGGTGTACCTATAGCACAAGCCATGACACAGCTCGGAGACACCTCGGCGACGGTGATCGCTGCTGCAGCTAGGGACGGTATTTTTTATACAAATTAACCGTGTCAGTGAGCGTTACCGCTTACTCATAGACACGATGATGGCCCTTGACATTTCTAACAATGAGCGTGACAGTTGATTGCGCTCGGTTGCAAATTCAGACACCAATATTATTTTTAAAGACGTCTCTAGTTGCTGCCACGATTCCTGCTCGGCTCTCTGTACACCCGCATTTTGGCAGTTATGTTTAAGAATCATGTAATAGGGGGCGAGCCTATTGCCATCAACCGGACACATATCTAGATAGAATTCTTGATGGGAGCGAACACATTTTAGTCTTGAGATAAAAGTTATCAGACAATTGAAAATCTTCCCAAAAACAAAAAAAAAAAAATGAATAAGTTATTACTCTTGATCGTATTGTCCCATATGGAGCCCAAGTCCACCATTCGCTAGTTGCCCAGTATACTCTATAACGATGAAATATGATGAAGCCACAAACGCTGGGAAGATTTGCAGTTCCTGATCGTCGATATCAAAGTCAGCGTCAACGGCGTTTGCAGCTGAAAACACTCCTGCTTTCACTGAGCTGATATCCAGGCCATCAATATGTAGGACTACAGCATCTTCCCTCGTCTCCGCGGTTAAGAGAACATCAAGAACAGCACGCCCATCAAATGAATCCCCGTTCACTGTTATTTCCAATGCATAACTCCTTACCGACTGACCAGGTCTAACATTTTGTCTGAACAAGTCACGAGTTGCATTCACTGGCACTTCCGCAAAAGTCACATTTTTGTTTTCAGCTGTTGTTTCACTATCCGTTACGGCAAACTCTTCTACTGGTTCGATCACAACGGGAGTTTCCGAATTTTTAAAGCTGGTGTCTGTGTTAGTTAGGGAGTATATATGCGTGTTTATCGGTAACGATTTTGTGAACACGTTAAAAATGATTATGGATGAAAAGAAGATACACTTCCACTTGAATCTAGTCCGAACCATTTTTAATGGGATTTTAATGGTCGGTCACTACACTCCCCACACTCCCATGCGTCGTGTATCCAAACAGTTTTGGAAGAAATGGAACGTTGAGAAAGACACGTCAAATTTTAATCGTGAAACATCTCTAGAGATATGAGTTGATGCCGATAATGTCTCAACTAGTTTTAAAAAGATAAAAATGAAGATAGAATTTCAGTTTTGTATTTATCGTTGGATATTGAGATAGTGCAAACTGCCAATGCACAGAAAACTGCTTGTTATAAATTATCTATTGTTTAATAAACTGTAATTGCCACAAAACAAAAACAATGTCAAATCAGAATTGAATTTGAGAGAATTTGTATTAAATTTAAACGATCATACTAACTTATTTTTGATTTTTATTGATCTATTTTTCAATGACGTGTTTGTGGTCCTCAAATATTTACAAAACAGATAACGATATAGTATTTAATCACCAATACTAATTCATTGAAAATACTTAAAATCGTGAAATATGGTATGGGCAGGTCCAAAGAATGGTCACGTCTTATACAAGCCACGGCTGACCGATGAAGGGGTTTAAATCCGCGGTATAAAATACTGATAGTTAACTTGCATCTATCCTGATACACAAGTGAACGAAACAGTTGGTTAAAGGTTTATTACTCTGTGAGGCACACCGTGTTTTAAAAACAAAACCGGTGAGCCACGGGCCGGGCCTGTCAGCTCACAATGATGCGGTCTTGCGATGATACGCACAACCCAAGTAATCAGTGATATTTACGGGCGAGTCAAGTAGACCGCGGTAAAGCTCGCAGGACCAGCATGTCGATTCTGTAAAAATCTCACCGTGAAAACTCGCGTGGAGTGAGCTATCAGTGTCATCCCACTGATGCTAGGGAGTGACCAAGCATTACATTTATAATCATAATCGAGATTTTTATAATATTTTGATGCTAATTCTATTGATCATTTTATATTATTTCAAAACTAGTGTTTAATTGTTGAAACTTTACTATTTAGGGTTTAAAAAAAAATTACAAAACAGAAATTCAGTCAATTTTGTTTTTTTATTCCAAATGGTAGTTTTCGCAGCCGCCATCTTGCTTTTTAGATTTGACCTCACTATCGGCTTTAACACCCCCGAAAACCATGAAAACGATACCCATGATGAAAAATGAATATTTTCGCAGCCGCCATCTTGATTTTTATATTTGACCTCACTATCGGCTTTACCACCCCCGAAAGTTATGAAAACGACACCCATGATGAAAAATCTGAACATTTTCGTAGCCGCCATCTTGTTTTTTTATTATTGGCCTCACTATTGGATTTAATACACCCGAAAACCATGAAAACGATATCCATGATGAAAAATCTGAATATTTTCGCAGCCGCCATCTTATCACTTCACTCGATTCTCGTTGCCATAGCAACATCACTTCACTTGGGCTGGATGAAGTAAGCCTAGCCGCCCGCCGCCGCCGGCCGGTGTGCGCACTGCGCGAGTGTCAGTTGATCTCTTGAATTTTGTTACAGTATTGATGACGGTGATTTTATGAATATTATTTTATTATTGGCAACGCGTAGGTTGGTATAAATTTACCAACTCAAAGTAAAATATTAGAAAGGTACTTATTAAATAATCCGCACGTTTTTTATTCAAATGGCTTATATACACAGACACACAGTTTAGTTAGGTTTCCACATAGTTTGTGAGGGGATAAATTCTATGGTCCGTCAGCCAGGCATACTTTTAGCACTCGATCATTTGACACACTCGGTTATCTCTTCTTAGTGGATAGATTTGGGTTAATAACAACGCTGAATAACGTCGCACAGTCTTTAGTCGACTCAATCCACTATCGCTTCTTCAAAACACATCACGGTTGGGTCATGGGAATGCGTTTATTTAATCAGTTCCTCAGGGGTCTGTTCTCTCTTCAACTCTTTTCCTGCTGCACATCAATGACCTACTACAGACTGGTATTGTTGGGTACGCGGACGACAGTACTGTTTCAGAGAGATACTTGTCCAGCGCAAAAACCAACGGGGCCGCAGTTCGTTCCTTGAGAGAGGCCTTGGTAGAGCGGACAGAGTTGACGTTAAGCCTTGTCTCCCAGTGGGGTGATGATAATCTGGTCACTTTTAACGCCACCAAAACACAAGCGTGTCTTTTTACCGCAAAAAGGTCGTTTCGACCTGACTCTTACTTCGGGGTACATCGGTTCCTGTAACTGATCGGCTCGAGCTCCTAGGCACGGAGTTGACATCTAACCTCAACTTCGGCGCTACCATCGAGTACAAAGCCCAAACTGCGGCCAAGAAACTGGGCATCCTAAATAAGGTGAAGCGATACTTTACGCTTGGACAGCTTTTGACCCTTTATAAAGCGCAGGTCCGATCCTGCATGGAGTATTGTAGCCACCTTTGGGATGGCTCGGCTAAATACCAACTTGCCGCGCTTGACTCGGTGGAACGCAGAGCTAAGAGGCTCATTGGCGACGTAAATCTGGTGGATGCCAAGCTTCACAGTTTGGCCCATCGTCGCAAGGTTGCCTGCTTGTCGGTCTTCTATAGATTGTACTTCGGAGAGTGTGCTCAGGAACTCCACGACCTCATTCCACCGGCCCCCTTCTATTATCGGTCATCTAGGCGCACTTCAGGTTACCATCCCTTCCTGGTGGCTATCCCACCAACTCGCACTAAACGTTTCCAAACTTCTTTTATAATGCGCACAGCAAAGGAATGGAACTCTCTGCCTGCGTCTGTGTTTCCGAACGCATATAACCCTAATCTCTTCAAAGTGAGAGTGAACAGGCTTCTTCTGGGTAAGCTCGCTCCATCGTCGACTTTGTTTTTGTCGCCTCAGACATAGACTAAGGTCAAGAGCAAACCCATCACAAATAAAAAAAAATAAAAAAAATCAGTTAAAACACATCGCGATTGGGTCATGGGATTGCGTTTATTTATTCAGTTAACTGATTATGATCAATAGAATTAGCATAAAAATATTATTCGTTAAATCTTGATTATGATTGTAAATGTAATCCTTAGTCCATCCCTATCAGGTGAGATGACACTGACAGTTCACTCCACGTTCACTTCACTTAAGTTTTCACGGTGAGAAGGTTACAGAATAGCACTGCTGGTAAAATGGCAGCTCACTTCAAGCTTACCTCACCTAATTTTTCACGGTAAGATTTTTACTGAATGGACCGGCTGAAGTGCGTCACGTTTGCCCAAAGTTTACTTGTCTGAAGAATAGCTCAACTCAGAACCTAACAAGATTCACTTCTCGTACCTATATAACTATAGTTTTGAACAGCGACACGTTTCTAGGAATGAACATCTACAAACAATGTTGCCCTGATCATTTCAAGATGTACACTTTTTTTTTGGATGGGAAATCATCAAATAACTTCTTCCGCTCTGGGCGGAGCGGGAGGGCGTGTCAGACTCTAACTGACTAAACCCACCCGTATTCCTCCCATTGCCTGTGTTGCGGGGGCCTCGGTGACCCATTAGTACCTTCCCGCGACCGGCGATTTGTGCTGACGACATCTCTTTAAGGCGCGCGTGGAATAAAACGCGCCGTCGACCCGGGCCCGTTTCTTACCGGACGGTGAGCTGCCCATTGCTCCCCATCCGCAAGCCTGCGCCTACGGTGACCGGAAATCCACTCGGGATTCCCGACGCCCAGGGCGTCTCCTGCGGCGGCTAGGGGCGAGAGGGTGCGAAATTTGCCTTTCCCTCAACCGTACCGCCTCCTCCTTTGCGAGCATTACTGCTTCGCAGAAGGAGGTGATGGCTGCCCATGCCCTCTCGCTCCGTACCATGGCCTGAACCAGGGCCGGACGCGAGAGATCTCTACCGCCGATCGCCTCCACGAGGATACGGCGGTGCTCTGCCCAAGCCAGGCAGACCTCCATCGTATGCTCTACCGAGTCCTCCGGGCGATCCACACAGTGGTGACACCCGGGCGTTTCCTCTCGCCTTATCCGACACAGGAACCTCCCGAAGCTGCCGTGTCCGGTGAGGACCTGCGTCAGGCGGAAGGTGACGATGCCGTGGCACCTCTCTAGCCACTCCTCAAAGAGGGGTCTTATCGCCGCAATCGTGGCGTGCCCAACACTGGGTTGCGACAACCTTACTCTCCATGTCGCCATGAGATCCCGCCGGAGCTCCGTCTGCTGTGCCGCGATTTTTCGCGGCAGCGGAGTTACGCCCCGGCGTTTCGCCTCCTCGCGCCACTCCCATACGTGCGCGAGGTCTTTTTCCTCTAGATCCCATGGCGGCAATCCGGCAAGGAGGCTCGCTGCCTCACAGGAGACCGTGCGGTGCGATTTACTTATTATGAAAGTACGATGGACTGTTCTGGTGAGTCTTTAAAAGTCGCTGCGTACTTACAAAACTCTTATCTAGTTTTCTATTAGAGAACATAGCCCTGTCTGCAAACGAAGCGGTGGTATATCATCATAATCATTCAGCCGAAATGACATGAAATGAAATTGTTTATTCTGTAAACAGGATATCAGAATCACTTTTAAACGTCATATTATATTATAAAAATATTAAAAATTGAACTAGATGAAGTCGACATTTCCTATCTGACTATCCCTGAGAAAAAATGGCGAAACAAACTCAAGGGTCAAATTCTCTTTTAAAGTCTAGACATAATCTTGGTCAGATCATGTGAGGACCATGTAGATCCATGTATGAAATGGCCTTTTGAGGAAAGGACCACACAAATTTGAGTGGACCTGTCCAGTCAGTGCAATAATTTATTATAATAATAATGTATTATTTATTATAATAAATTTGTCAGTAATCGTGTAGCTCAACTCAGAACTTAAGGAGCTCAATGACTCGACGAACAATACCAAAGGAATGACATTTGGGTGGGCCGCATAAATATAGTACTCAAAATGCCAGACTATCATTAAAACTAACTGAGAAAAACAAAAATAAAGACCCACAGTGCTCACATTCACAATAATTAAAGTAATATAATACTTTTCAAATATTCATTTAAGCATCTACTGGACAAAAGTTTCCCCCAAACATAGCCACAACGACCCGTCCTGTGCTGCGCGCATCCAGCAAATGCGGCCAGCTCATTGGACCACCTGGGCACCCACGCTGCGATTTTACGGTGTTTGACAGCCAAACTAAACCATAGTAATCATTACAGTCTTAACTCGAGTTGATATTATTTTGTTCGCCAGTACAGCCCGATTCAAACTTTATGGCGGCTCGGAACATGAGGCGAGTCGCTGCGCAGTAAAAAAATCACGTTTCAGCGAGGGTAAGGGGTGCGGTACTGCGCAGCGAGTAGCGCACTTAAGAGCCGCCATCAAGTTTGACGCTTACTTTAACAGCTTTATACTACACCGCAATTTGAAGAATAAATTCTTTTATTCAAGAATAAATATTTTATATAAAATAACCATCACCTGAGTACCACATATTTTTTTTGGGTGGGTAATTATCAAATAACTTCTCCCGCTCTGGGCGGAGCGGAAGGGTGTGTCAGATTCTTACTGAATAAAACCCACCCGTGCTCCTTCCTGTTGCCTGTGTTGCCAGGGGCCTCGGTATCCCTTTCAGAGTTCCCCACGACCCCGGCAGGCATCGGCCCTAATGGACCCCTACTCTTGTGCTGACGACATCTTTTTGAGGCGTGCGTGGAACACAACGCACCGTCGACCCGGGCACCTGAGTACTTTTATAACCGTACATGAAGTTTAAATAAATAATTAAAAAATACTCACTTCTCCCCATAATGTCCTGCGTACAACCCTTTGCCAGCCACTCCCAAAGATCCCGTATATTCAATAATAAACGTGTAAGATGTGGCAATTAATCCAGGGTCTATCTCTATAGTACCATCGTCTTCGTCAACATCGTAATTAGCTTCATAGAGATTGGATCCTCCAAGTATGGAGAACGTTACAGAGCTCACATCCAAATCAGCCATGTAGAACATGACCGGATCTTCTCTTGTAGTAGCATCAGTTATAGACACCGAGATTGTTGCTGTTCCACTAAATGTTTCTCCATCAACATCAGCTTCTATTTCTATAGCATATGAATTAACAAACATTCCAGGACGAATTTGATTCATGAAAACTGCATCATTTTTTAATTTATCCGTTAAATTAACCACTTTTAAGTTTTCTCCCACTGCTGCTTCTGTAGCAAATGCAGTAACTTCTTCAATTTTAACATTTTTTATATCAACAGGCTTACTTAAAACTAACACTATTGTGATTAGAAACACGAAACTAAATATACCCATTTTGACTACACTTTAGATGGTAATTTTTCATCGGATTTACGCAATTGCGTTTACTTCGATGACCTACAAATAACTGATCAGATTTTTCTTAAACTAGAATCGTGTAAAATTGATTTTTACGTTGTAGGAGCATTGAAAACCCAAGATAAAATATTTACAGTGCGTTGCAAGATTAGTAACCTACTTGAATATTGAGCGTCGATTTTTATCACCAGCATTTTTTGTCATCTTACTTGTCTAAAAACAGGTAAGTTGATAATTATTTGAAGTTACTGCATAAAATTTTCACTTCACGGTTGTATCGATTTGGGCTATACTTATTTCTGGGACTGAAAAAATACTGAAAAATAATCCACATCGTTCATTTGAATGTAGCTTAATCTACGCTCAGCGCTTTTAAAGTTATTTAAATATGTGGAGATAATTGTAGCACTAATAAAGTTTTTACCACTTAGTTATACAGTCCCTTAGCACAGCCAGCCTCAAAAAGATTAGAAGATCAGAAGTATTTATCGACAAGTATTCATTAGATTGTCTAAAATTTGTGTTCCATAATACTGTATCAATGTGCCTACAATTAAGTAGATACAAACGTGTATATGTTTAGTGGCTACACGGTGATACAGAATTATGGAAATGAAATGAAACGATTTTCATTATTGTTACCATAATTTGCGCCTCAAGTGTACAACACGTCGTATCATAGTGACCATCCATTTTGGATTATCTTTCTTGAGAAATGTAGTTTTAGATTACAGAGCTCCAAGATGAGTCACGATTGTTTGAAGTTTTCAAGTATTTGGATAGATTGGACTACATCATAGGTATATGATGCATTATGTTTGAGGGGTCTGATGTATGATGCATTTGTGAATGAGTAATCGATCCACTTCTTTTGTTTAGAGCCGAGAGAGATTGATCCTATATTATTGTTAGTGTTTATACGTAGGTACTATAAATTGACTTTAAAAATCGGCTAACTATGAAATTACTTTTTTTTTTTTTGTGGATGGGAAATCATCAAATAACTTATCCCGCTCTGAGCGGAGCGGGAGGGTGTGTCAGACTCTTACTGACTAAAACCCACCCGTATTCCTTCCGTTGCCTGTGTTGCGGGGGCCTCGGTGACCCATAAGTACCTTCCCGCGACCCTGGCAGGCATCGGTCCTAGTGGACCCTACATTGTGCTGACGACATCTCTTTGAGGCGCGCGTGGAATACGACGCGCCGTCGACCCGGGCCTGATCCTTACCGGACGGTGAGCTACCCATTGCTCACCGTCCGCAAGCGCGCGCCTACGGTGGCCGGAAATCCGCCCGGGATTCCCAAAACTATGAAATTACTTGGTGTTGGAATAAAAAAAAAACAACTTTACCAAAATATTAAAAAAAAAAGTAAAAAAAAAGTTTAAGAAATATTATGTTACTATAAAATATCTTATAGTAGGTATACTTAATTAGTTTTTAATTCACTTATTTTAATATCAACCTTGATAAACTCGAGGAAATATCATTTGGTTAAGTAAATAAAACATTATACTAGGACAATATTTTTTTCTTCTAAAGGTTTCAATTTTATACCTATTTTACTTAATTCACATTCAAAGTAGCTTCTTTAAAATGCTTTAAAAACTGTGTTCTCAACTCAATAACAAAAGTTAAAATCAACTCAAGCCTAAATATTTATATTCACAAGCAGCCATTGTCTCTAGACAAAAGGCAATGACTTTTTAACACACATAAATAAATGAAGAAGCTGGTAAAAATATTACTCTAGTCAGTTTCAAAAAAGAACTCTCCGAAAATAAAGAAGTCGAACAAAAAGTAGATGGCAAAGATAAACTTATTAATAATTGAAAATTGTGACTACAACGGAAATTAGAACAATGAGGCCAGACACTAGGGCTGGAGCATTGCTTTCTCCGTAGTTGGTTTCAAGCCAAGATTCCACAATCGCGGCGTTTTGAGTACTCCATGTAATAGAAGCTGCAATGTTCTCTCTGATGCCACTGATTGAAGCCAACTCACCAGCTGTCAATATGTTTTGGTGACGGTCAAACAATTCGTCGATCTGTGGAAAAGTAAAAGAAAAATTCAAGTACAACTTATAAAATAGATACTTGACAGACGACGGATTACATAAGATTTTGTATAAAGCAATCATTATATCTCCCCCGCGTTTTTATTTATTTGGATACGAAACGGAAGAATGGCTGTTTTCTTCTATTCATCTTCTTCGTCGTGTTGATGAATCATCTAGCTTTATCATCGGCATCTCAGTGTATGGATTCCAGTTTCATACCAGTTTTTCATCAACAGATCTTCCACATAACCCATACATCTTTTCACATTGACATTCATTCTTAGCCCGTTAGCAGTCACTGAAGCTTGTTGGAGATTTAACGTTTAACATTGTTTTGCACGGCAATATACTTGTATGAGTTAATACTTTTACATTAATTACTAATGCGGTCTTGATTTTTTTGAGCCTAAAATTATTCATAAAACACCATTAATCCGAGTTCTCCCTTTAATAATGTATCGATATGTACCTTTTCGTAATGTGCTTGGCTTGTAAGTCTCCTGGAGAAAGCATTCAAGATGTTTGTTGTGCCGGTCAGACCTTGCACTCTGTAAAAAATATATAAGTTTAATCTGATGATTCTGGTGATGATCTACACTTCTTTCGAAGTAATTGTTATTATGTTTTAAAACCTAAGTTTCTTGATCACTGAATTGTATTTAATAATTTAGTTAAATAAAGCGTGTACATAAATAGGTAAAATCTGTAAAATGCCTCTTATAAACTTCCTAAAATGTCTTTAACGTCTCCAGTATGTCGATAACTTCAGTGTCAACAACGCCTAAAAGTAAAAATTGATGTAGTAGAAGTGCTTCCTCGAATAAATTCTTCAACTTCACAATTTGAAACATAAACATGTTTTTACCTTGGTTGGATTTCAGCAAAGTGTTCAATGACAAAGTCTAAAGCTGCCTCCGTGCTGTTGGGGCCTGCGTTGGTGACTGAGACCAAGATGGTATGTCTGTCCTGCTCCCTCACTTGAGATTCGTCGCTGATAACCTGGTTAAGGTAGCTGGTGGACAGAATAATTCGATTATTAGATCAATGAATGGGCTGGAAGTCGCCTAGCGGTAGTTTTAGCGATAATAATATACACAATGATCCAAAATATGCGCGTTTAAAAATATTCCATTTATGATTCCCAAAAAGTATTTATTTTTATTTTTTTATGTACTAGCGACCCACCCCTGCTGCGCAAAACATCGAGATTTGTTAATTTTAATTAATGTAAGTTTAATAGTAATGTATTATACACGTGAACAGATTGTCATGGCTCGTCAGATGATCGAGAAGGCACGAGAATTCAAGAACTAACTTATGCTTTGTTGATTTCTCAAAAGCATTTGATAGCTATTGGAAATGGGCACATCAAACACCTTTTGCACCTTCTTAGATAACTCAACGACGGAGAAACAGCATCAGTACGAACAGACTACCACATTTCGGATAGCTTCCATCTCAGTGCAGGTGTGTGTCAGTGATGTATTGTATCGCCACATCACCCTCGACGACTGGACTGATGGTGTTGCGATTGGTGGCTAAAATGCTGATGATACAACCTTGTTGGCGAATAGTGCTGAAAACATGGAGGAACCACTTCTTAAGATGGAGCACATGAGTCTTAGGTTTGTATTGAGGATTAATCGCAGTAAGACCAAGATGATGATTGTAGACCGTAGCAATAACAACTCGCCAAACATGACGGACTGCGAACTGCAACGTAGTTCAATCCTACGTACCTATATCTATCTTGGCTATGATCGCGAACAATGGCAGCTTCATGAATGAGGTAAAAAACGGCGTTTGGCTATGGCTAGAGGGGCAAAACATTATGGAAGAATCTCAACATAACTAAGACCACTAAAATCAGGCTCATCCGTTCATTTGTATTCCCCATATTTCTGTACGCAGCTGAGACGTGGACATTACGAGACCTGCAAAAGAAAAAGTAGATGCTCTAGAAATGTGGTGCTGGAAAAGAATGCTTGGGATGTCATGGACAGAATTCCGTCTCCATACTTCAAGAACTCTGCATCAAAATGCGTCTATCAGCACTAGTACAGTCTCAAATACTGAAGTTCTTTGGTCATGTCTCCGGGCGGATTAATGACTCCATAGAGCGTCTAGTGGTGCAGGGCAAAGTGGAAGGTAATAGATTACTGGAGTGGTCACCGATGTGGTAGACCGATCAAATAAAATCCGCCGCTGGAGACCCTGTTAATGAATACGCCAGACTGTCATTTGACAGAACCAGATGGAGAGAGATCGTGAGGTAGGCATCGACTACTCCTGCGATTGGACACAGTTCATTGTGAACGAGACCGCTCTGTCAAGAGCTAAGCGAAGAAGAAGATTAAACACATAAACTTTCCGAAATAAAATCTCTAAATGATATTGAAAACATCAAACTCCGTTGCCGTAGTTCAGAAGAACAACGCGGTTCCGTATTATGTAGACAGACACGAAAAATGACTTTAATTTATAATAAAATATGTATAGATAGATAGATTTATTTAGGATGTCCAACAAAAGATATACACATGTAATTGGCCGAGCAGTGGTAAGCTTTAATCTGATGCTCATGTAAAATGTTGCTATTCAGCTCCATCCGGTTAGGCTGGCAGCCGAGATGATAAGGCAGATGATGAAATTAAATGTTGATAATTTAAGACACCTTTACACGCCTTAATTTCTGTTAACTGAAGTTGCCGACGGCGCGCGGCGCTTTCCATTTTTCAGAATTAAATTAAATAGACTTGTCAATAATTTCCAAGCATTTGATTCTATTGTATCGGTTTACGAAACACTTTAATCTTAACTTCACTATCAGATTTCCTTTAAAGATAAGCTCGAGTATTCCTCAATAGGTATAACTTTATGCTACCGATGGTAAACTTTCCGATGTAGTTATCTTATGTGTAAACTGCCTTATCCAATATTGGTCGTAATCTACATGATAAAGTGTTAGATATCGTTTACATTTTTTTCTGTATATGGTATATCTTTAGCTTTATTTCATTTGACAATTCGTTAGGTTAGGTTAGTTGTAGAGTAGTTATATTGGCACACGGAATAGCCCAAAAGCATGTAAAATTATCTGTGCCTTCCCTGGCCTTCAATAAAAAACCAATGTGGAATGAGGATCGCTGATGTCATCATTATTTACACACAACAAACCACCAACCGAAACCTTAATTTATTTACACAACTCATATTACTAACATTAAAGCTTATGCACTTGGTGTATTTGCCCAAATAGTTGCGTTTATTGATCAAAACAAAATATACCCTATAACTTTTTTAATAAAGTTAATTTTGTATTAATGAAATAACATGAGAATTTGCACAAACACGCAAAGTGCTTTGTCAACAGCCACTTACAAAGTACGCCTCTCTTCATTAGAAGTGCATCCAAGAGCGTTCAGCAAGATGGACTGTTCACTGGAGTCTTGGCTGGCCAGGTATAAGTCCCAGAGGAAGTTGAAGTTCTCCACACTACCTCCTCGGAGACCAGAGCAGTAGACCAGGGTTTGGATGTCGGGATTAAGGCGCACAGCTGGGTAGGAATTAGAAGATTATTATACAAGTTTTTGAATTAAAAGAGTGTCCATGGAGTTTATTGCCCGTTGAACCTACTATGCTCTGGAATGGACAACGAGGTGCACCTTTCTGACTGACTGACTCCATTGACAATGAGTTTAACTTTTGGTCGGTCAAAATAATTTCGTTCGTAAATATAATTTTAAAGGGCATGTTTAAAATGTCTAAAGAGAATCTGTGGGTTTTATAGTCACTTAAAAAAAATCCTATGATTTATGATGCTCATCTTAACAAATGAGGATGAATTTCAGGTTTCTCGAATATAACTTAGGTGGTTTTACCCTAGTATGAGTACTTTAGAATTTAACAGAAATTGCAAAGCCAACTGCTACCAAAACTTTAACATATAATATTTATTGTAGTCTTCATATTTTTAAGACGAATTCAACTACACCTCAACCTCAGATAGCATAATCAGCCTATAATGTTCCCACTGCTGGGGCACAGGCCTCCAGTCTTTGAGAGGAAGCGGGCCCAGTGCGGGTTAGGTTAGGACATGCCGGTTTCCTCACGATGTTTTCCTTCACTGTTTTCAGAGCAGTGGTGATGAAACTATTTACACAAAGTAAAGCACCTGTCTGGGTTCGAACCAACGGCCCAGTGGTTTCCGACTTACGAGTTGTAACTCGTAAGTCAGGGCTGCTACCACTGGGCCACCACTGCTTTCAACCTCAGATATACATAACATACATAATTAACCTATAATGTTCCCACTGCTGGGTCACAGGCCTTCTCTCCGAGAGAGGGAGTGGGCCGTAATCCACCACGCAGGCCTAGTGCGGGTTGGTAGATGTCACATGGTTTCGAATTTTTGGTTCTAGGGCATGCCGATTTCCTCACGATGTTTTCCTTCACCGTTTTCATCTCAGATATGTATTAAAGTAATTAAGAGACTTGTTCTAAGCTAGACAGGAATGAATTATAGAATACCAGCTAACAGACAAGGATAGAACAAAATACATGTTGCGCCAACCCCAACTGGGGCAAGGGCAGCGCAGGAACATGATACTGTAACTGTGGGTTATTTGTGTTGCACACTATCAATAGCTTTAGGGTTTCATTTTGACTACAACTACATTAGTTGCAGCAGTTTTTTTGCATTTTTTGCGTTGTTGAGCAGACCAATTTTTCGAACATATGAAGCAATAGATTAGCAATATACTTCAAAATAATTTAGATTGAGAGTGGGTTACGCAATTAGGGGCTGGTCTTTTGTCATCTTTCTACCCTCTTCGTTTTCTACAAATACTCACTCGGGTTATTTCTGAAACTTTCAAGTTTCTCCTGAGCCTTTTCGATGCAGTCAGGATTGCCGTGACGGCAATTCAGATCGAGAATGATGCTCCTGTGGTAAGGAGTCACGTGTTCCTCATCAGCCATTACATCGAAGCCAAGTTCTTCGTAAAGAGACGAAGACAGGTGTAGAACGTATTGCTGAAAAGAGAAAAAGGATTTAAGATTGACCGAAAGGTGTGTTCAGTCAATTCTAGTACGTCACTGTAAACAATATATAAGACTCGTTAGTCTGGTGATGGCATGCTAGACCAGTGAGCATTGGATCAGATATTCAAGATCGGTCTGGGCAAAGCCGTGTAATTAAGTTTTTTCAATAGGAAATTTTTAGTAACAGCTCGCAGCCAAGGGATATAATAACATGGGACATTAAACTGACAAAATGGTGACTCTACTTGACACCCTACCTTTTGGGAAACACTAGCGTGATTTAACGTTTGTAAAGTACACATGAAAAAATCCTGTGTTATAATTATATATAATATATATTTCATATTCTTCTTAGCATGTCTCGGCCCAGAATTCGGCTACATGTTTGGCGCCATCACTGGCGTCCATCAGTTCCTGTAGACGACAGGTCTCGCAGGACATAATAATAAGTTTCCCATCATTTGTTTGTTCATATTACTTGTTCACGTTATCAATTTACCTTACGGGTTTGATACACCTGAATGATATAAAAACTAATGCCTACCTGGAATAGGTTGTACACGGAAGAGGCACTGAGTACGGAATCCAGGTATGTAAAGGCAGGGTTGACGGCTCCCCAGGGAACGTAGTCCTTCTCCTTCTCCAGGTAGCTTGACACGCGGAAGGCGTACTCGTAGTTCTGGTAATAGAAATATAACATAGCGACAAATCAAATAATATATACTAACCTAAAATATATTACACTTGCGCAAAATTCAAAAGCGATATTCTCGTGATACTTCACGAGAATATCGCTTTTGAATTATGCGCAAGTGTAATATATTTAGATCCGATATATCGATATTTTTTTTTTCGATATATCCAAATAGACATCAATATTTTTTTTAAACATCGATATGACATAATATCGATAATTTTTGGCACTTCTTGCATCACTAGTACCCGCAACGCAACTGAACGCTCTCATTATAACGCCAAGTATTGTTTGATCCGGGGCGTAACTCCGCTGCCTCGAGAAATCGCGGCACAGCGGACAGAGCTCCGACGGGATCTCATGGCGACATGGGTGCGATTGTCGCAACCCAGTGCTGGGCACGCCACGATTGCGACGATAAGTCCCCTCTTTGAGGAGTGGCTAGAGAGGCGCCACGCACTGACGCAGGTCCTCACCGGACACGGCAGCTTCGGGAGGTTCCTGTGTCGGATAAGGCGGGAGGAAACGCCCGGGTGTCACCACTTTGTGGATCGCCCGGAGGACAAGGTGGAGCATACGGCGGAGGTCTGCAGGGCACCGCAGTGCCCTCGTGCACCGCAGTGCCCTCGTGCACGTTACAGTTAAAAATTTATGATAAATAATTAATAATTTAGCACTATAACATTGTCATGAATACTATAATAGAATTGCTTTTGAATCTTGCGTAAGTGTAACGTACCGATTTATGCTTGTGACTGTGCAAACAGCACCAGCTCCGTAGTTAAATTTTATTTAAACCGATATTGAAGTTAGTATTCAAATTCATTATTGTTTTTTACGTTTGCGTTTAAGTTACAGCATGACGAATAGGCAGTAATTGGCAGAAACGATGCTTCATGAGCTTCTAATTCGTCTTCTAAGTCGCAACTTAGAACCTATGCTGTAAATATCTACTAACACCTTGATTTATATCATAACCTTTATCCTTTTCATAACATTTAGATCCAATTCAAAAGACAGTATCAATTAAAAAGATTTGTTCTCTCGTTTCATATCAATTCCATCCAATATGCAAAACAAAGCATAGTGAAATATGTTACAGACTTGCAGATCCATTCGTATTAACAAAATGTCTTCGTTCATCTAACGTTCAGAATCCTCAAAACTTCGTATACTGAATACTTCGTATACAGTGCATCTTGTATTTGCACATAAGCATCTATTGGGAATATGCTACGATCCCTTCAGGCCCTTAGTCGGAATCTGTATGGATGTTGGATATTTATTTATCAAGGAATGAAACTGTCGGATATTTCGATTTGTTTGGTTATTAAAGATTTGTTTTGAAAGAAGGACAATTTGTGATGAGTGATGAAAGACACTCGCCTAGTCCTCCTATAAAATAAACAACTGGTGGGCTTTAAGACAAATGAAAACTAAAATATATTTCATATAAATAATAAAATACTTACAAGTGATCCAATTATGAAGGCATAAACAAAACAAAAGAGAATCTAGATAAGAATTGTGAAGATGGTTCTTAAATTAATATCTACACATAATAAAAACTTATTGTAATGAGTCAAGAATATTTAAAAACCTCTGCACCAACTTTGAGATAGAAACAAAACCCACAACGAAGGCATAGTTTCTCATAAAAACTTGATCAATGCTCTCAGCCTCGTACAATTTGTATAGCACAAGTTGCAGCGGGCTGGAGCAGAATCTCGTTACTATTCTGTTCAGACCAGCAGTTAATATTGCAAGCCGCAATCCTGTTTTATTCCACTCCAATTATCGCGTCGAATTGAAATACCTTTTGTGTGCACTCGGCGTAATGTTTTAAGGAGAATGCAATTTTTTTATAATTCTTTTCGTATTTGCTCTGGTTTATTAAAATTGGGTCACAGTTTTATACATCAGGGTACACGACTAGGTACTAATTATTTTAAAAGAACAGATCCATTTTATTGATGTATAACATCTTTCCTCTCGCTTTCTGATGATTTCGATTTCTGGTGTGATTTCGTGAAAAGGGACGGAAGTGACAGCTTGAGCATGGAATTAGCAAGAACTATGTAGATTCTAAGTAGAGGGGTCTGAATTTCGACCAGTGGGCGACCACTAGTAATGAATAATAATACAAATAAATATTTTAGTATTTAGCTTTTTTAAATTCTGAGGTTATTTTCTGTCGCTGCTCAGTTGCGCATCATATGCGATTATTGTAAGGCTCACTCGTTTTTTAATTGCACGTTACCTACGTGTACGCATACCAAGCTCACTTTGGCTTAGCTTAGGGTAATCAATAATTGCAGGCATCTACATAGTAAAGTCTCATTTTACTGACTATTCATACTCTATAAAGTACTTTTTGATGAGTGCATACAAAATACAGAGTAGCAAGAACATCGATGCGCAAACATTAAGTATGAATTCAGGACTTAACTTGACTTTTAGGACAGGTTTTTAATAACCGATGAATTATTTCAACGCCGGGTTGTTCAGAATCATATATTGAATCCATTCTTATAGTTCGCGAGTCGATGTCTCTGCCACCCTAGCGTACAGGGTCTAAAATTCTGGTTTACAAAGAACGAAGTCCTCTTTGTCTCTACAATAAATCGGTCGGCTTACCAAACGTCCATTCCTGGCTAAGTTGAACGCATCATCCAAGATCTGTGCACGGTTCAGCACGTGGATAACCTCGTGGGTGTTGTTGAGGACATTGGCTAAGGCGGCCCAGTTTTGGGTGTCGTAGTTCACTCTGTAGTAACCTGAGGAAGAAGATAAAATGCTATAATTTTACTATAATGACTAGAGATACTATAGTCCGCGTGCAAGTGCAATAGCGTAATAATTATTAATAATAATTATACAAGTTTTTATAAAGCAGTCTCACATTGTGTTCCGAATATAGTCCGCGCGCAAGTGCTAGTCACCACCTTTTTTTTTTTTTTGGATTGGAATTCATCAAATAACTTCTCCCACTCTGGGCGGAACGAGAGGGTGTGTCAGACTCTTACTGACTAAAACCCACCCGTATTCCTTCCTGTTGCCTGTGTTGCCAGGGGCCTCAGTGACCCATTAGTACCTTCCCGCGACCGCGAGGTCTTTGAGCGGTGAGACGGGGGAGGGCGCGATTGATTGGCAGACTGAGTTAGCTTGGCCTTTGTCTACCTCCCCCGTCTCACCGCTCACACACCTCAGGCGGTGATTAGCACTTGCGCGCGGAATCGTCCACGCGCAAGTGTATGTGTTCGAATAGATAGATAGATACGGAACACAATGCGAGACTGCTTTATAAAAACTTGCATATTATTTATATTATGCTATGCCTGCATACGCCATTTGTATCATCTTTCAAACTGTTACGAGTCGGTTGATATAAAAAAATCTTTTATTACATAGGTACATATTTTCCTCTGATAGTAAGTTTATCTGACTATTTCTCCTGTTAGCTACCGCATAATAATGTTCAATTTCATACTTTTCAATTTGTTTGTAACTTTCGTTTCTACTGTAGTCGGCTTTAGTTCCATTTTTGTAATTTATACAAAAGTTTTCATAATAAGTGCAGTCAACATTAAAAGTCAATTAACAATTCGTTTTCTAAATCTTAATTTTTAAGATCACTTAGTTATTCTATTCTATTCTATTTTTATTAAATGGCAAGCAAAGCCGATGTCGACTATTCTGCCAATGTCTAGAGTGCATTGGAAAAACAAGTGTGCATGAAGTAAAATAAAAAAAAAAAAAAAACAATAACTGAAGACAAGTAAAATTCTTTGATTGATACAGTTGAACACAATGTAGATCTTGTTGGGTTAGTACGGGACTGAAACAAACAAAAAAAAAAAAAATATAAAATAAATACATATTATAATTGTTAAAACATAAAATGTACGCATACCACACACACATAATTTACAGTTTTATGTTATTGTGGCGGATGAAAGTCATCAGCGCCACGAGCAGTTCAGGAGAGGAATGTGTTAACAAAGCGGGAAAGTTAGTCGGAAGAGGGATTTTAAATTTAGGAAGACGGCTATAGAGATCTAGAGGTGGAACGTTGTTTGAGCATTCAAAGAAGATGTGATCCAGAGTGCCCTCCTCCAACCCGCACTCGCAGAGGGAGGAGTCCCTAACCCGGATTTTTTCCAAGAACACAGGGGTACAACAAAACCCCAGGCGAATACGACAAAGGACGGATATAACAGTTTTGGAAACTTTTTTGTAGCCGTAGAACCAAGGTTTTGACTTTATGGTTGGTTGAACTGCATAATAAAACCTGCCCTTTATTCTACCAGAGTTATTCCACTGTTCCTGCCATGAAGATTGGAGATTAACTTGTGGAAGGCTTAGCAAGTCATACCCCTGATGAGTATTGTGGGTGAGATCAGCTACTGCTGATGAGCAAGCATCTTTGGCCAGAGCATCAGCGCACTCATTGCCCTTAATGCCACAATGACCAGGTATCCAAACTAACTGAACCTCTTTTTGATTGCTAGTACAAGATAATAGGGATTTTTTAATTTTTAAAACTAGGGAGCTGTGCAATTTACTTTTGAAGGGGTTCTGTACTAGAGCTTGCAAACAGCTAAGAGAATCTGTGAAGATTACGGCTTTGTCAATATTGTGGTGAGACTCTATAAAAAGACAAGCTTCCAATAAAGCCACACACTCGCCCGTGAACACAGAAGACTCTTTAGGACATTTAAATTGCAAAATAATACTGGAGCTTTGGTAGTAAACTGCAGCACCAGTGCTACTGAGGTCATTAAATTTTGAAGCATCTGTAAAAAACCGTTGAAAGCCAATCCATCGTTCTCCCACCACCGCATTGAAAGCCGAATTTGCTGAAGGGGACTTTTTGGAAATACCAATGTCAAAGGAAATTTTTGGAGTGAAACATAATACTTCATAGGAGAAGTTAAAAAGTGGTAATCTGGGAAACTGTTCTATTGGACAAACTAAATTTTGAAATTGACGAAATGCTTTTAAAATTAAGGGTATTTCTTTGTTTTTCCAGAAATTTGAGCTTCTACAAATGGCATCTAGCTCGGTCAGTTTTGCTACAAGAGGATGAGAAGATCTAGATATCAGCCTAGCCACAAAACGTGAGGCCAGATACTGCCGTCTTAGGGACAAGGGAGGTTCAGCACACTCAACCTGCAACGCGTTAATGGGAGAAGACTTCATACAACCAGAGATGATCCGAAGGCATTTTGACTGAACTCTATCCAGGCCAGCCAAAGCACCCTTGTTGCATGGAACTAGATGGAACGTACCATAGTCTAAAACACTACGAATTAAAGCATTATATACCAATTTCATTGTATACGGGTCGGCACCCCACCAAACACCCGCGAGAGCTTTTAAAATTGAAATAACTTTTTCACATTTTTTAATCAATAAATTTACATGTTGTTTGCCATTTAATTTTGAATCTAGAAAGACGCCTAAAAATTTTACTTTATTAACTAACGGGATATTATGACCCAAAATGTCTATTGAGATATGCGGGATCAGTCTTTTGCGAGAGAAAATTACTGCCGAACTTTTTGGATAACGACAAACCGTGGCTTAAAAGCCACTGATTCAAAGAGTCCAGAGAGAGGCATAGAGATGACGCAGCGTCTACGATGGATAAATCTGTCACATACAAGACTAAGTCATCGGCATACTGGAGGATGTGACAGTTATTATTTAGGCAGGTGCCAATGTCCACTGTATATAAATTATAAAGAAGGGGGCTCAGAACGGAGCCTTGTGGGAGACCCTTCCAAGTCTGCCTTTCATCGAAATCCTCGCCCTGGACCCTCAGAACCAAGGAGCGAGACAAAAGAAGTCCACAGGTGCTTTCGATCATCTTAACCGGGAGACTCAGCTGATGCAGTTTCTGCCTGAGTACGGGAAGAAGAACGTTGTCGTATGCAGAGGAGATATCTAGGAAAGCGGCTACAACGGATTCGTTTCTGGAAAACGCTAAGCGAATATCCGCAATTAAAACACCAACACTATCCATGGTGCCGAGCCCCTTCCTGAAACCAAATTGAAAATTCGGCAGTAAATCTCTCGATTCGACTATCCATTCAAGACGATTTTTAATCAAGTGTTCCATTAGTTTGACTAAGACAGAGGACAAAGCAATTGGTCTAAAGCCATTCGGATCATCTACATGTTTGCCTGGCTTCAATAGAGGAATAATTATCTGTAACTTCCACTGATCTGGAACCCAACCATGGCTGTAACAAAAATTAATGATTTCAAGGAAGTAGAATTTAGCTTTGTCTCCAGAATTAACTATAAAAGAATATGGTACACCGTCAATACCAGGGGCTGAGTCCCGGACATGTCTGAGTACCACACTCAGTTCTTCCAAAGTAAATGGCACATCAGAAGGATCCTCCGAAACATTTTGCAAGGGGATATTGGAACATTCAGAAGAAAGAGGAACGTATGGCGGAGCAATTTTGTCAAAAAAAAGGTCAGCTGTTTCCCTGGTGATTGGTGAAGAGACTGATGAGGAGCACCCGCGTCTAAACCTGTTGATGCTTTTCCAGACCACCGAGACTGGAGTAGAGGGAGATAAGGAGGTACAGAACTTAACCCAACCAGTACGTTTCTTCTTGCGAAGGTGACGTTTAGTTCTGGCATTAAGTCGTAAATATGTTAATAAATTTTCGGTGCTCATATTTGCATTGTAGCACTCCTCGGCCTCATCTCTATCCCTGATTGCAGAAGTGCACTCTGGATCCCACCATGGAGGGGAAGGAATTTTATCACGAGCACTGTTTTTCAGCGGAAAGCAGGAATCCGCGCTGGAGGTGATGGCTGTAACAAATCCCTCATAACAGCCTTTGGCATGGTAGTGACCAGAAGGATCTGATAAACATGAATTTAAATTTGGAAGAGCATCAATTTTATCCTCCAGTAATGATCGAAATTTTGCCCAATCTGGTTTAGACAAGTTATATTTCAGAAGTGGAGGGGAAGTTTTCTCTAAATATGTCTTATTAACCAAAGATATGACAATAGGGTAATGGTCACTACCATGCGACAAGGACGTACATTCCCAATGGGTCGAAGCTGCCAACTCAACCGAACAAAATGTTAAATCAACACAACTTTTTTGTTGACCGGGAGGAGATCTACGTGTTGGGCAACCATTATTGAGAATGCAGAGATCCAAGTCATCCAAGATCTCAACCAAAGCTGCACCAAAGGCATCACAGCGTTCTGACCCCCACCTGTAATGGTGGCAGTTGAAATCACCCATGACCAAAATTGGTCCATGTATATTAGAAAATAGGTTTTTTAAAACAGCAAAAAAATCATGATGAGGGTGAGCAATGTATATTGAGAACACTGTAATACCTTCCACACGTCCCGCTACAATACTCATGTCACCTGTGAGCGAAGGTAAAGGGAAGGGCAAAAGAGGGACCCGATTGTTGACTAGGAGAGCCGATCCTCCATAGCCATCAGATCTGTCACATCTGAGAATGTTAAAGTGTGGCATACGAAAGCTAAGACTTGGGGTGAGCCAAGTCTCAGCTATGGAACAAGCCAGTGGCTTGTATTTATTTAAAAGGGATATGAGGTCGTGCTTTTTATGCCACACGCTCCTCACATTCCACTGAAGGAATACTTGGCGAGACGCCATTTTTAATTTGAAGAAGTAAAGAAATAAGTTGATCGGCAACGTTGGACGGTGTTTGGGAATTGGAAGAAGAAGAAGAAATAACAGTAGGTAAAAGTTTTATAAGGAGTTCGATAATAGAACCGGTATTATTTGAAGGGACATTGTTGTACTTAAGAGCGCAGCCATTATGCTGTGAAGGTTGAGGAGAACTAACTATCTGCTGATGAGCAGCTTTGTCATAAGATGGGGAAAGGGGGGTATGGGTCCTGGGTTTAAGTGTCACAGTTTTGCGATATGACTGAGAGATTGGAGTCTTGGTGACATTGGCATAGTTACGGGAAGCTGTAGGAATAATTTTGCTAGCCTCAACATAAGGAATGCATTTTTCAGCCATTACAGTTTTAATGGCTTTCTGTCTACCATGCTCGGGGCATGACTTGCTGTTAGCGAAATGATTACCCGAGCAAAGCACACAGAAGGCCTCGCCCTCAGAAATGTTGCAACCATCACCAGGGTGATCGTGGCCACATTTACTGCAGCGTGGTGTTGACCTGCAAACGTTAGCCACATGTCCAAATCTGCAACACTTGCGGCATTGAATTGTCGGGTATATGTACTGCTCAACAGGGAGGGATGTGTAACAGCAGTAGATCCTATTTGGTAGAACTTGTCCGTCAAAAGTCAGAACACATGTTTCAGTGGGTTTCCACTCATTACTCCCGTCTCTTTGAATTTTTCTATTAATACGGCGGACTTTCAGTATTTTCCCGCAGCCTGAAGGCACAGTTAAGTATGTAATAGCTTCTTCTTCCGTAATATCTGAGGGAACACCGGTAACAACGCCCATACGTGTGATATTAAATGTAGGGATTGATGCAGTATAACTGTATTTGGATAACAAACTGTTTACTAAGAAGGAGTTAGCATCCTGAGGGGAAGCAAACTCTACAGACACACGGTTTCTACCAACTCTGTTAACACCACCACGAACAATGTTCGCAATGTTGTTGTTCATAAGGAACTTACCAAAATTAACAGGATGTAGGGTGGTACCAGCATTTGGTTGAGTCTCTATACGAGAAACGTGGACAACGTAAGGGGCCTTATCCAAAACGGAGTATTTAATACGTCCGATTTGGCTTTTTTGTTGCTTACTCGGAAGGGAAGGTGTCAAGGTTTCTTCATCACTCGGACGTTTGCGTGAGCTCTGTTGGGATTGTGTAACATCCATCTCTGTAACGCTGCAGACAACATCCGCAAATACAGCTAGAGGATTCGGAGAAAACAGAGTTAAGGAACCTGGAATATCTGGGGGATCAGGGTCAGGGGGTTTATTCTCATCCATCTTGGATGAAACGAGACTTCAAACAAGACAATCACAATACAAACCGTAACAAACACAAGAACAACACACTTAAAAAGAAACAAGTCAATAAGAGTATCAACAATCAATCAAGAAACAGCTAAAAATTCTAAACACACGTGCTATCCAAGGACACCGTGGCGAGAATCTCCAGTGTAGCCACTTAGTTATTATATGACACGCTAAAAAGCAGATAATCAAATCATTTTGTGTCAATTCAGATGATGAGTAAAAGTAGCAGTATAAATCGACTTTTGTTGCTGACCGTACCTTATCTGAATTATTTACAGTAACTTACCAGTTTGCTGTTTATTGATGATGTACCATTCAGCGTTCGACAATCCGGGAATATCGTAGGACCTGGCTGGGAAGGTTGGAGGCACCCAATCTTGAGGGCTGGTGTCTGAGAAGTCAGGGTTGGTGGACAGCACCCAGTTGATGGGCACGTGCCATCGGTCGTTGGATCGTAGAGTATTGTCTGTGAGATAGCGGACCTGAGGACGAAAATAGTAGATGAGGACTGGTGAAAAAAAAATACACTTATAGCGTAGGTTTGTGATTCCTTCTTCTGGACTCTTTTCTTCCAAAAATTGCCCAAAACCGAATTTAAATCATAGATAAGTTAGTATAGGCCAAAAATAAATGTTATTAGGTTCAATGATACTGAACGAGACACAATAGAAGTTTTATTGTTATGACGCTATAGAAGCATTAGGAACAGGGTGTAAACTTCACTCTTCCTCCCTAGAAAAGCGACGATTCTCCGACCAGACGGGTGTCGTGTCTGGTGGACAACTGCCCGACGGTTGATGTCGGCATGTTGTATATATGCTAGTTGTACGGTAAACAATGCTTGCGCGATGCAGGATTTTGCGTGACGTCAGTGTTGCGTAGTTCGCATGTGGCGATTTAGATGCCGCGACAATGCCTATGGGGTTTAGTGTCCCTCAGAGTGATAATATCATCCAACTACAATGTGAAAGACAAATAATTTGAATTAACTCTAATCTACCTAGAGCTCGATAAATACAGCTAAAAACTGATTTCCACGGTGTGGTTTGATTGCCTAAGGCATTCAATAAGTTGAAGCAACAATAACAATTGCACCGTATAAACAGTGTTTAGACGAAAAAAGTCATTTGTTGCTTTAATTTTATAGAATGGCATTGGCAAAAAACTTGCATCTTGTAAAAGGGCAAGCACAGTGTAATTTCAATTATAGCAAATCAAATGTGTGTAACTGGAAAAGCGGTAGTTATCACTTCCCTATCATAAATCTATGATCTCTTTTGTTCCAAAGGAACTGCCACAACTATAAATTTTGAATTAACAGTCTTCGAGTACATAATTAAATCGTTCTAGGTCATAGTTTTGACCTCGCATCGTTAGGTGGTACCAAAGTTTGGCTGTAATATAGCACATCAAAGTTACGGTGGAGTGCGTTAAGAGAAACAACGTTAAAAATGGTAACTGTACTCAAAATCTCTATCATCAAAATTGCTCACTTTAGAAATTTCCTTCAATACAAATTATGAATTTGAACTAAGTTAACTGTTTTAGAATTTTCTGGAACAGTGATGAACATTGTTTCAAAAATAATCATTTTCGTCTTGTCATCCTACATATTCTATTATAATAATAATAAATTTATTTATTTCAAGTAAGTTACAGACGAAAATACATGTTTGGTTGTTTCGGTTAACATTAGGTTAAATATGAATTACAAATGGTTGGCATAAAAGTAAAGACAGGTATTAAATAATTATGCAGTAACCACAAGGTCTGTACATGAATTGATTGAGCCCTGCCTCTTAAACTAGGTTGACCTGTATCTTAAGAGACAGTTAGCCTGTAGCTTAAAACTTGTGACGTGTGGCAGTTGCCATGTATGTGTTCATATAAAATGTTACTTTTGTATGTATCTTGCTTAGTTGAATATAGTATGTATTTTCCTAAACATATATTATGGTAGAAAGTAGGAGAGGGGAGTACAACTCAAGAATGTAGAAGAGTGTGTGTAAGTGTATGTAACTGCATATTATATACTGTATGTGTATGTGTACTATTATATACGCGAAAGTGAGTTTGTTTGTTTATTTGTTTGTTTGTTTGTTGAGCTTTCACGCTAAAACGGCTGAACGGATTTGAATGAAATTTGGCAAATGGGTAGACCATAATCTGGATTAGTATTTTTTATCCCGACATTCCCACGATTTTTTAATAACGTAATTAAAAGGAAGGAAATCTATCACAGCGAAGTAGGCTTTACTTTTAAGTTAACGAGTAATAGTCGACCAACTTATATTTTCAGTTGGAATGTATGGGAGAACGTGTTCAACTACAATGCTCAGTTTGTTCTTGGAATAATATCATTCTAACTACGGAACTCTTAATTTTTACTTAGCATATCATACAGTGAGACAGAGGATTTACTTGTTGTCTGTAAATAAAACATGTTAGTCTTTTAAGTTAATATTAGTTTTTAATTAGTTTTCTCAGTTGTTAATTATATATTTTAAATTTCTAAGCACCTTTCTAGCCTGAAACACAGGTCCTACCTAGTTCAGGCAAATGAGCAAATGTGTTCTTTATTATTTTTAAGATAAGATATTGTAAATCTGCACCATTTTTATAAATAAACGATATTATTATTATTATTAATTCATTGTGCGTGGTTCGTGTTTTTCTTTTTTATAACATTGATTGATGTTTACGGAAGCGTATCGAACGGTTGTGAATAGCTTTGCAATTTGCTATTCGGAAGAATACTTTTTCACAAAAATTGCCAGTGTTTCCTTAAGTCAAACGAGAAAGTAAATAACAAAACACTGCTTGTTATGGATCTAATTAAAAAACAAATACGATCTTTTTCGAGGCTTTATCTAGCCTGCATGTACAAAAACGAATCAGAAAAAAACAAAATCAAAATCGGTCCATGCATTCGAGAGCTACGATGTCACAGACAGACACACACACACACACACACACACAGACAGACACGTCAAACTTATAACACCCCGTCGTTTTTGCGTCGGGGGTTAAAATATGTTATACCTCTGAATAATTTATAATCTTGAATTTGTGTGAAAACTACTGCAATGGCACCTTCCTCGTTATTCGTAATAAGCTCGGATAAAACAAAGCCTGCATAATCAGCTCTGCACAGATCCTCCCTCGCCTCTCTAGAGAACGTTGTTACGTATGCTTTATTATGAATAAGTACGAGTAATGCATACCTAGGAATCCGTTCTAGAATTACTTATTTCTTAGCAAAAGGCTTGTCTTAAAAATAAGGTAAGTCAGGGAAGTGAATAAAAAAATATGAGTAAAATACAGTAACTCCTGGTTTCTGAAAGGCATTGCAAAAAAAAAACAAAGACTCATAATAGATTCTGTGATTGAAGAAACAATAGGAAATGTTATTTTAACATGAGCTCGATAGTGTTTGTTTTTGTGTTTATTTTCTTTTAAAAAACCGGGTGTAATTCATTCAATCATTTAAATGATTAAATGCCCAAAACTCCAAAAAATGAAATGTGATCCACAGACCCAAATTACCAACTACAAATGCACACATACATGCATAAACTAACGCATTTTGCATGTGGGTAGGCAGAAACGACAGAATGCCGAAACCTAAACCGCGGTCAGTGTCAGACTGCATAGAAAAGAAAAAGAAGCGTGATGACATAACGCTTGTAATTTATTGCAAAATATGAAGCAATTATCTATTTAGTCAAAATTGAGTTGAGTAATCGAAAATTAAAAACAAGCAAGTTCTGCATTCAAATAAGACATTCTTGTTATTAATTAAATACGTAACGTATGTTGATATTTAATACAGATATTTTAGTTTGAAACTCAAGGTAAGAGGTTAGTTTAACGTTAGTTTGTATGGATTTTTTTTTTCAAATCGTGTTTTGGTAACAACCAAGTTCTGAGAAATATGTTCAAAATTAACATATATTTTTTCCGCTACCACAAACTATACAGATTTGGCATTTTTTTTCTTAAGACAAGCCTATTTTGGTCATTTGCCTCTTGTCAGCGCCTTAAACAGGCTGCTTTAATAATTGGTCACGCTAAAGTAACTGGCCACTAATAACAAAAGAGGTAGAAACAAGGTAATGTGAACTAAAATAAAATAGATACAGGAACATTTTTTTGTCTTTTTCATTCATGGGCTTGCTTGCATTACCTTGTATCTACCTCTTTTGTTATGAGTGGCCAGTAACTTTAGCATGGCCAATTAAAGCAGTTACCCTACTCCTTTTGCTTCGTTTACGTTCATACATCTAGTCATCTACACACGCCAGCTGCGACTACTACGCACCTGACATTTCTGAAGAACGTCACATGCACACCTCTACCTAAAAATACTGTACAACACGTTACAATTCACGACACATTAATATGAATGCAATGACAAACCTGGGAATTATATGTATATTTAAATGGCCATAGCTCTTCAGTTTTTTCATCCTCCTGTAAAACCGTGAAACTCAGATACCCGGTATTTACAAAGTGCCTTTACGCGGTCTTGCAGTCAACACAATTGTGGCGGCATCTACATCGCCAAATGCGAACTACGCAACACACTGACGTAACGCAAAATCCTACATCGCGTAAGCTGAGTTTACCGCGCAACTAGCATATATACGACATCCCGACATCAACCGATGGGCAGTTGCCCACCAGGCACGACACCCGTCTGGTCGGAGGATCCTCCCTTTTCTGTGGAGGATGGGTGAAGTTTACACCCTGTTCCTCATGCATTTATACAACTATAGCTACATCCTTACCTGTTCAACAACAATGGACTGGCCAGCAGCGGAGCTCCGGGTAACAGTGAGGACTGGAAAACCACCCTGGTTGGTCCAACGTTGCATCACAGTGTTCAAGGCATAGGGGATGGTGTGGTCAGACGCGTCCAAAGCCTCCTGGAGGGAAGCGTACAGTTCAAGGGGAGATGCTGCGTCACGGGTGCTGAAAGAAGAATAGATTTGGAATTTTGGAACAAAAATCTCAATAGCATAATCAGCCTATAATGTTCCCACTGCTGGGATACAGGCCTCCTCTCGGTGAGAGGGAGTGGGCCTTAATCCGAGCCCAGTGCGGGTGCGGGTGGGTGCCAGTGCCGGTTTCCTCACGATATTTTCTATCACCGTTACCACTGGGCCACTACTGCTCATAAAACTTCATTCAAATTCCATTGCAATTGCCAAAAAATAGAGTATTTTTATAAACTAGCTGCTGCCCGCAGCTTCACCCGCGTGGCTTTTTCTAAAATAAAAATTACTTTAGTTAGTCCTTATAAAAGCTATCTGCTAGCTTAATCAGCTATCGGCCAGTGAAAGTCCCGTCAAAATCGGTCCAGCGGTTTCGGAGATTAGTCGGGATAAACGGACAGACTGACAGACTGGCAAATATTTGAAAAATTGTTTATTTGTTATAAGTATCGTAAGTATATACTTTCTTCATATTATGCGTTTAGTAAAAAGCTGTCATTTTGACATTACTAATATATGTACAGTTAATATTTTTGAATAGACGTTCACTCAATAAATCAACTTAGATTGCATAGCACCTTAGCGTTATTTATTCTATGTTCTAGTGGCGAAGGAATATAATATGATATAGATGGAGCGAGGATCTTCGCTGGGTTGCTGGTAGCAGATGGATTAGAGTAACGGAGGACTATCTCTACCAGAACAATGCTGCGGACTGATGATGAGTTCGACGTTTGACTGATGTTTTTTTTTATATAGATGGCGAATCAGGACTTTTTGTATGGAGTATTTGGTGATCAATCAAAGCAGTAACGAATCGGGTATAATTTTTTAAAATTATGACTACGTGGTGTGAGAGTTCTGTGTTGTGTCCATAATAATATTGCTTACTTGTTTCTAATGTAGATGACCAACCCTTGACGGAATACTTCTGGAGTTAGGAAGTGTTGCATCATACGGATCACGGAACCAGCTGCAGGACAAAGATACAAATTATTTATTAGAGCGAAAGAGACAGTGCAACAAGTGACTTCGTATTTTAAGGTCACCAAGGTTAATTTTCTGCTCTCAAAACGGTGAAGGAAAACATCGTGAGGAAACCGGCACGTCCTAGAACCAAAAATTCGAAGACATGTGACATCTACCAACCCGCACTGGGCCCGCGTGGTGGATTACGGCCCACTCCCCCTAGCCGAGAGGAGGCCTGTGTCACAATAGTGGGAACATTATAGGCTGATTATGTAAGGTTAATTTTGTTTTATTTGGTAGTGAATTTTTTTTACCAGTCAGAGATAGGGATTGTGTACGTCTCTCACGTGCCTGTTTCGGGGTATACCCGACCAGTTTCAGGGGCGAGCCTATTACCATCAACCTGGCATAAATCCACTACTGAGAAATTCTTGATGGAAAAACCCATTAACACTTCCATGACCTGGGAATCGAACCCAGGACCTCGTGCTCAGCAGCACCGCTTGCGATCACTAGACCAACGAGGCAGTCAAATAAAATAAAATAAATTATATTGTTAGATATATTGGAGGAATAGAATAACATATATTTATTTTACATAAAATATGGTGGGTTCAATAAATTGTTCCACATATTTGATAACTTACAGCATGCAAATATATAATATATATAAATATCTTAAAATTTAATTGTTAATAAACAGTAAATACCTTAAAATTAAATTACAATTATTACTACTGAGGCTTTAATATTTTTGAATGGCCTATGGTGATGATCTACATTACCGAAGGCATCACACAAAGCGTGGAGTCAAAGATAAAATTTCTCAGACCCTATTATTAAATCGACACCCATAGCCTACAAACTTAAACACCGACGGTGCTTGTTGTTAGAAACGCATTAATGTAGTCGTATAACTTCCTCGGACGAGCTGCTTTAAAGAATTTCTTATATCACTGCCTTCAAACAAATAGTCTTCTCTAACATCAATGAGCTACCTTGGCATCTCATTTCGCGAACGTCATCGGTATGTTGACATATCCAATATCAAACATGCCAACAAGATTATATCGACGAGATGATTGCCGCAAGGTTCCCAATAACGCTTTCCGATCCAAAATGGCGTCGGTAAATAAATATTCCCAATAAATATTTTTGTATTCATAACCGTTTCAAGATTATCTTTTTGCCTATGATTTTTTTTGAGAGTGACCCCATATAATTTGCACAGTTTTCTGTTTGCTGATGGGCACTATTTACCGGATTTAAAAATGAAACTGAATTTCTATAATAATTATCTGCAAGTTGTTCAGAACTTATCGGGAAGAGGTGAAATGACTATAAATATTTCTAAGATCATACATAACACATAACATCACGCCTAGTTTCCCCGAAGGGTTCGGCAGAGTTGTACCTGTAAGTACACCCACATTTCACCAGTTATGTATAAGTCCCATGTAATAAGGGGCGAGCCTATTGCCATCAACCGGGCCCAAATCCAAACTCTTAAGAACTTCTAAGATCTTAAACAAAACAATTTACATTATCCGACTAACTGTTGAAATCAGTCAGCGCTGGGGCTCTGTATTGCATAGGGTTGCAGCATTATGCTGAGTAATGACCGTTTTGCTTGGATTACATAATCAGCCTATAATGTTCCCACTGCTGGGACACAGGCCTCCTCTCTGTGAGAGGGAGTGGGCCGTAGTGACATCTACCAACCCGCACTGGGCCCGCGTGGTGGATACGCGGGCCCAGTGCGGGTTGGTAGATGTCACATGTCATCGAATTTTTGGTTCTACGACATGCCGGTTTCCTCACAATATTTTCCTTCACCGTTTTGAGAGCGGTGGTGATGAAATAATTTACACAAAGTAAAGTGCCTGTCTGGGTTCGAACCTACGACATATAACTCGTAAGTCGCTGCCGTTACCACTAGGCCACCACTGCTCATTTTGCGTGGATGTGACGCATATTTTCCCTCAACGTCTTCTTTTTTGTGTTTGTGTTCTTTCTTTGCGTCATGTTTACCGCATATAAATGTATTTTCTTTCTTCTTTCTAGTTTTTGGCTGTTGCATTTCGCGAAGACGTTTTTCTTTCTCTGTGTTTTCTACGTTTTTCTTATGCAATATTGTGGATTAATGTCACACAAGTCGACTGGGTCGCTTATCTCCTATATCAAAGTATTCAGTCGATCGAAATACAGGTTACTGTCACACAGATCGTAATCTCTGATCCAATTATTTGCTCGTTTCTTCGGACCATGCTTTTGCTATACACATCATCATAATCCGCCTATATCGTTCCCACTGCTGGGACACAGGCCTCTCTGTGAGAGGCAGTGGGCCGTATTGAACCACGCGGGCCCAGTGCGGGTTGGTAGATGTCACATGTCTTCGATTTTTTTCGGTTCTAGGATATGCCGGTTTCCTCACGATGTTTTCCTTCACCTCAAGTCTGAACTTCAAACATTCGAACACCGATCTGTATGGATAGAGCTTTCATGGATTCTAGAACCTCTGTATTCTATCCTGGCTTGCTGTCTTAAATAGCACAAGCTAGTGCTATTTACATATTGTTACATTTGCTAAATTTTAAGCTGATAGCATTGCGGTGACTTACTCCATAGAGTGAAATTATCTGATTGGGTACTAACTTCGCGAGGCTAGTACACAAGCCAGGATAGTAATGTCAGTGGTGGGAGGCGCTACTAGCTTAAAACTATAACCCCATTTTATTAAACTATCCTGGCTTGAGACGCTAGCTTCCTGGCCTATAAATTCTAAAAAGCTAGTTCTGTGTACACGAAACCAGAGTTACTAGCTTGCTAGCTTACTATCCAAGCTTCAAAAACTAGGCTCGTATACCCCGGATATTAGTATTAATTCTTCTGTCTCCTAAGACACAGACAATCCCACTAGGGATTAGGAGATAGGATTTAATTTTTTCTTGATATAGACAATTGTTTTTTACCCCTTGTGTCCATTGTTAGTTGACTAAGTCTTAGCATGTAACTAGTATATAACCTGTGTTTATGTATATTTTTGGATCAATAAATTTTATTATTATTTTATTATTATTATTATAATTAGGGTTCATAACGTCACAATCCTGTGTTCTATTTCTTCTTATGACACGTTTTCTCCGACATTCTCCTATAATAACAATATCAACAATATTCGATACTAGATCAAATATCTGGCTGTTACAAAAGCCGTTTCACATGTCAGTCGGTGAGATAACTGTTTGCCGATAGTGGTGATAAGAGCTGTAACAACAGTTTCTCAATTCTGATAACAAGAGGACGTTTTGCGAAAATTTATCATGTTGGGGCCATGCCGTGAGCGGTGTGTGGATGTGACGCTTTAGTAACATTTTGATTGAGCTGCTTGTAAAATAAAATAACAGCAATCGAAATCCCGGAAAGCTGTACTGTAGTCCATGTAATGTAATGCTGTGTATTTATTGTATTATTCTTAATGTACCAAATTCTTTCTTATTGGTAGTAGGTACAGTCATCGTCAAAAATATCGGGACGAACCGACTGTTCAAAATGATCTCAACAACTAAGAAAATTAAACTTTATCTCTATTTGATAAAACTCTTGTCAGAATGACAGTTGTCATGTACTTTCTTCATTTTTAAAACAGTTCTTGTGTCATTGAGTTAATATTTAATGTTCATAGTTGTTTAGATCATTTTGAACAGTCTGTTCGTCCCGATATTATTGACGCTGACTGTACATAAAATGAATACTGAAAAAGGACTGCTCGGGACTTCATGCGACATTTTAAAAACATCCAAATGCTGGATTGACCACAACGATTTTGTGACATCTACCAAAAACTGTTATGTTATCTAATGATTTTTCTAACCTTGACAAAATGTGACGAGTCGTCGTAAGCGTCCGTTTCGTGGCCCCAGCGATTCCAATACGAATCGAAACAAAATTCTTTGTTACTCGAGATTTGACACGTGATTTATCTCGCACTTTGAAAAAACAGGAAAGAGAAATGCTACTTTTTAGTAGGCAATGAAACAAAAAAAAATGCAGTTGCGGGATGCCTTGCAGATGTGAAAAATAGAAACTATTTTGTATAGGAAATTTGAAACAAAAACATAATATTCTGATTTGTTTTTAAGAACAATATTTTTCTTTATATAAATTTCGTTTGGATGTTGGCTATTGGCCGCGTCACCTCGCCAACAGCCGGTCTGACCCACCGCATTAGATGTTTCACACCAAAAGTGAAGTATATATTAAGTATGATAACAAAAATATCTAAAAACATAATATTCCACTTAATTTCAACATCGTGCATATTTAAAACGCCGCCTATATAGTTTGTGACGTCATTATAGCAAATAAAAATATTACAAAGTTATCTAAATAAGGGCATTTAGATAACTTTGTATTTTTCTTTATTTAGTTACTTATCATTCAGTCAATAAAATGATGGTTAATATTACATTAGACTGAAAGCTATTACAGAATATTGGTCAATGTATTGTTTGCAGTTCCCATTTTTGAGAAAGATATAGTATCCAACATCTGCTTGTGGTACAAAGATACGGGATAAAGGACTATCAGACTACCAGACTGCCAGATAAGTTGCAACAAAAAAGACATTGTGGCAGGCCCAGGCTGAGATGGCGGGATGAGCTGAACTTCAAACAATGATCTGAAATTGCATTTGGCAGCTCTGAACAGAGAGAGAGGAGGAAGGAGAGTAGGGAGGCTTTTGTCCAGCATTGGGAAAATAAAGGCTAATAACAAAAAAATGCGTTCTGTAGTTTCTGCCTCACCCATGAGAAAAAGGTGTTAGTTTATGTAGTATGCATGTAGTTGCATACTTTCTAAGATAAGTTAACCGGAATGTTTCTGGATATAATCTCCATATTTATTTTCTTTGGGACACAAACAGGACTCACAACACAACTTACATTTCTGATAAGCCACCGCATTGAAAGTTCCGAGGATCTCGGAAGGCGTGTACACTGCGTGGGTCATAGGGTTCACACTGAGGACCGCATCAGATTGGAACACGTTCTGAAGAGCCAGCACGAATTGGTCCATCATCCGCCATTCTGGGAGAACCTGGAATTTAGAACAATACATGAATGCGTGATTATATCATGTTATTATACCAGTCTTACCAAGGGGTATAGTGTTACCGAGTAACTGGGTTGTGGGGGTCAGATAGGCAGTCGCTCCATGTAAAATACTGGTATTCAGCTGTATCCGGTAAGACTGGAAGCCGACCCCAACATAGTTGGGAAAAGGCTAGGCAGATGATGATGATGATGACATGAATGCGTGATTAGGAGCTTACTAAGGAAAGGTGAACCTGCGTAAGCGTTTTTCCTACGCTCGCATCATCTGCCTAGTCAGCGTTTAGTCTAACTGAATACAGCTGCTATACTCTGCAAAAACGGCTATTATGGGAAATAGTTTTTCCTGTATGGCTCCTAGAGTATACAATAAAATACCACAGGCATTAAAAGCTTTACCCGCAAATTTATTTTAAAAAAAGATTCGAAATTTATTAACGGACAAGTGTTACTATAATATCAATGACTTCTTGACGGATACATTCTGAAATTGTTTTTAACTTTTTTTTTGAAATTTTTTAATATTTTTATTTTGACATTGTACTTAATAATTATTTTTAATTTGATATTGTACTTGATAATTAATTTTTAATTTTTATTCTGACATTGTTTTAAAGATAATAATGTTATCTTAAATATGTATACTAAATATAACCTGTTATTTAAAATTAAAATTTATACGCCTCGACATGTAAAACATGTTCGGACTTCAGATACCTTTTTAAGATCTTGCATACTTTAATTTGTGTATAAACGCATGTTTTTTAACAAATAAATAATCTTTATCTTTATCTTTATAACTTCATCAGATGAAAAGACAGGAAAAATAACTTATAGCATAAAATCACGCCTTATCCCACAGGGGTTGGCATAAACTGACAAGAAGGAACTTACCAAATCAGTACCGAAATTCTCGAAGAAGTTGGCGAAACCCTCGTTCAACCAGGTGTAAGTCCAGGACAGAGGTCCCACTTCGTTACCGAACCACTGGTGAACGTTCTCGTGGCAGATGATCCTGCCTACATTCTGCTTGGTTGATGTTGTTGTCACTCCTTCCGTAACCAGGAGAGCCACTTCTCTGGAAGCAAAGAGATTCATGTTAAATTGGAGGTTTTTGCAAAAAAAAATTGTTGCATTAAAATTCAAATATGTAGAATCCACGAGTGGTGAGTGGCTAACACATTGCTGACCACCTAGGAGAGAAGGACCAAAAAAATATGAATGGAGTATGTGAAATATTTAGGAAGGAAAAACTAATGCCGGCCAAGTGCATGTCTAACAACGCACAATGAAGCAAAAACAAACTTAACATTTTAGTTGAAAAACATATTCATCGATTTCTGTACGTCACGGTCACTTTTCCAATTGCAAATGTACGTTGGTCGAGTTTAACTCATTAACTTGTAAAGCCTACTTAGCTGTAATAGATTTCTTTTTAATTTTGTTATACATGTATACTACTGCCATGATTTTTTTCACATGTCCAAAAACAACTATTTAGCGGGCAGGGGGATCCGCACTTGACTCTAAGAAAAAATAGCAATTTAAAGCTTAATATTGCGCAAACGATTATTAAAAAAAAAATGTTTTCCGGTGAAAACAATTTTTCTTTTTTGAAAAATCATTGTGCAATATTTTTGAACGGCCTATTCAACGATACCCCACACCATGGGATAGATGAGAAAAAAAATATCATCCCCACTTTACATGCAAGGCTACATATAGCCCTTGCACGTAAAGTGGGGATCTATATCTGATATATATTACTATACTCTATTATTATTATATATATTTTCAAGATTTTATTTAACGACTTTGTCGGCGTGATTATTATTGTATATACCCAAAGTATATAAGCCAAATTACAGCTTTCTAGTACTAAGAGTCTCTGAGCTAAGCCGGGAACAGACAGACCGACAGACGGAATGGCGAAACTATAATGGTTCCTTGTTGACTACGGAACCAAAAAAGGATATGACTACTTAGATGAAGACTAATATAGATTGATTTATGAGAGAAAATGACTATGCAGCAACATTTCAACCCTAAATAAATTATAAGCAGCAGAATGATGATGTGCCGATATGAGAGAATAAAGGCAAATAATTTCACGTTTGTTCTATCCATGTGTCAATTCAAAGACAATTGCATGATGGTAATGATTGTTTACGGTTTTACTCTCGTGTCCATGTTTTTAAATTGCGTCAATACCTGTTTTATGTTTAGGTCGTAATCATAGCTGACTGCCAGCCTTTTAATGATTACAAACATTTATTTTTAGGCGAACCTAACCCAGATTCGCCGCAGGGATTCAAACTCAAAGCATTTATTTTAATTAATTAAACCAATTACAGGCACTTTTGAATTGTTAAATACACCCATTCCAAAGCGTAGTAGATTCCGTAGAAGAACGGGCAAGAAACTCCTTGGAATTTTTTTTTTTTTTGGGTGAGATGTTTTGAAATAACTTCTCCCGCACTGGGCGGAGCTGGAGAGTGTGTCAGACTCTTACTGACTAAAACCCATCCGTGTTCCTTCCGTTGCCTGTGTTGCAGGGGCCTCGGTAACCTTTTCGGACTTTCCCGCGACCCCAGCAGGCTTCGGCCCTAGTGGACCCCTACACTTGTGTTGACATCTCTTTGAGGCGCGCGTGGAACACAACGCGCCGTCGACCCGGGCCTGATCCTTATAGGACGGCGAGCTACCTATTGCTCACCGTCCGCAAGCCAGCGCCTACGGTGGCAGGAAATCCGCCTAGGATTCCCGACGCCTAAGGCGTCTCCTGCGGAACTCCATGGACTTCGATTCATTAACTGTATATACTAGGAATATTATTGTATGTTCTACCTATCTATCAACATTTATTGCTTTTATTTCAGCCTGATGTAAAAATACTCTCTCGGCAACTATGTAGCGTCATAATTCAATTCAATTCACATTTGCCTTGCAGATTTGTTCTATGAGCGGCTTATGAAACACTTCACTGGATCGCTACTCTGTATTTATGGAATAAGTAACTTTATTGCCTGTTTATTACTTGTTCCGTCTCCAGTTAGTGGGTACTAGAGGGGTATTAGAATCGTTTTAAATGTAAACGCTTTGAGACTGACGGGAAGTTGTTCAGTAGAAGTGTTAAGTTATATTAATTGGTCAAGAACAGCTAATGAGACAGAATTGATTTTCTATTTTTTGACTAGGAATCGGTTTCGCGTGGGGTTTTTTTTGGGTGCGAAATTATCAAATAACTTCTCCCGCTCTGGGCGGAGCGGGAGGGTGTGTCAGACTTTTACCGACTAAAACCCACACGTATTCCTTCCTTTGCCTGTGTTGCCAGGGGCCTCGGTAACGCTTGCGAACTTCCACCGATTCGGAGTCAAACAATAGAAAATCAATTGTGTCTCATTAGCTGTCCTTAAACAATTAATGTTAAGATATATTTGAAAGTTTCAAAATACTCCTGTATTTAGGATCAGTATTATGTAGTATGGAAAATTAATATAATAATATATTTTATGTTAGGCGCCACTGACGCGTGCATTCCGCAGTCTCCACCTCATAGCTAGTGACACGCACCTACGAGTATTCTGCTGTTGTCTGAGTGAGTTCACAAATAATGCATTGTTAGGATCAGAATTTAGATAAGTACACCATGACAATAAGTTACCCTGTAAAGATAGATGTAAGTTGAAAACAAATTTTCAAAGTTAAAAAAAAAAATATAAAAAAAAAATACTTAGTTTTTTTTTTTCAAACTTTTATTTGAACACTTTGCCGGCGTGATTTACACATATTAATCATGCCGGCAAAGTGGTCCCATGCCAAATTACAGCTTTCTAGTAGTAAGCGTCTCTGAGCTAAGGTGTGGAGATGGTGAAATTGGCCAAATGTCGGCCCACGCACAATGAAGGTTTCCGTAGTTGGGATGAATTTATCCCAAAAACAAACTTATCATTGTAGTTGAAAAACATGTTCTCCCATACATCGGTATACGTCACGGTCAATTCTCCAATTTGTATCGCAAAAAAAGCTGTTTTTATGTGATAAACTACAAATTAATGAAATATTCGGACTTTTCCTTTACTTGTGTTATGAGACCTTGCTTCTTGCCAAATTTCTTGATTCTAGGTCAACGGGAATTACCCGCGTTTTAATTTATTTGCGAGTATTAAAATATGTCGCATAAATTGCCGTATTTTTTTATTGCGTTGACTTTAGAAGCTTGGTTTTTTTAGAGCTCCAAGGGACCGTTGACCTACAATTTGATATTAATTTCAACTCTAAACCCTTTCAAACCTTTTTTCTCAAGAACGCGTAGAACTCCTACGCGTTCCTGAGAAAAAGGGGTTTTGACAGGCTGACAGACAGACAGACAGGCAGACAGACGGACAATGAAGTGATCCTATAAGGGTTCCGTTTTTCCTTTTGAGGTACGGAACCCTAAATAATTTAATTGTTTCTTCCCATTAATTCATAGGACAGGGTCTTCTGAGCTTTTACATCAGTTTTTAATAGTTTTTTTTTGATATTTTAATGCAAGCTGCATAACTTTGTCTACCAATACACTTAAGAGATAAAAATAATAAACATAAAATGAAGGCCTTGAATTTATTTTGATTCTTATAAACGTAGTTTTTCAACTCAACGCTACTTGTTACAACAGGCACATTTTATGACGTCTTGTGACGACTATTGACATACGATAAGGAGCCATAAATTGGAGTATTTATGGCTTATAATAAAATATTTCTCTTCTGCTTCGTAAGTACATTAACACTTATTTTATTGCCGTTTTTACGGAACTCATGAATCACTCAGACGAATATAAACTTTCACAGCTTTCTATTACAGTTCAAAATTGGTTGTTTGGAAAAAAAATATCAGATTAATTTCGTATAACTTTATGAGAATATAAGAACAATAAATGTATTTAATATCCTGCTCCTGAGAGTTCTTACTGAAGAAGGCTTGAAGAAATTATTACCAACATGAAACTAAATAAATTGTTTGAAAAGACTTCTTCGAAGAATTTAAAGACAAGTGGTGTCGTTCACAAGATTATATGGTGTATATATTTTGTTGCAGTAGTGTCGGTAACAAAATATGATACCGGCTCCAATAGTAGCCTGAAATGCCTTGTGTTAAAATCACAGAAATCAATACAATTTTATTTGTTGTAGGTACCCTTTTTAACAAGGCACCTTTTTATTGAATTCTTGATGAAAAAGCCCAAAATCACTTGGCCCGACCTGAGAATAAACTCTGGACCCTTGCTTAGACGTCGTACTGGTGAACACTAGACAATTTTTTTTATTTGCGATTATGAATGGCATCTCGTAGTTGACCTTGAGAGGTCATGACTACTCAACCGGACTATCCTGTGACTGCCTTAAGCGGACTCAAAGCCTCCAGTCAGGTTTGAATTTCTTACATTACTAAGCGACTGCACGCTAAGGGCACCCCCTGTGGGTTACGAACTTCGGCTTAAGGCGTCGTCGGGGGGAGGACAGCAAGGTGGGACAGGCTGGATCAGAACTGGTGAACCACACTAGACCAATGACTCGACTTTGGCTTTATATCGACGGTATAGTATTACAAACGCCTAATAAGGAGGGGCTTGTGGCTAAGTAATAAAAACCGCACGCGTCAATATATCAGGATAAGCTACGCTTGACGCTGTTGGTCCGTAGAAGGGTGACCAACTTTACATACCAAGACCCCTCCGTGCCTCAGAAAGCACGTGAAGCCGATGGTCCCGGCCTTCATTCTTGGATCTTTGACAGTCGTTACGGGGCGTCAGAAGCCCGAAAGTCTGACAACCATGGGGTACCGTATTACCCAGTAACTGGGTTGTGGAGGTCAGATAGGCAGTCGCTCCATGTAAAATACTGGTATTCAGCTGCATTCGGTTAGACTGGAGGCTGACCCCAATGTAGTTGGGAAAAGGCTAGGCAGATGATGAAACGCCTATTATGGTAGGTTTCTTAGATATTCATTTGCATGCTTGCAACCCAAAATGTGTCGAATTTCATGAGACAATTAACTGAAGCAATTTTATCCCGACAATTAATGTCGTATGAAGCAGCAACTGTTCGTGAGAAAACACACTCGAAACGACAACAAATATAATTGTAAAAATCGTTCGATCGATCGTTTGACGGGATAATGGCCCCTGATCCCTTAATACATGGGACTAAAAACTTGTCTAGCGAAATGTGAGTTTCACCCCTATCTCATCAAAATCCGCCTATAATGTTCCCACTGCTGGGTCACAGGCCTCCTCTCGGTGAGAGGGAGTGGGCCGTGTAATGGATCCACCCCAGGGCAGGTTGGTAGATGTCACTTGTCTTTGAAATGTTTGTTCTAGGACATGCCGGTTTCCTCACGATGTTTTTCTTTTAGTAGTTAAGCGCCTGCTTGGGTTCGAACCTACGACCTACAACTCGTAAGTCAGGGTCGTTACACTGGGCCACCAAAGCTCAACGCCCCTACCCCCCCCCCTCACCCCTACCTACTCTTGTGTTATGTTATCTGCATAATTAAAATCATAAATTCACTAACAGACAACGCACAGTCCAAACTGTTGGGTTCAGAAGCTTTAAATTTTGCACAAGGGTTCCTTAAATCTGCTAAGACAGGATTTTTGAAAATGTAACCTGGGTAGGTATAGGTTAAATGGTGGATGAAAGTTTGAGGACAACATCGACATTTTAGGCAAAGGAATTTCGTGCTTCGGGTTTTAAAAACTACTATAAAAATCACATACCTATAGATAACCAATCCCCAGTTCTCCATAGCACCAGCAGCGAAGTCAGGAACAGCAGCCTTATCCAACTTCGGGAACTCGTATTCAAACTCAGTGTATTTCTCCAACTCTACCATATTTCTCTGCCCAAATTCCAGGGCAAACCATGCCGTGTTTTGGGTACCAGGTCTGGAATACACTTTGAAGGGTACGCGATACAGGTCCTTGTAATCAGACTCCATTTGGTTGTCGATGTGTTCCAAGTTCGATACCAGGTACGCCAGAAGATATGTGGACATCACTAAAGTGTCTTGAAATTCATGCTTGGTGTAGCCGGTTACTTCTGGTCTATAAAAATAAGGAATTGTTAGAACTATGCCTCGTTGGTCTAGTGGCCTCAAGCGCTACTGCTGATCATGAGGTCCTTGCTTCGATACCTAGGTCCGGCTAAGGGTTATTGGTTTTTGCCATTAGGAATTCCTCAGTAACAGCTAGAAATCGGGACTTGACGGTGACGGTGGACTTAAACATAAGTGGTAAAATGTGGCTCTGCCAAACCCATCGCGGAAGCAAGCGTGATGTTATATTGTCTTTACAGTTTTTTTTTTTATTTTCTCTTATTAATTTTTTCGGATCGTTGCAGTTTTCGCAAAATATCATTTTTTGCAATCCGGGCAAATAGAAGTTAATGTTTTTGACATGGATTGGGATGATTATTCAATAAAATAATTGGGGCCTGAAGTAACATGCTGAAATTTTGTTGAGTAACGTAACTATTTTCTTTGTAACGCGCAGATTTCAGTGACTTTAAAACCTGTTATTACGCCTGCAAATAATGCAAGTAAGTTGTGCAAAAATCCTCCGCCAGCGTCCTCGGTACAATGCCCCGAGGGCCTTTTTTAGGCTTAACTTAGTTTTAATTTAATTTAGTTAATGTTAATAATCAACTTGTAATTTGGTTATGTAAATAAATATCATTGGTACAAATGTATATTAAACTAGAACGCGTACAAATCAATTATATATGTGAATATTAAAGTATTGTACTAAAATAGTTTATAAAATATATTCAGGAAGTAATGCCTTCCGAAAGCATAAAAAAACGATATTGCTTTCAAAATGCTTAAGATATTTTCATGATTTTTTGTTGTATAACAGACTTTTTTGTTATCTATAATATTATATCTGTGATGTTTTCAAATATTCATAATTTCGTTACTAAAAATAAAATAATGTTTATTTATCTCCACAAATTACGCTCTTATACTAGTTATATTTAGTTGACAGGTATTTTGAGAACATTCTATAATTAAATACTCCCTTTGAAATTGGACGGCGTTTACCCGACCCTTAAATTGATCAAATTACAGGTATTACAGGCATACTTTTCTAATACATAGGTAATCAGCCTATAATGTTCTCACTGCTGGGACACAAGCCTCCTCTCTGTGAGACAGAGTGGGGCGTAATCTTTTAAATTATGACGTACGTACAATTAATTTCTATTTAATAAATGATTTTAAAGCATGCTGCTTTTCATATTGTATGTGAACTTTGTAACTATTATTAAGATCTTGTGATAAAGAAAGATTAGATCTTGTGATTATAAAGATTTGAAGATTGATAGATAGATTTTTGATTTGATTTGATTTTTTTTTTTAGATTTGTCTTGTGATTCTTATAAACGTAGTTTTTCAACTCAACGCTACTTGTTACAACAGGCACATTTTATGACGTCTTGTGACGACTATTGACATACGATAAGGAGCCATAAATTGGAGTATTTATGGCTTATAATAAAATATTTCTCTTCTGCTTCGTAAGTACATTAACACTTATTTTATTGCCGTTTTTACGGAACTCATGAATCACTCAGACGAATATAAACTTTCACAGCTTTCTATTACAGTTCAAAATTGGTTGTTTGGAAAAAAAATATCAGATTAATTTCGTATAACTTTATGAGAATATAAGAACAATAAATGTATTTAATATCCTGCTCCTGAGAGTTCTTACTGAAGAAGGCTTGAAGAAATTATTACCAACATGAAACTAAATAAATTGTTTGAAAAGACTTCTTCGAAGAATTTAAAGACAAGTGGTGTCGTTCACAAGATTATATGGTGTATATATTTTGTTGCAGTAGTGTCGGTAACAAAATATGATACCGGCTCCAATAGTAGCCTGAAATGCCTTGTGTTAAAATCACAGAAATCAATACAATTTTATTTGTTGTAGGTACCCTTTTTAACAAGGCACCTTTTTATTGAATTCTTGATGAAAAAGCCCAAAATCACTTGGCCCGACCTGAGAATAAACTCTGGACCCTTGCTTAGACGTCGTACTGGTGAACACTAGACAATTTTTTTTATTTGCGATTATGAATGGCATCTCGTAGTTGACCTTGAGAGGTCATGACTACTCAACCGGACTATCCTGTGACTGCCTTAAGCGGACTCAAAGCCTCCAGTCAGGTTTGAATTTCTTACATTACTAAGCGACTGCACGCTAAGGGCACCCCCTGTGGGTTACGAACTTCGGCTTAAGGCGTCGTCGGGGGGAGGACAGCAAGGTGGGACAGGCTGGATCAGAACTGGTGAACCACACTAGACCAATGACTCGACTTTGGCTTTATATCGACGGTATAGTATTACAAACGCCTAATAAGGAGGGGCTTGTGGCTAAGTAATAAAAACCGCACGCGTCAATATATCAGGATAAGCTACGCTTGACGCTGTTGGTCCGTAGAAGGGTGACCAACTTTACATACCAAGACCCCTCCGTGCCTCAGAAAGCACGTGAAGCCGATGGTCCCGGCCTTCATTCTTGGATCTTTGACAGTCGTTACGGGGCGTCAGAAGCCCGAAAGTCTGACAACCATGGGGTACCGTATTACCCAGTAACTGGGTTGTGGAGGTCAGATAGGCAGTCGCTCCATGTAAAATACTGGTATTCAGCTGCATTCGGTTAGACTGGAGGCTGACCCCAATGTAGTTGGGAAAAGGCTAGGCAGATGATGAAACGCCTATTATGGTAGGTTTCTTAGATATTCATTTGCATGCTTGCAACCCAAAATGTGTCGAATTTCATGAGACAATTAACTGAAGCAATTTTATCCCGACAATTAATGTCGTATGAAGCAGCAACTGTTCGTGAGAAAACACACTCGAAACGACAACAAATATAATTGTAAAAATCGTTCGATCGATCGTTTGACGGGATAATGGCCCCTGATCCCTTAATACATGGGACTAAAAACTTGTCTAGCGAAATGTGAGTTTCACCCCTATCTCATCAAAATCCGCCTATAATGTTCCCACTGCTGGGTCACAGGCCTCCTCTCGGTGAGAGGGAGTGGGCCGTGTAATGGATCCACCCCAGGGCAGGTTGGTAGATGTCACTTGTCTTTGAAATGTTTGTTCTAGGACATGCCGGTTTCCTCACGATGTTTTTCTTTTAGTAGTTAAGCGCCTGCTTGGGTTCGAACCTACGACCTACAACTCGTAAGTCAGGGTCGTTACACTGGGCCACCAAAGCTCAACGCCCCTACCCCCCCCCCCCTCACCCCTACCTACTCTTGTGTTATGTTATCTGCATAATTAAAATCATAAATTCACTAACAGACAACGCACAGTCCATTGTTTATTTATCTCCACAAATTACGCTCTTATACTAGTTATATTTAGTTGACAGGTATTTTGAGAACATTCTATAATTAAATACTCCCTTTGAAATTGGACGGCGTTTACCCGACCCTTAAATTGATCAAATTACAGGTATTACAGGCATACTTTTCTAATACATAGGTAATCAGCCTATAATGTTCTCACTGCTGGGACACAAGCCTCCTCTCTGTGAGACAGAGTGGGGCGTAATCTTTTAAATTATGACGTACGTACAATTAATTTCTATTTAATAAATGATTTTAAAGCATGCTGCTTTTCATATTGTATGTGAACTTTGTAACTATTATTAAGATCTTGTGATAAAGAAAGATTAGATCTTGTGATTATAAAGATTTGAAGATTGATAGATAGATTTTTGATTTGATTTGATTTTTTTTTTTAGATTTGTCTTGTGCAATAAAGATTTGAATTGACTTAAATTGAATTAGGCAAGCTACACACTTGTTCGGGATGGCATATTGGATTTGGCAGTATTTGATTTTGCCACCCAGCTGTGCTGATTAATCTCCATTGAACACTAATGCGATCACAACTCGCATCCTGCAGACATAAATAATAAATGATTTTTATTTCTGTAAGTAGGTTTGTACAAACACTTTTACACGTCAATCATATTTTTAAAATAAAGCTAGATGAGGTTGGCTTTTCCTACTTGACTACTCTGAGAAGAAAGGCCGAAACAAACTCAGTCTCTTTTAAAGTCCAGACATAATCTTGTTCAGATCATGTGAAGACCATGTAGATTGGTGTCTGAAATAGTCCTTTTGAGGAAAGATCCACACAGATTGAGTGGTCCTGTCCAGTCAGATAATAAGCCAATATTTGCCCTTGTTTTAAAATCTTACTTATAACATCAGCTTGTTATTGGTACTGCAGAGCAAAGGCGTCTTCTCGTACAGAGATGGCAACATTTAGCATTGATCACCGTGCTTGCTCAAGACGGGTTGGCGATTTCAAACTTATACGAGTATTAACTATGTAGAAAATCTTACTTACTTAAGCGAATCTGTCCTTTTGGGCATGTTACTCTCGACCACACTGTACGTCGGTGGGGAGTATATGGTAGTCCTGAAGATGGCCTTGAGTGAGGGTTCATCATAGCACGGGAACGCGCGGCGAGCGAAGGTAGGCTGCAGTTGAGATGTTATGAGTTTACTGAAAAGTGATAGATTGATCTGAAACTTCTAGAAATATTTTCGTTTCATCTTTTATCTACTCTCATACCGTAAAGTTTTTTATTATGTAGTCAGAAGTAGTACCTCAATGTCAGACTTTATCCACGTGTAACTTTAATAAAAATAAAAAATCGGCAGAAACTACAGAACGACGACGATCCTTTTATATTTCTTTTGCTTCGTTTACGTTCATCAGTATTGTAGGAGGCCTTCCAGTACGCGTTTGCGTTCATACGAGTACATCTAGTCATACACGCACACCAGTTGTAAGTACTACCTACGAACCTAACCTTTCTGAAGAACATCACGAATAAGGTCACTTTATGTCCTTTTAGGGAGTCCCCACCCGGCGTTTCCATTCACATCTATTTTTTATTAGTAGCTTTACATACATGACCAAACCATCTAAGCACTCTTATCAATTTGTTTTCGCTAAATATTCTTTTAAACGGCACTCTTGTCTTATCACATCATTCCTCAACCTATCGTTCATAGACACACCGCACATGCTCCGCAAGGAACGCATTTCCACAGCATTTATTCTACTTTCATGCCTCTTTTTCCACACCCAACATTTACTTCCATACATAATCGTAGGCACCAGCACATCATTGTGAGCAACTGAGCAGCTAGTCGAGCTTTTTGGAACATCGACTGGTTGGTCACAATCGCATATGTAGCACCATTCGCTTTATTTCCCGCATTTACTATCCTTTTCACATCTTCATCAATCTTTCCATCTCTTATAGAATCCCCAAATATACAAATTGATTCACTTTCTCAACATTCTTATACCAATATGTTTGTACAATATGTAAATTCATGGATTTAACTTAATATACTGCCTAAGAAGAAGGGTCCATGTTCAATATTTATGTTTAAACATTCTTGTGAACTTAATTCTAGTATGATAGAAATGCCAGCTAAACCCAGTATTATTTGCAGAAATATGAATAATGCATTATGGTCGCCTTTTTTTTTTTGGGTGGGAATTATCAAATAACTTCTCCCGCTCTGGGCGGAGCGGAAGGGTGTGTCAGACTCTTACTGACTAAAACCCACCCGTATTCCTTCCTGTTGCCTGTGTTGTCAGGAGCCTCGGTGACCCTTTAGTACCTTCCCGCGACCCCGGCAGGCATCGGCCCTAGTGGACCCCTACATTTGTGCTGACGACATCTCTTTGAGGCGCGCGTGGAATACAACGCGCCGTCGACCCGGGCCTGGTCCTTACCGGACGGTGAGCTACCCATTGCTCACCGTCCGCAAGCCCGCGCCTACGGTGGCCGGAAATCCTCCCGGGATTCCCGACGCCCAGGGCGTCTCCTTTGGCGGCTAGGGGCAAGAGGGCGCGAAATTTGCCTATCCCTTAACCGTTCCGCCTCCTCGTTCGCGAGCATTACTGCTTCGCAGAAGGAGGTGTCAGCTGCCCATGCCTGCCATGGCCATGGCCTGAACCAGGGCCGGATGCGAGAGATCTCTGCCACTCCCGCCTTATCCGACACAGAAACCTCCCTAAGCTGCCGTGTCCGGTGAGGTCCCGCGTCAGGCGTAAGGTGAGGATGCCGTGGCGCCTCTCTAGCCACTCCTCAAAGAGGGGACTTATCGCTGCAATTGTGGTGTGCCCAGCACTGGGTTGTGATAATCGCACTCTCCAATCGCAATCTCATTCTCCTACGAGAACATGTATAAATTAATATATTAATTATAATACTTATATTAATTATACTGCTCTCACACTAAACTGCCTCAAGAACCGACTGGACAGATTAAATATCTCCAAGCTATTTGAAACACACGCATCAGCCTGCTAATTAGCTGCTAGTGTGTCCTTAGTTGGTGCTTTCTTATGCTAGCGACAGTTTCCGGGGGGGCATTATCGAAGTGTGCAAGCCACCCCTGCCTGTTTATCCATGTATTTTATATAATATTGGTCAGGCAGGGGACAAAGTTTCTTCATAGTTCAACTAGCACCACTATAGCCACCCAAACCACCCAATATAAAGCCCAATATAGCCCAAAATGTTTTGTTCTGCAATAGTCTTGCACCAACCGTGGATTGTCCTTGGATGCGCTTGCATAGAACATACAGGGATAATCGTCGGTTGGTGCCTCATTCCATTTAAAATTATCTAACGGGCCTCTGCGAGTTGGTTTCGGCCCCTAGTATGCCTACCAAAAGTCTGACCTTATGGTCCCGAGATATTAAAAATATAGTGTATATACAGCTAACTATCTCCAAGATCAAAAACAACTTTGTATTTGTAGGTAATATAATACAATCAAATCATGATGATTTGTGTTTTCAAAATGACGTACCGTTTATGCAATATGATATAGTTGACATGTTACTTATGAGACATATCATACTCGTATAGTGGAGTACTCACAATAATAACAAATTAGCAGCCTAAATTGCCAAAATATTCAGCCATGCCGAGTTTAATGTCTAGTAATTATATTTTCCCCGCACGACACCGATTCGGAGTCAAACAATAGAAAATCAATTGCGTCTCATTAGTGGTCCTTGACCAATTAAACCTTTTTACGGCATATGGAATGAGAGTCTGGACTTATAAGTAAGTGTACCCATTGAGTTAATAGATTAGTAATATCTCAAAATCAAGTAATTTTAATTAGAATATTCATGGCTAGCAATCTAAATACTGAAAGTATTTAGATTGCTAGCCATGAATATTCTACTCTACCTACTTAAAATTACTCCATATAAAAATACTTACTAAGTTGTCCCGTCACTTGCGTACGTTGACACGTAAATACCGAACATGTTCGCAGCGTACTGGCCAACATAATGCTTGATCCTAATAGTATGCGGCTGTAGTATGGTCATCGTTTGGTTCAACGTAATCCTGAACAAATGAGTATCGTTGGGGGCCAATGTATGGCTTTCGTACAAGTTGACCGTCGGTAGTCCGTCGCTGAAGACTTCAATGTCTTCGGCATTTATTTCCATTTCCATAGCATGGAGGACTATTTGGTTGGTGGTGACTAGGGGTATGATCCTAATGTCGACTGCTCCGGTGAAGTATTCTTCATTGTCTGGGTTGAGTGTGAGTGTGACGTCATAGAATGTTGGGATGGTATCTCTGGGGAGAACGTATGCAGCTGCCCGTTGCTGCTTAGTCAGAGCGGATAAGAGCTCAGTTGAGGGCTCAGCTATGGGTACAGCTAATGCCGCCCCGATGACTGTTAGGAGTGCTAGTAAATACATTTCTGAAAAAGAAGAAACAATGGAATTAGATAGTTATTACGTGACCAAGAAAAATGGAATACTAGATAAACTTTCATCAACTATCCTTTGATTTCTAAATTAGTTTTGGATGACTGACTTTTTTTTTTTGGATGGGAAATCATGAAATCCGCCCGGGATTCCCGACGCCCAGGGTGTCTCCTGCGGCGACTAGGGGCGAGAGGGCGCCAAATTTGCCTTTCCCTCAACCGTCCCGCCTCCTCCTTCGCTTGGATGACTGGCTGTGATTTAAATACAGAGTTTGGTAATGCCTGTCTCATAATGGGCCTATTATGTTCCCACTTCTGGGAAAGAGGCCTCCTCTCTTTGAGAGGGAGTGGGCCTTAATCAGCCACGCGGGCCCAGTGCGGGTTAGCGGATGTCACATGTCTTTGTGGTTGTAGGACATACCGGTTTCCTAATGACGTTTTCCTTTACAGTTTTGAGAGCAGTGGTAATGAAATAATTTACATAAAGTAAAATACCTGCTTGGGTTCGAACCCACGACCAATACAATTCGCAAGACTCGGCGGTTACGTTAGTGCCTTGAAAATATACACTATTACCTCTTTTTAAACAAGAAAGGTTTACTAAAACGAAGCTATGCAGTGTTTATTATATTATCAAAGATAAAGTGTTAGTTCGTCATAATCTACAGCCCCACTTCACCCACTGCAGGGCCTTTTATTGCTTGTGCCAATCCCTTGCCCCACTTGTTCCCACGCTCCAGTGCCAGTATGAATTACTTATAAACAATTAAGTTGGCAAATCATAAGAATCAGTTTAGGTACAGCCTGATTCAAACTTTGCAGATCAGAACATGAGGCGAGTCGCTGCGCAGTAACAAATTCAAGTGTCAGCGGGAGTAAGGGGTGCGGTACTGCGTAGCGAGTAGCTCACTTCAGAGCCGCCATCAGGTTTGAATCGGGCTGCAGGTACAAAAATAATAATAAAACTAATTTACATATTTCAGTAACGTTTTGTTCATGATTAAATTGTAATGATAAACAAAAACTGTGTTAATGACATGCATTTTAATCACTTAAAATATTATAAGATTAGCTATCAGATAAGATCACAGTGACATACAAATTAGCACGCGACTAATAAGTATGATATAAGTACCTACTACACAAAAGATCAGATAGGCAGTCGCTCCATGTAAAATACTGGTACCTATGCAGCTGCATCCGGTTAGACTTTTTTTTTTGGGTGGGAAATTATCAAATAAATTCTCCCGCTCTGGGCGGAGCGGGAGGGTGTGTCAGACTCTTACTGACTAAAACCCACCCGTATTCCTTCCTGTTGCCTGTGTTGCCAGGGGCCTCGGTGACCCATTAGTACCTTCTCGCGACCCCGGCAGGCATCGGCCCTAGTGGGCCCCTACCTTTGTCCTGACGACATCTCTTAAAGGCGCGCGTGGAATACAACGCGCCGTCGACCCGGGCCTGGTCCTTACCGGACGGTGAGCTACCCATTGCTCACCGTCCGCAAGCCCGCGCCTACGGTGGCCGGAAATCCGTCCGCGATTCCCGACGCCCTGGGCGTCTCCTGCGGCGGCTAGGGGCGAGAGGGCGCGAAACTTGCCTTTCCCTCAACCGTCCCGCCTCCTCCTTCGCGAGCATTACTGCTTCGCAAAAGGAGGTGACGGCTGCCCATGCCTTCTCGCTCCGTACCATGGCCTGAACCAGGGCCGGACGCGAGAGATCTCTGCCGCCGATCGCCTCCACGAGGACACGGTGGTGCTCTGCCCAAGCCGGGCAGACCTCCACCGTATGCTCCACCGTGTCCTCCGGGCGATCCACACAGTGGTGACACCCGGGCGTTTAAGGCCTTATCCGACACAGAAACCTCCCGAAGCTGCCGTGTCCGGTGAGGACCTGCGTCAGGCGGAAGGTGAGGACGCCGTGGCGCCTCTCTAGCCACTCCTCAAAGAGTGGTCTTATCGCCGCAATCATGGCGTGCCCAGCACTGGGTTGCGACAACCGTACTCTCCATGTCGCATACGGTTAGACTGGTTGCCGACTCCAACATAGTTGGAAAAGGCTAGGCAGATGATGATGAAGTACCTACTACACATAATATTACGCCTGCATTCCTCGAAGGGAGACCCAGAGATGTACATACCAACTGATGTGTCTCACATAATCAGCCTATAATGTTCCCACTGCTGGGACACAGGCCTCCTCTCTGTGAGAGGGAGTGGGCCGTAATCCACCACGCGGGCCCAGTGTGGGTTGGTAGATGTCACATGTCTTCGAGTTTTTGGTTCTAGGACATGCCGGTTTCCTCACGATGTTTTCCTTCACCGTTTTAAGAGCAGTGGTGGTGAAATAATTTACACAAAGTAAAGCGCCTGTCCGGGTTCGAACCTACGACGTACAAGTCGTAAGTCGCGGCCGTTACCACCCCACCACCACCACCGGTCGACTGATGTGTCTAAAGAAGAATAATTAATTTTATCAAAGGTACAACAGCAGAGAGTTATTTAAATCATTATTCATTTACTTAAGTATAGAAGAGTAGTTTTGAAAAGACTATTACAGTCTATTAATTATTTTGGCAACTGATTCTTTATTTATCTTACCGATTATCTCAAATTCTGAAACATTGATGATTTTAATACTAATTTTGTACCTGGGTATTTTATTTTCGCTATACGACCTCAGTTGGTCCGATAGTTTTTTGAATCTTATTAGAAAAAGGATCGATTGGCATCAAACAAAATTTTTGTGAAAATTGCCCATTTTCTTGCAGACTATAAGTTTTTCAAAATCTGTGAATAGGGATCAAAATTTAAAAAAAAATAAGGACAGTCTCCATGGACAACGATGTTGCCTCTGCTTGGCAGAAAAATTATGTCAAGTAAATATCAATAATGGCAAGAGGACGGGCATTAGCATCCCCTTAAAAGGTAGAATCTCAGTATCTTTTTACTACTACAAGTACACCTCTGCTCAACCCTTCCCCGAAGGGTTGAGCAGAGGTGTACTTGTAGTACATCCACTTTTCGCCGGTTATCTTTAAGTCACACGTTTCATATTAGTAATATTTTGAATTCTGAATTCACCGCGAGGGAAGCCGGTATAGGTCGCCAGTGCTTCATAAAAATATGGCTTAAGATCTTTCTTGAAAGCACGTCTTCCTTAATCAGCAACGTATTATTATTTCAAAAGTGTGTTTGTGAGTTGGTAACGCAGTCACGTCCCTAGGGAAGGAATGCACCGCTCCAAATTTGCATAGATGATGCTGCCATCCTCTATTCAAGGTGTTAGTACTCCCAGAATGTAGAACTGAACCACGTGACTTGAAGTTTGTGTTACTTTGGTACCTAGGTTATAGATGTCACTAAGGAAGTGAAGACAGAAGGGCAAAGGAAGAGCTAGATATATTATATTTATCATAATCAGCCTATAATGTTCCCCAAACTGGGACACAGGCCTACTCTCTTTGAGAGGGAGTGGGCCGTAATGGTATCGTAGATATCACGTTTTCGAATGTACCCTATACATATTTTAAATTAAACAGGGAGATAGATGGGGGCCCGTGTCTAAATATTAACAGTCGCACGGTTCGATCGAAGGTTAAGCTACTCTTGCCGAGGTCGGCTGGTGGATGGGTGCCCATCCATTATACTTCGAGATCCCTCCGTGCCTCAGAAAGCACGTTATGCCGTTGGTCCCGGCTGTCATTCGTAGATCTTTGACAGTCGTTACGGGTATTCAGAAGTTCAAAAAGTCTGACAATCAGTCTTACCAAGGCGTATCGTTTAATCCAGTAACTGGGTTATGGAGGTCAGATAGACTGGTATTCAGCTGCGTCCGGTTAGACTGGAAGCTGACCCCAACATCGTTGGGAACAGGCTAGGCAGATTGATTGATTGACATCTTATTAATTAAATTCGCTTTTCGTGTCAGTCTGTGTGACCGCGTTATTCTTCTAAACTACGCCACGGATTGTGATGCGGTTTTAAACATAATTTTGAAAAATTATTCCGCAAGGTTTATTTTTATAAAACCAGATGATGCTCAGCCTAAATGGAGCCTCTCGGCGGGTTGGCCTCAGCATGAATTTGAACAAGACAAAAGTCATTTACAATTCGCTCTCTTGCCGAGTCCAATGCACATTGAAGGCTCACTTCTCGAAGTTGTGAAGGAGTAGGTCTACCTAGGGCAAGTCATCCAGCTCGGTAGACATCACTTTGAGAAAGAAGCCGACAGTAGTATCCAGTTCGGCTGGGCGTTTCGTTTGGAAAACTTCGTCAAGTCTTCTCGTCACCTATCCTGCAGTGTCTAAAGACTAAGGTCTTCAACCAGTGCGTTCTGCCCATCATGACGTACGGTGCCGAAACGTGGACATCGACAGTCAATCTGGTCCATAAACTCAAGGTCGCCCAGTGCGCTATGGAGCAGACCATGCTCTCTTCGGCTCGGGCTATCTCTTTGAACTAAAGATAAAATCGGGAATGTAATTATCCGAAAAAAAACCGGAGTTACCGACATAGCTTGCAGAGTAACCAAACTGATGTGGCAGTGGGCTGGCCATGTTTATCGAAGGACCAATGGCCGATGGAGCAAACGAGTCCTGGAGACTGCGTATCGTCAAGCATAATGTTGGACGGCCCCCAGCTAGATGAACCGACGACCTTAAGAAGGTCGCTGGGCCAGACTAAATGCGGAAGGCGAACGACAGGGGGTTGTGGCGAAACCCGGGAGAGGCCTAGATAAATAACAGTATGATAATCTGACTGCCAATTACAGTCTTCACGTCTAGAGCTTGTCTGGTATAAAAGTACTGTGGAACAAATTATACGCACTGCCAAATATTCCCAAAGAAAAGAAAACAAAAGAAAAATATAGAAAATAAACATTTGCAGGTAGATCATCAGTTAATACACATGTATTACCATGGAAATAACCTGTCACAATTATATTGGATTTTACATAAAATCTAATATACAACAAGTTATTTCCCTTAAGAGCTAAGATGTTAAAAAAATAATTTAATAACATTTAAATTAAAAGAACACAAAGTCTTTAAGCTTCCATTGCTAACACTTAAAACTAAACATTCACTTTATAATAAAGTTGTGCTGGGGAGTTTGTTCCACCACTTCTTCTTCCCAGCTAAAGCATTAGGAAGTGGTGACGGGCGGGCATTTTTGGGGGACTGTCTTATGTAACTTCGACGTTCGAAAAGTGCTGATTTTCAGCCTAGTTTGAATAAATGACTTTTGATTTTGATTGATTTTGATTTTGAGTAATGTCGTTGTTTTATCAAGTTGTAATAACCGTGAGAAGCAGCAGTTCGCTCTCAATATTAATTATGACAATGTTGGACATAAGGGCAGGTTTAAAGCGCTGGCGGCCAGTTAGACTGGCAGCCAGTGCTGGCTTATAATTGGCCCCCATTGTTATTGACACTGGTATGAATAGAGTGCCCGTCTATTTTTCTAGCCAGTGACCTCCACCCGCGTCCACCTAATACTCCATGGCAGCGGTTGGACCCGTGTAAACGCATCGGGTCAGTCGCTGGCGCATCTCCTTAAAGTGCAAGTGCAGTGGTTTTTGGATTTCGCCTAGCGCCAGTGCACTGACTTCGTGTAAACCTGAGCTTAGAGGGTCTTTTTTTTTTTGGATGGGAAATCATCAAATAACTTCTCCCGCTCTGGGCGGAGCGGGTGGGTGTGTCAGACTCTTACTGACTAAAACCCACCCGTATTCCTTCCTGTTGCCTGTGTTGCCAGGGGCCTCGGTGACCCTTTAGTAGGTACTAAAGGGTCACCGAGGCGGACGGTGTCGCGGGAAGGTTCCCGCAACCCCGGCCGGCAGGCCCTAGTGGACCCCTACATATGTGCTGACGACATCTCTTTGAGGCGCGCGTGGAATACAACGCGCCGTCGATCCAGGCCTGGTCCATACCGGACGGTGAGCTACCCATTGCTCACCGTCCGCACGCCCGCGCCTACGGTGGCCGGAAATCCGCCCGGAATTCCCGACGCCCAGGGTATCTCCTGCGGCGGCTAGGGGCGAGAGGGCGCGAAACTTAGAGGCTTAGAGGAGGAAGCTTAGAGGGTCTAGGCCTATTATCTCGTTTGTGATGAATTATAGGAATATAGGTACCCACAACTGATAAGCACTCAATAGATATTCACAAATAAGGCTAAACCGACAAGAACGCGGCTAACAAATTGAATAAAAGACATGATACCTACCTAAGCTTACTACTAGTTTTGTTATATACGTCAATTACTTAAGAGGTATTAATAGATTTGGAACTAAAATAATTTATAATCATTCCGCCCACCCATCCGTCTGCCGCCCGCGACTTCGCCCACATGACTTTTTTAAAAATAAAAGTCGCCTAAGTTACTCTCTGTATTATCTGCCAGTGAAAGTCCAGTTAAAATCGGTTTAGACAAAGTTTTTTTATAATTGTTGTTTTTTTGGTATAAGTACCTACCGTTCGTATACTTTCATAATTATGCATTTATTAAAAAGCTGTTATTTTGAAATTTCAAACAGACATTTCAATTTTATTTATTTGTAGGTATGTTGTATACATTTATAGACATCCCGGATCTGAAATCGCGAAAAGTTTAGGTACTATCGATATAATATCTTTTAACGCTATTGGATTTAAGTTGATTGAAAGCGTTCGATTATCGTATAACACGTACTTAACGATAATAGTATTATTAATGCTAATAATTCCCTATTATGGTCATAATTATTACAGAGTTTAGTGTAGCGGAAACCTTTTTACCCGACAGAAAAGACAGGGTTATGTTTTTCATGTTTTCATTTTTGTATCTTTGTATGTGTGATTCTTTATACTCTCGAAACACGCTGACAGCTGGTATTAATAAATGTCTGTTACTCGTCTAGATCAACTAGTTTCATTTCTATGAAAGTAAAATGGCGGATTTTACACGTCGTATAACACACTAAAAGGTTGAAAAAAACCCGATTGCAACTAAAAAGTTAAAAACACGATCTCTTTCAAACAGTCTGGTGCAGATGGTGGAATCAAACTCAAGATTAAACCAAAGTAACTGTCACCAACTGTATTAGGCTGCTTGAAAAGTCATCTTGTTTTGAACGTTTTAGTTGCCGTCGAGTACTTTTGCGAATGCTCTTAGGATATTAGCACCTTTTTCTTTGAGTTCAATCCTGCTAATGTTTTTAGAATATAAGCACCGTTTTCTTTCCGCTCAATAACTATAGCTGTATAGTGCGTATATCTCCAGACTTGACACATATAAGATTTAAAAAAATATCAGGCCGAGTGCTGATGTAATTTATTTGCTGCCCAATGGTTTTCTGCCGTCAATGAAATCTAGATTTGTTTTAGTTATTCAATAAGAAAATAGAGTTTGGTATGGGTAATCCTTATGAAATAAATACCCCATCTTTTATTCATAAAACAAATATTTTCAATTGTTTTTTTGTTTATCAATCTAACTTCATACGTAGGTACTTCTCCCAGAGATTATTTTGATATGTGGATTAGACGGCGCATATCTACGTTGATAACGAACACGTATCTATAATATTGATAAGATTGTTTAACAATCCACTTGACATGGCCAGAGACGGCGTTACCCAATCGTTTGAAGAATGTAGTCTAAATATTTTGGTGACTTTTCTGATAGGTAGAATATTCACGCCTTACTCACGTAGGTGCGATCAAGCAGCGATAATGTTAAGGAATTTTCTAATAAATTCCTTTTTCGCATCGCAGGTGCATGTCACATTTTTGAACCATCATTCAAATCGAGGTCTTACTGGCATTCAAAATGTTGGCAATTATGTAATCGGAAAAATTAAAAGGTGCACGTAAGATTTAATCTTAAGATGCTGACAACACCTAAACCGCGGTCACTGTCAGATTGCATAGAAAAGAAAGAGAAGCGCGATGGCACAAGGCTTGTAATTTATTGCAAAATATGAAGCAATTATCTATTTACTCAAAATTGAGTTAAGTAATCGAAAATAAAAATCAACCAAGTTCTGCATTCAAATAAGACGTTCTTGTTATTAATTAAATACGTAACGTATGTTGATTTTTATTGCAGATATTTTGGATTAAAACTCAAGCTAAGAGGTTAGTTTAACGTTAGTTTGTTTCGAGTTTTTTTTTTCAAAACGTGTTTTGGTAACAACCATGTTCTGGGAAATATGTTCAAAATTAACATATATTTTTTCCGCTACCACAAGCTACACAGATTTGGCAATTTTTTTTCTTAAGAGAAGCCTATTTTGGTCAATTGGGTCTGAAGAATAGATCATACTTTTTCCGACGATGAACAAAATGAATTTAGTCAGGGTCGATCTTCAAAGTTAAGCAACACTAGACTAGGTCTGTGGATGAACCATCCATTACATAACTAGACGATTACGTGCCTCGAAAAGCAAGTAAAGACGTTGGTCCCAACTATGATTAGTAAACCTTTGATAATCCTTATAGGTAGTCAGTAATTCGAACTTTTGACAACCATTTCTTCTAAGGGGTATCATGTTACCCAGTAACTAGATTGTGGAGCACAGATAGGCAGTCGCTCCATGAAAAATACTGGTATTCAGTTGCATTCGGTGAGACTGGGAGCCGACCCCAACAAGGCTAGGCAAATGATGAGGTATTTTAAAGTAAATATTTTTCTGCGAATATAATGTGTTCAGCTTGTGGTACGCACCCTCTTGTTACATGTTATCAATCCGATAACAGCTTGTCTTCAAATTGAGATAAAACGCTAACTCGTGAATTAACCAGTTCGTGCTTATAGTACACAATTTCTGAATAAGTCTAAGGGTGTATCCCTAACTAAAGCACGGGGAAGTGGGCGTTTTGGGGCAGTCCCCTCTTATGTAATTTTGATTTTCGAAAAGTGCTGATTCTTCAGCATAGTTTAAATAAATGACTTTTGATTTTAATTTTTATTCACGTAGTAAGCTGGTAACCGGCGCTGACCAGCGCTGGTTGTCAACGCTGGTCGGTGCAGCCAATTTTCATAACTTTTTGCCAAATCAGCGCTAACCAGTGAGAACGGGTGCCTACTAATTTAGATGGAACTTGAACTTATCGGCGACGGTTCGATCTGATTTGGCAAAGAGTATGAAAACTGCCTGCGCCGACCAGCGTTGACAACCAGCGCTTGTCAGCACCGACAAACGCTAGCATATCGGCCCCCGCACCAGTTACAAATTTTCTACGTGAATTTTATGATAAGTAACGCCATCTATTGATGTTGGATTGAACTATAAAAATTTTCTACATGAAATATATAATAAGTAATGCCTTCTATTGATGTTGGAGTGAACTAATAACTTCCTATGTTGCAAGTGACATAATATTACCTCACGTTTACATCCCTATACAAAATGTTTTACTTGATGTCGTGTAAAAAACCTACATAAAAAAATATATTGTTGTTTTAGACATTGTATTGTAAACGATTTTTTTTCACCTTTTTGCCGTTTTTGACAAGTTTTCTACAAGTTTTGTCTACAACTAGTCTTTGCAGCTTGTTTTAGGAAAACCCCCTTGGTGCAAACTTAGGGTAACAAATCCTTACTTTTTTAAGTTTGTAACGTATGTGTGTTATGCCAATTTTCGTACTCAAGAAAATATCAAATTCAAGTGGCAATCTATCTCAGCGACAATCAATGCTAAGAAATTGACAAAAATCTAGATAAAATAGAGATATTTTTGACAAATTGAGATTTGAATTTGAACGTTCATAAAAGTGCGGGAATTTTCTCTGGTACCTTATTAATCACTCTGGTATCAGAACAGAAATGTGGTATTTCCGTACAATAAATAGAATATAATTTCTAGATAATTTTATGAATACCTATTGTTGATAATAAATTAACACTATGTACCTTTTACATTTTTGCTAATATCGAATACGTATTTATGGCTTAATAAAAATTACCTGATATCCTTCAAAGAAGTTAAATTTTAAGCCTCCAGCTAGGCATAACTTTAAACTATGAATGTAATATTAGACAAACTGTTAGTAAAACCTTAACTACGCGTCGTCCAGAACTATAACACATACTCAAACTCAAAAAAAATATTTCAATTAAACCACAGGCACTTTTGAATTCTCAAAGAGTCGGTCTAAATGATCGTCTCTTTGAGAATTCGAGTCAGGAAGTTGAAGCTACTTGCGAGAAGCACGGGCAAGAGACTCCATGGACACTCTTTTGAATCAAGATATTAAAATCCTGGGTACATTGTTCTCTTTGCTTCTATATGTGAGACAATGTACAAAAATAAAATAAAGAAACAATTAAAAATATAAGATTAAAAATAAGCCCTGGCAGTAGTTGTCGTATACTCAAAGTCAAAGTCAAAGTCAAAACATTTATTGCGAACTAAGTGTATAATGTTGGTGTTATGTTAAGATAGTACTTATGATTTAGCAGCCCAATCATTGCAATTATCATTCGCCTGCCCTTATCATCCTTAATTAGCATGCATTATACATTATTATTACTTAATTATTTTCTTTCATATTAGTACAATCAGATTGAGAAGTTATAGTTAAGCCAAAATTAAATATCAATAATAATGAATTTAATACAATTATTCAGCAATATTAATGTCATCATTTTCAGTACTCATCATGTTCATACTTGTCAAAGATGACGTGTTTAAATTAAACTTGTAGGTAAATATATTTTCTCTATCAATATTCCGTATCCTAATTTACGATGTAAAAGATTACAAAGAAGTTATCGAAGGAATATATATACGTATTTTAATTAGTACATTGTAAACATTCATTGCGATATAATTATGCATATCTATTTTAAGAACATAACTTACTTCCCCATAATCCCTTTTATCCTCTTCTCCCTTGTACGATAAGAATAAAATTGTCAAAGGATACCCATACATAATCAGCCATTAATGTTCCCACTGCTGGGACACAGGCCTCATCTCTGTGAGAGGGAGTGGGCTTTAATCCACCACGTGGGCCCAGTGCGGGTTGGTACATGTCACATGTCTTAGAATTTTTGGTTCTAGAACATGCCGGTTTCTTCACGATGTTTTCCTTCACCGTTTTGAGAGCAGTGGTGATGAAATCATTTACACGTTGTAAAGCGCCTGACCGGGTTCGAACCTACGACCTACAACTCGTAAGTCGCGGCCGTTACCACTGGGCCACAACTGCTCTCATTGTATTATATATATTGTGTTTAATAGTGGCAGGTGAATAGATGATGATCATTGTCGATAAAACGTGCTCAATCTCTGTCCATTTTTAAAATTATGGTAAAAAAACACTATCTCTCTCCTTACACATATTTTTAATTTTCTTTGTTCTTTGCACTTGTTTTGTAGTCGTGACCGTGGCGTGCTGGGCACAGTTTGGTCTGTCATCTATACAGGACTGTGGCGGTCAAAAGGTTAATCATTAGGGTGCGTTTCAATGGCGCGGCCACAGGACAGACTTGTAATAATTAGCTTCCTGTCGGCTATGGTTTTTTAATTAGTTTTTAAGCTGTAAGTCTTCAATATTTCTTTAAATGAATAAATAATACCAGATCAGTATGCAAATATTTCTAAGTTGATGTTGGTACTTACATATTATGCCAATACAAAAAAAAACAGACTTACCTATGTATGTATTTACATGAACACTACTATAATAAAACTAAATAAACGACCCACAATATCTATCATATGGAACGTGCCACAATCATTATCATTTGATTAACACAATTGATTAATAAAAGTTATCTGCCACGATTATAATAAGTCTTTAATTTGATACTTGTTGTATGCCATAGTGATGCTTCAATACATTTATATTTTTTATTTATCTTTTCATAAATAGCATAGAAGTAGGAAGATTCTGAGGACTTGAAAGTTGATGCTGACATGGAAAGAGTACAGAGGGCGTTAGCTGTCCGATCCAATAAGCTGGCCCGCAGTTTTGCACGTTGTAAATACACCAGAAGTAAAAATACCTGACTCTTTATAAGGCTTTTTGCCAATCGTTGTACACGTGTACTCTGTGGGTTCAGTATAATAATGCCTTCAGATTCAGAATGTTGTTGGGCTTCCACGTTACTGCAGTACATCAGGATTGTTTGCCGAAGCATATACTGATGGTTTCAATACCATCCTGCGAAAAAGGATTGCGTGCGATTTTTATCACCACGAAAAGGATCAGGCATAGGATCGAGGGGTATCTAATAGTGAACTGGTATTCCAAAGAGAGGAACACGCCTGAGCTCAGTAGTACTTACTCCTACAATAATGTCAAGTTCTAATGAACTTTGACTTGATGAACCAAAAGACAATACAATCCATATTTTTATTATTGACAAAGTAATCAGGATTACACCGAACTTATCTTAATTATTCGGATTATGAAACTTATTTCTTTACTAGCTGCGCCCCGCGGTTGCACCCGCGTAAGTCTCAATCCCGTAGGAATATCAGGATGAAAAGTATCCTATGTTCCAGGTCATAGTTTTACCATGTTCCAAATTTCAGCCAAGCCGTTCGGCCGTTTTAGCGTGAAAGCGTAACAAACAAACTCACTTTCGCATATACTATCGTCATCATCATCTGCCTGCCTTTTCCCAACCACGTTAGGGTTAGCATCCAGTCTAACCGGATGCAGCTGAATACCAGTATTTTACATAGAGCGACTGCCTATCTGACCTCCACAACCCAGTTACTGGGTAATACAGTACCCCTTGGTAAGACTGGTTGTCAGACTTTCGGGCTTCTAAAGACCCGTAACTTCTGTCAAAAATCCACGAATGACAGCCGGGAACAACGGCCTAACGTGCTTTTCGAGGCACGGAGGGTCTTGGTATGTAAAGATGGTCACCCATCTACGGACCAACCGCGGCAAGCGTAGCTTAACCTGATCGATTGACCCGTGCGATTGTTATTATTTAGCCACAAGCCCCTCTTTCGCATATACTATACACATAATATGTATATATGTATAGTTAGGACAGGATTATTTTGGACAAATCGATATCAATATTGGACTGCATATTATGAGTCTACCTTACAAACACACATATATATATATATATATATATAACGAGGTTAGAGGGGGCGCCTCGCTATCAGCATGGTCACACATGGCCGTAGATTAAAAATAACAATTCGAAAACTTGAAGGAACTGTGTATTTATTATTTCACACACACTAATTGCAACAATGTTCAAGGATTGAGCCGATCAGAACAGATTAGAATGGGAAACGCGGTAAATTCGATACAGCACGTGGTTACAATCGAAAGCACGACCGTTCGCCTTTATGTCTCACCAAAGAATTAATGTCCGCTCCCACCGTCACTGTCATTTTCCGCCAGATGACAAATGTCTGTGACTGACAGATGTCTACCGTCAGTCATGTGACGGCTGTCAATTAAATGTCGCCACAGCTGTATCGACCTTACCCAAGTGTCACACTTGACGTTTCCGTTTGATTAATTTACATTGACGTACGTAGCTTCTTAATTTCTTAATCAAGATAAAAGATGGAGCCATGATGATGCCATCGCTGCGACACGGCCATCATGACAACTCACACGTCCTCGTGTGTGGATTCTGAAATAAAGAAAATACCTTCGCACAGTACAATTTTCTAGCTCGGCCTTCCTGACCAATGAGTCAGGATAATTTAACACTTAGGTACTCAAACAAAATAATTTATTTCAAATATTATGAGGGTTTAACACTATTCGTTTTGTCACTACAGAATGCAAAGCTCAGCCAAAATTATCTCAAATCATCAATAATCTCTCCAGGAAAAGAAAAAAATAATTAAGCAGTCGAGCAAAAGTCAAAATTCTACTATATCAGCTCAAAAGCATTCAAATGAAATCCAGTATGCAATACTCTACAATTCAACACTTAAGCCTCCATCCGGCCACTTGGGCTACCTTCTATCGGTACCCATTTCAACATATCGCCTCCATCCGGCGGTATCATCAGCGAGCACCTACATATCCAAGCCAAACGCACGCCACACACCTTCGTGGCCGCACTGCGACGGGAAATGAGGCCCGATTTTACGCCTACGCCTACGAATGGCATGGACATGTAAGCGATCTGAGCGACTTGCATACTATTTTACAACTCGTAACTCGAAGGTCCATCCCCTTCGTCAATTAGATTCCTCGAAGGTCCATCCCCTTCATCATCAAAGTTCATCGCATCGATTTTGTCAGTGTCAGAGTCTTTGTCGTCAGGATTGTCGGCGTCAGGCATTTTTCGTAATCGGTCATGTGCGTATTTGTAAGTTCGGTTTGAGTTAAGAGCTTTAAGGATATAGCGGTCCCCTTCAAGTACTTCTGTAACCTTGAATGGTCCTCTATACTTAGGGTCAAGCTTGGTCTGATTGCGCTCTTCATTTTGTAACAAAACAAAGTCACCTACAGAAAAAGGATTTAATTTAGCTTTAGTGGAATCGAATCTTACCTTATCGTATGCAGAAGCCTTCGCCATATTCTCCACTGCCTGTGATCTGACCTGCTCAATGTCGCATTCTGCTTCGTCATCACCAGCGAGCAACATATCTCCTTCATTATCCTTGCAACCTTACCAACAAGTAGTTCTAGTGGACTGGCCTTCGTTATTCGATTCATGGAGCAGTTGAGCGCGAGTTGCACGTCGGTCAAGGCGTCCTGCCACGAACGTTCACTAGTTTCTACGGCTGTGAGCATATTTTTTAAGGTGCTCATAATACGCTCCACCTGACCGTTAGCTCGTGAAGAACCCGTTGCTATCAAATGAAGCTTAATATTGACAGAGTCACAGTAATCTTTAAAATCTCTGCTGGCAAAACACCGGCCCTGATCAGCGATCAGGCGGTTAGGTGCACCAAAAAACGAAACACTAGCTTTCAAAGCTTTAATGCTGCAGGCTGTGTCAATATGAAGGGTATGGTGAAGCAACACATACTTAGTGAAAGCATCGATTAGCACGAATACGTATTCTTTCCGGTCATTCTTACCGCTTAACTTTCCAGTGGCGTCGATGTGTATCGTGTGCCAGGGTATTGCTACTTTTGGAATGGGGTGCATTTCAGCCTGAATTTTGCCGGTACGTGTTTTAGATATTTTGCAGGTTACGCAATTATCCACAAATTTCCTTACAAACTTCGTCATGTTATCGAACCAATAAAGCTCGTAAACTTTTTCTAAGGTCTTTTCCCATCCCAAGTGTAGCAATCCCTCGTGCACATTATTAATGACAGACCATCTAAATGACCTAGGTACGATTGCCAAACAACGAGTCCTACCTCGTCGTTGAATTTTCCGGTGCAAGATACCTGATAGGAGCTCGTAAGTTTTAGCTACATCAGATGAAAGTTTTCCCTGTCTTAAATCTGACATAAGCTTTGAAAGATCCTCATCTTTCTGCTGTTCCGCCATCAGCCAGTTGTCAGTGAGTTCCGCTAGATTTATTATTTTGGGTTCTACCTTATTAACTGGAGTGTTCTCATCGTTGATATCGCCTGGCAGTGGATTTCTTGAAAAGAAATCGGCATGTGTCATTCGCTTACCGTTACGGTGAACAATACTAAAGTCGAACGCCTGCAGGAACGCCCACCATCGGTGTACGCGTGGCGTCAGATCTAGTTTTTTCCGAGTTGATTGTAGTGAGCTGCAGTCTGTTACCACATCAAATTTGCGGCCGTGTAAATAATGCCGGAAATGTTTGACAGCGTTGACAACTGCGAGAGTCTCCAACTCGTAGGAGTGGTATTTCAACTCCGCGGCCGTCGTTCGTTTGCTGAAATAAGCAACTGCATGCGACTTACCTTCCTTCAACTGAATTAAAACTGCACCGTATCCAACAGCACTCGCATCCGTGTGTAGTTCTGTTTTGAGAGCAGGATCGTAAATCATAAGCATCGGCTCACTGGTCAAAATAGAGATTACCTGCTGTCTAACGGTCTCATGTTCAGGCTTCCAATTTATCCTGCCATGCCCGGAAGTCAAAGCATATAAAGGTGCCATAATTTGGGAAAACCTTACCACAAATTGTCGAAAATATGATGCCAGGCCGATGAACTGCCTTAGTTGTGTTACCGTCTGAGGCGGTGGTAATGCAGTCAAGGAGTTGATCTTGCGAGGATTAGGGCCTATTTGCCCCTGACTGACTTCGAACCCAAGATACTCTACCCTTTGCTTAAGAAAAACACATTTTTGGTAATTTAAGGAAAACCCCTTTTCAGCCAAAACGCGAAGAACGGCTTGAAGTCGCTGAAGCGCCTCCTCAGCATTTGTGGCTACGATGAGTACGTCATCCATGTATACCACAACGTAGGTGTTTACCAGATCCCCAAGAGCATGAATGAGTGCCCTTTGGAAAACCGAAGGGGCATTCCGAAGTCCGAATGGCATTGACAAATATTCAAATTACCCATCAGGTGTAACGAAGGCTATCCGTTCAATAGATTCAGGGTCAATGCGTATCTGATGAAAACCTGACGCTAGATCTAAAATTGAAAAGAAATGTGCTCCATGTAACCTGGCTATTTGGTCAGATTTAAGTGGCAAAGGGAATCTGTCGGGTACCGTGTTATCATTTAATTCACGGTAATCTACACACATTCTGTCGGTGCCGTCCTTCTTTTTTACAAGGAGTATGGGAGTCGCGAAAGGGGATGACCTGCAGCGAATTATGTTAGCCTTCAACAACTCTTCAATTTTACATCTAACAACCTGTCGTTCTTCCAGACTCAGTCTATAAGGGCGTCGATTGACGGTTTTATGGGGATCTATTAAACGTATTTTCATAGGCTCAGTATTAGCAGAGGAGGTAGGAAAACCAGTGATAAACCAGTGTTGAAAAGATTTCAAAATGTCTAACAGTTGAGTTCTATTTTCAGAAGGAACGTCAGTGTCAATCAAGTCAAAATTTGTCTCGTTGTTATCGATCACGTCACAATACAATGACATGTATACTGCCAAACCAAGAGCTAAAACTTCTCGTCCAATCATAATTCTATATCGCAAACAATGGTCAGGCAACACATGCAAAAGAACTTCGAAAACTATCCCGTCAATCTCAACAATAGTTAAAATCTGTACAGTCGAAGTTACAGAGGTTTGTCCAATACCAGTCATAGTCACACTGTCATAAAATCGTTTACCACTGAACTTAGATGAAACAGATTCTTTAATTAATGAACATTCGGCGCCCGAATGACTGAGAGATGCTCACCAGAATGACGTAGAGATCCAGTTGGTGCACCGACGATGCATACGTCCACTCGCTTTTCCTTAGAAGAACCAGCGGCAGCACTGCTGCCCACCTCTTTGCTGCTTCGTTGGGGGCAGTTGGATGCATAGTGTCCTTGTTCATGGCATTGGAAGCAGGTAACCCGGTCAGCCCTCCCTGTGGACTCGTTACTCGAGCTATGGTTGTTGTAAGGAGTTTTGAATCTAAACCGATCCTCTCGTGGCTTCAGATCCTTGTTAGCGCGACAATACATCGACTTGTGGCCTAGTTTCCCACAGCTAAAACATTTGGTAATAGTAGGCGGTCCATTTGGTCGTAGTCGTTTCGCATCAACACCATCACGATCGTCACTAGAGGAAGCGTGTCTCTTCAGAAACGATACGGCCTTTAACTCCCTTTGTAATTCACTACGGGTCTTAATATCCGTGGTAAATGACAGTCTTTGCACACGCGGATCGATCTTCGCAACATGGGCCAAGACTGTAGCGATCGCAATCTGTTCCGTAGTAAGGCCGTTCCATCTAGACATTATAGAAGTCATGAGGGTAGCAGCATATGCGGCTAAGCACTCATTTTCTTTTGGCTTTTTATTATTTAGGTTGATTAGAAAAGAAGCGGTAGTATCACGACAGTCATACCTTGCTATAAACAGCGCCTTGAATTCGCTCCATGTCATGCCAGGGTAAGACACAGATGAGAGCCAAGTTGAAGCTTCTCCTTTGAGCGCGCGACTCAACGCGATCATTAACGATGCGCCTTGACAATGTTGATCGGTCACGCACATGTCTGCAGTTGCTACCCAGGCACAAGAGTCAACGTCCTGTTTTTCTGGGTTGAAATCCGGCAGGCGAAGGCGATCCGTGCCTGACGATGATGTTTGCATTGCTCGTACAGCAGCCATAAAATTGCGGTTCTGCTGTTCTAATAGTAAAAGCCATGTTTCGTCACTTTTGCTACTTTTATATGCACGCGTTTCATTATTACACGAATTCCCGTTCGTCTCACCGTTCGCACCATGTGGGTCGTTAGGGTTACATCCCACTTCTGATAACGAGGTTAGAGGGGGCGCCTCGCTATCAGCATGGTCACACATGGCCGTAGATTAAAAATAACACTTCGAAAACTTGAAGGAACTGTGTATTTATTATTTCACACACACTAATTGCAACAATGTTCAAGGATTGAGCCGATCAGAACAGATTAGAATGGGAAACGCGGTAAATTCGATACAGCACGTGGTTACAATCGAAAGCACGACCGTTCGCCTTTATGTCTCACCAAAGAATGAATGTCCGCTCCCACCGTCACTGTCATTTTCCGCCAGATGACAAATGTCTGTGACTGACAGATGTCTACCGTCAGTCATGTGACGGCTGTCAATTAAATGTCGCCACAGCTGTATCGACCTTACCCAAGTGTCACACTTGACGTTTCCGTTTGATTAATTTACATTGACGTACGTAGCTTCTTAATTTCTTAATCAAGATAAAAGATGGAGCCATGATGATGCCATCACTGCGACATATATATTCACAACAGTCCACAATTATGACCAGGGTCTTGTTACAGCAAACATGGTTGACACATAAAAAAAAAGATTTTTCGCAGTAAATAAGGTTTTTTGATATTTACAGAAGGCGTGCCTTGACGTTAGTGACCCCGAAGACCTGAATCTAATGCAGTCATTAGATTTACGTCTTCGGGGACAAGCAAAATAGTTTTTTGTTTTATTAATAGCTCTCTAGCCACTCCTCAAAGTATATCTTATACTATACTTATCGCCACAATTGTGGCATGCCCAGTACCGGATTGCGGCAATGGCACTTTCCATGTAGGCGTGAGATCCCGCCGGAGCTCTGTCCGCTGTGCCGTGATTTCTCGCAGCAGTGGAGTTACGCCTCGCCTCCTCGCGCCACTCCCATACGTGCGCAAGATCTTTTGCCTCCAGATCCCATGGCGGCAATCCGGCAAAGAGGTTCACCGCCTCACCAGAGACCGTGCGGTATCCCCGGACCAGCCGGATGACCATTACCCTTTGCGCCACGTTCAACCGGTGGGCTGGCCGCCACGCCAGGGAAAGCGCCCACACAAGTGCCCCGTAAAGGGCCATGGACCGCATGACACCCGCGTAGAGCCTCCGGCAGGAGGCGTTTGGACCCCCTAGATTGGGCAGGAGCCGCTTCAAAGCAGCCCCGGCCCGCTCCAATTTGGGAGCCAAACGTCGGAAATGCTGCACGAAGTTCCACCTGCTGGGGCTTAACAGGTTACAGTGGAAAGATTTGTTAGCGGCCACGCCAACATTTGAATATTTTGTATTGAAAAACTCTCAAAAAGTTTTTTCTATTGTAAAGTTAGCAGGCGATTGAAAATTCAGCCATTGTATTCATTGCCGTGGCGTCTAAAGTCGAATTATTAATTCATTGTAGTAATCACACATTTTTTTTTTGGTGGGAAATCATCAAATAACTTCTCCCGCTCTGGGCGGAGCGGGAGGGTGTGTCAGACTATTACTGACTAAAACCCACCCGTATTCCTTCAGTTTCCTGTGTTGCCAGGGGCCTCGGTAACCCTTTGGTACCTTCCCGCGACCCCGGCAGGCGTCGGCCCTAGTGGACTCCTACGCTTGTGCTGACGACATCTCCGGGGGTCCACTAGGGCCGATGTAAGACATAAAACGTAATCAAACATGTGCTGGCTGTCACTTTGTGTAATAAAATGGTCATATTTATTATATTCTAGACGTTCACACTTATGATTATACGTTTAATTTAAATTTAACACTTATATAAATCGATTAAACTAAACGATCACCATTATAATAAAAATGACCATTTTATTACATAGTGACAGCTAGTATATATAAGGGCCTGTGCACGCCACGTTTCTAAAACGCGCCGTCGACGCGCGTTTTAGAAACGCGCGTCGACGGTGCGCTTTTATCCTACAGGTCTACAGGCTGCGTCTGACTCGCGTGCGTATCGCGTCTATATCGCTACAAACGCGCGTCAACGGCGTGTTTAAAAAACGTGGTGTGCACAGGCCCTTAGATTACTCCAGTGAATTAATAATTCGACTTTACATCCATAGTATCGCCTGGTCCCCTTTCAAAACTCACCATTGCCTGGCCCCAATTCAATTGAAGGGCGGGCGTTTTTGGGGGACTGTCATATGTAACTTTGACGTTCGAAAAGTAATGATTCTCAGCCTAGTTTGAATAAATGTCTTTTGATTTTGATTTTGAATTCATATAATTCAAAGTACACAAACTGCACAAACAGTCTCCACGATGGATTATTTTATGTATTTTCTTCAACGAACTCGTATTCGATTAAGTTACGTTTCTGATTGTCTTTAAAAACCCGGCCAAGTGTGAGTCGGACTCGTACACGAAAGGTTCTGTACCACCGTACAATATATACCAAGTCAAAAAAACACGTTTCTTTTATTGGTGATCCCTTTATTTTTTACTTTATTTTATTTTTATTATTTGTTGTTAGAGCCGTAATATAAATACACACGGAAAGACAGCGGAGGCTGAGTAATAGGGTTCCGTTTGGTACCCTTTGGGTATGAAACCCTATAAATATTGGGACATTTAGAATTTCTCATTTATCGTTGGTAAAATTGGAAACAAAAATCTGAAATACACAAGTGCTACCCTACAACGAAAACGCAACCCGTAACACAGCAACCAATTTCTCATCCATTCGACCAACCGGTATAAAAATTACCGATACAAAAGAATTTGAATGTGCACTTACTGTATCCCAAGATACGGGTGGATTGTGTGAGGAATGATATGAAACAGAAGGGAGTGAATGATACCGTGACACTTGACAGGGGGGAATGGAAGAAGACAACGTGTTACCTACCACAAGTAACAAGGAAGGAAGATGATTACTTATTGTAACTGTTTGAAACAATATTCAGGCACTCACCAGAACTTAAATCTTCCAAGAATGTCACATCACTAATAAAAAATGAAACAAAAGAAAATCAGACAGACGTTGGTTTTCAGAAATTAATAGATGCAGACTACAGAATAAAGATAAAATACCTCTGAAGTTATAAGTACAAAATTGCAATCTAGCCTCACGTTTTTAAAACAATATGATAATTAATAATATGTATGGCTGTTTACTTTTACAGCAGATATAAAATTGTGTATTTATTACTTTTTAAACACAACACGCGCTTGTTTATATTGTAATTTGAACCTTTTGTTTATGCCCATAAATGTCACTTTAACGTGCGTTCATGATTTGCAACAGTTACGAGTATTTTATGTACCACTTATAATCTTTTAATACTAGTAACATTGTATTCGTTGACATATATTTGTCGTATTTACATATAATACGGACTTCTTTGTTGCTGGAAAGTATTGCTGTTTCATCATGCTTTTATGGTGATTGACATGACATATTATTATTTTATTACAGTTTAATTCTTAGAGTTGCACAATAGCACAAATTTAAGCAATCCTTATTCGACATTGGCGCCGATTCCCTTGTTCACAAACTAAACTGCATTAAAGTTCAGTGCATCTTTTTTTTTATATTTCATTAAGAAAAGGACAGAAGATCAATTTTAGTTTAGTTCTGTCAAATAATTCAACGCTTGACGTAAATAGACGTAATTTTAGTAGGCAAGTTTTTAATCACGCCTAAACTTGTATGGAGTAGTGACAGGCACTGATTCATTTGACAGGACTAAACTAAAATTTATCTTCCGTCCTCTTCTTAATGAAATAGAAAGAAAAAGATGGACTGAACTTAAATTTAGTTTAGTTTGTGAACAAGGGAATCGGCACCATTATCTAATATTCAACTACTGATTTCTTGGGTGAGTTTTATAGAAAAGCCACCGAGAGTCGTATATTTTACTAGAAAAAAAAAGAGCAAGCCTTATAGTAGTCGATATGATGACATTTGACATCTCACCTTGGTAATAAGCAACTGAGCAGCGACAGAAATTAACCTCAGAATATAAAAAGCTAAGTGCTAAAGTATTTATTCGAATCAATCAATCAACTCAGTATAAAACAGTCTACTGCTGGACATAGGCCTTAGCAGGCTGCACCACAACACCCTGTCCTCCGCCTTCCGCATCCAGTCTGACCCAGCCACCTTTTTAAGGTCATCGGTCCATCTAGCTGGGGGTCGTCCCACACTTCGCTTGCCGATACGCGGTCTCCACTTTTATTCAAATAATTATTCGTTACTAGTGGTCGCCCACTAGTTGAAACTCGACCCCTTCGACTTACGAGCTATATAGTACTTACTTATTCCATGCTCAAGCTGTCACTTTCGTCCGTTTTCACGAAATCACTCCCACAGAAAGCGAGAGGAAAGATTTTACACATCAAAAAACAGCCACAATCGAAAATGCTCATATTCCAAGCCATAAGCACGAATTTATTAAACCATCCTGCATTCCTCGTCGCTAACAAGCCCACTTACTTCCTCTCATACCGTAGTTGATATTCAAGTCGCGGTCCATCTGATGTTATTCATATCGCCATCACAAGACGAGGGTCGACACCGCATCAAGATTGGTGCGGAAACGTTCAGGTGGCATACCACTATCATGTTATTAGCTTTTACAGTTTACTCAGTGTCTACACAATGGCGAGAAATGGGATCATTTGTCTTAAGTCTTACTTTTAGGAGGCCCCATGGGAACGCTTGAGAGAAGTGGGTAAGTATGATGTCTATCCTTGCAATTTGTACCCCATAATGTATTATGTTACACCGTTGCTTATTATGCTACGGCTACATTGTCGCGATAACGCGAGCTACACCTCGCTCGCTCTCTGTTGTACAGAGAGATGTTGGGCGGTGTACGAGAGAGAGCGCGTGAATTATAGTTCTCGCTATCGCGACAATGTATCCGTAGTATAAGTGATGTTTAATGTTACGGCTTCATTACCGCGAAAGCGCGAACTACACTTCGCACGCTCTCTCTCACACACCGCCCGACGTCTCGCTGTACAACAGAGAGCGCGCGAAGTAAAGTTCGCGTTATCGCGACAATGGAGCCGTAGCATAAGAGTTAATAAGTAAACGGAACTTACAAAAACCGGCCAAGTGCGTGTCGGACCACGCGCAATGAAGGGTTCCGTGTTGGGATGATTTTATCCCAAGAACAGACTTAACATTGTGGTTGAAAAACATGTTCTCCCATACATTCCAACTGCAAATCTAAGTTTGTACGCACATTATTGAGTGATTTACTGTGATGCTATTTTAAGACCATACACTTCTTATAGGTTTTCTTGTAATCTATAAGTACCTACTCGTACTTATAGAACTACTTTTTGTATTTTTTTTATAAGCTCAGTAGTTTCGGAGATAATGGTAAATTTTCATCTATTTTCTTAAATAACTTTAAACTATTTATTTTAAAATTATAAAAATAATTAAAACCTCACAGTAAGCCCTTTCATTTAATTTATCATACTATAGGTACAGCTTCGAAAACTTATTTTTAATTTTCTAATTTGTCCCCCGAAAAGTGACCCCATATTCAAAATTCTTTTATTTACGGTACACATCCGTATTTAGGTCACAGAAATTCATATGTGTACCAAATTTCAACGTAATCGGTCCAGTAGATTCGGAGCAAATTGACTGTGATGGACGGACGAACAGACAGACAGACACACGAGAGATCCTATAAGGGTACCGTTTTTGCCTTTTGAGGTACGGAACCCTAAAGGCAAAGGTAAAGAGCTAAAATCAGGGAAATTAATTGTTAAGCAAATTGACAACCAATTTAAATTGTCCGTATATTCAAATCATGATTGTAATTCTTTCATCTCCTTCTTCTTCGTTCTTTGGGTATTCATTTCCTTAGCAATTTAATTCCTTGACTGTACCTACTTGGGCGCTCTCACACATAAAGGCTCGTACGGACTGGGGCAATGTCGCGGGCGCGACAGGCATAAGTATTGCTGCCTGTTGCGCCCGCGATATCGCGCAAGTCTGCACGAGCCTTAACTCGTGTTTAACTTATTATAACAACACAACAACTGTTGCTGTTTTTAAAAGAAGAGTGAAAGAACACTATCTTTCCACTTTGCCTTGGTTGCATATTATGTATTTATTATTTTCTACTATTAATTACGAGTATATATAAGTATTTTAGTGATAAATATTTTAGAAGTATGTATTTATGTACGAGTAAGTATATTCTCTTATTGTATATTTAAATTAGTGAATAGTTTTTCTTTCTTGTTGTTTGTATGTATTTTGTTTTCTCTTCTACTCTTACACACGGTGTCTACATCTCTTTGTCGACTGTCCTATCGCAGGTATGCTGGAAGAGATTTCTTTAGAAATAAGCATCACATTTGTATGTATTTTTCTGTTCCTTTCTTCTTGTCTGTTTATATGTGTATACATAAACTGTTAAATAAATAAATAAATACATAAAAATAAATAAATAACATCGGGAACAGGAAGCAGGATCCATGTTGCCTAGATTGCATCCAAACTAAAACAAAAGATCTAGGCTAATATCAGCTTAACTTTCTTGACTCATTTCACGTAAGGTAGAGTGCTGCAGTGGTAGCCCGCGAAATTCTTTCTTCAAATTCGAAATTCAGATTTGTTCTACTTGAGATTTATTCTTATGAAACAAATCTAACTTAGAGAGATGTATTAATGATTTTAATGATTATAATTCTGTAAATACATCTGACACTGCCCAAAAAATTGCAAAACATGTAAGAAAATTGAATTTAGCAGGCTATCACGGCGGATTCACCTGAATGGAATTTCATTAGATAAAATCGAATCTAGGCAACTCGTCTGGATGACGTACGAGTTTACATATTTAATTAACGAAGTAAATCGTTACGAGGTTATGGGTTCAAATCCGGGCAAAAACCAATGTGACTTTTTCAATTCTCCACTGACATCGAAAAAAACATAGAAAACATAGTGAGGAAATCCTGGTCTTTTAAAATACATTAAAATTAAGTTATTTATTTACTTAACCAAATTACAAGATTATTAAAACTGAGTTAAGCCTAAAAAGGCCCTCGGGGCATTGTACCGAGGATGCTGGCGGCATTTCCTCGCTGAATTGCAATGCTGATGCGTTGCGCGAGAAAGCCGCCAGCTTTTCGGTCACCAGTTACATCAACTAGACGTTTCGCGTTTTCCGCCAATAACTTATGCGCACTGGGACCCCACGGACCGAGGGTCTCGACGCCAAAGGGCACAAAGTTGTACTATCTGCCAAGGCCTCCATGTTTAATAACTTTCGGATTGGATCGTTGGAGGTAGGATGGTGCCAGTGTGTCTACACAGGTAGCGTCCCACACAAGCATCCGTCCCAAACTTCACGGAACCAAAGACACACCATCAGATCTTTTGCCATCATATCTGAATTATGTAAATATATTTATGTCTGAAATCACCGATCCACCTTGAGCAAGCGTAGTGATCACTGCTCTTGCGTTCTCTATATTAGAAGAGGCTATTGCCCTGCAATGGGACAAAAATACACATACATACACACATAACATCACGCCTTGTTTCGCCGAGGGGTTGGGCAGAGGTGTACCTGTAGTACACTCACATTTCGCCAGTTATGTTTAAGCCTCATGTAATAGGGGGCGAGCCTATTGCCATCAACCGGGCACAAATCCAGACTCCGGGCTGCTACTGAGAAAATCCAGATAGAAAACTCAATAACACTCTGCCCGACCTGGTAATCGAACCCAGGACCTCATGCTCAACAGTTGCGCTTAGTAGCCACTAGACCAACGAGGCAGGACAAAAATAGGCTGACATAATTAAACACAAAACAAATAACCAAATAAACTCCTCGTAAAAGGTCCGTTTTTAACGCATTAAAATAAAATTCGCCAGTTTCTGAAAAAACTATGACACTTAAAGAATTTACCCGACTATGTGGGTCAGGAATGATAGTGATATTATGCGCAGCCTCTCAAAGGGAATATGCGTGAGTTTTCACTTTGATGTCAGTAAAAAGATAAGTGTCGTTATCGTGGTTATATTCACAAATTCGTTTTGTTTGAGATGATTTTTCTCTCACTGTATCACATAAACATAGTTTCAACTTACTTTGGGGACAGCCTATTGCCACTAACAAACTATATTAATGAAATTAAAACTCAAGCCTGCATTTTGCCTGTGGCAAAATAATATTGCCACCAGTTGGTACTTTTTTTTTATGGGAAATTATCAAATAACTTATCCTGCTGGCGGAGCAGGAAGGTGTGTCAGACCCTTACTGACTAAAACCCTCCCGTGTTCCTTCCGTTGCCCGTGTAACCAGGGTCCACGGTATTCCTTTCGGACTTTTCCGCGACCCCGGCAAGCAACGGCTGTAGTGGACCCCTACACTTGTGCTGACATCTCTTTAAGGCGCGCGTGGAACACAACGCACCGTCGACCTGGGCCTGGTCCTTATCGGACGGCGAGCTACCCATTGCTCACCATCCGCAAGCCCGCGCCCGGTGGCCGGAAATCCGCCTGAGATTCCCGACGCCCAGGGTGTCTCCTGCGGCGGCTAGGGCATGAGGGTACGAAGCTTGCTTCTGCCTCACCCGTTCCACCTCCTTCTTCAGTTGGTACTTAGTTTTCTCTTTCATAAACTAAAAGTGTCATAAAAAAAACAAAAATAATGTACCAAAATAAGCAACAAGCTTACTTATCTTTATCTACAATACTTATAAGATTAGAGTAATAAAAGTTCCTATTCACATCGATGTATGGCAAATGTAAGAGTTTCATAAAATATTTTTGTTTTTTTTTTCTACCAGTAGATTAAAAATGTATTTTCGCAAGTTTGTGTTTTAATTAAATTCTCTCTCAACTCAAAGACTACACTTTCACATTAACTAGTTATCCATCCGAAGTCGTTTGGTATTCAAGCTGACTCGGCCGTCATTCAACTTGCAGCCGGAGCACGGAACGCTGATGGTGGACCGGTGCTCAAATATTAAGGAGCGAGCCAACGAGCCGTGGTTAGTGCTTTGATGTGCGGTTCTATTATGTACAGAGGTGAACTTTTTAAGACACGAAAGGTTTTGCGCGTGAAATTCAAATTTTCATAGGATTTTTTGCATTTAGTTGTATATATGTAGTTGATTAAAATATGATTCGGAAATGCTTAAGTTTCTTATTTCAGAAAAATAAGTAACTTAAGCATTTTGTGCGATTTTTTTATATTTATTAAGTTGAGTTTATGAAAAATACTGAGATAATTACTTACAGCATTGCAATTCAGCGAGGAAATGCCGCCAGCATCCTCGGTACAATGCCCCGAGGGCCTTTTTTAGGCTTAACTTAGTTTTAATTTAATTTAGTTAATGTTAATAATCATCTTGTATTACTTAGAATCCCAATTTTCAATACATATACACAGAACAATGATGTTTTTTTAGGTACACTACATAAATACGAAAAACATTATTTAACGGAATAAAGTTTTTCATATTTACATAGTGTCACAAATACGAATTTAAACATACCGATTTTCATAATTCCGAATGGTTAAAAATTCCTAATGTAAGTACTCCGATTTATCGTTCATTCTATTTTTATAATTCCAAATTTTCAATATTCCTAACGTTTAAAATTACTAGTCTCAAAATACCTAATTTCAATAGATCGAAAAACAAAAGTCCGACTTAATGATAATTCGAAACGGTTCACCCTTGTTTGATAGAACAACGTTTGATATAATATTACTAAATCGAATTTTAGTTGCAATAAAGTCATTTCGAAGAATTATTCATTTGGCCGAATAATTCATTCATTAAATTTTTATTTAGCGTAATTATTTATTTGAACTAATTTCATTTTCAGACCTCGCTTCGTCTGGCGACTGGTCTGCGGCTTGGGGTCACGGTATGCACTCCACACACATGCCCTTGTGGCACGGACGTGGACCGACTGGGTCACCACGGACTTTGTTGTCAAAAAAGTGCAGGCCGCTTTTCAAGCCATGCAACACTTAATGACATAATCCGCCGGTCTCTTGCCAGCATCAATGTGCCTGCTCTTCTTGAGCCGACTGGCATTGTCAGAGATGATGGCAAAAGACCTGATGGTGTGTCTTTGGTCCCGTGGAGTTTGGGACGGATGCTTGTGTGGGACGCTACCTGTGTAGACACACTGGCACCGTCCCACCTCCAACGGACTACTTCTAAAGCGGGTGCAGCGGCAGAAAATGCCGAAAATCTGAAAGTTATTAAATATGGAGGCCTTGGCAGAGAGTACAACTTTGTGCCCTTTGGCGTCGAGACCCTCGGTCCGTGGGGTCCCAGTGCGCATAAGTTATTTGCGGAAATCGCGAAACGTCTAGTTGATGTAACTGGTGACCGAAAAGCTGGCGGCTTTCTCGCGCAACGCATCAGCATTGCAATTCAGCGAGGAAATGCCGCCAGCATCCTCGGTACAATGCCCCGAGGGCCTTTTTTAAGCTTAACTTAGTTTTAATTTAATTTAGTTAATGTTAATAATCATCTTGTAATTTGGTTATGTAAATAAATGATTTCATTTGAACTAATTTCATTTCGCCGAATTTTCAAATGCATTAATTTTATTTAAACTAATGTTTCACTACACTAATAATGATTTAGTCGAATTTTGTTTTATTTCCCAACCTCACAGTTACCAACTGTACGTTTGGTCTGCTTTTCATAATGACACAGTAACTTAACTGTTTCTTTTTACAAAAGCGATTCGCTTCTGGCACATCGCCGGCCGCTGCCGCGGCACGCTCGCTTCGCTCGCTCGGCTCGTGCGTTGTTTGTCATACTCTAACCTAACCTTTTTTTTTTTTTTTTTTTTTGTCGCTGAGAAATGCATTACGCATCCCCGCTCGTGGGGGACGAGTCGGGGTATGTGGGACTCCTGTCGATGATGACAGTATACCCACTAAAACTCAGCGGTGTTCCCACATCGCCGTGATGGGGGGGCCATGGGAAACCGGCTCAGCCTTTACATCCACAACCCTCCCGGCGCATGCCCGCCTAGCTGGCCGGCCCCTCATGCCCCCCAGGGTGGGGAGCTACGAGAATGGCAGGGAACACCTGGCCATTCCCGTTCGACACTGGTGGAGGCCTGTGCAATACAGGCAAGGGTGCCCCCGCACCCGTTGCCTGCTGGCCTCCAACTGGGAGGAGTCGGAGATGACTTTCAAACTGACGCCTTCTTCGACCCCTCCTCCGCCTGCGAAGCGGCGCCGCGTTAGGATCGTCCTCACGCGCGCGCTCCGCTGCCTCCTTCTGGGACATGACGTGTTCGCAGAAGGAGGCGACTGCCGCCCAAGACCTCTCATCCCTCAGCATGGCGGTAACTACGCCGGGGAGTGAGAGGTCCGGTCCGATCACCGCGATGAGATTGTCGCGCGGCTCAGACCACGTTGGGCACACTTCGAGGGTGTGCTGCGCCGCGTCCTCCGCCGCGCCACAGTGGTGGCACAACGGCGTCTCCTCCCGTCCGATTCGGTGCAGGTACGATCCGAAACATCCATGTCCGGACAGCACCTGCACCAGACGGAAGGAGAGGAACCCATGCGACCGCTCGAGCCAGTCTCGCAGGACTGGCCCAATCGCATCGAGGGTTCGGCGGCCGAAAGCTGCAGTGGCGAGGTCCCCCGTCCAATGGACGACGATGGCGTCCCTCGCCTCCCGCCGGACGGCTGCCCGCTCTTCCGGGGCTGGGCGTTCTCCTCTTGCCCTCCGTCCTGCCGTCCATTCATACACTCTGGCGAGCACCCACGCCTCGAGTTCCCAGGGAGGGGTGCTGGCCAGAGCACATGCTGCTGCAAAGCCCACCGTGCGATGGGCCCGTGCCACCCGCTGGGCTATGGCCCTTTGGGGTGCCCTCAAGGCGGCGGCATTCTCCCTCCTGTGGAGTGATTCCTCCCAGATAGGAGCCCCGTAGAGGGCCATACTCCTCAAGATGCCAGCGTAAAGTTGCCGGCATCGCGCGCTGGGCCCCCCCAAGTTGGGGAGCAGCCACGAGAGTGCACCCGCGGCCTTCAGCAGGCGTGACGACAGCCCGCTAAAATGCGGCCCGAAGCGCCACCTGCTGTCGAGTACAAGGCCCAGGTATTTCATCTGGGCCTTGACCTCAATTCTGACGCCCTCCACAAAGATGTGGGCGTCAGGTGGGGGGCGCTGCCGAGGGCCGTGGAAGAACACGGCCTCGGTCTTGTGTAGCGCCACCGATAACCCTAGGCGGCGGGTCCTCCCTGCCACCAAGGATCCGCCCGCCGAGGCTAAATTGGCCGCCTCCCTGAAATTCCCCCCCCGGGCGGTGAGGAGAGTGTCATCCGCGTAGCAGACGACACTCGTGCCTCGGAGGAGAGTTCCCCGCAGGAGCCAATCATAGCCGACGTTCCAGAGGAGAGGTCCTAAGACTGACCCCTGCGGAACGCCGGCCTCAACGGCGTACCGCCGGACTTGGCCAGTCCTATTTACCAGGAGGATCGCCTGTTCCTCCAGGTAGCTGGCCAGCAGCCTGTGCATGTATAGAGGCACTCCGTGGAATCGGAGCGCCTCTAGGATGGTGGAGTCGGGAACGGAGTTGAAGGCATTGGCTATGTCGAATGACACAGCCAACAATCCGTCCCCCGCTTCCATCGCCTCCTTCACCTGGCCCTTAAGGCAGGCCAGCGCGTCCACCGTGGAACGCTCAGCCCGAAAACCAAACTGAGCGTCCGACAAGTCCGGCCCGATACTCCGCAGATGGCCCTTTAGGCGGGCAGCGATTATCCCCTCGAACATTTTGCCGACCTCATCGAGCAGAACGATGGGCCGGTATGCCGAGGGGGAGTCTGCGGGGCGGCCCTCCTTGCGAAGGAGGCACAACTGCCCCTCCTTCCATGGTTTCGGGAACCTCCCAGACGCAAGGCATGCGCTGAAGAGGTCCCGAAACCTTTCCTCCATTTGAGTGGCTGCGATCGCCACCACTCTTGCCGGAATACCGTCGGGGCCTGGAGCTGTCTTCTTGGCGCGGATATGGAGAATAGCCGCGTCAAGTTCCGACTCCGTGACAGGAGGGGCCTCCTCTTCTTCCTCAGCTGGCGGAGCTATCCCCCGTGGTGGGCCCATCACTGGTGGAGTGAAGTTGTCCCTGGACGGGAACAGGGACTGAACCACCCCATCCAGAAATGAGGGCTCCAGGGTCTCGGCCACCGGGGGACCAAAGGGGCGCAGTTTGTTGCGCGCCGCCTTATATGGTCTCCCGTAAGGATCGTTGTCGAGACCCTCCAGCAACTCTGCTCTGGACGAGTCTCTGGCGGCGGTGATAGCCCTATCGAGGACCAATTTTGCCTCCATGTACACCTCATAGAGGTGGTCTTCATCGGCCAGGTCCCGTATACGCCGCCGCCGGCTTCGCGTGTAGGCCCTCCTTGCCTCCACACAGGCTGCTCGAAGTCCCGCCAGCTCCACCGACCACCAGTACACGGCGCGTTTGGGTAGTGGTCGGTGAGACCGGGGCATGCTGGAGTTGCATACCTCGGTCAGAGACTCCCTCAGGTGCCCCGCCACGGTGTCTACATCCAGGCCAGCGGAAGGCGGCGAAAGCCAGTCCTGGATGAACGCCCGCCGCTGCCTCCATGTCCAGGCGGGCGATAGCCCACCGCGGGAACGGTGATCGCGCCGAGAGGGGCCGCGTCTCTCCGGGGCCACTGTTGGAGATGTCGAACCGCACGTAGCGGTGGTCCGACATAGTCTCCGCCAGGTCCACCCGCCAGTTCAACACGCGTGCGGCCAACGCAGGGGTGGCGAAAGTGACGTCCACTATTGAGCCACCCTGCCGCCGCACGCATGTCTGGACGCTTCCTCTGTTCAAGAGGGAGAGGCCAGAGGAAGCTGCCCACATCTCCACTGCCCGCCCGCGTGCGCTGGTGGCTGGGTTGCCCCAGGTCACCGACTTGGCATTCAGGTCTCCCAGTACGGAGACCTGACGCGGCGCCGCCCTGCCGACCACGGCGGCCAGCACTCCGAGATAGTTCTCGAAGTCCTGAAGAGGGCGGTTTGGGGAGAAATAGACGCCCACAAGGGCTATGTCTCCCCACGCGGCGGCCACGTATCCTGGTCCCCTCTCTAACAGCGAGAGGGGAGGGGAGTCTGTGGAAGACCGCGCCGCTAGTGCCACCGAGTCGTCCTCGTCACCCAGCCAGCTGCCGGGGATCGAGTAGGGCTCGGCGACCACCGCTACGTTCACCAACCACTCGGCCATGACCTGCACCACCAGGTCCTGGGCCGCTCTGCAGTGGTTGGTGTTCGTCTGGAGGATGCGGTAGTTGGTAACCATTACTCCGACATCGAACCGGTCCCCTCAACTATCGCCGCTGGAGCTACAGCGGTGACGACGGCGGCGGCGGCGGTAGCAAGAGGGCGAACCTGCGCCGGCACTACGCCCTTCCTCACGGGGGGCTTGCAGCTCCTGCCCGTCATCCTGTGGTCCGCAGGGCGGCCACTAGCGGCACACGCCACGCAGTGTGGCTTGGTGGCGGCAGCGTGGCAAGTGGTACTCCTGTGTCCCTCCTGCCCGCACTGGAAGCACGTGTCTCCCCAGTCGAACTTGGAGGGACACGTGGCTCGGGTGTGGCCAAACGCGAAGCACTTGAAGCAGCGAACGGGCTGGTCTTCAAGTGGCCGGACCACAGCCGAGCTGAACCCCACGAGCAGCCGTCCTTTGGTCGCAGCAAGGACGGCCCCAGCCGCGGCGACTGGGCACTCAATGCGTATGATGCCCATGCCACGGCGTCCGAGCCTGATGGCTCCACCCTTCACCGCGCCAGCGTCGCATCCTCCAGCCGCCGCAACGGCCGCCACCACATCCTCTTTGGTGACCGAATCATCCAGATCGGCCACCTCCAAGGCTGCGGTCTTAATAGGCCTTACGACCGTTGCCGCATCCGCGATGACCTCTTGCAACTTTGTTGCGAAGAGGTCCGCATTTGTGCCGCGCTCTTCCCCCGAGAACTCGAAAATTCGAGCCCCGGTTAGGGTTCGGCGGCACTTTATGTTTTTAATCCCCAGCCGGGAGGGATCGGCATTGGTACGAGCCCGTCTTAGGACGGACTCATACGTCTCACCCCGCCCCACGGCCTCCGGGGTGACGGTCACCACGACGGCCGTGGTTTTGGGAGCAACCAGCTTTCTCCTACCGGCTGGAGCCTTTTTTGCTGCAGGAGCACTCGCAGCGGGCTTGGGGGCCGACCTTTTCCCCTTTTTCCCTTTTCCTCTCCTGACCACTTCCGTCCACGACTGGTTGGACGGGGTGGTGGAGGGAAGAAGGGCGTCTTCCTCCTGCGAGTTCTGGGCGCCTGCCGCTGGAGTAGCAGACGACCCAGGCACTTCCTCCGCGCTTGTGGTGGGGTTATGAGGAGCCGCCTTGGTCCTCTTGCCCTTGCCCTTGCCCTTGCCCTTGGATACCGGGCCTGCTAGAGGCACAGGTTCCGGCTCCCTCAGCGGTGGACTCTTGTCTGCCGCAAGTGGCGGGCGGAGCCGCCTTTCCGGCAAGAGCCGGTCCTCGATGCCGGCGAAGCAGGCTCTTATAAAGGCCCTCTCCTCCATGACAACCCCACGAATTGTTGCCTCAAGACTGGCAGGGGAGGAGGAGCAGCCTCCTACCACCGGACCTGGGGCAGATTGGGCAGGCCTGGCCGTGGCCTCAGCCAGCTTCTGGTGTAGCTGGCTTACCTCCGCCTGCAGACGATCCACCTTTGCCTACAGCTGCCGTGTCTCGTCCGTGGCCGTCCGCTTCACTAGTTCCACCACGATGCCATGCATACTGGCGGCCCGGCATTTGAGGGCCTTCTGGAAGGTCCCCTTCAAATTCGAAGACTTTGAGGCGACCTCCAGAACCCCCTCTCTGTCCTCCTGCGCCATGCGCTCCAATTCCGCCAGGGAGTGGTCAGCATACAGTACATTGGATGCACCATAGCCAGCCCTCGACCTGGCAACTTGCGCCTGCTGCTCCTTGGCGGCGACCCTCTCTTCCAAGTCTTGTTGGAGTTGCGCCCTTTTCGCCAGATTTAGCTGACGGTCGGCGTCCACCAAGCCCACATCGTGGGTAGAAGGCGCAGTAGAAGTCGAAGCCTTTTTAGACTTCGACTTCTTCTTCGCCTTACCTCCGACTACCGTCGACTCCGAGGAGCCCTCGGACCTCTTCCGCTTGAAGCGGTCGCTTTCGGCCGCCGACGTGTCCATATTGGAGTCGTCGGAGTCCGACAACTCGTCTGGCCTAATGAAAAAGCTGGCCGCAGATGGTGCGCGGTCAGCTCCCGACGCTAAAGCGTCGCCAGCGTGGCCCTGAGAAGGGCCGTTGGATTGGCCCTGAGAAGGGCCGTTGGGTTGGCCCTGAGAAGGGCCGTTGGATTGGCCCTGAGAAGGGCCTTTGGGTTGGCCCTGAGAAGGGCCGTTTGAATCGCCCTGGGAGAAGCGATTCGAAATAAAACGCCCGGAGGCGTCACGCATTGGTTTGTCCATCTTATTCGTAGACGTCCGCATTAAAATCAACGAATCACAGCGCACTTTAGCCGCCGGTCTGCCACTCCGTTACGGTGGTCAGACACGGCGTTGCCCAGGGGATACTACGAGGAAGTATGCGCTGTGGGGGATCCCCCACTCTAACCTAACCTAACCTAACCTATCGTAACCAAACCCAAACGTTTTGTGTCATTATAATAATCAGTTTAACAATAAATTAAACATTGTCATACACAAATTTGCTAATTGTTAGTTGTCAAAGTGAAACATCGGCGAAACGTTGGTTGGCAAGTGATAATCTGCCAAACAATTTTCGCTGAAAATTGTAAAAGGCAAGATACCCCTGAACATTACATCAAATGAACATTATACCTTTTGATCATTAGCGCAAATGTTGTTATAGCAAATAAATATTCGATGAACTGAAAATTCTGTCAAACGATATTATACAAAGTGATGATTTTCTTAAACGTTGTTCGATTTAGTAATATTATATCAAACGTTGTTCTATCAAACAAGGGTGAACCATTCGAAACATCAAAAATACGAATTCCGATTATTAAAGTACTGATTAAATAGTAATTGAAATAAAAACGCCATGTAAAACTCAGTTCTAACCTAACCTAATCCAAATGATTCACTAACAAAAGAGGAGATCTAGCGCTCGACGGCCGCTGCCGCGGCACGCTCGCTGCGCTCGCTCACTTTCGCGCTTTAATGGTCACTTTTCTAACCTAACCTTTTTTTTAACCCAATTGATTCACCAACAAATGGGGGGATCTGGCGTTAGTGGCCACTGTTACCTAACCTTGCCTAACCTAAAGGATTCAATAACAGTAGATGGTACCCGACGCAGGTAAACATATATATATATATATATATATTATAAGGTAAAGAAGAAAACACAAAAAAATAGTATTAATACACATAGGAATATAACAAAGTAGACTTTTAAATTACATTAAAAGTTACTTATAGATTTTGAATTTATATGCGTATCTGAATATTATAATAATTGAATAAGAATCAGAACCTGTGAATGGATACTAATATACCCGCCAATAGTAACCCCTTCTAAGGCGTTCTGTCAATCGTTTTACACGAGTGGCCCGTGGGTGTCATACACGCGCCGAGCCGGCAACGTCCTGCCTGTTAAATTAAATACCTAATGCTTTTAGGATGCTGTTGCGACTGCCATGGCGTTGCCGCGCTTCGGGAATCTTCGCGAATACTCGCATAGATGGTTTCCATGCCATCATGTGAAAGAAGGCAGTCTCCTTACTACAGCGTAGTGGCTATTTCCAAGTACCTCGTCGAATATCCGAACTTAAGAAGACGCAGCTGAGGACGTATCCAGCCATCGATACACCAAGAAAAACCATGTATATGTAAGTCCTTGAAACTTTCTTTGAGTGTTGCTCCCGATTCCTTCCTTTTAACTCCTATAAATAATATTAATTCAAAATTTTTCATCCAAGGGAAACTAGGGACAATCTATCTCTTCCAAACAGATAAATAGGACCAGGGAAGTAGATTTAAATCGGTTTATAGATTCAGATAATTTAGGCTTAGACATATTATTTAATAGTGACGAAATGGCATTGAACCCCGATACTATCTTTAAGGCACTACGCCCAGTGCCAGACTTTTACGGCAATACGGGGTAAATAAAATACTAGTGGACTGTATAAAAAGGCTCGGTATATTGCCGATTAAATGTACAATTATAACTGCCCGGACAAAACATATATATGAGTTTAACAATCGTTTTGTGAGTATCGTCCGTCGCGGTGGGCTCCGAGGAAGCGAGTGTCGCCGGCCGGGCAGGCTCCCCGCGCCACACCTCCGCTCGTTCGCTGCGCAGGTCGGTCACGTCGCCTACGCGTGCCGTCTGCGTGTCTGTTGGGTGCGATTCCCAACATGCTGCCCGGGTTGAAGGGAAGACTTCAAAAATCTGGAAGGGGACAAATATTATTGAAGGCCCTCCTTATGGTGCCCCTCTTTGTCTTCACCTCTGCGACTCTGGCTACGCCATCGCTGCCAGGATAAATCTTTGTGACCCTTCCTAAGGACCAAAGAAGAGGAGGAAGAGCTCTATCCTTTATGAGGACAAGAGAGCCTAACTTCAGTTCTGTCTTCGAAGAGCGCCACTTGACCTTCTGCTGCAGTAGAGCAACGTATTCAAGGGAAAAACGCTGCCAGAAGTGCTGTTTGATGTGCTCTATTCTCTTGAAGCGCTCCAGGTGATTAATATTGCGATCAGAGACCTGTGGATGAGGTATAGCATTAGGTGGCCGTCCAATTAGGAAGTGAGAAGGTGTCAGAGCGGAAAAGTCATGGGGATCTGAGGAGAGAGGAGTTAAAGGACGGGAGTTTAGAACAGCTTCTATTTGAGTGAGGCACGTAGCCATTTCCTCGTAGGTGAGATGAGGGGATTGCAATAACCTTTTAAGATGGTGTTTTGTGGAACGAACAGCTGCCTCGGCTAAGCCGTTGAAATGGGGACTATATGCGGGTACGAATTTAAATTCTATACCTTCTTGAGATATGTGACCTTCAAGGTCTGATTGTGCAAGAAACTTTGATAGCTCATTGTAAGTGCCGACAAAGTTGGTGCCGTTATCGGACGTTATACTTTGCGGTTTCCCCCGACGTGACACAAAACGATTGAGAGCTGCTAAATAAGCTTCACTAGATAGTGCCGTAACGAGCTCGATGTGACAGGCCTTTGTCGAGTTACAGATGAAGATTGCCATAAACGATTTAATAAGTCTGCAACCTCTGCCTTTTCTGTCCGCTGTCATCAGTGGCCCTGCGTAATCAACACTACAATGTAAGAAAGGGTACTCTAGCTCAGTTCGAGTTGTCGGTAACTGTCCCATAATGGGTTGCACTGATTCCGCTTTGTATCGACAACATCGGACACACTTATTTACGATGGCTTTGGCTAGGCTTCTGCCACCCAAGGGCCAATAAGTTTGCCTAGCGTTCGCTAGTAAGAGCTGTGGACCAGCATGTAAATATACTAAGTGTAGATGCTCAAAAAGTATCTTAGTAAAATGATGCTTGCTGCACAACAGAATAGGATGCTTTGTATCGTACGTGTATGGGGAATTGTCTAGTCTACCACCGACACGTAATATGTTATTGGAGTCTAGAAATGGGGACAAGGAGCTAAGTCTATTCTTTTTATGTAATGCTTTTACCGTTTTAAGAATAGCATATTCCTCAGGAAACATTTCCAACTGAACCTTGTGTAATATTAAATTTAAGGAATTTTTAAGTTCGACAACTGAAAATGGACCAGTACGTTTGTTGGTTTTATTTCTACAGTTATGTACAAATCTTTGTAAATATGCTATTGATCTTTGTACATGATTCAAATTAGATCTACTGTTAATCAAACTACTTATAGGATCTACATTAGAAGTACTATTAGCTACTACAACAGAACAAGAAACCAATTCTGGTAGATCTTGTCTCTCGTTATGATTGGGCATTTTTGGCCATTCTTGTTCATCTTTCTTTAAGAAAGTGGGACCAGACCACCACAAGGATGAACCACTGATGGAATCAGCCTTCAGCCCACGAGAAACAAGGTCCGCCGGATTGTCTTTCGACCGTACGTAGCCCCACGCGTGACCCTCTGTGCTCTCTTGGATTTCGTGGATTCGGTTACGAACGAAATTTTTTAGTTGCAGTGGGGGTGTAGATAACCACCCTAGAACTATAGTCGAATCACACCAAAACCTACATTTGCTTATCTTTAGAGTAAGAGAGGATAATACTTTTGTACACAACCTTGCAGCTAACAAGGCTCCGCAAAGCTCTAGACGAGGAATCGTCGTAGGCTTTATCGGCGCTACCCTACTTTTAGAGGTCAAGAGGTGTATCTTTACTAATCCTGATTGATCCACAGAACGAATGTACAAACAAGTGCCGTACGCTCGCTCTGAAGCATCTGAAAAAACATGAATTTCATGAATTCCAGAGCTATCACTAAGAACCCATCGAGGAATTCTTAAGTGATTCAGAAGAGGTAAAGTGTCAGCAAATGCTAGCCATGAATGTTTGGTGTCTTGTGAGACCTCATTATCCCATGAATACTGATCGATCCACAATCTCTGCATGATGAATTTGGCTTCGACAATACATGGGCCGACGAGCCCCAATGGGTCAAAGATCTGACTTATGACAGAAAGTATGTGACGTTTTGTTACTTTTTTATTTAACTTTATATTAATTGAAAATGACAAAGTGTCTGAATCACAATTCCAGTACAAACCAAGAGTTTTAGATGAGACATCCATGTTAGTTTGTGAAAAGTCTAAAATATTGTCATCTGTATTATTATGAGAGGGTGCAATTTGATTTAAAATGAATGTATTATTTGATTTAAATTTTCTTAATTTTAATTGGGCTGATTTTAATGTAGATATGACTCCCTGAGCAATATCGATTGTTTTATGTATTGAATCAGAGCCACCCAGATAATCGTCAACATAAAAGTCTCTTTGAATTGATTGTTTGACGTTATCATCAGGGGCGCTGGAGGCTAAACTCACCAAACATTTGGTGGCTAAGTAAGGCGCACTTGCCGTGCCATAAGTCACCGTGTTGAGTGTGTATGTTTTTAAGGGCTCTTTTGAATCAGAGCGGAAGATAATTTTTTGTAGAGAGCGTTGTGACGGATGAAGTTCAATCGCTCTGTACATTTTCTCTACGTCACCAGTTACAACATATTTATGCTGGCGAAAGCGTAGCAGTATCGAAATGATGTCTTCTTGTACAGTCGGACCAACCATTTGGATGTCATTTAATGACACACCAGTACTAGTGGTGGCCGATGCATCGAAAACTGTACGAAGCTTGGTAGTTGTACTTGATTCACGGATGACGCCGTGGTGGGGTAAGAAATAGGTATTACCCTGAAGACAGCTCGGTGAAGACTCCTTATCTTCAGTCATGTGACCTAGGCGTTCATACTCTTGCATGAACTCAACGTACCTGCTTTTGAAGGCAGGGTCCCTAAGAAACCTACGCTCTAGTGACATGAACCGACACTTTGCCTTTGAAAAAGAATCGCCTAAGACTGAAGGATCTTTCTTCAGTGGCATGGTTACGACAAAGCGTCCGTCGTCTTTACGATAGGTATGTTCGTTAAAGTTCTGCTCACAGGCACGCTCCTCAGGAGACAAGGAGTGCTTGGCTGCAATGGTATCTAATTCCCAAAAACGAGATAAGTCTGGGTCGGCGTCCTCACTTAAAAAATGACAAACGGGAGAAGAAGAGTGTGTCTTATGACGGGCAACGTACCCTGACACTAACCAACCCAATTTCGTTTCATATAACTTAGGCTGATTTTTGCCTAAATCTATAGAATTATTGCATAAGACGGACCAAAATACTTCGGCCCCAAGTAAGATGTCTATAGCTGCCGGTATATTAAATGTTGGGTCAGCCAGACTTATTCCCAATGGAAGAGGAATGTTAACGCTGTTTATGAATGATGACGGCAAAGCTGTAGTGATCTGAGGTAAAATATGACAGTCTACAGTAAGTTTACAGTTGTCATCATAGTGGGACATAATCGTAAGGTTGCAAGACTGTGTACAATAAGAAGTATTATTATTTATACCTGTCACGGTGGCGCTCGCACTACGTCGCGACAAACCCAGCTTACCGCACAGTGACTCATCTACGAAGTTGCCCGTACTACCGTTGTCGAGGAGTACTCGGGCATTGTGCACGTTGCCCTTGCTGTCAACCACTCTCACGATCGCTGTGGAAAGCAAAACATTCGGAGGAGTAGTGAACTGCTGAACATTAGTTGAACCGGCAAAGTTATTGACGGGAATAACTGGCTCAGGAGACGTAGCTGCTTCTGCCTCATGTAGATGAAGCAGAGTACTGTGCCTTTTCTTGCAGTATTTGCAAGATACAAGATTGCACCTTGTTGTGATTGTTTTTTGATTAGATTTTGTAGCTGTAAGTAAATTAGAATTATGTTTGGAAGTGTATACCTGTTCTACTTTATTGATGTTTCTTTTATGTTCTTGCAAAGTTTCTAATAAGTCAGCTCTGTTGCTAAGGAACTTTAAAAAAAAATCTAACGAAGGTGGATTATCTAACGTGTTTCGATGTTCTTCCCATTCCCTACGTGTGACACCGTCAAGTTTTTCGGACATCATGTGAATTATGAGGGTATCCCGTAAGTTAAATTCAGTGTCCTGACCTAACGTTGTCAAAGCACGAAGATTTTTATTCGTGACATCAATAAGGTTACGAATAGAAGAACATGATTCACTCTGCATACACTCAACGCTAAATAACGCCCGAACATGATTATTAACGAGCAATATTTTGTTGTCGTATCTATTACACAATAAATTCCAAGCAGATTCGTAATTCTGAGCTTTAAAGTCTAAATTATCAATAACTAGCAGCGCACTACCTTTAAGAGAAGCACGCAGATAGTGCAATTTATTAACGTTGTCCATGTCCTTTCGTGAATGAATGAGTGAAATGTAAGTGTCTCTAAACTCAAGCCAGTGTTGATAGTGTCCGTGAAAAACAGGTAAATTAATTTTTGGCAACCTAACACAATTGTATTTAAAGCCACCTGCCTGCACATCCTCGTCACCCGTTACGTAACCATCTTGTTGACTGCCAGACTGGGGGGGACGAGCGCCGAGTAGACTCCGCGCCGTCGCCACCAGCTTATAATACTGGTTCTCAAACTGCTCGCGCTCCTTGCTTTCGTCATCGGGGTTCTCCACCAACATCTCAATGTCACTCTGTAACTTGTCATAATCCACATATAAGCCATCAAATTTATTAAGCCTAGTTTCCAGATCTAAAAGTTGTAAGCTGCTAAGTTCGTTGCAACTTTCAAGCATGTGAAGGTAATTGCCAAAAATAGTGAGTTTAGACTTCATACAGCTGCGTTTTTTAACGAGTTTCTCAACTTTTTCGTCAGCCATAGCTTTAAATTCACAAGCGCTAACTCACAAATAAAGTAATTATGAATAAGAAACCAGTTTGTTATATGCGAAGATAAAAAACGTAGCTAGTTAGTGCGAACAAAAGAACACCTGACGCGCAGGTGTGCCGTCGATCAGCTGTTATAGATAAGAAGCGAAGTAAACGTAAACAGATAATATAAAAAAGGTTATGCAGTAGCTTTGTAATCAGAATAATTGAGTTTTGACAGATGTAAGGCTATGAATTAGAATGATTTATCACTAAAAGACTTAAAGAGAAAGTAATTGAAAGCACTCACTTAAATTATTGCTATTTAAACATGAAATATGAGATAGAATAGGAAAAGATATATGGGATAAATTGGAACGAACTCACTCAATGTTTTAACCATCCATAGGATCACCGATGATGTTGCAAGTTCTTCTTTGTCCTTGACGATGACTCGAACTTTCGACGGGTCCCAAGTCCGTTGTACGGCCGATTTCTAGTTACTTCTTCTCTGGGCGTGTGCGGGAGCTATGCGTAGTCTCTTCGACAGGAACTTGAAGACTCCTGCAGGAACTGTCGCCGCTGAAGACCGCAACTGAAGAGCTTCGAGTTTGAAGTTTTCTTTCAAGACCGTTACTTTTTGAACAATATCCGGCTCGAAGGACCAATGTTCGACTTGCTCGCTGGGGTAAATAAAATACTAGTGGACTGTATAAAAAGGCTCGGTATATTGCCGATTAAATGTACAATTATAACTGCCCGGACAAAACATATATATGAGTTTAACAATCGTTTTGTGAGTATCGTCCGTCGCGGTGGGCTCCGAGGAAGCGAGTGTCGCCGGCCGGGCAGGCTCCCCGCGCCACACCTCCGCTCGTTCGCTGCGCAGGTCGGTCACGTCGCCTACGCGTGCCGTCTGCGTGTCTGTTGGGTGCGATTCCCAACAAATATTCTGACTCGTTTCATTAAAATATGTGATCAGCTCGTGATACAATACGTCAGAAATGACCCGAGCTACGAGTTAACTAATCAATGTGTAATAAACGGTATTTTAAACAAAATCACGGGATCTGCAGCTACAACTATAAATTCTAATGGTATACCTGAAAATTGGCAAGGGATTCGTGACGCTTTAATTAATAACTTTTCCGATCAGAGGGACGAGACCGCCCTTTACAATGACATGTCCTTAGCATAGCACTTAGCACTATAATGACTTATGTCACCTTACACGAAAATATAGCTACCACTATCGAAGCAAAACGCGACCTTTATAAAAAACTGATCTTACGATCCTATGTCAGAGGCCTTAAAGAACCTCTAGGATCCCGTATCCGATGTATGAGACCCGAAACTATAGAAAAGGCTCTGGAATTTGTACAGCAGGAGTTGAATGTCATATATCTACAGCAACGCAACGAACATATTCCCGAGCGACGTAATCCGACACAGCAAGCGCATTCAACCCATAGAATGCCACCAGCGGTCCTTATGACCACATCCAGACCTTTCAGCTTTCCGAGTGCAGGAACGAGCTGGCATAAGTCTATGCCCATGCCGCCGCAGCAGCAGCAGCAATGGAGGCCACCGTTCCAGCACAATCAGGTACCTCATCGTGCCCCTAACATGTTTAGTCGAACCCAGCAAGTGTTTCGTGCACCCCCGCCAAACTACCACCCCCAGAGTAACATATTTAAATTACCGAACGCAAATCCCCCAGCGCAATATACAGGTCCGAAACCGATGAGCGGTGTTAGTCACTACGTACCAAAACCAATAGGTTACCAGGACATGATTGGCGTAGATCAGGAAACCCACCATCTAGTAATTACTTCAAGACACGTGAAATGAATTATAACGAAATGACAGACTTTGAAAACGCTTATGATTACCCCGACTATTATTACTATGAACAACCTGACTATTCCTGTTACTATGACTATCCCGACTTTTATTACTTCAATCAGACCGAGCCCGATTATCATTCACATGTACAAGAGAGCACGCAATCACAGAGTACTAATAACGCGAAGTGCATAGAAGCACCATAGACTCCTACCTCTAGTGCTAATCCGGATTTTCCCAAGGAGAAGGATCAAAAAGGGTTAAAATAGAATTAAATATACAATCAAAAGGGGAATTACGTTACATTCAGATATCGGATCCACCACTTAAGTTATTCGTAGATACCGGGGCTAACCAGTCTTTCATTAGTCCTGAGGCAGTCGAACAATACTTTTCGTACATACCTTTGAACTTTGACCCCTTTGAAGTAACAAATGCTCGTGTAACTAGTACACACAACCATTTCATTACTATTCCGAACTTTTCTGAATTTAATAACCCTACGAAGTTTAAGTTTTTCATTTATAATTACTTCGACGAACTAATAGGCCTAGATTTACTTGACGGAGCACAGATTGATCTTAAAAATAATTATTTAATTACAGATTTTACAACGTAAGGTTGTAAAATGAAGGTTGCAAACAGAAGTGGAGAATCGTAGTTGACTTTCGTAAACTAAATGACAAGACTATAGACGACAAATACCCGATTCCTAACATAAGTGACATACTAGACAAGCTTGGTAAATGCCAGTATTTTACTACTTTAGACCTGACATCTGGATTTTATCAATGTGAGATGCACACAGATGACATTCCGAAGACAGCCTTTAATGTAGAACATGGGCACTTTGAATTTTTGCGCATGCCCATGGGTTTAAAGAACTCTCCATCTACTTTCCAAAGAGTGATGGATAATGTGCTCAGAGGATTACAAAATGACATCTGCCTCGTGTATCTTGATGACGTCATCATATTTAGTACGTCATTGCATACATGATTAATTTAGAAAAAGTATTTAGTAGATTACAGGAATCTAACTTTAACATTCAGATGGATAAGTCCGAATTTTTAAAGTTAGAAACGACATTTGTAGGTCATGTAATTAGTGGAGAAGGTGTTAAACCTAATCCTGATAAAATAGCGGCGATTGAAAAATACCCATTACCAAAAACTCCGAGAGAAATAAAACAGTTTCTCGGATTACTAGGCTATTACAGAAAATTTATCCCGGACTTTGCCCGCATCACTAAGCCCATGACAAAATGCCTTAAAAAGACTAACAAAATTACTTTTGATTCCGACTACATTGACTGTTTTAACAAATGTAAGACTTTACTTACAAATGACCCAGTCTTACAGTACCCCGACTTCACTAGAGAGTTTATATTAACCACTGACGCATCTAACGTAGCTATTGGCGCTATACTCTCACAGGGTACCATTGGCTCAGATAAACCTGTCTGTTACGCCTCAAGAACCTTGAACGATAGTGAAACCAATTATATTACTATCGAGAAGGAGCTTTTAGCCATAGTATGGGCTACAAAGTACTTCAGGCCTTACTTATTTGGTCGCAAATTCAAAATACTCACCGACCACAAGCCACTACAGTGGATAATGAACCTTAAGGAGCCTAACTCAAGACTGACTAGATGGCGCCTTAAACTAAGTGAATACGACTACACTATAGTTTACAAAAAGGGAAAATATAACGCTTTATCCCGAGTGGAAATTAACAATGAGGAGACCGAGTCAATGCTAGTTAACCCATCAGAGCGACCACCCTCGAGAACAGGTTCCACGACAGCCACTGCACATACAAGCACTGAAAACCCTATTCTAGAAGTACCTATTACTGACGAACCTTTGAATAAATTTCACCGACAGTTATGCATTACTATAGTAGGGGATATTAAACGACGTACGACCGCTACCAAACCTTTTGATACACACACTCGTACATTTATTCAGGTTTCAAAATCAAACTTAGATCAAGACGTAGTAAATGCTATAAAAGAATATGTCAACCCCAAAGTTAAAACTGCCATGAAAATAACTCCACCCCTAGGCATGTATTCAATTATACCCATAATCCAGAATAATTTGAAAAGTTCAGCAATTAACTTAGTATTAGCCAAAACAGAATTAGAAGACGTCAAAGAGTATCTAAGACAGCAAGAAATTATAAAACACTATCATGAAGGAAAAACTAATCATAGAGGAATAAATGACTGTCATCTTGCTCTTTCCCGGAAATATTATTGGCCTAAAATGAGGGAGGAAATAACTAAATACAATAACGAGTGTACCATTTGCGGACAAACGAAATACGACAGGAACCCAATTAGACCACAATTTAATGTAGTACCCCCAGCAACTAAACCCTTCGAACACACATGATCTCTTCACAGCTCAAAATGAAAAGTATTTGACAGTGGTAGACGTTTTCTCAAAGTATGGACAAGCATACTACTTAAGAGATGGTACAGCAATAAGCATACTTCGAGCAGTTTTAAATTATTGTACACATCATGGGCCTGGCATGGCTAACAATAGTGACCGATAATGGCACAGAATTCACAAACCAGTTATTCTCCGAATTTACAAGATTACATAAAATTAACCACCACAGAACATTAGCACACTCCACTAACGATAACGGGATCATCGAACGATTTCACTCTACGTTATTAGAACACCTACGTATTTTACGATTACGTCAAAAGGACGTAAGTACCTGTGATCAACCTCATGCCTTACGCTTTATTAGCATATAATAGTTCAGTTCACAGCTTCACCAAGTGTAGACCACATGACATAGTTAGAGGACATTTTGACCAAAGAGACCCCCTCGACGTTGACATGACTGAACACCTAATGCAACAATATATCCTGACACACCGGGACCAGATGAAGACTGTATACGACCTTATCAATAACTTTACGCTTGCCGACCGAACAAATATCATACAAAATAGGAATAATGACAGAGAGCCCGAAATAGAATACCAACCGGGGCAACAAATATTCCTTTCTAACCCGGCAGCCAACCGACAAAAATTAGCATCACATAACACACATGACACTTTTAGCTGACCTCCCGATTCATATATATACCTCCAAAAAGAAAGGTCCTGTAGCTAAGCCTCGACTCAAACATATCCCTAAGAAATCAAAATTGTTACAGGATACTGCTGGCGATGTTAGTTCTACCAATACCGGCGCTCGAGATAAGACTTGAAAGTTTGGACGATGGACCTGGACTTCTACCTTTCAACCTTGGACAAACGAGGCTCATTACGCATTACCACACCTTCCTACAATACATAGACACAACTGACATTGAACATAGACTTGATTCTGTAATGTCTCAACTCGACTATTTCCAGACTAAATTAGACAACCAATCCTTTCTCTTGTATGAACTTCAAATCAATCACTTAGCTAACAAATTAAGTCAAATTAGTTCTCAGTTAAAAACACTAGAACCTGGTCGTGGCAAAAGAGGTCTCATAGACGGATTAGGGTCCGTTATAAAAAGCATTACTGGAAACTTAGATAATACGGATGCCCAAAAGTATAATAATGCAATTAACCTTTTAGAAAGTAACAACGATAAAATAGTATCAGAGTTTAATGAGCATATCAGTCTTAACAAAGTCTGGATGACTCGATATAGCGACATACTCTCGGAAATTGTTAGCAATCAAGAGAGAATCAATGGTACTTTAGCATTACTTTTAGACGAGAAATCTGCTGCTAAAAATGATCTTATAAGATTCGTAAAGTTCGCTCAGTTGCTGACTATAATTAGTGATAATACGGAAGATTTATTTTTTGAAATAACTAGGATTGAAGATACCTTAGCTTTTATACGTGCATCGAGCACCCATCATAGTATGTTGAGGATAGATAATTTAAGCAATATGATTAAGCGATTAAAATCGATATATGGCCAGGATCAGTTAATAGATGCAGATTTAAGAGAGTACTATACAGTTATAAAACCTGGCTACTATTACACAAATAAAAAAAATGTTATCATATTTAAAGTTCCAATAATCAGCTCCGATAAGTTTGAATTGTACAGATTAGCAATAGTTCCCAATAAACTAATGTACACCTATATTCCTCCTTACCCTTTCATTGCAACCAATGGGAAAGTTTTCAAGTACATAGAGGCTGAATGCCCGAAGTTTGGCCTATATCATCTCTGCGAAGAAGGAATCAATCGTCAACCAACGAGTGGACATCTAGATGGCATCCAAAGCCTCATCTACATCCAATCTCTGGAGAAATCATGCCCGCCTACGAAGCTCACACTGACTAAAGCAGCAATGGAACAACTGGACGACAGACGCTATACGCTCATCTTTCCACAACCGACCCGGACGGAGCTACAATGCGAACGTCAAGAATACATCTCCCTGCATGGAAGCTATCTCGCCACCATTCCGCAAAAATGCGCATTTAACGCACCGAGCGATTCACTATTACCAACACTAACGACCATATCAAAGGGCAGCCGCCGAAAATCACTGAAATACCTATGCACCTGAACATTGTTGAAGAAACCATCCCACATCTGAAACTAAACCCACTGCACCTGTAAAACCTACACGAAATCGAAGATAAGATCCTAATGCAACACCCAGTACAAATAGACCGTGCAAATGTGAATAATTCACTATACCATACGACGATCCCACTTTACGTCGTACTATTCGGTGCAACTGTACTGATAGTTACCATCACTATACGTCGGTATAACATTTGCACAAACTCTACAAAACCACAGACATCAGATGGAAACCCTGAAAATCATCATTACGGAGATGCAGAATCACCCACAATCAGGAACCAGACACCAGCAACATTTTCGCTCAAAGTCCTCAAACAACAACAACTGCAACAGCATTCTGAAAATTATCGCTGCCATCAGTCTTTTTTATTAACACAAGTTCTGTTTACAATAAAAATATGTATGTTTAGATTAACGCATTTATGGGGCCTGTGTTGCCTGTTACGTGCCCTGCCTACACCAAATCAGCTGAGTAGCGACATGGTTAGCCGTTTACGTCAATCGGATGTTTCCACGTAAAACTGCAACATACCACCAGCTGAATCATCGTATCGCCGCCTCGTGTCGCCGAGCGTTCACCTGCTTCAAGAACTGCTGATGCCGCATCCACGTGCAGGAATCAGTAGAATTTTCAATATTAATAAGTTAATCGTTTTACCACACTTCGGTACTAGCATCGTCCGAATGAGTATAAGCATAAATTAGTATAAGCTTAAATGTAATTTTTATCTTATTAAAAACCTTATTAAATAATTTCGGTTTTTTTAAGTCCTCTCACCTTCGTAATTTGCCTGACAATAAATAGATTTATTATTTATTATTATTATTAAGGCCGCGTTTGTGCAGTTATTTTTAAAAGTGCATACAATTTATTAAATAAATTAAATATTATTAAAAAGTTTGTTAAATTTTCCTGAATTCTGTATTAAACCTTAACTGCTGTGTTAATGAAAATATTAAAAATTTTGCTTACCTTTTAATTCACCAGCACCTAAGGGGTGGACGAAAGCGCTTAGAGGACCAATTAAAGGATTTGTACGTGACAATAATTTAACCACTTAAATCTTTCTTGAAAAGCTCCCGTTGGTGAAAGATTTCTGTCGCTGCAAAAAGGCACGAACCGAACCGTACCTATTTTTTATTTTTTGACAGCGTTATTTGCATATTTAGCAAATATTCGACAATTTCATATATAAGTATATATTCATCTGCCCCCTTGCACAGGGGCTGATGAATAATATCTTCTTCTTCTTGGTCGCGTACTTCATTACTGAAGGTCGTATCCCTAAAGCCTTCGTGGGTTTATGAATGATATTCTTCCATTTCTTTCGGTTATCGTCTTCCCTCAGGGCGGTCGTTACAGAGAGTCCAGTGAGGGTAGTTAGTTGACCGGCTGCGAGGTGTTTTTCCTTCTATCTTGTGCTCATCAAAATGAATACCTATAGAAAGAATATAGCACATTATTTTTAACCCTCCAAAACAAGAAATAATACAATCATACTCGTATACCTATCTTTTGTATAACGAAACACGAAAAGGATTATATTTTATCAATGCTACAATGTATTATAACTAGCGGTTACATTAAATATCATATAAGGCCGCCTGCGGTGGTGTCCACTATCTGGAAGTATTTAATTAACCCTTGTGACTGCAATATGCACTGCATAATATTGGAAAAGAAATATTTTGATAACATTAATTTTTGCTAGCTGTTGCTAGTGGTTTCACTCGCATCCTAGGGGAAATACATTTTGCAAGACAATAGTGAAATAAATATTCAACCGTTCAGGCGTGATTGAGTAACAAACGTCTCAACAACTTTCAAAGGTTTTTAATATTTTTCAACAGATGGAAACTTTATTAGGATCTTGAATTTTAATATTTTATGGACAATACTAAATTTACCGTTAGGACAGCTTTAAGATTGAATGAAACATTGAAACATAATGAATGTTAAATTAAAAAATCCAGCCAAATGCATGTCGGGCTACGCACAATGAAAGGTTCCGTATTTGAGAAGAATTAATCCCAAGAAGAAAGTTAACATTGTAGTTGAAAAACATGTTCTCCCATACATTCCAACTGCAAATGTAAGTTTGTGGGCACAATATTGGGAGATTTACCAACGTATTTTAAGACCAAAGACTTCTCATAACTTTTCTTGTAATCTATGAGTATAGAACTATTTGCAGAACGTTTTTCAAAATTTTAGGCTCTTTAGTTTCGGAGATAAGGGGGAATGGTCAATTTTCATGTATTTTCTTGAGTAACTTAAAAACTATTTATTTGAAAATTATTATTAAAATATACTTGCGACCCACACAATAAGCCCTATTTGATATGACACACGTTACATTGTGAAAATCTTTTTATTTTTCTTATATGGCTCCCAATAGTGACCACCATATTAAAAATTCATTTATAAATAAATGAATGGCGTGGCATGTCCGTGTTTGGGTCACAAATTGATATGTGTGCCAAATTTCAACTTAATCGGTCTATTAGATTCGGAGCAAATTAGCTGAGACAGATGGACATACACAAACAGACACACGAGTGATCCTATAAGGGTTCCGTTGTTTTTATTCTGACATACGGAGCCCTAAAAACAAACCAACCCGCACGCGGTCGTGTGCCACTACCCGTAAGTATTTAATTAACTCTGTCTGACTGACTAAAACACTCCATATAGTAGGCAGTCAGTAACTACATAATTTCATGTATGTAAAACATTTAAAGAGATGATACCGAATGGGTCTGGTAAACAAGAGCTTAAATCAAGGATTTTAAAGCTAAAATCCTTGATTTAAGCTGTTAGAAATGTCAAAATTGTGGATTTGTTTGTATTTTTCCTAAACTTTAGATGTTTAACAAACTCATTCGGTATCAACTCTTTAAAAGTTTACAGAGACAGGGTTTCAGTTCTGATACCTAATGTGGTATCATTGTCTAAACAGTTATTTCCACCTGGTTTCTAAGAACGTCAACAACAAGCGAAGTTAAGTCGTCGTACTTCAAAATCAGTTCATGTCTCGTAAAATAATTTGTCCATATTTTTTGAAAACATTAATGTATGGTTCGGATTTACAGACCATACTTTTTAATTTTTTAATTAAGTAATTATGATGTTTTTAGAATCCTTAAACAAAAAAGCTTGTCGTGAAAATGAAAACAAAACGTAAGTAATTGATTTGTTTTACCATTAGTGTCGAAGAATAATATAGAAAAAAATGTTTCAAAACAGGAAAACTATATTTTTGATTGATTAAGCCTAGATAAAATATTTTCTAATACCATAATAAATTAATAAATCATGCATTATGTATCCGAAGTGTTCATTAAAATCTCGTCCGTGCCGTTTAAACGGACAATCAACGTTGCCTGTTGCGTCGTAGCGCCGTAGCACCGTAGCACCGCTACGCTTCGTAGCCAGTTATCTTGCGCGCCTCAGCCTTTCCGCTCGCGTATCGCTCCGCGTCGTTCACTCAACTAACCCACTTTCTATTCGTCAGTTTTAGCAGTGAATAATTTTCAAATATCGCATTCCATTTTGAAATGGATAGAAAGTTTTTATTTTTCTATTCAGTGGCCAGTGTTTAATTATGAATGTTTTTGGAGTTAGTTCTTATCGGTAAGTTCATTTTTTTTAAATATTGAAAGTAGATTTGTTTGATCGAGCTTTTATAAATGAGTTCGGGTTTCAACATGGAGTGTTTTTGAACGATTAATCTAGAAAATATCATAATTTTGTAAAAAAAAATACTTTATACATATTTTCAGTCTTATTATAATCTTGAAGCTTGAAAAAGTCACTAGGGGATATATAGCTAAAGTTGTAAGTTGATTTTTTACGTAGTTATATTCTGAAACAGTTATGAAATGGTTTTTTAGTCTCTTGAGTGTAAGTACCTGAAAGTTTCAGTAAAAACTATAGTCGTCATAGCGAAGTAGATGATCATTCAAAAGTTTTATAACTTCTTATTACGTAAGTTTTTGTCGTCTAGAAGAATAAATACAGAATATTAACATAATTTTATATTTTATTCTTTTGGTTTACTGTATTATATTACTGTTACGAAATATAATTATAAATAACTCAAACAATGAAAGACCGTATTTTTTTTTGTGTAAAACTAAGCAGTTTTATACAAAAAAGTTAAGTTGCACCTGCCATGTGTCTTCTCTGCATCACCCTAAGGTTGACTGGTAGAAAATGCCTCAGGCATTAAGTCCGCCTTTGTACGGTATTATTTTTTTTACTTGTGCATAATTTTTTAATAAATAATAAATAAATAAATAAAAAATAAATAAATAAAAAATAATAGCTGTCTTGGTCCATCGACCAAGACAGCTATTATATTTTGTGTGCATTATTGTTGTATGTATTATGTTTTATGTAAGCTCATCAGCTTACATGATGTATATAACAGCATAATGTTAATTTCTGTTATGTGAAGAAAAAACACAGTAAATTTGACATCTTAGAATTTCATAAAAAAAACATTTTATCTACACAATTTCCATCTTAAATCATTATAAACCCAAATCTAATTTAATAAAAGAAAAGACCAAACTCAAATATTCAAATCACGAAAAAATAATTGAATTTCAAGCAAGTATTTTGACAAAATTCACACGAAAAAAATTGTATGAATACGCGTTCGTAAAGAGGCTGCTTCAAGCCATGCCTTTGTCTTTCTCTTTGAGCACAAATGAGTGTTTTTATTGTACATTTTAATTAATGTCAAACGAAACCAGTCTTTTCAAGGACATTGTTTTTTGGAAAATAATATTGTGAACCCAAACTCTATGTATTGTGAATGTCTGTAAATGCTTCGTTGTATACCATTTTGATATTCATCGCTGACTCCCGTCAACTTACGGCTAAGCTTTTCCTTTTCGACTTGAGAATAATTCATATTTTTAGGGTTGCGTTGACAGAATATATAAACAAAATTGGACTGCATCTTTTTCTTCTATGTTCACGACTTTTGAACTTTTGGCTTTCTAATAAATTGACAAAGATTAATGATCGTGGTTTGTTACTCGCACTAGTTATTTGTAGACAAGTGGACGTTGCAACAATTTTAAATGGTATTTTTTGGTCTTGTTTTTCGATGTGCTGTGTTAAGGGCATTTCGCTACAAGAAACTGTATCTCCCTCATAATCACCGTTTCATTTATTTTATTGCTTTACCACTGCTGGGCAACGTAAACGTTTTCCATTCCTTCCTTCGCTCATGGCTCTTCGCTAGATACTTCTATCCACGGTTTCATTAACTGCTTTAATTCAGAATTAACAAAAGCTACAAAACGTATATAGATAAAGCTTAATAATGAAGAAATATATACTCTGAATTAACACCTGTATAAAACTGTACGTAAGAACTAAGAACTCACTTTGAAGTCACCGGCACACAATAGACTTACTCGTAACACATTCACTTCAATATCCGGATATGAGTTTGAGAACACTTGAATAGGCTTATGTTCTCAAAGAAGAGCTTTATGTCATTATGTACGAGACAATAGGTTAGCTGCTGGGTGTTGGCGCTCGATCGGAAGCTAGGTAACATTTCGGTAAGTCCTTATGGGTTGGGTAAAGTCTTCTTGAAAGGCTATGGTATACCGTACGTACGTAATATGGGCTTCGATGTTTTTTGGAGGTTTCGTTTGAATAATAAAGTTTACTTTTATCAGAATAGCATAATCAGCTTATAAAGTTCCCACCGCTGGGACACAGGCCACCACTGTGTGAGAGAGAGAGTGGTTCATAATCCACAACGCAGGCCCAGTTCGGGTTAGGACACGGTGGAGCATACGGTGAAGGTCTGCCCAGCTTGGGCAGAGCACCTCCGTGTCCTCGGGGAAGCGATCTGCGGCAGAGATCTCTCGTGTCCGGCCTTGGTTCAGGACATGGTATGGAGCGAGAGGGCATGGGCAGCCGTCACCTCCTTCTGCGAAGCAGTAATGGTCGCGTAGGAGGAGGCGGGACGGTTGAGGGAATGGCAAATTTCGCGCCCTCGAGACGCCCTGGGCATCGGGAATCCCGGGCGGATTTCCAGCCACCGTAGGCGCGGGCTTGCGGACGGTGAGCAATGGGTAGCTCGCCGTCCGATAAGGACCAGGCCCGTGTCAACGGCGCGTTGTGTTCCACGCGCGCCTCAAAGAGATGTTAGCACAAGTGTAGGGGTCCACTAGGGCCGATGCCTGCCGGGGTCGCGAGAAAGTTCGAAAGGGTTACCGAGGACCCTGGCAACACAGGCAACGAAAGGCATACGGGTGGGTTTTAGTCAGTAAGAGTCAGACACACCCTCCCGCTCCGCCCAGAGCGGGAGAAGTTGTTTTATAATTTCCCATCCAAAAAAAAAAGGGGCCCTATATTAGTTCCCTGACTTACACCAGATCTAATATAGTATTCGATTGGTATCCTGCATAGTCAACATACTGTTGCCCAGTGCGGGTTGGTGGATTTCTTGGCTCTAGGACATACCGGTTTTCTCACGACGTTTTCGTTTATTGTTTTGAGATCAGAATGGCTCTACGCAATGTGTAAAAATCATTTTCCGCAAATCAAAATCACCAGTTCATAAAACAATGTGAAAAACGAAACGAAACTGATACAAGTCTGCTCTTAGAAACCTATGTATATATGAATGAGTATTAAATTTTAATTCTTACCTACTTCAATTGTTTTGTATAGACAATTTTAGTCTGTCTTTCTCTAGGCGTATATTCACCCCTTTCATGACATATAATATCTATGTACTACATAACAACGAATCAATACAGAAAGTGCGTACAATTGCTTGACTAACACAATGCACTGTGTTGACGCTTTGTATGCAAACGGTAGCAAAACAAATATGAATTGTACTGTTTATTTAACCTGAATGTTATTTTTACCTATACGCAACATGTTAATTATTGATAAAATGTAACTAAAATTGCATTTGCAATTTTAATAGATTACCTCTCAAGCATGACGAGTTCTAAAGATCCTGTTTCTTTTAGAGTTCTCGTAGTTTTTCTTCCCATTCTATAATTCACCTCTGCCCATCCCTTCGAGGAAACAAGGCGTGATGTTATGTTATGTTATGTTATGTTATGTGTGTTAGTATTATGTTCTATAATTTAGTATTTAGGGATAATTTAAAACTAATAACTACCTGCTCCTGCCACCACCCAATATTTCTGGGTTACAATATTTCTTCCGGTAACTACAAACAGATCTGAATGAAATATATTATGTGAATCTTTTCAGAATTGTCCAAGGATTATACAAGGAGTTATCACTTTGTTATCACTTTTAAGAATGACCGTAAGTCGGGTGACTTACGGTCATTCTTGAAAGGTGATTGACAGGCTATTGATTCAGTTCACGCGGGTGCGTGAACTGAATCAATATCCTGTCAAAATGTCTAAAATCTGTAACAAAATTGCACTCGAAACGACAATAATATGTTCTTAAAACCGTTGATTGCTTTTACGAAGGACGGCTACTAGTAGGCGATCGCTTGAGGGGTTCCACAACCCGACTTCAACCACTTATGGGCATAAGTCTTTCTTTTCTTCTACCATTCCCCACGCTCCTGTGCCAGCCACATACAGGTTCCACCCACGATGGCAATATTTAAATAATAATAAGCCTACCTATAATGTTCCCATTGCTGGGACACAGGCCTCCTCTCTGTGAGACAGAGTTGGCCGTAATCTACCACGCGGGCCCAGTGCGGGTTGGTAGATGTCACATGCCTTCAAATTTTTTGTTTCTGGGACATGCTGGTTTCCTCACGATGTTTTCCTTCACCGTTTTGTGAGCAGTGGTGATGAAATAATTTACACAAAGTAAAGCGCCTGTCTGGGTTCAAACTTACCGCGATTTACTCGTAAATCGCGGCCGTTACCACTGGGCCACCACTGCTCTATGGCACTATTTAAATAACAACTATTAATAGAACACGGCACTCAAGTTGGGTTAAACAACACCGCGCAGAACAAAGTATGGTTTAAAACCTGCTTTAAAACAACCTACTCATGAAGCTAAGCTTACATAAGTCTGCCTTCCTGCAAAAGTAATTTAACTGACTGTAACTCCAGCCTAACACGGGTACCTAAGAGATATAGGTATCTCGCAGTCTGTTTGACATGGGAAAGTTGTCTGCATTCACATGATGAATAGCATTCGGTTCAGACAGCGTAATGAAAATGAAATAGAGGCACTGCTGGTTTAGTATGTACAGTTGGTTTGTTTATGTCTTTGCAATTTGTGGCTTTTTACAGACAAAAAGCGGCCAAGTGCGTGTCAGACCACGCACAATGAACGGTTTCGTAGTTGGGATGAATTTATTCCAATAACAAACTCAACATTGTAGTTAAAAAACATGTTCGGTACATTCCAACTGCAAATGTAAGTTTGTACGGACAATTTTGATTTATTTACCATGTTATTTTAAAAGAATAGATCAGCCGTTCCGGAGATAAGGACGGGAATGGTAAATTTTCATATATTTTCTTTAATAATTTAAAAACTATTTTTATTATTATACAAAAATTATTTAAATCCTCATAAACAAAGTCCTTTCATTTGATACCACGCGGTACAGTTGCAAAGCTTTTTATATTTTTTCACCCGAAGATCAAATATTAATTTAACCACATATTAAAAAAAATATATATTAATTTACGTTACAATTTCGTGTTCGAATCACAGAAATTCTTCATATGCGTATCAAATTTCAACTTAATCAGTCCAGTAGATTCGGAGAAAATCGGCTGTGAAAGACGGACGGACAGACAGACAGACACACGAGTGATCCTATAAGGATTCCGTTTTGCCTTTTGAGGTGCAGTACCCTAAAAATAACATTGTTTTTAATAAATGAATTTAATGATAAAACTACCATTTGCATAAAATTTCACTAACATACACCATAACACCCATATTTCGCCAGTTATGTTTAAGTCGCATGTAATAGTGGGCGAGCCTTTAGCCATAAACCGGCTACACTTCGGGCCGCTGCTGAGAAATTCCTGATAAAAAAAATCAATAAAACTTTGCTTGTCCTGGGAATCGAATTTGAAAGACCACACGTACCTCCTCCCCCTTCCACTCTCAACTGTAGCAACGACAAAATCTTTTACTTAATACTGCGTCGTTCAACCACACCAAGAATATTCCAGAACGTAATCATGGGTTTCGTTTATTTGATATATCTCTTCACAGACATTATAAAAATCATAATCGGAAGCACTAAGCCTAAATAAACGTTTCTTGGCATGTGTAGAATTATTAATTTCAGTGGCACAATGGAAGATAGACAGAGACGCAAATATAATCGGGAAGGTATTATGGGTCACCGAGGCCCCCGCAACACAGGCAACAGGAAGGAATACGGGTGGGTTTTAGTCAGTAAGAGACACACCCTCCCGCTCCGCCCAGAGCGGGAGAAGTTATTTGATGATTCCCACCCTCAAAAAAAAAAAAAGCCAAAACACGTGCTAAGAAACGGCTAAGTAAAATAAATATGTAAGCAAATAAGCCAAGTTGTAGAACTTGGCTTATATGCTTACATATTTATTTGCGGGCAGCAATTTTGGGTCAAAACATCGTTAGGAAACCGTCCTAGAACCAAAAATTCAAAGACATCTACCAACCCGCACTGGGCCCGCGTGGTGGATTACGGCCCACTCCCTCTGATAAAGAGAAGGCCTGTGTCCCAGCAGTGGGAACATATAGGCTGATTATGTATGTATGTAATTTTTTGTTAATCAATTAGGTCAATCATCAGTGCAGCTAGCTAGTTATCAGGTAGTGCGATAACAATCAAACACAGCTTGTTACAACCAAATAAGCCTAAAACGATATAAACGTGACTAAGGGAAATAAATGCAAACCGCATGCATCATAGACAATGAGCCAGCAACCTGTTACATTGGTGTATGCAAATTAGTGAATGTTAACGCAAATTTGATAATACACATACGGTGCGGTGTTTAGAATAGGTGATTTATATTTGACTGTTATTTTTAATTGAATTTTTCGAAACCTAGAAAAAAGTTAAGCCACGGTAAAAAATATTTTTAAATATCTAAAAAAATGGCGAAGTTTATGCTAGACAGAAACAGCACTATGCATCTGACGTCACAACACTGGAGAGCCATAGCAACTTCGCGCTTCAGTACAATAATCGTTTTGTGTGACAAGGACAAAAGAATAATTTCCAAAGGGGTAGATATTTATCAGAAGAGCTAGGTACATTTTTCATTCAAAACTCCGTTAAATTACAAAATGCACAACCAATAATAACACCGTTACAGAATTAATGAAAAATTGCTTTTATTCACACAGCAAATTTGATCACCATTGTTGCCAATACACAATTGTTACTGGCCGTAGTTTCAGCGATATTAGACGATAAATCACATTCTTCTAGTGTTCGATTTTTAAAACGTGACTAGGGGAGTTCGAACATTTTTTTGAATAGTCGTTTTGAATTCACTGGCCGTTCAGAAGGGAAACGTGTCGTAGAAATTACATTCTGTAATTAAAATTTTGTTTTTCCCGCAAAATTTTAATTTTGGTAGAGCTTCGGATATTGACATTTCGGGGATTTTCTTTTATTATAAAAATAATAATAATAATAATCGTTTATTTCGGAAATCAGGTTCCATTTTGTTAGTATTACAGTCTTAAAGAAAATGTTAGTACGTAAAATATTAAACTAATCGGGCATGAAAGGAGAACCACTCATCTCCTGTTGCAAAGAGAGTGCCACCCCATCCACGCCTGCAGCATTGGTGAATCCCACCGTTCAGACAAGGTCTTCAGGAGAACGTTAGAGGTGATCCGTATCCGACTCAACAATGAAGCGCAGCGCGTGCGCATCACAGCGAAGAAATCCTGTGTGCGCGCTTCTGCGAACATGGCAGATGCGCTGCACCACCGCGGCAGCCCCAGCATTCCCCTGAAGGTGTTGTTATATTGGACGCGAAGGGCACTGTACGCGCGATGCGTATAATTCACCCATAGCCCGCACGTGTACAATGTCTGGCAGTACGACTTGAATAAAGTAATTTTTACGTCTCTTGTACAACGTGCGAACCTACGAGCGAGCATATTACATTTATTTATTATAAATAGGTTATAGTACTTTTTTGTAGAAAACAGTAGTGCTATGAATACCTATTTAAATAGTGGCATTTTATCAATTTTTCTAAGATATATATATATATTTTAATACAAATAAAACTAGTGTCTTTTCATTCTAAACTAACTCGTCAAGTATGAATGCTCTATCATCAAAGAGTTATTTGACTATGACTAAATCTGAATTAGCACTTTTCCATTGCCATTCAAATGCATTTTAAACGCTCTATGAGACCACACATAAATAGAAATAGTTCTTATTCACCAGTAAATAAGACCTATTTCCTAGCAAACCTAAGCTAAGCAAATCAAAAGCACAAGCTCCAGAGATGTTATTCGTAGTGCCCTCAAGCTACGTTTTAAGAGCTTAGTATTTAAGTACTGAAGAGGTGCTGGAGATGGTGCTCGTTACACGAAGAATGCAATTGGCTCCTTGCTTTGGAACTTGACTTTTCTGAAAAACTTTTTGAATGTGTATTAAAATTTTAATTAGTTTTAAATCAGGATTAGTTTCGGTTCTTGACTTTTGAGTCAAGCTAATCAGCAGATTCTTACTATATAGAAATAAACTTAGTGTTTTAATTAAGTCTAAGAAGTAATCTTGACTAAGACAAGTTACATGAAAACGAATAATAATATGTAGGATATTTCCAGGGTATACGTAGGTATACCCTGAAGATATTCTACATATTTTATTATTAAAAAATTCAAAAAAAATCCGATATGAAAATGAATATACTGTATACCATGGTAACCTATGTAGATAGGTCACCATGGTGTATATAATAGTCATTTTCATATCGCACAATTTTGATAGCCAATAATTGACTTAAATGACACCTAAAGTCTAGATCTAAAGCTGATTTAGATTTCAAACAAGTAGGTACTTGTTTGAAATCTAAATCAGCTTTAGATCTAGAGTCAAGAATCAAGTACTATTTTCAATTTCGAAAAAAATATTTTCGTAGGATTGTACGTTTATCTCAGTGTTCAATATAATTTGTCACATCTATAAAACATCGACCTACGTTGAAAATAAATCGTGTACCCATCAGCGGAGCGCATCGTGATGTAATATCCGTTTCGTTACATTTCATCAGATTGTGCGCACTCCATGACGTCACCACGTCGCTCTCATCAAATAGTACCCTGTGATGTCACTCGCAAATGCGGCTGCTGGTAGTGATGTGCCATATTATGGAAGCTGTTACAAATCTGTAATGAATCAATATTTTCAGTTAACAAATATGTTATGTGGTGATATTTTGTATTTTAAAGTATGTAGGTGAATATGCAGTGTAATATATTGTGGCTTGAAACAGCTACTAAATACAAGAAAAATAGAAAATACGTTTATTTGCGGTAAACTTGACTCAAAGAAATAACACAAATACAAAATCGAAACAATTTGGGGGAGAATATGCGTCACATCCACGCGAAACGGCCAACGCTCAGCATAATGCTGCGACTCTATGCGAGACAGAGCCCCAGCGCTGGTTTTCAGCGACAGCCGGCCGGATAGTAATTTTCAAAAAGTTTTATGATCTACCAGAGTTTATAAAATAATAGATAATTCTCTTATAAACAAAATCATCCGATGAAAAAGCTAAATCGATATAAAGCTACATATTTATACGTTTGAATCTACATAACTCAATCATTTTAAGGCTACAGAGGTGTAGGTCGGTGTCCTAACTTCTGCGAACGGTACCTAGTTGATATTCAAAAACATTGAAAGCTTTCAAACCTTATCACTCCAATAAAATTAAATAAACATTGAAAATCTAGCATTAATCCCAAACGAAATCGAAACGCCCGAAAACTTCAAAAACATGAACCCAATAATAATATTATTTATATTTATCGCGCCGCTTATAAGGGATAGCTCATAAAATATTTGTGAAACTGCCGTCCGATGCCCGATCGTGAAATAGTAGGACACGTTCTAGATTTATTGTGCGCTTAACGTTGTACACTGACCCTTATAATTCAACTCCAGCGGTTGCTTTTGTAACTGATTTTTTATCTGACATTACTTGATTGATTTGAGAATTCGACATAGCGTAATATCGCGTCTATGTTGCCTGAAGGGATGGTGGTAATAGTACCTACATAAAAAAGGGACGGTGTTTTTGCGCCACCAAACTAAATTTTAACCTAAATTTTTAATATAGTGTAACCGGAATCAGGAAATCATAACAAAAAGAAATTTATTGATAACTCATTCGATTGATTCAATTCCAGTTATGGCCAGTGTCATAAATGCATGTATTGAAGCGGTTTTATCGGTTTTATGAAAAAACCAATATTATTTTGACATCGCACCGTAGAAATCCTTCTACAATATCTCATCGTGTCTTTCGTTTCTAACGATCTTTGTCTAGGTCCTTTTATATGTACAAAGAAGGATTTCTACGGTTGGATATCAAAAAGGAAGAAACGAAATATCACTTTGTATAGAAAGAGCCGTGTCTATTCTTTGAAGAAATAGAAAGCGTCATGGTAAGCTTGCTGGAGCTAACCTCAAGTCTTATAAGTTTTAAAATGCCTAAAAGGATAATTATGATCCTGCAGTAAACAAAATCAGAAAATATATGATATTCTTCAGGATATATGCTAGGTAGATAGTGTGTTGAAAACATAATACAACTAATTTGATACGAAAGAAAAAAATCACGAAGATAACTCTAAAAAATTTTTTAAAGATTAGTAACCATACTAATATGCAATAATTCTGTGTTTTTGTCAGATTATTCTACAAGCAACATATTAGCATAATAGTGTTTTATATTTTTTAGCCAATCAATTGATTTTTGTAAATAGATAATTGCTTCATATTTTGCAATAAATTACCAGCGTTGTTTCATCGCAGTTCTCTTTCTTTTCTATGCAGTCTGACAGTGACCGCACTTTAGGTGTTGTCAGCTTCTTACAAATATACCATTGACGTTAGAGCAGGTTCAAATCTTTGTTTAACAGTAAAACAACAGCAAACCATAATTTATGTTTACAAAAACCAACAGTTATTTATTGTAAAATGTATGATGTGCTTGAGAGTAAATAAATAAATAATATTTTTTTAAGTTTGCTGATTCTCGCATAGTCAGTCAGTCTTACCAAGCGGTATCGTGTTACCCAGTAACTGGATTGTGGAGATCATATAGGCAGTAGCTCCATGTATCCGGTTAGTCTGGAAGCCGACTACAACATAGTTGGGAAAACGCTAGGTAGATGATTCTCGCATAGAAGAGTGGTTTAAAATATAGTGGTTTAAAAATTTAAAATATAGTGGTTTAAAAATTTCAAATAGAGTGGTTTAAAAAATTCCGTGGAACGAAATGTCGTTTTTGGTTGCTTGTCAGATTGACTCTAGTGATGTTACTCAGTCAAATACGGTCAGGCACTCGATTGTCCCGATTATGTAATACGGTAACTCAATTCAAGTTAGATCTAAGGTATAATTACTAGATTCAGGTTTCCAGCAGATTCACACATTTGAAACGCACACAAAAAACACTTAAAGAAAATAATCATAGCAAGATACAGCAACAGTTCAATAATAATAATAATCTTTATTTTTCTCTCTTCACAAAGGATTACATAGTTATAAACATATGTAGATACATAGATTATATCGTTTTGACTAAGATGTACAAAATATGATCCTTTGTGAGAGACTGGCGTCCATACTAGGATACCCGGTGTGACGGATCACCAGGCTCTCACTCCGAATTAATTAATTGATTAATTTGACAGGACTAAACTAAAATTTGTCTTCTGTCCTTTTCTTAATGAAAAAGAAAGAAAAAGATGCACTGAACTTAAATTTAGTTTAGTTTGTGAACAAGGGAATCGGCACCATTGTTTGCTTAAAAGGAGGCTCCAAGCACGTTTAAAAGAAATTTAATTTTCTATTTGTCACAATAAATTATTTGTATTTATTTTTGTTTGTTTGGATTTGTATAAACTTTTGAATGAAATAATCCACATAGAAAATAGCGAATAAGTACAGTATTTCCCCATCCTAGAGGATTTCCATAAAGTCCTGACGCTAGAGCAATAAAAAAAAGTAGTAAAGATTCAACAAGTTGTCATGCGACCATTCGACCTAACCCGTCAGGTCTCTTCAAATTTAACATTTTTGTTGAAGGGTCATCAAAGCAAAACAGTCACACACTTTTTTTTTTTTTTTTTTATTTGTGATGGGTTTGCTCTTGACTTTAGTCTATGCCAGAGGCGACAGAAACAAAGTCGACGATGGAGCGAGCTTACCCAGAAGAAGCCTGTTCACTCTCACTTTGAAGAGATTAGGGTTATATGCGTTCGGAAACACAGACGCAGGCAGAGAGTTCCATTCCTTTGCTGTGCGCATTATAAAAGAAGTTTGGAAACGCTTAGTGCGAGTTGGTGGGATAGCCACCAGGAAGGGATGGTAACCTGAAGTGCGCCTAGATGACCGATAATAGAAGGGGGCCGGTGGAATGAGGTCGTGGAGTTCCTGAGCACACTCTCCGAAGTACAATCTATAGAAGACCGACAAGCAGGCAACCTTGCGACGATGGGCCAAACTGTGAAGCTTGGCATCCACCAGATTTACGTCGCCAATGAGCCTCTTAGCTCTGCGTTCCACCGAGTCAAGCGCGGCAAGTTGGTATTTAGCCGAGCCATCCCAAAGGTGGCTACAATACTCCATGCAGGATCGGACCTGCGCTTTATAAAGGGTCAAAAGCTGTCCAGGCGTAAAGTATCGCTTCACCTTATTTAGGATGCCCAGTTTCTTGGCCGCAGTCTGGGGAAACACACACCCATACTTGTACTTTTCACACTTTTTTTTTGGTTGGGAAATCATCAAATAGCTTCCCCCACTCTGGGCGGAGCGGGAGGGCGTATCAGACTCTTACTGACTAAAACCCACCCGTGTTTCTTCCGTTGCCTGTGTGTTGCCAGAGGCCACGAAATCCCTGTCGGACTTCCCGCGACCCCGGCAGGCATCGGCCCTGGCGGACCCCGTCAGTTGTGCTGACATCTCTACGAGGCGCGCGTGGAACACAACGCGCCGTCTCGGCCTGACTCGGGCCTGGTCCTTATCGGACGGCGAGCTACCCATTGCTCACCGTCCGGCTCCCGCACCTGCGGTTGCTGGGAATCGGCCTGGGATTCCCGATGCCCAGGGCGTCTCCTGCAGCGACTAGGGTGCGAAATTTGCCTCTCCCTCATCCGTTCCGCCTCCTCCTTCACGAGCATTACTGCTTCGCAAAATGAGGTGACAGCCTCCCATGCCCACTCGCTCCGTACCATGGCTTGGACCAGGACCGGACGCGATAGATCACCGCCGATTGCCTACACGAGGACATGGCGGTGCCCCGCCCAAGTAGGGCAGACCTCCACCGTATGCGTCACCGTGTCCTCCGGGCGATCCAAACAATGGTTACACTCGGGCGGAAATCCCGGCACTTTTCACCCTAAACCGACGACGCGGCGACGTTAGAAATCGAATCATTCAATTTGCTTTAAATTATCTCAATGCACACCCACTGTACAGGTGCGTGTGCCAACACATCAAAAGTTACCACAAACTGTCAATTTTTTTCATTTAATTTTGAACTTAACCATCAACATTTTAAGGTTTAAAATCATTTGGAGAAATTTGACAGTTAAGTATAACCTGATGCGCTGGCGACTGTGACTACCTCCCTGGAGTTATATATTAACTTGAGTACCGAGTTAAATTAAATCGAGCTGCAATACTTTCTGACACTGCACCGTCAGAAAGATAAGTGCCAAGTGACAACAAAATTAATTTTATTTCTTCTTTCAGTTTTTTCGAATTGCATGAAATTGATATTTCTGTGTTCCTGTGTTCAATTGAAGAATTATAATAAATACGGCATCTTCAAAAAGGTACAGCATTTACTCTCAAAGGATGTTGTGTGAATTCTTTAGTAAGATTTCACCGCAATGTGCGAAGTCCATCGATTTATATCTCTGACAAAGACATTGTCCGAGATTGTTCTGCATGTGCGGTAACTTGTGTACGCATGGACTTTTCGATAGTTTCAGTCAAACCCTCTAGATGCAGTTTATGGAAAGTGCGTATTGATAATGCAAGAAAGTATTGAAACTGTTTATTCACTATGAATGAGGATTTGGATACAGGGATATTTACATTCCAGGTCGATCTGTACACCAAACGCATACTGTGCCTTTTGACTCTCCGGAATAGAACATTATTTTGAAATGGATACCGTCAAACATTACAATATCATTAAAATTAAATACATTAAAATTCATTAGGTTTGCAGGCACAACTCACACATGCACCTACATCCGAACCAACTAATATTAGAGAAATATATAATAAATATTTAAATGACTTACGCCACAATGTCCTATATGTGTTTTCCGTGCAGGAATTAAGTTCTTTGGCGCAGAAAACACTCAATCTCTATATTACATAACATACATACATAATCAGCCTATAATGTTCCCACTGCTGGGACACAGGCCTACTCTCTGTGAGAGGGAGTGGGCCGTAATCCACCACGCAGGCCCAGTGCGAGTTGGTAGATCTCACATGTCTTCGAATTTTTGGTTCTAGGACATTCCGGTTTCCTCACGATGTTTTCCTTCACCGTTTTGAGAGCAGTGGTCATGTAATAATTTACACAAAGTAAAATGCCTGTCTGGGTTCGAACCTACGACATACAACCCGTAAGTCGCATTACCACTGGGCCAGCACTGCTCCCACTGAACTGATCTCTATATTATTTAGCTTTAAACCAATCTCGCATTGCAGTAAAATAACTTTTACTGTAGAATTAAATAAATCAGAAGCACAGTTTCATAAGCTTCAAAGTTAACAGTCCTTATGCATTAACTAGACCGTAGCACACCTAGTTTCAAGTAGTTTTTCAGTACTGAGACTTTGATTAACTAGAAATAATTATTAGTATTCAGAAGTAGAGTTTTTGTCTTGATTTTATTTTAACAAACGTTGAAATGTTCTTTAAAGAGGTAGTTATGGAACCACAGCCCTTACAGATATTGCGTGTGTAAGCATTTTGCCCAGCACGATCTGGGTGGTCGCTGAGGTTGCATATCTGATAAGAATATGATTGTTTAGTCTAAGTCTAGTTCATAAGCTAGTTCGTGAATTACATCCCAATATGTAAGACGTCTCAATATAGAGTTAAACCTTTAATTAATTATTTTTATTTTTTAAAAGTCCTTTAAGGCGCTCCCAATCCTGACTGGCGCAGCCGGTAGGATCACTAAGGAAGCTGTTACGCGTTAAGTGATTTTTCGTGATTAGACTTTTCCCGATTTTCACAACGGTACGCGTGGTGTACGGCAAGGAGATCCAACGAACCAAATAAATATAGTCGGTGACGAGGAGTGCTGAGAGCTGATGATGGGCGTGGCAGGCTGGTGAGTACGATTTTTCACCTCCTTGATTTCCGTGTCCACATCCTTTCGGTAAACTTGGAATTGGAAGTTTTCCATTTTGAACTGTTTTATGGTTTTCTTAAATATTATTTTAAGTATTATTTATTAATTAAGTATTTATTATAAATGTAATGTAGGAATACTTTACTTAACATACAACTGTTTCTAAACACTAAATATGTATAAGTATTCATATTGAGTTCAGAAACACTTAATAACTATATTAGCAGTAATTATTATAATAAGTAATATCGGTAGAGTTCATAGAGTTCATAGAGTTATTATTACCTAACAAATAATTTGAATAAGTACCAAAATGTCAGATATAAAACTTATCCCGAATGAATTGTACAAAATTCTACCCAGTTTTGGTGGTAATAAACGTCATTTGAATTTATTCTTACGCAAATGTGCATATATTATCGATAAGTTTAAGTCATCAGCATTACAACAGGAATACTTAATGCATGTTGTGACTAGCCGCTTAACGGGTGACGCAGCCGCGCTTATCAGCGAGCGCGGAGACATTCAATCGTGGGCGGAATTCAAGGAATTGCTAGAGTTACATTTTGGCGATCCGCGAAGCGAAGAGTGTTTGGCTATCGAATTAGAAACTTTAAAGATTAAAAACAATGAAAGTCACAGTGATTTTTGTGCACGAATCCAAACAGTAAAATCAGTGTTGTTGTCAAAGGTTTAACCAAATTAGCGATCAAAATTTGCGAGTAAGTAAGACAACAACCATTTATAACAACTCAGCCCTGCAGGTATTTTTATATAACTTACCTGAAAACATGGTACGCATTGTGCGTCTGAAAAATTCTCGCACATTGGAAGAGGCCTTAACTGTAGTTTTAGAAGAAGTTAATTTCTATAATCAGTATCAGATGCGCGGTAAAATGTTAAATCTTAACCATTATATTAAACCGCAGGCTAGCAGCACAGTTGCATCACAACCAACATTTAAATTTGGTTTATACCCGCAGACACCAGGTTTCAGGCCGATGCCAATGATGCAACAAAATCAATCATTTAAAAATAATGTTGGAGCAACACCTACATTTAATTTCGGAATTCCACCTAATAGGCCATTTATCATGCCAGGACACAATCAAGGCCAACTTGGTATAAGTAAACAAAATTTGGTGCCACCGCAATTTGGTTACCGACCTAATTTTGGTTATAGACCCCTTGGTTATCAACAAATGATGTCAATGCTTCCGCGTCAGTTTGGTAGTAATAATCGTGCTCCGATTCCACAACAAAACACACAAAACAAACCTCAACCAGATATCACTGATGCTACTATGAGAACTGCTTCGCAACGAGCAGCTCAGCAGGGTTTCCCTATAAATGAATTAGAACTCTACCCTACTTATGATGACTATTTTACTTACCCTGCGGAATACGAATACTTTTATGATTTCTCTGAGTATTTCCCTAGTGAAGGAAATGATTTTCCAATAGATTCTGTACCCGAAACCACTACACAAGACTTGGAAAAAAATTAACGGATTAAAAATAAAGATAATACTACGGAACCAGCACAAGTAAAAAAATTTTACATGCGTGCCTCCATAGATCGGCACCTGAAAGAATAATATTAAATTATAATACAGTTAAATTAAAATTGCCACATATTTATATACCGGAAATAGACGGAAAATTCATGATCGATACTGGTAGTACTCGTTCATTTATACATCCTAGAATAGCGACGACCTATTTTCCTAACTACATATCATACGAACCATTTAAAGTAGTAAGTACGCACGCTTCAAGTAAACATAATCAGGTACTGCAAATTCCCTTGTTTCCTGTATTTCGAAGTAAAGATGTATATGTATACAACGTAGACTCGTTATACGACGGGCTGATAGGAAATGATCTTTTAGAACGGTTAGAAGCTGTTATAGATTTAAAGAAACATGTTCTATTAACAAAAACAGCTAAAATACCTATATGCCTAGATACGGATATTAATATTATACATGTTGTATTACTTCCACCGAGATCAGAAATTAGAGCAAAATTATCAACCAATTTATTAAATGGTGTAGGAATATTAGATTATACGGAGTTTGGTGAAGGAGTACGAATGCCTACTGCTCTTGTGAAATGTGTAAACGGTTTTGCAACCACAATCATACAAAACACTCTCGATAAACAAACAGAATTATGTGTCATCAAGCCGTTCATAGTATCTAAATACGAGGAAAACGAATGCCATATAAATTCCATAAATGACCAAAATATAGAGACCGACCAATTATTACGCGACAATCTAACTAAATTACGACTAGACCACATGAATGATGCAGAAGAAGCATCTATACGACAATTATGTGAAGAATATAAGGACATATTCTATTGTGAACATATACCTTTAAGCTTCACTAATCAGGTAAAACACTGCATTAGGACAAGAAATGAAGACCCGATTTATACTAAGCCATATAGACAAGCCCCTGCTCAAGCAGCAGAAATTAGTAAACAAGTTGAAAAACTTCTGAAAGATAACGTGATCCAAGAATCCTTTTCCCCCTGGAGCTCACCAGTCCATCTCGTACCCAAGAAGCCAAATGCGTCTGGTGAAATCAAATACAGAATGGTAATCGACTATAGAAGACTTAACGACATTACAGTGGACGACAAGTACCCCCTTCCTAACATTACTGACCTTTTTGATAAATTGGGCAAAAGCGTTTACTTTACAACGCTCGATTTTACCACCAAATTGAATTAAATAACGACGATATACCAAAAACTGCATTTAGTACCCAAAACGGACATTATGAGTTCATGAGAATGCCATTCGGACTTAAAACAGCGCCGGCAACTTTTCAACGAGCCATGGACAACATTATGAGAGGACTCCAAGGAATACATTGCCTCATTTATTTAGATGACGTTATCGTCTACTCTTCTAGCCTTCAGGACCACCTACAGAAACTTAGAGCCGTCTTTGACAGACTGCGACAGACTAACTTAAAAATACAACTAGATAAATCCGATTTTTTACGAAAAGAAGTTCTATACCTAGGCCATACGATAACAAAAGAAGGACTAAAACCAAACAATGATAAAATTAAAGCTATTATAGATTATCCTCTCCCTAGAACGACAACAGAAATAAAAAGTTTTCTTGGGTTGATCGGATACTATAGAAAATTCATTAAATATTTCGCTAAAATTACCCAGCCTCTAACGTCTTGTCTAAAGAAACGAAACAAAATTATCATAGACCAAAACTACATAGATGCCTTCGAAAAATGCAAGGAAGTACTGACTAATACCCCTTTACTACAATACCCTGACTCGACTAAACCCTACATTTTGACAACCGACGCCTCCAATGTGGCACTTGGTGCTGTCCTATCCCAAGGACCTATCGGAGCAGACAAACCAGTCGCATATGCTAGTCGAACCCTTAGCGACACTGAAACACGTTATAGCACAATTGAACGAGAGCTCTTAGCTATTATTTGGGCTGTGAAACATTTTAGACCATATTTGTACGGACATAAATTCCAAATTTTTACAGATCATAGACCTCTTGCTTGGCTTTATTCCCTGAAAGAACCCAATAGTAAATTGACTCGTTGGCGCCTCCGCCTCCAAGAATATGACTTCACAATAATTTATAAAAATGGAAAACAAAATAGTAATGCAGATGCACTATCACGCATAAAACTTAATGCTATAGATTCCGAAGATGACACATCAATGAATGTTAATGTAGACGAATCTGAAATACAAAAAGTAATAAAACAATTAAAAAAACTTGAAAAATTCACAACTAAAACAACTATAGAAAATGACACGGAAATAGTAACCATTTCAGATTCCGACTCTGACGTGACTACACCTGCGGATCTATTTCAAGATAACTTCCCTATTCGTTCAGTAACAGATAGCAGCAGAACAAGTACAGTAGCTTCCAACATAGAACCAGACTCATTAGGGATTCCAATCTTAAGAGAGGCAATTGACACCAAACCAAACCAAATATTGGTGTTTACGTGGTTCCAAAATAAAATACAAGTTCAAAATTTATCTAGAAAAAATCAAAAAGTTTTAGAAGTATTTCTTCCATTACATAATGAGGAATTAATAAAACAATTCTTAAAACAATATGTTACACCCAAGCGTAAATACTTTATTTACTTTGAGAACGACATAAATAGACGGCTATTTACTAAAGTTATTAAAGAAATCTTTAAGAAAGATTCAGTACAGTTCTTTGAGTGTACAGACAGAGTAATATATATAGAAGATGAAAAAGAACAAAAGTCTGTTATATTAAAACATCACGAAGGAAAGACATGCCATAGGGGAATTAAATAAACTATGGTTAGAATTCGCAGAAACTATTATTGGGAAAACATGCAAGATACGGTAGCGGCAATTATAAATACGTGTGAGCCTTGCAAACTAATGAAATAGGAATAGGAAGCCCATAAAACCAATATTACAATTAACACAGACACAACATGCCCCTTTTCAAGAAATATTCATTGACTTATTTAATATAGAAAGTAAATATTACCTAACACTGATAGACGCATTCAGCAAATTAGGACAGGCTATTGAAATTTCAAGTAGGCAAACGACAGAAGTAGCGTGAGCTCTATTTAAGTATTTTTCAATATACGGCGTTCCCAGGAAAATATCCTGTGACCCTGACACTGAATTCAATAATTAACTTATGCGCGAACTTTTGTCTATGTATAAAATAGAAATTCACATAACAACGCCAAATAATCCTAACTCTACTGGCATCGTAGAGCGATTCCATTCCACCATAATAGAAATATATAGGCTTGCAAAGTACGAACGTAAATGTACGGATGCCGCTTCTGTCATGACCTATTCTGTAATGGCATACAATCATACAATACACTCCACCACCGGATTAACACCGTTTGAGTAGTATTTGGACATACAGACTCCAATAAAATATTCGATGTTGACTTAGAAAAGGCGTATACACAACAGTTAGTTAAAGATCATGCAAAACGAACGAAATATCTGTATAAATACATAGCCGAAAAGATTCTTAACACTAAACAAAAGGCCAGAGAAAAGAAAGGTGGTGAAATTGAGTTAAGCATACAAGAGGAAGATAGTATATTTGTAAAAGACATTAACATAAGAAAAAGTAAAGATAAACCTAGATACCATAAAGCAAAAGTAACAGGAAAAACCAATAGGAACGTAGTGCCAGTACAGATAGGTAAAAGACAAAGTAAAGTGCCTCTAAAGAACGTTAAACGTCCTTATCACAGGTTGTGGCTGATCGTGGTGATCTTGAAACTGACGGTCAAGATCCAAAGCCTTCAACTTCCAGAGATTAAAAATAACCCAGGTATATTACCTGTTAAACAAGGACAGCCAGTAATAGAGAAAGATAAGTGGACCATAGTTAAGATATTAGATTTTAATGCGATAGATTATGATTTAGTGTTAAATATTAATAGATATAAAGAATTTAATAATATAATTGACATTCATAAGCCCTACGAAAATGAGTTCCAAAATATGAAATTATAGGTAGCATACTTACGCAATTCAACAATCAGAAAATTCATGCAGCCTATTCCATCAAAACGTTTCAAACGTGGCCTCATTGAGCCAAGAGGATCAATAATATAATTATTATAATCTCGCTCTTCGTGAGGGAGGAGTTATGGAACCACAGCCCTTACAGATATAGCGTGTGTAAGCATTTTGCCCAGCACGATCTGGGTGGTCGCTGAGGTTGCATATCTGATAAGAATATGATTGTTTAGTCTAAGTCTAGTTCATAAGCTAGTTCGTGAATTACATCCCAATATGTAAGACGTCTCAATATAGAGTTAAACCTTTAATGAATTATTTTTATTTTTAAAAAGTCCTTTAAGGCGCTCCCAATCCTGACTAGGTCGATCAAAAGTTTTTTTTACTTTAAGTCTTCAGCTATATTAATCTGATCAGTCATGATTAATGGAGTCATATCAATTATTTATCTATTGTAGTGATACACCCGGTAGTCACACGTGCATCGCAAGTCTTTTATGAATAGACCGCAGAGTCAGAACTTTTGTTCTTAAAAATGAAACAACACATAAACAATAAACGATTAAATATCACATCGGCAATTATAATTATGAGGCTTGTGGCTAAGCAATAACAGCCGCACGGGTCGATCGATCAGGTTAAGCTACGCTTGCCGCGGTTGGTCCGTGGATGGGTGACCATCTTAACATACCCAGACCCATCCGTTACTCGGAAAGCACGTTAAGCCGTTGGTCCCGGCTGTCATTTTTAGATTTTTGACAGTCGTTACGGGTAGTCAGAAGCCCGAAAGACTGACAACCAAGGAGCATTGTGTTACCCAGTAGCTGGGTTGTGGAGGTCAGATAGGCAGTCGCTCCATGTAAAATACTGGTATTCAGCTGCATCCGGTTAGGCTGGAAGCTAACCCCAACGTAATTGGGAAAAGGCTAGGCAGATGATGATGATGAGGCAGTTATAATTATGTAAAACTTTTTAAGCTTTTTTTTCAACAACTGAATAGATTACCGATGGGTACATCTGGGGGGTAACCATCACCTCTTATAGCAGTATTATTATAATATTACTTTACAGTGGGAAAGTGATGGAGCTATACAGTACTTATAGCTCCATCACTTTCTTACGCTAAAGTAATATTGAAATAATACTGCTATAAGAGGTGATGGTTACCCCCCAGACGTACCCATCGGTAATCGCCTATTAAGTTGTTCGAGCATCGAAATGATGGCAATACCCACTTCTTACAGTTTTTCTGCAGAGGTTATAAGTAGGCATATGTTCAGGCTGTCATTAACGTATTAAGGATATACCATGAATTGGAGCGTTGAATAAAAAAAACCGGCCATGTGCGAGTCGGACTCGCGCACGGAGGGTTCCGTACCATTATCTATAAAAACGGCAAAAAAATCATGTCTATTGCATTGGAGCGCCTTTAAATATTTATTCTATTCTGTTTTTGTTGTTATAGCGGCAACAGAGATACATCATCTGTGAACAACGAAGTTTTAGTCATAGGGTCCCGTTTTACCCTTTGGGTACGGAACCCTAAAAAACAAATAGGCAGTCATGAGGACTGCCGACAGATGTGAAAACTTAAAACAGGACATGATACAGTCGAGTATACAAGGTGTCCTTTTGCATCCTCGTCAAATTTCAGGAGGCTGCTAAGAAATCATTTTATAACCAAATAAAATTACGATACCTCCTCAATAATTAATAATTGTTTTTTTAGTTATTTAAGTTTGACAGAATTTTAGAATACACCACTTTCACAGAACAGAATCACCCCGTTGCGTATGCGGTAGTGTGTGTGTAAAAGGGCAGTTACAGTGCGGTATCATACGAACCGCGTTTTTAACATGCGTGTCCCATACATGCCGATTTCCGAAAATTTGAAAAACAAAGAAAATAAAGACCTACTTAATTTATTATTGATTCGTGTCGAGAATCATTAGCATAGTTACCTCCTTCAATTTGACGAGGATGCAAAACGACACCTTGTATACAATGTATTAATGTATATATGCGTATACAAGTACACAGGGTGATGTGCGTCGCCAGTCTAGCACAACACGTCACATTAGCACCTCGGTGACGCGGGTATGTTGGTGACGCGAATCCATAAGTTTTGCTCCTACCAAAAATTACTCAAAGCGGCTAAAGAAGCTTTCACTTCAAGGCTCAATACTCAATATATTTATTGCTTCCACATGTGAACTTAGATGGTATGTTTTACAAAATTATGATCATATTGGATGCTGTCGGGCACACCAAATCTTCAAAAGATTGCCTAATTTAAAAGCTGCTAAAGTGCATTTATTTCTATGCTTACTCCTCCTAAAGTGCATACATAATATACCATGCTTGCTCATATAGTCAACTCTATAGACAGACCATGATTCTACACTCTGCCTCACCGGCCCTAAAATATAATTACCCCTGGCAACATACCTACATCTATGTGCAGGTGAGGCTAACTACCAACTTATTCCATTAAAGCCTGTAACTGCCTGGATACTGGCTGAAGTTGACTGTGCCAGGACTGTCGTGGGACTGTAATTAGTTAGTTAGCTATTGAATAGCCAATCAAGATTGTAGAATTTACGGGGAGGTTGACATTACAAAGTATGGCTGTGGTTTACAGAAAGAGGTACTGACCCGTTTTTATTTCGTGCGTTGCCAATTAATCCTTTTGGTTCTTTTTTAGTGTTCCATACTTACGTTAGTGAAAAAACGATACCTTTATAGGATCTCTCGCGTGCCTGCCTGTCTGTCTGTCTGTCCGTCTGTCAAGCAAATTTACTCCGAATCTAATGGACCGATTAAGTTGAAAGGTACACATATCAATTTCTGTGACACAAACAGGGACGTGTAACATAAATAAATCAATTTTGAATATAACTCTTTTTTAATTTTCTCATTTGTCCCCGAAAAGTGACCCCCACTTTTAGGGGACAAATGAGAAAGGCGAACGGCAGACTTGCATGGGACTTTCGTACAGCTAATAAAGTTTCGTGTTTTGGGATATTTTTTGTTTTAATTGGTAGTTAATACGATAGACAAGCCCTTTTTAAATTCTTGGATTTTGAGAACTTGGGACGTAAAAGTTATAACAACTTTTATTTTTTAAGGTTATGTACCAGTTTACCAATGTAGATTGTTACTTATAGGCACATAAACATTTTTTCGGTAATAAAGTATATGTTCTAGATTACTTGTCGCTATTTTTGTAGTGTTTTACTTACTATCAAGTAGGTAAATTGAGATGAGGATCGTACCTAATCAGCGGAGTGCATTAGGAGATACATACTCGTACATCCAGCAGCTAACTGCAACAGTTTGATAATGATTAAGTCCTGATGGGGTTTTGAGTGAAGTTAAATAAAACAATACAGTTAATAGTTTTTTTTAAGTACCTTTATTTTATTTATAATTAATTAATTAATTATTATTTCATTTATTTTATTTTATTTTTTGTTGAGGGGCTTGTGGCTAAATAATAACAGCCGCACGGGTCAATCGATCAGATTAAGCTACGCTTGCCGCGGTTGATCCGTGGATTGGTGACCATTTTTACATACCAAGACCCCTCCATGCCTCGGAAAGCACGTTAAGCCGTTGGTCCCGGCTGTCATTCGTAAATCTTTGACAGTCGTTACGGGTCGTCAGAAGCCCGAAAGTCTGACAACCAGTCTTACCAAGGGGTATCGTATTACCCAGTAACTGGGTTGTGGAGGTCAGATTGGCAGTCGCTCCATGTAAAATACTGGTATTCAGCTGCATCCGTTTAGACTGGAAGCCGACCCCAACGTAGTTGGATAAGGGTAGGCATATGATGATGATTTTATTTATTTATAATTAATTAATAGTTAATATTACTTCATCTAAGTAGGATCAGGTCGGGGAATACCCTCATGGCGAGCATAGCTTAAATACCAACATAACTGCGTTTAGTTTACGACTAAATTACGTGTAGTTATTAAAATCTTTTTTTTTATATTATTAATTAATCCGAACTTCTAAAAATATTACACTTACATGAAAATAAATGGTTTAGTTGCCTTAATATGTGGTACACATTCTATAACAAAATAACAAAAAAAGTAAGCTGTACGAAATCTGCCGTTCACCTTTAAAAAAAGTTTTACAAACTACACCGTGTGACACCTTTAATGAAAGGGCTTACTGTGAGAGTATCTCTTTCTCTATTTTTTTTTAAAGTTATTTTAGAAAATAGATGAAAATTTACCATCTCCGAAAGTCAAATTGTTTGAAAAAATACAGAAAATATTTCTGTATTTATAGATTAGAGAAACACCTATAAGAAATCTATGGTCTTAAAATAACATGGTAATCTTTCAATATATTACGTACAAAATTACATTTGCAGTTGCAATGTATGGGAGAACATGTTTTTTAACAACAATGTTAAGTTTGTTTTTGGGATAAATTCATCCCAACCACCGGTTTTTTACATTTAATTTTCTGTATACCTGATCATGCGAACATAAGGCATAGGAAACTACTAGTCGTAGCTAATTCGGAAACAGGGTTGATTGCCTAGAGTACGCATATGAGGTTCTTTAGTGTATAATGCACTCTGAAAACAGAATAGCTTAATAACAAACGTCTGTTTCTGACCACAAAGCACACCATAAAAATACTTCAGAAGCATATTCAAAGTGAATTCAAAAGCAAAGATTGTAACAAAATATTTTTATAGAAACCTTGTTTTACTATATTATAAATCAACTAGAACGTTTTCTGAAAACTGAATTTAAAATATCTTTTAAAGTCGCCTCAGTGGTTTTAAATTTTTATAAGCTTGTTCACCGACAGCTTAAACGCTTTAGGAGCCAAGATTCACCTTCTATGCAAATGAGATAGAACAAAGTGTAAAAAGAGATAGTGTTATTTTATTTTCGAAGAAAAAGTTTTTGAATTTTTAAAAAAATAAAATATATATATTTCAGGTCTTTAACCCATAATCAAGTGAATGTTGGGTGTGGCAAAAGAAGCATGAAAATAGAGTAAATGCTGTGGAAATGCGTTCCTTGAGAAGCTTGTGTGGTGTGAGAATGATAGGCTGGAAAATTATGTGATAAGGCAACGGTGCGGTTTAAAGGAAGATGTAGTGACAAAAATTGAAAAGAGTATGCTTAGATGGTTTGGTGATGTTGAGAGGATGAATGAAAGGCGACTAACAAAAGGTATTTACAAGGCAGATGTGAGTGGAAATGCCGGGAGGGGACGCCCCAGAAAGACATATAGTGACCTCATTAATGATGTTCTTCAAAAAGGTCAGGTGCGTAGTACTCGCAACCGGCGTGCGTGTATCACCAGATGTATGAACGTAAACGAAGCAAAAGGAGAATGTAAGGAGCGTAGCAGGTGGCGTTCTATGGTTTCTGCCTACCCCCATGGGAAGAAGGCGTGAGTTTTATGTTTATTTTACCCCATATAAAATGAAAAAGGAATTTTACAATTGCCATGCTTTCACTATAAATGTTACATACTACTTACAGAAAACTATTCTTTAAACTATTCTTGAAAAACAAACGAGGGCTTCATTTTTTTTTTGTACAAATGTTAATTAATTTTAGACGTGTAACATCTTTACTCTCGCTTGCTGTCGAAGTGATGTAATGAAAAGGGACGGAAGTGTGTAGACAGGAAGCTTGAGCATTTTTTATAGCAAGGAATTAGTACGTTTTTTTTTTTTTTTTTTTTTTATTTGTGATGGGTTTGCTCTTGACTTTAGTCTATGCCAGAGGCGACAGAAACAAAGTCGACGATGGAGCGAGCTTACCCAGAAGAAGCCTGTTCACTCTCACTTTGAAGAGATTAGGGTTATATGCGTTCGGAAACACAGACGCAGGCAGAGAGTTCCATTCCTTTGCTGTGCGCATTATAAAAGAAGTTTGGAAACGCTTAGTGATAAGTGATAAATGATTTTATTTCTGTAAGTAGGTTTTACAAACACTTTTACACGTCAAACATATTTTTTAAAACTAGATGAGGTCAGCGTTTCCTATCTGACTACTCTGAGAAGAAAGGCCAAAACAAACTCAGAGGTCACAGTCTCTTTTAAAGTCCAGACATAATCTTGGTCAGATCATATGAAGACCATGTCGATTGGTGTCTGAAATGGTCTTTTGATGAATGAACCACACATATTGAGTGGACCTGTCTAGTCAGTGCACGCATTTGTCAGTAGTTGTGCAGCTCAACTCATAACTAAAGGAGCTCAACGATTCAACGAACAATACCAAAGAAAGGACATTTGGCTAAGTACTTTATAATAGCATGGAATTAGTGTACTATATAGATTGTAAGTAGAGGGGGTCGAATTTCGACAAGTGGGCGACCACTAGTAATGAATAATCATATATATATCATACATATATCATACGAATAAATATTAATTTCTTAATTAGCTTAATTTTTTTAAACTTTTTTAATTCTTAGGTTAATTTCTGTCGCTGCTCAGTTATTACTAAAGTGTGATGTCAGATCATACACACACACTCACACATCATATGCGACTACCGTAAGGCTCGCTCGTTTTTTAAATAAACAAAATCTAAATCAAAAGTCATTTATTCAAACTAGGCTGTGAATCAGCACTTTTCGAACGTCAAAATAACATAAGACAGTCCCCCAAAACGCCCACCCTTCACCACTTCCTAGTGCTTTAGCTGGGGAAAAGAACTGGCCAAAAAACTCCCCAGCAGCACGGCTGTCTGTTCAGATATAGAAAAAAAAATGTATTCTATACAACAGTATGCAAAACAACTTACACTACATGCAACATAAAACATTAACTTATTAGCCATATGTCAGCTAGCACACCACTATACCAACAAAAAAAAAGAAAAGAAAAAGACCGAAAACTATTCTCAATCAGAGATAAAAACGTAAACAGAACTTAAAACCTAAATAAAAACGATCCTATTCACTGTAGTCCACCCCCTGGCGGCAAGTGTCATATGTTATGACCAAACAAAAAACCGTATCAAATGTATCGGATAGGTACAGTCACCAACATAATTCAAGTTACCACAAACTGTCAAATTTTTTCATTCGATTTTGAACTTAACCTTCAACATTTTAAGGTTTGAAATCATTTGGAGATATTTGACAGTTTGTGGTAACTTAATGTGCTGACGACAGTACCTACTGTTTCAGAGACTGAATGTGTTAAACATTTTTATCACCTTGTGGCGGCATCTACATCGCCACATGCGAAACTACGCAACACACTGACGTCACGCAAAATCCTGCATCGCGCAAGCAGAATTTGCCGCGCAACTAGCATGTATACAACATTCCGTCATCAATGGTCAGGCAGTTGCCCACCAGACACGACACCCGTCTGGTCGAAGGATCCTCCCTTTTCTATGGAGGATGAGTGAAATTTACTCCCTCTTCCTCATTCCTCTATAACCTTATTTTTATTTTTCCAACTGTCATTGTCAAAATTTTGAATGAATATGACAGTTCGACAAGGTGACATGCGCCCGCTAAGTAGGAAAGGGATCCGCCGCAGGGACGCCCTGGGCGTCGGGAAACCCGGGCGGATTTCCGGCCACCGTAGGCGCGGGCTTGCGGACGGTGAGCAATGGGTAGCTCACCGTCCGGTAAGGACCAGGCCCGGGTCGACGGCGCGTTGTATTCCACGCGCGCCTCAAAGAGATGTCGTCAGCACAAAGGTAGGGGTCCACTAGGGCCGATGCCTGCCGGGGTCGCGGGAAGGTACTTATGGGTCACCGAGGCCCCCGCAACACAGGCAACGGATGGAATACGGGTGGGTTTTAGTCAGTAAGAGTCTGACACACCCTCCCGCTCCGCCCAGAGCGGGAGAAGTTATTTGGTGATTTCCCACCCAAAAAAAAAACTAAACAAAAAAAAGTAGGAAAGGGATTTGTTTGAAGATTGCTTACCATTATCGCTCCTTTACCGTACCTGCAACGGAAATTATCGATGTGTAACATTTTTCCTCCCGCTTTCTGTGTGAGATTTCGTGAAAAGGGACGGAAGTGTGTAACAGGTAGTGACAGCTTGAGCATGGAATAAGTAAGTAGTTTTTAATAGCATGGAATTAGTGTAATCATGGAATTTGTAAGTACTTTATAGATTGTAAGTAAAGGCGGTCGAATTTCGACCAGTGGGCGACAACTAGTAATGATTTTTTTTATTATTAAATTCGAATAAATATTTAAAAATTTAGCTTTTTTGTAATTTGAGGTTAATTTCTGTCGCTGCTCAGTTGTCAGATGTTACACATCATATCGCATGCTTAATAGAATACTGACCTATTAGAGCTTGAGTCAAAGTTAGGATTTCTTCAATTTTTTTTGCACAGATTTAATCAATGGTTTTTGAAAAGTAGGTATTATATTTAACTATAGGTAAATTACATATTTTTAGCATTGGCTAATAAGCCGACTAGACCCCACCCCAATCGCAAAACATTTAACGGCGATTTCCAGAAATCTACGTTTTTGAGTTAAAGCCAGTAAGTATTCTATTAAGCATGCGATATGTGACGACTGTAAGGCTCGCTCGTTTTTTTTTTTATTTGATTATAGGTTCTTGGCCGTACTTACCTACCCATTGCAGCAGTGATCGTGCCATCGCGTCAAGTCGTAGGAAAAAAATATTCACCATAGCCTATTAAATAATTTATTTCCCAGTACACCCCGTCACACGTCGCAAAAAGCTCCATAGACGAGGAACAGCGATAACTTGAAGCTTGCGAGTAAGTTGCACTGCAGGCGACCCGGTTCATAGACTGAAACATAATCTTGATAGATGAGCCTATTAGGGAAAATAAAAATAATTAAGTTTAGAAAACTGTAACTCAGATCACTTTTATTTTTCCGTAGTCGGCTACGGAAAAATAAAAGTGATATAAAAAGTACGAAACAAGAAAATATTTAAAGACAAAAGTCAAGATATAGATACAAAAATGGTCAAGGTAAAACCGTCGTCGCCTACCATTTTGTAGGTGTTCCTGGCACACACATTGCATACAGGCATGCGACCGCTTTAGATCTAGATTCAGATCAATTTAATTTTTTCGTAGTCGGTGTTCAGTTTTTGAAACTTATTTTTTTTTATATTTTTTCGTTTTAACGTGTTAACGTAAACGAGACTAATACAATAGGTGCGTAATCAACTTATTTACTCTTGACTTGACGACACTTTGTGTTTGTAAATTCCAAATAACAGTGCCTTGAACGAAACTGTAGCGCGATTTATTTTGACGTCAACACCACTTATCGTGCTTCGAAGAAATCCAAAATGTAAATATTTCGTTTTACTTGTTTTTCTTCTTAAGATTGGCATTACAAATCGTTACAATTTATTAAGATTTGATTATATATTAATTCATCGCGTTGTAGGTCATACGTTCGAATCAAGACAGGCGCTTTACTTTGTGTAAATTATTTCTTCACCACTGTTCTCAAAATGGTGAAAGAAAACATCGAGAATAAACCGGAATGGCCTAGAACCAAACATTCGAAGACATGTGACATCTACCCACTCGCGCTGGGCCCGCGTTGTAAATTACGGCCCACTCCCTCTCACCGAGAGGAGGTCTGTGTCCCAGCAGTGGGAACATTATAGGCTGATTATGATTAAAATTATGATTATTTAATAATGCTTTTATTGTATAATATGTATTAATGTTACAGCCGCACCGTACGTAGCGCTGTCTCATTTTTGCTTATTTTTAGCAATTTAAACTTATTTATTTATTTAGACAGTATGACATATATATACATATTCATAATTCTCGCTCGCCAAGACCTTTCTTTTGATACCAGAAATGTCATAATTATATATTTTTTTTTTAAGTCGGTATTTACGTGTAAAGTCCACCATATTCAATTTTGGTAATATGTATATAGCCTATGTTATCCGAACCATTATTATAAATATATAGGTATCAATATATTTATAATAATGGTTCGGATGACATTCAAAATCAGTTCAGTAGTTGAGGCGCTACGGTGGAACATATAAATACAAACATACATAGACTGCTAAAATCATAACCCTTCCTTTTGCCTTTGCCGTAGTCGGGTAAAAATACCTAAACAAATTAATAAAATAATAAAGTCTAAAGATTTATAGAGTCGCTACTGTTAGTTGTGAAAGATCACAAGTATTACCCACCATATTCGGAGATTCAATAATACAAAAGTCTTCATGGATAACCTTTTTATTTGAATCAATTTACGACGTCATCTTAGTTATAGTCAACTAGTAACATCACATAAAATAGAAAATATTAAAATAAAACGTACCCTCTGCTAGGTCACCGGCTTTCTCTGTGTGAGACTATCTTAGACAACAGTCTACCACGGGGACAAAATGCGGGTTGGTGGATGTCACAGGTCTTCTAATATTCCATCTATGCTGCTTTAAGAACATTTAAAGAATAATTTGCCTTAGAAATACTTTTTACTATCTATTAACTTATCTATTTTCCAGTTACACGTCAAAACAACGATAACTTGAAGCTGGCGGCTAAGTTGCACTGCAGGCGACCCGGTTCACTGTCTGAAACACAATCTTGATAGATGAGACTCTATTAGCGAGACCAGGCTAGGGAGACTAGACTTCTTACGGCTAATTCAATCTCAAAGACATCGGTTTAGATTTGTTTTGCTTTTGTATTTTATTTGAGTTTGGTTTAGTTTGTGTTTGGTGCGTTTTCCATTTCTTAAAAAAAAAATCGTTTTATTTACTAATCGCTGCTTTTGGTAATGTGTAACTACAGTCTTTTCTAAAGAATTTGAAACCACTTTTACCTTTGAATACATAGACTTAACTAAAAACTGTTGGTATATCTATACAATACATTTGAATGACAAGAACATCAATTCGTTCGGAATTCTAATTTACATATCATTTAAAATAATCTTTATAATCTAACTAACTTGAAAGTCTAGACACTACATAATAAAGTCTAGATAAGAAAAACGATAATGTTATCAAAAAATATTAGGTATTAGACGCTCTATTACACACAGAAATACGTAACAAAATGGAAACTAAATAATTAAAGCAGTTGACTCTAATAAATATAAACAACTGACTATCGGAAGTTAAGCTGTGCCCATTAATTTAGACTCAATTCTATATTGAGTTGTCAGCAAAACCAATGATTTAGTTCGAAATACGAATTAATTGGACGGTGTTGCCACGTGTGTAAAATATGATTTTATGCTCAAATGGGTAGGCGACCCTAGTGATGTCGTTCTGGGCTAAAAATAGACCACCCCTCCTTTTCCTGTAGATTTTGTATGTAGGCTTATGTTGGATGGCTGAACAGCGACATGACGAGAAGGTTTCAATGTTTGAAGGTTCTTTGAAGGTCAAACGGTAATTGGGTCGGTTTGAAACCAGAATATTAACATTATTCTGATTTTCGTCATAATAATAAAAAATAATAACCGCGTACGTTGACGTTGTGGTGGGGCTTGCGCGCTCCAACCTCTAGGTCTGTGCCAGTAGACTTTGCTTTGCCGGAACGGATCTAGGGTAAGGGGCCAGACTAAGAGAGATACAGAAACCCGTAGGGCAGCATGTGGCGAGCTGTTGGGCAGTAGCATCCCCACGGACCCTATCTCCCGGGAGAAGTCTTCTTCCTCATCTCTGGCTTACCTTTATTGACCGACTGGAGTGAACACTGGTGAGGAACAGAGCTTCCACCCCATTCTTGCCTTTATTGGCCGGCTTGAGTGGAATTGCGCAAGAGCAAACGTGCTTGGAAGAAGGAAGTGCTGGTAGGGATTTTGACCCTGGCTCTGGGATTGTTCTAATAACTGTGGAATACCTCTCCACTCCTCAAGCACCTCAGGACATGTTGCTCTCTTATCTCTACGTCGCTATGTGCCTGCAACAATTTCCAGGGCCCATTATTGGTTGTGCAAGTCACCGCCTACCATTTTATCCGTGTATGTAATAAAACATTGATCAGGCAGGGGCCATAGTTCTTCCATAGATCAAGATAACTAATCCCCTATAGCTACTCAAACCCATAGCCCAATATATTTCATTTCCATGTACAATTGTCCTGCACCAATCGGGAGTTCTCAGGTGCACTTGCATATTGCATACAAGGATAATCGTCGGTTGGTGCCTTATTTCATTCAAAACGTCCAACGCGCCTCTGCGAGTTGGCTTCGACCCCCCGTACGCCTTTCAAAGGTCCGGGACCCAAGGGTCCCGAGAAATTTCAAAGACGACAAATAATAATCATAAAAATATTTATTGCAGACCTCATGATCCATAAAAAAACTCAATAAAAAATTACAAGAAAATGGCATACAAATATAAATGCACGCCTTTATTAACATTGACGCGGCTATTTCCAACCACTGCCTACAGGTCTTGGTAACATACATCCTATCAGCAAGGTCCTTAACAGTATTTCTACACGTACCAACCCGGGACTTGAATGATGCAATTCAATTCATTCATAGTCCTTGTACGTCAATGAAGTCCCTCCATGATAATTTTAGCATAAAAAAAATTGTGCTACAAAACGGAAAAACTTTTTGAGCCTACCAATATCTTTCTGGAAGCACATAAACATCTCTGTGAATGTAATTGAAACCTACCTCTAACCCAGCAGCTTGTCCTGCGGGTGATGTTAATCACACCCAACACAACATCACCCACAGGACAAGCCGCTGATGCATTTTATTCTGTTACAAGAATATCAGTTACGAAGACCTTCACTGACCGTCTTTTACTTAATCATCATTATCATCATAATCAGCCTATAATGTTCCCGCTGCTGGGACACAGGCCTCCTTTTGGTGAGAGGGAGTGGGCTGTAATCTATCACGCGGACCCGTTGCGAGTTGGTAGATGTCACATGTCTGACCCCGACTTACGAGTTGTAGGTCGTGGGATCGCTTTACTTTGTGTAAATAAATTCATCACCACTGCTCTCTAAACAGTGAAGGAAAACGTCGTGAGGAAACCGGCATGTCCTAGAACTAAAGCATCGAAGACGTGTGATATCTACCAACCCGCACTGGGCCCGCTTGGTGGATTACGGCCCACTCCATCTCACAGAAAGGAGACCTGTATCCCAGCAGTGGGAACATTATAGGCTGATTATGTAACATGTCTTTGAATTTTTGGTTCTAGGACGTGCCGGTTTCCTCACGATGTTTTCCTTCACCGTTTTGAGAGCAGTATTTATTTCCACAAAGTAAAGCAATCCCACGACCTAGAACTCGTAAGTGGGGGCCGTTACCACAAGGCCACCACTGCACCCTGGGCCACCACTGCTCTACTTCTACTTAATAAAAAATCATTGACAGACAACCCTCAGCCTAAACAAATTGGTCTAGAAGCATGAAAACCTCATGATGATGAAGGCGGAGGACAAACGAAGGATTTATAAAAAATATCGCCTAAAGGGAAAAAGAAGATGAAAATTTGAATGGAAGTTCGTTATTTTCGCAGTTGGAAAATCCCATCGGGCACATGAATTGTAATCTTTATGAATCTAATAACACTGGTACCTACTTAAAACAATACCAAAAACTTTTGCTTCCAAATCTGTGCAACAGACTGTACCCGGCCGATACAGTTTCATTACTACCCAACACCTGTCACCCGCAACTTTGCGTTTTACGTCAAACCATAAATTGGAAATCTCTCTTGCTTACGTATCTTTGTTTTTCGATGGAACACCATCCGATTTTTATTTGGGCTGCTGTAAATCGGTAATGTTTGGGTATTAACTTTTGTGATCTTACTAAAGTTCTGTTGTTTTGCTAAATTCATCAGTCTTTTTTTTAGTACCTTTTTTTTTGGTTGGGAAATCATCAAATAACTTCTCCCGCTCTGGGCGGAGCGGGAGGGTGTGTCAGACTCTTACTGACTAAAACCCACCCGTATTCCTTCGTGTTGCCTGTGTTGCCAGGGGCCTCGGTGACCCTTTAGTACCTTCCCGCGACCCCGGCAGGCATCGGCCCTAGTGGACCCCTGAATTTGTGCTGACGACATCTCTTTGAGGCGCGCGTGGAAAACAACGCGCCGTCGACCCGGGCCTGGACCTTACCGGACGGTGAGCTACCCATTGCTCACCATCCGCAAGATGTTTTAAAAAAAAATAAAATTCATTTATTTCGGGTAACTAGGCCCATAGAAGAAGATTTACAAAACAATTCACACTTATAATACCATACAATAGAATAAAATAATAATAAAATTAATAATAAATGTCACAAAAATTCCAAATAAAATTAAAATAAAATTAATATAAAATTAAAATAAAATAAAAATATTATTAAAATAAAATTATATAGCATTAAAATTAAAAATAAAATAACGATTCTTTAGATACATACAAATACACACTCAAGCATTAATAACGCCTGCCAAACGGCCTTGCCTGTTACAGCAATGCAGCATGTAGGGGCAGTCCAGCCTGTCAGCAATCATCACTAGGATTGTGTTGGAACTGGCCCGCACTCTGCGCACCAGAGAAATGCTCCGCCTGCGCATAGTCGCATGAAAACAGGCGGTGCGCGCCTCCGGGAACATGCCCGAGCCGCTGCAGAACCGAGGCAGCCCCACCACAATCCTAAATGCATTATTATAGAGAACGCGGAGGTCGCTATAGTACTTATTTGTGTAACGAGCCCACAGGCTGCATGTGTAAAGGGAAGTACAATATGCTCTAAAAAGTGTGACTTTTACTCTCCCTGAACACCTAGCAAACCGACGAGCTATCATGTTGGCTCGTATTGAGAGCGACCTTCGCTCTCTCTCAATATCCTCATTATCACTTAGGTCAGGCGTAAGAATATGTCCCAAGTATTTAAATTTATTCACCTACTTCCAGTCTATCTTCATGCAGCTGAATATCAGATTTAGATTCTTCTACTATCAGGATATTAACTTTATTGCCGTGAATTGCAGGACATAGAATTATCTCAAAATACATAGTTAGCAGTGGGCAGTTCAGCAGTGGTGGCCTAGTGGTAACGGCTGCGACTTACAAGTTGTAGGTCGTAGTTTTGAACCCAGACAGACAGTAAATTATTTCATCACCACTGCTCTCAAAACGGTGAAAGAAAACATAGTGAGGAAACCGGCATGTCCGAGAACCAAAAATTCGAAGACATGGGACATCTACCAACCTGCACTGGTCCCGCGTGGTGGATTACGGCCCACTCCCTCTCACAGAGGGGAGGTCTGTGTCCCAGCAGTGGGAACATTATAGGCTGATTATGTTATTTGTTGTACATACTTAGTTGTTGTACATAGTTAGCTAAATATGTACCTATATATCTCCTTTATTTTGAGCAAGTAATTCTCTAGCTATTTTTAATAATAGATACCTGAATAAGACTTTGTAAAATCATAACATCATGCTCCAGGGAAGCCCTTCTTACACCTACAAGGTTGGCTGACAGATCATTTTATTATATTCTAAACAACCATAAACATTTCCTTCTCTGCAGTTTACACTACAGCGATTTCAGTAAGTTCGCGTTTATAATCCCTTTATAATGAGTATTTCGTTTGTCACTAATTTTCGGTGCTACCTATGTTTTTTTTTTTTATTTTATCTGTTCATAATACCGTATGGTAAATATTTATGAATCTCCTTTGACAAAGGATGCATATTTTGCCCACGTATGCTATCGTTGATTATTATTTAAATAGATGCATGAGCCAATGAGAATTTTTAATTTATGTATTAGACTTCATCGCTCTTGCAAATAGCCAATTTTGGTCGCAAAGCCCTTTTTCTGGTAAAAAATTGCATATCACTCACACTCAGTACCGTATCAAAATCAGTCAATCTGCCTAGCCCTTTTCCAACCATGATGCGGTCGGCATTAAGTCTAACCAGATGCTGCTGAAGACCAGTATGGAGCGACTGCCTATCTGACCTCCACAACCCAGTTACTAGGTAGCACGATACCCCTCGGTAAGACCGGTTTAACTTTTGGGCTTCTGACTACCCGTAACGACGGGCAAAAATCTACGAATGACAGCCGGGACCAGCTGAGAGCTTCAGAGGCACGGAGAGGTCTCGATATGTCACCCTGGATGGTCACCCATCCACGAGCCGACCACGGCAAGCGTAGATTAGCCTACGGTCGACCCGTACGGCTGTTATTAATTACCCAAATCTAGCTTATAAAAATATCCCTGTTAAATATTAAGCAAAATTAATAACACTAACCATCAGGTGCGCTAGTGATTAAACGCTATAAAAAAGGCTATAAAAAATGAGAAAAGAAATCGAGGCAGATAATTTCAAAGGTGGGAAATCGAAATAAAGGTCATAGCAGGGAAAACATGGACTAGGAGAGCGCAAAATATATCAGAGTGGAAAGAAATGGGGAAGGCCTTTACCAAAGTTGGGCAAGCAGACAGAGTGTCGGTGTTACCGACTCGTGAGGGTCGTTAGATTAAGATACAAACTATTGTAAAACTAAGTCTGAATAAAGGCTTACATTATTATTATTATTATATTATTATAATTATAAAAAGTGATAACATGGCCCTAAAATTTTGCACTTTCCATTACCAAATTCTGGATTTGTGCCCAGTTAATCGCAATAGGCTCGCTATCTATTACATGCGACTTAACATAACGATATATGGATTCCATCTACTTCAAGAAATGCAGGTGTGAAGTTCTAAATGTGAATCTTATTCGTTATAATCAGTTTATAACGTTCCCATTGCTGGGACACAGACCTGTAAAGGAGTGGGCCATAATCCACCACGCGGGACCAGTGCGAATTGGTGGATTATGGCCTATGAAGTTTTAAAATACAATTTCTTTTACCTCAATTCGTTAGCATAGCAACTGAATCTTTAAGTAAATTAAATCTTTCAGCTAAGTCTTCATTATCCTTCAGTCTTTGAACGGTGACCTGAAACAAAAGAAAGTTTTAACAATACTTAATCATTTTGCTATTCATAACGGATCGGAAGAATCTTCCAACAACTTTTTTTTTAAGTATCCTTTATGGATAAGGAAACAAAAGGATATATTTTCATCGTTGGTTATTATTTTAAAGGCAAGAAATTAGGTAACAGGAAATCAGGGTGGCAACCAACCGATTATCCTTTAAAGTTAAAGTTCGCGAGCACATTCGTAAGAAGCTGGCAGTATCATCACATCGATAATGTTTTCCCATTGTTTGTCTTATCTGTTTAGTATATTCGTGTATTTATTTGATCTTATATTTATGTATAATTAGGTATATGTATCATATTTAAAGTTTTTAATAGGTATATGTATGTATATATATAGGTACTTATATTTTAATCAATATTTATTCCACAGTTTTCGTTATTGCACCTACCACTGGGAATTCATCAAATAACTTTTTCCGCTCTGGGCGGAGCAGGAGGGTGTCTCAGACTCTTACTTATTCCTTCCGTTGCCTGTGTCGCAGGGACCTCGGTAACCCTTTGGTACCTTCCCGCGACCCCGGCAGGCATCGGCCCTCGTGGACGCTTGTGCTGACGACATATCTTTGACGCGCGCGTGGAATACGACGCGCCGTCGACCCGGGCCTGGTCCTTACCGGACGGCGAGCTACCCATTGCTTACCGTCCGCAAGCTCGCGCCTACGGTGGCCGGAAATCCGCCCTGTATTCCCGACGCCCAGGGCGTCTCCTGCGGCGGCTAGGGGCGAGAGGGCGCGAAATTTGCCTTTCCCTCAACCGTCCCGCCTCCTCCTTCGCGAGCATTACTGCTTCGCAGAAGGAGGTGATGGCTGCACAGGCCCTCTCGCTCCGTACCATGGCCTGAACCAGGGCCGGACGCGAGAGATCTCTGCCGCCGATTGCCTCCATGAGGACACGGCGGTACTCTGCTTAAGCCGGGCAGAGCACCGTATGCTCCACCGTGTCTTCCGGGCGATCCACACAGTGTTGACACCCGGGCATTTCCTCCCGCCGTATCCGACACAGGAAACTCCCGAAGCTGCCGTGTCCGGTGAGTACCTGCTCAGGCGGAAGGTTAGGACGCCGTGGCGCCCCTCTAGCCACTCCTCAAAGAGGGGACTTATCGCCGCAATTGTGTATTAAATAAATAAATAATAAATAAACTAAGGAAAACACAATTTTGAAACATTTGTGCATAAACTTTTGTAATGCAAACAGTGGTATAAGCTATGAGATCTTTAAGAAAAATATTTACATGCCAGATAATCACATGCCTTCAGACTTTTTTTTTTGGAATAAACTTCACTTAAAAATTACATTAACATCGGTTCTGACAAAATGGTTTGCAATCAGCATAATGCTGTGCTTAACTGCCCCATTGGTCTCGTGGTAGCAAGTTCGACTGCTGAGTGTAGGGGTCCTGGGTTCGATTCCCGGGTAGGGTAAAGTGTTGTTGGGTTTTTTCTTTGGGAATTTCTTAGTAACAACCCGGAGTTTGGAAGTTGGGGATGTGATAGCTCCGTGCCTCGGAAAGCACGATAAGCCGTTGACCCTACGCCTGATCCCTCTCCGGTCATGTCGGATTGCCATCCCATCGGACAATGACAGTGAGGGAAGAGAGAGTGCACCTGTGTCTGCGCACACACGCCTGCTCTATAATATCTCCCGCGCCGAAGGCGTTCCGGTCTGGTCTCCGTTGGGATTGGTCGCCATAGCCGAAGCTAGTTCTGGAAGAATTGGTCAAAATTAATCAAAAATAACAAATTTTATAGAAACTGTCTCGTCGGTTTAGTGATCACAAGCGCTATTGCTTACCTGAGTTCAATTCCCAGGTAGGGCAAAGTGTTATTGGGTTTATTCATCTGGTATTTCTCGGCAGCATCCTGGAGTCTGCATTGATTGCAATAGATTCGCTCCCTGACTTAAACATAACTGGCGAATTGTGGGTGGGTGTCTTACACCTTTGCCCAACCCTTCAGGCAATACAGGCGTTTTTTTATGTTATGTTATGTCAATACAAAAATTAGGGACAAACGAAATCTCAACATAAGCTAGTTAGTTAGTAACCTGTAACATTGCTACGTGTAGAATACTAAACACATAATCTGTACCCATTAAGTATCTACTACGACGATCTGTACTATTACGATTAATTTCGAATCCACGAGCCAATTTGCATGCTAACCACGTTTCAATGTAGTTTGTTTCAGTGTTTTAGTTTAGTCCCTTTTTCATTAGAATAAGTGAAGAAGTTTCAATATTATATCACCAGTAGGTATCGTTTTAGAGCAGTGGTGGCCCAGTGGTAACACCCGCGACTTACGAGTTGTAGGTCGTAAGATTCGAACTTACGACCCTGACAGGCGCTTTAGTTCGTGCAAATTATTTTATCACCACTGCTCTCAAAACGGTGAAGGAAAACATCTTGAGGAAACTGGCATGTCCTAAAACCAAAAACTCGAAGACATATGACATCTACCAACCCGCACTGGGCCCACGTGGTGAATTACGGCCCACCGAGACGAGGCCTGTGTCCCAGCAGTGGGAACATTATAGGCTGATTATATTTAGGTATCGTTATTAGGTAAACTTTGACAGCCCATCCGTGTGAGAAGTTTTGAATTTTATTTTCCAGGTTTCGATATGGTAATCAATTTATGTTTTATACACTTAAAGATCAATACACATACATCATACACCAGCATCCTCGGTACAATGCCCCGAGGGCCTTTTTTAAGCTTAACTTAGTTTTAATTTAATTAAGTTAATGTTAATAATCATCTTGAAATTTGCTTAAAAATCGTGAGGAAACCGGCATGTCCTAGAACCAAAAATTCGAAGACATGTGACATCTACCAACCCGCACTGGGCCCACGTGGTGGATTACGGCCCACTCCCTCTCACAGAGAGGAGGCCTGTGTCCCAGCAGTGGGAACATTATAGGCTGACTATGTATGTATGTAATTTGCTTAAAGATAGGTACTACTTTGATTAAAGTAAAGTGCATAACTTTGCCCTCGACAATCTCTATCCAAGGGTGAAATGGATGGATATGAACATGGATTTGAACAAGTTTGACGGGACCAACTCTAAACTACTTAAAAAAAAGCGGCCAAGTGCGTGTCGGACCACACACAATGAAGGGTTCCGTAGTTTGGAAGTCCCAAAAACAAACTTAACATTGTAAATTTTAATTTCCCATACATCGATATACGTCACGGTCAATTCACCAACTGCAAATTTAAGTTGGTTGACTATTACTCGTTAACTTGTAAAGCCCACTTAGCTGTGATAGTTTTCCTTTTAATTTAATTATATGTACTACTGCCATGAAATTTTTCACATCTTCATTAAATAACCATTTTGCTGGCACCCCCCCTGCCAGCTAAATGACTGTCTCTTGACTCTAACAAAAATTAGTACTTTAATGCTTAATATTACGTAAGCGGATTCTTGAATCGAAAAGTGGTGTTCACAGACCCGCAATATTTTTGAACGGCCTATCCAACGATACCCCACACTAAGAGGTAGACGAGAAAATCCCCACATTACAAGCAAGGGAGGACCCTTGCACGTAATGTGGGCATGATATTTTTTTTTAGGTCCACACCTAAAAAATAAATATTTTCAAGATTTTTTTTTTAGCACTTTATCGGCGTGATTAATATGTATACCTATGCCAAATTACAGCTTTCTAGTACTAAGCGTCTCTGAGCTACAGCGAAGACAGACAGACAGACAGATGGACATGGCGAAACTAAGGGTTCCTTGTTTACTACGGAACTCTAAAAATGGCAAATATGACGATAGACTTATGCCAATAAATATATAAACTAATGGTAAATATTTGCTGTTTCTTACTAATTGTCAATAGTTACTCAACCAAAATGTATGAAACGGGTGGTGTTTGTATGGGAGCTCTTACAAAGTTAGCTCTATAGTAAAGTAACAAAAAACATTAAACCCATCTTGCAGAACCCAAAAGACACGGACAAAATATTACCTACCTAATTACGAAATGAATTTGTTATTCAAAATCGTCGGCTCAATTCGGAAACGTGGTAGATTCATTTGAATTAAGATTGTAATGTCAATGTTTAACATTTCGAATTCCACCTGCCAGCAGACTTCAGAGGTTCTTTTTTAAATCAATGGAATTTAATTTTCGTGAGTGCTGTCTGCCATTTTGTTAAAAGTAAAAAATCTTTAGCCGCATTTTATATCTTATTTTTGTGCTAGTCTATGCTCTAGTGATTTACTTATCTTAAAATAAAAATATACGAGAATTAAAATTCTCGTAAGTGATCAACTGTTTTGCTTTTTATAAACTTACTATTTATGATTTAGGTATATTTGCAGGCTTATTTCATAATAAAGTTAAATTTTATAAAACATATTCATAATCCTAATTCTTCTTAATGTCTTCATAATATTTGAGCCAACAGTTATTGAATGCTTTATTTTCATTTCATCTGTACTTATCATTTCCGACCCGATCTTTAGAGGATTAAATACATTGATTTGCTTACTTGTCAGATGAGCTACAGATTTTTTTTATTTACCCGTATAAGCCCCGCGCGACACCGATTCGGAGTAAAACAATAGAAAATCAATTGTGTCACATTAGCTGTCCTTGACTAATTAAGACGCTGACAAGACCCAATTGACCAAAATAGGCTTCTCTTAAGAAAAAAAAAAAATGCCAAATCTGTATAGTTTGTGGTAGCGGAAAAATATATGTTAATTTTGAACATATTTTTCAGAACTTGGTTGTTACCAAAACACGTTTTGAAAAAAAATCTGGATACTAACTAACGTTAAACTAACCTCTTACCCTGAGTTGTAATCCAAAATATCTGCATTAAATATCAACATACGTTAAGTATTTAATTAATAACAAGAACGTCTTATTTGAATGCAGAACTTAGTTGTTTTTTATTTTCGATTACTCAACTCAATTTTGAGTAAATAGTTAATTGCTTCATATTTTACAATAAATTACAAGCGTTGTGTCATCGCGCTTCTCTTTCTTTTCTATGCAATCTGACAGTGACCGCGGTTTAGGTGTTGTCAGCATCTTAGTATGCTGCATTGAATACAAAAAACTTAACACAACAGTTTACTTCTCTTGTTTATCATACAAACTCAATAATATTACTATTAGCATACTGTATACATAATAATTATATTAATTAAATTATATTATTAATACACCAAAACCGTCCTTGAAACTCGTTCCGAATGATGATCAAAACCGCATCTCAATCCACTCGGTATACGTCGAAATTAATCTTACATTAATCACGTAAAGTCACAGTACCACGAACTGAGGATTAATTCAAAAATATAATTAAGCATATTTTATTTCATTCCTTACAATAAGTCGAAAGTAAAACAGCGTTGCATTAAACTACGAGTAGCTTTACCTGTCCCGGCTTCGCACGGGTAGCACTAAGTATCTACCCTACCTACCCTACCCACCCTACCTACCCTATCTGCTCTACCTACCCTACCTACTACCAAATTTCATTCCAAATGTCAGTTAATTTTATATAGGTACTATACAAAATACAAATAATATTCATGCAAGCCTAGTACTTTTTGTGACAAATTTCACCTAGCTGCACCCCGCGGTTTAACCCGCGTAAGTCTCGACCCCGTGGGAATATAGAGATGAAATATATTTTTCGACCTATTCTCAGACCTACTGAATATACACACAAAATTTCATAAGAATCGGTCAAGTCGTTTCCGAGGATTTTTGTTACAAACACTGTGACACGAAAATTTTATATACATATCATTTTCTGTAACTATTCTATTTATAATCTAATATGTTATCGTTTAATATTTTTCGATATTTTTATTTACTCTCAGAGCACCTGCCATCTTATCTCTTCACCACCCTTGGTTGACTGGTAGAGAATGCCTGAGGCATTAAGTCCGCCTTTGTACTTAATTGTGTGCGAGAAGTTTAAATAAATAAATAAATCATTCGAAAGACACGTGGCGCCATCTTTTATAATAAGAACGTTATTGTTGTTTTCCTAGGAAAAAGTACTTTTTTTCGGGATGAAAGGTACCCTATGTCCGTTTCTGTAAACCTGACAACGTACATGCAAAATTTTAAGATTCGCTTCAGTGGTTTAGGCGTGAAAGGGTAACAATCAAAATTACTTTCGCATTTATTAGTTCGGATGTTTTGCTCTGCGATTCGTACTATAACGGCAATATACATATTTTTACCTCTATCATCAACTTAATGTCGAATGAATGAAAATCATTAGAAAGTCAAAGACATACGTAATCAAAGTCAATTATGTCACTTCCTGATCATAACATTATGAGCATGCGCAGAAACATGAGTTTATTATACTCCTCCTTATCAATCAATCAATCTGGGGGGTAACCATCACCTCTTATAGCAGTATTATTTCAATATTACTTCAGCGTGAGAAAGAGATGGAGCTATAAGTCCTGTATAGCTCCATCACTTTCCCACTGTGAAGTAATATTATAATAATACTGCTATAAGAGGTGATGGTTACCCCCCTGCATTCGTTATGGATCGATTGAAAGTAGACAATATTCTAAGAAAAGATATGTAAATACATTTGATCATACCAAAAACAATTTAGCCCGATGTGGCTCAGAAATAGTGAAATTATGCATAAGGCTCGGAAATGTATAAGTTATACCAAACGATGCACGTTACAGACGTTGCGGCTTATATTGCAGGGATATTCTGGGTATTCGATCTAATCTCGTGGGTTTAGGAAATACAATTTTGAAGCAATTGATTTTTCTATTCCAGTACGCTCCGTATAGATTGAATGGGAATTGCACGTTTTGAGTGTGGTGGAATCATATCACTTTCTATTAACGATATAATATAACGTAGCAGCAGATAGAATTTCACAAAATAAAAACAATGATTTTAACTCAAATTATTACTTTGAATATCGGAAGGTAATACAAGGTGTCGTTTTGCATCCTCGTCAAATTCAAGGAGGTAACTATGCTAATGATTCTCGACTCGAATCAATAGTAAAATAAGTAGGTCTTCTTTTTCTATTTTTTTTAAATCGGCATGTGTAGGACACGCATGCTAAAACGCGGCCCGTGTGATACCGCACTGTAACAGCCCTTTTACACACACACTACCGCATACGTAACGGGGTGATTCTGTTCTGTGAAAGTGGTGTATTCTAAAATACTGTCAAACTTAAATAACTGTATGTATTAATTAAATATTGAGCAGGTATCGTAATTTTATTTGATTATATATGTATTTCATAGCAACCTCCTGAAATTTGACGAGGATGCAAAACGACACCTTGTATAAACGTTTTCCAAGAGGAATCGTGTACTTCTCGTTGTAATAAGAATATTTATAATCCAAATAGCTATACATTTTTTAACAGATTCCCAAAATCGTAAAAAAATAACATAAAGTATTTTAGTAACTTAAATTGTACAAGAAACACATAAGTAAACACTATGCAGCGTTACAACTAGGAAAAATAGAAACTACACAAAGACATAGACAAGAAAACAAATCCTCAAAAAACCACAACTTGTCTAAACTTCCAACCCAGACCATTAATCACTAGCAAAAATAGCCAGACCGTAATTGGAACTTCAATATTAAATTCCGTTTATAGGAATTCATAGCTCCACTCTCCTCCTCTTCCATTGTCAATAATTTATCAAGGAATCCCAAAGGGATAATAAAATGAATATTTCAAAATCATTGTCATTTCACAGATTTTTCATTCAGGTATCAAGGAGGTTCATTAAAATTTGCCCTGGGTCCTGGGTTTTTAATGATTAATTATTTGCTAACGAGGTCGGTTACTGTCAGATAGCGGTTTTAATGAGACTATTCTTTGCTATTTAGACGACGTTGCTAGTCGGCGATAGTTGTGAATACTTTGATTTTCTATTGTGATGTAGTCAGGTATTCCTATTGGCTTTTAGTTTATATTTTCTTTTCCTCCTTCTAGTACTTTGTGAGATTCTCAGACTAAATAATTCGTTTCTTTAGTTCCTCTCTTCTTTTGGCTTATGTAATTCAGATCGGTTCATGCCATCGTGGTAAAAAGATTAGTCACCAGTGTCCAGGGTGCGCCGGAAGTTTGGGGGGTTAAGTTGGTTTTGACGTTTGCTGTGGAAGTGGCGAAGTCTTGGCCCAACAGAATTTAAAACGCACGAGTGTTTGAAATTTTGTTGGGCATCGACACGAAGAAGAAGTAATTCAGAATGGAATTTTGCATTCAGGTTTATACTCCTTATTGTTTTTATTTTATACTCTTTTAATTTCGTCTTAAAATGAAACGTTAAAAGCTAGCTGTATCTCGTATTTTAACTTTGAGACAAAACAAAGTTAAATTGCATCTGTATGATTTATATTGACGTGCCTTAATTTATCTCTCTTCTTCCTTAATTAAACTCAAAATAATTGCAGATACGATCTGCAAGTATTTTGAGTGTATTATTAAGCCCTTATTTTTCCACTGAAAATCTACATCTACCGCTAAATATTCACCGAATATTTTTGACTTTCAACACAAACTTCCCAAAGGTCAATCACCTAAAATTATTCTGACAAAATCCATCGGTGCGCATATAATAGTAATGCAATACCATCGGCACTGACCTTCAAACCCCTTTTATTTCGCTCGAGTACCCTACTCGAGCGAGGCAGGGCGAAATTAAATGAAAGGGTTACAGCCTAGGGAACAACGGAGTGTAAGGTGTAATATTTTAGATGAAAATGTAGGTGTTGAGGATAGATAAAAGAGCTAAAAAAATTATAACATACATACATAAACTCACGCCTTCTTCCCATGGCCATTCCCATCGCCTCTTTCCCCAGACGTATGAACGTAAACAAAGCAAAAGGAGTATGTAAGGAGCGTAGCAGGTGGCGTTCTATATTTTCTGCCTGGGTTAGACATCTGGTCATACACGCACGCCAGTTGCGAGCACTACGCACCTGACCCTTTTGAAGAACATCACCAATGAAGTCACTATAAATATGTCTTTCTGGGGCGTCCCCTCCCGGCATTTCCACTCACATCTGCCTTGTAAATACCTTTTGTTAGTCGCCTTACATTCATCCTCTCAACATGACCAAACCATCTAAGCATAGGTACCTACTCTTTTAATTTTTTTAAATTATAAATATTTGAGAATCTGAGAACATTTTCGAAAAGACATTCGTTACTTACAGACATATAAATTACTGCTTATAAAACCAATGTGGAAAACATTAGACTGATCTGAAAACCATATTATTAAAACTAATGAAAAAAAACATGAAACTAGTTTTTTTAGGGGGAAAAATATATTTTTTCGCAACTTAATAATATTATTTCTGAACATAAATACAGACAGATATTTCAAAAAAACTGTTTTTTCGTTTAGTGAAAAAAAACATGAAACTAGTTTTTTTAGGGGGAAAAATATATTTTTTCGCAACTTAATAATATTATTTCTGAACATAAATACAGACAGATATTTCAAAAAAAACTGTTTTTTCGTTTAGTCGTATTATGGCGACGTAAATCGATCGCCCTGAAATGTAACAGCTTATACCTAAGTAATATAAATAAACCGTATATTATAACATTCTTTGGTATCGGTTCCTGGTTATATTTGTATCAGCTACCCTTCCTTGTGTGTTAAATTGATATCGATATAAGGTCACTAAAGTATTGCAGTAAAGGGCTTGCTTTGATGAGCGTATAAATAATAAGGGTCTTATGTTTATGATACTGCTTATGAAGTAGGAAAAGTTATTTGTTTCATTTTGGTGGTTTGTTTTCATAATCCATTACCATCTGGAGTGTATTACAAGTGCTGGACGAATAAAACATTTTTTTTATTATGTAAGGTGGAGACGGCAGTACGACAAATTGAGCTTCATATAATTAATAATCTTATTTCGGAATTTTTGACAGACGCAATGCAATGACTGTTTTTGACCTTAGTTGGTGAATCATTAACTATATGAAGCTCAATGCAATGAGCGAGTGATGACATGTGCAATGTTAAATGGACTTAAACATACCAGGTCAATGAGTATTGACCTGGTATGTTTAAGTTCAAGTCCATTTAACATTGCACGTGTCATTTTTTGTGTGTGTGTGTGTTAATTATTATATTAATGTTTTCTTTAATTTGGATATTGACGTAGTAATCTTATTTATTTATTTTTATTCTTTTGACATGTATATTATTATTTTTTTATTTTTGAGAATAGCAATTATTATCGTTTGATTAATGTAATTATGTTATCAATTATAGTATCAATGACATCCATGAATATTTCTACGCCTTCTGGTATAACATAGCGCGCTGGTATTTTTTTTATTACAACTATTTTATTGTACCTATGTTAACAAATGATTAAATAATTATGATTATGAGGTTTCCAGTCTGCTTAAAAAATATCAATCAAATATATCCAATGGTTCAGTCACTACAGCTAGTCAAAGATCAGTAAAACCCATAGTCAGCCCATCAATGCTATTTTGTTTGTTTTTTTTTTAAATCACTTTATTGTTTCGTATTGTCGTCTCCACATTATAGAACAGCAACAATTAATTATAACAATGGAAAATATTGCTCACAGTTTGTGTGATTTGAGTATTTTAGAAATTGGATCTTGTTCAGTGAGATTGAAACAAGGTGAGTATCGGAATACTGAAACTTTTTAATCACCCCAGCAGTTGTACTTCACTCTAGATTACCGATATTTATGTACTTGTATAATTTTCAACTGACAATATTGATACTATTACGAGTTTTTCATGAGTCAGTAAGTAGGTAAATTACCTATTATTTTTCAATATTGCACAGCCACAAAATAAATAATACCAAAAGTAAACCCATGCAATATTTGACAAAAGTAGGTAACCAGAATATAGGAAAAGTTCTGACGCAAATGATCATCATACATTCATAACATCAAATACACACTCGGCCATAATAACATCCTACCCGTAATGTAACCACGCAAGTGTAGTACCATCGGGAGTGTACTGCATCAACGGATGTACACGACCCACATATATTATATCTTCTAGACGATAGTCCTTGAGATAGTCCATTTCCAGCCGAGTAAGCGAGCCAGTGAACCATTGAGTTGTCGCTACACATGTTTATGTACACATGTATTACACTTAGGTACGATGGACACAGATGAAGGGGTAAACGTAATAGATACATTTCGATATTCAATGTGATAATTTATCGTTGAGAAGAAACAAGAAAGAATTAAGTAAGAAACACGCTGAAGGAACAGCGCCACTCAAAATGAGTCGAGAAATAAAAAGAAGAATTGAATAATTTGAGACAAGAAACCTGGACTTTTGACTGATCCCAACCTTAAGATGCCAAAGGTTAACTTTAAGGTGGAATTTATTATTGTCTTGATTGTCATACTCAATAGATTAACCATCGGTTTTATAAAAAAAATTCCAAGCAACAATTACCAAAGTATTCGACATACAAAGTATTTTACACTGAAAACTCACTGACCCATAAAATTCCAATAAAACGTACCGAGACCAAATAAAAATAATTCCCACCTTCCTCCACGGTCCACTGATCAAACTGAAGCGTTTCCTTTACAGATGAAATAAAGCCGTGATCGCATGGACGACGCTGCCGTTCCGGGCCGTCTCGGCGGCCGGACGACACCCGATCCCCGTTTGGCACATTCCTTATCTATAACGGTGAGATTTGAATAGCATGACAGTGAGGGAGGTACATAATAGCCATTCAATGAGACATGCATTCTATTTTGATGTTTGCATTATTTTGCATGTAAAGGGTGTTCTATTTAATGGTAAGGGATGTAGGAAATTAAAATTTTGGAGGTCATAGCGGGACGATATTTTTCAAATGATTGTGATGTTAATTGTGTGACTGAGTTAATTATTTGGTGATGATGAACATGTTTTAAAGCACAATCTTATAGTTCATGAATGTAAGATGCAAAAGTTCAAAAAGGTTGAAATGTGTAAAAATCTTGAAGAGAGAAATTCATGTCGTTTGATGATAAAATAAAATGAGTAGTTTTCAAACTAATTTAAACCATTAATTTAAACCGTTCATGATAACACGAAAGACAAAATATAATTTAAGCACTTGTTTGTTAAACTCATTAAGCACGGCGTGTACCCCATGCGGTGCCAAATAATGGAAAATCAATTGTGTCTCATTAGCTGACCTTGACCGATTAAGACAATATAGTTGCTGCTACTATTAAGGCTCGTGCAGACTAGCGCGATATCGCCTCAGTCTGCACGAGCCTTTAAAGTAAAATCTGTCCCAATACAAGTTCACAGAACAACATCATCCTAAGTTTTAAATACAGTTTTGTTCCAGACGCACTGAGGTCCGGTAGCGGAACCAGACCTCTCAACTCAGACAATAATATCAGCCTTCAATACCAGCATGAATTCTACGGAGACCAGTCTTGACGTCAACCGGTCCACACCGATCTATACTATCGGTACCAGCTTTATTACGCAATGGTAAGAATTATCTTTAATCTTATTTATTTCACGGCCTTCCGCCTATTTACCAGTCGAATCTTGTGATCATTTTAACCCACTTCCCGTAACCCGATTGAATCGAGTTAGTAATTGTAGCAATTGTTGAATCGCATTTTAATTACAATACATGGTACTAACTTTTTTTTCATGGTACTAACACCGTTTTGTCCGGCATTGTCCCTGTTCGTGGCGAAAAAAATAATAAAACTATATTTGTGACATATTAAGAAAATCAGTATTCGATGTGATCGTCATACAAATTTGTTACAAATTTTTATACGATGCCAATGATGATATGATGATTTTTATATGATGCCTCTGGCATTTTTAACAAAGCAGTTAAACCATAAAATTACATAATCAGCCTATAATGTTCCCACTGCTGGGACACAGGCCTCCGCTCAGTGATAGGGACTGGGCCGTAATCCACCACGCGGGCCCAGTGCGGGTGGGTAGATGTCACATGTATTCAAATTTTTGGTTCTAGGACATGCCGGTTTCCTCACGATGTTTTCCTTCACCGTTTTGAGCAGTGGCGATGAAATAATTTACACAAAGTAAAGCGCCTGTCAGGGTTCGAACCTATGAACTACAACTCGTAAGTCGCGACCGTTACCACTGGGCCACCACTGCTACAAAAAAATTACACAAGTCTAAACTTAAATAAACTTAAAACAAAAATAATCAATAATAGGAACAGGACATACTTTCATCACAATAGTTTGGATGACAGATCCCTTTGCAGTCTTAACCTCTAAAGCACGAACACATCCATCTTTCCATCTTTACTAGGCATTAGTTTTAAAAATCTTCCTACTGGCCAGCTAAGTGGATTTATGTCATCATACTTTAAAATTATCATTTCACCTGGTTTTAATTTTGGTTGTATAATTTACCATTTTGGTCTATTTTTAAAAACAACCAAATAATATTTATGCCATTTTTTTTCCAAATAATTGTTGCATTTGGTCACACTGTTCTCAAAAGGATAATCTTCCAACATTTATAATACTTAGATTTAATTCAGGCTGAGAAGACACCATTGTCTTCTGTAGACATATCATCTGGGTCTCTAAACAGAGACGTCACCGGTCTCGAGTTAAGAATGCCTTTAATCTGTACAATAACAGTATACAATTCCTGATAAGTTAACACTGTATTGCCTACCATAACCATAACCTGTTTCATATGAGACTTGACACTTTTAATGCGCGCCTCCCACAATTCACGAAACACAGGGTACTTGGTAACTTGGTATGAAATTAAAGGATATTCTCTGAATTGCAGAATTCTATAACAGTGTCTTAGCAGCCACTTTATAACAGGCACCATTGTCGCAATATATATTTTTGAGCTTTTCCTGATAAGTTAACACTGTATTGCCTACCATAACCATAACCTGTTTCATATGAGACTTGACACTTTTAATGCGCGCCTCCCACAATTCACGAAACACAGGGTACTTGGTAACTTGGTATGAAATTAAAGGATATTCTCTGAATTGCAGAATTCTATAACAGTGTCTTAGCAGCCACTTTATAACAGGCACCATTGTCGCAATATATATTTTTGAGCTTTTCCTGATAAGTTAACACTGTATTGCCTACCATAACCATAACCTGTTTCATATGAGACTTGACACTTTTAATGCGCGCCTCCCACAATTCACGAAACACAGGGTACTTGGTAACTTGGTATGAAATTAAAGGATATTCTCTGAATTGCAGAATTCTATAACAGTGTCTTAGCAGCCACTTTATAACAGGCACCATTGTCGCAATATATATTTTTGAGCTTTTCCTGATAAGTTAACACTGTATTGCCTACCATAACCATAACCTGTTTCATATGAGACTTGACACTTTTAATGCGCGCCTCCCACAATTCACGAAACACAGGGTACTTGGTAACTTGGTATGAAATTAAAGGATATTCTCTGAATTGCAGAATTCTATAACAGTGTCTTAGCAGCCACTTTATAACAGGCACCATTGTCGCAATATATATTTTTGAGCTTTTCCTGATAAGTTAACACTGTATTGCCTACCATAACCATAACCTGTTTCATATGAGACTTGACACTTTTAATGCGCGCCTCCCACAATTCACGAAACACAGGGTACTTGGTAACTTGGTATGAAATTAAAGGATATTCTCTGAATTGCAGAATTCTATAACAGTGTCTTAGCAGCCACTTTATAACAGGCACCATTGTCGCAATATATATTTTTGAGCTTTTCCTGATAAGTTAACACTGTATTGCCTACCATAACCATAACCTGTTTCATATGAGACTTGACACTTTTAATGCGCGCCTCCCACAATTCACGAAACACAGGGTACTTGGTAACTTGGTATGAAATTAAAGGATATTCTCTGAATTGCAGAATTCTATAACAGTGTCTTAGCAGCCACTTTATAACAGGCACCATTGTCGCAATATATATTTTTGAGCTTTTCCTGATAAGTTAACACTGTATTGCCTACCATAACCATAACCTGTTTCATATGAGACTTGACACTTTTAATGCGCGCCTCCCACAATTCACGAAACACAGGGTACTTGGTAACTTGGTATGAAATTAAAGGATATTCTCTGAATTGCAGAATTCTATAACAGTGTCTTAGCAGCCACTTTATAACAGGCACCATTGTCGCAATATATATTTTTGAGCTTTTCCTGATAAGTTAACACTGTATTGCCTACCATAACCATAACCTGTTTCATATGAGACTTGACACTTTTAATGCGCGCCTCCCACAATTCACGAAACACAGGGTACTTGGTAACTTGGTATGAAATTAAAGGATATTCTCTGAATTGCAGAATTCTATAACAGTGTCTTAGCAGCCACTTTATAACAGGCACCATTGTCGCAATATATATTTTTGAGCTTTTCCTGATAAGTTAACACTGTATTGCCTACCATAACCATAACCTGTTTCATATGAGACTTGACACTTTTAATGCGCGCCTCCCACAATTCACGAAACACAGGGTACTTGGTAACTTGGTATGAAATTAAAGGATATTCTCTGAATTGCAGAATTCTATAACAGTGTCTTAGCAGCCACTTTATAACAGGCACCATTGTCGCAATATATATTTTTGAGCTTTTCCTGATAAGTTAACACTGTATTGCCTACCATAACCATAACCTGTTTCATATGAGACTTGACACTTTTAATGCGCGCCTCCCACAATTCACGAAACACAGGGTACTTGGTAACTTGGTATGAAATTAAAGGATATTCTCTGAATTGCAGAATTCTATAACAGTGTCTTAGCAGCCACTTTATAACAGGCACCATTGTCGCAATATATATTTTTGAGCTTTTCCTGATAAGTTAACACTGTATTGCCTACCATAACCATAACCTGTTTCATATGAGACTTGACACTTTTAATGCGCGCCTCCCACAATTCACGAAACACAGGGTACTTGGTAACTTGGTATGAAATTAAAGGATATTCTCTGAATTGCAGAATTCTATAACAGTGTCTTAGCAGCCACTTTATAACAGGCACCATTGTCGCAATATATATTTTTGAGCTTTTCCTGATAAGTTAACACTGTATTGCCTACCATAACCATAACCTGTTTCATATGAGACTTGACACTTTTAATGCGCGCCTCCCACAATTCACGAAACACAGGGTACTTGGTAACTTGGTATGAAATTAAAGGATATTCTCTGAATTGCAGAATTCTATAACAGTGTCTTAGCAGCCACTTTATAACAGGCACCATTGTCGCAATATATATTTTTGAGCTTTTCCTGATAAGTTAACACTGTATTGCCTACCATAACCATAACCTGTTTCATATGAGACTTGACACTTTTAATGCGCGCCTCCCACAATTCACGAAACACAGGGTACTTGGTAACTTGGTATGAAATTAAAGGATATTCTCTGAATTGCAGAATTCTATAACAGTGTCTTAGCAGCCACTTTATAACAGGCACCATTGTCGCAATATATATTTTTGAGCTTTTCCTGATAAGTTAACACTGTATTGCCTACCATAACCATAACCTGTTTCATATGAGACTTGACACTTTTAATGCGCGCCTCCCACAATTCACGAAACACAGGGTACTTGGTAACTTGGTATGAAATTAAAGGATATTCTCTGAATTGCAGAATTCTATAACAGTGTCTTAGCAGCCACTTTATAACAGGCACCATTGTCGCAATATATATTTTTGAGCTTTTCCTGATAAGTTAACACTGTATTGCCTACCATAACCATAACCTGTTTCATATGAGACTTGACACTTTTAATGCGCGCCTCCCACAATTCACGAAACACAGGGTACTTGGTAACTTGGTATGAAATTAAAGGATATTCTCTGAATTGCAGAATTCTATAACAGTGTCTTAGCAGCCACTTTATAACAGGCACCATTGTCGCAATATATATTTTTGAGCTTTTCCTGATAAGTTAACACTGTATTGCCTACCATAACCATAACCTGTTTCATATGAGACTTGACACTTTTAATGCGCGCCTCCCACAATTCACGAAACACAGGGTACTTGGTAACTTGGTATGAAATTAAAGGATATTCTCTGAATTGCAGAATTCTATAACAGTGTCTTAGCAGCCACTTTATAACAGGCACCATTGTCGCAATATATATTTTTGAGCTTTTCCTGATAAGTTAACACTGTATTGCCTACCATAACCATAACCTGTTTCATATGAGACTTGACACTTTTAATGCGCGCCTCCCACAATTCACGAAACACAGGGTACTTGGTAACTTGGTATGAAATTAAAGGATATTCTCTGAATTGCAGAATTCTATAACAGTGTCTTAGCAGCCACTTTATAACAGGCACCATTGTCGCAATATATATTTTTGAGCTTTTCCTGATAAGTTAACACTGTATTGCCTACCATAACCATAACCTGTTTCATATGAGACTTGACACTTTTAATGCGCGCCTCCCACAATTCACGAAACACAGGGTACTTGGTAACTTGGTATGAAATTAAAGGATATTCTCTGAATTGCAGAATTCTATAACAGTGTCTTAGCAGCCACTTTATAACAGGCACCATTGTCGCAATATATATTTTTGAGCTTTTCCTGATAAGTTAACACTGTATTGCCTACCACAACCTGTTTCATATGAGACTTGACACTTTTAATGCGCGCCTCCCACAATTCACGAAACACAGGGTACTTGGTAACTTGGTATGAAATTAAAGGATATTCTCTCTGAATTGCAGAATTCTATTACAGTGTCTTAGCAGCCACTTTATAACAGGCACCATTGTCGCAATATATATTTTTGAGCTTGTTCCTTTTGGATATAAATCTTTTCAAACAACCCAAAAAGATTTTGTTGACATATCAGATACTAGTTCTATGTGTATGGCCTTAGTTACAAAACAAACAAATAACACAATATAGTCTTTGGTTATTATTGGATTGCTAATACGAGTTTGCTTGACACTAAAAGGACCACCATAATCGGTGCCAAGTATCTGAAATAGCCTTGTCATATTTACCCTATACAAAGGTAAAGATCCTATTAAATGAGTAGCATTCTTAGCCTTTCATTTATAGCAAACACTGCATTTATATAAGACAGATTTAATTTCACGTAAAGCACTACGAATCCAGTATTTTTCACAAAAAAATAAATAGGTAACAAACTTGTTCGGTATCGGAACCAACTTTATTTTCATGGCAAAACATAAATAAAATTATATATTATTTGTGTAATATTAAGGAAATCTGTTTTTCGATATGATCGTAATACAAATTCACCACACATTGTTATATGATAATCAGTGCCATTCGACTATCTTATTGATAGATAAACGGAAATCTAAATCTATATCTATATTGCCAGTAAAAATACCTTAAAATGTAGCCGGCATAATAAAACATAATAAACTTAAAATCTACATTATGTTCCGATATGGACAGTCCCGACCAAATCACATTTTGAGTCGCTTTATTTTTATTATTTTGTTAATATTTTACACAGTTTCTTTTATATTTTGTTAATGTGAGAACGTTGTAAGCTTAATATACTAGATTTTTAGATCATTTATTTTTTGTTAATTACCTGGTACTTGTCAGACCTACATTGTCCTCCCATACCTATTAACACTGTAATTTGAAAACATTGTAAAAGCCAATTATTATTAAAAGAGTAACCGTGGAGTTTCTTGCCGGCTCTTCTCCATAGGAAATGACCAATTGGAACCGTGCACCTAGCTTCTGACGTTTCATAAGTGCCCATGTAAGTTTATGTGAAATAAAATATTTTGATTTTGTGGAGACAACGGAGTCGTTTTTTTCCTGTCCTCGATCCATATATCTGGTTAGATAAGTCTTCCCTATGAAATCTTTTACTGGAACGCATAGATCCTATATGGATACTGTTCCATACTCTGTATATATGCCAAGTTTCCAGCACTATATTCAGCCAACGTCACAATCGAAGAACCAACATCCAAACATTCGTTTCTAATATCACTGGAAACATAATGAAGAATTCATAGTAGTTGTAGTTACATTCATCGTTCACCTAAAGCTATTGTGTACAGTTCCAGTCACGTGTATGTTTCGTTCCAAAGCTGAACGAAGCCTGCTCATGAAATCCTCACGCGGCTCGTCTGCACGTGAACGTCAAAAGAATCGAATACAATTATAAACGATTCCTTCGTTTTTAGAGTTCTGTAACTCAAAAGGAAAAAACTGAACCCTTCTAAGATTACACGTGTGTCCGTAGACATCTGTACGTCGGCCACAGCCAATTTGATCCGAATCTGCTGAACCAATTAAGTTAAAATTTGGTGCACATATGAATTTCTGTGACCCAAACACGGACGTGTAACGTAAATAATTTGAATATAGGGGTCTTTTTTTTGGGTGGGATATCATCAAATAACTTCTCCCGCTCTGGGCGGAGATGGAGGGTATGTCAGACTCTTACTGATTAAAACCCACCCGTATTCCCTCCGTTGCCTGTGTTGCCAGGGGCCTCGGTAACCCTTTGGTACCTTCCCGCAACCCCGGCAGATATCGGCCCTATTGGACCCCTACGCTTGAGCTGACGACATCTCTTTGAGGCGCGCGTGGAATACAAGTTTTTTTTAAGTTTTGCAAACTGTAGGTACTGTGTGATTATTTGGTCATTTTTAGGTGAAAATTGACCCCCTCCCTTATCACCGAAACTACTGAGCAATACTGAATTTTGAAAAAATACAGAAAATAGTTATTTACTTATAGCTTACAAGAAACCTATAAAAAATCTATGGTCTAAAAATAGCATGGTAAATATTCTCTCAATATTATTACGCATACAAACGAACATTTGCATTTGGAAATGGGAGAACATGTTTATCATCTACAATGTTAAGTTTGTTCTTGGAATGAATTCATCCCAACTACGGAACCCTTTATTATGCATCCGATACGCACTTGGCCGGTTTTGTTTTGAAGATCGATTAAGGAACTGGGTTTGCTTATATTGAGTTGAGAATCGAAATAGCCACAGATAGGGGGGGTAACCATCACCTCTTATAGCAGTATTATTATAATATTACTTCACAGTGGGAAAGTGATGGAGCTATACAGGACTTATAGCTCCGTCTCTTTCTCACGATGAAGTAATATTGAAATAATACTGCTATAAGAGGTGATTGTTACCCCCCAGTCTGGTATGCGTTTTGTACTTTTAAAACCCAACCACTAGTTCTATTTGTAATGGCCTCAATCTATTTGCTTCAAGATGTGCCTTAAGCAGCACCATGATATCCAAAATTGAGTTACTTTTTTCTTGAACACCAAAGTAATAATAAAAATGATCCTAAATGGAGCCTCCATAACGTTGGACAAGCTTCCAAGATAATAAAAATGTGCACAGTCATAAAGTTCTAACATTACAAGCATTTCCATAAAATGCAAATTACACAGCGGAACGAGCAAGGGCCAACTATAAACAAAGTAGACAATAAAGAATCAGCAAGAATAACCCACACATAACATATTCATAGTTGAGAATGTGTTTAATCTAAACAACTCCTAAAAATAAAAATATCGTGCCATAATCCCAATAAAAGAGGCAAACGGTCTCTCCATGTCCCATTACAGTCTCTGAATACTTGATTTTACGATCTAGTGTGGGCATGCTGCACTAAATTCAGCTTAATATGAATTATATAGTACTATAGTGGGTCCTGAAAAAGGAACTACAGTATTCTGAACATGAAACTGTGTTATATTCATGAATAAAAGGTCTGACTGCTAAAATTTTGTTATTTATATTGTTCTTGCAATGAGGAGGGGCTTGTGACTAAGTAATAACAGCCGTACGCGTCGATCGATCAGGTTAAGCTACGCTTGCCGCGGTTGGTCCGTGGATAGGTGACCATCTTTACATACCAAGACCCCTCCGTGCCTCTGAAAGCACGTTAAGCCGTTGGTCCCGGCTATCATTTGTAGATCTTAGACAGTCGTTATGGGTCGTCTGAAGCTCGAAAGTCTGACAACCAGTCTTACCAAGGGGTATCGTGTTACCCAGTATCTGGGTTGTGGAGGTCAGATAGACAGTCACTCCATGTAAAATACTGGTATTCAGGTGAATCCGGTAATACTGGAAGACCCCAACATATGTAGTTGGGAAAAGGCTAGGCAGATGATGATGTATTGTTCTTGCGATGGTATATGTTGCATTTTCTTGAACTTTCATGCTTTACCACTTTCCGTTGTGTTTCAAATACAACGAAAAATGGCCCTGTAAATCTTATTCCTTTATATATTGTGTTTAAAAAATAAGTTTGTTACTCCGTCACGGTTAAACGGTCAAACGGATTTAGATTAAAATAAGTACACATATTGATCGTGTTCTAGATCAACATATAGAATTCTTTTTATTCGAACATAATCATGGATACGTTTTTGTATTTCACGTTTATCTTGGTGTCACGTGCCTGCCTCAAGAGCCGAAACATAATACCTACCCTCGGGTACAAGTCTTTCTTTATGAAGGTCTGAATGAGATGAAATTCAAATCTTGTATGAAACGCACACTATGCAGGCATATTTATATTTGGGGGATTACATCGCTGATAAAAATGCTTGGCCCAATGCTGGTCCTGCTCCACAACCACAACCAATTGATTAACTAACATTTGAAAATACTGTTAGAGCTGCTGAACATTGTATTGCATTGTATAAATTCAATCTACGAGTACTTTGTTTTATATAATTTCATTGCAGTGTATGTCATGCTCACTCAGATGTCTCGCTGATGGCGGCGCGTGTGTTGGATCATTTAGCTCCCTTCAAAATGGTTGAGCTGAATGGTACTGATCCATGCATCACGTTCGTGAACGGGCGCCGTCAGTTGGGCCTGATCACCTCTTACTTGCCTCGGCTTATTTGTAATTATTTTATTTTGAAATTGTTTGTTTTGCTACTATGGACGCGTTTTTTTACACCACAGGTACCTACTACGCTTTGGAATGGGCAACTAGCTTCATATTTCTAACTGACTGATTCCTTGACAGTTCAAAAGTGCCTGTAAATGGTTTAATTAAAATAAATGGTTAAGTTTGAGTCGGTAGCTGCTGTCTGAACGGAACCAAATCCAAAAATTATTAGGATTCGAATCAATCAAATGTTGGGCTAAAAACAAACGAGAAAAAAAAACTATAATTATGTTAAACCACATTTTTCTTTAAAAGCACTTTTTATGTTCTTTATTCACATTTTTTCTTTCTTCAGAGATGAGCCAAAAATTTTCATCGTTGTTTTATTTTCCATTTCAAAATCACAACATAATCTTTAAAGAGCTTTAATGTGCTTTTACTGAAAACTACTTAAAAGATTCCCACAAAAATATGCATATTTGGAAAAGACTTTGTGGTACAAATGGACGGAATGTTTTGGTTGCTTCTTCAAACTAAAAGTTGAGGGAAAAGCAAAGTATGAGAAAGCTTTTGATATTGGTTGTACCCTGTTTTACCTGAATATTTCTACAGCAATTTAATATATTGATTTAAACATTGTTGCTGAGGTGTCGGCAGAAACTGTAACAAACTAGAGCTGTGGGAGAAATTAAGCTAATATAAGCCACTAAGCAAGATGCAAGCTAACTAAACGAGAGTGCACCGAACGTTCATTTTAATTAGCAATCGTGTGTGGAAGAAAATGCCATGGTCAAGATCCAGCTGCAAGCCAATAAAATAGACATCATTCTACATATGGAGTCAATTAGAATATTGCTCGGTAAATTCTACCATCTAAGCTTTAAAGTACCAAGTAATACCCTTAAGTGTTTTTATCTACAATTAGTTGACCCAATATTAAGTTACGCCCTCGACTGCTGTAGACTCACATTAAAAAGTGACTTAGGAAAGTTAGAAACACAACAAATTAGATTTTTAAAACTATTAGTAAGTAAGAATACTAAAAATAAATGTAAAGATGGTTAATATAAGTTATTTAAAATTTGCAAAATTCTTTCTATCACCTTAAAACATAAATACCTTCTTACTTTTGGTTAACAGCCATGGCAGCTGGGAGCGTCACTCGCTAGTTACCCATAACCAACCATAAGCAACTAGGATGGTATCAGCAGGTAAAGTTGATGTACCTAAAATAAGGAATTATTTTGTCGACCAAACGCTTGATAAAAGAGTACCATACCTTCTCAACCAATTGCCTACTGGTTCAAGAAGTCAGGAAATAAAAGGTAAATTTGCCTAATTACTTAAACAGTTCTTTTTCGTTTGAAAGTGGTTTGCAGATTGTTGAGGGAGAGCAGATAAGTGGTTAAGTGTTTTATAAGATATAAGTCATTTGATACATAAGATAAAATAATATCATTGGTACTATTTAAGTGCAAGAAGTGAAAATTAAGTGTCCGCACTAATAGACTCTTTTTGTAAATTTGTTTGTTCTGTTCCCGCAGACAAACCGTGAAAACGGTTTTGCGGGGCATAGTTCACAAGTAAAGGTTTTTACATACTTTGTTCATGATAAATAAATAAAAAAAATAATAATCCTTATTCCTGAGGGACGGACTACATATCCTGACCGTCGTAAAGCTCACACAAATAGCTAGGGGTCTATCGCAATATTGTCCTGTGGGTATATTACAGTCCCTTCAGCTTTATGGTCACAGAATGTGGACCAAAACTGATGAGTCTACAATTTACTAAAGCGTAAGCGATCTACTCGAGCAACGATATCATTCCATTCGTCGAGATTGCGTTTCCTTGATTGCAGTGCTTCATTACTTCCCATTTTAGAAGCCTTTGAAAATGTTTTCCGAGAGATTACTAAAGGGGATACTCCTGGACCTAGGTTAACTTTCGACTAAGAGCTACTCTAAAACGATTGTTTTGTTTTAACGTGGATTTAAAATATATTGCACTTATAAAATCGAGTAATCAACGTGGCAATATCAAAACTTAAGTTACATAACCAATCAATCAATCAATCAAAATCAATCAAAAATCATTTATTTAAACTAGGCAGAATCAGCACTTTTCGAAAGTCAAAAACACCAAGATAGTCCCACAAAAACGCCTGCCTACCACCACTTCCTAGTGCTTTAGCTGGGAAGAAGAAGTAGCTCCACAAAATCCTCAGCAGCACACCAGTGTCTGTTTAGTTAGAAAAACTTGATTCTATACAAATCGTATGCAAAGTAATTACGAAACACAAAACGTTGAATTAAATTACTTCCCATGTAATTACAAGCACACGCTAATATACCAACAAAAAACTGTACTCAAGCAGAAATTAAAATTACAACATAAAAACGTAAACAGAGCTTAATACCTAAATAAAAGCCTCCAGCAGGCTTAGCATGACGATTTCTATTTCTACGAAGAATAGACACAGCACTTTATATCTCTATCACATTTCGTTTCTCCATTTTTGACATCGAACCGTACAAATCCTTTTACAATCTGTCATTTTGTCTTTCGTTTCTAACGATCTTTATCCAGGTCCTTTTTTATGTAGAAGGATTTCTACGGTGCGATGTCAAAAATGAAGTAACGAAATGTCACTTTGTATAGACAGAGTGTGTCTATTCTTTGTAGAAATAGAAAACGTCATGCTAAGCCTGCAGGCACAAAGGGCGTGCCCGCTTACATAAAACTAATAGCTGTAACTCAAAGTCACAAATAAGAATTACCAAAATAATTATGTTGTTACTGCAATAATTGTATTAAAAAATGTATTTCGTCACCATGAAAATTGATACGTAATAAAGTTTCTAATAATAATCGTCCAAATATTCAGTTTATGTAAAATTGTTTGACAAAAAATTATTTTCGACAAATTAATTTAGTCGTTGATTGATGATAACTTCAAACTACCTAGCGACAGCGAGAAACTTTTAAGGTTACTAATTGGATCGAATTGTTTCACTTAATTTAGTTAAAAAAATGTTTAAGGGTGAAAAGTATTGGAACAACATGTACAATACTTTATCGTTTGCTTATGTAAATAAATTGAGTTCAGGTATATTTATCAATAATTGAAAAATGCTGTCTTCGTTTTTCTAAAACGTGACGAAAAGATATCATGAATCTATGCTAAAAGATTATGCCATAAGGATAATGTAAAATTATGATTAAAACGTGATTGCTGAGGTATCGGCAGAAACTGTATCAACATAGGTCATGCTGGTTGAGAATATGCTATTATAAGCCACTAAGCGAGGTGAAAGGTAACTAAACCAAAGTGCACCGAATGTCCATTATATTTAACTATCGTGTGTGGAAGCCATTCTAACGTACATCCTCCGGCGTGCAATCTATCCAAATAATTTCTTAGATGTTCTTTTGTCGTTCATTAATTGATGTAGGCTAATCATATCTTTATGATTAAGTTGACTTTACAAAATCCATCTTTGTCAACAGGAAACTGCAGAAGATGAGACAGCGGACGTGTTTAACTACTGCTGGAGGTTACCAGGAGTGCCACGGCGAGTACCTGGTATCAAATGGCACCAACTACACTGACATTTACTACTTCAACAACACCTTCGAGAATATTCTCACTGTTAACGGTGGATTGGTGAGTTTCTTCCATGATTTTTGCTATATTGTTGTCTTTTGGATGATTGTTTGCTGTTCCAATTTTAATTTTCGGTGTTTTTTAGGGTTCCGTAGTAAACAAGGAACCCTTATAGTTTCGCCATGTCCGTCTGTCTGTCTGTCTGTCTGTCTATCTGTGTGTCGGTCCACGCTGTAGCTCAGAGACGCTTAGTACTAGAAAGCTGTAATTTCCATAGGTATTGTTGGGAGTTTTAACCCAACAGTGATAAATGTTATTCTGTTTGTTTGTTTGTTGGCTCTAACACTGTCCGAAATGTTAGATGTTTGTTAGAAATGAGTAGACGTCTGAACTGTGTAAATAATGTATTGCTGCTAACAAGAATATGTTATTATAATGTTTAGCCTAATTGCAATACTGACGCAAATGACGTACATCTAAGGTCAATGTACAGCGTAGCTCGTATACACATTAATCACAACAAAGTGCTAAAATAAAATCTTGATCAAAATTCTTTTTAGGGTACCTCCCTTGCACGTAATGTGGAGATGGTATTTTTATTTTCTCGTCTACTCCATGGTGTGGGGTATCGCTGGATAGGCCGTTCAAAAATATTGCGGGTCCGTCAACACCACTTTTCGATCCAAGGATCCGCTTGCATAATATTAAGCATTAAAGTGCTATTTTTTGTTAGAGTCAAGTGTCACCCCCTCGTCCGCTTATCGGCCCATCGTGCTGCTCGACGAGGTGGGCAAGCTCTTTGAAAGAGTAATTGCAGACCGCCTCGTCGGCCAGCTGGTGCAGGTGGGGCCGGATTTGGCGGAGAGCCAGTTTGGTTTCCGCAGAGGGCGCTCTACGGTGGACGCCATCATGCGTGTGCGAGCCCTGACGACGGGGAATGCTGTTGCCCAGGGTGGGGTCATCTTGGCGGTGTCTCTAGACATCGCCAATGCCTTCAATACCCTGCCCTGGAGTTGCATCAGGGAGGCACTCCGGTATCACCGGATGCCGACCTACCTCTGTCGTGTGGTCGAGGCCTATTTGACGGACAGGGCCGTCATCTACCCCGGTCACCAGGGAGTGTGGAACCGGCAAGAGATGTCGTGCGGTGTCCCACAGGGATCGGTCCTGGGGCCGCATCTGTGGGACATCGGATACGACTGGGTGCTGCGCGCCGACCTCCCTAGCGGCGTCAGCATAGTGTGCTACGCTGACGACACGTTGGTCCTGGCGCAGGGGAGGTCGCACCAGGCGGCGGCCGAATTAGCGGCACGCGGGGTTGCGACAATCGTCGAAAGGATCCGGCAATTGGGACTCGAGGTGGCCCTGCACAAGTCCGAGGCCATGTGTTTTCATGGTCCTCGGAACGCGCCACCGTTGGGGTCCCAAATAACGGTAGGAGGGGTTTCTATCGGCGTCGAGTCGACGATGAAGTACCTCGACAGCCGGTGGAACTTCGTGGAACATTTCCGACGTTTGGCTCCCAAACTGGAGCGGGCGGGCGCTGCATTGAAGCGTCTCCTGCCCAATCTAGGGGGTCCAAACGCCTCCTGCCGGAGGCTCTACGCGGGGGTCGTGCGGTCCATGGCCCTCTACGGGGCTCCTGTATGGGCGCGCTCTCTGGCGCTGCGGCCAGCCCGCCGGTTGAGCGCGGCCCAAAGGGTCATGGCCATCCGGATGGTCCGGGGATACCGCACGGTCTCCTGTGAGGCAGCGAGCCTCCTTGCCGGATTGCCGCCATGGGATCTAGAGGCAAAAGTCCTCGCGCACGTATGGGAGTGGCGCGAGGAGGCGAAACGCCGGGGCGTAAGTCCGTTGCCGCGAGAAATCGTGGCACAGCGGACGGAGCTCCGGCGGGATCTCATGGCGTCATGGAAAGTACGGTTGTCGCAACCCAGTGCTGGGCACGCCACGATTGCGGCGATAAGTCCCCTCTTTGAGGAGTGGCTGGAGAGGTGCCACGGCGTCCTCACCTTCCGCCTGACGCAGGTCCTCACCGGACACGGCAGCTTCGGGAGGTTCCTGTGTCGGATAAGGCGGGAGGAAACGTCCGGGTGTCACCACTGTGTGGATCGCCCGGAGGACACGGTGGAGCATACGGTGGAGGTCTGCCCGGCTTGGGCAGAGCACCGCCGTGTCCTCGTGGAGGCGATCGGCGGCAGAGACCTCTCGCGTCCGGCCCTGGTTCAGGCCATGGTACGGAGCGAGAGGGCATGGGCAGCCGTCACCTCCTTCTGCGAAGCAGTAATGCTCGCGAAGGAGGAGGCGGGACGGTTGAGGGAAAGGCAAGTTTCGCGCCCTCTCGCCCCTAGCCGCCGCAGGAGACGCCCAGAGCGTCGGGAATCCCGGGCGGATTTCCGGCCACCGTAGGCACGGGCTTGCGGACGGTGAGCAATGGGTAGCTCACCGTCCGGTAAGGACCAGGCCCGGGTCGACGGCGCGTCGTATTCCACGCGCGCCTCAAAGAGAAGTCGTCAGCACAAAGTAGGGGTCCACTAGGGCCGATGCCTGCCGGGGTCGCGGGAAGGTACTTATGGGTCACCGAGGCCCCCGCAACACAGGCAACAGGAAGGAATACGGGTGGGTTTTAGTCAGTAAGAGTCTGACACACCCTCCCGCTCCGCCCAGAGCGGGAGAAGTTATTTGATGATTTCCCACCCTCAAAAAAAAAAAAAAGTGTCACCCCCTGTCAGCTAAATAGTTGTTTATGGAGATATAAAAAAAATTCATGGCAGTAGTACATATAATGAAACTAAAAGGAAAACTAACACAGCTAAGTGGGCTTTACAAGTAACGAGTAATAGTCGACCAACTTAAATTTTCAGTTGGATTATTGACCGTGGCATATATCGATGTATGGGAGAACATGTTTTTCAACTACAATGTTAAGTTTGTCTTTGGGATAAATTCATACCAACTTCGAAACTATGGAGCCCTTCGCTTTAAAATATATGGTGATTGCTGTCGTATATACCAGCTCGTTGTGAATATCTGTACCAGTGTTAGCATTATGATTAATAAATGATCATTGATGATTTACATTCTGTTACCAACTCATAATTAAAAAAAAAAATGTCCAACAAACTTCTGTTATTTGGCGATGTTATTTTTACCACGCCAGTCCTTGTCAGAATGTCTACCAGTTTTTTAATATACTAAAGTAGGGACTACATGTGTTCAATGGCCACACTTTATTCACAGCTGTCTGTCTATTCAGTCGACTAATTTCTTTGAATCGATTATTCCAACTCATTCATTACCTTCCTTATCCACTATTCGATAAAAGTCGAACAAATATTAAATGAACTTTCAATGAAATTGAAATTTAGGAGTATTTTAGCGATACAAAACTAGTGCAAGCCACTAATGATCAAAGTTAGTTGTTTCGTTATCGACTTTAATATGAACTGGGAAAAAATGTTTACTGCTTTACCTACATTTGTTCAGGCTGTGGGAATTTTTGCACGGTTTTCCTATTTCTACACAATGCTTATTTTTTTCTGCTACTCATTCGAACATAAACGTTTAAAAGAATCCGAATGAATAGAGAATGAATCTGAATCGATTGCTGTTCTACACGGAGTGAAACATAGCAATAATAGACGCACATAATCGAGTTTAATTGAACGATGATTTAATAACAATTGGCTTGCTTTCACACCCACTCGACACGTGAAGTTTCCGCCTCTGTTGTAGGCTGAATGCGGGGCCTTGGTACTAATTCAACGTAAGTCAATGTTTGATACAAGAAAAGCGCACATAGACGTGTTATTCTACAATACTTTAATTTCCATTACACAAAAATTCTGTCGTATTTATTTGAAAATTAACCACTTCACACTTGAGTATTCCATCAAAATATTTGTTAATTTCAAATCTATTTCTAACTTAATTTAAACTTCCGAACTTTACTAAGTATCCAAACTGATACTAAGAGCTTCATTATTCTTTCATATTCTGAAGTTGGTTAGATAAAAAAGGATAAGCGGGTTCCCAGTCTTCGTTGCTCCATTCACTAAGTTTAATTGCACTAATATCGGCCTCCTCAGATAAGAACTTGAACTGTTAATGAATAGGCAGCTTTTCTTATTGTGTTTTATTGAACGGGACAAACACAATGGAGAAAAAACTTTCTTAATCGTAATGGCGGATTTCGGATGTTATTGTTTAATACAATGATTTAACAGAAAAAGTGATGGAAGTCACTACATGAAGAACTCTTTCATGTAGTCGTCAATTTGAGATGAAAACATATGGAACAAATAACTAGAGACGAACCTGCCAGTGAAAGAAACTCGTATCATGGAATGACGTAGGTAATCTACCAAGCAACAATGCCGTGGAGGATCCATATACACTTGTATAGCCAAGAGACTCTTCCCTTGGAAAACATAATGGACAATTGGAACTTATTTTTAGAAGCTAGGTAAAGTCTAATCTGAACTCAAGGTTTCAAGATACAAGTCATCAGATTTCAAGGCATCATGATGATTGTGTGTTTTGTTACCCTTATATAAAATTAATTGCTTTTATATCTCTCTAACAAAATCTCTTTTAGGATAACATTTAGGTTGTAGATGATCAGCAACATGAAGCAAATGAATTAATGTTTAAAGTATTAGCAGCCAAAACATTGCGTGTGTTAATATATACAATCCGACGGACTTAAAAAAACCTTGAAAAAAGAGGTCTTCTATTTCTGCCCACCCCTTTAAAAATAGAAGGGGTAAGAGAGGTGCGAATCAATGTTCAACGTTGTAGACAGCTAATCGATTGTACATTATCAGCATCGGTATTGTGTCACGGCCGTATGAAGGAATGTGTGAACAGTGTGTACTGTACACATAAGTGAAGTGTGTACTTTTAAGACGCTGACAACACCTAAACCGCGGTCACTGTTGGATTGCATAGAAAAGAAAGAGAAGCGTGATGACACAACGCTTGTAATTTATTGCAAAATATGAAGCAATTCTCTATTTACTCAAAACTGAGTTGAGTAATCGAAAATAAAAAAAAACAACCAAGGTCTGCATTCAAATAAGACGTTCTTGTTATTAATTAAATACGTAACGTATGTTGATATTTAATACAGATATTTTGGATTAGAACTCAAGGTAAGAGGTTAGTTTAACGTTAGTTTGTATCGATTTTTTTCTTCAAAACGTATTTTGGTAACAACCAAGTTCTGGGAAATATGTTCAAAATTAACATATATGTTTTCCGCTACCACAAACTATACAGATTTGGGATTATTTTTTTCTTAAGAGAAGCCTATTTTTTGTCAATTGGGTCTTGTCAGCGCCTTAAGTACATAACGTACACTCCAGTTAAAAGTGTGTGATTAGTGATTTTGGAGACTGTCTTTTTTTGGTAATGTTTGGTGTTGATTATTTAAGCTGTTGCTTATTCTGAGTAAAAATATTTTTGACATAGGTAAATCAATTTGTATACTATTACACAGTGGCATTCTGTCATGGATGAAAACCGGCCAAGTGCGGTCCGACACACCACGCATAATGAAGGGTTCCATTTAGTTGGTCGATTATTACTCGTTCCTTATAACCCCTACTTAGCTGTGATAGTTTTCCTTTTAATTTCATTATATGTACTACTGCCATGGATTTTTTCACATCTCCATAAACAACCGTTTAGCTGGCGGCAGGATTGGGGGGGGGGGACACTCAACTCTAACAAAAATTAGCACTTTAATGCTTATTATTACGCAAGTGGATCCTTGAATCGAAAAGTGGTGTTCACAGACCTGCCATATTTTTGAACGGTTATCCCACAATACCCCACACCATGGGGTAGACGAGAAAGAAAAATAAAATATTGAGAAAAAAATGTTTTTAGCGTTATTATATTTTAGCACGTGATTAATATGTATACCTATGCCAAATTACAGTTTTCTGGTACTAAGCGTCTCTGAGCTACAGTGGGGACAGACAGACAGACGGACATGGCGAAACTTTATAGTTTCGCCATGTCCGTCTGTCTGTCTGTTTACTACGGAACCCTAAAAACGGAATGTTTTTATGTTAGCTTTACACACTGTTCAATGTTTGTAAGTGAAATGAGTATCCTACTTACAAAGAACTCAATCTCAATCTCTAACAAAATCAATTTCTGATTATTTGGTTTAAGACTTGATACGACTTAAAGTAAGATTTATGAAAGAGAGTCTCTATTAGCGCATCATTTTGTTCTGAATAAATATAATCTTATTTGTTTTGTAAAGTTCCAGTCATTAACTTACAAAATTCCAATAACTAAACAGACACTTGTTACTAAATTAAACACTTTATGTACTGAAACTAATTTATTTTCATAAAACAAACTAAGAAAGTAAGAACTCGATCAGTTTACTCTTGAGTCTAGCAAAGAGCTGTAATGTAACTAAACCTTTGTTTGTTAATAAGTTTTCAAGGTCATTAGGTTCGTTTTTTATTAAAGGCAATTTCTAGTGTAAAAGATTTTCTTCTAACTGGGATTTTTATTGAACTTTTTTGTAGAATCTAGTTGCATTAACTCTAATGGCGTAACCTTTATTAGCAGCGCAGTTTTGATGTGTTGCAATTGTAAAAACGTTTTAGCGCATGCAACTCTGATATTAGGGGTTTTTGCTGAACCATTTTAATGTCAATAAATCATACATTTTAAAATTACTTAATTGTTATGTAACATTAACTACATTAAATTAAAACTAAGTTAAACCTAAAAAAGGCCCTCTATGCATTATACCGAGGATGCTGGCGGCATTTCTCGCTGAATTGCAATGCTGACGCGTTGCGCGAGAAATCCGCCAGTATTTCGGTCACCAGTTACATCAACTAGATATTTCGCGATTTCCGCAAATAACTTATGCGCACTGGGACCCCACGGACCGAGGGTCTAGACGCCAAAGGGCACAAAGTTGTACTCTCTGCCAAGGCCTCTATATTTAATAATTTACAGATTTTTGGCATTTTCTGCCGCTGCACCCGCTTTAGAAGTAGTCCGTTGGAGGTGGGACGTGCCAGTGTGTTTACACAGGTAGCGTCCCACACAAGCATCCGTCCCAAAGTCCACGGAAACAAAGACACACCATCAGGTCTTTTGCCATCATCCAGTGCCAGTCGGCTCAAGAAGAGCAGGCACATTGATGCACATGCACATGATTGTTCTTAGCTAAGAATGACATTTGAATATTTGTACACCATAATTATGTTGTGATATAATGTATGGAATTAAAAAAATCTTAACACCATAATATGTAAAACTACATTCTTAGAAATAATTAAATTCTGATTCTAATTCTAATGGTATCAATTTGTACAGCGAGGCCCTGTATGAAAGTAGAATAACCGATTGTCTTTACAAGGATTTTTTTTTTTAATACAGAATACAAAACTTGCTTACGTTTTAATGATATTAAATGAAACCAAACACTTTCAAAGTAAGTGTTCGGATAGAAAATAGTCCACCAGTAAGGAACCGAATTTGTATTACAATAATCTGCCAGACAAGTTAACTGAAACTATCAAGTAACAACGTAACTAATAGCTGAAAACACAAAAAAAACTCTTCTTATTTTTTAGTATTTTTACCTGTACCTAAAATATTAAATGGGTTGAGAATAACTTTATTTCTCATAAAGAATTGCATACACTAATTCACTTACTAAGAAACAATAACTAAAACTAACATTAATAATTAGAGCGCACAGATGTACGTATATAAAATGACAAAACAAAAGAAAAAACAAAAAACGTGGGTAAACAGATAACAAACTCGATCGTAGGTTATTAACGAGGCACAACATGAATGTATGATTCGATATTTTACTAGATATGGCATTGATGGCATAGTCTGTTATTAGCAAGTTTATTGTTATAAGACCATTTTATTTTAAGTTTATTGTTCTATTTATATATTTTGGGTACATACCTACATGGTTTATAAACCATTTTGAGTATTGGATTTTATTTATTTTTGTTTAGTTTAAGTAAATTTCTAAGTGGTATACAGTTAATCCATATGTATAATGTGTGTATTTTATTTATGTAGTATATATTATGCAGTTATATTTTTTATTTTATTCACTTATTTGTATGTATTAATTGTGAGTCTTATATGATCATAAATTATATTATATTCCGTCTGTCTGTGTCCTAACCTCAACATTCTTTGTCTAGCAACCAGTCCTACCACCGTTCCCGCTGTGGCTGGCGGCCATCTTTGCCACGTGCCTCGTGCTTGTCATCCTGCTGACTGTTAGCGGCAACGTCCTCGTGCTTCTTGCCTTTCTGGTCGACAGGACTATTCGCCAGCCCAGCAACTACTTCATCGCCTCGCTTGCAGCCACTGATCTGTTGATTGGTAAGCAATATTGTTATTTTATTTATTTACATATACATACATTTTGAATGTCATGGGAGTAATTATATTTGTGTTAATAGTCCGTTATCAACCTAAATTCGAAGGTTATTCGTAAACGTATTCGCCATCTAAGTACCCGTTATGTATCGCAGTAAAATAATCAACATGATTAAAACTCGCTTCTCAGTGACATCTAAACTCTCTGTACAAAAGCTTGGGTATTTGACGTTCTATAAAAAAATAATGCTGGCACAAAACAACTTTAAACTGAGTCGGGATAAAGAAAGTATTTTGTGCGTTTATCAAGATTCTACTGCGAGAAGCTTTTAGTTATTCAAAGCGATTAAAAACTCTAGGTTTGTTTTGAAATTGTAGTTTCAGTTGGTCAGTTCAAATGCAGTATTTTTTTATTAGGTAGTATTTCTATTGTTGCTACTCTTTTCTATTCGTAGGTAAAATGTGAGTAGCTCAGTTGAAAAAAGCGGCCAAGTACGAGTCGGACTCGTAGACGAAGTGTTCCGTTCCTACATTTCGTTGTATCGCTCATAGTAGTACACACTCTGTTAGAATTTCAAGTGTCTGCTTATTACGATTCTAAAGATGGCCTTTGACAGACAGACGGACGGACGGACAGCGGAGCCTTATGAATAGGGTCCAGTTGGCAATTTTATATAACTTAATTATATTTAAATATTTCTGAAATCAAAATAAGTCTAAAAATAAAGTTACAAAATACAACAAATAAACTGCTCATGAAAATAAACTAAACTCTCAAGGAAAACCTGTCCCTATTTTGAAACTAAATTAAATTAACCAACTATTTGATTAATTATTTTCTGTTTGTTCTAAGAAACTTTGAACAGAAACATTGTTATAAGCTTTTGATCAATTCATTCTGACTAAAAGGTTATTCCGAATCTGAGATTCTTGACCCTTGACATTTCAGTGTCTGATAATAAGGAAATTGTTTAATAGAAGATTATTTTCCATTGTCCACAGGTACTCTGTCGCTTCCATTCTATACCGACTACGTTCTTAAGGGCTACTGGCATTTAGGGCCCCTACTATGCGACCTTTGGTTATCAGTCGACTATACAGTATGTCTTGTTTCACAATATACAGTCCTGCTCATTACTGTAGATAGATTCTGCAGCGTGAAAATAGCGGCAAGGTACAGAGCCTGGCGAACGAAAAATAGAGTGATATGGATGGTAACGGTAACATGGATCATACCAGCTTTGCTGTTCTTTACGACAATATTCGGATGGGAACATTTTGTTGGGTACAGAGACTTACAAGAAGGCGAATGTGCTGTACAGTTTTTGAAAGACCCAATATTTAACACAGCTTTAATAATAGGCTATTATTGGACAACGTTGTTCGTTTTGATTGTACTTTATGCTGGTATTTTCAAGACAGCGTATGATATGCAAAAGAAAAGTGAAGCGAAGCAAAGGAAGATGCAGTCGATGGTGGCTTTAAGTGCTGGTGTTATGACAGGAATGGCTGGCCGAGCAGCTGGAATGGCAGCCTTATCAAAAGCAACTATATCCAATGAGGATCAAATGAAAGTATCAGAGGCTATGCGAAAAGATTCGACTTCTAAAGGGTCTCTTGCAGCGCCGTTACTAAATCTAGGTGGGTCAAGTGATTCCAATTCCAGTCAAAAATCTTCAGCACATAAAAGTAGTGCAACCGCCACTGGTACTTCCACTACAGCTGAGTCTGATGGAGATAAGAAGGAAGATCAGGTAGAAGCGGAAAGGTCAAGTAGTCCTGCGTTTGATTCCGATGAAGAAAGTACTACACAGACAAATGTTAAGAAACGACCATCAGTTGCGAATTTAGTGATGCAAACAGGTGCTATACAACTATTGAATAACATGCGTCTTAACGGAGGAATGATGATTAAAAGTGATTTGAAACAGTCACCAGTATTGAAACATGAGTCTGAAAAGCCAAAGACATCATTATCGCAGATATCAGAAAAGAGTTTACTTGACACTGATAACCCAGATACATCACAGAGTCACGAAAATATTTCTGTACCAAATGTGCCACTGTCTACCGCTAGTATTATGTCTCCTTTATCATCTGGTATAACAACACCGTCCGAACAAAGAGAGGTATCGACAACAATTGCTCAAAGAATTATTCCACCCCCATCTGAATTCAGGTGTAGTCCCCCTGTTTCTGAAAGTCCGCCATCACATTCAGAATCATCACGTACTAGAACTGTAAGGCTCGTAAAAGGTGATGGTACGTCATACGATATGCTTGTAGGTATGGACGGAGCAGACTTGAGGTATATGGATGAGAGTTCCGTCAATGTGCCGTCACCTACATACGAGAGTCCACCCTCTTCCGTCACTTTCGCAACTGCGACTGAACCTTCATCTCCACCAACATTAAATTCAGGTAACGAAACTAACAAGTCTTTATTACAAGCAGCTTTAATACGAGCGACTGCCGAAGCTCAAGTTACACAACCAAAAACGAATTTTTCCCCGCCTCCCCCAATTAAAGTGAATACCGAGGTGAGTTTAGCTACAGGGGAGCACTCCAAGCCTGTTATTACTCTCGTATCGTCGTCTTCCAATAACAATGAACCTCAACCCCCCAAGCCGGAGGCGAAAACGTCTCCACTGAAACTGAATCCTGCAATAAGTCCAGCGGTTGAGAATAGTGATGTATCAAGTACTGTCGTAACTGGGTCAGGCCGCGGCGACTCTAAGAAAGAGTTCGTAAAAAACATAGGAAAAAAATTAAAAGTTAAACGTTCAAAGCGGGACGGCCTGTTTCCGAGCATCGGTCGGCAGAAATCGAAATCAGAAAACAGAGCTAGGAAAGCTTTTAGAACAATTTCGTTCATATTAGGTGCGTTTGTTGTCTGTTGGACTCCATATCACGTATTGGCTTTGGTGGAGGGATTTTGTACGGACCCGCCGTGCATTAACAAGCACTTGTACATGTTCTCGTACTTCCTGTGTTACGCAAACAGTCCTATCAACCCATTTTGCTACGCGCTGGCCAACCAGCAGTTCAAGAAGACTTTCACGAGACTTCTCCGGGGAGACTTCCACATCACCTAGTCCATGTATGTCGGTCACCGCAATGCGTAAACAGGAGAACCCGACCGAGTGTCCCATGGCAAATGTTTTACGCACAATTTTCATTCAATAAGGATGATTAAAATTATGACAATACCAATATTAATGACTCTGTTGAATGCTTTCAATGTAACATGGAATCGTGTAGAATACTTGTACTAAATGTATATCGATTTCAGCTTTATAAAAGCAAATCTTTAATAAATGTAAATAGAAATAGTTATATATTATTGTAATTTTTTCATTTCTTTGAACGTTCAGAACTGACAATAAATTGTTAGATCGTGTATATAAAAGTTAATTAAAAGTCTCTTCATATTTCTAATTAATGTTATAGTAAATTATTGTAATGTTAGTTTAGAGTAATAGAAATTGCTTCAACCGATGTCGAAGACATTGTGGTCAAATAGATGTTTGTAGATTTATATGAATAATAAATGTTTAATAATTAAATAAGTATTTAATAAAACCATGATAGTATTGTGTGTGACAATGAGTTGGTACTTTTACGTTTAATATTAGATCTAAATGGAAATAATTTAATTAAATAAAATCAAATAATCTTAGTTTTGAATAAAAATCAATCATATTTACGGTAAATTGGTAATCTAAAAATCCAAAATGAAATCATAAATTCAGTTAAATAATTATAGAGCAAGACTAACTCACTCATAGTCACATACTAAAATGAGATTACGCTTCAAAGCTTTCAGCCGTGAGCCCTGCTAAAGTTTTCTAGCGTTTGAAATAGTCAATTAAAATAATATTTGTATAGAACTAACACTAACAATGCGGGCCTAAACCGTTTTAGGTATTAACAAACTAGTTTTTGAAGTATCCGTAATACCAGTCATAGTTTTCCAATGTAAACTGGATTATTCATAGTTTATTTCTTAAGTAACTCTTACGGTAATGCTTCAGCTAGTGAGTATGATTATTTTTGGGTACTTAAAAAATACTTAATAATACATTTTATCCACAGATAAGTTTGTATTTCAATTATTTTGGACTGATATTTTTTATAATACTCATTAGGTATGTAAATACATATCAAAAATTAATTAAATTAACCAGCGAAACTTGAAGCATTTTCAAATAACAGAATTTTATAGTTGCCCATATTATTATTATGAATGTATAGTCGCTTTAAATAATCTGTAATTTATAACATCGTTTGTGAGTATTTCATAAGTTATTGCAAAATAAAAAGAAAGACAAAAGTGAAATAAAATTAGTTTATAATAATTAAAAATGAAAAATAGAATTATGATAGCCAGTACAAGCAATCCGTTTTCAGACGCATTTATAGAAATAATAAAAATGTAAACGTGTAATGTCAGGCCCCGATAATAAATATATAATAGAAAATGTATTTTACTGCAGAAAAATCAATATTTAAGTCCTCATTTTTTACTGCTCGAGACAAATGGGTTCAATTTAATCCTTTTTGTCGCCCGGTCGTAATATTATTCCAACTTTTCCATATACATTCCTGAAATAATAATGATTAAAACGATGTCGACGTAATTATTGTTATTTGAAATTTTGTACTCATAAAAATTTTTGTTTAGTTTTTTTATAATTTGTGTGACATAAATCATTATTATTTATTACAGTAAATATTGTTTGAAATACTCATTATTAATTAAAATAAATATCATCGTATTCTGGAGAAGACGTGTAAATAATATTTTAACTAAAACTATTTATAATGATCATGGGCAGTATGTGTTTAATAAAATAATATAAATCTAGTGTTCTCGCCTTAGAACAGTGTCAATAACTACTATATGAAATTGTACATACGCTTTGTATACTGTCTGTTCATTTTATGTCAAAAAAGGAAAATTGTAATGAATAAAAATAGCGATTTCACGAAGTTATTTTATTTCAAAAGTTAATTTACCTACTGTTAGGTTTATTAATAATTCAAAGAGAACACGAAAAACCTCAAAAGAAAATCTTGACATCACAAAAAGTTTTTTATTTTATTAAATTTAAATTAATCGGAAAACTTTTCATTGCATTTTATTGCAGGAACGTAAAATCTCAGACAAACTACATATAAAACATACAAAACCGATTCAGACACATTCGAAAAATAAATCCAATTCAAAAATGTTAGATACGAGTAATCTAAAAGTAAAACGTGCGAATAAAATGAAACTCTATTGTCGAAAGCTCAGTCGCAAATCCCCTTTTAGCGTTTAAAACGTGTACAACGTTCTCGGGGCATCAATGTGTGATCGAAATTGCAGTTTCCCCAATGGGATTAGAGATTTACCGTTTGGAAAGGCAATAAAAATTGAACGAAGAAAATTACAAGCTGTTTTGATGCCTTTTCTGAATGTGAACTAAGTTAAAAGATTACAAGTTTAACAGTTGCAAGGTCCATAAGGGACTAACTCTATGAAAATATGATAAATAATAAATGTATAACATAGAAGGTACTGTTCAAGACCGCATGGGCACTCTTAGATAGTATTTTGATGAATTTCAACCGTAATAAAGAGACAAATTTAATCACAAATTGTACGTAATAATAAGTCATAACAGTAATAAAGTAATCGTTTTCATTCAACATTGCGTGATAAGAACAGACACATAATATTAAAAACATCTGCCTAGTCTTTTCCCAACTATATTGGGGTCGGCTTCCAGACTAACCGGATCTAATAATCTAAACCAAAAAAAAAAAGTCTAACCGGATGTAGCTGAATACCAGTATTTTACATGGAGCGACAGCCACAACCCAGTAACTGGGTAATACGATATTTATTTATATATACTTTACTGTTCACCACAAAAATACATAAAAAATAAATCAAACACTACAAAATATATAATAGGCGGCCTTATCGCTTTCTGCGATCTCTTCCAGGCAACCATGGGATGGACAGTGATACGCTTTGGTGAGACTGGTTGTTAGACTTTCGGGCTTCTGACGCCCCTAAAGACTGTCAAAGATCCACAAATGACAGCTGGCACCTCCGGCTTAACGTGCTTTCCGACGCACGGAGGAGTCTCGGTATGTAAAGATGGTCACCCATCCACGGACCAACCCCGGCAAGCGTAGCTTAACCTGAAGGATCGACCCGTGCGGCTGTCATAACTTAGCCACAAGGTCCTCAACAGACACTTATTAAAAATGAACCTAAAATATTTGGTTAAAAATGCGCATCGTTTGTTAAAGGTTCACATTTTGTGAAATCGTCAAAACCATCATGGGGAATGTGGAAACGCCATTTCCTGTAATGAGTTCTCGGTCTTACAAGAAATGGATAATAAATTATATCCAAAATTCCATCAAGGTAAGTAATACTGTTTTATTTTTGTTTCAAACGAGCTGTTCGTGGCCGGCGTCGCCCGGGTGAATTTCATACAAAGATGCCATTCAAATTTCCGACATGCCCGGTGATTTTTCAAAAAAATCTCTTTTATACATACCTGGTCCAGACAAACACAACAAAAAAAAAACAACCAAATCAGTCGAGCCATTCTCAAATGATGATCGGTCACTGATTCGACACTTGATTTTTATATATAGATATAGAGAGATTACTGTAATCAAATGTTTTCCTTAAGTTTTGCAAAAAATCTTTCAAATTAAATTGTAACACATTTTCAGGGTTCCGTACCTCAAAAGAAAAAACGGAACCCTTATAGGATTACTCACTGGTCTGTCTGTCTGTCTGTCTTGTCTGATTAAGTCGAAAGGTAAGCATATAAATTTCTGTGACCCAAACCATTTGACTAACAAAAATTAGCACTATAAAGCTTAATATTACGCAAACGTATCCTTGAATCGAAAAACGGTGTTCACAGACTCACAATATTTTTGAACGACCTATCCAAAGATACCCCATGCCATGGGATAGACGAAAAAAAATAAAAAACATTCCCACATTACGTGCAAGGGAGTTACCCTAAACATTTATTTTTTTTGGATTTTATTTAATCACTTTGTTGGAATGATTAATATGTATACCTGTGCCAAATAACAGCTTTCTAGTACTAAGCGCTAGCTACAGTGGGGACAGACAGACAAACAGACGGACATGGCGAAACTATAAGGGTTCCTTATTTACTACGGAACCCTAAAAAGAATGTAGAGAAGACAGTAGAAAAAAAATTAAACTTCAAAGTCAATTTCAAATGAATACTTAAGTGAGCGAATACTGTAATACACTGGTGACAAGTTACTACCCCAACAATTTCCAAAGGAAACTCCCAAAGAAATCAAGGTGACTCAGATTATCAGTGACCCTGATACTTTTACAAAACAACAGAGTAAGTAATCAGTGGCAACAAATGAAAAAGAAACGTACAAAATTGGTATAATTTGTCTCAGGAGGTGACAGTGTCGTGACAAATACCATTATGTTGAAGACAAAAATAAACGAAGGCCCGTTCCTAAGGTCAGATTCACTTTAATGACAACTAGGGTGGATAAAAGGCTCGTTTACTGGTTAACATCGGAAATTACGGAATCTAGTCAGTCGTTTGATTCAACTCAGCCTATCCTAGTCCACTGCTGGACTTAGGCCTTTCCCAGGCTGCGCCACAACACCCTGTCTTCCGCCTTCCGCATCCAGTCTGAGCCAGCCACCTTCTTAAGGTCGTCAGTCCATCTAGCTAGGCTAGTCGCTTTATTGGTGGGTATGAAATTGCATTAGTATAGCCTTAACCTTTTGACCGCCACAGTCATGTATAGATGAGAAACCAAAATGTGCCCAGCACGCCACGATGACGATTACATGACAGATTTTAAGGAGTAATTCGTAGCTTGGCGCCGAGAGCACGTTTTTGTTCTTTTGATGCCAGGTCAATAGGTTAATAGTTTGTGTTTATGTAGAAAATAATCCAGTCGATGAATGAATGATTAGGGAAAGTGAAGGCTGTGATAAGAATAGTTGATATCTATAAAATAAATAGCATACTGCTGTATGTTTTGGAGAACGGTATAGTTGATGCCAATAAAATAATACAGAGTGAAGTAGTAAACAAAACATTCACTTAATAAATGAACTCCACACATACCGGGACAATAGTAGAATAGGATTGTTGTGCACTGCAAAAATGAACGATATTCCAAGCTTTAGAATAGAATTGGATCAGGATTTCCAATAACATCATGGGATGCTATTCGAAATCCTCTATAAATTATTGTAATTACTTATGGTAAAATTTTGTTGTATTTAAGGCTCGTGGGGAAAATGAGAACAAACCTACATCGTTAGCGGTGGAGATCGTTTAGAACCTCATACAAAACAGGCCGAGATAGTCGTCATAACGCGACGACAATAGTGTTGACGGTGACTTGTATGGTCTAAGGTAGGAACGACCAGATAATTAATATGTACCTACATATATAACAACTACTATTTGAATAAAGCCAATGCTAAAGAGTCATACACCGTACGCTATAAGGACGTCGGATTTTATTTTTGTCAATGAATATATTTTGAACTATAATATTGTCTTATCTGTTATGTAGTAGAAAACTTAATATTCCTGAGTTTAAAAACCGGATTTTTGGGAATACCCATCAACATTACTCCTCAAAGTTGGAATCTTATATGCCGAATTAAATGTTGGGTTGCCTCATTCTAAGAATATTCATTTTTAAATAACTTCCAAGTTGTAATGACTTTCTAACATAAGCCGTTCGTCTTATCTTCGTCGTCAACAACTCATCAACCAAAGCATATTCATCATTCTAAAGCTCGCTTCGCTTTTCTCCTATAACTTGGCCAGTAATACTCGTAGCTGTCAACTCAAACAATACAGTCATAGAAGGAGAAGGCATTATAAATGACTGGCTCGCTTCAATTTGTTCTGTGGTATTGTGTTGTCAACTACTATATCTTGTTAAACAATATTCTGTGTATTTAATTCAATTGAAACACCTTGTTATTTGGTTTACAATAAACTCTTTGTCTGTATTTGACCTCATTTTTAATGATAATTTACATTTTGTATTGTTATACTTGGTATTGGGTTGTGGGTGGCTTGGTAGCATAATGTTAACTGATTTTTATCCTATATTTGCCATGAGATACTATAAAGTTTTGAAGATTTAGAGTTCCTCTTACATAATGTTTAAGCTGGGACTAAATCGTTTCAAGATTGCAATGCTTTTATCCCCAAAAGAATTGAAATAAAGAAGCACAAAAAATGTTGCGAAGGATACTCTTTTCATCATCAACAGATTTTCAATCACTGAATAAAGTATTTTTTTTTAACTTATTTACTTTGTAAGCTTTCCCCTTAATTTTGACTCTAGACCGCATCTAACTGAACACACTGTACGTAATTTACACACGTAATATATTAAGCTAAAATATAGATTAAAAAAATATGGTATTTGGGTAGAATTCACACTGTAGGCGCGTTTAGACAAACCAGAACATGTACCACATTTTGTAATACCTACGTAAATCTAGTACGGGCTTTAAACGGTATAACCGTCAGACACACTGTTATATACGTATACCAGAGGCGCTAGCACAAACGTGCGACGTAAACGTAAGGCAAACGTAACGTAAACGTAACGTAACGTAAACGTAAGGTAAACGAAACGTAAACGTAACGTAAGGTAAACGTAACATAACGTAAACGTAACGTAAACTTAACGTAAACGTAACGTAAACGTAACGTAAACGTAACGTAAACGTAACGTAAACGTAACGTAAACGTAACGTAAACGTAACGTAAACGTAACGTAAACGTAACGTAACGTAAACGTCACATAAAAGTAACGTAAACAAAACGTAACGTAAACTTTAACAGTTTTTTAAACGAAAAAACAACTAGCCTGTAGCAGTTTAAAATAAGGACAAGCATAATTAGTATCGCCCAGATATGACGTGGACGCTCATGGTACGGCTGGTCCATAAATTCAAGGTAGCTCATCGAGTTATGGAACGGGCTATGCTTAGAGTCTCTCAGAGGGATCGAATCCAGAACGCGGTGATCCAGCAGAGAACCAACCTTGTCGACATAGCTCACAGAATAAGCAAGCTAAAGTGGTAATGGGCCGGCCATATCAGCCGTAGAACCGATGACCGTTGGGGTAGACGTGTTCTTGAGTGGAGACCGCGAATCGGAAAACTTAAGGTAGGACGCCCTCAGACTAGGTGGACCGACGATCTTCGCTGGGAGGCTGGTAGTAGCTGTATGAGAGTTGCCGAGAATCGAGCTGAATGGCGTGCAATTGGAGAGGCCTATATCCAGCAGTGGACTGATATGGGCTGATGATTATGACAATAGATATAACTTAACAGTCTTAAAACTAAGTAAATATTATGTGCGAAAGGAGTATTTTCAATTTTAAAATCGTCTGAATTCATGTTACGTGTACTCCGCGTGTTCGTGCAAGGCCCACAGTACATCCTTAGTTATAGTTTTACATCTCAGATTATGACTACGCTCTAGAACAAAGAACAAAGCGGCTCAACGCAGGCTGTGACAACGTATTTTGTTGTTTATACGGGATAATGTCTATAATATTGTAAGGGATTGATATTTTTTCTTCTAATTTTCATATATGCGTGTATTTTTGAAAGAGTTCTTATAAAAACGACTATAATCAGCGCATAAAAAAAAAAATCTGGGCATATAGTATGCCCCGAAACTGTACTGTTAATTCGGGATTTTGAACGGGTTCGAAACGGGGTTCGGCATTTTTTTATTGGTTTGGGATCACTCGCTGTTTTCTTTTGCCAAAAAACAATATCAATTTTGTATTATTCCCAGCTTTAATATGTCTTCAATTGTAAACGATATAGGTACCAACGGTGATGAAAACATCGTGAGGAAACCGCCATGTCCTAGAACCAAAAATTCGAAGACATTTGACGACCCGCACTGGGCCCGCGCAGTAGATTATGGCACACTCCCTCTCACTGAGAGGAGATCTGTGTCCCAGCAGGGAGAACATCATAGGCTGATTATAGGTACCTACACAAATATCAGAGGCAAAAAGCACCCACTATTGTTACAAAATATTATTTTTCTAAAATTACACTACTCTTAGCTTAATCGTATGTCCCTTGGTACAGACAGCCCCATAAGCGTCAACGTCAATAAGACCGTCCAACTGCGCTGACCAATTTGCACGATTAAACGTGATATCACATCACCAATATCACTGCAGACTCCAGAAACGCTTTGTTGGTTAGCGGTCCAATTTCTCGTGAATAACGTTCTTAATTGACTTACCACAGTTTCCGTTCTGCATTAGTTTCATACATCATATTTCAGGGCTTCCTCTGTTATTAAATGGGTTATACAGCGTTAGTTCCGTATTTTAGTAACTTAAGTTATATACTTTACATCTACTTGGACTAGTAAGTTTCTTTTGCAAACAGGCAAGAAAAGAATATCAATCGCTACATCGAAAATGCCTGGAAATGCTACTGGTCCATGAAGACGCTAGTGAAGGGCGATCTGCCGATCTCCCTGAAGCGAAAACTGATCGATATGTATATTCTGCCCGTTCTAACCTGCGGTGGTCAGAACTGGTCACTCACTGAGTCTTAAAAGTTCCGCCTTAGGATTGTCAAAGGGCAATGGAGCGAAGCATTCTGGTTATAAAACGAATTGATAGAATTGGAAATAAGGGCTGCGCTCAAAAACGGGAATCCTAGACGTAAACAAAAAGACTGCAAAGCTAAAATGGGATTGGGGGGGTCACGTCAGCCGCATGCATAGTGACGCTGGGCAACAGTCTCCACACGGTGGGTGCCTGAGGATGCATGGCGCCGCCAAGGCCTGCCCAGGAAAAGGTGGCGAGCTGACCTAGACGCGAACTGCATAGGTTGGATCGAGGTGGCCCTGGAAAAGGAAGCTTGGAAGAATTTGTGGGAGGCCTTTGCTCAGCTGTGGGAAAGGCTAACATAAACCTGCCGGGGTCGTGGGAAAGTCCGAAAGGGATACCGAGGCTCCTGGCAACACAGGCAACGGAAGGAACACGGGTGGCTTTTAGTCAGTAAGAGTCTGACACACCCTGCCGCTTCGCCCAGAGCGAGTGAAGTTATTCGTTAAATTCCAAACCAAAAAAAAAACACTAAAAAGTTACATAAATCTCTGTGATTTCCTTAACTTAAAAAGGAAACATGCGAATTGGAAAAATCACTTTGCCACTTCCAACGTGAGATTTTTCAATTTCCTATGTCGGTTTTCCCGTCGTGTGTTGTGTGTGTGGGTAAAACATCGCTCATGAAAATACTGTCCCATCAAGACCAAACATGCGTCATTTCTTCGAGCCCATTTTCTCCTAAATAAACTTCTTATTAAGAAAACACCAGGCATAATATATCAGCCGGGTCGAAACAGACCCTCTTTTGATGCGTGCAATTGCGAAAACCATCAGGAAAGCAAAAGAACGTAATGATACCCTATTACGCGGCCAACTGGGCGTCGGAAAATATTATGGAAAAAAATGCCAGCCAGAAGAACTGTACTTTATTTTACACGGCTGTGTAAATAACTGTATCTTGCTGATAAATGTGGGCTAATTGCGAAATATGTTAGTTTATTTAATGGGTCCTTATAGTATGAACGTAAGCGGACCAAAAGGAATAACTGTGTAACGATCTTAGCAGGTGGCTTTCTATAGCTTCTGCCTACCCCTATGGAAAAACGGCTTGAATTGATACATGTATGAATGTAGGGTACCTATGCTAGGATAACACCTACCTTATTTTTCAAGCTTTTATTTAGTACCACCTGTCATGTGTCTGTTTGTAATCAAATCTTGCAAGTTAAATTTGAGCAACTTCCCGATTTCCGATTGAGCTGAAATTTTGCATGCATATGTACGAGTAAATTGGATGACAATGTAATATAAAAATGCGTTTAGGGTGCTGTTGCGACTGCCACGTTTCTGCAGTGTATCGGCGATGTTTGCTGACGCGCGCTCTGACAGCTTTGACACAGTATGGCGCAAAAATTCTGCCTCGTTACTTCGCAGGTCAGAAATGACGTTATCCGGAAGAGAACCGGAGTTACCGATATAGCCTGCAGAGTCAGCAGGCTGAAGTGGCAGTGGGCTGGCCATGTGTGTCGAAGGACCGATGGCCGGTGGAGCAGTCGAGTCCTGGAGTGGAGACCGCGTATCGACAAGCGTAGTGTGGGACGCCCCCCAGCTAGATGGACCGACGACCTTAAAAAGGTGGCTGGGACTGACTGGATGCGGAAGGCGGAGGACAGGGTGTTGTGGCGCAGCCAGGGAGAGGCCTATGTCAAGCAGTGGACTGTTATAGGCTGAGTTGGTTGATTGACTTCGCAGGTTGCGTGACTGTCCCAACATCATTCTGCGCTTGATAGCCACCCGGGCAGATAGACCGCTTGTGTGGGGTTAGCCGATCGAACAAGATCTGTTTTAGTTATTAAGTACTAACATAGGCTAAGTAAGATTGTTTTACTAATACAATGGACCTCATTTGTAGTCTTAACAAATAAATGATTATTCATATTATTATGACATATAGCTGATCTGATGATGGAGCCGCAAGGTGACCATGGCAACTCTGTAATAAAACGACGGAACCCCATCGTGTATTGGCTTGTTTGATTTGTCTTGATAAGGACTCTGGTCCTAGATGATATCCAGGATCTGATGATGGAGCCTGGTCTGATGGTGGTCATGGGCATTCCTCGACCAAACAAGGTAGCCCTGTTGTGTTGCGGCCATTTTAAATTTATCTTGACAACTAACTTATAAGTGAAGGTAATGGAACAGATATTTAAACAAATTGTATTGCTAAAAAGTACCAAATAAAATAAAGGTAAAACAAATATTTTTTAAAACAAGCTTTTAATAAACGAAAACGTACTGAGTAAAACTTTAAAACAAAAACTTTAATATTTTCTGAAAATCTTGGGAAGTGAACGTGCTTCTTACACTTAAAGATCAAGCTCTTAAGAAAATGAAAAAAGCCTCAAGCTTTTAAGAAAATATTAAAGTTCTTGTTTTCGCAAGTTTTATTACTTTTTAGTTCATTATAAGCTTTTTTTTAATGTTTTTTACCTTAATTTTATTTGCTATACACTAACTTTCAATGTTGTCCTAGTATCTATGTATGGCATCGCAGTGCGCTCATGAGATTACATGAAGATGCTCTGCCAACGGACCCACAGTCTTCACCAGGCACTCTCTTACTCGCTAAAGGAGATAAAGAGAAGGGAGAAAGAGAAGGTATCACAATACTTGTCGTATGAAGAACAGCTGGTAACTTAGAATGACCTAGATGATACACTAGCACAACTGGGCTGAAAATGACTTATTCACAGTCTATAAGATCAAACGAAGCAGCACAATAGAACAGTGTGACCGCTCATGTATGTTCAAAGCATTTTTGACTATAAAAGGACACCTTTGGTCTCAAACTACAGAAACTACCGTTGTGCCCGATGTACCCAGCGTAGGGACGGGACGGTTGTACTAAATTATACGCTACGCCCTATTGTTCGAAATGAACATGTGACAGGGTAGGGAATGATGGAGGTGGAGGGCAGTAGGGTAACTAACATGTGTTTAAGAAAATATATAACTTCATTAGTTGAGTACTGTAGAGATTCTTAACCTGCATGGTTTTAATATGCAACCTTATTAAATAATTATAAGATAATGTCAGAAGATTATGAGATAAACGCTATTACGAATTAAGAATAGAAGAAAAATAATATATGTCAGCTGTGACTTCGACTGGCCCTCGAGCTTATCGTAATGCTACTTACCGTTCTAGGTCGGCTTCAATTTCTCGCACCTCGGAACGCTCGCCAGGAAACAGGAACGACAGGCGGTAGTGGAACAGGTTGAGGACGAACCTGCAGTATCTTGCGTCATACTGGATCAGGAGGAGGTTGTCGACATCCCTGTCCAGAGGATTTTTTTTAAGGATTTTCGTAAAGAAGAGCGTCATAGAGCTATGTGATTCTTCACCAGCAGGAAGGCCGTGTTAGTGTCGTGCACCACGTGAGTATGATGCCCTAGAGTCAGAAGGGTTCTCTGTCCAGGAGGTGGCAGAGAAGAAGGCGGCGTTGTCTCACGTCACGTCGATATAGAAAACAGCGGAGGCACTTTGCAGCGCCTCACGCTTAGCGGGAGGAGTGTCTTGACCTCCTACAGCATGCAGGAGTGGTCGGCTGTGGCGTTTTACGCCACGCGGCTAGAGTGCCCCCGACGTCAGAGGCCTCCCAAAGACGTAAGCGAGAGGACCGGAGGTAACGGAAGGTGAGGTCACAGAATTCACATACGTTTAAGTTTTCAAATCAATATATTTATTAGATTCACAAGATCTTATAATAAACTGTCGTAAACTGAGGTTAAAAAGAGGACACACTGCCGTAAAAAGGAAAACTCAACTGCCGTAAGCTGAGATAAAATTGTCTTACATTGAAGGTAAAATTAATCTGACTTAAATGCCACTAAAACCTTGTCAGGTTTGATGGCCGCTTTTATATATTCTGGCTAACGTCCTAGATCTGCTAAACAATCTAAACATACCTAATTCAAATTACATCATGTTTGATTGACGGCCAGAATCAATAAATACGGCTAACAATGAAAACCTAGCCTTATCACACTCATTTTACAGTATAGACCTGGTCTTATCATGCTAGCTTTATAATATAGAAAAAGAAATCTGACAGATGACAATATTGTCAATGTCAAACAATAAAAATATTTTGAGATTTTTACAAAGAAAGAAAAATTTGTGATATAGAATACAGTTTTGAATGCTGAAACAGTCAAAGGTTACTAAAGGTTTGCTTTTCAGGGGTGAGTTGAGCAGAAAAATGTGAGTTAAGCGAGTACTTACATTTTAACTGTACTCTTGCCCATATGCGAATTTGCCTTTATAAGAATTTGCCCATAAGAGACGTTTTGAGAATTTGCCCCTTTAGAGAACAAAAGATGATTTCAAGCTTCGTTCGTGTTTGTTTAACTTTTTTATATTATGTGGAAAATGTTGTTGGCTATTCATTTATGCTTACATCTGTGCTGACATCTCTTTGAGGCGCGCGTGGAACACAACGCGCCGTCGACCCGGGCCTGTTCCTTATCGGACGGCGAGCTACCCATTGCTCACCGTCCGCAAGCCCACGCCTACGGTGGCCGGTGGCCGGTGGAAATCCGGGAAAATTTTACGTACCTATGCTGGGTTGAAATAAACATTTAGAAACTAATAGTAATTTTAGTAATTTTATACAGGCAGTGGTAGCCCAGTGGTAACGGCCGCGACTTACGAGTTGTAGGTCGTAGGTTCGAACCCGGATAGGCGCTTTACTTAAAAGTGTAAATTATTTCATCACCACTGTCTCAAAAACGGTGAAGGAAAACATCGTGAGGAAACCGGCATGTCCTAGAACCATAATTCGAAGATATGTGACATCCACCAACCCGCACTGGGCCCGCGTGGTGGTTTACGGCCCACTCCCTCTCACAGAGAGGAGGCCTGTGTCCCAGCAGTAGGAACATTATAGGCTGATTATGTAGTAATTTTATTTATTTGTATGCGCTTGACTTTCCATTTTATTCTTAGTCAGTTATATTTTGAAACGGCTAGGAAAATCTCGTATTACCGGGTTTCGAATCATGAATTTTGGAAAGTATATCTGAAAACTCCTTGAAACAAATACTTGTCTTTGAGCTGATTTTTAAATAGACAAATAACTTTTATTGAAGAATAAATATGACACTTTTACTCACAGTTATCTGACGATTAAAAAATCAGTCCTTAAAATTATAAACTAAAGAGTCGTCGTCTGCCTAGCCTCTTCCCAAATATGTTGGAGTCGGCTTCCAGTCTAACCGGATGCAGCTGAATACCAGTATTTTACATGGAGTGACTACATATCTGACCTCCACAACCCAGTTACTGGGTAACACGATATCCCTTGGTAAGAAAATATTTCCTCTCTCCTCAAAAATCATCATTACTTATCATAGTTCTTGCTCTTGTTTCATGTTTATTATTGTATATGTATATATATATTTATGTAGATAAGTATATGCTTTATGTATGTATGTTTTATTGTAAATGTGAATGGTACACCACTGACTACTTGCAGTATTGTCTCTCCTTCTTTCTTTTATCTATCCAAAGGTTGTCTCTAAAAGATCGCTTTTGGCGCAAAAACCGCCCATTGTGTCAACTCTTGTAACATTTCAACATTTATATCTGTATTTTTTATTGTGTAAAGTATTCTATTCTATTCTGTTCTAAGACTGGTTGTCAGACTTTCGGGCTTCTGACGACCCGTAAAGTCTTTTAAAATTATAAACTAAAGATTACAGTCATTTAATCGATCACATTGCTGTGAACATATTGTAACTGTGCAGTGACAGAAGCTAATAAGCACGGAACCATTGTTAAAGTTACACTTTCTTGACCGTGTGTAGAAAAGTGAATTAAACGTAATGTTTGTTTGCAAATTAAATGCAAGTATGAAAAATAGTATCTGTTTATAATTACGGTACTTCGTAAGAAAGAAAGCTTAACTTATTATGATTCTGAAGTTCGAAGAATCTACGTAATTATAATTTGAGGTGAAAATTGTAGAAAAATGAGCAACTGAAAATGCACGACAATTCTTCATATTATTTAGAAAACTGACATGAATTTTAAAACCATTTTTCTCGTTGGACGTTGGAGAATCATACCTAAATTAGGTAAGATTATCCAACGACCTACGAGAGAAAAGTTATAAAATTCATGTCTGTTTTCACAATCGGCTCTTGAATCTTCAATAGCCGATTGCATTAAATTAATCCACGGATAAAGAAAAAGAAAATAGTTGTGTATCTAGCCGTTTCAGTCAAGGTGCAGCGGCTATCAGTATCCTGAATTGTTAATAGAGGAATTTCATAACATCAGATTATCATGGCACTTGTAAGGCACAATCTTACACTTACTTTCAGAGAAATATGGGGTTATTATACAATTTTATATTGCTTTCATTTTTCTGAGAAAATGAAATGGAACTTTTTAAACAGTTGATTATGATGGCTTTTTTGTTTGAAATAACTTTTACTAATACCATAAAAAATCTCGACTTCACAGCCCGTTTCAAGTTCCAAAAGTTCAACTCGGAACACAGACTCACAAAACTTAAAAACAGAGTTTGATAAATACTCTAAAAATATGCTAGCGAGATGGATATCAATATATCGATAGATATCGCTAATACTTGGGTCATAGTTGTTTTATTTTGCTTTATTTGTATGTGAATTAGTTGTTTTTGAAATGTGTGTGTTGAAATATGGATGTTTTCTGAAATAAATGTTTATTATTATTATTTTCTTTTATTTCATTATACAGGGTGTTTGGTCATCCGCTAGCCTTTCAGACCCCTTAACACCCCTCATGCTCTGTGGATTTTTTTTTATTGACTTTTTATTGTTTTCCAAAAAAAAGACCCAAATTTTACATTCAAATACAGATTAAAAAAAAAAAAAAAGGCGTAGACTCTGAATTTTAATTTTGTTTCGATGTGTATTGTTTAAGAATACTTTTAAATACAAAATTAGTGATATTAGTCACCTAGTTTTTTTTTTAATTCACTCGCAAAGGTAAAACTTAAATTAAAGCTGTACATGTTACAGCTATTTATAAGGCTACAAAAAAAAAACCAAAAGCGACCGGGATCTTCCAACTCCCTCATTAATTCTCCAGTCTATCCTCTTTCTAATGATGTGCCACATGCCATAAAAGTATTTTAACAACTTTGTGAATTCGCTAGAATTGTGAATCAAGTCACATAAAACTACATTCCAAATTCTAATGAAAAAATATTTATTGCGGAACTGTTACTTGAGAAAGAGGTAAAATTTGTTTTCTCACTCTTTCACAGTAAAATCTATCTTCTATCTCTTTCTTGCATACCTTAAATCGGTTTGAACAAATCGCGCCGCCCGACCCACCATTTTTTTAGTCGAGACATCACTGCCTCTGCTACCTAACGTGTGTGCTAGTTCACCATACTCCGCGATTCTTTTATTACTTTGTTATCGTTAAATTTTGTTGGTTCTTGTTACATTTCTTTAATTTTTGTTGTTATTATTAAACTTTGAGTTTTTTGTTATTGCAATGGCGACATTCTCTAACGAAGAATATGCGGACATCATGATGGCTTACGGAGCCGCTAATGGCGTCGCTCGTGCAGCGCAACGACTTTACCAGGAACGCTTTCCTGGTAGACGATTACCTGGCCGCAGAGTCTTCCAAGACACATACCGACGCATACGCGAGACTGGCAGTGTTACTTTTAATGAACCAAGGGGCCATATTGTGCGACATAATGTTGAAGTAGACGAGAGAATACTGGCACTTTTTGAGGAAGACCCTACAAGAAGCATTAGAAATGTGGCATCACATCTTGATATTTCAATATGGAAAGTGTGGAAAGAACTTCGTCAAAACAAAAAGCATCCATTCCACTACACTCCGGTGCAAGGTACGTAATTTTAAACTAACTTTAAACCCGTGCAAGCTTTGTTTGACCTTGCCTTTGTTTAGCAGGTAATGGGTATGGTATGGCGTCACTTCCAGGTAGTGAATCTATTAGCACGAACAGCGGGTCCTTTCTTGTGCAATTACTTATTGCCCAAGAGAAATTTAAAAGAGTTTTTTGTTTGTTGCAGGTCTTGAGGGTGGCGACTTTGAGAGACGAGTGGCTTTTTGTCGGTTTCTTTTACACACGGATGTGGATGATCCTGATTTTTTAAAAAGAATACTGTGGACGGATGAATCCAAATTTACCAAGGATGGGATCCTCAATTTACACAATTTGCACCACTGGACAACGAAAGCAGTGGTGGCCCAGTGGTAACGGCCGCGACTTACGACTTGTATGTCGTAGGTTCGAACCCGGACAGGCGCTTCACTTTGTGTAAATTATTTCATCACCACTGCTCTCAAAACGGTGAAGGAAAACATCGTGAGGAAACCGGCATGTCCTAGAACCAAAAATTCGAAGACATGTGACATCTACCAACCCGCACTGGGCCCGCGTGGTGGATTACGGCCCGCTCCCTTTCGCAGAGAGGCCTGTGTCCCAGCAGTGGGAACATTATAGGCTGATTATGAGACAACGAAAACGCAAAACCCACGTGTTAAAAGACAGAAATCTTCTCAAAGAAGGTTTAGTGTAAACGTTTGGGCAGGAGTGATTGGGAATCAGGTAATTGGACCGCATTACCTGCCCGATAATCTCAATGGCGAAGACTACCTGGAATTCCTAGAAAATGACCTGCCCGAATTAGTGACCGATGTGCCCGTATTTAATGAACGTGTGCCCATTGTATTTCAAAATGACGGCTGTCCCGCGCATTGGCGATTGACTGTGAGGGAATATCTCGACAATGTGTTCCCCAATGCATGCATTGGACGCGATGGCCCTATTCCATGGCCGCCACGTTCCCCAGATCTAACTCCGTTAGACTTTTATGTCTGGGGACGTGCCAAAGAGTTGGTATATGCCACGGAGGTTCCAACTAGGGAGGTATTAGTCCAACGCATAGAAGCGGCATTCAATACTATTAAGGAGGAAATACGACTTCGTACAACAACTGTTGAAATACGAAACAGGTGTCGGGCCTGCATTCGCAACAGAGGCCAACAATTTGAGCAAGATTTGTAACAATGGTTAAATAAATGTTAAAAATGCAATTTTGTTTTTTTATTTCAAGTAAATCCCACGAAAGATACAGATATGAGACACGAATTTACCTAACCATAAGAATGAGATAGCAGATTTATAGGTTTGACAGGTATCATTTAAGAGATTTTTTTAAATCATAATTTTGAATATTAGCCTTAGGTGACTCGATTCACAATTCTAGCGAATTCACAAAGTTGTTAAAATACTTTTATGGCATGTGGCACATCATTAGAAAGAGGATAGACTGGAGAATTAATGAGGGAGTTGGAAGATCCCGGTCGCTTTTGATTTTTTTTTTGTAGCCTTATAAACAGCTGTAACATGTACAGCTTTAATTTAAGTTTTACCTTTGCGAGTGAATTAAAAAAGAACTAGGTGACTAATATCACTAATTTTGTATTTAAAAGTATTCCTAAACAATACACATCGAAATAAAATTAAAATTCAGAGTCTACGCCTTATATTTTTTTTAAATCTGTATTTGAATGTAAAATTAGGGTCTTTTTTTTGGAAAACAATAAAAAGTCGATAAAAAAATCCACAGAGCATGAGGGGTGTTAAAGGGTCTGAAAGGCTAGCGGATGACTCTTTCAGTCGACCATTTCAATTTGGCACACGATGCACCAAACACCCTGTATATGTTACCGGAAATGTATGAAACCTAGGAATTGTACACAATTCCTCACTTTCTATGACTACAAGAATTAAAACACGTTTGTAAACTGAAATCAGAACTTTTATTAAGGCTCTCGTTGACATAATCATCTGTAACAATAACATCGTAAAATATAAAATATTCATAGGGCTTATTACTAATTAAACCTCAAAAATCAACTATTTAGTCCTTTTTAAGGCCCATCTAGCACACATAAAAATCTACGTATAATTTAATACGTAAATACGTATAACATGTTTAATTTGGTAAGTAATCAGTCATTTATGTAATTATATGATAACACAATATAAGACTAGAAGTCTTTTTTTTTAAACTATATGTTAAGAAGGCCGCACATGTGGCTAGATACATACAATTAGACTATATCATATGACAGCAAAGTAGCTTCTGGCGTCACAGTGTCCAACTGCATGTGAGGCCCACTAGTATTTCAGTTGAAGAACTTATTTATTTTTGCAAGGTAAGCTTTTTTTTTTGGGTTGGAAATCATCAAATAACTTCTCCCGCTCTGTGCGGAGCGGGAGGGTGTGTCAGACTCTTACTGACTAAAACCCACCCGTATTCCTTCCGTTGCCTGTGTTGCCAGGGGCGTCGGTGACACTTTAGTACCTTCCCGCGACCCGGCAGGCATCGGCCCTAGTAGACCCCTACATTTGTGCTATAATAATAATACACAATAGTTTACTTTAATGATGGATTACACATTTTTCCGTTAACATATACACGTTAAATGTTGTTTTCCTCGAATGGTTGTTCTAAATACCTGGTTATATGCGACGAATAAAGAAAATGAGGTAGATAGATCTCGTGAAGTGTTTGGAATGCTAGCAGACTCTTTACCGGACACTGATAATTTTATTATTTATATGCCACTTAAGCTATGCTCAGAAATAATAAATTTATAAAACCAATTTTATTGTTACCTACCTTGCTTTTAAAAATATATTTTTTTACTTGTTATTACCCTTAGAACCTCAAAACAATCATTTCTTAGGTAAAAGAGTTATTCTTTCATTTTTAATCCAACCTGCAACCCCTATAACCACCCTTCTTAGGAACCGGGACCACTGTGCAATGCTTCGAATTTTCTTAACTTTTGTCGGCCACTCTTCAAAAAGAAAAACCCATTCTGCCGACTGGCTTTTTTTTCCGGTTCAAAGCCCAGGTTTCGTCACCTGTCACGATATTATAGACATCAATGACTGTCTTCCATTAAATCATGCGGTATCCATCGAGTGCAAAGCTTGCGAACCTTCAGATGTACATGCAAAATGTTTTACACTTGGCTCATTTCAATGCCTAATACAGTACAAATTTGCTGAGAAGTATTTTTTTGTCAGTTTCAATCAGTTGTCATACGGTATCAATATTTGATTCTGTAACCGCCGTCGCCGGCCGACCTTCACGTACATCATTCTGGAGATGATCACGACCACGTCTAAATTCTCCTAACCACGAATACACAGAGCTGCAACATGGGGCTTTATCACCAAATGCCAATTGAAGTCTCTGGCAACTCTCTTGTTGCCTTAGTCACAGCGAAAATTATAATTAATCATTGAGAATTGCGAAAATTTTCACGAGTTAAATTCATTGTAATAGCGACACACAATTTTCTAAAGGAAAAAAAAACAAATGACAGTCTCGCATATTCAAAAGTAACATGTTCTCTTTTCGAATTCCGTAATTGCTTTTTTTTTATTGTAAATGGCCAGTTCCAGAAACTTTCAGTATGCCCCACGTACACCAAGCGGTATGGAAGAAAAAGAGATACGATGCTGGCCCCAAATACCTAAATTTAGATATGGACTGGACAGGAGGATGATAAATCAAAATTCTAATAGGCTAATTAGATCTCAAAATTATTTTTTTTCGCTGACACAATTCGCCTGGTAGAAAAACAAACATTTCGAATATATCATTGCCCATAATAAGCAGCAGTTTTTATACGTACAACTAATGTCGGGAGCTAGGCTGCACCACGGTAATCGAGCCTCGTTCGATACAACAACCACTTTTTTTTACCAACCAACCACGCAACACTAGACTTTAACTTGTACAAATACGGTCCAATCTAACCGCAAAACATTCTTCAATAACTTTGCCCGATATAAGTCAACAAAGTTTATGATGCAGTTCCTCCACGCAATTTTAAACCTTACTTCCACCATTATAGGATAGTTTGAAGGTGTAATAAGTTGACGCGATATCATGTGCCGTCGTTGCAATTAGCGCATCGTCGTTCCCATTCTGTTATTGCAAGTGGACGCTTCAGCGGCATCGTGCCGTCCTTATAATTTATGTAGGCTGTTCGTATAGGCTTTTCATTTCGATATCAATTATTATTATATGGAATGTGAGTGATTAGGAATTAATTGAGTGCATGTTATGTGTTTGTGTAACCCATATGGGGGTGTGTTGAAGCTTTTGTGGATCCCCGTGTGTATTAAGTATTGAACACGTCATTTCCTCGTTAAGAGTTTCCTATGACTTCTGGATTTGTATACGTATCTACTCTTAGACGCTCAATGTAGAATATTATAGTAAGTACCTAAGTTATCTTCAATCTGGGTCTGATCCTCCCAGAAATTCACCCAAGCAACCGTGATTATAGCGGTTACTGTTGCTTCTCTGGCTTCCCAAGATACCAACGTGAAATGTCCAGTTTCGATCTTCTTAAATTCTGCATCCAACTAATTGGAACACTGGCCTGCTTTTATTTTTCCTCTGCGATTCTATCTCCAAAACCTACCTATATGCTCCAACGGATACATTGGTCCTTTATCAGACCGATCCAGCCTACTGCCACTTCGACTTTTGCAAAAATAATTAAACTAAGCTTCAAACTGATTCTAGTCCCCGACTTGAAAAAGAAAATTGGATACCGATTAATTGGTCAAGGACAGCTAATGAGGCACAATAGATTTTTTATTGTTTGACTCCAAAACGGTGTCGCACGGGGCTTAACAGGATTTCAGCATTATTAAATCTATTGCACGCCGGATAATGATTCAGCGTGTGAGAGGTCTCTACTCTCGACATGTCGTGTCATATAATCGTTTCTATACTCTCAATTTTATTTATTTATTTATTTATTTATATATACTTTATTGTACACCACAAAAATACATATAAAAAAAAAAGAATCAAACACTTCAAAATATACAATGGGCGGCCTTATCGCAACCATGGAATGGACAGTGATTTGCTTGGACTTAAAGTGGGGCTGTCGTTGTCGTTATACATGAAATTCATATTAACAGGGAATTTCTAAAAACTCGAGACTTTATATTATAAGATTAATATATTTTTAGATAGATCATCATCATCTGCGGAGCCTTGTCCCAACTATGTTAGGGTCAGCTTCCAGTTTTACCGGATCCACCTGAATATAGGCATTCATTCTATGTAAAATACTGGATTTTACACGGAGTGACTGCCTATCTGACACCCACAACCCATTTCCTGGGTAACATGATACCACTTGGTAAGACTGGTTGTTAGACTTTCGGGCTTCTGACGACCCGTAACAACCTTTAAAGATCTACAAATAACAGCCAGGATCAACGGCTTAGCGTGCTTTCCGAGGCACGGAGGGGTCTTGGTATTTTGGTCACTCATCCTCGGACCAACTTCGGCAAGCGTAGCTCAACGAACTGATCGATCAACCCGTGTGGCTGTTATTACTTGGCCACGAGCCCCTGTATATTTTGTATATTTTTAGATAGATATACCTTTATATATATAACAAAATTAAATAATAATAAATCTAATAATTAATCTAATATGTTATCTTTTAATAGTTTTCGTTATTTTTGTTTCCTCTCAGAACACCTGCCATCTTATCTCTTCACCACCCTTGGTTGACTGGTAGAGAATGCCTAAAGCATTAAGTCCGCCTTTGTACTTAATTGTGTGTGAGAAGTTTAAATAAATAAATAAAATTTAAATAAAAATTAACGTAATACTTTCCGTTGGGAAATGTGTCTGTTTCTCGTCACGATTCACGTCGTCATCTTCTATAAGTTTGCTTTCATCCTTCGGATGAGCCCTATTAAATTTCGTTATCAAACTCATAACCGTTCAAAAGATTTTGACAAAAAACCGGCCAAGTGCGTGTCGGACCACGCACAATGAAGGGTTCCGTTGTTGGGATGAATTTATCCCAGAAACAAACTTAACATCTTAGTTGTAAAATATTTTCTCTCATACATCGATAAATGCCACAGTCAATTCTCCAAATGCAAATTTAAGTTGGTCGACTATTATTCGTTAGCTTGTAAAGCGCAGTTAGCTGTGATAGTTTTCCTTTTAATTTCATTATATGTACCACTGCCATGAATTTTATCATATCTCCATAAACAATAATTTAGCAAAGTGCTTATTTTTGTTAGAATCAAGTGTGGTGGGACCACACTTGACTCTAACAAAAATTAGCACTTTAATGCTTAATATTACGCAAGCCGATCCTTGAATCGAAAAGTGGTGTTCACAAATCCGCAATATTTTTAAACAGCCTAACCAACTATACCACTATGGGGTAGACGAGAAAAAAATATTTCATCCCCACATTACGTGCAATTTTATTTCAGCACTTTGTCGGCATGATGAATATATACGTATAAGTATGCCAAATTAGATATTTCTAGTACTAAGCGTCTCTGAGCTACAGCGGGGACAGACAGACAGACAGACGGACATGGGGAAACTGTAAGGGTTCCTTGTTTACTACGGAACCCTAAAAATTGATGAATTTTCTTAGATTTTTAGGGTTCCGACACGAGAAATCCTTTAAGGGTTCTCTTTTTACATTTGAGGTATCAAATGTAAAAAGGGAACCCTTATAGGATCTCTCGAGTCTCTGTCTGTCTGTCCATCCGTCTATCACAGCTGATTTGCTCTGAATCTACTGGACCGATTAAGTACATATGATTTTTTGTGACATATAAAATAAAAGCGCTTGTTGTGAAACTCTGAAATATATATATTTATTATAATTCAAAAAAAAGTTTTAAGGTTATTTAAGAAAATATATGAAAATTTACCATTTATCCTTATCTCCGAAACAACTGAACCTAAAATTTGGTAAAATTAAAAAATAGATTTTTACTCATAGATTACAGGAAAACCTATTATGAAATCTATGGTGTTAAAATCACATGGTAAATTTTTCAATATTGTGCGTACAAACATTTTTAGTTGGAATGTATTGGAGAACATGTTTCTTAACTACAGTATTAAGTTTTTTCTTGGGATAAAAACCTGCGGGGCAATCGAATAACACACATAAAATGACAATTGATCGAAATCGGTTACATTTTGACAATTCACCAACGTCCATTACATAAGTTAGTTTCAATGTTGATCAGACGAATTTTTCAAAACTAAGATAAGATAAGATAATATTTATTTGCTTAAACATGTTTAAGCAAATAAATATTATCTTATCTTATGTCATACATACAAGAAAGACATGCATAAAGATGGTAACAACATTCTCTTAAAATAACAATTCGTTAATTAATTAATTAATTAAAGAATAATAATAAGATTGTAATAAATTTAAATTCAAAAAATCAAACAGAATATTAAATACAAAATAAGTTATTAAGACATTTAAACAATAATCAATTCATATTCAAGTCAATTTTATTAGTCAATAATAAAAATAAAATAATAAAAAAATCCAAATATAATTAAACTATGTCATTGTAAATTAACAAGCACAAAAAATAAACGAATTAATAATCAAATCAAATAAGCTACTATGTCAATACAAATCTTGCAGCTATAAATAAATAAATAAATAAATCCATTTATTTCAGGTAAATTACACCCATAGAAACTAAACAAAAAACACATAATGAATATAAATGATGACAGATAAGCATTACTAGTTACAAATTACAATATATTTAAATAAAAACATTGCATCGAAATCAATTAAAATGAAAATAAAATTAAAATAATATTTCAAAATTTATAAATTAGAAAATACATAAATGAATTAGAATTAATCAGAAATTTAAAATAATTAAATCAATTACAAATTACAAATTAGAATATACATAAAAGCTAAGCAAAGCAGCAAGCTTGAAGGAATCCATAGATTAATCCATAGATTAGCGATATCCTTCAAAACTCACGGATTGTGATTCAAACTGTGCTACGCAATCAGGGAGCTGGTCTGATACTACTGTTACGTAACCACTACAAGCATATTAATTTTAGCCCATAACCACATTATCTCTAATAGCCAAGCCTGACAGCTGACAATAAATTGTTAATTTTGATTCAATTTCCCGTATCTAGTATGATTCAATTATGCGCAGGCAAATTAATGATATCCGCACTAATTGGATTCGGAATATAATATGGTCAATTAAAATAATGTTAGTTTGAGCGAATTATTAATTTCAACCCAATAATACCGTAAAACGGGGTGAATAGGGATGCAGGGGTGACTTGGGACGAAACTTTATAAATGGATTTTAACGTTGAAATAATATAGTTTGGTGCCAAAAAGGACTCTTTACTGCTTACTGTATAATAATTAATGACTAACTTCCCTTTTTGGCAGCAAACTGTATTATGTCAACGTTAAAATCCATTTTAAAGTTCTGTCGCAGGAATGAATTGGGACGAAACTTTATAAATGGATTTTAACGTTGAAATAATATAGTTTGTTGCCAAAACGTTAAAATCCATGTTAAAGTTCGTCCCGATTTACCCCTGTATCTCTATTCGCTCCGTTTACGGTACCCTTACTCTATCCCATGATACATACATATGGTTCAGGTTGATTATTTAATTTATTTATTGTGTCTACTTTGTGGACAGTGAATGTGTTAAACTGTTTACCGAGCAGAATCCTAAAAGTCTTAATATTGGTCTTACCTTATTATATGAGAGCATCACTTAAATCAACACTAAAATGGATGAAACTTGTCCTTTTATTGAGTATTAAGTTTATAAAGATTAAAGGTTTTATTTTGATTTTAACCTTGATGGTGTCCATGAGATCTTTTGAAAGACAAGTGACAACAGCAGTGCTATTCTGTAACCTTCTCACCGTGAAAACTTAAGTGAAGTGAACGTGGAGTGAACTGTCAGTCTCATCCCACCTGGTACTAGGGATGGACCAAGGATTACATTTACAATCATAATCGAGATTTTAATTATATTTTTATGCTAATTTTATTGATCATAATCAGTTAACTGATTAAATAAACGCAATCCCATGACCCAATCGCGATGTGTTTTAACTGATTAAATAAACGCAATCCCGTGACCCAACCGCGATGTGTTTTGAAGAAGCGATAGTGGATTGAGTTGACTAAAGACCGTGCGACGTTATTCAGCGTTGTTATTAACCTAAATCTATTCAATAAGAAGAGATAACCGAGTGTGTCAAGTGATCGAGTGCTAAAAGTGTGCCTGGCTGACGGACCATAAAATTTATCCCCTCACAAACTATGTGGAAACCTAACTAAACGTTGTGTGTGTCTGTGTACATCAGCCATTTGAATAAAATATGTGCGGATTATTTAATAAGTACCTTTCTAATATTTTATTTTAGGTAAATAAATTTATACCGACCTACGCGTTGCCAATAATAAAATAATATTCATAAAATCACCGTCATCAATACTGTAACAAAATTCAACAGTTCAACTGACACTCGCGCAGCGCGTTACCAAACCTTTTGGAATATTCATTTTCACTGTTTTACATTTTGATTTCAGACTTGTAATGGCAAACTTCATTTGGTTTAAATGGGTTTTTATTTTTATTATTTTATTAATATTTTACCCAGATTTGTATGTACCTTGTGAATGTGAGAACGTTGTAGGCTTTTAATAGACTAGATATTTTGTAGACCTTTTTTTTTTTTTTTGTTAATTATCTGGTACGTCTCGACAGGCCTACACTGTCCTCCCATACCTATTAACACTGTAATTTGAAACACATTGTAAAAGCCAATTATTTTTAAAAGAGTAACCGTGGAGTTTCTTGCCGGCTCTTCTCCATAGGAAACGACCCATTGGAACCGTGCACCTAGCTTCTGACGTTTCATAAGTGCCCATGTAGGTTTATGTGAAATAAAAATATTTTGATTTCTAATAAAAAAAACCAAATTGAGTTTCTGACTGAATTTCTGTTTTGCTATTTTATTTAAAAAAAAATCCCTGAATAGTAACGTTTCGATACTTAAATACTAGTTTTCAAATAATATAAAATGATCAATAGAATTAGCATAAAAAATACACTTCTGGACACATCTATTGGCCCACCTTGTATTTTCAGTTTCGTTTGGTCCTAGCTAAAATTTTATATTAGGTCGAGAAAAAAGTTTTTATGCAGTTTTGAACCTGGCACATTCACAATTTCATTCAATAGTCTTTTTTTGAATTTCGAACACAGAATTTAAAGAAACAAAAGACAATTTGGAGCCTGTTTGTTGATATCAAACAATCGAATACTAAGAAAACTTGGTTTTATTGGTTTACTTGGATTTAATTCTTGAAAAAGTGATTGATATCTTTGGTTTTGCAACAAACATTACTTATTCTTAACATTAAGGTGAAGTCTATCAATAATCTATGGATACTTCACCTGAAGTCGCCGCCCAAGCTGTGGCACTTATTCAGGCCGGACACAGCCAAAGAAACGTGAGTGCTCAAGTTAATTTAAGTCGATCTGCGGTCCGAAATGTTTATCGGAGGTACCTAGAGACTGGCGGCTTTGTTCGTCGCCAAGGAAGGCCACGATCTCGGGTCACAACTGAAAGGCAGGATCGATTCATCGTGACGACCAGCTTGAGAAATCTTCACCTTACCTCCATTGAGATACAAAACCAACTTCGCAACTTCCACGGAGTATCTGTGAGCGCTCGAACTGTTCGGAGAAGGTTAAAAGAACGCGATATGGTACCACACAAGCCAGCTAATGGGCCCAAACTAACGCGAGTCCACCGAACAGCGCGCCTTCATTTCGCACGCAGTCATTTAAATTCAGCAAGATTGGAGCCGTGTACTCTTTTCTGATGAGTCTAAAATTGTGTTACATGGCAATGATGGAAGGAAGAAGGTCTACCGACGTAAGGGAGAGCGTTTCGCACAATGCTGCTTTGAAGAGAGGGTTGCTTATGGCGGTGGCTCATGGACTGTCTGGGGCGGTATATCCGCGAGCGGCAAAACTCAACTTGAGGTTGTTACAGGACCACGGCTGCACGGGGGGGGTTTAAACACCTCACCCCCCCCAGACTTGAGGTGGCTCGCCAAGGCGGGCCGGCACTAGCCGGGGATCGTGGAAGTCGCATTAGATCCCATGATCCCCGGTGCAAGTGTGGGACGGGAACACCGGGGTGGTTTTTAGTCAGTAAGAGTCTGACAGACCCCTCCGCCTACCCCAGGGCGGAGGACATCCATGGGGATTTTCCACCCCGGGAACAAAAAAAAAAAAAAAGGACCACGGCTGCCAACATTAAATGCTGAAAGGTACATTCGTGAGTGCTTAGAACCTCACGTGATACCATACGCGGACTATGTGGGTTCAAATTTCCTTTTTATGCATGATAATGCAAGAGCCCATGCGGCCGGCATCGTCAGGGAATATCTTCGGTATGTGAACATCACAGTTATGGACTGGCCAGCCAGAAGCCCAGACATGAACCTCATTGAGCACATGTGGGACGAGCTAAGAAGACGTGTTAGGGCTCGTCAGCCAGTTGCCCAGACGATGCAGGAGTTGAAAACTGCCATAGAAGAGGAATGGGAGATGATCCCTCAAAATTTCATAGAGCGGTTGATAAACTCTATGCCTAATCGTATGAGAGCTGTGGTAGATGCCCATGGAGGCAACACGCGTTATTAAATTAAACCTTTATTTGATAAAACATGTTTTTTATTCAAAAATCAATTGCCTTTAACAAGGCGCATATCCGACTTGTTAGGCGTAGCTCCATGTCGTATGGTATTCTGAATTCAAATTTAAAACAATACGATCGAAAAAGACGGTAAAATGTATCAGGTTTAAAACTGCATTAACAGTTTTTGTTCAATCTAGCAATCATATTTCGGTAGGGGCCATCGAAACCTAAACTCTAAGGTGGGCCAATAGATGTGTCCAGAAGTGTATTATCAAAATCTCGATTATGATTATAAATGTAATGCTTGGTCACTCCCTAGCATCAGTGGGATGTGCTCACTCCACGCGAGTTTTCACGGTGAGATTTTTAAAGAAATGACATGCAAATCTTTTAATGATTCATCATCATCTGCGTAACCGTTTCCCAAATATGTATGTTGGGGTCAGCTTCCAATTTAAGCGGTTGCAGCTGAACCAGTATTTTACATGGAGCAAATAATATATTTTTTGTTAATAAGTAACAACTTCAATTGGAGAAAAATATATACCTAATTAATATTGAATCAAAAACAGACATCTATAGCATATTTTTGGATTCCACCACTCGATAGATATCTAATAGCAACGATATAGATTGGTCATAATCCCCTGAGATTTTATAATGGTCGACGTCCGGTAATGTACTTCTGAGTGCTACGGAAAGTGTAGCTGCACCGGTTGACGTCATCGCGTCAACGCCGGCTGTCACTGAAAACCAGCGCTGGAGCTTTGTCTCGCAGCATTATGCTGAGCGATGGCCGTTTTGCGTGGATGTAACAGATATTTTCCTCGAACTTTTTATTTCGTGTTTGTGTTCCTTTTTTGCGTTATCGTTATGTTTCCCGCAAATAAAGGTATTTTCTTTCTTTCGTTTCTTTTTTAATTAAAATATTAAGAATCTAATTAAATTAGAATAATATGAGACTAAAAACTACCACCTCCAACGCGATCATTATCACTTTTCCCAAAAGACGTTCATTAAGAGGAAACGCGATCATGGTCGTCGGCTTTCATTCCATACCACTCGTAAGTCCTCTGTTTTCTCCCTGGTTAACAGTGTTTGTTTTTTATTGGCATAATTATATTAACTTTAGAAAATAAAATAAACGCCATAAACAAAACATAAGGACATGGCAGTGGGAGATAAACATTAATTACATAGTTACAAAATAATTGGACCAATAATGTTCGTTGTTTTTCATTACATTTACACATTACATAATAACGAATTTTATTTAAAAAAAATACGCCAAAAACAAAACGTAGGATCATACATTATATAGTTAAAAAGTTTTCACTAGTATCATTAACCAGGGAGAAAACGTGTGGAATGAACGCCAACGACCAATTGACCTCGTTTCCTCTTAAAGGCCTTTGCAAGGAATCGCCATTTATATTATTATAGGTATTTTGCTGTGTCTGGAATCCAAATTCATACCAAAACAAGAATACGTAGCCGTTTTGTATAATAAATACATAAACTCACGCCTTTTTTCCAAGAAGTAGGCAAAAACAACATAACCCATGCCTTTACATACCCATCGGCATTTGCGTCTTCCTCATGGTCATACACGCCGGTTGTGGGTACGACGCACCCGACCTTTAACTAAAATAATACTGACCAAAATACATAATCAGCCTATAATGTTCCCACTGCTGGGACACAGGCCTCCTCTCTGTGAGAGAGAGTGGGCCGTAATACACCACAAGGGCCCAGTGCGGGTTCGTAGATGTCACATGTCTTCGAGGTTTTGGTTCTAGGACATGCCGGTTTCCTCACGATGTTTTCCTTCACCGTTTTGATATCAGTGGTGATGAAATAATTTACACAAAGAAAAGCGTTTGCCTGGGTTCGAACCTACGACCTACAACTCGTAAGTCGCGGACGTTACCACTGGCTGCTCTGACCAAAATATCCTAATGAAAATTAATTAAAGTATGTTACACTAATTGAACTAACTACTATCCACTAAAACATCAATTAAATCTAAAATGTAACTAAAAACCGCTAAACCACGTTCATAATCGCGTGCTCGAGCCAACATGTAATCGGTTTTCATAATAACCGCACGGAACGCTAAAAGCATTATTATTGAAACATGCGGAACCGCTCTCGCTTGCAACCGGACATCGATTATGTTAATACGGCCATTAAATTGCAAATATCCTACGTGGCCGATTTATAACTTTGTCTCGAGCGGCTGACGACAATGATGACAATCGCTTTGTATGCCTTCGAGATTGGCTTTATGGAAGTTTTAAGGAAATTCATTTTTCAGCTACTGGATAAAAATGGCTAGTAAAAAATTCTAGGAAGCCTGCATCTTCATGTTTCTCTTTACTTAGCTCTCTCCGCGCTTAACGCTCTTTTGGACGCTAAACCTGACTGTCATGTATTGTGTTCGCGGATAAATAGAAGACAATCATGTCAGTATATCTGGGGTTCTGTGACATGAATGTATGATTTTATGTCTAATTTTAACTTTAGTTTCTGTAATTGAAAAATTGTCATTTTATCTAGGTAAGTACTTCTAATGATTTTTATCACCAATCAATGGTTAGGTTTAGTATGGTGAATTTATCTTGTAGTCCAAGTTAGCGAACTTTCGGCCCATAGCAATCGTAAGGTGGCCGAAGTAAACGCTTTACCCGTTCAAAGGGTTCGATACCCTTTTTTTTTTTTTTTTTTTATTTGTGATGGGTTTGCTCTTGACCTTAGTCTATGTCAGAGGTGACAGAAACAAAGTCGACCGATGGAGCGAGCTTACCCAGAAGAAGCCTGTTCACTCTCACTTTGAAGAGATTAGGGTTGTATGCGTTCGGAAACACAGACGCAGGCAGAGAGTTCCATTCCTTTGCTGTGCGCATTATAAAAGAAGTTTGGAAACGCTTAGTGCGAGCTGGTGGGATAGCCACCAGGAAGGGATGGTAACCTGAAGTGCGCCTAGATGACCGATAATAGAAGGGGGCCGGTGGAATGAGGTCGTGGAGTTCTTGGGCACACTCTCCGAAGTACAATCTATAGAAGACCGACAAGCAGGCAACCTTGCGACGATGGGCCAAACTGTGAAGCTTGGCATCCACCAGATTTACGTCGCCAATGAGCCTCTTAGCTCTGCGTTCCACCGAGTCAAGCGCGGCAAGTTGGTATTTAGCCGAGCCATCCCAAAGGTGGCTACAATACTCCATGCAGGATCGGACCTGCGCTTTATAAAGGGTCAAAAGCTGTCCAGGCGTAAAGTATCGCTTCACCTTATTTAGGATGCCCAGTTTCTTGGCCGCAGTTTGGGCTTTGTACTCGATGGTGGCGCCGAAGTTGAGGTTAGATGTCAACTCCGTGCCTAGGAGCTCGAGCCGATCAGTTACAGGAACCGATGTACCCCGAAAAGTAGGAGTCAGGTCGAAACGACTCCTTTTTGTGGTAAAAAGACACGCCTGTGTTTTGGTGGCGTTAAAAGTGACCAGATTATCATCACCCCACTGGGAGACAAGGCTTAACGTCAACTCTGTCCGCTCTACCAAGGCCTCTCTCAAGGAACGAACTGCGGCCCCGTTGGTTTGAACCCTTTGAACCAATCATTGTAGCGATCTTTGAGAAAGCCATGTTCACATAGTTTTAATGTCTGCAGTCTTAGCATGACGCTTTCTATTTCTTCGAAGAAAAGACACGGCTCTTTCTATACAAAGTGACATTCCGTTTCTCCTTTTTTGACATCCCACCATAGAAATCCTTCTACAGAAAAAAGGACCTAGACAAAAATCGTTAGAAACGGAAGACAAAATGACAGATTGTAAAAGAATTTCTACGGTGAGATGTCAAAAATGGAGAAACGAAATGTCACTTTGTATAGAAAGAGCCATATCTATTCTTCGAAGAAATATAAGGCGTCATGCTAAGCCTGCTGGAAACGAAGAATGGTAGAATCCCAGATACGTAAAATGACAGGAACGCAGAATGCGAGAAGTTTTCATTCAGGAGAATATTCCCTTATTATATATTTTAACGCCCCGTTGCAAAATGATGCCAACTTGAGTAAAACAAAACCGGCCAAGTGCGTGTCAGACCACGCACAATGAAGAGTTCCGTAGTTGGGATGAATTTACCTTAAAAAAAAAACCTAACTTGTAGTTGAAAAATATGTTCTCCCATATTCGATATACGTCACGCTCAATTCTCCAACTGCAAATGTAAGTTGGTCGACTAATACTCGTTAACATGTACAGCCTACTTAGCTGTGCCTAAGTGTTTTCCTGATAACTTTGTTTTATATACTACTACCATGACTTTTTTCAGTCATCCAAAACCAACCATTTAGCTGGCAAGGGTCCCGACACACTTGACTGTAACGAAAATGTCAAAATCAAAATCAAAAGACATTTATTCAAACTAGGCTGAGGATCAGCACTTTTCGAACGTCAAAATTACATAAGACAGTCCCCCAAAACGCCCACTCTTCGGCACAAGTCGCCACCCTTTGTCAACTTTAACGCTTAATATTACGCAAACGGATCCCTGATTCGAAAAAAGGTTTTTAAATAACCGGAATATTTTTAAACGGCCTATCCAATGCTATCCCACACCATGGGATAGATGAGAAAAAAAATTGCATCTTCACTTTACGTGCAAGGGAGGGAAGTATCCTTTTTTTTTTTTTTACCATTTTCCGGTGTGATTAATATGTATACCCATGCTAAATTATCGCGTTCTAGTCCCAAGAGTGTCTGAGCTAAGCCGGGGGCAGACAGACAGACGGACATGGCGAAACTATAAGGGTTTCTTGTTTATACGGAACCCTAAAAATGTATAGGTACCAGATGCCAGACGATTACAGCCACTATCGGCCTCTATAATATGTACTATTTTAATTGACCGCTACTAGGGGTCGCACTTGAACAAAGTGCTGCGTCCCGCCATCGAATTGTTGGCTCAGACCCAACACACTAATGACGCTTGTTGCTTCCCTAGCCGTAACATGAGTTGTTAGAAGAATATTCAATGTTGAGTAAAATTGCTTTTCATCCCATATATAAATTCTAACGATCTGAACTAAAAATGGTGTTGGCATGTTTCTGTCTTATGTATTTTATTTGCATTCCAATAAGTACCTACAGTCGATTAGACAACTGTTTTTGAAAGAGATGCAGTTTGGTCCTGGACATATTTCACCAGTTATGCTTTAAGCCCCATCCAAGTTATTTGCCTGTGGCATACCATAAAATTAAAACTACTTATGACTTGCATCGTGTAAACACTGGTTAGACGGTGCAACTTTTATTGTTGCAACTCTTGCAATTTTAATTTGTATAATCAGGCTTGACTTTCGGTATCTCGGTTCACTCGTGCAAAGTGATGTCGAAGTAGATCGGACGGTTAAGCATAGAGTTAACACTAGATGGATGAAATGGCAGCAGGTCACGGGAACAATCTGAGACTCCCACATTCCCTTAAACTTAAGGGTAAGATATATAAAAAAATTGCAAGACCTGCTGTCTTGTATGGATCAGAATGTTGGGCCACAAAAGGGATGAATGAAAGGGATTGCATGCAGCTGAGATAAGAATGTTAAAAGGGACGTATGGTGTGACACGAATGGATAGAATAAGAAACGAGTACATAAGAGGAAGTCTGATAGTGGCACCGGTGACACCGGTCACATTTTCCTCATTCCTCCGCATCACATGCATGAGCATGGGCAATGAGGAAAATGTCGTGAGGATAGTCTTGAGTATGAATGTGGGGTAAGAGTAGGGGAAGACCATAGAAACGATGGATGGACTGTGTGAAAGATGATATGAAAGGGGGTGACTACCGAGATGACAACTAATATATAAGTATGGAAGAAAGCGACATGTTGCGCCGACCCCAAATAAATTGGGATAAGGGCAGGAGAATGATGATGATGTGTAATCAGGCTTAACTCTCATATATACGTAGAGAACGACACAAAAAAAAAACAAATTAGTAAGAAAATAAGATTTTACTTACGACCTTATCAAATTTAAAATAGAACAACGATATCCCTAAAACAATTTTGGAAAGAAAAAGAAAGAAAGAAAATACGTTTATTTGCGGTAAACATGACGCAAAAAAGGAACACAAATACGAAAAAGAAACAATTTGGAGGAGAATATGCGTCACGTCCACGCAAAACGGCCAACGCTCAGCATAATGCTGCGACTCTTTGTACTCTATTTAAAAGTCAGTTTATCCCGAAGTATATTATTATTTTTTAAATCTTAAGTTTTATAAAGGCAAGGTCAATATTTAAAAGCAAGAATAAATTACAATAACACTTAATTTACATTAAATTGATTAAACAAAGAAGTTCGAAAAAGTAAATAATGAAATAGAGAAATAAGAATAGTAGTAGTGTTAGTATTAGTAGTAGTTAGTTTTCAATAAATACATTTTTATTCAGTGATGAATTTGTCGAATTGAAGAAATCATAACAGATAATATCCGGTGTTTGCTTTCAGGAAATTAATTTCTTTATTTATAGAAGGAAAACTCTTTTATGATAGACTCGCTGTACTTATAATAAGTTGCAATGTACTGTTGTGGAGTATGTATGGATCGTAGCAGGTGGGCATTTTGTAGTTTCTTCTTACATAACACCCTGGGAAAAAGGCGTGAGTGTATGTACCTATGTGTACAAAGTTATATCACAGTATAAAAAGATACAGTAGAACAACGCCTTTGATCTCATGGTATGTATGCATTGTCGCGACAGCTAGGGTTGTCCCAAGTAAACAATATTTATTAACCCTCCTATACCCGCGCCAATTTTTGTTACACCTATACCCGCGCACGGTGTCACAGACCGAAAATTCGGGACCCTATTTCATGAAAATGTTGTAGGGAACTCCATATCTATTGTATATATTTATATTTTATATATATTTATTTGTTCAGCTGCATATGCAGTAAGAAAAATTAGACAGTTGACTGATATAGCCACAGCTAGGTTAGTATATTTTGCTTATTTCCACAGTATTATGTATTATGGCGTTCTGCTGTGGGGATCGGCATCTGATGTAGATTCAATTTTTATTTTACAAAAGAGGGCAATCCGCGCAGTCTATAGAATGCGTCATCGTGAGTCCCTTAGAAACAAATTCAAAGAAATTAATGTACTAACTCTGCCTTCTCTTTATATCTTAGAAAGTATTTTGTATGTTCGCAAAAACTTATGTCTTTTCAAAACAAGAAGTGATTTCCATAATATAAATACACGTAGTAAACATGAAATTGTGATACCCAAATTTAGATTAACAAAAACAAGCAAATCATTTGTTATCAACAGTATCCGCTTTTATAACAAGTTGCCAAAGTCAGTTACAGAACTTAGCGATGGAAAGTTCAAAACCTACATCAAACGTGTCCTTACCAAAAACGCATATTATAAGATTAAAGACTACGTTGAAGACAAGGAAGTTTGGCAATAATTCTTTCTGCATATGTGGCTTCCCTGGTACCTCATAAACGGCATAACTATGTAAATGTCTATTAACTGCTCCCAAATTACGATGTTTATTATTATTATTTGTTATACAAATTTTCTTTTTGACATATTATTTTCACTGTTTGACATTATGTACCTAAAATTTTGATTTCAGACTTGTAATGGCAAACTTAATTTGGTTTAAATGGGTTTTTTTTTTATTATTTTATTAATATTTTACACAGATTTGTGTGTACCTTGTGAATGTGAGAACGTTGTAGGCTTAATAGACTAGATATTTTGTAGACCTTTTTCTTTTTTTTTTTTTGTTATGTACCTGGTACCTACGTCTCGACAGGCCTACACTGTCCTCCCATACCTATTAACACTGTAATTTGAAAACATTGTAAAAGTAATTTAAAAAAAAAAATATTTTTAAAAGAGTAACCGTGGAGTTTCTTGCCGGATCTTCTTCATAGGAAACGACCCATTGGAACCGTGCACCTAGCTTCTGACGTTTCATAAGTGCCCATGTAGGTTTATGTGAAATAAAAATATTTTGATTTGATTGATTTGATTTGATTGATAAAACTAGAAAATATACAGAAATAAAAAATACCAATTAATTACTTATTTATTTATTTGTTATATTAATATCTCGCCGTCTTTCATAAACAGCCTTCGAAATTCGAGATTTTTTTCTTATGTACTCAAAAAGCAGAACTAAAACATTTTTTTTTCTTATTGAAAACAAAAATAAACTTCTAAATATTAAAAAAAAAACAAGTGTTTACGAACATAAATGCCATTCTTCGGTTTACACATGAGCTTCGCCTGCACACGAAGTGACGTGGTCGTGTTACGCTGCGAGGTGTCGCGTAGCCGACCGCGGAAACGCCAATACAGCACATATTTCAGACAAAACTCCACCCGTCTTTTTCCTTCGGCGGTTAAAAACACTGTTGAACGTGTCATTAACCGCTAAACCCCCGAACGGCGCGCGGTATGCCAGTTAGCCCAAACCGTCAAGCCCCGCCGGCGCGCATGTGAGCCACCTCTGGCGCGCGGTTTGCAACTCTATTATAACGGATGAGCACCTTATTGCATTATAATAGAATTGCAAACCGCGTGGCCCAAGACTCCTGTTCGGTGTCAGTAGGGACTGAAGGGTTCGGGAGTGCGACTCCTATTCGGTGTCAATGGGGAGTTACCGGTATTGTTGACGATAGCAGTCAGAGCACACCAAAACAGCATGTTCCAAACAAAAGTATTTCTTGCAGGTAGCACAGTTGTATCGTGTTTTACCATTTTTTTTTCGAGAAGCAATATCCACAGCGACCAATTTTATTACTATTTGATGTTGCTGCGTCGGTCTCACAGACGCAGCAACTAATTAAATAATTTATTATTATTACTGTAAACAATAATAAACAGTTATCAAAAAAGGATGGTTCCAATTTCCAAGCCTTGTTAAAAGAAAAATACCTGCATAGAACATTGATCACTAACTAAATATAAATAAGGAGCGGAATCGCGTCGAGCGTCGATGGAGCGAGTAGCCGGTAAAATACTTTGATGAGGTTCCAGCCTTGTTGGAAGACAAAATACTTGCATACAAAATGTTGTACGGAAATGTTACGGATCAATGGATTCGTAACTAAATATAAATAAGGAACAGAATCGCATCGAACGTCGACGGAGTGAGTAGCAGTCTTGCGAGTATTTCGTTTCGGCAGAGTAAAAACCTGGTATACAAAAGGAAAAATCTAGTTACGTAAATACGCACCTTCCCTATTAAATAAACAATAATTATTTGTTTAGATCCGTGCGCGGAAATTGATGAAAACGCAGTTCTTTATTAAAGTAAGGTCACGACTTGCAATCTTTCAGAACACGTCATATGCACCATTTTTATATACCATACCATTTTAATACATACATTAAAACAACAATAAATTTAACACGATAGCCCTGAAAGTTGTCTCCCGAACTACTAACACGGTAGCGTAAGTAGTTCGGGAGCGCACCTCCCACGTCTCGCTCTCACGCCCCACACGATTGCCCTGTCTAGACGTCTTCGTCAGACGACTGTATGGTGTATAGGCTGTCGTTATATGTATATTGTTTATTTTTAAACAACAGAAATCGAATGTTGGATATTTGATAAAAAAAACTAGTTATTTTCGATCTTACTTTAGTGTTTTGTGCTTTGTATAAAATACAAAAGGTCATTTTGTATATGTTGCAAGTGGATTGTTGAATCCGCTGTTTAACATTACCGGTGGTTGTTTTACAAAACAGCTCCGTTATGAAAAACGGCTGAACAACGTTCAGCTGGATTTTCATTACGTTACGGTAAAAAAAACTGCTACCCACGTTTAGACGTAATGCAAAATGGCTTATCTGCATTCACAAAAGGCGTGTGGTGTGGCTTCTAATGCTGAATCGGTCGCAGTAACTAAGCTATTGCAACTAACCCTGAGCAATTGGTTTAGGGAAACTTAGAACTGTGACAAACCGCGCGCGAGCCGAGCGAGCGCTACTTCCATGTTGGTCGCAGTTACTTGGCTATTAAGTATTTTTAGGACTGAATTTTATAAAACTCTGATAACTTTATATTATTTTTTTTCTTCGAACCACTGTTTTCACATAATGGGTAATTTTTACTCATAGTACTCGTTTTAATTATTTCTGTTACGGACGCCATTATTGTTATTATGATACATAGAACCACGAGCAACAAAACTTATAACTAATATCTACAATGTGATGTGTCATTTCAAGCTGTTTTACATAACCTCTAATATTTGACCCGCTCCATTGATAAATTCATTATTATTATGTATTATTATGTTATTGTTCAGTAATTATGGAAAATTGCCAAACGTAGTTCAGCTGTTTTACATAACGGAGCTGTTTTGTAAAACTGCTAGCGGTTATGTAAAACAGCCGATATGACAATCCATCAGTGACATATACATGAACAGTCCCGAAAAGATTTTTTATTGTATTTCTGACACTTATTTTGCATTTGGTAGATATGCAGGTATGTATGTATATTTCAGTGTATTTTCTTTCTATATTAAGGTGAGGCAAAATGGGTATATGCAAGTGCACTCTCTTACACAATGTTTTCTTTCCATCCAAGGGAGAAGCCGATAACGAATATGGAATTCTGTTAGCATAAATGTATCTGTATTTTAAAAAGGGTTTGTTGCTATTTTATTATTATTTTATAATTATTTATTTATATGCTCTGAAGGTTTTTTTATTCTTTAAGCATTATCATTATAACCAAGCATGATAGATTGAGCAAAAAATCGTGCTAAGAATAATTAAGCCCATAAACTCGGAATAATTTAAATGCAAGCTCACGATTTTCCATTGACAATACTCGGAGGACTATCCTGTAAGTCATTGGAGAAATGTTCTCGATTCGACATTTTCAGGTCAACACGATAGACATATCGACATCGCCTGCTGTTTGATAGAACATTGCTGTACAGTCCCCAAGAGATTTACAGAGATGTGACTTGGGACTGAAGCATTGAGGATATGTTATGCATGGTGGCAGGTGAATAAGTATCTACAGATGTAAAGTTTTGCGTACATACTAGTTAGCCAAAGTGCAACACGATGTGGTTGAAAAGTAAGGGTATCACAAATAATATAATATTTTTTCTCTATCTAATTGTAGGACAGTACACACCTTTGACGTAAACAACTCTGCCTATCCTTTCGGAAATACTGGCGTGATGTCATAGATGTTTCTCTTAAGTATTTCTGTTGATGTCAAGAAGTTATTTTTCCTCCTTTCAACACGAACTCGCTTAGCTAGTAGGTACTACCCTAAGTCCATACATACCTGAATTATTATTTGAAAGGCATCCCTACATGTTCATTTCCAGGTATACGAAGGTAAATAACCAACGCACTATGTTTTATTAAACCACACAATTTTTCGTCGAACTGACCGCTACAAAAGTGGAAGCCAAAAAGCAAGAGCCAAATTCAAAACGTTTTTAACATCGGCCATCCAACCACATTAATGGCTGACTTTTGAACACTGCACTCACAATATTTTTCTACCAATAAATGTAGGTAGAAAAATATTGAGAAAAATATGTTGGCCTATCTGACACTTAACAAACTTTTCAGAAAATACATATTTCAGTCTTACAAAAACTATGTTGATAAATATGTGACGCCACTCAGAAAACACTCGCTTTAATTAATACGCAGCTGCAAAATAACTACATAAAATAAAAAAAAACCTGTATTTATTTTTGCTTGTTAGTAAAGAGTGTACACATACATACATACATACATACATAAACTCACGCCATCTTCCCATGGGGGTAGGCAGAAACTATAGATCGCCACCTGCTACGCTCCTAACATACTCCCTTTGCTTCGTTTACGTTCATACATCTGGTCATACACGCACGCCGTTTGCGAGTATTACGCATCTGACCTTTTTGAAGAACATCATTTATGTGGTCACTATTTATGTCTTTCTGGAGCGTCCCCTCCCGGCATGTCCACTCACATCTGCCTTGTAAATACCTTTTATTAGTCGCCTTTCATTCATCCTCTCAACATGACCAAACCGTCTAAGCATATTCTCTTTTCAATTTAAAGAGTGTAAACTTCCTGAAAGAGAACGTAATCAATAATGATTAGGAGATGTTCCACTCAAAGCAATGATATCAAATGAACGACACTCGACCAAACGGCACCCAAGCTGTTCTACTAACCGCATTGAAACACAATTTTGATAAGTGCTGTTCAGTGGAACAGTTTATTAATATTATTTTTATTCCACGAACGGCACCTGCATACAGTTTGTAGAGATGGGGATGTATGTATATTTTGTTCAGGACATTATTAAAGTATCGATACGATCACTGTCGGTCAAGTGCGTGTCAGACCACGCACACAATTAAACATTATATTGTTTCCAGTGTTTATTTTCTTATTTTTCTCTTGATGATCACCGGAATATCCGTCTGTAACTCTGTGTAGAAAGAGAAATACTCTCATACGTCCAATTTTTTGGTCAAATTTGATGGTCTATCATAGAGACTGTTTTTATTTCCTGTCTGTTGTGAGAATTTTCTCAAAAGGCGTTGATTCACTATCTGTAAATGCGAAAACAAACAAGATTTACCACGAATTACATAATCAAGTACGATATAAATAGCTGATATCTTTTGTTTGATTTTCCGAAACATGAGATAACCTCAAAGTCTACTTATTGCTACTAACCCAACAGAAACTACTTTCCCGTGACAATAACTATCGTAATAATAACATGACTTAACATTTTCAACAAGTACCTCACCTTAAAGGAATGCTGCTTTATTACAAGACTGAAACCATTATCTGAATCACAGCCACAAAGATATATATAAAACATTTCAATCTACATACCTTCAAGACGTTAGATAAATATTCAGCAATTACTTAGCTGCGCAGCTTGAGCAACGACCAACTGAAGCAACGAGCACGCTGAGCAACAAGCAACAAGAGCAATAGTTGGAAACAAAGCTCGCGTTGTCGGCGAGCAATGAATTAAATCCACAACGCTGCGCTGGTATAAAATGAAACGCTCTGTATAAGTTTGGAACTGGGTATGCGGCATTGTGCTTTCGCTTGAATATATATTTTGGTCGATCATCAGAATGGTTTTCAATAGTGTTGGATAAAAAGCTACGAACGATTTATACAGTGCATGACTTGCCGCTGGATCTCATTTGGTATTTACCTACTGTGATTTATTTACACAAAATAAATTACCTACTTAGTAACTGCTGTGTAACTGTTGTTTATTGTTATTCGAAGTAGTTTTTTATGCCTAACTTTCTGAGTTTACGTCAATAGGTACTGGCACTTATTTGGCCACTTTTCAATTATTTTTGTCGGTTTTCAATCCGATCGATCAGCGGAGCAATTGCGTAACACACATAAAATGACAATTGATCGGAATCTGTTTCATTTTGAGAGGTCATCCACGTTCATTGAGTTATTTACGTTATTGAGCAGACGAATTTTACAAGCCTATGAAGCAATGGACTAGATATGCTTCAAAACTCTCGGATTTTGATTCAAACTTTGTTACGCAGTTTGGGTGCTAAAGTCCTAGCATCTCTCTCTTCTTTTCTTGGTCGCGTACTTCATTACTGAAGGTCGAAAGCTAGGAAGGCCTTTCAGGGACTCGTGTCCCAAACGCCATGCTTTTATGTATGTATGATGTTCTTCCACTTCGTTTGGTTCTCGGATTCTCTCAGGGTGATTGTAACAGAGAGTCCAGTGAGGGCGGTTACTTGGTCTGACCGGCGGTTAGGTGACCGGCCGCGTAGTCTTTTCCCATCTACCTGGCCCATCACCACCAACTTTTCAAGGTTATCTGGTTTCCGACGGGCAATGTGACCAAAGTAACCGAGACTCCTTTGGTAACAGATCGTGGTTAGTCTATATGTTATGCGTAGTTGTTCAAGGATAGATTTGGCCTTGCATACATGCCCCTTAATATGAATGAATTTGGAATAATAAATACTTGTTTCGCACATAGAATCAAAAATTCTACTTGTATTTAAGATGCAACTTAGCTTAGGTTCGTTTGGTTTCGAAACCGTTGTCATCAAAACTTTGCCAACGTCTGGATTGTTTTTTTTTTTAAATTTAGTCTCAACCTCGCGGCACATGCCCGGTTTTAGTGCAGAATAATGAAACGTTTCCTAGAGTAGGCCCGCCCACTAGCAATGTCGACTTTCTACGAGCAGGCTTCTTCTTGTTTAGTCATGTTTCTATTATGTATTACAACTTGCACACTGTGTAATATTCTTAATGGGAAACATAAAAAAACAATCCCAACCTTTTATGCTGCTTTGTCGACGACTTTGAGGTTTGAGATCAAAAAAATAATAGACTGGAGGTGCAGTGGATGGCCGTGGCTGCATACATTTTTTTTTTCTGATTTTTATGGACAGCCATCCTAGCAACCACTACTGAATTTAACACCACCATTTGGTAACTTACTTATCCTGTGGGGATATCGGGATAAACAGTATTGTATGTCTTAATCCAGGTTATGATCTACCCATGTGCTACATTTCATCCAATTCCATTCAGCCGTTTTAGCGTGAAAGCGTAATGCCAGCTGTCGCTGAAAACCAGCGCTGGGGCTCTGTCTCGCATATGCATTATGCTGAGCGATGGCCTTTTTGCATGACGTGACGCATATTTTGCCCCAACTTATTATTTTTTTTGTGTTTATGTTCCTTCTTTGCGTCATGTTTGCCGCAAACAAACAAACTCACTTTCGCATTTATAATATTACCAAGGAAGTAATTTAAGGATGTAGGGTAAGACGAAAATATCATCAAATTCAGGTGTATTTAGTGACTCCGAGCACAGTATCAGAACTACAATAACATCACATTAAAATTATATGAAATACACACACCGTGTCTGCCTCTTCTTTTTCCGTAGCCAATAGCAAACTCTCGAAGCAAGAGCGACCCGTTTCGCCATTTCGTATTTCATCACAGTCTTTTGTTCGTCAGGCATCATTCATCCAAGGAGTCATTAGTGGAATGTTTAAACGTTTTGTTTGCACCTTCGCTTAATAATCACGATATTGTATAGGTTTTCTCATTTTTCATGCCGTTTCTTGGACTTGGACTTTCACTGTTGAAGTTTGTGAGAGAAGACACGAAAGTGATTTGGAGAAGAAATGTTATTGCTTTTAAAACTTAATGTTACTTTTTATTGCTTAGTGTTACTTTGGTTTCGTCATGGTGAGATGATGAGTAAAAGGTGACTAAGAATTTACAAGGCAGATGTGACTGGAAATGCCGCAAGGACAGATAATGACCTTATTAGTGATGTTTTTCAAAAAAGTCAGGTGTATAGTATTCGCAACCGGCGTGCGCTCTCTGCTTGCAACGTAAACGAAGCAAAAGAAGTATTTAATGATCGTAGCAGGTGGCGTTCTGTAATTTCTCCATGGGAAGCACGCGTACTAGATAGAAAATAGTAAGATTTAAACAAACTCTGGAGAAAATACTTACCCGGCTTATATACACAGTCTCAATTTCCGGAGTAAGATTTAAACAAACTCTGGAGAAAATACTTACCCGGCTTATATACACAGTCTCAATTTTCGGTTATCAAGGAAAATCACATTATTTTGCTTGGCTAATGGATTGCTGATTGTAATCTGTTGTATTGATATAGGTTACAGTGTAGATTCAGTATTCCTAAATAAAGTGAAGTTCTGCCAGCAGTAACGATGGTGGTAAAGTCCAAAATATATAGGACTGACACAACTACCGTAAACCATAAGTCAATCCTGGTGAAAGTCGTCGTAGAAATCAATATTCCTAGTCTTTTCCAAACTATGTTGGATTTGGCTTCCAGTCTAACTGGATGGAGCTGAATACCAGTATTTTTACATGGAGTGACTGCGTATCTGACCTCCAACACCCAGTAACTGGGTAGTACGATACCCCTTTTTTTTTTGGGTGGGGAATCATCAAATAACTTCTCCCGCTCTGGGCGGAGCGGAAGGGTGTGTCAGACTCTTACTGACTAAAACCCACCCGTATTCCTTCCGTTGTCTGTGTTGCCAGGGGCCTCGGTAACCCTTTGGTACCTTCCCGTGACCCCGGCAGGCATCGGCCCTAGTGGACCCCTACGCTTGTGCTGACAACATCTCTTTGAGCGCGTGGAATACGAAGTACGATACCCCTTGGTATGACTTTCGGGCTTCCTATAACCCGAAACGACTGTCAAAGATCAACGATTGACAGCCAAGACCAACGGCTTAACGTGCTTTCCGAGGCACGGAGGAGTCTTGGTATGTAAAGATGGTCACCCAACCACGGGTCAACCCCGGCAAGCGTAGCTTAACCTGATCGAACGACCCGTGCGGCTCTTATTACTTAGCCACGAACGCTTCTCATTGTAGAAATACGAAAGGATTTGAAATTGATTGTCACTTATTTATCCTCTCAGATGAATGACGGTGATGACCATCTACTTAAAAACATTATGTTGAGATTAATTGAAAACCACCATGCTTGGCGAATTTACAACATTTCGTCAGGCAGCATCTGTCTGGCATTAATACTGATATGAACCTTTTAGGCGCAGCCGTGAGGCACACAGCATTGTTGTTAAAACATTATGTTCACTTTTTTGAGTTTCGTAGTAAACAAGGAACCCTTATAGTTTCACCATGTCCGTCTGTCTGTCTGTCTGTCCCCGCTGTAGGTCAGAGACGCTTAGTACTAGAAAGCTGTAATTTAGCATAGGTTTACATATTAATTACGCCGATACAGTGCTAAAATAAAATCTTGTTTTTATTTTTAATGCCATCAGTAATGGTCCGGATGATATCTTTTTCTCGTCTACCCCATGGTGTGGGGTACCGTCGGATAGGCCGTTCAAAAATATTGCGGGTCTGTGAAGTCCACTTTTCGATTCAAGGATTCGCTTGCGTAATATTAAGCATTAAAGTGCTAATTTTTGTTAGAGTCAAGTGTCCCGCCCCCAGCCAGCTAAATGGTTGATTATGGAGATGTAAAAAAATCATGGCAGTAGTACATATAATGAAATTAAAAGGAAAACTATCATAGCTAAGTGGGCTTTACAAATTAACGAGTAATAGACGACCAACTTAAATTTGCAGTTGGAGAATTCACCGTGGCATATATCGATGTATGGGAGAACATGTTTTTCAACTACATTGTTAAGTTTGTTTTTGGGATAAATTCATCCCAACTTCCCAACTACGGAACCCTTCATTGTACGTGGTCCGACACGCACTTGGCCGATTTTTATTTTGCTGTTTGTATTTTGTGTTTTACGAACTGTGTAGGTAAACGTTATTCTTTCTTTCGTTTTATTTCCTTTTCCCGAGACACATAATTGCCCTCATCTAAGAAACTACATAGCAACTATAGTATGCTATGTGGTTTCTACTTGCTACCTATATATAGGTATCTTATTTGGAATGCCATTTCACACAACCCCACACTTGAGTTACCACACACAATGATACGGGTAATCTATGTAGTTTAATAACGTATTATATTAAGGTATATTTATGGCTCATTGAGTTTGATGATAATGTTCAAGCTACATCTGTCGCTAGGCTACTGGAATTAACTGTGGATTTACACTGATTATCAATACCATTGTAATAATGTTCACTACTGAACAAGTGCGTCTCGTTAACCCCTAAATTAACGGGGGAAAAGGGTTTTTTCTGCAATTATCACCAGCATTATGCTTGGCGATGAGGGCGGTAGGCGTAGTTTGTTGTTATGGTAGTTTTTGGTAGGGGCGTAGTTTGTTGTTATGGTAGTTTTTGGTAGGGGCGTAGTTTGTTGTTATGTTAGTTTTTGGTAGGGGCCGTAGAGTCCTCCGGTCTAGAAGACCTCTACGGCCCCTACCAAAAACTTTATGACTTAACTAGTCGATTATCATTTAAAGCGAAGGCACGGGAATACATTCGTAAGAAGTTGGCAGAATCATCCCAGCGCAGATTCATTTTCTTCTCTACCAATCGTTATTTCTCCTGACACTTTATATTTTATTTATATGTATGTATGTATTTATGTATCAATGTATTAGTACATATTTATTTTTGAGTTATCTATCCCTTATGTTGCATCTACCATGTTTAGTCTCCGCATCACTCTTTTTTTGGGTGGGAAATTATTAAATAACTACTCCTGTTCTGGGCAGAGCGGGAGGGTGTGTCAGACTCTTACTGACTAAATCCTATCCATGGTCCTTCTGTTTCATGTATGTTACCAGAGGCCGCGGTATCCCTTTCGGACTTACCCGCGACCCCGGCAGGCCCCTTGAGTCGTGCTGACATCTTTTTGAGACGCGCGTGTAACATAACGTGCCGTCAACCCGGGCCTGGTCCTTATCGGACGGTGAGCTACCCATTGCTCACCGTCCGCAAGCCCGCGTCTCTGCATCACCGTAAGGTTGACTGGTAGAAAATGCCTCAGGCATTAAGTCCGTTTACTTGTGCATAGAGTTTTAATAAATATTATTTTTCTGTAGTATCCAGTCTTTAAGATTTATAATAAAACTACCTTTTGTCCATGGCTACGCCCGAGTGGAGGTCGCAAATTATCGCACGGGAACGTACTACCAGGATAAAAAGTTCAATATTTTTACGTGTTAATCCAATTATAAACTATCTGTGTGCCCAATTTCATTACAACACGTTAAGCCGTTATTGCGTGATTGAATAATAAACATCCAAACTTTCACATTTATAATGGGTACTAGCTCGCAACTTTGTTCGCGTGGAAGTCGTAAGACACCACAATATACTAAAATAACAGCCACATTTTTATAAAAAAGCTGCCTCATTGGTCTAGGCGTCGCAAGCGCTACTGTTGAGCATGAGGTCCTGGGTTCGATTCAGGCTGGGTCAGGCAAAGTGCTTTTGGGTTTTCTATCTGTAATTTCTCAGCAACAGTCCTAAGTATGGATTTGTGCCCGGTTAGTGGCAATAGGTTACAGGGACTTAAACATAACTGGCGAAATTTGGGTGATGCTATGTTATTTTTATAAAACTTCCCTATACATTTGTATATACTACATTTATAGTTTTGGTCTCAGCTGCTAAAATATACAGAGACTCAGGACTGGTGACGCGGGAGCAAGTGACGTACAGTTGTCCGTGTGAGAAGCAGTTAGTCCTGAGGTCTACTCCGCAGTCTTCAGTAGCAATTTCCCATTGCTTTCGAAGTTTTTCGTTTTTAGTGAATTCATGAACGTTCCTGCATATACTACCTAATGTCACAACACTGATAGGTACACTGACTGATACATTCTTACAGAATATTCCTGATGAACGGCTATCACTAAAATAACAGTTACCAGGTTCTCATTATTATAATAATAATAATATTTTTGATTAGATCAAAAATAATAAACATACTACACAATTTGTCTCGTCTGTCAAGTATGAGCTTACGAACAAAAGAAAACAATTTTTCAAACTCTAACCATTTATTTCAATGAAACCAATTAGGTAGAGGCACTATTGAATTGTCTAAGAGTCGGTCAGTTACTCAATATTCAATTACTACCTATTGAAGTGTTCAACAACTAAAACTGGATTAAATAAAAATAAACGATAAGATCGTAATGTCGGAAGAAAAAAAAAAGGGAAGCATCTCTTCCAGATATTTAAATTTTTAACAAGTGAGCCCAAGTAGACCAAGCAGGACCAGCATTAAGCCGAGCATTTTTATCTACGATATAATTATCTAACTTATATTATGCTTGTCTACATAGTGTGCATTTAATGCATGTTTCAAATTTCTTCTCATTTAGAGTACAACTTTGTGCCCTTTGGCGTCGAGACCCTCGGTCCGTGGGGTCCCAGTGCGCATAAGTTATTTGCGGAAATCGCGAAACGTCTAGTTGATGTAACTGGTGACCGAAAAGCTGGCGGCTTTCTCGCGCAACGCGCAATTCAGCGAGGAAATGCCGCCAGCATCCTCGGAATGCCCCGATGGCGTTTTTTAAGCTTAACTTAGTTTTAATTTAATTTAGTTAATGTTAATAATCATCTTATAATTTGGTTATGTAAATAAATATACCGTTGAAGAATATCGAGTGGTATTTCATTATAACATTTTATACAGTACCCCTTATACGAGTAAGAAGTATGTACTTTTGACAATCTCGAACGTGGTTGATATAATTTGTTCATATTTCTAGTTTTTAAATTATGCCTGCCACATATCTTATTAAAAAGATGTAGTTTTTTTCTTAACATATAACATTTCATATATTGTATATATTACCGTCATGATGTTATTTTTTTTAAACAGTTCCCTTAGAGATTCACGTCTGCGGAGGTTGTAGATGGCTTTGACAGCCTTCTTTTGCAGAATAAAGATAGAATTAATATCTGCAGCCCGTCCCCTTAGCAAACTACCGTATTACATGATGCTATGAAAGTAACTAAAATAGACCAGTCTCGCGGTATCCACGTCTGTTAATTGACGGATTTTTCAAACAGCGTAAGCGCCTGAACTTAGCCGCCCTGCTGTGTTAAGTGGTGTTAAGCGAGGACTCCACTGCAGTTTTGAGTCATGATTCCCAGGAAAATAGTATTTTCGACAAACTCTAGTATCCCCTTATTCAATACAACATGGCATTTACTAATTCTAACATTCAGTAACGAGAATATTATCATTTAGTTTTCTTCTCATTGAATACCAAATTATTTATAGTAAACAAATTATGGAACTTAAGCATAGCGTTATTTACGTCGCCAAGCTCCTGTACATCTGCCGGGGTTGCGGGAAGGTACCAAAGAGTTACCGAGGCCCCTGGAAGCACAGGTATACGGGAATACGGATGGGTTTTAGCCAGTAAGAGTCTGACACACCCTCCCGCTCCGCCCAGAGCGGGAGAAATAATTTGATGATTTCCCACACAAAAAAAAAACAAAAGCTCCTGTGCATGTTTGTTAACTTTAAAAATCACACACAAAACCACCAATGGTGTTATTTGCTGATGACACATCGCTATGTGTCATCACCAAATAACACAATTTGTCGTCGGTTTTTTAGTGCATGAGTTTAATCATTTATATAATTATACTAAAAAGACAAACGGACCCAATATTGAGCCCTGCGGTACATCCATTTTGACCCTTAAACCCAATAAATGCACACCGTTTATTTGAACTTGCTGCAGTCTACCATTCAAATATGATTTTACGACGCTAAGCGCAAGTTTACCCAGCCCCGAAATGCTCAAGTTTCACGAGCAGTGTTTCATGATTCTCGCAGTCAAATGCCTTGAATAGGTCGCAAAAGATGCCTGTTGCATCTTGTGCCTCTTGCCATTCGTTAAAGATATGTTTGTGACACCAGCGTCAGTTGTCCTTTGGTGAAACCATACTGTTGATCGTGTAGGATGTTATTACAATTAAAATTATTGAGCTTTTGATTTAACATTACGTTTTCAAACATTACTGAAAACCGGCAAAACTGATACGGGTATATAATGATTAGTGTCTTTGCTGTCTCCGAATTTGGAAAGTGGAATAACTATACTGCACGTCATTAAATCTGGGAATACTCCCTGAACTACACACAAATTAAATATTAAAACTAGATAGGGTGCAATTGTCTCAATAATGGATTAACAAACTTTAGTAGACATGCCCCACAGATCTTCAGTAATTTGATCTTAAGTTGCTGTTTTTTTTTTGGGTGGGAAATCATCAAATATTTTATCCCGCTCTGGGCGGAGCGGGAGGGTGTGTCAGACTCTTACTGACTACAAACCCACCCGTATTCCTTCAGTTGCCTGTGTTGCCAGGGGCCTCGGTAACCCTCTGGTACCTTCCCGCGACCTCGGCAGGCGTCGGCCCTAGTGGACCCTACGTTTGTGCTGACGACATCTCTTTGAGGCGCGTGTGGAAAATAATGGTCTGTTTCTGATTAAAAATCAATAACTTCTTTATTTCTGAATATTATGTTCTAAAAGTTTGCAGAAATATAGAATAGTGTATATGGCTTCAAATAGAATGTAATTTATTATGATTAAATTTAAAATAATAAATTAAAAAATAAAACAAATTCAATATTATAAAAAATCTCCAATGTTTATTTCTTAACAATGAATACTATTATTTTAATGTTTACAAAAATCAAATATCATATAGTACATCAAAATAAAAATCAAATAAAATAAAAAAAGCATTTTTTTAAAGATTAAAATCGAACACAGATTAATTAATTTATTGTACTGTTTACTAAATGTTATGTTATTTATACTTGATGAACTTCGGGATCTAAAATTAATTCGTTCACTTTAAAAAGATCTAAGGTGTCTTCATCAAGTTCTTTCACGTTTTTAGTATACGGTTTTCTAATGCTGGTAATGTAAGGATCTGAAGTATAAAGAAGAGTATGAAATACATCTTCGTTTGTAGCGGATCTTGAGCATTTTCTAGCATGATGAAGACGAATTTTTTTATAATCCGTATTGCGAGATTCTTGTGCATCTTCCGAAAGTTGACCAATAGGAAGTACTGCAAAATGCTTTATGACACTTTCTCCATGAATCAAAATTTTGTGAACTGAAGATGGCATGTAATACCTTATTCATAAAATTCATAATTGCTCACATAGATCCTAGCAGTCTCCATAGCATAACTGCCAAATTTTTCAGCATTTATCATTACACGCGATGAAAGAGCTTGCAGAATTATGTAAAGTTGTTTAATCAAATTTATATCCACTCCTGTAATTTCAGCAGAGCAGCTTGCATTGTGAAAAAATCTTCTGGCAGTATTACCGTCATTAGAATTACCACTTACTTGTCTTGGTTTGTCGATGATCAATCCTAGCTCTTCACGGAAACGTACCAGGGTTTTCTTCTCTTGCTTTAGTCGTTTCTTTTCTTCACTTGTGGCTGACCATGTTTGGAAAGACAGATTATAGGAAATATGTAAAATCATTTCCATACAACGAATCCAGGCGTGCAACGTAGACAGTCCGTATTGATAAGAATCTTCATTTTCAGGCCTAGCTGTCACTTTTGTCAAATCGTTCATTTGGCGTGGAGTAGCTCCACATATTGTACATGTGGAACCCGAAGGCGTATCTGTTAATACCTGAGCTACTTTACCATCTATCATTGTAAGGAAGAGATCATGCTTCACTTGCACTCCCTCACCTTCTTTGTTAATTAATGATGGACTCAAGGAATTTATTTGACCCTTTATTTCATCCACAACGGCTTTAGTTTTCTCGGGAGTTTCTTTACAAAATTCTATTAATATAGGCCGGCAATAACGAACAGATGAAGGTACTGGATTTTGCCAGACAACATCACCTCTTAGCTCGTTAATTAACTTAATAGGCACCAAAGAAGTGATAAATAAATTCGAATCAGAAATAAGTTCAGACTCTTCTGGCAGTTTCTGTTTGTACTGGCTTTGACCGGATGAGCCATCACAGCCCCATTTACTATACAGAAGTAAGTTATTCAATCCATTCCTATAGACTGAATCTATTGTCAATATTCTAGCTGCAGTGTGATCTAATAAATCTTGAAGTCTTACTATTTTTGCACTTGTGTCTGTAATTTCTATGGCTGAAGACAATGGATAGCAAGTAGTTTTAACTTCTTGCACTTTGTAATATGGCGGAAGCACAAAACATTTTCGTTCGTTCGTTAAATTTCTCAAGTACAAATATTGTGCTTTCGTTAAATCCAAGTCAATAAATACGCTCAATGCTTCTTCATCCGTTAACATTTTGGTCTGCCTTGCGTCTTCTATGAGACTCGAAAATAAGGTCTTATTTTCACTGTCAGCAAACCTTAATGTTTCCACAAGTTTAGCTTCTGTTCCTTCTCCTGTAACACTTGAAGATATGCATTATATACGTGTTCAAATCCATATTCATTAAGTAACATTGTATTTTTTCTTCTTTTACTGGATTCTGACAAGTCTGGATAAGATACGCACGGTCTTCCACGTTTCCCAGAAGAAGTAGATGGTGTGGAGATGGTTGTAACGTCTTCAGAGTCCGGTAAAGTTATTGAATATTCTGATTCCAACCAATTACTGTTCTTCATTAAAAATGTATCCTTGTTCCGTGAAGCTTCGTTCCAGCGTTTATTAAAAGCGGGAATAATATGTCTTTGAAAATCACTGAGGATAAAACATAAGTTGTCTTCAGACACATGATATTTTTCTTGCAAAACTGTTGATAATGCTTCCAACGATTTTCCTCCTTCGATATACGAAAGTCCGTCAAAACTATAAAGTTTGTGGTGTTGTAAAAAAATCATTTCATTTAATATTTAGAATTTTTTGATATTATAGTCTAGTTTGGTCCTTAAACTATTGAGTAAAATAAAAAAAGCATGCCAGTAGCGACATTGACAAAAACCATTTTTAATCAGCAGTTGTTCTACGATTTTCCATTGTGCGTCGCCCCGGGCCTGGTCCTTACCGGACCGTGAGCTACCCATTGCTCACCGTCCACAAGCCCGCACCTACGGTGGCCGGATCTTAAGTTGCATATAAGCCTTTACGACGACCACACGGTTTATATATTTAAATTTAAATTCTACAGGGCAGGCTGAAACATTCGCTCTTAACAGATCAATAGCAGGTGAGGGTGAGGAATTCAAAATTTCTGTAGTTTTAATTGGAATATTTGGAAAGAAAGTTGTAAATTCTTGAACAACATCGATGATATCGCTAACGAGACCGCAGGAAGTTTCTAGTGTGTATTCAGTATTATGTCTTTTGTTCCTGTTCGTTTCATCGTTAATAATTTTCCAAACGGTCTTTATATTATTGTCTGCTGATTTAACCTTATTGCTAAAAACATTTGTTTTTTATTTTATTTATTTATTCACTCCAAACATATCCTTACAGGCTAGACCCAATGCGATATTGTAGTACACATAAAATTTAAATAGTTCCACCGCTTGTACCATAACAAATTCTATAGGTAGCTATTCTTTCAAATTCACCCGAAGCGCAACAGAATATGTCGACGTAATCAGCAATGAGGTTCAGAGTGCGGAGCGCGCTCATCAGCGGCGCCTCACGCAGCAAGTTAGTTCGCGCGCGTGGTACCGCCAGCAACCGCGGCTGGCGACGACGACCCACATACCCGTCTGGCACGACTAGTTCCACTCTTCGCAATATATCCGCATTGTGTATCTTCCCCCTAATTATCTTAAAGATATAAGTAAGAAGTGTGAGTTGCCTCCTGTCCCTCAGTTCATTATATCCGACCATACCTAGGATAAATAGAGTTGGATACATCAACGGATAAAATGGATACACCCCGTATTGCCTCATATATTTATATCTAGTAAATTTATTTTGTATACGCTCCAACATGAGACTATATTTAGTTTCATGCGGAGCCCAGATAACTGCATTACATTCTAATTGGCTCCTTACTAAAGCATTATACAATGCCGTTATAGCTTTCATATTTGTGAAGCCTTTAACCATTCTCAGGACAAATCCCAGGTTTCTATATGCTTTTTTGCATACCTGAACTATATGATCACGAAACCTTAGTCCAGTGGTGAAACGGATGCCCCGGGTCCAGCCTGGACGTGCCTCGCGCCAGGTGTACTGGTGGTCGCAGGAGCTGACGGCTCTGCGCACTGCGTGCGTGGCTGCGCGACGCCGGTACACCAGGCACCGCAGGCTCCGTATCAAACCTCCGGATACGGAAGCCATTCAGGCGGAGCTGTACGAGGGGTACAGAGCGGCGACGACCGCCCTCCAAGCGGAGATCCTGCGGGCCAGGGGGTTGGCCCGCGAGGAGTCGCTGGGGACTCTGGACAGGGACCCGTGGGGACGCCCGTACAAAGTGGTGCGGGATAAACTCCGCCCATGGGCTCCCCCGCTGACGCACAGTCTCCGGCTCCAGCTTGTGGAGGACGTGGTGAGCGCTCTGTTCCCTTCCCGAGGGGAACACACCTCCCCGCCTATGGCTCCGCCTACTGCGGTGCCCGATGCGGACCACACCGCCAACGACGACGGCGACGACGATGTTCCGGAGGTGACCGAGGTAGAAATGAGAGCGGCGGTACGCAGGCTTAATGCCAAAAATACCGCCCCAGGACCCGACGGCTTACCTGGGAAGGCCTGGGTCCTGGCCTTGGAGGCTCTCGGGCCTCGACTTAGGGGGCTCCTAAGCGCATGCATGGAGAGGGGCCAGTTCCCGCTTCGCTGGAAGACGGGGAAACTGGTCCTCATAAAGAAGGCAGAGCGCCCTGCGGACTCTCCGTCCGCTTATCGGCCCATCGTGTTGCTCGACGAGGTGGGCAAGCTCTTTGAAAGAGTCATTGCAGACCGCCTCGTCAGCCAGCTGGTGCGGGTGGGGCCGGATTTGGCGGAGAGCCAGTTTGGTTTCCGCAGGGGGCGCTCTACGGTGGACGCCATCATGCGTGTGCGAGCCCTGACGACAGGGAATGCTGTTGCCCAGGGTGGGTTCGTCTTGGCGGTGTCTCTAGACATCGCCAATGCCTTCAATACCCTGCCCTGGAGTTGCATCAGGGAGGCACTCCGGTATCACCGGATGCCGACCTACCTCTGTCGTGTGGTCGAGGCCTATTTGACGGACAGGGCCGTCATCTACCCCGGTCACCAGGGAGTGTGGAACCGGCAAGAGATGTCGTGCGGTGTCCACACAGGGATCGGTCCTGGGGCCGCATCTGTGGGACATCGGAAACGACTGGGTGCTGCGCGCCGACCTCCCTAGCGGCGTCAGCGTAGTGTGCTACGCTGACGACACGTTGGTCCTGGCGCAGGGGAGGTCGCACCAGGCGGCGGCTGAATTAGTGGCACGCGGGGTTGCGACAATCGTCGAAAGGATCCGGCAATTGGGACTCGAGGTGGCCCTGCACAAGACCGAGGCCATGTGTTTTCATGGTCCTCGGAACGCGCCACCGTTGGGGTCCCAAATAACGGTAGGAGGGGTTTCTATCGGCGTCGAGTCGACGATGAAGTACCTGGGACTCGTCCTCGACAGCCGGTGGAACTTCGTGGAGCATTTCCGACGTTTGGCTCCCAAACTGGAGCGGGCGGGCGCTGCATTGAAGCGGCTCCTGCCCAATCTAGGGGGTCCAAACGCCTCCTGCCGGAGGCTCTACGTGGGGGTCGTGCGGTCCATGGCCCTCTACGGGGCTCCTGTATGGGCGCGCTCTCTGGCGCTGCGGCCAGCCCGCCGGTTGAAAGCGGCCCAAAGGGTCATGGCCATCCGGATGGTCCGAGCGAGCCTCCTTGCCGGATTGCCGCCATGGGATCTGGAGGCAAAAGTCCTCGCGCACGTATGGAAGTGGCGCGAGGAGGCGAAACGCCGGGGCGTAAGTACGCTGCCGCGAGAAATCGCGGCACAGCGGACGGAGCTCCGGCGGGATCTCATGGCGTCATGGAAAGAAGGCTTGGGCAGAGCACCGCCGTGTCCTCGTGGAGGCGATCGGCGGCAGAGACCTCTCGCGTCCGGCCCTGGTTCAGGCCATGGTACGGAGGTACGAGAGGGCATGGGCAGCCGTAACCTCCTTCTGCGAAGCAGTAATGCTCGCGAAGGAGGAGGCGGGATGGTTGAGGGAAAGACACGTTTCGCGCCCTCTCGCCCCTAGCCGCCGTAGGAGACGCCCAGGGCGTCGGGAATCCCGGGCGGATTTCCGGCCACCGTAGGCGCGGGCTTGCGGACGGTGAGCAATGGGTAGCTCAACGTCCGGTAAGGACCAGGCCCGGGTCGACGGCGCGTCGTATTCCACGCGCGCCTCAAAGAGATGTCGTCAGCACAAAGTAGGGGTCCACTAGGGCCGATGCCTGCCGGGGTCGCGGGAAGGTAGTTATGGGTCACCGAGGCCCCCGCAACACAGGCAACAGGAAGGAATACGGGTGGGTTTCAGTCAGTAAGAGTCTGACACACCCTCCCGCTCCGCCCAGAGCGGGAGAAGTTATTTGATGATTTCCCACCCTCAAAAAAAAAAAAAAAGTGGTGAAACGGATACCCAAGTACCTCACTTCCGTGACCCTAGCCATCGATACCCCATCCACCGTATAACTATGTCTAAAGGGCGTGCGTGCGCACGAGAAACTTATGGTCACACATTTAGATGTGTTAAACTGCAGGAGATTACTATTGCTCCAAGTTACTACTCTGTCTATATCTCTCTGCAATCTTTCACATTCATCCAAGTTCGTTATGGGGAGAGAAAGTTTGAGGTCGTCTGCAAATAGTAAGCACTTAGCATCTTGTACAACACTTGGTAGGTCATTTATCATTAAGAGAAACCCAAGGGGCCCTATATTCGAAAGGATCCGGCAATTGGGACTCGAGGTGGCCCTGCAGAAGTCCGAGGCCATGTGTTTTCATGGTCCTCGGAACGCGCCACCGTTGGGGTCCCAAATAACGGTAGGAGGGGTATTTATCGGCGTCCAGTCGACGATGAAGTACCTGGGACTCGTCCTCGACAGCCGGTGGAACTTCGTGGAGCATTTCCGACGTTTGGCTCCCAAACTTGAGCGGGCGGGCGCTGCATTAAAGCGGCTCCTGCCCAATCTAGGGGGTCCAAACGCCTCCTGCCGGAGGCTCTACGCGGGGGTCGTGCGGTCCATGGCCCTATACGGGGCTCCTGTATGGGCGCGCTCTCTGGCGCTGCGGCCAGCCCGCCGGTTGAGCGTGGCCCAAAGGGTCATGGCCATCCGGATGGTCCGAGGATACCGCACGGTCTCCTGTGAGGCAGCGAGCTTCCTTGCCGGATTGCCGCCATGGGATCTGGAGGCAAAAGTCCTCGCGCACGTATGGGAGTGGCGCGAGGAGGCGAAACGCCGGGGCGTAAGTCCGCTGCCGCGAGAAATCGCGGCACAGCGGACGGAGCTCCGGCGGGATCTCATGGCGTCATGAAAAGTACGGTTGTCGCAACCCAGTGCTGGGCACGCCACGATTGCGGCGATAAGTCCCCTCTTTGAGGAGTGGCTGGAGAGGCGCCACGGCGTCCTCACCTTCCGCCTGACGCAGGTCCTCACCGGACACGGCTGCTTCGGGAGGTTCCTGTGTCGGATAAGGCGGGAGGAAACGTCCGGGTGTCACCACTGTGTGGATCGCCCGGAGGACACGGTGGAGCATACGGTGGAGGTCTGCCCGGCTTGGGCAGAGCACCGCCGTGTCCTCGTGGAGGCGATCGGCGGCAGAGACCTCTCGCGTCCAGCCCTGGTTCAGGCCATGGTACGGAGCGAAAGGGCATGGGCAGCCGTCACCACCTTCTGCGAAGCAGTAATGCTCGCGAAGGAGGAGGCGGGACGGTTGAGGGAAAGGCAAGTTTCGCGCCCTCTCGCCCCTAGCCGCCGCAGGAGACGCCCAGGGCGTCGGGAATCCCGGGCGGATTTCCGGCCACCGTAGGCGCGGGCTTGCGGACGGTGAGCAATGGGTAGCTCACCGTCCGGTAAGGACCAGGCCCGGGTCGACGGCGCGTTGTATTCCACGCGCGCCTCAAAGAGATGTCGTCAGCACATAGTAGGGGTCCACTAGGGCCGATGCCTGCCGGGGTCGCGGGAAGGTACTTATGGGTCACCGAGGCCCCCGCAACACAGGCAACAAGAAGGAATACGGGTGGGTTTTAGTCAGTAAGAGTCTGACACACCCTCCCGCTCCGCCCAGAGCGGGAGAAGTTATTTGATGATTTCCCACCCAAAAAAAAAAAGGGGCCCTATATTAGTTCCCTGACTTACACCAGATCTAATATAGTATTCGATTGGTATCCTGCATAGTCAACATACTGTTGCCTGTTACTCATATAACCCGCAAAAAACTTAAGTAAATGCGGGGTGAAACCGACCCCTGCTAACTTTTTCAATAATACGTCATTATCGACTAAATCAAACGCTTTTTTAAAGCCGAAGTATGCAGCATCAGCTTGCCCCCCACCATCCACTATCGGCACCACTTACGCCATGTGGCTAAGTAAATTGCTCGTAGTATTTCTAGTTGGGCGAAATCCATGCTGCGCGTCAGTGAGTTGCGAGCTAACTTGCTGATATACTTTCTTATAAAAAGCAGGTAATCTTCCACATCTCGGGAAATACAGCTGATTTAAGGCAAATATTGTAGATGTGTGTAACAGCGGTCTCGCGAGAGCGAGACCGCTGTTGTATTAACATTATTGCATATGAAGCTTTAGCCGTTTTGCAGATATTTTTAAAAGATTTAGAATAAGTAGCAACATACTTACTAAAATTTTCAGTGTTTATATATAAGGCTTAAGGTCATACAATTCAAATAATCTGACCCTACTTTCCTTTAGTTGCTTAGTCACTGAATACAAACTTGTGGCAAATTCTTTTAGTTGTCTTCTTAAAGGAATTATTGAACATGGTTTGCACTAATGAAAAGAATTGTTCATACAAAATATTGTCATTTATACATATTTAGGTCCTGAGCACTTGATTTGCTAATTAAAGTGCTATTAAATTTATTTCAATTACCCGATGTTATTTGTCTAGTTTGTATCTGCACTTTTTAATGATGTGTTGGACTCACAAGTAACGGTTTGACCACTGTGATCAGAAGGGAGATAATTTACAATGGCTTTATCTAAATAGTCGCAGCAACAAAAATCATTATCAATACATGTTACTGTACAGAGCCGTAGTTATTTGCGTTGGTTTCAAAAACGCATTTGACAGATTGAAAGACTTGAAGAGGCTTAACAATCTACTGATTATATTAAAATACGAACTTAATTACTTTCAGACTGAAAGCGTACTAGGTGTGTAAGGTGAAGGAGGTGAGTTCATGGGTGCAAGAGGGTGTGTAGAAAATTAAATAGATTTAGCTGGTAGATTCTTAGATGGTGTGCTTAGGTCCACAAAGCCGATAATTACGATAATTAGTTGTGTCACTACTTTAATATGGTAGGTATATTAAAAATTACAGTCTGAACGTATGTTAACTTTCAAAGCCTCAGAGAAACCGATTTCTTCATCGTTTATTTATTCAGAGTACATTTCAAGAATCTTATTAATTTTGTCATATAAATTATATAATATTTATAGTCATTAACAGTCACCTAGCATTTATATATATAATAATGAAGACTGGCCGAAAATTACCAAAATAATTAAATTTTTATATTCGAACAAATACGCGTTATAATTTTATTTGCTTTGAGAACAGGATTTAGTTATGTACATATGTTGCTTGTGATTCCTGACACCCAGATTTCAAAAAAAATTTGGACCTCAAATAATTTAGAAAGTTTAGACTTGTATGGGTATAGTGTTATGACTTGTATTGACTTGAATAATTTGTTTCTTTCGTTCATAGAATTCTTAACGTTAAGACTAGATTTGATAACTTATTTTTTATTATTAGTTTGTCTATAATTGTACGTTACTGTTATATTCATTAAATGTTTTCAAGCCATCATTGCATGGCGGAATGTGTGTGCACTAAATTTTATTTGTAACATCTTTTGTACAAATAAACGAAATAAACGATTTTGATTTTGATTTTGATGGGAATAATTTTGCGGTTTCTGACTCTTGTAGCGGCCAGTTTATTCATTATAAGAAACCAGCCAGGTGCATGACAGACCACGCACAATGAAGGGTTCAATTGAGATGAGTTCATCAAAATATGTCACATAAATGGCCGTATTTTTAATGCGTTGACTTAGAAGCTTGATCTTTTAGAGCTCCAAGGTACCTACGTATTTGATACTAATCTCAACTTGATACCTCTACGCGTTCCTCAGAAAAAGGGTCTTGAGAGACAGTCAGACGGATAGAAGGAACGACGGACAGCGAAGTGATCCTATAAGTGTTCGTTTTTTCCTTTTGAGGTACGGAACCCTAAAAAGTAAGATGGAGTCTCATTTCCCACGTAATGTACGGGAAAAGTTTTTTGCGATTTCTTACTCTTCTAGTACTCAAACCTCAGTTGGTCTGATAGAGTTTTTTGATACTCATAAAAAAAATGTGTTGGTATCGTTTTTATTTTGTGAAAATGCCCCTTTTGTTGTTGACTGTATTTGTTTTCATAGTCTGTGGCTGCAGATCAAAATTTCTCATAAAGTTAAGGACAGTCTCATAGGACAGATTTCTTGTAGCTACAACGGTTAAGGTACCCTTACTACCCATCTCAATAACCCACCTTGTATATATCATGATAATTGACTGCTTAGCCTAGTAAAGATAAAGCGTTATGATAATCATTAGAAGGTTAAATCTGTAACTATCAGCAAAGTTCTAACCGTTTGGCTTGTCTTTTTAGAATTTGCTGTAAACTATAGAGGCATACAAACATAACTCAATATTGCTCATCCCCTATAGCAAATAGCTTGATAATATATAGCCTACACAAACTTATAGGGAATGCCTATACAAAATTTAAACAGAATCTATCTGGTAGAATTTGCGTGATGCTGGAACATACATTCAGACAAAGAGACAAAAAACTATATTTTCGGCATTAGAATCGATCCCAGACCTCGTAACACCTGCTGGGGTCGCGGTAAAGTACGAAAAGGTACCGAAGCCCCTGGCAACACAGACAAAGGACACGGGTGGGCTTTAGTCAGTAAGAGACACACCCTCCCGCTCCGCCCAGAGCCAGAGAAGTTATTTGATAATTTCCCACCCAAAGAAAAAAAAGACTTCGTAGCAATAACTTTTTCCCAAAAATATTCCATGTACAGTTTTGACTTCACTACGATTTTATTATGTGGTATATTATAAATTAGTAGAATTGATAGTTTTAAATTTATTATGCGTAAAAAACACACAATTTTGTAAGAAAACCTTTACATCATCATCTGCCTAGCCTTTTCCCAACTATGGTCGGCTTCTAGTCTAACTGGATACTGCCGAATACCAGTATTTTACATGGAGTGACTGCCTATCTGACCTCCACAACCCAGTTACTGGGTAACACGATACCCCTTGGTAAGACTGGTTGTCAGACTTTCGGGTATCTGACGACCCGTAACGACTGTAAAGATCTACAAATAACAGCCGGGACCATCGGCTTAACGTGCTTTCCGAGGCACGGAGGGGTCATGGTATGATAAAGATGGTCACCCATCCACGGATCAACCGCGGCAATCGTAGGTTAACCTGTTCGATCGACCCGTGCGTTATTAATTAGCCACAAGCCACTCTAAGAAAAAAAAAAAAACTTTTACATGTCATTCATAAATATAAAGTTTCACCTATCAACTTAAACATAAAATAACATTACGCCTGTTTTCCCCCGAAGGGTTACGCAGATGTGCCTAAATACACCCACATTTCGCCACTTATCTTCAAGTCCGTTGCAGTAGGCGGCGAGCCTATTCCTTCCTACCTTCTAAACTAAAAAACGAAGTACAGCTAAATACCAGATTCTATTATGCACGGGCGTATTTAAAACTAGCTTATTAAAAAGAAATATGATTTGTATGGCTCCTGTAAAAGATTACAGGAGCCATACAAATCATATTTCTTTAAAAATATATTTCATCATCATCATCATCATTCCAGCCGAAAGACGTCCACTGCTGGACCTAGGCCTCCCCCTAGGGAGGGTTTGCCATAATCGCCACGCTTGGCAGGCGGGTTGGCGATCGCAGTATGGTGTTAAAATGCATAGGGAACGCTGCTACCCATTCTCTAGTAGTCTAGTCCCTTAATCGCCTTTTACGACACCCACGGGAAGAAATGGGATGGTGCTATTCTTTACGTCCGGCACCACACGGAACAATATATATAAAAATATATTTATTATATATTTTTATATAATTCCAGTCTAACCGGATGCAGCTGAATACCAGTATTTCACATGGAGCGACTGCCTATCTGACCTCCACAACCCAGTTACTGGGTAACACGATACCCCTTGGTAAGACTGGTTGTCAGACTTTCGGGCTTTCGATGATCCGTAACGACTGTCAAAGATCCACGAATGATAGCCGGGACCAACGGCTTAACGTGCTTTCCGAGGCACGGAGGGTTCTTGGTATATAAAGAAGGTCACCCATCTACGGACCAACCGCGGCAAGCTTAGCTTAACCTGATCGATTGACCCGTGCGGCTGTTACTATTTAGCCAGAAGCCCCACTAGTAGATAAATGTTATTATTCTTTGCAGGATTTCTTAAATGACATTTTATTTGTAATGTCTCTATTATCCTCTACTTTGTTTTACATTTGCATGTTATATTAAGGCAGAATATGGATCCTATTATATAATTTAACAACTAATTTTTATGTACCTACATTCTAATCAAATAAAGAATATTCTATTCTATTCTTCTTCTCCTATCTACTACAATATACACGTGTTTGAGCCTACAGAACATAAAGCTCTTTACTAACACAAAGTAAAATAGATCGAAGCTAACAAGACACGTTTTAATAAAGCTTACATCAATTTTCCAATTACATCGTAATACAATTCTACCCGACGATCGAACAAACTCTCACAAATTTAATCACAGGTGCCATCTGCTAATGAAAAATAATTAGTTTCTAATTTAGTCTTAATTGCTTTTCTTTTACAAAGATGGTTATAAGAATTTATTACGTAAATCGAAGTCTAAATATTTGTTTCAAATAGGCACATAAAGGGTACTTTAAAATGTCAAAATTTACAAAAAAAAATAGAATTGATTCTAGTCGCCTCTTCCAAAAGGTAGTTTCGTGTGTAGAAGTATGGGCAAGAAACTCGACCGTTACTCGCTTAAAGAAGGGGACGTAAAAGTTAAAGAAGAGGATCTTGGCTAAACGGGTCTATCGAAGATTAAGCTACACTTGCAAAGGTCACTCCATGGATGGGTGATCTGTCATTTTAATACATATGGAGACCCCTCAATACCACGAAAAGCATCTTAAACCGTTGGTCCCGGCAGTCATTTGTAGATCTTGGTTACGGGTAATCAGAAGCCTGAATGCCTGACAAGCAGTCTTGCCGAGGTGTTTCGAATTACCCAGTAATGGGGTTATTGTGGTCAGATAAGCAGTCGCTCCAACCCGCACTGGGGCCGCGTGATGGATTACGACCCACTCCCTCTCACTGAGAAGAGGCCTGTGTCCCAGCAGTGGGAACATTATAGGCTGATTATGTATGTTTTATGTAAGCAGTCGCTCCATATAAAATACTAGTATTCAGCTGCATTCGCTTTCAGTTTAACTGAAAGTCAACCTGAACATAGTTAGGAAAAGGCTAGGCAGATGACGTAAAAGTCAAAGCTATTGATTATAAAAGTTCGCGTGCTGTTTCGAAGCGATAAGTTTGCGTGTGAAACGCCCCAGGCTTCTGCTGTAGGTGGCGTTTGAAACGCATTAGAAATGTGTGCTTTGTGCTCTTGGGTTCTTAAGTGATGGTTAATAAGGACGCAAACTTGCGACGTTCAGTCTTTACTTTCGGTTTTTGTTATATCAAATGTAGGTTATAATAATATATACAGAGTAGATTTTTGAGAAGGGGCAGTAAGGTTAGGTATCTTAATCGTTGTAGCTACAGGGAAACGGTCTTAGGAGACTGTCCATAACTTTTAAGACATTTTGATCTGTATTCACAGATTTTGACAAAAAATACAATCAGAAAATGGGCAGTTTTCATAATAACTTTTTTTGATGCCAATCGATCCTGTTTCTTATAAGGATCAAAATACTCTATCGGCCCAACTGATGTCTGAGTACTAGAAAAGTCAGACATCGAAAAAGCCTTTCCCATACATTTCTTAGGAAATGAGATTCCAAACTACTTTTTTTACGATGGATGGACTGGCCCAAAATAAACGAAAAATCTTTTTCCGTATAGGTAAAGGTTTTTGCTGACTTTTGTAGCGGACAGTCTTTTTTAACGTTTCCCATGTAAGTCTGAAAGTTCTAAGATTTGAGGTAGTTTTTTCTCAGATTGTCGGAAATCACAAGCAACAAACTATATTGTTCTTAAAGCAAATAAAATTATAACGCGTATTCGTTCGATGTTGAATTTTTTTGTTTCTTTTCGGCTAATCTGTCCATCATAAAAAGTAAGTTCTGGTTTTTTTCCTACCAAAAGTATCGAAAAAGTTTTTTGCGATTTCTGACTTTTCTAGTACTCAAACCTCAATTGGTCCAATAGAGTGTTTTGATCCTTATAGGAAACAGGACTGATTGGCTTAAAACAGTTTTTTGTCAAAACTGCCCATTTCCTTGCTGACTATAGATTTTTTCAAAATGTGTAAATCATCATCTGCCTAGCCTTTTCCCAACTACGTTGGGGTCGGCTTCCAGTCTTACCGGATACAGCTGAATACCAGTATTTTACATGGAGCAAATGCCTATCTGACCTCCACAACCAGTTACTGGGTAACACGATAGCCCTTGGCAAGACTGGTTGTCAAACTTTCGAGCTTCTGACGACCCGTAACGACTGTCAAAGATCCACAAATGACAGCCGAGACCAACGGCTTAACGTGCTTTCCGAGGCACGGAGGCACTTGGTATGTAAAAATGGTCACCCAACCACGGGCCAACCGCGGCAAGCGTAGCTTAACCTGATCGATCGATCCGTGCGGCTGTTATTACTTAATATAGTATTAGTAAGCAATTAGTTGTTTTATTTAAAAGATGATCATCCTTACTATTACTCAAGATCACACACACATATTTAGATGTCAAATAGTAGTAAACGATACAATACTTAATGTCACTCGTAGGTGACAACATGTTCATATAGCTGCGTAGGTATTACGTGCAGAATTTACAGAACTACATTCACATTTTATCTCCATTCTCCGTATTCGTATTTCGAAAACCACTGTGTCAAATAAACCACTGTCGAATACTAGCCGACACGCTTCAGAGTCTCAGTGGACAACAATTGTTCGAAAGTGAATGAGAATGTCCAACAACGAAGCCACAATTCAGTTTCGTGTAGGCTCGAAACAAAAGGTTTGCTGAGCGGAAACGACCAAGCATTCTGTAAATGCCTCGCCCAAATTAGTTTGCGTTCAAACCGCTTCGTCTGTCCGCGCCCTTATTGTTGTCGCGATAAAAACAGCTAAATATCAAGTAAAATATTTCTGTTCAAATTAAAAGGTAGTTTGATCTTGATTTAATTGGGAGTTATGGTTTGTGGAGCGTGAACACAGGTCATTCGATTCAATGTTAAGTCGTTGCTCGAATAGCATGACGCTATAATGAGGAATAAATGGAGGTCACGGATTGAATTGGAGGTGTATAAATTAATGTTTAAGTTGTTGGTAGATGTATGATAATATTGAGTGCTGCATGCTGAAGATTTGATGTTACATGAACCGTCTGTCAAAAATTAAGGCCTCCAGCCAGGCCATAAACTTATAAACTATTAGTTGGGCGGGCCAACTAATATTCAATGTTAAGTCGTTGCTCGAATAGCATGACGCTATAATGAGGAATAAATGGAGGTCACGGATTGAATTGGAGGTGTATAAATTAATGTTTAAGTTGTTGGTAGATGTATGATAATATTGAGTGCTGCATGCTGAAGATTTGATGTTACATGAACCGTCTGTCAAAAATTAAGGCCTCCAGCCAGGCCATAAACTTATCAACTATTAGTTGGCCCGCCTTCTCTCACAGCTTATATAGTATCTGACGAGCAGCGTGCGGGATGATATATTATTGCTGGAGGATAAAAAATCCTAAAACCTAACAATAGTATCGGAATATATTATTATAATGGAAAACAAAATTACCTACATGCATGCCAAATTTGGAGGCAACTTTAAAGCGAAAATATAAATCGTCTTTATTCGCTCTCTCGTGGGAATTTCGAAAAAATTAGTTACCTAAATAATTACAGGTACGGAAATAAGGTGTTCTTTGAATTAGTAAAGTGTCTTTGGCGACGGTGAAAGTCGAGTTGAGCGTTAACTTATTATAGTTTGTATGGGATTTCCCATACAAACTTTCATCCCTAGTTTACCCTCTTTTGGGATGATTTTTCTAAAACGCTAATATGTTCATCATCTGCCTAACCTTTTCCCAACAATGTTGGGGTCAGCTTCCAGTCTATCCGGTTGCAGCTGAATACCAGTATTTTACATGGAGCGACTGCCTATCTGACCTCCATAACCCAGATACCGGGTATACAAAAAACCCCTTGGTAAGACTGGTTGTCAGACTTTCGGGCTTCTGACGACCCATAACGGCTGTCAAAGATCAACGAATGATAGCTTGGACCAACGGCTTTTTTTTTTGTATGGGAAATCATCAAATAACTTCTCCCGCTCTAGGCGGAGCGGGAGGGTGTGTCAAACTCTTACTGACTAAAACCCACCCGTATTCCTTCCTGTTGCCTGTGTTGCCAGGGGCCTCGGTGACCCTTTAGTACCTTCCCGCGACCCCGGCAGGCATCGGCCCTAGTGGACCCCTAACTTTGTGCTGACGACATCTCTTTGAGGCGCGCGTGGAATACAACGCGCCGTCGACCTGGGCCTGGTCCTTGCCGGACGTTGAGCTACCCATTGCTCACCGTCCGCAAGCCCGCGCCTACGGTGGGCGGAAATCCGCCCGAGATTCCCGACGCCCAGGGCTTCCCCTGCGGCGGCTAGGGGCAAGAGGGCTCGAAATTTGCCTTTCCCTCAACCGTCCCACCGGGACCAACGGCTAAAACGCTCCTAAGTGTAATTATGAATTACCAACCAAAAGACTAAATACCAATTTTCATGGTTTGAACTACAAAACTAACTGGTTTCCCATTCAAACTTTCATCTCCTATTTTACTCCCTTAGGGGAGAGTTTTCTAAAAACGCTGAAACACGTGGTTTTTAATTCTTAATCATAATGCTAAATACCAATTTTTATGGTTTAAACTACAAAACTTTAAAATTTTCCATACAAATTTTCATCCCCTATTTTACTCCCTTAGGGGTTGAATTTCCAAAAATCCTTCCTTATTATTTGTCTACATTATTAAGGAAACCTCTGTGCAAAATTTCAGTTTTCTAGTTCCAAGGGATTGGGCTGGGCATTGATGAGTCCGTCAGTCAGGACTTTTCTTTTTATTAGAGATAATAATTAATCAATGTTCCAATTTTATTGAATCAACACTTTGAAATTATAATGGTTATGACATTATCAATTGCAATTTACAAATATTTATATAATCTTAATCTGACATTATATTAAACTTCATCTCTTGAACTGACATAGGTATAACTTTGACATCAATTAATTAATTTGTTCCTTATAAATTGTAATGCATGAATGAGCTCTTATTTGTTGTTGCTGGCTTTGTTTTTGTTTAATTAAAATGATAACATTTTGCAGGATGAAATTAAATATTTGCACACCATATAAAATGGTAGAATGTAAATGAAGATCATACATTGTAAACCTACATTCTAGCAAATAAATGAATTTGATTTGATTTGATCGACAAGCATGACATTCTTAAGGCTTACACGATGCAATAAAGCGCTACAGCGCTGAACATCGCTGAATGCCGCTTTAACTCAATACACAGTCTATCACCAAAAGGCAACGTCTTAAAATTGACTTTGCCACCGTAACAAGAATCGAATAAGTTTACACAAGCGTTCCGAGTAAATGAGATTCATCCGCGAACATTTTAACACGATAAAGTCACGGTAAATATATTTTCAATATTTTCTTTGATGGAAACAAAATGGAGAGTGTCAAGTAAGTTCAGTTTGCGTGTATCAGTTTTTGAGATGTTTATTTAATGTAAATGTCTGTTCAATCTGCAGGAATTATATTTTTATGCATCGGAATTTCCGTTTTTTTGTCGCGTCGGCACAATCTACACAAAAATATACAACCAGCTTCATCATTCTCCTGCCCTTATCCCAATTTATTTGGGGTCGGCGCAACATCTCTTGTTCTTCCATACTTCTCTATTAGTTGTCATCTCGGTAGTCACCCCCTTTCTAGCCATATCATCTTTCACACAGTCCATCCATCGTTTCTTTGGTCTTCCTCTACTCTTATAGCCACCGACATTCATAATAAAGACTTTCCCCACGACATTTTCCTCATTCCTCCGCATCACATGCCCATACCATGACAACCGATTTCCGCACAACTTTTCAGTCACCGGTGCCACTTTCAGACTTCCTCTTATGTACTCATTTCTTATTTTATCCATTCGTGTCACACCACACATCGCTCTTAGCATTCTCATCTCAGCTGCATGCAATTGCCTTTCATTCATCCCTTTTGTGGCCCAACATTCTGATCCATACAATACAGCAGGTACCATTGTTTTATATATCTTCCCCTTAAGTTTAAGGGGAATGCGGGATTCGCAAATTGTTCCCGTGACTTGCTGCCAGATCTTCCATCCAGTGTTAACTCTTTGCTTAACCATCCGATCCACTTCGCCATCGCTTTGCACGAGTGAACCGAGATACCGAAAGTCAGAACAGACTGGGAGAAGTGCGCCATCAAGCGCTATGGTTCCAGAACAGGAGAGACCGCCGAAATCGCAGAACATATATTCAGTTTTGGTTCTGCTGATTTTCAAGCCAACATTCTCCAACTTCTGTTGCCATTTCTCTAAATTTCTCCAAATATACAACCAGCTTATGCTGTGATAAAAATAGTTTTCTCTACGTAATCAGAAGTTATAAATTGAAGATTTTGTTTATTACCTAACTTCAAACAAATTCTCAATACAACAGATTGTAAGACAGGTCTTATTGTATTGTCGTGCCTTTGTGTTATATAGACTTTCCTTGAATAAACACTTTTTCCGCACCGTAGAAATCCTTCCACAATCTGTCATTTTGTCTTACGTTTTTAACTATATTTGTCTAGTTCCTTTTTATGTAGAAGGATTTCTACGTTGCGATGTTAAAAATGGAGAAACGAAATGTCACTTTGTATAGAAAAAGCTGAATCTGAAGAGTTGTGTGTATTCTTCGTAAAAATAGAAAACGTCATGCTAAGCCTGCTGTTCCTGTCGGAGTCGCGTGGAAGTTCCAAAGGGTTACCAAGGCCCTTTTTTTTTTTTTTTGATGGTGGGAAATCATCAAATAACTTCTCCCGCTCTGGGCGTAGAGGAAGGGTGTGTCAGACTCTTACTGACTAAAACCAACCCGTATTCCTTCTTGTTGCTTGTGTTGCGGGGGCCTCGGTGACCCATAAGTACCTTCCCGCGACCCCAGCAGGCATCGGCCCTAGTAGACCCCTACTTATGTGCTGACGACATCTCTTTGAGGCGCGCGTGGAATACAACGCGCCATCGACCCGGGCCTGGTCCTTACCAGACGGTGAGCTACCCATTGCTCACCGTCCGCAAGCCCGCGCCTAAGGTGGCCGGAAATCCGCCCGGGATTCTCGACGCCCTGGGCGTCTCCTGCGGCGGGCGAGAGGGCACGAAACTTGCCTTTCCCTCAACCGTCCCGCCTCCTCCTTCGCCAGCATTACTGCTTCGCAGGAGGTGACGGCTGCCCATGCCCTCTCGCTCCGTACCATGGCCTGAACCTGGGCGGGACGCGAGAGATCTCTGCCGCCGATCGACTCCACGAGGACACGGCGGTGCTCTGCCCAAGCCGGGCAGACCTCCACCGTATGCTCCACCGTGTCCTCTGGGCGATCCACACAGTGGTGACACCCGGACGTTTCCTCCCGCCTTATCCGACACAGGAACCTCCCGAAACTGCCGTGTCCGGTGAGGACCTGCGTCAGGCGGAAGGTGAGGACGCCGTGGCGCCTCTCCAGCCACTCCTCAAAGAGGGGACTTATTGGTGCAATTGTGGCGTGCCCAGCACTGGGTTGCGACAACCGTACTCTCCATGACGCCATGAGATCCCGCCGGAGCTCCGTCCGTTGTGCCGCGATTTCTCGCGGCAGTGGGCTTACGCCCCGGCGTTTCGCCTCCTCGCGCCACTCCCATACGTGCGCGAGGACTTTTGCCTCCAGATCCCATGGCGGTACCAAGGCCCCTGGCAACACAGGCAACGGAAAGAATACGGGTGGGTTTTAGCCAGTAAGAGTCTGACACACCCTACCGCTCCGCCCAGAGCGGGAGAAGTTATTTGATAATGTCCCACCGCAAAAAAAAAGCCTGCTGTTGCTCCGGAGGGATCCAAATCACGTATACCCGTCACGTTCCAAAAATTTTGATGAAAATGTTAACAAACCGGTTCAGGTTAAATCCTTACACAATCACTCATCGACATAACACAACAACACACTCATCAATATTAGTAACACATTCATTTGTATTTAGAAGGTTTTAACTTTATATTTCACCACTTTAACCAACAATTATTGTTTAAATAGCATTATAAAAATGTAATTTAAAAATCGTGGAAAATAACCTCAAATGTCAAATGAAAAGGTTCATATAAAAGTGATTTAAAATTGCAATAAAAATAGCTAAAAAAAATAAACTTCTAAATAATTTATCATACGTCATAAAAAATCACGCGAAACTTGAAAAAAGAAAAGCAAAACGCACATGATTGGACAACTTAACCTGTGCATTTTTATGTGACTTAAGCTAAATTCCAGGGCCAATTAGTATCTACACAAAATCATTTTAAGCGTACCTTTAATAACGATCTGTCAAAGAAAAGTTATAAAAACATACAAAACCTTTACCACTCCACCACATTCACTACAACGGACCTCAAACAGATTACTTGCGAGATACGCGTCTGAACTAGACGTTATTCTTATCGTCAATCGTAGTCGTCTCATGTGAGGTAGCACTTAATATCAAGTACAGAAGTGAAGGTTACCGAGGTAATATTGTGTCGCACATATTTGAAGCTGCCAAAATTGGCGTGATACGGTTAATAGAATGTCTGGTACGAAAATCGAAGTTGAAGTTTATGTTTAAGATATTGAATATTGATGAAGACGTAGATATTTCGTATGTTTTAGAGAGCGAGTTTATTTTGTAGATAATAGAGCACGATAGTAGATGATTGAACACAGTTTTACTGGTATTTATAATAATAATAATGTTTTATAAAGGCAGGCAGGGGTCATAGTCCAATAAATTTGTGTCTATATTCCGCAATACGACACGGTTGGCGTAATGGCTGAGCGTTCGACTGCTGCGCAGCGTGTCGCGGGTTCGATCCCCGCACGGAACAAATATTTGTATGATCTGCAAGTAATTGTTCCGGGTCTGGGTGTTTGTGTTTGTGAGTTTCTATGTTTGTAAACGCACCCACGATACAGGAAGAAATTCCTAGTGTGGGGCAATGTTTAAAAAAAAAAAAAAATAGTCCTACACCAACCGGGGGTTTTCCTTAGGTGCACTTGCATAGTGTGAACGGGGATAATCGTCGGTAGGTGCCTCATTTCATTAAAAAACGTCGAATGGGCCTCTGCGAATTAGCTTCGGCCCCTAGTACGCCTTCCAATAAAAATAATATAAAAAATTGTACAGTTTTGCTTAAATGTAAATTATATTCCTGAGACTTACGTGCCTAAACTAGGTAATCCGGTGCTTTCAGCGAATAGTGCTAAAATAGTCTTCCATAATTAATGTATAATCTAAATTATACAATAAACAAATAATTTATAATTATGTTGAGTAGCTTAAAATTTAAGAAACACAAGAGCATTTCAGATAACTTTGTATTTTTTGTTAGAAATGCCCTGTACTAAACAAAAAACCGGACAAATGCGAGTTGAACTCGCTTGGTGAGAGTTCCGTACAATGTCTATGTTATCTATCATGTTTTTTTATCCCAACTAGGGCTTTCAATACCGGTATTCCGGGATCCCGTAATACCGTGATCACGGATTTTATATTGGCCTTTTAAAATACCGGTATTGACACCCCAATACCGTGATTACGGTATTACAAACATTAGATCTGAAAATTATGTGATCTTATTTTCACACTTGTTTTCTACTCTCACTGCTTACTACGAGTACTTAGCTAGTTAAACTATACTTAACTTACTTGCATTTCTACAAATAATGATACCTATGTTGATTCTTGATTTATTTTGTTACTTGTTTAGTTTTAGATCTTTTGATTGTTTTTTTATAACTTAATTATTAAGAATGTTACTAAAATGATTACTAAATGATTGCTACTAGCTAGTTAAGGTATACTTTACTTACTTACATTTCTATAAATAATGATACCTATATTGATTTTTACATGAGACATGATGACATTTAGGTAATAATAAGAAATTTATATTTTTTTGATATTCTACAAACAAAGTCTATGTGAAATGCCTTCCTGCAAAAAGAGTAAAATTAATTTTAAGTTTTCATTATGGTCCTAATTCCTAGTCCTACGTAAATATCAACCAATACCAAATTATTATATAAGAATTAAGAAAGCTATGTATGTATAACGTATTTATTTTATTATTTTCAATAAATAAGAACAATAAAGAGTGATTTGAAAATATAAAAAGGCGTATTTTATTGGTTTTATTAATGTTCTAATTTAACTTGCGTTCAATACCGGACTTCCGGTATTGATACCGGGATACCGGTATTGATACCGGTATTGAAAAAATTCGGTCTTTGAAAGCCCTAATCCCAACTTAACATTGTAGTTAAAAAACATGTTCTCTTATACATTCCAACTGCAAATGTAAGTTTGTACGCACAATATTGAGAGATTTATTATTTTTTATTTTATTTTATCACCATAGACTTCTTATAGGTTTTTCTGTAATCTATAGGTAAAGAACAGTAGTTTCAGGAAATAGGGGGGGGGGAGGGGGCTGGTCAATTTTCACATCATCATCATCTGCCTAGCCTTTTTGCGAGCGACTGCCTATCTGACCTCCACAACCCAGTTGCTGGGTACACGACCCCTTGGTAAGACTGGTTTGTCAATTTTCACATATTTTCTTGAATATTTTTAAAACCATTTATTCTTAAATTATAAAAAACATGAGATCCTCATAACAAGCCCTTTCATTTGGTATGTCACACGATACAGTTGGCAAAAAATAAAAAAATTATTAGTTTACTTTACACGTCCGTGTTTGGGTCACAGAAATTCATTATAATGTGTACTAAATTTGAACTTAATCAGTCCAGTAGATTTGGAGCAAATCGGTTGTGGCAGACGGACAAACAGACACACGAGTGACCCTAAAAGCCTTATAGGATCACTCGTGTGTCTAAACGGAACCCTTACAGTATAAGGGTTCCGTTTTTCCATTTGGAGGTACAAAACCCTAAATAAAGGCACAAAAATAACTGGAACTGCTAATGCTAGCTTCGATAAACAGATAGAAGCCAGCGTTTTACATTCATCCATTTTTATTTTCCAAGGCTATTTTTAGCAATCTCTACTAAAATTGAATTCGGCGAAACTTTTATAAGGGAAAGGCAGTGGTGCCGATTCCCTTGTTCACAAATTAAACTAAATTTAAGTTCAGTGCATCTTTTTCTTTCTATTTCATTAAGAAAAGGACAGAAGATAAATTTTAGTTTAGTCCTGTCAAATTAATCAGCGCCTGTCACTACTCCATACAAGTTTAGACGTGATTAAAAACTTGCCTACTAAAATTACGTCAATTTACGTCAAGCGCTGATTAATTTGACAGGACTAAACTAAAATTTATCTTCTATCCTTTTCTTAATGAAATAGAAAGAAAAAGATGCACTGAACTTAAATTTAGTTTAGTTTGTGAACAAGGGAATCGGCGCCAATGTCTATCCATCTGTCAGTTTACATTTCGACACGTTCGGCTCTCCTTTGGGACCGGGCAGGGCCTTCTTTAATCTATTGGAGGGCCTGGGCACTTTAGGATATGGAGAATACAAGATGCAAGAGCGAGCTCGAAATTTATAGCATCCTGCCTCGGATAGGACTTCTTTTGACCATTCATACAGAAATAGTAGTTACTTTATCAACTTATGCAGAAAAGTTAGCTAACTAACTAGGAAAAAGTAGGTTGTGAAAATTTTAGCACCCCGTCTTTTTTTTTTTTTGAGGGTGGGAATTCATCACATAAATCAAAGGGAGGGGAAGATTTTTTTAAAATAATTTACAACAATGTTGATATCAAACAAAAGCTAGTAATGAGTCAATTCCATATATAATTATTGTATATAGTAATAAAACTAAAAAGCATGAAATAAAAAAAATATTTAAAAACCAAAAAACCCGACTGCAAAAACACATAACTGAAAAAAGAAAAACAAGTATTTAAAACCTATAGAATTTTGGTATCGCAGGCGCGGGACAAACCAATAATAACCTGAAATATGGTGTATTTTTTGTTTGTCTCCCTGGCGATACCAAAATACTATAGGTTATAATTAAAGGCATCTGGGACATTCAAACTTTGTCTGTAATGTGAACATCGCAACTGCAATGCAAATCGACAATGTAGGTACAAGTACGATCGCAAATGTACAAGTGGTCACTTATCATCGGGCCTCATCATCTGTCTAGCCTTTTCCCAACTACGTATGTTGGAGTCGATTTCCAGTCTTACCGGAATTAACCGGATACAGCTGAATACCAGTATTTTTTTTACTTATCATCGGGCGTACTGTTTATTAACCAAATACTTAGAAACAATAATTTCTTTGTAATACATTTCAATGTAAGTACAAGTCTTATCATCATGGCAGCCTTAAAAATAAAGTACGTTGGTCTTACAGCTCCTAAACCAGCTCGGTTAGTCCGTAGAGATTATTTTCGATTAAATATTTTAAGTCACGTCACAAAGTTCCTAAAAGCAAATTTTCTGGATCACTGGACAAAATAATGCTTAAAGATTGGGTCCATCGATATGAATAAAAGTGAGATTCGTTTTAGATCAGGAGTTCATGGCATTGAGTGATTATTCAATGTGAAAAGCCTGTACTGGTAGACTGACGACAATTCTAATTTTAACTATTCCTTAGTGGTTTTTGTGGACAGCATATTAATTCAGATTTGTTACAATAAGTTGTATGTATAATATTATGTTAATAGCAATCCTGTCATTTGTTTTAAATAGGTTTTTGTTTTTATTTTTTATTTTATATTTTATACATATTTATCTTTTATATAGATTCAAGTACCTGGTACTTGTTGACAGGCCTACCCTGTCCTCCCATACTTACCTATTAACACTGTAATTCGAAAACATTGTAAAAGACTTATTCTTTTTAAAAGAGTAACCGTGGAGTTTCTTGCTGGCACTTCTTCATAAAAAACCGGCCAGGTGCATGTTGGACTACGCATATTGAAGGGTTCCGCAGTTGGGATTACTTGGGGCGAATTTTTTCCAAATACAAACTTAACATTGTAGTTGAAAAACCTGTTCTCCCATACATCGATATATGCTCCGGTCAATTCTTCAACTGCAAATTTAAATCGACTATAACTCGTTAATTTGTAAAGCCTGCTTAGCAGTGATAGTTTTCCTTTTAATTTCATTATATGTACTGTAACTGCCATGAATTTTTTCACATCTCCATAAACAACCGTTTAGCTGACTCGACTTAACAAAAATTAGCACTTGAATGCTTAATATTACGCAATTGGATCCTTGAATCAAAAAGTGGTGTTCACAGACCCGCAATATTTTTAAACGGCCTATCCAACGATAACCCACACCATGGGATAGACGAGAAAAAAATATCATCCCCACATATTACGTGCAAGGTACGCTAAAAAATGTCTTTTTCAAGATTTTATTTTAGCACTTTGTCGACGTATATGTATATCTATGCCAAATTACAGCTTTCTAGTACCAAGCGTCTCTGAGATACAGAGGGGTCAGACAGACAGACAGACGGACATGGCGAAACTATAACTGGGTTCCTGGTTTACTACGGAACCCTAAAAATGACCAATCGGAACCGTGAACCTTGGTTTTGACGTTTCATAAGTCATGTAGGTTTATGTTAAATAAAATATTTATTTTGATTTGACTGATTAAAATCTACATCATACAAATACAATCCACTGCTTGAAAGATAATTCGGGAAAAGCGAAAGCGCTTTTTTCTATGGGATTTTTATATGAACTCAAGACCACAGGCCAACGTCTTGAACGAGCTGGTATAGCTATCTTAATGATTTTTATTTCTACACCTTACTGGAACAAGGACGGAATTTTTATATTTAATTTGTAACTCAGTAGGTTTTAACCTTATAAAAACCAATGCTTGGCGTGATTAATTTTCCTAATAAAATCAAGCAACGATAAGTCTCTCTTTTGTAAACTACCGACTATTATAGGCATAACCTAGAACTTTCTTAAGAATGTGAAACCTTTCTCCTCCGGTGCTATAATCCTAATACCCTCGTTACTCGTTATCACGTCGTAAATTATTACTTTACTTAGTCTCCCTTAAAAAATCTTAGGGGGATACGAAATATGCTTTTCTTATTTTTGCTCTTTAGTTTTATGTTTACAAAGTGGTTAACCTTTGTAATGTAAATGTCTACTAAATGAATGTGACCACTCAGACCAAGACCATTTTAAGGGTTCCGAACCCAAAAGGTAAAATGGGACCCAATTACTAAGACTCCGCTGTCCGTCTGTCACCAGACTGTATCTCATGAACCGTGATAGTAAGACAGTTGAAAATTTCACAGATTATGTATTTCTGTTGCCGCTATAACAAAAAAAAACAGAATAAAATAAATATTTAAGGGGCTCCCATACAACAGACATGGTTTTTTTGCCGTTTTTTATAGATAATGGTACGGAACCCTTCGTGCACGAGTCCTACTCGCATTTGGCTGGTTTTTTTAACTAAGTAGGTAGGAAGTACTTTATACCACCCAACCCCTACAAATGGAGAAATTACTGTTCAATAACTTTTAAAGGATTACATTATAGACTATTCTTTTCTATAATAGAATAGAATAGAATGTAATATAATAGAACAGAATAGAATACTCTTTATGTACACCATAAAAATTACAAATACAAATGTTGAAATTTTACATTATATCTATTATGATAAATTGTATTATACCTATTTTAGCGTGATTGAAATGAAGAAAACACTCACCACATTCGATACGTATAATTATGTAAAAAAAAAAACTGAACCAAAACTAAAAATATCACTCGGTTTAAAAAGGATTCCTGAAGCTAAAAACAGATATTTGAGTAAAATTAGATTTCACGGACTATGATTTACAACGCGCGAGTTTAGAACTTAAAGCTTATAAGTCCTACCGCAATGGTTGCAATCATCCTCGGATATACGCTTCAAAGTTGGGGTTAAATGTAACCCCAAAAACCCACAGTGCTAAGCTCTAAACCATGGTCGTGGTACAGACTTAATAAGGAAAAGATTACCTAAAACTGACGCGCGTTAGAAACCTACAAATTTAAGTCAAATTACAATGAAGTATGAAAACAATAAAAGAAATGATCTGGATCACAATTCTGAAGCGATGTAGCGTAGATATCACCGAAACTCCACGGGTTAAAAGATTTCGGTTGTTAGTTCCGGGAATTACGTCTTTTGATCTGATCTCACACCTTTATCAGACGTATATATGAAGATATTTGGTAAAAAAAGAAGGCCAAAAAAAGGCTGGCTTGATGAACTTTCCTACAACAAAACATAAGCGAATACGTCATCGAGCCACAAGTCTGTTGTTAAAAAGAGAATAGAAAAAGAAATAAGAAAATTTGCATACCAGTTCCTGGAGAGAAAATACGCCTGGCTCGATAAAGCAAGCGAAGACGAACGTCTCTAGTTAAACACAGGCAGAGAGCACCAGAAATATCTCAGGAATAAAAGTGTTGTCAAAAATATGACCTTCCAGTCCGGAGCGATGATGAGGAATCAGCCCCCAGACTAAATTTTCTGACAAGCAAAAAGAATTTTGAAAAATTCGAACGTACAAAAGAAAATAAAAACATAATAATAGGACCGAACTCGCAAGAAAGGTTGAATAAGTGGTGGCTACAAAGAGTATAAATACCATCAAAAATATTACTATTTTTTTCTTAGTACTATTTTTTTTGTCTTTTAAGTAAGACTACGGGGTCTTCATTAGATTAAGATTTAAAAATGCAAAAAGGGGGGCGGGCCTTAGAATGTGCAAAAATAATGGGTACGAAAATAATCCATTATAAAATTATCACACACAGCATGCATTAAATTAACCAGTTCTCTTACATACATCTTGAACATCTGAGTTACCCCTCATTCCTTCAAACCCACTTAGATTCGACTAAGTTTTGTAACAGCCAACTCATCGATTTCAAAATATCTCGTCTAGAGTCTAGGAACCCCCGACCTACAAATTAAATCAAGTATGTCTAGCTTCACAACTCTTCTACGAATCTACCGAGAAATCTATTTTTCCATCTACGTCCATATCTGTAGATACAGGACGGCCGTGTTCGTTCGTGGGTCGTTATAAATGAAGGTTGTATGAGATCGTACGCCATTTGGTTCGAGGTTAGGGACCCACTACGTTTTTTATTGGCATAAAATATCTTGCTCGGAAAATGTCTTCAGTCGTAACACAGCATGTTTCGACGGACACTCTGTGAGTACTTAGGAACTGCATTTCTTTTGCTTGTTTAGAGAAGAGATCTATTAGTACCCATTACGGTTTATTTTATTTTGTTTGTTCCCTTATTTGCAAGACAATATTTTTTTGAAAATGTTAATAATATTTATTCATAAATGCTATGAATTATCCAAACATTCCTGCAAACAGTACAATGTTGCTCCATTTTAAGAAACACGTGTTTCTTTCGTATTACAAAGCGGGCCCTAAATAAAAATACACGATAAATGATATAAGTGTAACAAGCCAAATAGCCAAATGGCTACTTGCAAGGTCAAGAATCTGTTACCGAGGCCCCTGGCAACACAGGCAACGGAAGGAATACGGGTGGGTTTTAGTCAGTAAGAGTCTGACACACCCTCCCACTCCGCCCAGAGCGGGAGAAGCTATTTGATAATTTCCCACCCAAAAAAAAAAGACTCCCCAACAAACATACAAATCTCTCATTTATTTATCAGTCTTTTTGTTACATATTCGTTATTATTTTTATCTGACACAATAGACACGTTGCAGTATAAAAATCATGATGATGATTTACATCCGTCACTTCACACTTCAGGTCCAGCGTCAGGCACTAGTTGTCTGGCATTTTTGCTGAATTAGGCCTTTTTGGCGCAGCCGTGAGGCACACTTTCCTGCTAATTTCTTACATCGTACTTTACACTTTTTATTTGACTTTTATACATTTTTTTTAATCTGCTGTACTTTATATTGTGTGCCTTTTAGTATGTGCTAAATAAATGTATTTTCTTTCTTTCATTCAAATATAACTTTACCTTTACCCAACACTTTCATACAATGGCCAAAATATGCGGCATCATAACTCTCACATACCACGAGATTGGCAGACATCTTGAAGTTTAAATCCATCTCAGTTATGTGGTATATGCTCAGGTAAGCAGCTTTCCCTTTGTGGCCAGGATCAAAGGATGTACCTGGGTCGGTGCGGATTAATACGACCTATTCAATAGTATATGCGAGATAGATGTGACTAGATGGGGCATGGAATAAGTTTGATTATAATTGATGGGTTAAAAAAAAAGTCTTTAATCCTCATTCAAACTTTTGATAAAACACTAGTGACCCAACCTTGCTTCGCAACGACGCGATCTGTTAATGTAGCATAACGACATGTCAAAACATAGAGATTTATCTGCTATATTTAAGTTAAATATAAATGTATTATACTTCTAAACTCTCCGGAATAAATTCTCTAAATTAAAATTCATTATGCGACTTTGTTTGACAATTTGTATAGATAAAGATGTTATATATTACTCTATTTTGACAGCGATTTCTAATAAACCACCCACAACGTTTAAAATGTAATCCTTGCCACTTCTAGTGCCCATTCATCCGTAATCTAATACGACCCACAATCTACAGAGATCGGATTATGACACTTAAATACGGGTCCTTTGATAACCGCAGCTGTTTCGGTATCAGGATTAATATTGGAGTTTTTATGTCAGCGTGCTCTTATTTCATGTTCTTAATGCGTTCTATTTCTTTTATTCTTTATTAATTCTGTATCATATCTGTAGTAAATTGTATTTTTGGGTAGTAATTTCGATTCACGCATTCTGTCCTTTGACGCAAGAGATCAAACTTTTTGAAACTAACTTTTATAGTTTAAAAATATTAGGGATTAGGTGATGACGATGGGCGAGAACTAGCAAGCAGAAAGTTGATGCATTTGCAACGCATTTAGAGGAAGTGCACACACCAAACAAGTGTCACCAAGTTGTCACACCTAACAAGGCAAAGCCTGGTTCTAATGATTCTGGTATTGAAGCCATATTAAATCATCAGTACCAACTTGATCTACCCATTCGACCTATAACTCTCAAGGAAGTAAATCGGCAGATAATAAAGCGAGACATCAAAAAAACACCCGGTATCAATCTTATCACTAAGGAAGTTCTAAGAGAACTACCAAAGAAAGGAATTATCTTCCTGGCGATACTCTTTATTGGTATAATAAGAACAATATACTTTCCAGCACTATGGAAAGTCTTCCAAACTGACTGACTAACAGACTGATTCATGACAAAGGCAAACCAGAGCATGTGGTAACCTCATATAGACCCATCAGTTTATGCGTGTAATATCACTATTCGAAAAACTACAACTGAACAGAATGCTATTACAATTACTCCATAGGTCTATCACATTTGACCATCAATTTGGCTTCGGAAGAAACACGCTACGATAGAACAAGACCACAGGATCTACAACCAATGGGTAGCTCACCGTCCGGTAAGGACCAGGCCCGGGTCGACGGCGCGTCGTATTCCACGCGCGCCTCAAAGAGATGTCGTCAGCACAGAGTAGGGGTCCACTAGGGCCGATGCCTGCCGGGGTCGCGGGAAGGTACTTATGGGTCACCGAGGCCCCCGCAACACAGGCAACAGGAAGGAATACGGGTGGGTTTTAGTCAGTAAGAGTCTGACACACCCTCCCGCTCCGCCCAGAGCGGGAGAAGTTATTTGATGATTTCCCACCCCAAAAAAAAAAAAAAAAAAGGATCTACAACTAAATAAGAAAGTCTTTGGAAGATAAAGAATATTGCTGGGCTGCATTTTCGGATAAACAGCAGGCCTTTGAAAGGGCGCGGTGCCATCACCGCGGGTTACTCTGTAAGATCAAAACATCCTTACCCGACACGTACTACGAACTGATTGAATCTTACCTCTCTGACAGAACTTTTCAAGTTAAGGAAAGAGACGTTACCTCCTCTTTCCACAAAATAAGTGCAGGAGTACACCAGGGCTCTGTACGGGGACCGGTATTGTAGCGAAAAACTGCATATTGCAGCGTTGAACCTCTGCGGTCTAAATCTATCAGTTTACTTTTCTAGCTGGCCTCATTTTTTATTCATAATTTTTCTGATTATTTAATTTAAATATGACTAAAAAAATAAGTCAGTCGTGTAAAAATACCTATTGGAACAAGTCACTGAATAAAATGTTGGTATACAATGTGAAATTAAAAGCTATATCCTATTGATTACTGCAGTGCGGTTACGATTGGTGCGAGATTCTTTCGTCTAATGGTACGTATTCTATGACACGGTTCTACACCCTTTTCTCAACATATGCTTTAGTTTTTTTCTCTGGTCTAAACCCTTTCTTACTTGTCGTAGCTATAAGACCAGTTGAAAGAGCCACTTTTGGCCTGTCTTACCGGGTACCGATCACGCGGTTTATTTTACCAGCCGCATTACTTGAAGTTCGACACTGACGTGTCCGTTTCAGTGTGTGGGGGTAACCAGGTGGGCTACGCCTGAGGGTCCAGTTTGCTGTACGGCGTATCGCCTACAGTCGGTCGAGGCACTCCACAGATCGGTCGGTGGATGCAGTCCACCTGGAGTAGATTATTCTAAGCCAACGTACTTGCTTATTTTAGTTACCAGTACTCGTAGACTTTTTATTTTAGCATACATGTTGTTTTTTTTAAAAGAAACCAGGACTATATATACCGGGACCACTTAGGTTCATCTTTATTAGACGTGTTGTTTACGAAATTAGTGGACGCGGACCTAGAGGCCAGTTTCAATCGTTTCGCGGTCTCCGAAACCAAATACGTAACTAAAATTTGACCTTCTTTAGTTCTGTAAGTTTTCTCGTAAACCTTTCTTTTCATTTTGAGATAAATTACCTATTACACGACTAATTCAATCACATAAGTATTTTTCTGCCCTGTTATTAAATTTTTTTTGATACGATGGTTTTAAGATTAAATAAGATAAGATAATATTTATTTGCTTAAACATGTGTCATACACACAAGAAAAGACATCATTGCAAGATGGTAACAACATTACTCGTATTAGGTGCAGACATGTCTGTCACATGATGTGACGTGCAAATGTCAAGAAATATTATTTGTAAAACATTCTCTTAAAATAACAATAAAATAAGTATTTAAAGAATAGACTTTTATACAATAATCATGTTAAGACGCTGACAACACCTTAACCGCGGTCACTGTCAGATTGCATAGAAAAGAAAGAGAAGCGCGATCACACAACGCTTGTAATTTATTGCAAAATATGAAGCAATTATCTATTTACTCAAAATTGAGTTGAGTAATCGAAAATAAAAAACAACCAAGTTCTGCTTTCAAATAAGACGTTCTTGTTAATAATTAAATACGTAACGTATGTTGATATTTAATACAGATATTTTGGATTATAACTCAAGGTAAGAGGTTAGTTTAACGTTAGTTTGTATCGAGATTTTTTTTTCAAAACGTGTTTTGGGAACAACCAAGTTCTGGGAAATATGTTCAAAATTAACATATATTTTTTTCCACTACCACAAACTATACAGATTTGGCAATTTTTTTTCTTAAGAGAAGTCTATTTTTGTCAATTGGGTCTTGTCAGCGCCTTAACAATAAAAAAAAAGATCCAAATATAATTGAACTATGTCATTGTAAATTAACAAACACAAAATAATAAATAAATAAATAATCAAATCAAATAAGCTACTATATCAATACAAATCTTTCCTTTAGAAACTCGTTACTGTTATAGTATGCTTTATTTACTAAATATGTCTTAAATTTTCTTTTCAAGTGTTTATTATTAAGCTCCTTCCAACTTTTTGGCAACTTATCGAAAAAATTGGAGCCATATGAAAAACACTTTTGCGCATAATTCCTACAGGGAAGTATGGGGACCAAACCAAACTATGTGTACGTACACATAGTTGGGTTTGGTCACGCCTGTTCCTGGGAAATTGATCTGCTCTGCGCGGAAATAATTTAGGATTGTTCTTGACAAACATAACGGTTTCAAGAATATATACGGATGGCAATATTAAAATTTTATGCATTATAAAATAGAGCTTGCAGCTGTCCATGGTTTTCAAATGAAACGTTCCTCTAAGGTATCTCTTTTTTATATATAATATAATAATAAATGAATGTATGTTAAAGTGATGAAACAGTATTTTTATTTCACTACAATATGTAGAACGGTTTAGAGCACGCTTACATAATCATCCTTAGTGAAAGCGCTTATAAAGCCGGATCATAAAAGCCAGCTGAAAAAGTTAAGTTCAAGGTCTACCTTGCCAATGGGAAATCTCACTAAAGAAACCACTCAACACTATCAAATCCAACAGCAAATCTGTGCATAGTCCAGGGACTGATCGCAGAACTTACAAAAAAGAAACTCATATCAGCGACAACCAATGTTAAAAACTTGTCAAAAATGTATCTAAATTAAAGGTATTTTTTACAGATTGAGACTTTTTTTTTAGAGTTTTTGAGTTTAGAATGCGAGTTTTCTTAAAACAACATAACATCACGCCTGTATTCTCTTAGGGGCTAGGCAGAGGTGTACCTATAGTGGGTGGGTGGGTGTTTTCTTAAAAATGATTTGATGCATGCTTTAGATCAGGGATCCCCAAACTATTTTGGACAAGTGACCCCTTTTCTAAAATGAACTCTTACCTCAGACCCCCATGGCCAAATTACCTACTTTTAAGATCAACCCCCTTATTCATAATGGTCCGCTAACTTAAAACAGCTGCTACAGAGTGTCATTTTTCATTCTGACTTAGGTCAATAGAAGAAGACAGAGTGAGAATTAGCAATGCTTTAAGTTAGCAGACTATTATGAATAAGGGGACCTATCTTTAGTTTTTTCCTATTGATAAAAAATACCTAGGTACTAAGGTACCAATTGGAAAACTTTGCAATAAAAAGACATACAATTCAGTAAATATCAAGTTTAATTTATAATGATTATTACAAATTAGGTACTTAAAGAATCTTAAGTAGGTAGGAAATTATATTTAAAAAAAGTATTAATTCGCAAAGAGAAAATAAAACATTCAGTGTGATGGATGAACCTGGTGACTATCTACCAATCTAGCTACATCCGGTTCAATATTGGTGAGTTGCAGCCTTAAATCTCCACGTTCGTTGATTTTCAAGCAGTTTCTTTGTTTCGTCAAAATGTTTGTTACCACAATGAAGCTTTTTCGACTAGGTATGATGATGGAAAAGCGATAAGGTATTTTTCAGCAATGTCCCAGAATGTAGGATACTGTGTTTCAATGTTGCGTTGCAACCAGAACTTCTGATAGCCTTGCTTGAACTTCTGCTTAAGCTCTTCGTCTGTGCTGATGGTAACCAACTCTTTTTGCATTATCACATTGGCTTCTTCTATGGCTGTGGTATTGTACGGATTTATTATCCATTGAGGAATTTGTAAATTTAAAAGATCCTCAAACCTCTCCGTAAAATCCTTGTGTAATGCGTCCAAGTGAGTGACATATAATAAAATGCCATCATCTTGAAGCATTTCTGGTAATTTTGACAAATGCAGAAACTGCGAATATTCTTTTCTGCCTAAATTTTGTTTATAAAGGATTAGTTTACCCACGAAGGCCAATATTATTGATTTTGTTTTAATCAAGTTAAGATCGTCACCCTGCAGCTGCAAATTAACTTTGTTGAACATTCCAAAGATATCAGTCGAGTAATAAATATCTGTTTTACAATTGTTCAGATTTTCTTTCAAATTCGGATCTTTTTCTTGTAAAAACTCCAACACCGATTCAAAAATGGCTGAAAATCTTTCTAAGCATAAGCCTCTTGATAGCCAGCGAACTTCAGTGTGCAGAAGTAATCGAGTAAAGACTTCGTCGTTTTCCTGACATAGCTGAGCAATTAATCGAGAGTTCAAAGAATTGCTTCGAATCTTGTTGATAGCATTTATTACATATTGTAAAGACTTATGTAATCTAGGACTCAGCTTTTTGCTACTAAATGCTGCCTGTGAATCACGCAGTGAATGACCAGTACATCAGGCAGTTGTCGCTTTAAGTGAGCTATAAAACCACGATGACGACCAACCATAGACGTGCACCATCAGTCGCAACAGAAACAATGTTCTTCCATGGAATAGCTTTGTCAGTAAAAAATGTTCCACGGCCTGAAAAATCGATTCTCCTCTGGTATCAGTCTCTAAATATGTAGCAAAAAGCAGTTCTTGGCACATATTTTCATCTTTGATATATCGAACATATCCTAACAACAGAGCTTCATTGCCGGGTAATGTAGACTCGTCCAACTGGAGAGAGAATCTGTTGGTCTGTAAGAACTTGCATAAAATGTTTTCCACATCGCGTCCCATCTCGTCTATGCGTCTCTGAACGGTGTTATTGCTCAAAGGTATTCTCTTTAAAATATCATGTGCGGGTTTGTGCAATACATTGTTAAGGACCTCCGCAATGGCTGGTAAGATAAGCTGCTCTCCAATTGTGTGGGGTTTCCCCGACTTCGCTATTAGTAAAGATATATTATAGGATGCTCGTAAACCATCATCGTCTTTAATAGATGATGACGCAAACATCGATCTTATGGATGGCCTTTTGTCTAGTTTTTCTTTAAGTGCTTGAAAAAATGACAAGGGCTTACTTTTTTTGTCAGCATGTACTCTTGATAAGTGGTCATGCATTTTTGAAGGCTTCATGGCATCGTTACTGAATACTTTTTCACATATGAGACACATCGGCAAGTGTTGATTTATTGGAGATCCGAACTTCAAGTAGTCCAAACTGTATTGTCTGCATTTTTTTTTCGTGTCCGCCATCATAAAACTCTCGGTAATCCTGCAAATAAAAAAATAAGAAACTACCTAAATAAAATAAAAAACCTTTCAATAAAATAACTTTGTAATCTCTTGAAATAAATGAGTACTTATATGAGTTATTATCGTTCAAGCTCCAACGAATTTGAAAACGCAAATGAAATTTCAACCTAAGTGCAAGCTCGTTAAATAGTAAAATATCAGGAACATGTTTGGACTTGCAACTTGATCATGAATTCGTTCGTGTTAAATCGCGTAAGCGTCAAATAGAGAGCAAGTCAAAACGCGCCTGAAAGACGTACGCTCGAACTCATTATCTTGCACAAACTTGTCCACACTGACTTGCTGAGTTTTTCATCTTGTACGAACTTGAGACTTTACATTAGTAAAACAATGCTATTTCCTACAAAAATATTAATTATTCTTAGTACACGTAACACAACATAAACAATACAGTACCTACCTACCTATCTTGAAAGTTTTAAATAAGAACTTGTGTTAATTTAATAGGGGTCGATTTTTAGACCTCGTCGACCCCCAAAATCAGTTATCGTTTATATCGTCCCCTAGGAAAACGATATTGACCCCAAGGGGTCGACCACTTTGGGAATCCCTGCTTTAGATACATTATATGTAAGTATTACACGATTCTTTCTTTCACTCAACAATTTGCTTCACAAGCAAATTTCTTCACATTTCACTACCAACCGATTTCATTCAAGTGCTGTTTTATATCTTACTGCCTCTCTCAAAGAAACATCTCAACCAATTTGCCGTGAGGCGAACTACATTTCACCTGCTCCACATTCTGAAAGCTCCACGAAATATCTATATTTAAAGCTACATTCTTACTCGCTTCACATTTCCATGTACTACCTAAACCTCAGTTCCGACATGACATGTCGTCAGAATGTAGGTACAGTTGTGACGTCATATTATACAGTACAGTACAGGTACAGTGGCGACCTCATTACGGATGCGTGCAAATAGGCCGGCAAACAGTCTTCGTGTGTTGTTTGTTTCGAAATTATCTTGGAACAGGACGTATAGGGGTTGTTCTGTCTTACATAAATGTTGTCACGTGCCATTAGATGTTAAAGGTCAAGAGAAGGTTTTTGAAGTTTTCTGTTAAGTACAGTTACCTACATAATATTCCTACAATTTTCAGCAGCCCTGACGAACGCTATGTTAAAAGTCAGCATTTTCCCCAAAAAATGCGCAACTTCAAAAATAAAACTTGAAGTACGGAAAGCTGCAGAAATGATAAAACTGAATGCATTATAAACAAAAACTTTAAAAAACGTAACCGTTTACTTGAAAGGACGAAGTTGAGGATTTATTTTTCGTAGTCAAAATTTCCTTAGCTGTTAAAGGCAAGCAGGTACCAATCCTCCGTGGAACCTACAGAAAAACGGCCTTAGGAGAGACGCTTACTGCCCCGTCTCAAAAATGAACCCTGTTTATTGCGGATAGCTAGACGTTCTTAAGTACTACCCTCTCATATATATTACCTAGCCCAGCAGGATACCTAGACCTCTTCATCTCCCAGTTAAACCTACCACATATAGCTGTCCCATAAATTGTCTAAGATGTCGGACAGCGAATTAATTAATTTATGTAAACTTAGTTCAGTAACTAGTTGTGAGTGAGCGTTCTTGAATGTTCGGTCATTAATCCACGCCGGGTGCTGCGTCCAAGTTATTGCACCGTTTGAGATTCAAGGAGGCTGTTAATGCTTTAAGTCATAGTCTTGCCGATGGTTTTGTTTTAATAAGGTTTTGTATTGAGTTTTTTGAAATTGTGATGATATGGACTGTAATACTTGGGACATACTGAAAGTTTCTGGAACTGGCCACTTACAATAAATAAAAAAAAAAACGATTTTCGCTGTGGCTTAAGTCAAGAAGAGAGTTTCCAGAGAATTCAATTGGCATTTCGTGATGTAGCCCCGTGTTGAGCTCTGTGTATTCGTAGTTTCGTTAATTTAGACGTGGACGTGATCATCTCTATGACGATATACGTGAAGGTCGGCCGATAGCGGTAGTTACAGAATACAATATTGATACCGTAGGACAACTGATTGAAACTGACAAAAAAATTACTTGTCACCAAATTCGTACTGTATTAAGCATTGAATGAGCCAAGTGCAAAACATTTTGCATATACATCTTAAGGTTCGGAAGCTTTGCACTCGACGGATACCGCATGATTTAATGAAAGACCAGAAACGACTGCGTGTCGAGTGGTGCTGTAAAATGATAAAAAAGTTTAATCGAAGACAGTCATTGGCTGTCTATAATATCCTGACAGGTGACGAAACCTGGGTGTACTGCTTTCAACCGGAAAAAAAGAAAATTGTTGTTTCTTTTTTCGGCAAATCAGGACATTACACAGTAGTGTCGCTTGAATCCCAAAGTACAGTGACTGCAGATTGGTACGTCAAACGTCCTCGAAGCAATGTCGTCCTTCACCACGATAACGCGTACTCACATTCCGATAAGGTTACAGAAGCGTATTTGAAGGCTTCAAATGTAGAACTGATGACACATCCACCATAGAGCCCAGACCTCGCATCTTGGACGGTGAGCAATGGGTAGCTCACCGTCCAAGGACCAGGCCCGGGTCGACGGCGCTTTGTATCCCACGCGCGCCTCTAAGAGATGTCGTTAGGACAAGTGTAAGGGTCCCTAGGGCCGATGCCTGCCGGGGTCGCGTGGCAGTCCAAAAGGGTTACCGAGGCCCTGGCAACACAGGCAACACGGAAGGAATACGGGTGGGTTTTAGTCAGTAAGAGTCTGACACACCCTCCCGCTGCGCCCAGAGCGGGAGAAGTTATTTGATGATTTCCCACCCAAAAAAAAAACAAAATAAAAAGACCTCGCATCTTGAGACTTCTTATCGTTTCTTAAAATTATAGACAAGTTTAGAGTCACACGTTTTACGAGCCCCCTGAATCGGCAGTGAATGCGTTCTACGAAGCCATTGAAGTGGTCCCTAAGGAAGACAAGCCCAACTGCTTCTTTCAATGGTTCCAGCGATTGCAAAAAAGTATAAATTGGGAATCCTTTATTCGTCCAGAGAGCATATCTCTATTATATTACTTAATCTCTATTTTTAAGTAGGATGGCATTCATAACTCAGTTTCGACCAAAATGTCGCTTATTACCTTTTAACTGTCGATATATAATGTATATTCTACTTTGTTTTTGTTTTTAGTGTTGTTATGTGGTTGGAGAGTTATTGGTTTCAAAATTATAGAAACTTCAAAAAACTTACAAAATCAAAAATCATTTATTCAAATTAGACTGAGAATCAGGAATTTTTGCCCATCAAAATTATACAACGGGAGTCTTTCACCACTCATTAGTACTTGAGCTGGGTAATAGTTTTTTTTTTGGATTTAAATCAAGTTTGACACTGTAGGCGGCCACATACCCACATAAATGATTTCCAAAGGCCTCTCGGCGCACATTAGTCATAGACTACGAAGCTCAGAAAACATCGGAAAACATTGAGAGGAAACCGGCATGTCCTAGAACCTAAATTCGAAGACATGTGACATCCACGGACCCGCACTGGGCCCGCGTGGTGGATTACGGCCCACGCCCTCGCACCGAGAGAAGGAAGTCCAATAAACCCTATGGCTTATCTCGTAATCTGCTATTGTGATGCTATTAACACAACAGCAGATTCATATCACAATACCAACAAAAAATGCAAAACACATTAGCTGACTGTCCTTTTTCCCTGTACAGTCGCATCAGAAATAGGCTTTTGTTACGATAAAGTGCTAACTGTGCTGACTGTATTCGAGTGTATTTACATAATTTCATTCGGTTTAACGTACGCATAGTCGAGTTTTTCGACAATTGTTGGTACAGAACTTGACTGTTGGTGCTTATTTTTTATTTTGTTAAAAGTTTTTGTATTTTGTGAGTCAAATATGGAAATGAAAAAATCCGGACAAGTGCGAGTTGAACTTGTTCGGTACAATAAATATGTTATCTACCATGTTTTTTTACTCTAAGATAATTTATCTCAAGAACAAACTTACATTGCAGTTGGAATGTACGCACAATATTGAGAGATTTACCATGTTATTTTAACACCATAGACTTCTTATATGTTTTCCTGTAATCTATAAGTAAAGAGGTATGCTCTTTTTTTTCATAATTTTCAGCTCAGTAGTTTCGGAGATACGTGGTATTTTTTATTTTCCTAAATAATTTTAAAAATATTTATTTAATCATTATAAAAAAAATATTTAAAGCTCCCACAACAAGTTCTTTCATCTGATATGTCATATGATACAGTTTGCATTATTTATATTTTCTCTTTATTTATAGTATTGAATCAAGAGAAACTAGAATTCGTCGATAAAACTGTTTTCCTGGGGATCACGCTCGACTCAAGGCTACAATGGGGTCCTCATTTAACATCTCTTGCAGGACGGCTAAGTTCAGCGGCATATGCTGTCAGAAAAATCCGTCAATTTACTGATGTAGATACCGCGAGGCTATTCTATTTTAGTTACTTTCATAGTATCATGTCTTACGGTATTTTACTTTGGGGACGGGCTGCAGACATCGAATCAATTTTTATTCTGCAGAAAAGAGCTATCAGAGCCATTTATAATCTCCGCAGGCGCGATTCTCTAAGGGACCGGTTTAAGGACATTAACATCATGACGGTACCTTGTCAATATATCTACGAAAACATCATGTACCTAAGAAAAAAATTACATCATTTTAGTAAAAGAGGTGAAAGGCATAATTATAGTACTAGAAATAGGGACCTATTATCTCAGCCAGGTTTCAGACTGGCTAAAGTAGACTCATCTTTCATGGGGTACTGTTTAAAATGTTACAATAAAATTCCACCCCACATACTTCAACTGAATGAAATGAAATTCAAATCTTGTATCAAACGCACACTATGCAGGCAGGCATATTATAAGTTGGGTGATTACATCGCTGATAAAAATGCTTGGCTCAATGCTGGTCCTGCTCCACAACCACGACCAATTGAATAATTAACATTTGAAAATACTGTTGGAGCAGCTGAACATTGTAAGACTATCTTTGCATTGTATAAATTCAACCTACGTTGTATTGTATAATTGCATTGCACAGGTGTGAGTACTATGTATAATAGAGCTACCATTTACTGTAATTGACTTGAATGGGCCCTGGCGGTTGAGAGTATGTCATGCTCACTCAGATGTCTCGCTGATGGTGGCGCGTGTGTTGGATCATTTAGCTCCCTTCAAAATGGTTGAGCTGAATGGTGCTGATCCATGCGTCATGCTCGTGAACGGGCGCCGTTAGTTGGAAACTGGTCACCTCTTAGCGTCATCGGCTTATTTGTAATTATTTTATTTAGAAATTGTTTTTGTTTCTCTTTCTACTATGGACACGTTTTTTATTTTACATCGTCCTCACATTTAGTTATAATTTCAACATTATTTTTGTACTAATCTTTATGTATCAATTTAATTTAAAAGAGTGTCCGTGGAGTTTCTTGCCCGTTCTTCTCCATAGGTACCTACTACGCTTTGGAATGGGCAACTAGCTTCATATTTCTAACTGACCGACTCCTTGACAATTCAAAAGTGTAAATGGTTTAATTGAAATAAATGCTTTGAGTTTGAGTTCTCAAAAGAAACCTTCATATTCAAAATTCATTTATTCACGCTACACGTCCGTATTTGAGTCACAAAATCATATATACCAAGTTTCAACTAAATCGGTCTAGTAGATTTGAGCAAATTGGCTATGACAGGCAGACACACGCAACCCTTATAGGGTCTCCCTATAAGGGTTGCGTTTTTTCTTTTTGAGGTACGGTACCCTAAAACAGGAATTTGGCCTTCTCACGTCTGTATTCTGTGGTATTGCTTTAATTAAGAGTTCGGGGAAAATGAAATTGCACCAGCTACATACACTACTACGTACTACATATTTTCTCCGAATTCGAAAGCATAATGATTACTCTTGTTTTTAGTTTTCAGATGCAAATCTCAGACACACAACGACCCAGATCGACGGCGCGTTGTATTCCACGAGCACCTCAAAGAGATGTCGTCAGCACAAATGTAGGGGTCCACTAGGGCCGATACCTGCCGGGATCGCGGGAAGGTACTAAAGGGTTACCGAGGCCCCTGGCAATACAGGCGACGGAAGGAATACGGGAGGGTTTTAGTCAGTAAGAGTCTGACACACCCTCCCGTTCCGCCCAGAGCGGGAGAAATTATTTGATGATTTCCCACCCAGAAAAAAAAAGACACAACGAACCATAAGTTCAGTTCACGGCTGTTAATACGGCACATGAGTGTTAGAAAAGTTGAGTCTCTATATCTCACTAAATGTGTGACAGTTCCTGTCTAAAACCATTTGTTTTCTTAATGGCCATGTTCAGTTGGCAACACATCAAATTACGACAAACTGTCAAATTTTCTCATTCAATTTTGAACTTAACCATCAACATTTTAGGGTTTAAATCACTTGGAGAAATTTGACAGTTGAAACTTGATGTGCCTACCTGTACCTGTTATGAAAGAAAAGAAGATCTTATAGCTTTTCTGTGAAAAAAAATAAGATTGAGTTAACAATAACTTCAAAATACGCTTGTCGCTTTAAACTACGAGAAGCCCTTAGCCTACATTAAATTGGGCACGCCACGATTGCGGCGATAAGTCCCCTCTTTGAAGAGTGGCTGGAGAGGCGCCACGGCGTCCTCACCTTCCGCTTGACACAGGTCCTCATCGGACACGGCAGCTTCGGGAGGTTCCGGTGTCGGATAAGGCGGGAGGAAACGCCCGGGTGTTATCACTGTGTGTATCGCCCGGAGGACACGGTGGAGCATATGGTGGAGGTCTGCCCAGCTTGGGCAGAGCACCGCCCGGTCCTCGTGGAGGCGATCGGCGGCAGAGATCTCTCGCGTCCGGCCCTGATTTAGGCCATGATACGGAGCGAGAAGGCATGGGCAGCCGTCACCTTCTTCTGCGAAGCAGTAATGCTCGCGAAGGAGGAGGCGGGACCGGGCCGATGCCTGCCGGGGTCGCGGGAAGGTACCAAAGGGTTACCGAGGCCCCTGTTTTTAGCCCCCCGGTTTTAGTCAGTAAGAGTCTGACACACCCTCCCACTCCGCCCAGAGCGGGAGAAGTAATTTGATGATTTCCCACCCAAAAAAAAAAGCCTACATTAAATAGTTCTATCAACCTTGTAGCCTCCATCAAATTTCACATTCAACCCAAGCTTACACGGTAAAGCCAACCGCAAATCCATGCTATCAATTTGACATTGACAGCACCTTTAAGTCATAGCGGTAAGAGCTGTTTTCGTAGTGCAACTGACGCGCAATTGGGTTGCATACCAGCAAGATGTACCCAGTCAGGAAATACCCTAACTAGGTTACCGGCGCACTACCGACAAAATTTGTTTGTTTCACATTGCGCGGTTAGACCGTGCATTATTCTATTAAGGCCCGCCACACACGGTAATGGATCTACGGAAGCGGCTAAACTATCTCGCTCATAACAAACTGTGTTTGGAGTTTGTGGGCTTTCAGGGTTCCACGTAGAAGAGAAGTTTTAGCTGTGTTGTGGAAGATAGGTTACAAGGGCAACTCAGAATATATAAAATAATAATATTTGCATAGTTAGAGGGCCCAAAATCGGGGTTCATGATCAGCCTATAATGTTACCACTGCTGGGACACAGGCCTTCTCTCTGTGAGAGGGAGTGGACCGTAATCTACCACGCGGGTCCAGTGCAGGTTGGTAGATGTCACATAATCTTCGAATTTTTAGTTCTAGGACATGCCGGTTTCCTCACGATGTTTTCCTTCGCCGTTTTAAGACCAGTGGTGATCAAAAAATTTACACAAAGTAAAGCGCCTGTCCGGGTTTGAAAATCTACGCCCTAAAATCAAAATCGAAATCAAAATCAAAAGTCATTTATTCAAATGAGGCCGAGGATTGGCACTTTTCGAACGTCAAAATTACATAAGACAGTCCCCCAAAACGCCCACCCTTCAACTCTTCCTACAACTCGCGGCCGTTACCACTGGGCCACCACTGCTCGGGGTAACGACGTTCTTTTGACGTTCGAAAAGTGCTGATCCTCAGCCTAGTTTGAATAAATGACTTTTGATTTGATTTGATTTGATTTAACTATCTATAAGTAGATAAGGAGTAAAGCAATCTTATTTTATTAAGAATCCGATTTAAACGATTAATCATAATGCACAATATCACGAATTGCGCAATGTTTTTGATCATATATGGTTAATTTTGCAGATTGTTCAATGATTGAACAAAAGTTTGAGCGAGTTTAATTTTTATTGCACCAGCTGCTGCCCGAGGCCTCGCCCACATGGCTCTTTCTAAAATAAAAGTAGCCTAACTTACTCCTTATAATATCAGCTACCTATCTGCCACTGAAAAAGTCAAAATCGGTACAACCGTTTCGGAGATTAGCCGGAACAAACAGACACAGACAATAAAAAAATATTGGTTTTCGCTATCAGTACCGTATATACTATCATAAGCATTTAGTGAAAAGCTGTTATTTTGACATTACAAACAGACCCTTCAATATTTTATTTATTTGTGTTGATATTTTAATTGCTCCGTGTAGGATCAGTACTGCGCACGTCTTGCTCACGCGAAAACATTGAAGCTTATGAGCCGCTAATGTTATTGCGTGAAAATAATGAATCGTTTGAGTGCAAGGGCTGATTCAATCATATTGCGCCAACTTATTGTGTGTAGGTGAAAACTTTTGTGGGACTTTTTGTAGGTAGGTACTTAAAGAAGCAATAATTAATTTTCTTAAAAAAACAAAATACTTTCACTGCAAAAGTAATTGATGAATACAACACTTTATTTAGTTTGAAAGAAAGAATGAATGAAAGAAAGAAAGAAAGAAAGAAAAAATATTTATTTGGGACACGCACAGGAAATACAACAATAAAAAAGGACATAAAAGTATCAAAATGATTAAAAAAATATAATGAATAATAATGACACTATGATACTAGTAAAAACAAATACAAAAAGAAGACCTGTGCGAGGCCAAAAAGGCTCCTATCTCAGCATGATACTGCGATATTTTACAAAAAAAAAAACAAATACCGCAGCGCTGGTATTTTGTTACTACCGTTTTCTTGGTTAAGTGAAAAAATATGCTATCTGAAAAAGCTATAGCCCTGTAAAATGTCACCGTAATATTTCCGTCCTAGATTTATCTGCGACCTATTTCCAAATACCCTGAAATAACCCAATAAGCCAATGTACACGTACATAGATGCAATATCTAGAAGTGGGATCGCTGTCTTAGGCTGTTCACACATATTGGGCTCCTGCTCAATTGAAAAACGTGACGACGAATAATAAGCAGTGTGCTCTAAAGTTTATTTTGTAAGCAACGTGTGATCCACTTGTTGTGTACATGACCTAATAAGGGAGAAAGATAATGTGCTTACCTACTTGTTGCTTGTATTTGGAGCGTCGTGAACAAAGGAAAATTCATTAATTCCCCGAAAGTCTGTAATCGCCGTAGAGCAGTGGTGGCCCAATGGTAATGGCTTCGACTTACGGGTTGTAGGTCGTAGGTTTGAACTCAAACAGGTGCTTTACTTTGTGTAAATAATTTAATCATCACAGTGACATCTGCCAACCCGCACTGTCCCCGCATGGTGGGTTACTGCCTACTCCCTCTCAGAAAGAGGAGGCCAACTCGTCTTGAGCAAGGGTGGTGATCAATGTTCGTGCCTTTTCTGTACAAGAAGAGGCCTTTGCTCTGCAGTCAGAGTAATAGGCTGGTATTATTATTTATTTTTATGTATTTTCATATCTCGGGACCATGGCGTCCCGGTCCTTTGGAAGGCGTACGAGGGGCCAAATTAGTCAGTAAGAGTCTGACACATTCTCCCGCTCCACCCAGAGCGGGAGAAGTTATTTGATATTTTCCTAACCAAAAAAAAAGAGGCCCATTAGTCAATTTTAAATAGAATGAAGCACTTACCGACGACTATCCCTGTATGCACTATGCAAGTGCACCCAAGGACAACCCCCGGTTGGTGCAGGAGTATTGCAGAACATGGAAACAAAACATATTGGGCTATGGGTCTGGGTGGCTATAGTGGATTGGTTACTGGAACTATGGAAAAACTATCTCCACTGCCTAACCAAATAATATACACGGATAAAAAGGCAAGGGTCGACTTGCATAATAAATAAAGGGCCCCGAAAACTGTCGCTAGCACATAGTTACGTAGTGTCAACGGAGTGGAGAGTTATTCCACGGCTATCAGGAAAATTCGGGAGTACGGTCAAGATCCCTACCAGCTTCTTACTGGAATATTTCCTTCCTCTAAGTACGTTTGCTCTTCTGAATCTCCACGAAAGCCAGCCAATAAAGGCAAACAAGAGGTGGGAGCTCTGTTCCTCGTCAGTGTTCACTCCAGCCGGCTAATAAAGGCAAGCCAGAGGTGAAGAACAAGACTTCTCCCGGGTGATAGGATCCGTGGGGTCGCTACTGCCCAACAGCGCGCCACAGGCTGCCGTGCGGGTTTATGTATCTCTCTTGGTCTGGTCACCCTAGACCTGTCTTGGGAAAGTAAACTCTACGGGCCCAGACCCAAAGTTCAGCAGCGCGCAAACCCCACCACGACGTCAACATAGAAGTATAGCGGTGGGGGTATCAGTATTATATTCCCCGAAAGGGTAGATAGAGGTGTATCATATACTGATTTTACTAGTTATGCATATTATGTTTAATTTATAATAGGAGACACACTTAGCTTATTTCTTGATTGCTACGGATTTCTCCGTAGCAGCGAAGAAATAACCTAAGTGCGTTCGTAAATGAAAGCAAAATAAACAATATTCTTTAACCTGTCAGTCATATTATCGACTGAATCTACACATGATCGATGGCCTACTAAAATATCAATAACTTGACAAAAAACATAGTAAATAATTGCATCAGTGGTCATTAAAATCGTAAAAAACAGCATGTTTTCAGCTCAATTGTAAACTTGAAATAAACATTATTTAAATCAACCATACTCAAAATATGATAGAGTTAATTTGCTTATATAGTATATTTGGCTAGATTGTAATCAATTATTGGGAACTTTAGTTCTTATTAATACAGGAAAAAAATAATAACGTTTTTACCTTTGTCTGCGTACTCTCGTACGCAGACAAAGGTAAAAAAAATAACTCAAGTAGGTACAAAATGGCATACCGTATTTATACCATAGGTAACTGTACTCAAAGCCATTAATTCCCAAATCATAATAAAAAGAAATCCATATAATATTTATTAGCACGGATACGACCTACATAAGCCTAATATATTTTATCTCGTTTCGAACGCCGCCCGAAGCAGTTAATGAAAAATCGATATTAGGCTCGCGTGGAGTTGGCTACCTAATTACTGACTTTGCAGATAGACTGGCTTACTGAAAGTGTACTGTTTTAGTTTAGCAACTGTCTACAAGTTTGCAAGAAACTTGCACGCATGTTTGTTTTACTTGCATGAAAGTGATCGAAATTTTCAATAGTTGGCAAGCTACAAACAAGACGTCCTATAAATCATTTATCTTGCGTGTAGTTGGCTATCTAATAACTGACTTGCTTAGTTATAATTTACTGTTTTAGTTTAGCAACTGTTTGGCAGCTTTGCAAGAAGCTTGCACGCATGCTTGTTTTTCTCACATGCAAGTGATCGCAATTCTTTGCAATAGTTGGCAAGCTTCAAACAAGACGTCCTCTAAATAATTTATCTCGTGTGTAATTTACTACCTTATTGCTGAGTTAGCAGATAGGTTGGGATATTGATAGTGTACTGTTTTAGTTGAACAACTGCTTGGCAGATTTGCAAGAATCTTGTATGCGTGTTTTTTTTTGGTGCATGCAAGGCGCTACATTTGTGTGGTAATTTGACTCATACCACTTTTACTATTTAATGTACAATGTATATGCTGTTGGCGTAACTATTTCAAAAAAATTAATTTGCATGCAAGGTAGTTTTTTAAAGCCAAGCTGCAAGTGACAAGTTTGCAAGGAAAGCATCTCTAATCCTTTTTTAAATGTTTTTAATTGCATTCTATACTTATAATAATTTACATTAATTTATTATACTTTTTATTTATTTAGTGATTTTATAGCAGCTATTCTTAACGAATTAAAAATAAATCCATATGAATAAATTGATATAAATCGCTTGATGATTAATACTTGAGCCTTATTTGTATAAACAGGGGACTCTGTCCTAAATAGTAGAAAAATAGATCGTGTAATATTTATCCATTGAACTTAAAAGTGTTATAGTAAAGTATAAGACGTAGCAACACAACACCTTATGTACAAAAAATATTTAAAAAAATAAAATAAAAATAAAACAATAATAAGTATTGCATCTGTGATTTACAAGAAAAACACCTTATCCCTTCTTGTACAACACCAATCTTATAAAAAGGTTTACAGTTTAACTTTATGATCAACCCTTTATTTACGAGCTCATAAAATCGCGATATATTTTCTTATTTCACAAAGACACTTCGTTGTATATCGGTCAGCCATAACGTATATATGCGTAAAAACATTTCGACGCACCATTCCAGTCTTTAGACTTTTGAAGTACCCATGTTTGAAGGAAACACTCTTTTGCTAACATAATCCAACGACGACTAGATCTGTACTACATTTTACCATTTAAAATGATTTTGGCCCCAGCCATAACGATTGCCCAGCTTGGGCAGATTGCCCAGCTTGGGCAGATTGCCCAGCTTGGGCAGTGCACCGCCGTGCCCTCGTGGAGGCGATCGGCAGCAGAGATCTCTCGAGCGAGACGGCATGGGCAGCCGCCACCTCCTGTGAAGCAGTAATGCTCGCGAAGGAGGAGGCGGGACGGTTGAGGCAAAGACAAATTTCGCGCCCTCTCGCCCCTAACCGCCGCAGGAGACGCCCTGGGCGTCCGGAATCCCGGGCGGATTTAGGCGCGGGCTTGCGGACGGTGAGCAATGGATAGCTCACCGTCCGTTAAGGACCAGGCCCGGGTCGACGGCGCGTTGTGTTCCACGCGCACCTAAAAGAGCTGTCGTCAGCACAAGTGTAGGGGTCCACTAGGTCCGATACCTGCCGAAGTTCGAAAGGGTTAACGAGGCCTCTGGCAACACAGGCAACGGAAAGAACACGGGTGGGTTTTAATTAGTAAGAGTTTCACACACCGTCCCGCTCCGCCCAGCGGGAGAAGTTATTTGATAACTACTCACCCAAAAAAAAGACATAACGATAATATCATAACCGTTATTTCTAAGGGCCTGTGCACACCACGTTTTTTAAACGCGCCGTTGACGCGCGTTTGTAGCGATACAGACGCGATACGCTCGCGAGTCAGACGCAGCCCGTAGACCTTCTGTGGGATAAAAGCGCGCCGTCGACGCACGTTTCTAAAACGCGCGTCAACGGCGCGATTAAAAAACGTGGTGTGCACAGGCCCTTAGTGTTGCCAAAATAAAATAATGCATTCGGTTGCCGTAATAAAACAGTATGTTACATTATTAATAACCTACTGTTTGTTACTTTGACAGTGTTGCCACAGTGCATTCGGTATTAAAATAATATGTATTATTTTCATATATAATCACGAAACATGTTACTGCTACTAACGGTCAATGAACTAGGCAACCGTGAATAGTCATTTAATTAGATCTTTTGCCTCTGACAGCTACCTAATCAGCTACCCACCTGCAACGTTATTGCAACTAAAAATAAATCACTTTGATTGTGACAATGACGCAAAATCAGAAGTAACATAATTGCGAAAGGAATGTAGATATCCTCCTTTCCAGAGATTCCACCTCGTCGGGGTCGTTTTGTCGCGGGAAGGTACTAAAGGGTCACCGAGGCCCCTGGCAACACAGGCAACGGAATGAATACGGGTGGATTTTAGTCAGTACGAGTCTGACACACCCTCCCGCTCCGCCCAGAGCGAAAAAGTTATTTGATGATTTCCCAACAAAAAAAAAAAAAAATCGAGGTTGTTTTCAAATTTTTACTACCTGGACCATACTTAGAACCTTTGATTATTTATTTGTAGTCAGACTGTCGCGCAAATTATAACAGCCGCACGGGTCAACCGATCAGGTTAAGCTACGCTTGCTAAGCTACGGTTGGTCCGTGGATGGGTGGCCATCTTTACATACCAAGACCCCTCCGTACCTCGGATGCACGTTAAGCTGTTGGTCCCGGCTGTCATTCGTGGATCTTTGGCAGTCGTTACGGGTCGTCAGAAGCCCGAAAGTCTGACAACCAGTCTTACCAAGGGGTATCGTGTTACCCAGTAACTGGGTTGTGGAGGTCAGATAGGCAGTCGCTCCATGTAAAATACTGCTATTCAGCTGCATCCGGTTAGACTGGAAGCTGACCCCAACGTAGTTGGGAAAAGGCAGGCAGATGATGATGATGACTGTAGCGCTAAAAAAGAACTAAAACAAACTGGCTAATTTTGTTATGCAGGGGGGTAATCATCACCTCTTAAAGCAGTATTATTTCAATATTACTTTAGCGTGAGAAAGAGATGGAGCTATAAGTCCTGTATAGCTCCATCACTTTCCCACTTTAGAGTAATATTATAATAATACTGCTATAAGAGGTGATGGTTACAGCTACGTCTTACACACGCGCCACGTCATTGTGCTGTCATTGTGTTATTCTAGTGTGCGTGCAGTTTGCGGCCAACAGTTGGACGCTATTTTCTTCGACGAGCTTTGACTGTCTATCTAGACATATTCTGGTTCTAAGCAAATATATATTTGCTTAGAACCTTTTCATATTATGCGATGGAAATGACAACGGCTGTCAATGGGAACGAGTTTTAATATGTCCAAATTCAAAAGTTGTTTATGTTTTCGTAAGGTGTTTGTTGAAATACCTGTTAAGCCCCGCGCGACACCAATTCGGTATAAAACAATAGAAAATCAATTTTGTCTCTTTAGCTGTCCTTGGCCGATTACAGAAAACATTGCCTGTGTTAAGAGACTCTCTTAACTCTCTTATAGGCCTTCCCCAAGCACCGCCACTTTGACCGGTTTCGTGCTTCCTGCGGCCTTCACAAGGTCATCGGTCCACCTTGTAGGAGGCCTTCCAACGCTACGTCTTCCGGTACGCGGTCGCCACTCCAGAACCTTTCGGCCCCATCGGCCATCTGTTCTGCGAGCAATGTGCCCTGCCCACTGCCACCTAAGTTTGGCAATTCTTCGGGCTATGTCGGTAACCTTGGTTTGCCTGCGGATCTCTTCATTTCTGATTCGATCACGTAGGCAAACTCCAAGCATTTAAGAGCTCCGTTCAACTCAATTAAGAGTTCCGTGGTTGGGAAGTTAGGATGAATTTATCCCAAAAACAAACTTCACATTGTAGTTGAAAAACATGTTCTCCCATACATCGATATATGCCACGGTCAATTCTCCAACGGCTAATTTAAGAACCCCTTACATACTCCTTTTGCTTCAAATCAAATCAAAATCAAATCAAATCAAAAGTCATTTATTCAAACTAGGCTGAGAATCAGCACTTTTCGAACGTCAAAGTTACATAAGACAGTCCCCCAAAAATGCCCGCCCTTCACCACTTCCTAGTGCTTTAGCTGGGAAGAAGAAGTGGTGGAACAAACTCCCCAGCAGCACGTCTGTCTGTTTAGTTATATAAACTTGATTCTATACAAATCGAATGCAAAGTAATTAACATTACGAAACACAAAACATTGGATTAAATTACACACTTGCCATATGTTAGCTATCACACCCCAGTATACCAACAAAATAATGAACAAAATGTACTCAAGCAGATAAAAATTACAACATAAAAAAACGTAAATAGAACTTAATACCCAAATAAAAGCCTCCAGGCATAAAGGGCGTGCCCGCTTACATAAGGAAATTGCTGTAGCTCGAAGTGAGAAATGATAAACTAGCCCCATCGAAGTAAAATAAGTAAACAATTACTAATAACAATTAAAACCATGATCAGCAAGACGACCAGTCACCACAAGCAGCACCCGTTCACGAGCATAACGCAAAGATCAGCCATCACCCCCCTCGCCATATTGGAGGGAAGGAGGCAACCTGACCCTCGACGCTACCGCAGGCAGTGACATCTAAGGGAGCATGACGAGCTTGCTGCCGGTTGCTCAGGCAAGAATAGTATAATCAATAGTCGAGGACGCTAGCTAACCACTTATTGCAATACAACTCATAAAACACACATTGTAATGAGTAGATTATGTCACTAATAAATTAAAATTTAACTAAATTAAATTACATTGACTTATACAGTCAAATAAAAAAATATTCAATTATATGATCGGCTTCGCCTACGGTCATACATCTAGTCATACACGCACGCCAGTTACAAGGTACTATGCACCTGACCTTGAAAAACATCACCAATTAGGTCACTATAATGTCCTCCTAGGGCGTCCCGGCGTTTCCACTCACCTCTGCTTTGTAAATGCCTTTTGTCCGTCGCCTTTCATTCATCCTCTTAATATGACCAAACCATCTAAGCATATTCTATTCAATTTTTGTCACTACAATCTTCTTTTAAACTGCACCGTTGCCTTAACACATAATTTTTCAGCCTATCATTCATAGCCACGCCAGACATGCTTCGCAAGGAACGATTCGAACTTTTTCGATAAAACTTTCCCCAATCCCCTTTTTAGGGGCTAGTTTAAAAAAAGAAAATTACAAACTTTAGATAGGCATTTGAGCCGAATTTCAAGATATTAACTCAAGAAATAAGATTTTTCGTACAAACGAAATCCCCCTTTTCACCCCTTAAGGGTCGAAATTCCAACAACACCGATATACGTTGCGTTAGTTTTCAACCAGAAGCGTAAATAATATAGGGGTTTGAAAATTTTTATATGGAGCCTGGCATACTGCCCGCCATTTTTTTTTTATTTGGTGGCACTACCTACCTAAATCGGTAGTTTTTTCGATTGAATTGATGTCACCTATATAAAGGTGACATCTATTCAATCAGAAAACGTATTAATTCAAAGTTGATCACGAGACATCCATATTTTTTTGAACTTGCGTACTCTTGTTGCATCTAAGATGTTTGAAAGTGTTGCTGTCATCCGGAAACATGTCTAGAAGACTTCACTTTGAACGTCCTATTTTCACATAATTCGAAGAGAGATTCGTGTATCTCATCAAAAATTATGATCCCAACTTTTCCACTTCATTATTATTTTATAATATTTTCAACCTTAATCTGTGTAAATAAGTTATAACCCGAGTCACGGTATTTTGTCCTTGTTAGTCTGATTTATTTTGTACACAGAAGATTATAATCATCGAAGCTTGAATTACGGTAAAGAATGCAAAGTCACGGAGCTCGCTTGCCTTTCTTAATTTTATTTAAGAAAGCCAAAAGAAAAACTTTTAAAGTAAAAAAAAAAATCGTGATGTTGAAAGAAAAGAGTTTTAAGTTAATTCCAAGTGAAGTTCATGCCTTTCTGTAATTACAGGCGAGATACATGACTTCTTGTGGTTTTTCAGATACTTTTTGAGTGTAGTTTATTTGTGTAGGCGAAATTAAATTAAGCTACTATTTAATTAATGTAACATAATAACCTTGCCTAAACATTTGCGATATTTATACTCGCATAAGTTTAGGTTAGTACGATTCTATGGTTTGTAACCATAGACTTCAAAATCAACACGGACAAATATATTACAATACGATATTTCATAAATACATTAGTAAGACAGTTATAAAATGCAATTCATTTGCACTTTGAAGAAATATAAGGTGTATTTATTGACACAAAGCCGGCGATCATTAAGTGCTTATGATGTAAACTCAGCCTAAAGGTGTCTGCCCACTACACCGTACCATACTATGACCGAGATATGAACGTATCAGGCACGGAAAGATCAGTAGAACGTATCAACAGCGAATCATACCCGTGCATAACGGTTTTTAGTGACCAAAGCATTCGCATGTCATTCATGTGTCATTATCGGTACGATTCCCGTTCTCTCGGTTGTAGTAATTCACTGTTTGTAGTGTAGTGTTTTTGCGTGAGGTAGACGCGTCAGGAAGAGCGAGTGAATATTTTTGTTGCGCAAATTATTTCCTATACCTACACGATGGCTATAAGAAAATTATCCTTTAATAACCCGTTTATAACGGGTTTAGACCGGTTATTATACGCGGTTATAACCCGTATGCTCACCGTTTCGCCTCCTGGGGCCTTATTATGAACTCTTATTTCCAGGCAGTTTACGGCGTAAACAGAACTGCCTTGCAATTTCGTATTATGAACTCGTCAAACAAGCCAGTCAGCAGTCACGTGACATCCTGGGCGACTTCTGCCCGAACATTGCCTGGCAATACCGTATTATGAACGGTCGTTTGACATTTCTTTTCATACTAGAACTGTCAAAAAGTAACCTCATAATCCATTCTGTTTACGTTGCTTCAGAGGAGCTTTTATTGAATTGTTTTGGGTTTATTTGGAAAAGTTATTCGAGTGTTAAATATATAAATAACGGAAATATCATGTGTGACGAATATGAACTGTTTGAGTTCCTAGAAAGTGACTTTTCACATCAAAATAGGGAATCAAGGAACAAAAGAAAACGACTTCGTGATCAATGTAATCCGTTCGATATGGATGATGCGCAATTCATACAACGATATCGACTTAGCAAAGATTTGGTACGGAATCTTTGTGAGGAGCTGAGACCGCACATGTTAGGGCCTACAAAATCCACGGATTTATCAGTGGAGACTAAGGTATTTGTTTTGTTTTTACTATGAGACCTTAACATATCATAATATTATGAACTTAGAGTTTTAACTAAACATTATTCTCTTTTTAGGTTTTGGTAGCATTGTCATTTTATGCTACTGGCTCCTATCAACGCCCCACAGGTGATATAGGCTCTCATTCAATATCCCAGGCATCAGTTTCAACAGTAATTAAGCAAATCTCATCCACTGAACTATAATAATTACAATTGTATGAATATTATAACATGTTAAAAACGAAATATTAATTAAAGACACTGAATAACACTTACGCCATATTTTTGTTTATACTCCGGACCTAAGACGGCCCACTGACCAATCTTACGAATGCAAGTATGTTTTAAATAAACAAAGATAGTTTGTAAAACAATAATAATATGTTCTATTGAAGTGGTAGAATTTCCCGCTGAACTTCAAGTGGATTACGTTGGGAAACATAATCTCGCGTTACAATTTACAAACACAAAATTATGATATGAATTAATTATATAGCACAATAGGTATACATTGCGTTCATATTTTAACCTACTTCTATACTAGATTCATATTTATTTATTATTATTATCATAAAATACGTGATCTAAATAAAACCGTAACTTGCCGCTAAATATTTAATTGTGTTTCTGAACGTAACGGCAGAGAATTACAAGCCAGCCATAGACAAACTACCCAGCGTGAAGTCGGTCAGAATTAGGAACGTCATAATACGAAATCTAACCAGCCAGTGAAATGAATTGCCTGGAACTTGCCTGGTTTTTTAAAAGTTCGTAATAGGCCCCCTGCGCGCACTTGCTTGGCAACGTTGCGTGTTATGCACGAGGCCCAACAGCACCGGCAAAATATTCTCGCCGACAATTGTTAAACAAAAACGCTCATGGCAAGCGACGGTGTTGGTCTATGACGGAACAGTCTACTGAGCACAGTCTCATACGTTTCAATACAAAGAATATTTTTTGCCTGACACGTTCCTAGCACAATCATGACATGATACGCTGTACTGGGCAGAATCCTTTACCCTCACGAAATACCTATAAACATAACACACAACAGAAGCCTAAAACCATAAATTATGTAAACATCATACATAAAAATATATGAGCAACTTTTTGACTATAAAATTTTATAAGGTGTTTTAAAAAATCTTTAATAAAACCGTATGGGCTATATAAATGAAAATATTCACGTCCCATCGTTATTGGCACTTCTGAAGACTTACCTAGAAAGAAACTTGCAAACTGCTAGTACAAAATATACCATAAAGCCAGAAATGTGCCTCTATGTGAAGATCCGTATTATGCTAATTTCGTTGTGACGGAATATTTTATATTGTACTTGCTTTTGCCCGCGGTTTCACCCGCGAGTACGTCGGAAAATATCCCATGGGAACCTACTACCGGGATTCAAAGTAAGCACGAAGTTATTTTATTAGTAGGCGAATCGACAACTCCAGAAATACGTATTAGGCAATTGGCACATTTTAAAGGTGAACGGCAGATTTCGTACCGCTTTTTTGTTGTTTTGTTATAGAATTTGTACTACATATAAGGGCAACTAAGCCATTTATTTTCATGTAAGTGTACTATTTTTAGAAGTTCGGATTAATTAATAATATAAAAAAAAATTAATAACTACACGTAATTTAGTCGTACTGCCCGACCTGCCTCCTTCTTAGATAAAGTAGGTAATATTAAGAATTAATTAATTATAAATAAAATAAATGTACTTCAAAAAACTTTTAACTGTTTTGTTTTATTTACCTATACTCAAAACCCCATCAGGACTTCATCATTATCAAACTGTTGCAGTCACCTGCTGGACATAGGTATTTACGCAATAAAGTTAAGAACAAGTTTATATTTTATTCGGCAAATGTTTATGAGTAAAATTATAAAAAAAAAATATTTTGTATGTCAATTGCCTAAAGGGTCGTGCAGACTGGCGCGACAAGTCACGCCACCGTTAGAACAATTTCTATAAAAACTTAATGGAAATTGTTCCGGAAACCGGTGTCGCGTCGCGCGACAAGTCGCGCCAGTTTGTAGGAGCCTTAATATGTATCTGTGGAGTTGTCGATTCGCCCGTTTCGGGACCAATAAGCCGAAGCCAGCCTATGCTGGTTTTGTTACCGCTGATATGCGGCCTACTGTACTTCTCTGCTTAATTTTGTTACTTTACAATTCGTTCGTCAATCTGAAAGTTAAGACAAAGAAACCGACTTTTGTATTTCTAAATCGATTAGAATTTTGTATTTCACGAAAAATAAAATCAATTCCAAGCATTCTTAAATACCTACCAATTTATTTAGTTTTAATGTTTTTTTTGCCTATAATCCACATTTTTGGTCAGCTATTTAGACATGCCACACGAAAATGGAAAATGAGATCAGAATTTATAAATATTCAAAATGTTTCTTAAAAAAACCGGCCAAGTGCGAGTCGGACTCGCGCCTGAAGGGTTCCGTACCATTATCTATAAAAATGGCAAAAAAAAAATCATGTCTGTTGTATGGGAACCCCCTTAAATATTTAATTTATCCTTTTTTTTGTTATAACGGCAACAGAAATACATCATCTGTGAAAATTTCGACTGTCTAACTATCACGGTTCATGAGATACAGCCTGGTAATAGACGGACAGACAGACAGACAGACGGACAGCGGAGTCTTAGTAATAGGGTCCCGTTTTACATTTTGGTACGGAACCCTAAAAATGTAGTATTTTTGTGTAACGACAGACGACTTTCATAATATTTTTTATAACTTGCAAGGTGACCCTATCACCATCCTATTGTACTTCACAAACATCTAACCGCAAGGATACTTGCGAAGCGAGAAAGTTGAAAAAGTTTGTTCAGAAAATCCGGTAGCTTTTCTTGCCTTAATCTTATATATAAAATTCTCGTGTCACAATGTTCGTTCCCGTACTCCTCCGAAACGGCTTGACCGATTCTCATGAAATTTTGTGAGCATATTGAGTCGGTCTGAGAATCGGCTAACATCTATTTTTCATACCGATATTACCATGGGATCGAGATTAACGCGGGTGAAACCGCGGGGCGCAGCTAGTATTCTATAAAACACAGCTTCAAGTTTCATACATAACATAACATCAGCCTGTATTCTACGAAGGGCCACGTTTCGCCAGTTGTATTTACGTTCCATGTAATAGGTAGATTCTGGCCCACACCCTCTCACAGAGAGGAGGCCTGTGTTCCAGCAGTGGGAACATTATAGGCTGATTATGTAATAGGGAGTGCGCTTATTGTCATCAACCGAGCACAAATCCAAACTCCGGGCTGCTACTGACAAATTCTTGGTGGAAAAACCCTATAACACTTTGCCTGACCTGGAAATCGAACCCTGGACCTCATGCTCAGCAGTAACGCTTGCGACCACTAGACCAATGTATAAGTCTAGTTTGATACAGTCGTACTTTTTTTTTTTTTAGGGTGGGAAATCATCAAATAACTTCTCCCGCTCTGGGCGGAGCGGGAGGGTGTGTCAGACTCTTACTGACTAAAACCCACCCGTATTCCTTCCTGTTGCCTGTGTTGCGGCGGCCTCGGTGACCCATAAGTACCTTCCCGCGACCCCGGCAGGCATCGGCCCTAGTGGACCCCTACTTTTGTGCTGACGACATCTCTTTGAGGCGCGCGTGGAATACGACGCGCCGTCGACCCGGGCCTGGTCCTTACCGGACGGTGAGCTACCCATTGCTCACCGTCCGCAAGCCCGCGCCTACGGTGGCCGGAAATCCGCCCGGGATTCCCGACGCCCTGGGCGTCTCCTGCGGCGGCTAGGGGCGAGAGGGCGCGAAACTTGCCTTTCCCTCAACCGTCCCGCCTCCTCCTTTGCGAGCATTACTGCTTCGCAGAAGGAGGTGACGGCTGCCCATGCCCTCTCGCTCCGTACCATGGCCTGAACCAGGGCCGGACGCGAGAGGTCTCTGCCGCCGATCGCCTCCACGAGGACACGGCGGTGCTCTGCCCAAGCCGGGCAGACCTCCACCGTATGCTCCACCGTGTCCTTCAGGCGATCCACACAGTGGTGACACCCGGACGTTTCCTCCCGCCTTATCCGACACAGGAACCTCCCGAAGCTATACAGTCGTACTAAATCTTGTACTTTGATATTTCTAACGTTTTCTAAATATTAATAATCAAAATCAAATCAAAATAAAACAATATGGTCGTCTCTGCCATTTACATGTGAAAAAACCCGGCGAATTGCATGTCAGACCAAGCACAATGAAGGGTTCAGTAGTTGGGATAAATTTATCCCAAGAAAAACTTAGCATTGTAGTAGAAAAACATGTTCTCCCATACATTCCAACTGCAAATGTAAGTTTGTACGCACAATATTAACAGATTTACCATGTCATTTTAGAACCATAGACATCTTATAGGTTTGCCTGTGATTTATAAGTATAGAAGTAGTTTCTCTATTTGTTTCAACATTTTAGGCTTAGTAGTTTCGGAGATAACTTTAAAACTATTTATTATTTGAATCCTATTTCTACTATAACATATACATTCCTTCAAAGATATAATATATCATTTTGTTAAGTACTTGGTACACTGTCCTCCCATACCTATAACACTGTAATTTGAAAACATCGTAAAAGCCAATTATTTTTAAAAGAGTAACCATGGTGGAATTTCTTGCCAGCTCTTCTCCATAGGAAACGACCAATTGCGAACCGTGCACCTAAATTCTGACGTTTCATAAATGCCAATGTCGGTTTACGTGAAATAAAATATTTTGATGTTGAAAAAAAAAACATATAGACGAACATATAACCTCCTTTTTTGAAGTCAATAAATTTAATAAATGTATACTATTTGCCGATGATATTTCCATTATGGTTATATCCGATTGAAATAATAACACGGTTAATGGTCATGAGACTGAAATAAACAACACAATTAAAAAACTAATTGAATGGCTAAACATAAATAACTTCTCAATAAAGGCTCGTGCAGACTAGCGCGATAATGCGGGCGTGACAAGCAGAAATACGCCTGTATGCGCCCGCAATATTGCCCAGTGTGTCGGAGCCTTAAATATCTATGTCCGTCAGTATAAAGTTTAATTAATCAAATAGTCCTTAATACAATATCAATCAAAAGTAATTGAATATAATTGAAGAAGTAACACAAACAAAATTTCTAGGTGTAACTATAGACCAAGATCAATCTGCCTAGCCTTTTTCCATCTATGTTGGGGTCGGCTTCCAGTCCTTCTGGATGCAGCTGAATACCAGTATTTTACCTGGAGCGACTGCCTATCTGACCTTCACAACCCCGTAAATGGGTAAAACGATACCACTTGGTAAGACCGGTTGTCAGACTTTCGGGCTTCTGACGACCCGTAACGACTGTCACTGGAAAACATGATGATATGTGTCTCTAAAAGAGTAAGTAAGTTTGTATAAGTACTCAAAGTGGTTAGAAGCATAACTAAAATTAAAACGGAGATAACATCATATCACGCATATGTCGAGCCGATGTTGCAATATGGTATAATTATGTGAGGCAACAGCATCGATCATAGTAGAAAGCAGCAGCAGGAGTCAGCAGGTAAATTTGATGTACCTAGAATACGGAATTATTTTGTCGACCGAACGCTTGATAAAAGAGTACCATACCTTCTCAACCAATTGCCTACTGATATAAGAAGTCAGGAACTAAAAGGTAAATTTGCCAAATTACTTAAGCAGTTCTTTTTCGGGAGTTTGTGAACTAAGTTCTTAGGAAAGTGGTTTGCAGATTGTTGGGGGGGTTAAGTGTTTTGTAAGATATTTTTAGATTATAGTCATTTGATACATATAAGATAAGACAACATCATTGGTTACTTTAGAAGTGCAAGAAGTGTAAATTAAGTGTCCGCACTAATAAACCTTTTATTGTAAAATTGTTTGTTCTGTTACCGCAGACAAACCGTGAAAACGGTTTTGCGGGGCATAGTAATATGTAAAGGTTTTTTTTTTATAAAATTAGTTTATGATAAATAAATAAATAATAATAATAAATATAAAATATATTTTTTTTTAGAAATCATCAGAATTTATTTGCCTCAGGCATTAACTCCGCCTTTGTACAGTATTGTTTTACTTGTGCATAAAGTTTTTATAAATAAATCAGAGGTTATTAATGTCTGAAACCGACGAGACCCCCACAAGCTCGTACCAAGCGAGATTCCAAGACAAACTAAAAATAATAATAGCTGCCTTGCAATGTTGCATTTTGCATCCTCGTCAAATTCAAGGAGGTAACTATGCTAATGATTCTCGATACGAATCCAAATTTTCGGTTTTCATGTGTGGGACACCCATTTTAAAACGCGGCCCGTGTGATACCGCACTGTAACTGTCCTTTTACACACACACTACCGCATACGCAACGGGGTGATTCTGTTCTGTGAAAGTGGTGTATTCTAAAATACTGTCAAATTTAAATAACTAAAAAAACAAGTGTATGTGTATTAATTATTGAGCAGGTATCGTAATTTTATTTGATTATACATGTCTTTCATAGCAGCCTCCTTACATTTGACGAGGATGCAAAACGACACCTTTTATAATAAGTTACCAAATGATCTCAACAATTTTAACACTAGGTCATATAAAACTAAAGTTTAGGAATGGTTAACCATTCGTAAACTAGTTAGTTTACAAATGGTTCGTTAGTTTCTATAGTTTTAAGGATTTCATTGACAAAAATGTTAATGTCAGTTACCTACTGAAAAATTTGCATCCTTATTGGCAAAACATGTTTTGTTCTAAATTGTACTTTTACCACCTTTAGAAATCGCATTTTATACAATTAAATATTATTATTATATTTATAGTATCTTTGACATATCACGGGACCCTGGAGTCAAGATCACGATTCCAGAACATCAACGTTGGAGATAACGCAATTGTCCGATAACGACTCCAGGAACGGACTTAATTATAAATAAATAAATAACATAAATATGTAAACATATTTATGAAATGTGGTAGACAAACATCCTGTCCCTACCATTGTACTAGCTGATAAGAATTAGTTTATAAACTAACCCAAACATAACTCAGAGCTCATTATTAGCTCATTATTCTACGATAATTGTACTACTAACACGTTTGGCAAATAAAGTTATTTTTATAGCAATCATAAGTCTCAATCTTTTAACTCTGGGGTCCCGGACCTTTGGAAGGCCTGCGAGGGGCCGAAGTCAACTCGCAGAAGCCCGTTACACAGTTTTAATGAAATAAGGTACAAACGAACCGACGATTATCCCTGTACGCACTATGCAAGTGCACCCAAGAACAACCCTTGTTTGGTGTAGGACTATTAGAGGATATGGAAACAAAGATATCGGAATATGTGTTGATACTTAGAACTATTTGAGGAATATGTTTTTTATTATACAAGGAAAAAATAACAGGGGGTTACTTGCGCACTCAATAATAGGCCCCCGAAAACTGTCGCTTGGACTTAGTGACATAGCGACAAGAAGGCAACATATCCTGAGGTGCTTGAGGAGTGGAGAGGTATTCCACGGCTATAAGGACAATCACTGGAATACTTCCTTCCTTCGATCACGTTTGCTCTTGAAAATCTCCACTCAAGCTGGTCAATAAAGGTAAGAAAGAGGTAGGAGCTCTGTTCCTCGTCAGTGTTCACTCCAGCCGGCCAATAAAGGCAAGCCAGAGGTGAATAATAAGACTTCTTCCGGGAAATAAGGTCCGTGGGGTCGCTACTGCCCAACAGCTCGCCACATGCTGCCCTGCGGGTTTATGTGTCCCTCTTGGTCTAGTTCCTCACCCTACACCTGTTTCGACAAAGTAAACTCTACTGGCACAGACTTAGAGTCCAAGAGCGCGCAAGCCGAATAGATACAGCGATGGGTTTATTTTTGTTATTAATTAAAATTAAAATTAATTATGAGTCCCACAATAAGCTCGTTTATTTGATATGTCACACGGTACAGTTTGCAAAACTTGTTTTTTTTTTCTTTTGTGCTTGCCAAAAGTGACCCCCGTATTTGTAATTAATTTATTTACAGTCCACGTCCGTGTTTGGGTTACAGTAATTCATATCTATGTACCAAATTTCAACTTAATCGGTCCATTAGATTCGGAGCTAATTACATTTGACTGACAACCAGACACACGAGTGATAATAAGGGTTCTGTTTTTTATTTGGACGTACGGAAACCTTTATTTTTTCGGTGTGAAATCATTAAATAACTTCTCCCGCTCTGGGCGGAGCGGGGGGTGTGTCAGACTCTTACTGACTAAAACCCAACCGTATTCCTTCCGTTGCCTGTGTTGCCAGGGGGCTCGGTAACCCTTTAGTACTTTCCCGCAACCCTGGCAGGCATCGACCCTAGTAGACCCCTACACTTGTGCTGACGACATCTCTTTGAGGCGCGCGTGCAATACGACGCGCCGTCGACCCGGGCCAGGTCCTTACCGGACGGTGAGCTACACATTGCTCACCATCCGCAAGCCCGCGCCTACGGTGGCCGGAAATCCGCCCGGGATTCCCGACGCCCAGGGCGTCTCCTGCGGCGGCTAGGGGCGAGAGGGCGTGAAATTTGCCTTTTCCTCAACCGTCCCTCCTTCGCGAGCATTACTGCTTCGCAGAAGGAGGTGACGGCCCATGCCTTCTCGCTCCTGAACCAGGGCCGGACGCGAGAGATCTCTGCTGCCGATCGCCTCCACGAGGACACGGCGGTGCTCTGCCCAAGCCGGGCAGACCTCAACCGTATGCTCCACCGTGTCCACCGGGCGATCCACACAGTGGTGACACCCGGGCGTTTCCTCCCGCCATATCCGACACAGGAACCTCCCGAAGCTGAACCGGAACCCTAAAAAACGTACATTAGTAGGTACTTACGTTTATATTATAAAATAAATAAACAATATATATATATATATATATTGTTTATTTATTTTTAATATTATGTTGTCATAATATTAAAAATAAATTATAATATTAATTGTTTAATTATAATAAAATATGCACTATGCAACGGCCGACTTTCAGTAATGTTAGTCGCAGTCAGTTAATTATTAATGTGAATAATATTATTTCAAACTAAAATATTTAATTAAATCATTACAAAACTTGAAAGACACACAAATTAACATAAACTGACACGCAAGTATTCGATTTAAAAGTGAACTTTTGACTAACATTATAAAAATGAACATGTTGACCACATCATTATATTTCAAAGCAAGTACTCGTAAAAATTTAAGAAAAGTCAAAGCAATTTTTCGTCTCGTTGTCGGCATGAACTCTTTTCAAGCGCGAAAATAAACATGAGTAATTCATGGAGTTTGTACTTAAATTACAATGTAACGTTCTCAGGATTTGCAAGCAACAATGCTTTACCTTACAACTATGTCAATACAAAACCAACCTTAACTGTTTTTCCGCAGAGTCTCTTTTCACCCAAATTGCAGCACTTTGTTGTGCCCGTATCACGAGTTTACAGTACACACTTTGTGCACAGTTTTGCGGCGTGCGGCGGGCCTTATGTCTCGAAATTTATTTTTAAAAAATGTGCAGAAATGCTTGTTTTTAAAACCCTGTGACTGTGATTACAGGGCTTTATTTTATCAAAGAGTTACTGCATATAATTAATGGTACCTATCTTCAACTCAGTTTTCCAAACACTGCTGGGGATGGCTGACAACATGCGTAGATTTACTTGTTGAATGGAGGCTGACGAAATAAACAGATAAGATAAGATAAGTTCATTTATTTGTCCATATCATACACACACATGGCGTGCAAGATATTACATAAAATTATATCACAGTTATGTTTTGTCTCAGCGGCGTATAGATATAAATTGGTTGGTTATTTTTATTAGTAAGATATAAAAAACAAATAATTATAAATTTGTCCATTATTCAAAGCTATTAACGTCAAATTAAAGCTTAATCAATCAAGTAATAACAAATGTACTACAGAAAGTGTCATCAACCCATCACGGAAATGTTTAATAAAATTAGACAGTTAAAACTCAAAGTAATTGGTAATAAAATCCACATATTTTCACACAAGTCAGATTAATTTATCACTGAGAAATTTGTCAGTGCTGTAGTAGGCTTTCTCTAACAGAAAGCTTTTTAAATTTAAAGTTTCTGTTTGGCAACGTATTATAAAGGATTGGTGCCATACAGATTATACATTTACGCAATAGAGCTGTCCTGGACCTAGGAAAGCGAAGTTTGCTATTATCGCGTCTATTCCAAATTACTTTATCTGACTGAATAGGTGTGGACTCGATTTGACAAATATAATGGTCTCTAAATTATACATGGTAGGGTTAATATCCAACAGACAGCAGGCTCGTAAGACATTTCAACTTTGCCAACTTTGGCAATGCATCTACAAACCTTTGCCAAAACTGCTGCCTGTCGGTATCACATTCCATCACATAGCCCTTTAGCCTGTTACCAACTAATTTAATTATTGAATAATTAAAACAGATACCTACATTCAACTACCTAAACATGGAGTTCTGGGTTGGATCCCCAGGTCGGTATCTGTAATGCGAAGCAGTAATTCGTGAAGGAGGAGGCAGAACGGCTGAGGGAGAGGCAAATTTCGCGTCCTCACGCACCTAGCCGCCGCTGGAGACGCCCTGGGCGTCGGGAATCCCAGGTGGATTTCCGGCCACCGTAGGCGCGGACTTGCGGACATTGAGCAATGGGTAGCTCGCCGTTCGATACGGACCAGGCCCGGGTTTACGGCGTGTTGTGTTCTACGCGTGCCTTAAGAGATGTCAGCACAAGTGTAGGGGTCCACTAGGGCCGATGCCTGCCGGGGTCGCGAGAATGTCCAAAAGGTATACCGAAGCCCCTGGTAACACAGGCAGCGGGAGATACACGGGTAGGTATTAGTTACTAAGAGTCTGACACACCCTCCCGCACGCGAGAAATTATTTGATAATTTCCCACCCCAACAAAAAAAAAAGAAAGGCCTCCTAGCAATTACTTTTTTTCAAAAATATTCGGTGTACAATTTTCACTTTGGAACGATTTTATTATATGTATGGATATAGATCACGCCTATATCCCCTAAAGGTTTGGACAGAAGTGTTTAGTATACACACATTTCGTTATTTTTGGTGAAATCTTCTGTAATGGCCTGGATCCAAAATTTTTCCATCAACCAGGCACAGAAAAACTTAATGGACAAATGTAATGACACTTTGACTGAACCGGGAATCGAACCTAGGACCTAATGCTCAACAATAGCGGTTGCGACCACTAGACCAACGAGACAGTTTTTTTAATGCTAGTTACATAACAAAAACCTTGACCTTATACTAACGAAGTCTCAAACTATTTAAGTATATAGTTCAAAAAGGGATCCCCCCTTATGCCCGCAGAAACCACGATACACAAACATGGATTAGATGGATTAGAACTAAAACTTTTTTACGTCAACAAGTGGAACCACAAAATAAATTTAATAACACAGTTCTAATGTAGTTGATTGTTTATTAATTAGTAGTTTTATTAAGTAAGTGCGGGTTAATAATATAAGTTGGTTACAACATTCGAAATGAGTTAAGTTCATAATCTTTATCATTTCTGCTTCTATCATGCCACTGGTGAGAAATATTACTTTGTTCACCGAGGGGAGAAAGTGACCGATTACTAACGAGGGCCTTAATATACACGAGTTGAAGAAAATAAACGGCATTTTTAGGGTTCTGTGTTTGAACTCTTATAGTTTCGCCATGTCCGTCTGTCTGTCTGTCAGTTCCCGCTTTAGCTCTGCTGCTGTAGCTTTAGTACTAGAAAACTGTAATTTGGCATAGGTATACATATTGATCACGTCGACATAGCGGTATAATCAAATCGTCAAACAACTTTTTTTAAGGTTACCTCCCTTGTACGTAAAGTGGGGATGATATTCTTTTTTCTCGTCTATCTCATGATGTAGGGTATCGTAGGATAGGCCGTTCAAAAATATTCTGGGATCCGTTTGCGTAATATTAAGCATTAAAGTTCAAATTTTTGATAGAGTCAAGTGACCCTCCTCCTGCCAGCTAAATGGCTGCTTTTGGTTATGTGAAAAAAATCGTGGCAAAAGTATATATAACGAAATTAAAAAAAAAACTATCACAGCTAAGTAGGCTTTACAAGTTAACGAGTAATAGTCGACCGACTTACATTTGTAGTTGGAGAATTGACCGTGACGTATATCGATGTTTGGTAGAAAATGTTTTTCGACTACAAAGTTAAGTTTGTCTTTGGGATAAATTCAGCCCAACTACTTACGGAATCGTTCATTATGCGTGGTCCTACATGCACTTGGCCGTTTTTTTTTAAAGTAATAAGGTACTTTCCATGCAGGTATAATATAAAAGTATTTTCTTTTGCTTGCCATCCACCGTTTTTCTTTGCTAGTCATGTCCAGGAGGCCTACACAAGTGGCTTTCAAAGCGTTTCGTATTTCTACGACATTTAACGGGAATCCCGTAAGATTGGATTAAAATCAACAAGTTACCGCATAGCTTATGCCATTCCAATACATTTTTGATTCATCGTCATCGCTGATATAATGTCACTTTGTCTAGAACCTCTTGTATATCGTCTTTTTGACATTTCATCATTTCTCGTCCTCCTTCCCGCTTCAACTTGAAGATAAAGTGACTGTGTTTTATTACGGCTTGGACCTTATTCTGTCTTCGCGTTTCGCTATTTCTACAACTACACATGATAAGCAATGTTGAGCTCTATGTTGTTGTATAATTGCCAACTTTCAGCTTGGCTTAGCTATCCTATTTTATGCTCCGTTACATTATTCAATAAGGTTATATTACTCTGCTTGGATGGTGTTGTAAATGACTTGGCAAATTCGCCATGTGATTTGCCTAGAGAGCTTCATTGTAAATTCTTGAACGTGTCGTATACGATTACAGAAACATTGCAATTTGTAGATTTTTGGTAACTTCTAAAATAGTCATCGAATGCGTATTTAAAACTAAATAATATGTTGAACCATTATGGAACGCTATAAATTTTGAGTATCCGATTAGTTAATCCCATAGATGATTACTCGTATTAAATAGTTTTAGTAATGGGATGGAAGTCAGAAAACACTCGAATATTTCCTAACTTTTTTTATAAATCCTTTAATTTATACCAACTTAACATAAAAAAGGTGAAATAAAAAACAATTTATCTCCAATAGAAAATCTTTTACCCTTTTGATACTCGGTAGGTTTTGTAAAGTCGATGTTAGCGTTAACGAGGATAATCCTTTTTCCGACCGGACCGTTTACCCGGGCTTCGGCGAAGCCTAAACTTACGGACGGTTCTCCCAACTCGTATATTCGGCGATATTTTTATACAAAAAAAAAATAAAATCTTTTCAGATTGTGCAAAAGACAGAAAATGTTTTGTACGATTATGTTTGTATTTAGAAATAAAGGAATAAAACAATTTAAAAAGGTCATAATAATGTATAGGTATACCTAATAATACACACCTATGTATTATTTATTAGAGCAAGCTCCCTATTCTATTAAATCTGAGGAGATATCTGAGGTCATCGGAAATTTTCAGACTAGAGATGCCGATGCATTCCACCAGCTTTTATGACAAAGTATTTTACAGTTCAAGCAGTACGGTTATGGAGGAACTTGCCTGTGCCGATGAAGCGTGCTCAATTTTTGTCCACTTTTCAAATTCTGGTAAAAAACACTTCCTCTCTCTTTAAACATCATCTCATATAGTTCCTTGGTCTTGTTTCATATTTATTATTGTATTATTCATATTTTTATATAAAGAAGTATATGCTTATGTATGTGTGTCCACTGATTACCTGCAGTATTGTCTCTCATTTTCCCTTTGATCCATCCAAAGGTTGTCTGTAAAAATAAGACCGCCCACAGTGTCACCCTATGTATAATTTCTACATTTATATCTGTAACGTTTATGGTGTACAAAATAAAGAGTAGGTATTTTATCTATCTATTATCACTACTAATAATAACATGAAAATTCGTAGGCATAACTATCTGACGAAGTTTAAATAACAGGACACTAACATTAAATTTAAGAAATCCACTTTCGCAATTCCTCTCCAGATAAAGAACTCGTTTTATATACTTCAGTCAGCATCCTACAACCATTCTCTTATAAAGATAACTGTTACCAATATACTGTAACAGTATCTAATTCTCGTTCCATTAAGGAATCTCATGCTAGAGTAGCTATTACGGGTAACGAGAGCAGGTACAACACTAATGTGATTGCGCAGCACTATGCGTCAGATAAGCGAGGCTTGATCGCTCTCTAATACACTTTGTAACGTCTATTATACGTTTTTTTTTTATAATAAATACCGGCTTTTTATTTTCGTGTAGGGATAAAATAAACTTAGGTATGTGTATTTTTTTTATTGGAAAATCGATCAAATCCCTAGAGTATGGAAGTATGGATGGAGTTGTGAGTTTGGATGTTTGTTGACCATTTACACCTTAATGGATTTGGATCAAATTTGGCACACGGGTAGATGTGGCCTGTGTTAGGACATTAGATCATGGATTTTATTGTACAAACTATCTAGCATAATGACGTGACTCGAGTGTAAGACGTAGCTGTAACGCACACCAGCATAACAAAATTAGCGTGTTTGTTTTAGTTCTTTTTTAGCGCGACAGTCATCATCATCATCTGCCTGCCTTTTCCCAACTACGTTGTGGTCAGCTTCCAGTCTAACTAGATGCAGCTGAATACCAGTATTTTACATGGAGCGACTGCCTATCGACTATCTATCCTCCACAACCCAGTTACTGGGTAATACGATACCCCTTGGTAAGACTGGTTGTCAGACTTTCGGGCTTCTGATGACCCGTAACGACTGTCAAAGATCCATGAATGACAGCCGGGACCAACGGCTTAGCGTGCTTTCCGAGGCACGGCGGGGTCTTGGTACGTAAAGATGGTCACCCATCTACGGACCAACCGCGGCAAGGGTAGCTTAACCTGATCGATTGACACGTGCGGCTGTTATTACTTAGCCACATACCCCCTACAAACTTACTAACAGAAATAAAATCATTTATCATTTACCAGAGGGTCTAGACAAAGAGACATTCTATCAGCGAAGACGATGATGGAAAAGTCAAAAATGTATTGCATTTACATAAGCTACCGAAAACCTTATGTCAATTTAGTTAGTTGGTAATTTTATTTACCGTTATAACAAAACTACTAGTTTTTTTATAACGGTAAATAAAATTACGAAACGCTTTCAAACCCAATTGTATAGGCTAAAATCGCAATAAGCGACTTACGCTTATTGCGATTTGTATGACTTATAAAAATCCTAGTTTATTGTACCTCCAACGCCTTAGCAAAAGTGAGTTTGCATGCATCCTCTTCAAACAGCCCGTCGCGTTGCTTACACTATCCAATGCCTCACCAAAGTCATAGTTAACGGCTTATCTGACACGAGCCGCCCATTCTTCGACGCTCTCGCCATCAGATCTCTTTGCCTCCTAAAACGTCTCTCTATAAACAAAAGCACAACGTCTCAGCGTGAAATGTTTGTCTAATTTTTCAACTAGATCGTCGAACTTAACTTTCTCGAATACATCAGAGTGAAAAAAGTTCCGTGCAAAGCAGTAAGTAGCTGTTGTCCGAAAGATGGGTTAGTAACAAAGCACTTTTATTTTTGGTTTTAACTCTGTTCAATTTTATGTACTGTAATAGCCGACCTTTAAATATAGATCACTTTTGGGCGTCGCGGTCGTGATCGAAACTTGAAAGATTTTCGATGAAATTCGACATTTTGCACGAAGTTTAATATTTTAATAAACGTGGATAACTCGTCACCAGTGATCTGTCAGCTGCCGAATAAAACCACCGTTGCAATTGGATGCTAGTTAGGGACCCTATTAGTAAGCTTCCGCTGTCCGTTCATTTGTATATCAGCGGGCTGAATCTCATGAACCGTAACAGAAAGACAGTTGAAATTTTCACAGATTGTGTATTTTGCCGCTATATACAAATAATAAAAAAAATAAATAAAGCCAATAATTAAAGGTCCTTAAAAGAAACTAGTTTTTATTGGCGTTTTTTCCTCGATCTTAACTCGCACTTGGTCGGTTTTTTTATTAATCTCATAGTAACATAACGTAATGGTACAGGCAGGCACACATACCTGTGAGGGAGTGGTTGGAGAGACGGCATGGCGACCATAGTTTCCGGCTAACACAGGTATTGTCCGGACATGAATGCTTCGGAAAGTACCTGTGCCGCATAGGCCGGGAACCGACATCCGGTTGCCACCATTGCAACTGCCTCGACGACACGGCGCAGCACACCCTTGACGAATACCCTGCGTGGGCAGTGCAGCGCCGTGACCTCGTTGCGGTGGTTGGTGCTGCGGATGCACTCTCGCTTCCGGACATGGTCCAGTCCATGGTCGGAGGTGAGAGAGCGTGGGACGCCGCCGCCTCCTTCTGCGAGGAAATGATGGTCGCGAAAGAGGCGGCGGAAAGGGAGAGGGAGGATAAAACCTCCTTGGCGCGGAGCGATCTCCGACCGCCTACGCCTTAGGGAGAGGCCTGCAGGCAACAGACTTGGGGAGTTTGTTGCCTGAACAGTGAAAGGCCCGAGACGGCGGCGTGCCGTGTTCCACCCGCGCCTGTCTAGAGCAATTGAGGGTAACGGGGTTCGTATGAATTCATGCGGACCAACACCTAGCCAGGGAAGCGTGACGGAATTCGCAAGCACTCCAGCGCCCTGGCTAAAGGTAGCAGCAGAACACCGGGTGGTTTTAGTCTGTAAAAGTCTGACAGACCCCTCCACCTACCCCAGGATGGAGGACATCAATGAGGTTTTCCACACAATAAAAAGGCACACATACCTACGTACACATGTGTATGTGATGTGTATCACCCCCTAAAAACATTATCAGTGCAATTACCGTAGTCTTTAATCTTCAATTCTCCTTTCATAACAACTACTTTCTGAAAGAAAGAATAAAGAAAGAATAACGTTTATTTGGACACAGTTCGTGAAACAGAAAATACAAATAACAGAATAAAAAAGTGAAAATATTGTTTTAACAACAATAGAGTGTGCCTCACGGCTGCGCCAAAAAGGTTCATTTCAGCATTAATGCCAGACAGATGCTGTCTGACGCTGGTTTTCTAATGATCCTTTAAGGCGCTGACAAGACCCAATTGACAAAAATGGGCTTCTCTTAAGAAAAAAAATTGCCAAATCTGTATAGTTTGTGATAGCGGAAAAAATATATGTTATATTTGATCATATTTCCCAGAACTTGGTTGTTACCAAAACACGTTTTAAAAACAAAATCTCGATACAAACTAACGTTAAACTAACCTCTTACTTTGAGTTCTAATCCAAAATATCTGTATTAAATATCAACATACGTTACGTATTTAATTAATAACAAGAACGTCTTATTTGAATGCAGAATTTGCTTGTTTTTTATTTTCGATTACTCAACTCAATTTTGAGTAAATACATAATTACTTCATATTTTGCAATAAATTACAAGCGTTGTGTCATCGCTCTTCTCTTTCTTTTCTATGCAATCTGACAGGGACCGCGGTTTACGTGTTGTCAGCGTCTTAAGGACGGGAAGTACAAAAAGTTTCAACATCATACATACATTTTATATCATTACAATACCTACAAAACAATTACAAAGCGTTCATTAAAATGCACTCGCAACTGGCAGGTAACGAAATAATAGCTTCCATCAAAGGAAATTCTTTGTGCCTTGGAGTCGCAGCTCGTAAAGACTTTATACTACGCGACTATTAAACGCACACTGGCAGGTGGCTTTATTACAGTTACATAATAGAGCATTGAATGAAGTTTTATTTATGCATTTTTATTCTACTGAAGCAGAGAGCTATGGAACGGAGTATTCTAGGTATCAAACTTGTGGACCGGGTCAAGAATACAACAATCCATAAAAAAAACTGATAATGGAATTGGGCTGGACACATCTGCCGCATGTCAGACGATCAATGGGCCAAACTTACGACCCAGTGGGTCTCGCTTAGCGGCAAACGACATCGCAGCAGGCCCAGACGAAGGACGCTACTATCCAACGTCTAAGAATTTGGCAGCTATCTGTCACTATCCATACATTTTTTTGTAAACAAGTGACTTCTTTTACGCATACTTAATTAATATGCCCCGTTGGGCAACCATTGACTGCAAAAATACGGGGAGTCATGTATTTGCCAAAGATGTTAAAAGACGAAAACTGTGGAAGAAAACTCTCGGAAAAAAATGGAAACTCGATATTTCGTCGAGACTATGTGCTATCCTTTGGAAATTTGTTGACGATGCGAAAAATTTGTATACATGTGATGCTCACAAGACAACTTAGGGCCGATTCACACCGGAAAAGCAGCGGCCGCTGCCGGACTCTTCCGACCGTTTCCGGCCGCTGCCGGCTGCTGCCGTTCCGGTGTAAATCGGCCCTTAGTCTGTTGTTTTTACCTACGGGCACTTGCGATGTGATATTAAGTAAATTATAGTAAAGGTGTATGTGTTTTGTATTATCATATTCGATCAGTGCTAGAATGAACATCTCTGAAGTTTTTCAGTCAAGAAGATCATCCAGGAGTTGGTTTTCAATTCTGATCAGGTTATTTCTGTCGTACGCCTCCAGTCTTCAACACAAAAAGAACTTGAAGTCAACAGACACAAAAACTATAAATTATAAAAAGTTCATAATTTATTGAATTTTCCATTAAAGCCGTTTTTCTACTAGTGGTGGTAGACTTAGCGCAGCTTCTTTTGTCCTTAGCTCGTCTTACAACTCACGTCTCACTAGATAAATATGTATATACAGCAGTATATACATATTTATCTAGTTTTCGTTTAATTTTTGATCGACACAAAAGTAAACATAATCAAAACATTAGCGGTTTGTAGACGGACAACAGTGCTCCCACCTATGGCGAGCTTTCAGTAGTTAACCTCTTTACAATAATTCAATGAAATATTAACAAAATGTACATACATGCAACACTAATTTGAATTATCAGTAGTGAAAAATCAATAAATAGTTACTGCAAAAGTAGGGATCAAACTTACGAGATACTGTTCCCCAGTAAGTACCTTAACGAAAGTGCTATAGCCACATAAAGTAGATAAATTAACCCTAAAATGTTTAAAGAATACTCCCAAAAACTAATAAAACACAAAGATTCTAGGGAAAAACTTTAACTTTGGCACATCAAAGCCTGCTTTCAATTTGATAACAAATCAGCCAACTTTCGTGTAAGAAACTTTGTTCAAATACTTAAAACTTACGAATACTTACACTTTTAAGTGTAAGTTTAGCAAGTTTTTAGTAGAAAATCTTTGAAATTAGTTTCTGTAGTAGCTTTAAAAGGGTTGTATGTATAAATTTAAAGGTTTAACTAAACTTTTATCAAAGGCTGGTAACCATAGACAGTCGGTTTTGGTGTATTACCTAACAAGCCATGTTCTCGATGTGATTCCCAGCAGCAAAAATAATGAAATTCCATACAAACTTTGATCTATTTAAACCTTTAGGAGATGAATTTTCTAAAATCCTTCCATCCTTATAAGGAAATATTGTAGAAAATTTCTTGCTTCAGACTCGGCGGCTTAGGCTGTGCGTTGTTTGGTAGCATTATATTTTGCAGTCATGTGATTGGTAGGTCTGTTCGTCAGCCGCCATTTTGAACTCCTAACGCGTCACGCGTCAAGTTATAGTGAACGCACTTAACTAATGTGGTTAATGTCTTTGACATCGGCATTCGAAACAAAAATTGGTTCTACAGTGAAATATTTATTTACTGTTACAGACATATTTTTATGTTTATATTTCTCATCTAGCTAGCCAGCCCAGCTAAATAATATTGGCAGCTGACACGCTCAAAGTCAAAAAATGCTTTCTCGTAAAACTTTAACTAGAACTAAAACTTAACTATGGCTTATTAAGAGATAAATTTATTGGTTTGTTTGTTTGTAAGAGGTAATCTCTGGAAATCCTGATTCGATTACAATAATGATTTCACTACTAGCTGCGCTTTGCGGTTTCATTCGCATAAGTCACGATCTCGTGGCAATATCGGAATAAACAAACCCTAAGTCCTAACCCAGGTCATGGTCTACTCATATGCCAAATTTTATCAAAATCCGTTTAGCCGTTTTAGCGTGAAAACGTAACAAACAAACAAAGAAACTCATTTTCGCATTTATAATATTAGTTTGATTGCCGTGTTCTGTGGTACAGGATGTTTTATGGTATAGTTGACTCCCACGCGGACGAAACAATGAAGAAAAGTCTACTATGTCTAGTCTAATATGTTTTCCTCGGCTGAAACCAGCCTGAGGCATCCCAAAGAGAACCAGTCACCAAATAGTAAACTTTACCGATTAATACCATTGACACTCCATTGGGTACTCTCAATATAGATAGCAACCAAACTTTTACCCAAGTATTTCAAGTGATATCTTAATTTGACATCGGTTTACATTTCAACAATTTTATTTCAGCGAATGCTTCATTCGCGTTTAATATTTTATTGAAATATGAAGTTACTTCGTGGTGGCCAGAGGAGTAAACCCGCTTTTTAAGCAACAAGTTCTGAGTTTTAAACATGTGACCTCCTATCTGTAGATTGCTTACACACAGCGTGATGAGACTTGGACTTAGGTTTAAATAATCTTTATTTCTCAAAAGCACATAGACTTAAGGCGCTGACAAGACGCAAATGACCAAAATAGGCTTGTCTTAAAATAATATTGAAAAATTTTGTATAGTTTGTAGTTGCGGAAAAAATATATGTTAATTTTGAACATATTTCCCAGAACTTGGTTGTTACCAAAACATGTTTTGAAAAAAAATCTCGATACAAACTAACGTTAAACTAACCTCTTACCATGAGTTCTAATCCAAAATATCTGTATTAAATATCAACATACGTTACGTATTTAATTAATAACAAGAACGTCTCATTTGAATGCAGAACTATGTTATATTTATTTACATAACCAAATTACAAGATGATTATTAACATTAACTAAATTAAATTAAAACTAAGTTAAGCTTAAAAAAGGCCCTCGGGGCATTGTACCGAGGATGCTGGCGGCATTTCCTCGCTGAATTGCAATGCTGATGCGTTGCGATTTTTTATTTTCGATTACTCAATTTAACTTTGAGTAAATAGATACTACTAATAATAGATACTACTAATAGATATTACTTTCTCTCTCCCTAAATATCATCATTACTTATAGTTATATAGTTCTTGATTTTGTTTCATGTTTATGGCATATATATTATATATATATATATGTGTATGTATGTATGTATGTATGTATGATATATGTTATGTATAGTATATGCTTTATGTATTTATTGTATATGTAACTGGTACACCACTGACTACCTGCAGTATTGTCTCTCCTCCCCCTTTAATCCATCCAAAGGTTGTCTGTAAAAGATCGCTTTTAGCGATAAGACCGCCCATTGTGTCACCCCTTGTAAAATTTCAACGTTTGTATCTGTAATTTTTATGGTGTACATAATAAAGAGTATTCTATCTATCTATCTATCTTCATAATTTGCAATATGTTACAAGCGTTGCGTCATCGCGCTTCTCTATCTTTTCTATGCAATCTGACAGTGACCGCGGTTTAGGTGTTGTCAGCGTCTTAATGGTTCGAAAAGACTAACAAATGGAGAGCTAACTATAGGTACTCTACAGAACACGTGTTTTACTAAATTGATTGAATGATTTTTCCGATAATCCTCTAATCATCATCTATCAAGCCTTATATCTACCAGTTAGCTCCCAGTCTAACCGGATACAACTGAATACCAGTATTTCACATGGAGCGACTGCCTATCTGACCTCCACAACCCAGTTACTGGATACTACTATACCCCTTGGTGAGACTGTTTGTCAGACTTTGGGGCTTCTGACGACTTGTAAGGACTGCCAAAGATCCACGAATGGCAGACGGGACCAACGGCTTAACCTGATTTCCGAGGCCCGGAGGTGACTTGGTATGTAAAAATGGTCACCCATTCACGGATCAACCGCGGCAAGCGTAGCTTTACCTGATCTATCGACCCGTGCGGCTGTTATTGCTGAGCTACAAGCCCCTTCGCTTGCCTATCCGATAATAACCGATAATCCTCTAACATTATCCCTTAAAACATTTTATTAAGTCAACCAGTGCAACATTCAAACTAATATTACAAATGCGAAAATGAGTTTGTATGTTTGTTTGTCACACTTTCACGCTAAACGGGTCAACAGATTTGGATGAAATTTGGCACATGGGTATACAATGACCTGGGTTAGGACATAGAATACTTTTTATCTCGGTAGTATGTTCTCATGGGCTAATTTCCGACATCCACGCGGGCAAAAGCTAGTTATCAATAAATAAATTCTCAAAGTTTTCTAATCACAACAAACAAACAAACAGCAATTCTATGACCACTACACTTAGCCCCCCGAGACCGTAACCACTACAAACTTGACAGGACTTAATTATAATGGTCGCTTAATCTAAAGGCATATAAGTTAATTAGTTGGACTAATGAAGCTACTGCTGTGTTAATATTATTACTGTGGGTTATTAGATTCGATCATATTAATTTGGGAAGCTGCAGTAAGATTATTTCTGTGCTTGGCTTGGCTGCCACGTGTGAGTTTGCGAAACGCTCGGGTCATGGGGCCCAAGTGCACGTCTCCTTTTTAAGGAAATCTCTCGCCGATTGATCGACACTTCACGTGACCAGAGGGCTGGCTCGTTCTTTGGCCAAAGAATTAGCATTGCCATTCAACGTGGCAATGATGCCAGTCTTCTGGGCACGTTTCCGGATGACAGCGATGCGGACGAATACTTTGACGCCTAAGTGTCCTTTTGTTTTTTGTATTAATGTGTATATATAGTTAGTAATTTAATTTAGTGTCTACCTAGTGTAAATAGTTAGTAGCATCATTTTTTTTAATGTGTTCTTAATTTTAATTATGTATTCAGAGCATGTGTACTCGATAATGTGTGAGCTGTGGTGTATTATTGTAAAAGATCATTGTATGTAATATATCTCGTTGGTAATGCTTAAATAAATAAATTTGCGAAATAGATTCTCGACTTCCAAAGTTCGAAGTGCTATTTTTTTATGTCAGAGATGTGGCTCTGGATACTTGGGCCTACTAAATGTAATATAGCTAAAACTAGGCTGCAGCTATTGGTATATATATATACACTCATACACATATACATAAACTCACGCCCATGGGGGTAGGCAGAAACTATAGAACGCCATCTGCTACGCTCCTTACATACTCTTTTTGTTTCGTTTACGTTCATACATCTGGTCATACACGCACGCCGGTTGCGAGCACTACGCTCCTGACCTTTTTGAAGAACATCACCAATAAGGTCACTAAGAATATGTCTTTCTGGGGCGTCCCCTCCCGGCGGCATTTCCACTAGCATCTGCCTTGTAAATACCTTTTGTTAGTCGCCTTTCATTCATCCTCTCAACATGATCAAACCATGTAAGCATACTCTTTTCAATTTTTGTCACTACATCTTCCTATAAACCGCACCGTCCGTCCTATGTAAAAATAGTGTTAAATCAAAAAGTCGCTTTTCTTGTCTGTCAGTATGATTGCGTTATTCTTTAAAACCTCACAAAGGATTTTGATGCGGTTTTCAGTATCATTTAAAGAGTTTATTCCGAAAGGTTTATGTGTATAATACATAAATATTAAACTTAGATACCTATGAGTAAAAAAACCCGTAAGTAGTGACTATACCCGAATCGCTTTAGCGTGGCAATAGCGGTCATTGACCCACCTACATTTTCTAGCATTCTTTATTTCAAAAACTGAAATAAAGTTGGTTAATATCCTGAATCAATACTTATCGTGATCATCAACATGTTCCAATAACGAAACACCATACATAGTTTAATGTCCCTGGGGTTCCTAAGGAGAGATATTAGGGAAAGGGCATTGACCGCTATTGCCACGCTAAAGTGATCTGGGTATATGCTCGCAAACAGACACTAGCTAACACGGATCGTGTGCTTAAATAAATAAATGGACGCCAGCCTATATCTCCAAAATACACTAGAAAATGAAAAAAATAAAGCAAAAAGTAACAGGTTGCTGAAACATTGCTTGCAGATAGTACAGTCATAATTCTCGACCACACTTGACATTCATTACGATGGGGTATCGTGTTACCCAGTAACTGGGTTGTGGAGGTCAGATAGGCAGTCGCTCCATGAAAAATACTGGTAAGACTGGAAGCCGACCCCAACATAGTTGGGAAAGGGCTAGGCAGATGATGACTTGACATTAATTACCATCTTTCACCTGTTTTACTAAAAATATTTAGATGCAAAATCTAAATTTTAGATTTTGCATCTAAATCTTTTTAGTAAAACAGGTGAAAGACACGATTATAGGACTAGAAATAGGGACCAATTCGTTCAACCAGGTTTCAGACTGGCTAATATAGACTCATCCTTCATGGGATACTATTTAAAATGTTACAATTAAATACTTCCCCACATACTCCAACTGAATGAAATTAAATTTTAATATTGTATAATACGCACACTCTGCAGACAAGCATATTGAAAGCAGGGGAATTACATCGCCAACAAAAAATGCTTCGCTCAACGCTTGTCTTGCTCCACAAGGGCGCATAAACTAATTGATTAGCATTCGAAAATATAGTTGGAGCTGTTTGAGATTGTACAATGCTTTGTGTTTGAGTTTGGGTAAACTTCACATAAATGTATGATGTTCTTTATCTTCTGTATTTTTTTTACTAAGTAGCATGCATTATATCATAATTATAATAATTTCAGCCTGGAATCACCCAATGTTGAGTGTAGGCATCCATTCCTTACTGCCATACTTCCCGGTGCCATGATCCGCTCGTCCAACAGACTGTAGGAATGAATGGGGAAAAATTGAATGCTTCGACCCCTGTAGTACTCCATTAATTAATTAATTTGGAACATAAAATAGAAATAACTGCGCAATTCAACGCTCATACATACATAATATTAAACTCACGCCTTATTCAGTAGGGGAAGGCAGAAACTACAAAACGCCATCTGCTACGATCTTAACATACCCCTTTTGCTTCGTTTACGTTCATACATCTGGTCATACACGCACGCCGTTCAACGGCACTCATTTATCCACACACCTGGGTGTCAGTATCATGGGCATTGGATAAAGGCAATGTTTTGATAAAAGCAATGACTCTCACTAGTCTACGATAGTCAATTGTTATTTGACTCGAATTTGGCCTCGAAATAATTATAAGCTAGTCACTGAACATTCATCAACCTCAACCTGTGAAACCTTGAGTTTTTATAAAGTGTACATGCAAAATACTATATTTCTTATTCTAAAAGACTACGAGTAGTTCTACAAAGAATAGGCCAAGGTAGCAGTGTAGGTGACCTACACAATACAAATATCGGTGGCATTTGCTTTTATGAAACATTCAATATCTAGAGAGTTACGTAAACACTTTTATTCGAAGTACCCGCTGTACTCTGTACGAGACATAATGTTTACCTGCCTATTACTCACTTAAAGATGTAGTTGCTGACTTATATATTTACGTACAAGTCTTACTACTGTAATTTATGACACAAGCTCAAATAGGCTTAGTATAAAAACCTGATGTTGTGCTGCATAATTTATTACATACACCAGCGTGTTCGAATAATGATACACTTCAGGATTCCTTGATCGAGCCACCATGCCTTCACATGTAAGATATCAAGGCCTCAAACATCAAAATAATGATGAATTAAAGAAAAGTTTTTAAGCAGTTTTGAAGCAAAGATACTGGCGATCATTTCGGTGTCATTATTGTTTCGTTTTCACAACCATTTTAAAAGTCAAAGACCAAAAAAATGCAGGGTGGCTCGATTTAGAAGTCAGGGAGCGTATTTAATTTGAGGAAATGTTACTCAATAGGAGCTGGTAATTGAATAAGTTAGTGGTAAAGAGAATTCGAGACGACTTTTAAAATAAGTTGATGAACTCAAACTCAATCTCAAAGGATTTATTTCGGTTAAACCATTTACAGGCACTTTTGATTTGTCAAAGGAGTCGGCCATTCAGAAAAAAGAAGCTAAATGCCCATTCCAAAGTACGCTTTTAGATTCCTATGGAGAAGAAATCATGAATACTTTTGGTTATTGGGTACAGCTTTACCAAACCGTTGTTTCTTACGAAATTATGCTGTAAATCTGAAAAATCATCGAACAAACTATAAAAGTGCATCAACTGTACGCAATACACTTCTCGTTTTGTTCAACAAATAAAACAAAACAACCTAACGTTGCATAACTTGTACTCGAACATCGCAACACTATCGCTCGTATTAGGGCCACGTTTCAATTTGCCTGCCTAATTGAGATTGCTTCCCGCATATCAATTTGATTTGGAGCCTATCTACCTGCCTTTGCGTCCGACATTGGGTTCCAGCCAAACCGATTTTGTGTTATATCTTTATGAAAGGAATTTGCCGGGATCAGGAAACTTGAGCTTGCTTCTAAATATCGTTTTACGGTAGTAGACGCAATAAATTTTAGCGTACTGGGTATTGGAATTTTGATTCTCGTCGTAAGAGGTTTATTGACCAGCTTCTTAAGCACCAGGGTGAGTTAAATTATTTACAACTTAAAAGAGAACATCGTGAAGAAACTTCGACTTTTTTGTTATTTAGTAAATACTGATATTCTTTTACTGCGCCGCCTCGATCCAGCCCTTTCGGTTTTTAATACATAATCAGCCTGTAATGTTGCTGGGGACACAGGCCTCCTCTCTTTGAGAGGGAGTGGGCCGTAATCCACTACGCGGGCCCAGTGCGGGTTGCTAGATGTCACATGTCTTGGAATTTTTGGTTCTAGGACATGCCGGTTTCCTCACGATGTTTTCCTTCACCGGTTTTTAATACCAACCTTTTTTGTGGCATGAAATTGCCCACATGCAAAAACCGATACAGCTTTACTATAGTTTTTAAACGTCATAAAAATAGACCATTACAAGGACAAAAGTGTATAAGAACGATTAGTCGCTGATATCCGCATGTGTCAAGTTCATACAAAATAGAACACAAAATAATCTATTTCTGTTCGGATTTGCTACACGTGATCATGGATTTCTAAGGGCCCGTGACATTTCGCAAAGGTTACGTGATGCCGGCTCGACGTCCTTGATATTGTCATTATTACTGTATCAATCAATATAGAAGATAGGGAGACACGACAGTGTTAACCAAAAATTTGTCAAGGTTGTCACGTGTTTTACTTTGGTGATGTTATTTACTTATTTGTACATCAATACACACGTTACACGTGTATTAAATATTGCTATTTATCGTAGGCTTAAAAAAAACAGTCAAGTGCGTGTCGGGCAACGCACAATGAAGGGTTCCGTATTGTATTTTTTTTTTCTTTTTTTTTTTGTGGGAAATCATCAAATAACTTTTCCCGTGGACTTCTTCTTCTTCTCGCGTACTTCTAGTGGACCCCTACCTTTGTGCTGACGACATCTCTTTGAGGCGCGCGTGGAATACAACGCGCCGTCTTTCCGTAGTTGAGATGGATTTATCCGAAGAACAAACTTAACATTGTAGTTGAAATCCATGTTCTCCCATACATTCCAACTGCAAAATAATATTGTGTACGCACAATGTTGACAGATTTACCATGTTATTTTAAGACCATAGACTTCTAATAGGTTTTCCTGTTATCTATAAGTCATCATCATCTGCCTAGCCTTTTCCCAACTATGTTGAGGTCGGCTTCCAGTCTTACCGTCGGATACAGCTGAATACCAGTATTTTACAAGGAACGACTGCCTATCTGACCTCCACAACCCAGTCACTGGGTAACACGATACCCCTTGGCAAGACTGGTTGTCAGACTTTCGAGCTTCTGACGACACGTAACGACTGTCAAAGATCTACAAATGACAGCCGGGACCAACGGTTTAACGTGCTTTCCGAGGCACGGAGGGGTCTTGGTATGTAAAGATGGTCTGTTATCTATATGTATAGAACTATTTTTTTTTTAATTAGGCTCATTAGTTTCGGAGTTTAGGCGAATGGTCAATTTTCATATATTTTCTTAAATAACTTTAAACTATTTATTTTAATCTGATAAAAAATATACTTGAGACCCTCACAGTAAGCCCATTGGATATGTCAGACGGTACAGTTTACAAAACTTTTTTTTAATTTTCTTATTAGTCTCTTAAAAGTGCCATTTCAAAGTCGATTTATTTACGAAACACGGCCGGGTTTGGGTCACAGATATTGATACATGTACCAAATGTCCCACTTAATTGGTCCATTAGATTCAGAGCAAATTGGCTGTTACAGACGGACACACAGACAGACACACGAGTGATCTTATAAGGGTCCCATTTTTCATTCGGTCATGCGGAACCCTAAAAATTAAACGTAAATTCGTGACCGATGGAATGAATGGTTGGCCTTTGCCCACACTGTGGACAGTAAAAATATATACGTACACACATACGCTCGCGCCTTCCTTCCATGGGGGTAGGCAGAAACTACAGAACGCCACCTCCACCTACATAATCCATTTGCTTGGTTTACGTTCATACATCAGGTCGTACACGCACGCTGGTTGTGAGTACACACCTGACTATTCTGGAGTACATCACCAATGAGGTCACTATATGTCTTTCTAGGGTGTCCCCCGGAGCTTCCACTCATATCTTACCTACCTACCTTTCATTCATCCCCTCAACTTGACCAAACCATCTAAGCATACTCTTTTAAATCTTTGTCATTTCTTTTTAACCGTACTCACTATTGCACAATCATACGTTAGGGGGATAACCCTTATGTAAGTAGGTAGAACTTAGGGGTTGCTTAAAGTTAAGACAAGCTTAAACGTCACGAAATGTACCTAATGTTTAGCCAAAGGTGAACGGCAGATTTCGTACAGCTTACTTTTTTTTGTTGTTTAGTTATAGAATTTGTACCACATATTAAGGCAACTAAGCCATTTATTTTAATGTAAGTGTACTATTTTTAGAAGTTCGGATTAATTAATAATATTCAAAAAAAAGATTTTAATAACTACACGTAATTTAGTCGTAAACTAAACGCAGTTATGTTGGTATTTAAGCTATGTTCGCCATGAGGGTATTACCCGACCTGCCCCCTTCTTAGATGAAGTAATTTACGAATTAATTAATTATACATAAAACAAATGTACTTAAAAAAAAACTATTAACTGTATTGTTTTATTTACCTACACTCTAAACCCCATCAAGACTTCATCATTATCAAACTGTTGCAGTCAGCTGTTGGACATAGGTATCTCCTAATCCACTCCGCTGAGTAGGTACGATCCTCATCTCAATTTACCTACTTGATAGTAAGTAAAACACTACAAAAATAGCGACAAGCAATCTAGAACATATACTTTATTACCGAAACAATGTTTATGTGCCTATAAGTAACAATCTACATTGGTACACTAGTACTTAACCTTAAAAAATAAAACTGGTTATAACTTTTACGTCCCAACTTCTAAAAATTCAAGAATTTAAAAAAGTCTTGTCTATCGTAATAACTACCAATTAAAACAAAAAATATCCCAAAACACGAAATTTTATTAGCTGTACGAAAGTCCCATACAAGCCTGCCGTTCGCCTTTAATCTATACTTAACTTTAGCAACGTTATGAGGCCTACGATCAGCAGTGAACGTCATTCGGCTGAAACGATGATGATAAGGATGAAGTAACCGTTGCTTCATCCTCGTCATCATCAGTAAAGGGGTATCAGAAACTTGTGGTCATATTTAAGGGCAAAACCTTCTGTTACACATATAACACATGAACAAAGTGTTTAGATTATTATGTCAGACTCTAAGAAAGTGGAACGGACTTGTGTAAAGTCCAATCAACACTATTCTAAGTTTTAAAAAAAGTATCACGTACAAATTAAGTTAGATTAAAATAGTATCACGTACAAATTAAGTTAGATTCAAATAGTATCACTTACAAATTAAGTTAGATTAAAATTGCTTATTAGTCTTATAGGCTAGATTGTAATGAATTATTAAGAACCTGGTTCTTTTAACAAATGAAATAAAAAAAATATTTTTTTATTTCAATTACATAAAGTTTTAACATACGTGATTTGGAGATCACCTTTTAAGCAAGAAGATGCTTGTGTTAGGTGACTCCGCTCTTCCAGTTAGCATTTGATACAATGTTGTACAATTGAAACTAAAAAAATAAAATAAAATACAAAAGGGGCGCACTTGTGCGATGTATGCGAGTGGGTTTTGAGTATGTGTGCGCGCGAGTGTGTGTAATAGTGTGAGTTTGTGTGTGCGTGAGTGTACATCGTGTTTGAATTGATTTCGTTTACCTGCATATATGTATAAGTTTTTGTTTTCAGATTAAGTTTAGGTCTAGGTTTAGGTTAGCCCTACGACAATGTCTTGGGATCGGAGGAAGCCAGGGACAACTTCCTCCACTTAATAAAGGATGAAAATCAAAATAAAATATTGGTGTGGTACAGACTATCAAACTGAACGACTTTCTTCATGGGACCAACATCGTACTCGTAATCGCGAAAATACTCGTATAATCAGCCGGCCCATACATTTTGGTCGAGGTGATATTGAAGTTTTGTATGGGACAGTTCATATTTTTTTTGCCATTATGATCATGGTCTAATTCAGAAAATTGACCAGTTCGATGACCTGTACCACACCCTTAAATATGATCCCAAATATATAATGTACTTCCACAATGCTCAGAATAAAAATCAGCTGATACTATCCATTATACTTTGACTATCAAGTAGCGCAGTCGATGCACACAAAACTTGTTATTGACTCACAGTATTCAAAGAACAAAGTGCAAACTTGCGCAAGTTAGTGAAATTGAGTTTTCCTTGTGACTGGCACTACGTGGGTGCATCTTTATGTTTACGATATCCAAATTGGTAAGTTACGATCAAAGAACTTATTACTAATCATAAGAAATGCATTATTATAATTAGGTAAGCCCCGCACGACACCGATTAGGTGTAAAACAATAGAAAATCAATCGTGTCTCATTAGCTGTCCATGACCAATTAATGCCATAATTAGCAGAGGTGTATACGGAGAGGTAGAGGTGTAGTACGTATTATGTACGCCCACATTTCGCCAGCTATGTTTAAGTCCCATGTAACAGGAGGCCTATGTCCAGCAGTGGACGTCTTTCGGCTGAAATGATGAACAGGGGCGAGCCTTTTGCCATCAACTGGGCACAAATCCAGACTACGGGCTGCTACTGAAAAATTCCAGATGGAAAATCACAATTACACTGCCCGAAACGGGAATCGAGAATCCAGGACCACAATGAAATGGTTTATTCTGTAAATAGGATATTGAAATCACTTTTACCCCTCATATTAAAAAAATAAGCAAGATGGAGTGGACATTTCTTATCTGCATACCCCTGAGAAGAAACGGCAAAACAAACTCAAGGGTCAAACTCCAGACATAAACTTGGTCAGACCACACAACTACAAAAATTTGAGTGGACCTGTCCAGTCAGTGCAAGCATTTGTCGGTAATCGTGTAGCTCAACTCCGGACTTAATAGGCTCGACGACTCGACGCACAATACCAAGGAATGGACATTTGGTTAGGCCGCATAAAGGACTCAAAACATCAGCATGCTCAATTGCACTTGCGACCACTAAACCAACGGGATCAACGGCGCAGATTTTGATTTTATGTTTTATTTCCTTTTCTCCTCTTACACATAGCGTCTATTCGTACATCTCATTATTTCTACTTTCCTATCGCAGGTATGCTGGGAGAGATTTCTATAGCAATAAGCATCACCTTTGTACAGTCAGTGCTCTGCTCAACCCAACCCCTTTTCCCGTTTTCTTCTTTGTAAAAGGGGTCAGCTAATGCAGAGCACTGACCGTACTACCAAAGGGTAGATAAGCGATGCTTCATGCTAAGTGTAACCCTTTTTGTCACAGTCACGATCTGCAGCTACCGATTATCTCTATTCCGTGCTTGGAAATAAAGCTTTTATTTTATTTTACATAAGCATTTTTATATGCAATTGTTTCTGTGACGATATATTTTTCCTTTCTCTCTTTATCTAGTTCCTTTTTATGCTAAGAACCTCAGGTTTTACGATGCCCGCACGAGAAAAACGTTTGTATGGCCCACAGATAGATGTCCTCGATCTACATTTTAGTAAATAGTTACATTTGTATGCACACGGTACAGGATAATTGATAGAGCATCGTATTTTGAAGGTTCCGAAGGGTGCCAACGGGTGCCCTATATACATACCCTAAGGCTCTACTGTCCGTCTGTCCGTCTGTCATAGGGCTGTATCTTTTGAACAGTAATAGGTAGACACTTGAAATGTTCACTGTGTGTACTACCATGGCCGCTATAACAAAAAAATATAAGTAGCAAAAAATTAAAATGGTCCCTATGCAAGAAACGAAAATATATGTAGTGTTAAATATCGTAAGGTGGTACGGTACCCTTCGTGTGTGAGTCCGACTCGCACAAGGCCGCTTTTTTATTTCAAAATAGGGTGCTACTGCGTTCCATTTTTTGACCCAATTTCTCTTGATACCCACGGAAAGTACCCCGTATCATTATCGTTATACATCCAACAGTTAACGTTCTAATCCCTTTTTTAACCCTTTAATGATCTCAGGTATTTTGTACCCGGCTTTATTTTCGTGCGTCAGCGTTCGCGACCTTTATGAGGGCATTTCGACAAAAGGGTGTTTTGTGTAGGCTTTCAACTTTGGTGCACATTGGTTAATGATACAAATAGTATGGCTGAAGGAGACTAATTCAGATGTATGGAAGTATTAAACAGTTGACGCGGTTAAAGGAATAAAAAGACTAAGTTGTCATTTCGCACGGAATTTATATATCTACAACAAAAGAAAAATTTAAAAGAATTACAAGAGTATGGGTAATTTCCAGACAAAAACTATGCTTTAAGGCGTATTTTATTACGAGTTGATTTATTTGAAACGATAGCAACAAAAGAAAACAAAAATGCATAAGGTCAAAGTCGAAGTCAAAACGTTTAATATATATATATTGTTTATGCGCGCGACAACCACGATCGAATCCAGTCCGTTCTCAAAATTTGTAAAAAATAGTAAATCTACGTTTTTGTTTACTTTTTTTAATAAAATTCATAAAACACAAGACAATGAACAAGTGACAGTGTTATCTAAAAAGAAAACCTATAGGAACTATTACAAATCGTAGTGAATGTATAAGCCCGTGCATATTATAAAAAACAATTATATTTACGGTAAAAAAACTCACAGTGAACACTTAATAAGTGTTACAGTAAAAAATCCTACAAAATAATAAAAATAAACCAAAGTAATATCGACAGTTAAACATATAAAATAAAATATATAAGCCCTTGACAGTGTGAAAGTGCAAGTGTAAATAAACCCAAAAACTCTTTAAATAAAAACACTATTTTATAAGACAAAAGTGATGAACTTCTATAAATTTTAAATAAAAACAAAGTGACTAAGTGTTTGACAGTGGAAAAAATTCCAAGTGCATGAGTCATATATAACCGTTTTGCTCAGTTTGAAAATTGCTCATGTACAGTACTATCCCCAATTTGACTACACTATACTAAGTCTCCGTGGCTTGACGGTTAACGTACCGAACGACTCTTGTGTAGACGGCTGGGCGCAAGTTCGGAATCCACCATCTACAATCGATACTTTTTGTAAAAACTGTAATTTGAACTTTGAACATCATAAAAACTACTATTTCTATAAAATTGCAAAACTTACCGTCAGAATTTAAAGAGGGCGTCAAAGTTGCAAAAAATGGATTCAAACTCCAACATTACTCATCGCAAACCTTCCAGAACAAGTTCATTAAGTGATTTAACCATTATGACTAACGAGAAATCCATACTTGACACCACTATGATGAGTTTACAAGACAGCTTGAATGATAATAGTGATATTCTAAATGATCTGACTGAACAAAATAAAATTCTTACTTTACAACTAATGAGCGCACATCAAGAGATTGAGAATTTAAATAATCGTTTAAAATCTGACCTACAGAATATGATAAAGGCAAATGACACTTATAAAAAATTATGCACAACGCCTGACAAAACCAGCATAATACAAAAACGCAAAAATAAAACTTTGCCTCAAACAAACATTCCCGGTACCTCAACTAATAACGAAATGTTACGTAATTTACTGCTTAACCCCTCCGAGAACTCGCCCACCATCAAGAATAAGGAGACGCAGACTTCTAATGCCTTCCCTCTAAACTCCTCCACCGTCGAGAGCAAGGAGACGCAAACAGATCCTGAGAAAGTAGATGTGTTATTAGAAAAGCAAAACATATTATTGTCAAATATCGGATCGAAATCATCGTGCGACAATAATCTGTTAACCGGAACAAACAAACCACCTCGGAAAATCTGTATACTGAGTACAAACAACACTAATAGAATCCTAACAATTGCCAATAACACCATAGGCCCTAACACGCAAATATGTCATTACTTGAAGACAAATTGCGGACTTAAAGAAATGATGATTGGAATAGAACACAAACTGAACAATTTTACACTGGATGACTTCTGTATAGTTTTAATTGGCGAAACTGACTTTAATACAACAAATGACTTCATCAACTTAATACTAACTATAAGAGAATCTCTGCAAAAACTACAGCATACAAATGTTATACTATGTGCTCCTACATTTAAGTGCAAAAACTATGCTAATATGTATAATTGGAGAATCGAAAATTTCAATAACCTGCTTTATCTCGATGTTATGACTCACGAACATTGTTACACACTTGATTCAAACAAAAATTTATACTATGATTACTCAATGTTTTCAAAATCATCAGGTTCAATTAATGACCTGGGCATGTACACAGTTTTTAGGGATATCAATATTAAAATAGAGAATATAATACAATACAACGCCTACAGAACACAAAAAGACGACTCAGTAGTCTATGAAGCCAATATCCAAAATTCTGTAAACTATACAAACAATAGCGTAGATTCTGATAATTTATTTCGTTAATAATATTATAACTGTCATGCATCAAAACATTAATGGTTTGGTAAATAAATCAGATATGCTATCAGTTTGTTTAGATGAATTGGCGACAGAAAATATAAAAATAGACATACTAGGTATCACGGAGCATAATATGAAAAAAGGTGACGAGGTTTATTTACAGATACCAAACTTTAATCTAGTATCATATTGCATGAGAACTAATAGACATGGAGGTTCTTGTATTTTAACCAAGAATGGCTTGCGGTTCAAAAACCTAGATCACATTAACCAAATGTCTATCATACATTTAATAGAATGCTCTGCAATCGAGTTAACAGATCATAAAATATATATATTGTGTATTTACAGGCCTCCGAACAAGCTAATTGGATCGATAAATACTTTCTTTCTAGTTTTAAGCAAAATCTTGGGTAAATTACGCACTAGCAGTAAAAATATCATTATCTGTGGCGATTTTAATATTGATGTTGCAAACCATTCTAAAATAACTAATGACTTTGTAGAACTACTGTTAAACTTCAATATAACACTTCAGTTTAGCCAGGCTACACGTGGCGTTAGTAATACTTGTATTGACAACATAGCTCATGACATTAAAGGTTGTGAAGGTGAAATAAGAGATTTTGCACTCTCTGATCACACTACACAAATAATTAAGTGTCCAGTAAAAAAGTTTAGTTTAATCAAACATTGGTACATAAATAGACGTAGTTTCACTAAAGAAAATAGATGTATCTTTGTTAAATATCTAAAGCAAATCTCGTTTAACAGTGTATATGAATCCACAGACCCTAACTGTGCCTACAATTCGTTCCATGAGATATTCAGCTTGATATATAACTTATGCTTTCCTATGAAAAAAAATCGCGTTAATAATATTTTGAGACCTAAATGGATTTCAAAAGGAATAAGAATGTGCAGTAAACGTAAACGTGAACTTCTCTGGAACTACAGGAAAAAGTCTAATCAAGAAAATAAAACGAATTTTAAAGCTTATGCCAAAAAATATAAAAAAATAATATCACTGACAAAACAGTCTCAAAACAATTATTTTATAAATACTGCAATTAATAAATCTAAAGCAACTTGGAAAGTAATTAATAATGCTAAATATAACTACCCAAATCGAGGTATTGAGAAATTAATTATCAGCGATGAGATCCTTACTGCTCCTAAGACTATTACAAATGCCTTTAATGATTATTATGCTGACATTATTAAAAATACTGATAATACAATTTCCACTGACTCAACAAGCAGTAATTATTCCCACTTGACATTTAACACCAAATCTATATTTATGCCCCCAACAATTTCCCCTGACATTCTTAAAATTATCACTTCTTTACGTAATACAAATAGCACAGGTTATGACGAAATTACAACTCAGATTGTTAAGGACGCAGCAGCTTTCATTGCTGCCCCTCTAAGCCATATTATCAACCTGTGCATAGAACATGGTACGTTTCCTGAGGCATTAAAATTGACAGTAGTAAAACCAGTGCATAAAAAAGGCGACAAAACTTCTATTGGTAACTATAGACCTATTGCTTTAATAACTATCTTTTCTAAAATATTTGAGAAATACATATATAACTGTCTCTACCCATTTTTTGAAAACAATAAGGTATTTACTCCATGTCAGTATGGGTTTCGAAAAAATAAATCAATAAATTTAGCGATGTATAATTTTTTACAAAAAGTCTTATTAAATATGGATACTAGGTCGCCAGCCATAGCGCTATACATGGACATGTCAAAAGCATTTGACCGCGTAAATCACAAAATACTCTTGCACAAATTATATGCGTTTGGTATAAGAGGTGACGTGCACAAACTAATTGAATCCTATCTTAATGACAGAAAACAGGTAGTAGAATTAAAAAGAATCTCCCAAATTACCAGAACTGAAGAGACCTTTACCTCTGAGGCTAAAAATATAAACTATGGAGTCCCACAGGGCAGCATTCTAGGGCCACTGTTCTTTTTAATTTACATAAATGACATGTCGACAGTTACAATGTATCATATGACCCTCTTTGCTGACGACAGTACGATACTGCTTACCGGTAATGACAAAACTGTTTTAAAATCTGACCTACTTAATACTCTGACAACAATTATAAAATGGCTTGATGAAAATGACTTGAAAATTAATCTAGACAAAACAAAAATCATGAATTTTAAACAGCGAGTAAAATCAGATACTAACTTAAACATACGTTACGATCAAACTGACATTGAGGAAATAGAAGTAACCAAATTTTTGGGTCTTCATATAGACTGTAAAGTAAACTGGAAAGCACATATTGAGGAAGTGTGCAAGAAGCTTAGTCAGAGCTCTTATGCCCTCTACAGATTAAAGAATAATGTCAATCAACATGCATTACTAACTGCCTATCATGGATATGTTGCTTCAATCATACGCTACGGTATCATTTTTTGGGGTAACTCTGTAGAAAAAGACCGTGCATTTAAAGCTCAAAAACGTTGTATTAGATCAATGCGCAATCTACAACGGATGGATTCATGTAAGCCACATTTCATAAATTTAAAAATATTAACTCTCCCTAGTGTATACATTTATGAAACCATAATGTTCATAAAATCAAATCTTAATTTATTTGAATTTTATACTAGGACCAGACACAAAGACAAATTGCGCATTGTACCTAGCAAAACAAAACTTTTGCATAAGAACATCTTTTGTATGGGTCCACATATATATAATAGCCTTCCACCTTTATTGAGAAATATAAGTGACATAAATACATTAAAAAAGAAGCTACATCAATTCCTTATAGCTAAATGTTATTATTCTATTAAAGAATTTTTAAATGACAAAACACTGAACCAGTCGACATTTAATATGACAAAGCAGTAATGAAAATTAAATGTAAACTACTGATAAACTCACGCAGTGAATTTGAAGAATAATTTGGAATCTGACATATAATTTACATTTAATTTGACATACAATGTGACATGTAATCTGACATATATAATAATGAATAATATGTAAATAATAATAACAAATCACAATTTTTCAAATAATTATATTGTTGCTAATGATTATTATTGTTGTATTTTAAATTACTTAGTGTTTAATTGTTCTTATCCTGTAACGTATTATGAATTTTGTATGCCTCAATGGCGAGACATAGCAGACCTATATGCATAACTATATTGTATCATCTTATTTTACCTATGTTCTACAATAAATTAATTTGAATTTGAATTTATTTATTTAACATTGTACACTTAGTTGCATATATATACAACTAAGTGTACAATGTTGGTGTTATGTTAAGATAGTACTTATGACTTAGCAGCCTTTTACTAGCATTGCAATTATCATTCGCCTGCCCTTATCATCCTAAATTAGCATGCATTATACATTCTTATTACTTAATTATTTTTTTATATTAGTATAATTAGATTGAAAAATTATAGTTATGTCAAAATTGTATATCAATAATAATGAATTTATTACAATTAATCAGCAATATTAATGTCATCATTTTAACAAGGTAATACTCATAAGGTAATTTAACATAACTGGCGAAATGTAAATGATAAATGAGTGCATGCAAATGATGATGAATGGTGGACCTCTGCCTAACCCTGCGAGGAACGTGCGTAATGTTACGTGTTATGTGTTAATTTACAACCCTGTTTATTTCGTTTTTGATAAATAAGAACAAGCCTGCCTAACTTTGGTTGTTATTTTATTGTTTCAAACTCTCTTGGCATAACTAAAGATTCCTGTAAATCCAAACGGAGCTCAACCTTCGCTTTAGTGTTGAACCCCCTTTCACCTACTTCTGAGAACTGACCGTGACCTCGATTAGAGACAAACTTTCAAAGCTCCCTAAAGCTACGTTTTTTCTACGTTCAGCCTTGTAGAAATACAGCAGCGTTATTTGTTAGAGTAGGTATGTTTTTTGTTTGGATATTTATCTATACTTTTAATATTATAAAGGGGTAAGATTTATGAGTTATGTACGAGTATGTAGGAGGTAATTTTCGGAATGACTGATCCGACTCCAAAAATTCTTTCACTTATGGGAAGTTATAGTATTGCCGAGTGTCATAAAACATATTTTATGTAAAAATAAGAAATTCCACGCGGAAAAAGTCATAGGCAGAAGCTATGGTCTACAAACAGGTGTTTTCATGTAGTGGTATGTAACCCACACATGCACACAAACTTGTAAACTCAAGTACCTATGACGTTCCACGTCGGGAGTTCTAATACAGTAATCGACGACAACACACAGTAGTCGGTCGTTACCACTAATTAGAAATGTTTAAGTTAACTCATAAATTGAAAACCTTTTTGTAACTTATTGATCAAGTTGTTACCAAATTTATGACAAAAAACAAAACTACACAAATTGATGCTTAATGTGAAGACATTTGGTAAGAGCTTTAAAATACATTATTTTAATTTTCTTACCAAATGTCTTCAGTTTAAGCATCCATTTGTGTAGTTTTGTTTTTCTATAGATTCTAACTGCCTCATGTTGGCGTAGTGTCTTATTGTATAATTTAAGAGTTAAGTATAGTTATACACTTTTACACTAAACCATATTTTTATTTGCAATGTTTTTACAATTATTTTTGCATTTTGCTCGTCGTTATTTTGATAATTATTGTTTGCCCTTTTATTAAGTTTTCTTTATGAAAGGGGGAGGACATGTACTGGTATGTACCCCACACATGCACACAAACTATTAAACTCAAGTACCTATGACGTTCCACGTCGGGAGTTCGATTACAGTAATCCACGACGACACACTAGTCGGTCGCTAGCCGTTGCTCGCGTCATTCGCGTCATTTTATAATCATTCTAATCTAAGTTATTTTTTATAAACCGTGTTTAGTTGTAGTAACTTTATTATTAAATTCATCGTGTAATACTGTATAAATGAACATTTAATTTTAGAACATTTTTTTTATTTTTGTCATGTATAATCTGGTGTACAATAAAGTATACAATAAATAAATTAATAAATAAATAAAAACATCAGTTTTCGATTTTGAACATACGATGGTTAAGTAAAGTTGAATAGAAGGTGGTTGTTTGGTTAATTGTGGGGTTGGCAGGCAAGCTTTATAAATAACTGACCCAAAAAAAATTAAAAAAATTCTTTACTCTCTAAGCAGAATTAAGCAGTACCAGTTATACAAATGATAGATTTTCGAAATTAGTTTTTTTTCCCAACACTGAACAGTTTTAGCATTATCATATAACAAAATTTCCGATACACGTAGTACACGATGTAAACCTATTTCTAGAACATGATATCTATTTACATCGGAAAATTCACACGATGTAAACAAATTGGTTCGGGTCGAACCAATTTGTTTACATCGTTATATAGTTGCGTAATATATGGAAGGGCAAACAAATTTAGTTTTAGGTGATAACTATTGAATATATAATGTAATTTCGGGACTTTGTGAAGAGTTAGTAAGTAGTGGGTTTATTTTCTTTGTTGGATCAGACCCATGGCTTTTTCCTGTCCATATAGGAATGATGTGATAAGGCAACGTTATGGTTTAAAAAAAAACCGGCCAAGTGCGAGTTGGACTCGCGCACGAAGGGTTCTGTACCATTATCTATAAAAATGGCAAATAAATCATATTTTTTGTATGGGAGCCCCCTTAAATATCTATTTTATTTTGTTTTTTTAGTATTTGTTGTTATAGCGACAATGAAAATACATCAACTATGAAAATTTCAACTGTCTAACTATCACGGTTCATGAGATACGGCCTGGTGACAGACGGACAGACAGACAGACAGACAGACGAACAGCGGAGTCTTAGTAATAGGGTCCCATTTTACCCTTTGAGTACGGAACCCTAAAAAGATCTAGTGACAAAAATTGAAAGAGTATGTTTAAATGGTTTGGTCATGTTGAGAGGATGAATGAAAGGCGCCTAACAAAAGGTATATACGAGGCAGATGTGAGTGGAAACGCCGGGAAGAGACACCTTAGGAGGACATATAATGACCTAATTGGTGATGTTCTTCAGAAAGGTCAGGTGCGTAGTACTCACAACCGTCGTGAGTGTATGACCAGATGTATGAACTTGAACATGAACGAAGCAAAAGGAGTATGTAAGGATCCCAGCAGGTGGCGTGAACTTATGAATGTATGGGTCCTTATATGGAAACTGTTCACCGTTATAACTTCGTGGACAAGCTGCATGAAACATATCTTAGGGTACGAACGTGCAATGCTACCAGCGTTTAAATGTGAAACGTGGCTCCTCAATCCATACACAGTACATTGATTTAATATTTCGAAACATGTTAAATAACCATGTTTATATGTAACTTTTTATAGTGCGATCTCACCCTTACGAATACGGCTCAGGAAGACTAGAATGTAGAAAGTATTTTTTGAGATTAATAGGAAAATGGGCAGCACGTTAGCAATATTCCTCGCAATTTTCAAAAGTTACTCAAGATTCGGCCCTCGAGTCTAGAGACGAGTTCCGAATGGTAATTTTTCGCTTGTTAGCTGCAATAGGGCTATTGGAGCCTTTTTTCTGCTCCAGAAAGCATTTCATTAAAAGATCAGGACGCATAGCATCCAGGCACCATAGAAACGAACGACAAAATTACAGATTAGTGAAACATTTCTACGGCGCGATGTCAGAAATTACTAAAAGAAATCACAGTCACTTAGTATAGAAACAGATAATATATCTGTCGCAGGCAATTTGTATGATTCCGCTTTTTACAAATGGCGTCATCCGTTTAAAAAAGCTCGCAGTTATAAAATTTGATGAAATATGATGGACAATTCAAACGCCGGTAACAAAATGCCGCGACACATTGAACTATTTAGTGCTATTTCTTAAGGCGCGGTTAGTCACACTTCTAACCTAGCCTAACCCGTTTAGTTGGGGTGCCTAAGCTTAGTTACTGCGACCAATTCAGCTCGCACATGGTCAAAAACAATGTCGAAATTATAACAATTAAACGAGTTCCCAATTTGCCTTCAGCATATTTCATACGGCCTCGACTTACGGGTCGTTGGTCGTAGATTCGAACCCTGACAGGCGCTTTACTTTATGTAAATAATTTCATCACCACTGCTCTCAAAACGGTGAAGAAAAACATCGTGAAACAACCGGCATGTCCTAGAACCAAAAATTCGAAGATATGTGACATCTACCAACCCGCACTGGGCCCGCGTGGTAGTTTACAGCCGACTCCCTCTCGAAGAGAGGAGGCCTGTGGGGACACACTATAGGCTGATTACGTGATATTTCATAACTGCGAGCTTTTGTAAACGGACGATGCCATATATATAATGATGAATCATATATATTTTATTATTTTTACTTTTCCTCTCTTTAACAAATAGTTTGCTCTTTTAACATAGAAATGTAACTTTCGCTAAGCATTGTCTATAATAATATTTTTGATGGTATTTTTGCCTGTAGGGGGGAATCCCTGGTGTCCTGAAATACAAGTCACGGCTTAGTTTAGGCACCAGTCTCCCACAAATGTACATTGTCCTACATCATAATAATATTTTTTCCATTTGTAAGTTTTAGTTAATAGGTGTTATTTGTGGAAGAAAAATTAATATTTTTATTATTATTATATAATCTGTCTGCGACATTTCCATTCTTCGTAGAGTAGGGATAGAAGTGGTCATGCTACACGTGAAGAAATTATAATAGGTAGTAGTAATAACAGTTGCATAAATAACATTGATAGCCGTTTAAATCTTCTATGATCATCATCAACCACCTTTCATAGTCACCTAACCACCAAATCCCATAAACACTGACCGTAGCTAAACTCCGTGGAATCCGTATCACAAGCCTTTGAACCACAATCCTACGTTTAATCAAAACTAATCCGAAGGTACACTACACAGTTACCACAGCGCGGCAACTTTAACACCGTTTAAACCGAACTTTAAACGAAAGTTTAGAACTAATAGCCCCCTGTACACTCGATTAACCACCAGAGTGCGTAGAACTTAGGTAATGCTGTTTCTACAGATAAAAGGAATAATACTTGTGAATGTACTTTAATTAAGTAATAAAATAAATGAAACCAAAACATGGCTTTGAATAAATAGCACATAAAGTCTTTTGCGTAAACAATGTAACTCTATCCGTGGCGTAGCAAAATGCGGTCTACGCCGTAGCTCAACGCGTAGCGTGGCGTAGCGAGACGTTTTTTACGTTTGTTCAAACAAACCAATGACCACTTTTTATAATCACAAACATTTTTATTAATTTCAACATCAATCATAATATTGAAAAATTAACTACGACATACCATTAAAATTTTCCAAAGTCTAAAATATAAATCTAAAAAAATATAATTTTTGAATCTAGTTCGCACGACCGAGTTTTGGACGTTTATTCTCAGAAACCACTGAACCGTTTTTGATGGAACGTATTGTGTGTTACGGATCATTGATTTGAGGTTGCGTGAGAGGATGAAGGGATAGGATAGAGGATTAAGTGAAAAATGTCGTGTAACAAGTTAGAATAAATAAAATCGTGGTTAAAGTAAAAAACAATATCTTTATTCGATGTTACAACGACATCGAATCTACATCTACATCAAACTACAGAACGCCACCTGCTACGATCCATAAATACTCCTTGTATTTAAGGATCGTAGCAGGTGGCGTTCTGTAGTTTCTGCCTACCCCCATAGGAAAAAAGCTTGGGTTTATGTATGTGTGTCTGTATATATGAGTTTATGAATGTATGTACGTAATATTGTAAATTACTATGAATAAGCTACTGTACGTCTCCAGATCACAACAATATGTAGGTACCAATGACCCATTAAAATGTCCACAGGCTTTTTAATACCAAAAGCAAACAGTTAACACTGTACTGTACTCTGTAATACTGTAGGTACTGCCAGTATTGCAGACTATTTAGTACAGTCCAACAAAGTCTTCAAAAATATCCACAGCCTATTCATTTCGAACCCGAATCCAAATCAATATTCACCCCTATTCCACGAATATTGGTACACTAGATGATAAAATTACTGTTGCCGGAAATGAACCTCTGCTATAGCACGACACAATTGAAAGCTTACATCAATATGCAGTCAGGAAACAGGATTGTTCAACGGATTGAAAGCAATTTGCCTTGTTATAACCATTTCATACGACTTAAAGAATTACAGTTGTGTCACGAATTTACGGACAATTTAAGTTGATAGTAAATTTGCTTATCAATAAAGTTCCTAGACTTCACCTGACCCAACGACCAAAACCATCGCTTATTTTCACTCCACTTACGAGTACGTTCTTAACAATATCAATATGAAATGCAGACACAGTGCTTAGACGGGCGAAGCCCACACTGTGTCTGTATTTCACAGGGCTGTGTCTTTAGTCGCGGGAAAGTCCGAAAGGGTTACCGTGGCCACTGGCAACGCACAGGCAAAGGAAGGAACACAAGAAGGAAGGTTTTAGTCAGTAAGAGTCTGACACAACCAGAAGTTATTTCATAATTTCCCAAACCCAAAAAAAAACGTTTTTGTAGCATGGAACTCCTAGTGTTTGAGTGCATATCACATTTGGCCCGTTTCTAAAAACTCACGTCAGACTATTTCAGAAACAATCATGTTTGACGAACTTTGTCAATGTAACCTTTAAGTTGTGTCACATTATTTATTCCCAATACTGTGCCAATCTGGGTGTTTGTGTGTATTTCGGTGTACCCATAAAAGTCTCCACTTTACGAGTCATTCAATAAGACGTATCAACACTACGTATTTGGGCTACCAATAAATCTGCGTGTGTTTGGTGGTACTTTTAGTGGCGTGCGGTCTTGGAGGTTTTTCTGTTGTTGCTGTTGATTTGATTTAGTTCAATCGTGACTTTAAGCAAATAGACGGACAGGAAATTGAAAAAACATAACACTGACATAGTAAAACAGTAGTTCGTTAAAAGTCTCTTAAAAAGTTACCTTGAAAATAAGCAGAATAAAGAATATGGCAGATTTACTTTGTTAAAATATTGTAATTAATTTCGACCATTCTCATAAATTACTAAACAACTTAACTCACTTATCAAATTTTCAACCTTGCCTTGCCTTCAAATTAAGTGATCGACACTTGAATAGTTTAAAAAAACTTTATTTAGTTGAACAGCGTTACAGTATTTAAAATAGTAATGATCACGACATGTATTTATATTTAATTATTGCTAGGTTAACAATATACTTATAAACTACTTATTTGCTACTTTGCGTGGAGGGGGATTTGCTGATAAAGCGAATAGAGTTGGGGTCGTCACACTTAACTCAGACTATTTAACCTCTTTTACATGATTTGTTACTAAGGTTCAATTCTGTCAGTGGACTTACCAAGTAACTCGTGAACTGCTGAACAGCGGCTCCATCGACAAATGTTTACATGAACAAGATATCATTATACGGAGATAAATGCATGGAAAATATATAGAAATCATATACGTATTTATGTCAAGAACCCCAGCAACATAACATTCACAAATCTCAACATCTACTCATATGATTGCACATTCACACGTAACGCTATACACCGTTACACGTACGGAAGGCTTCGCTTATCTTCCCCACAAGTCATAAAAGCTACTGAGGGAGTTCACAACAGCGTACAAACGACTGCCGTGTTATAATACGACAGATACTTGGTTGAATGGGGTTAAGATGACGTATTTGTTGCATACATAATCAGCCTATAATGTTCCCACTACTGGGACACAGGCCTCCTCTCGGTGAGAGGGAGTGGGCCGTAATCCACCACGCAGGCCCAGTGCGGGTTGATAGATGTCAAATGTCTTCGAATTTGCATAAGGAAGTATTTGTTGCATATGTGATGAAAATTGTGAAATTCTTAATATATGAGAGAGGTGGGATTATGTTAAAAGGATAATGATGTAATAACATAACCTAACAACACGCCTGTATTTCCCGCAGGGTTGAGCAGAGGTGTACCTGTATTAATCCACATTTTTGACATGTTACAGGGGCGAGCACCAACCCGCACTGGGTGGGTGGCGTGGTTGATTACAGCTCACTCCGTCTCTCAGAGAGACCTGTGTCCCAGCAGTGGGATCATTATAGGCTGAATATATTAGGGGCGAGCATGTAATAATTTCGCCAATGCTCATCCTTCAGGGCAAATTCTCCTTGTGAGAAGAAAACTAGATTGTGAATAAAAGAACAGGATTGAATATGTCAAACACATTAAACTAGAGGATGCACTACACTCTATAGCCCTTTGATTTCACATCTCTCTGTGGGTCTAAAAGTACCCTGATAGAAATGAAACATACATGAGAGCAATACCAATACAAATATGGCTCGATTAACTTTCGCCTTGAAATCATGTGTACTCCAGCGTTCCTTCGTCATTTATACTTTATTACCTATACATGCAAACGACATTATAATAGCTTTAACTTTTAAATTAACTTGAACACACTTTGAAACACAGATAATAAAACTTTCTCGGAACATTTTAATACGTTAACTTTCCAAGTTAGTACACAGGAAGTGACTGAATTAAATAGGGATTAAAACGCGCCATATCAGGCTTTGTCTACTTGCCAAAAAATGCTTCATTTTTTATAGCTTATCATCATACTAATTCATCATCTCAATACTTCATACCAACCAACTACCAAAAACCACCAAAAATGTATTACCAAATATATTATTATTACTACCAAAAATTCGAAGACATGTGACATCTACCAACCCGCACTGGGCCCGTGTGGCGGATTATGGCCTACTCTTTCTCACCGACAGGAGGCCTGTGTCCCAGCATTGGGAACATTATAGGCTGATTATGCTTATACTTCATACTACGAGTATATACTAAGTAACTCTGTATGTCTATCTGTTTGTTTTTCACGCCTACACGGCTAAATGGGTTTTGATGACTGTTGGCATACGGATAGACTGTAAGCTGGGTTAGGACTAAGGACACTTTTTATCCCGGTTCTACTTTCCCGTAGGATGATTTCCGACCCTCTGCACGTGCAAAGTCGCGAGCACAAGCTAGTCTTTCATTAGTAGGGGTCCACTAGGGCCGATGCCTGCCGGGGTCGCGGGAAGGTACTTATGGGTCACCTAGTCCCCTGGCAACACAGGCAACAGGAAGGAATACGGGTGGGTTTTAGTCAGTAAGAGTCTGACACACCCTCCCGCTCCGCCCAGAGCGGGAGAAGTTATTTGATGATTTCCCACCCTCAAAAAAAAAAAGCTAGTCTTTCATAATCTTCACTGCTTTATAACCGACTTCCAAAAGGAGGAGGTTATCAATTCGACATGTTTATTTGTACTGCCTCAGGAGGGTAAAGTTTTTCGAGAGTATGTATGTATGTATGTCTATTTCTTTGGCACGCTCTGTAGCCTAAACGGCTTGATGGATTTTAATATATGAGGTGTCCTTAGATACATCTTAATTGTGGGAGTGACATAGGCTATATAATATTTATAAATTTCATCTGCAAATACAAAAAAAAGTAGGGGAAGTGTTTTGTTTTTAATTAATTGCAATAATATTGGTATCAAATCACAGCTAGTAATAAGTAATTTTCAAATATATATGTTAATAAAACTAAAAAGCTTGAAATAAAATAAATTATTTAGATAAAAAACAAAAAACCCGACTGCAAAAACACAACTGAAAAGGGAAAAACAAGCATTATAATCTATACATATAATTTTGGTCTTGAAGGCCCCCGCCTTCAAGACCGTCGAATAACCTGAAATATGGTGTAACTTTTGATTGTCCCCGCCTGCAAGACCAAAATTATATGTATAGATTATAATGCTTGTTTTTTCCTTTTCAGTTGTGTTTTTGCAGTCGGGTTTTTGTTTTTTTTTTATGTATGTTCGCCGATTTCTCAGTCAATTTCGGACCGATTTTAAAAATTATTTTTTTGTTTGAAAGAACATGCTCCCGAGGTAGTCCCATTGTCACCAAGTCATAATCTGATGAGAGGATCCCATGGAAATCGAGGGAATTCCTTAAGTTTTAAAGGCACACTTATAGTAGTATTTTTTATAGTAACTTGTGCATTTGCTCTTGGAAAACACCATTTGGTGGAGTGGAATTAATGATGAAGACCACAGATGGCCACCGGAACTACTTAATAAGAAGTATTTAAATAACGAGTTGCGATTCGATTAGGTAATAACTTTAATATGGTTGCTAAGCTGTTGATGCACTTCACAATGCATATGGTTAGTGACAGTTCTCCTGGTTCTTACCAGGAGAATTCCTCAACAATTAACATCTCTGCATCAAGCAATATTTTGTAAAAGGTGATGAGCAGTTGACATTAGGCTATTGTAACATAGATAACTTACAAACTGACCCACTAAAAAGTGAAAAGAAAAACTTTTTACAAAAAAAAAAAAAACAACCGACTTCCAAAAAACACTACAAAGTGAAAAATAACTTTAATTTCGGAAGTCGGTGGCAAAAAAACTAAAATACAAATCCAAAGACACCGACTTCCAAAATTAAAGTTAGCACGTCCGCAATTTTGACCGTCTAGAGACCCCATATCATTCTCAAAAACCTCATCACTAAAGTAAAACTAACTTTCCATATAAGTACACGTATAAGTTAACTTTAAGGTTTACACAATCTAGTGCACAACAATTCTCATAAAGTTCCGTGATCATGCGTGAAGTTAACACGACAGACGACGTGCACTCGCTCGCTTACAACTTAGTTAAGCCTGTTATTACTTACAATACTAGGACGTTTATGTGTCACGTCGAGTTTTGAAAAGAGACACAGTGTGAGTGACAGAGAGGACAAAACTTGATGTGCTGTAATTACGACCTCATACTATACATGCCAGTGCATTTACCTGTTTCTTAACAGTACCGTAGTTATGTCCACCAGTAGTGGGTTCAGGAGTAGGTAAGTTTAAATTGAGATTACTATTCGTTTGACAAGTAGGGTGATCATGGGCTCAGTTATTGTACCTTTCGATCTTGCATCACAGTGTTCTGTGATCTGATGCGATCCACAAAACTAACAGTCCGTGTCGAACTAGTGAACTTATAAACTTTAAATAGAGGTTCGTAGTGTTTTACTAGCTGAACCTTCTCATACATAATCAGCCTATAATGTTCCCACTCTTGGGACACAGGCCTCCTCTCTGTGAGAGGGAGTGGACCGTAATCCACCACGCGGGCCCAGTGCGGGTTGGTAGATGTCACATGTCTTCGAATGTTTGGTTCTAGGACATGCCGATTTCCTCACGATGTTTTCCTTCACCGTTTTGAGAGCAGTGGTGATGAAATAATTTACACAAAGTAAATCGCCTGTCTGGGTTCGAACCCACGAACTAATATAAAAAGTAAAAATGCATATATGAAATACAGAGCAGTGGTGACCCAGTGGTAACGGCCCCGACTCACGAGTTTAAACGATGAGTTTCAGGAGTTTTAGTTCAACTAAATATAGCTCAATGATTAGGATTAATAAAACTGAAGTGTTTCTTACACCGTAATGTGTCGAGTCCTGACTTTTGTCGCCCGTATGATAAGGGACATAAAAATGTCAAAACGAACCTTCTCAAGACGCTCCAAATCCGTATCGACTGCACCGTCGAACTCGTTGGCCGGCCACTTGTATTTGTCCCGGTACAAGAAAGAGGGTCCTATAAACCACAACTTAGAAGTTGTCTTTTCGTTATTATAGGGTTGCTGTCAGGGGTTAAATAAGTGTGGAAGACTATATCCGTTTTACTTATGATTACATTTACAAAAAAATGCCAAATGTATGTAAACATTTACAAGTTGGAGAACAAGACAAGTGTTTGGTTATTTCTATTTATTTTTCTTCTTTCTTTCTCTAGAAATACTTAACACTATTTTTTTACCAGAAATGTATGCAATGGATTCAATTGCTTCGAATATTGTTGTTTCGTAGAAACAGTCAATATGTCTAGCGCTTTCCTTAGAAATACTCCACGTTTTCAAGAACTCAACAATAATAAAAGCGATGTCGACGGCAAGCGTTTGCTGTGCTAATGACTATTCATTTCCTTATCAATTTTATATTGATAATAATGAGAACCTGAGAAAGGCATCAACTTTCTGCATGTGCGTGGCCAAGCTAGTAGTATATTATTGGGCATTCTATACCACTATCGGCAAGTTGCTCGGCGAGTGCGCCTCGCTGCCGATAGTGGTATAGAATGCCCAATAATTGATAATCGACTCGCCTCTCCACTCGACCGAGACAGTACATTTTGCTGCGTACTTGATGAGCAACGATGATCATCCATCAACTCTCCGTTTACTTACTCTCTAGTGTATAACTGTATACAACCAATGATCATGCGAGTTTGCTATCGCTCTGAAGGGTGGTACAGAATGCTTAATAATGAACAATCCACTCGATCAATGAACCAGTAACGCAAAAGAGGTTGTGGTAAGTTTATAAATGTTAACGTACTATATACATTCACTCATTTTTAATCGGTTCATTTCCAACAGTAATCATGAAATTTGTAAAACAACCGCAATCGCTGCATATTGATACAGTCTGTGATGATATTTGTAAGACTAGTTTTCGCCATGGAGAATTATTACCTAACTCAGTACGATGTATCATTTGTGGTCCATCCAATTGTGGAAAAACCAATTTATTAATTGGTCTTCTTATACACGAAAATGGATTAAGATTTGAAAATGTTTATGTTTATTCAAAAACTCTGCACCAACCCAAGTACATTTTCTTAGAAAGAGTTTTGCAGCGGGTTCCCGGTATTTCCCTCCAGAAATATCAGGGAAATGAGGAAGTACTAAGCGTTCAGGACGCAAAACCCAACTCCGTGATTATTTTTGATGATGTTGCTTGTGAAAATCAAAATAACATGCGTGATTATTTTGCAATGGGAAGACACAAATGCATAGATTGTTTTTATCTGAACCAAACATATAGTAAAATCCCCAAGCAGTTAGTAAGAGATAATGCGAACTTAATCATACTTTTTAAACAAGATGAAATTAATTTACGACATATTTATGAAGAACATGTCAACACTGATATGACATGGATTGAATTTCGTGAAATGTGTTCGAAAATATTGAGTGAACCTTTCAATTATGTAGTGATTAATAAGGATTGCTCCAAAAATAAAGGATGTTATAGAAATAAATTTGACACTTTTGTTGTCTTTGATTAAAAAAACTTATATTTAAGACTGTTACCCTCGCGATATTATTATTCTTCAGACAACGCTTAATCAATCACGAACTTTTTGTTATTATGGAAAAATCACTGAAAAGACAAATTGTTGAGGCTGCAGATGCTGTTAAGAAGAAGGTGCGAAAGATGAGAGATGTTGAGCTTAATAATCAGCAAGTACTGGAATCAGTTTTCAAGCCGGTAACAGAACCACTCAACCAAATTGCTAATGTCAGTAAGCAAGCTTCTCTTATGCATAATATAGAAAATGAAGACACCGAAGTTCCGTTTATCGATAAAACTTTGCAAAAAGAACCAACAATTAGTAAAGGAACCAATGATAATAACGACAATGAAGACGAATATGAATCTGATATCGAAAGTGACTCTTCGTACAAATCATTAGTTGAAAACAACCAAGGTATTGATTCGTCATCCTGGTCAGTGTCTTCAGAAGCTCTGACCGATATTCCGTTTGGTGTCAGAGTAGAGGGCGGAAAATTGATGTTAGGTTCTGCTCGTATAACGATCAGTGATGAGTATATCATCGTAGCTGGACGCAGATACCGAAATACGTCTGGTTTAAAACAGTTGCTGTTGAAAAAGAACGCCGATTTAAGCTTGGTTACAGAGAGTGATATGAAACATTATAAGTCGATGCTACTTGACACGAACGCACATCGACGAGACTATGAGCCTGGTAAACCAATCAAAAGTAATAAAGGACAAAAATATTTGCAAATTATTAAGCCTCTATTCCAACTACGAAGTACAATTCAGGACCACCAATCGAAAGGAAAAGGACTACCCTTTACAAAAATGTGGAGGAAAAACGTTGATTTTGTTTATTGGGACGATCCAAATGAACTGGTAGATAGGTTAAAATTACTAATTGCATCTCGAGATGCTGGTAACACAGGATTAGATAATGAAATTATATCTATCATTGAAGAATTGCGTGAAAGTAAAGTTATAAATAAATAAATATTTTAAAATATGTTTATTTTATTATCAGCCTCTCGATACAATACACCTTAAATATGAACGTAGACAAATTCGGACACTACATTCACAAAAGAATGCGTTTATCAGAGTTATTTGAGTTTAATGAGAACGCATTGTTAAAATTAGAAAACGGAGATTTTGATTTAAAAACATCAAGACTAAGAGGAGTTCGATCTCCAGTAGAAGCAGACGATGCTGTAAACAAGGATTATGTAGATCGATTGAATGCTAACATGTTAAAAGAATTAAATAACCTGACCGTGAACAAGGATTATGTAAATCGATTGAATGCTAATATGTTAAAAGAATTTAATAACATGATTGGTTCATTGCGCTCTCAAATCATAAAAGACACAAAGGGCACAGTTCAGGCTACTTTAAAAGCAAAGATACCTGAGATTTCAACTCATTTGGAAGATAAGTTTTATACCAAAGCAGAGGTAGATAAATTACTACAAAAAACTCCGTAATGGCAAAACAGCAAATTGTTAATGAAATACACAAAGCAGCACGAAGAAATTTCGTTAGACGTCCTGTCATTCTAAAGGGGATCGATGACTTGTGGCAAGCTGATCTGATGGACATGCAAAATCTAAGAAAATATAATAAAGGTCATAATTACATTCTATTGGTGATTGACTGCTTCTCAAAGTACGCTTGGACAGAGCCATTAAAATCAAAAAATAAACTTGATGTTACTCATGCATTTAAACGAATACTGATTAACAGCAATCGCAAACCGGTTAATTTACAAACTGATATGGGAACAGAATTTTATAACAACTCATTTCAAACGCTTATGAAGACTTACAATGTTAACCATTACTCAACGTTTTCTACCAAAAAAGCTTCGATCGTAGAGCGACTGATTAAAACTCTTAAAAATAAATTATATAAATATTTTAGTCTGAACGGAAACTATATGTGGTTAGGTATACCGTTAGAGGTTACCTTAAAGATGTATAACAATACAAAACATCGTACAATTAAATTTAAACCAATTGAAGTCAATAAATCTTGCGAGTCTGTTATAAAAGAAAATATTAAAAAAGCCTTAAATCATGTAACCGTCCGTAGAAAACCTAAGTTCAAAGTAGGTGACTTTGTTCGTATCAGTAAATACAAACACCATTTTGAAAAAAGTTATACACCTAATTGGTCAACTGAAATATTTACTATAAAAAAAATTAATCATACCATACCAGTAACATATCATATACAAGATCAGCGAAAGCAAGCCATAATGGGAACCTTTTACGAGCAAGAACTTCAGAAATCTTACTATCCTGGTATTTATTTGATAGAAAGGGTTTTAAAAAGAAAAGGATCAAAAATGTTTGTGAAATGGTTGGGTCTAAACAACGAAGAAAATAGTTGAATCGAGAAAACTGCAATAGTGGATTAAAATAATTATATAACGATTACTTTTGCATCATTTCTCTCATTACACATTAGACAATGCAAGGAGGTGAACTTGTTAATACCTTAATTAATAATCTACCGTTCGAACTTCATTTACCCGGCTACAATTATTGCGGTCCCGGAACTAAATTGCAGAAACGTTTATTACGAGGTGACCGAGGTGTAAATAAGCTAGACGAAGCTTGTATGCATCACGACATTGCATATGCAAACCATACAGACTTACCCAATCGTCACAAAGCTGATTTGCAACTACTAAATATGGCTAAACAAAGACTTAAATCGAGCGATGCTGGGAAAGGTGAAAAACTTAGTTCATGGTTAGTGAGCAAAGTTATGAAAGCCAAACTGAAATCTGGTTCTGGCATTAAAACGTTTAAAAGTTTCGTGTCAAAAATAAAAGCAAAAATAAAGAAACTGAATCCAAAGGACAGTAAAACTTTAATTAACGCTGCTTACTCAGCAGCAAAAAAAATAATTCCATGCATTCAGAAAATTCGAGTGCCGTGAGTGATACCCTTACCAAAGACTGGAGGTATTCTACCTTTAATCCCAATTTTTGCGGGTTTATCAGCTTTAGGAACTTTAGCTGGTGGTGCGGCTGGTATTGCAAAAACTGTTAACGATTACAAAGCAGGTCAGCAAAATTTGCGAGAAACACAACGACATAATAAGGCTATGGAGTCTTTAAAGTTAGGGCAGGCCATTACCATTTTTATATGACATTAAGTCATATAAAAATGGTAATGGTTTATTCATTAAGTCTTCAAAAAACTGAAAAATAAGCTACCTAATCGTCCTCTCACTAATATAGACATCCAAAGGTTTGCACGCAACATCCCTCACTTTCGAGGAGTATACATGAAGGATCAGTTACCAAGGACTCCAAAACGGGTTGAATGTGGTGTCGTTAACTTGGACGACTCTAAGAACGAAGGCACGCATTGGGTAGCTTATGTAAAAGTATGCAATTATTGTGAATATTTTGATAGCTTCGGAGATTTAAAACCTCCAATGGAATTAATGCGATATTTTAAGAATTGTAATGTTTTTTATAATTATACAAGATATCAGAAATTCAACACTGTAAATTGTGGACACTTATGTTTAGAATATCTATGGATTTTTTGGAAATAAAACGTATAAAACTTATGCTTTTCTTTTATTTGAATCATTTGCAAGATGTCACTCACATTATCGATAACTGGAAACTCGTCAACTTTATCTACTTACTATCCTAACACGTTGCAACTATATGAACAGTATGAGTGTGCCTTATTGCATTTCGCAACATTTAATTCTATTCCAAACATTGACAAAACGAATAATAAGTTCTATTATGGTTCTAACGAAGTTATTGAAATACCTGACGGCACCTATGAATTGCAAGATATTAATGATTATTTAAAATCTGAAATGAAAGATGCATCAATCAAATTACAGTGCAATAACAATACATTAAAAGCTGCTGTATATTGTACAAAAGATATAAATTTTAATAAAGAAGGTACGTTTAGGAATTTGTTAGGGTTTAATAAGCAGATCTTAAAAGCAAATAAATGGCATGTATCGCACTTTCCAGTCAACATTTTACCTACAACAGTGATCAGGATCGAATGTGATATTGTAAGCGGCTCGTACACAAACGGAGAACCCAGTCACATTATCCACGAATTTGCACTCAACGTGCCTCCCGGATATAGGATTATAGAAATCCCGAAAAACGCGATATACTTTCCAATTAACCAAAACAACATTAGCTGTATACATATCAGGCTGTTAGATATAAATAACCGCTTAATCAATTTGCGCGGTGAAGAAGTGCAGCTGTATTTGCATCTCAGAAGAAAAAAATGATTGACTACAATAAATATATGCATCAACAAATCAAAAATATCAGTTCCACTCAAGCTTCCAACCAAATAAGAGCTCGCCCTAAGAAGAAAATTAAATTATCTATTGAAAACAAGGCATTTCTCAAAGCGATCGGTTTGCTAAAATGAATATCTTAGACGTTTTATCTGCTCCGACTTATGACAACACTGTTGAAGGAATCGAATTTCATTCTTATAAGCCCTACGTAACTAGTTTCAATAGAAACGATGAAATCCGCATACCTATTAACCAACAGGACTTGTATATACTTCCCTCAGCTAGTACCTTGTATTTGGAAGGAACTGTTGTCGTAAGTAAAAAGGATATGAAAGAGAAAGCCACTAGTGTTAATTTTACGAATAATGCTCTACTCTACTTATTCCAAGATATAAGATATGAGCTGAATGGAGTGGAAATTGATAGAATAAAAAACGCTGGCATAACTACCACCATGAAATCGTTAATATCAATAAGTGAAAGTGAATCAAAGATAGCCAATGCATGGGGCTGGAATATCGATGGAATAAAAAATATTAATGGGGGTAGTTTTTCTGCTTCTATACCACTCTGTAACATCATCGGTTTTGCAGAAGATTTCAAGAAAGTCGTGATAAATAGTAGGCACGAACTGATATTGCTACGAAGTAACACTAATCTGAATGCTGTGAAACTTAACACCGGGGAATTTGTAGATGACGTTCAGATAAATAAAATCATCTGGCGTGTACCGCATGTAAAAGTGTCCGACAAAGAAAAAATAAGTTTGCTAAAACTGTTAGAAAAAGATCGACCACTCCAGATGATATTCAGAAATTGGGATCTGTACGAATATCCAGCTTTACCTAAAACTACAAAACATACCTGGTCTATCAAAACTTCCTCACAAATAGAGAAACCAAGATACATAATTATGGGTCTACAAACAAATAGAAAAAACAATTCAAGTTCTGATATGTCCCAGTTCGATCACTGTCATGTTCGTGACGTTAGAGTATACCTAAACTCAACTTACTTCCCGTATGAAAACCTAAATGTCAGCTTCGCGAATAACAGAATCGCTTTATTATACGAGCAATACATCAGATTTCAACAGTCTTATTACGGACGTCGCTCGGAACCCTTATTAAGTGAGAAACAATTCAAAGATTTGGCGCCGCTATTTGTCATAGATTGCTCTAGACAAGCTGATAATGTAAAGACAGGTCCTATTGTGGATGTAAGAGTGGAAATTGAGAGTGATTCCGATATACCAGATCAAACTTCTGCATACTGTCTTATATTGAACGACTGCATAATTGAGTACAAGTCATTGAGTAATACTGTGAGAAAAATATCATGAATCCGAATACTATCATATTAGATGTTCAAGGGTTTAAAGACCTGAACAATAATTTTATAATAAAAGAATTAGCTTTTGCAAGTCGTGATTATACGCAAACATTTTTAATAAAACCGCCATACTTGTTTAAATACTTAACAAGTGACGAAAAGAGACAAGTTAAATGGTTGGAAAGAAATAGAGGTATTTATTGGAATGAGGGATATATTGACTATAGAGAATTTCGGCGTATAATCGTTCCATATCTAGAAAATAAGGAAATTATTGTAAATGGTTTGGAGAAGGTGAATTGGATAAAGGAACTGTGTGTGAATTGTAAAGTATCAGACCTTGGTACAGAACAATGTCTTAGTTTCTCTGTTTTGCATAAAAATACTGTGAAGGAAGATCTAATTTTAATTGTAATAAACATCTAAAGCATTGTGCTCTTAAAAATGTGCTTTGTTTAAGGAAATATTTAGAATGGGTATAAATGTATGTGCTCATATGTGTAATGTATTTAGATTATTGGTGTTAAGGTTTTTAAATAAAAATCAAAATAATGTAAATTTGCTTTTATTTTGTTAAACACCCCCCACGCTACTCCACAAATAACACAACCTAATACAAAATTAAATAAAAACATCATAATGAAAATACAAATATTAACTACTTTACAAAAACGGTTAATAAAAGTCAGTACCTATTAAAGATTTTGATATTTTCTTAACTAAAGACTCAGTTTCGTCCATAACACTGTCGATGGGATCTTGAACAATATATTGAGCGTTTATAATAACGTTTTCACTGTCACTATCACTGTCTATGGTTTGAGGATTGTTGTTACACAGATCTACCACTGAAATTTTTATTAGCTTAATCCCTTTTCGCTGTAGTCGACTCATAACGAAGGATTTTGTAGGTTTTTGCTTTATCGATTTTTCCCTGCACCGTTGTTTTGGTTTTTTATCTTTCGTGACTTGTTTGCTTTGCCCGGGTTCACTGCGAAACATCTCGGAGAATCCCTCGTAAGGATCCTGAGCATACTGGCTGAATACAATCTCGGTGTCAGAATTCTGGAACAAAATATAAACACAATTTATACCACTATTCCGCTAGTATAGCGTTTTAATTGGGTTTTCAATCGAGAAAGTCTAGATTTAGTTTAGATTAGTGACAATAGGCTCTGGAAAAATGCAACACAACACAGCTGCGAACACAATCTCTAGTTATGAAACAATCATAAAAAAAACGAATTAAAGTTATTCGAAAATCAACCTTATGATGCATGGTATTTTAGGTGCATAGTGAGATAACTGCAATCAGTGTGTGGTAATATAATAATAACTGCTGCTGATAACTGCAAAAAGTGTAATGATATTTTGAAATAAACAGGATTTCATAAATGAAACAAGTCAATAATTATAATAATTCACATTTTATTTCATTTTTGTATAACATTAACATTTATTATTTCCTAAAACTAAACTATGAGTAGGTAACACTTAACTTAAAATTATGATCAAAGTAATTCATTCTTAAAAATAAATGCATGACCCCAGGCTCGGGTTGATATTTGATCCACAGATATCGATCGTTTGTCATCATTTCTAGATAAAGCAACTTTGTTGACAGTCTGAGTAAATATTTCGTGCTTTATTGATTTAAACATATTATTTTTTCTCCGGATTACTCCACCATTAAATAAAATGGTTTCATAGTCTGATAAGTTTAAATCCCTGACCACGCATGATTTTACTCCTTTTGCTTTTTTAATGATACTATTAGGGGTTCTTATAGAGTAAAGTTTCGATCTCAAACCAACAAAATCAGTAATATATTTTCCTCCCATTTCATCTTTAAAGAGACCGGGAACCTTTTTATTTTTTAGCGGTATATGTAAATCATTTGTGATTTCATAGTTACTGCTGTCAAAATATTGTAAAAAATTATATTTCAAATCATGGTAAAAATCGTTGGTGTATATTTTATAGACAAAGGAATCAGTATCTGTGTAACATAGTTGCACTCGATCTTTATAAAAAGGCTTTACAATATTGTAATGAAAGTAATACATGTGTGCTTTTGAAAGTTCTAATACAGTGAAACCTATGTATATAGGTTTATCTAAAATAATTTGATCAGGTTTCATTTGTATTGCAACTAAATTTTCTGATAAAATAGATGCACTGTGGAAATAGGGGTTGGCTATAAGTTTCTCAGCGGATATAAATTTCTTAGTTCGATTGGACTGATCGCACCATTGATTAACTAAATGTACGGTTACTCTATTTTCAGTATTTTCTAATGTTTTTCCAAAAACACTGTTATTTAATAACTTAAAAAAGTCTTGTTCGAAGGAACTTTTTGCTTTCTGTCTTAATTGAGTATTTAACTCTATGTACTGTTTTAAATATGTACTCTGTCTAAAAGTAATTGCTCTATGAATTTTACGTAATATTAAACCATGTTCTAAACATTTTTTTAAATGAACGTAGTGAATCACGTAGTTGTACTTATTATACAAATTAGCTATTAATTTCTTTGTTTTACCTCCCGGGGGTACACATTTTTCGGGACAAAATGGTAAGTCATTATGGTCATTATGTAAATGCTCGGGATACAATAGATCGACTTCTAATATGAAGCCCCAGTTTGCGTTATCCTCTATAGTGGTAACATTAAAATTTGCTAATTCGTTATCACTTAAAAATCTGAAACTAGAGTATGGTAAATACTGACACATGCTAAAACCGTAAAGATTATTACAATCTAAATATACTATGAAACTCTCAGGTTGTGATGGATTATATTCAGGCATGTATTTGTGATTGGCTCTAGCATGCCGATGGGAACACATGCACAAACCGCCGCGTATACCGCTTTGTATCATTCTGATGATAGCTAAGTCCGACACGAGTTCTAACTGAACGCCCGTTTTTAGCAACATTGCATCGAAAGATAAACTAGGTGCAGTAATGTAAAACGCTGGGTCAAGATTGTAATATTGTTTACAGGTTTTCCGAAAATTTTGAAATATGTCTGTTAACAAAAGCACATCCGTTTTTAAGTATAGATCCGTATACTCGCCGAGGTTATTAATATTGAATTCAGCCCAAACAGCCTGTGCGTGATTATAATCCTCATCTGTAATGTCTTCGTTAGTCAAATAATTATAAAAATTACCCTTAGACGGCAATGATTTTTGATCGTAACATTTCCAATTGGTCATGTAATCATAAGGATATATACCTTTTCTTGTCAATAAATTAAACTGTCTGTCTTTAGAAAAATGAAATCGAAGATTAACAAAATCTTCCACCTGCAATGTTTTAGCGAGCTTGTCTAAACTTGTCCCTAAAAAGTTGAATGAATCTAAAAATCTTATACAAATAAACTCGTTATCAGCAATAGGAATAAATTTGGTAAATGCGACGTATTTTTCTTTAGTCTTAGGGATTATTTTAATTGGGCCAGGAATTTCGCCTAACTTTTTTATAAATAAATGACAATCGTACCCGGATAAATTGTGAAAAAATATTGGTATAAATTTTGGTACTTTATGTTGCAAATTACAGTGTCGATGTGCTGCACCTCGATACAGGCCTGTAATATGACAATGATCTCTTACTTTATCGGTCAAGAGTAAATTTTCGCAAATATGACACTTAACGGCACGTTTGAACTCTAGAGAATTGTCATCAGTGAATATCATAGGCTCGCTTTTGGATATAATCTGATGTATTTGTTTTACATCCTCAGTAAGAAAATTTATAAATTTTGAAACACAATCATTGCCGCGATAACTTCTATAGCCTTCAACGCTATCATTTTTATTTGATGACACGACATTGTAAGCGAATGCAGCCGGCACGTGGCGTTTAGAGTATGACGTATTAGCGGTGTTGAAATCATCGCCGGAAATGGGTTCAAGTAACGTTTCGAAATCAGCGTATATGACGAATGGAATGTTTTGTTTCCTATCATAATTTTTAAATTTTAAAAATGAACCTTGTTCTGGTAAAACTGTGACGATCCCCCCACACAAGTGTGATTCAATTTGACTAAGCGTTGGAAAAAACAATAAACAAGTTTCACAGAAATATAGTTTACCATGATGTTTGGTCATCTGATTTCTAACTAAACGAGATAAATCTTTGATAAGACAGTAATGAGAATTATTATTGTTTTCTATAAACAGTAGATGGATACTTTTATTAGACTTATTATTCAACGTTGTATAAAGCGGTCCAATAATTGTCTTCTCATTTTTTAAACCATACACATATATATTAACAGAAGGATTATTTTTCTCAAAGATAGCTATGTCCGAAAATGTGATTGGAAATGTCAAATTATTAACATTCAAAACATCCTGAAAGCGGGGATAAGACGAAATCCTATCGGGATGTCTATTTGTGGGGTACAATGCCGCCACAACACACCACAAAAAGCAATACTCATCATTGTTCCGAATATTCAAACAAGCTCTTTTACTTTTTATGAATTTCGGCAAAGTTAAAAATTTAGATCCGCTGAGTGGTTGATATTTATTAATATTTAATTCTAAATGTGAATTGCATAAAAAAGTCCAACCACTATCCCTTTCCTCAAATTCTTCAATTTTTTTTAGCAGTAAATCAATAGTTAGTTTATAAATAGAATCAAAATCGTAATTAAAATGTGTAATAATGTTGTTTGTACGGAATGATTTTATTTCTTGTTGATCATTTTTATACATAAGAAACGAAGCAAACAGTTCAAAATTTATTTTGACAGAGGTGTGTTTCTCTATTGAATTGTCTATTAAATGTTTGACTTGTGTACTAATACTTTTGAGAAACACCTCAGGAAAACTATGTATTTGTTCACCTGTCGCTATGATTTTGTAACTTTTGATTCGTTCTTTAAAAGAAGAATTAATAATTGCAACATTATCATACATAGGGGTAGAACTATTGTTTTTATGTACATTGCTACGTAAATGACCAGACCATCGACGATTGTCTACAAATACTTTACAATCAGAGCAGTGAGGCATTATGCTATTGTTTGAAATCCAAGAACACTTAAAATTATTATTTCAATAAATTTGGATTAGATAATACTTACAACTAATATTCACCGTCTTAGGTATACCAGCCAAAATATTTTATATAATTAGTACAACTTGGTCAGGACAATTTTACGCTGATTTCAAGATCCTTGTGTAATTCTTCACAGGCAAGTCGGTAATTATGTTTAGGCAGGATGTATCTGAAATAATAAAAAAATGGATGCATTAGGTACATAATCTGATTAGGTAAGTTATTGGTATATTCTAGGAAGAAAAATATATTTCATAATTACCTGCAAAATATGAAACTATGTATACATAAGAGTACGTGTATCTGCGTGGTCCAAATATGTAGGTATACTTCAGGTAATTTAATAATTCTTCACAGGCAAGTCAGTAATTAATATTATGTTTAGGCAGAATGTATCTGAAACTAAAAAAAAATGGTTTATTGGTACCGATGAAGAATTAGGTAAATAGCTGTAAATTCTAGAATGAAAAATTGTCATAATTATTATAATGTTCTAAATAGTTATCGTATTATTGTTGTGTTATATTTGATAATTACCTGCACAGTATGAAATGATTCATACATAAGATTATGTATTTGCGTGATCCAAATATGTATGTATATTTCAGCACCGCGATATAACGAACACAGTTGCTCCAGGAGATGAAATTGTTGTTGTTTCTGGTGTGTGATCAATTAAATATTTATTTATAATAATTAACTTGATTGTACTGTAACAGTTTAGAAAGGTGCTCGCTCCGAGAGACTTTGAGGTAATAAATAATATTTTAGGGTTTTTGTTTTTTTGTCTACAAAGCAGAAAAAATATTTCATCATAAAAGTTGTTATTGCCTAATTGTTACACGTGTGCTAAATATAATTATTTATTTCGCGATCACAATAATCAGCTATTTTGGTAGGGTTGGTAACAACTTGGTAGGCATTCAAATATACAAATTTCACACAATGCACTAAATCGATTAAAATATATCATAGTACCTATGTCGATAGACGACATGACGATGACGATATCATATAACGTTCATGGTTTCCTCATGACCGTTACCGTAGTTACAGGAATTATATCGACGCTTGAAAGGCGAAATGTACTAAGCGACATAGGGCAAATTTGACTTTACATTATTAAAGTCAATTTTTTTTGAAAAAAATCATATAAATTCTGATTCAGATGATTAGATAATAAGATTGCCAAAACAGTAAGATTTACGCCTGTAGGATGATTACAAAAAATTATATGATTTATTTTTTTTTTTTTTTTCTGAAAAATTTACTTTAATAATGTTAAATCAAATTTGCCCTATGTCGCTTAGTAAATTTTGCCTTTCAAGCGTCGATATTATCTATTTATTTTAGGAAATCTAGAGAAGTACGCGGTAGACGGCAGTAAGTTCATTTTTTCTACACGAAACCTAAATGTAGATGATGAAATAATTACCTTGGAAACATTTATTTACTTCTTTAAAATTATAAAATCCATCTGGTTTGTGGCGATTCCGATCACGCTATCGTTTGGTCAGCCCTAGCTTATTTCGCCGCATCGACATTCGATACAGTATAAAATTTTCCTTCGTCTTCATTTTACCAACGCGTATAATACGACTATAGAAAAAAGTTACTTTAACAAAGCAATACCGGATTGATTGTGGTGGATTTAACATTCCTAACTTATAATTCGATTTTAACTTATAAGCCACAAGTTTTTCTGTTCGGTACAAAGTATTCGCAGTCTGCAAGTGCAACGAAGTGCTCTTGTATAATCGGTCTACAAAAACTCCGTGTCGCCTACAATATCAGTGACGGCATTGTCGATAGCCATCCGCTGCTGTCATCACCAGCCAAGTCATCAAACCGAGTGGAACTTCTGATCGGAAAAAATGTAAGTCTGATAAAATAGTCTGTTCGTTTTCATGGATCACACTTGTGATTAGCCTGTCATTTATAACTACATATATTTGTTTGTGAGCGCGTTACTTCACAGATCACCTGATCTGTACATAGTATGACGAGCTCAGTCTCAGTGCTATCCCATTTAAATATTAGAGAACCAGTGTTTGCCCGAACACTTGTGTCCTATAGTATGCCCAGCGCAATGGACATTACTCCATTGGATTAATTAATAATAATTGTGTGACTACATTTCCTCTATTTTTATTTCAGGTCAGACTCTGAGTGTGATTACTCGCAAGCATCGATCACTGGACACAAAGTGAAGGCCTGTCGCAAACCGTCTGCAGACAGCAATGGGAAACGCAAGATGCAGTCACAAACAACAACCGTAGCTCGTAGCAGGTGAATAATATTTTGAATTTATTATCTCCTAGTTCTGATTAAATTAAAACAGTAAAGTAGTACGTTTCCACTAATTGAATTATAATAGTGCAATTTGCATAAGTATTCCATTCGCTGATTAGTCACTTGTAATATTTTCTACAGAAATATCCGTGGTGTCGTTCATAAAATATTATGCGATTGTGCATCTCTCGTTCTAAACATTAACTAATAACAGTTTTCGTTATTATTTCAGTAAAAAAACCAACACTGGCATGGACATATTCGGCATCAGTAACAACCGCGACATCCCCCACAAAGAACATTCATCGGATCACCTAACTTCATTCTTTGTGAACCGCGTAGCCAGCGGCTGTGAGCGCCGAGCAACGATCACTGACGGAGAGTACTACATCGACTGCAAGGTGTACAAGGCTGACGACGCTCGCCTCACCGACTCCGCCGAGCTGTGGAAGAAAGCGCTCGTCCGAATCAAGTTCCAGACCGACGCGGACTCTCCTCAGTGGCGAAAACTACAAGAGCTCGTGCGTGCGACTGATATTTTGTTTCCAGACAAACCAACATTTTATGATAATTAAACCAAGTAACTAAGTTACAGTTGTTTATTATTTACAGTAACAACCCGTTAACGCTTTAGTCACAAGCTTTGGTTTGTTACAATCATCAGCCACCATCACTCTCGCTCGACATTCTGTTAACAGCGAATACAAACTCGAGTGATCGGTCGAGTGCAGTAAGTAAACGGAGAGTCGAGTTGATAGTTCATCGTTCTCCAAAACGCCGCATACTGGTCAGACGTATGGAGTAAAGCTCATCCAGTACGCGACACAATTAACTGTCTCGTTCGAGTGTATCGGTCGAGTTGAGTGGCGAGTCGAGTATCGATTTGGTCGAGTTAATCGTTCCAAATCAAGTTCTCAGTACAATGTACTGTCTCGGTCGAGTGGAGAGGCGAGTCGAGTATCGATTTGGTCGAGTTAATCGTTCCAAATCAAGTTCTCAGTACAATGTACTGTCTCGGTCGAGTGGAGAGGCGAGTAGATTATCAATTATTGGGCATTCTATACCACTATCGGCAGCGAGGCGCACTCGCCGAGCAACTTGCCGATAGTGGTATAGAATGCCCAATAATATACTACTCAAGCTTTGATTAACAGAAACACTAGTTTTCAAATTTTCATTAATAAGAGTTTTCGTTTAATTTCGACGTGCAGCAATACCCAATTTTGGTCGGCTCTCCGAAGGCCCCTGCTCGTCTGGGATCACGATGCCATATCATGCTCGCTTTTGGATCTCCGACTAGCTCTTGATGACTAGCGAGGTTCTAGTTGGGAGAGATAGGTCGGAGACTGTTTTCCTTAACCAGGGTAGGGTGTGGTCATTACTGCACCACAGTTTGAGGACACCCCCCGCAGGTCGGCGTTGAAGCTCGGCCCTGGAGTGTCTTGCTTGGGGGCCAGGCCTACGTGTTGAATTGCTTCTGGATAGCAGCAAGTACTTGATCCAATACGTCCTTGCTTTGGATGATCCCCGTGCAGGAGCTGGTGGCATCTTGAGCGTAGCTTCAGTAGGCGAACTGTTAGTATTGAATAAGTCGCGGCTGCTTATGCTCTCTCTCTCTATGAGTGTCTCGTTCAGCGCCTGCTTGGCCGCGGACTGATCCTTACAATCAGGCCACTGTGCACTGTGTCGTAATGGTTTCTTCGGCCGGGCTGTCTGGAATACTGTATAAATAATACTGTTAGCGGTTGGCTAGGCACTGGTCGGCTTCTTGCCTGCGACCGTTTTCCGGCGGAATAGCTAAGCTGGCCGCTTGTCAGTTTAACGGAACTAGCTGCAGTGGCCTATTTGTTGCAGAAGCCTTTACCGTACCTCCGGCATGGTTGGCGGCGCTCCTTCGTCGTCACCCTCTTCTTGCCTTGTTCTACAGCTGGTGGACCAGAGGGGTCAGTGGTCAAAAGTAAGGGGCGTGTTGAGTGTATTCACCCTTACTCTTGCGTTTCTGCCCCTGCCAGGTGCGTGACATGTTCCCTCATACTTTCCAACTGCAAATGTAAGTTTGTACGCACAATATTGAGAGATTTACCATATTATTTTAAGACCATAGACTTCATACAGGTTTTCCTGTAATCTGTAAAAGTACTATTTTCTGTATTTTTCTTTTTCAAAATTGTAGGTTCAGCAGTTTTGGATATAAGCCTTTAACCAATGAATTGAGAGCTCATTGGTCGAGCTGTACTTTAACTAAAAATGTAAATAAAACAGCTCTAAAGCTCTAAAGCATTATTTTGTGAGAGAAAGTGGGATATAATAGTACATTATGATACAAGCGTGCAAGTGTGCTATGTTGGTCATTACACTCGAGGCGGTATTATTCGCACGAGCCATAGCCGATCGCAATAAGGGAACCGAGTGTGTAATGATCAATGCACAAGCATTTAATACGACATTTTTCAACACACTTGCGAGGAAAAAACAGACATATTATATTGTTTAACTTTTAATCATTGAAACAATAAGTTAAAGTACAACAATTCTCAAAATGACTGCTGTTTTTCCACTGTATGAAAGTTTCGTAGGCTGCTAGGTATTTCTCTCTAGATTTTGGTGGCAAGAAGCTATTACTCGCAATTCGTGCTTTGATTAGTATTTCCGGCGGGGTAAAATCTACGTATTTGCTCTTGTCCACGCCATCTACACGAGACTCGACGCAGCAACATATCGGACGCGGCACAGGGACCATCTATCGACGAGTGAAGGAAGCAAAGCATCGATTTCGGTCATCCCTCGGACGTTCACATTCGGTCTTTTCGTTCACTCGCGCCTCCGACAGAACTATGTTTTTTGTACCTCTCTTGCGAACCGCCAGCCGCCATGGCGAATCTCTGTTAACGAATATTTACAATATACACCTGTTAAAACTACACAAGTCGCTTCATTTTGGACGAACAAACCTGATCCTGCACATAATTTGGTCCATCGAGACGGATGCTGGATCCAATACTACGAAAATACGAGTAACGACGCCGAGACGCCGACACGCGCCGGGCGACGCCATAGTTGGACCAGCAGCCATTTTATACGAGAGAAGAAGAAAAACGAGGATATTCAGAAGAAACGCAACGGTCAGGTCTTTGCATCGTCCTTTCCCTATACGTTTGGATTTGTGTTAACGCTGTGTTTATACGATTACAGTTTGTTTGTACGCGACGCAAGAGTTGCAGCACGCGGCTCCGTTGATGCTTGCACGTGAGTACCTACATACCCAACGCTTATTCGTAGCCCGCCAAAATGTCTGTTAAGTCTGTAGAGGAAATTCTTTCTGAGCTTAGGAAACGTAGGGGTAGTGTAAAGGGCCGTTTAACCCAATTTAAAAATTTTGTTGATTCGTTTGTGGGGGCCATTTTGACTGCCTTACAAGTAGCCGAACTAAAGTTACGAGTTGAGGCCGCCATCGAGATATTTTCTAAATTCAATAGCATTGAAAGTGAAATAGAATTACTTTTAACAGAAGCTGAGTTAACTGCTAATTCAGAATATGTTGAAGCATTAGAATCGTTATATTTTACAGCTATGGCCAGTGCGAATTGTATTATTCACAACGCGGAGTCTTATAACAGGTTCCCTGTTACATCAGCTCGTGACGGTTTCCGACAACCAGTTAATATTAAATTACCGGATATAAAACTCCCTGCCTTTGAAGGTTCTTATGATCACTGGCTGGAGTTCAAACATTCTTACATCACTATGATCCATAACCGTACCGATTTAGATGAAATACAAAAATTTCATTATTTACGGTCGGCTCTGAGTGGAAGTGCGTTACAGGTCATAAGTGCCTTAGAGTTCAGTCCTGCCAATTACATTCACGCTTGGGAGTTATTAGAAAACCGCTTTCATAATGATAGGTTGTTAGTAAATAATCACGTCAAAGCGTTATATAGTATTCCGTCTTTAAAACAGGAGTCACCATCGCAAATTCGGAAGATAATTGATACCGTCCTACGTAATTTACGCGCTCTGACGTCACTCGATGAACCTACAGATAATTGGGACACGTTAGTTATTTACTTAGTCGTTAATAAGCTTGATCCTTCTACGGAACGGGAGTGGGAGAACCACATAGGTACCATGTCTTTAGACTCACGCGATAAGGTCAAATTAAACGACTTAATATCATTCCTTAGAAGCCGCGCAGATACATTAGAAATGATTAGCGCAAACCACGTAAAGTCAAAGGAATTGCTTCAAAGCGATAAGCATCAACATACAAGTGACAAACGAAGTTCAAACCGCGTGCATAATTATTCATCTATCAAAACTACTCGTAACAACTATCGTAATAATAATTTCAAAAAGGACTTGCCCAACTGTGTTTTGTGCAATCAAGGTCATGCGTTATACACGTGCATATTATTCCTTAACATGTCTATTAGGGATAGAATGAAAGTTGTTAGTGATAAGAAGTTGTGTTGGAATTGCCTGCGAGCGGGTCATACCTTAGACGACTGTATTTTCGGACCGTGCAAGCAATGCCAGCGCAAGCATAACAGTTTGTTACATTTAGAAAATAATCAAAGCGTTAGTAACAGTGCGTGTGCGCGTAGTGAGTCGCGCGGAGAGGCGAACGTTACACACACTACTACGACTGCGTTGCATTCTTTACCTAATAATTCGAATGACACTATTGTATACGATAAAACAACTAGTGATTTTAAATTAATAAATACGGTTTTACTTTCTACGGCATTAGTGGAAGTAGCGGATAATAATAATGTGTATCATACAGCTCGTGCGCTTTTAGATAGCGGAAGCCAGAACTGTTTTGTTACGGATAAATTGTCTAAACGAATAAATGCGTTTTATATACAGTCCACAGTTCAAATCTCAGGTGTGGGACAATCTGTCGCACAGTCATGCCATTCATGCGACATATCAATTCGATCAAAGGTAAACGATTATTATACCAAGCTTAGATGTATTGTCTTGCCATGCATAACGTCCAGTTTGCCAACGATAAACATAGAAGCGGGTCATATACGTATACCTAATTCCCTACAATTAGCAGATCCTACGTTTAACGTTAGTTCAGATATTGATTTGCTGATAGGCGCAGATAGATTTTGGGATCTTTTAGAAACCGATAAAATACGTTTACCTAGTGGACCATTCCTACAAAATTCAAAATTAGGATGGTTGTTGTCCGGTCCTGTGTTTGTTAAGAACTCGAAACCTACTCACGTCCATTGTCACTTTAGCCAGGACATTGATAAGCAGCTCCGGTTATTCTGGGAAATTGAGAATATACCTTCATCACCATGTGTAATTCTTACAGATGACGAACGTATGTGTGAGGAATTATTTAATAATACGACTAAACGCGAAGCAAAGGGTAGATTTTCGGTTCGTATACCGCTAAGAGAGGCACCAGACACGCTGGGTGATTCTTATACGTTAGCGAAGAAACGTTTTCTATCATTAGAACGTAAACTTGAACGTTTACCAGAATTTAAACGTATGTACACTAACTTTATGCGAGAATATAATGACTTAGGTCATATGTCGAAGTTAGCTACTTGTAGTCAACCTAACTATTATCTTCCACACCATGGAGTCATTAGAGAGAGTAGTGCGACTACAAAATTACGCGTAGTGTTCGACGCTAGTGCCGTCACTAGCTCGAATAAATCATTAAACGATATTCAGTTTCCGGGACCCGCGTTACAAAATGATATTTTTTCTATTTTGTTGCGATTCAGACAGTATAAATATGTAGCTTGTGCAGACGTGGAGAAGATGTTTCGTCAGGTTCTTCTCCAGTCTGACCAAAGGTCATTACAGTTGATATTGTGGCGCGATAATCCCTCGGATCCGTTAGATACCTACCAACTTAATACGGTTACATATGGAACTGCGTCAGCTCCATACTTAAGTATGAGATGTATCAGACAGTTAGCTTTAGAGTGTGATGATGACGTCATTGCTCGCGTCATCACTCAAGACATTTTTGTAGACGATCTTATCACTGGTAATGATGACTTCGATCACTTAATTCAAGTTTGTCAAAAAACTTCGGAAGTACTAGGGTCAGGGTGTTTTCCTTTACGCAAGTGGACATTTAATTTAGACTTATCTCAAGATAAATCCACAGAACATTTTATAGGCGAGCATGCGCAAACGAAAACACTCGGGTTAGGTTGGCACAACACTAGTGATGAGCTGCATTTTGTTACGAATATTGATAACAATGATAACGAGTCGAATTTAACTAAACGGGTAATGTTATCAGTCATATCACAAATTTACGACCCATTAGGCCTTCTTTCTCCTGCTGTCATAATTTCAAAAATGATTTTACAAAAAATATGGTTAAGTAAAATTGACTGGGATACTCCGGTTTCCAGGGATATTGTTAACACTTGGAAACATTTTATTTATACGTTAAGATTTTTAGGGGACATTCGCATTCCTCGTCACGTAAAAGGTAATCACACTCAATATACAGAACTTCATATATTCACCGACGCGTCCCAAGATGCATACGGTGCGTGCGCTTATTTACGTACCTACAGTGATAGCTCTAACGTAGCCGTGCGTCTATTGTGTGCCAAAAGTAAGGTTGCACCTTTGAAGGCTATTAGTATTCCTCGTTTAGAACTTTGTGGTGCCTTATTAGGGGCTAAATTATACAAGAAAATCATTGAGTCTTTTAGGTTACAGTTAAGTCAAAAATATTTCTGGACGGATTCTACAATAGTCATGGGTTGGATTAAAATGTCACCACATTTACTTAAAACATTCGTGCAAAATCGAGTGACCGAGATCAATGACCTCACGGGAGACTCGGTGTGGTTACATGTTTGTAGCAAAGACAACCCAGCTGATCTATTGTCGAGAGGTTATAGTTTAGATTTATTAAAAGATTGTGATTTGTGGTGGTACGGTCCGTCTTATTTACATAACAATTTACATAATTTTGTTCAGATTCAATGCGATAGTTCAGATGTTTGTAATTTACCAGATTTAAAACGTAAACAAACATGTTTACCTTCTATACAATGCGAAGATTTAATAAACTTTGAAAAATATGCTTCATTTCCTAAACTTAAACGAATAGGTGCGTACATACTTAGATTTATAGATAACACGCGCATTAAGTCGACTGCTAAAGACAGCAGTCGAACCGGTTCCTTATCAGTAAGCGAACTGAATGCCGCACAAAGAATGCTAATTAGGTTGGTGCAAATAAAATCATTTCCGGATGTTTACAATAATTTAGTTAGCAATATTTCTATTAAACGAACTTGTAAACAATATAATAAGGTTTCTAGTCTTAATGTTTTTATGGATGAACATAAAATAATTCGTGTAGGTGGAAGACTGCTTAATTCGTCTAGTTTTACTTATGATAAAAAACATCCGGTTTTATTGTGCAGTAGACATCCTTTCACTGATAGTTTATTTCGTTATGAACATATTCGATTGTTACATGCGGGTCCTCAACTTCTTTTAGCTACGGTGCGTGAATGTTGGTGGCCATTAAATGCTAGAAATTTAGCAAGAAAAATAGTGCATGAGTGCGTGAAGTGTACACGTATTCGAGGTAAGACATTAGCACCTATTATGGGTAACTTACCATCTGAGCGCTTGGAACCTGGCTTCCCATTTATACGAACGGGTGTTGATTACGCGGGGCCAGTGTTTATATTGAATCGAAAAGGCAGAGGTTCAAGATTGACTAAAGCTTACATATGTTTATTTATTTGCTTCACGACACGAGCTATGCATTTGGAACTTGTTACAAGCCTCTCTTCAAATGATTATATTTTAGCATTAAAACGTTTCATTAGTAGGCGAGGTAAGCCTTCTGTCATTTATTCGGATAATGGCAAGAATTTCGTAGGTGCAGAGAAAGAATTCCCTTCATTTTTAGACAAAAGTTCAGAAGCTATTATTAATCATGCTTCAGACAATAACATTGAATTTCGATTTATTCCTCCGTATTCTCCACATTTTGGCGGTCTATGGGAGAGTGGGGTACGCTCGTGCAAGCATCACCTGAGGCGCATAGTAGGTAACGCGCGATTAACTTACGAGGAATTTTGCACGGCTTTGACACAAATCGAAGCCGTCCTAAATTCCCGTCCAATGTCACCTCTTTCCTCAGATCCTTCCGACCTTACTCCTCTTACCCCCTCCCATTTCCTTATTGGCCGACCATTAACAGCGCCACCATCTGAAGATGTCACAGACGAACCAACTTCAAGGTTGACACGCTACGATCGAATCGAACAACTTCGGCAGCACTTCTGGCGACGCTGGTCTACAGAATATGTATCGGAGCTGCAACTGCGAACCAAGTGGAAGACTAAGCAGGCTGACATCACATTGGGCAGCCTTGTCCTCATAAAAGATTACCACCTCCCGCCGTTAAAGTGGCGGTTAGGTCGTATTACACGTATATTTCCCGGAAAAGACGGCGTGGCTCGAGTAGCGGACATCCACACAAGTACTGGAACCATTCGACGAGCTTTTTCCCAGATTTGCCCGCTGCCACTGCAATCGGTGAGCGACGACGCTTGACTCCATACTTATAACCATATTGAAAGCTGGGCTTCCAAGGCCGGGGGCATGTCCACGCCATCTACACGAGACTCGACGCAGCAACATATCGGACGCGGCACAGGGACCATCTATCGACGAGTGAAGGAAGCAAAGCATCGATTTCGGTCATCCCTCGGACGTTCACATTCGGTCTTTTCGTTCACTCGCGCCTCCGACAGAACTATGTTTTTTGTACCTCTCTTGCGAACCGCCAGCCGCCATGGCGAATCTCTGTTAACGAATATTTACAATATACACCTGTTAAAACTACACAAGTCGCTTCATTTTGGACGAACAAACCTGATCCTGCACAGCTCTTTTTCCCTTCGTGAAGTCGACATTTTTGATAATAATTAACCAGACAACGAAAACGTTAGAAAATATTTATGGAAAATTTCGCGCTGGTTTTTTTTCCGCGCACCACTGGCAAAACCTCTAAATAGCCTATATACAAATATAATAAACAAAATAATGTTTTGAACACGCAAATTAGGATTATTATTTAGTTAAAAATATATAATTTAATGAAATTATTATAATTTTGGTGACTGATTTATCATAATTATGTAACTTAAAATAGTTTATTTACTCACAAAACTATTCATTGTTTTTAGACATAAAAACTCTTTACGGAGATTGAAAAAAGATTAAAGTAAATAATACTAGTGTGGTAATGTAAAGTAATAAACACGAGCTGAACTATGAACTATGCGTTGCCATAAGAGTCACTTTGCAAGCAAGTGTGTTGAAAAAGAACTTCCAAATTTTGATTGCACGTAGATAAAGTCCGTCGTTAAGGAACTATTTTTAATTTAAAACTACGGTAATATGAGAGAGTAATGTTTTCCGCCTTTTAAAAATCTATAAAGCGTGAACTTTAAACCAACGGCTATGAAAGGGCAAAAAATTGTGTTATTTATTTACCCAAAACAAATTCTGTTTTGGGAAAATAAATAACATAATTTTTGGAATAGCATCCTTTCGCATCCTGTAATCCTTTTTCCAGAGGAACATGGCATTCATTTTACTTTCCTTTCATGTTTTCATTAAATAAATTATCTAGCTTGATTATGAAAAATGTCTGGTCTGGTGAATTCGTTTAAAAATACAGGAAAGACCATTATAATTTCTTCTGACAATGAATTATTTAACGCATCAGATAAAATGACTAGATGTTGCCCGTAACTTCGTCGGCGTGTATTTTATTTTTCATTCTTTTTAGGGTTCCGTACCTCAAAAGGAAAAAAACGGAACCCTTATAGGATCACTACGTTGTACATCTATCTGTCAGTCTGTCAAGACCCCTTTCTCGGGAACGCGAAGAGATATCAAGTTGAAATGAATATCAAATACGCAGGTCTACGGTTCCTTGGAGCTCTAAAAAAGTCAACGTTTCTAAGTCAACGCAATAAAATGTTACGGGGTAAATCAAATAATAAACTCTTTTTTTAGTAAACTACTTGTATTACTGCCTACCGCGGCACTTCTTAAACATATACAGGAACAAAACGACACTAAGGACTATGATCAATTTGCACGATATAATAGAATATGCTTGGAGCTAACTAGGAGTGACTAGGTCGTTTTAAAGCATAATTTGTTATATCTGTTTTGATACTCGTAGTATTAGGTCTCTTCTGAGAAAAAAAATTACGTTTTGCGAAAGTGACATTATGCGAAAATGACCAAATTTTTCACGATCATATTTTATTATGCGTGTATGTTCTGCGTCAAGACCTAAAAAATTACTTCACGTACTGCTTTCCGTCCATCCTGTGAGTGGTAGACATCGAACGGGCGGCGAAGGATCGCGCATGCTCACGCAGCGTCAAGACATCTCGTCACAGTTCCATAACTTCATCCATATTGCGCACATTCTTTAAGATTGTTTGAGACCCAATGAATGTAATTAGACCAATTGAAGTGGAAAATATTGTTTTTTTTTAATATACACACTTAGCCTGGTAGCCTTACTATTACAGGAACAAAGTGAACTGGTGTTAACTTTTCTTTTAACTTTGATTTATTTTCTTAATATGGGTTGCCCACAAGACGGTGACTGAGAACTGCGTTTTGCAGACACTTGCAACATCGACTATATTATTATCGATGCACCTTTGACCAATACCGAGTTGACATAAAACTAAAACCTTTTTAATGGTCTGGCCATTAATGAAACATGAAAGTTATTTGCTCTATTTAATTATCCGATTCTGTCAGTGTAACATTTTTATTTATTTTTAATTCGATCTGGCATGTAAAGTACATGACGGAATATTATTCTGCGGCATTGACATTACGACGCAATATATCATGCTGAGTCTGTAAAGCAGATTCTATTGTGCAAGAAGCAGACAAAAATGGCCCTTAAGGTTTCAAACATATTTTGGATGTGACTGTACCTATAAACAAATAATGTTTTTTATATTGTGCCCAAATAATAAACATTGCAAACACAATCACAGAAACCCCATCCATTAACACAATAACACGCCAATTTTCAAGATTAATGTACGTAGACTTTAATTGAATAAGTGGTAAGCTTCAAAACAATGATCTCATCAAGCCCTGAGCTAGTCTGTTCTAAGAGTCTTCTTAAGTAAAATTAGTCCAACTTGGACCAGTTGCTAACATACCCTATGCGACACAAAGACTCCCCGTATACTCTCAGCTACGGAAATTACAGTGAGGTAAATTAACTATGGCACTGGGTACAGTACGACACAAGTTAGCTCTTACACAAACAACTACTCAAACTCAAAGCATTTATTTCAATTAAACCATTTACAGGCACTTTTGAACTGTCAAGGAGTCGGTCAGTTAGAAATATGAAGCTAGTTGCCCATTCCAAAGCGTAGTAGGTACCTATGGAGAAGAACGGGCAAGAAACTCCATGGACACTCTTTTAAATTATATTGTTACATAAATATTAGTATAAATAATATTGAATTTATAACGAAATGTGAAAACGATGTAAAAAAAACGCGTCCAAAGTAGCAAAATAAACAAAAAGAAAGAAACAATTTCAAAATAACATAATAACAAATAAGCCAAGGCAGCTAAGAGGTGACCAGTCCCAACTGACGGCACCCGTTCACGAACATGACGCATAGATCAGCACCATTCTGCTCCATTTTGAAGGGAGCTAAATGATCCAACACACGCGCCACCATCAGCGAGACATCTGAGTGAGCATGACATACTTTCAGCCGCCAGGGCCCATTCCATTCATTCCAGTACTCACACCTGTGCAATGCAAGTATATAATACAAAGTAGATTGAATTTATACAATGCAAAGATAGTCTTACAATGTTCAGCAGATCCAACAGTATTTTCAAATGTTAATTATTTAATTGGTTGTGGTTATGGAGCAGGACCAGCATTGAGCCAAGCATTTTTATCAGCGATGTAATCCCCAACTTATAATACGCCTGCCTGCATAGTGTGCGTTTTATATAAGATTTGAATTTCATCTCATTCAGTTGAAGTATGTGGGGTGGCATTTTATTGTAACATTTTAAACAGTACCCCATGCAAGATAAGTCTACTTTAGCCAGTCTGAAACCTGGTTGAGTTAATAGGTCCCTATTTCTAGTACTATAATGATGTCTTTCACCTCTTTTACTAAAAAGATGTAATTATTTTTACTACTGTTTTAAGCTTCCACAGTTTATCACTAGGTACATGATTAGCTTGGAATAACTACACTTGACTAAAAAAATTCTCAAAACTTATCCATTAACTAGTTAAAGCCATTTCATGAGTTTTAAGTAATGCGTGAGTGAGAGAGACAGCCCTAATTTACGCTGATCACTAAAAAAATGGAGAGCAGTGGTGGGCTAGTGGTAACGGCCGTGACTTACGAGTTGTAGGTCGTAGGTTTGAATCCAGACTTGCGCTTTACTTTGTGTAAATTATTTCATTACCACTGCTCTCAAAACGGTGAAGGAAAACATCGTGAGGAAACCGGCATGTTCTAGAACCAAAAAAAAAGAAACGAAGATATGTGACAATACCAACCCGCACTGGGCTCGCGTGGTGTTTTACGGCCCACTCCCTCTCACAGAGAAGAGGCTTGTATCCCAGCAGTGGGAACAATATAGGCTGATTATCAGTGATAGGAATAGGTAGTGCCTATTAGCCTAAACCTCGAAGAACAGAGACAAGAAACGGAGACTTCCTTAGGACTAAATTATTTCCGGCACATCTGTCTCGAAATTTCGAGACAACACTTAAATACATTTAAAAAAATGTGTTATTTGGAATAAGTAATTCGTCTATATTTATCTAAAGTTTGTCTATAAATGTGATAGTTTGTATGGATGTCCATTACTCAATGCCACTGAAAATGCTGATTTTTGTAGTGATATAGATTAAGGTGTGGAATAGCACATATGCTACTTCCTATTAAAAAAAAAGTATAGTTCCCATGGGATACAAAAACAATAGTACACGCGGGAAAAGCCGCGGGCATTAACTAGTAAAAAAAAAAACGTAAGGGTCCTTTCACACCACCGATATTGTCTGGCGAATTTTGGAGATTTCTATGCAAAAAAAAAACGAAAGAAAAAATGCTCAAAAATCGCCGGTCGATATCGCTCTAGATTCATTAAATAATTAATGGGCTCTAAAGGAAAAATAAAACACAGAATATTGTTGTAACAAATATATGTATATTTATATTATTTTAAAATATGACGTAATTGGAAACCATGAAACAAAATGTACAGAAGGAAAGATTTAAGAAACAAATTTATGTTTATCTATCTTTAAATATCTATGTCATATTTATTTTACTGACGTTGAGGGATGCAATTTTTACTCAAATCAAAGTACAAATTAACCTTTGAAGTTTACAAATTAATATTTGAAGAATTTAGGACAATCAGTTTTAATACTGAACTACTAACTGTTCGGTTTTGATAAAGAACTTGATGCATCAAAAATTGCTAAGAATTTGAAAATCTTTATTTGTGTTACAAATACCATAAAAAATAAAGAACGATTTTAATTTAATCATCGTGATTCGATTCGTCAAGTTCAGTATCAGAACCGAAATTTTCTTTGTCAGATGAGTCATCTAAGTTAAAATACACAATCATAATTTTTTCTATATTTTCAACTGTCAGGCGATTTCTTTTTATGTTAAGAATCCATTTATAAGTTGAAAATGACCTTTCAACATCAACTGAGGTTAAAGGCGCGTACATATAGTATGATCGCTCATCCTTTCCTGCTGTTATCGCTTCACATATGTCTCTAATTTTATCTAAACCGGGATTTCTGTCCATGACATTTACGAGTTTATTTTTTATAAGCTCAGATGAACACCAGCTAAGCACAGTTCTCACGTGATCAAATATTTCAAAGGATTCCGTTAGAGTTAAATTCGATTTTTGTAATTTCTTTAATCCAATTTGTATATCTTTAAAATATTCCTCAATGTAGTCCAAGTCCGATTTCAAGTTTTCCTTTTGAAGAACATTTTTGGCACACCTAATAGATAGCGCGTCGGAACTTCTTAAAAGATTTACAATTGTTTTAATTTGATCATAATATTTTGCATAATATGACACTGCCTCCAACCAAGTACCCCATCTTGTAATAACGGGTTCTGGAGGAAGCGGCATGTGGGGAAAGGTGTTTTTTAAGAAGCGCACTCTATTAGGTGATTTTAAAAATATTTTTTTTACGTTTGAAATTAATTCATCTACATCTGAGTATTCGTATCGTATTTTTTCTGCCACGAGATTCAGTGCATGTGCTAAGCAAGTGACGTATATCATGTTGGGCAAATAATTTTTCAGCACACGTCCCGCTTTTAGCATATATGCTACACTATCAGTGCATAATACAGCAACGTCTCCTACTTTGGATTCATACAAATCGCACCACATATTTTCAAAGCAGTCTATTACAAATTGGGCAATTGTGCTCCCATTAACAATTTCTAGTACTTTGCAAGCAACTAAAAATGGTTTTTGTGTGATCGCATTTAAAGGTTTTACAAATAAATGTACCATGTATCTGCCTAAAAAATCAGTTGTCTCGTCTAAAGATACCCACAGCTTTTGATTTGCAATTTGTTCATAAATCGAGTCAATTTTAGTTTTAAAAATCTTATCTAAATAAACTTTTCTCAGCAATGATTGCTCAGGAAGCTTTTGTCGATTTGTACAATTGCAGCAAATATATTTATGGAAGAATTTTTTGAAAGCGGGGTTGTTTACTTGAATCCAAGGTATATTACATAATATGAGAAATTGTACTAGGTCCAAATAAAATTCTTCATTTGGTTTTTTACTTGTCCCTTTGTGTTTCGGACCTTTAACGTGTCTCTTGACACTACTAAGTTTAGCTGTTATACTGCTCTCGCACTTAGAACAGTAAATTAAATTACTGGCCGGGTCGTAATATAATTCAGGATGAAGTCCAATCCAGCTTTGTACTGTTGCTTTCTTAGGCTTGTTCGCCATCTCCAATCTTACTGGTCTCCAAAAAGATGTACGATGGCAAGTACCTAAAATAAAATAAAATTTTAAGTTTTCCATGCCTCAAAAGGAATAACGAACCTTTATAGATACAGGGAGGTGGAAAGGAAAGCGGGAGAGGTGCGCGCATTCCAGCTAGGTGCATCGATTGTATCGATTTAAAGATTTTATTCTTTCATTTTACGCTCTAATAAAGAAAAACGGTTAGATAATATGAACACGCGTAACTTCATTGTTATTGAAATTTTTTTTTTCGCATTTTAGTCAATGCGTAAAAGACATATTCCTTTTTGGTTCAAATATTAAAAGAACCGGCCAGAAAAATAATATATTTTGATAGAATTCGTCCACCTTAGCAATTCTTTATGACACCAAAGATATAACATTACTATGCTTGGTAGTATTGAAGTTCACTTTTATATTTGAACCAAAAGTTAAATGCGTATGTTTTTTTTCTTTAACTACGTTTCATACACAATAATTATCTTAAAAACTCCACTAAAAAATATCAAGTTCATACAATTGCATATCAATCTAGACTGTCAAATTGCTAGTTTAAGATAAAATAATATATACATTAATGTTCTTCTTTATATCTAACTTACTGTTTGTTTCCCTACAAGAAATAAAATAAATAACTTTAGCCAAAACATTAAAAAGTAATAAATGTTGACTTACCTATTATTTGATGTAGACAGACAGGAACAATGTTATTGCAGCAAATCGTAATCCATAAATTCAAGCCAAAGTAGTCGTATTAAGAAGATCCAATGAACCAAAAAACGAGCGAGGGTGAAAAACAATATTCACAAAAACAATACAGGAAGATGCGCACTTAACAAACCGAAGTACAGGATTGAAGTGAAGGTAACCTGCGCGCACGCGGGGCGGTAAGGAGTAGGGGGGAGGGGGTATGTAGACCCTCCCCGCGCCGCACAGGTATGCGACCATGGCGGTTACCTTTTGTAATTTCTAAGAATAGATAACGAAACGCGCTACCGTAAAATGTGATAATGTGATACCATATGCATATCCAATGCAACCTCAAAACATGTCTTTGTACAAAGATTTTTTACATTCTTAGGCCCATTTCTGTACAATAGATTAAATAAAAAATTAAGTATCTATAAATTAAATTACTATAGCTGTAAGAACATTATACTTAAGTATTTACTAACCATCAATTATGCCCAGACAGAAGATCTACTTGTTGTCTGCAAATAGAACTGCTAACATGCTATTTTACTTTTATTTACCTAAGTTTTATTTTCGTTGTAAATTTATATTCATTGTTAATTTATTACATTATGTTTTTCTGCACTTTCTAGCCTGAAGCACAGGTCCAACCTAGTTCAGGCAAATTAGCAACTGTGCTCTACTTTAATTGTTAAGGTATTTATTGTAAATGTGTCCCTCTTATAAATAAACGATTTTATTATTATTATTATTATTATTATGCAATTATTTTAATATCATGCACATTTTTAAATATACTTTAGAAATATATTTCATTAAGATGAAAGAAAAAAAGGTATTTGTATTTTCATTTGTAACTAAATATTTGCACATCATGTATAACGGTACAATGTAAAGGGACCTCATTAATATTAAGATCATACCACTTTGTATACCTACATTCTGGCAAATAAATGAATTATTTATTTATTTTAAATACCGATAAAATCAAAATCAAAGCATTTGTTTCAAATAGACCATTTACGGGCACTTTTGAATAGTAAATGTCGGTCAGTCCAAGAAAAGTGAAGCTAAATTGCACGTTCCAAAGAGTAGGTCTCTATGGAGAAGAACGTGCAAGAAACTCCATGGACATTCATATTATGTGTTACATATAATGCCTTTTTTAAACTTGAACTTTAGAAATCTCATTAAACGTAGCCGAGAGTGAGCTAGAAAGAAGATATTTACTTCGAAACGTGTACGGCTTCTTATTCAAACATTGTGATTCATTGTGTATTACGATCAACAAGTCATTTACAAAATGTTCTCCAAAAAAAAATTCAGAAAATTTTATGGTTGTAACGACTGTGTATGTTATTTATTATGATATATCTAGTCGCAAACTTTAGGTAAATATAGAAGAATTACTTATTCCAAATAACATTTTTTTTAAATGTATTTATGTGTTGTCTCGAAATTTCGGGACAGATGTCTCGGAAAAAAGTTAGTCCTGAGGAAGTCTCCGTTTCTTGTCTCTGTTCTTCGAAGTTTAGGCAAATAGGCACTACCTATTCCTATCACTGCTGATTATGTACAAAAAAAATATCAAGTATTAATCGTGGCAACAAAATCGTAAAGATGTCAAACCGCACATCATAATCATAACAACATCCATTTCGTCAACCATGAAACCGACGTACCGACGACATTGTCGAAACTTATCGTGTTTCTCGTTAAATAGTAATCGATACCGTATCGAGCAAACTTGAGTATCGCATGACTGGGAAGCGACGCAAGGTCAGAGGTAGGAAGGTTACCGCGAGTGATTTAGTGTCTATGGATTTACTTTTTTTTTTTTTTAATACCTACATGGTTTGTTTTAATTTAGCAAAGACGTGAAAGGTACATAAGCTTGCTGCTATCCGTCGATGGACAGGTGACCATTATTTACATCTACACTAGCGACCACCTACTCCTTCACTCGATAAAACATATTTCATATAAATGTATTATGCACATAAACCTTCCGGAATGAATTCTCTAAATGATGGTGAACACCACATTAAAATCTGTATATTGTGAGAACATCGCGGTTACACAGACAGAAATGAAAAACGACGTCAAGTTATAATTATGTGTGTAAAGAAAACCATATTTTTGCGACGAAAGACGAAAATATTCGTTTCCCTACAAATAATATATAAAATGTGTCTGTTGAGAAATTTGTTGCCTCTATTAAACAAGACAAAAGGTAAAACAATATTAACGCGCATAACTTTTATTTTAATTTAATTTATTCGGAAGAATAACACAATATTTATTTATTTATAAAGGTACACCAACAGCTGCTTCTGTACACAAAATATCAAATAATAATAGGTAACAGCCATGGGCTTATACAGTTGCCAATAACAGGTGAACCAACATTCTCAAATACGGTGATAGGCTAAGGTAAAGACGAAGTATACAGGGTGTAAAAAGACATCACAAAGCCGTCAACTACGCATATTGTACATTTAACTAAGTAGCTTTGCGCAAAAATTAATGCTGGGATTTGTTTTTTATTTTTAGGTATACAAAAATAGCTATATTTTATTACGCGCAATGTAACGCGAACCTAGGCAAACGGACTCAATGCTGTTTTGTGAATTAAGCCCCGCCCCCTCGCTCTACGTGGTACGCGTGGGTACTTTTATATTCATTGCGTTTTTGTAACTTCAAATGCATCATAAACCAAAAATTCAGATGATGTTTGTTTGGAGAAAAGTTTTGTAATAACACTTGAATTCGTTATTGTCTAAACGTAAAAAATAAAATAAAATGCGGCTTTGACCTTTAATATCACCAGAACCAGTGGATTCCCAGGTATGGTCTAGTGGAAAGAAATGATCCCAATAATGGGTAGAATATGTGGCTTTCGGCTTCGGAAAGTGTCTTTTTACGCCCGATATAATATATTCGTATATTACAAATAAATTAAACATAACGGGGTTATACGAATGTGCAACCAACATTCTCCACAGATACACAAAAACATAACATAATATCACGCCTGTATTCCCCGAAGGGATTAGCACAGGTGTATCTACCTACAGTACAATGAACCAGTTCATTTCACCAGTTATCTTTAAGTCCCATATGGCGCGATATGGGGGCGAGCCTTTGCCATCAATCGGGCACAAATGCAGACTCAGGGCTGCTATTGAGAACTTACAGATGAAAAAAACCCAATAACACATTGTTCGTCCCGGGAATAGAACCCAAGACCTCATGCTCAGCAGAAGGTAGTGAAGACTTTTAGGAAAGGGTTTTCTAGCAATTCGTGGCATGTCTACATAATATACATAATCAAACTATAACGTTCCCCCACTGCTGGGACACAGGCCTCCTCTCTGTAAGAGGCAGTAGCCCATAATCCACCACGCAGGCCCAGTGCGGGTTCTAGGATGTCAGATGTCTTCGATTTTTTGGATCTAGGACATGCCGGTTTCCTCAAGGTCCTTCACCGTTTTGAGAGCAATGGTGATGATATAAATTAGACTAAGTGCACGCCTGGGTTCGAAACCACGACCTACACCTCGTACGTCGGGGCCGTTACCACTGGGCCACCACTGCTCTCATGTCTAAAATGTTATTATAATTATCTTAAAGTTAGATGAGATCTAACCCTTAACCAAATACAGCGGGCTATTTAATGTTTGGATGCATTAACTGGGATTATTAAAATTCGCTTAGCAAATTAGGTTTTAAAATATTTATAAGGAACAGGTGTTTTTAGGCACCAGACCATAGTACCGTTAAATGGCTTTTATATTAGGCCGTATCCTAATGATCAAAACAGGTTTTGTTTTTTTGTGTGGGAAATTATCAAATAACTTCTCTCGCTCTGGGCGGAGCGGCAGGGTGTGTCAGACTCTTACTGACTAAAAGCCACCCGTGTTCCTTCCGTTGCCTGTATTACCAGGGGCCTCGGTAATCCTTTCGGACTTTCCTGCGACCCCGGCAGGATCAAAACAGGCTGTCTGTGCTTGCCTTCGTACCTGCATTTGTGATTACAATATCTCCCATAATTCAATTCAAATCGTAATACTAATAAAGGAATGGTACTTATAGCAACCCGTCAGTTTATGTGCAAATCTTTAAACTGATGAAACACATGTTTCTGTAATTTAAATGTAGACGGAACGATCATAAAACGGTTTATTGCTTAAAGTTTATTGTCTGTGGACTTGTATTTCAGGTTTTAGTCGAGTATGGTTTAGAACAAGAGTTTGGAATCTTAGTCATCTAGAAGTCTTGGATTCAATACCCGGGTCAGACATAGTGTTATTTGGTAGGAAGAACCTCTTCGGAACTCTCTGTAGTTCCCACTGCTGGGACACAGGCGTCCACAGGCGATCCTCTCTGTGGGAGTGAGCGATAATCCACCACGCGGGCCCAGTGCGGGTTGGTAGATGTCACATGTCTTCGAATTTTAGATTCTAGGACATGCCGGTTTCCTCACGATGTTTTCCTTCACCTTTTTGAGAGCAGTAATTATGAAATAATGTACACAAAGTAAAGCGCTTGTCAGGGTTTGAACTTGCCTGGGTGTCACTACTGTGTGGATCGCCCGGAGGACACCGTGGAGCATACGGTGGAGGTCTACCCGGCTTGGGCAGATCACCGCTGTGTCCCCGTGGAGGCGAATGGCGGAGATCTCTCGCGTCCGGTCCTGGTCCAGGTCATGGTACGGAGCGAGAGGGCATGGGCAGCCGTCACCTCCTTCTTCGAAGCAGTAATGCTTGCGAATGAGGAGGCGGGACGGTTGAGGGAAAGAAAAATTTTGCACCCTCTCGCCCCCAGCCGCCGCAAGAGACGCCCTGGGCGTCGGGAATCCCAGGCGAATTTCCGGCCACCGGCGTGGGTTTGCGGAGGATGAGCAATGAGTAGCTCACCGTCTGATAAGGACCAGGCCCGGGTCGACGGCGCGTTGTGTTACACGCGCGCCTCAAAGAGATGTCAGCACAAGTGTAGGGGTCCACTAGGGCCGATGCCTGCCAGGGTCGCGGGAAAATCCGAAAGGGTTACCGAGGCCCCAGGTAACACAGGCATCGGAAGGTACACGGGTGGGTTTTAGTCAGTAAGAGTCTGACACACCCTCCCACTCCGCCCAGAGCGGCAGAAACTATTTGATAATTTCCCAACCAAAAACAAAAGGGTGTTCGAACTTATGACCTAGCCGCGTAGGCTGTAACTCGTGGCCGTTACCACTGGGCCACCACTGCTCCAATACCAGCTATTATTCAATTAAATCTATGATACCGAATACTGCTCGAAATTATTATAATATCGAAGTGACAACCACTATTATTGGTATCGAGTACCCTAGATTTAGCTTATTAATAGTCTGATTACCTCTATTATTAGGAAGGGTTAAATTAATAAGATGAATGGAAAGGAATCATTCACACTAAATAACTAAAGCAAATTGCCTTTTGAAGGAAATCATTAGTAATGAAATATTAGGGTTCGGAAAGACTATGTAGCTGGGTAGGTAGATAGAGTAGTTAAGGTCAATTTATTGTACACCAAAAGTGATACCAATAATAATAATAATTCATTTAATCAAGTAACAAGACTCAACGTGTTAGTAACAAAATACTTACAAGATATGTTAGCAAAACAATAACACAAACAATATGTGACATCAATGCTGCAAGGTCACGGGCCCGATACCCTGCAGCAGTGGTTCACAAACGCACAATGTAGCCTGCTTGCTGCCATAGACAGGATGCTGTTGGTGCTGCCCCGTACCCTACTAACCAGGGCTGCCGACCAACTAGATATTAAGAATTATTATTGGTGTTGGATTGGTATTTCAAAGTAATTGAAAAAATTTGGATAATCCAAAAGTGCACACCTCAAAGAAAGAAACACGTTGACGAAAAATTTTACAGAAAAAGTAAGAAAATTTATCGATTTTTGTTTATATCTTTTGAGCGATTATGAGTTTGATAACGAAAATCAATAGCGCTCATTCGAAGGATGAAAGAAAACTTATAGGTGGAGATTGAGATTAATCAATTGTGTGTGACGACGTGAATTGTGACGAGTAGCAGACACACTTCCCAACGGAAAGCACTACACGTAATTTTCAATGAAAACTTATTTAGGCTCGTTGGGCACTTTTGGGATAAGGAAGATGCACTGAACTCGCGTGACCGTAACGCTCAGATACATATATACAGATTTTTACAAGTTTGTGAAGCTAAGAAGTTTTCACTGCTGACGTGTAGTCGACTAAGACAGTTTTTTTTTAAATTTCATTTTTTGTTAGGTATATAATATCAAGGTGTCACATAATAAAAAAAAAAACAGTACTACTTCAAAATGACAATGTGGCAACAATTTCAATTAATGTTAAGAAATTAGCGTCTGTAGCCGAACTAGGCATAGCCTGTACTTCAGCTATCAGCACCATTCCCCTCGAGTATTATAATACAAGAATAGGTGCCAAGCAATAGAGGAAATCTCCAATTTTTCGTTGAGATTCATTTTTTTTTCTCTAACTGAACAGACAGCTGTGCTGCTGGGGAGTTTGTTGCGCCACTTCTTCTTCCCAGATAAAGCACTAAGAAGTTGTGAAGGGTGGGCATTTTAGGGGATTGTCTTATGTAATTTTGACGTTCGTAAGTGCTGATTCTCAGCCTAGTTTGAATAAATGACTTTTGATTTTGATTTGTATTTTATATCTACCTTAAAATATATTAATCTTATAATGTCAAGTCCCTTGTTTTTAAAACCTCCCTGCTAATATGAATTCCATGTGTAATACAGAAACGATTACAGAAACAGAAACGATTTTACGTTGGAAATTTTTGACAAGGCGATATATTGAGAGTAGAACACTCTCATACGCTGACCCGTATGAGGCGGGTAACAAACACATTATTCTGTCATTTGAAAACAAAAAGTCCTTGACCCCAGAACAAAAAACTAACCTACCTTATCACACACCTTTACACTATTTTATAAATTATAGTCTTGGTGACATTGGAAAAGAATTGGCATACATTTCACCAGTCAGAATAACAAGTTACTAGACCCATTTCAGTTATGTTTGCCTGGTACCTCCACTCAATACAACTCAAAATTTTCATTTCGTTTCCTTCTACAATAAGACCAAAATACAAGATGATTATTAACATTAACTAAATTAAATGAAAACTAAGTCAAACCCAAAAAAGGCCCTCGAGGCATTGTACCAAGGATGCTGGCGGCATTTCCTCGCTGATGCTGATGCGTTGCGCGAGAAAGCCGCCAGCTTTTCGGTCACCAGTTACGACAGACACTCGTTTCGCGATTTGTGCAAATAACTTATGCGCAATGGGACCTCACGGACCGAGGGTAACGACGCCAAAGAGCACAAAGTTGTACTCTCTGCCAAGGCCTCTATACTTTATCAGTTTTTACAATAAGTATTCTGTACCGTGTATGAAATAATTTAAAACACTCACGACATCTAATACGTATAATTTTGTAAAAATATAAAAACACTAAACCCCTAAAATATACTAATGTAACGGTTTTTCAATAAAGGTTAATTTAAAAAATACATATGGTATAAATATTATTCATGCCAGAGCAGATATTTAAGTGAAAATCTGGTTAAAAGTTACTTAAAGGTGAGTAAGTATATACACTACAGCATTTTCTGGAGCATTTTCATGTAATGTAACGTAATGTTCTTACGAATAGTACAACACAAGCAAAAGCTCAATTTAAAATATAATTTTCATGAAATGAAAGTTTTTTGCGAAATGCTCGACACAGTGTTCGAGGTAATGCTCACGGCGAGTGAGCATTTACCTGTTACATTCCTTTCTATTTGACGTTTACTCTCCGTTAAGATGTCGGAATGCGCTCGCTGCTGGTGTCATTGCTCAATGCAATGTTCCACAAATTCACTCTTTTGTTTTCAAAACCAAGTTATAAAAAGACGGGCCAAGTGCGAAGGGTTCCGAAGTTGGGATTACTTTTTTTTTTTTTGGGAAATCATCAAATAACTTCTCCCGCTCTGGGCGGAGCGGGAGGGTGTGTCAGACTGTTGCTGACTAAAACCCACCCGTATTCCTTCCTGTTGCCTGTGTTGCGGGGGCCTCGGAGACCCATTAGTACCTTCCAGCGACCCCGGCAGAAGTTGGGATTACTTGGGATGAGTTTCTCCCAAAAACAAACTTAACATTGTAGTTCAAAAACATGTTCTCCCATACATCGATATAAGTCACGGTCAATTATCCAACTGCAAATTTAAGTTGGTCAACTATGGGGTGCGTGCAGAAAACCTCCTCGTGTGCCTGATTGCTGCTGGTTCCCTTCGAATACGTTCGGGGGAAAGAGCAGTCGTCGGGCCGGTGCATCCTGGGCACGGCCAATAGTCTCTCCATGTTTCGGAGAGGGTATTGACCGTGGCGAATTTCTGCGTGGCGGGGAGCTTCATGCTCGATCGTCGGTCGTCCACTCCCCCCTCTGCTTACAGAGGGCAGGTCGAGTGGGCGAAGAGTGGCGGTGCTTGCTGTGCACTTACCCTGCCAGCGAGCAAGCAGCGGGAGAATGATTCTTCTGTCTGCAACCGTCGAAATCGTAATCCGTAAAGAGACCACAGTCATGTTTTGTGGCTTGGAACGGGACGAGCATCTTGGCTTGATCGCCCGGATCGCGAGGAAGATAACCTCTATAAAAATTCCTCTAATATCAAGTTTTGGTGCGCGGCGAGGATATGAATGGCTGAGGAGTAGTGTCATCTGCAACTTCCGAGTTGTAGGTGGCGCATCAGTCGTTAGCGCACCCCCAGCCAGGGTACCAGTGGACCCCCTGGTTGGGTTATAAATGTACACTTGCCTAGGGACAGGGGGTGAACCTAGGTGTACTTTTTAGATCCCCCATACTCGTGGGAACAGTATGGAAAAAATCAAACAAAAACAAAAAAGTGGAAGTCAAGGGGAGGAGAGCGATGCGGGGTCGGAGTCCGACCTTGCATCAGGCGGAGAGAGCTCGGGGAGCTCGCAAAGAAAAGGGGTGTTGGAGAGGGGCCGAGAGTTCAGGCGAACCTCCAAGCGGCCCAACTCGGGGTCTACCTCCGACGATGGAGTCGGGCGGAGGAGGAAGATCCACTCCAGCCGGCGGGGTGGAGTCCGAGGTAGTAAAGGGGTGGACAGAGGTCCCACTACCAAGGAAGCGGGCAAGCCGGGCCGGGCTGGCCCGGTCGAGCTGACCAGCCCGGCCGGGCTGGCTGGCCCGACCCAGTTGGCCCGGCGACCCGAGAGGCTCGCCAAGGAGGGGCCCCTCTCTGAGGTTTCTGGAGGCGGGGCGGAAGCCGCTGGCGGTTCCGGGTCGGAACGTGCAGCCGGGTTTGCGGAGGTAGTGGCCGCTGCGATCAAGGCGGTATCGGTTAAGAGGCTCAGGTCCTCTAAGGATCAGGCCATAGCCGCGGCCACGGCCTCTATTGTGGCGGCAGCGGAGGCCCTCCACGTCACGCCTCCGCCAGATGGTATGTCTGAGATGCGGGCGGAGGTCGCCCGCTTGACAGCCGCCATGGAGCTTCTCCGAAAGGAGAACGAGAAGCTCCGGGCGGACCTGGCTGGGCTTCAAGGAGCCGGCCCCCGGGCGGAGCCTCAAGGGGGGCAGCAGCAGGGACAGGGACGGCCCGTGCCGGTAGAGGACCGGATTCTGGCCTTGGTGAGGCAGGAAATGGCTACCCTGCAGAGTCGGTTCTCCGCCCTGGAGGCCATCGTCCTTCGCCCCCCGTTGGCGGCAAGCCAGCCGCCCTCTGGCCAGCGGAAACCGGCCTCATTTGCAGCCGCCGCAGGTGCCACGGCCAAACGGGGCTCGTCAGGGCAGCCAAAGGGCGCGGCAAAAGCGCAGGTGGCGAATGCTCCAGCCCCAGCGGCGAGAGTTTCAGCCCCAGCGGCGAGAGCTCCAGCCCCAGCAGCGAGGGCTCCGGTAGCGAGACGGCCGCCCCCGCCTCCTAAATCTCTTCCGGCTGATGCCCAATGGCAAGTAGCCGGAGAGAAGAGGAAGGCGGCTAAGGCGAAAAGGGCGTCCAAAAAGAGGGAGAGGCAGCAGCGGCGCAAGGAGCGAACCGCCGCGGCTAGGCTCCGCGCCCCGAATTCCGCAGCTGTAGTGATCACACTACAGCCGGATGCGGAGAAGAAGGGCGTGTCCTATAGGACGGTAATGGCGAAGGTGGGTGAGGCGGTGCGCCTGGAGGAGCTCGGAGCCGCAAAAGGCCTCAAAATGAAGGTGACGGCGACTGGGGCCCGAATGGTGGAGGTCCCCGGTAGGGCCAGTGGCCCGGCCGCTGACGCCCTGGCCGAAAGGCTTAGGGCGTCACTAAATGCGGACGAGGTCCGAGTGTCCAGGCCCACCAAATGCACTAGCATGCGCATCACGGGCCTGGACGACTCCGCGACCGAAGAGAAGGTGGTCGCCGCAGTGGTTAGGACCGGGGGGTGCTCTGCCGAGCAGGTGAAGGCAGGCATCATCCGTCCTGACTCCACGGGGCTGCAAACCGTTATGGTGAGCTGCCCCGTGTCGGCGGCCAGAAAAGTTACCGGGGAGGGCCAACGGCTATTGGTGGGCTGGGTTTCCGCGCAGGTGAAACTGCTGGAACCCAGACCTCTGAGGTGCTTCCGCTGCCAGGTGGGTAACCACGTGCAAGCGAATTGCACCTCGGAGGTGGACCGCAGCGGTCTTTGCTACCGCTGCGGTCTGCCCGGGCACAAGGCCGGCTCGTGCAATGCCACGCCGCACTGTGCCGTATGTGCGGCGGCTGGCAAGCCGGCCGAGCACCGGATGGGGGGCAAGGCCTGCGCCCCACCCACCAAAGCCAGGGCCAGAGGCAAGCCCTCCGCCAACGCCGTCACCGCCGCAGCCGCCACCACTGCCACCGCCGCTGCCGCCTCCAACACCGCCGTCGTCGCCGTCGCCACCGTGGCCGCTGCGGCAGGCCCCTCTCAGGGGGCTGGGAAGGAGGCCCAGGAGGGGGCTGACATGGAGTGCCATTAATGGCCCCATTACGCCTCCTCCAGGCGAACATCAACCACTGCGCCGCCGCTCAGGATCTGTTGCTCCAGAGCATGGCGCAGTGGTCGATTAACATCGCCGTGGTCGCTGAGCCGTACTTTTGTCATCCCTGGGCGGGGATGACTGGGTGGAGGACCTGAGCGGCTCAGTGACCCTAATTTCGTCGGCCGCCGCCGGTACCCCGTCCCTCGAGGCCGTCAGGAGGGGACGGGGCTGCGTAGCAGCACGGTTCGGGGAGATGGTTGTGGTAGGGGTCTACTTCTCTCCGAACCGAACTCTTGCCGAGTTCCACAACTCCCTTGCGGAGTTGAGAGACGTCGTCGTCGGATTTGGTTCCCTCCCCGTGGTCGTCCTCGGGGACTTCAATGCCAAGAATTTGGCTTGGGGTTCCCGGTTAACGGACACACGGGGCAGGATGGTGGAGGACTGGGCTCTGGAGACAGGCCTGGTCGTCCTAAACCGGGGTTCTGTCCCCACGTGTGTGCGGATGCGGGGTGAATCAGTGGTGGATATCTCGTTCGCCAGCCCCGCTCTGTCGCCGCGTGTAGTTGACTGGCGCGTCATGGAGGGGGTGGAGACCTATTCCGATCACCGGTATATCCGGTTCGACGTCTCCGCCCAGACCTCGGACGCGCCGGTCCGACGGGCCCCGAGTGGTCCGCGGTGGGCGCTGAAGCAGCTGGACCGGGAGCTCCTCCTGGAAGCCTCGATCGTGCAGGCCTGGGTGTCACCACCGGACAGGCCTGCTGACATCAACGACGAGGCGGAGTGGTTCCGGGAGGCCATGTCCGACATATGTGACGTGGCAATGCCCCGGGTCCAGCCTGGACGTGCCTCACGCCAGGTGTACTGGTGGTCGCAGGAGCTGACGGCTCTGCGCACTGCGTGCGTGGCTGCGCGACGCCGGTACACCAGGCACCGCAGGCTCCGTATCAAACCTCCGGATACGGAAGCCATTCAGGCGGAGCTGTACGAGGGGTACAGAGCGGCGAAGACCGCCCTCCAAGCGGAGATCCTGCGGGCCAGGGGTTTGGCCCGCGAGGAGTCGCTGGGGACTCTGGACAGGGACCCGTGGGGACGCCCGTACAAGGTGGTGCGGGATAAACTCCGCCCATGGGCTCCCCCGCTAACGCAGAGTCTCCGGCCCCAGCTTGTGGAGGACGTGGTGAGCGCTCTGTTCCCTTCGCGAGGGGAACACTCCTCCCCACCTATGGCTCCGCCTACTGCGGTGCCTGATGCGGACCACACCGCCGACGACGACGACGATGCTCCGGAGGTGACCGAGGTAGAAATGAGAGCGGCGGTACGCAGGCTTGATGCCAAAAATACCGCCCCAGGACCCGACGGCTTAGATAGATAGATAGATAGAATACTCTTTATTATGTACACCATAAAAATTACAGATACAAATGTTGAAATTTTACAAGGGGTGACACAATGGGCGGTCTTATCGCTAAAAGCGATCTTTTACAGGCAAGGCCTGGGTCCTGGCCTTGGAGACTCTCGGGCCTCGACTTAGGGGGCTCCTAAGAGCATGCATGGAGAGGGGCCAGTTCCCGCTTCGATGGAAGACGGGGAAACTGGTCCTCATAAAGAAGGCAGGGCGCCCTGCGGACTCTCCGTCCGCTTATCGGCCCATCGTGCTGCTCGACGAGGTGGGCAAGCTCTTTGAAAGAGTCATTGCAGACCGCCTCGTCGGCCAGCTGGTGCGGGTGGGGCCGGATTTGGCGGAGAGCCAGTTTGGTTTCCGCAGAGGGCGCTCTACGGTGGACGCCATCATGCTTGTGCGAGCCCTGACGACGGGGAATGCTGTTGCCCAGGGTGGGGTCGTCTTGGCGGTGTCTCTAGACATCGCCAATGCCTTCAATACCCTGCCCTGGAGTTGCATCAGGGAGGCACTCCGGTATCACCGGATGCCGACCTACCTCTGTCGTGTGGTCGAGGCCTATTTGACGGACAGGGCCGTCATCTACCCCGGTCACCAGGGAGTGTGGAACCGGCAAGAGATGTCGTGCGGTGTCCCACAGGGATCGGTCCTGGGGCCGCATCTGTGGGACATCGGATACGACTGGGTGCTGCGCGCCGACCTCCCTAGCGGCGTCAGCGTAGTGTGCTACGCTGACGACACGTTGGTCCTGGCGCAGGGGAGGTCGCACCAGGCGGCGGCCGAATTAGCGGCACGCGGGGTTGCGACAATCGTCGAAAGGATCCGGCAATTGGGACTCGAGGTGGCCCTGCACAAGTCCGAGGCCATGTGTTTTCATGGTCCTCGGAACGCGCCACCGTTGGGGTCCCAAATAACGGTAGGAGGGGTTTCTATCGGCGTCGAGTCGACGATGAAGTACCTGGGACTCGTCCTCGACAGCCGGTGGAACTTCGTGGAGCATTTCCGACGTTTGGCTCCCAAACTGGAGCGGGCGGGCGCTGCATTGAAGCGGCTCCTGCCCAATCTAGGGGTCCAAACGCCTCCTACCGGAGGCTCTACGCGGGGGTCGTGCGGTCCATGGCCCTCTACGGGGCTCCTGTATGGGCGCGCTCTCTGGCGCTGCGGCCAGCCCGCCGGTTGAGCGCGGCCCAAAGGGTCATGGCCATCCGGATGGTCCGAGGATACCGCACGGTCTCCTGTGAGGCAGCGAGCCTCCTTGCCGGATTGCCGCCATGGGATCTGGAGGCAAAAGTCCTCGCGAACGTATGGGAGTGGCGCGAGGAGGCGAAACGCCGGGGCGTAAGTCCGCCGCCGCGAGAAATCGCGGCACAGCGGACGGAGCTCCGGCGGGATCTCATGGCGTCATGGAAAGTACGGTTGTCGCAACCCAGTGCTGGGCACGCCACGATTGCGGCGATAAGTCCCCTCTTTGAGGAGTGGCTGGAGAGGCGCCACGGCGTCCTCACCTTCCGCCTGACGCAGGTCCTCACCGGACACGGCAGCTTCGGGAGGTTCCTGTGTCGGATAAGGCGGGAGGAAACGTCCGGGTGTCACCACTGTGTGGATCGCCCAGAGGACACGGTGGAGCATACGGTGGAGGTCTGCCCGGCTTGGGCAGAGCACCGCCGTGTCCTCGTGGAGGCGATTGGCGGCAGAGACCTCTCGCGTCCGGCCCTGGTTCAGGCCATGGTACGGAGCGAGAGGGCATGGGCAGCCGTCACCTCCTTCTGCGAAGCAGTAATGCTCGCGAAGGAGGAGGCGGGACGGTTGAGGGAAAGGCACGTTTCGCGCCCTCTCGCCCCTAGCCGCCGCAGGAGACGCCCAGGGCGTCGGGAATCCCGGGCGGATTTCCGGCCACCGTAGGCGCGGGCTTGCGGACGGTGAGCAATGGGTAGCTCACCGTCCGGTAAGGACCAGGCCCGGGTCGACGGCGCGTCGTATTCCACGCGCGCCTCAAAGAGATGTCGTCAGCACAAAGTAGGGGTCCACTAGGGCCGATGCCTGCCGGGGTCGCGGGAAGGTACTTATGGGTCACCGAGGCCCCCGCAACACAGGCAACAGGAAGGAATACGGGTGGGTTTTAGTCAGTAAGAGTCTGACACACCCTCCCGCTCCGCCCAGAGCGGGAGAAGTTATTTGATGATTTCCCACCCTCAAAAAAAAAAAAAAAAGTTTGTCAACTATTACTCGTTAACTTGTAAAGCCTACTTAGCTGTGATAGTTTTCCTTTTAATTTAATTATATGTACTACTGCCATGAATTTTTCACATCTCCATAAATAGCCATTTAGCTGGCAGGGGGGGGGGGGGGGGACGGGACACTTGACTCTAACAAAAATTTGCACTTTAATGCTTAATATTACACAAGCGCAAATCCCCACATTACGTACACGGGAGGAAATCCAAAAAAATTTCGTTGCGATTTTATTTTAGCACTTTGTTGGCGTGATTAATATGTACGAGTATAACTATGCCAAATAACAGCATTCTAGTACTAAGCGTCTCTAAGCTACTGTGGGGACAGGCAGACAGACAGATTGACAGACATGGCGAAACTATAAGGGTTCCTTGTTTACTACGGAACCCTAAAAAGCGTCGAGCGTCGGGCTTGTTATCCGGTTCATGAAGGGTGGCTCGATGTTTTGTTACAAGTAAATTTTCTAGTCTATACTCACCTTAAGAACAACATATCACACTTCTAAGTACCATACTATAGCCATAACTTTAACTTCAAAGTTGAATATAAGCTGTAGCTGCTAAGTTTCTCGAGAACAAAGCGCCTGATACAAATGAGTGAGTGAGTTTGTAGACAAGCATTCATCTCGGCACCTTATCTTTTTAAAACATAGTGTTTTGTTTAGAACAAGTTTTGGTTTTTATTAGTTTTTTAAAGAAAGTTAGAAGCAGTATGCTAAAAGTTTTGGAGAGAGAGAGTTATTCGCTGAATAGATTGCCAAAACGTGGTGAGGGAGACTTAAGCAATATACACGTAAAACTATACTTAGATTCTGATGTGCATATAGATGACTTTCTAATTCTTATCAAAATACCTAATTATACTTAGTGAGTTCAAGGTTGTGTTGAGAATGGCTGCCAGGGATGCTTTATTAAGATAAAAGTTATTATTTTCTGTTTTTAATTTAATCTTACTGATCCAACATTAAATCAATAATTGGCACTATATGCATAGGCTACGGTATTCTATTATTTAATTATGAAATGAATATCAGCTTACAATGAATACCTCTGTTTAAAAGAGTAACACAAGCACTCAAAAAGACTACCACCACAATTAACACCAGAAAAGCTTCATTGTAACAAAACGTACATTATTATAATTATTCAAAGCACTTTATCATTCGGGAAAGAAGTCGGTATAATGAATCACCTCTCTGGGACATAACTCCGACTGGCTTCGAAGTTTTAAAGGACGCGGAAGTGAAACGGGTTGACAGTAATAAAATATTTTCTTTACTAAAATTGAAATGGGCGCACGGGCGTAGATAAAATGTGTTGGCATTTTTTGTGGAGTGGTATTGAAAAGACTGGCTAGTCAGCAGTGGTCGTTTTAGCGCTGTGGCAAATGTAGTTCATTTTATTTTCTTCACTTGAAGAAGATTTTTTGTAAGCACTTTCATTTCCTACGAAATGTATGGAAAAAGTTTTTTGCGATTTCTGTCTTTTCTAGTACTCAAACCACAAATAGTCCATTAGAGTTTTTATCCTTATAAGAAACAGGATTGATTGGCATCAAAAAAAGTTTTTGTGAAAACTGCCCATTTTCTTGCTGATTGTATTTTTTTTTTTAATTCTGTGAACTCAGATCATAATTTCACAAAATGTTAAGGACAGTCTCTTAAAATAATTTTCTTGTAGCGACAACGGTTTGTGTACCTGATCTTACTGCCGCATCTCAAAAATCCTACATACTCTAAATATGACAAAACAGGACAAAATTGTTTTGATAATTTTTTTGAGGGCTTCACCGACCGCAGGAAGTGTACTTACCTACTTGAAGTACGAGATTAGAATATCAGTATTTTTTTTATTTTATCGTGTTTAGTTTCCGGTACCGTAATAGGTGTCTGTGGAGTATTGCTAGTGAATTTAATCTGCTTTATATAAAGCAGATAATGATTAAAAAAGACCTAATTATTAGGGTAATAATATTTAGGGTTTTTTCATTTAAGTAATCTAACACTGACCACAAAACAATGATAGTTTTTATATCCCTCATATTCGGATGAAAACCAGGTGAAGTCCAGTTTTTGCGTTGTCATCCAAATCAATGGAAAAAGGTTGTCGGAAGTTTGGCAACATGTAGTCTGCGCTAAAACTTGGCGCGAAATTTACGGCTGTATTGTGTGGACGGAAGCTGGCGTTTGATTTTGTTTTTTTTTTTTTGTTTGAATTTAGAACGCTTGAAAAATGGACGGTATTAGTTTCGTCAAAAAAAAATGACTTCAGGACGATACTGCACAGTGTTTTCACAGTTATTTTACCTCTGAGAGCATATCGATTAGCAACCCCCTAGCAACCTTATTGCCATGAGATTTGTACACCATTTATTGACCATACCTATTAACACTATAATTCGAAAACATTGTGAAAGCCAATTATTTTTAAAAGAGTAACCGTGGAGTTGAACCAACGACCTAAAAAGTTGGCTGGGGCAGACTAGATGCACGAAGGTGGAGGACAGCGTGTTGTGGCGCAGCCTAGGAGTGGCCTATGTCCAGCAGTGGACTGTATATGCTTGATAGATTAAGAGAGAAAAAAGAAGTATTCTATTCTAATTGAACCATGGGGTTTCTTGCCGGCTCTTCTTCATAGGAAACGACCAATTGGAACCGTGCACCTAGCTTCTGACGTTACATAAGTTCCCATGTATGTAAAATAAAATATTTGATTTGATTTGAGAATAAGTAAAGATCACTGTGATTTATCAGTGATGCAAAATTGCAGGTAAAAAAAGGGCTGTAGACAACATTCTCGAAATAACAAGACAAAAAGCATGGGGTAGACTTTAAAAACCACCCCATAAATCAAGCTCCAAAGGATCTGGCGGTGCTTTGTTTTCACAAGAAAGTCAATTTACTACTTGAGAGCAATGTTTTTAACCGTTTCAACAATATTCAAGATATAATTAAATGTCAAGAAAATAAGATCAACCCTTGGATGTAGACAACATTCTCGAAATAACAAGACAAAAAGCATGGGGTAGACTTTAAAAACCACCCCATAAATCAAGCTCCAAAGGATCTGGCGGAGCTTTGTTTTCACAAGAAAGTCAATTTACTACTTGAGAGCAATGTTTTTAACCGTTTCAACAATATTCAAGATATAATTAAATGTCAAGAAAATAAGATCAACCCTTGGATGTAGACAACATTCTCGAAATAACAAGACAAAAAGCATGGGGTAGACTTTAAAAACCACCCCATAAATCAAGCTCCAAAGGATCTGGCGGAGCTTTGTTTTCACAAGAAAGTCAATTTACTACTTGAGAGCAATGTTTTTAACCGTTTCAACAATATTCAAGATATAATTAAATGTCAAGAAAATAAGATCAACCCTTGGATGTAGACAACATTCTCGAAATAATAAGACAAAAAGCATGGGGTAGACTTTAAAAACCACCCCATAAATCAAGCTCCAAAGGATCTGGCGGAGCTTTGTTTTCACAAGAAAGTCAATTTACTACTTGAGAGCAATGTTTTTAACCGTTTCAACAATATTCAAGATATAATTAAATGTCAAGAAAATAAGATCAACCCTTGGATGTAGACAACATTTTCGAAATAACAAGACAAAAAGCATGGGGTAGATTTTAAAAACCACCCCATAAATCAAGCTCCAAAGGATCTGGCGGAGCTTTGTTTTCACAAGAAAGTCAATTTACTACTTGAGAGCAATGTTTTTAACCGTTTCAACAATATTCAAGATATAATTAAATGTCAAGAAAATAAGATCAACCCTTGGATGTAGACAACATTCTCGAAATAACAAGACAAAAAGCATGGGGTAGACTTTAAAAACCACCCCATAAATCAAGCTCCAAAGGATCTGGCGGAGCTTTGTTTTCACAAGAAAGTCAATTTACTACTTGAGAGCAATGTTTTTAACCGTTTCAACAATATTCAAGATATAATTAAATGTCAAGAAAATAAGATCAACCCTTGAATGTAGACAACATTCTCGAAATAACAAGACAAAAAGCATGGGGTAGATTTTAAAAACCATCCCATAAATCAAGCTCCAAAGGATCTGGCGGAGCTTTGTTTTCACAAGAAAGTCAATTTACTACTTGAGAGCAATGTTTTAACCGTTTCAACAATATTCAAGATATAATTAAATGTCAAGAAAATAAGATCAATTATAATCGGAATGGAAGGTCATTCCAATTATAATTAATCTTATTTTCTTTCAACAATATACAGAAAGTAAGACTCAGTAAATGAATCAATGTTTAGTAAAATGATTTATGTTGTGTTTAAAATCTTTGCTTGAGTAAAAACCGTGCCCGCACCTACCGATCGTCGTTACCATCTGAACAAAAGACCTTTTTGTATTTCCATCAATCAGTCACAAATGTTCCCACAACACTAACTTTGTCAGACATTCAAAGCTACCCTATTTGATGAAAAAACTAACATAAAAGAAACTTGCCTATAAAAGAACATTGTCAAAGTTGACCAAACATAAATGTCGAGACTTTTAATAACGTTGATTGATTACTTTCTAATGAAATTGATGATAAATAAACGATTACAAGAGTTTTAACGCTAACATTAAGCGAAATGGAAAACTTATTTGTGTGTTTGTGTATAAAAATAAACATGATAAATAACGTCCGTTTATAAAGTACTAAATGAAGCGAGAACATTCTGACAAATTAAAGGTGATAAAGCAACTATCGAAATTAAAAAGATGAATTAAAAGAAAATAAACTTATATTTTAATTACTCACGGTGTTTTAATTACTTACGGTGCTTAGCTACTGTAAAAAATTGTCCTTGTTATTAGGGGCGAGAGAGCGCTACGCCGCAGGAGACGCCATGGGCGTCGGGAATCCCGGGCGGATTTCCGGCCACCGTAGGCGCGGGCTTGCGGACAGTGAGCAATGGGTAGCTCGCCGTCCAATAAGGACCAGGCCCGGGTCGATGGCGCATTGTATTCCATGCGCACCTCAAAGAAATGTCAGCACAAGCGTAGGTGTCCACTAGGGCCGATGCTTGCTGGGGTCGCGTGGAAGTTCGAAAGGATTACCGAGGCCCCTGGCAACATAGGCAACGGAAGGAATACGGATGGGTTTTAGTCAGTAAGAGTGTGACACACCCTCCCGCTCCGCCCAGAGCGGGAAAAGTTATTTGATAATTTCCCACCCAAAAAAATATAATAATAATAATTGTCCTTGTCGCACGGAACTGTAACGCACAGAGTGCTACGCTTAGCACATGACGCTACGCCGTAGCTAATCCAAGATTCAATTAAAATCATATTAATTTAATGTATAAATGCCACAAAAACAAGCACACAATTTAAAAACAAACTTGAAACCTCCTTTGTTAACACCATAATCAAATCAAAAAGTTTTTATCCACTTAGTGACGCAACCGCAAAAAGATCTTCCCTCCGTATGATACGATAAATAAGATTGACGAAATCTCTTTGAAACTCGTGTGAGGACTTCAGAAGTTAGACAAAGAGTTGCTAAGCTATTCGTGTCGTGTATCCGAATTATATTTTGTCGACTTTTTTTGATAAAAATGTTATCAAAAAAGTCGGGCTCGAGAGTTTTAGAAGGTTTAGCAAAATCTTTTCGATAAAAGTTTTGTCTGAAGTGAGAACTTGGCGATTAGGATTTTAGGGGGGACTATCGAATACATGAGCTAAAAGTGTAAGCAGATATCGATATGTTTTACGGCTATACAATTACATACTTATAGCATAACTAGCTGTTGCCCGCGGCTTTGCCCCATGGAGGTCGGCAATTATCCCACGTACAAGTACTAACGAGGGGCTTGTGGCTAAATAATAACAGCCACGCGGGTTGATCGAAGGTTAAGCTACGCTTGCCGCGGTCGGTTCTTGGATGGGTGGCCATCGATCGATCACCCAAATCGGTTCAGCCGTTTTAGCGTGAAAGCGTAACAAACAAAGAAACTCAATTGTGCATTTATAATATTATTATGTACCAGCTTCTGCCCATGACTTCGTTTGCGTGGAAGTTGTAAGACACCATCATCATCATCATCATCAGCCTATAATGTTCCCACTGCTGGGACACAGGCCTCCTCTCTGTGAGAGGGAGTGGGCCGTAATCCACCACGCGGGCCCAGTGCGGCTTGGTAGATGTCACATGTCTTCAAATTTTTGGTTCTAGGACATGCCAGTTTCCTCACGATGTTTTCCTTCACCGTTTTGAGAGCAGTGGCGATGAAATAATTTACACAAAGTAAATAAAGCGCCTGTCCGGGTTCGTACCTACGACCTACAACTCGTAAGTCGCGGCCGTTACCACTGGGCACTGGTAAGACACCACAATATATTAAAATAACAGCCACATTTTTACAAAAAAAACTGGCTCGTTAACCTGTGGTTGCACGCGCTACTGTTGATTATGAGATCCAGGGTTCCATTCCCGGGTCAGACAAAAGTGTTATTGGGTTTTCTATCTGAGATTTCTCAGTAACAGTCCGAAGTCTGGATTTGTGCCCGGTTAATGGCAATAGGCTCGCCCCCTATTACATGAGACCTTAACATAACTGGCGAAATGTGGGTGTACTGGTATACCTGCGCCCCTAATAAAAATAAAAACCTCACGCCTGTATTTCCCAAATAGACGTGATTTTGGTATTTTTATAAAACTTCCCTGTATACTACGTTTGTAGTTGTAGTCTTAGCAGCCAAAATATACAGATACTCAGGACTGGTGACGCGGAGGCGAACAACGTACAGTTGACCGTGGCAGAAACAGTTAGTCCTGGTGTCGACTCCGCAGTCTTCAATAGCAATTTTACACTGTCAGCTACGACCCTGACTCCAATATTTCATATGATTAATTATATGATGGAAAACCCGAACGCGGTATAATGAGAAAAAAATAACGGCGTACGGTGAACTGATGAAAAGTACACTAGGGAATACAGGAATTATGATATGTTATGTTAACATAACATATCATAATTCCTGTATTCCTGTATACCTACTTTGCTCTTAAGAGCAAAGTAGGTACATTCATGATTTACAAGGGTGGTGACAACGATAATGGGCTCAAAATCAAATTCATATGGCACCATCTTCTATTTTAATTTTGACCTCATTTTTGTTATCACCGTACTTGAAAACCATGAAAACAACACCCATGACGAAAAACTTGCAAACGATGGCGCCATCTTGAATTTTGAATTCGATCTGACCTTTGTCAGCAACTTCGGTGCCGCTGTCTCGCGCAACTGTCTCTTCGCGCAAGTGTCTTTCGCGCAAATGTCCATACGCGCAAAGTCCATTCGTGGAAATGTATTTTCGTGTAAGTGTCTTTCGCGCAAGTGTCCCTTAGCGCAAAAGTCTATTCGCGCAAAAGTCCGTTCGCGGAAATGTCATTCATTCAGACAAACAGACGAAAAAATATGTTTTCGGCATTAGAATCGATCCCAGACCTCGTAGCAATAACTTTGTTTCAAAAATATTCAACGTACAATTTTGACTTCGCTACGACTTTATTATAAGTATAGAGTATAGATTGAAATATTATTTCGAATTCATGCAAGCCTAGTACTTTTTGTAAGGTTAGTGTTCAGAAATTGTGCTCAACGTGTCGTGAAAAGAATACCGTCTTGTATGCATGCAACGTACCACACTGTGATAAAAGTATCCTATGTGTCAATCCAGGTTATAAACTATCTGTGTGCTAAATTTCATACAAATCGGTTTAGCCGTTTTTTCGTGGAAGAGTAACAACCATCCATCCATCCTCACCAACTTTCGCGTTTCTAATAGTAGTAGGATTATATGAAAAGTTAGGATTAGCATGGATATCATTAACATAACCGCCTGTATTCACCGAAAGTATTGGCAGAGGTTTCTTTTATATTACGTTCATTTATTTCACCAATTATGGTTGAGGCCTACTCGTATATATTATAATAGAAAGCGAGCCTATTTGACTCGAGTTCATGGAACATTAAACAAAACCCTTTATAAAGAGTATTTTATTCATGGTGTGTACTTCTCTTTATCCACTTTTCTATTGCAGGTATGCTGGAAGAGATTTCTTTAGAAATAAGCACCACTTTTGTACGTATTTTTCGGTTCTTTTATTCTTGTCTGTTTATATAAATGGTAAAATAAATATTATTTTTTGCAACAACTCTTTAAAGGTAATGTCTTTCATATTGTGATTAAATGTGTCCGGAATCAAAATACTAGAAATAATATTTTCGGACAATATAAAAGGTCTGATATTGGCTTTTGTAATAGTTGGTATGGTGCTTGCTTGCTTGCTTTTCCAGTGTCCGATAAGGCTAAACAATTGTACAAGTTAGTTATAAGGTCAACAATGGTAATAAACAATCTTGTTTCTTTGCAATGGGCGATGTGGTTGATTAAAACACTTTCCCATGTTGTCTTGATTAAAACACTTTCTACCTACATAAATATAAAACAATAAATAAATGAAAAGCTTTTATTGATTCCTTACAATTAAAATACATTTATATTGAATAGAATAGAATACTCTTTATTATGTACACCAGAAAAACAACAGATACAAATGTTGAAATTTATATAATTCGTTAAATAAAAATATATTTCAATTTAACTCTAATAAAACCATAAATGTTGTTTCCTTAATACTAATATATCACATTAATAGAGTAAATCGAAATTGATTATGTTTAACGTCATTTCAATCAAAATTTTAATCATTTTAGTGTAAAGAAATAAATAATTGTAAAATTTAATAAAGTATACATTGAAATTATTAGCAATTGTTATTGTTAGCACATAAATCCTTAATAGTTTTTTTTTTTTGTGAATTTTGTTTTAATTTGTTATTCTACTATACGGACCGCCTTGTGCGGTAAAAGCCTCCTCCGTCCATTACCTACATACATAGCCATAAGTGGTTACTTGTATATCCCTTTCATAGGTACAGTAAATACTCCAGACATACATACTGTAGCAGCGAACTGTCTCGGTACAGTCAGAAACACCTTAGGCTTGAATTCCTCATACGCTGATGTCCGTCGCGTACTGTTGGTGGCGTACGGTTTGTCGCGTACGTCAGAGAGAAATAAATAATAAAATAATACGGTATTTTATTATTTATTTCTGCGGTACTGACCGCTCTACGGTACATCGCGTGGTACTCAGCTGATCGTCGGTAATAGACTGAGGGCGGTCACACAATTCCATGGTCTTCAGTGTCGACTGAACGCTGCGCTGACGAGCGAGACCGACGCGCGCCATAAGCGGCGCGTAGCACCGTACGTGCCGCTGACATCAGCGTCGCAGTTTGGTGCTAAAGTCGTATTTTTAATTAGACGAAGTCAACTGACGTTTACTGTGTTGTCAGTTTTTGATGAAATAAAAATAGTGTTGTGACAAAGCGAATGATTGAAAAACTCCTGAATGAATGAAATTGCCTCGATTGTCTAGTGAATAGTTAGTGTGCCGAACTGCCGATATCGGGTACGGGGTTCGAATTTTAGTCGTGCTTTGTACATACCAACGAGTTTTCGGCGACTATATTCCTATAGTATCTACCTATACTAAATACCGAGTGTTTTAAACATTCAAGAAAACATTGCGAGGAAACTTGTAAGACTGTCCTATTTTAAATACATCATGTAGTTGAAACTATAGATGTATAAAATATAACAATTATAGGTAGGTAGTGAAAATAAAAAAAACATCGCTTATTCACTATCGCATCACTATCGCTTTCGGTGACATTAATTATAAATCTATCTGAAACATTGTCGATCATGTGGTCGAGACCATACATTTTGTCTTCTTCTTTAATTATATGAGCCACGCAGCTACTCCATTTTTCAGGTGTGATATGTTGAAGTCCTTCTTCAAAAAGTTTTTTACTTCTTTATTTTGAAGGTTTTGTTATTTCTTGCAACATATCCTTTAGCCTGCGCCCATACCAACTCAATGGGATTGAGCTCACAGTGGTATGGGGGCAGACGTAACACAATTATCCCATGCTGCGCTGCCATCTCGTCCACAACATACTTATCGCAATGTTCTTGTTTGTGCTGCCGTACAATGTATATAAGAGTAGCTTTAACCATTGTTGCTTCGAATGAAATATTTTTGCTCGTTAGCCACTCTTGTATTCTAGGTTTAGTCCAAGACATTGTAGGCAGCGATTCCAGTTTTCTGGAGTGGTAGGGGGCATTATCCATCACTACTATGGAATTTGGTTTGGTTTAAGTTTTGGCAAGACCCACCTAAACCACTTCTCAAAAGAATCGATAATCTTCTTTATTTTCTTTGGCTTCAAATATTAATAAGCTGTCTTCTACGAATCCTTCTTCCCCGCCTATATGGCCGATAATTAAAATCGTTTGTCCTTTCCTGAAGGCTGTTTTAAGCCAGTGGTCAAGCCATCTAGGAAGGCCTGGCGGGATGATAACACTGTCTGGTCAATTCATGCCTTCTTCGGTGCACCGGTGACCTTCAAGATAGTGAAAAATATCAATTAATAATTGAAAGTACAATTTAATGTAAAGAAAACAGAAAATTGTAATTACCTTCGTTGATCCAGGTTTCATCTTGGTAGTAAATATACCTTCCTTCCCTTCGATACTCTTAAATTTTTCAAAGGTATCGCCAGCAATGCGCTGGCGCATTATTTTATGGCGCCAGTGCCATAAAATAATGTCTTGTCTGTCAATTAAAAGGCTTTGTCTTGATTTTGTGACATATTTGAAATTTAAATGTTTCATAACATTTCTTAATGTACTCCAAGAAAAGCCTGGGTCTTCATTGACAACCTTAAGAATCTGTAAAGTAATAAAAAAAAGTTTTTGAGTAAGGAAGTCTACGCAATCTAATACTTTGGTTTTACAAAGAACATTATATATATTCATCCGCTGCAGCTTTGAAGAGATTGCGTAGTTTTCTACCGACTGCCACCAAGATTGCGCTTGCACAATCGCTTCTTCTACCCATCCTTGACTATGCTGATGCCAGCTATCTTGACCTTACCCAAGACCAACTTGATAAACTTGAGCGGCTTCAAAATTTTTGTATAAGGTTCATATTCGGTTTGCGCAAATTTGACCATGTTTCCGAATTTCGTGTGAAGCTCAAGTGGTTACCAATTCGCCTTCGCTGGAATACTCATATTCTTTCCATTTTGTATAATGTCCTATTTTCCCCTTCCGCCCCTCTCTATCTCAAGGAACGTTTCCAGTTCCTTGGCAACTCCCACATGAAATTTTTAAGGTCATCAGATAACTTGAAGCTTAAAATGCCTATGCATTCCACAACGTTCGTCGTCAAATCCTTTACTGTCCAGGCTGCTCGTTTGTGGAATGCTTTGCCAGTTCAAATAAAACGCGCGCAATCGTTACTCGCATTTAAAAGACTCGTAAAGGAACATTACTTGTCGCTGTAAGCTTCTTCTCGTAACTGTAATTATCTATAGTCTTCATTCATTTTCGTTGCTTATTCATTTAATATGTTTGTATTTATGTATACCTATCTTATTTAGGATATATATATATATATATATATATCTCTGTGTATTAATTTTAGTATATTGTATTTATTTATTTTTTTACACCAACAACAGCCCCACTTTATGTCCAGGCAAATCACTGTCCATCCCACGGTTGCCTGGAAGAGATCGCAGAAAGCGATAAGGCCACCCATTGTATATTTTGTAGTGTTTGATTTTTTTTTGTCATGTATTTTTGTGGTGTACAATAAAGTATATATAAATAAATAAATAAATAATTAATTATGGTGGAATATAATGCAGTAGAAGGAATAAAGTTTAAGTTACCTTTATAATGGTGGGTGGCTCATTTGCATAAAAAAAATGATGTACTTTTCGCCTTATAGCGGCAAAAGTAAAATCGTCTAATTTATCTTTGAAACTGTATTTCGGTCCACGTTTCTCGGGAGACTTAAATTGTTCATTTTCTTTGTATTCTTTTAATACACTGTAAACTTAGGTCACACCAATTCCCAAAATGTCAACTGTTTTCGAAACGCATTCTTTTTTTTTTCGGGAGCCTCAATAGGTAATAGTGCAGCAGCTTTCTCCTCAAATACGTGTTTGTAGACGTTTTGGATCATAAGTTTTTCGGTAACGCTTAAAGCAATCCATGGTCTCTTCTTTCTTGGAGACAAGGTTTGGCTTGACGTGCTTGGTTGCGGATCCATATTATCGTTTGTACGAAACAATATAGCAACAAATAAACACAACAATTACCACAAACAGAACGTAACGAAAAACTTAACAAAAACAATAACTAAACAGCGTGAGCGCAGAAAAAACATTCGTGCTATCAGACCGAATTACAAACAAAATGGCGACCGACACGCGCGGCGTTGAACGGTGTTGGCACAAGTCACCGCGCCGTGCACCACGCGGCGCGCCGCGCTTTGTAATAAGCCGTCAAAAAACTGATTGTAGTTACATACTACTAGTAACTTATATCAGAGCACTTTTATACAATTTTATTGTAAAATAGAAATAATATTCTTTTATAGTTTGAAATGATTAACTATTCACACACATTGTTCATTCATCTGATTGAACGAGAACTGAACGCATCACTATTACTTTAAATATGGCAACATTATTTTACAAAGTGACATTAGCTACTGTCAGTTGGCTTCGTCTAATTAAAAATACGACTTTATATAGAACACAATGTATATTCGTAAGCGCGATCGACGTACGCGACTGACAATACTGCAGGAGAAACGCAGGCCGTAGATTCACTAAAAACTGCCTCGTTGGTCTAGTGGTCGTAAGCGCTACTGATTTCGCTTCGATTCTCGGGTCGGGCAAAGTGTTATTAAGTTTTTCCATTGAACATTTCTCAGTAGCAGCCTGTTGTCTGTATTTAGGTCCGGTTGATGGCTTGCCCCCTACTACTGGGGACTTAAACATAACTGGCAAAATGTGGGTGTACCTACTATGGTTACACCTCTGCCTAGCCCATCGGTGAAACAAGGCGCTATGTTAAGACGTTGAAATTACAATTTCAACGTTGGAAAAACACCTATTTCATAATAGTTTGGTTTCGATAATACACATAGTATTATCGAAACGAAACTATTATAAAATAATACCATACAATATCTATCAATACTTGAAAATAAAATCGTGGAAAATCATCGAAGAAGCTCGTGGCAAAGTAATAACAGCCACACGGGTCGATCCATCAGATTAAGCTACGCTTGCCGGGGTTGGTCCGTGAATGGGTGACCATCTTTACATACCGAGACTCCTCCGTGCCTCGGAATGGACGTTAAACCATTGGTCCCGGCTGTCATTCGTGGATCTTTTACAGTCATTAGGGGTCGTCAGAAGCTCGAAAGTCTGACAACCAGTCTTACCAGGGGTATCGAAATACCCAGTTACTGGGTTGTGGAGGTCAGACCGGCAATCACTCCAAAAATAAAGTCATTTATTCAAACTAGGCTGAAAATCAGCACTTTTCGAACGTCAAAGTTACATAAGACAGTCCCCCATGCCCGCCCTTCACCACTTCCTAGTGCTTTAGCTGGGAAGAAGAAGTGGTGGAACAAACTCCCCAGCAGCACGTCTGTCTGTTTAGTTATATAAACTTCATTCTATACAAATCGTATGCAAAGTAATTAACATTACGAAACACAAAACATTGAATTAAATTACACACTTGCCATATGTTAACTAGCAGACGCCAGTATACCAACAAAACAATGAACAAACTGTACTCAAGCAGATAAAAATTACAACATAAAAAAACGTAAATAGAACTTAATACCTAAATAAAAGCCTCCAGGCATAAAGAGCGTGCCCGTTTACATAAGGCTATTACTGTAGCTCGAAGTGAGAAATGATAAACTAGCCCCATCGAAGTAAAATAAGTAAACAATTACTAAAAACAATTAAAACCATGATCAGCAAGACGGCCAGTCACCATAAGCAGCACCCGTTCACGAGCATAACGCAAAGATCAGCCATCACCCCCCTCGCCATATTAGAGGGAAGGAGGCAACCCGACCCCCGACGCTACCGTAGGCAGTGACATCTAAGGGAGCATGACGAGCTTGCTGCCGGTTGCTCAGGCAAGAATAGTATAATCAATAGTCGAAGACGCTAGCTAACCACTTATTGCAATACAACTCCGTGCAAAATACTGGTATTCAGCTGCATCCGTTTAGACTAGAATCCGTTACCAATATAGTTCGAAAAAGCTAGGCAGATTGATTCGACTTAAAATCGTTTTTGAATTTTACGTAATATCAGATATTTACGCTAGTGACTGTACGTTGCAGTCGTAAAACACATCCTTTGTACGCGTACGGAGAGATAAACTTTTTTCATAATTACGAGATGCAGTTTCTGAGGTTTATGCTCTCTATAAATATGGGAGGCGGTGCTCATACCTGTGTTGTACAGCCCGGGACATGTTACACAAATGTTATATACCTACTGATACACATAATTTTGGGAGCTGAATTTTTATGACCATGTGCAAGATGAAAGGTTTGGTGGTCTATGAATGATTTTTTAATGATCAGAAACTATCTATAGATGATGAAAGTTATTTCTTCCGTCTCCATAATCAGATGAGCTTAAGTAATAGGTACCTATCTACAAGCCGTGCGCCCAATATGGAGTTTGAATGGTGAAATAAACTCCGTGGCCAAAGTCACTTATAAAGATCAGACGTAATCCTGGTCAGGCCATACGAGGATTTATTTTTTTATTTGATTATACCTCTTTAGTTGAATTTTAGTTGTTTAAGTTTATTTTTTTATTGTGGGATTTGGAGTCATTGTGGGTACCTAACCACTTTTTTGGTATGAGAAAATTTAAAAGATATATTTTTATGCACCGATCTTAATGTAACCCTTAGTCTGTCTAGTTCTATTTGATATGTATAGTTTATTTTCTATTATTTTACATAATGTACCAAATGTAATTTGATACCTATGATTTGTTGAGCAACCTACATAACGTTTAAGAAAGGTTTTTAGTGTTACTGAACACTGAAAGCAGTCAGAGTGAAACACGATTCTTTTATTCATAAATGGGGTTTATGTATGTATATTTTCTTATATATGTATTGTCAGAAATTGCTCCATATGACCTTTCATGAGATACCAAACACGGTATAAGTAAACTTTATTTCCGCTATAAGCCGCCATGTTGGATTTTATATGACGTCATAATATAGCCTAAAACCCGCTGAACAATATGACGCTTCCACCTACTTCGGATACCTCGTTTGTCAAAATACGACGAGTAGTTTAGGAGCTATAAGAGAACAGATATTACACATACATACATACATAGCCTGTTAAAATCATAACCCTCCTTTGGCTTTGCCGTAGTCAGATAAAAAGCCGATCAAAAGGGATCTTTTGATTTATTAACATCTTAATATTTAATAGTCACCCGACTTTGCACTTGAACTGATAGGTACTTACAACACATCATAGAAAATTACTTCTCACTTACCCATTTAGTAATAATCCTTTATGAAAAAACCGGCCAAATGCGTGTCGAACCACGCGCAATGAAGGGTTCCGTAGTTGGGAAGTTGGGATGAATTTATCCCAAAAACAAACTTGACATTGTAGTTGAAAAATATGTTCTCCCATACATCGATATATGCCACGGTCAATTCTCCAACTGCAAATTTAAGTTGGTCGACTATTACTCGTAAACTTGTAAAGCCCACTTAGCTCTGATAGTTTTCCTTTTAATTTCATTATATTATGTACAACTGCCACGATTTTATTCAGATCTCCATAAACAACCGTTTAGCTGGCAGGGGAGACACTTGACTCTAACAAAAATTAGCACTTTAATGCTTAATATTACGCAAACGGATCCTTTGATCAAAAAGTGATGTTCACAGACCTGCAATATTTTTGAACGGCCTATCCAACAATATCATCCCCACGAGAAAAAAAACATATCATCGCCACGTTACGTGCGAGGGAGGTACGCTAAAATTATTATTTTCAAGATTTTATATATGCTAACTTACAGCTTTCTAGTACTAAGCGTCTCTGAGCTACAGCGGGGACAGACAGACAGGCACACAGTCAGACGGACATGGCGAAACCATAAGGGTTCCTTGTTTACTACGGAACCCTAAAAAGTAATTAAACCATAAAAGAAAACGTATCACTTACTACCGTGAAGAATGACGAAGATAAAATCTAAGAGAGCTCACGTTCACGCTCGCTAATCCCCGGGGACAGGCTGTAAGATAGGTTGAACTAATACGGAATGAATGGAGTGGCAGGCGGCTAATCGGTAAATTGACACGCGATTATATATAAGCACGTTTTAGTTATCGTTTTAATTGAATTCTTGGTTGGGTTGTTGGTTTGGCGGTTATGTGGTTACTTGATGAATATATTTTACCATTGTATGCCAACTTTAGCCGGTAACAGCTTTTAGCGATAAAACCGCCAATTGTGACACCCTATGTAACTATATCGGCAAGCATATTGTGGGACGAACCCCAGCTAAATGGAACGACGACCTTAAAAAGGAGGCTGGGACAGACTGGATGCGGAGGACAGGGTGTTGTGGCGGAGACAGGATATTAATTCAGACCTTACAGTTGTAATTGTTTAAATAGGTTTTTATTTGAATTATTTCATTAATAATATTTTACATAGATTATTTTGTATTTTGTGAATGTGAGAACTTTGTAGGACTATATTTGTCGACCATTTATTTTTTGTTAAGTACCTGGCAATTCTTGACAGGCCTACACTGTCCTCCCATACCTATTAACACTGTGATTTGAAAACATTGTAAAAGCCAATTATTTTCAAAAGCGTAACCGTGGAGTTTCTTGCCGGCTCTTCTCAGTATGAAACGACCAATTGGAACCGTGCACCTAGCTTCTGACGTTTCATAAGTGCCCATGTAGGTTTATGTGAAATAAATGATTTTGATTTTGATTTTGCAGCCGCAGCAGGAGAGGCATATGTCCTGCAGTGGACTGTTATAGGCTAAGTTGATTAATGTAACTTAAAAAATATTTTTGTTGTATCTACTTACCTACAGTAAAATATGTGTGAGTAATGCACAGAGTAACATTATAGTACGAGATACGATATTAGAAATATATACAGATACAATACAAATACAAATAATTTATTTTCTTTCACAAGTTATGTACTACATCTAGTGGTTGAAGTGAACTTTTAGACAAAAATTGCCTGTGTTAGGACACTTCGCTCTTCCGAAGCTTAAAGTTACGTGATGTACCAACCATTTTTAAATCTCCATATTGGAAGAAAACAATACAAGGTAATTTTACAATACCAAATTTTGAATTTACATACTTAAAAATAAAAATTAACAAAAGCAAAGTATGTACTTTAGCAGCGAATAAAAGTCTTATATTATAATTTTATAAAGGACAGTAGTAGTGGCATACGTGTTTTGTGGTAAATGAGATAAGTGAGTAGGGGGTATGTGTGATGTATGTGTGTGAATGTGGAGTGTATGTGTTTGGTGAGTGTGTGTTCGTGTGGATGGCAGAATTAAGATGCGTGCTACAAGAGGGCCTCGGTGTCCTCATATGTAAGTATTTCAAGCCATTTAGTTATAAGTTTTTTGCATTCATAATATTTTTTAGTGTCTAAATGTAGTTCTTTGTTTAATTTGTTATACAGGTGGGATGCACGTCTGTCATATTGCATACTACAAAAACTGGTTTTAGTTTGTGGAATATGCTCCACAAGATCTTTCCTCCTTTTAGTTAGATTACCAGCATCATAAGGCAGTGTCTTGTGTTTTTTTAAGACTATATTAACAATATATAATTTTCTCACTGAGAGCAGAGCACTAATTTGATAAAGTCTATAAAGTGGGGTACCTTGTTCTCTTAAAATACATTATTTTGATTAGAGCTCTTTGAGCTCGTTCTACTTCTATAAATTTGGACTTAGCTGCACCTCCCCATATAGAAATACAATACAACAAGACAGATTGAACTAAGGCGACATAAATTTGCTTTAATAGGTTTCTAGAAGAGTTATTGCCACTAGTAGCCCCAGATGGAACAATGTGTCTTAGTGTCCTAAATATCCAGCTCAAATTTCTAATCCTTCCCACAACCTGTTCGAGATGGGGGTACCAGGATAATCTCTGGTCCAGAATAACACCTAAGTATTTGGTCTGTAAGACCTTATTTATAATAGGACATGTACAGTTTTGGTTTTGTGTGTCGCCACATACGTAAACTTTGATAGTAAAGTCATTCTTAGGTTGTGTACGATTGCTGATACTGAAACATATGTAATTTGTTTTTGAGGTGTTCAAAGTGAGTAAGTTGTTATTTAACCAATTAGCAATTTGAGCCATACCTGTGGAAGCACTTTGCTTAACATTATCCCAGGATCCTCCATAAAATACAATAGCTGTGTCATCAGCATAGGAAAAGACTTTAGCGTTGTATAAATTTATGTTACATAAATCATTAATGTATATTAGGAAGAGGCTGGGACCCAAAACGCTACCCTGAGGCACGCCATATGATACCACTGCATCATCACTGATATATTGCCCCAACCTAACCCTCTGCTTCCTATTTGAAAGATAATCTTTCAGAAGATTGAGTGGGGTTCCCCTTATTCCGATTTTCTCAAGTTTGTTCACAAGGATTGGGATAGAGACGGAGTCAAATGCCTTTTTGAGGTCTAAGAAGATGGTCAGACATTTGTCCCCATTATCAAGATAATCAGTCATAAGTGAGGTAAGAGCAGTAACAGCATATTCAGTGGATATATTTTGTCTAAAACCAAATTGCGTCGGGGATAGTAAATTAAATGTATTTAGATATTTAAGGAGCCTAGTGTTTAATAATTTTTCTAGTATTTTGGAAATTGCTGGAAGGACAGATATGGGCCTGTAATTGTTGACATCGTCTCTGCCCCCACCCTTATGAACCGGAGTAATAATAGATTGTTTTAAGGGGTCTGGAAAGATGCCGTCTCTAAAGCAGAGGTTTGCAAGATGGGTAATAATGGGGACACATTCCCCTCTTATAAACTTTAAAAATCTTGTCGAAATACTATCGCAACCAGGAGCACTATCTAACTTTAAGCTCATCAATTTTCTTTCTACTTTACTGGGGTCAGTGTCCAGAAGTACAAAAGAGTTGAGTTGTGTTGATAGTGGGTGAACTGAGAGGCCATTATTATTTACGCTTGGCTGGATATGTTGGGCCAGTTGTTTGCTGATATCTACAAAAAATTGTTAACATAATTTGCCGATTCAAGAGGAGAGGGTATATTATTTATCAGTTCGATGTTCTCACTTTTAGATTTGTTAGTGTACGTTATTGTTTTAATATTTTTCCATAGTAATTTACTGTTTGAGACTGAATTTTCAATTAAATCCCTATGGTATTTTCTTTTTAGTTTTTTAATAAGGTTATTACAGTGATTTCTGTATAGTTTGTACATAATTTTAAGTATTTAATTGTGTGGGTCGTTCTTAGTTTTTTTTTTTGTAGTTTATTGCGATTGTTTATACAACGTAGAATACCAGGGGTAAACCAGGGTTTAATAATGCGTTTACTGCTAGGGATTTTAGTATGAGTAGTGTTGAGATTAATAGATTCAGTGAGCTTTATAATGAGTAGGTCAGTCAGTAGTTTAGGGTTGTTACAAAATAGTAATTCTGCTAAGTTTTGTTGTTGAATATGTTTTAGAGCTTCTTCGAAGTTCACGCTAGTTGTAGTCTTATTTTTTATTTTTGTATGTTTATGTTTGCGCAGTGATATAAATGTAGTGTAGTGATAGTAGTGTGTAGTATAGCGATAGATGCGGATACCTTTTTTATTAATCTTTAGCATAAAGTGGTCCAGGCAGTTTCTTTCTCTGGTGGGAAGTGTATGCCCTGGGAGTATACCATGTAATGACAGCATATTAAAGTAGTTTACTCTGTTTTTAAATTCTTGAGATGTCTCCGTGCCTTTAGGTCTAATATAGATGTTTATGTCTCCCGCTATTACTATGTTTTTTTGTGTTGTCAATGTGCCCAAGTGAGTACTAAGAGAGTCAACAAAGTTCTCAGTTTTAGTGTTCGATGGAGAGCGGTAGATACCTAATATATGGTAATTTAGTATGTCTAGCTAAAGACAGGACGCTTCGGCTAACTTAATCTCTGTAACTTTCGGTTTTAACGTGTTCTTGACATAGGCGATTACCCCATCATTTTGGTTTATGTGGCGAGTTGACGCATGACAGTGATAATTGTTGAGCTGAGGAATCGGTTTATTAGGATTTAATCTGCATTCAGTTAGAATTAAAATATCAGTTTCAAACTTAAGAGTAGATAAAAGGAGCGCAAAATCGTCAAAATTACAGTAAACGCTCCTTATATTTCGTGCAATAATAGTCAGGTCATTTTTTTCTACTGAAATGTGCTTAGATATCTCAGTGGAATCACATTCGATAGCACGCGCAAGCTCTATATCGTCTATTTCATTTAGGGTTTTTAATGTGTCACCCATTTTTAATTAGATAAGGTACTCGTAGAATAAACGTCAACATCAAGACAAACAAAGATATAATAATTGATGACAGACGAGTGAGATAGATATTGGAAGTGATTTCGTAGCAAACGAAGGACAACTGTATTTGAGTTATGATTTTGTAAGAGTTTATGCATCTAGGTGTGTGTAATTGAGTTATGTCATGAGTCAGTGTAAGAGAATCTATTTGTAAGGTATGTGTATGACGTTTTGGAAAAGTGCTTGTGTATTTGAAAAAACAGTTTATAAGGGTATTCACGAAGCCATTACAAATTAAAAAGAAATAACCTATTAAAAAATAAACTACAATGAGCAATACAATACTAAAGTAAGTTAAAGGCTTTTCTACTCGAGTGAGGTATCGCCAGCATTTGATAGCAAAGAATAATAGTCAACTAATGAGTTGGTGCACTTGCTCTTCACTTCTAATGGTAATTGGTTGTGACTGCTCGTCTCTCTTTACGTCTGCCATAGGCAGTCCAGCAGAACTTATAGGCTACAGATTTGGCTAAGGCTCGGGCAAGGAAGTGTAGACGGGAGGCTTTAGGGGTCAGATGTTCTGCTAGAAATATAGGAGTGTCTTCCTGAGTTTTAAAGCCCAGGTGTTTGCAGCATAGCTTTGACTTATGTTTTAAGTTGAACTCCTTTCCCATTTTTATGATTTCAGACTTCAGAAGCGTGGAGCCTGTTTCCACAATAATTGGCGAATTTTGAATTTCTGTGTTTTTCCCACGCACTCTGTAAATATCCTTAATATCATATTTGCCGATCTTACAGTTTAAGTTTTCGGAAAGGCAAGTAGCCATCGCGATGAGGTCTTCTTTAGACTCACTATTTTTACGAGGAACATTTTTAATTACAAAGTTCGATTTGCGAGTTCCTAGTTGAGTTTCCTCAATTTTACTTTCCAATAGAATGATGTACTTCCTATCTTCTTTGGCCTGTGTTTCTAACATATTAATTTTCGTTTGGAGCTCCTCGTTCTGTGCAGTAACATATACGATTGAGATCTCATTGTTGGTGTTAGATTTTTGAATTTCGTTCAATGTGAGAGAAATTTGTTGTAACTCATTAGCCTGTTTTCCTGAGAAGATTGACATCATATCTTTCATTTCCTTCTTAAATTCATCCAACTGCTCACATATCGTGATGTCATCCCAGCTTCTTTTCACCCGTTGAAACACATAGTTTAATTAATTGGACAAACGTCGGTAAGGAGCAGGGCCCTAATTAGCTAATTAGCTCCAGTACCCCAATCACTTAATGGTGGGGTGTGGCCACTGCGATTCCACGGATGAAGGAGGTGCGCGCGCGCAGTAATTAGTAATGATTGGCTTCTTACGTGTCCTTGGGGGTGGAGTTTTCGCAAAAAGGAAGCACCTCAGGTAGGTACCAGGGACGCACGATTGCAGGAGTAATCGTCGCAGTCTCGCAATGTCACCGTCGCGCCGTTAATACCGGTGTTGTAAAGAGCTCCTTGATGATTATACTCTCCTATTTTTGTACTTGAATTAAATTTACTCAAATAATTTAAATTTATAAAATTAAAAATGCGAATAGTACTGGGGCACGTCAACACCTTGCGGCAGTCCGGGGGAAGAGGATATATACCCTCATCTGTTATTTGATAATGACAAAAATATATGTTAGATACTATGTACATTGATAAATCGCAAATGGGTTGCCCAGCTAAATTTGTGATTGATGAAAATCGATCATTAGTCGAGAGAATATTACACGAGAAATTAAGAAAATATAGGTTGCCTACATTTTCTTTAGCACAACTATGAAGTTGCCAGGTATAAACGGGTCTGCCGGGGTCGCGTGGAAGTTCGAAAGGGTTACCGAGGCCCCTGGCAACACAGGCAACGGAAGAAATACGAGTACGGGTGGGTTTTAGTCAGTAAGAGCCTGACACACCCTAGCTCCGCCCAGAGCGGGAGAAGTTATTTGATAATTTCCCACACAAAAAAAAAGGTATAAACGGGTACACAAGCGTTATTAATATATCCTTATCAGTTATTTAACTGATTTTTTTATGAAATGAAAGATTATTTTATCCCCTATTCAACAGTATTAGGTTGCCTTGTCAAATTCATTAATTAGTTTAATCTTTGTCATCATCACATAACATATGATGAGGGTATATATTTCTGATATCATATCTTAGACTATTGTATGTACATATAATTATAAAGTTAAACACAAGGATAAACGAATTTTTCATTTGTATTTTAAAGGTAATGGTCTACTATATAAAGAATGAGAGGGCTTGAGGCTAAATGCCGCGGGTCGATCGAAGGTTAAGCTATGCTTACCGTGATCGGTTTGAGGATGGGTGACCATCCAATACATATCTAGACCCCCCTAGATAGATCTTTGACAGTCGTTACGGGTAGTCAGAAGCCCAAAGTTCTGAAAACCAGTCTTATGAAGTCGTATTGTGTTACCCAGTAATTGGGTTGTGGAGGCTAGATAGGCCATACTTTTCAGCTTTCAGCTGCATCCGGTAAAACAGGAAGCCGAATCCAGTTTAATAGGGAAAAGGCTAGGCAGATTGATTGTTCTAACATAAAGAATATTATGTATATTATTTACATCTTATTATCTTTAAAATTATGTCAAATACAAGGGTTAATATTGAGGTTTTTATGTTACCATGAAAGATTTCCTAACAAAATGTCGGTAAAAAGAAAATGAGATGGTCGCATTATTTGATTTTTATGTGGATTTTTACTTCAGCTTTAAAATAACACCGTGTGAACCATGTGAACCTATTTAATATTATACGTAAAAATCTACTCGTACTTCTTTCCAATATATTGCTTTTAGAATATTATATATATAGGCATGAGGAACAGGGTGTAAAGTTCACTCATCCTCCATAGAAAAGGGAGGATCCTCCGACAAGACGAAGGGTGTCGTTGATTTCGGGATGTTGTAAATATGCCAGTTGCGCGGCAAACTCTACTTGCGCGATGCAGGATTTTGCATGACGTCAGTGTGTTGCGTAGTTCACATATGGCGATGTAGATGCCGCCACAAATATAATGGAATGAACCATTATATTATAGCTCTGCCACGTGAATTTTGATTCGAGTGAGTTTGTTTGTTACGCTTTTACTATAAACAGCTGAACGGATTCGGATGAAATTTGGCACACGAGTAGACCATGATCAGGATTAGGACAAATAATACTTTTTATCCCAATATTCTCAAGGTATTGGGACATATACGGGTGAAACTGCGGGGCGCAGCTAGTCTTCTATAAATCAAGAAGCTGTCTCAAAACTTGAAATCGCTAACATAACCTATCCACTATATGTTATGTTAGCGATTGACGTCTGCGGAGGTCTATATCCAGCAGTGGTCGTCATTCCGCTGAAATGGGGATTGAATAATGAACATACAGTAAGCAAGTGTGGTAATCCAAACTCACTTCATCTCCGTAAGAAAAAAGCAATATTAAAAAAAATAAAAACCCCGACTGCATAAACACATAACTGAAAAGAGAAAAACAAACATTATAATCTATAGAATTTTAGAATTGCAGGCGGACAAACAAAAGTTACACCATTTTTCGGGTTATTAGTTTGTCCCGCCTACAATAGCAAAATTCTATATATTATAATGCTTGTTTTTCTCTTTTCAGTCATGTGTTTTTGTAGTTGGGTATTTTATTTTTTTTTTATTTGCTTTATTTCAAGCTTTTTAATTTTATTAATATATATTTGGAATTGACTAATTACTAGCTTTTATTTGACACCAATATTTTTGTATTTATTTAAAAAAAAAACCTTTCCCTCCTTTTTTGTATTTGCAGATTTAATATATGAATATTATATAGCCTATGTCACTCTTACATTTAAGACAAATCTAACGAGACCTCATATGTTAAAATCCCTCAAGCCATTAAGGCTGCAGAGCGTGCCAAAGAAATAGACATACATTGATACATACCTACATACATACATGCATACATACATACATACATACTCTTGAAAAACATTACCCTCCTACTGGGGCAGTCGGTTAAAAAAGCCTTTGCCCTGCATCAAGACTTACAAGCCGTTAATATTATTCGTCATTACAAACTTTTAATTTGTTCCCAACTTCCCCTCACGTTTTCGTCCACCGTTTGACAACAAGGAAAATTATAATCGCTTTCATAAGCCTAATAAATCTTGATAAAAATATGCATTGGAAACTGGTAAGTAAACATTTATTCATGGCCGTTTAACTTTTTTCTGTTGTTTGCTGGGGATCCGTTTACGAAGTCAGCATCAATCCTTGTCAGACTGGAAGAGTTTGCATGTATAGAATTATGTTTACAGGGATCGCTTTGAGATTGATTTGTGTTGTGTTTAGGTTAACTTATAGATAGGTTAACTGTTACTAATCAGATTATCATAGTGCTAATTGGTATTTGTAATAGCATTAGTTACGCATGGCCTGCTAATACTTTGTATTATATCTAATTATGTAGTGATGTTAAGGGCTGTTCTATGACGAAGAAAATTAGTGTTCGGAATTTGTCAAGCCTTGCCTTCTTTATTCATATTTCCCACGCATAACCAACCTTAACCCCCGCCCTTCCCGCGAAGTTATTTGATAATTTCCAACCGAAAAAAAAAACCCATTTTTACGATGCCAGTTTCTTGCCTGTGTCTTACAATAAATGTAAAGCAACAAATGACTAGCATCGTCTAAACATTATTTCATATTCATTTATTGCCAATTTAATACCAGCGCTGCGACACTCATTTTTAAATATCGCAACATCATGCTGAGATAGGAGCCTTTTGGCCCCGTACAGGACTTTCTGTTTTTATTTTCATTTTACTGTTGTTTTTGTTATTTATGTTTCTATGAGTGATGTTTTAGTTTAATTTGTGATCTTCGGTCGCAATAAATACTTTTTCATTATTTCTTTACTACATTCCATATTGTAAAAAAGATATTACAGAAGGCTTAAGGCTAGGTACAAAAATTGGACCCTATTAGACCCTATTGGACCCCTAAGAGCACGCAACAGGCAAAATTAAAATGAAAAACAATATTAAAACTAAAATGCATAATCAGCCTATATTTTTTCCACTGCTAGGACACAGGCCTCCTCTCAGTGAGAGGGAGTGGGCCGTGTGGTGGATCCACGTGGGCCCAGTGCGGGTTGGTAGATGTCACATGTCTTTGAATTTTTTGTTCTAGGACATGCTGGTTTCCTCATGATGTTTACCTTCACCGTTTTGTGAGCAGTGGTGATGAAATAATTTACACAAACTAAAGCGCCTGTCTAGGTTCGAACCTACGAACTACAACTCGTTAGTCGTGGCCGTTACTCCTGGGCCACCACTAAAACCACCAAAACCACACAAATTTTATATAATATTATTATATAAGTATATTATTACCAATATAACGGACGGTACAACTTGCATTGTTGCTTCAACGTATGGCATACCACAAGTAATCAAATCACACCGTGTAAATCAGGCTTTAGAGACAAAGTTGAATTATCGCCTAACTTCCGACACACAGACCCGAAAATGGGTAAGAAAATCCAGTCTTCGCTAAACTATCGCTCCGGAACCATTCCACCACGGCGCTTCGCAGGAATAGTGCTTTAAATTCTTAAAAATTGACATACACATAGCTATCATCAAGCGGAAGAAGGGGAGAGGGTATACCTATAAGGAATCAGGATGCATAACAGCAGGTACAGTTATTGAGTTGATAAGAGATAGATTTACTTCTGCAGTTTAAATTAAAATTTAAATTGGGTTTATTAACAATTTTAAACTATTTAACAATAAATATTTTCAATTATTGGTACGTATATTTTGTGCCTAATTAATTAATAAATATAACAAAATTGTATCATAACTTAACTAAAACATTTCACAAACTAAAAGATGGCGTCGAAAAATTCATCCACATCGCTGTAGACTGGTAATGTACCCAAGAGACTGGCGGTATTGCCACGTTGTATGACAATGCTTAACCTCTGGCCATCAAGGTAAACGCCAGCATTTAGATCACGGGAAGTCAACCTGAATATATTTGTATATTATATGTATTTATACATCAGTAATGAGCTTGTTTTGCTTTCCAGCATATCCTCAGCCTTCCACAGTTATAACCTGGTAAATAAAATCTAGATTTCTTGTTGGCTTTCCATGACCGTTTTTGTCCTAAGCTTTAGGTAAGTATCTTAAAAAGTCGTAGAAGAAAAAATCTCGCTAAACCTCGTTTCATTCTTTGGGTTACACTAAAATCAAACAAACATAGCAATGCAAAATATCTGTAAATATACTATACTTCCTAACGCCAAAATGAAAATTTGACCCTCAATAATATCCAATTTGCATGCATATTTCCCTCTGTAGACCAATCTTCTACAACACAGCGTCAATTCACAAAAAGTATCAACATCACAAAAATCTCAAAAAATTTACATAAAATTGTCATAACACTTTACATCAAATTCAAACATAACCCATTCAAATTCCTACTTTAATGTTACGTTATAAGGTTGAAAATCGGTAGTCAAATTGTATCTTTATCAGGACCAGAGGGCAATAATCTGGCGCTTCCCATATCTGTTCGGGTGAACGGAAGTCATTCAGTGTACCATTTTTAATATATTCATTTTAGGGCTCCCTTAAATCGTATGTATATTAGTAAAAGATAAAATTAAAGCTATTTAACTCACTTGAATGGCTATTATAATTTTGATAACGTTAATTTGTGGCTACGTTTTACAGCTTTTGCTCATTTTTTTCCAGCTAAGTATTAGCTGGAAGTCTACATAGAAAAGTCTAACTTCTAATTTACACAATTAATAGTTACCAAGGATCCAAACATAAAATAATTATGTTAAAGTTTCCATACTTTTTATCAAATAGCATGTATTCAATACTTGACAAGAGGCATCCTTTTTATATCGATGTATATATCATGTTATATATTACGATATATGTATATCAATTGATATTTATGTGGATATACAGAGTGGCTATCTGGTTATCACATTGAATAGTACAGCGGTCAAAATTCATACAACTATGTCTGTTCAAATAATAAAATACACATTTAACCAATGTTGTAGGTTAAATGAATATTTTATTATTTGAACAGCATTATTTTACGTTTTTTCAAATAAAATAAATAGCGTAAAAATTGTCACGAAATAGACCACCCTTGATAATTTTAGTTTACTAACCTGTATAACTGGCAACGTCACGCACGTGGGGAGTATAGGGGCGTGCGGGGCGGTGGTATTACAAAAAACGGTAACAATAAAAAAAAACCATTTAACTGTAACAATTTAACGCACACTTTATGTTATTGTTTTAAACAATAATCGCCCATAATAACCACTTATCTGTTCAATAAAATACGTTTTAAAAACTTTATTTTTTTAGGTTAAATGTTTATTTTATTATAACAGACATATGAACTTGTGTTAACCGCTGTACTATTTTATGTGATAATCAAATCGCCGCTGTGTATATCAATTGATATTTATTGTTGAATCTAGAAATTTAGCAGATTCAAAGTATACCCTAGCAACGCTTGTCAAAAATCTACAATTATTTGGATTACCTTTCCCGAAGTGACAATTTAATCTTATTTTTTGGGTAATCACCAAATTACGTGCAAGTACGGTTAGCTTTTTATTGAAATTCACACCTTCTATTCCTAACATAGGGTTTAAACAAGATTACGTTAATATAAGGGCCCTATAGCTGTTAATAATTTTCAATGTTATAAGAATCGTCACGCGTACCGTTTGAATGTTTAAAAGAATAATGTTATGATTTTAATTTTGTTGTGTTGATCAAGTATAAGACTGATTATATTTAGTCGACACGCTTTTTTTTTTTTTGAGGGTGGGCAATCGTCAAATAACTTCTCCCGCTCTGAGCGGAGCGGGAGGGTGTGTCAGACTCTTACTGACTAAAACCCACCCGTATTCCTTCCTGTTGCCTGTGTTGCGGGGGCCTCGGTGACCCATAAGTACCTTCCCGCGACCCCGGCAGGCATCGGCCCTAGTGGACCCCTACTTTGTGCTGACGACATCTCTTTGAGGCGCGCGTGGAATACGACGCGCCGTCGCCGCGTCGCGTCGACCCGGGCCTGGTCCTTACCGGACGGTGAGCTACCCATTGCTCACCGTCCGCAAGCCCGCGCCTACGGTGGCCGCCGGAAATCCGCCCGGGATTCCCGACGCCCTGGGCGTCTCCTGCGGCGGCTAGGGGCGAGAGCTTCGTTGGAAGACGGGGAAACTGGTCTTCATAAAGAAGGCAGGGCACCCTGCGGACTCTCCGTCCTCTTATCGGCCCATCGTGCTGCTCGACGAGGTGGGCAAGCTCTTTGAAAAAGTCATTGCAGACCCCTCGTCGGCCAGCTGGTACGGGTGGGGCCGAAGTTGGCGGAGAGCCAGTTTGGTTTCCGCAGGGGGCGCTCTATGGTGGATGCCATCATGCGCGTGCGCGCCCTGACGACATGGAATGCTGTTGCCCAGGGTGGGGTCGTCTTGGTGGTGTCTCTAGACATCGCCAGAAAGCACGGTTGTCGCAACCCAGTGCTGGGCACTCCACAATTGCGGCGATAAGTCCCCTCTTTGAGGAGTGGCTAGAGAGGCGCCACGGCGTCCTTACCTTCCGCCTGACGCAGGTCCTCACCGGACACGGCAGCTTCGGGAGGTTCCTGTGTCGGATAAGGCGGGAGGAAACGCCTAGGTGTCACCACTGTGTGGATCGCCCGGAGGACACGGTGGAACATACGGTGGAACTCTGCCCGGCATAGGCAGAGCACCGCTGTGTCCTCGTGGAGGCGATCAGCGGCAGAGATCTCTCGCGTCCGGCCCTGGTTCAGGCCATGGTACGGAGCGAGAGGGCATGGGCAGCCGTTACCTCCTTCTGCGAAGCAGTAATGCTCGCGAAGGAGGAGGCGGGACGGTTGAGGGAAAGGCATGTTTCGCGCCCTCTTGCCCCTAGCCACCGCAGGAGATGGCCTGGGCGTCGGGAATCCCGGGCGGATTTCCGGCGATCGTAGGCGCGGGCTTGCGGACGGTGAGCAATGGGTAGTTCACCGTCCGGTAAGGACCAGGCCCGGGTCGACGGCGTGTTGTATTCCACGCGCGCCTCAAAGAGATGTCGTCAGCACAAATGTAGGGGCCCACTAGAGCCGATGCCTGCCAGGGTTGCGGGAAGGTACTAAAGGGTCACCGATGCCCCTGGCAACACAGGCAACAGGAAGGAATACGGGTGGGTTTTAGTCAGTAAGAGTGTCAGACTCTTACTGACTAAAACCCACCCGTATTCCTATATCCTATATACTTATACCCGTACACCCTGGCGCTCCGCCCAGAGCGGGAGAAGTTATTTGATCCATCCAAAAAAAAAACAGTCCCTCAAAAACGTCTAACCTTCACCACTTCCTAATGGGAAGAAGAAGTGGCACAACAAACTCCCCAGCAGCACAGCTGTCTGTTCAGATAATTTACATTACGCAACACAAAACATTAAATTAAATTATTTGACATATGTCAGCTAGCACACGTTACAAAAAATAAAGTTAGTAGGTAAGGCAGTCGAAGTTAAGATCCCTTTCCCTTTGTTTATCTCGAACATAAACAAAGATACTGTGGAGGTGGATATCAGCAAAGACATCGAAAATAAAACTGCGGAGGTCGTTTCACTTGAGAAAGTTACAATGAAGAAAGAAAGGCCGTACAATGCCTATAAAGTACTTGCTAACAAAAATAAGTTAGACATTTTCTTAGAAGACAAGATGTAGCCCGATGGCGTCACATTTCGGCGCTTTATACACTTTAAGAACAGAAGAGAAGACAAAAATACTACTAGTTTTGTGAACAAAGGCAAATCATGGATAGAATTAAAAAAAAACGTTATAAATAACATATAATTTTGTTCTGTAAACTGTATGCGCGCACTGTGTAAAAACAGCTGATATTGTTTTGTTTAAGAAAAGTGGTAATATCCACATGAATATATGTGTGCCTAATATATGTTGGACCTATATAGACTTTAAGTCATCTGTATTACTAACACGCTATGGGCCTTCGAAGCCCGATAGTAAAGTTTATAATATATTTATTTGTTTACATAAATATATTTAAGAACCACTGATGGGGTCCCATTTTAATATGATAAGCGAAATCGCGGCAGACCAAGACAAATATGGAGGGATGAACTTGACTGCTGTCTGCTTCCAATCAGATTGGCTCGCAATTGCAGAGAACTGAACTGTGTAAAACAGGAAAGGGAACCCTTTTCTCAGCAGTGGGACATTACGGGCTAAATAAATTAGATTAGATAAATTATTTTACCAGGGAAACAAAATGGCCGCTCTAAAAACTTGCCACAATCATTATAACAATACGTATTTAGCCTACAATACCAAATTGTTGGGCACAGACTTCTTTTCATGTGCAAAGCTATGGTAGCTAAAATATGGAAAGGAAATTCTGGAAGCTAACTGTGAAGAAGTTCGTAGTCAAGCGCTAAGAAGATAAAAAGGTACAGTCAGTGACTAAAGTCGATAAACACTTAAGATTTTTAAATATTTATGGAGCTAATTAAAATCGGAACAGAGGTAAAATTAAAAGAATATTAACCCTTAGCTCAATTTAGATGATACGTAAAAGTAGCAGTGTTAATCGACTTTTGTCGCTGAACGTACATATTTATAACATGCCAAAAGCAAAAAGGAATGTTCAAATTGATGGGCATCGGGCATGTCAGTCAGATAATCAGAAACATTTTGTTTACATCCCAAAATTACCATTTATTGACATAGCATTATTCATGAAATGACAGCGATCCGTTAAAGTAATCGGTTCCATTTACAATTTGCTATTGAAGTCAGGAAACCAAAGGGTAGATAAATGGTATTTGTAGGTACCTACACACGCAATGATTGTGTATTTTAAGTGTCGGGTAATCGCTGTTTTTAAAATAATATCATCTCCACATTACGTGCAAGGGAGGTACCCTAAAAGAATTTTATTTTAGCACTTTGTCGGCATGATTAATATGTATAGCCATGCCAAATTACAGCTTTCTAGTACTAATCGTCTCTGAGCTACAGACTGACAGACGGGCACAGACAGACGGACATGGCGAAACTATAAGGGTTCCTTGTTTACTACGGAACCCTAAATAGACTTTATTTAAAATATTTACTTAAATAAACTTACTTACTTTACTTTACTTGTAGAGTAAATGCTGTGGAAATGCGTTCCTTGAGAAGCATGTGTGGTGTGACTATAAATGATAGGCTGGAAAATAATGTGATGAGGCAACGATGCGGTTTAAAGGAAGATGTAGTGACAAAAATTGAAAAGAGTAGCGTAGATGGTTTGATCATGTTGAGAGGATGAATGAAAAGCGACTAACAAAAGATATTTACAAGGCAGATGTGAATGGAAATGCCATGGTGACATATAGTGACCTCATTAATGATTTTGTTCAAAAAGGTCAGGTGCGTAGTACTCGCAACCGGCGTGCGTGTATGGCCAGATGTATGAACGTAAACGAAATAAAAGGAGTGTGTAAGGAGCGTAGCAGGTGGCGTTCTATAGTTTCTGCCTACCCCCATGGGAAGAAGGCGTGAGTTTATGTATGTGTATGTATTTACTTAAATCAAAAGAAATCAAATTATTATTATTAGTATTTTCCTGATATTAATTCTGAGGATGTATACAGCTGGATGATAAACCCGTTTTCGTGCGACCCGACACGTAAACCTACTGGGATGACAAAATAAGCTTTTCAAAATTTGCTGGAAATTAGTGAAGACAGCACTTTGAAACAAAAATACCACGACGGGATCCAAGAAGTGTTCTGGATGCAAGTATATGCAGAAAATAATGCTGTTGGCAAGATTGCAATAAAAAGACTTGTGATTGATGAAGATTCAATTGGTAAAGGTTAGATCTTATAAACTAAGTGTCATAATCTGACAGTGGCGCCGATTCCCTTGTTCATAAACAAAACTAAACTTAAGTGCAGTGCATCTTTTTCTTTCTATTTCATTAAGAAAAGGACAGAAGATACATTTTAGTTCAGTCCTGTCAAATTAATCAGCGCCTGTCACTACTCCATACAAGTTTAGACGTGATTAAAAACGTGCCTACTAAAATTACGTCAATTTACGTCAAGCGCTGATTAATTTGACAGGACTAAACTAAAATTTATCTTCTGTCCTTTTCTTGACGAAATAGAAAGAAAAAGATGCACTGAACTTAAATTTGGTTTAGTTTGTGAACAAGGGAATCGGCACCAATGTCATAGTGTATGTGTTAATTCAGTCAGTTCGGCGTACTTTGTTAATAGTGGTTTGTCGGGGTGTCCAAAAGGTACCTGGATAAGTGCAGCTACGAAGCAGTGAATAGCAGTTGATATAACATCAACACAGCATTATAATGTTCGTACAAAAACTGCAAAAAGAACCACGAGCCGGTTTCGACAGCGGATAGAGTCAACACACAAACGCTGCAAATATTTGCCAACAGCCATCCCCCTTTTAATAGGCAAATATACCACCCGTATTCTATTTTATTAAGTTTTGGGATATAAAAATATCATAGTCCATATTCAATGGCGAATAATGATTTAATGTTTTAAAATTCGTTGAGTTTTGAATTACTCGTGGACGAGTTTTAAAAAGTAATCGCATTGGTTACTTTAAAATTGGTTGACGAGTATTTTTTTTTGTCATCTAAGGGCTACCTGCCCATGTTTATACCATACCTGCCCTACCTGCCGATGGCCTGCCTAAATTTGTATCAGGAGTACAAAGGTGCATTGAAAAAGGCGTAAATATTTGAGATTTAATTCTTTTTTTTTGTTGTATGTTTATTGTTAATTTTATGAAGTGTATTTTATAGATATAAATAGTTTGATATGTGTGTATAGCATCGTCTTGGGAAACTGTAAGATGTTGTACTTATTGCCAATAAGTACAACATCTTTCAGTTTCCCAGAACCGGATTTAGGGCAGGGCAACAGGGGCGCTGGCCCCGGGCCTCCACAAAGAAGGGGCCTCCACAATTAGATTACTTTAGATAAGAAAAAAATTCACACATTTTCTTTGATGGACATTAAGGATGTCCTTAATGTCCATCAAAGAAAAGGGAGTTCACAATCATCACAGAAAAAAAAAACCACTACCACAAGCTACTTTTTTTAAATTGTTTATTTTTCATCTGTTCCACAAAATTTTCGGGGCCTCCAGTTCTTGGTTATCCCAGGGCCTCCACATCTACAAATCCGGCCCTGCTTATTGGTGTTACTAAATAAATAAATAAATGTCTGTCTTCCAACACTGACGTATGAAGCTTCATAATCAGCCTATAATGTTGCCAAACATTATAGGCTGATTATGAAGCTTCATACGTCAGTGTTGCTGCTGGGACACAGGCATCCTCTCTTTGAGAGGGAGTGGGCTGTAATCTACCACGCGGGCCTAGTGCGGGATGGTAGATTTAACATGTCTTCGATTTTTGGTTCTAGGCCATGCCGGTTTCCTCACGATGTTTTCCTTCACCGTTTTGAGAGGAATGGTGATGAAATTAGTTACACAAAGTAATGTGCCTGCATGGGTTCAAACCCACGACCTACAATTCGTAAGTCAGGGGCGTTACCACTGGGCCACCACTGCTCCATTGCTGGGCAATCAAAGCTTAGATATAAGTAAAAGCAAAGTCAGATAACCTAGTATGAGTTCATTCAAAATACATTAATGATTTTAAAGCCTCATGAAACCTTCCCAATATTTCCCACTTGCCTGTTGCAAGAACAAACAACACAAAAGATTTAAAATGAAAACGTTACTTAATAACTTAAAATCTCACTTGTATAAATATTTGACCAAAATCATCTGATATTGTAATAAGTATCAGTTGGCCGCAAATGATCGAATTCACTGCCGTTTACGGGATACCACTGCACACTGTTCGAAAACCACGAAACGTTATAAGTACAACCAAACAACGGGTATCTTAGACTATATTTCAAAAACCATAAGGTGGGAAACAGGATGTGCTGCTGGATCAAAGTTTGTTGGAGAGCCCAGTAACCAGGTTACTAATAATATTCAATTAGGGACGCAAATATCGTGTAAAAATTATGTAGGGGACGGATACTCTGTAAATGAAGGAAATAAAATTGTTTAGAAACATATTTTGCATTTACCAATATTTTAACTTTTTTAGGGTTCTGTAGTAAACAAGGAACCCTTACCGTCTTATTACAAAACAAGGATTATCTTCAGACCCAGGTTTAAATTATTGAGCCATTTTTGAATTTCGAACTTTATTCCGACCACGTTAAAGTTCTTAATGCCAAACTGTCAACTTAGTACCGGACTAAATAGTCAGTTTTGTATAAAGAACTGCATTTTAATCACAGTAACGTTCTTATTACAAAAACTAGCTCGATGGTTTAAACCATGTCAAAAGAAATCCTTGTTTTGTAATAACACCGTTATAGTTTCGCCATGTCCGTCTATCTGCTTTCTCAAAAATATTGCAGGTTTGCGAACACAATTTTTCGATTCAAGGATCCTTTTGCATAGTATTAAGCATCAAAGTGCTCATTTTTGTTAGAGTCAAGTGTCCCCCCTGCCAGCTAAATGATTATTAATGGAGATGTGAAAAAAATCATGGCGGTAGTGCATATAATGAAATTAAAAGGAAAACTATCGCGGCTAAGTGGGCTTTACAAGTTAACGAGTAATAGTCGACCAATTTAATTTGCAGTTGGAGAATTATCCGTGGCATATATGGGCATATATGTATGGGAGAACTTGCTTTTCAACTACAATGTTAAGTTTGTTTTTAGGATAAATTCATCCCAACTTCCCAACTACGGAACCCTTCACTGTGCGTGGTCCGACACGCACTTGGCCGGTTTTTCAGAATTAGATTTATTCTCTTTGTCAGCTAATAAAATTCGCATTGATCTACTTAGAATGACCGAATAAACAGATGATTAACCGTGTTTTATCTTTATATGTATATGTTAAAATTGCTATTACTATATGAATATGATTTATTAATTTGTATGATTAATTAATAATTAATGTTGTACTCGTGCTCTTCCAAATTTCAATCCGAATATGTAATATGTGTGGATAACGTAGTTAATTAAACACTGATATACCTAGATTACTAGCTATTGTTAACCATGTATGGTGTGTAATTATTGGTTTTACTTGATAATTAATTTACTAAGGAAAACCAACAATTACACACTATAAAATAAATAATAATAAGCTGGTTCAGCCAGTTCATAAATAATAATTATTATAAATAAGAAGCACTCATATATTGGACATTCATGAAACAAATAAAAAAAAAAAGAGCGTGAAAGATTATTGAGGAGTTCTTTACTTTACTCAAAACCCGATACAATATACTACTATGTTGTTCTTTAGCCCACTGCTGGGGCACGGGTCTCCTCTTTATGAGAGGGAGTGGGCCGTAACCCACCACGCGGGCCCAGTGCGGTTTGGTAGATGTCACATGTCTTCGATTTTTTTGTTCTAGAACATGCCGGTTTCCTCACGATGTTTTCCTTCAGTAATGTCAGTAATTCCCAAGATAAAATCAGAATGTACATAAGTATTGAAAAATCACATCGATACTTGCCCGGATTTTAACTTACAACCTCTTGAAAACACCTTATTCTTAGGAAAAAATAATACGAATTCCCTTTTCGTTATAAGAATACAGCATAACATTATTTCGTAACACTTTCCCATATTTCACAGAAAGTAATATTTAGTACATCGTATGGCTCCAAAAGTTTCTGCGGTATTAAAATGTCGTTAACAACGCAAAATTGTACGTACGCATAGATCATATTTTTTGGCACTGCGAATCTGCATGAATTTATATTTTGGTAGCTGGATATCGCTCGTATTTTTTTTTCATCGATGATTTTTGAAGTTTGCTGATGCATAGTTGACTGAATAAAATGCAGTGACGCTTTTAAACAAGAATTGCATGCGATTTTATTGTACGGGCTGTTTACACCAATACTAGTTTATAATGTCAACAATTGTACGTTTTGTTTAGACGGTGCCAGTCAATTATTGATAGATAGATAAAACATTTATTCAGTGCACACAAAATACATAATATGTTGTATTATGTATTTTGTGTGCACAATAGCATAATTTATAGATATCAAATTACAGGAATATAATTATACATATAAAAACATAATTTTGGTATAGCAGGCGGGGCAAACAAAAGTTACACCTTATTTCAGGTTATTGGTATGTCCCCGCCTGCAATACCAAAATTCTATAGGTTAAAATGCTTGTTTTCCCTTTTCAGTTTTGTGTTTTTGCAGTCGAGGTTTTTTTTTGAATAATTGATATTATTTCAAGCTTTTCAGTTTTATTAATATATATACTTATATATCTGAAATTTACTCATTAATAGCTTTTATTTGATACCAATATGTCACTCCCACAATTCAGATGAATCTAAGGACACTTCATATGCTAAAATCCATCAAATCATCAGTTTAAGCAACAGAGCGTGCCAAAGAAATAGACATATATACATACATACATACATACATACGTACATACATACATACATACATACATACATACATACATACATACATACATACATACATACATACATACCCTCAAAAACATCGGTTAAAAACAAGGTGCCAATATACAAAAAATAAAAACATACTTAAAGAAATAGAGTGAGTTTATTACTTCAATCTTATGGTATGCCTCGTTGGTCTAGTGATTGCTAACGCTACTGCTGAGCATGAGTTCCTGGGTTTAATTCCCGGGTCGGGCAAAGTGTTAATTGGGTTTTTCGACCTCGAATTTCTCAGTAGCAGCCTGGAGTCTGGATTTGTGTCCAGTTGATGCCAATAGACTCGCCCCCTATTACATGGGACTTAAAAATATAACTGGCGAAATGTGAGTGTACTACAGGTACACCTCTGCCCAACCCTTCGGGGAATGGCGCGATGTTATGTTATGTTATATTATGTTATGTCTTATGGTATGCCACAGGCAAGAAACATACACCGTGTAAATGGGGCTTTAGAGTCAACACCAGTGAGAAAAGGAGAATGCCCTCCAATATAGGGCGCCCTGTATCAGACGAAAAGTCCGCTGTCACAACCAAACCTAGTGTATTTGTAGTGTATTTGTGTGTTTGTGAATATATTATAAAAACTCTTTACATCCGGCACCACACGGACGACTACCTAAGTCACGATGCTACCTAAGTCATTCATCCCAATTTATTAATATAAATTGGGATGAATGACTTAGGTAGCATCGTGACTTAGGTAGTCGACTATAGGACGTCGACTATACTAGGTAGACGACTACCTAAGTCACGATGCCACCTAAGTCATTCATCCCAATTTATTAATATACATTGGGATGAATGACTTAGGTAGCATTATGGTTAGGATGGTATTATGGTTTTTTTTTTGGGTTGGAGATCTTCAAATAACTTCTCCCGCTCTGGGCAGAGCGGGAGGGTGTGTCAGACTCTTACTGACTAAAACCCACCCGTATTCCTTCCGTTGCCTGTGTTGCCAGAAAGATTACCGAGGCGGTAATCTTTTAGTACCTTCCCGCGACCCCAGCAGGCATCGGCCCTAGTGGACCCCTAAACTTGTGCTGACGACGTCTCTTTGAGGCGCGCGTGGAATACAACGCGCCGTCGACCCGGGCCTGGTCCTTAGCGGACGGTGAGCTACCCATTGCTCACCGTCCGCAAGCCCTCGCCTACAGTGACCGGAAATCCACGCAAGATATGGTATTATGGTTAGGATGGTGTTCCTAAAAATGATTAGAAGATACTCTAGTGTACGATTTTGTCATACTTTCTTTCGTACCTACTTTTGAAAGAGATTACCGAAATACTACTGAGTATTTCGGTAATCTCCTGAGTACATATTCCAAGTAAAAAACTATTTAGGGACGTTCCCTTCATTATGTAAACGGTTAAGTGAGCTGTTAAAACCAAAATATTAATATAATAGCCTTTCTTAATCTTCTAAAAACGGTTCTACTTAACATTAATTTATCAATCTTCACCTCATCTCATTAATGGACCTCCAAAAAAATATTGAAATCCATTAAGTCTCATAATCCCAAGATGACGTCTACTGGATTACTTAAAACTAAGTACATACTTGGGATGGGCACAAAGAAAAACTTACCTACTGCCGCTCGAATAAAGTTTGAATTCCTTTATCAGGACCTAATTGAAGGCTGTCTGCGTCGGGTGTATGGCATGCCCAGTTTCTGTTGATCCGTCAGAGTGCTCATACAAATACACTACCAGGTATTTATGTATGTAGTAATAGTAGTTGTAGGGCTAGGGTTGCCAGGTGTCCGGTATTAGCCGGACATGTCCGGCTTTTTACAATCGGGTCTGGCAAAATATATACAAGTCCGGCCCGTCCGGGTTTTGGTCAACCCCGCCCCGCTAAATGATGCCGAACGAGAGTACAAATGAGTTTAGTAAGGACAAAATGTGATTCATAATAACGTAGAGTAAGCGTCAAATAAATAACTGTGTTCAATACACACCCTATTCTTGATGCCAATGGGCCACTATTTTTTACATTTTTAAGTGTTTTATTTTAAATAATAATATTCGGTTGCATAATTCACCTAAAGTTGAGATGTTGGCTATAATGGAATGCGCTTTTGTATCGAGAAAATCCCGGGTTTCCGGGATCGACAAATTTAGGTTTGTAATTATAGAATCGGATGTATATTTACTTACTTTCAATTGTTGGCTTATATGGATAGCACTTTTGTAACGATGAATCGGATGTACTCGTATATTTACTTACTTTCAATTGTTGGCTTATATGGATACTCGTAGCACTTTTGTAACGATAGTAAAAATCCCGCGATTACGGAATTTTGTGTTTTTTTCTGACTATAGAATCGGATACATATCTACCTTCCTAATAATGTAAAGTAAGTAGGTAGATACCAAACTGCAATAGCAAACTACGTCAAGATAAGGTAACTGACTACATATATTTGAAATTATTTTATTTTATAACAACAACAAAAAGAAAATCCGAGATTCTTATCCCGGGTTTTTGTTTAAATAAATAATGTTTTAGAAGTAACTTCCATACTATACACCCGACTAGTTATGCATCTCCAGTGTTCCTGGCATAACGGGAATTTTTTTACAGAAAAATATTTTAAGAAGCCGCTTCCATAGCTATAAATTTAATTTATGTAAATATGCATTCGAATATTCGATCTCTAGTCATAATCATAACATAATAATGGATTACTAGAAAGTATCAGATTAATTTTTCTTTTAAAAACCAGCGTGTCCGACTTTTTTTGGATGGGAAATTATCGAATAACTTCTCCCACTCTGGGCGGAGCGGGAGGGTGTGTCAGACTCTTACTGACTAAAACCCACCCGTGTTCCTTCCGTTGCCTTTGTTGCGGGGGACCTCGGTAACCCTGTCATACCTTCCAGCGACCCCGGCAGGTAAAAAAAAAATGTCCGGCTAAATATGAATCCGTGACATTTTAGGTAAATTTTTACTAACGCCTCTGCCTACCCCTTCGAGGAACACAAACATGCTGTAATAGTATGGGAATAAAAAAAAATGTCTAGTAGTTTTGCAGAGGTCTGAAGGTCAGCTTACACTGGTGGTTAGTACCCGCGTATATTTCGACGCGTTACTATAGTCACCCACCGACGCGACGGCTCTGACAAAACAGGCTACATTTTGTCCGTTTAGACGTCAGCATGTCGTCAAGCTTTTGTTGACGTTCATGTTGTTTGGTTAATCTAATATGTCTCGTTTCGCGGATTTGTTGTTTTGTCAACAGACGTATCAATTTCGAGTATTTTGATTTGTATGTGTCTTTTGATACCATTGTTATGACGAACGGTATACAATTGATTTCTAACTGATTGACTTAATAGAATATAATGGAATAGAATATATTTATTTAGTTTAAAACATGGTACATTAAGGCTTTATTAATAGCATTACGATCGTACATGTTTCGCCATGAACTGGGCATTCAAATATGTAAACAAGTTAAATGTAAAAAAAAATAAAAAACATTAATTTGTTAAAACTATTATTCTAAAGTGTCTAATAACACTGGTGAAATCTTTACAATAATAGTAATAGATAATACCTACATGAAGTAATAAAATAAAAACTAATAACCATATTTATCACTAACATTTTTCCGAGGCCCCTTTTTTTTTTTTTTTTGAGGTTGGTAAAACATCAAATAACTTCTCCCGCTCTGGGCGGAGCGGGAGGGTGTGTCAGACTCTTACTGACTAAAACCCACCCGTATTCCTTCCTGTTGCCTGTGTTGCGGGGGCCTCGGTGACCCATAAGTACCTTCCCGCGACCCCGGCAGGCATCGGCCCTAGTGGACCCCTACTTTGTGCTGACGACATCTCTTTGAGGCGCGCGTGGAATACGACGCGCCGTCGACCCGGGCCTGGTTCTTACCGGACGGTGAGCTACCCATTGCTCACCGTCCGCAAGCCCGCGCCTACGGTGGCTGGAAATCCGCCCGAGATTCCCGACGCCCAGGGCGTCTCCTGCGGCGGCTAGAGGCGAGAGGGCGTGAAACGTGCCTTTCCCTCAAACTCGTGACGGCTGCCCATGCCCTCTCGCTCCGTACCATGGCCTGAACCAGGGCCGGACGCGAGAGGTCTCTGCCGCCGATCGCCTCCACGAGGACACGGCGGTGCTCTGCCCAAGCCGGGCAGACCTCCACCGTATGCTCCACCGTGTCCTCTGGGCGATCCACACAGTGGTGACACCCGGACGTTTCCTCCCGCCTTATCCGACACAGGAACCTCCCGAAGCTGCCGTGTCCGGTGAGGACCTGCGTCAGGCGGAAGGTGAGGACGCCGTTGCGCCTCTCCAGCCACTCCTCAAAGAGTGGACTTATCGCCGCAATCGTGGCGTGCCCAGCACTGGGTTGCGACAACCGTACTTTCCATGACGCCATGAGGTCCCGCCGGAGCTCCGTCCGCTGTGCCGCGATTTCTCGCGGCAGCGGACTTACGCCCCGGCGTTTCGCCTCCTCGCGCCACTCCCATACGTGCGCGAGGACTTTTGCCTCCAGATCCCATGGCGGCAATCCGGCAAGGAGGCTCGTTGCCTCACAGGAGACCGTGCGGTATCCTCGGACCATCCGGATGGCCATGACTCTTTGGGCCGCCGTCAACCGGCGGGTTGGCCGCAGCGCCAGAGAGCGCGCCCATACAGGAGCCCCGTAGAGGGTCATGGACCGCATGACCCCCGCGTAGAGCCTCCGGCAGGAGGCGTTTGGACCCCCTAGATTGGGCAGGAGCCGCTTCAATGCAGCGCCCGCCCGCTCCAGTTTGGGAGCCAAACGTCGGAAATGCTCCACGAAGTTCCACCGGCTGTCGAGGACGAGTCCCAGGTACTTCATCGTCGACTCGACGCCGATAGAAACCCCTCCTACCGTTATTTGGGACCCCAACGGTGGCGCGTTCCGAGGACCATGAAAACACATGGCCTCGGACTTGTGCAGGGCCCCCTCGAGTCCCAATTGCCGGATCCTTTCGACGATTGTCGCAACCCCGCGTGCCGCTAACTCGGCCGCCGCTTGGTGCAACCTCCCCTGCGCCAGGACCAACGTGTCGTCAGCGTAGCACACTACGCTGACGCCGCTAGGGAGGTCGGCGCGCAGCACCCAGTCGTATCCGATGTCCCACAGATGCGGCCCCAGGACCGATCCCTGCGGGACACCGCACGACATCTCTTGCCGGTTCCACACTCCCTGGTGACCGGGGTAGATGACGGTTTCCGAGGCCCCTGGCAACACAGGCAACAGGAAGGAATACGGGTGGATTTTAGTCAGTAAGAGTCTGACACACCCTCCCGCTCCGCCCAGAGCGGAAGAAATTATTTGATGATTTCCCATCAAAAAAAAAAAGGATCAACTTGCGTAATATTAAGCATTAAAGTGCCAATTTTTTGTTAGAGTCAAGTGTCGTCGTCCCGCCCCTGCCAGCTTCATGGTTGTTAATGGAGATACGAAAAAATTCATGGCAGTAGTACATATAATGAAATTAAAAGGAAAACTATCACGGCTAAGTAGGCTTTACGAGTTAACGAGTTATAGTCGACCAACTTAAATTTGCAGTTGGAGAATTAACCGTGGCATATATCGATGTATGGGAGAACAGGTTTTTCAACTACAATGTTAAGTTTGTTTTTGGAATAAATTCGTCCCAAGTAATCCCAACTACTGAACCCTTCATTGTGCGTAGTCCGACACTCACTTGGCCGTTTTTTTTATTAGTAATTCGTGGTTGACAAAGTCGAAAGCTTTGCTCATGTCGTAGAAGATAATCTGTCATCTTCTATATCTTCAGATACATGGAAGGTGTTTACCTAAGTTATCAATTACATTTTATCAGTTTAAATGCTGCTAATGTAGTCGAGTTTCTCCTTTGAAAGTCGTTTTGTTCCTATAATCTGAAATTATTCTAAATTTTTTTGTGAGTCTACGATGCATGACTTTCGCAAAGATTTTTGATAAGTTAGATATTAATGTCATAGGGCGGTAATTAGATAAGTCTTTTATGTCACCTTTCTTAAATAGGGGTTTAATGGATTGTTTGAGTTTATCTGGATAAATAAAGTGTGCTTTTCTATGAAATGTGTTTTTTGCGACACACAACAGTGTTTATATTATAAAAACAAAACGGGCACTTAGGCGTCGAAGTACCAGTAACTTATGTAAATAGTTAGTTGTAATGACATAGTTTATCACTGTTTACACCGTTTCATATTTCTTTATTTCATAAACAAAACATAATGTTTACGAAATAAGGAAATATTACTTTCCACAGTGTTTTTTCTGTTATTTAGAAATGTTATCGAGAAGTCGCTTATTTGTACTAGTTTTATTACTACTGCGAATGACGTAAAGCGCCAATGTTGACAAAATATCTTTAAGACTCTCCAATTTTTGAAACGCTGACCACGTTGATACATAAGGACCATCAAAACGAATATTTTTAGGGAACCCCAATAAATCTACAAAATCAAACAGACATGAGTGTTCCATCAAACCCTTACTTACCCACAAGTGCTTCAAACCCAACTTATCCCAACTCGTAAACGTTACAGTATAGTTTTATGACTTGCTGAAGAGCCCCTGACAGATGTCACTTTGTTCGTTCCAGACAGGGTAAATACGAGTATACGGTTTCACTACAGTACAACAAATGAGGCAAAGACCAGTCAGGAGTCAGTATAAAAATCTTTTACATGTTGAGAGCTGTATTAGTGCTTTACTTAAAAAAAAACATTAGTTGCATGGGTCCTACGATTTATAATAAAATACCTGACGTAATAAAGAATGACACAATACACAATTTTAAAAAGAGATTAACAACACTACTTATTGAGAGATGTTATTATTCTATTAACGATTTTTTAAATGATGATGACATAAACTAATTATTCTTGATTACCAAAAATTATAGAAGTAAATAACCTAATTTAATAAAGTATTCATTTTGACATTATATTCGTGTAATTGTGTTCGTTCTTTCAATTGTATTTTTTATTTGTTATATTTTTTTTTTTGACATGCCTAATTTAATGAATTTGTATTCAATATTCATGTTCAATAATATTACTTGCATGATCATTATATTATTATGAGATATAAACAACAATTTTGCATGCCTATTTTAAGGTAAATTGTACAAGGATCACAACTTATTTTAATATCTTATGTCATGTACCTACAATTTATGCAAATAAAGCTTTCTTTCTTTCTTTCTTACGGCTCATAGATTCTATTCTGATTACTTGTAGTACAAATGTTATTGTTCTACTGAGTCTTGTTGTGGAAGACGAAACGTAATGCTTTGAAGTTTAAAATTAAAATATTTATTATTTTAACGAAGATTTATAGCAGTTCACTTAAGACTATGGCTTTAGACAAAGTATACGCTTCGCTTTCTGGAGCCACGGAAAATTCGAAGCGAAATTCTTCACAAATAAAAATATTCCTAAATATATTGAATGAACTGATCATTAATTTGTTTAACAAACATTATACCTAAGTAGGCATTATCTAAAGACCTAAAAAGAATATGGGTCCCCATCTATATCATCATCATCATCTGCCTAGTCTTTTCCCAACTACGTTAGGGTCGGCTTCCAATCTAACTGGATGCCGCTGAATACCAGTATTTTACATGGAGCGACTGCCTATCTGACCTCCACAACCCAGTTAATGGGTAATACGATACCACTTGGTAAGACTGGTTGTCAAACTTTCGGGCTTCTGACGATCAGTAACGACTGTCAAGGATCCACGAATGACAGCCAAAAACAACGGCTTAACGTGCTTTCCGAATCACGGAGGGGTCTTGTTATGTAAAGATGGTCACCCATCTACGGATCAACCGCGGCAAGCGTAGCTGATCGATAGACCCGTGCGGCTGTTATAATTTAATAACAATAGTAAATCCATTTATTTCAGGTAAATGACACCCATAGAAACTAAACACAAAACACATAATGAATACAAAAGATGACAGATAAGCATTACAAATTACAATATATTTACATAAAATCATTGCACCGATATCAAATACAATCAATTAAATTTAGTCACAAGCCCATCTATATATACATATTATAAATTAAAGTCAATTTTCGTGTCTGTGTGTATGTCCGCGATTTTCCTCTAAACTTCGCAACAGATTTTGATGCGAGTTTTACCATAATTTAGGGAATTTATTCCGGAAGGTTTATATGTATAATAAATACATTTCGATTCATATTAAACATACATAATTATATTTAATAAAGAAATTTCGATGGTTTTTACTTTTCATTCGTATCAGACAATTTTCTGAAACAAAACACGAAACTCACATTGAACCTCCATTATTATCTAAAAAAATATTATTATTTATTTTATAAAAGAATGTCTACATAATAACTTTATTACTTTAAACTCGGTACCATAATCGAGTGAAGACACAAGCTTAATAACTCTGAAGAACTGGCGACGATTTCATGGCTGGTTTAAAGCCTTTCCGTTACATTAATCCCGCCAACGACTGAAATTTGGATAAAGCGGACCGCTGAAAACCAGTATTTCAGAGTACGGATGTATATTACAGTCAATTTCGACTTGTCCAGTAATTTAATTTGTAGTTGTCGTTTTTATATTGTCGCTTTGCATGTTTAAAGCCTTTTGATTAATAATGTTGGAAGTTACAAACTCTTCAGCTTTATTATTAGTATATATGTATAGATACATAGATAGTAACAGATTCTATAGTCAGAAAAGTTCCACAACATACGTTTGTCAGTACCATTAATATTCGCCATATTTGCAGTTTGCAAGGTATTCACTCGATACAGAACTGTGCTTAGCCACCCACCTACATATATAACTTTGACGGATGTGGTTCAAATCAAAAGATTCAGCGTGAATCAAAATGTTAAATTACAATTAAAACATATTGTTTTATAGTCTTACTTAAGTTTAAGTTTGGTCTCGTCAGAGTATTCTTTGGTTTTATTCGTCTAGAGCAGTGATGGCCCAGTGTTAACAAATTTAAAAAAACTTTAATTTCGGAAGTTGTTGGCAAAAATCAAAGTTATTTTTCAATTTGTAGTGTTTGTTTTGAAAGTGTTTGTGTATGTCGAAGGACCTATGACCGGTGGAGCAGACGAATCCTGGGGCAAGCGTAATGTGGGACACCCCCCAGCTAGATGGACCAATGACCTTAAAATGGTGGCTGGGACAGACTGGACGCGGAAGGCGGAGGACAGGGTATTGTGGCGCAGCCTGGAAGAGGCCTATGTCCAGCAGTGGATTGTTACAGGCTTAGTTGATTGATTGATTGTTTTGGAAGTTGGTTGTTTTCTTACGATAAGTTTGTAAACGATTGCTACAGGTACTCTTAGGTTTAATCGGCGCATGGCAAAGCACATGACAAGACTGTCTTTTCTCTTTGAGGAAATCATAATGGATATCTTTCACCAAGAGCAAGAGGACTAAAAAAGACTTTGACCAGTTTAACATCTACAGTGATCGTCCTCAGCAGCAGTCGCAGTAACATGACTGTGACATAATTTTATTTACTTATTGCTTTTATTCAATGTAACATCTTGCATGCCATGTGCGTGCTCGTGTTTTGGACATGAGCAGTGGTGGCCCGGTGATAACGACCTCAACTTACGAGCTGTAGGTCGTAGGTTCGAATCAAAGCAGGCGCTTTAATTTGTGTAAATTATTTCATCACCACTGCTCTCAAAATGGTGAAGAAAAACATCGTGAGGAAACCGGCATGTCCTAGAACCAAAAATTCTAAGACATGTGACATCTACCAACTCGCACTGGGCCCGCGAGGCAGATTTCGGCCCACTCCCTCTCACCGAGAGGAGGCCTGTTTCCCAGCAGTGGGAAAATTATAGGCTGATTATGATGTTTTGGACCAATAAATGATCTTATCTTTCACCTTGCACCATCAGCCAGCTTAACGTTAATACTATTGTGGTCCAAACCGCGGCGGCCACAGCACCTGAAGTTGAACAGCAAATACTTTCAGCTAGGTATTATTCTGTACCCACAATTTCATGGTTAGTGACAATACTTCAAATTCTATCCTATCAAAATTCAAACCTCCCCAATCAAAATGCATGAAACAGATGCTATTTGAAATCCGCTGGATGCGAGAAGCACAGAACCGGTCGAAATAGCGGTGCTTGGGGGAGGCCTATGTCCCGCAGTGAACGTCTTTGATGATGATGAGTTGCTATTTGCACCTACCCTTTTTCAAAGTTAGTCATATATTATTGTAAAAGTTATTCTTATTGTCTTCTGGCGAAATGTGGGTGTACTACAGGTACACCTCTGCCCAATCCTTCGGGGCAACAAGACGTAATGTTATTCTTATTCATGAGTACTGTCGCCCCCTTTTTACTATCATTGTTTGATGACATGCAGTCTTTTTTTATTACCTTCATAGACTGGTTCTTATCGGTATCTAAGTGCTTACACACACGAGTGGCACGGAGTAACGGCAGAGGCAACTGCAGCCGTCGACGCGTTGGCGGCTGCCGTCGACAACGTGTCGCTCGTGTCGCTCGTGTATTTGAGTACGTGCTCAAATCCACGAGCGGCACGTTGCCAATTGCAGCCGTCGACGCGTTGGCGGCTGCCGTCGACAATGTGCCGCTCGTATCACTCGTGCATTTGAGTACATGTTGGAATACATGAGCAGTCCGTTGCCAACTGCAGCTGTTGACGTGTTGGCGGCTGCCATCGACGGCTGCAGTTGCCCCTGTCGTTGACAACGTGCCGCTCGTGTATATGAGCACTTATCTAACTCAACATTACATAACATCACCACCAGACAGACACAGGGGTACCAGACCATAAGTAGTGTAATATAAAAAAGACAACAAATATATAAATAAAACAAAATCGGATGACAAGGTCAACTCTTTCATAGAGCGCGCCTTCTCAGCCTATAATGTTCCCACTGCTGGGACACAGTCCTCCTCTCAGTGAGAGGGAGTGGGCCGTAATCACCACGCGGGCCCAGTTGGTAGATGTCACATGTCTTCGAATTGTTTGTTCTAGGACTTACCGGTTTCCTCACGATATTTTCCTTCACCGTTTTGAGAGCAGTGGTGATGAAATAATTTACACAAAGTAAAAGCCTGTCTGGGTGTGAACCTACGACGTAGCGAGTAGTTACTTGAAATAATGTAACTAATACTTATACTAATAATAAAGCTGAAGAAGTTGTTTGTTTGAACGCGCTAATCTCTGGAACTACCAGTCGGATTTAAAAAAATATTTTTGCATTTAGGTAATAGCCCACTTCTCAAGATAAGCTAGCTATTTATCATCGTGCTAGGACTCTTGGGAGTCGAGCAAAAAAAGTCTGAAAGAACGATAAGCGAAAACCAAGTAACAGCGCGGGCAGGCGATGCGATGCGACGGGGTGGGTCGGGGGAATTTCTCGCGAATGAAGTCGAGGGCAGAAGCTACAAAATTATTTATTTATTTAATTATGGTACTCCAACGAGGGTCTTGTGGCTAAGTAATAACAGCCGCACGTGTCGATCGATCAGGTTGAGCTACGCTTGCCGCGGTTGGTCCGTGGATGAGTGACCATCTTTACATACCAAGACCCCTCCGTGCCTCGGAAAGCACGTTAAGCCGTTGGTAGTTACTGGGCAACACGTTACCCCTTAGTAAGACTGGTTGTCAGACTTTCGGGCTTCTGCCGACCCGTAACGACTGTCAAAGATCTACAAATCTAATCTAATCTACAATTTCAAAAAACGAGAAAGTATAAAGATTATGAAAACGGTATTCAATGTGTTTTTGCTAACTGTTACGTGTTTATTTCTTTAGCGAGCCTTAATATCATGATAGTGTTTAATACGCCCCAAAAAGGTAGTTCTAATACACTTAATACTTTCAAGCATACCTTTTAAGATTATAATGATAATGAAACTTAAATAAATGAGGAGTCTTTACTGAATGAGTTTTTCTTATCATTTTGATTGTGTCCAAAAATATTTCATTTTAAATAAAGGTGGGCCTTATTATATTATGCCTTCAGTACCTTATCATAAAAATATCAAATAACCCTGAACTCATAATACTCCTAACAATATTTCAACAGGTAACTATTACAGCCCTAATATTTTGTATATACCTTTGTGTACTGCTAACGAATACGATTTGTGGTTACAACTCGAGACTTTGATTTTGATGCGGCTAGGGTTGTCAAACGAGGTATTTTGTTGTGAGAACTGTTTAATGATTGAAATGTTTTATTTGTATAGTCACTCAGATATTTACATGAAATTGATTGTAGTAGTTTTGTTTGGAACTACTTTTAAATCAGTATTTCTATTTTACACCTTAACATTTCCTTTTTCAAACACTAACCTAGATAACTGATATTCTCTTTTTGTTATTCTAATGTTTTCTTACGGTGGTAAAATCAACTGTCTTTATTATTCATCATCACTTAGCTCTTGTCTTAAAAAAAACGACTATAAACTAACCAAGTTCTGTTTGCAACACCAACTCTTAACCGTCGTGCGACCTTCTAGAGCTCGGTACCGATATAAAACCAACGTGTCATTGCGTGATGGTTGAGCTGAACACAAATTCAAATAAAACATATTATTTAAACTCCCACAATGCAGACAAATCTAACGACACCTCTTATGTTAAAATCCATCAAGCCGTTTAGGCTACAGAGCGTGCCAAAGAAATGGGCATAGATGCATACATATTACATACATACATACTCTCGAAAAACATTACCTTCCTTCTGGGGCAGTCGGGTAAAAAAGGTGTGTAGCATAATCAGCCTATAATGTTCCCACTGCTGGGACACAGGGCTCCTCTCTGTGAGAGGGTGTGTGCTTCCCTGCAATCGAATACTCGATTTGCGTATACACGCAATTCAGTGTCACCGACCGACTGAAGCCGAGTATATCCGATTTAGCGTCACCGACCCGAGCGTGACGGTTCAGTTTCGTTAACTATTCAAAAAGAGCGAACTGCGCCTAAAGAATCTTTCACTTGAAAAATCCTACACTGTCTGCACATAACCATCGCTCTTTCTTACCACACATAATCTTTCCCGACATATTATTTACATTACGTCAACTTTCCTCATTTACCTGTCGTGTCGACCCTACTGTCATGAGGCGTGTCAGCCCTGACCTTGAGCTGTCAACACGCGACGTAACCTGGGTTGTCTCCAAACAATGTCGCTGTATTTATTCCCCGCTACAATGTTGCGGCAGGCGATTGTATTTAAAATTAAGTAGTACTTAAAGCAGTCAAGTACTTACCTGCATGATTTTTTTGGGCCTTGAAGTTTTTAGTATGACTTTAGTGTAGTTAATGAAATATTTGGAATACTTTGTCGTAAGCCAAAAAGCGATATTTTTTCTAGTTCTTTTCAGTTTCTCGATCTGAAAAAAGTTTTTTTGGAAATAAAAATAGTAGACATTAGTGTTATACTTAATTAAGAAAATGTGATAATGTTTGTTATTTATATTAAATTAATCAGTTTGAACATCCAAAATATGAATCATAAGCAATTTTCGATATTAGCAACGATTTTCAGCTTGCCGGCTAAATATGGAGACACTTGCCCTGCCTGAAACGATTAAATTAATAATAAAAAAGGACTTGTGGAATCAGACTGAAAAACAATGAAAATTCAACTCAATTACACATCGTTAATATTTTTAATATCTATATTTATCAATTTATGAAATTGAGAAGACCATTTTTTAGGGTTCTGTAGTCAACAAGGAACCCTTATAGTTTTGCCTTGTCCGTCTGTCTGTCTGTCCTCAACTTATCTCAGAGACTCTCGTACTAGAAAGCTGTAATTTGAACCGGGTATACATGTTGATCACGCCGACAAATTGGTCAAACAAAATCATTTTTTACCGCCCTTACACGTAAAATGGGGATGATATTCTTTTTCTCGTCCATCCCATGGATAGGCCGTTCAAAAATATTGCGGGTCTGTGAAAACCAATTTTCGGTACAGGGGTCCGCTTGCGTACAATAAAGCACATACAGCTTTAAAGTGCAAAATTTTGCAATTTTGCCCCCTGCCAGCTAAATGGATGTTTTTGTATGTTTGAAAATAATCATGGCAGTAGTATATATAACGAAGTTAAAAGGAAAACTATCACAGTTAAGTAGGTTGTACAAGTTAACGAGTAATAGTCGACCAACTTACATTTGCAGTTGGAGAATTGACCGTGACGTATATCGATGTATTTTGAGAACATGTTTTTCAACTACAATGTTAAGTTTGTTTTTGAGATAAATTCATCCCAAATACGGAACCATTCATTGTGCGTGGTCCGACACGCACTTGGACGGTTTTTTATTTATTTATTGAACCATTTATTTACACATATATATGTGTAAATTAATGGTTCAATAATTAAATAAAAAACCGGTAGTTATTTGTCTGTTCTTTTCTTCTTGTCTGTTTATATAAACAGACAAGAAGAAAAGAACAGGAAAATACCTACAAAGGTGAAGCTTATTTCTAAAGAAATCTCTTCCAGCATACCAGCCATAAAAGACAACCAATCAATAATCGTCTACACTTTCCAAAATTCAGAACCCTCAGACAAAACTCGTGAATTCCAGAGCTCCCTAACAAGCCTAACCTTAAAACCACTAACCCTTCACCGCCTGCTAGTAAACAACTAGTAACAACTAATAACCTACTAATAACCGACTAACATCCCTAGGTGTTTGCCAGTTGCCGACAAGCAATGTCCTTATTGAGTCGGAAGCCGTCACGACCTCCAATCAACCTGTTGATTGGCCCTTAAGTGGCAGTCGCTCTATCTACTGAGTAGCACCAAAGAATAAGAAAATTGTATAGAACCGAAACTCATGTACTTTTGATCCATCGAGTAATTTATAAAATACTGATACCGGGATAAAAAAAATATATGTTATTAAAATTTAGAGAGATTAAACCGCACATAGTGTTTATGAAAAGTTTGGATTAGTAGAGCCTCTGTCATCTCTACGAGTATCACTCAGTAGAGCGACATAACAGACGAAATAACGCGACGGACATGATTAAATTATTTGATTTGAAGACTTCAGCTATTCTATTTACTACTGTACATAATTTGGATGCTTCTCCACCAACACGATCGCCTTGATTGGCCGGGCTGAATTCGACCGTAGAACGACTGATATTCGGAACGTTATAAAAGAAAGTAATAAAGAAAAAGTATTTATTGGGACTCGCACAGGAGATCACACATTAAACTAAAAAACTCTCATAGAAACATAAAAAAAAAACAAAGCAGCAACAGCAGCATTGTGTCCCCCTACGTCCTAACCCGTAGTTCAGCCGTGAAGGTGTAAAAAGATAACAGACAGACATGCAGATAAGGTTACTTTCGCATTTATAATATTAAGAATGTTTGGATTCCTTTTAACTAAATTAGAACAATTTTGGGAAATATATATTCCATGTATATTATATATGTATATATACATAATCAGCCTATAATATTCCCACTGCTGGGACACAGCCCTCCTCTCTTCAAGAGGGAGTGGGCTGTAATCTACCAAGAGGCCCAATGCGGGTTGATAGATGTCACATGGCTTCGAATTTTTGCTTCTAGGACATGCCGATTTCAGTGCAGAATAACAAGGATTTATATTAAAAAAAGAAATCAATAAATAATCTCAAATAATTCTAACATTTTTACTAACAGATTAAAAATGTTAGAATTATTTGAGTTTATTTCCTCGCCATCAACGAAACACTAATCACACCGCGACCGCAGTGATATTATCTTAGAACATGTTTAAGCAAGTGTGTGTTGACTTGGTGTTTTTCTATGTTTATTCCTTTTTAAATAAAACTGTAAAAGTTTAGGACTGACGAACATTCGATCCTTTTTTTTAAACTTGTAAACATAAACTATAGTCTAAATATACTTCATACTAATTAATTATTTACATACTGCTTAAATCTTTTGTCACTTTCTATTGTGTTCTTAAATTAAAATAATCCTTAACTAAAAACCAAATTAGTGAATTAACATTTTGTTTTTCAATTAATTTGTCGGTAAGTAACATACAGCTGACGTCACCTTGTTCTGAGGCGACATTTTGTTTCATTTGCGCGGATTTTATTAGAAAATAAGACAGACGTAGTTCTTGGAATATAATTAAAATTTAACAAGCCTAAATAGCTTACACGCTTTAATAGCTTTTTAGATTTAATATAATTAACTTTTGACTGCCTCGTTGGTTTAGTGGTTTCAAGTGCTACTGCTGAGCATGAGGTCCTGAGTTCGATTCCCAGAATGGACAAAATGTTATAGGGTTTTTCCATCAGGAATTTTCTCAGAAGCAACTCGGAGTCTGCATTTGTGCCCGTTTGATGGCTATAGGCTCGTCCCCTATAACATGGAACTTGAAACTCAATTGACGAAATGTATTATGTATGTAATTGATGAAATGGGGTACTAGAGGTACACCTGTGCCTAACCCTTCGGGGATAACAGGCGTTATGTTATGATATGTAAGTTCTAAGTTCTGAGTTGAGCTGCACGATTACTGACAAATGCGTGCACTGACTGGACAGGTCCACTCAATCTGTGTGGTTCTATCCTCAAAAGAACATTTCAGACACCAACCTACATGGTCTCCACATGATGTGACCAAGATTATGTCTGGACTTTAAAAGAGACTGTGACCTTTGAGTTTGTTTCGGCCTTTCTTCTCAGAGTAGTCAGTTAGAAAACCTCATCTAGTTTTCATTTTTTTTTAAATATGTTTGACGTGTAAAAGTGTTTGTACAAACCTACTTACAGAAATATAAAAACTAATTAGAAAAAAAAAACACTACAAAGTTACAAAATAACTTTAATTTCGGAAGTCGGAGTCTTTGGATCTGTATTTTAGTTTTTTGCCACCGAATTCCGAAATTAAAGTTATTTTACACTTTTTAGTGTTTTTTTGGAAGTCGGTTGTTTTTTTTTGTTTAAATGTTTTTTTATTTTTCACTTTTTAGAGGGTCAGTTTGTAATTTATCTAAGTTACAATAGCCTAATGTCAACTGCTCATCACCTTTTATAAAATATTGCTTTTCTTGATGCAGGGACGTTAATTGTTGAGGAGTTCTTCTGGTAAGAACCAGAAGAACTGCCACTCACCATATGCATTGTGAAGAGCATAAATGGCTTTTTTTTTGGCTGGCATTATCAAATAACTTCTCCCGCTCTGGGCGGAGCGGGAGGGTGGGTCAGATTCTTACTGACTAAAACCCACGCGTGTTCCTTCGTTCCCTGAGTTGCCAGGGGCCTCGGTATCCCTTTCAGACTTTCCCACGCCCCGGCAGGAGCACAAATGGCTTCGTAGCCATATTAAAGTACCTAATCGAATCGCAACTCGTTAAAAACATCTTATTAAGTAGTTCCGGTGGCCATCTGTGGTCTTCGTCATCAATTCCACTACACCAAATGATGCTTTCCGAGAGCAAATGCACAATTTACTATAAAAAATACCTAAATCGCTATAGGTGTGCCTTTAAAATTTGAGGATTTCCCTCGATGTCCATGGGATCCCCTCATCAGGTTATGACTCGGTGACAATGGGACCACCTCGGGAGCATTCCCTTTCAAACAAAAAATATTTTTTTTAAATTGGTCCACAATTGACGGAGAAATCGGCGATCACACATAAAAAAAAATATAGGTACCGACGGTCGAATTGAGCAAACTCCTCCTTTTTTGAAGTCGGTTAAAAACTAGAGATAAAGTACAGTCTTTATTTGATGATCTTGATATTCAAATACTATTTTGTAATACCAGCTACATACGCCCATCACTATTACTATATTTAGTCACAAAAGTTACGTAAGGAGGTCACGATTTAAGATTTATTACTTGACATTCCCTGACCGCTTCTAAATCTATTAAGGATTAAATATAAGCTAATTTTGGTTAGAAGAAATAAATTGAGCAGTTAATGTGACCCATCTTTGATCACGTTGACGTGTATTTTTAACGGACTTCCAAAAAGAAGGATGTTATTATGTTCGTCTCAATGTTTAAAAAATAAAAATAAAATATGTATGTTCACCGATCTCTCCGTCAATTTCAGGCCGATTTTTGAAGTCGGTTATAAATTCAAGTCATTTCAAATTATCATTTCATTTAATTTCATCATTATGTCATGTTATTAAGCTTTAAATATACAAAGCAAAAAAATGGCTACATGATAATATATCCGTTGTGGTTATTTTAAGCACTTTCTGAAATATTGTCGGAACCGCTATTATCCAAGGTTGCCAATGTCGTGATCGCGTGCTGCATACGTATTGGCGTCGCAAGCGGTGATACGACTAAAGTCTGTTTTTTAATCTCGGAGACTAAATTGACACATGCAAATGTCGAACTCCAAATTGTAAAAAACAAACAACAATCGTTTCAAATGTCAAATTAGTATCTGGGATTAAAAAAACGAACCATACGTTGAAAGTTCTCTACGCGGTGAAACTATCGTTATTTACAAAACGTTTTGATCAGGAGTTTTGTGCCTATACATTCTTAGTCTATTATAGGCTTTAGATGTGTGGCTCGAATTGTATAGCTTGGATTGAGTGTTGTATCCATTTTCTAACTATAATAACGCATATTTGACTAATTATACTTGTTAATGTAATCCCATTCCATAACTCACTCACTACTTACCTAGTAACTGTTATACTAATTGGCCACGATATAGTAACTGGCCACTCATAAGAAAAGAGGTAGAAACAAGGTAAAGTGAACTAAAATGAAAATACAATAGATACAGGAATATTTTGTCCTTTTCATTCATGGGCTTGCTTGCATTACCTTGTTTCTACCTCTTTTTTATGAGTGGCCAGTTACTATAGCGTGGTCAATTACTATATTATTTACCCTATTCACTCACAGGAAATGTAAATCAAAATATTTTATTTCAATTTCAAAAATGGGCACCACTTTCGCTTTCCAAATCATAAAAACATTATTCACGAACCAATCGATCAAAATCAAAATATTTTATTTCACATAAACCTACATGGGCACTAATGAAACGTCAGAAGCTAGGTGCACGGTTCCAATAAATTGGTCATTTCCTATGGAGATGAGCTGGCAAGAAAATCTACGGTCACTCTTTTAAAAATGTAATACGTGAAAGTTAAAGATGCTTGGATGTTTAATTATAAAATAAATAAATATTTATTCAGTATTACAATTGGTAAAATATTAACACAAAATATTCGAAATAATTAACAAAGGTATTATGATGTTAGATGCCTGTACTAGGATAAACCTGTATCACAGGCGGCATGAGCTCTTACTTTATGGTAAGTATAGGACGATACAATTCTTAACAATATTTAACTTAAGAAGACTTGAAATAGTGACAAAATGTAATTAATTCAATATTTTATACTTAATTTACTTAAAAAACTACTATTTACCTTAAACATAAAAACAACAAAAAGGGTTATAAACGTAAGTTCCTAGTTTGCGTAAAATAGTTTCTTGCACTTAAAATCTAGTTAAACACATGATATAATTTTGCGTCAGCAGAATTGGTAAGTCAATGTTGCACAACACATCACGTTCAAGACTATGTGTATATTGGATTTTTGCTGCATGCGACTAATATACTGAGACATCATCAAAATCGAGGGTTTGTAGGCCAGTGCAGTGTTTTGTTGATTCAGCAGCAGGGATTAAATACGGAAGTCTGGCCTTGAGTATGACGCTCTAGGCGCCCTCGCGCTTGATGTACCTGTTTTCCGCAATTTTCCTAGCAGGACACTCAGCATCTCCCGTTCTGTGGTTATTGGGCTTTTTAAAGCGTGAGCAAGATGCACATTTCGGTGTGTCAACTTTCTTTGCGCAATCTGACATCGAGTGTCCTTCTTCACCGCAGTGGCCACACGTAGATTTCAGCTCTCTGCATATTTTTGCTGCATGACCATATTGTTGGCATTTGTAGCATCTGGTAACCAGGGTAAAATCCCTGACAGGGCAGGACGTCCAATTTATAAAGAGCCTTGATTGGGATAATAGGGCTTTACGTATATTAGCTGTAACTTCAATAACGTAGTTACAGGTCGACGCATCCTTCTTCCCAGATTTGTGGCTTAATTTAAACAAAGTCAAAAAGGACTCCATCGACATATCTGGAAACTTGTCGGCTACGTTCTGTTCGTAAATACACCTGAAGACTTCAGTTTCAGCCAATGCAGTCGGCACACCTACAACCACGATCCGAGGTTTGCGCTTGTTGGGTTCATCGGCGGTAAGTCCAGATGTAGAGAGCTGGACTGCGTGTTTGAGTTTATCAGCGTCATGTTTCGTCTCTGTACTAATGATAACGCCTCCATTTTTGGTTTTGCGGACACCACGTACGTGCAGCTTCATTTGATCAGGGCGAATGATTTTTTGCACGAGGTCTTTTGTTTCTTCACTCGACTTTAATTTATCGTTGGGATAAATAGCTACAGAGCTTAAATTGTTCGGCCGAATGAAATCATTTGTTCCCTTCTTCACCATATCGGCAAACGAAACATTTCCCGCAGAACCAGAGTCCTTAATCGTTTGCTTGAGCTCCAAAATATGTTCCGTCAGGACGCGCTTTTCTTGAAGGGCATCAACCGCGTTATACGCGTGAATGGCTTTCTGCTTGAGTGACTGATATAGGACTGCCATTTGTGAGGTTCCAGATCCTACTTTACGGCATAGCGTAGAAATTTTCATTTTCTGCTCCGAGTTGAGTTTGCCATCCGCGGCAATAGAGCAAACTTCATTTAAGTGCTGTTCGATGGCTGACATCCATTTTTGAATCTCGGGCGTTGAAACAACATCAACCGGGACCGACTCAAGGGCTGGGTTTTGCGTCGTCGTCTTCGACGGCGAGACGGAAGAGTGCACTGGCCCCCTTGGATTAAAGGGGCTGTTATCCATTTTGTATTTTTCGAGTTCACTATTTCGAGTCCATTATTCACTGAAACTACACACTAAGCAAAATTAGAGTTGCATCACATTAGTAATGCACTAAAGGAGGTCACTATTACTAAAGTAATGATTAAATATTGCTAACGAGCACGTCTGCACACTGCGAATGAGCACGACTAAACAAACTTGTTTGTTACTCTATTATGCAAAAAAACCACACGACATGCACATTATGCACCAGACGACATCTATTCTGCATATTTGGATATGCTTTCTACAATCATAAGTAAGGTCATTCACATTGTTTTTACATAATCGGTGATTTTAATCTACCGACCTTAGATTGGTCTTCCTGTGACAGTGCTATATGCAACCAGCCCCGAGAGGCCCGGTCTCTCGTTTGCAGATATCTAGAAAATTTCATCGCCGAATTTAACGCTACGCAATATCATAATTTTACAAACGCTAATAACCGTACATTGGATCTGCTGATCTCCAATGAACACTGCCATGTTTACCAACCGAGCGATTATTTAGTACCCATGGACTTACATCACCCTCCTTACTGCGCCATGAGTTCCCCTTACTTGAAATATTCACCTATGAAACGCTGCCCAATCATCAAATATAACTATAATAAGGGCAATTACGATCTTATAAAGGCAGATTTACCTGAAATTGACTGGAACAGCTTGCTTAAACATTTACCAGCACAGGGGTCTGTAAACACTTTTTATAATAGCTTGTGTGGTATCATTAGAAAGCACGACGCCCAAAAATCTTACAGAACTTCTGAATTCCCCATTTAGTTCACTCGACCCCATACAAGGTTATTCAAAAATAAGAGTACCGCTTGGACCAAGTGCAAAGTGTACAATAATATATCTGACTATGAGCAATTTTCTCTATTTCGTCGCAGATTCAACAAAGAATGTTATTTATGTTACTCTAATTATTTAAAAACTGTAGAACAAAATGTACACATAAATCTCAAACACTTCTGGGGCTATGTGGCCAGTAAACGGAACAACTCAGGAATTCCATCCAATGTTAAATATAAGAACACTTCCTGTAGTGTTCCACGTGATATTTGTAATCTATTCTCTAACTATTTTCAATCAGTGTATGAGCCACTAACACTTGATACCCATAAATGGCAACCGCCTTCTAGCTTCCATGATGATAGTGATATTATCAACAATATTTATATCGAGCCTTCTAAAGTTTATAAGGAGCTAATATCGTTAGGTCCTTCACAAGGACCTGGACCTGATGGCATTCCTCCCTCATTTTTCAAACGCGTTGCCAATCACTTATGTGAACCCCTACATCTGCTGTTCAATAAATGTATTTTCCCGATGTATGGAAAATAGCTCACTTAAGCCCCGTCTTTAAAAAGGGATCAAAGAATGACATAGAGAACTACCGTCCGATCTCGATTCTGTGTACCTTGTCGAAGCTTTTTGAGAGACTGGTTTATAACGAAATTTATCCCACATTACACAAGGCTATAATTAAACAACAGCATGGATTCGTCCAACAAAGATCAACTTATACAAATTTGCTTATTTTTGTGGGCTATGTTTTTGAAAACATGGATAATCGTTTACAAACTGATGCAGTATATACGGACTTTCAAAAGGCCTTCGACAAGGTGGATCACGAATTACTTTTACGCAAAATTGCCTTGATGATGATGATGGTTCACCTGTTACATAACAAACCGTACTCAAAAGGTTGTTATTAACGGATTTCAATCGGAGCTGATTTCCGTCACATCCGGTGTTCCACAGGGTTCAATTTTGGGCCCTTTATTATTTACTTTGTTTATAAATTATATCAGCGCTTGTTTTAAGCATTCGAACTTCTTATTATACGCGGATGACTTAAAAGTCTATAAAACTATAAAAAGTATTGATGACTGTTTGATGCTTCAAAGTGACTTAGATCGACTGCCTAGCTACTGCACCTTAAATATACTTTCACTGAGCTTATCCAAATGTAATTCGATTACATTCACTAAAAACAAAAAGCAGCACACTTATAGCTATCACTTGCTAAATACACACTTAAGACGCTGACAACACCTAAACTGCGGTCACTGTCAGATTGCATAGAAAAGAAAGAGAAGCGCGACGACAAAACGCTTGTAATTTATTGCAAAATATGAAGTAATTATCTATTTACTCAGAATTGAGTTGAGTAATCGAACATAAAAAACAACAAAGTTCTGCATTAGAATAAGACGTTCTTGTTATTAATTAAATACGTAACGTATGTTGATATTTAATACAGATATTTTGGATTGGAACTCAAGGTAAGAGGTTAGTTTAACGTTAGTTTGTATCGAGATTTTTTTTTCAAAACGTGTTTTTGTGACAACCAAGTTCTGGGAAATATGTTCAAAATTAACATATATTTTTTCCGCTACCACAAACTATACAGATTTGGCAATTTTCTTTCTTAAGAGAAGCCTATTTTGGTCAATTGGGTCTTGTGAGCGCCTTAAAAAGAGTTTATTCATTGCGTGACCTCGGTGTGGTACTAGACTCCAAACTTCACTTTAATATCCACGTAAAGAACATTATTAACAAAGCTCTTAAAATGTACGGTTTTGTTATGCGCAACAGCAAAGATTTCAAGCGTCCATCACCCTACAGATACTTATATATGTATATCGCTAGTTAGGCCTTGTCTGGAGTTTGCCACTATCATATGGAATCCCTATTACGCTAAATATATTGACTCGATTGAGACTGTTTAACGTAAATTCCTAAGAGCTCTGCATTACAAATGCTATGACAGCCACGGTTCGCATGATATGTTGCTAAAGAATTACAAACTGTTAACCCTAGAATCCAGAAGACTGCTTCTCGGAACAATGTTTCTACATGGTATTGTGCATAATAAATATGATTGTTCAGACTTAATAAATAAACTTTGTTACATCGTTCCGAGGACAGTGGTGCGTAGACAAACGCGTCCATACCGCTTACTATTTATTAATACCAGGCATGTCTGTAACTCCAATGCTGGCTTTCGCGCTCCTCTGCGCCAACATGTGGATTCCTACAATAATAGGTTTGAAAACATTGATATTTTTAATCTAACTGCACATCAATTTAGGAAATGTGTATTCGATTCTATCGTTGCTTTATAAATTATAAAGTGGTGTATTTGTTTATATATATATATATATATATATTCTTTTTCTATCTCATAAATTAAAAAAAAAAGAATTCATTTCCCAAGAAAGCATTCATTCATTCAATCAATAATCTAATCTTTTACTCAATTCACTCATGTATTGTTTTTATTTTTATCTCACGTAGCATTACAACAATAAACATTTTAGTAATAAGTGGATAATGTTGTTAGTAGTATAATAAGTATTCTGTTCCCTCTCGCAGAGAGAAGGCCTGTGTCCCAGCAGTGGGAACATTATAGGCTAATTATGTGGTATGTGTAAGTATTCTGTTTAATTAGTAAGATTAGTATGTATAACATTTAATTGTACTCCTGTTTTTTATCCCGAATTAAAATAAAATAAAACAGATTGAACTTATGCTGGATTAACACAAGGAATACCTACCTTTTATTGGGTTAATATAGGATGAAAAGTTTCATCATTTCAGCCGAAAGACGTCCACTGCTGGACATAGGCCTCCCCCAAGCACCGCCACTTCGATCGGTTTTGTGCTTCCCGCATCCAGCGGATTCCTGCGGCCTTCACAAGGTCATCAGTCCACCTTTTATTAGGCCTTCCAACGTTACATCTTCCGGTACGCGGTCGCCACTCCAGAACCTTTCGGCCCCATCGGCCTTCGTTTCTGCGAGCAATGTGCCCTGCCCACTGCCACTTAAGTTTGCCAAAAAAAGCTTACTTTCAGAATATTAATAAAGATTCCGAATCTTCCAAAATATCATCTTTCTAAAAATAAAATAATACTTAAGTAGATTGACATTTTTTTTTATTTTTTTTGGAACAAGTTTATTTCTTTTTTGTGAAAATTAAAAACCGGCCAAGTGCGTGTCGGACCACGCACAATGAAGATTTTCGTAGTTGGGGTGAACTTATCTCAAGAACAAACTTAACACGAAAAAACTAAACGGAGAACATGTTTTTCAACTACAATAGTTGAAAAACATGTTCTCCCATACATTCTAACTCCTGCCGGGGTCGCGGGAAGGTACTTATGGGTCACCGAGGCCCCCGCAACACAGGCAACAGGAAGGAATACGGGTGGGTTTTAGACAGTAAGAGTCTGACACACCCTCCCGCTCCGCCCAGAGCGAGAGAAGTTATTTGAAGATTTCCCACCCTCAAAAAAAAAAAAACATTCCAACTGTAAATGTAAATCTATTACTCGTTAACTTGTAAAGCCTACTTAGCTGTGATAGTTTTCCTTTTATCTACGTTTTATATACCATGATTTTTTTCACATATCCAAAAACATCCATTTACTGGAAAGGAGGACAGTTGACTCTAACAATAAAAGAAACATTTTAAAGCTTAATATTACGCAAACTGAACCCTGAATCGAAAAATGGTTTTCAAGACCCGCAATATTTTTGAACGGCCAACAATACCCCACACTATGGGGTAGATGGACGTTGCACGTATTTTTTATTTGTTTTTAAGGTTTTAATTACCAATTTGTTGGCGTGATTAATATGTATACCCATGCTAAATTACAGCTTTCTAGTACTAAGAGTCTCTGAGCTATAAGGGTATGAGATTCCCTTTTCCGTCATAAAAAAACATAATATAAGTATTGCTGAAAATAGTTCTATTGGGTAGGTATAAAAGTCAAATATCTAAATGGCTCAGACACACTTAAGTAAGAAATCAGAGCTGAATGAAATAAATTAATTTCCGTCTGTGTGAAATGAAATCCAATTCCAAACGAAATAATAAATAAGGCAGAAACAAGGAAAAACCTGGAATGAGAAAATCTCGTCGACACACTATTTGACTTGAAGAGCTTTTTGTTTATTAAAATACAATATGTCCGGGCTTTTGTAAGTAAATTAATACAATGAAAACGCATTTCTATATGTCATGATTTCCAAATATTAATAAGATTTATAGTGATCTTAAATACTAACTATAAAATTGAAAGTATGCGATTTGCTACAAATGATTTTTGTGTCAGGGCCCACATGAAGTTTAAAAAACCAGTAATTTTACGGTAACTGTCAAATTATTTACTTTATTTGACAGTTACCGAAACATTACTGGTTTTTTTAACACAAACGAATGGAAAACATGATATATTTGGAGTGCCGCATAGATGCTAAGTTAGTTCTCTTCGATCCTCATAATCTAAGTCTGAAGTCTATACTGATATTATACTGAGTACCTAATTAAATAATTTGTTAAATATTGCTATACACCAAATTTGTATGTGTTCAAGAATATAAATACAGAAATATTCGTACTGACAAGGCGTTATCATTTCATATATTTATACCTATGTACGGGCAGTTTGTCCGTACACGGAGATGTAGATTGTTGATGGGTAAGAATCACACCGGATGTTTACAGGAAATAAAATCACTGTTTTGTGTCCGTTACAAATTGACCGATTTATTAGGAAAAACATTAAAATATATATGCATCAAGTAGGTGACTTGTGGTGGGCGCGATAGCTTTTTTAGCGAATATAAACAAGTTATCGGTGAATAAGCAAATGCTTGTTAAGGTAAAAACTAAAACAATACATTTCATGCGCGATGCTCATACAACCTACGTTTAATCAGTAAGATCTTCATCGTTCTGGATGTTCAAAACATCAGTGTTTTATGAAAAGTAATTACAATTTGTTAGAGTGGCTTCAAACAACCGATGGAAATGATAGTTTGACACACTGTCCAAAGAAAAATAAGCTTATAAAAGGCAAGCTACTGAATTATTTATCTCAGCCGCGTTCACTCTAAACCTCAGTCAAATGACTGCAATTTGAAAAAAACCAGCCAAGTGCGAGTCGGACTCACGCAAGATGGGTTCCGAACCATTATCTATTAAAACGGCAAAAGAATCATGTCTGTTGTATGGGAGACCCCTTAAATATTTATTTTACTCTGTTTTTTAGTATTCGTTGTTATAGCGGCAATAAAAAATACATCATCTGTGGAAATTTCAACTGTCTAACTATCGTTCATGAGATACAGCCTGGTGACAGACGGACAGCGGAGTTTTAGTAATAGGGTTTCACCCTTTGGGTACGGATCCCTAAAAATGAACTCATTTGTTTTAAAAGTGGATCTATAGGTAACTTTAAAAACTACTGAGTTCGACCGGTGTCGAAGTGATTCGCATATTCAAGCCCGTCCTAACCGAAAGCGATCGTCGTGCGAGATATTAGGTCGGAGAAAGTTCTTTCGTATTTCATGGTTATATTAAAATCTCTTTGGCTGTACTGTTTGTTTCTGGCTGGTTTTGATACCATTAAATAGATGACATTTAAAAGACGAAAAATATAAAGTAAAACCGATTAACTCGTGCGTGTCGGATCACGAACATTGAAGGGCGGAACCCTTTAGTTGGGATGAATTTATCTCAAGAACAAACTTAACATTGTAGTTGAAAAACATGTTCCCTCAAACTTCAAATGTAAACCGCTTGCGCGCCGCTGTCGCATGAAGTCAAGATCCTTCCCGCCCCGACCTCGTTCCGCGGATGAGGACCTTATTGCGTTATAATAGAGTTGCAAACCGCGTGGCCCAAAACTCCTATTCGGTGTCAGTGGGGACTGAAGGGACGAAGGAGTGCGACTCCTATTCGGAGACAACGGGGACTTACCGGATCCGCACAATATTGAGAAATTTACCGTATTGTTTTAAGACCATAGACTTCTTAGGTATTGGTTTTCCTATAATGTTTACGTAGTAAACTACATTCTGTATTTTCTTTTAATTTTAGGCTCATAGTTTCGGAGATAAGGGGGAAAGGTTAATTTTCATCTATTTTCTTAAATAACTTTAAAAGTATTTATTTTTAAATAAAAAAATATCATCATCATCATCATCTGCCTAGCCTTTTCCCAACTATGTTGGGGTCAGCTTCCAGTCTTACCAGATACAGCTGAATACCAGTATTTTACATGGAGCGACTGCCCATCTGACCTCCACAACCCAGTTACTGGGTAACACGATACCCCTTGGTAAGAATGGTTGTCAGACTTTCGAGCTTCCGACGACCCGTAACGACTGTCCTTAACGTGCTTTCCGGGGCACGGAGGGGTCTTGGTATGTAAAGATGGTCACCCATCCACGGACCAACCGCGGCAAGCGTAGCTTAACATGACATCGATCGACCCGTGCGGCTGTTATTACTTCGCCACAAGCCCCTTTAAATAACAAAAAAATATATTATTTTATGTCACAAGCCCTTTAATTTGATATGTCACACGGTACAGTTTGCAAAACTTTTTTCTTTAATTTTCAAAGTTGCCCCCTAAAAGTGACCCAAATTCAAAATTCATTTATTTACGTTACACGCCTTTGTTTGGGTCATATAAATTCATGTCGCCCTGTTACGGATAAAGTCGATGCCTTTTTGAAAAAAGTGGAATATGATTAAAAAAAGTGGATATTAGTAGTTACGACATAGTTGAAGCACAAAAGAAACCGACAGTTTTTTACTACAAAATTGAACCATTTGAATAAGTCTGGATACAAAAAAGGTCGATATTTTGGTGCCACACGAGCTCACTCAAAGACATCTAATGAATCGTGTACTCATTTGCATGTATTCAGTTGAAACGTAATTACCCGAACCAGTTTTGAAATGATCGATCACTGGTGATGAAAAGTGGATCACCTAGGACAAGAACATGCGAAAAAGATCATGTTCAAAGGGCAATGAAGCTCCACAGACTATAGTGAAACCCGGTTTAACTCGCAATAAGAAGATACTGTGTGTATGTATCGTGGGATTGGAAGGGCATTATGAGTTTTTACCGCCGGGTAAAACCGTCGATTGGGATCTTTACTGCCAACAGCTGATGAGAAGCAAGAAATTACGAAGAAAAAACGGGCGGAATTGAAAGGGTGTGGTCTTTCATCGTGATAACGCCAGACCACACACATCTATAGCCACTCAGGAAAAATTGAGATAGTTTGGTTGGGAAGTGTTTATACCCGGACCTAGTACCCTCAGATTTCCACCTGTTTCGTTCCCTTCAGAATTCTGTAGGTTGTGTTAGGTTAACATCAAGAGAGGACTGTCAAAACTACTTGTCGCAGTTTTTTTTTAATCAGAAGTCTCAAAATTTCTACAGCAATGGGATTATGTCACTACCTACAAAATGGCAACATGTTATCGAACAAAATGACACACATACAACTTGTTTTTTATTGATATCCCATAACTCTGGGGTTATATTCTGTAAAAATAATACAAAAAGTCCTAGAATATGTGGTCCAAAAATGCATAGTTTCGAAGATATCACAATACTAACACTAGACTCTCAATGTGCATGGGCAGCCGTCACCTCCTTCTGCGAAGCAGTAATGCTCGCGAAGGAGGAGGCGGGACGGTTGAGGGAAAGGCAAGTTTCGCGCCCTTTCGCCCCTAGCCGCCGCAGGAAACGCCCAGGGCGTCGGGAATCCCGGGCGGATTTCCGGCCACCGTAGGCGCGGGCTTGCGGATGGTGAGCAATGGGTAGCTCACCGTCCGGTAAGGACCAGGCCCGGGTCGACGGCGCGTTGTATTCCACGCGCGCCTCAAAGAGATGTCGTCAGCACATATAGTAGGGGTCCACTAGGGCCGATGCCTGCCGGGGTCGCGGGAAGGTACTTATGGGTCACCGAAGCCCCCGCAACACAGGCAACAGGAAGGAATACGGGTGGGTTTTAGTCAGTAAGAGTCGGACACACCCTCCCGCTCCGCCCAGAGCGGGAGAAGTTATGTGATGATTTCCCACCCTCAAAAAAAAAAACAAAAAAAAAAGACTCAATGTGTGTCGTTATATAAGTTTCATTGATAAATACGAGCAATTAATTTTCATTCAAAGCAATTATTCATATTTAAAGCTTAGAAAATGCGACGTTGTCATATTTCACGTAAGAGTGTTTTACATTAATAAAATAAATAAATACAATAAAATTCATTTATTTATTAATATTATTTATATATTATTATTAATAATCGTGACTTTGACGAATTATTTTATGAAAAACGAAAACAAATAAAAAAGATTCATGACAAATAATTTATATGCCAGTTGATTCTTTGCTATGGTCTCATTGATACCCTAGAGTTATGGGATATAAAAAAAAACACCTTTTATAATACTAGCTTTTTCCCGCAAAATCTCCCGCGTGGATCGGAAAATATCCCATGGGAACGTACTACCGGTATTAAAAGGAAGTGATCGCATACCTCATAGCTGAGCGCTGCGCCCGCCGCGTCAACCATAATTATTTTTTACGCGTAATTTTGAATCTGTAGTAACATTTAAACTAAAGTATTAATTTAAATGATATGAGGCATATTTTTCCCGGGCGGATTTCAAGCCAACGTAGGCGCAGGCTTGCGGACGGTGAGCAATGGGTAGCTCACCGTCCGGTAAGGACCAGGCCTGGGTCGACGGCGCATTGTATTCTACGCGCGCCTCAAAGAGATGTCGTCAGCACAAGTGTAGGGGCCCACTAGAGCCTATGCCTACCGGGGTCGCGGGAAGGAACTTCAGCTGGGTTACCGAGGCCCCTGGCAACACAGGCAACGGAAGGAATACGGGTGGGTTTTAGTCAATAAGAGTCTGACACACCCCCCGCTCCGCCCAGAGCGGGAGAAGTTATTTTATTACTTCCCATCCAAAAAAAAAGAAAAAAAGGGGGCTATATTTTCTAAATAAAATGTCCAATTTAAACAACATGTTTTATTGTATAAGAGTATCAACTCTATAAACAATAAAATATGTTATTTAATAATACCGGTTAAAATTGCTTCGAAAATAACAATGGAATATTTATCAAATTCTAAAGATAAAAATGCTTACTGTTGGTCATCCTTAGAAGATAGACATAAGTTATCTTTATACTTTATATTTTTTTGTTGAACTTTTCATTTTACGGTTTATGCGGCCCACGCCAGTAAGCTGCCAGTCGGCATGTTTTTTTTCGACATCGTCATCAATAACCGTCATATTTCAGCCAATTAAAAAAAAAACCTTTAATGAATTATACACACAAACCTTCCTCATGACTCACTCCATCCATTGGTGAAAACAATTTGAAAATTTGTTCCGTAGTTTTTGAGTTTATCCCGTTCAGACAGGCAGGCAGACAGACGCGGCGGGAGAACTTTGTTTTATAATAAGTTTGGTAAGGATAATCAAATGAAATGTTAATTTCTACAGAAATCAACATTTAATTTCAATAAATCGTGTTTTTACATCATAATTCATACAAACGATCGCGTCAATCGCGTACTCGCGAGAAGATAACTGCCGATTAGTACGCGGGGTGGCACCTCCACACAACGTTAAAACAAATTGCTGTTTACTGACATTACAATACACCAAACCACGGCGTTGTTTCACACAATCGCTTCTTTACCAAATAAATCGCTGCAATGAATAAAATGCAAAACTGTAAGCTGTAAACAAAACATCAAGTAAATAAATATGCGATGTTGCAGAATAAACAATTTGTACCAAACCAATGCATGCAGACTGCGATGCAACTCGCAGTCAATGCGCGCTTGTACGTACTTATCCCGCCCCAGAACATGTTCATGTGGATAAAACTTTTCGATGTTACATAACAAAATCAGTCTATAATGTTCCTACTGCTGGGACACAGGCCTCCACTCTGTGAGGGGGAGTGGGCTGTAATCCACCACGCAGGCCCAGTGCGGGTTGGTAGATGTCAAATGTCTTCGAATTTTTGGTTCTAGGACATGCCGGTTTCCTCACAATGTTTTCCTTCACCACTTTGCGAGCAGTGGTGATGAAATTATTTTTACAAAATAAAGCACCTGCCCCCAGGCAGGCGCCAGGAGGCGGCAGGCCAGGCAGGATTAGTTCAAACCCATTCGAACCAATGATCTACAACTCGTAAGACACGGCCGTTACCACTGGACCACTGCTCAAGATGATAATGATTTTTGATGTAATTTGTTTTATTGACATGATCAACCAGAACTCCACGGCATAGCAATGCTTTCCCGATTTTGTAAGGTAACACACTCTAACTCTCAATAAGCACAACTGTATTCATTCGGACTTAAAACTGCATCAAATGTTCCCATACGTGTCATCTTGGAAAAAATGGGCACTACTTTCGCTTTCCAAATCAACAAAACACTATTCACGAACCAATCAATCAAAATCAAATTATTTTATTTCACATAAACCTACATGGGCACTTATGAAATGTCAGAAGCTAGGTGCACGGTTCCAATTGGTCGATTCCTACGGAGAAGAGCTGGAAAGAATCGCCACGGTTACTCTTTTAAAAATAATGGGCTTTTACAATGTTTTCAAATCACAGCGTTAATAGGTATGGGAGGACAGTGTAGGCCTGTCAAGAAGTACCAGGTACTTAAAAAAAAAAGATCTACAAATCTACTGTCTATTAAGTCAACAACGTGCTCACATTCACAAAATATAAAATAATCTATGTATTTTTTTTTTTATAAAATAATAAAAATAAAAACTTAAACCAAATGACACGATTACCATTACAACTGTAACAAATTTGAATCAATCCTGTCCACAAAAGCCACTACTGTATAAACCAATATAACTGTTACCACACCTCATAATATCACACCATGTCCCATCCTCGTCAACATATTCCAAGATATAAGCGAATCGTTGCGAATATTGAGTGGATTCCCATGTTCCCTATATCGGTATATTATGAATATTTAAAAAGGGTTTTTTATTTTTTTGAAGTAGGGTCTTGTAAAGAGTGAAAGGAAATCGGGAATATATGAGCGACTAGTTGAATGGGTATTAAAAAGTGGTGAATTAAAGTAGCGTCTACTGCAGGCTTAGCACGAGCACCGTTTTGTCTACGGAAGAATAGACAAAAATGACGTTCCGTGTAGAAAGTACGACGACAGCAAAGTAGAAAGAGTCAATTGAACTTTTTACGAAATTCACTCTTTTACATAATTTGACTCAGAATTCTTTGGTTTGTCATACGATTTTTTTTCTGTTTGATTCTCAATTTTTACTGATATTAAGTCACGTGTATAAAGACAGCTACATCAATTTTTCTCAAAGTTTTGAAGTACCATATTTGGAACAAAAAAATATTATAGTAATATTTTACTTCACCATTGCCTTGGTAATGCCCTATTAACTAAATGATATAAAATAAGAGAAGATAGCCGTGTTCTTCTATTAATTATCACAGTTTTGCGTTCAAAACGCTCTCCTGTAAAATCAGGATTTTGTAGATAACCGTATACGAGTATATTTTGTGGCCGTCGAGTATAAAAACGCAAATTGTCTTCACTACCTGAGACAACTGTCAGTTGTCAGCGTGTTTTTGAAAGTTTGGGATAGAAACTGCCTTCTGAAATAGTCTACATTAAAGAGTCCTAGACAAGGGTCCTTAGATACGAAAGACTAAATGACAGATTGCAGAAGGATTTCTACAGTGCGGTGTCAAAAACGGAGAAACGAAATGTCACTTTGTATAGAAAGGGCTATGTCTTTTCTTCGAAGAAATAGAAAGCGTCATGCTAAGCCTGCTGGTGGGTGCAGATTTTACCAATAAACCTGACCGCGATCAGCACTTCTAACCCGCGTTCAAGCGCTGCATGCAATGTCAATATTCAATAATAATTTGGACACTGACAGCTCTTGAACGCGGTTTAGATGTGCCGAACATGATTGGTCAAATTCGCCCTTAAAAGTTTGGCCAGTGCAACTTAAAGCTCCATATACACGGTGCAAGTTTATTGCCTGTGGCATACCATACAATTGAAGGGCAACTAACTGGCACCGTCTATACAACACGTACAATATTGTTTTACGATACGGGCAAGTTAGTTGTCATTCAAAACTGGTATAGGTGTAAACAGCACGAACAATAAAATTTCACGCGCAATAAAATTGCATTCAATTCTACAAGAACGAAAGAATGAGTGACAAGTTGAAAAAAATCATGGGACGACATTCAATAAAATTTTTATTAAATATTTGGCATCGCAAATACGGGTCATACTTGAATCAATTGCACAAGGACGTGCAACTCTGTATTAGGACGAGGCAAAACTTGCATGCAATAATCGCCTTGCAATAAAGTCGCGTGCAATTTTATTGAACGGCAAAACTTGCATTAAATTATTGTATGCCATTTTATGAAAATCGCACGCGTTTATACATACACTTGCATGCAATTCTTGAATGGTAATAAAATTTTACATGCTTTATGGCATGCAATTATTGCTCTTGAACGTTTCAGACACTTACACTGTGTAAATGGAGCTTAAGTCATGTCCCTGTGAGGTGCGAAGTCGTTGAATGTTGGAAAGTTTGTTAAATGAAAATCAATGTTTGTAGCATTTAGCGTAAAAAGTATTTAAAACATTCTGTCTGACTGTCATCTTCAAACGATTGCCAGAATATATAGTGTGTGTTCGAATATATAATAAAATTCCAAGTAATTTAAAAAATTTAGATCTTAGATTGTTTAAAAACATGTATGCTCTTTATTGTCTTCTTAAAACAACTTAAACGCCATGTTTTATGCAAATAAATATTATTTTTATTTGGGAGCACGGTAGTGCCCCGGCCAAGACGAGCCAAGCGAAGCGCAAGGGCACTACCTATCTTTTCTCGAAGAGCTTCGTCGTTTTGTTGAACCCTCACTACTTGAGTTTGGATTATACCAAATAAACAAAATTATCGGGATATGATGTTAATAGTAGACTTATTAAACATATAAAGTTTCAATTGCATAGCTCTTATACTATAGATTTTATTGATATCTCAAATACCCCGATTTCGTCACTGACTCACTCACTGATGATCATCAAAATTCTTAGGGTACTTCCTGAAGTCCTAGAAAGCTGAAATTTGGTATGTAAGCTAGTATCAGTCAATCATCGAAAGCAATTGGGACTCGAGGTGGCCCTGCACAAGTCCGAGGCCATGTGTTTTCATGGTCCTCGGAACGCGCCACCGTTGGGGTCCCAAATAACGGTAGGAGGGGTGTCCATCGGCGTCGAGTCGACAATGAAGTACCTGGGACTCGTCCTCGACAGCCGGTGGAACTTCGTGGAGCATTTCATACGTTTGGCTCCCAAACTGGAGCGGGCGGGCGCTGCATTGAAGTGGCTCCTGCCCAATCTAGGGGGTCCAAACGCGTCCTGCCGGAGGCTCTACGCGGGGGTCGTGCGGTCCATGGCCCTCTACGGGGCTCCTGTATGGGCGCGCTCTCTGGCGCTGCGGCCAGCCCACCGGTTGAGCGCGGCCCAAAGGGTCATGGCCATCCGGATGGTCCGGATACCGCAAGGTCTCCTGTGAGGCAGCGAGCCTCCTTGCCGGATTGCCGCCATGGGATCTGGAGGCAAAAGTTCTCACGCACGTATGGGAGTGGTGCGAGGAGGCGAAACGCCGGGGTGTAACTCCGCTGCCGCGAGAAATCGCGGTACAGCGGACAGAGCTCCGGCGGGATCTCATGGCGACATGGAGAGTATGGTTGTCGCAACCCAGTGCTGGGCACGCCACGATTGCGGGAGGAGGGAGGAGGCGGATGGTTGAGGGAAAGGCAAGTGCCTCGCGCCCTCTCGCCCCTAGCCGCCGCAGGAGACGCCCTGGGCATGGGGAATCCCGGGCGGATTTCCGGCCACCGTAGGCGTGGGCTTGCGGACGGTGAGCAATGGGTAGCTCACCGTCCGGTAAGGACTAGGCCCGGGTCGACGGCGCGTAGTATTCCACGCGCGCCTCAAAGAGATGTCGTCAACACAATGTAGGGGTCCACTAGGGCCGATGCCTGCCGGGGTCGCGGGAAGGTACTAATGGGTCACCGAGGCCCCCGCAACACCCGCTCCAGCCAGAGCGGGAGAAGTTATTTGATGATTTCCCATCCAAAAATAAAAAAAAGCTAGTATCAGTAAACAAACAACAAAAAATTCTAAAACTTGGAACTTTACCCCCCAAACCCTTAAACTAGGGGACGAAACTTTGTATGAGAATTCCGCAAATTTTGATGATAAAGGTCTGAAAATTGATATAGGGACTCCTTGTTATAAATAATACATAGTAAAATAAATTTCATCGACCTACAAAACGAAGTGAAATCCGACCAAAAACATTTTCATGTAAAATGTTGCCAAGACGAGACCACATGACTCGCACTGTCAAAAACTTATCAAATCGCATGTAGAGCCAAGCTTCTAACTCTACACGCCCTAATTCTACAAGCCCTTACTTCACGAACTCTATGCCTTAGTCAAAATATGTGGCTTGGCCGTTTCGTTACTACAAGAACTATCGTATAACAGAAAGTAATGAACAGTGAATTTTTCACCTTATCCCCATGTGAATGTAGCGAAATGGCCAAACCACATATTTTGACTAAGGTGTAGAGTTTCGGTCTCGTCATGGCAACATTTTACATGAAAATGTTTTTGGTGGGATTTCTATTTCAAGAAACAGAGCGATGTTTTAAATACGATGTTCAGCGTTTAATGTATATAGTGATTTGTAGAGCAAGCGGGCCTTAATCTGTTCTGTATGAAAGGTTGTTGTCTGGAATGTTACGAATACACCTAGTCGCGATACACTAATTAATATTACGTAAATTCATCACTTTATAGCTACGTGCGTCAAGCAAGTGAAATGTTTGGTGGCATTAAACCGAACTTCCCCGCTAAGTACGTTCAGTGCTCTGTATTATCTGACCCCTCTTACAAAGAAGAAGAGGGAAAAGGCGTTGGGTTATGCAGAGCACTAACTGTACCTTGCTGTTTGGTTTATATTATACAACTAGCGACCCGCCCCTGCTTGGCAACGTTTTACAACTTAAAAAAGCATCCAGATTTCTTTATTATATTTAAGTTTAATATTCCTGTGGTTCACTCAGCGGGCATACAGCGACCTACGTGTTCAATATAACAATGCACTGTTGCGGCTGCCGTAACATTGTAGTGCGTCGGGGATGTTTCCGGATAACAACATTGATCGTGTTGCCGCCATTGATAGAAAAAGATGTACATCACTGATGTCGCGTGTTCGCGGCAGCACTAACAATATTATCAGTGTGTTCGCAGATCGGTGGAATTCCCTGATGTCGCGGAGGTGGATGCAGCTCCACGCTGAATTTTAATTGTTTGTTAATGTGTCTGTATGTAAGTAAAATTCTTACTAACCCTATGGACATTGTCTGAAATAAAAGTATTCTATTCTGTTCCATTCTATTAATGTATTATAGGTACACATATACCTTTCGGAATAAGTTCTCTGAATAAAGGTGAAAACCACATCAAAATCCGTTCTGCAGTCTACAACTACGCAATTAAAGTCGCTTTTCGCAACAGATACTAAAAGTGACTTAAATCCTCACTAATGTTATAATATAAATGCGATAGGTAGTAAGTTTGTTTGTTTGTTTATTTGTTACCTTTTTACGCCTGAACCACCGAACCGATCATCCTGAAATTTTGCATATACGTTGTCAGGGGTACAGAAACGGACATAGGGTAGCTTTCATCCCGAAAAAAAGGACTGTTCCCGAGGAAAAAAACAATAACGTTCTTATGATAATAGATGGCGCCACGTGTCTTTTGAATCATGATTTATTATTACTAGCTGTATTGAAAAAATATGATTATCATTAGTTCCTAAAATTGTTATTATAATAAGTACAAAAAGTACTAGGCTTGCATGAGTATTATTTGTATTTTGAATTGTATATAAAATTAACTGAAATTTGGAATGAAATTTGGCAGTAGGTATGTAGGGTGGGTAGGGTGGTTACTTAGTGCTACCCGTGCGAAGCCGGGCCGGGTAAAGCTAGTTTATGATAATATATTTAAAAGGCATCAACTGTTTTTAAATAAGTAGTTCATGCGAGAAAAAGAATAATACCACTGATATCAGTATCTCTAGTCAACCAGTGTACCTAGTTTAAAAGGCATTTTTATGTTTTTGTATAAAAATAGTAGTCGTTACAAAGATATAAATATGTCTAGATAGACAGTCAAAGCTGTGAACTCGTCGAAATAAATTGCGTCCACCGGTTGGCCGCAAAATGCACGCACACTAAAATGACACAATGACAGCACAATGACGTGTCGCGAGTGTAAGACGTAGCTGTAACGCACACCACCGTATCAAAGTTTGCCTGTTTGTTTTAGTTATTATGCAGCATACAATACATACATAATCAGCCTATAATGTTCCCACTGCTGGGACACAGGCCTCCTCTCTGTGAGAGGGAGTGGGCCGTAATCCACCACGCGGGCCCAGTGCGGGTTGGTAGATGTCACACGTCTTCGAATTGTTGGTTCTAGGACATGCCCGTTTCCTCACGATGTTTCCCTTCACCGTATTGAGAGAAATAAAATGTTTGGGGTGATGAAATAATTTACACAAAGTAAAGCGCCTGTCCGGATTCAAACCTACGACCTACAACTCGTAAGTTGCGGCCGTTACCACTGGGCTACCACTGCTCTTTGCAGCGCAAAATTCTATCTAGATATATAAATCAAATCAAAGAGTCGTTACTACAAACGAATTCGGAACGATTAACAAAAAGTGTCTTCAAAATTAAAAAAGCTTTGTGTAGCATGAAAACAAACATTTTGCAATAACGAATTCGCGCCAAAATAACCCAGCTCAATGGTCTAGTGTCCATTTGATAACCTAAAAAACCTTTATTCACAACATACATTTTTAAATCTCAAACGAAACCACACTAAATGTCTCTTCACCGATCAAAACTCAACCTTATTTTGTAAGCAGTAAGAGTGTTACAAGGTGCATCTTTTTCATCTTTGAAGCGGCGGTGGGAGAGATTGCATTTTGTTCATACGGCGTTCTAGGGGTCGACGGGGAGGAGCTAAGAGTGGTAGGACGCAAGCCACGGGCGGATATCGGCTAATCGGCTATTTCCTTTTAAGGCGCACATTTTGCACGCCGACATTAATGGCAGAATAAGAGATTCATATACCTTATCTTTATGATCCCTCTGTACCTTATTTACGCAAATAAATGATTTTAATTTTGATTTGGTTTAATAACTTTTAAATCTGTTATTATGCCTTCATATAAAGCAAGTATTTTATGCAAAAAATGTACGTTCAACTAGAATGCACACACATCAATTCTATATGTGAATATTTAAAGTATTGCCAAAAGCATAAAAAACAGTATCACTTTCAAACTACTTAAGACATTATCTTTTTGTTTGTATGCACAGGTTATTTTATTATCTATACTTAATTCTATGTGTATTTTTTTTTTCAAATATTAATATTTTCGTTGCTAAAAATAAATATTCCCTATGAAACCGAACGATGTCGCGGCGTGACAACTGCTGCGCAACAACGCGCACTTGTATGGCCAAGGTCAACGGCGATTACTCGACCCTTAAATGTGTGAATAGGTCTTTAAGTACCTACTTGAGAAGTTGGCTTATAGATTTAGTTTGGTAGTTGACGGCAGAACGTAAAACCAATTGTTTAATTCAGAACCCCAAATTGCGTAATAGTTTGAATCACAACCCGAGCGTTTTGAAGGACATTCCTAATCCATTGCCTCATAGGTTTGAAAAACTGGTCTGCTCAAAAACGTTAATGACGTAATGAACGTGGGTGAACTGTCAAAATGAAACCCATTTACCCCGCTGGTTTTAGTTTGTTGGTAAACATAATTAAAAGATATTCCTTTTGAGTAAGATATTGGATGGAGCGTGGAGTTTCCTGCACATTCTTCTCCATACGAAACTACTTTTTGGAATACAATTAGAATCAATCATATCAGGGACACTCAGAAAATTTTACGAAAATTAAAAAAAAATATTCTATAGGTAATTAATATTTTTTTATTAAATATTTTCAAAGTACTCTCCACTAGCCTCTATACAAAGTTTCATGCGTCTGAACCAGTTTTCGAAACACGTTTTCCAGTCCACCGCAGACACCTCGTTTACAGCCTGCTCGAACGCTGACAGCGCGTCTTCCGACGACGAAAATTGTATCCCTTTGACCTGATTTTATTATTTTCGGGAATAAAATGAAGTCACACGGTGCTAGGTCAGGGCTGTAAGGAGGGCGACCCAGGAGTATGACCGACGTGCTGTCTAGGAAGTCCCTCGTTTTGAGCGCGGTGTGCGCAGGCGCGTTGTCGTGGTGGAGCAGTAGCCTGCGGAGCCCTGTGTGTGGCCGCTTGTTGCTCACAACAGAGAAACCTTCTGCCAAGCATTTGATAGTATACCATTCAACGTTGATGCTACTTTGGTTCTGAAAAGGAATTGACACCAAGTAGCCACTCTAATTGAAAAAGCTCGCGATCAAAATCTTCCCCCCGCTTCAAGATCGCTTCACTTTGGTAGGCGTTGATTCGTTTTAAAACACCCAAAGCGTAGACTGGCGCTTAGTTTCTGGATCGTATTGATAAATTCAAGACTCATCACCTGTCATGATGTCGCAATACTTTCTGAGTGGCCTGGTATATACAAAATCAGCCTCTAATGTTCCCACTGCTGGGACACAGGCCTCCTCTGTGTTAGAGGGAGTGGGCCGTAATCCACCACGCGGGCCCAGTGCGGCTTGGTAGATGTCACATGTCTTCGAATTTTTGGTTCTAGAACATTTTCCTCACGATGTTTTCCTTCACCGTTTTGAGAGCAGTGGTGATGAAATAATTTACACAAAGTTACACAAAGTAAAGCGCCTGTCCGGGTTCGAACCTACGACCTACAACTCGTAAGTCGCGGCCGTTACCACTGGGCCAACACTGCTCAATGGCCTGGTATATACACGGTGTCAATTCACAAGGATAACATTGCATGTAATAAGTTTTAGAAAATAAGTTGTTATTTTTAAATTTTTTTCACTATTGCATTGGGTTTTACCTTTAATAATATTTGTAAGTGATTATATAAAAACATAAATTAATAATAAATTAATAATTATCGGCACATAAAAGGCACCTTTGACGTTCAAAAGTGCCTTTTATGTGCCTATTTGAAATAAATTATTTGACTTTGACTTTAATACAAAAAATAATGCAATCATAAAAAGCAAAACAAGTTAGAAAAATCGCAGTGACGAGAATAAATGTGACTCTCGGCTTCGTAAGATAAGTGTCTTTTAACACTCGTTAAGTAATATTAACAAGGATTTTTTTGTTATCCCTCTCTGAATCAAATTCTATACTGCGCTTTATTTATACTAAGGTTCCAGGCGAAAGACTACTTTTATTTGTTAATCTGGCTTTGGGCTACTTTACATAAGGTTGTATATTATTTTTTTTTTTTTTTTTTGTAGAATGCGTTTTGTTTGTGACGAATAAATATATTTTTTCTCTCTTTTCTATTTCATCTCATCGTTTTACCTCGCTGCAAGCCTCTACCTTTAAACCTCCAACCCCTTTCCCACTCCGCCGAAGCACGTGGGATCATATGAATACGAAAAGAGGCCCTTCATTCAGCCGCCAAGAAGAGCCTCGTTACGCATCTCCGGCTCAAATGGAAACTATTATCGTGCTACTTCGCGCTAGATCCCGCAGGAGGCTTCAAAAGGACTGGTATTATAAGAGCTGTAGTTCTCTTTGGCGACTAATTATAAGCAGACGTGTACTAATGAGATGGGGTATTATCAGATGTGGAGATTGATCAAGAGATGTTGAGCTGCACCTGCCAAGATTTAAGAGACTGTTATGTGCTTATCTAGGTCGTTGCGTGAATTGATGAGCAACATAAACAGAACAACACAACAAAACAACAAACCACCAACAAAACTGTCTGTCAACACAACAATTCAGTATTTTTTTTAAAGAGAAGTAATAAGTCTGACCCAAGATATCAGTATATATAAGGTATCAGATCACAACACTAGGCAGAAAATGAACTGCACAAATTAATGAAGGAAGAAAACATAGATGTCACGAAAGCTACTCATTTCTGAATTGTTTTTTCCAGTAATATAAATCCACTATTTATAATTTTTTTGAAGAATCTAGCATTCATGACCACATTTTCTTTAAAAAGCTGTTGGCTATAATTGAAAAACACAACAAAGAAAGTTTCTCAAAGCTCACACTTAAACAGAACTACTCAGTTGGAATGCAAGTGGTTTTCCAAAAGGTGTATACAAAGAAAATGTAACATATTCAAGTATTTGCCTCAATGAGCACACGTACATATGGCGCTGAATATTTTTAACAAACGAGGATTGAAATGTAAGGGAATTTGAATTCATAACGTGCTTATATGCAACGCAAAAGGGTTACATTTGTTTATCATATTCAAAAACGACTGATTGTAAATAAAATGATATCGCTCTGTACACGTAAAATACTGGTTAAAAAATTATATCAGACCAACATCGGTTCAGCTCTGTAAATTACTGTAAGTGCCTGCTAGTAAATTACGTTAAAATTTTAAAAGGAATATCAGGTAAAATTCATTACCATTTCATTATGGATACTCAAAATTTTTTCTAACGAGAAATCCTACAAAAATAATTAAAACGAGTTACCAAAAATTTTACCTTTACCAAAGCGTCTCAAAGGACAACAAAAAGTACTTCAAAGCTTAGAGCCCCAATATTTCGCAAAGTATTTAGGCCAAAATTAATGTTAAAATACGATTTAATGAAACGGGAGAGCAGTGGTGGCCCAGTAGAAACGGCCGCGACTTACGAGTTGTTGGTCGTAAGTTCAAACCCAGGCAGGCACTTGTGTAAATTATCTCATCACCACTGCTCTCAAAACGGTGAAAGAAAACATCGTGAAGAAACCCTAGAACCAAAAATTCAAAGACATGTGACATCCACAAACCATCCGGCTCCGGCCCAGTATCTGTAAGAGGGAATGCGCCATTATCCATCGATTATGGCCCACTCCCTCTCACAGAGAGGAGGCCGTGTCCCAGCAGTGGGAACATTATAGGCTAATTATGCTTATGCTAACGAAACAAGGAACGCTCATCAGTGAAGTCGCACCATTTCCGTACCGTCCATTCTCTTGAATAAAACGTTTAAAGTTGCGAATAACAAACACATTTCCAATAATCCCAACTTAGCCTGTAATGAGATTCCAGTTGGGATTCAAGCACCATTAGGTGCCTTAATTGACTCTCAGGGTAATAGCGGCTTGCACCTGCCCGCAATAAATTGCCAGAGGAAAAAATAACAAAATTTTACATTCATCATAAAAATTTACGGATTGTACTGCGTAATGAAGTTTTTTGTTCAATTTAAGTGGCTTTTGGGAAAGTTGGAATTTAATTTTAGTTTAATGTCTTTTGCCTCGTGTGGCTTAGAATGGTCTACTTTGAAGTCTAGCTTGAAGGTCGAATATTTATGTGGGAATAGAGGTCAGAGGAAAGAAACGTAAAAAAACACAAAACTGGATTATTGTAAAAATAGATCAGCTAAACCTGCATCAGACAGCATCTGTCTGGCACACTGAAAAAATAAAACGATAGTTTTTACTGTTGTTGTACAGTAAAAAAAAATGGTTCAGGAAACTTATTTTTATGTTAAAATAATTGATTACTGACAGTGCACTGAAATGGGCAAAAACAGTAAAGAGCTAAACAGTTATTTCAATTGGATGAACATTAAAGTTTTCTGAAACAAACAGTTTATTTTAAGTGTTGCCGTTTTCAGAGCTTAAGAGATGCACAGTAAAATCTACTGTTATAACTCAACTGTTTTTTTTTTCAGTTAGTTTTACTTCTTTGGACAATATGCTCTATTTTTACTGACCAAAGCGGTGAATTCGATTGGGTTCGAAAAATCGATTGGGTTTACCGATATTTTTTTCAGTGCATTAATGCTGAAATGAACCTTTTTGGCGCAGCCGTGAGGCACACACTATTGTTGTAAAACATTATTTTCACTTTTTTATTCTGTTCAAAATATCAAGTTTATATAACTAAACAGACAGACGTGCTGCTGGGGAGTTTGTTCCACCACTTCTTCTTCCCAGCTAAAGCACTAGGAAGTGGTGACGGGCGGGCATTTTTGGGGGACTGTAACTTTGACGTTCGAAAAGTGCTGATTTTCAGCCTAGTTTGAATAAATGACTTTTTGATTTTGATTTTGTTATTTTGTGTTTCACGAACTGTGTACAAATAAACGTTATTCTTTCTTTCTTTTTCTTCCAGCTAGTATAAAACATAAATTAACATTATAGGTAAAAAATCTTTACGTCTTTCAGTCAGTCGTTCAAAAGTCACTGTTGTTGTTATTGGTTCGTTTAAGTCTTTGGCATTCGTCATCTCTCTCACTCACACCTTAGCATTCAGCTCTTACACAGTCATGCATTCACAGAATAGTAAAGAATAGAATACTCTTTATTAATAGCAGCGGCAGTGGGCTGACCATGTTTGTCGAAGGACCGATGGCCGATGGAGCAGACGAGTCCTGGAGTGGAGACCGCGTATCGGCAAGCGTAGTGTGGCACGCCCTCAGCTAGATGGACCGACGACCTTAAAAATGTGGCTGGGACAGACTGGAAGTGGAAGGCGGAGGACAGGGTGTTGTGGCGCAGCCTGGGAAAAGCCTATCCAGCTGTGGACTGTTATAGGCTGAGTTGATTGATTAATGACTCTTTATTATGTACACCATACAAATTACAGATACATGTTGAAATAAATCCTATATATACAGGGTTACTGGTAACTCGACGTAATCCTTGCAGGTCGTCATAGTAGGGTTAAAATGCAAAAAATTAAGCCATCAAATGTTGTAGCGAAATTCAGTAGCTTTTGAGTTAGTTAGGTTTTTAGAATATTTATGAAAAACCCCAGATTCATTCATTTGAAGCCAAATTAAAAATTATTTACGGCGCGACTGTACTGAAATGTAAGTTATTATCATAGTTGATTCCGTAGCAGATCTTGGTTGATAACTTAAAGTTATATAATATAAAGTTATATACATATAATCATCAACGTTCCATTCCTACATTAATATATAAAAACAAAAAACAATTGTCGGGTAATTATTGGGTTACTACTTACCCCGCCAGCTTGATATAATTCGTCAAAGTGGACCAGAAATAAGTAAATTCCTTTACGAGCGGTCTATTGAAGACCGTCTAACACACAATAATTAGAGGATTTCCTCTCGGTATTTTCTTCAATGGTTGGCCAAAATGTGTAATTGGCCATCGTGACGTTCAATTATTTTGGACAATGGATTGTTAATTACTCCTGAACACAATTTTAACTGATAGTCAAGGAGAAATTTTAAAATTTCTCATGGGTAACAAAAACTGTACATTCGAATGATTACATGCACAATGGCAGAATTTCTTGATTTGCATTAAGAAAATCGTTTTGCTTATTTTAAAAGAGACTAGTATATATTTTAACTAAAGTTAAAGTTAAAATAAGCAACGGTTTTACTCCAAAACTAAATACTTAAATTGTGATAACCATCTTCAACCTGATTTTTCACATAAGTATTTTCAACATTTTTAGGCGAGCCATGATTATTCAAAACTGAAATATGACAGCTTATGTGGCTACAATACTTTTATGCCTATTAATATAATGCCTATACTCTGTTTCGACTCTAACCCTAAAGTGCCGCCATTCGTTTCAGAGTTGTGTGAAAGTAATTACACCATTATCTTCATATTTCAAGTGTAAATTTAACTTTTTTAATGGACCGGAATTTGTTAAATGGCTTTGCCAAGGTTTCAGTTTTTATTTCATTCTTTAAGTACTATTTTAATAAGACTTCGATACTGTAAAAATGTAAGTAAGATGAGCTATCTTTTAAGAATAATAATACCGAAAGAAACAAATCATTACTGTTACGTTCATTTAAGTACCTATGTACTATGCATTTTAAATAGGCTGATGAAGTCGTGGAAGTCACCTACCTCACCTCCAAACTTGGAAATATTTATAGGTGGGAGACGTTTCATAGCGTCTTTTTCTTCCTCGTCACGCTCTGCTCCGGGTTTCGGAGATTTACCTGGGCTAGATTTTTCTTCGATGGCATCTTCGAATGCGGCTAAGGCACATAAATATATGGATTCATAGTGGCCAAAGTTTTCATCGTTATTTTCATCTAGAACAGATATATCAATGTTAAATGAGCTATATTCTGAAAAGGCGGTGACCAACCTGTCCTTCTTGACCATAAGCGCCCTTATAGGGGCTTTGTCGATATCCTCGGACTCAACAAACTTACATAATGTGGTTATCGTTCCTTTTGCCTGGCCCCTGGCCAGTATTAGGCGTTTTAAATTGTTTGCCATGATGGCTTAAAAGGTTTGTGTAACTACACAAATTATAAAAACTTGCAATAATAGCAATTTTGCGCATATATGGATGCTACTTAGTTGTACAGAATGCAATGATTGCACAATGCGGAAAAAAATGAGACGTGTGATTCACTTCACTTGATAGAACACCACAAAAATGGCGGATTATGGCGTCGGACAATGGATGAAGATGTTGAAAATCGGCGGATAACTTCCGGCAGCTATGGAGTTTGCTAGAAGTTTCTGGAACTCTCGACGTCGCCGACCAACCGGCGGCCGAGTTGATCGCGGTTCTCGTTCGCACGCGTACACTCTTCTCGCTCGTCCGCGTAGGCGCCCTGTCTGCTGAGCACGCTGTGTTTAGACTCCGTACTCCTCGCACGCGACGCGATAGTTGAGCGGTGCGATGAATGACAACTGATGACAACGCGGGTTTGTTGATGACCGCTTCCGCTAGTCCACGCCGACAAAATTGAGTCACACTCACACAACATATAGAGTTGATTATCTGCCGCGAACACTATTTTCGTCGAAGGACCATTTTTATGTGGCGGACGCTGGTAATAAAACCACATAAATAACACTTTAAAGTGGACTGTATTTTAATAGAAATAGTTAAAGGTGTTACACTGGCAGATTGCGAATGAAGACTGACTGTTGACATATGTTCGTTCACTTGAACGGAATGAGTGAATTATTATGTATGCTTCATACAATTACATTTTGTTGAGACTAATTTGTTAGTTCCGGGTCTGCAAAGTGTTATTGAGTCTTTCAAATAAGAATTTTTAATAGCAGTCCAACTTTTTTTTGTCTGGTTTATAGCAATAGGACCCCTATTACATGGGACAATATACTTACAAAATAGGGGTGTACCTACTGAACACCACTGCATACCAGTTCAGAGAAAACAGCCGTAGAATAATCTATCTAAAAATATAGTCGAGTCTTGTCCGTCTGTGTGACCGTTGTTTAGTTCCTCTAAACTTCACGATGGATTTTCATATGGATTTCACCATAAATTAGATCTTTTTTCTTCGGAAGTATATAATAATATTAAACGGAAATACCATTATATTTATTTAAAAATTGTCGATGTCAGGGCCACTTGTTTTAAAATAATTGTATATCACATGGACAAAGATAATTTTAAGATAAGATATTTTTTTAATTGTTCGCATAGATAAGCATTAAACTCAGATAGGATCAAGACAATACTGAAACCAAACACATTTCATTTGTTTACTCAACTCGTAAACTTGTTTTATTTCTATCTAAGCTGTAAACGATATACCGATTGAAGAGAACTGTTAGATCAATTTCTTAGACTTGTGTAAAGTTTACAGTTTATAGTGATTGCTCGAGACGGTGCCACGATGAAATGTTTTATTGCTATCGAATAGTTTTACAGATTTCCTTTTAGTTTTAAAACTACTTTGTAATTTCTATGGTTTCCATTCGGATAGGTGACTGCCTTTCTGGATAAGGTTGTTGTAAGATGCAGCAAATTCCTTTCGCTTGCTAATAGCAAAATATTGTTATCACAAATCTATCTGCTTAAAGGCTCCTGCACACTGAGACAATATCGCGGGCGCGACAGGCAGCAATATGCCTGTCGCGCCCACGATATCGCCCCAGTCTGTAAGAGCCTTAACATGATGCGAATACCGGAATGGTTGTGTGTATAATAATAGGAGATTGTACAACTAGTGCATAAAAGAAGCCATTTTGCCCCGAGACGATTATATAGTTAAGTCGAGGTTAACTCGTTTATGCCTCAGTTATACCTACAGTCTGCTTTTCACTTCGATTGCGGGAAAATGAAACAGGCATAAACTATATAACAGAATTTCACTAATCAAAAATGTTGCAAAATTGAAGAAGAGAACAGCTAATTCCCGCCACAAACTTTTAAAAGTTTTTTTTTTTATTTTCAACATGTGTCATTCGACTTGGGTACTTCATACTGCCAAATCATAAAAATGTTTTCTTTTGCGTTTTGAAATAATAAATTATAACTATTTTATCTGGTTTTATTAAATTAACGATAGAAAACATGGAAGTGATATAAATTAAAGCAAATGAAATAAAACAACGAAATTAATTTGCGCGTTGGGCCTGATTATCTAAGTCTTAGACAAAAAAAAATACTATATGCACAAAAAGCGATTTTATGTCCCCTGCGCACAACATAAAGATGAACTTTTAGAGCATGAGAAGTACAGAAAACATATATATACCAAACTCACATATAATAATAAAGAAACGATACTTTATCAAGTCGTAAAGACCATGTGAAAACCACGTAAAAACATTAATGTCTTATATAATAAATGTAGTTGTAATTATTGATGAAAAACGGTATTTCAGACTGGGGAGCTTCTGATTAGAAGTGCCAACCCTTTTTCTGCCCAATAATGCTAATGATTTATTTGTTGGGCATAATTCTGATGAAAGCAACACAAAACTTAGTCTCAGTACTTAGGTTAGTCACCTGTAAACCTTGGTCTTGAAACTTAGGTAGGTATTTCATCATTAAAGTACATTATCAGCTTACTAAACCACGTCAATGTAAATTCTTTACTTAATACAAAAAGCTGCTAATACGCTGAAGCGGAGGTTAACCTAATATGTTAAATGAACTGACTCTCATTTTGAAAGCGCTTCGTACAATCGCTGGAAGCGCTTTAAAGGTTACACACGAGCGAATGAGTTGTAAAACCTTTTTTACATTGATCCTTCTTTATTATCGTTAGGAGATGTCAATGCCCTTGAGAATTTCTTAATTTAAAAATGTGTTACAATACAAGTTGTTTTCCTTGTTACAAAGGAAACCAATTTCTGTCAAATGACTACATCAACTACAATTACTACGACTTATAGCTACGACTTTCGTAGCCTATCAACGTGCTACGAAAACGCTACGAAACCGCTACGAAAACCACATATTCGTAGCGGTAGCCCACAACTAAATTTATTACCCTACTTCGCCTTAATTAAGTTTCCTTAACTGCCAATTTAACTTTTAAACTCAACGTTGTATAACTTCAAGCTCGGTGTATCACTCATAACTAATTTACATTGGTGGAACGTGGCCCATTTGACAGGGGCTGAGAACGGCTATTTGTCATCAAATGCTGTGTGCTCTGAATATTACATGCTGTTAATTATTTTACTTTAATACTCAATTATGAACAGTTTATGGAGGTAAGAGGAGTGAAGCCTTTTTATAAATGTTAAGGGATTATTCATAATTTAGCGGATTTGTGATTAGTTATCTAAAGGATTTAGGACCACGCGAATAAACATTTGACACGCAGGTGCTTTCCTTTCTCTATTTTCCATGTTTCATTAATATTACACAACATTTATTTGGTAGTGGACATAGTCCTTCCATAGTTTTAGGTTTTATTTTTGATTGGGAAATGATCAAATAACTTCTCTCGCTCTGGGTGGAGCGGGAGGGTGTGTCAGACTCTTACTGACTAAAACCCACCCGTATTCCTTCGGTTGCCTGTGTTACCAGGGGCGTCGGTAACCCTTTTTGACTTTCACGCGACCCCGGCAGGCATCGGCCCTGGTGGACCCCTACACTTGTGCTGACATATTGTTTTAGGTTACCAATCCACTATAGCCACCCAAACCCCTATCCCATTATGTTTTGTTTCCATGTTCTGCAAGGTCCTGCACCAACCGAGGATTGTCCTTGGGTGGATTTGGTATAATCGTCGGTTGGTGCCTCAACACTTAAAATTGTCTAAGGGGCCTCTGCGAGTTCACTTTGGCCTCACGTACGCCTTCCAAAGGTCCGGAACCCCAGGATCCCGAGCTATGTATAAGACATTTAAAATAATAATAATATCGCCATGTGTATGTTAAAACTCAACTCAACCTATACAATAAATATATTTCAGAGGGTTCATTTCCTGAAATATGGAAAAGTGCTAACATTACGTCCGTTCATAAATCAGGTTCAAAACAGAGTATTGAAAACTACCGTCCCATCTCCATTTTGTCCACCTTGTCGAAGCTTTTTGAAAGACTGCTTCACGACGAGCTCTATCCTATATTACAGAACTCTATAATCAAGCAGCAGCATGGTTTTGTTCAAAAAAGGTCCACTGTCACAAATCTATTGGTTTTCACAGATTTTTTGTTCAATAACATGGACCATCAATTGCAAGTAGATGCTGTTTATACAGATTTCCAGAAAGCTTTTGACTAGGTGGATCACGAACTGCTTCTGACAAAAATAGCTTTCAATGGTATACGAGGTGATTTATTACGCTGGTTTGCATCATACGTCACTAATAGAACTCAGAAAGTAGTCATCAAAGGCTTTGAATCCACATCCATACATGTCACATCCGGGGTACCCCAGGGTTCCATTTTAGGCCCTCTCCTATTTGTTCTATTTGTTAATGACTTGAATCAATGTTTCAGATATTCAAAATTTCTACTATATGCCGATGACCTTAAATTTTTTAGAATAATTCAAAATAAAACTGATTGTACTTTATTCCAAGACGATTTGGATAGATTCTCGGCATATTGTACTAAAATGTGTATAGTGTGTAATTGTTGATTTTGCCTAATAAATAAAATAAAATAAAATAAATAACAATTTGCCCGACCCGGGAATCGAACCCAGGACCTCATGTACAGCAGTAGCGCTTTCGACCTTTAAACCAACGAGGCAGTCATGTTGCATAAAGCGATATTCTAAGATTACTGTAACGCCAGCAAACCATATGATCTATATTTGTATAAATCATAGGGCTTGCAATGCGTTCAGGGTGCTGTTGCGACTGCCACATTTCTGCAGTGCATCGGCGATGTTTGCCGACGCGCGCACTGACAGATTTGACGAAGTATGACGCAAGGAATCTGCCTCGTTACTTCGCAGGTTGCGTGACTGTCCCAACATCATTCTGCGCTCGAAAGCCACCCGGGCAGATAGTCCGCTTGTGTGGGGTTAGCCGATCGAACAGGATCTGTTTTAGTTATTAAGTACTAACATAGGCTAAGTAAGATTGTTACTAACACAATGGACCTCATTTGTAGTCTTAACAAATAAATGATTATTATTATTATAAATCCCAAAGCATTTCAGTCTTAAGCTAATAAAAACCCTGTTTCATTTGTTTTTACTAGCTCGTACATTTTATTTTTTGCTGCTTTTATTAACATACCAGTATTTTACATGAAGCGACTGCCTATCTAACTTAAGTGGTAGTGGGCAGGACACACTGGTGCCAATTCCCTTGTTCACAAACTAAACTAAATTTAGGTTCAGTTCATCCTTCTCTTTCTATTTCATTCAGAAAAGGACAGAAGATCAATTTTAGTTTAGTCCTGTCAAATTAATCTGCGCTTGACGTAAATTGACGTAATTTTAGTAGGCAAGTTTTTAATCACGTCTAAACTTGTATGAAGTAGTGACAGGCGCTGATTAATTTGACAGGACTAAACTAAAATTTATCTTCTGTCCTCTTCTTAATGAAATAGAGAGAAAAAGATGGACTGAACTTAAATTTAGTTTAGTTTGTGAACAAGGGAATCAGCGCCATTGCCTGCAGAACAGATGGCCGATGGGGCCGAAAGGTTCTGGAGTGGCGACAGCGTACTGGAAGACGTAGCGTTGGAAGGCCTCCTACAAGGTGGACCGATGACCTTGTGAAGGCCACAGGAATCCGCTGGATGCGGGAAGCACAAAACCGTTCGAAGTGGCGGTGCTTGTGGGAAGCCTATGTCCAGAATTGGACGTCTTTCGGCTGAAATGATGATGATGATGACGATGACTGCCTATCTGACTTCCACAACCCATTTACTGGTAATACGATACCCCTTGTTAAGACTGTTTGTAAGTTAGCGTGACTTTGACCGAGGTAGGTAGTTTTCATTCTGGCATTAAAACAGGCCATAAAACTCAACACATTTTGCAATGAACACCAAATATGTCCCCACACAACCTGGCTAACAGTCCGACACATTATAACTGATACCTAGAGGCTAGTCAGTCACCTGCCTATCCCAAAATCCTCACTGTACAGTGAAGTTAGATTGAGAGGCTCGAGTGGTTAATAGCCTGTGCCAATCCAGAACAGTATTGTTACATCGGTTAAACGTTAGAGTATAAAAGCTATAGAGCGCACGGATTGTAACTAAAAGTTACACAGGATGGGTCTACCCTTTATGGCAGAACTTTTTTGTCATAATATTATTTTGCTAAACAGCGGACAGCATAAACATCATTTCGCAGAAAATCGTTTAGCAGACACTCATTTATCATACATTCAAAACTCATAAGTTTGTAAGTAAGAATCATCTTTAGGCATTAATTGTATATACATACATTATAATTAAAAAGTAGAACCATCATATCGCAGAAAGTTCATAGTCAGAATCGTCTTTTGGTATATATTTCATATCGACAGTCATTAAATCAAAACGTAAGTTAAACGGTCAGGGGATATATTTTTAAACAAGCATACACCATGCATGCAGCATGCAAGCATACACCATGCATGCAACAAGCATGCAGCATGCAAGTAAGCATGCTCGCTTGCATGCAGCATGCAAGCAAGCATGCAGCATGCAACATGCAGCAAGCATGGTTTCTGTCACGGCTCCGGCGCTGCGGGGCTCCGGCGGTCCCACGCGAGCTTATCGTCGCAGATGGGTTTAGCGCTCATCACCTGCTCCTCAGCTCGCGGGCCACCTCGCCCTACCGCGTCTACGCGGGCTTAAATTACACTCTAAGCCAGACAAGACTAAGTGGAGTCGGTTTTGCAGCGATTTTTTCTGTCACTAACATATTAACTATTTTTCATAGTATGCCAAGTGAAATTGTACCAAATAATCGTAGCTTTAAATAAAAGTTATGCTAAATGAAATTATGCGGAATTTTAACTTTGCCAAAGGTGCCAAATAAAATTCTTCCATCTTAAAGGTATGCCATTGTGAATTCGGACATATAAACATTCGGCCAAACAATAATTATATTAAATATTTTTTATGCCTTACTAATATTCGTTTAAAGAAAATTATGCCAAGTGTGTTATGCCAAATAAATTTCGGAGCATCAAGATTCTGCCAAATAGAGGGAACCCACACAGGATATTGTACACATATTTGGTTTGAATCAGTGCTATATCACGACTACAATTTTTACGTCCGAAAATAATGTTTGCTTTATAGATTCGAAAATGGAACAACACACAAAATGCCGGTCATTCATTTGCATTCAAATATAGAAACGTAACTTGTGGAAATATATGAAGAGAGTGAGAGAAGAGTCATCGATTGTCATCGTTATTTAAATCCCGACTAATTGCATCTGTTGCTTTACCGGCAAGCCAACATAAACTTCATGAGTGAAAATATTTTGTGCATCTGCCCATACTGCCAAATGGTTTTAGAATCGTACAGCAGATCACAAATTAAACTAAAACACACTGATAGAAAAAAAACAAGCAATACAGCTTGTTTTACATGGCGCTCTATGTCTCATTAGTTCTCTAAAGTACCTACTGTATACAGTCCGCAAGGTATTCTGTGGCTACAGGCGGAGAGGCTTTTGTTAGGCTATAAGACAGGTGCCTTCAAGTGGAATCAATAATCAGATGTTACACTATATTGATTGTATGCTGAAAGTATTTATGTTAAATGCAGATTTGGACTTCAGTGGATAGAACGAAAAAGACTAATTCTAATGAATCTATAAGTTTAACTGCTCCCTGATAAAGTATAGAGTAAAATTATAATTTGTTAATGGTAGTTTATACGATTTGGTATCAGATAAATCATTATCTCGTCGCGAGAAGTTACCCTAAAGCCACCGTCATTATAGCAGGGGAAAATCAACTGCCACATACAAAAATAGCATCAACAAAAATATATCTAAAAAAAAATATCGAGAACACACGGTCAAAATGCAAACAAAATGCCACTGGCCACCGAGAAAAGGCTCAACTCCAGTGGACGTTTTGTACGTCACGACATTTCGTCACAGCGATTCGTTACGTCAGAGTCGGTAACCGACTGGCCGTCAGGACCGTCAGTTGAGGCCTTTGTCATGCAAATGTGCTTCAATCAGCTGCTCACTCCTTTACGGCAAATTGGCCGTGTCGGGAAACCGCGCGTCAGTAATTGTTTGACAATGGAATGATGCTGATTAAGTTAGGTGGACGGGAATGTTAGCCGTTTAGACGTGAGCTACTGAAGGGTTGTTGGTAATTGATTTGGGGTAGTTAACAGCTAAGGGGAAGTTGTGTTTGATATGTTTACGTTTTGGGAAAGTTTAAGCTTATTTTGAAGTCCATTTAGGCTCACTTGCACTACAAATCTCTAAATGCCAAACGTATTTAGAGATTTTTAGATTCGTTGTACCGAACATATTTAGAAAATCATTCGTATCATCTTCAAACGATTGACAGAAAAAGAATAACGTATTGAATTCGTTCAACACTGAATATGTGTTTAGTGATTTGATTTTACGAATGATTTTCTAAATAAGTACCTACCTATATTTAGTACAAACATATTTAGAAAATAATTCGTATCATCTTCAAACGATTGACCAAAAAAGAATAACGTATTAAATTCGTTTAACACTGAATATGTGTTTAATGATTTTATTTTACAAGAGATCTTATCTGCAGACTTAGCATGACGTTTTCTATTTCTACGAAGAATAGACATTGCTCTTTATATACAAAGTGACATTTCGTTTCTCCATTTTTGACATCGCATCGTAGAAATCCTTCTACAATCTGTCATTTTGTATTTCTTTTCTAACGGTCTTTGTCTAGGTCCTTTTTTAAGCAGAAGGATTTCTACGGTGCGATGTGAAAAACGGAGAAACGAAATGTCAGTTTGTATAGAAAGAGATGTGTCTATTCTTCGTAGAAATAGAAAGCGTCATGCTAAGCCTGCAGATAAGAAATCTAGTAAAATAAAATCCCTTGAAAAGACTGATGGCAAAATAGCTATGAAGATTCGACATTAGTAAAGATACAAAAGATTTTACTGACTTTTGACCATCACAAGCAGCAAAACAGAAATGAATAAATTATGATTCATAATGTCAACATCACAAAGCCATATAGCCACACACGTAGTTCCTATAAAACCTGTTTCTCCAATTAGATGTGAACACAATGAATTAATGATACTTTTGCTTTAATTAATTTTCAAGAAGACTGTGTAATTTGCTCCTAATTTAGGGCCCGGTTGGACGTTGATTTATATGAAATGCAAATTAAAAGGGCTTACTACCGAAGGTATATTTTATACTCTGTAGTCATTTGTGGACATAACGATTAATCAGCGTTTTAGGGGACGGTCTTATGTAATTTCCAAAAAGTACTGATTCTCAGCCTAATTTGTATAAATTACTTTTGATTTTGATCTAAAATATTCTTATGGCTATAAGGCCAGGTCCACACGTTGGCCCCAATGTTTCCCCCAATGCCGCTTGTCTAACGTATGGATCTAGAAAATTGCAATGCTCGCACCAACGCTGGGGACGTTGGCAGTTGGCCGACGCATGTCGGTTTTATCAAAGTAATCTACGCCAACGCTCGCAATTCGTCCATACGTTGGTTGCTTGTTCCACCGATATTGGCGTTGGGACCAGCGTGTGGAACCGGGGTAAAAAATGCAGACGAAATAAATCATGGATGGATTGTGTGAAAAATTAAATAGCTAAGAAGGAAGTGAACACGATGGAGACTAGACGCAAAATTAATTGGCCGAACAATAATAAAGGATCCAAAAATTTGGCACGATAAAGCCGTGTCTGATAACCAGCAATGTATATTTTACAAATGAACGTGTTTTTTACTCTCTCTGACCACGTGTTAACTCCACTACTCGTATTGCTAAAAACGAGACTATAACACGATTGTCACTAGGACAGAGAATTGACAGCTGCCCTGTTGTGACGACTTTTCTGTCAAGACTATCGTATCGGTGATAATACAATTATACTGAACTCTTTCTAGGTATACATATGGCACAGTCAACTAGCTTAATTAACCGTTTAGTTAACATCCTAACTCTGTCGCAGCTATCTGGTTAAATTAGCCATCTAATTAGACGCCTAGGCCCTTCATTAAACGCACCCAATTAAATAGCTGAAGGACAACTAGAACTTTGACCAACCACGCGTGCCGAAGTGGTAGCAGTAACTAAGCCAGGGCACTCCTATCAAATGAGTTAGGTTAGGTTAGAACTGTGACCAACCGCGCGCGAGTGGAGCGAGCGAAGCGAGCGATGCCGCGGTAGCAGCCGGCGAGCGCTACTTCTAACGGTTAGGCTATTAACTAAACGGCTAATTAAGCTAGTTGGCTGCGACGTCGGTGCCGGCGTTTAATGAACGGCCTAGGCGTCCAATTGGCTGGCTAATTTAACCAGATGAATAACAATTAAATTAGATGGCAAAACTCCGCAGACGTGTTGGGTATCGATGTCTAGACATGATCAAAGAATAAAAAAAATATTTGATCAGTTTTTTTGGGTTATCAACAACAGTTATTTTAGTCACTTAAATATCAGTTTAAAAAATCTTTTTTATTGTGTACACTTCACAGATGTGATGGGTATCGATATCTTAATAAGTTAAAATAAAAAAAAACTGATTTTCTCAATTCCTACTTCTAGTAACAAAACTAAGGGTTACCGAGGCCCCTGGCAACACAGGCAACGGAAGGAACACGGGTGGGTTTTAGTCAGTAAGAGTCTGACACACCCTTCCGCTCCGCCCAGAGCGGGAGAAGTTATTTGATAATTTGCCAAACCTAAAAAAAAAGTAACACACCTAGCATCGGTCGTTAACCTCAAAATCATAAAATCTCTTATTATTTTATTTTTTTGTGTTTAGATATATATAGCTAATTTTATTACGGGAGTGATGTTATGTTACTACCTCAGGTCTACATTTGGCTCTTTAGTCAAATGTAGACCTGAGGTAGTAACATAACAAAACAACAACGATTTCGAAATTCTGGACTGTTTATACGGTTGCATATTAGACAATCAAAACTTTCCTGAGCACATTTCAAAAGAACAACAAAGTTTAAAATAACGATGGTCATTTGATCAAAAGTTCAGCTAACCAAAGTCTGGATCAATGTTTAAATTATTTATTACACTATTGAGCAAATCGTTTAAAGGTCAAAATGGATTATAGACAATAAACGTTAGAGAATGTGTTGTGTGAATGAGATGTGCTTGAATTTGTCTGAAACAAATTAAATTTATGGTTACATATGGAACTAGTTAGAGTAGCTTAATTATTTTAAATAATGGTTTGGTTAGGTTAGGTTAAAACTGTGACCTCCTACGCACGAGCCGAGCGAGCGAAGCGAGCGGTGCCGCGGCAGCGGCCGGCGATACCGGAAACGAATAGATTATATAGAAAAAAATATGGAAACAAAGAGATTATTGATATTTTAAAATTACATCTAGCAACTTTTGATCAGTCGTTCATTTGATGTCACAAACATTGGGATTCTAAAATGTTTCTAAATAAAACATTTGGTCATTTAAATTTTGTTATTTCGTTTATTTTTCTTTTGAAATTTGCTCGAGAAAGTTTTGATTTTCTAATATGCAACCGTTTATACTCTGTAGTAAACAGTCCAGAATTGCGAAATCGGTTATAAAAGTAAAGTTTTAGGTATAAAAGTCCAAAACAAATATTTGAAACAAACACATTTTAAACGCCTAATTATAAGTTTCATTAAAAGCAATTACACTCATTTTGTTTGGGCAACAAAATCAACAACTCCCCTTAATATATGCGAGACTAAATGAAATTTTCATTCTGAAAATTATTAGCTTGTTAAAACGGAAAGATTCATTAGGGGGTGTTAGGCGAGTCGTGACGAAATCGCTGAACCCGGTACACTTCACCATGGTAATTGATGCCTTGAAAACAACTGAGGAGTCGGCAGATTACAAGGTCTTACAATTTATTATGTACACTTTGCAACATTTGTAAATAGGTAATCCCTCTTTAGATACTGTGAAGATAAAGATTATATTTATTTATACAACTATTGTATAATAAGATATTAAAACACGAATGTGGGTTTATATATGAGAATAGTACCACATGAGTGTTTTAATACCTAATTATGTACAGTTGCATACAATACTTAATCTACACACATGATATGAATCCTCTATAAAAGATTCTGACACCATAGGGTTTTGTACGGTGTTGTAAATTCATGGAAAGTTTCTGGTAATAATTGGTAAGAAATGTCCTTTGCTGCATTAGAAATATCTGGTGCTGTGTTATCAAAGCTTGTATCACTCATTTTTGTAAAAAACAAAGTAATACGTTTATGCAATACTAATATCGAACAAAATGGCGGGATACGACGTGATTTTGAATAACTTATACGTTTTTTTATTATGGCGCTGTGGTAGTAAAACGCGCGTGGATGACAATGTTCTTTTTTTGAAAAGCAGTTGCATAATGAAATTTAGTACAATATTATAACACTCGTTTGGATGATACGAGTATTATGGTTATTATGACACTGGTTGTTTTAATGTTGGCAATAAGCTGTTTAAGAAACTTTTATAAAGGATTTATAGCATGGGTGTAGATAAATAGTGATTGTGTCATAAGGGACCAAAATAATGTATTGAGGGCGAGACCGATTGTTTGAATACAGAGCGAAGCGAAGGATTCTAGAGTATAATCCCGGGCCTGGCGAGGGATTCTAGAGTAGAATCGTAAGCGTAGCGAGAGATTCAAAGTTCGTCGCTCGAGATAAAAAAAATTAGTACCGTGTGGCAAACTCTTCCTTTCATCCCCCTCTATGAGAAAAATAAATAAGAGATGCTTTTAGTAGTTTTGAATATTTATATTTACATAACCAAATTACAAATTTATATTAACATCAAATTAAAATTGTATGTAATATTATATTTTGACAAAAAGTTATGAAATAACGAATAAGAAGTTCCCACGTATTTCTTTTTATTTGATTGACCAATCCCACGTCAGCAGGCACGCTTTTTTTTACTACCGGCTAGGAGTTTATCGAAGCGAATTGCGTTCAAACTTTTTAATTAAATAGTGTTCCAAATTCAAATGTCACTGTTATTAAGTGCGCCGGAATGACCCCTTTTGCTCCCACTTATCTAGGAACCCTTCGCCTCTTTTTGAATAGATGGGATGAACATTATATTCTTGATTGTTTATTAGACAAGTTAGAAATAATCATATTAATTATATCAGTAATAGGTAATGTAACGATGAGCATCCATCTAAATCTTATATTGGTTTTCGCTACGTGAGAAGACTTTATTACCAAAATAGTTATTGATGTAAGAATCCCAGCACTTTAATTATCTACAATACATGCAGATCGTAATAAATAAAAATACAGTGAGTTTCTGTAATTGTGAAACCATGCATAGTGAGGAAAGACGCAATCTCGGTCAATTCCGAGAAACAATGCAGAATTACCCTGAGTTTTAAAACTTTTTTTTACAATAAAAAACAATGTAGAAAGAACATACTTTTCTTTTGTTAAAAACCATTGCAGTACACTTAAAACTAATACCTAGGCACATTTCCTTCAATTATGCGGCACTTGATACAAATTACGTGGTGTTTACCACGTTCCGACCTCATTTACATAACGTTAGCGAACAAAGCAGGGCTTGCTACTGGTACTGAAAACGCCTGAATTATAACGATAAATACTGCAAAATTTTATTTGTTAAATGGATACCGGTACTTTACCGAAACCGATTGTTTTAGGGTATCGGAATTCCCAAACCGCTTTAGCATTCTGATATTAAAGTTATAGAATAGCCTTATTCTAAAAGGGCATGTATTTAACGCGGCGACAAATTAATCTGAATTTGGGATAAATAAATAATTAAAGGCGGTAGCAAATAAAGTAGGTTGGCAGCTACAGCGAAGGATAATTTTAAGTAAAAAGTAGCAGCTTAGTAATCAGTTGTTAGCTTTGTTTTAATTTAAACTGGCATCGAGTTTTTCTTTTGGTAACTGAGAGTCACCAACAATAGAGGGGATCTGGAGCTCGGCGGTCGCTGCCGCGACAGGCTCGCTTCGCTCGCTCGCCTTCGCGCGTTAATGGTCACTGTTCTAACTTAACCTAACCCTTCATAATCCTTCGCTGTAGCTGCCAACCTCCTACATTACCGCCTTTGATTAATTTTTAATCCCAAATTCGTTAAATACATGCCTAATAATACTTAATCGCTGCCAAGTTATTTTTTAAATTGCAAATATTTTGTCGCCCTTTAAGTTGTTAGTCGCCTGGATAATTAGCCTTCTACAAGTACGTTCCTACGTTCTACAAGTATTAGTACCTGCATGAAGCCGATATTATTCCTTTTTGGGTTCCGTAGTAAACAAGGAACCCTTATAGTTTCGCCATGTCCAACTGTCTGTCTGTCTGTCTGTCCTCGCTGTAGCTCAGAGACGCTCAGTACTAGAAAGCTGTAATTTGCCATATTAATCACGCCGACAAACTGCTAAAATAAAATCTTCAAAACATTTTTTTTTTCTCGTCTATCCCATGGTATGGGGCATCGTTGAATAGGCCGTTTAAAATATTGCGGATCTGTGAACACCATTTTTCGATTCACAATCCGTTTGCGCAATATTAAGCATTAAAATGCTCATTTTTTGTTAGCGTCAAGTGCCCCAAATGCCAGCTAAATGTTTGTTAATGGAGATGTGAAAAAAATCATGGCAGTAGTACATACTCGTATAAAGAAATTAAAAGAAAAGTTAAGTGGCATAGAATAAAGTATGTAAGTGGGCTTTACAAGATAACGCTTCACGGCTTCACTAACGGCTAACGGCTAACGGCTAGCGGCTAACGGCTAGCGGCTAACGGCTTCACGAAACGTTAATCAGGAAACTCCGCCACTACGGGATCCGGAACACCGCTCTGGATCTTCTTACTTCATACTTGAGTAATAGGATTCAGAGCGTTGACGTTAATGGGAAAAGATCTCCCGGATCTATAGTAACAATGGGAGTCCCTCAGGGCTCAATTCTTGGTCCTTTCTTGTTTCTTATTTATATTAATGATTTGCCATACCTCATAAAGGATAATCATGATATAGTGTTGTTTGCGGATGACACTTCACTTTTGTTTAAACTTAAACGTCAGCAGCTGGTTACTGACGATGTTAATAGTGCGATCTCAAAAGTAATTCACTGGTTCAATGTTAATAATTTACTTCTTAATGAAAAAAAAACCAAATGCATTAAGTTTACGCTACCTCACGTTAAGCAGGTGAAAACTAACGTATTGATAAAGGGCGAAGAATTGAACCCTGAAGATAGCACAGTATTCTTGGGCTTAACTTTGGATGCTAAGCTTCAGTGGGGTCCACATATAGATAAATTGTCGAAAAAGCTAAGCTCCGCAGCATACGCTGTTAGAAAAATTCGTAATTTAACTGATATAGAGACAGCCCGTTTAGTGTACTTTAGCTATTTTCATAGTGTAATGTCGTACGGTATTCTGTTGTGGGGAAATGCCGCTGACATTCAGACTATCTTCGTTTTGCAGAAAAGAGCTGTTCGGTCAATTTATAGATTAAGTCCGAGACACTCTCTCAGAGAGAAATTTAAGGAGATTAATGTAATGACTGTGCCCTCCCAGTATATTTTTGAAAATCTTTTATATGCCCATAAAAATATAAAATTGTTTAAAAAATACAGTGATATCCATAATATAAATACTAGGAACAAACACAAATTTGTTGTACCTACAACAAGGCTCAAGAAAATAGGTGGCTCATTCAGATGTCAATGTATACGTTTTTATAATAAACTTCCAAGCCACGTTCAAGATCTAAGCCTTAATAAATTCAAATCATTTATTAAAAGTAAGTTGTGCCAGAAAGCCTTTTATACTATTCAAGATTATATTGAGGACAAAAAGGCTTGGGATTAAGCTGCTCCAATTATTGCATACTGAAACTTTTATTTTATTTATATACCATTTTGACATATTTACTTTGTGGAGTTCAATATACTGTTTGGAACTTAATATTTACTTGTAAAGTATTATATTGTTTTCAATTATTGTGAATGTGAAGCCTATGTGGGTCATTATTGTTTTTTTTTTTTTTTCTCATTTAGTATTAATCATGGTCTGGCAGTTTGAGTAATTTATGCGGCCTACCCAAATGTTCTTTCTTTGGTATTGTTCGTCGAATCGTTGAGCTCCTTAAGTTCTGAGTTGAGCAGCACGATTACTGACAAATGCGTGCACTGACTGGACAGGTCCACTCAATCTGTGTGGTTCTTTCCTCAAAAGGACTATTTCGGACACCAATCTACATGGCCTTCACATGATCTGACCAAGATTATGTCTGGACTTTAAAAGAGACTGTGACCTCTGAGTTTGTTTCAGCCTTTCTTCTCAGAGTAGTCAGATAGGAAACGCCGACCTCATCTAGCTTTATTTAAAAAATATGATTGACGTGTAAAAGTGTTTGTACAAACCTACTTACAGAAAATAAATCATTTATCATTTATCATTTATCAACGAGTAATATTCGACCAATTTAAATTTACAGTTGGAGGATTGACCGTGGCATATATCTATGTATGGAAGAACATGTTTTCAACTACAATGTTAAGTTTGTTTTTGGGATAAATTTATCTCAACTTCCCAATTACGGAACTCTTCATTGTGTGTGGTCCGACACGCACTTGGCCGGTTTTTTTATATTTACCGGTTCTCATCAAAACTAGCCGTAGTTATGATAAAAAATATTAAAAAAAAACGTTTATTTCGACCCACAATGGATCATAGCAGGCACATATTAAAATTATAATACCTATTTAGACATAATTTCTTCTCAAATACCGGTATTTGTTCACAAACATCACACCTGGTACCTGAAAATACCGGTATTTGGAATACCTTGCTTCAAAGTCTAATAATTTGACCTCTAACGACATTAAAAACGGTCTACAATAATCATATCCTTGTGTGCTCAAAATTACCCCTAATGTACTAAAAGCCAAGGTCACGCGAACATAATGTTGCTGATTTAACAAATAAACTATGAGTAATTAAGGTGGAAGTTATGGGCTCATTTAAAACATATTAGTTTATAATTGGGTAGTTATAACGTAATATTTGGTTTTATCATCTTAGCGTGTTTGTTTTAACGACAAAGCTCGATATTAACATGATTTAAAATAAAAACCGTACTTGCCTATTTATTTGGTTCAATTTTGTGTATTTTTTTTGTCGTATTTCTTATAGATTTTAATAGCGATCGGCTTCGCACGGTTTTTACGTCTTTATTTTAGGTTAGTTTATTAATATTATAATATATTTAACCTTCCGGGAAAAAAAATGGTAAAAATCGCGTCAAAATTCGTAGCGTAGTTAAAAAGAACAATGAGGTCTCACAGTCAGACACAAAAAGCGACTTATTTTCACTAGATCTAGACTTGTAACTTTATAGAAGCATGAGGAACAGGGTGTAAAGTTCACGTATTTATTTTACTTTGATGTACCTAGTTCATCATTTGTGACTGTTACGGCTGTAGATATAATTATGTAAGCGGGCGCGCCCTTTATACTTGGAGGCTTTTATTTAGGTTTTAAGTTCTGTTTACGTTTTTATCTATGTTTTTTTTTTTTTTTGAGGGTGTGAAATCATCAAATAACTTCTCCCGCTCTGGGCGGAGCGGGAGGGTGTGTCAGACTCTTACTGACTAAAACCCACCCGTATTCCTTCCTGTTGCCTGTGTTGCCAGGGGACTCGGTGACCCATAAGTACCTTCCCGCGACCCCGGCAGGCATCGGTCCTAGTGGACCCCTACATTTGTGCTGACATCTCTTTGAGGCGCGCGTGGAATACGACGCGCCGTCGACCCGGGCCTGGTCCTTACCGGACGGTGAGCTACCCATTGCTCACCGTCCGCAAGCCCGCGCCTACGGTGGCTGGAAATCCGCCCGAGATTCCCGACGCCCAGGGCGTCTCCTGCGGCGGCTAGGGGCGAGAGGGCGCGAAACGTGCCTTTCCCTCAACTGTCCCGCCTCCTCCTTCGCGAGCATTACTGCTTCGCAGAAGGAGGTGACGGCTGCCCATGCCCTCTCGCTCCGTACCATGGCCTGAACCAATGCCGGACGCGAGAGGTCTCTGCCGCCGATCGCCTCCACGAGGACACGGCGGTGCTCTGCCCAAGCCGGGCAGACCTCCACCGTATGCTCCACCGTGTCCTCCGGGCGATCCACACAGTGGTGACACCCGGACGTTTCCTCCCGCCTTATCCGACACAGGAACCTCCCGAAGCTGCCGTGTCCGGTGAGGACCTGCGTCAGGCGGAAGGTGAGGACGCCGTGGCGTCTCTCCAGCCACTCCTCAAAGAGGGGACTTATCGCCGCAATCGTGGCGTGCCCAGCACTGGGTTGCGACAACCGTACTTTCCATGACGCCATGAGATCCCGCCGGAGCTCCGTCCGCTGTGCCGCGATTTTTCGCGGCAACGGACTAACGCCCCGGCGTTTCGCCTCCTCGCGCCACTCCCAAACGTGCGCGAGGACTTTTGCCTCCAGATCCCATGGCGGCAATCCGGCAAGGAGGCTCGCTGCCTCACAGGAGACCGTGCGGTATCCCCGGACCATCCGGATGGCCATCACCCTTTGGGCCGCGCTCAACCGGCGGGCTGGCCGCAGCGCCAGAGAGCGCGCCCATACAGGAGCCCCGTAGAGGGCCATGGACCGCACGACCCCCGCGTAGAGCCTCCGGTAGGAGGCGTTTGGACCCCCTAGATTGGGCAGGAGCCGCTTCAATGCAGCGCCCGCCCGCTCCAGTTTGGGAGCCAAACGTCGGAAATGCTCCACGAAGTTCCACCGGCTGTCGAGGACGAGTCCCAGGTACTTCATCGTCGACTCGACGCCGATAGAAACCCCTCCTACCGTTATTTGGGACCCCAACGGTGGCGGGTTCCGAGGACCATGAATACACATGGCCTCGGCCTTGTGCAGGGCCACCTCGAGTCCCAATTGCCGGATCCTTTCTACGATTGTCGCAACCCCGTGTGCCGCTAATTCGGCCGCCGCCTGGTGCAACCTCCCCTGCGCCAGGACCAACGTGTCGTCAGCGTAGCACACTACGCTGACACCGCTAGGGAGGTCGGCGCGCAGCACCCAGTCATATCCGATGTCCCACAGATGCGGCCCCAGGACCGATCCCTGTGGGACACCGCACGACATCTCTTGCCGGTTCCACACTCCCTGGTGACCGGGGTAGATGACGGTTTATCTCTGCTTGAGAATAGTTTTCGGTCTTTAGTTTTATGTCTTATGTTCTGTGTCTCTCTGTGTAAGTCTGTTTAGTTTTATTATTTATAAGAATTACCCATATCTTTTATGTGCACGTGTTTCTGTGACAAATAAATCTATTTATCTTTCTTTCTTTTCTTTCTTTTTATTTTTCTTTTTTTTTTGTTGGTATAGTGGTGTGCTAGCTGACATATGACTAATATTTTAATGTTTTGTGTTTCACGTGGTGTAAATTGTTTTGCATACTATTGTATAGAATCCATTTTTTTTCTCTAACTGAACAGACAGCTGTGCTGCTGGGGAGTTTGTTGGCCACTTCTTCTTCCCAGCTAAAGCACTAGGAAGTGACGAAGGGTGGGCGTTTTGGGCGACTGTCTTATGTAATTTTGACGTTCGAAAAGTGCTGATCGAAAAGTGCTGAATAAATGACTTATGATTTTTATTTTTTTATTTTGATTTTGACTCGGAGGATCCTCCGACCAAACGGTGTCGTGTCTGGTGGGCAACTGTCCGACGGTTGATGTCGAGAGGTTTGTTGTATATTGCGCGGTAAACTCTGCTTGCGTGATGCAGGATTTAGCGTGACGTCAGTGTGTTGTGTAGTTCGCATGTGGCGATGTAGATGCCGCCACAACTTGATCTAACTACAAACGTCATTGAAAGATTTTTTGCTAACCGTAGAGCCTAATTTAACCACCGCCTGTAATTCCACAATAACGCAGCAACGCCTAAATAGACTATAATTTTACAGACTTGCACTAATTCAAAGCCAAACAACAATATACCCCGCACCTTGTTCGATAATTAATTGAAGTATGTCGTAATGTTACTCTATTTCTTTAAGCATGTTTTTCTTTTTTTTTTGTATATTGGCACCTTGTTTTTATATATATTCCTGTAATTTGTTATCCATGTATTGTGCTATTGTGTGTTGTGCTATGTCTTTTGTGTGCACTGAATAAATGTTTTATCTATCTATCTATTTATCTATATTTTTTTTAGGTAGGTCTCATAGGGTGTATCACGTGCCACGGGAAAGTCTGAAAGGTATACCGTGGCCTCTGGCAACACACAGGCAACGGAAGGAATACGGGTGGGTTTTAGTCAGTAAGAGTCTGACACACCTTCCCGCTCCGTCCAGAGCGAGAGAAATCATTAAAGAAAACCGGCCAAGTGCGTGTCAGACCACGCACAATAAAGAGTTCCGTAGTAAGGGGTTACTTGGGACGAATTTATTCCAAAACAAACTTAACATTGTAGTTGAAAAACCTGTTCTCCCATACATCGATATATGGGTCAGGACCAAATTTTTGACTTGTTGCACACCGGAAATCACAACGGAAATTGTGTCACACTGGAAAATAAATGCAGCGCAATATAATTATTAGGGTCGTGTGAATATTTTAGGCAGGTGTAATTAAATTAATTATACTTGCCTAATATATTCCGACGATTTACACACACCCTAATAATTATATTGTGCGCAATTATTTTCTAGTGTGACACATTTCCGTTGTGATTTCCGTTGTGCAATACGTCAAAAATTTGGTCCTGACCCATATGCCACGGTCAATTCTCCAACTGCAAATTTAAGATGGTCGAATATAACTCATTAACTTATAAAGCCGTAATAGTTTTCCTTTTAATTTCACTATATCTACTACTGCCATGAATTTTTTCACATCTCCCTAAACAACAAATCGAAAATTGGTGTTCACAGACCTGCAATATTTTTGAACGGCCTATCCAACGATACCCCACACCATGGGGTAGACGAGGAAAAAAATATCATCCCTACATTACGTGCAAGGGTAAAAAAATTTTTTTCATGTTTTTTGTTGCACTTTGTCGGCGTGATTAAGGCGCTGACAAGACCCAATTGACCAAAATAGGCTTCTCTTAAGAAAGAAAATTGCCAAATCTGTATAGTTTGTGGTAGCGGAAAAAATATATGTTAATTTTGAACATATTTTCCAGAACTTGGTTGTTACCAAAACACGTTTTGAAAAAAAATCTCGATACAAACTAACGTTAAACTAACCTCTTACCTTGAGTTCTAATCCAAAATATCTGTATAAATATAAACATACGTTACGTATTTAATTAATAACAAGTACGTCTTATTTGAATGCAGAACTTGGTTGTTTTTTATTTTCGATTACTCAATTCATTTCTGAGTAAATAGATAATTGCTTCATATTTTGCAATAAATTACAAGCGTTTTGTCGTCGCACTTCTCTTTCTTCTCTATGCAATCTGACCGTGACCGCGGTTAAGGTGTTGTCAGCGTCTTAATATGCCAAATTACAGCTTTCTAGTACTAAGCGTCTCTGAGCTACAGCGAGGACAGACAGACAGACAGTTGGACATGGTGAAACTATAAGGGTTCCTTGTTTAATACGGAACCCTAAAAAGGGTGTATGTAATGTCACAGTCTTCGAAGCGATAACGATAGTAGTTGTGGTAATAGACCATTTATGTTTCAGAATTTTGTTACAGAGCAATTACTTTTATACCTAAGCACGTGTCTATATAGAGCACAGATAATCAAATCAATCAAATCAAAAGTCATTTATTCAAACTAGGCTGAAAATCAGCACTTTTCGAACGTCAAAGTTACATAAGACAGTCCCCCAAAAATGCCCGCCCGTCACCACTTCCTAGTGCTTTAGCTGGGAAGAAGAAGTGGTGGAACAAACTCCCCAGCAGCACGTCTGTCTGTTTAGTTATATAAACTTGATTCTATACAAATCGTATGCAAAGTAATTAACATTACGAAACACAAAACATTGGATTAAATTACACACTATATATTGCCATACGTTAGCTAGCACGCGCCAGTATACCAACAAAACAATGAACAAACTACTGAGATAAGTTCATCCACCTGTGTTTATGTAACATCATATTAGCAATTAGTAGGTAATCAAGATGGTGGAATACCGATAACCTGTTCATTATGATTTTTATTTATTAGTACCTGTTAATTACGTCCAATTGTAATAAGATACTCTTCCTTCTGAGTTTACCTTAGCTATTACTGCCATCGGTAAAGGAAACAAGCGTGGAGAAACTTAGAATTATAGCCATATAAGTTTGAAATCGCCAACCCGTCTGGAGTAAGCGTGGTGGTTAATGCTCGTGTCTTCTCTGTATAAGAAGAGGCCATTGCCCTGAAGTGGGACAGTAACGGTCAGGGGGCCAGTCATCACCTCTTATAGCAGTATTATTTCAATATTACTTCAGCGTAAGAAAGAGATGGAGCTATAAGTCCTGTACAGCTCCATCACTTTCCCACTGTGAAGTAATATTATAATAATACTGCTTTAAGAGATGATGGTTGCCCCCCTTGTATTATTACTATCAAACAGACAGCTGTGCTGTTGGGGAGTTTGTTGCGCCACTTCTTTTTCCCAGCTAAAGCACTAGGAAGTGGTGCATGGCGGGCGTTGGGGGACTATCTTATGTAATTTTGACGTTGAAAAAGTGCTGATTCTCGCCTAGTTTGATTATATCACTTTTGATTTTGATTATGCCCAGTTTCTATGACTAACGGGTCGGTTTGCTAACCAATCGTGCCTTTTATTGAAAACTAAATATGTAGATGTTATTGACTTTAGAGGCCTTACTTTTATGTACTTACTTTAAGAAATCAAAAATCAAAATCAAAATATTTTTATTTCTACCTACATGGGCACTTATGAAACATCAGAAGCTAGGTGCACGGTTCCAATTGGTCGTTTCATATGGAGAAGAGCCGACAAGAAACTCCATGGTTACTCTTTTAAAAATAATTAGCTTTTACAATGTTTTCAAATTACACTGTTAATAGGTATGGGAGGACAGTGTAGGCCTGTCGAGATGTACCAGGTACTTAACAAAAAAAAGAAAAAATAAAAGAAAAAGGTCTACAAAATATCTAGTCTATTAAGCCTACAACGTTCTCACTAAGAGAAATGTTGTTTAAATATTCATGACAGATACAAAAGACCTCATGCCATGAAACGTAATTCAGAAAAGTAAGTATTAAATATTAAAGATCAGTAACAATATATTGATGAATAAGCTCATTTTATTTATTTTTAATTAATTTATAAAATATTATTAAAAGTTCTAAACCAATGTCTTTGGTAAAAAACGATATTATGTAATTTTACTATCGTCTTTTATTTGCTTCAAATCCGGCAATGAGTTTTCAACTAGTATTCACAGACTACACAACAAGAGCATTTCATCTCCTACAGAAATCATAGCACCTATGTCCTCTATCCAACGTGTCGACACATTCCCCGCGAAAAATGTTCTAAACGAATACTAATGAAAACGGAGCGGATCAATTAAATTCCAATCAATGAAAGCTGGAACGATATACGATTCTGTTCGTGTATTAAGTTCGAATAAACCCATTATTCGGTAGTATTTTAAATATGTACAGTGAATAAAGCCATTTTGAATTGCTCGAAATGGCAATTCAAAATGGCTTTATTCACACACACACACACACATAATCAGCCTATAATGTTCCCACTGCTGGGACACAGGCCTCCTCTGTGAGAAGGAGTGGGCCATAATCTACCACGCGGGCCCAGTGCGGGTTGGTAGATGTCACATATCTTCGATTTTTTTTTGGTTCTAGGACATGCCGGTTTCCTCACGATGTTTTCCTTCACCGTTTTGAGAGCAGTGGTGATGAAATAATTTAGACAAAGTAAAGCGCCTGTCCGGGTTCGAACCTACGACCTACAACTCGTAAGTCGCGGCCGTTACCACTGGGCCACCACTGCTCACTCAAATGGCTTTATTCACTGTACATAATTAAAAGACTCAGACGCATAGTTTTTTATAATAATTATGAACTGCTTTTAATTGCTTTCAAAGGAAATTAATTTATCTTCAATCAGCGGTAGTTAATACGGAGTGATTACTGTGCATCGAATTGTAACGGCGTTAATAATGTCACCGAATTTAAACGATTATGTTAATGATGCTACAAACTGCAGTGGATTGAGCTTTAATTTATTACATTGTAAGCCATTCATACCATAAATTGGTCAATTTGTCATTAAAAATAGGGACACATACTTTATTCATTAATCCGATTGGCAGCAGTAGTTCCAATAGCCAGGATACGACCAAAACTGTTCGAAAAGTCTACTATGAATAAGCCATAAGACATGGCACAAACGTCGCACCCACGCTCTTGCTACTTGTCACAGCGTCTAGACCACAGAACAGATCCCTATTAACATTGTCATATATGTATTTTTGCTTTTTTTTATTTCATTTATCACTCTTAAAAAGTCCCTTGTTTTAGTGGAGTCAAGAACATTTATTAAAATTCTGTTGATTTTTGACAATCTAATTTCTATATGAAAAAAAACTGCAATTCACACTTTGACACGCTCTCTTGTAATGTTGCTGATTTTCACATCCGACAATGTTAATAGGGATAGGCGAGATATTCCGCCACTAGCAAATACTTGGCAAAATGGTCATCACTGCTTCTAATTGTCATTCTGGCAAAGGAATCCGCATCGTAAATACTTAGTACTCGTCCAGTTGATTAACGTACGTGGTACGTCGTAATGTACTGGCTAGTATTTTAGATAAAAGATGTCTTCACCTACATAGGTATCCGTAGGTAAAACCTCTTATCTGGCCAAGGTCTTATTTTCGCATTCGAAAAGCAGATTTCATTTTAAGGGTTACGTAGTAATCAAGGAACCCTTATAGTTTCGCCATGTCCGTCTGTCTGTCTGTCTGTCTGTCCACACTGTATTTCAGAGACGCTAAGTCCCGGCCCGCTCCCTCTCACAGAGAGGAGGCCTGTGTCCCAGCAGTGGGAACATTATAGGCTGATTATGTAAAGTACTAGACAGCTGTAATTTGGAATAGGTATACATATTAATCACGCAGACAAAGTGCTAAAATAAAATGTTGAAAAAAAAAATTTTTGGGTACCTCCATGTACGTAATGTGGGGATGATTTTTTTTTTTCTCATCTACCCTATGGTGTGGGGTCTCGTTGGATAAACCGTTCAATCAGAAATATTGCGGGTCTGTCAACAACAATTTTTGATTCAAAGATCCACTTGCGTAATATTAAGCATTAAAGTGCTAATTTTTGTTAGAGTCAAGTGTGCCAGCTAAATAGCTGCCTACCAGCTAAATAGCTGTTTATGGAGATGTGAAAAAATTCATGGCAGTAGTACATATAATGAAATTAAAAGTAAAACTATCACGGCTAAATAGGCTTTACAAGTTAACGAGTTATAGTCGACCAACTTTTTTTTTTGTGTGTGAAATCATCAAATAACTTCTCCCGCTCTGGGCGGAGCGGGAGGGTGTGTCAGACTCTTACTGACTAAAACCCACCCGTATTCCTTCCTGTTGCCTGTGTTGCGGGGGCCTCGGTGACCCATAAGTACCTTCCCGCGACCTAGTCGACAAACTTAAATTTCCAATTGGAGAATTAACCGTGGCATATATAGTTTGTTTTTGGGATATATCATCCCAACTTCTCAACTACGGAACATTGTCCGTGGTTCAGCACGCAATTGGCCGATTTTTTTTTTCATCCTCAGTTTGGAACGAAAAACTAAGTAAATAACTACCGGTCAAGTGCTAATCGGACTGACGTTAGGGTTCTATGATTTTTTCGAGATTTCTCGAATGAGGGATATGGTTTATACTTTTACTCAAAAGCAAACACTAATAAAAAATAAAGTTTTGGATGGCATTAAGAGTAGAGGACCAAAGAAACGATGGATGGACTGTGTGAAAGATGATATGGCTAGAAAGGGGGTGACTAAGGTGACCACTAATAGAGAAACGGATATCTATGAATACAGAGGTATGGAAGAAAAACACATGGTACGCCAACCCCGGATAAATTGGTATCAGGGCAGGAGAATTATGATAGTGTTTGCCACAATAGCGGCTATAATCACAAGTATTCTATGTAATTCGACTGGCCTATTATAATTCTAAAGATAGACTGTACTGTGTAAGATATACAGATGGAAAGATGCCGTAGGCTATTTATTGGTAACTAGCTTTTGCCCGTGACTTCGTCTACGATCTAAGATGAAAAGCAGTGTATGTCCTGCTCCAGGTCATGGTGTACCCGCGTGCCATATTTCATCCAAATCCGTTCTTCCATTTTAACGTGAAAGCGTAATAAACAAACTCACTTTCGTATTTTTATTATAATATCAGTTGGTATGGAGTTTTGTTAGTACAATTTGGGAACACACCCTATGAAAGGATCAAACTTCATCTATTCATTTAAAATAATAAGACCAGAGAATCCCAGACATAAATAAGGCTGTTTGAATCGATAGTCAGCCAGTTGGGCTCGCAAGTTAAATGAGTTGAAACTTAATCAGAACAAGTTGCGGTTCGCTCCGATAGCACGTGCCTACCAATTGATCTTACATTCGTGAATTAAATTTTTGAGTAATGAAAATTAAACTGTATAATAAACTACCCACGGAATTAAAGTTTATAAATTTATTTTTTTATTTTTTTCATTTCGGACTCATAAGACACCTCCTAGTTTGGGGAGTCAAGTTTTACTCTATCTGTATGACATTTATTCACTGTAATTCATGCGACCTAGTTTTTAAGCATTGTAGAAGGTTTTGTATATATATATATATATATATATATATTTAAATTCTGATTCAGATGATTAGATAAATAAGATTTCCAAAACAGTAAGATTTACGCCTGTAGGATAATTATAAGAATTTATATGATTTTTTTTTTCTGAAAAATTTTCTTCAATAATGTAAAGTCAAATTTGCCCTATGTCGCTTAGTAAATTTTGCCTTTTTATATTTTAATAATATAAATCAGTTTAAGATCCAGCTAAAGGCATTTCTGGTGGAAAAGTGCTATAATATGTATACTTGATGAGTTTCTCAGTGATGTGTTTGTGTAACTGAGGACTTTTATAATAATAATAATAATATAATAAATCGTTTATTTTGACCAACAAACTTGATTCTATACATATTTGTACAGAATATATATATATAATTTGTATGCAAAATAAATTACATTACGCAACCCAAAACATTAAATTACTTGAATAAAAGCCTCCAGGCATAAAGTGCATACAGCTATAGCTGTAACTCGAAGTCACAAAATTATGATAAACTAGGACCATCTTGCTTTTTATTCAAGTATTAAGTCATGTAACTTATGTTTTTAGGTTTTATGTTTTATTTCTGCTTGAGTATAGTTTCCGATGATATTTTTTTTGTTGGTGTAGTAGCATGTGCTAGCTGACATATGGCTAATAATATAATGTAATGTTTTACAACAGAACAACGTTTTTTTGTAACAGAATATATATATATATCGACGGTTAAAAGGTAATTGGGCATAAGCGACATTTTAATCGAAAATGAGTTATGAATGCCATCCTACTTAATCTCTTTTTTTAAGTAGGATGGCATTCATAACTCATTTTCGACCAAAATGTCGCTTATGCCCAATTACCTTTTAACCGTCGATATATTCTGTACAAATATGTATAGAATCAAGTTTTCTAACTGAACATACAGCTGTACTGCTGGAGAGTTTGTTGCGCCACTTCTTCTTTCCAGCTAAAGCACTAGGAGGTGGTGAAGGGCGGGCGTTTTTCTTTATGTAATTTTGACGTTTGAAAAGTGCTGATTCTCAGCCTAGTTTAAATAAATGACTTTTGATTTGATTTTAGTTTTTAATTAATACATTACGATACAATGTAAATATTTTAATGAAATAAATAAATACAATGTTTTATTTCGGTAGCAAACCTTTTGTGTAAACATATTTGCTTGCAGAATTTATTAGTTTACATCACAGGATTGTCAGTTGGTTGGTTACTGTCACATTACCTACATAGGGTACATTGGCGAATTCACTGTAGTTCATATTCATCATTTTTACATTGTAACAATACACTACAGAGCAAGCCCCCTCTTCTTATATCGAATATAAGATAGGATGACTAAGTCATCCTATCTTATATTCAAGTAATTCAAAAAGTCACATCAAATAATAATTTATGTGCACACAACAAACAGAGAGAGGTAAAAAAATATACCTTACCTTCAAGAAATATTGTCTCTTTCAACTATTTTGTGGTGTCAGGTTACTAAAACGCAGCTGAATATCAGTTTCGTACTTGGAATAACTGAACTACGCAACCAATTGGGATAACGATATCCTAAAGCTGGAGCACTTATTTTATATTTTTTATTTTATTTGAAAGGTACACCAACGACCTTATTCACTATAAACATTGACATAATAATAAATACATAGGCATTGAGTTATGGTGAATGCACTTACATAAAAATAACTGCTTAAATATACGTTTTAAAAAGGTTTTTTTACTCGTAGTGAGGATAGAAACATTAATTTGAAACAAAGAACAAAACATTAAGTAAAAAACAAAATCATAATCGAAATTATTATTAGTACCTACCAAAATCAAAATTAAAACATTATGATTAAAATTAAAAATAAACAGTAAAATTTAAATTCAAAACGATAGAACGCGATAACGAGTGCAATAAGAGAACATTCCAAAATGTCAAAGTGCCAGGCATATGTATTTGACAAAAAAGCCAAAAAAAAAATAGTAAAAAAGTTAAAAGTAGGTTATAAAATTATGATTCGTCGCTAATAGTTGTAAGTTTTCTGCGAAATTGGGAAAATGTGTCCATAAATATCTATATTGTTACAGATATCCATTTTACTATAATTAGCGATTAATCCAATCAAGGGGTCATTGAGACCAAGGTTGGTTCCTTGATGAGGACAGTGCAAAAGTATTTATTTTGCGTAGAGATCTAGTTACGGTACGCCTAGGTACAGTTATATTAACTTCTGGTAATAACTCAAGTCCCTCTCACAGAGAGGCCTGTGTCAGTGAGAACATTATAGGCTGATTATGATGAGTAACTCAGGTACATCCACCAGGTTATGGATGATTTTGTAAAACAAGAGCTGATCAGAAGTGCTTCTACTTGTTAGTCTTTAGGGTTTTGCCTGTCATGAGTTGTTTATATTACCAGCAGATGTACCGGACGGGCGTGATCACTAGACGCGAAGGATGTATAGGGAGAGTGTAATGCCTATTCAGGTTTATCCCGGAAAGAGGATAAGCTTCCCTGTCCATGCAGCGCTGACCGCACCTATTGGTTCCAGATATCTTCAAGACGGCTACCGGCTTCTATGTCCGATCTTTGTATGTCTGACCTTTGTAGCTGCTATGTACCATTTTTTTTTAACGGGGGAAGGGTTTTGACTTTCTATTAAAGGTCATTTCTGACATCTGATAAAGGAGTATTAAGGAGGAGGAGTAGGCAGCCCATATATCTTGTAGTGTTTGATTTATTTTTTGTTATGTATTTTTGTGGTGTACAATAAAGTATATATAAATACATAAATAAACAGTACTAGCGGCTTTATAGCTCTGACCAAACAAAAGAAATTCCTGCGCGGGATGCGGGACGAAAGACACTCGCACCCGAGATGGAGGTGGAGGTGTTCCAACTGGCGTGAATAGTCGCCTGTCGCGTTCATTTAAACAATCCACATGCGCAGTCATGTCCCGCATCCCGCGTGGGATTCGCCTCATTGTGGCCAGAGCTCAAAGCGCTGTTTCTAGCAGAGAGAGGAATCGTTGTGTAACTAAATTGTATTTGTTGAAAATCTCGGATATTGTCTCTGCTATTTAACCTCCTTCACAATCCTAAAACGCCATCCTATTTGCGGAAAAATTTGTCCTCCGCCCGTCCTTCAGATGCGCCTTGCAGGTCGCATCTTAGAAACCTTCTTAAGTACCCTTCCCACTCCACTGACTCCTACTCCTTCTTTGTGCACGTGGTGTGGTTGTGGAATTCACTTCCGCCTGACATTAGGGACTGCCAAACTGTTGCAGTGTTTATAAGAAGAGTGAAAGAACACTATCTTTCCGCTTCGTCATAGTTGCGTATGTATTTAATATTTCAAAATCAAAAGTCATATATTCAAACTATGCTGAGAATCAGCACTTTTCAAACGTCAAAGTTACATAAGACAGACCCCCAAAACGCCCGCCCTTCACCACTTCCTAGTGCTGGGAAGAAATGGCGCAACAAACTCCCCAGCAGCACACCTGTCTGTTTAGTTATATAAAAATGATTTGAAATTACACTGTATTTTTTTTATTTATTATAGTGATATTTATTTTAGAAGTATGTACGAGTATGTATGTTATTATATTCCCATATTATTTTTTTTGTGAATTGTTTCGATTTTATGTATTCTATTTTCTCTTCTACTCTTACATACTGCGTCATCTCTTTATGAGGGCCCTATCAGAATACCAGCGCTTTTTTTTTTTTTTTGAGGGTGGGTCATCATCCAATAACTTCTCCCGCTCTGGAGCGGGAGGGTGTGTCAGACACTTACTGACTAAAACCCACCCGTATTCCTTCCTGTTGCCTGTGTTGCGGGGGCCTCGGTGACCCATAAGTACCTTCCCGCGAAGAATACCAGCGCTGCGGTATTTATTTTTTAAATATCGCAGCATTATGCTGAGATAGGAGCCTTTTTGGCGTCGCACAAGTCGTTTTTATTTATTTTCTTTGTGGTACTTTGTTTTTTATCGAACAAATATATAAATTTTGTAAGTTTTTACTTTTTTATTTCTTGTGCGTGTCCCAAATAAAATATTTTTCTTTGTTCTTTCTCTCTTTCTTATCTACTTTCCTATCACAGGTATGCTGGAAGAGATTTATTTAGCAATACGCATTACCTTTGTAAGTACTTTTCTTTTCTGTTCTTCTTTTCTGTTTATATACGTATGTGTGTACATAAATGGTTAAGTAAATAAAAAGAAACTGTTATGTAAACTTCTGTCTTCTGCTAAATTACTATCTGTTACCTACCCTGGTTTCTGAAAGCTTGCTTAAATAGCCAACATGAGAGTTAAAAGTACAGTAAAGTAGTTTAGATTTATTAATCATTGTAGACTCAATTCTAACCTCCATTTACAAACGCTCCCCTTAAATTGAGTTTCTCGTTTTCTTTTATAACTTGAGCCTCTCACGTTCGCATTACGAACCAATAACTGGTCACGAATATGACACGTAACAATATAATATAATAAGCCTTGGAAATTGGCCCGTTTCCCTCATTCCCTACCGCAGTATTTATTTCCTTAAACACCTTTTGACATGAAAGGAAATTGAAAACGGTGAATTTATGCTTAATGTGCGTTTTGGTTTTAATGGGAATCTGGATGGGAATTGGAGAAATTACGATCACAGATATCATCGATTTTCAACAAAAAGATTTTGGTGTGAGAAGATTAAGAATAGAGGAAGAAAATTATAGCTGATAGAAATGAAGATGTCATACAATAGTCAAAGGTATGCTAATTGAATATATAGCGATAAAGATCCATAGGTATGGGCATCCCTAATCCTTGTCATGTTATGTCAATCAACTCAACTGTCAAGTTTTTGCATTCACACTTACCTAGCTTTTTTTTGTTTGGGAAACTATCAAATAACTACTCCTGCTCTGGGCGAAGCAGGAGGGTATGTCAGACTCTTACTGAATAAAACCCACCCGTGTTCCTTCCGTTTCCGTTGCGAGGGGCCTCAGTAACCCTTTCGTACTTTCCCGCGACCCCAGCAGACACTTACCTACATACATATCTATTTTAATTAAGAAAACTAGAAGATTCGAGTAATGCGACTTAGTAAATTTATTTACCACCAAACAAGATAGGTACCTAAGTACTTAAATGTTTTACTGAATCTCTTAGTTTACCTAGCCACATACAGGCAATAGAAATAACATTAGTGACATGACATGCAGACGAACGAGAAAGCTTTTGTATTTGAAAAGATTTGCATAAGAGAAGATCTCTTGCCAGCATCAAAGTGCCTGCTCTTCTTGAGCTAACTGGCATTGTCAGAGATGATGAAAAAAGACCTGATGGTGTGTCTTTGGTTCGGTGGAGTTTTAGACGGATGCTTGTGTGGGAAGCTTCTGTGTAGACACACTGGCACCTCCAACGGACTATTTCTAAAGCGGGTGCAGCGGCAGTAAATCCCGAAAATCTGAAACTTATGAAATATGGAGGCCTTGGCAGAAAATACAAGTTTATGCCCTTTGGCGTCGAGACCCTCGGTCCGTGGGGTCCCAGTGCACATAAGTTATTTGCGGAAATCGCGAAACGTCTAGTTGATGTAACTGGTGACCGAAAAGCAGGCGGCTTTCTCCCGCAACGCATCAGCATTGCAATTCAGCGAGGAAATGCCGCCAGCATCCTCGGTACAGTGCCTCGAGGGCCTTTTTTAGGTTTAACTTAGGTTTAATTTAATGTAGTTAATGTTAATAATCATCTTGTAGTTTGGTTATGTAAACAAATATGTTTTTTACTTGCAAGACGGATGGAGTTTAAGAAGATTAAGAATAGAGGAAGACTAAAGAAATTATGGCTGATAGAGATGCATGCAAGAAAAAGCCATGCAATAGTCAAAGATATGAAATTATCCTAATATTAAAGCAGGCGTCTCCTCATTCTATCGTTTGGAGAAGGAACAAACATTGTTCATCACACTAGATTACTGTGTGTTGATTATTTCAAACTCTATTTCCATGATGCTTTTAATCATCAAAAGTACTATCGGACAATAAAACTATGCTGCTAATTTTACTATCATCATAACCTAAGTGAATTATTCAATTATATTATAATTAACAATTGATAAAAATGCGAAAGTGAGCTTGTTTGTTTGTTTATTACGCTTTCACTCTAAAACGGCTGAACAGATTTGGAAGATATTTGGCATGTGCCAAATATCATTACAATCTGTTCAGCCGTTTAGTAGACTATAGACTAGGGTAGACTATAACCTGGATAAGAACATAGGATACTTTTTATCCTGATACTCCTACGAGATCGAGAGTTATGCGGGTGAAACCGCGGGACGCAGCTAGTTACCAATAAATCTTTGTAACCAATCCATGAAATTCTAATAACCTGCGACCTCTAATTTATACACTGTCTCGGTTATAATTGGTTAGCTGTGCAATTACTTGGCAAATTGACTACAGATATGGTCAATAATACTGAAGATCTCTATCTAAACTAATATCATAAAGAGAAAAGTTTTGATTTTTTCGTTGTTTGTTTGATAAACTCAATAACTTCTGCAACGATTTTAATTTTTTTTTTCACATATAGTAAGTTACATTATCAGCAAGTAACATGGGTTGTATTTTATTTTCAAAAAAATTGAGATACCTACGAAAATTACAATAATGTAAACCAAGGTATTAAAAATTTGCCCACAAAAGGCATTATTTGGCGTGCGCTTTAAAAACTATTGATGATACACAAATTAATGTTCTACTTGTTTATAGTACTTATCATTACCCACAAAAACATCCGCGAGGCTTAGATATGTTTAACTATAATACTTAAGTCACAGTAACTGTTTCTTGTTTAGATTAGTCAATCAAAACACGGGTAGAATCGAAAGACGATGATATTCGTATCATGATATTATCCTTATCCAACTAAATAGTTTCATAATCAAATTTGATTATATAATTGTAAATTCCTTTTTAAATTATTCGAATCGCACCTTTCGTTTAGAAGTTACGACGGGTATAAAAATGCTAAAAGTAAGAAAAATGCCGCGGTATGAGCGAACAGCCCTACGCTTAGTCTATTAGTTACTAACACATTTTATTTTTTGTGGAATAACACGTATGATTTAGTACTTTTAATCCCAGTAGTAGGTACGTGCCCGTGGGATATTTTCCGACACCCACGCGGGCAAAACCACGGGCAAAAGCTAGTTACTAATATAGTTTATTATGCTGCAAATGAAAACTGACCGGTAGTAAATAATTATAAGCCCAACATCATCATATTTCTTCTGAAATAATCTTTTTACAGTAGACCATACAGTCAAGAAAATTAATTGTTAAGCAAAACACCCTACATAATCAGCCTATAATGTTCCCACTGCTGGGACACAGGCCTCCTCTCTGTGCGAGGGAGTGGGCCGTAATCCACTACGCGGGCCCAGTGCGGGTTGGTAGATGTCACATGTCTTCGATTTTTTGGTTCTAGGACATGCCGGTTTCCTCACGATGTTTTCCTTCACCGTTTTGAGAGCAGTGGTGATGAAATAACGTATACAAAATAAAGCGCCTGTCCGGGTTCGAACCTATGACCTACAACTCGCGTCGTTACCACTGGGCCACTGCTCTCACCCTACGTCCATTAACAACTGTCAAAGAACTCACAAATCACAAATGTCAGTTGTAATTTGAATATACGGTCTACGAACAGTTTAAGTGGTAACCAATTTGCTTAAATATTAATTTCCCTGACTTTACTTCTATTAATTAGGTTTACAAATAGTGTCAGTTAATCATTTATGTATATTTTATAAAAAATAACTTAGCATTCTTTTAATGCAATTACACGTACCATTTTAAAAGAGTATCTTTTCAAAGAACCTGTTAAGCTTTAACTGTTTTTTGCTAAAAATAGTAATCAATCCAAGTGGCTTAATACACCTGCGATGCGAAAATAATTATGCGAAACCGCTAAACGAATTCCGCTGCGAAACATTACTTTCGAATAGCGGATCATGCGAGTCAGTTGAATTGTACCAATCGGAACAAAATGTCGTTGCTTTCGACCTAGTATAAGTGGATTTGTTTTTCCGTAATTTCAACACCCATTTTACCCAAAAACACATAAGTTTCGCTTTAAAAACTTGTCGACTTCCACAGGTACGTGCGAAACAAACGCGGCACCGCAACAAAATGGCGGGCTGAGCGCAGAGGTATATGTAACCGGCGGTGTAGCAGATCGGCGAAATCGCGCGGGAAAGAGATAGAATCATAACCAAATCTGTACGTGAGAACAGGCAGTTTCCCTACGGTTTCGCTTGTTGTACAACGGATAAGTCAAGACGAAATTACTGCCGTTTCGCTGCTATGGTTTCGCGGCGGAGGTGTGATACCGGCGTCACCAATGCAATTCGTGTCTCATGAAGATTTTGAACACAAAATGCGATGAAATGCAACATTCTGAAGAAAATTAAATTACCTTGCAAGAAAAAGTAGCAGGTGGGAAAAAGTAGCTTGAAATAGATACTCGCTGCGTTGTTTTCTAGGGTTCCGTACCTCAAAAGAAAAAAAACGGAACCCTTATAGGATCACTCGCGTGTCTGTCTGTCTGTCCGTCTGTCACAGCCGATTTGCTCCGAATCTGCTGAACCGATTAAGTTGAAAATTGGTACACATATGAAATTCTGTGACCCAAATACGCACATATACGAGTAACATAAATTAATTATTTTTGAATATGAGGGTCATTTTTGGGGCCAAATAAGAAAAAAAAAAAGTTTTTAACTGTATCGTATGACATATCAAATGAAAGGGCTTATTATGGAGGTCGCAGATATGTTTTTTTTATAATTTCAAAATAAATTGTTTTAAAGTTATTTAACAAAAATTATGAAAATTGACCATTGACCACAAAAATTTAGGCTCAGTAGTTTCGTTTTGGAAAAAATACAGAAAACAGTTCTATACTTATAGATTACAGGAAAACCTATAAGAAGTCTATGGTGTTAAAAAAAAATAGTAAGTAAATCTCTCAATATTGTGCGTACAAACTTACATTTGAAGTTGGAATGTATGGAAGAACACGTTTTTCAACCACAATGTTAAGTTTGTTCTTGGGATAAATTCATTCCAACTACAAAAACAACGGAACCCTTCATTATGCGTGGTCCGATACGCACCTGGCCGGTTTTTGTTAACAGTTGGCTGCTTCCTATTCATTTACCGTCGTTCTTTTAAACAGGAAGCACTCAAGGTACGACAACATTGGAGAAATTAAAAATAAATGTTTTTTATAACGGAATTCAAAAAAGAAGGAGGTTCTCCATTCGTTGGCATCTTTTGTGTGGATATTTAGCGAGAATTATTGAGTGTGTAATTATGTTCATAATTAAAATCACTTAGTAAAATGTGTCTTTATTATATCTTAAAAAGTGAATTAATTTAGATTATATTAAAAACGACTATGATTTTTTCCACAAAAGGGATGAATGAAACGCAATTGCATGCAGCTGAGATGAGAATGCTAAGAGGGATGTGTGATGTGACACGAATGGATATAATAAGAAATGAGTACATAAGAGGAAGTCTGAAAGTGGCACCGGTGACTGAAAAGTTTTGCGGAAATCGGTTGTCATGGTATGGGCATGTGATGCGGATGAATAAGGGAAAATGTCGCCAGGAAAGTTATAAGTATGAATTTCGATGGCTATAAGAGTAGGGAAAGACCAAAGAAATGATGGATGGACTGTGTGAAAGATGATGGCTAGAAAGGGGGTGACTACCGAGATGACAACTAATAGAGAAGTTTGGAAGAAAGGGACATGTTGCGCCGACCACAAATAAATTAGGATAAGGGCAGGAGAATTATGTGATGCTGTAATTTTCATGTTCGTTATTTTGTAGCTACACTTGAAGTCGAAGACCTTCGTGTGTCTCGCTGACAACTAAATAACCATTTTCCATTTACTGTTTTACATTACATTGTTTTACGTTGCATTTCATCTTATTATTAACCTACTTAAGTCACACAATGTATCCTCCAAAATACACCAAGAATGTCGAAAGATCCCCAATATCGTAAGTTATTTACTTTCTGATTCCTGTGAAGCCGGCAAAGTCCCAATCGTCACCCGCTGAGCTAGCGTAGCGTAACGCAGCGTAGCGTAGCATAAGGCCTGATTCGCATTTGCGCAATTACCTTCACGGTGGCGAACGGGTGTAGGTACACGAACCAAAATAACGCGAACCTGCCCTACATACCAGCGGAGCGTTTGTAGTACTTGCAAGTTAAAAGCAGTGAGCGGGGAGATATTTTAAAGGTCTAAAAGATGTGCATATTTTTTACTACTGATAAGTCGTTTCTAAATCTGTTATCTTGTCCAGTAGCAGAGCTATAAAGACCTCGTGAGTAGCGTAATAGAGTATATTCAAAATCTAATTAGCGTTTTTTACTGCCTCGTTGGTCTAGTATTTGCTAGCGCTACTGCAGAGCTTGAGGTCCTGGGTTCAATTCCCTGGTCGGCCAAGTGTTATTGGGTTTTTCCACCTGGAATTTCTCATTAGCAGCCCGGAGACTGGATTTTTTGCCCGGTTGATGGCAATAGGCTCGCCCCCTATTACATTGGACTTAAACATAACTGGCGAAATGTGTGTGTACTACAGGTACTCGTCTGCCCAACCCTTCGGGGAAACAAGGTGTGATGTTATTTTATGTTATTCGTGGATTTTTAAATTAATTGTTACACCTGATTCATTTCTCAATACCGTGCGAGTTTGATGTTGTTTAAAGAGCATCAGTGCATTTCGTGGCTTTTTTTTATTTGCGTTGATTTCGTTGACAGTGTTTGCCTTTTTGCAAACACTTTCTTAAATAAGTACTTAATCTATATCTTCAATTTTCGAGACTTGACACGCGGAGAAACAAAACTCCAGCACACAAAAGCCAATCAATTTACCCACGTACAAAAACCGCTCATTGAATTTTCCAACATCCACGCTCGCCGCTTTTCACTTGTCCCACTCACCAAAAAAGCAGTGTGTGCCGGTAGCGTAGGTGACCCATCTGCATCGATTAAGCAGTACGGAGCCATGACACTGTTTAGTGTGCGCGCCGCTTTAAAAGCAATGCCGTACGCGCCCCGCTAAATGGTTTAACTATTCAATTACTAGAGTTCGGTAGGCTTGTAGGCTTTAAAGGTAACTTTGAACGCAGTACTAGTTTATGATACTCGTAATAATATATGTACATATCACGATGTTTACTATGCAGTACAAGCAACATCTCGGTTTTTGGTGATACACTTCTATTGTTATATCCAGTGAGTACTGATGTAGGATGATATGTATCCTCCAATAGAAGATTCCATAAATGCCCACCCACACAATGTTTTGAAATGACCAACTACCTTCATCTTTCTGACAGACATCTATCAGACACTTTTGAACTGTCAAGGGGTCGGCTCTTGACAACTCAAAAGTAGATAGGAACAAGATAGGGTGGCGGGTTTGGTAGCAGTGCGCCGCGCGGAGAGGCGGTGAGCGCGCGTACGCGCGGATGAGCGGCGAGCGCGCCTAAAAAAGTGCAACACACCCTTATCCCACAGACATTTGCGCTGTAATGCGGTATCTCGTGTGCCAAGCGTCGCTCTACCGCGCGCTGTTCCGCACGGAGGGGCGGAAGTGGCGCGAACGCCGCTCGTCCGTACGGTCGGGTGGCGTACATGTGTGAAATACTTAATTGGATTGAGTTTGAGCACATAAAACACCATTATGTATCATTAAATTCGAGCTAAATTATCTTTGTTATGTGCACGAATTTCAGTGGCAATAAACCAATTTTTCTTTCTTTCTTTATAAAATTTTCTGTTGACACTGTCCCTATAAAAGCCCGCTATATACTCCATCTTCCCCAAATACGGTTCACGTATTTACTTTACGAAAAAAAGAAAACTGTATTACATCAAGCTTTAGCAGGATAGAAGAACATTGACGTAATACTTTGAAATAAACATGCAAATATAGATTGTAACTACCATAAACTACCCATAATCAAATCCTACCCCACAGACGCCTTACCGGTAAGGATCTCGACAGCGTAATAAAGGGATAAACAGCGACGTTCAGAGGAGAAGATCTTTAAAAATTGTCTGCAGGCGCTGGTAACCGTTTCCGTTTTCAATAAAAAACGACAAGCCTCCCAGGTTGAGGAGGAAAATAAACGGCATGGACTTTTTAGAAATTGTACAGACAAAATTGTACTTAAAGATAAGTAAAAAGCGATGGGTTTGTTTTTTTTTTAATATATATGTTCGTTGGATGCTATGTTATAATGTTTTCTAAAGTAATAAAGTATGTAGGGTGTTTTTTTTTAACGAATTTCCTTTTTACACGTTATACTTTGCAGGCTTGACTGAGACATAAACAGGAAAAAGTGAAACATTTTGACCATCACGACACTTTTTTTACGTAACAAAAGTGTCGTAGCTGTCGAAATTTTACAATTTTTTTGGAACGAATTTCCTTATCACACGTTATACTCTGCACTCTTGGCGACTGAGAGCTAAACCGGAAAAAGTGAAACACTTTGACCATCACAACACTTTTGTTACGTAACAAAAGTGTCGTCACAGTCAAAAAGTTACACTTATTTCGGTCTAGGTCTTACTTTTAGCAAAGTTCCAACCGGGTGTCCCACGACACCTATCGTTGTGTTTGTTAACATTAAGTAACCACAATTTCAATGAATACACACGCTGTGACGATCCCAAATGAATTGTGATAAGGACAAGGGAATTATGACTAGGGAATTAAGACTCGTGCAGACTAGCGCGACACCCCGGGCGCGTAAGTCAGTAATGCCTGTCGCGCCCGCGACATCGCTCCAGTCTACGGGAGCCTTAATCTTTCTGCGTCACTGACTATCTGCCTACTAACTTACTTTGAATAACATACCGCTGGTCTTGTTATCTTTTTTTTATTAATTTATTTATCAGCTATCGCGGATAACACAGTTTCGTTACAGGTGCGAGTTTTTCAACCCTTGTAAATGTTTTCTCATGATTTCTATTCACAAGCACAACTTTCTCATCAGTGTGGAATATTGGAATATACTTAGCGCACAATTAATCAAAAACGAATAGGACTACATTGAATTTATACGATAAATGCCAAAAATAACTAAAACCCAAATTCTTATTAATGTGGGGACTATTCAATCGAATTATTTAAACACATGAGTCGATTTGAACAACTCGATCAATCTAATAATCCAGATTGATGAACATCGATTTGTATGGTATTGAAAAAAGCTTTTTAGTTTTATTTCAGTCTTTGGAAATCGTTTCATGTGGGAGTGATCTAATAAATTATACCTTTCATTTACTCTGAGGGCTTTTAACACATACATTTTTCTTCCCTTTGGGTTTGGACGGCAAAGTGTTACAGTAATGAGAAATAACTTAAACTTAATGATAAACAATTTTGAGTTATGTCTAATACTTACAGATAAATGTAGAATTAACTTTTTAACCGCAATTACGACCCATTTCCTCACTTGGAACAGTGACACTGAACACTATTGATTTCACTTTTTTTTTGTGTTTCAGGAACAGTTGCCAAATAAATGTTATTATTTATTTTTCTTTCTTTACAATAAAAATCTGTGTATTAATAATCTTCTGGTAGAATTTAAGTACCTACCTACCTACTAATAAGTACATTAGTTTACAAGTTGTTTGTATACTAAGACTAACCCAAATGGACTAATGAAATGAAAATGGTCTGAATTATAATTTTTTTCTTTTTATTATTTCTTTCTTACCCAACCAACACTAAACATCTTTTCCTGGTCAATTCGATATTGTGATATCGAATTCGCACAAAAAAAAAACAACAAAGAAACAGCAATTCTGCTACCATTCTCTCCTATCCCAACTATCCGTCAGTCCCACCTTTTAATACACCAAATTGCTTCAAAAACGAAAACAGCGAAGCATTTCAGCAAATACGTATCTTATTTTTCATTAAAAACCCCAGCTATAAAGCGGGCTATTCACGAACAGTCGGCTGGCCGACAATAATCGCGACAATAGTGTCGTATTGTGCTTGCTACGGAGTTTCAGACAATGCGACTTTCGTTACGAACGCTCATTTTTTTTTGCAACGTTGAGTGATGCGATTGTTGTAGCGTTTTTAGGGTTCCGTAGTAAACGAAGGAACCCTTATAGTTTCGCCATGTTTGTCCATCTGTCTGTCTGTCTGTCCCCGCTGTAGCTTCGAGACACTTAGTACTAGAAAGCTGCAATACGGCATAAGTATACACATTAATCACGCCGACAAATTGCTAAAATAAAATCAAAAGAAAAATTTTTTTTAGGTTACCTCCCTTGCACATAATGTGGGGATGATAATTTTTTTCTCGTCTACCTCATGGTGTGGGTTGTCGTTGGACAGACCGTTAAAAAATATTGTGGATCTGTGAACACTCCTTTTCGATTCGAGAAACCGCTTGTGTAATATTAAGCAAAAGTGCTAGTTTTTGTTAAAATCAAGTGCTAGCTGGCAGCAAAATGGTTGTTTAGTTGCAGTTGGAGAATTGAGCGTGGCATATATCGATGTATCGGAAAACATGTTTTTCAACTACAATGTTAAGTTTGTTTTTGGGATAAATTGATCCCAACTACCCTACGGAACCCTTCATTTTGCGTAGTCCGACATGCACTTGGCCGGTTTTTACTGTTATAATGAGAATAAAATGTTCGAAAACGTACCTTAGTAGTTCTTTTGCTTAGCGTTTGTTGAGTGTGTTGAAACACGTAATGTTCCACTGCAAAGCATAGGCCTCGCATATCATCACGCATGCTCGTCGTACAGAACGTGAAGTCTCGACATAGATAGCGATCGCTTTACGTCCCAATTCAGTCGCAAAGTCTTAATGGGGCCTCTAGACGGTCAAAATTGCTTAGCAAGATGGTGAGTGTGTTCGTCCTGCAGGCCCAAGACACAATATTATAACGAAATGAAAAGAGTATCCATGAAGTTTTTTGCCTTTTCTTCTTCATAAGTAGATACCTACTACACTTTGGAATGGTCAACTAGCTTCATATTTCTGACTCTTTGACAATTCAAAAAAGCTTATAAAAGGTTTAATTGAAATAAATGCTTTGTGTTTGAGTTTGAGATAAGTGTTCCTATTTTGTCATTTGACTACGGGACCCTAAAAACCACCGTCGAATATATTGTGATTCCACATTTCCCTTTCCATTGATTTATAATGCCAAAAAACGCGAACTAAAAGGTATAAACAAGACATTGATGTTGATTTTTTCCGGTGTTCGTATAACCGGAGTCACACGTCATTGATAAATCATTTTATATCTGTAAGTAGGTTTGTACAACACCCATCAATCATATTTAAAAAAAAAACCGGCCAGGTACGTGTCGGACCACGCACAATAAAGAGTTCCGTAGTTGGGATCTCTTGGGACGAATTTATTTCAAAAAGAAACTTAACATTATGGTTGAATAACCTGTTCTCCCATACTACGATATATGTATATCACGATCAACAACTGCAAATTTAAGTTGGTCGACTGTAACTCGTTAACTTGTAAAGCCTGCTTAGCCCTGATAGTTTTCCTTTTAATTTCATTATATGTATATGCCATGAATTTATTCATATCTCCATAAACAACCATTTAGCTGGCAGGGAGGGGACACTTGACTCTAACAAAAATTAGCACTTTAATGCTTAATATTACGCAAGTGAATCTTTGAATCGAAAAGTGGTGTTCACAGAACCGCAATATTTTTGAACGGCCTATCCAACGATATCCCACACCATGGGGTAGACGAGAAAAAAAATATCATCAACACATTACTTGCAAGGAAGGTAGAATACAAAATAGGCCAAAGGACACGAAATTTGCCTTTCCCTCAACTGTCCTGCCGAGGTTCGCGAGCATTACTGCTTCGCAGAAGGAGGTGACGGCTGACCATGTCCTCTCGCTCCGTACCATGGCTTGAACCAAGGCTGGATCGGCATGTCCTAGAACCAAATATTTGAAGACATGTGACATCTACCAACCCATACTGGGCCCGCGTGGTAGATTACAGCCAACTCCCTCTTTGGAGAGGAGGCCTTAGTCCCAGCATTAGAAATATTATAGGCTGATTATGATGATGATGAAGGGATCCCTCCCTTCATCATCATAATCCTACCCCATTCTTATATATTTTTATGAGCCGTTCTTAATGTAATTAGTGTCATTGAAAATAGACAGAGTGAAACATTCTTATTTACGGTTTATGTACGATAATTCTAGATAACCAATATATTTTCGGAAAGTACTCCTTAACACCTTTGACACCAAACACGATTTTTTTTTACTTTAGCTCTTTATTCTTCTATAAGCCGCCATGTTGGATTTTATGTGACGTCATATATCCTATAACCCGCAAAAGAAGATGAAGCTTCCAATGATACCTCGTTTGTCAAAATACGAGTAGTTTAGGAGTTATGATCAGGTGAACATACATATGTACCTACATACAAAGCCTGTTAAAATCATAATCCTCGTTTGTCTTTGTCGTAGTCAGGTAAAACTGCAAAAAATTCAATATTATTCCTCGAATCAAGATATCTGGAGTTGGACAAATCACCTTTAACTGAACATTTTCTTCCCTCCAACATGCATTTCTTCACACCCTTTCTCTTTCTAACAAGAAAAGCTCCTTGAAACCCAATCATAGCACCAATCAATCCTTATTTCCTGCCCTATTAGCCTACAGGTGATCCAACTGCGGTTATTATTTTTACCTAACTAATCGGAATCTAGAATGACCTACATCCTTCACTCTTCAATGGTAGATCTAAAATTAATTAAGGGGATTTAGGACATAGAGTACAAAAATTGATTTTAAATTCAGTTAGACCACGATTAATACAGCTTCAAAAAAAAAAAATAACCGTATCTCTACGTTGACGTCGTGGTGGGGCTTGTGCGCTCCGAACTCTGATCCCCTTATTCATAAAAACTTAGCATGCCTATTTTAGTTAAAATAGGTTTTGTCACTTTCTAACAAACACAGAGGTCAAAGGGACAAATAAGGACAATTGAACTTTAGCAGCATTTTAACTAAAATAAGTTTGATCGACGTTTATGAATAAGAGCCTTAGTCTGTACCGGTAGAGTTTACTTTACCGAAATAGGTCTTGGGTGACGACCCAGACCATGAGAGACCCGCAGAGTAGCATGTGGCGAGCTTTTGGGTAGTAGCGACCCCACGGACCCTATCTCCCGGGAGATATCTTGTTACTCATTCCTGGCTTGCGTTTACAAGGTCCCACCTCTTTCTTGCCTTTACTGGCCAGCTTTAGTGGAGATTCGCAAGAACAAACGTGCTCCGAAGGAAGTATTTAAAATCAAAATATTTTATTTCACATAAACCTACATGGGCACTTATGAAAAGTTAGAAGCTAGATGCACGGTTCCAATTGGTCGTTCCCTATGGAGAAGAACCGGCAAGAAACTCCACGGTTAGTCTTTTAAAAATAATTGGCTTTTATTATGTTTTCAAATTAATGTTAATAGGTATGGGAGGATAGTGTAGGCCTGTCAAGAAGTGCCAGGTACTTAAATAAAAAAAAAAATAGTCTACAAATCAATAGACTGTAGTCTATTAAGCCTACATCGTTCTCACATTCACAAAATATAACATCCTGTCCACAAAAGCCACTAATAAACCATTGAAATTAAAATTGTAGGTATGTAATCTCAAATAATGAAAATATTATGTCAAAGAAGTATGTAAAAAAAAACACTTCGTAATTTGGGAGTTATGCCGTTAATGAGGTACTATCGGCCAATCTTCCGCATGCTCACCTCTAAGGCGATAATCGTATAGCACGGCTCACGACTCGATCGCCCGATGCAAGCGTTTTGGCCAATGGGATGCATGAAGCGTATTTTAGCCGTGTTTGTATTAATGTAATTATGTATAGTGTGTGTGACAGTCACACTAGGCGCGTGCTATGCTCACTTGTTTGTAAGACATTTTTTTAATGGGCACGGCCAGCGAGAGCGCTTTATGAATTGTTATTGTTGACAAGAAGTAATTTCGTACTAATATCTTCCGTTTGGTTTAGAAAATGTATTATTGGTATTGCTATACGCGTACCCTAAAAAAACTTTATTTAGCATTTTTGTTTACCACTTTGCCAAATTACAGCTTTCTAGTAAGAGTCTAAGAGCTAAGCCGGGGACAGACAGACAGACAGACGGTCATGGCGAAACTATAAGAGTTCCTTGTTGACTACGGAACCCTAAAACGAAGCAAGTTACGTAGTTTTGTTAGAAATTGTCATTTGCAATCTCTTTCTTTTATTGCTGTTTTGATTAAAATAGCAAAATTACTTACAGTAGTATTTGAACCATTACTTGGCGCAGTTTATACAATGTTATCAGATTTTTTATTATTGCTGTCGCAACTTTTGCAACTGCAATAAAAATAAGTTCATTATCTAAGCACCATTGTTATTCAGTGGGAACGTCAGAACATCTGGTTAAACAATAGATCGGCTATATAGAACGGCCATAAAATACGGTCGCAAAAAATTACGAAATATTTCTTCAACACACTTGCTTGTAAAGTGACTCAGAAATTCAGCTTATTGTATAGAAGTATTTTTACTTTATATTTCTTTTTTCAATATACGCAGTTTTTGTCCAAAAACAATGAATATTTTTGAGAAAAAAAAATTCGTTACATCAGATAAATCAATCATCAAAATTATCATCATTTCATAAAATTATATATTTTTCACTACATATTAACCTTAATTTGCTTATTCAAAACATTATTTTGTTTATTATATTTTTTATATAGGCTGTTTAGCGGTTTTTCCAGCGCCTTTATTTACACCTGCGGCGCGCGGGATAAACAAAACAAGCGCGGTATTTTCCAGAAATACTTGTTAACGTTTTCATTGTGTGGTTAATTATTATCAAAAATGTTGACTTCAATTAGGAAAGAAGAGCGAAGAGCAACGCGTAGATTTAACCCCCCGGAAATACTAATCTAGGCACGAAACGCTAGTGACAGCCTGTTGCCTGCAAAATCTAGAGAGAAATACCTAGCGGCGTACGAAACTAATAACAATACCAGTCTCTTTTTTTCCTCTCAAGTTGAAAACCGTCGTATGAAACGCGCACACACTCGACTCCCTTATCGCGCTCGCTCGCCCTCGGCTCGCGCGAATAATACCGGCTCGAGTGCAGTGAGTAACCAACATACCACACATATTTATATTTTTTGTTACACGCCCTATACTCACACAAATTCATATTGTCTCTAATTGGACGAAACCAGGAAGGGGTGTGGTTTGTCACTAGCTGCGCTTGCCGCAGAAATATTTTCTAAAGTGAGCATGCTTAAGTTTTGCCAATAGTACCAGGGAAGCCACATGTGCAGAAGGAATTTTTGCCAAACTTCCTTGTCTTCAACGTAGTCTTTAATCTTGCAATATGCTTTTTGGATAAGAACACGTTTGATGTGGATATTGAACTTGCTTTCGCTAAGTTATGTAACCGACATTGGCATCTTGTTATAAAAGCGGATTTTGTTGATAAGAAATTATTTGCTTGTTTTTGTTAATCTAAAGGGTATCATAATTTCATGTTTACTGTGTGTACTTATATTATGGAAATCGCTTCTTATTTTGAAAAGTTTTTGCGATACATATAAAATAATTTGTAAGATATAAAGGTAAGGCAGAGTTAGTACATCAACTTTTTTGAATTGGATTCTAAGGGACTCACGAGGACCCGCTCTATAGATCGCGTGGAATGCCCTCTTTTGTAAAATTAAAATTGAGTCTACGTCAGCTGCCGATCCCCACAGCAGAATGCCATAAGACATAATACTGTGGAAATAAGCAAAATATACTAACCTAGCTGTGGCTATATCAGTCAACTGCCTTATTTTTCTTACTGCATATGCAGCTGCACTTAATGTACCTGAAAGAGCTCCAATATGGTCGCCCTATTGCAATATTGAATCTAGAGTAATTCCTAGAAATACAGTTTTCGTAATGGCATCTAGTTTCTTGCTATCAAGTTTTAAACTACTCGCATAAAGTAAGAGATTATTAGCTGCGAACCCATTCAAACGAACAGCCACACTATCGTTGACATATAAGATATCAGAGTCTTTTCTATCTATTTTAAAAATAAGATAAGTGTCATCAGCGAATTTCTATTCGCTGGCTTACGTATCGGATATAATTCTTTATATCCGATACGTAAGCCATCGTGTAAGGAAGATCATTAAAATAAACTATAAATAGGAAAAGGCCAAGAATTGAACCTTGAGACACACTCGTCTTTACTAGAGACCCTGAAGACGTCGCCCCGTTAACGTTTGCTTTTGCTGCCTGTTTGATTGATAGGAAAGAACAAGTTTAGCAGCTTGTCCTCGAATTCCGTAGTGAATTTACAGATCAGTGATTTATGGTCAACGCATTCAAACGCTTTTGAGAGGTCACAGAAGATGCCAATTGCATCCTGGACTTCTCACAGGATTCCAAAATGTGACTGATGACTTTTACTCCTGTGTCAGTCGTCGACGTACCTTTCGGGAAACCTAACTAGCGACTATATAAAATCCCATTTGAATTAAAATGTGACAATATCTGGTCTATCATGATTTTTTCATATATTTTACTCAATGCTAGTAACACGAATATAATTCATCATTCATCGAGGGATCATTCTTACTAGGTACCCGATTTGAAAATTGGTTCTACTTTAATATGGTTCGTTAAATCAGGAAACGTACCGCTGTATAAATATTGATTAAATATGCCTTTAAGGACAAAAGCTATTCTATCAATAATGTCTCCAAGAACCTTAACGGAAATCCCTCAAAAGTTTTCAGTATGATTCCAGTAAGATGCTGGTTGGGATCTTGACCGTACTTCAGAGATTATCCTGATAGCCGTGGAGTACCCCTACCCACTCCCACTCCCACACCTCCAAATACACTCCTAAAGCACTTCAGAAGTGTCGCCCCCTACTCACTACGACACTATGTGCTAGCAACAGTTTCCGGGGTCCTTTGTAGAGCCCCTGGCATTTTATCGTATATTACATAACATTGATCAGGCAGGGGACATAGTCCTCCCATAGTTCTAGGTAACCAATCCACTGTAGCCCCCAAACCCCCCAATATGTTTTAGTTCCATGTTCTGCAATAGTCTTGCACCAACCGGGGTTTGTCCTTGGCTGCACTTGCATAGTGTTAAAAGGATAATTGTCGGTTGGTGTCTCATTCCATTTAAAATTGTCTAAGAGGCCTCCACAAATTGGCTTCGGCCCCTCGTAAGCCTTCCACAGCACCGCGACCCAGGGTCCCGAGATATGTCAAAGACAATTTAAATAATAATAAATCATTTAATACAGGAAACAAAGACCCATAACATAAATACCTTATAGACTCAGACATCAATCTGCCTAACCTTTTCCCAACTATGTTCTGGTCGGCTTCCAGTTTAACCGGTTGCAGCTAAATACCAGTATTTTATATGGAGCGACAGCCAACCTGACCTTCACAAACCAGTAACTGGGTAATACGATACCTCATGAGAAGAATGGTTGTCAGACTTTCAGGCTTCAAACTCAAACTCAAAGCATTTATTTCAAATAAACCAATTACAGGCACCTTTGAATTGTCAAGGGTTCGGTTAGTCAGTCAGAAAGATGAAGCTAGTTGCCCATTCCAAAGCCTAGTAGGTACCTATGGAGAAGAACGGGCAAGAAACTCCACGGACACTCTTTTAAATCAACGTATTATGGTTACAAAATATTGTTTACATCATTCATTTTGAAATTATACATGTGACGTTCTCACATGTATAATTTCAAAATGCAAAACGTAAAAGCGTCCGTAATAAAAAGATTACAACAAAAAAAAAGCAATTCAACAATTAAAATTAAAATAAGCCGTGGCAGCTAAGAGATGACCAGTCTCTACTGACGGCGCCCGTTCACGAACATGACGCGTGGATCAGCGCCATTCAGCTCAACCATTTTGAAGGGAGCTAAATGATCCAACACACTTCTGACGATCCCTAACGACTGTCAAAGATCCACAAATGATAACCGAGACCAACGGCTTAAAGTGCTTTCCAAGGCTCGTATGAGTTTCGGTAAAGATGGTCACCCATACACCCGTGCGGCTGATATTACTTAGCCATGATCTCCTCAAATACCTTATACGCCAATAGACATAATTATAAAAACATCGGTCGTGCTGTAACCCTGTGACGTCCCTGTAACGTCTGTACACAATTCCTACCTGCCAACACTCTGAGCTAAGGAAGACAGCCTTCTGCATTGCGGGAACCTGGAAGATGACGGTCTTACAAAAATTAGGCCTGGTTGACTTCAACCGCGACATCTTCAGCAACTTCAGTTCCTCGGCACCGATTTGACCTAGGCTCCGCCTGATGATGTTCTGGAGGAGTTTGAATACGAACTATTCATTTTCATTGATACAGGTTAGCTCAAGTCAGACAAGTCAGTTAAATTCAGTCCATTAGTAGATACTAAAATATTTACAAACAAACACATTTTTTTTTACTTATTTTTTCTGTACAAAAACTGTAATTTATCTGCCAAACTCAAAAAAAAAAAACTAAAAAATATAGTAAAAAATATTTTTAAGTATCTTGTGTACATCAATCGTTTATCAATGTTGCAGAGGATATGAGATAAATAAATATTCAGGAACGGAAATCCAATAAAAGTATGAGGGAACCACCAAATTGGAAATAAAATCTTGTCCAACTGCTTTTTATATGCTATGTCTTCGGTGAACAGCGAACGACCAATTAAGAATTGATTTGGAATGCTGACGACTTCGGCATCAGATGATTTAGTTTGTTTTATAGAAAACCAATCGAATTAATATGAACAGCTCTTCGAATTAAGACGACAAATGGAAATCTTTTTGGTAAGTTATCTACTTATTATTTGTTTTAGCAACGATATCTTTGGCATAATTATATTTCTTTTTATTGGGAAGTGGAATGCCAAACGATACTTTTTAATGTACATAAGACATACACGTGAGACATGTGTACCTATATCTGCAAAAAGATCTATATAGCACACATAATTGAATTGGTGATACCTAGATAAACTTATGATCAAAAAAAAAAACAACTCCTAATTGTTTGTCTCCTAATTATCTAAAAATCTAAACATCTACCTGGTGAATTATGTAAATCTCGAGGATACCGCGACGAAATGTAATTAAAGGTTTTCAACCAAACTTACCCAAGTGTAGTGTGACCAAAATTACATGAGTGCCGAAGAGATTATAAACCCACCCAACCCTGCTTTTCTGGCAAGCCCGTTATTAGAATTATTTTAGATAAAATGCCCTCTCAAATGCGCAAGCAGCCGTGACGGGTCCACCGCCGATCTATGGAATTGTCTTTTTTAATGTATCTCTACAAATTGTGTTCAATACCTAGTACATTTAGGAGTTCACTACCTCACGTCATCACGTCAACGCCAGCTATCGCTGAAAACCACCGCTGGGGCTCTGACTCGCACAGGGTCGCAGCATTATGCTGAGCGTGGATGTGACGCATATTCTCCCCCAAATTGTTTCTTTTTGTATTTGTGTTCCTTTTTTGCGTCATGTTTACCGCAAATAATCGTATCTGTCTTTCTTTCTTTCTGCAGCGTCGAATTGTAATGATAGGTGACAAGCTAACTTTAAAACCAATCACAATGACTCGCGATTTAAACATACACTTCAAATATTTTAAAACTCTGTCTTTATATTTTCTCAACAGGTATCTCCCACTATATCACTAAACCTTATCAACCACGAACCATTTATCATGTACGAACAATAAATTCGTCTTTACAATACATAAATTTTTCTTATCGGCAACACCGATACTGCTGGAGGTAATTGAGATTGCATGATATATCGCCACTTGGTCTTATTCGCACCGACTTTCGAAGTCGTGTTCAGTCTACTGAAAGCCGGCTTGATATTTTATAAGGGAAATATTTAACCTAACCTCTGAAAACTTTTTGCGATTGTAATGATGTACACTTTTTAAAATATAAGCCTCTTTTTAACTTTCTGGCCTTTTTCACAGTTGATCGCCATAACGAAGCTGGATACCCTGACAACCAATTTTTTTTTTGTTCCGTGATTTTTATCCTCCCGGAGGACAATATCCTCATGGATTTCCCGGAGGACATCCATGAGGATATTGCACCCACGACAGATCGTCGACACACGACAGTAGTAGTGACAGACCCCTCCGCCCGCCCCAGGGTCTGCCCTCGCGCGGGTGGAAAGGTCTGCAACTGACTAAAAACCACCCCGGTGTCCCTCCTACACTTGCCACATTAGATCCCATGATCCCTATTGGATCATGGGATCTAGTGTGACTTCCGCCATCGCCGGCTGGTGCCAGGCCGCCATTGCGGGCCACCTCAGGTTCGTGGGGGGAATGAGGTGTAAAACTCCATCCGCGACGTCCAATAGGGGCGCGCGTGGAACACTACGCGCCGGCACCTCAGGTCCTGCTATATGGGGGTGACGGATGTCCCCGAGTCCATCACCCCTGGACCCATTTATGGGGGCTGGAAGAAGCGTTGTCCGCCCTCCGGGCAGAGTGAGTGGAAGAGATCTCCCGCTCCCTTTCCGCAGCCTCTTTCTGCGACATGACTGTTTCGCAGAAGGATACCACTGCGTTCCAGGACTCAGGATCTAACTCGATGAGGTTAGGTTAGGTTGGAACTGTGACCAAGCACGGGCAAGATCTTGTTATAGTGTTCTATATGTATATAATAATAGCTGCACCCCGCGGCTTCACCCGCATAAGTCTTGATCCCGTGGGAATATCGGGATAAAAAGTTTTTTAGTTTCATCCAAATCCGTTCTGCCGTTTTAGCGTGAAAGCGTAACAAATAAACAAACTCGAAACTATATAACTCTATACATTTATTATTTATTTATTTATTTATATAATTTTATTGTACACCACAAAAAAAAATAACACAAAAAAAAACACTACAAAATATACAATGGGCGGCCTTATCGGTTTCTGCGATCTTTTCCAGGCAACCATGGAATGGACAGTGATTTGCCTGTTAGTGATATATATAAGTATATATCCTAAACAATATTATAAATGCAAAAGTGAGTATATATTATATATATATGACGGCGGGGAACCCAGTGCCGTCTCTGACCAGTTTCCGGTGTAATTCTAAGTTGATGGTAGATAGATGGTTGGTTTTCAATCACACACAACACTTACCTCAAATTCAAAGCATTTATTTCAATTAGAACATTTACAGGCACTTTTGAACTATCATTTATAAAGGAGTCGTTCAGTTCAAGTTACTATGTGAAGCTAGTTGTCCATTTCTAGATGAAGTAGGTACCTTATGGAAATGAACGGGCAAGAAACTCAATGGATACTCTTTTAAATTAAAACATTATGATACAGAGGTTTCATATTCGACAATTACTATTACAATGCATCTAACACACTTTCTTTTCGATAGACGTCGTCGTCCATAGTCGTCTCTTCCCAAAGTGGGCGGAAACACTCGTACTACCATATGCAAATCTTATTACATAATTAGCTGAATAAAACTTACAAACAATACTAAGATGCTTATCAGTCAATTATTTGATCATTAAACATATTATTAAAAATATTTGCAAATGCAAAGGCGTTTTAAGATGAAAGTAACGTCTTTACGTTTTACAACTCAAATTGACAATATTCCCTATAGTTCAAGGAATTTAAACAAACAGGTTTTCATAAAAAAAATGTTTGTGTAATCTTGTTAATGGTGCCGATTCCCTTGTTCACAAACTAAACTAAATTTAAGTTCAGTGCATCTTGTTCTTTCTATTTCATTAAGAAAAGGACAAAGATAAATTTTAGTTTAGTCCTGTCAAATTAATCAGCGCTTGACGTAAATTGACGTAATTTTAGTAGGCAAGTTTTTAATCACGTCTAAACTTGTATGGAGTAGTGACAGGCGCTGATTAATTTGACAGGACTAAACTAAAATTTATCTTCTGTCCTTTTCTTAATGAAATAGAAAGAAAAAGATGCACTGAACTTAAATTTAGTTTAGTTTGTGAACAAGGGAATCGGCGCCACTATATAGTTTCTAGGTTATTATTGAAACTGATTTAGTTCTTGTATCAAATTATAACATTGAGATAATATTACCGATTTTATTGTACTCCGAACTAAACTAACTAAACAATCACTAAAACTTCTTACTTTTGACTATGAGAATCTTATAATTATTCTGCAAATAATTTTCTCTAAATTTAAAAACTGTTTTGACACCACTAAAATCGAGTTTGACAATCGCGACTCCACGTGGTTCTTGTTTGCCCTACGCCGAGAATGTTTTTTAGAGCCGGAGGCGCGCAAGGCAACCTCAACGTGTTTTATGTTGGAATTTTTCACTTTTTGTATGGAAAATATGAAAAATTATTAGGTTTACGGACTTCACAATGGGGACAAAGTTTTCATTATTTTTGCAATAGAACACACCGTTTTCGAGATAAGTATAACCAAAAGAAAAGAAAAAAAAAAGATACAGTACTGTTTTTGCATTTGAAGTCAACGTGTTGGTGAACCAGCCGGGGCCGCAAGGAGGTACAAAAAGGATACCGTGGCCTCTGGCAACACAGGCAAGGGAAGGGACACGGGTGGGTTTTAGTCAGTAAGAGTCTGACACACCCTCCCGCTCCGCCCAATGCGGGAGAAGTTATTTAATAACTTCCCACCCAAAAAAAAAGTGTTGGTGAAAATTTTAGTTCATGACAACTAATTTTATTCCACACATTTTTAATCGCGATATTCCCCATGAAACAGATCGGCGGCGGCGCGTCGAGACCGCGACGCGTATTTGTATGGCCAAGCTAAATGGCGATTAATAAATGAATTATTATTAATATTATTATTAATAAACGGCAAAACGTTAAACGTCATGTTCAAGATCATGGCAGACTGCTGAATATTTTCTTAACGGTCGAGCTTACATACTCCATAAATTATATTTAAAAAAATCATAAAAAACACATTACCTACATTAAAATAACCAACAACAATAATTAAATTAAATTTCAAAATTACACAAACACAATATAATCATAAACATAGGTATGTCAAATAATACGAGGAGAGGCGCTAACATGCAGCTGCATCCACCTCTGTATCAGGGACAGGTCCCACCGCTCCGACAACAGGAGACTGTTCGAGCTGCTTCGTAGGCGACTTAAAAGTGAGAGCTGTTATTGTAACCATCACAAACACACAACCAACACACACAACACACACACACACACACACACACACACACACACACACACACACACACACACACACACACACACACACACACACACACACACACACACACACACACACACAGACATACACATCACAGATAATCCAATAAATATTTACGGGTTAAAAATATTGTACCTTCAACTAACTAAGCAATCGCAGGTGGGCTGAAGAAACATTTATTTAAGATCTTTACCTTAGTATGTCCCAAGAGAAGTACTTAAAAATCTTCCCTATCTGTTACCGTCTTCACTATGGGGAAAACCCCTTCTCAAACAGCGAACATTTCTTGGAAAGTAAATTAGTACGAATAAATGAGCCTGAATATATGGAAAACATACTGAACGAACTAACTACAACTGAATAAACGAAACTAAAAATAATTAAAAAACTGTGCACTAAGACAGCGCATGTTATGACGTCAGAAAATAATAATATAACATCTTAAAACGCCTGTAATTCCCCGAAGCGTTAGGCAGAGGTGTACCTTAGTATACCACCCACATTTCGCCGAATATGTTTTTTAAGTCCCATGTATAGTGGGCGAGCCTATTGCCATAGACCGGGCACAAATCCAGACTCCGAGCTGTTACTGAGAAATTCCTCATAGAAAAAGCCAATAAGACTTTGCCCGAGCTGAGAATCGAACCCAACACCTCTTGTTCGGCAGTAGCGCTTGCGACCACTAGACCAACGAGGCAGTCAGAAAATAATAATAGGGATGATGCCTGGGTAAAAAAAAAAACCTATTTAGTCCATCAGTCAGATAATAAAAATATATTAGACACGTATTTTTACACGACTACCCAAAAAAAGGAGTGTTATGTTTTCAGGGTTCATGTGTTTGTGAGTTTCTTTATTCCACCATAACTTCTAAACGGCTTAACTGATATAAATGTATGTGGTATCGTTAGTGCGTTGCATTGTCCCGGGTAACAGGCTGGTTAAAATTTAAACAATATAATGGGGGATTAAAAGTTCATGAAAAAACGTTTTTTTTTTTTTTATAAAAAAATACTACTTATACTATCATCGTCTCTAGAGCTTGCTTAGTACATAACAAAAATATATAACAGTAGTATTCAATATGCATTCATTCACTAATAACATAACAAAAGTAGGATGTTCAATGTCCCTAGAAAAACTTATTAAAAAATATCGTTTTATCACTAAAAGGTATAAAATAAAAAATAAATAATTAAAAAAAATAAAAAACACGCCTGCCTTGTCAAAAAGTTAATTACAAAAATTTAACTAAAAAAATAAAAACAATCTGTTCATTGCAGTCGGGAGACGGTTCTTTGGAGCAGTTCTTTACAGGTCTCCCGACTTCGCTGAAAAGAGTGGTATTCAATTTAAAATCATTTAGCTCGTTTTGAATTTTTGATTGATTGATTTGACTTTTTGACAAGACAGGCGTATTTATTATTATTTTTTATTTTGCTTTATCATATTAATAAAAAATACTTACATAAAACGCACTAAAGTTGGGGAGTGGGGGCTCGCTACGTCACAGTTCAGTATAAAATCTAGAAAGGCGTGACGTCACGTCACATTTTGATTCAATGTATCGCCGTGTAGAGCAGTGGTAGCCCAGTGGTAACGACCGCGACTTATGAATTGTAGGTCGTAGGTTCGAACCCAGACAGGCGCTTTACTTTGTGTAAATTACATCATCACTACTGTTCTCAAAATGGTGAAGGAAAACATCGTGAGGAAACCGGCATGTCCTAGAACCAAAAATTTGAAGACATGTGACATCTACCAACCCGCACTGGGCCCGCGTGGTGGATTACGGCCCACTCCCTCTCACAGAGAGGAGGCCTGTGTCCCAGCAGTGGGAACATTATAGGCTGACTATGTGTATCGCCGTAATCTTTTGATTACCTACGTAAATAAAGAAAAAACACGTGTCCAATATTTTTTTAATAATCTTGGCACCGCACGGGCAAAAAAAATTGTCATGGTTAATCATGATTAATAGGGATGCCTATTAATCAAACGAAAAATAAATGAAACAGGAATAAATCGAGATTAAGTACCTACCTTATAGATTTCAATCACAGCGCGTAAAAAACGTCATGGACTGAATTAAATCGCCCCAGATCTGACACGCAGTGATTAAGCGCAGGTGTGCCAACCCGAACATGTTCCGTTAATGGAAAAAGTCGATACATGAGGAAGTGGCCCTACCACTTCCTCATGTATCCAGTAGGTATGAAACGGGAAACCGCAAATTGTTTTGCATCTAAATCTGCATGCGTACTGACTTGTTGATATGGTCCTGGGGACCTACCACCACCTCTTATAGCATATGCTATCATATACTCTAGCTCATATATCATAGCTCTTATAGCTATAGCATAGGTTAAAATAATACTACGAGTATATACTCGTAGTAATAATTTAACCTTACTTCAGTTTGGGAAAGAGATAGAGCTCAAAATAAAACAAAAAATATTTATTTTCTACTCATAGTTAATAGCATTGTCCTTAAGGCGCAGATATATTATACGATTTTAGTGACTTTTAAATCTGATATTACGCCTGCAATATAATGCAAGTAAGTTATGTAAAATATGTATACAGAACGAACATAGAACGAATACACATCAATCCTATATGTGAATATTTAAGTATTCTAGTAAAATACTTTATGAAATTAATTCAGGAAGTAATGTCTACTCAAAGCATAAAAAACGAGTATGTGGGTCACTTTTATATGGCAAAAAAAAAAATTGCAACCTGTACCGTGTTACATATCAAATGAAAGGGCTTGTAGTGATGGTCTCATTTTTTTATTGCTTTTAATAAACAATTTTAAAGATATTTAAGAAAAAAGATGAAAATTGACCATTCCCCCGTATTTCCGAAACTTCTTAGCCTAAAAAATACAGAAAATAGTTCTTTACTTCTAGATTACAGTAAAACCTATAAGAAGTCTATGGTGTTAAAATAAAATGGTAAATCTCTCAATGTTGTGCGTACAAACTTACATTTGCAGTTAGTTGGTTGCTTTTGTAACTACATGTTAAGTTTGTTCGTGGGATAAATTTGGGTTAAAAAACATGGTACATTACATATTCAACGACGGAACCCTCACCACGCGAGTTGAACTCGCACTTATCCGGTTTTTTGTTTAATTCCAATAAATATTTTTTCTTTCTTTATTTCATGAAAAGAATGACTACACAAAAGTCATTACTGGTTTATTTTTAATGGCACTTACAGTTCAGCTAACACATTCCCTTCCTTCCCTACCATGATATAAAACTGTCACTCAAGACGTAATTGAGCATTTCAAGCACCCTGCTAATGAGTGTTGCCACGTCACAGGTCAATAGCACCTCAGAGTCGGGTGTCTTATTAATTTTGTAACGGGCATCTCTCGGGCTGTTGTTTTAGTGGCCCAGATGAAATGTGGGTCATTGGACGATCTTCTTTTATTATTCTTCAAGAGAGTATTTATTCTGACCTCTTTGTGTTTTTTTTTTCAGTTTTAATTCAGTGTTCATATTTTTTAAACTAACTCTAACTAGGTACATGTTAAAACGCCTGTAATCCCCGAAGGGTTAGGCAGAAGTGTACCTATAGTACACCCATATTAACTTAAATATGATAAATAGAGTCTGTTTGTTGGACTTTTTAAAAGGAAAATTATTTTCATGCTTTTTTATTCAAATAAACAACTACAAAAAGCATTGAAAAGGTCTTATCATCACTGAAACATACATGCAATAATGACACTGAAATTATTGAATTCAATTCATAGGATTTTATTGTCGTACTATTTCCATTACAGTTTTGTTTATCTAGCATGAGCAGGTATGTAATGATGGTATTTTGCAGCACCACTGATTAAAAAAAACATGAGTGATTGAGGTGGCAGTATAAACAGTATGACCCTATTCTACGCTAAAAAATAAAATGTCCTTCCCAGCTTCCTAGCCGGTAATGTTATCATCATCATCATCTGCCTGCCTTTTCCCAACTACGTTGGGGTCGGCTTCCAGCCTAACCGGATACAGCTTAATACCAGTATTTTACATGGAGCGACTGCCTATCTGACCTCCACAACCCAGTTACCGGGTAATACGATACCCCTTGGTCAGTGGCGGTACCTTCATATAAGACACTAAAATGCTCGATAGAGAATTTATTGTACCTAACCAGTAGTTAATGAGAAAATTGCGATGATACATACGTAGATACGTAGGTACCTACATACTCAGTCGAAAACTGAACTTTCTTTTTTTGAAATCGGTTAAAATTTTATTGGGCTTGCGTTATTTTGAAACCCTAGGCACGCCACTGCCCTTGGTAAGACTGGTTGTCAGACTTTCGGGCTTCCGATGACCCGTAACGACTGTCAAAGATCCACGAATGACAGCCGGGACCAACGCTTTAACCTGCTTTCCGAGGCACGGATAATTCTTGGAATATAAAGAAGGTCACCCATCTATGGACCAACCGCGGTAAGCATAGATTAACCTGATCCATTGACCCGTGTTAATAACAATAATAATAATTGCTCCCCAGGACATCGTATTGGACTAAATAGAAGGCCTTGGAGAGGTCCAGGAAGCAAGCGTATACTCGGTGTTTCTCCTCGTATAATAATTGACGGTGTGTTTAAGGCACAGTATTGCGCTCTCCGTTGATAGCTGCGGACGAAACCCGAACTGGTTGTCCTAGAGAGTTACGTAATAATAATAATTTTAATTTCAGACATATAGTCCACTTTGTTAGTAACAATTTGACTTATAAACTATGTTAGTAAGAACTTGAGCATACATTGAAAATTAAAAGTAGGACGATTCATTTTGGCTTCGATCGAATATACTACTAAGCGATCAAACCCCGGATGAAGGCCTTATAAACCATCAGTCCACAACCATCAGTATGCGACGCGAAGACGTGCGGAAGGCGGAGGACAGGGTGTTGTGGCGCAGCCTGGGAGAGGCCTAAGAGGCCTATGTTCAGCAGTGGACTGTTATAGGCTGAGTTGATTGATTGATTTAGGTAGGAAAACTTACCGAAACCAATTAAAAAATATCAATAGGTACGTAATAGCTACTTACAAGTATAACTTCTTTTTAATTATCAAATAACTTCTCCCGCTCCGGCTGGAGCCGGAGGGTGTGTCAGACTCTTACTGACTAAAACCCTACCGTGTTCCTTTCGTTGCCTGTGTTGCCAGGGGCCTCGTTCGGACTTTTCCGCGACCCCGGCAGGCACGAGTATCACTTCAACTTGATTGCTGCTGTAAATTATGGCTTACAATATGAAAATGGAAATAATGTTTGGCCATGTCCAAATACAGAGGCAACTTAAATATTTGCATCGATTTGCTTTTCTTAACAGTATTCTCTGCAGCCGGCAGTTACTGCTCTGGCAGGCCTAGGCACCACATCGGTTAGGACAGCATTTGAAGACTCTGGAACAGTCGCAGTCGCTGGTGCTTCAATATTCATGATTATCATATTTTTTTTCATTGAGGATATAGTGACAAAAATTTAAAAGAGTATGCTTAGATGTCTGGACATGTAGAGAGAATGAATGAAAGGCACTAACAAAAGGTATTTACAAAGCAGAGGTGAATGGAAATGCCGGGAGGGGACGCCCTAGAAGGACATAATAATACAGTGACCTAATTGGTAATATTCTACAGAAAGGTCAGGTGCGTAGTACTCGCAATCGGCGTGCGTGTATGACCAGATGTATGAACGTAGGCGAAGCAAAAGGAATAAGTAAGAAGCGGAGCAGGTGGCATTCTATAGTATCCACTTACTCCTATGGGAAGAAGGCGTGAATTTATGTATGTAATTTAGAAATTACATAAAATCGGCGGTTTTTGTCCTGGTTAGCCGGATATAACTCAAACTTGGTTCACTTTTGCTTAATCATAATAGGCCCTAAAAGTATAATATAGTATAGTATAGTATGCCCCCAAATGTACCCCTAAGCAACAAAATAATTTTATACTTAGACTATTTTTATACTAAGTGACTTAGAATTAATATTGACATTTTTTTTCTGAGTTAGTTTTAATGATAATCTGGCAGTTTGAGTACTTTATGTAGTCTACCTAAATGTCCTTGGTTTTGTTCATCGATTCGTTGAGTTCCTTAAGTTGTGAGTTGAGCTTCACAGTTACTGACTGAAATGCGTGCACTGACTGGACAGGTCCGCTCACTTCTGTATTGATCTTTCCACAAAAGACCATCTCAGACACCATTTTACATGGTCCTCAAATGATCTGAAAAGTGTTTGTACAAACCTACTTGCAGAAAATATAATCTTCTACTTACAGAAAATTAACTTAAAAACGGTAGCCAAGCTAATAACTTGTCTCAAAGTTTACCAAATAGTCCTAAGCACCACCACTTTAAAGACTATCGTCCACGACGCAACTCAAAGGTAACATGTTACAACCTCAAATCCGAGTAGCCGGAATGTTACACCCATAGATATATCTATGGTCACAGACAGTGGCGTGCCGTCCACAGAGGCAATGAGGCCTAGCCTACCCTACCAACAACGCCAAATGCATTTATTTTAACAGTGTAAAACAATAATACAAAATATTAAAAAAAAAGTTAAACTCCTGTTTTAGCACTTATAGCAACTTGTCGCGCCAGTATGACGTAACTCACAGTTCGACGGAGTTCGGTACGCACTATTAGGCAGGAACACGACCAGCCTAATTCCTATTGATAAATTTACGCACACTGGTGTATATTTTTGTGTGTATGAACGGCACACATGGTTGACATGGTTTAAATTATGGGCGTAGCTACTGTGACTGGAGCTGGCCACCACGTGTTGTGATTGGCTTTGTGTAAAGTCAAGATTTAATGAATGAAAATTATTGAAAACCAGGGTTCTCAATTTTTGGACAATTCCCCGAATTGCGGGGAATTAGAGAAACAGACTACACAGAGACACGATAGTTTCCTTAATGACTACTAGAGACAATTATGAAAACAGGGAGGTATTGTCGAATTTATACCTTCCAAAAAAATTACAAATTGTAAGGAATAGCAAAAGCACTATAAAATAATTAAAAACTTCATCATTTTTATTTTTCTCCTCATATTTGGGAAATTTCGATTTGATTTTTGGGAAGTTAGGAAAATAAGTATCGGCAACCCTAAACTATATTATCCGGCAAAATTCTGCAAATCCCGTTTGAAGAAGAACACGGTATGACAATGATGCAATTTTAATTGGTAATATTTTTTTATCGACAAATTCGAAATTGTATTTTTTTTTAATGTTTTGTTTTTTATATCTTATTAAGTTATAAGTTATTCGTATTCAAAACGTACAGTAGTGTAAATATTATTTATTTTGTTTATTTACCTAAGAATGGTGTTCTGTTGTGAAGTTTGCGCGCATAATGTGTGTTTGTTAGAAGTTAAAAGCAATAAGTTTTCACAATTATCATTTAATGATAAGTTTCAAGTTGTGTCTAAAGGTAGATGTGTGCCCAACTTTTGTTTTTAAAGGATTATTTTCAATGCTTTTTTTTTTCAAATAGTATAAATCAATAATGACTACTTTGAGGGTCGTCTACATAGACGTCGACGCCCGACGCTGTGATGTTGCGCGAATTAGTTTTTTTTGGTGTTAGTATGCGTGGCCTACCCTCCGTGAAGAACCACTGCACGCCACTGGTCACAGCACTAATATTAAAATGGCTGTCTCTACACGACTCAAACGTCGTGGACTATTTTTTTTTTGGTTGAAAATTATCAAATAACTTCTCCCGCTCTGGGCGGAGCGGGAGGGTGTCAGACTCCTTTTAACTAAAACCCACCCATGTTCCTTCCGTTGCCTGTATTGCCAGAAGCCTCGGTAACCCTTTCGAACTTTTCCGCGACCCCGGCAGGCATCGGCCCTAGTGGACCCCTACACTTGTGCTGACGACATCTCTTTGAGGCACACGTGGAACACAACCTTATCGGATGGCGAGCTACCCATCGCTCACCGTCAAACGTCATGGCGACTAATGACCTAACACATGCACAAACGCAAATTTTTAAATACTTTTATGCAAAATAGAAGTGGTTCTTGGTGTAATAAGAAGCTTCTGATATATTAAACCATCTTTACTTCTTTAAACAGTATTTTCTGCAACCGGCAGTTACCGGTCTGGTTTCTGGCAGACCTTGGCTCCACATCGGTTGGGGCAGCACTTGAGGGTTCGAGAACAGTCAGAGTCACTGGTGCACGTGTGGCTGCAGACCCAGGGGCCTCGGGGGGACCTCGGGCAGAAGCCTGGCTTCACTGGAATATTGAAGAGAATTGTGAGTTAGTAGGATTAGAATAGTACTTATTTTAAAATATATACATTGGATAAACTTCTTAAACTTAACTAACATACTATTTAAATATTTAAGAAAACATTATCATATCCTAACTTAAACCTCTTAAAAAACTACAATATGTCGTCGAAAAATTCGTACGCATCACTGTCGACTGGATTGATTGAATTATGTGAGTAGGTACTTTTGAAACCTCATACAATATTTCTTTTACACGATTGTCGCCACTGTCGCTGAGATGTCCGACAAACATTCAACGAATGTCTAAACGTTAACTTCGCCTCATCACTTGTGGGAACAATATTGTATGATGTCAAGTGACGTGACACAGTCACCCCGTCATTCTCTTAACTGTAAAAACACAAAGTGATGTTGTTACATGTATATTTTAATAAATCATGATCCTAACATTGAGGAGAGAAAATTTACAAAGCTTATTCTATCATTACAAAACATTACATACGTTTTATTATAAAAATTCTTTTGTTAATTAACTTTAACGCCCAGAATCAGAATCAGAATTATATCTGTATTTATGTTATTCATATTACAATCTCACCGTGTGCTGCACCGATCGACGTCTTAACGTCAACGCCAGCTATCGCTGAAAACCAGCGCTGGGGCTCGCATAGGATCGCAGCATTATGCTGAGCGTTGGCCGTTTTGCGGGGATGTGGCGCATATTCTCCACCAAATTGTTTATTTTTTGTATTAGTGTTTCTTCTTAGCGCAATGTTTACCGCAAATAAACGTATTTTCTTTATTTTCTTAATTAATGTATTTCTCTAGTTTTAATATAGCAATAAATATCTATTTTTTACAAAGATATTTGGGTACAAATCAAGGATGCAACCCATATTGGGCAGTAGTCAGCCACACAGGCCCATGACACATTACAGCTTTGTCTGTGGGGCCCGGGTCAACGGCGCGTTGCACGCGTGCCTCAAAGAAATGTCAGCACAAGTGTAGGTGTCCGCTAGGGCCGATGCCTTCCGGGGTCGCGGGAAAATCGGAAAGGAATAATATGAATACCGTGGCCCCTGGCAACACAGGCAACGGAAAGAGCACAGGTGGGTTTTAGTCAGCAAGAGTCTGACACACCCTCCAGCTCTGACCAGAGCGGGAGAAGTTATTTGATAATTGTCCACATAAGACAAAAAAAGGCTTTTTTCTGTGGGATGGTAATGTCTCCGATATAGGCGATAGTAACCACTTGACATCAGATAAGCCGTTAGCTTGCTTGCCATCCAATAAAACTCGGCTCCTCGGCACATAAAGTAGCAGATACACTCTCTCTTACAATCTCACATACAACCTTGCATACATTGTCAGATACAGACACACTACGCCCAGGTATTCATCCTCGACTCGAAACATACTCTCACTAATATCAAGTATATTTGATATTTTAAGTGTTTTATTACTAGATTATGTAAATAATTATGCTGTACTATGGAAGAGAGGAGTCACCTAACACGGGCAATGTTTGCTTCAAAGGAGGCTCCAAACACTAAAACTTTTTGCAAACTGTAGCATAAATAAATAAAACAAATATCTAACTAACCCATGTTTACAAAGCGCCTCTGCGACACAGCATCAATGCACACGGCTCCACCACACGCAGTGGGACAGCACAGCTGATTCCGATTGGTGCAAACAGTGGCAGGTCCACATGATGCGTAACACACGTCCACTGATAACGCCGGGGGACAGGAACCGAAGTAGCAAGATGAGAATCCCACCAGGGATAAAGCTGGAAAATGAATAATGAAATTCGAACGTAAGTCTCTTTACCCTGTATCCTAACCGAAAGCGACTGTCGGTGATCGCTTATATGCATTACTAGCTGTTGCCCGGGACTTTGTCTGTAATACAGGATGAAAATTAGCCTATGTCTATCTCCAGATCATGGTCTAATCATGTGCCAAATTTCATCCAAATCCGTTTTAGCGTGAAAGTGTAACAAACAAACACACTTTCGCATTTATAACTAGCTAGCTTTACCCGGCTTCGCACGGGTAGCACTAAGTATCTACCCTATCTACCCTACCTACTGCCAAATTTCAGTTTATTTTATATACTATAGTAGTAGGAGAGTAGGACACAAGTGCGAGCGAAGCAAGCTCGATAATGTTAGCACCCCGTCTAGAATCGATTAGATTTTCGAAAATAAGAGTTCGGTACTTTGTCCACGAATGCACATTTTAGGATGACACGAGGAACATTTTAGGATCTCACCTCGAATAGGTTAAGGCATTTTCGGATTTTTATATACTCAGTTCTGAGTTTTACAACTTTAATTTATTTGGAAGCCAGGGAGGTGCAAGTGCTCCCTCTTGCACCCCGCTCCCGGCGCCTATGACAGTAGGTAGTCTCGGAATGGTGAATAGAATATAATATTTTATTTTTGTAGAATGTAGGTATTTACAGTACGATGGAGACATAAGTTTTAAAAATCCTTGTAGACACATTCTGCCATTTTGGCATGCCAACATTAATTAACATAAACTAAATACGAATAAAACTTTTATTTATAAGAATTCTTCTTTGTTTCTTTGTTTTCTTTGTTTAAATTGGGAATATTTATTATAACTAAGAATAAACAGGCAGGTGTTAAGAGGACGGTAAATGCCAGCGACCTTGAGCGAGTGGGAGGAGCTTGCGTCACCCCCCGCGACCCCGCAACCGTTCGCACGTAACGTAGGGTAACCATACGTTTCAGATTGTGTAGACTGTCCTGCCTGATTTTTTATTTATCACCATCCAATTTTTTTTATGTAGTGTTCATAAATAAGGTAATATTCTGATAATAAAATAAGATTATAATATATTATATTATTTTAATAGTTTGCATTAAATAAGTTGGTTTAAACAGGGTGTAATTTTAAATACCATCAGCCTCTCGTCATTATACTCATCATTATAAACAACTTTTACTATATTGGACACAACATGAAATAACTTGGACTAAACATGAAATCGCGAAAAAAAATCAGCTGTTCCCTACATTTTAACGAATTAAGCGAACATAAATGTAGGGAACAGCAGATTTTTTTTCGCGACTTTACGAGGCACGGATGAGTTTCGGTACATAAAGATGCTCACCCATCCACGGAACAACCGCGGCAAGAATAGCTTAACCTAATTGATCGGCCCGTGCGGCTGTGATGCGACTAACGAGCTCTTTAGCTATGGAAAAAATATAAAGTGAAATGAAAGCCAAAAATCTAAATTAATAAATTTAATTCCAAAATAAAACAATTAATTTTTTTAGTGACAGATGAGAAAATATGAGATGTGCAGCAAGATTTAGAGAGGGAATGGGCTGTATGGATCAGGGGGCCGATTCTACTAATTTGCAAAGTTATACGCTCTGTACCGTCTCATCAATGGTTCGGTTTCGTTCGGCTCTCGTTCGTCCCCCATAAATCTATTCTACAATTTTTATGACAATAACTGAAACTGTAACTGACTGTAACCAAGTAGAAACCCAACTCAATCACTACGGGAATGAATGGCAATGAATGAGTGTTACCTATAGTTCAATTAGTAAGTTTATAATATTACTATAACAAAAATGGTTAAATAACAAATAAAGTTTATACGAATAATAAACCCATTAAAACTTATTTTCCGTTATATTTACCACGAAAAGTAAATGATTTTTTCCGTATATTTTAATAATTGTAAATTAGCAGATTTTCTTAAGGCGCTGACAAGACCCAATTGACAAAAATAGGCTTCTCTTAAGAAAAAAAATTGCCAAATCTATATAGTTTGTGGTAGCGGAAAAAATATATGTTAATTTTGAACATATTTTCCAGAACTTGGTTGTTACCAAAACACGTTTTGAAAACAAAATCTCGATACAAACTAACGTTATAACCTCTTACTTTGAGTTCTAATCCAAAATATCTGTATCAAATATGAACATACGTTACGTATTTAATTAATAACAAGAACGTCTTATTTGAATGCAGAAATTGGTTGTTTTTTATTTTCGATTACTCAACTCAATTTTGAGTAAATAGATAATTACTTCATATTTTGCAATAAATTACAAGCGTTGTGTGATCGCGCTTCTCTTTCTTTTCTATGCAATCTGACAGGGACCGCGGTTTAGGTGTTGTCAGCGTCTTAAGGGAAACAGTCTGGGCGGTTCGAATCGCGTAAAATGAAACGGATTTTAAATGTCGGATAGATTTACCTTACTATAAAATAAACAGCGGGAATGGAATACTATACTAACTACTATACTACATGGCATGGTGGTCATGCCAATAGTCGCTGATCACTGTTGCATGTCCTTGAAACAAAGACATAATTTTAGGCTCAGTAGGTATCACGGTATGATGTGTGATGTGATAAGTATTTAATGATTTTCGTATAATATTAGTTCTAACATCAAATATATTAATATTCCGGTGCGTACCTAGGTATGCCTACAATAGGAAAAAGAATCATACGTTGTTCATAAGTAAAATATGAAAACGCTTGAAAACCCTGATTGAGTTGAGGTTCAATTGCCATTTTAGAACAATGTTGTTAGTAGAATCGCCCCCCAGAGTAAGTTAGTATATTTGGGGAGTCAGTTTAAAAGTGATGGAAAGATTGATGAAGATGTGGAAAGGAGAGTAAATGCGGGAAACAAAGTAAATACTATACATGCGATTGTAACCAACTAGTCGATGCCTAAAAAGGCTCGACTGGCTGTTCATAATGGTGTGCTGATGTCCAAGCTTATGCATGGAAGTGAATGAATTTTGGGTGTGGCAAAAGAAGCATAAAAGTAGAATAAGGGCCGATTTTTCAATCGCCTGATAACTTTTATGTGAAGAATATGTTTGACGTTTTGACAGCTTTTGTATAGAAAATATGTCAAAGCGCCATATTTATTCCTCGCATAGAAGTTAACTGATGATTGAAAAATCGGCCCTAAATGCTGTGGAAATGCCTCTTTGCGAAGCATGTGTGACGTGACTATAAATGATAGGCTGAAAAATTATGTGATAAGGCAACGGTGCGGTTTAAAAGAAGCGTGCAGCTGGCCTTCTATAGTTTTTGCCTTCCCCTTGGGAAGAAGGCGTGAATTTGTTTGTACTAATTATTTTTTTTACATTTCGTAGAAATGTAGTCATTTTTTGAAATATTCATCTTGTCGAGTGTCCTGATCTTCCTGTTTCTCTGTCTCTTCTTTGTCTATATTTTGCCTTCAACCAAAATCATTGATTCCATTCCAGTTGATGGTCCTGGAAATATAAAAAAAAAACCTGTGAATCTACATTGTATATAATAAATAACGAACCATTGTCAGTTCTTTCACTATTTTCGTCATTATTTATTTCCGTCGGGTCGCAAAAACCAAAATATTAAAACATAATCTTATTAATGAGCTGCACCTGTTTATTTAAACTAGACAAGTTTCTAACCTAATATAACGGGATTGTCCCCATAAAACCATAATAAATGGTATGCCTAGAATCTACAATTTATTTAATACTCACTTTGTCTCCGCATTTTCATGTTGGGAAACATTGACAGTTCTTTCATTATTTTTATCATTATTTATTTCCGTCGGGTCGCAACAACTAAAATATTAAAACATAATCTTATTAATGAGCTGCACCTGTTTATTTAAACTAGACATGTTTCTAACCTACTATAACGGGATTGTCCCCATAAAACCATAATAAATGGTATGCCTAGAATCTACAATTTAATACTCACTTTGTCTCCGCTTTTTCATGTTGGGAATCATTGTCAGTTCTTTCATTATTTTTATCATTATTTACTTTGTCGGGTCGCAACAACTAAAATAGTAAAACATAATCTTAATAATGTACTACAACTGTTTTTTTTAAGCTAGGTAAGTTTCAAACCTGCTGTAACGGGATTGTCCTCAAAAAACCATAATAAATGGTAGTCTATAATTTATTAGGTAGGTACTTACTTGCTCTCCACATTTTCGTTTCAGGAATCTATATTATTTCCAACACTCCTAAAAAAAAAAAAAAAATTTGATACGGATCTAAAGTTATGTTTGAACTTACTCGTAAATAATGGATATACTCGCGCACAAATTATTATCAAAATAACAGTTAGCTAACCTCATTATATTATAATAATATATGAGAAACTTACCTCAGTATCCTGTTTCTTTCATGTATACGTCATTTCTCTTTCAGAACTTTAGTTGTTCTACCCATATTGTCGAAAAAATACGTAAGTACAGCGGTCGCGTGTGTCAAAGTGTCAGCGTCTACCCGTGACAGTGGTCAGCGGTACACTGCCGCCCGTCGCCCGCGCAGAGCGCCGCATGCCGTTCTGTTCGATTTTATAGAGAATATTTATTTTTAGTCATAAAAGTATAAATATTTGAAAAAATTCACAAATAGAATTATAGATAACAAAATAGTCTATTCATAAAAAAAAAAACCATGAAAATATCTTTAGTAGTTTGGAAGTAATTTCGATTTTTATATTTGGGTAGACCTTACTTCCTGAATTTATTTCATAAAGTATTTTACTACAATACTAAAATATTCACAGATATAATTGATGTGTATGCGGTCTAGTTTAACATATATTTTTTGCGTAACTTACTTGCATTAATTGAAGGCGTAATAACAGATTTAAAAGTCACTAAAATCATATATCTGCACCTTAAGGGTCGGCTAATCGCCGTAGACTTTGGCCATACAAATGCGCGTCGCACTCACGCGCCGCACTCGCCGCTGCCGTTCGATTTCATAGGGAATATTTATTTTTAGTAACGAAAATATGGACAATTAAAATAAAATCACAGATAAAATTATAGATAATAAAATAATCTGTTCGTACAGAAACAAATCATGAGAATATCTTAAGTAGTTTGAAAGTAACATCGTTTTTTATGGTTTGGGTAGATATTACATCCTGAATTTATTTCATAAAGTATTTTACTACAATACTTAAATATTCACCTATAGAACTGATGTGTATGCGTTCGGCCAATAGCCTTAATTCCTGTTTTCTCCAAAGTTATAGAAAAGATAATTTATGAATCGGTTAATAAGTCTTTAAATAAATATAATATTTTACGTGATGAACAGAAGGGTTTTAGGAAAAACAAAGGTTGTAATACGGCGATTTACGAATTACTAAATACCATCATGAAAAACGTAGACAATAAAATACATACATGTGCAATTATTACTGATATGACCAAAGCCTTTGATTGTGTCCATTACGAAACCCTGCTTAATAAGCTCAACGTCTATGGTATCAGAGGAAACATCTTCAACTTCATAAAATCGTAACTTAGTGACCGGAAGCAATATACGGAAATAACAAAAAATTGCGTCAAGACTAAACGTGAAAATAAATATTTATCTGAATATAGAGTTATCAGACATGGTGTATCATAGGGTAGTGTACTAGACCCACCACTATTCTTGCTCTATATAAATGACTTGCCACGTTACATTCAGAATCCAATGGTCTTATTTGCTGATGATAGCACCGCATTAATAAAATGCACTGACGCAAAAAATATGAATATGACATAAATAATACACTTAAGGACATAGTAAATTGGCTTGACATAAATAATTTAATAATAAATTTATCGAAAACAAGTATAATGCATTTCCATCAACGCTTACCAGTACAACAAATGACTATAGAATACGACGGACAAAAACTTTAACAAGTAACAGTGGATTTTTTTTTAGGTATGTTGATAGACAGTCAGTTAACGTGGATACCCCAAGCCTAAGAGTTGTTTAAAAAACTAAGCACTTTTGCATATGTGCTATTCAACTTAAGTAAAAAAGTGAGTACAACTACGACATTGGTAACTTACCATGGTTTGGTAGCATCAATTCTGCATTGTATTCTGGGGTAATTGTACTCGAAGTATGACAGAACAAGTAATTAAGGCCGAAAAACGATGTATAAAAGCAACGTGTGGCCTGAAAATGACAGACAGTTGTGTACCTATGTTTAAGTCCATAAAAGTGTTAACATTTCCGGCATTGTACATTTTGGAAATGGCCATATTTGTAAGAAAAAATAAGAGTTACTTTCTAACAGTGTCAGGTACTAGAAAAGGGCCTGTTAGAAGCCAATATAGGTAGGTACCTATATTGGCTTCTAACAGGCCTTACAGACTGGTAGTTACAATACAGCTTTACTTAGGAAAAGTGGCCTATATTGGCTTCTAACAGGCATTACAGACTGGTAGTTACAATACAGCTTTACTTAGGAAAAGTGTTTTCGGCATGGGTCCCACCATATTTTACAAAATACCAGAAATCATAAAAAAAAAAAAAAAAAAAATGATCCAATCCTAATGTTTAAAAAAAAAAAAAAAAAGAAACTGACAGCCTTATTACTTGATAAGTGTCATTACTCAATTAACGATTTTTTAAATGACACTACACTTTCACTTTAGATTTATTATTTGACATTGTGTATTCCCTTATTATTATTATGGTCGCTTTAAATGTATTCTATCTTTTATCAATTTTAATTTATTATTTTTGCCAATTTTAATTTGATTGACGAGTTTTGTTTAATTTGATTGAGTGTTTTTGATAAAAAAATATTTTCAATTTTTGCATGCCTAATTTAGGGTAGATTGTACAGGGTCACAAATTTTGTAAACACCTTTATTTTATGTACCTACTTTCTCAGCAAATAAACGATTATTATGATTATTATTATTATTACATGTGTCTAACCCTTCGGGGAAAACAAGGCATCATGTTATGTATGTTATGTGTATAGAGTATTTGTGAATTCTATCAAGATTAATGAACAGGGGCTTTCCTAATGTCACTTCGAGCATCAATTTAAAAGCTCAAAACATTTTAAACCACTGAACAACCTAACAAACACATTTTTTTTATGAAACTGCAAAGATCTTTAGGAAAAACATAAAACAATCTCACAAGTCCATTCACAAATTCGGATACATCATTTAGATAATCATTACCAAAGACAAGCGTACTCTGATAAACAATTTTTAAAGATCTCAATGATCAGAATTTCATCAACTTTTGATTTTAATTCGAATGAAATATTCAGTGCGAGGTGCTAAAGCTCTCGTATAAATTATTATAGCTTTGCTTGCATCTGTACCACCGCCAACGATTAGCGAGTAGGGCTAGCAACTAGAAACTAGTTGGCGAGTAACGAGCAATAAAACTTTCCAACGCACGATCGTCACACAGTGGGTGCGTGAAGACGGCGGGGTGGGCGGGGATGGCCGTCACCGAAGCAGGCCTAAAAATCGCTGGCGTGAGGTGTAGTTTGGTTGAAATGTGCTTTAAATGTGTGCGTGTGAGCGTGTATGCACAGAGCGAGGTGTAGTTTTGACATGGCTTCACTGTATTGTTCGCAGCACTATGTCTTGGTTTTTTATTTGGTCTGAGGACACAACACAAATCATTATTTTGCACAAAAAAATATTGCTCTCTATCCTCTTGACAGTACACAAAGATAACAAATTAAACAAGGCAAGGAATTCATTTGGTTTCTGCAATTCTACAGGCATGCAGGCTAATATTACTCAAAAATACATAATTAAAAAGTAATAAACTCACCAATTAACAACACACAATAAGACATTTTGTACACACAGTGGTCACAAACGTTTTGTAAATGTCACTTACAGAGTACTTTTATATATATGGATGTCACTTGCTGTGATTATCGTGAACGGATGACGCAAATAATAACGTGATTCACAGACTAGACGGATGGACGGCCGACTAATAACGCGGAATAAACTCTATAGGGTACATTTTTGATATTGTTTTTAACTGGACGCTCATAACACCATAATTGATTATTTTATGGATCCATAAATTTTAAAACCACGTTTACTACTTCGCTTCGCCCTTTGCATGTATATAAATGCAGTATTAGACTTCTGGTTAATTGTAAACTTGTTGTTAGTTATCTTTAGATGGATTAACAGTTTACAAAATTCTATTCAATACAATTATTTTAGACCAATATACATATTTGGCACATTTAATGGAATAATTGATTTTTATTTTTATTTGAACATGCCTAATACTAATTATGCGTTCACGCCTAAAATACAATTTTGTTACAACGCCCATACTCACATAATATATACCCTTTATGCCATTATGTTGGTCATCTTAGGACACTGTGAGTCTCGCGCGTTAATGTCACCGAGATAACTCTGAGAGTCCGTAAGTAATAAATACATTACACTAAATACTTAGATACTTAATAAACACTTAGCTATCAATAAGGAAAACCACGTTACTAGAATAATAACGAACTGTAGTCGTTCAAATATATTATTTATTTAAAAATAGTTCAAGGTTAAACAAAACATGGAGTCTATCGACGATTTTTATTCGACGTGGATCGATGATTTCTGTCACTTGATTGACCCGATGATGCGTCAGGTAACGTGAAGTTATCGATAATCGAACGTCGAGAGATGTCTTTCCTCGTCGTAACATACACTGGCGTCGACTTTGATTCAATATTATTGACTAGAATCAGATGATGTCGGCCAACGTCAGTTTTAATTCCCCTAATTCTACGGCTACATTGTCGTGATAACGCGAACTACACTTCACGCGCTCTCTGTTGTACAGCGAGACGTCGAGCGGTCTGCGAGAGAGAGAGAGCGCGCAAACTTTAATTCGCGTTATCGCGACATAGGTGCCGATTCCCTTCTTAACAAACTAAACTTAATTTAAGTTCCGTGCATCTTTTTCTTTGTATTTCATTAAGAAGAGGACAGAAGATACATTTTACTTTAGTCCTGTCAAATTAATCAGCGCCTGTCACTACTCCATACAAGTTTAGACGTGATTAAATACCTTGCCAACTAAAATTACGTCAATTTACGTCAAGCGCTGATTAATTTGAAAGGACTAAACTAGAATTTATCTTCTGCCCTTTTCTTAATGAAATAGAAAGAAAAAGATGCACTCTTATAATCGACATTAACTAATCCTTAGACCTCTCGTGTGTCGCGGGAAGGTACTTATGGGTCACCGAGGCCCCCGCAACACAGGCAACAAGAAGGAATACGGGTGGGTTTTAGTCAGTAAGAGTCTGACACACCCTCCCGCTCCGCCCAGAGCGGAAGAAGTTATTTGATGATTTCCCACCCTCAAAAAAAAAAAAAAAAAGACCTCTCGTGTATCCGGATGGTCCGGGGATACCGCACGGTCTCCTGTGAGGCAGCGAGCCTCCTTGCGGGATTGCCGATATGGGATCTGGAGGCAAAAGTCCTCGCGCACGTATGGGAGTGGCGCGAGGAGGTGAAACGCCGGGGCGTAACTCCGCTGCCGCGAGAAATCACGGCACAGCGGACGGAGCTCCGGCGGGATCTCATGGCGACATGGAGAGTACGGTTGTCGCAGCGATAAGTCACCTCTTTGAGGAGTGGCTAGAGAGGCGCCACGGCGTCCTCACCTTCCGCCTGACGCAGGTCCTCACCGGACATGGCAGCTTCGGGAGGTTCCTGTGTCGGATAAGGTGGGAGGAAACGCCCGGGTGTCACCACTGTGTGGATCGCCCGGAGGACACGGTGGAGCATACGGTGGAGATCTGCCCGGCTTGGGCAGAGCACCGCCGTGTCCTCGTGGAGGCGATCGGCGGCAGAGATCTCTCGCATCCGGCCCTGGTTCAGGCCATGGTACGGAGCGAGAGGGCATGGGCAGCCGTCACCTCCTTCTGCGTAGCAGTAATGCTCGCAAAGGAGGAGGGGGTTGAGGGAAGGCAAATTTTGCGCCCTCTCGCCCCTAGCCGCCGCAGGAGACGCCCTGGGGTTCGGGAATCCCAGGCGGATTTCCGGCCACCGTAGACGCGGGCTTGCGGACGGCGAGCAATGGGTAGCTCACCGTCCGGTAAGGACCAGGCCCGGGTCGACGGCGCGTTGTATTCCACGCGCGCCTCAAAGAGATGTCGTCAGCACAAGCGTAGGGGTCCACTAGGGCCGATGCCTGCCGGAAGGTACCAAAGGGTTACCGAGGCTCCTGGCAATACGGGCAACTGAAGGAATACGGGTGGTTTTAGTCAGTAAGAGTCTGACACACCTTCCCGCTCCGCCCAGAGCGGGAGAAGTTACTTAATGATTTCCCACTCAAAACAAAAGACCTCTTGTGTCAGTCTTCATAAATAATATCCTAGGCATTATCTGCCTAAGCTTTTCCCAACATGTCGGGGTCGGCTTCCAGTCAATCCGCATCCCAATCCCACTTATTGGGATTACCCAGTAACTGGGTTGTGGAGGTCAGATAGACACCAAGGCCAAGGGGAATCGTATTCACGAAATCCCATGGTAAGACTGTAATAATTTCATGAAATGATTTCATTATCTGTAAGTAGGTTTGTACAAACACTTTTACACTTCAATCAAATAAAAAAAAAACCGGCCAAGTGCGTGTCGGACCACGCACAATGAAAGGTTCCGTAGTTGGGATTATTTGGGATGAATTTATTCCAAAAACAAACATTGTAGTTGAAAAACCTGTTGTCCTCCATCGATATAATATGCCACGGTCAATTCTCCAACTGCAAAGGACATGAGAAATTTGGGCCCAGCAGTTAACTAATTGAAATGTGTATTAAAAAAACCGTTATATTTTTCTAAAGGAAATCACAAAATACAGTACCATGTTTCTATCTAGGAAGCGAAAAAAGTTAAATTAAGTTAAGAAACTAAATAATCAATTAAATATATGCCTGAGTTATTAGTAACCGATAATGAATAAATCGGTAAAATCTTAGAATATGTATGAAAACCGAGTGACAAGTGCTTATCAATCGTTTCGTAGAATCGATTCATAGCGAATCGAGTTCCTTTAATTTTTCATCAATTGGCAACACTGGTCACCTACTGACAGATGACAGGCAGAAAAAACCGTTCGCTTTCTTTCGTTCTGAGTCCGCTCGTTCGTTTTCTTTCGTTCTGAGTGCGGACGTATTTATTGTATAACCCACGACTTCGGCTTTGCATATTATAAAGGACTATTCGACGGATCTTGCTATGAATTACTTGGCTCTTTATTTTGGACTACTGATTACGCCTATCGATCGGATATTGACGACTTGGATCGCTGTGTGAATTGTACCAGTGCGACTTGTAGCAGTAACTATTGGCAGAAGATTCTTGGATGATGAGGCGATTTTATCAGTTATTCATCAGTGGCGTACATCTCAGCCTGTAAGTACCTATTCAAATCGAGCTTGTATCCTATCAAGCCAACAAAACCAGACGTATGTATCTACTTTTTACGGTCTCCGGCGTCATGTCTGTCTTTTTGTTGGATAGCATTTATATTAAAACAGTACTTACTTAATAGCGAATTAGTTAGTAGTATACGAATCAATGAATGTGCCGTTTAACCCTTTCACTCATAAAAAAGGTGTAGGTAACCGTTGTCCCGATGGGACCGATTCGGTCCCAAGCTTTGGTGCGTTGAGGTAATGACAGTTATTGGGACCATTTCGGTCTCGACAGGGACGTAGCCATTTGGTTGAACATGCATTAGGATTAGGTACATGTAATGAAGCTTGTTTATGGTTGAACATGATTTAAATAGTTAATTTATTTCAGGAAACCAGTGAAAACTTTGTATGCCAAGCATGTTGGAACTTGGCCCAAGATGTGGTTCTTGGAAGATGACCGATTGAAGCACCAATCCAAGTTGGCAATACCAGTGTGTGTCCGCTGCGGTCGTTCACTGTTATTGTAGCACGGCGGTACAACCACCATCGCAATAATTCTGCTCGTGATTCATTGAAAATTAAGCTGTTATTGTAATTGTATTGTAGGTAGAAGGCTGCTGTGCCCATGTAATGTGCATAATATGGTATCTCAGTAGGGCAAGATACCAAGAAAATATCGTACCTCCAAAAATTCCACAAAATACTTCGATGATATTCTAATAGTTATTAAAGATGATATTTCATAAATGTATTGGTATTTTATTTTCCTTCCTCTTCCCCCTTTTTTAAAAGCCTACCTACTAATCCTATTGCTTCTAAGTACAGGATATAGGATGTAGAGACTTGTCTTTGACTGTAGCGACTGTCCAGGGCGTGGCAAACGTGTCAAATCTTCGACACGTCACACATGGAAGCTCTCTACTTGCACTCCATGCATAAAACCACTACACAACCGAAGCCTTTCAAAAATATTTCGCAAATAACAACAAAACACTACAATGTAACCTCACTTTTACTATACATCATATAACTTGATTCCTGGATAGCCAAATTTCACCAAATTTTCAGTGAGGCCTTGTTTTTATATCATCTTACAAATAAGGCTAGTTTGATTGAGTTAACACCTGGGCCCAGGAAACTATGGAGTCTTTCCCTTCTCCTTTAAGTTGGTTAACTATAATAACTAGTTAATTAGCACTTTAATGCTTAATATTACGCAAGTGAATCCTTGATTCGAAAAGTGGTGTTCACAGACCCACAATATTTTTGACGCCATAGGGTAGAGGAGAACATAAATATCATACCCACATTACGTGCAAGGGAAATACGATAAAAAAAATCTAGATTTTATTTTAGCACTATACCTATGCCAAATTACAGCTTTCTAGTACTAAGCGTCTCTGAGCTACAGACAGACAGACGGACATGGCGAAACTATAAGGGTTCCTTGTTTACTACGGAACCCTAAAAACTAGACGAGGTCAGAGTTTCCTATCTGACTACTCTGAAAAGAAAGGCCGAAACAAACTCAGAGGTCACAGTCTCTTTTAAAGTCCAGATATACAAGTAAGTTATGCAAGAAATGTATGTTAACATAGAACGATTACACATCAATCCTATATGTGAATATTTAGGTATTCCAATGAAATACTTTGTGAAATAAATTCAGGAAGTAATATCTAGTCAAAGCATAAAAAACGATAATACATTCAAACTACTTTTGTTTTTTTTTGGTTGGGCATTATCAAATAATTTATCCCGCTCTAGGCGGAGCGTGTGTCAGACTCTTACTGACTAAAACCCACCCGTTCCATTGCCTGTGTTGCCAGGGGCCTCGGTAACCCTATTGGACTTTCCCGTGACCCTGGCAGGCATCGGTCTTAGTGGTCCCTACACTTGAGCTAACGACATCTCTTTGAGGCGTGCGTGGAACACAATGCGCCGTCGACCCGGGCCTGATCCTTATCGGACGGCGAGCTACCCATTGCTCACTGTCCGTAAGCCCGCGCCTACGGTGGCCGGAAATCCCCCCAAGAGTCCCGACGCCCAGGGCGTCTCATGCGGCGGCGGCTAGGGGCGAGAGGGAGCGAAATTTTCCTTTCCCTGCACCGTCCCACCTCCTCCTTCGCGAGCATTACTGCTTCGCAGACGGAGGTGACGGCTGCCTATGCCCTCTCGCTCCGTATCATGGCCTGAACCAGGGCCGGACGCGAGAGATCTCCACCGCAGATCACCCCCACGAGGACACGGCGGTGCTCTGCCCAAGCCGGGCAGACCTCTACCGCATGCTCCACCGTGTCCTCCGGGCAATCCACACAGTGGTGACACCCGGGCGTTTCCTTCCGCCTTATCCGACACAGGAACCTTCCGAAGCTGCCGTGTCCGGTGAGGACCTGCGTCAGGCGGAAGGTGAGGACGCCGTGGCCCCTCTAGCCACTCCTCGAAGAGGGGACTTATCGCCGCAATCGAGGCGTGTCCAGCACTGGGTTGCGACAATCGCACTCTCCATGTTGCCATGAGATCCCGCCGGAGCTATATTCGCTGTGCCGTAATTTCTCGGGGCAGCAGAGTTACGCCTCCTTGCGTCACTCGCCAAAGTCCTCTGACCTCCAGATCCCACGGCGGTAGTCGGCAAGGAGGCTCGCCGCCTCACCGGAGAACGTGTGGTCTCCCCGGACAAGCCGGATGGCCCTTTGGGCCGCGCTCAACCGGCAGGCTGGCCCCCGCCAGGGCAAGCGCCCACACAGATGCCCGTAAAGGGCCATGGACCGCACGACCCCCGCGTAGAGTCTCCGGCAAGAGGCGTTTAGACCCCCTAGATTGGGCAGGAACCGCTTTAAAGCAGTCCCGCTCCAGTTTGGGAGCCAAAAGTCGGAAATGCTCCACGAAGTTTCACCAGCTTTTGAGGACGAGTCCCAGGTACTTAATCCTCAACTCGACGCCGATGACTTTCAAACTACTTAAGATATTATATTTCGCATCAGCATTGCAATTCAGCGATGAAATGCCGCCAGCATCCTAGGTACAATGCCTCGAAGGCCTTTTTAGGGTTCTGTAGTAAACAAGGAACCCTTATAGTTTCGCCATGTCCGTCTGTCTATCTGTTTGTCTCTCCCCGCTGTAGCTCAGGGACTCTTAGTACTAGAAAGTTGTAATTTGGCATTCATACCAGGCCACTCAGAAAGTTTTGCGATAAATAGTTTTTATACCGGATGACATTTTTTACCGTTTCAAGAATATTAAGGTGTTTTGTGTAAGAGGAACAGAAGCCATACCTGAGAATATTTGCTTAGTACCATTAAGATTGACAAGGTTCGGAATTTCCTAAAAAAATCATGAAAACTATCCATCCATGAAAAATAGCCAAAATAGGAGATAGTAAACCGTTTCCAAACAGGTTTATTTAAATTTTGCATAACAGACCAACTCACCACGGATAAATAATCTTTGTCTCTGAAAGGTGCCTACCTAAAAACCGCTACCGCTATCTGAAATGTTTACAGCGGTCTTTAGGTTCCTTTCAGAGACTATGATTATTTATCCATGGTGAGTTGGCCTGATCTGTTTTGCAAAGACGAACGGCAAGCTTGTATGGGATGTTCATACAGCTAATAAAATTTCGTGTTTTGGGATATTTTTTATTTTAATTGGTAGTTAATATGATAGACAAGCCCTTTTTAAATTCTTGGATTTTTAGAACTTGGGACGTAAAAGTTATAACCAGTTTTATTTTTTAAGGTTATGTACTAGTGTACGAATCTAAATTGTTACGTAAAGACACATAAACATTGTTTCGGTAATAAAGTATATGTTCTAGATTGGTTGTCGCTATTTTTGTAGTGTTTTACTTACTATCAAGTAGGTAAATTGAGATGAGGATCGTACCTACTCAGCGGAGTGCATTAGAAGATGCTATGTCCAGCAGCTGACTGCAACAGTTTGATAATGATGAAGTCCTGATGGGGTTTTGAGTGTAGGTAAATAAAACAATACAGTTATTAGTTTTTTTACGTACATTTATTTTATTTATAATTAATTAATTCATAATATTACTTCATCAAAAGCAGTGGTGGCCCAGTGGTAATGACCGCAACTTACAAGTTGTAGGTCGTAGGTTCGAGCCCGGACAGGTGCTTTACTTTGTGTAAATAATTTCATCAACACTGCTCTCAAAAAACGGTGAAGGAAAACATCGTGAGGAAACCGGCATGTCCTAGAACCAAAAATTCGAAGACATGTGACATCTACCAACCCGCACTGGGCCCGCGTGGTGGATTACGGCCCACTCCCTCTCGCAGAGAGGAGGCCTGTGTCTCAGCAGTGAGAACGTTATAAGCTGATTATGTATGTATATTACTTCATCTAAGAAGGGGGCAGGTCGGGTAATACCCTCATGGCGAGCATAGCTTAAATACCAACCTAACTGCGTTTAGTTTATGACTAAATTACGTGTAATTATTAAAATCTTTTTTAAACATTATTAATTAATCCGAACTTCTAAAAATAGTACACTTACATGAAAATAAATGGCTTAGTTGCCTTAATATGTGGTACAAATTCTATAACAAAACAACAAAAAAGTAAGAAGTACGAAATCTGGCGTTCACCTTTAAACAAACCTGTTTAGGTAGTATTCTTACACAATCACTGACTAAATGGAATAATTAGTAATACATTAATCTGTAGGTATTTCGAAGGTTTTAAGTTAACCTCTCTTTCTTACAATAGGTATTCGTTAGATTATCATTAGCTACTAACTTATTATTTCATAGAAATTGACATAAAGTGAGGTTATGAAATATTAGGCGAAGTCGATTTTAAATTAGGTAAGGTACATTGGTGTTTATTATGCAAGTAATCAAATCATTCAATGTATTAATGGATTTGTAAAAGGGAGTGCCATTACCCATCACTGTGCCATCACTAACTAAACCGTCCAAGGTCGAGATGACCCGTTTGTTACCCGACTACTGCGCAGCAAAAAGGAGGGTTATTTAAATGATTAGTAACCGCTGATACGTCCGTAATATGAGGGAAGTGCTGGGAGTTTGAGGAGCAGGGATGCCGTTCCTTCGCAGCGACTGAAGATGTTCTTCTTCTGCGTACATTCGCCTCGCACTGGCTATGTTTTCACCAGACAGGATGTAAAATCGCACCATTGCGAGGTACTCTACATTAGAATATTCGTACATGTTTACATACGATAACTATCACCGGGCGGACGATCGGTGCATACGCGGAAACAAACAGCGCGACGTCACGCCGCCGTGACTAATCGCAGGTGACTGAAACGCGGGACGCGGGCAGGCGGGGATGTGCGAGCGAGCCGCTCGTGCGCCTGATATCAAAGAAGCCGACGGCAAGTGCGGCGAGTACCTATCGGCTGCAAAAGAACGGATCTACGACTTCATTGATAAATTCTGCGGGGTATGATTTGAATTTCGATATTTTTTCATCGATTTATTCTTTTTTTTTCTGTTTTTATTGTTTTAGTATGAAAAGTTTACTTCAAATGGGTAGTATTTATTGATAAATCAATTTCTTTACAGGATGAAGAAAAAAAAAAGAAAAAATTGACTTTGCCATAGGCTTCTACTCCGTTCACCTACTATTATACTCTATGTTTTTTGAGACGATAAAAAAAATCAGCCTGTATATGAGAGACAGGCCAGTTATAATATATGTATTTTGAAAATAAGATTATTTGTATGTAAAAATAGGTACGTTCCAATTTAAAAATTTCCCTCCACATTGTTTGCGAGCTAATTTAAATTATTATGTCTCCTTAAAAAATGGATCTGCGCCGGGAACATTTTCGCGCTATGATGTTTTACGATTCCAAGAGTCGCCAGAACAAAAGTCCTCGCGCGCGTATGGGAGTGGCGCGAGGAGGCGAAACGCCGGGGCGTAAGTCCGCTGCCGCGAGAAATCGCGGCACAGCGGATGGAGCTCCGGCAGGATCACATGGCGTCATGGAAAGTACGGTTGTCGCAACCCAGTGCTGGGCACGCCACGATTGCGGCGATAAGTCCCCTCTTTGAGGAGTGGCTGGAGAGGCGCCACGGCGTCCTCACCTTCCACCTGACGCAGGTCCTCACCGGACACGGCAGCTTCGGGAGGTTCCTGTGTCGGAGGCGGGAGGAAACGTCCGGGTGTCACCACTGTGTGGATCGCCCGGAGGACACGGTGGAGCATACGGTGGAGGTCTGCCCGGCTTGGGCAGAGCACCGCCGTGTCCTCGTGGAGGCGATCGGCGGCAGAGACCTCTCGCGTCCGTCCCTGGTTCAGGCCATGGTACGGAGCGAGAGGGCATGGGCAGCCGTCACCTCCTTCTGCGAAGCAGTATTGCTCGCGAAGGAGGAGGCGGGACGGTTGAGGGAAAGGCAAGTTTGGCGCCCTCTCGCCCCTAGCCGCCGCAGGAGACACCCTGGGCGTCGGGAATCCCAGGCGGATTTCCGGCCACCGTAGGCGCGGGCTTGCGGACGGTGAGCAATGGGTAGCTCACCGTCCGGTAAGGACCAGGCCCAGGTCGACGGCGCGTTGTATTCCACGCGCGCCTCAAAGAGATGTCGTCAGCACATATAGTAGGGGTCCACTAGGGCCGATGCCTGCCGGGGTCGCGGGAAGGTACTTATGGGTCACCGAGGCCCCCGCAACACAGGCAACAGGAAGGAATACGGGTGGGTTTTAGTCAGTAAGAGTCTGACACACCCTCCCGCTCCGCCCAGAGCGGGAGAAGTTATTTGATGATTTCCCAACCTCAAAAAAAAAAAAAAAGAGTCGCCAGAAAAAAAAAAGTGTCGCCTGAAACCGGACGAATCGTAGGATAGACATAAAATGGCATTCATGGATAAAGGCCCTTCTAAGGCAGCCGTGTATCGTTGGTATAAGAATTTCAAGCGTGGTCGACTAACTTTGGGGATGAAGAAAGTAGTGGTCGCCCTTTGGCGGCTGTTACAGAAGAAAACGTGCTAGCAGTGAAAAAAGTAATCCATGACAATAAGCGAGTTACGTATCAAAAGATTTAGCACATACTGCAGGTTGGATCGGGAAGCCTTCACGAAATTCTACACGTGCATCTTCGCGTGAGGAAGATAGATTCACGCTGGGTTCCGCACAACGTCACCGATGCTCAGAAGCAGGCCCGGGTGGGATGGTGCCGTGATATGATAAAGAAATTTGAAGCAGGCTCGTCTCGGCGTGTTTACGACATCATTACAGGTGACGAGTCTTGGATTTATCAAGACGATCCAGAAACGAAGCACCAGTCGACGGTTTTAAATATTGGAACTGAAGCTATAATGTGAAAGTGGTATCTAGTGATAAATCACGCAAATAATTAACATAAGACTTTAAAGAAAACATTAATAATAATCAGTCAGCACTTCTACTTTACATCCTAATAAACCAAACATCATCTGCCTAGCCTTTTCCTAACTATGTTGCGGTCGGCTTCCAGTCTTACCGGATACAGCTGAATACCAGTATTTTACATGGAGCGACTGCCTATCTGACCTTCACAACCCAGTTACTGGGCAACACGATACCCCTTGGTAAGACTGGTTGTGAGACTTTCGAGCTTCTGACGACCCGTAACGACTGTCAAAGATCTACAAGTGACAGCAGGGACCAACGGCTTAACGTGCTTTCCGAGGCATGTGAGGGGTCTTAGTATGTAAAGATGGTCACCCATCCACGGACCACTCCGCGTTTACTTGCTTGATTTCGCTTGCTATCTGGTCTAAACACGCTAACTGTCTAGTCGGTGTTTTAATGTGCGATTCGATATTGAAATTTTTCAATAAACTCTAATTCTTCGCTGTACTTGTTGGGCATTAAGATGTCTAAATACCAGTCCCCACAAACAAATTTTTTGTTCGTTTAGATTATTGGTTTGTTGTTTTTAACAACAATGTTAAGTTGGTTCTTGGGTTAAATTTGGATTAAAAAACATGGTACATTACATATTCATCGACGGAACCCTCACCACGCGATTTCAATTCGCACTTGTCGGGTTTTTTGTTTAATTCCAATAATTACTTTTTCTTTCATTATTTCATGAAAAGAATGACTACACAAAAGTAATTACTGGTTTATTTTTAATGGCACTTACAGTTCAGCTAACACATTTCCTCCCTTCCCTACCATGATATAAAACTGTCACTCAAGACTTAATTAAATACTTTCAAGCACCCTGCTAATGAGTGTTGCCACGTCACAGGTCAATAGCACCTCAGAGTCGGGTGTCTTATTAATTTTGTAACGGGCATCTCTCGGGCTGATGTTTTAGTGGCCCAGATAAAATGTGGGTCATTGGACGATTTTCTTTTATAATTCTTCAAGAGAGTATTTATTCTGACCTCTTTGTGTTTTTTTTTTTCAGTTTTAATTCAGTGTTCATATTCTTTAAACTAACTCTAAGTAGGTACATGTTAAAACGCCTGTAATCCCCGAAGGGTTAGGCAGAAGTGTACTTATAGTACACCCATATTTACTTAAATATGATAAATAGAGTCTGTTTGTTGGACTTTTTAAAAGGAAAATTATTTTCATGCTGATTTATTCAAATAAACAACTACAAAAAGCATTGAAAAGGTCTATTCATCACTGGAACATTCATGCAATAATCACGCTGAAATTATTGAATTCAATTCATAGGACTCTATTGTCGTATTATTTCCATTACAGTTTTGTTTATGTTGCATGACCAGGTATGTAATAATGGTATTTTGCACCATCATTAATTAAAAAAACATGAGTGATTGAGGTGGCTGTATAAACAGTATGACCCTGTTCTACGCTAAAAATAAAATGTCGTTCCCAGCTTCCTAGCCGGCAATGTTATCATCATCATCTGCTTAGCCTTTTTCCAACTAAGTTGGGACATACCAAAACCCCTCCGTGCTTTCGTGCTTTAGAAAGCCGTTGGTCCCGGCTGTCATTTGTAGATCTTTGACAGTCGTTACGGGTCGTCGGATGCTCGAAAGTCTGACAACCAGTCTTACCAAGGGGTATCGTGTTACCCAGTAACTGGGTTGTGGAGATCAGATAGGCAGTCGCTCCATGTAAAATACTGGTATTCAGCTGTATCCGGTAAGACTGGAAGCTAATCCAAACATAGTTGGGAAAAGGCAGGCATATGATGATGATGTAAAACATTTTAAAAGAGCAACTATGGAGTTTTTGCCCATTCTCCTAAACACAAAACTACCTTTTGGAAGACCACCATCTAGAATAAATTCTATTTTTTCGTAAAAGTTTGACTTTCAAAAGTGCCTTGTAATGGCCTTCTTGAAATAAATTATTTGACTTGAACTTTACTGATTTTGCGTTCTCTATTCAATAGTGATATTTTTTTATTGATAGTAAAGGCATTTAGTTTTAATTTCCAAGTATGTGTAGTCTGCCGGAGTCGGGGGATAGTCCGAAAGGGATACCGAGGCCCCTGACAGCACAGGCAACGGAAGGAACACGGGTGGGCTTTAGTCAGTAAGAGTCTGACAGCACACCCTCCCGCTCCGCCCAGAGTGGGAGAAGTTATTTGATGATTTCCCATCCAAACAAAAGTATGTAAGTAGTAGGAGTTATCTGGTTTAAATTAAATATTGTAAATCAATGTTTTTAAAATAAAATAGAATTTCACAGGCAATAAAGAGAACAAAAGGGAATATCTCAGTGCTCTTTGATATTCTAATTGTCAATTATTATTGTGGGTTCACCTCACCGAAACCACTGACACATAAGTAAAAAACTGTCTACAATACTCTCAACGTCATCTCGATATATTCATCCTCCAACACCTACCTACATCCTTATAGATAGTGGCCTTAGCAGAGAGTACAACTTTGTGCCCTATTGGCGTTAACTTAGTTATAATTTAATTTAGTTAATCCAGTTAATAATTAAATTAGGTAGTGGTATTGGATGTAGGTTTATTGGGTGAATGTTTATTTAAACATTCACCCAATAAACCTACATCCTTTTTAACACTTCAACATCTAAATATAACTTAAACTTAACTAATACTAAGACGGTTAAACTCGCGCGGTTAACTAGAGCAAGCTCAGTTAGCTTAGTTGAAGAGGTTATCAAATATATTATACTCGTAGTAACAATCTTGATATAACAGAACTTCACGAAAATTATTCTTGACAAGAATATTAAGGACTTTGTTGACAGTGTCCGGGTAGGCATTTAAATACAAAACTGTAATTCGTAAGATATTGGTGCCGATTCCCCTGTTCACAAACTAAACTAAATTTAAGTTCAGTGCATCCTTTTCTTTCTATTTCATTAAGAAAAGGACAAAAGATCAATTTTAGCTTAGTCCTGTCAAATTAATCAGCGCTTGACGTAAATTGACTTAATTTTAGTAGGCAAGTTTTTAATCACGTCTAAACTTATATGGAGTAGTGACAGGCGGTGATTAATTTGACAGGACTAAACTAAAATTGGTAGATGTCACATGTCTTCGAATTTTTGGTTCTAGGACATGCCGGTTTCCTCACGATGTTTTCCTTCACCGCACTGGGCCCGCGTGGTGGATTACGGCCCACTCCCTCTCACAGAGAGGAGGCCTGTGTCTCAGCAGTGGGAACATTATAGGCTGATTATGTGTATGTGTAAACTAAAATTTATCTTCTGTCCTCTTCATAATGAAATAGAAAGAAAAAGATGCACTGAACTTAAATTTAGTTTAGTTTGTGAACAAGGGAATCGGCGCCAGTATCAGTCAGATAAATTAACGGAACTACCTGATGGTGAATCAAGCTATTAGCATCTAGTTTTTCTTCTTTAAGTCTTTACATAAGGGAACTTTTCCTGTGGCGATGAATCTAAAATTCGCTATAACTCTCTTGGCGGAAAATCATCTATAATACTACTAAGTATTATAATACTATTAAGTAGGAAAACTTACCGAAACCAATTAAAAAATATCAAAAGGTACGAAATGACTACTTACAAGTATAAATTCTTTTTTTTTTGTTTTTTTTTGGATGGGAGATTATCAAAGGACTTCTCCCGCTCTGGGTGGAGCGAGAGGGTGTGTCAGACTCTTACTGACTAAAACCCACCCGTGTTCCTTCCGTTACCTGTGTTGCCAGGGGCATCGGTATGCCTTTCGGACTTTCCCGCAACCCCGGCAGGCACGAGTAGCACTTCTAATTGTTTTCTGCTGTAAATTATGACTTACAAGATGTCCAGTCACAGGAAATAATATTTGGCCATGTCCAAAAACAGAGCCAACTTAAATATATGCTATGCTTTACTTTTCTTAACAGTATTCTCTGCAGCGGGCAATTCCTACTCAGATTCCTGGCAGGCCTGGACCCCAGATCGGTTAGGACAGCATTTGAAGACTCTGGCGCAGACGGAGTCGCTGGTGCTTCAATATTCACGGTTATTATATTTATTTTCATTGAAGATGTAGTGACAAAAATTGTAAAGAGTATGCTTAGATGGTTTGGTCATGTTGAGAGGATGAATAAAAGGTGCCTAACAAAAGATATTTACAGAACAGAGGTAAGTGAAACCGCCGGGAGGGGACGCCTTAGGAGGACATAATAATATAGTGACCTATATATTGGCAATTGGTAATGTTCTTCAGAAAGGTCAGGTGCGTAGTATTCTTAACCGTCGTGCTTCTATGACCAGATGTATGACCGTAGGCGAAGCAGAAGGAGTAGGCAAGGAGCGGAGCAGGTGGCATTCTATAGTTTCTGCTTATCCCTATGGGAAGAAGGCGTGAATTTATGTATGTAATTTAGAAATTATTCAAAATCAGCCGTTTTAATCCTGGTTAGCCGGATATAACCCAAACTTGGCTCCCTTTTGCTGAATCATAATTTTATAATAAGACTATTTTTATACTGTCTTAGAATTAATATTGACATTTTTATTTTTTTATGATATGTACGTATGTAAGGACTATGTGAATCATATATTTTTCTCTTTCTCAGTTAGTTTGAATGATAATCTGGCAGTTTGCGTACTTTGTGTGGTCTACCCAAATTTCCTTTCTTTGATTTTGTGAGCTACACGGTTACTGACAAACGCGTGCGCTAACTGGACAGGTTCACTCAAATATGTATGGTTCTGACCATCTCAATCACCATTTTACATGGTCCTCAAATGATCTGAAAAGTGTTTGTAGCGAAGCTAAGAACTTGTCTCAAAGTTTACCAAATAGTCCTAATCACCACCACTTTAAAGACTATCGTCCACGACGCAACTCAAAGGTAACGTGTTACAAACTCAAATCCCAGCAGCCGAAATGTCATAGCTATAGATATATCTATGGTCACAGCACTAGTATTTAAATGGCGGTCCCTACACGACACAAACGTCGTGGACAGTTAATTTTTTTATTTTGTTGGAAATTATCGAATATCTTCTCTCGCTCTGGGCGGAGCGGGAGGGTGTGTCAGACCTTACTGCCTATGCCTTGTTGTCTGTGTTGCCGGGGGCCTCGGTAACCCTTTCGGACTTTCCCGCGACCCAGGCAGGCATCAGTCCTAATGGACCCCTACACTTGTGCTGACGACATCTCTTTGAGGCGCGCGTGGAACTTAACCTTATCACCATCAAACGTCGACGTTAACGTCGACTATGGACCTAAGAAATCCATTTTTTAGTACTATTTACGAAAGAGAAGTGGTTCATGGTGTAATAAGAAACTTCTGAAACATTAAACCATCTTTACTTCTTTAAACAGTATTCTCTGCAGCCGGCAGTTCCTGGTCAGGTTTCTGGCAGGCCTGGGCTCCACATCGATTGGGACAGCACTTGAGGGCTCGAGGGCAGTCGGAGTCACTGGTGCACATGTGGGTGCAGACCCAGGGGCCTCGGGGGAATTCCGGGCAGAGGCCTGGCTTCACTGGAATATTGAAGAGAATTGTGAGTTAGTGGGATCAGAACAGTACTTATATAAAAATATATACATTAAATAAACTTCTTAAACATAACCAACAAACTGTTTAAATATTTAAAAAACATTATCATATTTAAACCTATCAACAAAGTAAAGTAGGACGTCGAAAAATTCGTCCGTATCACTGTCGACTGGATTGATTGAATTATGTGAGTAGGTACTTTTTAAACCTCATACAATATTTCTTTTACACAATTGTCGTGACTTTCGTTGAGATGTTCTACAAGACATTTAACGAATGTCTAAACGTTGACTTCGCCTCATCACTATATTGACAATATTGTAATGATGTCAAGTGACGTGACACAGTCGCCCCGCCATTCTCTTGACTGTATAAATACAAAGTTATGTTATTAAATGTAATTTTTAAAATGCTTGATCTCAACATTGAAGGGAGAAAGTTAACAAAACTTATTCCATCATTACAAAACATTGCATACGTTTTATTATAAAAATTGTTTTCGTAATTAACTGTAACGCCCAGAATCAGAATCAGAATTCATGTATTTCTCTAGTTTTAAAATAGCAATATATCTCAATTTTTTTTTTTTCAAAGATATTTGCCTACAAATCAAGGATGCAACCCATATTGAGCAGTAGTCAGCAACATAGGCCCATGACACATTACAGCTTTACGGCGCGTGGTGTTCCACGCGCGCTTCAAAGAGATGTCAGCACAAATGTAGGGGTCCGCTAGGGCCGATGCCTGTCAGGGTCGCGGGAAAGTCCGAAAGGGATACCGTGGAACCTGGCAACACAGGCAACGGATGGAACACGGGTGTGGCAAAGTCGTGGGATGCCCTGTATATCTCAATTCCAAAAAATCTGTTGCTGCCATTAATATCAAAACGATACAAAAGTAGAAAAATCGACTATTTGTAACAGATTTTTACTAATCGAGAGATATTTAAGTACAGTACTCATGGGTAAAGTTGCTCTCGGAAAGTGAAGATGCCACTGTTGACTGTAAGTAATTATGCTGTACTATGGAAGAGCAGAGTCTCCTAACTTAGGCAATGTTTGCTTCAAAGGAGGCTCGAAACATTAAAACTTTTTTGCAAACTGAAACATAAATAAATAAAACGAATATCTAACTAACCCAGGTCCACAAAGTGCCTCTGCGACACAGCATCAACGCACATGGCTCCACCACACGCAGTGGGACAGCACAGCTGCTTCTCATTGGTGCAAGCAGTGGCAGGTCCACATGATGCGTCACAGACGTCCACTGGTAACGTCGGGGGACAGGAACCAACGGTGGTGTCAGATGATGAGAATCCCACCAGGAATAAAGCTGGAAAATTAATAAAGAAAGAAATGAAATTCGAACGCAAGACCCGAACCGAACGCGATTGTCGCGTGGATACAGATTATGCGATCGTTTATATGCATTACTAGCCCGAGACTTTGACTGTGATCCAGGGTGAAAAGTAGCTTATGTCTATCTCCAGATCATGGCCTAACCATGTCCCAAATTTCATCCATATCCGTTTTAGCGTGAAAGTGTAACAAACAAACACACTTTCGCATTTAAATATCCTACTAATATTATAAATGCGAAAGTTTGTAAGAATGGATGGATGGATGGATGTTTGTTACTCTTTCACGCAAAAAATATTAAACGGATTTGGATAAAATTTGCCACACAGACAGTTTATAACCAGGAATAATACATAGGATACTTTTCATCCCGATATACCCACGGGGTCAAAACTTTTGTGGGTGAAACCGCGGGGCGCATCTAGTTATATATATATATATAAAGTTAGGATGACGTACAAATGCGACTTGACTGATTGCGCGAGTAATTCGCCAAGTGGCGAGTTCGCTTAATATAAAAACGAGTGCACGATCGCCTACTCGCACGACAGTCGCTTTCGTTTAGGACACAGCCTTAGGATACGATACGTAAAGTCGACCTCATAATTGCTTCACCACCCTGAGGTTGAATGTCACTTGCTTGACATAAAACGTCAAGTTCTACTGTGACAGTTGGACAGTTTCAACCTTAATTAATTTTCAATTTACTGGAAGTTTATGACAAAGCAAATTACAAGGTCGAATATACATCATGACAACTTCGTAGGATGAAAATCCTTTGAATAAATGTCGTGTTTCAGAATACCGTTTGATCCACTGCAATGATCAGACCACCCACGATCCATCTGTGGGTGCCGTAAAATGCGACAAGGGGATCACAAAGGGATGGGCTGAATATTCCTACATGCGAATAACAAAATTCTGCAATGACACACAGTAGTCTTGGAATGGAGAATAGAATATAATACTTTATTTGTGTAGGATGTAGGTATTTACAGTATGATGGAGACATAGGTTTTAAGAATTCTTGTAGACACATTATGCCATTTTGGCATGCCAACATTAATTAACATAAACTAAATACGAATAAAATGTTTCATTTATAAGAATTCTTCATTATTGAAGGACTTTTGGGTTTTTCTATTTGGAATTTCTCAGTAGCAACCTGAAGTCTGGATTTGGGCCCGGTTGATGGCAATAGGCTCGCCCCATACTACATGGGACCTAAACATAACTGGCAAAATGTGGGTGTACAATAGGTACACCTCTGCCCAACTCTTCGGGGAAAACAAGGCATGATGTTATGTATGTTATGTGCATAGAGTATTTGTGAATTCTATCAAGATTACTGAACAGAGGTTTTCCTAATTTCACTTCAGCGCCAATTTAGAAGCTCAAAACATCTTAAATCACTGAACAACCTAACAAACACATTTTTTTATCAAACTGCAAAGATCCTTAGGAAAAATTTAAACAATCTCACAAGTCCATTCACAAATCCGGATACTTCGTTTAGATAATCATTACCAAAGACAAGCATACTCTGAGAAACAATTTCTAAAGATCTCAATGATCAGAATTTCATAACTTTTGAATTCAATCCGAATGAAATATTCAGTGCGAGATGCTAAAGCTCTCGTATAAATTACCTATTATAGCTTTGCTTAGGCATCTGTACTACCGCCAACGATTAGCGAGGAGTGAGTAGGGCTAGCAACTAGAAACGAGTTGGCGAGTAACGAGCAATAACACTACCCGACCACCAGACCAACGAGGCAGTTGTAAAAACTATTTTTTTTTACAACGTCCAATGCAACTTGATTAACCGATACAATTAAAAATCTTACAGACACAACCTCAGACCAAATAAAAAACTAAGACATACCGCTGTCAACAGTGACGTGAGGGCGGTTTCGTAAACCTGTGTGCACTTATTGAGGTATAGTTTGGTTGAAAGTTGCTGTAAATGCGTGCGTGTGATCGTGTATGCATGCACAGAGCGAGGTGTAGTTTTGGCATGGATTCACTGTATTGTTCGCAGCGCTATGTCTTGGTTTATTATTCATCACCTGCGCCTCAGACCAAATGTTTTATTTGATTTTATAAACAAACAGTTTATTATGTCACAAAAGTCATTATTTTGGTCAGAAAAATATTTCTCTATATCCTCTTAACAGAACACAATACACAAAGAAAACAAATTAAACAAAACACATCAACTGATTCGAAATTCTGAAGGAATTCATTTGTTTTCTGCAATTTCTACAGGCACAGTATTATAATTACAAAAATGCAGGCTATTGTTACTCAAAAATACATAATTAAAAAGTATAAACTCACCAATTAATAACACACAATAAGACATTTTGTACACACAGTGGTCACAAACGTTTTGTAAATGTCACTTGCTGTGATTATCGTGAACGGATGACACAAATAATAACGTGATTCACAGACGAGACGGATGGACGACCAACTAATAACGCGGAATAAACTCTATAACATACATTTTTAATATTGTTTTTAACTGAACGCTCATAACACCATAGTCGATTTTTATTTTATGGACCCATAAATTTTAAAGAACATGTTTACTAATTCGCTTCACCATTTGCATGAATATACGAGTATAAATGTAGTGTTAGACTTCTGGTTAACTGTAAACTTGTTGTTAGTTATCTTGAGATGGATTAAAATACAGTTTACAAAAATCTATTCAACACAATTATTTTGGTACAATATGCATTGATACTTAAAAGGAATAATTGATTTTTATTTTTACCCGACTGCCTCAGGAGGGTAATGTTTTTCGAGAGTATGTATGTATGTATGTATGTATGTATGTTAAGATATCCACTTAGTCACTCACTGTAACTTACACAATTTCTCATTCAAGTCTAATTATTTTAAACTTACGACATTACACATACATACACTACACATACATAAATTACATATACATACATTACACATCCCTAAACATTCACTCACCCTCACACACTTACATTGTCCACTTTACTTTATTTTCTATATTTACTGTATAATTACGGTATATTTTTTACTGTTTTATATTTTTTTACTACATTTCTCTGTGACAATGAAACTGCACTAATGCCCCTGCTGTCTCTCGTGGGAACCTGTGTACCTTTGTGTAATAACTTTTGTTGGAACACTGGTACTCATAACACAAGTTAGATCTTACTTTGAGTACCAGAGTTCAAATTACGCTAGTCTTGATAAAAACACCAACTGGTAACACAGCTCTTAGCGTATCATAGTTACTAGTGTTATTGTTCACTTTTTTTTTTTTTGCAAAATAAAGAATTATTATTATTATGTTTATTTATTTTTTTACATATTAAATATATTTTTAAATATTTCTTGAAAAAAGGTATAAAAAAAAACATTTAAAAATATAAAAAATAGTGGTCCGCCGGTGTCGGGAGCAGAGTCCAAGCTACCGGTGGTTAGGACTCCAGAGACAGGAACCTCCTCACAATGCGGGCCGTATCGAGGAGTACTGCCTTCTGAATCAGGCCCTTGATCCAGCCGCCTAACGAGAGCCTCGAGAGATGATAGTTGAGGCTTTCAGCCACCTGGCCATTGGCCGTTACGACAATCGGCACAATGACAGCTGAGTCAACATTCCACATGTCAACAACCTCGTGTGCTAAGTCGAGATATTTTATTTGCTTCTCTTTCTCAGCTTTCACGAGGTTTTCGTCATGTGGAATGGTAACATCGACTAACATTGCGCGGCGCGCTAATCGATCTATCACCACTATATCAGGCTTATTGGCGACAATAGTCCTGTCAGTAATGATAGACCGATCCCAGTACAACGTGACATGGTCATTTTCGAGAACTGGGTCGGGCGCATACTTGTAATACGGTACCTCAGAGTTCACAAGTTTATATTTCAAAGCAAGTTGCTGGTGAATAATCCTAGCCACTTGGTTATGTCTGTGCAAGTACTCGCCGTTAGCCAGACGAGAACAACCAGAGATAATATGTCTGATAGACTCACCCGGACGGTGGCATGCCCGACACACGTCAACCGTCCCGTCCTTCATAATATGTCTCCGGTAGTTATTCGTCAAGATAACTTCGTCCGTAATTGCACAGACGAAACCTTCAGTTTCCCCGAAAAGGTCCCCAAAACGTAGCCAGGATACGGACGCTAAAAAATCTACATCGGGCTCATGAAGAGCCCGATAGAAGCGCCCGTGTAGCTCCTTGTTTTGCCATATCTCCTTGCGGTCATCCGTTGTAAGTATTACAGGTTTGCACCAGTTCTCTTTAGCCATGGAAAGTGGGGTGAGCCCCTTGTCCACTGCGACCACATCACGGTGCATACCCACTTCGGTTTTCAAAAAATATTCCCTGAGACTGCATATCTCGCGGTTGTGGAGGGTCTTTGCATTTAAAAAGCCTCGACCCCCGCACTTCCGCGGGATGTACAGTCTCATCACCGATGATCGTGGGTGATGCATCCGGTTTGCGGTCAACAGTGTACGGACCCTCCTATCCAGGGCGTCGAGTTCAGTCTGAGTCCATTTGAGTATGCCGAAAGAGTACATCAAAACCGGCATGACCCAACCGTTGAAGGCACGCACCTTGTTTCCGCCTGAAAGAGGACTAATCAATACCTTCTTCAGACGGCCAAAAAAGCGCTCCTTCAATGATTGCTTCATGTCAGTAACGTTGATGCCTAACGCTTCCGACATACCCAAATACTTATAGCTTTCGGGTGAGGAAAGGGATCTAAGGTGTATGGAATCCGAAAGTTGAATTCCCTCGGATTCCATTATCTCCCCTCGCTTTACATGCATGACTGCACATTTGTCCACACCAAACTCCATTCTGATGGCGCTACTGAAAGTTTCAGTTACCTTCAGTAGCTCCATCAGTTGCAATTTGTTGGGGGCAAAGATTTTCAAGTCATCCATGTAGAGGAGGTGAGATATGACCTGACCACCTCTCCTCAACCGATAGCCTAGACCTGAATCCTCCAGCAGCGTGCTTAGAGGATTCAGGGCTAAGCAGAACCAAAGTGGACTTAAACTGTCACCCTGAAATATTCCCCGTTTAATCCATACAGGCTCATCATTCCCCTGGATCTGTCGACACCCCGGATAGCGAAGGACTGTCCTCCATTGCCCCATACACGATTCAAGGAAGGTGCGTAGAGTCGTATCTATTTTGTACAACTCCAGCACCCTCATGAGCCATGTATGTGGCACCGAGTCGTAGGCCTTCTTATAATCTATCCAGCAAGTCGATAGATCCTTGCGGAATCGACGAACCTGTTGGCTAATGGCCATGTCGATGAGAAGTAGCTCCTTAGTGCCACGGGACCCGTTCCTACATCCATTTTGAGAGGCTGACATAATCGAATTACTGTCAATGTGTGTGTTAATTTTCGCTCTCAAAATGGATGTAAGAAGTTTATAGACCGTCGATAAACACGTGATCGGTCTATAATTCTTGGGTTCCGCGGGACTACCTGACTTATGGAGCAGGTGGGTAATGCCTGTCGTCAGAAACTGTGGTAGCGACCCCGACTCTAAGGATGACTGGAACTGAGATGCCAGGCAAGTGTGTGAACTAGTTAGCCATTTCAGCCAAAAGTTGTGCAGTCCGTCCGGTCCTGGTGATTTCCAATTCGGTAACGGACGGACCGCTCTAGCTATATCTGATGGCGTGATAATGACTACTTCCATTTCTGGTATAGTTTCACACACTCGCTCGACATCCCGCATCCAGTCAGCCTCAGCATGGCAGACAGGTACCGACCAGATGCTGCGCCAGAACGCAGTCGTGGTGGCATCATCGGGGCGGCACACGTCTGTCTCGTTTTGTTCAGGTCGCTCCCAAGATCTATATACCCACCTCTCATCGCTCTGGAACATGCGATTTTGCGTGCATCGATCAACCCGCCGCTTATACCGCCGAATACGGCTCGCCCATGCACAAACTTTCTGCTTCAGGAAGTCGATCCGCTCTGTGACACGAGACATGTATTCTCGAGGGCTGATTCCAGTCCCCGAGAATGCCCGCCTTACAAAGCGCATCACTCGTGGTCGTGTATTTCCCTCCCTGAAGCAGTATAGTTTGCCGATGAGTACCCTGGCCCCATCAATACGACGCTCGATCCTGCATTGCCAGGCTGGTACGGCTGGTTTTGGTCGCGTAGCTCCGTCACAGTTTGGGAACTTCACGTTCGCTAAACGACATGCCGCAACAGCCGCGCAATATAGGATCGAGTGTGTATCAACGAGATCCTCGCTGCTCTCGAAGAAATCCTTAAGCAGCGAGTCCAAGGCACATACCAGCGCCCTATTTTTCTTGTGCATGGGTAGGCGTGGTAGTCGGGGTCTAAGTTCGGTCGGAGTGGACCTATACTCGCGAAACGCATCTTCCAGTGCGCTTCTCAATCGGACGTTGCACTGGCTACTTACTGTGGCAACCTTATCATCCTCCTCTTCAACATCGTGATTGGACCGCGGCGGGATTGCATTAATGATTGGTGCATGTGTCGCGGTTTGTGCCGGAGTTGAGACGATATGGTTGCTCAGTACCTCTGAGCGCAGCCTATCAAGTGCGGCATCGTCCAACCTGTGATTGCGTTGGATGACTCGCACCTGATCCGATAGTCGTTGGGCTGAGACGTTGACGGTTGGCTCTAGTTTCTGGAACAGAGACAGCATCCTAACACGGTACGCAGTGAGGTTAGTTCCCCCCTCTGTAGACCCGTAATATGCGCGCATGACGTTCTCGTTCATAGACTGAGTCCATCTCATGCGCTGCACACAACCACCGGCAGCGGGGACCCGGCTCGGGGCCAGTTGGCCCCTAAGTCCCAAGCTCTTCGGTGGCCGGCCTCTCCCCTGCCGACGTACAGGTGTTGGCGACGTCGGCGGGGAAAAATACTCGTCGCTCGAGCTCGACGCAACTACCGCGGCCGGTGTCGTCACAGCGCTCACGGTGGGGCTGGGTACCGGCGGCGGCGAGGCGGAGCTGAGCGAAGAGTCCGGAGGTTGTGGGCGTGCTCGTGCAGCAGATCTCGTCAACATATTTTAAATTTGATTTTCTTCTCCATCATGACAGATGTCACCGTCCTCTGATTCGGTATTATTGTAGGTAATAAATTTCATTGATTTTGCTGTTGTTGTTGTTGTATTTTTTTTATTATATTGCGATCATGAGTTTCAGGCTTGTTTTGGGTTTCTCAAACAAAAAAAAACTGCGTCTAAAATTAATAAAAATATGGAAATTGTGAAAACAAATTTTTGACGTTCTGTTGACGTGAGTTAATTTATTATTATTATTATTATTATTATGTATGTATGTCTATTTCTTTGGCACGCTCTGTAGCCTAAACGGCTTGATGGATTTTAACATATGAGGTGTCCTTAGATACATCTTAATTGTGGGAGTGACATAGGTTATATAATATTTATAAATTGCATCTGCAAATACAAAAAAAAGGAGGGGAAGTTTTGTTTTTTAATTAATTGCAACAATATTAGTATCAAATAAAAGCTAGTAATGAGTAATTTTCATATGTTAATTAATAAAACTAAAAAACTTGAAATAAAATAAATTATTAAAAAAAAAACCCGACTGCAAAAACACATTACTGAAAAGGGAAAACAAGCATTATAATCTATATAATGTTAGTCTTGCAGGAGGGACAGTCGAATAACCTGAAATATGGTGTAACTTTTGATAGTCTCCGCCTGCAAGACCAACATTATATAGATTATAATGCTTGTTTTTCCCTTTTCAGTAATGTGTTTTTGCAGTCGGGTTTTTTTTTTTTAATAATTTATTTTATTATTTGAACCTGCCTAATACTAATTATGTGTTCACGCCTAAAATATAATTTTGTTACAACGCCCATACCCACATAATATACTCGTATACCCTTTATGTCATCGTGTTGGTCATCTTAGGACACTGTGAGTCTCGCGCGTTAATGTCACCGTGATAACTCTGAGAATCCGTAAGTAATAAGTACATTACACAGAATACTTAGAAACTAAATAAACACTTAGCTATCAATAAGGAAAACCACGTTACTAGAATAATAACGAACTGTAGTCGTTCAAGTAAATTGTTCATTTAAAAAATAGTTCAAGGTTAAACAAAACATGGAGCCTATCGACGATTTTTATTCGACGTGGATCGATGATTTCCGTCACTTGATTGACCCGATGATGCGTCAGGTAACGTCAAGTTGTCGATAATCAAACGTCGATAGATATCTTTCCTCGTCGTAACATACAATGGCGTCGTCTTTGATTCAATATTATCGACTAGAATCAGATGAGGTCGACCAACGTCAGTTTTGATTCTCCTAATTCTACGGCTACGTTATCGCGATAATGCGAACTATAATTCGCGTGCTCTCTGTTGTACAGCGAGACGCCGAGCGGTGTGCGAGAGAGAGCGCGCGAATTGTAGTTCGCGTTATCGCGACAATGTAGTCGTAGCATTAGAGCTCTATCTTTTTTGATACAAAACCATTTGATTTCGCCAAAAATAGACCTAGAAGCAAATACTTTTTGTCTTAAATATCAGCTGAAATATCTCGAGAACAAGCCAAATATTATTATTAATCTCCTAAAATCGACATTAACTTATCCTTAGACCTCTCGTGTCAGTCTTCATAGGTGATATCCTAGGCATCATCTGCCTAACCTTTTCCCTACATGTTGGGGTCAGCTTCCAGCCAACCCGGATGTAGGTGAATACCAGTATTTTACATAGAGCGATTGCCTATCTGACCTCCACAATCCAATTACTGGGATTACCCAGTAACTGGGTTGTGGAGGTCAGATAGACAGTTACCAAAGTTTATCGTATTCACGATACCCCATGGTAAGACGGTTATGAAATGAAATGATTTCATTTTCTGAAAGTAGGTTTGTACAAACACTTTTAAGGCTCCTTCAAACAGGCGCGACACGCGACGCGACACAAAGACACCGCGTGTAGCGCTACAAGCGGTGCCTTTGTGTCGCGACGCGTCGTGCGACAAGTCGCGCCAGTATGTAGGAGCCTTTACATGTCATTCATATCAATAAAAGAAAAACTTGATGAGGTCGGCGTTTCCTATTTGACTACTCTGAAAAGAAAGGTTGAAACAAACTCAGAGGTCACAGTCTCTTTTAAATTCCAGATATAAACTTGGTCAGATCATGTGAAGACCATGTAGACTGGTGTCTGATATGGACTTTTAAGGAAAGAACCACACAGATTGAGTGGACCTATCCAGTCAGTGCACGCTTTTGTCAGTAATCGTGCAGCTCAACTCAGAACTTAAGGAGCTCAACTGGTTGTCAGACTAACGGACTTCTGACTACCCGGAACTACTGTCAAAGATCTACAAATGACAGCCGGGACCAACGACTTAACGTTCTCTCCGAGGGGTCTGGATATGTCAAATGCATCCGAAGACCGAACTGGGCAAGCGTAGCTAAACCTTCGATCAAACCGTGCGGCTTTTATTATTTAGCCACGACCCCTGTAGCGAAATCCTAGTTCATAAGTTCCTTCCATCCTAGTTCTGAATATAAGCTCGTGTTTGCTTGCAGCGGACGCCCCATATCGCCAAACATGGACAACTTAAGGCAATGACTACCGAAACTTTAATAACTGTATGCTGAAATTTCATATCTGCATGCTACTCCTACCCTACAAATGAGTTTCCACCGTAATGCGTTTCAAATAGGTTTAAACTTGAATGAACAGGTTCCGACTGATTAAACTTAAGACAAGTGCACATAACATATCGTTTCATAGTGATTTTAGTTTCGTTCCTAATATTAGCTTTTTATTAAAGTTTCGATGTATGTTTCTTGGTTTGGTGTGTTTGAAGAATATAAACTACATTTCTGGTTTTCCTCTCATACGCTACTAGCGTTGCCAGGCATCCGGATGAAGCCGGATACCGTCAGGCTTTTTGGTTGCGTGTGTGGCCAAATTAGACGTTGTCCAGCCTGTCCGGCTTTTGTTAGGCTGTTTAAATTTAACCATTTTTTTATACATTTGTCATAGGTACAGTGTTGGTTTCCGCGCCGCATAATGAATGATTAATAATAAAGAAGACTGATTCATTCAATTTATTTTGTGTTGTTTCATTAGAATTTAAGAATTTTTTGTGGTAAATAACTTGTTACTTGTGGCTTGTTTAACTTTTTTTTTTATTGTCGTGTTATACTTTTTTTTTGGGTGGGAATTCATCAAATAACTTCTTCCGCTCTGGCCGGAGCGGGAATGTGAGTCAGACTCTTACTGACTAAAACCGTTCATCCGTTTTCCTTCCATTGCCTGTGTTGCCAGGGGCCTCGGTAACCCTTTGGTACCTTCCCGCGACCCAGGCGGATCCGGCGACCCCGGCAGGTCGTGTTATACCCACTAAGCCTAAAAAATTAAGGCTGTCCGGCCTTTTTACCCAAATGTTCGGCTAAAATGGCTGGCCAGTCCGGCTTTTCGGATTAAAAACTGGCAACCCTATACGCGACTATAAAATAGTTATTAAAATATTACCAAAACAGAACCTTTATGTACGGCAAGAAAATTCTTAGAAGAGAAAGGAGTTCGTTAAGAAGATTGCCATCCAAAAGGCTGTTTGCTCATAACAAAAGACTTCACTCAACCAATCTGGAATATCTGATTAATCAACAGTAACCTAACAATGGTTATAATTACCTTCACCCGGTTTCTGAAGCGAACATTATCGACGCATCAAAATTAAGCGCCAAGTGACGCGCAAAGCTGTTGATAATTCACTCAACCAATCACAGCAGGTGACAGTTTGTTAGGTTTGTGTTGAATTTCATTCTGCTTTAGTTAATCTCAATGAATATATAAGAAAGGTGATATCGTGACAAGAACTCCTAACCGACATTTTGGTGATTTTATTTTTTTTACGTCGATAAGCTTCAAATAATCGTTTGCGTGAGCTGGCAAAAGCAGCTGACTTTAAATTTATTTTTTTAATGAGTTACTGATAACTAACAATAACTTTTATGCAACTGTATACTTTAAAATAAAACGTTTTCGTTTTCTGTAAAGTTATGTTTTGGTAGGGAAAGAGATTCTTGTCACTTCATCGTCGATATGGGTCCCATCTTGGATGAAGGATAAGCCAATTGATAGTTCAGTATATTATATGAGATCCCAATATCCATAATTAAGGAACATATCTCTATACTAACTGAGCCTTTGTGTGACTTTTATAATAGATGTATTGAGGAATCTATCTTCCCGGAACAGCTTAAAGTAGCTAAAGTAATACCTGTCTACAAAAAAGTCAGTAGAACTGATCCTAAAAACTACAGTCCTGTCAAAAATATTTGAAAGATCATAAAAAACGACTTTTAACTCACTTGCGTGTAAATAGAGTGTTAAACCAAAGACAGTTCGGTTATCAAAAAGTGTTTACTTTACTTGATGACGTAATAGGAAAAATAAATAATAAAATGAGAGTGGCCAGAATTTTTTTTTACTTAAGTTCCGCTTTTGACACTATAGACCACGAATTACTTCTTACAAAAATGTGGCATTATGGTATAAGAGGTAAGGCCGTGAAATTATTCTCTTCATATCTCAAAAACAGAAAAATGTTCGTAGAAATTGACAAAATACAAAATGGCTACAAATAGGTTTACAAATCAGTAATAGTAATTATGACTACGGGCGTCGCGCAAGGATCTATATAAGAACCAGTTTTATTTATGAATGACTTAATTAATTACATGAATCCAATTTTACCTGACATTGATATAGTAATTTTCGCAGATGACACAAATGCCATAGTAGTAGTAAATGACATAGATAAATTAACAGAGACTGTAAATGCAGCATTACAAGCATTTTACGTGTGGTTCACTATTAATAAATTGCTAATCAACACTGCAAAGACCAAAATACGACAGCCCGTAATAAGGACGATTTAGAGGTTATTTTGAATGACGACAAAATTGTCCTCGTCAAGGAAGTGAAATTCTTAAGAATACACATAGATGAACAGCTAAATTAGAAAACAGAATTACATGCTATAAACTTATCGGTATGTTCCGCATGTTATACTTTAAGAGCACTTAGAACAGAAATTAGCATTTAGCAATTGAAAATGGTATATTTCGCGTTGGTAAAATCAAAAATTATATATAGCATCCTGTTTTGGTGAAAAAGTTATGACTATAATATCAAAGAGCTTTTGTGTTGCAAAAAACGCGCATTTCGCACAGTAGGCCGTATCTGGCAAAGAGAAAGTTGCCGTGAACATTTCATAAATCTAAATATACTTACAGTACCGAGCATTTATGTATTTGCACTTCTAAGCAACATGGCCATATATATACATGAATATGAGGCAGCAGAAGATCGACAGATAAGAGAAGGCACACGTAGACAAGACATTAAACGTTACAAGTTACAGCCTATTTTGAGGAAACTTAAATTAAAAAATAACAGTCCTATTATCCCACTACTGGGCACACCTGATTTTGTTTGATTTTGATTCGTAATTTCACCCTTCAAAGTCCTCATTAACTAAAATGTCCTAACCTCGCTCCCTAAAGGTCCGTCGCACTTGCACCCGACCGTGTAAATACCAAGAGTGTGTGATAGGCCTAAGGTGTAGGTCACACCGTGAGCTAAGCGGACTTAGATTAGCCTACGTAGCTAAGTTTGAAGCTAGCCATGCGATTTAATCTAAAACATTATCATTCTCCTGTCCTTATTTCAATTTAATTGTGGTCGACGCAACATGTCCTTTTTTTCCATACTTCTCTATTAGTCGTCATTTCGGTATTCACCCCCTTTCTAGCAATCATTCACACAGTTCATCCATCGTTTCTTTGGTCCTCACCTACTCGTATAGCCATCCACATTCATACTCAAAACTTTTCTCTATACCATATGAGCTAATCAGCTGACACACTAGAAACAATGACAACAGAATCTTATAAATTGTCATGTTTAAACAAATCTTTCTGTTGCTACCATACACCTTAAAAACACAGTTACAGTGGATTCGCAGTGGTAGGCCGCGAAATTCAAATTTTCATACGTTTTTTTTGTAATTTACAGGTCAGTATACAGACATGTATTTAACAGATATGTATTTACATAATAATGAATACATCTCTCTAAGTTAGATTTGTTCCATAAGAACAAATCTACAACCTAAAACTGACCGGCAAACTGCAAGAAACGTAAGACAATTTGAATTTCGTGGCCTGCCACTGCGGATCCACTGTAACTGTGTTTTTAAGGTGTATGGTAGCAACAGAAAGATTTGTTTGAACGTGACAATTTATAAGATTCTGTTGTCATTGTTTCTAGTGTGTGAGCTGATTAGCTCATATGGTTACGAGAAAAGTTTTTAGTCGCGGATCCACCTTAAAGGGAACTTTTAAATTCAACCGTATATTGGCTTGACATGTACAAAGATTATAAAGAGACCGAAAAAGATCTTTACTAACTCAACTGGGATCGGCAGGTTAAGTAAGACACATATTTCAATAAGCTCACATAGAAGCAGTTTATCGAACGAAACTTATCGCAAAATCATATAGTAATAATAAGTTATTTCCAAAACTTCAGTAACGTTACATCATTGTGGTCTCGACCCCTGAACTAGAACATCCTGTATGACAGAGGTCGAGGTCGAGGTTTCTCCTTTACCATAGATCAGCATGTGAGGGCTTAGACTAAAAATGAATAACAGTGATTTAAAAAGTAATTAAAAGAAAAATTTACTAAAATAAAAATGAGAAATGACAAAAAATTATGAACAAAAAGAAAAATGAATGATTAAATCATTAATAATCCTAAAACATCAAAAATTAAAAGTCATTTATTCAAGCTAGGCTGAGAATCAGCAGTTTTGGAACTTCAAAATTACAAATGACAGTCCCCCAAAAACGCCCGCCCTTCACCAATTCCTAGTGCTTTAGCAACGGAATAGAATAGGGATAGTATGGGTATGGTGAGATGTGTGATGGGTGTGTGGATGTAGGTGTGTGTATGTGTGTGTAGGTACTCTGAGTCTGTCCACTATAACAAAACGAAAATTAATATAACAAATTGTCAAGTGCGCCTAAACCGCTACGATTGGTTGAATCATCCAATCACAGCAGTTTACGCATGCTTGACAATTTGTCACATAAATTTTTACTATTTCCGTTCGAGAAACTGGCCTTTAGTTTAGTAAGGAAAGATGACGCAGTTTTGTGAGCTAAGCTAAGCCAGCTTATCTTGCGGTGTGACCTCCTCTTTATTGACATAAAGGTTATCTTCAAAACCCGTGATATTTTCAATACTGGGAATTGGTTCTTAAAATGTTTAGAGCCAATAAAATCTTTATCTATGGAAGGTCATTGGTGTTGAGTTCATTGTTTTGCGTAACGTTTATAATTAAAATATAGGTATTTTTTTATCTATTGATAAGTATGGTGTGAGTATGTTGAAAGATGCGTCATCTCCATTAGATAAGGTGATCCCAAAAATAAACATACATACATACATACATACATACATACATAATCAGCCTATAATGTTCCCACTGCTGGGACACAGGCCTCCTCTAAGTGAGAAGGAGTGGGCCGTAATCCACCACGCGGGCCCAGTGCGGGTTGATAGATGTCACATGTCTTCGAAATTTTGGTTCTAGGACATGCCGGTTTCCTCACGATGTTTTCCTTCGCCGTTTTGAGAGCAGTGGTGATGAAATAATGTACACAAAGTAAAGCGCCGTCTGGGTTCGAACCTACGTCTTACAACACGTAAGTCGCGGCCGTTTCTACTGGGCCACCACTGCTGCAAAAATAAACATGTTACCTACTTATTCTTTCATGTGATGCCATGGGATCCAACACCAGTATATCAGGAATCCTTCTATCTTCGATCATAGTTGTTTCCTGAGAGCCGTTCATTGATGTGGATACCCTCAGATGGATATTATGAATAATATTTGCAGAATAAAATTGTAAAGTGATCAATTTATTTATTTTCAATGCAATAGTAACATGTGGTGCTAATAGATGGCGTTAGTAGTACCTACCCAGAGATCATTTTAATTTCAACACTTCGACCGCTCAAAATCCTATCCCTTAGTCTTTGGGCTGTTGCCGCTTATTTTATAGAAGATTATGAAAAACCTTTTTGGATTGAATAAATACAATCCATATCTTAAAATTATAGGTAAATGAAAATTACTGTGTCTATCTGTCTGTAACCCTTTCACGCCTAAACTACTGAACCGATCGTTATGTTTGGCAGGTATCCTAGGACCTGCAGATGGACATAGGCTACTTTTCTTCTTGGATATTTGTATAATAAAAAATAATACACGCATACTAAGCGGGCAAAAGTTAGCAGAAAATAAAACCCAAAAAATCCTCTTTGCAATCCCAATTAACAGATTCGCTTTCTAACGAACGCTCCCTTAATTGTCATTGAAAACAACTTCGACATCTAATTCACAGTGCTCAGTTTAACGGAATAATGGAATTAATATTGCCTTACTTAGTTCGAACTAAAAGTACGTAATATAAAATCATTCGTGTTTTCTAGGTCTGAGTTAAAGATGGAAAAAGAAAAGAACATTTCCTTTAATGTATATAACCGGTTTACATATAAGGTTCTCACGCTACATTTTCACATGCGATGCGTGCAATTCTATATTCAACATTGAATCTTTCATTTTGAATGAGCGATAAGGATTATCCAACTTCCGCTTTTGCCGTTTGTCGTACAGAAAATGTACAAGAACCTCCTCTCAAAGAACTACGTTTAACTTAGTGCAAGTTAAACGTAGTTCTTTTAAACCAAGCACGTTCCTTTAAAACCTACGAGGATAAAGTTACTTACATGAAGTCTCGGCCCAAGTAAATATTTTCCTTAGAAGTCAAGTGATTTTAATTTCCCCCATTCCCTTTTTGACTTTTTTTGAGACAAGACTTAATTCAAGTCGGCTAAAGCTGACGTAACTGTGGGTACATTAGGTTTTTCGTGACATCACCTACCATTAGAATCTTCATAACCTTATTCCACTACCACATTCAACATCAAATAAAACCCAACTCTCTCATAAACCTATTTCATAAAATAATATATTACTTAAATAAAACAAAACAAAATCACAATTTGATAAACTTATCATCTTTAACATCACTACTGGCGAGATACGTATCCAACCAAGCCTCGATCACTGGCAGGTTTTGAGCTGACCACTCTGCCTCTACCCTGATGTTTCTCATGGATTTCTCTATGATATGCTCAGCAGAACCAAACTGTCCTTGATGACTGACGTACAACTGTGTCACTAGTTCTAGACCTTCTTCTGTTTTGAATTGAGATGTTGCTGAGGTGATGAGGTTGTCCCAGAGGTTAGTTCTGCTTGAGTACCTGTGAAATTTACGAAAATGTTACGATTCTTAGGAGCAGGATTTTGCTTTAGCCAAAATAGCATACTAAACTTCTCGTATTGGCACGTACCATTCGAGAATAGTTCCTTTTGTGGCTAAATATAAAAAAGGTAAATAACTAAGTTGCCAGTCAGTGGATTTACATTAAAGTATCGCCACTCGTGGAGACAATACCTGAGAAGTCCTTAGCTAGATATCGTGTTATAGAATAACTATTAAGGCACAAAAGCCAGGCTTAATGAAGACAGACAAAAGACATGGCATACATTTTAACGTTAAACTTCAATAGCCCGAACTAACTAAACAAGCTCGCAAAACTTCCACACAAGTTGACTTTGTTTTGGCTCGCGCATCCGAGCTAAATTATCCAGACAGGGCTAGACACAAATGAGGAAAATTGGCGGCTGTGGTGCATAGCCATTAAGCTAGCAACCTCTCTCTACCTGTGCACTCCGGTGCTAAACCTTTTGAGTGATGCAAACGCTATTATAGGGAGGCTGTGACCATAGGATAAAGGCAGAAGCGGTGCGATTCAAGAATTATGGAACTGATATTGGTAATCAGTAAAACATAGCGGTGTCTATACTTTTAACTCTATGTATTATTTTTACCAATGCTCTACAGGTTGAAATTGAAAACTTGCGACAAACTGAAATGGGACATTGTATACATCATTATGAACAACTTTTACTAAGGGACCAAAGCTGTAATCCCAAAAAAAAAAATCTGCTTTTCCTACATTTTGATGAGGTATTGCGAACATAAATGTAGGGGACAGCAGTATTTTTTTTTGGGATTGTAGCTTTGGTCCCTTAGTAAAAGTTGTTCATAATGATGAGTACAATCTCCCATTTCGATTTGTCGCATGTTTTCAATGTCACCCTGTATAAATGAAGATGTTTTTGTTTAATCCTGTCAATGTATGAAATAAAAGTCTACAGTTTGTTTTTTACAAATATTACTGTCTGCGTCACTAACTAACTCGGTTTGGACAGTTCAAAGAGACAAGTAACCGACAATCGTAGTAGACAGCCTCTGAGCCACATAGCCTTGAAATACCCTCTGACAATGAATTTATTTTTAAGCGTCTGCCTGTTGGTGTATTATGCCCATTGCTTTCGAGCTGACGTATTAGTTTCAAAAATGTTAAAGCAGATACAATATTTCAGGTGCATTAGCCATCGCTCACGTGACAAGCTTGGCGAATATTGAAAGTACTATAACGATATTCATATTTATGTACATTTTTTGTCAGAGAATTTTGAAAACAAAGATTCAAAACACTTACTTTTCCTTCAACACATCCCAATTGTTGCAAAGGAAGTTAAAAAGCGTAGTATACCCAGTCGCGGACCCTGTCAGCATACTGAATATTAGAAAAGCGTCCGTCTCCGTGAAATTCGCGTGGCCCTGCAGCAACGTAATGTTCAGGAGCCTGTTAATCTTTTCCTCAGATTCTGGGCACCCAGCCAAGGTCTTCAGGAGGTATGTCCTCTCACTCTGCTTCCGGGATGGAGGAAAGTTTATGACTCTTTGCAGTCCGAACTCCCATTCCTTCATTGTACCCCACTTGAAGACTGGACAGATGCACTGGTTTGATAAGCTGAAATGAAAAGAGGTTAAAGTTATTATTTTGCAAAACCTTTGCGATATTGGAGTGGAGATGGTAAAACCGATGGCGTAGTATTGGCTTCTGAGCTACGATACGATCATGTGTTCTATTTTAGCACGAAACAACGAGTGTAACTACCTACCTAAGTATCTCTTTAAATGCACCATAAGCGAAATTATCCAATAGGAATTTGTCCTGCATCTATACAAGACAAATTCCTATTGGACCATTTTATAAAAAATATCCGTATTGAGAAGACAGATATGTATTTCTGAAGAAACAATTTAACATATGGCGTAAGAAAATGGAGCTCATATCAGAATGTTTTCCTATAAACCACTCCTATTACGTACAACTTAAACATATTATTTGTAAGAAGATGCGACTAACCTATTATATCAAGCGTTCACAAAACATAGTCGGCAAAAAATCAGATGACTGTACAATGGAGGAAGACGCCATTTTGTGCTTCACTGAATACATAGGTCCCTAACATGACGATGTTAACATGTTTTGTAAAGTCCACTGTTTAATGTGTTTGCAGGAATTCAGCAATAAATAACCAAAAGTTCGTAGTAAATTATTTTGGAATATTGATGTGTGTGAATCGGCTGAGTGATTGATCTCACTTCGATCCGGGGTTTAAATATGTATGGCCTACAGAGAATGGTCTGGTTCTGGCTTTATTTGCACAGCCCCCCTGGTTGTACAAATAAAGCCAGAAGTACAGCACTCAAATTTATAAACGTTGCTTACAGTTTACATCGAAGTTGAACAATACAACAGTAATACGCAAACTCCAAAGCAGGAATCACCACAACATGTGACCCGGCTCCAAAAAAAAAACGCCTATTTGGCTAGTCCACTAGCATCGCGCGAAACAAATAGCATCAACTTTGCACACACCGAGGTCAGATGAAGTCGCGGATGAGACTGGATACATAATATTTGGAAATCCGCCTTCTGCCGCAATTAACTACACTTACCCAGACTTGCGTATTGCAACTTGGAACGTCCGATGGGCCTCGAAACTGGCCAAAATTATAAAATAGACGCTGAACTTCCACAAAGGGAGATTCATGTAGCCTGCCTACAAAAAACCGAGACATACAACTCTACGCACTACGATTGGCATCCACAGGGAAAGCACACAATTATCCAATTCTATTTAGAAAAATGCCCAAATAGAAATGACACCAACTCAAGTTGGTGCGGGAAGTAACAAGCATGCTTTTCTTTATATAATCAACAATTGTATTTCTAAAGAAACCAGATCTTTCACAGGAGTGACTATTCAAACCATCTATACACCATGAATATTCCAAATACAACGGGGCAACGGGGAACTGTTAATGGATATAGCCAACACACGACAAAAGCGAGATCATCATGCAGGATAACATGGTCAATTGGCACCCAGAAATCCCAATTGGATCACATTATTACACCACATGCAACAGGAAAACCACTTCCACCTCATTACAGGTGAATGGGCTAATAGGGCACCTCAGACCTTAAAATAATCTGGGGTCAGCAAAGAACAAGTCGAATTTTAAACAAAAATGAAAAGGCCAAACACAAGAAACAACAGCAACCGCAAGCCTCATATGAAAAAAAAAATGAAATAATAAAATCATTAGGCAACTACCACGCTGCCTTTTTAAACAATAGGCCAACCAACAGAGGACCACATTCGTACGCTTAAAAGGGTCTTGAACGAAGAGTGGCGTGCAGGAAATAGAATTTATGTATGGACCTTCGGCCAGATAACAAACAATAAACGTGCCACGGGCACGCGCAGGGTCGACTCAGATACCGGGTGGCCTGGGTATCCTACCAAGTGTTGGCGTTTGGCAGCCAGCAAAGACTGTTAGGTCCGACACTTTAAGTTACTAGTTATACTGTCCCTACTGGCTTAATTCGTTATGTGTGTTAAACAAATACTGTACTCGTACCTAACTTTAACCTTTAATAAGTGTACACATACATTATCAGCCTATAATGTTCCCACTGCTGGGACACAAGCCTCCTCTCTGTGAGAGGGAGGTTAATAAGTGTGTGACAATTATACTCGTAATAATATTATGTGCAGTGCAGTGTTATAGTATAGTGTCCCAAAATCGTTTGTTTGTTTTTGTGCTCATTCTAATTTTAGACATTGTCATAGACGAGCTTCAAGTGCTCAGGTAGCTCGTAGTACCCAGCAAGTTGCAAAAAAAGGGTCGTGAGGATAGAACAAAGGTGAAAGTGAACAGTCAGTGAATTCCGAATAATAAGTTATTATAGGTTGCTACATGGGAAGCCTACGCAATGTTTTCGTCTTACTGAGGATTCCTACTTGGCGATATTCGGATTATCTTAGACTCCACGGAAGTACGAACGCGCTTCTAATTACGTGTCGATTTCTACCAGTCAACACCTACCACAAGCCGCGTCGAAACACTTCGTTCTAAAAAACCTGAAACGGAGAGTAACGAGACCTCAAACGAAGACATTGGAAAGAGCAACGTGTAACACAGCATAGCAGTGACAGAAAAGCGCCAAAAAAGCAGTTAAACTGCGCCAAAAGATTCATTCATTCATCATTCATTCAAGATCCGGTGAAGCCGGACCTGAACCAACCTGGCGGCAACGGTGTTAAAAGAGTGACAACATAAAGCAGGTCTTGACTTACTTCGACAAGGAAATCAACTTTTGGATGGACACGGCTGAAGATCGAGATAAGATCAGAAACGGGTAGTAGCGAGACCTCAGATGAAGACATGGGAAACAGCAACGTGCAACACAGCATAGCAGTGACACAGAAAAGAGTCGAGAAAGCAACCAACCTGGCGGCGACGTTGTTAAAAGATGACCTACCATAGATAAATTACCCGTATCTCCACTATTCCATTGCTTACTCTAGGATGCATATCCGGTAGGCTCTAATAATCCTTCCTATCCTAAGGGCACGTCTTTCTGACCATTACCGCGCCCCCCGGTCTACTCTTTGATATGCAATGGTCTCTATAGTCCCATGAAACATGAGGCTCCAGGGACTAGTGCAAATCCTTGGATTCATTCGAGCAATCGAGTCTGGTTTAACCACGCTGGGGTCGGTGCATTTCATTTATTAATTCATTCATTTAAATTGATATTTTCGTTACTAAAAACAAATATTCCCTATGAAACCGAATGGGCGTGTGGCGTGAGTGCGACGCACATTTGTGTGACCAAGGTCAACAGCGATTACCCGACCCTTAAAAATATATTTCCCTGACTATAAATGTAGAATAAGAGGTAATTTTTAGTGCTCACAAGAAAGGGGGCTTTTTTTTGCTGTTATGTCAATAAACGCATTTTTCTTTCTTTCTTTCTTTTATTCCATCCACATTTGATGTTAATTAAAAACCTTATGACAAACCATTACGTGACAATGAATTTAGGTCACTTCACACAATTTGTCTCTCTTAATAAAGAGTTCAATGAAAAACATGGAACGCCAGAGGCTTATAAATCGTAATAAACAAAATCATACGCGTCATGGAATTCAAAAAGGAATCTATTTCGGTTTTCATCTCCCTTTTTACGGATGTGGGTCGAAAGGGACCCACTTCAAATGTTCTGCGGGTCTCATGTTCAAAGTTAATTGAGTTAAATATTTGTAACCCACAAAAGTACAGTGGACGGAAACGATTTACTCGGTTTTTTTTTGGGTTTCGTCCCTCAAAAGGAAAAAACGGAACCATTATAGGATCACTTCCTTGTCTGTCTGTCAAAAGCCTTTTTCTCAGGAACGCGTGGAGTTATCAAGCAGAAATTAATATCAAATGCGTAAGTCTACGCTCCCTTGTAGCTAAAAAAATCAAGCTTTTAAGTCAACGCAATAAAAAAAACAGCCTTTTATGTACATATTTTGATACTCGTAAATAAATTAAAACTTACTTCCTGTTGACCTAGAATCACAAAATTTAGGAAGAAGCAAGGTCTCACAGCACAAGTAAAGGAAAAAGTCCGAAAATCGATTTTGTAGTCTTATCACATACAAAAAAAACCTGCTTACAAACTTACACTTGCAGTTGGAGAATTGACCATGACGTACATCGATGTATGATAGAAAATGTTTTTTAACCACAATGTTAAGTTAGTTTTTGGGATAAATTCATCCTAACTACGAAACCTTTTGTGCGTGGTCCGACACACACATGGCCGGTTTTTTGTTCTGAAAAATCCTACACTAAGTTTAAAACGCAAATTGCCTGATAAACTGTACCTACTACTTGATACCAAAACGAAATTAAGTTTGTTTGCGTTTAGTTTTCTCAACGACAGCAAAACGTTTTGACACTATCTACCTCCAGCTAACCTTTTATAATTATTCAATATCTCAAGTCGTAACAAGCACGTTATCGCCGATCTTAATACACTATGATGTCTCCTTAGAATATTGTGTGTACGACATGTGCCATATAAACATATTTTCCTTCTTTCTGTTCCAAATTTTTCCAATGGGGCACAAACTACAGAACGCCATCTGTTACGATCCTTACATAGTCATTTTGCTTCGTTTGCGTCCATATATCTGGTCATACAGTTCGCCCGCCAGTTGCGACTAAGCACCAGATTAATTTGAAGGAAGGCGTTTCCACTCAATTCTGCCTTCTAAATACACCATTTTACACCATTCTCGCACTAACTTTCCAATTAATTTTTCCTAACGTTTTTATTTCACGTTCGATATTTTTATTGAATTTCTGATTCTGTATGATTCTGAATTTAGAACAAAATCTTCATTATTTTTGTAAAAAACAACTACCTTATGCAACTGCATTTAGTGACATAAACTAGAAATAGTCTAAGCTACTATAAACTTGACCAACAACTACGCCATTCGCCATTTATTAAAACTCTTTCTTAACCAGTATTAGAACAACATCATTAATTCTACTATTAATAAAATAAATTATATAAAAAACAAAAACCCATAACTGAAAAGGGAAAAACAAGCATTATAATCTATAGAATTTTGGTATCGCAGGCGGGGACAATCAAAATTTACACCATATTTCAGATTATTCGACTGAAAAGGGAAAAAATAAGCATTATAATCTATATACTTTTGGTCTTGCAGGCCCCGCCTGCAAGACGCAAGTTATGTGTTTTTGCAGTCGGGTTTGGTTTTCTAAATAATTTATTTTATTTCAAGCTTTTTAGTTTTATTAACATATATATTTGAAAATCACTGTTTACTAGCTTTTATTTGATACCAATATTGTTACAATTAATTTAAAAAAAACCCTTCCCTTCATTTTTTTTTTGTATTTGCAGATGCAATTTATAAATATTATATATCTTATGTCACTCCCACAAATAAGACGAATCTAAGGACACCTCATATGTTAAAATCCATCAAGCCGTTTAGGCTACAGAGCGTGCCAAAGAAATAGACATACATACATACATACATACTCTCGAAAAACATTACCCTCCTGAGGCAGTCGGGTAAAAAGGTGCCTTATAGTATAAGTGCGGAGTTTTGCCAGCAAATTAAATCTGACCCTGTTCACTTACGGATTTCCTTCATCAGGGTTCTTGGCTTGCATCCACTTGCTGAACTGGTCCTGTGCGTCCCTGATGCAGGGCTTGTACCCAGCTTGGCAGAGGAACGTCTTGGTCAAGGATCTCAGGTTCTTACGCCAAGGTTCCTCGTCTTCCTTCTCATCTTTAGCTAACTCCTCGTATAGGGGACTGAGGAGTACTCTGACGTAAGCCTAAAAGTAATTTGAAGTTATTGAAACAATGTAGGATTAATAATTAAGGCCTCCTACAAGGTGGACCGATGACCTTGTGAAGGCCGCAGGAATCCGCTGGGTGCGGGAAGCACAGAACCGGTCGAAGTGGCGGTGCTTGGGGGAGGCCTATGTCCAGCAGTAGACGTCTTTCGGCTGAAATTATGATTATGATGATGAACATAATGTATAATAATATCTACGTTTGCCCTAAAACTACAAAGAAAATACATTATTTCCTTTTAATTCTTATCCGTGAATCAAATTACGAAACAACAGCTAACATACTATTACTTATTAAGTCTGAAATCGCCAACTCGTCTTGAGCAAGCGTGGTATTCAATCAAAATCAAAAGTCATTTATTCAAACAAGGCTGCGAATCAGCACTTTTCGAACGTCAAAATTACATAAGACAGTCCCCCAAAACGCCACACTTCACCACATCCTAGTGCTTTAGCTGGGAAGAAGAAGTGGCTAACAAACTCACAATGATCCTGCCTTCTCTGAGAGAAGAGTGAGAACGAGCAGAGTTCTTTACTCTGCAGTACGACAATAATAGGCTAATATATATTACCTGGAACTTTCCATGCAGACATTGACAGATATGCCTGCCAAGATGATCGATCATCGTGAACACGGGATCCCAAACGAGATGGTGCCTCTCATTCTTCAAGAACAGCGTCATATTGAAGGCAGTGACAAAGGACAGCTCTCCAGCATAAGCTAGGTTCCATGCATCATGGAGTAGCTTCGCCCTGGTCAGTTCTGGTATAATCGTCCTCTGGTCGCTTTGAAGGAAGTTTGAAAGGAGGTTCCAGTTGTCTTGGTCGTAGTTCACGGGGTAAGGCGCTAAAACAATGAGGGTTTTCATAAAAATCTACGCTGCCAGTTGGCGCCACTTTGACAAAAGGTCTTCCATATCGACAATGAATATAAAATGACGTTCATTATTCGTTTCATACATTCGTTCTTCAGTCAGTCAAAAGTTACACCATATTTCAGGTTATTCGACTATCCCCGCCTGCAAGACCAAAATTATATAGATTATAATGCTTGTTTTTCCCTTTTCAGTTATGTTTTTGCAGTCGAGTTCTTGTTTTTTTAAATAATTTATTTTATTTCAAGCTTTTTAGTTTTATTAACATATATATTTGAAAATTACTCATTACTAGCTTTTATTTGATACCAATATTGTTGCAATTAATTTTTAAAAAATCCCTTCCCCTCCTTTTTTTTGTATTTGCAGATGCAATTTATAAACGTTATATAGCCTATGTCACTCCCACAATTAAGACGAATCTAAGGACACCTCATATGTTAAAATCCATCAAGCCGTTTAGGCTACAGAGCGTGCCAAAGAAATAGACATACATACATACATACATACATACATACTCTCGAAAAACATTACCCTCCTGAGGCAGTCGGGTAAATATAGGAGCTTTGAAACTTTTGACAGGTCCTGACCTGACGACTCAGTGCCTATTCCGTTCGTTTGTCATTTGGCATCGTCATCTGGTATGATACTGGCCAGTTTTGTTTTTCTTTTTTATTTAGTGACTTTTATAACTGCAATGCGTTTGACAGTCCCGTGGCCAGATGCTACATTGACATATAAATAAGTGCTATGAGTGACATTATTTCAATAATGGTATTCTCTAGTATGTAACCTACTTCTACCGCCAAATAGGTATATGTGCTGGAGATATTAGAGATACACGAAACATTTAGAACATGTGTCTAGGGTGGCTGCGAAGCCTTAAATTTTGCAGATGTTATGGGTGGTGGACCATTTTTACCAACAGATTTTTACATCCGACAAAATGCAAAATAACGTGTCGTTTTATTATTAAGACTAACTTTAACTGGAAAATATTGGAACATTAATTCTTGTTAAACAATCACATGGGACCCGTTAAAAAGTTTAAAACAACTGTAATGGGTTAAGTTTATTAGTCCCCGAACATTAAAATAAAGAGTTATAATGTGTAATTTGAAAGTTCTTGCACATAGTACATGTACAGTTGCGCGCATAAATACCATAGGCTGCGTCCTATTTAAAAGTGATCGACGCGCGAATCCGCGATCGTCATTGACGCGTGGTCACGCCGATTGAGGGCGTTTTCCGGTTTTCCGAACAAAAACTAACATATACAAGCAACGATCGCATATACCCGCGGCGAGGACACGGGGTGTCACCTCATGTCCTCGCCTCATCAATGAGCCTTGTCATCCTCGCTTACGAAAGATTTAAAACTGATTTTCTCCTAAAGTATTGATAGAAATATTATGATCTTACGAACATTGTATTATCGAAACATGAAATAGGCCTTTTCTCAAAGTTGACATTTTTATTTGACGAAAAACAAACATGTGCGTGACTGTAGATAATTAAAGTTATTGCACATAATTTCTAATGTTTTGCATCACCTTCTGCTTAAATATGTTAATCTGGTAGATCTGTTCAAATTCTGTCTCATTCATGAATATTCTATATTATCTAGGTAGTGCCTTCCAGATATTGTTTAACAGGCTTCTGAACCCATAGTCCGTTCTATTCAAGGAAACATTCAAAATCACAAACATTATAAATATTTAACAGAACCTTCTATCCGAAACATTATTAGCGTACAATATCCAAAGCGGATTGAACCGTCTTCACTGAGCCAGAGGTGCAATTAAGTCGAGAACCCATCAAAAGTCAAGATTACAATACAAAGATAAGATATATGCTAAATATTAAGGCCATTTCTCTATTCCGTTTTGGACAAAGAACCTGAGAGAAATATATTAAGTGACTCTCAGTACAGACTGAAGGCCGTTTACAATTCTGTTTCGTAATTAAATGGAGGATGTTTGTCATTGTATTTCGATGGTGCTTTGATATTTTCTTGCAGTACTAATGGTGTTTCATGATTACCGATTTAATTTTAAATATTGGAATCATGGACGCTAAGAAGAAGAAGAATTGTTAATGACTGGGAAATAAGATAAATCAATAAATGAGATAAATCAATCAACCTGCTCAGCCTTTTCCCAACTTTGGGGTTGGGTTTCCAGTCTAACCGGACGCAGCCAGAACTTTCGCTTAAGTGGCCCCGGGGCAAGACAAAAAATGGGGCCTCGTTCATCAATAATATTCAATGTTTTGAAGGAAACAAAAAATACTTTTTAATAGGCATTATTTAAAATATTTGTTTGTGATACACCATTTTTAGAGTTCAATTGAAAATCTTGGATTTTTCTTTTGCTGCACAGCTAATATGTGCGAAAATCAAATTATTGTAAAATGGTCTTGAAATTGTTTTACGGTGCTTTCTCGTCGGGTAATAACCGTTGACCTTGACCATATATATGCGCGTCGCACTCACGCCGCGCGCCACCAGCTGTTTCATAGGGAATATTTATTTTTAGTAAAAAAATATGAATAATTGAAAAACATATAATTATAGATAATGATTAATTAATGTCTGTTCATACAAAAAAAAATCATGAAAATATCTTAAGTAGTTTGAAAGTAATATCGTTTTGTATGTAGACATTACTTCCCGAATATATTTCATTGTGCCTGCTCTTCCTGAGCCGACTGGCATTGTCAATGATGGCAAAAGACCTGATGGTGTGTCTTTGGTTCCGTGGAGTTTGGGACGGATGCTTGTGTGGGACGCTACCTGTGTAGACACACTGGCACTGTCCCACCTCCAATGGACTGCTTCTAAAGCGGGTGCAGCGGCAGAAAATGCCGAAAATCTGAAAGTTATTAAATATGGAGGCCTTGGCAGAGAGTACAACTTTATGCCCATTGGCGTCGAGACCCTCGGTCCGTGGGGTCCCAGTGCGCATACGTTATTTGCGGAAATCGCGAAACGTCTAGTTGATGTAACTGGTGACCGAAAAGCTGGCGGCTTTCTCGCGCAACGCATCAGCATTGCAATTCAGCGAGGAAATGCCGCCAGCATCCTCGGTACAATGCCCCGAGGGCCTTTTTTGGCTTAACTTAGTTTTAATTTAATTTAGTTAATGTTAATAGTCATCTTGTAATTTGGTAATGTAAATAAATATTTTCATTATAGTATTTTACTACAATACTATATTCACATATAGAATTGATGTGTATGCGTTCTAGTTTAACATACATTTTTTCCATAACTTACTTGCATTATATGAAGGTGTAATAACAGATTTAAAAGTCACTTAAATCAGAATCTGCGCCTTAACTGACCGCTTTATAAATATTTCTAGCACCTAATTTAAGGAAATCTACAGCAACAGCTGCTCCTTTTAATTTATCTTAATAAATAATGCTAACTCCCACTCACCAATCTCCTCAGGGTTGATAATCAGAAACTTGTCCTTGTCAGGCACGTCGCTGATCACCAATGCAGACTTTTCCTTCATCCAAGCTGGTGGGACGTTCTTCTTCGCTTTCAAGTTGCATTCCCGTGTGACCACCACAGGTAACCACCACGACATCGTGTCGGCCTCAGGAACATCGTGGGGTCTTTCACGAAGGTAAACTTTCTGAGAAATATTAGATAATTATAAGTTTGACCACTGCTCTAAATCAGTAAAGAAAAATATCGTGACGCAACCGGCATTTCCTACAACGAATTTAAAACCAATTCATTTATTATTATATTTTTAAGTCATTCGAAACAGCTTGAAACGACACAAGTAACGCCATCTATCGTCAAGTGAAGAAACTACTGAAGGAAAGTGAAACGTGTCGTGCACTCGAAGCGTTTCTGCAAGATGTTCGCATTGCATTTTGACTCAATTCCATGTCGTTCCTTTTAATGTCGTGCTTGAGAATTAATAATGGTTTTATGGGGTGTTAATAACGAGACTGTCCGACTAATTTTGGACTTATTCAGAACTAATATTTATGAGGTACGTGAACTGCATTAAGACGCTGACAACACCTAAACCGCGATCACTGTCAGTCAGATTGCATAGAAAAGAAAGAGAAGCGCAATGATACAACGCTTGTAAGTTATTGCAAAATATGAAGCAATTATCTATTTACTCAAAATTGAGTTGAGTAATCGAAAATAAAAAAACAAACAAGTTCTGCATTCAATTATGACGTTCTTGTTATGAATTAAATACGTAACGTATGTTGACATTTAATACAGATATTTTGGATCAGAACTCAAGGTAAGAGGTTAGTTTAACGTTCGATTGTATCGAGTTTTTTTTTCAAAACGGGTTTTGGTAACAACCAAGTTCTGGGAAATATGTTCAAAATTAACATATATTTTATCCACTACCACAAACTACACATATTTAGCAATTTTTTTTTTTCTTTGACCAGGCTATTTTGGTCATTTGCGTCTTGTCAGCGCCTCAATGAATACCGTAGTCACGGTTAGCGACAAAAGTCGATTAATACTTTTTAACATCATATAAATTTAACAAAAAATGGTTACTTAGCTTACATTGTATTTCAGTAATCCATAATGAAAATGAACTTCTGTTCCAATTTTGATTAAATATTTAGTTCTATTATAAAGATTATGTAAATTGAATTATTAACTGACTTTTTGTACCTATAATTAGGGTTCCGTAGTCAACAATACACCCTTATAATTTCGCCATGTTTACTTAAAGAATTGGTCGTCATGCTTACAAAAGCGATAAAACAAAAGAAGATCTCACCTGAGTAACAACAGCTGTATTATTCCCATAATGCCTCAAGACATTGACCAGAGGTAGCCTGTCCTTATCAATCCAGCTCTTGGCCACGGTCTTAATGTCCACCCAGTCTGGAATCTTGCTGTCTTGATGAGCGGCCGTGTTCAGAGCATTCCAGATGTCATCCCCCGAAAAAGTTTTGAATTTGCTGATGGAATGTTTATAATGATAAAAATTAGGTAGGTATTAAATTCTTAGGTATTTAATTAGAGTAAGGGATGTGATTGATATGTGCGATACTATAAAGAAGCAAAATTGTGTTATTTACTTGAGCGTTGTACTATCAGCGTTGCCAGATATTTTTTTTGGCAAAAAAAAACTTTTTGAGTAAAAAGCAGGATTTTTTCGTCGAAAGCGGGACATTTAAAAAAACGTATACAAACAGTCGTTTTTAAATAGTAATATTTTTACTTGAGTTTTACATTATGTTTACATGATAATAGATAGCAAAAATAGATATAGAAAATTATTTTTAATGAAAGTATGTTACTTTAATAATAACTGCCTGGTTTTACCCTATAGTTACGCAATTGTGTCTTCAGAGGGATATAATTATAAACCATATTATAAAATATAATTAACTAAGAATTATTTATAAGAATTACTTATTCACATTTCTGTGAAGACTTAACTTCTTTTAAAGTTTCATTTTTTTCTTTAATATAGATGAAGAACTGCACAAGATAGCTTTAAATTTACGGAGCATTTATTTCTGGCATCCGACCATTTTAAATTCAGTAATCCTCGAAAGCGAGCCTGTTAATTAATTTTGATTTAAAAATCGGGACGTCCCGCCAAAATCAGGACGCGTGTTAGCGCTGGGTACAATACACCTCAATTTTGGCGGAGCCAGTCTCCATTTTAAAAGCTTTTTATTAACTTGCTTCTTCGTATGTATTTCTGGTTACTCTGTTTTTCATGTTGATGATGCGGCGAAAAAGAAGAAGAAGCCATGTCTTCACTAGGGGAGAACTGTCACGCAACACGTGTCTCCCGAGACATTACGAGAAATGATACAACGTCACCCCACTTGGCACGTTATATATAACACCGAATACGATGGAAAAGAGTGTGTGACAAGATGTCTGGCGATGTCGCGTGACTTCTCCTGATGTCTCTAGTAAACCGAGTCGCATAATATTTGTCCCATATCATACCATCCCATAATATTAGTTAAACCACGGCTGTAATTACCGTGATTCCAAGAAAATCCTGAGCCCTTTCTTGAAGGTCTCCTCTCCTAGCGTATAGTTGAACATGCGGAACAGCAGTTCGATCTTGGTGCAAGCCGTCTCCTGCTTCATGCCGGTGATGCGGGAGTGAGGGTAGCGTTTGCTAAACTCGTAGTACAAGGAGTACAGGACCGTGAGGGGCCACTTGCCTTCCATTTCGGAACCGTTGTTAATCTGTTTGGAGAAATATAGTTGAAAAGGTTTTTGACAAAAAAAATTATAAACCTTTGTGAACATAATAAGTAGCATCGTATTCTTAGCGTATCAATACAATCATATTTCAAAAAGTTCAAGTATTATGTTTGGCCTAAAATTAAATTAATTCAGTAATTTATTTCTTTAAAAAAAAAAAAAAATGAAAAGTGTTTATTCACTGAAATACTTTTACAAGACATTTACTTCCGCTAAACTGCAAAGCAGTTTGTTGGCAGACGCAGCACCATTTTTTTTTTGTTCATTTTATAATGATCTTTATAATTAAATTTTTCGTATGTTAAAACTATTTTTGCATTCCATAATACTCGTAATTGAATTTTATAAAGGATAAAATAGACAAACAATTAATATTATTACATTTTTTTTTATTATCTATAGTGCAGCGAGGCTTTGACAAAATATATCATATTATATTGTATGTATTTTATTTTTAAAGGAGGTTTTTGTGATACAACTGTTTATATCAACTGGAAGATTATTAAAAATACATAGTTGGGACTAAAAAAGTTCTACACCTTCGACCATAACAATTAGGAGGAAGGATTTTCTTTCTTCGAGAGTTTAACATCAGAAACTGGTTTATGCAAATGTTTAGTCATCAGGTTAGATGGAACAGCTCCGCAAGTTTCAACTCTTAAGATCTCCTAAAGCACCAACGGACAAAATAGTTTCACAATATTAGTATTTACCTTAAAAGCTGTAGCTGCAGCGATGTACCCAACAAGGGCCTTGTTAAGGTGAGCATCGGTCCACCACGCGGGTGTGGTGAGTGCGCCGAGCCACTGATATGACAGCTCCTGAGCGAGCTGGATGTAGCCACGGCTGCTAAGGTCACTCTCCCTGGAAAGAAGCGGGATAGAAACATCTTGCGGTTCCTTTCTTTTGTTTAAGATACCACGAACTCTGAGTTTGTTTCGGAATTTCTTCTCAGGGATCAGTCAGTTAGGAAATGCCGGCGCCCAACTAGCTTCAAAATATTGACCAACAAATTTACGTACAAACGTGTCTTAAAAGTCTACTTTCAGAAATAAACATTCATCATATTGAAATCCTTTCCTCTTCTATGGAGCTAGGGATTTTTTTAAGGGTTTTATATGGATGTCAGAGCACCGATTCCTTGCCATGAGCGAAATTATGGGACAGAGTAATTTGGCATCAATATCTATGAGTTAAAAATAGTACCTAGTAGGTATACTTTTCAAAAGAGCTAGCTAGCAGTATGATAAGCATTAATTAGAAAATTGAGGTGAAGGTTTACCATGCATGCATAATTAGCCTATAATGTTCCCACTGCTGGGACACACACAGGTCTCCTGTCTTGGACAGGCAGTAGACCATAATCCACCACGCTGGCCCAGTCCGAGTTGGCGGATGTCACATGCCTTCGCATTTTTGATTCTAGGACATGCCGGTTTCCTCACGATGTTTTCCTGGACCATTTTGAGAGCAATGATGATGAAATTATTTACACAAAGTAAAGTGCCTGTCTGGGTTCGAACTCACGACTTACAACTCGTTAGCCGCGGCTGTTTCTACGAGGCCACGACTGCTCTACCACTGTATTTACCATGCATTATGTGGCAGTTTACGATAAAATACATGCATTATGCGATACATTTTACACGTTCATCATTAGCTATTCGATGTTCCTAAGGTCTCAGGGAATATTTATTAAAACAAATTTTTCATTATTTAAATAATGAAAAATTAAAAAAAAAGATTAAAGAAATATATATAAAAATAAAAATTAATAATAAAAAAAATATTTTTTGATATAACTTATTTTACAATTCACTATTTCACATTGCGTTTTTGGGTGGTCTTCGAAAATGCCGGAAGTGACGTAAAAAGCCACGTGAATAAACATTTACTCTAAGCAAACTGCTTGCCGCACTGAAAATTCTATAATTTGTAAGATTTGGGACTAAAAATAAGATGTAAACAAAGCAGTATCGTGGATAATAAAGTCACGTCATGCGTCATGGCCGCGACGGCAGTTTGAACTGTAGTAGAAAATATTTTTACAAAGTTTCTTTTTACTAAGCCATGCTAACAGGACCGTGATATACTGCCCACTAGCTTCACTATATTAACTTACCTGAATACAATAAGTCCCCAGTTATCAGCAGGTTTGACTCCCTGGTAATTGGGCAGCGCAACGATGTCCAATCTCTTCAGAGGTAAGGGCACTCGCCAGAATGCAGACAACTCTTTGAACACTAGCACCACCTTCTCATTGATGCCTGCTAACGCTTCCAGGTATTCTGGACGACCCCACACGCGAATTTCTAGAAAGAAAATAATGAAGATCATCATCATCTGCCTAGCCTTTTCCCAACTATGTTGGGGTCAACTTCCAGTCTTACCGGCTGCAGCTGAATACCAGTATTTTACATGGAGCGACTGCCTATCTGATCTCCACAACCCAGTTACTGGGCAATACGATACCCCTTGGTAAGACTGGTTGTCAGACTTTCGGGCTTCTGACGACCCGCAGTGACTGTCAAAGATCCACGAATGACAGCCGAGACCAACGGCTTAACGTGCTTGTTGAGGCACGGAGGGGACTTGGTATGTAAAGATGGTCACCCATCCACGGACCAACCGCAGCAAGCGTAGCTGATCGATCGACCCGTGCGGCTGTTATTACTTAGCCACGAGCCCCTCATCGAAGTGTAATAAATTAAACCAATAAAACTATGCAGATATTTATTTTTGAGCATTATCGGAACTAGTGTAGACGCAGCCTTACGTACTTAATAATACTAATGAAATACTATCTTGAATTCATGCAAGCTTAGTACTTTTTGTAAGGCTAGGTTAGGTTAGCTGCTCAGAACTTTTGCACAACGTGTCGTGAACAGAATACCGTCTTCACATGTAAATTGAACCCGTGTGTAGCCGGGGCGGGAAACCTTTAAATTCATGTTTCAAAAGTTTGTCTCGCCACTCGATAGATGGCGTTACGGGCTACATTAAAAGTCTTTATGGTTTCGTTCCCGAGGCTGATATAACACTGAGCTGTGATCATGAAATGTTTTCAAGATAATAATGATATGTTGATTGATCACAAGATTGCTTGCACTCATCTAAGTACGAGTTTGCGAGAATTTTGACAAGTCATACATTGAGTAATGTTTTGACTTTATTACCTATCCATACTAACTTTCGTCTGTTTGTCTGTTACTTATTCACACCTAAATTACTGAACCAATCGTTATGAAATTAGCAAATAGGTATCCTGATTCAAACTTTATGGCGGCTCGGAACATGAGGTGAGTCGCTGCGCAGTAACGAACGCATGTGTCAGCGGGGGTGAGTGAGTGCAGCGAGTAGCGCACTTCAGAGCCGCCATTAAGTTTAATGCGTACCATAGGACCAGAAGGACAAATCTAAGGCTACTTTTCATCTTGGATTTTGGTATTCAAAAATTATTAAATACTTGCGGAAGAAAAACACACAACAACAACAACACTTAATAATCTCAAAAACAATACAACAAATAATCATTTCTCACCAATATCATTGCCAGCATCATCCTTAACTTGTGTTGAGTTGTCCAGCTGCTTCAAGTTTGCTATGACCAAGCCGAGGGTGAATGTGGACATCGGCGGTGTCCTCTCGAAGTGGTCACATACCGCGTCCGGTTCATCAGGACTGTTTGGGAAAGATTTATTTAGTTTTATGAAATTATAAGAAAAAATATTGCCTCTTTCCATAGTACGTAAGGTCACTCTCTGCTTATACTGTTTTATTTATCTTTGCTAATTATTCAGTGTTACCTACGTCTGTCTGTCTGGATTTGTCTCAATGTCTTAAGGGCCAGGTGAGTGTCGTCTGTTTGTCATTTTGAAAGTGTATACAGCACATACACAAGATGTATTAAAATGCATAATTATCGTTTCCAAAACTAAATTTCAAAGTAAGAAAAGCTTTATCTCAGCATTTAATAGCCATTATATATTATTGTCATATAAGAATATACTGAGTTAAAGAAGCTTTAAATTGACTTTAAATAATTTAATGTTGAATAATATTGTGTTCACTTGTATAGAGTTTTGTTTATTGCATCTTGTTACAAACAACAATAACAACAATATTCGCGTACCAATTTATGGTGAAATGTGTCATCGCACTAACAATTTATATACCTACCATCTTTTGTACCGCATTTACGGCAAATAAACGACTTTGACTTTACTTTTACTTGACTTTACGTTGACTTGACTTTACTTTGACTTGACTTTACTTTGACTTGACTTTACTTTGACTTGACTTTACTTTGACTTGACTTTACTTTGAATTGACTTTACTTTGACTTGACTTTACTTTGACTTGACTTTATTTTGACTTGACTTGACTTTACTTTGACTTGGCTTTACTTTGAGTTGACTTTACTTTGACTTGACTTGACTATGAAATATTAACATTACATCAAGTGTGAGCTCTTTATTCAGTTCTATGGTCGATGGTCTTCCCAAATCAACAGTCCTGAAGTCATGGCAGTTGCGGCAGAAGGATATGATGAAGAATAATTTTCATACATGTTCTCAGTCCTAGCGACAGGCACATTGCTGAGCGCGATCATGTCCCTCGGTCGAACCACGCTGAGCTCAAACGGAGTCTTGTACCCAGGCTCGTCGAAACACGGGAACATCCGACGAGCGTTGTTAGGTCGAAGCTGGGTGGCTGCTACGATCCTGAACAAATGAGCAGGTTTTTATTACATGATGTCCAATTAATATATGTTAATATTTGTACATATATGCATTGCTTACAATGGGGCATGATGAATCTAAAGCCGTTTGTACATACATTAACTGCAACTTTCAAAGTTTATTGTTTTTATTTCGAAATATATAAATTGACATAATATATATGATATTACACTTAAATAAAAAATCATAGGGCATCAAATAATTCCTCCGCATCGCTGTCAACAGGAAAAGTGCCCAAAAGGCTGGCAGCATTGCCACGTTGTACGGCGGTATTGATTCTTTGGCCAAAAAATAGGCCAGCCCTCAGGTCACGTGAAGACCACTACCAACCGCTTGGCGATGTCTCGAAAAACCAACTGGGCACTCAGACTCCATGGCCCTAGTGTTTCAACCCCAAATGGCTCGAACATATACCTTTTCTTTCAAAGTTGTAAAATATGAAATACGTTCGGCAGTTATTTAAATCAAGTATTTTATGTACGAAACGGCCCGCCAAAGACATTTTCTAACTTTTCATAAAACTTATATTTCGTAACCTTTTCAATTTAAGTTTACTCTTAACAAACTCACCTTTCCACCTCCTGTTCGGTCATATAGCTTGTTTTGAAGAACGCCTCAGTGTTGGTCGTCTCCATGATACCCTTGAAGCTGAACTTCAAGACCCCCGTGGATCCCTTGGGGACTGTCCTCTCTAGGGACAGAGTTACTATCGGTTTCTTAGAATCCGTTGATAATCTATTGATCGTGATTCTTCGGGACTCCTTACTAAAAAGGAATACCATTAAAATTATAATGGTTAATAAAAGCAACGTTTTAAAATATTACCAAATAATGATTCAGTGATGTTCAGTACCCTAGCTCGGAGCTAAACGCAAGTTTTATAATGCCTAAAAGTACATGATCCACTGCAGTAAACAAAATCAGAAAAAATATATGATATTCTTCAGGATATACTCGTATGCTAGGTAGATAATGTGTTAAAAACATAATACAGCTAATTTGATACGATAGAAAAAAAACATCTCGAAGATACCTCTAAAAAAAAGATTTTAATGATTGAAAATCAAACTAATATACATGCAATCATTCTGGTTTTTGTCAGATTATTCTACAAGCACCATAATAGTAAATAGATAATTGCTTCATATTTTGCAATAAATTACCAGCGTTGTGTCATCGCGCTTCTCTTTCTTTTCTATGCAGTCCGACAGTGACCGCGTTTTAGCCGTTGTCAGCCTCTTAACGCTACTAGCAGTAAGAGAAAAGTAGGCAGGTAATTGTGCAGGAAACCTATTTGGACCTAGGAAGCATCTATTATGGCAACAAATTACATCTAAGTATTCGAATTTATCTTTACCGTTTACATTTATACTATTTTTTTTTATATCTACAGGGTCAAATTAAATTAGCTGCCAAAACTCCGCAGACGTGATGGGTATTGTTAAAATTGTATTAGGCAAAAAGGCAATGTACTCAATTATATAAATGTCTTTGATTGTAAGTGACATCTCAAATGTCATACATGTTTCTTCCCTTCTTGTCTTTGGTGTTTAATAGGAACAAGATATCTGTGTTCTCCTCATTATTATTTTTGAATAAAAAATAAGTCATACTGATATATTAGGTCATTTAATGAAACCTTTAATAAGTATCGATATCTAAATGTAATATAAAAATAAAAAAAAACATTTGATGATTTTATTTGGTCTACAACCGCTTGTAGTAATGTTACTTGAAGTATGAGGTAAGAAAATTCGTTTGTTTTTTGTTTTACCGTTTTTAGATACACGTCTGTGAAATTACACAAAACAAATGTTTTTTTTTAAACGTATAGTTCAAGTGACTACTTACACTACCTGCGGTTGATGATCCCAAAAAAACTTGTTATTTTTTTTTGTCTTGTTTTGATATCGTTACCATCACGTCTGCGGAAAGAATTAGTTCAATAAACAGTACTTATAATCATTAAAACATTAACAACTCACGTATCTCCAGGAAAATGAGCCCTAACTTCAGACTCCAAGATCTCAATTTCATGTGCAGAATGCACCGAGATCTCATTACTAGCCTCCAGCCAGGTGATATTGATGGCCACATGGCCCTTGAAGAGTCCGTCTTCAAGGTAAGGTTCCAGATCCAAGCGGTAGGCAGTAGGTTCCACTGTCTTCTCCAGGCGGGTCTCCATGGAAAGACCATGGGCATTGTTCAGGTCTATGCTGCGGGCTTTGATTATGTGGACTGGTTGGAGTACCTGAGGAATGAAATGTCAGTTTAAGATTCCATTTCAACTGTTATGTTATGTTGAAAAGTTCATAGAAATGTGGTAAGAGAACTCCTAGCCTTTTCCTAACTACGTTGAGGTCGGCTTCCAGCCTTACCGGATGCAGCTGAACACAAGGAGCGACTGCCTATCCGACCTCCACAATTATATAATATTTTAATTATTAGGAATGTGAGGACTATGTGGGTCATTGTTTGTTTTGTTTTGTGTCTTAGTTAGTTTTATTGATGGTCTGGCAGTTTGAGTACTTTATGCGGCCAACCCAAATGTCTTTTCTTTGGTATTGTTCGTCAAATCATTGAGCTCCTTAAGTTTTGAGTTGAGCTGCATGATAACTGACAAATGCGTGCACTGACTGGACAGGTCCACTCAATCTGTGTGGTTCTTTCATCAAAAGACCATTTCAGACACCAATCGACATGGTCTTCACATGATCTGACCAAGATTATGTCTGGACTTTTAAAGGAGACTGTGACCTCTGAGTTTGTTTCGGCCTTTCTTCTCAGAGTAGTCAGATAGGAAACGCCGACCTCATCTAGTTTTAAAAAATATGTTTGATGTGTAAAAGTGTTTGTAAAAACCTACTTATAGAAATAAATCATTTATCATTTATCACAACCCAGTTATTGGGTAATACGACTACCCTTAGTAAGACTGGTTGTCTCGGGCTTCTGATGACCCGTAACGACTGACAAAGATCCACTAAGAGAACTGCTACTTGCAATAAATAATCATCACAGTGTGGACAATAGACCTGGTGATTTAAGATGTAGCGCGAATGCGTTTCACGGCAGCTCCCTTTCTAACTTGCTAAGGACGTCCAGTGATACCTGTGAGCGCTTTCAGTCGGTAGATCTCTGACAACCTTTCGTTTTCCCTAGACAAAAGGTAACATGTCCGTAAGAACTGTTACATGTGTAGAGATCCTCCATAGAAAAGGGAGGATCCTCCGACCAGGGTGTCGTGACTGGTGGGCAACTGCCCGATCGTTGATGTCGGGATGTTATATATATATATATATGCACGGTATATAGTTGCGCGGTGAACTCTGCTTGCGCGATGCAGGATTTTGCAAGACGTCAGTATGTTGCGTAGTTCGTATGTGGCGATGTAGATGCCGCCAAACATGAATGACAATAATAATATACTCGTACAATCGAATTGAAAATGTGTCTTGTAATAAATTGCAAACGTTAAATTGGAACAAACAAGGTAAGTAGGACCTGATGATGTGTAATTTATTGTACCTCGAAACCAATATTTGCTAAATACCTCATAATTTTATTATACAACAAGGTAAACAAAACATTTTGAGGATAAAACGATGAATTAAGGTTAATTCATTTTACGCCGTACTACTTCTATTTTGCAATTGTTTTTATTATTTGTAATTAAGATCCGTATAGAATATGTTAAAATTATTTATACAGGTTTTGCAAGCGTGGCTGCTAAGCATGGGTCCTCGGTTCGATTGGAGTTTCTTGCCGGCTCTTCTCCATAGGAAACTACCAATTGGAACCGTGCACCTAGATTCTGACGTTTCATATGTGCCCATGTAGTTTTATGTAAGCCCCGAGCTGTGGTGGCCTAGTGGTAACGGTCGCAACTTAAGAGTTGTACGTCGTAGGTTCGAACCCGGACAGGCGCTTTACTTTGTGTAAACTATTTCACCACCACTGCTCTCAAAACGGTGAAGGAAGACATTGTGAGGAAAAACCGGCGTGTCCTAGAATCAAAAATTCGGAGACATGTGACATCTACCAACCCGCACTGGGCCCGCGTGGTGGCCATTACGGCCCACTCCCTCTCACAGCGAGGAGGCCTGTGTCCCAGTAGTGGGAACATTATAGGCTGATTATGTGTAGTTTTATGTGAAATAAATATTATGATTTTGATTTAGATTCTCAAAGTTATATATATATACACAAGTTGGCCTGTTCCCTTTGTTGAAAAATTAGTATATCTTAAGCAGTGTATTCAAACACCACAAAAGTAAATAGACTGACCATTTTCCAAATAAAAGTTTACGAAATTGTGGTTTCGTAGTTCGTTTTTATTGACGTGTGGTTGATCATACCTGCGGCTGAGATTGATACACGTTACTTGTCACGGGCTAAGCAATTTCCTGTCACTGTCATACAACTGTTAAAAAATGTTTGTTAAAGAACTTATTTATCTAAGCCAAACCGGAGCCTACCTACTAACCTGCCTGCCTACTATTGTAAGCCCTGAGTATAATATCTATGATGCCCTGTGGCTGCGCTTACAGTACTGGAACCTGAAACCGATTCCAAATAAAAGCTCGAGCAGATTGGCGGGATATCGCGGGCGCAACAGGGAGCGAGACACTTAGAAATTGTGCTACTAGTATCGCGTTGCGCCTGTCTGCGGGAGTCTTAAGAAGCAATACTGAATTTTATCTATTTTTTGAAGAGGACTGGGGACGTCCTCTTGAAAAAACAGATAAAATTCAGTAGCTTTTACGCGTCTACCACAAAACCGTTGTTTTATAAAACACAATCGCCGCTAATTCAATTTTGAAACCAATTTTATTCCAAATTTGATTTAGTGACCGAATGTAACCAGTATCATTGTTCTGCCAGCCTGCTTGATGTAAGGTTTCGTTATGCAGACAACCTTTACAGTGCGAACTAAGTAACGTTTAACAATCTTGGCCTAGAGGATTGTTCAAACTGAGGCGAATCCCACGCTGGATACGGAACGCGACTGCGCGCGTGTGTAGTTTCGATGAAAAAGACGGCTATTAACGCCACAAGCACCTCTATACAAGTTAGTTGACACAATCAGCGCCAGCGAATGTGATCCCGCATCTCGTGCGGTATTTGCCAGTTCGACCAGCACCCTAATTGCGTTGCACGCTTTCAATTACAATCTGGATGATTTTGAAGGATTTTGCTAATCTATTACTTCATAATATGTTCGAAAAGGCCGCAATGAATGTTGTTAAACTGTCAAAATTAAAGTCATTGCTACTGTAATGCGTAACGCAACTACCCAGTAGAGCTTAGCTGAAGTTATTATTGATAAGTTCACACAATCAAATGCAACCTTCTTTCTAACGACTAAATCCCCATTTACACGGTGCAAGTTTCTGAAACGTTCAAGAGTAATAATCGCATGGCATAAAGCACGTTCAATAATTGCATGCAAGTGTTTACACGAGTGCTATTTCCATAAAATTGCATGCAATAGTTGCATGTAAAATTTGCCGTTCAATAAAATTGCATGCGACTTACACCTAGGCAATGTTATTACAAGGCAATGGCCTTGCAATAACATTGCATGCAAGTTTTGCCTCGTCGTAATACAGAGTTGCACGTCCTAGTACAATTGATTCAAGTATTGCCCGTATTTGCGCTGCCAAATATTTCATTAAAATTTTATTGAACGTCTTCTCAAGAATTATTTTTTACTTGTTTCATTCGTTCGTACTTGTTGAGAAAGTTGAATGCGATTTTATTGCACGTGCAATTGTATTGTACGTGCCAGCTGTTTACACCTATACCAGTTTTGAACGACAACTAAATCCTCGTATTCATGGTAAACATTTGTTTAGCAACATGGTTGCATAATATTTAAACAAAGTTTCCAGCAGCATTCTCGCCGTTCATCAACAACGTTGATCAACTATTGCTAAACAAATGTTTACCATGATTACGAGGCTTTACTTGCCCGTATCGTGCAAACAATATTGTACGTGTTATTTAGACGGTGCCAGTTAGTTGCCCTTAAATTTTATGGTATGCCACAGGCAATGAACTTGCACCGTGTAAATGTAGCTTAACATTTACATTACAAAAAACCCAGGATGCGGAACGCATACCAGTTATTTACTGGAAAATGTAGTGCAGTTTAATTTGAATATAATAGACTATATTTAGTTCAAGGTGATGTAAACAGAGCGATCAAACAGTTTAGATTTTGAACGCTAAACATCATGTGGTGAGGTCTGGGATTCCCCATTCATCCATGCTAATTTTATAAAGGCGAAAATAACTCTGCCTGTCCTTCTGTCTGTTCCGTTTCACTCGTTTATTGGCTGAACAGATTTCGATTAAATTTGCCACACAGGTAGACCATTACTTGGGTTAGGACATACTTTTTAGCACGTGCCAGTGGGATAATTTCCGAACTCTACGCGGTCGAAGTCGCGGGCAAAAGGTAGTTTTCATTTAAGTCTGGATAGCCGCCAAAGAATTCCTGCGTCTGTTGATTGATTATGTATTTAGAAGCTGGAAGGTGACTCCATGATTTTCCGCGAAAATGTTTAGTTTTAGTAAACGTTTTTCTTAAAAACCTGGGTTTGTTATTGCTTACTTTGGGTTAATTCATGAAATCGCACGGCTTACAAAGAATTTACACTAGAGATGGATGAAATATTAGATGGATCGCAAGCGCTACTGCTGAGCACGAGGTCCAGGGTTCGATGCCCAGGTCGGGCAAAGTGTTATTGGGTTTTTCCACCAGTAATTTCTCAGTAGCAGCCCGGGGTCTGGATTTGTGCCCGGTTGATAGGCGCGCCCCGTATTACATGGGACTTAAACATGACTGGCGAAACGTGGGTGTACTAGGTACACCTCTGCTTTACCCTTCGGGGATTATAGGCGTGAAGTTCTGTTATTTTCTTTTTAACAAATATATTATTGTGACGTATTGTGTTTTTCCATTAGGAACTTCTCAGTAGAAGCCCGGAGTCTGAATTTAAGCCAGCCTCCCATGAACAAGAGTGCAAGCTTTCATTGCCAAACTGCTAATAATTTGCATGACTTAAGTTACTGCACCCCACCGTTTCACCCGCATACTCGTAAGTCTCGATCCCGTGGAAATATCAGGATAAAACTATCTTTTTGGATGGGAAACCATCAAATAACTTCTCCCGCTCTGGGCGGAGCGGAAGGGTGTGTCAGACTCTAACTGACTAAAGCCAACCCATGTTAAAACCAGGATAAAAACTACCCTATGTCCTAATCTAAGTCATGGTCTACCAATGTGCCATATTTTATCCAGATCCGTTAAGCTGTTCTATCGTGAAAGCGTAACAAACAAACAAACTCACTTTCGCATTTATAATATTAGTTAGAATTACATAAATGTCGAAATTTAGGTGAAGAATTGTAGATCGACCTGTACCCATCCAAATTTTGTCACTGAGAGGTGTACCTCTGCCTACCCCTTCGTGGCGTGATGTTGTTTGTATTGCCTGCTCATCGCTCCACGTTTAGCGGCCAGTTATACACATATTTGCTGCAGCTCTAACAACCGCTAATCAGACTAAATTAATGAGCAATGGTCAATGTTTACTCTTGTCTGCATGATGTCATGCGTGGAATGCCTTCACATAGATTGTGGACCTACAAAACATTGCATTCTGGTCTGTCTTTAGCATCTAGCAATGTGATCGACTGACTGTTCGACAAAGCAGATAATGAGTAACATTCTGTCGAAGCAAATGTTCTAGCTTTTTTTTTTAAGACAAAGGTCTATCCATAGACATCTATCTTTCTGTTCCAACTCCACAATGTTTGAATATTTTCCAGGACATTTACATTTTCTTGCCAAATAGCAGATTATAATTATGGACTTTTAGTACATAACAATAAAAACTGTGGCACTTATGGAAGGGGGTGGTTAGTGTTTAGGAAACTTTGATCTGGAAAACAGGTAGTAATTTTGGTTTAAACTCAAATATGTTTACTATCAAATCAAATCAAATTTATTTATTTTCCAGATTGTAGATTTACAATCTACAACTATAATGGCCACTTTACATTCAACCATTTTATATGGTGTGCAAATATTTAATTTTATCCTGCACAATGTTATTAATTTAGTTATTTTTTTTTTTAAGACAAGAACAACAAATATTCTCAAGCATTAGGATTTTTATGGAAAAAATTAATTAATTACCTAATGAAAAATGAAAAATGAAAAAATGAAATGAAAAATGTTTTATTAATTATACAAGTGAAATTTAACAACTAGTGATTGGAGTCTCCTTTTAAGCAAAAAGCCTGTGTTAGGAGACTCCGCTCTTCCAAAACTTAAAATATTAACATAAAATTACTTGTTTTAAGTGTTATAAGAACAGGCGATTTAAAATAAAAAGAGAAAATTAAAACTAGACAAGAAGCATGCAAATGTGTGAGTGAGAGTAGGGGTGTGTGAATGTGAGTATGAGGGTGTGTGAATGTGACTATGACTATGAAGGTGTGTAAATGTGAAAATGGGGGTGTGTGAGTGTGAATACTAAGGAGTGTTACTGTGAGTATAAAGGTATGTAAATGTGAATTTGAATGTTGAATGTGAGCATCTGTGTGTTTGAAAGTTAAGTGATAGTGTGAGGGTTTGTTAAATTTAATGTAAAATACAGAGTGAGTGTAAGTGGCAATGAATGAATCAGACTGTATACGACAAGTACGAAAGATGAGGGCAAGTGTAAGGTTTTATTTTATTCCAGTAGCTTCTCCGTGTCATCATAAGTAAGTGGTTTTATCCAATTAGTTACTATTTTTTTACTGTCAGTTAATTGTTTATTGTATAATATGTAGATCTCTTTGTTTACTCGATTGTAAAGCTGAGCTGAGCGTTTGTCGTATTGAATACGGGCGAGCTTGGTTTTAGTTTTAGGAACTTCAACTATTATGTCCTTTCTTCTTTTCAAGGTTAAGCTGGGATCAAAATTAAGAGTTTTATGTTTCCTGAGAATAGTTTTAATTATACATAGTTTGCGAACAGAGTGTAAATTACTTATTTGATAAAGACTTTGTGTAGGGTACCTTAGGTTTTTGAAGTACATTAATTTTATTAGAGCCCGTTGTCCCCGCTCCAGGTCTATGAATTTAGTCTTAGCCGCCCCACCCCAAATGGGGATGCAATATACTAAGACAGACTGGACTATAGCTATGTATATTTCATTGAGTAGATTTCTGGGTTTATTTGTGTTAGTGGTTATTTTATTTGGCACGATATGCCTTAAATTTTTGAAAATCCAACTCAGTTTTCTAATTCTGTTGGTAACTTGTTCGAGATGGGAGTACCAAGATAATCTTTGGTCAACAACAATACCAAGATATTTGGTTTGAGAAACTTTGACTAATGTTGGACATAGGCAGTTAATTGGATTGTCACACTCGTGTACCTTTATAATAAAGTCGGGGTTTGGTTGTGTCCTGTGTGATATGCTGAAACATATGTAATTTGTTTTAGCTGTGTTAAGTGTAAGTAAGTTATTTGAGAGCCATTTAGCAATTTGAGTCATACCAGCTTCAGCACTTCTAGCAACATCGTCCCAAGACTTCCCAGAAAACACTACTGCAGTATCGTCAGCGTAGGAAAAAACTCTAGCGTTATTTATTTTAAGATTGCAGAGGTCATTAATATAAAGTAGGAATAATGTAGGGCCTAGCACACTTCCCTGAGGCACACCGAAAGTGACTTTTGCATCGTTACTAACGTATTCTCCTACCTTAACTCTTTGTTTCCGGTTCGAGAGGTAGTCGGTAAACATTTTAAGTGGAATTCCTCTTATCCCTGACGCTTCTAATTTGTTCAAGAGGACAGGAACAGGGACGGTGTCAAACGCTTTCTTTAGGTCCAGAAAAACCGTCAGACATTTGTTACCACTATCCAGATTACCAGCCACTAGGGAGCTAAGAGCAGTAACTGCATCCTCGGTTGATAATCCCGGCCTGAATCCAAATTGCGAGCTGCTTAAGATGTTAAATTTGTGTAGAAATTTTAAGAGCCTCTTGTTTATAAGCTTTTTAATAATTTTCGATATGGCTGGCAAGATGGATATAGGTCTGTAATTGTTGACATCGTCTCTGTCCCCACCCTTGTGAACAGGAGTGATTATAGATTGCTTAAGTGGTGCAGGGAAGCTGCCCTTTGCAAAGCAATGATTGACCAAGTGGGTTATTATGGGAACGATATCTTGTCTAATATGTTTTAAAAATCTTGTGGACACGTTGTCCCAGCCGGGTGCACTGTCAGACTTTAGGCTCATCAAGACCCCATCGACTTCTTCGGTATCCGTATGCAAAAGAACAAACGAGTTTATCTGTGTAGACAGTGTTTCAGAATTAAAAGAATTTATGTTGTGTGCTGAAGGTTGAACTTTTTGGGCTAGCTCTTTGCCAATGTTTGCAAAGTAGTTATTAATGAAATTAACAGACTCAGTTGAATTTGATCTCATTTGTAATAATTCAGTGTTATGACTTTTTGTATTATTTGTGTAAGTTAAGGTTTTAATGTTTTGCCACAATAATTTATTATTTGTTACAGAATTAGCTAGTAGGTCTCTTTCAAATTTTCTTTTTAACTTTTTTATTAGGTTATTACAGTAGTTGCGATATCGACGGTAAGTTATTTTTAGGATATTATCAAAAGGGTCGTTACGTGCTTTTTTTTGGAGTTTGTTGCGATTCCTAATGCATCTTAGTAAACCGGCAGTTATCCATGGCTTAACAATACGCTTACTGTTAGGAATGGCTTTAGTAACAGTGCTTTGATTAATAGAATCAGTTAATTTATATATTAGTAGGTCAGTTAAATGGTCCGGGTCATTACAAAACAGTAGGTCTGCTATTTTATTTTCTCTAATGTGGTTTAAGGCTTGATCAAAATCAATAGATATTTTAGTTTTACTGGTAACAACTTTAGTTTTTAGCTTAGATAACGATAGAAAGGTAGTGAAGTGGTCGGTGATGGAAGTGTGTAATATAGCAATAGAAGCAGATATTTTCTTTTTATTTATTTTGATCATAAAATGGTCTAAACAGTTGGATTCACGTGTAGGTAAAGTATGTCCAGGTAGTATTCCGTATAGTGATAACATATTTAAATAGTTTACCCTATTTCTGTATTCATGTGGCGGCTCAGTGTCTTTGGATTTGAGATTTATGTTAATATCCCCCGCTGTAATGATACTTTTATGAGAAGTTAAAGTATTGAGGTGAGTACTAAGAGAGTCTACAAACATTTCCGTGTTTGGGTTGGATGGGGATCGGTACACGCCTAGAATAATATTATTAAGTACTTCCAACTGTAGACATGAAGCATGAGTCAGGTTTATTTCTTTAACTTTAGGTTTTAAGTTTTTTTTAACGTAAAGTACTACACCGTAATTTTGATTTAGTTGACGAGTAGTTGAAAAAGAGAGATTGAGATTGATTGAAAAAGAGTTATCAAGTTGAGGTATAGGTTTATTCGTGTGTAGCCTACATTCGGTTAAAATTATGATATCCGTTTCAAATTTTAATGTTGACAGTAAAAGTGTGAAGTCTTCAAAGTTGCAAAAAATGCTCCTTATGTTCTGAGAAATAATGGTCAAGTCTTGTTTACCAATTTTAATATGATCGTGCAGCTCCGTGCAGGCACATTGGAATGCGCGCGCAACTTCGATCTGATCGATCTCATCTAGAGTTTGAAGGGTGTCACCCATTTGTGTGAATTATAAACTGAATAGACGTTGCCACAAAGTAGATTAGAGATATGAAACGTACAAGTTATATTAAGACAGTAACCACGCGTATTAGGTTGACTGAAGCTCGGATTAGAGTACTGGGTTATTTTTAAAGTATACAGCATGTTTGTGTAAGTGTGAGTATCAGTTGTGTGTATGTGTGTGTTAACATGTATTATGATAGTTATATTTATACATGAATGAAGAAAATACAATAAAAAGTGGTACAATGTCAAAGTTATACCCATGTCAGCTCAAGAGATAAAGTTTAGTATAATATTAATTTACAATTATTTATATATTCAGAGAATGAATATATAAATAATTGTAAATTAATATTTTATTTAATCTAATAATCTGACTATATCACCTTGTAAACATTAATGATGGCTAAACTATTCTAGGAAAAATTAAGGCGGACATTAGCCTGTCGTATTTTACTAACACTATGGTCAATATTTACGCTGAATATGACCAACGACACAATGTGAAATGCCTACTCAGTGACGGTATAACAAACCGTGCAGTTGTTATCAAAAATTTCGTAGATATTCACTCATTAAGCTAAGCCTAACGGAGGAATCCAACACACTGTGGAAAATAATAGCGTTAAACAAAAAACCCACTTCTTCATGCTTTTTGGAAGTCGCCCTGTCGCGTCGCTCCTGTCTACAGGAGCCTTAAAGAGGTTTCATGTTGGGAAGGTACTAGTCAATAGTTACACGAAATAAAATAAGTACTTTTGAATGCTCTTTTATTGTTGGATGCGCCATATTACCTAAATAATATATGAACCTGTGATGACACATTAACGACGTAAAAAAATTGAATAAGTTAAGTTTGTTTTGCTTACAAGGTAAGAAAAAAAAACAACTATTGTTCGTTATCACTGACGCGTGACAATACTAAAAACACTTATAAAAACTGCGTACAGATTATGTTAACGTTACGGAATTTTTAAGTAATTGATCACGGCAAAAGAGTTTGGAATGTAGGCAAGAAATAAACATATTAGGAGCACACATTCCAGGCCAAAATCTGGACTTGTGTATTTATATTTGTGTTAGTCTGGATTTGTGTATTTATATTTGTGTTAGTCTGGATTTGTGTATTTATATTTGTGTATGTCTGGATTTGTGTATTTATATTTGTGTAGGTCTGGGTTTCCCCTATTGCATGAGGCTTAGTCATAACTGGAGAAATGTGGGTGCACTAAACACCCTGCCTATCTCTTCGGGAAATGAAGGTGATATCATGTTATGAATACAGCTAAAAATGTATCATCACCATCTGCCTAGCCTTTACCCAACTATCTTGGGATCGGCTCTCAGTCTAAATGGATCTAGGTGAATACCAGTATTTTATATGGAGCAACTCGCTATCTTACCTCCACAACCCAGTTACTGGGTAACACGATACCCCTTAGTAAGACTAGTTGTGAGAATCTCGGGCTTCTGACGACCCGTAACAACTGTCACCGTAACACTGTAAAAGCACGCTAAGCCGTTGGTCCCGGCACCAACGGCTTAGCGTGCTTTCCGAGGCAAAGATGTAATAAAAGATGGTCACCCATCCACAGACCATCCACGGCCAGCGTAACCTAACCTGATCAATCGACGCGTGCGGCTGTTATTACTTAGCCTCAAGCCCAAATCACAAATTTATTTATTTATTTATATATACTTTATTGTACACCACAAAAAATACATGACAAAAAATAAATCAAACACTACAAAATATACAATGGGCGGCCTTATCGCTTTCTGCGATCTCTTCCAGGCAACCATAGGATGGACAGTGATTTGCCTGGACATAAAGTGGGGCTGTCGTTGGTGTAAAAAAAAATAAATAAATACAATATACTAAAATTGATACACAGATATATATATATATATATATATATATATATATATATATATATATATATATCCTAAATAATATATACATAAATACATACATATTAAATGTATAAGCAACGAAAAAACAAATCTACAAGTTCATCAACAATCTTTCGATGTTAGCTGTACTATGTGTACTATCTACTCTATAAATACAATAGACACAATGTACTGTAATCCGCGTCAATATCAGTTAACAAGGAGGCAATCAGGATGTGTCGTCACGTACCTTATCCGGCGGCAGAGAGTTCGCGACTCGGAGGCACAGGCTCACTAGTAGGACGTGGCCCAACATCGTTGTCTTTGCCTCTTCTTGTTGTTATTAAAACCTAGAAAAATAATGTGGTTAGAGACACTGATTTTGTAAAATAACAAAATTCACCACATAATTTTAACATTGTATCCACACTCTTCTTTAAAATATTTTATACTAGATGCGCCCCGCGGTTTCACCCGCATAAGTTTTGACCCCGTGAATATATTGGGATAAAAAGTATTTTATGTGTTATTCCTGGTTATAAACTATATGTGTGCCAAATTTCATCCAAATCCGTTCAGTACTTTTTGCGTGAAAGAGTAACAAACATCCATCCATCCATCCATCTTTACAAACTTTCGCATTTATAATATTAGTAGAATCTAAACTGGTAATAGGTACTGCTGAACAATGTCCACATGTCCGGGTCAGTACTATTAATAAACAAAGGGAACTGCTTACAAAGAATTGTCTTCTCAGGACTAGGACACGATCATCTTGAAAACTTGACCAAATGAAGGGTTGAGTAGATTCACACATGGACTATTTATTATAATAATTAACCCAATTGTAATTGTACGAGTTAACATTTCGAAGTTACATACAATAGCTGTTTTCTCCAGAAGATTGTGTTTTGCTAAATATTTCTGTCTAAGTTGTATGAAAAGATCGTAGCAGGTGGAGTTTATTTATTATTTATTTACATATACTTTATTGTACACCAGATTACACATTACAAAAATAAAAAATATACACTACAAAATATACAATGGCAATGGGCGTTCTGTAGTTTGTGTCTACCCCCATATATATGTATATATTATGGTGAAATTGATAAATGTAATTGTTAACAGAACTTGATAGAAAATAAACATATAACCTGCAACCATATAGATTTTATGCATAAATTAGTAAAAAGTTACTGCCATCATTCCAACATTTGATGTTCGCTATTGAACAGGATGCATAACAGAACAGTCAACACATTGCTATCAACAACCCTAGTCTGTTAACAGAAAGATGCTACTACAATCCTCTAAACAGGGGAAAAAAACTTTTACTAGATTACTTAAAAAGAAAATGCCAGGCGAAAAAAATCTTTGATGGAAAGCATAACTTTTCATAAACATACGAGTAAGAGAAAATCATACGCCTATTCGAGGAATAAGCATATTAACATGATTTTTCTAATTACGATGCTTGTTTGAGTAAGCAAAATGCCCTTATTAATGTAACCGAACGTCTTCTGCAGTGATCGCCCAACCGGAACAGCCTATTTCTGCACAAAAGCCAAACTGCATGGTTTAATTGAAATTCACATCTTCAACAAAAGACCAACACCCCTTCACTTGTAAGCAAACGCCCAGAGGACATAACAATACAAATTATTAAAAAGGTTACTGGTCTACAATAGTAACGTACTTCCAAGGGCACTCAAAAATTTAACCCGAAAAAACAGAAACAATTTTCCGAACCTACCCAAAAAACACTGGCCAGAATTTCCGTCAAAAATATTTGAATTATGAAAAGGATTTTAAAATAAATATAATAAAAAAGGAATTTAAACCAAAGAGGTTTTACTTACGTGTTCGGTTGAACGTGTGCAGATTGCCACTGTAGTGTCCCAGGCATAGGTCCCCCTCAATTGTCAGCAGGATATGCCTCATTTGTACTGACGATTCCACTGATGTGAACCTCTTACACTCTATTGCTAATGTTATTTATGCGTCATATTGTACCGACAATTTGTTTTCAATGCTCCTATCACGCATTATTCGTGAGGATGAGTTATGGGGAAGAAGAATGCGGGAAGGACAGGGAGACATCTTGGATTGTGCCAATTTGGTGCGTACGTACGTAGTAGGCTCCACCATCCATCCGATTGGTGGTGCCTAGAAATTGACTTGAAGGTTTTCCATGGGTGTTCAATAGATCTAGTAAAAGGTAAAATATTGTTTTCCCTTTACTTAGACTTGACCAAAGACGTCTCCTAGGATGTGATTCACGCTATCCTCAAGAAACTCGTAGACAATCTCATAGTTCCTCAACTTATTGTCTCTGGTGCAACGTGGGCGAGATCCAATTATACTCTGGATTTGCTGTGCCTCGGAAAGCACATAAAGCCGTTGGTCCCGGCTGTCATTCGTGGATCTTTAACAGTCGTTACGGGTCGTCGAAGCCCGAAAGTCTGCGAACCAGTTTTACCAAGGGGTATCGTATTACCCAATAACTGGGTTGTGGAGGTCAGATAGGCAGTCGCTCCATGTAAAATACTGATATTCAGCTGCAACCAGTAATACTGGAAGCCGACCGCAACATAGTTGGGAAAAGGCTAGGCAAATGCTGTCCCGAGAAGGTTGTCTAGATCTCTTATTCTCAGATCAATTTGAAATAAAACATAGTGTTAGTCAGTCAGCCATAATTATAAAAAATTTAAAATAAAAAATGTCTATGTGATATAACAAATGAATGTTTGGCATAGCAGGAGGATATGAGAGACTTTGTTTTGAGAGTTCATCTTATCCATAGCACACAGACACTTCCCTGTACAAGACACATAAATAGTAGTGATGGGCCGAACGTAGTTTGAACCGAATACGAACTTCAGTCGAACTTTCGGTAAACATAAAGATCCGTTATTTTCATTAGGAAATGTCAACGAACAAAATTTTACAGACTGCTGCCAGATAACGCAGAATCGTTAGTGTTTTTGCACCATAACCTGATCATCATCAGCCTACAGCAGTCCTTCAATGCTGAAAATAGGCCTCTCCAACTGCATGCCATTCAGCTCGATTCTGGGCAACTTTCATCCAGCTGCTGACCAGCCAGTCTGCAAAGAGCGTCGTTAGGTAGGGTGTCCTACCTTATGTTTGCCGATTCACAGTCTCCACTCGAGAACACGTCTACCCCAACGGTCAACGGTTCTACGGCTAATATGGCTGATCCATAGCCACTTCAGCTTGCTTATTCTGTGAGCTATGTCGACAACTTTGGTTTTCTGCCGGATCACCTCGTTCCGAATTCTATCCCTCAGAGAAATTTCAAGCATAGCTCGTTCCATAGCTCACTAAGTGACCTTGAAGTCATGGGCCAGCCGTACCGTGAGTGTCGACATTTCGGCTCCGTAAGACATATCAGGCAGGACGCACTAATTCACGACTTTAATCTTTAGGCTCTGCGAAATACGCGACGAGAAGACTCGACAAAGCATCCCAAACGCTGCCCAGCCCATCTGAATTCCTCTGTTAGCCTCTCTCTCAAAGCTGTTCTTACCTTAAAACTGCAGAGTTTGCAAACGTATTCTCGAACAACCTCGAGAGCGCCATTGACAGCAATTGGTCCTAGAGTGACCACCGTAACCTGCCCTTGGTAAATTTTAAATACTAATATATAGGTAATAGAGTGCTATATTCCCAGTACATTCTGCCTGTTGGCATACAAAAATATATGGTTGACTTACAGATAATATAAAAACTAGGTACTTAAATTCAAAATGAGATCATGGATCAGCTAAGTCTAAATTATTTTCCATAATATATGAGATAAACTGAAGCAAATAAGAGTAATAACATTTCTCTGTCAGGAACAACGACAAGAGTTTTTTGAATTTTATTATGGGCATATCCTTAATACAATTGGACAATTTGTTAAATATTATAGGTGCCATATCAATAATGTTTTTTTTTTTAAGCAAAGCAGTGTTATATCTACCAGTACACAAAAGATTCTGATATTTTGATCTCATGGCAGCAGTTCGCGTCCTCGTTTCATTCAATGCAGGAAACAGATGCTTGCTAGTTTTAACGAATATAGATACTTCGAGAATATATATACTAGGAAAAGTTAGTATTTTGTGTTTCTTGAAAAAAGGAATGCAACTATCAGTAGTGTAGCCACTTTGTTGGCCCAGGAGAAAATTTACCATTTTCAAATCAACACATACAACCCAGTTATATTCCTTATACTTGATTTTGTCGAGAACTAAAGATATTGTAGGATATTCTTCTTTAACCTTTGTAGAATGAGCAATAGGTAAGGAACCAAGTTTGTTACCATTATGTAAAAGTACACATTTCAAACTTCGTTTTGACGAATCAATGAACAACCACCACTGATTTGGATTATACTTTTTTAATCCCATTGCAGTCTTTAGGCCCGGAATAACAGTACAAAACACAAAATTTTCTTTTTTAGTAAAGAAAGGAAGAAAATCCTTTTACGGTAGTACGATATCTTCGTTTCTCTGGTCAACAAATTTCTTTCGTTCAATCGGGAAGCTAAAATTTCTGATGCCGTTTTAGACAGTCCAAGGTCCCTGATCAAGTCATTTAGATCATCTTGATTTAGTGGTCGGGGACTACCGTAGCAATCAAAATCACTGTCGCTACCACTGCCGTCGTTTTCGGTTTGTCCGCTGCACTGGTCTGGATTTTCCGAAGATGTACATGGCTGCTGTGATGTTGATGTGTCACTATTACTCAAGACTGGTCTTATGGCAGATTTTAAGTTTGGATATATCCACTTAGAGCAATCTTTGTGGTTTATTTCTATGATTTTTGTTACACAGATATAACAGTCGTCATGATGGTTGGATGGTCCACGCCAAATCATAGAGCTTTGTACTTAAAAGTGGGTCTATTTTTGTTTGCCCACAGTCGCAAAGATTCAACACAACTTTTGCATACCGAACTTGGCATCCAAGGTTTAGCGTTTGACGGCAACGGAAACCCAAAGTCCGACACATTTAAACTAAATTTTTGGAACATATATTCTCCACAAACAACACAAAAACAATCAGGATTATTTAAACACGTCCTTCTTGAGGAAGACATAATGAAATTTATAAAGGAACTAGTTAAGTTACACCGCTATTGATAGAAACTACCGACTACTTATGGAAATTCAAGACGGTACCTGTAGCTCATTAACTAGAGCTGCTACAAAAAATCTGAGGGTGGTAGATCTGAAATCAGCGCACCCAAATTAGTAAACAACAGTTGAAAAACTTCATGCAACAAAAAAAAGTTTAATTTTGTTTTTCTGTAAATTATTAGACTTATCGTGTATAATAATTTGAATTCAGAACTAAGTACTTTTGAATTTGTATCAGTTGGTAGAAATCTGACGACTGACGAAACACGAAGTTTTGCCGAGAGACATTAAGAAAATAGAAGCATTGTAAGTATTTTAATATTTTCTTGCTTTGAATGTTCGACATGTGAACCGAATGCCGAAATGTGAAACAAATTTCGGCACATCCCTAATATATGTATAGAGAAAGTAAATTAAATATTATACAGACCAAGCACAAGTCTGAAACAATAGAAAGTTTCCAGTGCGTAATACAATCTTTTTTATTTATTTATTTATTCATCCATCTTACACCTATCAATACAGGACATTGGTGACGATGCCCTTGTTCACAAACTAAACTAAATTTAAGTTCAGTGCATCTTTTTCTTTTATTAAGAAAAGGACAGAAGATAAATTTTAGTTTAGTCCTGTCAAATTAATCAGCGCTTGACGTAAATTGACGCAATTTTATTAGGCAAGTTGTTAATCACGTCTAAGCTTGTATGGAGTAGTGACATGAGCTGATTAATTTGACAGGACTATACCTACTAAAGTTTATCTTCTGTCCTCTTCCTAATGAAATACAAAGAAAAAGATGCACTGAACTTAAATTTAGTTTAGTTTGTGAACAAGGGAATCGGTACCATTATCATCACTTGTTTTCTATGTTAATAATGCATTCTGCGCATTCATGCCACTTTTATGCTGGTAGCACACCTCCACCGCGAAACCATAGCAGCGAAACCGCAGTAGTTAAATTCAACTGACTCGCGTCATGTTCCGCTACTCGAATCGGATGCCAGTACCAGAACATGACGCGAGCCAGTTGAATTGAACTACTGCGGTTTCGCTCCTATGGTTTCGCAGCGGAGATGTGCTACCGGCGTTATCCAAGGATATTCTACCTTGCGAAGATCGTCGCTCCACCTAGCCTGGGCTCGATCTTAGATCACTCCGTTAAATTGTCACCTAGACAAAGTTACATTCTGCGATAACGGCGGAAAAGTACAAAATATATTGGATTGACATAAACTAACTGCCTCTGGTCTAGTGGTAACACAACACTTGTCTCAGATCCAGAGGTACTATCGGCCAATCTTCCGCATGCTCACCTCTAAGGCGATAATCGTATAGCACGGCTCACGACTCGATCGCCCGATGCAAGCGTTTTGGCCAATGGGATGCATGAAGCGTATTTTAGCCGTGTTTGTATTAATGTAATTATGTATAGTGTGTGTGACAGTCACACTAGGCGCGTGCTATGCTCACTTGTTTGTAAGACATTTTTTTAATGGGCACGGCCAGCGAGAGCGCTTTATGAATTGTTATTGTTGACAAGAAGTAATTTCGTACTAATATCTTCCGTTTGGTTTAGAAAATGTATTATTGGTATTGCTATACGCGTACCCTAAAAAACTTTATTTAGCATTTTTGTTTACCACTTTGCCAAATTACAGCTTTCTAGTAAGAGTCTGTGAGCTAAGCCGGGGACAGACAGACAGACAGACGGTCATGGCGAAACTATAAGAGTTCCTTGTTGACTACGGAACCCTAAAACGAAGCAAGTTACGTAGTTTTGTTAGAAATTGTCATTTGCTATCTCTTTCTTTTATTGCTGTTTTGATTAAAATAGCAAAATTACTTACAGTAGAATTTGAACCATTACTTGGCGCAGTTTATACAATGTTATCAGATTTTTTTATTATTGCTGTCGCAACTTTTGCAACTGCAATAAAAATAAGTTCATTATCTAAGCACCATTGTTATTCAGTGGGAACGTCAGAACATCTGGTTAAACAATAGATCGGCTTTATAGAACGGCCATAAAATACGGTCGCAAAAAATTACGAAATATTTCTTCAACACACTTGCTTGTAAAGTGACTCAGAAATTCAGCTTATTATATAGAAGTATTTTTACTTTACATTTCTTTTTTCAATATACGCAGTTTTTGTCCAAAAACAATGAATATTTTTGAGAAAAAAAAATTCGTTACATCAGATAAATCAATCATCAAAATTATCATCATTTCATAAAATTATATATTTTTCACTACATATTAACCTTAATTTGCTTATTCAAAACATTATTTTGTTTATTATATTTTTTATATAGGCTGTTTAGCGGTTTTTCCAGCGCCTTTATTTACACCTGCGGCGCGCGGGATAAACAAAACAAGCGCGGTATTTTCCATAAATACTTGTTAACGTTTTCATTGTGTGGTTAATTATTATCAAAAATGTTGACTTCAATTAGGAAAGAAGAGCGAAGAGCAACGCGTAGATTTAACCCCCCGGAAATACTAATCTAGGCACGAAACGCTAGTGACAGCCTGTTGCCTGCAAAATCTAGAGAGAAATACCTAGCGGCGCACACTGGTCCCAAATGATAAAAAAGGGGACATTAAGAAATTTTTGACAAAAGGTCAACCGATTCAGCTTATTTTTTTTTTGTAGACAGCTGATGCAATTACAAATCACTTTTGTACATTGAGTTTTTGCCAAAAAAGCCGTATTTTCAGAGAAAAAAAATATTCAAATATTTTTTGTATGAAAGAAATCCTAATTTTGTCTTTATCTTCCAAGATTCAAACGTATTCAAAATAAAACTTAGCGCAGCTTGTAGAGGGGCTAATTTCTCACTACTTTGTCATAGACACTCAACTGCGATTTTGTGCTCCTTTTGAGTTACATGCACTTTAAATATTTTTTGTATGAAAAAATCCTAATTTTGTCTTTATCTTCCAAGATTCAAACGTATTCAAAATAAAACTTAGCGCAGCTTGTAGAGGGGTTAATTGTTCATCACTTTGCCATAGACACTCAATTGCGATTTTGTGCTCCTTTTCAGTTACAGGCACTTTAAATTTTTCGTTGTCGGATGAGCTTTACTAGTTTTTTGTAGACAGCTGATACAATTACAAGTAACTTTTAAAGATGTATTTTTTGTTAAATAAGCCGTATTTTCAGAGTTAAAAAATTAATTCAGGCGGATTAGAAATAATCTTGTTAAAGATAGACTAAGATGTAATAACATTTTCTTCATTAATAAGTAACTCTTATAAATGTCTTTCTATTAAAAAAAGTCTTATTTTAAATATATCAAATAAACAACTTGGATATCTCAAAACGTGTACAGACATGTTCAGGTACAGGTAATTTATTGTGTGACTCATATTCAGATTATAAGCATTTTTTGGTAATGAGTCATTGCTTAATTAGCCGATTACTTACAATTTGGGCTATATTTGGTCATCTAACGCTAGTGAATGCGTCGGAAACGCTGAATGATAAAAAGGTATAAATTGCAATTAAAACTTTTCCTTCGTACTTTAACGGGCTTAGGACCGTCAAAATACAAACCTATATAATAATATAGGTATTGTATTAAGGCGTACTTAAAAAATTTGAACTACCTGTAACCCTAACGCTTAATTTATCTTTACATGCATGTTTTGTTTATTTATTTATTTTATACTTTATCATTTAATATGTATTTGATTTAGGGCAGGGATCTTGGCGTGCTTATCTGTTTTGGTCACTTTCTTCAATAATAAACGGCACTTGCACTATTAACAGTCTTTTAATTATAGTTCCACAACAAAACACACGCTTTTACAATTATTTTCACAGGTTAATTCACAGAGCAATGTTCGTGCGATCAAGATTCAATGTCAAGTCATTGTCACAATAAAATATCAGGGTATAATAAAAATAAACAATATTGTTCTACCCTACTTTGTCCTAATAAGTCATATGAAATGTAAAATACAACTTTTTATTTGACTACCCCAACAGTGGGTAGTCTTTGTTTACAAATGTAATACTTTGCTAGGGCTGTCGTCAACATAATATGAATAAATAAATAAATAAAACAAACACAAAAAATAAAACAAAGCGCATTTTTTTTCAGTACCTGTAAACTTAATAACTAAAGTAAACTATTATTTTACAAATTTAAATAAACTAGAACATAAATTAATTTTAAGCGCATTTTTTCTCAGTACCTATATATAAACTTAATAACTTAAATAAACTAGATTACAAACTTACAAACTTAAATAAACTAACATGAACGTGCGTATGTTACAATGTGAATTATGCTAGCGGATCTTGTGGGGGATTATTCTCAATGTCGACGTATACTTCTTCCTCATCAGCAACTTCTAAATCGAGTTCATTGGGTGAAACGTCATCCTTTAGAAGATTTTCGGCTTCTTCAAACCTCTGCTGCTTTTGAATTTTGGTGAACTTCGGTCTTATGTTCGTAATGTACGGATCGGAGCTGATAAGTAACTGGTGTAAAATATCTTCATTTGTTTGCATTCTGCCTATCTTTCTAGTATGCTTTTCTCTGATTGAACGAAAATCTTTGTTTCTTGCTTCTGAGGCTTCTTCGGACATCATACCAATTGGAATAAAAGAAAAATGCTGGCAAATATCTGCACCATGCACTAAAAGTTTATGTACACTCGAAGGCATGTAATACCACGAGTACTCGCTGACATAAAGTTCTGCTGTTTCTCTGCAATAAATTCTAAATTTTTCAATATCTACATTTCTCCCAGAAGATATTGCCTGCAAAATTACAGCAAATCTCTTAATCAAATTAGCATTAACTCCTGTTATCTCAGCTGACCTTTCGTAATCATTGAAAAACCGTCGAGCTGTATTGCCATCGTTTGTTGTCCCAAAGCCTTGTTTGACGATATCAATCATTAAGCCAGTTACAACAAAAAACTCATGCTGCGTTAACTCTTTTCTTGATTTTCGGAGCAGTTTGTCCTCACCCCGAGCCGCCCATTTTTTGAAATCTAAGTTGTAAGATATGTGCAAAATACATTCCATGCATCGCAACCACATGTGAAGTGAAGATAAACCATATTTGTACATATCATGGTTTTCTGGTTTGTTAAAAACGAGGTTCAAGTTGTTCATATCTTTCGGATTTGTTAAGCAAATGTTGCAATTGGCTGCAGACTGTGTCTGTGAAAGTGCCGTGCATACTTTGCCGTCGATCATCGTCATATGCAATTCATGAAATACTTCAAATTCGCCATCAAATAACTTTGTTGGTAGAAGGTTCTGAATTTCTTCTTGTAATGTTGCTTCTACTTGCTGAATATATTCTTTTGTTTCTTGTTTGAATTCGAACATAATTGGTCTGCAATAGTTTGTTGAAGAAGGGCGCGGATTTTCCCATACTATCACATCGTTGTCACTCATAAGGCGAAGTGGCACAAAACTAACCATAAATACAGAAGATTCTGAAAATATGTCACCAGTTGGTTTTTGTTTGTAACAACTTTGTGAAGAAGCTCCGTCACAGCCCCATTTACTAACTAGCTTCAAAACACCACCATTAATATTTGAACCAGTCACTTTCAAAATCTTCTCGGCAGTTAAATCTAGAACTGCCTGTAACTTAATTTTAGCTCCTGACTCCGATATCACAATATCTTCTTTTGCTGGATAGCATTCTTTCTTCTTCAACAGTAACTTCTGGTAAGATGGAAAAGCCGCTGTGCCATTTGTACTTAAAATGGACCTCAAAGTTAGATATTGCCATTTTGATAAACTCAATGCTGTGGCAAGAGCTAAGGTGTCTTCCTCGGAAATCGATTTATCAGAAGCTTTATATAAAAAGTCACTTACTTCTTGCACCTTTTCTGGCTTATTTGAGAGGCACTTAATAACTTTAGAACAAACAGTGCGCCCGTTTTCATTAAGTTTAGCAATAAGAGCATAGAACAGCTCTTCTTCGGAATGCTCCAAAAGAGACAAAGAACGTCTTTTCTTCTGCTTATTTGTTAAATCTTCAAATGGTCGTTTATTTCTAGTTCTGGGAGTATTTGTGGTAGCTTCTGATGTAGATGCACCCGCTTCCTCTTCGTACGATAAATTATGCTCTTCTACGTCTACTGAAATGTCCTCTATGGTATATTCTGGATCAAACAACATAGGAAAATTCACAGAAGTTAAAGTTGGCCACAAAATTTTAGACTCCAACCACTCCTTGTTTTTAACACCAAATCTTTCGTTTCTACCTGAATTGTCCCATCTTCTAGCTAGGTTTGACGTATAATTTTGGCAAAACTTTTTGATAATACTGAGCTCTTCGTTTGGAATTTCACTTGAAATACGATTTATAATGGTTTGACACAGTAAATCACTATTTTTAAGGCACCCACTATTACTCAAAAAAGAAAAAATGTCTAAATTAGTCACAAATGTAGTCATTTTGATACAAAAATGTTACAGGCAAATAAATAAAAGTTACAATGTGGTGATAGTTGATAAAAAATTGTGTTGTTTTTACGAGCACAAGACGCGTAATGAACAAAAACGGGTTCCGCTTGCCCTTATACTATTGATATATGACTCATTACCCAACTATCCCGTTACTTAATGGGGTAGTTAGATAATGGCTCATTACCTAACTACCTCATTACTTAATGGGGTAGTTAGATAATGAGCCAAATATTCTTGCAATTTGGATGAGTCACGAGAAAATAAAACATACTAAGATGTGCTCCTACATAAATACCGCAAAACTACAAAGGGAATTTTTAATTGCAATTTATATACCTATTCATCATTCAGCGTTTTCGACGCGTTCGACTAGATGACCAAATAGAGCCGAAATCGTCACTTATAGGGTAATTAAGCAATGACTCTATACAAAAAAAATTTTACATACGAGTCACACAATAACTTACCTGTACATAAACATGTCTGAACACGTTTTGAGATTTCCTTGTTTGTTTATTTGATACTGATAATTTCATATATTTGTAAGAGTTACTCTACAAGCTGCGCTAAGTTTTATTTTGAATACGTTTGAATCTTGGAAGATAAAGACAAAATTAGAATTTTTTTATACAAAAAATATTTAAAGTGCCTGTAACTCAAAAGGAGCACAAAATCGCAGAAGAGTGTCTATGACAAAGTAGTGAGCAATTAGCATCTCTACAAGCTGCTTTAAGTTTTATTTTGAATACGTTTGAATCTTGGAAGATAAAGACAAAATTAGGATTTTTTCATACAAAAAATATTTAAAGTGCATGTAACTCAAAAGGAGCACAAAATCGCAGAAGAGTGTCTATGACAAAGTGGTGAGCAATTAGCTCTTCTACAAGCTGCGCTAAGTTTTATTTTGAATACGTTTGAATCTTGGAAGATAAAGAGAAAATTAGGATTTTTTCATACAAAAAATATTTAAAGTGCCTGTAACTCAAAAGGAGCACAAAATCGCAGAAGAGTGTCTATGACAAAGTAGTGAGCAATTAGCACCTCTACAAGCTGCGCTAAGTTTTATTTTGAATACGTTTGAATCTTGGAAGATAAAGACAAAATTAGGATTTCTTTCATACAAAAAATATTTGAATATTTTTTTTCTCTGAAAATACGGCTTATTTGGCAAAAACTCAATCTATAAAAGTGATTTGTAATTGCATCAGCTGTCTACAAAAAAAAAATCAGCCGAATCCGTTGACCTTCTGTCAAAAATTTCTTAATGTCCACTTTTTTATCATTCGGGACCAGTGTGCGGCGTACGAAACTAATAACAATACCAGTCTCTTTTTTTCCTCTCAAGTTGAAAACCGTCGTATGAAACGCGCACACACTCGACTCCCTTATCGCGCTCGCTCGCCCTCGGCTCGCGCGAATAATACCGGCTCGTGCAGTGAGTAACCAACATACCACACATATTTATATTTTTTGTTACACGCCCTATACTCACACAAATTCATATTGTCTCTAATTGGACGAAACCAGGAAGGGGTGTGGTTTGTCACTAGCTGCGCTAGCCGCAGAAATATTTTCTAAAGTGAGCATGCTTAAGTTTTGCCAATAGTACGGGGGTTCGATTCCTAGCGGTGCCGGTGGTAAAATATTCTCCTCGGTCTGGTTGGTGGTAGGGCTTGTTCTAAGTGTGCCCGGGTAGATATCACCACCTTATCTAAGTCTGTCGCCATAAAAACAATGTTAACAGCATTGTTATGTATTTCGGCAGTTAGCGGTAAGATAGCCAGTTCGCCTGAGGTTGAGGATTCCGGGTGAAACTCGCTTCTACCTTCGGCCTGATCATCACTTACCATCAAGTGAGGTGAAGGCCAAAAGCTTCCCAGTAGTGGTAAAAAAAACCGAAAAGCTTAAACGTCAATCCTGTTGAAAGTCTCTTAAAAGACCCTCTTGACAAAAATGCAAAAATAATTTGTCGGAATTTGTCGGAAAAAAAAATTTTGTCGGACAATTAGTTCGACGATAGTAAATAATAATTATTATTCGTAAATTGTCTGTGAAGTCCTTTTTGATTGCAATTTAATTTGATGCGGTTTTATTAACGCTTAATGACTTTACGTGTAGCTACTAAAATTTTAATGGAAACGTTAACGAAAATTTGTGGTTTCATTATGATTTATAACGGAAGGTCCAACATTTTTGGGAAAGTTCGATGATATATTAAGACGCTGACAACACCTAAACCGCGGTCACTGTCTGTTTGCATAGAAAAGAAAGAGAAGCGCGATGACGCAACGCTTGTAATTTATTGCAAAATATGAAGCAATTATCTATTTACTCAAAATTGAGTTGAGTAATCGAAAATAAAAAACAACCAAGTTCTGCATTTAAATAAGACGCTCTTGTCATTAATTAAATACGTAACGTATGTTGATATTTAATACAGATATTTTAGATTAATACTCAAGGTAAGAGGTTAGTTTAACGTTAGTTTGTATCGAGATTTTTCTTTCAAAACGTGTTTTGGTAACAACCAAGTTCCGGGAAATATGTTCAAAATTAATATATATTTTTTCCGCTACCACAAACTATACAGATTTGCCAATTTTTTTTCTTAAGAGAAGCCTATTTTGGTCAATTTGGTCTTGTCAGCGCCTTGTTAAAAATTCCCGAAATCGCTTCCTTTAATACTTACCTACGAGTACATGATCCATACATTCTTATTTAGAAAGAATGTCAAATTTTTAAGTCCCATTTTATTTATTTATTCATTATTATTTATTTAAACTTTTACATACAAAAAAGGGGCTTGTGGCCAAGTAATAACAGCCGCACGGGTCGATCCATCAGGTTAAGCTACGCTTGCCGCAGTTAGTCCGTGGATGAGTGACCATCTTTACATACCAAGACCCCTCCGTGCCTCGAAAAGCACGTTAAGCCGTTGGTCCTGGCTGTCATTCGTGGATCTTTGACAGTCGTTACGGGTCGTCAGAAGCCCAAAAGTCTGACAAGCAGTCTTACCAAGGGGTATTGTGTTACCCAGTAACTGGGTTGTGGAGGTCAGATATTAGACTGGAAGCCGACCCCAACATAGTTGGGAAAAGGCTAGGCAGATGACATACAAAAAAGTTACAAAGGCGGACTTAATGCCTTACGCATTCTCTACCAGTCAACCAAGGGTGGTGAAGAGATTTGATGGCAGGTGCTCTGTTTGAGAGGAACAATGAGAATTCTTTTTCTTTGTTATTTCTTTCATTTACACGATACAAGTTTCTTGCCTGTGGCATACAATAAAATTGAAGCAACAAATGACTTGCATCCTCTAAACACTGCTTAGACTGTGCAACTTATATTGTTGCTTCAACGTATGGAATGCCAATGGCGATTAAAACGCATAGTGTAAATCAAGCTTTATTTACATAAAAAGAACGTTCTCCTTAGAAAAATACGACCAGTTTTATCCTTGAAATTATGAAGAATCTTTGGTTTGAACTATTTAGAACATAATTATGACGAATCTTTGGTTTGAACTATTTAGAACATAATTATGACGAATCTTTGGTTTGAACTATTTAGAACATAATTATGACGAATCTTTGGTTTGAACTATTTAAAACATAATTATGACGAATCTTTGGTTTGAACTATTTAGAACATAATTATGACGAATCTTTGGTTTGAACTATTTAAAACATAATTATGACGAATCTTTGGTTTGAACTATTTAGAACATAATTATGACGAATCTTTGGTTTGAACTATTTAAAACATAATTATGACGAATCTTTGGTTTGAACTATTTAGAACATAATTATGACGAATCTTTGGTTTGAACTATTTAACACATAGTTTCCAGGGACGGATAATTCAACCAGTGCGATTCCCAGAAAAACCAACAGCCTATAACTATCATAGTATCCTTCACGTGCCCTCGCCGGAGTCTTTACCCCCATTACCTAACTATAACGCGTGTGTTACCAAATCTCGACTGAATCCGTCTTATTACAAAACAAGGATTATCTTCAGACCCAGGTTTAAATTATTGAGCCGTTTTTTCCGACTACGTTAAAGTTCTTAATGCCAAACTGTCAACTTAGTACCGGACTAAATAGTAAGTTTTGTATAAAGAACTGCATTTCAATCACAATAACGTTCTTATTACAAAAACTAGCTCGATGGTTTAAACCATGTCAAAAGAAATCCTTGTTTTGTAATAACACCGAATAAGTTAAACTTAATTCTAAGTCAGCGTGCACCATTGTCGACCGCATCATCTCTTACCACCAAGCGAGATAGATGGCAAAACGTAACCCTGAAAAGTATCCACACGCTTGCCTATTCAAACACAATGACAAAAGGATTTTATCGTACTAATTTTACTACGGTAAAGTCCACTTTACATTGCTAGAGTGACAAGTGACGCATTCTTGACAAACGAGCAGCTATCAAAGTAATTTTCTAATTAAAATCTCAACAAAACGAGTCGACTCTCAGAACAGATTCAAGGTACGGTCGGCAAAAAAGTAGTCTCCCTGAGAATGGAGTTTGTTTGTACGGCATACAATAATACCTAACTATGTCTAATTTTCCTAGCAAAATAAATCTGATCGTTTGTGGCACTCTTTGGGGGAGGCCTATGTCCAGCTGTGGGCCTTTCAGCTCAAAGGACATTTCCAGTTTCTGCCCTCTGGTTCAGGATTGCAGATTTTACAGTAGAATTTAAAAATGAAGTTCTAAATTATTATGGATTTATTAATCCCTTTAAACATACGTTAAGTATTGTTTTTTCTTTATTAATATTTTAATAAAGAAAAAACAATACTTAACATAATATCTTCCGGCTTGCCATATTTTAAACGAAGTTGATGTTTTTGACGTTCATTTTTATTCCAAAATTGCCTTTAAAGTACTATAAGCCGTTTATTTTAATTCAAACGAATATATTAACGTAATTAAGTGAAAAATACGCCAAGATTAGATATAGATACATTTGTGTAAAGATGCGTTTTCACTTAGCGTTTCGGCTTTGCTTGCATAGCAGAATGAATTAGTTCGGCAATAAATCCTTAGTACTAGGAACTTATGAATCTAATCAGCCCAACAAAATATAAAATGTTTCACTGATCTCGCACAGGAGTACAACCAGTTGGTACATAGTAGCCGTAGTTGTTGAGCTCCTTAAGTTCTCAGTTGAGCTGCACGATTACTGACAAATGCGTGCACTGACTGGACACGCCCACTCAATCTGTGTGGTTCTTTCCTCAAAAGACCTTTTCAGACCTCATTCTGCATGGTCTTCACATGATCTGACCAAGATAAGTCTGGACTTTAAAAAAGACTATTAACCTCTGAGTTTGATTCAGCCTTTCTTCTCAGAGTAAAAAGATAGGAAACGCCAACCTCATCTAGTTTTTTTATAAATATGATTGACGTATAAAAGTGTTTGTACAAACCTATTTACAGAAAATAAAATCATTTCATTTATCACTTACCTGTGTTTACTCACAAATGGAGTTATAGCAGGTTTCAAGAAACATACTAAAATCTTAGGAGTATAAATCATATGTCAATCAGTTTCAGCAAGTTCCTGACTCCTAAAATATATTAATAGATAAACTAGAAGTAGCGGCTATAAAAAAAAAACAAAAATCTTTACTGAACATTGATTTTTACTGCCTAGGCAATCGTCTATTATGCCCTGGACAGGTCCTTTGATCACCGGTGACGTCATATGTTCCTAGTTTAAATTGTCAAATCGTAGCGACATTTTCATTAGCATGGAAACGATGCCAAAACTATTAAACTACTTTCTTTGCCGACCGTATCAACACATATGTATGTCTGATGTGTATTTACCTATGTGAGATGTGTGAACCGTTCCCATTGAACTTGACCTGTACAATAGTACATACATATGTAATTGTTATAGCATTTCCCGGTATTTATGTATATGAAAACATAGATAGATTTTCCTCGTCAATCGTGTATATGTGTCGAAAGTAAGAGCACACAGTAGCTCGGTGGCTTTTTAATGACAGGATCCTAACTAATTTATTATTAATGCGGAAATGAGTTTGTTTATTTGTTTGTTACGCTTTCACGCTAAAATGGCTTAACGGATTTGGATGAAATTTGGCACATGGGTAGACCATAATCTGGATTAAGCTATAGAATACTTTTCATCCCGATTTTTCCACGGAATTAAGACTTATGCGCGTGAAACCACGGGGTGCAGCTAGTTTATTATAAATGCGAAAATGAGTTTGTTTGTTACGCTTTCACACTAAAACGGCTCAACGGTTTTGGATAAAATTTGGCACATGGGTAGACCATGACCTGGATTAAGACATAAGATACTTTAAATCCCGATATTCTTTTATTTTTCTACATAATTATAATTCTAAGAGGACCAAGACAGGGCCATTTACCAAGGAGATCGGTAGTTCAGTTAATATATTCATATAGCATTGCTATTGTTTAAAAGCAAACATTGGCATTAGACCGAGCATACTAAATCATCCGTGACTAATTATGTTTCAATGTTCATCCCGTATTGGAACACTCACAAGGATTTATTGAGCTGTCAATGAAAGGACTCGGAAGACTAAAGGCCGAATTAGCTAAAGTAAATTATTTTTTTGCCTTTGAGTGTCATCTTGTGTTAGGACTCATTATAGCACTGTGAAAGTATGGACGATCTAGCGAAAGGTGGTGAGCTCGCTCCAGCGTTAGTAACGTAACCCAACACCCCCGTAATGATGACATTAATATTGCTGATTACTAGTGATTACTTGTATTAAATTCATTATTATTGATATTTAATTTTGACATAAATATCATTTTTCAATCTAATTATACAATTATAAAAGAAAATAATTAAGTAATAATAATGTATAATGCATGCTAATTTAAGATGATATGATAAGGGCAGGCGAATGATAATTGCAATGATTGGGCTGCTAAGTCTTAAGTACTATCTTAACATAACACCAACATTGTACACTTAGTTCGCAATAAACGTTTTGACTTTGACTTTGACTTTGACCCGTATATTCGACACTTTTCAGTAAAGATAATAAGCACAGATTTTAATACAGCTAGATAAAATTATCATCATTACAGCTGAAAGACGACCACTGCTCATGACATAGGCCTCCCCCAAACACCGCCACTTCGACCGGTTTTGTGCTTCCCGCAACCAGCGGAGCCATCGGTTGGTCATCGGTATAAAATTATTATTACTGAAAAAAGTTTTTTTTTCACTTTTTATTTTTTTTTGGAAGTCAGTTGTTTTTTTTTAGTTTTTTATTTTTGTCTTTTTAGTGGGTCAGTTTTAGTGGGTCATCTAAGTTACATCATCCTATTGTCAACTACTCATCACCTTTTACTAAATATTGCTTTTCCCGATATAGGGACGTCAATTATTTAGGAGTTCTATCTGGAGCTGCTGGTGAAGCCACCATCGGCTTCACTTCACTATATGCATTGTGACGAGCATAAATTGCTTAGCATCAATATGAAAAAACCTAATCGAATCGCAACCCGTGAAATACCTATTATTGAGTAGTTCCGGTGGCCATCTGTGGTCTTCATCATCAGTTCCACTTCACCAAATGGTGCTTTCCGAAGCAAATGCACGAGTTACTATAAAAAAATACCCAAATCGTTAAATGTGTGCCTATAAAAAAAAACATTAAAATAAAGATAAGTCAGAGAAAAACTATTTATGCAGTTTTGAAGCTGACATACTGGCTATCATTTCAGTATCACCATTGTTCCAAATTCACGAATTTACAAAACAGAAAAATCAGAGTTTAATCGCTCTTTGAGGATTAACAAGCTTTGATTAGAGCATCAGCATAGGGCCAACAGTTATTTCGTTTTTTTTTTGGTGTGCATAGAAAAGAGTATCGAAATTGTTTATACTTATTTTTAGAGTTCCGTAACTCAAAAGGAAAAAGGATCACTTCATTGTCCGCAGTGACTGTACAGCCTCTTGACTGCTCATGCGGGCGACGCAGGCTCACGACACATACAGGTTGAAATTGAAAACTTGCGACAAACTGAAATGGGACATTGTATACATCATTATTAACAACTTTTACTAAGGGACCAAAGCTGTAATCCCAAAAAAAAAATCTGCTTTTCCTACATTTTGATGAGGTATTGCGAACATAAATGTAGGGGACAGCAGTTTTTTTTTGGGATTGTAGCTTTGGTCCCTTAATAAAAGTTGTTCATAATGATGTGTACAATCTCCCATTTCGATTTGTCGCATGTTTTCAATGTCACCCTGTATATGAAATTGCACTTATATTAGATGACGATATGAGTGGCCATTTTAGTTTTGACCTGTTATTGGATCTCTGCACACGCGGGTATTATCAATATGTCTGTCGCTTTCTATCTGTACTAATGCTGTAGTGTTGTGACAACTTCAGAACGAAGTCGATATTGACGATAAAAATTATAGATGTTTCCTAATGGTAAAAAAAGTAATATTACTTAATGTTAACATTTTAGATTTCTAAATATTCCGGTACTGAAAGAAAAGTGGATTAATGCAGTTAACAGGAAAAATTGGTTTCCAAAAAAATATAGCGTTATTTGTTCAAGGCATTTCAGAGGTGATAATTTCTGTACTTTAAACAGACAGTGACCCCTGAGTTTGATTTAACATTCCTTATCACAGTAGTCAGTTAGGGAATGTCGACTCCAGCTAGCTTGTAATGACGTCTAAAAGTGATTTTCAAATCCTGATTGCACAGTAAATTATTAGAATTTCATTTATGAGAATGTATTGTTTTTTATTGTTCTTAAAATGTAGAATTAGTAGACGTCGATTTTATCGATATCAATATTATTGTTGCAAAGTTGACGTGTGCATCACTATGTTTGAAACAATAACAACCGCTGTATTTTCTTCGTCCACCGACCCGCAGTGTTGAGTCGTGTACCTAGACAAATCGGTCTATCAGCTCTTAAGTAGTTTAATTCTCTTTGGTTGTCCGTCTCTTTGTCTATCTGTATGCCAGTCTGTCAAGACCCATTTTCTCAGGAACGCAGGTATCAAAGTGGAATGTAATATTAATATTACATTCCACTTTGATACCTCCATGTGTTAAATACTTAGATCTACAGTCCCTTGGAGCTCTAAAAAAAACAAGCTTCTAAGTCAACGCAATACCGAATTCCGGGAATTCCGGGCGGATTTCCGGCCACCGTAGGCGCGGGCTTGCGGACGGTGAGCAATGGGTAGCTCACCGTCCGGTAAGGACCAGGCCCGGGTCGACAGCGCGTTGAATTCCACGCGCGCCTCAAAGAGATGTCGTCAGCACATATAGTAGGGGTCCACTAGGGCCGATGCCTGCCGGGGTCGCGGGAAGGTACTTATGGGTCACCGAGGCCCCCGCAACACAGGCAACAGGAAGGAATACGGGTGGGTTTTAGTCAGTAAGAGTTTGACACACCCTCCCGCTCCGCCCAGAGCGGGAGAAGTTATTTGATGATTTCCCAGCCTCAAAAAAAAAAAAAGTCAACGCAATACAAAAATACGGGTACTTTCCGTTGACCTAGATTCATGAAATTTGGCGAGAAGCAAGGTCTCGCAGCATACGAGTAAGTAAAGGAAAATGTCCGAAAATCGTTAATTTGTAGTTTTATCACATTTTTTGTTGCGATTACATACTAACATTTGTAGTTGGAGCATTGACCATATATCGACGTATGGGAGAACATATTATTCAACTACAATATTCAACGTCAATGGAGCCAGGTTCTTTTTACGGATGAAACCAAGATTAAGCGGTGTAACATTTATGGAGGTAGGAAACTCTAACGGAGACAGGGAGAACGTTTTCAGCAATGTGGCATTGAAGAGAAGGTGAGTTGTGGCGGTGGGTCATGGACAGTCTTTTTTTTTTGGGAAATTATCAAATAACTTCTCCCGCTCTGGGTGGAGCCGGAGGGTGTATCAGGCTCTTACTGACTAAAACCCACCCGTGTTCCTTCCGTTGCCTGTGTTGCCAGGGGCCTCGGTATCCCTTTCGGACTTTCCCGCTACCTCGGCAGGCATCGGCCCTAGTGGACCCCTACACTTGTGCTGACATCTCTTTGAGGCGCACGTGGAACACAACGCGCCGTCGACCCGGGCCTGGTCCTTATAGGACGGCGAGCTGCCCATTGCTCACCGTCCGCAAGCCGCACCTACGGTGGCCGGAAATCCGCTTGTGATTGTCATGGACAGTCTGGGGTGGAATTTCCACCGAAGGAAAAAACTGACCTTGAGATTGTGACGGGACCACGATTGCCGCTACTAAATAACGACCGATATATTCGTCAATGTCCAGAGACGTGATGCCCACAAACTCAGCATATGTGATGCCATATGCTGAGTTTGTGGGCCAGCAAGAAGACCTGAATCCAATAGAGCACTTATAGGATGCTGAAGAGGCTTGTTCGAACTAACAACCAGCTCCACAAACTTTGCAGGAGTTGAAAACTGCCATCTTGGAAGCTTGGGAGAACATTTCACAGCGCGTCATGGTGGCATTAATTAATTACAATATGCCAAACCGCGTGACGATCGTCGTAAATGCTCTTGGTGGAGGTAACACAAGTTACTAATTAAACGTTTTCTCCATGTACAATTATTGTTTTCTTAATTAATTCCACGCTAATTTTGACCCTGAGAAAAGCGAAAAGACGACTTATTGCAATTAAACTGTCTTTAGGGTTCCGTACGTCCGAGTGAAATAAAAATAGAAACCGTTATAGGATCACTCGTGTGTCTGTCTGACCGTCTGTCACACAGATCATCAGATCTGTGGTCTTTCGCAATTTACTCAGAACTTATTGGAAGGATTAAGTTGAAATTTAGTACACATATAATATGAATTTCTGTGACCTTAAAAACGGACGTGTAACGTAAATAAAATTATTTTGAATATCACTTTTAATATAAATATTATTAAAGTTATTTAAGAAAATTGATGAAAATTGACCTTTGGTTGAAAATACAGCAAGTAGTTATATTCTTATAGATTACAGGAAAACCTATAGATGTGTACCTATGGTATTAAAATAACATGGTAAATCTCTCAATATATTGCGTACAAACTTACATTTGCAGTTGGAATGTATGGGAGAACATGTTTTTCAACTCATTGTGCGTGGTACGCACTTGGCCGGTTTTTGTTTAGTATTCCGATTTCAAACTTGGAACAATGACAAACGGAAACAATAGTGAGTGACTGGCTTCAAACCCACATTTTTTTTTATGTGTATCTTCTTTCCTCCTGCTTTCTATGGGAGTGATTTCGTGAAAAGGGACGGAAGATTGTAACAGGAAGTAACAGCTTGAGCATGGAATAAGTAAGTACTTTTTAATAGCATGGAATCAGTAAGTACTTTATAATAGCATGAAATTAGTAAGTACTATACAAGGTGTTGTTTTGAACCTGCAAAACATTTCAGGAGGTTGTTATAAAACTCGTAAATAATCGTATAACAATACGATACCAAGTCAATAATCATTAATACTTTTTATTTTAGATTTTTAAATTTTATCTTCTTTTTTTTTTCCAAAACAACACCTTGTATATGTAGATTAAGTAGTTATTAAGTGTAGGGGGTCGAATTTCGACCAGTGTGCAGTGGGCGACCACTAGTAATGAATAATTATTTGGATAAATATTTCAGCAAGTATTATTTTATTTCTGTCGCTGTTCAATTGCTTATTACCAAGGTGAGATGTCAGATGTTACACATCATAATTATGCGACTACTGTAAGGGTCGCCCGTTTTTTTTATTTCTACTACCATTATTTAAAAATATAACATAACATCACGCCTTGTTTCCCCAAAGGGTTGGACAGATGTGTACCTGTAGTACACCCACATTTCGCCAATTACGTTTAAGTCCCATGTAATAGGGGGCGAGCCTATTGCCATCAACCGGACACAAATCCAGACTCTGGTCTGCTACTGAGAATTTCCAGATAGAAAAACCCAATAACACTTTGCCAGGACCTCATGCTCGGCAGTAGCGCTTGCGACCACTTGAGCAACGAGGCAGTCAAAAGATAAAGACCTTGAAACAAAAAAAATACAGGGAAGCTCGGTTCAGGTGCCCGGGAGAGTAGGTTAGTTGACAGGTTTCCTACATTTCAATATTCCATTACTTTTGTAACAGATTTTCATGTGAATTATTAGTTAAGATAAGTGTCTAGTATTATTTAACTACACTTCAGACTGTAGATAATTCTTGAGCTGAACCTTTCCTACATAATTTGCTACCAAGGGCAGACGCGCAATTTTTATCACATTAGCCGCAGAGTACTGATAACGGCTGAAATTTCATACTAACGATCACCTTTGAGGAAACTGCAACCTTCCTTATTGAAGGTACATAATACATTGTTATTAGCTTTAAGTACGGTCTTCGTAGTACCATCCTTGAACCTGTTAATCCTCACTAATATTATAAATGCGAAAGTGAGTTTGTTTTGTTAGTTACGATTTCACGTCATAAGGCGCAGATATTATGATTTTAGTGACGTTTAAATCTGTTATTACGCCATCATATAATACAAGTAAGATATGCAATAAAAATTATATATGTGAATATTTAAGTATTATAATAAAATACTTGATGAAATAAATTCAGGAAGCTTTGTCTACCCAAAGCATAAAAAACGATATTACTTTCAAACTACTTAAGATATTTTCAATGTTTTTATTGTATGAACAGACCATTTTAGTATCAATCATTCAATCTGTGATTTATTCAATTATTCATATTTTCTTTACTAAAAATAAATATTCCCTATGCAACCGAACGGCGGCGCGGCGTGAGCGCGATGCGTATTGGTATGGCCAAGGTCACCGGCGATACCCAACCCTTAACTATTCAACCAATCATCATTAAATTTTGCATACACGTTGTCAGGGGTATAGAAAAGGACATAGTGTACATTTCATACGGAAAAAGTACTGTTCCCGAGGGATAGAAAAATGATTGGCAAAATCGACATTAACGAGAGCGAAGCCAAAAGCTAGTGTTCTATATTCCTTCATTTAACATAATCACAGTATGTATGGGACGCTACCTGTGTAGACACACTGGCACCGTCCTACCTCCAACGGACTACTTCTAAAGCGGGTGCAGTGGCAGAAAATGCCGAAAATCTGAAAGTTATTAAATATGGAGGCCTTGGCAGAGAGTACAACTTTGTGCCCTTTGGCGTCGAGACCCTCGGTCCGTGGGGTCCCAGTGCGCATAAGTTATTTGCGGAAATCGCGAAACGTCTACTTGATGTAACTGGTGACCGAAAAGCTGGCGGCTTTCTCGCGCAACGCATCAGCATTGCAATTCAGCGCGGAAATGCCGCCAGCATCCTCGATACAATGCCTCGAGGGCCTTTTTTAGGCTTAACTTAGTTTTAATTTAATTTAGTTAATGTTAATAATCGTCTTGTAATTTGGTTATGTGAATAAATACTTTACAGTATCACAGTATAAGTTAAGATAACAAAACAGTAGGTTTTTTTTTTGGGTGGGAAATTATCAAATAACTTCTCTCGCTCTGGGCGGAGCAGGACGGCGACTGACAAAAACCCACCCGTATTCCTTCCTTTGCCTGTGTTGCCAGGGGCTCGGTGTTTTTCGAACGTTCCCGCGACCCCGGCAGGCATCGGCCCTAGTGGACATCTCTTTGAGGCGCGCGTGGAACACAACGCGCCGCGCCGTCGACCCGCGCCTGGTCCTTATTGGACGGCGAGCTACCCATTGCACACCGGCCGCAAACCCGCGCCTATCCGAACCAGGAACCTCCCGAAGCAGCCGTGTAAAAAACGGGAGAGAAACCGTTCTCCTAAGACCGATTCGCCATTGGACTGTTCGTCGACAGGATGATTCATTTATTTCCGTTTCCCCAGCAGGGTCTTTCACCTACGGACAGTTCGCCGACAAAACCTTTAATATACGTCGCATTCGACGACAGCCCTTATTGAATCATTTGGGTTAGGTTAGGTTAGAACAGTGACCATTAACGTGCGAAGGCGAGCGAGCGAAGCGAGCGTGTCGCAGCAGCGACCGCCGAGCACCAGATCCCCTCTATTGTTGGTGACCTACTTTATATATTTGTTATATTTGCTACAAAGGGCTGTCGTCGAAACTGACGCATATGAAAGGTTCTGTCGGCGAAATGTCCATAGGTGAAAGTCCCTGCTTGGGAAACGGAAATAAATGAATCATCTTGTCGACGAACAGTCCAATGGCGAATCGGTCTTAGAAGAACGGTTGCTGAATCGTAAAAAACAGTACCTTTCAATAAATCGAACACATAATCAAACGAAATAAATATACAATATCATAAATATTCCACACTCACATTACCTACACACACACGCCGATTACTTAATTCGCTGCCATTGGAGCAGCGAATTAGGTACCTACCTACTTAATTGGCGGGCGTGTGTATGGTATTAAATCTTCCACCTTATCTGAAGAGTAAATAACTGTGATTGTAATCACCCAAAAAATTAGGCCAGATAAATACAAAATCTTCTACGTTAAAGGCTCTTACAGACTGGGGCGATATCGTTTTTTTTTTTGTATGGCTTCTCGTAGTTGACCTTGAGAGGTTGTGGCTACTTAACCGGACTATCCTGTGGCTGCCTTCAGCGAACTCAAAGCGTCCAGCCAGAACCCGTAATGCAGTACCAAAACAGTTATTTTTATCCCGCAAATTCCCGCAAAAATCGATCACAGTTTTCATAATTCGAGGTAGAAATCTATTTCATAACAAGTTCGAGAGCGGATCGATGATCGAAAATGTTCGCGGGATCTATTTTTACTCAAAGCCACGCAGTGGGTTCTTTTTATTTTGGTTGTGGATGCCAAACACAACAATCGATATACGGAAACCCATCGCAAAAGTTTTAAGGAAAGATTTAAGAATGTGAAACTTATTATTTTTAAAAACTCTCGTTAATAACTCAAAACACGTAACTAATTAACTTGAAACGGGAAAAAGGGAAAAAAATTGGTAATATTTTCATAACTTTTCTAACGAACCCTTTTCGTTTTTAGGGTTGCGCAGTCAACAAAGAACCTTATAGTTTCACTATGTCCGTCTGTCTGTCTGTCTGTCCGCGGCTTAGCTCAGAGACTTACCTAGTACTAGAAAGCTATAATTTGGCATACGGGAAAACGTATACTTTTACAACGTTTGTAAATATGTGAGCATCATGTAGGTACCTATCACATAATTAATGTATCTGTCATTGCTTTATTTTAAATTTTTATTTACCTACTTTGTTATAGTAATTTTATTCTAGGTGCACCGAATATAATTTTAAAATGTACCTATACAAAATTTTATAAAACATTTTAAAAGAGTAACGGTGGAGTTTCTTGCCCATTCTTCTCCATACGAAACTACCTTTTGGAAGGGGCAACTAGAATCAATTTTATTAATTTTTTTTGTTAATTTTGACGTTCAAAAGTGCCTTTTATGTGCCTATTTGAAATAAATAATTTGACTTTGACTTTGATTAATCACGCCGACAGTGGTAAAATAACATTTTTACCTCCCTTACACGTAAAATGGGGATAATATTTATTTTTTAAATCATTGCAATAGTATATAACGAAATTAAAAGGAAAACTGTCACAGCTAAGTGGGCTTTAACAAGTTAACGAGTATTAGTAGACCAACTTACATTTGCAGTTGGAGAATTGACCGTCACGTATATCTATGTATCGGAGAGCATGTTGTTCACCTACAATGTAAAGTTTGTTTTCGGGATAAATTTATCCCACCTATGGAACCCTTCATTGTGCGTGGTCCGTCACGCACTTGGCCGATTTTTATTAATTAGATACTGCCTCGTGGAATCTTACTTGAGTAAAAAAACAGTTGAACTAAGTTTGAAAAATGAATTTTATGATTAGAAACAAAACAAAATGATTCGGTTCTGATGCCGCACGGTGGATCGAAAATCGGCTGTAGAAGACATAGGATCTCGATTTCTTAAATGTTATTTTTTTTGCTGGAAATGACTTCTGCTGATCATTACTGTTCTATAAAATGTCATATGAAGTAATTGTGTGCACAAATGGAAGAGTTATAATTTTTATAAGAAAAAAATGTATGGAGCTGACATGAAAAATGAGAATATCTCTGGAATCGCAAGGTTGGCCGTTATATCCTTGAACACTGTTATAGTACTATTTATTTGTGAATTTTTGACATACTTAATATTGCGGTATCACTTGCGATTTCTTTTTTAAATCTTCAAAATTAAAAAAAAAAAGTATATGATACATTTTAATGCTTAAATATGGCTATACCAAGTGTAATTTACAATATTTTTTATGCTTAGACCAAAACATTCTAAGAAAACACAAAGTCGTATTACCTACTTATTTGAAATGGCATGGTAATTATGAATTACGTAATACGTAATCTTGTCTAATGCCTCAAGTCCATATTAGCTAATGATTAATAAAACTTAATACCTATATACCTAGTTAAAAGGATACGTACCAAAATAATTTGGGGTACTCGCTAATTTAGCAATTAGTGCAGGATTAACTTAATGAAAGTAATTAGATAAATGTGATACCATCATCAGTCAATAACAATAAATAGTCAAACATTGGATTCACAACTTCAGTTCATTTAGAGCATTTCTAATACTAACATCTATCCTAGCGTGTCTTTTTACTCAGTGATCGTGAATAATGGAAAGCATTATTACAAATTTGGATTTGGTTGTTATTCTGAGCCATCAGGATGCTTCGTCTTTCGATCATGAAATATTGTTCAACACACTTGTTATTCGACTGGGCTCTAGCCTTTCAGTTGAAGACAGTGTTACCGTGAAAGAATTTTGTCGAAGATTTACACGGGCAGTTCAAAAGAGATGGTTACGATCCCACAGGAAAAGTGAAGTTTTTAGACGTGATTACAGTAATTGGCTTGAGGCAAATATTGACTGGCCAAACTGCGTGCAAACCAATTTGCTCATTCAAGAATCAACAAGTGAAAATATTTCTACTGAACCTGTACCTGAACCTGTACCATCAACTTCAACAATGAAATCAACTTCAACGATGACAAAAAGATCTCGAAAGCCGTTTGAAGATCTAAGTAACAAGCAGAAGAAGAGACGATCTGATGAACATATAGGCGATGACCCTAATGAAGTAGCTTATTCAGCTGCAGCACTTTTGAAAGGAGATGGTCGTGAGGATATTGCATCTGTTATTGAATATATGCTCCAAAATCCAGAAGCAGCAGCAAAAATCAAGGAAATGTTGAACAAACCAGCTCCTTCAACAATATTTTCACCAGAAAAAGCACTGGGTTTGCTACTTTCATTAAAACTATCGAAATGGCAATATATCACATTAAGGGAAACGACTATTCGAGAAGGTTCAAAGGAGATATATCCGTCTTACTATAAAGTGCAAAAAGCTAAGCTACAGTGCTACCCTCCGAAGACATTTGTGACTGTAACGGATTCATCTGCTAAGATTGCACTACAAGCGTTACTAGATTTAACAGTGAACAGAATTTTTGAAACTATTCGTAGTCCTGATGCGATACAAGATAAACAATTGATATTAATATCAAAGTGGGGATTTGACGGTGCATCTAACCAAAGTAGATATAAGCAAAACATAGAGAGTGGTCAAGATGATTACAGCATATTTATGACCTCTTTGGTTCCATTAAAGTTGACAGCTGACGGTGATACCGTATGTGTGAATCCAAAACCCTGCTCACCTAGGTATTGCCGTCCAGTCCAGTTTAGTTTTGTGAAAGAAACCAAAGACGTTGTTATAAATGAAAAAGCTGCAATGGATAACGAAATTGAAGCTCTCGTTCCATCAAAATGTCAAGGACATGAAATTAGTCACAAATTAATGATGACGATGATTGACGGCAAAATTTGTACATATCTGTCTGAAGCTAAGTCAAATGCGGCCTGCTACCTGTGTTTGGCTAAGCCTACAGAAATGAATAAGTTAAATGTCATTGCGTCAAAAACCATTTCTTCTGGTGTGTATGAGTTCGGATTATCATCACTTCATGCCCGCATTAATGTGATGGAATGTCTTCTACACATAGCGTATCGTCTCGACTTCAAAAAGTGGTCTGCAAGAGGAGAAGGTCATCAAGAGTTATTGCATTCACGAAAAAAACTCATTCAAGATCGATTCAAAGATGATCTCAACCTTTTGATTGACATCGTTAAGCAAGGATCAGGCACAACTAACGACGGGAACACAGCAAGGCGGTTTTTTTAATTTCCTGATAAAACTGCAGCGATCACTGGATTAGATGAAGACCTAATACGCAGATTTGCAGTGATTCTGCAAGCTATCACATCTGGAGAGATTGTAGACGTGCCGAAATTTAAAGAATACGCTAGAACAACCGCTGAAAAATACGTGGAACTGTACGATTGTGACTACATGTCATCAGCCGTCCACAAATTGTTGATTCACGGAGGGGACATAATTGCAGAAAATGCTATTGTACCAATTGGAAGTCTTTCGGAAGAAGCTTCAGAGGCCCGAAACAAAGACTTTAGGAGGTTCAGAGAACACCATTCGAGGAAAAAGAGTAGACAAGCATCAAACGAGGATATCCTCAATATGCTTATCGTCTCTTCTGATCCTCTAATTTCTTCCACAAGACCAAAACTAAATGCCCACAAGAGGCAGACATACTTTAAGGAAACAGTAGAACTACTGAAACTTCAGGATCAGGAAGCTCCGACAGAGTTCTTAGAAGTTATATCTATTGTAGAGCCTGATTCTGAAGTGGATTCTGATGGTGACGAAGTATAAAATAAGTTAACTTTTATTGTTTATGTTAGGTTAGGTTAAGTTAATATTTTTTTTTAATAATTTGCTTTTATTTTTAATCATACAATAGTTTACCGTTTATTGTTATTGACTAATGATCACGTTTATCTAATTACCCTCATTATGGTACGTATCCTTTTAACAGGTATATAGGTATTAAGTTTTATTAATCATTAGCTAATGTGGACTTGAGGCATTAGACAAGATTACATATTATGTAATTCATAATTACCATGTCATTTCAAATAAGTAGGTAATACGACTTTGTGATTTCTTAGAATGTTTTGGTCTAAGCATAAAAAATATTGTAAATTACACTTGGTATAGCCATATTTAAGCATTAAAATGTATCATATACTTTTTTTTTTTTTAATTTTGAAGATTTTAAAAAAAAAATCGCAGGTGATGCCGCGATATTAAGTATGTCAAAAATTCACAAATAAATAGTACTATAACAGTGTGCAAGGATATAACGGCCAACCTTGCGATTCCAGAGATATCCTCATTTTTCATGTCAGCTCCATACATTTTTTTCTTATAAAAATTATAACTCTTCCATTTGTGCACACAATTACTTCATATGACATTTTATAGAACAGTAATGATCAGCAGAAGTCATTTCCAGCAAAAAAATAACATTTAAGAAATCGAGATCCTATGTCTTCTACAGCCGATTTTCGATCCACTGTGTGCCGGTCATCTAGCTTCTAGCTGCTACCCAACTATGTGGATTCCAGCCTTACCGGATGCAGCTAAATATAATGGAAACAGGGATAATCGTCGGTTAGTGTCTCATTCCATTTAAAATTGTCTAATAGACTTCTGCGAGTTGGCTTCGGCCCCTCGTACGCCTTCCAAAGAACCGGGACCTCAGGATCTCGAGATATGACAAAGACAATTAAAGTAATCCTACTAATATTATAAATGCGAAAGTTTGTAAGAATGGATGGATGGATGTTTGTTACTCTTTCACGCAAAAAGTACTGAACGGATTTGGATGAAATTTGGCACACAGCTAGTTTATAACCAGGAATAACACATAGGATATTTTTTATCCCGATATACCCACGGGATCAAAACTTATGTGGGTGAAACTGTGGGGCACATCTAGTAATAAATAATTGAATACAGGAAAGTAAGAGGAGTATGTAAGGAGCGGAGCCGGTGGCTTTCTACTGTTTCTGCCTTCCCCCATGGGAAGAAAGCGTCGTGAGTTTATGTGTGTATGTAATACAGGAAACTAAAACCCATAACATAAATGCACCATAACATATATAGACTGAAGCACCAATCTGCCTAGCCTCTTAATATAACCCTTGGCAGGACTTCTGACTACTCGCAGCGACTGTCAAATTTCAACGAATGACATCCGGGACCAACAGCTTGACGTGCTTTTCGAGGCACGGAAGGACCGCGGTATGTAGGTAATAGATGGCCACCCATCATTGGACCGCCTCGGCAAGCGTTGCTTAACCATTGAAGATTGATCCGTACACCTGTTATTATTTAGCCAAAGCCCCTCTGGGTTCTGCTAGATCTGCTGCCTATTTTTCCTAAAACAAAAAATAATCTATCATTACCTACATCCTCTAATCGAAATGACACAAGTCATCTTTAGCCTACCATTATGACTCAACAAATTAGTATTGAGACAAAGCGTAGGTTCCATATGTAGGACCCACGCAGACTCATACGCACCGTACAGTCGAACACATGCCAGTGCAGTCAAACTCAAACTCAAAGCATTTATTTCAAATAAACCAATTACAGGCACTTTTGAATTGTCAAGGGTTCGGTCGGTCAGTCAGAAAGATGAAGCTAGTTGCCCATTCCAAAGCGTAGTAGGTACCTATGGAGAAGAACGGGCAAGAAACTCCACGGACACTCTTTTAAATCAACGTATTATGGTTACAAAATATTGGTTACATCATTCGTTTTGAAATTATACATGTGAGAACGATGCAAAACGTAAAGGCGTCCGTAATAAAAAGATTAACAAAACAAAAAAATAAAAAAACAGTAACACTGGAACTACGAAAACTGCCCTAACTGCAATGAAGAAAAGGCTCTGTCATAGTCAAAATATTACCATAGACCTGCAGTTGACTATACGTCTCGAGATTAATCGCGATAAACATTTTATGAGGAAGTGAATAATCAAAAAGTAGGTTGTGTATTGCGGACCTTGAGTCGCTGGGCCTGATGAAACCTCATTGATTACTTGGGTATTTAAGGTTAATATGGCATCAACGCATCGAGGGGCTTGTGGCTAAGTAATAACGGCCGCACGGGTCGATCGATCAGGTTAAGCTACGCTTGCCGCGGTTGGTCCGTGGATGGGTGACCATATTTACATACCAAGACCCCTCCATGCCTCGGAAAGCACGTTAAGCCGTTGGTCCCGGCTGTCATTTGTAGATCTTTGACAGTCGTTACGGGTCGTCAGAAGCTCGAAAGTCTGACAACCAGTCTTACCAAGGGGTATCGTGTTGCCCAGTAACTGGGTTGTGGAGGTCAGATATACAGTCGCTCTATGTAAAATACTGGTATTCAGCTGTAAGACTGGAAGCCGACCCCAACTTAGTTGGGAAAAGGCTAGGCAGATGATGATGGCATCAAGGCAAGAATGCATGAACTGAAATGTCACATTTTTCCATGCATTCTCGCAATTTTTAATGTGTATATGTCTAAACCTATGTTCTGTAGGTTTAGTAGATAACAATAATAATAATACCAGCCTATTATTATTCCACCGCAAGGCAGCCGCAGGAGAGCAATGGTGGCCCAGTAACGGCCGCGACTTACGAGTTGTAGGTTGTAGGTTCGAACCCGGACATGCGCTTTACTTTGTGTAAATTATTTCATCACCACTGCTCTCAAAACGGTGAAGGAAAACTTCGTGAGGAAACTGGCATGTCCTAGAACCAAAAATTCGAAGACATGTGACATCTACCAACCCGCACTGGGCCCGCGTGGTGGATTACGGCCCACTCCCTCTCACAGAGAGGAGGCCTGTGTCCCAGCAGTGGGAACATTATAGGCTGATTATGTAGGCAGCCTCTTCTCATATAGAGAAGGCACGAGCATTGATCACCATGCTTGCTCCAGTCGGGATGGCGATTTCAGATATTGACTACTAGCTGTTGCCCGCAACTTCGCCCGCGTGGCTTTTTCTAAAAATAGCATACGTTACTCCTTATAACATCAGCTATCTGCGAGTGAAAGTCCCGTCAAAATCGGTCCAGTCATTTCGGAGATTAGCCGGAACAAACGGACAGACAGACCGACAGACAATAATTTTAAAATTGTTTTTTGTTATAAGGAGGTACCGTATATATGTATTTTCATATGCATCTAATAAAAAGTTGTTATTTTGGCATTACAAACGGACACTTCAATTTTATTTTTTGTATAGATTAATAAAAATAAACAAAATTTCTAAAATAAAAGTATCCCAAGTAGCCTAAGTTACTCCTTATTACATCAGCTATCTGTCAGTGAAAGTCCCGTGAAAATCGGTCCAGCCGTTTCAGAGATTAGCCGGAACAAACAGACAGACAAAAATTGCATAAAATGTTATTTTGGTATATGTACCGTACATACATACATTTGCATTTAGTAAAAAGCGGTTATTTAAATATTACAAACAGACACTCCAATTTTATTTATATGTATGTATAGATGTAGGTATAGATAAGGCCCAGGTTTGCTCACAATGTATTTCTCTTGTATTACTTAACTAAAAAAAATGGAAATGGCTTTCAATAAAATAGGTACCAAGTTTAATGACATAAATCATTTTTTGTGCAAAGAAAATATCTATGCATGCAGCAATTGCTGCTCCAGAATCGGGCTGTTAAACTTAATATTAAACAACGAAGCAGAGCATGGTCTTAGTGGTGTTACTTAATCTGTGGTGCAATTCCTTACAAGAGAAAGAACAACTGGGGCAAAGGCAACAAGCCAGAAAGCCGGAAATATGATTCATAAAAAGAATAATGTGCAAACGAAACGGAATTTTTACTCTCACAGACGGTTAAAGAATATTAAAAAAAAACCTGTTACCGGCATCGTCGTCACTAATTGGTTTTAGCCGAAAAGTTATTCGTCATCGTTACACTATCTTAGAACGATAAGGAAATAAAATAAAAAGAAATATCATTGCTGTTTCATCTCTGATGAAGCTTATTCTGCTTATATTTGTTTTGGTATTCCCCACCGCAAGATATCTACCTGTTTATGATCCTAAGAAATAAATTAATGCCTTAAAATAAAAACATCCAAAAAACCAACACCAATTTTATTTCTACTCTGAAATCACAAATGTTCTACCTGAATTTTAATATGTTAAGTAGATTTTTGTTACGTTCTTCGGTAGACAAAACTACGGCACAAGGTCAACGGTAGCTACTTCTCAGCATTCATTGGCCAGTTAAAAAGAACTCGCGATTCAATACATACAAGTTTATATTGATACAGCTGTGGTTTTAAGGCTCCTACATACTGGCGCGACTTATCGCGCGACGCGTCGCGACACAAAGGCACCGCTTGTAGCGCTACACGCGGTGTCTTTGTGTCGAGTCGCGTCGCGCGACAAGTCGCGCCAGTATGTAGGAGCCTTTAAACACAGGTGTGCCAGGGATCAACTTATAATGGTATCTGAATACGTAAATTACACTCACGTAGAATGGTTCATATCGCCATAGATTGGAGTCGTGCACGCTCGTAGCTGTTCGGTTTATTTGAATTTCGAATTATGTTTTATTTTTAATTTCAACAAGATTGTTTGTGTTTATTACTTTTTTTATTGGATTTGGAAGTGACAGTGTTTTTTTTTGGATCTTCTCATTGGACTGTGACGGTAGGTTTTATTCCTTTCATGTTTTTTATTATATAAATATTTTTGGTTGATTTTAGTTATTTATAAGTTACAAAATGGAATACATATATTGTTTACATCATTATTAGCATGTATTGTTCGATTATTACCTCTAACATCCTCTTTGTATTCAATAAATCAGTTACTGTTCGATCACGAAACCAGTGCCAGGTAACAAAAATTATATAAATAGTGATAAATAATTAATCGAATAAATGAATAATGTTATTAAGTCATTGACTTGGCCACGTGATTGTTTAATCGGTATTATTAAATTTTAGTAAAGCATTTGTTAGTTACAAACCAATATTTTGAAAATACTGGTTAAAAAACCTCGATATATTTGAAAAAAAATTGTGTTGTCCTGCTATGATTAAACGTAGAAAAAGTTTAGTAAAATCGACTGAAAAATAAATTAACAAGTTAGCGTAAAAAACGTCATTAATATGATAAAGGTGGGTACGTTTTTCTTAACAGACGGTTCTACCCTACATAATACCCTTTGTTTTGTGCGATTGTTCATTTAACTTGCAGCTGAGTGTATGTATTTTATATTTATATAAATTGTTAGGTATGTTAACCTACCTCATCTGATGTTAAATTACCTCTTTTCTTTCCTTATATAATATTTCTATTACTTTCACTGCACTGTGATTGAACCTGCTTACATTTTTTTAACATCATTCAACTGCCCATATCAATTTATTTGTGGTAGAGAGACAGGTACAGTATGTATCTTTCAGTCGTCATATAAGTATTCACACTATTCAACCCTTAAATCAAAACCTATTAAAGTTGAGCTAAAAATCAAGTCTTTTTAAATCTCAAAATTACATAATACAGTCCCCCAAGACCCCCGCCCTTCACCACTTTCTAGTGAAGCAGTTAGGTATTATAGATTTAGAAAAAAACATAACATTTAATAGTATACTTACGTGACTTGTCAAATAATCTCAGTATTATTTAAACAAAACCCATAAATTAAATATTGTGTTTAAACACAGACATACCTTATCCACAAAGTGTCCCAAAATACTCAAAACATTCTCAAAGAAAGGTATTTTCACGGCAATGAAAATAATTTCATACATATTGTGGATGTTCAACCATACTCCTAACCTACCCACATATTTCTCGGCCATCGGTTCAATTAGCCATTCAATTAATCTATTCCTAACGCCATGTAATCATCACTATATTTACCAAACAAATACTTGTTTAAGAAGCATAATTTAGCATAGTTCACGCCTGTATTGTAAAATGAGTAAACAGACGCTTTTTTGTGTGTTTCAAACGGACTGATAAACTTCTGTATGGCCCTGTTTCTGAGTATAACTATTGGATAGAGCTGTGGGTATCGTATTACCCAGTAACTGGTTGTGGACGTCTGATAGGCAGCTCCTTGTATAATACTGGTATTCAGCTGGATCTGGTTAGATCGGAAGCCGATCCCAACATACGAACCGGTAAGTCCCCGTTGTCTCCGAAAAGGAGTCGCACTCCTTCGTGCCTTCAGTCCCCACTGACACCGAATAGGAGTTTTGGGCCACGCGGTTTGCAACTCTATTATAACGCCATAAGGTGCTCATCCGCGGAACGAGGTTGGGGCGGGGGGGATCTTGACTTCATGCGACAGCGGCGCGCAACTCGTAGTTGGGAAAAGGCTAGGATTGATTTGATTTTTTTTGTTCGATATGACGAATAAATGTAGGTTAGTACTGTGTATGTATTTGGTTGGTGCCTAAATAAAGTGGTACCCTTAAGCCCGATGGGATTAGCCATCGGCAAAATTGACATATTTTTACCTCCTATTTAACCTCTTCAGGGGATGAATTTTGGAAAAAAATATTAGTGCTCTCCTTCGAAATAAGGAACTCTTGCACAAAATTGCATGTTTCTAAACGCAGCGGTTTAGGTGGTGCGTTCTCTGTGAGTGAATTTAAGATTTGTATAAAGCTAAGTAGAAAAAAAAAATTAAAAAAAATTACGTAAAAATTGCGAAAACTTAAGATAAAGAAAAAAAAATGAAATTGGAAATCGAAAAAAAAAAGGAAATTGGCATAAATTGCGTTCATGTAATTATTAACTATAATTATTAACCATTGGCCAATTAGTAAGGTAGGCTGCGGTGCTGATGCCCAAAATGCGCAAAACGAACTTAGGTATCGCCACAGACCAGTCTGAGGGCATTCGACAATCCTCAAGGAGTTTCCACGAGTGACGATACTTAAGTTCGTTTTGCGTACTTTGTCTCTGATCTTTAACCCTTCCAAATCTAGGTTCGGAAGGGTTAAAGATCAGAGAAAAGGTGACGCTAGAATACTTATTACTTGCCCATCAGTCACATGAGACTAATTTATGGCAAAGAGTGAGGATGCGCAAGTTCACGGAGCTAGGTGCACGGTTCCAATTGGTCGTTTCCTAAGGAAAAGAGCCGGCAAGAAACACCACGGTTACTCTTTTAAAAATAATTGGCTTTTACAAATTAATGGGAGGATAGTGTAGGCCTTTCAAGAAGTACCAGGCATTCACCAAAAAAAAAAAAAGTCTATAAATCTAGTCTATTAAGCCTACAATGTTCTCACGTTCACAAAATATAAAAGAATCTAGTACCTATGTAAAATATTAATAAAATAATAAAAATAAAAACTTATTTAAACCAAATTACACGTTTGCCATTACAACTGTACCAAGTCTGAATTAATATCCTGTCCACAAAAGCCACTAAAGCCCTGCTTTGTTTGATCAGAATACTGGTGATGAATGATGTCTTGGTTACAATAAATGAAAGAATTCGAAATCGGAAGCTTACCTGAAAGGTGGAAGTAGATACTGGCGCCAAGTTGTCTGGATCCCTACTGTTAAGAGTATTAATCACTCAGTTGCCATAGATTTTATGTTGTTTTGGTAAAGTTGTATACACGGTGAATGAAACGAGAGGTAAATTATAATTACAGGAAAACAACACCGTTTACAGAAGGAAAATCGCCTAAAAATAATAGTTAATTGTGCCGATTCCCTTGTTTACAAACTAAACTAAATTTAAGTTCAGTGCATCTTTTTCTTTCTATTTCATTAAGAAAAGGACGGAAGATAAATTTTAGTTTAGTCCTGTCAAATTAATCAGCGCCTGTCACTACTCTATACAAGTTTAGACGTGATTAAAAACTTGCCTACTAAAATTACGTCAAGCGCTGATTAATTTGACAGGACTAAACTAAAATGTATCTTCTGTCCTTTTCTTAATGAAATAGAAAGAAAAAGATGCATTGAACTTAAATTTAGTTTAGTTTGTGAACAAGGGAATCGGCGCCAATGTCATTGTTATCACATCATTTTACAATAGGCACATAAGCTAACCACTTCCATAGATGTCATCATAATAAGTAATTAGAATTAGGTAGTTTATGGAAGTATTATATTACTTTAATTACTGTAAATGTGAGCACTATGTGGGTCATTTTTATTTATTTCTTTTTGTTTTTTTTTCCTCTCAGTTTTAATGATAGTCTGGCATTTTCAGTACTTTATGCGGCCAACCCAAATGTCCTTTCCTTGGTATTGTTCGTCGAGTCGTTGAGCTCCTTAAGTTCTGAGTTGAGCTACACGATACTGACAAATGCTTGCACTGACTGGACAGGTCCACTCAAATTTGTGCGGTTCTTTCCTCAAAAGACCATTTCAGACATGGATCTACATGGTCCTCACATGATCTGACCAAGATTATGTCTGGACTTTAAAAGAGACTTTGACCCTTGAGTTTGTTTCGCCATTTCTTCTCAGGGGTAGTCAGATAGGAAATGTCGACTCCATCTAGCTTATTTTTTTACAATTTCATTTCATTTCATATGGCTAGAATTTTGTTATTATAATATAACTGATTCTTTCACGCAATAAAGTGCAGAATGAGGATCCCTATCCACCTAAATCGTTTGAAAAGCGGATTTTAAAGCGAGGTTTACATTATGGGTAATTGCGTAAGACACAGTTACAATGGGTTTCATTTTGACAGTTCAACAGCATTCATTGCTTTATTTACGCTGTTGAGCAGACAAGTTTTTCGAACATATGAAGCAATGGATTAGCTATATACTTCAAAATCATTCAGATTGTGATTGATAGTGTAATTACGCAATTAGGGTGCTGTTTCGGGCTCTTAATATCTAACTAACGCCCGGTTTTTGAAAAGCTGATAAATTCAACTAACACGCTGTCATATACAGTGTGTCTGTATACGGTGTAGCGAAAATTAAGGGCGTGGTACAGACCATCAAACTGAACAAATTTCTCCCGGGGACCAACATCTTAATCGTGAACAAAAAATATGTCGTCCCATACAAAACTTTAATACCTACTCGACCATATGGGACGACTGATATTTTTTTCGCGATTAGGACACGTTGGTCCCCGGGAGAAATTTGTTCAGTTTGATGGTCTGTATCACGCCCTTAATTTTCGCTACACCGTATACAGACACACTGTATATAAATATGAACAGCTGAATTGCAGAACCAGAATAAACATATTTCATTACACAGCTTTTTTTTTTTGGGTGGGAAATTATCAAATAACTTCTCCCGCTCTGGGCGGAGCGCGAGGGTGTGTCAGACTCTTACTGACTAAAACCCACCCGTGTTCCTTTCGTTGCCTGTGTTGCCAGGGGCCTCGGTACTCTATCGTACTATCTCGCGACCCCGGCAGGCATCGGTCCTAGTGGACCCTACACTTGTGCTGACATCTCTTTGAGGAATCGGTTTGGCGCGTGGGATCGGTTTGGCACAGTGAACACTCATAACAGGTGAACCACGAGGAACATAACTATAACGATAACGTGGACGAGGACGCCTTATCCTCCGACGATAAATATAATATTGTTTCTTGAGACCACGAGGGCGAGTCTTCTTCCACCTTAGGTACACACGCCCGTATCGCTCCCAAAACGCTTCCGTAGCACTAACAAACAATAATTGATTTTTCAATGCATCATCCATACTGCCATCTAACTTACTACAAACAAATATAATTGGACCTATAAAAATTCGTTTATTTACATAACCAAATTACAAGATGATTATTAACATTAACTAAATTAAATGAAAACTAAGTTAAACCTAAAAAAGGCCCTCGAGGCATTGTACCGAGGATGCTGGCGGCATTTCCTCGCTGAATTGCAATGCTGATGCGTTGTTGCGAGAAAGCCGCCAGCTTTTCGGTCACCAGTTAAATTGGACCCTTAATAACCAAAATCATATCACTTTCACACATCACAGGATAAGCATACATACGACCTTCTAACAATCTCTTCAACATATTTGGCACACAAACTTATATGAGAACTCCTCAAACGATATTACTTTATGAACAATAACAATTATTTCAGCCAACTAATCTGAGCAGTTACCATGAGATATGACAGAGAGTTAGTTGATAGTGGCGCCGATTCCCTTGTTCACAAACTAAACCAAATTTAAGTTCAGTGCAACTTTTTCTTTCTATTTCATTAAGAAAAGGACAGAAGATAAATTTTAGTTTAGTCCTGTCAAATTAATCAGCGCCTGTCACTACTCCATACAAGTTTAGACGTGATTAAAAACTTGCCTACTAAAATTACGTCAATTTACGTCAAGCGCTGATTAATTTGACAGGACTAAACTAAAATTTATCTTCTGTCCTTTTATTATTGAAATAGAAAGAAAAAGATGCACTGAACTTAAATTTAGTTTAGTTTGTGAACAAGGGAATCGGCACCATTATCAGCTTTTCAAAAACCGGGTGTCAGTTAACTATAGCCCGAAACAGAATAGTCAGTCAATGGTGCCGATTCCCTTGTACACAAACTAAACTAAATTTAAGTTCAGTGCATCCTTTTCTTTCTATTTCATTAAGAAAAGGACAGAAGATCAATTTTAGTTTAGTCCTGTCAAATTAATCAGCGCTTGACGTAAATTAACGTAATTTTAGTACGTAAGTTTTTAATCACGTCTAAACTTGTATGGAGTAGTGACAGGCGCTGATTAATTTGACAGGGCTAAACTAAAATTTATCTTCTGTCCTCTTCTTAATGAAATAGAAACAAAAAGATGCACTGAACTTAAATTTAATTTGGTTTGTGAACAAGGGAATTGGCGCCAGTGTTGCATTATTAGACGTCTTTAAGCGGGGATGATGCCAAAACTAAAGATAATCAGTCAGATACACGTTCAGATGAAAACATAAGAAGCATTGCAGTCCGGCTGTCGAGATAATGTGATCCTGACACCTTTCAGTTACTATAACTATATAGTCTAGTAACTATAAGGATCAAATTCGCAAAACACATAATCGTTAGTATGAAACTTCACGATGCACCTTTCCTAAATCTTGCAAGCTATACGCTATCCATCCCATGTAAGTATCATTGCCAACCGACATCACGACAGTTTACGCACCTGCTTTGGATTGCCATGCGTAAATTTTCAGTCTTCAACTGCATTTTTGGCGGAAGCATTTCCCTAAGAAGATAAAGAGACCTTTGTTCATGAATTTAAACGACAGCAAAGTGAAGATAATCAACTAATTTTAGCAAGGAAACTAGTTGAAGGCCGAGGACCTGTCATGAAAAAAAAATAAGCCACGACGGTAACAAATAAGTGCATGATGCGTTGCATCTCATTCCAACATCCAACATTCCTCTTTCCACATAAGGGAAAGGAAAAATAACTTCTGAGGGTAGAATTTCACAAAAGAAGAAGCAAAAACATAGATGTTATAGACCCCGCTAACTTTGGAATATATAAATTAATAACTTTTGAAAGAAGAATTTCCCAAAGAGGAGGAAACGACATAATAGGGATGATGCCTGGGTAAAAAAAATGTAATTCTATTTAGTCCGTCAGTCAGATAATAACAAAAAATTAGACACGTATTTTTTGCTTTGTCATATTAATAAAAAAATACTTAGATAAAACGCATTGAAGTTGGGGAGTGGGGGCTCGCTACGTCACAATTCTGTATAAAATCTAGCAAGGCGTGACGTCATGAGAAGTTTTTACTCAATGTATCACTGTAACCCTTTAATTACCAATAATCTCCGGACGGACAAAAAAAAATTAAGTCATCATCCCTATTTGTATGAGCAGAATTTTAAGTACAGCAAATTGAAGATAATCAGCTAATTTTAGCAAGGAAACTAGTTGAAGGTCGAGGCCCTATTATGAAGAAAAATAAGCCGCGTAGGTATAAGTGCACGCTGCATCCCGCCAACAACGGTAGAATAAGGGAAATGAATTATTGTCTTCAAGTAGGTGATATCACTACATGAGCGGCTGTAATATTGGAACGTGCTATGCGCAATGCTTTAAGTGATAATAATTTCCTGTTTAACACGCTTCTTTGCCCGGAAAACTGGAGGAAGACGAAGACAAAATTGTGGCTAGCATGACGACCAAGGATATAAAAGATTGATAACTCATGATTCATTCATGATCATTATGAGTTTTCAAATAAGAGCTGACAATATCATAAGGCAGGACTCTGACCAAATCATTAAAACGAGATGGCCACCTACTGGTCTCAATTATATCATCATCATGATACCAGTAGGTACCTATAGTTACCATCAGACAGAAGCAATTGAAAGAAGATACCAGGGGCTGCAGTCTCGACATATATAGCTATCGTTTTAAGATCAAATTGCTTGACAAGCACGAAAAAAAGACAACCTTGTCAAGCAATTTTGATCGTCTCGGGACCCCATTAGGACTTTGCGACCAAATTAGTCGTAAAACAATCGCTATCTATGTCGAGACTGCAGTCCCAGGATGAAAAAGCATCATCAGTTTCCTGCAAATATCCAGCATGAGTTTTCAATGCTAGATTGCTTTAACCGTCTTCTACGGATAGATATTTGATTTCTTTATATAAAAACAGCCCCGCAGTCCATCTCAACTTCTAGAAAGGAATAGGAAGTTCTCTTTCCCACGCCTATTCCTTCCTCTTGACGACGAAATTGATCAATTTCGATGCGGGTTCTCAAACAATTTAGTGTTAGGGATACATTGTTTAAAGGCTCGTGCAGACTGGTGCGATATCGTGGATTCACCAGTTTCTATGATGAATCTTTTACAGTTCAAGCAGTACGGTTGTGGAATGCCTTGCTCGTGTCGATAAGGCGTGCTCAATCTTTATCCATTTATAAAATTATGGTAAAAAATCACTCTCTCCTACTCCAAATATTTTTTCCCTTAAATATATAATTTTGAATATATTATATAGATAAGTTCAATATGTTTTATGTATGTATGTATTTATTGTTGTTGTTTTTAGTGTTTTCATTGTTTTTTTTTTGTTGTTTGTATATATGTAAATGGTACACCACAGACTACCTGCAGCATTGTCTCTCCTTCCCCCTTAATTCAGCCAAAGGTTGTCTTTAAAAGATCTTAGCCGTAAGACCGCCCACTGCGTCACCCTATGTAAAATACTACTAATTCTACATTTTATATCTGTAATTTTTATGGTGTACAGTCAACAGCACATCGGGTTATACGAAACTGTCCAATTTCTCCAAATGATTTTAAACCTTAAAATGTTGATGGTTAAGTTCAAATCGCATAAGAAAATTTTACATTTTGTGGTAACTTGATATGCTGGCGACTGTACATAATACAGAGTATTCTATTCTATTCAATTATCAGCCTTAATTGTAAACATATTGGACTAAACTCAAGTTACATGAATATACACTCAGTTCTCCGCTCTTTACATTGGGCCTACCTAAGATATGTATGTATGTATGTATGTATATTCCCATATTATTTGTTTTGTAAATATTTTCGATTTTATGTATTCTATTTTCTCTTCTCTTACACACGGTGTCGTCATCTCTTTATCTACTTTTCTATCGCAGCAGGCTTAGCATGACGCTTTCTATTTCTTGGAAGAATAGACACGGCTCTTTCTATACAAAGTGACATTTCGTTTCGCCTTTTTTAACATCGCACCGTAGAAATTCTTCTTCATAAAAAAGGACCTAGAAAAAGATCGTTAGAAATGAAAGACAAAATGACAGATTGTAGAAGGATTTCTACGGTGAGATGTCAAAAATGGAGAAATGAAATGTCACTTTGTATAGAAAGAGCCGTGTCTATTCTTCGAAGAAATAGAAAACGTCATGCTAAGCCTGCTGGTGTGCTGGAAGAGATTTCTTTGGAAATAAGCATCTCCTTTATACGTAATTTTCTGTTCTGTTCTTCTTTTCTGTTTATTTATGTGTGTACATAAATGGTTAAATAAATAAAAATAAAAGATGTCATACGTCATGTAATCATGCAACTGGCATTGCAATTTTGATAGCTATTGAATATATTAGTTCGTATAAGAACGCATTGCCAACAAAAATAAAAAAAAAATCTTTAAATATTATGACTTCTCAAGTCTGCTCACAAGATATCACTGGAATGAATCATAATACCTTATTTTTTATAACAAAGCCGCCACAGTGCGGTGTTATCGGAGTGCCCGTATGCACATTGGACACAGCGACGCATTGGACACAGCCCCTCCGGTATCGATCGATGGCCGTTCTGCCTATTATATCGAGATGGTTGAAATCTTTGGATTCGTTGTAGTGTTGATTTCAAGATCAAGTTATTTTTTATCGAAATAAATGAGAGAACTATAGACTGTTTTTGATAAAAACAGTCGACCATCACTTCTTGTCCACAAGCAATGCCTTACCGTAGCGTACGCGAATGAAACGTATAATTTTATAGCTTTATCGACCTTATGTCGAATTATTAATTCTTTGGAGTTATCTGACCTGTGCTAGCTGTCACTTTGTTTAATAAAATGGTCATATTTATTGTAACGGTGATCGTTTAGTATAATCGATTTATATAAGTGTAAAATAAATGTATAAAAATAAGTATAAAAGTCAAGAATACAACAAATATGACCATTTTATTACACAAAATGACAGCCAGCACATTCGACTTTAGCTCGAACACGACACTCATAAATCTCCACAGTCACGACTAATTATTTTCCTGATAACAAACCTCAAGCATACAAAAACCGCAAAAGATGATGTTAACTGAAACTACAAATATTAAAAACAAAATATTGTGTTCAGCATAAATCATAAAAATCAATAGGTACTACGCAAAGTTAGTTTTCAATGTGTACATAATGGCTCTCGTTTTGTGTTTATCATTACATTATTTATGGGTTTCAACTACGTTTTAAAATAAACTATGTTTTATAAATAACATAACATCACACCCGCATTCCCTGAAAGGGTACACAGATATGTACAGTGAAGTATACATACACCCAAGGTGGGTAGGTGAGGTGTCCTTTCGCCAGCTATGTAACGGGTTACTATGAAACCAAAAAAAATGAAAAAGGTTTATTAGAATCATCAAGTTTTTATCTTACATGGTGATCGGAGCCTCCTTTTAAGCGTATACAGCCTGTATTAGGAGACTCTGCTCTTCCATGCATTAGTACTTAATAGGTACTTATAAAATACTTGTTTATTACACTTTTACCATTTTTTCCATTATTACCATTTTTTCCATTATTACCATTTTCTATTATTACCATTTTTTCCATTATTACTATTTTCCATTATTACCATTTTTTACATAACATAACATAACATCACGCCTTGTTTCCCCGAAGAGTTGGGCAGAGGTGTACCTGTAGTACATCCACATTTCGCCAGTTATGTGTTTAAGTCCCATGTGATAGGAGGCGAGCCTATTTCCATCAACCGGGCACAAATCTGCGCCCGGGATCCGGGCTGCGGGCTGCTACTGAGAAATTCCAGATAGTAAACCCAATAACACTTTGCCCGACCCGGGAATCGAACGCAGGAGCTCAGCAGTAGCGCTTTTTTTTTTGGATGGGAAATCATCAATTAACTTCTCCCGCTCTGGGCGGAGCGGGAGGGTGTGTCAGACTCTTACTGACTAAAACCCACCCGTATTCCTTCCTGTTGCCTGTGTTGCCAGGGGCCTCGGGGACCCTTAAGTATCTTCCCGCGACCCCGGCAGGCATCGGCCCTAGTGGACCCCTACACTTGTGCTGACGACATCTCTTTGAGGCGCGCGTGGAATACAACGCGCCGTCGACCCGGGCCTGGTACTTACCGGACGGTGAGCTACCATTGCTCACCGTCCGCAAGCCCGCGCCTACGGTGGCCGGAAATCCGCCCGGGATTCCCGACGCCCAGGGCGTTTCCTGCGGCGGCTAGGGGCGAGAGGGCGCGAAATTTGCCTTTCCCTCAACCGTCCCGCCTCCTCCTTCGCGAGCATTACTGCTTCGCAGAAGGAGGTGATGGCTGCCCATGCCCTCTCGCTCCGTACCATGGCCTGAACCAGGGCCGGATGCGAGAGATCTCTGCCGCCGATCGCCTCCACGAGGACACGGCGGTGCTCTGCCCAAGCCGGGCAGACCTCCACCGTATGGTCCACCGTGTCCCCCGGGCGATCCACACAGTGGTGACACCCGGATGTTTTCTCCCGCCTTATCCGACACAGGAACCTCCCGAAGCTGCCGTATCCGGTGATGACTTGCGTCAGGCGGAAGGTGAGGATGCCGTGGCGCCTCTCAAGCCACTCCTCAAAGAGGGGTCTTATCGCCGTAATCGTGGCGTGCCCAGCACTGGGTTGCGACAACCGTACTCTCCATGTCGCCATGAGATCCCGCCGGAGCTCCGTCTGCTGTGCCGCGATTTCTCGCGGCAGTAGCGCTTGCGACCACTAAATCAACGAGGCATTTTTTTACATATATACGCAATTTATGTATCGCTTATGATACTGATCAATTCTTAATGAAAAACCTAATGTCAGTTTTTCGACACGAATTTCGAACTCAGGGGTTCAGAAATCACAGTTCCGACCTCTACCTACACTAACAAGGTAATCAACTTGTTATTTTTAAATTAAATATTTAATCCGATATTTGTTTCTAAAGTGAAACTTGCAGCAGTTCTTGACCTTCTGAGTTAGGTACTGACTGATTTCTAATTGTTACAGAACATCAATTTACTTGTTTATTTGACTCTGCAGTATTTCAAAACCGACCATTTTACGGAACCAATCCAATAAGTATCACAAAGTGCCAATTTGTCATGCAACGTGATTATAACACGTCGATTGACGTACGTAGGTATACGCAAGATTATTAACACGAAATAATAATAAAAATAACAAGTGCGTGTCGGACCACGCACAATGAAGCGTTCTGTAGTTGGGATTACATGGGACGAATTTATTCCAAAAACAAACTTAATATTGGTGCCGATTCCCTTGTTCACAAACTAAACTAAATTTAAGTTCAGTGCATCTTTTTCTTTCTATTTCATTAAGAAAAGGACAGAAGATAAATTTTAGTTTAGTCCTGTCTTCCATTGTATCTGATCTAGAGCAAGAAATCAAAGAGCATTCCCCTCCCATCAGTTTGTGGTGAGAGAAGACAAAAACCCTAATTACAGTAGTTTCAGGAACCAAATTCAATATCCTTTCTTGTGTGTAATCATTCTAAAAGCATGGACTCCCTTTTTTTTTTACATTAACATTATATTTTATTATTGACTACATTCTGCCCGCGACTTCCGCTTAAGGCGCTGACAAGACCCAATTGACCAAAATAGGCTTCTCTTAAGAAAGAAAATTGCCAAATCTGTATAGTTTGTGGTAGCGGAAAAAATATATGTTAATTTTGAACATATTTCCCAGAACTTGATTGTCACCAAAAGACGTTTTGAAAAAAAAATCTCGATACAAACTAACGTTAAACTAACCTCTTACCTTGAGTTCTAATCCAAAATATCTGTATTAAATATCAACATACATTACGTATTTAATTAATAACAAGTACGTCTTATTCTAATGCAGAACTTGGTTGTTTTTTATTTTCGATTACTCAACTCAATCCTGAGTAAATAGATAATTACTTCATATTTTGCAATAAATTACAAGCGTTTTGTCGTCGCGCTTCTCTTTCTTTTCTTTGCAATCTGACAGTGACCGCGGTTTAGGTGTTGTCAGCGTCTTAACACCACATAATCAGGCCCCCACCACGCGGACCCAGTGCGGGTTGGTAGACGTCACACGTCTTCGATTTTTGGTTCTAGGGCATGCGGGATTTCTCACGATATTTTCCTTCACCGTTTTGAGAGCAGTAGTGATGAAATTATTTACTCAAAGTAAAGCGCCTGCCTGGGTTCGAACCCACGACTTACAACTCGTGAGCCAGGGCTGTTACCACTGGGCCACCAAGGGCTGTTACCACTGGGCCACCAATGCCCTCACCGGCGACTTCATCTGCGTGGATTTCAAAATTGGGTCCAGAGCGAAATGAAAAATGCAGATAGACATTTAGCGTTGCTACAGTTCAATAGATCGTTTAATGATGAATAGTTGCGTAAAACATTGTTTTCATAATTGCAATATTCCAAGAGATAGCCGTACTTTAGGTAACGATCGCCACGAAGACAGTATTTGGTCGGTGTAGGGTCTGGTGAGAATGGTGACGGTCTGCCCGTATGTGGTTGTCCAAATGACTATTTGTATCGTCGCTCAAAGATGAGTTATGGTTACAAAATTAACAGTAACTACGAAGGCTAATACTAGTACGGCATTATGATTGTGTAGTACCAGTAGTAACAGTATAAAAACCGGCCAAGTGCCTGTCGAACCACGCACAATGAAGAGTTCTGTAGTTGGGATGAATTTATCCCAAAAACAAACTCAACATTATAGTTGAAAAACATGTTCTCCCATACATCGATATACGTCACGGTCAATTCTCAAACTGCAAATGAAAGTTAGTCGACTATTACTCGTTAACTTGTAAATCCTACATATCTGTAATAGTTTTCCATTTAATTTTGTCTTATACTCGTATACTCATCATCTGCCTGCCTTTTCCCAACTATGTTGGGGCCAGCTTCCAATCTTACCGGATACAGCTGAATACCAGTATTTTACATGGAGCGACTGCCTATCTGACCTCCACAACCCAGTTACTGGGTAACACGATACCCCTTGGTAAGACTGGTTTGGCAGACTTTCGAGCTTCTGACAACTCGTAACGACTGTCAAGGATCTACAAATGACAGCCGTGACCAACGGCTTAACGTGCTATCCGAGGCACGGAGGGATCTTGGTATGTAAAGATGCTCACCCATCCACGGACCAACCGCGGCAAGCGTCGCTTAACATGACATCGATCAACCCGTGCGGCTGTTATTACTTAGCCACAAGCCCCTCTGTTTTATATACTACTGCCATGAATTTTTCACATGTCCAAAAACAACCTAACAAACATAACTTCACGCCTGTAATCCCCGAAGGGTTAGACAGAGGTGTACCTATATGAGGTATGCCTTTTAAGTTTGAAGAAAAAAACAACTAGAACCTTATAGTACTTTTTATTGTTTTTCAAAGTATTCACCACGTAGCTTAATACACTTTTCCATTCGCTCAAACCAGTTATTACAACATTTATTCCACTCTAAAGTGGGGGTGTTCAAAATGGCTGACTTGAAAGCGTCGACTGCTTCTTCACCGGACTGGAACCATTGACCACGAAGACTTTTCTTAATTTTAGGAAATGTAATGAAATCGTTAGGGCTTAGGTCAGGCCTGTATGGAGGATGGTCAAGAATTTCTACTTTTTCCTGCTTCAAATACTCAATCGTATGACGAGCACTGTGTGAGCTTGCGTTGTCGTGGTGCAAGATGATGCGTCGCTTTGAGTTAGATTTTCGAAGTTCGGCGATGACTTGTGGTTAACAAACTGTGTTATACCACTCTGCGTTAACCGTTCTACAATCTTCAAGTGCAATAGTCGCAACATAGCTGGTTTTTCCAACGAACGTGGCCACCATCTTCTTTATAGTGCTTCGAGAACGAACAACTTTAGTCGGCTTTGGCTCGTCTGGAAAGACCCATATTGTATGTAGATTGTTGTTTGGAATCAGGATCGTAGGTATAGATCCAAGATTTGTCACCACTGATGATGTCGTAGACGTGATTTGACTCTCCTCGGTTGAACCTTTGCAGAGTTTTCTCACACCATTTGACGCGGGCCGCCTTGTGATCGTCGGAAAGCAGATGCGATATCCAACGGCAAACTAGCTTTCTCACAACAAGCGCTTCATGCAAGATCTTCTGAATGGTTGTCCCTGAGATACCTAATAGAGCCTCTATCTCTCGATACGTCACATGACGATCTTCGAGAATTAGTTGTCTCACAGCACTGATGTTATCTTCAGTGAAGGCGGATTTTGGGCGTTCTTCGCGAGATTTGTCACTAACACCAGTATGTCCACGCTGGAATTCTAAATACCAGCGTTCGACAGTCCGCAGACATGGGGCTTCATCACTGAACACAGATGTTAGCTCTTCAAAACACTGAAGCCGTGTCAGGCCTCTTCTATAGTTGTAGAAAATTATTGCACGAACATTTTCCTTAGAAAGATTCATTTTCGTAAGTAACCTGACAGATTCCAATCGGCGCTGTGACTAAACAATAGCATTAATCCTAATACTTTCAACTGTATTGAGATTAAAAATTAAAAACACATTCGAATATAGAACAGTTCCAAATTCAAAATTGCCGGGAAATATGGAAACGACAGAACTTAAAAGGCATGCCTCTTAGTACTCCACATTTCACCAGTTATGTGTCCCATGTAATAGGGAGCGAGCCTATTGCCATCAACCGGGCACAAACCCAGACTCCGGGCTGTTACAGAGAAATCTCTTACTGAAAAATCCAACAACACTTGGCCCGAACTGGGAATCGAACCCGGGACCTCATGCTCAGCAGTAGCTATTGCGTGACCAACGAGGCTGTCCGATGACCAGTGGTCCATATTAGCGCTGGATAGCCAGAACTGGAAGTCATGGGGAGAGGCCTATCCCAGCAGTGGGATGTTGCAGGCTAACAGTAACAGTAATGTTCCCAGTGGGAAAATTACTATTACTGTCCTGTGTCCCAGCAATGAGAACTTCCAAATTTAAAAAAATACTATTACTGTCCTGTGTCCCAGCAATAAGAACTTCCCAATTGGAAAGTTACTATTACCGTCCTGTGTCCCAGCAATGAGAACTTCCCAATGGGAAAATTACTATTACTGTCCAGTGTCCCAGCAATGAGAACTTTCCATTGGGACACAGGCCTCCTCGCTGTGAAAGGCAGTGGGATGTAGTCCACCACGCAGGCCCAGTGCGGGTTGGAAAAACTGTTTGGTTATAATGAAAATGTTGGTTATAAGTAATTTAAAATCTGTCACTAGGTTATGATTATCACTGTTTTATTTTTGGTAACAGCGCGTTCGTTTCATTAACCTAGGTTTTCACAGAAGTATAAAAGATTATATATTTGTTTAATTAATTTCTTAGTTATGTTACATGGCGTGAATATATTTGGTTCATACTTTTTGTTATGTACAATATTAGGTAAGCTTAATTTGTAGTTTTAGTTTTTCTAATATTTATAACTCAAGACATCTACAGTCAGGGAAATTAATTGTTTATCAAATTAACACACGAAACGGCAATTAGCCGTTTATAGCCATTTCAGACAACTGTCAAAGTTGACAGTGGTGATTTCAATACACAAAGAAGTTAGTTAAGTTATAGTTAAGTTGACAGTAGTGATTTGAATATACAGAGAATTTTAAGTTGGTAGACATTGGTTTACAAGTTTTGATTATAAATACAGAAAGTAGATTAGTTTTGTCTTCTGCCGCATCACATCCTGTACAAATTCTGTTCGATATGATTTTTGATAGAATTTACACTGCACGCAAACTGCTTCTGGACCTAATCGCGATGGATTGAATTGAGTCAGTCTTATCGTCCAAGAATGACTTAAGCTCTGGCAGAACTACATCTGCGATTAAGGTAAGAATATTGTATTCATACACCTTCTTGTTGTAACCATAGTATTGAATGAGCGTAGCTTCCATCGAGTAAGCGGTAGGCTTGACTGTGAACTCAAAGTCACCCAATTCACTTGTACCATTCTCATAAGCGATGTAAGACTTGTTGTCAATGATAACAGGAATACCATTTTCGATGACTATAGGTGGGTTAATGATTTTTACGAAAGTTGGGTTAGCAGGGAGACCTTGAATCTTCTTGACTTCATCACCAACCAGCACGTAAACAATGTTCTCATTTGTGTAGAAATATAAATTGTTCTGGTAATCCAAAATGATTTCCTTGGCTTTGACTACATTGTCGACCACCTCCTTTTTCGTTCCTTTTTCTGTGACTTTGTACAGAACATTATCAGCTGTCAGGACATAGATGACGTCACTGCCATTAACTTTAGCGATACCAATGAGATCATCAGTGACTGTTCCGTATTTCTCAGCTTTGACTGTGGTAGCATTGTATGAATAGATTCCGTCTTTAGCAGCAAAGTAAGCTGTTTTGGTGTCGTCGTTAGCTGCAGCGGCATCCCTTCCATTGTCAAGTAACTTGGTTACGTGTCCATTCTTCAGCATGTAGAGACCTTGGTCGACTTTTTCGCCATTCTCGTTGATGTCAGCTTGAACGATGAAGGTGATGAAGTCAGATCCTTTAAAATCCACATCTTCATCGTCATCAAAGTTTAAATCGTTAAGGGGCATTAATATTTTGACGATGTCATGTTCAGCGGTGTATACTGCTTGTGAGCTTAGGAAAAATTCTTCGGTGATGATGAGTTTGTTATCGTCGGTGGCGGGAGCGGCTCCAGAGTTTACGAAGGTTTTAGAGATTGGAGTGGAATACGCTAACCCCGCCAGGAGAGATGCCGTGAAGAATATTAGTAGCTTCATATTGTGATCTGGAATAAAGAGAAAAACATTTTGAATTAATTTTTAACACACTTAAGGATACATGGTACACAAGACCTGTCATTTAGGTCCAAATGAAAGAATTCAAAAAGAGAAACAAAAACCGGCCAATTGTGTGTCGGACCACACACAATGAAGGGGTCCGTAGTTGGGAAGTTAGCAGTCGGTATGATTTTTACCAACATCTTCAACGATCATCGTCATATTTAAGTTAATTTACACAAAATCTTAGTGAATTATACAACTAAACCTTTCTCATGAATCACTCTGTCCTTCTTCGAAAACCGTATGTAAATCCGTTCGGTAATTTTTGAGTTTATCGCGTTCTGACAAACAGACGCGACGCTGACGCGCCTTTGTTTTTTTAATAATATTTAGTGATATACGTGAAATGAGATGAAATGAAATGTAATGGTTTATTCTGTAAATAGGATATGAGAATCACTTTTACACGTCATATTAAAAAATAAGCTAGATGGAGTCGACATTTCCTATCAGACTACCCCTGAGAAGAAATGGCGAAACAAACTCAAGGGTAAAAGTCTCTTTTAAGGTCCAGACATAATCGTGGTCAGATCATGTGAGGACCATGCAGATCCATACAGGTCCCGGCTGTCATTTGTAGATCTTTGACAGTTGTTACGGGTCGTCTGAAGCCCGTCGTCTGTCTGACAACCAGTCTTACCAAGGGGTATCGTGTTACCTAGTAAATGAATTGTGGAGGTCAGATAGGCAGTCGCTCCATGTAAAATACTGATATTCAGCTGCATCCGGATAGACTGGAACGACCCCAACATAGTTGGGAAAAGGCTAGGCAGATGATGATGATTTAGTGATATACAGAATGTTAATGTTAATACAGAAAGGCGTACCTGTTAACCCGCAATATAGCGTCCATATAATATGTAAAGATGCACATGTCTTTCAACTGCACGTACGTATCAATTAAATAGTTTTTGTGAATATTTTTACAAAAATAAAAATGTTGATTTTTTGCATGTACTCGTATAAACGCTATACTATTGCGGGTTAGCGGGAAAGCCTTTCCTTAATTAACATACTGTACATATATTACTGGTAGTACTCCCACATTGTTTCCAGTTATGTGTATGTGTGTCCCATGCAATAAGATCGCTAATAGTGCCATTTACCGAGCATTAAGGCGCTGACAAGACCCAATTGGCCAAAATAGGCTCGCCTTAAGAAAAAAAATGCCAAATGTGTACAGTTTGAGGTAGTGGAAAAAATATATGTTAATTTTGAACATATATCCCAGAACTTTGTTGTTACCAAAACACGTTTTGAAAAATAATCTCGATACAAACTAACGTTAAACTAACCTCTTACCTTGAGTTCTAATCCAAAATATCAACATACGTTACGTATTTAATTAATAACAAGAACGTCTTATTTGAATGCAGAACTTTTTTGTTTTTTATTTTCGATTACTCAACTTAATCTCGTAGATAATTGCTTCATATTTTGCAATACAATACATGCGTTGTGTCATCGCGCTTCTCTTTCTGTTCTATGCAATCTGACAGTGGCCGCGGTTTAGGTGTTGTCAGCGTCTTAATCCTGATTTTACTACCTCGCCGGTCTAGTAGTCGCAAGCGCTACTGCTAAGCAGAAGGTATTTTTTTTTTTTTGAGGGTGGGTATCATCAAATAACTTCTACCGCTCTGGGCGGAGCGGGAGGGTGTGTCAGACTCTTACTGACTAAAACCCACCCGTATTCCTTCCTGTTGCCTGTGTTGCCAGGGGACTCGGTGACCCATAAGTACCTTCCCGCGACCCCGGCAGGCATCGGCCCTAGTGGACCCCTATATTTGTGCTGACATCTCTTTGAGGCGCGCGTGGAATACGACGCGCCGTCGACCCGGGCCTGGGCCTTGCCGGACGGTGAGCTACCCATTGCTCACCGTCCGCAAGCCCGCGCCTACGGTGGCCGGAAATCTGCCCGAGATTCCCGACGCCCAGGGCGTCTCCTGCGGCGGCTAGGGGCGAGACACTTGAAATGAATACGTCCAACATTTAGTTTATCTTTGTGATATGTCTGGTTTAAATATTCTCATTTAAGTGAATTGTAATTCTTATGAGAATAAATGATCTCAAACTCCCTGAAATATTTTTTTAAACACCCTGTGTCCCAGCAGTGGAACATTAGCATGATTATGTTAGGCGCCTTGCCTTTATCTTCAGTCTTACCGGATGTAGCTGAATACCAGGAGCGATTACCTATCTGAACTCCACAACCCATTTACTGGGTATCCTATAATTTGGATCATTGTTAGGTACTATGTTTTTATTTTATTTTATTTATTTGGGAAAGTAAACGGTTACACATTACATTATTACAAAAGTGACCATACGTCCCGTTTTGAACGGGGCTGTCCCTTTTTTCGGTCACCTGTCCCGTTGTCCCCAAACAAAGCATCGGGACGCAAAATAGTCCCGTTTTCCGAAACCGCGCGAAAATTCCTCTGACAAATACATACACCTACATATAATTTAAAAAAATATGTTGCAGATAATTTAATAATTACTGTCAGAGGAACTTTGCTTTATTATTGATGTCTTATAAATCGATGAACGCCGGCTGCACGCACGAAAAAGCATGACTCATTGTCACGTTCCGGCTGAGACGAGCGTGCAAGCGAGAGCGCGGAACTAGCGATAGAGAGGCACGATCGGCCTAAGCGTTCGGCTTGTTACGCATCTCTCGTTATCACGTAAAATTATCATCCGTAAACCGACTTTACAGACAACCCAATATTTTTGAACGGCCTATCCAACGATATCCCACGCCATGGGGTAGACGAGAAAAAAAAATATCATCCCCACATTACTTTGTCAGCGTGATTAATATGTATACCTATGCCAAATTACAGCTTTCTAGTACTAAGCGTCTCTGACGGACATGGCGTGTTTACTACGGAACCTTAAAAAGTATCTATTTAAAACAAAAAGTCAAAGCATTAGATCAGATACGCACTTATAAATTGTCAAGGAGTCGGTCAGTTAACAAAGTAAGTTGAAGCTAACCCAAAGTGTGGATGGAAAAGAACGGAGAAAAGAAACTCCGCGAACAAATTGTATCTGATCTAGAGCAAGAAATCAAAGAGCATTGCCCTCCCATCAGTTTGTGGTGAGAGAAGACAAAAACCCTAATTACAGTAGTTTCAGGAACCAAATTCAATATCCTTTCTTGTGTGTAATCATTCTAAAAGCATCTCCCTTTTTTTTGACATTAACATTATATTTTATTATTGACTACATTCTGCCCGCGACTTCCGCTTAACACCGCATAATCAGGCCTCCACCACGCGGACCCAGTGCGGGTTGGTAGACGTCACACGTCTTCCATTTTTGGTTCTAGGGCATGCGGGATTTCTCACGATATTTTCCTTCACCGTTTTGAGAACAGTAGTGATGAAATTATTTACTCAAAGTAAAGCGCCTGCCTGGGTTCGAACCCACGACTTACAACTCGTGAGCCGGGGCTGTTACCACTGGGCCACCAAGGGCTGTTACCACTGGGCCACCAATGCCCTCACCGGCGACTTCATCTGCGTGGATTTCAAAATTGGGTCCAGAGCGAAATGAAAAATGCAGATAGACATTTAGCGTTGCTACAGTTCAATAGATCGTTTAATGATGAATAGTTGCGTAATACATTGTTTTCATAATTCCAATATTCCAAGAGATAGCCGTACTTGAGGTAACGATCGCCACGAAGGCTGATTCAGTATTTGGTCGGTGTAGGGTCTGGTGAGAATGGTGACGGTCTGCCCGCATGTGGCTGGCCAAATGACTATGTGTTGCCGCTCAAAGATGAGTTATGGTTACAAAATTAACAGTAACTAGAAAGGCTAATACTAGTACGGCATTATGATTGTGTAGTACCAGTAGTAACAGTATAAAAACCGGCCAAGTGCCTGTCGAACCACGCACAATGAAGAGTTCTGTAGTTGGGATGAATTTATCCCAAAAACAAACTCAACATTATAGTTGAAAAACATGTTCTCCCTTACATCGATATACGTCACGGTCAATTCTCAAACTGCAAATGTAAGTTAGTCGACTATTACTCGTTAACTTGTACATATCTGTAATAGTTTTCCATTTAATTTTGTCTTATACTCGTATACTCATCATCTGCCTGCCTTTTCCCAACTATGTTGGGGCCGGCTTCCAATCTTACCGGATACGGCTGAATACCAGTATTTTACATGGAGCGACTGCCTATCTGACCTCCACAACCCAGTTACTGGGTAACACGATACCCCTTGGTAAGACTGGTTGTCAGACTTTCGAGCTTCTGACAACTCGTAACGACTGTCAAGGATCTACAAATGAAAGCCGGGACCAACGGCTTAACGTGCTTTCCGAGGCACGGAGGGGTCTTGGTATGTAAAGATGGTCACCCATCCACGGACCAACCGCGGCAAGCGTAGCTTAACACGACATCGATCAACCCGTGCGGCTGTTATTACTTAGCCACAAGCCCCTCTGTTTTATATACTACTGCCATGAATTTTATATACTTACTACTGCCATGAATTTTATATACTTACTACTGCCATGAATTTTATATACTACTGCCATGAATTTTTCACATGTCCAAAAACAACCTAACGAACATAACTTCACGCCTGTAATCCCCGAAGGGTTAGACAGAGGTGTACCTATATGAGGCATGCCTTTTATGTTTTGTCGTTTGAAGAAAAAAAACAACTAGAACCTTAAAGTACTTTTTATTGTTTTTCAAAGTATTCACCACATAGCTTAATACACTTTTCCATTCGCTCAAACCAGTTATTACAACATTTATTCCACTCTAAAGTGGGGGTGTTCAAAATGGCTGACTTGAAAGCGTCGACTGCTTCTTCACCGGACTGGAACCATTGACCACGAAGACTTTTCTTAATTTTAGGAAATGTAAAGAAATCGTTAGGGCTTAGGTCAGGCCTGTATGGAGGATGGTCAAGAATTTCTACTTTTTCCTGCTTCAAATACTCAATCGTTTGACGAGCACTGTGTGAGCTTGCGTTGTCGTGGTGCAAGATGATGCGTCGCTTTGAGTTAGATTTTCGAAGTTCGGCGATGACTTGTGGTTAACAAACTGTGTTATACCACTCTGCGTTAACCGTTCTACAATCTTCAAGTGCAATAGTCGCAACATAGCTGGTTTTTCCAACGAACGTGGCCACCATCTTCTTTATAGTGCTTCGAGAACGAACAACTTTAGTCGGCTTTGGCTCGTCTGGAAAGACCCATATTGTATGTAGATTGTTGTTTGGAATCAGGATCGTAGGTATAGATCCAAGATTTGTCACCACTGATGATGTCGTAGACGTGATTTGACTCTCCTCGGTTGAACCTTTGCAGAGTTTTCTCACACCATTTGACGCGGACCGCCTTGTGATCGTCGGAAAGCAGATGCGGTATCCAACGGCAAACTAGCTTTCTCACAACAAGCGCTTCATGCAAGATCTTCTGAATGGTTGTCCCTGAGATACCTAATAGAGCCTCTATCTCTCAATACGTCACATGACGATCTTCGAGAATTAGTTGTCTCACAGCACTGATGTTATCTTCAGTGAAGGCGGATTTTGGGCGTTCTTCGCGAGATTTGTCACTAACACCAGTATGTCCACGCTGGAATTCTAAATACCAGCGTTCGACAGTCCGCAAACATGGGGCTTCATCACTGAACACAGATGTTAGCTCTTCAAAACAATGTAGCTGTGTGTGTAGAAAATTATTGCACGAACATTTTCCTTAAAAAGATTCATTTTCGTACGTAACCTGACAGATTCCAATCGACGCTGTGACTAAACAATAGCATTAATCCTAATACTTTCAACTGTTTTGAGATTCAAAATTTAAACACATTCGAATATAGAACAGTTCCAAATTCAAAAGTGCCGGGAAATATGGAAACGACAGAACTTAATAGGCATGCCTCGTAGTACCCCACATTTCACCAGTTATGTGTCCCATGTAATAGGGAGCGAGCCTATTGCCATCAACCGGGCACAAACCCAGACTCCGGGCTGTTACTGAGAAATCTCTTACTGAAAAACCCAACAACACTAGGCCCCAACTGGGAATCGAACCCGGGACCTCATGCTCAGCAGTAGCTATTGCGTGACCAACGAGGCTGTCCGGTGACCAGTGGTCCATATTAGCGCTGGATAGCCAGAACTGGAAGTCATGGGGAGAGGCCTATCCCAGCAGTGGGATGTTGCAGGCTAACAGTAACAGTAATGTTCCCAATGGGAAAATTACTATTACTGTCCTGTGTCCCAGCAATGAGAACTTTCCATTGGGACACAGGCCTCCTCGCTGTGAGAGGCAGTGGGATGTAGTCCACCACGCAGGCCCAGTGCGGGTTGGAAAAACTGTTTGGTTATAATGAAAATGTTGGTTATAAATAATTTAAAATCTGTCAGTAGGTTATGATTATCACTGTTTTATTTTTGGTAACAGCGCGTTCGTTTCATTAACCTAGGTTTTCACAGAAGTATAAAAGATTATATATTTGTTTAATTAATTTCTTAGTTATGTTACATGGCGTGAATATATTTGGTTCATACTTTTTGTTATGTACATTTATATTAGGTAAGCTTAATTTGTAGTTTTAGTTTTTCTAATATTTATAACTCAAGACATCTACAGTCAGGGAAATTAATTGTTTATCAAATTAACACACGAAACGGCAATTAGCCGTTTATAGCCATTTCAGACAACTGTCAAAGTTGACAGTGGTGATTTCAATACACAAAGAATTTAAGTTGACAGTAGTGATTTGAATATACAGAGAATTTTAAGTTGGTAGACATTAGTTTACAAGTTTTGATAAAAAATACAGAAAGTAGATTAGTTTTGTCTTCTGCCCCATACCCTGTACAAATTCTGTTCGATATGATTTTTGATAGAATTTACACTGCACGCAAACCGCTTCTGGACCTAATCGCGATGGATTGAATTGAGTCAGTCTTATCGTCCAAGAATGACTTAAGCTCTGGCAGAACTACATCTGCGATTAAGGTAAGAATATTGTATTCATACACCTTCTTGTTGTAACCATAGTATTGAATGATCGTACCTTCCATCGAGTAAGCGGTAGGCTTCACTGTGAACTCAAAGTCACCCAATTCACTTGTACCATTCTCATAAGCGAAGTAAGACTTGTTGTCAATGATAACAGGAATACCATTTTTGATGACTACAGGTGGGTTAATGATTTTTACGAAAGTTGGGTTAGCAGGGAGACCTTGAATCTTCTTGACTTCATCACCAACCAGCACGTAAACAATGTTCTCATTTGTGTAGAAATATAAATTGTTCTGGTAATCCAAAATGATTTCCTTGGCTTTGACTACTTTGTCGACCACCTCCTTTTTCGTTCCTTTTTCTGTGACTTTGTACAGAACATTATCAGCTGTCAGGACATAGATGACGTCACTGCCATTAACTTTAGCGATACCAATGAGATCATCAGTGACTGTTCCGTATTTCTCAGCTTTGACTGTGTTAGCATTGTATGAATAGATTCCGTCTTTAGCAGCAAAGTAAGCTGTTTTGGTGTCGTCTTTAGCTGCAGCGGCATCCCTTCCGTTGTCAAGTAACTTGGTTACGTGTCCATTCTTCAGCATGTAGAGACCTTGGTCGACTTTTTCGCCATTCTCGTTGATGTCAGCTTGAACGATGAAGGTAATGAAGTCAGATCCTTTAAAATCCACGTCTTCATCGTCATCAAAGTTTAACTCGTTAAGAGGCATTAATATTTTGACGATGTCATGTTCAGCGGTGTATACTGCTTGTGAACTTGGGAAAAATTCTTCGGTGATGATGAGTTTGTTATCGTTGGTGGCGGGAGCGGCTCCAAAGTTTACGGAGGTTTCAGAGATTGGAGTGGAATACGCTAACCCCGCTAGGAGAGATGCCGTGAAGAATATTAGTAGCTTCATATTGTGATCTGGAATAAAGAGAAAAACATTTTGAATTAATTTTTAACACACTACAAGGATACATGGTACACAAGACCTGTCATTTAGGTCCAAATGAAAGAATTCAAAAAGAGGAACAAAAACCGGCCAATTTTGTGTCGGACCACACACAATGAAGGGGTCCGTAGTTGGGAAGTTAGCAGTCGGTATGATTTTTACCAACATCTTCAACGATCATCGTCATATTTAAGCTAATTTACACAAAACCTTAGTGAATTATACAACTAAACATTTCTCATGTATCACTCTGTCCGTCTTCGAAAACCGTATGTAAATCCGTTCGGTAGTTTTGAGTTTATCGCGTTCTGACAGACAGACGCGACGCTGACGCACCTTTGTTTTTTTAATAATATTTAGTGATATACAGGTCCCGGCTGTCATTTGTAGATCTTTGACAGTTGTTACGGGTCGTCAGAAGCCCGAAAGTCTGACAACCAGTCTTACCAAGGGGTATCGTGTTACCTAGTAAATGGGTTGTGTAGGTCAGATAGGCAGTCGCTCCATGTAAAATACTGATATTCAGCTGCATCCGGATAGACTGGTAGCCGACCCCAACGTAGTTGGGAAAAGGCTAGGCAGATGATGATGATTTAATGATATACAGAATGTTAATTATAGACAGGCGTACCTGTTAACCCGCAATATAGCGTCCATATAATATGCAAAGATGCACATGTCTTTCAACTTCACATACGTATCAATTAAATAGTTTTTGTGAATATTTTTACAAAAACAAAATGTTGATTATTTGCATGTACTTCGTATAAACGCTACACTATTGCGGGTTAGCGGGAAAGCCTTTTCTTAATTAACATACTGTACATATATTACTGGTAGTACTCCCACATTGTTTCCAGTTATGTGTATGTGTGTCCCATGCAATAAGATCGCTACTAATGCCATTTACCGAGCATTAATCCAGAATCAAAATCAAAATATATTTATTTCACATAAACCTACATGGGCACTTATGAAACGTCAGAAGCTAGGTGCACGGTTCCAATTGGTCGTTTTCTATGGAGAAGAGCCGGCAAGAAACTCCACGGTTACTCTTTTAAAAATAATTGACTTTTACAATGTTTTCAAAATTGGCTTTTACAATGTTCTCCAGATTTAACTACCTCGTTAGTGTAGTAGTCGCAAGCGCTACTGCTAAGCATGAGGTTCTGGGTTCGATTCCCAGGTCGGGCCAAGTGTTTCTCTATATGGAATTTCTCAGTAACGGCCCGGAGTCTGGATTTGTGCCCGCTTGATGACGATAGGCTCACCCCCTATTACATGGGACTTAAACATAGCTGACGTATTTTGGGTGTAATACAGGTAGGTAACGTAATACACCTCTGGTAACGATACCCCCGTCCATATACAGATGGTGACCACCGGGGTGGTTTTAGTGAGGTTAAAATCCCACACTCCCCGGTCTTATCCCCAAAGGCCGGGCGCCTTTAGAAGGTTTCCCCCCGAAAAGAAAAAAAGGTAGGTACACCTCTGCTTAACCGTTTGGGAAAACAAGGCATGATGTTAAGATATTATAACTGCTGAACACAAAATCTTGTATAATTGGTGTAGCTGCGCGAATCGTCAAAGTAAACCGAGTAAAATGGATTGCTATGGTGTTTGTAGACAATGCCGACACAAATCGTAATTACACATTTCTTTGAATTCAAGTCGCTGTTATTACTGTTCGCATTACTGGGTACCACAAGGACGTTTTTGCTGTAACTGATATTGTGATTGTTTACAATCAAATGGTCGTCCTTCCTTGTCGCATATGACGGTTCTGACCACGATATGAGATCCTCACGTCGTCACCTCTTAAAATGTTCTTACATTTCGCCCCTTATTATATGAGTCTTAAACTTTTTTTTTTTTGGATGGGAAATCATCAAATAACTTCTCCCGCTCTGGGCGGAGCGGGAGGGTGTGTCAGTCTCTTACTGACTAAAACCCACCCGTATTCCTTCCTGTTGCTGTGTTGCCAGGTGCCTCGGTGACCCTTTAGTACCTTCCCGCGACCCCGGCCAGGCATCGGCCCTAGTGGACCCCTACACTTGTGCTGACTACATCTCTTTGAGGCGCGCGTGGAATACAACGCGCCGTCGACCCGGGCCTGGTCCTTACCGGACGGTGAGCTACCCATTGCTCACCGTCCGCAAGCCCGATGGGACTTAGGCTGAGGCTACAGTAGGCAGCGATTTGCTATGCGACTGAAAGAGCGAAACGAGATAAACATGGTATGGCTACATTATAAGCGAAAATCCGGCGTATATTCGGCGATGACGTGGCTACAGTACACATGCTACACAACGAATTAGCATGAGCGATTCATGCGGCTAACTTCGCTGATATGTTGATGTAACCGATGCCGTGATTACAGTAATGTTGATCCGATCGCTTAAAGAAATCAAAGATCGCTAGTAATATTTGATGTACGGTGTAGCCATATAGGTACGTGAGCATACATTTATTTGTTTTAATCGCTCATGTGTCGCAGGTCGCGTTGCGGTCTAATGTAGCCTCAACCTTAAACATAACTGACGAATTTTGGGTGTAATACAGGTAGGTACACCTCTGCCCAACCCTGCGAGGAAACAAGGCGTGTTATGTTTACGTTTATTGCGATTTGCAGGTCAGTACCATGTTGTATGTTGATCAAAATATGATTCTCGACGATATCAAATATATATTTATAAAATTATAATCATTTAAATTATCAATTTAATTCCTTAAATTAGAATTGACCTCAAATGTCATACATAATCAGCCTATAATGTTCCCACAGCTGGGACACAGGCCTCCTCTCTGTGAGAGGTAGCGGGCCGTAATCCACCACGCGGGCCCAGTGCAGGTGAGATGTCAGATGTCTTTGAATTTTTGGTTCCCTCACGATGTTCTCCTTCACAGTTTGTCAAATTTCATGATTTCACGAAATAGTCATTCTTTAAGGTAATTTGAACTTAGACAGTTGTATTGATGATTATAATAATTTTGTAAATACATATTTGTTACGGTCTTGAATCATATTTTGATTAACATACAACCTGGTACTGACCAGGAAGTTGCAAAAAAACGTAAGAAAATTTGAACATTTTGAGGATTAATTACATCACGCCTTGTTTCCAGGATGTTGTTGTTCAGGATTAATTAAGTCCAAGAATTTCCCGTCGCTCACTTAGATCATCGCGCTATTTATATATTTTCTCCTCTTTGCTGCTCTTCTACATCTCTAATCCATTTTATAGGCAGCTTCATTGAATCAGCGTTTACCTGCACACAATTATAAAATTTGTAACAACGTGCCATATAACAAATAAGGTATAGGTACATACCCAGTACGACGTCTCCCTTTTCCCAGAGGTAGATGCTCTATCTTTTTTAATTCAATTTTTGTTCTTGTAACATACAATTATGACTGAGCCGTCAATTTTCTGCTAGTTTCAAAAACATAATACATTGAAGTCTCTGTATGTTATATTTATATAGCTTGTCGCATCACAACCTTCGTTATTTCTGAGAACAATAACATATTAAGAATGTCTTTATATCTTTGTGGTTATAAAATTAAATTAAACCTGCCGTTAATTGCTGAGACAACAATAGTTAATTTGCATAGTCGTCAGACTTGATCGATATTGATATTTTAATAGGAACTAATTTTAAACTAATCCTGTTCATGATTTTGAATTGAATCTTCCATGTTTTGTGATGTAATTCACGACTAGATACAAGTTTCCATAAAATTCTCTGATATCTAAACACATCATCATCATTAGCCCTTAGTAGCCCACTGCTGGACATAGGCCTCTGCAATTGCACGCCATTCAGCTCGATTCTGGGCAACTCTCATCCAGCTGCTGACCAGCCAGTCTGCAAAGAGCGTCGTTCCACCTAGCCTGAGGGTGTCCTACCTTACGTTTGCCGATTCACAGTCTCCACTCAAGAACACGTCTACCCCAACGGTCAAGTGTTCTACGGCTAATATGGCCGGCCCGTAGCCACTTCAGCTTGCTTATTCTGTGAGTTATGTCGACAACTTTGGTTCTCTGCCAGATCACCTCGTTCCGGAAACACATAAAATGTCATTATCATTCAAAACTCTCACAATACATTGTAATAAGTTTACTTATTTCAGCAAAGAAACACTAGAAATGAACACGTCCAACATTTAGTTTATTTTTGTGATATGTCTGGTATAAATATTCTCATGTAAGTGAATTGTAATTCTTATGAGAATAAATGATCTCAAACCCCCTGAAATTATTTTTTAAACACCCTGTGTCCCAGCAGTGGAACATTAGGATGATTATGTTAGGGAAGGCGATGGCCATGTGGCCATCCCCTTGCCTTTATCTTCAGTCTTACCGGATGTAGCTGAATACCAGGAGCGATTACCTATCTGACCTCCACAACCCATTTACTGGGTATCCTATAATTTGGATCATTGTTAGGTACTATGTTTTTATTTTATTTTATTTATTTGGGAAAGTAAACGGTTACACATTACATTATTACAAAAGTGACCATATGTCCCGTTTTGAACGGGGCTGTCCCTTTTTTCGGTCACCTGTCCCGTTGTCCCCAAACAAAGCATCGGGACGCAAAATAGTCCCGTTTTCCGAAACCGCGCGAAAATTCCTCTGACAAATACATACACCTACATATAATTTAAAAAAATATGTTGCAGATAATTTAATAATTACTGTCAGAGGAACTTTGCTTTATTATTGACGTCTTATAAATCGATGAACGCCGGCTGCACGCACGAAAAAGCATGACTCATTGTCACGTTCCGGCTGTGACGAGCGTGCAAGCGAGAGCGCGGAACTAGCGATAGAGAGGCACGATCGGCCTAAGCGTTCGGCTTGTTACGCATCTCTCGTTATCACGTAAAATTATCATCCGTAAACCGACTTTACAGACAACCCAATATTTTTGAACGGCCTATCCAACGATATCCCACGCCATGGGGTAGACGAGAAAAAAAAATATCATCCCCACATTACTTTGTCAGCGTGATTAATATGTATACCTATGCCAAATTACAGCTTTCTAGTACTAAGCGTCTCTGACGGACATGGCGTGTTTACTACGGAACCTTAAAAAGTATCTATTTAAAACAAAAAGTCAAAGCATTAGATCAGATACGCACTTATAAATTGTCAAGGAGTCGGTCAGTTAACAAAGTAAGTTGAAGCTAACCCAAAGTGTGGATGGAAAAGAACGGAGAAAAGAAACTCCGCGAACAAATTGTATCTGATCTAGAGCAAGAAATCAAAGAGCATTCCCCTCCCATCAGTTTGTGGTGAGAGAAGACAAAAACCCTAATTACAGTAGTTTCAGGAACCAAATTCAATATCCTTTCTTGTGTGTAATCATTCTAAAAGCATCTCCCTTTTTTTTTGACATTAACATTATATTTTATTATTGACTACATTCTGCCCGCGACTTCCGCTTAACACCGCATAATCAGGCCTCCACCACGCGGACCCAGTGCGGGTTGGTAGACGTCACACGTCTTCCATTTTTGGTTCTAGGGCATGCGGGATTTCTCACGATATTTTCCTTCACCGTTTTGAGAACAGTAGTGATGAAATTATTTACTCAAAGTAAAGCGCCTGCCTGGGTTCGAACCCACGACTCACAACTCGTGAGCCGGGGCTGTTACCACTGGGCCACCAATGCCCTCACCGGCGACTTCATCTGCGTGGATTTCAAATTTGGGTCCAGAGCGAAATGAAAAATGCAGATAGACATTTAGCGTTGCTACAGTTCAATAGATCGTTTAATGATGAATAGTTGCGTAATACATTGTTTTCATAATTCCAATATTCCAAGAGATAGCCGTACTTGAGGTAACGATCGCCACGAAGGCTGATTCAGTATTTGGTTGGTGTAGGGTCTGGTGAGAATGGTGACGGTCTGCCCGCATGTGGCTGGCCAAATGACTATGTGTTGCCGCTCAAAGATGAGTTATGGTTACAAAATTAACAGTAACTAGAAAGGCTAATACTAGTACGGCATTATGATTGTGTAGTACCAGTAGTAACAGTATAAAAACCGGCCAAGTGCCTGTCGAACCACGCACAATGAAGAGTTCTGTAGTTGGGATGAATTTATCCCAAAAACAAACTCAACATTATAGTTGAAAAACATGTTCTCCCTTACATCGATATACGTCACGGTCAATTCTCAAACTGCAAATGTAAGTTAGTCGACTATTACTCGTTAACTTGTACATATCTGTAATAGTTTTCCATTTAATTTTGTCTTATACTCGTATACTCATCATCTGCCTGCCTTTTCCCAACTATGTTGGGGCCGGCTTCCAATCTTACCGGATACAGCTGAATACCAGTATTTTACATGGAGCGACTGCCTATCTGACCTCCACAACCCAGTTACTGGGTAACACGATACCCCTTGGTAAGACTGGTTTGGCAGACTTTCGAGCTTCTGACGACCCGTAACGACTGTCAAGGATCTACAAATGACAGCCGGGACCAACGGCCTAACGTGCTATCCGAGGCACGGAGGGATCTTGGTATGTAAAGATGCTCACCCATCCACGGACCAACCGCGGCAAGCGTCGCTTAACATGACATCGATCAACCCGTGCGGCTGTTATTACTTAGCCACAAGCCCCTCTATTTTATATACTACTGCCATGAATTTTTCATATTATTATGTCCAGAAACAACCTAACGAACATAACTTCACGCCTGTTATCCCCGGAGGGTTAGACAGAGGTGTACCTATATGAGGCATGCCTTTTAAGTTTTGTCGTTTAAAGAAAAAAACAACTAGAACCTTATAGTACTTTTTATTTTTTTTTCAAAGTATTCACCACGTAGCTTAATATACTTTTCCATTCGCTCAAACCAGTTATTATAACATTTATTCCACTCTAAAGTGGGGGTGTTCAAAATGGCTGACTTGAAAGCGTCGACTGCTTCTTCACCGGACTGGAACCTTTGACCACGAAGACTTTTCTTAATTTTAGGAAATGTAAAGAAATCGTTAGGGCTTAGGTCAGGCCTGTATGGAGGATGGTCAAGAATTTCTACTTTTTCCTGCTTCAAATACTCAATCGTTTGACGAGCACTATGTGAGCTTGCGTTGTCGTGGTGCAAGATGATGCGTCGCTTTGAGTTAGATTTTCGAAGTTAGGCGATGACTTGTGGTTAACAAACTGTGTTATACCACTCTGCGTTAACCGTTCTACAATCTTCAGGTGCAATAGTCGCAACATAGCTGGTTTTTCCAACGAACGTGGCCACCATCTTCTTTATAGTGCTTCGAAAACGAACAACTTTAGTCGGCTTTGGCTCGTCTTGAAAGACCCATATTGTATGTAGATTGTTGTTTGGAATCAGGATCGTAGGCATTTAAATTACTATTACTGTCCTGTGTCCCAGCAATAAGAACTTCCCAATGGGAAAGTTACTATTACCGTCCTGTGTCCCAGCAATGAGAACTTCCCAATGGGAAAATTACTATTACTGTCCTGTGTCCCAGCAATGAGAACTTTTCATTGGGACACAGGCCTCCTCGCTGTGAGAGGCAGTGGGATGTAGTCCACCACGCAGGCCCAGTGCAGGTTGGAAAAACTGTTTGGTTATAATGAAAATGTTGGTTATAAATAATTTAAAATCTGTCAGTAGGTTATGATTATCACTGTTTTATTTTTGGTAACAGCGCGTTCGTTTCATTAACCTAGGTTTTCACAGAAGTATAAAAGATTATATATTTGTTTAATTAATTTCTTAGTTATGTTACATGGCGTGAATATATTTGGTTCATACTTTTTGTTATGTACAATATTAGGTAAGCTTAATTTGTAGTTTTAGTTTTTCTAATATTTATAACTCAAGACATCTACAGTCAGGGAAATTAATTGTTTATCAAATTAACACACGAAACGGCAATTAGCCGTTTATAGCCATTTCAGACAACTGTCAAAGTTGACAGTGGTGATTTCAATACACAAAGAATTTAAGTTGACAGTAGTGATTTGAATATACAGAGAATTTTAAGTTGGTAGACATTGGTTTACAAGTTTTGATAAAAAATACAGAAAATAGATTAGTTTTGTCTTCTGCCGCATCACACCCTGTACAAATTCTGTTCGATATGATTTTTGATAGAATTTACACTGCACGCAAACCGCTTCTGAACCTAATCGCGATGGATTGAATTGAGTCAGTCTTATCGTCCAAGAATGACTTAAGCTCTGGCAGAACTACATCTGCGATTAAGGTAAGAATATTGTATTCATACACCTTCTTGTTGTAACCATAGTATTGAATGAGCGTAGCTTCCATCGAGTAAGCGGTAGGCTTGACTGTGAACTCAAAGTCACCCAATTTACTTGTACCATTCTCGTAAGCGATGTAAGACTTGTTGTCAATGATAACAGGAATACCATTTTCGATGACTACAGGTGGGTTAATGATTTTTACGAAAGTTGGGTTAGCAGGGAGACCTTGAATCTTCTTGACTTCATCACCAACCAGCACGTAAACAATGTTCTCATTTGTGTAGAAATATAAATTGTTTTGGTAATCCAAAATGATTTCCTTGGCTTTGACTACTTTGTCGACCACCTCCTTTTTCGTTCCTTTTTCTGTGACTTTGTACAGAACATTATCAGCTGTCAGGACATAGATGACGTCACTGCCATTAACTTTAGCGATACCAATGAGATCATCAGTGACTGTTCCGTATTTCTCAGCTTTGACTGTGGTAGCATTGTATGAATAGATTCCGTCTTTAGCAGCAAAGTAAGCTGTTTTGGTGTCGTCGTAAGCTGCAGCGGCATCCCTTCCGTTGTCAAGTAACTTGGTTACGTGTCCATTCTCCAGCATGTAGAGACCTTGGTCGACTTTTTCGCCATTCTCGTTGATGTCAGCTTGAACGATGAAGGTGATGAAGTCAGATCCTTTAAAATCCACATCTTCATCGTCATCAAAGTTTAAATTGTTAAGGGGCATTAATATTTTGACGATGTCATGTTCAGCGGTGTATACTGCTTGTGAGCTTGGGAAAAATTCTTCGGTGATGATGAGTTTGTTATCGTAGGTGGCGGGAGCGGCTCCAGATTTTACGGAGGTTTCAGAGATTGGAGTGGAATACGCTAACCCCGCTAGGAGAGATGCCGTGAAGAATATTAGTAGCTTCATATTGTGATCTGGAATAAAGAGAAAATCATTTTGAATGAAACACACTACAAGGATACATGGTACACAAGACCTGTCATTTAGGTCCAAATGAAAGAATTCAAAAAGAGGAACAAAAACCGGCCAAGTTTGTGTCGGACCACACACAATGAAGGGGTCCGTAGTTGGGAAGTTAGTATGATTTTTACCAACATCTTCAACGATCATCGTCATATTTAAGCTAATTTACACAAAACCTTATTGAATTATACAACTAAACATTTCTCATGTATCACTCTGTCCGTCTTCGAAAACCGTATGTAAATCCGTTCGGTAGTTTTGAGTTTATCGCGTTCTGACAGACAGACGCGACGCTGACGCACCTTTGTTTTTTTAATAATATTTAGTGATATACAGGTCCCGGCTGTCATTTGTAGATCTTTGACAGTTGTTACGGGTCGTCAGAAGCCCGAAAGTCTGACAACCAGTCTTACCAAGGGGTATCGTGTTACCTAGTAAATGGGTTGTGTAGGTCAGATAGGCAGTCGCTCCATGTAAAATACTGATATTCAGCTGCATCCGGATAGACTGGTAGCCGACCCCAACGTAGTTGGGAAAAGGCTAGGCAGATGATGATGATTTAATGATATACAGAATGTTAATTACAGACAGGCGTACCTGTTAACCCGCAATATAGCGTCCATATAATATGCAAAGATGCACATGTCTTTCAACTTCACATACGTATCAATTAAATAGTTTTTGTGAATATTTTTACAAAAAAAAAAATGTTGATTTTTTGCATGTACTTCGTATAAACGCTACACTATTGCGGGTTAGCGGGAAAGCCTTTTCTTAATTAACATACTGTACATATATTACTGGTAGTACTCCCACATTGTTTCCAGTTATGTGTATGTGTGTCCCATGCAATAAGATCGCTACTAATGCCATTTACCGAGCATTAATCCAGAATCAAAATCAAAATATATTTATTTCACATAAACCTACATGGGCACTTATGAAACGTCAGAAGCTAGGTGCACGGTTCCAATTGGTCGTTTTCTATGGAGAAGAGCCGGCAAGAAACTCCACGGTTACTCTTTTAAAAATAATTGGCTTTTACAATGTTTTCAAAATTGGCTTTTACAATGTTCTCCAGATTTAACTACCTCGTTAGTGTAGTAGTCGCAAGCGCTACTGCTAAGCATGAGGTTCTGGGTTCGATTCCCAGGTCGGGCCAAGTGTTTCTCTATATGGAATTTCTCAGTAACGGCCCGGAGTCTGGATTTGTGCCCGCTTGATGACGATAGGCTCACCCCCTATTACATGGGACTTAAACATAGCTGACGTATTTTGGGTGTAATACAGGTAGGTAACGTAATACACCTCTGGTAACGATACCCCCGTCCATATACAGATGGTGACCACCGGGGTGGTTTTAGTGAGGTTAAAATCCCACACTCCCCGGTCTTATCCCCAAAGGCCGGGCGCCTTTAGAAGGTTTCCCCCCGAAAAAAAAAAAAGATAGGTACACCTCTGCTTAACCGTTTGGGAAAACAAGGCATGATGTTAAGATATTATAACTGCTGAACACAAAATCTCGTATAATTGGTGTAGCTGCGCGAATCGTCAAAGTAAACCGAGTAAAATGGATTGCTATGGTGTTTGTAGACAATGCCGACACAAATCGTAATTACACATTTCTTTGAATTCAAGTCGCTGTTATTACTGTTCGCATTACTGGGTACCACAAGGACGTTTTTGCTGTAACTGATATTGTGATTGTTTACAATCAAATGGTCGTCCTTCCTTGTCGCAAAATGACGGTTCTGACCACGATATGAGATCCTCACGTCGTCACCTCTAAAGGTTGTAAAATGTTCTTACATTTCGCCCCTTATTATATGAGTCTTAAACATTTTTTTTTTTTGGATGGGAAATCATCAAATAACTTCTCCCGCTCTGGGCGGAGCGGGAGGGTGTGTCAGTCTCTTACTGACTAAAACCCACCCGTATTCCTTCCTGTTGCTGTGTTGCCAGGGGCCTCGGTGACCCTTTAGTACCTTCCCGCGACCCCAGCCAGGCATCGGCCCTAGTGGACACTTGTGCTGACTACATCTCTTTGAGGCGCGCCGTCGACCCGGGCCTGGTCCTTACCGGACGGTGAGCTACCCATTGCTCACCGTCCGCAAGCCCGATGGGACTTAGGCTGAGGCTACAGTAGGCAGCGATTTGCTATGCGACTGAAAGAGCGAAACGAGATAAACATGGTATGGCTACATTATAAGCGAAAATCCGGCGTATATTCGGCGATGACGTGGCTACAGTACACATGCTACACAAGGAATTAGCATGAGCGATTCATGCGGCTAACTTCGCTGATATGTTGATGTAGCCGATGCCGTGATTACAGTAATGTTGTTCCGATCGCTTAAAGAAATCAAAGATCGCTAGTAATATTTGATGTACGGTGTAGCCATATAGGTACGTGAGCATACATTTATTTGTTTTAATCGCTCATGTGTCGCAGGTCGCGTCGCGGTCTAATGTAGCCTCAACCTTAAACATAACTGACGAATTTTGGGTGTAATACAGGTAGGTACACCTCTGCCCAACCCTGCGAGGAAACAAGGCGTGTTATGTTTACGTTTATTGCGATTAGCAGGTCAGTACCATGTTGTATGTTGATCAAAATATGATTCTCGACGATATCAAATATATATTTATAAAATTATAATCATTTAAATTATCAATTTAATTCCTTAAATTAGAATTGACCTCAAATGTCATACATAATCAGCCTATAATGTTCCCACAGCTGGGACACAGGCCTCCTCTCTGTGAGAGGGAGCGGGCCGTAATCCACCACGCGGGCCCAGTGCAGGTGAGATGTCAGATGTCTTTGAATTTTTGGTTCCCTCACGATGTTCTCCTTCACCGTTTGTCAAATTTCATGATTTCACGAAATAGTCATTCTTTAAGGTAATTTGAACTTAGACAGTTGTATTGATGATTATAATAATTTTGTAAATACATATTTGTTACGGTCTTGAATCATATTTTGATTAACATACAACCTGGTACTGACCAGGAAGTTGCAAAAAAACGTAAGAAAATTTGAACATTTTGAGGATTAATTACATAACATCACGCCTTGTTTCCAGGATGTTGTTGTTCAGGATTAATTAAGTCCAAGAATTTCCCGTCGCTCACTTAGATCATCACGTTGTTTATATATTTTCTCCTCTTTGCTGCTCTTCTACATCTCTAATCCATTTTATAGGCAGCTTCATTGAATCAGCGTTTACCTGCACACAATTATAAAATTTGTAACAACGTGCCATATAACAAATAAGGTGTAGGTACATACCCAGTACGACGTCTCCCTTTTCCCAGAGGTAGATGCTCTATCTTTTTTAATTCAATTTTTGTTCTTGTAACATACAATTATGACGGAGCCGTCAATTTTCTGCTAGCTTCGAAAACATAATACATTGAATTCTCTGTATGTTATATTTATATAGCTTGTCGCATCACAACCTTCGTTATTTCTGAGAACAATAACATATTAAGAATGTCTTTATATCTTTGTGGTTATAAAATTAAATTAAACCTGCCGTTAATTGCTGAGACAACAATAGTTAATTTGCATAGTCGTCAGACTTGATCGATATTGATATTTTAATAGGAACTAATTTTAAACTAATCCTGTTCATGATTTTGAATTGAATCTTCCATGTTTTGTGATGTAATTCACGACTAGATACAAGTTTCCATAAAATTATCTGACATCTAAACACATCATCATCATTAGCCCTTAGTAGCCCACTGCTGGACATAGGCCTCTGCAATTGCACGCCATTCAGCTCGATTCTGGGCAACTCTCATCCAGCTGCTGACCAGCCAGTCTGCAAAGAGCGTCGTTCCACCTAGCCTGAGGGTGTCCTACCTTACGTTTGCCGATTCACAGTCTCCACTCAAGAACACGTCTACCCCAACGGTCAAGTGTTCTACGGCTAATATGGCCGGCCCGTAGCCACTTCAGCTTGCTTATTCTGTGAGTTATGTCGACAACTTTGGTTCTCTGCCGGATCACCTCGTTCCGGAAACACATAACATGTCATTATCATTCAAACTCTCACAATACATTGTAATAAGTTTACTTATTTCAGCATAGAAACACTTAAAATGAATACGTCCAACATTTAGTTTATCTTTGTGATATGTCTGGTTTAAATATTCTCATGTAAGTGAATTGTAATTCTTATGAGAATAAATGATCTCAAACCCCCTGAAATTATTTTGTAAACACCCTGTGTCCCAGAATCAAAATCAAAATCAAAATCAAAAGTCATTTATTCAAACTAGGCTGAAAATCAGCACTTTTCGAACGTCAAAGTTACATAAGACAGTCCCCCAAAAATGCCCGCCCGTCACCACTTCCTAGTGCTTTAGCTGGGAAGAAGAAGTGGTGGAACAAACTCCCCAGCAGCAGTGGAACATTAGGATGATTATGTTACGCAAGGCGATAGCCATGATGACAGGATACTGTCATCATGGCCATCGCCTTGCCTTTATCTTCAGTCTTACCGGATGTAGCTGATTACCTATCTGACCTCCTCAACCCATTTACTGGGTATCCTATAATTTGGATCATTGTTAGGTACTATGTTTTTATTTTATTTTATTGATTTGGGAAAGTAAACAGTTACACATTACATTATTACTAAAGTGACCATACGTCCCGTTTTGAACGGGGCTGTCCCTTTTTTCGGTCACCTGTCCCGTTGTCCCCAAACAAAGCATCGGGACGCAAAATAGTCCCGTTTTCCGAAACCGCGCGAAAATTCCTCTGACAAATACATATACCTACATATAATTTAAAAAAATATGTTGCATATAATTTAATAATTACTGTCAGAGGAACTTTGCTTTATTATTGACGTCTTATAAATCGATGAACGCCAGCTGCACGCAAGAAAAAGCATGACTCATTGTCACGTTCCGGCTGAGCCGAGCGTGCAAGCGAGAGCGCGGAACTTGCGATAGAGAGGCACGATCGGCGCGTTCGGCTTGTGACGCATCTCTCGTTATCACGTAAAATTATCATCCGTAAACCGACTTTACAGACAACCAATTTTTTTTTTATTAAGCTGGTTGTTATAATAAAAATAATGATAAATTAATCTGAATATAATTAAAGTGAACATTAATTGTATTAAGTTACACTTTGTATAAATAAAGTTGTGTTTATTTTCAATGTTAACCTGCTAACTGACGTATATAAACCCATGTCCCGTTCTGAGTTAAAAATAAATGGTCAGTTTAAGTACCTATTACACAATATATGTATATAGAGTGAGGAAATGTATAATCCACGATATTTTCCACATATTCTAAAGAAAAGTTATGTTATTAGTTAAGCAGAGGCAGTCTTTATAATGCGATCATCAATCGTCGAAATTTACTGGGAAACCCAAAGAGCAGACATACCTCATGATCATGATCAGATGTGTCGAAAAAAAATCGTTAGTCATGATTAATTCTGCAGGGGTCGCGTCCAAAAGGGTTACCGAGGCCCCAGGCAACACCGGCAACGGAAGAAATACGGGTGGGTTTTAGTCAGTAAGAGTCTGACACACCCTCCCGCTCCGCCCAGAGCGGGAGAAGTTATTTGAGAATTTCCAACCCAAAAAAAAAATCCTGATTCATAATCTTAATCCATAAAAAAATTAAATTGATTACTTAGTTTTTGTAAACTTCTGTTTTTGTTACTGCTAAAATATATTGTTTCTACGCTAAAACCGGTAGCGATGGCCAGTTATTCTTAAAATAAGAATCTGCCATGTCGCTTCTTTAACCTATCTTTTATTCTTTTACCTCAAAAATTAACAACCGGAAAAAATTAAACAAACGGAGGAAGTTCTCACAAAACACCTGCCAAAATGACATAACGTTTGCGCCGTCACAAAAATTCGCACAGCAGTTTTTGAGAAACGATCCGACATAAATACCTACAGACGTCTGTTGGCTGTCAATCCTGAAAATTAGTTCAGGTTTATGATAATTTGCGACTGAAAGGATAGTGAAGGTTAATATTGTAAAATTGTATGACAACAGATGTTATCATGTAAGTAATATGAGAGGGACAGACGTGATTTCGGATTTAATTATTTATTTTTATTGATAAATGAACTATCACATTTCTACACGTGTTGATAGCAGCCGTGCTTGTCACTTTGACACTTGTTCAATGTCATTGGCTTTATTTTTAGGGTTCCGTACCCGAACGGTGCCAAACCAAGGGAGGGGCGGACGGAGGCTTAGTAATAGGGTTCCGCCTTATTACTAAGCCTCAGCCGTCCGCCCCTCCATCCGTCCGTCAGTCTGTCTGTCTGTCAGCGGGCTGTATCTCATGAACTGTAATAGATAGACAGTTAAAATTTTAACGAATTGTGTATTTCTGTTGCCGCTTTAACAAAAAATAAAACAAAGTTAATAATTAAAGGGGGGTCCCGTCTTCATACAAGAAACGTGTTTTTTCCAGGGTTTTTTCTCGATATTAATACGGTACGAACAGAACCCTGCGTGTGCAAGTCTGACGCGCACTTGGCCGGTGTTTTTACTTTCATACGGGAATCTCGTCACATTTTTGACGCTCTGAGCGTCAAAAAAGCCTGGCAAACAGATGGCCCCATTTGATTTTATCTTTGGCCATATTACAGAAGGTTCAGTCTTCTGTAGCGAGAAGAATGGCCAAAGAATATTTTTTCCACCTTATCATCCTCCTGCCAAAAAGAAAAACTTCCATCTCAAGTTTATAATTATCGAATCTATCGGGTAGTAGGAAACACGACCCATACCTACGTGAAGATGCCAATCATACTCAGAAAAACGTCATTCGAGCTGCTCGCGTCGGACAGCCCGCATTACAATACCTACTATAAATAACAAACATAGAAAAGTAAACAGAACATTCAAATTCAAAAATCAAATTCAAATATTTTTATTTGTAGAACGGATAAACAAAAAAGTGCAGATGACAATATTCATTTAAAAAAATGAAACACTATGTCTTGCCGTCAACGGCGCACAAATGTCTTGCATTATGGCATTTTTTCAAGGTGGCAGGTGACAAGGACTTCTTTAATTTTAGTTAACCATACCTATGAATAATTAAAAAACTAGGTAACCTATTTTTTAGCTCATTGAAGAAAACTGTAGCCTATCTAATTGTTGTATGGAGTTATGTGTAGGTACAATATTTTTATCTCACGAAACGACGCACGCTTTACCCAGTTGCGCGTCCAAACTGCGCGACACGCAATTGGCCGGTGTTTCATATTGAATGACCATTCAGGATTTATAACTACTAGCGTTACTTAATACAGTGAGAGAAAAATAACCTGATTTACCGTCCTATAATCGTAACCAAAAAGTGTAAAATAAAAAAAGTTATTTTTATTGAACGCTACCACCAGAACAGAACTTACTTTAAAGAGAAAAGAAGAAAAAGACGTAGAATATTGGCATAATTTACCTAAGGACGTCTTTCTGCAAATTACGCATTGAATTCCGATCTGCATTCAAGATTCGATGGCAGAAAGACCTCTTAAAGCAAACCGCCGATACAAAATTCCTAAGCCAGATTTCAAAGAAATCCCATAAGAACATTCCTTTAAACTTATTTATAAATCAGAAACAATAATAGTTTTTAGTTCCACAAATGTTTTTATCGTTCGAACGGTTATGATCGCTATGAATCATGAATAATAAACCACAGCTGTGTGTAACCACAGAGTAAAATAATTGTATACTTTGACGCCACCGCGCGTAATACGTTTGTTAATTACCTATCTGCACTGTGGCGTAATGACAACTTTACTGTTTGGTAGAAGGTCCCACTGCACTATACAGCCCTTGACATTGTATGGTTTAATTTTGACGTCATTTTCTAATACTCTCATTTCAATTTTTTGAAATATTTGTACGCTGGAAACAGCAGAATATTATGGACATCATATTACATGTAACCTTTATAACAACAATATTCTAACAAATAAATGTATTATTATTATTATTATTATTATTTACGACACTTGACATTTCTCGGTACCCTGGGGTCCCCGACCCTTAGAAGGGTAGAAGCCAACTCGCAGAGGCCCGTTAGACGTTTTTTAATGAAATGCGGCACCAACCGACGATTATCCCTGTTCACACTATGCAAGTGCGCCCAAGGACAACCCCCGGTTGGTGTAGGACTATTGCGGAATATGGAAACAAAGATATTGGATTAGGGGCTTGGGTGGCTAAAGTGAACTGGTTATCTAGAACTAAGGAAAGACTATGGCCCCTGCCTGACCAATGTTTTATATAAAATACACAGATAAAATGCAGGGGGTTACTTGCACACTCAATAATGGGCAACAGAAAACGGTCGCTAGCACATATTGTCGTAGTGACGAGGGGGCAACATGTCCTGAGGTGCTTGTGAGGAGTGGAGAGGTATTCCACGGCTATCAGAACAATCCCGGAAGTACGGTCAAGATCCCTACCAGCATCTTACTGGAATACTTCCTTCCTCCGAGCACGTATGCTCTTGCGAATCCACTCGAGCCGGCCAATAAAGGCAAGAATGAGGTGGGAGCTCTATTCCTCGTCAGTGTTCACTCCAGCCGGCCAATAAAGGCAAGCCAGAGATGAGGAACAAGATATCTCCCGAGAGATACTGTCCAACAGCTCGCCACATGCTGCCCTGCGGGTTTTTGTATCTCTCTTGGTCTGGCTCCTTACCTGTTCCAGCAAAGTAAACTCTACCGGCACAGTCCTGGACTTCGGAGCGCGCAAGCCCCACCACGACATCAACGTAGAGATACGGCGGTGGGGTTAATATTATTATTATTATAAGTAATTCCCTTATGCTGCGGCTACATTGTCCCGATAAGGCGAACTACACTTCGCTCGCCCTCTCTCGCACACCTCTCGACGTCTCGCTGTGTTGCTACGGCTACACTGTCGCGATAACGCGAACTGCACTTCGCGCGATCTCTGTTGTACAGCGAGACGTCGAGAGGTATGCGATAGAGAGCGTGAAGTGTAGTTCGCGCTATCGCAACAATGTAGCCGTAGCGTTACTGAACAGACAGATGAGCTGCTGGGTAGCACTAGGAAGTGGCGTTTTAGGGGACTGATGTCTTATGTACTTTTGACGTTCAAAAAGTAATTAGTCTCAGCCTTTTTTTTTTGTGTGGGAAATCAGCAAATAACTTCTCCCGCTCTGGGCGGAGCGGGAGGGTGTGTCAGACTCTTACTGACTAAAACCCACCCGTATTCCTTCCGTTGCCTGTGTTGCCAGGGGCCTCGGTAACCCATTGGTACCTTCCCGCGACCCCGGCAGGCATCGTCCCTAGTGTACCCCTACGCTTGTGCTGACGACATCTCTTTGAGGCGCGCGTGGAATACAACGCACCGTCGACCCGGGCCTGGTCCTTACCGGGCGGTGAGCTACCCATTGCTCACCGTCCGCAAGCCCGCGCCTACGGTGGCCGGAAATCCGCCCGGGATTCCCGACGCCCAGGGCGTCTCCTGCGGCGACTAGGGGCGAGAGGACGCGAAATTTGCCTTTCCCTCAACCGTCCCGCCTCCTCGCGAGTATTACTGCTTCGCAGAAGGAGGTGACGGCTGCCCATGCCCATTCCATGCCGCCATGGCATGGCCATGGCCGTACCATGGCCTGAACCAGGGCCGGACGCGAGAGATCTCTGCCGCCAGTCTCAGCCTAATTTGAATAAATTACTTTTGATTTTGACTATAGGTTCAGAGACTCGCTCCTGATCTTATTTACCTTGAATGCCAATGCAACTACCATGCGATGTCATGCCATTCATAAGCCATATAATAAACTAAGGAGCTAATCTGACTATCTACCCTGTAATACCCACAACTGCAAAATATTGAACATCACTAGATTTGATTTTACAATAACAACGTTGGCAGATACTGATGCCGATTCCCTTGTTCACAAACTAAACTTAATTTAAGTTCAGTGCATCTTTTTCTTTCTATTTCAATAAGAAAAGGACAGAAGATACATTTTAGTTTATTCCTGTCAAATTAATCAGCGGTTGACGTAAATTGACGTAATTTTAGTAGGCAAGTTTTTAATCACGTCTAAACTTGTATAGAGTAGTGACAGGCGCTGATTAATCGTTTTATTTACAGCTGGGTACTCTGTATTTCCCATAATATTGTGTTTTTCCCACACGATCAATACATTACCATAATACTGTAGGTACCAAATTCATAACTGTTTTTTTTTTCTTTTTTTTTTTGGGTGGGAAATCATCAAATAACTTCTCCCGCTCTGGGCGGAGCGGGAGGGTGTGTCAGACTCTTACTGACTAAAACCCACCCGTGTTCCTCACGTTGCCTGTGTTGCCAGGGGCCTCGGTATCCCTTCCAGACTTTCCCACGACCCCGGCAGGACCAAGAGGAGGGCTGTGTCCCAGCAGTGGGAACATTATAGGCTGATTATGCTCCGTGTTCCTTCTGTTGCCTGTGTTGCCAGGGGCCTCGGTAACCCTTTCGGACTTTCCCGCGACACAAAGAGCCATCTTGAAAGTATCATTGTGTCAGGATTTCCAAATATTAATAAGATTTGTAGTGATTGTAAATACTAAATATAAAATTGAAAGTATGTGATTTGCTGCAAATGATTTTTGTATCAGTCATGCATGATGTTCAAAAGCATCTAACTTGACAGTTACCGTAAAAGTACTGGTTTTTTTTTTAACAGAACTGAATGGAGTGTTCGCTGACTAGATATTGTTAGAACTAACAGTTGTGAAGCAGCATGGCCTACTCTCACGAGAAGGCGATACAACCCCGTAGACAATTATCGCAACCGGCTTGCGACCAAGTTTTCTTAGAGATTCTTCTGCCACCTCAGTCATTACCTCTGCAACAAAATTAACAGAATTCTACTTATTTATGATCTTAACAAGACTAAATGCAAAATGAAATCAACTACATACGAGTAGTTGGATTCAGGAATTAAACTACCTTGGAAACTGAAAAAATCTAGCTGTCTCGGTGTAGTTCATGATTAAATTAATTATTAAATTGACTATATATTATATTCATCAATATTTAATATGTCGAGACAACAAAAAATTCTACATCCTCGCTCACTACACAAAAACACACTCAACCCTACACTTTCCTTCACCCCCACTCGATACTAACCATACTCACACTATACAAGGTGTCGTTTTGCATCCTTGTCAAATTTCAGGAGGCTGCTATGACAGACATACGAGTATATAATCAAATAAAATTACGATACCTGCTCAATAATTAATACATGCTTATTTTTTTAGTTATTTAAGTTTGATAGTATTTTAGAATACACCACTTTCACAGAACAGAATCACCCCGTTGCGTATGCGGTAGTGTGTGTGTAAAAAGGCACTTGCAGTGCGGTATCACACGGGCCGCGTTTTAACATGCGTGTCTCGCACATGCCGATTTCCGAAACGTCGAAAAAAAGCCTACTTCTTTTATTACTGATTCGTGTCGAGAATCATTAGCATAATTACCTCCTTGAATTTGACGAGGATGCAAAACAACATCGTGTATAGGTAGATACAGAAATTACATCTGTAATTGTTAAATGATTCGCGACCACTGTCTCCTAAAGCATTAGAATATGAAATAACCTAAAGGGTGGAGACCTGGTGTCCTGAAATACAAGCCTAGTTTAGGCACTAGTCTCCCACAGTATACTTACTGTATCCATTAATTGTTCCCTGGCTAGAAACCATGTATTTAATGTTTATTGTGGCGAGAAAATAAAGCTTAGGTATACCTACTATTCTATTCTTTTTCTGTCATTCTTCACAGTTCCTTCTGCGCGCCCCGTGCACTTCGTCAGTGTTTACTGAAACTCTGACAATGGTGCCGATTCCCTTGTTCACAAACTAAAATAAACTTAAGTTCAGTGCATCTTTTTCTTTCTATTTCATTAAAAAAAGGACAGAAGATAAATTTTAGTTTAGTCCTGTCAAATTAATCAGCGCCTGTCACTACTCTATACAAGTTTAGACGTGAATAAAAACTTGCCTACTAAAATTACGTCAATTTACGTCAAGCGCTGATTAATTTGACAGGACTAAACTAAAATGTATCTTCTGTCCTTTTCTTAATGAAATAGTAAGACAAAGATGCACTGAACTTAAATTTAGTTTAGTTTGTTAACAAAGGAATCGGCGCCAATGTCGTCAGCCCAACGCATTATGTCGTCTCGAGTTTTTATCATTATTTTGAGAAAAGGAACAGCTCGAGGTAGATTTTCCCCTATAATGTTAATGATATGGGAACATAATAACTTAACAGTACTTAAGTCAAGTTAAAAGTTTCCAACTCACCCCGATCATTGGATCAATTCAAATAAAACGCATGTTTTGCATAAGCTCTCACGCGCATCCTTCATCGTTATCGCTTCGATGTACACACGTGCGCAAGTGTGCTACTGATATAACGTGAATCGTGATGCGCATGTTTTAGATTCCCACAAGACGTTATGTCGTTTGATTAATAACTCATTGGTTTTCAGCACAGTGTTGATTGTTCGGTGGAGCAGCTGTTCTGTCGGTGCTACAACCAAGCGGAAGTGCATGACATATTATATTAACCCTTACTGTTCCCTTCACGCATCACCGGGTATTAACGCCAACATAAGAAACTCCTTGAAATTCCTTCTGTACCTTTAACAAACATACGAGGGTCATTCAATAAATACTTAGCCTACAAAAAGTAAACGAAAATTTTGGAAAAGTGGCAATTTATTTTTCAACAAAGTCTTCTTTTAGTTGATACACTTAGCCCAGCGATGCTCCAACTTTTTTAACCCGTCCGAAAAATAGTTTTTGTCAAACTCTGCAAAATAGGCCTCCGTGGCGGCAATGACCTCCTCATTCGATCCATATCTATTCCCGGCGAGTGATTTTTTCAGATTAGGAAACAGAAAGAAGTCACAAGGGGCCAAATCTGGAGAATACGGTGGATGGAGCAACAATTCGTAGCGTAATTCGACCAATTTGGCCATGGCAACGGCAGACGTGTGAACCGGTGCGTTGTCGTGGTGAAACAGCACTTTTTTCTTCGCCAGATGGGGTCGTTTTTTCTTTAATTCGGCGTCGAATCGGCCCAATAAATCGGCATAGTAAAGCCCTGTAATTGTTTTACCCTTCTCGAGGTAATCGATGTAGATCACACCTTGTGAATCCCAGAAAACGGTGGCCATAACTTTTCCGGCCGATTTTACAGTTTTCGCCTTCTTTGGAGCACGTTCCCCGGTCCTGTTCCATTGTTTTGATTGCTCCTTGGTCTCTGGTGTGTACCAGTGGATCCAGGTTTCATCGACGGTCACAAAACGACGCAAAGACTCCGCTGGATTCCGCTTAAACAGCGCCAAACACGTCTCCGATGTGGTCTCACGGTTGCGCTTGTTTTCTGGTGTGAGTAAACGCGGCACCCATCGCGCCGACAGCTTTTTCATGCCGAGTTCCTCGTGAAGAATATGATGATGTTCCTTCTGAAATGCCTACAGTCTCAGCTAGCTCCCGAACCTTCAATCGGCGATCTGCCAATACGAAATCATGGATTTTTTTAATGTTTTCCTCCGTAGCAGCTGTTCGGTGCACCTGGACGTGGTTCATCAAAACCGACGTACGGCCACGTGCAAACTCGTTGAACCAATTCTTGACGGTGGCCATCGATGGAGAAGAGTCACCGTACACAGCATCCAAGCGCTCTTTGATTTCGATGCGCGTTTTCCCTTCCAAAAATAGGAATCGAATCACCGAACGATATTGCTCTTTTTCCATTTTTGTAAAACCGATCGACACGTTCGCTTCCATAAGTTGTCAAATTAAAACAAATGAAGGGATTGGAATGAAAATTTGAAAAAAGAATTAAAAAAGAATGTGCTACACTGTGGTAAAACTCTTTTGAAACTACAGCGCCCTCTGGCGATGAGGCTAGGTACTTATTGAATGCACCTCGTATATATTCATTCAGCTACTGGCGTGATAAATCATGGTACCTTTAGATCACAGTAGGTGTCTTTTGCCTTAAGGCCTTCGTTATGTCCCCAAAAACTATTGGCATGGGCAGCCGAAAAGAGGCAAGTTGGTGATTCAACTTATTCCTAACCCCCACTTCCTGGCCTAGAATTTTCCCAACTGTTTCGTTGGAACATTGAAAAGTTAATCTGAACTAAAGTTCGTTTTTTAATCCCAGAGACTAATTTGACATTTCAAATTATTGTTGTTTGGTTTTTCATTAAGGAGTTTGACATTTTCACCTGTCAAATTAGTCTCTGAGATTAAAAAACAGACTTTAGAAGCATAATGAGCCTATTGTAACCACAACATACATAACGTATCTAGTTACCTATCTTTATGCAATTACCCTCATAGTAATACCTACCCACAATGATTTCATAATCATAAATTCGACGCACTACCCACTAGGTACTATTACACATCACATGTCTTTGTAATCGAAAAGATATTGCGAATCAAGTCAGATGATTCACATAAGAATAATAAGGAAACTAGTTACCAAACTTACCAAGAAATTCAATAGACTGAATTGAAGATACCGGGTGACGAATTCTAAAGACTTTCTTCACAGCCGTTAGCAACTATGAATTTAGTTAAAATTAAAACAAACATAAATAAACAAATATTTTTTGCACCTAATAATTAGATAATTATGTAGGTGAAGGTCGTCAGACAGCTATCTACTTAATTAAAAAGCCCGTTATACTAAATAGGCAACTAACTGTATTGATTGTACGAAAACATTAGGTAACAACGCTAGTTTCGTAGACATCGCTCATTTCTCTATCGGAACGCTAACTAGGTAAAGCAGTGCAGTTAAACTCCATGTTTCTTTAACCTAGAAACCTGAATGAAGTGTTCTTATCGATATGTTAATAGCGTAATTGTTTCAGAATGAATTAACAACATGACGCTCTCAACGAGCCGGCAACAGTTCTTGGCGTATGAATCCCAAACACCAGAAGATATCCAATATGGAAGAAAAGGCGGAATATTCGTGTCTAACTGCATCTGTATCACTTTCATCATTTTCGCAGTGATAATCGCAGTCATAGTGGGCGTAATTGTGCATTTTATCACCTACTTCAAGGTAAGTCCGAGCTTAATAACGTTGTCTTTATGTTCGTAGGTACCTACTATAAAAGAATGTGTTCAAGCCGGCTGTTATCTAATCTGCCACTAACTCCATAAGACGTTGCCCGATTTCAAGTTCAATTGCTATCTTGTAATAATATTTCTTATCAACTTTAATTAAAAGCTACCGTCTTTTATATGTATTTTTATCGAACTTTAATTCCGCAGTTACACGCTATTCCCAGCCTTTTGCGGGTGGAAGCGGTATCAAAAATCATTATCAAAACTACTTTGTCCGGAGCAAACACGATCTTTGCTAGTTGGGATAAGCTCTGAAAAAAAGTAAACGTCAAAATGACAATCGATCTTTGAGTGGTCTTTCGTTTGTGCGGTGTTTACCAAATATTCTAAAATAATAAAACATCAGTTAATTTCATCGAAACTGCAAAAATGAGAAACTTTTAATAAAGAGCTTATATTTTTCTGTAATACTACTGCATTTTATAACCTGTGATATTTTTAGATAGCGCACAAAATGTTTTTCAAAACAGTTTTCGTTTTAGTTATATTTAATGGAGTTATTACTAGTGGAGGTCAGAAAGTAAGTATAAAACATTTCCTTTTTATTATTGCAATAGCACTGTATTGTAATTTGGGTCAATTTTGGGTCTTTTTGGAAAGTTTATATAGAATAGCAATAACTGATAACAATAATAAACCATGACTTTTCACATGTAAATTGCAGTAAATTCTACTTAGACTTAGTCTTGCGTTTAAATTAAATAAACCCTCTGTAATTAGAATTAACTGATTATTATTTGATGGGAATCTGGTTTTCATTTTCATCAGATCTTACAAATAAGTCTGACAATTGCTTTAAATTCCATCAATCCATCAACTTATTCACTGCTTTTAACATTATCTTAATAGGTATGTGTTACATTATAATAATAAATAAAAGTAGCCAATTGGCTTGCAATTTGCATGTGGATGCTCATCAGTTGCCGAAAAGTGTTATTGTGATAATGAATTAAGTGTAAAAGCAGTCACTCTATTTCAATCAACCTTCTATATTTTATACTGAATACTGCCGAAGGCATAACTTTTATGTGTAAAGAGAGTATACGGTGAAGCTGACATACTGCATATTTCCCTCCTATTTATGAAAGAAGTAATCTATTTACAAAGTATTTATATGATTATGATTAATCCCTTAATCCAGTAAACTAATCAAGTCTATTCATGTTACAGCTCTCACAAAAAACAGTAGACTTTTGGGATGAAACTGAACCATTTGGACAAACAAATTCCCCATCACCAGACCTCAGACTCCCTTCTACCATAGTGCCAAGTTTCTACAGACTGAAACTAAAAGCTGAACTAGAAAACTCAACATACTCTGGCGACGTATATATAACTATACGGGCCAGTAGGAGCGTCAAGGAAATAATATTACATTCTAAGAACCTCAGTATTAGTAGCAATGCTAAGCTTACAGAACAAATATATGAGAAAGTTGAGACTCTACGGTCTCTTAAAGTCAAACGAGAGGTGAGTGAGGCTACAGTAACAGCAGCGGACAATGTTACTGCTACCGATGTGCCTACATCTACGGCTGCTGCTGATCAGAATGCTACAACGGCCACTGTATCAGAAACAACTCCAGTTGTCAGCAATGATACAACTTTAAGAACGGAAACAACGCAAGCACCCCCACCAGCTGATACTGAAATCACCCGCAGTGCAGTACGGACCATCAGAATATTGTCCATAGTGGAAGGAACTGGGGACAGACTGATACTGCCCTTAGAGTCTGCGTTGAAAGCTAACGTAGACTATGTACTGCAGCTCTCCTTTGAAGGCAAGATCTCCAATTCAATGACGGGATTTTATAAGAGCACATACATTAATGATAAGCATGAAGTCAAGTAAGTTTTTTCTTTTCGTATTAATATTAGTATGTCCATTAGCTTTTTAGTTATTATTTGAATAAGTCATCTGACTATCACCTACATTATGGCAGTCATTAGGAAATTCGTATGACAAACACTCAGTAACAATTTATATTTATGTATGTACCTTGAAAAGTATTATATTACTTTAATTATTGTGAATGTGAGCACTATGTGGGTCATCTTTATTTATTTCGTTGTTTTTTTTTTTTTTTTTTTTCTCTTAGTTTTAATTATGGTCTGGCATTTTGAGTTCTTTATGCGGCCAAACCAATTGTCCTTTCCTTGGTATTGTTCGTCGAGTCGTTGAGCTCCTTAAGTTTTGAGTTGAGCTACACGATTACTGACAAATGCTTGCACTGACTGGACAGGTCCACTCAAATTTGTGTGGTTCTTTCCTCAAAAGACCATTTCAGACATAGATCTACATGGTCCTCACATGATCTGACCAAGATTATGTCTGGACTTTAAAAGAGAGACTTTGACCCTTGAGTTTGTTTCGCCATTTCTTCTCAGGGGTAGTCAGATAGGAAATGTCGACTCCATCTAGCTTATTTTTTAATATGACGTGTAAAAGTGATTCTCATATCCTATTTACAGAATAAACAATTTCATTTCATTTCATTTCATTATATATAAACAAATAAATAAAATTGAAGTGTCTGTTTGTAATGTCAAAATATTAGCTTTTTACTAAATGCTTATTTATGAAAGTATATACTAGGTACTTATAACAAAAAAAAACCGTTTTGAAAATTTTTCCGGATTTCTCCGAAACGACTGGACCGATTTTGACGGGACCTTCATTGGCAGTTAGCTGATGCTATAAAGAGTCACTTAGGGTACTTTTATTTTAGAAAAAGCCATTCGGGCGAAACTGCGAGCATCAGCTAGTTAATAATATTTTTTGACTTGATAACGAATCGTGAAACGTGTGAATCGATGAACGCTGGCTGCACGCACGAAAAAGTGTCACGTTCCGCCTGAGCCGAGCGTGCATGCCAGAGTGCGGAACTAACGATAGAGAGGAACGATCGGCCTAAGCGTTCGTCTTGTGACGCATCTCTCTCTCGTTATCACGTAAAATTATCGTCCGTAAACTGACTTTACAGACAACCAATTTTTTTTTCATTTATTGGGGATGACAAAAACAATTGTACAGTGAGGATTCCATAATTATAAAATTAAATTAAATCTAAGTATGGTTACAGTACCTCCAATCCACTAAGTTTCCGCTAATATTACTGTAATTAAAATAAGCCCTTCAAAATTAGTATTATTGTGTGTGAATAGTGGCTAAAATACCTTACATAATCAGCCTATAATGTTCCCACTGCTGGGACAATACCTTATCGTTCGTAATAGTTAATTGCATAGGGTTGTATCACATCATATTGTTTTAGTATTATAGAAATCTAGAGCTTATTATAAATCTTCTTTTTCTAAAATAAAAGTAACTCCTACTAAGTTACTCCTTATTACATCAGCTATCTGCCAGTGAAAGTCCCGTCAAAATCGGTCCAGCCGTTTCAGAGATTAGCCGGAACAGACAGACAAAAATTGTAAAAAAAATATTTTAGTGTATGTATCGTGTATACATCCATAAGCATTTAGTAAAAAGCGGTTATTTTAATATTAGAAACAGACACTCCAATTTTATTTATCTGTATAGATGAAAATGAACCAGCAATACTTATAATTATCTTAATCATGTAAGTATAAAAAACAAAGATCTGCTTCTGTGCCAAACTAAACGAAATATGACGTAATACTAGAGATTGTTTAGTAAATCGGGCTTTGTCGTTCAGAAATTGTACTGATAAATCTTAGCTGAATCATTTTCTTATAGTGACTTGTAGAATTCATTCATAAATATCACTCAATTGTTTGCAAGAGTTGATTGTATGTTCTGATAGATACAGATATAATTCTCTAATTGTTGAGCAAAAGGCAAAAAGGAAAATTGTTTTTTTTTTTGCACAAGAAAATATGAAGATCTCTTACTTGCCATGACTGGTAGAAATAAAAATAAGAAAAATTTAAAAATAATAATATTTTAGGTACTATCACGGGTATACATCCAACGTAAGAACTATGCCTGCTTGCAGCGCTCGGTCGCTATAGGTAGTTTTATTGGTCGACGCAAAAGGACGCGGTAAACAGATGCGGTCATCGTGAGCACGGGATTTTGTTTTCAAAGTGGTCCAATATACGCACCCGCGATAGTACCTACCCTGGGAAAAGGCCAAGAGAATATAATGATCCATATGTACCCAGTACCTACTCATCCTCCAAAGGCTAAGCACTATTCTGCTTTATCATTTTGAAATATTTATTGCCATCTTTATCACTTCATCCCACAAATATCGATGCAACAAGTACAGGAACATCTCCTCGCTAAAAACATACCAAAATTCTTATCTTTCAGAAACCTTGGGGTCACCCAGTTCGAGCCGACATCGGCGCGGTCTGCGTTTCCTTGTTTCGACGAGCCAGCTTTCAAGGCTAAGTTCGAAATCAGCATCGCCCATCCAGAAACTGTCACTGCCTTGTCGAATATGAAGATTGTAACCCAGGAACCTATGTAAGTAATGTTTTTATTGCATGTAATTTACTCTGATATAAAGAAAACAAAGAGCAAATTTGCCTAATCATTATGTTTAGACAAATTTGGTCTGACGTCCATCATCACTGATTAGGTGAAAACGCTTTCGGAATTATTACAAGACAAGGTTTATCTTCTGAATCAGCTTTAAACCATCAAGCCATTTTTGAATTTCGTACTTATTCTGATAACATTAAAGTTCAAAATACTAAAGCTGATTGTAAAGCCCACTTGCACCACTTCATTTAACGCTAAACGTATTTAAAACATCATTCTGTTTCTGCGATTTGTTGTGCAAGTGGGCCTAAGTTGCCAATTTTATTTTTAGAACATTACCTCCCTCAGAATAAGGTTCGAAATACAACATCTTGCTGAAAGGTTTGAGCTCACTTGGGCCAATGTTAGAACTTGTTTTGTAATAAGACAGTTTGGGTTTAAAAGCAAAAGTATCAACTAACATCTAGATTGGGTCCTTCTGATTTGGCTCAATAGTAAAGCACTCACTTCTTCAGGGTTTGGCTTTGAAAATACCATAATTTTAAAAGTAACGTAGAAGCTCGGGATCTCTGGTAGGATGTCTGTGACATTAGACACTAGATCGAAAAAAACTAAGTTAATTGTGATTACCTCAGGAACCCTAAAGTGGCCAAGTGAGCAACTATAAAATCGATTGAATACGCCTCAACGCACAAATTGTTTTAATAATCACTACACACAGATATGGCATTATGTATTCTCTTAATCAAGTTTTTTAATTAGGTAATTTCTAAACGTGTAAATCATTTTTCCATTCCAAGAAATCTATATTTTACTCAATATTTTTAATTGTTTGGTTTTAGAAAAATCAAAGAATCCATTTATTTTAAAGTCCAATTTCTTTTACTCACGATCTATATTTAATTTTCTTGTTACTTACCATTTGTGTATGGTCAGTGAACTGCATAACCCAACCCGTCTTCCCCTCTTCCCCACCTCTTCTTTGTAAGCGGGGTCGGTACTGACCATACTAATCCGAAATTTTAGAATGAAGAACAAATAGAATAGAATCCTCTTGACCTGGTTTTGAGAATTAAATATGTTCCTCATGACACTCCATAAAAAAAATATAACAGCATTAGATTAGTACTCAACTTGAAGACAGAAATACAACACAAGGAGGCTTTATCAAAGAAGAAATATTCAATTAAATTAACAATACCATTTTTCCAGGGAGATCTCTAAAATACTGCCTGCAGACACGACGCTTTATATTTCTACTCTACTTTTCGGTAGAACATTTTCGGTAGACAAGCGATTCCTATTCTAGAAATCGTTTGTCTACCGAAAATGTTCTACTGTCTACACGGAAACGTCATTTTTGTCTTGTCTTCCGTCGAAAAAACGCTTCGCTACGGTTCTCGTGTTAAGCCTGCTGGTGATAGATTTGGTTACCTATATAACCTTAACAAAACCCCTTTGGTGGAAAAAGGTTGTTACTTGGGGTCGGCGCAACACGTTTTCTTCCAAGACAGTCATGTAATACAATTTCTCCTCCCACAGTCCCGAACAACCTGGCTGGCAATGGACCCACTTCGATAGATCAGTCAGCATGTCAACCTACCTAGTCGCATACGTACTGTCAGACTTCAAGTCTTTAGAGACCAGCTACACGAGCAAAGACAACATTACCATTCCTATCAAGATATGGACGAGACCCGAACTAATTTCAAAAGCGAAATACGCGTCAACCATTACGCCAAAACTTCTTGCGTACTACGAAGATGTTTTCGGAGTGCCATACGCGTTAGATAAGATGGATTTGATCGCTATTCCTGACTTCTCCAGCGGCGCTATGGAGAATTGGGGGCTGGTTACTTTTAGGTGAGTTATTTTATGCTGTTATGTAGTTTTAATCTATTAAAAGCTGTGAGGGGCTTGTGGCCAAGTAATAACGGCTGCACGGGTCGATACATCAGGTTAAGCTATGCTTGCCGCGGTTGGTCCGTGGATGGGTGACCATCTTTACATACCTTTACGTGCCTCGAAAAGCACGTTAAGCTGTTGGTCCCAGGTGTCATTTCTAGATCTTTGACTGTTGTTACGGGTCGTCAGAAGCCCGAAAGTCTGACAACCAGTCTTAGCAAGGGCTATCGTGTAACGCAGTAAATGGGTTGTGGAGATCAGATAGGCAGTTGCTCCATGTAAAATACTGATATTCAGCTGCATCCAGTAAGATTGGAAGCCGACCTCAACATAGTTGGGAAAAGGCAGGCAGATGATGATGAATCTATTAAAAGCTGTGACTGTCCTGGACTTTATCCGGATCCGAAACAGTGACGGTGGGCCACTTCGAAAACCAATTCTATTGAGATTGAACTCAAAGCATTTATTTCAATTAAACCGTTAACAGACACTTTTGAATCGCCAAGAATTCGGTCAGGTAGAAATATGAAGCTAGTTGCCTATTCCAAAGCGTAGCTAACTTATGGAGAAAAACGGACAAGAAACTCCATAGACACTCTTTCAAATGTTACAAAAATATTAGTTACATCATTAATGTTGAATTTATAATTATATGTGAGAACGGTGTAAAAAAGACGTACACATTAAAAGCGTCCAGTTTACAGCAAATAGAGGGAAAAAAAAAATAAGCCGTGGCAGCTAAGAGATGACCAGTCCCAACTGACGGCGCCCGTTCACGAACATGACGCGTGGATCAGCACCATTCAGTTCAACCATTTTGAAGGGAGCTAAACGATCCAACACACGCGCCATCGTCAGCGAGACATCTGAGTGAGCATGACATACTCTCAGCCGCCAGGGCACATTCTAGTCAATGAAAGACATATCTATCACACCTGCACTATGCAATTATATAATGCAAAGGAGATTGAGTTTATACAATGCAAAGATAGTCTTACAATCTTCAGCAGCTCCAACAGTATTTTCAAATTTTAATCAATTAGTTGTGGTTGTAGAGCAGGACCAGCATTGAGCCAAGCATTTTGATCAGTGATGCCTAGTGTGCGTTTTATACAAAATTTTAATTTCGTCTTATTCAATTGAAGTATGTGGGTACATAGTACTCACATAATAATGCGCTATGCAACTATACAACACTAAGAGATTGAATTTATACAATGCAAAGATAATTTTGAAATCTTTAGCAGCTCCAACAGTATTTTCAAATGCTAATCAATTAGTTTTTACGACCTTGTGGAGCATTACCAGTGCTGAGCCAAGCATTTTTATCAGCAATGTAATCCCCAACTTATAATATGCTTGGCTGCATAGTGTGCGTTTTATACAAGATTTAAATTTTGTTTCGTTCAGTTGAAGTATGTGGGGAGGTATTTTATTGTAACATTTTAAACAGTACAGCCCATGAAAGATGAGTCTAGTTTAGCCTGTTTGAAACCTGGTTGAGCTAATAGGTCCCTATTTCTAATACTATAATTATGTCTTACACCTCTTTTACTAAACATGTGTAATTTTTTTCTTATGTACATGATGTTTTCATGAATACATTGTCAAGGTACCGTCATGATGTTATAATATTATAATATCCTTAAACAGTTCCGTTAGAGAATCGCGCCTGCGGGTATTATATATGGCTCTGACAACTCTTTTCCGCAGACTAAAAATAAACTCAATGTCTGCAGCCCGTCCTTAAAGTAAAAAAATCTCGTCCTTAAAATACCTTAAGACGTGATACTAAGAAAGAACTAAAACAAGTAAAATAGACTAGCCTCACGGAATCTACATAAAAAAATTAAATAAGAAAAGTAAATTGTCGGGTTTTTCTGACAGCATATGCTGCTGAACTTAGCCGTCCTGCAAGAGATGTTAAATGAGTACCCCATTGTAGCCTTGAGTCGAGCGTGATCCCCAGAAAAACATTGAGACGTGCTCCGGTTTTATCCAGGTTTAACAAGTTAACAAGATGTGAACTACAGTGCAGTGGTTCTCCACGGAGGGTAGGCCACGCATATTGACACCAAAAAAAAAAAAACTAATTCGCGCAACATCACAGCGTCGCTCTACATACGATGACCCTCAAATATTATAAATCAATAATGACGATTTATAATATTTGAAAAAAAAATCAATTAAAATAATCCTGTAAAAACAAAAGGTATAAATACAAAACTCCCCACATTATTCAAGGTTCATGTTTTTTTGCCGAGGAATGAAAATTATGCAAATCAATATATCCCTCGCTTCACTTACTGGAAGTATTAAACAAAATGCACGGAAAACAATATAATTTATTTGTGTGTATACACACAAATAAATTATTTTGTTTTCCGTGTGGGTACACAGCCAGTTGTATGTTGCGTAATTTTGAGGATTGAAATGAATTATCATATTTTTGGATTAATTCTCGTAATTCGGGCACACATCTACCTTTAGACACAACTTGAATCTTATCATTAAACGACAATTGCGAAAACTTACTTTACTTTTAACTTCAAACACACATTATCGACGCAAACTTCACAACAGAACACCATTCTTAGGTAAATCAACAAATAATATTTACACTACTTTACGTTTCAAAACGAATTACTTATAACATAATAAGATATAAAAAAGCAAAACATTCTAGATCGGATATAAATTGCGTGTCACATGAAACAAGATGGCTTGTCGATTATAAAACACTACCATTTAAGTTGTATCACTGTCATACCGTGTTCTTCCACAAAAGGGACTACCAAATTTTGCCGGATAATACAGTCCAGGGTTGCCGAAACTTATTTTCCTAACTCCCCAAAAACCAAGCGAAATTTCCCAAATATGAGAAGAAAAATAAAAAATTATGAAGTTTTTAATTATTTTTATAGTGCTTTTGCTATTCCTTACAATTTTTTTTTGGAAGGTATAAATTTGACAATACCACCCTGTTTTTTTTTATTGTTTCTAGTAGTCATTAAGGAAACTATCGTGTCTGTGTGTAGTCTGTTTCTCAAATTCCCCGCAATTCGGGGAATTGTCAAAAAATTGGGAACCCTGGTCTTCAATAGTTTTCATTCATTAAATCTTGACTTTACACACAGCCAATGACTGCACGCGGTGGCGAGCTCCAGCCGCAGGAGTTTCGCCCATAATTTAAACCATGTCACTATTGTGTGCCGTTCATACACACGAAAATATACACCAGTTTGCGTAAATTTATCAATGGTAGACTAGCCGACTGCTTAGCTAATAAATCGCGCGTACCGTACCAAGCTTCGTCGAACTGTGAGCTACGTAACACGGCGGGTGCGACAAGTTGCTATAAGTGTTTTAACAGGGCTTTATTTTTTTAATATTTTATATTATTGCATTACATAGTTAAAATAAATGCATTTGGCGTTGTTGGTAGGGTAGGCTAGGCCTAATTACCCCTATGGACGGCACGCCCCTGGTAACCTAATACCGAGATCTCTCATAAAATATCGTTAAGCCTCGTCTTAATATTTATTTTTTTATGTATGTTCATCGATATTTTCGTCAATAGCGAACCGATTTGAGAAATTCTTTTTCATTTGGTAGAGTAAGATTGCGAGGTGGCCCCATATTATATTTGTTTTCACTTTGTAGTGTATTTTTCTTTATTACGCTTATTTTCCCATAATAATGACGGCTGTACTTATATTAAGAATACACCTGTGTATAAAAACTTATGTCACACGGACAATGCGATAAACGGAATGACTTAAATAATTACATAACGATATAAATTCCTATTGTTTTGTATACCTGATACGAAGCATGCTTGACAGAGTTAAATTACTTTTATGACATCTTGAATTGTGGTTTATGAGTGAAATAAAATCTGTCCCATTAAAAAGATAAAATGTAAAACTGACAAGTTTCGCAACGCAGTTCTTTCACTACAAAAAGTTGTGAGATCTCATGTAAAACCAAATCAGTTATTTTAGTTAGTGTCAATAGAACCACATATTCAACAACTTTGTTATAAATTATTATTAAATCTAATCAATTACCTATCAACATTTATAGTGACCGTATCAATATTAGACACATTTATTACAATAATAATTATAATGACTTGGCAATTGCACGGCACCGTAATTATAAAACAATATTAATTAGTAGAATATGTTGCCGTACAATTGCCTAGTCATTACAATTATTATTGAAATAAATATCAATACTAGACGTATTGATACGGTCACTATAAATGTCCTAGTTCCAATTGATGCTATTTCCACTTTTTTGTTGTGTGTTTTTTGTTGCTTCTGCCCGCGACTTCGTTCGCGTGGAAGACGTAAGACACCACAAACCACAATATACAAAAATAACAGCCACATTTCCCGCCCGCGCTATTAAGTCATACAACACTTGGGGCCGTATTACAGAACCTGTCTCAAAACTCAAGCATTACTTAAAACTAGATTCAACCAATCGAATGGCTTCAAACGAGTAATAAGTAATGCTTGAGTTTTGAGTGAGGTTCTATAATACGGGCCTTAGGAGCCGAGCAAAAAGAAAATAAGTCAGAAATGACGCTTATTTATTATAGTAAATTGTGATTTGTGGTGTCACATTTTCGCTAAGCGTCATTTCTGACTTACTTATTTTCTTTTTGCTCGGCTCCTAAGTGTTTTAGTGTGATGTTAAATAGGAACCTTCCTCAAGAATTGGGCTATCAATTTCAAGAATTTTACAAATCCCACTGGTAGTTCCCGAAATTAGCGCGTTCAAACAAACAAACAAACTCTTCAGCTTTATGATATTAGTACCTATATATGTATAATTTAAGTTGATTTTACAATGCCTAGTACTATTAAAAACGTCTTAAAATTTGTTGAAGTTGTAGCGCAAATTGAACCATGTGTGTAGATGTTAGTTATTTTTCTAAATACACCTATTATGTTAACATTTTTTTAAACTAAATTGCTAAACTAGAATATTTTTTCGAAAGTTTATGAATGATTTTTGACACTGAAAAAATTGGAAACCGTTCTTATTTTAGGGGTTTGAGACACCAAGTTATGTGTACCAAAGCACTGTACACTTTGAATAAAGTTAGATTTAATTTTGAGTTGACCATAAAGCTTCACGGACCAGGGGCATCTTCTTTTAAAATTACTATACGAGGGTCATTCAATAAATACTTAGCCTACAAAAAGTAAACGAAAATTTTGGAAAAGTGGCAATTTATTTTTCAACAAAGTCTCCTTTTAGTTCGATACACTTAGCCCAGCGATGCTCCAACTTTTTTAACCCGTCCGAAAAATAGTTTTTGTCAAACTCTGCAAAATAGGCCTCCGTGGCGGCGATGACCTCCTCATTCGATCCATATCTATTCCCGGCGAGTGATTTTTCAGATTAGGAAACAGAAAGAAGTCACAAGGGGCCAAATCTGGAGAATACGGTGGATGGGGCAACAATTCGTAGCGTAATTCGACCAATTTGGCCATGGCAACGGCAGACGTGTGAACCGGTGCGTTGTCGTGGTGAAACAGCACTTTTTTCTTCGCCAGATGGGGTCGTTTTTTCTTTAATTCGGCGTCGAATCGGCCCAATAAATCGGCATAGTAAAGCCCTGTAATTATTTTACCCTTCTCGAGGTAATCGATGTAGATCACACCTTGTGAATCCCAGAAAACGGTGGCCATAACTTTTCCGGCCGATTTTACAGTTTTCGCCTTCTTTGGAGCACGTTCCCCGGTCTGGATCCATTGTTTTGATTACTCCTTGGTCTCTGGTGTGTACCAGTGGATCCAGGTTTCATCGACGGTCACAAAACGACGCAAAAACTCCGCTGGATTCCGCTTAAACAGCGCCAAACACGTCTCCGATGTGGTTGCGCTTGTTTTCTGGTGTAAGTAAACGCGGCACCCATCGCGCCGACACACAGTGGATCGAAAATCGGCTGTAGAAGACATAGGATCTCGATTTCTTAAATGTTATTTTTTTTTTGCTGGAAATGACTTCTGCTGATCATTACTGTTCTATAAAATGTCATATGAAGTAATTGTGTGCACAAATGGAAGAGTTATAATTTTTATAAGAAAAAAATGTATGGAGCTGACATGAAAATGAGGATATCTCTGGAATCGCAAGGTTGGCCGTTATATCCTTGCACACTGTTATAGTACTATTTATTCGTGAATTTTTGACATACTTAATATCGCGGCATCACTTGCGATTTTTTTTTTTAAATCTTCAAAATTAAAAAAATTGTGATTTCTTAGAATGTTTTGGTCTAAGCATAAAAAATATTGTAAATTACACTTGGTATAGCCATATTTAAGCATTAAAATGTATCATATACTTTTTTTTTTTAATTTTGAAGATTAAAAAAAAAAATCGCAAGTGATGCCGCGATATTAAGTATGTCAAAAATTCACAAATAAATAGTACTATAACAGTGTGCAAGGATATAACGGCCAACCTTGCGATTCCAGAGATATCCTCATTTTTCATGTCAGCTCCATACATTTTTTTCTTATAAAAATTATAACTCTTCCATTTGTGCACACAATTACTTCATATGACATTTTATAGAACAGTAATGATCAGCAGAAGTCATTTTCAGCAAAAAAAAATAACATTTAAGAAGTCGAGATCCTATGTCTTCTACAGCCGATTTTCGATCCACCGTGCGACAGCTTTCTCATGCCGAGTTCCTCGTGAAGAATATGATGCACTGTTCCTTCTGAAATGCCTACAGTCTCAGCTAGCTCCCGAACCTTCAATCGGCAATCTGCCAATACGAAATCATGGATTTTTTTAATGTTTTCCTCCGTTGCAGCTGTTTTCGGTGCACCTGGACGTGGTTCATCAAAAACCGACGTACGGCCACGTGCAAACTCGTTGAACCAATTCTTGACGGTGGCCATCGATGGAGAAGAGTCACCGTACACAGCATCCAAGCGCTCTTTGATTTCGATGCGCGTTTTCCCTTCCAAAAATAGGAATCGAATCACCGAACGATATTGCTCTTTTTCCATTTTTGTAAAACCGATCGACACGTTCGCTTCCATAAGTTGTCAAATTAAAACAAATGAAGGGATTGGAATGAAAATTTGAAAAAAGAATTAAAAAAGAATGTGCTATACTGTGGTAAAACTCTTTTGAAACTACAGCGCCCTCTGGCGATGAGGCTAGGTACTTATTGAATGCACCTCGTAATTATGGCAAATAACATAAGGTAACCTACGTAATACTACTTAAAACCTAAAAATATTAATATTTCATACACATTTCTTGACGCATGCGTAACACCAATCTAATCGCAGTAGAATTTTAATTCGGCGTATCGATAGGAAACCGTTTTTAACGCCTTTTACCGAGTTGCAGTAACCATACATAACTAAGACGGCATAAGTCAAATACGATATTTATTTCTTTCTTTTACTTGCTTTTGCACGTGATTTTATCCGCGAAATATTCAAGATCTTTATCTCTGATTCTCTTGAAAAAAGTATTTATTTTCCCACTCTGCAATCGGCATTATGTTATTGTTTTGATTGTTTATATATTTTTATCTTCCAGTGTCGCAACACAGAGTAAATATTACGCAATGTAAATTGTCTTTGGTCCCTCGCCTTGACATCAAGCAATGGACAAGATTGTCAAATTTTTATGGCTTGAATTCGAAACTTTTGACAACTTTGTATGTGTGTTTTTTATGTTTTTTTTTTAGTAATGTGCGTTTTGTTTGTGCAGAATAAACAATTTTTCTTTCTTTAGAAAAACCAAACGATATCTCAGCAGTTAATGCGTAAACTGGCGAACGGGAGCTGGTAAATTGAACACCGGCGCGTTGCACTATTGGCTCTTGTACATATTTAGTCGAAATCTGTCTATAGCTGCTAACTACGTAGACAAACTACCAAATCAGACTCTAGGTCGAAACACTGCTATTAAATATTTGACTGTCATCCAATCATAAGACAGAAGAACGCGTCCACTATGATGAGCAGTCAATTGAGAAATGGCCATATTTTTCAATCTGCTGATGGATGTTTTTCACCATTTTTGCTAACTAGCTGTTGCTCGCGACTTCGTCTGCGATCCAAGATTAAAAGTAGCATATGGCCTTATCCAGGTTCCACGCTACCTATCTGTCAAATTTCATCTAAATGCGTTCAGCCGTTTTAGCGTGAAAGCATAATAAACAAACGAGCAAACTCACTTTCGCATTTAATAATATTAGTTAGGATAGCGAAACATCGCTTTTCATCATGACTCTTCTCACCATGGACCGGTCCGTAATATTTGCACGAAAACATCGAAAACGCCATGCTCTAAGCACTGCTGGATAAGCCTATCTCAAAACACTGTATTCCTCCACTGAACTCGAAAAGGCCAATAACAGTTTCCGACAAGTCCATCTCCTCATTACATCATGTACCCTTTTGCATACATGTCAGTGGAAATGGTTTAACGTTATCTAAATCGTTATGAGTTTTGACGTATTTGAAGGCCGTTAACAACCACTTAACCTAGCGTAATTATACTTTAGTGGTTCCTTATCACCGGAAAAGATAGTTGAAGTTGTAAAAAATTATAATATAGATAGAGATTATTTATTTATTTATTCATATATACTTTATTGTACACCACAAAAATACATGACAAAAAAATAAATCAAACACTACAAAATATACAATGGGCGGAGATTATTTTTTTGTGGCGTCTTTACACTTGACTATCAGAAAACTAGGACCGAATTTTGGCCATGGCGATCTCAGCGGATGTCAGCCTTCGGCGCGAGATCTTATAGTGCACATTCACAAGTATGTGCGCAGACACAGGTGCACTCTCTGTTCCCTCACTCACATAGTCCGATGGAACGGCAAACCGACACGACCGGAGAGATATCACGCGCAGGACCAACGGATTAACGTGCGCACCGAGACACAGGGGTAACACACCGTTAACTTCCCAACTCCGGCCTGTTACTAAGAAATTCCTACTGGCAAAACCCAATAACACTTTGCCTGACCCGGGAAACGAACCCCAGACCCCACGACAAAACTAAAATTAGTAGGTATAGTACGGGTTATCATAGAATGTTGTCTATTAAGAATAATATCTACCAGCACATGGTACCAATTTTTGTTTAATATTTATAGCAGCCGCACGGGCCAATCGATCAGGTTAAGCTACGCTTTCCGCGGTTGGTCCGTGGATGGGTGACCATCTTTACATACCAAGACCGAGGGGTCGTGCCTCGGAAAGCACGTTAAGCCGTTGGTCCCGGCTGTCATTCGTGAATCTTTGACAGTCGTTACGGGTCGTCGGAAGCCCGAAAGTCTGACAACCAGTCTTACCAAGGGGTCGCGGGAAGGTACTAATGGGTCACCGAGGCCCCCGCAACACAGGCAACAGTAAGGAATACGGGTGGGTTTTAGTCAGTAAGAGTCTGACACACCCTCCCGCTCCGCCCAGAGCGGCAGAAGTTATTTAATGATTTCCCACCCTCAAAAAAAAAAAGGGGTATCGTGTTACCCAGTAACTGGATTGTGGAGGTTAGATAGGTAGTCGCTCCATGTAAAATACTGGTATTCAGCTGCATCCGGTTAGATTGGAAGCTGACCCCAACGTAGTTGGGAAAAGGCAGGCAGATGAGATGATTTACTACAACACGTATCCCGGTTTCTATAGAAGCCTTCTCAAAACATCAACTTAAATGATGTTTTTTGGTATTTTGGACAACCAATCACTAACTACATAAGGCTAACATCAGATTAAACCACAGTTTTAGTAGTTATGTAGGTACGGGCTTAAGGCGCTGACAAGACCCAATTGACCAAAATACTTTTTTTTTTTTTTACCAAAATAGACTTGTCTTAAGAAATTAAAATTGCCAAATCTGTATAGTTTGCGGTAGCAGAAAAAATATATGTTAATTTTGAACATATTTCTCAAAACTTGGTTGTTACCAAAACACGTTTTGAAAAAAAATCTCGATACAAACTAACGTTAAACTAACCTCTTACCTTGAGTTCTAATCCAAAATATCTGTATTAAATATCAACATACGTTACGTATTTAATTAATAACAAGAACGTCTTACTTGAATGCAGAACTTGGTTGTTTTTTATTTTCCATCACTCAACTCAATTTTGCAATAAATTACAGCGTTGTGTCATCGCGCTTCTCTTCCTTTTCTATGCAATCTGACAATGACCGCGTCTTAAGATGGAGCGACAAGTCTGAATAGTAAAACTGTTGCAACAACAAGAACAAGTCAAACAAGTCGCAAGAACTCAACAAGTCGCAGATCAGATATAAAGAGGAGGCTTATAGCCTCCTTTATATCTGATCTGCGACTTGATAAGGCTTATTGAGACTGAACTGTCAAAATGACATTTTATGTGTGTTACGCAATTACCACGGTGTTTTAATCTAACTAATTTTATTTACGTCCACTGCTACAATAATTTCTCTCGATACTTCCATTTATACAATATGTAACAAAAACCCTGTTGTTCCTTCTACCTAAGTTTTAAGAATCGGTTTACTAAGCGATAAAGCAACTCATTTATAAAAAAAACTGTTCAATAAAAAAAATTAAAATAAATATTTAATTATTAATATTTGTAATGTTTAATCGATTTGTTACCTCTGCAATACTGCATGAAGCGATGACGCGAAACCAGAAGTAGATAGAATGTTCCCGCTCTCTCTTTGATCGGCGCCGCCGCGCCGCCGATTATCTACCTATTTTTCTACACAAGTTCGCAAAACGTTCTTGGTAGAGTCTCCGTGCTTCTGCATAATTGCAGTCACATTTCCGAAGACACATCAACATATTAAAATATTCTACGTTAGAATAAGACATTGTCAACGTTTACGTAAACAAAACACAATTCACTCACTACGTAGGTCAACAATAACATCCATCCTGAAGTAAAGTGCGCGGGAGACTAAAGGAAGTTATTCGCAGGGAGACGGGTGGCGGGGCGGCGGTGTAGGTAGGCACGTGGTACCGACCCGCCGACATACGCGGCGGAACTTTTTGGCGGCAGCTAGTAGGCTATTTAGCGAAATAAAGTTGTTTTTGAATGTGTCGATTTTAATAGTTATTTGATTTTGACCTCTCGACTAGCCAATGCTTAATGTTTTTTAATTATATTTATATAATTAAAAAACTAAAATATTTCATCAATGTTCTGCTTATAGGTAAATGTATACGTTCCTAAAAGGAACAACAGGGTTTTTGTTACATATTGTATATATCAATTCTTATGTATTTCTCCTCCGGCAGGGAAACAACGCTACTCTTCGACGAAGACGAGAGCGTTCCCCGAGACAAACAGAACGTAGCCATCGACATAGCTCACGAGCTTGCTCACCAGTGGTTCGGAAACCTCGTCACTATGAGGTGGTGGACCGATCTCTGGCTCAACGAGGGATTCGCGACTTATATCGAGTATGTTGGAGTAGACCATGTAAGTATCATAAACAGGCCTCTGCAGCCAAATGGCTCTCTCCTCAATGATTTAGATTGCTGTACTGACTATGCAAACAGAAAGATACCTGCGTGAAAGCTTGCAAACCAGCAGCTGTGTTTACTGAGTGAAGATTGTCTTACCAAGCTTCACATAGACCTCTCCCAAAAGCCAGTGTCCGGCAAATCAATACCGATCTAGAATATGGCAGCAAGTTGGCTTACACCATCCGACTGTTTAATAAACATTAGAAATTCACCATTCCCAATTATACATAACGTAGAAAAAAACCGGACAAGTGCGAGTTGAACTCGCGTGGTTAGAATTTGGACGTGGAAATTCATTTATTTACGTTACACGTCCGTTTGGGTCACAGAAATTCATGTGTATACCAAATTTCAACTTAATCGGTCCAGTAGATTCGGAGAAAATCAGCTGTGACAGATGGACAGGCAGACACACGAGTAATCGGTTCCGTTTTTTCCTTTTCAGGTACGGACGCTTTTATTTATAAAAATTGTACTGTGTGAACTAATCTCATCTAAAATCTGCTAATTAATAACTTTTTCTAAAAACCCCATTCTTGTTCTTTCCCCAGGTGGAACCCGAATGGAAGATGTTCGAATCTTTCTCCCGTGACAAAATGGACCTCCTTCGCTCCGACGCACTCAAGAACACCTCTCCTGTATCTCGGAAAGTAGAGGACGCTTCAGAGATATCGCAGAAGTTCGACGAAATATCGTATACTAAGGGAGCGAATCTAATTAGGATGCTGAACCATACGATTTCTGAAGACCTGTTCCATAAGGGATTGGTCATCTATTTGAATCAGTGGTAAGTATCATTGCCTGCCGGGGTCACGGTGGGAAAGTCCGAAAGGGATGGCAAAACATAAGCATCGGAAGGAACACGGGTGGGTTTTAGTCAGCAAGAGTCTGACACACCCACCCGCTCCGCCCAGAGCGGGAGAAGTTATTTGATAATTTTCCACCCAAAAAAAAGAGTATCATAATATTATGGAAAATTAAAAAGTTTTCATTACCTGCACTGAAAAACTCAAGTTTCAATTAAAATTACTTTTATATTTATACTAGCGGTTGCGGCTTCGCTCGCGTGGAGGTCGGAAATTATCTCACTGCAACGTAATATCGGGATAAAAAGTATCCTATATCCTAACCTAAGTCATGGTCTACCCATGTGCCAAATTTCATCTAAATCTGTTCAGCCGTTTTAGCGTGAAAGCGTAACAAACAAACACTCACTTTCGCATTTATAATATTAGGATTAGGATTTCATTTGCGTGTATTTTGTAATTCAAAAGTAATTAAATTTGCAGTTTTAATAAATGTAAATAGACTTTTAATAGTAAGTTACACTAAACGCCAAGTCCTTCGATATTCGCGGTCATAAAGCGTGGGAGCGAGTCGACATGAGACTCAAATTCCGTACTAAATTATATTCAGCGTCCTACTCGCAATTTTATGACCGAGGCTGCGTCGAGGCTTGGCGTTTGGTATTTGTTGTAAATGTCTTGGCCTCTGCATACTACCACGCCCCTCTATACACTTTTTTTATATGAAATTCCACTTTTTTATTATTCTACAATGTGTCCTAGACAAAGGCAAATATTTATCTGCAGATAAATATGGTAACAAAAGATGGTACAATGGTAGTATAATAGTAGCTTAACATAATATCTAATCATAACATCATACATGCAAATTTTTGGGTTTTTTACAATTAGATCATTTTAGAGTATTTGAGAGCAGTGGTGGCCCAATAGTAACGGCCCAGACAGGCGCTTTACTTTGTGGTAATTATTTTATCACCAATGCTCTAAAAACGGTGAAGGCAAACATCGTGAGGACACAGACATGTCCTAGAACCAAAAATTCGAAGACATGTGACATCTATCTACCCGCACTGCGCCCGCGTGGTCGATTACGGCCCACTCCCTCTCACAAAGAGGAGGTCTGTGTCCCAGCAGTGGGAACATTATAGGCTGATTATGAGATCATTTTAATTTATACTGAAGGAATTTTATTTTATAGTTAGTAGGAATTCTTAATTCTACTGCGGGGCTAACGCAAATTCCACTTTAACGCCTTTTGATCATCTCTGAATTTTTCACCAGGAAATACACAAACGCTGAAGAGAACGACCTCTGGTACGCGATGGCAAAGGCTACTCCATCAGACGCGTCGCTAAAAGACCTCAACGTGGTCGACTTCATGAACTCCTGGACCAAGCAGGCCGGGTACCCGGTTGTTAATGTTAACAGGAACTATGAGAAGGGACAGGTTGAGTTTGAGCAGGTAAGAATCAAGAGTCCATAATACCTTAGCGCCACCTCACTCTATCTCGCTCGCAACCTACTGCTTGCAGTCACGCGAGACAGGGCGGTAGGGAGAAGGCTCCAAGGCGCCGATAGTTTAGGTAATTTATTTTTAGGGTGAAAATAACGGTGATTTAAACAATGAACATGAGGTTCTGGGTTCTATTCCCGGGTCGGGCAAAGTGTTTTTGGGTTTTTCTATCTGGAATTTCTCAGTAGCAGCCCGGAGTAGAGTCATCATCTGCTTTAACTTAAAATTATGCACCAATAAAGTTACGAGTTGGCTTCCAGTCTATCCAGATGACATTTTTATATGGAGTGGCACAGCACGATTTCTGAGCAATACTACAGTTCGACAATTCGTCTGTAGAAGCCATAATGTTCTACGACGAGACTTGACTGCATAGCTTTATGCAACGTTTTTATGCTGATAACGTCTGCTCTTGTAATCAGCTTAACTTAACCCTTAGATTGACGAATGAACCAATAATCAATATACAAGGTCAAAATTAGCTAGCAAAACACCGTAGACATGGTGGGTTTGGATATCTAGATAGTTTGGTTAATGAGTTGAGAAAATCTGTTTATTTTTTTATTTTATGCTAAGTTTACACAAAAACACTGTTTTTTAAACACTACTGGCGGTTGATGAACCCAAAAAAACTCATATTAATTATTAAAATTGTTTTATCATGTTTAGATCGATACCCATCACGTCTGCGGAGTTTAGCTGGCTAATTTGATTTGACCCTGTATAGTAGACAGGAATGCTGACATAACATCAGTTGTTCTTTGAAATCCATAAAAAAAAAACATTGTGTGGTTCTATGATATGATGCAAGTGAAACTCTTTTCGTCGGATATTTTCGAATTATTCTTGGTTTTTCCCTCGTTGACCGGCTTATTTGACTCACTAGTTGTATCGTTGTCCGATCGATAGATTATCGATGTATGATCAAGTGCACAACAACATTTACATCAATACACTGATCAAAACACAAATACCGCGGAGTACTTGCACGAATGAGTGGGAATATAAATGCTACACGGTTAGCTGATGCGAGCCATGGGCGCCGCCATATTGGCCTTGGCTGCTCTGCCGAACGTCTTTCACTTTACCCCTACTCCGCGGCCGGCTGTAATGCGACATGCGATAGATGGACAAAAAAATTGAGGCACAGAATTAACGTGTAAAAATAATGTTTTTTTTTCTTATTTATATCAGTATATTGCATTGTGTCAAAAACATAAATAATTAACAGTAATAATCACCCATTGTTCCACAGCGCCTCTTCACCTCCGCAACAGACCCGTACCAGAAGATGAGAGACCAGCTGTGGCACATCCCCATCAGCTACACCATCGTGGACTCGCCCTTAGACACGTGGACCACTAAACCCAAGTCCTGGCTCAAAGGACGCATCAGTGTTGTCAATGTACCCATCAATACTACTCAAGCGTTGTATGTTAATGTTGATGCCATCGGTAAGTCACTCATAAGAATATGGAACAGAATCTATTCCATATTCAAATAACTGTTTCCAAATTGATGTTATTTCCACTTAAAGAAATATCTACTTTATGCACGTGCCATTTAGGTTGATTTAAGAATGACTAGTACTATTAAAAAATCATAAAAAAAATAAAATTATAGCTCAAACTAAAGTTTGTGTGTATTAAAGTTATTTTTCCAAAATCAAATGTGTTGCGGCATCTACATCGCCACATGCGAACTACGCACCACACTGACGTCACGCAAAATCCTGCATCGCGCAAGCAGAGTTTACCGCGCAACTAGCATATTGTATACAACATCCCGACATCTACTGTCGGGCAGTTGCCCACCAGACACGACACCTGTCTGGTCGGAGGATCCTCCCTTTTCTATGGAGGATGAGTGAACTTTACACCCTGTTATTATAGAGGCACATAATTTCTGACTGCGTTTTTGTTTCAAACACCCACAGTTTGTCCTATTAAGGGTTATTTGTAGCATCCAAAAACCTTCGATCCACTCAATATCGTGACTAGAAGGCGGTACAGTCACGAGCACTACTTAGCAACTTTTAAAAGTAATTTTCTCCTACTGTTTTGATTGTAATTTTATGTCGTTACGAACAAAGTATTTTGGAACCCATGCTGTTATGAAATAGGTTGCAGTCGTTATTCCACGAAAAAATCGCTTTTGTACTTTGCTAAGTGTTTACATATTAGTGCTCGTGACTGTACCCCCTTACCATCTCAGTACCTCTTTAGATCCCACTTCGACCACTATTTACATTCACCAATCTTAATTCCCCAGGCTACTACCGAGTCAACTACGACAAGAAGAACTGGCAGTTACTAAGCGAAGCTCTTAAGGCCGGCAGCATAAAGTCCCCCATTACAAAGTCACAGCTTATCGACGATGCCTTCAATCTGGCTAAAGTTTCCCAGCTGAACTATAGTTATGCACTGGGTTTAACCACCTGTGTCATCAATGGTGAAGACTCGAAGATGGTCTGGGATCTTTTGTTGAATAATATGGCGTTTTTGAAGCATAATTTAAGGGCGACGTCTGGGTATGTGCAATTCCAGGTTAGTTCGTGATTTTTTTATTTTTGTTTTCTAATGCTTGTGTTATTCTAGATTATTAGGCTAACGTAACGAGTCGCAAATAAAACTAGAAAGCAAAACCATCATCATCATTTCAGTTGATAGACGATCACTGCTGGACTTAGGCCTCCCCCAAGCATCGCCACTTCGACCGGTTCTGTGCTTCCCGCATCCAGCGGATTCCTGCGGCCTTCACAAGTTCATCGGTCCACCTTGTAGGAGGCCTTCCAATGCTATGTCTTCCGTCTTCTTGCAAAACCTTACTGCTACGAAATAAAGGCGCTTTCAAATTGCTATCATGGACGTGTCAGTTGACTGTACTATGGGGGCATAAAAAAGGGGGGTATTATAAAATAGAAGGTACTAAAAGGTTACCGAGGCCCCTGGCAACACAGGCAACGGATGGAATACGGGTGGGGTTTAGTCAGTAAGAGCCTGACACACCCGGAGCTCCGCCCAGAGCGAGAGAAGTTATTTGATGATTTCACACCAAAAAAAAAAGGCAGCCAGCAGTGGCGAAGAGGGAAAGATCTCTTATGGGAATCCTCGAATCTGTGCCCCATCGCCACTTGCAGCCATTTACCGCTACGGCAGTCGCCCAAAGCGAGCAATGAGAGCATAGCGAAGAGAAAAAATAAACAAAACATTATTATTACCTTTACTATCTTTTCCTTTCCAGGATTACATGCGAATACTTCTAGCCAAGCAGCTAGAACGAGTCAACTACGGTCTCTCGAAACCTAAAGACGACAACGAAGCATTCCTTATAGAAAACCTTGTAATGTGGGAGTGCTACGTCGAGTCACCGCGCTGCCTCAGCTGGGCTCGAGAGCAGTTCGACAACTGGACCAAACAGGCCGATATTAATAATAACCCGTAAGTAATAATGAGCTGTGGTGGACCAGTGGTAACGGCCGCGACTTACGAGTTGTAGGTCCTAGGTTCGAACCCTGACAAGCGCCTTTACTTTGTGTAAATTATTTCATCGCCACTGCTCTCAAAACTGTGAAGGAAAACATCTTGAGGAAACCGACATGTCCTACAACAAAAAATTCGAGGACATGTGACATCTACCAACCCGCACTGGGCCCGCGTGGTGGATTACGGCCCACTGCCTCTGAGGAGGCATGTGTCCCAGCAGTGAGAACATAGGTTGATTATGTTGAAGTAATAATCGACGGGGTTCTATTATAACTACACCTGTTATTAACAGGTGTACTACCCGTGCGCGATAAGTTGGGACCTGAGCGCGGTGACGTCATATTGGCGTGTTTGTACCGCCCGCAAAAAAGCGAACATAACAAGCAGCCGCCCGCGGCTTCGTCTTTGTTTTTTTTAACCTAATTTATTATGTTACTCAGGGAGGACGCTGCTTTTTATCTAATCTTTTTTACACTATTTGAATAAAATAGGACACTAGGTATTTAATTATGTATCACCGAAAGTGTTGACTATGGTTTTGTAATGAATAAAAATACAATGTTTAAGTTTATACATTTATTTTATCTATTATTTACATTATCTCATCTTCGTCACTACTTAGTGGATTTATGCCTTCTAGTTTCTTTCTCCGCTATGCAAAGGTTTACCCTTCATAATGATAACAAGAACTATAACAACAAAAACTACAACAACAAAACAATAACACAAACGAAAACTAAAAGAATTCCAGAGCGCGTCGTTACGTGACGTAGGCCAGTACGAGACTAAAAACCCTAGTAAAAAATAGTGATGCGAACGGTACAATACGGGCGCCATCGGGGAAGTGCAGGGGAAGCGGGCGGGGAGTCGCATTCCTAGCAGGTCCCAACTTATCGCGCACGAGTAGTAGTTATAATAGAACCCCGTCGAAGTATAATAAATATTAATGCATAATTAAATCATGGAGAATTAGAGACACACGGAAGAGAGGAGACCAAATATGGACATGGTTTTTTGTTTTTTTTTTCAATTACAAATTAGTGGCTATAGTATATATAGTCCTCAGTTATTTCAGTCAATAGCCACTCGATTTTATTTAAAAGTACCGTTCTATCAAATGATCTACGAGATCGTCAATATGGCACACCGAATTTTAGAAAAAAAGTTCGGCTCTGTAAAACCTTGGCTCGGTCACTCACACCTATGTGACAGCCTCTTCATAGAACTTGATGTCCCTTGCAAACTTCGGGTACTGTACCTTCGAGAATCTTGTACAAAACCATCAATGAAAATTTGTTTTATTATTTTATTTTATCTTGTTCTGCCTAGCCTTTTCCCAACTATGTTGGGGTTGGCTGCCAGTCTAACCGGATGTAGCTATGTGCTGCACCGGTCGATGTCACCACGTCAACGCCAGCTATCGCTGAAAACCAGCGCTGGGGCTCTGTCTCGCATAGGGTCGCAGCATTATGCTGAGCGTAGGCCGTTTTGCGTGAATATGACGCATATTCTCCCCCAAATTGTTTCTTTTTGTATTTGTGTTCCTTCTTTGCATCATGCTTACTGCAAAGAAAAATATTTTCTTTCTTTTTTATTAATACTATTTTACATGGAGCGACTGCCAGTGGCGGTACCTTCATATAAGCCCAAAAGCCATGCCTTACTAAAATGCTCGATAGAGAATTTATTGTACCTAACCAGTAGTTTATGAGAAAATTGCGATGATACATACGTAGATACGTAGGTACCTACATACTCAGTCGAAAACTGAACTTTCTTTTTTTGAAATCGGTTAAAGTTTTATTGGGCTTGCGTTATTTTGAAACCCTAGGCACGCCACTGGCGACTGCCTATCTGACCTCCACAACCCAGTTACTAGGTAACACGATACCCCTTGGTAAAACTGATTGTCAAACTTTCGTGCTTATGACGACCCGTAGCAACTGTCAAAGATCTACAAATAACACCCTGCATGCAAACATTATTTCTTAATTCCAGCATCTCCAGCTCCCTTTGGTCCCAGGTATACAACATATTTTTTATTTATTGTTATTTGTCCAGCATACCGAGCTACCTGCGCTCGCTCGTGTACAGCATGGCGCTGCGCCACGGCGGCCGCAGCGAGTTCGACTTCCTGTGGAACGTGTTCATGAACTCCACCGACCCCAACGTGAAGAGCCTCATCATCAACATCCTGCCCAGCACCAGAGAAGAGTCGCTTATTACTATGTCAGTATAACTCTATTTTTACCCGACTACTGTTAAAAAAAGGGGTATGAATCTAATTAGCTATTTATGTTTGTATGTGATGTGAGTAAGTTTGTACTCTCATACAGCCTAAACTACTGTGCCGATTGTAGCAAATGAAGTGTATCTGTATGGATATTGATCCAGAGAATTTTCTAGAGGGTATATGACGTCACTAGACCCTTCTCATATCTCAATAATATTTTACAGTTGGTTGATTTATTTTTTATTTCGGTTCATAATCAGTTGCATTTACATGTCATGTTTCAATTAAAAGTAGTATAAACCGTTCCTTTAAGTCATAATTATTCAAAAAGTATCTTTTCCATTCCTCATATAAATGTAGCTTGACTAAAAAAGCAACACAAACTACAAATCGAAAAGTACTTTAATATATTTCCTTTTTTTTCTTAGGCTTCTCGAAAAATCCCTATCAGAGATCCCCAAGCAGTACGCAGTGGCGGCGTGGAGCGTAGAAGCCCCGATAGGCACGCGGCTGGCACAAGACTTCCTCATACAGAACTTCCACCAAGTGTACAACAAATTCACTGAAATGGACGCCTTTACGTTCCCCGCGGTGTTGAGTGGATCCTTCGGGTTTATTTCTACTGCGGAAGAGCTTAGTAGGGTATGTATCATTAAGCTAAACTGTTTTCACTGCCGTGGCACAGGGCTCCCCTCGGTGACGGACTGGGACGTAATGGGAGGGTTGATGGATGTTACAGTGACTTCGATTTTTTGGTTTACAATATGTAACAAAAACCCTGTTGTTCCTTCTACCTACGTTTTAAGAATCGGTTTACTAAGCGATAAAGCAAGTCATTTATAAAAAACTGTTCAATAAAAAAAAAAAAAATATTTAGTTATTAATATTTGTAATGTTTAATCGATTTGTTACCTCTACAATTCTGCATGAAGCGATGACGCGAAATCAGAAGTAGATAGAACGTTCCCGCCCTCTCTTTGATCGGTGCCGCCGCGCCGCCGATTATTTACCTATTTTTCTACACAAGTTCGTGACCTTGTCAGCTGTTGTTTATCAGTATCACTTTAACGAATTAATCTTTGAAAATCTTGGTTTACACAGTATTTTTAAGCACAATTGATAATTGTTAAAACTACATTTAACACTTCACTACGTTAAAAAAAAACAAATTCGCCGCGTCTGTCACATAAAACCCGATGTACCTATTTACACTTTAATGCATTAATTTATTATGATATCTACTTGACGGCCACGGAGTTGCTGTTCGATATGACCACCTTGTACCTCTACACTTCTTGGCTCATAGTTGGAAGGAAGTAGTGATTGGACGCGACAATAGTGAAATGGGTGCTGGCCATCTTCTTTGAGTACTCTCCTAACGCGCATAATGATTTACTCCGAGTTCGTGTCCCACTGAGCGTGTACTACTGGTAGAGTCTGCGTGCTTCTGCATAATTGCAGTCACATTTCCGAAGACACATCAACATATTAAAATATTCTACGTTAGAATAAGACATTGTCAACGTTTACGTAAACAAACACAAGTCACTAGGCACTAGTCACGTAGGTCAGCAATAACGTCCACTCGGAAGAAAGCTGCGCGGGAGACTAAGGAAGTGCTTCGCAGGGAGACGGGTGGCGGGGCGGCGGGACCTTTTGGCGGCACCTTTTGTCGCATTCAAAGAAAGCCGCTAGTAGCTAGTAGGTTATTTAGCGAAATAAAGATGTACTTGTAAAATCAGATACTCTAAACATTTTTTTGAATGTGTCGATTTTAATAGTTATTTGATTTTGACCTCTCGACTAGCCAATGCTTAATTTTTTTTAATTATAATTTCATCAATGTTCTGCTTATAGGTAAATGTATACGTTCCTAAAAGGAACAACAGGGTTTTTGTTACATATTGTATACAGGGTGAATTTTTGAGACGGGGCAGTAAGTGCTCGGGTACCTGAACCGTTGTAGCTACAAGAAAACGGTCTTAGGAGACTGTCCCCAACTTTTTGAGACATTTTGATCTACATTCACAGATTTTGATAAAAAATTACAGTCAGCAAGAAAATGAACAATTATCAAAAAACTTTTTTATGCCAGTCGATCCTGTTTCTTATAAGGATCGACTATGTACGACGACTATCAGACCGACAGTGAATTAAGTACTAGAAAATTCAGAAATCGCTAAACCTTTTTCATACATTGCGTAGGAAAGAAACTCAAACTTAACAAAAAGTTTAAACTTCGAACTAATACGTGTTATAGATTTATTTGCTTTAAGAACAAGATAGTTTGTTACGTGTGATTTCCGACGTTCTGAGAAGAATATTACATACAAATAATTACAAACAATTACAAATAATTTAGAATTTTCAGACTTGTATGTGAAATGTCAAAAAAGCCTGTCGGCTAAAAAAATCAGAAAGCGCAAAAACATTTGTGTATGGAAAAAGATTTTTCATAAGCAACAAACTATCTAGATATTGTTCTCAAACCAAATAAAAACGCTTATTCGTTCGAAATTTAAAGTTGAATCTTGTTGACGTTGCCGAAAATGCGACGTTGCCTGCTCGCGCGGGATGAACGCTCTTAAAAATACGGGAATTACCACTCTGATACCATTGGCTTATAGGTTCAACCAATCACAGCAGCCAACTTAAAATTGGACAGCACACTTGTCAGTTAACATTTGAATACCTAACAAACAAGTTACGTAACAAAGCCCTCTTTCCACCTTCCAGCTAAAAAGCTTCGCCCTCAAACACAAGGAGCAGCTGATGCCGATGTCTCAGACTCTTCAGAAGCTGGTGGACACGGCCACCTTCAGGATCGACTGGGTCAGGAAACACGCCACCGGTATCAGCAAGTGGTTCAAGGATTATGTTTCTGGTACGTAATAATAAGTTTGTAAAGAATTAAAATCTTCCAACGATCTGATATTGATATCCATCTCGTTTGTAGAGTTTCTAATTTAATTTGATCCTGTATAACGAAGCACTAAGAAAGGATTTTTGAAAGTTCATCCCTTAAGACGCTGACAACACCTAAACCGCGGTCACTGTCAGATTGCATAGAAAAGAAAGAGAAGCGCGATGACACAACGCTTGGAATTGATTGCAAAATATGAAGCAATTATCTATTTACTCAAAATTGAGTTGAGTAATCGAAAATAAAAAACAACAAAGTTCTGCATTCAAATAAGACGTTCTTGTTATTAATTAAATACGTAACGTATGTTAATATTTAATGCAGATATTTTGGATTAGAACTCAAGGTAAGAGATTAGTTCGTTAATTTGTATCAAGATTTTTTTTCAAGACGTGTTTTGGTAACAACCAAGTTCTGGGAAATATGTTCAAAATTAACATATATTTTTTCCTCTACCACAAACTATACAGATTAGGTATTTTTTTTTTTCTTAAGAGAAGCCTATTTTGGTCAATTGGGTCTTGTCAGCGCCTTAAAGGAAGTTAAATTGAGTATTAAAGTTTGTATGGAATTGTTGGATACGCAGCGTATGAAAATAAGACGCAAATGCAGGTTGAGTATGGAATGAATGTATTTCGAAAAGTCGGTTCCTTTTATTCAAAATCTGTTGCAAAAATTAATACATAGTGGGTACATATAAAAAGTTAGTTTTAAGACGATAATGTAAAATACCGCTACATAATCAGCCTATAATGTTCCCACTGCTGGGACACAGGCCTCCTCTCGGTGAGAGGGACTGGGCCGTAACCGACCACGCGGGCGGCATCCAGTGCGGGTTGGTAGATGTCACATGTCTTCGAATGTTTGGTTCTAGCACATGCCGGTTTCCTCACGATGTTTTCCTTCACCGTTTTGAGAGCAGTGGTGATGAAATAATTTACACAAAGTATAGCGCCTGTCTGGGTTCGAACCTACGGCATACAACTCGTATGTCGCGGCCGTTACCACTGGGCCACCAGATGAGGAGTATATTCCGCTACAGGAGTATATCATTTTTGCGGATGGAAAATCCCATCGAGCACACGGCTTGTTTAAAATAACTCTTTATCAGTATTTGCTGCAGACCATTAATTTTAATTTTATCCCTACAGGTAAATCCCCACTATCACAAGTAACTCCCCTCCCACCTCCAATCGCTCGCTCAGACAACACAACGTCTGACGTCACAGCTCCCCCTGACGTCACTACCGCTTCGACCAACGTCACCACGGCCGCGACCGACGCTCCTGTGGCCAAGTAGTGTGCACACCCCACTTGTAGGTACATGTAGTGGAGAGTTAACGTTCCTATGTAGATAGATGTTGGTAAAGGGTTGAGGCTCCGCATTCTGAAAGTTGGCAACGTCGGAATATAGGATAGCTGTCAAATAATAACCCTGTTCTGATTACCTGTTTTGATTAATTTGTCAATATTGCTGGATGCAAATATGAAATATCGCTTTAGAACGATACTGAACTACTACACTACTTTGAGCTGAACTAAAATATTGATTATGAAATGAAATAATTCATATTGTTACACTGAATATTTCGTTATAAATAAACTCAAACCTTCTTCCCATAGGGGTACGCAGTAACTATAGAACGACACCTGCTACGCTCCTTACTCCTTTTGCATATTTCGTTTAATATGTAAAAAAAGTTTTTAGAAACTTTCAAAATTATCGTTTTACAACTAAAACTGTTAATTTAGGGTTATTATATTATATTTCAGTGCATATAGTGCAGTAAAATATAATATAATAACACAGCGATATTTCATATTTCCATTTTTATTAATAAAAACAGGTTAATATTTGACAGCTATTGGCGACGTTGCCAACTTCTAGTATGCACGCTCTTAAGTGCAGACCATTTTATTTTAAGAGATGAGAGTCTTCCAAAGTCATTTAATTTGCCATGCCGAATATTATTGTCTTCTAGAGTGGTTTTAATACACCAGTTTCAATTAAAGTCATTTTAATTCCTTATGCAATTGTGAACCTTAGTTTAAGTGAATAAAGTAAAGTTTTAATTAATTCATTTCAATGGTCTGTGCTGAACCTTTGGCGGGTGTAAAAGTCGAAATGACACCACAGTTGTGATAAGTTGCGGTTACCGCTTTACGTCAGATGAACAACCAGGAATTTACGTGGCATACTTAAATAAACCAGATAACTAGTAAAAAGTGATCCATACATAAATAAACCAGATATCTAGTAAAAAGTGATCCATACATAAATAAACCAGATATCTAGTAAAAAGTGATCCATACATAAATAAACCAGATATCTAGTAAAAAGTGATCCATACATAAATAAACCAGATATCTAGTAAAAAGTGATCCATACATAAATAAATCAGATATCTAGTAAAAAGTGATCCATACATAAATAAACCAGATATCTAGTAAAAAGTGATCCATAACTAAATAAACCAGATATCAAGTAAAACTGATCCATGATCATGTAACTCTTTTAACGTTCATAATATCCATCCAACTTAAAATACCTAAGGAACACCTTGACAAAGTTAGAATCTACGGCCCAAACGAATATAATCTTAAAATTAAATAAGAAAAAAAAACAAATATTCTAATTCAAACGCAGCCAGAGAGGCAACGAGTTTCAACGAAAAGTTGAAACACATTGTGGTAGTTAAAATAGTATGAATTAAAATCTTGTAAAAATAGAGCTTACTATTGGTCCAGCTCGATTCAAACTTGATGGTGGCTCTGAAGTACGGTACTCACTGTGCAGTACCGCACCTTTCACCCCCGCTGACATGTGAATTTGTTACTGCGCAGCGACTCACCTCATGTTCCGAGCCGCCAAAGTTGTTTGTCAAAAGAAATATTATTAATTTTATCTCTCAGTATACCTAAGAAGCGAACTAGTCGCTAAAATATACGTCACCCTTATTAAAAAAACAAACCCTGTCTTCCTTTTTTTTATTCTAATTTCAAAGTTTTATCTATAGTTTCCTAAGCTTTTACGTATAATCGTATGTGCAATACACAATATGAATAAATTCGATAGGTATTACATTTGCACCCACTTTGTAAAAAGCTCTTCCTCAGACAAATTCACATACTCTCGTATTATTACTTCTCTGTAATCAAGACAGTATGTTTGATATTTGAAACTGACGAAAATATATGTAAATAAAATTAAGCATAATCGATAAAGTAAAAACTCAATAATCGCTACGAGTATCGATTCTTTTTAGTGCAAATTATTTTCTGAATCGATAGTTTAAGTCTCCTGTTTTTAAATAAATGTATTTTCTCTAATTCTACGCTTTTATGTATTGCTATGAACTTTTAAATACTTAGGGTATTATTTATTAGTGTAATTTTAAAGTGTGTATTTTATAATATTTGCCAAATTAGATAGTGCATATGTGGAGCTAAAGCTAAATACATAATGTCACAAAAAAAAAACTATTTTATTAGGATATATTATTCGACAAAATCATTGTACTTATTGATTAATTTTAATTAAGAATATTGATAAATTATTTTTTAAATATTCAAAATGTTGGTTTTGTATTTATGCATCACGTTTTAGAATTATATTCCGGCCGCTGAGAGAATGCGTTTTGACACCTGTCAGCTGTACAAGATAAGGATAAAGTTTAAATTCGTAAAACACGTATTATTTTGTATTCTGCTGAAAGGTTTCAGGAACGCATTCTCTCGTCGGTTGGAGATTATTACAATTAAATATATTTTATGTTACCATAATTATGTGTGGCCATACTATAAAATTATGATCTAAAAACTAGATCTGTCTAAGAAATACGCACAAGATTTTAACTAAGCTTTGTTGAATTGTTGTCTATTAAGGCCAAATGCCGTAACAGCTAAATCTGTAACGATAGCGTAAACACGTTGCACGTAGCCGTCTATAGTGAACCTAAGAATAATCAAAAAGTAAATTGTGAAAAAATAAATAAATTCAATCCAAAATGGAAAGTTTTGAGTGTCGGTATAACAATTTTAGTACGTAAGATTGTTGGGAAAATATTGTTTGATGGAATAGCGTTGGATGGAGTTGCCATAGAAATATATTGATAATAAAAAAAACTAATAAATAAATATGAAATGTTTCTAAAAAATAGTACATGATACCATTTATATAAATATAGTTAACAAAGTAGAGTTCTAAACGAAATGTTCGATAAATGATTTAAAAAATAATACGCACAACCTTAAGAGTTTCACTCTAGGGATAAATTATGCGAAGTTACGTATAAGAATACCATTATAAAATACGCCTTACATTCCTTTGTCGTTTGTATTTATTCAATACAGTTGGCAACACAATCTAATTAAAAATCCTATGTTTAAACCTACTTTTAATCTACCTAGAAATAAATGTATCAACGTGTGCTGTGTACTTTTATACCTCTGAAAAACTAGAAAAAGTTTGAATTAATTGGCTTGCTGACTGTAGGCCTACCCACATTATTATTTATATAATTGTTCCTATTTATAATTTGAAACCACTCGAATTTAGATAATCTTATTTGTTAAAATGTATTTGTCTAAACTTCTATTATAAGTGTTTGCATGTGAAGGCTTAATGTTGAATAAATAATTTAATTATTATACAAGTATTTTATTACATCACTTATAAGGCTTAGTAGGAAATATACATATATTATATATACTCATCCCTTTTTCCATGGGGGCTATCTATTTCTTCTCTACTGTCTACATTTCTCTGTAGAAAACTGTCAATTGCCTACTCAGAAACGTCATTTTTGTCTACTCTCCCATCGACAAAACGCTTCTCTGCGGTTCTCGCGATAAGCTCGCTGCTACCATCCTTACATACTTGTTCAACTGTCTCCTAATGAAATACAACAAAATTTTAATATAATTAATTACATATCCAAATTACAAGATGATTATTAACATTAACTAAATTAAATTAAAACTAAGTTAAGCCTAAAAAAGGCCCTCGGGGCATTGTACCGAGGATGCTGGCGGCATTTCCTCGCTGAATTGCAATGCTGATGCGTTGCGCGAGAAAGCCGCCAGCTTTTCGGTCACCAGTTACATCAACTAGACGTTTCGCGATTTCCGCAAATAACTTATGCGCACTGGGACCCCACGGACCGAGGGTCTCGACGCCAAAGGGCACAAAGTTGTACTCTCTGCCAAGGGCTCCATATTTAATAATTTTCAGATTTTCGGCATTTTCTGCCGCTGCACCCGCTTTAGAAGTAGTCCGTTGGAGGACGGTGCCAGTGTGTCTACACAGGTAGCGTCCCACACAAGCATCCGTCCCAAACTCCACGGGACCAAAGACACACCATCAGGTCTTTTGCCATCATCTCTGACAATGCCAGTCGGCTCAAGAAGAGCAGGCACATTGATGCTGGCAAGAGACCGGCGGATTATGTCATTAAGTGTCGCATGTCTTGATATAATATAATTATATCAATATAAATACAGTTCTGCACCAATCAGAACACGGCTTCATTTCTGTTTGTGAGTCAATCATGACTCATCGTCTGCCTTTTACCAACTTGGGGTCGGCTTCCAGTATCACTATCTATTTGACCGCCACAACGCAGTTACTGGGTAACATGATACGCTTTGGGAAGGCTGGTTGGGTTTTGACTACCCATATTGACTGTCATAGATCTACGAATGACAGCTGGAACTTATACACGAAAAAATCTGTGAATACAGGCTGTTCTAAAATCGTGGTATTCTTAAATCATAGAATTTACCACTAGATGGCGCTAGAGAAGTGCATTTTGTACACACTCATCAGTATTCCCCTAAAAATTACTTGTACCGCGTTTATACAATTGGTAAATTTAACTTGATGGAAATATAAGTTCATTAAACAATCGCCAAGCAAAAATAAAGCTTTAATATAGTATAAAATCGGTTTATAGAACGAGAGAACATCAAACTATCCGTACCTTTAAATCTATGGATAGGGCTTAAAATAAAACGAGATCATCACTTACTGTGATTGCATTTATATGTACACACATATAATATGTAAACTACACTCGATACATTCTCGATCCCTCTCGCATGCCACGTCATTTTCCCTCCCTATCATAAAGTATGGCAGCACCGACCATCAGCGCGAAAATCAATAATCTGCTTGTAAACAACTCGAACCAAATGTAGGGCAAACAAGTATCCCTAAACAATTTTCATATTCCGCAATTATTGTTTCGTGTAACCGTTTCATTTAACCACATTTTAGTTCTTAGTGAGTGTAAAATAATTTTGCAAAAATGGATACAGCGAATGTTGGATATTCTTATCATTTGCCATCAGGCGGCTGGAACTATAAGATTCGTAACACATTGTCGCAATTCAGTGATTTGTTCAGCGAATTTAATAAATATATCGCGCCCGCATATCATCACGATCGATGTGAAAGGTATTTTATAGTTATATTTTTTACAGTTTTTTACTGCAGTACCTAACAATGTAACTGCGTAATTGAATATTTACATATACCTTCCCCTATATCTAAAACAGGATTATTTTAGAATGGGGGTTATATTTATGGCATATTTTTATATAAGTGTATCCATTATCTAGTTCATTGTAGTTACCATTAACTATTTTGTTTTGTTTTTTATTTTTATTAATACGAATTTGACTTTTGATTACTTAATTTTATCTCCACTAAGTATCTATATTTAATATTGTTTTAATATATATTTTCAGGTCTGTTCAAATGAGAATATATTCGATGCACAAAGGGGAGTTTGTGATGGTATTTATTGCGTTTTTCGCTTGTTTCGGTTTAGGAGTATTTATAGGACTGGCAGGTAAGACATTTTACATTTTATTAGTTACGCATGGTAATTTTTATCGGTTTTTTTGCCTAAATATCTGACGACCTACCGCGCAGCTTTTCTTGATTTAAGTATATTGAAATTAGCGATTAAAAAGTCAAAGAGATTATTATAAACGTGCCGAAATTACGTCTTGAAATATCTACTGGTGTAAATTAGATTGGAGTACTCTGAAAACTAATTAGTTACCTATATTTTTTTTTAAATAATAGAGCAGCTCGTGGCTAAGTATCCATGTATTGTGCTAGTGGTGCCGATTCCCTTGGTCACAAACTAAACTAAGTTTAAGTTCAGTACATCCTTTTCTTTCTATTTCATTAAGAAGAGGACAGAAGATAAATTTTAGTTTAGTCCTGTCAAATTAATCCCCGCCCGTCACTACTCCATACAAGTTTAGACGTGATTAAAAACTTGCCTACTAAAATTACGTCAATTTACGTCAAGCGCTGATTAATTTGACAGGACTAAGCTAAAATTGATATTTTGTCCTTTTCTTAATGAAATAGAAAGAAAGGGATGCACTGAACTTAAACTTAGTTTAGTTTGTGAACAAGGGAATCGGCACCGTGTGTTGTGCTATGTCTTTTGTGTGCACTGAATGTTTTATCTATCTATCTCTATCTAAGTAATAACAGCCGCACGGGTCGATCCATCAGGTTCAGTTACGCTTGCTGGGTTTGGTCCGTGGATGGGTGAACCTCTACGGAGAGGAAAGCATGTTAAGCCGTTGGTCCCGGCTTTCTTTCGTAGATCTTAGACAGTCGTTACGGGTCGTCAGAAGCCCGAAAATCTGACAACCAGTCTTACCAAGGGGTATTACCCAGTTACTAGGTTGTGGAGGTCAGATAGGCAGTCGCTTCATATAAAATACTGGTATTCAGCTCTAGTTAGACTGGAAGCCGACTCCAACATAGTTGGGAATAGGCTAGGCAGATTGATTGATTTTTTTCCTAATAATATTACGTAGGTATCTACTCAAATTTTAGCGATTTTATACTTTATTTTTTTGGTGGGAAATTATCAAATAACTTCTCCCGCTCTGGCCGGAGCGGGAGGGTGTGTCAGACTCTTACTGACTAAACCCCACCCGTGTTCCTTCCGTTGCCTGTCTTGCCAGGGGCCTCCGTAACCCTTTCGGACTTTCCCGCGACCCCGTAAATAATACTTTTAATTCAAATTTACCGCTAATAATAAATGCGCAATCATAAATAGGCATTATTAAAATCCGGTATAATTATTTCATTAGGCACTCTTTCCAATAAACTGTAAGTAGGTAAATATTTAAATCATCTTTTAATTAAAGTATTCAATTGCGATACGTAAATGAGTTTGCATCGGAACGAGCGGTAGGCACGATATTTTTATAATATACGACTCCAATCAAATTATTCCTGAGTTCCCCATAGGTTTTAGTTGAGTCTAGTGTTCCACTTGGATCTCTGAGCAGCGCCTCGACAAGTCGACTTCTTTCCCCAACAACTCCACTCAAAATGAAAAAGAGAAAAAGAAAGAAAGATAAGGTTAAACAACGGCTGCACTTCCTCCCACTAAAAGTGCACCTCACTAACATCAGAGGGTTGCACTCCAATCTCGATCCGGTCCATCACCACCTTGAGACCGAGAAGTCGCACCTGTTTTTCCTAACGGAGACGAAGATAACAACCCCGTCGGACGTGGCGTACCTCAACTACCCGGGTTACTCTCTTGAACACAAGTTCAAGAAGCAAGCTGGGGTCTGTGTGTACGTCCGCGATGACATTTGTTGTCGTCGTCTCCGTTGCTTTGAGAACTCGGGTTTTTCTGCCATATGGCTACTTGTGGACTCTGGCGTGGAGAAATTTCTCTACATCGGCGTTTACCGATCGCACAGCGGTGACCAGGAGACAACAGCGCTCTTTAATTTCCTCGTGGAGACGACTGACGTCACCCAGCAACGGTACCCAACAGCGAAGCTCGTTTTTCTGGGGGACTTCAACGCCCATCATAAAGAATGGTTGTTCCCGTACCAGAAAACTGACCATGCTGGGTTAGAGGCGCGCAAGTTTGCTATTACGTTAGATCTAACCCAGATGGTGAATGTGGCAACGCGGGTACCGGATGTTGACGGCCATACACCCAATTGTTTGGACCTTCTGCTGGCATCTGATCCGGACAATAATTCAGTGTCGGTCTCAGCCCCGCTGGGAACGTCCGACCACTGTCTGGTGAAAACCGTATCGACCTGATCTCCACCAGATGAGAGTCCTAGAGGCACGAGACGAGTGTGGCGATACGGGTCAGCGGACTGGGATGAGATGCGGCACTTTTTTGCGTCTTATCCATGGCGGCATGTGTGCTTCTCTTCGGGTGACCCCTCGTGCTGTGCAGACGAGGTTGCGGACGTTATTCGGCAGGGAATGGAGTATTTTATTCCATTCTCCGACATCCCACTCGGCCATAAATCCCGGCCTTGGTATAATGCAGAGTGCGCCCACGCTGAGGCCCGAAAAGAGTCTGCCTACCAAGCCTGGGTCAAGGCCCGCGTCCGCAAAGTTAGAGCTCGTAGGGTTCGCGCGAAGAAGAGAGCCTTTAACACTGCCGCCAAGTCCTGCAAGCGGGTTTTACGAGAGGCACGTTTTGGCCATGTCGGACGTATTGGGGCCAAGCTGGCATCGCACCCTCCGGGTAGTAAACAGTTTTGGTCCCTGTCTAAGGCGGCCGAAGCGAATTTCTGTCGTCCCACTTTACCTCCAATGCTGAAACCTGATGGGTCGCTGGCCCACTCCGCAAGTGAGAAAGCAAATTTATTTGCATCTCTCTTTGCAAGCAATTCACGTCTGCACGCTGGCTCCAAGCAACCACCTACAGTACCTCATTGTGACTCCTCGATGACGGAGATCGCAGTTCACATTAGAGAGGTCCGAAAAGTATTGTGCAGTCTAGACGTGAACAAGGCCAGCGGGTCTGACGGCATTCCGGCGAGAGTGTTGAGGCAGTGTGCGCCTGAACTGTCTCCTGTGTTGACACGTTTGTTCCGCCTCTCTCTTAAGAAAGGAACGGTACCAAAATCCTGGAAGCTTGCAAATGTACAACCAGTGCCCAAAAAGGGCGACCGTGCAGACCCTGCCCATTACCGTCCGATCGCCATTACCTCCATTCTGTGCAAAGTTATGGAAAGGGTACTGAACAGTAAGTTGCTGACCTACCTCGAAGACAATGATCTCCTCAGTGACCGTCAATATGGCTTTCGCCGGGGACGGTCAACTGGTGATCTTCTTTTGTATGTCACGCACTGCTGGGGCGAAGCCATCGAGAAACATGGCGAAGCACTTGCTGTATCGCTTGATATCTCGAAGGCTTTCGACAGGGTCTGGCACGCTGGTCTGCTCAGCAAGCTTCCTGCTTATGGCATCCCAGCTGGTTTTTGTAGCTGGATATCAGACTTCCTTAGTGAACGGTCGATCAGAGTAGTCGTTGACGGCTGCTCCTCTGACCTTATGGCTATTGATGCCGGAGTTCCTCAGGGGTCTGTTCTCTCTGCAACTCTTTTCCTGCTGCACATCAATGACCTACTACAGACTGGTATTGTTGGGTACGCGGACGACAGTACTGTTTCAGAGAGATACTTGTCCAGCGCAAAAACCAACGGGGCCGCAGTTCGTTCCTTGAGAGAGGCCTTGGTAGAGCGGACAGAGTTGACGTTAAGCCTTGTCTCCCAGTGGGGTGATGATAATCTGGTCACTTTTAACGCCACCAAAACACAGGCGTGTCTTTTTACCACAAAAAGGAGTCGTTTCGACCTGACTCCTACTTTTCGGGGTACATCGGTTCCTGTAACTGATCGGCTCGAGCTCCTAGGCAAGGAGTTGACATCTAACCTCAACTTCGGCGCCACCATCGAGTACAAAGCCCAAACTGCGGCCAAGAAACTGGGCATCCTAAATAAGGTGAAGCGATACTTTACGCCTGGACAGCTTTTGACCCTTTATAAAGCGCAGGTCCGATCCTGCATGGAGTATTGTAGCCACCTTTGGGATGGCTCGGCTAAATACCAACTTGCCGCGCTTGACTCGGTGGAACGCAGAGCTAAGAGGCTCATTGGCGACGTAAATCTGGTGGATGCCAAGCTTCACAGTTTGGCCCATCGTCGCAAGGTTGCCTGCTTGTCGGTCTTCTATAGATTGTACTTCGGAGAGTGTGCCCAAGAACTCCACGACCTCATTCCACCGGCCCCCTTCTATTATCGGTCATCTAGGCGCACTTCAGGTTACCATCCCTTCCTGGTGGCTATCCCACCAGCTCGCACTAAGCGTTTCCAAACTTCTTTTATAATGCGCACAGCAAAGGAATGGAACTCTCTGCCTGCGTCTGTGTTTCCGAACGCATACAACCCTAATCTCTTCAAAGTGAGAGTGAACAGGCTTCTTCTGGGTAAGCTCGCTCCATCGTCGACTTTGTTTCTGTCACCTCTGACATAGACTAAGGTCAAGAGCAAACCCATCACAAATAAAAAAAAAAAAAAAAATTCCTCATTTCCTCCTATTGGGAGGAACCGAGGAATCAATTTAGCACCCCATAACAGCAGTCTTTACCCTAAAAACTAAACATCAATACCTAATTTAAAAAAAGTTCTTAAAAGGGAAATGTTTATTCCTCTAAAAACTTATTCACCTTGTAATGATGTACTTTTTTTTTAATAAATGTGCCTTTAAAACAGAAACTCTCGTCGAGAAAAGTCTAGAAAGTTAAAAACAGGCATTTATTATATCAGAGAGTCCATTAATATTTTTTTAGGAGTTCAAATTGGAAATTAATTGAGATTCGATTAAATACATCATAAAAATATGTCTATTTTAGGGCCATCACCAACTATGACGACCTCAATCACAGCCTCCTCCGTGCTGACGAACGGTAGCACTATATACCAGGGCCCGTTCCACCTGCACAGCAAGGCCTTAGGTCTTCGTGCGCAGCAACTGTGGCTCATGGCGGAAATACTCACTAACAATGATGACGGTAAGACTCTGGTCTCTAGCACCCTATACCGGATTATATAGAGCACTATATACCAGGGCCCGTTCCATCTGTACAGCAGGGCCTTAGGTCTCTGTGCACAGCTACTGTGGCTCATGGCGGAGATACTCACCAACAATGATGACGGTAAGACTCTAGTCTCTAGCCCCTTATACCGGACTTTAAAGAGCACTATATACCAGGGCCCGTTCCGCCTGCACAGCAAGGCCTTAGGTCTCTGTGCACAGCAACTGTGGGTCATGGCGGAGATACTCACCAACAATGATGACGATAAGACTCTAGTCTCCAGACTGTATTGAGCACTATATACCAGGGCCCGTTCCTCCTCCACAGCAAGGCCATAGGTATCTGTGCACAGCAACTGTGGCTCATGGCGGAGATACTCACCAACAATGATGACAGTAAGACTCTAGTCTCTAGCACCTTATAGCGGACTGTATAGAGCAATATATACCAGGGCCCGTTCCTCCTGCACAGCAAGGCCTTAGGTCTACGCGCGCAGCAACTGTGGCTCATGGCGGAGATACTCACCAAGAATGATGACGGTAAGACTCTAGTCTCTAGCCCCTTATACCGGATTATATGTATAGAGCACTATATACCAGGGCCCGTTCCGCCTGCACAGCAAGGCCTTAGGTCTCTGTGCACAGCAACTGTGGGTCATGGCGGAGATACTCACCAACAATGATGCCGGTAAGAATCTAGTCTCTAGCCCGTTATACCGGACTATATAGAGCACTATATACCAGGACCCGTTCCTCCTGCACAGCAAGCTCTTAGGTCTTCGCGCGCAGCAACTGTGGCTCATGGCGGAGATACTCACCAAGAATGATGACGGTAATACTCTAGTCTCTAGCCCCTTATACCGGACTATATAGAGCACTATATACCAGGGCCCGTTCCGCCTGCACAGCAAGGCCTTAGGTCAAAACCTAGGTCACACCCGCTGACCTAGGTTAGTACCTAGGTCAGCGGGTGTGCAAGCCTGTGTGGTATAGTATATAGTATAGTTATATAGTATGACTGACAACGCCAACCCGTCAATAGGGCTCTCGTCACTCGTGGCGGTTAGAGTGACAAATGAATTAAGTTAAAAGGGGAGCAGTTGTGGCTCAGTGGCAACGGCCGCGACTTACGAGTTGTACTCGTAGGTCGTAGGTTCGAACCCAGACAGGAGCTTTACTTTGTGTAAATTCTTACATTACCACACTGCTCGCAAACCGGCAAAGGAAAACATCGTGAGGAAACCGTAATGCCTTAGAACCAAAAAATCGATGTCACGTGACATCTACCAATCCGCACTGGGCCGGCGTGGTGGATTAAGGCCCACTCCCTCTCACCGAGAGGAGGCCTGTGTCCCAGCAGGAACATTATAGGCTGATAATGGGCACCAGATGCAATTACAAACCTGTCCGGTCAAACGGTTTTAGAAATATTACCGATATTTTCAATGTTATTGTAACCGTCATTTCAAAACTTAATAACAAGCAAATGGTTTCTATTTTTCAGAGGAGATATTCGATAAGAGCTTCCAAGTTAGTATTTCAATAGAAGGCGTGTTGGCAGACCATAGCACGGAAGAAATATTGTCCGAAGCTGACGCTCGTAATAGGTAAGACTTATCACAGTTTATTAGTTATAATTTTAACTTGTCTATAAGCAGATGGTTGGGAAGAGAGATTAGGTGTAGGAAAAAAAGACGAAGATTATTAAAATTGGTCATGGCGAAATCTTTAAACAATCTTCTATATTATCTTATACCAACTTCCCATTCGGTGCAAGCCAAGAACCCCACAACTATATATTATATCATATCTTACCAAAGGCTGAACGTCACACAGTGGAAGTTTCATTGTTAAATTGTTGTTCAGTGTCACGGGTGGTGGGAGGTGTTAATATGTACAGATAGTACAATCCACGAAGGCGCGCCCCACTATTCCTCCTAACCGTTTGTTGATGTTTGAGTGTTATCGGTACACACTAATTACCTATGAGTGCACACGCACACTACAATGAATAGACTAATCAGGAGAGAGCGTCATGGTCAAAGTGAAAGATGCTCTACTTCAATTTTATATTTTTTACCCGACCGCAAGGAAAAGGTTATGTTAATTTAATTTTTAGGTGTGGATATTTTATGTGATTATTAATTAATATCGATAATATTACTATTTTTATAATAGGAGGTAATAATAGACATAAATGAAATACGGAAATAGTTTTATTGAACTTTATTGAGAAATGAAAATCGTCAATCACTCGTTTCAGAAATATCTGATTCAGAGTCTGATGTATCACCGACATTTACAATAAAACTAAAATCAAGATCACAATGTCTCATGTATTCGTCTTCTATTTTTTCCACGTGCTGACAAGTATTGAACCAGACATCTTTATTTACTCGATCAAATGCTTCATTTAAAATGGGCATAATCGAAGTGTAATTTTGATTGATATTGCGGCTAGCAACGTCGTTTTTTACAATACCCCAAATGTTTTCGATTGGGTTTAAATCTGGATGATAAGGTGGTAGCCGAAGCACTGTGAATCCATGTTCTTTCGTCAACTTTGTACGTGCGGAAGTTTTCTTTGTTTTTTAATATAAGGTCATAAAGTTCAGGTTTTTTGTAGCTTGGTTCAAAATGGATATTTTTTGCATTCAGCCAAGTCTGCATGACTAATTTGTTGGAGTTGGATGTTGGTATTTTTTCCGAACTAGTATTGTGATAGGCTGCATTATCCAAGACTACCACGGCATCATTTGCGAGATTTGGTATTAGTTTCTCCTTTAGCCACTTTAAGTAATTTTCTGTGTTCATGTTATCGTGGTAGTCTCCGGATTTAATCTCTGCTCTGTATGTCAACAACGCATTTGGTACGAAACCCTCTGCACTTCCGCCATGTACTATAATTATGCGCACTCCTTTTGTTAAGTTTTGTTTTATTGCTGTTTTAGAACTTTTTTCGGCCCAAGACTTTTTTTGCACGTGGTTGGTATGAATATATGATTCATCTGTGTAGACTATAGGTCTACCTGCATTGCGAAAAGACTTTACCTGTTTTAAATATTTCAATCTTAGCATTTGAATATCATGTTTTTCGGTTAGCACCTTCCTGTTATTCTCAGTTTTTCTCCATTTATAACCAACTTCAAGTAACAATGTTCTTAGAGTTGTTATACATCCATCAAATTGTATACGGTCTTTCCAAGCAATATTAAGTCGTGATAATGTTGGAAATTGACGATGTTCTATATGATAGTTTTGGATAGTTCTTCGGACTACACCAATATCAAATTCGTCAAAATTAATTTTTCGTGGTCTTACCCTTCTCTTCTTCATAGGTGATGTAAAAATAGAAGCACTTCTGTATACTAAATTCGAATGCGACGTACTCGCTTCATTTTCAGACTCAATATCCGCTTCCGTAGTCGGCTCTGTTGTACGCTCCGCACTTGGGGCTATAGGAACTATCGCATCCGTTTCCATAGTTATATTCGATTCCATAGCAGGTACTGTAGTTTGCTTCATTGTATTAGTATATTCCTTTCTTTCGCGTAGAATTCTAGTCACTGTGCTTTCAGATACTCCAACAGCCTGTGCGGTTCTCCATCGCGCATCAGTGAGTCTTTCTGCATAATTTTTACTTGCTTCTTTTTTCATAAAATAATAAACTTTAGAAATAATTTCTCTTGTCTAAAATAAAAAAAATATCAAATAGTTTTACTTATTTTTAAAAATGAAATGAACACTACTATTACTAAAATTTGCTATTTATTAAAATTAAATTACTTTCGTTAGCTTATTTCATGTGTTTTAGTAACTGCAAACTTCTTTACATACCTGGCTTTTAAGAACAACACGCTGAGATTTTCTCGACATTTTAAAAATATATAAAGTAGAGCAACTTTCGTGACGAGTCTGGATTTTCGCAGCATACAGTGTAGTATTCGTGTGCATCGAACCGCTGACGGTTCGCGACTGCCGCTCGGAGCAAACTCCCCGCACCCCGCGATCCCCTCAACCGAAAATTGGTGGGGCGCGTCTTCGTGAATTGCACTATCTGTATATACCTGCATTTTTTTTTTGGAACGAAAATCTTTACCTCGTCTTGCGATAGGAGTTGACAGGTAGAAATCATCAAATGAAAAAAAACGTTATGCCCCTCCATGAGACCTTCTCTCTCTCTCCCTCTGCCTCTTTCTATTATAGATAATAGAAGAGATAAATGAATACGCGTTTTTAATACAGAGGCATCTAGTATAAGTTTTTAGAAGCTCTCATAAAGTTACCACACACTTATTTTCTTCTATTTCAGGACCCAACACCTAAAGTGCAAGAAACGTGTTTGTGACGAGGTGATGATCCTTCACATCTTGTGGCTGGACTACACGCACTATGTATTTAATATTAACTTTTTTGGACTCAAGGAGTTCCACCACCGATATATTATTAGAGACATTATATTTTACGTGAGTATCGAGAACAAAGGCTGGCAAAGTTCAGTAATTTTCTAAAATTTCATCATGCAACACTAGAGGTGGTAGGCCATTTTGAAGTAAGGATATTTTAGAGTTCCCATTGATATACAGTTCAGCGTCATCAGAGCAAGCCAAGTAAATACTAGCAAGGTGATATGGAGGCTTTTTGGGGAAACCGGGAGGAGAAGCAGCAGACAGAGTTTCTGCTGTGGAAGAATACAACAGAGAATCTAGGCCTATCCAACTTTTGGACAAAGTAGGCCAAAATAATAACTTCTGAAGATTTTGGATATGTCGAAAACGATTTAGGGCAGAATTCATGAGAGGGTGAACGCCTACCATAAACGCATCACAGCTTTTTAAATATCATCATCATTACAGCTGAAAGATGTCCACTGCTGGACATAGGCCTCCCCCAAGCACCGCCACTTCGACCGGTTCCGTGCTTCCCACATCCAGCGTATTCCTGCGGCCTTCACAAGGTCATCAGTCCACCTTGTAGGCCTTTCAACGCTACGTCTTCTGGTACGCAGCCATCTGTTCTGCGAGCAATGTGCCACTTAAGTTTGGCTATTCTTCGGGCTATGTCGGGTACCTTGGTTCGCCTGCGGACCTCTTCATTTCTGAATCGATCGCGTAGGTAAACTCCAAGCATAGCTCTGTCTATTGCTCTTTGGGTGACGTTAGCCTTCCAATAAGGCCCATTGTGAGCGACCACGTTTCAATGCCATAGGTCATCACTGGCAACACACACTGGTCAAAGACTTTCGTCTTGAGACACTGCGGTATGTGGGACGAGAAGATATTGCGAGACATCCCGAACGCTGCCCAGCCGAGTCGGATTAGACAATTGACCTCTTTCTCGAAGTTGGACTTACCTAACTGGACAGCTTGTCCTAGGTAAACATACTCGTCCAAGACTTCGAGTGTAGCATGTCCGATCTTCATGAGAGTGGGTGTTACATGGACATTTGACATGGACATTTTAAGACCCACTCTTTCGGAAGCTCTACTAAGATCCTCCATAGTCTCAGCCATGACAAATATATCGTCGGCAAACCGAAGCTGAGTAATGTACTCGTCATTGATGTTGATACCTAGCCCTTTCCAGTCCAGAACCTTGAAAACATCCTCCGTCCGCCGCAGAAGTATAGGTTTTGAGGTTTGGTCTTGAAGTTGGCCTAACATAGTGACGTTTTCGTACAGACAGCTGAGCCTTTACGGATTCCGGCTTTTCGAGAAGCTGGACGTCGTCAAACCTGCGCGCGAGAATACAACCTTAAAGAAAAGTATCACCACACCTCTGTTCCATACCAGAGGCGTTTTGCGCTCGAGTATGACGGAATCAAACAGCTTCTGGAGGGCCTTGAGAACAGGTTTTCCGCTGGCCTTTAGGAGTTTGGCAGTCATCACCTTGTTATTTCGAGCTGTTTCAGAGCAATCCATACTTATCTCGTACAAGCTGACGTCCGGGATGTCTTCGTTGTAGCGTCGGGTCAATCTAGCTCTTAGGTCGTTTGCCAGATTCATACCGGAGTTACTTGTTGACGTGTATAACTATCCATAGAACCTCTCGATCTCTCTCAACAGCTCATGTTTGGCGGATACGATCCTGCCATAATTGGTCTTCAGTTTCGTAAGATGGCTCCCAATAGACAGATCTCTTGCAAAGACCCTTATTCCGCTCTTTCGCGTCCTTAATGCGGTCTGCATTAAAACGGCGAAGGTCGCTTTTTTAGGACTTAGAGATCCGTCTATTGAACTGGCGCCTCTCCTCCATGAGCAGTATATCAAGATAAAGATCTTAGACCGGACCGTATGGACAGTTTTTACGAATCCATCGTTATAGATTGTCCACGGAGCACCCTAGGCACCTGAAATGATTCTGAAGTTCGTGCTGAAAGCTCTTGGGGTTTTCGATTTGGATCGGTGCTGGGCGGAGCGTAGACTTCTTCAGTCGAGATCTTTCCAGCTTGATATTTAAGTTCAATGTGCCTCTTATCATGCGGTGATCACTTCCGGTTTTCACCACGTTGATCACAAGGACATCATTAAATACTTGCTTCTTTGTCGACAAAATGTAGTCAATCTCATTTTTTGTTGCACCAACAGGGCTTTGCCAAGTCCACTTTCTGTGCTCAAGTTTTCTGAAAAAAGAATTCATCGTAAAGAGGCATTCTTTCTCCATAAAATTGGCCAGTAGGTGACCCCGGTGATTTCGACGTCCAGCTCCAAATTGCCCCACTCGCAGCTCATCCTCGTTTCATTTACCCAGTTTCGCGTTGAAGTCCCCCATGACAACGAGTTGAAGCCCCCCATGACAATGAGTTTTAGAGCCATGGTTCTAGAAATATCCTCATACATGGTCTTCACCTCATCGTCGGGGTGTGACGAGGTTGGGGCGTAAACCTGTACGACCTTCAGCGAATATATTGCGAAAATTGTAAGTATAAGGTACGCCACCCTGGTCGACACGCACTCGATCTTCACCACGTTTCTCATAAAGGACTTATGGACAATAACCTGACACCAACTTCGGGCTGCTGGTCGCTCTCCCGGAAATAGAGCAAGTTCCTGGATTTGAGGGTTATCGAGTCCTCCCCTTCTCTTCGGACTTCAGGTAACCCTACTATACCCCATGATAACCTGTTCATTTCTTCCTCGAGTTCGATGTCTTCTCGTCGATCCGGAGTGTACGCGTGCTATATGTTGCCAGGTCCAGTTTTCGGTGATTGTGATAGCTGGATCTCTTCCGGGGATTTGCACCCCTTGCCTCACTCCCTTTGAAGACCCTGATGATCCTCTGCCTTCCGTCACTCCAGGCGAAGTGCAGGACATCATAAAAGGGCTCCACGCTCGAAAAGCCTCGGTTCGGACGGTATACCAATAAGGTGTATAAACTCCTCCCCGCTCCTCTCAATATGCTCATGACCACCATCTTCAATGGCGCCTTGAGCAACAACATCTTTCCGCAAGAGTGGAAAGAGGTCACTGTTATCCGTACACCTAAGCCAGGCAAGTCCAAGTCTGAGCCCACTAGTTACCACCCTATCAGTCTTCTCAATATCCGGGGTTAAATATACGAGCGGCTTATTTATAAGCGGCTCAAAGACTATGTCGAGGCAATAAGCCTCATCCCCAACGATCGGTTTGGTTTCCGAACCTAACACTCGTACATCCAACAAGTTAACCGCATCGTAGAGCACTTAAGCGCTGGCTTCCAGCATAGAGCGATGACGAGCGTGTTGTTCTTCGACATAGCGAACGCATTCGACAAAGTCTGGGACACCGGCTATATATGCTTTACCAACTCAGAGTGCCTGACCGTCTCGTGCTGATCTTACGAGACTTTTTGTCGGACCGCACTTTCCACTATCGAAGGTTCAGTCTCCTCCCCTCATCCCATTCGTGCGGGAGTGCCTCAGGGATCCGTGCTATCTCCCCTTATCTTCACGCTGTTCACCAGTGACATTCCCAAAAGTAAAAAGGCTCAATTCACTCTATTCGCCGACAACATTGCCATTTACTATACCGGTTGCTGTCAGAACTTTATCGCTCGCACTCTCCAGATCCCGCAAACGTCTTAGGCGCTTAGTTCCTTAGGATATGGAGAATAGAGGTCAACCCCGATAAGAGTCAAGTGGTTCTCTTCTCGAGGTCGCAACGTCTCCCTCCCCCTCCCCAGTCTGATCTCTATGTATGGCAAGCCGATCCCTTGGGAGAAACGAGCCAAATACCTAAGTGTGATCCTTGACCTTCACCTTACCTTCAGTGAACACATAAGGACGGCTCGTTCGCACCCCTCTTTCGCTCTCGGTAGGCTCTCTTTCATATTGACCGCAAACAGCAAATTGACACTCAAGTGCAAATTGCGCATCTACATCGCGGTCATCCGTCCCATCATGACCTAAGCAAGCGTCGTCTTCGCACACGCTAAGCCACACCATCTCTATAGGACGCAGTCCCTCCAGAATCGTTTCCTTAGAAAGGTTTTGGGAGCCCTCTTCTATGTTCATAATTTGGAGTAGATCCAAATTGAATCCAAATTAAATTTAAACTTAGCTCTCAAAATGCCGACCATCCAGCAGTTCATGAAACGTCTTTCAAAGCGTGTCTTCGACTCTGCTATTAAGCACCCTAATCCACTTGCGGCGGCCGCTTTTTAAATATGTCCAAACATAAATAAGAATTAAATGCCGGCTATTTGGTAGGATCTTGAAATCAAAACTAATGAACAAAAAGTAACAACGTGTTTTTATTTGCAGTTCAAAACCTACAATCCTGCTTTTACACAAATGGAGACGTGGTTTAGGTTTATTTTCGTGATGACATCATTCTTCATGACCGTAAGTTATTTTGTTTTTTATAATAAAATAGGTAAACGTCTATGGCCACAAAATAAACTGATGTCAATGTATTGTTATAATCAGAAAAGATGTCAGTGTCTCAGTGTCATCTTCTTGAAATCTACCCTCACTAACCAAAAGCGAGGAGTTTCTTTAGGATTGCAAGCGTGACTTATGGTCCTGGGGTCCTAGGTTCGATTCCCGGGACGGGAAATATGTTATGTGGTTTTTAGTTGTCTGGATTTGTGCCTGATTATGTCTGTACGCTTGTCTGCCTACCCCTTCGAAGATTGAGGTTGATAAGTTATGACATTACCCTTATTTATTATTTTCAGTTCTGGTTCGCTTACATGATGCGAAAATATCCCATGTCCGACTGGTCAATAGAACAGAGATGGATCTACATTTTATTGCCGTCCTTACTTACTTTCAATGGTAAGTACCAATATATGATTATTACCTATACATTTATTAAAATCGTAGCCAAGTCAAAACTGTGCATTAATATTTTTGAAAAAAGTAATAAAATCGTAGCCAAGTCAAAACTGTTCATTGAATATTTTTGAAGAAAAAGTAATAAAATCGAATCCAACTCAAAACTATGCATGGAATTTTTTTTTTTAAGTAAGTCTGAGATCGATTCTAATACTAATAATTATAATAAAATAAAATTATATATATCTCCGTGTGGTCCCGGAATAAGAATATGGCCACCCCATCTCATCCCGTGGGTGTCGCAGGAGGTAGTGATGGGTAACTCGTCAATTTTATTTGAGGTTAAAGGAGTTCCTCACGAGGTACATCATTTGAGCTGAGGAATCGTACAAGGGCGAAACCGGCAGGGGGCGGGGACACTTGACTTTAACTAAAATTAGCACTTTAAAGCTTAATATTACGCAAACGGATCCTTGAATCAAAAAATGATGTTCACAGACCCGCAATATTGAATGGATTATCCAACGATACCCCACACCACGGGATAGAGAACAAAAATATCATCCCCACATTACGTAGTAGGTATCCTAAAAAAAAGTATTTTAGCACTTTGTCGGCGTCTAATACTAAGCGTCTCTGAGCTACAGCGGGACAGACAGACATGGACATAAGACGGACATGGTGAAATTATAAGCGTTCCTTGTTTGCTACGGAACCCTAAAAAGGAGACAACTGAAGATAGCGTGTTTGCAAGAGACGAAGTGGAAGGATGAGCGAAGGCTAGACAGATAAGAGTGGAAGCGATGGCAAGCAAAATGGTGTGGGTAGGTATAGTTTTGAATAGTCCGTTGAAAGAATGTGAGGTGGATGTTAAAAGAGTAAATGATACGAGTGATAGCTGTTAAAGTGATTGTGGAGAGTTTGGTGGTTAATATAGTTAGTGTGTATGCACCCCAGTCAGGGTGTGAGGATACTGTAATGAGAAGTTTTTGAAGGACTTCGATCGGTTAATGATGGATGTGCAAGATAGTGAAGAAGTGTATGTTTGTGTGGTATAGTGGTGATATTAACGAGCGTTTAGGAAGACAGAAGGATGAGTATGAGAGAGTGGATGACCTTTGGGGATACGGAGACCGGAGAACCTTACGTTGCCTGTGTTGCCAGGGGCCTCGGTAACCCTTTAGTACTTTCCCGCGAAATTACAAACAAAAAAAAAGCAGTGACCTGTCGCTGCTGGTCGTGATCAACTCCATGGTCGGCGGCGAGGAGTCCTGGAACGAGGTGGTATAAGAAGGCTGCGGAAAGGGAGTGGGAGATTGACTCTTTTAATGCTGTTCCGTCTTAACATCAAGTACTCAATTTATGTTGCGTAGCGACCACTTCTGAAAAATTAAAAAAGTATTGTAAAGACACATTCCAAAGCATAATCAGCCTATAATGTTCCCACTGCTGGGAAACAGGCGTCTTCTTTGTGAGAGGGTGTGGGCCATGCACTGATGGCATGCAAATATTTAATGGATGTTAGTCAGTTAAACAGTAACATACAATCATATAAAAAAAGATTACAAAAATAGGTACCTATTAAATTCGAGTTTTAACTTTAAGAATGCTAAGAACAAAAGGAACAAATTATTCAAGTCAATACAAGTCATAACAAACAAATTGAAAGCTGCAGCAATAAGAGGAATTCCGCTCAAATTGTTAAAAGACTACCTGACAAGCCGAAAGCAACGAGTCAAAGTAGGAGAATATGTTGGTCACGACGCAAATGTCTCATTCGGTGTTCCTCAAGGAAGCTTGCTTGGCCCTACGCTTTTTCTCCTTTATATCAATGACTTATGCAACCTCAGGATCAGTAATGCTAAAGTGTTTTCCTATGCTGATGACACCACTGTCGTTTTTACCGGGAAGACCTGACATGATGTTGCCCTGAGTGCTGAGGCTGGTATGACCCAGATTAAATGATAACTTGTTGACGTTTAACACAGCTAAAATAAATTATATCTGCTTCAGTATATCCAATCGTTCCCATCCTAGTAAATAACTTAATTTAAGAGTAAATGCCTGTGACGGTTCAAATAACTGTTTATGCCCAACATTAGATAAGTTATCACAAACTAAATACATATCTAGGTGTTACAGTTGACCAAAAACTGTCCTGCTACCCCCACCTTGAACGGATAAATACTAGAATTAGAAAACTGAACTGAATTTTTAAAACGTTAAGACATTATTGTCCAAAGAATATAGTCACTGATTCGAATACCCCCAGACGACTCCTTAACGAAATATATATAGCTTTAGTGCAAGAGTGCACTAAAGCTATATATATTTCGACAGAGGTCTTGACGTACTGCATCCCCATTTGGGGAGGAGCAGCCAGAACTAAATTTATGATATGACCTTGAGCGGGGACAACGTGCTCTTATAAAGTTAATGTATTTTAAAAACAGTCGATTTCCTACTGTAAGCCTAAAACTCTCTGTGAGAAAACTATATTATTAAAACTATACTTAATAAACACAAATCCCTTCCTTATGACCTCAGGCTAATCTTAAAAAGAAGAAAATACCTAATGGTGCCGATTCCCTTGTTCACAAACTAAACTAAATTTAAGTTCAGTGCATCTTTTTCTTTCTATTTCATTAAGAAAAGGACAGAAGATAAATTTTAGTTTAGTCCTGTCAAATTAATCAGCGCTTGACGTAAATTGACGTAATTTTAGTAGGCAAGTTTTTAATCACGTCTAAACTTGTATGGAGTAGTGACAGGCGCTGATTAATTTGACAGGACTAAACTAAAATTTATCTTCTGTCCTTTTCTTAATGAAATAGAAAGAAAAAGATGCACTGAACTTAAATTTAGTTTAGTTTGTGAACAAGGGAATCGGCGCCATTAGCAGATTCCACAAACTAAAACTATATATGCCAGCATCAAATATATAAAGCGCTCTGCTCAGCTTTACAGCAGATAGGAGGCGGGACGGTTGAGGGAAAGGCAAGTTTCGCGCCCTCTCGCCCCTAGCCGCCGCAGGAGACGCCCGGGGCGTCGGGAATCCCGGGCGGATTTCCGGCCACCGTAGGCGCGGGCTTGCGGACGGTGAGCAATGGGTAGCTCACCGTCCGGTAAGGACCAGGCCCGGGTCGACGGCGCGTCGTATTCCACGCACGCCTCAAAGAGATGTCGTCAGCACATATAGTAGGGGTCCACTAGGGCCGATGCCTGCTGGGGTCGCGGGAAGGTACTTATGGGTCACCGAGGCCCCCGCAACACAGGCAACAGGAAGGAATACGGGTGGGTTTTAGTCAGTAAGAGTCTGACACACCCTCCCGCTCCGCCCAGAGCGGGAGAAGTTATTTGACGATTTACCACCCTCAAAAAAAAAAAAAAAAGCTTTACAGCAGATGTAATAGAGAAACTTACATACACAAAAAAACAGCAAGAATGAAAAAAAAAATACTAACTGAATGGATTAAACCATTTAATTATGAAGACACAAAGGCTTTATTGTTATAAATACGCACCATCATTAGTCATAAGCTCAATGCCATTCACTCATGTCATTCTCTCACCCACACACATTCACATACACAACACACATACATCCTCACGCACACACAATTCCAGTCTTACAATCACGCTCTGCTAAACTTTTAAATGCAACCCATTATACTTTTAAATTATTTTATTTGTATAAAAATGGTCAAAAGAAATAAACAAGTCAAAAAAAAAAAAAATCAAAAGTCATTTATTCAAACTAGGCTGAGAATCAGCACTTTTCGAACGTCAAAATTACATAAGACAGTCCCCCAAAACGCCCACCCTTCACCACTTCCTAGTGCTTTAGCTGGGAAGAAGAAGTGGTCAACAAACTCCCCAGCAGCACAGCTGTCTGTTCAGTTAGAGGGAAAAAAAAATGGATTCTATACAACAGTATGCAAAACAATTTACATTACGTGCAACATAAAACATTAAATTATTAGCCATATGTCAGCTAGCACACCACTATACCAACAAAAAAAAAAAGAAAAGCAAAACACCGAAAACTATTAATTCTCAAGCAGAGATAAAAACGTAAACAGAACTTAATGCCCAAATAAAAGCCTCCAAGCATAAAAGGCGTGCCCGCTTACATATAGCTATAGCTGTAACAGTCACAAATGATGAACTAGGACCATCAAAGTAAAATAAATAAACAATTAATTACTAATAACAAAACAAAACAATGGTCAGCAAGACGACCAGTCACCACAAGCAGCACCCGTTCACGAGCATAACGCAAAAATCAGCCATTACCCCCCTCTCCATATTAGAGGGAAGGAGGTAACCCGACCCCCGACGCTACCGCAAGCAGTGACAACTAAGGGAGCATGACGAACTTGCTGCCGGTTGTAAGAATAATATAATCAGTTATCGAGGTCGCTAGCTAACCACATATTGCAATACAACTCAACAAAAAACATTGTAATGAGAAGATTATGTCAATAATAAACGAAAATAAAATTTAAAATAAATTGACTTATACAGTCAAATAAAATAAACAATTATATGAACTCATATAACCTGTCACTAGGTAGGCTAATTCTGGAGAAAGAACATAAACATTGTCTTGAGTTAATCACAGCGACCAACAATTCTTATCATTTAAATAGTCGTTGATAGAATAGTATGCCCTTGAACAAAGTTTGGATTTTACTTTAGTTTTAAACGCATTAAAAGGCAAATCTAGCAAAGAAGAGGGTAACTTGTTATAAAAAGTAATACCAAGCCCAACAAACGAGTTATGAACCTTGTGAAGCCGGTGAAATGGAGCACGTAATTTGTCCTTATTTCTGGTGTTAATATTGTGAATATCACTGTTTTTGATGTATAAGTGTATATGTTGCCTAATATATAAGATGTTGGCGAAGATGAATTGTGATGCCACCGTGAGAATACCAATATCTTTAAAAAAATCTCTCAGAGAAACTCTGGCACCTAGCTGGTAAATTGCTCGAACAGCTCGTTTTTGAAGAACAAATATATTTTGAATGTCAGCGGCTTTGCCCCACAGCAGAATACCGTAGGACATAACGCTATGAAAATAACTAAAATATACTAACCGAGCTGTATTAACGTCAGTGTATTGTCTTACTTTCCTGACGGCGTAAGCGGCCGAACTGAGCCTTCCCGCTAGGCTTGATATATGAGGGCCCCACTGAAGTTTGGCATATACTGTTATGCCCAGAAAAGCTGCCGAGTCTACAGTTCCAAGAACCTCTTTATCCAAGACGATGTTGGGTCCTAGATTTCTAACATTTGGTAAAGCGAACTTTATACATTTTGTTTTCTTAGCATTGAGAACTAAGTTATTTGTCATAAACCAATCCGTCACAATTGAGAGTGCACTGTTTACGTCGTCAAAATCTTGTCTATTCCTTTCTACTTTAAAAATAAGAGAGGTATCATCTGCAAACAGTACAACGTCACAGATACCCTTTAAATAGAATGGTAAGTCATTAATATATACTAAGAATAAGAATGGACCCAGTATTGAGCCTTGTGGTACACCTAACTGTACTAGAAGCTCGGAAGATTTCACACCATTAACATCTACACATTGCAACCTATTATGTAAATATGAACTTATTACTTTAAGAGCTTCATTTTGGACACCGTAATGATGTAGTTTACGCAAGAGCGTGTCATGTTGCACGCAATCAAAAGCTTTGGAGAGATCACAGAAAACTCCAATAGCATTTTGCGAGTTCTCCCATGCGTTAAATACGTGTTTCAGCAGTGCAACACCTGCATCTGTAGTCGAACGACCTTTTGTAAAGCCATATTGTTCATTATGAAGGAGGCTGTTTAAATTAAAATGTCTTAGCAACTGCTTGAGTATTAACTTTTCAAATATTTTGCTAAATGCAGGTAAAATAGAAATAGGCCTGAAATTGCCAACGTCTTTTTTATTACCTCATTTAAATAATGGTATGACTTTACTACTCTTCATGAGGTCAGGAAAAGTTCCTAAATCAACACATTTATTAAAAGTAACAGCTAGATAGGGGGCTACAATATTTATTATATTGCTTAATAGTTTAATGGAGATACCCCAGTAATCACCAGTGTTTTTATACTTAAGTGTGTTAAAAACGTTAACAACATCACCAGGTGTTACATGTTCGAAACTAAATAAGCGACTACATTTAGGCACACTACTATGCAAAAGGTTTTCAGCTTTAGACGGGGACGAATTTAAGGAGCGAGTCGTAGCTGTAGGTATGTTGGCAAAAAACTCATTGAATGCCTCAGCTACATCAGCTGCTTTATTAACTAATTTGCTGTCGACCATAAGCTCAAGATGTTTTTCTTGTTGGTTAGCCGACTTACCAATTTCATTGTTAATAATTTTCCAAGTGGTTTTTATTTTATTATTGGAATTTTTAATTGTGTCGCTTAAAAATTTAGATTTAGCAAAAACACAAATCTTTTTAAATAATTTTGAATAATTTTTGACATACTCTAGAAAAGGAGTATCAAACCTGTATTTTTTTAAACCATATAACTCGTATAGTCTCGCTCTACTTTTATAAATACCCGGAGTAGCCCATTGGTTAAAGCCAGCGGGGGTGCTATTAATGTTAATGGTTTTGGTCTTGAAAATAGATTGGTGCTCTTTTAGGACAACATCAAAAAGGGCTCCATAGATTTCATTAGGATTCTCGTGTTCTACTATACATGGTGTAATTCTATGAGCTATATTATTTTTAAACTTGTTGCAACGACTAGCTGTATAAGGCCTACATTCTATTTTATACGGCTTTTTATGTAATGGCACAGGGAAGCTAGCTAGTAAACCACAGTGGTCAGACGTTAAGTCACTTAACACTAATTTATTTTTGGCATCACAATCACTAAATATATTATCAAGACATGTCGACGAAGATGCCGTAATCCTAGTAGGTTCAAAAAACAAGTTAAGTAGATTATAGGACCTAAACAAATTCAGAAGTCTAATACTTAATGGAGTAACATCTAAAATATTAATATTAAAATCTCCACATAAAATTATACTTTTATTACTAGATTTTAATCTATTGAGTGAATCCTCCATTACCGATTCAAAACAAATAAAATCCCCAGAGGGGGGTCGATAAACGCAAATTATGACGTATCGCTCGAGTTCAACACAAGACAACTCAATAGTGCGCTCGATGGAAAGATTAACTAAATCTAAACGTTGCTTACATTTCAACTTGTTTGAAACAAGAATTAAAGAACCACCGCGAATAGCACTTTTCCTTACAAATGCACTTTGTACAGTAAAATGATCATCATTCACAAACACTACTTCATGTTCTTTCAACCAGTGTTCAGTTAAACATAACACCTGAACGTTATAGTTCTCCATAAATAAACTTAACTCTAACTCTTTGCCGGACAGACCCTGCATATTTTGATGTACAACATTCAACATATGCGGCTTACCCTTTGTCGCACCTAATAGTTTAAACTACAAGGTGTATCATAAGTAGTGTTAGTATCACTACTAACAGTAATCGATGGTACAATACAGGTACCAGTGTCACTGTGTATATTGTATGCTAAAAGATTAGCAATATGTCTCCTACAACTAGGTGGCAAATACATTGCATAATTTGTCAGTTTGTAATCAGTAATAAATTGATTACAATCAAAATATAAAATAGCGTCACTGTGACGACAGGTCCTATTATAAATGAACATATTTAAATTAAAAATGTGCCTATTTTGCTCATCAGACAAGTATTTAGAATAAGGCAAGGCACAAAAAATAAATTTACAATTATTTGTCTCATTGAGATGTAACATCAAATGGACACATTCAATTATATCCTTTTTTCTTACAGTTAAACTATCCCCATATAATAATATAACAGTAGTATTTTATAAGTACCTACTACTAATGCATGGAAGAGCGGAGTCTCCTAATACAGGCTTTATACGCCTAAAAGGAGGCTCCAATCACCAAATAAGACGACAACTTGTTGATTCCAATAAAGCGTTTTTCATATTCATAACAACATACCCATACAAGTCTCATCGTTTTAAATATTATTCGAGGTCCTAATTTATTTTACTACGTATACATTCAATGAGCGATACACTCAGAATCGCACATTCCAGAACGATGAAAGGTGGGTATAAAGGACTTGGGAGCGACCGGAAGGTGTGGCTGACACGCACCTGCCGGATGATGACGCCATGTGTTCCTTCTGGCGAAGCATTTGGTCGGTGCCTGTCAATCACACCGAAGGTGACTGGACTAAGGGAATCGAGCGAGCGTGCGATCTTATACCAGAAATGGGGGCACTTGCCATCCTCCCCCAAGATGTAGCTCGTGCTGTCGGCTGACGGGCTGCACAACTTTTGGATAAAGTGGTGGTGGCCTTAGAGTCAGGGTCGCTACCCCTGTTCCTAACGACCGGAATAACCCACCTGCTCCATAAATCAGGTAGTACTGCGGAACCCAAAAATTATAGACCAATCACTTGTTTACCGACGGTCTATGAAGTTCTCACATCCATTTTGAGAGCTAAAATTCACAAACATATACGAGTAGAAACCAACTTAATCATGTCTGCCTCACAAAATGGATGTAAGAACGGATCCCGCGGTACTAAGGAGCTGCTTCTCATCGATATTGCCATTAACCAACAGGTTCGTCGTTCCCGAAAGGATCTGTCGACATGTTGGATAGATTATAAGAACGCATATGATTCGGTGCCACATACATGGCTCATGAGGGTGCTGGAGTTATATAAAGTAGATGCAACGCTGCGCACCTTCCTGATGTCATGTATGGGGCAGTGGAGAACGGTACTTTGCTATCCATGATGTCGACATATCCAGAGGAATAGCGAACCGATACGGATCAAGCGAGGTATATTTCAGAGCGATAGTTTGAGTCCACTTTGGTTTTGCCTAGCCTTGAATCCTCCAAGCACACTGCTGGAGGATTCAGGTCTAGGCTATCGATTGAGGAGAGGTGGTCAGGTTATATCTCACCTCCTTTACATGGATGACTTGAAACTTTTTGCCCCCAATAATTTGCAACTGATGGAGCTACTGAAGGTAACCGAAACTTTCAGTAGCGCCATCAGGATGGAATTTGGTGTGGACAAAATGTGCGGTCATGCATGTAAATCCCCCCTGGATTATGGAATCCGTGGGAACCCAACTTTCGGATTCCATACACCTGAGATCCCTCTCTTCAACCGAAACTTACAAATATTTGGGTATGTCGGAAGCGTTAGGCATCAACGCCGCTGACATGAAACAATCGCTGAGAGAGCGCTTCTTTGGCCGCCTGAATAAAGTATTAAATAGTCTTTTATCAGGCGGAAACAAGGTGCGCGCCCTCAATGGTTGGGTCATGCCGGTTTTGATGTACTCTTTCGGCATACTCAAATAAACTCATACGGAACTTAACGCCCTGGATAGGAGGGTCCGCACATTACTGACCGCAAATCGGATGCATCATCCACGGTCATCGGTGATGAGACTGTATATCCCGCGGAAGTGGATGAAGTTATGATGACGAACAACTACCGGAAATATATTGTGAAAGACGGCACGGTTGACATCTGTCGGGCATGCCACCGTCCGGGGGAATCAATCCGACACATTATTTCTGGCTAACGGAGACTACTTGCATAGGCACAACCTTGTAGCCAGGATTATCCACCAGCAACTTACTCTGAAATACAGTCTTGTGGAATCGGAAGTACCGTATTATAGGTATGCTCCCGACCCAGTTCTCGAAAATGGCAATATTACGTTGTATTGGGATCGATCTATCATCACTGACAGGACTATTGTTGCTAATAAGCCAGACATAGTGGTGATAGATCGATTAGCGCGTCACACAATGATTATTGATATAGCGGTCCCGCATGATGAGAACCTCGTAAAAGCTGAAAAAGATAAGCAGATTAAGTATCTTGACCTAGCTCACGAGGTTGTCGACATGTGGGATATGCATACAGCAATCATTGTGCCGATAGTCGTGACGGCCAATGGCATAATAGCCAAGAGCCTCGACCAACACCTGAAGAGGCTCTCGCTAGGCAGCTGGATCAAGGGCTTAATCCAGAGAGCGGTACTTCTGGACACGGCGCGTATCGTCAGGAGGTTCCTCTCTCAGGAGCCCTGACCACCGGTAGCTTGGACCCTGTTCCCGATACCGGTGGGCTGCTATTTTTTATATTTTGAAATGTTTTTTTTTACATTTTATAAAAATATTTAAAAATGTAAATAATATGTTTTTAAATGGAATGAAGGAAATAATGATTTATTTTCTCACCACAATGTACGAACATTAGAGAGGTATCAATACAAAATACGTAACGGCAATATACTGTGAGAGACTCGTGCCTAAACTAGACCTGAGGTCTGTATTTCAGGACACCAGGTCTCTTCCCCTTGGGTAATGCTTACATTTTAATGTAATCAATAATTGGTGCGGTAAGAATTTACAAAAGCGTAGGCTTTAAATAATAATAATAATAATTAAGATTAAAATGAAAAAAAAAGGAAGATAGCTTTAATATTGGTGCTTCGGGTTAGTATGATTAGTAGGTATTTGTATGTTTGTGTATCTGTGAGTGAGTAAGGTGTACGTGTGGGTGTATGTGTGGGTGTAGTGTGTGTTGCGGTGGGGGAAAAGAACGTGTTAAATTGGCTATTTTAAGACAGCAAATAGTTTTTCTGTTTCTTCATCATTTAACTCCCGGAGCCAACTGCTTAGTTTAATTTTGCATTTGGTTTTGGAGAGGTTATAAATTGGGAGTTTCCTATTTATTTTATTATAAAGAAAGCAACCAAGGTAGCCAAAAAATTGATGGGAGTTAGTAGTCGAGAGGCGGATGTGATAGCGGTCTATGGGATCGAATTGACTACTTCTGTGGCAGAGTGAGTGGTCAAAGGTAGTGAGACCATGCTGTTTTATAACCGTTTGCAGTATGAACAATTGACGAACGGTTAACACCTTTGCTTCCTTAAATAACACAACCGTTGGATATCGGAAAGGTCGGAATAATGATACTTTCAGAATGGCTCTCTGTGCTCGTTCAAGCTCTTATGTAGCAGGTTAGTAGGGACTGGGCGAGAGCCAAGTTCACCGATTTCCTTAGCTTCTCGTCTGCCACGTGTCTTAGGGTCTTGAAGACGTATATAAGTTTACGTAACCTATTGCTGAGAGTATTGATATGCTTTTTGAAGCTTAGAGTGCTATCTATTATTACCCCTAGGTACTTTTCATTGTCTGTTTTCTGAATGAGGGTGTTGCAAGTGCAATTATTTATATTTTGTTTGGAACATGTGTGGGCTACTATAGAATACAGCGTGTTCATGTGTGTGGTTGACGCATTATTTTTCAAAAAGAAGGGCATGCATACAGTTTTTTCCGCGTTTAGACTAAGAACATTATTACGCAACCACTCCGTCGCGACTTCGAAACCCGACTGAGCTTGCATGTATACATCGTGCCATGTACTAGCGCTGAAGAGAAGAGCAGTATCGTCTGCGAAGGTTATAATTTTACCTTTGGGAAGAGTGAGCATGCCCAGCTCATTAATGTATATAAGGAAGAGTGTCGGGGCGATTACGCTACCCTGTGGCACGCCGTAGGTGACAGTGCGTTCGTCGCTGATGGCATTCTCTATCTTAACGCACTGGGTACGCTCACTCAGGTAGTCCTCAAAGAGTTTGAGCTGAACATCCCTTATTCCTATGCTCTCCATCTTGCGAATCAGAGTAGGGACAGACACCGACTCAAAAGCTTTTACAAGGTCTAGGAAAATGCATAAGACTTTCTGTCCATCATCTAAGTTTGTGATGAAATAATTGGTCAGATTTTGAACTGCATCAGCCGTGGATTTGCCTGCCCTGAAACCATATTGTGTGGGTGAAAGGATGTTATACTTTTCCAAGTAATCCACGAGCCTATTGTTCATGATCCGCTCCAGTATTTTGGATAGAGTAGAAAGTACTGCAATAGGTCTGTAGTTGTTGACACGGCCTCTATCCCCACCCTTAAAGATAGGGTGAATTAGGGCTTTTTTAAAAGATTTGGGAAATTGCCCAGATGAAAGTGATATACGTGAGGTTGCAGATATACGTGAGGGGTGAAACAATAATGTCTATGTGTTTTTTTAGGAGATCGCTTGATATTCTGTCCCACCCCGCGGCAGTGCCGCTACGTAGGGGCATTATCAGTTTAGCAACTTCTTTATCATCAGTGGGTAAAAGAACCATAGATTGTGCGACCTCTTGATTGATAGCATTATGTGCGTTATTAGATGACATATTGGATATCTGTTCTGCGAGATTTTTGCCGATTTCTGCGAAGAATTTATTGGCCATGTTAACCGACTCCTCAGGAGTAGCATACAAATTTAATAAATCTGATGTGTTGTCATTCTTTTTAATTCTGTTTGTAAAATTGTGTTTATTGCTTCCCAGAGTTTTTTGGTGTTATTACCAGCATCGCTTATTTCTTCCCTCTCATAGTATTTTTTGGTCTTTTTCAAAATCTTGTTACAGTAGTTTCTGTATCTAATAAAGGATGATTTTAAAATTTAATTATCAGGTGCCTTTTTAATTTTTTTATGTAGATTATCTCTATGTTGGACACATCGTAGCAGGGCCGGAGTAAGCCATGGGTTTATGATTTTTTTCCGGTTAGGTATTTTGACGGAACTTGACTCAATTGCCTGTGTAATTAGATTGACTATACGCTCTATGCGCTCAATGCGATATACGCGACTATGCCTCGTGAGGATTTTGCGTACAATACACTTGATCAAAATTAAGTTGCTTTAACTCTGCGTCAAGCTGATCATGGTTAATACGGTTAGCTGTTTGTATTATAACAGGTTTAGGGATTTTCTTCCCTAAGAAAAAAAGCACAGTTTCGTGATCGGTTAGTGCAGAGTGAGCCACTTAAGTGAAAGCTGGCAGAGTGGATTTTAAAATAACATGGTCAAGGCAAGCTAGCAGAAGCGTAGGTAGTGAATGGGCAGGCAGTAGTCTATGCGAGGCTGATAGGTTTATGTAGCTCTGTGAGGCAGAGTGAAGACATTGCTCGTGAATGTTTATAATAAATAACAATAATAATTATATTTAATAATAATATTATATTTTAACATAATATTATAATTATATTTTATAATTATATTAGGTGATAATTATATTTTTACAGCGAGTGAGAAGGAAATTGAGTGAGTTTAGAAATTTATGAATGTCTTTATATCCCGGTGGACGATATATTGCTATAAGGATGGCGCTGGAGTCGATTTTTATAAGTAGACTATTAGCTTCCAAGATGTGGGTCGAGGAAATTGGAAAGGGTAGAAATTGTCTGCCGGATTTTGCAATTAGCATCAGCGCTGTAGTAGAGAATCAAGGCACAAGGAAAGAGTAATGCTGAGCTATGACATGTGTGTATCCCCGTAATGTATATGTATGTAGTTGTGTATTTGATTGAGTAATAGAACGGATCGATTCCAGAAATATGTGCATAATATGCGTGACTAATTAATGAGAAGGGTAGTGAATTGTGTAACAATGTGTGTCTGATTAACGAGTGTTGGTGTTGCAATGTAAAAAAGTCAGTTTTTGTACGTGTAGCATAGATTGGTTTAGAGTAAGTCTGTACATATTTGTTTACAAGTAGGTTAGAGTTAGTTTTACATAATTTTGTGTAGTTTAATAATTGATGGGCAATAACATTTTTTAATAATATGGTATGCTGTGGCAAGAGGGGACCTAGTCACTTTTGTTTGCGTAATTTAGCCAGATCTTCTTCGGGTTTAATCAGCCTACTGGGCATTCCTTCTTTTTCGCGAACGTATATTTTGCCGTTAGCAACCCAGCACTGCTCGAACGCACTGCTTTTTATAAACTCCCTTGTCAGGTAATGGAGGCGTTTAGCTGTAGTAGTTAGCGCTTCTGATATATATATTGGCTTTTTCGGTACTTCCGCTTGTAAGTGGGTAGTGCTAAGACGGTTTTCATCATTTAGTTTATTGTAGTTTTTAGTAGATCGGATGAATTGTTATTTTATTGTTGGGGATGTAAATTCTACAATGACAGTGCCCATTGTCTCTTTTTTGCCTCTCAACCAAAATATAATTTTAACTTCAACTTCTGATACTGGAACAGGTTGATTAAAGACATTACCAGTTTTTGGACTAATCCAGTAAGGGACTCCCTGCTCTCAGTACTTATTTTTTTTTTCGTTGGGAAATCATCAAATAACTTCTACCGCTCTGGGTGGAGCGGGAGGGTGTGTCAGACTCTTACTGACTAAAACCCACCCGTATTCCTTCCGTTGCCTGTCTTGCCAGGGGCCTCGGTAACCCTTTAGTACCTTCCCGCGTACTCTCAATAATTGAGGTTGGGATATTACTAGTTTTGATTGTAGCCGCTTTCATGTTTCTCTCCAGGTAGTCCACCTTGAGCTCAAGCATTTGTATTACTTTTTGGTTGTAATTACATTCTACCTGTATGTGCTTTATCTCCGATATAGCATCATCGTATTTATTAGATAAAAATTGTATATTGTCTTGAATTTTATCATTCTGGGTACAAATGTCTGCGTTTTGCCTGCTAATCACGCTGTTTTGCGCTCCTTGAGAGCCGAATGCGAGTCAACTTTAATATTTTGCTATGCTTGCTTAGACACAAAATCCGATAACATTGTCTTCATATCAAGCACCATATTTTCGAGACGTTGCAACTCAGCATCATCACTTCTTTTTCTTTTTCTCTGAGTTATATTTTCAGTTTCAGTGCTTTCATTTTTAGTAATCGAAGGTAAGTTCGGTTCTGAGCAGTACAGAGGTGAGGCTGGAGTTATCGGAGGCGAGCGAAGCATAGCCTTAGTTAAAATAAATGATACTCGTACGATGGCAGGTAACAGAACAGGGCATGCGTTGGGCTCTGTTTAATATAATTATGAATGTAACCAAAACGCTTTACTCACTCAGCCGTTGCTTATCTTGTTTTATACCGCACGCTCGAGCATGCGTAGTATCGTCTTCGGAAGTCTTCGGGAATCGAACAATCGCCCAACGCTGACTACGAGCGGGCGCCGGGTGCGTTTGTCCTTGTAGCGACAGGCAGCAATGTGTGCGTGCGGAGGACGGTCGTTGACCCCCGGCACGTCGCTCGCTAAGTTCGCTGGCACGATGATTCATGCGCTTGCGATGACAGTTGAGATTTTTGCAATACGTAAATAAGAAAACTATGTTTACACAGTGGTCACTTTGTAAAATTCATAACGGATGTACAAACTAGGTAGTCCATTCACTAAGCTTCACAACGATGTATAATTTATACTAAGTTAATAACTATTTTACTGGTTAAATATTATTAACTTAACTTAGTTTTAATTTAATTTAGTTAATGTTAATGTTAATAATCATCTTGTAATTTGGTTATGTAAATAAATATATTTAATATTATTGATTGCGAGCAATTTAAGTTTACGTGGTCACGCGTTTAGTTCCCGCGTTCCCGCGGGGGGAAGAGGATATATCCTGTATATTTATAATCTACTGTTCTATTATTTTAGTGATAGCCGTTCGTCAGGAATAATCATCAGTCAGTGTTAAGTCTCTAAGAAAAAAACGTTTTGCATTTGATAGCTTTTTTCTTAAGGAAGGTTATAAGTTATTTAACATCACGATACAACCCTTTGGAGCCTAACAAAAAGAAAATAAAAAACCGGTCAAGTGCGAGTTCAACTCTAGACATCGCCAATGCCTTCAATACGCTGCCCTGGAGTTGCATCAAGGAGGCACGCCGGTGCGGCTGACCTGACGGCCGGTAGCATCGCTGTACTGGGAAAGCCGCAGAGAGCGATGGCCATGTATCGGTGGCGCGAGGAAGCGAGGGTGCGGGGCTAGCGGCTGATGCAGCGACAAATGAAGTTGCATCAGTCGCAGCTTCGCGCAGCCTTTATGGCGGAATGGCGGAACAGGCTTTCACGCCCTACCGCCTCGTCACCATTGAGGCGGTCCGGCCGGTACTCGAGCGCTGGCTCGGGAGGAGGTACGGCTCCCTGTCGTTTCACGTGACGCATGTGCTCTCGGGACATGGTTGCTTCGGGAAGTACCCGTGTCGCATAAACAGGGAGCCGGACGCCCGGTGTCACCACTGCGTTGATTGCCGGGAAGAGACAGTGCGGCGTACGCTGGCAAAATGTGCCGGTTGGGAGGGGCCGCGTCGTGCCCTCATCTCAGGAGTAGGCAGTGACCTGTCGCTGCCGGTTGTGGTCAACTCCATGGTCGGCAGCGAGGAGTCCTGGGACGAGGTGGTATAAGGAGGCTGCGAAAAGGGAGTCAGAGATATCTTCCACTCACCCTGCCCGCAGCAGGCGCACCGGGCGTTGGCGGAGTGCGGACAACGCCCCCTTCCAGCCCCCTTAAATGAGTCCAGGGGCGACGTACCCGGTGCAAGTGTGGGAGGGGAACACCGGGTTAGATATTAGTCAGTAAGAGTCTAACAGACCCCTCTGCCCGCCCCAAGGCGGAAGACATCCATGAGGATTTTCCACCCCGGAACAAAAAAAAAGAAAATAAGAAAAAAAGGGAGGCACTCCGGTACCACCGGATGACGACCTACCTCTGTCGTGTGGTCGAGGCTTATCTGACGGACAGGGCCGTCATCTACCCCGGTCACCAGGGAGAATGGAACCGGCGAGAGATGTAGTGCGTTGTCCCACAGGGATCGGTCCTGGGGCCGCAACTGTGGGATATCGGATACGACTGGGTACTGCGCGCCGACCTCCCCTAGCGGCATTAGCGTAGTGTGCTACGCTGATAACATATTGGTCTGGGCGCAGGGGAGGTTGCACCAGACGGCGGCCGAACAAACGACATGCGGGGTTGCGACAATCGTCGACAGGATCCGGCAACTAGGACTCGAGGTTGCCCTACACAAGGCCGACACCATGTGTTTTCATGGTCCTCGGAACGCGCCAGCATCGGGTTCCCAAATTACTGTAGGAGGGGTTCACATCGGCGTTGAGTCGACGATGAAGTACATGGGACTCGTCTTCGACAGCCGGTGGAACTTCGTGGAGCATTTCCAACGTTTGGCTCCCAGACTGGAGCGGGCCGGGTCTGCCTTGAAGCGAATCCTGCCCAATCTAGGGGGTCCAACCGCCTTCTGCCGGAGGCTCTAGGCGGGGATCGTGCCGTCTATGGCCCTTTACGGGGCACCGGCGTGTGCGCGTTCCGTGGCGCGACGGCCAGCCCGCCGGTGGAACGCGGCTCAAAGCGCGTCCGGGGATACCGTACGGTCTTCGGCAAGGTGGCGAGCTTCCTTGCCGGATTGCCGCCATGGGATCTGGAGGCAAAAGTCCTCGCGCACATATGGGAGTGGCGCAAGGAGGCGACACGCCGGGGCGTAACTTCGCTGCCGTGAGAAATCACAGCACAGCAGGCAGAACTCCGGCGGGATCTCATGGCGACATGGAGAGTGCGATTGTCGCAACCCGGTGATGGGCACGCCACAATTGCGGCAATAAGTCCCTTCATTGAGCAGTTGCTAGAGAGACACCACAGCTACTCACCTTCCGCCTGACGCAGGTCCTCACCGGACACGGCTGCTTCGGAAAGTTCCTGTGTCGGATAAGGCCAGAGGAAACGCCTGGCTGTCACCACTGTGCGGATCGCCCCGGGGACACGGTGGAGCATACGGTGGAAGTCTGCCCGGCTTGGGCAAAGCACCGCCGTGACCTCGTGGAAGCGATCGGTGGCGCAGATCTCTCGCGTCCGGCCCTGGTCTAGGCCATGGTACGGAGCGAGAGGGCATGGGAAGCCGTCACCTCCTTTTGCGAAAGATGCTCGCAAAAGAGGAGGCAGAATGGGTGAGGGAGAGGCAAAATTAGCTCCCTCACGCCCCTAGCCACCGCAGGAGAGACTAGACGTCGGGAATTCCAGGCGGATTCCCAGCCACCGTAGGCGTGGGCTTGCGGACGGTGAGCAATGGGTAGCTCGCCGTCCGATAAATAAGGACCAGGCCCGAGTCGACGTCGCGTTTTGTTCCACGCGCGCTTCAAAGAGATGCCAGCACCGTAGAGGTCCGCTAGGGCCGATGCCTGCCGGGGTCGCGTGAAAGTCTGAAAGGGATACCGTGGCCCTGGCCAACACACAGGCAACGGAAGAAACGGGTGGGTTTTAGTCAGTAAGAGTCTGACACACCCTACCGCTCCGCCGAAAGCGGAAGAAGTTATTTCATAATTTCGCCCCAAAAAACAAAACGCGTTGTGAGGATTCCGTACAGTGAATATATTATCTATCTACCATGATTTGTATGCCAAGAACAAACTTAACATTATAGTTGACATGTTCTCCCATACATTCCAACTGCAAATGTAAGTTTGTACGCACAATATTGAGAGATACCATGTTATTTTAACACCGTAGACTTCTTATTGGTTTTCCTGTAATCTATAAGTAAATAACTATTTTCTGTATTGCTTTCAGTAGTTTCAGAGATAAGGCGGGGGTCAATTTTCATGTGTTTTTAACCAACTTCAAAAAAGGAGGACCAATTCGACAATCAATTCAATTCCACCCTATATATTTTTTTTTATGTGTGTTCGCCGATTTCTCCGTCAATTGTAGACCGATTTTAAAATATATTTTTTTGTTTGAAAGGGTGTGCTTCCGAGGTGGTCCCATTGTCACCAAGTCATAATCTGATAAGGGGATCCCATGGAAATCGAGGGAAATCCTCAAATTTTAAAGGCACACCTATAGCGATTTAGATATTTTTATAGTAACTTGTGCATTTGCTCTCGGCCATCTATGGTCTTCATCATCAATTCCACTCCACCAAATGGTACTTTCCCATTTGGTGGAGTGGAATTGATGATGAAGACCATAGATGGCCACCGAAACTACTTAATAAGAAGTATTTAACGAGTTGCGATTCGATTAGGTACTTTAATATGGTTGCTAAGCCATTTATGCTCTTCACAATTCATATGGTGAGTGGCATTTGTAAAAAGTTTTTCATTATTATTATTTCCTTTCAGATCTTATCACTTCACCACCCTTGGTTGACTGGTAGAAAATGCCTAAGGCATTAAGTTCGCCTCTGTACCTTATTGTTTGCTAGAAGTTTAAGTAAATAAATAAATAAAACTAGTTATTTTAAAATTATAAGAAATATATAGATCCTCACAACAAGCCCTATTTTTAGGGTCCGCAGTAAACAAGGAACCCTTATAGTTTGGGGGCTTTAGCTCCGCGACGTATACCTACATATTAATCACACCGACAAAGTGCTAAAATAAAATCTTGAAAAAAAAAAACGTAAAACCGTTTTTTTTTTTCAAGATTTTGGGAAGATGGATCAATATGTACGCATATTCATCAAGTGGATCGCCCGTGTGCATCAGCCACTAACTACACACTACGGTCTCTCCAGACCCCGACCTCCGCCAGAGCCAAACGTGCACCGCGCCCCAACGGACTATTTGAGTTTCCTCAAAAGACACCGATTTCTACCGGGCTACGACTACGTAATGGCTGCTGGTACGGTCGACTTTACTAAGGCCGATAGAAAACCCTACTCGCGTGTTTCCCATAACTTAAGCTTGCTTATCACCATTGTGATCACTATCTACTTCCACTGGTACATGACCTACTGGCATCTTTCTTAACCTATCGTGAGCGTATTTGTAAGTACGGTTAGAATTTAAAGCTTTTGACGTATAGAAATCACCATCCAAAACATCGGCTACCCTAAACGGGCCTCTGAACTTCCGATCTAACTAACTCTGATTTTGCTCTTCATTTTCTAACAACACGAAATCGCCAAACGATTTTTTTTTACAGCTACCTTTGTCCTATCAAATCGAGCCTTGTTATATTCCGCAATACAAACGTATTGCGTAGTCCACGATATTGCGTCGGAGAATATTAAACAATATTCTCCGACGCAATATCGCGGATTTCATCAATGCCGACTTCGGTATCTACATCGCTACACATCAATGACAACGGTCTCGCAACTTTGCCAATTAAAAGCTCTAGAGGTGAAGCCTTTGTAACACGGTTTATGGTACAATTAATCGCGAGCTGTACTTCTCATATTGCATCTTGCCATGATTTAATATCACTAATGTCTACGGCAGTTAACATCGCTTTTAAGGCACTCATTACACGCTCTACTTGCCCATTCGCACGAGATGAACTGGTCGCTACGAGTATGAGGTGCAAATTTACATTTTTCCTATTACAGAAATCGCGAAACTCCTTACTCGCAAAACATCTGCGTTGGTCAGCTATAATACGAGTCGGAACTCCAAAAATCGCTACACTAATTGTCTGCCCGAATAACGTTCTTAGAATCAATGTTGGTAGTGTCGAATAACAGGACAAAATTGGTAAAAGCGTCGTCGTAATGGCCTAGGTTCAATATTTCACGTCCTATCATAAGATTATTTTGAAGGTAAGTGTTGGGAAGCACATGTAACAAAATTTCAAACTGGTGTTTACTAATCGTTACGCTACATAAGATTTCTTCTGTGCTGAATCCACGTGTTTGACCAGTACCAGTCAACGCAACAACGTTAATATCTCGTTTGCCACTAAATTTGGCTGCACAACTTTCCTTTACTAACGAGCATTCAGCACCAGAATCGTAAACAAAACAATACAGGTCACCGTTGTGTTCTAACGTGCCTGATGGTGGTTGTACGACGCAAACATCCATTCGCCGTTCACTGCTTACAACACGTGCTCCACCATCCGATTGGTTGCCACTATTCGTGCACCAGGCCGCGATATGTCCTGGTTTCCCACACTTGAACCACACAAAGGGCTTCGCAGACGGCTGCGGGGCTGCTTGGCTCGATACTGAAGACGTCGTAGCTCTTCCTCTGCTGTCAATCGGCTTGCTTCTGCACTCAGATCGCTTGTGGCCGATTTTCCCGCAGTTGTAGCATTTCAGCGTGGATATATTTGCTGGCTTGGCATTGGGAGCATTTCACGAGTCACCATGGTTGCTAGAACTTGCGTTTCAAGTGCGAAAAAGCATGAAGTTTTCGCTGTCCCTCGAGACGATACCAGTTGTAAATGCCAGCCGTTGCAGTCTAGTGTCAAATTGTGAAATGTGGGCAAGAACGGTTGCGACTGCAATTTGTTCCTTGTCAACGTCCTTCAAGCGATTAGAGACCGACGTCATTAGGCGATTCGCATAGGCAACAAGGGTCTCCTTGCAGTGAATTTTCAGCAAAACAAATCAGCTGTTGCGCACCATGATCGCGCATCCGTATCTGCCTTGTCTAGGTCGAACTTATGCAGATCCACACGATTGTTGGTTTTAGGCGCTTGCAGGGCTTCAATCAGCGCTCGTATGTTTGCATTTTGTTGTTCAAACATGGCACGCCAACGGTCACTTTCAGCGTTTTCATTTTGCGCCTGAACCAACACGTAATCACACTTCTGATGACGGAGAAGGTACTTCTCTCTCGTTATCATCAGCCATATTTTAACTACTGTGGGCGTACAATGGGAAGTGTTGGTTATTGCACATTAAAAAATCCGTTTGCTGTTTAAATCAAATTATAATTTACGATCAAATAATTACACTATCTATTCACACACTGTAGGTACACGATACAACTATACGGAACGCGCGACAGTTTCTACACGTGGTCACTCCTTGACCGCCCCCGACAGACTGCACTTAACTCCGGTTGAGCGTTATGTTGTAGACTCTGTCGAGCGCCGCTTGGTGGCGCTGGCGACCCGATTACTCAAACAAGTGACTAACGTATTTTCGACATGTACATCTATTGGTATGGTGAATTTGTCACTTAAAGAAGTACACAGCTTAGACATAGATGATAAATACATACAAATTAAGAGAAATGATTTAATGTGATTTTAAATGGACTTACTTATTTATTGTTACTATGAAAGATAAATAAGAGCCTTTATCATAGGAAGACAACAGGAAATAACAAAAGGAAATAAAACATCAGATTTACTTAATTAATTATTAAATGCGGAAGTCATGCGTAGAAGTGAGAAGTCACCGAGGTCCCTCTATAATAATAGTGGATGTCTATGTACGACGGATGTGGATGTATTGACGGCGAATATTGAAGTGGGTGTGAACCCCTCATAGCCACAGCGATTCTCCGGGCGGTGTGGTATGTGCAAAGGCATTCACTACACCACAAAAAAAATTCTTAAGGAGAATACAGGAGCTAAACACAAGTTTCATAATGCCTAAAAGTATATGATCCACTGCAGTAAACAAAATCAGAAAAATATATGATATTCTTCAGGATATTTATGCTAGGTAGATAGTGTATTGAAAACATAATACAACTAATTTGATAGGTATGATAGAAAAAAATCAGGAAGATACCTCTAAATTTTTTTAAACGGTTAAATACCATCCTAATATACATGCAATCATTCTGATTTTTTTATCAGATTATTCTACAAGCTACTTATTAGCAAAATAGTGTTTTATTTATTTTTTTATTCAATCAATAGATTTTTTGTAAATAGATAATTGCTTATCATCTGCCTAGCTTACAATCTAACCGGATGCAGCTGAATACCAGTATTTTACATGGAGCGACTGCCTATCTGACCTCCACAACCCAGCTTATATTGCAATAAATTACCAGCGCGATGACACAACGTCATCGCGCTTCTCTTTCTTTTCTATGCAGTCCGACAGTGACCGCGCTTTAGTTGTCAGCCTCTTAATGATATTTTAGTCCATAATAAATGATAAGATTATCTCACGTCCAGCTTCTATCTTTAAACAAAGGGAATCAACAACCGTACCTATACCGTGCGTCAGGTCCTACGTATAGTTTATACCAAAGCCGTCCTTATTCAAAATGTCGGGACGTGCGCGATCACCCCGGGGACCGGTTTGTGTCGCTCCCTCGGCACGATGCAAGATGCTTCGAACGTTGTTCGGCCAACCGCACGTCAGTTGAATTACGAAAATCGCCCTTATTGCTCCTATGTTAAGGCTCTCTCAATGTCAAATTGTTGCGGTTGGGAGTGAAGTACTTCATATAATACGCAATACAAGCTGCGCTCTGACGATAATGTTCGAGACTTTTGAGTCACTAGATACTGTGACTGTGAAGACAGTCTACGCTTGTCTACCCACATTAGGTACGCGAAATAGGGCCTTTTTGTGAGCTCTAACGGTTCAAATGCCATTACTTATAATAGCTCTTACTTAGGTTGGTATAGGATTTAGTCTTGCTTGACACTTCTTATTTTTTGCCATCCATAGTTTCGATTTAATCGACGACTGTTATTACTATTGGTATATTAACTATAGGTATCTGTTGACTCACAACACTAGTCGTTCCTTTGTTTTTACTGTATCTTATCACTGGGTTCCGAAACTACACTAGGACTTTTAATAAGCTGTAGTAAAATGACACTTCTTACTGTCATTTCGTCAATAACTTTTTTAACGAAATGACGGTAAGTAAGTGTCATTTTACTGCAGATAATTAAAAGTCCAAGTCCGACTATAATGCTTTTTTGAATACCCAAACATTTTTCATCGCCCTGCTCACTCAAAACCAGCCACAAAGATTTTGAATAAACATGTGTGCACAAAAGCCCTGCAAGTAACCAACTGTCCTACGTCGCTACTCCATAAATAGAAAGCCATAGGACGCGGACGGTCCCAACGTCAAGCTTAGTTTTTTTTTTTTTTATCCGTGATTCTTTTCTTCTTTTCAGCGGGTACCTACTGTAAGTAGATAGTTCCCTTTCCTTTATGGAATACAATAGGGGGACGACCAAGCTGCCACTAGAAATACCTTCGCAGCGAATATTGTGGTTATGAAATATGCATTATGTGCAACGATCTCGATGCACGCATACTATGCGATGTAATCTATAGAATCTGCGGTTGAGAAATTGTAACATTTTCACATATTAAAAGAAAACGAAATAAGATACGTAGATAAGTATACCTACTTACTGGGAAAAACAGCCGGATGTATGGCGTAGCGTTTCACCGTAGCAAAGCAAGGTGCAAAGAAAGTTGTGAAACGCATGGAGAAATCAGTTCTCATAGAGAAACAGTTGGTTTGCTAGGTATAACAGAGTTGTTTTCTGTGAGCCCTTCGAAGAATAAAATAGGCAAAAAAATTGCATAGTCTCTTTGCATCGGGGTCACAACTTAGATCGGACGTTAGAAAACAATTAGATTTTTAGTTTATCACATAACTACATACACAGTGGCGTAGCTCCAAAGCAGAGGATTGTTTCTTTACAAAATAAATAGCATTCTGACTTGGAAGGTTAAGTTGTAATAAAATTGTGATCTCATATTTATATTTTGGAGCATTCTGTCTCGGAACCATTTTCAATGTGGAGTGAGCGAAGCGTGCTTGAAAATAGAGCATTCTGAAACAGGAAGGTTATGTTATCATTGCGGTTTTACTAAGAGCATGCGACTTAAGTAAGCTCTAAAACTGGAGCATTTTAACTGGAATACTAGGTTAAGCTGTCATTGTAATTTTAGTAAGATAATGCAAAAGTGAGCGAAGCGAGCTCGAAAATTTGAGCACCCTGACTTAAATAGGTTAGATTTTCAGTGTGATTTTACTTAATTAACGCAAGAGCTTGAGAATTACAGTGCGGTCTAATTCTTAAGCTTAGCTGTAGCTTGAAGTCTTTGTGTGCTTTTAAAAACTTACGTTAATTTTCATATTTTTTGGGTATTCACACATTACGGGCCTCTTATAAATAAGGAAATCAATAATAATTTGGTTTTGGATAATTTAACGAATTTTTGCTTTCACACGACGATTCGAGGGCCTCGCATCATTGATACGGCGCGGCAGTAGCTACGCCCCTGTACTTACATCACCATCATGATTTCGATTAGTCATCGTAGGTCGTTTGGCGGAACCAGAGCTATACTGCGACGTTAACCTACCTTACTCGATTGAAGATGACGTAACTATTTCTTTTCCCTTCACGACCTACTTAATTAGTACCATCAACCTATTAAGTGCACCTACCTAGTCACAATTTGTGCCACGATATGAAGGTCCACCACCTAGGTCTATAATTTTCATATAAATACATGTTAACAATTAAGTGTATATTTTTATTTTCAGATCCTTTGTACCCGTTGAGGTTTTTCCCGGGAGCCATCATGGCTCCTCTGATCGGGAACTTCTTCCAAACTGCATTTCTGGCCGTAGTTATGATATCATGGCTCTCACAGTATCACGGACTTAGACAGGTACGTAAACAGTTGGTATCTAAGGCCATTTTTGGTACCGGCTAACCTGATGGAAAGTATTTAGAATAGGTTACCTGCAAAACCCAGATTTTCGATATAATTCGACCTCAAATATAACTATCTGCTGCCTGGAGCTTCTCCCGCGTGACTTTTTCTAAAATAAGTAAAGTTACTCCTTATAACATCAGTTATCTGCCAGTGAAAGTCCCGTCAAAATCTGTCCAGCCATTTCGGAGATTAGCCGAAACAGACAGACAACATATTTTAAATAGTGTTTTTTAAAAATACCGTATATATATACTTTCATATATGCTTTCATTTAGTAAAAAGCTGTTATTTTGACATTACAAACAGGCACTTTAATTTTATTAATAAAGCATAGTGGTAGTTCCTATAGTAGGTAACCCGGAATTCGAATTCTTCCATGTAGGTCGTTGGCCTGTTTGGGGACCAGTAGTTACCTATAGTACGCGTTCAACTTAATGGCGGCTCTGACGTGCGCTACTCGCTGCGCAGTACCCCACCCCTCACCCCCGCTGACACATGAATTCGTTACTGCACAGCGAGTCGCCCCATGTTCCGAGCCGCCATTAAGTTGGTTCCATAAAGAAACGACCTGTAACATGTTGGTGGATATGTTAGCCTTGCAAATCTCACTTTCTGGATGATTTATAGAGACCGAAACAAGTTTAGACGTTTTTTTTTTCAATCTCCTCGCCTACCACATAATCTTTTATTTTCTATTCTGCTATTGTTTGCAGACTGATTTCGTTTGATTGTTTGTAGTCGTCAGACCGTAAGCAAATTCGTTCAAGGATTAAAAGAATGAATACAACATAATATGAAAACTTTACTGCCTTTTCTTCTTTACTTATAACCTCAACGCAGTCATATCTATTACCTATGAACTACATATAGGTATTTATAAACTTACTAGCTGCGCCCCGCGGTTTCACCCGCCTAGGACTCGCTCACGTGGGAATATCGGGATAAAAAGTATCTTATGTCCTAATCCAGGTCATGATCTACCCATGTGCCAAATTTCATCCAAAAACGTTCAGCCGTTTTAGAGTGAAAGTGTAACAAACAAACAAACTCATTTTCGCATTTATAATATTAGTAAGGTTTTCATAAAGTCATAATTTCTTCCAGAATGACAGAGGCCTTGTCTCCTTCTACCTGTTCAAGTTCGTGCTGGTGGGTTTGTGTGTGATACCCGCCTTCATGCTCGGCAACTGGCAGAAGTTCAGCAGCTACCTGGACCCTACCTTCAATTACATGATGGACCCCGACTATCCAGTAAGTGTTACATTATTTTAACGTCACATCTGTAAAAGCTGCTTTACTGTCTTTCTCTCGGTTAGTTTTAATCTTGGTTGGCAGTTTGAGTAATTTATGCGAACTACCCACATGTACTGTCTTTTTTTTTTTTTTTTTTGAGGTTGGGAAATCATCAAATAACTTCTCCCGCTCTGGGCGGAGCGGGAGGGTGTGTCAGACTCTTACTGACTAAAACCCACCCGTATTCCTTCTTGTTGCCTGTGTTGCGGGGGCCTCGGTGACCCATAAGTACCTTCCCGCGACCCCGGCAGGCATCGGCCCTAGTGGACCCCTACTATGTGCTGACGACATCTCTTTGAGGCGCGCGTGGAATACAACGCGCCGTCGACCCGGGCCTGGTCCTTACCGGACGGTGAGCTACCCATTGCTCACCGTCCGCAAGCCCGCGCCTACGGTGGCCGGAAATCCGCCCGGGATTCCCGACGCCCTGGGCGTCTCCTGCGGCGGCTAGGGGCGAGAGGGCGCGAAACTTGCCTTTCCCTCAACCGTCCCGCCTCCTCCTTCGCGAGCATTACTGCTTCGCAGAAGGAGGTGACGGCTGCCCATGCCCTCTCGCTCCGTACCATGGCCTGAACCAGGGACGGACGCGAGAGATCTCTGCCGCCGATCGCCTCCACGAGGACACGGCGGTGCTCTGCCCAAGCCGGGCAGACCTCCACCGTATGCTCCACCGTGTCCTCCGGGCGATCCACACAGTGGTGACACCCGGACGTTTCCTCCCGCCTTATCCGACACAGGAACCTCCCGAAGCTGCCATGTCCGGTGAGGACCTGCGTCACGCGGAAGGTGAGGACGCCGTGGCGCCTCTCCAGCCACTCCTCAAAGAGGGGACTTATCGCCGCAATCGTGGCGTGCCCAGCACTGGGTTGCGACAACCGTACTTTCCATGACGCCATGAGATCCCGCCGGAGCTCCGTCCGCTGTGCCGCGATTTGTCGCGGCAGCGGACTTACGCCCCGGCGTTTTGCCTCCTCGCGCCACTCCCATACGTGGGCGAGGACTTTTGCCTCCAGATCCCATGGCGGCAATCCGGCAAGGAGGCTCGCTGCCTCACAGGAGAACATGTACTGTCTGTGGTATTGTTCGTAGAATCGTTGAGCTCCTTAAGATTACTGATAAACGCGTGCACTGACTGGAGAACTCAACTCAAAATGTGGTTTTTCTTCAAAAAATCATTTCAGACACCAATTTACAGTCGGCAGCACCTCAGGTTATACTAAAATGTCAAATTACTCCAAATGATTTAAACCTTAAAATTGTGATGGTTAAGTTCAAAATCGAATGAGAAAATTTGACAGTTAGTGGTAACTTGACGTGCTGAATGTACATGGTCTTCATATGTATATATATTATCTGACCATGATTATGTCTGGACTTTAAAAGAGACTGTGACCTCTGAGTTTGTTTCGGCCTTTCTTCTCAGAGTAGTTAGACAGTAAACGCCGGCCTCGTCTAGTTTTTAAAATATGACTTACGTGTAAAGGTCTTTGTACAAACCTACATATAGAAATAAAATCATTTATAAGTCCTTTAATGTATGTAGGTACGTCACACTTCACAATGTAAATCTGTCACTTTTGGGCTCAAACTTTTGGACATATAACCTGCTTTGAACGAAACTCGCTACTAAACTAATGCACATCAGCCTTATAGGTAAACCGAGGTGTATTAGTACACCCCGCGGAGTACAACAAGACGACTTCTTTTTGTGCTCCGCGTTACACTCACATTTCCCAATGTAGATAGTAGGCTATTGAGCTGGCCGTTGGCTGGCTGGTGTGCTGCTATTTTGAATTGATGGAAAACTCAAAACACCAGAGCCCAAATTTCTGATGTCTATTTCTTTAGCTTGCCATTACTAAGCTATCGATGTAGTTAATTTTGCCATTGATCGCTTCTAGGAATTGTAATGAAATCAGCTCTAACCTAATTACATTTATTTTAACTTTCAGCTCGTGAAACTATGGTTCTTCTGTGCAATCACGATATACTTCTTATACCTAATAATATTGATCATAAAAGCGTATAGTGATTTGAGGAATATGCCATTTTTCGGTAAGTCTCGCAATAATATCTTACCGCGTTAGCCTACAGCTTCCGGGCGTATAATACGCCCAGTAGTTCCCCTTTAAAATAAAGTAAGTATAAGAACTTTATTATAATTTGTCTTTCTATGGTTAAGACCTTTTCCCAGAAGTCCATTACTAAGTTATACGAAAACTGTAAAGTATTCTTTGAATAAAGTTGTACTTTACATTTTCGCTAGAAATCATTTACCTGCAAGACTGCCCCGGAATTATGCTATATTATTTAAAAAAAAACATCCATTAATTCCTTGCAGACATCCGACTCCGCTGCTTATCAATAGTTGTGGGTACTGTGACGTCCATCATCACCGTGCTGGCCCTACAAGGATGGGGCCCGGCAGCTTTGCAGGACCACTGGGCTTGCCAGCCGAAGATCCACTTCGACACCTCAGCACCTTTCATGGCCCTCTACGGACTGTTTAACTTTTATATTTACATACTGGCCTATTTGTTCTCTCCTGGCGGCGGAAATATTCATGGTAAGAAATTCTAATTTTGAATGAACCAGTGTTAAAGTGGAAAATTTGTATTTTGTAAAAATAATTTCTGTAACACTGACCACACTACCAGTTAAAACACAAAGTATAATTTTTATTCTGAAAATGTGTAGTTATTGTGTTTTAAAGTTCCTAGACGGCTTAATTATACCAAGACAGTAAGTAATAACTACCTAAATGTCGGAGTGAACCCATCTAAATACTAAACATTAAAACTATAAACTAAAGCTCTAAAATTTGTCCCGCCATATTGTTTCAGAAACGGCCATAACCAAAGACAACCCTGCATTCTCTATGATCAACGATTCAGACGAAGAGGTTATCTATGGTTCGGATGAAGAGAGCAGACGTCCACTCAACTCCCACCATAGGATTACTACTGACGAAGATCTATGAATAATTAATTATAAACTTAAAATAATATTTTCCGTAAATGTAATTTTTTCTTGTTATAAAATTCTAAAACTAATTGGATGGAGTTGTTTTATTTAAGTATGCTTCTATCTTCCATCATTAGGCAATCAACATAGATTAGGTAGGTGCGTAAGGTTTTCGTTCTAATATACCACAGTAGGACCACCAGGCAACACCCATTACACCCACTTTTAATAAGACTGTGCTGTCGTCCGACGCTTACGAGAAATATCTTGTGAATTCTCGACGAGCGGCCAGCTTGCCCAGTCGCGCGGTCCATATCATTCAAACCTTCTGAATTTCCGCATAACTCCAAATAAAAGTAAATGCGTAATAATGCACTTACACAAAGGCTAGTTAACTAACTAACATTAACTACATATTTAGTAGCATTTTCATCTCAAGTAGGTACCTACCTAATTAATGTATATGGATCATTGGTCAACAATTTAGTCTTACAGAAAAGGGCACCTATATGTATATTAATCAGATCGATGATGAAATCAAAGCGAAGAGCGGCTTTGCAAAACCTGACATGCTTATTAAGAGAATACAGCCACTTTATAATAACCGAATCAGCATTCTGATTAGGAGTAAATGAAATCGACGACCGGACTTCTATGAATTTTGCTCAAAAAGGGCGCGAAAAGAAGCCGTGTGCGGTAGATGTTGTAGCAACATAATAATTATTATTATCTATATCCACTACGCTTTATCTATAAAATATTTAGATAGGCATCTTCATTCAGAAAGTAATGTATTATTCAGTGCTGTTTTAAATTCATACCTATCTGGGCACGTTAGGCGCTCTGACGCAGCAAGAGATTACGTATGAGTTGCCCTCTGATAAAATAGAAAAACGAATAACCCCTTATGAACGGATGAAACATTGAGAATAGTAGGAAAACAATATAATATTGTTATTTATTTATTCACTCAACGTCAAATCACGTTGGATACCTATTAGTCATGGAGGTGAGCCTCGCAAACTGCCAACTTCAGCGGTGTCAATGACCTGAGTTCCTGGTCGTTTGTAACGTACCCAGCGTAGTGTTACTGAGAATTAAGTTACTAAGCAATCTCGGTAAGTTGCAATATAATGTCAGTTGCTACGCTAGAAAACCGACCTACGCCTAAGTATGTACTTAATCGGTAATGTAGTAGGTATACATTTTCATATCTCGGTTCATTCATTACTTAGTAATTTTTTGAAGTATTAAAAGCGCCTGCTGCTTTTAGATCGAATGTGGCTCAGAGTTGGAGTCAAGGCAGGCAAAAGTTACCATTTCTCGAAACCTACAACTCTTCCATGTAAGAAGTAAGAAGGTAACAAGGTCCCCAACTAGCAAAAACGTCCTATAATTACAGTCTTATAAGACTTCATGTTATATAACGGTTATATAGTGGTATTTAGCTAACTATTACGTTAAATAGACGTTCATCACACGATGCTTCAGTCGCGTGACTGAAATGTCTTATTATATTAGTTGAGTAAACGTTTTCAGGACTAACTTATACGACGTCCTATAATGGTGTCAGTGCATTTGTTGAGTAAACGTTTTCAAAACTAATCTAGACGACGTCGGATAATGGTGTCAGCCATGACGTTTATTGGACAATGTATTGGTCATATAAAGGTTTCTATTAAACAAAAGGTTTTCTAAGATAACTCAAACTCAAACTCAAAGCATTTATTTCAAATAAACCAATTACAGGCACTTTTGAATTGTCAAGGGTTCGGTCAGTCAGTCACAAAGATGAAGCTAGTTACCCATTCCAAAGCGTAGTAGGTACCTATGGAGAAGAACGGCCAAGAAACTCCACGGACACTCTTTTAAATCAACGTATTATGGTTACAAAATATAACCATTGTCGGGTTGAAAATATTTTATGCTGCATAAACGTTTGTGTAAGACCTTTATAAATAACAATGCTATTTTGGACATATGGAAGACTAACTAAGACGTGTATGTGACGAAAATGAATGAATATACTTAAAGTATAAGTAAGTATATTAATATAGTTAAAAGTATACTTAAAGTGTAACCGTGGAGGTTAACTTTAAGTATACTTTTAAATCATTTAAAGGTCAAACCCACACTTTAATTAAACCATTCCCATTTTGTTTTGTCAAAAATGATTTAATTAATAAAACCGGCCAAGTGCGATTCGGACTCGCACACAAAGGGAATTAAAATTAAAAATTCCATACTGAATAAAGATCGAGCAAAAAAAAAACGCCTAAAAAACTATTTTCTTGTATGGCGACCCCTCATTTAATTTGTATTATTTGTTGTCATAGCGGCAATAGAAATACACAATCTATAAACATTTTAATAGTCTACCTATTACGGTTCATGAGATACAGATCGCTGACAGACAGACAGACGGACGGACGGACGGACAGGGGACGCTTAGTAACAGGGGTGCGTTTGCCACCCTTCGGGTACGGTACCCTAAAAAGTAAGGAATGATTAGGGGACCCTAAAGTAGACTTAATATGGACGGACGTCATGGTCTCAAGGAAAAGTCTATACGATATTTTTGTTATATTAGTGTATTATAGAGGTCGCAATATAACTGAGACAAGATGGTTGAAGCTTTATTATAAAGACATATTTTAATAATTAACTAAAACCATTGAATTACAAAGTAATTGGGAGGGTGTTAAAACTTCACAACAACACATATATACACTGTCATAAAATTAAAGTTCCCTGAATTTAAATATTTTGTGATATTTAGTAATCATGGACATTTACTTGATTTAGTTTTTTCTGTTATTCTTTAATACAACATATTTAAGACGCTGACAACACCTAAACCGCGGTCACAGTCAGATTGCATAGAAAAGAAAGAGAAGCGCGATGACACAAAGCTTGTAATTTATTGCAAAATATGAAGCAATTATCTATTTACTGAAAATTGAGTTGAGTAATCGAAAATAAAAAACAACCAAGTTCTGCATTCAAATAAGACTTTCTTGTTATTAATTAAATACGTAACGTATATTGATATTTAATGCAGATATTTTGGATTAGAACTCAAGGTAAGAGGTTAGTTTAACGTTAGTTTGTATCGAGATTTTTTTTTCGAAACGTGTTTTGGTAACAACCAAGTTCTGGGAAATATGTTCAAAATTAACATATATTTTTTCCGCTATCACAAACTATACAGATTTGGCAATTTTTTTTCTTAAGAGAAGCCGATTTTGGTCAATTGGGTCTTGTCAGCGCCTTAACATGCGAATCAAAACGTCTTTCATTGAGTCGTTTTTTGACCCTAGTCGTTTAGTCGTTCCAGTCGTTTGACAACGTCATTATAACTGCTATATGACATAAACGGTCACATAAGGGTCTCGTCACAACGAGTATTGGACCGTAAAGTCAGTCTTTTTACTTTTATATAACATTCAACGATCATTGGCTGATTTCTACGTAACTACTAAACGATAATATTGTCGTGTAATTTGGGCCTAATTCGCGTTTTATACACGTTTATATTTACGCTTATACGACCAATCTTAAAAGACTAACTGGAAATGTAAAACGTTAACTTGACTATTATAAAACATTAATTTGTTAGTAGGGTCGTCCTTTTTCAAATGGGCTTCAAACCGGCGACGACGTCGGCAAACGCCGACGGCCTCGGGCCTCGAAAAAAAGTTTTACAAGTTATTGAAAGTTTAGTTAAGTATTCGTATTTATTTCCCCCCGGCCCTTGGTTCTGGGCCAAATCTCGAGAAGTACTTTTTATTGAAATCCCAAACAATGCTAAAATATGTTCAGTAGGTAAAAAAGAGGCAGTTTGTAGTCGACGCCCCTACCTACGTATGCAAAAATTCTCTCATCCATCGTACATTTTCTTCGTTTTCAAACTTTTCTGTATCATCATTCTCCTGCCCTTACCCAATTCATTTGGGGTCGGCGCAGCGTGTCTTTTCTTCCATAGTTCTACTATATTAGTCGTCCTGCATTCCTAATACTCAAACTTCTGCATAGGTCGACAAAACAGGGGGTAACCATCACCTCTTATAGCAGTATTATTATATTACATCGCAGTGGAAAAGTGATGGAGCTATACAGGACTTATAGCTCCATCTCTTTCTCACGCTAAAGTAATATTGAAATAATACTGCTATAAGAGGTGATGGTTACCCCCTAGGTAACTCCTACTTCTGTATAAATGTTCAAAACAAACTGTTACCTATCTGACTGGGTGTTAAAATTTTCGACATCGCTTCGTTAGCTCTAGCATCCTATATTCTTCGCATACTCAAACCTTTCTGCATAAGTCAACAACGAGAAAGTACCTCCTATTTCTGTATACGGACCAAAGAAAACGTTATCTTTCCGAGGCGGGATGCTAAAATGTTCGAGCCCACTACGCTCGCTCTTGCGTCCTGAGTTCCCCCAATTCTCCATTTTTTCTGTATTATTTAACTTATTATCTCCTATTTCTGTCAGAATGGTTAAAAGACAACCTAAATTTAAACATCCGAGGCAGCGTACTAAAATTTTCGAGCTCACTACGCTCGCTCTTGCATCCTACATTTTCTGTATTAGAAATAGCAGCTGGTGAAATAGCAACACTATGACATAATCTAGAAAAAAATCAGTAAGGCTAAAAGCCGAACGTTCGTATATTTTAATTTATGTTTGTTTATGTAATTTTTGTCACCATATGACATCGATCACTAATAAGTTCTTTATTAGTGATCGATGCCATATGATAATAAAACTCATATACTTACTCATACATTGTAAATCAGCTCATTCAATTTAACGTTTTTCTTTCGACTGGGGAATGAAAGAGGCCTCGCAAAGTTGATGTCGCCGACGTCCACGTTTGGTCTAGCGCCGCCACTGCCGGCAAACTACACAAAGATGATATGATAGGCCTGCGTGCTATTCCCTGACTCGATTTAAGGCTAGGTTTGCCATATCGGAAGATGCGATCGTCGATTGTCGAACCATACTTACTGCAAACAAAAGCACTGCAGCCTGTGGACTTGTACTCTGCCAAAATTAAGGCCGTACCTACTAGTTGTGTTATACCTACGTACCTACATACTAGTTTAATAATGCAGGTACTTGATACTTCGATACAAAACGACAGAATAAGAATAAAATAATTAGAAAGAGTCTTTTAACAAAGATTGGTCTATGGCTGTATGCTACGAGTATAAAAAAATAAAAATTACCTAGTCAATGCTCAGAAAAACCGGCCAAGTGCGTGTCAGACCACGCACAATGAAGGGTTCCGTAGTTGGGAAGTTGGGATGAATTTATCACAAAAACAAACTTAACATTGTAGTTGAAAAACATGCTCTCCCATACATCGATATATGCCACGGTCAAGTCTCCAACCGCAAATTTAACTTGGTCGACTATAACTCGTTAACTTGTAAAGTCCACTTAGCTGTGATAGTTTTTCTTTTAATTTCATTATATGTACTACTGACATGAATTTTTGACATCTCCATATACAACCATTTAGCTGGCAGGAGGGAGGACACTTGACTAACAAAAATTAGCACTTTAATGCTTAATATTACGCAAGCGGATCCTTGAATCGAAAAGTGGTGCTGACAGCCTCGCATTATTTTTAAACGGCCTATCCAACGATACTACACACCATGGGGTAGACGAGAAAAAAAAATATCATTGCCACATTAAGTGCAAGAGAGGTAGCCAAAAAAAGTTTTTTTCAAGATTTTATTTTAGCACTTTGTCGGCGTGATTAATATGTATACGTATGCCAAATTACAGCTTTCTAGTACTAAGCGTCTCTGAGCGTGGGGACAGACAGACAAACAGACAGATGGACATGGCAAAACTATAAGGGTTCCTTATTTACTACGGAACCCTAAATAGCGAAGTACACGTCTTATAACTAAAGTCAAATAGTAACCGTTTGCAAAAAACTTACATCTACCTAAAAACATGAAAACCTTCTGAATTTTACATTACAGCTCGTTTCTTATTTGTCTCATACTATCCCAGATCGATGTTGATTGTCTTAAACCGAAACAAGCTGTCCCAGGTCTAAACAGACTGTCCCAGATCGAAACAAGCTGTCCCAAATCAATACAAACTGTCACAGATCGAAACAAGCTGTCCCAGATCGATACAAACTGTCTCAAATCGATACAAAGTCTCAAATCGATACAGATTATCTCAAATCGATACAGCCTGTCTCAAATCGATACAGACTGTCTCAAATTGATACAGACTGTCTCAAATCGATACAGTCTGTTTAAAATCGATACAGACTGTCTCAAATTACTACAGACTATCTCAAATCGATACAAACTGCCTTAATTCGATACAGACAGTCTCAAATCAATACAGATGTAACAAAAAAAAATGAAAATTCACCCCTTTTAACACGTACAATAATATATTATTATTTAAAAAAGAATCGCATGAAAAAATATAATATGATAAAATTAAATATCATTAAAATATCTAGGACACTACCTTACTGAGAGCCTTGACGATCAAATGGATATTCAAAAGGAGCGCAGGGCGCTGGCGGTCAGAAATAATATGCTGGCACGCAGGTTTGCTCGTTGCAGTTCGCAGGTTAAAATCACCCTGTTTAAAGCATACTGCCAAACATTTTACACGAGCAGCCTGTGGACCACATATACTCAGAGATCGCTCAGTCCCTTGCGAGTCCAATACAATAATGGCTTTAGGATGTTGTTGGGGCTACCGCGTTTCTGTAGTGCTTCGAATAGGTATGTTTGCGGAAGCAAGGGTTGATGGCTTCCACGCGTAAAATAACGTAAAAGAACTGCTTCATTATTGAGCAGGTTGCGCGGTAGTTCTAACAGCATCTGGCAGGGTATTGCGGAGAAATTCGATTCTCCAATTATGAAGGCCTTCATCCGAGTTTTGATCGAATAACCTCTCAGTAGGATATTCGATCAAGGCCAAAATGAATCGTCCTATTCGTTATTCTCAATTTATGTAATTTATTTCTTACTAACATAGTGTGTAAGTCAAATTGTTACTAACAAAGTGAACGATGTCTGAAATAAAGAATTATTATTATTAAAACAGTTGCGGAACAGGTAATTTGGCCTAAATGAAGAGATTACGATAAAACTTAAGGGCAGATCGGATGGTAAACCGTTGTTACAAGGAATCGATTGCAATCGGTTTTAGGTTCGTGGCCACTAAATTACGTAAACTTTCAAACGAATATTATCATATGAAGATGAACCTAAGTTATCCCAATAGAATCAGTCCTGGATAACGATTAAAAGGTATTAAAATGTTAAACGTGAAAGTACTAAGAACTATAATAGACAAGTGTGACGATTTAAACAACAAGTCAATCCTGACGAACTGCCGCCGCTTTGACAGAATCGCAGGCGATACTACAATACGATGATCATCACGCACACCTAAAACGGGTTTGCCGGTCTCGAACACCAAGGATTCTATGCGGCTAGTTAAAGCAGACCAGAAGCACGCAAGCCTGGTGAATAGTTCTACCTGACAAAGATCGGAAGCCCTTTTCAGCTGGCAAATAAGCGAAAGAACATACCAAATTCGAAGAATATCTTACACCATCTGTGCAAAACTCAACAATATAACTTGGTTGACTGCAGATACAACAGGAGTCAAGGGTTTGAACTGAAAACCAGCGCTTAGCTAGCAATAGAGACATAAGCATAATGCTGACGCTTAAACCTTTTTCTTCCAGTATTATAGTTTTTTTTGTGTATGTACAACTACTACTAGCAATATACTATATACTATAGGTACTGGAGACAATAATCATTATTCTATTCTATTCTATACATAACAGAACATAATAACCTGAAACTTAATTCAGGAATCAAGATAAAGTATAATCAATAAAATTCACTTGCCTCAATTTCAAATTAAAAGTCCAAAATTTATAAAATCGACATGATTAGATTCCCATTTTTCTGGGACTGGTTTTATAAAAAAAATACAGCTCTGTTTACGTCTTAATCAAATTTGAAAATCATACAAATCGATACACAGTATACCAGATCGATAAAGACTGTCCCAGGTCAAAACTGTCACAAATCGATACAGTCTGTATCGATTTGTGACAGATTCGATCTGGGTCTCAAATCGATACAGACCGTCTCAAATGATTATAGACTGTCTCTAATTAGTATTATAGACTGTCTCAAGTCGATATAAACTGTCTTAAATAGACACAGACAGTCTCAAATCGCTACAGACTGTCCCACATGGAAACATAATGTCCCAAATCGATAGACCATCCCATATCGAAACACACCGTCACAGATCGATAGACTGTCCCAGATGAATACAGACGGTCTCAAATCGATACAGACTGTCTCAAATCTACACAGACTGTCTCAAATCGATACACACTGTACCAGATCGATACAGAATGTCTCAAATCGATAGACTGTCCCAGATCGAAACTGTTTGAAATCGATACAGGCCATCTCAAATTAATATAGACTGTCTTAAATCGCTACAGACTGCCCCAGATCGGTACAGACTGTCTCAGATGGAAACAAGCTGTACCAGATAGATAGAGACTCATCGATACAGACTGTCCCAAATCGATAGAGCGTCCCATATCGAAATACACTATCACAGATCAACAGTGTCCCATATGAATACAGACTTTCTCAAATCTACGCAGACTGTGTCAAATCGATACACACTGTACCAGATCGACAGATTGTCGTAAATCTATACAGACTGTCTCAAATCGACACAGATTGTCTCAAATAAATACAGACTGTCTCAAACCGATACTGGCTGTCTCAAATTAGTATAGACTGTTTCAAATCGATACAAACTGTCATGAATCGAAACAGCCTATCTCAAATCGATTCAGACTGTCTCAAATCGATACAGACTGTCCCAGATCAATACACACTATCCCAGATCAATACAGAGTGTCCCAGATCGATACAGACTGTCCTAGATCGATAGACTGTCCCAGATCGAAACTATCACAAATCGATATAGACTGTCTCAAATCGATAGACTTTCTCAAATCAATACAGACTGTCCCAGTTCGATACAGATTCTCCCAGATCGATACAGACTGCCCCAGATCGATACAGACTGACTCAAATCGATACCGTCAATCACAGTTCGATACACTGTCCCAGATCGAAACTGTCACAAATCTATACAGACTGTCTCAAATCGATACAGACTGCCTTAAATCGATACAGACTGTCTCAAATCTATACAAACTACCTCAAATTGAATACAAACTATCATATATCGAAACAGCCTGTTCCAAATCGATACAGACTGTCTCAAATCGATAGACTGTCTCAAAATAATACAGCTTGTCTCAAATCGATACACACTGTCGCAGATCGATACAGACTATCCAAGATCAATAAAGACTGTCCCACATCGATATAGACTGTTCCAAATTGATAGAGACTGTCTCAAATTAGTAAAGACTGTATCAAATCGATACAGGGTGTCACAGAACAAACCATGCTGTTCTAAGCCGAATCAGTCTACCACAAAATAAAATTTTATACATCCTAACCCAGCTTGCCAAGACTGACACTGAGTTACCCATGTGGGTACAGAATGATCCAGGCAGAAATGCTGACGTGAACCCAAAACAATTAGGTACGTAGTCGTGACTGAATTATGGGCACGTGACTACATCACGTGCGCATAATTCAGACACATTTGAGTTTTATAGCAGCACGTACTCCTAATTTCATATTAAAAGCTTCTTTAAATCACCAAAATGAATTATCAAGAGCAGAAATATTGACGCAATGGTCGAACGCACATTGATAAGTTATCTGCAGCATTATATTGATGTCTAAATAGAACATCCTCTATAATGCCGTTGAAACAAACGCTTACCATGCAAACTACGTACACGACTTTAAAATGCAAGTTTTAATGACATCGCAACATCAACGTGTGAAACACAAGAGACGTTTAGAAGTGACCGAAATTGATTGACCTTATGATAAATAAATCTCCAATTTATAAAAAAAAAAAAAACAGCCAAGTGCGTGTCGGACCACGCACAATGAAAGGTTCAGTCGTAAACTAGGTTTTGAGAGTATCAAAATATGTCGCATAAAAGTACCGTAATTTTTATTGCGTTTACTTAGAAGCTTTTTTTTGGAGCTTCAAGGTACCGTATACCTACGTATTTGATATTAATTTCAACTTGATCGCTTGACGCGTTCCTGAGAAAAACGGTCTTGACAGACAGACAGAGCGACAACGAAGTGATCCAATAGGATCGCTTAAAAAAAAAAGTTTTTTTTTCTTTTAGGGTACTGAACCCTAAAAAGTAATAAAATTGCGCAGCTATGCGCGTTGAAGAACGTGCAACGATTATCTGCCCGATTTGGTGATTGCGAATTTCTGACTGGGCGACTTCCAGATAGGTTAATGAAGTCATTAACGAGGTCAACATTCCGAAGTGGAATTTTTAGGTCCAAAGTCCAAAAATGCCCCAGTCGGTTATCTGTTGAAACCATTTAAAATATTTCCATCACTGGAGAACACAAACAAAATTTTCCTACCAAAAATCCGCATTTGCCAAGAAGTACAGTCATCATGTAAAATTAACAAAGGGAGTTACGAGTGTTACGAGCCTTGTTCTAAATAAAAAGTAGAAAAAAAAGTAAACGTAATCACGATTGTAACTCCTGCACACAATGGATCAGATTGCAACATCTTTTCAACATCCGTCGCTCCCTTCTCATGGTATAGTTCCGCAAATCCAGTTAGTATAACATCAATGAACGTCACTGTGGAACAGGGGTCAACCTATACAGGAGCCGAGAAAGGCATTCCGGGATTGTCTGAATACGTCAGTAATTGTGGAGTGCAGCTGAGAATAAAGTGAAAAATTTCCGCCGATAACTCAGTGCATTTTGCGCTGCTAGGTCATCTTTTTATTTGACACAACACTCTCGCAAGAACATTTTAAAGATCATCCTTTGAAATTAGTTTGCCCTACATTACAATAAGATCCGAATCCTCATATCGCATTTCGTTGTAGACCTTCTAGTTACACCCTAGTGTATAAATAAACTTCTCGCATGACATTTTGCTCAGAATAAATGTAATACGAGCAGCTACAGCTAAATATAATGCCATACTCTTAGGAGGAAATCGTCAACAGTGATAATATTCACATTAACGCGTCATTATAGGTAAACTTTAAAACTAGGTCTGTCAGCCTAGCATTCCGTATTTAAACAAAATTAACCTCACAAAATAAACATAGCACTTCAAATTGGCGCCATATTGGACGATTTTTTGCAATATAAAATATTGGCTGATCTCACTATTAGCGAAATACGCAAACGCGCTCGCACAACACATCAATGGAAGTTTAGTTTTACTTATCGTTATCTTCATCATAATTTATATATTATAATAATAAAACTACAATAATAAATTCCATTACTCAACTACTATGTCTGCCATTTTGATTACAAGAGTGCCATCCCAAACACATGTCTATCCGCCATTTTGTGGTGTTCCGAGTCATCGACAAAATGGCGAATAGCAATGCTTCTCAAACATGGACATGAAATGAAACCTTATTCTTGACATTAAAATTTTAATCTCGAAGGAATAATAAATAATAATTAGCAATGTCCCTAATGATAATATTATTACAATTGGAAATTCAATCTATGGATATAGTCTGTAAATTGTTCAGAGAAGGCGTGTGCGCAATGAGAATGACAGGATGTGGTTGCAGCACAGCAGCGGGTAGAGGGCGCTGGCGCGCGCCGCACGGCTCCGCGGGCAGCGCCTGCGGCGTGGCCGCCGTGCGCCGCAGCACTGCGCCGCCGCGCATCACGCACGTCACTCCCGCGCGAGGGTCACAGTTCTCATTTACACTAGAAGTCTCATCATCTGAACACAAGTCAATCACTTCACAATCATTGTCCAAACGCTTCAATGGGTCCAACATCATCTCCGAATCAGCTGGCTGATCGCAGTCCAGTCCATCTACAAAAACAATGTCCTTATCTTCCATCGGTGGTTTACTCTCTCTTTCTTTCCTCAAGTTCTCAAGGTATTCCTCTATACCTTCTTCAGACATCCTATCTATATGCACTGTGACCGGTTTACATTTGAGGAGAAGCAACTGAGCTTTAATATCGAGTATTCTTTTATTTCTCTGATTAGGAAATACATAATTTCTGTTCCAGTAGCTCAAGGGCCGTCTGTACCTCACAGGGAACTGCTGATTTTTTACTTTAACATTATAATGTTTACTAAAAGGAGTTGTGGTGCAACAATACCTTTCAACCCTCTCCCTAGAGAAACTTAAGTCCCTCTGGGCATTTGTTTTAGCATTCCGTCTGTAAGCCAAGGAAGAAAATGGATATAGTACGCCCCGGTCAATGCTGGCAGCATTTCTAAGGTGCTTTGCGGTGATCTTCTGAGGCTTGCTGTCAGTATCAGTACAAGAATTCACAGAATCCTCAAATTTTTGACCAGATGGGTGAAGCTTCAAAGCAGAAAGAAACTCTGGTAACCCACCAATACAAGTACTTGTTGGTATGGTTTCATTATTACATAGCCTTTCATGCACTCTTAGTATGTCCGGATTATCAAAGTGGCTGTCACAGTTATCACACAGGTATATATCAGTAGATTTAGCTTGTGTGTCTTCAATACTCTTGGGAGTTATTTTGTCATAATGTAGATTCTCATTTCTGAATGTTACTAGGAGTCTCCCACTGGGCCGGTAGTACAGAGAAGTGGTGTGGTCTCTGTTGTCGACGTACCTGAGCCTGTTGCGAGGGTACCTCGCTAGCTGCGCAGAGAACACCAACAGGAATGCGCTCTTGTGGTACTCGTAACATTTCCTCACTAAAAGCTTCAATTTTATGGCCCACTCCTTGGGCACCTCGCTGGGTCTCACAAAGGGGTGCGAAAACGCGACATCTTTAGGCCACCACGGTGGTTGGCGGATATCTTTCGCAGTATCATGTCCCCAGGAACATGTCACCATGAATGTTATGAACTTCTCCAGCTCAGCAGCCGTGATCAGCGACAGTGCTGTCGGGTTGCCGTTAGCAAAAAGAAGCGGCAAGTTGGCGATCATGGTTCCCGCTGACGCTTATGGTCATCGAAACCTGAGGGAGGCCAGCGCTTGCGATGTCAGTCCGCGCAGGATCACAATAACGGTTATTGCGTTACAGTCCATTTTAGCGGTGGCAATCGGGAACATTTATCACTCATAAGGATCGCCACAGTTGTCGGAATACTTTAAACACTATTACTAAACACTAATTGCAATTAAATTCACGAAATTGTTCAGAGCGAGAGCGCTAACTAAAAAGAGAAAGATCCACAGATCCACCACAGACTTCATAAATCTTTGTTACGCCGATTTTGCTTCACACTGTACGAACTAAGCGTCGACAAGACTATTCGAGAGGCAAGTACGCGACACAAAACGATATCGAGTTTTATAAAAAAAAAAACTCAATCTCTAGCGCGTAATAAAAACACAGCACGCACCACGCACGATTCATTCTTTCTTTCAATAATCCTCCATTTTGTATTTTTCAAATCATTTCAATTGGTGATTATGTTGATCCTATGGTCAACTAACCAATCACAATTCAGAAAGAAGTGAGTATGATTTTGATTCTGTTCTTTAGGTCGAAAAGTCGAAAAAGGCACACAGCCATACACATATTGTACATACGTATGTATAATATGTGTATGGCTGTGTGCCTTTTTAGATACTTGTCCGATACGAAAATTTAATAATCTTCCAAATGATGAATTAATGGGTATAAAAGTGCCACTTGCTCACTTCAGATGTCGCCACTACCCGGCGTCTAAAAATTTGACAGCTAGCTGTCACTATCGATATATTTTTTGTAAAGTGACTTCTTTTATGCATAATTAATTAATATGCCCCGTTGCGCAGCTGTTGACTGCAAAAACACGGAGATCAATGTATTTGCTAAAGATATTAAAAGTCGAATACTCTGCAAGAAAGCCCACCGTCAACCATCCACCATCGAAATAACATATAAATTATAAAATGATCATAACTTATTGACCACACTAAAGCTGCTTTTTTACCAGTGGTCGACACTTCGCCTGTCCTTAGCTCGTCTTTTAACAGTGCCAAGTCTAAGTCGCATACATATTTATCTAGTTTTCGTTTATGTGATCGACACAAAAGTAAACAAACAAAACAATGGCGTTTTATAGAGGGACAACTGTGCCGCAACTGCACCGCACTGCACTGTGTGTGTGTGTAACTGTACTGTGTGCTGACCTATGACGAGCTTTCAGTTAAAACCCCATTTGGAAAATATATAATAATTATATTATATTTTTTTGACCAATTTTTTTTATGCTATTATTTATGTAATGATCTTGTGAGAATAATGTGGTGTACGTGTGGTTCTCGTTAAAAAAAGTAGAATGCACGTTATGCTTTATGTAAAAAAAAAAAGGTTCACATAGGGTTACTCACGCACATCTGAACCGTGTAAGGGACGTGGCCTTTTTGTTTACGTTTAAATTAAATAAGCTCCGGTATCACACCGTCGCGTTAACGGAACGGACATGTTGTGTGAGCGACATCATTTAAGTTACTTTCTTCTGAAACAACGCTGTTAAATTCTGTAGCAACCACCCGTCACCCAAATCAAACTATCGACATCTTCCAGCAAAGCCCTGCCGCCCTCTAATGTCAATATAAAAAAAAAAATGTCGCCCGTGGAAATTTGACTTGTTGTCAGTCAGTTGTCAATGTTGTCAATTTCGAGTGTAATCCTCTCTGTTGTTATCACTTAGAAACCAAAAAAATACAATAAAATCTAAAATAAAACAGATCAGAAATTGTAAAAAATACTCCCATGATCTTCTTTGTTTGATACTATTGAAAATGCATTCCAGAAATTAGTATAAACGAAAATGGTCAGTATCGACAAGTGTTTGCCGTTCGCATTTTATTAAAAGAATATTCTAAGTCATAAATAATAATCGTTTCACAGGAACACAACAGTGCTGATAGTTCTCCTAATTCTCCATCAAAGAAGTTTCCGGAAGTGACTGACTATCAGTAAGTATAATAATGCCTCCTTGAACCAAAACCAGAATATTGTTTTTTTTTCTTTGTTCAAGGTTCTTGCTGTATCTACGAATGTTTGAAAGTCCACCGTTATTATTTATGATACCTCATTTTATGATATTATTTAAAGTATACAAATTAATGTCCACTGTCAAAACTATCATAAGTACTGAAATTATGTCTATTTGTAAATCCTTTTTTCTATCAGGTTGGACCTCCCAGCATGGAGTGTGGACAGCCTGAAGGCAATAGCCATTCAGCAGAGGTTACCTCGCCCCCGCAGCCTGGCATGGGCCATCTTGCTGAATGCTCTGCCTCCACCAAACATGGATATTGTATCCAGGTACCAATGGAGAATTTGTGTTCTGATTTAAACTTATATTTAATTACAATTAAAACAAATAATATGCATCCTACAGTTTAAACTATTAATAATAGATTATTTTAACACCTACTGCCTGTAATTAAATTAAAACAAATAATATGCTTATTTGCTAGTTGTTTGAAGTATCAATAAGAGTCAGTTAATTTATGTGGTAGATAGTAACATTATCTACCACTTAAATGAAGAAATTGAACAAAATTTGTACCAAATTGTCTACCAGTTAAGTTAACCCAAAACTTATCTGTGTTAACACATTTATTTTGTCACCTACATTGTTTTCAAATAAATTCTGATCCTGAAACAGGTCATTAAACTTAGAATTTAAATAGAGAGTTTCAAGGGCTAGAGGAGGCAGCTGCCTCCCCTAGAGATACAAAATAAATGTACCCAAATGCAAAGCAACTGAAGTCCACTCACTTGACTTGCTTGACAGATAATTCCCGCACGTCGAAACTCGAATGAAATCACTCATTCCATTCCAAGTAGTCAACCCTAAACTATCAGAGCTTTTATGAAAATTTCCCAGTTATATTGGAAGCCTTAGGAACCTTAACGTGTGAAGAAAATAGTGTGACTCGAAAAATTGCTTTCAACTGCATGCGGCTGCTTCTAGACTTTTGTTAATTCTTGGCATTATTTAGGTAGCCAAATACTCGGCTTTCATGGAATCTGTTGTTAATGTGCTCCAATCCATAGCTTGGGCGAGAGGTTAGACTCGCACTACCAGTGTAAAGCTTCATGTGTCCCTGACTGTATCTACGATTCATACTTCTCCCGTCCTCCATATATCAAATTGCACACCCTTTTTTTTTGTTTCGCGGTGGAAAATCCTCGTGGATGTCCTCCGCACTTGGACGGGGGCGGAGGGGTCTGTCAGACTAACTAAAAACCACCCCGGTATGCCCCTCCCACACTAAAATCAAAATAAAAATATTTTTATTTCACATAAACCTACATGGGCACTTACCTACTGGATCCATTTAAGGGGTTGGAGGAGGGCGTTGTCCGCCCTCTGCAGCGTGACTGTTTCGCAGAAGGATACCACCGCGTCCCAAGACTCTTCGCTGCCCACCATGGAGTCGACCACGGCTGGCAGCGACAGGTCACTGCCTACTTCTGAGATGAGGGCCCAGCGCGGCTCCTCCGAAGCGGCACACTCTGCGTATGCGTATGCCGCATATTACCGCGTACGCCGCATCCTCCCGGCAGTCGACGCAGTGGTGACACCAAGCGTCCGGCTCCCTGTTTATGCAACTTTCCGAAGCAACCATGCCCCGAAATCACCTGTGTCACCCGAAACGACAGGGAGCCATGCCTCCGCCTGAGCCAGCGCTAGAGTACCGGCCGGACCACATCAATGGTGATGAGGCCGGTACGGCGTGAAAGCCTGTCCCACCATTCCGCCACCAGGGCTGCGCAAAGCTGCGACCGACTCAACTCCATTTTTCGCTGCATCGGGCACTCGCCACGCGCCCTCGCTTCCTCGCGCCACCGATAGGCAGAGACGCGGGTACTTTCGCCTTGAGGTCCCAGGGTGGGGATCCGGCCAGTACACAAGCCGCCTCGTAGGAAATCGTGCGATATCCCCTAATGACTCTGACAGCCATCGGTCTCTGCGGCTTTCACAGGACAGCGATGCTACCGGCCGTCAAGTCAGCCGCAAAGATCGGGGCTCCATACAGGGCCATCGATCGCACGATCCCCACATAGAGCCGCCTACAGGCGCTCGCGTTGTTAGCGCCCTAGCCGCGCCCAAAAACTTGGGCGGCAGCCGCCCAAAGGGGGGCCATCTACAGCAGCTGTAGGAAACAGCATACATGTTATTTTTTTCACTAGCGTACATGTTATTAATAACATGTACGCTAGTGACATTACAATATTTCTTTTTACCAAAGACGAATGTGGAAGAACAGTGGATAATATTATTGTTGATCTGAGTCGCACTCCTTAAGTTTGTATATATGAGTCATGATTATTTCGTGGATCTTATACACTGTACACAAACAAATGACCATACATATTTAACGTCATCTGTTAGATAGAGTGGTTTCATACTGCAACTACGAGGGCGGGTCAATAAGTCCGTGACTTTTGGAATAAAACACAGATTTTTTGATAAAAAAATTATTTTATTTTTCAACGTAGTCTCCCTTGAGCTCTATACACTTTGTCCAACGCTTCTCCAATTTTTTTATCCCTTCCAAAAAAAATGATTTGTCGAGGTCCTCAAAATAGGCCTTTGTTTGCGAGATGACTTCATCATTGGAGTCAAATCTTTTTCCACCAAGCCATTTCTTCAGGTTTGGGAACAAGAAGTAGTCGCTCGGAGCCAAATCTGGAGAATAGGGCGGATGAGGGAGCAATTCATAGCCCAATTCATGGATTTTTGCCATGGCAACTGCACATGTGTGCACCCTTGCATTGTCTTGGTGGAAAAGAACTTTTTTCTTGGCCAAATGAGGTCGGTTTTTTTTCGAATCGTCATTGAATCGGTCCAATAAATTGGCATAATATTCCCCATTGATTGTTCTTCCCTTTTGAAGGTAGTCAATGTGGATTATCCCGCGTGCATCCCAAAAAACAGTCGCCATAACTTTATTGGCTGACAAACCCACCTTGGCCTTCTTCGGCGCCGATTCACCCTTAGAAACCCACGGTTTTGACTGTTGTTTGGTCTCTGGTGTGTTGTGATGGATCCATGTTTCGTCCACGGTTACAAAACGGCGCAAAAACTCCTCCATATTGCGATTAAACAACGCCAAACCTTCCTGTGAAGTTGTTACACGATTGCGTTTGTGGTCGACTGTGAGCAAACGCGGCACCCATCTTGCGGAAAGCTTTCTCATGCCCAAGTGATCATTCAAAATTGAAACCACTGAGCCATGCGAGATCCCTACGGCTTCCACAATCTCTCGCACTTTCAATCTTCGGTCGGCCAACACCATATCGTGAATTTTTTCGATTGTTTCGGGTGTAGAGACCTCAACTGGGCGTCCAGGACGTTCGGCATCTTCAGTGCTTGTACGGCCACAACGAAATTCAGTAAACCACTTTTTTACCATTGAAATCGATGGTGCAGAGTCCCCATAGTATTTATCAAGCTTAGCCTTGGTCTCGGTAATGGTTTTTTTTCGCAAGAAATAATGCTTAATAAGCACACGAAATTCACTTTTTTCTATTTTCTCCTCAAATTAGTGAGTAGTCTGATAAAAATAGCTGTCAAACACAAACTAACTGACGCAGCAAGTTTAAATTTTGACAGGAGTCAACTGACAGATGCCTGTTGACAGGAGCAGTGTTGCTGTTTCAGTAAAGAGGTCAGAAATTCAAAAAGTCACGGACTTATTGACCCGCCCTCGTATTTGCATTCATCCGGTTATAACGGAGTTGTGGTTTACACAAAAGCGCATTTGTTTGTCTGTGTGCCGTGTGTCGCCGTGCATATTTTAGTTATTTTTCATAGTCTTATGTCATTTGGAATTCTAATCTGGGGAGCCCTTTTTTTGGCTGGGAAATTACCAAATAACTTCACCCGCTCTGGGCGGAGCGGGAGGGTGTGTCAGACTCTTACTGACTAAAACCCACCCGTGTTCCTTCCGTTGCCTGTTTTGCCAGGGCCCTAGGTATCCCTTTCGGACTTTCCCACGACCCCGTTAGGCATCGGCATCACAGATATCGACATTTTTATCTGTAATTTTTATGGTGTACATAATAAAGAGTATTCTATTCTATTCTATTCTATCGGCCCTAGTGGACACTTGTGCTGACAACATTTTTTGAGGTGCGTGTGGAACACAACGCGTCGTCAACCCGGGCCAGGACGGTGAGCTACCCATTGCTCACCGTCCGCAAGCCTGCGGGCTTTGTCTGGGGAGCCTGTGCGGATTTTAATACGATAGTATTAAAATCCGCACAGGCTATAAAGGCAGGAGAATAATGTTGACATATCTGTCAACATTATTCTCCTGCCTTTATAGCCTGTGCGGATTTTCCCAATTTATTTTGGATCGGCGCAACTTATCTTTCTTCCATACTTCTCTATTAGTCTTCAAATCGGTAGTCACTCCCTTTTTTGCCATATTATCTTTCACACAGTCCACCCATCGTTTCTTAGGTCTTACCCTACTCGTATTGCCATCCACATTCATAGTCAAAACTTTCCAGACGACATTTCCCTCATTGCATTAAAAAAAAACAAAAACTGATTGAGGAGTTCCAATTCTAGCTAAACATCCCTAGTATGTGACCTTTCTAATGGTATGTAATTTGCATTTATAAAAAAAAAATACAAAATATCCAGGGGGCCAGGGTAAAATAAATTAGGGCTGAGTAAGTAGCAGATAACCCCACCTATCCACCATTTTCGTATGTTGAACGTTCTGCCAAACACCTTTTCTGCCTGTATATTATATTTGAAAATATATTGTATGTACACAAAACAATATAAAATTTTAAGAAAATGTCCGATATTCCTAGTTTAAAAACCAGGAACAAACACAATCTTGTTGTACATCACACTCGCCTCCATAGAGTAGGCAACTCTTTCATGAGTCAATGTATACGCTTTTACAACAAACCTCCCATTGATATTCGATTGAGCTGCGTCCTCTGTTAAGCCTTGTGATAAAACCATAAAACTTGACATTTTAATAATTATGCAAAGTAATTAGGTATTAAATACCTATTTGTATACACATTGACCTTGATGAATATTATATACAAGAATAATTACTTTGCAAAGCATTAGAATTTTAATTATTTAGAATTTGAGGACTATGTGGGTCCTCTTTAGGGTTCCGTAGTAAACAGGGCAACCCTTATAGTTTCGCCATGTCTGTCTGTCTGTCTGTCCCCTGTAGCTCAGAGACGCTTAGTGTGCAAGGGAGGTACCCTAAAACCGTTTTTTTTTCGTTGGATAGGCCGTTCAAAAATATTGCGTGTCTTTGAACACCACTTTTCGATTCAAGGATCCGTTTGCATAGTAAATATTAAGCATTAAAGTGCTTCTTTTTGTTACAGTCAAGAGTGTGTGTCCCCCCCCCCCCCCCCCCACCCCTGCCAGCTAAATGGTTGTTTATGGAGATGTAAAAAAAGATCATGGCAGTAGTACATATAATGAAATAAAAAGAAAACTATCACAGCTAAGTGGACTTTACAAGTTAATGAGTAATAGTCGACCAACTTTTTCCAGTTGGAGAATTGACCCTGGTATATATCGATGTATGGGAGAACATGTTTTTCAACTAAAATAGTAGTTTTTTTTTTGGGATAAATTCATCCCAACTTCCCAACTACGGAAACGGGCGATGTCCGACACGCACTTGGCCGGTTTCTTTTTGGAGTGGCAGTTTGAGTACTTTATGCGGCCTACCCAAATGTCCTTTCTTTGGTATTGTTCGTCGAGTCGTTGAGCTCCTTAAGTTCTCAGTTGAGCTTCACGATCACTAACAAATGCTTACACTGACTGGACGGGTCCACTGAAATCTGTGTGGTTCTTTCCTTAAAAGACTAATTCAGACACTAAATCTACATGGTTCTCACATGGTCTGACCAAGATTATGTCGGGACTTTATCTTATTTACAGAATAAACAATTTCATTTAATTTCACAACTCTTAGAAATGATTGACTCTCAGAGACGATTAACTTCCCTGAAGTTAGAAATTCGGGGTGCCTTATTTAGCAAAAACACTTTATTTACGCGCGCATAAATCTGTGTGCATATTAATGCACACAGATTTATGCGCGCGTAAATCCGCTGATCCACGCGAAGACGCACTGTTGACCCGAAGTGCTGAGAGCACTTTCAGAACATTGTAACTACGATCGATGATGCGAAAATGCGCTCGCGAAATTCCCATGTACGCTAGTGACATTACAATATTTCTTTTTACCAAAGACGAATGTGGAAGAACAGTGGATAATATTATTGTTGATCTGAGTCGCACTCCTTAAGTTTGTATATATGAGTCATGATTATTTCGTGGATCTTATACACTGTACACAAACAAATGACCATACATATTTAACGTCATCTGTTAGATAGAGTGGTTTCATACTGCAACTACTCGTATTTGCATTCATCCGGTTATAACGGAGTTGTGGTTTACACAAAAGCGCATTTGTTTGTCTGTGTGCCGTGTGTCGCCGTGCATATTTTAGTTATTTTTCATAGTCTTATGTCATTTGGAATTCTAATCTGGGGAGCCCTTTTTTTGGCTGGGAAATTACCAAATAACTTCACCCGCTCTGGGCGGAGCGGGAGGGTGTGTCAGACTCTTACTGACTAAAACCCACCCGTGTTCCTTCCGTTGCCTGTTTTGCCAGGGCCCTAGGTATCCCTTTCGGACTTTCCCACGACCCCGTTAGGCATCGGCATCACAGATATCGACATTTTTATCTGTAATTTTTATGGTGTACATAATAAAGAGTATTCTATTCTATTCTATTCTATCGGCCCTAGTGGACACTTGTGCTGACAACATTTTTTGAGGTGCGTGTGGAACACAACGCGTCGTCAACCCGGGCCAGGACGGTGAGCTACCCATTGCTCACCGTCCGCAAGCCTGCGGGCTTTGTCTGGGGAGCCTGTGCGGATTTTAATACGATAGTATTAAAATCCGCACAGGCTATAAAGGCAGGAGAATAATGTTGACATATCTGTCAACATTATTCTCCTGCCTTTATAGCCTGTGCGGATTTTCCCAATTTATTTTGGATCGGCGCAACTTATCTTTCTTCCATACTTCTCTATTAGTCTTCAAATCGGTAGTCACTCCCTTTTTTGCCATATTATCTTTCACACAGTCCACCCATCGTTTCTTAGGTCTTACCCTACTCGTATTGCCATCCACATTCATAGTCAAAACTTTCCAGACGACATTTCCCTCATTGCATTAAAAAAAAACAAAAACTGATTGAGGAGTTCCAATTCTAGCTAAACATCCCTAGTATGTGACCTTTCTAATGGTATGTAATTTGCATTTATAAAAAAAAAATACAAAATATCCAGGGGGCCAGGGTAAAATAAATTAGGGCTGAGTAAGTAGCAGATAACCCCACCTATCCACCATTTTCGTATGTTGAACGTTCTGCCAAACACCTTTTCTGCCTGTATATTATATTTGAAAATATATTGTATGTACACAAAACAATATAAAATTTTAAGAAAATGTCCGATATTCCTAGTTTAAAAACCAGGAACAAACACAATCTTGTTGTACATCACACTCGCCTCCATAGAGTAGGCAACTCTTTCATGAGTCAATGTATACGCTTTTACAACAAACCTCCCATTGATATTCGATTGAGCTGCGTCCTCTGTTAAGCCTTGTGATAAAACCATAAAACTTGACATTTTAATAATTATGCAAAGTAATTAGGTATTAAATACCTATTTGTATACACATTGACCTTGATGAATATTATATACAAGAATAATTACTTTGCAAAGCATTAGAATTTTAATTATTTAGAATTTGAGGACTATGTGGGTCCTCTTTAGGGTTCCGTAGTAAACAGGGCAACCCTTATAGTTTCGCCACGTCTGTCTGTCTGTCTGTCCCCTGTAGCTCAGAGACGCTTAGTACTAGAAAGCTGTAATTTGGCATAGGTATACATATTAATCACGCCGACAGAGTGCTAAAATAAAGTCTTGAGAAATGTTTTTACTAGGGTATCCATCCCCACAATACGTGCAAGGGAGGTACCCTAAAACCGTTTTTTTTTCGTTGGATAGGCCGTTCAAAAATATTGCGTGTCTTTGAACACCACTTTTCGATTCAAGGATCCATTTGCATAGTAAATATTAAGCATTAAAGTGCTTCTTTTTGTTACAGTCAAGAGTGTGTGTGTCCCGTCCCCCCCCCCCCCCCCCCCCCCCCACCCCTGCCACTAAGTGGACTTTACAAGTTAATGAGTAATAGTCGACCAACTTTTTCCAGTTGGAGAATTGACCCTGGTATATATCGATGTATGGGAGAACATGTTTTTCAACTAAAATAGTAGTTTTTTTTTTGGGATAAATTCATCCCAACTTCCCAACTACGGAAACGGGCGATGTCCGACACGCACTTGGCCGGTTTCTTTTTGGAGTGGCAGTTTGAGTACTTTATGCGGCCTACCCAAATGTCCTTTCTTTGGTATTGTTCGTCGAGTCGTTGAGCTCCTTAAGTTCTCAGTTGAGCTTCACGATCACTAACAAATGCTTACACTGACTGGACGGGTCCACTGAAATCTGTGTGGTTCTTTCCTTAAAAGACTAATTCAGACACTAAATCTACATGGTTCTCACATGGTCTGACCAAGATTATGTCGGGACTTTATCTTATTTACAGAATAAACAATTTCATTTAATTTCACAACTCTTAGAAATGATTGACTCTCAGAGACGATTAACTTCCCTGAAGTTAGAAATTCGGGGTGCCTTATTTAGCAAAAACACTTTATTTACGCGCGCATAAATCTGTGTGCATATTAATGCACACAGATTTATGCGCGCGTAAATCCGCTGATCCACGCGAAGACGCACTGTTGACCCGAAGTGCTGAGAGCACTTTCAGAACATTGTAACTACGATCGATGATGCGAAAATGCGCTCGCGAAATTCCCGCTTTTATTTGTCCCTAGTTTAACATCTAAACTTATGCCTTTATCCTTCTTCTTTCAGTCTAAAATCTCATAGAAATTTCTACAATGATTTGAGTGACAAGCTTTCAATGGACCCGAGGGCGGTCATCGGCGACGATCCACTCTCACAGGATGATGAGGTACGTAACAATTTGCGTTGCCATTCCAATGAGACTTGCTTGATTATGTAGCGAAGTGGTGCTGTGATGTTAAGATAGAATGCAGACTACAGCTAGTCGTTGCAACAAGTTTAAAAATAATATAGCTCATAGAATTACACCATCTATAGTAATATCATTAGAACTATACATATTTGCGCACGTTTGCACTTATTTGCTGTGCTCAACAACCCTGTTGAGCTCCGCAAATAAGGTAGCGAAAACACGAGAATCCTAATGAATCTATGAACCAAAAATTTGAAGACATGTGACATCTACCAACCCGCACTGGGCCCGCGTGGTGGATTACGGCCAACTGCATCTCACAGAGAGGAGGCCTGTGTCCCAGCAGTGGGAACAATACTGGCTGATTATGTGTGTTATGTACTCCTTTCCTAGAGTATGTCAAAAATTATTCAAATATATATTAAAAAGGATTAGTGTTTTTGCTAAATATAAATTTCTAAGCGATACAATTAAAAAATCCAATAATGAAATACAAACAACTTGGAAAATTATTAACAATGAAACGGGTAAGTCGGTTAAACAATCAAAACAACTTGAGAGTATGGTCGACAACAAATTAGTTAATAAAGCAGCTGCCGTGGCGCAGGCATTCAATGAGTTTTTTGCCAACATTCCTATATCTACGACTTGCTCCTTAAATTCGTCCCCGTCTAGAGCTGAAAACGTTTTGCATAGTAGTGTGCATAAAAGTAGTTGCTTATTTAGTTCCTGACATGTAACAACTGATGATGTGGTTAATGTTTTTAACACACTTAAGTCTAAAAACACTGGTGATTATTGGGGTATCTCTATTAAACTATTACGTAATATAATAAACATCGTAGCCCTCTACTTATGCGGCGTTAAGTCCCCTCTTTTAGAGAAGCGCTACGACGTCCTCACCTTCCGCCTGACGCAGGTCCTCACCGGACACGGCAGCTTCGGGAGGTTCCTGTGTCGGATAAGGCGGGAAGAAACGGCCGGGTGTCACCACTGTGTGAATCGCCCGGAGGACACGGTGGAGCTTACGATGGAGGTCTGCCCGGCTTGGGCAGAGCACCGCCGTGTCCTCTTGGAGGTGATCGGCGGCAGAGATCTCTCTCGTCCGGCCCTGGTACAGGCCATGGTACAGAGCGAGATGGCATGGGCAGCCGTCACCTCCTTCTGTGAAGCAGTAATGCTCGTGAAGGAGGAGGCGGGACGGTTGAGGGAAAGGCAAATTTCGCGCCCTCTCACCCCCTAGCCGCCGCAGCAGACGCCCTGGGCGTCGGGAATCCCGGGCGGATTTCCGGCCACCGTAGTCGCGGGCTTGCGGACGGTGAGCAATTGGTAGCTCGCCATCCGATAAGGACCAGGCCCGGGTCGACGGCGCGTTGTGTACCACGCGCGCCTCAAAGAGATGTCAGCACAAGTGTAGGGGTCCACTAGGGCCGATGAAGGGTTACCGAGGCCCCTGGCAACACAGGCAACGGAAGGAATACGGGTGGGTTTTAGTCAGTAAGAGTCTGACACACCCTCCCGCCGAAGTTATTTGATTTTCCCACAAAAAAAAAATCCCCCTACTTAGCTGTTACTTTTAATAAATGTGTTGATTTAGGAACTTTTCCTGACCTCATGAAGAGAAATATAAGTCATATGACTGGCAATTTCAGGCCTATTTCTATTTTACCTGCATTTAGCAAAATATTTGAAAAACCTTATCAAACAGTTGCTAAGACATTTTAATTTAAACAACCTGCTTCATAATGAACAATATGGCTTTACAAAAGTTCGTTCGACTACAGATGCAGGTGTTCCACTGCTGAAACATATTAACGCATGGGAGGACTCGCAAAATGCTATTAGAGTTCTCTGTGATCAACATAACACGCTTTTGCGTAAATTACGTCATTACGGTGTCCAAAACGTAGCTCTTAAAGTAATACAAAATAACCTTTATTTCGGACAAGTAACATCCATAGTGGGTTAATAAGCAGAAATCTTATGACTATGTTAGTAAAGCTTAATATTATTACTTTGCGACAAGATTATTCTGAGAGATACATCTCTTAATAATGCTGTGCATTATCGATGAGACGTATCTCCCAGCTATGATTTTCAGGATGGAGTTGGGGCTCGCCCGCACTCTGCAGAGCAATGAGGCAGATTTCTGTCTAATGATGGTATGGAACCCATCAACGTGACTCTGCGCGAACATAGCAGATGCACTGCAGAAACGGGGCAACCCCAATAGCATCCTGAAACCATTAATATATTGCACTCGTAGGGCGCTGATGGCCCGCTGGGTATAATTAGTCCACATGCTGCACGTGTAGAACACTTGGCAGTAAGCTTTAAAAAGAGTTACTTTAACTTGTTCACTACACCGTGCAAACCTGTGCGCCAACATGTTCCATCGGATCGCCACCGCCCTACGCTCGTGCTCAATATCCACCCGGTCATCAAGGCCGTCAGTTACGTAATGCCCCAGGTACTTAAATTGATGGAGCCGTTTAAGTTCGGTACCGGTCAGGGTTATTGTTGGCACGGATTCTGGGCATTTGCCACCGTCAGCCTTGAAGACCAGGAACTCGCTCTTTGCGACATTGTACAATAGACCATGCATCTGAGCATAGGACTCACAACCCGTGATTAGTTCTGAGCGCCCTGACCGTTGGACTCAACAGCACAATATCGTCATCGTAACTGATATTATTGACGCTGACGTCATCAATACGACATCCGATTTTCTTACTGCTAAGCTCAACGATCAGGTCGTTGATGTAGAGGTTAAAGAGCTTTGGTGACGTTATCCCCCCTTGTCTCACCCCACACTCCAGAGTATACGGCTCAAAGAACTTATCGGCCCACCTGAAACTATTTACCAAAACTGGAGGATACGCAACAGTCCGAACTTTTTTCTCCCGTAGCTTCTCCCACATGATATCATACGAGACCGGGTCGAAGGCACGGGAGATATCTAGAAAACAAGCATACACTGGTGTACGACGTTTTGTGAAATATTGCACCGTATGCTTGAGGCCCAGAATCGCAGTTTCAGTACTTAGGTCATTACGAAACCCAAATTGCGCATCGTGTAGTGCACTTTAAAAAGCTGTCTAGACTCGCGTCCAATTGACTGTCCAGAATCTTTGCGATAATCGTAGACATTGAGATGGGCCGATAGTTGCACTTGTCAGCCACGTCACCGTTGTCAGTTTTATTTTTAATAATCGGCACTACGATAGTTCGCATGAGATCAAGGGGGAGCTATGAGTGACACATATACAGAGCGAATAAAGCATAGCCAAAACTCTTGATATGTGCGGACCGGCGCGGCGTACTGCAAGTGCTCAATGCTTGACCGTCGTGACCCGAGGTCTTTGGTCTAGTCATTTTGTGAATTGTGTTGGACAATGTGTTGGTAATAAGTTTTTATTTACATAATAGGTTGCAATGTGTAGATGTTAATGGTCTGAAATCTTCCGGGCTACTAGTTCAGTTATGTGTACCTCAAGGCTCAATACTGGGTCCATGCTTATTCTTAGTGTATATGAATGACTTACCATTCTATTTAAAGGGTATCTGTGAAGTTGTACTGTTTGCAGATGATACCTCTCTTATTTTTAAAGTAGACAGGAATAGACAAAATTTTGACGACGTAAACAGTGCACTCTCAGTGGTTACAGATTAGTTTACGATAAACAACTTAGTTCTCAATGCCAAGAAAACGAAATGTATAATGTTTGCCTTACGGAATGTTAGAAATCTAGGACCCAACATCGTCTTGAATAAAGAGGTTCTTGAAACTGTAGATTGGGCAGTTTTTCTGAGCATAACAGTATATGCCAAACTTCAGTGGGGCCCTCATATATCAAGCCTACCGGGAAGGCTCAGTTCGGCCGCTTACTCATCAGTGTTATATTTTACACTGACTTAGATACCGTTAGGTAACCTCTTATACACAGTTCAATAACTTACACCACATGTTAAACTCGTCAAGGTGAAATAATATTTGCTTTAATTTTATTTATCAGATGTCTGTGATATTCATTGTTTAAGTCTAGTTATAACAGCAAATATGTACCTATGTACCTGGCTGTAAATAAGGCACATCGGGTTTTTTTTTAAAGTTTGACTTTGTAGATCGTCAGCTCTGCGTGACCGTATCTTTCTGCTCGATGTTCCATTTTACGTTTTGCTTATGACTGAAGTATGTATTTTGTTTCAGAGCGTCTGGAAACAACATTTCTGTGATAATGAGCTCAAAACGTTGATACTTCAAGATGTGGTCAGGACATTCCCTGAGGAGCTGTACTTTAGAGATAAAGATGTGCAGGATTTGATGGTAAGAGTATATTTTTCTTTTATAGCTCATCCATTTAGTGAAAGTAAATTGTTAACGTTAAAAAAGCGCACTGTTGAATTCTCACAATCATATACAAAATTCATTTCAAATTAAGCATACTTGCACGTACACGTACACACACAACACACGTTTACACACCCCACCCTCTCATTCCATACACACACAAAATTGTAAAATGAGAATAATATATTATTTTAAATTTTAAAATTTATAAGTATTCTATTTATTTGGTTTTTTATTCGACTATTTTTTTTTTCTGATCAAACTTTATTTTATTTATTGGTAATATCTACATCATTTAAAAACTAACAAACTTAAAATAATAATAATTATATGTACAATTATAAAAAAGGGAGGGCAAAATATCAAAGGGCGTCAAAAAATTCGTCCGCATCGCTGTCAACAGGAAAAGTACCCAAAAGGCTGGCAGCATTACCACGTTGTATGGCAATGCTGATTCTTTGGCCAAAAAATAGACCAGCCCTCGGGTCACGTGAGGAGTCGACCAACCGCTTGGCGATGTCTCTAAAAACTAAGTGGGCACTCGGACCCCATGGCCCTAGTGTTTCAACCCCAAACAGCTCGAACATATAAGTCCCAAAAAGATTTGAGTACTTGCGCCGTTTGAGGTTTTCCGCACCTGCAGCAGCCGCCCCAGCACAGCCCGCCGTGCTAGGAAGATGGGATGGCGCAAGGGTGTCGACACACGTGGCATCCCACACCAAAGGCCTACCTACCTTCCAAGGCGTTATGGTCATTCCGTCTGGTCTCTTCCCATCGTCGCGTGCCAAACCATTAGGTTCTAAAACAGCGGGCACCCCGACGGTGCCAAGAGCGCGACGGATGATGTCGTTGATACTGGCGTGCCGTGCTATCCGCCCTGCGCTTTTACTGCAGGATAGACCATGGTGTCCGAGGCAGTCGACACCTTCACCGCATTGGCAGCGATGCGGAGCTACGCAAGGAGCGCCCAGACGCAGACAAGTAGCGAGCCGGAAGGTGGTGTCACCCAGCATAGTGCCTATGTTGGGTGACGGTAGCGCCTGAAGCCAGAGGCCCGACTTCCACTCACCCACAGCCAGCAGGCGGGCACGCTCAGCAGTATTGGTGGACGTATTAATAAGATTATTCCGTACCAACCTGCAGAGCGGCTCGTCCCACTGTCTCTGGTCTCTGGGAAGATGGGTTCACGCGACAATCTGTATCCGGGCAAGCCATTTTCCAGGCGTTCACTGCGTCGGTCAAGCACGGCACTTCAGAGTCAACCAGAGAGGGGGCTAAAATTTCCCTGGTTAGCTTTTCAGTGCTGTGGACAGAGGACAGGAACGCCGGTAAGCTAATATTAGTAATTTTACGGACACCGAGGCCACCAAAACGAATGGGTAGTGTGGCTTGCAACCACGCTCGGTCGTCCAAGGCCACATTTAAAATGGAAGTTAATGTATTGCGAATAATTTGGTCAATTTTGTCCAAGAGGTGTGACTGCTTCCATAAGGGGGAAGAACGTAGAAAATATATAAAATTTGGGCCAAAACAACAGTATCTAATCAGGGTGAATGCCGAATGTAAATTAATTTTGGAGAGTCTGTCTGAAATGTCGTTGAAGTTTTTGATTTTTTCGTCGATAAAAAAAGAAAAAACTGTCTTCTAAAACTGGGGAACCTAGGAGGTGCAGTGAACTTTTTTTTAAAATTTTGATTTGTGGGGTTATTTCATTAAATTTCTCTAGGGTCAATTGTCTGTCGGTAATGTCAGAAAGGTAAATTTCACATTTAGATGGGTTAAGGTTAAGTCTAGGCCAATAGATTTAAATTGCTGTTTGAGGAATTTTGAGTCTTTCAAAACGGTGTCTACATCACCTCCTAGCGTTCCATCATCTAAATACCACACATTAAATTTTGAATTTAGTTTCTGAATAATTGGATGAATAGCCAAGCTGAAAATGACTGGTCCGAGAGGGTCACCTTGTTGGCATCCTACTGCAGATTCCAAAACATTGTCCTTGTATAATAATTTAGAAGGGTACCTGTAACATTGCCACATAAAACCATAAATTTCGGGTAATTCCTTTTTGACTTCAGCCAACAAAGTGTCCCTGTTGACAGAGTTAAAGGCATTCTTAACGTCGACCTTGAGGATGACCTGACCTTTGTTGGAATTCAAAAAGGTGGAAAGGGCATGCACGGCAGCCTCACAGCCCCCTTTTGAGCCGAAACCAAGCTGCAGGGGCTGAAACTTAGCTATAAGCGGTTCGCTATATAACTTACAGCATATTTTGGCTGCCGTACGCCTGTAAGTGCAGCCAACGGCGATGGGACGGATACCGCCGTCCTTCTTACGCAGGGCACATAGGTTGGCCCCGTATAAGACATCGACGACGGCCTCGTTCACACCGCCGGTGAGCATGAGGTTAATCAGGTCTGCAAGCTCCTTTAGAAGCGATTCACCAGCTTCCCCGGCGCCTGAACTCAAAAGATCCTTAAGATGTTGAGGAGTCAGACCGTCGAGGCCACCGGCTGAACCACTTCGGAAGGAGCTCACGGCTGCAATCAACTGGGGGACCGAAACGTTTAGGAAGGTTGAATTTAGGTTGGGAAGTTCGGGAGGATCGGGAAAGGTGAGACCATCCGCAGGCGCTGGGTGTTTACTCTCTAGAGCTGTTACCGTTTCTGGAGAGTAAGGCGCCACCACATCGCTGCTGAAAAGTATCCTGGCCGCACCCCTGATGTCACCTTCACCTAATTTGGATTCCACATGTGAACATAATCCTTTTCGTGATGAATTATTGAAAGCAGGTAATTTTGTATCTAAAGTTAGGGTCGAATTGTTGCAATTTTCTTTAATTTGGTTCGTTAAGGTTTTTTTAGTTGCCAAATTTTTTTGAACATGCAGAATCCTATAAGGGAAGGTAAGTAATTGCTCCCAGGCACTTTGTGAGTTCTCCTGGGTCGCAAGACGGAGACATTGCGCCAAACTCAGTGCAACAGACCGTCTCGCGCCCCGGGGAACTCTCTTTAATACAGGGGTAGAATTTTTGAATTTTGCCAACGTTTTCCACAAACTTTGATCAGGAGTTGTTGATGTTGGGGATGTGGCTGGGGGGCACAAAGTTACACTATGAGGTTTGTGAACCTTGCCATAGTGTATCCGTAGCCCCCGTTCGCCTTTAAAGAAGCGTGGCTGGGAGCAATGGGGACATCTCACCTGGACATCAAGCGATGTGGCAGGTTGACTGGCACTATATCCGGCGTCGCTACAGCCGGCGTTAAACATATTCTATTTTAATTTCATTTCTGCGATGCAACGTTAAATATTGTTACTAATTTTATATTGGCTTGAGACATTACTGCGGAGGGACACTGATCTCCAAGATACAGGACCACTCCTAGTTTAGAGATCAGAGTTTCAATAAGATGTGCATAGCATAAGAGACTTAGTTATATTACGAGGATGCGTTTTTAAGTTCGCGGAATGGGGGGAAGGGGATAACAATAGGTCATTATCGGTATGGCCACAACTTCAGCCACTCAATATTAGTATAAATACCAGGTTTTATCTCAATTGGATCATTGGATCAGATCCAGCCTGTCCCACCTTGCTGTCCTCAACCCAGCGACGCCCTAAGCCGAGGTCCGTACCCCACAGGGGGTGCCCTTAGCGTGCAGTCGCTTAGTATTATAAGAAATTCGCCCCTGGCTGGAGGCTTTGAGTTCGCTTAAGGCAGCCACAGGAAAGTCCGGTTAAGTAGTCTCGACCTCTCAAGGTCAACTACGAGATGCCATACACAAAAAAAAAAAAATTGGATCATTAGTCTTTGAACTATCGTCAAGCAAACAACTCAATCGGGAAGAAAGTGTGAATTATGGAAAAAATCGAGTACCGTGACGTAATAAAGTTCCTTACCAAGCAAGGAAAGTCAGTTCAAAATATACTGGAAGAGATGGAATCCGTTTACGGGGACTCTTGCCCGGGTAATACCATGGTTTACAAGTGGCACAGTCTCTTTAAACAAGGCAGGACCTCACTTGAAGACGACCCACGGCCCGGACGGTCGATCGAGGTGACTACTCCGGAAATCATTAAAAAAGTCGAAAAAATAATATTGGAAGATACCAGACTAAAGAAGAAACAGCTTGCAGAAATGGTTGGAGTATCGAATACGACAATTTTCAAAACTCTACACGATCATCTTGGCATGACAAAGGTCAGTGCAAGATGGGTGCCAAGAATGCTCACGCCGCCTCAAAAACAACACCGCGTGGAGTGTTCTCGCACGTTTTTGGACCTCTGTAACGAAGATAAGGATGGACTATTAAGTCGAATTGTTACTGAAGATGAAACTTGGGTTCATCATTATGAACCTGAGTCGAAACAGGACTCTATGCAGTGGCACAAAAAAGGCACACCACCACATCACCAGTACATCGGCTGGAAAAATCATGGCAACAGTGTTTTGGGATTCAGAAGGGATCCTGTTGACCGATTATAAAGATAAAGGCGTTTCTATAACCGGAGAATACTATGCTTCTATCCTCGAGAGGTTGAAAGAAAGCATTAAAGAAAAAAGGAGGGGTAAATTGACCAAAGGTGTCCTTCTTCACGACAACGCGCCTGTTCACAAGAGCCGTGTTGCGTTGGCTGCCCTGCATAAGGTGGGCTTCGATATTTTAGACCATCCACCCTACAGCCCAGACTTGGCTCCCAGTGATTATTACCTCTTCCCAAAACTGAAAAAAGAACTTCGTGGGAAGAAATTTTCAACTGATGAAGAAGTGAAGGACGCGGTTTCAGCTTATTTTTCGGACAAAGACAAAACATTTTTTTATGAAGGTATACATAAGCTAATTGAAAGATCTGAAAAATATATAAGGGTAGCAGGAGAATATATTGAAAAACAAAAAAAAAATTGTATTTTTATTTTCACTTCTCACCCTCCATTCCGCGAACTTAAAAACGCCCGGTCGTATAACATTGTATTAGTACGTAGGCTTTTGTTCAATAAACTTTTTTTTTTCTCTCGACGCTCGGCTCAACGCCGGGTATTGAAAATTCAGTGCGCGGTAAAAAGAAACTTCACGTTTCAAACGCCCGTGCGCACGTAGGCTCAATTTGAAAAAAAAAAGGCGGACCATTCCATTCATGGCGCATCTCTCAACTACGTAGGTACTATAAATGATACCCTCCTCATCTTATCGTCGTAACTTTTTCGTTTTTAGGGTTCCGTGCCCAAAGGGTAAAACGGGACACCATTACTAAGACTCCGCTGTCCGTCTGTCACCAGGATGTATCTCATGAACCGTGACTGTTAGACAGTTCAAATTTTCACAGATGATGTATTTCTGTTGCCGCTTTAACAACAAATACTAAAAACTTAAGAGGGCTCCCATACAACAGGCATGATTTTTTTGCCGTTATATTAGATAATGGTTCGTGTGCTAGTCCGACTCGCACTTGGCCGGTTTTTTTATCATTTTTTTAAAATGAATTCTACATTGCTCTTGAATTGACTTTTATATTCAATTCTTTGTTAGAGACCATTCATGCTTTTTATCGCCTTTGAAACCACACTTTTTACCCGACTGTGGTGAAGCCAAAAAAGGAGGGATATATGTTTAACCTGTATGTCCGTCCCTATGTTGCCTAGTAACTACTAAACGGCTGAACCGATTTTGATGAATGTTATGTCTCTCTTTATTGTGCGAGTGTCACTGGGTATATTAAAATTATGGAGGATCTTTGAGGCTAAAATGTAAGTTTAAAAAATAAAAACTCCCATACCTATCGAGTGGGGTATCAACATGAAGGGTCACCACCCTTCATGTTGATACCCCACTCATTCATGCTTTTATCGCCTTTGAAACCACACTTTTTACCCGACTGTGGTGAAGCCAAAAAAGGAGGGATATATGTTTAACCTGTATGTCCGTCCCTATGTTGCCTAGTAACTACTAAACGGCTGAACCGATTTTGATGAATGTTATGTCTCTCTTTATTGTGCGAGTGTCACTGGGTATATTAAAATTATGGAGGATCTTTGAGGCTAAAATGTAAGTTTAAAAAATAAAAACTCCCATACCTATCGAGTGGGGTATCAACATGAAGGGTGGTGGTGGAGCATCATTAAATGTAATTTGGAATGAGAAGTGATAAAAAACTATCCCGAACTTTTGGAGTAAGTGAGCAAGAGGCCGTTATCACCATATTATAAGTGGGTAAAACACCTAATTTACCGTCTTATAATCCTAATTAAAAAGTGTAAATTAAAAAAAACAATCTCATGCCGCAGTCGGAGGCATTTTCTTAAATTTAAAAATAAGACTCCGACTGCACGTGATTGTTTATAGTATAACATCACGCCCTGTTTCCCCGACGAGTTAGGCAGAGGTGTACCTATAGTACACCCACATTTCGCCAGTTATGTTTAAGTCCCATATAATAGGGGGCGAGCCTATTGCCATCAACCGGGCATAAATCCAGACTCTGGGCTGCTACTGAGAAATGGGGCTTAACAGGTTAAGTTATATAAATCTTGTTTCCATCTTTTTTATAGTTCACTTTTTAGCAGCCGGTTTTTTTTTTTTAATTTACTTTTTTTTGTTCTTTGTAGGTCCGCATCCTATTCTTCTGGGCGCGTTCCCACTCAAACGTGGGCTATAGACAAGGCATGCACGAGATCCTGGCGCCCGTGTTGTTCGAGTTATACCTAGACAGAAAGTTCGCGCCTGACGATCTAGGGTAAGTGTTGTTCTTATTATTTTAATGTAAATCGGATAAAACGTTGTTGCAACGTTTTTTGTCTTAGAAGAGGTGACAAAAATCATTTTATTACTTATAAATAACAGTATTTTTTTTTTGTTTCAGGGAGAAGTTAAAGTTTATACTAAAAGAAGACTGTTTAGAGCACGATAGCTAGTAAGTATTTATTTCTAGTAGGATTTCGTAACCATCACTAATATTTTTACACAGTCCATCATTAATATTTGTACACTTAGTCCATCACTAATATTTTTACACTTAGTCCATCACTAATATTTTTACACTTAGTCCATCACTAATATTTTTTACACTTAGTCCATCACTAATATTTTTCGCATCTGATACCATCACTAATATTTTTCGCATCTGATATGCACAAACTTGCTGATCCGGAACCAATATCACAGTTGTAAGCCATATATTTCTTTCGTGCGGGAATCAGACTCGGGGCCCATTCGCTGAACTCCTGCGTCAAAACGACAATCTTGTTTATTATCATAGTAATTTTAGTGGAGTTTTAAAGTAAACGATTTCTACCATCAAACCTGTTGTTAGCATTGACCAGTATGTGATATGATTGAATATAAAACAGTGTATTTAATATGCATAAACGTTGTTTTCAGCATGCTTTTCAGTGCAATAATGAATGGTTTAGAAAGGTTCTACACAACGGGCGATATCGTTCCTACCTCCTGTGGCAGACTACCCACCTCTAAAATATCTCATGTGAGTATGCAACAGGAAAAAATATATTAATTATGAATATACAATTTTGTAAGATTGAATATTGCTTGAGGAAAATAATATACAATAGTCCTGCATTTCTGAGAAAAGGTTATTGTTGTTATAAAAATAAATGTGCATAAAAGTATGGGCCTTAAAATTCGCTACTACTCAAGCAATATCAAAGTTACACCCGTACGTAACGATGAATTGATTTGATATTCGAGCTTAAGGGGCTGACAAGACCCAATGGACAAAAATAGGCTTCTCTTAAGAAAAAAAATTGCCAAATCTGTATAGTTTGTGGTAGCGGAAAAAATATATGTTAATTTTGAACATATTTCCCAGAACTTGGTTGTTACCAAAACACGTTTTGAAAACAAAATCTCGATACAAACTAACGTTAAACTAACCTCTTACATTGAGCTCTAATCCAAAATATCTGTATCAAATATGAACATACGTTACGTATTTAATTAATAACAAGAACGTCTTATTTGAATACAGAACTTGGTTGTTTTTTATTTTCGATTGCTCAACTCAATTTTGAGTAAATAGATAATTACTTCATATTTTGCAATAAATTACAAGCGTTGTGTCATCGCGCTTCTCTTTCTTTTCTATGCAATCAGACAGGGACCGCGGTTTAGGTGTTGTCAGCGTCTTAATATTAGTTTTGCGCAAACTAGTTCCATGTCACAGAAGTGAGATAGATAGCATTTATGTATAGCCGTCTTAACTGCTGTATCACTTTTTTTTTTTGGTGGGAGATCATCAAATAACTTCTCCAGCTCTGGGCGGAGCGGGAGGGTGTGTCAGACTCTCACTGACTAAAACCCACCCGTATTCCTTCCTGTTGCCTGTGTTGCCAGGGGCCTCGGTAACCCTTTGGTACCTTCCCGCGACCCCGGCAGGCATCGGCCCTAGTGGACACTTGTGCTGACGACATCTCTTTAAGGCGCGCGTGGAATACAACGCGCCGTCGCCCCGCGCCTGGTCCTTACCGGACGGTGAGCTACCCATTGCTCACCGTCCGCAAGCCCGCGCCTACAGTGGCCGGAAATCCGCCCGGGATTCCCGACGCCCTGGGCGTCTCCTGCGGCGGCTAGGGGCGAGAGGGCGCGAAATTTGCCTTTCCCTCAACCGTCCCGCCTCCTCCTTCGCGAGCATTACTGTGTGGAGTAGGCTCTGTCGTGGAGGTAAATGAAACGAAGATTCACTGTAATATTGTTTATTATAACACTGTCACAACTGAAGGAATACAGTACTGTTCCGAACCGCGGTACAGAGCCTACTGGTCGGCTACGAATGCAACATGCATCGTATGCAAATAGCATGCCCTTACAACCATCCCCCTTCCTTCCAAAAAAAAATAATCATAATGGTAATTACAATAGATAACTAGTAACTTAAGGACGTTTGCGTGAGACGTAAAATATTCTTTGCAACAAAAACTACAATGCACTTTATAATCACGCGTAACTTCCTGCAGCAGTTGCTGGTTGTGGCTGTGTGACCACAACACTGGGCATAGCATGTTGCAGCGTCATCGGTGCGGGCGCTGGCGTCGCGTTGACCATCACCTGCTTCCTCAGCCAGATCTTTAGTCTGCGGTTACAGCGTTGAACCACCACGCAAGCGGTTCCACAGACTAGTATGCAAATAATCACCAACAACATTACACTAAACTGGTTCATTTTGGTACTTATTACTTCTTGTTGTCCGTTTTGGTTGACTATGACAACTTCTTCCTTGCTTACTGCCTTACCCATTGTATAGTCTAGGTATCGATTCAAAATAGAGTAATGACAATTGTGGCAATAACTATATTTTCGTTTCTCGCAAACGTTTCCTAAGCAATGTAGGTACAGTATTTTGTACATTTTGCATTTTATGGTTAAACTAACGTAAACACTTTATAACATAGCACTAAGGTTGTACATAACAATAATATCCACTAATGGCTGGTCGTTGATCATATTAAATTATTTTTGTAACATTATTGATTTGTATTCTTTGGAAATCACACAAGCGTAAATACAAAATTACATTCAAGTATGTTCTAATTATTATTATAGAACGGCTTTCGTTATTTTTACTTGGTTCTGTCGAGCCCTACGACCTAAATCTTGGGATCAGTTTATACTACACGACAGAACAAAATAATCGACAGATATATATTTTGTTATCCTTAGTACTTAATAATATTTAATTTCTTAATCTACAAACAAAAACGTGCGGGCCGTTTTATGGAACGCCCACTTCTCGAAAACTTGAATGGTACATCCTTACTTGTTTCAATTACATTGCCAGCACTTTTACATTTGTGCGTATTTTTAACATGCTTAATATGTATAGGTATATTATTGTACGTATGATTAATTGATGCATCCGGTATATTATTATTTATCAAATAAGCTGGTTTGAGCCTATCAATCGACACACGGACTGTTTTCTCGTTTTTCTGAATGATGTAGACCTTGGAGTTCCTTTCGAGGACACGATATGGACCATCGTACGGTGGTTGCAATGGTTTTCGCACAAAGTCGTTTCTTAAGAAGACGTGACTACAAGAATTAAGGTCTGGGTGTACAAACAGGGTTTTAGAAGTGGGGTGTTTGTCCGCCATTGGCTTCAAATTTCTAATCCTATCACGAACTTGTCTAACGTAGCCCTCGTCTGATGAAATTTTTGTTGAAGGGTTGTAAAAATCCCCAGGCAAGCGTAAGCTTTGGCCGTAGGTCATTTGAGCAGCGCACGCTCCATTGTCATTACGCAAGGCTATCCTTAACCCTAGCAATACGGTAGGCAGTTCAGTGATCCACGACGACGTTGCCGTCAATCGGGCCATTAAGGCCGCTTTCAGTGACCGATGCCACCTTTCTACAACCCCGTTACTTTGTGGGTGGTAAGCTGTTGTTCTTAATTTCTGTATACCCATAACTCTCATAAGCTCATTGAATAAACTGCTTTCAAATTGTTTACCTTGATCACTAGTTAATCTCAACGGGCAACCGAAACGCGCGATCCAGCCCTCGTATACTACCTTGGCGACTGTTTCTGCAGTAATATCTTTAATAGGATATGCCTCTGGCCATCTAGTGCGTCTGTCTATAAGTGTAAGGCAGTATCGGTATCCTTCCGATGTTGTCTGCAGTGGCCCTATTATATCAACATGAACATGCTCAAATCTATCGCAGTCTTGAAATTGTTGTATATCTGAAACGGTATGTCTATTAATTTTTGCTTTTTGGCAAGACATACAAGTCTTTGACCAAAGTCCTACGTCCTTATTCATTGTTGGCCAAAAATATTTTTCTCGAACCAACCTGCGCGTTGTTCTAATGCTTGGGTGGCTCAAGTTATGTATGTGTTCGAAAGCTATTCTTCGAAACTGCTCTGGTAGATAAGGTCTGGCGTGGGACGCTGACACCTCGCAAAATACAGGGTTGTCGCATATTGGCAAATAGAGTTTTTTAATGATGACACTAGTATTTCTGTGGCTATTTTGTATGTACGAATCTGATTTTTGTGCTTCGCTAAGCTCGTTATATTCTATAAATGACGGACAGTCAATCGTCGAGACCCTGGATAAGGTATCTGCCACGATATTCGCTTCTCCCATTATATGTCTTATGTCAGTAGTGAACTCGCTGATGAAAGCTAAGTGACGGATTCTGCGCTGCGATTCCTGGTCAGAATTGCTAGTTTTAAATGCGTACATCAACGCCTTGTGATCTGTATATATTATTAAGGGACGGCCTTCTACTAGGGTACGAAAGTGTTTTAACGCTAAATATATTGCTAATAATTCACGATCGTACGTGGAGTATTTTTGTTGAGTGTCGGTTAGCGCCTTGGAAAAATAACCTAGTGGATTCCAAGTATTATTAATGCATTGTTGTAATACGGCCCCTACACAAGTATTTGATGCGTCAGACATTATTGCATACGGCACATCGTCGCACGGGTATGATAACGTGACTGCAGTTTGTAAATCTTGCTTGCATTGCAAAAAGGCATCTTCAGAGGTTGTAGTCCACTCAATGCGAGTTTTATCTTTCTTTTTCGCATTGTGTAGGTACGAATGTAAAATAGATTGTTGTTTTACAGCATTGGGTATGTGGGAGCGATAAAAGTTTATCATACCTAAAAAACGTCTTAACTGCTCTATGTTCTCTGGTTTTGGAAATTTACTAATGGCTTCAACCTTTTCATTTAGCGGTCTTATACCATTCCTAGTCACTTCATATCCTAAAAAGTCGATGCTATCTCTTTTAAATGCACACTTATCAATATTTATAGTTATACCGAACTCTTCGAATCGCTCGCATATTTTATGGAGATGTGCCTTATGTATATCGTCACTGGTACTTCCTATAATGACGTCATCTAAATACGAAAATAGACTGGATGTTTGCATATTACCTTTATCATCCCGCGTAGAAATACTGTCCAGCCCTTGAAGCACCGTGTGGTTCATAAAACGTTGAAACGTTTGGGCGGCGTTACGTAACCCAAACGTCATACGGCAAAACTCGAACAGCCCAAACGGTGTAATTATTGCCGTCTTTTCGATATCATCAGGGTTGACCGCGATCGCGTGATACGCCCGACGAATATCTAATTTTGAAAAAATTGACTTACCGGTCAGTATGTACGTGAAGTCATGTAGCCGAGGGATTGGGTAACGATCAGGTTTCGTTATGGTATTAAGATTCCGGTAGTCGCCGCATGGCCTTAACTCACCATTTTTCTTAACAACCACATGCAAGGGACTTGCCCACGGTGATTTAGATGGTCGACAAATACCCAACTCCTGCATGACTCTAAATTCCTCCTTGACCTTTTTGTATCGTTCAGGCGGCAGTCTCCGTGCCCGTGCATGAACAGGAGGACCCTCGGTCTCTATATGGTGGTAAATTGTATGATTAATGTTTTCTTTGTAACAGCTAGGCTTAGTGATATCTGGAAAACGAGATAACAGTTCGTACATCGGATGATTGACTTCTACTGTTTTTACTATGTGTGCTTCTTCAAAGTTTACAATGGCTGCTACCGCACATAAATTAGTTGATTTATCAATAAGTTTTCGAGCCTTTATGTCTACTAACAAATTAAAATATCCCAAAAAATCGGCTCCCAAAATTGGTTGCTGAACATCGGCTACAATAAAGTTCCATCGGAACGTTCGCCGTAACTTAAAATCTAACAATAAAGATATAGTACCATACGTTTTTATGACGCTTCCGTTTGCCGCGTACAGTTTGTAGTCTTCACATGCACTCGTGCTCATTTTCCTATTTAGGGGGCAAACGGAAACGTTCGCACCTGTGTCCACCAAGAAGCGTAGACCACTTTTGGAGTCAGTCACGCTTAGGCGGTAAGATCCGGATATGGTGCATACATCCGCCGCTGGCTGCACCCGGGTTAGTTTTCCGGCGTTTTATTCTTCCAGGTACACGGGCTGGTACATTTGTGTGCACGGTCCTTGAAATTGTAATGGTAATAGCATAGACCACTACTGCCGGTTGTATCTATTCGTTGTGTACCGCGCGATCTCCAGGACGACCTACCTCTTCTGTAAAATCCACCTCGTCCTCTTATATACCCTTGTTTTTTTTGGGTTTCTTGAAATTTTTCGAACTGTGCCGTGAGTTTGGCTATCTGCTCGCCTGCATCAGATGACGTCGATGGCATCGTTGTTACCTCCAGCACTTCCTTGGACCGCATGCCTTCCATGATTTTGTCGGCTGCCTGTGCGTTACCTTCCAAATCTTTCGTTCCGGTGACAGCTAGTACACCTTTTACTGAAGCCGGAAGTTGCCTCATCCACAATTTTGCCAGTGTTTCTTCCTCAACCTTGCCGCGAGCTAAGTCACGCATGCGTCTTAATAATTGTGTTGGTTTGTTTTCGGCCAACTCAAGGTTTAGTAATTTTTCAAAAAGTTGACTGTCGCTGTCTTCGTATGCTGCAATGAGGCGTGTTTTAACGGCATTAAATTTACCGGTCTGCGGAGGGTCACGTAGAATATCGCTCACTTGGTCAAGGACGTCTTTGTTGAGTCTGCCGACAACCATATTGAATTTTGCCTCGTCGCTGAGTTTTTGTGGTGCAAGGATTGCCTCTGTCTGAGAAAACCATAGCGACGGTTTATCGCACCAGAAATCAGATAACCGGTTACCGACTGCTATAGCTGCTACTTCCGTACTGTGCGAAGGCTCCGGCTGCGCCGCAGGCGCGGCCGCAGGTGTTGTAACTTGTACTGGATACATTTTATATTATTACGATCGCGAAACGGTACACTTCATAACACCGCAAAAGTTCACAACGGTTCTCGGGGTCACCACTGTGGAGTAGGCTCTGTCGTGGAGGTAAATGAAACGAAGATTCACTGTAATATTGTTTATTATAACACTGTCACAACTGAAGGAATACAGTACTGTTCCGAACCGCGGTACAGAGCCTGCTGGTCGGCTACGAATGCAACATGCATCGTATGCAAATAGCATGCCCTTACAACTGCTTCGCAGAAGGAGGTGACGGCTGTCCATGCCCTCTCGCTCCGTACCATGACCTAAACCAGGGCCGGACGCGAGAGATCTCTGCCGCCGATCGCCTCCACGAGGACACGGCGGTGCTCTGCCCAAACCGGGCAGACCTCCACCGTATGCTCCACCGTGTGCTGTATCACTCTAAGGTTGAAAGTCACTTCCACGTCATAAAACGATAAGGTCTGTCTATGTGACAGTCAGATAGGTTCAACCTTAGTGTAGTTTTAATTTAATGGGAATTGTTGTTAAAAGTTTTATAGAAATTAGGAAGTCGACTACCTACACTATGTATAAATGATAAATAATTTTATTTCTGTAAGTAGGTTTGTAGAAACACTTTTACACGTCAATAATATTTTAAAAACTAGTCGAGGTCGGCGTTTCCAAAAGGAAGGCCGAAACAAACTCAGAGCTCACAGTCTCTTTAAAGTCTAGACATAATCTTGCTCAGATCATGTGAAAGCCGTGTAGATTGGTGTCTGAAATGGTCTTTTAAGGAAAGAACCACACAGATTGAGTGGACCTGTCCAGTCAGTGCACGCATGTGTCAGTAATCGTGCAGCTCAACTCGGAACTTAAGGAGCTCAACGATGCGACGAACACTACCAAAGAAAGGACATTTGGATGGGCCGCATAAATTACTCAAACTGCCAGTCCATGAATAAAACTGAGCGAAAAAAACAATGACCCACATAGACCTCACATAACATGACTACCCGCGTGTATTCCCTGAAGGGTTGGGCAGAGGTGTACCTATAGTACACCTACATTTCGCCAGTTACGTTTAAGACCCATGTAACTGGGGACCAGCCTATTGCCATCCAACCGGCACAAATCCAGACTCTGGGCTGCTACAGAGAAATCCCTGATGGAAAAACCCCGCCAATAACACTGCCCGACCTGGAAATCGAACCCAGGACCTCATTCTCGGCAGTAGCGCTTGCGACCACTAGACCAACAAGGCAGTCACTATACTATGTATATACCTTTTTATTTGGGTTCCGTAGTAAACAAGGAACACTTATAGTTTCGCCATGTCCGTCTGTCTGTCTTTCTGAAAGCTGTAATTTAGCATAATGCATTAGGTACATATTAATCACGTCGACAAGGTGGTACAATAAAATATTGGAAAAAAAATTGTTTGCATGTAATGTGGGGATGATTTTTTTTCCCGTCCCGTCCCATGGTGGTTTGTGAACACTATTTTTCGATTCAAGGATCCGTTTGCGTAATCATCATCATTCCAGCCGAAAGACGTCCACTGCTGGACATAGGCCTCCCCCAATATTGGGGTTTGCGTAATATTAAGCTTTAAAGTGCTAATTTTTGTTAGAGTCAAGTGTGTCTCCCTCCCCTCCCCCCTGCCTGCTAAATGGTTATTTATGAAGATATGAAAAAAATCATGGCAGTACTACATATTATGAAATTAAAAGGAAAACTATCACAGCTAAGTAGGCTTTACAAATTAACGAGTAATAGTCGACTAACTTAAATTTGCAATATCGGAGAATTGACCGTGACGTATATCGATGTATAGGTAGAACAAGTTTTTCAACTACAATTTTAAGTTTGTTGTTTGGGATAAATACAACCCAACATTCCCAAGTACAGAACCTTTCATTGTGCGTGGTCCGACACGCACTTGGCCGGTTTTATGACTAGGTTTGCATGAATTCACTACTTATAGTATTTTAATTATTAATTAGTGGTCGCCGAATACGTAAATATGTATGAGATACTCTAGCATCGCCCTTGACCACGTATTATCTACATTAAATACAAATACATATTCATGAGAGCCTAGTACTTTTTGTGTCAAATTATATCCAAATCCAATTATTAGTGGGATGATAATACTAATGATTGAAATATTATCTTGATTTCATGCAAGTTACTGCTCAGAAATTGTGCACAACCGTACCGTCTATAATAATGTACAATTATTCGCTCCTGGAACTGAGCAGTCGACGTAGAATCGGCAGCAAATAATTTAATTTATTTCTAATGCATATTAGGTATATACAAATATGTATTAGCTTTCTGCGCTCCTCCATATAAACTTTTAACTGTGCCAAATATCATCCGTCCGCGTAATTTTCGTAAAAAGGGGTACAATGTTTTTGCTTCACGTTTAAACAGATAATATTTATGTTTCAGAATCCTAACGAAGTAATCAAATATTTGGATAAAGTCAGAGAAGAGTTTTTAGTTCCGCTGGATCTCGAATTATCTTTACATTTAGTTGAATGCAACATATCTATGGAACTGTTCGGAATGTAAGTTCACATCCAGACTAATATCAATATCATAAGTAAAGATTACCTACTCGATTTAATTATATGTTAATTAATTAATGTCTTTGGTTCCGTGGAGTTTGGGACGGATGCTTGTGTAGGACGCTTCCTGTGTAGACACACTGGCATCGTCTCACCACCAACGAACTACTTCTAAATGCAGTGGCAGAAAATGCCGAAAATCTGAAACTTTTTAATTATAGAAGCCTTGGCAGAGAGTACAACTTTGTGCCCTTTGGCGTCGAGACCCTCGGTCCGTGGGGTAAGGTCCAGTGCGCATAGTTATTTGCGGAAATCGCGAAACATCTAGTTGATGTAACTGGTGACCGAAAAGCTGGCGGCTTTCTCACGCAACGCATCGGCATTGCAATTCAGCGAGGAAATGCCGCCAGCATTCTCGGTACAATGCGTCGAAGGCCGTTTTACCCGACTGCCCCAGAAGGAGGGTGATGTTTTTCGAGAGTATGTATGTAGTATGTCTAATTCTTTGGCACGCTCTGTAGCCTAAACGGCTTGATGGATTTTAACATAAGAGGTGTCTTTAGATTCGCCTTCATTATGGGAGTGACATAGGCTATATAATATTTATATATGGCATCTGCAAATACAAAAAAGGGAGAAAGGTTTTTTTTTAAATAAATTATAACAATATTGATATCAAATCAAAGCTAGTAATGAGTCAATTCCATATATATATTAATAAAGCTTAAAGCTTGAAATAAAACAAATTATAAAAAAAAAGAAAACCTGACTGCAAAAACACATAACTGAAAAGAGAAAAACAAGCATTATAATCTATAGAATTTTGGTATCGCAGGCTGGGGAGAAACCAATAACCTGAAATATGGTATAACTTTTGTTTGTGCCCCCCGGCGATACCAAAATTCTATAGATTATAATGCTTGTTTTTCTCTTTTCAGTTATGTGTTTTTGCAGTCGGGTGTTTTTGTTTTTTTTAATAATTTGTTTTTTTTTAGGTTTAACTTAGTTTTAATTTAGTTAATGTTAATAATCATCTTTTAATTTGGTTATAAACGATATTATATTATCTGTTGAAGCGAAAACTTATGTAGGCACGTTGGGCACTTTTGGGATGGGGTAAAAGCACTAATCTCGCGTGACCGTCACGCTCAGATACATTTATACAGATGTTTACAAGTTTGTGAAGCTAAGAAGTTTTCAGTTCTGACGTGCAGTCCTAAGACTTACAGTTTATTTTTTTGTATGCACGTGTCTCTGACAAAAAAACTTATTTTTCTTTTTTCTAAAGTATCTCTCAATTTGACACGTTTTACAGCTAAACTAAAACCGCCTTAACCTCATTTAATAATCTCAAAGTAAAGTTATGCCAATCTTAAACTTCTAAAAATGTCCATACATTTTTAGAGGTTTAAGATTGGCATAACTTTTAGTCAAATCACAGCAGTATTGACTTCAGTTTAACCATTTAAACTGAAGTTAATACTGCTGTGACTTGACTCTGGGTATATTAATAAGGGGGTCAAAAAAGAGCAAAGTATCGAATTTTGACATCGAATAGTAAACTTTATTATCGATGTCATAAAGTGCAAAGACCCCCCAAACAAGTTGCAACTTGAAGATGCCTCAGGGACGCCCGTTCATGACTGCAACGATGCTCATACAACTTTGCACTTTACGTCACTTATAACAAAGTTTATTAATCAAACTCAATAACCCGTTACCCTAAGCCATACTTATTTTTTGCTGTCATTGTTCCAGCCGATGGTTAAGACTGCTTTTCGGACGAGAATTCCCCAGATCTGAGATCCCTAATCTATGGGGCTTCCTGTTTGCAGACGGACCAATGTTCCCCAACCTGCATTATGTTATCGTTGCCATGCTAGCCTCTATGAGGAATACACGTGAGTTATTTCGATGCCTGTGTTTAACGCAATACATGTAAATTGATGTTTGCTTATTTATAAAAATACTAGGTGTTGCCCGCAACTTCCTCTGCGATCCAGGATGAAAAGTAGCCTATGTCCTTCTCCAGGTCATGATCTACCCATGTGCCAAATTTATCCAAATCCGTTCAGCCGATTTAAAAAGCGTAACAAACAAATAAAACTCACTTTCGCATTTATAATAATTATATTTAAGATCATCCACCAACCCGCACTGGGCCCGCGTGGTTGATTACGGCCCACTCCCTCTCACAGAAAAAGGAGGCCTGTGTGTCCCAGGAAACATTATAGGCTGATTATTCTATGGTTAATTTTATTTTTATTACCTTAGAAACCTATAAGAAGTCTGTGATCTTAAAATAAAGTGGTGAATTTGTCAATAATGGTGCCGATTCCCTTGTTCACAAACTAAACTAAATTTAAGTTCAGTGCATCTTTTTCTTTCTATTTCATTAAGAAAAGGACAGAAGATAAATTTTAGTTTAGTCCTGTCAAATTAATCAGCGCCTGTCACTACTCTATACAAGTTTAGACGTGATTAAAAACTTGCCTACGTCAATTTACGTCAAGCGCTGATTAATTTGACAGGACTATACTAAAATGTATCTTCTGTCCTTTTCTTAATGAAATAGAAAGAAAAAGATGCACTGAACTTAAATTTAGTTTAGTTTGTGAACAAGGGAATCGGCGCCATTGTGTGTACAAAGTTACAGTTGCAGTTGGAATGTATGAGAGAATATGTTTTTCAACTACAATATTCATTTAGTTTGTTCACAAGCTTGAACCCGTGAACCGCCAACGATACACCGTGCAATGTTATGTGGAGTGACATAGTCGTACTCGTGTACCGTCAGCAAACGAGATTGGTATGCGACCAAGAATAAACCATTTTTGCACTGCTATTTTTGCGTTCATAATATCAAAAAAATGATACGTTCAGGTGAGCGAATTCATAGACAAAACACACGCACGTCTATACAGATATATTGAAATAAATAAATAGATAAATTGAAAATTGAAGCATAACCGCTTTTAGCTTTTTACTAAATGCATATGAAAGTATATACGGTACATATAACAAAAAGACAATTTTGTATTTTTTGTCTGTCTGGCTTTTTGTTCCGGCTAATATCCGAAATGGCTTGACTGATTTTGACGGGATTTTGGTGGCAGATAGCTAATGTTATAAGGAGTAACATAGGCTACTTACTTTTCTATTTATTTATTTGCATAATGTACACGCAGTTACAGGCTAGGCTAAAACGTATGAGTATATGACCCTGCTAGAGCGCAGCAAGTATTATTACATTTAACTTATATCTAAGTTAAATATTTAGAACTTATCATTACATTGCATACCTACTAGATATTAATATCACAATATTAATTATTATTACTAATATATAATCTCTTTCTAACATATTTTATTTAATTTATATTGATTATATTTCTTTAATATACAATCAGTGAAAAAATTTGTGTGTTTATCTTCCTGCACGCACACATCTCTTTTGTTGACTACGATCTAAGCTATGAATATACGCCATCTCTATTTTTAGTAATACCCTTGTTTTTTTTACAGCTTCATCGTGGAGTAGTCTGTAACGGCACGGCAATAATATAATTTAATTTCATGTTTTTGTTCAGTTCTAGACCCAGACCCCGGCGTGATATTATCAGCGCTGATGCGTCCAGTATGCCTATGTGTGGGCTACGTGTGTGCATTGGCACTACATCTACGAGCACCGCTAGAATACCCGCGCCCGCCGCTTAGACAAGAAGTTAATGATCAGAAGTGAGTATTAATTACCAGTAGTATCATTTAAAATCAAAGAATAATGAAATGACATAATAAAATGTTCTAAAAATCAGTTCAAGTAAGTGAAATCTTTATTTCTTATTGAGAAAAAAATTCTGTAACCATAGTTAAACTGGTTTATAGGAAAATTAGCTTTTGCGCGAGGCATCGCCCGCGTAGAGTATGGAATTTAAAAAACGGTTACGCTACGGACCCAAGTTTGAAACTCAAACTCAAAGCATTTATTTCAATTAAACCATTTACAGGCACTTTTGAATTGTCAAGGAGTCGGTCAGTTAGAAATATGAAGCTAGTCCAAAGCGTAGTAGGTACCTATGGAGAAGAACGGGCAAGAAACTCCATGGACACTCTTTTAAATTATATTTGTTCAACTTCATCTTTATTTTTTGGGTTCTGTATGTCCGAACGAAAAACGGAATACTTATAGGATCACACGTGTCTGTCTATTTGTCTGTCTGATCGTATGTCACAGCCATTTGGTTCCGAATCTAATAGACCTATTAAGTTGAAATTTGGTACACATATTATTATGAATTTCTGTGACCCAAACACGGACGTTCCAACAAGCAAAAACGTCGTATAATTCCAGTCTTATAAGACTTCATGTTATATAACGGTTATACAACCTGTTTTTTTTTTATATCCCATAACTCTAGGGTTATATTCTGTAGGTAAAAATAATACTAAAACTCCTAGAATAGGTGGTCCAAAAATGCATCGTTTCGGAGATATCATCAATCATAATTAAATTAGGTCAAAAATTGTCACCAGTATGACGAATCTTTACTTTTGCGAGGTTGCCGAACTTCGCAGTAGTGTAGTAAAATAAATAGTAAAATAAAATATGTAGGTATGTTGGTATCGGGGCTTCCCGGCGGCAGCTAGTGAAGGGAAAGCTACCTTGTCGACATCGATGAAACCTCAAGTAGTTTGAATATCTAAATTACGAAGCAAAATTTAAATGACATTACATCTTATTTAATATGCGTTTCAACTAAGAATAGGATGACCTTGACGCCATATTGTGATTTAATGCACGCTTTTCTACTACTTACACGCTCTTAAAAATATGAAAGTAACATTAACAAGATAATAACGATAATAAGTACTATTGAAAATTAATTTGCAGTCTTTTTTAATGTAATTAGGTCATCCTATTCTTAGTTGAAACACATTGTACGCTTTAGTAGAACTACTACTGCACCAAAATGATCGGGTATGCTACCTAAACTAACTACGAATTAGCATCATTAATTAAGGTTTGTAACCTATAGCTAAAGTTTAAATTAAGTACTGCGTGAAGGTTATTATTAATTTGAGCCACCTTCGTAATATTCGCACTTTTGCTTGACTAGAAAATTCGTAATCTTCATTGAATAATTATGTGCGTTAAATCAAAGTAAGTGTTTAATGACATTGAAGACTAAGTACGGGTTTATTTTATATCGATTTCATTAAAAAGTTACGACAGCACAACATATCCTAGCGCGCGGCGCGCAAGAGTTGCCTAGATACTTACAATGATAACTCGGTGAAGTGCACCTGCTGCGACTCGGGTTTTTCACTCTCTCATTGGCGCTTGTCGCTTTGTGTAAGTAAGATAGAGCTATTGAGTAGGTTCCTGCGTAGCGTCACGGGCTCGGACGGGACGGTTAAAAATGAGTACTATGTGTGTGTAGTGCTCGGAATATCAGGGTTGTCACCTACGAGTTTATAATGCGTAGGTAGTTATGTACGTAAGATTTTTTAGTATTTCATTCATTAGGAGTCATTGGCTTTTTTCTGATTTTTCCTAAGTTAATTCTTCTAAGCGAAACGAACGGCCTGGATAGCCACATCACATGTACCCTAATATGTTTTAGATATTCCAATTAAGTAACTGAAGAAGACTTTTTTGGAATTTATTATGTAGGTACAAATCAATAAACGAATTTAAAAATGTTTATGTTAGTTTCCATGAGGTATCTATCCTAGCTGTTTACTTTTCTGAAACACTAAAAAGTTTTTCATTCCAATGTACAAAGTTGAAATGAAGTCATTTTACAAGGATAGTATCTAGTTTGCGTGGCTAAACATAACTAAAGTTGAGCTACACAAACTAGATACTATCGTATGATGTTAAATTGTTGAGTAACATTACGTACCTGGATCCCTTCGTCCTTTTTTTTAATATCCATACGCATTTTACCAAACACGAAATCAAACCTGTCCTGATCGAAACTCACTTTCACAACTAGTTTATGACTCAATTACCTACATAAATATTGACAACCCTACTAATTCTTTTATCCGACACCGACCTGTTAGGTACTGAATACAATGAACGCACACATGGAACTCGTAGCGTTAGCGAAAAGTGAAATTATTTTTAGCAAGCCCTTTACTGCCCTTTGTTTAACACTTGTTTCCTGACTTTCGTCTCTCTTACAAGTTTCTGTGCCACGTAAAATTGTTACGGTTTTGCTGTTATTTTATTGTTGTTTTTTATTAAGTTTTCTTGTTAATTTGTTTTTGTTGAACTTTGTACGTTGAAGTGTTTTGGGTGTTAACTCAGTTACAATGCCGAGGCACAACTATCCGTTAGAACATCAAGCAGATATTCATTTTGTGTATGAATATTGTAATGGAAATTCCATGGAAGCTATGAGGGAATACCAGCGTCGATTTCCGAATCGCACTGTGCCGGACAATCAAACCTTCATAAACGTAAGTTCACATAGTTTATTTATTCGTTTTAGCCCTTAGTATGGTCTTTTTCAGTAATAATAACATACATGAAGCAATACAGTTTAATAAAACGTCTTTTATAACACATTTGCTGTAAAGGGTCTCTTATTGCACCAATTTCAATATCGTAATGTATCTCATTATACGTACTCGTGCGTTATTGTAATGTAAAACGCACGGTTTATCAAGATGCTCCATCAAAAACGAATGGTACTTTTTTAAATCATAGCAAAGAGTTTTTATGTCAGAAAAGTGGTCAACATTTTATGAATAAAATTAACTTTGGGAGATTAAAAATAAATAAACATTTAATTCTTTAATTTAATTAATTTTGACAATAAATTACAACCATTTATTTGTAACAAAAACACAAAATTATTAATTTACTTAGTAATACTGGCTGTTTTTGTGCCTTTCCCTTAAAAAAAAGCACTGATGCGCGCGCATCGCTAATTTGTGAACAACTAAAAGATTTATTCGTGAACAGTTTTATTTATTTACTCGCAAATATGTTATAAAACGTCGTATGACATACGTGCGCTTTGATAATTACAGCCTCTGCTTTCTTGTAGCAATATCGCCTCGGCTGTAATTTTCAACTTACCACACTTACCTATATAATAATGTACTATTACATGACAGTTAAATGTAATGAATGATTTATTTATTTATTTTATCATTTATGTACACACAGTAAAATACATAGGACGAAATGATCTTTTTTTTAAATAAAAATAATTACAGAAGCTTCTTAAGAAGTTGCAAAATACACAGCGTCTGTCCGTACCGGATAATAGGTTTCGCTTGTTGATATTATTGAAAGGTTCGAAAAAAATTGTACCTAAATAATTCTGCTATGCTCCTGGTGACTTACTAATTTAGTATCGGACACGAGGGTTTGCAAGCCTATTGCCATTAACCGGACACAAATCCAGACTCGGTGGCTGCTACTTAGAAATTTTTAATGACAAAACCCAATAACACTGCTCGACCTGGGAATCGAACCCAGGACCTCATGCTCAACAGTCGCGTTGAATAGGTATGTGATGTGCAGGCGAATGCCGATTTGAATAGGTATATGATGACGTGACGAATGACATTTAATTGTTGTTCTAGGAGAGATGCTGCGTGTTTAATTTGAAGCCGGTGTAAACAAAACCAAATTCGACGGCACAGTTGGCGCAGTGGCTGAGCAATCGACTGCTGCGCTGCGTGTCGCGGGTTCGATTCCCGCACGGAACAAATATTTGTATGACCTACAAGTAGTTGTTCCGGGTCGGGTCTGGGTGTTTGTGTACGTGAGTTTAAATGTTTGTAAATGTACCCACGACACAGGAGATATTCCTAGTGTGGGGCAACGTTTTTTTATAAAAAAAAATAGGCATAAAAGTCCCCGGTTGCCTTTGTTCCCACTCTTACCTATGTCACATTTTAAGCGCACCTTTACTTGTTACAGATACATAGACGATTTCGGGAAAATGGTTTAAGATCATCTTCTCACGAAAGAGTCTTGAATTGGACTCAGGTTCAAGAAATGAGGATCATGAACCTAATAATTGTAGATCCAACATTATCTACGAGACGTGTGGGTGTAATAGTTGGAGTGTCTCACAACTTAGTGTGGAAATTATGGAAAAGATATGGGCTCCACCCTTACCATTATCGCAAAGCTCAAGGCCTATTACCCGCGGATAATTTTTCTAGAATAGCCTTTTGTCAGCGCATGAATGAACTTTTAATTCAGGACCCAAATATGATAGGTAAAATTTTATGGATGGACGAAGCCCAATTTACGCGCGCTGGGGTTTTTAATTCAAAAAACCAGCATCAATGGAAAACAGAGAATCCGCAAGCTGTGTGGGAAACTTCTTATCAACATGAGTTTTCTGTCAACATGTGGGCGGGAATTTTAAATAATAAATTAATAGGTCCCATAGAAATCCCGCACCGCCTTAACTTAGAAAATTATTTAACGTTTTTACGGAATCTAATATTCTTAGTTTTTTTGAGGATCTGGAGACAATTCGCACAATGTGGATCCAACACGATGGCGCGCCTGCCCATTATGGGACACAGGTACGGGAATACCTAAACGAACAATACCCAGAACGTTGGATCGGGCGTGGAAGCCCGACTATGCGTGCTAGCGTGGCTGGCGCGATCACCAGACCTTACCCCACTAGATTTTTACGTGTGGGGTACATTAAAAAGTAAGGTGTATGAAAAAAAAATTTTATCAAGGGACCATTTACTTAGGCGAATTGAAGAAGCAGCTAATGAAATGCGCCAAAACAATGTTTATTTAAATAGGCAGATTCGCACCAGGCTAAATGTGTGCTTGGAATACCATGGCGGACACTTTGAAAATCATTTAAATTAAATGGATTACTTTATTAAAACTTGTTTTATTTATCATACCCTAAACCCATAAAACACACACACAACACATCAACTTACCCAAATCTGTCAAATCCCCGCAATCAATTTTCAACTCAATATCTAACGATGGCATATTTTGACATATTTGGATAGGCAGGTAAAAATTATCAGTTCAGTTTACAAATTAAGAAAAATAAAGCCAGTGCTATACCAAATTGCCAAAAGTCCCAGGTTTCATAAGTTTCTACAACTTAATTAAACAATGTGATAACATTTAGGCCAGTTTGTTTTCGCTTAACTTATTTCAAATTATCCTATCCATCATCCTAGCGTTGTCTTAGTTGCGTCCTTTAAAAACACTAAAAGCTGAATTTGATGAAACTAAAATATAAAGTTCACCTACCTAATTTTGTTTGCTTACCGTACAAAATAGACCCTCGATGTGTCTAGGTATCTAAGTTTCATTGATAAATACAAGTAATTCATTTTTATTCAAACCAATCATTCATATTTAAAGCTAAGAAAATGCGACGTTGTCATATTTCACGTAAGGGTGTTTTACATTAATAATCGTGACTTTGCCGAATTATTTTGTATGAAAAATGAAAAAAAAAATAACGAAGGATTGGAACATAACTCATATGCCAGTTGATTCTTTGATATGGCCTCAATCATACCCTAGAGTTATGGGATATCAAAAAAAACACGTTGTATAGTGGTATTTAGCTAACTATTACGATTAGAGATCGGATATTCGGATGCATATTCACCTAAAGTTGAGATGTTGGCTAATATGGAATGCGCTTTTGTATCGCAAAATCCCGCGGCTCTGTTAATACAAATTTAGGTTTCTGATTATAGAAGCGAATGTATATTAACTTACTTTCAAATGTTAGCTTAAATGGAATGCACTTTTGTATCGATCGTAAAAATCCCGCCCGCCATTCCCGAATCGACAAATTTTATGTTTTTTCTGACTACATATGTAATTGGATGCATATGTACCTACCTAATATTATGATTTAAAGTAGGTAGAAACATTAATTTTAAATAAATATTTAATCCAATAATCCCGGGTTTTTTTTAATAAATATTTTGTAGAAGTCGCTTCCATACTATACACCGGACTAGTTATACATTCCTGTTGTTCGTGGCCTCTTTAAAAAAAAAGATTTTTAAGAAGCCGCTTGCATACTTTCATAGCTAAAAATTAACTTTAGGTAAATATGCATCCGAATATCCGATCTCTGATTACGATATACAAGGTGTTTTTTTTATATCCCATAACTCTAGGGTATGAATGAGACCATAACAAAGAATCAACTGGCATATGAATTTTTTTTCATTGATCTTTTTTTTATTGTTTTCATTTTTCATACAAAATAATTCGACAGTCACGATTATTAATAATAACATACAATATGTAACAAAAACCCTGTTGTTCCTTCTATCTACGTTTTAAGAATCGGTTTACTGAGCGATAAAGCAAGTCATTTATAAAAAACTGTTCAATAAAAACAATTAAAATAAATATTTAATTATTAATATTGGTAATGTTTAATTGATTTGTTATCTCTGCAATTTTGCATGAAGCGATGACGCGAAACCAGAAGTAGATAGAACGTGCCCGCCATTCTCTTTGATTGGTGCCGCCGCGCCGTACACCGCCGCCGCATATCTACCAATTTTTCTACACAAGTTCGTGACCTTGTCAGCTGTTGTTTATCAGTATCACTTTAACTTCTTTGAAAATCTTGGTTTACACTATTTTAAGCACAATTGATAATTGTTAAAACTACATTTAACACTTCACTACGTTAAAAAAAAAAAACAAATTCGCCGCGTCTGTCACATAAAACCTGATGTACCTATTTACATTTTAATGCCTTAATTTATACGCGCATATGGTTTCCTCCGAGTTCGTGTCCCACTGAGCGTGTACTTCGCGTTGGATCGTGCTCAAACAAGTACAAGACTTCTGTCTCGAGTCCTCGGTCTGGTAGACGCCGACGGTAATAGTAGATGCGCAAAACATTCTTGGTAGAGTCTGCGTGCTTCTGCATAATTGCAGTCACATTTCCGAAGACACATCAACATATTAAAATATTCTACGTTAGAATAAGATATGGTCAACGTATACGTAAACAAAACACAAGTCACTCACTGCGTAGGTCAACAATAACATCCATTCGGAAGTAAGCTACGCGGGAGACTAAGGAAGTGATTCGCAGGAAGACGGGTGGCCGCCCCGCCACCCGTCGGGTAGGTAGGCGCGTGGTACCGAACTGGGGCACGTGCGCGGCGGCAGTTTTTTGCGGCATCTTTTGTCGCATCAAAGAAAGCCGCCGAGCTCGTAGGCTATTTAGCGAAATAAAGATGTACTTGTAAAATCATATACTCTAAACATTTTTTTGAATGTGTCGATTTTAATAGTTATTTGATTTTGACCAGAATGCTTAATTGTTTTTAATTATAATTTCATCAATGTTCTGCTTATAGGTAAATGTATACGTTCCTAAAAGGAACAACAGGGTTTTTGGAATATGAGGGTCACTGGGAGGCAAATAAGAAAATTTTAAAAATAAGTTTTGCAAATAATTGTTACTTAGACTCAAATAAATATACTATTATAGCTATTTAAGAAAACAGATGACTATTGACCATTCCACCCCCTTATCTCCAAAGCTACTGAGCCTAAAATTTAAAAAAAAATACAGAAAATAGTTCTATACTTATAGATTACAGGAAAACTTATAAGTAGTCTATGGTTTTAAAATAACGTGGTGAATCTGTCAATAAAGTGTCTGTGTACAGTTTGAATGTATGAGAGAATACGTTTTTCAACTACAATGTTTAGTTTGTTCTTGGGTCGCAACACGTACTTGGCTCGTTTTTTTATTCTACAGTAAGCGTACCATTAGCGCGGGTTATTCCCAAGACGATAATTGTCTTTTTATAGGTTCTTATACAAAATCATTTTCCCCCTAGCAACACTTAAAATCGCAAGCGTTAAAACGATGGAGCAGTATAGATTAATTTCCCTTCCGTCCACACAGTGGACGCGGACGGTGACTGTGGTGGTGAGGTGGAGGGCGCGGTTGTGGCGTGAGAGAACTGCGGTATATTACTAAGAATTCTTGGCAGTTGTGGTTAACTAATTATGACAACTCAACAACACTCAGCAAATTACGGCAACATCAAGATGTACAGAAATTGCCAAAAAAGATTAAAATTATTAGTTAGAAAACTATTAGCAAAGATGCTGAAGATGCTGACAGATTTTTTCACGCTCTCATTCAAGGTCTTCCCAAAATTTTCCTCCACAGCAATACTGAAACACAGACCCTAAAACCCTGGAGCAGTATCGAACATATTCCGTCGTCGGATGGCGTGCTGGGCGCGGACGGCGACTCGGGCTCGGAGGGCGTCGCGGAGGGCGCCGACGTGGCGCGCGAGCTGGCGGCGCTGGCGCTGCTGCGGGCGCAGCTGCCGCGCGCCGCCGCCGCCCTGGCGCGCGCCCTGCCGCGCCCCGCGCCCGCCGTGCGGGGGCCGCTGCAGCAGATACTGCAGGTATGTGCACACACGGCGCGCCCGCCGTGCGGGGGCCGCTGCAGCAGATACTGCAGGTATGTGCACACACGGCGCGCCCGCCGTGCGGGGGCCGCTGCAGCAGATACTGCAGGTATGTGCACACACGGCGCGCCCGCCGTGCGGGGGCCGCTGCAGCAGATACTGCAGGTATGTGCACACACGGCGCGCCCGCCGTGCGGGGGCCGCTGCAGCAGATACTGCAGGTATGTGCACACACGGCGCGCCCGCCGTGCGGGGGCCGCTGCAGCAGATACTGCAGGTATGTGCACACACGGCGCGCCCGCCGTGCGGGGGCCGCTGCAGCAGATACTGCAGGTATGTGCTACACCGCGGCGCTGGTGCGGGCCTTGCTCAGGCCGCCGCCGTATGTACTATACAAAAATTAATAATACTTTTTAACGTTCAAATAATGCCTTTTTTCGTTCGATAAATTAATAATCGCATCGTAATCGATGTTTGTTACGCCTTACTTAATCACTAATCAATTATATCAGCAACTAGGCGTGTCATAGGCCCCGAACTAAGATTAACAAACAATTTTGAGCGCGTTTGTTTACGTTCCAATATTCAGAATTGCACGCAATAGTTACTTTATTACATGTTCTTTTTTGTTTTAAACTGACCTTGCGTTAAACTAAGTTACCCTAATAATGTTAATATTTATGTAAATCAATTATTTCAATAAACAATTTAAACTAATTATAAACCCACAGCTCGCAGCCCTCCTCCAATGCCGGAACCACGCGCTAATCGACGTGGAAACAGCGTTAGAAGCAGCCGAAGGTCAAACAACAGAAAAGGTAGGCCGGCGCCAATTGGTCCCAATAGCCACGACCAACAACAAACGAGGTTCATCCAAACAAGTCATGAAGCCTTTGAACAAAGTTAAGGAGGTCCAGTTAAAAGTGTTTCATCAGGGAGAGTGTGTAAGCAGTGATCTGCCGTGTTTGGACCCTCTAAGGCTGAGGACAGAGTGACTAAGGACCAAATTGATGTTGTACAGTTATTATCATTGATTTTTTGCGGAAATTGATTACTTGAGTGCGTATTTGGCGGCAAATATTGTAAAGCGTTTTTTCCAGTGAGACTTATGCCTGATTTACACGGTGCGGAAAATTGCCAGCGGCATGCCATGAGTTGAAGCGTCAATGAAAGTTGCATCGTATAAAGTGTTACTATGCAAGTCATTTGTTGCTTTAATTTGTTGTATGTCACAGAAATGAATCTTGCATCGTCTGAATAGAGTTTTACTACATGTCATGTGGCTCTCTCCGAGTTTAAGCGACATTTCTCTGACAGCTCTTGTGAACAAAGCGCAAAACATTGTGCAATGAGTATGTGTATGAATAACAGGGGCCTAAGTCTACTAATTTAAAAACGTAATGGTCTCACCATTGTGAGTTGTTTACAGATTTTGTATGGCAGATCTGTCAAAAAGTTTTTGACAAATATGTCATACGACGACAGGTGTTGTATTTGATCAAATACAAAATCTGTCGTTTCGTTCGTTTTTGAATAAACTCTAATGAAGAGACCATAGCATCATAATAGATTACTAGACTTGGCCCCAAGCTACTGGCAGCTGGCCCCACGTCACTTGTCTTTGAAACTGCTTGTATTGTTTTATGAGAAGTTAGCAGTTCATAGCTTTTAAACATGTTTTTGTTCATACCTTTCTAAAATTCTGAGTTTCTATGTAAAAATAAATAAAAAAACGAGCGAGCCTTACAGTAGTCGCATAATCATATGTAACATCTGATATCTCACCTTGGTAATAAGCAACTGAGCAGCAACAGAAATTAACCTCAGAATTTAAAAAAGCTAAATAGTGAAATAATTATTCATTACTAGTGGTCGCCCACTGGTCGAAATTCGACCCCCTCTATTTAAAATCTATACAGTATACCGGGTGGGTTTTTAAGATGGTGCAGTAAGGGCAGCTACCTTAACTGTTGTAGCTACAGGAAAACGGTCTTATCTTCTTAACGGTAAATGTACAGTCAGCAAGAAAACGGGCAGTTTTCACAAAAACTATTTTTGGTGATAATCGATCCTGTTTCTTACAGGGATCAAAAGACCAACAAAGGTTAGAGTACTAGAAAAGTCAGAAATCGCAAAAACTTTTTCCATACATTTCGTAGGAAAGAAACTCAAACTTACTTTTTTGTGATGGACAGATTAAAATCCAAAAAAATCCACCCTGTATAGTACTTACTAATTCCATGAGTACTCTAATTCCATGCTATTATACAGTACCTACTTATTAATCCCATGCTATTCAAAAGTTATTAATCTCTTATTTTGGAATAACTAATAATTGAAAGTTTTCATTCATGTTCAACTTCAGAAATTATGTCAGCGAAAATATGTTTTTTTTTTTTGTGCGGACCGTATGTGTGTCTCAAAAGCCTTGGTCTCGAAGTTTAGAGTAGTAGATTTGTCTTTCCCTAGTTTTGGATTTATCCATTTTGTTGTCTATTAAAGCTTATCTTTTTTCTTTGTTACATGTTTTAAAACTTTATATTGTTTCGAATGAATTTAATTTTTATCGAACATAGTTTAAATTTAAGACTAGTCAGGTCACAAAATTAAATATAGTTATAAGTTCTACTTTGTCTACTGAAATAAAATGAAGGTATGCAATTTTAATATATAAGTGTTTGCCAGTGCAATAAAGCTGCCAATGCATTTAATTTTTCAGTCGTTTATTAACTAAGGTGAAAATGATCGACGTAAGAAGAGTAATTTGTCAATACTTTATAGATACGTCTGTGTGAATCTATGGTTTAAGGGTAGTGGTGTGACCAATAAACCCTTATCGATTAATTTTCGAATTTGAATACACTGTTTGAACCAGTAGTTACCATAATTGGAATGATTGAAATTACGTATTTATGATGATATCAATTGAAATTGCATAAAACATGTCCCAATTAAGCTTAAGAAAAGTATCTCTTTCGTTTTGTAACTCATGTATAATTAAATATAAGTACCTTATCCCAATGTTTGCCTCGTCTTGGCCGCACTGCCGTGCCGACATCTAATACAAGATAAGCAGTATTTCTACTACCCAGTATTTCATAGTCGGTTCTGCATTATGTTGCAGCCATAAGTTATACCGACTGAAGGGATGCTCACCGCGCTCAGGTCCCAACTTATCGCGCACGGGTCTCATCTCTTTATCGTCTATGATTGTTTTAATTATTTGGGCTACCACTGCGGATCCACCTTAAGATGCTGACAACACCTAAACCGCAGTCACTGTCAGATTGCATAGAAAAGAAAGAGAAGCGCGATGACACAACGCTTGTAATTTTATTGCAAAATATGAAGCAATTATCTATTTACTCTAAATTGAGTTGAGTAATCCAAAATAAAAAAAAACAACCAAGTTCTGCATTCAAATAAGACGTTCTTATTATTAATTAAATACGTAACGTATGTTGATATTTAATGCAGATATTTTGGATTAGAACTCAACGTAAGAGGTTAGTTAAACGTTAGTTTGTAATGAGATTGTTTTTCAAAACATGTTTTGGTAACAACCAAGTTCTGGGAAATATGTTCAAAATTAACATATAATTTTTCCGCTACCACAAACTATACAGCTTTAGCAATTTTTTTTTCTTAAGAAAAACCTGTTTTGGTCAATTGGGTCTTGTCAGCGCCTTACGAGATGTTATTTTACTTTGTGCTAAAAATATATGAAATCATTCATGTTAGTTTTAATTCTAGTACTATATATAGGAAAATGGCAGAACTAAGCTGATTAACATGAGAATCTAGTTTTTTTTTTGTGTTTTCTTTATACAAAAATAAACTAGATTCTTCTGGTAAAATGCTAACATTTTCATGTAATGAATAAGTTTTTTTTTACAAAACTTTAATAACTAAGTATGCTCATTTATTGCAACGCCATTGCCATTGGGTTACCTAGTTTAAACGGATGGATTTATAATTATATTTATTAATATGATGTTACAACTTCCATATTTTGTAAAATTAAGCTTCTATGTAGGTAAGCAAAGATGGCAGTTATGATAAAAGTAGAAAAATGCTTTCCATATTGAGCCAACGTTTGGCCAATGCGTAGAGATAAGGGAATTCGTGTCCAAACATTTGTAGCGGTGACTTACTTTAGTCAGTTTTGGCTCAAATGTTGGTCCAGTGTAACGTTAGCGTAGAATTTAATTTGTGATAGTTAAATGCTTCATTATAAAATGTTTGAACAAATATTGGCTGTTATGAGAGTGAGTGATTTTCGTACAATGGAACTTAGACTTAGTGCAAGATAAGTGTATATTTGCTCTTTAGATGTAAGCCAAAGAACAATATGTTATACGTATAAAAATGTATATTGATGAGCCTTTGGAATTTTTAAAAAGTGAATAAAATATATTTTTTCGTCAAAATGTGTTGTTTTGAGGATTCCTTACCTTGAAAGGAAGAAACGGAATCCTTAGAGAATCATTTCGTTGCCCTTCGGTCTGTCTGTCTGTTAGTCTGTCAAGACCCTTTTTCTCAGGAACGCGTGGAGGGTATAAGTTGAAACTAATATCAAAAACGTCGGCCTACGGTCCCTTGGAGCTCTTAACAAACATCAAGCTTCTAAGTGAATGCAATTAAAAAATACGGCTATCTAAGCGACAATTCTTTAGTGGCAACTCACAAATAAATTAAATCCTTAACCTTCCTGTTTACCTAGAATCATGAAATTTGACAAAAAGCAAGGTCTCACAGCACAAGTAAATGAATAAGTCCGAAAATCGTTTTTTTGTAGGTTAATCAGTTTATCACTTAAAAAAATATTTATCTGCGATTACAAAGACAATACTCACAACACATTTACACTACATTGTCAAGTTTGTTCTTGGGATAAATTCATAGTTCATCCCAACTAGGAAAACCGACATTATTTCATATTCCGGTATGTCTGTCGCAGCCGAATTGTGTAGAATTATGATCTTTATTACATCTCTCGAAGTTAGATTTGTTCCATAAAAGATTATCGTAACACAACCACCGTCCTACGATACGTGCTGGCGATGACTGATGTCCTTGAACGTAAAGGCCATACGCGCGAAGGATAAAAACAGCAATATAAAAACGCGGGCGCCTCTGCGACGTAGAGTAGTTAATCTATGGTTAATGTTTCTAATAATTATAATTCTGTAGATACATATTTGATAAGGTCGCGAATCACATTTTAATCAAGATACAACCCAAAGAGGTTCAAGAAGTAAATAATTTAATGTCTTTAGTACAACCTGATTCTGACCTGCAAATTGCAAAAAAACGGTAAGAAATTTTGAATTTCGCGGGCTACCACTGATCCACCTTAATTATTATTCACTAGCCTTTTATTTAATTCCTAAATCTATTAATCTACAACTCTCAACATGTCGTTTTTTTTTTCACAAAATTAGTATTGCTTTTGCTCATATAAATGTTTAATTACTTCGTAATTAAAACGAATTTGGTGACGGAAACATTGTCATTGTTGTGATTGTTAACTTGTTGGTCAGTGTGAAGCAGTATTCCTAACGTTGACAATTTTTCGCCTTTTAGGCTACTCAGGAAGAAAATCGGTGACAAAAATGCTGCTGCTACTTCAGTTCAGGGACTACTATTTAAATTAACTGAATCATAAATGAGCATAAGCTTAAGAAAAAAATCATCTCTCACAAAAAGGTAAAAAGTTTGCGATATTAAAAAAGGTAACGATGACCACCAACTATGCATGCTGATTGCCATTCTTAAAATTCGTACTCATATAAATGTAAGAAGTATCTGCTGCAGGGTGGATCCGCCGTTTTGATTCTTTCTTATTTTGTATTTTTTTTAACTGAACAGAAATGCTTGCTAAATGCATTAAATTTATAGACTTTTTAATAACCTTTACGAAAATACGAGCGAATCAGAAGTTATTGATTTTTAAAGTTATTTAATTGAAGTGGTAATGACGTCTATAGCATGGTAATGACTTTTCTTTAACGGTAATGACGGTAAGTTAATGGAAATGATGAAAAAGAATGAATAACACATGTCACTGTTTGATTCAATCACTATAATCATAATAAAACATCACAAATCAACGATTCATATGAATGTATAGATGCTCTAAACTGTAAACAATAGCATCATTGTTATTGTTTACAGTTAAGAGCGTAAAAACAATTTTTAAAAAAAATCTAACACAATAATTCTTCACTGATTAATGATTTTTGGATATTTTTTTAGAAATTTACTCATTCGTACAACTAGTTTACTTAAACTACGTTTAGTTATAAAACAAGTTAGGAACAATCGTTAAAGCCCAGTAAAATATTTTTTTTGAAACCCACTTTGATTTAAGACATTAAAAAAATTATACTTAATATGTATAATTTTTTTAATGTCTTAAATCAAAGTGGGTTTCAAAAAAATAATTTTACACATATTATACATATTATGTAGCCTAAACAAAATTTGCAAAATTGTCAACTATTCTTTAACAATCAATATTATCGAGAATATTAGTTTTTGGGTTTTTTAATTATAATTCTTTTATTCGATAAAATCTTTATATTAGAAGGTCCAGCAACACAAATATTATCTTCTACAGTTGATTTGGACGTCTGCAGCGTATGGGTAGGTAATATTTGCGAATACTGCATTGCCATAATGTCTTTTTGTAGCTATGAGGGGTACCACTTCAGTATCAGGAATAGGAGAAGAGCTCAAACTTTCTGTTATTTTCAAAAAACCAATGTGTTTCCCATGGGTGCATGTGATTCCGCAGTCACATTCGAAGCAGCTTGCATTTCGAAATGTTAAATTAGGGATTCCCTTTTTCCACAACACTTGGTGGATTTCTAGTGTCCCTCTAGATGGCTGCAAGTTCTCTGGGATTTTCTTCTCTATCTCTCCGATGCTTTCTTCGGTTACTTCAATCATGGTCACATTGCTTATATTTTCTCGGCACACATGCATAAATTGGTTATAGTTGCCTACATCAATACCATGATTGACGCAGGAATCAACTGTTCTCTTTATTGTTCCCCCCACACCATCGGCAGCGCCCTTACCGTGACCGGCTTCAGTATAGTTCCACGTTATGCTGTTTATTTGTGGGAATTCTTTGTGAATTTGTGGAATCATACAAAATATGTATTTATTCCTATACTGGGAAATCGGGGAATCAGTTTGAATATGTAAGGTATCTATAAATGGGTTATCTTGGATAGCTGTTCGTATCAAAGGAATGAAGTGTGCCCAAACAGTTAGAGCATCATGTCTCAAACAAGAACTCGTTGTACAAAAACATTTTGGTTTTGTTGAACTAGTTCCAAAATCAAAACTGTATATTATGGCTGTGTGAAGGCTAACTTCTTTTCGACTTCCACCAAAATTCATGGATTGTATTTCTTTATTAAATTTTAATCCATAGTTTTCAGAAAAGTCTGCGTGAATTACAGCACAGTTTACAGGCATCAAACCCTTTAATTTTTTCATGCTGATATATTGATTATGGATTTCTTAAACATGTTTAAAAAGTGCTGGTAAACTTGCAATCAAAGCATTAATTATTTCTCTTGGCTTGGCTATTACCTCCTCTTTTTTCATTATTGTTACAACTTTTTGGCCTTTCTTTGTTTTAATCGTTTCTCTCGTACGTATCCATTTACAGTAAGTAATGTCTTGATCATCAGAAAATTCCATGAGCCGTACTAACTTTTCTTTACAGGATTGACACTCTGGTCTCAGACATTTCTCTTCGTATATAGAACAACACATACTCTTAATTAATGCATCGCAGTATGACTCGTCTATTATAGACGATGTCTTCAGTGCTTTGGTCATGAGATCAATATTTTCGTGGACTTGCATGTGTCTCTTTGGGCACTTTTGGGAGTCAACACCCAAAACGGCCTATGCTTACAAAAAAAGCTATAACTAACTTTTACTTTATGGCGCCGATTCCCTTGTTCACAAACTGAACTAAATTTAAGTTCAGTGCATCTTTTTCTTTCTATTTCATTAAGAAAAGGACAGAAGATACATTTTAGTTTAGTCCTGTCAAATTAATCAGCGGTTGACGTAAATTGACGTAATTTTAGTAGGCAAGTTTTTAATCACGTCTAAACTTGTATAGAGTAGTGACAGGCGCTGATTAATTTGACAGGACTATAAACTAAAATTTATCTTCTGTCCTTTTCTTAATGAAATAGAAAGAAAAAGATGCACTGAACTTAAATTTAGTTTAGTTTGTGAACAAGGGAATCGGCACCATTGAGTCATGAACTTCTGATGCAATACTTTTTGTGTGCTGGTCATGTAGCGTTTTTGCTTTTGTACTTTAAATCTTGTTATATACTCTTTTTTTCCTGCTCCCATTGTGCTGTTTAGTCATCAAGATAAAATTTGCGCACTTTTTGTACCAACTGTCGAATTGGAGTCTCTTCTTTAGTCTTTACTTTATTTATGACCCTTCTTTATTATTTACATTATTCTTTTTTTCTCTCCTGTACATATTAAGCTTGAATTTCAATAAATTGTTCTCCCTTTTAAGCTTCGTAATTATTCCTTAACCTCGTAAGGCCCAACCCAAATTTAGGTCGATATATATTTTTATGATTAGATATATAATTTAAATGATTTTAAATAGTGTCTCGGGCCGGAGTGTCAAAATTTTTTTGTCATTAAATTAGGTCGTTGGGCCTTAGGGACTTTCTTTTCTTCTGTTCTATGTATCCAATTCTTCGGAGTTTTACGTCAGCTTTAGGAAATTCGTTTAATTTCAATGGATCTCCACACTTTGCCTCTATTTCATTGCAGTCATTAATAGTTGCATCAATAGTCACTACCTCAGGAACCACTGGCTGTTTTTTACACTCTTCTTTCTTTTATTGTCTGTATTTCCTGGAAGCTTCGCGCCATTTCTTCCGTTTTTCCCGCTGATCGCGAAGCGATTCTTCATTCACACATTTAACACGGAGTGAATTCACAAGGATGACCCTTGTGAATTCACTCCGTGTACACGCGAAAATGTCTTATGAGGAGATAAGACATTTTTGCTACAAGGTTAAGGGTGCGAAGCGCCCGTGTCAGGGGCGCCTCATTTAACAGATTAGAGCAGCCACGAGGTACAGCCATTAAACGAGGCCGCCGTCGCCGCCACACATATCAGTCGGGCACACTCAAACACACCAACTCTAATATGTTAGCGTGATGTATCTTGCCTCTAATTAATTTAAATAAATATGAGACAAGTGCGAACTCTCGCCTAACTCTCAGGTCATTGTATCCAACCATGCCTAATATAAACAAGGTTGGATACATAAGCGGGTAAAAAGGATATACTCCATAGAGCCTCAAATATAAAAATCTAACAAATTTATTTTGTATTCGCTCCAACACGAGACTATATTTAGTCTTTTTAGACTATATTTAGTCTCATGTGGGGCCCAGATTATTGAAAGTTCGTGGGGATCACCCTGATTAGGATAGATTTATTGGATGGAATCAAACACGGCAGATGCGACATGAGGACGGGCCTTTTTATTGTTGACAGGTGTCACAGATAGACCACAGACTACACAGGGTTAGTGATGGATTAATTAGCATTAGCATTCATTGTTAGCTTGCGAAAGCTCATTTAGCATTTAGCAAATTAAATGTAGTTGCGAAATTAATTAAATTACTAAAATTAATTTCAATTTTTTAATTTAATGACTATCATACGTCAGACTCGTTAGAGCGTCGGCGCACGCAGCGGTAGCGTGCGCTCTCCGTCGCACCCACGGGAAGTCGGGAATACTAAATATATCGGTTTCACGTGACAGGCACCTTGTTCGCTGCGAACTTACGAATAATGGGTTAAGCATTTGTTATCTTATTATCTTTGATTTGTGCGTACTTAAGGTTGTATATTGAATGAATGCTTGTGCTTGTTTAATGTATTTAAATTATGGATGGTGCGAAGAATGATGTTTAGAAATTATTACCTTAATGTCTTTGATTCGCTCGTACTTAAGAGTCGTGTATTGGTTGAATGAATGCGTGATTGTTTAATCACGCATTCATTCAACCAATACACGACACATTTGCGTGGTACGCGCGTAGCGCGCGTCGTTTTGTGTTCGTTCAGTACGTTTTGGCAAGTGATAGTGAGATTTTGGTTTACGTATTCGTTATACAGTACTTACATTCTTTCGTTTTGTACATAATATTGTACTTATAGATAATTGCGTGAACTTAATACGTGAGATAGAGAAGTGGCATCTAAAAAAGTGTAAATAATAATTTTAAGTTTAGTATATAAATATTTTAGTGTAAATAAACTGTTGAACGGACTTGAACGTGACAATGTCTCACCGAACTAAGACTATATGGGATTATTTTTCTAATTTTGTTAGTGAAAATAAAATTGCTAACTGTAATCAGTGCTCTAAAAACCTTTCTTACCGAACATCAATCACCAATTTAAAAACCCATCTAAAACTTAAACACATTGGCCATTACAATAACTTTTTGGTCGAATGTGAACCGACTCGGTCCCGTTCGGTACAGGTGCGTCAGGTGCAGAATGCTGATAATTATGTGATCAATCTTAACACATTACATAAGCAAGTGTACTAGCACAAATAAAACGTTATCGGCGAGTAAACTAAACGCACGCTAGGAGACGTCCTAAGGCGAACGCGGTTTTTAATTCGCATAATTTAGCAAAATTCACAATCTTCATTATTATCAATTATCGTCATATTAGCAAATAGCAAAGCAATAGCAATTATCATGCTCTCACGAATTAACATGTTAATGAAATTTATTCGAAATCGCATTAATTGCCATTACTACACAGGGTACATATTGACACACGAGTACACTACTGGTACATTTTAATGAATATGCCACAGGCTGACTTATATATACATTAGATGATTACAGAGCAAATATTATGTTCCTTTACATTCGGACTTCTGGGAGGGAAAATATTCAAATGCGTTTTTTTCTGATAATGATTCTATCTCAATACGTCTAGCGCCACACACTTTTCTGTGTCAAAAACAGGAACTAATGAATGTTGCCACTTAATTTTTAACACAGATGACTGCGATGCATTCTAATTGGCTTCTCACCATAATGTTGTTTAAGAAACCTACTAGTACAATAGGTATCACACAGCTTCGTCGGCTGCTAACAATCGTTAAGGATGCAAATTGTTTATTATTTGCAGACGATCTTTAAGTTATCCATGGCAGTGAGGACTGAGCTTAGAGAAGGCCATAGATAGCGTAGCTACTTGGAGCAAGGAAAACCTTCTGCAATTCAACGCCTAAAAATGTGTCACCATCACTTTCTCGCGTGCACGTAGTCCTATTGTAAATGATAACAACATTGATGGGATGCCAATGATCAGGGTTAAAGAGGTTAGGGACTTAGGAATTACTCTTAACGCGGGGCTAGCGTTTCGTGATCTTATATTCAAGTGCTCTAAAAAGGCCTATATAAATTTGGGGTTTATTATGCGTACTGTTCGTGGTTTCACAAATATTACGGCGATTCTCGCTTTATAATAGGTATAAATAAATAAATTTATATAAACTACATTTTTATTTTATTCATTGGGCGATGTAGTCGCTAAGCGAAAAAGTCCTTTAAACAAATTAAAAAAAATAAGAATATTCATAGTGATATTTTGTGCTACCGCATCTGACTGAAATTCGGCTACATTATGCTGTGAAAAAGGGGTGACATGACATCAGGCTCCACGTTGTTGGCAACACTGGTGTGAAGCGTCACTGTCAAAGTGTCAAACGTAGTCAAACAAAATACGAAGCAACGAACGAAGTCAACACGAAGAGAAATCAGTAAAATGTGTAAATTTTAGCTATTTACAGCATTGTTTTGACACTCGCGATATAATTGAATTCCTCCACAATGGCAGAACCAAAGGAAAAAGAGGAAAACCCTCTGGATATAGACGGGAGTAACTTTAACCCCGACATGTATTTAGACTGCTTGCTAAAATGTGCAACGTTGAAACAAGTCATGGATAAAGAAGCTGAAGTGGTCACCCAGAGCCAGTTCCTACAGTCAGAGATGCAAACGTTAGTCTACGAGAACTACAACAAGTTTATATCGGCGACAGAAACAGTGCGCAAAATGAGAACAGACTTCAAGATAATGCAAGAAGAAATGAACAAACTGAGCGAAAACATGAACAAGATCACGTCTTTTAGTGCCCAGATATCCGATTCCTTAAGAGAAAGTGGAAATAACGTCAGCAGGTTGTGTGGAACAAGGCAACTGTTGGATAAATTGCAATTCTTGTTCCTTTTGCCTTCTCAACTGAACAAAGCAATTGAAGATGGCAGATATGCTGATGCAGTCCACGAATTCACTCATGCGCAGAGAGTACTACAAAAGTATGGCAATCAACCTTCATTCCAAAGCATTCAAACAGAATGTTCAGAAATCATTTATGGTTTGAAGAAAACTCTGCGAGAAAGACTACTCAGTCCTGACACATCAGCTTCTGAATTAGCTGAAAGTGTAGGTTTATTGAGACAACTGCAAGAAACAGACTCCTCTCTCCAGGATATCTTCTTAAGCTGTTCTGAAAGTAGACTCGACCAGCACCTACAAGGCCTAAGTGCTATGGTAGAAAGTACTGATATCTTGGAATGGGTTGAAAAATGCAATAACACCCTTTTAGCAGACTTGGGTATTATCATATCATGTTACCATGACATGTTCCAAGATAAAGACAGTACCAACATTCCAGATTTTGCTGACAAAATCATGTTACAAGTATTTCACCTTTTTGAAGAAGTTGTGAAGAAACCGGACAATATTGGAACTGAAATTTTGATCAGAGGACTAGACAAGTTCTTTAGAAAGTTACAGGCAATGACCGAGATCATTTCAAGTGACACAATGTGCAATAAAGCTATTGATGTTGTGATACAATGCATCAATCATAAGGCCACTATACAGTATCAGTTAATTCAGTCCCAGTTCAAAGACAGTCTTACTAAAGTGAGACAGTCTTTGGCAAGCAAAGGTACAGACACTACAGACTTGAAGGATATCCTGAATTCACTCCAAGTCTACTTGATGCAGAAAGTACAAGCATCACTTTTGGATCTCATGGCATTCCTACAAAACAATCTCTCTTTTGGCCTCAAACCATGGTGTGCTAAAGCTGTAGCTGATACATGCTGGAAAGTTATTTCTGAAACCATGGTCAACCTCTCAGATATGGTCAAAAAGATGGCTTGCTTACAAACATCTAATAACAACATTCCCTTTGAATTACTGTTAATTTTAGCAAAGTTATGTTTAGAAATGCAAGAAAGTGGGGTATCTACATTACACACTCACTTACTGAAGCTTTTGGAAGAATCTGCTCCTGGATTAACAGTGGAGAATAAAGACCAAAACAGTGCAATGGTGCATCTGTCAACTGCTGCTCAAGCTGCCTTGGATTCTGAAGTGGTATTTATCGGGCAGACAGCAGCACAGATGTTGAGGGTTTCAGTGCTAGCACGGGATTGGTTGAGAGCCCCAGAACCGCGAGGGCCTCGAGCCGTGTGCCGCAGAGTAGTGGAAACGCTAGCAAGTGCAGATAGCGCGGCATCGCAACTGTTCCCGACAAGCATCAAACCATCAAGCGATTCCAGCCGACGCACTATTTGGTCTCGCGCCCCATCGTCATTCTCGCCTCTGAACAGAATATTCTCAGAAAGAATTGAAGTATTCAGCCCAGCTGGGGCTGACCGAGCTGCTCTATCTAATGGAGCATTGAAGGTGGCTCTGAAGGCATTAGTTGAGTGCGTCAGACTGCGCACATTTGGCAAGCATGGCTTGCAACAGTTGCAAGTAGATGTGCATTTCCTCCAACAAAGATTGTCTTGTATGGGCAATGATGAACGACTACTGAACGCACTGCTAGAAGATGCGCTAGCGTCTGCGCAACTGAGATGCGTAGACCCACAGCTAATGGAACCTAGCATTGTAGATATTATTTGTGAAAGAGGATAAAAATGTTAGATTGTAGAACTATTTCCATTATTTATCAATTGACGTATATTTATGTATGAATGTCTGAATACAGTATACCTAAGTAAAAATAAATACAGTAATAAATTTTAGACAATTTATTTATAACCCATTAATCATAAAAATTGCATCATCATATTAAAAATAATGATATCATCTACATATATAAAATTTTATGTTAAATGCTTCTAAAACATAAATCTCACAATACGGACTACTCTTTTATATTTTAGCAATTAATTACATTTTACACTGTTAGTCACGAGAGTAGAATAAACATTATTTAAAATTAAAAACAACATAATATATTATTACCATTAGAAACAGAGAAATTGATATATTTTGGTCCTAGGTCACTATAAATTTTGGGGAGTATCATTGTATGAATACTCGTAGACTAACAAGACACGACTCATTGGTCAAAATTCAGGGTAAACCTTCGACTCTGCTAACATCAAGCAAGTAAACTTCGACGTCTTCAGCGGTGATATATTTGAAGACTATTCAAACTAAACACCACAACATTACACGACATTTTTATTAACATTAACGTCAGAATAATTGATTTAAAGAAGTGCTAAGAATGTATTGTAGCTATGCTTAATGTATATGGTAAAAGAATTGCAATATCTCAACAACTTGGTAAAGTGCTGAGGGGATTCCCGAATTCGGGGATATTCCGAATAATTAAAATTTCCTACTACAGATACGGGCAACATTTATGAAGCGCCATCCTGATTGGCACTCTCGAGACTAAGTTGCAACATAATGTTATACGGAATATCCCTAGTTCACGATGCCTCCAACGCACCTTATGGTATATACTACATAACTTCATTTATATTATAAAATAGCAACTCCGGTACTACTCTCGAAGCCTAAAATATTCGAATTGAGGTGTGCTGTTTATTAAATATTTCATTCTGGTATTCAAATTCCTCTAATCCCTTACAATAATTAGGAAAACATACTACAAAGCACTAAATAACCGAAACTCCGCGATCGGGAAGCTCAATAATTCATTATTATAAGCATTGTATACAATTAAAATTCCATTCAAATCAATGTTCAAAACAATTTCAATAATAAGCTCATTTAAAACCCACCAAACATTACTAATAAACTTCATTAAGAACTCTGTTATCCTAATATAAATTTTACAACATAAGTTTGCACCTTCTTGCAATATATTTAGGCTTATCATTTCGAAAACAATCAGATAAATCATTGAATGGCGAACATTTACAGTTTAACTGAAAATTACAGCATACTAACCGATAATGCCAACAAATATTATTATCCTTAGATTTAATAAAACATAAATATTTACTCTTAAACATACATAATATCTAAACTTTAGAACAAATTGACAAAATATACTTATTATTTTAAGTTCTCATTTACATAAATAGACAAGATCAACGCCTAACTAAACGACTCACGATAAAAATATTGTTTGCTGAACATTTCATCAAACGTGTAAAAATATTTTTATTTAACAATGGTCCGTTTGTTACGATTGTGAGCCTTGTGATGCGTGATATTATCTAAACACTAGCGGTCCCCTTATTAATAACATCCCGAAATGTAAGGGAACTTCAGTCCAACTTCGAACTCGATCCGATCTCTATTATTAAAATATTTATTTATTATTATTTTTGCATAAGTTTCCTCATTTTCTCGGGTACGGGCACGCCACGATGCGCGGGCGTCCTTTTCGATTTGACGCTTGATTTCGCCTCAGACTTTTCAGGTTTGGATTTCCTCGTGGCGGCGGGAGATTTTGTTTCCTTGTCAAGCGATTTCCTTGTAGGCTTTGCTTCAATTTTGTTCGGTTTAGTGTTAGTAGAAGTGCTGCTATCGCTTCGTACGCTAGGTTTTGTCGAAGCCGGAGCTTGCTTGGGTTTGTCGGAGACGCGGGACTTGCGCGGGGCCGGCTCGCCGGCGCCGGACGGCTCGCGCCGGCGCGGGCCCGGCTCGCCGGCGCCGGACGGCTCGCGCCGGCGCGGGCCCGGCTCGCCGGCGCCGGACGGCTCGCGCCGGCGCGGGCCCGGCTCGCCGGCGCCGGACGGCTCGCGCCGGCGCGGAGCCGGTCCGTCGTCCGGCGGCTCGCGCCGGCGCCGCACGCGCGGCGGCGTGTGCGCCAGCGACGTGTGGCGCGCCAGCAGCGCCGCGCTGCCGAACAGCTGGCCGCAGTCGCATCGGTGCTCCACCTCCAGTGTTCCTGCGGACATAAACATAATCGTTACAACATTGAACATTTAAATTGCTATTATCTATACAAATAAATAATTTACATAAATACAAAACCGAAGTGTCAGTTTGTAATGTCAAAATAACAGCTTTATATGAAATTTGGTGAACGGCAGATTTCGTACCGCTCACTTTTTTTGTTGTTTTGTTATAGAATTTGTACCACATATTAAGGCAACTAAGCCATTTATTTTCATTTAAGCGTACTATTTTTAGAAGTTCGGATTAATTAATAATAATAAAAAAAAAAGATTTTAATAACTACACGTAATTTAGTCGTAAACTAAACGCAGTTATGTTGGTATTTAAGCTATGCTCGCCATGAGGGTATTACCCGACCTGCCTCCTTCTTAGATTAAGTAATATTAAGAATTAATTAATTATACATACAATAAATTTACTTAAAATCTATTAACGGTATTGTTTTATTTACCTACACTCAAAACCCCATCAGGGCTTCATCGTAACTCCTTAATTAATGTCAATAAAAACATTTTTATTATTTATTATATTTTTATTATCAAACTGTTGGGTAAGTTCTGTCGTTTCCATATTTCCCGGCAATTTTGAATTTGGAACTGTTCTATATTCGATTGTGTTTAAATTTTGAATCTCAAAACAGTTGAAAGTTTTAGGATTAATGCTATTGTTTAGTCACAGCGTCGATTGGAATCTGTCAGGTTACGTACGAAAATGAATCTTTCTAAGGAAAATGTTCGTGCAATAATTTCCTACAACTTTAGAAGAGGCCTGACACGGCTTCAGTGTTTTGAAGAGCTAACATCTTTTTCAGTGATGAAGCTCCATGGCAGACATGGAGCTTCATCACTGAAAAAGATGTTAGCCTTGCCTTGGACTGTCGAACGCTGGTATTTAGATTTCCAGCGTGGACATACTAGTGTTAGTGACAAATCTCGCGAAGGACGCCCAAAATCCGCCTTCACTGAAGATAACATCATTGCTGTGAGACAACTAATTCTCGAAGATCGTCATGTGACGTGTCGAGAGATAGAGGCTCTATTAGGCATCTCAGGGACAACCATTCAGAAGATCTTGCATGAAGCGCTTGGTGTGAGAAAGCTAGTTTGCCGTTGGATAGCGCATCTGCTTTCCGACGATCACAAGGCGGCCCGCGTCAGATGGTGTAAGAAAACTCTGCAAAGTTTCAACCGAGGAGAGTCAAATCACGTCTACTACATCATCAGTGGTGACGAATCTTGGATCTAATCTGGGTCTTTCAAGACGAGCCAATGCCGACTAAAGTTGTTCGTTCTCGAAGCACTTCAAAGATGGTGGCCACGTTCGTTGGAAAAACCGGCCATGTTGCGACTATTGCACTAGAAGATCGTGGAACGGTTAACGCAGAGTGGTATACCACAGTTTGTTTACCACAAGTCATCGCCGAACTTCAAAAATCTAACTCAAAGCGACGCATCATCCTGCACCACGACAACGCAAGCTCACACAGCGCTCGTCAAACGATTGAGTATTTGAAGCAGGAAAAAGTAGAAATTCTTGACCATCCTCCACACAGTCCTGACCTAAGCCCTAACGATTTCTTTACATTTACTAAAATTAAGAAAAGTCTTCGTGGTCAAAGGTTCCAGTCCAGTGAAGAAGCAGTCGACGCTTTCAAGTCAGCCATTTTGAACACCCACACTTTAAGAGTGGAATAAATGTTATAATAACGAACGGTTAACGGAGCGAGAGGGCATGACCAGCCGTTACCTCCTTCTGCGAAGCAGTAATGCTCGCGAAGGCAGTGGCGGTACCTTCATATAAGCCCAAAAGCCCGGCATGCCTTACTAAAATGCTCGATAGAGAATCAATATCAAACCCGAACTATTTAAAAGTTCGCGCGCTTAATTCTTATCAAAATAACACAAAGTATCTACCTATGCTACACTACTACACATCGCGATTGTTCGCGCGCAGAGTTTCGCATTTGTAGCATCTACATATAGCTATCTCGCTTACACGCACCGGCTTTTACCGGGCTTTCAAATACTATATCTGTCACTTTCGCACTTATAGCGATGTGCCGTACAACAAGTTTGACCTTGTGCATAGAACAAATCGATCACTATGGCAGATTTAAGCAGGGCTTTCGGTATGAAGTTGCACGCGTATGCGTGACCTTGTCAGCTTGCCAACTCTGCAGTGTTGCCGTTTTAGCCACGTTGTGAGATCTTGGAGATTTTTAACGAGTTTGGAAACTTTTTTAACATTTAGCAACAATAAAAACTAGCGACTTTTTAAAATAACGAAATTAAATATTCAAGCAATATCTTAAAAATAAAAAAATTGCGAAATCTAGCTAGATTTTTCATATACCTGGCGACTTTTTTTGCCTAAATGACAACACTGAGTAGTTCCCGACATCCGAGACTGCAACTAACTTCAGTTTCATTTGCTTGAGTGGAAAAAGGTTTTGTTGTTAAAGTTTTTTGTGTGTTTTCTTAGATTTCCTCAGTGATACAATTGTTTTGGTTTGTGAGGATTTAAAATGCGTTCAAGTTTTGATTGGCGAAGATAAGGTAAAATCTTTAAACTATGCTCAGAAAAAACAGTTAATTTCTTCATTAAAACCGACGCCAGAAAATTGCGATGATACATACGTAGGTACCTACATACTCAGTCGATAACTGAACTTTCTTTTTTTGAAATCGGTTAAAATTTTATTGGGCTTGCGTTATTTTGAAACCCTAGGCACGCCACTGCGCGAAGGAGGAGGCGGGACGGTTGAGGGAAACGCAAATTTCGCGCCCTCTCGCCCCTAACCGCCGCAGGAGACGCCCTGGGCGTCGGGAATCCTGGGTGGATTTCCGGCCACCGTAGGCGCGGGCTTGCGGACGGTGAGCAATGGGTAGCTCGCCGTCCGGTAAGGACCAGGCCCGGGTCGACAGCGCGTTGTATTCCACGCGCGACTCAAAGAGATGTCGTCAGCACAAGCGTAGGGGTCCACTAGGGCCGATGCCTGCCGGGGTCGCGGGAAGGTACCAAAGGGTTACCGAGGCCCCTGGCAAGACAGGCAATGGAAGGAATACCACCCGTATCCCCGGTTTTAGTTAGTAAGAGCCTGACACACCCTCCCGCTCCGCCCAGAGCGGGAGAAGTTATTTGATGATTTCTCACCCAAAAAAAAAAAGTGTATCTACGCAGACAATCACTGAGCTTACCTAATTTGTTACTGCGTGATATAAAGGACGAACCAAAAACGACTATTGACTTGACTATCTGTGGTAATTCCAGTCATTTGGTAGTTTAACCTGGAAAGTTTTTAAACTGGTGATTTTATTGAGGTCGACGTGCTCTATTCGAATTTTCACATTGTCCCCAGAGTTTTACCGCAAAGGCATAAATGACCATCCCATGAGATGGCAGAAATGAATATACAATGAGGGTGAATACTTTGATAAAATAAATATATTTTACCCTAAAAAAATATTGTTTTTATAGTAAAGTTGGAAGCACTTAGAACACTGAAGAAAGTGTAAAAAAATTAAATAAAATCAACCTGGTGCATCAAAACATTCAAGGGTTTTTGAACAAAGATTTAGAAGTAGAATTATTCCTGAATTATAACAATATAGATATTCTTTGTATGACAGAACATTGGCTTAAAAGCCAATGTTCTGTCATACAAGCGCTAGTAAATAATCAGCTTAGATTTAAAGACCGCAAGGACATTGTGAGCCTCTCAGTTGAGCGGACCATTGAAATAGCCTGTATAGAGTTGGAGCAGTTCATTATATTATGTGTGTACAGACCTCCTTGAGGATTGTATGATTGTTTTGAAAAGGTTATGGATGATGTGTTGCACAAAATCTGTAATTCGAATAAGTCTATCATCTCTTGTGGTGATTTTAATGTTAATCTATTAGAAAATTCGGGTTTAAGTACTAAAATTATAAGTTTGTTTCAGTCATACAATCTTGCTCACCAATTTGTAGAGCCCACTAGAATAACCCCCACTAGTGCCACATGTCTAGATAACATTTATACAGATGTTACACCAGCCCACAAAAAAATTATTAATTTAATAGAATCAGATCATTGCGGACAATTTATCACTGTTCCATATCAAAGCAAAAAAGTTACTAAAAAAGAAATCACTGTGAACCCAAAAACGACTAAGCGTTTGGAAACATTTAAAACTAAAATTCTGAGTAAATTACCACTATTGTCAACTAATGATGCCCCTAACCAACAATATAATGATTTTTTTAATATGTATTGCACACAATTTGAGAATACTTTCGTTCCTAAGACATTGGTGCCGATTCCCTCGTTCACAAACTAAACTAAATTTAAGTTCAGTGCATCTTTTTCTTTCTATTTCAATAAGAAAAGGACAGAAGATACATTTTAGTTTAGTCCTGTCAAATTAATCAGCGGTTGACGTAAATTGACGTAATTTTAGTAGGCAAGTTTTTAATCGCGTCTAAACTTGTATAGAGTAGTGACAGGCGCTGATTAATCTGACAGGACGAAACTAAAATGTATCTTCTGTCCTTTTCTTATTGAAATAGAAAGAAAAAGATGCACTGAACTTAAATTTAGTTCAGTTTGTGAACAAGGGAATCGGCGCCATTGTCGGTTAATAGTATCACTTCCTTCAGTGACTGGGCCACCATTGGTATACATAAAAGTAGAAAACGACTATATGAGTTGTATGATGAACGGACTAGTATAAACACTGCTGAATTTAATTTATATGTTAAGAATTATTCTAAATTATTTAAAAAAGTTTGTTGTATGGCCAAGTCACATTACTTGAACTCAAAAATTAAAAATAGTGGTAATGTGATTAAGATGACATGGAATATCATTAATAGTGAAACGGGAAGGTCATCCAACCGAAGTAGTGACTACAGCCTTGCTATTGATGACAATATAATTAAATCAGATTCTGAAGTCGCCATGGCATTTGAAAATTTCTTTACAGAGATTCCTATATCAACTACAAAATCTCTAAACTCATCACCCACTGCCGCAGAGTCTTTACTTATAGAAAACGTTCCAGTTTGTGATTCAGAATTTAGTTTCCAATATGTCACCTGTAAAGATGTAATTAAAACCTAATAATAATAATTTAATAATTTAATCATTTCTATTTTGTGTTTAGTTGAGTGTTTTTCTCTATTCAAGTGTTGTTTTCTGGTAAGTGGATGCATACCGCAACCCAATCCGGTGATGGCACGTTAAATCAAAATTACATTTGTTTACATTGCGATAGATCTTTTCAATCAAAAAGGGGTCTTAACATTCATATTTCAAAAAAACATCGTCTTTGTATTAGCCAGAACGGCCCTGCTCTAAATTTAGACCCAGTTTCTTTACCGGCACCTGTTTCCGACAGTCCAAATTCTACCCCATTCCATTTGTACCTTAGTTACCTAAAAAATAATGTGCCTGTTATCAAACGAGTCCCGCGCGGCGCCAGGATCTCCGTCGCAAACCACCTTTCAGGCTTGATTAAAAAATGTGTGGAGAGCAACCAAATTGTAGACTGGCATAATCTCTTCCTTTTTTCGTATACCACTTTGCATGTCAAAAAAGATGAGGCTACTATTTCTCTAACCCAAAAAATCAAAAATAACTGTTTAACAAAAACATCTTCACCTTTTGATTCTCCCAAGAGGGGAACATTATCTAGAATTAAATTAATTGAAGGCAAAATTGCCGACGGGGATCTCAAAGGCGCCGCACGTCTTCTTTTTACTAACGACGTGTTGTCGCCTGATACTCCTGATACCCTTTCGGCTTTGCATTCGAAACATCCCCCGGCTCCCGTGATCCCGTATTTTTTCGACTCTCCTACAGCAGACCAGGCCTGCCTCGAAATCGAAGGCAAAGACGTTATTGACGCAATAATTTCTTTTAAAACCGGTTCAGCGGCCGGCCTGGACGGAATCTCACCCCAACATTTAAAAGATTTAACTTCTTATTCTGTGGGTGATGCAGGTGTGCAGCTTATTTGCTCTATTACAAAATTAATAAATTTTATGTTTTCAGGCAAAATCAACGCTGATATTGCCTCACTTTTATTTGGTGCTAATTTGATCGCCCTAACTAAAAAGGACGGAGGGGTGAGACCCATTGCTGTGGGGTCAACTTTAAGACGTTTGGCATCCAAAATTGCGGTGAGACATATCAAATCTAAATTACAGTCTGTTTTCGAACCTATACAATTAGGATTTGGCACGAAAGGTGGGTGTGAGGCAGCCGTCCATGCCTTAAGAACCTACCTTTCGTATGATGATTGCGAAATTGTAGTCAAAATTGACGTCAAAAATGCTTTCAATTCAGTAAACAGGGATGCCATGCTGACAGAAGTTAAGAACAAAATTCCGGAACTCTATCAATACCTGCTTACCTGCTACGCAGAACCTTCAAAATTAATTTACCGTTCCCATGAACTTTCTTCGGAGGTCGGCTGTCAGCAGGGCGATCCCCTCGGGCCAGCAATTTTTAGCTTGGCTATAAATCCGATTATTCAAAATTTAAAATCAAAATTTAACGTTTGGTATTTGGATGACGGAACCCTGGGAGGCGATGTGGACACTGTGCTATCTGACTTATCAGATATTAAAACAAATTTCGAAAATATTGGTTTAGAATTAAATTTTAGCAAATGTGAACTCTTCATTCAAAAAACTTCTTACGGTTTGGATAATTTAAAATCCAAATTAAATTTTCTGGCACCGAATATCAAATAGTAGACAGAAAGTCACTTTGCCTCCTGGGTTCTCCCATCTTTGAAGAATCTTTTCCTGATTACATTACTAACACTATTTCTAAATTCCAAAGTCACGCAAATTGTTTACTCGAAATCAGTCCTCATTATGCTCTTATAATTCTAAAGTTTTGCCTTTTTGTCCCTAAATTTACTTATGTGCTTCGCTGTAGCCCTTTTTGGAAACATCCAAATTTGCTTTCACCAATAGACGATTTAGTCAAAACTAGTTTAGAAACGATTTTAAATATTCAGCTCAATGAACCATCTTGGTTACAAGCATCCCTCCCTATTCGGTTTGGCGGTTTAGGAATCCGCAAAATTTCGAGTGTTGCTTCCCCAGCCTTTTTGTCGTCCACCCATAGCACGTCACGTCTCATAGGTAATGTCCTAAGGGCTTTGCCCACAAACTATGAGACTGCGGGCTTGGAGGATGCCAAGAATGCTTTTCAAATTGCTTGCCCGGGTAAAGAATTTCCAGACAACCTAAAATCTCAGAGGAGCTGGGACGATATTTATTGCGATTTAACATACAAATCGATTCTGAGCCGCAGTTCAGGTCCGGATCGCGCAAGACTTTTGGCGGTCGGAACCAGAGAGGCCGGTCATTGGCTACATGCCCATCCTTCTCCATATACCGGTACCTTCCTGGATCCGACCTCGCTTCGTCTGGCGACTGGTCTGCGGCTTGGGGTCACGGTATGCACTCCACACACATGCCCTTGTGGCACGGACGTGGACCGACTGGGTCACCACGGACTTTGTTGTCAAAAAAGTGCAGGCCGCTTTTCAAGACATGCAACACTTAATGACATAATCCGCCGGTCTCTTGCCAGCATCAATGTGCCTGCTCTTCTTGAGCCGACTGGCATTGTCAGAGATGATGGCAAAAGACCTGATGGTGTGTCTTTGGTCCCGTGGAGTTTGGGACGGATGCTTGTGTGGGACGCTACCTGTGTAGACACACTGGCACCGTCCCACCTCCAACGGACTACTTCTAAAGCGGGTGCAGCGGCAGAAAATGCCGAAAATCTGAAAGTTATTAAATATGGAGGCCTTGGCAGAGAGTACAACTTTGTGCCCTTTGGCGTCGAGACCCTCGGTCCGTGGGGTCCCAGTGCGCATAAGTTATTTGCGGAAATCGCGAAACGTCTAGTTGATGTAACTGGTGACCGAAAAGCTGGCGGCTTTCTCGCGCAACGCATCAGCATTGCAATTCAGCGAGGAAATGCCGCCAGCATCCTCGGTACAATGCCCCGAGGGCCTTTTTTAAGCCTAACTTAGTTTTAATTTAATTTAGTTAATGTTAATAATCATCTTGTAATTTGGTTATGTAAATAAATGATATTATTAAAACCTTTCACACGTTAAGTGTTAAAAAGACCGCAGATCTATGGGGTAATTCTGTGGACGTTGCTAAGTCGATTATAAACATTGTCGCACCTACTTTAGCTGTTATTTTTAATAATTGTATTGACTGTGGTGAGTTTCCTGATCTTATGAAAAACAGTAAAATAATACCGTTGTTTAAATCGGGTAGTACATCAGACCCTACTAATTATAGACCTATTTCAGTACTACCTACATTTAGTAAAATTTTTGAGAAACTTATTTTAGATCAAATCCAAATATTTTTCAATAAACATAAATTAATGCATAACCAACAGTTCGGTTTTACAAGGGGTCGTTCGACTACTGATGCCGGTGTTGAACTTTTAGGACATGTTTATAATGCATGGGAGGATAAATGCGATGCTTTGGGTATTTTTTGCGATTTGTCCAAGGCATTCGATTGCGTTCTTCATGAAACTTTGGTCAGAAAACTGCACCACTACGGAATCCGAAACTCTTCTCTGGATCTTCTTACTTCATATTTGAGTGATAGGATTCAGAGAGTTGATGTTAACGGGAAAAGATCACCCGGATCTGTAGTAAGAATGGGGGTCCCCCAGGGCTCAATTCTCGGCCCATTTTTGTTTCTTATTTATATAAATGACTTGCCTTGCCTCATAAAGGATAATCATGATATAGTGCTGTTTGCAGACGACACTTCACTTTTATTTAAACTCAAACGTCAGCAGTTGGTTACTGACAATGTAAATAGTGCCCTCGAAAAAGTAGTTAACTGGTTTAATGTTAACAACCTACTTCTTAACGAGAAAAAAACCAAATGTATTAAGTTTACAATACCTAATGTTAGACAAGTAAAAACTAGTGTTCTCATAAAGGGTGAAGAGTTGAACCCCGAAGATACCACTGTGTTCTTAGGCATAACTTTGGATGCCAAGCTTCAATGGGGCCCCCATATAGATAAATTGTCAAAAAAGCTTAGCTCTGCAGCATACGCCGTTAGAAAAATTCGTGATTTAACGGATTTAGACACAGCCCGTTTAGTATACTTTAGTTATTTTCATAGCGTAATGTCGTACGGTATTCTGTTATGGGGAAATGCCGCCGATATTCAGACAATTTTTGTTTTACAAAAAAGGGCAATCCGTTCAATTTATAAATTAAGTCCCAGATACTGACTAATGACTAATGACATAATGACTGTAGCTTCTCAGTATATTTATGAAAATCTTTTGTACGCACATAAAAATATCAATTTGTTTAAAAAGTACAGTGATATCCATAATGTAAATACTAGGAACAAACACAAATTTGTTGTTCCTACAACCAGGCTCAAAAAAATAGGCAGCTCGTTTAGATGCCAATGTATACGTTTTTATAATAAACTTCCTAGCCACATTCAAGAACTAAGCCTTAATAAATTCAAATGTTTTATAAAACAGAAACTGTGCCTAAAAGCCTTTTATACTGTTAAAGATTAAATTGAGGACAAAAAGGCTTGGGATTGAGCTGCTCCAATAAACTTACAGTGAATGTTGTTTTTTTACTCTTTTTATTTTGCTAGCTATTTATATTTTCTTATTCTATATAACATTCTATATAAACAATGACATGAATATTTACTTTGTATAGTATTATATTACATTATTTTAATTATTAGGAATGTGAGGACTATGTGGGTCATTGTTTGTTTTTTTTTTGTTTTTTGTCTCTTACTTTTAATGATGGTCTGGCAGTTTGAGTACTTTATGCGGCCTACCCAAATGTCTTTTCTTTGGTATTGTTCGTCAAATCATTGAGCTCCTTAAGTTTTGAGTTGAGCTGCATGACAACTAACAAATGCGTGCAGTGACTGGACAGGTCCACTCAAATCTGTGTGGTCTTTCCTCAAAAGACCATTTCGGACACAAACCTACATGGTCCTCAAATGATCTGACCAAGATTATGTCCGAATATACACATTGACATTGATGAATTTTATTTATGCAATGACATGAATATTTACTCTGTGTAGTATTATATTGTTTTAATTATTGTAAATGTGAAGACTATGTGGATCATTGTTTAATTTTGTTTTATTCTCAGTTAGTTTTTAATATGGTCTGGCAGTTTTGAGTATTTTTTGCGGCCTAGCCAAATGTCCTTTCTTTGGTATTGTTCGTTGAATCGTTGAGCTCCGAGTTGAGCTGCACAACGACTGACAAATGCGTGCACTGACTGGACAGGTCCACTCAATCTGTGTGGTTCTTTCATCAAAAGACCATTTCAGACACCAATCGACATGGTCTTCACATGATCTGACCAAGATTATGTCTGGACTTTAAAAGAGACTGTGACCTCTGAGTTTGTTTCGGCCTTTCTTCTCAGAGTAGTCAGATAGGAAACGCCGGCCTCATCTAGTTTAAAAAAATATGTTTTGACGTGTAAAAGTGTTTGTAAAAACTTACTTACAGAAATAAAATCATTTATCACTGCTCAGATATCTAAGACTACCCCATCTGCGTAGATACACTGTAAGTGACGTTGTAAGTGTTCAGATATTTTTGGTTAGTTGTGTGTATAGAAATTATTGACAAGCATCTGCTCAGATATTAATGAACTAATTAATGTTCAAATATTAATGGTAACTTGTAGTGTATGGGACTTATTGACATTTTAAATTGTTCAGAAGTATTTGGTCACCTTGTCTGCTACAATATATCTGTCGGCGACTGTACTATCACGGGCATACAAATCGTTGACCACATCTGTTTACTGCCCGTTTGTGTCGACTAATAAAAAAAATCTTTTGTTTAAATCAATTTCTCAGGATCTGTTACAATGATCACACGTATCCGTTTTTTTCGGTCATTTTTTGTCATTTACAAAAACAAAGGCTCAGCAACAATCTGATGCGGTAAAGCTATTGGTTGATGAACGTAGGTAAGCGGCCGAGCGCTGCAAGCAGGAACAGTCATTACGGTGGTCCGATTTGCGTGCCCGCGTTAGTACTTAATATATATTAGAAAAAACCACCACAAATTATAATGTTACTTACTTCTCTTGATGTGTTTCACGGGTGTTGGTTTGTGCCGAGCAGTGACGGCTTTCCCCAAAGATTTCCTCTTTGCTATTCCACTCAGAGACTTTCTCTTATCGGCTAATGTTTTCTTTTGAGTTTTAGGCGTGCGCTGTTGTGCTGGTTTCGATGTTTTTTCAGGAATGGTTTTTGGGAAAGAGTATTTTATAGTTTCGCTATCGTCAGAGTCTGTTGAAGGCACTGGTTCTAGTTTAGGTGCTTTAGATACGTGTTTAACAGCTACCGGGTGGAGTTCGACGGCTTTTGGCTTCAGGCGCGGTATTTTGGGCGGGTGCTGTAATGACGTTCTTCTCTTAACTAGGTCTTTGGAGTTCGGCCGTTCTATTTGAAGCGAGCTGCGCTTGTTCGCTCTCACTTTCATGAAGACTTTCTCCTCGGCTGGCTCCTCCACTTTGAAGTTGGGATTGAGCATGTACCTAACTTCGTCATCGTCGCTCGATTCCACTGCTGGTTTAGTTTCTTCGGGAACGGAAACAGGAGCTGTAGTTTTAAGACGTTTGCTTGCACTACCCGTACATTTATCTTTGATGGATGTTTTCTTTTTAGGTGTTTCATGAACTTTAATTGCTTCCTTAATTTCAACTTTCTTTATTATTTTCTCTGGGACTTCCGGCTTGGCTTCTGTTTTGACAACTTCCGTTTCTGAGAAGTCTCTCTTTGCAGGAATAACTGGTGGTTCGACGGGTTTAATTTCTATTTTCTGAGGAACAATCTCTTTTTCTTTTTCTACCTCTTTTACAACTTCTACAGGTTTTTCTTCAGCTGCTTTAGGTATTTCCTTAGGCAATTCTATCTTTTCAACAACCTCCGTTTTGTGCTCGTCTTCTTTTATATCTTCAATAATAACTAGTTTAGGAGAATCGACGTCATCTAGTTTTTCTTCAATCTTTGGACTCTCAATCGCGTCTTCAGCTGATTCAGTCGTTGCCTCAGATTCTTCAGCAAGTTTAGCTTGCTTCGATTGCCGTTTCTTTCGTTGACAGATGATGGTATGTTTGTTCAGCGAGTGCTCGTTAGGAAACACCATGTAACAAAGTGAACACTCGTGTATTATATCTCTGGTTGATAATGAACTCTTGACACTCTTGTCATCAGACTTTTCTGAGCTGGTCTCTACATGCTGCTCCTTATGTTCGATCAAGTGATGTAGTTTCCTGAATGTCTTCTTACAAACTTCACACTGGTGTAAAGTAATTGGCTTCTCAACGTTGTTAGGTATCACCGCTGGCGTAGTCTTCTGTCTGTTTATACCGTCATGTGTTTCCCTGTGCTCCACTAAGTGGTGCAGTTTTCTGAATGACTTGTCGCATGGTTCGCAGCGAAAACCAGCGCTTGGGTCTTCGCATAGTTTAGAAGTACCCGGTTCTTTTTCAACCTTCGTGTCAGACTGCTCTGAAGAACTCTTTCGTAGCGACCTCGCGGGTACTGAACTAGGGTTATGAATAATGCGATGCTGAACTAGATGATGTAGCTTCCTGAAATCTTTCTTGCAAACCTCGCAGCTGTATACTGATTTGTTTGCGACAGGAGCTTCCTTTTCTATTTTCTTTGGCTCCTCTTTCTTGTGCTGTAATTTATGGCTGACCAAATAGGATAACTGCCTGAATGTTTTGCCGCAAAACTCGCAAACCAGATCATTAGTTTTGGGGAATATTTTGGCTCTTGGTTTTCTAGATTCGTGAATTTTTCTTTCATCAATCTCCTTTTCTTCCTTTTCAGCCTTTTCCTTGACTGGTGGTGTATCTTCTATGACAATAATATCGTCTTTATCTTCCGATTTAGGAATGGAATCTTTGGATTTACGCTTCTTAGGACTTTCTTTCCTGACGACAAGTGGCTGGTCATCGTCAAGGTCCATATCATCAGACTTACTTCCCTGTGACTTAGAATCTGATTCTTGCGATGGTCTCATTCTTCTGGGGCTTCTCTTGTCTGAACCAGATCGACTTGGTGAAGGGCCGGTACAATGTTTCACATGTTTAAACACAACATTCTCAGTTCTGAATAATTTGTTACAAATCGGACAAACAATGTTCTCATTAATTTTTCCCATCGTCCAATTTTCTTTGATGATTTGACCATCGCTGTCTTCATCATAATCTTCATCATCGGTAGTTGTCACGATATCACGTTTTGGGACTTTGGCATCTATTAACCGTGGCTTCTTTTGTGGGCTTGGCACTTTATTCTTTTCAACTATTCCTTCGGGAAGAGGATATTTTCTCGGACGACCTCTTCCTCTCTTAACAGGAGTACTCTGCTGACTATCAGGAGTTGAAGAATCCATCATGTTCATGTTTTCTGATTGGTGTTCAAGTAACTCAGCGGCTTTCACCAAACTGTCTATAGCTGAGACAGCATTCTTGTGAGCTACCCCATTGTCGTTACGATTGACGGTCTCTTTGAGTGGATTTTTAATGACTTCTGTTGTTTGTAAATATTTATCCTCCGCTGCCGTGTTAGAGCCAAGAAGATAATATTTCTTCCGCATGGGATATTTAACATTTTTATCTGTTCTGTCGTCATCGGTTTTCCTTTTCTTTTTGGGTGACGCTTCAAGCCCTAAATCTTTTGGTTCTATCAGTTCTAGTTCAGGTTCGTCAACGGGAGTTAGAACTTGTTTTCTCTGGTGTTTAGTTTTTGTTTTCACTTCTTGAGATTTCGCATCATCAGTAGTATCCAACACGTCGGATTCTAAAGAATCAAGAGTACTAAGAGTGAAACTATCTGGTTCAGTGCTTAGTTTCTTGGTAGGCGAAAGTTGTTGACCCTGTATATTTATGGAACTGGGAACAAACTCCATGTTGTCCATAAAGACGACTTTTACTGGTTTATCTTCAATTATAGTTATAGGGCATTCCTTCTGACGTTTGGCTGATAAAGCAGATTGATAAGCTTTTTGTAACTTAGATTGATTTCTACTGGAAGAATCTTCAGTAGCGCCCAATTTGATTGCAGCTTGCACTTTAGCAGGTTGGATAGGTTGCCGCACATTCTGATATTTATACGGCATCTTGGGTTTATCGACACGTGCAATATCATTCCTAGAGTAAGTCTTTGGATGTGGATCTTTCTCCACAACCGTCTGAGTAACATTATGTGGCTCTTTGCTATCTAAGTTCATGGTGAAACAATTCTCATACGTAATGGAATTTCGTCTCGCAAATTTGTCAAAATCTTTTTCTGTTATAACAGGTTCTTTCTTAGCAGCATCATCTGTGTTAGCATACGATAGTACCTTCTCCTTAGGTGGTAACTTAGCTGCTACAGTTTTCTTACTTATATCAATATCTCCTGTAATAGGCTCATGCTCTATTATTTCATCCTCAGAGTCAACCTCTATTACACTTTCCTTGGTAATATTTTGTTGAGTTTTATTTGAAAACGGTAGGAGATTTGGTAATTTAGTAGTTTTGATAGGAACTAATGGTTTTTCTTTTTCCGCTTTAGAAATGGTTTTGAGTTTAGGTTCAGTTAGTGGAACCACAGGTAATTCATGTGGAGGTCTTTCGATGAAAGGAATACCGTGTAATTCGTTCATCTTCATTTCTATTTCGTCGAGTGTGGCTTGGTCAGTAGGTTGATAATTTGCTGGGAATTTACCAGTTGGTGGAGCATTCGAATCTTTTGCCGACGTCTGGTTGGGTTCATCTTGACCCGCTTTTGAAGTCCCAACTGTTCTGTGTATCATATCTTCAATCGTTTTATCAATCAAGTCTTGGTAATTGACTTCCGTTACGTGAGCTTCTTTCTTTAGACTGGTCGCAGTTACCGCTTGTGATACTTCTTCGTTTTGAATATCATTTGTTACGCCTTGTTTGATGAGAACTCCTTCAGGTTCGGTTTCCGATGTTTCTTTAACTGTCTCAACCTTTAAAGGAATCTTGCTTTCTTGAGTATTACTATCTTTATTTTGATTGGCTTTGCTCACAAAAGCCGTTTCGTTTTTAATAACTTTGTTCCCTTCTTGAGTTTTCGCTAAAGCTGCAGCTGCACTGCTTGATTGTTGCCTTTGACTGTCAATTTTTTGGAGAACATCTCTTCTGTTGAGATCGTTAGAATTTTTCAGCTGATTGCTACTGGTAGAAGGCACGGCAGGTGTGGGGACTGTGTTTCTATTCTTTATTTTGTCCAAGAACTCTTTCCTGTTAGTAGCTGTCCATTTGCCAAAAGGCACCGCTTTTTTACTTCCACTTGGTTTAGGTTCTTCCGAATCGTCTTCGCCTTCATTCCTATTATCATTATTCGGAAGACTGTCTGTTGACGTACTACTGACATCTTGTGTGCCTGAGCAACTAGGCTGTTCCTCCTTTGGCACTTGACTTATTTTAACATCCTTAACATTCACTTCGTCAGGGGTAGTTGCTTTATGTGTAATCTTTATTTCCCGCTTTTCATCCTCTATAGTTGTCACTTGAGGTTTTACTTCAGAGGAGGTTCCAGCAGATTCTTGGGTAACAGGTTTTTGTTCCTTAACTTTACTGAGCGGTACTTTGTCACTGCTGACTGCACCTTTTCCAGAAGCTTCTACTTTCACATTGGTGGTACTGTCAACTTCCATTGGCACTACATTTGATTGAGATTCAGCAATTGGAATAGGCTTTTTAGATTCCTTCTTAGGGGATTTTTGAAGCACATTATTTTCTTTTTTGAGTACTGCCTTTTCTGTTTTAGCAATTGAGGGAGAAATATGAATTGGTGTCTTATTGGCAGGCACTAATATTTCAGGCACAACTTTTAGTTTAATTTGTGGTTTTTCAGTTTTTACTGGTTTTTGGGATTCTTCCAGCGTACTGAATGATTGTGGTGGTTCTTTGTTCAGTACAACATCTATAGCTACTTCTTTTAAAACTTTACCTTTACCGGTTTCTTTTGAAGGTTCAGGTTTCAATTCAACTTTTCCTTTGACAACAATGGCTGTAGAAGGCTCTATCGATATTGAACTTTCGTTGCTAGTAGGTTTGGTTATTTCTTTTATAGTTTTTGTTTTCGCTATAGGTATTTTTGACTGACTGCCTGTAACAATGTCGCCTAAGGGAGTCGTCTCATCGTTTCTAATTCGTTCTGCGTGCGTGTCCGGAATTACTGCGGAAGTTGAATCGGCTTGAATTTTTTCAGTATCTTTTTTATTATTGTCTTGAACACTTTCTTTAATTTTTGATTCATCTTCATCATTCTTTGTTGCAACATTTGACACTACTTTCTCGTTTTCTTGATCATTGTTTGTAATATTTACATCTTTTGAATCTTTATTAGTTGCTGAAGTTGGTTCCTCAATTTTGGTTTCATCTAATTCACTATCATCAATAATAATAATTTCATCATTTTCTTGGTCTGTTATATCGTAAATAATTTCTTCAACTTTGGTCTCATCTTGTTTATCACATTGAATATTGTCTTGAACTATTGCCTTATCACTCTTATCTGTTGCATCAATTTCAACATCTTTATTAATTACTTGAATAGGCTCAGAAATCTTAACTTCGACTTGACTTATTAGAATATCATCTTTCACCTTTTCCATTTTATCACTATCGGTTTTAACGAGATCTTCAGATTTTGCCTCACCTTTATCAACTACAATTTGGGCAGTTGTTTCTACAATTTCAAGGCTTTCTTCCATTTCTTCTTCAATATCGTCTATATTCCCACTGTTTTCTTCTTTTTTCTCTTCATTTACAATTTCACTTTCTATATTCTCGTTAAATATTGCTTTTACTTTTGTTACATCTTTTTCAGTAGAATCAATGCAGTTCTCTTGTTCAATTAGAACTGATGTGTCATTGGGTATAGACTTTTCTTTCGACACTTTATCATTAATAGGTTCTAATGGTTTAGGTTTATCACTATCAATTTGATTTTCTTCTGTAGTTTCCTTCTCAGTTTCTTCAGCTACAGTAAGTTTTTCAATGGATTCATCAACCACCATCTCTATCTCAGGACTGGCTATCTCATTAGTTTTATTGTCATCACCATCTTTATTTTTAGTTGGTGTTTCAGGTGTTCTTTGCTTACAACTATCAGTATGTACTTCTATTGTTTTCTTGACATTATCTGAATGCCGGTTAGGATGCAGCTGTTGTTCAACCATTGTTTTAGTTAATGGTATGCGCTCTTTATTAGGTGTTGAGTGGTATGTCATGGGTGTGAAACTGCCTATAACTGGAGATTTTCGTGATTCACTGAACTTTATCATTTTTCCGTTTATGTTAAATTCAGATTTACCATCAGGCAACGTTTCCTTATTTACGTCAAGTTCAACTTCAGTAATCTTAGTTGTTAAAATTGGTTCTTTTCTTGGTGCTTTAATTTTTCTTTCAGCAACTTTGTTGCAAGCAGACTCACTTATGACTTTATTGATATTTTTTATAGGCACATGTGATGATATTTTCTTATCAGCCATTTTCCCTTCTTTTGCAGGCTGTAAAATAAAATGACATATATCATTGGGAGTTAGTTCATTTAAACATCTAATAAATAGTTTGACATAATATAACAATTCCTTACCACTTCTTTAGGTACTTCTATCTCTATTTCTTCATAAACTTCTAAATTACCCTCCGTATTTTCACTGAAACACATATAACCAATATTACTATTCTACCTTCTGATATAAAAAAAATGAATCATCAGATAGTATAAATATTATACACATACACAAAAATATACTTGATTGCTCAGCAAATTAACACCTCGTTTTAGCTTAAATGAAGGTGCAAAAGGTGTCTGCTGATTTGTACAAAGTTTCACCTAATAAAACCATAATATGCTCATCACATCATATTCATAAGTAAAATTTACTTATGAACATTAGTGTTCCCCTAATGAGCACTCTGGAATTAATTCCTATTGATTGGATGTGATGACCAGTAGCATCCTCCTATGTGCAAATAACAACATACTGTGACCGTAACAACCAATCAATAGGAATGAATTCCAGAGTGCTCATTCCCCTAATGATCACTCACCTGGGTAGGGTGGTCGCCCCAAGTAAGTGTTATAAAATTGTATTATTTAAAATATCTTTGGCCCAGCATTTGGATTTGTGCCCAGACTATTAAAACGGTTATTTTGACTTATTACATACTTAGCTGGTGAAATCTGAGTGTACTATACACCTCTGCCCGACCCTGCTTACAAGCGTGATGTTTAACTTAATAACACAATGCTTTTTAGCCACACAAGATTTACCAAATAAACTTTAGGACTAACATTAGAAGTAGCTAAATTAAGTTGCATTATTTTGTATTTCTAATTTCAATTAAGTTAATTTTATTAATACTGTCTTTAAAAACCTACTTGCAGTGTGCAATATGAAGTCATGATTTCTTGTAATACTTGCATACATGAATGATAAGAACTATTTTAACACCCCAGTACAAGTTTACAGCTACTTTAATAATGTTTATTTTGACTAGCTTCTGTTCGCAACTTCGCCCGAATGAAATTTCTTGTTTCCCCTTCCCACCGCTCGCACTATTATTTCGTTTTCGCTTAACATTCTTTCTCATTTTTTTCTTTTTGCTCAGCTGCTAAGGGTCGCAGCGTGATGTTAAATAGCCATCCTCAAGCAAGACACACATCATAATAGGACACCACTCACAAATAAGCACACACAGCATGTTGACAGTCTATAAAGCCATCATGAAACCCATATGGACCTATGGCATACAGCTTTGGTGTACAGCCAGCAACAGTAACTTAAGAGATACTAGAAAGATTCCAGAGCAAAACACTGAGAACCATCTTTAATATCTTTCAATACATCAGTAATAAGAACATAAATATCTTGACATAAATGTACCAACTGTCAAACAGGAAATACCGCAATATAGCACCAACTACCAGAAAAGACTCTCAAATCACAAAAATGAGCTTGCCCTCAGACTCAGTGGAGATAAAGGCCATCAACATAGAAGATTAAAGAGACATAGTCTCTCAATGCTACAGGATAGATTCGTCAGGATAGAATGAGACACCTACTTGAGACACTAAGGTAAAAAGCCTAAACAGAGACAAGTATCACGCAGAGCAGTTCCTTATTGCTGTGTCCAATAGATGGCCACGATGCAAAAGGAGAAAATCATGTTTTATCAGAAACGAAGCACTTAATGACTTCAAAAAAGGCACAGCTAGGATAAAACAAATCTGGGAAAAAATAATGTATTAATCCTTCAGATAAAAATTGATAAAAAATTGTTCAAGATTGTTTGTTTACAAGTTGTGTGTCAAGTGTGATTTGTTTACCTGTTGATATTTAGGTCAATCAATCACAACAGTAAATGTGATGTTTAAGCAACAGCTTTGCTGATCACAAGGCATGATCTGATTTCATAAAACCAGGACATTGTCTATTGGAATGTTTTGTCTCAAGAAGAATGCACATACATTATTAGGAAATAAGTACTAAGAAAAGCTGCAATGTAAAGACTGAGAAAAACTGCATTTGTAAGAGTTAAACATCTCAGCTCTAATTAGGTCATACCATGTTTATGTTATAGTTACACCCACAACAGTTTATTTTTAGAAGAAATTTGAATTTACACTCATTTTTATAAGAATTATTTTACTCAATCTAACAAAATGAGATTGATAATTTCTTACTTTTTAAGAACAAAATATGAGTCATAGAAAAAATTATAACTTAAAAATGTCATATGATGATGATACATGATGTTTCGTCACTTCCATTCCATACAGATTGTGGTTGTACTGTTTTCTGATTTATGTTCTAAAAGAACAGATATAAGAGATACAACAGATATTAGAACAGATATAAACAGGCTCTTAATGTTTACAAACAACACCGTTAGCAAATATTATTAAAAATTCATGTTTTATTCAGCAATAGGTAAGGTTTGTAAAGTTAGTACACTCACCGCACTTTGAGGAACTTGAAGCTAGTCTGCTGCTGATCATCATCAATTATCTGAACAGCGGCCAGCTCCTCCTGACCTTCCTTCCTATACAGGTACAATCCATTACCTATATCTATTGCATCTACATTTTTACCATCAATCTGTAGCACCACTTCTGTATCTTTACTAGCTATGTCTGCCTCTTCATTTATCAAAGTAGACTCTATCATATTCTCATCAGACTTGAACTCCATTTCTTCTGGCTGCTTCAGTTCTGAATGAGACTTATCATCATCAACATTGTCATCAATCACCAGCTCATCGCCATCATAAGAATTGTCATTATCATCAAATATGTCAACACCACCAGACAAAATGTTTGCTGCCTCAATCTGTTTACCAATTTTGTAGCTATCTAGCATATCACTTTTCTTTCCGATTGGCGACAGATTCGATATCAGTTCATCGGCGTTCGTCATGGTACCTTCGGAGTCAGTGGTGGTACTAGCCAGCGACACATCTTTTATAGAAGAAATGTCGAATGTTGAATCAACAGAGTCAACTTCTGACAGAGAAAAGTACTTGGAGGAGCTCTCGTTGGCTGTCATGAAGGACTCACTCGGCGGGGACGTGGTGTCGAGCGTGGAGTCCCGCGAGCCCCCCGCTTCTCCCCGCAAGTGGCTCAACCTATCCATTTGCACACTTCATCTGCTGCGACAACAGGAAAACGACAATTTAGTAACAATGCACGTTATAATCACAGCGCGAATCCACTTCATCGATTACAAGAAAGCGAATGAAAACATTTGAAGGTTGGTCGATTAATTAGCACCTAGGTCAATAGCAAAGAACAGTGAAACTTTTAGAACAAGCGATAATGATACTGTGACACTTTCGATAAAATTTTAATAAATCACGTCATACCAAGTTATTGTTTTAAGATATAGGTCTCAGACAAAACCCTTGAATAGAATTTGTGTATTAAATTAATTGTAGAAGTTATAATAACAATTTTATTACAATTTTGTTAAAATAACACAACACATCAAAAGATTAAAGATGGACGCCAAATAGCAATGTTGCCGTTATTTTGCATGTCATTATGTTGATAAAAAAAGGCAAAATAAAATTTCTTACATGATTTATTCAATGTTTTCCGTATCAAATCTTACAGATATACATTACTTTTATCTTAAAGTCAGAAAGAAACCATGATCATCCTATATTTTACATTATACGCTTCGCTTTTCGTGAATTATTTTTAGCATTTTTTAAGTTGGCCACAAATTCACTGTAATTGATGCTGCTGATAATGCTAAATACCTAACGCTTGGCAATGTCAATGACCGCCTCGGTTATGAAAGTATTTCAATTCTAGAATCGTAAAATACGAAACTTAACCAGGTATAAGATATTTTTTAGATAAATAAGTTCTTTAACGCGTTTAAAACAGTGCGTTTTGGTTTTATAGACGCAAAATGCATTGTTAGTTGGAAATTGAATTTCCCGCTTCATTCCCGTATCAACATAATTATTTTTACTCGATTGACCACAATTGTCAGTCTTGTTTATAATTTATGAAATGGCAAGTATTTTTTGTTATGAATATTATTAAACTTATATTGAAATTGTACAAAAATTAAATGTCCAACTCATCTTTTTGGCTTTTCAATTTACTGCAGGCGGCACCCGAAACCATAAATGCATCGTACAAAAATCATCACATCCTATCGAAAGGATATTTATAACATTAAATCAAACAAAATAAAGGTTACACGATTATTTGTTAATTTATTGCGTATTTATCAATACGATGCTTTTATTTCCAAATTGGCACATTTAGTTTTATCTTTTATTTTTAATACTTTGTAACTGCCACAGGCACATTTCTTGATTCCACTTTTGGCTGAATCTGACACTTGACACTTAAGTTCACCTGACAGACTGGCACCAAGGAGTAATAGTGCTCTGTGACTGGCAGTGTCAAATCAAAAACGTTATTTTCGAAAGTTGCTTGTTAATCTGCGCTTTTACCTCTACCTATCTTATGTTTATTCGTTCGTAAATTGATAAAAACTTTTGCGAATAATGGCGCCCCGGGAAACTCCTAAACCCACGACAAAGGTGCAACGCACTGCGAAAGAGATGCCATTGCCAGCCAAAGGTAGAGCGTCACCAGTAGGGGCGATTAAAAAAAAAAATCTAGTTAAAAAGACTGTGGATAAAACTCCCCTTAAAAGTAAGTAACCACTACCATTTTCTCCTGGTCTGGGGTCAGTTTCACGCAGTTTTTTTTTATTAGATTGTTCGCCAATTGTCTTTATCGCTGTCGTTCTCATTGTATAGTCATTTATTTGGTAAAAGAACTCCCAAATGACTGACAAATTCCCTCATTTAAATCATGGTCATCTTTGGATCAACTCAGTTGTGGACAATTACAACCTCTCTAGAGCATTCCTCTTTTATTTTTGAATACTTACTTGAATGAATACTCTTACATTCTTTTCAGTCCACACCACTGAAGCAAGAGCAACGAGACAGCGGACCAGCACCGTCCCAAAGATTAATACTCCAAAACCTAAAGATAACAGATCTGTTCCTGTACCCAGCAGTGTGACCAAAAGTGGTAAGAAACCATCCTGGAAGAGACGACCCATGCCGGCACACTCCGGAGTCCCAATCCCGGAGAAGATGAGGAAGTTAATGGAAAAACAGTTTCTGGATTCAGAATTTGCCCTATAAGCTGACATTGTGTCTATCTTTTATTATTAATTAGTTTAGCAATTTTACTTATGTCTATGTGATGTGATGTCTATGAAAATGGTGCATCTACTCTGTAATATGGCTAGATCTTGTTGGTAGTCATGCTGTGCAATTAGAGAGGCCTATGTTTAGACTTAGGCCTCTCTAATCCTATTGCATCTCATCATCCTATTGCAGTCTTGTTAGCAAGACTACAATAGGATGATGATGACTCTGGCGAGGTTGTACACATTTGAGTAACACGAAATAACAACAAACATGATTGTCTTTTATGAAAGATATTACTTTTTTTTTACTTAGATTATATTAGTTTTTAATTACTTGACATTTAGATGGTTTTGTTTAATACTGGCTATTGATAATGCTTTTTAGATTGTACCCTCATATTAATGAATCTATAAACTCTACACACTAAGACAAGCCTTAACAATACCTATTGAAAAAGTTGTTGACTAAGCTATTTGCAGTTTTTAATAATTTCAGGGAATTTTACTTGATCTTGGTATTTTCATATTGGTACAATGAACAGCACTTTGACTACGACATAAAGAAATAAGTTTTATGATCAGTGTTTAGAAAGTATAGATGTAACACTATGGTAATTATAGACTTAAAAAGGTACTATGTCTGCCTTAAAGATTTTACAGGTTTTATGTATTCTGAAATGGTATCTTGCAATTTTTAAGATATAATTATTTTGATATCTTAGCTGCTATTTTAAATTGGCTATACCTAGTTTGTTTCTACTTAATAATGTATCATTATTAAATCTAAAGACAAACTGGGTACATACTCAATATATTGAAAATACAATAGAATTAGTACAAGATTTGTGCCAAAATTAGGCTATATGGGGAAATAAAAAAATAAAAATTAGGATACACTTTAAATTTCAAAAAATAACTAAGGATTAATAAATGCATGACATGCTATTATTGATTGTTTCTACTTTAATTAAGAGAGTTGTATTTTTCTTAAGATTTTATTACTTATCCCACTGAATAAGTTACTATAATTAGGTACCTGGCTACTACATAACGGATTTATTATTACTTTTAGTTATCTATTCTTATTGCTAGTTATTTTTATGCTAAAGTATAGTGTAAGACTATGATAATAAATGTATATCATACGTAATTAAATGCATTTTTATCTTTGATAGGAAATTGCTATCCAATCCTTATTTGCCGATTACATAAAACTGCAATAGGATTTATATCTTTCTCTCCCACTTCCAGCAATCAATAGATAAGATGCTAGAGATCAGTAGAAAGTAGCAAACACCAAACAGAGGCAGGAAACTGGAATTTAAAAAAATATGCATTTGTGTCCATATTCTAGAATGTTGCTCAAGCTCTCAAGCATGGCCTTTTGATTTAGATTGATTCAATTCTGGGAACTAATAATCTAAATATGGTTCTCAAAACTAGCACTTTCGTAAAGTGCTGACATGCGTATGCGCATCACAATTGTCTATTAACCGACAGATGGCGTAACCATCGCCCACCTACAACATCACGCCTGTATTCCCCGTAGGAGTAGGCAGACAGAGCAACCCCATTCCACCAGTATTTCTTAAAAGTCCCATGTAGTAGGGGGTGAGTCTGTCTATTGCCCTAAACCATGCAGAAAATAAACCAGACTGGGCGGGCTGTTACTATGAAATTCTTAATGGTGTACAACCCAATAGCACTGCCCTGAGAATCAATCGAACTCAAGAGCCCCTGGTCACAGTTCCTAATACTATTTGAATTTAATACATCGCTTTCCATCTAGATCGAGGTCAAGAGCAGGAATATTAGGCATAAAAAAAATACTCTGCATGGCTATTCACTTTCACTGGTATGAGAATCGGCTGTGTTAATGCTCGATCAGCATTTGGATGGCAAGAAAGAACGTTAAGAACGTAATATTTTTTCCTTTATCGTGACAGGAAGCTGTAATTCCCTAAAATAGTACGAAAGAGGAAGCTATAAAACTTGGCATAACAGTACTGCTTCTTAACCATATCCACAGAATACCTCATATCTAATACAAGATGATAAGTAGAGTACTGCTTTGATACATGCTATTTTTTTTTTTTTTTTTTCTTTGGCTTCGCGCGGTTTGTGCATTTAGCCAATGTCACGTTTAGTTTTATTTAAAGGTAGGGATTTGAACCAGTGTTGCCAGATGACCGTCTTGCGTTCTCCCTAAACCTTCCCCAATATCCCCCCAAAATGTAGGTTTTGAAGAAAAAATCCCCCACAAATGGTACAATAATAACTTATTAATGAAATATAATTTTATATTTTTTTCAGCAACAGCTTACTCGCCAAACCTTTCCCGAAATCCCCACAAAAAACAGGTTTTGAAGAAAAAATCCCCCACAAATGGAAAAGTATTTATTTATTAATGAAATACTATTTTATATTATTTCGGCAATCGCTTCCATTACTGTTTATGTTTGTTACCTAAAGGTTTTAGAATATTTATTTATTTAATTGGATGCCTGAAGATTTAATAACTTGTGTTGGTAATATTTACTTTCGTGTCAAAGAGTGATCAAAATCATAAATTAGAAACAGCTGGAAGCTGTACAAACGTAATTGATAACGCTGCGCTAAATTGTCTTTTGAAACTCTCTTTGTCTATTGCATTCTACATGTTTTGATTCTAGTAAATATTCCGTTTTATTTATTACTTTTCCATTTGGGGCATGGATCCAGTACTAATAATTTAAAAAGAGGTTTTTGCAGAACTGTTTTATTTTTTTACTGTTTACACTGTGAAAAGATTGCCCGTGTGTTGTACGCATAATTTTTAATTGTGCTCTTTATTATGAATGTGCTTTCTCATGATAATTATTTAACTCTTTGATTGTACTACTGTGCTGCTATTGTGTAATTTAAGCTGTATTCCTCTCCTTAGCCATAGTATAACGAGGGAAAGTAGGCATCTCCGGCCCAATCCGCGATATAATTGCCTACTGTCTCAGGGTTGTCACTTTTAGCAAAATTTTAATTCAGTGCCAAGGGTTGGGCAGTTGTATTTTAAATAAATTGGCAAGGGTCGGGAAGTTGTATTTTTTACTTGTACTGTCTGGGTACAGGGTTTGTGAGGTCGGTTTTACCTAAACGTTGATGAAAAAAACATCGTAAAACAACATAAAAAAAACTAACGCCTGCCTCTAGACTATAATCAAATTTTTGTTCTGTTGTTATGATTCGAACTGCTCTATTTATCTGATTCACAATTAGTCAATTACTTATTTTTAATTACGATTTTATAACTGTAAGTAGGTACTTAGTTACCTACGATACTGAGAAATCGGCATGACTAAAACGTAAACAAAGCAATAGCGGCAAATCAATTGACATACCTATCAAAAGTCCTTAATACTTTCTAGTGGGAAAGAAGGCCTACCTACTTCCTCTGTCTGATAGAAACCTAATACAACAAAAAATAAGTAAGGACATCCAAACACACAGCAATATGTTCTCCTGCGATTATCACACATTTTTCATTCATTTAGCGGTGCCGAAAAGCCGTGACGCGCGAACCTCGTGCGTTGTTAGCCCCGACTGGCGGACTGAGAAACGGGTCGAGATTTTGTTTAAGTGTGCGTGCGGCGACGCATACATACTTTGACGCAAATATACAAGCCGCGCGCGGTGCGTTTGTATGAAGATAATTTACTTCCCCTCTTTATACTATGCCTTAGCCTTGTGTGTTTTTGTTTGAGATAAATATATTTTGTATATTAACGCAATGGCCACTGCGGGAAAGGAGATTTTCCTTGATTTTGAATCTGGAACTGGTGGTGAACACTCCGTTGACCCTTCCACACATAGATAAAAAGCTATATTAGTCAATAGAGTATCCATCCGCGTTCCTCCTTTGACCGGCCTGGCCTCTGGTTTAGAAGCACAGTTCCACATTAATAGCAGCACACAGGAATTAACTAAATAATTAGGTACTACTATGCCGTAAGTCAGCTCGACACAAAATCTGCAATTGAAGTTGAAGACATAATCATCTAGCCTCCTAAGAACCAACCTTACTTATTTCTCGTTTTTCCTCCTTGGCTCCTAGAAAGAGGATATAAGGGATAGGAAGCTCACGTCATTTTTGCGTCATCTCAGAATTTGCTGATTCTTCTTTTCCAAAGCATCTCCTCTAAACTACACTTCTCATCAGAAAAATCGAAACACTTCCGTCTTTATGGTTTCTGTCTTAATTTAACACAAAAGAGTTTTCATTCCATGAAAAAAATCACATGATTGTATAGCTGGCAGTTTGGCCATTACAGTGAAAATTCAAAATTAGAATTTTATTTGTTTATCCTTTAAATGAAATGATTCACTGTTTTGAGACAAATGTGTGTTTAGAGTGCATTTCACCTTTGAAAACTAAAAATTTGCGCTTATCTTAAAACTTTTTAACTTCAAGGTTGAAGGAACGTGGTCGTACCGCACAAGCCATCAAATAGGCTGAAATTAACTGCAGACCATCGAAGAGCGCGCCTTAACTTTGTACGTGAGCACCTAAATTGGTCATATCTCCAGTGGAACAAAGTCCTCTTTTCTGATGAGTGTAAAATTATGCTGTATGGCAACGACGGATGGAACAAGGTCTACAGAAGAGATTGAGAACGCTTTGTTGCATTGAAGAATATTACGAGTTGTTTAGTCTCGATTTAAACATTATCAGTAAAATTGAAACGCGATCTCACATTCGGTTCTTTTTATTATGTGACAAGACATCATGACAACTATAAACAGGACAAGTTTTCTATGGTGATACACATTGCACTCAAAGAAGTTTGCATACTCAGTTTTTAGTACAGGTTACATGCATTAACTTTAACACCTTCTCTCAATGTAGTCCCATAATATCAACAAGCTTGCGAAGCCTTGGTCTGGGTAACGGCTTGGTGAGAAGATCCGCTAGGTAATTGAAGCTCGCTTATTACCTTCTTTATTAGCAGCTCTCCATTAGTCACAAGCTCTCTTACGAAGAAGTGACGTGTACAGATGTGTTTGGTGCGTTGGTGAAACTCTGGATTCTCAGCTAACGTTATTGCTGCTTCGTTATCCACTAGTAACGTAGGAAGACTCTTAAGTTTTACGAGACTTCCTATGAGCCGAGTCAACCATACACATTCTCTCGCAGCTTCACTTGCAGCGATCACTTCAGCTTCCGTTGTCGAAATAGCGACACTTTGCTGTCTCTGACTCATCCAGGAGACTGGTCCTCCGGCATACAGGCAAAGTACTCCAGAAGTCGATTTTCCAGTTCCAATATCACCTGCGTGGTCAGCATCACCGTATGACTCTATAATTCCAATTTTATAGTTTGTTTTTATACATAATGCTGAGATCAAGTGTGTACTGTAGGTATCTCATGATACTGTCAAGGCCTCACCACGAGTAATAACAGAAATAACCGCAGTCGTTCAGGCTCACGCTCACGCATTCCTGGTGGCGAATACTAGTAGCACAGGCGATTCGCCGCGAATGCTACTAGGTGTAGGTATACATTCGTGCAATTGGTCTGCTCCCGTACCACCGGGAAACTCTTCAGTAGTGGCGACCACTGACTGCTCTCTAACAAGTCGCCGTCTATTTGTTACCGATCGGCATTCGGGCCGACGATTTTTAATCGACACCGGATCCAAACTTTCGTCAATAAATTCTGATGATATTTGTAAAACAACCATAATCACACCTTTTGGACTCTTTGAATTCCCCTACATGACCTTTGGCCTTAGAAATACCGGACAGACGTTTCAAAGATTCATAGACGAAATTGTTATTACCTACTATGTACCTATTACCTACTTACCTATTACCTACTATGTAAGAAATGTTTGTACGCCTTGCAGAGCAGCAAATAGTGACACAATATTTTTATTTTATTACATCATGTACCAACATTATACCTAGGTACTCGTATGTGTACAAATAAATAAATCGTTTCGCATACGTTGATGATATCCTCGTGTATTCGAGAGACCCTCAGCAATAGGAAACTTCTAGTTGTTTACGAGAGCTTTTAACACTTACGGCACATACAAGAAGTGCAAAATGCAGAAGTTTTTACTGAACACAAGGTGTGAACCTTGGTGTATGCCTTCATGCAGCGTCGTGATAAGCTTTCACCAACACAACTCAACCAACTAACCTTTATCAGCCAATTTACCTTTAGTAAATACCTACCTACCTACATGTATAGGAGAAGGAACCTAAGCTAAACTGCCAGTCTATTCTGTACAATTCTCGCTGTGAAACCTTAGGTGAAGTGAGCTCTAATTCCACCTTGTGCTAGGGATGACACTATTGACAGCTCACTTCACTTAAGTTTTACAGAATAACACTACAAGGTACTAAAGGGTTACCGAGGCCCCTGGCAACACAGGCAACGGAAGGAATACGGGTGGGTTTTAGTCAGTAAGAGTCTGACACACCCTCCCGCTCCGCCCAGAGCGGGAGAAGTTATTTGATGATTTCCCACCAAAAAAAAAAGACCACCTTGAATTTGATCATCCGTCGTCCTCCCCGTTCACGATGTAGTTTCCAAACATGTAATCAGATATTTTTGAAAAAAAAACGTTAAAATCCACACATAAAGTTCAGTTTGTGCTACATTTTTATGACCATATCCATAATATAGATAGGTCATTTTGAAATCAATTTAATTGGCACTTACATAAAATTGATAATCGTGGAGTTAACATTAATGGGAAATAAGGATTTGTATAGAGTTTCTTGTAGCGTATTCAAAGTCAAATACTTCCCCTACAATGCATATATTGATCGATATATGGCAATATCGCGGTTAAGTAAAGTTGTAGGTGATCGGCGGCGTTGAACTGTCACGTCCGGCCCTGGTCCAGGCTACGTTACGGAGCGAGAGAGCATGGGCAGCCGTCACCTCCTTCTACGAAGCAGTAATGCTCGGGAAGGAAGGGCAGGATGGGTGAGAGAGGAAAATTTCACGCCCCTAGCCGCCAAAGGAGACGCTCTGAGCGTCGGGGATCTGGCGGATTTCCGACCACCGTGGGCGCGTGCTTGCGGACGATGAGCAATGGGTAATATTGGGCTCGCCGTCCGATAAGGACTAGGCCCGGGCCGACGGCGCGTTGCGTTCCACGCGCGCCTCAAAGAGATGTCAGCACAAGTGTAGGGGTCCACTAGGGCCGATGGCTGCTGGGGTCGTGTGAAAGTCCAAAAGGGTTACGGAGGCCCCTGGCAACACAGGCAACGGAAGGAATATGGGTGGGATTATGTCAGTAAGAGTCTGACACACCCTCCCGTTCTGCCCAGAGCGGTAGAAGTTATTCGATAATTTCCCAAACAAAAAAAGTTGTAGGTCATCCAGACATTGTGTAAATTCACATCACCTTGGCCTAAGCCTCGGCCGGACGCTGCCAGCGCGACACGTGGCGACTCCGTGCTCTGGGGTTTACATTAAGCAAAGACGGTCAATACTTTACCGGTAAATACCATACCAAATTATACGAGTATCTCAAAGTCTAGCCAGAACTGCGAAGTACGTATGTTTCTTTATAATAAGTATTGCAATTTTTCTTTATAATGTTTATTTTCTTTTACCCTATTTTTTACCAGTTTATACTTAAGAACCCATAGCAGATCAAGAGTCTCTCGATAGAATTTGCTACGGGCCCCGCGCTTGCTTAATCCGGCATTGCATACAATAGGAACTTTGTGTTGTGAAAACAATAACCTACGTCATTAACAAACATGTTAAATAATAAAGCCCCAATTATAGAGCGTTGTGAGACACCGGATGCATCTTCGTTAAGTGTTTGATCTTCAGCAAACATCGTATATTTCAAACCGCTGTTTGAAAAATACGATGCAAACCACCGCAGCAAGTTACCTCGAATTCCGTTGAAGGCAATTTTATACAGCAACAGTTCATGGTCCACCTTGTTAAAGGCCTTCTAAAAATCTGTGTAAACTGGATGATCTACTTGCAGGCAATTTTCGAGGCTATCAAACCAAAACTTTGAAAAGGAATATATGGGTACTGGTATTTAAGCTTGCCCATTCAATGTTTATTCTGTATGGGAATCAAACCCGCAAACCGTTGTGCAGAACAGCCATCTATCATCGACCATTGCGCCAACTGAGTCATCAATAGAACATCACGCCTTTATTCCCCGATGTAGGTCAAGTTAGTAGAAAGAGGCGAGCTTATTGTCATTTGCCGAGCATCAATCCAGATTTTGGGCTGCCACTGAGAACTTTCTAGTGAAAAAGCTAAAAACACTGCTTGTCACAGAAACTGAACCCTGTACCTACTCTAGGTTAGGTAACAGTTGAGCGTGCAATACTTATTATAAAGAAACATACGTACTTCGCAGTTCTGGCTAGACTTTGAGATACTCGTATAATTTGGTATGGTATTTACCGGTAAAGTATTGACCGTCTTTGCTTAATGTAAACCCCAGAGCACGAAATCGCCACGTGTTGCGCTGGCAGCGTCCGGCCGAGGCTTAGGCCAAGGTAATGTGAATTTACACAATGTCTAGATGACCTACAACTTTTTTTTGTTTGGGAAATTATCGAATAACTTCTACCGCTCTGGGCAGATCTGCTAATATAAAGGAATATGGGTGGGTTAAAACCCACCCATATTCCTTTCCGTTGCCTGTGTGGCCAGGGGCCTCCGTAACCCTTTTGGACTTTCACACGACCCCGGCAGCCATCGGCCCTAGTGGACCCCTACACTTGTGCTGACATCACTTTGAGGCGCGCGTGGAACACAACGCGCCGTCGGCCCGGGCCTAGTCCTTATCGGACGGCGAGCTACCCATTGCTCACCGTCCGCAAGCACACGCCTACGGTGGTCGGAAATCCGCCTGGGATCCCCGACGCCCAGAGCGTCTCCTTTGGCGGCTAGGGGCATGAGGGCGTGAAATTTTCCTCTCTCTCACCCATCCTGCCTCCTCCTTCCCGAGCATTACTGCTTCGTAGAAGGAGGTGACGGCTGCCCATGCTCTCTCGCTCCGTACCGTAGCCTGGACCAGGGCCGGCCGTGAGAGATCAACGCCGCCGATCACCTACAACTTTACTTAACCTCGATATTGCCATATATCGATCAATATATGCATTGTAGGGGAAGTATTTGACTTTGAACACGCTACAAGAAAGTCTATACAAATCCTTATTTCCCATTAATGTTAACTCCACGATTATCAATTTTATGTAAGTGCCAATTATATTGATTTCAAAATGACCTATCTATATTATGGATATGGTCATAAAAATGTAGCACAAACTGAACTTTATGTAATCTACACATAAAGTTAACGTTGTTTTTCCAAAAATATCTGATTACATGTTTGGAAACTACATCGTGAACGGGGAGGACGACGGATGATCAAATTCAAGGTGGTCTTTTTTTTTGGTGGGAAATCATCAAATAACTTCTCCCGCTCTGGGCGGAGCGGGAGGGTGTGTCAGACTCTTACTGACTAAAACCCACCCGTATTCCTTACGTTGCCTGTGTTGCCAGGGGCCTCGGTAACCCTTTAGTACCTTGCAGTGTTATTCTGTAAAACTTAAGAGAAGTGAGCTTAAAGTGAGCTGTCAATAGTGTCATCCCTAGCACAAGGTGGAATTAGAGCTCACTTCACCTAAGGTTTCTCAGCGAGAATTGTACAGAATAGACTGGCAGTTTAGCTTAGGTTCCTTCTCGTATACATGTAGGTAGGTAGGTATTTACTTAATTAGAATGGTAATTCATTCATTTTTTCTGTCAGTGTTATTGATTTTTCAAAAACGGAGTAATCAAGTAAAGTAGTGCAAGTATGTCTCATATTTAAATGCGGGTATTACCAATGTTTTGTAGTAAATTACCGAATTTGTTGGCCCGATCCTGGAATTTGTAGTAGAACCCTTAAAAAGTTACAGCATGTATAAGGTGGCTCCTCAATTCAGACGTCTAAATTGAGGAGCCATCTTAGAACTCGAAAACTGGCCAATGGATATTTAAAAAAATTGGTACGATTTAGTAGTACTCGTATTTATGCCTAATTTGTACACATACAATGTGTTTTGTACATCTGAATTTGAGCTAGCTACAATGCTTTGATTTGTCACAAAAATCAATAAATTTCAACGCGCTGTTTTTCATCGGAAAGTAATCAGCCAAATAAAACATTTTTTTAGTATCATTTAGTAGTACCTAAACGTATTATTATTTGTAGCACTTATAAAAATAAAATGGAAAAAGTATATAATTTAGGTAATAAAACACAATATGTGGCTCCTGAATCCTGACGTGCATACATAATCAGCCTATAATGTTCCCACTGCTGGGACACAGGCCTCCTCTCTGTGAGAGGGAGTGGGCCGTAATCCACCACGCGGGCCCAGTGCGGGTAGGTAGATGTCACATATCTTCGATTTTTTTATTGTCTAGGACATGCCGGTTTCCTCACGATGTTTTCCTCTCACAGGGAGGAGCCCTGTGAGAGAGAGTGGGCCGTAATCCACCACGCGGGCCCAGTGCGGGTTGGTAGATGTCACATGTCTTCGAATTTTTGGTACTAGGACATGCCGGTTTCCTCACGATGTTTTCCTTCACCGTTTAGAGAGCAGTGGTGATGAAATAATTTACACAAAGTAAAGCGCCTGTCTGGGTTCGAACCTACGCGGCCGTGACCACTGGGCCACCACTGCTCTCTAATCCTGACGTGCGTTCTATAGAAAATATTAAAATGTAGGTAGCTACTAAAGCAGTTGATTAAATCGGATAACAATAGCACAGATATTTAGTAGAAAATTCTACTAAATATTGGGTAATCCAACATCTTACACTTTCAGTATTTTAAAAGATATCAATTACTTACCTATTTAAAAAATCCTAAACGTTTTGGTGTATAGGGTGACCATGAATTATTCAAACCATGATTATAAATAGTTTTATTTGCACATGGCCTTTTAGATTTTGAGTGTTAAATGCTTATTGTTCCAGAATTCATTGCACATACACAATGGAACTCAATGGGGCTGCATCCTAAGCATTTTATTGTATTAATATCTATGTATATTGTGGTGCATTGGTCTTGGCGTCCGGTGTCCGGTCATCAGGCTAACGATCGCTTGCAAAAGTAGGTACATAAGCAGTGTAAAATAGGATAAGTACCTATTTAGTTTTGTACCCCAACTTCATACCTATTACTTAGGTATCTAAACAAAGTCTGATTGGAATAACTGAAAACCAGAAAAGGGGTTTTTGCACTCATCATTATGACCGACTTCAAAAAAGGAGGACGATATATTTTCGAATGTATGTATTTTTTGTGGCTAAATAATAACAGCCGCAGAGGTCAATCGGTCAGGTTAGGCTACACTTGCCGCGGTTGGTCCGTAGATAGGTGACCATCTTTAGGTACATACCAAGACGCTTCCATGCCTCGGAAAACACGTTAAGACGCTGACAACCCGTAAACCGCGGTCACTGTCAGATTGCATAGAAAAGAAAGAGAACCACGATGACACAACGCTTGTAATTTATTGCAAAATATGAAGCAATTATCTATTTACTCAAAATTTAGTTGAGTAATCGAAAATAAAAAACAACCAAGTTCTGCATTCAAATAAAAAGTTCTTGTTATTCATTAAATACGTAACGTATGTTGATATTTGATACAGATATTTTGGATTAGAACCCAAAGTATGAGGTTAGTTTATCATTAGTTTGTATCGAGATTTTATTTCAAAACGAGTTTTGGTAACAACCAAGTTCTGGGAAATATGTTCAAAATTAACATATATTTTTTCCGCTACCACAAACTATACAAATTCGGCAAATTTTTTCCTTAATAGAAGCTTATTTTGGTCAATTAGGTCTTGTCAGCGCCTTAAGCCGTTGGTCCCGGCTGTCATTCGTGGATCTTTGACAGTCGTTACGGGTCGTCAGAAGCCCGAAAGTCTGACAACCAGTCTTAACCAGTATTACCCAGTAACTGGGTTGTGGAGGCCAGATAGGCAGTCGCTCCATGTAAAATACTGGTATTCAGCTGCATCCGATAAAATTGGATGCCGTAACCAACATAGTTGGGGAAAGGCAGGCAGATGATGATGATGTTCATCGATATTTTCGTCAATTGTGAAGCGATTTTGAAAATTCCTTTTTTGCTTGAAAGGGAATACTTGTATACTTGAAATTGTATACTTCTGAGGTGGTGCAATTTGGTGAAATTCAGATGAGTGGTTTTTGAGTTACCTACAATAATACCTATTTATTTATTTACTATGTATAAGTATGTAATAGCAAGTAGTGGAATACGAATTCGTTGGCTACCCAACGAATTCGTTGTTGTGGTACCTACGTACCACAACAACGTCTATGGTTTTGTATTTTCGGTTTTGCCACCGACTCCCGAAATCAAAGTTATTTTTCAGTTAGTAGTGTTTTTTTGGAAGGCGGTTGCATTATTTTGTAAAAAAAAAAATATTATGGGCCTTACACAGAAATCGTAAAACAGAACTCTACATTTTGTCGAGTTACGCGAACATAAATGTAGGTAGATGTGGAGCAGCTCTTTTTTTTACACCCCTGATAAACTATCTACATCTTGTATTATTTATACTTACCAGCGGGCTTAGCATGACGCTTTCTATTTCTACGAATAATCTTTCTATACAATGTGTCATTTTGTCTTTCGTTTCTAACGATCTATGTATAGGTCCTTTTTACCCGACTGCCCCAGGAGGGTAATGTTTTTCGAGAGTATGTATGTATGTATGTATGTCTATTTCTTTTGGCACGCTCTGTAGCCTAAACGGCTTGATGGATTTTAAAATATGAGGTGTCCTTAGATTGGTCTTAATTGTGGGAGTGCCATAGGCTGTATAATATTTATATATTGCATTTGCAAATACAAAAAAAAGGAGGCAAAAGGTTTTTTTTTAAATAAATTGCTACAATATTGGTATCAATAATAAAAGCTAGTAATGAGTAATTTTCAAATACACGAGGGTGGCGCTGAAAATTTCGGGAATCAAGGAAGTGACACAACATTACTATTTAAAAATGTATTTATTGCTTTTCGAAGTATTCTCCGCGAAATTTGACACATTTTTCCATATGATGGAACCAATCATTGAAGCAACCATTGCATTCGGAAGTTGGGGTCTCCAAAATGGCCGTTTTGTAGGCGTCCACAGCTTCTTCAGGTGATGAAAATCTCTGTCCACGCAATTTAGTTTAGGGAAAGTATAGAAATCATTAGGGCTTAGGTCGGGGCTGTACGGCGGATGGTCTAATAATTCTATGTTTTCTTGCTCTAAAAACTCTTTTGTTCTGTGCGCGGAGTGAGAACTCGCATTGTCGTGATGGAGGATGATGCGGCGGTTGCAGTTCTCTTTACGGAGTTCAGAAACGATCTGTGGCAAACAAATGCTAGCATACCATTCTGCATTAACCGTTCTTTGTCCCTCAAGAGGAATAGTCGTAACATGGCCGGTTTTTTGGAGACAAACGTGGCCACCATTTTTTTTGCAACACTCCGTGAACGAACTATTTTTGTTGGCTTTAACTCATTTTCGAACACCCAAACTCGTGACTGGTTTTTTGTTTCGGGTTCGTACGCGTATATCCAGGAGTCGTCACCTGATACGATGTTGTATACAGCATTTGAGGATCCTGTGTGGAATCTTTCGAGAGTTCTGACGCACCAAGTAACGCAAGCCGCTTTTTGCTCTCCACAGAGCGAATGCGGTATCCATCGGGAAAACAACTTTTTTACACCTAATTGTTCATGCAAGATTATTTGTATTTGACTCATGCCAATGTCTAAAGTTGCCTGAATTTCGCGGTATGTCACATGTCGATCTTCCTCAATCAGCTTACGCACAGCATCAACGTTTTCTTGGGTGACTGCAGTTTTTGGACGACCTTGACGGGGATCATCACTGACCTTGACACGTCCACGTTGAAATTCAGCAAACCAGCGATAAATTGTGGTTTTGGATGGGGCTTCATCACCAAATGCAGAAATCATCCGGTCAACACACTGTTCTTCGAAAGTCATAATAAATCATCGCTCTTGAATTTTCTCGAGTCAATTCCAAAAATGCCCGCCCTTCACCACTTCCTAGTGCTTTAGCTGGGAAGAAGTGGTGGAACAAACTCCCCAGCAGCACATCTGTCTGTTTAGTTATATAAACTTGATTCTATACAAATCGTATGCAAAGTAATTAACATTACGAAACACAAAACATTGGATTAAATTACACACTTGCCATATGTTAGCTAGCACACGCCAGTATACCAACAAAACAATGCACAAACTGTACTCAAGCACATAAAAATGACAACATAAAAAAAACGTTAATAGAACTTAATACCTAAATAAAAGCCTCCAGGCATAAAGGGCGTGCCCGCTTACATAAGGCTATTGCTGTAGCTGTGATGATTTCCCAACCAAAAAAAAAAAAGCCCTGCCTTCGCGATAATTATGAAGGTACTACGAAGGGTCTACGCGACTGCATACGCTAGAATAAAGCCCATATAAAAACACTTATTTCTTATAACTATGTAAATCACCGATACGACAAGGTTCCTTACGACATAGGTAATAATTTTTTGATAGTTTGTATGCTCTGTTCATGAGTTCTTCTCTCCCTTGGTTTAACCCTTAAATCTAGCCGTATTGGGGTAGTCTAGTTCAGTCTAGAATTGTAGATTGACTGGACTTCTTAAAGCTGACTTCACAATTAAAACCATGATTATAAAACATGACTATTTATGTATTTTTAACGGTCATTGCATAAAATATTAACTAGGGCACAGGGTCACGCTATTATAGCCCTTATGTTTCATGCTCTTAAAGCTTATAATTGCGAAAACTGCAGCTCAGTTTTATATATCTCTTAATGAATTCCACTGAGTAAATGATCGATGTAATTTGACGTCATCCGTCAACAGATGTCGCTAATAAATTGTGTCTGGAAGATTAATAGACTTCCCATAAACACGGCTTGTGCTTGTATGTCTAAATGTTAGACAATAGGATCATCTAAAACTAATGATACTTAAGGGGATGTCTAACATAATGGTATATTCATAATTGGTTTCGGCAGTTAGGTACGGTTAGAATAAATAAGATAAACGATCAGTCCTCATCCTAATACTTTCTCTATCTTTCTTTTGCTGTGCCCGACAGGGTCCACGATTGTTCTAAAGCCAATGTTTCCCATCTAAGCAGTTTCAGTTTGTTTGGAAGCCGGGTGCAAAGCCTTAAGGGGTGATCATCAACTCGGCCTATCGCAGTCCACTGCTGGACATAGACCTCTCCCAAGCTGCGCCACAACACCTTGTCCTCCGCCTTCCGCTCCCAGTCTGACCCAGCTACCTTCTTAAGGTCGTCGGTCCATCTAGCTGGGGGGCGTCCCACACTACGCTTGCCGATACGCGGTCTCCACTCTAGGACTCGTTTGCTCCATTGGCCATCGGTCCTTAGACAAACATGGCCAGACCACTGCCACTTCAAATTGCTTACTCTGCAAGCTATGTCGGTAACTCCGGTTCTTTTGCTCTTGCTCCAAATGTTATCAATTATCACCCTCATAAGGCTTTGCACCCAGCTTCCAAACACCCTGTAAAATGTGGAATGCTATAAAGTATTGAGTAGGTATTGATTAATAAACTAACATATACTTTGAGGTGTGCTTTTGAAATCTTTTCGCGTGTCGGTAGTTCGATAAGAGCTTTTCTCGCATTGTTCAAGCCATGGTTCTATTTGGCAGTCAGCAAGACTAGGATAGCAGTGCAGACTGCCACGTGTGTACCGAGGGGCGTAGGGGAGGGCCCTGGACCTGGAATGTCTCAAGGGAGGCTTGAGCTCTCTTAATGAATGAGCTCAAGCCTCCCTTGAGCCATTCCGGCCTCTCATACATTTAGCTGGTACCTAATACTTATCTACGTAATTTATGTGTAAGTACCATAAGATATACTTTAATTGCCCCTTTAGGCCATGCGCCCATGTACTATGTACCTACGCCACTTGAGGTTTCACGGAGGCTCTTTTGATGCACCGATTCAAAAGCGCAGCCAGTTTAGTCACGAACTCTCGAATCTGTGACGAATCTATTTACCAAACGAGACGATTACGGAAAATATTCTAATTGGAAGGGGTCTATGACTTGTCTACCCATCCAGAGTGCTTTTTTTTAATCTCATGAAAACGTGACTTGTCTACCCATCCAGAGTGACTTTGTAATCCACCTTAAGCTTTGTGCTAAAACAGTGGGTTCATATAACGCTAAGGATATGATGTTCACAACTTAGGACCTCTCGGCAGTAAAAACTCACAACTCTTGGGCTATAGCCGCTAGCCGCTGCATTCATAAAACAACAACTCTGCCATCACTTAAATACGCTATTAAGTTGCATTTAACACTGCCATAGAGTCTATCATAAAATAAATGACGTTGCCAACACATAATCAAATAGATTCAGAGATCGCTATCAAATATTCGCCTTAATGAAAAAATAATTTAAGATGCGAACCGCGAACACTTTATTTGAAAACCGTCTGGCGCCACTACGTGCAAGCCATTCTCAATTCGTCTCCTAGTATTTTAAGTTATTACACAATGCATGTAATTATTTATTCCTAGGCATTGTAAAGCTGCCTGCGCGTCTTGATGTCTTATCGAAGTTATTCCGGTTACAGTGTGTCCTTTTAAATTAATCTTTTGTTGCACTTTGGTGACTAAGTATGTAGCATTAGGTTTTTTTTTGGTTTCGAACTTCAGATGCAGTAACGGCCAGGAATCTGGATTTGTGCTGTCCCCATTACATGGTACTGTAGAGGTTCTATGATAATGCAACATCCTAGCCGCTAGTTGACACTGGAAACTTAATAAAAATAAATATTTATATCGGAATATAAAAAAAGTTGGATTGTCACAGATACTGTCTTGAATTAACTTACAAACGAAAATGCATTGAATTTTAAAAGATAAATATATTAATATTTATGAAAAAGGAATACCTATTATTTATAAATGTAGCACGTCCCGCACACTACAAAATCAAAAGTAATTTATTCAAACTAGGCTGAGAATCAGCACTTTTCGAACTTCAAAGTTACATAAGACAGTCCCCCAAAAACGCCAGCCCTTCACCACTTCCTAGTGCTTTAGCTGGGAAGAAGACGTGTCGCAACAAACTCCCCAGCAGCACACCTGTCTGTTTAGTTATATAAACTTGATTCTATACAAATCGTATGCAAAGCAATTAACACTACGAAACACAAAAATTAAATTAAATTACTTGCCATAATGTTAGCTAGCACACGCCAATATACCAACAAAACAATGAAAACTGTACTCAAGCAGATAAAAATTACAACATAAAAACGTAAACAGAACTTAATACCTAAATAAAAGCCTCCAGGCATAAAGGGCGTGCTCGCTTACTTATAGCTATTGCTGTAACTCGAAGTGAGAAATGATAAACTAGCACCATCGAAGTAAAATAAATAAACAATTACTACAGTACCTACGCTACGGCAAAAAATAGATATAGAAAATATTTTACTGTCCTGCAGGCTTAGCATGGCACTCTCTATTTCTTCGAAGAATAGACACGGCTCTTTCTATACAAAGTGACATTTCGTTTCTCAGTTTTTGACATCTCACCGTAGAAATCCTTCTACAATCTGTCATTTCTTGTCTTTCGTTTCTAGCGATCTTTGTCTAGGTCCTTTTTAAAGTAGAAAGAATTCTACGGTGGGATGTCAAAAAAGGAGAAACGAAATGTCACTTTGTATGGAAAGAGCCGTGTCTATTCTTCAAAGAAATAGAGAGTGTCATGCTAAGCCTGCAGGTAATACAGTAAGCAGGTTAACACCGAGTTGAGAAATCGGGAGTAGCTCGGATACAATAATATAATTGTTTGCTAGTGAGCCCCAAACTAGACAGTCTGTATCTTGGGGCTCGAATGGTTAGGTATACCATAGATAGGAGGTACACTTCTGCCTTTCCCTTCGGAAAATACGGGTGTGATGTTATATTATGTTTGGAAGTGGTAAAAGGTTGGTAAAACAAGTGACCTATTGGGTACCCACTGCAAAAAGTGGTCATGACTTGCAGTTCCTCAGTTATTTGATACGCTACCTAATAGTCTTATTACATACTGAATTAGAATATCAGTTAGGTAATTAAGTACCTACTTATGTCATATTTTTTAAGCGACTTCAAAAAAAGAGGAGGTTCTACGTTCGTCTGTATGTATTTTTTATGTAGATATGTTCATCGATTTCTCCCTGGTTACTGGGACGATTTGCGTGATTCTTTTTCATTTGGTAGAGACGAAGCTTGCGCGGTAGTCCCATATAAATTTTTGATTAACTTTGCTTGGGTAGTTTTTGAGTTAGATTCAATAATAAGTTCATACTTATTTTTCCACATTGTGTATGTTGATGATGTTATGATAACTTCTTGTCACTGATATTTACTTGGCAAGTAGTGGTATAGGTCTAGGAGCAGTGGTGGCCCAGTGGTAACGGCCGCGACTTACGAGTTGTATGTCCTAGGTTCGAACCCAGGCAGGCGCTTTACTTTGTGTAATTTATTACAACACCACTGCTCTCAAAACGGTGAAGGAAAATATCGTGAGGAAACCGGCATGTCCTAGAACCAAAAATTCGAAGACACATGACATCTACCAACCCGCACTGGGCCTGCGTGGTAGATTACGGCCCACTGTCTCTCACAGAGAGGAGGCCTGTGTCCCAGCAGTGGGAACATTATAGGCTGATTATGTGTGTATTATGTGTAATAACGTGATAAGCTAAATGCTCATACTTTTCACCGGATCATTTTTCTGTGAGGGATTCTATCTAAACTGACATCTTTCAAAAAACCAATGCCCTTCTATGTCTGATCAAAATTTCTTTCTTTTTCCTAAACACGTATTTCCTTTAATCAGTGTTGCCTAACTTTGAAATCCAATCTTATTATGTAGTGGTATATCTCAAATAAAATCCAGATAAGTGCGTGTCGGACCACGCACAATAGAGGGTTCCGTTAGTTGAGATGAATTTATCCCAAAAATAAACTTATCATTGTAGTTGAAAAACATGATTGACTACGTCACGATCAATTCTCCAACTGCAAATGTAAGTTGGTCGAGTATTACTCGTTAACTTGTAAAACCTACTTAGCTGTGAAAGTTTTCCTTTCAATTTGTACTGCCGCCATGAATTTTTTCACATCGCTAAAAATAACCATTTATTTAGCAGGGGGAGGGACTCTTGACTCTAACAAAAATGAACACTTTAAAGCTTAATATTACGTAAACGGATCCCTGAATCGAAAAATGGTTTCCATAGACCCATAATATTTTTGAACGGCCTATCCAACGATACCCCACACCATGGGATAGACGAGAATAAAAATCATCCCCACTTTACGTGCAAGGGAGATTTTATTTTACCACTTTGTCTGCGTGATTAATATAATTATATACCCATGCCAAATTACAGCGTACTAAGAGTCTGAGCTAAGCCGAGGACAGACAGACGGACATCGCGAAACTATAAGGGTTCCTTGTTGAATAGGGAACACTAAAAAAAAAATTAAAAACTTTTTTACAAAACCAACGCAGCCGAGTTAGAAAAAACACTACGAAGCAAAAAAATCGCATGCGGTGTCTTTGATTTTGTATTTTCGTTTTGACGACTTCTTTTATCGCATTATATTCAAATTGAAAACATAATTATTGAATTGTCTGAGACCTTGGTAACTTTCCCATGAATGACCACTTTGTTCTACTGAAATACTTTAGGCAATCATAAGTGGTTTAGTGTGGGATTCATTCAAGTGATGAGATAATCTATAAGGAGTAGATGAAGTTGTCAACAGTCTCGGACACACTGTCTTGCAGCCGAAGTGCGGACCGCTTAGCGCGGAACGCGAACATTAACGACTACATCCGACGAGCTCTTATCACCGTCGGCGTTCCAGCTGTATTAGAAAGAAAGAAAGTTTAACTAAAATTTCAGTAAAAAACTAACGTCTGTCGATACTATTGCGTCATCCCATCGTACTGGCACGGCGTCCTGTGCTGGCGCTGTTACTGCGGCTGAGGAAAACCTCAAGCAGCGTAAGTATAATAATCTTCTCGGTAATTAGATTCTCGAGCAACCCTCGTGGAATCCGAGTGCTCATGGTTTGTCCTACGAAATCTCCAAACGGCTGGTTGACACTTCCCGTGAGCCAAGGGCTGGCCTTTACCTAAAACCATTTTATTTTAGAAAATGGAACTAAAAGCGGCATCTCTTCGGTAGAATGCGTGCATTCCGTTGCGCGAAATCTTTAGAATTTTTCTCTAATTACAAATTGAATTGGTGGCCATAGTTTATTTTACAAGAGTGAAAATGAGGAGTCTAGTGACCCTAATTTGATATGGAAGAGAAAGGAAAATAAATATTTTCAATCTGTTGCCGTAAAGGTCACAAAGCATTTATTTAAATACTTACGAAAAGTTTATGAAGTGGAGGATAGAAAAACGGGTGGATTCGCTTACAGTAGGAGTTTTTCTTACGCATTTTGATGAAATTTCCAAAACATATCAAGTTCAACCCTTTGGAGCACATAGGTACCGACTCAATGTTACGAACAATCATCAATACATCTTCTTTTAAATCACAACGTTGCCTTATCACACCATTCCTCAGCCTATTATTCATAGTTACACCATTATTACCAACTCGTTCATAGAAATTAACTTGGCCTTAATACACGGTTTCTGAAAGGACATTGGGCACAAAAAAATCTCTTGTAGATAGTCAAAGTATCTCAAGTGATTCGACTGAATGTTGGTAAGCTGTCCTTGACCGATTAAGTGAAGACAGCCAATCGAATAAGGCAGCCTGTTATTATAGTTTTTGTTTTGATTAGTCTGTCAGTATCTTTATATAGGAAAATAATGATTTATATTTATGGAAGAAGTTAATTAGCTATAACCATTCCTTTATGAAGACGCTGATTAATTAAACGATGTTCAATAGAGACATTAGGATTGCTTTAGAATTTTAATTGCTTTATTTTCATTGATTGATAACACCACGGATGACACTATACAACTCATTTTTGATTGGTAATTCTACGGTTAACCTACCGCAATGCGCAGTTTAATATAATAGATGAACAATCGACCAATTTATCCTCTTATGTCATTCAGATCCACCCATCCATCATAAAAAAGTTTATAATAATCAAACCCCGCCCACAGATAGGAATCTTCGCGCCATGCGCCATGGTTGTAATGACTCGATAAGTATGCGTATCACGTCTAGAGGTGCCATTAACAATTAAGTTTAGCAGTAAGCATGATTTATAGGCGGCGAGACTCCGCCTGTCCAGTGTGATAGACGCCGATTCTATTCGACGGACGCTGAATTTTTATTTGAATTTAGATGTGGTGTAAGGGATGAGGTGTAGCTGCTTCTATTCTTTGATCTAGGTGGAAAAACGGATCTTTTACGGTTCAAGCAGTACGGTTGTGAAATTAAATGCCTTGCCCGTGTCGATAAGGCGTGCTCAATCTTTGTCCATTTTTAAAATTATGGTAAAAAACACTATCTCTCTTCTTAATCATATTTTTAATTTTCTTTGTTCTTTGCACCTGTTTTGATTCTTAGCGCTAGTTTTATGATTAATTATTATTGAATATATTATATAGATCATTTTAATATATTTTACGTATGTATGTATTTATTGTATATATGTGAATGGTACACCACAGACTACCTGCAGTATTGTCTCTCCTTTCCCCCTAATCCATCCATCCAAAGGCTGTCTTTAAAAATCGTTTTTAGCGATAAGACCGCCCATTGTGTCACCCTATGTAAAATTTCTACATTTATAGCTGTAATTTTTATGGTGTACATAATGAAGAGTATTCTTTCTATCTATCTATCTAAAAACATTTTTCTTTAATTTTTTTGAAGTACTTAAGTTCTTCTTCTTCTACTATTCCGTACGGCTGTGTGTCGGCATGGTCCTATGTGAAAACATTCATTCAATACTTAGTAAGTAAATGTGTAATGCAGTGTGTGATAAAATAAAATACTTTTGAAAAATAAAACCACGTGCCTACTTGATTAAATTGTTAAAGGTTCATTATACACTGATTTATGTATCTACCTAAACAGAAAATATTTAATCCAAGTAACTGTTTAATTCAAACATCATTATAATAACCCTGACCTTTCTTATTCTACAAATTATAATTTCAGTATGCATGTAAAATATTAATAAAATATCTCCTAAAAGTTGTAGAACATCTAAGTAAACATCTAACCTGATTTTACCTAGATACTGTCACTTCGAAAGGAGTTCTGTGTAATATACAACATAGAAAGAAACGAAGTTTTTAACTTGTACCACACCCCCAGCCAAGTATTTATTGACATCATTGAATGAAAATGACTACGCGTCTTGTTTTAAACACACTAATTGTACTTTCATGATTTGATCTTATCAGTTAAATCATTCTGCACATATATATGGGACTAAAACGCAAAAATTGCTAGTGGCAAGAAATTTTTTGCGTTGTAAAGACTTTTAAATGACCTCCGCGTCATTGAAAACGATACTATAAGCCTGTACTATAATCCAAGTGGATGAAAAAAACAGAAAAAAAATAACGACTTTTATCAACCCCAGCGTAGGATCGTTGCGAAAATGTGTTGTAGATTTTAGCTAGGCCTTAGATTGGCTACGGGGTTGCTACGGGTCTACGAGGATGCTACGGTGCCTACGGGGACGCTACGGGACCTACGGCGTAGGCCCCGTATTTCCATAATTCAGAACTTGACACATTCCAATAGGGTTATTGGAATGTGTCGAGTTCTGAATTATTTGTCTAGTACTCTAGTCTATTGTAAGATGAGCAGATCAAATGTTTATTTTTAGTAACGAAATAATGAATATCTGAAAAAAAAAAACATAAAATTTTAGATAGTAAAATAGTCTGTTCATACAAAAAATCATGAAAATATCTTTAGTAGTTTGAAAGTAATATCGTTTTTTATGCTTTGGGTAGATTACTTCCTGAATTTGTTTCATAAAGAATTTTACTACGATACTTAAATATTCATATATAGAATTGATGTGTATACGTTCTAGTTTAAGCATAACTTACTTGCATTATGGAGGCGAAATAACAGATTTAAAAATCACTAAAATATAGCTTTGTTTTGGGCGCTTTCCTGTCACCTACCAATGGACTATGGTGTCCTTGGGGGCAGTTTTCAGTCCCTCAGTCGTCATCACCCGATAAGCAGTCTCTTTATTTATTTTTCAGTATTAATTCATGTTTTGTGTGTTACATAAATAAATACTTAACTACAGTAATTGTTACGGACGAATGAGTAAATCCCATAAATCAGACAATTTATTATAAACATGTTATTAACAATAATGATTTATTTACTAGTAAAAACCACACAAAGGCAACTGACTGACTACATCATGCAATTGGGCAAAAAGCCACCTAACCAAATACTACAACTAGTCCAATCAACGGGGCTTATGTAACCCGAAAAATTCTCCCGTCTATGAAATTTTGCATATGATGAAGGTAGGTAATACAGATTACAGATGTACAATAAGCCAACAACTTTTATTACGAGAAGTTAGGTATTTTTACCTAAACATGAAAATCGCTTCTAACTCTATGAGAATATTTCCTCAGACTGAAATACCTTCTGTATACGTACGTATATACTACTTAGAATACGTATGTAAAGGCATCCAACATTTTTTCGATTTCAGAGATACCCCAAATGTAACTTTTATCATTTTGCGCTATAACTTCTACTGAAAAATTGGTCTGCTAATTGTTATTTTTTAATATGTTTTTATATCCCTATATACATAGCTTTGTTTAGTTATCCAAAAGATTTTCCTTTTTAATCATATTTTATTGATTTTTGCTTAACTACGTAATGTGAAAAATAACTCCGTCAATTTTTATACCTTTATTAGTCATATGATTTAATAATAAAACAGATTTATCAATTATCCAACAATTTTTCGAACGTTCATATATTTTTTAGGATATGTTCGCTGATTTATGCTAGAGCGTAAGGGTTGACCTTCACTTGACCGCTCGGTAAGTAGCTTTGCCACGCACTTCACTCACTTCTGCAATAGTGTAGGCGAGTTTGGTGGCCACAGCTTAATATGCACAATGTACAACGGGCGTTTAGAAATCCGCTTTCAATTTTAAAAGGAATATTATTTTATTAAATGCATTTAAAATAAACGTTAGAAGAAAGACTTTGTACAATATGCGAAAAAAAGGGCAATAAGTCTAATAATGTTTAGAAAGGCACCTACTGAGGAGATATCGAGTTAAGAAAAAAAAAGTTTCGTTCAAAAGTGTTCGAACAATATACTTATGTGAATAATTGCTCAGGTTAATTCAATACGTTTATCACTTATGAGTCGTATTATATTAGATTTTCCATTATGCCAATGGAAATTCGACCTAATACCAAAGTTTTTACAATCTCAATTATTGCTAAGTACAAGTATTGCCGTCGCTTAGCAACGATCGGCTGCGGGTGTGAAGAGGGGTGCGGGACGCTCGCGCAGCGGTGCGGCGGCGCGGGCGGCACATTTTCTTCGTGATTTTACCAAGAGGTATTTTATGTTTATTTATTGTTTTCTACAACATAATTAAATTAATTAAAAATGTACAATAAAATTTTTATACGGAATGTACCAGAAAAGTGTGATCAAAAAGGGTGTAGTACTTACAGATCATCAAACTGTACAAATTTCTCCGTAATCGCGAAAAATTATCAACTGTCCCATAGATCACAAAACTGTTAACTTCAATACCTACTGGATGCAAATGTACGCGACAGCTTTTTTTTTCTTTTATTATTTCGATCTACAATCAGCCCTTGAGCTTTAATTCAAGCTTTAAGCAGTTCGAGGTTGTTCACATCCTGGAATGCGTCATCTCGTTATTTGATTTATTAGTGTTGGTTAGATTGCCGCTATTCGTTCTCTTTTAAGTCTGTTGGTACAGTCTGTACAGCGAGTTCAGTTTTATGCCGTTGAAGTCTTTCCTTATAATTTTTGCAGGACCTTTCTACAACCTCCATGATAGTTGGGATTTGTAGGCATTCATGCACTTCAATGTTTTTTGTGAACCAGGGTGCACCACTTAAGGTTTTTAGTGCTTTAATTTGGAAGCGCTGTTTTATCTCAATATTCGAGTGGCTTGCCGATCCCCAGAGCTCTATTTTATATGTCCATACAGGTTTTTGTTTTGGATGGGAAATCATCAAATAACTTCTCCCGCTCTGGGTGGAGCGGGAGGGTGTGTCAGACTCTTAATGACTAACACCCACCCGTATTCCTTCCATTGACTGTGTTGCGGGGGCTTCGGTGACCCATTAGTACCTTCCCGCGACCCCGGCAGGCATCGGCCCTAGTGGACCCCTACATTGTGCTGACGACATCTCATTGAGGCGCCCGTGGAATACGACGCGCCGTTGACCCGGGCCTGGTCCTTACTGGACGGTGAGCTACCCATTGCTCACCGTCCGCAAGCCCACGCCTACGGTGGCCGGAAATCCACCCGGGATTCCCGACGCCCAAGGCGTCTCCTGCGGCGGCTAGGAGCGAGAGGGGCGAAATTTGCCTTTCCCTCAACCGTCCCGCCTCCTCCTTCGCGAGCATTACTGCTTCGCAGAAGGAGGTGACGGTTGCCCATGCCCTCTCGCTCCGTACCATGGCTTGAACCAGGGCCGGACGAGAGAGATCTCTGCCACCGATCGCCTCCACGAGGACACGGTGGTGCTCTGCCCAAGCCGGGCAGACCTCCACCGTATGCTCCCCCGTGTCCTCCGGGCGATCCACACAGTGGTGACACCCGGGCGTTTCCTCCCGCATTATCCGATACAGGAACCTCCCGAAGCTGCCGTGTCCGGTAAGGACCTGCGTCAGGCGGAAGGTGAGGACGCCGTGACGCCTCCCTAGCCACTCCTCAAAGAGGGGACTTATCGCCGCAATTGTGGCGTGCCTCGCTCCGTACTATGGGCTGAACCAGGGCCGGATGCGAGAGATCTCTGCCGCCGATCGCCACCACGAGGACACGGCGGTGCTCTGCCCAAGCCTGTCTGCCTGTGAGCCAGTGAATTTTTCTTAGTTGTATGTTTGCTTGGTACCTTTTGGTCTTTATATATTCACGCCAGGTAAGTCTTCTGTCGATGTGCATACCTAAGTATTCGTAGGGCGAAGGTAATATGGACAGACTTGGCAGCACTAGCCTTGATTCTCTACTTTTTCAGCCATGATCCAATCTTGTTTGCTTTGAGGTGGGTAGGTCAGCAGGGTAGACTGTGTACAGAACAGGGCCCAGCATAGAACCCTGGGGAACGCCAGCTTCTAAGGGATAGAATGAAGATAAGTAGTCTCCTGTTTTAGCTTTCAGTCTCGGTAGTTGATTTCTGATGTAATCAGATCAAAACTTGGAGCCTTTTTCTTCTTCAACTTATTAATAGCTTGCCAAACTTCTCTTGGGGTACACAGTCGCAACGGTAGAGACATTTGCTGATCACTCAAGAATTTTGTCAATTTCTTCTTCTGGATACATGATGACGGGTTCATTTGGTCTGAATACATCTTTTAAGAATTTAGCAAATAGCGCGGCTTTAGCAGCAGGTTTTCTCACCCATTCATCTTTTGGCTGTCTTAAAGGAGGCATGAGTTTTTATGGCCGTTTTAGTGACTTAGTTATTTTCTATAGGGAATAGTCATCTGCTTTGTGGGGTTATAAAATCTTTAGTTGATCTTGCAGAGTGGCGTTATTGTATTCTTTAAGCGTTTCCTTTAATTCCTTTTGTGCTTTATGAGGGCTCTTTTATCGTGTGCGTTACTGCTTGTTTGCCATTGTCGTCTCAGTCTCCATTTTACAGCTACCTTCTCCCTTATTTTAAGTGTATACTCGTAATCATGTTTTTGAGTATTGTATTTTATACATGGTGGATGCGCGAATAAGCGATTTTGATAGATTTTGCGTTGGTGTTACAAAAAAAAACAATGTATGGCGTACAATACTGTTTGGAGAGAAACTGGACGTAAAACGACAGTTTGTACAATGGAAAGGGTGCACTGTACCTTACTGGATGCGTTGGAGGCCTGGAGCGACGATATGCATGCAATTTCACGAATCTTTCTTGTTTTTTCGAGTTTCAACGCACGAGTTGCGAGCGCGACGCGTTTTCAAATACAATCAACATATTTTTTGTCTTCTCTCGTTCATATGCATGAAGTGACGCGATTGCGCGGTTCAGCGCCACTTGGTGTACTCATCGTGCTCACACGCGAATGAAAGGCAAAGTGCAGGCTGGGACCTGTCCCATCCTGCACATTGCCATTGGATTAATAGATATAGTTGGTATTGCAACTTCCTATCTCCTAAGATAGGAAGTAAGGAAAGGAAAAATAGACAGGAAATGACAATAAGTACTAAAATTCTAATCGAATCAGCGTAACCACGAAGTAGACATCCAAGCGGCTGTTTGGATCAGGTTAGTTGTATACGAGTACCAGGCTACATTTTCTATGTTTTCCTCTGTTTTGAGGGGCATTGCAAGTTGGTATTTTCTTCTATAAAGTTCTTCTTCTATAGACTCCCAATTAGTTTTACGATTGTAAAGCATCTCGCGGGGCTCTTTACAAATAACTGTGGTGCTTAGTGTGCATGTTCTTAGGGTGAATGATCGGTGTTACCGTCCAGGCATGATTCGACTTTTGTGTATAGTTCTGACATTCCTTTGGTAAGAAAGAAATCGATGAGGTTAGGTGTTTTGTTGGGATCAGATGGCCAGTGAGTTGACTCTCCTGTAGTCAGTATATTGAGTGATTTTGAATCTATTCCCTTCTTCAATTCTCTGCCTCCAGTTTTGGTCAGTCTGGAGCCCTAAAAGATGTTTTTGGCGTTCCTATCTCCTCCGGCGACATATCTGCCACCGAGCGTGTTATGAAAATCGCTAAACATTTGTTCGTCAACTTGATGCCAAGGCGGGGAACAGCGATGTTAGGTGGGCCCTGCCAATCGTCTATCGATACAACAGTAGCTTGTAGGTATGCTTGCTTAAAGTTTGGGAGAGAGTGTTGTTTTATACTTTCTTATATTATAATAGCAGTCCTAGCATGTGATGTTCCATCGGGATGATTAGTGTGATATATGTTATATCCTTTGATAAGGATGGCTTTTTTGTCAGACATGTGTGACTCTGAGATTAGGAAAATCTATTTTGTTGTGTTTCATGAAAAGTCCTACTTCCTGTTTATTAGAAGATAGACCATTTACGTTCCATGCTGCGATGCGTAGAAATTTCATTTCATATATTGGGTAACTAGAGTCGCAAGGAGACCCCCATTAGGGTGCCTATTTGTTGTATGAGAATATCTATTTTCTCTGATTGTTTAGTGATGATTTGTTCTAGTGGATTTGTTGGCTGAGATTGTATATTCTCTTGTTTTTTGTTCTATTGTGCAGTGTTTCCTGTGTGTTGAGTGCGTGGATTAGGTGGTTGTTGTCTAACGTGGCTTCTTGGCTGTAATTGTGGAAATTCATCAATTTGAAAGGGGAAAGTGTTATTTCGTGGATTCATATTGGGTAATGCAGCTTTTTTGTGGGGTTGCTGTGAAATTTTCCTTGCGCGAATCTCCTTGTATACTTGGCACCCCTTGTAGTTAGCGGGGTGGTCTCCAAGGCAGAATGTACATGTGGCTGGTTTGTTCCTGTCCTTTTTAGGCAGTCTATAGTTTATGTCCTTCGCATTTAACGCAACGGTAAAGTCGCGTGCAGTTATTTTTAGTGAGCCTATATTGTTGACATCTAGGGCATTGAGGAATTTCATTTGTATTTTCGTGGATATTCTATCTTAACTTTCGTATGGTATATAGAATATATACGTTTAAGTTCGGGGTTGTTTGGGCCAGCTTCTACATTCACGAAAAACATGTTCAGTGGCTTCTTGTTTCTTCATGAGAGTGCACATATGATTTCACCTCTGACTTTATTACCAGTTTTTTCTATTTCCTCAACAATTGCTTCTTTTGGAGTCGTGTGGTGCAGATTCTTAGTCACGATTCTGCAGCTCCTCGTATCTTTTTGTGTGAACGTATGGCCCATTCTTATGATAATTCTGTACGCTTCACTTGTCGGCGCCATTACTCTCAACTGATCTATTGACTATTTTATAGGTGTAAGTGTCGCTTGGTACGGAACTTTTCAGTTTTGATATGTCCGTAATATCATATAGGATTATCGGTGGTGGTTTGCTATTTCTTTTAGCAAACCACCACCTTATCCTCTTGACTTTCCATTGGTTCAGCGGAGTCATCAGGTGTATATACTGGAGGTCCAGTCTATCTGTTGGAAGTATTAATAGAGCTCTGCGAGTTCTGTGATAGGTTCTTATATCCTTCCGTGGAAGGTGGGCTATTAGATAGCCTCTTTTTCTCTTAGGGTTGCGTTGGGTGGGTATTCTTTGCCATGTGAGAGGAAACCTGTTGTCATCATTCTCTATGGTGATCCTCGCTAGTGGTGTGGGATGTAAGTATTTCCCTTTTGTTGTGCTAGTTTTGCTTGGTATATTTCCAAGCGAGGAAGATCTAGGTCTTGAGATAAAGAGGCTCGGATGAAACGCCTGCTGTATAAGATTCCTTGTTGTGCTGCCTGTAGCATTTTCTGTCACTAGGGGCCTGGTTATCTAACCCTGCGCAGATTTCGGTAGCCAATTTCCCACTCGCGTACCTGCGAGCATCGGGCGTTCGGATTGCATGTCAAATCGACATCGTTATCATCTAGACTTTCATATTACGAGTTGGGACATACTGGCACTTTCCCAAGGTACTGGTAGGTAGGTCGCACTTTTGGAAGGGATTTAATCCTACCCAGGCCTGCGAATGCCTGTGGGCGGGTTATTTACCGCCGCCTGTTGCTCGGCCTTGCTGCTCATTTAGCACCACCCGATGGACACATACGGGGTGGCCTAGGAGAAGGTGGTAAAACTTATGGACGCGAGCAGCTTTATCCCCCTTATGGGATTACGGCTGGCGGGGAGACGGCTGATATTTTTTTCGCGATTACGATGTTGGTCCCATAGAGAAAGTTGTTCAGTTTGATGGTCTGTACCACCACCCTTAAATTTGACCTCATATTTCTGGTACACCCTGTATATTGTTCGGACACTTTTGAACGAAACTTTTTTTTTTTCTTAACTCGATATCTCCTCAGTAGGTGCCTTTCTAAACATTATTAGACTTATTGGCTTTTTTTCGCATATTGTACAAAGTCCTTCAGGTAGTATCTGACGTTTATTTTAAATGCATTTACTTAATGAAATAATATTCCTTTTAAAATTTCCAATTTCTAAACGCCCGTTGTACGCTGTGCATATTAAACTGTGGCCACCAAACTTGCCTACACTATTGCAGAAGTGCGTGGCAAAGCAGTACCGAGCGGTCAAGTGAAGGTCAACCCTTACGCTCTAGCATAAATCACCGAACATATCCTAAAAAATATATGAACGTTCGAAAAATTGTTGGATAATTGATAAATCTGTTTTAATATTAAATCATATGACTTATAAAGGTATTAAAACTGACGGAGTTATTTTTCACATTACGTAGTTAAGCAAAAATAAAAAAAAATGTGATTAAAAAGGAAAATCTTTTGGATAACTAAATCGAAATCGAAAAAATGTTGGATGTCTTTACATACTTATTATAACTAGTACTTACATACGTACGTATACAGAAAGTATTTCAGTCTGAGGAAATATTCTCAGAGAGTTATAAGCGATTTTCATGTTTAGGTAAAAATACCTAACTTCTCGTAATGAAAATTGTTGGCTTATTGTACATCTGTAATCTGTAATACCTAACTTCATCATATGCCAAATTTCATAAGCAGGGGAATTTTTCGGAATCTCCATACAATAAATTTTCTCGTTGATTGGACTAAACGCCGTATAAGGCAATGAGTTCACTGCTCTGTTTTTTTCGACGTTTTCCATTTATTTGTGACGTCACAATAATAGTAGGTACCTATTACTGTGACGACACAAATAAATTGACTTCAAGCTTGTGTAGGATACATAATAGGAGACAATGCTTGTGGTTTAGGTGGGCATTGGGCTTCCACTGAGTTTTCCTGAACAATAATGTTATCACAGAAGACCACTTAGTACATAATCAGCCTATAATGTTCCCACTGCTGGGACACAGGCCTCCTCTCTGTGAGAGGGAGTGGGCCGTAATCCACCACGCGGGCCCAGTGCGGGTTGGTAGATGTCACATGTCTTCGAATTTTTGGTTCTAGGACATGCCGGTTTCCTCACGATGTTTTCCTTCACCGTTTTTGAGAGCAGTGGTGATGAAATAATTTACACAAAGTAAAGCGCCTGCCTGGGTTCGAAACTACGACCTACAACTCGTAAGTCGCGGCCATTACCACTGGGCCACCACTGCTCACAACTGGGCCACCACACACCACTTAGTGTTGTGGTTTAAATAATTATTTTACAATTTCAATATTACGGATACGGCATTTATGATTAAGAAAACTAGGTTTTTGTTTTTAACAGGTTTTAAACGGTATTACCGATGGCCGATGGAGCTTACAACTCCTGGAGTGGAGACCGCGTATCGGTAAGCGTAGTGTGGGACGCCCCCCAACTAGTAGTATTATACTATTTTAATTATTAGGAATGTGAGGACTATGTGGGTCATTGTTTGATTTTTTTTTTGTCTCTTAGTTTTAATTCTGGTCTGGCAGTTTGAGTACTTTATGCGGCCTACCCAAATGTCTTTTCTTTGGTATTGTTCGTCAAATCATTGAGCTCCTTAAGTTTTGAGTTGAGCTGCATGATAACTGACAAATGCGTGCACTGACTGGACAGGTCCACTCAAATCTGTGTGGTCTTTCCTCAAAAGACCATTTCGGACACCAACCTACATGTAGGTTGGTGTCCGAAATGGTCTCAAATGATCTGACCAAGATTATGTCCGAATATACACATTGAGATTGATGAATTTTATTTTTGCAATGACATTAATATTTACTCTGTGTAGTATTATATTGTTTTAATTATTGTAAATGTGAAGACTATGTGGATCATTGTTTAATTTTGTTTTATTCTCAGTTAGTTTTTAACATGGTCTGGCAGTTTTGAGTATTTTTTGCGGCCTAGCCAAATGTCCTTTCTTTGGTATTGTTCGTTGAATCGTTGAGCTCCTTTAGTTATGAGTTGAGCTGCACAACGACTGACAAATGCGTGCACTGACTGGACAGGTCCACTCAATCTATGTGGTTCTTTCATCAAAAGACCATTTCAGACACCAATCGACATGGTCTTCACATGATCTGACCAAGATTATGTCTGGACTTTAAAAGAGACTGTGACCTCTGAGTTTGTTTCGGCCTTTCTTCTCAGAGTAGTCAGATAGGAAACGCCGGCCTCATCTAGTTTAAAAAATATGTTTTGACGTGTAAAAGTGTTTGTAAAAACCTACTTACAGAAATAAAATCATTTATCATTTAGATGGACCGTAGGCTGAGTTGACTGAAACGGTATTAGGATGTTTAAGTCATGCATAATTTTATTTATCACACAATGTGCGCTTTTATAATTTCTAACGTGACGATATTTTATCGTTATGTCGTCCACGTGCATAATATGTATGGAAATACAAAAAAAAAAACGTAAAATTTGCACGCCGACATTAATGGCAGACTATGAGATTCATATACCTTATCTTTAAGATCCCTCTGTAGGTACCTTATTTACGCAAACAAATGATTTTGATTTGCTTCAATAGGTGTACCACGTTATAACGTTATCATGGACATAAATTGAAAAGCGTCTTTATATATTTGTTCATGTTATACCCTGTTTTATCGTGATGACGTTCACGATAATATCGTTACGTTAGAAATTATAAAAACGCACAATAGTTTGACACTTCGACGTCACAACCGCTACCTCTTGCGACTTCGATGTCGACACTGGGTATCTCAGTACCTACCTACTATCGCTTCGATTAACAATTCAATTCAAACAATAAATTGTTTTGTGTCAGTATATTAACAATAGCCTTTGTCAATCCGAACTCGCACATTGTCCGTTTTGTGCCACTTTCCCCATTTTCTTCAGTCTCTCCCTAGATGCTATCTGGAGCCATCTTTACCACTTGTTTAATTCAAGGGGTAAAGAGGGAATTTCGAGTCACTCATGACGTATTAGAAAAGAACTCGGTCCACTGACTGCGTTGAATTTCCTGTTACGTGTAAACCGTCATCACTGTCGCTATGCATATCTTCCTTAATTTTAAATTGTATAACGTGATTCATTAATAAGTAGCTAATTAAACGGAGGTCTCTACCCTTTGGAGAACCAAGCGTGTTTTTTTTATGTAGTTCATCTCGTATTTGACCTTGAGAGCTCGTGACTACCTAACCGGTCAATCCTGTGGCTACCTTAACCTGCTAACTCAAAGCCTTCAGCCAGGGCCGAATTACTTATTAAGGGCACCCCCTGTGGGGTACGAACCTCAGCTTAGGGCGTCACTGGGGCGCGGAGGCGAAACCGCGCCGGGGCTTTACTCCGCTGCCGCGAGAAATCGTGGCACAGCGGACGGAGCTCCGGCGGGATCTCATGGCGACATGGGAGGTTCCTGTGACGGATAAGGCGGGAGGAAACGCCCGGGTGTCACCACTGTGTGGGCGATGCACACAGGTCAGGACACGATGGAGCATACGGTGGAGGTCTGCCCGGCTTGGGCAGACCACCGCCGTGTCCTCGTGGAGGCGATCGGCGGCAGAGATCTCTCGCGTCCGGCCCTGGTTCAGGCCATGGTACGGAGCGAGAGGGCATGGGCAGCCGTCACCTCCTCCTGCGAAGCAGTAATGCTCGCGAAGGAGGAGGCGGGATGGTTGAGGGAAAGGCAAATTTCGCGCCTTCTCGCCCCTAGCCGCCACAGGAGACGCCCTGGGCGTCGGGAATCTTCAGCAGACTTACTTGATTAAGCTTATCATGACCTTGACCCTCACACGTGGTGGTATGACACCTCATGCATGCGAACTATAATAGAAAAGATCATTGCCCATTGATTACGTTGACTTTCCTGTTACGCGACTACAAATGTCATAAGTTAAACGTCACGAGAATCATCACTGTGGATATGGCCACAGAATAAATAATCTATGGGTTTCTTCCCTGATATTGAATGGCTAATGTGACGCAGTAAATTAAATAAAGTAAATTATTTATTAAACAGAAAGTAACAATACAATCCATATTTTATGACTAATATTATAAATGCGAAAGTGAGTTTGTTTGTTTGCTATGCTTTCACGCTAAAACGGCAGAACCGATTTTGATGAAATTTGGCACATGGATAGACTATGACCTGGGTTGGAAACTTTACAAAGGATACTTTAGATCCCGATATTCCCACGGGATCGCGACTTATGCGGGTGAAACCGCGCGGCGCGGTTGGTAATATTATAAATGCGAAAGTAACTGTCTGTGTGTCTGTTACTATTCACGCCTTAACGGCTGAACGGATTTGGATGAAATTTGACATACGGATAGTCTATAGCCTGGATTAACACATAAGGTATTTTTAATCTTGGTAGTACTCAGACATCCACGCGGGCGAAGCCGCGTGCATAAGCTAGCAATTCCGTTTTTATCTTGCTTTTCGTAATTATCAATAATCATGACGTGTGGTATGACACGCTCTCATACCATTTAAAGAACAAAGCCCATTGACTACGTTGAATTTCCTCTACGGGTGCGACGTCAACACTGTCGCTAAGTAAAACGTGACTCATTAATACGTAATGAATGAATACCATCACACAAATCAGTAAAATTTCGTGACGTTTGTATGTTACGATTTGTTACCACGTTCGCCCCGGATTCCCCTTATAAGGCTCGCCTGGTGAATCAGATTGTTCCCCTTTAGATCCTTTCATCATGTTCTAAAAGCGCCGTGTGGTTTTACTTGGTCTGAGATACCCTTTCCCGCCTTTCTCAGACTGAGAGTATCTATGAGTAATGAGGATGATGAAAAGTAGGTTTGTAGCAAACTGCTGTTTGAAAGTGAACTCCTGGAAATTTCACAATACAGGGTTGTTGTTTGCTTGGGTCGCGGAAAAGTCCAAAAGGGATACCGAGGCCCCTGGCAACACAGGCAACGGAAGGAACACGGGTGGGTTTTAGTCAGTAAGAGCCTCACCCTCCCGCTCCGCCCCAGAGCGGAAGAAGTTATTTGATAATTTTCCCACCCAAAAAAAAAGCGGTTGTCACGGCCCCGCCTCCGCCAGATGGCGCACGGTGGGATTTACCATTGCCATGCCTGCGTGTAGCCATGCCGCACTCGGCTTTGTCTTCGCGCCGGGGCGCCAGTAGTCGTTGAACCTACAACCATCGTATAACAGACGTGGCTCATTTTTCTCATCAGATTCAGAATTTATCTTTGTAAACTAAAATACGTTTTTATTAGGACTCAGAGGGTTGTGATAAACGGTTTCATTTCTAACACCTTATGTGTTCTTCGGGAGTGCCTCAGGGCTCCATTTTAGGACCTCTTTTATTCATCATATTTATTAATGACATCAATATATGTTTTCAAAATTCAAATTTATTGCTATACGCATTCAAATTTTGTGTAATACTGTAATGTTCCACGCGCGCCTCAAGGAGATGTCGTCAGCACATAGGTAGGGGTCCACTAGGGCCGATGCCTGCCGGGGTCGCGGGAAGGTACTTATGGGTCACCGAGGCCCCCGCAACACGGACAACAGGAAGGAATACGGGTGGGTTTTAGTCAGTAAAAGTCTGACACACCCTCCCGCTCCGCCCAGAGCGGGAGAAGTTATTTGATGATTTCCCACCCTCACAAAAAAAAGGGCTCCATTTTAGGACCTCTTTTATTCATCATATTTACTAATGACATCAAATATGTTTTCAAAATTCAAATTTATTGCTATACGCATTCAAATTTTGTGTAATACTGTAATGTGTAACCGTTTATTTTCCCAAATAAAAAAAAATAAAAATACAGCAGATTTGAACAAGAAAAATTACACAGCGGCAGCAGCCGGTACAGGGTTAAGTTAAATTAGTAAGGAAAATCCGCAGACAAGATGTGTATCGATATTTATATTTTTTTCCTTTTATAAAGTATCACGATAAGTTCATGATACTTAATTCACACCAGAATCTAGCCTATTAGCTGATAAGTACCTAATTTAAATATAACTTAAACTGCTGCGCCCCAGGAGGACATACCTATAGTGATCTGATTGGTGATGTTCTTCAGAAAGGTCAGGTGCGTAACACTCGCAACCAACTTGCTTGTATGACCAGATATCGACCAGGGCCTCAAGTCTGCTATTATAATAGTGTCACAATGGTCTATCATTGATTTTATAAATTGTTGATTTTGACAAGTAAATAATCTACTAATATAATGGCGTCATTAATGAGGATCGGAACAGACCATTATGACACTATTTTAATAGCAGACTTGAGGCCCTGACCAGTAAACGAAGCAAAAGGAGTATGTAAGGAGCGTAGCCGGTGGCGTTCTATAGTTTCTTCCTACCTTCCATAGGAAGATGGCGTGAGTTTGCGGTTTTGCACGCTTAAGTCTCCATCCCGCGGGAATATCGGGAAAAAAGTATCCTGTATCCTAATCCAGGTTAAATTTCATTTAAATCCGTTCAGCTATACACACGGCTACATATCAAGCTATCCATTTCCAGTATAAGTTGATCTCGCAATGTATAGGGTTTCCTACAATGAGAGGTCAGCTTAATCTGGAAATGTATAGCTTGATATGTAGCCGTATGTACCTGCTCTTAATTTCAAGTGCCTACAGCTGACTACGGGGTCAATGGCCGCTGGTAGTGTACTTACTTGAAATTATGAATTTATAAAATCTTTTGTTTTTCTTTTATACATCGACATGATTAACTCTCCTACCTACGTGTATGTATCTATGTATTGTATGCAAACATATTCGCCTTGGACGTCTTCGTGGCGCGATAGGAGTGAATTTAAGTTATTGATATTGATTGGTGTAATATATTTTCATTTCTTTACACTCGTCATTTCAAACGACTTTCTATGCTGTTTTGATAGCAAATGCAAAGTCACCATGAAGGAAATATATGTTAAAGGACTTACATAAATAGGAAAAATACATAAAAATAAACGGCCAAGTTTCATCTATTTTATTAATCAATCAAATCAATCTACTCAGCCTATAACAGTCCACTGTTGGACATTGGCCTCTCCCAGGCTGCGCCACAACACCCTGTCCTCCGCCTTTCGCATCCAGTCTGTCCCAGCCACCTTTTTAAGGTCGTCGGTCCATCTAGCTGGGGGGCGTCCCACACTACGCTCCGATACGCGGTCTCCACTCCAGGACACGTCTGCTCCACCTAGGGTTGCCAACCGTACTATAATATATAGTATTGTACTATATTTCGGAACTCCGTACTATATACTGTTGAAAAAATATATAGTACGCGAAAATACTATATTTCCGTACAATAGATGAATGTTTATATTTTGCAACGCTAAAACTAATAAAAATAAATATCTTGCAATTTTTGAACGCGCCTTCCATTCGACAGTCGTAATTTGTGTGTAACGGAACGCGAATCTGTCATAATTCAATCCTAATTGATACGTCAATGTCAAACTAGACAGCATCGAGCCAACATTTACTTTTGCTTCCCGAAGGAAACTCTTTCACCGGGACGACTATATCTTTACTTCGTTCGTTTGTTTTGGGATGTTTGATTTTAGTCGTCCTGAATTAAATTATCTAATAAGAATGGAAAGTACCGATACTGAAACTGAAAGTGTCACACTTACACCCACTAAGAAGAGAAAAGTAACAAAAAGACTTCAAAAAAATATTGAGTGTAATAAGGCGTATGCCACTTTTATCGAAGATAAAAAAATGTTAAAAAATGCACAAAGTGCAAAAAAATATAAGTTTTATACAAAAATAAATGAATAAAAATATAAAAGTCTATTTTTTACACTAAAGTACTATATTTTTTTTGAGCATACTATATTTTTTATAACATTTTCGAAAAAATACTATATATATACAAAAAAATGTTGGCAGCCCTAGCTCCACCGGCCATCGGTCATTCGACACAAACAAATGGCCAGCCCACTGCCACTTCAGCTTGCTGACTCTGCAGGCTACGTATGTCAGTAACTCCGGTTCTCTTCCGGATAACTTCATTTCTGATCTTATCCTTCAAAGAAACTCCAAGCATAGCCCGCTCCATGGCGCGCTGAGCGACCTTGAATTTGTGGACCAGCCCGACTGTCAGTGTCCACGGTTCGGCACCGTATGTCATAACGGGCAGGACGCACTGGTTGAAGACCTTAGTTTTCAAACACTGCGGGATTGGCGACGAGAAGATTTGACGAAGTTTTCCAAGCGCTGCCCAACCCAATCGGATCCTCCTGTCGGCTTCTTTCTCAAAGTTGTGTCTACCGAGCTGGATAACTTGTCCCAGGTAGACGTACTCCTTCACAAATATTTTCTTAAATAACTTTAAAAAAAAGACCCTCACAACAAGCCTTTTCATTTGATATGTCATACGGTACAGCTTCCAAAACTTTTTTAAATTTCCCAATTTACCCCCCAAAAGTGACCCTCATATTCAAAATTAATTTATTTTATTACACGTCCGTGTTTGGATTACATAAATTCATATGTGTACCAAATTTCAACTTAATCGGTCCAGTAGATTCGGAGTAAATCAGTTGTGACAGACGGACAGTCAGACAGACAGACACACGATTGATCTTATGAGTATAAGGGTTCGGTTTTTCGTTTTGAGGTACGGAACCCTAAACGTCTGCTGTTTCATGAAAACATTCAATAAATTAATAAATAAAAATAAAATTCTTTTATTTGAGATCCATAAAGTTCATTTGGTTAGTATACACACGACTTAGAAACTAGTGTCAGTACTACCACGGTCATAAATTAATAGATAATATTACTATGGTAGGTACTACTATTTATTGCTACGCCACAGGGACATGTAGGTGTATCCATTGTCCCAGTATGGGGCAGTCCCACCTGGCTGCTGTAGTTGTCAGGGTGGTGATGGGGCAATACTTATTATGTACTTACAATAAAATGTATGGAACAGCGAATTTTTTTTAAATATACGTTCTTACTTGCACAAAAAGTTACGCAGACAAGTGAAGTGATTGCTGAAATGTTAGTCCAAAGTACAGTCAGCAACAAGTGAAAAGGAAACGAAGATTCAAGAGCAACTGAAAAACATTACAAGTGCCTGTTATAATATTTAGATTAAGGCCTATCAAATATCGATTGTCTAAAAACAATGGGCGAATGACTTAATGAGTTTATAATTCGTACAATGATGTTTTATTATTAAAGTTTTGATCAGTAAGCAGCCTACAAGTTAAAGTGTTTAATATAACATACACTCTTGTATTGTAAAATAAGTGCCAGTTCAACAGTGCATGTTTTTTAAACCTAAAGACGAGTTGCGTTTACTTTTTTTTACTTTTTTTACTGATGTAGGTACTTATGCAAGTTGATGAGTAAATGCTTGTCTAAATGTCTGTCTAACATAACCTTTTGTCTAAGTATTCAGTCGTTAATCTTCGTAACAAGACGGGCAGGTCTAAATAAAAAAGTTTTTTTCCATTTAGAATGAAATATCTTTTCAGAGGAAATAGATACATTTGTTATTGTAACCTCAGTAGATCGGTTCTCGGTAAGGTAAAGGTGGGCCGTTATTAAGCGCGCATGCAAATTAGATGAATTCGTAGTCATCGGCAAGGTACTTTATAGCTTCTGATGCTTCAACTAGTACTCCTGAAGTCTCTTTTATTACTCATGGGTACTTATGCTAGTTGATAGGTAATGCTTGTCTGTCTGTCTAACCTAACCCTTTATCTAGGTATTTTGCAGTCCTTAATTTACGTAACACGTTTTGTTACGTAAATTAACAGGTCTAATTTTTTCTAACCTCAAAAATAATAAATTGGGTTTTTCTTGTACCATAGTGAGGTATCTCAAAAATTTTATTTCGTGATCAATTCACCCCTTACCTAAGGACCTATAAATAACCACAACACAAAAACGCACCCTGTATCTGACACATTCAAATCACGTTACGGCTGTACTACCCAAGAAATAGCAGGGGATGTAGGGAACACCCTCAGACCTGTTACGGGAACGGGACGAGGGAATCTCCTTACGTCATTTATTGGGCACCATTATACACGGTGCAGAGACAAATACGACAATAAATTGATTATGGTGCCAATTCCCTTGTTCACAAACTATACTAAATTTAAGTTCAGTGCATCTTTTTCTTTCTATTTCATTAAGAAAACGACAGAAGATAAATTTTAGTTTAGTCCTGTCAAATTAATCAGCGTCTTTCATTATTCCATACAAGTTTAGACGTGATTAAAAACTTGCCTACTAAAATTACGTCAATTTACGTCAAGCGTACGAATCTGCATACGAACATTCAGTCAAATAATATCCAATAGTCACTATATCTAAATCCATAGTCAGTCATCACTGCTATTTACTAAGTTTGTTTTAAAACCGGCCAAGTTCGTGCCGGACCACGCACAAGAAGGGTTCTGTAGTTGGGATGAATGTATCCCAAAAACGAACTTAACATTGTAGTTGAAAACATGTTCTTACATACATCGATATACGTCACGGTTAGGGTTGGCAACTTTTTTTACAAGAAATAAAGTATATTTAGGTCTGAGAAGAATATTAAACAATATTTTAGAAAAATGAACAGTATTTTATTTATTTAATTTTTAAATACATATTTTTTAGAGCTTCTCGCAAAAGTTATTAATTTACAGTCTTTTTTAAAAACTTCATACGCCTCACCACAATTATAGCTAAAATTAAAATAAATGAAGAGCTCATTTTTTATTAAATTAATATTTGCTTTATTTCTATCATCCCGCCACTTTGCATTCATTACTGAAAAAACTCTTTCAGATCATTCATTACTGAAAAAACCAGGTCCATACGAAAAAACGGTTATTTTCTGAGAACTCACACACTCGCAAGTCTGTGTCATTAGTGTTAGACAGCATTTTGATGCTGAAAACTGACAGTATTTCGTATACTTTATTTTTGTTCAACAGTAAAAAGTATAATGTAGTGAAAAACAGTATAATACTGTTTTAAACAGTATAGTTGGCAACCCTAGTCACGGTTCACCGTCAATTCTCCAACTGCAAATGTAAGTTGGTCGACTATTACTCGTTAACTTGTAAAGCCTACTTAGCTGTGATAGTTTTCTTTTTAATTTCGTTATATGTACTACTGCCATGGTTTTTCACATATCCAAAAATAACCATTTACCTAGCTGGCAGAGGACCACTCGACTGCAACAAAAATTAGCACTTTTAAAGATTAATATTACGCAAACGGATTCCTGAATCGAAAAATAGTTTCCGCAGACCCGAAATATTTTTGAACGGCCTATCCAACGATACCCCACACCATGGGATAGACGAGAAAAAAGAAACATCCCCACTTTACGTGCAAGGGAGGTGACCTACAAAAAAGATTTTTTTCAAGATTTTATTTTACCTCTTTGTCAGTGTGATTAATATTATGTATACCCATGCCAAATTACAATTTTCTAGTACTAAGAGTCTCTGGGTTAAGCTGCGAACAGACAGACAGACGGACATGACAAGTTCCTTGATTACTACGGAACCCTAAATATTGACGTTTTTCATTTCGATGTTTGGATTTATTTGATAGTTCCAAAATACTCTTAAGGCTCGTGCAGACTATTGCGATATCGCGGGCGCGACAGGCAGCAATATGCCTGGCGCGCCCGCGATATCGCCCGTCTGTAAGAGCCTTTATGCATTAGTATTGCTAGTGTTTTCATTTACTGTCGTATTGTTGTCTCTACATTGTATACGGACGAACGGGAAGGAACTACCCAATCACCCATTAGGTACCTACATCTTTTTGTTTGATCTGGGCATCAAACTCGCCTCTCGTTAGACAGACATCGAGCACTGAACCAGTAAGGTGGCTTATTCTATGGGTGGCTGTTTATTTGGAATTGGGCTAAAATGATGGATTTGACAGCTGCGATTAAAAACGCAAAATTAAGGATGTGAGCCCGCATATTTTTTTAGGTTATGCATAGATACTTCGTTGAACAGCTCATTGTTATCAAATCATTGTAATTTTTTACATACTTACCACTGCTACATATAAACAATACAAATGTATGGGCGATTTTTGATTTTCATGAATAAAAAATGTTATGCACGGAACGTCAAGAAATTAAAACGTAAAGGCTCTTGCAGATTGGGGCGACATCGCGGGCGCGACATAATATTACAGCCTGTCGCGCCCGCGTTATCGCGCTAGTCTGTACGAGCCTTTACTCTTCTTTTTGGCTCCGTCGCAATTAAGTATTTTTTCTGGAAATTTGTACCTTACATTTTAAAACAGCATAATGTAGTACATACTTTCTTTTTTATCAAATTAGGTACCTAATAATTAATACAGAATACGAGTTTACTCGGGTCGAAAGAGAACTAGATAGGTACAATATTCATTCAATTAAAATGATGTAGGTTAATTTCCTACATAGCTGTCGTATAACGTAGGTACGAGTAAAGATGCAATTGTTTTCCCAGGGTTACGTAACTGACAATGTAAATAGTATCAACGTTGCACAAAGAGGGTTTCAGGTCGGTCTTTTGAGAGGTAACGATGCCCCTTCCCTGTGCAGATGATGACCGCCGGGGTGGTTTTAATGGAGTAAAAATCCCACACACCACGGTCTTATCCCTAAAACCCGGGCGCCTTTTTGAAGTTTCCACTTAGGAGTACTTGGACACGTAAGTGTCCAACTTAGTTATTTTAGTACCTTGTGTAAATAGCTAGTTGTATAATAATTATTTACTACTGTATATTTACTCTGTTATAACTACTTAGAACTTAAGTGGCAGTGGGCAGGGCACATATATTGCTCGCAGAACAGATGGCCAATGGGGCCGAAAGGTTCTAGAATGTCGACCGCGTACCGGTACACGTAGCGTTGGAAAGCCTCCTACAAGGTGGACCGATGACCTTGTGAAGGCCGCAGGAATCCGTTGGATGCGGGAAGCACAGAACCGGTCGAAGTGGCGACGCTTGGGGGAGGCCTATGTCCAGCAGTGGACGTCTTTCGGCTGAAATGATGATGATTATGAATTCTCTGTTTGTATAATTAAGTAATTAATTACATAATTGTAATTAATTACTTATGTAATCAACATTCTGATCTCTGATAGCGGACAAGCCGATCGGGGCTGATCGAGTTGGTGAAGAAGCACTTTTATACTCCCACATTAAGGATTGGGTTCAGAATGAAACAGATCCAGAAAATCGGAGGGGAAAGCATTTGCCTTGGCTAACGTTTCAGACTCATAAGAGTCATAAGTCAAAGAAAAGGTGCGATTAATAAAATCCATGGATAAAATGCTGCGGTACGGATGTACGGAGCCCTCGCTGGCCTAGCGAGAAAACTCACTTGACCAGACATTTTAAAAATGAAGTGGGTAGGGTACATAAGTCTACATTTCGTTATCATTTAAATTGTCTGTGATGCTAATGTGGGCGAATTAAATAAATAAACTAAATAATAAAATAAAACTGTTAACTGATATGTTGGAAAATAGGTAAATAATGTATCAATATAATTAAAAAATAAAACCCATTTGTTAACCCTCAATGCTTTGCAAGAAACCAGCTTATGATTTTTCGACAGCACGAAAACCTTTGCAAGTCATAGACTCACAGTAGGTGACTGAAAGTTAAACATTTCCGAGTTTACGAGTACTAACCTTAAAGCGGGAGAAATATCAGTATATCAGCAAAAACGACATACGAGTACAGTAACGTCAACAAAATGTTTTTTTTTTACTCTACAGAGTTAAATAAAAGTCACTCTACAAGCCATTGTTATGATTATTTCGTAGGTAGCTTCTTGGATAATACAATTTTAATTACCCAAAGTCAAGTATGAATTAACTGAAAAGTAATAGATATATAGGTAGGTACTCTAAGGGCGAATTTTTTCATTGAAACTGAACGCGATCAACACTTTTACATCGCGTTTAAGAGCTGTCAATATTCCACAACAATTTTGACACTAACAGCTGTTGAGCTAGGTATGTTTGAGAAACAACAAATTGCACAGAGACAAAAAATTGCAATATTTTGTTTGTACCTACCTACAATGAGCACTTTTTTTCGGTTCAGAAATTTTCAGCACATAGAATTTCAAATCAAAGTTTAGAATTTGTCCCCACTCTCGCTCGAGACGTGCTGACTGCAAATGGACAAAACAGTGTCATTAGGTTTAAATTAAAGGTAGATACTCATAAGTTTATTCTATAAAACAATAACATCCCTATTGTTTAAATTCAGTTACTTTTACAATTACAATGTATTAAAATATTTATATAACAGCCTTCTTACATACTCACACTGGCTCTCATGTTATGGATTACAGCCCTATTGTAATGTACATTATATCTACTTAGTAAGCATGCATAATGTTCCCACTACTGGGACACAGGCATCTTTTCTGTGAGAGGGTCACATGTCTTCGAATTTTTGGTTCTAAGACATGCCGGTTTCCTTACGATGTTTTCCTTCACCGTATTAAGAGCAGTGGTACACAAAGTAAAGTGCCTGCCTGGGTTCGAACCTTACAAGTCGTACGTCACGGTCGATTCCACTGGGTCGCCACTGCTCTCCAGTCCAGCCCTCCACTTAGTAATATTGCGGGTTAATTGTAAAGTATCGACGATTCACGGCAATCGAAAGTGGAAAACTAGAACTCTTTTGGTAAGGAGGCATATGGCCTAGATTCCTCTGAGCCTTTGCTCCTTTCACCCTTCATCATTACAGGAGACAGAGAACCATTCTTGTATGATGGGAAATAAAGGATCGTAGTCAACGACTAGGGAATGATTGAGACTTGAGTTCTAGCAACATTCAGTTTAAAGGGCTTATTCTACTTGGCTGAATTTAGTCTTCTTTTTAGAAAGAGAAGGAATAGTATAATTTAGAAAGTTTCTGATCACACTACGCTGAATCTGTTGCTGAATCCGTCTACAGAGTATTAGTGCGACAGACGCAACCTTTCGTCTTCCCTTTTTAGAGTTGCCGAATGCGATTACACTTGTCTGAATTCTGTAACTGCCATTTAGACGAGTGGAAGGTATTCCAAGGGAGTGGAAAGTATTGAATTATTAAATATCTGAACGAAGTTCCACATCAAGCCCCCATGGCTTGATGTAGAACTTCGTTGCTTTCATGTATGACCAATTTTCCACACCAAGTTACGGAGAGCCTGGGTTAAACAGTAGGTCAGTCCATACGAGCAGCCAGAATCAGCGAAAAAGTATCAGTCAACTGACTGAAAAGCCAATGGCCAAAATGTATGAGGTATGACACAGTAAAATGCATGCCTTTTTTTCTTGGTGGCCATTAATGAATCTTTAGAAATTACAATGGAGCAATATACAGTAGCTAACGAAATATTGTACTACGAGAAATTGCTTAAAATCAGTCTTAAATCAGTTGAGGTAAATTTTTGCAATGGCACTCAGGGCTAAATCCACTACGGTGGAGGTATGCCCGTCTTGGGCAGAGCACCGCCATGTCCTCGTGGAGACGATCGCCGGCGGAGACCTCTCGCGTCTGGCCCTGGTCTAGGCCATGGTACGGATCGAGAGGGCATGGGAAGCTGGGAGGGAACGAGGAGGCGGAACAGGTGAGGCAAAGTTCGCGCCCTCACGCCCCTAACCACCGCAGGAGACGCCCTGGGCGTCGGGAATCCCAGACCAATTCCCATCCACCGTAGGCGCGGGCTCGCGGACGGTGAGCAATGGGTAGCTCGCCGTCCGATAAGGACCATGCCGCGTCAATGGGTCAATGGCGCGTCGTCTTCCACGCACGCCTCAAAGAGATGTCAGCACAACTGTAGGGGTCCGCTAGGACCGATGCCTGCCGGGATCACTGGAAAGTCCGAAAGGAATACCGTGGCCTGTGGCAACGCACAGGCAACGGTCCTTCCGTTGCCTTGCCACGGGTGGGTTTTAGTCAGTAAGAGTCTGACACGCCCTGCCGCTCCGCACAGAGCGGGAGAAGTTATTTGATAATTTCCCAACAAAAAAAAGGATCCATAACAATGGGTAGTAGAGCATAGTGGTCAAAGGAACCATGACCTTCGTGTTTGAGGAAAATAACACTGCATTTTTGTTTTTTTTCAAAAAGCTTAGTGCCTGAGCACGGATTCGAAGCCCGAGCTCGGACTGAGATTTTGAACCTTTGCCGCTATAAGAAAAAAAAAAAAAACGATCGTATATTATTTTCAACTAAATGTCCCTAAATTCAAAAATTCAAATTCAAAATGTTTATTTGCAAGAAAATACAGAAAACCAATGAACCAACCAAGAAAACCTGTAAAAATTCGTTAATGGCCGCCGAAAAAAGAGAACAATTTCGTTCGTTCGCTTTTTTAGGTTGCGCAATGCATAGGCTAGCTCTAGGAGCCGAGAAGACAAAAACATTTATATATGAAAACATAACAATCCTTGTCATATTCATTTGAATGGAGTGAAAGGACAATGGAGACATTAGTTCTGTCGGAACTAACGATCTGACCTAATCGTGACACTGGTCACTGTAGCCGCTAGCTTATGACAGTTAGAGGTAGTAATAATAATAATAATTTATTTTTAAATATGTACAAATGTTTGGTACATTTGTACATATTTTATAAACCTACCAAACTGCGTGACAGTTTGTCGGCAGGATTAGCGCTCGTCTTAAAACATTTGGTTTAAACAATTTAATTAAACATCTAAGAAGGTAGATACAGATACTTTTAAATAGATAGCTTTTAATGGATGGTGAGAATATTTTAGTTGAGTGTACCTCAATCGATTAATTATTGTCACATATTGTGACCATTTGATTTAGCAGTTCAGCCTTTAACTTACTCCCCAGTGTTCGTCTGCTAATTACACCATTATCTCTTCTTAACCAGTCGATACTATTATACAGTGTAGGGGTCAAATACTTATTGGTTCTTTTGCCATAGTATTTTTTTACTGGTGCTCGCAAGAATTTACGTTCTCTAACACTTCTAGTATTACAAGTGTTTTGCGCATGTACTTTGAATTGGTCGTTATAGAACTGCTCTAGAAACACCAAGTACTTGACCTTTTCACGCACGGGAAGCACCTTAATACAACAAAAAGTTTTTCATAATTATCTTTACACTCGAGTTGTAGTTTTGGGAGCGATTTTTTACTGTTCAGATAGGTTTTACATGTATAAAAATTCAATCCTAGTAATATCTGTAGGATGATACTACTTTTGGAAATTTAGTGCTATAAGAGCGTTTTTGCACTGCATCCGAGCCGAATCCAATCCTAATCTGCATGGTCCTCATCTGGCCTGACCAAGATTATGTGTCGACTTTAAAAGATACCTCTGAGCTTGATTCAGACTGTTGTTCGGTCTGTCTGAGTTTGTTTAGTTTAATGAGAAACACCGAACTAGTTTTTTTTAAATATTTTTTTTAGGGATATGAAAAAAGTATCATCTCCACATTACGTACAAGGGAGGTACTTCGTCTATCCCATGGTGTGCGATATAGTTGGATAGGCTGTTCAAAAATATTGCGAGTCTGTGAAAACCATTTTTCGATTCAGGGATCCATTTGCGTAATATTAAGCTTTAAAGTGCTCATTTTTGTTAGTTAAGTGTCTCCCTGCCAGCGAAATGATTGTTTTTGGATATGTGAAAAGAAAATCATAGTAGGTAGTATATATAACGAAACTAAAAGAAAAACTATCACAGCTAAGTAGGCTGTACAAGTTAACGAGTAATATTCGAACAACTTACATTTCGTCCCTTAGCTAACAACACCGCATAAGTCATTTTTACCAACTTTACAGGAGACGAAAAACTTGTGCGGTGTTGAGAAGCCAACCGACTTGCGGCGCTGTGATTACTTTTCGAATTACGGCTTCTGATTGGCTGAAATCTATATCATGTGACCAATGGTTAGACGCACAATGAGCAGCTCCATCTAAAGGCATTCAAACCGCATAAGTAATTTTTACCAACTTTACAGGAGACGAAAAACTTGTGCGGTGTTGAGAGGCCAACTGACTTGCGGCGCTGTGATTACTTTTCGAATTACGGCTTCTGATTGGCTGTAATCTATATCGTGTGACCAATGGTTACATGCGCAAAGAGCAGCTCCATCTAAAGGCATTCAAATGTAAAAACCGTCATTTTTCGACTTGAGCGGTGTTGTAAGCTAAGGGACGATTTGCAGTTGGACAACTGACCGTGACGTACGAGATCGATGTATGGGAGAGCATCTTTATCAATTACTATATAGAGGTATGAGGAACAGGGTGTAAAGTTCACTCATCCTCCATAGAAAAGGGAGGATCCTCCGACCAGACGGGTGTCGTGTCTGGTGGGCAACTGCCCGACGGTTGATGTCGGGATGTTGTATATATGCTAGTTGCGTGGTAAACTCTGCTTGCGCGATGCAGGATTTTGCGTGACGTCAGTGTGATGCGTAGTTCGCATGTGGCGCTGTAGATGCCGCCACATCACTCCCCTCCGGAGACCGGAGGTCGATAGTGGGCTGAGTCATGTATCTTGCTATGCTTGCCAGTGCCAGGTGGGGTTCCAGTGGGTCGGAACCGGTTGTCGCATAGTTCGCGGTGGGTCGGAACTGTCTGCGGTGATGCCCCAGTGAGTCGGGGTGGCGCTGCGGTATGCTCCAGTGAGTCGGATGTGGTACAGCGCCGGGTTGAGGGCTGACTGCTGGCGTCGACCAGGAGAGCGTTGAAGAGCTCTGCTTGTTGACCGGCCGAAAGTGCAGTGTGCTGTGCCAAGGTTGCTGATGAGGCTTAGGGTGATGACCAGGTATGCGCGGTCGCTGCATGCTGGTGGTCAGGATACCCGTTGAAGCCGTGGGTGATGGCTGGCTGTGTGACTCGCCGCTCGAGAGCTTGAGGAAGTGATGATGATGACGTCACGCTGATGTAGTTGCACGAAGGCTGCGCTGACGTTCATATTCGGGGTCACCAGTATAGAGGTATGAGGAACAGGGTGTAAAGTTCACTCATCCTCCATAGAAAAGGGAGGATCCTCCGACCAGACGGGTGTCGTGTCTGGTGGGCAACTGCCCGACGGTTGATGTCGGGATGTTGTATATATGCTAGTTGCGTGGTAAACTCTGCTTGCGCGATGCAGGATTTTGCGTGACGTCAGTGTGATGCGTAGTTCGCATGTGGCGCTGTAGATGCCGCCACAACTATGTTAATTTATTTTTATATAAATTCATCCCAACTATGGAACACTTCATTGTGCGTGGTCTGACACGCACTTGGCCGGTATTTTTTAAGTTAAAAACGAAATTTGCTATAATAAAACATTTTTTATTTCAAAACTCTGAATTCTATAGGTACCTAGTGTAAGAGAAAAAAAAACGGCAAAAATCATATTTGTTGTACGTACTGAGACAGCACGTTTTTTTCGAAACAGTCTCACTACGAGTATACCCATTGACTTAAGAAACGACGAATAGTGAATCATGGCCACAACAAGATATTATGAAACTACCTATCTGAAAACAAATAAGTGTAACAAATAATACGTACCTATCAAATTACGCATCGGAGACATTTGTATAGTAAAAAGAAATTTATACTTTTCAACTCGTATAATGGCAAACCAAAATCCTCCGAACTTTTGTGATGATATATCCATTAATATTTTACGCAGTTCGGATGGCTACTGTTTAGAACACGTGCAATCAAAACCACCGATTTTCCAGATTTCATTTTCTGAAAAATATTTGTTTCCAATAAATCAAATAGGTACTTATGCATAACGTCGTTATGTGCGGAATAAAGTTCCTGAATATTTTTTGGATGGTTTACAAGATTACAGAAGACACTGGTGCCGATTCCCTTGTTCGCAAACTAAACTAAATTTAAGTTCAGTGCATCTTTTTCTTTCTATTTCATTAAGAAAAGGAGAGAAGATAAATTTTAGTTTAGTCCTGTCAAATTAATCAGAGCCTGTCACTACTCCATACAAGATTAGACGTGATTAAAAATTTTCCTACTAAAATTACATCAATATACGTCAAGCGCTGATTAATTTGACAGGACTAAACTAAAATTTATCTTCTGTCCTTTTCTTAATGAAATAGAAAGAAAAAGATGCACTGAACTTAAATTTAATTTAGTTTGTGAATAAGGGAATCGGCGCCAGTGGTGCCGATTTAAACTAAATTTAAGTTCAGTGCATCTTTTTCTTTCTATTTCTTTAAGAAAAGGACAGAAGATAAATTTTAGTTTAGTCCTGTCAAATTAATCAGCGCCTGTCACTACTCCGTACAAGTTTAGACGTGATTAAACACTTGCCTACTAAAATTACGTCAATTTACGTCAAGCGCTGATTAATTTGACAGGACTAAACTAAAATTTATCTTCTGTCCTTTTCTTAATGAAATAGAAAGAAAAAGATGCACTGAACTTAAATTTAGTTTAGTTTGTGAACAAGGGAATCGGCACCACTGTCAAAGATCCCTTGAATTTAGTTTTGTGACGTGTATAACAAGGCCATAAATTTTTGCCGTTCTTGTACTGAAAATGTTTTACGTATTCGTATCCTTCAAGCAATAAAATATTCCCCTTTCCTCTTTCGATAATCTCAATATCCATGTTTACTACCTACATTTTCACAAAATAATGAAGCGTAATAAATTGATCTTCATCGCAAGAGAAATGGATACGTAATAATTGAAAATCATAGCTAAGATAAATGATCAAAAACGATATCTAATGGTCAGATCGATATCGAGTCGAGAATTATTGAAATAAACAAGCGTTTTCTTGGTCGCGAATAGTCGCGGTATAAAACGCAACGGGAATAGTGATACAATTAGTATCAGTATTGCTGTCAATGGGAAAGCTGAATGGGAATTGTGAGATCTACCCCCCTAGACTCTAGGGTAGCCTCTAGAGCCTAGAGTATCCCCTTAAACACTGTCGCCTCACCGCGAAAACTAGCTCTATTAACAGCATCCTAAACGTAACATGAAAGGCAGAATGCTTGATAAACAAAATGTATACAAGCGAGAAGTATGAATTGGGGCCAGTGACTGTACGTTGGCCGGCGTAGAAGGTTGTCAAAGGGTTTTCCATGTAATAAACACAAACATTATTAACTTAACGAAAGACTTTAATTAATGGACCCGTAACCTTCTACAACCAGACGAGGCAGTCTTGTTTAGGGGCTTACACATCGCGATACGAGAGAGACTCCTAAACGCTCAAATCAACAATCCTTTGATTTTGAAAATTCATTCGAAATTAGATGGTGATTCATTTTTGCGATGGCCGATGAAAGACCAAGCCGATGAAAGCGAATGGGTGGCCAATGATTTTCATCACAAAGGAACACAAACGATGTAACGTCGACAAGGAAGCAAAAAAGAACCGTCTAATTCTGCGTTTATGATGGAGATTATCTCCCGGTAACTACAAACCTCGCGCGTTACTGTTTGTCCAACAATTCACTCTATCGGCAACAGCAACGATCAGATCCAATCCCAATGCGATGTAGACTTTTAGATATGGAAAGCCTAAATTCCATAAGATAGCACACCCCTAGGCTAGGTGGAGCGACGATCTTCGCTGGGTGGCTGGTAGCAGCTGGATGAGAGTTCCGGATAATCGAGTTGAATGGCGTGCAATAGGAGAAGCCTATGTAGGACCCATAGGCTGATAATGATGATGATGAAAATCAAATGGCAAAAAGCATCCGAGAGCCCTAAATAATAAAATATGTACGTAGTTTACAACTTTATGAATGAACGTCGGAGGAAAACACGAGTATACTAATTACTGTTATCGTAAATCTAGAAATAACTAGACTCGATGAATAACTGCAGCAGTTGCCCGAGTGGTTCTCTCTGCAATCAGCCACCGAATGACACTGCTTTCGTCCAATATATAACACCGTTTTGATAGAATCATTTCTATAATATTTTGGTTCTAATCAATGGAAGTATTATGATAACGAGCCCAATAATTTACATCATCTCTCCGTTATGTTATTATCAATTGTTCAATACATACGTTCAGTTAGGCAGTGTTCGTTTAACCCCGTAAATGCAGATGCTTTTTCTTTTCATGAAAAGGGAATGTGGGGGTACAAGATACCCCGAAAATATTATATGTTAATAGAGGACAATATGAATGTAACCAATTAATTGGAGGCAGAATTTAGATATTGTTATTTAAAAATAAATTAGCATTGTATGCGACCTGAATTCTTAAAAAATCGTAAAATAAAAATATATGTACGTAAATGCTATAAATTAATGCAATTGTGCCCTGCATATATTATTATTTGTTTACAAGCCTGATAATTGAGCGATATACACGCTTCAGGGATACTGTCCATTCAATAAGAAGAAATACGACAGGTACTTGATTGAAAAATCCAAAACAACAGAGTTCGTCAAACCCCATTCAATGCAGATATTTTATGTTCTGAATACTGATAGCGCAACATTATCCAGTCACTAAATATGCGATTAGTATCCTGAATACTATTAAAAATACTAATTAGGCGGAAGACTTTTGTCATATTTTTGCATTGCTTAGTTCCAGTATACATAAAACTTTTCATAATTTTAAAGCCACATTTCAGGACAAAATGAAATGAGTTCCATGTTTGGAGAAAATTTTCATGCTTACTAGTTTAACACTGAAACAGCAAGATCGACAAAATTGCATAGGCATAACTATTATCAACCGTGAAAGTGTAATAAAATACTTTAAATACGTGTAAAGTATTCGTTGTATTAAAATCAATTTCATACAATTAGCTGTACCACGCTTTGTGCTTCAAATTGTAGGCATTCGAATTATTATTGCCTCAATTTAGAAGAGTTAATAATGTATGTGACGATAGTCTAACATATTTGGGTAGATATTGAATATCAGAACAATTTTTCATCAAAGTCCCGAGGAAAATACACTCAGTAGTACTGAAACCAAATGTGTCATTATTGGAGGGTTAATTCTCACGTCGATGACGCGTTAGGCCATTGAAAACGCAGTGCTCGAGATGTGGATGTGTAGTATATAAACTGCGAGCTGCCAGGCAGGAAGCATCGAAGTGTCCAACACATCATCTCATCTTTTATATTATCTCAAAAAATAATAAAGTGAAACATGAGATCTGCTGTGCTTACTACTGTCTTCGCCATTTTGGCAGTAAACGGTGAGTTAAAAAAATAAAAAAATAATAAGTGATTTTTTAAAGTTAATTAAATCAGTATTATCTTTTCTATTATAAAGTGGTGATAAGAAATAATATAATAATTCCTTATAAAAAAAATAAAGTGCAAATATAATTATAAAAAATAATTGAGTGCTATATCGAATCAAAAATCATGAAGTATTCAATCGATTATAAAAATAATATTTTTGTGCTACAGACGACCATCATTTGAGTAAGTGTACGAGGATAAAAAAAGGGATTAGTTACGATTAGTAAGCTATTACAAAACACAAATTTATCGGCCAATCATAGGCTGCATTTAAATTTAATTACAAGAGCATAATCAGCCTATAATGTATAGCTAAAGTAGAGTGAGGCCGAATAATTATAGACTATCATAAAACATAGGTACAACACGTGAAGTTAATCAACAGCTAGGTAATTGAAACATGCAAAAAACGCAGTATCTTCCTCTGGTGCGCCGGATCGCACAAACATCCGACAGACGGGCCAAACATTGTCTTAGCGAATACAAAACTCAAATAATTCGCTTCACATTCTATCTCGGCCACGTACTCCAAACAATTTGTAACTTAGATACTTGTAATTATCAAAATGCATTTAATTAACACTTTGATAACGTTTTGGACTACATTTCGTTTACATGTTTAATGTGTCTGGCAGGTTTCCGTCCCTAGAAAAGCGATCAAATTTTTATCGACTTTTAAGTCATCAACGATTACCTACTAATAAATACCTGATGTTTTATCATGGTACAAATAGTAAATTGTTTTTGTAATTTTTCATGAAGTTTTACCATCACATACTTAAGCATTATGCAGCTAGCAATGCAAAAGGACATCATTTTTATCGCACAACCGTTAAGTAAAATTTTACAATGTCACTTGTACACCGCGGAATATAAACATAATTGGAATGTGCAAGCCAAAACATCAACAACATCTCATGTGTTTGCTGTTAAAAACAAGCCTATAGTAAAGATCACTTGACGAACCGAACCCTGTAAGATATTCCCATCTTATTAAAAGTCCTCATCGCGAGAATTAAATAGACATTATTAGAACACGGCAAAATGTCACATCCCTTAATTTTAATAAAGCAGCCACAATTACTTGTATTAAACACGATAACCTAGGGTGGGTGACTGGTCAACAGTCTAGATTGCCAAACCCATATTATGGCATTTTAGCACGCGAACTGGTCTAAATAATTACCAGCATCTACAAACACGAACTGAGTTGAAGGACGTTTTCCCTAATGGTAAATGTAACTTGAAACATCGTGTGACAATTACATATAAATAAATTGTCTACACGAAACAGTTCATTAGGAAGAAATGCAAAAACGATACGGCCACACTATATGGCCTTTATCATAATCAATCGCACACAAAATTGCAACATATAAGCATGTGCAAACATAATCTGCATACTTGACCTCAAATCTAAGTTAGATAATCTAACAGAGGTCAGATTTTATTTGTCAAATCAATTTTCTCCTAATGCACCGATCGTAAATCGATAAAAATCATGTAATGTTATGAATTTACAAAGGAATTCGGCCCACTAGTCACGAATTTATCTAACAAGAGATAAGTTTTTGCAACTGGCAAGGATATTTTAATAATAGACACACGCTAGATTATATATTGCGACAAAAACTGGACTTTATATTTGTCGTCAATATTATTCAAAATGCGAGCATTAATTGTATGTAATTAATTATACATGCATATTACTTCGCGTCATAAAGAGGGTCAGCTCTACGCAGGTTCTATGAAAAAGAGCAATTCGTCCTTCTCTAACGTGTCAGGAATGACAAGGATGATAAATAAGATTCCTCTTCCCCTTTAAGGTAACACACCACCAACAAAAACGGGTAATTTAATTAAAGTTCTAGTTTATTGCATGCCAGATTTCATTTCTCTCATGTCATTTTATTTTTATTGAAAAGCATGTCTAGGCTTCTGATATTTTATGTATAATTCCATGCAAATTATAATCGACTGACATATTTTTTGTTATGTGATATCGCATTGCACATTGACATGTTTCCGTATCGATGTATTAGAAAAACCGCTCTATTTTAATGATATTATTTTAAATTGCCGTTTGATTGATAGTAGAATAAATCAACATGTGCATAGCTAAATCGCAAGTGAATTACGATATAATAAATAACTATTCACACAGATTATGCATGACCTGTTTAGCATAATTCGACATTCTTGTTGTACAAAAAATTTATGATTGTCGCAACCAAAAAGGATACTCCCGATCGCAGACAGAATAATGAACAAGTCGCCTTTGGATTTAAAATTTATTGACGGCTTTTTTATTTATAATCTGCTAATTTGTAATCACTTTGCGTTTGTTTTAATAGCGTCTAACGATCAATGTATGTTTGGGTTAAATGACCATTTGTAAAAGCTAAACAATTAATTTCTACAATAATAATTTGAATCACCTGACATTCATAATGGATGTGTCAGAGCTGTATTAAAAACATCAAAAGATTGTTGATAAAAATACTGTTTTATTTATATTGTTTATTATATCAACTGCAAGAAAGGCGTCAATGTAGCAGTATTATCAAAACATCAAAGACATGAGATAATTCAATTATTATTATTTCATCTTCAATGTTTTCATAACATGCCAGCCTGTATGGAAACAATACTCTGGGAATATTAACAGCGAGTGATTAAACTTCAAATAAACATTTGAATTGTTCAGCAGAACGAATATAATTGAATTGGGAATTACAGGTAGCATTGAGAGGGTTATGTGTCATAATTGTTAAAAAACTACAACCACCTCACTGGAATTTATGTAAACCATAGTTTCTGGCAAGCATATGACGCCAAGCTCGCATGGATGGTACGGTCCGCAACTAAAGTCGGTTTACACTCTTTATTTTCTTTATTGTTATCTATATCAGCACAATATTAAATATTTTAAATCTACTATTGTGCACAAAATAAGGAAGACAGGAAGATACTTACCAAATCGTCGTATCTTTGCTTCATTGGCCTCGACTTGTAGCTTCCATTACAAACATCATCACGGGTCATTTTTTCCTTCCACAGTATGTCTTGTCGTCGGATGGGGTTATAGGGCCTCCGATCAGAGGCGCTGGGCTGTCCTCCACCCCGCTTGCGGAGGCCGCCAACAGTCCCCCATTGCCATTGCTGCCCGCCAAGCTATCCCCATCTCGATTCCCGCTATGGAACTCATCGGCTACCAGAACCCACTGCCTGGTCCTCTTACGATCACCAATAATGGACATTCAGGTAAGGATTTATACACCCAAAGGGGGTGATAATGTATAATAAATTATGAGTGATATTAAATAAGAGAGACACCCCTAAAGAGAGTTGCACCCCTAAAGAGACTTGCACCTAACAATATTCCTTTATATTTCCAGTGGCACTCACCATCCCCAAATACAGTTCTGAAGAAGAAAAGAAAGGCTTCCGCCTGCCCTACATCTTTGGAGGACCCCTGGACAATGAGTACGAAATTGAAGGACTCCACTTCCACTGGGGAGACAAGAACAACCGAGGTTCCGAGCATACTCTTAATGATATGCGCCTGCCATTGGAAATGCATATCATCCACAGGAACAAGAAGTACAGGAACCTCGCTGAAGCCCTCCAGCATCCCGATGGTCTTTGCGTGCTTGCTTTCTTCTACCAGGTAAGGGTGGTGAACAAAATTACTTATAAACAGGTAGGAGAGCCTAACACAAAACACAATAATTTTATCAACAAGAGAGAATCTATTAGGAACTGAAGAGCATAAACGTTTTTGAATACTATTGCATCAATTGCAAACTGCCTCATAATCTGATCATTCCTTACAATAATTTATATCTGCTTACAGTCCTCTTAAACAACTCCTTACAAATCATAATCTTATTCCAGGTTGTAGAATTCGACGCCAAGCTCCTCACCCCCATTGTCAAGAACTTGTCCGCCATCGAGAACTACAACACCTCCATGCAGCTGCCCCATACCTTCTCTCTGTCTTCCATCCTGTCTGGTCTTGACACCGAAAGGTTCTACACCTACAAGGGATCCCTGACCACCCCCCCCTGCGCCGAAGCCGTCACATGGGTCGTGTTCTCTGACTACCTCCCCATCTCCGTGTTCCAGGTAAGAAATAATAATGACCATACAATGAATGTTATTCATAGGTATTGGTAATAGGAGCTTAAGTCACTTCAGTCAGCCAGACACATCATGTTGGTTGGAAGATATATCAGCATCAGTGTTCGACCTTCATCAAATCTATCCAGCATATACTCAAGACCTTTACCCCTACAGATGGACAACTACCGCGGTCTCCTCTCCAACCTGAACCTGCCCCTCGTTGACAACTTCAGGCAGCTGCAGCCACTCTTCGGAAGGCGCATCTTCGTCCGCATCACATCCAAGAACCCGAAATTCAAGAAGACCAAGCTCCATTACTCCAAATGGGACTGGGTTGGTCACAAGAAAGCCGAAAATGACGTCGCTGAATTCGATGAATAAATAACCAATCAAATCGTCTATCCCAACTCTAAACTAATCAATCACGATGTTTTCAATACGGGTATATAAGTAGCTCATTTTTATTGATACCAAATAGGTATTTGTTACCATTTTGTTTTTATATTACTATTATAAATATGGTTGTGTGCACTGTATAATGAATATTTGTGTGAATAGAAGTATTATAGTGTAAGTTTGTTAATAATCTTTTAAATAAAAATTAATTACAAAAAAATTCTTTGGTTTTATTAGAAGAATACTATAGATACATATAAATAAGTGAAGAGGCCAATTGTAACAATAATTCCTGGAATATTTTAGTTAATTCGCGTAGTTATCTTGTCCAAACATTGACTGTAAAAAAAAAACATTATTTTTAGGTACATTTTCAACAACCATTCAAATTATTAAAATATAAACAGCGTACTCACTCGGATTTTCACAAAACACTGAATAACTCAAAAAGTAACCGTTAGTAAAACAACAGTATAAAACACTGGGTATAGACAATTAAACAATCCACACTTTTTTTCATATAACACAGGACTAGGGAATAATTTGGATATACAGCACTATTCTATATTTCTGAAGCCGAAATACACCCATAATGCCAATAATCACAGAAAAAACACTCTTCTCGCATATTCTGAACATGCTTGGGTTAAAAGTAACGGACAGGATGGTATACCTACCGCTTAATTAACATCGAAATAAATAGTGGAAGAAATAAACAATGTTTTCATGGTGTTAAAAACAGTGGCAATTTTTAATTCAACAATTAAAAGAAAAATAATTAAATAAATAGTACCTACATCTCTGCCTACCTCCTTTAAATAAAACCGTGGTGGTTATAAACAAGAGTCATCACGGTACAGTCAGCATATCAAGTCGAGTAAAAGTAGCACTTTCACAAGTCATTTACTTTATTTATACATAATTCGATAAGTAGGTACTTCCACTGCTTTTCAACATTTCAATATCTAAGAATAAGAAAAAACAAAATAGTTCAAGACTTTTTGTTATTTTAATTTTTCACCCCCCAAATATTTAAAAAAATATTGTTTTCAATTATCAAGATTTTAAAACTGAAGTGTACCTGAATCGATTTTTGTTGCTAGCTGTACCTGCACGCGAATTGCGAAACACACTATCAATCCCAACCTGAATGATTTTGAAGTATATTGCTTTATATGTTCGCAAAATTTGTCTGCTCAACAGCGTAAATAACGCAATTAATGTTGTTGAACTGTCAAAATGAAACCCATTGCTACTGATAGTGTGTTACGGAATTACCCCTCTGGGGGGTAACCATCACCTCTTATAGCAGTATTATTTCAATATTACTTCAGCGTGAGAAAGAGATGGAGCTATAAGTCCTTTATAGCTCCATCACTTTCCCACTGTGAAGTAATATTATAATAATACTGCTATAAGAGGTGATGGTTACCCCCCTAATCGTAGAATTAAGACACACTTTTTTGCAAGAATGATTGATAAAGTTCCTATTAATCCCGAGTTCGGGACATCACTAGTCAAAATGGGCTTGCGGACGGTGAGCAATGGGTAGCTCACCTTCCGATAAGGACCCGGCCCGGGTCGACGGCGCGTTGTGTTCCACGCGCGCTTCAAAGAAATGTCAGCACAAGTGTAGGGGTCCACTAGGGCCGATGCCTGCCGGGGTCGCTAGAAAGTCCGAATGGGATACCGGGGAACCATGGCTACACAGGCAACGGAAGGAACACGGGTGGGTTTTAGTCAATAAGAGTCTGACACACCCTTCCGCTCCACCCAGAGCGGGAGAAGTTATTTGATAATTACCCACCTAAAAAAAATCACTATTCAAGATGCACTCATAGACTTCGTTCGATATTACTCCCATTATAAAATGTATGGTTAGCATGGAATGCAGTTCACATTCTTTCGCATTCGATTCAACATTGCGAGTACCGGTTGATACCGACCGATACAATGAATTACTGAAGGTCAAGGTCTGAGCACACGGCTCAGCAAAATGCTCTCTCGAGTAATTTTCATTGAGTAATAACATAATTTTCATTGATGAAGAACTAAATAGCAATTAATATATAGTTGCAAATAGCATAGTAAAGTGTAGTTGCTACATTTTTTAAACAAGGACGAAGGTAGGCCTCTGGCAATTATCACTTTCAAGCTATTCAACTCAATTTTAATTACTAGTTCATTATCAATCTATCAATAAAAAAGGCTTGACCATTTTGTTGCTCAGTGTGAAATGACAAACTAAAAATATTTTCCAAAACTGTTAGGTACTATTTCAAACTTATCACTACCTATTTATTTCCCTTTGTTCCCACTAGTACCACCGAACTGAACCACCGGTGTTACTAGCGGGGAAATTCGTTCTCTATAGTACCACCATTTACTTAGTGGTACTAGTGAGACTGTTTGTTCCTACTAGTACCACCAAACTGAACCACCGGTGGTACTAGCGGGGAAATTCGTTGTCTATAGTACCACCATTTACTTAGTGGTACTAGTGAGACTGTTTGTTCCCACTAGTACACACTAGTAAACAGAACCACCGGTGGTACTAGCCGGGAAATTCGTTCTCTATAGTACCACCATTTACTTAGTGGTACTAATGAGACTGTTTGTTCCCACTAGTACCACCAAACAGAACCACCGGTGGTACTAGCGGGTAAATTCGTTCTCTATAGTACCACCATTTACTTAGTGGTACTAGTGAGACTTTTTGATGCCACTAGTACCACCAAACTGAACCACCGGTGGTACTAGCGGGGAACTTCGTTCTCTATAGTACCACCATTTACTTAGTGGTACTAGTGAGACTGTTTGATGCCACTAGTACCACCAAAGTGAACCACCGGTGGTACTAGTGAGACTGTTTGTTCCCACTAGTACCACCAAACTGAACCACCGGTGGTACTAGCGGGGAAATTCGTTCTATATAGTACCACCATTTACTTAGTGGTACTAGTGAGACTGTTTGTTCCCACTAGTACCACCAAACAAACCACCGGTGGTACTAGCGGGGAAATTCGTTCTCTATAGTACCACCATTTAGTTAGTGGTACTAGTGAGACTGTTTGTTCCCACTAGTACCACCAAACTGAACCACCGGTGGTACTAGCGGGGAAATTCGTTCTATATAGTACCACCATTTACTTAGTGGTACTAGTGACTGTTTGTTCCCACTAGTACCACCAAACAGAACCACCGGTGGTACTAGCGGGGAAATTCGTTCTCTATAGTACCACCATTTACTTAGTGGTACTAGTGAGACTGTTTGTTCCCACTAGTACCACCAAACTGAACCATCGGTGGTACTAGCGGGAAATTTCGTTCTCTATGGTACCATTTACTTAGTGGTCCTAGTGAGACTGTTTGTTCCCAATAGTACTACCTACCTATGTAAATTGTGTAACCTTATTTTTTCCTTTGTTCCCATTAGGGCCAGCGCCCACAGGCGGCATGGTATAGAAATATAGTTTTTATGTATGACAATAAAAATAAAATTTCAATGATGATGCCTAAGGACGTCGCGGCATGCGTAAGGATACCGCGGCATCGTTGCCGTTGAAATTTCAATTTTATTGTTATATTTCTATTCGTCGCATAAAAATACCTTGCCATGCCGTACCGCCAGTGGGCATCGGCCCTTAGTACCACCCTTTGTTAGGTGGGTATAGTTGCTTCTTTTTTAAACAGGGGCGAAGGCACACCTCGGGCAATCATCACTTGCAAGCTATTTAACTCTATTTCAATTACTAAAGAGTTAATTATCAACCTATTTATGAAAAAGGCTTGAGCATTTTGTTGCTCAATGTGAACTGACCAACTTAAAATATTTAACAAAACTGTTACTATTTCAAACTTATCACTATTTATTTCTTTGTTAGTTAAGCAGCAAACAATCACTCAAAAACTGAAAACTCAAAAATAAAACAACAAACTGGTATTTTATATTCTATAATACAGGTTCAACAAATCTATACAATAAATGATTGATTAATACTAGGCTGGAACCACACTAAAGTCGTATTGGAATAATTTATAAAACATATTAAGTGCCGGCGATATAATAATATGGATAATTTTATGACACAATATATTTGAGAATGGCGCTTTACTGAACTTCCAACCTTACATATTTGAATAATTTTATCAGATTAAATAACGGTAAAAATTCGCTGTAACAGTTAAAATAAATGTTTCTGGGAAGTGGAATGTATTAGTTAACTGCTTTAGTCAAAAAATTTAATCGCACACTGAAAACTGTAAGGCTGTGTATGCACTAGGCAACTATTGACGCCACAGTAAGTGACTATCAACATTTTTACATAACTTTGTTGTTTGTGGCATTCTACATGTTTAGAATCATCATATTACCCTCTCAATATTTAAGCGGATGAATCCCTTATTTTTAGGACTTGAATTAACAAAAGTAGCTGTAAATCAACCACTTTTAAGACCACATTGTCGCCATTTAGGCGGTAGAAAATGTTGAGCGTCAAATGTTGCCAAGAGAATAAACGCTTGAATGTGGATGGATGGTCACATTAGTAGTTAGTTTGTAACGTTGGTACACAGCTGGCTTATATACACGTGCCGTCTGATGCACAGACAACGATATCATGCAATAAATTATTTTTAGCGTACCAAGTCCTCGGGGTTGAACATGCCCTGGAACAAAGAAAAAATAATTAGATTGAATAGTTTAATGGGTCAATGCTGCGTCGAACCCACGTAAATAAATTGGGATAAAGAACAGTGCCAAAGCGCTTTTGAGAGCCCAAAAATCAGAGAAATTCTTAGCAGTATAGGGATGGCAGGAAAATTTATTATGATTTATACAAACGGGGGAAAATCGATTGGACCGCAACAGACGACCGGAAGGGGTGCGAAAATGTGTGTTTAGGGGTGAAACGCGGTATTTAACGATTTCTGGGAAAAGTCGACTTCCTATCGAAAAAGTTTTATTAAAAAGTTGTAGGCACTTAAAAAATCTACAACTTTTATTAGAACTATTTTTTGAATAGTTTAATGGGTCAATGCTGCGTCGAACCCACGTAAATAAATTGGGATAAAGAACAGTGCCAAAGCGCTTTTGAGAGCCCAAAAATCAGAGAAATTCTTAGCAGTATAGGGATGGCAGGAAAATTTATTATGATTTATACAAACGGGGGAAAATCGATTGGACCGCAACAGACGACCGGAAGGGGTGCGAAAATGTGTGTTTAGGGGTGAAACGCGGTATTTAACGATTTCTGGGAAAAGTCGACTTCCTATCGAAAAAGTTTTATTAAAAAGTTGTAGGCACTTAAAAAATCTACAACTTTTATTAGAACTATTTTTTGACATGAAACACACTTTCGTATGGGGAAAAACCGATTGGACCGCAACAGATGACCGGAAGGGTCCCCACCCTTCCGGTCATCTGTTGCGGTCCAATCGATTTTTCCCCGTTTAAGTATAATTTAACCTAAATTTTCCCGCCATCCCATCCCTATACCGTTAAGAATGTTTTATTCCTCAAAAATTATCGGCACTGGTCTAATAAGGACAAGATAATGATGAGTTAAAGGTCAGTGCGGTAGATATTCGACAACGGAAGGTATTCTACACATTTGTTCGGGCCAATATGATTAGGGTCAGACGGGCGGCAAAATGCACATTCGGTTATGCCGCTCGGCCTGTGCCGAATCATGCCGACCCGAACATGTCGGTAGCACCCCAACTGACTAGGTAAAGGGTGAACAGAATGCACAAATGGCGCAGTGATTGGCTGTTGCGCTAAGTGTCGAGGGTTCGATCCTCGCACAATTGCACTGAACTAATATTTGTGTAGCATAAGGATTTGTCTTAATTTGAACTTTTGTGTTTATACCCACGACACGAAATACATTTCCAATTTAGGATGGTTTTTTTAAATAGAAAACTATTATTTGAAGCATAATCAGCCTATAATGTTCCCACTGCTGGGACACAGACCTCCTCTCTGTGAGTGGAATTATTTGAAGATGCAGTTATTAGATATAGAAGAAGATACAGAAGTATTCGAATCCCTTCTTTTTTATATTGATTCGCGATTTTGGTACTGTGCACATCAATGAAACAAATCGTCCAAGTTTAGTTCACAGATGGACATAAACATCTTTGGCACACGGATAGTGGACATTCCCATTGGATAATGTCCGACATGCACGCAGGCGAAGCGGTGGGCCAAAAAGGATTAAAACACTTACCTTGGCACGTCGGAGGATGGAGTCCTTGCTAGCATCATACGGATGGTCCTTTGAGGGAATCTCAAGCACTGCGGGAACAGGGGCGATGTGGCTATCAATCACGTGCCGGATCAGCTCAGCCACGTTCTGGTTGATCAGGATGATGTCAATGTCGTCACGCTTGATGAAACGCTTGAAGCACTCCTCGATTTCACTTACTGGAGTATCTGTGAAAAGTAGTAATGGAGGATTTAATACCATTAAATAATGATGGGGTAGGCAGAGGTGTGTCTATAGTCAGTTATGTTTAACTACCACTATGCAATAGGGCGCAAGCCTATTGTCCTCTACTGGGCCCAAATTCAGACTTGGGTCTGCTACTGAGTAATTCTATAATAATAAATCTTTATTACAGATCACAAGGAATACATACTGTAGTGTTATTTAAGAAAACTTAAAAATAAATGTACTAACATTTATTTTTAAGTTTTCTATGGAATTAACGGTTTTTTAAGGATACTAATCCTAATGATAAACTTAGGCTTAAGACTGCAGACGATCTTCACAGTATCCAATATCTTCAGGTGTGCTGCTGGACAGTTTGTGCCGCCACTTCTTCCCGCCTAACGCACTAGGAAGTGCTGAAGGGCGGGCGTTTTTGGGGGACTGTCTTATGTAACCTTTACATTCGAAAAGTGCTGATTTTCAGCATAGTTTGAATAAATGACTTTTGCTTTTGATTTTGATCCATATAATAAGTATTTTTGAAGCCCAATTCAGTGACGCAGCTTTGAACAATGTCATCTGCCCACGGAACAGAAAAAACAGTGGAAGTGCAATGCAACAAACTCACTATAGGAACCGTTGTCGCCAAACTCACACAAATAAACTGATAATCATACAATGCACTACAAATACACAATTCGTTTGATTTGTCGTTTTAATTTTAGTCAAAACTAGCATACGAGGTGCATTCAATAAGTACCTAGCCTCATCGCCAGAGGGCGCTGTAGTTTCAAAAGAGTTTTACCACAGTGTAGCACATTCTTTTTTAATTCTTTTTTCAAATTTTCATTCCAATCCCTTCATTTGTTTTAATTTGACAACTTATGGAAGCGAACGTGTCGATCGATTTTACAAAAATGGAAAAAGAGCAATATCGTTCGGTGATTCGATTCCTCTTTTTGGAAGGGAAAACGCGCATCGAAATCAAAGAGCGCTTGGATGCTGTGTACGGTGACTCTTCTCCATCGATGGCCACCGTCAAGAATTGGTTCAACGAGTTTGCACGTGGCCGTACGTCGGTTTTTGATGAACCACGTCCAGGTGCACCGAAAACAGCTGCTACGGAGGAAAACATTAAAAAAATCCATGATTTCGTATTGGCAGATCGCCGAAGGTTCGGGAGCTAGCTGAGACTGTAGGCATTTCAGAAGGAACAGTGCATCATATTCTTCACGTGGAACTCGGCATGAGAAAGCTGTCGGCGCGATGGGTGCTGCGTTTACTCACACCAGAAAACAAGCGCAACCGTGAGACCACATCGGAGACGTGTTTGGCGCTGTTTAAGCGGAATCCAGCGGAGTTTTTGCGTCGTTTTGTGACCGTCAATGAAACCTGGATCCACTGGTACACACCAGAGACCAAGGAGAAATCAAAACAATGGATCCAGACCGGGGAACGTGCTCCAAAGAAGGCGAAAACTGTAAAATCGGCCGGAAAAGTTATGGCCACCGTTTTCTGGGATTCACAAGGTGTGATCTACATCGATTACCTCGAGAAGGGTAAAACAATTACAGGGCTTTACTATGCCGATTTATTGGGCCGATTCGACGCCGAATTAAAGAAAAAACGACCCCATCTGGCGAAGAAAAAAGTGCTGTTTCACCACGACAACGCACCGGTTCACACGTCTGCCGTTGCCATGGCCAAATTGGTCGAATTGCGCTACGAATTGTTGCCCCATCCACCGTATTCTCCAGATTTGGCCCCTTGTGACTTCTTTCTGTTTCCTAATCTGAAAAAATCACTCGCCGGGAATAGATATGGATCGAATGAGGAGGTCATCGCCGCCACGGAGGCCTATTTTGCAGAGTTTGACAAAAACTATTTTTCGGACGGGTTAAAAAAGTTTGAGCATCGCTGGGCTAAGTGTATCGAACTAAAAGGAGACTTTGTTGAAAAATAAATTGCCACTTTTCCAAAATTTTCGTTTACTTTTTGTAGGCTAAGTATTTATTGAATGACCCTCGTAAGTCACAGATTCTTCATCTGGGAATAAACCTTCAATCTCTACAAATAGGATTTATTTTGCTTTAGTGCAAAAAGTCTTTACAACGTTTTATAATCTATAGTCAAACTAGATTGCCGAGTAAATTCCGCTACCCGACTATAGATGGCGGTTTTCTCAGTGGTCGCAATTATAAACTTTAATGTGTTAGACATAAGGTTGACATTTGCGTCATAGGTCGTTATCTACTGCTACTCGACCAGTGCAGCACATATTGAATTTTGAATTACTTTATCGATATCGATTTCTTGTTTAATTCGAAAAAAAAATAAGACTCGTTGGGAGTTCAGTAAAACTGTAGGACAAATAACGTAGTACGTATTATTCAAAAATAAAATATTTAAGTACAAATATAAATTACTTGCTTTATATAAATATTAATGTGTTTTACTGATACTTGGGTTAAAATAAAAAAAAACACGTTATTTTTACTTTTTAATTCGAACTGAACTGAACTGTCTGCGGAATGAAATTGCACAGGAATCATGTCATCGTTTTTCTTTATAAAGTTTTGTTCAACTTTGTGAGTGTCCACGACTCGAGTCTTCTTTTTTGGCTGTGACTCAACGTCAGAGTATATAGTAATATATAGTATACAGCATGTAGGTGCGTTGATTAGTATCGTATCGTATTAAGTATTTTCAATCATTATTTTTAAGTGATAAAAATAAATATGGTAACTTACTTCATTAAAAAACTTAATGATTTTCATAGATGGAAGCGCTGCAGGTTTCGTGTATCTATATACTTTATTTGAGCATATAGTGCTTAATTTGGATGGCATCCAATTAACTCTGCCCATTGCATCAAACCAATTACATACACCTCTTAAAATAAATTTCGTGTATGAATGTTATTCGACCTTATATTTGTATTGTAATGTTTATAATAAATATTAAATTACTTATTTTCTTTTATCGATATCAATCGATAAAATCAACATCCGACCAAACTACATCACTAATTGAGTAGCGAAGAACTTTTGAGAACGAAATAGTGAATACATTCAAACCAAGATAAACTTTATTTTAATCAATATAAGGTTAATTTTAACTAGACGTTATATTAAATTATTAGTGAATTGAAATTAACTTAGATTTTATTAGAAAACAAATAAAATCGTACCTACCGATGGTACGAAACACCTCCATTTTTAAGATTTTTTCTCCTACTATCATTTTTGCACTCCAAAATGGAACAATACGGCATAGCTACGGAAAAATTAATTTACCGTGAGACTAGCGACTCGACGCGATGTTAGCACACGACTGGGATCAAGTAAGCGTAACAGCGCTTATTTGTGGCACGCGTGCCACGCACTTCTTTGCACTTCCACTGTTTTTTCTGTTCCGTGCATCTACCGCACAATATGCACAGGAAATAATGCTATTATTATGAAAAACTTAATAAATATTGCACAAAACACATTGCCTGAACTGGGGTTTGAACCCAGGACCCCATTCTCAGCAGTTGACTTTGCAACAACTATAACATAGGGGCAGTCAAGTCGGAGGATTTAACTCTGTCTTTATAAAAACAAAGCAAAAGTGTTATCTTATGTTTCAAACTAATTTCAGATGAATTGTTTCATCATTTCGTTCAGAGATAGTATACATTGACATTGGTACGTAAATAGTAGTATATAACATTGAGATAAAAGAAAATTGAATAAGTGAATGATATTTTTCCTTTGATAACTGTTTTATCATTCACTTGCCTTCATGACCTTGGATGCTACTAAAATATCTCTATCTATCAAAATAAGATGACATCTAGGATTTACAATGCCAATTAGCGTATCTATCACAAAAATTTTAAGACACCTATGAAGTGTACTGTGTATGACATAATGGGGTGTCAATAATAAAAACTGTAAGCTTAGAAAGTTTGTAAGATTTACTATTATATTTAATTTCAAACCTAGGAGAAGAAATACCAAGTAAATGAAAGGAAATGGTATATTTTTGAAAATTTCCTTAATTTTCAAAGAACTTTTAAATATTTTTTCATCAAAAAATTATTTTGGGTTGTGCCTCAATGACATTACTATGATGATTACATCTACTTAGACTCCTCTTCTTTGGCACTGTTGAAGTAGCCTAAATTGGCTTTACCTTTTAACTGGCAAATAATGTCTTTATTTGTTTAATAGCTCTGCTGATCAAGCTAAAATAGCCAAATAGCTAGATAATAGCTCTTAGTTCAGAAATAACAGCAAACATATTACTCTCAAAAAGGCAATAATAATGATGCTACAGAATTAGTTTTCAGATGAAGCCTAAACTTGCCCATTTATATTATCACAGAATGCTGTGAAACAAACAAACAATATATCCTTTGTAAAAAAAATTACTTCGGTAAAATGTACAGCTTAGAGCATAGATAATCCTATGTTCTTTCTAAGTTTTTCTGAGTTTGTTTCTAAGTTTATCTTAGCCTCTCTACAGGGATTTAAATAACTGAAATATAGAACTAGTGGAACATGAATTAACTTTGTTTTCTGGTAGTAAGACCAACACTTACTTTTGTCAACCACCATGAAGTTGGGATGTCTGTTTTTGTTGATTTCACCGATCCCGCCCAGCAGGAAACCAACGCAAGTGTCCTGGAATCAGTTATACGTTTCTAGTGTAATTATCGCATTACTTGCATGAAAACTTAATGATTTTTTATTTATTTGTCAAACGACATAGCATATTAATTGGTTGCACGATTTTCTTACCTCGTCTCCGATGACGCTGATTAGCTTTCCCTTCATTGCTAGCGCGATCATCGACATGATTAGTGTTTTTCTTGATTTTTATTGTTTTTAAAGAAATAATGTGAACTGTGACAAGAGATCGTCACCTGACTTGAATAGATTTTTTGCAGTGTTCGGTTGGTACGCATGGGACAGATGGTTTTTGTCAAAAACTTAGAGAAAAAAAATCGTTTATTCTAGGTAGTCGTACTGATACCGACTTGTTTTTGTTTTACCGTTTGGTAATGAGTTTCTTAAACACTTTTGCATCCTAGTTTTGCATAAATGAAAGACTTTGTTACTAAAGATAATAATAATGTAAGATACCGAAAATATGCATAAGATATATTCGGGGAAAACAGAGGATTGAGGAAAATGAGGCAAGTTTTTATATGTGAAAGTTGATGGCGATAAGAGTAGGAGAAGACCAAAGAAAGGATGGATGGACTGTGTAAAAAATGCTCTGAAAAGAGGATGAAGATGATGACTTATAGTGTTGCATGGAAGAAAAGAATATGTTGTACCGCCTCGATATAAATTGGGATAAGGCATAAGGGCAAGAGAATAAGGTCGGGCGTTTTTGGGGGACTGTCATAAGTAACTTTGACCGTTGACGTTCGAAAAGTGTTGATTCTCAGTCTAGCTAGTTCATAGACTTATAAATATAGTCTAGTTTGAATAATGACTTTTGATTTTGATTTTGAATGTTTTGAATAAAACACGATTTATAGTCTGATTTTTTTTGTTTTTTGTTGATGTAGTTTCCGAACGAATTATTGCTGTCACAAGAAAACAGCGTTCCAGTTTCACAACTTTAATAACTTTAGTCGTGAGTCTTTGTTTCACCTTTGCAATGCAAATCTTTTATCTCTGTCTCTATGACATTTACTTTCAAGCAAGACACTTCTTTCTAAGTTTTTGTTGTTTTTGTACAAGCAAATCGCACTTCGTAATCGTAACTTTGTTGTAGCACATTGTTTTGTTATGAACAAATTAATAATAGAATAGAATTAAGTTAACGCTAACGCTCAAAATAATGTTGAATATACAACACTACGGTAGTAGTTCTGAGGACGAAGAAGGCAATGAAACCGAGACTATCAAAGGAGAGAGCAACGAAAAGTTACTAGCCCATCTGAAACCAGTTGACACTAACTTCTCCGTAGCTAAATCAATGCAAATATGCGCAGCACCCGTCGTTATGCCTACAGTAAGTATCATTATTTCATAAAGTATCTTTTTGGACATTAATAAAACCATAAAATATCTGGATAACCATGTGTGTGTGATAGTCCACGTATGATTTTACGATAGTTTAGTGGTTTTATGTTTACAAACAAATAAGTTTATTTTATGAGTAATCAATAGTTATCAATTGTATGTCCTATCTAATGCACAATTATTGGTATAAACTAATTTTGTTCTGACTATGTCACACTAATTACATTTTATTCTTTGAATCAGGGTCTTTTAAAACATGTCTTCTGTACATATTATGGGTCTAAAACTGTAATTGTTTTGATATCTGAATATTTTATGTCAACCAACAATGTAAACAAATTAAATATTTCAGTAACAACTACTATTTTTCTATTCCAGAACAGTGATGACACTAGAATACTATTACCAAACAGTCAAGAGTTAATGCATAACCCTAAGTATGAAGAACTCTTTGCTCCCTCATTCGGACCAGAGAATCCGTTTCAAACGCAACAAATGAGGGCTAATAGAAATATGTTATCTGGCTTTGTAGAAAAGGCACATATCAGTGATTTCCAGTTTGAAAATCAGAGGAGAACATTTACAAGTTATGGGCATGCTGTGGACCCGTCTACGGATGGTGATACGGGGAGTGGGGACGCTATAGTAGGTAAATACTGAATGATATATTGCAGAACCTCACTCAAGACTCAAGCATTACGTAAAACTAGTTTCTGCTAATCAAAAGGCTTTAATCTGGTTTTCATAAGTAATGCTTAAGTTTTTCTTTAACACATTACTGAAAATGGCCACTTGGCTTTAACCGATAAAGCCCCAATGGCTCCGAATAGGAGCCCTCGCGGCGCGCGATTCGAAAGTAGTTATCGAATAAAAATGTTTTTTTTGAGATTGAGAGATGACGTTATTGAGCCACGGGCCTGAGCGGTTAAAGCTTGAATGCGACATTAGCCATAATGTTTGCTGCATGTTGCAGTTCCAAAGCATATGAAAGCAGTGGCAGTAAATAGAGAGATAAATGAAAATATTCATGGAAGATCCCTTTCTCTGAAATGAGTTGACTATGAGAACAGAACACTATATACTTACGACTATTTCCAATGGGGGTAGGCAGAAACTACATAACCTGAACCTGTTACAATCCTTACATACACATTTTGCCTCATCCCCATTCCTACATTGGTCATATAAGTACGCCGGTTGTGAGTACTATGCCACGTGCATTGTGTACCTTTCGAAGAAGATCAACAATAGGCTCAGTGGATGTCTTTCTGGGGCAAAAAAGAACATAATGATCAATAAATTATCTCTACTTACAGTATCAGCGATGGTGGCGCCCCCTGAGGAAGCGGTAGGCAAGTCAGTGTTCGAGACAATTAAAAAGAGACCCCTAGACATGAAGAAGAGAACTAAAAATGATAACCCTGAGGATATCACTGGGTTCCTTGGACCCTGGGGAGGATATGTGGGAGAACAGAGGTAGGCAATTTATCTTATATTTTTTTAGCTGAACCTTTGTTTCTTTCAATATTATTTTCCTTCATAATTATTATAACAGTTAGTGATACTTTATTCACATTACAATTATAAGCTAATAAGTCATTTAAATAGAACTGAAACTGCTAAGTAACTATTCAATTAAGAAATCAGCCAATATTATTTGTCTTATGCACTTTATGGTTTTTTGATATTTTTTATTATTTGTGCTCTATTTATTATATTTTAGACCCTTTAGAGATTTATAGGATTATCATCCTTTCTTAGCTAATGCTTGTCTATAATGTTATTGTGAAAGAATCCTACATGTTAAATGTCAAGTAAAAATAAGTAAATACATAAAAATATTTATATGTATACATAAATAATAAAATAATTAAATAAATAATAAAACCGGCCAAGTGCAAGTCGGACTCGCGCACGAAGGGTTCCGTACCATTATCTTAAAAAATGGCAAAAAAAAAACACGTCTGTTATATGGAAGCCTCCTTTAAATATTTACTTTATTCTGTTTTTTAATATTTGTTGTTACAACATAAATACATCGTCTGTGAAAATTTCAACTGTCTAACTATCACGGTTCATGAGATACAGCCTGGTGACAGATGGACAGATAGACGGACAGCGGAATCTTAGTAATAGGGTCCCGTTTTACTCTTTGTGTGTGGAACCCTAAAAAGAGATTTTAAAAATGAATGCTACTAAAATAATAGTTGCTTAGACTGTATAAAGGCCAACTTTTTGTTAGACTGAAAACTAAAACTGACAAAAAGGCAGCTTACTTACAAAAAGTTGGTGTTCATCATGAATTGTATGTGGTCCAACATCATAATAAAATGCATGTATTCAATCAAAATCACAGAATATGTTTTGTTTATAATTAGCCGTCCACCCTCCCGATGGGTTTCCCTATCAACAAAAATGTAAAAAATTCCATACAAACTTACATATTTAACCACCTCTAGTGAAGAAAGAAGTAAATTTTTCTAAAAATTAAAACGAACAATATTTTGAGATCTATGGAAAAAAGTGGTTCAAATTGCGGTATGTGATAGGATAGCTGAATATACGGTGTATCGACCCCTTAATGTTGGACCACTATTTACGCCCCACCGTGTATATACAAGGTGTCGTGTTGCATCCTCGTCAAATTCAAGGAGGTAGCAAGGAGGTATGCTAATGATTCTCGATACGAAACAATAATAAAATAAGTAGTCTATTTTTGCCTTTCTAATTTTCGGAAATCAGCATGTGTGGGACACGCATGTTAAAACGCGGCCAATGTGATACCGCACTGTAACTGCCCTTTTGAACTCTAGTGCTTCTAGACTCAGCGATTAGGCTGTGTTGTGTCAGTCGGTAAATTTAAGAATTTTAAGGTAGATCTGCAGTGGTAGCCCGCGAAATTCAAAATTTCTTACATTTTTTGCAATTTACAGGTCATTGTCTGGTCAAATTATGTTTCGCATCTCATGATGACATCTGTCTTAGTTACATTTGTTCCCTTTGAACATTGTTCTTAGTGAAAAAATTTATGTATGAGAGATGTATTCATTATTTTAATGATTATAATTCTGTAAATACATAGTTGTTATGGAAGCGAATTATATTTTGGTCAAGTTACAACCTGAGACAGTCACCATACACCTTAAATAGATGTGCGTCTTATTTTTGCAGAGTAAACAATTTTTTTTTTCAATAATAAAAATTTGTTATGCTTTCAGGGTGATGAGGCCAGAAGGTGACGAGGCTAAACAATTACAAGAGATTGTCGCCAAGAGACAAAAGAAAGGCAAAGTTGATGATGACAAACCTTTGGAGGAGAAATCTATATTCCATAGTGAGTTATAACATTTATTACATGCCTTGAACACTGTCTTTGATGTTAACAATATAATAACAAAAACAGATGAGATACATAGTTTTTTCAACCACTACTGTCTAAAATGTTCTGTCTGTCTGTCTGTCTGTCTGTTTGTTCCTGCTAATCTCCGAAACGGCTGGACCAATTTTGACGGAACTTTCACTGGCTGATAGCTGATGTTATAAGTAGTTTTATTTTAGGAAAAGCCACGCGGGGGAAACCGTGAGCAGCAGCTAGTAATTTATAACACTTAATTTCCACCGGATGAGTCGTATATTTCCAATGTATAAAGTAATCTTTCAGAAAGTTTTATTTCATACCGATCCGACCGAGTTTTTTTTTTGTGCCGATTCCCTTGTTCACAAACTAAACTAAATTTAAGTTTAATTTAATTTAAGTGCATCTTTTTCTTTCTATTTCAAGAAGAGGACAGAAGATACATTTTAGTTTAGTACTGTCAAATTAATCAGCGCCTGACACTACTCCATACAAGTTTAGACGTGATTAAATACCTTGCCAACTAAAATTACGTCAATTTACGTCAAGCGCTGATTAATTTGAAAGGACTAAACTAGAATTTCTCTGTCCTTTCTTAAGGGGACTACAGGACCTAAACGCAAATTTTGTAAGTTTTATAATGCCTAAAAGTATAAGATCCGCTGCAGTAAACAAAATCAGAAAAATATATGATATTCTTCAGAATATATGCTAGGTAGATAGTGTGTTGAAAACATAATACAACTAATTTGATACGATAGAAAAAATCACGAAGATTCCTCTAAAAATGTCTTATAACGATTAAAAACCATACTAATATACGTGCAATCATTCTAATTTTTTGTCAGATTATTCTACAAGCAACATATTAGCAAAATAGTGTTTTATTTTTTTTATCTATAGCTTTTTGTAAATCGATAATTGCTTCATATTTTGCAATAAATTACCAGCGTTCTGTCATCGCGCTTCTCTTTCTTTTCTATGCAGTCCGACAGTGACCGCGCTTTAGGTGTTGTCGGCCTCAGAAAGAAAAAGATGCACTGAACTTAAATTTAGTTTAGTTTGTGAACAAGGGAATCGGCACCAATATGTATTATAAAATTCTCCTAAGCAACATTTTTCTGTCTTCGTCTGTTTCAGTTGACAACCCGACGGACTACCAGGGCAGGTCGTGGATCGCTCCGCCGCGCAGTGAGACGCAGCTGCGAAGCGACACGCCGCCCGATAAGTGCTTCCTGCCTAAGGTATGCTTTTATCATCCTGACAACTAGATGTGGTAGGTAAACTTAGTAGACATTTCTATGGTCTATTATTTTATTTATATGCAGTAGCAGCCCGGAGTCTGGAATTGTGCCCGGTTGGTGGCAATAGGCTGGCCCCCTATTACATGGGACTTAAACATAACTGACCATAATGTGGTTGTAAATATAGGTACACCTCTGCCGCACCCATTGGGGAAAACTGTCGTGATGTTATGTACATGACATGCAGGCTAATAGATTTTTTTAAAAACTGCCTCATGAGTAGAGATCGCATATTCGGATGCTTATTCACTTAAAGTTGAGATGTTGGCTAATATGGAATGCGCTTTTGTATCGCAAAATCCCGCGGCTCTGGGAATACAAATTTAGGTTTCTGATTATAGAATCGAATGTATATTAACTTACTTTCAAATGTTAGCAAATGGAATGCACTTTTGTATCGATCGTAAAAATCCCGCCCGCCATTCCCGAATCGACAAATTTTATGTTTTTTCTGACTACATATGTAATTGGATGCATATGTACCTACCTAATATTATGATGTAAAGTAGGTAGAAACATTAATTTTAAATAAATATGCAATCCAATAATCCCGGTTTTTTTTAAATAAATATTTTTGTAGAAGTCGCTTCCATACTATAAACCGGACTAGTTATGCATTCCCGTTGTTCGTGGCCTCTTTAAAAAAAAAAGATTTTTAAGAAAGCGCTTCCATACTTTCATAGCGAAAAATTAATTTTAGGTAAATATGCATCCGAATATCCGATCTCTGCTCATGAGTGACTCTAAAGTTTGTAAAAATTAGTTACTGTTACAAATAAATAGCTTTACATAGGAAATTCTATTCAATATTATTTCCAGGCTCACATCTACACCTGGAAGGGTCACACGAAGGGCGTGGCCACAGTGCGCTGGTTCCCGGGCACTGCGCATCTCATGCTGTCTGCAGGCATGGACTGCAGGGTCAAGGTAATGTATTCACTTATTGTTGGCGACGCATAACATACTCGCTTGATACTCTTTTGGTTTTACTATTTAATATTTTTATCGTCGTTGACAACTGTATGGTTTATCTGTTTTTTTTTGTATGGCATATTTAATCTTGGCATCCCTTTTATTTTTTGGTAGCTCCTAGTAATTTCACAATCCACATTTGGTCCTTCGAGTCCACATTTCTTTGGTCCTTCGAGCCGGATAATGTTTAAAATCACAACAGGCCACCACAACAAGGAGTCCTGACATGGTCAATGGCGCGTCAAGAACCAATGTTGACGAAGCTTAAATATTCCTTTTAAAACTCTTTGGTTTTACTATTTTATATTTTTATTGTCGTTGACAAATGTGTTTATATATGACGGAGAAGTTACGTCTCGCTCGTTATCATCAGCCATATTTTCACTACTGTGGGCGTACAATGGGAAGTGTTGGTTATTGCACAATAGAAAAACCGTTTGCAATTTAAATCAAATTATAATTTACGATAAAATAATCACACTGGCTATTCACACACTGTAGGTACACGATACAACTATACGGAACGCGCGACAGTTTCTAAACGTGTTCACTTCTGGAACACGTTTAGAACTTCCGCCTCCGACAGACTGCTTATCTCAAGTCAAGCGTTATGTTGTATTCATATTTCATATTCATGAATTAAATTTTCAAATTCATAAATTAGTCAAACGAGTGACTAACGTATTTCCGACATAATTATATATATATATATATATTTTCTGTCAAAAAATCTTAGAAAAAATACAGCCTTTTTATTTTGGTTTGGCTCCTAGCAAATTCTCAATCCACACTTATGTTATATCTTTTTGCTATTATTTGTACTTGTTTCTTGAAGATACATCGTATAAAGAGCGCCTATGTTTTAAATAAGAAATTATTGAAAAATAAAAAGGTCCTTTAGGAATTTCTATCAAAGTGAGTGCAATATCAGCTCAAATCAAATTGAATCATCTTCCTGCCGAAAAATAAATAACTTACTTATGACCCCCAATTAACTCAAATGCCAGTTCATTTTCAAGGTCCATTTAAGAATATAAGTGACTCTCTGTTTCAGATATGGGAGGTGTACGGCGACCGTCGCTGCATACGAACATACTTCGGGCACCGGCAAGCGGTACGAGACGTCAACTTCAACAACGCCGGAGATAAATTCGTATCAGCTGGTTAGTATTTACTTATGGGAAGCTAATTATGGTGGAAAACGTGACGTACTGTGCATTTTGAACTCTATTTCTTAATTACTAGAGTCCAGAGATCATGCTTACTATTACAGTAATACTGTTTAAGTTATGCGCCTCGGCAGTCATCGTCTCCGCAGACCTTTGCTCAACGAAGTGCCAGCCCGTGCCGTAGCTGAGCCCGTAGTTTTAAATTCCCCTGATAATAATAAATATCCAGCTCTGATCCAGCCTGTCCCACCTGCTGTCCTCCCCCAGCGACGCCTTAAGCCGAGGTTCGTACCCCACAGGGGGCGCCCTTAGCGTGCAGTCGCTTAGTAACATAAGAAATTCACCCCTGGCTGGAGACTTTGAGTTTGCTTAAGGCAGCCACAGGATAGTCCGGTTGAGAAGTCACGACCTCTCAAAGTCAACTACAAGATGCCATACAAAAAAAAAAACAGTCATTGTGTATTCGTCTAACTTCAGCAATACAAAAGCGCCATGATGATGTATTCTAAATAGAACTGTTACAACATTAATACCCGGTTACTGGAACTAAGAAAACCAACTGTGTGGGAATTAAACTCATGTCAAGTGATCTTATTGGCTGTTCATAATTCAGTCAACAAATCACAACAATTTACACGCTTTTGCCAATTTTTTTTTGTATTTTGTGTTTATTGTCGTTCCAGAAACTGGGTGTAAATTTTGTTTTTAATAATGGTTTGGGAAATTACAATGGGTATAAACCTCTTATGCTAATCTACTTAAGACGCTGACAACACCTAAACCACGGTCACTATCAGATTGCATAGAAAACAAAGAGAAGCGCGATGACACAACGCTTGTAACTTATTGCAAAATATGAAGCAATTATCTATTTACTCAAAATTGGGTTGAGTAATCGAAAATAAAAAAACAACCAAGTTCTGTATTCAAATAAGACGTTCTTGTTATTAATTAAATACGTAATGTATGTTGATATTTAATGCAGATATTTTGGATTAGAACTCAAAGTCTCTTACCTTGAGTTCTAATCCAAAATATCTGTTAGTTTAACGTTAGTTTGTATCGAGGTTTTAATTCAAAGCGTGTTTTGGTAACAACCAAGTTCTGGGAAATATGTTCAAAATTAACATATATTTTTTCCGCTACCACAAACTATATAGATTTGGCAATTTTTTTTCTTAAGAGAAGCCTATTTTTGTCAATTGGGTCTTGTCAGCGCCTTAATACAAATTTTAAATTCATTCATTCACTGACAGACAACATGAAGTTTTACACAAGAGTTCCTTATACAGGGTCAAATTACATTAGCCAGCGAAACTGTGCAGACGTGATGGGTATGGGTGGCTTTAACTAAACCAGATAAAATAAAAAAAAAATAGTTTTTTTTTGGTCAATGACATCTGGTAGTGTTGTTACTTGAAGTACGAGTTGATAAAATCTGTTTTCTTTTATTTTATCGTGTTAAGGTATCGATACCAATGACGTCTGTAAATTTTACGCAAAAAAAAACAGATTTTTTTTAAACTGATATTTCAAGCGACCACATTATAATTTGCGGTCGGTCACAAAATCTGGTTAGTCCCTCTCCAGTCCCGCTATGCCCGTATAATACCTACTAAAAAGTTCCGCTATGCACGAAATTCTTCGATTCTACGTAAACAATAGAATGTACAGAAGGAAAGAAAAGTGTTTGAATTCAAGTTAAAAATTTTATAGCGCTATTCGTATCCACGTAAGCGTCTTTTGGTTAAAGTTTTGTCTCGTCGACCTCCGTCCTGTTTTAATATATATTTAATGATGATTCAAGAATAGGATAATATATTTACATACTAGGTTTTCTTAATTTACTTTTATTAGTATAATAGTTAAATAAAATATTACACTGAAACAGTTTTCTTCATCACTGTTCGCGAATGTGATTTCGTGCATAGAGAAACTTTTTAGTAGGTAATTTACGAGTCGGGCGGGACTTTTAGCGGGACTAGAGCATAGGGACTAACTGCAAAAATCATTTTTTTTTTGTTTTATCATGTTACCCAGCGAAACTCCGCAGGTGTTAGGCCGGGTTTCCACTGACGCGGAGCGGGGCGGAGAGGAGCTTAGCGGTGCACGAATTGACCAATCACTATGCTCGAAATCTCCGCTCCGTAGATTTCGAGCACTGTGATTGGCCAATTCACGGTCCGCTCCTCTCCACTCCGCTCAGCTCCGCGTCAGTGGAAACGCACCCTTATGGGTATCTAACCCATAACGTCTGAGGAGTTAATTTGGGATGAAAGTTTGTACGGAGGTCCGTCATTTTAGTCGATGGGAAGTCCCATCTCCCCTCGGCTTGTCAGCTAATAGTCCCCCGCCCGCAGCCTACGACCGCTACATCAAGCTGTGGGACACGGAGTCGGGCGCCTGCGTGTCGCGCTTCACGTCGCGCAAGGTGCCGTACTGCGCCAAGTTCAACCCCGACGAGGACAAGCAGAACCTGTTCGTCGCCGGCACCTCCGACAAGAAGATCATCTGTGTGAGTGCGGCTTTATATACATAGGAAACGAGGGTGTGAAGTAAATAATTATCATAACATACCATCACGCCTTGTTTCCCCGAAGGGTTGGGCAGAGATATGTTGGAATTTGAGGATTTCTTACCTGGGTGTTCCAACTGACACCACCACGCGGTAGTGCAGAATGTTTCAAGTTAAAGGTTAGATTGAATGAGAGGGTGAAATCAATTAGGTATTATTATCACAGCAAGCACACACTTATTCAATAAATTATTTATAATAATTTATTCACTTTAAAAACACTTTTTTATATTGACAAAGTTCAAACACACGTCAACGAGTTGTAGCTAGGTAACCATTCTAATTTATTCTTTTTGTTTATGGCCTGCTACAAACTCTTATAGCAGTATTATTATAATATGACTTCACAGTGGGAAAGTGATGGAGCTATACAGGACTTATAGCTCGATCTCTTTCTCACGCAGAAGTAATATTGAAATAATACTGCTATAAGAGGTGATGGTTACCCCCCTGTAGTACACCCACATTTCACCAATTTGAAAAAAATAAAATGTCAATTAATAAGCGATTTTGAAAGCTATCGTAGCGGATTGGCTTCTGTAGAAAGTATTGGGACTATTTTCAAATATATTATTTATTTATTTAAACTTCATGCACACTCTGCCTAGCCTTTTCCCAATGTTGGGGTCGGCTTCCAATCGAACTGGATGTAGCTGAATACAGATATTCTATTTCACGAAGTCCGTTCGGCTTTGATTGTAGTAGTGACGTATCCCGACAAGCGCGCTTGTGTGTGTAAAAGTAGGTAACGTTAGCAAAAAAATCTGATATATATTCAAGTCGAGATTTAATAATCTAAATAAAATTTTGGTTTTAAAAGTATATACATTTTGTAAATAAATTAGATTAGGTTGCAATAAATACAAAAATATTAAGAATATGTAGGCATTTAATTAAGCATTGGTGTTACAGAATGGAAACGAAACAAGTAGGACTATTCAGTATTTTCAATCACTATCAGATACATTTTCGTTTTCCGATTCCGTTTTGCTGTCGTCAGAATCATCTTGTACATTGATTATAAATTCAAAATCGAGATCAAAATATTTCAAGTAGTCTTTTTCAATTTTTTCAACATGAGCACAAGTTTTTTGCCACGTTTCACTGCTAACTTGGCCCAAACTTTCATTGATCAGTCTTTCCGTATTCGTCATGTTTTGCTCGATATTTTTAGATGCGACATAATTTTTAACGATCCCCCAAATATTTTCAATCGCATTTAATTCTGGGTGATAAGGGGGAAGGCGTAAGACATCAAAAACCTTGCTTTTTATAAAATCGTCAATCTTGTAGATTACGTGTTGGGCGTTGTACTTCTTTATTGTGTCGTACAATTCCAATTTAAGAAGAGATTCATCAAATGCTATACCCTTATCCCTGAGCCATTGCTGCATATCGGCTTTCTTTGTAGTTTGCGTCGGTAGTCGTTCAGCCCGTGTGTTGTGATAAGATGCATTGTCTAAGACAATGACAGAGCGCGGAAGTAAATTGGGTAGCAACTTTTCATTTAGCCATTTTACATAGTTATCATAGCTCATATTTGAATGATAATCACCAGCTGTTGAGTTGGCCTTATAAACCAAGGAAGCATTTTCAATAAAACCATCCTTGGTTCCCGCGTGCACTAAAATAAAGCGAGTGCCTGTGCTAATTTTTTTTTAAAACGGAGTTCTTTCCTTTTTTTTTGCCCAGGTGTTGTTTCGCACGTGTGTCGAAAGGACGTAGCTCTCATCGGTGTAGACAATGGGCCGACTTTGAGAGCGGTACTCTGTTATTTTTTTTAAATATTTTAAACGCCACATTTGTATATCATGACGCTCCGTCAAGACTTTACGGTTGTTCTCTGTTTTGCGCCACTTGTAACCTAATTTCAACAGTAACTTGCGAACAGTTTCTAAACAACCTTCGAATCCGATTTTTTCATTCAATGCTGTTCTTAACTTAGCTAATGTTGGAATTTCTTTATGGACAATATGGAAATCTTGTACAGTACTGCGAACCACATCGGCTGTAAAATTATCTATATCCACTTTATTATCTCGCTTTCTCCTTTTCTTCATAGGTGAAGTGAATTTTGATGTAGTGGATGGCAATTCCTTCTCTTCTTTTAATATTCTTTGAATTGTTTTTTGGCTCACACCCGTAGCTTCAGCTGTACGGCGTGTAATGTCTCGTAAATGAGACAAATCACAGTTGAGTTCCATTAATGATTTTGTAAATTCATATTCTTCTCGCAGAAAATGATAAACACTAGCTATCATGTTTCGACCCTAAAACAAAATGTAATCAAAATAATTAAGTAATATAAACATTTTATAACACAAAAAAACATTCATTTTATAAATACTTCTATTGCTATATTAAGTATCTTTGTATAACATTTTAATTGAAAACGTATAAATAAATATTACCTCACTATGGACAACTCTTCTTCGTTTTGTTGCCATGCTGACCTTACTCCGTGAAACAATTTGGCGCGAACTAAAAACCACTACTGATCCGGACCGTGTCCCGATCGACACTGAGCGCTCTCGAGGTTACGCACACAAAAACAATGTGCATGTGCACGCTTGACAACATTCATAGCCAAACGGACTCCGTGACATAGAACATCTGTACTAGTATTTTACAAGTAGCGACTGCCTATCTGACCTCCACAACCCAGTAACTGGGTAGTACGATACCCCTGGGAAGACTGCTTGTCAGAATTTCGGGCTTCTGACGACGAGTAATGACTGTCAAAGATCCACGACAGCCGGAACCAACAGCTTAACGTGCTTTCCGAGGCACGAAGGGGTCTTGGTATGTAAAGATGGTCACCCATCCACGGACCAACCGCGGCAAGCGTAGCTTAACCTGATGAATCGACCCGTGCGGCTGTTATTACTTAGCCACGAGCTGCTCCGTTATTTATTAAAACTTAATGCATAAGTAAAAATACTGTAAAAGGCGCATTTAATGCCTGAAGCATTTTCTACCAGTCAACCTTAGTGCAGAGATAAAATATGACCGGTCACAGGTGCAATATTAAAGATAGATACTTAATTCGAAAATAATTGTAAAAGATTAGGGCCCACTGTTCGCACAAAAATGGTTCCTTGGAGAAGAAAATGCTTATTTTATTCGACGTGCATACTACTTTAGTTTTATTAAAGGGTAACTGCTATAGTAACTGGCCACTCATAACAAAATAGGTAGACACAAGGTAATGTGAAGTAAAATAAAAATACAATAGGTACAGTTATATTTTTTGTCCTTTTCATTCATGGGCTTGCTTGCATTACCTTGTTTCAACCTCTTTTGTTATGAGGGGCCAGTTACTATAGAAGTTACCCTGTGTGGGCAAGTGAGTTACTAACTTGCTTTCTTGGTGTTGGTTTGGTTATTTCGAGAGGATGAACGAAAAGCGACTAACAAAATGTATTTACATGGCTGATGTGAGTGGAAATGCCGGGAGGGTCGCCCAAGCAGGTCATGTAGTGACCTCATTGGTAATGTTCTTCAGAGAGGTCAGGTGTGTAGTACTTGCAACCGGCGTGCGTGTATGACCAGAGGTATGAACGTAAACGAAGCAAAAGGTGTATGTAAGGAGCGTAGCAGGTGACGTTTTGTAGTTTCTGCCTACCCCCATGGGAAGAAGGCGTGAGTATACAGAAACTCACGCCTTCTATGTATGTGTATGTATGAGTTACTAACATACATTCATCTAAAATCTAAACTTTCGAAAATTATCTCCAGTTTCTAAAACCCAAATTGATGTCAACCTATGTTGCTATTGGGTATTATTTCAAACAACAGCTAGCAAGAGGTTAGCTCTGCTGCAGGCTTAGCACGAAAACTGTAGATAAGCGTTTTGTCGACGGAAGAGTACACAGAAATGACGTTTCCGGGTAGACAGTTGACAGACCGAGAAATATATTTCTCAGTAGAAAACTGTCAACTGCACTGTAGAATAATAGAAGCGTCATGGTAAGCCTGCTGGTATTTCGCGGGAAGGTACCATAGGGTTACCGAGACCCCTGGCAACACAGACAACGGAAGGAACACGGGCGGGTTTTAGTCAGTAAGAGTTTGATACACCCTCCCGCTCGGGAGAAGTTATTTGCTGATTACCCATCCAAAAAAATAAAAAAAAAAAGCCTGGTGTTATTATGTTTTTGTTTGCCCAACAGTGGGACATCCGTAGCGGTGAGATAGTTCAAGAGTACGACAGACATTTGGGCGCCGTCAACACAATCACGTTTGTGGATGAAAACAGAAGATTTGTTACCACTTCAGATGACAAGAGCCTCAGGGTATGGGAGTGGTGAGTACAACAGACCATATTATTTTGATACGGATGGAAAGGTTACTATAGTCTGTTTAAAAAGTACCTGATGAAAAGGTAAACAAATGGATCAGAAAACGTACCTGTGGATGCCAATTCCTAATGCATTCACAATGGTAATGTTTTCCCATTGTTTGTCTTATCTGTTTTAGTATATTCGTGTATTTTTGTGTATTTATTAGGTCTTATATTTATGTATAATTAGGTCCCCCTGGATAAACCAGGGATCCCCAAACTATTTACGGTGTAACTTTTATTCTTGCCTTGCCTTGTGGCATGACACAGACACAGGCAATTAAATCGCGGTGTAAATCAGTCCCGGGAAGACTAAAATAAATAATTAATAATTACAGGTGCGATGTTGTGTTATGTAAACGTACGGAAGTCGCATTGGCCAATTTTTAACTAACTAACTGATCAACTTTAAACCTAACATACAAGAAAGAAAGAAAAAAACGTTAATTGGCATTACAGCAAAAAAAAAAAAACTCCTTTTAACTAATAAAAAACAGAAAACAATTACGATAATGCCAAAAGGGCCTCAGCTCAGCATAATGTCAGATGACACACAAGGTGTTGGTACATCTTTCTGACGCTGATTTTCAGCTGCAACCCACGAGTGCCATACGCTAGAATAATAAACACATAGGGAAGTGTGGGCCCGCTTTTTATTAATTAAGAGGTTAAATTAAAGGTAATTATAAAAAAGCTCATACAAAATAAAATAAAAGATTGGTTGTCTGTAAATTCGGTTTACGGACGATAATTTTATGTGATATTTTAACTAGAGAGAGATGCGTCACAAGCCGAACGCTTAGGCCGATCGTGCCTCTCTATCGCTAGTTCCGCGCTCTCGCTTGCACGCTCGGCTCAGGCGGAACGTGACACTTTTTCGTGCGTGCAGCCGGCGTTCATCGATTTATAAGACGTAATCACGTCAAAAGTTGTGACATACATGTGTGCGTGTATGTCTTGTGTTGTTTGATGAAAAACTAAAATAAATACGCAATATCTGTGTATTACCTACATCAAAATTCTATAAATAGAAAGTACCTACGCAACAAGACTTGTGATGTGATACTAATTTTGTCTCATCACGGTTACTGGCTATAGCTAAACGCATGATTTTAATCTTAATTTACGGAAACTAAGGTAAATATCATTAAATAATAACAGCAGTGGTGGCCCAGTGGTGACGGCCGTGACTTACGAGCTATACGTCGTAGGTTCGAACCCAGACAGGCGCTTTACTTTGTGTAAATAATTTCATTACCACTGCTCTCAAAACGGAGAAGGAAAACATCTTGAGAAACGGGCATGTGTTAGATCACGAATTCGAAGACATGTGACATCTACCAACCCGCACTGGGCCCGCGTGGGGGTTTACGGCCCACTGCCTCTCACAGAGAGGAGGCCTGTGTCCCAGCAGTGGGAACATAGGCTGATTATGTAACGTAAATATTACAATAAATTACAAAAGTTGCTGTGTCATAGTGATGTTTTACTATCCATAAATAAAGTTTAATTTTTGCATTCTCTTTTGAAACAGTGTTTTTTTTTATTGTATTTAAATTTGTTGAATGCAAAAGTCATGGTTATTTTCAATTCCTCTAACAACAATACACAATTATTTGTAAAGGTATCAATATTATCGCAATTTAGTATTTTAAACACCTACTACTGGTATTTTTATCTAAGAATACACGGATTTGCTAAGCAGTTAACTACATGCACCTAGAATAAAATTACTATACCGAAATAGGTAAAAAAACAATTAAAAATAAAGCAATGACAGATAAATTAATTATGTGATAGGTACCTACATGATGCTCACAATATTTACAAACATTGTAAAAGTTTTCCTAAAAATAATAAATAAAGTAATAGGTCAGTGTGTGAGTTAAAGTAATCACAGAATTTAAATTCAACATTGATTTATTATTTGTATCAAATAATAAATTGTACAATTAAAATAGCAACCAGTTTGATTTTGTCTAGACTCTAGATTGTCCTATGGAGCTGGACCAGCATGTTTCCAAGCATTCTTATCTTGGATATAATCCTCTTATTTGTAATTTGCTTGTTTACAAAGTGTATTTTTAACATGAGTTTTAAATTTTCTTTCATTTAATTGAAACGTGTTAAATAAGCCCAAAAACATATGAACGTGTTTAGGTTCAAGCACGCGTTTCCATTATTTAAAACCAACTGTCATATTTGCTGATTAATGATCATAACGTGCTTTACAAATCGAAACGAAGTTGGTGGTATATTGGTGCCTATTCCCTTTTTCACAAACTAAACTAAATTTAAGTTCAGTGCATCTTTTTCTTTCTATTTCATTAAGAAAAGGACAGAAGATAAATTTTAGTTTAGTCCTGTCAAATTAATCAGCGCCTGTCACTACTCCATACAAGTCTAGACGTGATTAAAAACTTGCCTACTAAAATTACATCAATATACGTCAAGCGCTGATTAATTTGACAGGACTAAACTAAATTTTATCTTCTGTCCTTTTCTTAATGACATAGAAAGAAAAAGATGCACTGAACTTAAATTTAGTTTAGTTTGTGAACAAGGGAATCGGCACCAATGGCGTGTGCTAGCTAACATATGGCAAGTAATTTAATTTAATGTAATGTTTTGTGTTTCGTAATGTTAATTACTTTGCATACGACTTGTATAGAATCAAGTTTTATAACTAAACAGACAGGTGTGCTGCTGGGGAGTTTGTTGCGCCACTTCTTCTTCCCAGCTAAAGCACCAGGAAGTGGTGAAGGGCCGGCGTTTTTTGGCGACTGTCATACGTATTTTTGACATTCGAAAAGTGCTGATTCTCAGACTAGTTTGAATAAATGACTTTTGATTTTGATTTTGAAACACCACAAGTGAACTTCGTCTGCTTACTAAAACTTACTGAATATTTTTGTACTTACCGCATAATATTTACTTAGTTTTCGTGATACAGTGTTCCGCTTTTAGGGTCCCGTAGTCACCAAGGAATCCTTATAGATTCGTCATGACCGACTTGTATGACATTGAGTTCGTTGTTGCAAAACTTGATAATTATCTCAGAATCTGAATTATAGTTGTTAGTTTTAATCAGATTCTAGTGATGGAAATGGTAATAAACCGCACCCTAGGGTGCGGTTTATTACCATTTTGAGGGATGAAACCAATTGATTTCAGGTAATGATAACTATTTGATGACACGATTGGTCCAGTACTTAAATAAATCCCATTTAATTAAAAGTCTAAGCTCACGTACGCCACGAGCATCTCAAAGAGATCACACACGTCAGCACAAGTGCAGGGGTACACTCGCGAAGGAGGAGGCGGGACGGTTGAGGGAAAGGCACGTTTCTCGCCCTCTCGCCCCTAGCCGCCGCAGGAGACGCCCTGGGCGTCGGGAATCTCGGGCGGATTTCCGGCCACCGTAGGCGCGGGCTTGCGGACGGTGAGCAATGGGTAGCTCACCGTCCGGTAAGGACCAGGCCCGGGTCGGCGGCGCGTCGTATTCCACGCGCGCCTCAAAGAGATGTCGTCAGCACAAAAGTAGGGGTCCACTAGGGCCGATGCCTGCCGGGGTCGCGGGAAGGTACTTATGGGTCACCGAGGCCCCCGCAACACAGGCAACAGGAAGGAATACGGGTGGGTTTTAGTCAGTAAGAGTCTGACACACCCTCCCGCTCCGCCCAGAGCGGGAGAAGTTATTGAATGACTTCCCATCCTCAAAAAAAAAAAAAAAAAGGGGTACACTAGGGCCGATGCCTGCCGGGGTCGCGGGAAAGTCCGAAAGGGTTACCGAGGCCTCTGGCAACACAGGCAACGGAAGGAACTCGGGTGGGTTTTAGTCAGTAAGAGTCTGACACGCCCTCCCGCTCCGCCCAGAGCGGGAGAAGTTGTTTGATAATTTCCAACCCAAAAAAAAGCCCACGTTAGCACGGCCGTAAAAATATCCCGGCGGGATTTTATCGCGCATTGGATTTTCAACTCTCGATGTGGAGCCGAGCGTTGAGAATTTAATAGAGTGCATCCCAGCGCGTCGAAAAGACACACTGTTGGATTTTCAATTCTCGGCGCTAAGCAGAGCGTTGAAAATCCAGTGTGCGCCAAATCGCCGCGGGAAAACATAGTTCATGCGTACCTGGGCTTATGTGATTGGGAATTTAGCCTAATTCTAGAGACCACCGCGGCGCCCAAAACCAAAGAGTAAAGATTTACAATGTCATTTACAATTTTAAGTCATTGAAAATATTATATCTTCTTTTTAATTTTGCTTTTACATTATACATTTATTGTTGTCTTCTTTTTAAAAGTGTTTACTATTATTATTTTTAATGTTATCATTCTTATAATCTCCAAACAAATGAATGAACCACGTGTTTTCTTTCACAGGGACATACCAGTCGACATGAAATACATAGCAGACCCCTCAATGCACTCCCTGCCAGCGGTCACCGTGTCACCGAACGGCAAATGGCTGGCCTGCCAGTCCATGGACAATAAAGTGATAGTCTTCAGCGCCTTAAACAGGTTCAAGATGAATAGAAAGAAGACTTTCAGTGGACATATGGTGGCGGGATACGCTTGTTCTGTTGACTTCTCGCCTGATATGAGGTAAGGATTTTTTTTATATATTGAACTAGGTTTTGGCTCCGATTTCTTCCGTGTTGATGTTGAAAACGTACTTGCAGTGACCGGCGGTATGGTCTGTCCCACAGTATTTGCTGAAAATGTAAAAAAAAGGATCAGAAAACGTACCTGTGGAACCAATAGATGTTTTTCATTTGACAATTTTAATTTGTAACCTCTATTTTCGTCAATGATTTTTTAATTACAATTTAAAAATGTTACTATATTCAATACGGATATCCGGCGAAAATATTATCCGGATATCATTCATAATCAAAATATTTTATTTCACATAAACTTACATGGGCACTAAACTTATGAAACGTCAGAAGCTAGGTGCACGGTTCCAATTGGTCGTTTCCTATGGAGAAGAGCCGGCAAGAGCCTCCACGCTTACTATTTATAAAATAATTGGCTTTTACGATGTTTTAGAATTACAGTGTTAATAGGTATAGGAGGACACTAGGCCTGTCAACAAGTACCAGGTCTTTAACAAAATAGAAAATTGTGGACAAATCTACGGTCTATTATGCCTACAACGTTCTCATATTTACAAAATATAAAATAATTAATGTAAAATATTAATAAGATTACATAACATAACGCCTTGTTTCCCTGAAGGGTTGGGCAGAGGTGTACCTTTAGTACACCCACATTTCGCCAGTTATGTTTTAAGTCCCATGTAATAAAATTATAAAAATAAAAAAGAAACCAAAAATTCGGAGACAATAAATGTGAATAGAATAGAATATAATACTCTTTATTATGTACACCATAAAAAATATAGATATAAGTGTAGAAATTTTACATAGGGTGACACAATAGGCGGTCTTATAGCTAAAAGCGAACTTTTAAAGACAACCTTTGGATGGATTGAGGTCAGATAGGCAGTCGCTCCATGTAAAATACTGGTATTCAGCTGTATCCGGTAAGACTTTAAGTCGACCCCAACATAGTTGGGAAAAAGGCTAGGCAGATGATGATGAACCTTTGGATGGATTAAAGGGCGAAGGCTACATAAACATGGCAGAGACGCAGGAACAGTTAGACCAGATGCTGCACAGCCTAAATGGAGCCTCTGAAAAAAGAAAGAATTGACGAAGTTTTCCAAACGCTGCCCGCGTTTGGAAAACTTCGTCAATTCTTCTCATCGCCAATCCCGCAGTGTTTGAAGACTAAGGTCTTCAACCAGTGCGTCCTGCCCGTTATTACATACGGTGCCGAAACGTGGACACTGACAGTCGGGCTGTCCACAAATTAAAGGTCGCTCAGCGCGCCATGGAGCGGGCTATGCTCGAAGTTTCTTTGAAGGATAAGTGCAGAAATGAAGTTATCCGGAAGAGAACCGGAGTTACCGACATAGCCTGCAGAGTCAGCAAGCTGAAGTGGCAGTGGGCTGGCCATGTGTGTCGAGGGACTAATGGTCGGTGGAGCAGTCGAGTCCTGGAGTGGAGACCGCGTATCGGAGCGTAGTGTGGGACGCCCCCCAGCTAGATGGACCGACGACCTTAACAAGGTGGCTGGGACAGACTGGATGCGGAAGGCGGAGGACAGGGTGTTGTGGCGCAGCCTGGGAGAGGCCTATGTCCAGCAGTGGACTGCTATAGGCTGAGTTGATTGATTGATTGGTATACATAAAGCATGTTCTTATCTACATAAATATACATACATACATATACAATAATAAACACGCAACAAGACAAGAGTAAGAACTAATAAGTAATGGTGATGTTTAAGGAGAGAGGAAGTGCTTTTTTTACCGGAATTTTTCAAAGTTCCCTTTTCCAAAATATCAGAAGTGATTTGGCAGTTCAGCCGCCAAAACTTAACATAAGTCACTATTACTCATATTATGTTTATAGTAGGTATGTAAGGATCTACAATATTAGACTTTGTTTATGTTTTACTAAGTTGCAACTTGCAACCAAGTTTAATCATCCCATTGCATTACATACATGACGTGGTATTGATATATACAAACAAATAAAACTGAAGTGTCTGTTTGTAATGTCAAAGTAACAGCTTTTTACTAAATGCATATGAAAGTATAACAAAAAAACTAATTTTAACATTTTTGTCTGTCCGTCTGCTTTTTTGCTCCGGCTAATCTCCGAAACGGCTGGACCGATTTTGACGGGAATTTCACTTGCAGGTAGCTGATGTTATAAGGAGGATACTTTTATTCTAGAAAAAGCCACGCGGCCGAAGCTGCGGGTAGCAGCTAGTTTGCTCATAATATTGATCCCATAATATTGAAACAGCTGTTTTAGTATGAGCAAATGATTGTCTAAAGCCTTGTTCATACGACGCGTCAAAATCAAAATATTTTTATTTCACATAAACCTAAATGGGCACTTATGAAACGTCAGAAGCTAGGTGCACGGTTCCAATTGGTCGTTTCCTATGGAGAAGAGCCGGCAAGAAACTCCACGGTTACTCTTTTAAAAATAATTGGCTTTTACAATGTTTTCAAATTACAGTGTTAGTGGGAGGACGGTGTAGGCCTGTCGAGAAGTACTTAACAAAAAAAAAAAAAGAAAAGAAAATGGTCTACAAAAGATCTAGTATATTAAGCCTACAACGTTCTCACATTCACAACGTACACAAGAATCCATGTAAAATAATATTAAAATAATAAAAAATAAAAACCTATTTAAACCAAATGACATCTTTGCCATTACAACAAGTCTGAAAGAAAAAGAAAATATATATATAGTATATAATGTCAAAAAGTATGTCTAAAAAATAATAATAATAAACATCGTAATTTAGGAGCAGTTAATAGACATTTAAAACGTCGTCGTCGAGACGTCCTGCGATCAAGTCGCGCTAAATATAGCAATACATTTTTGTAGGGTTCTCATGTCGTCTAGAAATCGCCTCGTCAGTCGTCTATCAAGAGTTAAAATAACAACAAATTCGGCTCAAATTTAAAACCAATTTTAAATAAAAATCGTTTAAGTGTTGAGTCGAATTACTTCAAAAACACATAACACACGTCAAATAAAATAAAAATTGCTGGATGAGGTCGGTGATTACTATCTGAATATTCTGACACCAGCAAACTTTAGAGGTCACAGTCTCTTTTAAAGTCTAAATTTATTTTTTAATATATTTATGTCGGATCATATGAGGACTATGCCGATTAGTGCAAGCATACACGGTACTTCTACCTCTTCTCAAATCAATTAATCTGGCTAGCCTTTTCCTAACTATATTGGTGTCGGTTTCCGGCCTAACCGCATAATCAGCCTATAATGTTGCCACTTCTGGGAAACAGGACTGCTTTCCTCGAGAGGGAGTGGGCTGTAAACTACCACGCGGGCCCAGTGCGGGTTGGTAAATGTCACGTCTTCAATTTATTTTGGCTCTAGGACATGCCGGTTTCCTCACGATGTTTTCCTTCGCCGTTTTGAGAGCAGTGCTGATGAAATTATTTACACAAATTAAAGCGGCTGCCTGGTTTAGAACCCACGACCTAGAACTCGTCGTCAAAGTCGGGGCCACTACTGCTTTCTCCGGTCTAACCGGATTCAGCTGGAGTTTCAGTATTTTAGATGGAGTGACTGCCTATCGGACCTCCAAAACCCAGTTATTGGTTAACACGATACCCCCCTTCTCAATTATGAACCGATTAATTACGGTCTGATGTGTTATGTCATTCATATTAATATCTTCTTTATGTGCGCCTCGGTTTCCGTTTCACAGGACTCTCGTTGTTTCGTCGAATTTTAGATGCGTGACATTGGTGCCGATTCCCTTGTTCCCAAACTAAACTAAATTTAAGTTCAGTGCATCTTTTTCTTTCTGTTTCATTAAGAAAAGGACAGAAGACAAATTTTAGTTTAGTCCTGTCAAATTAATCAGCGCCTGTCACTACTCCATACAAGTTTAGACGTGATTAAAAACTTGCCTACTAAAATTACGTCAATTTACGTCAAGCGCTGATTAATTTGACAGGACTAAACTAAAATTTATCTTCTGTCCTTTTCTTAATGAAATAGAAAGAAAAAGATGCACTGAACTTAAATTTAGTTTAGTTTGTGAACAAGGGAATCGGCGCCATTGTGTTGTGTCTATATGTTCGCGTGAACTTTGTATGTTTGCTACTTTTCCCGCGGTAACGCGTAAATCAACGTTTTGTTTGTCGCCAAACGCCTCATATGAAACCGGTTTAACGTGAAATATGTTTGTGTAAATGAGTATTTTATTTATACAGCTGTTTTTATGAATTATTTTGGAACAAAGCAAACACTTTGTTCTCATTATCATATAATTAATGTTATGCGTAGTTTATGTTATGCAGAGGTGAGTGGTAAATACCTACCTACTAACACTGAACTTAATATGCATTGAAAAGAAATTTAACATTTTAAGCAAGTGGAATATTTACGTGTATTACTGTAATGCTTTGTCAAGAAAACACATTACCATTTTTTTTTTTCATTTTGGACATTGGTTGACCAACATTGAAAAGAGTGTGCTTCGATGGTTTCGTCATTTGGAAAGGATGAGTGAAAGGCGACTAACAAAAGGTATTTACAAGGCAGATGTGAGTGAAACGCTGGCATGGGACGCCCTAGGGGGACATGAATAAAGCATGGACGCCGGGAACGAGGTGCATGGGGGTGCACTTGCACCTCCCTGGCTTCAAAATAAAATGTAGGTGTACAAACATTCAGAATTACAGAAATATCCGAAAACGCCTAATACAATAACAGAGAACTTAACCTACATATTCGAGGCGAGATCCTAAAATGTTCCTGTCAATTCTAAAGCTTCTGTGCTTCTGTAAGTCGATAAAGTATCGAACACCTATTTCCGAAAATCTAATCGACCCTAGGTGGTAACGGCCGCGACTTACGAGTTGTAGGTCGTAGGTTCGAACCCAGGCAGGCTTTACTTTGTGTAAATTATTTCATGATCACTGCTCTCAAAACGGTGAAGGACAATATCATGAGGAGACCGGCATGACCTAGAACCAAAAATTTGAAGATATGAGACCTCAACCAACCCACACTGGGCCCGCGTGGTGGATTACGGCCCACTCCCTCTCACCGAGAGGAGGCGTGTGTCCCAGCAGTGGGAACATTATAGGCTGATTAGGTAGGGGGATGTAATCGTCTCTAGGCGGGGCTCGCTCTTGCATCCTACATTCTCTTAATTGTTAAGCTTTCCTGCATAAGTCGACAATGTTACTCCTTGCATGAATGGACAAACGATGACCTAACATGTCTAAGGTGAACTCCAAAAATAATTGAGCTTCGTTAAGCTGAAGATGAAAATAAACTTGCCGGCGCCCATGAATAGAGACCTTATTGGTGATGTTCTTCAGAAAGGTCAGGTGCGAAGCACTCGCAACCGGCGTGCGTGTATGACAGATGTATGAACGTAAACGAAGCAAAAAGAGTATGTAAGTGTCGTAGCAGGTGGCGTTCTGCAGTTTCTGCATGGGAAGAAGGCGTGAGTTTATAACATGCGATGACATTTTGGTATGGATGCCATAATTTCTTTAAGACCACTGGGCCACCACTGCTCTCCGATAGACAATACAGGAAGCCAAATATTAAATAATTCACATCTACTTCCTCTTCTATTATGTAGTAGAACGTAATGTATAAACTACAATCAGCTGATCAACAAATCTATTTACACCTATACTTCATAATATGTCAATGTCTCATTATGTAAGACTATACTTATTAATATCTTGGTATTCGGAGATGCGATGCAAGTATGCAATGGTCACAATATTGTATGAAATTATGTCGTTTGATGGCCTCACGGTGACGTCATGCTCATGTGATCTTTGTGAGGTGTGGTTCCACTGAAAGATGGTATGTAAGCGAAGTGGTGAGTGGTGTGTATTTGTTTTTCTCATTTTGAATTTGATCCCATTTTATGCTGCAAAGGTTGACGATATTACGTCAACGCCGGCTGTCGCTGAAAACCAGCGCTGTGACTCTGTTTCGCATAGTGTCACAGCATTATGCTGAGCGATGGCCGTTTTGCGAGAATGTGACACATATTTTCCTCCAACTTGTATTTTTGTTTGGGTGTGTATTTATTACTTTTTTTTGTATTTGTGTTTTGTCTATGCGTCATATTTAGCGCAAATTATTTGTCAAGTACGAAAATTATTTGTCGAGTAAAAAACGGTGAAGGAAAACATCGTGAGGAAACCGGCATGTCCTAGAACCAAAAATTCGAAGACATGTGACATCTACCACCCCGCACTGGGCCCGCGTGGTGGATTACGGCCCACTCCCTCTCACAGAGAGGAGGCCTGTGTCCCAGCAGTGGGAACATTATAGGCTAATAATGATTTGTCAAGTATATTATTAGCGCCAAACGTACCTATTTTCTTTCTTTTATATTGATTGCTGTTTATAGCTTTTGTAAAGACGTCTCAAGGTCAGAAACATTCGATCGACACAAGGTTCGATCCCCGCACGGAACAAATATTTGTATGATCTGCAAGTAATTGTTCCGGGTCTGGGTGTTTGTGTTTGTGAGTTTCTATGTTTGTAAACGCACCCACGATACAGGAAGAAATTCCTAGTGTGGGGCAACGTTTTTAAAAAGAGAAAAAAAAAACATTGACGAGATACAAAATAAGGTATATTGTCACTGAACCTTAGCCATTATTCATATTGGACGCCTAGCTAGGAGAGGTACACAAATCTTGTTAAACAGTCACAAGAGTCGGGTTACATTTAAGTAGTGTCCGACCGAAACACGATTTTCAGCCGAAACCGAAACCGTAACCGTAACCGAACCGTCGGATCAACTTCTGTTTTCGGTCGAAACCGGAAGTTAAGAAAAAGTTTGTTAATTAAATGATATTGTTTTCTGAAACTCTGTCGTTTTTCGTAAATTTGTTAGAGATAATTTTGATTAATGGCTGATTTTGTAATTATCAGATTTCTTTTATCTTAAGAAAAATAATACTTTTGCCAGATTTTGTGTAAAAAACTAAACATTTTAAAATGACGACTTAATTACTTAATAAATAAATTACTTAAAATAAGGGCCTTAGCAGATATGCTACTGTTAGCTTTTGCAATTAGCGATTTAGTAATTTTTCTGATGTTCGATTCAGCTCTTAACACCGCATAATTTTACCATCAGCGACTTAATCGCTTTTTGGACGCTCGGTATGCCTAGCTTTATCTCTCCGCCAAACAATTCAGCATCCTTAGCAAACGCAATTTTTAAACCGTACTCAAACAAAACGAGTCGCCAAAACGCGATGCAGCGTCGACGTAATTGCTGAAACTTGTGATTTTGCTATTGTGACCGAACGCACAGTCGCTAAGATGCATCTGCTGTTGTCCTTAGATCAATCTTCCAGAAAGCGAATAAATCCTTAGCTACTCGCTAATACTAAAAGCAACATATTATCCGTTAAGAACCTAAATGGACATCTATTTAGAAATAAACACTTTTTTTTTGGGTTTTGTACAAAAAGGTTGATAACAGGAGCCCATTACTAAGCCTACATTATTTGTCTATCTGTGAGTCGTTCGTATTCTAACAAAACCGAAAGCTCACGAACGCCATACGCCAATTTCGGTCGGGCCACCGCTAAACCGGGTAACCACTAAAAAGTCAATTACAGCAAATGAGAAAAATATAATGCAGTAAAATATGAAAGTATAACAATTTAAAACGTCTCATTTTATGTTTACTTCAATTATTTGCAGTTAAGATTTTTATTTGAATCATAAAATGTAACCACTTAATTTTTACTCCATTACTTTCTCTAAACGGCGTTTATGTCTTGCTCTGTGTAAGCATGATAGCAATACCATTTAATTACATAAAATTAATATGTTGCTCTCTAATTATATTATATTCAGACATATTACAGAAAACTAGTTTGGTCCGACCCCTATTCTCTAAAATCATCTCTTCCTGGAAGTTCATGACTCTAAGCATACCTTTCGTTTCTCTCATATGTGATCATTCTAAAAATTTTGTTGAGAAATACATTCGTGAAGCTGAACTGAACTTGCTGGTCAAAAAAAGATTTGCCTAATTTGCTATTGTCAAAAACTAATATCACGTAATCAAGTCTTTAAAAAAGCTTTATTATATACCGCCGTCACTACGACCATGCCTTAGTTCCTCGTAGTACTTTGCCTTGTATGTATGTTCTCATAACAGCGGCTCACACAACTTGCTCCCCTCGACCTCGCTTAATGGAACCGAACCAAGTCGGCTGTACCACATGCATTATGCTCAGAAGATCTAACGTCCTCACGTATACGAGTTGAACAAAAATCTTGTTTTTTTTTTCAAGACAGTTAATTACGTTATGCTGAACCGACTATGTCGGCATTCATTTTACCTGGTTAAAATTATGGGAAGAGAAGGCAGCGCCCAAGGAACAGTTGAAAACTATGAGCCTTTGTCCAGCTTTGGGACAAACAGGTTGAATAAAAAAAAATATGGGCTTCTATTCTCCCAATCACCGCTTGGACGGCCGTAGGAGATATCACTATATTCGCAGTATGTGTGCTATAATTAGGATGACGCTGTTGCTCATCTTCTTGCCACCATTTCTTCTACACGGTATCTTCTTCATTCAATAGTGTCAGTAATGGACATTCTTGGTTTTCCTGTTGCGTGTCTCAGCTCAGTTTTGTTTCTTATTTGTTTAAAGTTATGCAATAGTGTTTAAGAATGTTGTTGTTTTGTGATGTGACAAATGATGGCCCACCTAGATTATACCTTTTTTTGGTAAACTTTTGTGATTTACTTTTATGGGGAAAGTGGTCCTTTGCTACGGGAAATTGGCCCTTAAGCACTATTGTGACTACCATGAGTTTTTTTTCTTATATTGAAATAGCGTCCGCCCGCGACTATAATCACCGTGGAAGTCAACTACTTACATGTAGGTACCATAAAACATATCTTAATGAGGTACTCTGCAATTAAATAAATTAATAGTGTAGCTGTCTATGAGTGACAGATTTTTCTAATTGGATCTACTGAAATTGATTGTAATCTCTGGAAGTAGGTACTCTTCCAGAGATAACAAAAAAAAAAACAACTTTGCCTCTTTATAAAATTAGTTTAGTGGAAAATGTTATCAGTTTTTAAGTCTTAGATGCATATGATTATACGATATATCGAATTTTCAATGCATATCATTCGTTATTATTTGCATATGTTGCAGCTGGTGTCTTAATTTTGAATATCTGGGTCAGGAATAAAATTTTGACGTAATTGCACAACGGAAATTACAACGAAAATGTATCACACTGGAAAATAAATGCAGCGCAATATAATTATTAGGGTGTGTACATTTCCGTTGTGATTTTCGTAGTGCAATTACGTCAAAAATTTGGTCCTGACCCATGTACCAATTTCATAAGATTATAGTTTCGTTCAAGTGTTCGAAGTATCAAAATGAGCGCATTCTGAAAACCAGTCAAGTGTATGAAGTCCAAAAATGACCATATCATGACATGTTTCTTAACAAATTATGAATGTTTATTCAACACCAGCAAAGTTTTATTTTCGCTTCGAAATAACTCTAAAAATACACACGAGTGCACTTGAAAGCACGAAAACAAAAACAAGAAACTGTGTAGACTAATATTGCAATAAAAGCAGAATATTGCGTACTGACAAGTCGTTGGCATATTGCCCAAAAGTCAAGTTCTAAAGAACACATCTTTCAGAGTCACGGACAGTTATAATTAGGGGTTTTCTAAGAAGAACTATGTGGTATGGTATGCTATGGTAACCTGCGGGGTCATTGCGTAGCACTATCGGTAGCAATGAGTTTCATTTTGACAGTTCATCAACATTCATTGCGATATTTACGCTGTTGAGCAGACAAATTTTTCGAACATATGAAGCAATGGATATTCATACTTCAAAATCATTCAGATTGGCCTTTACGGTAGGTTGCAAATAGGTGGTAACAAGGCCAGTATAGCCTCTTATCCTATCGAAACTCCATCAACGCTAAGCCAGCTTAAAGTGGCCGAAAAAAAATAACCGGAAAATGTTAGCACCGACGTGCGGTAGATTGTACACTGGTCCAGTTAGGAGCATATTAGATGCAGATTTTTAATAATTGCAAGCAAACCTTACCTTACCTAAGATAAGTTCACATAATCTGGCGCGTGGTTGGCGTTCGTTGGCATTTGGCACGGTGTTGTAGCATTTTCGAGATTCGACCGATAGATGGCCCGACTTCATACATAACCCTCAAGGTGATACAAATAGATACTGGCATACTATTTTAAATGAACCTTACTAGATGGACTTAGCTGGACTTTGTCATTAACCTATGAAGGTATGTATTTATTACATCACGATTGCTTACAAAACGGCGAAGGAAAACATCGAGAGGATACCGGTATGTCCTAGAACCAAAAAATTGAAGACGTGTGACATCCTCCAACCCGCATTGGGTCCGCGTGGTGAATTATGGCCCGCTCCCTGTGGAGCAGGAGGAGGCCTGTGTCCTAGCAGTTGTAAATGGGCTGATTATGCTATGCAAGTATGTATAAAGGCGTATTGCTGCCTGTCGCGTCCGCGATATCGCCTCAGTATGCAGGAGCCTTTATACATACTTGCATAGCATATTCAGCTCATTATGGTTAGGCTTATGGTTAGTGTGGATCCGCAGTGGTAGCACGCTTCATTTTTTTTTTTTTCGAAAGAATACGTGGGCTGCACTAAAAGTATCGGGAATGGAATATTTCCACTGTTCCTGTCATATTAAAATCTTTTTAATTGAAAACTCCTTGGTTTTAAAAATCGAATACCATTTATTTATTTTAAAAAAGATTCTCGGTCTTGTCACAAGCTTTTGTCAAACTTGTTTAGTCGTTGAGAAAATGGAATTGACTCGAGAAAATTCAAGAGCGATGATATATAGTTTCGAATTGGTTTAACACAAAAACAGTGTGTTGACCGGATGATTTTTGCATTTGGTGATGAAGCCCCATCCAAAACCACAATTTATCGCTGGTTTCCTGAATTTCAACGTGGACGTGTCAAGCTCAGTGATGATCCCCGTCAAGGTCGTCCAAAAACTGCAGTCACCCATGAAAACGTTGATGCTGTGCGTAAGCTGATTGAGGAAGATCGACATGTGACATACCGCGAAATTTAGGCAACTTTAGACATTGGCATGAGTCAAATACAAATAATCTTGCATGAACAATTAGGTGTAAAAAAGTTGTTTTCCCGATGGATACCGCATTCGCTTTGTGAAGAGCAAAAAGCGGCTCGCGTTACTTGGTGCGTCAGAACTCTCGAAAGATTCCACGCAGGATCCTCAAGTGCTGTATACAACATCGTATCAGGTGACGAATCCTGGATATACGCGTACGAACCCGAAACAAAAAACCAGTCACGAGTTTGGGTGTTCGAAAATGAGTTAAAGCCAACAAAAATTGTTCGTTCACGGAGTGTTGCAAAAAAAATGGTGGCCACGTTTGTCTCCAAAACCGGCCATGTTACGACTATTCCTCTTGAGGAACAAAGAACGGTTAATGCAGAATGGTATGCTAGCATTTGTTTGCCACAGGTCGTTTCTGAACTCCGTAAAGAGAACTGCAACCGCCGCATCATCCTCCATCACGACAATGCGAGTTCTCACACCGCGCACAGAACAAAAGAGTTTTTAGAGCAAGAAAACATAGAATTATTAGACCATCCGCCGTACAGCCCCGACCTAAGCCCTAATGATTTCTATACTTTCCCTAAAATAAAGAATAAATTGCGTGGAAAGAGATTTACATCACCTGAAGAAGCTGTGGACGCCTACAAAACGGCCATTTTGGAGACTCCAACATCCGAATGGAATGGTTGCTTCAATGATTGGTTCCATCGTATGGAAAAATGTGTCAAATTTCGCGGAGAATACTTCGAAAAGCAATAAATACATTTTTAAATAGTAATGTTGTGTGATTCACACTTCCTTGATTCCCGAAAATTTCAGTGCCGCCCTCGTATATCTCTTAAGAAAAAGCTCAGGAACAATTAAAAAAATAAAATAAAATAAAAATGTTTATTTTTTCTTCCACAAATAACACCTATTAACTAAAACTTACAAATGGAAAAAATATTGTTATAATGTAGGACAATGTACATTTGTGGGAGACTGGTGCCTAACCTAAGCGTGTATTTCAGGACACCAGGAATTCCCCCCTACAGGCAAAATTCTAACTAAGAGAGATTGATTTTAATGATTATAATTCTGTAAATACATTTTTGTTATGGTTGCGAATCATATTTTGATCAAGATACATTAACCTGACACTAAAGGCTCCTACATACTGGCGCGACTTGTCGCGCGACGCGACGCGACACAAAGACACCGCGTGTAGCGCTACAAGCGGTGCCTTTGTGTCGCGACGCGTCGCGCGACAAGTCGCGCCAGTATGTAGGAGCCTTAACCTACAAATTGCAAAAAGGTAAGAAATTTGAATTTCGTGGGCTACCATTGCGGATCCACCTTAAGGCGCTGACAAGAGGGAAATTACCAAAACAAGCCTATTATGGTCTTAACAAAAAAATGCTAAATCTGTATAGTTTGTGGTAGCGGAAAAAAATATATGTTCATTTTAAACATATTTCTCAGAACTTGGTTGTTATCAAAACACGTATTAAAAAAAAATCTCGATACAAACTTACGTTAAACTACCCTTTTACCTTGAGTTCCAATCCAAAATATCTGTATTAAATATGAACGTACGTTACGTATCTAATTAATAACAAGAACGTCTTATTTCAATGCAGAACTTGGTTGTATTTTATTTTTGATTACTCAACTCAATTTTAGTAAATAGATAATTGCTTCATATTTTGCAATAAATTACAAGCGTTGGGTCATCGCGCTCTCTTTCTTTTCTGTGCAGTCTGACAGTGACCGCGGTTTAGGTGTTGTCATCGTCGGCGCAGATATGATTTGAGTGACTTTTGAATCTGTTATTACGCCTTCATATAATGCAAGTAAGTTGTGCAAAAAATGTATGTTGAACTAGAACGCAGACACGTAAATTCTATATGTGAATATTTAAATATTGTAGTAAAATACTTTATAGAATAAAATCAGGAAGTAATATCTACCCAGATTTTTTTTGTATGAACAGACTATTTGATTATCTATAATTCTATAAGTGTATTTTTTTCAAATATTCATAATATTGTTACTAGAAATAAATATTCCCTATGAAACTCGTATTTGTATGGCCAGGGTCAACTGCGATTATCTGACCCTTAATTAATTGAATTCGCGACTTCGCGTGTCGCGGTCGGCTTCGTGTAGTTTGTATTTTATCATATTTTTATGCAAATATCCAGGATAAAAAGTAACCTGTGTCCTTCTCCAGGTCACAGGCTACCTGTCTGTCAAATTTCATAACTGTAGATAGGTTCAATCGGTTAGACTTTCACATTTATGTTGCATACTAGTTTTTGATCGTGGCTTCGCTTGCGTGGAGGTTAGAAATTATCCTATGGGAACGTACTACCGGGATATCCTATGTCCTAACCTAGATCATGGTCTACCTATGTGCCAAATTTCATCCAAATCCGTTCAGCCGTTTTAGCTTGAAAGCGTAACAAACAAAAAAACTCACTTTCGTATTACAATATTGGTTAGGATAATGGAGTTTAGATTAACAATATTAACACTGCATTGTTCTTTTTTAAACACTTTACTGTATTGTTATTTTAATTTATCAACGTAGATATTAATCATAGTTTTATCAACACATTCTTCAACCTGCAAATCCAGCAAACGGAATTATTTTTCCCTTGATTCATTAGTCATTGTTCTTAGTATACAACAAGATCTATTACAGCTGAAAGCCATAACCATCATACTTGAGGTAAATGCTATGAAGATGGCGAAATCATGTCCTTGTTCTGTTAATAAATGAGTTACCAAATAGCGTTCGCAGACGATCAATTAACTACTTGACTGTTGCAATGTTAAACTAAATACATTATGACTGTATGCAACTTTAGATCGTATCTTTAGTTTGTATTCATATGTACTCCGTGGGTCAGTTCAGTCTCATTAAATTTATGATTACTTAGGTATCTCGAGTGGCACCAAAGCTTAATTACTCTTATTACGCCAAACTTGGTTATTAAGCATAGCGCTTAATAACCAAGTTTGGCAGACAGTGTTAGTTGCAGTTTGTTGTGATTAGCAAACCGGAAGGCACGCTGCGTAGCTCCTATTACTATTTATACGACATAGTGTTAATGGTCTGGTAATCGCCGTTAACGCGTCGCGCTCACGCCCGCTGCGCCGCCGCCGCCATTTGGTTTCATAGGGAATATTTATCCAAAAACAAAACATGAAAATATCTTAAGTAGTTTGTTTTTTTTTAATATAGTTTTTAATTCTTTGGGCAGACATTACTTCCTGAACTTATTATTAATCATAAAGTATTTTACTACAATACTTAAACATTCACACATATAGAATTGATGTGTATGTTCTTGTTTAACATAGGTTTTTGCATAATTTACTTGCATTATGAAGGTGATAATATAACATAATATGATATAACAGATTTAAAAGTCACTAAAATCATACGCCTTAATCCTTGAATTAGTGTTGCAAGTATTGTCATCATGGTATGCCATTTTTTCCAATAACGCCTTCGTTCGGGTGTCTTTAAAACCACTTAATCGTCGTTGTTCATGAATTACTTACAGAATCCTAAATACCGTCCTTGACTGCCTGTTTTTTCTTCATAATGTTACGTATGTGCATTTTTATCAGCATCCGTTGTTTTTGTCTGTCTTCTCGGAATAAACACTATGCTGATATGTCTTGCATACAATTTATTGAATCTCCCGACAATTTGTGGGACTAAACGTGATGTATTTTTTACGGACTCGTGAGCCTGTATCATTTCTAATGGCTAACTTCTGAGACATTATCGATAAATGGTGACTGCTATTTGTATACGGCTCGAAGGACCAACAATATTAATTGGTCAAGGACAGCTAATGAGACACAATTGATTTTCTATTGTTTGACTCCGAATCGGTGTCGCGCGTGGCTTAACAGGTTAAGATTCCATGACGGGCATTTCGTGCAATTTCTATCGCTGGTGACGACATATTATGGCATAAAACATAGGCAGTCATGGGGACTGCTGATAGAAGTGAAAACTTAAAACTATACATAGCTACAGATATACTTTTTTTTGTGTGGGAAATTATCAAATAACTTCTCCCGCTCTGGGCTGAGCGGGAGGGTGTGTCAGACTCTTTCTGACTAAAACCCACCCGTGTTCCTTCCGTTACCTGTGTTGCCAGGGGCCTCGGTAACCCTTTCGAACTTTCCCGCGACCCCGGCAGAGCTACAGTTAAATTGTAAAAGTGTTAACGTTTGACGCGAACTCATAAATTTTTCCTCTACCAAAAAATCGCTCAACGCGCTTAAGAAGTTTTCACTTAAAAAAATAAAAAAAATATTAATTTTGCCACTGCTAGAGCAATTTTTGTGTGCTGACACGACAAAAACATTGAAGTCGGTCTTTTTACCGTACATACATCTCGAACGTGAAACACCCATGACATGGTTGTAATTAGTGTGTCTAATCTGGCAACACCTAACTATCTAAAGTGCAGTTTATTGAAGGCTGTGACCTAGTGTTATGATTTAGAGGCGTGACTAAGTAAGACGTCTGTCTGTGAAAGCTGTATGTTTTAAGGTTATTTTAACTTATGGTGTCGATTAATCGGATAACAGATATCAGTGCAAGGTCTGTTCCTTGTTTGTTAGTGGTTCAAAGTTTGAGAATTTTATTATGAGTGAGTGACACGAGACAAAAACAACAGTTATGACTGTTGATTTTGTGTTGTTCTGGAAAAGGAATTAGAATATCAGATTCAGTGGAATACTGTTAAATATTTGAATTCACACATCCATGAATTAAACATTATGAAATATGTTATCTTGTTAACATGCCTATCTTGTCAATGATTCCGGATTTGGAACTTGATGGCCACGCACAAGGTCTTACCTATATTTGAGTGTTCACTTGTTCAGGGAATAGATCCAAGTTCGATGGAATTTCTTGGGTATCAACATTGCTTGTTTTGTTTATAACAATTTAACAATGCATGTTTAAGTGATGGACACACAGTTCCTAATGGAAACTTTTCACCTATACACATTTGGTAAATATGCGCTTGCTGATCACAGGTTTTACAAAGGAGTACAGCCCGATTTAAACTTCCTGGCTGCTCGGGAACATGAGGCCAGTCACTGCACAGCAACGAATTCATGTGTCAGTGGGGGTGACCCCACCCTTCACCCCATGCGCAGCGAGCAGCGCACTTCAGGAGCCCCCATAAAGTTTGATGCGTACTAAATCGTGTTACCCAGCAATAGGGTTGTAGAGGACGCAGTCGCTCCATGTAAATTACTGGCACAAAGCCGACTCCAACATAGTTTGAAAAAAGGCTAGGTTGGGCTGGCCAACTGCTTGTACCAGATCGGTTTATTGCGAAATTCGCGATCATACTCAGAAATACACAATCGTTTCATGGAATCTGACTTGATCTTGAATGGTGGTGCCACAAATATTAATAGGAATTAAATGTCATAATGAAACGACAAAATATTGATCAACCTAAAGATCTCTGCTTGTGTCAAAACAAACAGGACACAGATCAGTCTAGTATTATTATGTTTGTATGTGAAAGCTGAATCTCAATCATTGTGACATTGCGTTTTTGTTTCCATTTCATCATTAGATTTCTTAGATTTTTTTAAAGTGCAACTTAAAAGAACTTTTGAACAATCCTTGGACATTTGGACAGGTTAACTTAGACACCAGATATAATTTTTTTTTTGTATCTCCATAAAAGGAAACGGGGTCACGTGTTCGTTGGCGTTCATTCCATACTAACGTATTCCTGTTTTCTCCCTGATTAATGATACTAGTCCTAATATTTACGATTTTACGATATAGTGTATATCTACCACTGCCATATTCCTATGTTTTACTAAGACTAGTATTATTAACCAGGGAGAAAATAGAGGAATACGTTAGTACGGAATGAGCGCCAAGGTCCACGTGATAAAATTAGAAAAATAGGCACTGATTGTAGTTCAGCGACCACATAACATTTTCAAAAATTCGATTATAAATGCCTTTGATTATAAAATTCACTGATTCTTAGGTCATTGGTTTGCAATAGTTCGCATCCGGATCGAAGGACCGCGTTTTGCTATTTCAAAATACTGGTTTTAGGTATACATAATCAGCCTATAATGTTCCCACTGCTGGGACACAGGCCTCCTCTCTGTGAGAGGGAGTGGGCCGTAATCCACCACGCGGGCCCAGTGCGGGTTGATATATGTCACATGTCTTCGACTTTTTGGTTCTAGGACATGCCGTTTCCCTGACGATGTTTTCTATCACCGTTTTGAAAGCAGTGGTGATGAAATTATTTACTTAAAGTAAAGCGCTTGCCTGGGTTCGAACCCAACCGTTACGACTGCGCTAACACTGCTCTTCAAACTTATTTGATTTTAATTAAACGATTCTGAATTGTCCAACAATCCTATAAATTTTTGCGAACGGGTCATTCTTGATGAAAGTTTAATAAAATTCATGTAAGATGACTCATGTTGTTGTTGTTTAGTTGGTAGAAAAATGTGCCATTATAACGGTACCTTCAACGATACACTACTATACTCTGACATTTTATTTGCTAGACTAAAATTACACTTGGTGTTGACATAAAAATAGCCTAGTAAATAATCTAGTGACCCAGTGACTCTCACCAAGGACCACTGAATCATTATCTGCGGGAGGACCTTCACCTTTGTCGTGTTGTCTCTGTAATATTGATTAGTTAACGTGTTATTTAAAAAAAAATGTCAATCGCATCTGTCGTTGTAGCTGTCATTTTGGTCTAGCAAATTAAAAATCAGAGTAGGTATAGATTGAAACAATCCTTGATATTTTTAAAAAAATAGCCGCATGCCTAGGTTTAGGTATAATTTGACCTAATGAGGTATAGTAGTACGCTTGATAATCGCTACTATTAAAAGCGCGTTTTTATATCCTTATAGTAGGTATGTATAAACTGTGTCTTTAATTATTGAAGCTGGGTTTTTAACGATTTAATAATATTAAATAAATGGTAAATAACAGGTTTTTGAATGGCATTAACCTGGAAATTCTAATAATAAGTGCATGCCCATCCTTCTCCATATACCGGTACCTTCCTGGATCCGACCTCGCTTCGTCTGGCGACTGGTCTGCGGCTTGGGGTCACGGTATGCACTCCACACACATGCCCTTGTGGCACGGACGTGGACCGACTGGGTCACCACGGACTTTGTTGTCAAAAAAGTGCAGGCCGCTTTTCAAGACAAGCGACACTTAATGACATAATCCGCCGGTCTCTTGCCAGCATCAATGTGCCTGCTCTTCTTGAGCCGACTGGCATTGTCAGAGATGATGGCAAAAGACCTGATGGTGTGTCTTTGGTCCCGTGGAGTTTGGGACGGATGCTTGTGTGGGACGCTACCTGTGTAGACACACTGGCACCGTCCCACCTCCAACGGACTACTTCTAAAGCGGGTGCAGCGGCAGAAAATGCCGAAAATCTGAAAGTTATTAAATATGGAGGCCTTGGCAGAGAGTACAACTTTGTACCCTTTGGTGTCGAGACCCTCGGTCCGTGGGGTCCCAGTGCGCATAAGTTATTTGCGGAAATCGCGAAACGTCTAGTTGATGTAACTGGTGACCGAAAAGCTGGCGGCTTTCTCGCGCAACGCATCAGCATTGCAATTCAGCGAGGAAATGCCGCCAGCATCCTCGGTACAATGCCCCGTGGGCCTTTTTTAAGTTTCACTTAGTTTTAATTTAATTTAGTTAATGTTAATAATCATCTTGTAATTTGGTTATGTAAATAATAAGTTAATTAAAGTAAAACACCGGACAAGTGCGTGTCGGACCATGCACAATGAAGGGTTCTGTAGTTGGGACGAATTTATCCCAAAAACAAAGTTAACTTTGTAGTTGAAAACATGTTCTCCGATAGATCGTTAAACGTCACGGTCAATTCTCCAACTGCAAAAGTAATTCTGTAATCGCAAGAAAATATTTTTATGTGATAAAACTACAAATTAACGATTTTCGGACTTTTTCACCTCAGGAGGGTAATGTTTTTCGAGAGTATGTATGTATGTATGTATGTATGTATGTATGTATGTCTATTTCTTTGGCACGCTCTGTAGCCTAAATGCGTAATTTTCAAATATTAATAAAACTAAAAAGCTTGAAATAAAATAAATTATTTAAAAAACAAAAAACCTGACTGCAAAAACACATAACTGAAAAGGGGAAAACAAGCATTATAATCAATATAATTTTGGCGGGGACAGTCGAATAACCTGAAATATGGTGTATTTTTTTATTGTCCCCGCGTGCGATACCAAAATTCTATAGATTATAATGCTTGTTTTTCCCTTTTCTGTTATGTGTTTTTGTAGTCGGGTTTTTTGTTTTTTAAATAATTTATTTTGTTCTTTGTTTGTGCTGTGAGAACTTCTTCACAAATTTCATGATTTTTTTATTGCATTGACTTAGAAGCTTGATTTTTTAAGAGCTCCTTGGGACCGTAGACCTAGACCTTCGTATTTGATACCTCCACGCGCTCCTGAGAAAAAGGGTGTTGACAGACAGACACACTTCTGTCTGTCAGTCTGTCAACACCCTTTTTTTCCTTTCTTTTGCCTTTCTAGGCAGATGGACAGCGAAGTGATCCTACAAGGGTTCCGTTTTTCCTTTAGAGGTGCGGAACCCTAAAAACATACTTAATGCACAATTTTGTATTACCAAGCGTGTAATATTTGGACCTTGAGAATTAGCACTCTCGTGCCAACACGTTGAGGGTTTGCGTTCCAAAGCAGATTATCGATAACTCCGAGTCTGTTTAAAACAACTACGTTCACAGACCGTTATAATTGGTGACTGAAACCAAATTAAAAGATAATTATTAAACGCTCAGCAATTATAAAACTTTAATAGAAGAAGTTGATTTATTATGGATTATATGGTGCTAATGCTGAGGATGAGGGACGCACAGGTTTTGATTTATTTGCGAGTATCAAAATGGATATTATGTCACAGAAATAGCCGTATTTTTTATTGCGTTGACTTAGAAGCTTTATTTTTCTAGAGCTCCATGGGACCGTAGACCTACGTATTTGATATTAATTTCAATTTGATACCTCCACGCGTTCCTTAGAAAAAAGCTGTTGACAGACTGACAGACAGACGTACAACGAAGTGGTCCTATTAGGGGTTCAGTTTTATCCTTTTGAGGTACGGATCCCTAAACACACAGTTAATGCACAATTTTGTAATTCCAACTGTAGCCAGAATTAGCACTCATGCATCATCCAACACGTTGAGGTTTTGCGTTCCAAAACACATTGTCGATAACTCCGAGTCTTTTTAAAACAATTACGTTCAGAGGCCGTTGTAATTGGTAACTGAAACCAAATTAAAAGGTAATTATTAAACACTCAGTATTATAAACGTAACTTGAAACGAATAGAAGAAGTTAGTTTAATATGGATTATATGGCGCTAATGATGAGGACGAGAATGAGGGATGTACGGAACCGGGAAGTACGGCAGAAAAAAAGGACTACCCAGCAGTGTGTGATTCCGGGCTGAAATGATGATTATGAGGATTTGGTTCTACTTGGCTTTGCTAATTAATTGTCTCTATTAGGTTAATACATGGCATTTTTTTCCATGACTATCTGTAAAAGCATTTTAAAATAATTTGTGGTTGTCATGTCAATACCTACAAGAATTTTATTGACTCACGATGAGTGGTCTTTTCACAGACTTTATTTACCAGAATGCCTAAACAACTTACTCATTCTGCAAGCTTATGTAATATAATATTATCAGCCTATAATGTAACCTTAAAATATCTAACCTTATTTTATATTTGCACGCCGAAATTAAAGGCAGAAGGCTCTCTTTAAAAAATGTAACATTCTTCCACTACCCTGTATGTATACAGGGTGAAATTGAAAACATGCGACAAATCTAAATGGGCGATTGTACTCATCATTATGAACAACTTTTACTAAGAGACCACAACTGAAATCGCGGAAAAAAATATCAGCTGTTCCCTACATTTATGTCCGCATAATTCGACAAAATGTAGGAATCAGCTGATTTTATTTTCGCGAATGCAGCTGTGGTCCCTTAGTAAAAGTTGTTCATAATGATGAGTACAATCTCCCATTTCAGTTTGTCTCATGTTTTCAATTTCAATCTGTATAAGAGATATCTGCGTTTTTACCAAGAATCACTCGCATTACTTTAAGCAACGTAGTGAGGTTCTACCAAGACAAAAAAGGGCTAAGTTTCACAACTTATTGTATCAACCACCAAGTCATAAAGATATTTATAAAAAAAATGTGTTTAATATGTGTATACTGATTTATAATAACATTCCAAATGATTTAAAATTGTTGCAGGGTAATCTATTTAAAAAAAAATTGACCGTTTGGCTACAAGAGAGTTGTTTCTATAGCATTAAGGAATTTATGGAATTTAAAAATTAATGTTAGGTATGTACTATTGAATGAAAAGGAATAATTGAGTTTAGAATAATTGTAATACTATTAATTACATGATAATAATTACATAAATAGACGTAAGTAAATAATTTGCACGCTTGCTTGCAGGCAGAATACAAAGACTTTTAGGACATAAGATCTTTCCTTGAATTTGTATGTATTTTCTAGCAAATAAACATTTTTGATTAGATTTGATTTGATTTGAATAAGAACAATTTTGAACTTTTGACCAACCTTCTGTACCTTATTTAAATGATTTGCAAATAAACGATTTTGATTTGATTTGAATGTTCCCACTGCTGGGACACAAGCCTCCGCTCTTCGAGAGGAAGTAGGTCGTATATACCACGCGGGCCCAGTGCGGGTTGGTAGATGTCACATGTCTTTTTGGTTCTAGGACATGCCGGTTTCCTGACGATGTGTTCCTTTACCGGTTTGACAGCAGTGGTAATGAAATTATTTACACAATGTTTAGCGCCTGCCTGGGTTCCACTAGGCTAGCACTGCTCTCCAAACTTATTTGATTTTAATTACCTAAACGATTCCAAGTTGTCCAACATTCCTATACATTTTCGCGAACACCAATATTGGTCATTCTTGATGAAAGTTTAATAAAATTAATGTAAGATGACCTAAGTTGTTGTTGTTTAGTTGGTAGAAAAATGTGCCATTATAACGGGACCTTCAACGATACACTACTATACTCCGACTTTTTATTTGCTAGACTAAAATGACACTTGGTGTTGCCATAAAAACAACCTAGTAAATAATATAGTGACTGCATGAGGTCCTTAACTGTTGTCGTGTTGTCTCTGTATGCTGATCATTTATCGTGTTATTTTTAAAAAAAGGTCAATCGCATCTGTGGTTGTAGCTGTCATTTTAGTCTAGCAAATTAAAATCAGTGTATAGATTGAAACAAGTCTTAATCTTTAAAAAAAAAAGACGCATGCCTAGGTTTGTGTGAAACAGGTTTTATGATGTATTTATTGATTTGCAACTCACTGTGACGTAGCAGTTTGTTTTTTTTTTTACAGGAGTCAGGTAATGGCAGGATGGTAGGTCCAATAAACCATAACCATTTTTGGTCTAAAATATTATCTCAAACTATGTTATCGGGTTAAAATTTATCTTTCTATACAGACTTCTAGTTCATGACAGTGAGGTAAATATTATTACCACATACCACTTTAGCTGCATCCGACTCAAAAAAATTCCTCAGGCACATATTCCGAAATTCATGAACTCATGACTGCCATTCTCGTCGTGTTTACCAAAGATTGTTAAATCGTTTGAACACGTGATCGTAACCTGAATCGGATTGACTGACGTCGGAACTTTGCATAATTACGATCGGTCGCTGTATAATATACACAAATGTATCATTTCATTTAAATTTTTGTGTAACATTTCCATATTAAAAGTTCCAAGTCTAATTTGTTTTGGACTGCATAATATTTTCGGTCGAATACCTACCTGAAGTCAACTGAATTAAGTTGTTAGCGATCTTGGAAAAGTAATTTATATGAGAATTATTTAATTTCAGCGGGGTTATTGTGTAACACACAGTAGCAATGGGCTTCATATTGATGGTTCACCGTTCATTACATTATTTACGTTGTAGAGCAGACATATACATAATCAGCCTATAATGTTCCCACTGCTGGGACACAGGCCTCCTCTCTGCGAAAGGAAGTGGGCCGTTATACACCACGCGGGCCCAATGCGGGTTGGTAGATGTCACATGTCTTCGATTTTTTTTTGGATCTAGCACATGCCGGTTTCCTCACGATGTTTTCTTTCACCGTATTGAGAGCAGTTGTGATGAAATAATTTACACAAAGTAAAACGCCTGTCTGGGTTCGAACCTACAACTCGTAAGTTGCAGCCGTTACCACAGGACCACCACTGCTCTCTGGTTTACACACTGAACTTAAAATCGTTTTATAATCATTACAGACATTTTTTTTTGTTTCCTCACGATGTGTTCCGTTATCGGTTTAAGAGCAGTGGTGATGAAATAATTTACACAAAGTAAAGCGCCTGACTGGGTTCGAACCTACGACCTACAACTCGTTACCACTGGGCCACCACAGAGCAGACAAATTTAATAAATTGGGTATTTTTCGTAACCATTCATTTCACTATTACAGCATGTATGAACTTAATTTTTGGATATATGTTTAATGACTATTTGATTAATTACTCTTACTAAAGGAAAACGCTTCTTGTGGCTTCAGCCGCACGGGTCAATCGATCAGCGTGATACTGTGCCTTAAGCACACCGTCAATTATTATACGAAGAGAAACACCGGGTATACGCTTGCTTCCAGGACCTCTCCAAGGCCTTCGATCAGTCCAATACGATGTCCTGTGGAGCAATTATTATTATTATTATTACACGGGTTAATCGATCAGGTTAAGCTACGCTTGCCACGGTTGGTCCGTGGATGGGTGACCATCTTTACTTACCAAGACCCCTCCGTGCCTCGGAAAGCACGTTAAGCCGTTGGTCCCGGCTGTCATTCGTGGATCTTTGACAGTCGTTACGGGTCGTCAGAAGCCTGAAAGTTTGACAACCAGTCTTACCAGGAGGTATCGTATTACCCAGTAGCTGGGTTGTGGAGGTCAGATAGACAGTCGCTTCATGTAAAATACTGGTATTCAGCTGCACCCGGTTACACTGGAAGCAGACCCCAACGTAGTTGGGAAAAGGCAGGCAGATAATGACTAAAGGAAAACGCGATTGGGTTAAATTTCCTCGATAGAATTTAATTCCGAAAAGAACTCTACTTTTTAATTCCGACAAGATCTCTACTTTTTTCTGTAATTCTAAATTCCAAAGTAATTTTCATTGCAAAATTGCATTCAAAATGTGCGTAAGTATTAGGTAATTGAAAACTGGCTGAAAATATTTTTGATACATAGCTTAATTTGTTTTAAACAATTTTTATTTTGTTTGGCGCTCTTACGTTGTTTTATTGTGGTTCCAGCGCATTGTTGCGCTCAATTTCTTCGCATATGGAAATAATTGACTGTCACTTTCTTATCAATTATTAGCCCGCCCAGTTCGCTATGATTTATTTTTACGTATCACCTTTATTCATCATACATTTGCTCGAAGCTGTTAATTTAAAACCAGATAAGCGTAGTATCATTAGCTGGTCGCCTCATCGGTATTACGAGGTCAACAATTTCATTGGAAACGATTTAGAGGTAATTATAGCAACTCTATACCAGAGTTGTGCCAGCAATGATGCCTCTTGATATCAGTTGTCACTGTCGTCAGTATCATCACATCTAGGCTTCAACGCAAAACTTGGCATCTGTACTGAGGCAGGTAGGTATGGTGCCAGTTTTGTTCTACGGTCATAGGTATCAGGTGTACGTAGAGTGTAGTTGATCCACTCATGCATAATCAGCCTATAATGTTCCCACTGCTGGGACGCAAGTCTCCTCTCTTTGAGAGGGAGTGTGCTGTTCGAAACTACCACGCAGGCCCAGTGCGGGTTGGTAGATGTCTTCGAATTTTTGGTTCTAGGACATACCGGTTTCCTCGCCATGTTTTCCTTCATCTATTGCGCAGACCAGTGGTAATGAAATGATTTACACAAAATAAAGCGCCTGCTTGAGTTCGAACCCTCGACCCGTAAGTCGGGCCCGTTACCACTGGGGCACCACTGCTCACTGGGCCACCACTGCTCCACTTAAGATTTTGACATTCACTGCTGCATAATGTTCTTCCAAACGTCGCAATTCCCGGTCCTCGGTTATTTTAATAATTCTAATGATGAGAAATTGTGTTAAACTTTCCTGTTGCAAATTTTACGATGAAGGTAATATAAAACTATACTACGACAGTATTTGAGTCATTCAACCAGAGGATGGTGCCTATTCTGAATAATTCGTTAACTTTCCTGTTGGGTGTGATCATTTCTAAAATGTAGGTTCTGAAGCGTAATAGGACCGATTTAAAAATTGTTTGTCACTGAGATAAGAATAATTAATATGCTTTGACACAGTGTAATAAAATGGCATTACTACAGTTAAATAGGTAAGTAATGGAAATAACATTCCTACAGTTAAATGGTAACCTCATTGGTGATGTTCTTCAAAAAAGACAGGTGTGTACCTAGTACTCGCTACCGGCGTGCGTTATGACCAGATGTATGAACGTAAACGAAGCAAAAGGAGCATGTAAGGAGCGTTGCTGGTGCCCCCATGGGAAGAAGGCATAAGTTTATGTATGTGTATAATGGAAATAAAAAAAAATCCGGTTTAACATTCGTGTCAGTGTAGTATCTTCTTCAAAAACAAAGACAAAGACATTTATTCGTCGGATATGGTAGGTACAAGTTGGTTATCAATGTTATGCTCAGTAGTATGCTCTACGAGTACCATGAGTTTGCTCAGCATAAAACTCGCTAGCGTCTCTGTAAATGATATGTATGAAATATTGTACAGCGCCCCTAGCGGTCACAGAAAGAATTAAAATTCGTACTTTGAGCACTATAGATTTCGATAGGTAAGAAACCTAACGTAATCTATTCGATAGTCACTAACGTTTTTCAGCTGTCACCATACAAAACGGCACCATGAGTCACTAATTCGACAGAAGTTATCGAAAAATACGCTTGCGATAGTAGTTACGTAGCTCACTAGCATTTTGAGGTGTGAAACATGTTTACATTAAAATTAAAGTAAAAATAATGTCTGTAGGAGCTTATTTAGTATGAAATATGTTAGTGGCCAATTCTACAGACTTTCTAAAGAAGCGTTTGGAGATCTGTGCTTATTTTTGAATAATGTTACGGAATTGAAGTATTGAAGTATTTCGTTATTGTGGTTAAAATTTTTAATTGGGGTGTTTTGTTTATAGTTCTTCTATCTTAGTCGAGTAGCGATATATGTCATTTTACTGCATAACTTTAAAAAGACTACGTGACAAATTTCAATTACTAACTGGTGTTACGAATAATACAATCGTTTCGAAACATATCTTTATTAATCAGTTGTTAAGTAAATACGTTTTCTAGAAACATTTTCTCTTTGATGGCATAGAAAACGGAGAAATTTAATTGGTGGTCAATTAAGAGGCGCGCTGACATTCTATTGTTTGTTTAATTTGTTATGCAACTGGCTATGTTAAGGTAAACAGTGCAGCGTTTAGTTCGATCCATACTCATCATAATATTGACACTCACAGCACACAATACGTACCTAATACATTAGACACATTTTACTAATTATAACACCAAAATCAATATAGCAGTGTAAGCTAACTTTGTTAGCCTGTGTGCCTTTGGTAGCCTGCCTTTGTTGGCCGGATTGAGGGCAAGGCACTGTGGGCACTGGCCCCGGGCCTTCACAAAGAAGGGGCCTCCACAATTTGATTATTTTTAGATAAGAAAAAAATGCATCTTTTGTGTCCATCAGAGAAAAAAGTTCACAATAACTTTCTTTTTTCACTTGCCTCCACAAGGGGCTCGGGGCCTCCACTTCTTGGGTGCCCCCGGGTCTCCACACCTTTAAATCTGGCCCTGGCCTGTAATCATCCCTCAGCTAGAAGAACGCATCCTGTCATACAAACGTTTCTGAATCATCATCATAATCAGCCTATAATGTTCCCACTGCTAGGCAACAGGCCTCCTCGTTTCTGAATATTGAGTTCTAACTACGTACGCACATTTGTACTTGGTATTCTCAGACCACATTTTAGGATCAACTTTACTTACGATGCTATCTTTCATGGTTGTCCATGATTACATAATCAGCCTATAATGTTCCCACTGCTGGGACACAGGCCTCCTCTCTGTGAGAGGGAGCGGGCCGTAATCCACCACGCAGGCCCAGTGCGGGTTAGTAGATGTCACACGCCTTAAAATTCTTGTTTCTAGGACATGCCGGTTTCCTCACCATGTTTTCCTTCACCGTTTTTCACCTTCACCGTTTCACAGAGCAGTGGTGATGAAATAATTTACACTAAGTAAAGCGCCTGTCTTGGTTCGAACCTACGACCTACAACTCGTAAGAGGCGGCCGTTACCACTGGGCCACCGCTGCGCTGCTGTCCAAGATTATTCATGTTGAAATAGTAACTTTGTAGTTTAAGAAGTTTGTACTGAAAATCATCTGTCTAATGTGACAATTGCTTCCTTTATTTTTGTGTTTAATTTCTATTGTGTTATAACTGGCCATACTGCTTGTCGTGAGGTCATGTGTCGTGTGAATAGTAAATGATCAAGTACATTCTACGCGTACATCTTTCTAGTGTTCTAATACTTACAATTGGGTTTGGGTTGTAGCAGAAAAAGGGTGGAAACAATTAAACATCAAGATAATCCGAACATTTATCCGTTGTACAAACTGGTTTAATAAAAAAACTATGTAGGTCATGGATATTCTTGTCTTTCTGCGTGATATACGTAACTATAGTATAATGTACGTTGACCGCCAGACTCCAGATACCTAAGTTCTTATGCACCAATGGTGTATCACGCGACATTTCACAAGTATATATAACTTGGTGAAGCGGCTTGTCAACCAAAGGTAGTACAAATTGTTTGTATTGACAAGCCCGAAAAAATATATTCTAGCGACTTCATGGATTTTTTTTTTTTGAGGGAATCTGTACACTACGCTGGCTAAATTTATCTTCTTACATTAGCGAATTCTTTGCATTCATAATCTATCTAGTTCTCCTTCCATGGGTCCCATTACTCGCCTTTGGTGCTATAATGATATCGTTTAGCAAACTATAACGGAGACATACATTAGGTATGTCATCATACCTTACGCTAACTTTAATCTTAAACGTGACCCGAGCTGTTTGCATTGTGCATACCTTGCAACACCATCGACAATAATTATTTTAGGCCTTACCTATTTAGTTCTATATCTTCTATATATATTATAAATTAAAGTCGCTTTTCGTGTCTGGAGCAGTGGTGGCCCAGATGTAACGGCTGCGACTTACGAGTAGTAGCTCGTAGGTTCGAACCCAGACAGGCGCTTTACTTTGTGTAAATTATTTCATCACCGTTCAAAATCAAAAATCAAAATCAAAATATTTTTATTTCACATAAACCTACATGGGCACTTATGAAACGTCAGAAGCTAGGTGCACGGTTCCAATTGGTCGTTTCCTATGGAGAAGAGCCGGCAAGAAACTCCACGGTTACTCTTTTAAAAATAATTGGCTTTTACAATGTTTTCAAATTACACAAATTAGGTATGGGAGGACAGTGTAGGCCTGTCGAGAAGTACTTAACAAAAAAAAAAGAGAAAAGAAAACGGTCTACAAAAGATCTAGTATATTAAGCCTACAACGTTCTTACATTCACAACGTACACAAGAATCCATGTAAAATAATATTAAGTCTGAAATATAAATTGTAGGTATATAATGTCAAATACTGAAAATATAATGTCAAAAAAGTATGTGTAAAAAATAATAATAAACTAAACAGCTAAAGCACGGTCACTGTCGGACTGCTTAGAAAGAAAGAGAAGCGCGACGACACAACGCTGGTTATTTATTGCAAAATATAAAGCAATTATCTATTTACAAACAATCTATTCATTGTATTAAAACAATATTATGCTAATATGTTGCTTGTAGAATAATCTGACAAAAAATCAGGATGATGTATATTAGTACGGTTTTTAATCGTTAAAATATTTTTTTAGAGGTGTCTTCGTGTTTTTTTTCTGTCGTATCTTATTAGTTGTATTTTATTTTCAACACACTATCTACCTAGCGTATATCCTGAAGAATATCATATTCAATTTTCTGATTTTGTTTACTGCAGTGGATCATATACTTTTCGGCATTATAAAACTTGCGTTGCGGTAGAAAAGTTATTCGAGGTGTAATAATAATAATATAATAGCAATGTATCATACATAAATAGATGTTATCTCATGTCCTAAAAAGCGTGCGAAGCAGGACGTTTCGCTAGTATTTTCTATAATTATCGTCTAGTGTGTATTATATTCTTGTGGAAATCAGATCCATTCGCTCCATTTGCATGGAGCGACTGCCTATCTATTCTGGTCAGCTGCATCCGGTTAGACTGGAAGCCGACCCTACTCTAGTAGGCATAGCCAGCAGGCGTAGCATCATGCTGAGATATGAGCCTTTTTGTAGTAGGCATAGCCAGCAGGCGTAGCATCATGCTGAGATAGGAGCCTTTTTGTAGTAGGCATAGCCAGCAGGCGTAGCATCATGCTGAGATAGGAGCCTTTTTAGCCTCGCACAGGTCTTATTTTTTGTTTTCACTATTTTGTTACTTTTAATTGGTCAAGAACAGCTAATAAGCCACAATTGATGTTCTATTGTTTGACTCCGAACAGGACACATCCAGATTAGAGGTTTATGTTATTTAACGACCAGTATATTTAATGTCAGTACTCCATTTTACCGCATTCATTTAGATCCATGTCGCATGTCCTAGTTTTAGATTTTTATATTACACATACACATACATAAACTCACGCCTTCTTCCCATGCGAGTAGGCATAAACTATAGAACGCCGCCTGCTACGCTCTTTACATACTCCTTTTGCTTCGTTTACATTCATACATCTGGCCAAACACGCACGCCGGTTGCGAGTACTACGCACCTGACCTTTTTGAAGAACATCATTAATGAGGTCACTATATGTCTTTCTGGGGCGTCCCCTCCCGGCATTTCCACTCACACCTGCTTTGAAAATATCTTTTGTTAGTCGCCGTTCATTGATCCTCTCAACATCACCAAACCATCTAAGCATACTCTTTTCAATTTGTGTTACTAAATCTTCCTTTAAACCGCACCGTTGTTTTATCACATCATTTTTCAGCCTATCATTTATAGTCACACATGCTTCTCAAGGAACGCATTTCCACAGCATTTACTCTACTTTCATGCTTCTTTTGCCACAACCAACATTCACTTCCACGGTGACCAACCAGTCGAGCCTCTTTGGGCATCGACTGGTTGGTCACCATCGCATGTATAGCAACATTCACTTTATTTCCCGCATTTACTCTCCTTTCCACATCTTCATCAATCTTTCCATCCTTTGTAAACAGACTCCCCAAATATACAAATTCACTTCCTTGCGCTACACTCTTATCATTTATTTTCTCATAATCCTCTTCTCTTACGTTTGTATTGCTATTTATATTTTTATAATTTAACAATTTTAGTAGTGACTTTGCATTATAATAATATAAATTACTGTAACTATTCGAAGAAGTTTATAATGAATAAATAATTGATTATTTCATAAAATACAGTGATTTTTAAAAATCAAAATATCATAAAACTGGATTCAATTCGTGTAAAAAAAATCTCATGATTTCTCATAATTTTCCGCTCTGTCTCCCGATTTTCTAAATCTAACTATTGCAGGACTGCTTCGAGAATTCGCATTTTTTTTAACAGGTAGGTATGCAGAAAAAGGTCCCTCTAAAAGTATAAACAACAAATATTTTCCTATGAAACTGTTATGAACAAACTATTCAATATTTATCGCCTATTAAATAAACAACGTACATGTAATAAATTTTAATGTATTTAATACATATTCATAGTGATGTTCAGAGGATAGCCGTGGTGGTATTCACTTTGCCCTAAAGCTTATGATCGCTTACTACTCTTAGATTGTATTGTTTTGTTAGGGTAGGTGACGTCACATTAAATTGAATATGGCGGCCTCTAGAGGACATAAAGTCATGAACTAAAAAAAAATCTATGATGCCGTGTGTATCAAATGAAAGGGCTTAATAAGCAAATTTCAAAAAAAAATATATTGTTAACTGTTGGTCGCGATTTTGCGTGCATGCACCCGATATTTGGAAATGATTTCTAAAATCACCTCAGATGTGAGTCAAGCGGGAAGGTACTATCGGCCAAAGTTCCGCATGCTCACCTCTAAGGCGATAATCGTATAGCACAGCTCACGACTCGATCGCCCGATGCAAGCGTTTTGACCAATGGGATGCACGAAGCCTATTTTAGTCGTGTTCGTATTAGTGTAATTATGTATAGAAGTGTGACACTCACACTAGGCGCGGGCTATGCTCACTTGTTTGTGAGATATTTTTTTAATAGGCACGGCCAGCGAGAGCTCTATGAATTATTATTGTTGACAAGAAGTAATTTCGTACTCATATCTTCCGTTTGGTTTCGAAAATGTATTATTGGTATTGCTATATTTAATTAGTATCAATAATAAAATATTTCCACAAAAATATAATAATTTAGAATAAGGAATGTCAAACAACAAAAATCATGTCTATTCTATCCACTATAATATTTAACTCTCTCCGACACATGGCCTCCTCTGACGGGTCTATAAATTTAGTTATTTATTAACACTTTCACTGCCTCCCCAATTTTCGCTATGTCCTATGCGATGCCACCAGACAAATCGCAGCGAACGCGCTAGGCGCGTTAACAGGCACCGCATAAAGCTATAAAATGTTTATATTGTCATCTTTTGTGTTTTATCAGCGTGAGGTGTTACTTGTGCAGTACTATTGCAAAGTAAATAACTACATTTAAATGTGTTTAAACTTGGAAACAATAATATAAAAAATCAGCCAGGTGCGAGTCGGACCACACACAATGAAAGGTTCCATAGTTAAGAAAATTTATCTCAAAAACAAACTTAACATTGTAGTCAAAAAACATGTTCATCGATATACGTCACAGTCAATTCTCCAACTGAAAATGTAAGTTGGTCGACAATAGTCGACCAACTTACATTTTCAGTTGGAGAATTGCGAACGAAATAAATAGGAAAAGTAGGCTTTACAAGTTTACGAGTTATTACTCGTAAACTTGTAAAGCCTACTTAGCTGTGATAGTTTTCCTATTTATTTCATTATATATAGGTACTACTGCCATATTTTTTTTCACATATCCAAAATCAACCATTAATCTGGCAGGGGGAGGGGGACATTTGACTATCAAAAATGAGCACTTTAAAGCTTAATTGTATGCATACGGATCCCTGAATCGAAAATAGTTTTCACAAATCAGCAATATCTTTGAACGGTCTATCCAACGATACACCCACACTATGGGATAGACGAGAAAAAAAATATACAAAAATATATATCATCCCCACTTTATGTGCAAGGAACGTACCCTAAAAAAACATTTTTTTCAAGAATACAGTTTACCACTTTGTTGGCGTGATTAGGAAAGAAAGAAAAAGTATTTATTGGGACTCGCACAGGAGATCATAAATTAAACTAAAAAACACTCATAGAAACATTAACAAAAAACAAAGTTAAATTAAAATAAAAACGAAGTCCTGTACGAGGCCAAAAGGCTCCTATCTCAGTTCATTAATATGTATACCCATGCCAAATTACAGCTTTCTAGTACTGAGCCTGTGAACTAAGCCGAGGACAGACAGTCAGAGAGCAAGACGGACATGGCGAAACTGTAAGGGTTCCTTGTTGACTACAGAACCCCAAAAAGAAGCAAATTACGTAGTTTTGTTAGAAATTGACAACATTTGGTGCCTTTTTCTTTTATTGCTGTTTTGATTGAAATAGCAAAATTACAGTAGTATTTGAACTCTCATAACAAAAACATAACAAAAAACTCTGATAACAAACCCAAACAAACAAACAAACTTATCAGTTTTTGTTTATTGCTGTCACAACTTTTGCAACTGCTAAAAAATAAGTTCATTATCTAAGTACCATTGTTATTCAGTGGGAACGTCAGAACATCCGGTTAAACAATAGGACGGCATAATAGAAGGATCATAAAATACAGTTACAAAAAATGACGAAATATTTCTTCAACACACTTGCTTGAAAAGTGACTCTTATGGCAACGCATTTAGATTCATAATTCAGCTTATTATACAGTAGTGTTTTTACTTTACATTTATTTCCAATCAATCAATCATTAATCTCCGCAAAGTTTTTATGTCTAATTACAATGAATATTTTTGTGAATAAACTATTTTAGGTTACTTATGATAAATCAATCATCAAAATTACCATGGTTTCATAAAATTATATATTTTTCACTACATACTAATAATTTGCTTATTCAAAACATTATTTTGTGTTTATTATATTTTTTATATTGGCTGTTTAGCGTTTTGCCAGTGCCTTTATTTATACCTGCGCGCGAATTGCTAGCGCGGCGCGCTGAAGAAACAAAACCAGGTCGCCATTATCCATAAGTACGTTTTCATTGTGGTTAATTATTATTATCAAAAATGTTGACTTCAAGTAGGAAAGAAGAGTGAGGAGCAACACGTAGATTTGACCCCCCAGGAAATACTAATCGAGGCACGAAACGCGAGTGACAGCCTGTTGCCACCAAAAACTAGGGAGAAATACCCAGCAGCCTACGAAACTACTAACAAGTCTGTTTTTTCCTCTCAGGTTGAAAACCGTCGTATGTAATGCGTGTGTATTGATCATTACACACTTGGCTCCTTTATCGGAGTAATACCGGCTCGAGTGTAGTGGGTGACCAAAATAGCACACTTGTATCTGTACATTTTTTGTTACATACCCTATACTCACACAAATACATATTGTCTCTAATTGGACGAAACCAGGAAGGGGTTTGTCTGTCGCTAGCTGCGCTTACCGGAGAAATATTTTCTTAAGTGAGCATGCTTAAGTTTTGCCAATAGTACTTATGGGTCACCGAGGCCCCCGCAACACAGGCAACAGGAAGGAATACGGGTGGGTTTTAGTCAGTAAGAGTCTGACACACCCTCCCGCTCCGCCCAGAGCGGGAGAAGTTATTTGATGATTTCCCACCCTCAAAAAAAAAAAAAAGATGTGAGTCAAACATATTTTCCGTCCAAACCTACCCAATTATTTATTTTTTCCTTGGATCATAATAAAGAAAAATCCTCATGACTCACGATCTCTTGAGGAATTGGAAAGGTTAAGTATAAGTAGTCTTTCTTTCGAAACATAAACTTATGTATAAGTTTGGTATATTACCGAGGTACATACATGTAAAAAAAATAAAACCTAAAAAGAAATGTAAAGCGGCAAATACATTATCACAAAATGATAACCCCAAATTAATTTAAATAAAACCAAGTTCAAAACTAAAACCCGATGATCAAGACGGTTCCGATACCTCATTTGTCAAATTATAATAAGTTAGTTTAGAAGTTATGAGGGAACAGATGAACATACATACATATGAAGTCGGGCCATAAGTTCTGTCACATAGGTAAAATTTCGAATTTAGAATGCAAGCCGAGAAAAATATTATGGGCATTCGAAATTTGAATATTTAAAGAAAATAAAAACAAAGGGTTTCTGGAATTTTGTTCATTTTCTAAAATAGAGTGCGCAAAGAAGACAGAGTCGCGGTAATTGTAATGCATCGTTGCGGTCACGCGCCAACTGTGATTTTCAAACTGCTGAAAAATTTGAATTCCACTGAGATTTATTTATCGTACTATCAAACGATTCAGGGAAGATTCAATACTAGAAAATAAACAAAGGAGCGGTCGACCTCGTACTGTTCGGACTCCAGCAGTCATCAAAGCAAAGTTAAGGCGCGAATCCAACGAAATCCTGTCCGCAAGCAAAAAATGTTGGCTCTGCACCCTTTTAACAGTAGTTCTGTAAGCAGAACTACTGTTAAAAGGGTGTTAAATGAAGACCTAGGACTGCGTACTTATAGAGTTATGTTCTAAGTCCCATGTAATAGGGGTTAGTTAAATAATCCTTATTGAATCAATCATATTCATACGCAATGGGGTCATTAATCAAATTAGTCCATTCACCAAACTGTCCCATTACATTTTTCAATCGGTTCACACGGTGACGTGAAAATAGAAAATACTACAAGAAAAGAAAAGCCTAAAACAGCCAGGTCACGAGTTTGTCCTAGATATTTGACCTCCTATCAGCCAATTGAGGGAGGAGCACTTGTACTTCAAGCAGTTAGGAAAAGGTAACGCACGCTAATAAATAAAGAATTCACGATATTAGGGCCAAGCTGCTACATCGAGACTTGACATTGACATTAATGTGGTAGACTGAAAGTGGGAGTCAATCGATTCACGAATAAAACCGTACTAGCATGTAGTCTTGTATATTAACCTTCGGCATGCCTGGAGGCAAAAATGGCGGAAAAGGCCGAAACAAACTCAGAGGTCACAATCTCTTTTAAAGTCAGACATAATCTTGGTCAGATCATGTGAAGACCATGTAGATTAGATCGGAAACAACCAATTGGAACCGTGCACTTAGCTTCTGATGTTTCATTAGTGCCCATGTAGGTTTATGTGAAATAAAATATTTTGATTTTGATTTTTGTCTGAAATGGTCCTTTTAAAGAACGACACAGATTGATTGGACTCATCCAGTCAGGGCACGCATGTGTCAATAATCGTGCAGCTCAACTCAGAACTTAAGGAGCTCAACGATTCGACGAACAATAGTTTGGGTAGGCCGCAAAAATTACTCAAACTGCCAAGATTAAAACTAACTGAGAGAAAAATAAAAACACTGACCCACATAGTCTATATATTCATAATAATTTAAAAAATATTATATTAAATATTACATACCTAGTATTATATAAAAAATCATCAATTTCAATGAGTTTAAAAGAATCGAAAAATAATTAATCTTGGTCAGATCATGTGAGAACAATGTAAATTGGTCTTTTGAGGTCTTTATCTCTACTGTTCTGTTAGATGTTGTTCTGTTTACACGAATTGAACGGGGAACTGTATTCCCGGCTACTAGTAGGTCATACGTAACTAAGTTACTGACACACTATTATCTAATAAGACATGTTTTTATTGTCTGAATACCAGTAGTTCTTGCTAATCTAATCTGATATGATTTTGATACGGAATCACGCTTGCTGAGTGCTCAAAGTCTATATAACCGTTTGATAACGATCGACCAGTCCAGACCAGCGTCAGTCGGAACTTTTCTATAAGAATACTCTTTATATAAAATAGTTGTCGTTGTTGTCGGGTTGTACTTGTAATTGTTGGCGGTGGGCCAGTGGTCACAAGCGCTACTGCTGATCGTGAGATCCTGGGCTCGATTCAAATGTCGGGTAAACGGTTATTGGGTTTTTCCAACAGGAATTTCCCAGTAGCAGCTAGTGCATGCTATCCGGATATCCAAATTATGCGGATATCCACCGAAAATATTATCCGGATATCATTCGTTTTACTATCCGGATACAGCTAATAATACGGATAGTTCCTTTGGTTTCTTTTTTTATATTTTATTTCATCAAAATCAATAAAAATTTTACATTGTGTATTAGTAAAATAGAAATATGCGATCGTGAAATAGTGAAAATTCATGCAATATCTTAAAAATCCATCTGGATTCGTGCCCAGTTGATTGCAATAGGGTCGCCCTCTATTACATGGGATTTAAACATAAATGGAGAAATGTGGGTGTACTTTAGGTACACCTCTGCCTAACCTAAAGAATAACCTCTACCTAATGAATAAAGGCATGATGTTATGTATAAAAACAAAAAAAATAAAGGGTTTTAATATGATGAACTTTCACATGAGTATTCTTCTCAGTCTGTTATGTCTATGGGTACCGTGAGCAATTCAATGACACATTATGTATGTAAGTATGACGCATTTAAGGACGTGACCTACGCCATTAAGCACAACATTAATATCCTATGGACCATTATGCATTTTCTAGTGTCAAATAAAATAAAAGTTACGTAGAACTTTCTGTGATATCACACATCCAACGGGTGAATGTACGGTTATTAAGTAATTAATTACTAGAGTCAAATGTGCAAATCTGATGCTTCGATTCAACTTCAGATTAGTGTTAGAATACCTACATGTCTGTAACGGTTTAAGGCTCCTACATACTGGCGCGACTTGTCGCGCGACGCGTCGCGACACAAAGGCACCGCTTGTAGCGCTACACGCGGTGTCTTTGTGTCGCGTCGCGTCGCGCGACAAGTCGCGCCAGTATGTAGGAGCCTTTACTCGTATAATCAGCCTATAATGTTCACACCGCTGGGACACAGGCCTCCTCTCTGTGAGAGAATGGGCCGTAATCAACCACGCGGGCCCAGTGCGGATTGGTAGATGTCACATGTCACACACGTCTTTAATTTTTTTTTTGGGTCTAGGACATGCCGGTTTCCTCACGATGTTTTCCTTCACCGTTTTGAGAGCAGTTGTGATGAAATAATTTACACAAAGTAAAGAGCCTGTCTATTTTTTTTTTTGGTTGGGAAATCATCATATAACTTCTCCCGCTCTGGGTGGAGCGGGAGGGTGTGTCAGACTCTTACTGACTAAAACCCACCCGTATTCCTTCCGTTGTCTGTGCTGCCAGGGGCCTCGGTAACCCAGGCAACCTTCCCGCGTTTTAGTTTTAGTTTAGTACCTTCCCGCGACTCCGGCAGGGCTGTCTGGGTTCGAACCTACAACTCGTAAGCCGCAGCCGTTACCACTGGACCACCACTGCTCTCTGGTTTACACACTGAACTTAAAATCGTTTTATAATCATTAGAGAGACAATAAAATGCCGAGACAAGCAGTTACTTATTACACATTAAAAGAACAAAATATTGTATAACTTAACGATAATATTATAACTTACTGTAAGTTATCTAAGACAGAAACTAAAGGTAACGATGACAATTACGACGTGAAACGCTAACTAATCCTTCAGAACACATTACGGGTGAATCCATGTGAAATAAACTGACTGAATGGACTGACGGTCAAAATCGATTTAAATGAAAAGTTCCGAATTTTACCGTTGGCAAAGCAAGCAGCGCCGCCATGCAGTCTCAAGATATATTTGCCACGTTGTGCATGGCAACTTGTCTTGTTGTCAAATAATATGGCTACATATGGAAAATCGTCCAGAATGTTATAGCATAAGAGCAGTGGTGGCCCAGTGATAACGGCCCCGACTTACGAGTTTCAGTTCGTTGGTTCGAACCCAGACAGACGCTTTACTTTGTGTAAATAATTTCATCACCACTGCTCTCAAAACGGTGAAGGAAAACATCGTGAGGAAACCGGATGTCCTAGAACCAAAAAATCTAAGACATGTGACATGTATCAACATTGGGCCCGCGTGGTAGATTAAAGCCCACTCCCGCTCGAAGAGAGGAGGCCTGTGTCCCGGCAGTGGGAACATTCTAGGCTGATTATGCTATTATAATACCTGCCTAAGACGTAAAGGATAGGACGATGATACGTAAGTTTTGCAGATTTCCCTCAATGTGCCTAGACTTTGTTAAGGACAGACAGGCGCCATGCGAGGCTGGTGGAACAACTTCTATGAAAATTTCATGGACATTTTTCCACCGGAGTTGCTTCACGTTATGAGAATGACGCACAGACTTTTTTATTGTAGCCTACGGGTTTATCTCCACATCAACATGCCTGCAGAAAACTGGGAACCCCATGACTAGACCACATGACTAAACTTGTGCGTCAGACCACGTCAAGTTTTGCTTATTTTTATTCATAAATGCCCTGTGCAAGAAAAATATTTTATTTGAGGCACAAACAGGAAATACGACAGTCAAAAAGAACATCGAAACCAACAAAATCATGAAAACATTAATTATAGAACATTAAACTCTGTTCTCAAATCCGGACAGTTCATTTTCGCTAGTATTGATGAGTTGTGTCGAAAGTTTTAAGTATTCTGGGGAATCCCTACATGTCTATCATGTGTGTTGCCGCGTTTTTAACATTTGTTAATGTTTCCCTATGAATAACATAACATACCTTGTTTCTTCAAAGGGTTTGGCAGAGGTGTACCCATAGTAGGTACCCAGTTTTAAGTCCCATATGATAGAGGGCGAGCCTATAATACAATATAAAAAACCGGAAAAGCACAAGTTGAACTCGCGTGGTGAGAGTTCCGTAGAATGAAATGTTATCTACCATGTTTTTTATCCCAAGAAAATATATCCCAAGAACAAACTTAAAATTGTACTTGAAAAACATTCCAACTGCAAGTGTAAGGTTGTACGCACAATTTTGACAGAGTTACCATGTTATTCTAACACCATCGACTTCTTATAGATTTTCCTGTAGTCTATAAGTAACTATTTTCTATATGTTAAGCTATGCTTGCCGCGGTTGGTCCGTGGATGAAAGACCATCTTTACATAATACCAAGACCCCTCCGTGCCTCGGAAAGCACGTTAAGCCATTAGTCGCGGCTGTCATTCGTGAATCTTTGACAGTCGTTACGGGTCGTCAGAAGCCCGAAAGTCTGACAATCAGTCTTACCAAGGGGTATTGACCCATTGTGTCACCCCTTGTAAAAAATCAACATTTGTATCAGTATTTTTTATGGTGTACATAATAAAGAGTACTCTATTCTATTCTATTGTATTACCCAGAAACTGGGTTGCGTAGGTCAGATAGGCAGTCGCTCCATGTAAAATGCCGACCCCAACATGGGAAAACGCTAGGCAGATGATGATTAGATGAAATCATAGTTTTCGTTTTGTGTCCAATTGATTTGTCACTCGGTCCGTAAATGTTTTGTAATCTATGGCCGCGGCGATCGACCTTTGCCGTTGTTTTGGTTATAACTGGTATTGTATTTCGGGTACGTTATTCTTGGCAACAACGTAGCGCTTCGGTACGCAAGTCAGGCGTGAATCTAAATAAAGTGGGCGCTTAAAACAGTTAAAACTCTTAAAAACACTAACCCAATTATAATTTGTTCTCGATGAAAATATTCGATGTTCTAATTATAGTACTATTTTGAATGAAGACGTTTTCGCAATTTCGTATTGCTTTTGTTGAATTTGTATGGTTTCTTACGAATGTGCTCTTATGTAACGCATTTGGGATTTTCCACTGCGGTGCTAGCAGAGGCGTAGCTTCAAAGGCGTTTGATACCTTTATCTATTCTAAGCAGTATAAACTACTACATACCTACTGGGTTCAAGGATATAATTACTACGTTTGTAAACAGATCACTGGGCCAGAATCTTTAAACAAGGTGCTTAAGAATTTTGCTTGAAATTAGGACAAAATAAAATACCAGGTCCGAGGGTTTTGAAGGAAATTCCTAATCCACTGCTTCATAGGTTTCAAAAATCGTCTGTTCAAAAACGTAAATAACGCAAAGAACGTGGCTGGAATGTCAAAATAAAGATATGAATATGAAAATGAAAGGCATTGCGATCGATTGACATTTTACGTGTGTTACGCAACTTACCTGGTTGTTTTGCGTGCACAATAGGGAATATGCGTGTAATTTTTTTTTTTCACTATATCAATAATATTCAGTAATATGTAAACTCGAGAAAAGTATTAAAAGTAATTCAACTACAGCTTGATGTTCAAGAAAATTATGAAACACCAACAATTTTCTACTACAGTTCAAACGACCGTTTCTGTCGCGGCCATGATGTAACGTCATTTTAGTGATGAGTCCCTCAAGGTTCCTACATATTGGCGCGACTTGTCGCGCGACGCGACGCGACACAAAGTCACCGCTTGTAGCGCTACACGCGGTGTCTTTGTGTCGCGTCGCGTCGCGCGACAAGTCGCACCAGTATGTAGGAGCCTTCACTCATGAGGTCCCTCGTTTGAGGTACCTACTCATGATCGATCAAATTAAAAGAGTTACTCGAATTTCCTCATTGAACCACCTCACCACACCTCACTCGTTTTCGCGTCGTCAAAAATTGATATTGACAATATGAAATCGTGGCGAGGGGTGAGGCGAACGAGTTCGTGACTCGCGAGTGAGTAGAGACACGTGAGTACTCGTGAGTCGTAGTCGCGCCCGCCCGCCTCGCTCCCTCATACGATCGGCTGAATTCGGCTCGGGCTCACGGATTCCGGATTCCTCACCTCAAATGAGGGGAGCCTCGTGAGGACCTCACGAGGTAAAGTGAGGTCCTCCCTCACCCTCAAATAAAATTGATGAGTTATCCATCACTACGTCATTTACCACGAATCTTCTTTGTGGATCTGTTTGTAGCCCCAAATCATGTAAATTAAATTATTTTTGTGCTTTATTCAAGCAGAAATCGCACTTACTTACCTTAGTGAGATTTCAAGCACTTTGCTAAGAATATATTTTATTAACATAGTTTCTTTCATCACTTCCGGCGTTGTCGAAGACGTCGCCTATTGAGTTTGCGTTTCGTTCCACCAAAAATGTAACATAAATAAATGAATTGTAAAATAAGTAATGCATTCAAAAATGTCTTTGAATTTCTTTCTTGACTCCTACACAATGTATATTTAAATAATGGATAAGTTATGAATTACTTGCATATTCTTGAGCTATGTCCTAGGGCATTGACCGATTGACCGTCATAATGCCAGAATTGGATTATTGGTTTACTTGCTGAAGTAGCATGGTCTTTTCCGGCGTTTAACAAGCCGACTTTGAATACTTTCGTGTCTAGAGACAGAGAAGACGTGAGATTTTTGGCATAGCTTTTAGAATTTTTTGCCAAACATCTATGGGTAAAGAAATATTCAAGTTTCTTTGTTAAATACGGCACATGTGACTGTTCCTAAATTACCCTAGGCTGACTAAATTTTAGTTTTTCCTAACTATGTTAATATTAGTGTTTAGGTCTGTTTCCCCTACCTGTATGTATGTCTTTAAGGTATAGTTATTAGGCGAAGCTAGTTGCTATGATCCTAGCCTAGTTTTAGTTAGTTTCGCATATAAATAATAATTGTTTGGCAGTTCTATGCAAACCTACAATACCTACCTATAGTTGCCAAAAAGGAAACAAAAATATATTTTTTGTTAAATTGTTAAACACATATTAACTCCCCGTAACCTCCAATGCTGTAGTTATATTGATTATTTATAATTGAAACTCATTAAGGTCACTCTAAATGAGAACGCTTTTAATCATTTTAGGAAGCAGTTTTTGTTTTTATTTCAATTCTTATTTAGGGGGTAATATGTTGTTTACTTATTTTCAAGACTTCGAGATAGGTTTTTAGTGCACGGCAATAATAACTTCATAACACTTACTTATTTTTGTGAAAGTTTTAATTATATTTTTACCTACGTGTTAAGATAGGGTTTCTGATGAAACGATTCCAATCTAATCAGGTGCTAATTTAAATTACAGTTAATTTTCATCTTCTCAAACCAAGATATTTCAGGCCGCGCATAGTCTGAATCAGTTCCTATTCATAATTCTCAACATTGCTATTGTTACCAAACTCAAAGCATTTATTTCAATTAAACCATTTACTGGCACTTTTGAATTGTCAAGTCGGTCAGTTAGAAATATGAAGCTAGTTGCCCATTCCAAAGCGTAGTAGGTAGGTACTATCGGCCAATCTTCCGCATGCTCACCTCTAAGGCGATAATCGTATAGCACGGCTCACGACTCGATCGCCCGATGCAAGCGTTTTGGCCAATGGGATGCATGAAGCGTATTTTAGCCGTGTTTGTATTAATGTAATTATGTATAGTGTGTGTGACAGTCACACTAGGCGCGTGCTATGCTCACTTGTTTGTAAGACATTTTTTTAATGGGCACGGCCAGCGAGAGCGCTTTATGAATTGTTATTGTTGACAAGAAGTAATTTCGTACTAATATCTTCCGTTTGGTTTAGAAAATGTATTATTGGTATTGCTATACGCGTACCCTAAAAAAACTTTATTTAGCATTTTTGTTTACCACTTTGCCAAATTACAGCTTTCTAGTAAGAGTCTGTGAGCTAAGCCGGGGACAGACAGACAGACAGACGGTCATGGCGAAACTATAAGAGTTCCTTGTTGACTACGGAACCCTAAAACGAAGCAAGTTACGTAGTTTTGTTAGAAATTGTCATTTGCTATCTCTTTCTTTTATTGCTGTTTTGATTAAAATAGCAAAATTACTTACAGTAGTATTTGAACCATTACTTGGCGCAGTTTATACAATGTTATCAGATTTTTTTATTATTGCTGTCGCAACTTTTGCAACTGCAATAAAAATAAGTTCATTATCTAAGCACCATTGTTATTCAGTGGGAACGTCAGAACATCTGGTTAAACTATGATCGGCTTTATAGAACGGCCATAAAATACGGTCGCAAAAAATTACGAAATATTTCTTTAACACACTTGCTTGTAAAGTGACTCAGAAATTCAGCTTATTATATAGAAGTATTTTTACTTTACATTTCTTTTTTCAATATACGCAGTTTTTGTCCAAAAACAATGAATATTTTTGAGAAAAAAAAATTCGTTACATCAGATAAATCAATCATCAAAATTATCATCATTTCATAAAATTATATATTTTTCACTACATATTAACCTTAATTTGCTTATTCAAAACATTATTTTGTTTATTATATTTTTTATATAGGCTGTTTAGCGGTTTTTCCAGCGCCTTTATTTACACCTGCGGCGCGCGGGATAAACAAAACAAGCGCGGTATTTTCCAGAAATACTTGTTAACGTTTTCATTGTGTGGTTAATTATTATCAAAAATGTTGACTTCAATTAGGAAAGAAGAGCGAAGAGCAACGCGTAGATTTAACCCCCCGGAAATACTAATCTAGGCACGAAACGCTAGTGACAGCCTGTTGCCTGCAAAATCTAGAGAGAAATACCTAGCGGCGTACGAAACTAATAACAATACCAGTCTCTTTTTTTCCTCTCAAGTTGAAAACCGTCGTATGAAACGCGCACACACTCGACTCCCTTATCGCGCTCGCTCGCCCTCGGCTCGCGCGAATAATACCGGCTCGTGCAGTGAGTAACCAACATACCACACATATTTATATTTTTTGTTACACGCCCTATACTCACACAAATTCATATTGTCTCTAATTGGACGAAACCAGGAAGGGGTGTGGTTTGTCACTAGCTGCGCTTGCCGCAGAAATATTTTCTAAAGTGAGCATGCTTAAGTTTTGCCAATAGTACATATGGAGAAGAACGAGCAAGAAACTCCAAGGACACTTTTAAATTATAATATTACAAAAATATTGTTACATCTTTATATGTTGAATTTATAATTAAATGTGAGGACGATGTAATAAAACGCGTCCCAACTGACAGCGCCCGTTCACGAACATGACGCATGGATCAGCACCATTCAGCTCAACCATTTTGAAGGGAGCTAAATGATCCAACACACGCGCCACCATCAGCGAGACATCTGACTGAGCATGACATACTGTCAGCCGCCAGGGCACATTCTAGTCAATGAAAGACATATTACCCGGGAAATGGGAGCTCTATTGTATGTACAATAGAGCTACCATTTCCCGGTACGTTTAATATGCGCCGTATTAAACGTTTCGCGGAAATTACGATCTTATTCAGCAGTGGAGGCACTTGACTGAAGTGTTCAGGATCAGGATGTTATTCTTACAATTTAGGCTTCTTGTTAAACATAGCCTACCTACACTACAATTATATCTAATTTCCTACTTTTCTGCAAACACATCTATGTATGTGCTACGACTCCATGCCATGAAGGGCTTGCTGTCATCGTTTCTAAACAACAGACAAACAGGAAAAACGCTATCTTAAAAATATTTTTGACAGGTATTAGGTACCGTTGGGTAGGCTTTTGTTATAAATAATGTTAAAAAAAAAGAAAACGAGCGAGCCTTACTGTAGTCGCATATGATGTGTAAAACTTGACATCTCGCCTTGGTAACAAGCGACAAAAATTATCCTCAGAATTTAAACAAGCTAAATACTGAAAATATTTATACGAATAATTATTCAATTCTCAATTCTTTATTGCGTACCATAATGTTCATAGTCATGTGTGTAGTATTCATTACTAGTGGTCGCCGTCTGGTCGAAATTCGACAATCTATATAGTACTTACTAATTCCACGAGTTCACTAATTCCATGCTCAAGCTGTCACTTCCCGTCTACACACTTCCGTCCCTTTTCAAGAAATACTCCCAGAAAGCGAGAGGGAAAACGTTACATATTTAAAAAAAAAAAAACGTTCCCTACCTACCAGTCTTTGGAACGTGATCGAGTACCTTATTATGTAAAATAAAGACAGCATTAGCCTTTGTATAAAACCATAATGACTTTACAACTTGCATTGCAGTGATTATATTTTATTTTAGCACGTGTAACTATTTTTATGTTAATAATGAATGTCAGGCTGTCCTTCCCATCCGTCTTCCAAGCGTGATGAGTTGCAGTAAATTTTTGCTGACTGGTGTTTTGAAGACCAAAGAAACGATAGATAGGCTGTGTGAAATATATGGCTAGAAAGGGGGTGACTACTGAGATGTCAAATTGACGAACTAATAAGCGAAGTATGGATATGTTGCGCCGACCCCAAATACAGTGTGAGTCTTTATAATGTGCACATATCGAAATGAGGGAATTAGAAACAGCCCGTTTAGTATACTTTAGTTATTTTCATAGCGTAATGTCGTACGGTATTCTGTTATGGGGAAATGCCGCCGATATTCAGACAATTTTTGTTTTACAAAAAAGGGCAATCCGTTAAATTTATAAATTAAGTCCCAGATACTCCCTCAGAGAAAAATTTAAAGAGATTAATATAATGACTGTAGCTTCTCAGTATATTTATGAAAATCTTTTGTACGCACATAAAAATATTAATTTGTTTAAAAAATACAGTGATATCCATAATGTAAATACTAGGAACAAACACAAATTTGTTGTTCCTACAACCAAGCTCAAAAAAATAGGCAGCTCGTTTAGATGCCAATGTATACGTTTTTATAATAAACTTCCTAGCCACATTCAAGAACTAAGCCTTAATAAATTCAAATGTTATATAAAACAGAAACTGTGCCTAAAAGCCTTTTATACTGTTAAAGATTATATTGAGGACAAAAAGGCTTGGGATTGAGCTGCTCCAATAAACTTACAGTGAATGTTGTTTTTTTACTCTTTTTATTTTGCTAGCTATTTATATTTTCTTATTCTATATAACATTCTATATAAACAATGACATGAATATTTACTTTGTATAGTATTATACTTATTATATTATTTTAATTATTAGGAATGTGAGGACTATGTGGGTCATTGTTTGTTTTTGTTTTTTTTGTCTCTTAGTTTTAATGATGGTCTGGCAGTTTGAGTACTTTATGCGGCCTACCCAAATGTCTTTTCTTTGGTATTGTTCGTCAAATCATTGAGCTCCTTAAGTTTTGAGATGAGCTGCATGATAACTGACAAATGCGTGCACTGACTGGACAGGTCCACTCAAATCTATGTGGTCTTTCCTCAAAAGACCATTTCGGACACCAACCTACATGGTCCTCAAATGATCTGACCAAGATTATGTCCGAGTATACACATTGACATTGATGAATTTTATTTATGCAATGACATGAATATTTACTCTGTGTAGTATTATATTGTTTCAATTATTGTAAATGTGAAGACTATGTGGATCATTGTTTAATTTTGTTTTATTCTCAGTTAGTTTTTAACATGTTCTGGCAGTTTTGAGTATTTTTTTGCGGCCTAGCCAAATGTCCTTTCTTTGGTATTGTTCGTTGAATCGTTGAGCTCCTTTAGTTATGAGTTGAGCTGCACAACGACTGACAAATGCGTGCACTGACTGGACAGGTCCACTCAATCTGTGTGGTTCTTTCATCAAAAGACCATTTCAGACACCAATCGACATGGTCTTCACATGATCTGACCAAGATTATGTCTGGACTTTAAAAGAGACTGTGACCTCTGAGTTTGTTTCGGCCTTTCTTCTCAGAGTAGTCAGATAGGAAACGCCGGCCTCATCTAGTTTAAAAAATATGTTTTGACGTGTAAAAGTGTTTGTAAAAACCTACTTACAGAAATAAAATCATTTATCATTTATCATTTAGGGATCTATACTTAATTTTATCGACGGAAAAATATTTAAAAAAAGAACTAAATATTTGTTTATATTTTTATATGGATTTTTTTAAAATTGTCCGCTTCTATGACCCCAGTGTAAACAAAACGGTGTAACTCAAACTACATAATGATTGGAAGTAATTTGGCTTCCTCATTATATGATAATTGTGGAAAAAAAACTACCCTCAATTGAAAATAAACATGTTTTTTTTTTCACATTTTTTTACAATAATCGTAAAATTTATCAATAAGTACCTTTTTTATTACTTTAAGTTATTCTTCTTCGTATTAGCTACCCAATAGTAAAAATTGCATGTGTATAACTCAATCATAACATTTTCTATGAAGTCTTAAAAGATTAATTTTTTTTTTTTTTTATATTTTTTCCGTCGATAAAATTAAGTATAGATTCTCTCATTTCGATACGTGCACATTATAAAGACTCTCACTGTATATTGGGACAAGGACAAGAGAATGATGAGTTTTTGGGAACTTTTCGAGTACTGCGACATCATCGAGCTGTGCATACTTGATTGTCTCGGCCGAAACTCTACTGGTAGAAAAAATTCTACCTCCATCTTCTTTAACAACGGAAAAGCTTAGAAAATCTATCTGTATGCGGATGTCGTCTTCCTGAAACCATTAATGTTCTTGTCAAGAATATTGATTATGGCATTGCTCCTGTTATGGCTTTTCTTTGGTATTTCTGGTTCCCAAAGGGTAAAACGGGACCCTATTACTCTAAGACTCCGCTGTCTGTCTGTTTGTCTGTCACCAGGCTGTATCTCATGAACCGTGATATATTTATTTTGCCGCTTTAACAACAATTACAAAAAACAGAATAAAATAAATATTGAAAGGGGCTCCCATACCACAGAAATGATTTTTTTTGCCGTTTTTTTTTTCGATAATGGTACGCAACCCTTCGTGCGCGAGTCCGACTCGCACTTGGCTGGTTTTGGTTGCTGCCAAGCTCAGCGTTGGAAAAATACAGACCTTGATACTTATCTAATTTTATTTTTAGTTAGTTACTATCCTAATAATGCCGATGTACCTAAGTCTTGATTTCTAATCGAAAAGGTCAAAAAACAACCAAAGTTTATTTAGTTTATCACGTGTTTTTGTAACTAAACCTTATCCGGTTGTTTTTCGAAAAATTCGTCAATAGTTTTGAAGAGATATGGCTTTTACGTAGGTATGCCTAATTATAATGATTATTTTGCAGCTCTAAATAATTATATGGAAATGGACGAATTCGTCCTTTATTGCCGCGCGGCACCGATTTGGAGTCAAACAATAGAAAATTAATTGTTTCTCATTAGCTGTCCTTGACCAATTAAAGTTTTGTCCTTTTAAAAGTACATTTATATATTTTTGTCTAAATCAGTACTAGTACGTAGAAAGTGCCCCATCGTCAATCTAACTAGTTCGATTTTTTTGTCGAAAGTATGTGTTTGTGAACGTTCTTATAAATATGTTATATTTCCTGAAAAGAACTGGTTACTGGCGAACGTCACTGACGCAAGGTTTTCAGGAACTTAATGAGGTCGTTTACGTAGAGTTTTTTACTCTTAAATTATTTTTAAGACAAGTTACACGTCAATCAAATTTAAAAAACTATTTGAGGTCGGCGTTTTTCTCTGACTACTCTGAGAAGAAAGGTCGAAACAAACTTAGAGGATACAGTCTCTTTTAAAGTCCATGTAGATGCCATGTAGATTGGTGTCTGAAATGGTCTTTTGAGGAAAGAAACACACAGATTAAGTGGACCTGTCCAGTCAGTGCAAGCTTTTGTCAGTAATCTTGCAGCTCAACTCAGTACTTATATATCCCTGTGAAATCGAAATAATAGATCAAGAGATTGGAGATTTCGATTTCTTATCGACTGATATCTACATCTATCGATCCATTGATATCTATATCAATCGATTTGGAACCTACATATCTATTTAGTAAGTAACACAATCGGTTATCTTAAAAGCGTGACACATTTTGTTTGTTTCTTTGACTTTCATTATTTACAACTATTGTCTAAATAATGATCGATGGTTGTCTGGCCAAGTAGCGACAATCTTTGAACGTTTGTAAAGATTTTGATAAAATACTAAGCCAGATTGCCTTTTTTATCAAAGTTTACAAATTGTTACTAGGATCCATTACTTGCTCAAGCTGGAAATCTGTTGTATGACATTTCTTGATGATGACCAGCTGTGAGCAAGCCTATACTAGGTACAAGCGTGTCACCGTCTTCCTCCATGCGTTTGTTGGTATTTTTGCCCATATCTATTTAAGAAGTTATACTGAATTAGGTTAGTACTGAAATTTAAAATTCTTCTTTGTCAGTATCGAAATATCTCTCTATCTATATACTCTTGGAAATTTTAGGTTGTCTATCAAGTCTTGAAATTCCTGTCATTTATATAGATAAGTATCAAAATAATAAATATGACCGGGTTGCATCGTTCATTTTATTTATAGGACGTTTATCTCATTGATTTTCAATTGGTGAGTGCTTGATAGTGTCATTTTAACACGCTCTTTTGCTTGTTATTATAAGTTTATCGTTTTAACGGTAAAAATACTCTAAAGTGATGGAATAATCAGTAGCACGTATGATTAAAGAAAACTGACTAAATCTGGTTTGAATAACGATAGTAAAAAGTCCAGTTCTAGAATTGCTGGCATACTATTATCGATGTTTTTTTAAGAGAGAAGACAATATTTAAAAATGACATATTTAAAAAAAAATCACAGATCAGTTTCTTTTCCATAACTTCCTAATAATATCTACTTAAGTACTTATTTATTGAACAAAACATTTCAAAATATGTTTACATAAATACATACGTACTTATCTAATATTAATACATTTTCAAGTTTATCTCGAGTTTGACTTCAAATACTTATTGTTTTAAAGTTATTGATGATATCAATTAATTGTTATCACAACAAGGCACTTGTCAAATAATTTAAAACAAAAAAAAAAAACGATAAATTGAATTAATGTCTACAAAATATTTTACTGCCTCGTTGGTCTAGCAAGCGCTACTGCTGAGCATGAGGTCCTGGGTTCCATTCCCAGGTTGGGCAAAGTGTTATTGGGTTTTTCTATCTGAAATTTCTCAGGATTAGTGCCCGATTGATGGCAATAGGCTCGCCCCCTATTACATGGGACTTAAACATAACTGGCGAAATGTGGGTGTACTGTAGGTACATCTCTGCCCAACCCTTCGGGGAAACAAGGCGTGATGTTATGTTATATGTGTAAATATTTTACTGTAGTACATTTTAACACACGGGTTACTGACATTTAAGGTCTTAGAACTTGTTTCAAAAATTAAGGTCTGTTTACCTGTATTTTTTAAAGTACGTATGTGTAGGTCATTTACTCAAACTCAACTATAAAATATCATCAAGGTACGATTTGATTAGGTCCTCGGGGTATCCTTTAAACAAACATTTTACGAAGATCAACTACCTAACTACAGATGTAATCAGTGGAGAGAGAGCTAAGACCCTGTTTTGTCTCACCTTTATTTGGTAGAAAAACATTACAAACCACTTTGCTCACATCAATAAAAATCTTGCATTTGTATCCCCACATCGTTCGCGACACCTGCACCATTAGAGCTCAGGCCCTCATGGATAACTAGAATGGGATATACGTTGTTACAGGACATGTAGAGGGGGCCGAGGACCGTACGCGATAGTAATACATGTCTAACAAAATACAAATCAAGTCTAATTATAATCTTGAGAAGTTCTAATCTAAAACCTACATAATTAAAAAAGAACTGATATCTGAAATGCTTCTTTAGTAAACTAAAGAAGCATACAACTAATCTTTAACACAACAACACACACAGCACATACAACTTTTAGAAAAACATTCAGTGCTATGGCACTGAATGTTCTTCTAAAAGTTGTAATGTGTGTTTTACAAATTGCAGGCCAGACAGAAAAAGCGACCGTGGAAATAGTAGCAAAGATAATGAATGAAAGAAAGACTTTTATTTAAACCAGTAGTTACCGTAAGCAAGGAACAACACCAATGCTTGCAATGCACCCATGCTTTATTATTCTAAGCACCCATGTTTCTATGCCTTTTACCTAGCGGAACCCTAGCAGAGAGTCGTTGCTTATATTAGTTCGATGCAAATGCTTACCATTTATGAAGTACGTCATCCTCATAACACTACGCTACGCTGAAAGTATGTAAACAAATGGGCATGACCTTGGCCTCGAGGTCGGAACGACGCGACGCCGACGATTCCGTCGCCTCTATTTTGTAATTCTAATACAAGTTTGTTTGATACAACATTATTTACCACCCGCACGGCTTGCTAAAATAAAAGTAAGTACCCTAAGTTACTCCTTATAACATCAGCTATTGAAAGTGTCGTCAAAATCGGTCCAGCCGTTTCTGGGATTAGCCGGAACAGACAGACTACAGAACATTGAAAAAAAAATGTTTGTTTATAAGTAGGTACCGTATATACTCTCTTATGCATTTAGTAAAAAGCTGTTATTTTGACGTTACAGACACTTCAATTTTATTTATGTGTTTAGATCAAATTCTTTATGTACAAGGACTCAGACCAAATTACCTCGGAGTCTTCTTAGTAATAATAATATCGGAACTACCACATGAATATCTTAGTCAATTGAGACAAAACTGCATTACTTATAATTTATTGTATGTCAAGACGCCTAAAACACATCCAAAACATTGACCCAATCGGTTATGCCCTTAGGAAGGTCAAACTGTGCGTAGTCCACTCTGGAATTTGCAGTCGTTGCGCAGGTCTGAAAAGATGAACGAATTCCTTGGTTTATGTTAGTGTGGGCATGCAAATACATTGATCATGATCTACGTCCTCATAGTTAAGTGTGCATAATCGATAAGTCCCACTCCATATCGATATTGTTGTCATGTTATGTTATCCGGAATTACATTAGCTAGATATGTAGTGGTGCCGATTCCCTTGTTCACAAACTAAACTAAATTTAAGTTCAGTGCATCCTTTTCTTTCTATTTCTTTAAGAAAAGGACAGAAGATCAATTTTAGTTTAGTCCTGTCAAATTAATCAGCGCTTGACGTACATTGACGTAATTTTAGTAGGAAAGTTTTTAATCACGTCTAAACTTGTATGGAGTAGTGACAGGCGCTGATTAATTTGACAGGACTAAACTAAAATTTATCTTCTGTCCTCTTCTTAATGAAATAGAAAGAAAAAGATGCACTGAACTTAAATTTAGTTTAGTTTGTGAACAAGGGAATCGGCGCCAATACCTACAATAGGGTCGGTTTACTACTTCGTTACAATATTTCAAGCCTTTGATTGCTAGTAATCTGTAGGTACCTACCATAAATTTGATATTCCAGAGTTATTTCACTATGGGACTAAGGGATTCAACTAAGTTTGTTTATAAAGAAGCAACAGTCACGTACAAGTTTTATAATACAGTAGCGAAACGAATCCATTTACGTCCAACTGTATTTTTTTCGCTTGGTCAGCCAACATTCGATTGCCGATGAGGAAATGCAATAATGAATTAATGTTGCACTTACAACCGTTCTGCATGTTATTTTTTATGCTGAGTCATGACATGACTCAGCTTGTTGTTGCAAACAACATGTTGTTGTCATTTGAGTTACTACGAAAATAACATTTGAAGGGATTTCCTCTAAGTAATTTTGGTAACCCATTTATAATGATCTATTAGTAACTCGTAAATTACGGATGTTATGCCATTTTCTGGCTGTTATAAACTTATCAAGTCTGTTTCCCAATGTTTATGTTATCAATTATCATTTTAGGCGGACAACTATTTGAATAAGGAAAAAACAAGCCCAACATGTTCATTTACATAACATCGTTTGTTTGTTACAGTTACCTCGTGTCCGGCGATGCGGACGGAAAGTGTTACATTTGGGACTGGAAGACCACGAAATTGTACAAGAAATGGAAGGCGCACGACGGCGTCTGTATCACGTCTCTCTGGCACCCTCACGAACCCAGCAAACTGCTGACAGCAGGCTGGGATGGCGTCATCAAGTACTGGGATTAAATAAAATGACTGAGCTCCATAATACCACGTTTTAATTTCAACCTAACATGAACCACGAACCGCAATAGAACAACAACAAAATATAAACATACATTTTTATAGCTTAGCTTTACCTATACTTTTTTTAATTATACCAAGAGCTCAATGTTATGGTCGATACGAGGTCAAGCCATGGTCAAACTAAGCAACTTGCGTATATTTGAAGGGCTCCTCGTACGCGATATCGACCTTGTACTCCATGCTGCACTCGCGGCACGTCCCGTTCTTCATGAACTCATTGAAATTTATGTTATTCTCATGGAATGCTTCGGTTAGGGCTGTGATGAGGCTGTCGATCATCTCGGGTGTGTGGTAGGGGCCGGGCGCGAACCTCAGCCGCTCCTCGCCGCGCGCCACCGTTGGGTAGTTGATGGCTTGCACGTAGTGGCCCCTCTTCATCAGGGACTCTGCCACGGACGCCACCTTGTCGGCGCCCGTGATAGGTACAGGTACAATGTGACTGACTGAAGGCATTTGTGGCAGACCGGCCACGAGGAGGGACAACTTCAAGTATCGCACAATAGCTTGGTGCCTCCCCCGCAGGCTCCTGCCCTCCTCGCTTGCAAGGAGTCTAATAGCGGATAAAGACCCCGCCAGCACGGCCGGCGGTAGCGCCGTCGTGAAGATAAAGCCGGGAGCCAGAGATCTCACTGTGTCCACCAATAGGGAAGACCCAGCTATGTAGCCCCCAACATTGCCAAATGCTTTTCCTAATGTTCCAGATACTATATCTATCTTGTGCTGGATCCCTCTCTCTTCTCCTATACCAGCACCATGTTTTCCATAAAGCCCCACAGCATGGACTTCATCAACAAATGTTAGAGCACCATACTCGTGGGCTATGTTACACATTTCATCTAAAGGACAGATCGCTCCACTCATTGAGTGGACAGTCTCAAATACGACTAGCTTTGGAGCGCCTTCTGGCGATTGAGACAACAGTTCTCTCAAGTGATTTGGGTCATTGTGCCTGAATATCTGCTTTGGTGCTCGACTGTTTCGAATTCCTTGTATCATAGATGCATGGTTCCCAGCATCAGAAAAGATTAAACAGCCCGGTAGAATTTTTGCTAATGTAGACAATGTTGCATCATTTGCAACAAAGCATGAACTAAATATTAAAGCTGCCGGTTTCTTGTGCAGGTTGGCTATTTCAGTTTCAAGTTTCTCAGTCATCTGAGAGTTTCCAGCAATGTTCCTAGTTCCTCCTGCTCCGGTACCATAAGACTTGATGGCATTGATGGCTGCATCTTGAACCACAGGATGGCGAGACGCGCCGAGGTAGTCGTTGGCGCACCAGACGGTCACGCGATGGTTGTCGGGCCCCTCCAGCGCCTGCGGGTACACGCCGTCCGCAGCTAACCGCGACACCTTCCTGAAGATGCGGTACGAGTAATCTCTCTTCTTAGCGCTGATCTGCTCGTGGAAGAACTTCTCGTAGTGGTACGACTGCGCGGGCTCCGTGATGTCCTCGGTCATCTCCTTGGGCGCCTCGGAGATGCCTACATTCTGCTGGATGAAGGGGCACTTGGTCTCGTCGACTCCTAGAGAACGGAATCCGCGAGTTACTATGGGGCAGTAGTTTCCGTATTGTTTCATAAGAGTCGCCCCGTAATTCTTTACGAAGGCTTGGTTCAACGATCCTATGAACGGGCACCGCATTTTAACTTTTTATGTAATCAATGACACACCAAACACTTGCGACAAAGTATAGTTCTGTAATATGTTTTATACGAGATTTGTGTATGAACGTTGGCTCGCACTGTAGCCGAACGTCTCACAGTTTTCAATCAACTGGTGGCACGGGCAACGGCACCTTTCATTTATAAAGTCGGTGTCGTCATATCGATCACGTTTGAATAAACTTCGTTCACTTCACTGAGAATTTTACGGAATATTATTATAATTTCGCAATAAAAATGTTGCCACGTAGAATTTTGATTTGACGTTTGCCGTCTAGTTGCCATTTACGATATAATTATATATATTTTAACACGAGAACACTGAAGCACTACGTAGTATAGTAGTGTTATTTGGGCGTGGATTTCCATATTATCTTAAATTGTATAGTTAGTACCAGTAGCTGTAAAATTTCAGAAAGCGTAAAACAGAATTTCGCGATCTACCCTAGCGCTCCACACGGTGAAATCTTGGTGCAATTTAGTTAATTAGCTGTTGAATAGAATAAGTTGAAGCAACAATAGAAGTAACAACTTGATGACAATGTCAACAATCCATTTATTGTTATGTATGCCAAAAACAAGAAACTTATGACTTTACCGACTGCGAGGTTTAGGCATTTATTGCCATACAAATAAAAAACAGTTGTTGTAATCAGCTGTGCACTCGCCCAAATGTCACTGTCAAAGTGTCAAATTAACAACAATCGAATCACTATTTATGTCCAATTAGCAGTGAGGGTTTACGGGTTTTGTGCTAAATAAGAAAAAGGACATGTTTTCCTTAGACGATCAATTGGAACTACGAAAAGTAACAATATCTAGTTTGATAACATGCATTTATTTGCCGAGTATCATCACATTTATATCGTATAAAGGGATTCTTTATTCAGTCGGCAATGGCTCATCGTGCTTTATTTTGGGTCTTATTTTCGTCGCGGAGTTGTTGAAATCATTTTACTTGAACTCTAGTAATGATATCCAAGGAAAGAAGAACAAGGCGAGCAAGAATACTGCTGGAGATATCCTGAAAGGATTTGTTTATCTGTTGTGTGCCAAGTTCACATACTTTATTGGGATTATTTTGTTCGGTGCGCCTGTGCTCGAGTGTCACGAGGAGACGTTGATGCTGTCATCGCTACTTACCTTACTCACAGTATTTCCTATGTTACTCCATACCGGAATCGAGTCATCTTTGCAGCTGTTGTTTGGAGTCAGAACTTATGGAAAAGACACTATTATTGAGATGCTTGTCAGCAATGCCATGATGACAGTTTGCGGAGCGTGGGTGGGAGCCATAGTCATCCCTCTGGACTGGAACACTCCTTGGCAGAAGTGGCCAATACCATGCTACCTCGGTGCAGTTGGAGGATTCTTGCTTGCCAATGTATTAACCGTCTTAAAAGTGACACTCACAAGTGGTGCACACAAATATCCATCATTAAATATACTAGTTGAAATGCTAAACGCATGTAAGTTACCAAAGTAATCACTAAATGTATTGTATTTTATGTATTCAATAAATTATTATTAAAATGGGCTTAACCCATAACATGCCGATTCCATAAAGGATGATGTTTTTTTCTGCTCAATCTACATAACATATTTAGCAAAATATCCAGCTCAACAGTCTATCCTATAATACTAGGTTTTAGGTGCTGCGTAGATCACTGTTCTATAGGAATTCTTAAAGAGTTTAGCCAAGTCATATTCCATTGGTTTAGGTGGTATTTTATTAGTGCTGTACCTTTCAGCTCCCTCTATCAATGGCTGGGCTCCTTGAATTAGAAGATAGCCTCCAGGTCAGATTTACCTATGAAAATAAAATATTCTCAGTCGCATTCGTGATCAGAGCTAAATTAGGTTGAAATGTGTGCGTGGTTTCCCTTTCCGTGTTTAATTTGAGACCCCATTTGTGTGAAATCACCAGGCTATTGTAGCATTGTACATGCCCACTAAAACTGTGTTACCATTCCTGATCATTTTGGCCACTCTGGGCATGGATTCCTCTAGTTTCTTGCAGTGTTGTTGGCTAAGAGCTGTTAGAAGAACACCTTATGTATCCCAAGTGGGGTGCTAAAATTTCTGAGCTTGCTCTTGCATTCAGCATTATCCATCATGGCCTCAGTATCCTAAAGTGCCCATCAAGGCCTATCGATAAACAATGAACATTTAGACAAGTGTAATCATAAGTTACTTTTTAAAATGGATAACTTCAAATCCTCTTTTTGAGTTATTCGCAAATATTTACAAAACTAGTTGTTTTATAGAAACAACTAGGATAATCGATTACTACAGTCTTTAATTGATGCAAAATGAACACGGTTTTGGTACCGTGATTGCTACAATAGCGTGGTGATTCAACTAGTGTCTCAAACTGAACACGAAAAGAGAAATTCGGGCACATAAGTGTGCGCACTGTGTCACCTCATCTTAGGTAGATACGGTACAAACTAGTTTATCATCTAATCAAGGTGTGTTGAGTACCTAATGGGAAATGTATATCGTCGGTGATATTCTGAAACCGCGGAACTAACAGTGTTTAAAACCGCGTAACGAGGAAAAACGTAATATTTACTAAACCACTTGACTTTCTATTGTTTAAACTTATAAATTGATAAATTCCTCTTAATATTTAGGCATTAGCCAAATAAGCCTACAATATTAAAAGGAATTTATCAATTTAAAAGTTTAAACAATAGAAAGTCAAGTGGTTTAGTAAATATTACGTTTTTCCTCGTTCCTGTAAAATTCACTGCACCTACCTTACGCGATTTTAAACACTGTTAGTTTCGCGGTTTCAGAATATCACCGACGATATGGAAACATGGATATGTAGGTATAATTTAGGTACTTATGTATACAGGATGTTAGAGACATCGACGCGCGAATTCAGTATATGATTCTAGACCCACCAGGGGGCCAACCATCACTTCTTAAAGCAGTATTATTATAATATTACTTCACAGTGGGAATGTGATGGACCTGTACAGTAAGTGGTAAGTAACAGCTTGGGCGTCGGAGTCCCTTACACCGTGTATTACACCAACTTGAAGGTACCAGCACCCTAATTGCTTAACACATTATCAATCACAATCTGAATGAATTTGAAGTATATTGCTAATCTATTGCTTTATATGTTCGAAAAATTTGTCTGCTCAACAACGTAAATAACGCAATGAAAGTTGTTGAACTGTCAAAATGAAACCCATTGCTACTGACAGATAGTGTGTAACGCAATTACCTCGGAATTCGACAGGCGCAGTGACAGAATGATGAAGGTACTTTTGCGCTACAAGCGGACTCGCAGTTAAAAAGGTTTTAGGTAAGTACGGTATCTATAGGGACCGATTTAAGGACATTAACATCATGACGGTACCTTGTCAATACAAGGTGTCGTTTTGCATCCTCGTCAAATTCAAGGAGGTAACTATGCTAATGATTCTCGACACGAATCAATAATAAAATAAGTAGGTCCTTTTCTTTCCTAATTTTCGGAAATCGGCATGTGTGGGACACGCATGTTAAAACGCGGCCCGTGTGATACCACACTGTAATTGCCCTTTTACACTACTGCATACGCAACGGGGTGATTCTGTTCTGTGAAATTGATGTATTCTAAAATACTGTCAAACTTAAATAACTAAAAAATCAAGTATGTATTAATTATTGAGCAGGTATCGTAATAATATTTGATTATATATGTCTTTCATACCAGACTCCTGAAATTTGACGAGGATGCAAAACGACACCTTGTATATCTATGAAAACATGTACGTAAGAAAAAAATACATGTTTTTAGTAAAAGAGGTGAAAGACATAATTATAGTACTAGAAATAGGGACTTATTAGCTCAACCAGGTTTCAGACTGGCTAAAATAGACTCATCTTTCATGACAGTACCCGTTTAAAATGTTACAATAGATTTCCTCCCCACATACTTCAACTGAATGAGATGAAATTCAGATCTTGTATAAAACGCACACTATGCAGGCAGGCATATTATAAGTTGGTACATTACATCGCTGATAAAAATGCTTGGCTCAATGCTGGTCCTGCTCTACAACCACAACCAATTGATTAAGTAACATTTGAAAATACTGTTGGAGTTGGTGAACATTGTACGATCTTTGCATTGTATAAATTCAATCTACTTTGTATTATATAATTGTATAGCACATTACTATGTATAAAAGAGCTACCAATTACCCGTTAATGTCTTTGATTGACTTGAATGTGCCCTGGCGGCTGAGAGTATGTCATGCTCACTCAGATGTCTCGCTGACGATGGCGTATGTGTTGGATCATTTAGCTCTCTTCAAAACGGTTGAGCTGAATGGTGCTGATCCATGCGTCATGTTCCTGAGCGGTCGCCGTCAGTTGGGCTGGTCACCTCTTAGCTGCCTCTGCTTATTTTTAGTTATTTTATTTTGAAATTGTTTTTTTTTTGTTTATTCTGCTACTATGGACGCGTTTTTTTTTTACATAGGCCTCACATTTAGTTACAAATTCAACATTATTTATACTAATCTTTATGTAACAATATAATTTAAAAGAGTGTCCATGGAGTTTCTTGCCCGTTATTCTCCATAGATACTAAAAGGTTTGAGTTTATACGTCAAATATCCGCAAATAATTTGTTAGGTGATCCTTTGAACAAATAAATAACACCATAATTTTAGTAAATTAATAATTTTATTTTGTATTTGTTAAATATTTACATAGCCTATTTAATGCTCTATTTTATTAATAAAATATGAAACTTAACCAACATCGCTTGATCACATATTTTTAAATAACTCCTATAATATAATTAGCGTTATAAATACCACGTGTTACTTCACAAATGTTTAACAGCAATAGACTTTGCAACACAAAGGTTCGATAAAATAACAGTAGTTAACACATCTAAGGCCTTGTTTTAACTCTCAGGTTTTCTAGTGCGAACATTAAAAATAATCACGACTTTTAATAAGTAGATCGGTTGCACTTATTTCTCCAATCATGGCATTCATTCTCTTCTCGCTCGATGGAAATCGTCTTGCGAAAACGAAATAAAAATAATGCTATGATTGATTTTCACGCGATTTTTACGAATTACGACGAAGAGGAATCATGTTATATACCATTTTATTATTATTCTTTACGAATAAGACGAATTTACTAAACTACCTACCGGTAGCTGCCTTATTACATTCAAACCTAACTGATCTCAAACCACACTAGTGCCATCTAGCGTAAAATGGTAGAAACAATTCTACTTCATCGCAATTTTATCAAAATTTCCTACATCATAACACACCATCACGATATACATCACACAGTTCTACATTGCTTTATATAATCGTCGATTAATATTGAAGACTAACATTATACTCTTCAGAAAGATCACAAAGATTACAAATATAACTGTATTAAAAATTGCAACTTTTCACTCACACAATGACATGCAGAATGATTCATACCTACACATTTTTAAACCCCGCAAATCAGTCGTTTCCTAAGGTCTATTGCAACAAGCGGTAGAATGTTTGCATTGAATTTACTTCTTGCGATTAACTAAAATGTGGTACTAGTAGTAGATGTGGTCTGTGTAGTCAGAACTCCTCATCTTCTACCAATCTTTTGAAAGTATGGTAAGCATAATTTATTACAAATATCTCTACCGCTTACACAGATCTCTCAGGCAAGGACCTTAGTCTACCAGTAACAATAAACATTTAAAAATTGTTCCAGACATGGTGGCACAATAGTTTTGGAAAACAAAAACAGATTTATTTTGTTTGTAGGTACACTTTATTCAGTATTTTGGCTAAGAAAGAAAATAGAATCGTTCCACGAAACGTCCCCTTGCCTTATACAGTAAACTACGTGATTGATAAATATAAAGTTATAAATGTTATATTTTGTCCTATTTCTATTATAACAACAGCATTTTTAACAATATAGAAGTTCATATAATTATTATGAGGTAATTGGCAAAATCGCTACTAGAATACGCTCCGAACAGCCTATTTCACTCACAAAATCTAACCACGGTTTCGTGGAACGAGTAACCTGTCATAAAAACGTTCTATTTATTATAAAAATATTTTAAAAGTTCAAATATTCAAAGGCTACGAACGTCACATGTGAACACTATGGCACATCGCGATGCGTGTCGCTATGCCGCTACTTGCGAGTGGCAGTGTATTATATTTTAACGTTGGCAACACTACTGGGGCCACATCACCAACTTTTGACCATTCAAATTACTGAACTTTTCGCCCTACTGTATCTCTATAGATACAATTTAGGTAAGAAGTTGGTTGTGAGCCCTGTCATCCACAATGCACACGACTACTTCAACACTGATAATCTCACGATGCTTCCCGAGAAAGTGAACGTTTGTACTAACATACGTTTGAGCGCTCGTTGGCCTTTCCTATCTCTATTATTGGCCTCTTTTAGGCTACAATACTATGGTAATCTACCCTCGACTTGTAGGCAGTGACAAGCAGCAATTAAACAGTTGCGTGTTAAACATGGATAAAGGCCAAACATACGCTATGTCAAAAGTACAAACGCACTTTCTCAGTCAGCGATATATAAAAATCTACATTACCGTAGTGCGAGATGGGTGAATGCTTCCGCAAAAATCTTTAACAGCATACATATTTACAATACTCTAACATTATGTACCATCTTTAAGCCTATATTAAAATCTATTATGTAAAAAATTAAAATCTCAATATGCAAAAATTATTAAGCACCTTTATGTAAAAATTAATTGTTAAATATCTAATTTAGATGATGGGTATGTTATACGTAATTATCTAAATGATACCAAATCTACGCGGTGAGAGATATCTTTTATTAAAAAATAACATTTTCTTCGCTACTCGCTAACCGAATACCCTGTCGCTTGAACAGTGAAGTTTCAGAGGAATGGGTGCCGTGTAAAACAATGAACGGTGACAAATATGGAAATAAAACAGTAAGGTCACGTACAAGGTACGTACTATCTATAAAGGAGAAGAAGATAGTAATCATAAGGTAGGCGATATTTTCTGCAACTGGAAGTGTCCCGTCAAAAGAAAGAGTAGAACGCATTTTTCTCTTTCTAATAAAACTACGGCGCGATATGCAATAGCTTGTTTACACTGGATCATTCAGAGGTTTACCCAAAAATCACTCATGAGCACTGTAAGCATCAAGATAAATTAGAAAGGTTACATCAATAAAATGTCAGTTTAATCTATTATTTTTATATGAAAATATAGTATACAAAAAATAGCACACATTATACCGTCCACAACTAAATACACAGACAAAATATAAAAAATCTAATTACCATTCTTATAGGTGGTATAGATACATCGGGGTTGCAAGAGTTAAAAATACAGACGTAATAAGAACATCTAACGATCGATAATATGTCTTACCTATGTTAGTTATTACAATTAAATAATATAAAATGCACCGCTAATACTAGATTACAAGATATATTCTCAACAATTTTAACTTTTTGGTGGATCTTTTATTCAATGTCTGACATTTTATCTAAGTTAGTTGAATTTACGATAGTTCTTTGGTCACTTCAGTAATTTTAACTGTACACTTTTATACAATAGGAATGGTAATGTTTTCTGATCGACAGAGTCGCTATACCATCTACATTCTTGGCGTGTTCTAACATCTAAGTCTTACGATCATTCGAATTTCTGGACCCAACAGTTATCTGATATGTCACTGATAGGAATCTGTAATTTATATTATTCATAATACATTTTATCCTACACCCAATTCTTCCGACTCAACAGTTTAATCAAATGGGATTATTCATATTTCTTGCACATTTTTGAAAACGAAATTCGTTTTAAATGTAACGTTAAATCAGACATTGAATAAAAAATCCATAAAAATACTATAACAGCGGCCGTAAAAAACGAATCACCATTGTTGACAATCGGCAATGACTTAATTTTCGCCGTCCATTGGCCCAATTACAAACGGCCACTCGAATTCGAATTGCAGTGTTGCCAGCATATCTTTGTGAAATCCTACGAATTGATTATAAAATTTAAGCAAAATTTTATTTTCCGCCGACTTTACATTATTACGAAGTTTATACGAAACGCTAGTTTTATGTGCCGGCGCACGCTTTTATGAGAAAACCGTAAAAACCACGACATCTAGTCCTAGACTAACTTTAAAACTTAGCTGTGGTGCTAGCAATATCTATAGGAGTTATAAATATTGCTGGAACTCAGCGTAACCAGCGAAAAGCGAGTGAGATACACTCTAAACCCTTCTTTTTAGTCGTTTGAAGCGTCTTCCTACTATAATGACACAGAGAGATGTTGGCAACTGGCCCAGAACATGTTATAACAACGATCAGAGTGTATAGCTAAGGAACGACTGCTACGTCTTACGTGTTGTTCGTATCCGGTTGGAAGTAATGGAGACCGTTTATCTGAAAAAACCGAAGGATATTCATTAAAATTAAGATAGAATAATCATAAGGTATTGGGCGGCAACAACCTGAGATAGAAATGGCGAGAACAACCTGTCTCTTCAAAAATTGGCGGCGTTAAATAAAAGTCTGCCTAGCATTACGAAAAATTTAATTACATTTTTCCGCCAGACGCTGCCGCGCTGGACAGACTTGAAATTGACGGGGTAGAATCAAGGCAAAGATGCAATGCATACATATTACGTTCTTGTGTACAAGAATGTAATAAAAAAAAAAAACTATCATGGCCAGGAATCCCAGTTGCAGTGTGACAGACCCTTTGCAATCTACAATCATTTAAATGCTCCTCGCCATTCACTGGTGCCGATTCCCTTGTTCACAAAATAAACTAAATCTGAGTTCAGTGCATCTTTTTCTTTCTATTTCATTAAGAAAAGGGCAGAAAATACATTTTAGTTTAGTCCTGTCAAATTAATCAACGCTTGACGTAAATTGACGTAATTTTAGTAGACAAGTTTTTAATCACGTTTAAACTTGTATGGAGTAGTGACAGGCACTGATTAATTTGACAGGACTAAACTAAAATGTATCTTCTGTCCTTTTCTTAATGAAATAGAAAGAAAAAGATGCACTGAATTTAAATTTAGTTTAGTTTGTGAACAAGGGAATCTGCAACATTGTTAGATTTACCCTAACATCTCACTAGGATCTTAGATACCTATCTTTTACCTTTTAATAGTTTCTAAACATCCATTGCTGAATATGAGCCTTCCAATGGCATCTGTAATGTATCTACATTCAAGGGTGAGCACAATTTCATACCAAATTTTATGCAGGCTGAAGAAAGTTTCTGCTCACACTCACTCGTTCGTAACCAATACATCATCATAATGTTACGTACCGTCATATCATACTCTGTGACGAAGGCGGGCACGTCGAGCTGGTCCCGCGCCATCACCGAGTACAGGTACTCCACTCCGGGAAGGTTGTGGACTTTCGCCTTGATCGCCGGCGCCATGAACGTTGTGAACCACCACGTCATCATCTGAGGACAGGACAGGCAGCTTAGTTACACGTTAGTTAAACATGACAAACATGTGTGGGAGATTAATGACAAAATAGTAATACCTACAAAATAGTTATTATTTAGCATAAATCATTAATACATCTCCCTCTAGGTTTGTTCCATAAGAGATTTGTTCTTATGATTAGAAAATTTTAATTTTGCGGCATATCACTGCGGATCCACCTTAAGAGTTGATAAATGTGAATAAGAATATATCATCTTTAATTACCTTTGTCCAGAATGTGGGATGTACGATGTAGAATGCTTTCAGGTTCTTCTTATATCTGATAAGATTAAAAAATAAAGTTAATAAATGAAATTGCCAACTGAAGGTGTTCGTCAGTAGTCTCAGGTCGCGTCCTAACCGAAAGCGATCGTCGCGCGAGTACGTGATCGTCCCGTTTTTTTATATGAATATGACGTAGTCGCGCGATCATTCAAGTCCCATTATTTTCTCATAATTCATACAAGTCGATCGCGTATTCGCACTACGGTCGTTCTCGGTTAGGACACGGGGTCAAACGAAGTGTTTTCTCAGTATTTAACAAGTAAATCCTAGTTTCTTGGTTGACTTTGCCTTGGAATTTCGTTTGGTTGATATTTTGGTCTACAAATAAAAAATAATACACAGAAGATTTACTTTTTAAGATTTGACAGACTTTCAGAAAATATTGATGAATATTTACTTGTAAGGCAGCACGGTGTACACCTCCTTGAGCCAGGAGAAAGGCGGGTGGTTGCCGGAAGAGGCGAGCGTGTGGAAGTATGCTATGACGTAGTCGCCACGCACGATCGGGTCCAGGAGCTTGATCAGGTACAACAGCGCCTGGAAAGTGAGGAGATTGAGATTAGTATAATGGGGATGATATAACAAGCAACGCTTTAGTGCGATCCATTGTGGATCGCACTAAAGCGTTGCTTGTTAAAGTGCTTGCGTGCTTTAATTCTATTGGTTTCTTCGACTAGGGGATATATCATGTACGTAGATTGACTAGGAGAGGAAACTTCATACTTTCGTATGATAAATGGATGATTTGATTCTGTATGTTAACTAGTTGGGAGACTGAGAAATGTTTGACGTATGTATGTGGATGGTTATGCGAGTAGGGGAAGACCTAAGAAACGATGGATGTATAGAGGCATTAGGAACAGGGTGTAAAGTTCACTCATCCTTCATAGAAAAGGGAGGATCCTCCGACCAGACGGCTGTCGTGTCTGGTGGGCAACTGCCCGACGGTTGATGTCGGGATGTTGTATATATGCTAGTTGCGTGGTAAACTCTGTTTGCGCGATGCAGGATTTGTCGTGACGTCAGTGTGCTACGTAGTTCGCATGTGGCGATGTAGATGCCGCCACAGATGGTCTGTGTGAAAGATGATATGGCTAGAAAGAAGGTTGACTACCAAGATGACGACTAATATACTTAGTATGGAACACGAAGACATGTTGCGCCGACCCCAAATAAATTGAGATAATAATAACAAATAAGGTAATAATGAGGTAATATTAATAATTTATTCATTTTATTTTCATAAGCCTTAGGCCGCGTCCTATTTAATAACGATTGTCGTGCGAATACGCGATCATCGCGCTCATATATTATATCACTTGTTGTTCGATGAACCTGAACGCGTAGTCGCGCCGAAAAACTGACATATGCACGCGATGATCGCGTTTTCGCGTGGCGATCACTTTTAAATAGGACGTGGGGTAATGCATAAGAAGAGAAAAAGGGTTAAGAATGGTAATTAAACTGAGTACATGCTTGATTTTTTTAAACTCCTGACACCCAAACTAGGACGTGTCAGCTGAAGCCTAAGTTATTGTTTATATGTCTGTGAGCTTAAAATTAGAAATAATTTAATTTAGGTTAATAATGGTGCCGATTCCCTTGTTCACAAACTAAACTAAGTTTAAGTTCAGTGCATATTTTTCTTTCTATTTTATTTTTAGTCCTGTCAAATTAATCAGCGATTGACGTAAATTGACGTAATTTTAGTAGGCATGTTTTTAATCAGGTCTAAACTTGTATGGAGTAGTGACAGGCGCTGATTAATTTGACAGGACTAAACTAAAATTTATCTTCTGACCTCTTCTTAATGAAATACAAAGAAAAAGATGTAGGTACTAACTTAAATTTACTTTAGTTTGTAAACAAGACAGTGGCGCCGATTCCCTTGTTCACAAACTAAATTAAATTTAAGTTCAGTACATCTTTTTCTTTCTATTTCATTAGAGAAGGACAGACGATAAATTTTAGTTCAGTCCTGTCAAATTAATCAGCGCCTGTCATTACTCCATACAAGTTTAGACGTGACTAAAATCTTGTCTACTAAAATTACGTCAATTTACGTCAAGCGCTGATTAATTTGACAGGACTAAACTATAATTTATCTTCTGTCCTTTTCTTAATGAAATAGAAAGAAAAAGATGCACTGAACTTAAATTTAGTTTAGTTTGTGAACAAGGGAATCGGCACGAATCGGTACCAATTTAATGTTTTTTAATCTTTTATTTAGGAAATAACTATAATATATTACCTATTTTGTTTCTGCTATAATATGTGTGTGGAGAAGTGAATGTAGTGTAAGGGCGAGTGTAGTGTGAGTGTGTATGTGTGAGTGAGTTGATTGGTTGCGGACATGTGCTTTTAGGTGTGAGCCGTGTGCGATTTCATTTAGATTAGCCAGTGATGCTACCCAGCACATTCTAAGTATCCTGATAGTTAAGAGAAGTGATCCAATCCTTCACCTTAATTTTACAGTTCATTCCACGGGCAAAATAATGATGATGAACTAGTTTGAGAGTTTTGCAAGCGGTTACGGGGCAAAACTCGAACTTTTGTTAGTTACCCGATCAGGGGTAATGAGCAAAAAGTCTCACCTTATCCAAATCGATGTCTCCAATAGGGAACCATTTTCCGATGAACACGACGACGGGTCTGCCGAGCCGGTCCACTCCGCTTTGGTACAGGCAGCCGATGCCTGAGATCTCGCTCAAGTCTTCTGTGCGCGCGCGACGCAAGAGGCGTTCATATCTGGAGAAGAAGAGAGGATATAGTTAAAAACTTGTTGATTAACAGAATGATGTCGTTGGATATAGGAAGACATGTTAGACTCTCTGTCAAACTGAAGCTTGGCAAAGGCCTAAAGAGAGCGCGTGTTGGCGTGGTTTCTATGGCAGTTTTTGATCCACACCATTCTGGTGAAGCGGATTTAAAAGTAAATTTAAAAGTAGTAGAACTAAATCCAAACCTCGAGTTATAAAAAAAACTACAAGAGTCCTTGTTAAAAGGTGGAGGTGTTGCCATACAAAGTGTCGTGTGAAGTAATTTCGATGTCTGATCACATGGTGTTTTTTAACTGAGTTTAATAATAACTTCGAGGAAAATATTACGACACTAAACACAATATTTAGACACGTGGCTGGGTCGTGGCTGCTTTACTCTCAATAAAAAACATCGTAAAAGTTCAAAATACCCATTTTCCTTTTATGACGCATCGCATAAAATTATTCTTATTGCAAAACTAATAAACAGATCTATTTATTTTTATTCGATGTTTGCTTCTCGCCCTTGGCCTAAAAAGTTTCTACGAAGCGACCAGTGTTGCTAGCGCTCTGGCCCTGAACTTATTTTGGTGGTATAACTCAAGTGTTGGGTATCAATCAATGTTGGTGGGTGGTCATGACAAACAGACAGATGCAAACAGGTCTATTTTGAGCTGTAATATCCATCACTGACGTAGGGGAGATGTTGGAAATGAATAGCTAATGTAGGAATGGACAACGTGCTTTGTTGCTTGTCAGTCGATGTATTTGGAGATATGAAAAATTTAAATGGCAGACATAGAACTTTTGCCTGCTGTTTCGTATTATCCACGCATACCTACTTTTATTGGTAAATACATGACATATGTATGTGTAATCGCTGATTCAGCCCGTGCATGAAGCGGTTTTTCTCGGTAGGTACGCATAATATTCCTGTTATTTTCCTCAATATTTCGGTAATAACTATTATGAAGTATTTAGTTATTAAAAATACAATAGATACGTACCTACCTACAAAATGAGTGTGAATGTCGTCTGGAATCTCCACAAATCATTACCTATAGAAATGTGCAGTATAATCAAATTGACCTGAACTGAAAGTGAAAACTAAAAATAAAGTCATAATTCACGTTAGTCATAACTTCCTATTATTATTAATATTGAGTGCCATTAGTGCACACCGCAGCAATTTACAGTCGCGTGCCGCAAGACCTAGTACCTACCTATAATTATGGCCACTACAAAATAATAGCCGCCGGAGACAATGTCGCGCTTTTCATGCAATATTATAATAAGAATAATTATTATACGCTATTCAATCTACATGGCATAATTTTACGCTCTAGTAATCGTGCATTTTATCTAGAGATCGGATATTCGGATGCATAAATATTCACCTAAAGTTAGAAAAAATCCCGCGGTTCCGGGAATAGGTACCTACAAATTTAGGTTTCTAATTATAGAATCGTATGTATAATTAACTTACTTTAAAATGTTGGCTTATATGGAATGCACTTTTGTATCGATCGTAAAAATTCCGCCCGACATTCCGGAATCGACAAATTTTGTGTTTTCTTCTGACTATAGAATTGGATGCTACCTAACTGATATTGTAATGGTAAAGTAGGTAGAAACATTAATTTAAAAGAATTTATTATGCAATCCAAGAAACCCGGGGATTCTTTTTTAATATATTTTTTTTTACAAGTCACTTCCATACTATACACCCGACTAGTTATGCATTCCCGGTGTTCCAAGCATCATCATCTGTCTAGCCTTTTCCCAACCATGTTGAGGTCGGCATCCAGTCTTACCGGATACAGCTGAATACCAGTATTTTACATGGAGCGACTGCCTAGGTATCTGACCTCCACAAACCCTTACTAGGTAACACGGTACCCCTTGGTAAGACTGGTTGTCAGACTTTCGAGCTTCTGACGACCCGTAACGACTGTCAAAGATCTACAAATGACAGCCGGAACCAACGGCTTAACGTGCTTTCCGAGACACGGAGGGGCTTGGTATGTAAAGATGGTCACCCATCCACGGACCAACCGCGGCAAGCGTAGCTTACCCTGATCGATTGACCCGTGCGACTGTTATTACTTAGCCACAAGCCCCCCGGTGTTCTAGGCATACTGGGATTAAAAAAAAATATTTTAAGAAGCCGCTTCCATACTTTCATAGCTAAAAATTAACTTTATATAAATATGCATCCGAATATTCGATCTCTCATGAAAACATTTAATAATACACATTAATAATAATAATAATAATAATATTAATAATAATATTCAGTGCTGGATTAAGCAAGCGCGGGGCCCGTAGCAAATTCTATCGAGGCGCCTTTGATCTTCATTGGGTTCTTTAGTATAAAGTGGTAAAAAACAAATAGGGTAAAAGAAAATACATTTTTGGTATATGATTACTAAATTATAATAAAAGTAATGTACACTGTAAGTAAGTCTTACAAATAAATAGACAATTCCAACATTTTGGTTCGACCCATTTCAATTCTGCTACGCATGCTAGTGTGGATAAGTGTCGAATAAGGGTGTTCGCACACGTTAGACTTTTGTTCTTTTTTTCAAATTCTATACATTTATTTGGGGTTGAAACACTAGGGCCTTGGGGTCCGAGTGCCCATCGAGTATTTCGGGATATCGCCAAAAGGTTGGTAGAGTCTTCACGTGACCAGAGGGCTGGCCTTTTTCTAGCCCAAAGAATCAGCATTGCCATCCAACGTGGCAATGCTGCCAGCCTTTTGGGCACTTTTCCCATTGACAGCGATGCGGACGAATTTTTTGATGCCCAATGAGCTCTTCCGCCTTTTTGTTTGTGTATAGTTTTAGTTAAGATAGGATATCATTTTGTTATTTTTATTAATTAATTGTATAATTATTTATACGAGTGACTTTTTGTGGAACTTGTGTGTTTACCGTATGAAATTTTGAGTTTTATTTTCGCCAACAAAATAATCGGTTACCGATTGTCTGACGTGGTTTGTCTTAGTCGGAAAAGGTGTTACGTTTCACGTTTTTGTGACATCAAATAAATTAAATATACCACGTCCACTCAAAAAACGGGTCACGGGTTACGCGGGCCCCCCTTTTGTGCGCGGCCCGTAGCAATAGGGAATACTCCTAATTGAAACACTTTTCAAAAATGGGTGTAATAACAGCCATTTGTGAAAAGTGTCTCAATTAAATTCTATAGTGCTAATATGCCACAAAAAAAAACACAATATTTTTATTCATACGATAAGTGCTAAAAATGCAATTAAATTTTACTTTTTCAAATGTCGCGCGTAGTTTGACGAAAACGCTGGACGCAGTGGACGCCATATTGCTCTGTGCTCAAGACGTCAGTTGGCTGTGTAAACAAATGCGCTGATATTTTGTATGATAATTGTATAATTATAATTTAAAACAAGTTATTAGTCTGCTTATCGTTGGTGTGCTGTTAATTAAATTTCAATTACGTTTGTTACGAAAATAATAAAAGTACTTAATCTATATACGCCGATCAGTTGACAGTTGACACTTTTTAGTTTACACAGCCGTATGACGTAATAACATGGCGGATATTTCATGGTGTTTTAAAACAGATTAGAAAAACTGAAAACTTTGAATTAAATTATAAAATTTATTTTGTTATTTTATGAACTAAAACTAACATTTTCCGACTGCTTTTTGCCTAAACTATCTCAATAATATGTTTATAGATTATTTTTCATTAAAGTAAATACTCTATTGCTACTCTTCATACGTGGTTAATCCGGCTCTGAATATATTAGAAACAGAACTTGCTTAGTCAAAGGCTTATTTAATATAACTGAAGAGCTGATTACATACCGTAATTAAAATCCACCCGAGTCTCGTGACTGGCAACTTTTCGTCAATCAAAATTGTACTTTATGGTTTCGGAGAATAGGATTTAAAATTGTATGCCCGTACCCAATTTACGTCTTTTAAAATACTATGACGCGAAACAAATATGGACGCAACTACGTAAATATTTGTTTTAGAATTAAAATATATTAATTCCAAGCACGAGTATGTTCACAGAATCGCATTGCGGGCTTATTATGTTGTAGAATTAACCTTGCCATTAGGTAGGTACCTAAGTATTTAAAATAATAAGTGTCGATCGTAAGGAAGTTATAAAATAGTAGTTTCATTATTGCTGTACCTAAAGCGGGAGATGAAACTAATGTCGTGCACTCGTGAAACAGTAGCTTGACCGTTCAGTAGTATTCTGTAACATTCTCATCGTGAAAACTTCGGTGAAATGAGCTGGAAATGAACTGTCACCCCATTGCATCATCTGCCTGCCTTTTCTCAACTACGTTGGGGTCGGTTTCCAGTCTAACCGGATGCAGCTAAATACCAGTATTTTACATGGAGCGACTGCCTATCTGACCTCCACAACCCAGTTACTGGGTAATACGATACCCCTTGGTAAGACTGGTTTTCAGACTTTCGGGCTTCTGACTACCCGTAACGACTGTCAAAGATCCACGAATGACAGCTGGGACCAACGGCTTAACGTGCTTTCCGAGGCACGGAGGGTCTTGGTATGTAAAGATGGTCACCCATCTACGGACCAACCGCGGTAAGCGCAGCTTAACCTGATCGATTGACCCGTGCGGCTTTTATTACTTAGCCACAAGCCCCTCACCCCATATCATCAGGCGGAAATGGTGGGAATCAGTCGGCCTGTTCTGTAAAAATGGTGGGAATCAGTCGGCCTGTTCTGTAAAAATGGTGGGAATCAGTCGGCCTGTTCTGTAAAAATGGTGAGAATCAGTCGGCCTGTTCTGTAAAAATCTCACTGTGAAAACGTAGATGAAGTAAGCTGTCATTCCACATGCTAAGGATGGACACTATTGGCAGCTCACTGCAAAATAACTACACTTAACTTTGACGGTGAGATTTAAACAGAATAGATCGACAGTCCACTTCAAGCTCACTTCACCTAAGTTTTCACGATGAGAATGTTACAGAATAGGCCTGCTGTTTCGGGCTATAGCTCACTAACACCTGGGTGTTGAAAGCTAATAAATTCAACTAACACGCTGTCAAGTGTCATAATATTATATAGAAATAATAATAATTTTCCCGCACAATCACACAAAGAACGCTGCCAGCAAGCTGATTCATAAAGAAATACCTACCCATACTTAGTGCATTACATAATCAGCCTATATGTTCTCACTGCTGGGATACAGGCCTCCTCTATGTGAGAGGGAGTGGGCCGTAGGTAATCTACAACGCGAACCTAGTGCGAACCCGCACTGGGCCCAATGCGGGTCGGTAAATGTCACGTATCTTCGATATTTTGGTTGTAGGACATGCCGGTTTCCCTACGATGTTTTCCTTCACCGTTTAAAGGCTCCTACATACTGGCGCGACTTGTCGCGCGACGCGTCGCGACACAAAGACACCGCGTGTAGCGAAATAATTTACACAAAGTAAAGCGCCTGTCCGGGTTCGAACCTACGCCCTACAACTTGTAAGTCGCGGCCGTTACCACTGGGCCACCACTGCTATCACTTGTACCTAAATACCTACTTTTAACTAAAAGAAAAATATAAGCATAAAACAGCAACTGCCTGGCTGCCTGGCTGTGTATGCAAAATGAGTTTTGCAGATGCCATAAAATGCGTTCGTGCCAATTTCCTCCAACAATTTTCTCGCAAAGAAAGACCGTGAACATTCCTCCACAATCACTCGACAAAAGAAACGTTCCTTTCCAAAGTACACACTCAAACAATGATTAATCGACATTTCGTTCTAATAATAGACATTTTATTTTTAGATCTAACCTTTATTCCGTGTATTTCTTCGCACCCACCTGTAATCAATGAAACTGTGAACCGATGATTCATGTTATACTGTACTATGCTTTGTTTAAACGCATAGAGCCTCGTTTGTATACATTGTATTTATAGTGAGGTGTTCCATTTCCGTGCACGTGGGGTGGCATCGGAATGGTTTATGCGTTTGACGTCAAAAATTCATTATAACTGTGTCATGAAGCTTTGTGACTGGCAGTTTGAACTCAATTTATGTAAAAGCTATATAGATGGGATATGACGGCACTGCTTAGAATGTCATGACTGGTCTTAGGAGTATTGACAGTATGAGCACTGGCGTTTATATTCGACATAACAAGTTCGAACTACGGTCTTCAATCCAAGTGCTAAGGTGGGCAAGATTAAAATATTGTTTGTTTACAAACTTTCTAAAGTTATTCTACCAATGGTTGAAGCTAGCAATCTTTAGGGTACACCTCATTCACCGCAAAAAGGACCTACGGGGTAAAAATACCAAGACAAAATTCCAAAGATATATCAATAATTTCCAATTTTAGATTGTTATGAATAACTCGTGCGTAGTTTGGCTGGAGTGGGTTTCGATTCCGAAGATATATTGTCATACGAATTTGATGGTAAAAATAAACATATCTCATACACTTAATTTCGAATTTAGCAGAGGAGACGTCATTAAATCCAAAAGTGGATGCGTGGACGCCATTTTGTGTGAGATTGCTTTGATTTGGTCATCATCATCTTCCTGTTTTATCCCTTGTTACTTGTGGTCGACGCAGCACGTTGCCATCTTCCATTCCCCCCTGTCAACTGTCAAGCTATCATTCACTCCCTTCTCTTTCATATCATTCCTCACACAATCCATCCGTCTTTTCTTTGACCATCCTCTCCATCTCCATCCATCAACATTTATATTCATCAATCTTATAGTCACATGCGTTTCCTCGTTTTGCTATGATTAGGTACGTCAGGATAATCCAATTACTTCTGAATTCCAAAGAACCGAGAAGAAATTGATTGAAACCAATGAAAACTGGCACTTTTGATACACCGACTTCATAATCAAATTCTAGCTACATGATGCTTCTGAGCTGCAAACTCATACGTTTCTGTCTTTTTTATTATACAACCTTCCTTTCCAAATTACCATACAGCCAACTATTTTGTACCGCCACTCCTGGCCATCGAATAGCCATCATATGAAACGACCACCAGAATGGCTATAATAACATAAAACAGCGTTAGATTCGTGTTATCGTTTTATGTGTAGAATGCTGAGCTTGTGAGCGCTTTATGTGCATTTTATGGTCATTCGATATGGGTTTGGCATTGATGTATATTCGTAATTTTTTTCTTTGCATTTAAGTTGCAAACATGCCGGGGTAATTGACAGAAGAATGTTCTCAAAAACAGAAGAGGAATTAGAGGAGTCAACTGTCAAGCCTATACGCTTTGCCCTACTCTAAACCCAGTATAAACCAGACATAATCCGTACCTAATCCCAATGCTACAGTTTACCCCATAATCCAGAATTCTGCCCCGACCTCACACATCTATTTATAGCGAGTACTTACGCATAGTAAATGCCTCGTTTAGACGCAACTGGCAGAGCCTCAGTTATATCTAGTCGGAACTGGCTGCCAGTGGCAATGCTAAGTGCATTAAGTGTGACGTGTGACGCAGCTTGCTTAGTGTTTAAGATGCGTCAGCAGGCTGGTGGAAAATTACTGCGTTCATTGTTAGTGATCCTGTAACCCGACAGACGTTGTACTGTCTAAACAAGATTTAATTCATATTAAGTTCCCATATAAGATGTACTTTCAGTTTTCCAGAATGTTGCAACTTTCAAAATTTTCTTCGCGTGAGAACCTGATAACGAACATTTTAAAACAAAAATGTGTCGAATCGGCTCAGCCGTTCTGAAGTGATGCACTTACCATCGAACAGTATCTATTTTTTGCTATATAGATATATGAATCTAATAAAACAAGTGAAAAACATTTAACGATAAGTTAATTAATTACAGAGCTGACAACATAGAATTATGACATCATTGAGAGATTTATAGATGAGGTAGATACACTTAAAAGAAGAATGAATGATATCACTCAACCAAAAGTCTATTACTGTGAAGCAATTATAGGAAAAACAAAAGAGATTTTCCGTGAACAAAGTAAGACAATAGATACAGGTGGGAAAATTAGAAGATAAATTCCACAAACATAGCAAGAAAATAGAGGTAAGTTACCTCGTTGCGTAAGTCAACGTTAATCAAGCTACGTTCGATCGAAGTATTCAAAATAAGAGACGATAATGAAAACCATTGGAAAATAAGTTGCATCGGTGCATGATGAGTCAGTTGTTGTGTCTGTATGTGTAATCGCGTTGATCTTCTTTAGAAGAACAACGCGTAAGGAGAAGAAAATCATCATCAAAGAAGAACAACGGATTTTTATGCGGGTTTCACTATAGTTTGGAGAATTTGTTTCGGATGATTTATGTGCATAATACATTCATATTAAACTTTACATATTCATTAAAATATCTAAGTCAAAGCTCTTTTGTTTCGTAATTATAATATATATATTTCTATATACAGGTTGCCTACTAAAATTACGTCAATTTACGTCAATAGCTGATTAATTTGACAGGACTAAACTAAAGTTTAACTTCTGTCCTCTTCTTAATGAAATACAAAGAAAAAGATGCACTGAACTTAAATTTAGTTTAGTTTGTGAACAAGGGAATCGGTACCAGTTTGTTATTTGTGATTTCCGAGAAAAAAATTACCTCAAATAATTTAAAACTTTTAGACTTGCGTGGGAAACGTTAAAAAAGCCTGTCCGCTACAAAAATCAGAAATCGCAAAAAAACCTTTGTATGGGAAAAGTTTTTCAAAAGCAACAAACCATGTAAATCTTTCGAACCAAATTAAATTATAACGCGTATTCATTTGAAATTTGAAGTTCATCTTGTTTTGTTTATTTACGGCCAGTCTATCTAATGTATGGAAATTATTTCCTACCTAATGTTTGGGAATAGTTTTTTTGTAATTTCTGACTTTTCTAGTACTCAAACCTCTGTTGGTCTATTAAAGTTTTTTGATCCCTATAAAAAACAGGATCCATTGGCGTCAAAAAAAGTTTTGTGAAAACTGCCTATTTTCTTGCTGACTGTAGATTTTCTTCAAAATCTGTAAAAGCAGATCTAAATGTCTCAAAAGTTAAGGAAGGTCTCCTAAGACCGTTTTCCTGTAGCTACAACGGTTAAGCTACCCTTACTGCCCCGTCTCAAAAATCCACCCTGTATATCATTTTAGAAGATGTTGCTTTAATTAAGTATGTGAATGTCGTGTATACTTGTAAGTCTATACATAAGAATTTATACTTTATTAATTAATAATGTAAAATGTATTGGCGTACCTATTTTAAATAAATAAAATAAAGATCTATAATAAAGGAAAAAGAACAAGAGAATGAAGATCTCCATGTTTTGTCAGATCGTAAAAACCGTGCGAAGCATGCGTTACTTATACAATTATACATATAAGTAAGGCAGGGTTAGTTTGACATAGACTAAAAAGTAGACACAATTTTTTTGAAAACTGTATCCTCTCATTATAATAGTGAGACAGGTCAAGCCCTTTCCAGAGGTCGGATACTAAGGCGTAAAGTGCCTCGTAAGTAGTAGAGAGTACGACTCCCGACAATGCACTGTGAGCCGAGGGCTAAGAAGAGTGAGGTCGGTCGGGGTTGTCTGGCGCCGCGCCACCGCGCCGCCCGCCCATTGACTTGTGACGTCAGCGCCTTCATTACATACCTAGCCTACTTAGACGCACTACCAATGAAGTTGGAAACGCGTTTTTATTTGTAGTAGGTACTGGGTAACCTTTAGTTTGATTGTTTTTGGTTTCTTTTGTTTTATAGGCCTTGAACTCTTGGGTAAAAGGTCTTCTTAAGCAAAAGAATTCGTAGGGAAGCGGTTCCGTCATAATATAAAGGCTGCCATGAAAATCTGTAGTTTTCACCAGTATTTGACATAAGGTGTCAAAATCGTAGAAAATTAAAGGTATACGAAAATCTATTAACCTAGCCATTATTCTTAGTCTAGTAAATATCGCGTTTATTTTTAACAACCAATAATAGTATTGAGAGGAATCTTCACGAAGTAATGTGTTTACGCTGCTTCACAAAGTAATGTGAAATCGTGCTAATTGAAGACATTCTATTCTATTTTAACACTATCTAATTATAATAAAACGTCTTCCTTCATTAACTACATCTTTCTTTATTATCAGACGGATGTGTTCTTGTGACTGCTGCTTCCTTTATCCTAGTAGCTCCTTTTCCTTACTTCTTTTCTAAAATTGAAGTGTCCGTTTGTAATGTCAAAATAACAGCTTTATACAAATGCATACGAAAGTTTATACGGTACTTATAACAAACGACATTTTTTTAAATTTTGTACTGGCTAATTTCTGAAACGGCTGGCCCGATTTTGTCGGGACTTTCACTGGCAGATAGCTGATGTTATAAATAATAACTTAGGCTAGACTTACTTTTATTTTAGAAAAAGACACGCGTGCGATGCCGCGGGCAGCGGCTAGTGTTTATTTGTAAACTAAGGGAACCTATTTTTGCTGTACCGACCTTCTTTAAAAAAAGCCCTGTTATTCAGTGGTATTTCTACTTAAGTCTTGCTTGTCAAATTACTGGCAATAAGAGCACATTCAGACAAAAGTGTTCACAATACATTGTGAACGTGATGCGAATGTAAATGTTAGAAGACGCTTATGTGATAAAACTCTCAAATGAAAGGGAGGAAAGTAGAAAAGTACCTACAGGATTTTTATAATAAGGGATAATGTTTCAGATATCACGGATAGTGACTAAATAGACTATAAATTATGTTATTATTAGTGTTAACATCGGCTTCCCCTTACGGGAAAGGAAACGTGCTCCTCCTTTCCCAAAGATAATGACTGTATAGTCATAGCACGTCAAAGAGAAACGAGGTGACGGCGCCGAAGTAGCGATACATATCGACGGTTAAAAGGTAATAAGGCATAAGCGACATTTTGGTCGAAAATGAGTTATGAATGGGATGGTCTTCATATCATAACTCATTACCTTTTAACCGTCGATATAATACTATGGCCGGGTGTCCACCGCACACCACCACCGGGACGACGCGCGACGTCACGTTCGGTTCGAATAATCTCGTTTCTCGTTGACGTATTTGACGTTGGGCGGTGGACAGTCATTGAGTATGGCCGTTTGTCCACTGCACCGTCAACGGGAAGTCAACAAGAAACGAGATGACGGCGCCGAAGTAGCGATACAAACATTTACTATTTGCCGCGTGTCCACCGCACGCCTCTACCGGGACGACGTCACGTTCGGTTCCAATAATCTCGTTTCTCATTGACTTCCCGTTGACGTTGTGCGGTGGACCAACAGTGTTAAGGCATTTCGTATTGGTAATATGAAAGCACTTATTGTTTTAATTATTTAAGAGTGAATAAGCACATACGACGCCTTCAAATGGAGTCATAAGTACAGATGATTTCAGGGCTAGTTAGGTACTTCATTTCTCGTGGGTACGCTAAAGAGAGAGAGAGAGAGTGAGTTCTGAGGAAAGTGTTTTCCAACAATACTGAAATACCGATATAATAAGAAAATACATCGAAATCTATGCATAGCATACTCACTCTTCGGCTTTAAATAAAATAGAACGCGAATCGACTGTCATTTAAAAAAGCAATCACAAAATACCCTTAGACAATCTCCATGATCAGTTTTACAATCTTTAAAAACATTATTCCAAGCCTTATTTTCCAAGGCTGCGTCTAGACGAACGACATGAGGCTATAAAAACCTTTCAAACGAAAGTTACTGAGTATAAACTCGAATGTAAAACGTTCGCCGGCTATTAGACCACTGTAATTGATGACGTCATAAATGTTTTAATGTTTATGTAGTCTAGCCTTTATATGCCTATCAAGGCAAGAAAATGCGTGGTAGAAAATTTATTTGAAAGGTTAATTGGATATTAGATAGCTGTTTCTGTTGCTTACCTCACACGTTACGATATACTTGCGCAAAATTGGACTTGCACAAGTATACATTAACGTGTGCGGGATGAATTTGCACAAGTATCCGAACCATTCGGCGTCACGCAGACTTGTGCAAGTCTTCACACGTTACGTGTATGGCTACCATTAGGGTCTAGCTTTTAAGCGAAAGATAATTTAAATCGATAGAAAACCTAGACTTATAGACAGATTTGTGAAATATTTACTCGTAACGTCTTTGTATTCGATGAAATATTTTAATTAAATTTTAGTAGCCCAAATGGAGATTCATGCTCGATATTTATACTTCTATACGAGCACATATAACGTCGTAACTAAGGCAGGTATTATTTTAGACTTGACAATTAAATGAAAGTGGCATTACTTGAGGCTTAATTAATTTCACATCTAAACCCTGAAGCCGCATAATTACTTCATTAAAGCTAGAAGAGAGAAGACGTATGTCAATACTTATTAAATATTCTTATACACTCACCCACCCTGATGAACTCCACAAGAATATTGAGGATACTATATTCAGCTTAGAAGATATAAAACGAACGTAAAGTGAGGGAGACAATTTACGAGGAACACCCACAAATTTGTTAGATTACTACTTGCTAGAAAAGGAGCTTGCAATAGGTACGTGCTCTCATTAATTCTGTATGAAAACAGAAATGTTATTGAAGTCCAAGCATATTAAAGGGAAGTTTAGTTAGTTTAATTGATTTAAAATAAACTTCCTAGGAAATCAATAATGTCCTAGGAAGTATCTTTGAAGTCAATGCTAAAGATATTTTACAATGTATCAGCAATAATAGAAGAAGCTACAATGATTTGAAACAAATATTTCTTTATTTCGCATATACGTATATATCTATTATATTATTCTACTATTCTATTCCCCGGATGTTCAGTTAGAACGTAGAGGTGCGATGTAGTATTTTGGTAGCTTTCGTGCTCAACTTTACCAAATAGGAAAGGAAGATCTTCAGTATCTTCAAAAGAACATACGTGTATGCAATATATACTATATTATTCTTAGATTCAGTAACATCATAGGTGTCATTGCACGACTTAAAATCTGCCTTATTATTGTCTTTTACAGTTTAATCTACAATATTAGCGATATTTTAATACGATCAGTGTCCCCATTCCATTGAGTCGGGTCAAGTTTGCCCGAATATTGGGTTTTCGGGACAGTACTCTGATAAATATTTTATTGGCTCGCTACGGCGACGGTGTTACGTAACATTATGGACAGTTAAAAAGGTTAAATTTTAAAAGTTACTGTTTTTTTTTTTAAATAAACCTAATGTTTTGCCATTGTGCATTATTGTTACTAGGTATCTGTCTAGTTTGAAACGTGTGCCTATGATAATAATTTATTGAAAAAATTGATTCGATCAGCCACTTATGCTCTGCCCTAAATTGTTAGGATATTGCTATATTAGATCAATTCAGGTGACTCAACAGCTAAGTATATATTTGAAAAAGTGAAGTGATTGAAAAACCATTGAGTATTTTCGTATTGAAAGTTTATTCTAATAATTGAAGGTACACATGGCTAAACATCAAGCTATACATGTCCAGTATGAGCTCGCATTGTATAGGATTTCCATATAATGCGAGGTCAGCGTAAACTGGAAATGTGTAGCTTGATGTGCCGAGTGTACTTAGTGCACAAAATTCTGATTTAAATAATTCCATCCAAATACGATTAGCTATCATAAGCATAAATGCAAACATTGCAAATAATTATGCAATGGACGCGTTACACTGCTCCACATGAGCCAAAGCTTTAACAGCTAACATTGACCTAATAATAAACTAGATTGATTAATACTAACTACACAGACATTCATAAAATACCTATAGACAAGATAAACATACTGGCTTCATCGTAAACACTGATTGAGGGAAACTAATAATAAATAGAACAGAAATAGAATTTCACCATTTGAAAAAGAAGCATGTTTTAAATAACGCTTCGCTGGACATTGTCTTCCAATTTGGATCACAATAGTCGGTTTTTCACCTTCCGAATCCATACAATGGGTTTAAAAAAAATGAGCTAAAGGGTTTGACATCAAACGGCTTCATTTGTTTTTTTTTTAATTATTTTCTGATCAACGACTTTTATCAAAAAGTTCTTTCTTGAGGACACAGACCCTAAATAAAGTATTTTAATGATAATACTGTTCCGTTAATTAGAAAAGTGGTGAAATATTTTATTTTATTTTCTCAGTACATTTACGTCAATAGGGAAACCGGTCGGAAAATATATCGCTGGTTGAAGGCGTACTTCTGTATTTCCTTTCAATAGATATTTTCGTCGAGTTTTGCTGATAGTAGGTCAGCTTTTTTCCTTTCAGTAAGTGTAGGATGAGTTCATGTTATTTCAGGTGTGTTAAGGGCACCAAGAAGGTACTTACCCATAAATATAGTTATGGTACTGTTTCGAGATAAAAATATCTGGGTCTTTGGGTTAATATTGACAGAAGCACGTACTCCTTGAATCCTGGATTACAGAATTAGTAATGATTCCAAGATTCCAAGAGTATTGTACCTTAATGTTTGGTATTGTTTCCTAAAATCGACCATTAGAGGAATACAGAAATGTAACTTGAAAATATTGAAGGTAATATATATTATTATTCACTATAAGCTTACACAAAAATTGTATAAATATATGTATAAGTATATAAAAAAGGGGGCAGAGCTATCAATGGGAAAAGAGCCCAAAAGGCTGGCAGCATTGCCACTTTGAAGTGATAAGGCCAGAAAATTTATGGTACTGACCTAGGTTTGTTCCATATATTTTTCGTGACTTTCCTCATATTTATTTATTTATTTATTTATTTATATATACTTTATTGTACACCACAAAAAATACATGACCAAAAAATAAATCAAAGACTACAAAATATACAATGGGCGGCCTTATCGCTTTCTGCGATCTCTTCCAGGCAACCATAGGATGGACAGTGATTTGCCTGGACATAAAGTGGGGCTGTCGTTGGTGTAAAAAAATAAATAAATACAATATACTAAAATGATACACAGATATACATATATATATATCCTAAATAATATATACATAAATACATACATATTAAATGTATAAGCAACGAAAATAAATGAAGACTAAAGATAATTACAGTTACGAGAACAATCTCACAGCGACAAGTAATGTTCCTTTACGAGTCTTTTAAATGCGAGTAACGATTGCGCGCGTTTTATTTTTCACTGTCTAACATCAGTTTAATTCAGTTAGTCCGTCAGAACGTTTCTTGTAAGTGAAAATGCCTTGGAGATCCAATTAGGGTTGTATAAAATATGATGTAACAACATTGTTATCGTAAAAAGGCTCCCTCGGGCACTTGGGGCCAGTCGTCTTTAAAGTAACGTCTCTTTTGGAACCGTCGGAACGCTCCTTAAGTATTAATGTAACGTTTGACGCTGTTTGCTGCGGTTTCACATTTTTATGGAGCTGAACAGCTAAATTCAGGAAGGTTTTAATCTTATGAGCAGAACGGCAAACATTTTGGAGGGATTTAAATATTTGTGGACGACTTGTGATTATACAATTTATAATTTTCTGTTTGCTTTTAATAAAACAACAGCTAATTAAAAAAGGCAAAAGAACTCGTTGAATGTTTAATTAATAAACGTCCTAAAATGGGATCCAAATAACTATCTATGAATAGACACTGATATGATATCAAACATTATATGCTAGAATAATCTAATAAACACGAAGTTCATGAACTTAAGCAAAATTAAACAGTAGAAGGAGAAATGCAGGAACAAACAACACGTCTTAAAAAGAGAGCTACAAACCATTGATGGATGAGACCCTCTAAGTTTAATACAAATGAATTATACGCATAGATCATCCAGAATATTTTTTCTAAATTGTATCGAAAACATCATCCAAATCCGTTGCTTAGTTTAGAAGAACAACGCAGTCACCAACGCATCGTGATCTCATCATCAGCATTCATATATACCTACTATGAAAGTCCATAACACTTTTATGTCAAACCATACGATTCGCCATTAACCTAGTCTTATTACTTTTCATACTGTGATAACTCCAAATAAAAACTTAACTACTACACATAAGTACAATTTTAACAGCTGACTTAATTAATTAGCACTTTTAATGACTATATGAGCGTTAATTGAATCGTCACACTTATTTCTGTTAACAATGAAATAACTGTTAAGTCGAGGAAACGGTTTGTCAGGGCTTAACAAATTAATTAACTTTTTGTTCGTTCAACACAAATAGAATGGATGCTCCGTTTACCCTTAAAAGGATTTAAATAAATAGGGAGTGATGGCTTAATTTATTGTAGGGGTTTATTGAAAGAAACGACAAGGGACGGGAAAAGAACGCGAATTTCGAAGTTATTTATCAAGACTTATACCTATATTCTTGTTCTTTTATACCGTACCTTTGGACTTGCAAGAACATTTTTATTGTACAACCACGATCGAAACTCCTGCTGTTAGTATAATCGTAATAATTAATTAGAATTTTGAATGCATAGATCCGCTGAATTTTGGTGGTGACTAAAGTCTACTAGATAATTATGTGCCAAAATAAATCAAATATTCAAAACTAACACACAACACCCAACAAATCCTAGTTAATTTCTCAAGAGACAAAGACAACAGCGTCATGGAAAACATTAAACCGTATTTTTTGAAGTGTGAATATTGTAAATGATAATGTTTTCGTATAATCATTAATTTCCCGACAACTTTGTAAGTTACTAGCGACTGGCTCCTGCTTCGCACGGTTTTGACAAAACATCAAAATTTCTTTATTATATGTAAGTTTAATACAAATGAATTATACGCATAGATAATCCGGAATATTTTTTCTAAATGATATCGAAAACATCATCTAAATCCGTTGCTTAGTTTAGAAGAGCAACGCGGTCACGCAGGCAGACACAAAAAAGCAACTTGAATTTATAATACATATGTATTATATGGAAGTCTGTTCAGCATTACGGTGCATAACCACGATGTCATAGGTTCGTTCCCTAGCGAGTTTTCCACCAGCAGCTTTATTTACTTAGTAACACACACAATCCAATTTTGCTACGCTTGTACAATATGCTCGAATGCGGTTGAAGCTATTTGCAAGATCTTCGATAAAGCGGGCGTCAGGTTTCATATTAGTGCAATTTTCCCACTCCATCGAAAAGCATTGACTGCATTATTGCAGGCATTTGTAATAAAAAAGTCGCATCTGTTGTGCTGCTGACGAAGCCATAGATGTGGCTAAATAGAATTAATATCTTTTGATGAATAATTTCTATAGACTTGGTGAAAATTGTCAAAAGAAACTTGCAACTATTTAAAGCCGTAAAAGGTTTAAATATCACGTACAAAAGTGGGTTTCTAAAATGTAATCTACGGTAAGCAAAACAAGTAAAGATAAAGATTAAGTCAAAGCCAGTCTGGCATAACAAAAGCAAGGTATAAATTCCTCCTGGTCTTATCCCTAGATCTGACCCGTAACTTGATTAAAACAGAAGCCTGTTGCTTATTGGTACCCTGCCAATCTAACCATTCACTTGACTAAGTTTCATAACATTTTGTACTCTTTTTACTTACTTTTCTTCAGCTGTTTCTTCCACATGTGGCTGTGGTACATGTGTTGATAAGTCCGGCAGTTCGACTGCCATCGTATCCATTGCCATTTTTGCACTGATGATTTACACTTGTGTTCTTATAGTCACACACATGAATAGAAAACTAATTAAAATTCACTTTTCTTTAATACCTGGATCTGTATGTATAAAAAAGTTTGTTATATATGCCTATTCCATGACCTTAACGTGGTAAATAATGTTTTAAACATTACTGTTATCTCTAAAATATTATATTTTAGTATAGTTTTTATTTTTTATTATTGATGACAGCAGATGATCAACAGTGTAGTGTCAAAATATCTAACGTCGAGTCGCGAGACGAACTATTCGCTCATACGGATGTGTATCCCGATTTTCCGAGCCCCGCGAACTCGTGAACAGCTCTTCTTACATTTAAACGTAACTAAAACTTAGTGGTTAATTCACGTAAGACTTTACACATGTAAATTTCAATTTTCCATCTTACTGATGTGTGTTACTTTCGCCTACACAAGTGAATTCCCTGACAATGAAAACTCGTAGAAACCAGTTTGAGCCATCTCCCATTACGACAAGTGGTTTTCAACAACATCGAATACAACTGATTTTTTAAAAATTGTCACAATCCCTAGATGGGTTTCCTTGATACGGTCAACATGGTCTTTAGCAAAACTATACACCGTCCCTCGACGTGATCTTCCCTCTGCGGGGCTATACTTCTCTCTCTGCAAGACCACACACATGAAGCTGTGTTATCATTATCAAAAACAACAGTTATTGCATTATCAAAGATGGTCATAAGTATGCACTTATGACCATGAGTCAGCAATTATCTTTGATCAAAAAGGATGCCCTTTTTGACAGTATTTGTATTATAAGTATTTGGATCATTATAAAATATCGTTATAAAGTTTTTAACTATTTATGAATAGTAGATAGTTGGTGGGTGGTTACTCAAAACTTTAGACGACCTGAAATGTCTGAGGTTAAACAAAATCGATAGTTTTGAATTCTTTGTTTGTGCGAAGTCGTAAACCGGCGTGGTTTAGAGAAGCATTGATTTTGAAATTTACTGTAGCTTGGCCAACAAGTTTAACACGATGAGAATCTTTATTAACATCGTTACCAAAGCGATAGATCGGTGATGAATAAGCTTGTTTTGCATGATCAATATGGATATTATTACCAGTTTCACCCATTTGGGATAAGCCATGTAAGACATAGTTTTGAATTCTTGGTTTGTGCGAAGTCGTAAACCGGCGTGGTTTAGAGAAGCATTGATTTTGAAATTTACTGTAGCTTGGCCAACAAGTTTAACACGACGAGAATCTTTATTATCATCGTTACCAAAGCGATAGATCGGTGATGAATAAGCTTGTTTTCCATGATCAATATGGATATTATTACCAGTTTCACCCATTTGGGAAAAGTCATGTAAGATATGGGTCTCTAAGTGAGTCTAAGTTTACTTGGTTTGATACCGCTTAAAAGCTATAGCTTTAATGTTTGATCCATGTTCAATCGGTTATTCAACCCCTATGGAAGTAAAATCGAATCGAATGCTAATCAAATAATGCAAGGATTACTTAGAAGAAAAGATGACTTGTAATGAAATCAAATAACTTTTTATGAGTTGATGATATACAAAACTGGTTCTAGTATTTTTAATGTCGGTACACAGCAAAAAGCAAACAATGCTGATATGACATTCTTAAATAAATTAAAGTAAGTATGTATTATAATTATCTGCCAACGTAGGTTGATTCACAAAGTAAAGCACCTGCGTGGGTTCCAATACACGACCTACAACTCGTAAGTCGGGGCCGTTACCACTGGGCCACCACTGCTCTGCCTAGTCAGGGGCTTTACTTTGTGTAAATAATTTTATCACCGCTACTCTCAAAACGGTGAAGGATCGTGAGGAAACCGGCATGTCCTAGAACCAAAATTTGAAGACATGTGACATCTATCAATCCGCACTGGGCCCGCGTGGTAGATTACAACACACTTCGTCTCGGAGAGAGGAGGCCTGGGTTCCAGCAGTAGAAACATTATAGGCTGATTATGCTGTAGGTTGATTTAAAACCAATGTATTTATTTAAGACTATTTTACAATGTTGTCGTTGGAAGACTTAACTGGCGATTGTGAGTATACTATAAGTACACCTCTGCCTAACTTTCGGGGAAACAGGCGTGATGTTGTGTTGTTTTATTTATAGCATTGACTATCGGTGTAATAAAATACGGCAGAAGGTATTTCATTGGTCTAGCTTTGAGTTGGCGGTCGATTAGGTCAAAGGTCTAGGAGCCAGGTCAGGCAAAAAGTACGTTTGGATTGTGGCTGAAAAAATCAAGAATGGTTGTCAATAAATTGTGGTGGGTTAGCTAGGATATAAAAGTCTGTTAAAATATAGTATTTACTAGATAAAAAGCTTTACGGAAAAGAATCTGAACGGTTTTCAACTGTAAGGCGAAGATATTCCTGGGAATTTTATTGTGAACCTAAAGCCAAATCAAACTGCTCAAATATTGAGTCATCTGTTAAGAAGCGAACATTTTGAAACACCCCAAATAAGTATCTCATGTAAAATAGTGGCTGATCAAAAACAAAAAAAATACCTATACTTCCATTTCAGACAAAACAATACGAACCAACGATCCGAAAATATCATAAACAATATTAGTCTGTTTTTGTTTACTGCACACCTCTAGTGCGCAATATGTGCGTGGTGCGCCGACGCATACCCACTCATGTTTACAACTGTGAGTAACCTTACTACAAAACGTGTACCTATAAAATAACTCATGTGTTCCCAGAATACGTTTGATAGTATATTTTTAAGTGTTTTGGTATTCAGAAGTCCGTAATTTGTTTACTGGATTATAACATATTGTAATATGGCGCGTAAACATTTTTGTGTGGAAGATTTTACGGCTATATTTACTTTTTTGATCATGGAAAAATTGTTAGCCGGATATCAACTTAAATTCTACAACAGACAGACCATTTGATGATGGAAAGTAAATCAATGTAATAGTCACAATAATGTACAACAGTAGAGAGGAGTAGGTAGATCATACAATAATATTCCACCGCAAAAGATAAAACAAAATTATTAAAATGAAGATACGAAAAAGAACAACAACACCTAATCATGTTTGACTTGTAACAAATGAATAACAATCTAACTAATACTAGGTACACTACTTATACATAAAGACTACTTGTTAGAGTCTCAATTACTCGTACAAGAGTTTGGATCACAAAGCGCGGAAGGCCGTTATTCTTTCAAAGATTCTTTGATAGCATTGTATGAAACACGCGCAAACGCATATATCTTGTCTGTCACCTTGACCGATCAATTATGTACGTCATTTAGCTAATATTGTTGAATAAGGAAGCCTGATTGTCATTTGTCAAAATTTTAATGTTGTGACAAGGAGGTTATATATTTATCGGATTTATTAGGGTATTCATTGAGTATTAGTATTGTTTAATAACGTATTGTTTACTATAAAATGAAGAGACATTTTATGTATTAATTTTAGTATTTGTGGTAGGCATATTCATTGTCCTAGATCCATAAAGGCAGCAAGTGGCACATTTTTATAATTTTTTTAAGTTTTGATGAAAAAACTTCTTCACAGTTTTGAAAAATGCGATACTGTTTCTTTTCACTTTGTTTTTGGAGTATATGAATGTATCCTATTTGCTATGTCCAGCAGTGGCCGTATATGTATGTATTTCCTCTGATATGATGATCACCGCAAATATATTTTCCATGAATTTTACGATATTTGCTTTATCCGCAATACATTAAAATTGTTTATTCTTTGTTGTGAAAAGTCAAGCCACGTAATGACAGTCCACAGTTTACTCAGATATTAAACGTACCATTATGATTAATATGAATTAATCACGAATTAAAACGATGGCTCAAACATGCAATAGGTACCTACGTAGCAAATTTTTAATTGCAAAATGGCTGATTCATTTAATTTTGAGTATAACGAAGCTAATAATTAATTTAACAGTTCTTTATTCCTTCTTAATTAATATTTTACTGATCGGAATTAGACTATTTAATTTAGGTAAAGTAGCCTGGTTAATCTTTACTTAGGACTTTAATGCCTGTCGAATTTCAGCTTATTTGGGTTTCGACTTGAAAGCAGCCGGATCTGGGAGACTATTAAAGTTTAAATCCAACCCCTTTTTAGATTACATAGATTTTCCATCGCGGCGGAGCAAAGACTAGGAAGAACTTATAAAACTATGTCTGTCTCCTTGACTGACGGACATGTCACTTTGAATTCATTTCCCATGGGATTATTCTAATAGGATGGGCAGCTGTGGCCTCATGTGTAACAATAATGTGATTCTTCGATCTTATAATGTGAATGAGACTTGCGTTGTGAGTATGGCTGTAAGGGCGTTCATTGTAGCAGTTTTTGGAGGGACAACATAAAGAGGGAATCTAGTTTTATGGCTTGTTCAAGACACAAACGACTTCTAAACAATTTTGACAATTTTTTAAGTTGTCAATGATATATTATGGAATATATGGGACCACCGTTATTGAATCATATATCCTTATGTCCAACATCAATTCCACCCATGGCTTGGTCTAAAACTTTATCACATTCACCTTAAGGGATGTTATATCTAACTAAGGGCTCTATTACCATGATTGGTTCCCCATAGGTGCTATTTCCGTCACAATGACCACGATACGCAATAACGCGCGCGGAATTAACTACACGGTTCGCTTCGAATGAATGCATGCTACGCGTCAAGTCTTCTGTGAAATCGCTCGTTATTTACACTCGTATCACTGACGAGTGAAAATGAACGTAGAGTTGTTAGTAGTGCTAGATACGGCTTGAAACTAGTTTGCAACGATAAAAAATACAAGGTTTTTATTGATTTACTTGAAGTAGCTCTGTCTGTCTGTCTGTCTGTTGCTTTTGTACGTTTTAGCAGCTCAACGGGTTTCGAAGAAATTTGGCTAGGTGATTACTACATAGGATACTGTTATATCGCGGTAAATTATATCACGGGAGCTTTCCGATTTCCACGCGGGCGAAGCCTTTGGCAAAAGCAAGTAAGATATAACGAATTCCGAAAGGTATATCAATGTTTTTTTTTTTACCAAATCTTGCCCTCCAGTTTTGCCAATTTTCAGTTTCGATTCTAATCGTCTATGCTCTCACAAAAAGCTCTCATAGAAAGTTCATTCAGGTTTAAGCCCAGCGACGTCGTCGTTTGTATCAATTATTTTTAGATCGTCTACTTTTAGCATATTGTAGATACTTCGACTATCCATTCAGACAAGCGTTAGGTAAGCTTCTGCTATTTCTTTATTACAGTTATCTGAGGCGGTAGTAACTAATGCTCCATAATTTACATCTGTTTTTAGATTATAATTAACGATATCATCTAACTTGTTAATAGATATATCTAAATTGTAACAAGGTGAGAATAACAGATCAATCCAATTGTTCGTAACATTGAGGGTAAGAACAAATATTATCGTTTCAGTTTCACGATTTGTTATTTTTATGTTTGTTTCATGGGTTATTTTGTAGAATAACTGTTTCGAGCCGTGTTGCTTGCCAATTGTATCAAGGTTTATGGTTTTAATATTGGTTCATGTGTTTATGCCTATCCTCATTGAAAACTGCATTTCCTTTTCAAATTGTTTTAATTTTGGTTGTGATACAGCTGTTATTTCGTTGTATCTCTTCGTTTTTAAGAACCACGTATATTTTTTTCTGAAATATGATTTATTTTAATACTTTTGGCTTGTGAAACGTTACTATACCTACCTAGATTATAAGTGAATGATGACTTCCTATAATTGGAAGTGCACACTAGTATTTGTCCCTGTTCTTGTAAACTTGCATGTTATTATGGTAGTTGGAGTTATAGTCTTAAAAGCAGTATCTTTGTATATTCTCCAAAGCAAACTTAGCACAGAGTTTTTTTACGCTTACTCAAATCGGAAGAGATTTGAGTAAGCGTAAAAAAACTCTGTGTATCAGTCATGTTTATCAGTTCTGTCACTCAATTTGTTATAGACCGAAGTGTAGTCTTATATTTGCTTTAGTCATATTTTTTTCCATCAATTACAAATTCTCTACATCAGTTTACTCTGCCCTGAAGGTCAACTTCGTATATTTAAAAACAACATTGAATAATATCAAACTGTTAAACTTTTCTTTCGTCCACTTTCTTATTAAACTTTTCTTAGTTTTGCTTTTCCTCTTTTTTCTTCGGGACTATAAATTGGTGATATTACAGAATCCAGGCTATTGCAGGGTTTCGACTATGTTGACTTACTCTGAATGAAAATAAAAATAAAATATTTTTTTAACTTTATTTATTGAATATCCAACAGAGGCATTGTTGGAGATTCAATATGTGGTTATAATGGGAGAGATTTGAGTAAGCGTAGAAAAACACTGTGCTAAGTTGTTTTGGATCATATACAAAGATACTGCTTTTAAGACTATATCGAACAACAATCGTGTATTCGTGCAATCGATAAGTTCGTGGGTTTTAAACGTTCTAAAAAGGTTGAAAGGCGTTTAATCAGTTTTATTAAGAACATTTATTTCAGTAATAATGTTCTACTTAGTCTTAATAACATGAACTATTCCCTTTTCGGTTATCTTGGCTTAATTACGTGTCAATAACATTCCTATTTATCTAATATATTATTGTATTGTTTCATTTACACTACATTTTAGTTCGATAATGTAACGTTTATTACAATAAAGTTCAGTGGATGTAATTGTTTGAGTGTTATGCGATTGTTTCATAATGGGTATAACACCGGTTTCACAACACTGCTTGGTAATACGCATATGTGCAAGTGTTGCATATATGCAAGCAACAATAAAAACATTCTAAATATGGACATTATGTGTCGACGCGATTCGTCAGCCGTTCTCAATTTCATTGTGTTTAATTACTTGAAAGTACTATATGAGCTAATGTATATGTTGTTTTATTGTAGTCGTTAATTAATATTGTTCCCATAACTCATGAATTAACTGTTAAACATTCGTGGTAATCGTCGGTGACATTAATAATGAAATACCAACAGATGGATTAATTTCTACTCCCTTTACGGTAAAGGTTGGTAAAGGTTTGGTAGTAACCTTTCGAAATGTTAAAACACTACCCAAATCCTAAGCAATATTCACTAAACGAGTAACGTCTGAAACATTTTTCTTGATACCAACGGTTAAGGTGACATCTAAGTAATCAATCGTGGAAATACAGTAGCAGAACAAACGATTCTAGAATGCGACATCAAATAATGAGCACTTATTACACTTCACATTCACTGGATTGTCGATTACAGTGTTGGACATGAAACTGTGTTGTTTATACAAGGTTGCGGAGCGAGCGTACGTGTGGCTCGGGCGAGTGTCGCGGCGCTACTGAAGGAAGGGGGCGCAGAGTACCCGGCTAGAGATGCGCGTCGCGACGTCCCCCACGGGGTAAATTACCAGATAATTTGGGTAATTTATGTATTCTCCGTTCGGATAATTCGTGTTTTTCAGCGTCAATGTGAGTTTATATTTTACAAGGATTTCCGGTGATGGTGAGCGAGTAGTTTCATTGATGTTATAGACTAAACTATAGGCGGAAAATTAAGAATTTATATTGACCTATATAGTGAACCTTGAACACAAAATCAGAATTACAGGAATTAAAAGAGTGAATCAAACTTTCACAAGGAAATTAGAAGGTCAAATTTTCTCATGGCAGCGTACCGAGAAAAATTTAAAATTAACTTCAAAGTTTTCCTCAACTGTAAGATAATTAATCTTGATTAATTATTGTTCGCTATTGCCCTACACGAACAATAGGGCAAGCTGGTAACATCGTCGTTAAAGCAATAAAAGTAAGGTAGCAGCTTGGGGTTGGTCGCGCCCGCCCTCTCTTTGGGCGGATTGTCGGATCGATCCGCACACTGGTCGTACGACTGCTCGCGGCCACCGTGACTAACTTGCGACCAATCTACGTCACTTGTTATCGATATTCAAACGCTGTGGGTACTTTGTTTTGATTGTTTTGTCAACATATTCGAATTGTGATCTGGCGTCGGTATGTTTTTCATAAGGCTTTGAGTATTAAGGTGGATCCGCAGGGGTAGCCCGCGAAATTCAAATTTTCTTAAGTTTTTTGCAATTTGCTGGGCAGTGTCAGGTTGTATGTTGATCAAAATAGGATCCACCTTAAACCAATTTATGGGGTGGTTTTATAGTAATTTTGGTCCCAGTTTTATTAAGAAACGGGGTTTAAGTTTCACCACGCTACATTTTTCCTCATGTCTTCTTTTTAATATCCTCTTGGACCATAAACATCTCTTGTTGCCAGTTACTGCCAGCACTAAGCTTTGAGTTTCCACTCACAATTCATGAAAATAATGCCCCTGATTAAAAACCTTGGCAAGCAATTCATGTTCATAATTACGTACTAGACAAAATTGGCTGTAGGCAGTGATTGTCGATTAAAAAGTCAGTTTTTTACCATCATTTTGTCCTGTCATGTCATTTCAACCTGTCATGTATTTGAGTCACGCTATCAAACAAAAGTAAATACCTAATTGGAATGGACTTGAGTATTTCTTCTAAAGCTGGCTTGCCTTGGCTTTATTACGTCTTGACGTAGCTGCATAGCTACCACAGAGCACGAAGCCCCTCAGCGGCCACTGCTAGAGGCTAGGTCGTCCACACTTTCCTTACAAACCAAGCGTCTCACCATTTACTCACAATACGACTTTAGGATTTGGCCAAAGAGTCGTGGCACAAGGAAATGGCGGCAAATTTAAACAATCTTCAGCTGGCGACATGAAATATAGTCTTAAAACAAAAACGATTTGATACTTTTGTATTTTTATGTTTGTTGATATAAATAGGATTATGATGACATTTCAGACTATAGTATTTCATGTTGCCAGTAGATTTTTTTTTGTAATTTACCGTCATTTCCTTGTTCAGGTCACGTCACGACTCGCTGGCCAAACTCTAATGACATAAACAGGATGTAAAAATACCCATCACATAGTCGTTACCTACGCATTCTGTACATCAAATTAAGTGACACTGTTTTGTTTTGGGTGGGAAATCATCAAATAACTTCTCCCGCGTCGTCGGAGCTGGAGGGTGTGTCAGACTCTTACTGACTGAAACCCACCCATATTCCTTCCATTGCTTGTGTTGCCAGGGGCTTCGGTAACCCTTTAGTACCTTCCCGTGACCCCGGAAAGCATCGGCCCTAGTGGACCCCTACACTTGTGCTGACAACATCTCTTTGAGGCGCGCGTGGAATACAACGCGCCGTCGCCCCGGGCCTGGTCCTTACCGGACGGTGAGCTACCCATTGCTCACCGTCCGAAAGTAAGTGACACTGACTAACAATTATTGCTGGGATACGACTTTTATTCTTGGTGTGAAAAATTGCTGTTAATGGAAGCGTACAACGTCACGCACGCAAGACATTGTGCAACGGTACTGGAGTTGATAACATTTAAAACTTGTTTTAGTGAAAAAAAGGTAAAATAAGTTGGAACTTTGATCTTCATATCTATCTCCGTAACCAGAAGGTATGCAGGTCTAGTGAAAGAAAAATATCACAATGATAGAACAAGTGAATCTCGGCTTCGTTAAGCGCCTTCAAAGCCGGCAGTATCTAACTGATGTAAACAGTTAGATACTGGCGGCTTTGAAGGCGGTTTGTGATATGCACCCAACGCAATATCCGCGCTACGAATTTTGAAGGCGGCCCGTGACAGGCGCCCAACACACTATCCGCGCTACGAATTGTAAGGCGGCCCCTGACTTGCGCCCAACGCACTATCCGCGCTACGAATTTTGAAGGCGGTCCGTGACATGCGCCCCACGCACTTAGCACGCTACGAATTTTGAAGGCAGCCCGTGACATGCGCCCACACACTATCCGCGCTACGAATTTTGAAGGCGGCCCGTGACATGCGCCCAACGCTCTTTCCACGCTACGAATTTTGAAGGCAGCCCGTGACATGCGCCCAACGCACTTTCCACGCTACGAATTTTGAAGGCAGCCCGTGACATGCGCCCAACGCACTATTCGCGCTTCTAATTTTGAAAGCGGCCCGTGACATGCGCCCAACGCACTTTAAACGCATTACCCGCGCTACGAATTTTATAGTAAATAAATAAAAATCTTTATTGGAGACCACGTGAAACACAAAAATTAAAAAAATATATATTTTGTTAATACAAAAACAATAGAATAAAATGCCATACAAGCATAAACTCACCCTGCCGGGGTCGCGGGAAGGTACTTATGGGTCACCGAGGCCCCCGCAACACAGGCAACAGGAAGGAATACGGGTGGGTTTTAGTCAGTAAGAGTCTGACACACCCTCCCGCTCCGCCCAGAGCGGGAGAAGTTATTTGATGATTTCCCACCCACAAAAAAAAAAAAAAAAGCATAAACTCACGCCTTTTTATTTTAATATTTAGGTACCCGTTTATTTCTAACCACCGCCTGTAGTTCTTGGTAGCATACATTTTATAAGCGAGGTCCTTAAGGTGGATCCGCAGTGGTAGCCCGCGTTCTTACGTTTTTTGCAATTTGCTGGTCGGCGTCAGGTTGTATCTTGCGCAGAGGTGTACCTGTAGTACACCTACATTTCTCCAGTTATGTTTAAGTCCCATGTAATAGAGGTCGAGCCTATTGCCATCAACCGGGCACAAATCCTGACTCCGGGCTGCTACTGAGAAATTCCAGATAGAAAAACCCAATAACCTTTTGCCCCACCTGGGAATCGAACCCAGGACCTCATGCTCAACAGTAGCGCTTGCGACCACTAGACCAACGAGGCAGTGGAGACACTTATTTGTTATGGTCGCGAATTATGTTTTGATCAAGATAACTGACACTGACCTGCAAATTGCAAAAACTACCACTGCGGATGTACCTAAACTATACTGTTTATATAAGGACCAACCTGGAACAAAGATGATGCAGTACTACTAGAGTATTGTCGTGTCTACATGGCACGCAGCTGCCGCTTCCGTGCTCTGTTAGCTACCAAGAAAATGGAAGCAGGGAAGATTTTCCGAGACGTATAGCCATGTATAGCTTTACATAGCTCGCTTCAGCTTTATCAGAAAGGACGTGACCGGTTTCTAAAGTCCGATCTGTGATCGAAAGTAGCAATATAGCCGACTGTAAATAAAATTATATTGTGAGAGGTTCTTTTAAAAGGCTTTACCGAGGGAAAGCATAGAAGATTAATGTACGGACTATTTCACGATCAACATGTTCGGAAAAGCGATTATTACGTAATATCAAAGTAAATATGAAAGATGGTAAATACAGTATTTTGCATACAGGCCCAGCTACATTTTTACATCAAAGTTCGTTTTCAGAGGTAAAAGTTTTCAAATCTCGTAACTGTCTCTAGATCTTTTGTTGTGCCGCCATTTGCTTTTTTTTAAATTCATAAAACAATTACACAATAATAGTATATTGTTCACCGAGGGAAGAAAGTGATACATAGTGCTTTATAAGTTTATACTATACCTACGAGGAAAATAAAAGGCAATTTTTTAAAGTGAAGTTTGTATTAAAACTGTTACAGTTATTAAAACTCAAAGTAAAGTAAAGCTATCTGCGCTCGCGCGATTTTCACTTGTTCATTCGTTTTTATTTTATTTATTTCCCAGCCAGTATCATTTTGCGCTTGGTGATAAAAACTTTTTGTCTTTTGGCATTATACTATATTTAATTAGACTATCTACTGAATTACCTTAAATTAACAAAAAACACAGCACGTTAACAATGTATTTTCATACACTTTTTCGACCCGCACATTTGTACAACAGTTATGACGTACGTTCTGCGCCATGTTTAAATAGTAGATTGTGTCATAAGCCGCCCCTTAACTATGGCTACAAAGCTACGAACCGGATTAATAAAAAGGAATATTCCAAGCATAAAAACACCTGCAGTCTTTTGTTTCTAAAACAAAAGAGCGACCTGTTTGCTTTATACCATAACTAGGTTACACCGCCGAGAGAAGTACCACATAGTCGATGGAAACATAAAACGACTGGAATTAATATCCGCTAGACCGTCACGCTGTCAACTTGTGTGCAGTCTGTTCACGCGGGTGTGTGACGTGAAGGAAATATCCCTTATGAGAAAATGCTTATTGGATGGCGTTGAAGGGAAAAGTTAATTAAGAAACGAGTTAATTAATAATTACGGAGTTTTTGCCCTGTTTCGCCACCTCCGGATAAGTGCCTGTTATTTAATAACCCCTTAATTTTGCAATGGCAGATATAAATGTAATATATATAATATAAATGATCATTATGATCATCATCATCTGCCTAGGGTCGCCTTCAAGTCTAACCGGATGAAGCTGAATACCAGTATTTTACGTGGAACGACTGCCTATCCCACCTTCACAACCCAGTTACTGCGTAATACGATACTCCTTGGTAAGATGGCTCCTGGTTGTCATACTTTCGGGCTTCTGACTGTCAAAGATCCACGAATGACAGCCGGTACTAACGACTTAACGTGCTATCCGAGGCACGGAGGGGTCTTGGTATGTAATATCCGCCTTATCAGACACATGAACCTATTGAAGCTGCCGTGTCCGGTGAGGACCTGCGTCAGGCGGAAGGTGAGATCGCCGTGGCACCACTCTAGCCACTTCTCAAAGAGGGTACTTATCACCGCAATTGGGTTACTAACATATCTTCTTTTACATACATATGGAATAACAGTATGGGGTAATTCAACAGATGCCAAGAGGGCATTCATAGCCCAACAAAAGTGTGTAAGGTCAATTTTCTATCTTAAGTGGACAGACTCCTGTAAACCCGTATTTATTAAGCAAAAGCTGCTTACCCTCCCGTCTGAAACCAGCAAATTTGTAAGAAACAATTACTTGCTTTTTGAAAAGGATGAAAAGGCTATATCAATGCGGAAAATAGTACAAAAGCCACTAGTAGTCCTGCTTAATAGACTAAAAGTATGCAACAGAAATTGTTATACCATGGCGGTGAAAATATATAACCACTTAGCCGAAGAATTTAGAAATGCTACAGATTTAGAATTGAATAGAAAGCTATATACATAGAAGCAACAATCAGCTCACTGCGTGTAGGCTGTTTTAGAACATTAATTTCATACTTAGATCGTCCTATTCACATAGCAACAGACCATCCGATATTTACACAGTTATTGAGCTATATTGTAAAATACATAGCATATAACCTCACGCCTTTTTAACATTAATTTACCTATAAAAGTTTGTTAGATTAGTCGGCTAGTTTTGTTATTTATAATACCTAAGTCAAGTTTTTTTAGAAAAAACGAACAATCAAAGGGCATTTTATGCTTACTAATATTATAAATGCAAAAGTAAGTTTGTTTGTTGCAATTTATTTGTTACACTTTGACGGTAAAACGGCTGAACGGATTAGGATGAAATTCGGCACTAGGGTAGACCATGACCTGGAGAAGGACATAGGCTACTTTCATCCTGGATCGCAGACAAATTCGCGGGCAACAGCTAGTTTCCTACACAAGCAAAAGTCGTAAAACACTAGTATTCTCTTCACATCGTCAGTCCAAACTGAAACAGTCCAAAATGACAGGTGTTAATATCCGCAAGTGTAGTCATGTTGTCAGCAAGCGCGTTATGATGTCTTTTCATTCCACATATTATGTGTTGTGTACAGCTACTGACAGGTCTGAAGCCCCTTTCAGAGAAAGGTGCTTGCACAGTGGCGGGGAAAACGGGAAAAGCGTTTTCATGAATGGTGAAAAGATGGTAATGGTGCCGATTCCCTTGTTCACAAACTAAACTAAATTTAAGTTCAGTGTGATGTGATGTGATGTGATGTGATGTGATGAAGTTTAATCCTGTCAAAATAATCAGCGCTTGACGTAAATTGGCGTAATTTTAGTAGGCAAGTTTTTAATCATGTCTAAACTTGTATGGAGTAGTGACAGGCGCTGATTAATTTGACAGAACTAAACTAACATGTATCTTCTGTCCTCTTCTTAATGAAATAGAAAGAAAAAGATGCACTGAACTTAAATTTAGTTTAGTTTGTGAACAAGGGAATCGGCACCAATGTTTGTTGTGTTTTAAGTTTGTTTTCTTCTGTCTACAAAAATCTATAACCTACACTTCTTTTTATACATTTATTGCTGCCATAATAAGCCTTTTCGTTTTGGGTGGGAAATTATCAAATAACTTCTCTCGTTCTGTGCGGAGCGGGAGGGTGTGTCAGACTTACTGAGTAAAACCCACCCGTATTCCTTCTGTTGCCTGTGTTGCCAGGGGCTTCGGTAACCCTTTCGAACTTTCCCGCGACGCCGTTGGAATTATCGCCGTTGAAAGGCAAAAGCTTCTTCTCTGAGAAGTTACAAACATTAAGTCACGGCGTTTTAACCAGTTTAAATTAAGTATAATACGTTACCGACCAGGATATTTTGTAGGTACATACGTAGGTACCTATGAGCAGTGGTGGCCCAGTGGTAACGGTCGCGACTTACGAGTTGTAGGTCGTAGGTTCGAACCCTGACAGGCGCTTTACTTTGTGTAAATTATTTCATCGCCACTGCTCTCAAAACGGTAATGGAAAACATCGTGAACAAATCGGCATGTCCTAGAGCCAAAACTTGGAAGACATGTGACATCTACCAACCCGCACTGGGCCCGCGTGATGGATTACGGCCCACTCCCTCTCACAGAGAGGAGGCCTGTGTCCCAGCAGTGGGAACATTATAGGCTGATTATGTACGTAGGTCCTCATATTTTCCGCATTTTCAGTTGTGTCTGAAAGTAGTATGTATTTCATGCTCTTTTATGAGCAAAAAAACTGCACTTCTTTCTAAAATCACGTTTCTCTACCTACAAACACAACCTAATACAACCACAGCCTCTGTGGTCACAAACAGGCCGAGCATTGAATTATAGAAGCAGGCTGCGCTCACCAGAGTAGTAATTAAGAGCACGGCTACACGACTAATTAACGAACATAGCCTGCTCTGTTTGTGCGGTCGACCTATTTTAGAGTAGGACTAGTGTTGTTTTTTTGTAGGAATTTTTGATTGACAAGCTGTGGCAGTGATTTTGCTCTGTTTAATTGTTTGGGATTTTAATTTTTCACGTTTTACTCCGGCTGTATTGATTGTAATTTTATGTCGTTACGAACATAGTATTTTGGAACTCATAGTATTATGAAATAGATCTTATCTGAATGTTACAATCGTTATTCTACGAGAAAATAGATATTGAATTTTGCTAAGTGTGTCTGTATGTAGTTTTGGATTGTTGAATCCGCTGTTTTACAAATCAACTCCGTTATGTGAAACAGCTGAACGTCGATTAGAGATTTTCCATTTTAACTAAACATGCAGAATTGCATAAACGTTATGCATTCATCAATGCAGCGGGTCAACTATTAGAGCGCGTAAACAGCGTAAAATGAAATGTCACATTGTAGATTTTAGTTCTAAATTGTTTCGCTCGTTTTTATGTGTGTCATAACAACAATAACGACGTTCGAAACAGAAATAAATAAAACGAGTATTATGATTGAAAATGACCCTTTCTCAAGTGAAAACAGTGATTGTAAGGACAATTTTTATTATAAATTTATTTGCGTTTTACGAAAGTCAGTTCTATAAATACTAAATATGAAAGTAACTGCGACCAACTTGGAAGTAGCGCTCACCACCGCTGCCGCGGCAACACTCACTTCGCTCGCTCGGCACGCGAGCTGTTGGTTACAGTTCTAACCTAACCTAAACCAATTGGTCAGGGCTAACTTAGGGACTAGCTTATAAGCTTAGGGGTCTAGCTTAGTTACTACGATCGATTCGGCATTAGAAGCCATAACAAACGCTTATTGTGACTGCAGATAAGCCATTCTGCATTACGTCCAAACGTGGGTAGCAGTTTTGTTAAACGTAATGCAATGGTAATCGAACTGAACGTTGTTCAGCTGTTTTACAGAATGGAGCTGTTTTGTAAAACAGCTGATTCAAGAATGCATCTACGAACTAATTATACATAAGTGCTCATAGCTGTACTTATGGTTTTTCTCTACTAAACGAGTATACCATTCAATGTAATCGATTTATGACAAAATTTTTTCATGGGGATCGAATATTGTGGTCTTGCTGCCGGCTTACCTATACGTAAAGTAACTAATATATCTACGATAAATATATTATCCTACTAATATTATAAATATACAAGTTTGTATGTTTGGATGATTGTTACTCAATCATGCAGACGAAATTTGGCATACAGATACATAGTTTAGTAGTAGTAGGTAGTTATCGCGGTAAACCGTCATCCACGCGAAGCCGAGTTCAAAAGCTAGTGCATAATATAATCAGCCTATAATGTTCCCACTGCTGGGACACAGGCGTCCTCGCTATAAGAGGGAGTAGACCGTAATCCACCATGCGGGCCCAGTGCGGGTTGGTAGATGTCACATGTCTTCGATTTTTTGGTTCTAGGACATGCCGGTTTCCTCACAATGTTTTCCTTCATCGTTTTGAGAGCAGTGGTGATGAAATAATTTACACAAAGTAAAGCGCCTGTCTGGGTTCGAACCTACGACCTACAACTCGTAAGTCGCGGCCGTTAGCACTGGGCCACCACTGCCTAATATTCCCTTGAAAACAATCTACATGAAAAACTAATGAATATCTTATGAAATAACCTTTTTCTCTTGCAAACGAGATAATTGATGATGAAATAATATCTTATAGGTACGTGGAAATGTTGAAAATACAACACCTAATCCCAAAATGATCTCTAATGCCAGACTAGAAGATTATGTTTAGCTCATTGGTTATTCGAGAACTCGAGACGAGCTCTAGGCATTTAATATGTATAAGTAGCTACAAATGTGATACATTTTTTATTTATATTTGCTCGAGAATGATATCGAATGTTTCACGAGTATGGTAACTGAAAATATCTCAACTGTAGGACGAACAGTTTGATTTAAGAAAAAAAAAACACAGGCCATGGGCGTGTTGGATCACGCACAGTGAAGGGGTCCGTATTCGGGATGAATATGTATGCATGCACAACATTGATTTTATCGACAGCAAAAAACCTATTCAGTCAATTCAACGATCAACGACCGCGAGTAAACTTCAGCTGAAAATAAGTCAAATTGATCAGATTGATTGTTTTTTTTGTTGTTGCTTGATTAAACAAATGAATCCTCAGTTAAAATGCTGTAAATTAATTCCTGTATAAATGTATTCACGCCTAATAAATAATGTTGCACATATTATATATAAATCGAATCTTACTTCCCATTCAAGACAAAATTAAAATGGATTGAAAGAAAACTGAAAGGATGACAGCATTGTCCCCATTATGGAAGGTTCTCTCAACTGAGGTGGCTGTGGATGACACAATCCTGTAATCCAATCTAATAAAGTCTTTGGACAGACCGACAGACCGATAACGTCATACGGGAGCGAGCAATTATCTCTCCTTGATATAATTATGATGAAAAGAATGGAGGCCTAGGTTTTTAGTAGGAACGTCGTTTAAGTCAATCGCCGAACAATAATAAATATGTCAGCGTAATTGCAACACCGCACTTATATTATATGTTTTATGTATTACCTAAGTAAAATAGTCAGTATGCTTTCGGATTGCTTATCGGGCGCGACTCAATCTCATCTCAATCACCTCATTAGTTTTAATCATTATCCCATTTGTATTACTGAAATATAGTTATCTTTATAATCTCTAATCTTAGTTTATCTTAATCTCACCCCAACTCCGAACAAACGTCGTTTCTAACTGCAGTTCATTAAAATACGTTTGTGAATGACGATGGTATGATCTGGGTCTAGACCAGGGATTCCCAAACTATTTAGAGCATGAAACCCCTTTTTCAAAATGAACTGATACTTCAGACCCCATAGCTTATTTTTTTTCATATTGTACGAACTTGTGCACACTTATCCACTTGTTAAGGTTTTTAAAGTAGGTACAACAATTTCCTACTAAATTATTAGTCATTCTTATAACAAGTACACGGTACACGTAACACAACTTATACAGTATCTTGAAAGTTTCAACGAAGAACTTGTGCTAATTAATAGGGGTCGGTTTTAGACCTCGTCTACCGTCGTTTTGAGGGTGGGAAATCATCAAATAACTTCTCCCGCTCTGGGCGGAGCGGGAGGGTGTGTCAGACTCTTACTGACTAAAACCCACCCGTATTCCTTCCTGTTGCCTGTGTTGCGGGGGCCTCGGTGACCCATAAGTACCTTCCCGCGACCCCGGCAGGCATCGGCCCTAGTGGACCCCTACTATATGTGCTGACGACATCTCTTTGAGGCGCGCGTGGAATACAACGCGCCGTCGACCCGGGCCTGGTCCTTACCGGACGGTGAGCTACCCATTGCTCACCGTCCGCAAGCCCTATGTCGACCCCTGGGAAACCGATTTCGACCCCAAGGGGTCGATATCGACCACTTTGGGAATCCCTGGTCTAGACCAAGTGACATTATATCAGCAATAACGATGATGCAAAAGTAAATAATATATGGGGTTGACATAACTGGTAACTGCGTAACGTTACAGTAGCAATGGATTTCATTTGGACAGTTCAACAACATACATTGCGTTATTTACATTGTTGAGCAGACAAATTTTTCGAACATATGAAGCAATGGATTAGCAACATCCTTCAAAATTACTCGCATTGTAATGATAGTGTGTTAAGCTGGCTTCCCACGGTGCGTGATATTGCGGACGGACGCGGACCAGCCCACACCGACGAACCATGGGAAGAGTATCGACCGTACTAGTGCCGACACGTCCGTTGCGATGCGTCCATTCTGCGGCGAGTCGGTAATTTCAAAGGTGCGGTGCGAGCTCTCTTTACGAGTTCTCTTTTACTTTGCATTTTGGAATGAAAATGGCTTCAAAATCTCAATGCCCACACAGACCGACACGTACCGTTGGAAGACCCATGGTGTGCGGTGCGTCGCTGTCCGCGTCCCTCCGCAATATCAAGCACTGTGGGAAGCCGCCTTTACGCAAGTACTGTTGTAAATCGTTGTAGAAATACGAAACGCTTTGAAAGCGATTGCCCTTTATTTTGGCCCTCAGGCGCTAAAAGTAATCTATAATTGTATTTAGCTTTTTCAGGTTCGTGATCGATCGTTTATACGACGCAGAATGCGCAACTAAAAACAAAAACCAACTTCGCATAGTTTTCAGTTCCAACGCAATTGGTTCGCGATGCTTTGTGCATGGAAATACTTATAAACTATGTATGTATAGTGTTATACATGTACTTTGTTATGTACATATTGAAAATGCTAATAAGAGAATAAGCGATTATATATTAGTAATAATAATTAATGTTGTGATATTACTATCTAGTAGGTATGCAATGTAATGTAATGTAATGTAATGTAATGTTAACTACTAATATTTAACCTAGGTATAAGTTAAATGTAATACTTGCTGCGCCCTATCAGGGTCATGTACTCATATGTTTTAGCCTAGTCTATAACTGAGTGTACTTTATGCAAATGAATAAATAAATAAATGCTTTCTCTTTTAATACACATTCACTATTTTTAGTTAGCTGGTTTGATTTTATTTTTGTCATCGCCTCTGCTCTCAAAACGGTGAAGGAAAACATCGTGAGGAAACCGGCATGTCCTAGAATCAATAAATTCGAAGATATGCAACATCTACCAACATGTACTGGGTCCGCGTGGTGGATTATGGCCGACACACTCTCACAGAGAGATGGCCTGTGTCCCAGCAGTCATAAAATTATAAGCTGACTGTGCATAGTTCTATTTTCCATCGCCATCCATTTGTGCCCGGTTGATGGCAATAGGCTCGCCCCCTATTAAATGGGACTTAAAACATAACTGGCGAAATGTGGGTGTACTACAGGTACACCTCTGCCCAACGCTTCGGGGAAACAAGGCGTGATGTTATGTGTTATTTTCCAACGTCACACTACAAGTCCTTAAGAGTTCCTAAAACGCACTGCGTAGTACTGACACATTGTTTTAACAGTCATGTATACGTTAGATAAATTGTTCTTGGCTTTCCGTAATTACACACGGAAAAAAAGGATCTCTTCAGTGAAGAATATCAATATTCTCAGAAAAATTGTTTCAATCCAAGTAAATATTTTCTTAACGTAAGTAAATGTACTCAGTCCAAGAAAACCTGTTTACTCAAATTAAGAATAATAAATGCTTGGTTTTTATTCCTGACTTAAGCAAATATTTTTGATTCAAGACTATAATAATCTTAATTGTAGAAAATATCTAGTTTATGTCTAGTTTTAGAAATAATATTCTTAAAATTAAACTTAATAATTCTTCATTTAAGTAAGACAAAATTTTACTTCATTCAAAAATAGGTATATTGTTTTCCCCAAATACTAGTAAATCAGTATTTGTCTTGACCAAAAGGATATTGTCTTAATTTAAGACATCCTTTTTTTCCGTGCATGACTGCCTAAAAAGGAGTGTAATGTGTTTAGGGTTCATGTATGTATGTATCTATTTGAGTTTCTTTGTGCCACCATAACTTTTAAATGCCTGAACAGATTTTAAATTATCAGCAATACTTGTACCAAAGCAGAATTAATTCGGTTATAATTTACGTTAGCAGACTATAAAGACCGGATATGTGACGCGTTCATGAATTCATAATTCCCCGTTCCAGTTATCAGTGAAGTACTGTTTGGGGAATAGAATAACGATATTCAGGAGTTGCGAGTAAACGTTGCGTTGCAATTATAACGTAGTTTTCGCGAGAAGCAGTTTTTTCGTGAAACCCAGTAATTTTTGGGAAACGTAATTTTCATCGAATTTTATAAGGGTTCTTTGGTGAAAAGTGTATTTCAAAGATTATTTTTAGTTTTTATGAGTAGCTTTTGTAACAGTAACAATATATGTTTATAAAAACGTTTCAGTTTCTAGTTATTTCTCTGTCATGATATATGCTCCTTCTTGCACCATTTACATGACTTCAACCGGCGTAGCGGTGACTAATCATTTCTCCTAGACATCCGGATCATAATTATTCATAATAATTAATTGACGCTGATAAAGATTAGTAGCTACTTAACAGTAATTTACATTTTCTCACGTAATTAAATCGTCTTACTTTTATGCGGTTATCAAATAAATAGGCATTTGGGCTCGGTGGGTCATTTTTAGAAAAAATATGAATACTCTAAGCCTACAATATTATTACTTGTAAAATGAAAGAATCTTGGAAAAGTGAAGTTGTAAAGAAAAGCTTGGAATAGACGTAAATCATCATCTGCCTAGCCTTTTCCTAACTATGTTGGGGTCGGCTTCCAGTCTTATCGGATACAGCTGAATACCAGTATTTTACATGGAGCGACTGCCTATCTGACCTCCACAACCCATTTACTAGGTAACACGATACCCCTTGGTAAGACTGGTTGTCAGACTTTCGGGCTTCTGACGACCCATAACGACTGTCAAAGATCTACAAATGACAGCCGGGACTAACGGCTTAACGTGCATTCCGAAGCACGGAGGGGTCTTGGTATGTAAAGATGGTCACCCATCTACGGACCAACCGCGGCAAGCGTAGCTTAACCTGATCGATCGATTGCTTGGCCACAAGCCCCTCCGGCCCTCTGGCTGAGAATAGACGTAAATAGAAGAGAAAAATCTTTTAAAATGCATTAAATGCGTTACTTGAGCGATCGTAGTGCGACGTATGGGATCTCATTAAGTACTGCAACTATGTTGTTATTTAAAATATAAAACTTAAATACTTTTTATATTTTTTATGTTCTGAATTTTGTAAACTAGTAGCTGTAAGTACTGCTTTCAAACAGATAATAATTTTGTATCAGTCAAATAAGATATCAGTAAATATAATTTTCAATTTTCGCCATTTCATGATTATCAAAATCAATATGTATTTTTTTTAAATATCTTTTAATTTTGTAGGTTCTGCGTACACCTCGTAATTGCAATTTCAGAATTTTATTATATCTATAATATATTGACTCTTCTTGATTTGTGAATTATCCTTAAAGGTGACGTTATTTAAGATTGTGCATGTTATTAACCAGTGCCTGTAATATGATGTTGAGATAGATAAAAATTTATGATGACGATTATATGGTCAACTTTTACGATGGGACCACGACCAACTCTGAAATATGGAAAAATACCGGCTGCTTCAAAACTTTACCAACGAAAATGCAAGAAATAGATCCTTTTCTTGATTATAAAAGTTGATTAAGTTCATGATTGGCAATGTGTGTGTCAGCCTGTATAATATTGACATTGATTAGTCATTAATTACTACTAACATAAGTATATTGTGTTGAAATTAACAGCTGTTTTAGTTAATTAGTCATTCATATTGTAATTAATCTAATTGTACCTGTATCATACTAAATGTTATTAATTTATTTGTGCCCGGTTGATGGCAATAGGCTCGCTCACATGGGACTTAAAGATAACTGGCGAAATGTGGGTGTACTACAAGTACACCTCTGCCCAACTCTTCGGGGAAACAATGCGTGATGTTATGTATTATGTATGTATCATACCCGTAATCTGTTTAACTAATTGGTTTCATTTTATTTTAATGGCCTCTACCATAAGGGCATGGAAACAATGTTTTCTATCACATAATACTCGTACACAGTTTCCAGTAAATCAGCATAAAGGCTCCTTCAAACAGGCGCGACACGCGACGCGACACAAAGACACCGCGTGTAGCACTACAAGCGGTGCCTTTGTGTCGCGTCGCGTGTCGCGCTTGTTTGTAGGAGCCTTAATTGAACAGAAAAAATATTAGGTAATTATTTTTTCTTAATAATATTAAATTGACATATACTGGATTTATGCATTTTTACTCTGTTTAGCATATAACAACATCACGGCATGTTTCCCCGAAGGGTTGTAGTAATGTATTTAATTTTATTTTAAATTGATAGAATATTTTCAAAATAATTTCCACGTACATATATGTAGATACCAACTCAAAACGTATGTATGTATTTATTTATTGAAAGTTGTGTGTGGATTTATGTGTGGATTTTATATCTGGAAATAAAGATTTAATTTAATTTCATTCATTTCACTTCTTTTCATTTCATTTAATTTCATTTTTCATTTCAAAACTATGTAGATTGTGTAAATATTAGTTGTATGAGCAACCAATGTATTCGTTTTACTACAAAAAAAAAAACAAATATTTACAAATGTCATGTGGAATTAGCCTGCTTATTATTTATTAAACTGTAAATACATTTGTCAAATATGATTTATAATATAGGACAAAAAATATTTGATTTATACAACGAACAAAGATAACATAGAAATGTGTGTTAAACAAAAGGTTTTATCTGTCAAACAAATGATTATAAGGACATTTGAAAGCAAGGCAGTTTAGTACCTGAAGAAGAAAATAGTTTATATGGGTTCTTTTCTCCAGAAAATTGAAAAACTTGAAAGTTATGTTCCTGAATAAGTATATGGTACCTATATTAGAAGAGTTTTCTTTAAGGAAAATTGAAAAACGTGGGGTTCGCTGAATTAGCCAGTAAAGGCTCCGATAGAACAATTTCCATGAAGTTTTCATATAAATTTATTTATTCACTCATCATCAATATCATTACAGGGATTTCCTAATTCAATAGTGTGGTCATAGTTACCGTTTTATTATTAACCATAACATAGTATGTACATTGTGGTTTTCGTGAACTCAGAGAACAAGTAACAAGATCTATGCTGTCTGCTACGAAATTAAGTACAAGCAAGATACGCGTTATAGGGGCTTTACTCAGTAGATTGTTCCACCAGAGTCGTGTCGCGCCTGTCTGTGGAAGCTTTAACAGTTTCAGGGGTTTACTTCGCGGGAAGGTACTTATGGGTCCCCGAGGCCCCTGGCAACACAGGCAACAGGAAGGAATACGGGTGGGTTTTAGTCAGTAAGAGTCTGACACACCCTCCCGCTCCGCCCAGAGCGGGAGAAGTTATTTGATGATTTGCCACACAAAAAAAAAAGGGGTTTACTTGCAAATTATATTCGTCGTATGATTTTCAAACGACATAAAAAAGGCGTCGCATTTTTGTTTTTCGTCATTACTCATTATGCTCCATAATAACTTTCGAAAAATACCAAAATTTTTCCTTAATTATAATACCATCAATCACAAGGTTTCTTGTTTAGAAACACACCTTCCGGTCATCACATGACTTACAGTTGACAGTTGATAAGGGTGTCGTCACACTGCGGCTATTCTCGTGCGAACCCTGTGATAGCATTGTTTGAACGCGACAACGTTTGACATGTTTGCACAAAGCTTTATTTATTCAAAATATGTAGGACACTAATGACAAATTGTGGAGAAGTAGAGGTGACATTATTTTTGTGTTATCTTGTAGAGATTGTTACTTTTACAAATCAAAAGTCATTTATTCAAACTAGGCTGAGCATCAGTAGCTGTTGAACGAAGTTGCTATCCTTTGTATATTCAGATTTATAACAAGATTCCTAGACAAATCACAGAACTTCCAATGGTCCGCTTCAGAAGGGCTTTACGCAGTTGGTTAATTGAGAATTCCTTCTATACTATAATATAATTCTTTCAGTTTAAATTAAAATGATATAATTGTACCTATACCAAAATTTGCATGCCATTATGTTACTCGTATGTATAAATATGTTAAGCTACTTGAACTACATTTGTAAGAACCTTTGTAACCATATTTATCTGCAAATAAATCTTTGCCCTTGTCTTTGTCTTTGAACGTCAAAATTACATGAGACAGTCTCCCAAAACGCCCACTTCACCGCTTCGCTTTAGCTGGGAAGAAGAAGTTGGGTAGCAAACTCCCCAGCAGTACAGCAGGCTTAGCATGACGCTTTCTATTTCTTCGAAGAATAGACACGGCTCTTTCTATACAAAGTGACATTTCGTTTCTCCATTTTTGACATCCCACCGTAGAAATCCTTCTTCATAAAAAAGGACCTAGACAAAGATCGTTAGAAACGAAAGACAAAATGACAGATTGTACAAGGATTTCTACGGTGAGATGTCAAAAATGGAGAAATGAAATGTCACTTTGTGTAGAAAGAGCCGTGTCTATTATTCGAAGAAATAGAAAGCGGCATGCAAAGCCTTCAGATATCTGTTCAGTTAGAAGAACTAGATTCCTTTTGGTAATCCAGTTTGGATTCCTGACTCCCACAAACCTTTGTACCTCTAATGTTTGAAAAACCTCTATATTGTAATTGTTGTGGGAATAAACTATTATTATTATTATTAATAATAATAGTAGACTTTAACTACGTGGTTGGTGATTTATCTGTAATGTTTTAGTCATACTTAATTGAACTACTCGGCTGTGAAGAAGGGTTATGTTTTGATGATTCGGGACTCAGAGACAGCCTATTAACTCTGTCACTCTCCTGTCAAAAAGGAGATTGACAATTAGACATGTTTGCAATGGGATGACCTGCGCTGAAATCTGCTGAGCACACGCTGTGTAAATTATAATCATTTCAATTGAGTATTCTATTTATGTATGTGTGTCATAGTACAGGACGTCAGATTGTATGTCATCCTTATTTCCGTTATCTAAATACTGCGAGTTGGTTTTATCAGTGTGATAAAATTATTTAAAACAATAAGTATCTACAGTGTGAGTCATAATTTAAATGTTTTTTTTTTAATTGATTTTGGTTTTGGCTCAGATTGGTACATGTTATTTGTACTTACCGTTTTTTTAATATGTTAACTTAAGGCACCGACAAGTCGCAAATGACCAAAATACGCTTGTCTTGAGAAAAAAAAAATTGCCAAATCTGTATAGTTTGTGATAGCGAAAAAAATATATGTTAATTTTGAATATATTTCCCATAGCTTGGTTGTTACCTAAACACGTTTTGACAAAAAATCTCGATACAAACTAACGTTAAATTAACCTCTTACCTTGAGTTCTAAATCAAAATATCGGTATTAAATATCAACATACGTTACGTATTTAATTATTAACAAGAACGTCTTATTTGAATGCAGAACTTGGTTGTTTTTTATTTTCGATTACTCAACTCAATTTTGAGTATATAGATAATTACTTCATATTTTGCAATAAATTACAAGCGTTGTGTCATCGCACTTCTCTTTCTTTTCTATGCAATCTGACAGTGACCGCGGTTATGTGTCGTCAGCGTCTTAAACTTTAAAGTTAAGTACAGGCGTATTTTAGTTTTAACACCACCATTATAATTTATTACTTTACGTCACATATTCAATCTAGTGGTAAATCTCGTTGCAAGACCATCAAAATGCATCAATCATAGACGGTGGAAAAGTCACTAAGCATTTTATTATCACGAGACGATGTTCTACATACCGAACTTTTCTGAGACACTGTCAGACAGGGTGTAAGGGACACGACCAGCAAGCTGTTACCATGAATTCAGTTTCAGATGCTAGACCCACCAAGGTTGACATTTTTCTTCGGTTATTAAAAAAAATATCTGAGGTTGTATATTTTGACGGTGTAGGTATATATAGCACTTTTGTAAGTTTTTTTTTTGCGCTGTGGTCTATCTTCTGGACGCCCAGCGCAAAATAAAACCAATTCCTTCCTTCAACGCTGGGTTTGCGCGTCGATGTCCTTTACATTGTTAAGAGACTGTCTAACGAACACGTGAACCGGTCGGCCTGGAGCCTGAAAGGCCCTGACACGGAACTGTATGGACAACCCTTTATGCATCTTTGATAAAATCCTTTGGTCGCCAAGGTCTACCCTTGAATGCATGTAAAACAATAACAAGATAGAATCAACCAAGAAATACCATTGTTATGCCAGGATCTAGGTCAAAAACATAGGATTTATGCTAATTAGTATTTGTTATGCTTATCAAAAATCTCGAATTTATATTGTAAGTTGTCTATCATCACGCAAGCTGAAAATCTTGATGTTTTGGTAGACTTTAGAAGTTTAGACTGATGGTAGGATTGTGCTGGTTTCTGATAAGGTAAATATCGTGGGTCAAATCTATATTACCTACTATTTACTTTTAGTTAGTATTATTTTAATTTGGTTTAGTTTCTTGTAAATATTAAGCCAAAAAGGTATTGAAAAGGGTACTAAGTCACTACCGCAACAGGGCCGGATTTAAAGTTGTGGCGGCCCTGGCGTACAGATTTTTCGGGGCCTCCACATCTTGGTTGCCACCAAGAAGTGGAGGCCCGGGGCCAGTGCCCCTATTGCCCTGCCCTAAATTCGGCCCTGTACCTCAAGTAACAGCGTCATCTTGACTAGATAGAAACCAAAGACGATCACTAAGGCCCACTTGCACCACAAATAACTAAATGTGTTGAGCGCTAAAAGTATTTCTCTCTACCAACTTCAAATGATTGACAGAAATGGAACGATGTTTAAAGTTCGTTAAGGTTTAATGTGTTTAGTGATTTGTGGTGCTATAGTGGACCTAAGTTTCGCAGTGTATTTTATAACTTTGTTTTATAAATGCAAATAGTTATGTTTTAATGTTAATTTAAATTGCATATAATCGGTCAAGGACAGCTAATGAGACACAATTGATTTTTATTGTTTTACACCGAATCGGTGTCGCGCAAAGCTTAACGAGTAAGCAATGCTTATTGTAATGTGAAAGGAAATGTAATAAATTACCGAGAAAGATATCGAAATATGTAAATTTTTCCATAAACAAGTGTGGGGAATTCATTAAGATACGGGACCTTGCGTTGGTGGGTTTTATCCAGAATAGAGTATCTTACTCTATATGAGAAAAAATCTATTAATATATTATTGAAATATTTTAGACAAAAAACAGTCGCAAAATATTAGTTTTAGTTCATAAAATAACAAAATAAATTAATATAATTTAATTCAGTTTTCAGTATTTCGAATTTGTTTTATAACACCATGAAATAGTAGCCGCCATGTTATTACGTCACGGCTGTGTAAACTAAAAAGTGTCAACTGTCAACTCAACGGTGTTTAAAGGCTTTGTACTTTTATTATTTTCGTAACAAAAGTAATTTAAATTGAATTAACATGCACATCAACGACAAGTAGAATAATAACTCAATTTAAATTATAATATACAATTATCATACAAAATATCAGCGCATTTGTTTACACAGCCAACTGACGACGTCATGACCACAGAGCAATATGGCGTCCACCGTTTTCGCCAAATTACACGCGAAAGAAAATGTAAAATTTAAATGCATTTTTATGGCACTTATCGATTGAATACAAATTTTGTGTTATTTTTGTGGCATATTAGCACTATAGAATTTAATTGCTACATTTTTCAAAAATGGGTGTAATACCCTATTATAGTGTAGGTAGACTTATGGAAGTTTCTTTTAAGTAAGCATTTGCGGAACCATTGGATTTTTATTTTGGAATTTTTCCAATATTAAAGCATAAAGGCCTCAAAATTAGTTCAATAGAAAAGTTACCAATAGTTAGTTGAAAAACAAGGAATGAATGGTAAGTTTTTAAATGGTAGTAAAGCAATAACCTAGCCATTATTTAAACCCTTTAGTTATGGCTAAAGTACTATCCTATTCAGGAAATATTATCCATTAAAAACATGTTATAAACTCATGCTAATGATTCTTGAAATAAACCCGTCAGTTAGTCATAGTTTCAAAATAAACTAAAACTATAGAGGTCGTGGGTGTGTACCTACTACAGTAATTTATGCTATTTAAAGCTTCCTCAAATATGAATGTTACTCATTGTTGCTATTATCGTGGGCTGATTGACGCAAGCGATACTGCATTCTGGTATTTGTTCTTGTAAATCCTCTTACATAATACATAGTCAGCCTATAAGGTTCCCACTGTTGGAAAACAGGCCTTAATCAGCCTATAATGTTGGGATACAGGCCTCCTCTCTATGAGAGGGAGTAGGCGAGTTGGTAGATGTCACATGCCTTCGATTTTTCGGTTCTAGGACGTGCCGGTTTCCTCACGATGTTTTCCTTCACCGTTTTAAGAGCAGTGATGATAAAATAAAGTATCTAATATACTTATATTAGATACTTTATTTTATAACCAGATAGATATAAATAAAAGGGAATCAAAATACAAAGTTGTACGGATTTGCTGTTGAAGACCGAATTTACACCAAGAATTGTCCCATAATAAGTTTGATTATAATATATTGTGTTTGGGCTCATCAAATCGAGGGGGATGTAAAAACGCCAATATAATTTTAACCTTTTATATAACACTTTCGGTATAGTAAATAATTCATCGTTTTTAAATCAAGGACATAAAAGGTTCATAATAGTTATTTAAATATACCTAAATAGTTCTACTGAAATGAACATCAACCATATTGATAAGCTCCAAAAACTACATTAATAACATCGGACACGGTTTTTACATAGTTCATCTATTGATCGTTTGGTTTTATGATGGGGAGTTTGTTGCGCCACTTCTTCTTCCCAGCTAAAGCATTAAGTGGTGAAGGGCAGGCGTTTTTAAGGGACTATCTTATATAATTTTGACGTTCGAAAAGTCCTGATTCTCAGCCTAGTTTGAATAAATGCCTTTGGATTTGATTTTGATCAATTGCCGTGGCCCTAGCGCCTAGCTCTTAAATCGACAAATAATACCTACGATGAAAAGAAATAAAAAACCGGCCAAGTGCGAGCCAGACTCGCGCACGAAAGGTTCCTTACCATTATCCATAATAACGGCAAAAAAGTCATGTCTGTTGTATGGGAGCCCCCTTAAATATATATTGTATTCTGTTTTTAGTATTTGTTGTTATAGCGGCAACAGAAATACATCATCTGTGAAAATTTCAACTGTCTAACTGTCACGGTTCATGAGATACAGCCTGGTGACAGATGAATAGACAGATAGACAGACGGACAGCGGAGTCTTAGTGATAGGGTCCCGTTTTACCCTTTGGGTATGGAACTCTAAAAACGATCATAGGTGTTTCTTGCCCGTGTATAAATACGACTGAGGCACGGGCAAGAAAACATTTGTCGTATTAATCCGGTTTAGTGCATATTTTACAGCAATTTGCCTTCAGATTTAAATTACGTACTTCCTACCACTTAACTTGGTAGTTGAAGATGCAGCATTCCAGTATTGACTAATACCGTCAAACGTTTAGTCTTTTCTTTTAGTTACCACAAGAACATCTATGTTCGCTCGATACCCGACCCTAAATGAGCTCGCAAAATATAAATCTGGAAGAGTCCTACTACCTCAAGCAATGTATTGCAATTTCGATATTAGTGTTCTGAAAATCCATGTTCCAAAATAGGTTTTTCAATCCGGTCACTCACATTACACCATACCCAGATTTTTTTTGGACTGTATTTGGTGTAGTATCACTTGTGGATTCATCTACAGATAAACTTATCAATAACACAGTGGTATTTGGTCCACGCAGTGCGACTGCTTCTGCAGTTAAATTAGGGAGTAATCACACAAACCACAGTCAAAGAAAAAAAGACGTCATTCGCCTCGTTTTGTTTCACACGACACTTGACACTGCATCGAATTATTCGCTTTTGTTGCATGCTCTTTATGACCAGCTCAAGCCGATTCCCGTCGACAGGTCCGGTCACTCCCTTGAAGCCCACACGCAGCATGGCCAATTAGCGATATTCCATAGTATTTAGTATCTAGGTACTCACTGGTCATGGTTATCAATGCGCGGTCTCCGCTCATAGGGCGGGCGCGCACTGGCCGGCGCCAGCAGGCGCTGCGTGTCGGGCGCGCACGCGCGGGCGAACGCTGCGGCCGCTTCCACTGCCGCCTCCTCGTCGTACGTTGATGTGTCATCTTCGGCTGTAGGAAGAAAGTTTTGTTAGTTGTTGAATATGTTCAGGCAGGATGTAACCTAACAGATATGTTTATAATATTTAAAAGAGTGTCCTGAGAGTTTGTTGCTCGTACTTCTCCATAAGAACCTACTATTTGGAATAGTCAACTAGCTTCAACTTTCTGACTGACCGACTCCTTGACCATTCAAAAGTACCTATAAATGGTTTAATTGAAACAAATGTTTTAAGTTTTGAGTTTGCAGATCTTTTTTCTCTCTTGGCGAAATTCAATCCAAATCCTCATGATACTTATGCTTGGATTTCTTCGTCTAGGGAAACATGAAGGTTGTCTTGAACTTTCCTACTGACTAAGACGCTACTGATATTATCCTACCACCAAGCTGTTGCCTTGCGGTAGGCAACAGCTTAAGACTTATGTAAGCGTCATACTTCATGGCGGTTCTGAAGTGGGCCACTCGCTGCGCAGTACCCCGCCCCTCACCCCCGCGGTCACATAAATTCGTTGCTGCACAGATATTCGCCTCGTGTTCAGAGTAGCCATAAAGTTTGCATCGAGGTGGACTCATGAGTTGTGAGTGCGGAATTACTTACTCATGTCCCGCAGATGCTATTCCCAGCAAGACGAGACATGGGCATGAGTAAATATAGTCATATATTACATTGTTTCCAGAATACCAGCGCTGCCGTATTTATTTTTTAAATATCGCAGCATTATGCTGAGATACGCCGTTTTGGCGTCGCACAAGTCGTTTTTATTTATTTTCTTTGTTGTTTTTTGTTTAATCGAACAAATATTAAAATTTTGTTAGTTTTAAATGCTCCTTTTTTACTTTTTGTATTTCTTGTGCGTGTCTTAAAAAAAATATGTTTCTTTCTTTCTTTCCATTAATGTGATGAAAAAATGTAGTCACGTTGCGCATATTTAGGTACCCGGGTAAAATATTTAATTGAACTTTTGCCAGAGATGGTGACATTCCTACTCCTGATTCCGGGTGAAAAACATTACTGTTTTACTTATCAAGATATTAGTTTTTATATCTCTAAATCAAACATTTGTTTATTTTACGATAAGGGAAACGTTATTATTGCGTAGCCTAGTTTATGTTTAAGAAAATTATGTGTAATGTTAGATATACACAAAAATCTGCAATGCGCAAACGTAGAATGATAAGATTTGCTGTTATAACTTACCTACATGGTACTTAGTTGAAGATAGCTATGACTGATATAACTAATGATTAATTAAACATTGTTAATAGTTCTAGCATAAAAAATGAATACCATAATAAAAATATTTTCAGCAACCTTGCTGGTGGTAAATGTCAAAGATTAAATTGAATTACGAGTCTGCTGTAAAGGAAACGATGTAGCTGCGCCCCGCGGTCACAACCGCTTAAGTCTCGAACCCGTGGGAATATCAGGAAAAAGCCACTTAAGATATTTTGATTTAAAAAAAAATAGATTTAGGTATGGTACTCCGATGCACCACTAAGTATTACCAGTGTTTTCATTAATTTTCATCCCCACATGGTATTAATATGGTTTCAAGGTAGTAAAATAACAAAGGAGCACTTGTGGCCCAGTAGGAGCAGTGGCGGCCCAGTGGTAACGGCCGCGGCTTACGAGTTGTAGGTCGTAGGTTCGAACCCAGCCAGGCGCTTTACTTTGTGTGTAAATTATTTCATCACCACTGCTCTTAAAACGGTGAAGGAAAACATCGAAAAAAGATAGTCAGAGGAGACGGCGCGCCTGCGCTGTCTTCGGCGCGGGCTTGCGGACGGGGAGCAATGGGTAGCTCACCGTCCGGTAAGGACCCGGGTCCTGGTCGACGGCGCGTTGTGTTTCACGCGCACCTCAAAGAGATGTCGTCAGCACAAGTGTAGGGTCCACTAGGGCCGATGCCTACCGGGGTCGCGGGAAAGTTCGAAAGGGTTACCGAGGCCCCTGGCAACACAGGCAACGGAAGGAACACGGGTGGGTTTTTAGTCAGTAAGAGTCTGACACACCCTCCCGCTCCGCCCAGAGCGGGAGAAGTTATTTGATAATTTACCAATCAAAAAAAAAAAAGAGGGCGCTTCTGGTTTTCAGGGCAAAACGTGATATATTAACGCGACGATCGCGTGCTCGCTCGGTGATCGCTTTTGGTTAGAACGCGGCCTAAAGTAACAACAGATCTAAAAGTTGTAGATAGTTTTCTTTAAATTATTTCTACAGGAGAGTACGTGGTTATACATGATTTTCGTTTTCTGCTGAAAAATATTACCTAAAAAGCTTGTTAGTAAGAAAACGGTAAACTATTACGGTAAACGGTAAAGGTTGTCTTTAAAAGATCGCTTTTAGCAATAACACGCCCATTGTGTCACCCTATTTTAAATTTCTACATTTATATTTATGGTGTACATAATAAAGAGTATTTTATTCTATTCTATTTGTGTGAGAATGACAGGTGTATTTGAGAAATATTTCATAAAGGAATGGTTGGAAAATCTTTTCAATAAGAAAATTTAAGCTTTGCTTGAAACTTTGAAGGCTCATAGGTACAACGTGTTCTATGCCTTGCTTATGTATTCATGAAACAGTAACATAACTCACAATACATTAATGTATTTTGTTATAATATCAAGTGGTGACAACCCTAACAACTTACGTTCGTATTCAAACGCTTCGTTGTACATCGTTATCTATGACAGCTTCCGAACGTAACCATAGACAACGCAAAATGGCGTCGTGGCGGGAAACACCTGTCACTTTACGAACATCTACTGTTTCAGTTTCAATGTTACTTTGAACAATAATAATATCGTCAACGTTAATGTTTCTTCATTACGAAACCATGAGTGGATCTAAATTGATCATAATGCTATATTATTTTATGGGTAAATATTATATTTCATTTCATAACGTGAAGTTGTTCAAAACCATTTTTCAATGCAGTTCATTGTTTATTTGAAAATGGAGGCCCGTTAATTTAGAAAGATTGTATTTAAGTATTTACTTTAAGCTTTGTAAGATAGCTTTTTACTGTACGCACTGTTTATGAAAACTTATAGCAAATTACGTAATTTTAAATAAATAAAAAAATTGAGATCACTTCGTCTATTTTGGCCATATCTGATTAGATTTGTTTACAGACACAGCTAATAAATCCTGTCATCTTAAAAATACACTATCTCTTTTATCACTAATGTGATGTTCACTAAAAACACAATATTTATCCACCATCTCGAAAAACACTCATAAAATTTTCAGTTCCGTAAAATTGCAGAATGTCACTTGTAAGTTCACTTTGGGAGCACTATCTCCTTACACTAGCGGAATGTGTAACTTTGTCAAGAGGATCAGTGAAAATGAGCCGAAATTGTAGAATGTTTGTATACAGATAGGTATAATGTTTTTAGAATATGTTTAATGTGGGATGAGAGAGTATCTATGTAGGTGGTTTTTTGATGAACTATGATGAATACAAATTGGTTTTTAAGGGATTGTGTCTGTGGTGGAAGAAACCAAACCGTGTTTTTAAACAACAAAAAAAGAAACTTTATTATTATCAACTTAGATGTATTTACCTACGGGAAGTAAGTAGGTGCGATCATTCCAAAGGCATATTATCTGGATAGGAATTCTGCATAAATAAAAATTGGCCTAATTTGCTGTTTCACGAGTTTTATATTATAAGTCTAGTTCAATTTCTTCAAAACATAATTAAGGTCAAGCAGGACTAAGTAAGAAGTAATCAAAACGAAAGAGAAATACTATCTGTAGATAAAAATATTTGTTCTCCTAAAATCAAATTAAATATTTTCACTAATTTGAGTCCCTACTATAACAGATAACAGAAAAAGCTTCTGACCTACTGTTCTAGATTGTTGCAGTATTGTCTAGTGTAGATAACATCCATCAAAATGGGGATGGGCAGACACGAGATAAAGTTCTTATTTTCGAGTCGATGGTAAATGTACATAATATTGTGTTAAATGAGTTAAGCCCAGTCGCAGCATCAGTGGTGTTTTTTAGGTCCTCGGAAATGCAGGTGCATGGTGGGTACACTTTAGCAGATGGGGCCTCCAACATGGTAGGAGATAACGATCGATGTATTAGTGCTCCTTGAAAAAGGAACAAGATTGAGTATGGTCTGCGGCCAATTTAAAAAACGCTGGCAGTCAGTCTTAACATCCTTTTAGGCAATGAGTAGGAAGATGAATGTTGGATGTATTTTTGTCCTTCTTGAGGGGGACGAGAATGGGTTAACATGATATATTACCAGTCAGTCATAAGTCATTTATAACCCTTCTCCTACATAGTCAACCCTTAAATGATTCTAGGATTTGTTGGTTATCTCCACACACATATTATATCAAACCTGTTGGTTGTAGTATAATTTATTGCATAAAAAAGACTTTTCAATTTTATTGCTTCGATTTAGCTAGTTAATCATTTCTCACTTCGAGTTGAAGCTATAGCTTTATGTAAGTGGGCACGCCCTTTACGCCTGGATGCTTTTATTTAGGTATTAAGACCTGTTTTCGTTTTTGTTTTAATTTTTATTTCTGCTTGAGTACCGTTTTCATTGTTTTGTTGGTATATTGGCGTGTGCTAGCTAACATATGGCAAGTAATTTAATTTAATGTTCTGTGTTTCTTAATGTTAATTACTTTGCATACGATTTGTATAGAATCAAGGTTATCTAACTAAACAGACAAGTGTTCTGCCGTTGCGCCACTTCTTCCCAGCTAAAGCACTAGGAAGTGCTGAAGGGCGGGAGTTTTTGGGGAACTGTTTTATGTAATTTTGACGTTCGAAAAGTGCTGATTCTCAGCCTAGTTTGAATAAATTATTTTTGATTTGATTTCATACAAAGAAAGCTCACAATAACAGAATATCATGCATTTTTATTATCGTTAGTAATTTTACGTAATACGTATTTAAAAGTTGGATTGCTGTAACATCAGAAGTAATCAACGTAGTTTTGACGAAATGTACATATACAGCATTATGTAAAACATTTTAAAAGAGTAACGGTGGAGTTTCTTGCCCATTCTTCTCCATACGAAACTACCTTTTGGAAGGGGCAACTAGAATCAATTAAATTTTTTTTTGTCAATTTTGATGTTCAAAAGTGCCTTTTATGTGCCTATTTGAAATAAATAATTTGACTTTGACTTTGGCTTCTTAGTAACATTAATTGGTCAAGGGCAGCTAATGAGACACAATTGATTTTCTATTGTTTGACTCCGAAACGGTGTCGCGCGGGGCTTAACAGGTTAAACCGACTTGATGTAGACATAAACGCTGTTGTACTCACAGAATGCTGGCTAAGCGAAGGCTCGATACTGGAAAATGTACTAAAGTCGAATTATTAATTTACTGGAATAATTTGACTGTCACTTTGTGTAATAAAGAGGTCACATTTATTGTAATGGTGATCGTTTAGTTTAATCAATTTATGTAAATGTAAAATAAATGTATAAAAATAAGTGTACACTTCTAGAATACAATAAATCCAATAAATATTTCCATAATATTTAACTAAGTGACAGCTTGCACCTGTCAGTTTCAATTAATAATTCAACTTTAGGCTATAAAGTATTTCTAACAAATTCGCAAACTAATAAAAATGGTATTGTATAAATTGCAATGTAATGGTACTAATATAAATTGAACCTACATTACAGAAGGTACAAAAGTGTCACCGAGGTCCTCGCAACACAGGCAAAGGAAGGAACACGGGTGGGTTTTAGTCAGTAAGAATCTGACACACCCTCCCGCTCCGGCCAGAGCTGGAGAAGTTATTAGGTGATTTCCCACCCAAAAAAAAAAAGGATATAGAGAGACTTCCCTTAATTTCTAACAATAAAGTGGCTTTAAAGGGGGTATCCTACTTTAATCATCACCACCATCTTTATATTTATCTACTGCCTAGGAATTAGGTCTTTTAACTTCAAGCCTAGTAAAAATCTAATTAAACCCGAGGTATTGTTTATTTATTGTTAATCGCATGTCCTTCAACCCCTTTTTGTGGCGTAACGTGTCTCGTACTGAGAAGAATGATCCTTTAATTTAAAAAGTTAAAGTATCAAACTACCCACCAGTAGGTCGCGCCTTCATCTGCAATGTTGTCACTTTATTCTGAATTTCCATTGTCACAATCACTTAAGAACTTTTTAGATTAAAAATCTCTTTCACGGAACAAACAACGTTTTACCGATGATCGATAATACTGAATGCGTCAATATGCCGATAACCCATTTATATGTATGCTTTATCTTAGATAAGCTTGCTGTTCATATGGTCACATAGTTGTGACATCCTTACATTATTATACAAAGCAATATTACCTTTAGCAGTCGTAGCTTTATAGGTGGAATTTGCATGTATGTTTTCATCTATTGGTGTGATTTAGGACTCAATTGTCAGTGTTGTTTCGGTTTTATCCTGATATTGTTTTTAAGTACTTTCGAACATGATTAAAGGATGTAATGGCCGATGTTTATGCGTTGTACTATTATCATATTTTTGGGTGTTAAACTAAAATCATCCTGATGCGCAATTGTTCGGTAAACAGGCATGTTTACCTTTGGATGAATAATTTTTGCTAACTATTGGGATGTTGAAATAGGGTGACGTATTGACGAAATTCGGTAGATTTCGTGATGATTCCATCTGTTTCCAGGTAGTACCTCATCGGTCATTCTTTTGCTGTGACGATGAAGTAGGCTCAAGGAGGTTTTACACAAAGTAGGTATCATTATTAATAGGCTAGGGACCAGAACCTGTATGATACATCACATCACGCACGATTTCGTTTTTTATTGTTTGATCTTTTTTGTTTGTTATTGCTTTTATAGAATATTAAGGTATTCATTTTTGTTTACGTTTTTATTTCCGCTTGAGTATAGTTTTCGATACCATTTTTTTTTGATATGGTGGTGTCTGACATATGGCTATTAATTTTATATTTTGTGTTGCGAGTAGTGTATGTTAGTTTGCATACTATTATATAGAATGCAATTATTTTTCTAATTGAACAGACAGCAGTGCTGCTGGGGAGTTTGTTGCGCCACTTCTTCCCCCCAGCTAAAGCACTAGGAAGTGGTGGCGGGGCGGTTTGGGGGACTGTCTTATGTAATTTTGACGTTCGAAAAGTGCTGCTTCTCAGCCTAGTTTGAATAAATGTTTTTTGATTGTTTATCCTTTTTTTTTCATTTAGTAAGCCCTGCTACAGTTAACGTTTGCTAACAGCTTGTTTTTATTATATAATATCTATGGAAAATGTGGGTAGTATATTTGTTAAGTTTAATAAAAAGACAATACTGTTTATGCTTAATATACTACTGCTTGTTTTCCCAAATGTAATAAATAAATAAATAAAAGAAGAGGCTTCTAAGAAGCGGACCTATCTATAAAAGATAATAAATATAATAATATTGACTGACATCACAGACACAGTAAATAGGCTTAGAAATTGTGACCTATGTATGTATGTGGAACACGTAGCTGGAATCCCAGATTACTTTTTCATATGGCTATTTCGTTTGCACTATTCTCCTAAACCTTGCAAACTGATTGATCAATCTATAAGTATTTTGTTTACTGTATTTCCAGAACTACGAGTATTATGGACTGCGTATAAAAACCTTATCTTTCATCAATCAGTGCCACCTTTTATAGTGTGTAATTACGGTTCATTAATCTTTATCTGTCCTAATCTTTGGTATATCGTAATTTCTAATGTCGTTCATATCGATGTAAACAATATTTCATTAAATATAATATTAATTGGTGCCTGGTTTTCATACAGGATGAAGATGTAGTAGGTACGCATGAGGCTCATAACCAAAGCGTAGTATACCGGTTCAAATTAAATTAGCGAAACTCAGTAGCCGTGATGGGTATCGATATTTAAACACAAAAAGAATAAAAATGAAAAATACAAAACAATACTTCACCAATATTGAACAACAGCGCCCCCCATTTTTTTTTGTGTGGGTGGGATATCATCAAATAACTTCTCCCGCTCCGGACGGAGCGGGAGGGTGTGTCAGACTCTTACTGACTAAAACCCATCCGTATTCCTTCCGTTGCCTGTGTTGGCAGGGGCTTCGGTTAGTCTTTGGTACCTTCCCGCGACTCCGGCAGGCATCGGTCCTAGTGGACCCCTACGCTTGTGCTGACGACATCTCTTTGAGGCGCGCGTGGAATACAACGCGCCGTCGCCCCGGGCCTGGTCCTTACTGGACGGTGAGCTACCCATTGCTCATCGTCCGCAAGCCCGCGCCTACGGTGGCCGGAAATCTGCTCGGGATTCCCGACGCCGAGGGCGTCTTTTGCGGCGGCTAGGGGCAAGAGATTTGTCTTTCCCTCAACTGTCCCGCCTCCTCCTTTGCGAGCATTACTGCTTCGCAGAAGGAGGTGACGGCTGCCCATGCCCTCTCGCTCCGTACCATGGCCTGAACCAGGGCCGGACGCGAGAGATCTCTGCCGCCGATCGCCTCCACGAGGACACGGCGGTGCTCTGCCCAAGCCGGGCAGACCTCCAACGTATGCTCCACCGTGTCCTCCGGGAACAGCGCCCCCCTGTCAACGTTATTGGCGCGCCAAGAGCTCCTTGAGCAGTGTGGGCCGTATTTTCGCAACCAGTGCCGTCAATGGCGGCACTCCCTCGGGGCAGACGTTAATGATGTCCATAAAACGTACTTGTATCAGAGTTGTGCGAGTGCGGGTTGTGTATGATGCGTATCCGGCGGTCGTGCAGCGCGGGCTCGTCGGGCAGGCGCCAGCGCGCGGCGTCGGCCTCGCGCGCCGAGCGCGGGAAGTACAGCGGCGCCAGCGCGCGCAGCAGCGCCGCGTCGGGCGCGCTGGCCGAGCTCAGCACCACCAGCGCCGGCGCGCGCTGCTGCTCCAGGTGGCGGCGGATCGTGCCTGCGGACAGGACAAAAATGCGGATATAAATTGCGTAAATTTTTAATTGACAAAGCTTACTACACGATCCAAAATTTTCTTAATAATTAGTACCTACCGCAAACTGTCAACATACATCTCATTCTTATTTTGTAAAGATTTGTTTTATAAGTGATACCTATGAAATTTTTTATACTGCCTGTTGACATAATTTATTATTGTATACCTACTAGGCAGGACACAATAAAAAGATTAGATTTGATTTGAGAAATTAATTTATATGAGTAATTTTTGTCGACTGCCTTTTTTTCGGACTACAAACGTGAATTTCTCCTGAATGCTTTTATGAAACAAAATGTGAGACACATTCACAATTTAAAATAATGTAAATCTATACTGAAACAACTTTACTGTTTTTACCCAACTGCCCCAGAAGAAGGGTAATGTTTTTCGAGAGTATGTATGTATGTCTATTTCTTTGGAACGCTCTGCAGCCAAAACACCTTTTTTTAATACGCGTATGCGTAATTATGAGTTGTGGCCAAAACGATTAATGATGAATCTTTATTTGCGAGTTATCGATTAATTTATCGATAGTTGTGAACATTCAGTGTTAATTTACATATTTTACTATGTAGGTTAAACGGTAGAAACTTGTTTATGAAAGCGGGATTATTTAAATGAGTAATTTCACTAAATAGATTGAGCTATGACTTAACTTGATAATGATTCTTGAAAAGAAGGTTTATGAATAACAATTATGATATAACAACTGTAACTTTTTACCCAACTGCCTCAGGAGGGTAATGTTTTTCGAGAGTATGTATGTAAATATGTATGTATGTATGTCTATTTCTTTGGCACGCTCTGTAGCCTAAACGGCTTGAGGGATTTTAACATAATAGGTGTCGTTAGATTTGTCTTAATTGTAGGTGTGACATAGGCTATATAATATTCATATATTACATCTGCAAATACAAAAAGGGAGGAAAAGGTTTTTTTATTAAAATAAATTGCAACAGTATTGGTGTCAAATAAAAGCTAGTAATGAGTTAATTCCACATATATATATTATTGAAATAAAGTAAATTATTAAAAAAAAATAAAAACCCGACTGCAAAAACACAACTAGGTATTGCAGGCGGACAAACTAATAACCTAAAATTTGTTTGTCCCGCCTGCAATACCAAAATTCTATAGATTATAATGCTCATTTTCCTTTTTTTAGTTCTGTTTTTACATTCGGGTTTTTTATTTTTTTTTAATAATTTGCTTTATTAGCTGATTCTTTGTTGTTGGATGGAAATCAAGTTAGTAACCCACCCGATAGTTAGTATTTCTACAATACCAAAGACATTGCAGGCTCCTACGATGCCACTGTCACTGTTGCAGTATAGCCACTGGGCCATATACTTGTCGAAGACCTTAAAGACGATGATGTGGAGAGGGTGCGCAGGGCATTGGCGGTCCGCGGGAACATGTTGGCGCGCAGATTTTTTCTTTGTACCGATCAGGTCAAAATAAGCGTACTGTCAGGGCCTGTACACGGGAAGTCTGTGGTTTAGCTGTTCACGGGCGACGCTAAATGCCTTGCGCGTCCCATATAATAGGTAATGTTTTAAGGATGATGTTGAAACTCTCTCGTTTCAGTAGCGTCTCGGAGATGTTTGTCCAATCGCGTACAGATGGTATCGATCATCAGAAAAAAAGGTGAAAGTCGTAGCTGAGGACCCGAGAGCTCCTGTGCTGATGCATCTCATGCGGAACTATTGTCCGCATGAAGTGCCTCGTAAGTACATGACTCACTAAGTTTAGCTGATGTACTTAAATCTGTTACTAATCCTAGCGTAGAAGTTTGAGTATTTAAGTTTTACTAACAACAATGGTTCCTATGTTGTCCCAAATAAAACAAATTTAGTATTATAAACAAATCGATCCTACTTCATCACCATAGTCTTTCACTCATAAATATTATTTTTTATAATCCAAGCCACCACTTCACAGAAATCCTTACTTCCTCATAGTAAACTCGTAGTTCCTCACTCTCTTGATAAAAGAATTCCGGTAGATACTATATACACAGACTTCAGTAAGGCTTTTGATACCTGGGACTCGTCCTCGACAGCCGGTGGAACTTCGTGGAGCATTTCCGACGTTTGGCTCCCAAACTGGAGCGGGCGGGCGCTGCATTGAAGCGGCTCCTGCCCAATCTAGGGGGTCCAAACTCCTCCTGCCAGAGGCTCTACGCGGGGGTCGTGCGGTCCATGGCCCTATACGGGGCTCCTGTATGGGCGCGTTCTCTGGCGCTGCGGCCAGCCTGCCGGTTGAGCGCGGCCCAAAGGGTCATGGCCATCCGGATGGTCCGGGGTTACCGCACGGTCTCTTGTGAGGCAGCGAGCCTCCTTGCCGGATTGCCGCTATGGGATCTGGAGGCAAAAGTCCTCGCGCACGTATGGGAGTGGCGCGAGGAGGCGAAACGCCGGGGCGTAACTCCGCTGCCGCGAGAAATCGCGGCACAGCGGACGGAGCTCCGGCGGGATCTCATAGCGTCATGGAGAGTACGGTTGTCGCCACCCAGTGCTGGGCACGCCACGATTGCGGCGATAAGTCCCCTCTTTGTGGAGTGGCTAGAGAGGCGCCACGGCATCCTCACCTTCCGCCTGACGCAGGTCCTCACCGGACACGGCAGCTACGGGAGGTTTCTGTGTCGGATAAGGTGGGAGGAAAGGCCCGGGTGTCACCACTGTGTGGATCGCCCAGAAGACACGGTGGAGCATACGGTGGAGGTCTGCCCGGCTTGGGCAGAGCACCGCCGTGTCCTCGTGGAGGCGATCGGCGGCAGAGATCTCTCGCGTCCGTCCCTGGTTCAGGCCATGGTACGGAGCGAGAGGGCATGGGCAGCCGTCACCTCCTTCTGCGAAGCAGTAATGCTCGCGAAGGAGGAGGCGGGACGGTTAAGGGAAAGGCAAGTTTCGCGCCCTCTCGCCCCTAGCCGCCGCAGGAGACGCCCTGGGCGTCGGGAATCCCGGGCGAATTTCCGGCCACCGTAGGCGCGGGCTTGCGGACGGTGAGCAATGGGTAAGGACCAGGCCCGGGTCGACGGCGCGTCGTATTCCACGTGCGCCTCAAAGAGATGTCGTCAGCACAGTGTAGGGGTCCACTAGGTCCGATGCCTGCCGGGGTCGCGGGAAGATACTAATGGGTCACCGAGGCCCCCGCAACACAGGCAACGGAAGGAATACGGGTGGGTTTTAGTCAGTAAGAGTCTGACATACCCTCCCGCTCCGCCCTGAGCGGGAAAAGTTATTTGATGATTTTCCACGCAAAAAAAAAGTAAGGCATTTGATAAGGTTGACTATAATATTCTACTTAAAAAACTAAATCATTTCGGAATAGGGGATCATTGGTTCCATTCTTACCTCGTTGGTAGAAACTCAAAAGTAGTAATCAACGGTCACCATTCTGACACCTTTCCAGCAACTTCGGGAGTCCCGCAGGGCTCGCACTTAGGCCCTGTTCTCTTTAACATCTTTATTAACGACATTACGGTATGTTTCAAGCACTCTTCTACCTGTTTGCTGATGACGTCGAAATCATGAGACCAATAGTGACAGACTTAGATGCCGCAACGCTACAGGCCGATCTCGATAGAATGGCGGATTGGTGTAGAGTAAACAGAATGTCCAATAATGTTTCTAAATGTTATTGTATGCAATTCTCTGGCAATAAAACAGTGCAAACCCACAATTACACATTGCACCAGCAAACACTACAAGAAGTAGATGAAGTGGCCTGGGAATTGTGTTTGACAAAAAATTGAAATTTGATAGGCATATACAAAGCATTACCTCAAAAGGGTTCAAGGTGATCGGATTTGTCTAGCGCAATAGCAAAGAATTTTCTAAGGCGTCAACGAGAATCCAATATAACGCATTAGTTCGCCTACTCCTTGAATACAACAGCATCGTATGGAATCCTCACTATGACGTTTACACTAAACGCCTGGAAAGTGTACAAAGACGTTTTCTGTACTATCTATGCTATAAAGACCGACTGGCAAAAAAAAAATCAGGAGCTACGACTTGAGACTAAAACATTATAAAATGTCCTCGTTACTAGATAGAAGACAGGTTCTACATCTCACATTTCTTCACAAACTGTTCAATGGGTTGTTGACTGTAGCGAGCTTCTCGGAAAACTGCAGATAAGTGCACCATCTCGCTTGCCGCGCAAATGTAACTATAACCTTTTCTATGTGCCGGGATCCAAAACAAACCTCGGACACTTTGCCGTTTTGCCAAGGCTCTGTAGGCGGTATAACGAAGTATCGAAGCACAATGAAGTAGATGTCACATGCAAAATGGCTAGGTTTAAAAAACACTTACGTGTCACAGTACCCCAAGACGTAATATTTTATTTTTCTTGTATGATTATAATTTTTTTTCTTATTGTGCATTTTTATCATTAGTATTGGCTACTCTTTTACGTAATTCAACTTGTTTCCTTTGTATGATCTTCGTATAATGTATTATGAAATATTTAGATCACCTTATAAAATTATGTACCTAGATTATAAGTGAATGATGTGGTCTCCTACAATTGGAAGCGCACACTTGTATTTGTCCCTATTCTATGTATAATTGCATGTAATTGTGTAGTTTCTGTTGGAGATCCAATAAATAAATAAATAGTCACTTTACTATTATTTTAGGCTTGTGTGAAATCAGACGTCTCACGTAATATTAGTAAAATACATCTTCCAATATACAAACAAAAATATAATAAACGTAATATTTAAATCTTTAGGCTTTTCTTTGGTGTCCTCTTTTAACCCTAACAGGTTATGGCACCAGAACGCTAAGCCAGATTGAGAATAAATAACATAACGTGAAATTAGCATAATCAGCCTATAATGTTCCCACTGCTGGGAAACAGGCCTCCTTTCTTCAAGAGGGAGTGGGCTGTAATCTATCACGCGGACCCAATGCGGGTTGGTAGATATCATATGTCTTCGAATTTTTGGTTCTAGGACATGCCGGTTGCGGTTTCCTCACCTTGTTTTCCTTCACCGTTTTGAGAGCAGTGGTAATTAAATTATTTACAGAAAGTAAAGTGCCTGCCTGGCTTTGAACTCACGACCCACAACTCGTAAGTCAGGGCCGTTACCACTGGGTCACCACAAGCTCAAGTGAAATTAAATGGACACTAAATAATAAAAACTATCTGAGCATTTATTTACCAATATAAATAAAAATTATTATAGTGAAAGTGCTTAAAAAAGATGGATTTAAGATCTTGAAGGAACATTAAACAATTTTATGGAGATAAGTATAATGAATGAATACAGAAAGCTGTGCTGCTGGACAGTTTGTTGCGCCACTTCTTCTCCCCAGCTAACGCCCTAGGAAGTGGTGAAGGGCGGGCGTGCGGGGGGGGGGGGGGCTGTCTTGTGCAATTTAGACGTTGGAAAAGTTCCGATTCTCAGCCTAGTTTGTATAAATGGCACACAGAATACAGCGGCACAGCCAATTTTTTTTTGTGGTCTTTTTTGCCATGTGGCGGTGCGTCGGCGGCCATTTTGTATCAGTACGAGTGCTAGCGCTTTGTATGCGACACGTATATATCCTACTAATATTATAAATGCGAAAGTTTGTAAGAATGGATGGATGGATGTTTGTTACTCTTTCACGCAAAAAGTACTGAACGGATTTGGATGAAATTTGGCACACAGATAGTTTATAACTAGGTACAACACATAAGATACTTTTATGCGGGTACTTATGCGGGTGATACCGCGGGGCGCATCTAGTTTATAATAATACTAGATGAGCCCCGCGGTTTCACCCGCATAAGTTTTGACCCCGTAGGTATATCGGGATAAAAAATATCCTATGTGTTATTCCTGTTTATACACTATATGTGTGCCAAATTTCATCCAAATCCGTTCAGTACTTTTTGCGTGAAAGAGTGACAAACATTCATCCATCCTTCCTTACAAACTTTCGCATTTATAATATTAGTAGGATATACTCGTAGAAAAGATAAGGATGTCTTACATGTCAACGATAATCTGGATGTTCTTTCGCAATGGTTCGCAGCTAATAATCTCTTACTTAATGCAAACAAAACAAAATGTCTCAAGTTCTCATTACCAAATGTACCCCTAGTGGATAAATTTAAAACTTGAAATTAGATGCTATGAGAAACTGTATTTCTAGGAATTACTCTAGATTCGAAATGGCAATGGGCTGCCTACATTACAGCTCTTTCAGGTAGATTAAGTTCAGCTGCATATGCGATAAGAAAAATTAGGCAGTAAAACGCAAATTATAAGGTTAAAGACTACGTTGAAGACAAGGAAGTTTGGCATTAATTCCTTCTGCACATGTGGTTTCCCTGGTACCTCATAAATGGCATAACTATGTAAATGTCTATTAACTGCTCCCAAATTACGATGCTTATTTTTTATTATTTTTTTTATACATACTTGCTTGACATAATATATTCATTATTAGAAATTATGTACCTACAATTTTGAATTCAAACTATTTATTAGGCTTTTGTGGACAGGATATTAATTCAGACTTGTTACAGTTGTAATCGCAAACATGTCATTTGGTTAAAATAGGTTTTTATTATTATTATTATTATTTTACATAGATTCTTTTATATTTTGTGAATGTGAGAACGTTGTAGGCTTAATAGACTTGATTTGTAGACCATTTGTTTTTTGTTAAGTACTTGATGCTTCTTGACAGGCCTACACTGTCCTCCCATATCTATTAACACTGTAATTGGATAACATTGTATAAGCCCATTATTTTTAAAAGAGTAACCGTGGAGTTTCTTGCCGGCTCTTCTCCATAAGAAACGACCAATTGGAACCGTGCACCTAGCTTCTGACGTATCATAAGGTTTATGTGAAATAAAATATTTAGATTTTGTTTTTTTTTGACGTATTGCCATTTCGTTGTTTGTTTTGTGTTAAAATTGTTATTCGTTTGTTGTGGTTAAAACATACCTAAGCGCACAAAAAAACTGTTTTAGAGAGTCAGGAAAATGAGTTTGTCGTTGTTGCGAGCGAGTTTGTTGTTTCATTTAACTTTAAAAATGATTAACAAAAAAAAAAATACAGTAAACTTTTTTTTCTTTATCAAATATCGACTATCTACCACAGCAATACACCATCACTAATAATGTCTATGGCGCGATGGCGTTACGTGTAACGTATACCACTTTGCTTAATTTTTCTTTCAATTTGATTTTATCTGTAGACAATAACATTTTGGCGGGGCAAATTAATTCATTTAATTTACTACAGTTATTACTGATTCTGTATTTTACGACTATGATATTTAGAGTGTAGCTAAATGATTCAGTTATGAATGAAAATCGTGGTAACGTTCAAGAGTGAAAAGGAACGATTCGTCTAATGTCATCCGCGCAAACAAGGTAAATGCCTATAATTAATTACACCAGCAGTCACACCCTCCAACCCAACACTTACTTCACATAAGAGGGATCCTTGTCACGGACGTCATACTTTCGTCTGACGTCGTACTTCAGTATAACAAACTCAGTCTTGCAGATTAATACAAATAACCACTAGACAAACAAAAAACCAACAATATTTAATTCGCGGTCGTGCCATCGCCACGACCAAGAAGAAGATAAGAAATAACCACAAGAGCATACTAACGTAGAGCCACGTGCGCCGCCAGGTCGGGCGGGAACTGCGCGTGCGGCGCCGACACCAGGCACAGCGCCAGCGAGCGCGCGCCCAGCTCGGCCGCCTTGCACAGCACGTTCCTGGCACACAAGCACACGCTCAATGTCAACAACTCAACATTCATTTGGATTATCTTATCTTTAGTTACGAATGTGGCAATGGTCAAATAAAGTACCCGGTACCTACGCCTAGTCTGGAAAATCTTTAAAATAAAATAAAAACTTAGGTAGGGGGGAGAGGGGGGAGGGACCTCGGGCGGATTTCCGGCCACCGTAGGCGCGGGCTTGCGGACGGTGAGCAATGGGTAGCTCACCGTCCGGTAAGGACCAGGCGCGGGTCGACGGCGCGTTGTATTCCACGCGCGCCAAAAAGAGATGTCGTCAGCACAAGTGTAGGGGTCCACTAGGGCCGATGCCTGCCGGGGTCGCGGGAAGGTCCTAAAGGGTCACCGAGACCCCTGGCAACACAGGCAACGGAAGGAATACGGGTGGGTTTTAGTCAGTAAAAGTCTGACACACCCTGCCGCTCCGCCCAGAGCGGCAGAAGTGATGATTTACCACCCAAAAAAAAGGGCGGGCGTGGGGACAGTTAAAGGTTACATAACTTCCACTAACTAACTTCCTGAATAAAAACTTAAGTGTACAAGACACTTAAGTTTTTATTCAGGAAGTTACAATAACTTAAGGATTGCGGAGGAAAGCGGCAGTCGCAGTTTTGTCAAGCTTTGTGTAATTTATTAAAGTTTTCAGACCTAACTGGTCTTAGGATTTTGTGCCTTTAGTTGGTTAGATAAATCAGGCAACCAGATAGCATGCGAAACTGTGTCCTAATTTAAATGGATTAAACATTATATGCAACTTTGCCTACAGCGGAATTAAAAAGTGCCTACTGCATTTGTATTTTATTTTTGCTAATATGCGTTTCATGTCGTGCATACTTAACAAAGTTCATATAGGTAAAAGCATGTATTCTCAGCTGACGTGCGCATGAACATGAACAAGTATGCGTATACTTGTGCCATGCTCTACACATCTTCAACTCCAGAAATGGTGCCAACGGTGGAGTTTTTTGCCCGTTCTTCTCCATACGAAACTACCTTTTGGAAGGGGCAACAAAGTTGCCCTTAGTACTATTGACTGAACTTGATTTGCCCATGGTCCGATTGGCAATTCTAGTAGTTTATTTTCCGACGGGCAATAAACTACTAGAATCACTTCTAATTTTGACTTTCAAAAGTTGAAGTTTTTATGTGCCTATTTGAAATAAAAGATTTGACTTTGACACGGGTACCTATTCACAGCTGACGTGCATATTTCGCCAAGCTCACCATATTTTTGAACTGCAGCAATAGCTGTTTATTCAATGCATCACATAAGTTACCTGTAACAGTTGTGCAGCGAGGTGTCGACCGCGGTGTGGTACTTGGCGACGTACTTGGGGCTGACGGTGTGGATGATGTGCCGGCAGCGCAGGCCGAACCCGGGCGTCAGGACCACCTCGCCGGTGCGGCACTCTACAAAAAGAAAACGAAGAAGAATGTACTGCTTAACTTTGGACCAAAATGCAGTTCAGGGGAGCAAGAAATCATTTATGAATTTAAATGCTTTTAATAACCCGCGGCTTCGCCCGCTTGGTGGTCGGAAAATATCCCACGGGAACGTACTACCAGTATAAAAAGTATCCTATGTTCTAACTCAGGTATCCTATGTTCAACTCATATATCCGTATGCCAAACTTCCGTTCAGCCGTTAAGGCGTGAGAGGTACCTAACATACAGATTTACTTTCGCATTTATAATATTAGTACGGTTAGACAAGGTAAGTTATTATTTAATTGGTCAAGGACAGCTAATGAGACACAATTGATTTTCTATTGTTTGACTCCGAATAGTCGTCGCGCGGGGCTTAACAGGTTAAAACATCTACTTGATGTAACTGGTGACCGAAAAGCTGGCGGCTTTCTCGCGTAACGCATCAGCATTGCAATTCAGCGAGGAAATGCCGCCAGCATCCTTGATACAATGCCTACATATACAATAATATCAAAAGTTGCGAGCGAGGCGAAATGAAGGTGCTCAAAAAATTGGAGATTTTATCGCATCTTTTAAAGTTGCAAATAATTTCTTCGTAAATAGACCTGTGCCCTAGGCTGGTGTTTTACCTATACTTTGTATGCGTTCACTAATAATCAACTAGCTGCTACCCGCGGCTTCGCCCTCGTGGCTTTTTCTAAAATACTAGTTACTCCTTATAACTAACTGCCAGAGAAAGTCACGTCAAAATTGATTGAGCCGTTTCGGAGATTAGGAACAAACAGGTAGACAGACAGATAAAAAAATAAAAATAAAAATTATAAGTACCGTATATACCTACTTTCATATGCATTTAGTAAAAAGCTGTTATTTTGACATTACAAACAGACACTTAATTGTATTTAATTATATAGATGAAACCACCTTGTCATGCATTCATCGACTTCACTGAGATCTTAAAGTTTAGCATTGTTTCACATTACCGCCAACAGATGGCGCTAGTTGTCACTTGAAAAACAGCTAACCATTCATATCTTAGTGTTGAAGCGAATTAATTCCCGCCATAACCATGATTTTATTTCGCATCTCAGAACGCATTAAAATAACTCTTGGTGGCTATTTTGGGGTCACTGACTAGTGACCCCCATAACCCGACCCCTCTTCCCCTCTCCTTCTTTGTAAGCGAGGTCAGGTAAAGCAGAGTACTATGGAAGTCACCCCTGCTACAGGCTCGCTGTATTGACTGGCTTATATATATTTCCGTTCATAACGAGAGAGAAGAAGAATATTTGGTTCCGTACCATATCCTCGAGTAATGATCTCCTCCTTGAGCTCAGGTCCGGCCACCTGCAGTATGCGCTCGTTGACGGCATTGCACTCCGTCAGAGTTTCATCAGTGGTGTTCGTGATGGCGTCAACTTCCAAAGCCGATATGTCGCCTTGCCTGGAACGTGAGGAATGAGGGTTAGATAGGATCATACCACCAATCATACCGTGCGATCAGGAGAACTAGAAAAAATATTGGCAATTGAGCCTGTAAATGCTTTGACAGGCCTTATAGCCGACGTTATAGCCGATTTGAGGAGGTTTTCTATAATGTAGGGATAGTAAACCACAGAACAGCATAACACAGAAACATAAGGTTGGTAACACAAAACACTATTGATACTCGTAAGCAATTCATGTGATTTGATCTTTTATTCAGGCCTTTAACACTTTTTAAGTTCAATGCAAACAATGTACGGTGAAAAGTTTCTGACTGTCGTCTCCTCTTTCTAAAAGTCTCAATATTTTCCACTACACTGCCAATGGTGCCGATTCCCTTGTTCACAAACTAAACTAAATTTAAGTTCAGTGCATCCTTTTCTTTCTATTTCATTAAGAAAAGGACAGAAGATCAATTTTAGTTTAGTCCTGTCAAATTAATCAGCGCTTGACGTAAATTGACGTAATTTTAATAGAAAAGTTTTTAATCACGTGTAAACTTGTATGGAGTAGTGACAGGCGCTGATTAATTTGACAGGACTAAACTAAAATTCATCTTCTGTCTTCTTCTTAATGAAATAGAAAGAAAAAGATGCACTGAACTTAAATTTAGTTTGTGAACAAGGGAATCGGCGCCATTATTAATCTTTTTACGCTTGATAAACACTTCTAAGAGTGCCGTAAAAGACGCAACTACTCGACACACTCACAGCATTGTTTAAAACAAATCTCTTTGTTTGACTGTGATTCATAATTTCAGCTGAAAGACGTCCACTGCTGTACAAAGGCCTCCCCTAAGCATAACCACTTCGACCTGTTTTGGGCTTACCAGATAGCAAACCGGCTGTTAACATGATCATCGTGCAGGAACACGGGGTGGGTGTGGGCAGGTACGTTGTCGTAGTCGGCCTGATGCGCGGGCGCCGAGTGCGACCAGCGCGGCACTCCGGCGCAGGACACGCCGCCCGCACCTGGCGCGCGCATCACGCACACCTCGGGCTCTGAGGAAGAAGAGAGAAGAGGAGATAAGAAAAACGAGAAGAGAATAGGACAAGTGTTGATTGCAAACCTTAACGACTCGACAATAATTCGACTTAAAGTAAAAATGAGCTTTATGTCGTCTGACATACCGTAACATTTTCTAGTGTAGTCCTTGAGCGTGCCTAGCGTAGTACAAAGTTTTAATTTTTTTTTTGTTACTAGTGACGTGCGCTCTACCGTACACAATGCGTCATCAAAGTTACAGCCCGAGTCAACCTTTATGACAGCTCGGAACACGAGGTGAGTCGCTGTGCAGTAACAAATTCACGTGTCAGCGGGGGTGAGGGGTGCGGTACTGCGCAGGGAGTACCGTACTTCCAAACCACCATCAAGATCGAATCGAGCTGTATGTACCGACTAATCATAAAATAAGTCTCTTTTTGTGACTTTCTGTTTGACCGCTTAGTTGCTTCTAAACAATGGACTTTGATGCGCTTTTCACCATCATTTAGAGCAGGGATTCCCAAAGTGGTCGATATCGACCCCTCGAAATCGGTTTCCCAGGGGTCGATATAAACGAAAACTGATTCTGGGGGTCGACGAGGTCTAAAAATCGACCCCTATCAATTAACACAAGTTCTTATTATTTTGAAACCAAGATACTACTCGTATATAAGTTGTGTTACGTGTACCAACTTGTTTTAAGAATGTATATAATTATGTAAATATTTTAGTAGGAAGTATCATTGTTGTACTTAAAAACAAAACTCAACAAGTTGATGCACAAGTACGTACAAGTTGAAAACATTTGGGTATGGGGGTCTGAGGTATCAGTTCATTTTGGAAAGGGGTCTCTTGCCCAAAATAGTTTGGGAATCCCTGATTAAGAATCAATCAATCAATCATTTATTATGTTAAACATAGGTATGGTTACAGATAGTATAATTATTGTTTAAAATATGTGCACTATGTTTATGCCAATGGTGCCGATTCCCTTGTTCACAAACTAAACCAAATTTAAGCTCAGTGCATCTTTTTCTTTCTATTTCGTCAAGAAAAGGACAGAAGAAAAATTTTAGTTTAGTCCTGTCAAATTAATCAGCGCTTGACGTAAATTGACGTAATTTTAGTAGGCAAGTTTTTAATCACGTCTAAACTTGTATGGAGTAGTGACAGGCGCTGATTAATTTGACAGGACTGAACTAAAATGTATCTTCTGTCCTTTTCTTAAAGAAATAGAAAGAAAAAGATGCACTGCACTTAAGTTTAGTTTTGTTTGTGAACAAGGGAATCGGCGCCAATATATGGCGTACAAAATAAACATAAACAAGCAATTACAACAGAGCATTAATATTTAAGACACAGCACAGAAATCTCGATGTTTTAACATGTCGTCATTACTTACACCCATGTGAAGTAACAGCGGGTCGCTAATATAATAATAATAATATTATAGACCAAATTTCTATGCTTTCCTGCCGAGATGTTTCGGTGAGTGAGTGGGGGTGGGGTGAGGTAAGAGTGGGGTGAGTTGTTGCGCTGATCTCAGAGGAACTTACACCTCTTCCGCCGTTTCCGTCCTCTGCTCATAACATCATGCTGCTATAAACTGTGACTAAGTATTAAATAAAAGCAGGTAGCGAAGGCCTAACCAGTAAAGTTAAAACAATTATTGCTATCAGAATATTAGCATACCATATGGATTAAACAAAAGCAGATAGCGAAGGCCTAACCAGTAAAGTTAAAGCAATTATTGCTATCAGAATATTAGCATACCATCCGTATGTTTTAAAATTTTCGTCTTTTTGATTCACAACCCTAAAACAGACTAGTCAATTAGACTGTCAGTTTAGACTGATGAAGCGCTAATAGCTTGCTATTAGAGCCGTAGTTAAACGCAGTCTATTCCAAGGCTTAAGAGTTGATTCAATCGATGACAAAGTCCGCGCCGTGTTACAAGAAAATGATACTTGGACAAAAAGTATTTACGTGTACTTTGGCTAGCAACAACTGTGGGTACTGTATTCAGGGTCTAGTCTAAAAAAAAACGAGTGCAGTTTTTTCGGCATGACAAGTGTCTTTTAAGCCTTGCGCATGACTAACAAACTGCCAAAAGTGGTTTTGATTTTCAGTTTTCTCATCTTTGTCTAGTGATGTGTGGTATGAGTGTACCATTTCCGTTCTTTTGTTTTTAGGAATATTTGCTCATAGGACGTTCTGTTAATAGTAGAAACTGCTCATAGGACGATTTGCTAATAGGACGTTTTGCTAAAGTGTCGTTTTGATTATGGGTAATTTTGCTAATAGGACTTTTCGATACGGAGGGGTTTTTAATACGCATTGCATTAAACATTCTCTCTAATAAATAGTTCCCAAAAGTAAACTCATCATATTCATATTATTGCCCAACAGATGATCAGAATTGAGCTATCAAAACTTGTCACGAATGGCTACATCAAAGCCCCGGTATTCACAACGGCTTAACATTTACAATCATTAACGTTTGCAACTCTTCAAAGGGCCTGAAACATTTCCAAATAGCATTCAAGTCTCCGGATTATCCCATTAGTATCCCCATTTAACTCCATTTTACAGTTCAACATACCATTCATGGAGAAATCGACCTACATTCCAGACTCAAGTACTAGGGCCGCAGAATCGAACGGAGCATAAAATTGTGCAAGGGTAAACTGTAACAATTTATACAACAATAGACCTTGAATAATTGTAGATAAGGGTGATTCCGCATAAACTGCTACTTGAACAACACGAGACAATGAAATTGGAATGTAATTTAGTTGGGCCAATAAGATAAGTAGGACACGCAAAGTCCTGTGACGTCATAAAGTGCACTATCTCACTCGCACGACGTTGAAGAAAAAGATGGCAGATTCATTGATGTTGGAAAACCTATTTTATTTGCAGTGTGAGTTGAGCTGACAGTTACTGTTGTAGTTGAAACGTCAGTCACAGAACTCGTCGTCGTCGTCAAGATGTTTTGTGAGGACTGATAATTAATTATTTTACTTTCTTTTCGTGGTGGAAATAACTCTTGCAGCTCCCTTACGCCACGTGTGGTCGTACATTTGGCAAATTCAGGCCAAAATTTCAGTTTTCCTTAGTCAGTCCTTAACATTAAAAAGTCATGTTACCTTTCTGCATTACGGGTATTTTTAGTGTATGTAAAGCTAGCTAGTATATTTCACATCTAGGTAATTTAAAATAATCAATAGAATTATTAAATAAAACCGTGTTTCACTCTCTTTTTTTCTCTATTTCTGTTAAATTGTAACACGCTTTTATTTGAAACCTTGAGACTTTGATAAGTACACAAAGATTTAATATATGTTATGATGCGGCAAGGTTTGTCGGAATAAAATTATTTAATTTTGTTTTAGTTATATTTTATTAAGAAACTACTTGCTAGCTCGTTTAAAAAAAAGTTTGTTAAGTTTTTACGTTTTAGTATTTATGATGTGAAATAACTAGTTAGTTTAGTCATTTCTATATAATTTACATATATTTTATGAATAGGACCTTATAAGACCCCTCGCTTAATTTTTCTTATGAGATTTTTGATATAATAGGATATGTATTTATTTTATATAATAGTCGACCAACGTAATCAGCAGACCCTAGAACCAGAATACTTGTCAAGACGAATCAAACGAGCCCATAGCTGCCTTTCAAGGTGCCACCTTCTGACGTCATCATCAGACCCTGGATATCATTTAGAACCAGAGTACTTGCCAAGCCGAATCAAACGACTCCAAACACGATGGGGTTACGTCGTTTTATTACAGAGTTTTCATGGCCACCTTCCGGCTCCATCATCAGATCAGTTCCATGTCATAATAATATTATTTTGTCATCCGATTTACACATGCATGCAAAATTGAAGCTCAATCGGAAACCGGAAAGTGGGTCAAATTTGACTTTCAAGATTTTATTCCACTTGTGCCGGTGTCTGTCTGAGACACCGGCACAAGTGAAACAAGAGAAAAGATTGTAAAAAGGTAAAATGGTTTGTTTGTTTGTAAGAGATAATCTCTGGAAGCGCTGATCCGATTCCGATTACAAAAAATCTTTCACTGATAGAAAGCTATATTATCGTCGAGTGCCATTAGATTTTTTTTATGGTATAATTAACGTTTACGCGGATGGAAGTCGCGGACAGAAGCTAGTTTCAAACAAAGTATGTGGATTTCTTGAAACATTTATAGCGTCTTAAGAAATGTTTGGTTAGTCGCTACCGTTCAATCAATTGAACTATAGTGGTACTAGGAATTCATAGCATTACAGAAATTGCAATATGTACCTTTGTCCCTATTTAAGATTAACGAGGTACCTATTATCGAGGAATGAAATTGCTATGAAGTAGGCAGTTTGTTTCTATACTTTGACCTAGGCTGGTTAAAGAAAAACGTTGGTATTTTGCTACTGTTTACAGTCTCGGATGATTGGTAATGGTATTTTAACACGATATCCCTAGTTGAAGGCAAAGAGTTTTTCCGCAAATTAGAGTTATTTCATCAATAAGATGAAGTTTGTTTTTATGGTGTTTGGTGCTAAACAGGCCTGGTTAAGTTATCACCGCCGTCTATCTGCTATCACAGAGGCATCGCGGATCCGATGCCATACGAGAGACAAAGCTGAAATGTCTCATTTCCCAATAATTACACAATATCCCCGAACGACTGCCTTCACTAAGAGCGTTATACTACCGTTTGATTTAGGCTTGTCTTGTCTTGTCTCTTCGGGTGAATAGAGTATGTATCTTATGAACAACGTCTTGCACCATTATCCATGTCTTCTACCAAGTATCTTGGTCAACATCTTGCATCATTACCATAGCTTTGTTTCTTTTTGTGTGACGTTTTGCGCAAATAAATGTATTTTCTTTCTCTATTTCATTAGTTTTGGCAATGCTGCCAATATTCTGCAAGGGGATGCGCTATGAAGGATACTTGCATTTTACATGCAGCGAGCAACACGAACTTGTGTAAGCGGATTGCCATACTAATCATAGATTAACGTTTACGTTCGTGACTGCAAAAAATTACCTATGTTAGTTATTACATCTCGCTTTCATGGTTGAACATAATAAGATCACCGACTTCTACTCCTACTCCTTCACTGTGCACGCGGTGCGGTTGTGGAATATACTCCCACCGGGCATTAGGGACTGCCAAACTGTTGCAATATTTAAAAGAAGAGTGAAAGAACACTATCTTTCCTCTTCGTCATAGTTGCGTATGTATTTGTTATTTTAAATTACACTGGCTTTTTTAATATTCTAGTGATATTTATTTAAGAAGTATGTATGTATGTTAGTATATTCCAATATTGTTTGTTTTGTGAATTGTATATATTCTATTTTCTCTTCTACTCTTACTCTTGTCTACATCTCTTTGTCTACTGTCCTATCGCAGGTATGCTGGAAGAGATTTCTTTAGAAATAAGGATCACCTTTGTACGTATTTTTCTGTTATTTTCTATTTATGTATGTGTGTACATAAATGGATAATTAAATAAATAAATAAAAAAAGGGGTAAGTTTGGGATGACGACTGTCAGAGATATATCGAAGAAGAATAAACCTAAATTGGCAGGGCAGGTGGATGATATTAAATAAATTTTCACTCATTTTGTCTGAGTGTACAGGCAATCCTACACTAAATAATATTTATTAGAATAGAATACTCTTTATTACTTAAACCATAAAAATAGAAAGATAAGAAGAAAATATTTCGCAGGTGTGCTGGAAGAAATGTTAAGCCTTTGTACTAAAATTATAATTACGTCGTATCTGTTTGTATTTTACTGTGTGTACACACGGCTACACATCAAGCTATACATTTCCAGTATAAGCTGATCTCGCATTGTATAGGATTTCCGTACAATGCGAAGTCAGCATAAATATATAGCTTGATGTATAGTCGTGTATACAGAAAAAAAAGATAGTTATATAAAATATATTGGAGTACATTGGAAGGGTTTTTAATATTATTACGAGTCTTTTGAACCTCCCCTACGAGATGTGTGATTTAATGGAACCAGACAATGACTTGACAATTTGTAAATCGAAAGAGAGTGTAGAGATTAGCTGAAGGTTGAACTTATACCAATGTTCATAATAAAATCTTCATTTACGTGGCGAGCTCATAAATAATGCAGAATTCTGATACCGATGAGAATTTGATTTCGTGATCCATCAATAAATAAATGACTTGCGTTTCAACCGAAAAACGTAACAGCTGATTTATTACCCCAGAAACATTTATACACAAAAATATCATCCTTTATTTTCTACATAATCAAGAACAGTACCGTAAACTGGGGTGTATTGCAACTACTGGGGTGAAAGACAACAGTTTTAAGAATAAAGTTTGTCATCGTAATTCTAAATAATTAGAATAAGTAAAGTAAATTTCTATATGGCAATAATTGGTTTAATATACAAATTTACTATAGAGAATGGTAAATGTTGCCGTTATGATGACAAACTTTTTTCTTAAAACTGGCATTTTTACGAGCGAACGCAAAACTCAATCGATTAACGTTACCCACGACACGAAACATCGCGATTTTGTACCGAAATAAAAATCTGTCAAGCGACAAATGCAAAGAAATCAAACACAGAAGTTATGTAGCTGTACTTACGCGCCGTACAGTCGTCTGAAGGTCACAATTATGGTAAAAATGTGTTACATAACATGCAGAGGGAATTTTCGATGTTGGTATTGCGTGCTTCGTTTACAAGGCTTTTAAATACACATATTTTTTTTAGAAAACTGCGATATGTATGGGTAAAAATTAATGACATTGAAATTATGTTTGTTTTCAAAAATTATGTACGAAAAGTAAATAAAATCTCACCAATAATCGTCATCACAATTCGAACACTGAATCAAAATCACACAAAACACTCACTGGTATTAAAGTTAATTAACAACAGCGACGTCCGAACGGCGCGGAACGCGAGCGGCATATGACCTCGAACCGGCGGGATGGGGACACACCCCCGGCCGGGGTGACGTGCGAGGGGTTGGGGGTGGGCCAGCCGTGACGTCACACGGTCGATGACCCGCGGAAGTGGGTCATCGGGTTGGTCGATCTGCCAGTTTTGATAGAGCCTTTTGTAATTGTCTTAGCGTTACGTAAGTTGTGTCGTTCGGATTATCATTGAGGGTTCCGGGATCTACATTGATGATTTGAGTACAAGGTCGTTCGAATTAGTAAATAATTTCAAATAGAGTATTTATGCCTTTATTGTTTAAGTAACTGAAGTTGATCATTTAGCCAAAGAAGCGTGCTTGGAGGGTGTTCCGTTGACATATAAACCTTACTGGACAGATATTTTAAGTGTAATTAGATTGAAATGTTTTGAAATGTGGAAAGAATACTTTGACGAGAAGTCATTGACAAAGGGTATTTGGTATCGGACGATGCAGCCAACCATTCAGAATTATCCTTGGTTTGATAATGCCGATGTGAGTAGACAAGAAATCGTAACAAGTTTGAGACTTCGTTCCGGACACATTCCATTGAATAGTTTTGCTGCATTGATGGGCAAAGTTATATCTCCAAATTGCAAGGAATGCAATGTTGTCGAAGACGTTTTTCATATTACGGTGGAGTGTGTACGGAACAGTGCGGAATGATATTTGATTAGAGACCAATTTAATATAAATATGTGTCAATTAGGAGAATGTAATATTATCTTAGCGTTTCCAGCATCCAAAGCCGCTAGAATATTGTATAAATTAGTTAATTTTGGGGTTAAACGTAGATGTTAAGCTTTGCATGTAACAAAAGTTCTCCTATGAGGGTGGCATGTTCGCTATGTGATCAAACCCACGTTAATAAATAAAGATGTGTTTAAAAATATGACGTTGAGTTCAAATTAATCAAATTAATAATGCGCAAAACTTATATGGTTGAGGCCCGTGGCCATCTAACATGGCCACGCGCAGTGTTAATAATATAGGTATACGTATATATATTATTTAATTTTGTTTAAGCTTAGGTCTGCCTCGTTGGTCTAGTGGTCACAATCGCTACTGCTGAGCATGAGGTCCTGGGTTCGATTCCCGGGTCGGGCATAGTGATATTGGATTTTCTATCTGGAATGTCTCAGTAGCAGCCCGGAGTCTGGATTTGTGCCCGGTTGATGGCCATAGGCTCGCCCCCTATTAATATTGGCGAAATGTGGGTGTACTTCAGGTACACCTCTGGTAAAACTGATGAGACCGGCCACATGTAACCTATGTCTAACACACATCTTGTTTCCCCGAAGAGTTGCTTCGGGGAAACAAGGCCTGTTGTTATGTGTATGTACGTATGTGTGTTAGACATAGGTTGCAAATAAATGATAAGGCTTTGCTATCATATGTATATGTGCACGCACGAGCAAATTTAACCGGTTATGCCCCGCGCGACACCGATTCGGAGTCAAACAATAGAAAATCCATTGTGTCTCATTAGCTGTCCTTGACCAATTAAATTGAGTAATGGAAATATCATATTTGCTGTTCCAGTGATATAATTTATTATTTTGAATTGTATTATCTTATATATGTGTGATGTTATATAACATCACGCCATGTTTCCCCGAAGGGTAGGGCAGATATATACCTATAGTCCTATACCTATTTAATTTAAGTATTTCTAAATGTTGTACCTATTTTCTTTTTTCATGTCCTTTAAATATGTACTTATTAACTGTTTCCTAATTTTACCTTTCATTAATATTTTAACTTTGTTAGCTTAGTTGTTAACGTTATTGTGCAGGCTGTGGTCTCCTATAAGTGAAGGAGTACACCTACTCAATACCTGATGTTCCCCTTTATTTATGTGTCATGTATTGTGTACATCCTTTATTGGAGATCCTAAATAAATAAATAAATATACGTATGTACACCCACATATCGCCAGTTGTATTGTCTTAATTACAATATTAATATAAACTTCTACACTAGACTATGCTATAACTAGAAAAACCGGCCAAGTGCGTGTCGGACCACGCACAATGAAGGGTTCCGTAGTTAGGATTACTTGGGACGAATTTATTCTAAAAACAAACTTAACATTGTGGTTGAACAACATGTTCTCCCATACATCGATATATGCCACGGTCAATTCTCCAACTGCAAATTTTAGTTTGTCGACTATTACTCGTTATCTTGTAAAGCCGACTTAGCTGTGGTAGTTTTCCTTAATATGAATTTTTTCACATCTCCAGAAACAACCATTTAGCTGGCAGGACACTTGTCTTTAAAAAAAAATAGCACTTTAATGCTTAATATTACGCAAACGGATCCTTGAATCGAAAGGAAATTTTTGAACGGCCTATCCAACAATACCCCACACCATTGGAAAGACGAGAAAAATATTATCCCCATATTACGTGCAAGCGAGGGACCGAGTGCGAGGTAAAATCTTGAAAGATTTTTTTTTTATGGTTTTAATTTATCATTTTGTCGGCGTGATTAATATGTATACCTATGCCAAATTACAGCTTTCTAGTACTAAGCGTTTCTGAGCTACAGCGATGACAGACAGACAGACAGACGGACATGGCGAAACTATAAGAGTTCCTTATTTATTACGGAACCCTAAAAAGGGCAGATCTCATATGATGTAAGGAATTCATCAAACGGTCCCTGCAACTGCATTTAAGAATAAATAAAAAAATTGGTAGCGTAGTAATATCTCGTCAAAACATTGTCCACACCTACCAACTAATAGCTACATAAAACCTTAATAATATATTTTTACGAAATTAACTGAATATTATTTCCTTTTCATAAAGCCGTAATGGCGCAAGATACGCGAGAAAATGCACCGCCATCTTGGAAAAAAAGGCGCGAAACCGCGAGTTCTCGACTTTCTACTAAATATATTGCCATCGGGAACTATACTCGACTATGCTTCATTAAACTTTGTTCTTTCTATTTAACTTTTCCTTTAGAGCTTCAGTGCATTGCGAAGTAAACCGTATATTAAGAGTTTGATAGACCTGTCTGGTTTGTAACTGGGTTGCAATTTTAAAAACAAGTTACGAGTTTGCCGACTTGTTTTCCAAAGTTGATGCTATTGTAACTTTAAATGGTAGGTGTTCTTTTAAAAGACAGGGAGAAGGCTTTCTTGGTGGAAATTGGATTCCATCCATCCATCAGACCTGCAATATCATAATTAGCCTATAATTTTCCCACTACTGGGACACAAGCCTCCTCTCTTAGAGAGGCAGTGGGCCCAGTGCGAGTTGGTAGATGGCCTTCGAATATTGGTTCTAGGACATGTCGGTTTCTTCACGATATTTTCTTTCACCGTTTCGAGAGTAGTGGTGATGAAATTATTTATTCAAAGTAAAGCGCCTGCCTGGATTCGAACAAACGATCAATTAGTAAGTCAGGGCCGTTACTGGGCCACAACTGGTCTCTTGCAATATGATAAGTTGAAATGTCTAATTTGACTTTGCAATTTTACATGCACACATACACACACACACTACAGACCCAGAACACAGCATGCAACTTGACGGCAAAAAAGGTACCTTCAGCCAAATATTTGCAACAAAATAAACTGCCTCTGTGGCCACTTACGTTATGTAAAGGTCAACTAAGATGGCAGATAAGAGTTAGCATTCACGAGAGTACTATTAAACGTACTTCAACCATCAATCAGGCTATGCCTAGTTGTACCGAGTGCGGTCACTATAGCCCTATCGGGACCATTTGTTGGAGCGTCCTATATCGAGCAGGTAATGGGCATGTTCCGGCCGATACGGCCCTCGTTTTGCAAGCGTTTTGTCGGTTAAGGCGCAGATATATGATTTTAGTGACGTTTAAATCTGTTGTTACGCTTTCATATAATGCAAGTAAGTTATGCAAAAAAATATGTTAAACTAGGACGCATACACATCAATTCTATATGTGAATGTTTAAGTATTGTAGTAAAATACTTTATGAAATAAGTTCAGGAGTCTACCCAAATCATAAAAAAAACGATATTACTTTCAAACTACTTTAGATATTTTCAAGTTTTTTTTTTGTATTCAGAACATACTATTTTATTACTTATGTATAATTCCATCTGTGATTTTTTCAAATATTCATATTTTCGTTACTAAAAATAAATGTTCCATATGAAACCAAACGGCGGGCGGCGCGGCGTGAGTGCGACGCACATTTGTATGGCCAAGGGCAACGGCGAATACCCGACCCTTAAAGTATTTTGAAAGTAATATCGTTTTTTATGCTTTGGATGGACATTATTTCCTGAAAATATTTCATAAAGTATTTTACTACAATACCTAAAAATTCAATATTCAAATATTGATGAGTATACGTTCCCTTTCAACATTCATTTTTTGCATAACTTACTAGCGTTATATGAAGGCGTAATTACAGGTTTAAAAGTCACTAAAATCATATATCTGCGCCTTAAGCCCAAAATATGACAGCGCATTTTGTGTGCCTTGCCTATAAAGCACATTAGTTGTATACATATATACTTGTGCCCTCCTACTCGTACGTGATCATCACCGTCATCGGCACCTTGTTCCACCCACTGCTGAGAATAAGCTTCCTCCCTTTTGTGACTTGCTTATTCTCTGTTAATGCTGTCGTCGTAACTTAGCAGTTCTCGGTACCTAGCTGTGCTGAGTCTAACAGCTATCAGTATACAGGGTCACATTAAATTAGCCCGCGAAACTGCAGACGTGACGGGTATCGATATCTGAACACAAAAAAAAATAAAACTTAGGGGTCAACGACAGCTGTTGTGATATACACTTAAAATATCTAGTATACCACATAATAATATAATAATAATAATTATTATTATTTATCCAGACAAAGTCCATAATATTGTTAGTCACAAAAAATATCTTACAAACCATGTTATTACAGACAATACAAAAAGGTAGGATAGGTACACGGTTTATGTGTAGTCATAAAACTCTCGCTCAAGTTCAGGATAGATTGCCACGCTATCCAACCAGAATCCGAACGAAAGCCTTCATGACTGCCGAGTCATACTTCTCAGCAATTACTTGAAGGAGACTGTTAGCACTGCCCCGCACTCTGCTTAGTAGGGAGGCGGTCTACTTGCGCATTATAGCATGGAAGGCATCAACCCGAGCCTCCACAAACATACCTGAAGCGCTACAAAAGCGGGGCAGCCCTAGCAGCATCCTGAATCCATTATTGTACTGGACCCGCAAGGCATTGATCGACCTTTGAGTATAGCTGACCCACAGGCTACTCTGCTACATAGAACTGCTCCACTAGACAAAAGTTTTTTGGAATGGCATCTAAACTTTACAATAAAATACCTGTAGGCATTTTAAACACCAAGGTATTTCCACTATTCAATTATAAATTGCGTATCTTTTTAATTGATAAAGCTTACTACACGATCCAAGATTTTCTTAAGGCGCTGACAAGACCCAATTGACCAAAATTGGCTTCTCTTAAGAAAAAAAAATTGCCAAATCTGTATAGTTTGTGGTAGCGGAAAAAATATATGTTAATTTTGAACATTTTCCCAGAACTTGGTTATTACCAAAACACGTTTTGAAAAAAAAAATCTCGATACAAACTAACCTGTTACGTTGAGTTCTAATCCAAAATTATCTGTATTAAATATCAACATACGTTACGTATTTAATTAATAACAAGAACGTCTTATTTGAATGCAGAACTTGGTTGCTTTTTATTTTCGATTACTGAACTTAATTTTGAGTAAATAAATAATTGCTTCATATTTTGCAATAAATTACGAGCGTTGTGTCTTCGCGCTTCTCTTTCTTTTCTATGCAATCTGACAGTGACCGCGGTTTAGGTGTTGTCAGCGTCTTAATAATTACTACAATATGTCACTATACCTCTACACCTAATTCTTATTTTGTAAGATTTGCTTTATAAGTGATACCTACATTTTTTATACTGCATGTTGACATAATTTATTATTATATGCCTACTAGGCAGGACATAATGGATCTGTAATTTACCTAACATCTGGCTGTATAACCTATGCTCACAATAAAAAGATTTCATTTGATTTTGATTTGATTTGTTACTTGAAGTATGAGTAGAGAAAATCTGTTTTCTTCTGTTTTATCGTATTTAGGTACCGATACCAATCACGTCTATGAATTTTAAACAAAAAATAAAACAGATTTTTTGAACTGATATTTCACTAACTGCAATCGATGACCCGAAAAACAAAAATCATCAAATATTTTTTTTTGGTTTATCATGTTCAGATATTGATACCCTTATATAATTATAACCCCCATTATAATTTTATTTGACCCTGTATAATCTCGTATTGACAGTTGGATTCTTCAACGAAATTGGTATTTTAATAGTTTTTCTCTTAGTAAAAAGCTGTTAGTACCTATTAATATTGCATCGCACACACGCACGCTATTAATTGCTCTGTATTCTAACACGCAATGCTTGAAAAATGTAATTATGCTGCCAATTGTACCATCTTTCGTTGTTATAGTTACAAAAGCCAACCGGTTGTCCTTTAAAGTTCGCGAACACCTTCGTCTTGCTGGCAGTATCATCACAACGGTAATATTTTCCCATTGTTTGTCTTATCTGTTTTAGTATATTCGTGTATTTATTTGGTCTTATATTATGTATAGTTTGGTATATATGTATATTATCTTTAAAGTTTTTAATAGTTATATGTATGTATATCCTGGTAGAAAACACCTATGGCATTAAGACGCTGACAACACCTAAACCGCGGTCCCTGTCAGATTGCATAGAAAAGAAAGAGAAGCGCGATCACACAACGCTTGTAATTTATTGCAAAATATGAAGCAATTATTTATTTACTCAAAATTGAGTTCAGTAATCGAAAATAAAAAGCAACCAAGTTCTGCATTCAAATAAGACGTTCTTGTTATTAATTAAATACGTAACGTATGTTGATATTTAATACAGATAATTTTGGATTAGAACTCAACGTAAGAGGTTAGTTTAACTTTAGTTTGTATCGAGATTTTTTTTTTTCAAAACGTGTTTTGGTAATAACCAAGTTCAAATATGTTCAAAATTAACATATATTTTTTCCGCTACCACAAACTATACAGATTTGGCAATTTTTTTTCTTAAGAGAAGCCTATTTTTGTCAATTGGGTCTTGTCAGCGCCTTAAGTCCGCCTCTGTACATTTGTGTGCTTAAAGTATTAAATAAATAAATGAAATAATAAAAGTACGAGATTTAGTTAATCTTTTCGGTTAATTTTCATAGCGAAATATTAAAACGGTAACAATTGAACCGAGTCTGATGAAAACTGGCGAAACAGTTTGAGGCCATAAATAAAGGATACTTATCTCCAGAACAAAGCATTTTTTTAGGAATACATGAAACCTCTCATCCCGGTATTTAGAAACTTCAAACGGACGCGGGGACAGCTAGTATTTATTACAAAAAGGTATGTAACGTTCAAACGCTACCGTTGTCCAATAAGTTCGGAAATTTTCTGCCAAAAATGTCGACGGAATCTCTGTTAAATGTTATGTTATGAACGCTTGTTCATTTATTAAATACTTCACCTTTTGTATGCGAAATATTGAAATTAAAATGTTTTTCCAACTTTTGGGCGAAAAATGTCAGGATTGATAGAGGGGCCGACGTTGACAGAGGTAGAAAAAATGTCCCGTATTTTTGTAAACGAACATTTTTTTGAAATTTTTTACCTTTTTTTTGCTCAAGTTTGATCCTAAAAGCTTATTGAATCTCCAGTTATATGTGAAATCGCAAGTTAGGTTTTGCAATTGATGTTGTGGTTAATACCACAATGTTCACACACATTCATTGTTCGTGGTATTTCAGAGTTCAGGATCTATAACGGTTTAAAGTTATTAGTTAGTTTACCTACCATTCTTACTAAAATTTTCAAAACTTATTATAAAGCTATGATAAAGTGCTTGTTTGGTCGTATAATAGGTTTCATTAATGTAAAAAATAATTATAAAAGTGTAAAATAAAAGAAGTAATTTAAAAAATCAAAAAACCCGACCGCGTATAAAGTGAACTTTAAAAAGATGGAAATCAAAAAATCAAAATCAAAATATTTTTATTTCACATAAACCTACATGGGCACTTATGAAACGTCAGAAGCTAGGTGCACGGTTCCAATTGGTCGTTTCCTATGGAGAAGAGCCGGCAAGAAACTCCACGGTGGAAACAAGATCAACTATTTCTACATCTGTATAAACAATATCATGCAGTCGGAGGCGGCTTCTTAAATTTAACAATAAAGACCTATTTCCTCCAACTTGTTAAGGCGCTGACAAGACCCAATTGACCAAAATAGGCTTCTCTTAAGAAAGAAAATTGCCAAATCTGTATAGTTTGTGGTAGCGGAAAAAATATATGTTAATTTTGAACATATTTCCCAGAACTTGGTTGTCACCAAAACACGTTTTGCAAAAAAAATCTCGATACAAACTAACGTTAAATTAACCTCTTACCTTGAGTTCTAATCCAAAATATATGTATTAAATATCAACATAAATTACGTATTTAATTAATAACAAGTACGTCTTATTCTAATGCAGAACTTGGTTGTTTTTTATTTTCGATTACTCAACTCAATTCTGAGTAAATAGATAATTACTTCATATTTTGCAATAAATTACAAGCGTTTTGTCGTCGCGCTTCTCTTTCTTTTCTATGCAATCTGACAGTGACCGCGGTTTAGGTGTTGTCAGCGTCTTAATATAGACATATAGAAATAGGTCATCTTGTTTCCTTATTTTTAAAGTAAAGCTTTTTAAAGTTAAAGCTCTTTACGCAGTCGGGGTTTTTATGTTTAAATAAATTATTTTTCAGAAGAAAGAGTGGCCTGATCATAACCAACGTTACTACGGTGGCCGTAATGTCTTGGCAGTTCGAGATGGAATTGAATTAAGTTTCCTACTTAACACCTGCTAGCGAAATGTGGGTGCACTAATCAAATCAAATCAAAATATTTTTATTTCACATAAACCTACATGGGCACTTATGAAACGTCAGAAGCTAGGTGCACGGTTCCAATCGGAGAAGAGCCAGCAAGAAACTCCACGGTTACTCACACGGTTAAAACGGCTCTCACGGTTAAAATAATTGGCTTTTACAATGTTTTCAAATTACAGTGTTAATAGGTATGGGAGGACAATGTAGGCCTGTCGAGAAGTACTTAACAAAAAAAAAAGAAAAGGAAATGGTCTACAAAAGATCTAGTCTATTAAGCCTACAACGTTCTTACATTCACAACTTACACAAGAATCCATGTAAAATAATAAAAACCTATTTAAACCAAATGACATGTTTGCCATTACAACAAGTCTGAAATCAAAATATATATATATTGGTACAACTCTGCCTAACCCTTCGGGGTAAACAAGCGTAATGTTATGCTGTTTTTATTTTGTCTTGAGGCTCCCACAGACAGGCGAGACGCGACTCTGGTGGAACAATTTTTATGAAAACTTCATGGAAATTGTTCGACTATATACACATATTATTCAACGGGTTATTTAACACGTTGAAACGCTATTTTTGTCTTCCTTTACTTTTCGCATCTTCCTCCTAATTAATTCCACACACTTTAAAGAGTGTGGAATTGACGCGATCGGCGCGACGCGACTCCAGTAGAACAATTTCCATGAAGAGAAAATCATCTTTCCCAAAACAGAACATGATCTCATTACTATCAAAGTTGAGTAAAAAACAGACAATGCGAAGTGTTGAATCGTAAAACTGTGTCTTTGTTGTAAACTCGGAGAACAATGGACGGATTCAGAGGATAATCTTAATTTACGCCATGTTTGCGCCTTCAATTGTTTACGAATAACGAGGTGGATGAATACTGTAAGATACTACTTTGTGTGATTGAAGATCGAATGTATGGTGAGTTTGATATAATTCCGGTTAAGTTTGTTACGGCTGATTTGCATCCACAATATCAAGCCTTGTAATCCCCGATCGGCTAGCCATTGGCACGTATGGTACACTCACATTTCGCCAGTTATGTTTAAGTCTCATGTAATAAGGGGCGAGCCTGTTGAAACATTAATCCATCCAGAGCTATTAATCTTTTAGCACAGGATTGGCTATTAACCAATTAGCCGGCTGTTCTATTCAAATCTGGAATCGACCTGTGTGTATTGCTGGATTCTGAACGCTGAACTGGATTCAATAGTGTTTACATTGTCACACAGCACAGCACAAAGACAATATAGTACAAAGTGAAGTGCTACTACTCGTAACATAGTCTTAAGCCTTATTCGGTGTCGCGTGAAAGTTCAAAAGGGTTACCGAAGCCCCTGGCAACACAGGCAACGAAAGGAAGACGGGTGGGTTTTAGTCAGTAAGAGTCTGACACACCCTCCCGCTCCGCCAAGAGCGGGAGTAGTTATTTGATTATTTCCCAACCATAAAAAATAGCCTTATTTATTAACAAAAGTTTGTACTTTATACATATAATGTTAGTTTCTAAGGTATGCATCTAGGCACCACTGATGCCTGAAATAAAATGTTTTATTATTAATAGTACCGGTCAGATTATACATAGCATTAAGAGTTACTGAGTTCAAGCTAGCGTTTGATCGAAATACTGGATCAATTTTAATTAACCTTAATTGACTTGCAGTGGAAAAAAAAATCGTAAGCTAAGTTGTTCTCAAGTCTAAATGGTCTGAAATCGCGGCACACGCAGTGAACAAGAGTGCAATGCTCTTTCTTTTGATTATGTAAAGAGGCCTTTGCCCTGCAATAGCAGCAGTCTGGCTGGTGTAAAGTCCATTTTTATAACAGTAACTCAACTACCTACCGTTTGACATACCTTTTACGTACGTCGCATCTTTCCCTTCGGTACGGAATGTTACCTTTTTAAAAATTTATTTTATTCTTTTTTTTTCATATTACAATCTCACTGTGTGCTGCACCGGTCGACGTCATCACGTCAACGCCGGCTATCGCTGAAAACCAGCGCTGGAGCTCTGTCTCGCATAGGGTCGCAGCATTATGCTGAGCGTTAGCCGTTTTGCGTGGATGGGACGCATATTCTCCCCCAAATTGTTTCTTTTTGTATTTGTGTTCCTTCTTTGCGTCATGTTTACCGCAAATAAACGTATTTTTTTTTCTTTCTTTTCTTTTGTTCTCATCTATATAGGTACTTATAAAAAAATTGTTCCCTCCCGTTGTGATCGCAGCAGCACTTAAGTTTGTCATTCTACCGAATCCTTTTCCAAAACATTAATTGAGGACGTTGGCCACAGTGCCAAGACGGAACGGAACTAGCGATATATGTCAGATGTTGGAAAAGCTATGGGCGAAACAATGGGTCTGGAAGGAGATGGTGGGATGAGATGCTTACCCTTTTTTAGGTTGGCCACAGATTGCGATAGCTCATAGTTTTAAAGAAACATAAAAAGATGGTGGGTATCCAATGACACAGACACAAACAGTCAATCACTCATACAGTCTACAGTCCCACAAGTCGCCAGGCCCTGTGATGGCGTTGCTATCGGAGAACAAAAAAATACGGACCTTAGGGCCTAGACAAAATGCCAGTAAATCGCTTTCAAAGCGTTTCTTATTTCTAAAACGACTTTCAAAAGATTTATTTTTTATTATTGTTGTTGTTAATCCATAATGTTACAGTTTTATTTTCACATAACACCTGCCAAGCTGCGAAGCAATTTGTCAGCAGTAGTTTTTCGTGGATTTTGCACGAATCTTTGCTTGACTAAACATTCAAATTAAATCTAAGTTAAAACTAAGACCATGGCTCGTACGTGAATACAGAGTAGTTACCCACACAACCACAGATTCTAGAACTACAGCTACTTCTCCGCAGCATCACCCAACAAACGCTATGATCCCATAGTACCTACACAGTATAAGGTAATTTGACATAAGCTTTTCGGTAGCTTATGTCAATCCAGTACATTTTAACTTATGCAGCAACGTTAGCGCTGATAGAAAGTCAATTTGTCTAGGTCCTCATGTCACTTTCCTTGCTTTCACTTTCATTCACCGGATCAGTATTTTTTTTTGTACTAAACTTATAATTCTCATAATAATTTCATCTTTTTAGCAGAACGTAGGTTATGAAAAGTATAACTACTGTAATACAATAACTATTGCCTCTGTCCCTGGTACAGGGATGGCGAATCTTTCTACATCCACGTGCCATTTATCCAAATAAATATTTAATGTGGCCATGACGTGCCAGCAAACAATCTTGACTTAGTGACTACTGAAAACAACAAAATAGTTTCAGAACAATACTCTTTATTCGTAAACAGAAATAAACCTTTTACTTCAGTCATTTTCATATTTATTTATATTAAAAAAAACTGGCCATGTGCGAGTCGGACTCGCGCACGAAGGGTTGCTTACCATTATCTATAAAACGGCAAAAAAACATGTCTGTTGTATGGGAGTCCCCTTAAATATGTATTTGTTGTTATAGCGGCAAAAGAAATACATCATCTGTGAACATTTCAACTGTCTAACTATCATGAGATACAGCCTGGTGACAGACGGACAGACGGACAGACAGACGGGCAGCGGAGTCTTAGTAATAGGGTCCCGTTTTACCCTTTGGGTACGGAACCCTAAAAACAAATTAATGCGACTTCTGCCGTGCCGTTGCAAACTAGATGACTAAATAATTTATATCAGGTTCAAATTTTCCCTTGCATTTACGCGGCGACGATAGCCGGCATAGAAGCGCCAGTCGTAGCCGGGGTACTCAGATTTCTGTTTGTTACTGTGACTTAGGGCCTGTGCATACCACGTTTTTTAAACGCGCCGTTGACGCGCGTTTGTAGCGGTACAGACGCGATACGCACGCGAGTCAGACGTAGCCTGTAGACCTTCTGTAGGATAAAAGCGCGCCGTCGACGCACGTTTCTAAAACTCGCGTCAACGGCGCGTTTAAAAAACGTGGTGTGCATAGGCCCTTAGATAGACTCAATTGATGCCGTGCCTAATTTTTTTTTTATTGGTTCCCCATCCCTGCCCTCGTATCATACTATAGAGGCAAGAGATCTACAATGATCTGCATCCAGCCTCCACAGAGCTAAGCTCTCTCAATACTCTTGCCATCCTTCGATATTGATCGAAGGTTCCAGCTATATCTTTTCTCATAAAGCCATGGCTACTATTCGTAACGTCACTTATTTAAAGCGTCTACAGCCGACTGCCAGCTAGGCTGGGGCGATGACTCTTGAACGAGAGGTCGTGGGTTCAATCCCGGCCCGATGAACTGTTGAAGTGAACTCGGTCATGTTACACGCATATTTAACTTAAAGTTAAATAATGCGTGAGATTAAAGATAAATTGGATCCGTAGTTCTAGCCCGCGAATTTCAAATTTTCTTACGTTTTTTTGCAATTTGCAGGACAGTGTCAGGTTGTATTATATTTGGTTCGCGACTATACACATGTGTCTTGAAGTTAGATTTGTTCCATTTTTTTTCCGTAAGAGATTTGTTCTTACGGATCAAATGTAACTCTAAGAAATTTATTAATGATTCTAATCATTATAATTCTGTAAATACATATTTGTTATGGCCGCAAATCATATTTTAATCAAGACACAACCTGACACGGACCTGCAAGTTGCAAAAAACGTAAGAAAATTTGGATTTCGCGGGCTAGCACTGCAGATCCACTTTAATGGGTACTTACATAATCAGCCTATAATGTTCCCACTGCTGGGACACAGGCCTCCTCTTTGTGAGAGGGAGTGGGCCGTAATCCACCACGCGGGCCCAGTGCGGGTTGGTAGATGTCACATGTCTTCGAATTTTTGGTTCTAGGACATGCCGGTTTCCTCACGATGTTTATATGAATTTACACAAAGTAAAGCGCCTGTCTGGGTTCGAACCTACGACCTACAACTCGTAAGTGGGTACTTACTTACTTTATATTTATCTTTAATCTCACGCATTATTTAACCACGTAGAATAGAATAGAATATTGATTTATTTGCTCAGAATGTAGGTATTTACAATAAGGCGGTTACAATAATATTGAAGAATCGTTGTACATTCTACCATTTTGGCATGCAAACATTGATGCAGTTCATCATCAAACATACAAACACAACTAGAATTGATCAGCTAGAAAGTCCAATAAGGAGTAGTAACATTTATTTAATAGAAATACAGTTAGTTTCTTTTTGAAAGTTGTTACTGGTTTTTCTTTCATGTTAAATAATTATGCGAACTTAAGTAAAACTTTGATTTATTTTATTGGTTGTTCTGGTTTCTGCTGCGAGAGAACATCCTTGTGTTCCATAGTAGGTAGATACGGATTTTTTTTTTTTAGGGTTGGAAATTAACAAATAACTTGTCCCGTTCTGGGCGGAGCGGGAGGGTGTGTCAGACTCTTACTGACTAAAACCCACCCGTATTCCTTCCGTTGCCTGTGTTGTCAGGGGCGTCGATAAAGATACGGATCTACTGTGGAGTAAAAGGAAGTTCTCAGTTTCTGCCTATCCCTTTAAAAAAGGTGAGTTTAACAAGCACCTAAAATTCGATGTGGGTGCGCACATGTTTGCGTGTTTATTTTATCAGTGGTGTTGCCCGCATGCAAAGTTTAATTTCCCGAGATGATAAGTACTCCATGTACTTTTCTGTGTGTTTAGTTCTATGTAACTGTTTGAATTAAAAAAAAAAGGTAGGTTACTTCCTACTTCTGTTTTTCAATGTTGTTTAAGTGTGTTTAATTTAATTTTGAACCATAAGCATTGTTACAAGTTTGAACTGTTTTGTTTATAAAAATCAACCAAAAATGTTGATAATTTCGTTTTGGAAATTAACTACTCTTCACCTTCGCAAAGCATAAACCAGAATAACCAATAAAATAAATCAAAGAGTGATTTAAATCAAATAATAAATGAATGTGACACATTCCCTCGTCAATCGTTATAATGATGGGGTCGGCTTCCAGTCTAAGAAAGCAGTAGTGGCCCGTGGTAAAGGCTCTGACTTACCTACGAGTAGGTGGTGGGTTCGAACCCAGGCAGGCGCTTAACTTTGTGTAAATAATTTCACTACCACTGCTCTCAAAACGGTGAAGAGAAACACCGTAAGGCAACCGAAATGTCCAGAACCAAAAATACGAAGACATGTGACATCTACCAACCCGCACTGGGCCCGCGTGGTGGATTACGGCCCACTCCCTCTCACAGAGAGGAGGCCTGTGCCCCAACTGGGCTGTAATCTACCACGCGAGCCCAATGCTCGCGTGGTAGATTACAACCCAGTTCAGCCCACTCGCTCTCGAAGAGTGGATGCAGCTGAATACCAGTATTTTACATGAAGCGACTGCCTATCTGTCCTCCACACGCTAGTTACTGGGTAATACGATACGGTTAGACTTAATTGACATACTCCCTCATCAATCGCAATAATCATGGGACTGAAACCTTTAATTACAAAAATTAGTTTGAACCTGATTTCAATCGCGTTGATTTATGGAGGCAGTAAATAGGAAATTGTAGTTTTAGGTGTACCGAACAAAATAATCACACAATAATCACACAATGCCCTAGATTATCAATTGAATTACACCGTCGTAGAATCCTGTTGATCCCGTATTTAAGTTGATTATATCACTACACTAAGACTCGTTCAGGCACCGCTTCACTGTCCACATTTTCCCGCCATTTTTGGTGACTGACAGATGACATTAGTGACATCAGCTAAGTCGCTACTTGTGTGAATTAGAGTGTTTACTTATCTATTAAGACGCTGACAACACCTAAACCGCGGTCATTGTCAGATTGCATAGAAAAGAAAGAGAAGCGCGATGACACAACGCTTGTAATTTATTGCAAAATATGAAGCAATTCTCTATTTACTCAAAATTGAGTTGAATTATCGAAAATAAAAAACAACCAAGTTCTGCATTCAAATAAGACGTTCTTGTTATTAATTAAATACGTAACATATGTTGATATTTAATGCAGATATTTTGGATTAGAACTCAAGGTAAGAGGTTAGTTTAACGTTAGTTTGTATCGAGATTTTTTTTTCAAAACGTGTTTCGGTAACTACCAAGTTCTGGGAAATGTGTTCAAAATTAACATATATTTTTTACACTACCACAAGCTATACAGATTTGGCAATTTTTTTTCTTAAGAGAAGCCTATTTTGGTCAATTGGGTCTTGGCAGCGCCTAAAATAGATATACTACAACCATTATCCTTCGTCTTTCTCGTCATTTCACTTTGCTTCTAAGGTTGAAAATGCATTGGCAAAGTTCTTGATATAACTGATATTAGGCCGTGACCACATAAATAAATCGATACATTGATCAGGTATAATATCGTCCTCATTATTTTCTACATAGACGATTATCGTACTGATTTATCCTTCTTGTTTGTATATTATATAATGTTTTAACATTACCTACTTTTCTTCTGGAGCAGTCGGGTGATAATATACTGTAGGTTCACATATCCTTGCCATGTATAAGTAACAAAGCGATTATGTACATGAATTTCTTATCATAATCTACTCATATGGCCTTCGTCAAAGACAACTGGTTTTATAATTCAACAAGCACGATTACCTTCCGTGATCCTTTAAATGTCACCTCTGATCCTTCTTTATCCTCTAAATGTGTAACCTCTGTGATCTTCCGACAGGTAATTAAGGGCAGTCTAATTGCTTGGCTTAGATAACAGCAAATAGAGAACAATTAATTATACACGTGAATCGAGCGTTCTAAATATACTCGTACATGGAGTTTTAAAATAAATGTGAACCATTGGAACTGGTTACATATAATTGGCGATGACAAAGTCTTATTTTTTAGGTTGTTATTAAAGTGTTTTCATTTGTCACAAGCCATAAGTCCATAGCTTGGCTTGGAAAGGTGGCGAACGTAAGAAGAGTTTTGAGTATAAATATGGAGGACTATGTGAATATAGGACGACCAGAGAAGGTGATCAAGAGGTGACGGCAAATAGAGAAGTTAGTATGGAAGCAAAAGACTTGTTGCACCGACTCCGCACAAATTGTAATACGTGCAAGACGATGATGACATTGGTATCAGCCAAGTCGATCAGCAAAAGGGTGATTAATTAAAGTGAGCCCTTAAACCTTCGATATTTGGTCATGTGGTATATACTGCTGCAAGCATTAATATTTCTCCTTTCAAAGGTAACTTGTTATGTGAGGGCACAGAAAACTATTTCATACAAACCTCTGTACAATGTATTCAATCCCTGTTCCATAACTCTAAAAACTGTTCCAGATATCGGCGACAAACAAGCATTATTTCAAATGAAGCCGGGAATAGTCAATACTCTTGCATAATTCATTCGCCAGCCATGATCCGACCGTTGACTGAGGGACCATTTTAAAATGCCAGCGATACTAAAATGTTAATGTTGTCATGACCTGTTTGTGTCTTTGTAAAGGCAAATATTCTACATAGATCCACATAAAAATATGCTTACATCATTAGTTTTATGGGTTTTAAATATATATAAATAAATATGATGGGTGGAAACATTATTACATATTGCTAAGCACTTGAGATGTACCGTATCATTACTTTCTTTGTTGATATTTTGAACAGATTTGGCAACTGTTTAAATTCTGTGTCATAGCTACAACATTTTTAACCGACTTCAAAAAAGGAGGAGGTTTCTCAATTCGACCGTATATATACGACTTGTATTTTTTTTTTGTGTGTTCGCCGAGTTCTCCGTCAATTGTGAACCGATTTTAAAAATATTTTTTGTTTGAAAGGTTATGTTCCCGAGGTCCCATTGTCACCAAGTCATAATCTGATGAGGGGATCCCATGGAAAACGAGGGAAATCTTAAAATTTTAAAGGCACACCTATAGCGATGTAGGTATTTTTTATAGTAACTTGTGCATTTGATCTTGGAATTGATGATGAAGACCACAGATGGCCACCGGAACTACTTAATAAGATGTATAAAACGAGTTACGATTCGATTAGGTACTCTAATATGGTTGCTAAGCCATTTATGCTCTTCACAATGCATATGGTGAGTGGCAGTTCTCCTGGTTCTTACCAGGAGAACTCCTCAAAAATTAACGTCCCTGCATCAAGAAAAGTAATATTTTGTAAAAGGTGACGAGCAGTTGACATAATGCTATTGTAACTTTGATAAATTACAAACTGACCCGATAAAAAGTGAAAAATAAAAACTTTTTACATGAAAAATACAACCGACTTCCAAAAGTTGGTTTTCTTTTTGTAAAAAGATTTTTTAGTGTTATTTTATGCAAAACAAATAATAAAAAAACATCGTAAAATATTAAACACGTGTGTTTGCAAAAGATTTATTTAATACAGTAGTGTTTTCTTGGATTTATGACAAAATCATAAAGATTTAACTTTCAGACGAAAGGAAAATTATTGTTGTAGACTAAGAAAATGTTAATACTACTTTAAATATACGAGATAGTATGGATTAACATAGTTTAGTCGAGGACTAATACACAAGATAACTTCGTTCATATGACTAGTGCGGGCAAATTGTTATGGTTTGAGGAGTAGTGTTTTACGGATAAATACAACTATGTATGTGGTTATAGACCAATTGGGTAATTGCGAAACACACAAAAATTTGCAATGTTTTTCATTTTGGCAATTCGACAACATTCATTGCGTTGTCGACATACCAAGCAATGGATTAGGATTTCCTTCAAAATCCAACGGTTATTAATGTTATTATATTTATGCAAAGTTAAAAGTATTTATTTATAGAATCTTTTTTCAAGGTCAGAAAAATTAGTAAGTTTACATTATTATTGCTCTCGTACTGTTTCTCTTACTCGGTCGAAACTTTACACATTTAATGAACTATGGAAAAGTATCGAACTTTATTTTCTTTTATACCGGGTTAAAACTTTCATCTACATACACCCATGACCAGTGTGCCTAGAAAACTAAGTGCTACTTAAACTCTAAAGGATTTTTTAAAGATATCTCACTTATAAACTTGACATAGTCTGAGATTGGCTAAATTTAGTTTTTCTGTTTAGTTGTCTTATTTTATTGTCTACGGGGATCTGCTAAAATCCCCGCTGTGAAGCCAGACGGAACATGCGTCATTTAATGGTACACTAAAGAAAAAATACACAAGAGAGCAACGTCTTGAGCTGTTATTGACGCAGCTTAGCTCTCTTCAGACAATTGTAAATGTTTGGTTGTTTTGAAATTTCACATAACAAACGAAAGGAAATATTTATGTAGTTATTGCGCAGTGAAGTTGTGTGGACAAAGAATAGCTTCCTGAAACTTCGTGAGAATATGGCGAATGAAGTAGGTAGACCTATCCTACTATTCATCTCCTCAGATCATCCTTCTATCTTCTTCTTCTTCTTATTTTATTACATTAAAAGTATACGCTTTAAGGCTGATAACTTCATGGAAATTGTTCTATCAGAATCGTGTCAATATAAGTATTGCAACTGGTGGAGGTTATAACAATGCACCCAAATAAATAGTTGCTACAAACTGCTGCAACAACCGACTGTCAAAAATATTGGTATAATCACCGGATTCTACCAATATTTTCGGTAGTTTAGTGTTCTAACCACCACACTGGTAATATTTTAAACACCACATTAGCTATCCTAGTTCATGTAAATTACCAAAAGATACAACTTGTCAAACAAAATTAGCCTTGCTAACAGGCTTATATTCAGGAGCTAGACGATTAAGACGCTGACAACACCTAAACCGCGGTCACTGTCAGATTGCATAGAAAAGAAAGAGAAGCGCGATGACACAACGCTTGTAATTTATTGCAAAATATGAAGCAATTATCTATTTTCTTAAAATTGAGTTGAGTAATAGAAAATAAAAAACAACCAAGTTCTGCATTCAAATAAGACGTTCTTGTTATTAATTAAATACGTAACGTATGTTGATATTTAGTACAGATATTTTGGTTTGGAACTCCAGGTAAGAGGTTAGTTTAACGTTAGTTTGTATCGAGATTTTTTTTCAAAACGTGTTTTGGTAACAACCAAGTTCTGAGAAATATTTTCAAAATTAACATATATTTTTTGCGCTACCACAAACTATACGGATTTTGGCAATTTTTTTTTTAAGACAAGCCTACTTTGGTCATTTGCCTCTTGTCAGCGCCTTAAGAGACTTTTGTGTTATGACCATAAAGCGAATGTGAAACTAAAACATTTCCTATGTTGCAGTCAAACAAAGGAATGAGCGTGGTAACAAAGTTATTATTACGAGCGACCTCGATACACACAAAATTTAGGGTCTACCGTATTATTAAAAAACGGATACTACAAAACTGGTTTAAACAATGTACGGAATGTACATTTTGTTTTGAATCCATACGTAAATTTAATACTTCCAAGTAAATAGTCATTTTAAATGATAACCAACGGGATTTTTTCCAAATATGATTTATAAATAATTTAAGATTTTCACGGTTCATAACCTGGTAATTGTATTCAATGTGTGTTCTGCTTAATAAGTAAATATAGGACCAGCCGGTAAAAGAACCAACTGCGGGGGATACCAAAACACTGTATCAGACGAGGCCGTTGCTCTGCAGTGAGTCAATAACAACGAGCTGATATTTTTATTGGACGAATCTAAATTGTGTGCAAAATAAATAACGTGTACCTTCTGGGCACGATATCAATAAGAAAGTACTTAAAAGATAAGTGCATGTGCATAATTTATTTGCGGAAATCGTGAAACGTCGAGTTGATGTAACTGGTGACCGAAAAGCTGACGGCTTTCTCACGCAACGCATCAGCATTGCAATTCAGCGAGGAAATGCCGCCAGCATCCTCGGTACATTGCCTCGAGGGCCTTTTTTAAGTTTAGCTTAGATTTAATTTAAATAGAACAAGTTCTTTTACACATTATTTTTACCATTATCATCATTATTTTGCGCTTATACCAATTATTTAGAGTAATCTCTATCAAACGTCATCCTCTATTTTCATCCCTTTCTAGCCAGATCATCTAGAACTAACCTATATAACTATCCTACTATTCATCTCCTCAGATCATCGCTCTATCTTTTTCTTCTTTTTCTATTACATTAAAAATAATACAAAATGCTTCAAGGCTGAAAACTTCATGGAAATTGTTCTATCATTATATCTAGCCTTTACACAAAGTACTTAATACAATTTGTAATCCCATAAAAGATACGAGCATTTCAAAACAAAATTAACTTACCTACCATTACTTGTAATGCAGATTAGGCTTATTACACAAAAGTGATTATCTGCGTACATCAGCTTTTACAATAAATTTATGTTCCTTTTGTTCTCTTTACGGCATTTTATAACGGATAATGCGATGATTGCAACTGAGAATGAATTATCCTTATACATAAACATGTGTTCAAATAAAGGCTGTGTCCTCGTTTGTGACAATGACGGGCAGCATTGCCTGCATAGAGCAATCGATTGGAACAAGCAATCATACGTAAGTTGACTTGGGAATGGCAGCAGATTAAATGACATTTCTGAAATCGGTGTTGTTTCTAACCGTTAGACCATCTCAATAAACAATATGTCAATCTCCAATATTTCGTTCGAAACAATCATAGATTGACCAATTGTTTTTACACATCTACGTAGATAACAGTAATATATTCAAAGTTACTAGCCGTTTAATAGGCATGTCTGAAGGTAGCCTAACAGTTGTGATAGGTAGGTAATTAAAATGCAGTATAATTGACTCGCTTTGATAAGAGGATATTGTTAATAGTAATCAAGTTATTCTCAACCATGCATTGATATTACTTAAGCGGTTTATTATCTTAGGTTTTGACTAGCAGGTGTTCCTTTATAGACTAATGTTTCATTCATCAACTCATCGCTTCTTAGCTATTTGTGACTACTTATTTTGGGCCAAATCTCGTATTTTAAGAACGGTCTCGTTCTCATCTCCATCTCAATCTGTTAAAAATACCTCTGGTTAAATTTTGACAAGTTTTTACCCTTTAAATGTTTTTCTTCAAAACTTAGTGGTGTCCAAGTTTAACTAAGGAAGCTACTATTTTGAAATTTAAAACATCACACTACCACTGAGGGAAGCATCGTAGAGATTATGAAATATTCATCAACTCATCGTGCTATGGAGTTAGTGCAATGAACTACATCGGGGTTAAGTGTTGAAATTGATGGGATCGTGCTAATGACTTCAACAGGCAGTGTCAGCATCTCGTTGGAATAATGAAGCTTCCGACTCATCTATCTTTCCATATATACCCGTAGCCGTATATTTAATGGCACAATTACGTGGACTTTACTCTATGTAAGGATAGAAAGAGTCAGACTTTATAAAAATAGTGACGATAGTTATTGCTGATGGGCCCAAAGAAAGCCCCATACTGAGGCATTTTATAAACACCACCCTGTCAATATTAGAATTTAAGTACTAACGTAGCAAATAAGTTAAATTGATTACTAACATCTTGAATTGTAAGCAATTTTTAGAGTGTAATTAGATCCAGTTGTCTTTGTAAATAAATAAATAATAATAATTATTATTATATGTATCTGTGAATAATTATGTTAGTTTAGTTAAGCAGGTACTACTTAAAATAGTTACCCGTTTGAATCTATTTAAATTATTTGACATTAAGCTAAACAAATTAAATGTTCGCAGATGAACCTTAATGCTTTTACAAATAAAAGACATACCACCAATTACATTTGCATGTTAAAAATCCTGTAAATATATAAATAACATCACGCCTTGTTTCCCCGAAGGGTTGGGCAGAGGTGTACCTACAGTACACCCACATTTTGCCAGTCATCTTTATGTCCCATGTAATAGGGGGCGAGCCTATTGCCATCAACCGGGCACAAATTCAGACTCCGGGCTGCTACTGAGAAATCCTGTAAATCCATTGTGTAAATACTGCATATCCTGTAAATCAATTGTGTAAATACTGCATCTCTAATTAGCAGAGCCAACAAAATGTATTCGATATACGTAGTCAACTAACAAACGATTCGGATAATTTGTGTGCCGTAAAAATTGACAATCAGTGTACAGTTACCGCCAATTATCATCAACGACCAAACTGAATTGTGTTCAGAGAGACTTGCAGTCACAACGACCACAATTGCTAGCTGTACCTACCTACTGTCCTAGTACGTATCCACCTACCCAGTATTTGATACTGTATGATGTCACTTCATTTGTTCTGAGAATGGGTACTCTGTTAGTGCGTCTATCGCATAACTTAGACTGTAGTCATAACATTGAGGTAAGAAGATATTTGATGATCGTGTAGCCTAAAGATGTTTTATTTTCATTTGTCGAGAAAGAAAAATATAAGGGGATTGATACTCAGGTGATGATTGATGTGGATTTTATTACATAGATTATCATCATTATTAACATAGATTAAAGATAACGATGGAGGGACTCTATAGATATTTATCTATAATTCAATTTATCTATTCTCCAATCCACGCGCGCCTCAAAGAGATGTCAGCACAAGTGTAGGGGTCCTCTAGGGCCTCTGCCTGCCGGGGTCGCAGGAAAGTCGGAAAGAGTTACCAAGGCCCCTTGCAACACAGGCAACGGAAGGACCACAGGTGGGTTTTAGTCAGTAAGAGTCTGACACACCCTCCCGCGCCGTCCAGAGCGGGAGAAGTTAGATAATTTCCCACCCAAAAAAAAGGGACTACAGTAGCCGGTTTGAAACTGGTTTTCAAATTGTTTGATCCATATTCACTATTCCATCTCTAGAATCTACCTTATCTGCAGTGCTAAATGAATTACCGAAAGCCTTTAGCTATAGGAATTTTCAATAGATTTCTTTTCCCGTCATACTTTCTACCCATGTACTTGAATTACCTAGTACTAAAGGTAGTAGTTATTGATCACGTCGTGGCAAGCCTACGTCACGGTGATATGATAGCCATAGCAATACATGGTGTCCTACAATTGACATTTACGTGTCAATATAGGCATCTGATAGAAGCCACGTGTAAAACAAAAAAAAAAACTGGTATTCTAAATATTTTGCAAAGTGTATGCAGATAATAAATATGTTCTTTGACCATGTCTGGATGTCCCAGTTATCTACCATCTGAAAAATATCCTCATTCAAATATAGTTGTATATCTGCTTATCTGGTAGTTTGTGCTTTTCCGGAAACCGAATCAACCATCATTTTGAGAAGTGACTGTAGAGTGTAGGTTCACTTCAGTGTTTATTTATTTATTGTGTCTCATTAGCTGTCCTTGACCGATTAATACTATACTTTTAAATGCACAAGTAAAAATAACCGCACAAATGCGGACTTAATAATAATATGCTGGATTAAGGGCTTGATTCAGAGAGCGGTACTTCTGGACACGGCTCGCTTTGTTAGGAGGTTCCTCTCTCTGGAGCCCTGACCGCCGGTAGCTTGGACCCTGTTCCCGATACCGGTGGGCTACCATTTTATAAATTTGTTTTTATAATGTTTTTATATACTTTTGTTTATTCTAATATTTAAAAATATAATTATATTGTGTAAATAATGGAATAAAAGAAAATAATAATATAATAATAATAATTTCCTTTATTTCAGGCAACTAAGGCCCATAAAAACACAATACATATATATGTATAAAAAACAATAACTATAAACTAATACATATTTTCTACAAAAAAAAAAAAAAAACTTAAAAAATACTAATAATGCCTGGTGGTATTTGTTTCTTCCACCCTTAACTAAATGAGAGAAAATACCACTGCAACTAAAGAAACCGCGAGAAAAAAATAAACAAACGCAAAAACTTCGAGAGCAACAAAACATTCAGAAACCTAACAACAGAATCTAAAATAGAAAAACATCAACATATGCAGAAACCTTAATTATAATTGAGGGTAAATGAATAGGTGAGGGTAATGACCCCAATATTAAAATGTTTGCATAATTTAGACAGATACGACATTGAAAAACCGGTGGCCATTTTGAATATAGTGTAGTATACGAATTATACCAAACCTTTTTCAGGTAGAAAAATTACATTGCGTGTCTGCTCGTCCCCGGAGAACCATGAATCGTTTAGGAATTCGGCGGTATATTCGATCGGTGATTGGGAAAGCTTGGATTCGCTTCCATTACTTGATTTCTTTATGACATAACTTTTGCCTATAAAACTTCCACATTTGTGTGTTATTTTGGCCTTAACATTGAGTAATTTGTTAGTAAAAAGACCGTTGTATTTGCATATTTGTAAAGGTCAATTGGTGGTCTTTGCTGTGGCTTGTAGTGTTGCGAAATATTTTCCTTTTATATTTTGTCAATCCATCAGCTTTATTTGCCATTCGCTTTCAATTTAAAACCGCAGCACTGAGAAGATGTTTCTTTACACAAATCTAATCTGAATTAACTAGTTTATCTATAAACACAAAACAGACTTGTATTTTTAACTGTAGATGTTCCTGCTTTTTCTAGGCCTTGAGGCCATAAGTTCGAGGTGCTCCGCACAATTCTATTGCCAGTTTTCATTTCGACGTGGTACAAGGTTAAAATGTGGTTAAAATGTTATGACTGTTCCGTAGTGCTTATCGACGAAGTAATTACTAGGTACGTATGTTGTGTTTACTACTATTTTAATTAAACAATAAACTTCTGATAACAAATTGGTTAAAATTTTGAACGGAGATGTATGAACGAAAAAGCAATGCTGCAACGAACTCAAATAAATTAAGATTAAAAGAAGAATGATGAAAGAAGAAAGAAGAAGAACAAAGAAAGAAAATACATTTATTTAGTACAGACACACAAAATAATCTGCAAATAAAATAAAAAGTGTAAAGTGCGTTGAAAGAAATTAGCAGGAATCCAAATAGGCCCAGTTAAGCAAAAATGCCAGTTAGCTGCAGCAGTGCCTGACGCTAGCTTTTAACTGGACTTGAAGATGTGAGGTGTCTAAAGTAATACTTTATAAATCAGTTTAATACTTCAATGTTTGTATGCATACTAAAATAAAACAAATAAGTGTAAGATAATAAATACATAAAGTTAGTGTAATATTAAATACAATTGCAAAACAAATTAAAGAAAATTATGCATGATGAATAGATGATCATGTAGATACCTTCCCTACTAAAGACAAACGGATGGATGAGCATTATATGAATACCATGCAATATACAAAGTCGTTACTATGACTGACAAAGCAGAAAATCACAAAAAAAAATAAGTAATATTCCACCACGTATAAGATAACCTTTGACAATAAGACCTTGAATTGATATGTATCAATAAGTTAAATAAGTTGATTGTAAAACGGCCATAATTATAATATATTCGGAATTGCACTAACATTTACAAAAACAGAAATATACCACGACTAATCAATCAGTCACTAACAAACCCTGGTGAAAATACGACATAATACTAAAGGCCGTATTACAGAACCTTACCCGAGACTCAAGAATTACTTAAAACTAGTTTCAACCAATCAAATGGCTTTAAACGAGTTTTAAGTAATGCCCGACTTTTGAGTGAGGTACAGAACCTAAGATTTCCGAACACAACTCAAACAGATCACAAACTATTGTGAAACCTGACTATTCACCAATTTGTTTGACTAATTAGAAGCGGAGTTCACTGCTACCCGAGTGTGTATTTGGCTACTACCGAATACGCTGATTCGGTGACTACTAGCCTAGGTACATCGTGCCGATCGATCAGATTAACACTTTCTATGCCAAGCACCCAGCATATGGGTCGAAAAATAATTCGTTCGTGTGCCCACAACTCGCATCCGAGTCGTCGCTATATGTAGCTAAAGATGACTTCTGTTCAGATGACTTCTGTTGATTGAATTGTTATAGATTTGCAATAAACATTATATGGCATGCCAATTTGTATGTATTCTATGTACTTAGCGGTGAAAGTTACGCTACGCTTGCCGCCGTCGGTCAGTGGATGGGTGACCATCTTCACATACCGAGACCCCTTCGTGCCACGGAAAGCACCTTAAGCCATTGCCTTTCATTCGTGGATCTATGACAATTGTTACGGGTCGTCAGGATCCCGAAAGTTTGACAATCAGTCTTATCAAGGGGTATTGTCTCATACCCAGTAACTGGGTTGTGGAGGTCAGATGGGTAGTCGCTCCATGTAAAATACTGATATTCCGCTACATCTAGTTGGACTGGAAGCCGACCCCAACAGTTGAGAAAAGGCTGGGCAGATGATGAATTTGTTACTTACAATATGGCCGGTGTCATCTTGAGTTTCATTATGAATTTAAATGGACCTGGGCCTCAAGTCTGCTATTACAATAGTGTCATAATGGTCTGTTCCAATCCTCATTAATGACGCCATTATATTAGTAGATTACGAAACCTGTCAAAATAAAAAATAAAAAAATCAATAATAGACCATTCTGATACTATTGTAATAGCAGACTTGAGGCCCTGGTTTAGAGCTGTCGTGAGAACAATCTATATAATGTAGGTTTATGCGGTACTGTCGCAAAAACTTGTTTCTAATGTATAGTCAGTCGATTAACTTGTTGTGTTTATTTGTCCGATGAGACGTTTCAATAAAGATTTAAATTTATAATTTTACCAAAGACGATATTAGGTAATTATCTTGTTCTGTCTCTAGGTTAGTACTACAACAATAAATTCAAATATGACTGGGTCAGTAAGAAATAGGGTGATATTGAATAATACCATAGCATTTAAATGAATAATTACTTTTATTACTGTCTACCTGTATAAGATCATTTATTTGACATAAAAAACCAGTTTTTTTTTAAATTATTGACTTGAATTATGTCATTGGTTCATGGTTGGCAAGCAAATATGTACAGGTAAACCAGAAAAAGTATATGCTTCGGTAATCTTCGTGTTTCCGAATTACCACTAACGTCGCGCCAAAGAGGTCCACAAAGCTTCTATATTCTGTACTACCGCGCTTTGTAGTATAATAGTGCACTTTGTGCGTTGGTATGAAGTTTTCTCGCTGTCAGGTTACCTACTCCTGTCACAGATCGTCATCTGTCAATCAAAAGTTTTGAAAAGAGTTTTGTATTGCATAGAGTTGTTGATCTATCATTTTCTAACTATGATAATTGGATAAATCAAAATATACAAGTACTTCCATGATTTTAAAAGCTCTATATTAGATCCCATTATCGTGTATTCGTGTTTCCGAAGATAGACGATGACTACCGAAACGCACACTTTTCCTGGGAGATCTGTACGTGGATGCTGTCTGCATAAATCTGCTCTACAATGACTGAACTCAATGATACCTATTACTTTTCGCCTCGAAGTTGAACAAAAATGACTTTTTTGTCGTCAAAACATCGTGATTACGAAACGAGTTTATGTAACAACTACGCAGTTCAGTTGAATTAGTAAAGAAATAAAATAAAAATTGGAATAGTAACTGTAGCATGTTGTGATTGTGAGAGCATCTTTTTGTAAATCTATAATTCGGGCCACCAAGATACAGGCTGTGCCTAGTTTGGGGCCCACGGCTATTTCTACTTTGTACTGTTATCATTTCAATTGTATTTTCTATGTGTGTATATGTTACTTAACTTGTGTGTGTATATAAATTATTCTATCTGTCAGTTGATACTACTCAGGGTTTGATGATTGTGCATGTGAGATTAGCGGGTCAATTCAGCCAAATGAATTCAATAAACATATGGTGGACCCGCAGTGGTATCCCGCGAAATTAAAATTTTCTTACGTTTTTTGCAATTTGCAGGTCAATGTCAGGTTGTATCTTCATCAAAATAATCGCGACCATAACAAATATGTATTTACAGATTTATAATCATTAAACTCATTAATACATCTGGATCACATCTCTGGATTACATATTTTCTTATGAAACAAATTTAGCTAAGAGAGATGTATTAATGATTTTGATTCTACAAACAATTCCAATGTTTTTATTTTTTAACGTTGATAAGTGTCAACAGACACTGATCAACGTTAAAAAATAAAAACATTTTTGGTTGTTTGAGCAAGTGAGATTTTCATCTGCAAATACGCATAACAAATATTGGACGATTCGAATGCGGGACAATATTTACAAAAACATTTAGTAGTAAAAATACGGGTGTGTGTCTCCATACGTGTGATTTTCATCTGCAAAGACACTCACAAATCAAAGGTAATTTTGCGTAGGTGTATGTTTATTTATGTCCAAATTTGATGGTTAGTGACACAATGAAACGTGGAGTTTTTCCCAGCTCTTCTCCATAGGAAGCAATCAATTGGAATCCGTGCACCTAGCTTCTGACGTTTCAAAAGTGCAAATTTAGGTTTATATATAATAAAATATTTTCGATTCCCGGGCCTAGCAAAGTGTTATTGGGATTCTCCATCTGGAATTTCTCAGTAGCAGCCCGGAGCCTGAATTGTACCCGGTTGATGGCAATTGGCTCACTCCCTATTATTACATGGGACTTAAACATAACTGGCGAAATGTGGGTGAACTATAGGTACATTTCTGCCTAACCCTTTTGGGAATACAGGAGTGATCAAATCAAACCATTTCAATCAATCAATCAATCAATCATTTCATTTCAATCAAATCATTTCAATCAATCAATGAAAGTTGAATTGCATTTGAATGTTAGAACGATTCACCGACAAAAATACCAAGACGTTATTTAATATTAAAGCAACCTCTGTTAAGGGGACTACAGGACCTAAACGCAAATTTTATAAGTTTTATAATGCCTTAAAGTATATGATCCACTGCAGTAAACAAAATCAGAAAAATATAAGGTATTCTTAAATAATATATGCTAGGTAGAGAATGCGTTGAAAACATAATATAACTAATTTGATACGATAGAAAAAAATCACGAAGATACCTCTAAAAATTTCTTTTAACGATTAAAAACCATACTAATATACATGCAATCATTCTGATTTTTTGTCAGATTATTCTACAAGCAACATATTAGCATAATAGTGTTTTATTTTATTTACTAGATGCGCCCCGCGGTTTCACCCGCATAAGTTTGGACCCCGTGGGTATATCGGGATAAAAAGATATTCTATGTGTTATTCCTGGTTGTAAACTATCTGTGCGCCAAATTTCATCCAAATCCGTTCAGTACTTTTTGCGTGAAAGAGTAACAAACATCCATCCATCCATCCATCCTTACAAACTTTCGCATTTATAATATTAATAGGTCTATACCTTTTGTATATCAATAAATGCTTCATATTTTGCAATAAATTACCAGCGTTGTATCATCTCGCTTCTCTTTCTTTTCTATGCAGTCCGACAGTGACCGCGTTTTAGGTGTTGTCGGCCTCTTAAGGATAAACACGGTGCATTTGCCACCAGTTTATAGGTAGAGGTGCACTCAGAATACAAATACTTACAAACAGTTATACAAAGTGACATTGAATACGTTACAGAGAACTTAAACGGTTACTTACATAGTATCTCGCCTGTATTGCCCGTAGGGTCGATCAGAAGTGTATGGAACACCCGTATTCTAACATTTCGCTAGGTATGTTTATGTAGTAAGGGGCGGACCTATAGTCATAGTTCCTGGCACAAATCTGAAATCTAGATTCCGTGCTACTGGAAAAGTCCTTGTGAAAAAATCTAATAACACTTCGCCTCCCCTGGGAATCGAACTCAAGACCTCGCGGGAAAGTTCGAAAGGGATACCGAGACCCCTGGCAAACAGGCAATGGAAGGAACACGGGTGGGTTTTAGTCAGTAAGAGTCTCACAGACAGAAAGAGACCACCCGCCCAGAGCGGGAGAAATTATTCAGTAATTTACCACCCAAAAAAAAAAAAGAAAAAGGCGGTCTACTCCCTAAGCACGAAGTCCGTAGTTTTAGCCGAAGTTAGTAGTAGTTAGTATTTCCTACTCCTTATCACTTACGGACATAATTTTAATTCAGGGCCCGAACTAAGAATTAATGAAAACACGATTTTCGGATATGTATTTGCCCGTTCAAAAAATTGAATTTAACATTTGTTTTGACGGATAAACTACTTTAGGACGGGCCCGTATCTTTGCAGACGGACTAAGAGTGTAGATCCCCAGGTGCCATCTCCACGCGCGCGAGAGTTTCGCGGTGATGGTCACGCTATCAAGATCAATAGAAACTGTATGGAGCAATCTCCACACGGTGATATCATCGCGGCGAGAATTTGATGGCACAGCGAGACTGTCACAGCGATTCTCTCGTCCGTGGAGGTGGCACCTCATGCTGGACCTAGATGGTATCATACAGCCTGTTCTTCTAAAAAGGTAGGCAAACGCTAAAGTCTTTTACAGACATAGGTACAAGAAGAATAACCAGGAAATCTGGGCGTTTTAGTCTGAAACGATTGATGCCACAATTGCTCCTTCCTGTGTCTGAGACAAGTCATTAAAGCTGCAGGGGGTAATTGGAAAGAATCTGGGACGAGTATTTCCTCCATAGTATGTATGTTCTATGTACCCTCGCCTTTGGATAAAAGGCTCCTACATACTGGCGCGACTTGTCGCGCGACGCGTCGCGACACAAAGGCACCGCTTGTAGCGCTACACGCGGTGTCTTTGTGTCGCGTCGCGTCGCGCGACAAGTCGCGCCAGTATGTAGGAGCCTAAATGAAAACCAAATCCTTTGTTTACTGCCTAGAAATATCAGCACAAAGGCCACAATAGTGACATCATAAAAATAATAACATTCACAATTACTAGTATTTTAAGTATGCCTGTCTGAACAGGTTCAATCAATAAAACCTGTTTATAGGATTAGGTACTAGCGACGCGCCTCAGTATCGCATGGTTTGTAAGTACACACGGCTACACATCAAGCTATAAATTTCCAGTTTACGTTGATCTCGCACTGTATGGAAATCCTATACAATGCGAGATCAGCTTATACTGGAAATGTATAGCTTGATGTGTAGCCGTGTGTACGACTTCACAAAACATGACAAACATCTTTATTTTAAGTAAGTTTAATATTAAAGCTGAAGAGTTTGTTTTTTTGTTATTTGAACGCACTAATCTCTGGAACTTCCAGTCGGATTTGGAAAATTCTTTTTGCATTTGATAGCCCAATTATTGAGAAAGGTTATAGGTTATATTTAAAATCACGTTACGATCCTTAGCAGCCGAGCAAAAAGAAAAATGGTCAGATTGAACGCTAAGTGAAAACGAAGTAATAGCGCGGGCGAGCGACGGCATGTGGCGCACGCAGATGAAGTCACGGGCAGAAGCTACTGTATTATTATACACAAACAAACCGGAAGAAATTCTCTAAATTTTAGTGAAACCCGCATCAAAATCCTTTGAATAGTTTAGACCAGGCCTATTCCCAAACTATTTTGGGCAAGAGACCTCTTTTCCAAAATGAACTGTGATACTCGTACCTCAGACCCCATTTTTTTCATCTTGTCGAACTTGTACAGGCTTATCAACTTGTTGAGTTTTTTAAAAGTACAACAATGATACCTCCTACTAAAATATTAGTCATTCTTGTAACAAGTTGGTACACGTAACCAACCAACTTATACAGTAAAGGCTTCTACATACTGGCGCGACTTGTCGCGCGACGCGACGCGACACAAAGGCACCGCTTGTAGCGCTACAAGCGGTGCCTTTGTGTCGCGACGCGTCGCGCGACAAGTCGCGCCAGTATGTAGGAGCCTTCACTTGAAAGTTTCAAATAAGAACTTGTGTTCGATAGGGTTCGATATTTAGACCCCATCGATCCCTAAAATCAGTTTTCGTGTATGTCAACCCTTGGGAAACCGACGGAATCCCTGGTTTAGAGGAACAACGCATTCACACAGACACACACGAAATGCGACTTTAAATTATAATATGTATACATGGAAAAAGCAGTACTCGCAACCGTCGTGCGTGTATGACCAGGGGGGTAACCATCACCTCTTATAGCAGTATTATTATAATATTACTTCACAGTGGGAAAGTGATGGAGCTATACAGGACTTATAGCTCCATCTCTTTCTCACGATGAAGTAATATTGAAATAATACTGCTATAAGAGGTGATGGTTACCCCCCTGATGTATGAACGTGAGGCGTGAGTTTATGTATGTATGTATGTATGTATGTATCTATCTATGTATGTATGTATGTATGTATACATGCTGCTTTATTAATATTGTGATAATAATTATAGTAATTTATTATTATTAACTTGAGCATTTACTTAGTTATGCGGAAATTGTTAAGTACAAGGTGATTGTGCTGGCGAAACCTGCCCATACCATGGATATACTCGTAGTTATCAGTTATCGTTATCACATATCAATATGGAACTGTTGCAACTACTGTGTTTATGTTTTAAGGTAAATTGGTTTTCCGAGTCTGGGTTCTTGTACATATTAAGTGCTGTTTTTGGATGGCTGTATTGAATATCTGTTTTGGGTCTTCCCCTAGGATTTTGGAGGAAAGTATGTCTCATGCATGCCTTGAAAGACGTAGCTTGACTTAAATAAAATCTTTTTGGGTTTTATTCATTAAAATAGTAGTAGGCTTAGCACGAGAACCGTAGAGAAGCGTTTTGTCGACGGAAGAGTAGACAAAAATGACGTTTCCATGTAGACAGTTGTCACTTTTCTACCAAGAAGGGTAGACAAGCAAAAATAGAAAGCGTCATGCCAACACTGCTGCTGCCCGCGGCTTCACCCACGTGGCTTTTTCTAAAATAAAAGCTTTAGTTACTCTCCCTATAACATCAGCAATCTGCCGGTGAAAGTCCTGCCGTTTCGGAGATTAGCCGGAACAAACAGACAAAAAAAAAAATAAGTAGATAGATAGATTCATTTATTTGCCTGAAATATGGTATTTTACAGATTGTATAACACACAATAAGTTCTTCATATTCCGCCTACTAAATTCGTCACGTAAATTTTGTAACAATAATAATGATTCTAATTGAATAAATTTTAAGCAAATTAATTAAATTCTAATGTCAAAAAAAGAAGTACCGTAAGTATACAGGTTGAAATTGAAAACTTGCGACAAACTGAAATGGGACATTGTATACATCATTATTAACAACTTTTACTAAGGGACCAAAGCTGTAATCCCAAAAAAAAAATCTGCTTTTCCTACATTTTGATGAGGTATTGCGAACATAAATGTAGGGGACAGCAGTTTTTTTTTTGGGATTGTAGCTTTGGTCCCTTAGTAAAAGTTGTTCATAATGATGAGTACAATCTCCCATTTCGATTTGTCGCATGTTTTCAATGTCACCCTGTATACTTTAATATGCATTGACATTACAAACAGACACTTTAATTCTAAGTATTAGTATGTATAGATTCTTTAAAACTCATACCTTCGATATTGATTTTAGTTTGTAGACCTAATTAATGCGACATATACATATCTATTAGCTAAATTGATCACTTAAAAGAACTACTTATCCGTGTAAGGTACCTACTCCCGCACTAACAGGCTAGACTTATTAATATAATAATAATTATCAATATTCAAGGACACGACGTGAATTATACCTACACTGAAACCTGTCCACTTATTGAATACTCCAAACATAGATACAAACGACAGACACTACCGAAACGTAACTTACTTTGTTACGTTAACGTTACGTTGCAAGTTTTTCCACGTTATTTGGCAAAGAAATTGTTCTCTAATTAGATTTGGTAAAATAATCTTCTTTAGTCACAGTTAAGCTTGCCAACCTTGCGTGAATTTACTGGGACTTTGGCACTCAAAATGCGCTACGTGGCTTAAAAAAGCGGGACCCAGCTGTCAAAATATAGGGAGGCGAAAAATACAATCTATACAAATAAACAAAATTGAAATACCTGTTTGTAATGTCAAAATAACCGCTTTCTACTAAATGCATGGATGTATACACGATACATATACCTAAATAACATCTTTTACAATTTTTGTGTCTGTCTGTTTGTTCCGGCACATCTCTGAAACGGCTGGACCGATTTGGACGGAACACTTCTTCTTTTCACTGACAGATATCTGATGTAATAAGGAGTAAATTTTATTTTAGAAAAAGTCACGCAGGCGAAGCCGCGGGCAGCAGCTAGTCTATACTAAAATTATGAAGAGGAAATATTTTTTTGTTTTTTGTTTGTACCGAATAAGCTCCGAAACTACTGGACTGATTTTCAACATTTTTTCACCAATAGAAAGTTAAATTATCAGGAAGTAACACCGGCTACATTTTATTTAAAAAAATAATATAGATTCCTACGAAAGTTACAATAACGTAATCCAAGGTATCAAAAAATTGCCTATAAAAGTTACTATTTAGCGTGCGCTGCGAAAACTATTGATGATACATAAAAATAATATACTACATGTTTATAGAACTCATCATTACCCACAATAAGTCCGCGGGGTATATGTCTAACTATTATAGTTAAGACGCTGACAACACCTAAACCGCAGTCACTATCAGATTGCATAGAAAAGAAAGAGACGCGCGATGACACAACGCTTGTAATTTATTGCAAATCTGAAGCAATTCTCTATTTACTCAAAATATGAAGCAATTCTCTATTTACTCAAAATTGAGTTGAGTAATCGAAAATAAAAAACAACCAAGTTCTACATTAAAATAAGACGTTCTTGTTATTAATTAAATACGTAACGTATGTTGATATTTAATGCAGATATTTTGGATTAGAACTCAAGGTAAGAGGTTAGTTTAACGTTAGTTTGTATCGAGATTTTTTTTTCAAAACGTGTTTTGGTAACTACCATGTTCTGGGAAATATGTTCAAAATTAACATATATTTTTTCCGCTACCACACACTATACAGATTTGGCAATTTTTTTTCTTAAGAGAAGCCAATTTTGGTCAATTGGGTCTTGTCAGCGCCTTAGTTCAAATTAGTCAATCAAAACACGGGTAAAATCGAAAGATGATGCGCGATGATCTTTGGAACTGCCAGTCGGATTTGAAAGATTCTTTTTGCATTTTATAGCCTTATTCTTGAGAAAGGTTAAATGCTATTTAAAATCACGCTACAACCTACAACCCTTGGGAGCCGAGCAAAAAGAAAAAAAAGTCAGAAAGAACGCTTAGTAAAAACGAAGTAATAGCGCGAGAAATTTCGGCCCCCGACCCATAGCTGTGGGTCGGGGGCCGAAATTTCACGCGGATGAAGTCGCGGCTTGAAACTAGTTCTAAATATAAAAAAATACCAACAACAGACACTACCGAAACTTAACTTTCTTAGTTACGTTAAAAATACAATTAGAAATATATTTAAATTGTTTTCTTGAATGTTTTAGTTAGTTTTTTAGGCCGTACAAGTACAAGACTTACAACATAGCAAAGTTGAAACAAGTAAGAAATTTGATAAAAAATAATAGTAATCGGGCGTGCGTGTATGACCACATGTATTAACGGTAACGAAGCAAAAGAAGTATGTAAGGAGCGTAGCAGGTGGCGTTCTGTAGTTTCTGCCTACCCCATGGGAAGAAGGTTGAGTTTATGTATGTATGTGTATAACAGTAATACATAAACAGTAGTTATGATTAAAACAATACCTACGATAATTTAAAATTCTATAAAATAAACTTTACTCCGACTCCGGCAATTAAATGAGAGGAAAATTTAAAACTCATATTTGAAATAAATAATTTGACTTTGACTTTGCCCGTAGGTTTAGCTGTGTGTACGATAAAACGGGACTATTGGCATCCCGCACACGTCGTTTGCGGGACACATCCTCTAAAGCTCTAGAAACGGGATGCCCCGGCCCTCGCGGGACGGTTGGCAAGCCTAGTCAGTGTCCTAATCGCCTCGTCGGCGTAGGATATTATATTATCTGTGGTGTAGGCTAAAATTATGTGTGCCTTTTGTCGCTTCTAAGGTTTTAAAAGTTCATGAAAACGTGAATACGTAATGATTTTCTTTTGGAAAAGTTCGGTTTAGAAGGACTTGAAAAGTCGATTGCACCCTACATTGGCTACTAAGAATAATTATTCTATAAAAAAAAAATTGTATTACAAATTTGAAAAACCGTTTACTCACACAGCTAGTGACTATTAAGTGGTTTGGAGATGAAATTTCGATTTATACACAAAGAATCGCTACACAAAGAATCACTAATAATTTATGTTCTCACTCAGGTACCTACATAACGTGCACATGCATCAATCATTGATATATACCTAGATTAAAATCATATAAGTATGATTTCATGATCGCCATAACGACAAAGCTATAATATCTTAACTGTTTATTACCTATGTGCAACGAAGATCACACGTAATGGCTGAAAATAAATCTAGACACGAATACAGGTATAATAAATTATAACATTCCAAGTTAGAACTAAGTTAACACTTAGTTTGCAACTACCGGACCATGCAAAAGCGCCACGAATTTATTGGCTAACCAAAATTTGGGCAAGTTTGCCGTGTGAGCTAAATAAACTAAGCCTGCAAAACTTGCACCAAATGTAGAGACGAAGTTTCGAATTTGGGCAAATGTTCGTTCAACCAACATCAATAATTTTATTCGCCAACATTTGGTCCAACTTGGCTTTACTCTGCACAAAGCCTAGGAAAAACAGTACCTATCAATCACACATTACTCAGTACGCCAATGTTCGTTCTTGAACATCGTAAATCAAAATTACTATTAACATGGCATCACGTCATAGCCACAGAGTTTTTATTAAAAAACCGTTTTTACCAAAAGGTTTATCCGACCATGCAAACTGGTGATGTCATTGTCCTTAGTACACGCTCAAGGCTATGTACAGAGCTACAAACCATGGCTTAATCTGTGATTTTGACAAACGTAATGTGTAATATTAAAGATTTAGTAGATTCAAAGTTCATTTTTCTACTGCTTCATGACGATTGTACTATGTGTTCAGAAGCGCATTCGGTAAATAGATATCTCTATAAAATTAGGCAGGATTGGAATCATTTTATTACACAATTCTAAATTATGGCAAACGAATCCGACCGGAGTTTGCTTAATTTTGTAATCGTATTCCGAAACAAACTGTGTTATGCAATTAGGGTGCAGTTTAGGATTTTATTTTTAAATCGATAACGTTAATTAACGTTAATGTAACATCTTGTTATTGATAAGTAAGTATTTTAATTTTATTTCAAAAGGAACAACAAACACCTAAAATATAAAGTAAGTATAGAAAAAGAAATAGGTACATATAACATTTAAACAATATTGCAGCCCACAACACAGTTCACAGATTAAGATGCTGATAACACCGAAACCGCGGTCACTGTCGGATTGCATAGAAAAGAAAGAGTAGTGCGATGACACAACGCTTGTAATTTATTGCAAAATATGAAGCAATTATCTATTTACTCAAAATTGAGTTGGGTATTTGAAAATAAAGAACCAAGTTCTGCATTCAAATAAGATGTTCTTGTTATTAATCAAATACGTAACGTATGTTGATATTTAATGCAGGTATTTGGGATTAGAACTCAATGTAAGAGGTTAGTTTAACGTTAGTTTGTATCGAGATTTTTTTTCAAAAAGTGTTTTGGTAACAACCAAGTTCTGGGAAATATGTTCAAAATTAACATATATATTTTCCGCTACCACAAACTATACAGATTTGGCAATTTTTTTTCTTAAGAGAAGCCATTTTTTGTTAATTGGGTCTTGTCAGCGCCTTAACTGTGGAATATAATATTCAATTAATTAAAGGCTAGGGTATGATACATAAATAAACATGGGCCTTGTTAACCACGAGCCCCTCTCGTGGTTGAATGATAACAGCCGCATGGGTCGATCGAAGGTTAAGCTACGTTTGCCAGTGGATGGGGGTTATCATCCATTATATCTATCTCTGTTGTCGACACCTGTTGGTCCCGGCTGTCATTCGTAGATCTCTGACAGTCGTTTCGGGTCACAAGCCTAAAAAATCTGACAACCAGTCTTACTAAGGAGTATCGTGTTTACCAGTAACTGGGTTGTGCAGGTCCGATAGGCAGTTGCTCCATGTAAAATAGTGGTATTCAGCTTCAACTGATAAGGCTGGAAGCCGATCCCAACGTAGTTGGGAAAAGGCTTGGCAGAATGAGTAAAACACGGGTCTTCAATGAAATATCTATACAAATAAAATATCAGTTCTAGTGAATAAGATGCACTTTTGTTTGCAGGTTAACGATGAAAAAACGCACCTTTTTTGTCGAGAAACCAATTTATTTTTCAAAGTGCCCTTTTAAAATGATTTCATAATTACTATGATTGTACTACAACAAATGTTCATGACCTAATGATTTGCTTACAAAAAGGCAAGGCAAAGGCATTTTAGCCATAGCTGCTTTTTTAAATCCATTCAACTTTTCTAAATACAATCGGCACTGGTCAAATAAAAAACCCATAACTCAAAACGCGATAATAATTTTCAATCAGTTCAAACAAATGACAATAACAGTTACCGTTGTGAGTGGAGACCATCACAATAGACAATAATATGGAAACTAATTCAAATATAATACAAGAGAACAAATGGACGAAGTTGTGACGTCATAGCGTCATCGTGATTCACGGAGGTAACCGATTTGAAATTAGAACTAGTGAAGCTGTCGCCGTTTGAATTTGTACGAGTTTCTTGGCCGTCCTTCTCCACAGGAACCTACCTATGCTTTGGAATGGGCAACTAGCTTTATCTTTCTGACTGACCGACTCGTTGACAGTTAAAAAGTGCCTGTAATTGGTTTAATTGAAATAAATGCTTTGACATAAATAAACTCAGGCCTTGTTCCCATGGGGGTAGGCAGAAACTATTGAACGCCACCTGCTACGCTCCTTACATACTCCTTTTGCTTCGATTACGTTCATACATGTGGTCGTACGCGCACGCCGATTGCCAGTACTACGCATCTGACCTTTCTGAAGAACATCACCAATTAGGTCACTATATGGGTTCCTGGGGCGTCCCCTCCATCCCACTCACATCTGCCTTGTAAATACCTTTTGTTAGTCGCCTTTCATTCATCCTCTCAACATGAACAAACCATCTAAGCGGGTATGCTTTTTTCAATTTTTGTTACTACATCTTTTAAACCGCAGCTTTGCTTTATCACATCATTACTCAGCCTGTCATTTATAGTCACACCACACATGCTTCTTTATAAATATATTTTGCAAATTTGGTAAGATAGTTTGGGTAGTGATAAAATACATATAGTTTAGGTTGTAGGTGTTGTAACATATAAAATCATCATTAAGAAAAAAAAATATATGCCCAATGCGCCTTCCCCTTTTTACCCGACTGCCTCAGGAGGGTAATGTTTTTATTTTAGAGAGTATGTATGTATGTATGTATGTATGTATGTATGTATGTATGTATGTATGTATGTATGTATGTTTATTTCTTTGGCACGCTCTGTAGCCCAAACGGCTTGATGGATTTTAACGCATGAGGTGTCGTTAGATTCGTCTTAATTGTGGGAGTGACATAGGCTATATAATGTTTATAAATTGCATCTGCAAATACAAAAAAAAAGGAAGTGAAGATTTTTAAAAATTAATAGCAACCATATTGGTATCAAATAAAAGCTAGTAATGAGTAATTATCAAATATATATATTAATAAAACTAAAAAGCTTGAAATAAAATTAATTATTTAAAAAACAAAAAACCTGACTGCAAAAACACAACTGAAAAGTGAAAAACAAGCATTATAATCTATATAATTCTGGTCTTGCAGGCGGGGACAGTCGAATAACTTGAAATATGGTGTAACTTGTGATTGTCCCCGCCTGCGATACCAAAATTATATAGATTATAATGCTTGTTTTTCACTTTTCAGTTGTGTTTTTGCAGTCGGGATTTTTGTTTTTTAAATAATTAATTTTATTTATATACTTGTACTTAATATTATATAATATAATATATTATATAAATAGTGAATGCTTTTATAATTTTATGTAAGAGTATTTCTCTGTAAATAAAACAATCACATAAAGGTACCTAAAAGAAAACTTAAGTTAATATTATAGAGCCGAAGTCAGCTCCAAGATGTTTATTAAGAAGAAGGAAGAAAAGATAAAAAGTAAGAGAAGAAGAAGAGGAGAGAGTAGAAGAGTATTCAATTCTATTTTAATCTATGGTTAGGTATGCTAAGGAACGTATTGAAGAACAAAACATTACATATTTTTTTATTTTTAGTCTTAATTCTTATTATCCACACTGGATAATCCCAAAATGTTCAATTTTATCCAAAAAATAATATATTTTTATTTTATAATTCGTATTTAATAATGATTTAATTGTATTGTATTTTAATGATCAATATTTTTTTTATTTTCTGTATCTGAGTAATGCTAATCTAGTGGCACTTTTTGCCTATCTTAATTTTGCTAACATGCGGATAATTTAGTGGGCTGCAATATATGAGCCTATATTATTATTATTATTTGTAAACATTTCATATTGCAGCTGTTTATTGTCCCATAATTAATAAAATAAAATAAAAACAATTACCTCGTAGCACTAATCTTATTAAAGCAAGATATTTTAAATCCACGCAAAACTTAAATCCAATCACTGTGTTAATTTCCGTTATTAACTTGTTGTAAATCAATTAATTTTATTTTCAACGAAAGACGTCATCTCGATACAATAAATCGGTAACGTTAAAAAAAACCGGTTTATCCCGCGAAATGTTTATTTATATCACAATAACATCTTTGATGTTGCAATCAAATACGTCATTATTTTCATTTGCATTCACAATTATTTTTTTTCACAAATAATTATGCAGTTTCAACACAGATCTGATTCAATAGAAATCAGCATTTGAAAGTTAAGCAGAAGATTTCATTAAAAAAAACGAGCAAGCCTTACGGTAGTCGCATATGATGTGACATCTCACCTTGGTAATAGCAACTGAGAAGCGACAGAAATTAACCTCAGAATTTAAAAAAAGCTAAATATCGTACTATTAACTAACTAATTCCCATGCTATTAGGGGTCCACTAGGGCCGATGCCTGCCGGGGTCGTAGGAAAGTCTGAAAGGGATACCGAGGCCCCTGGCAACACAGGCGACGGAAGGAACACGGGTGGGTTTTAGTCAGTAAGAGTCTAACACACCCTCACGCAGAGTGGGAGAAGTTATTTGATAATTTCACACCCAAAAAAAAAAACTAGACCTAGGCTGTCCGTTCAAGTTGACATTTTTAAAGTTGGCAGATGGATTGATGAACGCATTTTAATGTTTTATTATAATGGTTACAGAACTTAGCGATGGCAAGTTCAAAACCCACATCAAACGTGTCTTTATCATAAATGCATATTATAAGATTAAAGACTACGTTGAAGACAAGGAATTTTGGCAATAATTCCTTCTGGACATGTGGCTTCCCTGGTAAACGGCATAACTATGTAAATATCTATTAACTGCTCCCAAATTACGATGTTAGTTTCTTTTTTTTATGTATACTTTTTTGACATAATATTTTCATTATTTGACATTATATACCTACAATTTTGATATCAAACTATTTACTAGTGGCTTTTATGGACAAGATATTAATTCAGAGTTGTTGTAATGGCAAACATGTCATTTGGTTTAAATACGTTTTAATTTTTATTATTTTATTAATATTTTACATACATTCTTGTGTTTTTTTTAATCTGACACCGTTGTAGGCTTAACTGAACTTTACTAGATTTGTAGACCATTTATTTTTTTGTTAAGTACCTGGTACTTCATGACAGGCCTACACTGTCCTCCCATACCTATTAACACTGTAATTTGAAAACATTGTAAAAGCCAATAATTTTTTTTAAAGAGTAGTGAAGTTTCTTGCCGGCTCTTCTCCATAGAAAACGACCAAATGGAACCGTGCACCTAGCTTCTGAAGTTTCATAAGTGCCCATGTAGTAGGTTTATTTGAAATATTTTTTTTTTTTGATTTTGATTTTGATAAAGATGCTGCTGATCTCTTGAAATAACTCTCATTTTTATTATACCGTGTTATGATTTCAACAACATCTACACTTATAACTATAATCTTATTTATGCCTCTTACAAAGACAAACACGAGCATATGTTTCTTTTGAATATTATCTAGGTATTTTCCTTAATTCTTATGCCTTGGGAAAACCTCATTGTAAATGTTCATCTCTTGTTACACTTGTTTATTTTTTATTTAACATTAGAAGTCACGATCTACGAATCAAGACGATGACAAGTGACGCAAAACACAATTGTTTCTTGCTTTTAAGTAGTATTGGTAATGTATTCTATGGCTTTGGTGGTAACATGTCTATATTTTAAAAGATAAGAAGGTACGTAATGGGCTCGGTAACAGGTAATGGAAAATGCTTTGAGGTCGATTGCGTTATCGCCAGTGATAGGAATAGGTAGTGCCTATTTGCCTAAACTTCGAAGAACAGAGACAAGAAACGGAGACTTCCTTAGGACTAACTTTTTTTCCGAGACATCTGTCCCGAAATTTCGAGACAACACATAAATACATTTAAAAAAAATGTTATTTGGATTAAGTAATTCGTCTATATTTACCTAAAGTTTGCGACTAGATATATCATAATAAATAACATACACAGTCGTTACAACCATAAAATTTTCTGAATTTTTTTTTGGAGAACATTTTGTAAATGACTTGTTGATCGTAATACACAATGAATCACAATGTTTGAATAAGAAGCCGTACACGTTTCGAAGTAAATATCTTCTTTCTAGCTCACTCTCGGCTACGTTTAATGAGATTTCTAAAGTTCAAGTGTAAAAAAGGCATTATATGTAACACATAATATGATTTAAAAGAGTGTCCATGGAGTTTCTTGCACGTTCTTCTCCATAGAGACCTACTCTTTGGAACGTGCAATTTAGCTTCACTTTTCTTGGACTGACCGACATTTGACTATTCAAAAGTGCCCGTAAATGGTCTATTTGAAATAAATGCTTTGATTTTGATTTTATCGGTATTTAAAATAAATAAATAATTCATTTATTTGCCAGAATGTAGGTATACAAAGTGGTATGATCTTAATATTAATGAGGTCCCTTTACATTCTACCGTTATACATGATGTGCAAATATTTAGTTACAAATGAAAATACAAATACCTTTTTTTCTTTCATCTTAATGAAATATATTTCTAAAGTATATTTAAAAATGTGCATGATATTAAAATAATTGCATAATAATGGTATCACATTATCACATTTTACGGCAGCGCGTTTCGTTATCTATTCTTAGAAATTACAAAAGGTAACCGCCATGGCCGCATACCTGTGCGGCGCGGGGAGGGTCTACATACCCCCTCCCCCCCTACTCCTTACCGCCCCGCGTGCGCGCAGGTTACCTTCACTTCAATCCTGTACTTCGGTTTGTTAAGTGCGCATCTTCCTGTATTGTTTTTGTGAATATTGTTTTTCACCCTCGCTCGTTTTTTGGTTCATTGGATCTTCTTAATACGACTACTTTGGCTTGAATTTATGGATTACGATTTGCTGCAATAACACTGTTCCTGTCTGTCTACATCAAATAATACGGTAAGTCAACATTTATTACTTTTTAATGTTTTGGCTAAAGTTATTTATTTTATTTCTTGTAGGGAAACAAACAGTAAGTTAGATATAAAGAAGAACATTAATGTATATATTATTTTATCTTAAACTAGCAATTTGACAGTCTAGATTGATATGCAATTGTATGAACTTGACATTTTTTAGTGGAGTTTTTAAGATAATTATTGTGTATGGAACGTAGTTAAAGAAAAAAAACATACGCATTTAACTTTTGGTTCAAATATAAAAGTGAACTTCAATACTACCAAGCATATCTTTGGTGTCATAAAGAATTGCTAAGGTGGACGAATTCTATCAAAATATATTATTTTTCTGGCCGGTTCTTTTAATATTTGAACCAAAAAGGAATATGTCTTTTGTGCATTGACTAAAATGCGAAAAAAAAATTTCAATAACAATGATGTTACGCGTGTTCATATTATCTAACCGTTTTTCTTTATTAGAGCGTAAAATGAAAGAATAAAATCTTTAAATCGATACAATCGATGCACCTAGCTGGAATGCGCGCACCTCTCGCGTTTTCCTTTCCACCTCCCTGTATCTATAAAGGTTCGTTATTCCTTTTGAGGCATGGAAAACTTAAAATTTTATTTTATTTTAGGTACTTGCCATCGTACATCTTTTTGGAGACCAGTAAGATTGGAGATGGCGAACAAGCCTAAGAAAGCAACAGTACAAAGTTGGATTGAACTTCATCCTGAATTATATTACGACCCGGCCAGTAATTTGATTTACTGTTCTAAGTGCGAGAGCAGTATAACAGCTAAACTTAGTAGTGTCAAGAGGCACGTTAAAGGTCCGAAACACAAAGGGACAAGTAAAACACCAAATGAAGAATTTTATTTGGACCTAGTACAATTTCTCATATTATGTAATATACCTTGGATTCAAGTAAACAACCCCGCTTTCAAAAAATTCTTCCATAAATATATTTGCTGCAATTGTACAAATCGACAAAAGCTTCCTGAGCAATCATTGCTGAGAAAAGTTTATTTAGATAAGATTTTTAAAACTAAAATTGACTCGATTTATGAACAAATTGCAAATCAAAAGCTGTGGGTATCTTTAGACGAGACAACTGATTTTTTAGGCAGATACATGGTACATTTACTTGTAAAACCTTTAAATGCGATCACACAAAAACCATTTTTAGTTGCTTGCAAAGTACTAGAAATTGTTAATGGGAGCACAATTGCCCAATTTGTAATAGACTGCTTTGAAAATATGTGGTGCGATTTGTATGAATCCAAAGTAGGAGACGTTGCTGTATTATGCACTGATAGTGTAGCATATATGCTAAAAGCGGGACGTGTGCTGAAAAATTATTTGCCCAACATGATACACGTCACTTGCTTAGCACATGCACTGAATCTCGTGGCAGAAAAAATACGATACGAATACTCAGATGTAGATGAATTAATTTCAAACGTAAAAAAAATATTTTTAAAATCACCTAATAGAGTGCGCTTGTTAAAAAACACCTTTCCCCACATGCCGCTTCCTCCAGAACCCGTTAGGTATTACAAGATGGGGTACTTGGTTGGAGGCAGTGTCATATTATGCAAAATATTATGATCAAATTAAAACAATTGTAAATCTTTTAAGAAGTTCCGACGCGCTATCTATTAGGTGTGCCAAAAATGTTCTTCAAAAGGAAAACTTGAAATCGGACTTGGACTACATTGAGGAATATTTTAAAGATATACAAATTGGATTAAAGAAATTACAAAAATCGAATTTAACTCTAACGGAATCCTTTGAAATATTTGATCACGTGAGAACTGTGCTTAGCTGGTGTTCATCTGTGCTTATAAAAAATAAACTCGTAAATGTCATGGACAGAAATCCCGGTTTAGATAAAATTAGAGACATATGTGAAGCGATAACAGCAGGAAAGGATGAGCGATCATACTATATGTACGCGCCTGTAACCTCAGTTGATGTTGAAAGGTCATTTTCAACTTATAAATGGATTCTTAACATAAAAAGAAATCGCCTGACAGTTGAAAATATAGAAAAAATTATGATTGTGTATTTTAACTTAGATGACTCATCTGACAAAGAAAATTTCGGTTCTGATACTGAACTTGAGGAATCGAATCACGATGATTAAATTAAAATCGTTCTTTATTTTTTATGGTATTTGTAACACAAATAAAGATTTTCAAATTCTTAGCAATTTTTGATGCATCAAGTTCTTTATCAAAACCGAACAGTTAGTAGTTCAGTATTAAAACTGATTGTCCTAAATGCTTCAAATATTAATTTGTAAACTTCAAAGGTTAATTTGTACTTTGATTTGAGTAAAAATTGCATCCCTCAACGTCAGTAAAATAAATATGACATAGATATTTAAAGATAGATAAACATAAATTTGTTTCTTAAATCTTTCCTTCTGTACATTTTGTTTCATGGTTTCCAATTACGCCATATTTTAAAATAATATAAATATACATATATTTGTTACAACAATATTCTATGTGTTTTATTTTTCCTTTAGGGCCCATTAATTATTTAATGAACCTAGAGCGATATCGACCGGCGATTTTTGAGCATTTTTTCTTTCGTTTTTTTTTTGCATAGAAATCTCCAAAAATCGCCAGACAATATCGGTGGTGTGAAAGGACCCTTACGTTTTTTTTTTTAACTAGTTAATGCCCGCGGCTTTTCCCGCGTGTACTATTGTTTTTGTATCCCATTGGAACTATACTTTTTTTTTAATAGGAAGTAGCATATGTGCTATTCCACACCTTAATATATATCACTACCAAAATCAGCATTTTCAGTGGCATTGAGTAATGGACATCCATACAAACTATCACATTTATAGACAAACTTTAGATAAATATAGACGAATTACTTATTCCAAATAGCACATTTTTTTAAATGTATTTAAGTGTTGTCTCGAAATTTCGAGACAGATGTGCCGGAAATAATTTAGTCCTAAGGAAGTCTCCGTTTCTTGTCTCTGTTCTTCGAAGTTTAGGCTAATAGGCACTACCTATTCCTATCACTGGTTATCGCACTTGTGTCGGATGAAACCGAATGAGCAGGCGGTGGAGTAGACATTTTTATAAATTATTTAAGTACGGTCAAACAAGGCAGGCAGCAAATCACGGGGGCTGTTGCTAGTCCAATCTCATCTGTTGGAGTAATTAATGAATAGGTTTTTTGAGAAGACTCTACAGAGAATTTAATGTACCAAAAAAAAAACACAACAAAGTGAAAAATTACTTTAATTCCGGAAGTCGGTGTCTATGGATTTGTATTTTAGTTGATTGCTAACGATTTTCGAAATTAAAGTTGTTTATTTTTTGGAAGTCGGTTTTTTTTTGTAAAAAAGTTTTAAATTTTTACTTTCTAGTTATGGTATTATCTTACACACCAATTCGTATACCACTACTTGTTATGTAAACAATAGTGACAGGAAATATTATAATATCATCAAGATACACAAAGTGGATTAAATACATGTTATCGAAGCTAACTCGAAAAACTACCCAATCAAACTTAATAAAACTTAAGTACCCCATATACTCCACCACCGCGCAAGCTTGAATTTTCAAAACCGGTTCATAATTTTGACGAAAATATCGATAAAGATGCATACAAAAAATACATAGACGAACATATAACGTCCTACTTTTTTGAAGTCGGTTAAAAAGCAGTAGTTTCGAAGGCAAATAGAAACGAGCAAAGACCTTCACACGTGCACGTGCACAATTGAAACTTAGATAACTCCACAAGAACTTTTTATATAACCAAATTAAAACCTTACATAGGTTTTAATTTAACCCCACCTTTTCTTTCGAGTCAAATCAACAAACTTTTACCATAACTTCTCTTATAAGCCGATGGCTCAATTACTAACAGCCGAACGTTCTGGTCAATGTCAAACTATTACAATATTTAACTGTTTGCGTAGATATCATAAACCATCACGTTAACTGTCGCAAAAGTCACGCGAACGAATGCAATTTATTATCCTTTTATTTGGCGAGACATCCATTTAATAACACAGAGGTTATGTGAAAGGTTTAACTTCAGAAATACTACTTTGTACAAGACCTGGTCTTAAGCTTGCACCTTTCTGTGTGGATCGCCCGGAGGACACGGTGGAGCATACGGTGGAGGTCTGCCCGGCTTGGGCAGAGCACCGCCGTGTCCTCGTGGAGGCGATCGGCGGCAGAGATCTCTCGCGTCCGGCCCTGGTTCAGGCCATGGTACGGAGCGAGAGGGCATGGGCAGCCGTCACCTCCTTCTGCGAAGCAGTAATGCTCGCGAAGGAGGAGGCAGGACGGTTGAGGGAAAGGCATGTTTCGCGCCCTCTCGCCCCTAGCCGCCGCCGGAGACGCCCTGGGCGTCGGGAATCCCGGGCGGATTTCCGGCCACCGTAGGCGCGGGCTTGCGGACGGTGAGCAATGGGTAGCTCACCGTCCGGTAAGGACCAGGCCCCGGTCGACGGCGCGTTGTATTCCACGTGCGCCTCAAAGAGATGTCGTCAGCACAAATGTAGGGGTCCACTAGGGCCGATGCCTGCCGGGATCGCGGGAAGGTACTTATGGGTCACCGAGGCCCCCGCAACACAGGCAACGGAAGTAATACGGGTGGGTTTTAGTCAGTAAGAGTCTGACACACCCTCCCGCTCCGCCCAGAGCGGGAGAAGTTATTTGATGATTTCCCATTCACAAAAAAAAAGCTTGCACCTTTATTGTGCACAAAGTTAAATTAATAAAATAAATTAATGAACGAGTCTGATACTGGTCCAGGGGGCCAACCATCACCTCTTATAGCAGTATTATTATTATATTAATTCACAGTGGGAAAGTGATGGAGATGTACAGGACTTATAGCTCCATCTCTTTCTCACGCTGAAGTACCTAATTTTGAAATAATACTGCTATAAAAGATGATGGTTGACCCCAGTACTCAATTTACGCAAGCATTGGTTTTGAGTCCATCTCTAAACGGGCCTGTAGCCACTGTGAATAGCAGGTGGATGGATATTATTCACTCTCGAAAAGCATAATGTCTCATCAGAGATTCCAGTATCCCACTTCTCTCTTTCATACGAGATAAACACTTCCTCTGGAGGTCGGGGTCTCCATCTCTCTAAGGTTACTTATTTAGAACAAGTGACCTGCTTGCGATTAAGGTGTTGCTGGTCGTGTGTGTTGCCTACTTGTTTTTGTTTTCGTGGATCTTCTGCTTTTATTTTTCTGCGTCACCCGCATGTGTGTTCTTTCATATTAAAAAAAGTTTGCACACCGTTGTTTGGGATTCGCGTGAACACCTTTATAGATACACGTTTTAGCGCAGGCTTCTTAACTTTTAGTGCCGAAACGTGAGCGTTATCAAATTATTGATTTGCGGTAATTTATGGAAAAACAGTAGCTGTGTATACTTCACACATTATAGCTAAACTTCAAAACTATTTTGGAGTCGGCAAACTCGCAATTCGATGCTGTTTAGCCACGAGATACCTACTCAATTCACACGATATACTAGAGCCATACGACTTGCGAACTTGCGACTTACGAGTTGTCAGTCGTAAGTTCTAACCCAGAAAGGCGCTTTACTTTGTGTAAATTATTTCATCACCACTGCTCTCAAAACGGTGAAGGAAAACATCGTGAGGAAACCGGCATGTCCTAGAACCAAAAATTCAAAGGCATGTGACATCTACCAACACACACTGGGCCCGCGTGGTGGATTATGGCCCACTCCCTCTCACAGAGCGGAGGCCTGTGTCCCAGCAGTGGGAACATTATAGGCTATACTAGAGCCATAATTTGCCATTCGTTGGGAGGAGAGTATACTACACCATGGAATGTTTTAATAGTCGTCAATTTCTTGCAATGTCGTGGTAGCCTTTAGTTAAAAGACAAAAGTTAAACCTGAATGTCAAACAATTGAACAGTTGCAACTATTCTAAATCCGAACACGCAAACCCGAATGTCACGTCCCGAGTTCCCGAAGGCCACTCGGGAATACTCGGTATATTTGGTCCGAACATTGGATCTCGCGACCTCCGCACATTTCGACCCTCACAATAACCTAGAGTCAGACTGTTTAACAAGTTCCCGGTAGACCTTACTCATCATTCTCCTGCCCTTATCCCAATCTTTTTGACCCTAAATAGATTGGGATAAAGCCGCAACATCTTTTTCTTCCATACTTCTCTATCAGTTCTCTACAAGTCGTCATCTCGGAAGTCACCCCTACTTAGACTTAGACCTTCTTACTTTAAGGATGCTATTTCATAGCGAAGGTTTCCTAATCCGATAACTGGCCAAGTGCTCTCAAAGTCAGGACTGCTACAGAACCAAATGTAACAACAAACACAAGGACGATAAAAAAGGAATCGATATCAAGACACAGCAAAACAGGTATAAAGAATAAAACAACAAACGTTCTTCGTAGAATGCAAGGTTATTTTGATGAAGAATTGAAGCAGAAAACCGAATATCGACAAAACAGACAGCTGAACAATCACATCTGCATAACGACGTCCAATTACGTATATATTTACAGGCGCCATCCACCCGTATTAATCTGATATAGGTATGTTCGTGGTTCACCGTCAATACACTTCAGCGGCTTCCGACATGGGCTGGAGAAGCCCTGTCGGATTTGTGCCCATCCTATTTCCAGTTTATAACGCTATTTGTCGTCTATTAATAAGTAGCTTTGAAGATTAACTGGCGCAAATGTTTTGTGAAGGTTGTGTGGAACAAGGTCGAGGTTGGTATTAGAGCAGTACGTTCTAGTAAGTATAATAGTTTTGAAGTATTTAAGAGCTTCATCCGCCGGTCTCTTCCAAGCATCAAAGTGCCTGCTCTTCTTGAGTCGACTGGCAATGTGACTGGGATGATGGCAAAAGACCTGATGGTTTGTCTTTGGTTCCGAGGAGTTTGGGACGGATGCTAGCGTGGCACGCTACCTGTGTAGACACACTGGCACCGTCCCACCTCCAACGGACTACTTCTAAAGCGGGTGCAGCGGCAGAAAAGGCCGAAAATCTGAAATTCGCCCTAAGACCCTAAGGTCTTAGGACGAATTTTACCTATGTCAAACATACCTAATTACCTTAGGGTAACTAGGTATATTTGAGATAGGACCATTGAGTACCTAGTGGGCAATTTTTTGTTTGTACCTACCTACAATGAGCACATTTTTTCGGTTCAGAATTTGCAGCTCATAGAATTAAATTTTTCTTTTGAGTTTTGACAGCAAAATGTTTAAAAAATTTGAAAATCTAAAAATTATTAAATATTAGCAGAGAGTACAACTTTGTGCCCTTTGGCGTCGAGACCCTCGGTCCGTGGGGTCCCAGTGCGCATAAGTTATTTGCGGAAATCGCGAAACGTCTAGTTGATGTAACTGGTGAACGAAAGAAAACCGTAGACTTTCTCGCGCAACGCATCAGCATTGCAATTCAGCGAGGAAATGCCGCCAGCATACTCGGTACAATGCCCCGAGGGCCTTTTTTAGGCTTAACTTAGTTTTAATTTAATTTAGTTAATGTTAATAATCATCTTGTAATTTGTTTATGTAAATAAATGTACTTATCTTTTTAAGTGTTATGATTCAAGAAAAGTTTCATTTCAAAATTAAGGCTGAGGATGCGAAAAAGAAAAACGAAGGAATCTTAGCGGAAATGAAACATCAGTAACAGCATAGTCAGGTAAAAGGTCAAATAAAGTTATAAATAGAAAGTTATAAGAGAAATGGTAAAAATCTGAACAATCTGTTCAATCAATTCGCTACAAAGCGTTCATATGAAAACCATCAGAAACAAACACGAGCCGGTATCGCACGATGAACACATGCGGCCAACGAAACGAATCACCACGTAACGGCATTACAAAGCGAGTGCAGTTCACGGGCCAACGCGGCAACGGCTCGGCACAAAGAATGGCTGCACTAATTCATTGGCCGCCACTGTACTGTGAGAATTCATATGAATGAGGATTGCGAAACTGTAGATTCTATAGAGTTGTTGAAGAATTTATGAATGGTCATTATGAAAGACAATGCTATGGTTTGTACTTGTAGTGAGAGGAATTTAGAAGTACATATATTATTTCAATAGAAGGAATAAATAAATGTGATGTGATATCATAATGACATCAATAAACAAGATAGGTACATATACTTAAATTACATATATCATTTATATTCTCTGAGTTGTGAAAAGCAGACTCGACATCGTGCATTTAAATACTTTTACCCTTAGGTACCACGCTATGAATTACCAATCTTTTTGAGAGTCCTAAGTTAATTATTGCGATTTCAGAAGAATTGTTAATGATATCTTGTATATCTCTGTTTCGATATCTTCTCGCAAATCTTTGTGATACATATTTTGTCAAAATAGTACTATGATAGGTGAAAAAATATCCCAAAACCTTTAAAAATCACGCTTGGGCTATCTGTAAGTAGAACGTCGCTTAGCACCATAACACTTGGAGTATTATAGATGTCGTTGGATAATATTACGGCAGTCATAAAGATAGTAAACGGTCTAGAATGGAGCCACTAAACGATCAGGGTAATTAGCAATCGTGACGTCGTTTACATTAAAATGCATGACACATCATTGCTAACTACCTGCGGTATGTACTTAGATAGGAAATTTAAAAGAGAAAATAATAGTAAAATTTATAGTACGATTCAACGATGAGTATTGGTATTAAAGCAAATTAGAAATTGCAATAAGTGCTTAATGAGTATAACAAATCTACTGCGGCAATTCCAAGTAACTCGGTCCCCAAACCTTTGGCCTTCGGGGAAATTCGGTCTGGACTTGATCATATTCATATTCAGAAGTGATGTAAACAAACATGGTTGAAAATCCGTCTTATATTTAAAAATATATTTTATCACACGAATATCTTATTTCATTTACATAAGTGACTCATCGAACTGCTAGACACTGTAGCAAATTGCACAACAAACATAAAATGCAATATTGGTGTTGATTTATATCTAAATTGGTCTGAGAAAAATCTAAAAACCGAGCAGCGAAATGTTAAAAAGGTTAGATTCATGGATGAATAGGTAGTTAGGTACTTACCTCGATTCATATATGAAGATTATCTAAGGTCTTGTTCGACTCATACAAAAACATCATTTGAATCTTTACGGTGATGCATACAATCGTAATTAACTTTTTGCTTGACCCTTTTTTGTCTACTTCAGCATTCTCATTGTTTTTGAAATTGCGTTTATCTCGCAAAACTTTAGAGATTTTTTTTCCTTTTATGATTATGTTTATTTCCTGCGCTTTATAAAATTATTTTGGTCCTCAAAAATACTGTATAACCGAATCTGTTGATTCTTAGTTATCTTTCTAAACATCCATTACCAACAAATTCAAAATATTGTAATTCACATAAACCTACATGGACATTTATGCAACGTCAGAAGCTAGATGCATCCAGACCCATATTAATAGGGAGCACTCTCACGTCAGACTATCTAATTATTCACTACGTACATTGACCCAGATGCGATACTACGAAAATTGCCATCCGCATCCATAAAGGGTAATGGACATCAATATTCAAGAGATGATCGGATAGTTTGCCATTAATGCCACACACGTATCTAATTGGCGTCAGCGATGCTAGCGGGTACGTGCGTTATGGTAAGAGTACAACTATCATATACATTTGCTGTAGAACATTCACCTGTATTAGTTAAAGAAAGAAGAATTTGATTAGCAGTTAATTCTTCTTTAACCATTCCATTATTATTAAAATCTATTTTACTTTTTATTTTATTGCATATTGCATCTTCAAACTCAACTTTTAAATATTTCAAACTTGTTTTTAATAGAAATATGGACAGTTCAAAAAATGTTTGTAAATATTAACGACAAATGGTCAGTCATGTTCGCTGTTGTAGAAGAGATAAGACCATATTCTCATTAGGTTTGATAATTAGTGTTAAATACAATTGAGCCAGGTAACACGGATAAGTTCAACATAGATAAATACGTTCATTTTAAACGTTTTGAGCAACTTTTTTGTAAACAGTTTGTTGAACAAAAACTTGAATTTGAATTGGAGGGCATCAATGAAGCAGCGAATGAATCATCGCGCCATATAACGACTATTTTATAGTGGCCTCTATGGAATACAAAATGTCTGTTTTTAAAGATTTAAACATTCGCAATGTTGTGTAACATTTGTGTAGTCTTTGATTAGGTAGTCTTTGTGATATTTAAAAATTCAGAGCTTTTATTTTATGATAGCCACTTTTTAATTGTCAAGAACTGACTTACCGACCGTTAGTCAGAAATATGAAGTTTGTTGCATAGGCAACTAACTTCATCTTTCTGACTTGCGGAATAGTCCAAAGCGAAGAAGAATCCTATGGAGAAGAAAAGGCAAAAAAACTCCATGGACACTCTTTTAAATCAAAATCTTGTGGAGTTTGAAATATTTATTTGTTTAGGGTGGTGTTTTTGTTTTGAAAGATTTTACAATGCTGCATGGATCATCTTCTAATAAATATAAATTACTCTCAGTTACATAACCTCAAAATTGGAGGTGATTGTGTCTTTTGAAGTGTCTAAAGAAGAACCCAAGGTGTAGTTATTTGATTATTTGAAGCCAATAACAAAGGACTGAGTGTATATACGACAGAGTTGAAGCTGCTACTGAATTATCATATAATATTTTTGTACAGCAAAGAAAAATTCCTAATGCAGTTTTCATAACTTACGAAATTGATACTTAAGTTCGCTAAAGGAAGGTTTCTTTATTCAGTACACTGTCAACTGCCTGCCTCTATTTATATCTTAAGAATATATTGCGGTTGCAAGCCAAAGCAGCTCAACCGCTGGTAACAGGTTGGACACTGGGTCGATAAACCCGACTCAGGTCAAGCGGCTCGACATCCGCGCCACTTTTTACTAATTTAGGCCGACTGGCTATAGATATCTGATTTATTTATGTATTATAAAGTGCTACTGAAGGGTTGTAGGCAGTATCAGTGTTAATATTGTAAGGGTTATCGTGGATTTCAATTTAGAATACTATGACGCAAAACTTTTATTTAATGATATAGTTACAATCGAAGTTCATGCTATAGAAATCGTTATATATAACGGTTGATATGCAGGTTGGTGACCCAATAGTTATGACGGCGGATTAAGCTTCACAATATGCATATTTTTGAAGTATTACGATGTGGATATGTATACAAATATTGTTTTGATTTGTTGAACTTTATGCCACAGCGTTTATAAGCTAAGTTTGTCTTCAACACAGAGCTGACACAGAGATGACATATCATAAAAAATATTTAGTTTTTGTACTTCATCAGAATCCGAGATACGACAACGGATGTTACAACCGACCCATCGCGGGAAGTCACGAATCCAAGATGATCTAAAATAACAATCGTTGAGACTTGTAATGTGTAATGTGCCCGTTGATAAATCAATTTATCCTTGAACAGTAAACAAGGTCGCCAGTTATTGATACGAAAGATAAGCAAATATAAAACAAAGTTGTAAAAACTGTTTTGCTATCGGTTCGGTCGGGATTTAATGTTGTAACTAATTGCTATACATAGGCTTCGACTGACATATTTGTACAATTCTACTCATGTGTATGCAATAATGTTGCAAAGTATACAAAACTACTACGTACAGGATAAGATCTTCGAGCCGGTTAATGAAAACATTCTTACCATCAAAATTGAAATCCAGGGTGGAGGTGTAAGTAACCTTTGGAATGAATCACCAACTATCACTGTCTCACTTGCAGAGAAACTTGAAAAGTTTACTGACACGAATTAGTTTGAAACTATACGCGAAATACTTTGAATCGAGTAGCGCGTCCGTTCACTATGAACGTCCAACTGTGACTGAACGCGCCTAAGATGCATCGCACTATAGCCTTCAAACTTTATTTATACGAATATGCACTTTGTATCGAACAATTTAAAGTTATTTTTTGAATAACAGAAGATGTTCATTTTAGTGTAGGCTGTTCTAATGCAGTTTTGACATCAGCTTGAACCCACACCTTGTACGCATTTGAGGCAAATACCGATACCTACATATCCACTAAAGATGAAATTGAGTTAACAAAACTTTGTTATTTACCTAAGCTATTGTTTTTTCATCAATGTGTTCATCAATGAAAGGCGTGTCTATAGACATGAACATAATTTTAATATACAAATTATTTGATCATTTTGTAGAAGCATTGCAATTTAATTCTGTAACTACAATTTCAAAACTGGTTTCTCAAGGTTCCATCTAATGTGTCATATATGATCGTTATTATATCTTATAAAATTACGACCATTACAAAAAGTAAACGGATATACCTATCTAGTGTGTACCTAGTAGGTTTGAGTTTTATCAGGACAAGAAATCCTAATATTAGTATTCGCAGCAGTAAATATGCCTAGAGTTGCTATAAAGATTACTATGAAGGTTAAATCTATAAGCTGAACATAATTTAAAATGACTTAACTAGGGCTCATCAATAAATAAGCCATTTCTGAAGGGTAATTAGAAGTACCTGATATCACTAGGATGCAATTAATTAAACGATATAATGAACTGCCCGCAAATTGGCATATCCCAGTCGCTCTCGATATAATTATTTTTATCAGTAAATAACAACTGTACAATTTGTTCATCCATTCTATTCTTTATCTGGCGTTTGGAATGTTGTAATAGTTGATTGGTGTTTTTGTGTTTTTGTGTGAATATATTGGTGTAGCTTAACTGTGTATTAGAGATAGGTACCTACTAGAGAAATGCTTAATAAACAAACTTAAATACACTTAGGATCAACGTAGTATCAATATAAAATGATGAACATATTTTTGCTGTTGCATGTTCGTTTTAAGTGTGTCCGTAGTAGGTTTCGTTGGGCAATGTTTGTGTTGTCGTAAGTCTATTAAAATGTTTTTGATAATAATGCATTTTTAATTTCTCGGTGTAGTAGGTTATTAGCTTATGCTTTTCTGTATGAGTCACAAAGTAGGTTCTCCTATTCCTGTATGAATCGAAGACCAAAGTATGAAGTCAAAAAACCGAACCTCCCTATATATATATAGGTGTGTACTGTAATGTTTATTTTTGAATGAAAATGTTTGAGAAGATTAATTTGGATATAGAACATAAGTTTATTGCAATCTAAGTGTTCAAATATTGGTATTTTATTCCATGCACAAAGATCAAATAAGTATATATTTATCTTAAATAATAAAAAATACTATCTAAAGGCTAACAAAGGGCATGTGCTCACTGGCGGTACGGCACGGCAATATACTTCGCCATCCATGATCGCGCAAACTGATGGCAAGATGCCGCGGTGTCCTTAGGCATAATCATTGAAATTTCAATTTTATTGTCATACTATTAAGTTACAATACTATTCGGCGCATAAAACACCCTTGCCATGCCATACTGCCAATGGGAGCAGGCCCCTGTGATTCTAATGATAGAAGTGTAAAAAATCCAATACACAGGAATTTAAATTCAACGAAGAATGTCGACTTAGAGATACATCACCAAAACAATACAAAAAAAAAAAACTATTCTGACAACTCTATTAGACCCTTAATATAGGTAGGTACATTAAATAACAATGATATCCAAAATCAGATTAATAATACATTGTTAAAACGCGATGGCGTGTAACCGGTAGTAAGGTCGAACTCGAAACGCAACGCAGTTTATAACTAATATCTACCGTAAAGAAGACTATCGTTAAACTTGAGCGAGATTACTTTGTTCGTGATGAATTGCCAATAGGTTAGCGAAGAGTTAAGTTCAACAGGAGAAAAAAAAACGGTGAGTATTTTGTAGGTCCTGGCATTGAAAGGAACAATGAAGATTAGATTGATCGTAAAATGCAGCTAATATGATAAGTCTAATGTTGCTTTGATTACTTTATCATTGATCTATAAGAAGTCGATTATGAGGCAGCTCATGCAACATTGCAGTTATATTACACTGGATCGAATTCATCATTAATTGTACTGAATTGGACTACCTCACGCAGCTGTCCTATTTCCAGCATCATAATTATGTAACACACTATCAATCACAAACTGAATGATTTTGAAGTATATTGCTTCATATGTTCGAAAAAAATAATTCTTCTCAACAATGTTGAATTTTGTTGAACTGTCAAAATGAAAATAATTGCTACTGATAGTGTTACGCAATTACCTACGAGATCCAGAGGATGAAACAAAAGAATAGCTATCACCAAAAAAAATAACAGCAACAGATCTATTTTACAAAGAACAATACCACCTTATCTAATCCCTAGGGTGTCGTAAAAGCGAGATAGGCAGCAGCTTCCCCTGCGTTAATACCAGCAAACTGCGAAAATTTGCCATTCCTATTATTCACTGAGGTCTCATGGCTGCTCTCCTTCAAAAAAATAATTTCTATGGTGAAGTCTTTATGCAAAGCCTTCAGGCAAGATGGCTTTGTGATGTTACTCCGCAGTGTAATTTCGGTAACTTACCGAACGCTCGTTTCGATAAGATTGCTAACCACGAAGTCAGGAAGGTCTTAAAAATTATAGCGGATCGTGAGTTTTGGTGCAGATCCTCTATCGGATTAACCCAAGATTATAAGTATGCTTGGTTTGCCCAGGGGGGTAACCATCACCTCTTATAGCAGTATTATTTCAATATTACTTAGCGTGAGAAAGGGATGGAGCTATAAGTCCTGTATAGCTCCATCACTTTCCCACTGTGAAGTAATATTATAATAATACTGCTGTAAGAGGTGATGGTTACCCCCCTGATAGCAGATTGATATTATTAACATTAAACAAAACGATATTGTTAGCAAGAAGGTGATATGTTATGCAGTGCGATCTGTTGATGATAAATCAATATTACAGCAACTGACTAAATAATACGTGAATATGCTAACTCGTGCAGGTCATTAACGATTAAAAACTATACACAATATTTATTCAATCACAATACGTGTGTTTACGTACGTAACGATTAGGGAACTCAACATAAAACGGAGTAGGTAGTAGTAGATAGGAAAATAAACCTGTAAAGAGAAAAACAACTCAGTGAAGGTCGCATATATAAGATGGATACAAACAACTCACTGGGGAAGTCTATGAGAGTGAAATTACGATGTAGAGTCTGATAATGATGGTAACGATATTAATATAATTATGTAATAATTCATATCATGAAGATAAAAACCAACGTAAGCAAGTACACTGTGATAAGTCCTACGCGAAATTAAAAAACTACCAACCTGCAAACTGCACTTGTCACTTACCACGCTATGGCTCAGCTATGGGGTCATGCTGTGGGGTAACAGTACGGATTCCCAAACCATACTTATTTTTCAAATGAAGTTAATTCGAATAGTAAATAACATAAAACAAACAGATAGCTGCAAACCACACTTCCAAAAACACAAATTACTCACACTTCCCTGCTTATATATCATAGAATTATGTAAATTTGCCAGGAAACACCCAGATTTTTACACCACTTGCGAAGATACACAAACAAGATACACTTTTCGACACAACAAAAACAAAATAAACATACCTCAATCCCGACTCAAAATGCACTCAACCAGCCCTTTAGTTATGTCCATGAAAATCTATAATAAATTGCCAAATGACATATTTTTATTAATAAATTGAAATAATTTCTGGAATCCAAGTCGTACTATCCCCGCCGGTTGAGCGCGGCCCAAAGAGTCATGGCCATCCGGCTGGTCCAGGGATACCGCACGGTCTTCGGTGAGGCAGCGAGTCTCCTTGCCGGATTGCCGCCGTGGGATCTGGAGGCAAAAGTCCTCGCGCACGTATGGGAGTGGCGCGAGGAGGCGAAACGCTGGGGCGTAACTCCGTTGCCGCGAGAAATCGCGGCACAGCGGACAGAGCTCCGGCGGGATCTCATGGCGACATGGAGAGTGCGATTGTCGCAACCCAGTGCTGGGCACGCCACAATTGCGGCGATAAGTCCGCTCTTTGAGGAGTGGCTAGAGAGGCGTCATGGCGTCCTCACCTTCCGCCTGACGCAGGTCCTCACGGGACATGGCAGCTTCGGGAGGTTCCTGTGTCGGATGAGGTGGGAGGAAACGCCCGGGTGTCACCACTGTGTGGATCGCCCGGAGGACACGCATACGGTGGAGGTCTGCCCGGATTAGGCAGAGCACCGCCGTGTCCTCGTAGAGGTGATCAGCGGCAGAGATCTCTCGCGTCCGGCCCTGGTTCAGGCCATGGTATAGAGTTAGAGGGCCTGGGCAGCCGTCACCTCCTTTTGCGAAGTAGTAATGCTCGCGTAGGAGGAGGCGGGACGGTCGAGGGAAAGGCAAATTTCGCGCCCTCTCACCCCTAGCCGCCGCAGGAGACGCCCTGGGCGTCGGGAATCTCGGGCGGATTTCCGGCCACCGTAGGCGCGGGCTTGCGGAAGGTGAGCAATGGGTAGCTCACCGTCCGGTAAGGACCAGGCCCGGGTCGACGGCGCGTTGTGTTCCACGCGCGCCTCAAAGAGATGTCGTCAGTACAAGTGTAGGGGTCCAATATTATAGGGCCGATGCCTGCCGGGGTCGCGGGAAAGTTTGAAAAGGTTACCCAGGCCTCTGGCAACACAGGCAACGGAAAGAACACGGGTGGGTTTTAGTCAGTAAGAGTCTGACACACCCTCCCGCTCCGCCCAGAGCGGGAGAAGTTATTTGATGATTTCCCACCCAAAACAAAAAGTCGTACTACTCAGTAAAGGAGTTTTTAGATGATAAATCGATTGCAAAATAAAATTATATAAAATAAAATAATATAATATGGAATATAGAAAATCAAATATAAATATGAAAATATGAATACATAAATAATAACATAATTCAATAATAATGAAAATACTTCTATGAATTTCATAATAATTACCTACATTTTTGTTATGCAATACATAAATAAAAAATAACTATTATATACTATACCTATGACCTATACACACAAACCTAATAATATATATTAATATAGAATTGCTTGAATTGCTACTTAGCCCTCGTCCTAGTAGGGGTCCACTAGGGCCGATGCCTGCCGGGGTCGCGGGAAGGTACTTATGGGTCACCGAGGCCCCCGCAACACAGGCAACAAGAAGGAATACGGGTGGGTTTTAGTCAGTAAGAGTCTGACACACCCTCCCGCTCCGCCCAGAGCGGGAGAAGTTATTTAATGATTTCCCACCCAAAAAAAAAAAAAAAAAAGCCCTCGTCCTCTCTCCTAATGTTGCTGTGCCCGACAGGGTCCATCTTGGTCTTATACTTTTTATACCATCTACGTAAGACATATCAATCAATCAATCAACTCAGCCTATAACAGTCCACTGCTGGACATAGGCCTCTCCCAGGCTGCGCCACAACACCCTGTCCTCCGCCTTCCGCATCCAGTCTGTCCCAGCCACCTTTTTAAGGTCGTCGGTCCATCTAGCTGGGGGGCGTCCCACACTACGCTTGCCGATACGCGGTCTCCACTCTAGGACTCGTCTGCTCCACCGGCCATAAGACCTTCGACAAATATGGCCAGCCCACTGCCACTTCAGCTTGCTTACTCTGCAGGCTATGTCGGTAACTCCGGTTCTCTTCCGGATAACTTCATTTCTGATCTTATCCTTCAAAGAAACTCCAAGCATAGCCCGCTCCATGGCGTGCTGAGCGACCTTGAATTTGTGGACCAACCCGACTGTCAGTGTCCACGTTTCGGCACCGTATGTCATAACGGGCAGGACGCACTGGTTAAAGACCTTAGTCTTCAAACACTGCGGGATTGGCGACGAGATGACTTGACGAAGTTTTCCAAACGCTGCCCAACCCAATCGGATCCTCCTGTCGGCTTCTTTCTCAAAGTTGTGTCTACCGAGCTGGAACGGCTGGCTGGTAAGACATATGGAATGCAATAAAGAATTGAGTATTGAGTTATTAGATTCGCCAAAGAATACATTCAGCACAGCGCAGTAGTTAATAGAGAAGATAATCATATAAGAATTTACAACTCTTTGTTCGATTGTATCTTAATACATTCAAAGCAGCTTCAAACTGTTTGTCAAAACGGAAGTTTTGAATTTGAATATGCAAATATGTGTGAACGTTACATACAATAAACACCATTCTATACATTTTTTTGTGAAATCATTTACATAATTTTTATTATGTAAGCTATATTATATAAATGCGAAAGTTTGTAAGAATGGATGGATGGATGTTTGTTACTCTTTCACGCAAAAAGTACTGAACGGATTTGGATGAAATTTGGCACACAGATAGTTTATAACCAGGAATAACACATAGAATACTTTTTATCCCGATATACCCACGGGGTCAAAACTTATGCGGGTGAAACCGCGGGGCGCATCTAGTAATAATATAATACACTGTCTGCGGAACAAACAGAAAAGTTGAGAGTTTTCTGGGTTATAAGGAAAAATTATGAAAGGCAACTAACAAAAGGTATTTACAAAGCAGATGTGAGTGGAAATCGGGAGGGGACGCCCCAGAAAGTCATATAAACCTCATTGGTGATGTTCTTCAAAAAGGTCAGGTGCATAGTACTGGCAAACGGCATGCGTGTACGACCAGATGTATGAACGTAAACGAAGCAAAAGGAGTATGTAAGGAGCGTAGCAGGTGGCGTTCTGTAGTTTCTGCCTACCCTATGGGAACAAGGCGTGAGTTAATGTATGTATGTAGGAAAAAGTCGATAGTGCACCATCATTGTTGTGGACACAAAACTGAACAGAAGATACACTGAAGCGTATATATAGGCTGGCACTACTTATGCCATTAATTTTGGTGACCTAAAGTTACAAAGGGTTGGCATGAAAACGCTAGCGGCGACGCTCATATTTAATTATAGAACTTCATCATCATCATTTCGCCGCCGAAAGATGTCCACTGCTGGACATGGGCGTCCCCCAAGGTTCACCGTTACGGAGCTTAAAAGTCGTGAATTTTGCGAACTAAGCTTTTTGCTCTAGTTATTATCATTGTTATTGTTGTTGCTAGTCATGTTGTGCGATTATACCTTGTGATAATCAGGTCGAAACCTATAATGAGATCCTACTAATATACTGGGATTGCTACCTGCTGTAGTTGCCTTGTGAATCCTACTAATATTATAAACGCGAAAGTTTGTGAGGATGTATATATAGATGTTCGTTACTCTTTCACGTTAAAACGGCTGAACGGATTTGGATGAAATTTGGCACATAGGCAGACCATGACATGGATTAGGATATAGGATACTTTTTATCCTGATATATCCACGGGATCGAAACTTACGAGGGTGAAACCGGGGGGTTCAGCTAGTACATAAATAAATCTATTTTTGGCTAACAGAATAAGGCGTCTGAAATCGCTCCTAGACGAACTATTTTAAGGGATCCGATTTCATATCAATCTGATACATATTCCCTAGGCTTGCGTTTTCTGTTGTTATTATTATCAGTGTAATTTGGAAATTACACTGATAATAATAACAACAGATAGCAAAGCAAAGCTAAGTAGATATCTACTTAGCTTTGCTTACAGTATTAGTTGTGCACTAATAAGCAAGTCTAAGTATACTGCCTGCATACTAGTGCTACGAGTAATAGGAGGATAATATGCTATGTTACCTGTTCTTATAAAAGTTAATTTGCATCAGGATAATTGTAGTTGGAAGCATCCACGAAAAAGTGACACATGACGGTTATCTTGTCTCTATTAAGCAGTCTTTTTACCTGCATGCAATTATTTTATTTAGCATTTGTAATTACACTTTTTTGGGATCTGTACCTTAACCTGTTAAGCCCCGCGCGACACCGATTCGGAGTCAAACAATAGAAAATCAATTGTGTCTCATTAGCTGTCCTTGACCAATTAAAAGGAAAAACGGAAACCTTATAGGATCACTCGTCTGTTTGTCTGTCCATCTGTCACAGTCCATTTGCTCCGAATCTACTAGACAATTATGTTAAATTTGGTGCACATATGAATTTCTGTGCCCCAAATACGAACGTGTAACTTTTATAAATTAATTTTGAATATGGGGTTCAAATTGGGGGAAAAATAAGAAAATTAAAAAATAAAGTTAGGTATGCAAACTTTACCGCGTGACATATGAAATGCAAAACTTATTATGAGGATTTTTATTTTTTTTTTATTTTAAAATAATTCGTTTTTGAGGCGTTAAAGAAACTAGATGAAAAATTATTCGTCCCCTTATCTCCGAAATAGCTGAGTCTTTATTAACAACTGCGCGCGCATCGATAGCGCGGCGCGCGGTAAAAACAAAACCAGTGCGCCATTTTCCATAAATATTTGTTTTATTTTTCTTTGTGTGGTTAATTATTATCAAAAGTTTCGACGTAGTTTTGACCCCGCCGGAAACACTAGTCGAGGCACGAAACGCGAGTGATAACTGTTGCCACCAAAATCTAGAGTTAAATACCTAGCAGCCTACGAAACTAACAATCCGGTCATGATCCAGCTTGTCCCACCTTGCTGTCCTCCCCCGAGCGACGCCCTTAGCCGAGGTTCGTACTCCACAGGGGGTGCCTTTAGCGTGTAGTTGAGCCCCTGGAGGCTTTGAGTTAGCTTAAGGCAGCCATAGGATAGTCTGAATAAGTAGTCATGACCTCTCAATGTCAACTACGAGATGCCAACAATAAGAAAAAACTAAAATGCTGTTTTTTTCCTCGCAAGTGTGTTAAAAAATAGTCGTATGAAACGCGTGTGCATTGATCACTACACACTCGTCTCCCTTATCGTCAATAATACCGCTTCGGGTATAATGACCCACATAGCACACTTGTATCATAATGTACTATTAATGTATTTAATATATGTTTATAGTGATGTTCAGAGGCTAGCCCTGGTCTTAAAGCTTATGATCGCTTACTACTGTTAGCGTTGTTAAGGTAGGTGGCTTCCGACTATGAATGTCCCCTGAACATCACTATGTATTAAATACATTACAAATACAATAAAAAAAAATTGTTCATGACTTTGTCCTTTAAGTATTGAATAATAATTTATTTAAAATTTCGTAAATAACACCCTCACTGCTATAATACGCCAATGCGATGTTACAAGAGTATAATAAAAATTCGTAATACTTATATTCATTAACGAAAATGACAATAAATTGGCCTCTAAACATTTTCAATGCACTTCAGTGCTACTTCTGTGAACCTCTTCAGGCTGCACTGAAATGTATCTACCACCACAGAAATAATATTTAATAATCTTATGGCTCGTGACAAGGGGGCAAACTTATTACGGTTTGGCCTAGAGCATGGCTCCCCTGCCGGGGTCGTGGGAAAGTCCGGAAGGGATACCGAGGCCCCTGGCAACACAGGCAATGGAAGGAACACGGGTGGGTTTTAGTCAGTAAGAGTCTGACACACTCTCCCGCTCTGGGCGGAGCGGGAGAGTGTTTGATAATTTCCCACCTAAAAAGAAAAAAAGAAGAGCATGGCTCCAGTAGCTTAGGCGTGGGCGACGCGCGCCCCAGCTCTGTCATCAGTTCGGGATGGTGCAGCTAGCCGCGCAGCACCCGAAACACGAAGCTACAAAGAGTGACGTCCCTCCGCACCGTCAGCCTACTGTACCCTGATAATCCCTATTACGAAGTGACTGGGGTACAAAAGCGAGAAAAAGGGATAAACGCCGTACCGCTTAAAATACCGAAACTGAGTGAATTTGTTATAGATTCTTTTCACCATGACACTGTATTTAGCCTCATGGGGGTCCCAAACGTATTTATTGAAATTATTTATGTATTTATTGAAAGTTGTGATAGTACTCGTTTCAAGACGGCTCCTCATCAGGGCATTGTACATGATTTTAACCACTGCCGTATTTTGAAAGTCCTTGCACTGTCTGAGGATAAACCCAAGATTACGGTAGGACTTGCCGCATATATCTAAGATGTGCCCACGAAACATCAATTTCAGAACCATCTGAACCCCAAGTCCCGCAAATGTGTGACTTGTGACATGACCGCAGCTTCCATCTCATACTGATGCAGCAGAGGTTCCCGCGCGCGACTGTTGCTCATCATACCGCACTTGGATGTGTTAAAACCTAACCTGTTATCTATGCTCCATTGCATTATCCTATCAACATCCTGTTGAAGCTGTCCACTGTCCGAAGTATTAGCTTCCGACAGAAACAACTTGAGGTCGTCTGCGCATAGCAAACATTTCGCCTCCTTTACGACTTCAGGTAGATCAATATAGCACCCTCTTAAATTTAATATGACGTCATATAGCCTATAAGCAGCGGACAATGAAGACGCTTCCAACGATTTGTCAAATTATGATAACTAGTATAGAAGTTTTGAGGGAACATATGAACACGCATACAAACATTCCCATACACATACGAGTACATACCGGTCAGAATCTTAACCCTCCTTATTGCTTAGGCGTAGTCGGGTAAAAAGAAAAGAAAACTATAGACCATCAATTTGTATTGCACCTATAGTGGTTAACACCAAACGCCTGTCGGACGTTGAGTAGCAATATTATACCTCTGGTTAACCTGTTGCATTGATGTCCCGACTGCAATGCGTTGATAATGTTTCATTGTTACGACTATGAATAGCTTTTGTATGCCCTGGTACATTGTAAGTTTGAATTGAATAGTTAATAAATGTTTTGCTTTACTCACATTTGTTTATTCCGAAAATTGTTTCAAGATATTCACAGTAGCAACGGTATATTTCTCTTCATAATAATAATAGAAAAAAAACTTATGAGCTTATAAAAGGGCATTAATTATTTGATGAAATTAGTTTCTTTAAACATTATCCCCATGATTGGCTATGTATTTTTGTTTTTAAATAAAAGGTAATGATTTTATTGCTTTCTTGGAAATGTTATGTAAAAATATACAAAAAAATATATATCCCAAGTAGTCGCGGGACCCGTGTTCGTCCTCGGGGACTTCAATGCCAAGAATTTGGCTTGGGGTTCCCGGTTAACAGACACACGGGGCAGGATGGTGGAGGACTGGGCTCTGGAGACAGGCCTGGTCCTAAACCGGGGTTCTGTCCCCACGTGTGTGTGGAAGCGGGGTGAATCAGTGGTGGACATCTCGTTCGCCAGCCCCGCTCTGTCGCCGCGTGTAGTTGACTGGCGCGTCATGGACGGGGTGGAGACCTATTCCGATCACCGGTATATCCGGTTCGACGTCTCCGCCCAGACCTCGGACGCGCCGGTCCGACGGGCCACGAGTGGTCCGCGGTGGGCGCTGAAGCAGCTGGACTGGGAGCTCCTCCTGGAAGCCTCGATCGTGCAGGCCTGGGTGTCACCACCGGACAGGCCTGCCGACATCAACGACGAGGCGGAGTGGTTCCGGGAGGCCATGTCCGACATATGTGACGTGGCAATGCCCCGGATCCAGCCTGGACGTGCCTCACGCCAGCGCACTGCGTGCGTGGCTGCGCGACGCCGGTACACCAGGCACCGCAGGCTCCGTATCAAACCTCCGGATACGGAAGCCATTCAGGCGGAGCTGTACGAGGGGTACAGAGCGGCGAAAACCGCCCTCCAAGCGAAGATCCTGCGGGCCAGGGGTTTGGCCCGCGAGGAGTCGCTGGGGACTCTGGACAGGGACTTGTGTGGACGCCCGTACAAGGTGGTACGGGATAAACTCCGCCCATGGGCTCCCCCGCTGACGCAGAGTTTCCGGCCCCAGCTTGTGGAGGACGTGGTGAGCGCTCTGTTCCCTTCGCGGGGGAATACACCTCCCCGCCCATGTGTCCACCTACTGCGGTGCCCGATGCGGACCACACCGGCGACGACGACGACGAAGACGATGCTCCGGAGGTGACCGAGGTAGAAATGAGAGCGGCGGCACGCAGGCTTAATGCCAAAAATACCGCCCCAGGACCCGACGGCTTACCTGGGAAGGCCTGGGTTCTGGCCTTGGAGACTCTCGGGCCTCGACTTAGGGGGCTCCTAAGCGCATGCATGGAGAGGGGCCAGTACCCGCTTCGTTGGAAGACGGGGAAACTGGTCCTCATAAAGAAGGCAGGGCGCCCTGCGGACTCTCCGTCCGCTTATCGGCCCATCGTGCTGCTCGACGAGGTGGGCAAGCTCTTTGAAACAGTCATTGCAGACCGCCTCGTCGGCCAGCTGGTGCGGGTGGGCCGGATTTTGCGGAGAGTCAGTTTGGTTTCTGAAACTGACTCTCCGCAGTTTGGTTTCCGCAGGGGGCGCTCTACGGTGGACGCCATTATACGCGTGTGAGCCCTGACGACGGGGAATGCTGTTGCCCAGGGTGGGGTCGTCTTGGCAGTGTCTTTAGACATCGCCAATGCCTTTAATACCCTGCCCTGGAGTTGCATCAGGGAGGCACTCCGGTACCACCGGATGCCGACCTACCTCTGTCATGTGGTCGAGGCCTATCTGACGGACAGGGCCGTCATCTACCCCGGTCACCAGGGAATGTGGAACCGGCAAGAGATTTCGTGCGGTGTCCCACAGGGATCGGTCCTGGGGCCGCATCTGTGGGACATAGGACTGGGTGCTGCGCGCCGACCTCCCTAGCGGCGTCAGCGTAATGTACTACGCTGATGACACGTTGGTCCTGGCGCAGGGGAGGTCGCACCAGGCGGCGGTTGCAGTGGCGGCACGCGGGGTTGCGACAATCGTCGAAAGGATCCGGCAATTGGGACTCGAGGTGGCCCTGCACAAGTCCGAGGCCATGTATTTTCATGCTCCTCGGAACGCGCCACTGTTGGGGTCCCAAAGAGGTGAGATAATACAACATGCTGATTACAGGTGCAAAACTTCCCAACGTACGATGACCGACTTTTTATGTTTGAGGCGCCCTATCTGGGTAGGGTTCTCGATATGCATTAATGAAGCTTGTTGCGATTCTAAAGTCACTTGCACACATTGCATTCGTCGCTGTTTTATTGCTTAAAATCTCATTAGTTATCGATTCAATAAAGTTATGCCTAAGATAAACGTCGATTAACTGTCACTGCGTTTCTGAATACGCAACAAATGAACAAACCGTTCGATAACTATAAAACCGATAACTAGTTCCTTAGTTGCCGTTAGATGGGTCTGTTTATGAGATCGCGTCTAAAATTGATTTTATTATTTTAATTCATCTTTATTAATAGTTTTATTTATAATAATATTTTTTTCGAGGGTAAATAAGTGGCTGTTATTTATGGGCGGATGTATGATCGACATCATTGCCAATAAAAAAAAATTGTTGTCTGAAAAGTCGGTTTACGGACGATAATTTTACGTGATAACGAGAGAGATGCGTCACAAGCCGAACGCTTAAGCCGATCGTGCCTCTCTATCGCTAGTTCCGCGCTCTCGCTTGCACGCTCGGCTCAGGCGGAACGTGACACTTTTTCGTGCGTGCAGCCGGCGTTCATCGATTTATCAGACGTTATCACGTCAAAAAAGTTTCACTTCATTGTTTTTGTTTCGGGTGTTTTTGCTCTGCCGTTTGATTTTAAAAACCCAGGACCTCTGTTGAGCTCATGCTCAGCAGAGGTCCTGGGTTAAATTCCCGGTTCGCTAGAATGACTTTCGTTACGTTGTTAGGATGGCGGACTACTCGAATGTGTGACGTAACCGCATGGTGCACTACCTATCTCATTTTGACGACAGGAAATTCTATTCGACGCTTGAAATGTTGCCGCTTTGTGTACGCTGTGGTGCATGGTGATTATTTTGAGAGAAACTAATTTCACAACACAGCCAAGATATCAAAGGATTATAAAAAAATGTATGGAGGATTTCATTTTTATAAAGGAGAATGCCCAAAAAGCTTATATGTACTATCGTACATATAAGCTTTTACGGAGGAGTCGATCATAATATTTACTGTACATCTAGATAGTTACGGTTTTTATTTAATAATGTCTTTTATTTATTATAAATTGTCTTTTATTTAATTTTTATTCCCCTGGTGGGATTTATGTGTGTCCGTGGCACCACAGCGGGCCCTATCAGAATACTAGCGCTGCGGTATTATTTTTTAAATATCGCAGCATTATGCTGAGATTTTTGGCGTCGTGCTAGTCGATTTTATTGATTTTCTTTGTTGTTTTTTGTTTATTCGAACAAATAAGTTCAAATCTTGTTAGTTTTAAATGCTCCTTTTTACTTTTTGTATTTCGTGTAAATAAAATATTTTTCTTTTTTTATTTTCTTTCTTTATATATATTTTTTTAATAAACGCTGGATTTTTTTAGGGTATTCCCGGTTACAAAAATTATGTAAAGGAAAATTCTATAGCAGCTAATATCATTCCCATGAAAGTATGAGGTACCTTTGCATATTTAATAGCTGTGTGTATAGCGTTTTATTAAAAGTGGCAATATACAGTCACAAGTACCAATAAGTATAGGTGCACGTAACAACTTTTAAATATGATTTTCTACCCTTTTTTAGGCTTCCCTATTCAACAAGGAACCCTTATAGTTTCGCCATGTCCGTCTGTCTGCCCCGGCTTAGCTCAGAGACTCTTATTACTAAAAAGCTGTAATTTGGCATAGGTATACATGTTAATCACGCCGACAACAAAACAAAATCAAAACAAAATCTTGAAATTTTGTAGGGTAGGTTAATACAATAATTGTTACACGTGAAATGGGGATGATATATTTTTTTTATCATCTACCCCATGGTGCCATTTTTCGATTCAGGGATCCGTTTGCGTAATATGAAGCTTTAAAGAGCCAATTTTTGGGAATGTGAAAAAAATCATGGCAGTAGTATACAATATGTAACAAAAACCCTGTTGTTCCTTTTAGGAACGTATACATTTACCTATAAGCAGAACATTGATGAAATTATAATTTAAAAAAATTAAGCATTGGCTAGTCGAGAGGTCAAAATCAAATAACTATTAAAATCGACACATTCAATAAAATGTTTAGAGTATCTGATTTTACAATTACATCTATATTTCGCTAAATAGCCTACTAGCTACTAGCGGCTTTCTTTGAATGCGACAAAAGGTGCCGCCAAAAACATCCGCCGCGCATGTCGGCGGGTCGGTACCACGTGCCTACCTACCCCGCCGCCCCGCACAGCTTTCTTCCGAGTGGATGTTATTGTTGACCTACGTGACTAGTGCCTAGTGACTTGTGTTTTGTTTACGTAAACGTTGACAATGTCTTATTCTAACGTAGAATATTTTAATATGTTGATGTCTCTTCGGAAATGTGACTGCAATTATGCAGAAGCACGCAGACTCTACCAAGAACGTTTTGCGAACTAATGATCGCAAAACGTTCGACCGTCGGCTATGGCATTCCAACGTTTGCACATACGTACGTTCAATACCGTCAATGTGCACGGGCGAGACCTGACATCGAGCTGACGCAGGCAGACCGAGGACTCGAGACAGAAGTCTTGGACTTGTTTGAGCACGATCCAACGCGAAGTACACGCTCAGTGGGACACGAACTCGGAGTAAACCTTATGCGCGTTAGGAGAGTACTCAAAGAAGATGGCCAGCACGCATTTCACTATTGTCGCGTCCAGTCACTACTTCCCTCCGACTATGAGCCAAGAAGTGTAGAGGTACAAGGTGGTCATATCGAACAGCAACTCCGTGGCCGTCAAGTAGATATCATAATAAATTAATGCATTAAAATGTAAATAGGTACATCAGGTTTTATGTGACAGACGCGGCGAATTTGTTTTTTTTAACGTAATGAAGTGTTAAATTTAGTTTTACAATTTACAATTATCAATTGTGCTTAAAAATACTGTGTAAACCAAGATTTTCAAAGATTAATTCGCTAAAGTGATACTGATAAACAACAGCTGACAAGGTCACGAACTTGTGTAGAAAAATAGGTAGATAATCGGCGGCGCGGCGGCACCGATCAAAGAGAGGGCGGGAACGTTCTATCTACTTCTGGTTTCGCGTCATCGCTTCATGCAGAATTGCTGAGGTAACAAATCGATTAAACATTACAAATATTAACAATTAAATTTTTTTTTTATTTTTTTTATTGAACAGTTTTTTATAAATGACTTGCTTTGTCGCTTAGTAAACCGGTAGAAGGATCAACAGGGTTTTTGTTACATATTGTATACAAGGTCTCGTTTTGCATCCTCGTCAAATTCAAGGAGGTAACTATGCAAATGATTCTCGACACGAATCAATAATAAAATAAGTAGGTCTTTTTTTTCTCGTATTCGGAAATCGGCATGTGTGGGGCATGCATGTTAAAACGCAGCTCATGTGTTACCTCACTGTAACTGCCCTTTTACACACACTACCGCTTACGCAACGGGGTGATTCTGTTCTGTGAAAGTGGTGTATTCTAGAATACTGTCAAACTTAAATAACTAAAAAAACAAGTATGTATTAATTATTGAGCAGGTATCGTAATTTTATTTGATTATTCTCTTTCTATTCTAGTCTTACATAGCAGCCTTCTGAAATTTGACGAGGATGCAAAACGACACCTTGTATAACGATATTAAAAGAAAAACTATCACAGCTACGTAGGCTTTAAAACTTTACAAGATAACGAGTAACAGTGGACCAACTTATATTTGCAGTTGGAGAATTGACCATGATGTATATCGATGTAAGGGAGAACATTGTATTTCACACAATGTTAAGTTTGTTTTTGGGATAGATTCATCCCAACTACGGAACTCTTCGTTTTGCGTGGTCCGACATACACTGTATTAATTGTAACTTTGTGTTATTACGAACATAGTGTTTTGGAACCCGTACTATTATGACATTTATCTCAAACTGGCATTTATCTCACTAGGATTTATCTCAAACTGGCAATCGTTGTTCCACGAGAAAATCGCTTTTGAATTTTGCAAGGTAATTAGTAAAGTAACTTATAGGCTCTTGACTGTATCTACTTGTATCTACACATATTTTTTTAATTAAAGCAACTAACATCATAAACGTCCATAGTTAAAACTAGTCATACGCCTGCAATATGGTTTAGATTGTACTACATACTCTGAGGATCAAATCTACCCGTCATCAATGTATTTAAGATCCGTGGTCGGAGGTCAAACCTATTCAATTGTCACTTCACGCTCAATAAAGACGACATTTAAAACGAAATTAGCAACACGGCTGACATATTCGTGTAATCACTTAGTCCAGACTAAGTGACGTGATTACACGAATATGTCAGCCGTGTGCGAACCTGGGTTCGCACCTGTCGCTGCCAGCCGTGGTCGATTCCATGGTCGGCAGCGAGGTGTCCTGGGTCGAGGTGGTATCCATCTGGGAAACAGTCATGTCGCAGAAGGAAGCTGCGGATAAGGAGCGGGAGATCTCTTTCACTCACCCACCCCACCCACGCTTCTCTCGCAGCAGGCGCACCGGCCGTCAGCGGAGGGTGGACTACGCCCTCCAGCCAGCCCCCCTAAATGGGTCCAGGGGCGACGGAATCAGGGACATCCGTCACCCCGCACATAGCAGGACCCGAGGTGGAGGCGTGTAGTGTTCCACGCGTGCCCCTATTGGACGTCGCGGGGGAGTTCTACACCTCATTCCCCGCGCGAGCCTGACGTGGCCGGCAATGGCGGCACCAGCCGGGGATCGCGGAAGTCGCACTAGATCCCATGATCCCCGGTGCAAGTGTGGGAGGGGAACACCGGAGTGGTTTTTAGTCAGTAAGAGTCTGACAAACCCCTCCGCCCGCCCCAGGGCGGGAGGACATCCATGAGGATTTTCCAACCCGGAACAAAAAAATAAACAAAAATAATTAATAAATTAAAAAACATGCCTGCCTTGTCAAAAAGTGAATTACAAATATTGAACCAAAAGATTATAAATGTATAATGCTCAAAAGATTTAAAGGTTTTCAGTTTTCCACTTTTGGGCATATTTAGCTTGTTTATAATCTTTTAGTTCAATATTTGTAATTCTGTTTTTGACAAGGCAGGCGTGTTTTTTTTATTTATTAATTATTTATTTTTTATTTCATACCTTTCAGTGATAAAACGATATTTTTCATTTTTTGGAAATCGATATCGCGCATGTAATAACGCGAGACTATATTTATTTTGGTTTTTAATTGTATTTAAGATCTCTGAGGCGATTTAGTTCTGGCCTGTTATATATTTTTGTTATGTACTAAGCAAGCTCTAGACGATAATTTATTGTATACGTAGTCAAATTTACTAATTTTAGAACCATGGCTCACCTATTATATTTTTTAAAATGTTCACCAGCCTATGTTACCCGGGATAACGCAACGCTTCTAACGATACCACATACATTGATATCGCTTAAGCCGTTTAGAGGTTAAGGAATAAAGAAACTCACAAACACATGAACCCTGAAAACATAACACTCCCTTTTTGGGCAGTCGTGTAAAAAGGTTTGCACAAAAGGGTTTTTTTTCCACGCACTCGATTTTCAACACTCTGCTCAGCGGTAGTGGAAAATCCGTCAGTTTTCTTGACGCGCTGGGATGTGCTCTGTTGGATTCTCAATGCTCGGCACAATACAGAGAGTTGAAAACGTCACGTAATGAAACCACCCGTCCGATGCTGGGCTTATACCTCACCAAGACTACCATCACGTTAGAAGACTTGCTAAATAACGATACCAAAGTTATGAGAGAGTGTATTTATGTATAGTCGGCCTTATAATTATTGTTCTAAAGTTCGTTTTTTAATCCCAGATAGTAATTTGAGATTTCAAATCTTTGTTGTTTGTTTTTCTATTTGGAATTTGGCATTTAGCATAACAGCATAATCAACCTATAACGTCCCACTGCTGGGACACAGGCCTCCTCTCTGTTAGAGGGAGTGGGCCGTAATCTACCACGCGGGTCCAGCGCGGGTTGGTAGATGTCACACATGTGATATTTGAAATCTGCACCTGTCAAATCTGAAATTAAAAAACGAACTTTATACGTATACTCTAAGGTTGAATGTCACTTGTAGTTGCACGTCATGAAACGACCAGTGAGCTGTCAATAGGGCAATCCTAAGCATTAGGTGGAGGTTCACTTCCACGGTGTAGATCCATTTTCAGTATAGACCGGCCTGGTCTATTTTTCCTTTAAGACCAATGTGACGGCAGCCTAAACATTAGTGAAGTTTCAATTTATTTGGAGTTTTAGTCAAAAGAGAAAGAAATTATGAGGACAACTATACCTACCAATTTATCACCATCAAGAGTATTTTTAAGTTCAGTCAACTATAGATAAATAAAATCAACGTAAATATACGACCTTGCTCTTTAAGCTATATCTGTATTGTGATCTACTTCCATCTTCATCGTATCGATGATTCTCTTTTATTAATTTTATATAAGGTGTGACCAGAAATTCGGCTACTTCGACAGCGTCAGCGTTGGCCTCGCAAAGGCACGACAAGAAGTGAGGCATAGTTTGTGATGTGGCTCATCGGAGTACCTCCACCTGACCAAGTTGTGCCTGCAGTGACCCACCGGGCTTATTAGAGAGAGTTTTCTAGCAGGCCTAGCATCACGTTTTATCTTGCTATTCTACTGTGGAATAGAAATCGCTTTTCTACCCAAAATTACTGTCTACACGGAAATGCCATTTTTGTCGACTCTTCCGTTAAAAACGCTTCTCTACGGTTCTTGTGCTACGCCTGCTGGTAGGCCATTGTAGTTGGTGGCCCGCTGGGAGCTTCCCCCCCCCGACCCTTGCTCGACGAAGTGCCAGCCTTCGCCGTAGATGAGCCCGCAGCTTTAATTTCCCCGAATAATAATAATTATCCAGTTCTGATCGAGCCTGTCCCACCTTGCTGTCCTCCCCCCAGCGACGCCCTAAATCGAGTTTCGTACCCCACAGGGGGTGTCCTTAGCGTGCAGTCGAGTGCCCCTGACTGGAGGCTTTGAGTCCGCTTAAGGCAGCCACAGGATAGTCCGGAATGTCCGGATGAGTAGTCATGACCTCTCAAGGTCAACTTTAATTATTGTTCACGTACTATTTTGGTTGACTTTTGTTTCAATAATAACTAGACACATTGAACTTCGACATCACATGAGTAAATGTAAAGTCAATAGCTACGGTACACATTTAATTTTGCTTTTAAACTAGATATTCTATTTCTGTTAAATCTTCCAAGTTCCAATCTCTTCCGTGATATTAATTAATCATACGGACGGGAATACAGAGCAGAGAATTTCATTTTCTATTCGAGCAAAATCTACTGAATTAATAATATCAGTAGTCGTAAAATATTCACATCCATAATAATATTATAAATATGTCTATATAGACATTCAAAGCTGTGAACTCGTCGAATTCTTTTTTTTGCGTCCAACTGTTGGCCGCAAAATGCACGTACACTTGCAACTTAACACAATGACAGCACAATGACGTGACGCGAGTGTACACTGAAAAAAATGAAACGATACTTTTTACTGTTGTTGTACAGTAAAAAAAAAAGGTTCAGGAAACTTATTTTTAATTTAAAATTATTGATTACTGACAGTACACAGAAATGGGCAAAAACAGTAAAGAGCTAAACAGTTATTTCAATTGGATGAACATTAAAGTTTATTGAAACAAACAGTTTCTTTTAAGTATTGCTTATTTAGAGCTTAAGAGATGCACAGTAAAATCTACTGTTATAACTCAACTGTTTTTTTTTCAATTAGTTTTACTTCTTTGGATAATCGATTTTTACTGACCAAAGCGGTGAATATTACCGAAAAATCGATTGGGTTTACCGATTTTTTTTTTCAGTGTTAGACGTAGCTGTCACGCACACCAAGCTTCTTAAAGTTGGCCTGTTTGTTTTAGTTCTTTTGCAGCGCGACACTCTGTCTAGACATATAAATAATTAATTAATTAAAGAATATATAGTCTTTTTTCTAGACCTAGGTCTAGAAAAAAGATTCGACCCACGATATCGCTCTTTTATAGGTTAGGCAAGCTATCAGTAAACGTTTTTAACTTTGCTTGTTTTACAATGTTAAATAATTAAAGGTAATTTATAAGTATTTTTTTTTTATGTGTTTATAAGGTAATTTTTCAATCTAATTATACTAATATAAAAGGAAATAATTAAGTAATAATAATTTGGAATGCATGCTAATTTAGGATGATAAGGGCAGGCGAATGATAATTGCAATGCTTTTAAAAGGCTGCTAAGTCATAAGTACTATCTTAACATAACACCAATATTGTACACTTAGTTTGCAATAAACGTTTTTTACTTTGACTTTGACAAAGTTTCTTTATCGTCTAAAAATACGCTCGTATAGTTATATTTTAATGACCGTCGTTACGTGGAGACTCACCGATAAAACAGTGACGGCAGTGTGGCGGCCATCTACATCGCTACAGGCGAACTACGTAGGTGTCACACTGACTGCATCCTGCATCGCGCAAGCAGAGTTTACCGCGCAACTAGCATATATACAACATCCCGACATCAACCGTCGGGCAGTTGCCCACCAGACACGACACCCGTCTGGTCGGAGGTTCCTCCCTTTTCTATGGAGGATGAATGAACTTTACACCCTGTTCCTCATGCCTCTATACTGGTGACCCCGAATATGAACGTCAGCGCAGCCTTCGTGCAACTACTTCAGCGTGACGTCATCATCATCACTTCCTCAAGCTTTCGAGCGGCGAGTCACACAGCCAGCCAGCACCCACGGCTTCAACGGGTATCCTGACCACCAGCATGCAGCGACCGCGCATACCTGCTCATCACCCTAAGATTCATCAGCAACCTTGGCACAGCACACTGTACTTTCGGCCGGTCAACAAGCAGAGCTCTTCAACGCTCTCCTGGTCAACGCCAGCAGTCAGCCCTCAACCCGGCGCTGTACCACATCCGACTCACTGGAGTATAACGCAGCGCCACACACAGTTCCGACCACTGCGAACTATGCGACAACTGGTTCCGACCCACTGGAACCATCTGGCACTGGCAAGCATTGCAAGATACACGACTCGGCCCACTATCGACCTCCAGTCTCCGGAGGGGAGTGATGTGTCGGCCATCTACATCGCCACATGCGAACTACGTATCACACTGACGTCACACAAAATCCTGCATCGCGCAAGCAGTGTTTACCGCGCAACTATAGCATATATACAACATCCCGACATCAACCGTCGGGCAGTTGCCCACCAGACACGACACCCGTCTGGTCGGAGGATCCTTCCTTTTCTATTGAGGATGAGTGAACTTTACACCCTGTTCCTCATGCCTCTATAGCAGTTAACAACGTAACAATTATATCGTTGGTCTAGTGGTCGCAAACGCTGCTGCTGAGCATGAGGTCTTGAGTTCGATTCCCGGGTCGGGCAAAGTGTTTTTTTTGGGGCAAAGTGGGTTTTTTCATCTGGTATTTCTTAACGCTTAGACAAGGTGTTGAAGGAATGAAATGAATCAAAATGATTATTGGCACAAATACACTGCCTTGGGGCATCCCCTCCGTGATATTGAATTTACTGGCAAAATAAAAGTTTAAGTAAGCAGTCCTGTTTCCACTTTCGTCATCGTAAACATTGGTGAGGGCTCTGAAAATCAAGAGAGACCATGCTAAAACTTCGAGCTACACACCCAAAATAAACAAAGTTACTTACTCCATTTTAGACATCATTGCAGCACAGCTGCTTATTCTATCAATTAATCTACAGACGCGGCAAGTATTCGTCATTAAGTTCGTTCTAATGCAACTTTATTTCCTCTTCATAATGCACATGATGCCCTCACAACGAGACATGAATAACCAACAACCCAAACACCCAAATGTTCCAACTCCCCCAAATTGTACTCCAAAATTTTATTCCATCCAAATCTCATCCTAATCCTCCCATTTTCTCCTTAATAACGCTTAAACGCATGTCAAGGATCATAATCAAAACATACACGTCCACAAGGTTACATCCATCGCAAAATCTATTAATATCGAAAATAGGACGGGCGTATACCGCATCTGTATTGCATGACGTTCAATGAATGAAGTAGTGGGTTAAAAATAGGCACCGTGTGCAGGGATTAAACCTGAATGGGACACACCCCCCCGCCACGGCCGCTTGGAAAATAGGGCACTGTGTCATCGGTGACGTCGCACTATGACGTCAGGACGCATCCCAGGTGAAGCAGGGAAATAGGTCAGTGTGTACGTCAGACGCGTATGATTTTGTAAGTGGTGTTATAGGATTGTTTGTATTTGATGTACGTCAGCTGGTGATGAATTGAGAAATAGGTATAGGTTCGTAGGTAGAATATTCTTTTCAGAATTAACCATACCTACTCGTACTTGGGTAAACTACTAAGTTACTGACAAAAAACTTAAATAGAGGATAGTAGCATTAGTAGTAATAGCATTATAGTGAAACTGGTTTTTAAAATCGTTAGAGGCGATAAATCAATCTTCAAATAACTTTTATATGAGGAATTAAAATTTTGGTATTGTAAGTAATATGTAGCAGGCGCTTTACTTTGTGTAAATTATTTCATAACTAATGCTCTCAAAACAGTGAAGGAAAACATCGTGAGGAAACCGGCATGTCCTAGAACCAAAAATTCGAAGACATGTGACGTCTACCAACACACTCTGGGCCCGCGTGGTGGATTACGGCCCACTCCCTCTCACAGAGAGGCCTGTGTCCCAGCCGTGGGAACATTATAGGCTGATTATGTTAGTAATATGTTGAAATTCCATATTATTCTTCGAATAAAAATTGTCTGACGATTGAAAAATCGGCCCTTCGTCTTGCATCTTTGATGGGGTTGGGCTGCGTGCATTTTTTTTGTCGATTTTCCGTGTCCTCAAATTACTTTTAAATATATTTGAATTGTTGTTGTAATATAACTTCTTGCACCGTTATTCCAACTTATCCTTTACTCAGTATGCGGCTAGTTCGTCATACTTAATTCAAAATGAAATAGCCTTGAGATAAGAGTTTTTATTCTCAATTCATTTCTATACAGCGAGACAAGTTAGGCACGTGCTGCGCATTTTAAAAGCGCATGTGCATTTTTCTTAACTACTGACATGTAGGTGAAACAAATATTAAAATTAATGGCAGTTGAAAGTCATTGATACATTTATTATAAAAAATATAAACTAAATAATTTGATTGCGAAGGTCATTTTCTTAGTACCGTATTTGGAGAAACTTGTAGGATCTTAACATGGCCTTAGAACTCTTTATGGTAGGTTACCTAATCTCTAAGGTACAGTCAGGAACATTTATGTATTATTTATGTAAATGTCAAAGAAAAACATTTGTGATTTAATATGCCGCACAATTTAAGTTGGTAGTCCCTTTGCTTAACAATTAATTTCCCAGACTTTACTATTGCGTAAACTTTGATCGAGAATGTAATTATTAAACTTGTACGTAGAAATTTTTGGATCATTTACAGCTTTAATTTAGGTAAGAAACAAAAAAAAAAATATTTGACCCAGTTTCATGGAAATCAAGCTACTTCCTTAGGGCGCGTTCGTATGACATGAATTTCATCGCGTGTTGATCGTGTTCGAGCAGCCTTTGAATCGCGCACTCGTCCGGCAGTTCCCTGTATGCCTCTTGCCATAACGTATCCTTTGTATTATAAAGCTCTTGCTATTCGGGCGCTGCGGGCTTGATCATTAAGCAAATATATACGTTATGACAAGAGGCATAAAGTATAGTCTCTAATGAGACAGCGGCGCGTGCCGACAAAATCACGCTCGTGTCGCGCCCTTACGCTTCGTTAAAACTCAAACTCAAACACAACGCACAGGCAACGGAAGCAACACGGGTGGGATTTAGTCAGTAAGAGTCTGATACGCCCGCCCTCCTGCTCTGCCCAGAGCGGGGAGAAGTTGTTTGATAATTATCCCACCCAAAAAAAAATGTAGCACGTGGTCAATGGCGGCGCTAGAATATTTCAAATGAATGGTGATCGACATATTAAAATGAATCACTATTATTTTTAAGTTAGACAGTTTAATTAAAGAAAAAATATTATTTGCATTTATTATCTGCATCTGTTACTTACAATTTTTTTACATAATTTACATTTTTTGTTTATTCGGTGCCAACTATTCTTTTTCGACGCGAGGGCTTGTTTTTAATCAAAAATAGCATGCTAAAGGGGAATCCTAATCCTAACTCTCCTAATTATATCCATACTAATATTATAAATTCGAAAGTAACTCTGTCTGTCTGTCTGTTACCTTTTCACGTCTAAACTACTGAACGGATTTCGATAAAATTTGATAAGGAGATAGATGGCATCCTGGGGAAGGACATAGGCTACTTTTTGTCTTAAAACTAATCCTAAAGGTTCACCCCCTTTATGATTATTTTTGAGAGATATAGGGGACTAAAGCTTGAATGGGAAACTTTTTCATTTCTTAAGTTAGGGATATAAAAATTCAAATGTATGCTTTTAGTAAGAAATAAAAAATTACGTGTTTCAGCGTTTTCGTAAAACCAAGAGGGTAAAATAGAGGAAGTTTTTAAAATCCACACGATTAATGACATTTTATTTAATTTCCTCTTTTTAAAAGATTTAAGAAATTGGAATATAGTCAGAGTCAGTATCTTGGGGAATATTTATTTTAGTATTTATTTAATTAAAATCGGTCTACCCGCTTAAAACTAATTACAATTTAAAGTTATAAAATAACAGAGCTAATAAATGTAGGTATCACGCGGGAAGGTACTAAAGGGTCACCGAGGCCACTGGCAACACAGGCAACGGAAGGAATACGGGTGGGTTTTAGTCAGTAAGTGTCTGACACACCCTCCTGCTTTAATAAGGAAGCCGAGAGTTACTTGTTCTTCCCGGTCGTTGTGATCATTTTGCACTGGACTATACTTGGATACCTTTTGGTTACGGAGAGACTTTATTTACGAAAACAAGTTTAAAATTGTATCATCATAATCAGCCTATAATGTACCCACTGCTGGGACACAAGCCTGCTCATCGAGTCCCAATGCAGGTTGGTAGATGTTACATGTTTTCTAATTTTAGTTCCTAGGACATGCCGGTTTCCTCACGATGTTTTCCTTCACCGTTTTGAGGGCAGTGGTGATGTAATTATTTACACAAAGTACTGCACCTGGGTTCGAAACTACGACCTACAATTCGTAAGTCGGGGCCACTGGGCCACCACTGCTCTCGCTGATCAAAATTGTATAACTTAACTTTATATAAACAATGTTTTGCGTGCGTTATTGTGCACTAAGTACCTTAAACAGCTTTTATTTTTCACACCAAAAATAAAAGTGCTTTCCCAATAATAATTATGTTTGTGTCAATGATACTTAGTTGGAATTGCAGAATACGTGTGTTGACTCTGTTCCAGGTAATCAGGGAGTAACGTGGCAATATTTTGAGATTCACAAAAAGAAATGACGGAATACGCCTTTGCGCTTTTCCCTTGCGAAATTGTGTCGAAAGGGCGCGAAGGCGGAACGTTTTATGTAACTTGCGACCTTGTTCCCGAGAAACCGGGACGGTTGGCTGCCCCCGATATGCGATGGAATGGCTCTTCCTTATCCCATGTGTGATAGGATCAAAGGACCATTAACTATCTGTACTTAAAGTAGCACACTTTACTTTTACTGTATGATAAATGATTTTATTCCTGTAAGTAGGCTTGTACATGTCCATCATATTTTGAAAACTAGATGAGGTCGGCGTTTCCTATCTGCCTACTCTAAAAGGAAAGGCCGAAACAAACTCAGAGGTCACAGTCTCTTTCAAAGTCCAGACATAATCTTGTCGCGGGAAGGTACCAAAGGGTTACCGAGGCCCCTAGCAACACGGGCAACTGAAGGAATACGGATGGGTTTTAGTCAGTAAGAGTCTGACACACCCTCCCGCTCCGAGAGAGCGGGAGAAGTTATATGATGTTTTCCCACCCAAAAAAAAAAAGACATAATCTTGGTCAGATCATGTGAAGACCATGTAGATTGGTGACAGATTGAGTGGATCGGTTCAGTCAGTGCACGCATTTGTCAGTATTCGTGCAGGTCAACTCAGAACTTAAAGCGCTCAACGATTCGACGAACAATATCAAAGACAGGCCATTTGGGTAGGCCGCATAAATTCCTCAAACTTTTTGACAAGATTTTGGAGATAATAGGAAAGAGGGAAATAGGTAGTTAGTATTGTATTCGGCCGGTAAATATGGCACATTGAGTTTTAGAAAAAGTTCAGCCTTTTAAAACGCCGGCTCTGTCACTTAGCTTTTGACTTTCCTTTGCGAATTAAAGTAAGGGTTTCATGCAAATATGTAAATGATTCGTATGAAACGCTTGTTCTCGTTCGCTTATACGAAATTGAACATTAATCTTACAAAAAATAGGTTCACATTCTTAAATTTTTATTTCTGTTTGATTATAGTTTTCTATGTTTGAGTTGGTATATGGCTGACATATGGAAAATAATTTCATTTAATGTTTTGTTTTTCTTTGTTTTGTGATGTTGATGATGTTAAAGCCTTAGGAAGTGGTGAAGGGCGGGCGTTTTGGGGGAGTGTCTTATGTAATATTGACGTTCAAAAATGCTGATTCTCAGCCTAATGTTAATGAATGAAACGCTTACTTAGCTTAGCAAAGCAAAGTCAAAGTAGGGCCTTTTACCTTTATTGCAGTTTTTTTCTAAATTGCAATATTATCGCCTGGTTCCGGTACATGCCTTTTTGTGAGTAGTACCTTTCTATCTTTCCTATTTTTCGGGTATAAGGAGCTTAGGGACAGTGTAGGTACTATCAATTTAACTTGCACTTCGCTTAAAACAGATACCATGTATCCCCGATTTATGCAAGCGCCGGTTAACCCCTTTCCGCGGTCTCTTTTGGCTAGTTTCCAACCAATACGCCCCGATGTCATTTTACATTCAACTAGACATGGAAGGCGGATGATGTCGCCAGTCTGCATGTCTGTCTTAGCCTTTAGATTTGTGTTTTTGGTAAGTATTGATTTTCTTATAATAGAACATTATGTAATGCGGATACTTGAAACATTTCTATGATAACGTTAGGTATGCCGCTAGCAACGCTGGTGAAGAAGAGTAGCTCTATAACTTTTCATTTTACAAGTTATGGCTTTCCTAAATCATGGAAAAAAACCAGACAAGTGCGACTTGAACTCGCGTGGTAAGGGGTTCCGTTAAATGAATATGATAACATATTCATGTTTATTATCCCAAGAACAAACTTAACACTGTACTTGAAAAACCATATTCAAACGGCAATAATGTAAGTTTGCTCGCATAATATTGAGAGATTTACCAAGTCGATTTAACACCATAGAATTCTTACACATTTTCCTGTAATCTATAGGAAAAACTACTTTCTGTATTTTCAAAATTTTTGGTTCAATAGTTTCGGAGTTAAGGGGGGTTATTTTTTATCTATTTTCTTAAATAACTTTAAAACTGTGTATTTTAAAATTATAAAAATATTTGAGACTCTCACAACAAGTCCTTTCATTTGATATGTCACACGGTACAGTTTGAATAAAAAATAAAAAAATACCCCCAAAAGTTATCCTCATATTCTAAATTCATTCATTTACGTTACACGTTCGTGTTTGGGTCAGAGAAACTCATATGTGTAACAAGTTTCAACCTAATCGGTCCAGTTGATTCGCAGCAAATTGGCTGGGACAGACGGACAGACAGATAGACAGACACGAGTGATCGTATAAGGGTTCCGTTTTTCTTTAAGAGGTAAGGAACCCAAAAAAAATATCTAATTCTGCTTGAGCCTGATTTATACCTTTTATAAATGCTACCGGCAATAGTGGCCATACGTTTGTAGCCAATAGGCTATCGGAAACAACAAGTAGGTTAATGCTAATGAAAATATTCTTATAACAATAAAATCAAAATTAGAACTTGAGTATAACGTAGACGTTTATATTTATGACGTTAACACAACTCCCGTAAGATTGGCCAAAGTAAGAGAAAGTTACAAAACAACAAAAAGCAAGTTGCTGTCTTTTTATGTAATTATAACATTGTGCAGGACAAAATTTAATATTTGCACGCCATATAAAATGGTAGAATGTAACCATTATAGTTTTTAAGATCGTACATGATTGTAAACCTACATTCCGGCAAATAAATGGATGTGATTTGATTTGAAGTTCCAGAATACGAAAACACAAACCAATGACGCAAACGCAAATCCCTAAGAATGGCATTTCTTTCAAATTTTCTTTCAGATGTTACCCTTGTCTTCATAACGAGAAGTCAACAAAAAGAAAAAGGTACTAAAAAGTAGGTCATCTAGCTTATTTTAAAAAAAGAAAAAAAAGGCCTTCGTGAGGCTGCGCTACTTAATGTTTGCTCCATGCATACAGCAAGACTTGATGAGGTCGGCTGAAATGAGGTCTTGCTACAAAGATGGAGGCACCACAGAGCGGAAAAATGATGTAACAGCTTTCAGGGTACCGTGCCAAAAAGGTGCAGGGGATGCGAAGGTATCATGCATTAGGGAAGGTATGAGGCTCTTATGTAAGCAACATGGAAAAACTCGAGGTGTTTCATATTGCGATGTGCATATTTCTTGGATTCTGAACTTAAAAGGAAAACGGAAATTTGAAAAGGTAATTTGTTTGTCCATCTGTCACAGATACTTTTATTTAGGTAGGTGCCTACTCGTCGTGGTAATTTTTTTATTTCATTTCATCAGTTTGGTTTTTATCCTTCATTTATGTAAGAAAAAATTCTACATCTTTTTAAATAATAAGTGATAGACATCATTTGAATACTAGAAATAAAGGTAAAATAGATTAACCATTTTTCAGAGTATCTAAAGTACATACATCTTTTATGGGGTACTGTGTATATGTTACAACAAAATACCTTGTGATATATTGCAATTAAACGAAAGAAAATTTAAAACTCATATTAAAGTACACTTTTTAAATAAGCATATTACAAAATAGAGGATTATATCTAAGATAATAATGCTGGTCCAGCTCCATAGGATAATCTAGAGTCTAGCTAGTCAAAATCAAACTGGTTGCTATTTTAATTGTATAATTTATTATTTTTAAGACATTGATTTTACATTATGTTATTACTTTAACTCACACACTGACCTATTACTTTTTTTTTTTTTAGGAAAACGTATACTTTTACAATGTTTGCAAAATTGTGAGCATCATATCACGTAATTAATTTATCTGTCATTGCTTCATTTTTAATTCTTTTGACCTATTGTGGTATAGTAATTTAATGCTGTTAAGACGTTATTTAAGAAATTTTTAATAAATAATAAATATACTAGGTGCATCGTCTTCACATGTAATCATATAATTAATGTAGGTACCATATACAAAATCTTGTAAAACATTTTAAAAGAGTAACGGTGGAGTTTTAATTCGAAGTTATTATTATTCAGGCGTTCTTTAATAAACTACTTTTCATCTGTTAAATAATATCTTGATAGTAAAAACTTTAAGAATTTTTTTGCTTTACCGAAAATTATTCATCGGTTTTACCATGAACTAGGAGCATGAAGATCAGACTTGAAGCTTATCATTCGAAAATAACCGAATAGATGATACGTTTAAATTAGTGGTTATGCCTAAGTATGCCTACAAAAAAATCTGATAAGACAAAATAATTACAAATCACCTAAAAACTCACTTTTAAGCTAAAAACTTACTTCTAATAATCTGAGAATTCCGGCAATTTAATTACTAAAAAAGAAACCGTCTCGGCAATAAAACTATACAAGCTTCAATGTGTCTCGCATGATGGCTGGACTTTAAAAAAAATCATTTTTTATGATAATTAGAAATGATTAAAAGTATCGTTCAGGCTCGTGCAGACTGGGGCGATATCGGCCGCGATATCACGCTAGCCTTTAATCAATACTGTTCTTTTTATCTTTCTCCCCGTCCTGTAAATGAAACAATTTATTTGCTAGACTCATACACGATGAGGACTTGAGTGCGACTCGCTGCATAAAAAGGACTCGACCGCACAGAGACTCGAGCTCTCATATATTATAACATTCAAGAGCTCGTAGAGAATTTAGTTCTGTAGTCTTGGACCTGTTGTATTGAGTCGAGTCTTGTAATTCATCATTCGAGTCCGTTTAAATAGGACTTGAAGACTGGAGTTCTTTGCAACACTGGCTGTGCTCCGCCTATTGTCGGTTTTTCGACGAACACGTCGGTTCGAACACGAGACACGTCGGTTTTTTGGATTTGCATCGTAGCAACTACGTTCGAGGACAGTGGTCGTCGTAGGTTCGTCGTAACTCCTACACTTGACGCCGCGATGGACGACTTGCAGAGTGGCTCCGCTCGTTTAGCATACAGGCACCTTTATAAACCTCGAATGTTTTATTATACTAAATAACTTTTCATGCATAATAATTATCATAACTTATGTTGCATTTTCTTTATGCCGCACTAAAAGTCGTTAAAGATCAGTAAAGCCGTCTTTTTTACCTCGTTTTAAAGGTTCACCTTTAGTTTAGCACTTGAAAAAAAATATTTTTGCTCTTAAATAAAATATGAATGCAAACTGACGGGAGTATTTTAGGGTTGAAATCGTTTTGTAAGCTGGATAATAAAATTAGTCACGTAGCTGGGTATACATTCCTTACTAATTTGGTAGCTAAAAGTCTACCTATTAAACTGTTTACAAATACTCGTACATCTTTACCTTTACATAAAAAATAGTAACGAGGTCAAAACTCAACAAAACTCAAGTCAAACAAAAAAAAAAAACTGTACATTGAATATTATTGAAAAAAAAAGTTATTGCTATGACGCATGGGAACGAGTCATAACATAACATAACATCACGCCTTGTTTCCCGAAGGGTTGGGCAGAGGTGTACCTATAGTACACCCACATTGCGCCAGTTCTGTTTAAGTCCATGTAATAGGGGGCGAGCCTATTGCCATCAACCGGGAACGAGTCAGATGCGAAAATATAGTTTTTAGAATTTCTGTCCGTTTGTCTGTTTGTCTGGATGTATGTTCCAGATTGGCGCAAAACGGCTGATTAGATTTGGGTGCGATTTGGCACACAGATAGTTTATAACCTGGGCTAACACATATTGTACCTGGGTACTTTTAATTCCGGTGGTACGTTCCCGTGAGATATTTCCCGACATCAATGCGGGCGAACCCGTGAACAAAAGCTAGTTTAATATAAACTGATCATTATGATTGGTTGCTTTTATTTTGGTCAAACAATTGCAATAGTTTTCACAACAGATTTTAAATTATTATTTGCTGATAGGGGTCAGTTTATTTACTTGTTCAACACACGTTACAGCCTCCTAAATCTATTATTTTTGTTCCTTTCATACTAATATTATAAAGAGAAAATATGTGTTTTTTTGTTTGTTTGTTTGTAATGGATAAACTCAAAAATTTAGTTACTGGTCTTTCACCTATAGAAAGCTTTCAGCGAGTAACATGGGCAAGTAATAAGTAAGTAAGTAACAAGTAGGTATATTATTTTCAATAAAATTAGGGATCCCTACGAAAGTTACAATAATGTAATCCTAGGTTACAACAATTTGCCTATAAAAGCCATTATTTGGCGTGCGCTGCAAAAACTATTGCTGCTATATAAAATAATGTACAAAATATTTATAGTAGGTACTTATCATTACCTACAAAAAAGTCCGCGAGGCTATACGTCTAACTAATATAGTTAAGTCACAATAAGCGTTTTTTGTCAATTAAAACGCGGCTGGAATCGAAAGGCGATGACATTCGTATCATAATATTAATTCTTATCTAACTAAATAGTTTCATAATCAAGGTTGATTATGTACATGTAATATCCTTTTTAAATTATTCGGATCAGACCCTTCGTTTAGAAGTTACGACGGGTATAAAAATGCTAAAAGTAAGAAAAATGCCCCGGTGTGAACGAACAGCTATACGCTTAGCCTATTAGTTAGTTTCCTATGTACATAATATATTTTATTTTTTGTGGATTAATACAATAGGATTTACTACTTTTAATCCCAGTAGTTCGTGCCCGCGGGATATTTTCCGACTTCCATGTGGACGAGGCCGCGGGAAAAGTTAGTTATATGATGAAATGGGAGAAGACGATAATGTAGCGCGACTTTAGGCGACATTCTAGTCTCAATCAGTTATGGTTTGGGAGCCGCTTTCAGAATGATATATTTTTTTTCAATAATAATCGTAATTTACTTTGAAACGCAAACATAGATGGTTACACAAATGCTATTATGTAAAGTTATGACGTTATTAAAAAAAATAATTGTTGTAAGTTTTGAAGTGTTAAGACAATGAATAATTAAATACCTGTATTACCTGTATCGAATTCCAATATGAACATATATACCTACATAATGTTTTATGTTAACATTAAAGTCTCATTATCAATTAAAGTAAATTAGTAGTTTACCATACATTTTTATTTATTCGAAACGAATAATCATGAAATAAATATATTTCCATACGAATACCTATAGTAAAGTAGGTACCTACTTACCTAAAGTTATCTTTAATTTAATAATAATACCGTTTCTCCTAACACAGCAGAAAATTATTCCAAACTACGTAACTATTCGACAAAACCAGCAAAAACACGCGAACATCAGACAGTAGTAAAACCTTAATTCACAGAATGCACGCATCTCCATTCTCACATTTCTCACCCCTACAAAAGGCTGACATTGGCCTTTGCTACCACAATCAATACAACTTGTAAAATATACATTGTAAAGAAAACAGAGCGAATACTCACATTTGATAACACGAAACTCGAAGGTAACAACACTAGCACTAAGGAACAAAGCCGTGGGTACAAAATATTAATGTTATTGCAATAAAATATTAGGAATAAATTCTACTTGAAACTATCTAATGACGACTAGCGGCCGCCCATTTTGTTTTCTGTCAGTTATCACGTTGCCAGAGCAAAAAATACGTCGGAAAATTGTGAAGGCGTTCGGAAACCTTGTTGGGAAATTGGAGTGCGCGACAATGTTGAAACTTTTTATTTGCTTAGGAATAAACTCTGATATCACATTGTATGTTGTAGATTTATCGCAGTTTTGATTTTCTTAGGCATGTTTTGTAATATTAATGAAAGAGAAAATAATTTGCACATGTACTGTGATCTTGTTTAAAGAAAACCTTTTAGGCAGGTCTAATATTACATGATACTTAATTTATAATTGTAATTAGCAGTAGTTTGACTTTATTGCTTCAATTACCAATCTATCGTAAACCATGATTCTCGTGTATTCATATTAAAGTAAATAATAAAAATGAAATAATATTATTAACCTTTTTCCTAATTCAAAATTAGATACACATTTCTAACAAATCAATTAGCTTACTAAATTCTCGTAATATCTATTAGTATTAACGTATTTTTTTCACTTATAAAATAAATCAGTATCATAACTGTCAACTATAGACAATGGCATACTTATGCCTTTATCAACTGAACATACCTTATGAAAATGGTAGAGGAAACAACACACCTGAGAAAATATGCTTCAAACACACGTAGCGCCATCTATGAAGCATAACAGTAAACGTTCCAAGGAAAATGCTTTCCCTCATGTACTCGCAATCCTATATGCGCAGTAACTGAAGTACCGCTCATAAAAGTACATCTTAACTTCGATAGATGTCGTTACATACCTCACGTAAGAAGACTATAGTCATAGTTCGCTTATAGGGGGCCGGCAGAGAACATAACCAACCAACAATCTCCCATTTTTGTTTTTTGAAATAATATTTGTTATAATAATCATTTATGTGGTGGTTTGGTGGATGGTGGTGTTGGTGTGGTTGTGTATGACACTGTATTTTTTTTTGTGTTCGTTGTACGCGTACCCAGGCAACAAAAAGTAGTGTCGTGTTTGTGCAGTGCAGTAAAGTCAACGTAACGTTACTTTAGATACAACTAAGTACTGTTGCGACTTCGTCTGCGAAGCAGTAATGCTCGCGAAGGAGGAGGCGGAACGGGTGAGGGAGACGCAGAGTTCGCGCCCTCACGCCCCAGCTGCCGCAGGAGACGCCCTGGGCGTCGGGAATCCCAGGATTGCGGACGGTGAGCAATGGGTAGCTCGCCGTCCGATAAGGACCAGGCCTGGGTCGACGGCGCGTTGTTTTACGCGCGCCTCAAAGAGATGTCAGCACAAGTGTAGGGGTCCACTAGGGCCAATGCCTGCCGGGGTCGCGAGAAAGTCCGAAAGGGATACCGAGGTCCCTGGCAACACAGGCAACGGAAGGAACACGGATGGGTTTTAGTCAGTAAGAGTCTGACACACCCTCCCGCTCCACCCAGAGCGGGAGAAGATACTTGATATTTTCCTATCCAAAAAAAAAGGATGAAGGAAGACTATGTCCTTCTCCTGGTCCCAGGCCACCGATCCGTCTTTCATAAGAACCGGTTCAGTGGTTTAAGTATGAAAAGATTAATAGACTGACACACCGTCACGTTCGCATTTATAGAAGTGTAGATTTATAATATTATATACATATATTATTATTGCATATTCATTTTTGTGACGCTAGCCCGCAGTATCTACGCGACGTCAAATAATATATATCTTTTTATACATAGATTATAAAATAAAATTGTCAAAACATTTATTAATCAAACAACAATAGTATCGATCTGTATAGGTATCGGGTGAGCTTTTATGGTGAAATTAGGGAAGATATACAGCTTAGCGACGTCAAAGCGACGGCCGGTGCAGAACTGGTCATACTGGTCGTAGGCTAGTTTGGTGCCGATGAAGGAGACTGCGAAGATGCACACAAGGAGGAGCGCACAGACTGTAGGACATAGGATGGCCCCCAACTTGCTTGCGCGGTCCGTTCGAATCGACCCTATCTCGGAGTCGGTTATGCTTTGTCTTGCCGATGCTTTTGTCATTACTGTGAAAAAGAAAAAAATCATATAAATGTAGTTTCTGAGTTTATCTTGGACACTAGCTGCACCCCGCGGTTTCGCCCTTGTAAGTCTTGATCCCGTGAGAGTACCAGGATAAAATAAATAAATGTCTTAATCCAGGTTATGGTCTACCCATGTGCCAAATTTCATGCAAATCCGTTTAGCTGTTTTAGCGTGAAAGCGTAACAAACAAACAAATTCAGTTTCGCATTTATAACATTAGTTAGGATTAGGAAGTTAGGATTAGTATAGGGTAGGATTAGGATTCTTAATATCGGTAAGGAAACCTGGACTTATAGTTAATAGTTATATGTCTGAAATCGCCAAATCGTCAACACGATTTGGCGATTTCATGATGATGATCACAACGCTTGCTCAACAGTAAGCGTGGTGATCAATGCTCGTGCATTATGATCACAACGCTTGCTCAACAGTAAGCGTGGTGATCAATGCTCGTGCATTCTCTGTATGAGAAGAGGCCTTTGCCCAGCAGTCATCAAAAAACAAATCAAAAATCATTTATTCAAACTAGGCGAGAATCAGCACTTTATGAACGTCAAAATTACATAAGATAGTTCCCCTAAAACGCCCGCCCTTCACCACTTCCTAGTGCTTAAGGCGCTGACAAGACCCAATAGACAAAAATTGGCTTTGCTTAAGTAAATAAATTGCCAAATCTGTGTAGTTTGTGGTAGCGGAAAAATATATGTTAATTTTGAAAATATTTCCCAGAACTTGGTTGTTACCAAAACTCGTTTTGAAAAAAGATCTCGATACAAACTAACGTTAAACTAACCCCTTACCTTGAGTTCTAATCCAAAATATCTGTATTAAATATCAACATACGTTACATATTTAATTAATAACAAGAACGTCTTAATCGAATGCAGAACTTGGTTGTTTTTTATTTTCGATTACTCAACTAAATTTTGAGTAAATAGATAATTGCTTCATATTTTGCAATAAATTACTAGCGTTCTGTCATCGCGCTTCTCTTTCTTTTCTATGCAATCTGACAGTGACCGCGGTTTAGGTGTTGTCAGCGTCTTAATCGTCTAGCTCCTGAATATAAGCCTGTTAACAAGGCTAATTTTGTATGACAAGTTGTATCTTTTGGTAATTTACATGAACTAGGATAGCTAATGTGGTGTTTAAAATATTAGTGTCAAACTCCCCAACAGCACCTGTCTGTTTCGTTAGAAAAACTTGATTCTATACAAATCGTACGCAAAGTAATTAACATTACGAAACATAAAACATTACATTAAATCACTTGCCATATGTTAGCTAGCACACACAAATATACCAACAAAACAATGAAAACTGTACGCAAGCAGAAATAAAACTCACAACATAAAAACGTAAACATAACTTACTACAAATAAAAGCCTCCAGGCATAAAGGCCGTGCCTGCTTACATAAAGCTATAGCTGTAACTCGAAGTCACAAATGAGAAAGTAGCACCATCGAAGTTAAATAAATGAACATTTAATTACTAATAACAATAACTAAACCATGGTCAGCAAAACGATCAGTCGCCACAAGCAGCACCCGTTCACGAGCTTAACGCTAAGAATCGATTTAGGTACATCATGAGACAATAATAGCCTGTTATTATTATTTATGGTACAGTAGTTCTCTCTATTCCCTTTAAAATAAGGACCATAGCTGGGCACCGTTAATCAAATAGTTAACTTCGTTAATCGTTAATCCGCTACAAAAAAAGTTAGCTTCGTTAAACGTTAAAGCGTTACATTTCGCAAGAATTAACGCAAGTTAATGTTAATCGTTAATCCGTTAATATGTGTAAAATTGCATTTTTATATCGTTGCGTTATCACTAACGCAACGATTTAAAAATGCAATTTTACACACATTTTTACAATTTTTTGTTCACACTTATAAAACCTGTTGGTTTATGATGTTAGGAAGAAACTGGAAGTTAGGAAGAAAACAAAATACTTGTTTAATTCAAATGTGTAATTTAATCGCCGGGCATAAGGTGCATATTCCCCTTTATGAACATTAACATATTGAAGTTCTCGTCTGAAAGGGAGGCTCGCTTTATATCAATAGTAGCTGTACCCATTGGATTAACGATTAACGGACTTCTGACTGATGTTAACGGAAGTTAACGTGTCCGTTAACATTTTTAAAAGTTAACTTAAAAGTTAATCCGTTAATCAAAATATTAACTTCGTTAATTAACGATTAACGGATTAACGAGTTAATGCCCAGCCTTTAATGCCAGTCCTTATCATAATAAGGACTTACATGCGTCTTGTTCTGTTAACAAAGGTCAGTAAAGAAGTGGCGGTTTAATATCTTGATAAAGAGCTGTGGTGCTGGATTAAGAGCTACATCGCTACATACAAATTACACATCACACTGACGTCACGCAAAATCCTGCATCGCGCAAGCAGAGTTTACCGCGCAGCTAGCATATATATACGACATCCCGACATCAACCGTCGGATAGTTCTATTCGCCGTCCAAGGCATACCCTCTCCGACCCCGATGACCCCATTACCCTCCTCCAGGAAAGCAATAGGGCAACGAGTACAGTGCACAAAACACACCGACGACCTACGTTCCGACCTCGCCGCCGAGGTCCCTCGCGTAAACCCCGACGTAATTGTCCCCCCCGACCCTTGCTCGAAGAAGTGCCAGCCCGCGCCGCAGCTGAGCCTGTAGCTTTAAATTCCCCGATTAATAATAATAATATTAACCAGATCCAGCCTGTCCCATCTTGCTGTCCTCCCCCCAGCGACGCCCTAAGCCGAGGTCCGTACCCCACAGGGGGTGCCCTTAGCGTGCAGTCGCTTAGTAATATAAGAAATTCGCCCCTGGCTGGAGGCTTTGAGTTCGCTTAAGGCAGCCACAGGAAAGTCCGGTTAAGTAGTCACGACCTCTCAAGGTCAACTACGAGATGCCACACACAAAAAAAAAAAAAAAAAAAAATCAACCGTCGGGCAGTTGCCCACCAGGCACGACACCCGTCTGGTCGTAGGATCCTCCCTTTTCTATGGAGGACGAGTGAACTTTACACTCCGTTCCTCATGCCTCTATAGAGCTATTTTGTAAGAGGGGCTTTACATACCAAGACCCTTCCTTGCCTCGGAAAGTACGTTAAGCCGTTGGTCCCGGCTGTCATTCGTAGATCTTTGACAGTCGTTACTGGTCGTCAGAAGCCCGAAAGTCTGACAACTATTCTTACCAAGGGGTATCGTATTACCCAGTTACTGGGTTGTGGAGGTCAGATAGGTAGTCACTCCATGTAAAATATTGGTATCCAGCTGCTTTCTGATAGACTGGAAGCCGACCCCAAGTTTGTTGGGATGATGATGAAAGAGCTATTTTGTGGAAGAGCCAATTTCTGACGCCAAGCGTCATTCCTGCGGGAAGGTACTTATGGGTCACCGAGGTCCTCGCAACACAGGCAACAGGAAGGAATACGGGTGGGTTTTAGTCAGTAAGAGTCTGACACACCCTCCCGCTCCGCCCAGAGCAGGAGAAGTTATATGACAATTTCTCATCCAAAAATAAAAAATCGTCATTCCTGTTTCCAGTTTGACGGATACGCCATTATGTGTGGATCATATGATAGTAGTTTGTAAAGTTTCTTGGTTATGGATGGGTGTTTGACTCTCGCGTGTCGTGCAACAATAGATAGACAATGGTGCCGATTCTCTTGTTCACAAACAAACTAAACTAAATTTAAGTTCAGTGCATCTTTTTCTTTCTGTTTCATTAAGAAAAGGACAGAAGATAAATTTTAGTTTAGTTCTGTCAAATTAATCAGCGCCTGTCACTACTCAGTTCTGTCAAATTAATCAGCGCCTGTCACTACTCCATACAAGTTTAGACATGATTAAAAACTTGCCTACTAAAATTACGTCAATTTACGTCAAGCGCTGATTAATTTGACAGGAGTAAACTAAAATTTATCTTCTGTCCTTTTCTTAATGAAATAGAAAGAAAAAGATGCACTGCACTTACATTTAGTTTAGTTTGTGAACAAGGGAATCGGCACCAGTGTGTCTCATTCAATACAAATTTTAAAGTCTTAGGATAGAATCAAATAAATGTCTCTAACATAATATATCATGCCTGTTTTCCATAAAAGGTTAGGCAGAGGTGTACCTACAGGACACTCAAATTTCGCCAGTTATATTTAAATCCCATGTAAGACGTGGGCGTGCCTATTGCCATAAACCGGGCACATATCCAGACTCTAGGCTGCTATTGAGAAATTTGTGACGGAAAAACCCAACCTAGGAATGGAAATCAGGACTTCACACACACTCAGTTCATTACTTAAATATATTGATAATTTTGTTAAATCAATACACGACAATAAACGGTGAAGGAAAACATCGTGAGGAAACCGGCATGAAAATAGAACCAAAAATTCGAAGATATGTGACATCTACCAACCCGCACTGGGCCCGCGTGGTGGATTACGGCCCACGTCTCACAGAGAGGAGGCCTGTGTCCCAGCAGTGGAATCATTATGGGCTGATTATGTAAACACGAAGAAACAATACCAGTATAAAATTATCAATAACTGCACATACCTACTTTTTAGGTACCTCTTATGAAGTAAATTTTTAATTACTCAATATTTATACTCAATTAAAAAACATTTTCATGAAAAATATACCTTTGTACAAAAATGACAATGTCACTGTTCTTTTATTTATTTTCTTTTAAAGGCGACTATTCTTGCAGAGGTTTTTATTAGGGTTCCGTAGTAAATAAAGAACCCTTATAGTTTCGCCAAGTCCGTCTGTCTGTCTGTCTGTCTGTCCCCACTGTAGCTCAGAGACTCTTGGTACTAGAAAGCTGTAATTTGGCACAGGTATACATATTAATCACGCCGACAAAGGGGTTGGATCTAGTATCGTTTGGCAGGCGTTGGGGAGTAAATGGGGCTAACGTTGGTAGGGGTTGGGTCCCCGATTATAACGCTACTACTCTTATTAAAAGGTAATGCATATTTTTCGACAAATTAATAAAAAATGTTTCTAACCTCAAATCCGATAAGAAGCGAAAACGAAACGTTTAAAATGGGCGATTGACAACCAAATCTGCCGCAGTATCTGTAGTCAGTATTCAGTATCAGTATTTGTAGTCAGTCCGTGGTATAAAATGTCGGGCAAAATCGATAACACGGAACGTAAACAATAAAACAGGTATTCCATTTGCGTCATGTATCACTGTCATTTGATTTCTATCGTTCAGTTTCTCCTCGAGTTGCGTGAATTTTTTCTCTGTGTTAGTACTTCCACTGATCGTATGTGTGTACAAAAGGCAATGTTACTACTGTTACTAGGAGAACTTAGGATGTAAGAGCGAGCGAAGCGAGCTCGGGACTTGGGGCACCCCGACTCGGACAGGTTAGGTTCGAAGGGGATGGTGGGATCTAGTGAGCGAGTGGAGCGAGCGAGCTCAGACCCTGCCATCCCTTTCGAGGTATTTTTTTTTAAACTCTAGAGGCCCGCTAAGCGGGCCTCATACTACGCCTTTTAATCGACTTTAAGTGTTTTGCGATTAGGTTACAATAATTTGTTTTTCTCAAGAACGGTGCGTTACCTTTCATGGGAGTGGTGCCAGGGGGCAGGGGGCACTCCCCCCCAATTACCCCCGCGAAGCTGGCCTCATACTACGGCTTTTTAAGGGACTAAGAGTTTTGAGGTTAGGTTACAATAATTTGTTTTTCTCAAGAAAGGTGCGTTACCTTTTCATGGGAGTGGTGCCAGGGGGCAAGGGGCACCACCCCCAACCTCCCCCCCCACTCCCACCCCTTCTCCTGCCAAACGATACTAGATTTTTAACCGACAAAGTGCTAAAATATTTTTTTTGCACGTAATGTGGGGATGATATTTTTTTTTCTCTTCTACCTCATGGTGTGGGGTATCGTTGGATAGGCCGTTCAAAAATATTGCAGGTCTGTAAGTAAACACCACTTTTCCATTCAAGGATCCACTTGCGTAATATTAAGCATTAAAGTGCTAATTTTTGTTAGAGTTGAGTGCCCCCTGCCAGCTAAACGGTTGTTTATGGAGATGTGAAAAATTTAATGGCAGTAGTACATATAATGAAATTAAAAGGAAAATTATCACGGCTAAGTAGGTTTTTCAACTTGAATTTGCAGTTGGAGAATTAACCGTGGCATATATCGATGTATTTGTGTGTGAATCGGTTTTTCAACTATAATGTTGAGTTTGTTTTTGGAATAAATTCGTCCCAAGTAATCCCAACTACGGGACCTTCATTGTGCGTGGTCCGACACGCACTTGGCCGGTTTTTTTTAGAATACCTGATAGATGTTAGAGTTTTTATTAGAACCTATTCCACAACTCTCCTGTAAAGCTTTGGTTTCCTAAGGAAGGTTGAACGGTAACACAATAGCGGCTGTCCAAATACAGAGCGTTTTTTGACAATAATGACAGATTTTTATGACGGCCGTTTTAATATGATGGAACCGCTTTCCTAGGAAACCAGAGCTTAAGGTTTGCTGTTATCAGAAACCTGTCAGGTTGATAATAAAGTCATGTGTCACTTTGTGTAATAAAATGGTCATATTTATTGTAATGGTGATCATTTAGTTTAATCGATTTATATAAGTGTAAAATAAATGTGTATTAAAATATAGTACCTACCTAAAATATGACCATTTTATCACACAAAGTGACCGCTAGCACATGTCAGATTACCTACTCCAGTGAATTAATAATTCGACTTTACATTAAGACGTAAGGTTCGTTTCGATCAGTGCAAAGAACGAATTTATTCTCTCTGAGACTCGTCGGCCTTGGTACTCGTATAACATAAGCGCAGAGAGTTGAGGGCTCTGTCGATTTTGTTTTCCAGACTCGAGAAACCCACTTCTCCTTATTACCTCACTGCCAATGTTCAATACTTATGCTCTGCCTATAGTAAAAAAATCTTCGTTCCAGCAACAATCGTCTTCTACGATGTCCTTCTCACTGCTCTGGTTTCATTCACTCTTCTTTCTTTGTACAGGCAGGTTTTTCTTTAGAACGTGCTCCCTCTGAACATCAGGATGGCAAGCAGTCGATTATCATTTAAAGTGAAGGCACGGGAATATATTCATAAGAAGTTGGCAGAATCATCCCAGCGCTGATTCGTTTTCTCCACTACCAATCGTTAATTCTCCTGACACTATTTATTTTGTTTATATGTATGTATCTATGTATTTATTAGTACACATTTTTGATTTTCGAGTTTTCTATCCCTTATGTTGCACCTGCCATATTTTGTCTCTGCATCACCCTAAGGTTGGCTGGTAAAAAGTGCGTCAGACAATAAGTCTTTTGCACAGTAGTTCGCCTTTGATCAGTATTTGTTTTTACTTGTGCGTAAAGTTTTAATAAACAAATAAGCGTTGAGGCATAGAGTTAAGGGCGGATTTTACCAATGAAACTGAACGTAGTCATCACATCTAAACCGCGTTCAGTAGCTGTCAGTGTCATCATTGTTGGGGGATATTGACACAGACAGCGCTTGAACGCAGTTTAGATGTGCTGATCGCAATCAGATTCATTGGTGAAATTGGCACTAAGGCCAGTATTACAGAACCCACTCTTTCACAAATTATTTTGCATACTATTGTATAGAATCCTTTTTTTGTTCTAACTGAACAGACAGCTGTTGCTGCTGGGGAGTTTGTTGCGCCACTTCTTCTTCCCAGCTAAAGCACTAGAAAGTGGTTAAGGGCGGACGTTTTGGGGGACTGTCTTATGTAATTTTGAGGTTCGAAAAGTGCTGATTCTCAGCCTAGTTTGAATAAGTGACTTTTGTTTTCTGTTTGTGTGTTTGAGTTTCTGTAATACCGCCCTAAGTCTCTGTAGGTAAGTAAATGTTTGAGAATAGTATTTTTTTCATGTCCATGTTTGGCTTTTAATAGTCTTTTAATTTTAATAAGAAACTGAATCGATTGGCATCATAAAAATAAAACGAGAGAATTGACATTTTTCTAGCTGACTGTAGGTATCAGTTTCCCAAAACCTGTGAATGCAGTTGGCAATTACTCAAAAAGTTAAGGACAGCCTCCTAAAGGACGGCAATCCCGCCCGACCGCATGCGCAGGGACCAATGGCTTAATAACGTGCTCACACCACCAAATTCCAAACCCTGGGCTAATTTTTCCATTAGGAACTTCTAAGCTAAAATATTATGTAATGAAAAAACGTAATTCTCAAACTTTAGTGTTGACAGCGATACTCTTTGATAATGCTTCTTCATTATATCGCAGTTCACTGCTGGACATAGGGCACTCCCAAGGCCACAATATCCTATCAATCTGCCTGGCCTTTTCCCAACTATGTTGGGGTAGGCGTCCAATCTAACCGCTAAGTGACTGCCTTTCTGACCTCCACAGCCCGGTTACTTGGTAACACGATACCTCTTGGTAAGACTGGTTGTCAGACTTTCGGGCTTTTGACTACCCTGTAACGACTTTCAAAGATCCAAGATTGACAACCGGAATCAACGGCTTAATGTGCTTTTCGATGCACGGAGGGGACGCGGTATGTTATGATGGTTACTCATACACGGACTGATCGATCAGCTCGTGCGGCTGTTATTACTGAGGCACGAGCACAATACCCTATATTTGAAGTAATAAGCAAAAAGAGTCTAATATCGATTCATTGGTCTCTGTGATTCGCCTGGCAGAATGTGTCTCTATGGAACGTGTCATATTATCGCCGTAGATGTGTAAGTTCTTTGGTCATATTGTCAATACTATTTTGAAGAACACTAAAAAGGTTTAAAAGGCAATTTTCAGTTAACATTTTCTACTGCTATCGAACGAATAAATAAAGTGGGGAGGTTTTAGGATTTAAAGTGTAAGGTTTGTTTCGGTTTCAACGTATATTGTTCTTTTGAAACTATTTTAATTATATTGTTCCGATTCTTCCATTGTTCACCTGAATTTGCAAGTGATCTACAAAGACAAACAATTAAAATACAACAAGCCACGTGCTGTAACCGTGTGTGGCAACTTCTCTGGAGCCTTAGAAAAGTGATTTTTCAAAATAAAACTATACAACCAGCGTTGCCAGACGTCCCGAATTTTTGCCGAAAATTAAATGTCCCGCGTGGGACAGGCTCAGTCCTGCTTTTCGGGGATTACTCGATAGTGCGGTTGTTATTAGAATGTAAATCAACGTACTTTCATTATAATACAGTGTCTATGGTTATCTACATCAATGTAAACTTTATTTGAAACTCAAATAAAAGGATGAGTAGTAAAAAAATAAAAAACGACTGATTATTTACGTTTTTAGTGTTTCTTACCTCAAAAGGAAACACGGAACCCTTATAGGATCACTTTGTTGTCCGTCTGTCTGTCAAGACATTTTATCTCGGGAACGCGTGGAGGTATCGAGTTGAAATTAAAACCATCATTATACTCAAGTCTACAGTACCTTGAAGTAGTGAAAAAATAAAACTTCTAAGTTAACGTAAAAAAAGATACCGGCCGTTTCTGCCGCAAAAAACGTATATTTCGACACTCTCAAGGGAATCAAAATTTATAGGGTACTTTCCGTTGACCTAGAATTATGAAATGTGGCAAGTAATATCGTCTTAGACTAAAAGTACAGGGAAAAATTTGAAACGAATATTTGTAATGAAATCATAAAAATATAGCCTATAAATAAAGTACCATTCTTTTTCAGTCACCACTTACAAATCTGAATTAAATTTGGTATTTATGTAACAAACAACTTTGATTAGGTTTTGTAAGTAATTTGGGTATGGCATTATAACAATAATATAAGTAATTAATGGTTTTGGAAAATGAATTTCGGGAAAAGCTGCATTCCTGAATATGTACCTACAAATTTGTACGGAACCTTTGATGGGCGAGTCCAAATCGCACTTGTCCGGTTTTTTATTACGTCCCGCTTTCCACGAAAGGATCTCGTTTTTTTTTACTTAAAAGGTTTCAAAATACCGCAGTCTGCAAAAAAAAATCTGGCAGCTTTGGATAACTTTTACTTATTAACAGAAGTCTAAGTACCAACTTCCACATTTAATTTTGTAACTTCAAAATGAAACGCCTGAAATGTGCGTTGTCTGTCAGATAATTAATCATCATTCTCCTGACCTTATCCCAATTTATTTGGGGTCGGCGCAACATGTCTTGTTCTATACATTTCTGGAACATTTACATATAGTGTACATAGAGCTGGCCCAGGCTCCATACATTTCTGGAACATCTCCTTTGGCACACAGATAGTTTATAACCAGGAATAACACATAGGATACTTTTTATCCTGATATACCCACGGGGTCAAAACTTATGCGGGTGAAACCGCGGGGCGCATCTAGTCATGTTATATAGGTAAGTAGTTTTTCTTTACTTTTTGCAGCTAAGAGAAAATGCGATTCATCCTCTACTTTCTAGTATACTCCTGCGTCATCATCAGCCTGTTCGTCACGTTCCTGTACCTGATGACTGTGGTGGACCCTGGTCTACTGCAGCTCAGGGAGAAAGCAGCTAGGATGATGAAGACCAATGCCGAAGGTGTGCGCGCTGGTCTAGAGGAACTGGTAGGACCGCTGTTCTTCAGTGGATCTTTCATATTTTTTTGCCTGCACTCCCAGGGGTTGCCAATTATATTGTAAAAACATGTCTTTGCTGCCGCGCAGTCGAGTAAAACCAGTCTAAACACTTTATTTCTCCCTTAAAATATACTTATTAATTACTGTTAAATAGTAATTAAGTACCAAAAATATTGTTTTTAACAACTATTCCTTGTATTAGAACCTCTTATGGATTCATTCAAATTTTTAATGTTATTATTAAAAAAAGATGCGAAGCTATAGTTTCCTAGTTTCGCAAAAGCTCTAAAAACTAAGTAAGTAGGTATATAATAAAAAAAATAAAGAAAATGATGTATCCTACAGTTAATTGTAAATTGTTTTGTAATAAAATGTTGGCAACCCTATCGACTTCATCCATCAAGTGGTGGAACCTTCTTTCCTGCCATAAAATTGGTGCTAGGCAGCAGCCCAGCTCTATGCGAATAAAAACACTTTTGCCTTCAGTTTCCTTAACAATATCTTGTCCGTATCTTTGTATATCGGGATAAGAGGTCGGTAACGTGAATATCGGGATCGTTCAGAATGTCACACGTTAGTGGTAATCCAACCAGTATAAGCTGGCCTCTTACTCTATTGAAACTCTGTACTATGCTAGGCCAGCTCAAAGGCAGTGTATTCTTTTCTTTCTTTCTTTCTGTACTTATAAGCAGACTAGCACTTTGTCAGCGACTTTGGCCCCGTAGGAGTTACATTTTGAATAAACCCAAAAACTTGTAAGGCTTTATTTTCTGTATGAGATATATATATAAAATATCGATCTTCGTGGTGATCGGACCGGTATTCTTCCATACAAACTTTAATAACCCCTAAAACCCTTATGTGGGGGATTTTGAAAAACTGTACTATTTTATTATTTATTTAAGAATATATGCGTGCCAAGTTTCAAGTTTATTAACTGTAGAAATAAGATTTTTCATACAAACGAAATTCCCCTTTTCACCCTCTTAAAGTTTGGGATTCCAAAAATCCCCTCTAGTGCTCAGCTACACCATGAAAGGAAATCTTGTGCAAAATTTCACGTCCCTGGTCCCAGTAGTTTGGGGCTGTACGTTGTCATATGTATGTCACATCACTATATATGTACGTTGTGATATATACACTATATGTCAGTCAGTCAGTCAGTCAGTTTTTCCTTTTATATGTATACAGGATAAGTTTAAAAGGAGTGCGGATATTTTAGGAGGTCATTTGGTGCATAAAACTGGACAACTGTCCCCAAGGAACATAGGTCGAACTCTTAAAATTTAAAATCGACTTCTCATACAGTGCCTCGTCACGTGACTTATGTTTGTATGAGAAGGTGAATTTTATTTTTTAGATTGCTCTATCTCCTTTTAAATTTATTCTGTTATTTAGATCAATACAAAGAAATTATAAATTCAGAATTTTAAGATTTTTTAAAGTGTAATATGACATTTACTTGATCAAGGTAAACCTTGAAAATGACTCCCATTGTTGATTTTTAGACTATCTACCTCTTTTCACCCCCTACAGGGGTTGTTATTGAAAAAGCACGATACACGTGTTTATTTATTTATTGACGGGAGTAATCCTGCGAATTTTCGAATTATTACATCTATCTGATTTGTCTGTATATAAATAATGTGAACTAATAACTAAAATACTAATATATCGTTTAATTTTCAATTATCCGTTCTTAGCAGATGCCTACGTCATACCTGCCTACCTGTGTGCCAAATTTCAGCCCAATCCGTTCAGTGGTTTGAGCTATGTGTTGATGGACCAGTCAGTCATGGTTTCATTTCATGTATATAGATATACTTAGATATTTACTAATAACCGAACTAAATTTGTTGTAACTTTTCTTTTGCAGCCTTCAGAAATGTACATTGACTTCTCCGAGGTTTGGAACAGATCCAGCAACATTGTATTTATAGACTAGATTCTAATATATATATCTAAATCTGGTACTAATCTATTAATAGTAATGTTAAAATAAACTGTTTGATAGAAAACTCGTCTTGTTTTCCTCACAGAGCTGCAGCGCTGTAGCCACGCTGCTGCAGCGCTGTTGATGGCAGCTAACTTGAATGTGCCTTAAAAGTAGCATGTCCGTTTCTAAGGGACTGTGCCCACAGGTACCCCGGCACGGCAGGGGATCCTTCGGCATCACTATATACTCATACAAGCGCATACTGACGGCAACGATGCCGCGGTATCCTTAGTCATGACGCGACGCCCTTAGGCATTATCATTGAAATTTCAGTTTTATTGTCATACTTTGAAGTTATATTCCTATATGTCCCATAAAAATCCCTTACCGTGCCGAGCTGCCATTGGGCTTAGGCCCTTATGAGCCTGAGAACGCGATACGTTGCGACGCCGCACCGCAAAGATTTCGCCATTTCTTCTACCGCACAAACAACTGAGCGGTGCCACTCCGGCGGCGTCGAAACGCGTACACCCCTCCCCGCCTCTTCTCTCGGGTTGCCAGTTCAGTGAACGTGCGGTGTGACGCCAGAACGCACACTGTGTCATACCATGAAGTTGCGGCGCCGCCGCCCTACCGTCATCGCAACTCATCGTGTGCACAGGCCCTAGGGCCCTAGCAATAGCGGATGGCTAAGGCTGAATATAGATTTACTCTTCTCTTACTAACTTTATATTGTCTGCGGTCGTTCTTCAGTCTGTTAAACTATCACGTCAGTGTCAGAAAATGACAATTCATTCCTTTGATATTATTTGTATGTTTAATAATTAATTTATTTTGTATAAAATATATAAAACCGGTGGTGTAACAACTGTCCAGGTAAGCGATGCGCGACGATTCGTTTGCGTAAACAATGTAAAACTGACCTGTATGTTTTGAATGTAAGGGTTGCAAACTATTCTCATATAACTCTATCGGGTTTTGTACCATAATGGTAAAAAAGGAACACTTATGGCGCCAGTTTGTCTTTCTACCTTTCACAGCTGCTTATTTCAGATCCCACTTAGGTATGCTTGAAATTTGAAACAGTTTTAAATTATAGAGGCATGAGGAACGGGGTGTAAATTTCACTCATCCTTCAAAGAAAAGGGAGGATCCTCCAACCAGACGGGTGTCATGTCTGGTGGGCTACTGCCCGACGGTTGATGACAGGATGTTGTATATGCTAATTGCGCGGTAAACTCTGCTTGCGCGATGCAGGATTTCGCGTGACGTTGGTGTGTTGCGTAGTTCACATGTGGGAATGTAGATGCCGCCACAAAATCATTAGTTCCCTAAACTTGCTATATGCAAGTGAAAGAATTGTAAAAATATTTATTGGTCTAGTAATCGCAAGCGTGGCTGCTGAGTTTACGTCCGGGGTGCAATCCCTAGGTCATGCAGTGTCATTGCATTATTCTATTAAGAATTTCGTGCAGTATTTGTGCCCGGTAAACGAAATATATAACAATAGACTTGCGCCCAATTTCCCACCCCTATGGGACTTAACTGGTGAAATGTGGATGCTCTATACGCCTCTGCCTAAGCCTTCGAGGAATATAAGCATAATGCTATGTTACATTAAGCACATACTTAGTCGAACCTCAAATAATTCCCATTTTGCTTTCCTAGAAATGTTATTGAACACTAATAAATGCGTCTCTTTTAGTGAAATTTTGACGTTCAAAAGTGCCTTTTATGTGCCTATTTGAAATAAATAATTTGACTTTGACTTTGACTTTGAAACTCAAATAATTCATGTTTTGGGGACCCTAAAATAGGAATTATTTACTAAATATAGCTGACCATCTTGGCTTTTGGTCACAGTTCTAACCTATCCCAACCCGTTGGATCGTGGTGCCCTAGCTTAGTTACTGCGACTAAAGGCTCCTACAGACAGGCGCGACGCCACACTAGTAGAACAATTTATATATGAAAACTTCACGGAAATTGTTTTACAAGAGTCGCATCGCGCCTGTCTGCGGAAGCCGAAACTGTGAGAGAAGGCCTGGGGGTAACCATCACCTCTTTTAGCAGTACTATTTCAATATTACTTAGCGTGAGAAAGAGATGGAGCTATAAGTCCTGTATAGCTCCATCACTTTCCCACTGTGAAGTAATATTATAATAATACTGCTTTAAGAGGTGATTGTAACCCCCCTGAATATTAAAGAGTTTCGTTTATTTTTAAAATTTTGTATCATTAGATGACCAAAATGTTTTTAGAGGTTCGTTAATTTGAAAAAGCGTACATTATTGGAAGGTCAATAAGTTATTAGAGGATCAGTTAAATATTTCCCGTTATAAATATAATCTTATTGAAGTCTTACCAAAGGGTGTCGTGTTACCCAGTAACTGGGTTGTGGAGGCCAGATTGGCAGTTTTCCTAGTCCAGCCCTACCTAGGCAATAACTAGTAATATTGTATCTCACTTCTTTATCTCGATGGGTATGGGTCGACCGATGCTTATAACTAGTGATATAGTACACACCAATGAAATGAGTCAAAATTTCTAATTGTCTATTTTCGTAACCTAATTTTATTTTTTCTTTTTCCTAATTAATTGTACACCTAGACTTAAGTTAGCAACTAAGCGGTAATCTGGCGTCTTTGTTGTGAATGTTGTGTTTACCTGTAATTGGCATATATATTAGAATATTACCGTATGTTTAACAATTTGTATGTATATGTATGTGCTGTGGGTGAACCTTTAAGTAAATAAATAAATAAATAGTAACTCACTGCCTTAGCGCGATAAGTAAGGGTCGAGCGATTCTTATAACTAGTAATATTGTATCCCACTTCCGTAGCGCGATGGGTAAGGATCAAGCGATCTTTATAACTAGTAATATTGTATCTCGCCTCCTTTTTTTTTTGGTGGGAAATCATCAAATAATTGCTCCCGCTCTGGATGGAGCGGGAGGGTGTGTCAGACTCTTACTGACTAAAACCCACCCATATTCCTTCCGTTGCCTGTGTTGCCAGAGGACTCGGTGACCCTTTAGTACCTTCCCACGACCAGACCTCCTTAGCGCGATGAGTAAGGGTCGAGCGATCCTTATAACCAGTAATATTGTATCTCACTTCTTTAGCGCGATGGGTATGGGTCGACCGATCCTTATAACTAGTGGTATAGTAACTCACTGCCTTAGCGCGATAAGTAAAGGTCGAGCGATTCTTATAACTAGTAATATTGTATCTCACCTCCTTTTTTTTTTTGGTGGTATATCATCAAATAATTTCTCCCGCTCTGGGCGGAGCGGGAGGGTGTGTTAGACTCTTACTGACTAAAACCCACCCGTTTTCCTTCCATTGCCTGTGTTGCCAGGGGCCTCGGTGACCCTTTAGTACCTTCCCACGACCCCGCCTCCTTAGCGCGATGAGTAAGGGTCGAGCGATCCTTATAACCAGTAATATTGTATCTCACTTCTTTAGCGCGATGGGTATGGGTCGACCGATCCTTATAACTAGTAGTATAGTAACTCACTGCCTTAGCGCGATAAGTAAAGGTCGAGCGATTCTTATAACTAGTAATATTGTATCCCACTTCCGTAGCGCGATGGGTAAGGATCAAGCGATCTTTATAACTAGTAATATTGTATCTCACCTCCTTTTTTTTTTGGTGGGAAGTCATCAAATAATTTCTCCCGCTCTGGGCGGAGCGGGAGGGTGTGTTAGACTCTTACTGACTAAAACCCATCCGTTTTCCTTCCGTTGCCTGTGCTGCCAGGGGCCTCGGTGACCCTTTAGTACCTTCCCACGACCCCACCTCCTTAGCGCGATGAGTAAGGGTCGAGCGATCCTTATAACTAGTAATATTGTATCTCACTTCTTTAGCGCAAGCGATCCTTATATCTAGTAATATTGTATCTCACTTCCTTAGCGCGATGACTAAGGGTCGAGCGATCCTTATAACGGGCTGTGCAGTTACTTTTATACTATTTGTAACACTGTGCTTTCTCATGACGACTGTTGATCCACCGCCACTGCCTGCGACCCAAGAACAAAGTAAAAACGACCAGGTAACAGGATCCTTATTAATCTATACTACGTATATATAAATTAATATAATAAAGCTGAGGAGTTAGTTTGTTTGAATGCGAGCAGGTGGAAGTAAAGTCTGGATTGGCTTCAAAATATTATTTATCAATTTCCAGCCCTAATCTTCAGGATTTAGTTTACACGAAACAAGTACAGTTATCTTGTTTCCCTCTAACATGTGCTTCTGCTTATCAACACTTTCGTGTGTTCTACCAAGTGCAAATGTGGCTGGGCAATGAACTATGTAAATCCTGGACTATTAGAAGCCGAACAAAAATAAAAAAAAAAAACCGAAGGAACGCTAAGCGAAAACGCAGTAATAGCGCGGGCTGGCGACGCGATTCAACGATTGCGGGCCGAAAACTCACGCGGAAGAAGTCGCGGGCAGAACCTAGTATTATAATAAGACGTAAAGCTGTTAATTTTTGTTACTATCCCGCATAAACGACTCAACTAATTCTTAAAATAAGGCTTTAAAACTTCATGAATACGTTTAAAATTAATCATTTTTATTAGAAATCATTACAATTACTTCGGAAATAGTCCGTTTTGGCATAACAGGGCCCTTCTCGTTTTAAAATTGGGCTGAATTGTAATAATGATAATGAATGCTTAATCTTAACAACTGTATTAAATTTTCAGCTATTCGACGAGCTTATAAGCGTAACTTTAGGTCCACAAACAGCCGACAATGATCCTCCTGGCTTACGAAAAAACTATGTAATTGGTAAACATTCGATACAAAGAGTCGTGCCTCCAATTTGGCCAATGATTTCTAACCCATCATCACCCATTAACGAGACAGTTGGAACTCCAGAAAATATAGATTTAAATGAAACACGAAAATTTGGCGCCAGCAATACTACAGCTACTATAAACGATACCTCGTCAGTCATTAAAAGATCCATTAATGATGCCATACAACTTGGAAGTGATTTAAATTCGATTGTTTTAAAGATTATTGATGACAGTGGACAATGCAACATTGAAATTAAAATTGGCTTAAATGGTGCATTCGTAAAGAACAAAAATGAAATCAGAGAAGATAAAATCCAATCGAAAGATAAATCTAAATACTTTATATCCTTGAATACAAAAGATAGTGATCGGTTGAAAAAAACTAAACTAGCAACAAATACAATAATAAGTGTAATGCCCAACGATTTTGTCACTGTTGATGAATATGAGAATCATCTAGAATCAAAAACCAAAATAAAAAATAACGTGATTCAAGCAAGCATTGTAGATTTTAATAATAGCACAAAATATAACATTACAGAAAACAAGGCTACAGTTATGCCGATTTACAGAGATGTTTTTAAGCCTATAGTGATATTTTATAACCAAACGAAATACCATTCTGACACAAAAACCAAACAAAATGAAAAAAGAGATTTATTAGAGAAATTAAATGTCGCAAATGACGGATACAAAATGAATGTTAACAACTCTAAGACAGCAAATAATATAGCGTACAATTTAACAACACTGACAGAAAAAGGGGACAAAAAATCTGAAAATAGGGCATTATTAGAGAACCCAAATGACGCAAGCGACGAATGCAAAACGAATCTTAACAGCTTTAAGACAGCAAATAATGCAGCTTACAATTTAACAATACAGACGGAAAAAGGGAACAAAAATGCTGAAAAAGGGCATTTATATGTGAAACCAAATGATGCAAGCCACGGATGCAAAATTAATCATAACAACTTTAAGATAGCAAATTATACAGCTTACAATTTAACAAAACGGACAGAAACAGAGGACAAAAAAATAGAAAAAGAGGATTTATTGGAGAAACCAAATGGCGCAGACGACGAATTCAAAACGAATCTTAACATCTTTAAGATAGAAAATAATACAGTTTACAATTTAACAATACAGATAGAAAAGGGAGACAAAAACGCTGAAAAAGGGGATTTATTAGAAAAATCAAATAACGCAAACGATGGATTCAAAACGAATCTTAACAGCTTTAAGATAGCAAATAATACAGTTTACAATTTAACAACACAGATAGAAAAGGGAGATAAAAACGCTGCAAAAGGGGATTTATTAGAAAAACTAAATGATGCAAACGACGGATTCAAAACGAATCTTAGCAGCTTTAAGACCGAAAATAATGCAGCTTACAATGTAACAATACTGACAGAAAAAGCAACATTGCAATATTATGTCGTAACAACTAGAAATGAAAGTACAACAGTTGATGCAGAAAATTCTACTATTTCAACTGAAACTTTAGATGAAACTTCAACGATAGCAAAAGAGGTTAATTCGACGATACCGTTAGCACACGGTGACAGCATTCTGAATGATACTCGTGATTTAATAGAAATGAAGAAACTTGCGCAAAGCCAGTAGAGAACAACAATTTAAAATGGAGGAGGAACAGTTTTTCCAATTCTATTCGCTCTTAATATCTCATGATATTTTAATCAATAGTGAATCAAATTAGATTCATAGCACAATCAATCTGTCTCAGTCTAACCGGATGCAGTGGGCTTTTGACTACCGTAACGACTGTCTATGATATACGAATGACAGCCGGGACCAACGGCTTAACGTGCTTTCCGAGGCACGGGAGGGGTCTCGTAATGGATGATCAAAACCGACCGCGACAAGTGTATCTTCGATCGACCCGAGCGGCCGTTGATATATAGTCACGAGCCCCAGATTCATAGCACAATACTATGCAAAATTTACAAATGAAACGATTAACTTATAGCTGCTGTATTTGTTCAGCATCATGTAATTTTATGACTGTACTGATATACAATTTAGTTAATGTTTGGGCACATTGTATTGATGAATAATTATAAAATGAAATTCTGTTCGTTGGCAAGTGCATTACTTTAGAACGGCTAGACCGATTTGTCAATTTTTTGTTTTAAAATGTTCGTAATAGTCCAAATCAGGTTTTAACGGAAAGAAAAATTGGATAATTCGGAAAAACTGAACTTGAAAAATCTGTAAAAACTTCCCAAAGAAAATATTCTTTGGGAAGTTTGTACGAATTTTTGAAATTTAGACAGGACAGCGTCTGTCGAGTCAGCTGTAGTTTGTAATAAAATAATCATGTTATTTGGTCAAATACATATTGTGTCTCTACATTTGAGTTATTTGCATGCTGATGATGGAAGCACGGCTCTAAATGGAGCTGATCTCAATGATACTAAGGATTTGTAAGGTTGGTAAAATGATTACCTTTGTTGGTCCAGTTTTCACAAGCGCTACTGCTAAGCATGAGGTCCTGGGTTCGATTCCCAGGTCGTGATAAGATAAGATCAAATTTATTTGTTTTGACAATTTTTTTTTGTCAAAACAGTTTATTCAGACATGTTTGCCACACATGATGTGACGTGCAAATATCAAAAAATATTATTAATTACAAGTTTCTCTTAAAATAACAATAAATAAATAAATTAAAGAATAATAATATTGTAATAAATTTAAATTACAATACACATGTTTTCCCATATGGAATTTCTTAGTAGCAGCCCGGAGTTTGGATTTGAACCGGGGTAATGCCACCAGCATGTAATCATGCTGGCGCATAAGTGCACCTCTGCCTAACCCTTTGGGAAAGACAGGCGAGATGTTATGTCATGGTATAAAACGATGTGTAAGTTAAAGGAATCTAGAAATATTACGTCATAAATAACCAATTGACAAAAGACATTGCACAATCAAGCATTCAGAGTCCTAGCTTTTTCAAACTACTATTACGTGCGTACACGGCCTTGCAATACATTTTTAAACAGTTTAATAAGATAAACTGCAATTACATCGAATCAAATTTATTCGTAAATGTAGGTTTCAATATATAAGATGGTCGTTATAATAAGATGGTCAGTTCGCTACATTTTACTCGAAAGCATACGCACTCCATCGTAGTCCCTGTTATTAAAAATAAAACAGGTGACTCTTCAGATGTCGCAAATTATAGACCGATCTCTCTGGCTACAACTATAGCTAAGGTACTGGACGGTCTGATTGAGCGACACTTAGAGTCACACTTAAAGTTGAGTGATGCACAGTTTGGTTTTAGATCAGGTCTCTCAACCGAAAGTGCTATTTTGTCGCTCAAGCAGACAGTCCACTACTATACTGCTAGAAAAACTCCTGTCTATGCCTGCTTTTTAGACTTGTCAAAAGCTTTTGACCTAGTGTCTTAAGACAAGCTATGGGACAAGTTACAGAGTACCAGTGTACCCAGGGAGATCGTTTCTGTACTGAAGCATTGGTATGGTACACAGAAAAATCAGAGATGGGCTGGCACTCTCTCGGACGAGTACAAGCTGGAGTGCGGAGTGAGGCAGGGGGGACTCTCCTCCCCTCTTCTATTTAACTTCTTTGTGAACGAGCTGATCGAGGAGCTCAGAAGCACTAGAATCGGCTGTCATATAGATAGTGTCTGTATTAACAATATAAGCTATGCTGACGATATGGTACTGCTGAGCCCCTCGATCTGTGCGTTGAGGGAGCTCATAAAGATTTGTGAGACATAAGCGAACACTCATGGCCTAAAATACAACTCAACTAAATCTGAGCTTATGATATTTAAATCAGGTACTAAACATTATGAAAATGTACCTGATATAGTCTTGAATGGTAAACCTTTAAAAAGGGTTACTAAATTTAAGTATTTAGGTCATTGGGTCACTGAGGATTTAAAGGACTGACATTGAGAGAGAGCGCAGGTCGTTGTCTGTTCGATGTAATATGCTGGCTCGCAGGTTTGCACGCTGTACAACACAAGTAAAGGTAACGCTTTTTAAGGCATACTATCAATCCTTTTACACGTGCAGCCTGTGAGTTAGCTATTTGCAGAGGGCATACAGTGACCTGCGAGTGCAGAATAACAATGCGTTCAGGATGCTGATGGGGCTGCCGCGGTATTGCAGTGCCTCTGGCATGTTTGCCGAGGCCAACGTCGAGAGTTTTGCGACAATCATGCGTAAACGTTGCACCTCGACCCTAACTCGCATGCGAGCTAGTTCCAACAGCATCTTGAGGGTATTGACGGACCGGTGGGATTCTCTGATGCTTGAGCGCTGAATGCGGCTGCACGCAGTGAAGTAGCATATATGCGTTCTGGTGTCGGATTGTCCTAAAATATATGTTTTTGTATATTTGTTTTGTTACTAACATTAGCTCTTAAGTATTTTCGTGTTACTTACTAACAATTTATATGGAGAAATCTGAAATAAATTATTATTATTATTATCTCCTTACATATCTCGCGAACATGGGGTCTCGGACCTTTGGAAGGCGTACGAGGGGCCGAAGCCAACTCACAGAGGCCCGTTGGACAATTGTAATGGAATGAGGCACCAACCGACGATTATCCCTGTTTGCTCTATGAAGGTGCACCAAAGGACAACCCCCGGTTGATGCAAGACTATTGCAGAACATGGGAACAAAAAATATTAGGCAATGGGTTTGGGAGGCTATAGTGGATCGGTTTCCTAAGACTATAGAAAGGCTATGGCCCCTACCTGACCAATGCTTTATATAAATTACACCGACAAAATGGCAGGGGGTGACTTGCACACTCCATAATGGGCCCCCGAAAACGGCCGCTAGCACATAGTGACGTAGTGACAAGGTGGCAACACTTCCTGAGGTGCTTGAGGAGTGGAGAGGTATTCCACGGCTATCAGGACAATCCCGGAAGTGCGGTCAAGATCCCTACCAGCATCTTACTGGAATACTTCCTTCCTCCGAGCACGTTTGCTCTTGCGAATCAACACTCAAGCCGGCCAATAAAGGCAAGAATGAGGTGGGAGCTCTGTTCCTCGTCAGTGTTCACTCCAGCTGGCCAATAAAGGCAAGCCAGAGATGAGGTACAAGACTTCTCCCAGGAGATAGGTTCCGTGGGGTCGCTACTGCCCAACAGCTCGCCACATGCTGCCCTGCGGGTTTCTGTATCTCTCTTAGTTTGGCTCCTTATCCAAGACCTCTTCCGGCAAAGTAAATTCTACCAGCACAGACCCAGAGTTCGGAGCGCGCAAGCCCCACCACGACGTCAACGTTGAGATACGGCGGTGGGGTTATTATTATTATTATTATTATTATTATACAAATAATAATAAAATTACTGGTGCCGAAATAACAGACACAATTAAAATGAAATAAAGAGAGAAAAGAAAGAAAATACTCGTATTTATTTAGGACACGCACAGGAAATACAACAATAAAAAAAGGACATAAAAGTAACAAAATCATGAAAACATTAAAAAAATAACATAATAGTGAAAACGAAAACAAAATAGAAGACCTGTGCGAAAATGAAATAGCTCAATTTCTTATGTACTAACACACTACTAATAATAATGTAAATGTAAGATTGTAATAAGCTAAATGTCAGTGGTGTCTTCCATAAACTCAGTTGTGGAATAGTAACATTTAAAAATTAAAAATTGTTTCAATTTCTTATAAAAATTATATTATTAAGATTTTTTAACTGTCGTGGAATTTTATTGAAAATAATTGGTGGCGCCATTCGGTAAATAATTTTTACGTAGGAGGTCTGTTTTACTGCGATCAACACAAAGAATGTTCGAGTCCCTTTTTCTTAACCGTGGATCAGCTGGGGCTCTTATTTTGAAAAGCTGTGAGTTTGTCTTAACAAACACTGCCACCTCAAAGATGCATAATGACGGCAATGTTAGAAGCTTCAAGGATTCCAAATATGGCTTACAACTGTTTCTTGAGTGTATATTACATATAGATTACATTTTTTTTTTTGTGATGAAAACGTAATTCATGTCGAGTTACCCCAGAAAATGACTCCGAATCTTAGAACTGATTCTACGCAGCTATGGTAGGCAATAAGCATGGCATCACGGTTTACAATTACATTGTACTTAGTTAAAATTAATAGGTGTTGTGCGAGACACGTGTTCGTTGCCTGTTGCCACAGTGGAACTTGATCAATCAGTGAATGTTGGAGCGAATGCTTGCGAAATATTGTACTAACCTATGTTTAAATGTTTTGCTTTGATTGGCCTTAAAATACTTTATGGAGTTTTAAGCATACAGCTTCTAGCTGTTCATCGCCATAAATGTTAATGTTTTCTGAGGGCCAAAACTCTTAGAAATAATAAATTAAAACCATCTAATATTAATATTGAAATAGCCAATGTGGATACTTATAGCTAGTCCCAAGTTATATATGTGCATATTGTGCATACTTCTAATATATCAGATGATGATACAGGAGCTTGCCTGAAGAAAGATCAGTGAGAAACTCAATTTGAAGTTTTTTGAACGAATTCAAAAGCACGTACTAAAAGATGCAAATGCAATACGGATTGCCATCCAGAATTAATGTAGGTTAACAGCAATGCGACTTAAAGTGACATCCTGACATCATTTAGAACTATCACCAAAATCGCTATACTTATTTTTTAGAGTTTATTAGATGTAACTACACAAAAATACAACACAATTTATACAGATATCTTTTTGTCTAAAGCTCCTTCAATAACGGGAAACCTTAGCATGCTTATTGACTAAATTAACTTCAAACAAAAATGTAATCTCTATTTTATCTGTAGGTCCCTAAGAAAATATAAAATGGACAATTGTGAAATAAAAAATATAATAAAATAATAAACATAAAACACTTTTTTATTTTTATAAACTTAGGCACAGATGTAAACTGAAATATAAATTCTATTTTTCCATTACAAAATACTTAAATTATGGAAAAGAAATCAAGGAACCCTTATAGTTTCGCCATGTCTGTCTGTCTGTCTGTCTGTCTGACTCCACTGTAGCTCAGAGACGCTTAGTAGCGTCTTGAGCTACAGTCCACCACTAAAAAAAATGTTTAGTGGTTGATGATATATTTTTTTTCTCGTCTACCCCATGGTGTGGGGTATCGTTGGATAGGCCATTCAAAAATATTGTAGGTCTGTGAATATCACTTTTCGATTCAAGGATCCACTTGCGTGATATTAAGCATTAAAGTGTTAGAGTCAATTTTTGTTAGAGTCGAGTGTCCCCCCTGCCAGCTAAACGGTTGTTTATGGACATATGAAAAAAATCATGGCAGTAGTATATGTATGTAATGAAATGAAATTAAATTAAATGGAAAACTATCACGGCTAAGTAGGCTTTACAAGTTAACGAGTTATAGTCGACCAACTAAAATTTGCAGTTGAAGAATTGACCGTGGCATATATCGATGTATGGGAGAACAGGTTTTACAACTACAATGTTAAGTTTGTTTTTGGAATAAATTCGTCCCAAGTAATCCCAACTACGGAACCCTTCATTGTGCGTGGTCCGACACGCACTTGGCTGGTTTTTCATATTTAAAGTTTTTCAAAACTATAATATGTACCAAGACCAGTGGTCATCCATTCCTTACCTGTTACCTTACAGTCAGCTTGGTTGAAGGCTTCTCCAGCCATAATAATATACAGGGTTTAATGCTCTGCAAAATAAGGAGTGTCAGGTACTTGCCAATAATAAAGTGAATGTAATAGTACCTCTACATAAAGATTTACGTTCAATGCAGTGAATGATATATTAATTTTGATATATTTTGCTGTTTTGTTTATCCAGGCCCCTAAAAATTACGTGATCCATATATTACGTCACACGATTTTCATGATTTTTGGAGCCCCTCTCCCGTCCTTGTCGCAGGTGGTCATATTAGTATTGTGATATCCCATATTTTGCAATAAATTAATTCTTACTTTTCGTTAGAGTTGAAGCTTAGAGCTTGAATACTTCTGAATTTTACATGTGACGTCACGAAGCTTATGACTCGTTCCTCCCCCATGCCAGACGATGTCACACTTTGTAGTAGACAAACGTTAAAGAAGGGGGGGCCCTTTCTTTAACGTGCGGCATAATTTATTTATTGTGTTTCAGTTAGAGGTAAGATAGTCCCTCTGTGGTTGAGGAATTCCGGGTGAAGCTCGCTTCCAACTTCGCCCTGATCATCACGTACCATCTGATGAAATGAAGGCCTAGAGCTACCCAGTTGTGATAAAAAAAGGTTTAACTGTAGGTATATGTAAAACATTACGGAATAAAGAATCCCAAGGCTTTATACAGCACACGCTGAAATGTATCATAAATGTAACATACATATCTACATTAGTAGGTTACGTAAAATTCTAACTAATATTATAAATGCAAAAGTGAGTTTAAGGCTCCTACATACTGGCGCGACTTGTAGCGCGACGCGTCGCGACACAAAGGCACCGCTTGTAGCGATACACGCGGTGTCTTTGTGTCGCGTCTTTACTTGTTTGTAACGCTGTCACGCTAAAACGGCTTAACGGACATGGATGATATTTGACAGATAGGTAGCCTGAGACCTGGAGAAGGACATGGGATACTTTTCATCCTGGAGCGCAGATGAAGTCGCGGGCAACAGCCAGTAGAAAATAAAGTGATTTAACAAACAAAATAACACTTGTAAAAGTGAACAAAATGCAATCAAGTGAACAAAAATTCCATTATGATACTTATCTACTCTAATACTTATCTAATCTATCTTATGGATGGCCCCGTATCATTTCAATGGAAGACTTCGACATAGATGGCGCATTGGGTACTTGAAAAGGAGCCTTATTAATACGGCAGTTTGACATTGACAAGTTGATGGCCTATCGTTTTACTGTCATTATATTAATGCCTTTAATCCATAATTTAATAGACTATTAGACACAACCTGTGAAGTACCTATCAATAGTGAGAAGACATTATTATGTTGTCTTTCGATCCGAACTAGCAATTTCCTGCGACTGCAAACACATATTACCTACCTACATAGCGTCGCCTTAGAGTGAAAACCTAGGCAACTTTACTGGAATAATTATTAAATTCTAAGTGTTGGTAAATTGAAAACCTCATCTGTTCTTTTGTGAGAATTTTGAACTCACCATAGATGGCGCTACAGGTGACTTAACTTTTTGTGGGAAACTAGGCGTCCGTTGCGAGGTTTTGCTTTCCAAAAATGTAATAAAATAAAAATTACCAAATAACATTCCCGGGGTTTTCACTCTAAGGCGACGATAGTTTGTTGTCAAAGTTTTTAGTTTTAAGTTCATAAATTTTCTGAAGTGAAGTCCTTGTAATTTCTTATTGAGAATAAATTTCTTAAACCAAATACTATATTCGCAACGATATATTTTGTGACAAAAATCTGACTTAAGCTAACAAAGTTTTAAGGCGAATTAGGACACTCATGACATGACACTCATAAATTAAAACAATTTTAACTCACTTATCATTAGTCAAAAACACTCCCAAAAACAACTTTTGGGCACTAAATATTATTAAAAAACAACATGTGTTTTTGCATGTCGTGTGCCCAAAAGTTGCTTTTCTTCATCATTTCTAATCATAAACTTTAAAGAAAATATCTCTAATCTAAGTAGTGGCAGAGTTTCGAAGTGAATTGCGAAATAAGTTGTGAAACAGTCGAAGTTATGGACGCTCACTTTATAAAAGCGAATTGGGACCATTGTTCTGTGAGCTTTAAGACCGATGCTACACTAAAGTGTGTTACATACTGCGTTCAATATTTGTCTTGAACAAGCGTCGTGATCAATGCTCGTGCTTTTCTATACGAAAAGAGGCATTAGCCCTGTGGGGACAACAATCGGCTGGTATCCTTATCCTACCGTATATTATAAATGCGAAAGTTAGTCTGTTTTTTTTTGTGTGTTTCTACGCGTTCACATATAAAATATATAATTAATCATCATTATCATCATCATCTGCCTAGCCTGTTTCCAACTATGTTGGAATGTACGATACCCCTTGGTAAGACTGGTTGTCAGACTTTCGGGCTTCTGGCGACCCGTAACGACTGTCAAAGATCTACAAATGGCAGCCGGGACCAACGGCTTAACGTGCTTTCCGAGGCACGAAGGGGTCTTGGTGTGTAAAGATGGTCACCCATCCACGGACCAACCGCGGTAAGCGTAGCTTAACCTGATCGATAGGTACAATAATTATATAATTAATGTACCTATAAAAAATATTGTAAAACATTTTAAAAGAGTAATGGTGGAGTTTCTAGCCCATTCTTCTCTATACGAAACTATCTTTTGTTATGGGCGACTAGAATCAATTCATTTTTTTTTGCACATTTTGACGTTCGAAAGTGCCTTTTATGTGCCTATTTGAAATAGATAATTTGACTTTCGATTTTGACTTTGACGCTAAAACAGCAGAACGGATTTGGATTAAATTTGGCAAATAGGTAGACCATGACCTCGATTAGGACATAGGAGACTTTTGATCCCGATATTCCCACGGGATCGAGATTTACGCGGATGAAACCGTAGGACGCAGCTAGTTATAGTTATTACTATTAAAATAATATTTTAAAATTACGTAAGTACCACAGAGCTTATTCATGATGCTTGTTGCAAATCAATGTTCTTCTGCTTTGCGTTGCTAGTAGCTTTTGTCAAATCTAAAAAAAAATAAGTTACAAAGTTAGGTAGATACAGCTGCTTGGAACTGAGTTTTAGCATAATTCCTATATATTTATTAAACACTATTGTACAGTAGATCGCAGGTCATTGGCAACTCCTTTGGCTGGCCTAGTGTAGTAGGGAGTTTCAATACAATAAGACCAGCCAGCTAAAAGTTTTTGTTACCATTAACGTACGGCCTACCGTAGAGCTTATTCATGACTTGCATAACAAGCATATTCAGCCTATGATATTCCCACTGCTGTGACTCAGGCCGCCGCTCTTCGAGTGGGAGTGGGCTGTAAAAAACCACGCGGTCCCAGTGCGGAGTGATAGATGGCTCGTGTCTTCGAATTTTTCGTTCTAGGAAGTAAAGCGCCTTCCTGGGTTCGAACCCACGAGCTACAACTCGTAAGTTGGGGATGTTACCACTGGGCCACCACTGCTTTACTGGGCCACCAATACCTACTTCATGACTTGGCTTGTTGCAAATCTATTTTCTTCATTCTCACGTTGAAAAAGATAACAAAGTTATAGACACAGCTTCTTGCAACAGAGTTCTAACATCATGCCTATTTTTGGCACTACTAGATTTTTTCGTCGTGTTTGGGTGATAAATCGTCAACTGATTTTTTTATGTTCCGGGGCGAAAATCCTCATGGTGTCCTCCGTCCTGGGGCGGGCGGAGGGGTCTGTCAGATTCTTACTGACTAAAAACCACCACGGTGCTCCCCTCCCGCACTTGCATCGGGGATCATTGGATCTGGTGCGAGTTCCGCGATCCCCGGCTTGTGTTGGCCCGCCTGTGCGTGCCACCTCAGGCTCGAGGGCAGCAATGAGGTGTAAAACTCCCCCCACGACGTCCAATAGGGGCACGCATGGACCACTACGCGCCCGCCACCTCGGGTCCTGCTGTATGGAGGGCGACGGATGTCCCCGAATCCGTCGCCCCTGGACCCATTTAGGGGGGCTGGAAGAGGGCGTTGTCCGACCTCTGCCAATGCCCGGTGCGCCTGCTGCAGGCAGGATGAGTGGGAGAAATCTCCCGCTCCCTTTCCGCAGCCTCCTTCTGCGACAGGACTGTTTCGCAGAAGGATACCACCGCATCTGAGGACTTCTCGCTGCCGACCATGGAGTTGACCACGGCCGGCAGCGACAGGCCCTCTCAACCGGCACATTCTGCCAGCGTATACTACGCCGTGTCTTCCCGGCAGCTGGACATAGGCCTCCCCCAAGCTTTGCTACAATTACTGGTCTTGCACTGCCCTTTCCCAACGGATTCCTCCGACAATCTTCACAAGATTTTGTGGTGGCGATGAAGAAAGCGATAATTTATCGTATCGTCTTCACGGTGTACAACATGCTTAAATGGCCCACATTGAATATTGCGGTTTGGTCTCGTAATAGCCGAAGAGCTAAAATAATTATGAACTTAAATTATTTCGTGTATTTGTTTGAGACTAATTACCGTTACTAGATTATTGAGTTGATTGATTATTATTGGAGGCTATACTTTCAAATGTTTATGGAGTAAAGATTTAGTCAATAAACCAAAAATGGTATTTGCTTTGGTAATCCAGGTAGTTCCGTGGTTGTAACGCTCGTATTTCCGAAGATAGACGATGATTACCGAAGTGTATACTTTTGCTGGGTAAAATACCTTTTAGAGTTCAGTGAGTAATACTATAACGCAACTTTTAAGCTACATAGTTCTTCTTACCAAAGCTAAGATTTGTGAAATTTTTCAGTTTCGAGATGGACGGCGCTAACGGGATTAGCAACCTCGGTCTTTAAGTTTATAGTCTATTTAGTTTCCACGCAAATTAAACTAAATTAGTCTTTGCTTTTGAATGTATTAAGTATGTCATGCTGTTATGTTTCGTTTATTATAGGCAGTTTTATTTGAGAAAACTGTAGATTCAGCATAGTCTTCGCTCTTATTAATGTGTTGTCATATCAAGGTGATAATCGGCATCATTTAATCGTATTACAATTAGCATTAACATTAAGCGATAAACCCCTCCCCAAGAATTGTAAATCATTACTTATTGCGAAATCATCCAAAGCTTGAAGTGCATTGTTATACCTCATAAGAATTGTGGCTAGGATGACTTAAAAAAACATAAAACAATCGCAATTGAAAAAATATCCTATGAGCCTCAAAACACACTACAGACACTGTAACACAAACAAAATCATTAGCCATACAATTCCACTCCTCTCAATCCACCATCAATCATGACTACCTCAACAAAAACTGCACACAGCCATGCATAGCAACAAGACGTTCTAAAATAATTTGGGTGGCGGCGCTGCGCTGCGCCGGCGCAACCGAGAGAGCGGCGCGCGTTCCCACGTGCGCGCCGCCGGCCTGCCTTGAACGACCTTGCCGATCGCCTGGTTTTACTTGCAGCGATTGTACGTTCGGATGATGATGGAGAACGCTTTTAATGTTGATTTATTTTAAAATAAAGTATTCTTTCATGGAGTTAAGATACTTCCAATGCATCCGCATCGTCACTGCAGCACGGAATCGCTGCACCAGCAGCGTCCAGAGACGGCCGTGCTAAAAATAATCGTGGCGCTGAAAGTGCGTTCAGGGCCCCAATTCTGTATGGTAATTATTATTCCCCGCTAATATCTTATTACGTGGAAACCACGTCAATATAGTGGCTTATAGAAAGCCATGTATCAGCAAGGATTCAAAATGTTCTGTATGCTCCAAGACAAATTGTATGTATGTTGCCGTCCGATCTCGGGCTGTTAGCCGTTGGCGTCATCAACAAAAAATATATCAGAAACCATTTTCGACAATAGTTTAGTACACAAAGCATGACCTTGTGTAGGTATCTATATGTCGCAGCCATCTGGTTAAATTGGCCGGCCAATTGGTCGTCTAGGCCGTTCATTAAACGCCGGCCCCCAATTAAATAGCTGAAGGACAACTAGAACTGTGACCAACCACGTGCGAGCCGAAGTGGTAGCAATAACTAATCCAGGGCACCCCGATCAAATGGGTTAAGATAGGTTAGAACTGTATGGGGCCCCGATCTGGGCGGCTAACCTGACGGCCGGCAGCATCGCTGTCTTGCGAAAGCCGCAGAGAGCAATGGCCGTCAGAATCATTAGGGGATATCGCACGATCTCCAACGAAGCGGCTTGTGTACTGGCCGAATCCCCGCCCTGGGACCTGGCGGCGAAAGTACTTGCGTCACTGTATAAGTGGCGCGAGGAAGCGAGGGCGAGAAGTGAGCGGCTGATGCAGCGACATATGGAGTTGCGTCAGTCGCAGCTTCGCGCAGCCCTGGTGGCGGAATGGCGGGACAGGCTTTCACGCCCTACCGCCGGCGGCCTCGTCACCATTGAGGCGGTCCGGCCGGTACTTGAGCGCTAGCTCGGTAGGAGGCACGGCTCCCTGTCGTTTCGGATGACGCAGGTGCTCTCGGGGAATGGTTGCTTCGGGAAGTAACTGTGTCGCATAAACAGGGAGCCGGACGCCCGGTGTCACCACTGCGTCGACTGCCGGGAGGACACGGCGTGGCATACGCTGGCAGAGTGTGCCGCTTGGGAGGAGTCACGTCGTGCCCTCGTCTCAGGAGTAGGCAGTGACCTGTCGCTGCCAGCCGTGGTCGACTCCATGGTCGGCAGCGAGGACTCCTGGGACGCGGTGGTATCCTTCTGCGAAACAGTCATGTCGCAGAAGGAGGCTGCGGAAAGGGAACGGGAGATCTCTTCCTCTCACTCTGCCCGCAGCAGGCGCACCGGGCGTTGGCGGAGGGCGGACAACGCCTTCTTCCAGCCCCCCTAAATGGGTCCAGGGGCGACAGACTCGGGGACATCCGTCGCCCCCCACATAGCAGGACCAGAGGTGGTGGCGCGTAGTGTTCCACGCGTGCCCCTATTGGATTTCGAAGTTCGAATCATTAAGTTGTCATAGTGAATTAGGGCCTAGCACACAACTGTCAGCCCCGGACTGCCATTTAAAGCCGTCAGTTTCTATACGTCATTAGTATCGTAGTGCGAGTAAAAGGTGACGCGCTTGGTTTTTACGGAAAGTGCTGACAGGGACGCCGCCCGTAGCGGCCGCCAGGTGTCTCCGTGCTCTGTGTCGCTAGACTTTAGCGTACTCGTAGCAGTCAAACAAGTCCAAAGATAAGTCAAGTCAAAAAATCGAAGTGGATGGAGTAAGCGCGGATAGCCGACTTGGCTATGTGAGACGGACTTGGTGTACAGGTTTTCTGACTTTATGGATTTATTTTGAGGGGTACTTCCTCCAAAATGGGGCAAAAAGGGAGCTACTGGATATGTCAACCTTATGAGATCCGTATTCGATGGTTCTATTTTTATTTTAAAAGTAGTAACTTTAAGTTGGTCTCATACAAATTTGGTGAAGATCTGATGCGGATCTTCGGCGTGATGAGCAGAATATCTCCTCAAAATACAGTAAATTTCTCACTTTTAGATTTCCACCAGCGGAATCGGCCTTGCGATTAATTGACCACCTTTTTTTTGGTAACAGGCTGGAAATCCTCATGAATGTCCTCCGCCCTGGGGTGAACGGAGGGGTCTGTCAGATTTCTACATTTCTCTTTTCACTACAGGGGCAAGTGCCCTCGTAGTGAAAAAAGTGAGTGCTTAAGTAAGCACTCGCTTTTTTTCGGTCGAACAATTGTTTGGTGGCCGTGGTACGTGAATGGAACCACAGCCCCCTTCATATAAGGTGGCAGTCCTACCACACGCCGATTACCGCTGCCAATGGAGCAGCGAATAAGGTATTCGACGTTATATGTCTAATGTGAATGTGATATTGTATAATATGTATTTATTACGTTATCTATGTATGTATTTATTGTAAGTTGTGTGTGGACTTATACAAGGTGTTGTTTTGGACCTGCAAAACATTTTAGGACGTAATTATGTTAGTGATTTTCGACCGGAATCAACAAAAAAAAAAATAAAAAATAAAAAAAGTTAAAAAAAAAAATAAAAAAATAAAAAGAAAAGATAAAATTTAAAAATCTAAAATAAAAAGTATTATTGATTATTGACTTGGTATCGTATTGTTATACGATTATTTACGAGTTTCATAACAACCTCCTGAAATGTTTTGCAGGTTCAAAACAACAGCTTGTATGTGGATTTTTATATCTGGAAATAAAGATTTCATTTAATTTTTATCTTTTACCTAAGTTTGATCACATAGTATAAAAAATAAAATAATAATATTGTTTATTTGAATTTGACTTATTGAACGTTGTTATGTTTTTTTGATAGGAAAAACAGTAGGTCAGTCGCCGTTAAATCATAAAAAAGCGTTGGTAGAATAAAATATTTTCGGCCCCAAAAGAGGAAGAAGAAAGACCAAATCGTTCAAAGTGAGCTCACAATAGAACTACTATTTTAGATTGTCAATGCTGCTGTCAAAATATCACGGCCGTTCTAAGAGGAAAAGTCTAGGAGGTCCTTGCGAAATCTCAAATCAGAAATCCATATAAAAATGTAATCCCTGGAAATCATAAAATAGGTGGTACTGCTATTACCCCGCCAACCGACTCCGTCCCGCCCGGCAGCTTTAAAATTTCTTAGACTTAGTACTTACCTGAGCTTATTTTATGCTTTTTAGTAACCTACAGTCGGATGTTGGAGAGGTAATTATAGGATTTTAAACTGACATGGTTATTTGGTTGGTTGGTTGGTCGGTTGTCATGGTTATTGAAAAGTGTATGCTTACATGGTTTGGTCATGTTGAGAGGATGAATGAAAGGCGACTAACAAAAGGTATTTACAAAGCAGATGTGAGTGGAAATGCTGGGAGGAGACGCCCCAGAAAGATATAATTATAGTGACCTCATTGGTGATTTTCTTCAAAAAGATCAGGTGCGTAGTGCTCGCAACCGGCGTGCGTGTATGACCAGATGTATGAACGTAATCGAAACACATCGACCAGATGTATGATCAAAAAGAGTATGGAAGGAGCTTAGCAGGTGGCGTTCTATAGTTTCTGCCTACCCCCATGGGAAGAAGGCGTGAGTTTATGTATGGTTATTTTCACTACTAAAGTTATTTATCACGGGATATTTACCATTTATTTATTTATTTAATACTTTAAGCACACAATGTACAGAGGCGGACTTAATGCCGTAGGCATTTTCTACCAGTCAACCTTTGTTATCATGTTTTTAAAAATAAAAACATTGTAAATTTCCCGTTTTAAATACTTCAGTAATACATATATGAATTGTTGCAAAAAGTTTGTGCTCGCGAGGTCTACTGTTCGCAGAACTACTAGTTTTATCTTATACTTCAAATCAGATAGTTTTTTTTCAGCTTTATTGATACTAATGATTGAATTGATATCCATTTCGGCGTAATATCCGTATTGTTTCATCCATTCATGAACTAAGGGGTAGAAGAATTTATTACAAACAATTTCTACTCTCATAATACATCTGTATCGTCATCATTACGGAATGAAACAAAAGCTAATAATACCAGGTATGTAGTAGCTATAGGTGGATTGTGGCGTAGGAAAAAAGATTATTTTTTCCGTTCCCCGTGCCAAATGGGACGCGTATGAAGCGTGGGGGCTGTGACGTTGTGGATCCGATATATTATCAAAGTACTCCGAAAAAGGTAGATCTGTGGACAGGAATCTTCTTTTGACATTGTTTATGTATTATCTAATGTTGTCATATGAATTACTGGCTTATTAGAGCTTATTTTAGATGTTTCTAAAAATACTAATACACTGGTATCTCGAATCTAAATCAGCTTCTCAATCTTAAACACTTTGTGATTAAGCTCAACATCAACACCATCAGCTCTTTATCAATTGAGCAAAAGTAAAGAGCGCGGTAGTAGTAGAAAAGATCAGCAATTCGAAAGCTATTTCGAACGCCATGTCTTCGTGTAAATCACTGGATATTTGAACCAACATATTAGTCGAGTACCTGTTAAATATATTATATCTAGTACTCGAATTCTTCACACTCGTCAAAGTATGTGGTAACGATGACGCACCTCGCGTTTGTTCAGTGGCGTCTAATTCCGTGAGTCATGACTGTTATTAGTGCCAAATTGTTAGCCGCTGGGTTACTGGCAGATCTCCTGGACACATGACTGATTCTAATTTGAATTCTTTTCATTCATTATCAAGTCAAAAATGTTTGATCTTATTATGGACTATAAACGTTGTGCTGGCAATCTATTTGTTCAATGGGACTTTCAGTCTATCGAAGTAAGCATAGGCGTATGCCTAGAACAGTCAGTACACGATAGTTCAGAAATAGTAGGTATTTACTATTTCTGAATTATCGTGTACTGACAGTTCTTAAATGCAGATCCCATCAGGCACCACCAAGGAAGGTCAGACAATTCAATTTGCGACGACATATTCCGTTTTGCACCTCCAAAGATGGTATCACGTCTACGACTGTCCGAGGGAATCCAGACTACCGAATTTAATACTAAAGTATTACTACATGGCAAAGGGGAATGGAGCGCAGTATGCTAAACATAAAAAAACAGCATAGGGATCGTCACTCAAAAATTCTATCCAAATCCAAAGCAATCGATGCCTTTATACACGCACTCACACTTAAGTGGAAATGGGCAGGCCATGTTGCAAGACTGCATCACAATAGATGGGCCAAAAAGATAACTTCTTGGATAGGACCAATTGGAAAACTTAATCGAGGAAGACCAAACACTCGATGGGAGGACGAGATATTGCGTATAGCTGGATCATGCTGGATGGACGTAGCGAAAGACAGAGAATGCTGGCATTCTCTGGAGAAAGCCTTCACCTCAGGGGTTCCCAAATAAAAAATATATATAATAACTACACCGTTAAAACTGGAGAAATATAAGACTATTTTATTTTATTTGATTAATTCGCCAAAGTAACTTAACAGTAGCTTAAAGATTATCAACTAGATGCATTATAATAATTTCGTTGATTAACACCTTGTGAAGAAACCACGACATGCCTGTTATTGATGCCCTATGATTCCATCTCCTCCTTTTTATATACATATAGGTACATATTATTTGAGTTCGTTGCTAAGAAATAACAGCTGCACGGGTCGATCCATCAGGTAAGCTACGCTTGCCGGAGTTGGTTCGTGGATGGATGACCAGCTTAACATACCGAGACTCCTCTATGCCTCGGGAAGCACGTTAAGCCGCTGGTCCCGGCTGCCATTCGTGGATCTTGGACAGTCGTTACGGGTCGTCAGAAGTCCCAAAGTCTGACAACCAGTCTTACCAACGGGATATCGTATTATTACCCAGTTACTGGGTTGTGGAGGTCAGATAGGCAGTCGCTCCATGTAAAATACTCGTATTCATCTGCATCCAGTTAGACTGGAGGCTGACCCCAACATAGTTGGAAAAGGCTAGGCAGATGATGTAGGTACATATTGTTATTTTAAGACTATTGTATATAGTATCTTATACATAGTATATAAAGATCTTCTTTGAAAATATACTGTTAAGATCAATAACTGTTTTCTTTTTTTTTTTTAATCTGCTCTTTAATTTTGAATTGAATTGAATGAGCAGCTAGGTGAATTTCAACTGCTAAAAGTTGAAATTCACCTAGCTGCTCATTCAATTCAATTCAAAATTTTAAAAGAATGTAACACTTTTAAATGCAGTCTTATTCAGCGAACGTATTTTAATGCAAGTTGCTCGTGGAAAATAACCGACGCGGCCCCGTTTCTTTGTCTTAATTCCTATTTTTTGCCGGTGGTCTTGTTATGTTAATAATAATATAGTCCCGGACTCCTAAATCGAGCCATCGTGCATTTTAATGTTTATTTGCCTAAAACATCAAAATAATAAGTCAGAGGAAAAGTTTGTATGCAGTTTTGAAGCTGATATACTGACTATCATTTCGGTATCACTATTGTTTCCAATTTTAATGCACGAATTTGAAAAACAGAAGAAAATCGGAGTTTGGTCGCTCTTAAAGAAGCAATAAGCTTTGATTAGAGCATCTATAAGTCAATAGTTATTTCGTTTTTTTTTTTTGCATAAAAATAGCATTGACTTTGTTTTTTTTTATTTTTATCCATTCTGTCGTTCAAATTGTGGAGACTGCTCGTACCGAGGCACTTCTTTAGTCTGGACTTAGTCAGGGAAACGTTAGTGCACAACTTTATCGAAGTCGTTTTGCCGTTCAAAGAATTTACCATCGCCACCTTTAGACACGCGCCGTCCAGGAGGACTACAAAATCGGGTCAATACACATCGGTTCATCTTAACCACCAACCTGCGTAGTCGTCATTTGACCCTGGTTCAAGAACAGCTTCGAAACTTTCAGGGACTGACTGTTTATGCTAGAATTGTTAGAAGGAGACTTGGAGAACGTGGTCTAAAACATCATTAGCCAGCCAATGGTCTCATACTGACATGAGTTCACATAATGGCGAGCCACAGTTTGCACGCGAACATTTACATTGGACGTCATTGGAGCCAGGTTCTTTTTTACGGATGAAACCAAGATTCTGCTGTATGGTAATGATGGACGTAGGAAAGTCTACCGAAGACAGGGAGATCGTTTCCAGAAATGTTGCATTGAAGAGAAGGTGAGTTATGGCGTTGGGTCATGGATAGTCAGGGCCGTAATATTCACCGAAGAATAAAGTGGCCTTAAGGTTGTGACGGAACCATGGTTGCAACACTAAATAGTGACCGATACGTTCGTCAATGCCTAGAGGCTCATGTGATGCCATATGATGAGTGTGTGGGCCAGGATTTAATTTTTATGCATAATATAATAACGCACTGCAAGAATTGTTGGAGAATACCTGCATGACGTTAATATCCCAGTAATGGAATGGCCAGCAAGAAGCTCTGATATAAATCCAATAGAGCAGTTATGGGATGAGCTGAAGAGGCGTGGTCGAACTAACCAACCAGCTTCAGAAACTTAGCTGGAGCTGAAAACTGCCATCTTGGAAGCATATGAGACCATTCCACAGCACGTCATAGTGGCATTGATTAATTCCATGCCGAACTGCATGACGGATGTCGTAAATGCTCTTGGAGGTAACACAAGTTACTAAATAAACGTTTTCTCTAAGTAGTTCTTATTTTCTCCAAAAACTCTACACTAATTCTGTCCGCGTGTTTTTGTTTTTAGTATTCCGATTTTAAATGTGAAACAAAGACAAACAGAAATGATAGTCAGTGACTGGCTTCAAAACCACTTTTTTTTTGTACTACCGTTATTTAAAAAGACTTTAAACATAAATTATGCGAGGTGGCTCGATTCAGGTGTCCGAGAGTGTAATACTCGTATTATCGTACTTTCAGAACTATTATTTTTCATTAATTATGATAATTAAATGTCAATTAGGTAATAGTGTGTTAATCGTTCAGTATTTTTCGTTCCACTTTATGTTCTAATGTTTGCAGCTGATTTGTTTCTTGAAAATAATAATTTGTAAGGTTCCCATTACAAATACTTTGTACTTTAGGTACTTATAATCAGCCTATAATATTCCCACTGCTGGCAACGGCTCGCTTCCGCTCACATAAAGAGAAGGCCTGTGCTCCTCTTTCTCTGAGAGGAAACGGTCCGCAATCCACAACGCGGGCCCAGTGCGGGTTGGTTGATGTCACATGTCTTCGATTTTTTAGTTCTAGGACATGCCCGTTTCGTCACGATGTTTTCCTTCACCGTTTTGGCTCTCAAAGTGGTGATAAAATAATTTGCATAAAGTAAAGCGCCTGTTACTTAACTTTATGTACTTACAGCCTAACTTCTTCAGGAATTACAGACATGATTTCATATTTGTTCTTATTAAGATAAATTACAAAACTAAGTAAAGAAAAGACTTGTATAATTTTCTATCTAATATTTTACAGGCAATTATGAGCTAGTTGGCTAATTAAAAGTTGTGACCAATTTGAGAGGTTTCTTTTTTCATTATTATGTTGTTTGGAGCAGATACAAGGCTTTGAGTGATGAACAAACTGTTTGGAACAACAATAGGAACATACAGAAAGTTTTTTTGAGTTCCCTAGGGCTTGACCCACGAGCTTTGCAGAGCTCCCACAATATTTTATCATCTAGTAGCTTTTGCCTGCGGCTTCGCCCGCGTGGATGTCAGAAAATATCCCGCGGGCACGTACTACCAGGATTAAAAGTAGTATACCTACGTGTTAATCCACAAAAAAAATAAATGTGTTGGTAACTAATAGACTAAGCGTAGGGCTGTTCGCTCACACCGCGGCATTTTTTTACTTTTATCATTTTTATACCCGTCGTAACTTCTAAACGAAAGGTCCGATTCGAATCATTTTAAAAGGAATTTAACCCTTGAATCCATGATTATGAAACTTTTTAATTGGATTAGGATTAATATCACGATACGAATGTTATCGTCTTTCGATTCTACCCATGTTGGTTGACTAATTTGAACAAAAAACGGTTATTGTAACCTAACTATAATAGTTAGACATATAACCTCATGGATTTTTTGTGGGTAATGATGAGTACTATAAATATGTACACATATATACATAAACTCACGCCGTCTTCCCATGAGGGTAGGCAGAAACTACAGAACGCCACCTGCTACGCTCCTTACATACTCCTTTTGCTCCGTTTACGTATTTGTTGCCTATAAACATGTAGTACATTATTTTATGTATAATTAATAGTTTTCACAGCGCACGCCAAACAATGACATTTTTAGGCACATGTTTGATACCTTGGGTTACATTATTGTAATTTAAATAAGGACATCTAATAAAAAAAAAAATACAGTCCATGTTACTCGCTGATAATGTAGCTTTCTATAAGTGGAAGATTTTTTAAAATCAGGAACTTATTTAAGTAGTTTTGAGTTTATCCATTACCAACAAACAAACAAAAATCAAACCTTTTCTATTTATAATGTTAATATAAATAATATAACAACGTAGGTACTTACAAAGCAATTTGTTTTGTTTTCCAAATAAAAAGTAGGATATAAAGAATGTGTACAACATTTTGCCAAGGTCGTGATTATTACAGTGGAATGCAAATATAAAACTTCACTCTTGAACTTATTTTTTGTTGCATCTATTTTAGATCTAGGAAGTGTATCTTAATACAGCGGGGTAATTGCGGAACACATAAAATCAGTAGCAATTCGTAGACAGGGCCGGACTAAGAGACCCAGGGCCCCTTAGGCACTTTGGCATTTGAGGCCCCCCCATTCCGTAGCCATTTTGGAAATTTAGTAAATAAAATGCACTAGTACACACGGCTACATATCAAGCTATACATTTCCAGTTTAAGCTGATCTCGCATTGTATAGGATTTACAATGAGAGGTCAGCTTATACTGGAAATGTATAGCTTGATATGTAGCCGTATGTACCTACAGGAAATTTAGATTTTTTTTTTCTTACCAAATTTTGATCTGGCTTTAATTAAACTAAAACTATAAATAAACATCAGAAATCATTATTTCTGATGTTTATTTAACTATAGTGACATATATAGCACAGACTGCATTCAGTCTGTGCTATATATGTGACACTATACTGGCTCTTTACTCTTGATTATGAGGATGTAGAGAAAATAATAAATAATTAATCTCATTCTGCAAAGGAACACATACATAGAACTTACCTTTCTTTTATACACCTACTCATACACAAACACGAATGGGAACCCACCCACACGCACACGTACACACCTCTCACACACATATTATTTTATTTTGTTTTTACTTCTTTTTAAAATTGCATTTTGTAGCACATACGTTTGTCTATTTCTATTTTGACATTTGTATAAAAGCCAAATAAAATGGGAGAGGGCGCTGACTCCTGACATACAGGTACACCTAGTTCAGGAGTTAGAGGCTTCAAACAAGTTTCTGTAACCTATTATGTCAATAAAGAATTATTATTATTTATTATTATATTATTATTACTATAGTTTCGTAATGTCAACGGTCGTCAAAGGGGCGTATAATATACCAGGATGATTTAAGCGATTTAGAGAATCATACGGCAAACTTTGGGTGGATGCGGCCCCTAGACTAGGGCCTTGCGTGCCTAGGCGTAAATCCGGGGCTGTTCGTAGGTAGAATAATGGTAGTTGTGTTCTTATTATTCTTATTTAGTTAGCAATAATGACTGAAATTGTTGTGGGTTTTATGGATTAGGTTTCTGCGAGCGTAAAGGCATTTTAATCGGCCATCTCACTTGAAAATGCAATAAACTCATGGGATGTCAAATGTGTAGGTACTGTTTATATGTGGTAGGTAGGGTGCGTAAGGTACTAATGGGTCACCGAGGCCCCCGCAACACAGGCAACGGAAGGAATACGGGTGGGTTTTAGTCAGTAAGAGTCTGACACACCCTCCCGCTCCGCCCAGAACGGGAGAAGTTATTTGAAGATTTCCCACCCAAAAAAAAGGGTGCGTAAGAGTGAGCACGTCCTCGTGAAATAAATAGCGGAAATTCAATATTGCTTCGTATTTTCGTATGTAGCGCCTGCCCCACAAAGGTTCCGGTCCAGTTAACGCGCACAGTGTTAACACTGCCTCAGTTAAGGCGCAGATATATGATTTCAGTGACTTATAAATCTGTTATCTATCACGCCTTCATATAATGCAATTAAGTTATGCAATAAATGTATGTTAAACTAGAACGCATACACATCAATTCTGTATGTGAATATTTAAGTATTGTAATACTTTATGAAATAAATTCAGGTGTACTCAAAGCAACGATATTACTTTCAAACTGCTTAAGATATTTTCATTTCATCACATTTTTTGCCTTGAACGGACTAATTTATTACCTATGATTATATATCTGATTTTTTAATATTCATTATTTATTTACTAAAAATAAATATTTCCTATGAAACATAGGAAACCGTGTCTTTTTACTCAGTGATCGTGAATAATGGAAAGCATTATTACAAATTTGGATTTGTTTGTTATTCTGAGCAATCAGGATGCTTCGTCTTTCGATCATGAAATATTGTTCAACACACTTGTTATTCGACTGGGCTCTAGCCTTTCAGATGAAGACAGTGTTACCGTGAAAGAATTTTGTCGAAGATTTACACGGGCAGTTCAAAAGAGATGGTTACGATCCCACAGGAAAAGTGAAGTTTTTAGACGTGATTACAGTAATTGGCTTGAGGCAAATATTGACTGGCCAAACTGCGTGCAAACCAATTTGCTCATTCAAGAATCAACAAGTGAAAATATTTCTACTGAACCTGTACCATCAACTTCAACAATGAAATCAACTTCAACGATGACAAAAAGATCTCGAAAGCCGTTTGAAGATCTAAGTAACAAGCAGAAGAAGAGACGATCTGATGAACATATAGGCGATGACCCTAATGAAGTAGCTTATTCAGCTGCAGCACTTTTGAAAGGAGATGGTCGTGAGGATATTGCATCTGTTATTGAACATATTCTCCAAAATCCAGAAGCAGCAGCAAAAATCAAGGAAATGTTGAACTAACCAGCTCCTTCAACAATATTTTCACCAGAAAAAGCACTGGGTTTGCTACTTTCATTAAAACTATCGAAATGGCAATATATCACATTAAGGGAAACGACTATTCGAGAAGGTTCAAAGGAGATATATCCGTCTTACTATAAAGTGCAAAAAGCTAAGCTACAGTGCTACCCTCCGAAGACATTTGTGACTGTAACGGATTCATCTGCTAAGATTGCACTACAAGCGTTACTAGATTTAACAGTGAACAGAATTTTTGAAACTATTCGTAGTCCTGATGCGATACAAGATAAACAATTGATATATCAAAGTGGGGATTTGACGGTGCATCTAACCAAAGTAGATATAAGCAAAACATAGAGAGTGGTCAAGATGATTCCAGCATATTTATGACCTCTTTGGTTCCATTAAAGTTGACAGCTGACGGTGATACCGTATGGGTGAATCCAAAACCCTGCTCACCTAGGTATTGCCGTCCAGTCCAGTTTAGTTTTGTGAAAGAAACCAAAGACGTTGTCATAAATGAAAAAACTGCAATGGATAACGAAATTGAAGCTCTCGTTCCCTCAAAATGTCAAGGACATGAAATTAGTCACAAATTAATGATGACGATGATTGACGGCAAAATTTGTACATATCTGTCTGAAGCTAAGTCAAATGCGGCCTGCTACCTGTGTTTGGCTAAGCCTACAGAAATGAATAAGTTAGATGTCATTGCGTCAAAAACCATTTCTTCTGGTGTGTATGAGTTGGGATTATCATCACTTCATGCCCGCATTAATGTGATGGAATGTCTTCTACACATAGCGTATCGTCTCGACTTCAAAAAGTGGTCTGCAAGAGGAGAAGGTCATCAAGAGTTATTGCATTCACGAAAAAAACTCATTCAAGATCGATTCAAAGATGATCTCAACCGTTTGATTGACATCGTTAAGCAAGGATCAGGCACAACTAACGACGGGAACACAGAAAGGCGGTTTTTTGAATTTCCTGATAAAACTGCAGCGATCACTGGATTAGATGAAGACCTAATACGCAGATTTGCTGTGATTCTGCAAGCTATCACATCTGGAGAGATTGTAGACGTGCCGAAATTTAAAGAATACGCTAGAACAACCGCTGAAAAATACGTGGAACTGTACGATTGGTACTACATGTCATCAACCGTCCACAAATTCACGGAGGGGACATAATTGCAGAAAATGCTATTTTACCAATTGGAAGTCTTTCGGAAGAAGCTTCAGAGGTCCGAAACAAAGACTTTAGGAGGTTCAGAGAACACCATCCGAGGAAAAAGAGTAGACAAGCATCAAACGAGGATATCCTCAATATGCTTATCGTCTCTTCTGATCCTCTAATTTCTTCCACAAGACCAAAATTAAATGCCCACAAGAGGCAGACATACTTTAAGGAAACAGTAGAACTACTGAAACTTCAGGATCAGGAAGCTCCGACAGAGTTCTTAGAAGTTATATCTATTGTAGAGTTTGATTCTGAAGTGGATTCTGATGGTGACGAAGTATAAAATAAGTTAACTTTTATTGTTTATGTTAGGTTAGGTTAAGTTAATATTTTTTTTTAATAATTTGCTTTTATTTTTAATCATACAATAGTTTACCATTTATTGTTATTGACTAATGATCACGTTTACCTAATTACCCTCATTATGGTACGTATCCTTTTAACAGGTATATAGGTATTAAGTTTTATTAATCATTAGCTAATGTGGACTTGAGGCATTAGACAAGATTACATATTATGTAATTCATAATTACCATGTCATTTCAAATAAGTAGGTAATACGACTTTGTGATTTCTTAGAATGTTTTGATCTAAGCATAAAAAATATTGTAAATTACACTTGGTATAGCCATATTTAAGCATTAAAATGTATCATATACTTTTTTTTTTTAATTTTGAGATTAAAAAAAAAAATCGCAAGTGATGCCGCGATATTAAGTATGTCAAAAATTCACAAATAAATAGTACTATAACAGTGTGCAAGGATATAACGGCCAACCTTGCGATTCCAGAGATATCCTCATTTTTCATGTCAGCTCCATACATTTTTTTCTTATAAAAATTATAACTCTTCCATTTGTGCCCACAATTACTTCATATGACATTTTATAGAACAGTAATGATCAGCAGAAGTCATTTCCAGCAAAAAAAAATAACATTTAAGAAATCGAGATCCTATGTCTTCTACAGCCGATTTTCGATCCACTGTGCGGCGCGGCGTGAGTGCGACGCACATTTGTTTGGGCAAGGTCAACGGCGTTTACCCGACCGTAATGCAAGAAATACAAAAGCTGTATTCAAGTTATTTTTATAGCTCACAATGCTATAATCTACTCTTGTTGTCAAAAAATACTTACAATAATGGACATCTAATTCACACATCCAAACATCCTCAAATCAGTTCAGAGAATCCTAAAGTAAGATTAGTAAATAAAAACATAAGTACCTTCAAGATACATTATTTACAAATAATGTATCTTCGTAATATTTTCATTAAACAGAAGATTCAACATCACACCAAAATGAAAATCACATTATATATGCAGTTGGGGCGAATTTCACCAAAGAAACTAAACGCGATCAGCACATCTTAACCGCGTTCAAGAGCTGTCAGTGAAATTATTGTTGGGAAATATTGACACTGACAGCTTTTGAACGCAGTTTAGATGTATTACTTAAGCACGCAGTTTCTTTGGTGAAATCAGCCCTTAGTTACCAATTTTGTCTACAGTCCTATCGTAAAGTTCTTATTTTGAAAACTAATAACTCAAGAAGATCTACATTGTCTTCAACTGTATACATTTTTAGTTTAATTTTTATTATGCACCCTTAGACAGTTAACATTAACATTGGCATAATGGTCGACATCGGCTTTGCTTGCACAAATTAAAACAAAAACGTACCAAAATCCACGTGAAAAAAGTTTTATTTTTTATAGAACACACTTTCCCTAACAAATGAATGCTTTAAAATTACTTATTTTTTCTATGAACGTGTCTACAGTTTTCAACGATTTTTGTGTTATCTATGGTTGAGGCTGCTGTGGCGCGTAATCCCCCCCGTAGTGAAATGTTGCACCACCTGCAGGCTTAGCATGACACTCTCTATTTCTTCGAAGAATAGACACGGCTCTTTCTATACAAAGTGACATTACGTTTCTCAGTTTTTGACATCTCACCGTAGAAATCCTTCTACAATCTGTCATCTTGTCTTCCGTTTCTAACGATCTTTGTCTAGGTCCTTTTTTATGTAGAAAGATTTCTACGATGGAATGTCAAAAAAGGAGAAACGAAATGTCACTTTGTATGGAAAGAGCCGTGTCTATTCTTCGAAGAAATAGAGAGTGTCATGCTAAGCCTGCTTCTCCATAAAGTTGAATTATGTCATGCAAATCTAACCTAAAGCAAGTCAATGAAGTCATAGCCATTAATATTGTACTGGATTTCATTATGACCCGCTGCGCGCTGGTGCCTAAAGTGATTTGAATTTGGAACCTCAACTAAATTTGTATGAAATATTGATTAAATATACCTAAATATCCTTTTTTTCTGTAAAAGTACACCTCGACCAGAGTTCTCACTTCATAGGTTTTAGTTGCCGTCGACGAACAAAATAATAAAATTACGCGATTTAATAGAGATATTAAAGTGGAATAATAAGTAACATTAATGTATAAATAGATCAAACAAAACTAATTACAACAATAAAAACAATTGTTATCTGTTTAAGAGCAAGTCTAAAATTATTGAATAATCTGCATTTTAGACTCGGTCGACCGCTGTTTCCACATTATCTGTGGCTGTAATGGCGGCATGTCATCGCAACAGCTGATCGGTTGCTGTGGCGCGTATCCCCCGCATTAAAATGTTGGATTTGGACGTCATATTTACGATATTAGTTTTAGTGTTTTTAATGAAATTGATGAGCTTAGATAACATTGTGTAACCCTACGGCTACATTGTCGCGATAACGCGAACTCCAGTTCATGCGCTCTCTGTCGCACACCGGTCGACGCAACGTCTCGCTGTACAACAGAGAGCGCGCGAAATGTAGTTTGCGTTATCACGACAGTGTAGCCGTAGGGTATATAAGCTACTAATTTGAAATCGAATTGGTTTTTATTACCTCGCAGTAGGTGCGGAAAGTAGAGTATTCTCCTCGGGGATAACTGTGTCTTCGTTTTGGGCGAATTTGAATCCCTCGCTACACTCAGATACTTCTTTATCCCCTCACGCTACGGCTACATTGTCGCGATAACGTGAATTTCCCTTCGCGCGCTCTCTGTTGTACAGCGAAACGTCAAGCGGTGTGCGAGAGAGAGCGCGCGAAGTAAAGTTCGCGTTATCGCGATAGTGTAGCCGTGGTATTAGTGAATAATCTACTATTATTGTGTTTTTGATGAACTTGCACGAGTTTCTGTTTACGTTGAGACTTTTACATTTACTTCAAATGTTTGCAATTTACTTTTTACCCACACTAAAACTTAAACAATTATTGATACGTTAATGGTGGTAATTTTGGGCATATGCAAGGTACCTTTTATATCAACAGAAAATTATTGCCTTGGAAATATACCTACAAAACTGTAACTAGTTACTCATTTTCAATTCACTTTGAAAAATATCATAAAAGGAATATATGACATGAGATCTTTCAGTCACTTTTTAAATCTTTCCAAGCACAAAGTCACAGGCAGTGCCTTCACAAAAATAAGTGAAAATGTTATAAGAAAATTCACAAAAATAACTGACGCCTCCACGTTTGCTAAAGGCAAGCTATTTCGAAAAGATGGGTGGGTGTCGCACGTAACTTTTTCAATTTCAAACTGAAGGCCACGTTTGAAAGCTCTCACCTTAAGAGATGGATGTTTTATGTACCACTTCAGTTTTTATTTTGAGGTACGTGATTTATGTGTTTCGTTTGAAAATTGGAACGTGTAGGTACGCGCACAAGTCACACTCTTTTGTTTTTTTTAGTGGTTTTTGGAGTCTTGGAATATTTGATCGCATACATATACAAGAGCTGGTATACGGGAACCAAAACCAATAAACATTGTAGAATGCCAAGTGCGATCGCGATCGAGTCGATCGCGTTGGTTTGGGATTTTTCCATGCAAACTTCAACAACCCATTTTACCTCTTAGGAATTAGTTTTTAAAAAGCCTGAAAACGTATCAAACATACAGACAAAGACACTTACGCATTATAATATTTGTTTGGAAGGTTTGGTCTACTATAATCAATACACAAATAATAAGATACGGAGCCTCTAAAGATAATAAATGAATTAAAACATAAAGTCGTATCAGTAGGGGCAGGTTTCAGTCAATGATCTGCAACATATTATTGTAAGACAGATGATCAATAATAATCTGTGTACTCTATCTTATTAAAGATAAGGTTCGAATTGCAATGAAAATGTAATTTGTGCAGTTATCAGTAACTCGTGTTGTTGGACGGATCAGAAGATTCGCACTTAGGTCGGATTTGAGGTCGAAATTACTGCTGCATCTATATTGCATTCTGACATTTTACGGTGATTTGGAGTAGCTAAACAGCTACACAAATATTTTGGCATTTATAGACATAAATAATGAGCCTATAATGTTCCCACTGCTGGGACACAGGTCTCCTCTCTGTGAGAGGGTGTGGGTCGTAATCCAGCACGCGGGCCCAGTGCGGGTTGGTATATGTCTTATGTCTACGAATTTTTGGTTCTGGAACATGCCGGTTTCCTCACGATGTTTTCCTTCACCGTTTTGAGAGCAGTGGCGATGAAGTAATTTACACAAAGTAAAGCGCCTGTCAGGGTTCGAACCTATGACCTGCAACTCGTAAGTCGCGACCGTTACCACTGGGCCACCACTGCTGTCTGTATTTAATACATATTTCATAATTATACAATAGTAAACCACGATCTCAATCGCTTTGGTTCAGGAGGCCTACTCCCTAAGCACTAAATCCGTAGTTTCGGCCAAAGTTACGGGCTTTTCCTACTCTGTATCACCTACGGACATACTACATGAGATTAGTGTAGTGTAGTATGAGACTGGGGCCCGAAATAAGGATAAATGACAACATGATTTGACAATTGTCCTTACTTCCGATATGTTTTTGCCCGACCGATAAAGTTAATTGATCGGGAGTAGGGTTCACTCCGGAGTATCGTCTTACTTTCGGACGTGCGTATCGTATCTTCGTTGACGAACTCAGAGAGTACGCCTCGAGACACATACTTTTTTTTTATGGGAAATTACCAAATAAGAGCGGGAGGGCGTGACTGATTCTTACTGACTAAGACCCACCCGTGTCCCTTCCGTTACCTGTGCGTTGCCAGAGGCCACGGTATCCCTTTCGGACTTTCCCGCGACTCCGGCAGGCGTCGGCCCTAGCGGACCCCGTAAGTTGTGCTGACATCTCTATAAGGCGCGCGTGGAACACAATGTGCCATCGACCCGGGCCTGGTCCTTATCGGTCGGCGTGCTACCCATTGCTCACCGTCCGCAAGCTCGCGCCTAGTGTGCCGGGAATCGGCCTGGGATTCCTGACGACAACGGTGTCTCCTGCGGCGTCCAGACACATACTAAAGCAGTGATTTATAAGCTGAAAATGATTTCCATTGCATACATTTTACACTCGATAAGATAATACGAACTAGAAAGACAAGGCTTCAAAGGCTTTATCCTGAAGGTCCAACCGCTGAACCGCTTAATGTTACAAGCTTGAAATATTGTTAGTGATGGAACAGCGGAGCTGTTAGACAGAAGGCGCGTGTGTTGGATCATTTAGCTCCCTTCAAAATGGTTGAGGTGAAGCGTCATTTTCGCGAACGGGTGCCGTCAATAAGGTCTGGTCATTTCTAGCTGCCACTACTTATTTAAATTATATTAAATTTTTTAATTCGGCCACACTTCTAAAATGTAAAAAATCTTACTGTGCCCAGCTTCTATGTTTTAGTATTGTTGGTGAATTTAAAAAAATACCTGCATAACTGTTTAGGGAAAATACGCGTAGGAAAGATTTTAAAAACAAAATAATACCCCAACTTAATATTGTTCAACATAGTCCTCAATATCAAGCAGTGCGGGTTGTTATTGGACTTTAAAACTATAATTTACAAGAGCTCATTTAAGTCTGACTTAAAGCGTTCCTATTGGAGAATTGTCTGTATTCGATATACGATGACATATCCACGTTTTAAAAATTTCATATTTTCGTCAATGAGAGACTAGGTAATATTAGTTGTAATGTTATTGTTTTTTTTTTTGCTATTTTCTATGATTTCAAACATAATGTGTATTATTCCTGAAATGAATAGATAAATAATAACCAATATTTTGTAACCATATGTTATTTAAAATAGTGTCCCTGGAGTTTCTTGCCCATTTTTCTCCATAGGTACCTACTACGCTTTGGAATGGGCAACTAGCTTCATCTTTCTGACTGACCGACCCCTTGACAATCCATAAATGCCTGTAATTGGTCTAATTGAAATAAATGCTTTTGAATTTGAATTTGCTAGGGAATGACACTATTGACAGCTTGCTTCACTTAAGTTACACCGTATTGTAGTCTGAAAAAATAAAGATTAATAATAATAATAACTTTTTATAATAGATTTTTACGGAAAACTCGGCCGTTCTTCGGCAGAGTTTTCCCAAACAACTACTCCGTTCCAAATGAAGCTGGTTTCCAATTTCAAATAAAACCTATAAATTGGGACAATGAGCAGTAAAAATGCTACAATGTCAGCAAGAATCATTCAACATAGTATCTTGTACCAACCAACGGAATTTGTTTTGTTCATCGTAAAAACGAATTTTACTCCTTGGAGGTCGTGTTACACAATTTTTACTTACAATTATCGCGTTTTTACCGAACCTTATAATAAATTGCACAAATATACCAAAGTTTTGTATGAAAATATTTTAACATGGTCTTTTGTCTACGTCATTCGGTGACGTCATTGTTCTAAAGTCTAAATTAATAATTAGACTTTGACACTGAAGTAATCTGGGGGGTAACCATCACCTCTTATAGCAGTATTATTTCAATGTTACTTCAGCGTGAGAAAGAGATGGAGGTATAAGTCCTGTATAGCTCCATCACTTTCCCACTGTGAAGTAATATTGAAATAATACTGCTATAAGAGGTGATGGTTACCCCCCTGACATGTGCTAGCTGTCATTTTGTGTAATAAAATTGTCATATTTATTGTATTCTAGACTTTTACACATAAATACATCGATTAAACTAAACGATCACAATTATAACAATTATGACCATTTTACTACACAAAGTGACAGCTAGCACATGTCAGATTACTCCAGTGAATGAAAGGGTCGACGGCGCGTCGTATTCCACGCGCGCCTCAAAGAGATGTCGTCAGCACAAATGTAGGGGTCCACTAGGGCCGATGCCTGTCGGGGTCGCGGGTCTTATGGGTCACCGAGACCCCCGCAACACAGGCAACGGAAGGAATATTGGTGGGTTTTAGTGAGTAAGAGTGTGACACACCCTCCCGCTCCACCCAGAGCGGGAGAAGTTATTTGATGATTTCCCATCCACAAAAAAATAAGACGTTCAGTAGTTTTATGAAAAAAAGAAACTACGCCAAAATGCAATTGCGATTTTATTGCCTCATGCATCTAGAGACGAGAGCGAATAGCCTTGAACGCTTCAATTATCTTACGAATGACTTGCTAGATTTCGATACGGTTTTATATAAAGGTTTTGTTATTATAGATTTTTACAAGGCAGATGAGGGTGGAAAGGCCGAGAGGGGAAGCCCTAGAAGGACATAATAGTGACCTTATTTGTGAAATTCTTGGTGGCTAAACGTGAACATCACCAACAAGGTCTTCAGAAAGGTCAGGTGCGTAGTACTCGCAACCGGCGGCGTGCGGATATGACCAAATGTATCTAACATAGCCGAAGAAAAAGGAGTATGCATGGATCGTACTTAGTGGTTTCTGCCTACCATCATGGGGATAAGACGTGACTTTATGTACGTATGTATGTAACATTTTTCATAAATAACACCGTACAACACAAATTACACGTAACATAACATTACGCCTTGTTTCCCCCAAAGGGTCTGGCAGAGGTGTACCTGTAGTACACTCACATTTCGCCAGTTAAGTCCCATGTAATAGGGGACTGGATTTGTGCCCAGTTGATGGCAATAGGCACACTTTTGCCATCAACTGGGCATAAATCCAGACTCCGGGCTGCTACTGAGAAATTCTAGATGAAAAAACCCAATAACACTTTGTCCGATCCGGGAATCGAACCCAGGATCTCATGCTCAGCAGTAGCGCTTTCGACCACTAGACGGACTAGTCCTTAAAAAAATAAGTTATTGAAATGAGAAGTTGTCCAAATTGTGTGCTTCGAGAACTGCACAGTAGTTTTCGATGTTTGTCTTCATTTATACAGCTAGATACTTAACACAAACGATTACATTTATGTCGAACACATTTTCCTTCATTCCACGTAAGCGCAATTACAGCATATTTTAAGATAATTTGAAAGTAAGGCCGACATTGAATTAGTTTTAAAAACATAATTGTAATGAATTGCAAATTCTTCATCACTAAATTAATACGGCCTTAGTGCTACCGAGAATTTGGTAAGAGTTTACTTGAGATTTAAATTATTTCTTAAATCTTACATTGGCATTTGATTAATAGAAATCTTCTTCGAATTTAGAGTATTTAATGTGTAATGTGTATTCGAAGACTTGTGACATCTACCAACCCACACTGGGCCCGTGGTGGATTACGGCCCACTGCCGCTCACAAAGAGGAGGCCTGTCCCAGCAGTGGGAACATTATAGGTTGATTATGTATGTTATACAATGTGTAACATCATTCCTTTATGTATATTGTAAGTAGAGGGGTTCGAATTTCGACCAGTGGGCGACCACTAGTAATGAATAATTATTCGAATAAATATTTTAGTATTTACCTTTTTAAAATTCTGATGTTAATTTCTGTCCCTGTTCAGTTGCTTATTACTAAGGTGAGATGTCAGATGTTAGGTACACATCATGTGCGACTACTGTAATGCTCGCTATTTTTTAATCATAGTATATATACTCAGTTACTCATCGAAAGTTATTTTCCGGGTAATATATGGTAACTCTTATCCGTGTTCTAAATTGTTAGGATTTGGCTTTCAGGGCCCTATTTAATAAAACCAACAGGAGACAGGTGGCAGGCAACGACTCTTGAATCTGACTGAATTTTGTAACAAATTTGTTGACAAATATGTCGCAAAGTCAGTTACGTTAAATAGACCCAGGCTATGGTCGAAAATAATTTTTTTCCTTGTCTCAAAATCTGCATGAACATGACGCTTTCTATTTCTACGAAGAATAGACACGGCCCATTTTATACAAAGTGACATTTCGTTTCTCCATTTTTGACATCGCACCGTAGAAATCCTTCTACAATTTGTCATTTTGTCTTTCATTTCTAACGATCTTTGTCTATGTCCTTTTTTATATAGAATAGACTGGTAATAATAATAATAATAAATAAAGTTTATTTCAATATCTTACATATTGGTTACATTTTTCTTTTGGGAATGTCCTTTTAAGCAGCATAAATGCTTGTGTTAGGACATTCGGCACTTCCAGCTGGTGATAGTACCTATTTATTGTTATTATAGTTATTGAGATGATAGTAGCTACTTAATTAAATAAGAAGAAGATAAATGCTCTAAACCACTTGTTTACAAAAAAAAAAAAAACATGTAGGCATTCTGAATGTTGTTTCAACGGTTTTCATTTATCGTTTACACCTAAAATAGGTTGTATACAAAACTTGCCAAAAAGCTGAATAAAGTAGTTAACAAGACATGTCTGAAACAACGTCATTACATCCTACTGATATTATAAATGCGAAAGTTGGCAAGGATGGATGGATGGATGGATGGATGGATGTTTGTTACTCTTTCCCGCAAAAAGTATTGAACGGATTTGGATGAAATTTGGCACACAGATAGTTTATAACCAGGAATAACACATAGAATACTTTTTATCCCGATATACCCACGGGGTCAAAACTAATGCGGGTGAAACCGCGGCGCATCTAGTACTATATAATTAACAAAGACGACTATGAACAGTCCATTACGTTGAAACTGAATTAATTACCTACAGAGATCCTTTTAATGCTGAGACAGCTATAACTCAATAGAGTAAAGAAATGAGTGTAATTCTGTTAGTCGTTTATCACACGCTACGCCTTGGTAAATATCATCGGTTCATCACGCAGACTATTGTCTCAGAATTAACTTTAAAGGTTAATCATGAATCTAGTCTTTGACTGTATTAATTTAATTAATGGCAATTTGCATTGTAAGAGTAACAAAGAGATAGCTTTCCTTAATTTACTATGTAAATGCCGATGGCATTAATTTTCTTTTTCTTAAAGTGAAGGTTTCAATTAAAACGCAATTTTTATTAGCTTGGAGTCTTTGAATTACTAATCGTGATTCTTTATCAGATTAGCCATGCGATATTATCACCTAGATTCTTTTGATAATCATTGACAAGTCTCACTGATATGCGAATTAAAAAGTTCTTAACAAAAAAAACGTGTGGGGCGTTCCATAATCGGGGACCCCCATCAGGAACAAAGTTCCTTACGCGATACTCGCACGCACACACACACTCGTATATAATAGAGGGAGAGAGAGAGAGAAAGTTGCATGGAGGGGGCATAACGCTTTTTCCTTACGTGACGATTTCTACCAGTCAACTCCTACCGCAAGCCGCGTTAAGGGTCCCACAGACAGGCGCGACGAAACAGCGCGACGTGACACTTTTGTAGTAGCAGAATTTTTATGTAAACTTCATGGAAAGTGTCGCTCTGTCTGTTTTTATCCCGATATACCCACGGGGTAAAAACTTATGCGGGTGAAACCGCGGGGCGCATCTAGTGTATGATACATGTTTTATACACGACATGATTTTGACAAGTCTTTTACAAAACTTGTTGAAAACAAGAGTATCGCAACTTGTAATGTGTGACTGAATTAATGCACATAATGCAAATATTTTGTTCAGAACCGTTTACTGTCATTTTAATATAGTAAATACAGGTATTTTTTTTCCAAAACTAATTAAAGCTAACGCTAACTCTGCAGTACTAAAAAAAAGGTAGAATTTGAAAATCTATAGATGGAAACACTGTCTATACTACGAAAGAAAGAATGTGATACTAGTTGTTTTTGTTTTGTTTTTGATAGGTTATTTTGTTTATATCCTAATTCTTTCCTAGTAAATAATAGTCACTTTAGACGATGCAGTGTGGATTTGATACAGTCTTGTCGATGACAAAACTGTCGTCAAAATCGACTACGCGTAATCGTTGGTTACGCGTAGAGCATATGCTCAACCTACCGAGGATCATGAATTTCATCTTGTTATCGTAAATAATGTAATGAAATTCATGATCCTCGTAACTTTTTTATAAAATCTACTGAGGCTAAAGTTTACCAACAACGAACACTCATTAATTAATCTGAATCTATTTTTAGCTTTTACCTGGAATTTACAAATAATAAATACTTGTTATGAATTTACTGTCTATAGTAGTTTTACTATGGGTGATTACCGCATAACCACAACGTTTGTTGTTTTGCTTCATTATGTTGTACTTTGACACGAACTGCTTCACGTGTTATAGCAAGTTATAGTGAAATGAAATGATTTTATTTTCTGTAAGTAGGTTTGTACAAACACTTTTACACGTCAATCATATTTAGAAAAAAAAACTAGATGTTTCCTATCTGAGAAGAAAGGCCGAAACAAACTCGGAGGTCACAGTCTTTTTTAAAGTCCAGACATAATCTCAAAATTTGATGTCTGAAATGGTATTTTTAGTAAACAACCACACAGATTGAGTGGACCTATCCAGTCAGTGCACGCATTTGTCAGTAATCGTGCAGCTCAACTCAGAACTCAGTGAACGCACTACTTATACCACGAAAGTGAAAGATGTTAAAGTATAAAAAGATGTAAAAATATATAAAACTTTTTGGGGTTGCCCATTTATACTAATGCAGACTTAGCATGGCCAGACTCTACGTAAATTACAGTCAACGCTGTGTAGTCGAAACAAACCAAAACCAAAATGGACCATACATCTACTACGCTAGACCCATACACGTGTGCGACTGTGTGCGTGCGTAAATTTGTAATGTGACCACAATTTTCACACACAATCAGTGTAACGAATTAAACACACACGAAGATAAAAGTAAAAATTCAGTGTACATATTATGATTTTAACATAATATTCTAATTGGGATGTTTGGCGGTGTGCGTTAATCGCGGGACATGGTGTATATTGCCAAGGCGTGTATTCTCCCAAAATGTTACATGATAATAATATTAGCTAATACTCTACGTCTTCTTTTTAATAATCATCACCTACCCACCCAACTATGTTGGGGTCGGCTTCCAGTCTAATCAGCTGAATACCAGTATTTTACATGGAGCGACTGCCTATCTGACCTCCACAACCCAGTTACTGGGTAACACGATACCCCTTATTTTTAATAATATGCTTATGAATAATTAGGTCTTTTACATTGAAACTTTAAGTGATAGTAATTATAATGTTTATCGATTGTGTACACACAATTTTATCAAGACAAGGGACAACTGCTTTTTATGCTTCTCATCATTATCTGCCTAGGCTTTTCCCAACTATGTTGCGTGTAACGTTACGATAGGCTGGAGGGCCAGTCGTACGTTACATTTAAAATAAAAGAAGGTAACATAAAATATAAAAAAAGTAAGTGAGTAGAAGTTCCAGGTCGGCTTCAATTTCTCGCAGCTCGGGACGCTCGGATGGAAGACGAGGACGAGGCTGCAGTGTCTTGCGTCGTGCCATATCAGAAGGAGGTTGTCAACATCCAGATGAGGAATAGCTTTTAAGGATTTTCGTAGGTAGGTTTCGTTACAGCGTTGTATGATGCTTCACACCAGCAGGAGGGCCGTGTTGGTGTCTTGCACCACGTGAGTGTAATACCCTAACTTCAGAAGGGGAGAACCCCTCGGTTCAGGAGTCGGCAGAGAAGAGAGCGGCGTTGTCTAAAGTCACGCCGATATAAAAGACAGCGGAGGCACTTTGCAGCGCCTCGCACTCAGCGGGAGGAGTGTCCTGGCCTCCTATGGCATGCAGAAGTTGTCTGCTGCGGCGTTTTACGCCACGTGGCTAGTGTCCTCGACGTCAGAAATCTTCTAGAGACGTAGACGAGAGAGCCGGAGGGCCACAGAATTTACATACTTTTAGTTTTTACAATAGTTGTATTTAGTGGATTCAGTTAATACACAATACATGTATTATAACAAACTGTCGTAAACTGAGGTCAAACTTAGGTAAACTGCCGCAAACTAAAGGCTAACTGCCATAAACTAAGGACAAATTGCCGTAAAACTCAAAATAAACTGAATCTTTCTGTTAAACATTCTGGAAGAATCTGTTAAACAATCTAAACATAATTCAAGTTACTTCATGTTTAATTGTCGCACAAACAGAGTATAATTTAGGTCTTGATATTTATGATTGACTGACAGGACAAATAAAACTGGCTTACAGTGAGAACCTAGCCTTATCACTCTAATTTTACAGAGTAGACTTCGTCTTAGTATGTTAGCTTTTTAGTATAGAAAAGTAAAACTGACTGATGTCGATTTATGATGAAAAATGTCAAAGAATAAAAATATTCTAGAAGTTTTACAAAAAAGAAAAAAATAGTCATATAAAATAGAGTTTATAACTAAAGGGTTTGCTTTTCAGCGGCAAGTGTCCAAAAATGTGTTAAATGTGAGTTAAACTAGTGTCACACGATTTCATACTTGAAAACAGATTTCCTCACCGAATTACAACACGTTGGACACAGCAGCTCTTTAAATGCCAAATATATAAATAGAATAAAAGATTTGATTTTGTGTAGCAAAATACCACATGGGGTCGGTTTCCAAACAGCTGAATATCAGTTCTTTAAATGGCGCGTTTATCTGACTTTCACAACCCAGTTACTGAGTAACGCGATTCTCCTTGGTAAGACCGGTTGTCAGACTTTTGGGCTTCTGACTGCCCTTAACGACAGTCAAAGATCCACGAATGATAGCCGGGGCCAACGGCTTAAGGCGCAGATATATGATTTTAGTGACTTTAAGATTTTAGTGGTTTTACGCCTTCATATAATGCAAGTAAGTTATGCAAAAAATGTATGTTATACTAGAACGCATACACTGTCATACACATCAATTCTATACGTGAATATTTAGGTATTGTAGTAAAATACTTTATGAAATAAATTTAGGAAGTCTACACAAATTATATAAAACGATATTACTTTCGAACTACTTAACACATAATTATGCTGGATATATTCCAAAGCATGGAGAGGTCACTTATCCGCTGCTTAGCCACGAGTTTATACTTCTCAATAGGTACCTATTTATGAAATAAAATAATTTTGTTAATTATGTTTGTAGTTGTTCAGCAGTGTCTTCTTATATTGTCAGCATGAAAATATTGTTTATTTTCTAAACGAGTACAGAAAAGACCAATAAATAGGTATGGGATATTGAATCAGCTGCTTTATTAAATGTAATTTGTTGTTCATAATTTAAGACTCTTCATATATACCTGTGTATAGGTATGTATATACCTAGCTATTCTGTGAGTGACTGAAAGAAAATGCGTAACAAAGCACTTAAGACGCTGACAATAGGTAAAGCGCGGTCACAGGCAGACTGCATAGAAAATAAAGAGAAGCGCGATGACACAATGCTTGTAATTTATTGTAAACCATGAAGCAATTATCTTTTTAATCAAAATTGAGTTAATTAATCGAAAATAAAAAAAAAAAACATAGCCATGTTTTGCATTCAAATACGAAGTTCTTGTTATCAATGATTGATCAAATGATTTTAAATCTTAAAATGTGTATGGTTAAATTTAAAAACGAATGAGTAGCGACTGTACGTTAATATTTAATACAGATATTTTGGATTGGAACTCAAGGTAGGTAAGGTTACTTTACCGTTAATTTGTATCGAGATTTTATTTTCAAAACGTATTTTGGTAACAACCAAGTTCTGAGAAATACGTTCAAGAATAACATATTATATTTTTTCCGTTACCATAAACTATACAGATTTAGCTTTTTTTTTAATAACAAGCCGACTTTGGTTAATTGCGTCTTACCCGTGCCTTACACAAGCGAGCAATGAATTTGAAAATAATATGGTTCTTACGAATAAAGTGTACCCTTTGTATTGCTGCTTAGCGCCGTATAATTTAATACTGAACGAGAACGAAGTCTATAATAATATAAATAATTAGCAATTTCCCTAACTGACTAACCATTACAGAGTTAGAATCACTTTGACTCACAGACCATGCCTCACAGATATTTGTATATTTAGATCCATTGATTCCACAATTAACAACAATAAAACAGCTGACACTTATTACATTTGAGTAGTTCAAATGCAAGCAAGCAATCATAACAACTTGCTGGTTTAAGAAAAAGACAGCCCTATACAACTTGTCTAGCCGCGTCTCTTTTCTACCTGAAGATTCCTCTTCATTGTGCCTGATAAGGTTATCAAAAGTAGCAAAGTTTATCAAGATTTGGACTTTAAGTTCTTGATTGTAAGTGTCATCATAGAATGCATGTCTAATGCGTATGTTTATCGTAGGAACCACGCGCGATCGACATAACGTAGCATGTTGATGTTTTGATAAGACGACGTGTGTAATATTGTATGTAGGGCATCATCACGTGGGGGGTCAATAAACTATAATTGTATCTTCTCGTGTGGCATTCAGCGTCGAGTAAGTTACTCTTTTCTCGTTGTGTTGCACTGGCTGGCTGGAGGCTGGGTACTGCCAGAATCAAAACCAAGAGGATATTCAGATGCAAAGACGTCATTAGGCTTTGGCTTGTCTTAGAAAGAAAAAAAGAAAAGAAAGAAAGGAAAGAAAAGAAAAGAAAAGAAAAGAAAAGAAAAGAAAAGAAAAGAAAAGAAAAGAAAGAAAATAAAGCAAAGAAAGAAAAGAATGAAAGAAAAGAAAGAACAGAAAAGAAATAAAGAAAAGAAAGAAAATACGTTTATTTGCGGTAAACATGACGCAAAGGAGGAACACAAATACAAAAAAGAAAAAAATTGGGGGGAATATGCATCACATCCACGCAAAACGGTCGACGCTCAGCATAATGCTGCGTCCCTATGCGAGACAGAGCCCGAGCACTGGTATTCAGCGATAGCCGGTGTTGACGTGAACGATGGTGTGACGTTGTCTTAATTGGTTGGACACTGTAACGATGGTAGATAGACCAATAAATCATCATCTGCCTGCCTTTTCCTAACTATGTTGGGGTCGGCTTCCAGTCTAACCTGATGCAGCTGAATACCCGTATTTTACATGGAGCGACTGCTTATCTGACCTCAACAACCTAGTTACTGGGTATTTATTTATTTAGATTTACCAACGTTCATAAACACTACAGAAATTACAGGAAGCAACATAAAATAAAGAACTAAATGTAACAAACAATTACAGGTAGATACAGCATTTTCTTATTATTACCTACTAGATGAACAATCTTAAAATAAGCAGTTAAATCGTTCAGTTAAGTTGTATGTGACGGAGAAGGTACGACTCTCTGACATTTATATAATTTGTTATATAAATGTCAGAGAGACGTACCTTCTCCTTTTTCTTCTTCTTCTTTTAACATATGAGATGGCAGTAGCTTTCTTTGTTTTGACAAAGAAAGCTACTGCCGTCTCATATGTTATTAATTAAAAAAATAAAATAAAGAGAAAATAATAAAAAATCATGAAAAAATGAGCGTTTTAAAATTGCTGTTACTTCTGTCACAAATGATCAAGAAGTTTAGATTGGAATCTACCAAGTGAGCCCATATGTACATTTACTAGATCACTGCACTCGTTCATGAGCCTACACATTCTTGGCAGTGGAGAATTTGCTCCGTACACGGTTCTTCGGCGCGGGGGACAGAAAGGGGTGATACGACTGCGGGGATATCTAGCAGGGACCCTGTAATTAATCCTACTCAGGAATTTAGGACAGTCTATCATATTATTCAAAATTTTGTACATGAAAAGTCAATCCGACAATTCTCTTCGACTAGACAAGGAAGTCATGCCAAATTTCGTCAATTTATCCGTGTAAGACGCTTTTTTCTTTACTCTACCTGAACTATGTACCGTAATAAGATATCTCTTGGTAAGACTGGTTGTCAAGCTATTGGGACATCTGACGACCCGTAACAACTGTCAAAGATCTACAAATGACAGCTGTTTCCAACGGTTTAACGTGCTTTCCGAGGCACGGAGGGGTCTTGATAAGCAATGGATGGTCACCCAACTACGGACCAACCCCGGCAAGCGAAGCTTAACCTTCGATCACCCGTGGGGCTGTTATTATTTAGCCCCGAACCCCTCCGATAGACCAATAAATAAATGAATAAATAAATGGTGTGCGCACTGTAGGCGTCTGCGACTACAGTTCGATTGCCAAGATCCAAGGTTAGGTCTATGGTGCTCTCAAAACTTTTCATTAGTCTACATTCCTTAACTGAAAAGGCACACATTATCTACAGCTAGATAGGATCAGTCATCTTGAAAATGCCGGTGCCATCTACTTTTAAAATCAATATTTAAACAGTTCTGCCTTTTTGGTTGGTCAATACCAACTGAAACAATCATAACTAAATGCGATAGTGAGTTTGTTTGTTTGTTACGCTTTCACGTCAAAACAGCGTAACAGGTTTGGATGAAATTTGGCACATGCATAGATCATGACCTGCATTAAGATATATAATACTTTTTATCCAGATACTCCCACGGGATCGAGATTTATGCGGGTGAAACCGCGGTTTCGCAGCTAGTTATGTACATATAAGAGTGTCATAAAAGATTTATATAAATAAACATAATTTCAACACCTTTAATTTCATTTACGTTGTAGTAAAAGTCTCTAAATATAAATTACAATTTGACTTTCCAATCCAATAAATTAGTATAAATAGCATGTGCCCTAATATCCTTCTAGCTAGTCTGTTCCTGGTGCCCCGAATACTGAATCACGCATTCAGAATATTAAGATCTCCTACGGTACCAACTGTATCCCATTATGCTAATGCGGCCTAGATAAATAAAGAACTGCCTGAATCGACCGTTGAACCTGAACTGTCAATAATGTATGGCATATATATCCTGAATGTACGGAGATTAGGTCTTAGGTACGTTTGGGACACTGAAAGGATTGGCCAAGGTGTGGCGTGCGTGTGTCAAAGTGATTTGTGTCACGTATTATAGATGATCGTTGATCGTGAGGAACCCAGCATGTCTTAGAACCAAAAGTTCGAAGACATGTGACATCTACCAACCCGCACTGGGCCCGCGTGGTGCATTACGGCCCGCTCCCTCTCACAGAGAGGAGGCCTGTGTCCCAGGCAGTGGGAACATTATAGGCTGATTATGTTTATATATAGAGTTGTTTATATAGGGTTGTTGAGGGGCTTGTGGCTAAGTAATAACAGCCGCACGGGTCGATCGATCAGGTTAAGCTACGCTTGCCGCGGTTGATCCGTGGATGGGTGACCATCTTTACATACCAAGACCCCTCCGTGCCTCGGAAAGCATGTTAAGCCATTGGTCCCGGCTGTCATTTGTAGATCTTTGACAGTCGTTACGGGTCGTCAGAAGCTTGAAAGTCTGACAACCAGTCTTACCAAGGGGTATCGTGTTACCCAGTAACTGGGTTGTGGAGGTCAGATAGGCAGTCGCTCCATGTAAAATACTGGTATTCGGCTGTATCCGGCAAGATTGGAAGCCGACCCAAACATAGTTGGGAAAAGGCTAGGCAGATGATAGAGTTGTAGTCAGACTGTAAACAAAACTAGACCGTTTTGTTACTAGCTGTCCCGATAGATAAAACCAAGAAAATACACAACAACTAATCATGTAATCCCTGAAGCACAAGTGCACACACGTCGTCGTTACCTTTACGCCCACATTCGAGTTTTATGTTGTAAAACCCATATTATTAGGAAGTGAAACTCATTGAATACGAGTATCTAATGGAAAAAAACTGAAAAATGGCATTGACGAACTTTGTTTATGGACTAACTATACGCTATTTTTTATTATTTTTTACCGACTTCATCAAAAGAAGCAGCTTCTCAAATCGGTGATATTTAAAAAAATGGCATTGCCGAACTTTGTTTATCGACTAAATATATACGCCATTTTTTTATTTTTTACCGACTTCATCATAAGGAGGAGGTTCTCAATTCGGTTGTATTTTTAGAACCTTAAGAACATTAGTCTTGTTTTTGTTGGCCGTAATAGGCCGAGAATTTTTATTAAAAATATCTGGAAAGTTCTGCTCCGAGGAAATGATAGAATCAATGAATAATATTCAGCACAACAAAAACCACACGTTAGGTACGTGTAAAGTATTCAAGAAACAATATATCCTTCAACATATTAAAAGTATCGCATTGCAATTTAAAGTACGCCTGAATAATAATAACGTCGAAGTTAAAGCGTTAACACTTCACGGGAACGAACTTTGGACTTTAAACTTCCTGCAACTTAGTGGTAAATAATGAGTCCTGACTTTCTTTGGCTGGATCAAAATTGTTAATAGACTTCTCACTTATAATAATATTGTTATTATTATTGTGAGCAATTGTGTTAGTTTATTGTGCATTACAAAAATATTAGGTTTCTGTGGGCTCCCTCCGGCCTGTGAACTATTTTTATGCAAAAAATCACTTCGATCCGTAGCTCCATTTCTACATAAAAGAAGTAAAAAGCAACAAATAATAAAAACAATACCGGCCTATTGCGTGTTGGACCAGGCTCAGTGGAATGAATTTATCCCATGAACATACTTACCATTACAATTAAAAAACATGCTCCCGATACATTCCAACTGCAAATGAAAGTTAGTACGCATAATATTAAGTGATTTACCATGTTATTTATCGGCGGAACGCGGAATAGTAAATTTTCATCTATTTTCTTTGTTAACTTTAAAACTAATTATTTTAAAATTATAAAAAAAATAAAATAAGTTCTTATAACAAGTCCTCTCATTTGATACGTCATACGGTAGTTTCCAAAATTAAAAAAAAACCTTATTTTTTCCCCAAAAGTGAACCCTATATTCAAAAATCATATTATATTTACTTACGTTACACGTTCGTGTTTGGGTCACAGAAATTTATATGTGTACCAAATTTCAACTAAATCGGTCCAGTAGATTCGGAGCAAATCGGTTGTGACCCCATTGACACCGAATAGGAGTCGCACTCCTTCTTCCCTTCAGTCCCCACTGACACCGAATAGGAGTCTTGGGTCACGCGGTTTGCAACTCTATTATAACGCAATAAGGTGCTCATCCGCGGAACGAGGTCGGGGCGGGAGGGATCTTGACTTCATGCGACAGCGGCGCGCAAGCGGATAAGGGTTCCGTTTTTTTCTTTTTGAGGCAAGGAAACCCTATAAAACACTCTTCCGCATTCATAACATTAGTAGGATAGGAATACTGGTATGGTTCTCGGAGTTTCTAAAAAAACCAATCAAATTTTAATAGCATAACAACAAATTTAGGTCAAAATCCATGATTTGCTGTGAACCTCACGTATGCTCCGAGGGCTTAACTATCCAAACACGACTTGGGAAATCTCGTTCAGGGCCACCATGTTTACCCAATATTAGGCATTGGTACTTGCACGACATAAATTTCAGGATCTTCGAGAATGTTTATGAAAATCAAAATGAGCCAGATATTCATCAATTTCATCATCATTACTTAATATTATTCAAATCAAGACAGAGTGACTTGTATTTTAAATAATCAAATGTTGTGATTGCTACTTTCATTAATTCAGATTTAAATATTTGGTGTCTTCCTAGGTAGTCGTGAAATATTAACCGTCTGAACGCCACGTCAAAAAAGCTAAAACGTGCTCTCGGCGCCAAGCTTCGAATTCATCCTTTAATACCTGTCATGTAGTCGCGACTCGCGACCGTGGCGTGCTGGGCACATTTTGGTTTGTCATCTGTACGACGGTCTTTTAATTCATTCATAAAATACTTTTAACCTTTTGGTTAAAAGTATTTTATGAATGAATTCTTACTCCGAAGTATTCTATACTTGACATTATATGCGTCTATAATCAAATTATTTTTGTAGCCCAGTCCATGTTCAATGTCATTCTCTAAAACCAAGGTTTAATCAATTATGAAAGCAATGTGCCTCTCTAGTGACGCAATCATGTCTCGAATGTTGATAGTTATCATCTTTCTTACAATCTATATCGATTATATTATCGATTCATCGATGCCCTATCGAGTCGCGTGTTGGGAAGTGTGAACTTCTATTTTGAATCGATTGCATGATTGTATTTAGGCCATAGTACAGTTACATCAGTTGAATTCCCGTTATTGGATTTCAGGAAAATTGTAATTCTAATGAAATAGACTGATAACAAAAACATTAGACCATCTTTTTGTATTTCTGTTTACTTACATATTTCTTACCAGGTGCTGTATATGAGTTAGTCAATGTGATATTTTGAATCTAATCGAATTTTATTTATGTAAAATTGTCAGTTCGCTTCTTCTCATCTTCACGATATCTATGAATTAAAAAGGACCTTGCTGGTGCCTTCAATACACGCACACACCAAGGCAAGTTTTCTCTAGTTCTACCTAAATCACCGATAATGTAAGCATGAAAACCGATGCTAGAAATCTATTAAACCTTCCACGTTGAAATACCTTACGTTGATGTATTTTTCCAGTTCAAACCGAAAAGGTGTGGATCCTTTTGATAATCATATAACATGAGATCATAATTATTGAAACGAACTTCCTTAAAGACTCGTGCAGACTAGCGCGAAATCGCGGGCGCGACATACAGAGCGACACTTTCCATGAAGTTTACATAAAAATTCTGCTACTACAAAGTGTCACGTCGCGCTGTTTCGTCGCGCCTGTCTGCGGGACCCTTAACGCGGCTTGCGGTAGGAGTTGACTGGTAGAAATCGTCACGTAAGGAAAAAGCGTTATGCCCCCTCCATGCAACTTTCTCTCTCCCTCTCTGTCTCTATTATATACGAGTGTGTGTGTGCGAGCGAGTATCGCGTAGGGAACTTTGTTCCTGATGGGGTTTTTTTGTTAAGAACACGTTTTTTTTTGTTAAGAACTTTTTAATTTAGCATATCAGTGAGACTTATCAATGATTATCAAAAGAATCTATGTGATAATATCTCATGACTAATCTGATAAAGAATCACGATTAGTAATTCAAAGACTCCAAGCTAATAAAAATTGCGTTTTAATTGAAACCTTCACTTTAAGAAAAAGAAAATTAATGCCATCGGCATTTACATAGTAAATTAAGAAAAGCTATCTCTTTGTTACTCTTACAATACAAATTGCCATTAATTAAAATAATACAGTCAAAAACTAGATTCATGATTAACCTTTAAAGTTAATTCTGAGACAACAGTCTCCGTGATGAACCGATGATCTTTATCAAGGCGTAGCGTGTGATAAACGACTAACAGAATTACACTCATTTCTTTACTCTATTGAGTTATAGCTGTCTCAGCATTAAAAGGATCTCTGTAGGTAATTAATTCAGTTTCAACGTAATGGACTGTTCATAGTCGTCTTTGTTAATTATGTAGTACTAGATGCGCCGTGGTTTCACCCGCATTAGTTTTGACCCCGTGGGTATATAAAGGGATAAAAAGTGTCCTATGTGTTATTCCTGGTTATAAATCTGTGTGCCAAATTTCATCCAAATCCGTTCAGTACTTTTTGCGTGGAAGAGTACCAAACATCCATCCATCCATCCATCCATCCATTCATCCTTAGTAGGATTAATGTATTATCAGGTTTATATTGCTTTTGTTTGATTTCTACTGATTTGTTTGCGCTGTGCTGCGTTAAGTCAGGGAAATTAATTTTAGTAAGCAAATTGGCTAACAACTTAAATTGTCCGTAGGTAAATTTAAATCACAACTGTCGTTCTTTGGTAGTTGAAATGGCTATAGCACGGCAAATTGACGTAGGGTGTTAATTTACTTCACAATAAATTTTCCTCACTGTAAATACACTGCGCTAAAATCCTTACCTCAATAAATCTCAGATTTGATCTGTTTTACATTTTCAACGTTAATTTATTAATTGAACTAGATTTCTTGAAACTCTTATTTATTCTTTTCCGTTGGGGTAGTTTCCTTAATTGTAATATCGATTTATCCGTATTGATTTTATGATTAGGGGCATCCCCCTATCTCTAAATGCATGAATTGTGCGTCATTTAAGATTGTATTTACTAGTTATATCGAATGTAAATAAGGGACCATCCATAAATTACGCCACACGAATTTCATGATTTTTTGACCCCACCCATCCTTGCCACAGCTGGTCACATTTGTGAGACTCTCCCTTCCCTAGTATGACGTCACATATTATGCAATTTTACATCTAGAAATGATTTAATTAAAACAGCTGTTCCGGAATTTGTTTTATTGTGGTATTTTTTTTACGGCAAGGCGCGGTGCGTGTGGCGGCATTTATCAAAGCGCTCTTAGGCGGTCGGCGCGTGACACTGTGAGCGAGTGTAAACTCGCCAATAAAACAATTTGAACCTTATGTTTATGCAAATAGAGTTGGAAATATTTTAAGTTAATGTGACGTAACGAAGGACGCCTCCCACCCCTTGTCACACAATGTCACACTTCGTCGACCCCACCCTTTATGTATGTATATACATATGTATGTTCTATTAACTTTTGATAAATTTTATACTTAGCCAGCTCTTTAGTATTTTTATTATCGCCATGTCATATACCAACCGAACTTCTTGCTTCTTTCCATAAGCAGGATAGGCAGTTATAATAAATGTGTGTAAAACTTGCTTCCCATTCATTAACTATTTATGTTAGGTATTGTAACATCACATTGCGATCTTTCCGTTTATCAGCACGGTTATTTATGAATATCTCGGTTCAGCCGTAGAGTTAACTGCCCATTCACCATCATTATCTTTAAAGATCATTATATTGTTTAATAGTTTATTTCAAAAACTTATCCAAAAGGATCCCCTCATCATCAAATAAAAGACACACAGATTCACTGTTTATATCACTTTTTTATAATTTATTTTCACAACATTTTTTATTTCTGTAAAATTTACAATAGCTTAAAATCCTCACAAATATAATAGTAATTATGTATCGTAACAACACATCGTCGCGATTCGTGTAACACGAAACAGGCAACTCGGAAGAGAAGAAAAAAATAATAACTAGAATGTAAGTATACTTGATAATAACCTAATATAAGCTTATATAACGTAAGGCCTAGCAACCCCTAAGCTAGAGAGTCGGTGTGTCGAACATTCGCTTTTAACATATGAGCGAGAGCTGCGACACGCGTGCTTCGGAGAAGTTGGAGGGTGGGCAAGAAGCAGCGCTGCGGAGAGGTGGTAGCGTTGCTGTCACGACTTTTTGTAAGTTTGTGTGAATGTGGGTTGAAGCTGCTGATATTTTTTGTGACTAAAGATTGGTTAATCTGAATGCCATTTCAGACATTTGATTCGATACGGATATTTATTTCAATTGTTATCTAAACTTATTTAAAAATGCAAATATTTTTTATAAAATGTCAAATGTTAGAGAAAACGTGCTTTGAAATATTACGAAATTAATTAAATTATTCATGGCAAATTGCCTATTAATTAATTAAATGGATTCTAACATAATCAGTAGTCAGTATAGTCACACCCACAAAGTAATTACAGTCGTAAACATTTGTACAGATAGATTGTAAAACAGTATACTAAATGCCACACTGCTGCTAATTGCCGACGCCTCCAGTTCTGCGAAACCACGCTTTTAATTACGGCGTTCACGTGCTAAACTTCCACAAGAATCAACTCTTCTTACACATATTGAAGACCAAGTTCTATATTCACCGAAACAAAAACTCAGAAAATCATGTAATTGGCGTCAGCTTTAACAATGAAAACTTTATCAATGTTTTCGTTTAGTTGAACAAACAACTCAATCTTAGAACCAACATTTTATAAATAGATAAGTAAATGCGTCTAGTGTTTGATTGTATTTAAATTATAATTAATTTTGCATATTGACGTTGCTGTTTCACCAAATTGCACGCATCATGTCATCGAAGTATACAAAATAATAAAACTCAATATCATTAAAAAAGTACCTATTCAATTTGTTGAGCATCTCTTTACATAAATATAATGTACTGTATTGTATTGTATTGTATTGTATTGGGTAATTCGAATTAAATTATTTTGATAGAGAACCGCCATCTGATGAAGACCATTAGGCAAGTCGAACATTTTATTTTATTATAATACTGGTGGCAAGTATCGTTTGGATGCTCAACTCGACTATCATTAAAATTTAACGCCAGAACTTTCTTTTTGATACATATTATGTTAAATGGGTATCAACGTAGTTATTCAAATTATTTTGTTACAAGATCGAGTCGAGACAGATTATCACGTGTATTTGTTTACATCTTGTGAGCCAGAATGTGACACTCAACCGGTTTTAATGATAATGATGAGTATTTACAGAACCATACGCAGTATTGCAAACTGATAATACTGTTTATATAATCATCAAGTTCGTTCAGGAGTGAAGTAACAGTATTTATTAGAAAACTTGGTACTTTCAAATTCAGAAACAAACTCCAAGCTAAATCTCAGAAAACTTTAAGATACTTATTCTGATTTATCTCCTTAGTTTCGTTCTTTGTGATACCTTGCCTTTTGTTTGGTTTGAAAAGTAGAAAGTTAAGTACAATCTTTGAGAAATTAGTATAATATCTCAGAAAAGTATCTCAAATTCACAGAACCATTATCCAACAATATATACATATAATAATATAAAAAAAACAACTGCTGCACGAGAACGCCTATGACCAGTGCTCATTAGAATTAAAATTAATTACAAAATAAGGCTAGCTGAAAACTGATGGTAACTTTAGAAAAAATAATAAAACCCTAAACTATATTGCAATGTCTCTCTTTGCAAAGAATTTAAAATATTTAGACCGTTGTTTTTGGAAGCGATTAGCCACGTCACGTGGTGTATATGGAAGAGCTTTATGGGCTAACAACCAGCTCTCGGTACGTTTCCACTGTTCTCGAATTGAAACCACGAATCTTTACGAATGTTCTCATAGCTGTATTTTCGAAATTTGGAATAGTGAACTCGGCCCAGAACATAGAAACAATTATTTAGATGAGCCAAGTTTCTGTGTAGAAAGCACGTCATTTAGAGTTCGCGATTAAAATGTCTACCAACACGTTTGAAACTACGTCTTTAAGAACTTACACAGAAGACTGGTAAATTACTGGTATGGTACACTACGGCGAAGATACCTACATAATTATCTCTGTTGTAGAGAGAAAAATCACAAAAAATATATTATCGAATGTCGTTTTTTTATTCATGCGAGGAGGTAGTTCTTAACGGATTTTGCCAATAGCTGATTTACAATATAGATATAATAATCACAGTTATTAAATATACTGACAATAGAATGACATTTAAAATACCTGTCGAAAAGACTACAAATCACAACATAGACGCCTGTCTCGATATAGCAAGTAACACTAGTGATAATTAACTTACATTCACTCTTATTACATATGGAATAAAGTTTAGATTCAGTTAACTATGTTTATGTACTTCATTTATTTCTAAGTACAGACGACTGCGTACTCTAATGTTAGGGCTACCGTTTGACGATTACTGTGTTCCGTTGCACTCATGGTGATTTGCTTCGTAACGTTATTATTCCAAAATGTCCTTTCTAGTGCTGTTACTATACCATTCCAATACAATTTGAAGAAAATATACAAGACGAGCTGCACTAGACTGACGCACAAGTGGAACGGATCACTGAACATGCTTAACTTGCATCAAATATTTTATCAGCTCCAAGTCATAAAATGACGTTCAGCCAAGATAACAAGCATATGATAACAGTTAAAGTGTTAACAATACAACACTACAATACCAAAAGAATTTTTAAAGAGTTTTAAAAATGAGATCTTAAATTTTGGTTCGACAGTGAGCAAGTCGGGAAAATTCGTTCATAAACTCGATAAATTGTTCCGAAGTTAACTATAAAGGTTAACTCTATAAGATGATTGTACTTGATTACTTCGGATATATCTTCCGCTACTCAAAATATACTACATAATTAACTGCTTAGTAAAAGCCCTACAAAGTTCATGCAATGTGTATAAATATAGTATTTACTCTGAATATGCATTTGGCAAAATATCTAACACATTCACGTATTGGCCGGACACAGTTTACACCATCGTTCATATATTCTCTATCTCATTAAAATACAACAATAATAATATATCTCTCTATTGGATTTAATCTACATAATGTAATGTAAGTAGATAATATAATCATCGACAACATGGTTAATTAATACAACAATTAAATCACATTTTCCATACATCTACAGCTTCAATATAAACTGTAATTGATGAGACGTTAAAAGTTAAAAAAAAATGTTCATAAGTACTCTGTAACTAAACGTGACTTCACTACTTGTAAATGTTCTTAAAATATTTTTATAATGGTATTTTTATATTATTTTAAAAAAGCGTGAACTTTAATATTGTACACACCTTAGTAATATATTTTTTTTGGGTTTTTAAGTTTTTTTTTATCATATTATATTTTTCTAGGTGTATCTTAATTTGTTACTCGTTCGCCAAGCCGTATACAATACTAGAGCGATCACGAAACGTGTAAGTGTATACATACATCCTTTCAGATTGATAAATACATATTAAAATAGTTGTTTACGTGTGTGAGAGTGAGGAGCGGAGGCGACCGCGCTGGCTACGTTCTTACGTTCGTGATCTACTAGGTACTACTCAACGGATCTTCTCGCGTTTAAGGCCATCTGACAAGGCCGGACTTGTTACTTTACAAATTGTTCCTGCAAAAAGTACGCTCCTATGTTAGCATCCGTCGTTCAAGTGAACCAGTTAACATTTCTCGCAGCAAATTTTCTCACTTAATTAGCAATAAAACTCGTATCCGACCGTTCGCTTCTCCATGATATTTCGACGGCGAGAGACATGCCACTACCTACTTTTACGGAGACACTTCTATACATAAAAGCTTAAAAATAACTAACTAGTCTTTATATATAGGCAGACCATCGACTCGGACTCACTATCTAGCGGCGCGTCCGTCACAATCCACGTGAACGATAATTTTCGTACTGCTAGCATATTAACTTATCAACACGAAAGGAGTACGACTAGAAATTACTTCACGTCGCGGCGGGCCGAGCGGCCGCGGGGGACAATTGACGAGCGAATTGATCGGCGGACAGTGAGCAACTTGACGCGCGGGGCGCCGCCGCCCGCTCCTACGCGTACTATACATTTTTTTTATCCGTATTATATACATTTGGCACTAAATTCATCGTCGGTCGAACAGGAGGGCCGGTCACGCCGGGCACGACGCGGCGTGGCAGCACTCGCAGTAGGGCGCGGGCGCGGGCATCGCGCACTGCGCGCACGTGACGCACTGCGCGCACGCGGCGCAGCCGGGGCAGCCCGCGCACGCCGCGCACACGCACACGTAGTACTGCGGCGCCATCATGACGGGCGGGCGCGCGCACAGCTCGCGGCACGCCAGCGCCTCGATCAGCGCCAGCGTCTGCCGCCGCTCATGCCCCATGAGGCACACCGTGGACTCGCGCACGACGCCGTGCAGCAAGGTCAGGTACCTGCACCGAGCGACACCGCCAGTTAACGTCAACTGTGTTATACAGTATCTGGAAATATGGACAAGAAAGTTAATAAAGCACTGCATACATTCAGGTCGTGGTTAGTGGAGACAAAGAGATCCTAAGTTAGCCTTAAACCAGATGCAAGAAGTTGATTTGCAGAATGATTCGACGATCTCTCAGTTCGAATGTTAAAAGCTTTATAATATAATTATGTGAAAGGCCTCGTAACTAATGTATTACGGAGAGAAATAAATCGTTAAGACGAGATTATCTGGCGTCAAGTTTCAGAATAAATGACAGAAAAGTAATAAAATCGAGTTGTAGTTACCTATGCTTTAGAGCTTCCTCCTCTCGGCCGACGAAATGGTTCCGCAGGTAGGCCTCGAGCTTAGCGCGCTGCTGCCCAAGCTCTGGGAAGTCGATGAAGAACCTCGAGCACATGTATCGCTCGAGGGTTTTGATTTTGTCTGGCCGCGCCGGTCTGTAGCCCTTTGCGAGGAGGGCGCAGTATTTGAGTAGACCACCGCCACGGATCTCTTCAGGCTGCCGCGTCGCGATCAGTTTCTCGGCGAGGTGACTCAGAGCCTCATTGAAGTCACCGTACACGGATTCGCCAACGACGGTCGGATAGAAGTTCTCGCCGATGGGCAGTTGAGCACACTCGTGGAACGCGAGGAGTGAGTCGAGGGCGATCTGGAATGAGTCCACGGAGAACTCGAACTGGCGACGCATGTTGTCCACAAACTTGAGCTCAACGGATTTGTGTCCGCGTGAGTGGCCGAGCGATATCAGGGACCAGCGGTCGCCATCTGAGTTCACGCGGACCATCTTGGAGACGTAGGCCTCCTTGAGGCCGGCCGGGGAAGCGCGGCGGCGCGGGGTGGCGGGTGGCATGAGAGTGGACAGATGTCCAAGCACGGCGTTCTTGACGCGGTCGCAATGACGCGCGGTGGGCAGCTCGGCCGTGAAGATAAGGTCTATGTCGGAGTAGGGCTGGGCCCTGTCGGCCAGCACATGACTGGCGGCGCCACCGTTGAGGCGCACTTCACGCACGTTAACGCCGGCGCCACCCGCGCTCTGCGGCGCCTCCAGGCGTGCGCGCACGCCCGCCACGAGCTCGCGCAGGCGCACGTGCAATGTGGGGAAGTTGCCGCGGCCGTGGATAGCAACCACCTCATCCATAACGTCACCGAGCCGCCTCACTTGCTCGTAGCTGAGCACGGCGTGACGCTCGCCTCCACCGCAGCCTTCTTCTGATGAAGTATAGCTCGACTCGCTCTGCAACAAAAATAAACAACATCTTGTTAATATCTTAGATTTTTCACAACTCAGAGGAATTTTTGCGTAGTTTGGCGTGTCCACAGTACTAATGACTCAGGTCCGTCGTCTCAAGGTAAAGTGTAATATACGAGTAACAGGAATGTTAACCGTACGAAAAGTATTACGTTAATAATAACATCGAGAACGAAAACGAAATCTCTCTTACATTTACGCGTTGCCTTGAAACATACGCGTGATACAGCTGGTGAGTTTACGATTACGACAGATTATCTTAACCCTAGTAATCTTTGTTTGTGCACACGATGCATCAGGTTTATTGAGGAAACACAATGTAATGACTCTAGATTACCTATTAAGGAAATATAGAAAGCAATATTGCTTGGTTATTTTATCTATCATTGGCCACCTTTGGTCTTCTTACCCAAGTCTCGTCTTCTCGTAAATTCCTAGGACTTTTAGTTATTCCGATAGAATGTTACACAACGGTGTTAATTAATGATTATGAATAAATGAATAGAGCTTTTAAAAGCCTAAAAATAAAAGGACGTCGCAAACAAATGAATGACATAATTGAGGAGCTTCCGAGAACTATTGAATTGATTGCTGACAATATTTTTTTGCGTACTATCCATTACTTAGCGATGCTATCAAGGTTAGCAATAAGCAAATAGGATTTGGGTGCGTTGTTTGTATACAGGTTGAAATTGAAAACTTGCGACAAACTGAAATGGGACATTGTATACATCATTATTAACAACTTTTACTAAGGGACCAAAGCTGTAATCCCAAAAAAAAAAATCTGCTTTTCCTACATTTTGATGAGGTATTGCGAACATAAATGTAGGGGACAGCAGTTTTTTTTTTGGGATTGTATCTTTGGTCCCTTAGAAAAAGTTGTTCATAATGATGAGTACAATCTCCCATTTCGATTTGTCGCATGTTTTCAATGTCACCCTGTATATGAATGCCATTATTCGATGCATAGTGATTGATTAGTCTTACTACGCAGAATATTTTTTATCACTGTTTTTGTCGTTTCATAATAGCGTTACTTGGCAGGAAAATTTGCAATTCAGCCAAAGCGCTTTCGTTTTCAAACTTACCTCGTCTACTTTGTGAATTTGAATGCCTTCACAAACTTATCTGGCACATTGCTATGTCCCGAAATGAAAGATTACCCAAATTCAATAAAAACTTACAGATTTGTTCAATGACCATGCTTTTTATGTTAGCTAAATGGTTCATTGTGTCTAAATATGGCAGCATTGAGACCAATGAGCAATAAATAAATCTTTGTCCATTAGACGTTGTAAAGCGATTCTATTTAAGTGGTCCATTGTTGGAGTTCAATGATCTTTGAACAAAAATTGTGTAATATTAGTGTTGTCTGCTTCCACGTTTGTCAATGTGTCTGTTTGGTTTCGATTGATTTTGATGTTTACACGTGTAATATTGTTAAATATTTTCCTGCGATCATTCTGAATGATAAGTTTTTTTTTTAATAATTTCTGAAGTTTCTGGCATCTTAGCTTATATTTTGAAGTTATCTTAAACAAATTGTGCTGAGATATTCATTAAGAAGAAAATTGCAGCAACTTACATAAAGAAAAATATAAGATTCTTTCATGATTAAAAAAGAAGACATAACATCGAAAGGTAGGTACTACGTAAAAATATAAATAGCTCGAAGACATCACGACAGTTTGAAGTACGCACGCTTCGTAGCATGAATATTTTATATTGGATCTTTCACCTCTAACTAGAATTCACCATTTGGGTCTACAGCTACCAGATTATCTCCTACTGTTGATTTAGTATGAATTTTAACTTTGCTTAACACATCATGGGTCAGTTCATTCTATGTATGTGCCCAAGTGTCACAGGTCAACACATTAGCAGTCTACAAATAAGCCAGAAAATTACATCTCTGAGGTAATACTTGTAAATAAGACAACGAGTTGACTACGCAACGAAATGGTACCTGTTGACTACTCATCCCAAAATTATGCATGCGTGAGACGAGACACGACAAATTACGGAAAAAAACAAGTGTCGGAAATTCTTCTTTCCTTTAAGAGGTTAATGAATTACTTTTATGCGCATCTATATTAGTTATTTTGTTTTAAAATGAATTGGAGGTTAATTTCCATGTTAATTTTATTGTTAAGATTCTGGGCTGCTCTTTAAAACGCAGTAAGTAATACTTTGGATGTAAAATAACCTGAAGATGGTGACGATAATACTAAAATTATCAATACATTTTATTGAAATGACAATAAAGAGAAAACAGCAGAATCGACAAATGCAAAAGCAGGTAACAGACCGAAAACAATACAACTTCAAAAAACAGACATCAAAACGCAATTCCAAAAGCAAACACATTCGCCACCTGCGCAAATTAATTTTAACTTTATCTAGCAAAGTATCGCTCGCTTACAAAACCAATGCATCATGAACTGCCCACGCCAGCTCGCTAGCTGTATCAATTCTATCCGCCTCGATAAGTCTATCGTAATTTAATTCTTGTCACACTGGATAATTATGTCCTGCTGCGCTACTTCCCATTTTATTGGTGTCATTATTGATAATAAATGCAACAGGATTCGTGAACTAGAATTTCTAAAGTCAAGTTCGTGCGATTAGATTCTATGAATGAATAATGTCCGTTTGAGTGCGAATTTACCGACTATAATAGTTTTATTTTTCATTGTCATGAGGTATTTTTTGTTCTAGTCCATACCTACTAATTACATTCATACTACACGGAAATATTTTTTTATTATTATTTGTATTCCATCCGTTTATTTATTCAGCTGATGTTCTAGCCAATATAAGTTTGAAAACACTGAAACGCAATTTAAAGTCATCAAGTGCATACTCACGGCCCATTGCAACAAAATATTTCGCAACATCAAAGTATTGCGTAAAACAAGTAAATCGGCGCCATCTTTTAGAAAACTTTGGACAACTATGTCTTCATAGTTGATGCAATAGCAATTTTCGGCGATAAGCATATAGCAGTCCATCGCGACCACAAACTTATAATAAACTCTAAGCAATAATTATCTACATATATGTATGTATTTATTGAACCTTCAAAACAAATGTCAAGAGTACATTTTAATAGACTGTCAGGTGTTTATCTTGTTTCAAAACGTAAACTTAATTAAACCACCAATCGGAAGCCTTCGCCAATCAATCATCGTGAATTCAAAAAACCTGTAAAAGTATCATTGTCATTGTCAGGGCGCGGCGCGGCGCGCGGGCGCCCTCATGAACTATGCGAAGTGACCTCGTTACGGAGTCCGATTAAAATACGAAATTTTGTATTGTTTTTCCTTGTCGATTTGAAATCAGTCGGTAGCTCGTTGAGGTCAAATGCGCAATCGTAACAAATCGTATCGGACACGAGCCGTGTTCTCTATAAACTTGAATAAGTATACTTTAACTTTTTTATTGAGACGTAGAAATCAGCTGTTCTCCCAAGGTCGAGTGTTGCGTGCAGTTATTTTTCTTTACGTATAAACGCTGATTATGTAATGTACGCTAATTATGTATAAACGCTGTCTCAACTAGAACAATACGTGTGCAAACTGAGGAATAATACGTTTTATTATTTGTAGAGAGAACAAAAGAGAGACTGGTGAACGCAAATTGAAATTGGTTTCAAAAACAAATTCGAGGTTAGGCCGTTCAGCTTATAGATTGGACTTTGAAGGTTGTCTTCACCATGTTTCAGTACTCAAAATTTTTCATTAATAATATTTTAGGAGTATAATTTTTAATATGATGTCCCTTCTCTGATTGATCTTTAGACCTTTCTCCAAAGGATCAATAGTTTTTCATTTGATGCTTGTGTGCCATTTTGTTGAATATTTCTACGTAGTTTATTACTCATTATCATTTATGAAGTTTTGCGAATTTAAATAACTTTAAAGGTGAGAAAACGTTTAGTTTTATCAGACATGTTTTAGTCAATACATAAATCAAACATTTGGTCAAGTCACGGCATTTGTACATACGATAATAATGATTATAATGTGTATTTCAGAGGCCAATAGTCTGTACCCACTGTTTGATACGTATTCGTCACGCAATCATTAAATAATGTTGTATTGTTCCGTAACACCGACGTTGTTAACATTTTGGTTGCTTTTATTTGGTGTATATGTTTAAATATGGGAGGCTTGTGGCTCAATACACAGCCGCACGGGTCGATCGATCAGGTTAAGCTACGATTTCGTGGTTGGTCCGTGGATGGGTGACCATCTTTACATACCAAGACCTCCTCCTTGCCTCGGAAAGCATGTTATGTTGGTCCCGTCTGTCATTCGTAGATCTTTGACAGTTGTTACGGGTCGTCAGAAGCCCGAAAGTCTAACAACCATGCTTACCAAGGGATATAGTGTTACCCAGTAACTGGGTTGTGGAGGTCAAATAGGCAGTCACTCCATGTCAAATACTGGTATTCAGCTGCATCCGGGTAGACTAGAAGCCGACCACAACATAGTTAGAAAAAGGCTAGGAAGACGATGATGTATGAACATGGATATTTATTAAAGACTAGATGCGCCCCGCGGTTTCACCCGCATAAGTATTCACCCCGTGAGTATATCGAGATAAAAGTATCCTATGTGTTATTCCTGGTTATAAACTGTGTGCCAAATTTCATCCAAATCCGTTCAGTACTTTTTGCGTGAAAGGGTAACAAACATCCATCCATCCATCCTTCCATCCATCCTTACAAACTTTCGCATTTATTGTTAGTAGGAAGTAGGATAAGCAGGAAGTTAAAGTATAATAACGAAAGTTCGAAAAAGAAGACTGCCTCCTTGGTCTAGTGGTACTGCTGAGCATGAGGTCTTGGGTTCGATTCGATTTTCTATCTAAAATTTCCGAGTAGCAGCCTGGAGTTTGGAATTGTGCCCGGTTGATCGCAATAGGCTCGTCCCCCTTACATGTACCTACTACAGGTACACCTCTGCCCAACCCTTCTGGGAAACAGGACGTGATGATATGTTATGTTTATGTTGAGACTGTTTTAAATGAAGTCATAATTATATGATATAATACAAAATAGCAGCCAAGCTTTGCGAACAACAGACGTTGTATAACAAGAGGAATATAGAAATAGTCACAAAAATACCATGTACATAATGTTATTCAAAAATTACAGTAGCGAGAAAACCCGTGACTAAAGTCGCATGCCGCGTGTGGCACGACATAGATCGTGAACTTGCCAGTTTTTGCGTGCGAGACAGAACGAGCTCGCGAATTCGCGATACGGAACGGGAATGTGAAATTATGAATTTATATTTTCGAACTGCTCAATCGAATTCCTTACAACGAGAAAGTTAGTTTTATTATCGTCACATTAGCTGCCTTGTTGTCAAAAACTATTTCTATTTTCACTTTATTGGTTTTCCCGATGCAATAAGTAGGTATTCATTGGACGATACATTGCGAACTGAAATCAAAATTTCAGACGCAGTTAAATGTAAAATTATATTTCACTTGACAAAAATAGATTTTATTTGAAAAAAATACATTTTATATGAAAAAAAATACATTTTATTTGAAAAAATACATTACAAAACAGCTTCGCATACTTAAATATAAAGTTACCCACGTACTCATTATGATTAATTCAGAACGGATGTTTACCGGAAAAGTGTTTACAAATCTTCACACCGTCATCAGTCGGTGTGTTCTGTAAAAATCTCACCGTGAAACGAATGTGAAATGAGACAGCTCATTTCACATTAATTTCACCAAGGATTGACAATAATGGCGGCTCACTTCACCCAAATTTCCACGGTGACATTTTTACAGAATACACCAACTGCAGGCTTAGCATGACACTCTTATTTCTTCGAAGAATAGACACGACTCTTTCTATACAAAGTGACATTTCGTTTCTCAGTTTTTGACATCTCACCGTAGAAATCCTTCTATTATCAGTCATCTTGTCTTTCGTTTCTAACGATCTTTGTCTAGGTCCTTTTATATGTAGAAAGATTTCTACGGTCAAAAAAGGAGAAACGAAATGTCACTTTGTATGGAAAGAACCGTGTCTATTCTTCAAAGAAATAGAGTGTCATGCTAAGCCTGCTGATCTTAGTACAGCCTAATCAGTGTTAAAGTTACAGCAGCTGATAACAATAGTTAAACTTTGCTGAAGAAGAATGTGAGACGTCAGTCCGCGTCACCGTGTGCGACATACAGGTTCAAAACATCACGCGGCAGCACAACGAGTACAATACAAACTGGATTAACATTGAACAAGTGGTCTGACAATGAGACACGCATCTACTGTACCTAAGTATTTACTTACGTTCATAGCATTTCTTGGTCATTATCATAACAGGAGTTTAAACTTTTTTTTTTGGACGAAAAATATTCAATTCAAACAAAGCATAGACTAAGCTAGACTGTTGTAGGAATTCCTTAATAAAATAAATGCCAATATGGCATCGACGCTCGTCTATCAAAAGTTAGCAGTCGACCTTCCTATGGATAGCGTGATCATGAGCAGCCATTTTAAAAGCAGACAAAAAACATCGCAGTACAACAAATTACTTATCTCGCAAATCCGCAATTAGAGACTGACTGACGTTCGAAATTGAAACAATTTCGGTTTGATCTCGGTTTTAGATCTCCATCGATCGCTTGTAATATGTAGCGAGCGAAAGGTCAATTGTATTACCAAATATTGCACTCATATTATTGATACTGACGAGAACAAAAAGCCGCTTTGTTTATAAGACAAGTGGTATTTAAATCTAGTTTAATTTTTTATTTGCGACTAAAGAGAACAATACGCGTTCGGAATATTTCAAAGTAGGATATGATGTTACGTTTCTTTATACGATCGCGTCCTACATCTAGACAATCGAGTGACTTTCGATTTCGTGAGGCTAGTAATTAGCATGGCCTCGGCATACGTGTGCTGCGTAACACGGAACGGAACTAGCTCGCGGCGCGCGGGATCCGTCATGGCGCGGGAAGGAAGCCATTTTCACTTTCTTTTTAAATTATATCAACGTTTTATTATTCCAGTCGATTCATTAATATTGCAGACGAGGTCTTGCTTGCGTCACTCGGCCTATACAAATGAAATTAAAAGTAAACCTTGTCCATTTTAACTTGAAGTTACGAAGACGTTTTGTAACAAAGATTGTGTTTTACGACTACCTTCATTTGAAAGTCTAAAAGTAACAGTTGCCTTCGAATTCTTTGTTTTATGTTGATCATCTGGGAATAGAGAATTTAAGGCTAACGTCAGTGATGAAATCCTCCGTTTAGCGGTCATCATTGTCGCATTGGAATTTATGAAGCGAATTGTTTGTTAATTACGAAGGGTTAGGCCGCGCGACGAGTACCTGTGCCTCATTTAATTATAGGAAAAAGGTACTTTATTTGTTGATGGAAATTCATCAATTATGTATTTAACGTCGGAGGACGCTTAGCGGTAAATGTTTTGTAAGCATGATGATACTGAGATGCTGCAGAGTATTTTATAGATAATACTAGTTTCTGCCTGCGACTTCGTTCGCGTGGAAGTCCTAAGTTACACATAATACTAAAATAACAGCTACATTTTTTTCTTTCGTTACTTTCGTTTTCACTTAGCGTTCGACTTAGCTCGGCTTCTAAGGCTCGTAGTGTGATGTTAAATCGTCTATAATCTTCCTAAAGAATTGGGCTTCAAATGCAAAAAGATTTTTTAAACTCCGACTGGTAGTTCCAGAGATTAATCTCTGGAAGTACCAGTAAGAAAAATTCTTTCGAACGCGTTAACACGTTCTAACAAAAAAACAAACAAACAAACTTTTCAGCTTTATATTAGTAGAGATAATAGATATGTTACACTGAGCATAATCAGCGTATAATGTTCCCACTGCTGGGACACAGACCTCCTCTCTTCGAGAGGGTGTGGGCTGTCGTACACTTGTCTTTCGTAGAATTACTTTTACATTGTGTAAAAGTAATTACACATTACATTGAAAAATGTAAAGTCAAACAAATCTAGTTGAAATCTGTCATCAAAATGCAGGATACTAAATGCTGTAACCTGAATTTGAATCGAGGTGATAGTTAATTAAATTTGCTAAGTATAGGTTTGTTAAACGGTTAAAAAAATATGTTTATTGAGGCTTTTCTGGCCTTAACCAAGTTCTGATATTTTATGAGTGGAGTTTCAATACGATTCAATGATAAAATCGGTAATAGCATAATCAGCCTATAATGTTCCCACTGCTGGGACACAGGCGAGAGTGAGTGGGCTATAATCCACCACGCGCGGGCCCAGTGCGGGTTGGTAGATAATACGTGTCTCCTAATTTTTGGTTCTAGGACATGCCGGTTTCCTCATGATGTTTCCTTCACCGTTTTGAGAGCAGTGGTGATGAAATCAATTACACAAATTAAAGCGCCTGTCTGGGTTCGAACCTACGACCTACAACTCGGAAGTCGCAGTCGTTACCACTGGGCCACCACTGCTCCCTATCGCTAATACCTACTTTTATTGTACAAAATGACCTTAAGCGTTTCATTCAGTTGGCAACCAAAGACAATTATGGGCGCGGTCATAATTCACAGATTAAAACCAGAGACAGAAAACAAGTTATTTTTATATCTTTATTTGTCGTCTTGTTGACATTTATTTCTATCAATAAGTGCGATTTTAATTGTGTTGTTCAATTTATTGTAGGTTTATTTATCATTAATTGTGTTGTTAAATTTATTGCAGATTTATTTTATCATTACTTTGTAATTTACCTACTTGCTTGAGGCTGTACATTCACTTGACGACATTTGCATTTTTCTGACGAGTGTCTATGTAAAATGGAACGTTAATATGTTGTTTTTTTTCTAGAATTCATTCCACTTCGCGGTGTTTTATGCGATTTCTGTTACCTAGCGAGAATGTAGGAATTTTAAATTTTGAATTTTGAAATAGTAGCACAATATCACTGCATTGCGTATTAAATACCTTGATAAATTTAAAATAAACTACATATGTTGAACGAATTGAAGTTTTTATAGATACCTACGTATCAGACTAATAAATCTGTTTCCAAAATTGTATTACACAATGACGTCAATAACCGACACATTTGTTTTTCAAAAATAATACAAAACAATTTACATATTGAGTGTATAATATTTTTCAATTTCAAAAATGTCAATGGCCTTATGGAATTTTAATTTATTTTCAAAAACAGACTTATGTGACGGTCGTCATGTTGCGATCGCAGATAACATCATTCGATTAAAGATTTGACCGATTGTTAAACAATAGTTTGCGTCCAATGACTTTTAGTTCACCATTATGTGAATGCAAATATAATTTTATGGCCTTCTGTGGTAATGAAACGGTAAAACTATTTAACGATTCCATTGAAATTTTGGCCCTTGTTTTAATTCTAGCTGTTGCTTGTGAATTCATTGGCAAAATCAACGACAACTACCTGTCAAGTATGAAAATAGCCAATAGTATAGAATAGAATATTCTATATTATGTACACCATAAAAATATAGTATAGAATCTCATGAGTCAATGTTTCCGACCACCCACCACACACAACATTATAATCGAGAGAAAAATAAATCGATTAACTTAATCGACTATTCCAGATCAAGGGCTTATCAAGGAGAAGGCTTGAGTATCGAGCACAGCAATTATTAACATTAGAACGTCAGTCAGTGCGCGCACTGTCGCATACAAACTACGTCCTCCGACAATCCCTTGTGAAGCAACCGTTGGCACCACATAATACGTGATTTAATAAATTCTTGAGAGCTAAGACTCCGTGACGCTTCTTGTATTTAATGCTTGTTAGTTCTGTGGCGTTTTAGTCGATTTACGCTAGCTTTCAAAGTTGATCGGAGGATAATCGCTGGTAATATTGATGGGTTTACATTTAGAAGAAGACTGGTTAAATTTATTGTATGTAACGTTAATAATGATATTTTTTGTGGGCGTGGTTTATTGGTGAATTAATTTGTTTCAACTTCAAGATTGATTTATTGAGACAATTATTCTTGTATGTTTTTTGTTTGAAGCAGTAGCTCATTTTGTTTATGTTTTTTATGTTTTACATGCATCTGGTAATGTTTTGATGAATGCACTTAATTATCTTAATTATATTTAGTAGGGGTACTATTACTTCGCTACTCACTTCAAATTAACGACTGAGGAGTTAAAAATAGTACTGTAATGATTGGTGTGAACAAACTTTACTCTAAATAAATTTATTTATTTAAGTAATAATATTTATGCAAGTATGTACATATGTGTTACAGCCTTAATAAACATTTTTTTTTGTTTAAAAAATGATAACCAATTGTTTAATTAGTAAAACAAAAAATATACCTAAATCAGATAGTAATTTATAATTTGAGTTCATAGGTTACAAGATTTTGGTACAGAATTTTTTCAATAATTCTTTTGGTCCGAAAATTCTGAACTAAACTTCATAGTAACATGACGATTTTCAAAAAAGCAACCTTATCGTTACCTTATAAAACGGGACACTATTACTAAGACTCCGCTGTCCGTCTGTCTGTCTGTCTGTCCGTCTGTCACCAGGCTGTGTATCTCATTAACTGTGATAGTTAGACAGTTGAAATTTTCACAGATGATGTATTTCTGTTGCCGCTATAACAACAATTACTAAAAAAACAATAAAATAAATATATAAGGGGCACCCATACAACAGACATGACTTTTTGCCGTTTTTATAGATAATGAGTCCGACTCGCACTTGGTCTGTTTAATTAGGTACTTCAATAGGTCTGATTTTTTGGAATTTAGGTATTTTTAAATACTTAACAAGTTATGACAATAGTGTATAATCTTAATACCAACCAAGATTATGTCTGAACTTTAAAAGAGACTGTGACCTCTGAGTTTGTTTCGGCCTTTCTTCTCAGAGTAGTTAGATACTCCGATCTCATCTAGTTTAAAAAAATATGATTGTAAAATGATATGTAAAAGTGTTTGTACAAACTTAGTTTTAGAAATGTTATCATTATCTTTTATCATTTAATACTAATAATAAAGCTGAACAAATTGTTTTTTTTTTGTTTGTTTGTGTCAACGCGCAAATCTCTGGAACTACCAAAATTAATTGATTAAATCCGACTGATTTAAATAAAAAACTTTTTGCATTTGACATCCCAATTCTAGAAGGCAAGTATAGTATATAGTCTGTTTACCATCACGATAGGAGATGGACAAGAAGAAAAAACAGAAACTAAGCGAAAGTCAAAGTAAGTAATGGGGCGGGCAGGCGATGCTATACGACGCGGTGCGTCGGGAGGACAAGAAATTTCATGTGGACGAAGTCGCGGGCAGTTGATAGTTAGGTATAAAACTACTAGGTTCTTCAGTAAATTGATGAACGTATTACGTAGGGAAACTCATAACAACAAGGAAAATCCAATCAGTAAGAAGGTTAATAACATGATTGAGTTGATGACAACGACACCATCAACAGTTGGAGATATTTTACGAATTCCAGGAATGATCAATGACGCAGATAAAAAGAAAAATAAAAATAAAAAAAAAGAAATATGCAGGTACTGAATTCGTGCGTGTGCTCTGTGTATGTTTACGTTTCGGCTGAGTTAAATTATTAACACACACACTTTTCGAACATTTAATTTTACGTGGTCGCCCACTGGTCAAAATTCGACCTTATCTCACTTAAATTTTAATCTTGATATTAAGGAAAACCCTATACTTACAATCTACATAGTACTTACTAATTCCATGAACGCGCTAATTCTATGCTATTAAAAAGAACTTATTCCATGCTCAAGCTGTCACTTCTGTCACCTATCTATCTTCAAGTCATGAGGCCCTGGTACTATGTGTGTGTCAAACGTATGGTACCTAGTGCGTGTAATGTTTTTTTTTTTAATAATTTAATTTATTTCTAATGCTTATTATATAAAAATATTAGCTTTCTGCCCTCCTGCTCCATATAAACTCTGTGCCAAATTTCATACGCCTCCGTCCGCGTAATTTTCGCAAAAACGTTTTCGCTTCTTTCATTTGATAGTGTAACTTCTGTCCAAACTGTCTGTACAGTGCGTCAATAAAAATGTTGTTTTTTTAGTTTAAAATTTTCCATGTAAACGAATTGTAATTCTTACGAAAAATAAAGATATCTCAAACCTTAATTGAACTAATGCTGTTCCCAACCCAGCAAATAATACTTAGAGCTTAAGCATTTCTCAAATATCATGACATTTATAACTATTTCTTTGACCGGTTATTCTAGTAGAATTTGATAAGCCTATATTGAGAAACTAATGATAGCGCTTCCAAACTTAATTCACGTGGTTACTGCGAAGCCTCACGTAATCACACGATTTGTGCTAATTAATTTGGGCTAGATTACCTGAATACCATCGATATAGACTTATCAGTTTTATCATAAACGTGACAATAACAATCTAAGGCAGAGGTAAACACTAAACAGTGGATTGTTGTTGGCTTTTGAATTCAGGGTTTTCCCAAAATTTGCTAAAGTTCAGGTGTTGTTTAAACTAGATAGCCACTGAGTTTCATGTTTTAATAAGCTGTTTTTCAAGTCACATAGTGGACTCAAATTTTGTGCCTAGTTGCAATTACATAGGTATGCTAAAAATTTAATTTATAACTTGCATTAAAAAAAAAACATAGTAGGTAAAGATAAACAGGGACACAAACAAAACTACATCACTATGGCAACATTTAGGCCCGCGCCCACGTAGCGTCAATCACCACAAAACATACAATGTCGATAATTCCCACGCACCGTCCTATTTGACCGGTCACTTTGACATTATCTGTTCTGACCGCCATTTATCATGGTGTGGTCTATTGTGGTGGGAAATGGTTAAGTGATTGTGATCTGTGTTACTTACTTGGTTACTACAATGTTACATCATTATTAGTTTACCTAAATAAATTTTATATATATTACCCAGTAGGTATAATATCACTCATATGCGCATTTACACACAATGATGAGTTTTCTCAAGAATATTAATATAAAAGTAAATAGGTAAGCTACCTATTGATCAAAGTAATCAATTGGATATTACTTATAATAGCCGGTGATTACACAGTAATTTTCAACACATAGAGAAAACCTCCCACGTCATGCAAGTTCACATTAATTTTAATTATCTTTTAATGCAATATTGTAACAAACAGCAGATGTCATATTTTTCCTTTATGAATGAAATCAATGAAATGCCACAATATGAATGTATAATTATATAATGCAATCTTGAAGGTCGTTGTTATGTGCAGTTTGAAAGTTGTGTGTTGATAATGTCAAGTTCACGATTCCCTCTGTTTATCGTATGAATGACATATTGAATGACGTAGTTCTTATCACATTTTTAATTGTGGCTTGTGGCGATGTATGGGGGAGTTGGAGTCGTGTAAGCAGACATTAATGATGGTTATCATAGCGATTAGTGATCGAATAGCAACTCATCGTTTTAGCTGTTGCTAGTTACAGCTAAAACGATGAGTTGCTATTCGATCACCTTTAAACTCATGACGACCGTCGTGCATATTTTTTCATAAACTAGTTATCGAAGGCAGAATAAGCCTGCTTTTTAGGGTTCCATACCCGAAGGGTGCCAAACAGATACCTAACTTCTAAGCCTTCGGTGTCAGTCCGTCCATCCGTCCGTCTGTCTGTCAGCGGGCTATATATCGTGACCCGTAATAAGAAGCCAGTTGAAATTTTCACAGATTGTGTAAAATAAATAAATAAAAAAACATATTAAAGGTAGTCATACAAGAAATGTGTTTTTTTTTGCTTGATATTATTAATACGGTACGGAACCCTTCGTATGCGAGTCTGTCTCGGACTTGGCCAGTTTTTTACTACCCGACTTGCCTAAATTACCTGATATTTGTAAGAAGAACAACATGTTTGGTAGAACAAATATCGTTGGGCAGATAGATAAATGTCTCAGCTTATCAGAGATACGACGCAAATTACTGAAAAGTATGGTTACAATAGGTTTTTTTATCGCTGATAATAAAATCATTCACCCATTCAGGCTTTTCAACTATTTACGAGTATATCTCAAAAAACTAAAGGCTCTTACAGACTGGAGCGATATCGCTGGCGCGACAGGCGTATTGCTGCCTGTCACGCTCGCGATATCGTCTCAGTATGCAGGAGCCTTAAGGCGCAGACAAGACCCAATTGACCAAAATAGGCTTCTCTTAAGAAAAAAAATGCCAAATCTGTATAGTTTGTGGTAGCGGAAAAATTATATGTTAATTTTGAACATATTTCCCAGAACTTGGTTGTTACCAAAACACGTTTTGAAAAAAAAATATCGATACAAACTAACGTTAAACTAACCTCAAGGTAAGAACCTTGAGTTCTAATCCAAAATATCTGCATTAAATATCAACATACGTTACGTATTTAATTAATAACAAGAACGTCTTATTTGAATGCAGAACTTGGTTGTTTTATATTTTCGATTACTCAACTCAATTTTGAGTAAATAGATAATTGCTTCATATTTTGCAATAAATTACAAGCGTTGTGTCGTCGCGCTTCTCTTTCTTTTCTTTGCAATCTGACAGTGACCGCGGTTTAGGTGTTGTCAGCGTCTAACTCTTCACTGCGTCATGATAGGTATTCGTAGGTGCAAACAAAGACAAGTGGAATTTTATTAAAACGCCGCATTTTGTGTTAATAACCTTGAATTTATACAAACCAGTTCACGACTTTATCAAGTGAAAGTAATTTAGGTATTATCCTATCGCTCGGCGATAAAATTGTTGATACGGTTATATTATTAATAATAAAACCTACATTTAACTTGTTATAACGTTAAATATGTTGTGTTAAATATTTATGAATTTAAATTGAACATAAAGGGGATGTTACGGGGCTAAAATGATTATTATGTGTATGTGGGAAAAAACAATCAAAAGGAATCTTTATTCCAAAAACAAACAAAAAAAACCGGCCAAGTGCGTGTCGGACCATGAATGAAGGGTTCCGTAGTTGGGAAGTTGGTATGAATTTATCCCAAAAACAAACTTAACATTGTAGTTGCAAAACTCGTTCTCCCATACATCGATATATACCGCAATTAATTCTAACTGCAAATTTAAGTTGGTCGACTATTACTCGTTAACTTGTCAAGCCTTTTTATTTCATTATTTTTACTACTGCCATGATTTTTTTCACATCTCTATAAACAACCATTTATCTGGCAGGGACACTTGACTCTAACAAAAATGAGCACTTTAATGCTTAATATTACGCAAGCGGATCCTTGAATCGAAAAGTGGTGTATACAGACCTGCAATATTTTTGAACGGCCTATCCAACGATTTCCCACTCTATGGGGCAGACGAAAAAAAAAAAATACCATCCCCACATTACGTGCAAGGAAGGTACCCTAAAAAAATGTTTTTCAAGATTTTGTCGGCACTTTGTCGGCGTGATTAATATGTCAAATTACAGCTTTCTAGTACTAAGCGTCTCTGAGCTACAGCGGGGACAGACAGACAGACAGACAGACGGACGGACGGACATGGCGAAACTATAAGGGTTGCTTGTTTACTACGGAACCCTAAAAAACGATAAAAAAGAATACCTAGTTATTCCAAAATTATCAAGATTATTCCAAAATTATCAAAATTATTCCAAAATAATACAGATGGATTGGTGTTGTCAGTAACGAGGGATGCGTCATATTATCATTGTACGACCTGCGCCTGCGATGAAGAATTAAAGAAGTAGACTCACTATTAGCCAAGGACTGGATTAGTAAGTGATTGAATTTTGTTGATATTCGCGTTATTAGCAAACTGGAGAAAGATGCTGCTCATTTTCGAGACATTATAGATTACTTTTAGCGGCCTATACATTACCCGAAACAAACTAAACTAAGAAAACGGCGATAAAACGAAAAAAAACTGTTAAATAGCTAATTCCTGCCTGGTATACTTACTGTAAAACTTTCGTCTTAATGATTTAATTTCCTTTCTACTTTAGGAACTAGATGAAGTTTATAGTTGAAGTTTAGAGATTCAAGTTTACAGTGAAATTTTGGACTGTCTGTACTAAGACTTAATTAAGTGAAGGTACCTAGTTAGTGTTGCTAATTTTAAAATGTGTCTGACAGTAACTAGAACATAATTAAATAAATAAAACAAATCATATAAATACTTCAATACCTAAATTGTAATTCATAATAAATATTAAAAAATATAATAATAAAGAATCTTGCAATAAATTAAGTATAAAAACAGCAAAGCAAATGCTGAACAACGGGAATTAATAATAACACAAAAAAGACCTAATTGCTCAAGCGGGTATTGATTTTAAATTAAAGAGATCAAGCTAAAATATTTACTTAAAATATTATTAAAATATATAAATAAATGAAATATTTGGAGAAGAAATACTATTTTAATAAAATAAAAATACAATTACAGAATATATAAATAATATAAGCATAAATAAATACGCGCTCTTCCTACTCCCTCCCACTAAGCTGTGCCCGACAGGGTCCATACCGTGTCGGGCACAGCTATTATTTAGTTCATTTTAAGCCTACCTGTTTTACCAACATATCGGAATGCAATAAAGAATTGTGAATTGTAGTGGCTCATAAGTAAAATTAAACTCAATCAAAACATGTCTGAATTGAGTGATTGAAGAAGAAACATAATGATTACTTACGAAAGTAAATAAATGCATTAAGGCTCGTGCAGACATGCGCGATATCGCGGGCGCGACAGGCAGCAATATGCCTGTTGCACCTGCGATGTCGCCCCAGCTTGCACAAGTCTTTATCGATTGTCCTATTAAAATACGTTAGATTAGTAGGTTTTTATTTATAATTTTTAATACAATCTAGCACACAACCAATCAAAATGCCGTAAGAATGTGGGTATTTCTATGGCTACCTATATTAAATATGTATGTAGGTTCACGCACCATTATACAAGTATAAGTATCACTTTAGGCTTAAAACTGCCATGTATAATGTATCAACATGCATACAATTTGTCCTAGATACATAACATCACAGCTGTCAATTTGTAAGTATGATATTAGACTGGGCACCTTTAAATTATATAGCCTTTAGCCATACATTGTATGTACCTAAGAGTGTACTATCCTGATTGCTAATAATCAATTCGAATGATCAAAAGGCCAAAAGGCCACTAGGTATATCTGTGGATACACATTGATAGATGATACTTACGCAAGAAAGGGGTTGTCTATTATTTGGCGAGCCACACCTTCATTTTGTAAGAAAAGATAAAAGCGATAAGGAATCTTAACATTGTCAAACGGTTAGATAATTTTCGTTAAAATACAATTCATAACTCGATTTTTTTTTCTGTACTAGCGTAGAAACTATGCTCAACGTGATCATTTTATCACGAAAAGATAAGATAATGTCGTTTTTCTAAATATTATGTCAAGGCCTGGGTTGAATTTAACTTTTACTTTTGTACATAAAACTGTGTATGTTCAATGATTAGGTACATAAGTAACATACTGCGCATACTGGTAGGAATAGGTCAAAAGGGACGGGTTTTTTGTTTGGGGAAGGAAATTATCAAATAACTTCTTCCGCTCTGGCCGGAGCGGGTGTGTCAGACTCTTACTGACTGCACAAGCGTAGGGGTCCACTAGCGCCGATGCCTGCCGAAGTCGCGGGAAGGTACCAAAGGGTTACCGAGTCCCCTGGCAACACGGGCAACTGGAGGAATACGGGTGGGTTTTAGTCAGTAAGAGTCTGATACGCCGTCCCGCTCCGCTCAGAGCGGGAGAAGTTATTTGATGATTTACCACCCAAAAAAAAAAAGACTTACTGACTAAAACCCACCCGTGTCTCTTCCGTTGCCTGAGTTGCCAGGGCCTCGGTAACCCTTTTGTACCTTCCCGCAACCCCGGCAGAAAAGTGACGGGTGCCGACCGATCACCTAATTACTAGCAATACTACGAACTACGTAACGATACAACACTACGTAACGATACGATACAATACTACATAACGATACGATATAAATGAGCTCATATTAAAATGACGACGCATTTCCATTTTCCATGATTGAGATTTCTAGGAATTTACAGATAGTAATAATAAAACAAACTACATCATATTTATAAATAATAATAACTACCGATAGTTTATGGTTATACTGGAAACCTATGCAGACATAAATGGCAAGATTACTACTCGTCATAATAAAATGTTATATATAAAATAATATTTATAATCATTAATAATATTTATATCATCGGTTGTCGACCAGCCACCTGCCACTCCAAAGACTTTACTTTCAAATTTGATTAAGAAACGAATTCTCACTACAAAAACACAATTAAAATTGTATCAAAAAAACAATAAATCCAAAACGTGCACTTTTACTAGCAAGGCGCACCGCATACGAGGCCGCGATAAACGCTGCGACATTGAGTTGTTTCAAAACTCATCGATACCCACATTCTCGCTGCATCCGCGAGTGCGGGCAATATAGAAAATGCTTCAGTTGTTAATATCAAGGATGGTAAGCTCACGAGTGAGGCGGCACAAGCGGCTGTATGCGACGTAGTTAGAACACGTTTTGTTGATAAGTGATTTTGACTGGAAGATTCAATATGGCGTAAGCTTTGTGAATGTAGGCTTGGAATTTGATTTTGAAGAATTTTTGGGCCTTTTAGGACCTGCTGCTTACATTATATCGAAATAACAAGATATATCAATATAAACAATTATATCTGATTCAAAGTTCTGGGTCAAAATTCAAGTCATCGAAATAAATAAATGTCCAGCTGGTAATTCCGTAACACACATAACATTACAATTGATCGCAATGGGTTTAATTTTTACAGTTCACCCACGTTCATTGCGTGAGTTACGTTGTTGAGCAGACGAATTGTTCAAACATATGAAGCAATGAATTATCAATATCCTTCAAAATTCTCGGAATGTGATTGAAAATATATTACGCAATTAGTTATTATTATCGGTTTTTTGAGCAAAAAAAAAGAATTCAAATACAGTTCCAACAAATAAGAACAAAGTGTAACGAATGATACTGCCCTGTATACAAAACGGATTGGTTCCGAACAAGCGCCATTAGTCTGCCTACATAACTATAACGAGAGCCATATATGCGTAAACTGAAAAGACTATACCTATATAATATTGCCTGAGCTATGAACTTATACATAATTATGTAAATGTTTCAGTACAATGTGAACAGCTGACCCGATTTGAACGAGTGAGGCTAAGGGTTAGGTTGAATAGGTACTTAAACATGACTTATACAAAATCAATAAAAAGAAGCAAATTTTAAAGATAATGAAACATCAAAAGCAGGATTATTCTATAGCTCACGATGACACGATAGAAGAAGAAGTAGCGAGTAAGGCTATATTAATGAAACCGACTTTATTAAAATCAAAATTTGATAATATTACTAAATTCTATAAAATTACTAAATTCGTTACTAAAGGCAATAAATTATAATTAATTGTGTATAAACCAAGGTATAAGTTTATCTGTATTACTATTGACTTCATTTATATCACACTGGCCAGTGTTCTGGTAATCACTAAACCCTTCTCTAATTAAATTATTATCACAATTATCACCACTGGCCCAAGTAATCATTTTTTTATAGAGTGTTTCAAAAATATTTTGTGTTATGTCAGTACGTTTCTAAACATCTGATGTAAATTCCGTTGAACATGCGTTTTTACCTTCATATAATTGGATGCGTCCGTTTGTAGTTCTTACTAATAGAGTAAATACAGGAGCATTTAGGTACGTAATTACTTAATCTGAATCAAATAAATTAGAAAATTTACGACTTAATTTAGAAACTGTTGCTAACAAAGACTAAACCGAAAATGTTAAGTTTAAAATAGTGTTTATGCTCGAGTCGATTATGATAATAGTACCTAATAGTTAGATGTTGAAATAATAAAACAATCAAATCAAAATAATGATAAATTGAATAGCTGTAGAAGTGATATTTAAAAAGAGTGTTTCTAATAAAGCGACATTGAAATAATCCCACGCACTCACGTGTTATGTTCACATGTTAATTTTTCTCCATACAACTATGATTTGCATGAGTGGCAGTGCGAAATTCCAACATGTTAGGTACTAGTAAATGTATTGGAAATTGTAACGAGAAATCAGCAGAATGAAATCGAAGTCCAACTAGCAAAGACAAAGAAAAAGAACGAATATTTGTGAGTATTGAATGTTTAAGAACCGTATAGTATGATGATCGTAGGACCGTATAAATTAAATGAATTCAATTAGAATTCCGACTTTATAATTCGCAGAATTCAAACTAGTCACATTTGCCACACTTCAAATTAAATATACCTACATAATAATTAACTAAAAATCCGGATCACATAAAACGAAATTAATTTCGAAGGTTTGCCATTTAAATGTAAAAAGCAAATAAAACTAGTCTAGTCTAGTAGATCAAGTTAGGCAATATACGAAAAAAAAAACGTTTATGTAAAGCTAGCTCGAACGCTCCACCAATATCAATATGTTTAAACGCACACAAAAACAAAATTTATCCGTCGATACCAATATATTTTCATTACGATATTATGTAAATGATATTAATTTCGAGTCCGTACCTATTGTATAATAAATATCTTTAATGACCGAGCGTTACGTTTCCATATTTTTATTCGACACGACATTTCTAAATACGTTCTCATTTTGACCATGAAAATGCAATAAATCTGATTTGTTGAAATTTTAAAGAAAACTAAACACAAGGAATCCTCGCGCATGCGCACGAAGCGTGCACCGTTGCTAAGTATTGCGTGCAAGACAACACACTCGGTTAGACACGAATTCCTACAATTTACGCATATTGTAACATTGTTGCTATGGACGATACGATCTTCTATTCTATTCTACTCGTCTACATCAAATTGCTTTTTAATTCTTTATTCATTTTTACATTTCGTCATTTTTCATTTGGTTGCCATTTCACAAAATAAACTTTTCACGCATTTGCTATCACGAGATTACATTATCGTCACACGGCATGCCGCGTCCAAACTAGCATAATCAAAACAAGTTTTAACGACATTGCGACAATCTTCGGATCTCCGTGTCGTCTACCACAAGCTTCAGTGGTTTTATTACCATGAATCATTTGTTATATATGTACGGAGGAACTAGCAACATGAACTAAAACAATTGTTACATCGAACGTTACTTTATTCAACAAAAAATCCAACCCACTTTTATTTAAAAAAATTGCGGTGGGTATATGAGAAATAATTTCTATCATTATCAGTTCACGTTTTACGTACTAAATCGAAATGTGTGAATGTTCTCACGTAGCAATTCTAGTTATAGCAATCATGTCACAAACAACTGATAAGGGCACCCGCTTCCGTTGACCGTACGACACGAGTTTTCACCGCGGCTAGAAAACGCGCGCGATCTGCATTAAGTCGCCCGGCGTGTGCGACGCGCCGAATGCCATCGCGTAAAAGCGCATAATATTTAGAAGAATTATGCGAACGTAAAGTAACGAGACGACGAGATAATCATGTCTGCGCCCACGCATCGATTCACTATTTTTTTTTTTTTCACTAATAGGGAACTTTCCGGTTGGAACGACGCCATCGTAGTCGCTTTTGGACATCACATGATTTTCTCTCGTAACACTTACCTTCATGTCGTCGAGCATGTCGCAGGCAGAGTATAGGGCCGCGGCGTCCGGGCTCACTTTAATGACGCCCATGTTGCTGCTGTGGTGTCTGTCAGGAGTGAAGATCGGAAGTCAACAGGAGCGGTAACACACGGAGGTCCGAGTGGGCCGTTTGCGTGTGAACTATTTTCCTGACGAAAGTTGGCTTCGATATGTTTTACGTATTCTTTTAGCGATTGACGCGTGAGTCGGTGAGTTTTAGGAACACTAAGCGCGAGACGTACTCACGCTGTGACCGAGCCGCGCGGACTGAAGTCTCCGACGCCAGAACACAACTTCGGACAGTGAAAGGGTCGTGACGTCATGTACACGATAACGCGCCCCCGCGCCTCGCGCCGCGACTTGTTGCTACATTACTTGTCTTACTCACACTCGCTAACATATACGTCTGTCTGCTTCACTCACTAATGACATGACACCTAGCCGTTTGATTAAACATATTCGTGCCTCCAAAATACGCGCGGTTTTGTTTTATCGTTTTGTATGTAACATGTTCTGCTCTGCGATTTTATTAATTTTGAACAAAGAACTAAGTGGTATGCAAACGACCTTAACGCTCGGTTAAGTGTTTTAAGCGATGTTATTTTTACACCGATGCACTTGTATGAGAAACTAGACAAATGAGTGTAATTTGTTTACGTAGTAGGGCTTCAATGTGAGCAGGAGTTACTCTGACGTCAGAACAAACAAGCACTCGTAGAGCGCTACGTTTCGTGTAGGCGTTGTGTGCGCGGGGCCCGCTACAAGCGTAGGCGTCTACGGGCGTAGAGGACTCGTAGCACTTAAAAACCACCCTCTGAATATAGATTGGATGTTTTATAAGTTACAGTACAGTTTGTTTGAAAACCTTATAACGGTCTTCGTTATAAGGTTGTCAAACAAATTATTATAAATTCATAATATTAAAAAGGAGCGATGGGAATATTGAAAAACAAAGTAAATTTAATATATTACGAGGTCAGAATAATAAAAGCGAGGGGTAAAAATGAGTGGTGAAAAATAGAGGCTTTTTTATTTGAAAATTTTCCTGTTTTTCCTCTCGCTGGCTTAAGAATATTCAGTTAAAGTAAGCCGGTTGGTAAATGTATTTGTTGACGCCACTTTTTTGTTTTCGTATTGTGTCGCAAATACATTTCGGCGAAAATTCATTTAGTCGTTATCTGATTATTTAGCTTTAATGCACGGTAAAGACCTCCCAGGTTGTTTTTATTATATTAAGAGGAAAATACCTAATAAAATGAAGGATTTCTGTAAAAAGTGTCGTGCTGTGTGAAAAACATTAGTTGGTGTCTTATTCCCAACAATGTATGAAGGGGCCGATGCGGTAAAATTAATATTTTGCAATTTCATCTGTTTTAATTGTCATTCTATTGATGATAAGTACATATTTTATTGTTTTAACATATTTACATAAACGATTTCTATCACTAAGCATTTATTGTAAAGTTGTTTTCTACCAAATAAAATGAAAATATGCAACCAAATAAAAAAGGCAAAACACAATACAAATAGAAAACGATTTCAACCCGAGATAGCGTGAAATAGATAAAATTAAACCAGTCTAAAAAGTATAAGTAACAAAAACCAGTGTCATTCCATTGAAAGATAATGAAACACCAATTCGTGTGACCCTGACCTTATCGTTGGTACGCGCAAGCTGATCCACACAGACTCACAAATGCACACACACATAAACATACACTCACTCCCACATGTTCACACTAGGTGCGTCGTCTCGAACAAGTCACACACACACAAACATAATAATAGTTGCTGTATTAGGGGTCCACTAGGGCCGATGCCTGCCGGGGTCGCGGGAAGGTACTTATGGGTCACCGAGGCCCCCGCAACACAGGCAACAAGAAGGAATACGGGTGGGTTTTAGTCAGTAAGAGTCTGACACACCCTCCCGCTCCGCCCAGAGCGGGAGAAGTTATTTGATGATTTCCCACCCTAAAAAAAAAAAAAAAAAAAAAAAAAAAGACAAGTTGATACAAGTAGAACTATACTTTGAATCAGTTTGTCTGTTATGAAAATTACATGTAAAAATAACATTGTTATGGGGTCTAATTTCGCGCCCTCTCGCCCCTAGCCGCCGCAGAAGACGCCCTAGGTGTCGGGAATCCCAGACAGATTTCCGGCCACCATACGCGCGGGCATGCGGACGGTGAGCAGTGGGTAGCTCGCCTTCCGATAAGGACCAGGCCCGGGTCGACGGCGCGTTGTGTTCCACGTGCGCCTCAAAGAAATGTCGTCAGCACAAGTGTAGGGGTCCACTAGGGCCGATGCCTGCCGGGGTCGTGGGAAAGTCCGAAAGGGATACCCCTGGCAACACAGGCAACGGAAGGAACACGGCTGGGATTTAGTCAGTACGAGTCTGACACACCCTCCCACTCCGCCCAGAACGGGAGAACTTAATTTACCAACCAAATAAAAAGGGGTCTTTTAAATTGGCTTGGCCCTGGAAAACTTTTGGAAGGTTCGGGGGCCTATTAATCAAGCAAGGATTATTTATGATGCAGATTTTTTTCCTGTAAGTAGCGGTCGTCGGACACCTGAGGGGGGAGGACATCGCCGTCGAGGTAGACCGCGGTGAAGGTGGTGTGACGGTCTGATTATGGTTCAACATGGGCAGAGATCGCACAAGACACGAGAAGTTTGGAAGAAAAAGGGGAGCCCTTTGCCCAGCAGTGGGGCACAAAATAAGCTAGAAGAAAATAATGATCGGTATAACTTTTCCTTTCAGATTATATGCCTGTGGATTAGTATAGCTATGATTCTCATAAAAGTATTACGAGTAAGCATTATTGATTAATGTAGATGCGTTTTTAATTATTCTCAATATTATTAGATAAAACATATTCGAAAGTTTCTGACGCATGTTACATGCGTTTCTGACATGCGTCAGAAGCTTTCTAATGTAAAATTTGGGGATGCATTAAAGAGTTTCTCCGAGTGACTGAATTTCGGCTACTGACACTGGGCCTGCTAAACATCTTTCTGACTGTCAAATCTGTATGCCATAACACAAAGTGATAATAATTACCTATAATACGAGGAAAAAAGGAGGTTAAAGTTAGCCTACCAGTCGACAGACAAAGTTCCTGTTATTTTAATTAACCGTCGAATCACACCATTTCCTGAATTTTCGCGAACTCTCGGATTGTTGATAATGTGATAAGCAACACGTGAATTTAATTATTTATATTGTTGACTCAGGATGTCTGGTCATCGAACAAATCAAGTTAATGATAAAAAATATTAGTCTGATAAAAATGATCTATGAATGCGAATTGCCAAATGGGGACATCTTTTTTTAATGATTATCTTTTTTTAAGAAACGTGTTTCGACCAGTTTTCTTTTCGGTTGAATGGGGTCAAAAGTGCAGCATGATATTAATTAGGCACCTAGCCTTTGGTTTGAGTATGCTTATGGTGCCCAATTAATAAAAGCTTTTGCACATAGCAAGCACATAATGGGTGTCTTTTGTTTTGATTGTCTGTTTTTACAGAAATGCGTGTTAAAATAAAAACATCTAAATACTTGTGTACAAATGAATACTGTGCTAATGGTGTTGAACTATAGAACTTTAATTGACCAGGTTTCGTAAATTTATTTATTCACTTCGGACAACAATATAGTTAGTAAAATACCTAATCACTAGTGTTAGTAGTACACAAACAAGGAGAAGAATAGTAGGTGACTGCGGCAGGATGTGCAGAGAACAATAAAGCAAGGAATAAACTACTTGACCATTCTCCCCACATAGTGCCTCATAAAAGGAGAGTAAGGGCTTTCGCCACTGTTTTCAGGATGCTTTGTCACTGGCCCGCGTTCTACGCATCAGTGATGCGAGTTTTTTCGAATCACTGCATGGAAGCCGTCATTTCGGTTCTGAGCAAACATTTTCGATACGCTACAGGAACGGGGCAGTTTCAACAGCATCCTAAAACATAAAGGGTTCTTATGTTAACGCACAGTAGCCAGTCTAAACATCCAAAATAAAAATAGGCTTGCGTAACCTATGACAATTTACAACTTGTCCACAGTAACCACAATTTGAATACTTGAATGAAGACTTTAAAGTGTCAAGTACTTGCATACTATTAATTATATTAACAGAGTATCAAGTGTAGATAAAGGTGTGTCCTAGTAGGCATGTAATTGCTTTTAAATAATATTTTTTTATGTCATACTTACAGACCGCAAGGCCCCTGCAAAGGTTAACTCTTGTAACGGAATTTCAATAGGTGTTAAATACTTGATGTATTTACAAGTATTTTGCTGTGACATCGTTTACATTTATCAAAGTTTCAGCGCTATTTTTGTAAAGCCTGATTTACACGGTGCGATTCAATTGCCCGTGGCATACCAGAATTTAAAACAGCAATGAAATTGCTGTTTAAACGGTGTTGCTAAATGGGGTTTTAACATGGTTTTAAAAATAAATGAACGACGCTCTTCATAATACATGTATTTAATTATTTTATTGTTTATTTGGAACTCCGTTTGATATTCCTTCCCACATTAGACTAGTGTCTTGATGAATGGAAAAAAGGCTACTAATTTCATGTTTACCAACATTTTATCAGTACATCTTTATCTAGTATCTCTGACGACTTTGTCTTTGATAACAGTATAATTTACCAACATGCGTCGCAGTCGCAAAAGGGGAGAGGAGGAAGGAGAAAATAATGACGAGACGTCGATATTATTATTAGGAACTTAGTTCCAGGATAAAATTCTTGAAATATATTATTTTATATTATGATAATTGGCAGTTCATGTCATAGGCATACGCAGCACGGAAAATCCATTTCAAGATTTTCCTTTTTGTTTAAGATATTTAATGAAAACAACGGAGAATTCGTTACTGACGTACCTAATATTATTTAACTGTATATGTTTGGAATAATGTATGTGTGTGTGTTTTGATAATTTTTTCACGATGTGTGAGTCGAACCCGGCACTTTTTTTTTTTGGGTGTGAAATCATCAAATAAGTTCCCCCGCTCTGGCCGGAGCGGGAGGGTGTGTAAGACTCTTCCTGACTAAAACCCGTATTCCTTCCTGTTGCCAGTGTTGCCAGGGGCCTCGGTAACCCTTTAGAACCTTCCCGCGACCCCAGCAGGCATCGGCCCTAGTGGACCCCTACACTTGTGTTGACGACATCTCTTTGAGGCGCGCGTGGTATACAACGCGCCGCGCGTCAACCCGGGCCTGGTCCTTACCGGACGGTGGCCGGAAATCCGCCCGAGATTCCCGACGTCCAGGGTGTCTCCTGCGGCGGCTAGAGGCGAGACGGCACAAAATTTGCCTTTCCCTCAACCGTCCCACCTCCTCCTTCGCGAGCATTACTGCTTCGCAGCAGGAGGTGACGGCAGCCCATACCCTCTCGCTCCGTAACAAGACCTGAACCAGGGCCGGACGCGAGATATCTCTGCCACCAATCGCCTCCACGAGGACACGGCGGTGCTCTGCCCAAGCCGGGCAGACCTCCACCGTATGCTCCACTGTGTCCTCCGGGCGATCCACACAGTGGTGACACCCGGGCGTTTCCTCCCGCCTTATCCGACACAGGAAACTCCCGAAGCTGCCATGTCCGGTGAGGACCTGCGTCAGGCGGAAGGTGAGGACGCCGTGGAGTCTCTCTAGCCACTCCTCAAAGAGGGGACTTATCGCCACAATTGTGGCGTGCTCAGCGCTGGGTTGCGACAACCGTACGAAGCCGACACTAGAATAATATTCTTAATAATGCCTCTGATTACCCATAACATAATCCCATGTTCCCACTGCAGGGACACAGGCTTCCTCTCTGTGAGAGGGAGTGGGCCGTAATCCACCACGCGAGCCCAGTGCGGGTTTGTAGATGTCTGATTACCCATAGTGTGCACTAAATAAATTAACTTAACATAATTTCAAGCCTGTAATCCCCGAAGGGTTAGGCAGAGCTGTACCTATAGTACAGTTTCGATACCGTTTCGCCAGTTATGTCTAAGTCCCATGTAATAGGGGGCGAGCCTATTGCCATCAACCGATCACAAATCCAGACTCCGCGCTGCTACTGAAAAAATCCTGGTGGAAAAAACTAATAACACTGCCCGACCTGGGAATCGAACCCCGGACCTCGTGCTCAGCAGTAATGCTTGCGACCAATACACCAACGAGGCAGATAAATTAAACTCGAAATATACATATTTTTTCCTTACCTACAGATGATGCCATATGCTTGTTACACGATCTTCGCTGTGACTTGTCTATTAGGTAAGAATTCCGAACCAAACGGGGTTATTTGCGTAACACGTTTAGAGTAGCAATGTGTTTCATTTTGATAGTTCAACGACACAATTGCGGTATTTACGTTGTTGAGCAGACAATTTTTTCGAACATACGAAGCAATGGATTACCAATATACTTCAAAATCATTCAGTTTGTGATTGAAAGTCTGTTACGCAGTTAGGGTGCTGGTTATTGTAGAAAAATCATTATCTTCATCCCATATATTCAAAAAGAGGCGAAGGGTTCCTCGATAAGTGCGAGCAAAATGTCATTCCGGTGCACTTAATAACAGTGACGAAATGAATTTTGGAATTTGGAACATTATGTAATTAAAAAGTTTGAACGCATATCGCGTCGCGAGAACTTCTTATTCGATTTTCGTTACTTTTTATTAAAATATTACAGAATATACAGAATTTGAATTTGATATTAATATAAATTTTAATTTGGATAAGTAAATATAAATATTCGTCACTACTAAAAGCATCTCTTATTTATTTTTTGCATAGGGGGGATGAAAAGCAGAGTATGCCACACGGTACCAAAAGTATTTAACCTCGAGCGACGTACTTTTAATCCCTTACTCGCTTAGGATTCTACTCTAGAATCCTTAGCTTCGCTCTGGGTTCAAACAATCGCTCTCGCCCTCAATAAATTATTTTGCTCCCTTGCGACACAATCTATTATTAACTACCTAGTGCAAATTCAGCTTTATACGATAGAAAATCACTAGATAAGACTGTTTTATATAACAATACTATTCACCTGCTATAGGTATATACATACTATCTATGCAAAATTCCCCAATTCTTTTCATAAGCACCGAACTGAAATATGTTTTATCGCTGTGTGTATGTTTACCGAGAAGTGACGTATCAAAAAAATTAGTACGCTCGATAAAAAGTATTTCGGTTTAAACATTACTCATCATGACATTATTAGCCTGTTTCCTGATAAAAAGTAGGTAATGTTGAGGACTAAATAAATATATTTACTCCTAAGGTATAATAATAATACAGGGTTAAATTAAATTAGCTAGCTAAACTCCACCGAAGCGATGGGTGTTAATGTTTTTTTTGAGGGGTCATTGACCGCAGTTATTTATTGTAGTCACTTGAAATATTATTTTGTGTAAACTTCACAGACGTGATGGGATATTTAAACACGAAGAAACGTAAGAAAACAGTTATTTTTCAACTCTTATTTCAAGTAACAACACTAAAGGCGGTCGTTAACCTCCTAAACAAAATCTACAAATCTTTTTATTTTATCGTGTTTTGATATCGACACCCCAACGCTTCTGCAGAGTTTAGCTAGCCAATTTAAAATAACCCTGTATATACATCTTAACTAAAAGAAGAGCGGACTGATGTAGGTTCTACTCTTAAACGGGGTTTGGAGTTCTAAAACCGTGATCTACGAGTATAACCGTTACTTAGCACGTGCTTTGGCTAAGCGTTATTCTTGTCACTGTCGCACAACTGTCTAACTATACGTGCAATATAGAGACGCGAACATGTCTGTCTAAGCCAAAGCACGTGCTAAGAGACGTTTATAAATATCGGCCTAACCAAATATAAAGAAACAAACTATTCAAACTTTACATATTCTCAACTTAATTTCACATTTATTATACGTGACTTTTATATGTATTTTTGATTGCAGCATTTAAAAAAATACATAAATCAACCACTAAGATCATCAACATTCACCAAAAAAATATAATATTTATCTATATAATTTTTGATATACATCTTTTATCCTCTCGCTTTCTGTGGACAGGAAGTGACAGCTTGAGCATGGAATAAGTAAGTACTTTTTAATAGCATGGAATTAGTAAGTACTTTATAATAGCATGGAATAAGTAAGTACTTGATAATAACATAGAATTAGTATCCTCATGAAGTTAGTAAGTACTATATAGATTGTAAGTAAAGGGGGTCGAATTTCGACGAGTGGGCGATGACTAGTAAGTAATAAATAATTTTTCGAATAAATAATTCAGTAAAGTATTTAGGTTTTTTTTAATTCTGAGGTTAATTTCTGTCGCTGCTCAGTTGCTTATTACCAAGGTGAGATGTCAGATGTTACACATCATACGACTACTGTAAGGCTCGTTCGTTTTTTTGCAAATCTATCGTTCAAGGTGATGCCGTGGGAAATATAGTACATTTAAAATATTTGCATAGGTATATGGTAATAAATGAAATGCTCTGTATTCTAGACTGCGCTTGATTTCTTAGGTCAGGTCTCAACATGCATTCAAATGTTCTTCAATTTATTTTAGAACAAAAAAAATAACTTATGGGATTAAGTCTGTATGTCATAAGTACGATGGGGAAATACAACTTGCGGCATTGTAAAACCCAAACATAATATTGTTATCATTAAAAAGAAAGTTTATCAATTATGATGTTTATCATTCACAATTGATTGTTGCTTACTGTTTATTTGGCTTGGAATATTGAAATGGAAAGCTGACAATAAAATGTACTCCAGTGACAACTTTATTTTCATTTCATTAACACACATAACGTTATGCCCCCAAAGGGTTAGACAGAGGTTTATAGGACCCACATTTCGTCAGCATCAACAAACAGTATTTCAATAAATATTGTTTTAACAACAATTAACAATAAAATTATTTCTAGATCTTTTGTAATTCCAAGTATCCATGCCGGCTCTTATAATGTAACTTTGATTTCTTACTCAAAAAATTACATGTGATCAAAAAACCATCTTCTTCAAATAAATTACAACCATTAAGTCCACATTCCTCTTTGATAGAAAAACGCAAATGAAAATATATTCAGTTCAGCGTTAAAAAAGGAGAGGGATTATCGACCAAAATCGAAAGTACTATCTCTTCTGGGTCAGTGCCGAGTCAAGGTGAGATATGTTGTGTTGATAATTTACGTTCATTCAGTGCGTTCACTTGCAGGGCTGGCATCAATACTCATATTATTAATGTGTAAGTAACTTTCTCAGTCTGTCTGTTGTATTTTCACGTTTAAACCAATCGTTATGAAATTTGACAGATAGTTAGCCCCCAGGATACCTATTATCAAATTGTAGCTGTTCTTCTCTAGTTCCCAATCTGGATATTTGTATTAAAACGAATAAAATATTAATAAACGCAGTCGGTGGTTTCCCTCAACCGGTTGGTTGAGGGAAACGCCAATTTCGCGCCCTCTCGCCCCTAGCCGCCGCTGGAGACGCCCTGGGCGTCGGGAATCCTGGGCGAATTTCCGGCCACCGTAGGCGCGGGCTTGCGGACGGTGAGCAATGGGTAGCTCACCGTCCGGTAAGGACTAGGCCCGGGTCGATGGCGCGTTGTGTTCCACGCGCGCCTCAAAGAGATGTCGTCAGCACAAGTCCACTAGGGCCGATGCCTGCCGGGGTCGCGGAAAGGTACAAAAGGGCATCACAGGTAACGGAAGGGACACGGGTGGGTCCTAGTCAGTAACTTCTCGCGCTCCGCCCAGAGCGCGAGAAGTTATTTGGTAATTTAACCCCAAAAAAAAAGACGGTGGGCAACAACTAGTAAGTTATAAGCTGATGGGAGCTGCAGTACTAATTCGGTAAAAACTGCTTGTTTAGTCTAACCATTGACAAGTGAAGATGAACTAGTTGGTTAGGCGAATAACATCTGCAGGAGAGAAAATTTTGTCAAGTGTCCATTTGGTGTCATTAATGGCTACAATTCAAAACGGTGAAGGAAAACATCGTGAGGAAACCGGCTTGTCCTAGAACCAAAAAATTCGAAGACATGTGACATTTAACCAACCCGCACTGGGCCCGCGTGGTGGATTACGGCCCACTCCCTCTCACAGAGAGGAGGCCTGTGTCCCAGCAGTGGAAACATTATAGGCTTATTATGTAATGGCTACAATTCATGGGTTGCAGTAAATTCAATTCTGTAGGAGCTTCCGATTCATACTCCATTTTCTGACAGTATTTTCAAGAAGTAGGAAGATAAGAAATACACAGACGCTTTACAAGAGACATTCCACTCATTTTACATTTTAGATGTGTTCTGTTTTTTGTGGGGCTTGTAGCTAAGTAATAACAGCTGCACGGGTCGATCGATCAGGTTAAGCTACGCTTGCCGCGGTTGGTCCGTGGATGTGTGACCATCTTTACATAGCAAGACCCCTCCGTGCCTCGGAAAGCACGTTGAGCCGTTGGTCCGGGTTGTCATTCGTGGATCTATTAACAGTCGTTACAGGTTGTCAGAAACACGGCGCGTTGTATTCCACGCGCGCCTCAAAGAGATGTCGTCAGCACATATAGTAGGGGTCCACTAGGGCCGATGCCTGCCGGGGTCGCGGGAAGGTACTTATGGGTCACCGAGGCCCCCGCAACACAGGCAACAGGAAGGAATACGGGTGGGTTTTAGTCAGTAAGAGTCTGACACACCCTCCCGCTCCGGCCAGAGCGGGAGAAGTTATTTGATGATTTCCCAACCTCAAAAAAAAAAAAAAAGGTTGTCAGAAGCCCGAAAGTCTGACAACCAGTCTTACCAAGGGGAAGGAACTGGGTTGTGGAGGTCAGATAGCCAGTCGTTTCATGTAAAATACTGGTATTTAGCTGCATTAGGTAACGACTGGAAGCTGACCCCAACATAGTTGAGAAAAGGCTAGGCAGATGAGATGTGTTCTGTTTTTTAAAAGCAACTTTCATTTTGACAGTTCAACAACATTCATTGCATTATTCACATTGTTGAGCAAACTAATTTTTCAAACCTATGAAGCAATGGATTAGGAATACCCTTCAAAATGCTTTGGATTGTCACTGAAATGTGTTAGATAGATATATAGATAAAACATTTATTCAGTGCACACAAAAGACACAGCACAACACACAATAGCACAATACATGGATAACAAATTACAGGAATATATATAAAAACAAGGTGCCGATATACAAAAAAAAAACAGAAAAACATGCTTAAAGAAATAGACATACTTCAATTAATTATCGAACAAGGTGCGGTGTGTGTCTCAAGGTTGCACCAAATGGGAGTCCAGCTCAGCATGTGTCAGGCAAATATACCTGACGCTGATATTCTGCCGGATCCCTGCAGTGACATACGGACGTCGAGCAGACGAGATACATTGGTGTTGTGACAAGTGTTATGCGTGGAGTGAAATTGTGTAAGTATACCCGCAACTTAAAATTATGTATTCTACAGTAAAGTTTTGTATTGTATTGGGAAACTTTCTTGTTGAATGTGTTGTTACACAAAATTAAATGGAGTGCTAGCTTCTTTCTTTTGTTCCCAAATAAAACGTAGCCAAAAGCAAGACTTCAAAAAATGCCAACCCTGAAAATACAAACACACACGCAATTCGTCGTGATCATCGTGACACGCTTGCCATTTCGGAAGACGCAGGTGATTATTAAATAACAACATTAGAACGAATGTGGTTATGTTTTTGTGATTTATTGAGGTCAGTACGATAAAGTTCGGCTGTGTTTATATGTATTTATTTATTAAAACTTTATGCACAAGTAAAACAAAATACCGTACAAAGGTGGAATGCCCGAGGCATTTTCTATGTTTCAAGATGAACATGTGCTAGGAGTTAATATAGCCTATAGTGCAAATAGTTTGGTTCGAATTCACTGTTTCTTGTGTGACCAATCAAAATCTCGCTTCGCCCGGATCGAGAGAAGTTATTTGATAATTTCCCATCCAAAAAAAGATAAGGCTTATCTATCACTTACCGTCAAACAATATTTGCCTACCGGCTCAGATCTAGCTTGTCTTCCTTCGGGAAGAAACCTTAGTATCTATTATTATAATACTAGGTTACTCTCTCTTAACAAAGTCTTACGTATTTGCTGGATTTTGCAAAGAAGTAATTACTATTCTGCCAAAATTCAGCAAAATACATAAGACACTTTAGCTATAAAATTTACAGCTAGCTACGCGTTTGAACTTATTATAATTACCTAGAAAAAAGTGGTACTTCATCGAAAGCTATAAAATAGTCTATGTTTCTGTACAATACAACTTAAAGTTGCCAGGAAAATATATCAAACACTTTTTTGTTTGCTCTTTTCCAGATGGTGGAATGTAAAACAAAATAATAAATAACAAATTCATTATTTATTCACGATGCATCAAATGCAATTTAAATTAATCACGCAATAAAAACTTAATTGCTACTGCTGAATTGTAGTAGTTATATTTAAAATCTAGTGTTTTGTAGGAATAACAGACACATTTGGAGTGGTACTGTCAACTGTACACCAAAGTAAATGTAATACTTTATTTTTTATTTTTTTTGAGGGTGGGAAATCATCAAATAACTTCTCCCGCTCTGGGCGGAGCGGGAGGGTGTGTCAGACTCTTACTGACTAAAACCCACCCGTATTCCTTCCTGTTGCCTGTGTTGCAGGGGCCTCGGTGACCCATAAGGTATTGAAGTTTTAAAACCGCCCTTACTTCCTACGAAATAAAAGCGTTGTCAAAGTCAAATGGGACATGTGGTAGACTATAAAAGTTAATTTTGGTCACGTGCAGATAAAAAATGTTCCAACCAAAAACTTTAACAAAAACAAACAACCGACTTACAAAAAACCTCTACAAAGTGAAAAATAAGTTTAATTTCTGAAGTCAGTGTCTTTGGATCTGTATTTTAATTTTTTGCCACCGACTCCTGAAATGATTGCACCATAATAAGCATTGTGACGAGCATAAATTGCTTATCAACCATATTCAAGTACCGAATCGATTCGAAACCCGTGAAATACTTACTTAGTAGGTATTAAGTAGTTCCGGTGGCCATTTGTGAACTTCATCATCAGTTTCACTTCACCAAATGGTGCTTTCCGAGAGCAAATGCACGAGTTACCATTAAAAAAAAATCCAAATCGCTATAAGTGTGCCTTTAAAATTTGAGGATTCCCCTCAACTTCCATGGGATACCGTCATCAGATTCTGACTTGGTGACAACGGAACCACCTCGAGACACATACCCTTTCAAACAAAAAAGGATTTTCAAAATCGGTCCATAATTGACGAATAAATCGGTGAACATACATAAAAATAAAATACAGACGAACATATAACACCTTTTTGGAAGTCCGTTAAAAACTAAATATGATCATTTGTATGAATATGGAGATGATGAAGACAAATAACGAATAAATTGAGTTAATTTTTTTCCTACATTAAGCTTAAAAGTCACCAGGAAGGAAACTTTGTAGACGAGTTTGATAAATTGTCATCAAAGAATATAGATTCGAGAAGGTTACTAAGATTAGTATTGTTAAAGAAGATCTCAGTGAGAATAAAAATCGCATTATCTAATAAAAGCTGTAAAATGAGTTCCTAAACTAGTGAATAGGAAAAGTTATAATAATTAAATTAATCTTAATACAAATTAAGCACATATTAATATAAGACTAAGTAAGTCAAAAGGCTTTGATAACGACACTAATCCTCAAAGGTAAACAATCAAAACAGGATATACACTGAATGCAGAATAGGCGCTGATATGTGGCTATCGTAAACTCTTATCCAAACGAGCTACAAACTTCAAATACCTACATAATTTATTATATTGTAATTTCCGGACTAACAAAACACAAAATTGTATATCCCGGATCTTATCAACGAAAGGTTTCCAGACCATAATACCCATTTTTTTCATCGTCCACCCAAAGTGGACCAGCGTTTCGTGTCCTTTCTTTCTGTCGCCTAGTTGGCCACAAGGTCATTGGGTCTTTGTGCTCATACGGATTTGGTCGAGGACCGGTTGACGGATGACGTCACCCAATATGTATCGATTCAATGTTGTAGAATTTAGAGTAATATTTACAATTATATCCTTGTAGGATTAGATGTTTTTGTTTAAATTGATCCTGTATCAGGATACGATACTTGTGCGTGAAATGGAATTGTAAAATTAGCTGCTAAGGATTTAGTGCAAGAAGTAAAGTTGGCTATGAAAAAGAAGAGTATATTTTGTGGTACAAAAACATTAGTAGTGATTTCATGTCCTGTTTTAGTAGCGTGAGCTTAGTTCGCTTAATATGGCTTATCAGTCTGAAATGTAGTTCGTTAATAATGTTACAATAAGCGATAACTGTACAAAAAAAAAAACCCTCCGCGTATTAATACTCATTCATCAACAGCACGTCATATTTAATTATACTCTGTCGCAATAAATCATATAAAAACCCTAGCAGTATCACTACTTTTAATAATAAACGTATGGATTCATTACGAAAGGTATTTGATTGACGAAACACTTCAATATGTTGCCGTAACTTGCTTAGACTGTACAACAAATCTTAGCTATAATTTATATTTCAGTATTTATAGCTTCCCCTAAATCATTGTGATTATTATCTATTGCCTCCATCGCTATTTCAACCTTCTGCATGTATGTAGTATGTGCGAAATAGCTTTTAATACGGTGTGCGAAATTTTTTGCACGTTTCTTTATTGATAATTGAGACTTTATATGCGAAATAATTGCTGCGGTTTATCGTGTAATCTAGAAGTAAGAAATTAAATATTTGATCACTATCTGTGCGATTAAGTTGAGGCTAAAGTAATTTCACATATTTACGCATTTAGCCCTCAGTCTTTGCTTATACTTGATCCGATCTGAATAAACGTTATCAGATTCAACAACTCTATTATGAAATCAGCTCCATCCTTGCCTTTCCCCAAATACGTTGGTGCTACAAACCTAATGTGATCTACCTTATACACCTACAAAAAGTATCCTTACATAAAAACTCAATGCACCATTTCCAGTAGAAGTTTAACAAGCTTGACGCCATAAACGTATAAATTGATTGGTACGTATGTATGATAATCAAAAAATAATGTATCCGTTGCCATGTCACAAATTACTTGAGATTCGTAACGGAGTATACATAAATATGAACGACGTGTACGATTGGACTACGCGACTGAATGTCGGGCCACTGGTCGACCAAATCGGCTCGTTAAGAAAGTGGTTGAAGGGTCAAATTCATTTCACTGACAAAATTGAGTGAAGCAATGAGGATTGACTTAGATGTATTGAGTTTTCTTTTCGTTCTAGGACTCATTTCATATTCGTCATTTATGCTATTACATGGATGGGAGTTCATAAATCAAGATTATCTTCAGGTGTTATGGTAGGCACCTGAAGATTCAATCGAGCCTATAGAGGTTCGATTAAAACTAAAATATCTAGCATAGGGGATAGTCTGCAGCTTATCTTGCTGCAGACTATTAATACCAATTAATTGCAACCAACGGAATGCGGATGCTCTGCAATATTATTCGGGTCACCTAATGCTAGTTCTAATACCTTATCGGAGTAGTTCTACGGCCCGGCGACGAGGGCGAAACATCCGTGAGTGGACAACACACAGCTGCCAAAGACACTTGATTCCTATGTTTGTCATCTGGCGCATAAAACGATAATTTACAAAGAATTCAACTGGGAAGTAAAGGGACTGGCTTCGAGTCCGCTCCAAATTCCAAGTAAAGGAGTGTTTCATGTATGTGTGTGAATGTATAGCAAGGGTGTCAAGTATTTTGTTTAGCAATCCGTGTCTATTACATGTACCTGATCGAAGTAGTTTGGCGGCCGGCCCTGCGTCAAGGACGGCCCACATCCGTGAGCGGCCAGCGCAGCCTACATACATTTTATAAATAGACCGCTTAATATCTTGCGGTAATACCCACTGGCTTTATTTTGTTGGTTGAGATCTTATAATGCAGTTAAGGAAGATGTTTATATATCAGTTCTGTTGATGGGTACGAGATAGGAAGTTGAATAATGAAATATATACAAAAGGCCTACAACAGGTATGGCGAACGTTTTTGCATTTTGCGTTCCAATTTAGAGGCAAAATATATATTGCCCACTCCGTGCCATCGTTACCTATTCAAGAAAAGTAAGACTAAGTTAGGATTTCTAAGATAAATAAGTTAGGAATTAAATGGACAGTAGATTTGAAGGAAATCAAAATATTATTGTATGTACTCGTGTTTAAATTTCATACTTCAATTGGTGCCGTGACCAGCGTTCTCGTAGCCAACCCAACAGGCTTAGCAAGACGCTTTCTATTTCTTCTCTACTGAGAAGAATAGAAATCGCTTGTCTACCGAAAATGTTCTACTGTCTACACGGAAACGTCATTATTATCTACTCTTCCGTCGACAAAAAGCTCCACTACGGTTTACGAATCAATTGTAAATATTGATAAAGCCATATTAAAACGATCTGCAACCGCAGTTCCATCGTTAAACCGATTTCAATGGATTCACCTACGAGTGTTTTATTATTTTAATTTTATGATCACTTACCTTTCTTATTTTTATTATTTCGTGTAGCCTTGGACTTTATTTTTTACCAAAAGACTATAAATATAGTGCAGTTTTCACGGAAGACATATTAATATTCATGGGAATCTGTTGTTGAATCGATAAACGTAAGTAAATGGCGATCACTGCTGGCTCATAAATTGAGGGAAAAGGATTACTTTGTCGCTCGTGTAAGCCCTTTAAGTTTTGCCGTGTCATGTCCAAGATCTTGTTTAAACCGATTTAATACAGAGACTTGTAAATCCCTTTTGAATTTAATTTCAAGGGTATAACGGAGTCTATTTCTATCTAAGTGATAAATGCCAAATCAAAATTATTTTTGTACAAGCGTTCGATTTACAAGACAAGAGTAGCTATTGCTTTTTTATTAGATTCCAAACAGAGCCTTTTCGTAGGCCCTGTTGAGCAGTTAGCATGTTTGCAAACATGTCAAAGGTTTTAAATCTCATACAAACATACACTTTAATGAGGTTGAAAACATAACACAGTAACAAAAATAAGAATCGACTGATGCATCCCTATCTTATGTTTACTAGAAGATAGTGTAAACTTAGTGCTATTGACTTTGGTTGCTGGGGAGCTATATTGGTGCCTACTATTAGGTACATACACCGCGACTGCTTTGAAAAAAAAAACATTGGAACACAAAAGTGAGAAATGTGTGACGAGTATTTTCGAGGGGACCGCAGGGGACAATATTAGGTATTTGCTTTAGCGCAGGTATTACAATTTAGTTTATTTTGGATGCCGCGCCGAAGTTAGTTAATTGAACCAGATTCTAACTTGAACAACAAAATTGAATCTAAGGACCAAGCATTCACGGAAGTGTTCGCTAACAGACGATCCCATAAAGTATAATGAGTTAATGCCTTTTCAGTACAAGTAGCAATAAAGAGTGAAGTTAAATGCCTCCATTAAGGCTTAATGGGATATGTTGCCATAGCTTACAAATTACGATCGACTTCATAAATAATAAAATGTATCGGCCTTTAAGAAAAGTGTTGACCCTGGCAGTGAACTTTATGGTGACAACTTTCACAGTACTTTTTATATTGTTATGGTTTCAATCATGTTATTTTATCTTTATTTTTGTTTATCTGTTACAAGCTCGATCCCGTGGGAATATCGGGATTAAAATCCTATGTCCTAACTCAGGTCGTGGTCTACCCATGTGCGAAATTCCATCTAAATCCGTTCAGCCGTTTTTGCGTGAAAGCGTAAAAGATCGCTTTTAGCGATAAGACCGCCCATTGTGTCACCCCTTGTAAAATTTCAACGTTTGTATCTGTAATTTTTATGGTGTACATAATAAAGAGTATTCTATCTATCTATCTATCTAACAACCAAACATACAACAACTTTTTATAATATTAGTTTAGACTAGCGCGACACGCCCTTGCTTCACACGGATGTAATAGAGACATGTCAAAACATGTCTGTGCTATTTCTATGTTAAATATTAAAGCGTCCAAATACACATGCTACCTAGTAGTACAAGAGCAAGCTACTTTCGAGCAAATTATACTTAGTAGCATTTAACTAGCACGTGTATACGAAAAGAGCAAGAGTCGTTTACAGGCACAGTAAGCATGCTACTAAAACGCATGCTACCTAGCAGCAACAAGCTTATTAGTAGCATGTGTTTGTGTATTCCAAGCTTAACGGATTGTAATCATAAACCCTCCACCCAACCTCAATCTTCCATTTGTATCTGTAAGTTTTATGGTGTACATTGTATAAAGAGTATTCTATTCTTCCAGAATAAACGCTCTAAATGGAGGTAAAAATCGTATCAAAATCCATTGTGTGGTTTAGAAGATATAAGCATCACAACAGAGTCGAAAAGTGACTTTGTTTTATACGACTTCAACTACTATCTGTTATACTACTATCTGTTTTAATTCAGACAATGCTTGCATTTATTGACCATTTTGTATCAATATTAATACTGCATTTATTTAATTTCTTATCATTGTATTTATTATATCTTTCTTTAACATTATCTCTCTGTAAAAATGATATAAGCAGCTTTATGAATTGCTAGAAAATTACTAACTTTTTCACAATCTAAAATAAATTTATTGATTTATTTTCAGAAAACCTGAAAGATATTAAATATGGAGGCCTTGGCAGAGAGTACAACTTTGTGCCCTTTGGCGTCGAAACTCTCAGTCGTGGGATCCCAGTGCGCATAAGTTATTTGCGGAAATCGCGAAACGTCTAGTTGATGTAACTGGTGACCGAAAAGCTGGCGGCTTTCTCGCACAACGCATCAGCATTGCAATTCAGCGAGGGCCTTTTTTAGGCTTAACTTAGTTTTAATTTAATTTAGTTAATGTTAATAATCATCTTGTAATTTGGTCATGTAAATAAATTTATCATTTTCAGAATAATTCATAAACAACGATCTCCTTTTTTCTCCGGTTCCACCAGAAATTCACTTTTATTTTAATTCAGCTAACTAGTTTGCATTATGTGTAACGTTCTCAAATTCAAAGTGTTCACAAACTGGCGGCGGGTAGTTGTGTAATACCTATCACTAGAAATGGGTTTATGGGTGTCATTTTGACAGTTCAACAACATTCATCGCGTTACTTACAGTGTTTCTATTTTCTTAATGTCTCTCAGCATACTTGTTTCGTCAGTCGTCGGATTTCTATCAGTTGCCCTTTGCAACTAATACAAATTATTACGCATATACACTATTAATTTAATATTTGATGGACATGGAAATTAGCATGCGTTTGTATTCGGAAATGTGATGATTGCCGAGAGACATTAAGAAAATAGAAGTACTGTACGTTGTTGAGCAGACAAATTTTTCGAACATATGAAGCAACGGATTTGCAATATACTATAGTAGATAGTGTGTTACGCATTTAAGGTGCAGGGGGGTAACCATCACCTCTTGTAGCAGTATTATTTCAATATTACTTCAGCGTGAGAAAGAGATGGAGCTATAAGTCCTGTATAGCTTCATCACTTTCCCACTGTAAAGTAATATTATGCCGCAATGTTATCGAGAGCTTGTTTGAAGTCAGCGAGTGTGATCTGAGTGCGACCCGAGTCCAATCCGAGTGCAACCCGAGTGTGTGCGAGAAGTTTGATAGCGATTGAAGAGTTCAGTTCAGTGCAACTGCACTAGTCCTTATTTGTTTCGGGTGTTTGAGCAATTAGTGCGGGTCAATTTTACGTATTATAAAACTCTACTTCTTTTTATCTATCTGTTTGTATATTATTTTTATTACAGATAATTTCTACTGGCTAGGTTTGAGTATATTAATTTTATCAGGTATCTTTGTATACCAGATTGGATTCATTTGTATAAACATAGTTGCAAAAGAAAGCATATTTATTTTGTGTTTTTAATACTTACTTACTTACATATTTTATGCTTTATCGTCGATTTGTTTACGACTACATTACGAATTTATATACACAAACACACAATGTATTTCATACTCTATAGTTTCAATATTAAAGTTCTTTATCCCGAAGCGATAGTTAAATAATAATTTCCTGTAAATCATAATACTATAAACTATAAACAGTTGTGTCAGGGATACAATTCTATTGCTGTAAACAATTTGAAATTAATTGATGACCTGAATACTGACGTGATGACGACAAAGAATATAATATGTATGCCGCTGGAAAGGTATTTGGAATAAATACAGGTAGGAAGAAGAGAGGACAGACAACCAAGGGGTATCGTGTTACCCAGTAACTGGGTTGTGGAGGTCAGAAAAGCAGCCGCTCTATGTAAAATACTGGTATTCAGCTGCATCCAGTTAGACAAGAAGCCGATTGATTGAAAGATAGGTGTGACTTTAATTGGTCAAGGACAGCTAATGAGACACAATTGATTTTCTATTGTTTGACTCCGAATCGGTTACGCGGCTTAACAGGCCAAGTACCAATGTGACTTTTTCAATTTATATGTACTTCTTCAGTTTATCTTGATCATTACTGACATCTGTGGAAGAAAAAAATCGTGAGGAAACTTGGAATTATAGTTAATATACACGTCTGAAATCACCAACCCGTCTTGAGCAACAGTGGTGATCAGTGCTCGTGCCTTCTCTGTATGAGAACAGGCCTTTGCCCTGCGGTGGGATAGATACAAGCTTTTTTTTTTGGATGGGAAACTATCAAAGAACTTCTCCCGCTCTGGGCGGAGCGGGAGGGTGTGTCAGACTCTTACTGACTAAAACCCACCCGTATAAGGGATACGGGTGGGTTTTAGTCCTGTTTCAGTCCCGTTGCCTGTGTTGCCAGGGGCCTCGGTAACCCTTTCGTACCTTCCCGCGACTCCGGCAGGCATCGGCCCAGGTGATATTGCTATAGACCCAGACAGATATGGTTGGATGAGCCTGGACTTTTAAATAAAGGCGTTTATTTTACTCGAACCTCAAATAATTCCCCTTTTTCCTTTTCTAAGAGTATTATTCTTATGTAATGATTTATATGGTATTTTGCTACACAAAGCCACATCTTTATATTATATTTATAAATGTCCAACAATTCTTGTTATAATCTCTATACTGTTTCCTTGCTTCAAACATGAAATCACATTGTTTTATCTCTCACTTTCTTACATAATATATTTGAACACCACAGCTGAAAAGCAAAACTATAGTAACAATAACTGTTTCTAACACTCAAAACTGTATTTTATATTATAAATTTTCTCTTGTTGTAAAAATCATAGAATCTTTTTATCCATTGACATCTTTCATCATAAATTGTCATCTATCAAGTTTTTCTTTCTCTATGCATTTAGCTGCCGTCAGAAAGCTATTTCCAGACTTCATTTAGTTAGCGCTTCTTTTAGTGAACTCAAAATAATCCCTATTTTGAGGTCGTAAAAATACTCAATAGCCAAGTAAGTGCGACTGGTTGGTTTCCGCAACCAACTGTTAGAAAAGGCTAGAAAGTAAAAAGAGACTCAATTATTTTAAAAAAGAGTGCACTATAGAAGATCAATAAGTTTTTAGAGGATCAGTTAAATATTTCCCTTTACTTCATTTATTCATCTCAGCCGAAAATGTCCACTGCCGCACATAGGCCTCCCTCAAGCACCGCCCCTTCGACCGGTTCTGTGCTTCCCGCATCCAGCGGATTCCTGCGGCCTTCACAAGGTCATCGGTCCACAAACAGGAGGCCTTACAACGCTACGTCTTTCTTTTTTTTTTTAAGACTAATGCTTAGTGGCTCAAGATAAACAGACATGGACAGGGATCAGCGAAGCATTCAGTGGAACAATCCAGGTTTATCAATACCTAATGTTTTTATTGAAGCCATAGTAATAATAGAGCAGTGGTGGGGCAGTGGTACCGGCTGCGACTTACCAGTTGTAGGTCGTAGGTTCGAACCCAGACAAGCGCTTTACTTTGTGTAATTTTTTTCATGACCACTGCTTTCAAAACGGTGAAGGAAAACATCGTGAGGAAACCGGCATGTCCTAGAACCAAAAATTCGAAGATATGTGACATATAGCAACGCGGGTTGCTAGATGTAGCATGTCGTCGAATTTTTGGGAGTGGGGCGTAATCCAGCACGCGGGCTCAGTAAGGACTGAGCCCGCGTGCTGGATTAAGGCCCACTACCTCTCACACAGAGGAGGCCTGTGTCCCAGCAGTGAGAAAATTATAGGCTGATTATGTGTTATGTATAGTAATAAATAAACAGTAATTGGACTATTGTTAAATCATAAGTAGTAGCATAATATTTCTTGCAACAAAGTGACAGTTGATTATTCCCATACAGTGTGTTTTGACCAAAGAAACGATGGGTGGACTATGTGAAAGATGATATGGCTAGAAAGGGAGTGCGATGACAACTAATAGAGAAGTTTGAAAGAAAAATCCATGATGCGCCGCCGTTAGTTAGGTTTAAATACGTTTTTATTATTTTATTAATATTTTACATAGAATATTTTATATTTTGTGAATGTGAGAACTTTGTAGGCTTAATTGACTAGATTTGTAGACCATTTATTTTTTGTTAAGTACCTGGTAATTCTTGACAGGCCTACACTGTCCATGCCTATTAACACTGTAATTTGAAAACATTAATTTGAAAACAGCCAATTATTTTTAAAACAGTAACCGTGGAGTTTCTTGCCGACTCTTCTCGAAACGACCAATTGGAACCGTGCACCTTCTCAGCTTCTGTCGTTTCATAAGATGTGAAATAATATATTTTGATTTTGATTATGAGTCATAGTCACCCCTTGGGTCACTATCAAGATGACGATGATGAGAAACATGGAAGAAAGAGACTTGTTGTGAGCCCAAATAAATTGGGATTAGGTTATAATGATTTAAATATTAGGTATACTACGCAATATTTTCTCCAGTTGATGAACTGTCATAAGAAGATTGGATTTAATTATTACATTGTGCTTTAGTTTTAGTTTTAATCTTATCATTGTTCACGTCATTACGTATATTATCATGCCTATAATACACAATCTATAGCATTAATATTAGCTTAATATCATTCAAATAAACATAAAACTATATTTATTTATTTATTTATTTATTTATTTATTTAATACTTTACGCACACAAATGTACAGAGGCGGACTTAATGCCATAGGCATTTTCTACCAGTCAACCTTTGGGTGATGCAGAGACAGACAGCGGTAGGTGCAATAACGAAAACTGTGAAATAAATATTTATTAAAATATAAGTATATACATACATATACCTATTAAAACATTATATATAATAGATATACCAAATTATACATAAATATAAGACCAAATAAATACACGAATATACTAAACAGTAAGACAAACAATGGGAAAACATTACCGTTGTGATGATACTGCCAGCTTCTTACGAATGTGTTCGCGAACTTTAATTTTAAAGGATAATCGGTTGGTTGCCATCCTGATTTCCTGGGGGAGCGCATTCCACAGAGAGATAGACTGAACGAAGAAGGAAGAGTGAATAAAGTCAGTGCGGTGAGTGGGACATTGAAGAAGACGATTATGTGATGAACGTAGATTTTTACTATGGTTCGCGCAAATGTACTGAAAGTGGGGGGCGAGATAACTAGGGGAAGAGGGAGAGTCAAGAAATGAAAACAAGGTGGTCAGCGCCCTTTGCTCTCTGCGCTGGCGTATGGGCAACCACTTTAGAAGCGATCGTTGCGCAGAGACATGATCATATTTACGCAGATTGAAAACGAATCGAATGCAGTTATTGAGAAGACGGTCTAGCTTGTCGAGGAGGTCTGCATTCAGGTCATAGTAGCACACATCACCATAATCGATGATAGGGAAAATTAAGGACTGCACAAGCATTGTCTTGGTACTTGATGGTAATAAATTTTTCAGTCGATATAAAGCCCGCAGAGTTCCAGTAACCTTCTGGCTCACCCTAGCGACTTGAGTACGCCAGTTCAGGGTACAGTCGATGTGCAAGCCTAGGTCTTTCACGTCAGTACTAAACGGAACAATCGTTCCATTGAAGAGAACAGGTGGCAAGGTTGAACCATCCACACTACCAATACTACGATGACTCCCAATGATGATCGCCTGACACTTATTAGGATTTACTGCAACACCAAATCTATCAGACCAGGTTTTAATGGCTGTCAAGTCCCTATTTAACTTGTCGATAATGTCAGGTATTTCATCAACCCTCCCTTGAAAGTACAACTGCAAGTCATCCGCATACAGATGATACGAACACTGAAGCTCGGAAGTTATAAGATTGATAAAAATAGAAAACAGAAGAGGAGAAAGAATACCGCCTTGAGGAACGCCAGCTTCCAAATCACGCCAGCATGATGAAGTATCCCCAACATGAACGGACTGCTGTCGTTCCTGAAGGTAAGAGGAGAACCATTCCAGCGCTTCGGAAGAGACCATAACATAGGAAAGAATAGCTAATAGGATGTCGTGACTAACGGTATTGAAGGCATTCGAGAAATCAACCAAAACAAGAGCAGTGACTTTGGTGACTTCCATTCCTGCCCTTATATCGCCAGTCACTTTAAGGAGAGCGGAAACTGTGCTATGCCCAGGCCTGAACCCAGATTGAAGAGGACTAATCAGTGAATTACGATGGACAAAATTGGAGAATTGTTTGTGGACACAGGCCTCGAGCACTTTGGATAGGAAGGGAAGTATAGAAATTGGACGGAAGTCAGTAGGAAGAGAGGGATTAGATACCTTAGGTAGTGGACGAACATAGGCATTGCGCCACAGGGAAGGGAATACTCCGGTATACAGGGAAAAATTTACAATGTGGGTAATCGCGGGTAAGACATGATCCAGAATAGTTATGATCATACCACGGGTAATATTGTCACATCCCACCGCTTTCGATTTTATTGAGAGAATGATCTTTCTGATCTCTCGCGGTTCAACTGGAATGAAACTGAAAGGATTAATCCGAGGACGCGTTTGACCAGATATAAAAGATAGCGTTTGTTGCTTGGTTAGACGATCCATGGCAGACACAGTGGAGAAATGACGGTTTAGATCGTCTAAGTCAATTGAACTAGGAAGGTCTAAGTGTCGCGGTTTGCCGATACCTAGAGTTCCAAGAAATTTCCAAATATCGGCAGAAGAGGAAGAATTGATAGTGTCCAGAATATGGCGGCGTTTAGCATTACGTATCATCTGATTGCATCTATTCCTTGCAGCCTTGAATAAGGTCCAGTTCTCATCAACACGATCCCTTTTAAATTTACGGAACGCGCGGTCCCTACGTCTCATTGCCATCTGTATCCCCCTTGTCATCCATGGTGCAGGTGGGCGTTTTAACTTTACTTTTCTAACAGGAGCATGGATGTTATAAAGTTTTACTACAACATCATTGAAGATGGCAACTTTTTCATCAACTGAAACGGCTTCCATCATAGGCTCCCAATCGACCACAGATGTATCCTCCTTGAGCTTTTCGACATTCATCCGCGCAAAACAACGCCTGTACAGAACCTTGGGTTTAGGTTTGGGAGGTTTCAGGATATATGAAAGGAAAATCATGTCGTGATGAGAAAAGCCAGGAGCGTCATGTTGACCATGGGAGGAAACGAGGGAAGGATTCGAGGTAAGGATCAGATCGAGCCAGGTGTCATCGCCGACAGTGTTATGATGAGTAGGCTGGAGCGGCAACACGTGCAGACTAGCTGACTCGATAAGATGGACGAGCTTACGGGATCGAAGGGAGCTGTGGGCAAGGAGGTTTGTGTTGAAATTTAAAGTATGTTTTTCATGTAAACTGACATGGTGTACTGGAAAAAAAAAATTGAGAAATAAATGTGTTTGAATGATAGATTCGAAGCTGTTTTATGACATTCTAACGTATTTGTTTCTCACAAAGATCGAGACAAACAAACCTAACTTAAAGGGTATGATCGACACGAAATGTCATGATTTTTGTACCGCAGGTATTTGTTTACCAAGCTAAACATTTAAGAAAAAATATACTGTACCTATTCTGTTTGCCATTTTGGGTATTTTCAAAAAAACCTTTATCAGATTAATATCATTCGTTCATTATATACTATATGATTTCGTGAATATGACAATTTGTTCACGGCTTTGCCTTTGATAATTTCGATATTTTGATAATTTTTGTTTATTTACATATTTTGCACACTGTCACTCACTGTTTAACACATCGGTAGTGAAATATTATTAACAACGCTTCAATGTGTACGAAAAATTATGTCTGCGGTGAGCGGCGGTGTTCAAAACGTGATACAAAGTTTTATGGCTTATTCTGTATTATCAAGCTGCAAAAGTCAATGGTCACTATGCTTATTAAAGGAATGGTCAACAGAATAGGTTTTCAGAGTATACTGATGTTAATGTGAAGGACGGGCTGAAGATACCGATATCGCGCGAAACAATCAACAAAATAAATAAAATTAAAAACACACACATATCACATAACATCACGCCTTGTTACCCCAAAGAGTAGGGCAGAGGTGTACCTGTAGTACACCCACATTTCGCACGTTATGTTCAAGTCCCATGTAAAGGGGGCGAGCCTATTGCCATTAACCGGGCACAAATCCAGACTCCGGGCTGCTACTGAGAAATTCCAGATAGAAAAACCCAATAACACTTTGCCCGAACTGGGAATCGAACCCAGGACCTCATGCACAGCAGTAGCGCTTGCGACCACTAGACCAACGAGGCAGTCGAAATTAAAAACACATGCTTAAAACACGTGTATCTAAGATAGTACCGTGAATTTCGTCTCAAATAGATCGAGAGAATCCTTATCAATGAACCAACGAGAAAAAACCATTACTTACATAATTTAGATAAATAAGATGAAGGGCGTTACAGTGTGTTCGTTTGTAGGTACTTGAACTTGACATAACTATCTTTTTTTAAACTATTCTTTGTCTCCAGATCATTACAAAATAAGATTTATAACTCAGTCTTACTTTTCATAATGGGTAGAGTCTTTCTACGAGTGCAAAGGTGAGGGACGAAACCCACGCGGTGTTCTTGAACTAAGTAATTGAAGAACACCGTGTGGTTTTAGTCAGTCTGACAAACCCCTCCGCCCGCTCCAAGATGGAGGACATCCATGAGGATTTCCAGACGCAAAGAGAAAGGGTGCAACACGACCTGGTTCGGCTGACCACAATCTAGTTACACATTGGGGGCAGTTTTCTTCGATTATAAAAGGATTAGTCCACTCTAGCTAGAGCATCACCGTCTACAATTGTGGTTTACTAGATAAATCATTTAGCTCTATATCGCGTTTGTTCTACGGTGGATACAAAGTCCTGGAGTCCATAATTTTATTAAAATGTCGTGTTTCAGTCGATGATACATTGGCTAAAATTCGGCCATGACTTTAAAACGTGAACTGATAGCAAAATTATTTGATAACAAATACATAACTGATAAGAAAAGAGTGGAAAATTGTGTTTAGTAAACAAAACTGCTTCAAATAAAAAATAGACTGGATTGGTGGAATTTTTCTAGAGATTATCATTTGTAGATTGAGATAATTTAATGATATATTTTTAGGCAGCACATCTAAAGTGGCGCATGGCTCGCGGCCTCTTTCTAAAAGGTGATAGAAAGATTATAAAAGGGAATGGGGGCCTCTTCAGTTACTGAAACACTGCTCTGAAAAACTCATACTATGTACAGTACATGGATCTTTTGGTGCTTGAATGATATTGACAGAGGGGCCTTGTTCGTAAACATTAGTGAAATTGTTTCGTGAAATTGTAAAACAAGATGTTAGTTCTATTTTTGGCCAATCGCGAAAAGAACCTTGTACAATTCTAAACAAACTGTTGTGATTGTTTGACCATAATAACAACAACAATCGTGTCAGTTGCCATGGTGTGATTTGACATTTGACCGCACACGAGCAGAGTCTATTAAGATAATAGTCTTATGCCTACGAAACAAAACAAGATGCAGAGACAGCCGACTGCTCGTCAGTGGTAACAAAACCAGTATAAGTTGGCCTCTTAGTCTATTGAAACTCCGTACTGAGCATCAGCTCAAGATCAATGTGTTACCATCGACGTGCGTTCTACTGTACATCATTTAAATATCATTCTTTCGGCCAAGATAATACGGTACACTCGAGAAAGACCTGCTAATTATTTAAAACGTGTCGGTATACTGAACTTTACAATGGAAAGGTATAGCACGAAGGCCGATCGGCAAGGCCATACTTGTATATATCTGACCACATTGTAATAACCATATATTTAACCAGGTTATAAATATAATGATCGACCAATCTGACTGTATTTTTTTTTATATTTGGGCTCTTTAAAATTAATCAGCCTGTATTGTAGCGTTTGTTTAAAGGTGAGGACACATTCAAAGCGATGTCTGTGCTTTTATCGCGTTGCCTTTTGACATTTAGTGTGTTGACAGTCTACGCGTTTTGTTTGTCTGTATCTTTTAGTACATATCGACGGTTAAAACGTAATAAGCCTACTCCTACTTAAAAATAGAGATAAAGAAGGATGGCATTCATAACTCATTTTCGACCAAAATGTCGCTTATGCCTTATTACCTTTTAACTGTCTATATATTTTTGAACAATTTCAACTTATTCCTCGTTCATCTGTCGTATAATTACATTGGACTACGCATTTATTGTACATCTCTTTAAAATAACGTTTTTCATTGGTTGTTAACCTAAAGTTTTACACACCAAAAACTGGCAGCAGGTCTGCAGGTCAAATGTTTTACGCAATGTATCGCGCAACTGCATAAATATCGCAAGGACATGACGCCGTCGATAAATAAAACAAATTGGTCGACGTTATCGAGTTTTAAACGAAATAATTGCGTTACGTGCATCTGTATTTATTTAATTATGTTTATTTTGGCAATGATTAACGGCCTGGCTCAATAATTTGTTGATTTTGAATAGTTTAACTTCTAAATAGTGTTTTTTATATAGACGTAATACGTGTTGCCTGGTTACCGTTGTTGACTTGATGTGTCTAGGTATATAATTATTATAAAAATTAATCCCTATTTCCCTTAGTCGGCATCACGCGTGAACGGCTAGACCGATTTCGCTAATTTTTTTTTCGTTGTGTTTGTTATTGTCAGAAGAAGGTTCTTATGTAAGAAAAAAAAAAGATCTAGTCATTCAATAAAAAACTGCTATCACGATATATTATGCTTTAATTCATATCTAATACTGTTATTTCATTCAAATATGATGAGTAAAGTCGGGTTTATGAGTCAGACAAGTAAAAATAATTAAACACAAGTCGGGCTGAGGGATTTTATAATTAGGTGATTTCGAAAGTAAGTGTGAATTGGGTTTTACACTTTATTTAAACCCGACATACAGATCATACAGAAACAGTTCCTTTTATAATATTTACGACATGACAATACTTCCGAGATTTCATTATTGTATAAAGTTGAATAGTAAACACAGATAAAGTACACATAAACCTTCCGGAATTCAATTCTTTAAAGGTGAAAACCGAGAACTGGTGAAAATCATCTGTTGCGAAGTTTAGGAGAACAATGTGATCACACAGACAGATATGAAAGCAACTTTAATTTATAATTATTTATAGATATAAAATTGCAATGACTAAATTAGTTATTTTTACATTTTGTTGCTAAAGTTTTTTTAAGAGGAGAATAATGGCTGTTGAAAAAAAGGTGACTAAATTTCTACGTTTACTCATTATATCAATTTAGAATCATCGCAACTAACTTGAGGTTGCGCTACACGCCGAGTTAGAAATAGAAATACATTGTAATAGAAATAGATTCTGTTGTATATCGGTCAGTGGCCTACTCGATACGTTATAATTAACGCTTTATTATGCGTGTGAATTACATAAGGACCTAGTAAATAGAGAGATATGGCAGTCGAGATTCGACTTATACTCTGAGATATCAAACAGTTAGAATGTCATATAGTTAGAATGTCCTATAGATACAGTAAAACTAGAACTACAATTTTGGCAGCAGTTTTTACTTTTTTTCAGTTTTTAGTTTTTGTGGTACAGTATTTAGCGGATTGTAAATAATGACAGGAAAATGAGGAGGACAGGTTGTTGTGGCGCAGCCTGGGAGAGGCCTATGTCCAGCAGTGGACTGCAAAAACAAGTCAAGTGCGGCGGACCACGCACATTGAAGGATTCCATAGCTGGGATGAATTAATACTAAGGAACAACTAAACATTTAGTTGAAAACATGTTCCCTCATACTTCAAACTGCAAATGTATGTTTGCACACACAATATTGAGAGATTTATCTTTTTTTTTAGATTACGTCACACTATACAGTCCATTAACTTTTTTTTTTTCTAATTTGCTCCCCAAAAATAACCGATCATAACAACAATAATAATAATCGGTAACACCGATAACACGGAAGTGTAACGTAAATAAATACATTTGAATATGCCAATGTTTATAGGCTATGTTCAAAATGTATTTATTTACGTTGCACGTCCGTGTTTGGGTCACCGAAATTCACATGTGTACCCAACTTAATCGGTCCAGTAGTTTCGGAGCAAATTGGCTGTGACAGACGGACAGACAGACCGACACACGAATGATGCTATAAGGGTTCCGTTTTTTCCTTTTGAAGTACCGAACCCTAAACACCATTGAAATAGACTGTCCTGTTCCAGGATTCAGCACAAAAACACTGTGAAGGACAGACAGAAACTATCTACATAATAAACATGTTAAATTCAGTAATAGACCGCTGGGTATATAAGCATGAAATTTTGCGCGAGAGTGCCTCATGAAACGAAGTAGAGTACTGAGGAAGGATTTTTGAAAATTCATCTCTTAAGGTGGATCCGCATGGGCAGGCCACAAATCCGGCGGGATCTCATGGCGATATGGAGAGTACGGTTGTCGCAACCCAGTGCTGGGCACGCCACGATTGCCACGATAAGTTCCTCTTTGAGGAGTGGCTAGAGAGGCGCCACGGCGTCTTCACCTTCCACCTGACAAAAGATCCTCACGGGAAACGGCAGCTGGGAGGTTCTTGTGTCGGATAAAGCGGGAGGAAACGGCACCACTGTGTGGATCGCCCGGAGGACACGGTGGAGCATACGGTGGAGGTCTGCCCGGCTTGGGCAGAGCACCGCCGTGTCCTCGTGGAGGCCATCGGCGGCAGAGATCTCTCGCGTCCGGCCCTGGTTCAGGCCATGGTACGGACCGAGAGGGCATGGGCAGCCGTCACTTCCTTCGGCGAAGCAGTAATGCTCGCGAAGGAGGAGGCGGGACAGTTGAGGGAAAGGCAAATTTCGCGCCCTCTCGCCCCTGGCCGCCGCAGGAGACGCCCTGGGCGTCGGGAATCCCGGGCGGATATCCAGCCACCGTAGACGCGGGCTTGCGGACGGTGAGCAATGGGTAGCTCACCGTCCAGTAAGGACCAGGCCCGGTTCGACGGCGCGTTGTGTTCTACGCGCGCCTCAAAGAGATGTCGTCAGCACAAGTCCACTAGGGTCGATGCCTGCCGGGGTCACGGGAAGGTACAAAAGGGTTACCGAGGCCCCTGGCAGTACAGGCAACGGAAGGGACACGGGTGGGTTTTAGTCACTAAGAGTCTGACACACCCACCCGCTCCGCCCAAAGCAGGAGAAGTTATTTGATAATTTGCCACACAAAAAAAAAAAAAAGTGAATCCGCAGTCCGCCTGCGAGATTTTAATTTTCTTAAGTTTTTGCAATTTTCAGGGCAGTGTCTGGTTGTATCTTGATCAAAATATAATTCTCGACCGCAACAAATATGTATTTATAGAATTATAATCATTAATACATCTCTCTGAGTTAGATTTGTACCATAAGAACAAATCTCTTGTGTAAAAGTTGATTATAATTCTGCAAATACATATTTGTTATGATTTCGAAACATTTTTTGACGTAAGAAAATTAGAATCTCGCGGGCGGACTGTGGAATCACTTTTTTTTTTTTATCCACCTTATCGGGTTTACCTGTTATATCGGGCACATGAATTTTTGTTTAATACAATGACCAGAATGGCTTTATAAAATAAGATGTCAGCACAGTTTAAAGTTCAATCAGGAAATGGCGCCGGACGGTAAGCAAACGTTAATAATAAATTAAATTAATTGCATTACAATAGAGTTTAAAATTAATTTGATTTTAATATGCCAGTCAGCACTCTATTATAAAAATAAAACTAAATATATGGCCCTCCAAACCCTAATGAAAAAGACAGCAACATAATTAAATATCAACCTTGGTCAGGACCTATCTTAACTAAAAGAAATTCGCTCTTATTTCGTAAGTTATAAAGTGTATTTTGTAAATAAATAAGTGACCTTGAGAACAGTACTGAGTTACTATGAAAGTTCACATGAAAGAACTGATTTTGTGACAAAAGGACGCAGGTAATATTATACGCAATTTTTTCAAGGGTCAAAGTAACTAAATCTTTCTGTGAGTGAAAGAGGAATTTCATGCAAATAAGGACAACTCTACCGGTTTCAGTAATTGTCCTTTTTTGCGAACGTAAGTAAATGTACATATCATTGTGATGTATTGTTCAACCAAAATGCTTGAAAGAACATGACCTGCTACTGTCATGCAGAAAAACATAAAAGAAATAAGACTCTAAGGACCATTACGATTAGATCTTCGCTTACCCATTGTATTGTGTTTTTTTTTCATAAACACTGTCTATATTTATAATAACAGTTCGAAATAATATCGCCTACTCAATATTATGTGCATTTGCTCTGTCACATAAATAATTATTTCACACAGGTATATAAACATAATTATTAATAGTTATATGCTCGTCCAACGCACTTTATTTTCGATCTAATGACCGAAATTTTCCCGCACAAATGACTGCACTATTTTACTTAAGAAAATACCAACTGAACACTTGGCGCCAAAAGCACGTGACCAAACTGTTGCATCCAAAATCACGCTTCTTTCAGCAAAGCAGTACAAAAATAAACCTTACATCAACAATAAAAAGTTCAATTTCACTAAACAAACGAATTAAGATGCGACGTTCTAAATTCAGAATCTAATGGGCGCATTGCCAGACACCTAGAAAAAAATACGACCAATATAGCTTGGTCTTTATGCGTTTGGTGACGTTTTCCCCGTAGGCCCCGAATTGGTTGAGGCAGAAGAGGGGTGGAAAGTCAAAGAAAGCTGGTCATCTGAATTGTTAGGGGCATAGAATTTATAACGGTCTTCAAGTAGAGCACTTACAGAATGCACGCAGTGCAAAGTTCTGAATGATTAGCCAAAATATTTATTGCAGTACTTTAATAGCTAAATCACGAGGACCGGCCATTATGTTTTAGTTCAATTTTAAAACCAAAATAACTGTAAAAGTATTAACGCTTAACATCCTTGCGCCCGGATGAGAATAAGTCCTTCGTATCTATCTTTTGAAGAGATCCGCAGCTGGACCAAGGTTACCGACGTAGCCTGAAGAATTGCCAAACTTAAGTGGCAGTGGACAGTCGCCACTCATTGCTCGCGCAACAGATGACCGATGGGGCCGGTACGCGGTCGCCCGTCCAGAACCTTTGTTCTGGAGTGGCGACTGCGTACCGGAAGACGGTAGCGTTGGAAGGCTTCTTACAAGGTGGACCGATGATTCGATCACGTAGGGAAATTCCAAGCATAGCCCTCTCCACCGCCCTTTGGGTGACTTTTAGTGACCACGTTTCAGTGCCATAGGTCACCACTGGCAACGCGCATTGGTCAAGCCTTTCGTCTTGAGCCACTTCAGACCATAGGACCAAAATAATTAATTGCTGTAAGAAGTTGAATAAATTCAATTATGGAATTCGCAATTAGTAGGAAATAACTCGTAATTCTGTTGATGTTTACTACAGTTTTAATTGGTCCGCTAATTGTGTAACAGCAGTAAGTAGGTACAATTAAATAGTTATTTTTACATTGTTTATTGAACATGAGCTGATAGAAGGTCTCACGTGTGCAGTGTTTACATAAATAGGACATTGTCAGCATCGTGTGCCGGATATCAATATTAAATATTATTTACTAGCTGTGCTCCGTGGTTTCACCCGCAATAAGTCTTGATCTCGTAAGAATAGCGGGGTAAAAATGTTCTACCCATGTGCCAAATTTCATCCAAATCCGTTTAGCCGTTTTAGCGTGAAAGCGCAACAAACAAACAAAATTACGGTCATTTATAATATGGTTAGGATAATTACAATTTTTTTTAATTAAATGTGTGTGACTTTGATGTAGATATACCACAGCTAAACACCTCTACCTCACCCTTCAGGGATTACAGCTGTCATGTTGTGTGTGTGCGTGTGTGTGTGTGTGTGTACAAGATGTTTTCTAATAACCAATGTCACGCGGTTCAGCGCAAGTTCTCTAAGTACCAAACAAACGCTCTTTTTAAAATTTCACAATTCAAATCGGTCCAGCAGTTTAACCGTGAGATTACACGTGACAGTTAAAAAGATTCATGTGCACATTAACTGATAACCGCAAACGTTTATAATGTGTAAATAAAATATTAATTCTTAATTAACTTTGTTTTCGTTAATCGTCGGCTTATCGATGTCCTCGGCCTTTTTACTGTTGTTTATTTGGATTTAAGGGTCGGGTAATCGCCGTTCATCTTGGCAGTGCTTTATGTTACGCATTCAAAGTCAAATTATTTATTTCAAATAGGCACTTAAGGCACTTTTGAACGTCAAAATTTACAAGATTTGATTCTAGTTGCCCCTTCCAAAAGGTAGTTTCGTATGGAGAAGAATGGGCAAGAAACTCCCCGTTACTCTTTTAAAATGTTTTACAAAATTTTGTATAGGTACATTATATAATTATATGTGGAGACGATGCAGCTGGAATAAAATTACTATATCAAAATAGGTAAAGGCATTTTCTATCAGTCACTCACAGAATAGCTAGGTATATACATACCTATACACAGGTATATATGAAACGACTTAAATTATGAACCAAACCGACTAAATTGTACTTAAAAAGCAGCTGTTTCCCATACCTATTTATTAGTCTTTTCTTTACAATTTTTTTAATAATAAACAACATTTTCATGCTGACAAAATAAGAGGACACTGCTGAACAAATACAAATATAATTACCAAAATTATTTTATTTTTTAAATAGGTACCTATTGAGAAGTATAAACTCGTGGCTAAGCAGCGGTCCGTGGATGGGTGACCTCTCAATGTCTCGGAAAGCAAGTTAAGGATCGGGTAATCGCCGTTGACCTTGGCCATACAAATGCGCGTCGCGTTCACGCCACGCCGTAGTTCGGTTTCATAGGGAATATTTATTTTTAGTAACAATAACATGAATATTTGAAAAAAAAACACAGATATATTTATAGATAATAAAATAGTCTGTTCATACAAAAAGAAAATGAAAATATCTTAAGTAGTTTGAAAGTAATATATCGTTTTATATGCTTTGGGTAGATATTACTTCCTGAATTTATTTCATAGTATTTTACTACAATACTTAAATATTCAGACATAGAATTGATGTGTATGCGTTCTAGTTTAATATACATTTTTTGCATAACTTACTAGCATTATATGAAAGCGTAATAACAGATTTAAAAGTCATTAAAATCATATATCTGCGCCTTAACTATAAGTGAGATGTTATTGCATGAATTGACGTTATCAATTGACTTAATTTGTGAATTATATGCGACTAGATAAAAAGCTAGCAAGAGTCATTTAACTGTCAAAATAATCAAATCATAACTATTGTTTTTATGCGTGTACGAACAGTACCCTAATTACAAAACACAGTTTGAATTAGAACCCGAGATTTTTGAAGGATATTGCTAATTCATTGCTTCATAGGTTTGAAAAATTCGTCTGATCAACAACGTATATAACGTATTGGACGTGGGTGAACTGTCAAAATGAATTCCATTGCGATCGATTGTCATTTTATGTGTGTTACTCAATTGCCCCGCTGATGTATAATCGTAAACGAAGGAGTATATAAGGATCGTAGTAGGTTCCGATCTGTAGCTAAAACCGATTCATGCGTAAAGCCACGGGCAGCCCCTGGTTCGTACGCAATAATCAACTACATGTCGATCTAAAATTGCCCACCATCCGGCAATTTTTCAAAAAAACAAGTAAACGCTTTTTCGATTCTGCTACCACGCACACTAATCCACTAGTGGCAGCAGCTGCCACTTACACTCCCTCACGCATATCACGCACACGACGACCAAAACACGCACTAACCGACATGGATGACGACATCACTCTCTACCAAGAGAGTATGAAGTTAGCCAATCAAAAACAAAAACACACCACACTGACCTCCCGTACTCGACGGCGAGTACCTCCGCGAGCTAGATTAAAAAGAGTAATAAGTCACTCCCCCCGACCCTTGAACAAGCCCGCCCGCGCGGAGCAAGCTAATACAAATCATTTCCCCAATAATAATAATATAACACAGTTACGACAAGTCCCTGCTTGCTCAGTAACCGGTAGCGCCCTAAGCCGAGGTTCGAATCCCACTATGGGATGCCCTTAGCTGTGCTGCCTAATTTTAAGTTAAATAGGTGAGAGGCCCTTCTGGCCCCACAGACGCCCGGTAAAGCAGTCGAGGACCCCCGCGGGACCACTGCATAAAAGCCGGTATAAAAAAAAAAAAATCCGTTCTGTAGTTTCTTACTACCCCCTATAGGGAAGTAGGCCTGAGGAATATGTATGTAATTATTGTTTTTCTTAATTACCTAATAAACTGTGCATTTCATAATTTTTCTCTTGGAATTTACAAGAAAACTTAAGGAAAACTCGCTCACATTTCGCCAGTTATGTATGTACTATAAAAAAAAAAAATCCGTTCTGTAGTTTCTTACTACCCCCTATAGGGAAGTAGGCCTGAGGAATATGTATGTAATTATTGTTTTTCTTAATTACCTAATAAACTGTGCATTTCATAATTTTTCTCTTGGAATTTACAAGAAAACTTAAGGAAAACTCGCTCACATTTCGCCAGTTATGTATGTACTATACATCTCTGTCAATTCCTTCGACGAATAATGGCGTGATGTTATGTATGATAAGGAATAGGTGATTCCTGTTCGCCATTCAAGAAAACTCAGCTCCGATCTCTGCTACTAGGTACCTAGATCAGGTCCACTTTATCAAGGTGTGTCCTTTCAAAATTAACATTTCCCTCACAGTACTAAGATAACTATATATATCTACCAAAGTCACCTTCTACCCTCATTCAGTTACGTAAAACTTCGGGAGCGCAGAACTTAATTAAAAAATTACTTAAATTAAATTCGTTGTAAGTAAAAGAGCAGTTAGCAGTTTGATACAATTAGTTTACCTGACTGTAGGTACAGTTCATAATTTTCGATGTCACGATCCTGGGATGAATATTCATTTTTACCTGTAACAAAATTAGTTGGAATAATTAATGAGTCACTAGAAATTTTCGGATAAAGGGATCAGGGAAGGTGTGATTAAAGACCAGGATTTGCAATTAGTGAAATCATAAAATATATCCTATGAAATACTGGCTTGACTGACTAGGGGTAATTTTATCACATTTAATCAGCGCACGCAAGTTAATAACTGTTATAGTTAGGATAAAATTATTTTGATTATTGGTGACTTGTTCACTTATCCTGGCGTTGATGATAACCATGTCTGTACCTTTAAAGGTACAAGGTACAAGGTTAATTAATCAATCTTATTTTTATTTAAATTAGTGACCCGCCCTTGCTACACACGGGTGTAATGCAATCTACTAATGGGGCGGCATCTACATCGCCACATGTGAACTACGCAACAAACTGACGCAAAATCCTGCATCGCGCAAGCAGAGTTTACCGCGCAACTAGCATATATACAACATCCCGACATCAACCATCGGGCAGTAGACCACCAGACACGACACCGATCTGGTCGGAGGATCCTCCCTTTTTTATGGGGGATGAGTGAACTTTTTACACCCTGTTCCTCATGCCTTTATACTCGTGACCCCGAACATGGACGTTTGCGCAGCCTTCAAGCAGCTAATTCAGCGTGACGTCATCATCACTTCCTCAAGCTTGCCGCCACAAATTTAAACCTAATAATCATGTAAACGTTCTGGAATGAATTCTTTAAAAGATGGTGAAACCGCATCACAAGAAGAAGAAAGTAATCAAAATCCATTGTGTACTTTAGAAGAACTGAGTGATCACACTGACGGATACGACAATCTATTTTGATTTATACTACGTACAGACCAAAACTGCTCAAGATTATCTCCTAAGTTCTAAACCACACAACGTTAAGATCGTTTCATAACCTTTCCAAAAATACAGGTGTCAGACTCCAGGGGCTGAAGCCTAAATTAAATTTCTCAGCTAAAGCAATTTGGAGTTCCGAGGTTAATTAATAATAGAACGGCAGCGAATACCTCCGTATAACAAGTAATCCTGTTTATAAAATGAAGAAATTCCAGGAATTTTCTCTTTTTGTATCTTCCTTCCTTTGTAAAGGGATAGTGCGTGGGGTTAACTTCTAAAAAGTAGTAGTTTTTGGCAGATTGGTTGGCAGTTTTGAGGGAAAATTCTTGACCGAGTATGTCGTAACAATCAAGTGAGAGAATTGGATAAATGCCATGCCTAAAGCCTCAGATGCAATCGCGAAAACATGTTGTGAATGAATGAGATATTTGTGTTTGTACAAATGGCTGGAAATTGGTCTATTTTCCCTAAAAACTAACGCTAAGCCGGAGAGATCATGAAGTAACCTGTGAAATACACACGAAAAGAGTAGCTACTCATATACTTTTACTGTCAAATAACGCCCAGAAAAGGTTATTCTGCTTAACAAAATACATTCTAAACTCATCAATGACATGTTTGCTATTACAGCAAAATGACATGTTTGCTGGTTTAAATGTTTTTTGTTATTATTTTATTAATATTATACATAGATTTTTGTGTATTTTGTGGTTGTGAAAACGTTGTAGGCTTAATAGACTAGATTTGTAGACCAATTATTCTTTATTATGTACCTGGTACTTCTTGACATGCCTGTTTTTTTTTTTTTGCCTACATTGTAAAAGCTAATTAGTTTTAAAAAAGTAACCGTGGAGTTTCTTGCCGGCTCTTCTCCATAGGAAACGACCAATTGGAACCGTGCACCTAGCTTCTGACGTTTTATAAGTGCCAATGTAGGTTTATGTGAAATAAAATTATTTTCATTTGATTTGTTGTCATCTCGGTGGTCACCCCCTTTCTAGCCATATCATCTATTTCACAGTCCATCCATGGTTTCTTTGATCTTCCCTTACTCTTATAACCATCGACATTCATACTCAAGACTGCCGAAGTACGAGTATTATTTTATTATATTAAACCTGTAAATAATGTTAAAACACAAACTACATTGAATCACAAATCTGTCTTGCCTCCCAACCACAATCCGACACAGCCTTCATACAACCGTAAAATACTCATAATTGACTTCCGAAACATGCTAATAATAACTTTTAAAACATTAGAGAACATGGAGGTAATAATTATTCATAGTAAATGGAAGCTTTTTACCTAACAAAGCGGTTCGTAACTAGGAAATCATGTTTTAGAATGTGACCGCCAAATGTATGGAAATAAATGCCTAATGAAGTTGTTCGTGTATTGTGTGTTGTATTGTTTTGACTTCTGAATGTGTTATCCTAACTTAATATTTTAAATGGGAAAGTGAGTTTGTTTGTTTATTACGCTTTCACGCTAAACGGCTGAAAGGATTTGGATGAAATTGGCACATGGGTACATCATGAGCTAGGTTGTGACATAGAATACTTTTTATCCCGGTGGTACGTTCCCGTGGAAAAAAATCCGACCTCCACGCGGTCGAAGCCGCGGGATAAAGCTAGTTTGTTATAAATAGCATATTAAGAAACTTGTATTCAACAATGGCGATTTGAAATAATACTGTACAATTTCAAACTTTCATCACTAATTTAGACTCGTTTACTATTTCTGACGTGAAAAGTATGAAAAGTTCCCGTAGGATAATTCTCCTCCTGGCAAAGCTGCGGGCAAAGCCTAGTATCGTTGTATGAACTATTGCCGTGATTTTTTTCACATAACTAAAAACAACCATTTAGCTGGCAGGTGGGGGGACACTTGACTCTAACAAGAATGAGTACTTTAAAGCTTAATATTACCCAAACGGATCCCTGAATCGAAAAAAGGTTTTCACAGACCCGCAATATGGGAAAGTCAAATTCCGCGCCCTCTCGCCCCTAGCCGCCGCAGGAGACGCCCTGGGCGTCGGGAATCCCGGGCGGATTTCCGGCCACCGTAGGCGCGGGGTTGCGGACGGTGAGCAATGGGTAGCTCACCGTCCGGTAAGGACCAGGCCCGGGTCGACGGCGCATTGTATTCCACGCGCGTCTCAAAGAGATGTCGTCAGCACAAATGTAGGGGTCCTCTAGGGCCGATGCTTGCCGGGGTCGCGGGAAGGTACTAAAGGGTCACCGTGGGCCCTGGCAACACAGGCAACAGGAAGGAATACGGGTGGGTTTTAGTCAGTACGAGTCTGATACACCCTCCCGCTCCGCCCAGAGCGGGAGAAATTATTTGATGATTTCCCAACCAAAAAAACAAAAAAAAAACAGACCCGCAATATTTTTGAACGGTCTATCCAACAATATGCCTAAGTGTAAAAGTGTGGATCTCAGGCTTTTTACCTACTAGTAATATAAGTAGCAGTAAATTCATCATTTTCATAATATCATTCGATATGAAGAGATTCGCAATTATATTATGCTTATCTTTAAATCTACTGCTTTTTATGCATGTTCATTTATTGCATTTACTAGACACAGGTCCATGACACGGGCTTTTACTAAAAGTTTTTAAAAAGAAAAACTCAATAACACTGTCTAGCCAAGGACTCACTCACTCGACGTAGAATCTTTACATAACGTTCTTTCAAAGGCGACTTCTGCTACAATATCTCCGCTGATTCTTTCAAAGCAGCTTATGATGCCCACACGAAAGAAACACCACTTTTCCTTATTTAATCACGGCAAAGCAAAGAAAAAAATTACTAAAATGTCGCTTCCATTTCCAAGATTAAAAAGATTTTTTTTTTTAAAATGCAATTTTCATTCATTCAAAAATAGCTGGCTGGTTTAAAAATAGCGCTAGAATGTCGCTTTACCGTAATTAGTGTAAGTACTAGGTACCCACAATTTGTTAAGGAATTAATCCATTATGCAGGCAAGCGGACTGTTTTGTAAAATGAAACAAAAGGCTATTGCGAGGCATTCATAAACTTCGGGACAGAGGCGCAAAGTTGTACCGTATTACGTGTTAAATAATGTTAGCGAGGAAAGTAGCGATGAACGCATTTTTTGAAGAGAGAAAAAGCCCTTTATAAAAAAGCGTTAACCAAGGAAGTTCACGGAAAAGTGTGGTTGTGTGGGTGACTTTGCCTGCCAGTTATGAAAATTGAATGGTTTACAGGAAGAACCAGTAATTAAGTATTTATTTGGGGCCGTCAATAAATTAAAAATCATCGTGGTGGTATATAAATTGCAGTAAAGCTCTGTCAGGAACCTTTTGTAAAGGTTGCCACGGGTTTTCACCGCATTATATCTTTAACCTCCTGGATTCCAGGAAAAAAAAATTTGGATATTATTTGAAGCTTAGGTTTTTTGGTCTAACAGGGGTCTGTACACGTCCAAAAAAATGAAAAAAAAAATATTGTTGTTTATATATTGATTTTACTTATGTCATATATATATGACAATGGTTCTGTATATGAAACTAGTACTGATACTTATGTCATATGTATATGACACTGGAATTCAACTCCAAATAAAAGTCAAAGTATATTATTAAATCAATATGCATTTATTATTATTATCACCTCTAGTCAGTCTTTATAATCATTTTTATTAACTAACATAATTATAATTTTGGTTTATAAAATAACTTTTGGACATAATACTTTTCATCAACTTGACAAAACGTAATTAAAAAGGAACTGAAATCATTACTAACCATGCTCACAAGAAATAATAACTTTGAAAATATCATCTTCTCATCATAATTATCACAAAATATAATGAGATACTTCTCAAATATAATCAACTCCTTACAAACCAAGACAATACTCATCTATTTTTTATGAAATCTAAGATGGCAATTTCTTTTCGGTGTGCTACATAAAAATATATTGCATTTAGTGCAAAACGCCGTTGTAGTCTTAGAGCATTTTGGATTGCGGCATCTTTTTTGAGTGTCACTGTAATCAACCAGATGTTCAGCCTTGTGATGTCTTACGACTTCCGATGGTATAGGAGTTATTGGCACTTTCCTTTTTTTGTGCTTAGGTTGCAATTCTTCATTCTCGTCAAGACTTTCTGAATCAGATAATAAAGAATTTTTCTCTATGAGACTGGTACCTAGATCCAGTTTGAAAGTGCGTAACTGTGGTATTTTATATTTGTTGACTCCTTTTTCAGCTTCTCTTTCTTTGTACAAAAACCACGCGTTACTGACTGCCAAATCGACCATGTGAGATATAAATCTTACTGTCCATTTTCTGGTGCGTGATCTGGAGGGACATACAGACAGAATGCGATCAGCCATGTCAACTCCGCCCATGTATTGATTGTATGATTTGACTACTTCTGGCCTTGACACAAATTCGTAGATTTTATTTTTCTTAGACCATCTACGACACTGATCTTGATTTTCACTCGAATGAATTGTAGATAGGAGAATAACTGGTTTATTATCTAGCCAACGAACTATGTTCAGTACTTTGTCACTTCTGCATTTTGTTTCACAATAACCTCTGGGCTTCTTTGCAAAAGCTTTTTCGTCAGAGAGTTGGCAATTTTTGGGAATCCTATTTTTTTGTATGGTGCCTGTTGCGTGAAAACCTTTTTGTAATAATATTTCAGCCAATTTCACCGTAGTGAAGTACCTATCAAAGTAGATGTGGTGACCTCTCACAAGCGTTTTACACAGACTGAGAATAGAAGCCTCACCAAGAGTATATCCTTCTGCAACCAACTCGGGACAAGTAGTGTCTCCTTGGTATGGAAGCATGTCTAAGACAATGCCTTGTGGAGTTGACAATACAAAAATTTTCAGGCCAACAGGGTTGGGTTTTCCTGGACAATATTGCCGTATCCCACACTGACCGCTGAACGGAACTATCATCTCATCAATGCTCAACTCAATAGGTTTTTCTTGTGCGTGACACCCTCGCAAGACAGACTGAAAAAGTGGATTTACCTTCCATATCTTAGTTTTTAGTTTTTCCTCGTCTGATACCTCAGTATCAAAAACTAATTTTAGACAATTTCTTATATTAAAATATCTGTTTCGTGTCATAGCCTTTTTTATAACCTGAATCCCGTATTTCTGAGACCAAAATAATGCTATTTTTGGTAAATTAATAGCACTCATAACCATCTGGATACCAAAAAAGATTTTCAGTTCTTTGACTGTTAGACCCAAGGTACAGCCTTTTCTCAGTATATTGGTTCTATTTGTAGCAGTTGTCATTTTTTCCAATATATCATCATTGACATACTGTTTGAAATAATCTTCAGGTGTCCATGACTCAGTCTCAACTTTTTTGTAACTGGGTTGGTAAAATGGGATTTCTAAGGGTTCAAACTGGCCATTCCATGCGTCGGATATAACCGTAGCTGCTGCTTGACGTGAATGTCCACGGGTACCTCTAGTTCCCCCCCTTCGACCAGTTGGGCGGGTGCGGTTTCGGCCTCGGCTCCTTCTTCTCTCTACTACAGAAGATTGCAGAGATACTTCTGATTGCGAATCTACTTCCTCATCTGAAGAGCTGGAAGATGAAGTACTGGATGCTTCGTCTTCTTCAGGTCTTGGTGTAAAAGCCGTATCCTCATTTTCATCAGCATCAGAGAGATCTATGTCTGATTCTTCGAGTCGTGATAAAAGTTCGTCATCGCGTAAGACTGTAAAAAAAAACTCTTTGAGAACCAATGTAATATATTTATGACATAAACAATAACTCAATTTTCATACTGAGAACCATTGTAATACCAGTATGACATTAAAAAGTTTCGGATCACAATGCCCAGAATACTTGACCATTTGAAGAAATATTCTGTTTATTAGTTACGTGGGTATGTTATTAGTACAAAACAAGTATAGTTTTTCTGACAAATAAAATGATTCAACAATAATTTTCGGATAACTTACCGCGTGCATCTGAACGACGTGCCATCTTCCTCGAGCCGTTTCAAAGAGAGAGTATTTTGACGTGTCTTTCAAACTCAAAATGACGTTTGGTGCAGTGTTGCTAGTTTACTAAGGTTACACAACTACCATAAATCGATTAGTTCTGAACACAAATCACAGATGACTTTAGAACGAATTTTTAATTCTTTATGTAATATAGGTATGACGCTGGCATCCAGGAGGTTAATAGCGTAAAAGAGAATGGCTGTCATTAAGAGTTCTCCAAAGGAACAAAACCAAAATCTATGCAAAACAAAACAAAACCAATAAACAAATACTGCAAGTACTTAGCGTATTTTATCTTAAAAAGTGCTAAATCTCAAAAAGCACGCCCCATTTAATATACCCCCCGGATTGAGGTAGCATAAAACGTCCAGTCTCGGACCAGTAATAAAGTCCAATTTACTGGAGTCTAAAGCTAAGTTAACGTCCTTGATCTAAATATTCCCTGAGACTTAAGTTATCGTGTCCTACTTGAAAGTATCTAAACTTGGTCTGAGAGAAATATCGACTTCGTAAATTATGAATATTTTTTGAGCTGTGTAAAAGATTGAATGGTCCTAATTTTGGTATTTTGAGTCTTGATCTAATTGCCTGACGACTTTAATTGACAGACTAGGTTGGATCACGATAATCTAGTTAAATAGAAGTTGAACTCCTAAGCTAGACAGGTACAGGAATACACTTTATTATGTATGAAGTACCTAAATAGTTTTGCAACACAGGCAACGGAAGGAATACGGGTGGGTTTTAGTCAGTAAGAGTCTGACACACCCTCCCGCTCCGCCCAGAGCGGGAGAAGTTATTTGATGATTTCCCACCCAAAAAAAAAGCTATACATTTATAAAAATTCATGTGTATAGCTGAAACTATACAGAATCAATAGATGCTAAAACTAAATTACGACTTGCTATTCCAAAGTACCTAGTAGCAATATATCATGTCTCTTATCAGCCTGAAACAGACAAGTAATATCAATAGGCTGCACACATGAAATCAAAATTCTCCTTCTTCTTCGTGTCGCTGGCACGACTGTTTTTCAGATTTTGTTGGCCTAAAACTTCGACACTTCCACAGCGTCGACGGTGGTAGCGCAGAGGTCATTTCGGCTGCATGTTTTGGAACACAGAGGGCAGGATAGGGGTTGAGGCAGATAGGGGTTGTATTAGTTCAAACCTTGAAGTTTTAATTTACATATTTTCGCAAAGACCCAAAAATGCTCCACAAATTGCTCACAACCGTAATAAATAAAGCCTACAGGGCGGATAATATAATTAAAATTCTTTTTTTCCCACAATCTAATCTGTTAGACCCTAAAAAGCAATTTCAGCCATTATACTATAATAACAAACACAAAACATGTGTGCGATCAAACAATAGAAGACCATATATTGTCAAACCTTTTTGTGGTCACCCTTTGGCGCTTACAAATTCAATAAGAGCTGCTTTTTCACTTAATTAATTTCTGAAGTTTAAAAGATATGTGATATAAAGGGTTCCGTTTAATCCCCTTTTTCTTGTATTGGCATAACTTAACAGAGAATAGCTCATACCCCGATAAAAAAAATTGCTGGCCACCAAACTGGTCGCGGAGTTGCCTAGGGTACGCCAGATAAACCTTTACGTACTCGTAAGTATCGCCATTCTTGGATTGCGCCATGCCTGTATCTTTTTGGCAGTGTATGTCGAAAAACCCACCCCCTACCCACCCACGCTTCCTTACTTCTTCTTCTTATAAATGCGGAGTGTATTTGTTGTGATTTTTTATTTCACGCTAAAACGGCTGAACGGATTTGGATTAAATTTGGCACATGGGTAGACAACGACCTGGGTTAGAAGATAGGATACTTTTTCTCGGTAGTACGTTCCCGTGAGATAATTTCCGACCTCCACGCGGGCGAAACCGCTTGGAAAAGCTAATAGTACACAAACAGTAAGAATGTTAAAAGAAGTGTTATTTTAGGTCACGATTAACATTGCTGCAATTAAGCAATGTTAATCGTGACCTAAAATAACACTTAAATCATAATCACGGCGCAAATCAAATACGTTATTAAGTGATTCTCCAAAATAAATATTTGCTTATTAAATCAATTCCATTTCAAACTTCAATAAAACTACGTACGGCTCCCACACAGATGAGAATGATCACACCTCATGTTGGTATTTTATGATATTTTCCCGCAATCCTAACATGAAAGGGTTAACCAGGCGCCGGTCGAACGTACCCCTTATTTACATAATTACGTACAAGCCACGAATTTCGTTCGCCACATTTGCATATTCAAATCACCACCAAAATGTATTAGTTAATTTCTTTGGGATTTTAAAGTGTGGTAGGGTGTTTGTGAGGGAATATTGATATAACCACCAAGTTTACTAAATGAATAGGTTTTGACTCTAACGTTTTATTGAAACGAAGGAAGTAAGCTACATCACATAGGTAATCGTTGCATCTTCGCTTTTTTTAAATCAATCATAAAATATTAATGGCAATCGGTTTTTTGAAGTTGGTTTCAGAAAAGTAAAACCAGTCATACGCACATAGTGTGTTAATTTTTAATTAAACATTTATTTACATAACCAAATTACAAGATGATTATTAACATTAACTAAATTAAATTAAAACTAAGTTAAGCTTAAAAAAGGCCCTCGGGGCATTGTACCGAGGATGCTGGCGGCATTTCCTCACTGAATTGCAATGCTGATGCGTTGCGCGAGAAAGCCGCCAGCTTTTCGGTCACCAGTTACATCAACTAGACGTTTCGCGATATCCGCAAATAACTTATGCGCACTAGGACCCCACGGACCGAGGGTCTCGACGCCAAAGGGCACAAAGTTGTACTCTCTGCCAAGGTCTCCATATTTAATAACTTTCAGATTATCGGCATTTTCTGCCGCTGCACCCGCTTTAGAAGTAGTCCGTTGGAGGGGGGACGGTGCCAGTGTGTCTACACAGGTAGCGTCCCACACAAGCATCCGTCCCAAACTCCACGGGATCAAAGACACACCATCAGGTCTTTTGCCATCATCTCTGACAATACCAGTCGGCTCAAGATGAGCAGGCACATTGATGCTGGCAAGAGGCCGGCGGATTATGTCATTAAGTGTCGCATGTCTTGAAAACCAGTCTAGGCTATTTGCTGAGGACACACACAAAATTAATATTTTGTAATCAGTTATATACACCACCACAATAATGCATAACCCATTTAATAATACCAACTGTTCCTAACCACATTTGTACATTTATTTATCAATTTGTGGTCAATATCATTACAATTACTATCGTGGTCGCGCCGTCCACTGCATCGCCTACGCGAAATAATAATCATTTCCCATTACCATACATCATTAGCTTATCCAGCCTTCATTATCTGCATTATCTTAGCCATCATTATATGCCTAGCCTTTTCCCAACTATGTTGGGGTCGGCTTCCAATTCCAATCCAATCCCATTACCATACCCAGCCTCAATTTTATTTCAGTGAACTTAATTAACAAATGTTTGTGGTCTCATCATTATTAAATTTACCAAAACAAACCATTTAATTTGTACGATAACCTAAAATATTTCACGTCATCATCATATCTGCCTGATGTCACCCACTGCTGGGTATAGGCCTCACCTTTTTCTGCCATACTTCCGAGTTCCGTGCGTCCCTTATTGACGACATCATTAACCTAAAGCGCTTTTGGACGACCCTGGTTTCTATGGCTTAACCTTGGCCGCCTTCCCGGTCACAGTTTTACCCCATCGTCCATCTCCGCGTCTAACTAGGTGTCCAAGTCCACATGTGGCACATCGCCTTATCCCCGACGTCGTAGATCGTATAATAAATGAATAAATAAATAATACAAGCCTACTTTTGTGCCTCCTCTTATACACAGAAGGTACGAGCATTGAGATTAACTATATAAGTCCAGGTGTCCTCACGATGTTTTTCTTCACTGTTGTCAGTTATCTGATAATGTATTAATAATCTAGTGATAATAGGGACATAGAAAGGACGGATATCATTATTATTTAATTTATTATTTGATGATCGTTTGTGATTGTTTGATAAGATAACAGCCCGCGCTATCCGGATTTAAATGGCTAACATTTGTAACTTTATTTTCAAGTGTATTTCGTTAAAATAATTGTCTTTGTTAAATATAATAATAAATTCAGAAACTATTTCGAGTATATCCTACGATTTAATACATACGAGTACGTGTCATTGTCGCGTGTTCTTCTTTAGTAGGCCGCTGGTTATGGCCTACTAAAGAAGAACACGCGACAATCCAACAATTCAATAACGACCATTTGCCTCGACAAGTTTCTTCCAAACATCTTCTGCTTTATTAAACAGCACGTCGTAAATATGAAAATTTTGAATTTTTTTGACAAACGTCGCATTGTCATTGTTGAGGCACGTGGATGAAGCAAAAATGTATAACATTTTCGTAGCAAGTAGCTTTTTGAAGTTTCTGCCTACGGCTGCGTGACCTCTGCGGTTGCAACTTTTTGATCTCTAGCTAGTCATCAAGTTTTTATTCTTTTTGATATTCAAATTTAGATAGGAGTCCAAACGAAGCTTTAAATTTTCAATAAAAAAAATATCATCCGTTGAAAAATGTGTATTGATTCAAGTCGATTTTAATTTTGGGCTGTTAATTCCAAATTGTGCCGAATAAATTTGTCCCTAATCAAGTTACGATGTCGTGTTATCTGCAGTCAACCAAGTAAAAGTTACACATATTTCTGTTTATTGCTATGTTCTGCAAGAGGATGTGTATATGGTGTTTTTCTTCGAATTTGGTGTAGAAACAGTTGAAAAGGGCCTTTTTTCGGGGTACCGGACTATCTTCCAGGCACGCGTGCGCTAGGTTCGTTTTTACCAGCCGCATAGAATCTGTATGCTCTCGGTTCATCACTACCAGCCGCACGGAATCCTTGAGTCTGTAGACCGGCCACTCCGTATGGTGTGCGTCACATGATCGTCGCGTCACCTGTAGTTCAGTCGAGGCGCGCTACGCCTTGCAGTTGCAGTTCGTCAGGAATCTTTTTTTTTAAACCTTCATACTTAATTACTATAGTTATTAGTAAAACTGTTTGATATTATTTAAACCACCTCTGTTTCAGTCGGGATAACTTAAGTTCATCTTTATAAGATAATGTTCATTAGACAGGTTACGTAATTTAGGGGTCGCGAACCAAAAACCGATAGCAATCGATTCCTTTGTTCGTAAACCAAATACGTGACTGAGATTTACCATCTGATGTACCTTAAATTTTCTCGTATCTCTCTTCAATTAAGCCAAATTTCTGGTTGTGACTGATCATTTTACCCGTCTGCCCAAGAAGGAAGGGTTATATTTTTAACTTAAGACGCTGACAACACCTAAACCGCGGTCACTGTCAGATTGCATAGAAAAGAAAGAGAAGCGCGACGACAAAACCCTTGTAATTTATTGCAAAATATGAAGTAATTATCTATTTATTCAGAATTGAGTTGAGTAATCGAAAATAAAAAACAACCAAGTTCTGCATTAGAATAAGACGTACTTGTTATTAATTAAATACGTAATTTATGTTGATATTTAATACAGATATTTTGGATTAGAACTCAAGGTAAGAGGTTAGTTTAACGTTAGTTTGTATCGAGATTTTTTTTTCAAAACGTGTTTTGGTGACAACCAAGTTGTGGGAAATATGTTCAAAATTAACATATATTTTTTCCGCTACCACAAACTATACAGATTTGGCAATTTTCTTTCTTAAGAGAAGCCTATTTTGGTCAATTGGGTCTTGTCAGCGCCTTAAGATTTTTGTGGGATTGTTCAATTGTAACTTTAACAATTCCTATACATTACCTACCCTCATTGCCTACCAAGAGCAAGATACAACCATAACTAATCCCTACAATAAATAATACCCAACGGACACCATTTCCCTTCGTACATTAGAGGAAGGAAATTCGCAACATAATTCAAATAGCCGATGAGCCATCTACATTCTACATACAATACCCTACTTGAATGGAACGTAGGTGGTGAATGAAAGCGTGGGCAGACAGAGAAGAATGGCTTTATAGAGGAGAAACAAGTGCGAGCGAGAGAGCGCGAGGGTGGCGGGTGGCCGCCCACGTTTTATGTTGAATGGGTGACGCAAAGCTGTTGCTTCGCTGCTTTTCACGTTATTATTTTCTGAGGCGCAGTTGGTTGATTAATATGAGAGCAAAATTGCCCCAGAAGGGGTAAGCAGAGAGTACTATTCCAACTTTGAATAATGTGGTACGTTTTCAAACTAACAGGTAATGAGGAAAGCCCAAAGGACCATTTTGTGGGATCCTGTAATTCTACCTAAGACCTTACGCTCGCAATTAAACTAATGAGGCAGTCTATAATATTATTTTTATTATTGTAACAAGTTTTTGTTACAAAAATAAGAACTGGCAGATGAAAAAAAAATCTCCTTTATCAATTGGTCTCGTAGCGGGCTACTACGTATTAGGTTTTCGGCTACGGCGTAGCTGCGTAGGCCTCGTGCTACGCTTTCCGTGTCAATTTGCTACGATACTATCTATGGCTATTTTTTGATACTTCACTACGGTAATAATCGTAAAAGTGGAAGAATTTTTTTCCTAGCATTTGGAAAAAGTGTTTTTATATAATAAATTATTATTTTCCTAGGATAATATTAACAAATTGAGATCATATTAATACGTAATGAATGTAGGTATAATTTGTTCCTCATTTAGTATTCAATTCCAAAGATTAGGGAGGATTAGATAACGTAATCAATTGTTATATGGGCCTTCATATGTAATGTAGCCTTTGAGCTTTGTATTGTGTATTAATTGGGGTTAATTAACGAATGACACGTGTTTATTTAAGCAATTTACATATTAATATCGAGAGATTGGTAATTACAAGTATAGCCTACTTGAAAGATATCTATTAAAATACTAATTCCTCTATTTGTAAAATAGTAGTAAAGATAACAGATCTACGTGAATTGTCGTTTTGAGAGACAAGTCAGAGAACTGGGTGTCCTGGCACAACTTGGGAAACAATAGGCCTGCCTATGTCCACCAGTGGACTGCGATAGTCTCAGTGAGTGAGTGTTTCTCTCTCTCTTTTTCTTGTATTTTGTCTCTTTTTTTTTCTAACTTGTCTTGTTTGTTTAGAATGTACAATTTTTCTTTCTTTCTTTCTTTTCTTTGTTTCCCCAAATAGCGTATACTTACTTTTAATTCCTAAAGAAACATGAAGTTTGAAAGTTGATTCTTCCCACACATCTCCCAAGATCCGCAAAATATTAAGCCACCGTTAAAATGCCAGAAGTGTACCTAAATCCTCTAAATTTCTTGCCAGCAATAAAGCAAAGGTGACGCGGTAAGTATTAGAGTTGGTACCACACCTGCTTTTAATTGTACTATCGGGTGACGTAAACTTTATTACCAAAAAGCTGCTGGTATTGGCTTGTACAGTCCGTACGTTGAGAGAATGCGTTCTCGACATCTGTCAGTTTCATACTAACGAATATGTGTTTTACGTATTTGATCCTTATTACAACTAAAAATTATCCAACTAACAGGTGTCAGGAACGGATTCTGTCGACGGCCGGACTGTAGCTGTGGCTGAGTCAGTGACATCTAGGGGCACGCTTGTGCCCCCGCCAAGACGAGCCAAGCGAAGCGCAAGGGCACTACCTACCTTTTCTCGACAAGCTTCGTCGTTTCTTTGAACTCTTATAACTTGGGTTTAGATTATACTAGATAAACAAAATTCTCGGGATATGATGTCAATAGTATAATTATTAAACATATAAAGTTTCAACTGCATAGCACTTATAGTCTAGAGTTTATTGATATCTAAAAAACCCCGAGTTCGTCACCGACTCACTCACTGGTGATCATAATAATTCTTCAGGGTATTCAACATATATTTAGACGGTTACATTCATGTTTTTACCTCAAACCAATTTTCCTGTTAATTATCATCATTCTCTTGCCCTTATCTCAATTTATTTGGGGTCGGCGCAACATGTTTTTTCTTCCATACTTCCAATTTTCCTATAAAATAAGACCTAAAAACAAACAGTGGTAATCCTTTTAGAATTACACGTATTCTGAAGCGCAGATCAATGTTCCTCACAATAATCGGTCAAGCTTTTTTAACTGTGGTGTACACGCGGACCATTTTCTTTCGAAACAAAATATAAATCGCCCGATTCTTAAAGGTGCAGAATATTGGCCATAATACCTTTCAAAACTGTTTTTTATTTTTATTTGGACATAGATATGTTCTTGATTGGACATAGATATGTTCTTGATTGGACATATATATGTTCTTGAGAAAGCATAGTGGATAGAAATTCAATTCTAACCCACTGCTATGTTTTAGTGTACGTTTACGTTCTTTTTACGTGGACCCAATGTCATAAGGTCAGCAGCATTACATCGCCCAATTGAACTGCTCTATAAATCGAAATTAGGGTAATACACCTAGTTGGAGAAGGTTATATAACTGCTGAATGGGGAATAAAATGCATAAGTTAGTGTAGGAATATGTATATTTAATTTGGTAAAAGGTAAATTGCAGAGTATGTTTTCTGTTATTCGAATTGAGTTTTTTCGAGGTTACCTATGAATTGTTTTTCCGCACAGTTTCTGTTAAAGCGAGATTTTGGTAAACAGATATATTCTTTATCATGGTGGAAAATAAATCAACAGCCTTAGTAGATTAGAATGACGTCAAAACAAAATTTACTGCATGACTTGTTCTAATGTGCCTTGATGTCTCCAGGTAATCCCACGTCATCTATACAAGACAATAGCTTACTCAGTTAGCCGTATAACACGTCAATACAAAACTAATTAATTGCTCTATTGAGTTGGAAATTATAGGACGACATCGAATCCTATTCAATCCTATTCAGGAATTAGTACATAAACAGGCGTATAATGATACCGATAGGACACCTAATATCACCTATTACCTATTCGGGGAGATAACCTTCATGTCCTTTGTATTTCACATTCTGATAGCCTATTGTACCCACAGCCATCTTGCTAAGGAGTGTAGATGACAACCGAATAACATAACCTACTCGACTATAGTAAAAGCTATCAAGATGACAAACGATTTTAAGAATTGTTTTCTAAGGTCTAAGGTTCAATATTGCTTGGGGTGAGTTATTTCACGGATTGTGGTGGTACTTTTAAACGACGCATTTACGCAGTACGCAGCTGCCTCCCCCTTCTTTCGGTGGTGGTAGTGACGTCACGCCACGGAGCCTTCTGACGTCATCCTCGCGTCACTCGCAGGAGACAATCGCGATTTTCTTTTGGAGAGATTGTTTGTATGGAATTAGGAAGTGATTTTATATTAATTTCATGTGTAAGTTGTAGAGAATATTATGCATTAATGAAGATGAAAACAAAGGCCATAGTAGGTCGAAAATACTAAGGAAGAATGTAGTAACTAAATAATGAAGTCAAACTTGGAACCCAAAAAATTGCACGATAATTAACTTTTAAAAATAAAACTTACCAAAGCTTTGTTAAGCGCTTCCACAAAACCTATATGATGGGTACAACCAAAAAAAAAAACAACCATAAAATATTCGACCACAATTCCGCTGAAAACTTTTGAATAATATTTGCGTAGCGAAGTTCCCAGAAATTTTAGCTAACACAGAATTAAGTAGCTGTTTCTGTACAAGTGTACACGGACCCTTATTTATTTTTTAAAGAGAACATCTCATCACCATGATTGCTATACTGAAGTGGAAATGAAAGACGAATAAAAAGCTGACACGGTTTGTGTTAATATAATAGTCTTTAAAATACTGGTCCTTACTTCTTTAAACTAATAGATTTTTTGCAGGTAAAGAGTATATAGATACTCAATAAATTAAAAAATTACTCAATAAATTTGTCCATAAAAAGGTAACTTACCTATTTAAGTTATCTTTTTATGGACAGCAATAAATTTAAAAATCTTTAAATTAGAGTTTTTTAAGACTTTTTATCTCCTAGAAAGCAGTAGAGGCCCAGTGGTAACGGTCGCGACTTACGAGTCGTAGGTTGTGGGTTCGAACCCAAGCCGTGCAGAGCATACACGTAAATTATTTCATCACCACTGCTCTCAAAATGGTGAAGGAAAGCATCGTGAGGAAACCGGCATGTCCTAGAACCAAAAATTCGAAGACATGTGACATCTGCGGCCAACCCGCACTGGGCCTGCGTGGATTATGCCCCACTACCTCTCACAGAGAGGAGGCCTGTGTCCCAGCAGTGGGAACATTATAGACTGATTTTGCTAAGACTTTTTATCTCCTTGTCTTTGTTTGTCAGTATCGAAAATAACATTTCACACCATTGTTGCTACCATTAATTCACCAACTTGCTGTTTAAAATGAATCGCTTAGGGGACATAGGTTCACTTTAAATTGTAATACACCCGTATATTAGACGTGTACGGACTTACGTGCATGTGCTGTTGCATATGTGTGTGTTTGTTTCTATTACTAGAGACTGACGGAGATTGCAGGCTAACAAGATTATCTTGAACTTCCTTACGTGGGAGCTGAAGGTGATTTCAGGATTGTAGATAGTAATTGCTTATACAATGGTCATGTTATTTTTTAATCATGTTTACTTAGATTTACAATAGTTATACAAGCACGAAATTAACACCGATCAATGTAATATTCCGCGTTTTGTTCTTTTTATTGGTCTTTCTAGACACAAAAGACCAATGTTTGGGAAACTTTTAGTACATAATTTTTCAAGAAAATTTGATCAGCGGAAATAAAATCCCTAGTAACCAATGTAAATAATAACACAAAGTAAAATAACCTCAGCCAAAATAAACACAATACATTGCGTACCTAACCTACTTAAATTAACAAACTTTTCTCAAGTCAAATAAACGTCTTAACAACAAGATGTGTGTGGAAGTAATTGTTTATCAACGGAGGCACAGCTTGTAGCGACCTCTAACGACATAACCAGTGGTCGACCTAACTCAATAAGTGTTTGAGGCATACGTCTGAGACAAATACACTATGTAAGCGGATTGCAGTAGAAAAAAAGGATATCCAAATGAAATTTCCTATAGAATTCCTTCGTTCCCAGATGTCATTCCACGAATAAAGAAAATGTATAAATTGATATATTTATACACCAGCAGGCTTAGCATGACACTCTCTATTTCTTCGAAGAATAGACACGGCTCTGTCCACACAAAGTCACATTTCGAGATTGTAGAAGGATTTCTACGGTGAGATGTCAAAAACTGAGAAACGAAATGTCACTTTGTATAGAAAGAGGCGTGTCTATTCTTCGAAGAAATAGAGAGTGTCATGCTAAGCCTGCAGGACCTGGTTAAATGAGTTCTGCACTGACTAATGATTAGTTATGATTATGATAAAACCATACCCAGAATTTCATTAAGATTTCCAAAAGATGCTCATTACGTGTTTCTCATCATGTGTTTAAATAGCTTGGCTTGGCTTCATTGGCTTCAGTCGTTTTATTATAAATAAATAAAATTAAATAAATGACATGTGATCTTAAAGACAATGAATTTTCATCAATATATGTACATATGTATACGGGGCAAGACTGATAAAAATGAACCAAACGTTTTTCTATTAAATAGAGCCATAGACATTAACTTCTCTCCTATCTGCAAAAGGAACCAGAGACATTAAACTAACTCCACCTTCTGCTCCCAAACTCCTCGCTGTCTTCACAAACGGGGCACGTAGAAGACGCGTTTAATATTCAATCCGGCTTCACACAATTACTGGCCCGCAGCCCTCCGTATTGTTTCCCTCCTCCCAACGTAATGCGGTTTAGATTCTTGAACAAGACTGGAATATTATTTGAAAGAACAATAATCAGAGTGATTGATGATGGGTAAACAGTTTTGTTTTGGATGAAAAGATTGAAGCTGTTAACAAGTTAAATTGGTGTCGTTAGAATTTGAATTATTAAAATAACCGTCGAAAGTTTTACTGGGGATTCGTATCGCAATTTGGCTTTTATGTTTTTTAAGATATTATATCTAATAGTATTATATTTTGGGGGTAAAACGCTAAAAGAATGAATAAAAGTAGCACCCCGAAACTAATCTGACGTTTTGTATCCTCGTCAAATTGAAGGAGGTTACTATGCTAATGATTCTCGACACGAATCAATAATAAAATAAGAAGGTCTATTTTTTTTTTTTCGGAAATTGGCATGTGTGGGACACGCATCTTAAAACGCGGCCCGTGAGATACCCTACTGTAACTGCCCTTTTACACACACAATACCGCATACGCAACGGGGTAACGGGGTGATTCTGTTCTGTGAAAGTGGTGTATTCTAAAATACTGTCAAACTTAAATAACTAAAAAAAACCAGTATGTATTAATTATTGAGCAGGTATCGTAATTTCATTTGATTATATAATAAGTCATTCATAGCAGCCTCCAGAAATTTGACGAGGATGCAAAACGATACCTTGTTTATGAATGTAAGTAGTTTATCTATTAGGAACAGACGCACAGAAAAAGACACATTTATCATCAAACAATCTTCACATAATTAATAAACTTCTGCTCTTAAACTTAAATATTTCCTTCCCATTCTAAAACTCTTTCACAATCACTCCAACCATTATTTCTTGTCGTTAAATAACTCCAACTCTTAATAAGTATCTCCTTAAAGTTCTATAACAAATAAATTTCAAAAGCGTAGCCATCAGAAGCTGTTGTACAAACAGACAATGAGAGTGACCGACTTTGTTCTAGTGAGGAGACGTTATCGCAGCTAATAAAGCTTGAGGTTAAATATCGATACAAACAAATACTGGTACGTTTCATCGAGCGCCCGGAAACGAAACGTAGGGATGGGAGTGTGTGAGAATTGGTTTTTGTCGATTCTTTTATGAATCGAAAATATTTTCAGCTCTCATAACTTTTTATTATTAAAGTGAGAAAAGCTTTAGTACATAAATTACCTTTTTAACGTTTTTAATATTTACGAAAAAGTGTTATCTTTTCATCAGCTGCTATCCCAACATACTCTTACGTATTATTCTACCAACGTTAATTAAATTAATTAAACCCAGAATCACGAAAAGTATCCAGCAGTATAGTCAGCATAAATTGTAATTTATAAACTTTTCATCGATACGTCTCCCTCCCTGATAGTCGCCTGGTATGAGGTTCTATTTAAAGGTTCTCTTTGAATGGTCCGCCCTTTCCCCTCGAGTCGTCGGGAACGAAAGGAACGTTACAGACAAAAAATTGCTTCGCCAATTTGTACCTTAAACTCCAGTTTACTACAGTTGATTGATTTTAATATTTTTTATTTCTTGTTTTCCTATTTCAGGTTTAACGGCTTTTGATGGGATTTTGATGGTTTTCATTTGATGGTTTATTTATTTATTGCCTCGCTTCGAAGCAATCGCGAGACATATTTGAATGATAATTGGCTCCGTAACAAAGGACCAGTTTTTGACTTTTATACGATTGATGACGAAATAAATAAGGGGTCTATTTTTTAACGATCTAAAAAGGATTGTCAGAAATACGTTTCTGATTTATTAAAAGTTTTAATACCCACGCGCCGGAACATGAGGCATTCACGGCTTTTATGTAGGTACGATAGCCGAAAAATAGAACCAAGTTTTTGGAAGAATTTGATAAACAGATGTAGTTGCTACATTCTGCGCATTTTGCATATTCCTTGCTTGGAACTTCGAAGGACAATGATCTAAAAAAAATGTACGAGAATCAATATTTATAAATGTAGAATTTCCTTAAATTCTTCATAACAGAATAATATATAGAAGCATATCACATTATTATTTTTATTCACTTCTATCTTCAGCTTCGAACAAGTAAAAACCTCATTACTAACCGATTACTTTTACGCCTCAAGAGACATCAAAAAAATGTGGACCTTATTACTCCAATTTATTTTGTAAGTAAGACGGTTGACCTTAGAGACCCACAAAGAAATAAATAAGTCTGAGCACATCAATCACTATAACATGCTATTAGATTTTCTATTAGGGTCATCGGATTTCATGAGAATCCCTCATGAATACACTGACAGCCAAATTTACTGCCCCCTAAATATTACTTAAGGTAAAATGTGACAAATGTCTTTCTACTTCAACATAGAGTAGAATTTTATTTGGATAAATATGTAGGCCCCCGAGAATTGATAAAAAGTGAGAAAATAAGATTCAAGTATATATAAGTAATAGAATTTTCTAGACTGTTGGGTTCGTGACAAATGTGTTGAAGGGAAAGCAAACATTGACAAATTTGTTCGAATACCCAACGGAGGCGTCTATGGAATTCCATTTAATTGAACAATGTCCATAATAATGTTGGTTAAAGTATCCAAAATCATCTACAAATACTAATATTTTGCGCCTCATCCCTCTAAAAATAATTAAGCAGTCATCTATGAAAGTCATTTTAATGAAGTGGATGTTAAATAATATCTTTGCAAGTCATAAAACCGCGAGAAAAAGGACCAGAAAAAAAAACCGAACAGACAGACAAAAAGCAACTTAAATCTTAGTTTTGCCAATACTACTTTTTTTTTGTTTCCTTAAATTGCTAAAAATAGCTCGGTCCACCCACCTCCCTATTTTGTGCCGCAGTTGTGTGACGTAGACGGGGTGTGGGGTTCTATTCTGAGTTGTGCGTGGGTGTACCCCAACTGGGGATGTTTGGGGTAGGGGCGCGGGGGGCATAGTAGGCCTAATGGGGAAACTTGGCTAGCAAGGTAATAAGTGTGATTTTATGTATGATAACGTTTGCAGTGGATTTTAGTGCTCTAGTTTGTAAAGAAAAGTAGGACATCAAATTTTTCAGTCGTGCTATTAGGTCATATTTATGGGTGATAAGATCGCTTGACAACTTAAGCTCAGCTGTAGTTTTGTCTCCTTTTTGCCATGCAATTGATGCTCTTCTGTTCCATCGAAATTTCCGAGTCCTATGAGGCGAAAACGTATCGATGTTGGTGATAGCATGTGAATTGAACCCAAACATCGATACCGTGTGTTGCCTTTAGCGACTCGTACAAAAAGGTGCCAGGATTACGTAGATAAGGTCAGTGCTGATAGGGTCCGAAACAAAAACAGGGAGAGCCAACACGGGGTAATGGATTAGGCAGGTACTTGAGCAGATGAATTTTCTAACATAAACAATGGTCCGTACATCTTTTTTGATGTAAGTAAAGTGCGCAGGCTCTTTTTTTTGATTTTGTGCACAAATACGTGTGAATGTTCTTGAAAATGACACAGCTGTGTTTATACAAGCTGGTAAAACAATGAGCTTTAATCAAATTTTCGGCCATTGAATGAACATTCGTGCGTATGCTTAAGCCTATATGCCTGTAAATTATACCCATTTCTTTTTCTTTATGAATTTTAAGGATAAATTGATACGGTAGGATAAATTTATTGGTTTTAATAGTCTGTTGCTGTTTCAGTTTATGTCATTTTCAAGTTTCATTAATGTTTTTAGCGAAAATAAAGTTCTAATATTTCATAATGCTATTCCTCCGAGAATTCACCGTTCATTGAAAGCGATCTTGATTCGCATCACAACTCGAGTTAAAAAGTTGTTCAGTTTAATTCGACAAATAGCATTTGAAATGCTACATTATAACACAATTTATTGGAAAATACAAATATAACATTTCGCTGACTTGATGTATCAGAAGATATTCGGATAACTATTTATAAAAGAAGAGTGAAAGAACACTATCTTTCCACTTTGCCATAGTTGCATTTTATGTATTTATTATTTTATACTATTAATTATATATAAGTATTTTAGTGATATTTATTTTAGAAGTATGTATTTATGTAACTATGTTCTCTTATTGTATATTTAAATTAGTGAATAGTTTTTCTTTTTTGTTGTTTTTATGTATTTTGTTTTCTCTTTTACTCTTACACACGGTGTCTACATCTCTTGGTCTACTGTCCTACCGCAGGTATGCTGGAAGAGATTTCTTTAGAAATAAGCATAATTTTTGTACGTATTTTTCTGTTCCTTTCTTCTTGTCTGTTTATATATGTGTACATAAACTGTTAAATAAATAATAAATATATATGAAAATTAAATCGCGTTCTACCGTTTCTCTCATTGGCAAACAAATTGTTTGATGAAACTGATCGGGTACCTAATATGGGTTCTTATTGAAGCTTATCATTTTCCGTTCCTTGTTGATAAGCGCAGGATAAGTTACGCCCCTGATTCGGGTTTGTTAATACCTTCATCGAATATAACTTGGTGAAAGGCTTAAGAGTCAAGTTAATATTCAAAAACTGCTGTGGCATTAGCTAGTTGTAATCTGTTTCTTGAACTATTGGAGACGGAGAAAAAACTGAATTTTGCTGCCGCTTACAGGTAGATAGAGTTCTGCTGGTGGAAGAATGGATGGATAAGAATAGCTGATAATTGAGTTCAGTGGCGTGAAATTTGAAACTTTAAGGTACGTCACACAGATGCCTGTTATATAGGCTCATGATGACGATAAGTTGACCACAACTTTTCTGGAAAATATGGTAAAAATTAAGAGTCACTTCTGAAAAACGAAACTTTTAACAGTTCACTACTATGGAGTCACGTCCGTGAAGTTTCTTGCCCGTTCTTCTCCATAGGTACCTACTACGCTTTCAAATGGGCAACTAGCTTCATCTTTCTGACTGACTGACCGTACCCTTGACAATTCAAAAGTGCCTGTAATTGGTTTATTTGAAATAAATGCTTTGAGTTTGAGTTTATGACCTTTAAGCGCACAAAGTTTAATTAGTTCTATTGTAATCCTGAGACAAATATAGAGGTGTACACAGGGCTAAATTAAATTTATTATAGCTTACACAAACTCGTCAGCGTGATGGATAGTCTGTATTAGCAAACAGTTTAGTCTCCAGAGATGTTTTAGTTTCAAAAGTTGTTAAGCGTGGGTAATTACTAGCAGAATATAATAGATATTGTGTTGAAAGACCTATGTTTAGCAGAGGATTTAGATCGGCGAATTGAGAGCAATAAACGATCCATCAGAGGGTACAGATCTACATATTAGCCTACAAGGATCAACTGAACGTTACAATAAATGGTCTTAGCCGCCGTTAGTTCGCTTGGCTGAGGGATGGGCCACCGGGGCTTATAGTCGCACAGACACGAAGACTCAGACATCTTCATGACCTATATACAAATCTAGGTCATAAAGATGTCTGAGTCTAAGGCGATTACAAAGTCGCCTTAGAGATATTTAGGGACGGAAATTCTTTAAGAATTTTAAACGGATGGATTGTCACTGGATAAATTTCGAAGCTTGTTCCATTTTAAGTTTCACAACCGATTACTAAGTAAATTAAGTACCTCGTTAACCAAGTTTTGTTCTGGAACCTTCGATGCGTATCAGAGGGTAAGTGATCCCACGGGATACAGGTTGTCCTTCGGAGTTGAAAGGTCACTTGGCTCAATAATACACGTGTATTCCGGAACCAGTGAACACGTGATTCATTTAAAGTCATTGATTTCAGTGAAATCAGAGAAGTTAAAGATCATTTGGTACGTACTTTAACACTGTAACACTTTTTGGAATATGCCTAGATTTGAAATGACTTGTGATTGAATTTGTTAAAACCCAAGAAAGATAGAATTCAAGCGCGTGCAAGGACCAAATTTGACGCATGGCATTTATATAAATTAAAGTCTATTTTAGGACAGAAATTTTGAATTGGAGATGAATTTTGAAATCGTTTTTTACCTGGAAAAGTATATTCGGACAAGTAGGTACCACCTTATTTCTCAAAAGGCCTCGTAAAATAAAGGATCCCAAAGTAAGTCACAAAATCGAGAGGAGTTGTAACTTTGTGTGTCAACCGGCGAAACGTAAATATAAATAGATTCTAGAGGGCCAGAATAAACGAACCGTTTCGTGAGTTCCTTGGACAAACCGTAGGTAACTTTTGGACGTATACGTTTACGTTACGTTCAAGTATTCTTTTGGGTGAAAAGGATATCTATCGTGTTTATTTAACGGGTTTGTCGTTTATTCGATTTATCTAGATTAATTGCGAACGTAGGCGAAGCAAAAATAGTATGTAAGGAGCGGAGCAGGTGGCGTTCTATAGTTTCTGCCTTCGAAGTTAAAACAGCTCTGGAGAATTCTCATTCACATAACACTCAGGTTGCAAAAATATAATAAAATGTAAATGATTTAAAAAAAAAAAAAAAACTTCTATCCACGACCCGCCTTAGGCCGAATCGCAGGACAAGACCAGCATTATTTAAAATGTTTCCTTTAAAAAAATTTTTACATAAAATATATTCTAAATACACCTAGGTACATAATGTTATAATTTTCATGATTAATACATGACGGACAGCATCATAAATATTAATGTAAACTTAAAAAGACGAATGTTGTAAACTTTTAAAATAACATTTAAATATATTTTCATAAATTTCGTACTAGCTTTTACCTACAGCTTCGACCGCTTGAAGGTTGGAATTATCTCACGGAAACGTGCTACCGCGATACATATATCCTATGTGTTAATCCAGGTAACTATATCGAACCCTGCCCTACTTATCGTGAGGTTTTACGAAAAGACGATTTTTATCGTAAAGTTTTAAATATCGCGTAGGATATAAATCGCATTTTCGTAAAAATGTCGCTTACGATAAGTTGGCGGTGAGGGCTCGATACACGTATGTATGCGAAATTTCATCCAAATCCGTTCACCCGTTTTTGCGTCATTGAGTAACAAACATCCAAACATCTAAACATTCAAACTTTCACATTAATAATATTAACATATATTAGTTATTATTATAGTAGGATTTAGACAAAATTCCACTTATTATTAATATTGTTGCTTGTTGATGAATAGGCAGAGTTTTAAGGGAGCATTTTAGTGTTAAAAAAAACTCTTCAAGAATTTAAATGGGTAATTTTGTTGAAGCGACATCAATAATTAAGTCCCGTTTTTAAAAACAAGAAAATTGCGAAAAATAAAATAAGACAGTAGAAGAGAACAATTTCAACATATTATTGTGTATTAGTTGAAATTGTAAAGTGTGTAATCATAATTATATCCGAAAGCATATTCACATCAACAGTTCTTACATATCAAAGGTACCAAGCAAGTGCATGATAAGACAGGACGCTGCAAAAATTGTCCCTTTAATTTCACAACACCGAAAATCACTCAAGAGCTTTCAAATTCAGAATTAATACCGTTCATAAAACAACGAATTAAGATAATTCACTTTTGAAAGGAAAAGGTTGAAACAATAAAAAGAAACTGATTGGCAAAGGAAAAATACACGGCTCCCATTCTGCCTCTTACAATTAGCTAAAAAGCTTCGTGGTTTATCTCTGGTCGGCAATATTGTTCGTATCCGGGTGGCAGATTGTTTCTTTAGCTTGTTTCTTTTTTTTGCACGATTTAGATTTCTGTGGTGTATTTTGTGGGTAAGAGTGAAGATTACCTGTAGGTTCATTGATAACCACATATAACGCGAACATTTCCTTTCTAAACTGCTCGATGAGTTCTGAGTTGTTCTGTTCTGAGTTCTGTTTTTTGTTGAAATGCAGAAATCCATTTATTCAGCACATAGTGGTGATACAGTATGCAGTTAGTTTTTTTATGACTAAAATCATAAACAATACATTCCTAAATAGAGTTAAAGTAGAAGATTTCTGCCAAAAAGGCTTCAATTACCCCACTGAATTTAAAATTCAACTGATGATAGTTAATTCAATTAGCCTGGTCGGTTTTATGCTTTCTTTCATACTATTACATTACCTAAGCTTTTATTTTGGAGTCTCATCTTTAATAACTTTGCATACTAATTAAAATTCTCTGAAATCTTCGTGAACGAATATTTTTGATGCAACATCAATGTTTATTTTAAAGCTCTTCAAACTATGAATAGTTAAACTTATATTGTTCTAGAATTATAGATTAAAAACCAATTTACACATTTTGTTCTTAAATTGAATTCTTATATTATTCTTTTATTCTGAGATTTAAATGGGAAAACCATTCAACATAAAAACAAAATCACCTATCGTTTAATATTAATAATTAAATCACACTTAATAAGACGTAGCCCCAAATTCTTAAATGCTACACACTGAACTAGCCATCGGCTAAATGTCACACAGTTGCAAGCTTTGTCTTCAAGAATCCGGATATTTTCATACCAACCATTACATCTAAATTAAACCCTATTTTTAAGGACGTAGGGTACAGAATTGGCTTGTAGAGTTTACGTGAGTTAAGCCGTTATGTTTGTGTTGTGTGTGAAGTCAATGAATGTCAAGGGCCTACGACGCCGGTGTGAAATGAATGTTTGTCGCTAATAATTTGATGGTGAGCGCAGTGATGGGCGGAGCGGAAAGGATGATAATTAATTATGTACCAAGGTATAATAATTACTTAACCTCAAATACACAGTAATCATTTTACGGATTTTTATCTTTAAAATTTAAACAAACGGGAAATAAGACGTCGAATTGATTTTATTTCCGTATATTCGACAATTATTTTTTTTATCTACAATGCATACCATTTATGGGTTTTATTATCGTTAAATTACCATTTAACATACGACACTTTGTGACAAATATTTAAATATAAACTATGAATAGATTTTATTAAGATCATAAAATAAATTTTTAATATTAAAACGTTGTGATAAATGTAGGCACGTGCTCATTTGTATGCCATACGTCTGTATGGGCATTTAAATGAGCAAAATGCATTTCATGTGAAATGGCTGTCCATGTCATATGACATGCATTTAGAATTAAAATATATAATAATTAAAGAGAGAAAGCGAATTTCATGACTTTGTGTGGGAAATGGGGGTAATCTCCGGAACCACAGCTCCTATTTGAAAAATTCTTTCAACATTTGACATTTGAGTTACATTATTCCAGTTGGACATAGGGTATATAATGTAAATTTAAACAAAAAGAAGTACGTAATAATATCTACTAATGAAATACTACCATGAATTCATGCAAGCCTAGTAGTTAGGTACTTTTTATTAGGTTATTGCTCAGAAATTGTGCACAACGTATTGTGAACAGAATATCGTCCTGTATGAATATAATGATATGGTATGTGTTAAATCCAGATTATAAACTATCTGTGTGCCAAATTTCCAAATCCTATTTCATTAGTTGGATTTTTTTTTGAGGGTGGGAAATCATCAAATAACTTCTCCCGCTCTGGGCGGAGCGGGAGGGTGTGTCAGACTCTTACTGACTAAAACCCACCCGTATTCCTTCCTGTTGCCTGTGTTGCGGGGGCCTCGGTGACCCATAAGTACCTTCCCGCGACCCCGATAGGCATCGGCCCTAGTGGACCCCTACATTTGTGCTGACATCTCTTTGAGGCGCGCGTGGAATACGACGCGCCGTCGACCCGGGCCTGGTCCTTACCGGACGGTGAGCTACCCATTGCTAACCATCCGCAAGCCCGCGCCTACGGTGCCCGAAAATCCGCCCGGGATTCCCGACGCCCAGGGTTCTCCTGCGGCGGCTACGGGCGAGAGGGCGCGAAACATACCTTTCCCTCAACCGTCCCGCCTCCTCCCCCGCGAGCATTACTGCTTCGCAGAAAGAGGTGACGGCCGCCCATGCCCTCTCGCTCCGTATCGTGGCCTGAACCAGGGCCGGACGCGAGAGATCTCTGCCGCCGATCGCCTCCACGAGGACACGGCGGTGCTCTGCCCAAGCCGGGCTTCATTAGTTGGATAACACTAATGATTAAAACATTCATCATCTGCCTAGCCTTTCTCAAGTAGGTTGGGGTCGGCTTCCAGTCTTACCGCTTGAAACTGAATATCAGTATTTACATGGAGTGACTGTCTATCTGACCTCCACAACCCAGTTACTGGGTAATACGATACCCCTTGGTAAGACTGGTCGTCAGACTTTCGGTGTTCTGACGACCCGTAACGACAGTTAAGACGCTGACAACACCTAAACCACAATCACTGTCAGATTGCATAGAAAAGAAAGAGATGCGAGATGACACAACGCTTGTAATTTATTGCAAAATATGAAGCAATTATTTATTTACTCAAAATTGAGTTGAGTAATCGAAAATAAAAAACAACCAAGACCAACCATTCAAATAAGACGTTCTTGTTATTAATTAAATACGTAACGTGTGTTGATATTTAATGCAGATATTTTGGATTAGAACTCAAGGTAAGAGGTTAGATTTACGTTAATTTGTATCGAGACTTTTTTTCAAAACGTGTTTTGTTAACAACCAAGTTCTGGGATATATGTTCAAAATTAACATATATTTTTCCGCTAACACAAACTAAGATTTGGCAAGTTTTTTTTTCTCAAGAGAAGCCTATTTTGGTCAATTGGGTCTTGTCAGCGCCTTAAAGATCCACGAATAACAGCCGGGACCAATGGCTTAACGTGATTTCCGAGGCACGGGTCTTGGTATGTAAAGATGGTCACCCATCCACGGACTAACCGCGGCAAGCGTAGCTTAACCTGATCGATCAACCCGTGCGGCTGTTACTTATTACAAGCCCCTAGCCACAAGCCCTTTCCTCTTTCCCTTGACTAAAACATTATCGTGTGAATTCATGTACGTTTTGTTAGGGATACTGCTCAGAAATAGTGCACGTGTCGTGAACAGAATACCGTCTTGTATGCATGCAACTTACTACCGAGATAAATAGTATCCTATGTCCTCACCCATGTGCCAAATGACATCCAAATCTGTTCAGCCGTTTTAGCGTGAAAGCATAATAAACAAACTCACTTTTTTTTTAAGGAAAACTTATCGTGGGCTTTATAAGATTATTAATAGTTTGATTTTCAATTTAGTTTAAACTACATAGATGAATGGATTCTTAGATATAATGGCGTAATAACGGCAAGATACACGGACCAACCACCGGTTCTTAGTTGAGAAAATAAATATTTTGTCAAATGAGATTATGCAACTTTTGTAACTAAAAAACCGGCTTTTGTTGCTTAAGCTCCGCGTTTAACGGCTGTTTAACTTTAGGAGAAAAGCAGTATATTTTATTTTGTCTATTCATGTCTAAAAATCGCTCTTTCTACCCCACAATAATCTCAACCTTCCCAGATAAAATCGGTAGAAAAGTCACTACACAATTAGTCACGGTTATTCCATCGTAATAAAGATTACTTGTTCATAATAAGTTATCACACGCTGGTGTAAACAACGCAATTATTGTGATAATGGGTAACCTGTTGGTATTTATGTGGTGGTAAATGGTGGTGCGTGTTTTTTATCGGTAGGATCTCCTTTAATAACGAAATGGATTTTTCTCAAATATTCTTGGAAAATCGAGCATTATTTTGACAACCTTCTTCGAGATAAATCGAAAATGCTGTACAGGGGGGTAAACCATCACCTCTTATAGCAGTATTATTTCAATATTACTTCAGCGTGAGAAAGAGATGGAGCTATAAGTCCTGTATAGCTCCATCACTTTCCCACTGCGAAGTAATATTATAATAATACTGCTATAAGAGGTGATGGTTACCCCCCTGGTCAGATACGTGCGAGCAGGCGGCCGGCAATGTTAATATGAAAATCCATATCTGTCGTGTAAAGCCTCGTCCCCACTAGGAACATTTGTCGAGCGACATGTGTCCCCGGTGACATCGGGCGATGTCGGGCGACGTCGGATGACATCGCCGCGACATTGTTGAAACTGTTCCTTGTCGCACAGTCGATGAAGAGTAGTGATAAGGAACGGTTTCAACAATGTCGCGGCGAAGTCGTCCGACGTCGCCCGACATCGCCCGATGTCACCGGGGACACATGTCGCTCGACAAATGTTCCTAGTGGGGACGAGGCTTAATTTAAAAACGGAACGAACTTTTTAATTCGACACATGGCACAGTGGAACGAATGTATGGGAGCGGTTGGACGTAGACATGTCCGAAAAATAAGAGTAAAATTATGACAAACTAATGATGCCATCTTATTCGATTACTTAATGCCTTCATAAATTGTGGTGATGAATTTCTTCATAACTCCCATATTTCGGGAGTAATTTGAGAAAATGTGAAATTTTACTATGAAAATGAGTGTATCGAGCTCTCTCCCTCCTGATTCCGGGCTTGTTTCAAGTAGCGGTCTCTAATATCGTAATGCTATTACTAAGAGCTATATTTAATACTAAGACACATAGTGCGCCAAATGTGCACTTTCTGGGATAAAAGGAAATGAAAATTTAAAAAAAAAAACGTTTTTTCCCCATTTGTATTTACTTTAAACCGCAGACAGACTTATTAAGAGGTCTATAAATATATTATATATATACAGAAATATATATTAACAAAAATATTCACAAGAACTGATGAGAGTATGACTTTTAAGTAAGTTGATAATAAATTACCTAGTTTCATTAAAAGTACAATAAATAATTAAGATGTAAGCTCTAATTTACTAAGTTACACATTTTAAAACAATAACATCATTTAATTATCTTCGTCATCATCATCATCATCAATTAATTCAAATTCAGAATCGATGTCCGCTAAATCATTTATGTTAACAAATTCGATATCACTTTTCTCAGAATCCGTAAGCTCATAAAATTCCTTAAAAGAAGATTTTTTTACAAACTTATTTCCTTTTGGACGGATACTTGTAACAAGTGGATCAGAAGACAGTAAAAGATTGTGCATAATATCTTCATTGCATGAGATACTGCTATGCTTTCGAGAATGCCCCTCTCTATATTTTCTAAAATCTTTATTTCTAGCCTCAGATGCCTCTTCGGATAGAAAACCAATGGGCACAATTGACATGTTCTGAACTATGTCTGGCCCATGCATTAAAATTTTATGAAGTGAAGAAGGCATATAATACCATGGGTATAACTCCACGTAAAGCTTAGCAGTATCAAAGCAGAACTCTCGGAATTTAGTTACGTTGATCTTCTCTCCTGATGAAATACACTGCAAGATCACACAGATTTTTCTTAAAAGCATAGCATCTATTCCGGTCAGTTCAGCAGATTTAGTGTAGTTTTCAAAAAATCTCCTTGCCGAGTTGCCATTGTTGGTGGATCCACTGCCTTGTTTCACAACATCGAGAAGTAAGCCCGTTTCTCTTCTTACAGCCTCTTGAACTCTTTTCTTCCTGTCATCAACTTGCCTTTTTGCTATATCACCCCTTACTTGCCATGATTTTATGTCTAATTTGTAGGAAATGTGTAATAAGCATTCCATTGAGCGAATCCAAGCGTGAAGGGTGCTTAAGCTATATTTATACATGTCCTCGTTTGCGTGTTTATCTTTGATTAACTCTAAATTATTCATTTCTTTAGGACAAGCCTTGCATATGTCACACACTGAAGCTGCTGTATTGGATATAATGGAATGAATTTTACCATCAATCATTGTCAACAGCAGTTGGTGTTTGACACTAATTCCATCAGTGATGGTGGATGGAGTTAAGGCTTCAATCTCTGCTTCGATTTCAGCCATCTCTCTCTGCACATTTTCTTTGGTTTCCTTTATAAACTTAAACAATATTGGCTGGCAAAATGAAGTGGAAGATGGTCGCTCGTTTTCCCAAATTGTTACACCTTTTGAGACGAGCCGCAGTGGTACAAGACTAATCATAAAATTACTAGCAAGATCGATTTGCTCATCTTCACTCGTCCTTTGATGATAAATGCTTTGGCTAGATGATCCGTCAAAACCCCATTTGCTGGTCAATACGAGCTGTTGATTGGGATCAACAGGGGTTTCTAACGACCTAATAAGTCTTCTTGAGGTTAAATCCATCAAGGCTTGTAATTTGATTTTTGCAGAGCTCTCTGTAACTGTGAGATCTTCTTTGGCCGGATAGCACTTAATTTTTTCTTTAACCAACATGTAGTAACTCGGGTATTGAAGAGCTCCTTCTTGAGTGTTGAAATCCCGAAGAGTGTTATAGCGCCATTTCGATAAGTTCATCGATACATAAAGAGCCAATGCCTTCAAAGGGGATATTTCCCGTACCTGAATTGATTTACCTTCAATGAAGGCTTTGATTTTTGAGGCCTCTTCTGGATTCTCCGTCAAGTATTTCATAACATAAGCTGTATCGCTTTGTCCTGCCTTTTGAAGCGCCCTTTCGGCCGAAAACATAATTTCAGCGCTGCTACTGCTGCATGAAAGACTATCTTCAGTGCGTCTTCTTTTTTGCCGGTTACTAAGGTCCTCAAAAGATTTACGAGGACTAGGATGTGTACAAGTTGAAGCATCAGATTTAGCAGGAAAAATTATGGGCTCGATGACGTCACTTATATTTTCTGTAGAAGGTTCCATATTTTCATTCTGTAATTCCGGCCATTGAATTGCAGCCTGTAGCCAAATCTCATGTTTCTTCCGAAACTTATCTGTGCTTCTTCCAGACTGTGTCCATTTTGCATAAATGCGGTAGCAAAATCGACGACACCAGTCTTTTAAACTTGTTTCAGCACTTTCACATAACTGAACACAACTGTTATCTTTTAAAACACTGAACAAATAGTTAAAGTCGCGTAAATCTTTATGTGCGCGTGCGCATAAAGCAACGTGAATATCAAGATTTGTATTAAAATTTGGAAAATACATTGCGAGATTAGCTTGGATACAACGAGGTGTAAATCAACACTGATTTTAAAGTTACTAATAGTGACCTATTTATATAAAATCCAGGTATCCCAGGTATCCTTTGTTAAATATTGCAAGGTAATTAGTTATTGTGATAATTAGTAAATGATGCATGCTAAATTAGTGTATTAAGAGCCATTTAGTAATTAAATAATAGCAATGTTCTTATCAGTAATCATTAGTGCATCAGTTTTATATGTAAACCTTAAGTCCCTAATTATATATCCTAATTAGCTTATATCTTCTCTAATTGGCTGCTCAGAAATGTTATTGTAATAAGGTAAACCTTTAGAAAAACGGTTTTAATCAACAAAATAAACAAAAAATAAAAAAATTGTGTTATAAAATAAACATCACTCTTTATCCCAGAAAGTGCACATTTGGCGCACTATGTGTCTTAGTATTAAATATAGCTCTTAGTATTAGCATTATGATATTAGAGACCGCTACTTGAAACAAGCCCGGAATCAGGAGGGAGAGAGCTCGATACACTCATTTTCATAGTAAAATTTCACATTTTCTCAAATTACTCCCGAAATATGGGAGTTATGAAGAAATTCATCACCACAAGTAATGAAGGCATTAAGTAATCGAATAAGATGGCATCATTAGTTTGGCATAATTTTACTCTTTTTTTTCGGACATGTCTACGTCCAACCGCTCCCATACATTCGTTCCACTGTGCATGGCAACAAAAGAGGTAACTTATCAAAGATTTTATTTAAATTTCGAACTTGCTTACAAATAGAGCTGTTTAAAGTAAAAAAAGAAACAAATGAACATATTGGCGCTTGAAAAACTATCGTTGTTCGTCATTGATTCTGAAATTTATAATAAATTTACTTAGTTTGCATTTCCATTCGGTAGCTTAGGTCAATCCAATACACTTTTTCGTCATTGTTTGCATTGGTAGAATGTCACTCTATCGACGCCCTCTGGTGTCTACAGAAATCTTCTTTAGTTCGTAGGAAACTCTAGAAATATTATTTATTCCTCAATTTTAATGAATCTTATCTCATAAAAAACCAAAAATAAACACTATTCAATTTTTAACATAAAAACGCAACGAGTAAGATCAAGAATGCTATTTTTAACAGCGGATATTAAATGGAACATCATAAATTATATATTGCATACCAAAACATAATCGCTTCAAGTTATCGTACACGTTATTATTCAAATAAAAAACTTTAAAATAAAACTACTAGACGTCGATTATGTCAAAACTATTTTAATTACAGCAAAAAACTTTATTAAACTTCAAGAATAAGAAGAATAAGAATATAAGATTAAAATCTTACCCAAAGGCTATAAAGATAATATAACAGAAGTATAACATAATAAATATTATAATATTACACACCATCACGCCTGTATTTCCCGAAGGGTTGGCAGAGGTGTAGTTCACCCACATTTCGCCAGTTATGTTTAAGTCCCATGTAATAATGAGCGAGCCTATTGCCATCAACCGGGCACAAATCCAGACTCCGGGCTGCTACTGAGAAATTCCAGATAGAAAAACCCAATAACACTTTGCCCAACTTGGGAATCGAACCCAGGACCTCATTCTCCCTCGTGGAGGCGATCGGCGGCAGAGACCTCTCGCGTCCGGCCCTGGTTCAGGCCATGGTACGAAGCGAGAGGGCATGGGCAGCCGTCACCTCCTTCTGCGAAGCAGTAATGCTCGCGAAGGAGGAGGCGGGACGGTTGAGGGAAAGGCAAGTTTCGCGCCCTCTCGCCCCTAGCCGCCGCAGGAGACGCCCTGGGCGTCGGGAATCCCGGGCGGATTTCCGGCCACCGTAGGCGCGGGCTTGCGGACGGTGAGCAATGGGTAGCTCACCGTCCGGTAAGGACCAGGCCCGGGTCGACGGCGCATTGTAATCCACGCGCGCCTCGAAAGAGATGTCGTCAGCACATACAGTAGGGGTCCACTAGGGCCGATGCCTGCTGGGGTCGCGGGAAGGTAATTATGGGTCACCGAGGCCCCCGCAACACAGGCAACAGGAAGGAATACGGGTGGGTTTTAGTCAGTAAGAGTCTGACACACCCTCCCGCTCCGCCCAGAGCGGGAGAAGCTATTTGATGATTTCCCACCGACAAAAAAAAAAAAAAGGCCTCATTCTCAGCAGTAGCGCTTGCGACCACTGGACCAACGAAGCAGTATATTACATTCTAAGTAAGTATATAACTAAATACCAGAACGATTACTATGCAAATTGTCCGATATTATTAGTTAGCACACAGGCTAGGCTTTATTAAACTACTACCATTAATCAAAATGTTAATAGACATTAATATTAAACTGAAACGTTAAACAACAACAATTTTCGCAATCCATCGCCGCTTACATTCTAAACTCTATATCAAAATGTTATGCGAATACAGCAATGTATGACGTGGTGTACTTAAAATTCGTATAGTCGGTAAAGTCTTGTCAATCAAGGGCCGTACAATTTGTCGGCGTTGCTTAGCGTGTAGTAGTGATAGATTATTGCACATTAGTCTGTAGCGAGGTAAAGATATAGTTCGCTGATAGGAGGCGACGCAAGGCTTTATACAGAAAATGTTATAACGCTTAATATGAGTACATATATCAGGGCGGGGCGGTCGAGATATGTCGCTGAGATTAGCAACTTGTGTGATTGTCTTTATTTACTTTTATTATACTCATTATAGTTCTTCACCTGGGCCAATTACATAAAGAAAAAAAAAAGAGCAAAGAAAATACGTCCTCACATTGTACGGAAATCCAGTACAATGCGAGATCAGCAGAAACTGGAAAGTATAGCGTGATATATAGCCGTGTGTAGGTACAGAAATATTTCTCCGATGGCGTTCAATTCCTGTCGCTTACAGAAGCATCTTCTCAAGGATTCTGGATCAAAGGACCAAATTTTTAATAACTTAAAAACGGAACCCTTATAAGATGACTTCGTTATCCGTCCATCCGTCTGTCTGTCCCTTTTTCTAAGGAACTTGAAATTAATATCAAATACGTAGATCTACGGTCCCTTAGAGCTCAAAAAATAATTAAGCTCCTAAGTCGAGGCAATAAAAAAACACGGCTTCAAAATAAAATAATACGCAAATAAATAAAAACCTATAGGAATTAGAAATTATAGGGGAAGCCCTAGGATCATGATATTTGGCAAGAAGGAAGGTCGCACAGCACGAGTAAAGGAAACAGTACAAAAATCATTAATATGTAGTTTTATCACATATTTTTCTTTTTTTTGCGATCACAAATTTACATTTGCATTTGGAGAATCAACCGTGGCGTACCTATATCGATGGGGAGAACATTTTTTCAACTAGAAGGTCAAGTTTGTTCTTGGGGTAAATTCAACCCAACCACGGAACTCTTCATTGTGCGTGGTCCGACACGCACTTGGCCGGTTTTTTTACTCTATTTGAGTCTGATGCTAAATAGTTGAAAATCCAATTTTAGTTAAGTAAAAAAAGAGGCAAAATACATAAAAACCTGGTAACTAGCTTTTATCCTAAAATAAGTTAAATTGGTTTAGTACGTCGGCGATATCAAACGCGTAATATTTACGATCTTATTTTAGTTCAAAAGCGCCGACGGTGCTGATGTCATAAAATGTTACTTGAGAACTAGTTAATTGGTGTAATAGCATTTACGCGAAGTTGGTGCAAACATTGGCTGTTGGTCTATGTGGCCAACATTTAGTAAAAAGTCTCCAATCGTGGCTGAAAAGGTTCCTTTGTATGAATGAGGTCGTAACCACGTTGAAGCTTTGTGAAAACATGCATGTAATGAAAATACATAGGCATACATATAACTACAGTTACACAAAGACCTGCAATAGTTTTCATTTACTGTTATCTTTTCTTCCTAAATTTAATTTTTAGTCACCTTTTGTAAACAATCGCCTCGATATTGTTAATAATTAAGGGAAAGAAAGAGGTAGAGAGAGCCCCAACACAAGTATTATCAATTACTTACTGGGGATATAATTCATGTAACTGATTTTTTTTTTTTTCATTTTCATGTATTTTTGATGTCTAACATCTTTCGTGAAAAGGGACGGGTGTGGAGGAAGTTACAGCTTGAGCATGGAATAAGTACTTTATAATAGCATGGAATTAATGTACCTACCCATGGAAATGTAAGTACTACATATATATATTGTAAGTAGAGGGTGTCGAATTTCAACCAGTGGGCGACCACTAGTAATGAATAATTATTCGAATAAATATTTCAGTATTTAGCTTTTTAAATTTTTAGGTTAATTTCTGTCGCTGCTCAGTTGCTTATCACCAAGGTAAGATGTCAGATGTTACACATCATATACGACTACTCTCAGGCTCGCTCGTTTTTTATTTTAAATCGATTTTGATTGTGAAGGGATTACGTTATAAGGATGCAGAATCACTACCAAATAATAAGTATGGTAGGCTTCAAGTACCTGCCGGGGTCGCGGGAAGGTACTAATGGGTCACCGAGGCCCCCGCAACACAGGCAACAGGAAGGAATACGGGTGGGTTTTAGTCATTAAGAGTCTGACACACCCTCCCGCTCCGCCCAGAGCGGGAGAAGTTATTTGATGATGTCCCACCCTCAAAAAAAAAAAGGCTTCAAGTAAAAAAAAGAACTAAATCCAACATAAACTGCCAATAATTTAGCGCAGGTCAGTGTTTTCAATTAATAAACCAATCAATCAAATACAATTAAAAATAGACGTTTTAAGTGCCTCGTGTTAATTTGTAGACAATTGATTGACTGGCATCCTGTTATAATTATACCATAATACGGCAAATCATAACCCCATCAATATTTATGACAAAATAAATTATTTGAACGAACTGTCTAGACCCAATAATGCTAAATAATGTATGTCATCATCATCTGCAGCTGAATCAACATAATCAGCCTATAATGTTCCACTGCTGGGAAACAGACCTCCTCTCTGTGAGAGGGAGTGGGCCGTAATCCACCACGCGGGCCCAGGCAGGTTGGTAGATGTCACATGTCTTCGAATTTTTAGTTCTAGGACATGCCGGTTTCCTCACGATGTTTTCCTTCACCCTTTTGAGAGCAGTGGTGATGAAATGATTTACACAAAGTAAAGCGCCTGTCTGGATTCGAACCTACGACGTACAACTCATAAGACGCGGTCGTTACCGCTGGGCCACCACTGTTCAATGCAGCTGAATATCTGAGTATTTTACATGGAGCGACTGCTTATCTGACCTCTACAACCCAGTTACTGAGTAACGCGATACCTCTTGGTTGTCAGACTTTCGGGATTTTACTGAATAATTTATGTAGTAATAAAATAAATAAATAAATGTGTTCTATTTTTAAATGATAGTCCGTTTACCGTTTGCGCACGCCGACTTGCGCAAGCGCACGAAGGCTTGCACTGATAAACGGCGCAGTGATAACGAGTGGCCGGTCGACCCTGATAGCGATTTGAAAGGCACCCGGCTACTACCGAACTAATTTTCCATACCTTATATGTCTGGGTATATGCATTTTTATATGAGACTGAGTTATGCCCGCGGCTTTGACTGTGGAAATTTTTTTGTTGTGATGATATCTTACATGTACCTATTTGTTGCCTTTTCTGGCTAATGAAGTCATGGAATAAATACAAAAATAATACCTCTTTTTGTATTGCTGGACAATGAGGTATAGCTAAGTCAAGGTATGGGTAATACAACATATTCTTAGAATGTGTGAGTTACTGGAATATTGTCTTCATAACCAATTAAATACTGCACTATTTTCATGAAATTTCGCCAAAACTTTGAGCTTCAAAAGGGTCATACATCACTAGATGTATCGTAATACTCACCAGGTTAGAGCTGTCGTCGAGTGTTAAAAAATCACCGGCAGATTTATAATGACTATGATCCAATCAAAGTTGCTTACATAACTAATACAAATCTGCACATTATTTACTCCTTTAAAATTTTATCGATACTTATAATACCATTCTCAATAAAGATTAATATATTACAATAAGATTACTTAGTTACAAATAATAATTTGACAGACACCACGCCCTTGTTTATTTACGTTATTGTCTGGATTTAATAAAGTTATTTTATTACAGCTATATTAATAAATCATTACAAGTCCTGCCTACTGGACGACGCCCAGTGTTGCCGGCCAAAAAAATAAATTGAAACAGTTACTATGGACTATGACCATTCGATTTTGGTACATGGTGGAATATGAAACTAAATGGAAATGTATTGGATTTGACGTACTGTTGCTCGTAGCGGTTACAACTAGCGCCATCATGAAGTTTCAAGGTAAAATAGCCACTCTGCAATCTTGATTTTTTGATTCCAAGTGGCGCCAAAGAGATTATTGTATGTATGACCGTGACCGGAGTGATTGAGCTTAGCTACAGCCTACGAAGAGCGATTGAATGTAGATCCGCATCCTTTAAAAAATACAGAAAAAGGAATGTCATAAAAATAGGTGGAGCCTCAAATCAAAGACCAGAACATATTTTTGGGTTGTTTATCTGAGAAACTAAAAGAAACACGACTTTTCCTTTGTTTTAGTGGTAACGAAGATTATTTTTATGGAAGCTACAATTAGTGCTGTATAATATTATTTTAATCGGTCAAGGACAGCTAATGACAAAATAAAGAAAGACAAAATAAGGAAAGACCCAATTGATTTTCCATTGTTTGGCACTACATGGGGTACACGCTGGGCTTAATGAGTTAAGCTACGGCTTCCCAAGAGAGAGGTGTGGCACTGCTTGTTCCTTCTCAGCATTAGTAAGAGGCCTTTGCCACAGAGTAGGACAGTTTCAGGCTGGCGTTATGATGCAAATTACTAACTACTAAATCATACATTTAATATCTTGTCATGTGTATCTCTTGTTGTGGTTTTACGATTATATACAGCATCGGCTAACTACAAACGTTAACTAACTTATTAATTTGGTATTCATTATAAGTTATTTACTTTAATGGTATTAACATTTTACTGACCATAATAATAACTTAGACGAAACAATTTCGTAAAGTAGGACAAAATAAACTCAAACTCAAAGCATTTATTTCAAATAAACCAATTACAGGCACTTTTGAATTGTCAAGGGGTTGGTCAGTCAGTCAGAAAGATGAAGCTAGTTGCCCATTTCAAAGCGAGGTACCTATGGAGAATAACGGGCAAGAAATTCCACGGACACTTTTAAATCAACGTATTATGGTTACAAAATATTGTTTACATCATTCATTTTGAAATTATACACGTGAGAACGATGCAAAACTTAAAAACGTCCGTAATAAAAAGATTAACAAAAAAAAAGTAATTCTTAATTTAAAATAAGCCGTGGCAGCTAAGAGATGACCAGTCTACTGACGGCGCCCGTTCACGAACATGACGCATGGATTAGCACCATTCAGCTCAACCATTTTGAAGGGAGCTAAATGATCCACCACACGCGCCACCATCAGCGAGACATTAGAGTGAGCACGACATACTCCCAGCCGCCAGGGCACATTCAAGTCAATGAAAGACGTATCCAGTAAATGCCAGCTTTATAGTACATAGTACTCACATAACAATGTGCTGTATTTATGTAAATCTGTAGGTATTGGTTTGTTTTTCCCTGTATCATCCAAAGGTTGACTGTTAGAAAATTCCTATGGCATTAAGTCTGTCTCTATACATTAGTGTGACTTTTTTTTTTTGGATGGGAAATCATCAAATAACTTCTCCCGCCCTGGGCGGAGCGGGAGGGTGTGTCAGACTCTTACTGACTAAAACCCACCCGTATTCCTTCCGTTGCCTGTGTTGCGGGGGCCTCGGTGACCCATAAGTACCTTCCCGCGACCCCGGCAGGCATCGGCCCTAGTGGACCCCTACCTTTGTGCTGACGACATCTCTTTGAGGCGCGCGTAGAATACAACGCGCCGTCGACTCGGGCCTGGTCCTTACCGGACGGTGAGCTACCCATTGCTCACCGTCCGCAAGCCCGCGCCTACGGTGGCCGGAAATTCACCCGGGATTCCCGACGCCCAGGGCGTCTCCTGCGGCGGCTAGGGGCGAGAGGGCGCGAAATTTGCCTTTTCCTCAACCGTCCCGACATTTGTGTGACTTAAAGTATGAATTAAATATTATTAATTTAATAATATCGTCAACTCAAAATGCACATATATAAATAACAAAAAATAAAATAAAAAGCCTTTTATTTCTTATGAAAAGAAAAGTAAATAACAGTGAGTTAACTATATCTAATGTTTAAATGACCTATGATTATATCTATTCTGTATATTTATCTAATTACGATTCTAATATATGTTTTTCAATTTATTTTTGTATAAAACATAAACCTATATATTATGGTTTTTATTTTGTATACAATATTAAATAAAACATATATGAAACTTAAAAAATTATGACTCTAAGGACTCAATTATTAATAAAAATGCGTTTCTTTTTCCATCGTCACTGACACCTACATGTCATTGATTTACATAAAAAAGAGGATTTTTCGTCCACATACATGGTTAATTGCCGTGAACGTTCTTAAAAAGTCCCTTTACAAGTTTATCGTCCAATTAAAAGGTCGTTCTAATAAATCTCTTAGATTTACAAAGCGTAGTACTTGGGTATTTATGTTGCTACAGATTTTGCAAATATCTCGGTCTACTGAGTACAGAGCGATACCGGCGATTAATAAATGTCTGCCTTCTAATTCTATTAAGGCTCCTACATACTGGCGCAACTTGTCGCGCCAGTATGTAGGAGCCTTTAAGTTACCGCGACAGATGTATGTTTGCATTTGTGTGATGTCCATCCGACACGAAATAGCTGTCCGATATTTAAGTATTCTAGTGTATTAATGTGACTTTTTCATTGCCTTTACTTATGATTAGTCCAAGACTAACCCCAAAACGAGTTCTAACTTTAGTTCCAAGCCCAAACCTTCGATGTCATTAAAGCACGGTAAAGCACGGTTGTATGTATGTATGTATGTATATATGTTAGTATATTCCCATATTATTTGTTTTGTAAATTGTTTCGATTTTATGTATTCTCTTTTCTCTTCTACTCTTACACACGGTGTCTACATCTCTTTGTCTACTTTCCTATCACAGGTATGCTGGGAGATATTTCTTTTGAAATAAACATCACCTTTGTATGTATTTTTCTGTTCTTCTTTTCTGTTTATCTAAGTGTGTACATAAATGGTTAAATAAAATGAATAAATAAATAAAGTAAAGTTAGACTAGAGTTTGACGTTAATTAGAACCCTAATTTTCACAGATACAGTTTGAAATAAAAAAATAGCTCGATGTTTAAAAGTTGGTCTACAGGTAAACCTTGTTTTATATTAAGGCCGTTATTGACATATAATATGGTGAAAGATAAGTTCATGAAAACCCGAACCTATCAGACCTAAAGCTGCAAACACGCAAAGCAGAGAGCAAGTTTAGAGACCAATGTTCGTTTTTTCTGTATTTTAATAAGAACTTCTAACTCGTTCATCTCCTGCATAAAGTGAAGACTTTGCCCCTTTGAAAAGCTTAGTGTTGTTACTATTTGGTGATTCGCCCACAAGCTGTCTGACGGCTGGCCATCAATTCTAGTTGCGTGAATAGGCAGCTTTAGCCAAACAGTTATGTCTATTTGTGTGCGTTCATATACGGTTAATAGATGTGTGCGTAATGTGTGCGTAATATCAAGGCCGTATGCTAATCGATGTTAAATAATAAAAAAACGGTTTACCTATCTAATTTAAACGTGCTCTCGATTTAATGGGATTTGTAAAAAAAAAACTGTGGTCACATGCGTTGAGATCTTTTTTATTGTTTATTGATCGTTTTTAGGTGGATTTTTTCATAATTCTACATTTTATGACCGACTGCCCTAGACCGGTAGTGTTACATGTCTGACAGAACAAGAAATATAATATAATATACATAATATTATTTAATATTATATATTAGGTATTAATATATAATATTAGGCCACCAAGATACAGGCTTAAGTGTTCCGTTTTGTTTATACACGAAAAGTGGTGTTATGGGTCCACTGTATTGCAAAGGCCTCTGCTCATGCAGATAATCGCATGAGCATTAATCACCACGCTTGATCAAGCCGGATTGGCGATTTAAGACTTATATTAATTATAAGTTCAGGTTGACTCACGATGTCTGCCGATAAAAAAACCCCAAATGTGCTTCTTTATCTAACTAAACACAAATCTAAAAATGAACTTCTATAAATGTCAAAAATTACCATTTTTTTACCATTACAATAGTTCAACACGCCTAGGAATTACAAAAAAAAAAATACAATGCTCCCACTAATTTATTTGTTCTAGTCCAATAATCTTATGATTATCCATTGTATGCAAATGTGAATTTCTCGGGCAAAATCGTAATATTTGCGTTATTATGTGATCTTAATGCGTTTTTGCTGTATGTAATTAATAGTGATGTCCCATAAAATGTCGGATTTATTGCTGATATATTGGTGAAGCAACTAATGATTGCTTATGATATGAAAACTAGGTAACCACATGCAAGAAGTAATAGGGTCTATAATCGAACTACATCTATATTAAATAATAATATTGTTTTTATCAATAAGACAATAAAAACGGTTTTATAAAATAACTTTGGTTTTTGTCATCGTCACATTTTTTGTGCAAAAAAAATATACAAATTATGTGTAAACGGAGCATTTCAAATTTGTATGGACACTTTTAAGGCGACGCTGTAGGTTTGGAAATTGCTAAAATATTGTTACTTCAGTTGCATTTCATGTTTTTTTTATGTGTCTTGACAAATTAATCAATTGGGCCTTTAACAGTCCACTGCTGAACATGGGCCATTTCATGTTTTTTGACACAGCCACCTTCTTAAGGTCGTGACGCCACATGATCATTTTGTAATTTATGGCCTGCCTCCACAAAATTATAATACCTATAATATAAGTACTAGTTGGAATTTATTAAGCTCTGCTGGGCAGAAGCTCCATACTCTGTTTTTTTTACAGAATAACTTAAACGACTAACTAGCCGATAAACTGCATTCTTAGCGAAAAACAATAATAACTTTATAAAAAAATCATTTTTTAATAAAGTTTATTTAAAATGAAATAGGCACAGTTCGACAAAAATATCGATAAGTCTTCTCAACTTTATTTATTTACTTCTAAAAGACAACAGCGTAGGAAGGCTTTCAACCAAATTCCTGTGCTTCCCACGTGTGTCCGTGTGTGAAAAGCATTAAAATGTGTAACAGTTGCATAATGCATGCGTGTGAGTCGAATGGCCGGCGTCCTTGCCACGCCTCTTGTGCAAGACATTCGTTGTAATTATAGGCACTACCTTGCCTTAACTGGTTTTGTTATAAATATATTTTAAGAAAATGTTGTTATTTTTAAGATTTTACTTATTAGTAAAGTACTCAAAACCAGTTGTTTTGAGTACTTTATTACTTATTTAAAATTAATAACAAAGTTTCTGGTACTGGAGGATCAATTTAGAGACGGAAGATTAGCCTTAGCTTCAAGCTAATAATAATCGCTAGTATTTTTTTATCATCAATTATGAATAATGATTGTAAGAGATTGGATATTTTATGTCTAAATAATAGAACTTTATTTTGTTCGACTGAAAAAGTAAGAACTGTCAAAGTTTAATTGAACATGGTATTTACATTAATTCTTTCTCTATCTGACAAAGTCAATTAAGCATAACTTTTGAAGACATTATCTTCAAAAGTTGAGAGGCTTATTGAGGGGCTTGTGGCTAATTAATAACAGCTGCACGGGTCGATCAATCAGGTTAAGCTACTTTTGCCGCTGTTGGTCTGTGGATGGGTGACCATCTTTACATACCAAGATCCCTCTGTGCCTCGGAAAGCACTATTGCCAAGGGGTCCAGTCCACCAGGTTCACCAGTCTTACCAAGGGGTATCGTGTTACCCAGTAACTGGGTTGTGGAGGTCAGATAGGCAGTCGCTCCATGTAAAATACTGGTATGCAGCTGTGTCCGGTAAGACTGGAAGCCAACCCCAACATAGTTAGGAAAGGGCTAGGCAGATGATATCTTCAAAAGTTATGTTTAATTTTATTTTAAGTTGAAAACTAGTTGGCCGTTGTTCCTAAGTATTACGGGAACTACCTACAAGTTGCCTTAACTAAGTCTAGATCGTGCCCGCCTACACTGATATTGATAAGGCAAATTGAAATTGTCATTTCCATTTTAGAAACCATTAGGTATGAATAAATAAAGGCTTTGTTTGACACAAAAAATGCGTAGGACAGACTTGAAATAAAAATAAACAGATTAAGATTGAAAATGTTGATCATACTTTAGTTTTTAACTGGATTTTCTTGTCGTGGTGGGCTCACTCCATTTATTTTTCAAGCAAGGAACAAAAAAATTATAAAGGACATCAGCTCAAACCCATAAATAAATCCATAAATCCTGACTAATATTATAAATGTGAAAGTGAGTTTGTTTGTTTATTAAGACGCTGACAACACCTAAACCGCGGTCACTGTCAGATTGCATAGAAAAGAAAGAGAAGCGCGACGACAAAACGCTTGTAATTTATTGCAAAATATGAAGTAATTATCTATTTACTCAGAATTGAGTTGAGTAATCGAAAATAAAAAACAACCAAGTTCTGCATTAGAATAAGACGTACTTGTTATTAATTAAATACGTAATTTATGTTGATATTTAATACAGATATTTTGGATTAGAACTCAAGGTAAGAGGTTAGTTTAACGTTAGTTTGTATCGAGATTTTTTTTTCAAAACGTGTTTTGGTGTCAACCTAGTTCTGGGAAATATGTTCAAAATTAACATATATTTTTTCCGCTACCACAAACTATACAGATTTGGCAATTTTCTTTCTTAAGAGAAGCCTATTTTGATCAATTGGGTCTTGTCAGCGCCTTAAGCTTTCACGCTAAAACAACTGAACAGATTTGGATGAAATTTTGCACATAGGTAGACCATGACCTGGATTAGGACATAAATGATAAATAATTTTTATTTCTGTAAGTAGGTTTGTACAAACACTTTTTTACACGTCAGTTATATTTTGTAAATAAAGCTAGATGAGGTCGGCGTTTCCTATCTGACTACTTTGAGAAGAAAGGCCGAAACAAACTCAGAGGTCACAGTCTCTTTTAAAGTCCAGACTAATCTTGGTCAGATCATGTGAAGGCCATGTAGACTGGTGTCTGAAATGGTCCTTTTGAGGAAAGAGCCACACAGATTGAGTGGACCTGTACAGTCAGTGCACGCATTTGTCAGTAATCGTGCAGCACAACTTAGAATTTTAGGAGCTCAACGATGCGACGAACAATACCAAAGAAAGAACATTTGGGTAAGCCGCATAAGGTACTCATAGGATACTTTTTATCTCGATATTCTCACGGAATCGAGACTTATGCGGGACAACCGCGGAGCGCAGCTAGTATTATCATAAATTAGCCGGCAACTAAAAACCACTTAAATAAATAAGACAGGTATTATTAATGAGTGTGCCTCTTTCAGTGAAGGACTAATTTATCTATTCAATTGTATGTCAATTAGGTATTTGACTACAATCCAAGAAATACATGATTATTACTTATTTTAAATATGATACTAATGAGGCGGTATGAGAAAAAAAAAATCAGTGGAAAAATGGAGAAGTTATACGCTTTATTTTTTTATATTTTAACATTTTATTTTTACTACGGCGTGTTTTTTTCTAGTTTCTAAAAATAAAAATTCAAAAATAACAATCAAATACTCTATTTCTTCTTCAACGCGTAACTTCTAGCTATATTCTACGTCCAGTGTTATCCTTACCTACCGATATCCATTTAGCCACTCTCTTTCAATACGGCAATATCGCCAGTTCACCTAACGGGAAATTATTCACTAATTTCTTCAATATTTCAACCTAAAAGGGAATCCCTAGCTACCAAACAGTTGTAAGCGCCAACCAGCATGTACATATAACTAATGTTTCAGATAAGACGCATAAGTGCATATTATACGATAGCGCTCCATTACCGCCTCGCTGATATCGGGTACAGTTTGACATGATATGTACCTGTAACAAAACATAGTGTCATTAGTAGCTTATCTAGGTGTTGTAAATATTAGCGTAATAGGGCATGCAGTGTTGGTTTAGTTGCACGAATGTTTGTAGCTTATTCTTCCTTGTAAACGCAACGTGTTTGGCTTTTCAATTATTTCGTTCTGCTTCGACTGCCACTTCCAATATTAGTTTAAAGCTATGTCTACTATCAAAGACATACACGAGTTAATACTTATTTTAAATATGTTACTAAAAGAGACGGTTTGTGAAAAAAAACAAATAAAATCCTGAATGAATGAATGAAATGCACCGACCCCAGCGTAGTTAAACCAGACTCGATTGCTCGAATGAACCCAAGGATTCGCACTAGTCCCTGGAACCTCATGTTTCATGGGACAACAGAGACCATTGCATATCAAAGAGTAGACCGGGGGGCGCGGTAATGGTCAGGAAGACGTGCCCTTAGGATAGGAAGGATTATTAGAGCCTACCGGATATGCATCCTTGAGTGTAAAGAACAAATAACATCAGTGGAAAAATGGAGAAACACAAAACGATCATTGTACTGAATGGCGCGAAGCTGCTACCTACAGTGCCTGGTATTACAAATATTTTGAATGAATCAAAACAAATGAATGCCTTATAAGTACATACATAGAAGTTCATTAATTAAAACGGGTTGATGGGATTCCCATTTGGTCATTTGAGGCGTAAGAGTCGACAAAGGGATTAATATCAGCACCTGAACAAATCCCATTGTTACCTTCACAACCGGGAGATACAGATACGATCATATCTTCCCTACTAAAAAAAAAAGAAGTAAAATGTATCGGAACACTTAATAAATATTCCAACTTATATGTATACCTATATTATCAGCAAATAAATGATTTCTTTCTTTACTGATCGGTCTAGGTGTGTTCCACATGAGGGTAACATGTAACATTAACTTTTTATTCATGTTCATTATTTTTTTTTTGTTGTGTGACATGTTCATGTAACATTTGACAAGAAAAGCTTCGCGTAGGCTTTTGTAGAGGTATGATAAGACAGACTAACAAACTGAGTCATGACGTCAAAACTTAAATATCATCCGATATAAGACGACTAGACTGACCTTTTCATTCTTATCGTTAGTAGTTTCCAATAATAGTTAATTGTCGTAGTTTTAACCTGGTAAACATCCTTATACAGGGTGTTTGGTGCATCGTGTGCCAAATTGAAATGGTCGACTGAAGGGGTCATCCGCTAGCCTTTCAGACCCCTTAACACCCCTCATGCTCTGTGGATTTTTTTTTATCGACTTTTTATTGTTTTCCAAAAAAAAAGACCCAAATTTTACATTCAAATACAGATTTAAAAAGAAATATAAGGCGTAGACTCTGAATTTTAATTTTATTTCGATGTGTATTGTTTAAGAATACTTTTAAATACAAAATTAGTGATTTAGTCACCTACTTTTTTTTTTTAATTCACTCGCAAAGGTAAAACTTAAATTCAAGCTGTACATGTTACAGCTATTTATAAGGCTACAAAAAAAAAACCAAAAGCGACCGGGATCTTCCAATTCCCTCATTAATTCTCCAGTCTATCCTCTTTCTAATGATGTGCCATATGCCATAAAAGTATTTTAACAACTTTGTGAATTCGCTAGAATTGTGAATCAAGTCACATAAAACTACATTGCAAATTCTAATGAAAAAATATTTATTGCGGAACTGTTACTTGAGAAAGTGGTAAAATTTGTTTTCTCACTCTTTCACAGTAAAATCTATCTTCTATCTCTTTCTTGCATACCTTAAATCGGTTTGAACAAATCGCGCCGCCCGACCCGCCATTTTTTTAGTCGAGACATCACTGCCTCTGCTACCTAACGTGTGTGCTAGTTCACCATACTCCGCGATTCTTTTATTACTTTGTTATCGTTAAGTTTTGTTGGTTCTTGTTACATTTGTTTAATTTTTGTTGTTATTGTTAAACTTTGAGTTTTTTGTTATTGCAATGGCGACATTCTCTAACGAAGAATATGCGGACATCATGATGGCTTACGGAGCCGCTAATGGCGTCGCTCGTGCAGCGCAACGACTTTACCAGGAACGCTTTCCTGGTAGACGATTACCTGGCCGCAGAGTCTTCCAAGACACATACCGACGCATACGCGAGACTGGCAGTGTTACTTTTAATGAACCAAGGGGCCATATTGTGCGACATAATGTTGAAGTAGACGAGAGAATACTGGCACTTTTTGAGGAAGACCCTACAAGAAGCATTAGAAATGTGGCATCACATCTTGATATTTCAATATGGAAAGTGTGGAAAGTACTTCGTCAAAACAAAAAGCATCCATTCCACTATACTCCGGTGCAAGGTACGTAATTTTAAACTAACTTTAAACCCGTGCAAGCTTTGTTTGACCTTGCCTTTGTTTAGCAGGTAATGGGTATGGTATGGCGTCTCTTCCAGGTAGTGAATCTATTAGCACGAACAGCGGGTCCTTTCTTGTGCAATTACTTATTGCCCAAGAGAAATTTAAAAGAGTTTTTTGTTTGTTGCAGGTCTTGAGGGTGGCGACTTTGAGAGACGAGTGGCTTTTTGTTGGTTTCTTTTACACACGGATGTGGATGATCCTGATTTTTTAAAAAGAATACTGTGGACGGATGAATCCAAATTTACCAAGGATGGGATCCTCAATTTACACAATTTGCACCACTGGACAACGAAAACGCAAAACCCACGTGTTAAAAGACAGAAATCTTCTCAAAGAAGGTTTAGTGTAAACGTTTGGGCAGGAGTGATTGGGAATCAGGTAATTGGACCGCATTACCTGCCCGATAATCTCAATGGCGAAGACTACCTGGAATTCCTACAAAATGACCTGCCCGAATTAGTGACCGATGTGCCCGTATTTAATGAACGTGTGCCCATTGTATTTCAAAATGACGGCTGTCCCGCGCATTGGCGATTGACTGTGAGGGAATATCTCGACAATGTGTTCCCCAATGCATGGATTGGACGCGATGGCCCTATTCCATGGCCGCCACGTTCCCCAGATCTAACTCCGTTACACTTTTATGTCTGGGGACGTGCCAAAGAGTTGGTATATGCCACGGAGGTTCCAACTAGGGAGGTATTAGTCCAACGCATAGAAGCGGCATTCAATACTATTAAGGAGGAAATACGACTTCGTACAACAACTGTTGAAATACGAAACAGGTGTCGGGCCTGCATTCGCAACAGAGGCCAACAATTTGAGCAAGATTTGTAACAATGATTAATTAAATAAATGTTAATAATGCAATTTTGTTTTTTTATTTCAAGTAAATCCCACGAAAGATACAGATATGAGACACGAATTTACCTAACCATAAGAATGAGATAGCAGATTTATAGGTTTGACAGGTATCATTTAAGAGATTTTTTTTAAATCATAATTTTGAATATTAGCCTTAGGTGACTCGATTCACAATTCTAGCGAATTCACAAAGTTGTTAAAATACTTTTATGGCATGTGGCACATCATTAGAAAGAGGATAGACTGGAGAATTAATGAGGGAGTTGGAAGATCCCGGTCGCTTTTGATTTTTTTTTTGTAGCCTTATAAACAGCTGTAACATGTACAGCTTTAATTTAAGTTTTACCTTTGCGAGTGAATTAAAAAAGAACTAGGTGACTAATATCACTAATTTTGTATTTAAAAGTATTCTTAAACAATACACATCGAAATAAAATTAAAATTCAGAGTCTACGCCTTATATTTTTTTTAAAATCTGTATTTGAATGTAAAATTTGGGTCTTTTTTTTGGAAAACAATAAAAAGCCGATAAAAAAAAATCCACAGAGCATGAGGGGTGTTAAAGGGTCTGAAAGGCTAGCGGATGACTCCTTCAGTCGACCATTTCAATTTGGCACACGATGCACCAAACACCCTGTATATTCCGTGTCAGCAATCAACACAAAACACAATATTTCCGAATATCACTTTATTTCTCCGGAGGACCAGCACCCTTACGACAAAAAGCTAACCGCCTAAAACATCAATCGGCCGAGACTCAGATTCAAATTTAATTACCTATATCCACAAGCATCCCTTTTCACGTTGCGAATCTAATTAAAAAAAATAAACAAATTATAATTACGTGCAAAAAAACCGTGCAACATAAATCAAGTATTGCGTTGTATCATAAATATCATCTGATGCTGATATTAGATATCTCCCGTGGGTACGTGGGGATTCCGGCCGATTGGTTTCGATTCAGAATACATATATGCCTCCGATTGGCTGTAATTTCAATATGGCCGACGTTTGGTATGTACCTTTGTGGCTGTATTCAGATCGGGAACTTGAATAACGTATTGATTGCTTACTTAATGTTTTTTTAGTTTCAGATCAGTGAATAATTAAATAAACATTAGTAAAAAAAAAGTCAAAGTGTAAGAAATCATTAAGAGGCACCTAGACTGCAATTTTAAACGTCAAAATTTACAGAAAAGTGATTCTAATTGCTCCTTCCAAAAGGTAGTTTTGTATGGAGAAGAATGGGCAAGAAACTCCACTGTTACTCTTTTAAAATGTTTTATAATATTTTGTATAAATTAATTATATGTGAAGGCGATGCACCTTCAATAAAATTACTACATCATAGGTAAACAATTAAAATGATGCAATGACAGATAAATTAATTATGTGATAGATACATGGTGCTCACATATTTACAAATATGGTAAAAGTAAACTATTTCCATAAAAAATTAACAAGTAACAAGGTAGGTAAAGTAGTCCCATAATGTAAAATCAATCTCATAAAAATAATAAATTAAATCTACAACCAGTTTGAGTTTGTCTAGACTCTAAATTCACCTACATGGAGCAAAAAAGCCAATTATTTTTAAAAGTGGAGTTTCTTGCCGGCTCTTCTCCATAGGAAACGACCAATTGGAACCGTGCACCTAGCTTCTGACGTTTCATAAGTGCCCGTGTAGGTTTATGTGAAATAAAAATATTTTGATTTTGATTTGATTGAGGCTTAGTATCCTTCTACAATCTGTCATTTTGTCTTTCGTTTCTAACGATCTTTGTCTAGATCCTTTTTTATGTAGAAGGATTTCTACGGTGCGATGTCAAAAACGAAATGTCACTTTGTATAGAAAGAGCTTTGTCTTTTCTTAGTAGATATAGAAAGCGTCATGCTAAGCCTGCAGGACCAGCATGTTTTCAAGCATTCTTATCATGGATACAATCCTCTAATTTGTAATAAGCATTAGTTTTAAAAATAAGTGAATGGAAGCGTTCTCATTATGAGGAATTTATCTTACTTTGAACATAACCTGGACAAATAGCCCTATCGGCCTCATTGGTCTAATCAAAGTTGAAGTCAAATTTCGCGCCCTCTCGCCTCTAGTCGCCGCAGGAGACGCCCTGGGCGTCGGGAATCCCGGGTGAATTTCCGGCCACCGCAGGCGCGGGCTTGCGGACGGTGAGCGGTGAATGGGTAGCTCACCGTCCGGTAAGGACCAGGCCAGGGTCGACGGCGCGTGGTATTCCACGACATCTCTTTGAGGCGCGCGCCTCAAAGAGCTGTCGTCAGCACAAGTGTAGGGGTCCACTAGGGCTGGTGCCTGCCGGGGTCGCGGGAAGGTAGGGTTGCCGAGGCCCCTGGCAACACAGGCAACTGAAGGAATACGGGTGGTTTTTAGTCAGTAAGAGACTGACACACCCTCCCGCTCCGCCCAGAGTGGGAGAAGTTATTTGATGATATCCCAACAAAAAAAAAAAACAAAAAAAAGCGCTACTGTCTAGCAGAAGATCCTGGTTTCGATTCCCGGGTCGGACATAGGGTTATTGGTTTTTTCCATCAGGATTTTTTCAGTAGCAGCCTGGAGACCGGATTCGTGCCCAGATGATGGCAAGAGGCCCACCGGGGGCAGGGCGTAAACATAACTGGCAAAATGTGGCGTACTAATATTAGGTACACCTCTGCCGAACCCTTTGTGGATTACAGGCGTGACGTTCTGTTATGTATTATAACGATTGATTAATGAAAACCTTCATAAATATTCATACCGACTTTATTTCCACCATTATAACCAGCGGCTTACCGACTTTATATTCAGCGGGGTTATTGCGTAATACATACAGGTACTCGTAATAGGGTATTTTACTATATACGAGAAAAAATCTATAAATATATTATTGAGATAGTTTAGGCAAGAAGGAGTCGGAAAATGTTAGTTTTAGTTCATAAATTAGTTATGAAATTAGATGAAATTAGTTATTAGTTTTTATTAATTATTATTAACTACGTACTTATATTTATGTCAGACAATGAATCTTATTTTTCTGCTAACGAATCTACTGCCTCTTCAAGTGATGAAAGCTTTTGTTCATTCAGCGACACCCTTGGTGACTTTTTACAACACAATTTCATGGATAAGTCTAATCGGTTGGTGAATGTGTGTCACATTAACGCTCAAAGTGTTCCAAGTCACTACAGCGAGCTGTACGACGCGTTTAATAACAGCAACGTTCACGCTATCCTGATCTCCGAAACCTGGCTCAAACCGCATCTCTTGTCCACTACTTACCCTCTTACTGGTTTCGTTCTTATACGGAATGATCGGATTGATAAAGGTGGGGGTGGTGTGGCCATATACCTTCGCAGTGACTTTTCTTATAAAATACTTGCTACTTCCTCTTCACATTATTCTGCTTCTGCCGAGTTTATTTTCCTTGAATCGTGTGTCAAAGGAGCCAAAACCATTATTGGTGTTGTCTATTGTCCTCCTACTGTTGATTATTTCACTGAATTCGAATCAGTACTTGAATCTTTGGGTTCGGAGTATGCACATCACATTATCATGGGTGATTTCAACACAAACCTCCTTGCCCACAACTCCCCTCGATCCCGTAAGCTCGTCCATCTTATTGAGTCAGCTAGTCTGCACGTCTTGCCGCTCCAGCCTACTCATCATAACACTGTCGGCGATGATACCTGGCTCGATCTGATCCTTACTTCGAATCCTTCCCTCGTTTCCAACCATGGTCAACATGGCGCTCCTGGCTTTTCTCATCACGACATGATTTTCCTTTCATATATCCTGAAACCTCCCAAACCTAAACCCAAGGTTCTGTACAGGCGTTGTTTTGCGCAGATGAATGTCGAGAAGCTCAAGGGGGATACATCTGTGGTCGATTGGGAGCCTATGACGGAAGCCGCATCAGTTGACGACAAAGTTGCCATCTTCAATGATATTGTAGTAAACCTTTATAACATCCATGCTCCTGTCAGGAAAGTAAAGTTGAAACGCCCACCTGCGCCTTGGATGACAAGAGGGATACAGATATACAGATGGCAATGCGACGTAGGGACCGCGCGTTTCGTAAATTTAAGAGGGATCGTACTGCTGAGAACTGGACGTTATTCAAGGCTGCAAGAAATAGATGCAATCAGATGATACGCAATGCTAAACGCCGCCATATTCTGGATACTATCACTTCTTCCTCTTCTGCTGATATTTGGAAATTTCTTGGAATGCAAATCGCGACACTTAGACCTTCCTAGTTCAATTGATTTAGACGATCTCAACCGTCATTTCTCCACTGTTTCTACCATAGATCGTCTAACCAAGCAACAAACTTTGTCTTTAATATCTGGTCTAACGCGTCCTCGTATTAATCCCTTCAGTTTCATTCCAGTTGAACCGGGAGAGATCAGAAAGATCACTCTCTCTATCAAATCGAAAGCGGTGGGATGTGACAATATCACCCGTGGTATGGTCGTAACTATTCTGGATCATCTCCTACCCGCGATTACCCACATTGTAAATTTTTCCCTGTACACCGGAGTATTCCCTTCCCTGTGGCGCAAAGCCTATGTTCGTCCACTACCTAAAGTATCTAATCCCTCTATTCCTACCGACTTCCGTCCAATTTCTATACTTCCCTTCCTATCGAAAGTGCTCGAGGCCTGTGTCCACAAACAATTCTCCAATTTTGTTCATCGTAATTTACTAATTAGCCCATTTCAATCTGGGTTCAGGCCTGGGCATAGTACTGTTTGCGCTCTACTTAAAGTGACTGGCGATATAAGGGCAGGACTGGAGGAGACCAAAGTTACTACTCTAGTCTTGGTCGACTTCTCGAATGCCTTTAATACCGTCAGTCACGACATCCTGTTAGCTATTCTTTCCTATATTATGGTCTCTCCAGAAGCACTGGAATGGTTCTCCTCTTACCTTCAGGAACGCCAACAGGCCGTTCATGTTGGGGATTCTTCGTCATGCTGGTGTGATTTGGAGGCTGGCGTTCCTCAAGGCGGTATTCTTTCTCCTCTTCTATTTTCTATTTTTATTAATCTTATAACTTCTGAGCTTCAGTGTGCGTATCATCTGTATGCAGATGACTTGCAGTTGTACTGTCAAGGGAGGGTTGACGAAATACCTGACGCTATCGAAAAGTTAAATAGGGACTTGACAGCCATTAAAACCTGGTCTGATAAATTTGGTGTTGCAGTAAACCCTAACAAGTGTCAGGCGATCATCATTGGGAGTCATCGTAGTATTAGTAGGGTGGATGGTTCAACCTTGCCACCAGTTCTCTTCAATGGTATGATCGTTCCATTTAGTACTGACGTCAAAGACCTAGGCTTGCACATCGATTGTACCCTGAACTGGCGTACGCAAGTCACTAGGGTGAGCCAGAGGGTTACTGGAACGCTGCGGGCTCTATACCGACTAAAACATTTATTACCATCAAATACCAAGACAATGCTTGTGCAGTCCTTAATTTTCCCTATTATCGATTATGGTGATGTGTGCTACTACGACCTGAACGCGGATCTCCTCGACAAACTTGACCGTCTTCTCAATAACTGCATTCGATTCATTTTCAATCTGCGTAAATATGATCATGTCTCTGCGCATCGGTCGCTTCTAAAGTGGTTGCCCATACGTCAGCGCAGAGAGCAAAGGGCGCTGACCACATTGTTTTCATTTCTTGACTCGCCCTCTTCCCCTAGTTATCTGGCCCCCCACTTTCAGTACATTTGCGCAAACCACAGTAGAAACCTACGTTCATCACACAATCGTCTTCTTCAATGTCCCACTCACCGCACTGACTTCATTCACTCTTCCTTCTTCGTTCAGTCTATCTCTCTGTGGAATGCGCTCCCCCAGGAAATCAGGATGGCAACCAACCGATTATCCTTTAAAGTCAAAGTTCGCGAGCATATTCGTAAGAAGCTGGCAGTATCATCACAATGGTAATGTTTTCCCATTGTTTGTCTCATCTGTTTTAGTATATTCGTGTATTTATGTGTATTTATTAGGTCTTATATTTATGTATAATTAGGTATATATTTAAAGTTTTTAATAGGTATATGTATGTATATCCTTATATTTAAATAAATATTTATTCCATAGTTTTCGCTATTGCACCTACCACTGTTTGTCTCTGCATCACCCAAAGGTTGACTGTTAGAAAATGCCTACGGCATTAAGTCCGCTTCTGTACATTTGTGTGCTTAAAGTATTAAATAAATAAATAAATAAAATAACAAAATAAATTTTAAAATTCAATTCAAAGTTTTCGGTTTTTTAATCTGTTAAAAAACACCATAAAATAGTAGCCGCCATGTTATTACGTCATACGGCTATGTTAACAAAAACGTGTCCATTATCATACAAAGATTTGTTTTCATAGCCAAGTGACGTCATGACCACAGAGCAACATGGCGTCCACTGCGTACAGCGTTTTCGTCAACCTACGAGCGAAAGTGAAAATGTAAAATTTTAAATGCATTTTATGGCACTTATCGATTGAATAAAAATTTTGTGATTTTTTTTGGGGCATATTAGCACTATAGGATTTAATTAAGACACTTTTCAAAAATGGGTGTAAGACCCTATTATCAATTGATCGAAAAAGAACGCAATGGACTGTGAACTGTCAAAGTTAAACCCATTGGTTTAACTTTGACAGTTCACAGTCCATTGCGTTCTTTACGATGTCGAACAGACAAATTTTTCAAACCTATGAAGGAATGGATATTGCTAAATATCCTTCAAAACTCTCAGGTTGTGATTCAAACTGTGTTACGCAATTGATACGAATCAATCGAAAGTCAAATTCTTTGACAAAACAAATTAATTTTCAATTAAATATTACGAGTACTAGCCATATTTTTTCTAAAACTTTCTACTATACTGAGCCACGTGTCTGAACTCAAAATAGATGGCACATATTCCTACAAGGCCGGAAGGAGAACCTATGTGGGACTAACCACAATGTTGAAATTGTTCAATGTGCTATGACACTGTACAACGGCTCGTGTGCACTATCTCTACCGAACACTCCGCTATAAAAGTAGAGCTAGACGTAGGGTTGTCACTGCTAAGTTTCCTTTATTCCTTCCTTGGTTCCCGTACGTCGTTTTCGGGTGACCACTGCAAATCAGCGCTTTGCTGTGGGCCCCCCATAGCACAGCATCATGAGTGGAAGCCTACTTGTCACAGTCATGGCGTACAGTTGCCGACTATATGTATATTATTATGTTCTGTGTTCATAAGCATTTTATAGGAATCTATTTTTCTTTCTTTCTTTCTTTTATTCGGTGTATAATTTTTTTAGCAAACTAGTCGGTGATATTATTAAAATTTGTCATGCTTTCAAAAACAGTTACGTTTTTTGCTCTCTTTTTAAACATATATTTTTTCTTACTTTTTCTTTCTCTAGCTTCATCGACCGCTTTCGAATGGATAGTCCTACTTACACCGATCACCGGAAAGCAGCATTTTCGAAGTAATTCAAGATCGAGATAAACATCTCAGCTAATATATTATAAAAAAATAGTTTTGAGCGTTTCCGTTTCTCATCGTTATGCCTAAGTCATTATCATCATCTGCCTGCCTTTTCATCAGCTTCCAGTCTAACCAGATGTAACTGAATAACATAACTAAGTTTACCATAACTAACTTTTGAATTTCCTTACCTACCAAATTATGCACGGTAGAGGGTGTTATATCTCCTAAATTTAATCATTTGTTTATTATCATCGTGTCGCACAGTCAAGTATCGTATTCAATCACTGCTGAGGAATTTAAGTTTTATCTTATTCAATTTCATTTAGGTAAGTACACCAAGACATGTGACATCTACCAACCCGGACTGGGCTCGCGTGGTGGATAACGGTCCACTCCCTCTCACCAAGAGGAGGCCTGTGTCCCAGCAGTGGGAACATTATAGGCTGATTATACTAAGTACACCAAAATTACTCACATAATTGAAGGATCTTTTATAAGACAACGAATCCCGTTAGCATTCAAGTGCTTGTGAAATAGCAAAAAACAACTGCATTAGAATACATCATCATATTCCTGTTCTGTCCCAAGTTACTTGTGGTCGGCACAACACGTTGCTTCTCCCATTCTCCCCTGTCAACCGTCACGCTATCATTCACTCCCTTTTCTTTCATATTATTCCTCACACAATCCATCCCTCTTTTCTTTGGCCTTCCTCACCCTCTCCATCCATCAACATTTATATTCATCACGTGTGTTTTTCTTGCATACTTCTCAATTAGTCGTCACAGCCGCACAAGTCGATCAGCCAGGTTAAGCAACGCTTGCCGCTGTTGGCCCGTGAATGGGTGAGCGTCTTTACATACCAAGACCTCTCCGTGCCTTGGAAAGTACGTTAAGCCGTTGATCCCGGCTGGCATTCGTGGGTCTTTGAGAGTTGTTACGGGTCGTCAGAAGCCTAACAACCAGTTTTACCCAGTAACTGGGTTGTGGATGTCAGATAAGGAGTCGCTCAATGTAAAATACTGCAGCATCTGGTCTGGAAGCCGACCCCAACATAGTTAGGAAAAGGCTAGGCAGGTGATAACTTTTCCATTAGTTGTCACCTCAGTAGCCACTTCCAGCCATATTATCTTTGATACAGTCCGTCCATCGTATTTTTGGCCTTCCCCTACTCTTGTATCCATCTATATTCCTCCCTCCTCATCAGACACATTAAATTACCATATCTCAAATATAACGGTACTACAGTGCGACAGCCCTGAACGTTTAAAGGTCGTTTCGTTCTATTTTTGGACTCGTTTATAAGATGTCCGTTTTAGTGAAAAAAAAGGTACATTTATCGTGATTCTCTTTATTTTTGAGGCCTAATTCGATAACGTGGAAGTTATTGGTGAACTAAGTTTACGAAGCAAGTTACGTCTTCGGTGTTGTTGAAACAAAAGACTTTATCTTCTTTATTTCTTGAAATATGATTTTAGTTAACTAGAAGTAAGCAGGGTACTGAGAAGTAATACAGCCTATTGATTTACTGAGGTTTGACATAGGAATTATTTTCTATGCAAAAGCTGTAAGTAATTCACCATTTTTATTCCTCAAATAATAGTTATGTGACGACTGAGAAGTCGACCCTTAATTGACTAATAATTACATTGTTTTGAAAAGCTTTTTTGTGATTATTTTGTTTAATTTAATTTATATTACCTAAACGTTTTATTTTTATGAAAAACTGTAAACTTGACTTGCGATAGCAAGTTGCCAATAAAATACTATTGTCTGTGATTGAACGTTCCTTTGAATAAAAACTAATCCAATTGATGAATTTATCGCTTGTCTGATGATCAATTATTGTATCAAATATTGTTTCAGGAACACAGAAATGGCTTTTGAAACGGCTATTCCAATTACGTAACACATTTCCAATCGAAATAACTTTCATTTCCACAGTTCGAGTATTGGAAACACTGCTTTTAACCTGTTAAGCCCCGCGCGACACCGATTCGGAGTCAATCAATAGAAAATCAATTGTGTCTCATTAGCTGTCCTTGACCAATTAAAATATGCCTAATTGCTTAAAGTGCTAAGTGCTAAAAGTGTCGATATGAAAACTATTTAGACTGTCACTTACACTCTTAATAGTTTTCATATCGACACGGCTGTAACAAGATAGGGCTGGCAATATTGGTCGAATTAATATTACTTATGTCAGTCAATGGTGCAAATAACGAAGTCAAAGTCATTATTTCATTTTTTATTTTATTTTTGTTATTTCATTATTTTATTTCATTTCATTATCATTTATTTCAAGAATCCCGTTTAAAGGTAAGAAAATATAATTGATTCCAGTTGCCCCTTCCAAAAGGTAGTTTCGTAAGGAGAAGAGCGAGCAATAAACTCCACAGTTACTCTTACTTCACATAGGTAGGTACCTAATACCTATTTGTAAAATCCGCTACATCCCATACTGTTAAGCCAGTTGTCCAGTTTAAGCCCCCGTGGTCCTTACTTATCGACTAAAAGTCGAAAAACCAATCATAAACCGAAAAGTAACTATAGCAAAGTAAGTAAGGTATAAAATGGTCCACAACCGCGGAGCGCCGTAAAGTTGCCAACAACACCGCTTAGGCGTTCTGCATACAAAACTCAAACAAAGACAACTCCTGCCTGATAATTAAGGCGGGTTCACATACTGTGGTGTGGTGTGTCGTGATGTGACATGACATCATCTGATGGGTATGTAATCTATACAATAACTATTGGTAAATCATACTATTCTTGTATGTCGTGTCGTGTCGCGATTAGTGAAGGGAATATGACGCGGCACAGCACGTACAATGAACCAAACAAGCATTTTTGTTCAAAAAAAAAAACACTCTCCTCATTGGTGTGATCAGAGTGTCGCAACACACGAATCACAAGGCACCAAACTTAACATGTCTAATGTCTAATGTGGATCTTTGATTTGTAACTACAGCAGTGAAATGATTTCTCTAATAAAATGATGACATTTCACACCACTAAGTGTGGTCACTGAACATCACATCTACTTTCTGCGCCAAACCACACCATACACAATCTAAACCCGCCTTACACACGTCACGACACAAATACCCGACGCGTATGTGCGTCACGACGTTTATTGCGTCGCGAACTTGTTTCACCTAATCCACGTTAAAGGCACGGGTTCACAGAAGCGTTACTTATTTCACTTTAAATAAAGGTCCTACGCTAAGTAAGAGAGTGAGATACTCAAAGGGATGCAAATGTAAGGTGGAGGGGGGGGGGGGGGGGGTGAACCACGTAAGATGTAAACGTTCAGAGCACTCTTTATTGTAGTGGGTTTGCTTTTGATGAGAAGTAAAAAATACATAGATAAAAAATGTATTATAAAGTTACACAATAACACAGTATTGTGTAACTTTATAATACATTTTTTAACAGTATTGTGTAACTTTATTTAATTTTTTAACTTTACAGTGTCCGGTAGGAATAATATTTATGAAACTTGTGGCAAGTCAGTGACGAAAATGACCTTTAGATGAATAATTAAATGAGTTAGGAAAAATATTCGTTTCCTCTCAAAGTTAAATCTTTTTTAACTAAATTTGGTAGGTATTTCAACATAATCAGTTCCCACTGCTGGGCACAAGCCTTCCCTCTTCGAGAGGGAGTGGGCTGTAGTCTACCATGCTCGCCCAGTGCGGGTTGGTAGATGTCACATGCCTACGAATGTTTGGTTCTAGGATATGCCGGTTTCCTCACGATGTTTTCCTTCACCGTTTTGAGAGCAGTGGTGATGAAATTATTTACACAAAGTAAAGCGCCTGCCTGGACCCCTGCAATACCACGCGGAACAGATTCAAAAAAGAGATTATCCAAATCCTCCATCAATCGCCGGATACTGCTAACTCAGTAGTGCCAGTTTAGTCATACTCGTACTTACATACACACATCATCACACACATTTACAGCACCAACCGCACACATACACGCACGCACACACTTTAAATACTAATAATTATGTCACTCTCTGTATTTCTTATTTTCTTGTGTACTTCGTAATTGACTTAATGTTTAGATTACGTATGTCAGCTGTGAAGCTAGTTTATATTAAATAAAAAAAATAAAAGTCACGATAACGATGTCAAAGGAGACAGATAAAAATCGAGGAAGCTAAAAATTGTTCCCAGTATCTACGTTATAACAAATCCAGACTTTAACGAAACCTATTTTTGGGTACATTATCGTGTTTCTTGGCCCGCGGGTAATATCGCCAGTAATCATGTCGACAGTCATGTACGGTATATGTGTTTCTTTATTACAACCCACTGGCAATATAGCTACAGGGATTCTGTTGTAAAAATGAAGGTTCATTTTGGGAAAGATAATAAAACGTATTGTTGGAAGTTACGGGTTTGTTTTGTTAGTGAATATCTAAATTGTTTTGAGGAGGTTTAGCTTTCGTGTATTATGAATGTGAAAAGGGTAAATTCCAATGGATTTTATACGGTTTTTTTTTAATTATTAAGGTACAGTTTCAAGGTAGAATGTGAATCGGTAATATTTACCAGGTAAACTATAAAAGAGTACAGAATTAGCGTGTAATTATCTAGCTATGAGCAGGTACACCAGTGGTAACGGCGTTGGATTGGACGTCACGAAAGGAGTCTTAGATCTTCATTCCCCCCGCGGACCTGAGTTGGCCCACAAAGGCGGGTACCAGCCGGGGTTCGCGGAAGTCGCACAAGATCCCATGATCCCTAGTGCAAGTGTAGAAAAGGAACATCGGGGTGGTTTTTAGTCAGTAAGAGGCTGCCAGACCCCTCCGCCCGCCCCAGTGAAAAGGACATCCATGAGGATTTTCCATGCCGGAACAAAATAAAAATGTAACAAGGGCCGTGACTTAGGAGTTGTAGGTCGTATGTTGAACCCAGACTGGCGCTTTATACATAATCAGCCTATAATATTCCCAATGCTTGGACACATGCCTCCTCTCTGTGAGATGGAGTGGGCCGTAATCCACCACGCGGGCTCATTGCGGGTAGGTAGATGTCACATGTCTTCATGACAGGCGCTTTACTTTGTGTAAATTATTTTATTACCACTGCTCTCAAAATCGGTGAAGGAAAACGTGAAAAAACCGGCATGTCTTAGAACCAAACATTCGAAGACATGTGACATCTACCAACCCACACTGAGTCTGCATGGTGGACTACGGCCCACTCCCTCTCACAGAGAGGAGGCCTGTGTCCCAGCAGTGGAAACATTATAGGCTGATTATGCTATAATTATGCTTATCTAGCTTGATAGATTATCAAAAACTAATAGATACTAATCTATTAGTTTTAGACTTACCAAAGTAAGACCTGTTTACTCCTGCCGGGGTCGCGGGAAGGTACTTATGGGTCACCGAGGCCCCCGCAACACAGGCAACAGGAAGGAATACGGGTGGGTTTAAGTCAGTAAGAGTCTGACACACTCTCCCGCAGCCCAGAGCGGGAGAAATTATTTGATGATTTCCCACCCAAAAGAAAAGACCTGTTTACTAAAATGCTCATATAAATTTAGTTTTAATATTATTTGAGCCTTGATACTATAAAAAAGTACAAGCTGCCACCTCCGATTAAAGTAGTAACTTGAACATAAATGATAAGCCCACATATTTAGTGATAACATCTAGCGTCTAGCGGCTCCTTTGAGTCTATTCTGATGTAAGTTGGCTTCTGTTCTGCATGAGCTCACTACGTGACACGAATGTACAAGGTAAGAGAATAACGTGGGTGTGTAAGGTAAGGTTATTTTACTGAGTTATAGCTGTGGGATATTTTGTCTTAAGGTACGTAGAATGACGAGAGCCATGTTTAATACAAATTATTCTGAACCGATTTGCAGTAAAAGGACATAATTATCAGTGTCCAGATAAGGACTATCTACTAGTTATAATCGGAAATGGAACAGAATGTAGGTACATCTAATTTATGTGTTTTTATGTAAGACCTTGTTGTACATTATTTTATCCAAAATAAATATATTCATAATGTTTACTGAGTTAACTATCAAACAACAAGTTACCATGAGAATTTCATAAAATTATTTTCCTGATTATCTACGAAAACAAAACATCCCATGATAACAAGCCACATCGGTTTTTCCGGCAGTTTTACTGAATTAACTACCAAACGACAAATTACCAGGAGAATTTCATAAAATTACTTTCCTCAGTACATGTTCTATTATATGTAACCACAATGAATATTACCATTGAACGAAACGCGAAAACAAACAATCCCACAATAACAAGCCGCATCGGTTTTTCCGGCACTCGAAACAATATTACCAGTAAGTCAGAACTGAATATGGAACGCAATTAACTAAAGTACACGAACAATGATCTTCTTAGAACTAGAAAAAAACATTTCTGCGAAGTACTTAGGTAAATTGACTAGTAAGGTTTACATTTTTATGCTGGCGGATTTAGCGATGCGTTGGCGATAATCTACCTACTCTAAGCTAAAATAACATACGGATCTGGCAAAAAAGCGTAGCTATCATGATAAAAAACGCCTATGTCCACAGGCCTCCCCAAGCACCGTCACAGCAATGGTGTTTACCAATAGATCATTCCTTTATTTTATTGGCAACACAAGCTTTTACACGACGTCCGGCCCTGGTTCAGGCCATGGTACGGAGCGAGAGGGCATGGGCAGCCGTCACCTCCTTCTGCGAAGCAGTAATGCTCGCGAAGGAGGAGGCGGGACGGTTGAGGGAAAGGCAAGTTTCGCGCCCTCTCGCCCCTAGCCGCCGCAGGAGACGCCCAGGGCGTCGGGAATCCCGGGCGGATTTCCTGCCACCGTAGGCGCGGGCTTGCGGACGGTGAGCAATGGGTAGCTCACCGTCCGGTAAGGACCAGGCCCGGGTCGACGGCGCGTTGTATTCCACGCGCGCCTCAAAGAGATGTCGTCAGCACATAGTAGGGGTCCACTAGGGCCGATGCCTGCCGGGGTCGCGGGAAGGTACTTATGGGTCACCGAGGCCCCCGCAACACAGGCAACAAGAAGGAATACGGGTGTGTTTTAGTCAGTAAGAGTCTGACACACCCTTCCGCTCCGCCCAGAGCCGGAGAAGTTATTTGATGATTTCCCACCCTCAAAAAAAAAGAAGCTTTTACACGAAATAATTAAATCGAAAAACTTTCGATTTATGTCGCGCCAGGACTAAAATTCTTTAAGAATAAATGTCTTGCTTATTTCATATTAATCACTATAAAATGAACAGTGTAGCTAATGGACATAAATTACTTTAATGAAGTGCCTATAGATTAAACCAGAATTAATACACGCTTTGTACTCCTACAATTTTCAATACATTCAATCAGTATTAATCTGCCTAGCTTTTTCCAATATATATAGGAGTCTACTAGATCTACAAATGACAGCCGGAATAAACAGTTTAGCCGGCTTTCTGAGGCACGGACGGGTCTCAATATAAATGGATAGTAACCCATCTGCCGGGGTCGCGGGAAAGTCCGAAAGGAATACCGTGGCCCCTGGCAATACAGGCAATGGAAGGAACAGGGGTGGGTTTTAGTCAGTAAGAGTTTGACACACCCTCCCGCTCCGCCCACAATGGGAGAAATTATTTGATAAGTTCCCACCAAAAAAAAAATAAAAACCATGTATTCGACCAAGGCAAGCTTAGCTTAAGGCGCTGACAAGAGGCAAATGACCAAAATAGGCTTGTCTTAAGAAAAAAAATTGCCAAAATCCGTATAGTTTGTGGTAGCGCAAAAAATATATGTTAATTTTGAAAATATTTCTCAGAACTTGATTGTTACCAAAACACGTTTTGAAAAAAAATCTCGATACAAACTAACGTTAAACTAACCTCTTACCTGGAGTTCCAAACCAAAATATCTGTTTTAAATATCAACATACGTTACGTATTTAATTAATAACAAGAACGTCTTATTTGAATGCAGAACTTGGTTGTTTTTTATTTTCGATTACTCAACTCAATTTTAAGAAAATAGATAATTGCTTCATATTTTGCAATAAATTACAAGCGTTGTGTCATCGCGCTTCTCTTTCTTTTCTATGCAATCTGACAGTGACCGCGGTTTAGGTGTTGTCAGCGTCTTAACCTTCGATCGACTCCTGCGTTTGTTATTATTTAGCTACGAGCCCCTTACATCAGTATATACGGCTAAACATTTAGATTTTCTATCAGGAGTCCCTTTTAATACCCAAGGGCCACCCAAAAATACGTCAGGACTGTAATATCATAGCTCGGCATGACCCACGCATAGCACTATCATAAGCTATGATGACGTCAATCAGGGAAGTACCAATTTATCGGAAATGCGATAAAACCACTCAGCAGTGACTTAGGAACTGAGTGCCGTCGAGTAAGTGACATTTGACCAATAGTGCTCTCGACTTGTGTGTAATTGATTTCGTGGTATTATCATAAAAGCAACGTGTTTATGTTATGTTACTAAAAATCCTGCCGGGGTCACGTGGGAATTCGAAAGGCTTACCGAGGCCCCTGGTAACACAGGCAACGGAAGGAATTCGGGTGGGTTTTAGTCAGTAAGAGTCTGACACACCCTCCCGCTCCGCCCAGAGCGGGAGAAGTTATTTGATGATTTCCCATCCAAAAAAAAAAATGTTACTAAATATGTAGGTCGATTACCCAAAGGCTATGGATAGTGGGTAATTCTCACAATTTGTGTCCAACTTAAAGAGTCCATAATACCTCAAATTGCTTAGCATGATCCTCCGTTATATAAATACTACAGCATTTGTTTTGAAATAAATATTTGGTAAAATTGAGGATTATTGTTATATATTAGGTACGTTTGACGAAAACACGATTCCATAAAATTTTCTTGACAGAAAAACAATATGAAGTTCCCTCCAAACCGAACAATAAAACGCTAGTATTAAAAATACTTCAAATTAGATCATAAAACTTTGTATAATAACTGAACTAAATACCGCACATATGCTTTTTTTAGTACCGTTATTTTCACCGTAAAAATAAATTAAACTATCGGCGCCTTAGAGCCTTTTCCCTGCCGCCCTGCCTCGCTTGCTTGCGCGACCACGAGCAGAAGTATTCGAGCGACATAAGAAGTCAGGTGGCTATAAGGTATTTTGGACTCGAAGAGAGGTTATTAAAACGAGACAATTTTGAAGCCTTTCAAATTAGACCACAGCTATTCTACTTGGCCAATGTCTAGCAGAGGACTATATCAGGCTATAGGCTAATGATGACGATGAACGCTACCTGGTGAAAGGAAAAGCGGCTTGCTCGGAATTATTGGTATTCGGATATGTGAAAGATAATACTTAATTTTAATACAAGCAACACACTAACGACAGCCAGATACGAATCAATGGCCTCATCTAGTCCTAACGTAAAATGACGCGTAAAACTGTTACATGACCTACGAGTATTTACTAAAGCCGATATCAGACGCTTCACTTGAGCTAATGGTTCACTAGTGCATGTTCATTTTTGTTTCATTTCACGTTGCGAACAACAATTAATATACACTTAAAGTTATTTAAAACGGGATATTTAACAAATTTTTGTTTTTAAAAACATGGTTAATATCCTTTACTGCATTTTGTGGCACTATGCTGCTCATCATGCCGAAGATCCTCATCAAATCTTCACTAAACTTCTATGAGACCAATTTAAAGTTACTATCTTTCAAATAAAAAAATAGCCACCGAAATCGGATCTCATAAGGCGGAGATATCCAGTAGCCCCCCTTTTGGAGGAAGTACCCTCCAATCAAATATCCCCGACTACAAAAAAAATCTACAAAGTCGTAAAACCTGGATACTAGGTTTCGTCCAGATCGGTTTTAAAATACGACCTGGAGTACCAACAATCTGACAGAGGAAAGCAAATTTTACCACACAATTAGTTATTGTATACGACTAGACTAAAATACGAGGCATGCCTTTTAAGTTTTGTCGTTTGAAGAAAAAAACACAACTACTCGTAGAACCTTATAGTACTTTTTATTGTTTTTCAAGGTATTCACCACGTAGCTTAATACACTTTTCCATTCGCTCAAACCAGTTATTACAACATTTATTCCACTCTAAAGTGGGGGTGTTCAAAATGGCTGACTTGAAAGCGTTGACTGCTTCTTCACCGGACTGGAACCTTTGACCACGAAGACTTTTCTTAATTTTAGGAAATGTAAAGAAATCGTTAGGGCTTAGGTCAGGACTGTATGGAGGACGGTCAAAAATTTCTACTTTTTCCTGCTTCAAATACTCAATCGTTTGACGAGCGCTGTGTGAGCTTGCGTTGTCGTGGTGCAGGATGATGCGTCGCTTTGAGTTAGATTTTCCAAGTTCGGCGATGACTTGTGGTAAACAAACTGTGGTATACCACTCTGCGTTAACCGTTCTACGATCTTCAAGTGCAATAGTCGCAACAGGGCCGGTTTTTCCAACGAACGTGGCCACCATCTTCTTTGAAGTGCTTCGAGAACGAACAACTTTAGTCGGCTTTGGCTCGTCTTGAAATACTCAGATTGTAGATTGTTGTTTGGAATCAGGATCGTAGGCATAGATCCAAGATCCGTCACCACTGATGATATCGTAGACGTGATTTGACTCTCCTCGGTTGAACCTTTGCAGAGTTTTCTTACACCATCTGACGCGGGCCGCCTTTGGGATCGTCGGAAAGCAGATGCGGTATCCAACGGCAAACTAGCTTTCTCACACCAAGCGCTTCATGCAAGATCTTCTGAATGGTTGTCCCTGAGATGCCTAATAGAGCCTCTATCTCTCGATACGTCACATGACGATCTTCGAGAATTAGTTGTTTCACAGCAATGATGTTATCTTCAGTGAAGGCGGATTTTGGGCATGATTCGCGAGATTTGTCACTAACACTAGTATGTCCAAGCTGGAATTCAAAATACCAGCGTTCGACAGTCCGCAGACATGGGGCTTCGTCACTGAATACAGATGTTAGCTCTTCAAAACACTGAAGCCGTGTCAGGCCTCTTCTAAAGTTGTACAAAATTATTGTACGAACATTTTCCTTAGAGAGATTTATTTTCGTACGTAACCTGACAGATTCCAATCGACGCTGTAACTAAACAATAGCATTAATCCTAATACTTTCAACTGTTTTGAGATTCAAAATTTAAACACATTCGAATATAGAACAGTTCCAAATTCAAAATTGCCGGGAAATATGGAAACGACAGAACTTAAAAGGCATGCCTCGTAATAAAGACATCAAAAGTGATGACATAATTAGTCATATAGCGAATAATTACATTATATCCTTGCCGGGAACTATCTGCAATCGAAATCGTTCGCTAATTCGATCATACAGGCGCCTAATTGTTGCGGTGAAATTACTAGCTAAAGGGTGGTTCACAGTAGTTATACCAACAATGTAGTTTGTGTATTTATTAAAGACTAGCTGCGCCCCACGATTTCACCCGTATGTCTCGATCCCGTAGGAATATCGGTATAACAAGTATTTTATGTCCTAACCCAGGTCATGGTCTACCCGTGTACCAAATTACATCCAAATCCGTTCATCCGTTTTAGCGTGAAAGCGTAACAAACAAAACAAACTCAATTTAGCATTTAAAACTATTAGTTAGCGATTTAGTTTTTGGCGTATTGATCAAGCAGAAAACTAAACGAACCTAATTTTGGTTTCCTTTTCTCATGATGCATCTTTTTCAAGAAATATTTTACTGTTAAGAGAAGGTAGGTTTTATTTTGTCTGTATTGTTTGTGCAAACCCAAAAAACTGTCTGCTCACAAAATTGAATGTCTTGAGACGCTGACAACAGTTAACGCGGTCACAGTCGGACTGCATAGAAAAGAAAGATAAGCGCGATGACACAATACTTTTAATATATTGCAAACTATGAAGCAATTATCTATTTACTAATAAATGAGTTGAGTAGTCGAAAATAAAAATTCTATATCTAATAAGACGTTCTTGTTATTAATTAAATACGTTACGTATGTTGATATTAAGTTTGTATCGCACTCGCCTCCACAGAGTAGGCAACTCGTTCATGGGTCAATGTATACGCTTTTATAACAAACTTCCCATTGCTATTCGAAATTTACCCTTTAAACGATTTAAAAGCTGTATTAAAACCAAACTTTGTAAAAAAGGGTACTATAAAATTTCAGATTATTTAGCAGACAAAAAAGCTTGGGATTGAGCTGCTCGCTCTGATAAGCCTTGTGCTAAAACCATAAAACTTGACATTTAAATTATGCAAAATCATCATTATGTACAACTATATATACATATTGACATTGATGAATAGTATAAGCAAAATTAAGTGAATATTTATGTACCTTGAAAAGTATTATATTACTTTAATTATTGTGAATGTGAGCACTATGTGGGTCATTTTTATTTATTTCTTGTTTTTTTTTTTCTCTTAGTTTTAATGATGGTCTGGCATTTTGAGTACTTTATGCGGCCAACCCAATTGTCCTTTCCTTGGTATTGTTCGTCGAGTCGTTGAGCTCCTTAAGTTTTGAGTTGAGCTACACGATTACTGACAAATGCTTGCACTGACTGGACAGGTCCACTCAAATTTGTGTGGTTCTTTCCTCAAAAGACCATTTCAGACATGGATCTACATGGTCCTCACATGATCTGACCAAGATTATGTTTGGACTTTAAAAGAGACTTTGACCCTTGAGTTTGTTTCGCCATATCTTCTCAGGGTTAGTCAGATAGGAAATGTCGACTCCATCTAGCTTATTTTTTAATATGACGTGTAAAAGTGATTCTCATATCCTATTTACAGAAAAAACAATTTCATTTCATTTCATCGAGACTTTTTTTTCAAAACGTGTTTTGGCAACAACCAAGTTATGTCAAATATGTTCAAGATTAACATAACATTAATTATATATTTTTTCGCTACAACAAACAATATAGATTTGCTATTTTTTTGTTTTAAGACAAGCCTACTTATATAGTTTGCCTCTTGTTAGCGCCTTAATGAGTTGTAAGCATAGCTTAATACTTATCAATCGGTAGGATACAGTAATCCAGGGTTATATTTATGAGTATAGAAGTACTTAGTGAAATTATTTTTCAATACAATGATCAAACCCTTAGTATGGATAACGTGGTAAAAATCAACATAATCACAAGCAAGTGCTTTACGCACCAGTAAGTACAAGCAATAATGAGCCAACTGCATTAATAGGCGCATTGTAACGACGCAAAAACTTAGGTTTCAACACCAGACGACGAGCATTCTTCATTACTGTGCATAGAGCATGTTTTTTTTTTATTCATTCCGGCCTATTTTAAGAATTATAACTTTAATTTATAGGTGTACTAGCGACCCCCACCCTGCTTCGCACAGGTGCAATGTACTGATGTGGTGACATGTCAAAACATCGAGATTTCTGTGCTACACAAACAATTTTTTTATTTCAACAAAAAGTCAACGTGTGCGATTTTATTGCTCTCAAGTGTATATATACCTAATTATACATAAATATAAGACCTAATAAATACACATAAATACACGAATAAACTAAAACAAATAAGACAAACAATGTTATCGGGTGTTTCTGTTAGAAAGTTCTCAGTAGAATTAATTCCCCGTTGATGGCAATAGGCTCAACCCCTCTACCATGTGATATTTAACATAACTGTCCAAAAGGGGCTGTCCTGAATTGCTCTGACTGTAATTACGTATAACACGGAATTTTAACTCGCCAAATGCGGGTGTTCCAAACACCTGTGCCTATACTTTCAAGAAAAACAGGCGTGATGTTACGTTATAATATTACATTGCCAAACTTAGCCCGGTAATAACGCTAGAACAACTAGAACAAACAGACAGAAGTGAACTAATAGTTTGAACGGCGCAGGTGTTGGAACTGAAAACAAATCGATATAGCAAACGTTCTTATTCTACTTATCCTTTATTACAAAAAGGTTTCAGAACTATTTTTAGAAATGCTATTCATGACAATGAATTGGAAAATACATCTTAAAGGAAGACATAAGTTAACATATTATATAATATGTAGACTTAGCACGAACTCGCGGAGTAAACGTTAACGTAAATTCAAACGATTGAAAACACTCGTTTCATATACAATATTTACTTCGTTTCAAGACTTTTGTCATATCTGTGGGTGATGCTAATTGTGCTTGTTGCCAAAATTTTAATCGAAATGCTATAAAATAGTTATTTTTAGGGTCCCGTACCTCATAAAGAAAAAAGTAACCCTTATAGGATCACTCGTGTCTGTCTGTCTGTTCATCCGTCACAGCCCATTTTGCTCCGAATATACTGTATGACTGTGTCTGTCTGTCTGTTCGTTTGTCACGACCCATTTTGCTCCGAATCTAGTGTATGTCATATCAAATGAAAGGACTTGTTGTGAGGGTCGCAAATATGTTTTTATAATTTTAAAATGAATAATTTTAAGTTATTTACGAAAATTTATGAAAGTTGACCCCTCCCCCGTCATCTCCGAAACTACTTTTATCTGACCAAGATTATGTCTGGACTTTAAAAGAGACTGTGACCTCTGAGTTTGTTTCGGCCTTTCTTCTCAGAGTAGTCAGATAGGAAACGCCGACCTCATCTAGTTTTTTTTCTAAATATGATTGGCGAGTAAAAGTGTTTTTACAAACCTACTTACAGAAAATAAAATCATTTCATTTCATCATTTCATTACTAAGCCTAAAAAAATACAGAAAATATATAATATTTTTTTTTTTTAACTTTTAGATAACAGGAAACCGTATAAATAAGTCTATGGTGTTAAAATAACATGGTAAAACTCTCAATATTGTGCGTACAAACTTACATTTGCAGTTGGAGTGTATGGGAGAACATGTTTTCCAACGACAATGTTAAGTTTCTTCTTAGGATAAAACATGGTAGATAACATATTCATTGTACGGAACCCTCACCACGCGACTTCAACACGCACTTGTCCGGTATTTGGATTCAAAATCATCGTTCTAATTCACGCTACGTTGACATCGCGCGGTCGTGCAGGGGTCTAAGTCTTCTGAAGCGTAGATTGTTCCTGATGACCAAATAAGAACCTAACCACGAAGTATAGTCGTGGTAGAAAAGCATGCATGGAACATAAGTTCCATGCATGCTTTTCTACCACTAATAATTAAGGTTGGGTAAAGGTATAAATCTTTACCCAACCTTAATTTCCAGTCGGTGGCCGGGCAGAAGATGAATTCACTATCTTATGTCCCTATCAGAGTTCTACTTTCCTTTGCTATCCGGTGGACGAAAAAGAGGTAAAATTGAAGGTTACCTTGCTTACCGAGGTATGCTTAATGAGGAAACCGGCATATCCTAGAACCAAAAATTCGAAGGCATGTGACATCTACCAACCGCACTGAGATCGCGTGGTGGATTACGGCCCACTCCCTCTCACAGAGAGGAGGCCTGTGTCCCAGCAGTGGGAACATTATAGGCTTATTATGAATGCTTACCCAAAGTTTATATTTTTTTTATTTTTTTGTAAACGTTTACCAGTTTTTCCACCCACCCTCAAAACTTCTCGCCCATAATCACGAATACATGGAAACAGTTTGTTAATCATTCGCCGGGACGTAGTTATACCGCGATGAATAGAAAATTAAGTGATTACATTAGCTAATTTGCGTACCGCCCGCGTTTGAATAATCCATAACTTGGTGTTTGGCGTCTGTTCACTGATTTATAGGCAGTTTAGTGGGAATGTTCTAAATGGATGTGGTTGATTGTTTGTATTTGTCTCTTCAACTAGAAATAGATTGGAGGACAAGAACTGTGAAAATTGAGAATCGTCTTAAAGCTACGGAATCTTGAAGAACAATGTTGCTTAAAAATAATATAGCAGATGGCATTATTAAAGATGTAGAAGATTTATTAATACAAAGAAAGTTGACGTTGAGATAACTGCTGAAACAAATTAGTTTAAGAAACAAGGACTTATAGTTAAAAGCAATTCAGAAAGAGGTACAGAAAGTAGTTGTTTTTTTAAGTACTACAAATACAAATAAACATACACGCGTTTATCAGTCTGATCATCACACACTCAATATCCCTGAATCATAACAACGAAGACAGGTTCGTGTACACGTGCTTTTCAAACTCCATACCTTTCCTTTGAAACAATTTATCAAATGATTTGATTATAATAATTATCCTTAAGGCGCTGACAAGACCCAATTGACCAAAATAGGCTTCGCTTAAGAAAAAATATTGCCAAATCTGTATAGTTTGTGGTAGCGGAAAAAATATATGTCAATTTTGAACACATTTCCCAGAACTTGGTTGTTACCAAAACATGTTTTGAAAACAAAATCTCGATACAAACTAACGTTAAACTAACCTCTTACTTTGAGTTCTAATGCAAAATATCTGTATCAAATATCAACATACGTTACGTATTTAATTAATAACAAGAACGTCTTATTTGAATGCAAAACTTGGTTGTTTTTTTTATTTTCGATTACTCAACTCAATTTTGAGTAAACAGATAATTACTTCATATTTTGCAATAAATTGCAAGCGTTGTGTCATCGCGCTTCTCTTTCTTTTCTATGGAATTTGCCAGTGACCGCGGTTTAGGTGTTGTCAGCGTTTTAATAAACACTTAATTTCGAGAGTTGAATCACACCCTCTTAAACTTTCGGGAGTACCTACTCTAAGATTATAAAACACTTGACTTCAAGAACCTTGTCGTTAAGTCGAAGAGCACTTGTAGATGAAATAGAGAGCTATTTCAAAGATACAATGAGGAAAATTGTGAAAGAAGATACATATAGCAGAAGGTACACTAATTCATAAGAGATCTAAATTAAAAAAAAAAGAGTTTCAAACAAACTAGATTGTAGTGATGGCCGACTATGACTGACTAAACTATTGAATATATTTGACTGAATTTTCGAATATGCAAACTGAGAACGTCACTCACAGATATATACGCAGTTTAATTTTCTGTCGTATTGTCGTCTTCACTTTGTATATCATATATTTTTTCACGAAACTACTCAAGTAGGACAAAATTCACATACAGACCTACCAAATGATTTTTAATCAAAATCACTGTATGCACGGAAACCTCTAATAATTTCCTTAATTCCAAAATGGCCTTTAATCATGAACTTCAAAGCCGAGATCTACTTAGTCCTTTTGCCACAAACAGCGGACGTGATATGAAATCGATTAAAACCATCTTGGATACGTGATAAGGACGGGAAAGGAATACTGGCAGTATGCGTTAGTAAAATTGCCGAAATACTTACCAAATAAAAATATTATGGTTCGTTTCTTTAATAATTTCTAGAACAGTAGTCCAGTGGAGCAGACGAGTCCTGGAGTGGAGACCGCGCAACCCCCCAGCTAGATGCGGAAGGTGGAGGACAGGATGTTGTGGCGAAGCCTGGGAGAGGCCTATGTCCAGCAGTGGACTGCGATAGGTTGAGTTGATAGTCACTAGCACTGCCATATAATAAATAATATGCTCTTAAAGTTATCAAAACTCTACAAACAGATGGTACATAGGATACGGACACAATGATGCAAAACTTACTGAAAGTAGGTAAAATATAGGAACTCGCCATCGCGATGTTCGCATCTTATTAATTGCTTGATATCATTAAGGTAACGCTAGTAACTCATGATCAACATGGCATTATGACAGGAGTACTCATAATTTTATTCTAGAATCATAAATTCTGCATAAAACGTGACCTGTTCTAATCAATTGATCATGTTCAGAAAAAAGCTACTTATTTTCCTTGAGTAGTCGCTTCATGTTTTTCGCTAATGAGAATGACTAAGAAAATGCTTAACGTGTAGCCTTTTTTATTTTACGCTGTTTAGAAAGAAATTCTGCAACGAACTCTCAAAGGTTTCTCTTTTAATCCAGAATTTTATGAATCTTAACAATTTCTGAAGTCTAAAATCTAGTCCTTAGAGGGAACAGTAAATCAACAAGCATGTAAACAATTTTTTTTTTCACTAACTATTTAAGCTTCATCATTTTTTTTTTAGTTTGTGGTAGCGGTAAAATATAGTTAATTTTGAAAATATTTTTCAATACTTGGTTTTTAGCAAAACACGTTTTTCAATACTTGGTTTTTAGCAACACACGTCACAGCAAAACACTCGATACAAATGAACGGTATACTAATATTTTACCTTGAGTTCCAATCTAAAGTATCTCTATTAAATATCAACGTACGTAACGTACTTAATTAATAAGAAGAACATCTTCTTTGAATGCAGAACTTGGTTGTTTTTTACTTTCGATTACTCAAGTAAATTTTGAGTAAATAGATAATTGCTTCATATTTTGCAATAAATTACAAGCGTTGTGTCATCGCGCTTCTCTTTCTTTTCTATGCAGTCTGACAGTAACCGCGGTTCAGCTGTTGTCAGCGTCTTAACTCAATCGTGTAAGCTGTTGATTAATTATAATTACTCCTCCAATAATGCTAATTGCTATATTATTCCATCGGTGGTTCGGCAGGATGGGAAAGCGAAGGTTGGCAAGACCGACGTTCTAACTCTTCTGTTTAAACTAAACCTAGATTTATGTCCTAACCAGCTGTTGCTCGCGGCTTCACTCGCATGGAGGTCGGAAATTATCCCACGGGAACGTACTACCGGGATAAAAAGTCCTATGTCCTAATCCAGGTCATCGTCTACCCGTGTGCCAAATTTCATCCGAATCCGTTCAGCCGTTTTAGCGTAAAAGCGTAGCAAACAAACAAACTCACTTTCGCATTTATAATAGTTAAGATAGGATTATTATTCGAATTTATTTGTATATACTTTTTTGGACACCAAATTATACATTACGAAAAGAAAAAAATATACACATTCATTCTGAGGCTTTCCTGATGTGATTATAAGCTCCGCTTTATTTGATCTTCATACTTCCTAGGCCGAGTATTCCGATTGCCTTCTCTTTTTTCAACAATTTCTCTGGTCTCTTGCTGACGTTTCTTTTAAGGGGATCTTACTTGTAAAATGCGTTTTGCAATGTTAGTATATTTTTGGGGAAAATCAACAACTACTACAAAGTGTTAATATCACAGTCAATCGGCATTATTATAGATCAGACTTTTTATCATTAAATATCCCTTTCAATGGATCTGGACTGAAACTCAGCACTTTTAGCCCATCAAAATGACATAAAACAGCTGGCGTTTTGGGGTCAGCACTTCCTAGTACTTTATTCAGTGGAAATAAACTAACATAGTAAAGATTATCTTCCCTGTAAAAACATGTATTTTTCTAACAAGCATTACAAATAACACTTAGCTTCTATCATTTCCATCATAGAAATTCCTTGAAATCTTACATAACTACCTTCTGTACGGCCATACGTACGCAAATGCACAGCATTGCATGTCCCGGGCAATAAAACAAAGGCGACCATTACAATTGTTGCAACAAAAACGTAATTATGAACTATTATAGTATCGCGGAATCGTACGTTTAATTACGTGCCCCCATGAATGTACGTTCTTGCTTATAATTTTATTTTGTTTGTAGTTCTTTTCAGTATTACATTTTGATGCTTTTTGTTTATTTTGAAACTGACATAATGAACCCAGCGAAATGGAATAGGTGAATCGAATGGTGAAACGAATAATTTATTGACTGTTCTGGAATTAAAACATCTTATCAAAGCCTCAACGGAATATTCACAATTTCTACCTAAAAGTAAGATGTAAGAAGTTACAAGTATGATGCATTTTCCTAAAGTAAACAAATCGTTATTTCGATCATCGAACAATTCGTAATTCCTTCATGTCAAAATCCAAATAGCACACCTGTAGGCACACCTGTTAAGCCCCACGCGACACCGATTCGGAGTCAAAAAATAGAAAATCAATTGAGTCTCATTAACTGTCCTTGACCAATTAAATATTATTCAACCAGTTTCAATTATAGGTAGTAGGTTAGTCCAACCACAAATCAATCCATTTAATTAATTAAAGAGTCAACAATGCCATTCATTTACAATTAACGTGAAATGTTTCTAAGCAAACACTTCATTCGTGGCATGTTCAAATAATCGAAAACCTCATAAGGACCATGAAGGTAATATTCAAATCAATTCTGAGCAACTTTTTAATTACAGAATAAACATTTTGACCCATGACTGGTTAGGACATCGAATATTTGTAGAGATGAGTCGTCGGGTTATTTAGACCTATGTAATTGGTTTCTAGGTGCTATATCCAGGCGTTCATTGGTTACCAATTAGAATTACTGTCAAGATATGTAAGTTGAAAGGTATTATAAGGTTACGCTGGAATGTTTGACTGTGTATCTAGAAACTGGTTTTTCTTGAATACTATTAATGCCTTATCGACTCATATTTAGCATTTCATAGATTAGCGCAGACGACCCTTTGATCCCATAGACGTAAAACTGTCTATTATTGGATGCAGCCACTGGGTGACAGTGGATAGCAGCAACATAAATAATATTATGAGGTATTCCAAGCTGAAAATCAAACTGTGAAAAACACAACTTGAATTCTAAAGTGGGTGTTCCCCAGGGCTCAATCCTAGGCCTATGTTTAGTTAATGGCCTATACTTTTAGTAAGAAGTTACCACTATCCCACAAGGCAAAGATCACCTTTTTACTTAAATAACTTCAGAAAGTAGATTTACAGTATTGTTTATAAGTAACGTATGCATACATTTATGACCATCCCATGAGCTCCTTTAGTGTCTTCAAGTTGACTAAGCTAATACAATTTCATCAGAGAAGAAGACCGCTTTCATAATCTCAGTTCATCTCAAAATATTCCGCGCAGGCGTTTCCTTAAAGCCGTAAACATTAAACAAAGAGCCGCGAACGTTCAGGGCTGTACCATAAACTATTTGCTTTTTTGTAGTAGTGAAATTGTTTGTTTGGATCGAAAGGGCGTAATTCTCGTCATTATCATATTCTGTGAGTCAGCAATAATTTCTTTGTCGGAAAAGAACATGACATCACCAAGACCTCTCAATAGTATGTGGTTTTTAATAGGTCACCCAACGCCATATTCTGAGAAGTTTATGGAACCCATAACAACAACTTTCTTTTAAATAGTATAAAACAAAAACACCAGCTTTTAATTTCCGTTTGTACTTTTGATTTAGTTTATATGTGCAGTCACGAGCATAATACACTTACGCAAAATTCAAACGCGATTTTCTAGTGAAATAACGGTTATGGTATTTTTACGGTTTCATTATAGAATATACGATGTTCGTAACACAATCAATACTTTAGGAGATAATCGCTTTTTAATCTCAGATGAGAGTAATGTATATTTTATGCTCGTGGCTGTACAAACTAGAATACATCAAAAATCAAAATAGATAATACATAAAGATACTCGTAGAAGAGCACCGAGGTACCATCTACTACTTATTTTATTAACCGACTTTCAAAAAGGAGGACGTTACATGTTCGCCTATGGTTTTTTTTTATTTGTCAGCTTAGGAGAGGCCAACTCTTTTCTGGGCAATAAACTTTGCAAATACATATGAGTGTGTAGATTTCTGCATTTTAGATGTAAATTAGTTTATGCAGAAATTCTCGCCAGTCTAGCCTCATAGTCTAACACGAGTCTCGCATAGCTTAAGGCAGCGCCCCTACAGCTCTATTCCGATCACGCGATGTACAGCGGCAGTCTCAATACAGCGAGACACGTCTTAATATGCGCAGTCGCAACTTATTACTATAGCAGCGATTAAAGGAGATTTATATGACGTAAGTGCGTCGTACTTAGAAATACGAAGATTTGATTGGGAGATCGTGATTGAGGGATGTTGTGAAATCCGAGATTTTGGCATGGGAGTTTAATTAAATCGACTTTTCTATGGACTCTGCTGTAATAATGCACCCTTTTAGCATTAACATAACATCACGCCTTGTTTTCCCGTAGGGTTGGGCAGAGGTGTACCTGTAGTAGGTACACCCACATTTCGCCAGTTATGTTTTTTTAAGTCCCATGTAATAGGGGGCGAGCCTATTGCCATCAACCGGGCACAAATTTTTTTTTTTTTTTTGGGTGGGAAATCATCAAATAACTTCTCCCGCTCTGGGCGGAGCGGGAGGGTGTGTCAGACTCTTACTGACTAAAACCCACCCGTATTCCTTCCTGTTGCCTGTGTTGCGGGGGCCTCGGTGACCCATAAGTACCTTCCCGCGACCCCGGCAGGCATCGGCCCTAGTGGACCCCTACTTTGTGCTGACGACATCTCTTTGAGGCGCGCGTGGAATACGACGCGCCGTCGACCCGGGCCTGGTCCTTACCGGACGGTGAGCTACCCATTGCTCACCGTTCGCAAGCCCGCGCCTACGGTGGCTGGAAATCCGCCCGAGATTCCCGACGCCCTGGGCGTCTTCTGCGGCGGCTAGGGGCGAGAGAGCGCGAAACGTGCCTTTCCCTCAACCGTCTCGCCTCCTCCTTCGCGAGCATTACTGCTTCGCAGAAGGAGGTGACGGCTGCCGATGCCCTCTCGCTCCGTACCATAGCCTGAACCAGGGCCGGACGCGAGAGATCTCTGCCGCCGATCGCCTCCACGAGCACACGGTGGTGCTCTGCCCAAGCCGGGCAGACCTCCACCGTATGCTCCACCGTGTCCTCCGGGCGATCCACACAGTGGTGACACCCGGACGTTTCCTCCCGCCTTATCCGACAAAGGAACCTCCCGAAGCTGCCGTGTCCGGTGAGGACCTGCGTCAGGCGGAAGGTGAGGACGCCGTGGCGCCTCTCCAGCCACTCCTCAAAGAGGGGACTTATCGCCGCAATCGTGGCGTGCCCAGCACTGGGTTGCGACAACCGTACTTTCCATGACGCCATGAGATCCCGCCGGAGCTTGTCCGCTGTGCCGCGATTTCTCGCGGCAGCGGACTAAAGCCCCGGCGTTTCGCCTCCTCGCGCCACTCCCATACGTGCGCGAGGGCTTTTGCCTCCAGATCCCATGGCGGCAATCCAGCAAGGAGGCTCGCTGCCTCACAGGAGACCGTGCGGTATCCTCGGACCATCCGGAACCTGTCCCATGCCTTAAACGGCAATCAACGGGCAATCACCTCAATTGCATTGTAATTTTGACCTGACGATATTAATATTTCTTCACTGCTGCATATTAAATATTGGCAAGTAAGTCTTTAATCGAATCTCAGTAAATTCTCAGAATTGGTTAGTGAGGAGAATGTAAACGTACGAGTATCTAACCAAATGATATTGGTTTATACCTAGACAGTTGTTTGTTTTCGTTGTTGTTTTGTTTTTTTTGAGGGCTTGTGGCTTAGTTATACCAGCCGCACGGGTCGATCAGTCAGGATATGCTACTCTTGCCGCGGTTGATCCGTGGATGGGTGACCATCTTTACATACCAAGACCCCTCCGTGCTTCGGAAAGCACCGTTAAGCCCCCGGCTATTATTTGTACATCTTTGACAGTCGTTACAGGTAGTCAGAGGAAGACGGCCCTAGCGGACCCCCTCAGTTGTGCTGACTTCTCTCTGAGACGCGCGTGGAACACAACGCGCCGTCGACCCGGGCCTGGTCCTTACCGGACGGTGAGCTACACATTGCTCACCGTCCGCAAGCCCGCGCCTACGGTGGCTGGGAATCGGTCTGGGATTCCCGAACTTTGCCCGACCTGGGAAGTGAACCTAGGACCTCATGCTCTGCGGTAGCGCGTGCAACCACTAGACCAACGAGGCAGTTAATTAGTATTTATCTCATCGTAATTTAACTTTAAACCCATGAGTAACTATTTAATATCTAGGCTTTAATTACTATTATTTACAGCCACAGCGTTGATCAGTTAAATTAGCATCTTGTTAGACGGAAAACTTTGAAGGAAAATGGTACTCTCATCCTTTTAATATTCTCGCAGAAATGTTGATATTATGTTAAAGATTGCTAACGATGATTGATAATGTAATTTTCTTTGATGTTTTAATCTGGACCTACAATTTGAATAGGTAGGTAATAAGGTAAAAGAGAGTCGTATCGACAACCACCTCGTTTTTGGCTATTCTTAACCTGAAAAGAGATCATTATACTTATCATTATGTGTTCCTAAAGTACAATGATCCCTTTTAACTTTTACAAGCCATAAATCGTGAAAAACATCAGCTATTCCATGCATTTTCTCGATTTATGTGAACACAAATGTATGATATCAGCTGATTTATTATTTCTCTTAAGCTTGTTCTTGAGGAATATGTCGTGAGGTGTATACAAATACAAATAGTTTATTTTCTTTAGCAAGTTATGTACATAGCTAGTGATAAAAGTGTCCGTTGAAGCAAATGCCTACATTAGGACATTCTACTCTTCCGCAACTTAGTTTTATGCAATGTTCATTCACATATAAAAAATTTGCATCTACCATTTACATAATTTTAAGAAAGTAAGTAAATACAAAAGAGAGAGAGAGAGAATTATAGAATACTAATTTATTTTACATCAACCTATTCAAATGAGTATGTGTTTTGTACACACACTCATTTGAATACACGTACACACCCCAGACACACATATCCAACTCACATTTATAACAAGGTGGAGATGTCGGGGCTGCCCAACCTCCATAGTGATGACGAACTGACTGGCTGACTAGAATACTGACATGACGAATGACAAGCACAAAGAAAAGGAAGAAGAATTGAAACAGACGAAAAATATAGAAATATATTAAATTATAATTAAATAATCGCGATCCTTTTAAAACTAAAGAAGACAAGACCGTTCAAGTACATGTTATATGTGAGTTGATTTGTATGTCTGGGGTGTGTACGTGTACTATGTACATGTAAGTCAATGAGTAAGTTATGATGTATGCTGCAGGTCCTCATATGCGAGTGGTATGTATGTGGATGGCTATAAGAGTAGGAGAAGACCAAATAAACGATGGATGAACTGGGTGAAAGATGATTTGGCTAGAAAGGGAGGTGACTACTGTGATGTAGACTAATAGAGGAGTATCGAAGAAAAAGATATGTTGCGCGGACCCCAAATAAATTGTGATACGCGCAAGAGAATGATGATGAGTAAAACTTGTTTACAATACTTTAAAATAATAGACGGTCTAAACGTAGCCTAATTTGCTAAATTTTAACAGCCTTCAGAAAACAATAAACTGTAACAATCAGCTCGAAGCAAGAATAAGAAGTGACGAAATAGAACCATCATAATAAAATGCTTTCGACCACTGCTATAACCTAGTTGTGTTTAACGAGTAGTTAACTTTTACGATGCCTAGATATCAAGTACTCATTGCTAGCACATTAGGAACGCAAAGTGAAATAGGCAGTCGAGCGTTTAGCGTTTAGATAAAACGGATTACAAACAAATTGGATGTATATAAAGCTACTGAAAGAAAGGTTTATCTTTCGTTTCAGAATAGCATAGAATAGAATACTCTCATACTAATGTATCTGTAATTTTTATGGTGTACATAATATGTACACCATAAAAATTACAGATACAAATGTTGAAATTTTACAAGAGGTCAGCAACTATATCTGCTCTTATTTTTATCCAGCACGCTAATTGCGTAGCACACTTTCACACACAATCTGAATGATTTTGAAGGATATTGGTAACCCATTGCTTCATATGTTCAAGAAATTTGTCTGCTCAACGATGTAAATAATGCAATGAATCTTGTTGAACTCCATCTCTCAAAATGTGATCATCTCAAAATGAAACCCATCGCTACTGTTTGTTACGCAATTACCCAGCAGATCACAGTTGATGTTTTCCACCACAGAACTAAAATACTAGGTAAATGCGCGTATTTATATTCAAACACACAAAAAAGGAGACAAGTAGGTATACTTGTAGTTAAAGATAATGAAGACTGTCCTCATCATCTGTCAAACTCAAACTCAAAGCATTTATTTAAATTAAACCAATTACAGGCACTTTTGTCAAAGAGTCGGTCAGTTAGTCAGAAAGTTGAAGCTAGTTGCTCATTCCAAAACGTAGATATCTATGGAGAAGAACGGCTAAGAAATTCCAAGAACACTCTTTCAAATCAAGATATTACAAATCCTAGGCAAATTATTCTTGTTGCTTCTAGTGAGAACAATGTAATGCACACAGCCCTCAAAGACGCTGAAGCCAGGCTAGCTAGGCTTTTTAACGTTCTGTCTCGCCATCGCGTTTGGCTTCAATCTTTACGAGCCCAAATACGTAGGTATGTACCAAACAATGCCCATTGAATGCACTGATATTTTGTGCTCTACGACCCGTCAATAGACCGCATTCAATCGTGCCCGTAATTACGCCGTCTCGCCGACTGATCCGAAATGTCAATAAATCACCACTGCAACCACAATGGCGCTAGTATTGCAAAATAGATGCAGAAGGATAATTTTCTGAGCCCACAATAACATAATATACAATAGAAAGCGAACTAAAATTGTAGAAGAGTTTATGAGGCGCTTCTATTCGTATATCCATGGGCACCCGTGAGAAACAACGTTGGATGTGGGAATCGTAGGACCGATCGTTGTTCCTATATGGTTCCTATATGAAGGGCGGGCATTTTTGGGGGACTGTCTTGTGTAACTTTGACGTTCGAAAAGTGCTGATTTTCAGCCTAGTTTGAATAAATCACTTTTGATTTTGATTTATGTGCTCGGGGAGGCCTGTGTCCAGCAATGGGCGTCTTTCAGCTGAGATAATAATGATAATGAGACACATTCAATTGTTTTTACCTCACACGTTTTTCTTGCCGTGAAAAACTATGGTATATTCGCCGTGTGTAGGCACGGTCGTCAGTGTTGTATGGATCACTATGGAAGCTCGTTGATGGACACATTTTTTCTACGGCGCGGTTTATACGCCACACCGTAAAGAACCCGAACTGTTTACACAGGGCCTCAGGGTTACTGGTTTCGCAAAAAACTCCGTAACGAATGTTTCAACATTACTATCATCAGCCAAGACGTTCACTGCTGGATCTTGGCCTTGCCTACTAATCTGTTATGACTGTTATACAGGGACACAATGATCGGTCTGCCTAGCCGTTGCCCTTTTTTTTTTTTTTTCGGCCGTTTCCCTACTATGTTAGGGTTGGCCTCCAGTCTAACCGGATGCAGCTGAATACCAGTATTTTACATGGAGCGACTGCCTATCTGACCTCCATAACCCAGCTACTGGGTAATACGATACCCCTTGGTAAGACTGGTTGTCGGAATTTCGGGCTTTTGACGACCCCTAATGACTGTCAAAGATCCATGGATGACAGCCGGGACCAATGGCTTAACGTGCTTTCCGAGGCACGGAGGGGTCTTAGTATGTAAAGATGGTCACCCATCCACGGACCCACCACGGCTAGCGTAGCTTAACCTGATGGATCGACCTATTCGGCTGTTATTACTTAGCCATGAGCTGTTCCACAAGGATATAACTAAAAAGAGATAGATAGGTTATACGCACTCAACCCGCTAGTGGCACGTTCAAAATTGGTTAGTTCGAAAGCCAGAACTCTACGACGCGCTAGCGGCGTCATAATAAAATATTACTTTATTTATGTGTACTTTAGAGTGCCATTTTGGAGATTGAATGTTGCGTAGGTAACCTATATCTACCTCTTTTTTTTTCTTCTTTTTTTTATCATTGCAGGGACACATGAAATATACAATTGTTACTTCTGCAAAAAATCCTGCGGTACTCCTGCGCTTACCGACCTAGCTCAGTTGCGAAACCAACAATTTTTGCATGCCTCCTGATATTTAAGGCTTCACAATGGATTCGGATTGGTATTTCTGCAGTAGGTTTAATATTGTAGCGAGAGGCAACCAGATTGAGGTGATAAAGGGAACAGCATTGTTGAAAAGGTCTATTGGGATTTATAGATGTAGTTTATGTAAATTATGTAACAAGATCGGCGATCAAGATGGCGTCTATAGGAATGTATTTTTGTATGTCACATCTGGTGTTTTTGATATGTGTACTCTCGTTTTCTGTTTTAGTGATTTCGTGAAAAAGAACGGAAGGAAGCGACAGTTTGAGCATGGAATAAGTAAGTACTTTATAATAGGATGGAATTAGTAAGTACTATATAGACTGTAAGCAGAGGGGTTCGAATTTCGAACAGTGAATGACCACTAGTAATAAATAATTATTCGAATAAATATTTCAGTGTTTAGCGTTTTAAAAATGCGAGGTTCATTTCTGTGGCTGCTCAGTTGCTTATTACCAAGGTGAGATGTCAGCTGTTACACATCTTACGCGATTACTGTAAGGATCGATCGTTTTATTTTTTATTTTAATAAATATTTGCTTGCAAAATGTAATGTGTAAACAATATTATAAAAAGTGTAAAAGCTTAAACAATTGACAAACTAAAAACGTTTTCAAATAACTGCTAGACCTACGTCACTATCAAAGAAGTGACGTCACGACTATGTAACTTCATACTAGCGCCATACATTGTCCGTACCGCACAATAGGTATTTTCTCCACATTTCCATCGATTTTACAGACTTTTTTGATGATCTCATTTTACTATGCCTTCTTTAGAATTACATGCTTTGTTCGAAAATTTGTAATATTAGTCATCATTCCTGTGCATAGTTAATGTTTCACTTCTAAATTGACACCGAATTTCGTATAATTACGACTGAATAAACAGAAAAAGGGACAAGCGTACAGGGCCTCAAGTCTGCTATTACAATAGTGTCAGAATGGTCTATAATTGATTTTATAATTTTTGATTTTGACAAGTTTGGTAATCTACTAATATAATGACATCATTAATAAGTAACGGAACAGACCATTCTGACACTATTGTAATAGCAGACTTGAGGCCCAGATGACCAGCGAACGTTTATTATCTCACAGGCAGTTGTAACAGCATTATGTATAAAACATATGCCATTTCTAAACACAACTCTCAAATCTAGATAGAGCTCATTGCCTGTGTACCATCTCTTACCGACCTGTCTATGACGAAAGACCTCTCACAGCAAAGAATAACGTATGAAATGAAAAGTTCAACAAAGATACTGTTGTTTTATAGCCATACAATCTCAATCAGACACACAAATCTTCTAGGTTCACCTCTAACATATCCTGGGTACGTAAAGACATTTAAACTAGGGTCAGTCAGCGTGGCAAATAGTTATGTGGCGTGTTGCGCTGCTCTATCATATCAGAGAGACGGCTAGCCTATCGTGAGTATTGCATATTAGTTAGTATCTATTAAACTTGGTTATTTCTTAATGATTAATATGAGTTGACTATCGAGTTTAGGTTCAATCATGGATTTTATTGACTGGTTTCTCAATTAATCCTTTCGTTTTAAAGGCAGGTTGCTAGTTTCATTTACTTCTGTGATTCAACATTATCGTTATTTGCAGACTCATAATACATATCATCTCGCCTGTTTCCCCGGATGGATTTGGCAGAAGTCTACCTACTAACTACTAATACCCACATTCACACACACACTCAAGCTCAAATGAAAATTTGCCAATCAACAAAACTGGTGGCGCTGCGTGCTTACTGCCCAGAATACCCCAGATGAATAATCGTCATATATAAAGGCGTTTGCACTGAAAATCACTCCTTGTCGAGGTTGCAAATTCATTTTTGTATAATTATCAAAAACCTATTTGATTTCAACTCATTTAACCAGTAACAATTTACAGAACCGCAGAGAAGAGCAGTGGTGGCCCAGTGGGTAACAGCCGCGACTTACGAGTTCTATGTCGTGGATTCGAACCCAAGCAGGCACTTTTACTTTGTATAAATTATATCATCACCACTGCTCTCAAAACTGTGAAGGGAATCAACGTGAGGAAACCAGCATGTCCTAGAACCAAAATTCGAAGACATGTGACATCTACCAACCTGCACTGGGCCCGCGTGGTGGTTTAAGGCCCACTCCCTCTCACAGAGAGGAGGTCTGAGTCCCAGCAGTGGGAACATTATAGGCTGATTACGAATTCACATTGCATTCGAATATAATCCAGCATAACCGAAATTCCTAATACCAACCATTGACATAGTCCTCAGTATCGCCTGTGAGCAAATCACATTACATCTTCGAAACACCTTTCGTAACCCACTGGTTTCTAAGTCACCAGTTACAACTAAACTCATTGTCAGTGCATCCATTGTCATTACATTGTGGTCTGCCATGGTCATTACAGTACGCCAAAACGGCTCGCTGTGACGAATTTTCGGTTTAGAAAACAAGTAAACCGTTTCAAATTGTGGAAAAAATGCGCACCCACTGTGTTTAAGATAGTTGGGTAGTGGGTGATGTGCTAAGAGATTTCTAATGATGACGAAAAACAAGATTCAAAATTATTCCTTGAGCCAAATGAGAAATTAATCTGTTCTCTATGTTGCATTTTGTAGCCAGAAGCAGATTTTTTTTTATACATTTCAGGTTTGCTCCCAGAGTAAAAAGTTATTCATTTTTATGAGTATACGACTTCTGAGTAGACTAGACTTGCTTATATGCTTTGTACACGACACGATTTCTTTACGGTAGGGGGGTATAAACCGCATCGTAGAAAAAACATGTCTGTCAACAAGCTCCCTTAGTAGTGATACGTAGATAATGCACTAACGACCGTGCCTACACACGGCAAATAAACCGTAGATTTTCACGGCAAGAATAACGTGTGTGTACAAAGCATCTAACGAGGGATACCTCGTTTATTTACTCTTTACATAGGTTCAAAGGTTTATGTAAGCCAACGTACCGAACAGAGAAATATTTACAGAAAGATTGAACCAAGATAGTTAATTGATTAACTAAGCGAAATAACTTTCACATAGGTATTATATACTTCATTACAGAAGAGGGAATACCGATTGACATTATGATGTTATCAGCACACAAGTAGGTGCTAACCATTTAGCTGCCTTAACCCCAAGTCACCTCTCATGACAGTTCGGCTAACGACGGCTTCGACCACTCGCTGTGAAGCTGGCCTTTCCACAATTTATATTCAACTAACATTTCTATTTTACAATCCCACCATAAAATTTTACGATAATCTAATGAATTTCAAATTAATACCAAATGAGGAACTCAATGTATAATCTACGGGAGAATAAATTATCTCCTGCAGCACATTCTAATTACTGTTTAGCAAACTATTTGGTATACAGACAAGAATATGTATCTTTCCCACTGGACTGCCTATTGTGTGCGTAATACCTTGTGATATATTGCAATTAATTCCTTTTTTTAATAAAATAAGTGATAGACATAATTTTAATACCTACTAGAAATAAAGATAAAATAGATCAACCATTTTTCAGATTATCTAAAGTACATACATCTTTTATGGGGTACTGTGTCAAATGTTACAACAAAATACCTTGTGATATATTGCAATTAAATGAAAGAAAATTTAAAACTCATATTAAAAATACACTTTGTAAACAAGCATATTACAGATTAGAGGATTATATCCAAGATAAGAATGCTTGGTAACACGCTGGTCCAGCTCCATAGGACAATCTAAGATTCTACACAAAATCAAACTGCAGGCTTAGCATGACACTCTCTATTTCTTCGAAGAATAGACACGGCTCTTTCCATACAAAGTGACATTTCGTTTCTCCTTTTTTGACATCCCACCGTTGAGATCTTTCTACCTAAAACAGGACCTAGACAAAGATCGTTAGAAACGAAAGACAAGATGACAGATTGTAGAAGGATTTCTACGGTGAGATGTCAAAAACTGAGAAACGAAATGTCACTTTGTATAGAAAGAGCCCTGTCTATTCTTCGAAGAAATAGAGAGTGTCATGCTAAGCCTGCTGGTTGCTACTTTAATTGTATAATTTATTGTTTTTATGACATTGATTTTACATTCTGTTATTACCTTAACTCACACATTGACCTATTACTTTGTGTTTTTTTTAGGAAAACGTATACTTTTACAATCTTTTTAAATACGTGAGCATCCTGTATATATTTCACAATGAATTTATCTGTCATTGCTTCATTTTTAATTCTTTTTACCTATTGTGATATAGTAATTTTATTCTATGTGCATCGTCTTTATATATAATTAATGTACCTATACAAAATATTGTAAAACATTTTAAAAGAGTAACGGTGGAGTTTCTTGCCCATTCTTGTCCATACGAAACTAACTTTTGGATGGGGCGACTAGAATCAACTATATTTTTTGTTAATTTTGACGTTCAACACAGTGCCTTTTATGTGAATATTTGAAATAAATAATTATGAATTAAATAAATAATAAATTCAAATTATTCATTTACCAATTATAAGTTTCCAAATGTTGGGTGCGAGTCTATTGCCATAATAAACCATTAATGTTATTGGGAACTCGTAGGTCTAATGGTCGCAGATACTACTGCTGAGCATGAAGTCCTGGGTTCGATTTCCAGGTAGAGCAAAGTATTATAGGGTTTTCAACAGGAATTTCTCAGTAGCAGCCCGGAGTCTGGATTTGTGCCCGGTTGATGGCAATAGGCTCGCCCCCTATTACATGGGAATCAAAACATAATCAAGACGAAATATGGGTGCCTATATGAAATAAATAATTTAACTTTCACTTTAATAAATTTTAAAGCTTATAGCAAAATTAAGAGAAAAACAGAGTAGTTGCAAGTTGGCTGGCTGTATACCAAATATTTAGTTCGACTGTACGCGAATTTGCGTGTGAAAGAAAGGCGATCGCTCAGTACAATCGACGAGGCTGCAAAGCTAGGCATTTACATCCGGCCTTGCCTGCGATTTTAAGAGAGCGTCTCGTCTGTTGCTAAAACCCGACCTTCGGATTCCAGAACATCTCACAACAGCGATTATAAAACAGTCGTGTTGTAAGCTTCCTAAAGCCAAGTGTTGGAGCGGAACAATGAATGATTTGCTAAATTTAATTATTGGGTCCGGTGGGTTTGTGATTCATAGTTGCTGGTTTACGTAAAATGAGAGGTTAGCTGTGAAATAGAGACGGAATTTTTGACGAAAGACTTCATTAGCGAAATACAAATACTTATTTAAGATTAGGAATTAGCGCTTAGTTCTAAATAGACAGATAAGTAGTTCTAAGTGCCTGCTGTGCGTTGTAAATAGGTAAGTTCTCGTTAACACTGACCCGAGCAACTGGGCTGACTTACAAGTTGCAGGTCATGGGTTCGAACCCAGGCAGGCGCTTTACTTTGTAGGCAACTTTGTGTAAATAATTTCGTCACCACTGCTCTCAAAACGGTGAAGAAAAACATCGTGAGGAAACTGGCATGTCCTAGAGCCAAAGAGTCGAAGACATAATTATGACATTTACCAACCCGCACTGGGCCCGCTTGGGATTACAGGAACATTATAGCCTGATTATGCAAGTTCTGGTGAACGATTTATTTTTAGAAAATTGGGATGTACCTTCACTGTTTTTAATTAGTTTGTCTCGCATAATAAATAGATGGGAACGAAAACTAAGGTCATCAAACTTGACTGAGGGAAACTATTAAAAACTTAGTTCATCACGAAAAATACCGGAAAATTCAAACAAAAACGAACACAAATAGGTAATCTTCAAAATAACAAAGAAAAAAAAATACATTAACAACTAAACGAATAATCAACACGTTGGAACAAGTTACAAACATTACGATATTAGATTCAGAATTCAGAGCCGGGGGGAAATCAGGACGTGAACGTGACGTGTTGTGGACGCTGAGTTTCCAATGAAACACAGAAGGGAAACTTCAAACAAAATGTTAGAACGCAACATACTCCACAAAACAGAAATGTCGGTCAAATGACATCAATACAAAAAAAAAAAAAACTAACGATCGAATACGAATCAACTAAGATGTCCTAGGCTTGCCAAAAACTTTCGAATCCTAACACCATGGCATAGGTTATAGCGAAAAAGTATTTAGACTTCCAAGCCTATGGCTCAAATAATGGTAAGCAAGAACATCAATCTTAACCAAGTATGCGATCTTCTATCTACGAGTAATTACTGGCCGGAGTAAGCACGCAGTGATTTTAAAGCGGCACTGCTCACTTTGAAATATAAACTCACACGGTTTCTCAAACGAAAATCACCACAAAAACTAGCCAACAAATTGTCAACTGCTGCGATTGGTAGACTGAATTATCAAAAGCCAATGATCGCTTGTCATGAGTTTATTTGACACATCGTTTATATTCGTTCCAGAAACTTCACACATTTTTAACAGAAATGGACCTTCTGCAATTTTCTGCACAGTGCCAAGAGGTCCACTGGACGTCAGAGCTCGGACCTCGTATTTGACAGCGCCGTAATAGAACATTCGCTGAGATTACGACCATTCGTACATGTTTATTGCCTCCAGGGGACCTTAAACTGGGGTATTAATGACAATGGTCATTTAGACAGATGGCTTTTCTCGGGATATTCACACATATTGGGTAACGTTTTATTGGGCAAGATTTGTGTCTGGGCAAAAAAATATTGATAATACTCTACTATTAGTGAATGATGCGGGGAGGATGTATTTTCGGAGATATTAGAAAAACTACCCAAAAGTAACTTCGACGAATAAATCACAGAAGATGGCATGATTCTTTTTCTTTTTTCAACCTCACAATATCCTTGTCATTTTTTGCACTTACGGGAAGAGAGTGGGTTGGTATACAAGGTGGATTTTTGAAACGGGGCAGTAAGGGCAGGTACCTTAACCGTTGTAGCTACAGGAAAACTGTCTTATGATACTGTCCTTAACTTTTCTGTGAATGCTTAATCTGTGAACGCAGATCAAAATGTCTCAACATTTAGATCTGCGTTCACAGATTTTGAAAAAAATATAGTCAGCATTAAATTAACTTATTAATGAAAGAAAAAAAACAAAAAAAAAACTTGTTTTTGATGCAAATAAATGGATTCTGTTTCATATAAGGTAGGTACTAGAAAAGTAAGAAATCGTAAAAAACTTTTCCATACATTTCGTAGGAAACAAACTTCAACTTACTTTTTTATGATATACAGATTAGCCGAAAATAGCTAAGTACTCTTTGCTGGGAGCCCCAACCAATGCTCATTAATATCTTAACGACAAACATAGCTTTTCCAACATAATATGTTGTGCCATATTATGGTCGCACAAATTATAAATCAACTGAACACAGCATGTTATTACTGTGTAAGCAACCTATAGCCACAAGTTATGGATAATAAGTTGTGATGCTGAGCTAGGAAACATCCGTTATTTATGGGACTCATAAAGAGCTAGTACCACTTATTCATATTATTGAGAAACTGCACCTTGTCTGATTTAATTAAATGCTCTCAACATCACTTCAGTGAGTGATGTCTAGAGATCGGATATTCGGATGCATATTCACCTAAAGTTGAGGAGTTGGCGAATATGGAATTGCGCTTTTGTAGCGCAAAATTCCGCGGCTCTGGGAATACAAATTTAGGTTTCTGATTATAGAATCGAATGTAGGTATATTAACTTACTTTCAAATGTTAGCTTATATGGAATGCACTTTTATATCGATCGTAAAAATCCCGCCCGCCATTCCCGAATCAACAAATTTTATGTTTTTTTCTGACTACATATGTAATTGGATGCATATGTACCTACTTAATATTATGATGTAAAGTAGGTAGAAACATTAATTTTAAATAAACATGCAATCCAATAATCCCGGGGTTTTTTTTTAATAAATATTTTTTTAGAAGTCGCTTCCATGCTATACACCGTACTAGTTATGCATTCCCGTTGTTCGTGGCCTCTGTTAAAAAAAAAGATTTTTAAGAAGCTTCCATACTTTCATAGCTAAAAATTAACTTTAGGTAAATATGCATCCGACTATCCGATCTCTGGTGATGACACTCGGCTGTCAAAATTAAAACGTGTTTACGATTTGTGATAATATAACATGTTTATCAATATGATTGTTACCATGATGGAAGACCATCACAAAAAAAGTAACGACGAATACGATAAAAGCTCAAATAATCTTACATGAATAATCATTTGAAAATTGATACTTAGAAGTTTTTTTTTACATATAGGTAATTGTCAAACTCTTTTTAGAAGTCAAAGACAAAGACTCTGTGACAGAATATTGCTCATCACTATTTCCATGTAAAATAGTAATAGAATAATAAAATACAATTATTATATACAATTTACCTCGTTTTATGCGCTTTTGACATTTCCAAAATGTCAAGCGGTGACGGCGACGCAATATAGTGATTATTTACCTGCAACAGATTAATAATAACATGATTATTATGTATTTGAAACAAAACAAAGATATAGAGGAACATAATAATCTTAAGAAATACGAAAGTAATGTCAAGAAATGATGCAATTTAGGAGATTATGGTAAGCATCATAGTGTTTCATTATTATTTTCTGGTCAGTTTCTGCGCATTCGTAATAATTTGTGTGACACATAATAAATAACTAGTAGATAATGTTATAGATGTTATAGATTTTCAAAGAGGTAAATCGATATCTATACAGACAGATAAATCAAATTGGAGTGTCTGTTTGTAATATTAAAATAACCGCTTTTTACTTAATGCATATGGGTGTATACACGGTACATATACCAAAATATTTTTTTTTGTATGTCTGTTTGTTCCGGCTAATCTCCGAAACGAATGGACCGATTTTGACGGGACTTTCACTGGCAGATAGCTGATGTTATAAGGAGTAACGTAGGCATAGCAAACGCCACGCAGGCGAAGCCCCGGGCAACAGCTATTGGTAATAAGTAGTAAAATATTAATAATCATCTTGTAATTTGGTTATGTAAATAAATTCTCTATAAAAGTACGGAAACGAGATGTCAATAAAAAAAAAAACTGATGTGAATGTCACCATAGCTCAAACTCAAACTCAAACCATTTATTTCAAATAAACCAATTACAGGCACTTTTGAATTGTCAAGGGTTCGGTCATGCGGACGGTGAGCAATGGGTAGCTCACCGTCCGGTAAGGACCAGGCCCGGGTTGACGGCGCGTTGTACTCCACGCGCGCCTCAAAGAGATGTCGTCAGCACATAGGTAGGGGTCCACTAGGGCCGATTCCTGCCGGGGTCGCGGGAAGGTACTTATGGGTCACCGAGGCCCCCGCAACACAGGCAACAGGAAGGAATACGGGTGGGTTTTAGTCAGTAAGAGTCTGACACACCCTCCCGCTCTGCCCAGAGCGGGAGAAGTTATTTGATATATTTCCCACCATCAAAAAAAAAAAGGGTTCGGTCAGTCAGTCAGAAAGATGAAGCTAGTTGCCCATTCCAAAGCGTAGTAGGTACCTATGGAGAAGAACGGGCAAGAAACTCCAGGGACACTCTTTTAAATCAACGTATTATGGTTACAAAATATTGTTTACATCATTACTTTTGAAATTATACATGTGAGCTCTAAAACAAACATTTATTATGTGACATACAAAATATAGAAAGAAAGAAAGAAAAAGTATGTGTGCGAGTCCCAAGACTCGCATAGGAGATCACATATTAAAGTAAAATCACTCATAGAAACATAAAAAAAAAAACAAAAACAAAGTAAAATTAAAATAAAAACAAAAAGTGCTGTAAGAGGCTAAAAGGCTCCTATCTCAGCATAATGCTCCAGTACTTAAGAAATATCACAAAATTAACACAGAATGGTCAAGTTTCACATCGAATATAAATACGGACAGCTTTTGTAACTAATCCTCTTTATTTGATTTTGATTTAGGGGTCTTCGTCAACGATTACCTTCCCTTCAAATAACTAAACATACACGACGATATATCTAAATTAAACACAAAATAATCCTAGAACATTGAACCGTTACCAATACAGTAACAAAACGGACGATAATCGCCGATAGTAACACCGCGGTCTATGAAGCACGCACGATTTACGTAATAATACCACGAAATAAATGGGTACAGAAGGTCGGTTCTACACAACGAGCGACAACAGCCACAAGCAACGCGTAAGCAAGCTACCCATAGAAACATCCATACGCATATCTACAACTAACGCATTTATTAACATTGTGGAACGTAAATAAAGACATGAATACAAATATTTATTTAAAAGTCATATAAACAGACAAGAAGAAAGGAACAGAAAAATACGTACAAAGGTGATGCTTATTTCTAAAGAAATCTCTTCCAGCATACCTGCAATAGGACAGTAGACCAAAAGATGTAGTCACCGTGTGTGTAGGAGAGAAAACAACAAAAGCAACATTTGATGTAAGTGTTAGGCTGAGGCTACATTAGACCGCGACGCGACCTGCGACACATGAGCGATTAAAACAAATAAATGAATGTACACGTATATGGCTACACGGTACATCAAATATTACTAGCGATCTTTGATTTCTTTAAGCGATCGGAGCAACATTACTGTAATCGCGGCTTCGGCTACATCAACATATCAGCGAAATTAGCCGCATGAATCGCTCATGCTAATTCGTTGTGTAGCATTTGTACTGTAGCCACGCCATCGCCGAATATACGCCGAATTTTCGCTTATAATGAACCATACCATGTTTATCTCGTTTCGCTCCATCAGTCGCATCGCAAATCGCTGCCTACTGTAGCCTCAGCCTAAAAACCCTATTCAAGTTAAATTCTTACGAAACGATTCACTAAAAAGAATTAGTAACATTCATCTGTGTTTAGAAGGTTTCAATAACATAACATTAACAATTATTGTTTGAATTACATTATTAAAGTGTATTTAAAAAATCATCGACAAAATGGAGGTTATAAAACTAACCTCAATTGCCAAATCATCGTTCGTCCACCGCAGCCGTCACCGGGACGTCACCGAGAATGAGATTATTCGAACCGAACGTGGCGTCCCGGTTGACTGCGATCGTTTGTCCACCGCGACCGAAGTCGGCGGTTCAGCATGTTATGTATGATAGATAACATAAAAGCCGGGCGAACAGCGCCCGCACCGTTACGACGACACGACAGTGTGTGGACATGATCAAACGTGTTTTGTATTGCCGGCGTATCGGCCCACCACAATCACGGGCCGAGTTCTAGCGTCGAACTACTCGAAACTTCGGCGGCCGGGATGACGGCGCTCGGGTGACGGACGTGCACTGGACACGCGGTCATAGTAAGTATATGTATCGATACATCACATCGGCGCCGTCATCTCGTTCTTGGTGACGTTCCGGTGACGGCTGCGGTGGACAAACGCACTTAAGGTGATTTAAAATTAGAATTCCGGGTTTGCATAGTCAAATAATCAAATCAAAGCACTCCATTTCCAATACAAATTGGCATCCACGGATCAAGATGATGAAAATGTAAACAAATGGGTTAGAAACGTTTTCTGATCCATTTGTTTACAGAAACATTTTCTGATCCATTTGTTTACAGAAACGCTTTCTGATCCATTTGTATACAGAAAAGTTTTCTATTAACTGCTCCCAAATTACGATGTTTATTATTATTTACACATACTTTTTTGACATATTATTTTCATTATTTGACATTATATACCTACAATTTTGATATCAAACTATTTACTAGTGGCTTTTGTGGACAAGATATTAATTCAGACTTGTTGTAATGGCAAACATGTCATTTGGTTTAAATAGGTTTTTATTTTTATTATTTTATTAGTATTTTACATAGATTCTTGTGTACCTTGTGAATGTGAGAACGTTGTAGGCTTAATAGACTTGATATTTTGTAGACCAATTTTTTTTGTTAAGTACCTGGTACTTCTCGACAGGCCTACACTGTCCTCCCATACCTATTAACACTGTAATTTGAAAACATTGTAAAAGCCATATTTTTAAAAGAGTAACCGTCAAGTTTTCTGCCGGCTCTTCTCCATAGGAAACGACCAATAGGAACCGTGCGTAGCTTCTGACGTTTCATAAGTGCCCATGTAGGTTTTATGTGAAATAAAAATATTTTGATTATGATTGATTGATTTTGATTTGTTTACAGAAACGTTTTCTGATCCATTTGTTTACATTTTCACTTTACTTTACTTTGTGTTCCAATAAGTCATGACCCAGCCAGTCACAAGTGCGCTCGTATGATGCACTCACTGTACGTGAAGCGTGTCTATGTGTACGTGCGTTTTCGCTGATTGTACGGAGCCGACCTTCTGTGGGTACCATTCTGTGACAATACTGTTTACTGTTTGTTCTCAATTTATATTGAACAATTAATTACACCTGTAGTATTTAATTACTGGGCTATGCTTGAAAAATATATTGTACGGTTCGTGTAAAATAACGAGGCGTATGGAAGTAATTGAGCTGAAATTGAAATGTTATACGCGTAGAATTTATTTATTGGGATATTTTGTGTGTCGGTGCATATTCAGTTACCAATGGTTGTCGATTAAATTGTCTATAACAATACCAGATATTGTCAGTGGCTTTTATAATATTAGGTTGAAATTACGATCAGTCAGTGGTCAGGATACACCTCCAGAAAAGCCAGCTGATTCTAATTGCCACTTAGCAAAGAGCGTATGGCGGTTCATATTCAACTGAGTTCAAGGCATAACTACAAACCGTTTATAGAACTTTTGTTAGGTTGTGGTATAGATTCTATAGCGTTATGAAATTAAATGTTCATTTAGTATTACACAATGAATTTAATAATTAAATTACTACAACTAAACACAGTTTATAAACAATAATTAAGATTTTTTTTTTTTTTTGAGGGTGGGAAATCATCAAATAACTTCTCCCGCTCTGCGCGGAGCGGGAGGGTGTGTCAGACTCTTACTGACTAAAACCCACCCGTATTCCTTCCTGTTGCCTGTGTTGCGGGGGCCTCGGTGACCCATAAGTACCTTCCCACGACCCCGGCAGGCATCGGCCCTAGTGGACCCCTACTTTTGTGCTGACGACATCTCTTTGTGGCGCGCGTGGAATACGACGCGCCGTCGACCCGGGCCTGGTCCTTACCGGACGGTGAGCTACCCATTGCTCACCGTCCGCAAGCCCGCGCCTACGGTGGCCGGAAATCTGCCCGAGATTCCCGACGCCCAGGGCGTCTCCTGCGGCGGCTAGGGGCGCGAGGGCGCGAAACGTGCCTTTCCCTCAACCGTCCCGCCTCCTAATAATTAAGATTAAGGTGATTATAAAGTGACACGAATGACGCGGGCAATGCGTAGCGATCGACTGTCCGTCGTCTAGGATCACTCTATTCGAACTGCATGCCAGGAACGTCATAGGCACTTGAGTTCACAAGGTTGTGTGCATGTGTGGGTAACATACCACTACACGTTCTTCATTTATTTTACCCAAAGATTCTTCTGCTCCCTAGTAAGGTAAAAGACAAAAGATCTGCCAATCAGAAAAGTTGGTAACAAAGCTGACTGGCCATGGTACGTCAGACTTAAGTAAGTAGGTATTGCCACTCGTACTTAAAGGCTAGTCAGTAACTGATTCACACCACACACAAGAACATCAGTCTCCATCAGCGAATAAGCCGCACTTTCGCAAATACCTCAATATCGATCAAAAATTGAGGTGTTTTTTTTATGTTAAGTGGACATTTGTATAGGAACGTTTTCGACGCCCGCATAACGATGTTATCGTGAACCGGGCGAAACGTGTGCTGAACTTTGAACAGGGAATGTAGGTAACAAAATATACGTTTCGACTAGTTTATACTCTGCTAGAAAACTAGATCTTTCGACTAGCTGTAGTAATCATCTGCATGCATGACGCGGTGGCTCTGTTATTGTACTAAGAGTATCTCACAGAGCTTTCTGACCCTGTGGCTGCAATATCATTACCATTGTGTCAATCATCAGCGTCATAATTATGACGCGATCTCCTTCTCTCCTAACGACTTGAACAACAAACAGAATAGCTAATGTCGTGGTTAAAACATATGACAGTCAGCATGGTGGTAGCTAGGCTAACTGCCCAGGATAGATAAAAAGTATGTATCATTAATCACCGCTACTCGTGGAGACTCGTACGATTTAAATGCACCCTAATATTAAAGTTACAGAACACATTCCAAAACTAAATTAGAAATATACCGATTTATTAACTTCTAATTAGATCCGCTGTTAAACATAAATAAGCTGTATACGCTCATTTGAGATGTCAAATTATTTTAGACAAGTTTAAAAGGGCGCGTCTCATATCATATAAAAATATTTGGTATATTTTCATTTCAATAACGTTCACAAGATGTAAATATAAGTGCGATATACCAACTGTTGATATCATTTCATTACATATAACATTTATATACTCTAAAATTTATTTCGAATAACGTTTATTTAATCGAAAATCATTGGGTCTCTATCGTTTAAAATATATAATATATTGATACCATCATTATAGTTAACACCCCGATTCAGAGCAATTTGGCTCGGATAAGTTAGGTAAGAAGGTGGGTGCGGAGCGGAGCGTAGCTCCGGCCTTAGCCTTCGTGGTTATGTTTTTCATAACCATCCAGAAATAGGAGCCCCGCCAAGAGGGGTTCCATCGAGCTATCTTGACAGGTGGTAATCAGTTACTAGGTTAGTAACTATGATAGACATTCCAAAACAAAAACTAGGCGTTTTTATCATATTAGACTAAATAGGTTTTATGTATTTTGAGTGGTATACCAAACGATTTTATATTCAATGTATGTTATGCTTATAAAAAATTGTTATTTTAAAATTATATCAATCGTTTATTATATTAACTGATCATTTTAACAAATAAAATTACAGGTTCAGTATTTACAAGATATAACTATCTTGTAAATATTACAGATATTAGATGATAATTATATCATATATTACTTACCCAGTTTTAAAACTGGTTTAGATAACATTACAGAATATGGCGCTTCAAATCACGCTCAGTTTAACATGGAAACTAGTTTGACTGCTCAAGATTTCTTCCGCATCTTCCTTGCTTTACCTGTCGGATAGCTATTAGCAATTTACTTACGTTTATTTAGGTAGTGTTCTTTTTTTGTATCGACAGTACTTCGGTTGTTTGGGCCACGTGATCACGTTGATTGCAGTATCAGAAGAGTTGTTCAGATCGTCAAGGGTGCAGCAGGCTTAGCACGAGAACCGTAGTGAAGCGTTTTTTCGACGGAAGCGTAAAATGACGTTTCCGTGTAGACAGTTGACAGTTTTATACTGAGAAATGTAGATAAGCGATTTCTATCCTACAGTAGAGTAGAAATAGAAGGCATCATGGTAAGCCTGTAGGTGGACGGATATTTGGGACACTCCAAGAAATGGAACATTATTTGTTCTGGAGCATTCGCAATGGGTGTTAGATAAATCAATAGTATCCCATTTGGCCAGACAATCAAAAATCAAAATTAAAAGTCATTTATTCAAACTAGGCTGAGATACAGCACTTTTTGAACGTCAAATTTACACAAGACAGTTTCCCAAGACGCCCAGCCCTTCACCACTTCCTAGTGCTTTAGCTGGGAAGAAGAAGTGGCGCAACAAACTCCCCAGCAGTACAGCTTTCTGTTCAGTTAGAAAAAACTGGAACCTATACAATAGTATGCAAAATAATGTACAATACGTGCAACACAAAACATTAAATTAAATCATTAGCCATATGTCAGCTAGCACACGCCAGTGTACCAAAAAAAAATATCGAAAGCTATACTCAAGCAGAAATAGACATAAACAGAACTTAATACCTAATAAAATCCTCCAGGTATAAAGAGCGTGCCCGCTTACATATAGATATAGCTGTAACTCAGCTAATGATATAATAGGACCATCGAAGTAAAATAAATAAATAGTTAATTACTAATAACAATAACAAAACCATGGTCAGCAATACGATCAGTCACCACAAGCAGCAACCGTTCACGAGCATAACGCAAAGATCAGCCATCATCCCCCTCGCCATATTTGAGGGAAGGAGGCAACCCGACCCCCGACGCTACCGCAAGTAGTGACATCTAAGGGAGCATGACGAACAGAACAGATTATGTTTGCAGTTCCCTGCGCAATCGATTCAGTGCTTATAAGCGTCTATCAAAGTTGGCGCCACACTAAGCCCTAGATTGTCCTTTAAACACTGTATTTATTGTGTTTCGAAATAAGGATTAGCATTGCATATTGCATGGCGACGATACAACCTTCTACGTTCTGCCAAGTTTCAGCTATATGCCATACATATGCATGGTTTTCTAAAATATCTGTCACGATGTGGATGCTATAAATTATCTTGAAAGCTAACGAACCTTGCATTAAACTGCTTAAACAGGTAAAGTTATATACAGAACCTTGTATTAATTGAATACCACCATATCACTAAGATAATTAAAAATTATATGCCATATTAGTAATTATCTTAGTGATATGGTGGTTATCTTACACATAACATCACGCCTTGTTTTCCCGAAGGGTTGGACAGAGGTATACCTATACTAAACCCACATTTCGCTAGTTATGTTTTAATTCCCATATAATAGAGGGCGAGCCTATCGCCATCAACTGGGCACAACTCCAGACTCCAGGCTGCTACTGAGAAATTCCTATTGAAAGCCCAATAATACTTTGCGCAATCTGGGAATCGAACCCAGGACTTCATGCTCAGCAGTAGCACTTGCGACCACTAGACCAACGCGTTCCCAATAAAATTAATTGTTTATTATGGCAATAGACTCGCACCCAATATTTTGAAACTTATAATTTGGCAAATGTGGGTGTTCTAAAAAGTCAAAGTCAAATCATTTATTTCAAATAGGCACATGAAAAGCACTTTTGATCGTAAAAATTAAAAAAAAATAGAATTGATTCTAGTTGCTCCTTCCAATACCTTCCGCCTACCCCTATAATACGAAATACGGACGTGATGCTATTTAATTCATTATTATTCACAAATATTTTCAACTAAAACACTCGTAAATCGTAAAAAAATTGAAAGCTTTTCGATCAACCTTACATATAATAATCTAGTTACGTCCACAGAGCGGGATGGCTATTAAAAACTCATTCCCTTGTCTCTAAAGAGGTTTCTTTTTCTATCTTTTTTCATTGCTCGACGTTTGAAATGTTTTAGTTTTTTACCAATATTCGCGTTTGACGAGTTTCATAATTTTTCTATAATAAATTATGCAAGAATTTTTATTTCGGAGTCTCTATAATATTTATCCAACAATTTTCTGCTGTCTTTCTGTTGACCTTTTCAAAAACAAAAATATAATCCATTTTTTTATAATTCCACTCTATAAATAAACCTGAAAACGTCTACGTAAAATAGAAAGGCCACGCTACACAACAGATAAAACAGATCTGAAACGTGTCTCACGATGGGGCCGAATCGCAGCGGGGCGTCGCGTGGTATTGAGATTCACGTGATATTGACAGTTGAGACAACTGGTGTAGGTATACAAAATGTGATAGTGAATGTTTGAAGGATCGGGGTTTAAAACCTAATCCAAAGGTAGAGCTACAGCAATTACCTTATGTAAGCGAGCACGCCCTTTATGCCTGGAGGCTTTTATTTAGGTATTAAGTTCTATTTACGTTTTTTTATGTTGTAATTTTTATCTGCTTGAGTACAGTTTGTTCATTGTTTTGTTGGTATACTGGCGCGTGCTAGCTAACGTATGACAAGTGTGTAATTTAATCCAATGTTTTGTGTTTCGTAATGTTAATTACTTTGCATACGATTTGTATGGAATCAAGTTTATATAACTAAACAGACATGTGTGCTGCTGGGGAGTTTGTTCCGCCACTTCTTCTTGGCTAAAGCACTAGGAAGTGGTGACGGGCGGGCATTTTTGGGGGACTGTCTTATGTAACTTTGACGTTCGAAAAGTGCTGATTTTCAGCCTAGTTTGAATAAATGACTTTTGATTTTGATTTTAGAGCAATGTTTCGGATAGGACACATAATAAGCTTTTAAACACATTTCATTAACTGTACTTGAATTAGCTAATAAATTGTGGGACGAAAGGGGAAATGTATTTAACGTGAGACGAATATGGTTTTTTTTCAGAAATTAGAAAATAAACTTGGGGCGTATGCGGATCAAAATCTTTTCCCTTTCTACTCATTTTGATCTTAAATTTGTAGCCATGTTCTGCGTGTAGGCGTCAATCTCGTCTCGCCATCTAAGTCTATGTAGATGGCTAGGTAACTCTATAAGATTAGTGCCTAAAATAGTATTCACGAATGACTGTGTTAGGTACATCTCACCCACCTTTTACTAGTCTTTTCATCATACCATAACCTTGGTATTCCTTAACTTTGAACGAGATTAGATGAAAGTATACGTACATACGTACGATTTCATTTTCGGGATCGTGAAAGAATGTAGTGAACCACAGTGGTGGCCCAGTGGTAACGGCTCCGACTTACAAGTTGTAAGGTCGTGTCGTGGGTTCAAACCCAGGCAGACGCTTTACTTTGAGTAAAAAATTACATCACCACTGCTCTCAAAACGGTGAGGAAACCGCCATGTTCCAGAAACAAAAATTCGAAGACGTGATATCTACCAAACCACACTGTGCCCGCGTGGTAGATTACAGCCCACTCCATCTCGACAAGAGGAGACATGTGTCCCAGCACTAGGAACATTATAGACTGATTATTAGTTATGTGAAAAGAAGGTAGACGACCAGTTCTAAAAATAAACCACCAATGATCGATAAATATATAACAGTGGGTGAAGGATTGACTTAATGTCCATGCCTGGCAAAGAGATTGGTAATGAAACATGATGATTGATACGCCGTCAGGTGGATTTGGTTACATAGCCATACAAATTACCTGAACGAAGATATATCAGTATACAATCAGAAACCTGTTCCAAAACAATATTGCTACTTTACTGCCGCAACAAAAAACAAGTTGCAATATTATTCCAATCAATATCCAACTGAATTACGTCAACATACCCTGCTCCTCACGGTACAACATATAAATAAGATGAGGGCAGTTCACCGACCCATCGGGGATTTTCTTAAGTCGACTTATATTTTCACAGTGTGTAGGCAAATTAAGTATGTGGGTGGATTCGCGATACGTCGAACCCATATGGCATTATGCCGCAAATATTTGGGTCAACGGGCTCATCAGGTTAACTTAAAGCGTGTTTATAGGTTGGCTGAACTTATTTGGCACAAATGTTGGTTAAATGGCGCCAACTCATTGAGTTCGTTGACCGGATATGCGGGCGGTAATAACCTCCCGGAGCAGAGCGAAGGGATATTAGTCGATGGAAAATCGTTTATCGATAATTAATCTCATTTAGTTGTCATCCATGTTGCCAACAAGGTTTTCTCCTTATTTTTTAAGAAGAAAATAGCAATATTAGGTGACACTGTACCGACATTTATAAAAAATTTACTGTTTTTACATGTTAAAAAGACATTTATGAAAAAACTGCTTATACTCGTATTTTTGAGAAAATCTATCTATAGCATTATATACTTAAATAAACAGTCTCTTCACAAAACTTTGATGAATAAACTTAAGGCAAAGAGTAGAAAAAAAATGCATAAAATTCGTAACGAAGTCAACGTCACTAAAACTTATAATAGATATAATATTACAGTCGAGGTCGGATGCGCTTTGCTTCAGTTTCAATCACTAAACAGAACTTATGTTTTTAAACTCTTTTGACTTAAGATGCATACTCGTATATGTAGGATGCATCAGGATGGATGGGCCAGACTCGTCACGAACATACGAACCAGAAGACGGGTGTCGTCGCCGAGGGAGGCCGAGGAAACGCTGGCGTGATGACTGAGGCGTTTACGGGAGATTGGCCGAATAGGGCAACACACAGGGAAGAGTGGAAAGCTGTGGGGGAGACCTTTGCCCAGCAGTGAGACAACACAAGTTGAAAAAAAAAATCTGATATACACCACCTATCAAATAGAGAAGTTCGCTACTGACTGCATATTTATTTTTTAAATTAAATACCATTTGATCTACTGTTGAAGAACTCAAGATATTATCACGAATACGATGTTTACCTTCGATTTAAGTATTTTTGGTAACATAGATTTACGTACTTGAAAAAGTCACATTGCTTCTTGAAATTTTAAGTTTTGGAGCGGACAAATGTCAGCGACGACGATCCGAGTGGAAACAAAATTAAGTAAGACGTAAAGAGACGTGAAATCTTATAATAATTATCAACATCCGAAAGACTTCTACTGCTGGATATAGGCCTCCCCTGAGCATCGCCACTGCGACCGGTTCTGTGCTTCTCGTATCCAGCGCATTCCTGCACCCTTCACAAGTTTGTCGTCGTCTACGAGAGGCCTTCCAACGCTACGTCTTCAGGTACGCGGTCGCCACTCCAGAACCGTTCGGCCCCATCAGCCATCTATCCTGCGAGCAATGTACCTACTAGAATCTAAAATAATTTACTATCTAAATATTACAAAGGTCGTACCAAAAACCTCAAAAAAGTTTTTTTCATTAAAGTATGCTAATTACGTAAACCAATATGCAGTTGGCATTTTTAAATTTCAAAAAAAGTTTTGTCAACCTATACGGAGTAGTTGAGATATCTAATAACAGAATAATAATTTACTAAAATTTGAATTTTAATTAAAATCTAAAGTTAGAATAAGGCTTATTTAGAGGTATTCAGAGCTTGGTTTGGCAGAAATTTTGTGGCAATTACTGTATCCTAACAAACTCCACATAGTTTTATTGGTGTAGTCAATAAATATGCCCGAAAATGGATACAGTTCTTATATCTAACTGCTTCATTAACGAGTCGTAGAGTTATGGGGAAAATGTCGGAGTCTGATTCTGTTGCTACAGATGTCTAATTAAAACATAATATTAGGTATGTCACCATAAGTTAAAAGTGCTTATTCCTAGTGCAAGAAAAAACTGAAACCAAAAACGTTCTTACAAAAAATATAAAGTGACTGTCACGAATACAATTACAGTGAGAAAAAAATACTGACAAATAAAATTATCATTGATCTTAAGATAAAATAAGATAATATTTATTTGCTTTAACCTGTGTCCTACATACAAGAAAGACGTGCATGCAAGATGGTTACAACATTATTAGGTACAGACATATTTGCCACATGATGTGACGTGCAAATGTCAAGAAATATTATGAATTCCAACATTCTATTAAATAACAATTAATTAATTAATTAATTAAAGAATAATAATAATATTGTAATAAATTTAAATACAAAAAAATCAAACAGAATATTAAAAACAAAACAAGTTTAAGACTTTTAAACAATAATCAATTCAAATTCAAGTCAATTTTAGTCAATAATAAAAATAAAATAATAAAACTGATCCAAATATAATTAATCTATGTCATTGTAAATTAACATGCACAAAAAAAAAATCAAATCAAATAAGCTACTTTGTCAATACAAATCTTTCCTCTAGGAACTCGTTAATGTTTTAGTATGCTTTATATACTAAATACTCGTATGTCTTAAGTTTTCTTTTCAAATGAACATTATTAAGCTCCTTCCAACTTATAGGCAACTTATTGTAAACAATTGGAGCCGTATGAAAAACACTTTTGCGCAAAAGTGCAGCCCTACTACCCAGTACACATAGTTGGGTTTGGTCACGCCTGTTCCTGGGAAATTGATCTGCTCTGCGCGGAAATAATTCAGGATTTTTCCTGACAAACATAACGGTTTCAAGAATATATATGGACGGAAATGTTAAAATTGTATGCATTATAAAACCCGTAACTTAACCTTAGTTAGCCGAAAATCTTCTAAGAAAGTCTCCTCTAAATGCTCTCTAGCAGCTTAGTCCATACCATACCATTCTGGGCAAAGTATTGCCCTGTCTCAAATTTCCACCCTGTATAATCCTAAAGGCAAGACTAATTACACTCCTTAACGCATCACAAATCACAAGTTTTCATACCAAAAGATCCAAGATTTAATCCAATATTTCAACTAAGTATACTCTACTACATATTTAATGTAGCTTACTTAACTTGCTTAGTAAGTTAATCAGCGCCTTTCATCTGCGTATAATAATTTAATTAATTACTCGGTAGGTATAACGCAAAATGCAATTATGAGACTGACTGGCGACTGGGCGAATGTAATTAGGAAAATGTTTTCTTTTTATCACGCCTGTGATAATAATAATCTGAAAGCTAAACACGTTTTTGTTACACGTAGGTTTTAGTTCTTTTAGAAATAGTTTTAGTTGTATGGTTTTGTCCTGAAATTTTCTTTGATTTATTTTTCTTGGGAGTTAAATACTATCTAAACAGTCGGAAAATCGCCAAGTTATGAGTGAACAGGTAAACCAGAATAATTTTCAACTAGTGATACCGTGAATAGCTGCAATAGCGAATAGCCGAATACCGATCAATCGCCATTCCCTAAAGCGAATAGTCGAATACTCGCCGTTATTACTCGACATAAAAAAGGAATATAAAAATAGTTTATTTATTCTCAACGATATTACAATGACAATCCGCCCCTTTTGGACTTTAAATATTAAATTATTAATGAAAAGCCTAACTAATTAACTTTAACATGACAGATTTTTGTCAAACTTTTAATATTAATGATAATAATACTGTGTTTGGTTTTAAAAGATTAATAAAAATTTAATTATTTTTAAGTCTATAGTTGTTCTGTTCATGAAAAGTTTATATTTATTTAGACAACTATTCGCCGAATGTCGAATAATAGACACTATTATTCGGTATTCTACGAATAACAAAAAAATGTTGAGTAATGCCGAATACTGAATAAAAGCGAGTATTCGCGGAATCTCGACTTTCAACCATATTAAAATTAGGGTAACTTCTAATGTAAGCAGTCCGTTAATATGATGTTATTTCTAATTAGACCTTTCATCGATTTTGTACTCAACGTCTCAGAACCAGAATGACTCAATCGACTTTATTGTCATATTTGTTTAAGTAGGTACTCTCAATCCTCGAATTAGCCCATGGTGAATAAAATGTTATTTGATAAAACGTTTTAAAAATAGATAAAGTTGAACGGGCTCTCTGTTACCAGGGACGGGGTTGTTGGCTGTAATAGTTCGTTACATAACTCCGGTACATAATGAGTAAAAGTTTCTTTATCTTTTGCATTATTTTTCCTCGTAAAGACGAGCACCAAGCGGTCTTTATCTTAATGCAGTTTACACAACACCGCTTGAAATTACATAAAGAAACAGAAGTAAAAACTAAGTATTTAAATCTAGAAAGAACTAAGCTTAAGTTAAGTAAGTAATTAACCTTTGTTGCGAGCATAGAGAAATGGAGACATGATTTTAATATTAATTTATTAAAAGGTTGAAGAAGGGTATAGTTCTCCAGGACTGAATTTGAGCCACGGCGACAAATCTAAGCGGATCTACGCGGGAGATATTATAGTGCACATGTGTGTGCGCAGACACAGGTGCAGTCACTCTTCCACCGTCCGATGGGACGGATATCCGAGACGACCGGAGAGAGATCTGGCGCAGGATCAACTGCTTAACGTGCGCATAAGGACACGGATGTATCATACCGATAACTTCCAAACACCGGGCTACCCAGAATGGTATACCTCCAATTGAAAAAGATACTCCTACAATACCAAGGAATTTGACCATCCGTTTCCAAACTAAAGAGACAAAATTGGGATGTCTTTCAATATGCCTTGCAAGTTTCTGGGTTTTTTGTAGAACACAGTAATTTTACGTAGCGACAGAAATAACAATGGCTGAAGTAATTGTCCAGGCGGTCACTTTAAAATATTAAAATATACGCAATTATTATTAAAATAAATTGATAACAATTAGGCATCTGCCTAGCCTTTTATCCAACTATGTTGACGTCGGATTTCAGTCTTACCGAATGCAGCCGTCAATACCAGTATTTTTTTTTTTTTTTTTTTTTTTTTTTTTTTTTTTTTTTTTTTTTTTTTTTTTTTTTTTTTTTATTGCCTATCTGCCCTCTACAACCCATTTACTGGGTAATACGATAGCTCTTGGTAAGGCTGGTTGTTAGACTTTCGGGTTTCTGACTACCCGTAACTACTAATAACAACTAGGTTTGTTTAAATAGTTTTATCCTATGAAAATAAATTCATAAAACCCAAAGCTAGATTAAGACATTCCACTTTTAAAATTATGGTAAAAAAACTACAAAAAAGCACTACTTTAACATATTTTTATTTTTTGTTTTTTTGCACTTTTTTTGTTTTAACACTTGTTTCATGATTATCGTATTATTGAATATATTATATAGAAAAGTTTAATAATATTATTAAACTTTTCTATATAATTTTTATGTTTTTATTGTATATATCGCACCCTTAAAAGAATATTGACCCATTAGAGTTTGAGTAAAGATCAGGATTTCTGCATTTTTTTCTGCACAGTTTTAATCAATGGTTATTGAAAAAGTAGGTAAAATATATTTATTTAACTGTAAATTTCATACATTTTTTTTGTACTGGTCAATAAGCCAACTAGTCACTAGGCGATTTTCCACAATCCTACTTTTTTGAGTTAAGCTAGTATTCTATTAAGCATGCGATATGTATGGTCTCTCCTCACCCCTAATCCATCCAAAGTTGTCTTTAAAAGATCGCTTTTAGCGATAAGACCGCCTATTGTGACACTCTATGTAAAATGTCTTCATTTATATCTGTAATTTTTATGGTGTATATTAATAATGAGGAGTATTATATTCAATTCTATTTCACCATTGCATAAAAAGGCATAACATTAATAACGTCACTTATGATATTCGTAATAACCACGTAACTCAATATTATCGATATCAGTGGCTCCACACTAAACACTTGATTGAAAAACATCGCAGTGTGAAGAATCATTAAGAAATAAGATGCAAAAGGACCAGTCTTCAAAACAGCACACACAATTTTATGCCATTATGTGCTTCTGCGATTACATACCTACAAAAATAAAAAAAAAACTAGTGATACTGTACCTATTAGCTTTTACATTAGGCTTAATAACACCCTAACTTTAAAGGACAATGAGCAAAAGTGCAGTGTACCTGTACACACACAAGATTTTGAACTAATTTTGATAGGACAGGGAATCAAATTGTTCGCATAAAATATAGCAAAAATTAATGAAAAATAGGTAGAGAAGATTTCACTAAAAGCAGTCGCCAGTTTCCTTATCACAACGATATTTTTTCCTGAACCTTCTGTATATTTCTTTAGTGCCAGCGATTACCTCTCAATGACGTCAGATTGCAATAACAATTTGCGTCCAGCATCTCTTGCTTTGCCCCAGTTATTGATGGACTTGTTAGAAAAACTAGTCTGCGATGATTTATTATAGATTGAAATGTAATAGCACGTGTATGAGGTGAAGGTATAAAAACATTGGATAGTAATTATGTTGCTGTACGCTTCTAAGATTACGGTGGTCTAGATTGCGGCTAATGCGTAAGAGTTTGTATAAGTACCTGTAAACGCATCTTCCTCCGTATTAAGTGCGCACTTGGTCATTCGGTGCATATTTAACAGCGTTTTAGGTGCAGTTTTAGTGTTCTCTAAGTGCATTTAGTGAGCTTTAGATGCATTTAGGTTGCTGTTGGTGCAATTTTAGTGCGTTTCAGGTGCATATTTAGTGTGCGATCGGTGCTATTTTTTTAGAGCGTATGGTTTCTCTGTTATATTTTCATTTCAAAATAAAACGAATACAAACAAATACCCGCTTTCTGGAAACGACAATCTCCCAAGATTTTCCTTAAACAATTTTTCTATTAAATAACGCAGGCGAGTTCCAACCATCCACGTCAAAATCTGCATTTACAAAACAATCTTAAACTTAGAAATGTAATTTCAGCATGAAACAAATCCAGCTGTAATCCATCTTTTCACGGGGGATTTTCCTTTATTACTATTATGATTCAATTCGTGGAGCGAGCGCGAAATGCAAATGGTTTAGAACAACGAAATGGAATACAGGGCCCATGGGATCCTGCCTCGCGTCATTAAGGCGTTTTATGTAGTGGCGACTTTGCGACTTAAGCTACGCTTTCCTAAGACTGCAGTGGCCGCCATATAGCGTCCGCAATTTACCATCGAATGACGTCACTGAAAAAATGTTGAAAGTAAGTTGGTGTGTTTACCTAGCGGGCGTTTTTTGGCATCGTAAAGACAAACCTCGCTGCCATCATTTTCATAACAGCCGTCACTGCGGCTGTTATGTGGCTGCCACCGCTATCTTAGGAAACCGTAGCTTTAAGCAGATATCAGACGGTTTTCGTTTTGTTCATTTTTGTCTTTCATTCTTCGTCTTTCACTCGAAGTGAAATGTCTGAAAACCAAATGAATCCAAAGTGAAAAAAGAATTTATTACTGAACCGATACAACGATGTTAGGTTTCGGCACAGGCCGAATGCCGAATGATCGAAAAATGTATTGAAAGGCGCAAATTAACGTTCATTCCTGTGTAATTTTGAAGGTGTAACGTGGAATAAAATAAAATAATATTCACTCGAGTGAAGCGTCTGATATCAGATGTACGACGTAACGGTGTTGCGACTTTCGTCTTTCCAGGCAAAATGTTAAACATGGCTGCCATGTTGCTTGAAAAGAGTCGTACGAACAAGAAATGAGATGTCAGAACTCGTTACGTTACTCTACCACACCTTAATCACGCCATTTCTAATCACAATCATAAAAAACATAAATAAATTAGAGTCAAAATAACTTCAAGCTGTTCTGACATAATATGCACAAGTTAGCAGAAGCAAGCTCAAATATTACCACAACATACACAATCCCCTATTTTACATTGGACGTGCTACTAAACCCAGCAACATGGCGCATAGTCGCAGTTGTGCAGCCGCCCTAAGCCCCATATTAGCGCAGACTGAAACAAAGCGGGGCTTACACGTAATGGTAGTTAATGAATCTTTCACTGAATTATGTATGCCGTGTGTCCTCGCCTTAACTTTACAATTTACACTTTATTATTTTTGTTGACTTTAATTTGAGTGTAATATCAGATATCATGTGAACTAGTTGTTAGAGACTGAATTTCAATTTACAATAACGGGCTGTATTTTTTTCAGCTTTGCAGTATGTTTATTATAGCGTGAATGCAGCGCTTCTATTAAGAAGGTAATGGTAGTTAATGAATCTTTCAGTGAAATAAATCGCTGAAAGAGGCGAGGACACACGACATACATCAGTATGCCGTATGTCCTCGCCTTAGCTTTACAATTTACACTTTATTATTGTTGTTGACTTAAATTTGAGTGTAATATCAGATATCATGTGAACTAGTTGTTAGGGACTGAATTTCACTTTAAAATAACGGGCTGTTTTTCTTTTTCAGCTCGGCTGTGTGTTTATTATATGGTGAATGCAGCGCTTCTAACATGAAGGTATCTCTTATCGAATTAGGTTTAATGGAAAGAAAAATTGCAAAAAAGCGGTAAATTTTAAAATTCGAGAAAAACTGAACGACGTTTTTTCTATGGGATTTTTCTATGAATTACTGAAAATTGGACAGGACAACGACTGTCGGATCAGCTAGTTAACAATATTATATATTGTATAATGCAATTTGTAAAGATTGTGTCATTGATAAATAATCATGAGATTCATGTGGCAAATCGTTGTTTTTCTTTTTGGTGTATTTAATTTAATTTGGATCCTTTTATCCGCAAACAAATATTTAGCTATAAAAGAGATAATAGTGTGGGAGAGGAAGGCTTTTGCCCAGCAGTGGGGCAATGCAGTCTAGTTAGAAGAGAGAGAGAGAACGATAAGAGGGTATACCTCTTCCAAATATCAAACAACTTAACAAAATGTGGGTAAGTCACCTTCAAAAACTCGTCCCTATTGTATGAGTACATTCTCTGACTCTTGTGTCTAAGTTTTCGCTTCAGTTTCACGTAATGCCTGAACACACTGAAAACTATGTAGACGTAAGACGCAGTAACTTTACATATTCCATTTTATAGTTACCCAAGATACCGAACTCTGTACAGCAAACATCAAATTAGATTTTGCTGTTCTGCTATTTTTAAAAACAATTCCAAATACTTTGATGTCAAATGTTTGACGTTTCATTGTGAAACTTGATTTGAGTTTTAAATAAATCGTTTATTGAAGTGAAACGTTTTAGGCGACGATTTTATATTTAGACGAGAATTGAGAGTGAAATTTCAAGGACGTGTCACGTTTCAGCACATTTCAATACATGAGAGAGAATACAGATATAACTCTCTATATCTCTCAGACTAAATCTCTGTTATTCTTTATTTTTTAAGAAGTTTGACTTTTATATCTATTTTTTTTAGTTTACAACTAAACTAAATAAAGAACTACGTATTTGTTATGGTAGCGCAACAATGGTTTTCAGTATATTTTTATTATTTGTCATTATTAACCATTATCTAAGCATCTGACATCCCTTAGTTAAGTTTGAGTTTAATAAAGTAACGTTATCTAAAGTTATTTATGGAAAGTGTTATTGGGTTTTTCCATTAGAAATTTCTCAGTATGAACTCGGTATCTGAGCCTGGTTGATGGCAATAGTCTCGCCCCTGTTACATGGGACTTAAACATAACTGGCAAAATATGGGTGCACTATAGATACACTTCTGCCTCTGCCAATGAGGAATACAAGCTTGATGTTATGTGTTATATTTATGGATATAATTAATCGTGAATCATTTTTACATACAGAAAGTTGTTTTACTAACGATTTTTCGATGAATGATACCTAAAACTGCACACTTTCCATGTGTCCAGAAAATTAAGGACCAGAAGAAAAATGTTTCCATACGTAAGGACTGAAACACCTTTTTTTGATGATGCCGTAGATCTGTCATGGCGAATAATACCTAAAAGCTTCAATCTCCTATTGCAGTGGGCATTATTACCACTCACACACTACCCATCGCATTACTATTAAAACTCACATTATTACAATTGGCGTTCAACCCTTTTTTTTTTTGGGTGGGAAATCATCAAATAACTTCTCCCGCTCTGGGCGGAGCGGGAGGGTGTGTCAGACTCTTACTGACTAAAACCCATCCGTATTCCTTCCGTTGCCTGTGTTGCGGGGGCCTCAGTGACCCTTTAGTACCTTCCCGCGACCCCGGCAGGGGCGTTCAACCCTACCATTAAAACTAACGTTTCATTGCCTCACCTGTCATTTCAATTCAAAGGCCCATCAACCTTATTCTGAATTGATAATTACTGTGTTATCAATAGGATATTAGACCGGTTGTCACTGGTAATAACGTTTTAATGATACCAGTATAGCGTAGGTTTGAGTGACACGGTATTGGGGTAATGTTGTAACTTTGAAAGTTAGTCAAGTGTTAAGTGATTATGAAGAAACTGGAATTACTGAAAATGTTTTCTGTGTTCTTGAAGCTATGGTTATGGTGGCAGCACTTCTGGTGTGACCTGGCTTTCACGACCAAAGGAGAATGCCCAAAAATGTATAGGCAAAAAGCCCAAAACCGATAGAAAAAAAACTTACGAGGGGTAAAAGCAGTGGCGTGCCTAGGGTTTCAAAATAACGCAAGCCCAATAAAATTTTAACAGATTTCAAAAAAAGAAAGTTCAGTTTTCGACTGAGTATGTAGGTACCTACGTATCTACGTATGTATCATCGCAATTTTCTCATAAACTACTGGTTAGGTACATAAATTCACTATCGAGCATTTTAGTAAGGCATGCCGGGGCTTTTGGGCTTATATGAAGGTACCGCCACTGGGTAAAAGGGTATTGGTATGGGACGCTGCGTTTTTTTTTTGGTCATTCTCCTTTGGTTTTGCTTGTCATCAGAAAGCTCACAAAAGGAAAGAATTTTTCCAGGATCACTGTCATCGGATACGGTGGAAGAGGACTATGTATGGTTGTTACTACATGACTTTGGTCTAGTTTTCGCTAGTGATCATGTGCGTTATGCCTGGTTTATACGATGGCAGTGGCTGAACCCAGTGACTCGGAATTTCAGACCCAGTCAGTGGATTCATGTAGACGAGATCGGCAATAACTCAGTCGCGAGGCGGGGGAAGCTACTGGGCCCGAAAATAGACCGGTAGGTTAGTCAACTGGACTGACTTGAGGGTGCGATGTGACTGGATTGAACTGCAATTGCAAGTGGGGTCGTATAAACCTGCCACAAGGTTCTTTGTATTCGATCCCCGGGCCATACAAAGTATAATTCTTCTTTTCTTTATTTATGTTTTATGTGTTTTTATTTATTTATATTTGATTTAATTTAATTAATTAATTAATTAATAATATTGAGGCATTTGTTTAAATTTAAATTTGATTTAGTTAATAATATCGTATTTTCACTGTACTTTAATTGGTTTTTGTTATCTGTGGAAACGTAGTGGATTGTACTGTAACGATCCTTAGATATAATTTAATTTTATAATTATGAAATCCTCACTGTACATTTGTTTGTCTTCCCAAATAAATAAAATAAAATAATTGTGTTTTTCTGCAAGTCAATGTTTCAATTTCAGGAATTAAGATTTTGCCCAATATGTAGTCAGTCTGTAGTGATAGAAGGCACAACACCTGGCTATTTGTTGTATGAATACAGAAGTGATGTTTATAATGAAATATTGAAGAAACAACATAAACAAAATAGTTTATAATGTACTAAGATACATAAAAATATTTTCTGAAGAAAAACATACAAACATATTAATCATTTTCCCACATTATTTTCCTTTATGTATATATAGCAGGCTATAAAAGTGCTATAAATGTTTTTCAAATAATACTGTAAATCACTTTGAGTCGATAATATTTTATGTTTTTATATATAATACACTATTTTGTTTTGTTGTTCGATGTGCGTGTGTAAAAAACATAAGTGTACTTGTTACAAAGAATATACGTACTGAATTAATAATATCATGAGTAAAGTTTAAAGACCTGGAACTAAACGAAAATACTGAATATACTTTCGCGTTTTCAAAAAAAGTGGTAGTAAGTATGAGCAAATTAGTTTTAAGTAATTCTAATTCCATGCTATTCAAAAGTACTTACTTATTCCATGCTCAAGCTGTCACTTCTGTCACCTATCTATCTTCAAGTCATGAGGCCCTGGTACTATGTGTGTGTCAAACGCATGGTAGTGAGTGTAATGTTTCTTTTTTATTAATTTAATTTATTTCCAATGCATATTACCTATACAAAAATACTAGCTTTCTGCAAAGTTTATCTGTGCCAAATTTCATACTCCTCCGTTCGCGTAATTTTCGAAAAAAAAGTTATAAAGTTGTCGGCTTCACGTATTATTAATACATATAATGATTTACTTACCTATAGTTTAACTTTTAATTCAAACTTTAAGCCGAATGCATGAACATAACAGTATAAAAGAAAAAAAAAGTGAAATCAAATCCTTTTATCCGAGAACCCTGTAAATGACGAATATAAATTCGTATCGGATACCGTTGAGACACGACGCCCAAATAGTGGTGTCATAGTGTAAGGGCTGGCGCTGCCAAGTGAAGACAAAATAATTGGCGGTATAGTCGACTTCAAATGTTTTATCACCCTACGGTTGAACCGCACCTGCACGTCATACAACGACAACGTACGAGTATCTGTCTATGCAATCGTTAGATCAGTGAAGTTTCAATTTATTGGGATTTTTTTATCAAAATTGAACATTATTAATGAAATTTAGGATGCCAATCGTGCTGACTAACTAATATTTTTATTTTTTCAATTTCTAAGAAATAACCCGGTCGAAGCAGCAGCCAAGTTGGTTATGAACTTAGAACAATAAAAGCGACATTTCACAGAAACTTCTTTTAACAAACATTTCAGGTCAAAAACTCAGTTTTACCAGAAATGTATGATGATAATCTTCTTTTTAAGAATACAAAGAGATACCACCACGACTTTAAACCAAGTTGTGTACAAATTAGCAACCAAACACAAAAATGGCCGCCTTGAAAAAAAAAGTATGCAATTTTGGTCATTTTTATTTTATTGATGGCAATATGGTCATCCCCTTTTACATGGGACTTAAACATATCTGGCGTAATGTGAGTGTACTACAGGTACACCTCTGCCCAACCCTTCGGGGAAACAAGGGGTGTATATCATGTTTATTTTATTACATTTTTGGAAAGAAAACCTCGCAACGCACGCCCACACTAAAATACTCATATTTGAAGAAGCTGTGGTAATACAATTTTACAGGGCGCAGATTTTTATTCCTCCTGTAAAATGGCTTTTTCGTATATATAAGTTTTCAGTCTAAGGCAACGATATCTACTCCCACAGGCCTCAGGCGACCTAGACTCTTCCTAGTTACACTAGGGTCGGCCGTAACACAAGCCATAACTTCTTATTCAAGTAAATAGGTCAAGGAAGCTAGCATTGTCTTGTCCTATTAACCTGAGCTTGTACTGTTAGCAGAGCGACCTGGCGGGCAAAAAGGAAAAGCTAGGTAAATCAATTTTGAAGTGGAAAAATAGACCTCACTCGAGATGAAAAGATAGGCATTTGTTATTATATTATAATGTCAACCCAAGAGATAACCTGTGAAAATAGATGCCCTATCTATTTTCACATCGGCATCGGGCAGGATATTTTTATTTTTTTTAAGTTCACTTTTTCTGTGCGAGTCCCAGTAAGTAGATTTTGTTTCTTGTTTCTTCTTTCTATTAAATTTACAGTTTGACAGCGTAGGCTTGATTCAATATTTTTAGTAGTGTAATATTTTTTTTTAATCATAACACGGACTCACTATACCCAGGCAAACAATGCTAATGATTTAAGTACTATGTACTCATGTTGAATCATCATCTCAAATAATATCAACGCAAAAAATATCTGAATTCTATTTTTCCAAACGTTAATACCACTACCAGCCCTACAGTACAATCTATCACATGTCACATCACGGTGGATTTTTTCAGAAGCCGATTTTCAGCTAAATTGATGGCAAGCCTTCGAAAATATTGCTCCATGTTTTGTTTCTTTTCGCAGACAGAGCTACAGAATCGGAGATTTAAGGCCCAGTTCGACTAACGTGATAGGATGCTGCAAAATATAGCACCGTTTGATGTTTGCAGCGTAATAAATGGCCGAGAATACATTGCTACAAAATGTTATTAAGCTGAAAAATTGTATTTGTCCATTCATCATAAATTTGGTAGTAGTAATTCATTTGAACGAATCAAAGGCTTTGTTGTGCTTATTTGGTATGCTCTTTAGAGAGTCAGTGCACCTGAGTCTGCGCACACACTTGTGCACTATAGTGCACAACATTCCCCCCGTATATATGGCTAGTCTCCACAGAAACTGGCTACCATGGACGAAATTGGGTCTAGAAGACTATTTTCTATTATGCTCTTTAGCATCAGTAGGTAAAATGAATGACTTCTATGTTAATTATTTCCTTTACAACTCCAAGAGTTTCCTACAAAAAACATTAATAACTGTGAACAATAAAGGGTGATTGACAGATGACTATCTGTCATCCATCATCTATCAACTGTACGATTATTGTTAAGCGTCCATCTTATGCCACAAGTTGAAGACTACGTACGAAGGGGTACCTATGTCACTTAGGCTCCTATCGATTTATCTGCGATTGCTTCATTTTTAATTCGTTTTACCTATTCTGATGAAGACATTTTATTGTAGGTGCATCGTGTTCACATATAATTATATAATTAATGTATACAAAATATTGTAAAACATTTTAAAGAAGTAACCATAGATATCCGGGAGTAACGGTGGAGTTTCTTGCCCATTCTTCTCCATACGAACCTTTTGGAAGGGGCAACTAGAATCAATTCTATTTTTCAAAAATACGGAACCTCGCTCACGACTCAAGCATTAGTTAAAACTAGTTTTAAGCCATTTGATTGGTTGAAATTAGTTTTAAGTAATGCTTGAGTTTTGAGAGACGGTCTGTAACACGGGCCTTAGGTCTTATGTCCTTTGAAATATTAGTGGACGGTCGATGTATGTTTAAATAACACGTCTGTATATGAGCTCCAAAAAGTATGCAATAGGATTACTGCTGGATATGACGAAAGCTTACGATAAAGTACAATATAACATCTTATTAAACAAGCTATATGGCTTAGGGATCCGTGGTAAATGTCATGAATGGTTCACATCGTATCTACAGCATAGAGAGCAATTAGTGGAATTAGAATACTTTAACCAAAAAATAACGAAATAGAATTGTTCCAATCCGAAAACATACCAATAAACGCTTACATCTCACATGGTAGTGTAATAGGCTGCTTCCTATTCTTAGTCTACATTAACGACCTCCCGAAGCATATCAGTGAACCTTATGTTTTGTTTGCGGATGACATATCCATTCTAGCCTCATGCGAAACTAATCTCAACCTTAATAACAAATTAAATTCAATACTCAACGCTACAACTCATTGGATGATGGAACAACTTTAATAAGACAGCCACGACAAAAAAAAAACCTATACATATAAACTTCAGTTTTAAGAATTATAAGTTAGAAATAGTAAATAAATTCATTCACCATATTAGGACTAGACATAAACACACACATAAATTGGAAGTCGCATATCCAAAAATTAAAAGCAAAATTATCAAAACTTTCATACGCCCTTCGGGAAATCAAAATAACTGCAGACATAAATACTGCGTTGGTAGCATATTACGCATATGCCTATGCATGGCTTAAATACGGTATCATATTATGGGGTTATAGTACATGCTCACCCACACTCTACACCCTACAAAAAAAACTTATTAGAATTCTAGTCAATATTGAACAAACGGACAGCTGTACGACCCACTTCCAGGAACAAAAAATATTAACCCTGCCGGGCCCCTACATTTTTGAAATCTGTAAATTTCAAAATCAAAATCAAAATATTTTTATTTCACATAAACCTACATGGGCACTTATGAAACGTCAGAAGCTAGGTGCACGATTCCAATTGGTCGTTTCCTATGGAGAAGAGCCGGTAAGAAACTCCACGGTTACTCTTTTAAAAATAATTGGCTTTTACAATGTTTTCAAATTACACAAATTAGGTATGGGAGGACAGTGTAGGCCAATTTGTTCGTAGATACCCGAAATTCTACACAAAAAGAGAAGACATCCAGACTAAAATTACTTAGACATAAAAATAGATTAAACATACCTATCCCGATTAAAAATGCACTCCTCAAGCACCTATGTCATGACGATAAAAATATATAATAAGTTACAGGAAGAAATAAGAAACATAAATAAATACAACATCTTTATTAATAAATTAAAACTATTTCGATTAAACAAAAGCTATTATAATGTGAACGAATACTTGAATGAAAGACTATAATTACAATAAATACATTCTTAAATATATATAAAATGTGTAAATATATCAAGAAGATTAACTAATCCTAAACTAATATTAGAAATGCGAAAGTGAGTTTGTTTGTTTGTTACGCCTTCACGCTAAAACAGCTGAACGGATTTGGATGAAATTTGGCGCATGGGTAGACCATTACCTGGATTAGGACATAAGACACTTTTTTCCCGATATTCCCACGGGATCAAGACTTACGCGAGTGAAACCGCGGAGTGCAGCTAGTAGGTACTACATATGTTATGCTATAATTCTAGATGCCCCTAGAATTGATTCTAGTTACTGACGTCAAACCCGCGCCCGCGCCGCCTGTACCTAGGAACACAGCCCTTGTTCTGACTGCATAAGCGAATCAAATCGCATTTGCCACCTAATAAAAAACTAAGATTAAAACCACAGATAACTACCACAATGCAACCCATCACTCAAGAGACAAAAGAAGAAATACGAGAAACAATTACTGTCAACCAGATTAATTACAATATAATTACCGATTGATTTGATAACTAGCGACATCCTTGTTTAACGAGTGTTTTTCTAACAATTTGCGTTTGAACTTTAATTAATCAACAGTCAGTTATTATTATAACGCAAACAAATTGTCTATGATTCATTTGCTCTACATTTTTTTTAATTGGTGCTATCATCAAATAGTGTGATTTACATAAACATGGACAAAAAAAGAAAATGAATTGCGTTAGCGAAGGCCGTGCGTGCTGATTAATTATTTATTAATTAGATTTACTGTGAATCATGCTAAACAGGATCTGAGAGAAATCCGGGTTGGCAGAGCAATGGTTGAAACCTGAGTAATTAAGGGAATCTCTGCAATAGGTCCATGTGCTACATACCAAGACTTAGGATCCCGTAACTAGCTGACATTGAAAACCTAAACTGAGATAATATTGCGTCGATCAATTAAAATATTAGGCCTGATGACTATAGTATATGTGTGAGAAAGTATACAAGGAAGTTGACTATTCCATATTAGTTTTTAATTGTTTTATTTATTAAAAACGTTGCGCCACACCAGGAATTTTTTCTGTATCGTGGGTGCGTTTACAAACATAGAAACTCACAAACACAAACACCCAGACCCGGAACAATTACTTGCAGATCATACAAATATTTAAATTACATGAATATACAATATATACTTGACAGCATTGTGTATTGGTTGTACCGTTTAAATCAGGGATTCCCAAAGTGGTCGATATCGACCCCTTGGGGCTCGACGAGTTCTAAAAAGCGATCCATATTAATTAACACAAGTTCCTATTTGAAACTTTGAAGATACTGTATAAGTTGTGTTCGGTGTACCAACTTGTTACAAGAATGACTAATATTTTAGTAGGAAGTATCATTGTTGTACGTTTAAAAACTCAACAAGACGACAAGCGTGCACATGTTCGTACAAGATGAAAAAATTTGGCTATGGGAGTCTGAGGTATCAGTTCATTTTGGAAAAGGTATCTCTTGCCCAAAATAGTTTGGGAATCCCTGGTGTAAATGAACTATAAATAAAATTAATTAATTAATTATCCACATCAGTGTCTCAAGCTGGAAGATCATGGAGATTGCTACGAAGTTTGAACTAGGAACTGCAACTAAGTATTTCCACGAAAAAACACAATCCCAAAATGAGAGCTTACTGCGCAAACGATCATTCAGATTGTTCAATCAATTTATTTGCTCAACTATAAACTGTCCAAGCTTTAATGTATTAATTACTAACATACAGTATTTCAAAAGGTCATCGACTTAAATGTTCTGCGTTCGCTTTTATACAATAAATAATTTTGCTCAACATTAGTGCCTTACATTCACTGTTGCACAAGGGTGATGATTGTTAAAGAGTGTACACATTATAACGCACACCTTTCCTTGTCATCTGCGAGTAATTTTAGAACTTTGTTTTAGTCAAATATCCAAAGACAAATAATAAATAAAATACGTTTATTTGCGGTAAAACATGACGCAAAGAAACAACACAAAAAAGAACAAGTTGGGCGTAAATATGCGTCACGTACGCAAAACGACCATCGCTCAGGATAATGCTGTGACCCTTTGCTAGACAGAACCACAGTCCTGGTTTTCAGTGACTGCCTGCGTTGACATGATGACAATTAACTCCTTTTTGACGATTTCTTAAAAACACCCATAGTTTATTAAACCTACGCTTGTACTGAATTTGTGCAAAAATGCAAAGCCGTAGTAAAAACAATGGATAAGCGAATTTGTATCCAAAGATATATTTAAACAAAATAAGATCATATTGCTTCCGTGACGCTGCAAGCCATCGAATCGAGTTATTTAAGTTTGTTGATTATATTTTACTACCATATATTGGTGGAGGTATAATAAAGCTTTTAATAAAAGAGCCTTGTCAGTCAGAGTAAAGTGTTAATCGTTTCTCGAAATAACACTGTGTGGACATAAGTTACCTGAGTAAGAAGTCTTTAAATAGACTCCTGATCGAGATAGGCCGAAAGCAAAGAAAACCTGCTCAAGTGGAGCTTCACAGATGACACTGTCCTTTTTTTTTGGATGGGAAATCATCAAATAACTTCTCCTGCTCTACGATTCATTACGTTTTATTATGCTGTAAGTTGTATTGTTAGTTTTTTATTAGCGTTTAGCTTTAACGACAAGTTACAGCGTTACTATACAATATTGAAAATGATTATTTAATAACTTATAATTTTATTATGTCCTGTCTTCATTATTACCGAGTGATCTTTGTTAGACAACAGACGACTTCGTTGTTTCCTAGTTTTATCATAAACGAGCAATCTTTGTGTAACAATACGAAATTATGACAATGTGAGGGAGTGTGTAAGAGAAATGACAGTTCTTACAAAACTAGAATGCTCCTTATTATTGACAAAATTGATTTTAAACGGAAATTTGTTTCAACGTTTGCATTGTTTGATTTAACAAATCCTACACCGAGACTGGCTAAAGTTTACTGCACAAAATTAATGGCAAGCCCTAAAAGTGACCGAAATAATGTATATACCTGCATTTTAAAGATAAACAAACCAACCCAATTCTCTCTTTCCCATACCAACACAGTTGAAAAAAGCCTTGAAAAACAGTATACACTCTAAATTACTTCACAACGTACAGCAAATGAAAGTGGTCTGTACCAAGGCGAGCGGGTGGCGCGAACCTCTCGCGATAACACGATACCATACCGATATATCGATATCGTAATTAGTGAGTTACTGGCTGTTGTAGCGGTTAAAAACGCGGGGCCATGAGCGGTAGCGGGGCGGAATGCGGGATGACATTTTTTCTGAGTTTTTTTATAATTATGTGTTACATCTATCCTCTCGTGTTCTGTGGGAGTGATTTCGTGAAAACGGACGGAAGTATGTAGACAGGAAGCGACAGCTTGAGCATGGAATAAGTAAGTACTATATAGATTGCAAGTAGAGGGGGTCGAATTTCGACCAGTGGGCGACCACTAGTAGATAATGAATAAATAATTATTCGAATATATATTTCAGTATTTAGCTTTTTTAAATTCTGAGGTTAACTTCTGTCGCTTCTCAGTTGCTTATTACCAAGGTGAGATGTCAGATATTACACATCATATGCGAGTACTGTAAGGTTCGATCGTTTTTTTTTTGTAGCTTATTGAAGTCGCTGGCCCTGCCGCGACTCTTCCCACCTACAATACTGATGGACTGGTAAAAGCCAGAGTCGCAGCAGACAAGATGGTAGGATTAAATAGCATGGTTCCTTAACTATGGAAGAAGACTGAAGAAGCAGGGGATTATGAAATGTGGAAAGAATGGTGGGAGTGATGACCGGCAGTATAGGAATAGTATTCTAGGAGAAGGATAGACCATTTTTCCCACGTCGCCTGAGGCTCGGATGTCTAAAAGCCGTATTGAACTTCTTTTACGACACCCACAAGCAGGAAGAAGGTTCTTTTACTTCTTATTGTATGTTAAGTGTATTTTTCGTATTCTCCGCGTGTTACGTAATCGCCGTTCTAAAAGCCCTACACTGAATAAGACCGGTGTTGAAGTCATAATAATTAACGCAGACCTAACAAACATGCATAACACCTCATGTTTTAAATACGTAGTGACCGTAGCGTAGCCATAATTTAAGTTCAAGTCATCCATCTTAGAAGTTATCTAGGTGCAAACCATTTGAACAAATTGATTTCTTAATAGATAAATTATTGGGCGTCATAAAACTAACAATAAGTATAGTTAGTTATTTTTGATCGAGCGAGCGAAGCGTTGCTGCTTCAAGTCTAGCAAAATTTGCTTTCCTCTGTTGTCGCTACTCCTCCACAGGTCGTATTTTACAACCGATCTGGACGAAACTTGTTATACAGGTTTAACGACTATATAGACATTTTTGTAGTCGGGGATTTTTGATTGGAGAGGTCCTTCCTCCAAAAAGAGGCAAAAGGGGCTACTGGATATCCACGCCTTATGAGATCCGATTTCGATGGTTATTTTGTTTATTTGAAAGGTAGTAACTAACAAGAGAACTACTTCGTATTTTAGGCTGAGGATAGTAATCAGTCTGTAAACCCCTTACGTTGTATGTTCCACTACACTACGTAATGTTAATCGCAAACCATAAATTAACTTACAAAAACAAACTTTCTACTCGGCCTTTCAAAGTCCACAGAAGGATATATCGCTCTACCAATCAAGGCTGTTTAATTGCTCTCAGAGTCCCCACAGGTCAAATTCCTATAAGTCACAGACGAAGGAATTCCACATATCAGCCGTACCCTACTAATACACTTAGCAACGGCTAATACTTTAATCTACAAGTTAGCCGTTTACTGTTGCTAGACAACCTTAAAACATAGGGCGCCAACCATGTTTGCTAAGGCACTTGTTACACCGCTGGCGATCAACGAGAAACGAGTAGAGGTAGCAAATAAAACGAGTTGGCGAGCAGCGAGTGCGTGACGGTAACGAGCGATTGCTCGCTGGTATTTCAAACGTGAGCCTCTCAGCGACTGTTCTGCCCGATAAATTCTGAAAAATCTCACCGTAAAAACTAAGGTGAAGTGAGCTTCAAGTGAGCTGTCATGCCACCTGATGCTATTATTGACAACAAACTTGACCCTAAGTTATTTTACAGAATTGACCGAAGTTCGCTAAGCGAGCGTCGCTAAACGTTTAATCTCTTTGATAGCTCTTGTCGCTGCGACAAACGAGTACTCGCCGGCGGTGTGAACAGTCAGCGATCAACCATTCATATAACAACATGTATCTCTTTTGCTTACACGGGACCTATAATATTTTCGCTTCCTCGTCGGCACGTCACTAGGACAGGTGCCTTAAACTAGCCGAGCGAGCCGCTTACTGTTGCTAGGCAACCATAAAACCTAGGCACCAAACATGTTTGCTAAAGACCTGGCAGTCAACGCACGCATAGGAGTATGTTGCAACTAGACCGACCGAGCAAGTACAATCACGCACAATTTACAACGCACGTGTATTTTTTACTTCCCTTGCGTTAAAAATTTAATGTTAATTTTAAACGTAAACGCAAGTGCGCACTAGTTTCACAATGAGAATTGTTTATTTAAATTTGCGTGCGGGTAATGTTGTTCCGGTTATTTGTAGGCTTGTATTTTTTTTGTTTGGCAATTAATTTGAATGAAATCTCAAGGTGATCTGTTTTTTATGGGATGATCATGTTTCATTGATCGCTCGAGTCAATATCTACTAGACGCCATGATTTTTGTTGTGACCTACACAACAAAAATCATAGCGTCTAGTAGATATTGACTACATATTTCCTCTCGCTTTTTGTTGTGTAGGTTACATCTTTCCTCTCGCTTTTTGTTGTGTAGGTTTTATCTTTCCTCTCGCTTTATTTGTGTAGGTTACATCTTTCCTCTCGCTTTTAGTTGTATAGGTTACATCTTTCCTCTCGCTTTTTGTTGTGTAGGTTACATCTTTCCTCTCGCTTTATGTGGGAGTGATATCGTGAAAAGGGACAGAAGTGTGTAACAAGAAGTGAAAGCTTGAGCATGAAATAAGTAAAGTACTTAAGTAATAGCATAGAATTAGTGTACTCATGTAATTATTAATAAGTACAATATAAATTGAAAGTAGAGGGGGTTGAATTTCGACCAGTGGGCGACCACTAGTAAAGAATACTTATTCGAATAAATATTTCAGTATTTAGCTATTTAAATTTTGAAGTTAATTTCTGTCGCAGCTCAGTGGCTTATTAAGGTGACATGTCAGATGTTACACATCCTGTAAGGATCACTCTTTTTTTTTTGTTTACCCGCGATTTCGTGCAAGTCTGCACGAGCCTAAAGACTGTTCTTTCACTGGGACCACACGACATTATACATTCCTGTTTATTGGACAAGCATTTTGAAGGCTAGCAGTATTCATCACTTGCCGAGAAATTCATTCATCCATTCCAGCTTGTAAACTTAGATAATCTAGCGGTTGGAATGAGAGAATGATACAAAGGAATGCCAATAACGAACTCAAAACTGTCATATTGATAAAGTTATAGGTTCTATGCCGTTTACCAGTCTACAATGGTCGAATATATTTGAACGATGTTAGGATGCGCAACAAAAATACTTTTTGTCGTTAAAATGTCGATCATTATAATTCAGAAATGTAGAATTTGAAAAGATATCGGTTTGAGAGTCCTTTGATTTTCTAACACCTTACCCACCGACAGTACGTACCGACTCTTAATATGAAAATTCAAAGCCTCAATCTTATAATTACCAACGCAATCCGACACCGGGATTAATACATTTTAACACAATTACGACATCGGAATTTTATTCTTATTGTACATTTGATAACATAGCCAAGAATAGCCATATTACCATTCCACCGTACCTGCCTATTATGTAGGTCGCAATGTATAATTTCATATTTCTAGAACTAATATTGTTCTAGTTAAGAACTGGTAACACTTGATCTAGATTCAAGTATGTAACGCACGTTTTCATACATTTTCTTGAAGGATTTCGTGTTGCTAGCTACACAAATGTGAACGTGTGAAATGGCAATTTTATTTTTGTTTATTGTGCTCTCTGGTACCTACAAAGGTGTTCAAAATATAACCCAATAGTACCTACATTATTTCAATTGATATAATTGGTCAAGGACAGCTAATGACACACAATTGATTTTCAATTGTTTGACTCCGAATCGGTATCACGCAGGGCTTAACGGGTTAGAGAGAAATATACTTGTACTAAGTACAGTAAAGGTACGGAATAAGTTCGTGGTTTCTTTCTTTATTTCAAGTCAAATCATTTATTTTAAATAGGCACTTAAAGGGCACTTTTGAACGTCAAAATTTACAAAAAAAAATGAATTGATTGTAGGCGCCCCTTCCAAAAGGTACTCGTAGTTTCGTACGGAGATGAATAGGCAAGAAAAACTCCATCGTTACTCTTTTAAAAATGTTTTACAATATTTTGTATAGGTACATTAATTATATTTATATGTGAAGACGATGCATCTAGAATAAAACTACAATATTACAATAGGTAAAAAGAATTGAAAATGAAGCAATGACAGATAAATGAATAATGTGATAAATACATGGTTTTCACATATTTTCAAACTTTGTAAAAGTACTAATACGTATTACTAAAAAAAAATATTTAAGAATTGGTCAGTGTGTGAGTTAAGGTAGTCACAGAATTTAGTCTATGCTTCCCCACTGCTGGGTAAAGCTCTCCCCCAAGTCCTTCCAGGAACTCTTTTCCCACGCCACTCCGAACCAGCATTCGCTGTACGTGTCGCGACGAAAACGGTCGCTTTACGACCGAATTCGGTCGCAAAGTCCTAATGGGGTCCCCAAACGGTCAAAATTGCTTGACAAGATTGTGATTTTTCCGTGTTTGTCAAACAATTTTGATTGTCTAAGGACCCCATTAGAACTTCGCGACCGAATTCTGTCGTAAAGCGATCGCTATGTCGAGACTGGAGCCCCTGGTTGGCTCAGCTCGTAGTTATGATTGAAAATATGTTTAGTCAAAAAATCGACAACGCATTTTACATAAATAAAGCTTCTGTAGGTATTTTTATGAAAAACGTTAGCAAAGCCATTTGCGAATTGACTTACGTTGGGATTTAAACATATTGGCAACCTATGTTTACAAATTGCCGTATTAAAACCGTGTGAAAAAGAAATAAATTAAACAATGCCTGATACCTAAACAGTTTCAGGTCATAAGCTACGCTCAATTCTGAACAGTTTCAGGTCTTCCGTATTAAAACCGTGTGAAAAATAAATAACAGTAAACAATACCTGATACTTTTTTTTTTTTTTCTTTATTTGTGATGGGTTTGCTCTTGACCTTAGTCTATGTCAGAGGCGACAGAAACAAAGTCGACGATGGAGCGAGCTTACCCAGAAGAAGCCTGTTCACTCTCACTTTGAAGAGATTAGGGTTATATGCGTTCGGAAACACAGACGCAGGCAGAGAGTTCCATTCCTTTGCTGTGCGCATTATAAAAGAAGTTTGGAAACGCTTAGTGCGAGTTGGTGGGATAGCCACCAGGAAGGGATGGTAACCTGAAGTGCGCCTAGATGACCGATAATAGAAGGGGGCCGGTGGAATGAGGTCGTGGAGTTCTTGGGCACACTCTCCGAAGTACAATCTATAGAAGACCGACAAGCAGGCAACCTTGCGACGATGGGCCAAACTGTGAAGCTTGGCATCCACCAGATTTACGTCGCCAATGAGCCTCTTAGCTCTGCGTTCCACCGAGTCAAGCGCGGCAAGTTGGTATTTAGCCGAGCCATCCCAAAGGTGGCTACAATACTCCATGCAGGATCGGACCTGCGTTGAACAGTTTTAAATCATAAGCTACGCTCAATTCTGAAAACCAGCAGCGCCCCGCGGTTTTACACGCGTAAGTATCGTTCCCGTGAGAATATAAAAAATCTTATGTCCTAATCATGGTCATGGTCTACCCATGTGTCAAATTTCATTTAAATGCGTTCAGCCGTTTTAGCGTGACCAAGGGAAATAGGGATTCATTTATTTATATATATATAGATAGATAGATTGATTCTAACTGACTGCTTCATTGGTCTAGTGGTTGCAAGCGTTACTGCTGAGTAAGGTCCTGGGTTCGATTCCCAACTCGGGTAAAGTGTTATTGGGCTTTTCCATCAGGAATTTCTTAGCAGCATCCCGGAGTCTAGATTTATGCCCGGTCGATTGCATATGCTTCCCCCTATTACATGGGACTTAGATCAGTGGTGGCCCAGTGGTAACGGGCGCGACTTACGAGTTGTAGGTCGTAGGGTCGAACCTTGACAGGCGCTTTACTTTGTGTAAATTATTACATCACCACTGCTCTCAAAACGGTGAAGGAAAACATCGTGAGGAAACCGGCATGTCTTAGAACCAACAATTCAAAGACATGTGACATCTACCAATCCGCACCGGATTACGCCCCGTTCCTTCTCATATAGAGGAGGCCTGTGTCCCAGCAGTGGGAACATTATAGGCTGATTATGCATTACATGGCACTTAAAGACCTTTCGGGGAAAACAGGTGTGATGTTATATTAGAATAATATTGTACTCAACAGCTGGACAAATAATACTCCCCGAGGCATTTAACCCAATCTTCGACGTACCCTCCTATTAATCACAAGACGAGATTCTTAATATTATGCCAATTTAACTCTATCTACGACCATTCGACCTTCAAAACGTTTTGAAGGGTCGACGCCACCATACTGTTTAAACTAAGATTAACATCGCGCAGTTAATTTCAGTTTCGGACTGCAAACGAAGACAAATTAACAATGCGTAAGTTATAAAGTAAATTCTTGGATTAATTTGAATTGAATCTGTTAATTGGAGTTTAAGATTGAATAAGTAGATTTGAATAAGCATGGGTTTTAAAATACGAGTATTTGAGATTAGAGTTTAGTGTCAGTTTTCAGCAGCTAGGTCTATAATAGGTGTTATTTATTTGACATTATGATAGTTCTGATAATCACAACAAAACTCTATTTAATGGTAATCCTATCTTAATATTAATAATAAATCGTCGGTGATATTCTGAAACCGCGGAACTAACAGTGTTTAAAACCGCGTAAGGTAGGTGCAGTGAATTTTACAGGAACGAGGAAAAACGTAATATTTACTAAACCACTTGATTTTCTATTGTTTGAACTTTAAACTTGTGAAATTCCTCTTAATATTGTAGGCATTAGTTATGTAAAATATGCATTAATGAATTAGAAAATCCAAAATCTCGATTTTGCTACTTTTGTAAATACGCGGTTTTAAACACTGTTTGTTCCGCGGTTTCAGAATATTACCGACGAAATGCGAAGGTGAGTTTATTTGTATGTCACGCTTTCACGCTAAAACGGCCGAATCGATTTGGATGAAATTTGGCACATGGGTAGACCATGACCTGTATTAGGATACACAATACTTGTTGCCCGGTAGTACGTTCCCGTGGGACAATTTCCGACCTCTACGCGAGCGAAGCACCGGGCCAAAGCTAGTATAAATACCAGTTTGACACAATGTTGGCTTAAAAAGGATGACTTTTCTTTGACCATCGTTCCTACATTCCTAAGATTAACTTAAACCACAGTTAACCCCACAGTGCCACCTCTCCTAACTAGATCTGAAGTTGTAATTGGTCTGGGACCCGTGTTCGCATGAGATAGGCAAATTGACACCGATTTGTACATTATTACTTGGTAGCTAGTAATCCTAATTATTTTATCATTATCCTTACTAGTATTATAAATGTGAAAGTAAATTTGTTTTTTTACTTGTCCAAAAATTTTTTTATCCAAATCCGTTCAGCCGTTTTAGCATTAAATCGTACTTTTACGCTAAAACGGCTGAACGGATTTAGATAAAATTTGTCACATGGGGATTAGGACATAGGATACTTTTTATGCCGATATTCCTACGGGGTCGAGACTTATGCGGGTGAAACCACACGGCGCAGCTAGTTTGGAATAAAAACACAGATACGTACAAGATTATGTAAAATACAGCTAAAAAATAAACTGCGTTCCTTTACCAGAAAAGATAACTTTGCTACTCAAAACCACATAGACAAAGGATGAAGAGCGGGCTCACATCAATTTGACATTTTAACCCACTAACACCCCATAGTGCTATAAGAATTTTTGGGCGCTTGTATGACATTGACAGAGTGGCGGTATTAGTAAACCGGAAAGCAAAAACTGAAAAGAAGAAAAACAAGCATTATAATCTATAAAAATATGGTATCGCAGGCACAATAGTTACACCATATTTCAGGTTATTGGCTTGTTCCCGGCTGCGATACCAAAATTCTATAGATTATAATGCTTGTTTTTCACTTTTCAGTTTTTGCAGTCGGGTTTTTTGTTTTGTTGAATAATTTGTTTTATTTTTAGCTATTTAGTTTTTTAATATATATATTTATACGGAATTGACTCATTAATAGCTTTTATTTTATATCAATATTGTTGTAAAATATTAAAAAAAAACCTTCACGTATTTTTTTTTGTATTTTCAGATACAATATATAAATATTATATACCCTATGTCACCATATATAAATATCCTATACAATATATAAATATACCGCAATATATAAATATCATATACCCACAATAAAGACGAATCTAAGGATACCTCTTATGTTAAAATCCATCAAGCCGTTTAGGCTGCAGAGCGTGCCAAAGAAATAGACATACATACATACATACTCTCGAAAACATTACCCTCCTGGGGCAATCGGGTAAAAAGCTTTTGATCACGCGCCAAAAGAGCTTTGTACAGCAATATTTTTTTGTTGACTTTGCTGAAGCTCTACTGGCGAAATATGGCTATACTATAAGTACATCATCATCATCATTTCAGCCGAAAGACGTCCACTGCTGGACATAGGCCTCCTCCGAGCACCGCCACATCGACCGGTTCTGTGCTTCCCGCATCCAGCGGATTCCTGCGGCATCACAAGGTCATCGGTCCACCTTATAGGAGGCCTTCCAACGCTACGTCTTCCGGTACGCGGTCGCCACTCCAGAACCTTTCGGCCCCATCGGCCATCTGTTCTGCGAGCAATGTGTCCTGCCCACTGCCACTTAAAATTGGCAATTCTTCGGGCTATGTCGGTGACCTTGGTTCGCCTGCGAATCTCTTCATTTCTGATTCGATCACGTAGGGAAACTCCAAGCATAGCCCTCTCCATTGCACTTTGAGTGACTATAAGTACACTTCTGCCTAACCCTTAGGGAAATACAGGCCTGATGATATGTGTTATGTTCCCACCTCCGGGGGTAACCATCACCTCTTATAGCAGTATTATTATAATATTACTTCACAGTGGGAAAGTGATGGAGCTATACAGGACTTAAAGCTCCATCTCTTTCTCACGCTGAATTAATATTGAAATAATACTGCTATAAGAGGTGATGGTTACCCCTGACCTTCACAACTCAATCTCAGCAGTGCGACTGAACATGAACTGCGACACCACTCAGTAAACAGGAAACATACAGAACATTAGTGTTTCCTTATTAACATTGCCAGATAATAAATCCTGCTACACGATAATGGCGCTTGTAAATCAAATTATATTATCGTTGCGACGGTAAACTAATTAAAATTAGACACTTACGTTAATCATTTGTGAGCTTAAGATTGAAACCGTGCGTTATCTAGGGTACTTTGATTTTATACGTTTTCCGGGATCAAAAAGTCCTAAGTCCTAATTCAGGTCATGGTCTACCCGTGTGCCAAATTTCATCCAAATCCGTTCAGCCGTTTTAGCGTGATAGCGTAACAAACAAAATCTCTTTCGCATTTATAATACTAGTTAGGATCTATTTCGGATTTTAACTGATTAAAGGTTTTAGCTTGAAAGCGTACTTTCACGCTAAAACGGCTAAACGGATTTGGATGAAATTTGGCACACGGGTAGACCATGACCTGAATTAGGACATAGGATACTTTTTATCCCGATATTTCTACGGGATCGAGACTTATGCGGGTGAAATCACACGGCGCAGCTAGTTTAGAATAAACACAGATACGTACAAGATTATGTAAAATACAGCTAAAAATAAACTGCGTTCCTTTACCAGAAAAGATAACTTTGCTACTCAAAACTACATAGACAAAGGATGAAGAGCGGGCTCACATCAATTTGATGTGAGCCCGCTCTTCATCCTTGAACATAGGACTTTTTGATTCCGGTAGTACGTGTCTGTGGGATAATTCTCGACCTCCACGCGGGTGAAGACGCGGGCAATAGCTAGTACTGTATATGTTTCTATCCTATTGCTGTTTTTTTTGTGTTAAAAAAATATCGTAGTGCGCAATAAGTTGACATAATGCCACCTTTTCGAGTACAACTTCTATTATTTTATTTAAAGTATAATTAATAGCCTTGAGAGCAGTGGCGGCCCAGTGGTAACGGCGAGTTGTAAGGTCATAGGTTCGAACCCAGACAGGCGCTTTACTTTGTGTAAATTATTTCATCACACTGCTCTCAAAACGGTGAAGGAAAACATCGTGAGGAAACCGGCATGTCCTAGGACCAAAATTCGAAGACATGTGACATCTACCAACCCGCACTGGGCCCGCGTGGTGGATTACGGCCTACTCCCTCGCAGGCCTGTGTCCAAGCAGTGGGAACATTATAGGATGATTATGCCGAAAATAGTCTTCCTAACTAAACAAAACCGGTTTTGTGCGACAACAATCCATTTCAAAACACAAAAACCGAAGTTCTAAATAAATACCAGCACAGATTGTCTGTTCTCTTCCATTTTCGATAAAACACGGTTTACTCGGAATCGAGTTTGGGGCGCCACAACAGCACATCGGTGATAAAAACGAAATGCATGTTTTTTGTTTCTTTTGTGAACTTGCTTGTACTATTCTATGCAGTTTTACAGAGCCTGGAATTCGAGTAGGCTTTGATGTTGAAAAAAAAAACAAATAAATCGATTGTGGTCATTCGAGATCGAATATAGAATAGAATAGAATACTCTTTATTATGTACACCGTAAAAATGACAGATACAAATGTTGAAATTTTACAAGGGGTGACACAATGGGTGGTCTTATCGCTAAAAGCGATCTTTTACAGACAACCTTTGGATGGATTAAAGGGGGAGGAGAGACAATACTGCAGGTAGTCAGTGGTGTACCAGTTACATATACAATAAATACATATAATACATAAAGCATATACTATACATAACATATATCATACATACATAAACATAAACATGAAACAAGATCAAGAACTATAATAAGTAATGATGATGTTTAGGGAGAGAGAAAGTGTTTTTTTACCTGAATTTTAAAAGTGGACAAAGTTTGTGCACGCCTTATCGACACGGGTAAGGCATTCCATAACCGTACTGCTTGAACTGTAAAAGATTTGTCATAAAAGCTGGTGGAATGCATCGGCATCTCTAGTCTTAAGTTTTCCGATGACCACAGGTATCTATTATGTGTGTCATGAAGGAACTTGAAACGTTCTTTAAGATAAGAGGGGGTTGTACAGAATACTGTATAGCTGAAATAAGATATGAGCATTCCGGCGAAGACGTATGGGAAGCCACTTGAGTTTTTTACGAAATTCAGAAATATGATCATACTTGCGCAAGCCAAATATAAATCTTATGCAAAAGTTTTGAAGCATTATCACGCTATGATAGTCAAAAGCACAGCTGACCTGGGTTTACTTCCTAGGTTTGACACTGCAAAGACTTACTATAAAATAAAATAAAAACGCGAGGGAACTGAAAGAAGGGAAGTAAATTAAAAAACGTAACGAAAAAACGGTCTGGGCCTGCGTGGTGGATTACGGCCCACACCCTCTCACAGAGTCTCACAGGGAGGAGGCCTGCGTCCCAGAAGTGGGACCATTATAGGCTGATTATGTATCCAACTAAAGACACCGACTTTACTGAGGACGTTCACAAAAATCATGCGCCCTAGACATGATAAAGAAAATAAAAAAACAACTGAAAAAAAACCTGTTCAAACGAACAATTTCAATTAGAGCATGCGCACAAATACGACCTTCCAAAAGACCTTGATATTAGAAGTTCTTCCTGAACCAATAACCATTGAAATTCCACAAAGCGATATGATCTCGTCGCGAACGAGATCACCTCAGGAAGTCATTACGCAGCAAGTGATGCTATAAATGTTCCAGATGTAATGGAGATATGCCTTTATTGATATTGTGGGTAATATACAGAAGTATTATGGTGTGCGAATTGAGAGAGGAAATGTGTCACTATGATGTGGCATCGTTTTAGTTGAAGGAGAAATTTGAAACGGTTGGATGAAAATGGCAAGCACCAGTTATCAGTAGGTACGTTGGAAAATACTGTTGTTAATATTATAAATGTGAAAGTGACTTAATTTGTTTATTTTTCTTTGTTTGTTACGCTTTCACGCTAAAACTGCTGAACGGCTGAACGGATTAGGATGAAATTTGGCACATGTGTAGACCATGACCTGAATTAGGACATGGGATACTTTTTTTTATCCTGATATACCCACGACATCGAGACTTATGCGGGTGAAACCGCGGGGCGCAGCTAGTAATACATATTTTCTATTACTCAACGCCACAACCAAAAGAACTTTAAAAATAACCAGATATCTCTACCTACTTCAATTTAACGATATTTCAATCATTTCATTCTCATACACACGGTGAGTAGTTAACAAGTAGGTGTCATTCACTGTAAATTTTTCAGCTGAAACCACACGTTTACAAAATACCTGCCGGAAGACTTCGACAAATTAATTTTCTGCCAACAAAATCGGAATCTAACAACCATTAATAAAATACTTATATTCTTACGCGTGCCACCTTAGATAGCTATTGTTTAGTTATTTGAGCAGGTGTGTATGTGTATGTTTTGACTTAGCTCTTCAGTGACTATTAAACTTGTAAAGTATCAATTCCTAAAATAAAAGTCACAGGTTCTGAAGTAACAATGCTACTGATACCCTTGTACCGTTGAAACACAAATGTATGGAAAACAAGAGGGTTGGGAACTTTTCTAGAACTATCGTCTCCATGTATGTATACGCATTGTTAATTTTAATGTGATGTTATACGTTTAGGATAAGAACAACGATTTACTTTAGGGGTTTTTTTTTTTAATTTTCTTGAAATACTTCTATCCGGATGTTTCCGTCTTCAATGCAAGCAATACAAATAACTGCCTGATGGTAAGTTAAATAGATTATGAAGACAAAATAATACTACTGAAATGTTCTCTACATTGGCAAGAAAACAACACTAGAACAGCGGGTCTATTTTGCTAAAATCTCTGCGGGAAAACTTAGGAGAATAAGCTTGAAGCGAACTGAAAGCTATCATCCTATCTGACGCTAGGGATTGGCACTATTGACAAGCTCTCAATAAAAACAATAAATCAAACTGGCTTGGTTGATTTATTTTACATTCATCAAAAGTATTGTAAATAAATTTCCAGCAAAAAGGGTGTAAACTGCTGAAACAAAGCACGAAACAAACGCTGAAACGAAGCACTTACAAAAAAAAAAAATAACATATTGATACAAATCTCATACAGAGTTTTGATTGGGATTGCCTGGGCCCTGTACCACAAAACTCAAGTCTACAATTCTACGAAATTCTTAAATTGTACAATTTACAATTCTTTCGCATTTTTAAAAGCGAACACAAACCGTAAGCTTTTTTTTTTGGGTGGGAAATCATCAAATAACTTTTCCCGCTCTGGGCGGAGCAGGAGGGTGTGTCAAACTCTTACTGACTAAAACCCACCCGTATTCCTTCCGTTGCCTGTGTTGCCAGGGGCCTCGGTAACCCTTTGGTACCTTCCCGCGACCCCGGCAGGCATCGGCCCTGGTGGACCCCTACCCTTGTGCTGACGACATCTCTTTGAGGCGCGCGTGGTATACAACGCGCCGTCGACCCGGGCCTGGTCCTTACCGGACGGTGAGCTACCCATTGCTCATCGTCCGCAAGCCCGCGCCTACGGTGGCCGGAAATCCGCCCGGGATTCCCGACGTCTTACAGGCTTAGCATGACACTCTCTATTTCTTCGAAAAATAGACACTATTCTTCTATACAAAGTGACATTTCGTTTCTCCTTTTTTGACATCCCACCGTAGAAATCCTTCTACATAAAAAAGGACCTAGACAAAGTTCATTAGAAACGAAAGACAAGATGACAGATTGTAGAAGGATTTCTACGGTGAGATGCGGAGGCTAGGGGCGAGAGGGCGCGAAATCTGCCTTTCCCTCAACCGTCCCGCCTCCTCCTTCGCGAGCATTACTGCTTCGCAGAAGGTGAAACCGTAAGCTTGTGACTACAATTTAGTTATTTATAAGGTTTTTCCGTAACAATTGCGTAGCTTAGAGTTTTGTGGTACTCGGAATTGTAAAATTTACAAATTTGTAAATTGTAATTGTAAAGTTTTGCGGTATAGGGCACTGGTGTTACGATTAGTATGACAGCAGCATAATAAATTCAACATAATCAGAGCACTTTATCTAATAGTACCCAGTTTTATCATAATAAATACACTATCAGTCATGAAGCTATAGATTCCCGTCTCGCTCGAACTGGTGAACCGACCTTAATATCAATTACTTTTAAATCGTTATTACTCGTACACACGTAATTATGACTTGGTAATCAGCGGTAATTCATGCTGTTATTTATAACGAAACGAGATAGTAAAACTGGTCAAATTTCGAGTCTTGTAAGCAAGTATTACGAAAACGGACAAAACGAGAAGAAACGTTTTTGTGGTCATTAAAATGACTTACCTTAACTGGGGTATGAGAAAAACCCTATTGGCGATTCTGGGTAAGTTTTGACGGATAAGGGAGGCTTCACTTAAGACTAAATAAACAAAAAACCGGCCAAGTGCGAGTCGGAGCGCACGAAGACGTCAGTACCATTATCTATAAAAACGGCAAGAAAATCATGTTTGTTGTATGGGAGCCCCCTTAAATATTCATTTTATTCTGTTTTTTAGTGTTTGTTATTATAGCGGCAACAGGAATCTCTGTGAAAATTTCAACTGTCTAACTATCACGGTTCATGAGATACAGCCTGGTGACAGACGGACAGACAGACATACATACGGTCAGCGGAGTCTTAGTAACAAGGTCCCGTTTTACCCTTTGGGTACGGAACACTAAAAATACTGTTAACGATCTTTCATAGGTTAGGGCACGGTTGCACCACAAATTACTACATACATTTAGCGTTAAACGAATTTTAAACACCGTTCTATTTCTGTCTATTATTTGAAGTTGATGAATACACAATGATTTGTTTAATAAGTACTACGTTTAGCGCCAATAGTTCATTTGATGTGCAAACGGGCCTAAGTTATGAAAACTTAGACATTGTAATAGCAAACGAAGCTATCAATTGTCAAAAACGCACTATTATCTAATATTTTGTTCTATTCAGTCTACAAAACCTTTATACAACCTGACACTTTTCTATCTCGCTACATTGCCATAAAACACGGCTCCTCCATTATTCGCAAAAAATATTGGATAAAGCCATTAATCTTGTTACTAGAATGTAGGTTAGTAACAGCCTAACACTCCATTAGAGACGTGTTTCGACTGTTTCATACAGAATAATATATTCCTAAATTGTAGGGCAAACTGTTGATAGATATTGACATGTTTTGTTTACGGAAACAAAATAAATATAAATAAAATAGGTCTCCGTCTTCATATAAAATATTAATAATTACATAATTTTGTTCCTTACTCCAGCAATGGGACAGTATAAAGGCCAATATAACCCATTATTTTTGTTTTTTTTAAAAACCCTTTAAAACCAGGGAATGATTGGTTAAAAAAAAAACAATCATTTGCGAACAATTTTTTTTGTATAAATCATTGCCTGCATTGTTTCAGTCATCATTTTGTATGAAGCAGCAACGTAAACGCTTACATTAAGGCAGTACCTATACAAAAAACATCGTCTGGGTACATTTTACTAGGAAACCACTTAATTTTTATTAACGCCTGGCGTCCGCTGATCTACGTCTAATGGACGTATTTATGTATCTTTTTATTGACCAGTGATCGGTCGCTCGAAGTGGGGTAAAGTAGATCTTAGTGGGTGAGTGTTATCGATGAAAATGTGCCATTGGCGCTTAGTTGGTTTTAGCTCTTAGGCTCTTTGTACACACACGTTTTTCTTGTCGTGAAAATTTGCGGTTTATTCGCCACGTATAGGCAAGGTCGTCAGTGTTGTATGGATCACTATGGAAGCTCGTTGACGGACACGTTTTTTTACGGCGCGTTTTATACGCCATACCGTAATGAAACCGTTCCGTGTACAAAAGGCCTCATGGTTACTAGGTGAATATGCTTAGGCTTAGATGATGTTATGAGGGATTAATGATAGATGATTTGATTTGATTTTTTTGGAGAGACTCGCAGTTAAATATCGATGCACGGGTCGATCGAAGGGTTAAGCTACGCTTGCCACGGTCAATTCGTGGATGGGTGACCTTTACATTTCGAGATCCCTCCGTGTAGGTATAGGCAAGCACGTTAAGCCGTTGGTCCCGGCTGTCATTAAAGATCTTTGACTGTCGTTACGGGTAGTCAGAAGTCCAAAAGTCTAACAAACCTGTCTTAGCAAGGGGTATCGTGTTAGTAACTGTGTTGTGGAGGTCAGATAGGCAGTCGCTGCATGTAAAATATTAATATTCAAAGTAACTACATCCGGCGAGACTGGAAGCGGAATCCAACATAGATGGGAAAAGGTTAGGCAGATTTTTTAATTTGAAATAAGCTCTTTATTAACATTTCACATTCAAAGCGATCGAATAAATTAAAGCCATCTTGCAAAATCATCTTGTTATCTGTCTAATACCTAATTCTTTGATTGAATAATGTCCCGTCATGACTATCATGTTTTAATAAAAATATTATCACAACCGTTTAACTGAAGACACAGCTACTTCCTACAAGTAATACGATTCTCATTAAGTTTAAATAAGGAAGTAGTTCTTAGTAATTTAAATTACAATGTAGATCAATTAGTTACTTGATGTATCCGGATGACTTCATTATGTTTCAAGAGCATACATTAAATATTTAGTTGATGAAACAGAATGTAAATAAATGATCACACTTATTGACTTACTACCATTGTTCAAAACACACATAAATATTATCTTAAAAACGTGGACACATTTTTTTTTAATTCATAAAAGACGAGTTTTGTAAGAGGCTTTTATCCACAGTGGCATGTCAGCCTCATCATAACTTAAACTAAATCTACAAATACAATATAAATGATTAATGTTTAAACAAATCAATAAGTAGGTTTGCTATCTCAGGTGAAGGCCGCGCTAAAATTTTAACCAATATCATATGCTTGTGCAGTCCTTAATTTTCCTTATTATCGATTATGGTGATGTGTGCTACTACGACCTGAATGCGGATCTCCTCGACAAACTTGACCGTCTTCTCAATAACTGCATTCGATTCATTTTCAATCTGCGTAAATATGATCATGTCTTTGCGCATCGGTCGCTTCTAAAGTGGTTGCCCATACGCCAGCGCAGAGAGCAAAGGGCGCTGACCACCTTGTTTTCATTTCTTGACTCGCCCTCTTCCCCTAGTTATCTGGCCCCCCACTTTCAATACATTTGCGCGAACCACAGTAGAAACCTACTTTCATCACACAATCGTCTTCTTCAATGTCCCACTCACCGCACTGACTTCATTCACTCTTCCTTCTTCGTTCAGTCTATCTCTCTGTGGAATGCGCTCCCCCAGGAAATCAGGATGGCAACCAACCGATTATCCTTTAAAGTCAAAGTTCGCGAGCATATTCGTAAGAAGCTGGCAGTATCATCACAATGGTAATGTTTTCCCATTGTTCGACTCATCTGTTTTAGTATATTCGTGTATTTATGTGTATTTATTAGATCTTATATTTATGTATAATTAGGTATAATTATGTATATTTAGGTATATTTAAAGTTTTTAATAGGTATATGTATGTATATCATTATATTTAAATAAATATTTATTCCACAGTTTTCGCTATTGCACCTACCACTGTTTGTCTCTGCATCACCCAAAGGTTGACTGGTAGAAAATGCCTACGCATTAAGTCCGCCTCTGTACATGTGTGTGCTTAAAGTATTTAATAAATAAATAAATATTCATGAACTTTTACCGTACTCAACAGTGTTTCACTTTCACTTAATGTAGGCAACACATATTATCCCGCCCAAAAAAACACGATTTCCCTCCCAAAATAGCCGAACAAAACAATCTATCAACCGACAACGAAGAAGAAACAATCACATGTCACAGGCATCAATTATCAGCGAACAGCAAAGGTCATGATCACAAGCTGAATTAAGTATAAAATAATTTATTCTTCGGCCATTAGGCACGGCGACAACATTTCGGCGCCGGCGACGCTACAGCCACCAATTACGCCCACTCGACCTTAAATTCACACCCTGACACCCTTCGATTATGCCACCCTGTATACGTAGGAAGTATATTCTGCACACCCTGTATAACAATAAGGGAGCGTTTAGACCAGATGAACAGTGAGCTGGAACATTAATGCATGAACCGGTAGAGCTATTACTTTTCACTGGCTTTGTCTTCTTTGAGACTAAGCAATCTGCTTAGTCTCAAAGTCCGGCCTCAATTATATCTCCACTGTTCCCTACAACAGCATAAGAGTATTTTAAAACTTTCAATTAAATCCTAACATCGAAATTAATAATGCTTTTGTTTCCAAACAAACTAAATAGCAGTTATGGGTCGACTATGGGATAGCTGTAGTGACTCAACTATTGGCTATATTTGATTGAATTTTCGTATGCAGGCAAAACGTCATTACACACGAAACGTCATTAAATATACGCAGTGTAATTTATTCTCGTATTGTCGTCTCCACCTTGTATACATCTTTTCAATGATGTGAAGGATGATTGGCTACAATTTCCAATAAAAAATTGGATATTAAAAAAAAAAAATGAGCGAGCCTCACAGTAGTCGCATGTGATGTGACATCTGACATCTCACCTTGGTAATAAACAACTGAGCAGCGACAGAAATTAACCTCAGATTTTAAAAAAAGCTAAATACTGAAATATTTATTCGAATAATTTATTAATTACTAGTGTTCGTCCACTAATCGAAATTTTACCCTCTCTATTTACAATCTATATAGTACTAATTACATGAGTACACTAGGTCCATGCTATTATAAAGTACTTACTCATTCCATACTCAAGCTGTCACTTCCTGCCGTGACCGCGTGGAGGCGATCGGCGGCAGAGATCTCTCGCGTCCGGCCCTGGTTCAGGCCATGGTACGGAGCGAGAGGGAATGGGCAGCCGTCACCTCCTTCTGCAAAGCAGTAATTCTCGCGAAGGAGGAGGCGGGATGGTTGAGGGAAAGGCAAATTTCACGCCCTCTCTCGCCGCTAGCCGCCGCAGGAGACGCCCTGGGCGTCGGGAATCCCGGGCGGATTTCCGGCCTCCGTAGGCGCGGGTTTGCGGACGGTGAGCAATGGGTAGCTCACCATCCGGTAAGGACCAGGCCCGGGTCGACGGCGCGTTGTATTCCACGCGCGCCTCAAAGAGATGTCTTCAGCACAAGCGTAGGGGTCCATTAGGGCCGATGTCCGCCGGGGTCGCGGGAAGGTACCAAAAGGTTACCGAGGCCCCTGGCAACACCGGCAAATGAAGGAATGCGGGTGGGTTTTAGTCAGTAAGAGTCATCTGACACACCCTCCCGCTCCGCCCAGAACGAGAGAAGTTATTTGATGATTTCTCACCCAAAAAAAAAAAGCTGTCACTTCCCGTTACACACTTCCGTCTCTTTTCACGAAATCACGACCACCCAAAGGTGCAAAGATGTTACACATCAATAGTTACACGCTAGTAAGATTTATGAACAATTTATGCAAGATATTATATCGTTTATACGTAGGGTGATATGAACCATTCATTAACACTGATCTCAGTGTCTTCAGAAAGCATGGGTAGTCTGTAGTCATGTAGGTACTTCGAAATAAGTAGTACTAATTCTGGTATTGTGTGCAGTTGTGGCCCCATGGTAGCGGCCGCGACTTTACGAGAAGTAGTACTAATTCTGGTATTATGTGTAGTGGTGGCACAGTGTTGGCGGCCGCAACTTTACGAGTTGTAGGTCGTAGGTTCGAAACCGGACAGGCTAAGTGCCTGTCCGGTTTCTTTGCGTAAATTATGTAAATGTAATCTTTGTATCTTTGTGTATCTTGTGTAAATTATTTCATCACCACTGCTCTCAAAACAATGAAGGAAAATATCGTAAGGAAACTGGCATGTCCTAGGTGCGTGGTGCTGCGTGGTGGATTACGGCCCACTCCCTCTCACAGAGAGGAGGCCTGTGTCCCAGCAGTGGGAACATTATAGGCTGATTATGAGATTTAAAAAAAAGTGTAAAAATCAACTGAAAAGTATAAAGTACGATGTAAGAAAGAAAACATGGATGTATGAAGTTAGTATTAAAGACAATTGAGTGAAATGAAAATGTGCCGTGTATGCAAGAAGAATTTAGTTATGACCTACAAATACAAAATCAACTTTTTCATTTGCCATGGATATTCTTTTATCATCAATGTTACTCACTAACTTAGAAGATCAGTAGCAACGTTCTTTCTTTGTTTCTAGCGCACCGTTAACCTCTATACTTACATAACAGTCGTCTTCTACAGCATTTTTAGTCTCTACGGTATTCAAGTGATCCTTTTCACGAGTTCTTTTTTTACTAATTGATCATAATCCTTTTGTGTGCAAATATAGACAGTTGCTATTAAATTTTACTGTCGATTTTCAAGAGGCAACATCGCAACAATGCTTTATCGTACCTACCGATCTATTTATATTTGTATCTTTTTAGGACACCAACTAGAAAATTCCAGTTTTAATTAATGTTACCCTGTTGTGCCTGTCAGTGTTTTACCCTAAACGCTTTCAGTTCCTTCCTAGGAACCATAGATAATATTTCAACCCTTGTCATAGTTTTAGTGATAAGTTTACAATAGCGTCATTAGATTAATGAAAACACGTTAATTCTGCGATGACCCAGATCTAGCTACCCTCAGACAAGAGGAAAATTCAACTAAGTTTATTCTATAAAATTGTAAAGTGACGAGGGAGTTAGGATATTTCAGTCATAATATCTACAGGCTTTTAATAAAGGCTTCTTAAAAAGCTACTGAAGCAAAATTGACGAATTTCACAAAAGTTGACACTTTTATTACAACATTGATTAGTTCGAAAGTAAACAAAAAATATAACTCTCACATATTTCAAACTCGTGACCATTTCCCAATTCTTATGTAAAACAATTCCCTCGGGCAATAATCACGAGTTCGAATCTGGAAACATGTGACATTGGAATATTTTCAACTTCTGGACTTGTTGATTCTTTTACATACGAGTTCTGATTGTTGGATCAACAAGTATTTGAACAAACTTTGCCCGTTTTTATCACGTTTTTACGCACCTATTTACTTATACGAGTATTATTATTACAACTGAATGCTTTATATATGTTTCAACCAACAAAAAAATATTAATCATTATTAATAAACTGTTTTTCTATACTTACGACAGAATCAACACAAAATATTATTATCTACCAAACAATCCAGTACATAACCCTTTTATATACCATCACCAGTAAATAACAAACACCGTACGTTACAGAGAGCGTAGTTAATTGTCGTTGTTTCAGCGCTATAATCAGGGGTGCGACGTGTTGGCGCCAGCCGCCATTTGCAAAGTGACACATCCAGTGGGGATGAACGAGATAACGCCAGGCTGTGATCATGGGGCATTGATCTCAATTTGCTGTTGATAACTGGATTTTTCCGTACCTAAAGCTACAGTAACAGAGTCGGGTGTTTCATGAAAATAAATTGGCCTAGAATAGAACCTTGTCGTATTCTTATGTGGAATGTTGTTGAATGTTCAATGACGATTTTCTAAAGATTTTACGTTCGGGACAGATGAGTTTTCCGAATTATAAAATAGAAGCATATCTCATTAGCATTAATTTAGCATTATTTCAATAAATTTAATAGCTTCACTGCAATCAAAAGCCTTCTTGAAGTTTGTACTTCAAATTTAGCGTGAAACAATGAAAGAGAATCAATGAATTTTGGAAGATTTTTTTAAAGTCATTGATCGATGTCTTTGTCACCCAAATATCTTGTTTTTCCATCTTAATTTATTTGTTTTTGGTAACCATAACTTCTCTCCACGTTACCAAATCAAGCACCCACGCATCACCTATTATCTTATTTTCATAACCCCAGCCCAGTAATTCTTCGTAGGCACTACAATTAGTGACGTCACTGCCACAGACAGCACGTCATAGGTTCAAGTGGCATGGCGTCAACGCAGCAGCCCAGTGATAAATACCAATCAATTTCGCGGCTTATCACTTATCAGCTATCACCCACGCTTCTAATGATTGATGTGCGCGATTGATGTGCGGTTTTTTAGATATTTTTTTTTTACTAATGAACTCAACCAGAGTTAACGCTTATTTTTTGTTATTACCTAATTCGGTTTCCGTAAAGCGGGCTAGGAGCAGTGGGGGCCCAGCGGTAATGGCCGCGACTTACGAGTTGTAGGTCGTGGGTTCGATCCCAACCAGGCACTTTGTGTAAAAAATATTTTCATCATCACTGCTCTCAAAACGGTGAAGGAATACATCATGAGGCAACCGGCCCTGTCCTAAAACCAAAAATTCAAAGACATGCGACATCCGACAACCCGCAGTGGGAACATTATAAGGTGATTTGGCTATGCTAAAGCGGGGTAAATTATTGTTGGTGACTAAAGGATCCCAAAACGCTTTTAATCTAAGGGACATAATGTAGCTCGCATATTCATCTAAATGTTAGAAAATCTTGAAATGAGAGCCTAATGTTTATTGAAGTGTTTGTTTAACCAAACTTTTGGTCGAATGGATTGAGTGCGATAAATTCGATCTTTGTTTATGTAATATAAGCTACTAGATGCGCCCCGCGGTTTCACCCGCATAAGTTTTGACCCCGTGGGTATATCGGGATAAAAAGTATCCTATGTGTTATTCCTGGTTATAAACTATCTGTGTGCCAAATTTCATCCAAATTCCGTTCTGTACTTTTTGCGTGAAAGAGTAACAAACATCCATCCATCCATCCATCCTTACAAACTTTTGCATTTATAATATTAGTAGGATTTACACTTTAAACAAAGTAAAGATGAAATCTTGAACGGATATAAATGTACCTTTTAAAAGATTATACAAAATGTATTTAAAACAAGTTAGCGAGTACCAATCATTTACAATGATTAATGAACATGCTAATCTTGCACAAAAATAAATAAACGATGATTGATGACCGAAGCCGCATTACACCAACTTTATACCGACGCAGAGGATTCGCGCAGAATGTTTATATTTTTTATATAACTTAGTGCCGAAACCCGAAAGAAAATGTAATAATTTGACAGGAGAAACTTCTACCACATTAAAGAGTTTACAGAAGAGGGATGACTCTTCATCTCTGTTCAAAACCAAATGTTTTAGTATTTGTTGTAAATTAATTTTGTTTTCTAAGATGTTACCAGACGTAAATAAAAAATTTGATTCAATATTTAAATTTGACGACGACTCACCTTTGTGCTCCTAATAATTTAATGGAAATTTATTTCTATGACATTGTATTGATTAATTTTTAACATAGTATTTAGTAATTCTTGACATTATAATTAATAAACCCTTGACCTTGTATTTGATAGTATTTAACGTTTTCCTTATCCTTGAAATTGTATGGTTTAATTTTGACATACCTAATGTTCTAATACTCTCAATGTAATTCTTTGAAATATTTGTACGCTGGAAACAGCAGAATATTATGGACATCATATTACGTGTAACACAATATTCTGACAAATTAATGTATTATTATTATTATTTTTACTATAAAAGATGTTGTGAAAATGGCAAAAGGTTCAGGAATTTTTAATTGCGATCATTCATATTTTTCATAGAATCTTGCTAGTCCATATTGGACACGGTTATTTTAAATTTTTGCTACCAAATCTTTCATATATCTCTCAATTCAAGGGCGCGTATGAAAGTGCATTTTCCGTTAGCCTTGTATACCAACAGCTTGTAGACTGGAGCTCCTCTTTTCATTCCCACTTCAAGAAAAACATAATTAGATTTTTCTTTTCAATAAAATGTTAACTTTACCTTGCGGTTAGCTTTTGGGATTTAAAACGTAACAATAATCTAGCGTTACTATTATATCTTCTTCTTGTTGTTTACTATGAACATTTTATATTTTACACTTATTATTGAAAAAAAGTCACCTTGAATAACCAACATGCGCAATTCTGTGCAAACATTTGCACAAATGTTTGGCTGAAAATAAACAGTCTTGATTATTTATTCATTTACATATTGTAGATATTGTTTACATTTTTATGTTAATGTGAGATTTACTTGCTTATTTTATTTTCACACTATTTTTCTGCGAATAGAATAACGAAAAATTTAAAATGTTATTCATCTCTGAGTGCAGCTCACGTTTCGTTGGGTTCTGATTTAGCACTTTATATTTTACAAATAAAAGGCATTAAAGAGAAACCTCCATTTGGATAGCCACTACATTTTAGACCTCACGTCTAAATAAAAGGGTATCATCATCTCTGCTAAAAGTTCAATAATAAGTACAGTTATACGTATATTTAATTTTGAATACAGGTCCAGGCCTAGTTTCAGGGTTTATGGCAATACATAAGTGTGCTATTTTATTATGACTTGCTTGTAACGTGTATTTTTAAGTGTCAAACAAATATATGTATTTATGTTATTATAAATGAGAAACGATTTTACAGAAATAAAACCATTTATCATTAAAAGTACGTGGGTAATGCCTATATTAGCTCAAATTCTTTTAAATTGTATGCAAAAATCACAATCAACTTTAATAATTTATTGGTTTTACAGCCGTTTTGCAAGCCACAATCAAACGAACGTACAATGCTAATTGAAAATATGGCTATGAATTGTGCAAATCCGGCCTGAAAATGTTCACAGTAGATACTTTTCATCATATCCAGCCCGCATAAAGGACACGAAACTGAATAAAGATATGACAATAGCTTTAAAGCGTTGTTAAGACCGCTGCCTATTCTTTTCATCACTAATATACTACAAGCTAAAAAGGTCAAACGTTCTACTCATGCAACTCATCAAAAAACATAAGCAGTGATGGGGACAGCCGACGAGAAGCGAAAACTTAAAACTGCGAAATATGTGTTCTCTTTTTTTTATATGGCATCTCGTAGTGGGTCTTAAGAGATCGTCAGTACTTAAGCGCACAATCCTGTGGCTACCGTAAGCGAACTCAAAGCCTCCAGCCAGGGGCGGATTCCTTATATTATTAAGCGACTGCACATTAAAGGTACCTTACCTGTGGGGTACGGACCTCGGCTTAGGGTGTCAGCACTTGTGTAGGGGTCCACTAGGGCCGACGCCTGCCGGGGTCGCGGGAAAGCCTGAAAGGGATACCGAGGTCCCTAACGGAAGGAACACAGGTGGATTTTAGTCAGTAAGAGTCTGACACACCCCAAAAGTTATTTGATAATTTCCCACCAAAAAAAAAGGGTGTCACTGGGGGAGGACAGCAACGTAGGACAGACTGGATAAAAGCTGGATAATTATTATTATCGGAGGAATTTAAAGGTACAAGCCCAGCTACGATGCGGCCTGGCACTTCGTCGAGCAAGGGAAATAAATTACACAACACGTCACCCTTATAGCTACAAATATAGCATATCGGTGACGCGAACCTATAACATTTTCCCCTTCCGAAAATCGCTCAACGCGCCTAAAGAAGTTTTCACCAATATATTTTTATGATTTGGGAATCAAGTCAATAGTCATCATTGGGATTTGAACACAAATCTTTGCTTTTTCAATGCTTTAAGAATTGGACCATTGCCGCTTTTAAACTTCTCGACGAAAGTGCTTTAGTAGCCACAATAGAACATATTATTATCTTAAAATTCCACACCAATCCGAAAAATGCTCTTTTCATTTTACAAATAAACGAAACTAGTTCTAATGAAGCTGAAGTTGAGATTGTACTGGGAATTGGAGGAAACAAACAAAAATGGAATGAAAGAAAACAAGGATATCGCAACGAACGTACCTTTCCGTTTGTTTCACGTGTGTAACGTGGGAAAGACTTGAGCTGATCACAGGGAGCGACGAGCAATATTCTCTTTAACGTTAGCAATTTTTTTATCCTTGGTTTTCTGGTTTTGTTGGCTTACTGATCTAGTGGAAGAAAGAAGAAATCAAAAGTAGGTACTATGAGATATGTGACCATTTGCATTGTAGATCTTTTCGGTTTTTAGACTCTAGAAACCCAATTTTCCTGCAACCACTGACCGTTCACTATTCGAAATGTCTAAAAGATGCTTATGTTGTTTTTTCGTTTTTTTTTCTGGAATCACGTACTTACATCTAGTGATATTTATCAGGCTACATAAACCGTCTGATTACAATGCACGTACTTTTAAAAATACCATTTCTACAACAAAAAACCGGCCAAGTGTGTGTTGAACCACGCACAAAGAAGGATTCTGTAGTTGGGATAATTTGTCCCACGAACAAACATAACATCGTAGTTGAAAAACATGTCCTCACATACATTCCAACTACAAATGTAAGTTGGTCGACTATTAATCGTTAATTTGTAAAGCCTACTAGCTGTGATAGTTTTCTTTTTAACTACGTTGTATCTCGTATACTACTGCCGTGAATTATTTCACATATCCAAAAATAACCATTTAGCTGGCAGGGGGTACACATTGCTGGGCACGCCACGATTGCGGCGATAAGTCCCCTCTTTGAGGAGTGGCTGGAGAGGCGCCACGGCGTCCTCACCTTCCGCCTGACGCAGGTCCTCACCGGACACGGCAGCTTCGGGAGGTTCCTGTGTCGGATAAGGCGGGAGGAAACGTCCGGGTGTCACCACTGTGTGGATCGCCCAGAGGACACGGTGGAGCATACGGTGGAGGTCTGCCCGGCTTGGACAGAGCACCGCCGTGTCCTCGTGGTGGCGATCGGCGGCAGAGACCTCTCGCGTCCGGCCCTGGTTCAGGCCATGGTACGGAGCGAGAGGGCATGGGCAGCCGTCACCTCCTTCTGCGAAGCAGTAATGCTCGCGAAGGAGGAGGCGGGACGGTTGAGGGAAAGGCACGTTTCGCGCCCTCTCGCCCCTAGCCGCCGCAGGAGACGCCCAGGGCGTCGGGAATCCCGGGCGGATTTCCGGCCACCGTAGGCGCGGGCTTGCGGACGGTGAGCAATGGGTAGCTCACCGTCCGGTAAGGACCAGGCCCGGGTCGACGGCGCGTCGTATTCCACGCGCGCCTCAAAGAGACGTCGTCAGCACAAAGTAGGGGTCCACTAGGGCCGATGCCTGCCGGGGTCGCGGGAAGGTACTTATGGGTCACCGAGGCCCCCGCAACACAGGCAACAGGAAGGAATACGGGTGGGTTTTAGTCAGTAAGAGTCTGACACACCCTCCCGCTCCGCCCAGAGCGGGAGAAGTTATTTGATGATTTCCCACCCTCAAAAAAAAAAAAAAAAAAGGGGGTACACATGACTCTAACAAAAATTTGCACTTTAAAGCTTAATATTTCGCAAACGGATCCCTGAATCGAAAAATGATTATCACTTACTCGCAATATTTTTGAAGGACCTTTCCAACGACATCCAATACAAAGGCGTAGACGAGAAAAAAATCATCCCCACTTTACGTATAAGAGTAGCGGTACCCTAAAAAAATATGAGTTTAAGATGATCCAACTTTGTCGGCGTGATTAATATATACATATACCCTTGCCAAATTACAGCTTTCTAGTACTAAGAGTCTCTGAGCTAAGCCGCGGACAGACAGATAGACGGACATGGCGAAACTATAAGAGTTCCTTGTCGACTACGGAACTCTAAAAAGCTTAGCACATTAAATCTAACACAACCAAATGAGCCAGAACTCACGCACTCCAAAGTTAGTATCACAACACAAGTTGTTTATAAACTACCAACACAAACACGCTAGTTCAATCCCACAGGGGATTACCGATTGTGAAGCAACAGCTTTGGTACAAAACCCAAAGTTTGCTCCAGTGGCTATGGTATCTAGTTTTGTAAGTTTCAAAACTACTACTATGTTACAAAACTGGCTACCACAGCCCATAAATAATATTATTTAAGTGTTAGCATTATGGTGGATGACCTACGGTTAGAGAAAGGTCAGCTTGGAAAATTGTGATGGTTTTAGGCCAAGCCTGTGGTGTGATATTTCAATTGACCAATATTTTTGATACGTGGTCGGTTAACAGGCCTCATAGTTATTCCAAAACACATTTATTTTTCGTTATTCGTGAGCTATAATGGTCTAAATACTTAATGGTTTGTGGGTCTGGAGATAGGTAGAGATAATCCCCACCAAGTATTGGAACGAGCCGCAGGAGACGCGCTGGGCGTCGGGAATCCCAGGCGGATTCCCGGCCACCGAAGCCGCAGGCGGGCTTGCGGGCGGTGAGCAATGGGTAGCTCGCCATCCGATAAGGACCAGGCTCGTCTCGACGGCGCGTTGTGTTCCACGCGCGCCTCAAAGAGATATCAGCACTAGTGTAGGGGTCCACTAGGGCCGATGTCTGCCGGGGTCGCGGGAAAGTCCAAAAGGGTTACCGAGGCAACTCAGGCAATGGAAGGAATATGGGTGGGTTTTAGTCAGTAAGAGTCTGACACACCCTCCCGATCCGCCCAGAGTGGGAGAAGAATTTGATAATTTCCCAAAAAAAAGTATTAGTACGAATCAAAATCCAAACTTGTGACGTTAAAACCCAACTCTGAAAACACTGTGTCAGCTGTTTCAGTAGGCTACAGGGAATACAAAATAGTATCTGCATTTAAGTATATTTTATGAAATCCAAAATCCAATTTTCAATCAATTCAATGACACAGACTTTAGGCAAACAAATCTCTACGACAATAATCCTGCCCTCAGACATTACAGTACTAGACTCAGCAAGTACCCTCCGAACGGGTAGCAAACACTCGAACACTCGCCACTCGACCACTCGACTCGACTACTCGACCGTCTCGCGTGGACCTAGCTGAATTAAATATTTAACTGGGGACTAAAACTGAGAATAAATGGGTCACGTCACGTAGTTATCTTTCTTGATAAATGGAAAGATTTTATAGTGTGTCTTAAATATTTGAGAGGTCGGTGTAGAGGTATTGTATAGCGACTAAAGTGTGCTTAAGTCAGTGAGTTCAGTGTGAAATAGGTAGTTACATATGTTATTCAGAGCAGCTTCAGAGCAGTGGTGGCCCAGTGGCCCGCGACTTACGAGTTGTAGGTCGTGGGTTCGAACCCAGACAGGCGCTTTACTTTGTGTAAATTATTTCATCACCACTGCTCTCAAAACGGTGAAGGAAAACATCGTGAGGAAACCGGCATGTCCTAGAACCAAAAATTCGAAGACATTTGACATCTACCAACCCGCACTGGGCCCGCGTGGTGGATTACGGCCTACTCCCTCTCACAGAGAGATGGCCTGTGTCCCAGCAGTGGGAACATTATAGGCTGATTATGTATGTATGTTATGTATATGTTATTCGTTAAAAGTATGCAATGTAAGTATATGCAAAAAAAAAAGCAACACGAAGGATGATAAAAACTGTCAATGAGCCAGAAGTAAGAAACAATTTTTTTTTCTTAAATAAAAAACAACCCGTTTTCTCGTTAAAATTTTATAAGAAATAACGAAAGCTTTTACGGCTTTGAAATTTTTCTATACTTAGTTTACATATCACTAGCACAATAATATTTCACAGAAAAAATCGCAAAAGCACGTTATACCCACGAAAGCTGCGTACAATTTACTTTTCCCCCGACATCGATGATTGGATCCCACTTTCCAATTATGTAGATTTTTCCATTTATTTCCACAACAGTGCGTAATATAAAATTGACGTCGGCCTAGAATTCTTCACTCCAATCAATATTTATTATATAAGGGTGGTAATGATATAGGGAAGGGTATCTTTGTCTGCAAGCATTTTTTTTGTAAGAAACCGCTGACTAATTTTTTTTTGTAGGAACTAAAAGTACCTAAGACTCTAACTACTAAGAAGAAAAACGTAAGTAAATCTGGGTCAATATTGAGTCTTAATATCGATAACATAAATTCGCCAAACGTGGTGAGCAATGCGCTATCTTGAAAAGAAAAATGTTGATGTTGCCTGAAAGAAGTCCCACTTATTCCATATCATCATTATCATTTCAGCCGAAAGACGTCCACTGCTGGACATAGGCGTTCCCCAAGCATCGCCACTTCAACCGGTTCCGTGCTTCTTGCATTCAGCGAATTCCTGCGGCCTTCACAAAGTCATCGGCCCGACTTGTTGGCCTTCCAACATTCTTTCCGGTACGCGGTCACCACTCCAGAAATTTTCGGCTCCATCGGCCATCTGTTCTGAGAGCATTATGACATAGCCACTGCCATTTAAGTTTGGTAATTCTTCGGGCTATGTCGGTTGCCTTGGTTTTCCTGCGGATCTCTTCATTTCTGATTCGATCACGTAGGGAAACTCCAAGCATAGCCCTCTCCATTGCCCTTTGGGTGACTTTCAGCCTTCTAATGAAGCCCATTGTGAGCGACCACGTTTCAGTGCCGTAGGTGCCTTTTTTCATATAATTAATGTTTTTTTCCAAATATACGTAATCTCTGTTTTGTGTCTAATTTAAAATGTCCGCTGTAATTTGTCTCATAATGATACTGAATAAATACAAATACCCATATGTTTCAGCAAAACAAATTGAATTTCGCTGCTAGTTTATTCAAAATGAGGCCAGATTTGAATAATAAGAAATTAGGGTGAGGTTTAAAATGGCTCTAAATGAATTTAGTTGTTAAGGCAAAAGGGATGCGTATAATACTTGCGGGTATTTTAGAGAAACGTGAATCTCGTCGGTATGCAAATGAAAAGTGTGGTTCCAAAAATTAGAACCCATTTTCCCATTCAAGGTTTCTTGTTGTTTCTAATGAGAAACTGTGATTTTATGTGGTATGGTCAGGGTAATTTACTGAATAAAATCAAAGTACTGATTAATTATTCAAGCTTGATTAAATTAATAACATAGCTCTACATTTCATAGATAGTTTTTTAGTGTAGTAATTTCATAGTTAATAAATGTGCACTATGATGTAAAGGTCATCATTAAGGCGCTGACAATACCCAATTGACCAAAATAATTTGTGTATAGTTTGTGGTAGCGGAAAAAATATATGTTAATTTTGAACATATTTCCCAGAATATCGTTGTTACCAAAACACGTTTTGAAAAAAAATCTGGATACAAACTAACGTTAAACTAACCTCTTACCTTGAGTTCTAATCCAAAATATCTGTATTAAATATCAACATACGTTGCGTATTTAATTAACAACAAGAACGTCTTATTTTAATGCAGAACTTGGTTGTTTTTTTTTATTTTCGATTACCCAACTTAATTCTGAGTAAACAGATAATTACTTCATATTTTGCAATAAATTACAAGCATTGTGTCATCGCGCTTCTCTTTCTTTTCTATGCAATCTGACAGTGACCGCAGTTTAGGTGTTGTCAGTGTCTTAAAGTGTATTTATTAGCTTGTGACTGACAGCCCATTAATAAGCAACTTGAAAGTTTAATTGGATTACCCTTATTATGTCCATGTATTTCAAAATGTCCTAGACATCTAAAATTCTGGCCACGGATTAGTTTCGTATTTCATAAGTACTTGAACGGTACTCACCTACTAAAATTGGTGATGTTTTCCCACCCCTATCCATAAGTTTCATATACTTTCTGCGTATTACATTTTTCTATACGCCTATAATATAAATAACATATTTACTACAACTTACTGGACAGTTCTATTGGGCAACGGCGTGATAGTACGGAAATTCGTAGCGTCTGACATGAATGTGGAGTGTAGTTCGTACCACATTCATATCAGACGCTTTTATTATTTATCACTCTGGCATGTTGAGTTGTGCCAGTTAAGGGTTCCGCAGTGAAATGGAAAAACCGCGAAAAGTTTTCAGTTTCGCTGAAAGTTACGAAAGGAATAAAATACTTTTTATTCAGCTCTTTATTGCGCCGTCACCATCCCCAGCATCATTCCTCTACCCTTATCCCAATTTATTTAAGATAACTTACAAAAACGATTATAAAGATGGAGTAATTCATATTTTTAACGTAATTTTCATTACAACATTTCACCTCAAGCTCCAAAGTTAGAGTTTTCAAATATTTAATTTAAAAATATCATAATTAGGTTCGAGTAACCTTATGTTGGCAGAATATAAACTAGTTTGTGAAGTTAAACTATGGCGGTAACACGAGGACCGAGTCAGTTTGAAAGTTGAGGCAGTAAACTTGCAATGTTTACTATAGGATCGGGTTAAACTTTACTCAAGACTTGAAGGGCACACAGGATTTCAGAGAGAGACCTTAATTTTATAACAGTGGACGAGAAATAAAAGCACCCACTCTTTGTAGGGGAAAATTAAATTATCAAAAGATACAAGATATTTATTTTTCAAAAAACATGAGTATACACATAAATCAAGGATCTTGTACCTTGCATCTTGTATCACATACTGCTGTATCAGCATATATTTTCATTTCCAAGCGACAACACGTTGTGACCAGGATCTTTCGATTGTGCATACATCATAAAGAAAGCCAGAATTCATTACCAGGATTTTGTTTCTACGAGTACTGCCTAAGTAACCCAAAAGCGAGAACCAAGCATGAAAACACAAATATAAAAGATAAATAATAAATGATTTTATTTCTGTTAGTAGGTTTGTACAATCACTTTTACACGTCAATCATATTTTTTTAAACTAGATGAGGTCGGCGTTTCCTAAAGGACGAAACAAACTCAGAGGTCACAGTCTCTTTTAAAGTACAGACATAATCTAGGTCAGATCATGTGAAGACCTGATGTGAAGATCTACATAGATTGGTGTCTGAAAGGGTCTTTTGATGAAAACACCAAACAGATTGAGTGGACCTGTCCAGTCAGTGCACGCATTTGTCAGCAGTTGTGCAGCTCAACTCAGAACTTAAGGAGCTCAACGATATACACACCAAACACCAAACTCTACCTAAACCGTTGATATTAATCTGATTAGGTAAACGGAAAAATACTATACACCTGTGCCTGCTTCTTCGGGAAACAAAGGCCTAAATTTATGTTAATCGTACTAGAGGGCACAACATTTTTTCCTGAAATTAAATCAAGTTGAAGCAAAGTTTGCACCCGTAATAACAATTAGACACAAATGACAAATACATGCTTTGTTGGTCTAGTGGTCACAAGCGCTACTGCTAAGCATGAGGTCCTGGGTTCGATTCCCAGGTCGGGCAAAGTGTTATTGGGTTTTTCCATCAGGAATTTCTCAGTAGCAGCCCGGAGTCTGGATTTGTGCCCGGTTGACGGCAATAGGCACGCCCCCTATTACATGGGACATACTATAGGTAGATACACCTCTGCCTAACCCCTGTCGGGTTACAAGCATAATGTTATGTTATCAGTTATCACACATACCTAAACGTCTACCAGCGTCAGATAGCATCTGTCTAGCATTAATGCTGAAATAAACCTTTTTGGCGCAACCGTGACGCACACGTTGTTCTTAAAACATTATTTTCACTTTTGTATTTTGTTATTTGTATTTTGTATTAAAGAAAGAAATTTCTAAAGAAAGAATTAAACGTCATTATTTCTTTCTTTAGAAAAAAAAAAACACTAAAGAAAAAATAAAACCAAATGAATATAAGTACGGAACCTTTCCCCAGTTAATTCCCTACAGCGGGAGTGATGACGTAATGTTTCCCTTTGTCACATTACGGAATTTTTACTTTACGGCCGTACTTACTTCTACTTAGTACGACGTATTTCAGTGCTTACAGCTGTAATTGTTTTTATTCCCCTTTTCCGTGTGAGAATTAATGTTATTAACATTTTTATGTGTGTTTAGATTGTGGGTTTCATGTGTGATTTATTAGTGGGATATTCAATTAGGATTGCTCTTTAATGGAAATTATGGCAATCTTAAATCACGTTGAAACCCAGTTTATTGCTATTGGCAACATTTTTATCATTTCAAAATCAAAATAAAAGTAATTTATTCAAACTAGGCTGAGAATCAGCACTTTTCAAACGTCAAAATTACATGAGACAGTCCCCCAAAACGCCCGCCCTTCACCACTTCCTAGTGCTTTAGCTGGGAAGAAGTACGTTGAAAAATATAATATTATTTTAATTATTGTGAATGTGAGCACTATGTGGGTCTTTTTTATTTCTTTTTGTATTTTTTTTTCTCTCAGTTAGTTTTAATGATAGTCTGGCATTTTGAGTACTTTATGCGGTCTACCCAAATGTCCTTTCCTTAGTATTGTTCGTCGAGTCGTTGAGCTCCTTAAGTTCTGAGTTGAGCTACGCGATTACTGACAAATGCTTGCACTGACTGGACTGGTCCACTCAAATTTGTCTGGTTCTTTCCTCAAAAGACCATTTCAGACATGGATCTACATGGTCCTCATATGATCTAATCAAGATTATGTCTGGACTTTAAGAGACTTTGACCCTTGAGTTTGTTTCGCCATTTCTTCTCAGGGGATAATTTTTTTTAATCGACGTGTAAAAGTGATTCTGATATCCTATTTACAGAATTAACAATTTCATTTCATCAACATCACGATTTCAACACCTCTACCGGGGCTCACACGATCCAACACGAACGACATAATACATAATGTGCAACATACAAAAACCCGTATGTGTATGCTTTCTGCGTTCGCGAACTATGAGTAGATATGATTTCACTTCATGTAAAGTGATAGCTGGCGACAGTGTTCAGTTACGAGTTTGTGTCGTTTATAGGTTAACGGGAACACGTGTTGGCATGGGTTGGACATGGGTCGTGGGAAGACCCCTTTACAGACCCGTAACAGAGTCTTCGATTTCAATTTTTTGTTTCGTTTCAAGAATCTAGACTAATATTATAAAGAGGTAAAATTTGTTTTTTTGTAAGTAAGTTTGTATGTAGGGAGTAATATCTGGAACTACCAGTCGGATTTCAAAAAATCTTTTTGCATTTGATTGCCAATTCTTGAAGGAGGTTATATATAGGCTATTTAACATTCTATAAATATGAACTATTTTCTGTATTTTTTCAAAAATTTAGCTCTAGTTTTGTAGATAATGGGGGTCCATTTCATATATTTTCTTAAATAACTTAAAGAATGCTAATTTTAAAATTATAAAAAATATACTTGAGGCCCTCACCTTTCATTTGATATGTTGCACGGTACAGTGTGCAAAACTTGTGAAAAAAAATATGGGGGTGCAAAAGTGACCCCCATATTCAAAATGCATTTATTTACCTAACACGTCCGTGTTTGGGTCACAGGAATTTATATGTGTAGGTACCAAATTTCAACTTAATCGGTTCATTCGATTCGGAGCAAATTGACTATGACAGACAGATATACAAACACACAAGTGATCCAAACATACGGAACCCTAATTAAACAATACAAAGTAATGTTTGTTTTCGCAAAATAAGTGAGAAAACCGAAAAGGTTTGAAATAAAATGCGTATCTATTAGACTATTTTCAGGTTTTAATTTTCACGCAGTGATAATTTTTCCTTTACTCATTATTGTAAATGATTTGACAAAAATATCCGGTATTAAGTATCGATTCTGTTAACGTTTTAAGAAATCAATAGGGTTCCAAAGGAAAACGGGTGAGTTTTAGTCCGTAAGAGTCTGACACACCCACCCGCTCCGCCCAGAGCGGGAGAAGTTATTTGATAATTTCCCATGCAAAAATGAAGGAAAAAGACCATGTTAAAGTTCAAACATTAACATCTTGTTTTCAAGCCAAAATTATCGTAATATTTATAAAAAAATTACAGACACTACGGCCTTCATACTGAGACCAATTTAAAGAGGCTTCTTATCCAAGACGAAAGTAATTCATACCGCACTTCTTTGAACGTGGATTAAGCAAGTGTTGATGGGTAGACGCCTACGACATGAATTCATGTCGTAGTTAATAATCATAATACAACATGAATGATTATTAAATTAATGATTATTAAAACGTAATCATGTAAGGGTCTCCCCTTACATGATATCTTTCAAGCTTATTATAATCATAATCATTCATAAGGTAATTTGGTGGTTTCCTGCTTCGTATCATCCGCTAATACAATTTCTAAGATTCAATGTTATCATAGGCGATATTTCAAAGCAGCGAGATATCTGCGGTATATTTAACTTAAAATGTTGTATTATGTTTATGATAAGGTACTTATTAAGGTAAAATTTCTAAGGTTTAATGTTATCATCGGCGATATTTGAAAGCATCAAGATATCTGCGGAATATTTAAGTTAAATATTAATGTATTAACAGATAAACCTTCCAAAATAAAGGATCTAATTGATGGTGAAAACCACATTGAAATCCTTTGTGTAGTTAAGAAGATTTGAGCAGTCACATGAAAAGTGACTTTATTACGGCGAAGCAAATCCTTTTTGCTTCGCCGTTGTAGGGTAGAAAGGGATTATTTTATAATGTTGCTAGTTGCGCCCCAGGGTTTCATCCGCATCAGTCTCAATTCCGTGGGAATATCGGAAAAAAAGTATTATCTTCACACGTCATAATCAGCCTATAATATTCCCACTGCTGGGACACAGGCCTTCTCTCGGTGAGAGGGATAAAAAGTATCCTATGTCCTAATCCAAGTCATGGTCTAGCCATTTGCAAAATTTCATTCAAATTCGTTCAGCCGTTTTAATGTGAAAGCGCAACAAGCAAACTAAATTTCGCTTTCATAATATTAGGATTAAGATGTTTAGATATATTTAAAACGATATTACTGAACGCTGGCATGCCAAAATGTCAAAGGCAAAATAATAGCAGCAGAGATATTATACGCCTATTTGAGACATCGCCATTTACTTAACTCTCAAGTGAGTTGTAAGGGACTAAGCATGACTGAGCATTAGCTGACTTCGTTGGGAAATATATGGGATTGTAACACTGCAAAGAATTTCGAATAAAATCTCTTAAGTACGAAGATTCGGTACCTATAGGGAACGAGAATAAGTGGGTTGTGCAGATCAGACAGGCAATCGCTCCGTATTAAATACTGGTATTCAACTGCATTTGGTTAACTAGAAGTCAACCCTAACATACGGCGCGTTGTATTCCACGTGCGCCTCAAAGAGATGTCGTCAGCACATAGGTAGGTGTCCGGGCCGGCCTAGGGCCGATGCCTGCCGGGGTCGCGGGAAGGTACTTATGGGTCACCGAGGCCCCCGCAGCACAGGCAACAGGAAGGAATACGGGGGGGTTTTAGTCAGTAAGAGTCTGACACACCCTCCCGCTCCAGCCAGAGCGGGAGAAGTTATTTGATGATTTCCCATCCACAAAAAAAAAAAAAAACTAACATAATTGGGAAAAAAACGACACTAACAAAAACATCTAAAAAATACCAAAAAAAATCGTAATGGGCTCTTTTAAGTTTAACATAAATTTAGGTAGGTAATATTTTGAGACAAGCGTCGTCGAGTCGGGGGACGGCTAATGAAAATAGGAAGTTAACAGCAGCTATTCTTGCTACAATAGCATACATTAATTATTGCATGGTATAAGCTTCGTCGGTTTGACGTTTTCTTTAGCCGTCCCCTGACTCGACGACGCTTGCCTCAAAATATTACCTAAATTTATGTTAAACTTAAAGGGCCCAATACGTATTATTTTGTTAGTTTTTAGATGTTTTTGTTAGTGTCGGGGGTTTTATAAATATTAAATTTAACTTTTATTACCTACCTACTTTTTAAACTTTATATACAGGGTGAAATTGAAAACATGCGACAAATCTAAATGGGCGATTGTACTCATCATTATGAACAACTTTTACTAAGGGACCACACCTGAAATCGCGGAAAAATGATGATGATCATCATCTAGCTATAGGTAACCTATTTATTGAGACAAGTACAATGAGCCCAAACACGATACCTACGCTACAGCGTAGCGTAACTCACTCGCCAACGTACACGTTGGTGAGCGAGTTAAATATAAACTAGAAAAGAGCTGATAATCTTTAAACGACTGAACTGATTTTCTTGAACCATAGCTAAGAACACTCTCGATTAAAACACCTTTCAAACAAAAACAAACAAAATCAAAATCGGTTCATGCGTTCAGGAGCTACGATGCCACAGACAGACACACACACACACAGACAGACAGACAGACACGTCAAACTTATAACACCCCGTCATATTTGCGTCGGGGGTTAAAAAGGCTAGGCAGATCATGGATGATGACGAGAATCAAAAAGATCTTCCGAAAAGAATAAGCGACAATCAGGGCACTGAAGTTCCTGCCCAACCTATAAACAGCCGTCCATCGCCTCATGGGGCCAATAGCGAAAAGAGGGTTAGTCAAAAAATAACGATGGAACCCAAAACCCCGGAACTTCCAAATGATGAGAAATTAAAACACTCATTAAAAACTTTCCGGTATATAACGTTATTCTTAATCGTTTTTTTCTGAAAACATATTTTTATAACATTACATAACATGACGCCTTGTTCCCCGAAGGGTTGGGCAGGGGTGTACCTGTAGTATACCCACATTTCGCCAGTTATGTTTAAGTCCCATGTAATCGGGGCCGAGCCTGTTGCCATCAACCGGGCACAAATCCAGACTCCGGGCTGCTACTGAGAAATTCCAGATAAAAAAACCCAATAACACTGCCCGATCCGGGCATCGAACCCATGACCTCATGCTCAGCAGTTCCGCTTGCGACCCAAGAGGCAGTTTTATTCATTAACTAAATTGATCTGGTTTCGTTCTGAGACATAAGCGCAGGGTTGCTCGGTGCCACAATGCCCACATGCTACGTCTCGCCCACTTGTGGGATTTTGCCCAGTGACGTGAAATACGTACAAATTGCTTGCCAACATTAGTCTCAATATATCCAACTTACACGTGTATAATGTTGGCCTAGTAATACAGATGGAAAGCTAATTTCCTTTTTCAGAGTTCTAGGTCTTTATTTACAATGGATGGGTATTTTCAGCTGCTTTACATAAGTCTTGGTGGTATCTAACTGTTCATAAGGGACGATTCGATTTGTACTTGCAACTAAAATCGATGGCCAACAAATAAGTATGTAATATTCAAAGTTTACGTGTATTTTTTGTGAGAGAAAAAACAGAGAAGAAATAAAGAGAAGAAGAAGGAAGAGAAGAGAAGATACAAGAGAAAAAGAAGAGGAGAAGGGGAGAAAAGGCAATAGTACATTACCGTCGCGGTCTGTAATGACTGCGTTGCTGGCAGCGCTGATGATGGCCGAAAGCACAGCGCAGCCCGGTCAGCGTTGCGGCCCTTAATGACCAAGCTTGAAGGCCGAGAGGGTAGCTAAGCTAAGCTCGAGGCCATCAAAGCATGGCCAGCAACGCAGTCATTGCGGACCAAGGTTCGTATAGTGCTTTACTCAAACAATGCGAGTATTTAGAATTATTTTAAATATCACGATACTTGCTGGACAGCAATATGGAACATTGGAAAACATTTCACCACACAGCGCTTTTGTTTCTTCCCCACGCTTTTTTATTATTTTATTTTAATGGCAATGATGAACGTACTGCATGTACACACGGCTAGATATCAAGCTATACATTTCCAGTATAAGATCTCGCATTGTATAACTTTTCCGTACAATGAGAGGTCAGCTTATACTGGAATGTATAGCTTGATATGTAGCTGTGTGTACCTATACAGCCAAATTCTGAATAAAATCTTTTTGCACCCGACATTAATGGATTTCCAAACAAAATTGCTGGTGGCTAAAACTCAACAGTATTGAAATTCCATACAAATTTGCTGGCGCCTAATGAAGTAGCGCGGAAAAGTCTTTGCTCAAAGAAGGTCAAAAAGATCAAAACAATACCACATTACAAGCATTGTTGAATAAAATTATGTAGTACTAGATGCGGCCCGCGGTTTCACCCGCATAAGTTTTGAACCCGTGGGTATATCGGGATAAAAAGTATTCTGTGTGTTATTCCTGGTTATAAACTATCTGTGTGCTAAATTTCATCCAAATCCGTTCAGTACTTTTTGCGTGAAAGTGTAACAAACATCCATCCATCCATCCTTACAAACTTTTGCATTTATAATAATTATTAGTAGGATTACCTAATTATCCAAACTTGCAGGGTAAGAGACTAACAATAATTATCTATAAAAAGTTTTCTAACATTTTTCACAAATTCTAAATAAAGGTTAAGCGCGCTATATTTAGTGCTTACTGCACGTTTTTTTACTCTTGCAGTCTGTGGGCTCATTATACTCAGAAATCATACAGCGCCCTTCGCGTTCAATACAATAACGCATTCAGGGTGCTGATGGGGTTGCCCCGATGCTGCAGCGCGTCAGGGATGTTTGCTGAAGCTCGCATTGACTGCTTCTACACTGTGACGCGGAAGCGGTGCGCATCCCTAGTTAGTAGGGTGCGGGGCAGCACCAACAGCATCCTGTCTATGGCAGCAAGCAGGCTGGATTGTGCGTTTGTGAACCACTGCTGCAGGGTATCGGCTGGGCCTGTCATCTTGCAGCAGTGATGTCACATATTGTGTGTTATTGTTTTGCTAACATAGTTTGTAAGTATTTTGTTACTAACACGTTGAGTCTTGTTACGTGATTAAATGAATTATTATCATTAAATTATCTATTTCAATTTATTCTTCACAACTCCAATAGCACATAAAATTGTCCTATCAAGTCCAAATCGAGAGAACTGGAACATTATGGATCATGCTAGAAAAACGTGGCCACACGATGCAAAGACAGTTTTCTGTGAAATAGAAACACCCCACTTGTTGCCGACGTGACACTGCGACAATTAATCACGCTTCTTTAGAAGTAAGGCAGAAAATATACCTACAGAGAGCTTGCTTCATACGAGAGGTGAAAAAGATAAACGAAGAAAGTTTATTTGCCTAGAATGTAGGTATAAAGGTGAGTTGTCACCAAATAATATATGGTTCCAGGTAGATACATTCTTCTAATTGCCATACCATAATGATGTTTTCACCAACTCACCAATTTGATATTGGTGACTGTAATTGGCGAAAACATATACAGTCGCCATCAAGTTACCACAAACTGCCAAATTTTCTCATTCGTTTTTGAACTTAACCATCAACATTTTAAGACTTAAAATCATTTGGATAAATTTGACAGTAAATGATAAATCATTTAATCTCTGTAAGTAGGATTTTACAAACACTTTTACACGTCAAACATATTTTTTTAAACTAGATGAGGTCGGCGTTTCCTATCTGACTACTCTGAGAAGAAAGGCCGAAACAAACTCAGAGGTCACAGTCTCTTTTAAAGTCCAGACATAATCTTTGTCAGATCATGTGAAGACCATGTTGATGGCCATGTTCTTCCATAGCTGGGAAGAAGAAGTGGCCAACAAACTCGCCAGTAGCACAGCTGTCTGTTCAGTTAGAGAAAAAAGAAATAGATTCTATACAACAGAACCAGTATCTTAAATTTTTATCGGCGTTTAGTCCAGTGTCCAAGGTGGTTTTATGTTTTGGGTTGCCCCAGCACCTAGTTATTTCATTCACCATGACAAAGGCAAGTTGCGTTTATACAGCCTTTTCCCGGGTCTGTTAAAAGCCGAGGTTATTTGTCGTGTAATTGTCCTTCTTTACGTGATTATTTTACGGTTTAAACCCACTTTTTAGAGGAAGGTTGAAGACGAGATTTCAATTTTCAAATATCATCTTCACGTCACTAAACGAACCCGCGGTCGAGCGTGACATTCTTCGGGCAGAGTCGCATGGGGCCACTAAGTTTGATAAAAGCGGAGATGGAATACCATTTTTAGCCGACTTCCAAAAAGGAGGAGGTTATTATGTTCGTATTTATGTTTGTTTTGTTTATGTTCACCGATTTTTTCGTCAATTATGGACCGATTTTGTTTTTTTTTTTTATTATAATTAAATTAGGCATCAAAGTGAAAGGTTTGTTCAAATAATTTATGTTTTGTCCGATGTAGTTTACAGTTGCTTATTATATATTTATCGGGCAAGCGAAAAACTCATACGATGGGCTTGTACAATGTACAGCCACGGTAAGAGGTACCTCGAATACACTGTATAAATCATTTGTTTCAAGAAAGTGGCTATTGCTGATTCAAAAATCTTATGCATTGAAAGATATATTCAAAACAAATGGGGCCATTATTCAAGAAAAATCTACACATAAATTTCACATTTCTCTGTAATTAAAAGAGACATTCAGGTTCGTCATTCACAGATAACCTCATTGAGTAGGTACGCAATTCCTAAGACAGCCAATCAGAAACGATTATTCTGTTAATGATGTTTCTTACGTCATTCCTTCTAGCATTGGAATGTCCCAAATGATGCATAAGACTGTTATTCTGACGTCATAATTAATATACAATTATACTGTGACTAAATGGTTTTGATACTTGAATGTGGTTTGATGACGTATTAACCACGCTTAATCAAAGTTGACGCTTGCTCTGTTCAATTTGAAAGTTTACACTAGTCGTAATTAATTTTCCATTACGTCATATGATTTTAGTTCTAAAAGTAGGTCAATTACGGTATATATAAATTAATTGTACTGATCAAGTAAATAAGTACTTTGACCATCTGACCTAAATCCTCTGTAGCTAAATTAAATGTAAATTGATAGGTAGGTAAGTACTCGTAACTAAACGAACCTTATTTTTTTTTTGGGTTTATAATAAAATACCTGATATTATTAATACAAACCTCTGAACAAATTTAAACAGTCCCTTCGGGCGTTATTACTAGAAAAGTGCTATTACAGCCTAGATGAGTTCTTAAACGATATTTTGCTTGTATATACCTAATTCTTGAATTAAAATCTTGACTATGTCATTTTGAATTAAATTTTGACATTGTAATTATAATTTTAATTAAAATTCTGACATTGTAATTTCTTATTTTGTTTATTTTTTGTATTGTTTGGTTATGGTTATTATTGTTGCCTAGTGCGGCTAAAAAGAACATTTAGCTACCTCATATTAATTATAACACCTGTATACTGTAGGTACTCATGTTTTACAAAATAAATATATCTTAACTTAATATTTCACGTTTTTGCGATAGGTACATTGTTGTCTGTGCCGTATGTGAAATGGGTATGAGGCTGGCATAGGAACGTGGGGATTAGCTTAAGGCGCTGACAAGACCCAATTGACCAAAATAGGCTTCTCTTAAGAAAGAAAATTGCCAAATCTGTATATTTTGTGGTAGCGGAAAAAATATATGTTAATTATGAACATAATTCCCAGAACTTGGTTGTCACCAAAACATGTTTTGAAAAAGAAATCTCGATACAAACTAACGTTAAACTAACCTCTTACCTTGAGTTCTAATCCAAAATATATGTATTAAATATCAACATACATTACGTATTTAATTAATAACAAGTACGTCTTATTCTAATGCAGAACTTGGTTGTTTTTTATTTTCGATTACTCAACTCAATTCTGAGTAAATAGATAATTACTTCATATTTTGCAATAAATTACAAGCGTTTTGTCGTCGCGCTTCTCTTTCTTTTCTATGCAATCTGACAGTGACCGCAGTATAAGTGTTGTCAGCGTCTTAAGAAAGGGAAGCCTAGATGTGGGTGAAGTCATGCTGAAGATGATGATGATGCTATGCGAAACATGTTTTGTATTGATTTATTTTATTTTATTTTTCTGTTTACCTACTCTAGATCTTTTTGTATGCACATGTGTCTGTGACAAATACACTTTTTTACTTTTCTTTTCTTTTACTTTTATATCAAATATGTTGTTAAAAAACGAATTGTGTCTAATATCCAAAGTTTAAGGTAGGTACATACATAATCAGCCTATAATGTTTCCACTGCCGGGACACAGGCCTACTCTCTGTGAGAGGGAGAGGGCCGTAATGTCACAAGTCTTCGAATTTGAGAGCAGTGGTGATGAAATAATTTACACAAAGTAAAGCGCCTGTCTGGGTTCGAACCTACAATATACAACTCGTAAGTCGCAGCCATTACCACTAGGCCACCACTGCTCTAGGGTACATATTTACTTTTAATTCGAATAGATTTCCTAGCCCCACATTCATAACCAAATAATTACATTTCAACCTGACAAAAACAAAGCTGACAAATGGCCATATGGACACCCATATGGCCATTTGTCAGCTCGTAGTACGTGATTCGACTAACAGAGAACATTGTAATTAATGGCTTGGACGCTGTACGGAGACTTCATCACTCACCAGACTAATCTTCAGCTTTATAGACACTTTCTGTCCCTTTTTAACAAAAGGAAGATGAAAGAGAGGGAGTGTGTTTAGAAATAAGAATGTTATTAGGTCTAAGGACGTGAGGGCAAGCTTTTAGAAAAATTTATTTGAATTAGGGATTTATTTTTGTAGCTATGTCCACACAAAAATGGATAATTAATGTTTATTTAAATTACTTTATTAAACTCATTATTTTAACTTTTACAAAATGGAATCACCCTGTCTCAGAAATTTGCAAACAGTCGATAACTCAAAAGACAGCTGTCAACTTAATCAATTTTAATTATCGAGAATTGAAGTTCGTGACTCTGTCAAAAAAATATCATAAAGTTGTTTTCAATATATTATATTGAAAACAACTTTACAGTTTGGAATCAACAATAAAATTCGATGAATACTTCAGTAAGATTTTAATAATAATCACCTTAGAAGCCGAACATACTCGTAAAAACTGGCCAAGTGCATGTCGACCACGCACAATGAAGGGTTCCGTAGTTGGGATGAATTTATCCCAAAAACAAACTTAACATTGTAGTTTAAAAAATGTTCTCCCATACATCGATATATACGACACGGTCAATTCTCCAATTGCAAATGTAAGTTTGTAATCGCAAAAAAATAATGTGATTAATCTACAAATTAACGATTTTCGGACTTTTTCGTTTACTTATGCTGTGAGATCTTGTTTTTTGTCAAATTTCATGATTCTAGGTCAACCAGAAGTACCCTATAGGTTTTGATTTATTTGCAAGTATCAAAATATGTGTCGTCAAAATTGACTTAGAAGCTTATTTTTCGCCATAAAATCATTACGAGAATGAACTACACTGAAATTGGAAATCGAGCGAGAAATTCAAACTCCCGTAGTACAAACTTCCATTGTACAAACTCCCGTAGTACAAACTCCCGTAGTACAAAGTCCCGTAGTACAAACTCCCGTAGTACAAAGTCCCGTAGTACAAACTCCCGTAGTACAAACTCCCGTAGTACAAACTCCCGTAGTACAAAGTCCCGTAGTACAAACTCACGTAGTACAAAGTCCCGTAGTACAAAGTCCCGTAGTACAAACTCCCGTAGTACAAACTCCCGTAGTACAAAGTCCCGTAGTACAAACCCCCTTAGTACAAACTCCCGTAGTACAAACTCCCGTAGTACAAAACAAGTGTGCACTCTCAAATAGGACTACAATATATCGAATGTCGATCTTTCCCTTTCCGCAGCTCACTGGGGAATTCGACTAACAGCAAATATCAGGTGCCATTGCTGAACGACACAGGAAAATTGACTTTTACGGCATTGGAAGACTTGTAAACAACTTTTCACCTTTTATATTTTTTGTTAGTACTTGCGATAAAATTATAAACCAATGTTTACTATTTACTTATTATGTAAGCGTTTTAATTCAACATCAATTTTAATTAGTTACATAAAGGTTAAACATAAATTGCAATTTTATTTTTTACTTAAAACTAAATCAAAACTATATAAAAATCCGAATTTCAGACTGCAAAACTGTCAGAATATACTCGTTATAATATTATACTAAAACTCAAAGAAGCAAAAATTAACCACACAAATATCTAATACCACAACTTCAATTTTACCAAAAGAAAATTCACGAAATATTAGACAAAAGAAAATTCAGTCGCAAAATAAGGGTGACCCCTGACCCTTATTTTGCGATTTTTTATTACGCGTCGCTCGCGCTCCACGTAAACGCACTTTTCAATTTTACCAAAAGAAAATTCACGAAATATTAGACAAAAGAAAATTCAGTCGCAAAATAAGGGTGACCCCTGACCCTTATTTTGCGATTTTTTATTACGCGTCGCTCGCGCTCCACGTAAACGTTCGGCGTGGGTGGTCGTGACTGGCGTCAACGGTTTAGCGAATTCAACAGCTTAGGGTAATGTGAAAGCAATTTTTGCAGTGACAAGGCACTGTTTCGCGTTTATAGACGCGATGGTTCAAGATTTTATGAAACAAGGTCGACGTGTTGTGTAGGTCTATTTTCCGGGGCTAAGTATAGATTTTTACATAAAGGCGTATTCATAAATAAGATGGTATTTTTACAGTTCATTGATACATAAGAGCAGAGTAGTGAGTTCATGACCCAAATATAATCTGTAGCAGTATATATTTAGGGTTATTTAGGGTATAAGCATTGCGATTATAACTAAAAGGCTGTAATAAAATAAAGAAATACAAAAAACAAACTAGCATAGTAAAAATTAAAAAATTAAATGATATAAAAAAATATAAGGTATAACGTTAAATACAGTTTTTTTTAAAATCTATATCAAGTTCACCCAGATTTGTGCCTGAACTAGGTAATCCTGTGTTTCAGGCGATTGGAGGTAACATTAATTGATTAAATAATCACATATCATATTAGTCTTATTGGTACGTATGTAAGCAGGTATATAAAATTATAGTATCTCAACTTAGCTACCTAATTAAAAAAACAAAATGACAATAACACGAACCATATTTACTTTAGTACTAGTAATAACTTCTCTGTATCTTCATAGGACATAGTTTGAAGAGGTTCCTCAAGAGGCTTACAACAGCTAAATCGCGGTCACTGTCGGACTGCATAGAAAAGACAGAGAAGCGTCATGACACAACGCTGGTAATTTATTGCAAAATATGAAGCAATTCTCTATTTTGTTCAAAAATCTATTGATTGGATAAAATAATTAAAACACTATTATGCTAATATGTTGCCTGTAGAATAATCTGACAAAAAATCAGAATTATTGCATATAAATGTATATTAATATGGTTTTTAATCGTTAAAAGAAAATTTTAGAGGTATCTTTGTGATTTTTTTCTATCGTATCATATTAGTTGTATTATGTTTCACACACCTAGCATATATCCTGAAGAATATCATAATATTTCATTTGATTTTGTTTACTGCAGGGGATCATATACTTTTAGGCATTATAAAACTTACAAAATTTGCGTTTAGGTCCTGTAGTCCCCTTAAGGATTTTCTTGCAGTTACTATGATTTAAGGAGTAGATGTATACAGTAGCTTATACATAGCCAAAGATCCTCGTTAAAGTGAAACTTGTTCTATTTACACGCTTGTTTTCAAAACAAGGTTTTACTTACTTAAGACAACAAACAAGCGTGCCACTTCACTCACAAATATAACAGTCAGAATTTTCATAGTAATTATAAATTACATAGGTAGTATTCAAATAAACAAACCAAAAACATATACAAGCGAACCGGTAACAATGTTAATGTGTTCTCCAAGTTTGAATAAATATGCTGAGTAACAAGAACACACGTTACGGTTTTCGTTTATTATTTAGGAAGTACTCGTGGACTCATCGAGTGTGTTCATGACTTCGGAGAATTAATTTTCATGTTGTCTTTACTGAAGAGTTTTGAATCGAATATGTTGTACTTATTGCTTGTTTTACTTACTTGAGTAAATCAAATAGTTAAGTAAGTAAGTATAGTAAAATACCAGCGCACCGCCCCTGTTTCGCACGGTTTTTGCGACTTGACAAAACATCAAAATTTCTTTATTATATTATGAATTTACATAATCAGCCTGTAGTGTGCCCACGGCTGGGACACAGGCCTCCTCTCTGTGAGAGAGAGTGGACCGTAACCCATCACGCGGGCCCAGTGCGGGTTGGTAGATGTCACATGGCTTATAATTTTTGGTTCTAGGACATGCCGGTTTCCTCACGATGTTTTCCTTCACCGTTTTGAGAGCAGTGCTGATGAAATTATTTACACAAAGTAAAGCGCCTGTCCGGGTTCGAACCTACGACCTACAACTCGTCAGTCGCGGCCTTTTCTACTGGGTCACTACTGCTCTATTGTTTGTACTATTTTGTATTAGACTAGCTACGCCCTAAGTCTCGATCCCGTGGTAATATCAGGATAAAAGTATCCTATGTCGTAACCCAGGTCAGTGTCTACCCATGTGCCAAATTTTACCCAAATCCGTTCAGCCGTTTTAGCGTGAGGGGTCACCCCCTTTCTAGCCATATCATCATTTAGCAGCGCAGAGTTACCGCGATAACAACTAATAGAGAAGTATGGAAGAACAAGATATGTTACGCCGACCTCAAATAAATCTGGATAGTGGCAGGAGAATGAGGATATATGCTAAACTTACCAAGCGTCCGGTGAGTGGGACCCAATAATATGTTGTATATACAGCAAACATACCTGAAAATAACAGAAAAATACATGAATATAAAAACTTAAAAGCAGAGAGGGAAGTTCCTAATAATAAACCCCAAATATTTTATATTGCCCCCATTTACAATTATATAATTATGAATTGTTTATAACTTCACTCATATGGTTAGCCAACTAGTTTAAAACGGTTTTTAATTTAACTGAAAAGCAAACCTTAGCATGTCAGTTAAATTAAAAATACTTTCTAGATTGTATACCAGACTAGATTAATATGACCAAAATTATGTCTGGACTTTAAAACAGAGTGTGACCTCTAAGTTTGTTTCGGCCTTTCTTCTCAGAGTAGTCAAATTGGAAACGCCGACCTCAACTATTTTTTTTTTATTGTTTGCCGTGTAAGAGTTTGTTTGTACAGAAATTAAAAACAATAATTTAATTTCATCATATTTTCATTTCATTTAAAAACTATAGAAATAATTCAATGAGCAATAGTCATTATTACTATGAGGAGCTCGTGGCTAATTAATAACACCTGCACGGGTCGACCCATCAGGTCAAGCTACGTTTGCCGGGGTTGATCCGTGGATGGGTGGCCGTATTTACATAACGAGACTCCTCTGTGCTTCGGAAAGCACGTTAAGCCATTGGTCCCGGCTGTCATTCGTGGAGCTTTGAATTGCCAAAGCGTTGGGTGTCGTCAGAAGCCCGAAAGTCTGACAACCAGTCTTACCAAGGTGTATCGTATTACCCAGTAACTGGGTTGTGGAGGTCAGATAGGCAGTCGCTCCATGTAAAATACTGGTATTCAGCTGTATCTCATTAGACTGCAAGCCGACCAAACTTAGTTGGGAAAAGGCAAGCAGATTGTTTTTTTTTAAGTCACGATTACTACTCGTATATTAAAAGAATAACAGATATTTCAAATCCCCGCAAACTTTATAACCACAGTGTCTAGTTTAAACATGAGAACAAATTTTAGTATACTGTTACACGGTAACCACAATATATTTGACAAGCGGTTAACCGAAGTAACACCTTTCTGACGATAATTACTTAATGAAACTAGCTAGCAACATACATTTAATTCAGGCTCTAATAAATCAGCAATGTCCACAAAAGCTTTATATGTTAAATATTTTCCAAGATATTTTAAAAAGGCCAAAATCTTTTTCTTCAGAAAAGATTTGACACCGTTCTGACGAAAATTACTTAATTAAACTAGCTAGCAACATACATTTAATTCAGGCTCTAATAAATCAGCAATGTCCACAAAAGCTTTATTTGTTAAATATTTTCCAAGATATTTTAAAAAGGCTAAAATATTTTCCTTCAGAAAAGATGTGACACCATTCTGACAATAATTACTTAATTAAACTCGGTAGCATCATACATTTAATTCAGGCTCTAAATCAGCAATGTCCACAAAAGCTTTATTTGTTAAATATTTTCCAAGAAATTTTAAAAAGGGCAAAATATTTTTCTTCAGATAATATGCGTACCTTTTCACAATTTCTCACGTATAAAGTTTCTAAAGAACCGTATCAGACGTCCTTTCAAAAGCATAACAAACAATTTTATTGAGAAACACAAAACATTTTCTCATTTTTATTCCAAGAATGAAAAGCTTAACCCATTGAGGCCCATAAACCTATCTCAGAGCTCCTCCGAACTAGGATTAGAATGTATCAAACTGAATCGGATCTACGAAGGCGTTCGGCGGAAAATTTCCTATAAATATGCATCCAGTGTGACCATTGTGCATACGATCCGATGCGCCGGCGCCGTGCGGCCGGGACTTTATATTTTATACCCTGTACCTATACGCTGTAGTCGGGACACACTATAAACATTTGTGTATTTTCCACGAATTTCGTTTGAGAGATTCAGCAAATCGTTCCATCTTTTGCTCTGTTTGATAAAAAATGTCAAAGATATTTTCCAATAAATAAAATACATACATACATACATACATACATACATACATACATACATACATACATACATACATACATACATACATACATACATACATACATATATACATACATACATACATACATACATAAACTCAAGCCTTCTTCCCATGGGGGTAAGCAGAAACTACAGAACGCTACCTGCTACGCTCCTTAAGCCGGGTATTCATTAGGCAACATTTGTTTATAAACACTGTTTATAAACAGTTTATAAACAGTGTTTCACAATGTTTCATCATCTCTGTAAACAGTTTATATACAAAGGTGATGCAACATTGTTTATTAAACATGTTGCCATGCTCCCCACTTCGAGTGGAGAGCAAGACGAAACGTCTAGTTTATAAGCAAAAGTCAATAGGTGTGGACGTGTGTTGCGCGAGTTTATAAACATGGAAGTAGTGTGGTCCAACAACCAGGTTTCGATGCTCATAGAGCTTTACCAACAGCGTAATATACTTTGGGATGCTTCAAATAAAGATTATAAAGATAAATTAAAAAAAAACGGTGAGTACCTACATTTTTATATTATTTGCTAAGTTGATAATATTAATGTAATTTTTTCATCTTTTCAAGGTAACGGGTTAGTAAATTTTAAATCAAACACAAAACTCTAAATTATAATCAGAACTTTATTTGGAAAAAAAAACAGGTAGGTACATAGGTACCTACTATTTTAAGTATTATGCATGAGAATTTTGCCACGGCACACTACCTTCTGGACTAATGAAATATTCAGCAAATTGATCTCTTACAACCGTAGCAGCTAGTGGGGGATGTCTTGCAATAGGTTGTAAATCCAACATGCTGTTGTGAGGGCCGATTTCTCTTCGCCAAAAACCTTCTATAATGTTATATTCTGAGTCTTCATAATCGAATGTTCCTGGTGGAGTATATATAGCCCGAGACTGTTTATTGCGCCTCAAAAAGTTATGCAAATATACACATTTCATTGTTACAATTTCACAAGTAGCAGGCTTAAGAGGTATGGCTTTTCTGAAAACGCGAAAGACAGCACATAATATGCCAAACACATTTTCTACTATCCTTCTTGATCTGGAAAGACGGTAGTTGTAAATGCGCTTTATAGTTCCAAGATTGTGAATACCTGGATAAGGCTTCATAATATTTTCGGATAAGGCAAATGCGCTGTCCCCTACTATTACATAAGGTAGATTCGGACCATTTGGTAAAATTGGTTGTGGCTGTGGAATATTCAAATTGTTTTGAGTAATTGCATCGTAAAATGGAGTTTCTTGAAATACTCCACTGTCGGAAGATCTGCCTTTAGCACCACAATTCGCATATATAAAGTTGTAATCTGCATCAACTATTGCCAGTAGTACAATGCTGAATTGTTCTTTATAGTTGAAAAAATCACTGCCAGAGTTAAATGGTGCTTCAATAACAATATGTTTTCCATCAATGGAGCCGATACAATGAGGGAAATTCCATAATAATTCGAACTGGCGAGCCTTGTTTTTCCATTCTTGTTCAGTACTTGGAACCTGTAACCAATTTAAAACAATGATTTACAGGATGGCAGTGCCTCAACGCAGCCGTCAAATACACCGCCAACTGTGCCGCCGCCACCGCCAACATCACAACTGCCACTGCCACCGCCGCCACCGCCACCGCCACTTCCACAGTCAAACAACTCCAAAAAGAGGAAGTGTGACGAGAATCTCAATGAAATGTATGAAATTATGAAAAGTGCCAAAAAGAAGATGGAGGAACCTAAAGACGAATTTGAAATTTATGGCCAGTATGTGGCATCTGAATTGAAAAATGTGAAAAACCAAAGAGCACTGTTACAGGCCAAGTATTACATAAATAATATATTGCTACAAGCGAGAATGGGCAATTTCGATAGTAATTATTTTGGTGGATATCAAGGCTATGGAGATGGATGGCTCGGCTATGGCGACGGATACCGCACCACATCATCAACGTCGACATATGCTGATGCATCTACACCAACGCAGACACCAGAACCCCAAGTCCATACTGCTACTGGTGACGAGTTGCGCTTTAGTAATCTTGACGAAATAGTTTCCCAGTTGGAAGATGACACACAATAAATAAATTGATGTGATTTGATTTAAATATTTGATAAATACCTACTTGAGTGATTTGAATTTATTTTATTTTACTCACCTTTACATAGTCCTTTAAAACTTTTGTCAATTCCTGACAAACTTCTCGTATAATCTTGCTGATTAATTGTTTTGATACTTTAAAAGTATATGACAGTGAGCCATATGAGTCACCTGTTGCAAGAAACCTTAAAGTTATAGCTAGTCTTCTCTGGGGCTCAATAGGATGCCGAAATTTCGTTTCCTGTTTTGTTATGGCTGGTCCAATCAATCTCAGTAAAATTTCAAAATCTGATGTTGACATTCTCGTGAAATTTTGAAAAGACCCATCAAATCCACGAAGGTCATGAAATACATAACTTCTATTTAAAAGATAATTTCGAATACACCACCTTTTCTTCTTTTTTTTTCTAGTAGCACTCTTATGTAATATTATATAAGCAGCACAGAGCATCACTACCTCCTCGGGCGACATCCTGACAACAACTGAGAAGTGTGGACTGCCAAGTTTCAGAAACAGTGTTTACGGTAAACTTGTTAATAAACCCGTCATAAACAGTTTATTAACAAATGTTGCCTAATGAATACCCGGCTTTACATACTCCTCCTTTTGCTTCGTTTACGTTCATACATGTGGTCATACACTCACGTTCCAAGTACTACGCACCTGACCTTTCTGAAGAACATCACCAATTAGGTCACTATGTGTACTAGGGCGTCCCCTTCCTGCGTTTCCACTCATCTCTGCCTTGTAAATGTCTTTTGTTAGTCGCCTTTCATGTTTATTTAAATAAAATACAAATATTTTTCATAATCTAGGTTTCTCCTGTTTCGTGAGATACAGGAGAAATCCCAGTAACTTTTATTAAAGAAAAATTAGCTGTTGCCCGCAACTTCGTAGACGATCCTTGATAAAAAAAAGTTGCCTATGTCCTTTTCCGAGTTATGGTCTACACATGTGCCACATTTCATCCAAATCCGTTCAGCCATTTTAGCGTGAAAGCGTAACAAACTCACTTTCACATTTATAATATTACATTCAGCCTATAATGATCCCACTGCTGGGACACAGGCCTCCTCTCTGTGAGAGGGAGTGGGCCCTAATCTAACACGCGGGCCTAGTGCGGGTTGGTAGATGTCACATGTCTTCGAATACACATGCCGGTTTCCTCACGATGTTTTCCTTCACCGTTTTGAGAGCAATGGTGATGAAACAACTTACACAAACGAAAGCTCCTATTTGGGTTCGAACCTACAACCTACTCGTAAGTCGCGGCCGTTACCACTGGGCCACCACTGCTCTCTCGCTCTACAGATACAAGATTTTCCGTTTCGAACAGTACCTCTTTTTATTTTTTTGGATGGGAAATCATCAAATAACTTCTCCCGCTCTGGCCGGAGCGGGAGGGTGTGTCGGACTCTTACTGACTAAAACCCACCCGGATTCCTTCCTGTTGCCTGTGTTGCCAGGGGCCTCGGTGACCCTTTAGTACCTTCCCGCGACCCCGGCAGGAACAATACCTCTGAAAATAAAACTCAGAAAAACAAAGAAAACTCACGACACATGTCTCCACACTACACTCTCCAAAAGACTGCCGACAGAAGTGGATGATGGAGTTATACAGTTAAAGTGTTAACATTAGCATGTCGGTGATGCGAACCCATAAAATTTTCCGCTACCAAAAGCCGCAAAACGCGCCTAAAGAAGTTTTAATTTCCATAAAATAATGATTATCTAAAACACAATTTGAACAATGTACAGTCATCATCATCTGCCTAGCCTTTTCCCAACTACGTTGGGGTCAGCTTCCAGTTTAGACTGCCTGCATGCATGCATTCCGGATGCAGCTGAATACCAGTATTTTACATGGAGCAACTGCCTATCTGACCTCCACAACCCAGTTACTGGGTAACACGATACTCCCTTGGTAAGACTGGTTGTCAGACTATCCGTAACGACTGTAAAGATCTACAAATAACAGCCGGGACCAACGGCTTAATATGCTTTCCTTTGCTTGCTTAACAATGAAAAGTATACCTACACAAATCAAACTTTTCACGTGGTCAATTTAACTTTTCTTAGGTACTGCTACTACAGCATGTCGGTAACGCGAACTAATTAGTTGTGCCCCTACTAAAAATCGCTCGACCCGGCTATAGAAGTTTTCAATTCAAAAACAAGATACTTATCAAAACAGTTGTAACACAGCCTAGAAACAGAACCTATTACCCTAAGCAATAAAACGTCCATTGGTTCACAACATTGACAGCTAAAGATCTTACGCATCCATTTGCCTAAAAGCCTGAGAACATTATGTGCCAATCAGAAACCGGATAAGTACTGCCTTTTATTCCATAAGGGAATGCGTAAGTATAAGGGCCTTTTCTGATTTGTCGGCACACCAGTGGTGCGACATCAGCGTGCTAGGTATACGCGGTACCGAAAGCTTACCGAGCGCCTACATTTCAATGGAGCGTTCCTGATAAACTCCAGTCCAGTGGCCGCTCTGCATTCTGCCGAGGCAGACGCATTTCATCAGGACTTACGCATTGCTGGGCAATACTATCGGCTGTGGATGTTTCTTTGAGGAGAAACCAACGAAGAAATGTTTTGTCCTTGTTTACACAAAAAGAATTTGTTAGAGTGGGGATAGAATGTGCCTTCGCTCGTTTGGTCTAAATCGACCTTTCATTATGCTTTGACCCAATTTCGTGTCAAAAAATCGCTTCCATTCCGTTCCGTGGCAAAATAAATTGAGCTTTAAATAAACGCTAACACAGTATTTTTTTTTTAAAGATGCCACTGTTCTAATATTCCTTTCTTTATATACAGGGTGAACCAAACAGTGACGTCTTAAAAAAAATTATTGCTCATAGCCATGAGCAATATAATTTTTTTAAATATTTTTAATTTATCCAAAAATACCCCTCGATTCTCTTTAGTTTTCGACTTATAATTATTTTAAAAAATTCTGAAAATTTTATGGAAAACTGTTTAAAAAAAATCTATATTTATTTTTACACGGCTTTTTCACATTCTTTTTACAATATTTATTGTTATGGAATATTCTTTCAGACCTAAAATAAATCAAAAATTCCTCCAATACGTTCGACAGAGTCGAAATTTATACTACAAACATTTCTTTTTTTTAAATACTACCTGTTTCCTAAATTATTTCAACAACCTATGCGGAATATAGGCTTGCACAATATCACAAAAAGTTGACTCAAAAATTTCCCTTGCCAACGTGTATGTTGCATTGTCATTACATACGTTGTATACAGCAAAGGGTACTTAACATCCAGAAATATGTACTGTTCCCGAGGGTTAGAAAAATAATTGAAAAAATCAACAAATACGCGAGCGAAGCCGCGGGCATAAGCTACTTAAAAATAAAAACACCCACGTTTGAAAAGAGACGTGAGTGGGTGTGTAACCGCTATTTAGCAAAATGTTCCAACCAAACTTTAAACACACCTGTGTTCAGAATCTACTTTAAACAAATAATAGAAACAAAGGTCAAAGCAGGTGTTATTACACCTGCTGTATGTAACGTGCATTGACCTTTTGAAAAACATTCTAAGACCCACGTATTTCTTTGTAAAGGCATACCAAGAACCATTGTGAATAGTTTTGCACGTGCACCTGTTCCATTGCAGCTCTTAACGACACATTTTATAATTAACATAGTCAGATAGTTTAGACAGTAGTTGAAATTATTTTTTTTCAAATTAACAATGTGAACGTCAATTTTCCGTGTTATACCTAATAGCCATTTAATACAACCGTCAATGAAGGACAGTTGTAATTCAGTTGTAATATACGTCAGTCAATTTAATAAAAAAGCAATTTTTCCCTGATTTACCATGTTTATATTGTTTATCTATCATTATTAGACTTATCTGTGGCTTTATTGACCAGATGCTAAGAAACAGACCAAATAAACAGTTCTTAAAACTGAAAGTAAACTGTTTAAGAGTAAAACAAGTATGTCATCCTATTCTATTGTCTCAAGTCCTCGATTCAACACTTAAAAGCCTTGAATCACGTAAACGAATGATTCCTTAATCTCGAGACAGATTCGTTCCAGTCGCCATCTTGTTTTATTTAAATACCTAAATGGGTAAATGGCTTAAACGACAAATCTAGGTTTCAATGTCATTCAAACAGGTTCTTTCGGCTTGGGACTTTTTATCCTTTTATGGGTCGAATCAACTTGGTTGTTACATCATTTTGGTTGGCAACATGTTAAAAAAGACCGGATGATAGCAATTCTGTAGACAAGGTGCTATAAATATAAGTTATGTCTCCAAGCCAGCAGAAAATTGCACTAATCTTATATTATGTAATTGATTAAATGAATTAATGATTCTTTGACGTAATTGGAAATTTTAAATTCAATAAAGGTTGCTCATAATATACGGGTTTGAAAGGGAAAGTGCCTTTAGTTAATAGCTAAGACTGGCAGAATGTACAGTCTCAATACTGGAGTTTTACTCCCTAAGCACAAAATCCATAGTTTTCGCCAAAGTTATGGGTGATTCCTACTCCGTATCACCTACGGATATAAGATTAGATTGGGGCCCGACCTAAGCATGAATGACTCCCGATGTGTTTTTGCCCGCCTAAAAAAGTTAATTATTCGGGTGAAGGGTTCACTCCAAAGTTTCGAATTACTTTCGGTCGGGCTCGTATCTTCGCTGATTGAGTGTCTTTCCACAACTCTTTATAACCAAAAAAAAAAAATGCAATCATATATGCTTCGGTCATACCTATCTATGCTCCCCATACATTAAATTATTTTCCCAGACTGGAAATATGTATCGGGCGCCAATTGGGAGGCAAAGTAAGTTCTTTTTGTCACACGCGGATTCAAACTGTCAAATCACAAGCCTTTCATACAGAGGCGGATGTTGTGACAATTGAGAGCATAAAACAACCAACTACCATACGTCCTTGTTCGACCTTGGCAAACAAAAAATAACCAATAATAAAATTTAATCTGAATTCATATCATAACAATGACTGTGCACGTTAACCAATCAATTGAGTTTTTCTGTCAATGTTAGACAAGTTTAGTTTTTGTAACCGGCAATGATTCATGCAGGTTCTTAAATAGGAAATGTGGATTATCTACGGATATTGTTTATAGTTACATGGAACTCAAAACAAACATTGTAGAGGTTAGTCCCCCGATTTCGGAGGCTGAAAAGTCACAGATTTACTTGGCAGTTATTGGCAAAATTAAATTTAAAGTTAGGGAAATGAATTGTTAAGCAAATGAATACCCTATACGCACGTCAATTTAGCGTACTATAGCCGTTGCATACAACTGTCAAAAAATTACAGTTTGGATTTGAACATACGGACAATTTAAATTGGTAGTCAATTGGCTTAACAATATTTAGCAACATCATCAATAGAAATGCTGGTATAATCTCACAAATACCGCTACCAAGAAAAACATCATTAACCCATCAAATAAAAAAACACGAACCCCTGCATATTGAGATTACTATGTAACTATAAGTTTATAGTATTAATCTCATTACCACCGAGCTTCGGGCTGCGTATCATCTCTATGCCGACGATTTGCAGCTTTACTGCCATGCAAGTGTTGATAACATTTCTGATGCGATTGACGAGCTAAACCGGGATTTAGGTGTGGTCAAAAACTGGTCTGATCGATTTGTAGCGGTTAACCCTACCAAGTGTCAGGCTATCATAATAGGGAGCCACAGCATAAGGAAGCTGAATGGCTTATCTTTGCAACCTGTAATCTTTGACAACTCAGTCATTCCGTTTCGCTCCGATGTTAAAGATCTTGGTCTGCATGTCGACATTTGTCCTAACTGGCAAAAGCAGGTGACGACTGTTAGTAAAAAAGTCACCGGAACGTTGTGGTCGCTCTATCGGTTGAGAAATCTTCTCCCATCACACATAAAGGAAATGCTTGTACAGTCCTTAATCTTTCCCATAATTGAGTATGGTGATGTGTGTTACTATGATCTGAATGCAGATCTCCTCAATAAACTTGACCGACTTCTCAATAATTGCATTCGATTCGTTTTAAATCTTCGTAAGTATGACCATGTATCCGCACACCGTGTGCTTCTAAAATGGTTACCCATTCGTCAGCGCAGAGAGGTGAGGGCTCTATCTATGTTGTTCTCTATTCTCAACAAACCCACTTCTCCTTTTTACCTTACTTCCCATATTCAATACTTGTGCTCTGCCCATAGTCAAAATCTTCGTTCCATCAACAATCGTCTTCTTCGATGTCCTTCCCACCGCTCTGGTTTCATTCGCTCTTCTTTCTTTGTCCAGGCTGTCTTTCTTTGGAATGCGCTCCCTCTGAGCATCAGGATGGCGACCAGTCGGTTGTGTTTTAAACTGAAGGCACGTGAACATATACGTAAGAAGTTGGCAGAAACATCCCAGTGCTGATATTTTGCTGGATTCGTTTTCTCCTCTACTGATCGTTATTTCCCCACTACCGATCGTTATTTCTCCTAACAAAGTTTATTCTGTTTATATGTATGTAACTACGTATCTATTCTTGTATTGTATAGTTATTTTCGTGTTATCTATCCCTTAAGTTGCACCTGCCATATGTCTTCTCTGCATCACCCTAAGGTTGACTGGTAGAAAATGCCTCAGGCATTAAGTCCGCCTTTGTACGGTATTATTTTTTTTACTTGTGCATAAAGTTTTAATAAATAAATAAGTTGACTAGCTTTGCCCGCAGGTTCACCCGTATGCATGCATGCATGCATGCATAATCAGCCTATAACGTTGGGAACGTTACCTGGAAAAGGAAACGTATGAAAAGTATGTAATTGGCAACCGTGCAGTCTAAAACAAGATTTAGTGACAAAAATTGAAAAGAATATGCTTAGATGGTTTGGTCGTGTTGAGAGGATGAATGAAAGGCGACTGACAAAAGATATTTACAAGGCAGATGTGAGTGGAAACGCCGGGAGGGGACGCCCTAGGTGGACATAGTGACTTCATTGGTGATATTCTTCAGAAAGGTCAGGTGCGAACGCGGTGGACCAATGAGCGTAGGCGAAGCAAAAGGAATATGTAAGGAACGTAGCAGGTGGCGTTCTATAGTTTCTGCCTACCCCCATGGAAAGAAGATAGATAGATAGATAGATAGAATACTCTTTATTATGAACACCATAAAAATTACAGCTATAAATGTAGAAATTTTACATAGGGTGACACAATGGGCGGTCTTATCGCTAAAAGCGATCTTGTAAAGACAACCTTTGGATGGATTAGGGGGGAAAGGAGAGACAATACTGCAGGTAGTCTGTGGTGTACCATTCACATATAAACAATAAATATATACATACATGAAACATATTAAAATTAGAAGGCGTGAGTTTATGTATGTGTATGTATGTATGTAAATTTCCGAAGTCCTTTGTTAAGGAAATAAGGAGTACTCGTACTTAGGGGTCCTCTGCCGATTTTGCCAATTAAAGTAGGTTACACGTGTACCTCGTCCTAACAATAACTAAAACACTCAAGTCTAAGTAGATTGTTTCAGTAAAAATAACCACAAACAACAGGAAATTGCTTTTATACACAGATCAAGTTCAATTTTCTCAACTTATAAGCTGAGTTGTGAAGTGAAATCGACGTCTTTATCCATTTCGCTACGTTTTTCCCGGTCTATTATTTCCTTACTCTGTGGATTATTCTAAAAAGTTATAATAATCCACAGAGTGTTAAGTTTGAGGTGAGTTTGTTTGTAAATTCTTAGAGGAAAAGTATTGCGTGGAAAATATGCTTATAAGATTGCTATTGCTTCTCGTAACACTAAGCTGTAAGCAAACAACAAATTTAAAAAAAATCATTTGACTGGAAAAAAACCTTTTAAATTAAGTAACATAATTCTAGGGTTCTCTGAAAGACAAATTTAACGAAAAGCAAGTTTTCTAGGACCTCGTTTCGGAAGCAACTTGCCTTTGAAAGCTAGATTAATCTCCAAAAGGTATCTTTACCAGCAGAATATCCCGTGTGTATCCTCAAAGAGGCAAAGTGGTATACAGTTAACCCTTATTTGACCAGTTTTTTTAAGACTCATGAAAGTAATAGGGATACGCCTAATTTCTAAAGCAAAAACAGAAAGAAGAAAAAGAAAGAAAATTTAAAAAGCCTAAACCCTTCAAAACCCTATCGTGTACCTACGAGCCGCTAAACACAATGTAAAACGGTCTGAAATACAATTTCACGAAAAGTCAGTTTATGAGGTTTGAGGCCGACTCTAAACGTCCTATAACAGCACCACCCATCAAACTGTATGGGGATCCCTTGGTAAAAGTGGACCACTTTAATTTGTTATGTTTATGGTCTCAGAGACGATACTGATATCGAGAGGGAGCGGAGGGCGTTGTCAATTAGAGCTAATATGAAAGCCCGCAGGTTTGCACATTTTCCAAGTCGGTCAAGCAAACATTTCTTGTGCTTAGTGTACGTCATTGTACACGTGCAGCCTGTGGGTGAATCACTCCCAAAAATCATACGAAGCCTTCCGCGCTTTCAATATAACAACGCCTTCAGAGCGCTGATGGGGCTGCCGCGCGACACTGTAGTGCCTCAGGCATGTTTGCTGAAGCCAGCGTCGAATGCTTCTATGCAACGATGCGTAAGCGGAGCGCGTCTCTGGCGCGCAGGGTGCGCGGCAGCCCCAACAGCGTGCTGACAGGCTCGACCGCCCATACATACGACTCTGCCTGCCGGGGTCGCGGGAAGGTACTTATGGGTCACCGAGGCCCCCGCAACACAGGCAACAGGAAGAAATACGGGTGGGTTTTAGTCAGTAAGAGTCTGACACACCCTCCCGTTCCGCCCAGAGAGGAAAAAAAAATATATATATAAATATATATATATATATATATACATACGACTCCGCAATGAGTTGCACGTCACATACAGTCGTCGGCCATTAGTTTAAGTACGGTGGTTTTGGTTTTGCATTGTATTGTTTGTTGTATGTGTAATGTATAGAATGCTGTATGAGTCATTTTAACTTGAATTTAATAAATGAAATAATAATAATAATAAAAAGTTAGTTTCCTGGTCAGACCTGTCTCTGAGAGAGCAGCCTAAAAGCCTAATACGTCGATGTGCGGTCGGCGGCGCGTGTCACTCACAAAGGACGGACTGCGCCGGCGCCGCACCGCGCTACTTACGCGTTACGCTTTGTGCTTACGCTTTCAAGGTACATAGTTACCAACATGAAGAGGTGTGCTGTGACTAAATTGGACATTAAAAAAAAAAACTCAGTAGGTACCCAATTAAGAATAAATCTACATATTGAATTCGTACATTTTTGGCGTAAGAGAAGTCTATGTACAGCTCGTTTCAAACTGAGAAACATGAGGTGAGTCGCTGCACAGTAACGAATTCACGTGTCAGCGGGGTGAGGGGTGTGGTACTGCGCCGTGAGTACCGCACTCCAGAGCCGCCATCAAGTTTAAATCGAGCTGTACTTACAACACAATTCCGATATATAATAAGTTTAATATAAATAATTTATAAACTAGATATACTCGTAGCATAAAGCTATTCTAACGAGGTGTTCTAGTTGTTGATAAAACTCACAAAGCGATGATATAAAATGTTATTCTGGATATACAACTCCATAATGGCGAGTATTATTTTATAAGAGAAGAAGATTCTTCGAGTCAGATTTACTGAACAAACAAATCCAAAGATGGCGGACCAGGAAGCCATATACATAATTTAATTTCAATGAATAATTTCCCCAAAAATAGCCTTCGAACTTTACAACTTCATCAAAAGTTTTCCTAAGCTACCCTACACGACACAATTTGCCAGTTTGTGTATGCTTATGCATAGAAATACAATTAGAAAAAAACAAAACACTAACATTTAGCTAATAACTGTTCATCACTTTCAAAATGAAAGAAAAATACTTCATTAGTGGAACCTCCTTAGGTAACGTTTCCAGGAACCTTTGCGTTTCTTAATTAAACCCGCACGGATGGTGCGACTCGATAATTGAAAATTTTCATCCGATACCAGCTTGTATATTGCACGAGGGTGGACATCGAACAAGCGTAATTTGTTGGAAGTCGCGTGGAGAATGGTCATAAGATTTCATACTGTTCTAAGAATAAAACCTTCAATTATGTTGTTTATTTTGAAAGAGCTAACAGAATATGGTTATAAGCTTGAAAATACATATCAAGACAGATCTTAATACTATAAGACACTCCAAATAATCTAATTAAGGATATACAGAATACAGTCAATTCTACTCTGATTTGCGTGTTCATAAATCACAGCAAACAATGCTTCCCAAAAGCCATTAAATTCTAAATAGATCTACCAATCTGCACTAAATTGACAACACATAGTCGTTAATTCCAATCGCGTCGTGAACAGCACGCTTTAAAAATTTGCATATTAAAATTCATCTAGCAATATTTATGACTCAAAAGAAAAACCGCATCGCGACATCACATGACGGATGGTCTACAATAACTAACGTTGAGTAGTAAAGCAACAAAAAAGTCCCAAAAACAGTTTCAATTTTCAATGTAAACGCCAATTGCGTCGCACAATCCGAGAGTTTTGAAGGATATTGCTAATCTTAAACTTCATAAGTTTGAAAAATTTAAATTTTAAAAATAAATAACGCATTGGACGTGGGTGAACTGTCAAAATGAAACGCATTGCGATCAATCCTTTTATGTGTTACGCAATTACCCCGCAGTATGGAACCAGGAATACCATAAATCAGACTGTCGTGAATGATTGCGTTTTAAATGTTCGATGAATTTTGTATTTGTGTGTTTTCGTTTTGATTAGTCGCTGCTTTTATGGCTTGCTTTAAATTAGTTTTGCCGACTTGTTCCCAGCTAGGTTTAGAACAGCTCGTTACGTGGTGGTCTGGCGTAACGAGAGTCTAAAGAATTCTAAGACCTGTAATAAATTTCATCAAATATTTCTCTTGAGGGCAAAATTTTAAAAGATTATGTCATTTTAATATAATTTTCTGTGAAAAGTTGTCAGCAAGTAATTGTACTGACGTATTTCGGTCAAAGTCGTCAAATAATTTTACTGTTATAGTTTCCTAAAACATGAATCCAATATCTGGTAAGTTCTGTAGCTAATTTTTATTTACTTCGCATGTCATGTTTCATACTTGTCTAGATACAGGCCAAGCGTGTAAACGCGTCTGTACTGAACACATTCATTATATGTTACAGACAGATCCACAACGACGGGTTACAAGTTTTATGACACCATTACGACAAATAAACGCATTGATTCGCAATCCATCCACCTATCCAATCCATAATTCAAAAGACAAATCTGTCGCGATCTGAATGTAACGTTATTACGGCTAAACCGTTGAACCAATCTTGATCGAAGTCGGCATAAAGATAGCTTAAAATCTAAGGAAGAACATACTTAAAAAAATACCCCAAGTTTGGATGAGAATATGTAACATTCACGTGAGCGAAGTCGCGGTCAAAAACTAGCCCTAAATAAACGATCAGTCGTTTGTAAAGACAATGCATCAAACGTCTGGTTAGATTATCGCAAAGGCATTACCTTGTAACATGATAGATGACTAGTATATAATGATTATTCGCAATTTATAGGAGATGCTGTGATGAAAGAGTGGTGTAAATATGTACCAGGGATGTTGCGGATGAAGATTTTTTAACATCCGCGGATGCGGATACGGATCTCAAGTTTCTTTAAGGTGTGGCGGCATCTACATCTCCACATGCGATCTATGCAACACACTGACGTCTCGCAAAATCCTACATCGCGCAAGCAGAGTTTACCGCGCAACTAGCATATATACAACGTCCCGACATCAACCGTCCACCAGACACGACACCCGTCTTGGTCGGAGGACCCTCCCTTATTTATGGAGGATGTGTGAACTTTACACCCTGTTCCTCATGCCTCTATACTGGTGACCCCGAATATGAACGCCATCCTCATGCCTCTATAAAGGGATCCGTCAAAGCAGCTAGGTGAAACTCAACTTTTCCTAATTTTTTTGCAAATTGCAGCGCAGTTTCGTTGTATGTTGATCATAATTCAATATGCAGCAATTATAATAAAACAATTACTAAATTATAATCATTTAAAAATCAATATAGCTCTCGAAATAGCATGTGTTTGATGGATATAAGACTATTTCGTGAAAATGTGTCGTTTTAGAGCTATATGTATCCGTATCCACATTAATCAATGCGGACCTCATGCGGATGCAGATGTGGGAGAAAAGGGTGAATATAAGTAAAATCATAATTAACAAAATGGAAGTTAATCGTCAAACTTCCATTTTGTTAATTATTATTTTGGGGGATGTGGATACAGAGGTCTAAATAAATTCGGGAGCTCCGCAATTGCGGATACGGACGCGAATATCCGCAACGTCCCTGATATGTACCTACTATGTTGAGCATTATAGTGCTAAGTTAGATTAAGATAGATCGTGGGCTCATTAAGGGCTTTTGTGTACCGATATATTGTGTGTTGTGAAGGTCACACGGGAGGTCACCGATGAGGTGGACCGATCAAATTAAATTCGCAGGTTGAGGCCCTGTTAATGAATGCGCCAGACTGTCACCTAGCTAAACTAAATGGAGAGAGATCGGGAGGCGAGCTACGACGACACCCGCGATTGGACACACAATTCACAGTTCATCGTGACCAAGACCGCTCCGTCACGAGCGAAGCGAACAAGAAGATGATGACGATGAGATGTTGTATGTTTTAACTCGTGATGCATACGGCTGGTCGAAAAGGTCATTGTGGTAACTGCTCTATGTAATACTATAATATGGATGAGCATCTCATAAGACTGGATCGACCTTAGAGTGTTGTAGTAAAACGCTAAGCTGCATAATTTCATTAGCCTAAAGTCACAAAGACAACATAATTTCCGTTATGGACATTGTTTTAAAGATTAAAAAAAAACCGTACAATTTCGAGTCGGACTCACCCACCAAGGGTTCCGTACAAATTTGTAGTTACATATTATAAATAGTTCAGGGAGTCCCGCAGTTTTTTCCGAGCTTTTCCCGAAATTCAGTTTCCAAAACCTATAATTACTTTTATTATTGTTATACTAACAGTGCATACCTAAATTATTTAGGTAGGTTACCTAATCAAAGTTGTTTTTTACTTAAATAAGAATTAATCTAGATTTGTAAGTGGTAACTGAAAAAAGAATGGTACTTTAAAAAAAGACTATTTTTTTTATGATTTAATTACAAATGTATAGTTTCCAGATTTTTCCCTGTACTTGTAGTATAAGACGTATATTTGCCAAATTACATAGTTCTAGGTCAACGGAAAGTACCATATAAATTTTGATTCCCTTGAGAGTGTCGAAATATACGTTTTTTGCGGCATAAACGGCCCTATCTTTTTTTTACGTTAATTTAGATGTTTGATTTTTTCACAGCTTCAAGAGACTGTAGACTTGAGTATGCGGTTTTAGTTTCAATTCGATACCTCCACGCGTTCCCGAGATAAAGGGTCTTGAAAGATAGACGGACAGACAGACGGACAACAAAGTGATCCTATAAGGGTTCCGTTTTTTTCTTTGAGGTACGGAACCCTAAAAAAAGTCTAGATATAAATAAACGCGTGTGAAAAACGATTAATAGTAGTTGTGATAACATTACAGGCAAAAGGCCATCCTCCTAAAACTATTCCTCTACACGACACTCACAGTAAGAAAAGTATACCTACATTATTTTCGTAAAGATTCAATTGAGCAAAACACACCAGACAAAAAAAACCGTAATACATCCACAAATGTTACACCTAGGTTCAAAGCAAGAGGAAGGTTTGCAAAACAGAGTTGCGCCACGAAACGATCTCTCCGCATTCCTGAGATGTCAGCCTTGACGCGAACATCGGCTGTCGGTTATGACTGCACTTTTAGATGCACCCGCCACGAAGGTGAACTACCTAGGCGCGAAAGGTATGTGTGTTTAGGTATATTTCTACACCAGGTCACGAACCGAAAGTAAACCATACTAATATTATAAATGCAAAAGTAAATTTGTTTGTCTGTCTGTCTAGCCATCTTTCTGTCTATCTACTCTAACAGATTTGAATAAAAGACACACGAATAGAACATGACTGGGGTTAGAACATAAGATACTGTTAATCCCGGAAGTATGTTCCCGTGGGATATTTTTCGATGCCCACGCGAGTGAAGCCGCAGGCAAAAGCTTTAACATTTTGTTTATTAACAGAATTAGGATATAAAATAAAACATTATTATTATTTATTTTCATTTTATTTTTTTTTATTTTTAAACAGGATTTTCATCGCATTGATGCAATGAGTCCGAAGCTATTTATAGTACTTAATAACAATGTATGTGAGTTCTATTTGATGATGCACCTTTGAAAACAACGGAGTACTCCTTGTGGTAGGCCACAACTTATCTATACCAAGAATATTGCTATAGCCAATTAGGGTACATTGTTCTTATGTTGAACTTTAGCGGGTAAGTCACATATCTGACTAAACCTGTCACCAAAACCTGTTTGGAAGTTTCAGTTTAACCTTTAACCAATCAATCAAAAGCCTTTTGCCAACTATGTATGTTGGGGTCGGCCCCCAATCTAACCGGATGTCAAAGTCAAAGTCAAATTATTTATTTCAAATAGGCACATAAAAGGCACTTTTGAACATCAAAATTAACAAAAAAAAAAATAGAATTGATTCTAGTTGCCCCTTCCAAAAGGTAGTTTCGTATGGAGAAGAATGGGCAAGAAACTCCACCGTTACTCTTTTAAAATGATTTACAAAATTTTGTATAGGTACATTTTAAAATTATATGTGAAGACGATGCGATGCACCTAGAATAAAATTACTATACCAAAATAGGTAAAAAAAGAATGAAAAATAAAGCAATAACAGATAAATGAATTATGTGATAGGTACATGATGCTCACATATTTACGAACATTGTAAAAGCAACTGAATACCAGTTTTATATGGAGCGACTGCCTACCTGACCTCCGCAACCTAGTTACTGGGTAATACCCACCCCTTGGTAAGACGTTACCCTTTGGTAAGACGGCTTAGCGGGCTTAACCTGAAAGATCGACCCGTGCAGCTGAATAACAGCTGCACGGGTCGATCTTTCAGGTTAAGCTACGCTTGCCGGGGTTAGTCCGTGGATGGGTGACCATCAATACATACCGAGACTCCTCCATGCCTCGAAAACCACGTAAAGCAGTTGGTCCCGGCTGTCGGGTCGTCAGAAGCCCGAACGTCTGACAACCAGTCTCACCAAAGGGTATCGTATTACCCAGTTATAGAGGTTGTGGAGGTCAGATAGGCAGTCGCTCCATGTAAAATACTGGTATTCAGCTGCATCCGGTTAGACTGTAAGCCGACCCCAATGTCTTTGGGAAAAGGCTAGGCAGATTGATTGAGATAAGTCTGAAATCACCAATCCGTCTTGAGCAATCGTGGTGAGCAATCGTGGTAAGCAATGCTCGTGACTTCTCTGTATGAGAAGAGGTCTTTACCCTGCAGTGGGGCAGTAATAGCCTTTCTTTTTTTTTTTTTTTGGGTGGGGAATTATCAAATAACTTCCCCCGCTCTGAGCGGAGCAGGAGGGTGTGTCAGACTCTTACTGACTTAAACCCACCCGTGTTCCGTCCGTTGCCTGTGTTGCCAGGGGCCTTGGTAACCGTTTTGGACTTAGCCACTGTCTCCTCTTCAGTTTAATCTTTAACCGCTTGGGAATTTCCTTCGTCTCTTCCTCATTCAACTTGCAAGATAAATATTGCAACTTCAGTCGTCAGTCAGCAAAAATCGAGGCCAATGTCAACTAAACGCAGCCACCATTTTGTGTCACTAGCTCTAAACGGCGCTAGCGCAATACTAACAACCTCTCATCAAACAAGCATCGCTTCTAAACACTAAAATCAATTGTTAAGTACATAACTGTGGACATAAAAACCCGCGTGTCATCCACCACCACGTGACCCGGCCAAGGTCTTCGGTAAACTTGTTACAAGTCCCCCCCTGCACCCCCTCATTGAGCCCTCATTATGTAAGACTTCGTTGCATGCGTCCTACCATAACAATGCATTATGAGTCATTACGACTAACATAACAAGACCTATACGCAAATACAGACTACTTGAACAGGTGAGCCAAACGGTGTTGGTATTTGATCTTCTGTCGTACAATCTTACTGTTGCATTCAAGTTAACGGAATTTCAACGTAAGTACAAGGCAATAAGAGTCTACGGGCTAACATAAATATGCGTGGGTGCACGCAGCGTGCGTAAGATCGTAACAGTTGATGCGTAAAATATAGAAACAGGCACATGACATGTTCGAGAATAAATTGTGTTTATAAAGTGCGTGCAGTAACTGAACTAACATAACCTTTATTTATGAATTGAAGTTCTTGAAACTATAGAAATATGCTAGAATAATATTTCTATAGTTCCTAGAACTTCAGTTCAGCTGCAATTCAAGAGGGCTCTTCGATAGGGAGTGAGCTGTAATCCACGACGCGGGACCAATGCGGGTTGATAGATGTCACATGTATTTATTAGTTCTAGGACATTCCATTGCTTCTTCACGATGTTTTCCTTCGGCGTTTTAAAATATTGTTCTAAGGCAAACTAATTATTGACCAAGAAGTCACCTATTTGCTCGAGACTTGAAGACTTCTATTTAGTAATTATCGGGAAAAAGAGTCCGACAAAGAGTTCCTAGAACTGCATGTAACTAATGTCAATTGAAACGCATTCGTAATAAACTTCGTTTGAGTTTTAACCAAAGACAGTTTGTGAGATGGGATATCTTCAAAGTTAATACTAGCGGGACTACGAGGTTTTCTAAAAAAATATCGTGAGGAAACGTGGACCTAACATAAGTAGTATGAAATAACCAATGCGCAGCAAGCAAGATTAGCGGTTAATGCTCGCATCTGCTCTATAGGGGAAAAGGGGATGGCCATATATTTTCTTTTTGGATTGGGAATCATCAAATAACTTCTCGCGCTCTGGGCGGAGGGAGGGTGTGTCAGACTCTTACTGAATAAAACCCACCCGCATTCCTTCCTGCCTGTGTTGTCAGGGGCTTTGGTGACCCTTTAGTACCTTCCCGCGACCCCGGCAGGCATCGGCCCTAGTGGACCCCTACATTTGTGCTGACGACATCTCTTTGAGGCGCGCGTGGAATACAATGCGCCGTCGACACGGGCCTGGTCCTTACTGGACGGTGAGCTACCCATTGCTCACCGTCCGCAAGCCCGCGCTTACGGTGGCCGGAAATCCGCCCGGGATTCCAGACGCCCAGGGCGTCTCCTGCGGCGGCTAGGGGCGAGAGGGTGCGAAATTTGCCTTTCCCTTAACCGTCCCGCCTCCTCCTTCGCGAGCATTACTGCTTCGCAGAAGGAGGTGACGGCTGCCCATGCCCTCTCACTCCGTACCATGGCCTGAACCAGGGCCGGACGCGAGAGATCTCTGCCTACGATCGCCTCCACGAGGAAAGGCGATGGCCTGCTGTGTGATGTTAACACGCTCAAGATGAGCTCAACATCTAAAGCAGTTCCCTGACTGACTAACAAAGCACTACGTATTACAATGAAGATTGAAAAGACAGATGTTATTATTATCCATGAAAATAAAGGTGGTGTAAAAGTGCTTAAGAGGCCGACAACGCCTTAAGCGCGGTCACTGTCGGACTGCATAGAAAAGAAAGAGAAGCGCGATGACACAACGCTGGTAATTTATTGAAAGAAAGAAAGAAAGAAAGAAAATAAATTTATTTGACCCAGGTTAAGGCACACAATTTCAAAAATATGAAGCAATCATCGATTTACAAAAAAGCTATAAATTGTATAAAAAAAATAAAACACTATTATGCTAATATTTTGCTTGTAGAATAATCTGACAAAAACTGCATTCGATTCATTTTCAATCTGCGTAAATATGAAACCTACGTTCATCACACAATCGTTTTCTTCAATGTCCCACTCACCGCACTGACTTCATTCACTCTTCCTTCTTCGTTCAGTCTATCTCTGTGGAATGCGCTCCCCCAGGAAATCAGGATGGCAACCAACCGATTGTCCTTTAAAGTCAAAGCTCGCGAGCATATTCGTAAGAAGCTGGCAGTATCATCACAATGGTAGTTTTCCCATTGTTTGTCTCATCTATTTTAGTATATTTGTGTATTTATATGTATTTATTAGGTCTTATATTTATGTATAATTAGGTATATATATTTAAAGTTTTTAATAGGTTATGTATATCCTTATATTTAAATAAATATTTATTCCACAGTTTTCGCTATTGCACCTACCACTGTTTGTATCTGCATCACCCAAAGGTTGACTGGTAGAAAATTTAATGCCTACGGCATTAAGTCCGCCTCTGTACATTTGTGTGCTTAAAGTATTAAATAAATAATAAATAAATAAAAGTCACTAAAATCATATATGTATCTGCGCCTTAAGGCCTACGAGTATGTTCAGTAGTGTCCGAGTTTAACGATATTTCACGTACCAGCAACAGTAAGTTTAATGCTACAAATAATACATTCACTTAATTACCAGGGGTATCTGTGTTAAGCATAGTAACGCAACTTCAAAGGTTAATATTACAATATTTTGGCATGCGTGCCATGCATGCGTGTAAAGTATTGATGGTGCGGTAGATTGTTTGTGGTTTTAGGCCTATTGGAGTTCATTGCTAGGCAAATAACAGTTACAAAGAACTTCGTAGTTGTGATTGGCATCCAGTCTGACGAAATAAATGGCTCAATATTAGTATTTTCTGCAGACAATATGTTGTCTGATCACTTGGAAGAATTTACTGGATGTGGATAGTAAAATTATATACATACTTGTGTTAAAGTTGTAAGATTTTGGAGCTAATGACTACCTGGTACGATGGCCTAACTATTTACGAATAGAATTTAACCTTATACAGAACAGTAGCGGAAAATCCAGATTCTTCTCGTGTGCCAAATTTCATCCGATTCTGTTCAAACGTTTTGGCACCAATCCGGAACATACTTCCAGACAAACAGACAAAGGAAGGAATACGGGTGGGTTTTAGTCAGTTTTAGTCAGTAAGAGTCTGACACACCCTGAGAAGTTATTCGATGATTTCCCACCCTCAAAAAAAAAAAAACTATATTTTCGGCATTATACTTGTTCCCGAAAACCTGGTAGCAATTAGTTTTTGATGTCTAATACTTTCCTCTCGTTTTCTGTGAGAGTGATTTCGTGAAAAGGGACGGAAGTGTGTGACAGATTTTGAGGTTAATTTCTGTAGCTGCTCAGTTGCTCATCGCCAAGGTGAGATGTCTGCGATTACTATAAGGTTCGCTCGTATTTTTTCATAAATATTCAGTGTACAGTTTTGACTTCGTTACCATTTTATTATACATTGGAATCACTTCTGCGCAGCCCTTCGAGGAATATAGGCGTAATGTTAAGTGATGTTATGTTAGAGCAGGGATTCCCAAACTATTTTGGGCAAGAGACCCTTTTCCAAAATGAACTGATACCTCAGACCCCCATAGCCATTTTTATCATCTTGTACGAACTTGTGCACCCTTATCGACTTGTTGAGTTTTTTGAAAAGTACAACAATGATACTTCCTATTAAAATATTAGTAATTCTTATAACAAGTTGGTACACGTATCACAACTTATACAGTAACTTGAAAGTTTCAAATAAGAACTTTACTTGTTAATTAATAGGGGTCGATTTTTAGACCTCGTCGACCCCCAAAATCAGTTTTCGCCTATATCGACCTCTGGGAAACCAATTTCGAACTCCAGGGGTCGATATCGACCACTTTGGGAACCCCTGTGTTAGAGGTTCAATTTATCCTTCGGGCCAGCCCTATTCCGACGATTTTTTGTAAATTGTTATGAAGTAATTAATTAATGACTAGCTATTAATTAATTGTTATCGCTGTTGCTGTTATTGTTGTATTGTTTTTGTATTGTTGTTTTTTGTATTTTTTTTTTGTATTTCTGTAAACATGAAAATTATGCAAATTGTCTTTGGTTCTTGGCCCTGACATCAAGCAATGGACAAGATTGTTAAACTTGTATGGTTTAAATACGAGGCTTTTGGCTACGTGTTTATTTTATGTAATCTTTTTTGCAATGTGCGTTTTCTTTCTTTATGCACGTATTATTATAAAGTATAGCCAAAGTTTCTTAACAAGTTTTGCAATTTCCATACAGTTACTAGTACTTGAACAAACTGATTGCGACCTATCTTACAAAACTAGCCCGTCTTGGTCGTCGCAATTATCGTGTACTGCTAGATTTATTAATACGTGTAAATTATCCTTGTCACTAGCTTTTGAATAATTAGCAATATGCACAACTGACTCTAGTGTGATAATTTGTAATAAATCTTGGAGATTATGTGAACATATATTGCTCCTTGAATAATATTGATTAAGGTGTCATAAAGTGTCTTCTCGATGATAAAGATGATAATGTGCATTTGGAATTACAGGCAGAAAATACTGTTTACTTTGCTCCAAAAGTCAGCAACGCATCAGATTTATTTTTGGTGTTGTAAATAATTATGTAGCTACACCCTCGATATTTATTGATATCAAAACATATCATAAAGTCATGTCTTGTTCCCCAAAGGGTTGTTAGGTTGGGGCAGTAGATATATTTTTTATGCAAAAGTCGTAAACTCATTTTATAAAAAAAATAAGTTTTGCTTTTTTTTTTAACCAAGTTTTTAATTAACTAAAAAGTACTATAAACCCCACATAAACATAGAACTTTAATATTTTATTAAAAACATGAGGTTTATCTTAGTTTTAATAAAACCAGTGGTCGCCCACTGGATGAAATTCGACCCCCTTTACTTACAATCTATATAGTAATTACTCATTCCATGATTACAGTAATTCCATGCTATTAAAAAGCAACTAAAAAAAAGTAACTTATTCCATGCTTAAGCTATCACTTCCGTCACCCTATCTATCTTCAAGTCATGAGGCTCTGGAACTGTGTGTGTAAAACGCATGTATGTGTGTATTTTTTATAATAATTTTATATATTTCTAATACATATTATATAAAAATATTAACTTCTGCTCGTCTCCTCCATATAACATTAACTGTACATAATATCATGATTAATTACGTATATAACATTACGTGTCTGTACTCTTGATCGCTTAAAGTTCCCTCGTCTGGAGCCAATTAGAGCGGACTATCATAATTAAATGCGTATATAAAATTCCTTGTCTATAGGTACTGTTGACCGTTGAGCAGTTCAGCCAGGTTATGGAAAACTTTAGAACGGACTATCATAATTAAATGCGTATATTCAATTTCGTGTCTGTACCGTTGACGAGTTCTTTCGTCTGGAGCCAATCCTGGGCGTAGATCATCATAATAATGCAATGTCTTGAAAACTGAACCAACTTATACAATTTCAACTCCATAGGATAAGAGGAAGTGGTTTTAATTCATCTTGCCAGATTTGACGCATACATACTAACAAACTAAGTAACAAGGCAAGTTAAATAAAATCTTATAAAAAAATACTATTAGCTGAACTGTCGTGTGCCTGAAAAACGATCACGTCTCGGTTCTAAGAAACACGTAAATATGTAGCCAGCTATTTTGCTCAGCAGACTCTTTCAATATCTTCGCAGAAAACTATCAGATATTTCATTTTATGCTTTCACATCAGCGGCTCTAAAGAAACTGAAATGTTTAAATCGTGCAGCTCAACTCATAAACTTAAGGAGCTCAACGATTCGACAAATACCAAAGAAAGGACATTTGGGTAGGCTGCATACATTACTCAAACTGCCTCGACGAAAAAAATGCATTGACCACTATTAAATTGGCATGAGGGCAGGAAGGTCATGATTAAGTGGGTAAGTAGGTTAATTCTACGCTAAGTCAATCTGCTAGTACTTAAGACATGTCATAACTGTAAAGCATAGGCCTTGGATTCTAAAGTAACGACTTTTGCAAGACCATTATCACTTCGCCAGTCACTAAACACACAAGGTTAATGTCATCTAGGACTTCCTAAAGACCGAAGATTACCTAAAACATAAAAAAGCGGCCAGGTGCGAGTCGGACTCACACACAAAGAGTTCCGTACCACCGTAGAATACATAAACAACGCACACAAAACACGTTTCTTGTAAAAAAAAATAAAGAGTCTCTACTCTTTATTTTTTTATTTTATAATTTGTTGCTTTAGCGGCCATAGCAGTACACACTCTGTGACAATACCAAGTGTCTACCGACTGGTTCAAAAGATACAGTCCTATGACAGACGGACGGACAGCGGAATCTTAGTAATAGGGTCCCGTGGGCACCCTTCGGGTACGGAACCCCAAAAAGAAACCTTGTTGAGAGTATTAACTGTGTAACCAATCTGCCACAATCGCCTTTTGATTACTCAAACAATAACGATAACAAAATAGAATATAACAATCGTATTTCATAGGAAATACTTGGTAATTGGACATTTATTATGAAGACCTTACTTTGGGTACGTGGAAATTGATTATACTTTAATGATATTGAAATAACTAAGCAATAGAGATTCTCAGAAGGAATGGTTAATTCATGGAACTGTATTTTAAAGATTATTCCTCCATGTGGTTGATGAAACCGAAAGCTAGTATTAAAAGTCGCAATTTCGATTTTAAGACGCTGACAACATCTAAACAGCGGTCACTGTCAGATTGCATAGAAAAGAAAGAGAAGCGCGATGACAAAACGCTTGTAATTTATTGAAAAATATGAAGCAATTATCTATTTACTCAAAATTGAGTTGAGTAATCGAAAATAAAAAAACAACCAAGCTCTACATTCAAATAAGACGTAATTGTTATTAATAAAATACGTAACTTATGTTGATATTTATTACAGATATTTTGGATTAAAACTCAAGGGAAGAGGATAGTTTAACGTTAGTTTGCATCGAGATTTTTTTTCAAAACGTGTTTTGGTAACAACCAAGTACTGGAAAATATGTTCAAAATTAACATATATTTTTTCCGCTACCACAAACTATACAGATTTGGCAATTTTTTTCTTAAGAGAAGCCTATTTTGGCCAATTAGGTCTTGTCAGCGCCTTAAGTGTCTTACTCTGCTGGAATGGTTCGCGAAACAAGTGTGTTTATTGTGTTGACATTCACACCCTCATCTGTCAATTTATTTCGGAAATTAAGACGTAATGCTAATTAAGTCAGCGTAAATTGTTAACATAACTAGCGAAATGTGGGTGTACTATAGGTACGCCTCTGGCTAACCCTTTGGGGAAACAAGCACGTTTTGAAAAAAAATCTCGATACAAACTGACGTTAAACTAACCTCTTACCTTGAGTTCCAATCCAAAATATCTGTATTAAATACACGTTACGTATTTAATTAATAACAAGAACGTCTTATTTGAATGCAGAACTTGGATGTTTTTTTTATTTTCGATTACTCAACTCGATTTTGAGTAAATAGATAATTGCTTCATATTTCGCAACAAATTACAAGCGTGTGTCATCGCGCTTCTCTTTCTTTTCTATGCAGTCTGATAGTGACAGTGGTTTAGGTGTTGTCAACGTCTTACAGTAGCAATTGGTTTCGTTTTGACAGTTTAACAACATTCATTGCCTCATTTACATTGTTAAGCAGACTAATATTTCGAACATATGAAGCAATGGATTGGCAATATACTTCAAAAACTAGATCGTGATTACACAATTAGGGTGCTGGCCTGCTGTTATAAGGTAACTTGAGCGTTTTTCAAAAGTTCCTGGTTCTAAACCGAAGTTCTCTACAGCAAACCCACGCTACTAAAACAGCAATCTATATTTGGCATCCTTGATCCTTGGCTTGAAACTGTTCAATGAATACTTGAATCCACTTAAAAGTCAATGCAAAGATTCAGTGGTTTACGTTAATTAGTTAACTTTATGAAAACCAAGTCGGGCATGCGCAGAATCTGAGAGATCACGGGCATCCTGGCCTGTTATTATTCATCGCTGACTTCATAATTTGTTTAGTTAAATAAGCTATGGAAATTGGCTAGACGGTAAAATATTTTGGAACTACATGCGGTGAACAATTTTGTACTTCATTTTTTGACACACATATTATTATAACACATGAACAAAGTGTTTATATTATTATATCAACTCTAAGAAAGTGGAACGAACTTGTGTAAAGTACAAACGACACTATTCTAAGTTTTAAAATAATTATCACGTAAAAAATAACGTTAGATTAAAATTACTTATTAGTCTTATAGGCTAGATTGTAATTAATTATTAAGAACCTGGTTCTTTTTAACAAATGATAAAAAAAAAATTGACATTCCCTCGCTGTTTAAAATCGAATTGAAAGAAACACAGAAATAAAGAAATAAAATACGTTTATTTGCGGTAAACGTGACGCAAAGAAGGGACACAAATACAAAAACGAAACAATTGACACATTAACATTGATTAATCTATGGATGAGTGACACAAGAGGTTTAATCTTCGTTCACGGATGGCATACCAATATTTATGACAGCAGTTAGTTTTATTCAGAAACCCGTAAGAAAGACAGTCACAGGGAAAGAGAATGCACCTGTGTCTGTGCTCACTCTTGTGAACTATAATATCTCCCGCACCGAAGACTGGTCTTCGCTGAGATTGGTCGGCCAATATGGCCACGGTGACCAACCTAATATTATTTTTTGTACATGTCCTCTGGGTGCAAGTTATCTTAGCTAAGGATGCCGTTTCTTAGTTTAAATTAGTTGTGAACTTTGGAAACAGATCAAGGATATACAGCACGCCACTCCCAGGTGATAATCAAAATAATTCTCAAGAAACACGATCTAAATGACAAATCCTAGATTAACATATTAGGCAGCTGTTTGTATACCACGTCAAATGTCACTTGTTTTACCAGCGGTCAATATGTTACAAATTATATAATTCGTACGCTTATTTCGACCGATCACCCACACATAATTAAGGATAAAAGTATTTGAATAATGAAGTGCCTGTTGCGCCTTACACGGAGGTTCTATGAAGATTAACAGATGTTAATCGATGTATTAAACGGTTGTTTAGTCATAGGTTATTTGGAATAATAAAACCGAGTTCATTATTTATTGTTGTTTATTGTAATGAGTGTTTGAAAATTATTAATATGTGGGTATTGTTTGTTATTTGTATTGAAGTATTAATCTGATTTATGTTCTAATAAACTATCCATAGGTATCTGTAGGTTTTATTATTTAGTATGACTGTACTTACTCGTTTAAGTCTGGTGTCGTAAATAGTGGTCCAACATCGTATATTCAGCTATCACATACCGCAATTTGAACCACTTTTCCAATAGGTTTTAGAATAAAATATTTGTTATAGTATTTTTTTTTTAAATTTACTCCTTGCTTTACTAATTTCGCTAGCAGTTAGCACATGTATTGCACAGTCATAAACAAAAACAAAATTAAAATATAATGTCATTTATAGAAATTACAGCCAAACTAGTAAAGAAAGAAGTATTTTTTTCTATAAATAAAAAAAAATAAACAGATCTAAGGGAAAAATGGTTCAAATTGACCACAATTTGAACCATTTTTCCCTGTGTGTATTCAGCTACCACATACCAATGTGGTAGCTGAATATATGGTGTATCGACCCCTTAGCGTTGGACTACTATTTACGACACACCCTGTATTTGGATAATATTTTTAATATACGCTAGCCAGTGATTGCTTGAGTCTCCTCTCTCAGATAACTCAATTAAAATTTACACTATTAAAGTTAGAAACTTGTCCTTCAGTTACAGATCTCCATTGCAAATTCCAGTTTACCAACTATAAGTCATAATTAACCTTTATAAACGATATCGTGCGTCACCATTAGAACCTTTACCTCGTGTAGGTTAGTACTTCTAATGAGTACCAGCAGATATATAGGGCCGTAAAATACTAATATACCCACGCCCTTTTGTAGGAACTTTGAAACGGAGAGCGTCCGTCTGTCCTTCACATTTTACGCAACTTATCTTTAAACAAATCTTTACGTATCTTTAAACAAACTTTGAAAACCACTAAACTCCAAATAACACCCTATATTCAACACTCCAAGATTTATAATTGTTTACCAATTAGTTTGGTGGACGCAAAGCGTGAGTGCGTATTTTACATCTGTAATATTTTTAGATGACATTAATAAAGCTTATGAGATTTGTGATTGGGTTGGCGTCAATTGGTAATAATTTAGAATAATGTACGTGCGAACAAATATTATCTGATATTATCATTACATTAGTACGTGAAGCAAAAACTTTGTAGGTACCCTTTATTACTAAAATTACACGGACGGAGGAGTATGAAATTTGGCACAGTTAAAGTTCATATGGAGAAAGCTAATATTTTTATATACGAGTAATACTAGCTGCAGAACGCGGCTACGCCCGCGTGGTTTTTTCTAAAATAAATGTAGCCTAAGTTACTCCTTATTATATCAGCTATCTGCCAGTTATAGTCCCGTCAAAATCGGTCCATCCGTTTCAGAGATTAGCCGGAACAAACAGACAGACAGACAGACAGACAGACAAAAAATGTATAAAGTGTTATTTTGGTATATGTACCGTGTATACATCCAAATGCATTTAGTAAAAAGCGGTTATTTTAATATTACAAACAGACTCTCAAATTCATTTATCTATATAGGTAGATGAATTAAAAATAAATTAAAATAAGCGATAAGGCCGCCCACTGTATATTTTGTAGTGTTTGATTTATTTTTTATTTTTGTGGTGTACAATAAAGTATACAAAAAAAAAAATAGTATACAAAAAACAAAAAGTATACAAAAAAAACATTACACACACTACCATGCGTTTGACACACACTCACACATTCTACCAAGGCTTCAAGAGTAGAAGATAGAGGTGACAGAATAGACAGTTTATGCATGGATTATGTAAGTACTTTTTAATAGCATGGAATTAGTGTAGTCATAGAATTAGTAACTACTATATAGATTGGAAGTAGAGGGAGTTGAATTTCGACCAGTGGGCACTAGTCAGTATATACATATCACAAGTTTATACGTAGATACGGGAACAGGAAGATGAATGGAACCGAATACTGAAGAAAATGTATGTTGAAAGCTGCCCGGTTGCCCTAAATCACTACAAAATGGCAAACTAGAATAAAAATAGAATAGAATACTCTTTATTATATACACCTATCCTGCTATATTAGAGGCGTAAAAAGTATATTAAAAAAAACGACTATATTTTAATTTCAATACAAAATGGTGAGATGAACGATGAAGCTGAATAGTATTTTATAACCCTAATTTAGAGTATTATAATTATAAAAAATAAGTAACCGTTAATAGAGGTCCTAAGTAGCAAAAAATATTAATTTAAAAAATAAAATATTTTTCAAAAATACCTACAGAGTATTTTTTATATTTTCGCTGTCTACTATATTTTTCAGACAATGGCTTCGAAAGTATGTACTATTTTTGATATAAAAAAATGTTGGCAACCCTATGTACACCATATGGTTTCAAGATATAAATGAAGAAATTTTACATAGGGTGAACAATGGGGCGGTCTTATAGATAAAAAAATCTTTTACAGACAGCCTTTGCCAACGATCTTCTTATTAACTCTTCTTTTGAAACCGTGCTATTTAGTTAGCAACCTAATTCACTACATTATGATTTCGCAACCAATTTGTGAACTAAAAGAAATCGCAAAGCATTGAATATTGAAAAAAACAAAGTTTCGTAAACAAAATCCTATTTCGAAAAAATAAATGGGTTGAAAATGAGGAAACTCATACTGGGAAAGTTTAAAATATTATAGTATATAATAGAGTAAATATAAACTTTTAGTTTGCTATTGTAACTTGTTCAAAATTTTTACATAAAATAACATCAGCCTCGTTTCCTCGAAGGGTCAGGCAAAGGTGTACCCACAGTAGGTACACCCACATTTCTAGTTAGGGGGCGAGCCTATTACCATTCTGAACTTCCCCTTATTAATAACGCAAAACGACATCGCAGCAGGCCAAGTTGAGGATGGCGGGACGAGCTTGACTCCTACCGACAGGACTTGCAAGACAGAATTGTATGGTAAAGGGAGAAGGAGGCCCTGTGCCCTGCAGTGAGAGAATACAAAATACAATACAAAAATATTTATTTCAACTTTAACATTGTGTCGTACATAAATCGAGGCAGCCCCAGCAAGTTACATCAGTGCTTGTGTAGGAGCTGTCTCACTCTTCCCTTTAGTAGTTGCTTTACAATGATGAGGCTACTAAGAAAATAGAGAGTATAATGAAAAAATAAAATAAAATAAATTAAAACATTCATTTAGCAGCTATTCGGCTGCCCCATTTCAAAATAAGAATACACGCTAGTTAGATTAGATTATATAACATCAATATAACATCACATCTGTATTTTCTCGAAGGGTTAGACAGAGAAATACAATCGCGGGTGGGTATAAAGGACCCAGCAGCAAAGTGCATATGCTTGTCGCGAGAAGGTACTAAAGAGTCACCGAGGCCCCTGGCAACACAGGCAACAGGAAGGAATACGGGTGGGTTTTAGTCAGTAAGAGTCTGACACACCCTCCCGCTCCGCCCAGAGCGGGATTTTATTTGATGATTTCCCATCCAAAAAAAAAAAAAAAAATTGCTTGTGCTTAATATTCCTAGTCGTACAATTAAATTGTTTTCTAATAATGTATACTGGATGTCCATTACTGTTTATAACAAATTGCCTGGTGGCTTCAAAACTATCAGCCTCAGAACATTTAAATGTAGATTATTTAACTTTCTTTTAAGCAAATGTTATTATTCGACTGAAGATTTCATGAATGAAAAATGTACCTAAATATTTGACATTAATGCTTATAAATCACATTTTATATCCTTGACCTTATTGAATGTTGACTTATATGTATAATTAACCTCTTTTAAAACTACTGTTAAATTTATTTATTTTATTTATAATTCTAATTATTACTTCTTTAATTTAATGTAATGATGACCCATAATTTTACAAACCATACGTGTATGAAACACTGAAACCGCAGAATATTATAATCGTTATACACACAGAACAACTTTGTACAATATTCTGACAAATAAATGAATTCTATTCTGTTCGGAACACTTTGAAAACTAAAATCCCGTGCTCACGATGACCAGATGTGGTCATCGTGAGTTTGCCGCCCTTTTTTACGTGGACCAATAAAAAATAAATTGCTTAGGATCTGTTACAATGATCACAGATGTCTGACCGACTACCCTTTACCCGTTATTTTTATGGTATTTTTTTTTCATTTACAAAAACAAAGGGTTTATCAAAAATTAGATGCGGCGATGGTATTGGTGGATGAGCGTAGTAAGCGTTACTCTAGCAGCCGAGCGCTGCAAGCAGGAATAGTCCTTGCGGTGATCCGACATACGCACCCGCGACAATACCTATAGTACACCCACAATTCTCCAGTTATGTTTAAGTCCCATGTTATAGGGTTGAGCCTTTTGCCATCCACCGGGCACAAATCCAGACTCCAGCCCCTACTGAGAAATTCTTGATGGGAAAACCCGACGGTAAAGAGTCATTGGGTTTTTTTGGAAATCGAACCCAGGACCTCACGCTCAGCAGTAGCACTTGCGACCACTAGACCAACAACGAGGTAGTCGCCTAATAAGTAGAGGTAGAGGTAGTAGAAAAAAATGGCAAACTTAACCTTGAAAATTTTTCAGTTAAACTAAAGGATATACTAGTTGTAAATGTCTATACAAAAGTCACAATCATTTTAGATTACAAGTTTTTTATCAGGACCTCCTCTCACACCGTAGCCCAAAATCGCGTTATGATAATAAAAACTTATTATTTTGTATAAACAACCTGAAAACTGTATCTGCCTCATAGTTTAATAAACTGCTACTGATTCTACAGACAATCAGTATAGTTAATTAGGCATATTTTACTATACATAATAAATGTCACATTTTTAGGGTTCCGTACCCAAAGGGTAAAACGGTATCATATTACTAAGAACTAAGACTCCGCTGTTCGTCTGTCTCTGTCTGTCTGTCCGTCTGTCACCAGGCCGTATCTCATGAACCGTGATAGTTAGATAGTTGAAATGTTCAGATGATATATTTCAGTTGCCGCTATAACAACAAATACTAAAAAAACAGAAAAAAAATATTTAAGGGGCCTCCAATACAACAAACATGATTTTTTTGCCGTTTTTATAGATAATGGTACGGAACCCTTCGTGCGCGAGTCCGACTCGCACTTGGCCGGTTTTTTTCGTTAAAGATTATAAATTTTTAACAATTTGTAAAGTAATCGTAATATTATGGACATCAATCACAAAGGTGTGAAAAAAAAGACAATTAAATGCTAATTAGATGACCTTGATAGCGATACGTCAGCGATACGGACACGACACGATGTGAATGATAAACTGCATGAATATTGAATATTAATGAAATTAGAAAGTATTAATGTATTATAATACATGAAATACGAAAAACAGCTTAAATTGGTTTGCGGCGAAGTTGCTATATTTGAGGCGTCTTTACACCGAAACGTAATTTTGTTTTCCTTAAACAATGGGTATTTTGTTCACTGCTATGAAAGTGCTGTCATTGCATGAGTTTTTAGAAGGATAGAAAGAAGAGAAAGCGCGAGTTTTACGACTTGACAAAACATCGAGTTTTTTTTATTATGTAGAAGTTAATATTATTTATTTAACCATTTATGTAAGCACATATAACCAGACAAGAAGAAAAGAACAGAAAAATACGTACAAAGGTTATGCTTATTTCTAAAGAAATCTCTTCCAGCATACCTGCGGTCGGAAATAGATTAGTATATTATACGGAATAAGTTCTCTAAATAATTGCGAAAACCGCACAAAACTCCGTTGCTCTGTTTAGAAGTACAACGCGGTCACACAGACAGACACGAAGAGCGAATTTAATTTATAATATGTATAGAACAAGAATAAGTACAGTAAAGAGTTAGGAAATTAAAGTAACACTAATGACCTCAATCCGCATAGAAATAAGAAATACACTAAAATGACGGAATGGAACACTATATAACACAACTCAGTCGATGACATAATTATTATTGGAATCTAAAAAGGTAAAAGGCAAAATAACTGTATAATAATGTTAAAAGTATGCTATTAGAATTCTATGTATTTATGTTCGTTGAAAAGGAATTCTTTATTATGGACTTAGGTATCATTTACAGATTACGTTTCATTTTTCTTTGCAAAATTGTCGTTCTAGTGTAGAGATATTACTTTCATTGTAATCGTTGTGTTATTCTCTAATTAGCATACATTTAATTTAAAAATAACTATAAAGGTTGAATTTCTTAAATGACTCCTAATATATTGTTGACCCCTCGAACTAAGAAAATGTTGTATGGGCTTCGGACCGGATGAGCTTCAAACTAGTGACCTCCAGCACCCTAATTGGGTAACACTCTTCCCATCACAATCTGAATGATTCTGAAAGATATTGCTAATCAATTACGTAATATGTTTATAAAATGTGTCTGCTCAACAACGTAAATACCGCAATGAATGTTGCTGAACTGTCAATATGAAAGCTTTTGCTACTTTAAGTGTGTTACGCAACTACCCTGCTGCTTGGCAAACCCTAACGACGGACACAGTCGGTGTAAAAGTTAAGCCCAACCATTAAAATTAAGCGAAATACTTCCTAATCAATTAGCCACTATTCAGGTCTTTTAATTCGAAAACAAACAATGCTTAGGTTACCTAAATCATTAAACAATAAGACAACACAATTTAGCATACCTAATTTCAATGACTTTCCTTTGTTTTTAGTGTTACAACAAATCTATACAAACAACGATGACGTTATCCTTAGTTTTGTAATAAGCATAGAACAGATCCTACAAGTCAAAAGATGATTGGGCAATATTTATAGGTTTATTTAGTACCACTGCGCTCCAAAACACAGATTACTGACGTTGCTCAAAAAGCCGTAGTTTAAGTGGGAGTGGGCTGGCCACGTCTGCCATCCAATGAGCTGTGGGCCAAAATAACCACTATGTGGAGCTTCGCGACAGCTAGAAGGCGTTGCGGCTGACCCCGTAGGTGGCGAGACAAGCTAGTGGTCCACATTAGCCCTGGATAGCAAATTATGGGGAGGGCAAAAGCTCAGCAGTGGAATGATACAGGCTAACAGTAACAGATCGGCATAGAAATGGCATTATTATTGCGTTTGCTATATAATTACAGGTAGGCTGATAAATACAAATCGCTTATCAATGCGTACAGAAAACAGTTATTAAAAATAGGTTACTGGAGGGTCAATAATAAGTTATTGTTATTCTTTTCATAAACAAGCGTTATTGTGTTATTAGTTACACTTTACTAGTAACGCATTATATTTATAAGCCATGAAATAGGTGCATTATTTTAATGATTTCAATGCTTGAAGTTAATAATGCTAGGTTATTTACTGCTACTAATTTTTATACACCGTTTACATAAGGTTAAAAAAATGTATTAAATGAAAGAAACTACCAAATCCTCTACCTCTAATTACGCTTCGGTGTGACAGTCATCCACATTATAAACACTAAGCTGTATTCATTTATAACATAATTATAAATAAAATCACTTTAAGAGGCCGACAACACCTAAAGCGTGGTCACTGTCGGACTGCATAGAAAAGAAAGAGAAGCGCGATGACACAACGCTGGTAATTTAGTGCAAAATATGAAGCAATTATCGATTTACAAAAAAGCTATAGATTGATTAAAAAAAATTAAACACTATTATGCTAATAAATGTTGCTTGTAGAATAATCTGACAAAAATCAAAATAATTGCATGTATATTAGTATGGTTTTTAATCGTTAAAATACATTTTTAGAGGTACTTTCGTGATTTTTTTCTATCGTATCAAATTAGTTGTATTATGTTTTCAACACACTATCTACCTAGCATATATCCTGAAAAATAACATATATTTTTCTGATTTTGTTTACTGCGGATCATATACTTTTAGGCATTATAAAACTTACAAAATTTGCGTTTAGGTCCTGTAGTCCCCTTAAGGCGCTGACAAGACCCACTTGACCTAAATAGGCTTCTCTTAAGAAAAAAAATGCCAAATCTGTATAGTTTGTGGTAGCGGAAAAACTATATGTTAATTTTGAACATATTTCTTAGAACTTGGTTGTTACCAAAACACGTTTTGAAAAAAAATCACGATACAAACTAACGGTAAAATAACCTCTTACCTTGAGTTCTAATCCAAAATAGCTGTATTAAACATCAAACTACGTTACGTATTTAATTAATAACCAGAACGTCGTATTTGAATGCAGAACTTGGTTGTTTTTTATTTTCGATTACTTAACTCAATTTTGAGTAAATAGATAATTGCTTCATATTTTGCAATAAATTACAAGCGTTGTGTCATCGCGCTTCTCTTTCTTTTCTATGCAATCCGACAGTGACCGCGGTTTAGGTGTTGTCAGTGTCTTAACACGATTACACACGCTTTCACATCTACGTATGATCCAGGCATCGCATGAATAATACTGACGATATAAATATAGTTTTAAGAAGTCAAGCAGGATTTAAAACCAAATGTGTGTCACATTTTTTCGTGTAATATCTTTCCTCTCGCTTCCTGTGGGGATAATTTCGTGAAAAGGGACGGAAGTGTGTAACAGGAAGTGACAGCTTGAGCATGGAATAAGTAAGTATTTTTTAATAGCATGGAATTAGTGTACTCATGGAATTAGTAAGTATACAGATTGAAATTGAAAACATGAGACAAACTGAAATGGGAGATTGTACTCATCATTATGAACAACTTTTACTAAGGGACCACAGCTGCATTCGCGAAAATAAAATCAGCTGTTTCCTACATTTTGTCGAATTATGCGGACATAAATGTAGGGAACAGCTGATTTATTTTTCCGCGATTTCAGTTGTGGTCCCTTAGTAAAAGTTGTTCATAATGATGAGTACAATCGCCCATTTAGATTTGTCGCATGTTTTCAATTTCACCCTGTATAGACTGTAAGTAGAGGCGGTCAATTTCGACTAGTGGGCAACTTTTTTAATTTGGTTCTGCTGAGTTGCTTATTACCAAGGTGAGATGTCAGATGTTACCCATCATATGCGACTACTTTAAGGCTCGCTCGTTTTTTTAGTATTTTCTAGCAATCTCCGGAGACACGTCACGGTAGTGCTCTGTTTGCGCCGCCTGACGCAATAAGTAGGGATACTTAATAACAGAGGTTATAATATAAAAATCTCACCGTGAAGACTTAGCCAACTGTCAATAGTGTCAATAACTCATCAGGTTGAATGACAGCTCACTTCAAACTCACTTCACTTATGTTTTCAAGGCGAGATGTTTACAGAATAGACCAGATGTCATCATCTGCCCAGCCTTTTCCCAACTACGTTGGCGTCAGCTTCCAGTCTTACCGGATACAGCTGAATACCAGTATTTTACATGAAGCGACTGCCTATCTGACCTCCACAACCCAGTTACTAGGTAACACGATACCCCTTGGTAAGACTGGTTGTCAGACTTTCGAGCTTCTGACGACCCGTAACGACTGTCAAAGATCCACGAATGGCAGCCGGGACCAACGGCTTTACGTGCTTTCCGAGGCACGGAGGGGTCTTGGTATGTAAAGATGGTCACCCATCCACGGACCAACCGCGGCAAGCGTAGCTAAATCTGATCGATTGACCCGTGCGGCTGTTATTATTTAGCCACAAGCCCAGAATAGACCGGATGTAATAATATATAATATGTGGTATAATATGGTAAGATGTAAACTAATAAGACAATGATGCCTTATATTGAACGTGTATACCACGACGTATATTGGCAGTAAGATGTGCTATGAAGTCACTCCTGCGCGAGGTAGCTGTGTGAGGAAGATGAGCAGCTCGAGCTGTGCGATGCATCGACAGTAGCGGCTGATGCGCGGTGAGGAGAGAGGCGCGCGTCCTGTCGGCCACCCGGCCAGTTCGCACTCGTGCATCTATAGCTCCCATCCATAGCACGCAACCTTCCATATAAAAAATAGCGAAGTTGAACCCGTTTCCACCAGTGCTATGCTATGTGAACCAATGAATATGATTGGTGGATATCAAACGCATCCATAGCAAGGAAACATAGCACATCTCTGGTAGAAAAGCACCCTCAAGGTCCTAGCGTATCGTCAATACTATCTTGTTTTTCAAGAAGCTGCTGAGAAAATAGAAACGGCGGCTTCTCATTTTTCTTAGAAGTCCCTCGATCATTTCTTAGAAGAGTGACTGTAACCACCTAATACTTTGTAACTCTTAACTTCATAACCTTGGATTAAAACTTCAGTTTTTCCTTGAATTTTCAACGAGTTTCACACTGACCTATAACTGAATATAACAATGGAATAATCTCATAACTTTACAGAACAAACAACAACACACACACACACACAAAAAATCACGCCTGTATTATATATTTCGCCAGTTATGTTTAAATCTCTTGGAATAGGGGGCGAGCCTATTGTAAAACCAAGTTTGTTTTTGTAAAACAAACTAGAGCAAGATGTATGATAATCCTCATTGGCAGCCTTGTTTCACCCTGCCGGGGTCGCGGGAAGGTACTAATGGGTCACCGATGCCCCCGCAACACAGGCAACAGGAAGGAATACGGGTGGGATTTAGTCAGTAAGAGTCTGACACACCCTCCCGCTCCGCCCAGAGCGGGAGAATTTATTTGATGATTTCCCATCCAAAAAAAAAAAAAAGCCTTGTTCCACCCACCAGGTGAGTATGTATAGGCCTCGTCCGTTTAGTGACATGCTTCCTTGGTCTGACCCATGGTCACTTGAATGCTACCCACCCTGTTGCTACTAATACTGCTGTTTTTGGCTTGTCAAATCACACGGTTACAAGAGCAAAAATTATCTAAAAGGCTTTGTCTAATTCCAATAAGAGTTTTTTTTAATTTTGTCACAATCCGTGACACATATCGCTGATTCACGAGAAAGCCTCACATGATATATGAACTCGCCAAGCAATACTATTTAATAAAGTATATACTTTCTTAAATAGTAGTGCCTAGCCTGCGTTTATTTAAAAAGAGTATATACTCGTATAAACACAGGCTGGTGACAAAGATGCGGTCGCCATTTGTATGCGAGGACAGAATAAAAATAAAATAACTAAACCTGCTCAACTTGCACCGAGAGGCGATCAGAAGTAGAGGTTCCGTAGGAAATATTCTTGAATATTTTCCGTGAAGGCTATCCCTTCACGAGAAATCTATAGTCTCGAAATATGGCATAAGATCACCGGAATATATAGGAGGATACCCAAGGATACCCTTTACCCAAGGACACCAAATATCCATATAGTGTTAGTAACAAACAAAAAATAACTTATTGCCTAGTGTTAGTAAAAATCAACCTCCGCACAAACTGCTGTACAATCGCAGAGCCGAAGCTCCCGGCTACAGTTTTCAGTAGTAATGACTAAGAAACAAAATTTGTCAATTTGTCCCTACGCATACTCTAAGATCTAAAATGTACGCGCAATGCAAGTGCGTTTCCCAAAAGCCATACTTCAGAAATGTCTTCTAAGACCATAACTTCTGATAACCCCTTATTTACAGGTAAAACTTTCCTTCTACATTCAATCCAGTATTTTTTCCACTTCAGTTCAACTTTCCAATTACAAAAATAAAGTAGGAAAGGTAGAGCCACTCTCGATTTTATTAACTCCTAATTGAGACACAAGTGCTCTAACAAACAAGACGCGGGTCCAGACCCACGGGACTCCAAATGTCCTAGCCGCCATCGCCATATCAGAACAATTTTCTTTCCAGGCGTCTCCTATTTATTCACATTAAGATAACAATCCCCCAACAGAAAACCAACTCTATTTTCTCCACCATATAGTACAAAATTACCTGTCAATTGTTTAACATATTCTTGGGGAAAATCCCAAAGGAATTTATTCTTTATAAATTGTTTGTTAAAGTTGTTTTTGCATTGGGGTGTTGTTTGAGGTCAGTGGATCATCCCCACCCTTCGCAACAGGTTCTATTGATCGTGGCGCCATCTACCGTCGTGGCACAAGTGGTGAGAAGTTGCCAAGATTGGGATAATTGTTATTGGGACAGTTAAGTGGTTTATAATTGTGGGGCAAGTTGCTCGCATCCGTTGAACTACGATAGTTGATAAGTCGCTTGTTTATTTCGGGCTTGTGGCTAAGTAATAACAGCCGTACGGGTCGATCGATCAGGTTAAGCTACGCTTGCCGTGGTTGGTCCGTGGATGGGTGACCATCTTTTCATACCAAGACCCCTCCGTGCCTCGGAAAGCACGCTAAGCCGTTGGTCCTGGCTGTCATTTGTAGATCTTTGACAGTCGTTACGGGTTGTAAGAAGCTCGAAAGTCTGACAACCAGTCTTACCAAGGGGTATCGTGTTACCCAGTAACTGGGTTGTGGAGGTCAGATAGGCAGTCGCTCCATGTAAAATACTGATATTCAGCTGTATCCGGTAAGACTGGTAACCGACACCAACATAGTTGGGAAAAGGCTAGGCAGGTGATGATGAATCATCAAACACTTATACTGATGTAGGTATTAATGAATAGCTGTTACCGCGCCTTTAATTCCATACAATCTGAAAAAAACATCAGCTGAATCATCTCCTTATATTGGCGGTGCTACGAGTACCTATAGCACCAACACAATATGAGAGATGCTATCCTGATAGCACCTCTAATATTGTGTTGTATTCCATATTATTTTCACTGTTTGACATTATATACCTAAAATTTTGATTTCAGGGGGGTAACCATCATCTCTTATAGCAGTATTATTTCAATATTACTTTAGCGTGAGAAAGAGATGGAGCTATAAGTCCTGTATAGCTCCATCACTTACCCACTGTGAAGTAATATTATAATAATACTGCTATAAGAGGTGATGGTTACCCCCCAGACTTGTTGTAATGGCAAACTTCATTTGGTTTAAATGGGTTTTTATTTTTATTGTTTTATTAATATTTTACACAGATTTGTGTGTACCTTGTGAATGTGAGAACGTTGTAGGCTAAATAGACTAGATATTTTGAAGACCTTTTTCTTTTTTTTTTTTGTTGTTAAGTACCTGGTACGTCTCGACAGACCTACACTGTCCTCCCATACCTATTAACACAGTAATTTGAAAACATTGTAAAAGCCAATTATTTTTAAAAGAGTAACCGTGGAGTTTCTTGCCGGCTTTTCTCCATAGAAAACGACCAATTGGAACCGTGCAACTAGCTTCTGAGGTTTCATAAGTGCCCATGTGAGGTTTATGTAAAATAAAAATATTTTGATTGATTGATTGAATATTGTGTTGTAAAAGATCGCTTTTAGCGTAAACTGAAAAAAAAAAAAATCGGTAAACCCAATCGATTTTTCGGTAATATTCACCGCTTAGGTCAGTAAAAATAGAGCCTATTGTCCAAAGAAGTAAAACTAACTGAAAAAAAAAACAGTTGAGTTATAACAGTAGATTTTACTGTGCATCTCTAGCTAAGCTCTAAATAAGCAATACTTAAAAGAAACTGTTTGTTTCAGTAAACTTTAATGTTCATCCAATTGAAATAACTGTTTAGCTCTTTACTGTTTTTGCCCATTTCAGTGCACTGTCAGTAATCAATTATTTTAAATAAAAATAAGTTTCCTGAACCGTTTTTTTTACTGTACAACAACAATAAAAAGTGTCGTTTAAATTTTTTCAGTGTAAGATCGCCCATTGTGTCACCCTACATATTATGTAAAATTGTATTTTAATGTGTATTTTTATTGTGTATATAATCAAGAGTATTCTGTCTATCTATCTATCTTTAGGGGATGATTTTAGAAAATCCTATTCTTAATGCTGAAACAAGAAGGGCGACTAAGGGAAAATCTTATAAATGTGTCTCTTCCTAAGTTTTTCCCTCAGTCATTAGTCATTACAATTAAGTCCAAAAACAATATTTTACTGTGGAAACAACGCAAAAACAGTTTAAGTACCGACTAAGCTGAAACATAATTACTGATTATGTATAACACACAAACATTGTTAAAAGCTGATAGTAGTGTTGGACAGGTTGTCAAATCATCACTTATCTATATATTGACTGATTTGTTTAATAATGTGGGACATGTTGGCACCGTCAACAACACAGATAAGGCGGTTGACTTCAATCAAAGCTACTTTTTACCCTACTGTGAAGTAAAGTAGGGTAATGTGTTTATCAGCCTATGTGTTATGTATGTTTGTTCCTTTGTGGTGCTCTAGAAACCAAACGCGACGACCGATTTTGATGATTCTTACTCCAATCGATTTGTTTAAACAATGTTAAGCGTGTACTGGATTATAAACTTTATGTTGTGTTTTCGCCGAATAACTTTTTTTTTTTGAGGGTGGGAAATCATCAAATAACTTCTTCCGCTCTGGGCGGAGCGGGAGGGTGTGTCAGACTCTTACTGATTAAAACCCACCCGTATTCCTTCCTGTTGCCTGTGTTGTGGGGGCCTCGGTGACCCATAAGTACCTTCCCGCGACCCCGGCAGGCATCGGCCCTAGTGGACCCCTACCTATGTGCTGACGACATCTCTTTGAGGCGCGCGTGGAATACAACGCGCCGTCGACCTGGGCCTGGTCCTTACCGGATGGTGAGCTACCCATTGCTCACCGTCCGCAAGACCGCGCCTACGGTGGCCGGAAATCCGCCCGGGATTCCCGACACCCTGGGCGTCTTCTGCGGAGCGAGAGGGCGCGAAACTTGCCTTTCCCTCAACCGTCCCGCCTCCTCCTTCGCGAGCATTACTGCTTCGCAGAAGGAGGTGACGGCTGCCCATGCCCTCTCGCTCCGTACCATGGCCTGAACCAGGGCCGGACGCGAGAGGTCTCTGCCGCGAGAGGCCTCCACGAGGACACGGCGGTGCTCTGCCCAAGCCGGGCAGACCTCCACCGTATGCTCCACCGTGTCCTCCGGGCGATCCACACAGTGGTGACACCCGGACGTTTCCTCCCGCCTTATCCGACACAGAAACCTCCCGAAGCTGCCATGTCCGGTGATGACCTGCGTCAGGCGGAAGGTGAGGACGCCGTGGCGCCTCTCTAGCCACTCCTCAAAGAGGGGACTTATCGCCACAATCGTGGCGTGCCCATCGCCGAATAACTTAGTAAGCAATATAGGCCTGACGCGTTAACCTAATTTTACCACTTATTACTTATTTTTTATGTTATATTAGATTTAGTGCACTTTTGTCTACCACGTTAGCCGGGTGTATTCATCAACATTTCATTAACATTTTAACACTAAGAACAGTTTGAGAGTCAGTCAATAAATAGTGTTCAATATAAACATTTATTTCTCCTCAATAACACCAACACCTTGCTACGTACCCCGACACTTTGATATTGCTCGTCAGTGTGTTCCTTACTAAGTAATTAGTATTAGGCCTACAATAACAATGAATATTGTTAGTGTAATACAAAGATGTTTATTGATTCATGTGTCATCAATGCTATCCAAATTTAACGCGCACATATATGATTTTAGTGACTCTTAAATCTGTTATTACGCCTTCATATAATGCAAGTAAGTTATGCAAAAAATGTAAGTTAACATAGAACGAATACACATCAATCCTATATGTGAATATTTAAGTATTAGTAAAATACTCTACGTAGTAAAATACTTTATGAAACAATACAGTTTACTGCCAACAAGGAAGTCAGTCGTTACTTATAATACAATAAACACATTAGAATCCTTTTTGGCAACACACCATATTATTTCAACGTTAAAATCCATTTTAAAGTTTTGTCCCGCTTTACCCCTGCATCCCTATTCAGCCCGTTTTACGGTATTCAGAAAAAGCGCAAAGTGCGCCCAAAGAAGTTTTCATTTCAAAAATAAATATCCTAGAGGAAGGAGGAAGGGGCTTAACGTGAACTCAGTATTTATTATTTTCTAGATCACCATTAATTGCGCCTAAAGATATTCATTTCAAAAATAAATATCCTAGAGGAAGGAGGAAGGAGCTTAACGTGAACTCAGTATTTCTCATTTTCTAGATCACCATTAATTGCGCCTAAAGATGTGTTCATTTCAAAAATAAATATCCTAGAGGAAGGAGGAAGGAGCTTAACGTGAACTCAGTATTTATTATTTTCTAGATCACCATTAATTGCGCCTAAAGAAGTTTTCATTTCAAATATAAATATCCTAGAGGAAGGAGGAAGGAGCTTAACGTAAACTGAGTATTTCTCATTTTCTAGATCACCATTAATAGGTACTAATTCTTTATTCTCAAATCCAACGTTCAATATCCTTTTACCGAAACACTAACTGCGTCAATAGAAGAAGTTCCAATTATGACAATCAGTCGACAAACACAAACACACCGATTAGCGAGTCACGATTACATCGATCGGTATTTGTACAGAATCACCATTATTTGAACTAACTATTGTGTTGCGAACGAATAAAATAATAACGTTTGCTTTACAATTTGCGTAGTTTTTTGTATCGTGTGTTTTTTTAGCGATTATTCGAATGTTTGACTGCATTGTGTTTCGACTTTTATGTGCGATATTAACTGACGTGGTGCGCAATTTTGGAGCACGGTATTTTTTTTTTAATGAAAGTGATTTTAGTAATTGGTGTACCTACCACGATGAAGACTCTTTTTATTTGGTGTTGAATAAATGGCAATGCCATTTATGTGCTGATGAGAGATACAATGGCAGGATTTTGTAATAGTACGTACTAGGGAATCCAATCCCGCAAACGCGGGATCCCGCTAATGCGGGATCCCGCACCTTTTTTGCGGAATCAAAAATGCGGGATTACTCATGCGGGATCCCGCACGTTCGCGGGATTGAAAAAAAGTAAGAAAAATAGGCTCAGACGATGATCGGAACTATTATCGGACGGAACGGAACGTAATCAATGTCAGTTCCAGTACTCTATGACTGGGGATTCCCCTACGGCGCACGGGGATTTACCTTTGCGCGCGGTCAAGTGTCAAAGAATGTTATTGCGTCATTTGCGTCTTACTTGTGATGTGAAAAGGTTACGTAACGTACGACAGGACTATTATTTTTTATTATCAAGTTATCAAAGTGCTAAGAGCACGTTACGAGTGAAAAAATACAATTTATTATTAAAAATGAGTGTCAATTTAGTTTATAAAGAGTATAAAAGCTCGAGTGAAGTATGGAAACATTTTTTAAGAGCGGAAAATGGATCAACCGCTAAATGTAAGTTATGTCCTGCTATTATAAAAATCTCTGCTCGCTCTACTAAAGGCCTTCACACCCACTTGCGAACAAAGCATAACATGAATTTGAACTTGGTTGATAGCGTCAGCGTCAGCAGTAGCGTTGAAAATCCAGCACCGGGAATGGAAACGAGCAGCGCAAGCCAAATTGGCTCGTTTAGTTCAACTACTTCACGTTTAGACGAATGTGCTTCAACTTCGGCAGTGTCAGTCCCACCGAAAAGAAAGAAATTAACAGATTATTTCCCATTCGAAAAAAAAGTTTCTATGGAAGAAAGAGTGTGCAGAATGGTAGCAAAAGATGGAATCCCATTCTCAAAATTCATCACGTCAATTGATTTGCGCGAATTATTTGAATCGGAAGGCCACAAATTGCCTTCTTCTGCCAGAACGATACAAACTATGGTGATGGCCTACGGAGCATCCATTCGAAAGAAAACTATCGGCGAACTTGAAACACTGAAAAAATTGCAAAAGCGTTTCACACTAACTTTTGATGAGTGGACATCTTTAAGAAATCGCCGCTATTTGAATTTAAATCTTCACTTATTTACCGGTGGAGCTGCGACTGCGAACATTTGGAACCTGGGGCTAGTAAGAATTGAAGGACGTTTTCCTGCAGAAGCCTGTGTAACTGCGCTTGAAAAAAAACTCCAGGATTTTAAAATTGACCTAAATCTAGATGTGATCGCAGCGACAACCGATGGTGCAGCCGTCATGAAGAAAGTTGGCAGATTATTATCAGCGCACCACCAATTATGCTTCGCACATGGATTGCAACTCGCTGTACTTGAAGTTCTGTACAATAAGAGACAAGAACAACAAGAAGAAGAAATGCAAGCTGAAGTACTCGGAAACAGACCAGATAATGAGAGTGATAATGAAAGTGAAGATGATAACGACGAGCAAGGTAATTTTTCGGTAGAGGAAGAAATCCAAGCAGAAGATTTGCTAGTGCTACCACAATACAGAGAACTTATTCAAAAAGTGAGAAAAATTGTCAAGGTTTTTAGTTCAAAATCTCCTGTAAAAAATGATCTGCTGCAACAATACATCAAAGCAGAATTTGGCAAAGAATTGCAGCTTATTTTAGATTGCCGAACGCGCTGGAGCAGTCTCGCATCAATGTTGTCGAGGTTCAACGAAGTCAAACATTGCATATCTAAAGCACTTATTGACCTTAAACTGACATCATCTTCATTTTCATTCACAGACGAAGAATATATGACTTTGACTCATATTGAACAAGCTTTAGAGCCAGTGAAGCTCGCTGTAAACGTCTTATGCCGCGAGGATGCAACATTAATTACCGCAGAAACCACATTGCGTTTCATGATTAATAAACTGAATCTACAAAACACCAGGTTAAGCCAGGAACTTGTTGTGTCACTGTCTCGCCGGATAAAAGAACGCCGCACATCAATAACTGCTGTGTTGCTTTACTTGGAAAATCCAAAAAAATATCTAGAAAAAGATTCAAGGTCTGCAAGTGTAGAGGACAATCCATTCTTTTATCCAAGTAAAGCTACGCTAAGAACTGAAATGAAGTGTTTAATTGAGAGACTGATGTCAGACGTGCAACCTGAAACTGAAAACCAGCAAGATGATGACAGTGAAGAAGACATGCCTTTATCGAATCTGCCTTCACATACACTAGAAGAAGAATTAGAGCGCAGTCTCCGTACTGAATGGATGGCAGAGTCTAGAGCTGCTGTGCGTGTACCCACTCGAGATAATTCAATTGATTTGATATTGAAACGTGAGATGACACTTTTTGAATGTGGAGGGAATAGGGGGAAGTATTTGGAAGCTGTTTATACTTATGTAAAGTCAATTCCGCCTACAAGTGTGGAAGCCGAGCGTGCTTTTTCCGCCGCTGGCTATTTATGCAACAAGATAAGATCAAATCTAAAAGATGAAACGTTGGATACTTTATCATTTCTTCGAAAGTATTTTCAAAAAAAAATAAGCTGATTTTAAATGCCTCTAAAACCAATGAATATATTCTATTTCAAATAAAAATCTAAATATGAAACGTGAAATATTGTGAATATTGTATTGTCTTAAACATCATTATATTTAATTTATAATATAAGTGATAACTTTGCTTCATGTTGATAAGATTACTTAATTAAAAATATTTGTGTGTATTTTCTTTCTTTAAATTACATGAAACAAAAAAAATAATAATTTAAATCAATCCCGCAAATCCCGCGGGATCCGCGGGATTTATGATCTTAATCCCGCAGGCTTGCGGGATCGCGATTTTGATGCGGGATTGGATTCTCTAGTACGTACCTACAAAAATAACGATGAAATTGTTGATATTTTCCTGGTTTTTCCTTCAGCATTTGCGAAACCTCTCAGAGTAGTGTACGTCAGTGATTAGAACAGCAGCGTAACTTCGAAGATTAAGACAACTCCAACGGTACAATGTTTTATGATAAAAATAATAATAGGTATAATAAAAATATGTACTTTTTAATTGGAATACATATAATAATAATCACAATTATTATTAAACAGCACAAGATGAAAAGACGTACCTTCCCACATTGTTTGTTTTTTTTTTTGTAGAAATAATAACTATCAAAATTATAATATGGTTTTTAGACGTCATTAAGTAACGACTCTTACACATAGGTAGATTCTGAAAAAACTATAAATGTATGATGAATTGATGATGATGATGTATGGTATTTACAAGGCAGATGTGAGTGGAAACGTCGGGATGGGGCGCCCTAGGAGGACATAATATGTCCACTAATATGTCAGTATGTTATGAGCGTGTATGTACTATATTATAGTACATACACGCTCATAACATACTGACATATTAGTGATGTTCTTCAGAAAGATCAAGTGCGTAGTACTCGCAACCGTCCCCGGTTGCGAGTACTACGCACTTGATCTTTATGTATGAACGTAAACGAAGCAAAAGGAGTATGTAAGGATCATAGCAGTGTCTGCTTGTGTGTTTGTATGGTGATTTGATGAACTACGTATCAGCATGCTTGGCTGCTTAACTTAATCTCTAAATCAAACACGATAATCACTATAATTATGATGCCTGAAATCTTAATAATATAAAAACAACAGTTTCTAATAAATCGTAACACTTTAGTACACGAGACGCTGATCGTTGGTTATTATTTGAGGCGATGAAGGCTGAATGTTACGATTCAATCAGCCAATTATGAACAAATTAGTTTATTATTAAAGTTATTTATTGTATTAGGTCAATGGGTGTTTGTCATAAACAAACAATTTACTATTAAGTTAAAATGTTGTTGTAGATAGAGGCGTAAAAAGAAAAGATGGAATGTATGCAAACAGAATTTAATGTGCAAATCAAGAGAATAATAATACCAGGCTATTAGTGTCCCGGGTGTCACCACTGCGTGGATCGTCCAGAGGACACGGTGGAGCATACGGTGGAGGTCTGCCCGGCTTGGGAAGAACACCGCTGTGTCCTCGTGGAGGCGATCGGCGGCGGAGCTCTCTCGCATCCGGCCCTGGTCCAGGCCATGGTACGGAGCGAGAGGGCATGGGCAGCCGCCACCTCCTTCTGCGAAGCAGTAATGCTCGCGAAGGAGGAGGCGGGACGGATGAGGGAAAGACAAATTTCGCGTCCTCTCGCCCCTAGCCGCCGCAGGACACGCCCAGGGCGTCGGGAATCCCGGGCGGATTTCAGGCCACCGTAGGCGCGGGCTTGCGGACGGTAGCAATGGGTAGCTCGCCGTCCGATAAGAACCAGGCCGGGCGCGTCGTGTTCCACGCGCGCCTCAAAGAGATGTCAGCACAACTGTAGGGGTCCACTAGGGCCGATTCCTGCCGGGGTCGCAGGAAAGTCCAAAACGGTTACCAAGGCCCCTGGCAACACAGGCAACGGACGGAACACGGGTGGGTTTAAGTCAGTAAGAGTCTGACATACCCTCCTGCTCCGCCCAGAGCGGGGGAACTTATTTGATAATTTCCCACCCAAAAAAAAAAAAGAAAGGCTGTTACACTGCAGGGTAAAGACTTCTTCTCATACAGGGAATTCACGAGCATTGCGCACCACGATTGCTCACCACGATTGCTCAAGACGGATTGGTGATTTCAGACTTATCTCAATCAATCTGCCTAGCCTTTTCCCAACGACATTGGGGTCGGCTTACAGTCTAACCGGATGCAGCTGAATACCAGTATTTTACATGGAGCGACTGCCTATCTGACCTCCACAACCTCTATAACTGGGTAATACGATACCCCTTGGTGAGACTGGTTGTCAGACGTTCGGGCTTCTGACGACCCGACAGCCGGGACCAACTGCTTTACGTGGTTTTCGAGGCATGGAGGAGTCTCGGTATGTATTGATGGTCACCCATCCACGGACTAACCCCGGCAAGCGTAGCTTAACCTGATAGGTCGACCCGTGCAGCTGTTATTTTTATTACCCGACTGCCTCAGGAGGGTAATGTTTTTCGAGAGTATGTATGTATCTATGTATGTATGTATGTATGTATGTCTATTTCTTTGGCACGCTCTGTAGCCTAAACGGCTTGATGGATTTTAACATATGACATGTGAAGTGACATAGGCTATATAATATTTGTAAATTGCATCTGCAAATACAAAAAAAAGGAGGGGAAGGGTTTTTTTTAAAATTAATTTCAACAATATTAGTATCAAATAAAAGCTAGTAATGAGTACTTTCAAATATATATGTTAATAAAACTAAAAAGCTTGAAATAAAATAAATTATTTAAAAAACAAAAAACCCGACTGCAAAAACACAACTGAAAAGGGAAAAACAAGCATTATAATGTACACAATTTTGGTCTTGCAGGCGGGGACAGTCGAATAACCTGAAATATGGTGTAACTTTTGATTGTCCCCGCCTGCGATACCAAAATTGTATAGATTACTAGCTGCGCCCCGTGGTTTCACCCGCGTTAATCTCGATCCCATGGTAATATCGTATGAAAAATAGATGTTAGCCGATTCTCAGACCTACTCAATATGCTCACAAAATTTCATGAGAATCGGTCAAACCGTTTCGGAGGAGTACGGGAACGAACATTGTGACACGAGAATTTTATATATAAGATAATGCTTGTTTTTCCCTTTTCAGTTGTGTTTTTGCAGTCGGGTTTTTTGTTTTTTAAATAATTTATTTTTAGCTACGTGCTGCCCCGATTTCAGACTTCTCTATTTAAATAATAGAATTGAAAAGTCTGTTTGTAATGTCAAAATAACAGCTTTTAACTAATCTATAATACAAATACAAATTAATAAAATGTATGTCTGTCTTCGATCAATGTCTGTTTGTAAACTCAAAATAATGCCTTTTACTAAATGCAATTATAAGTATACACAACATTAATAACAAAAAAAAAAACATTTTTTTTATTTGTGTCTGAATGTCTGTTTGTTCCGGCTAATCTCTGAAACGGCTGGGCCGATTTCGACGGGATTTTTACTGGCCAAAGTTATATCGAGTAGTTTACTCTTATTTCAGAAAAAAAACAGGCAGAAATCCGTGGGCAGCAACTAGTAACTATAAGTCCCGGCTTCCTCACGATGTTTTTCAGTCGAAGGTCCGTAATGTCCAAGGTAATTTTGCTAAACACCGTAACTAGCACCCATACGCCATACCTTCAAAGTAAAACACAGTATTTGCTTTGCAGCACCGGACAAGTGCGTGTAAAAACGCACAATAAAGGGTTCCGTAGTTGGGATGAATTTATTCCATGAAAAAACTTAACATTGTAGTTGAAAAGCATGTTCCCCATGAAATCCAACTGCAAATGTAAGTTTGTATGCACAATATTGAGAGATTTACCTAGTTACTTTAAGATCATAGACTTCTTATAGATTTTCCTGTAATCTATAAGTAAAAAACTATATTTTCTGTATTTTTTCCAAAATTTTAGGCTCAGTAATTTCGGAGATAAGGGGGGATTGGTCAATTTTCATATATTTCCTTAAATAACTTTAAAACTATTTATTATAAAATGATAATAAAATATATATTTGAGACCCCACAAAGTCATTTCATATTTTGATATGTCACACGGTTCGCAAAACTTTTTTTTTAATTTTCTAATTTGCCCCCAAAAGTGACTTTCGTATTAAAAATTCATTTATTTACGTTACACGTCCGTTTTCGGGTCACAGAAATTCATATGTGTACCAAATTCCAAATTAATCGGTCCAGAAGATTCGGAGCAAATCGTCTGTGACAGACGTACAGACACGGGTGATCCTATAAAGGTTCCGTTTTTCCTTTACGGAACCCTAAAAATACTATGTAGGTAAAAATAAATAAAAAGCCTTATATTTCGTTGCAGAATACAAAAAGGAAAAAAGTTACATTCTATGTTAGTATTATAAATTTTTGTTAGTTTTGTTCTTAAATTTTAGTTGTTAATTTAGACTTTTACATAAATGTTTGTTAATCGTCACAGAGGGGTTCTTGCAGACAACTAAATAATAATATATTTAACATACTATGTAGGTATTCATAATTATTTCAGTTATGCAAATCAGAATGAATCAGTGATTTTGATTTACAGATAATCACGCACTGTTAAAGTTCTTCATTACCTACATTATTGAAAAAACGTATAATAATCAATAAAAAACATGACTTCTCGTTCTTAACGGCTCTTATTCATTGGTTTTGAAAATTCTATAATTGAAACTATCCTTCTAACAATAAACAAATAGAAATCATGAGGCTAAACTGAAAATAGCAAAATGACAATAAACAAAACACAAAAAAATAACAACCACACGTGAACGTAGCAATACACATCCGACAATGTCGACTCCAATTAAATAAACAATAGTCGATTACACGAAATATATAGAGTGTCGCATCGACGCTCGACCTTGACAATATCACGGGTGTGAACACGGTAATAGCCCCCGTTGCCTGCGCACTTGCTGATGTACTGATGTACTGTTACAATAGACACTGCACGTCTATTCTAACTTTTTAATTTTTACAGCGCTTTGATTCCGTGCGTATACCTTGTTCCAAAAGTATCTAATAAAAATGTAAACAATAGGATCAGAAAACGTAATTGTAGATGCATATTTGTATGTCTCATTTAAGTACAAATCGAAAGCTTTGATTTGATTATTTGAATACCTAACCCGAAATTGTAATTTTATATTACCATATTGTAGATGTCTCTCGTTTGAAAATTGAGGTTAATTTTATAACCTCAATTTTCGTCGACGATTACAATTTAATATTGTTATTCAAACAATGTGTTGGAAAAGTGGTGAGACATAAATTTGAAATCTTCTAAATACAGATGAATGTGTTCCAAAAATTCTAAGAAATGTGACATCTACCAACCCGCACTGGGCCCGCGTGGTGAATACGACCGACTCCCACTCACAAAGAGCAGGCCTGTGTCCCAGCAGTGGGAACATTATAGGCTGTTTATGTTATGTGTTTTTAATTCCCTTCAGTGAAGTCTTTTTGTAAGACTTTTACCTGAACAGGGTTTATTTATTATTTACACTTTCGTATGATACTTTAAAAACAGACCATAGTCCAAGTGTTACCATTGATGTGCGGTTGACCGTACTGAAAAATGTGTCAATGGAAATTATTTTAAAATACATGTGTGTTTATGGGATGTTTTCTCTTCATATTATGTGTAGTCGGATGACTGCGGTTTGCGACGTAGTTATAATAATCGTTTTGTTTTTTATCTAGGCTGCGGTTATCGAATGAGTAGATAATAGATATAGAGCAAATATTTATAGATGATTAGGGAAACTACCACTTGTCATTGATTAGCTGATAGTTTCCCTTAATAATCACAAACAGGAGTGAAAACTTCAAGGACAATAGAAATGAATTAAGCAAAAAATATTTTACAAAATATTAATATTTCAAATACACTACTACGCGAATTGCAGTGCAAAGGTCAATTGTTTTTAGGAGCAAAGTCTAATTGAGTCTTTAAATTTGTGAAAACACGGTTATATTCAGACTAAGAAGCTACTGCATAATTTCCTACTGGCCAGTTGCAATTTATTTAATTTATTTGGTGTGTCCAAATAAATTGAAAACTAAAACAGAATTCATCTGAAATGATCTGTTATTGTACGGGAACTTATCCGAAGATAGTGAAGCAGGCCCTAAATTAATTAGTGTCAGTAAATAAAATCCCTGATCACATGTTTAGACAAGCCTCAACTCCTCCGCAAAGAGCGCAGAACCCCCCTTTCTAACTTAGTAACCTTGTATAACAAATGAGATGGGATTAGGCTAGACTGACAGAGAAGAATCTCCATAGAGTTAATGCCCGTTCTTCTCCATTGGAAGGAACATATTACGCTTTGGAATTGGGAACTAGCTTCACTATTCCGACTGACCGACTCCTTCCGAATTCAAAAGTAATAATTTGTTTAATTGAAACAAATGCTTTGAGTTAAAGACAGTAAATAAAATCCCAATACAACATTTTTAGGCGTTAACAAACAAAAAGTCAAACACGCGTTGACACTTTACTGTTGAGTAAAGTGTCAACGCGCTGCGCTGCGCAGGCGCGGGGAGAGCGGCACAGCGCGACGCGGCGGCGCGCGCGCACGCGACGCGCGGCCTTGTGCGCAGTTCCGTGAAAGGCGATCGGCTTAGCTAACACCAGTGTAGGGTTGCACTGGCTTGCCTTATTTATTACTTCTACAGATACAACTTTTTGTATCGATTTTTAAAATAATATAAGTACGGTTCAATAAAAAAGCCGGACAAGTGCCAGTTGAACTGACGCGTTGTGTGGGTTCCGTATAATGAAAATGTTATCTACGAGTACCATGTTTTTTATCCCAAGAACAAACTTAACATTGTCGTTGAAAAACATGTTCTCCCATACATTCCAACTGCGGGAAGGTACAAATGGGTCACCGAGGCCCCCGCAACACAGGCACCGGAAGGAATACGGGTGGGTTTTAGTCAGTAAGAGTCTGACACACCCTCCCGCTCCGCCCAGAGCCGGAGAAGTTGTTTGACGATTTCCGATCCAAAAAAAAAATACATTCCAACTGTAAATGTAAGTTTGTACCCACAATATTGAGAGATATTGGGTTTTCATTTTATTATAATTTAAATTTTAGATCCTAATTTTAATTGTGATGTTGATTTTAATTGTGTTGTTGATTTTAATTGTACACTATGATCCTAAGTTGGTTGAAATACATAAATAATAATAATACTTATTATTATACGTAACATCACGCCTGTTATCCCCTAAGGGAGAGCAGAGCTGTATCTGTAGAACACCCACATTCCGCCAGTTATGTTTAAATCCCGTGTAATGGGACTAATCAAGTAAATTGAATAACAAAAGAAACATGTCACGGAAAATAATGAGAATGGCAAGTCAGAAAACCCTGAAACTAATAACTAATAAACTAATATTGCATAATTTTGTTTTCCGTCTATATCATCTATATCGTCTATGTCATCTATATCGTCTATATCGTCTATAACGTCTATAACGTCTATATCATCTATATCGTCTATATCATCTATATCGTCTATATCGTCTATAACGTCTATAACGTCTATATAATCTATATCATCTATATCATCTATATCGTCTATATCGTCTATATCGTCTATAACGTCTATAACGTCTATATCATCTATATCGTCTATATCATCTACATCGTCTCAACATCCACGAGACATATTTTAAACGCAAAGCAGCTTCTCAGCTGGCTCGACATAACTAAGTTATGTCTCGTTCTGACGGGCCACAAAGGAAATGCAAACGCCTCCAAAATTCTAATACTTCGATAAAGCTGCTTCAGATTTAGAAATCTATTTATAACTTGAAAGGAGTTTCGGATCTTTTACGGAAAGTTAATGTATGTAAATATTAGGGCCTTATAAGTTTGAAACATCTCCATCTCTCAATCTCTAAGTATATTGATCCTCACGAAACTTCATCCTGAGACCTGAATTAATTAGTTTTCATAATCTATAAATTATATTAAATAAAGTCGCTTTTCATGTCTGTGTCTGTCTTTATGACCGCTTCAATCAATCAATCAACTCAGCCTATAATAGTCCACTGCTGGACATAGGCGTCTCCCAGGCTGCACCACAACACCCTGTCCTCCGCCTTCCGCATCCAGTCTGTCCCAGCCACCTTTTTAAGGTCGTTGGTCCATCTAGCTGGGGGGCGTCCCACACTACGCTCCGATACGCGGTCTCCACTCCAGGACTCGTCTGCTCCACCGCTCATCGGTCCTTCGACACACATGGCCAGCCCACTGCCACTACAGCTTGCTTACTCTACAAGCTGTCGGTAACTCCGGTTCTCTTCCGGATAACTTCTTATCCTTCAATGAAACTTCGAGCATAGCCCACTCCATGGCGCCTTGAATTTGTGGATCAGCCCGACAGTCAGTGTCCACGTTTCGGTACCATATGTCATAACCGCTTAGTTCTTCTAAATTGCAGAATGGATTTTAATGCGGTTTATACCATAGTTTAAAAAAAATTAAATTCCAAAAGGTAGTGCAGGTAATTTACATGTAATCTCTAAATCTACAAGTACTACACTTTTTTTTCCAACTGTACCTTCCATTGTTTACTTCGATCAATAACAGCAATATGAACTGAAGTTGTTAATATTATAAAACTTTTTCTTTAATTCGTAGTAAGAAATGTAAATGTTTATGTATGCGTAAACGTGGCCACTTTATCGACGTATTTTTGTTCCTAATCCTGTATCTAGTACTATTATTGGTCGAAGATTGTTTACGTAGAATCGAACAAATTTCGTGCATAGAGACACTTATTAGTAGGTATTTTACGAGTCGGGCATAGCGGGACTAGAGCATAGAGGGACTAACCGATAAAAAATTGCAAACATGGACTGTCTGTACTGTAAACGAAAACCTTTTACCCTACATAGATAACGTCTTAATTGAACACGCAATAACAAACTCATATTGAATCAAATCATTCACCCGAAAGTCTACCCACAAACAATATTATTTTCAACGCAGTTAACCACTTTTGAAATTGACCTTTTGGCTGCGTAGGCTGCAGTACAAAAAGTTATCACAAACAAAGTTTCCATTAGGGAAATATCACTGAAAAATCAACCTCTGTTTTTGTACGCTCGCAGCGAAATTGCGTTGGTTTTTCAATACGTTTTATCAGTTCAATTACACACGAGTATCAATTTACTTTCACACGTAAATGTTTAATCAAAAGACCGGTTGTTTTGGGCACAATAGGGTCGCTTGAACTTAAAATAAACCTATAGGTACATTGTATAAATTGAAGTCACTTTTCTTGTCCTTCTGAGTGACCTTTTTGCGCTTTTAAACTACGCAACGGATTTTGATCATTGAAAAAACTTATTCTGGAAGGTTTATGTGTATTATTTTATTATTACATTAAATGTATTCTGGAAGGTTTATATGTATTATTTTATTATTACATTAAATGTAGGGTAATCGCCGTTAACCTTGGCCATACAAATACGCGTCGCGCTCACGCTGCGCTGCCTCAGTTCAGTTTTAGTAACGAAAACATGGTTATTTAAAAAAATCATAGATAGAATTATAGGGAATAAAATTGTCTGTTCATACAAAAAATAATCATGAAAATATCTTATGTAGTTTCAAAGTAATATAGTTTTTATGCTTCGGGTAGACATTACTTCCTGAATTTATTTCATAAAGTATTTTACAATACTTAAATATTCACTTATAGAATCGATGTGTATGCGTTCTAGTTTAACATATATTTTTTGCATAACTTACTTGCATTATATGAAGGTAATAACCTAATAACAGATTTAAAAGTCACTAAAGTCATATATTTGCGTCTTAAACCTACATACCATAAAGAAATCTGAATGTTTTATCATGTCGTAAAACAGTGCGAGGCAGGGGCGGGTCACTAGTTTTTGAACCGCATTTTTGCACAAACGTATATATGTATAGTTATAATATGTATAGTTGTGTGTAAATAGAGCATAAGGTACAATGGGGTTGACGTATTCGTGTGGATAAAAACCCCTTATTAACAAAGAATAAAAAAAAAGACAGTAAGAACATTTTAAATTGGTACCCTAGATACAGGCTTGCCTAGCTTGGGGCCAACGTAACACGGGGGTTTTACGTAGGCAATAAAGATCAAAACACAATAAATGATACGTTTCTAATCCCTAAACTTCTATCTAGCCAGCCCTATCCAGTGCAGCTTAACAATAACTCAGAGTGGACGTACATTTCGTGCGGCGGCACTGCCACTCGATATATTCACTATTTACTTTCGATATCGAGCGCTGTCCAGATCGGTATCAACTTGCCGAACTCAATTTCCGTCGTGTTATGTTAATATCATTGTCGTCTATTATTTCCTTGTTAGTATTCGTTGTTCAGAAAGTTAATTATCTGATTGTCGTAATCATTGAAGATTAAAAATGGAGACGTACTACGTTGTACTGTTTGTTTTGAATGTATCGTATACGTGTGATTCTTCGAGGACATGTTTTGTCTGCGTTCGTTATAAAGAGTGTTGTGGTTAGACTTACTCAAACAAAGTTTTTTTTGCTTGTGCATCTTTGGCTGCCCTTACATTCATTATTTAATTCCTGACCCATGACGATATACACCTATGTATATCTGCAACAAGTTGTCGCAATCTTCAACTAAATATGAAGCTTCTCCTGCTTCTAACAATAAGAAAGTCAGTGTCTCATGATGTGATACTAATAGCTTCTATCTTCTAGCGAAGATACACAGAATTAAGTATTGCCATTCGTGAAGGCACTCGGCTTTCAAAAAAAAAATATTTCTACGTAAAATAATATAAACTCATCACTTTGATTTCTCTAAACTTTTAAACAAATCGTGTTTGTAAATTACTAAACTTTATTATATTTCATTTAAACACCACAAGGAAGCATCCATATTAAATCCGATACTTATTAAACTTAATTTATCTACACTGCGAGAAGCATCCATTATGGGCCGTTTACACACGAATTTTAAAAACTTTTGTATTATCTCAATATCTTTCCTTGTGGGTGTAATATGAAAAAAAGGAGTTTTCTTTGTTGAAATAGGCAACAATACTTAGATTCATCCATCCTACCTTATAATGTCTGTCCTCAGACAAGAACATATAACTTTTATCTACAAAGGAGTGTACTTTACAGAACCCGCTTCACTAAGGCAGCGAAGTGCACCATCGCTCACACGTGTCGGGACCGTTTTGTAACCGCTTGGGTAATGTTGCACCTTCATGAACAGATGTGTGTCTGATCTGCTGTGCAAAGTAGGGTTTGTGTTCTAAATGCACTTATTACATACCTAGTGAACTAGGTAAAAAGAAAGAAAGAAAGTATTTTTTTTATGCTGCACAAACAAAACGCACATTACAAAAATTAACATAAAATACACACATACAAAGTAGCCAAAAGCCTCGCAATCAAGTTTAACAATCCTGTCCATTGCGTAAAGGCTCGTGCAAACTGGGCCGGGTGCGACAGGCATATTGCTGCCTGTCGCACCCGCGATATCGCGCTAGTCTGCACGAGCCTTAATATTTACTCTGTGCTACTGTGTGTGTATTTAGGTACTTGTAATACTAATAAGTGTATACTACACTCGGTGTCACAAAAATCGCACCTCTATAAGAATTCCTTTCAAAGTCATTTTAACCCTATTAATAAATGGGTCTACCATTGATTAATATGACTATAAGGTGTCATTGAAAAGGCAATTTATTTAAATTTCAGAATAAATTAATAGATTTGTTTTTTTGTTTACCAGGGAATAAAAAAAGCAAGCTAGTGCAAGTGATTAAAAAGTTAAATTTTATTTTATCAGCAAAAATTACAACAAAGTCCTTAAAAACAACTTAAAACCTAGTGTTACCCCCCTAGCCCTGATGACTGCTTCCATGCGTTCTCTCATGGACCTAATTAATGTGACAACAGTCTCTTGAGGAATGTTGTTCCATTCTGCAACGACGGCATCTTGGAGATCTTGGAGAGTGGTAAGGGCAGGATCACGTGCACGGGCACGTGATCCGTCGGCGAGTACGGACTCGCCGTTTCAGTTCATCCCAAAGGTGCTCAATAGGATTCAGGCCTGGACTTCGCGCCGGCCAGCGCATAACAGGGATCCCAACTTCTTGCAGGAAGTCTCTTACAATTAAAGCGGTGTGACAGCGGGCGTTATCGTGCATTAACGTGAACCCACTGCCAACAAAACCAGCATAAGGGACAACCTGCTCCTCTAAGATCTCTGTTATGTACCGTGGAGCAGTCAGCGACCCTTGCCCGCGAGCACTTCCAGTCCGAGAAACACACACGAGGTTCGTTTTGCCGTCGATTGACATGCCGCCCCAGAACATGCACGAGTCACCCCCGTATTCCACTGTCTCTTGAATACAGGCTTGTGGGAATCGTTCCCCTTACCTCCTGTACACTCTTCGACGCCTGTCATTGCAGAAAAGACATACCCTCGTCTCATCCGAGAAGAGCACAGCCCTCCATTGGTCTATTGTCCAATCCACATGGTCACGGGCAAATTGCAACCGGTCTCTCCTATGCTGTGCAGTCAATTTTGGCCCTGTAGCAGCCCTGTGAGCTGCAATTTTCTTCTCCCGCATTCTTCTTCTAACTGTGGAGACGCTTACAGAAGTTCTGCGAGCTGATCGCAGTTGTTGTTGCAGCTCAACAGCATTGGAGAACCGATTACGTAAAGACGTCGAAACAATGAAGCGATCGTCTCTTTCGGATGTGCACCGTTGTCTTCCAGATCCACGTCTTCGGATATAGCCACCAGTCTCTTGGAAGCGTTGGAACACTCGTCGAACGGAAAAACGACTCAAGATCAGTTGCCGAGCAACATCACATTGCCGCATCCCTGATTGCAGTAGTGCAATGACTTGAGCGGCTTCATCTGCAGTGGTATCCATCTTCTGGGGTATTTTTCTTGCTGTAACTGTTCACGTGTGTTCACTTCAAAGGTTGAATAGCGAATGACCCACATTTTTTTATTTTTTATTTTATGTACGGCATCTCGTAGTTGACCTTGAGAGGTCGTGACTACTTAACCGGACTTTCCTGTGGCTGCCTTAAGCTAACTCAAAGCCTCCAGCCAGGGGCGATTTTCTTATAATACTAAGCGACTGCACGCTAAGGGCACCCCCTGTGGGGTACGGACCTCGGCTTAGGGCGTCGCTGGGGGGAGGACAGCAAGGTGAGACAGGCTGGATCTGATCAGAATTATTATTAATCAGGGAATTTAAAACTACAGGCTCAGCTGCGGCACGGGCTGGCGCTTCGTCGAGCAAGGGTCGGGGGGAACAATTACGTCGGGGTTTACGCGAAGGACCTCGGCGGCGAGGTCGGAACGTAGGTCGGTGTATTTTGTGCACTGTACTTGTAGCCCTACTGCTTTCCTGGAGGAGGGTAATGGGGTCATCGGGGTCGGTGAGAATATGCCTTGGACGGCGAATAGAGCTAATGGTGGAGGGCCTATAACTGGCGGCCTGCACAACCAGAGGGTTGCGGTGGATGGCGGCGGAGTCGAAGAAACGCTTCGTGAAGCGCTTCATGAAATGCTTGATGGTGGGGATTTTAAGATCGAGGTGGAGGATCTCATTTCGGACGAACCAGGGGGCGGCTCCCGTTGCCTTTCGGAGGAAACGGTTTTGGAGGCACTGCATCCTGTGGATGTGATGGGGCCTAGCATGTACGAAGACTGCACAGGCATATGTCATAATGGGACGGATCCCCGCTGTGCAAATACGCAATTTGCCCTTAAGGGACAATTTGCTGCGCGCATTTAGGACGGAGTGTAGTCTACCGAGAGCGAAAGCGACACGCGAACGCACCTGCTTAATGTGCTCTGAGAACGAGAGATGGTGGTCAAGGGTCACGCCTAGGTATTTGGCTCGCTTCTCCCAAGGGATAGGCTTACCAAACATGGTGAGCGGTCGGGGGGAGTCCCACATTTAAACTGGGTCGCCCATTTTATACTCTTGTAGGGAGGTGCAATTAGTGGCCGTTGTAATGCGTATTTTGACAACATTTTTTTTAAAGTTACGTGCTAATGAGATCTGTTGTGTTTAGGAATTCTAACTGTTGTTAATTTAAAGGTCGTTAAACATACTTTCAATTGATACCAATATTAATTGGGTTTAATGTATTCGTTGCTGGCGGGACATGCTTGAAACTTTCTTTCGAAGAGTTGTAGTTTTTGTGACGCCGAGTATATATTTATTAGACTGGATTTATAGAACAAAGTCGTCCATGCAGTCCGTAAAGACTTAAATTAGCAGCGTTAGTTTTTAAAATTCGCGTGTAAACGGCCCATAATTATTGAAAATTAATTTCATTTTTGGATAAGAAATTTGGTATTATCTCAGTATCTTTCCTTGTGGGTGTAATAAAAAAAAAGTAAAAGGAGTTGTTTTTCAACATTTTTATTAAAAAAAAAAACAGGCACTTTTTCTTCATGATATTTCTGAAAGGTTATTTTATGAAAAAGATTACTTTCCTTGTGGGTGTAATATGAAAAAAAAGGATAAATTTTCTTTGTTGAAATAGGCTACAATACTTTTAATAAAAAAAATCACAGGAACCTTTTCGTGATATTTCTGAAAGGTAATTAATCTTTTATGAAAAAGATAAAGATGAACAGTAGCGAATAAGGTTCTACGAACTGTATTATCTATGAGATCGACGTTAAAAGCATCCAAATAAAAGCACCAAAAATAGAAAAATTCACATAAAAATAAATTCACTTGCAGAACTATGTCTCCGATATGAAAATCCTTCACATTTTTCAAGCGGAAAGTGCGATACAGAAGTTATCCCTGCATTCTCAAGCCGCTTTAAAATATCCCCAACAATATTGAAATCATATTGAATCCATGAATGTAATACCGAGACGTGGGAAAAGAATTTTGGAGCGCTGACAAGACCCAATTTACCAAAATAGGCTTCTCTTAAGAAAATAAATTGCCTAATCTGTATAGTTTGTGGTAGCGGAAACAATTGTTAATTTTGAACATATTTCCCAGAACTTGGTTGTCTACAAAACACTTTTTGAAAAAAAATCTCGATACAAACTAACGTTAAACTAACCTCTTACCTTGAGTTCTAATCCAATATATCTGTATTAACCTCCAGACCATCGAGTGAAATCGCCCGCAGACGATATTAGTCTTATTAATAACAAGAACGTCTTATTTGAATGCAGAACTTGGTTGTTTTTATTTTCGATTACTCAACTCAATTTTGAGTAAATAGATAATTACTTAAAATTTTGCAATAAATTACAAGCTTTTTGTCATCGCACTTATCTTTCTTTTCTATGCAATCTGACAGTGACCGCGGTTTAGGTGCTGTCAGCGTCTTAAGAGTTCAATGTAATATTACTATGACTGTAATTTGATCGTTTTGCTTTCTTTAATTTGGATGTGAACGAGACCATATGACATCTGCATCGATTCACGTGTACGGACAACTGTCATACAAGTGTTATACTGATGAACTGTCGTACTATCAATAATCTAAATCTTGGTATCATCCTCAAATAGCTGTAAATTGTGACGCAAAAGTAATAGTCAATCGGTGGGACAACTCTTTATCTTTATGTAGAGATGAAGGAGCTCGAGACGATACCTACAAGAAAATTTCAAGAAGTGCAAGAACTCAACCTTACTGAAGTAATGAGTAAGTCCTTGGGTTTAAGGAACTTGTCCACATGGATAAAAATGTTTATTTTTTCAAAAGGAGTAATATGTTTTTACGGTTTCGTAGTCAACAAGGAACCGTTATAGTTTTGCCATGTCTGTCTGTCCCTGGCTTAGCTCAGAAACTCTTACTTACTAGAAAGCAGTAATTTGGCATGGGTATACATGTTAATCACGCCGACAAAAGTGGTAAAATAAAATCAGTAAAAACGTTTTTTAAGCGTATCTCCCTAACACGTAAAATGGGGATCATATTTTTGATTCTCGTCTATCCCTTGCTGTAGCCGTTCAAAAATATTGCTGGTCTGTGAAAACCCGCATTATTATTATTACGCGGACATGGTAAAACTAAAAGGGTTGTTGTTGTCCTAAAAAGTGTTGTTTCATCCAAGTGGATATATGTTAAAAAATCATGGCAGTAGTATACGTTTATAACGAAATTAAAACGAAAACTATCACGCCTATAACGGCTTTACAAGTTAACGAGCAATAGTCGACTAACTTACATTTGCAGTTGGAGAATTGAACGTGACGTATATTGATTTATGGGGGAACATGTTTTTCAACTACAATGTTAAGTTTGTTTTTGATATAAATTCAGCCCAACTATGGCACCCTTCATTGTGCATGGTCCGTCACGCACTTAGACTTAAACCAACTACTAAAACACTAAAGGCCGTTTATGGACCAAAATTGGGCTCTCCTTCGACACAATTCGGCCAAAACAACGACCCGTAAACACCCTTTACGTACCAACAATCGTGCATCAACAAGCAATTCGCACAAAACAAAACGAAGACTATTAATACGAACAGAACACGAACAAAAAGTGAAAACACACAATTATTACATAACAGACCAAACGTTTTAATAATCATTTTCCTGTTTACACCTTTTAATACATAACTTTAAGGTCAATGACGTTTTTGCTCCAATATTTTGAGGTAATCGTATTAATGGGGTTTTTGTACCTGTCCGTCTGTGGTCGAATTATATCAGGTTATTGTAAAAAAAAAAATAAGTTAATTGATCTTGCTGTTGACACGATTGATATAGTAATCATAATATAGGTAGTGGCCAGTGGCCTAGCTGGGTCTTTGAACCGGAATCCCGAATTTACGAACGTTATACTTTTGGAACAGCCACTCAATTTCAACAAACCTGTACAGGGATAGACCCAATTAAGAAACTTTCAACTGCTTTATAGGGCTGTTCTAAAGACTTTAGCAACTCAACTAAGATATATTTGCTAACTGCTAATTCAAGCTGCCGGATAGATCAACGTCAAAGGCGCCAAATCCATGTCAAATTAACACGTTTTTTCAACTCCACCTGACACTTCAAGGTTGTTCAACACCACCACTTCCCCAAAACACTAATTGCTTCCAAAGAAATACTAATTAATAAGACAAGTTTTTTATTGTACTTTTATTCTCACTACACACATTAGGCTGACTACTAGTCCCAAAAAAATGAAACGTTCGTATGGTTCCAAGTTACAACTTTTCAAGCACAATAAATTTCAAAGCTTCAGGTTCAAGGTCTAAGATCCGATAAAAAGATGAACGAAGAATGTTTCCTGTTGCAGCCCAGTTGCTTTTTCTCGGTACAAACCAATAGTATTTACGGTCTTCTCAAATACATAAGTTGGGGTAACCTTCCAATCTAATTGTTGCCATAAAATATCAGCAAATCGTCTCCAAACCTTTCATGCATTTGCATTATACGAATGGAATCAAATAACCCTCTCTTCTGTCCAATTTCATCCACTACAATGGCAGCTACATGATACTTACACATACCACAACACGCCGCGTCCTTCTTACGTCACGTCCGCTCCATGATGGCCGCTACCCACCACACTGTCATTACGATGATTGACGAGTGTCCTTCGTCAAGTGCATCGTGCCTACACTGTACGGCTTTTTATTCTTTTATTAGATACAGCTACATGGTGTGACTTAAGTATTGGATAACAGAAAGTATTTTCCATCCTTTAGAACCCGATATATAGTATTTTCATTTTTATGGAGGTAAAATTTATCGATCTGTAATCCTCAGTGAAAAATACATTCACATAAAAAAGAAATAATATAACATTACACTTGACGACTATTTCAGATCCTTAGGTCCTGGATTCCTTACATTGATTTCCACCTTACATCACCAGTACCACAAATTACCATAGCCATTGAAAATGTCACAGTGTTTGCATCTGTCTATAACCTTATTAAGTTTGGTCGGTAAAGCACTCAGCATGTAAGCTATGGTCTAGTGTAAGTTTAGTGTTCCAATAGTCTAGACGAATTACAGCTGCTTATTTCCCAGCCTTTGAGAGATAAGACACATTATCATCAGATAATATTTGAGAGAAACTGGTATCTAATTATTCATGTTATCGACAGCAGAACTGGGATCATAAAAATGCTTTTATGATTAATAAATTAGTCGTAGTACAATTTGAATAACATACATATTTTTACTAATATGACTTAAGCTGAACAAGATAGCGACATGTCTGGACATGAGAGACATAGTTCGACTATATTGAAAGATACATGAGCTTGAACTCAATGTGGCACATAATAATCGATAGGAAAAGCATAAATCAAGAAAAGCCTATAGAAAACAGTGGATAACCATAGGTGACGTTACTTTCGACGAGGTGGACTCGACACTTCCACGATGGTGCATTACGGGCCGGCTCACTCCCTATCACAGAAGAGGCCTGAAGCATTAGGAACATTGTAGGCTAGCCGTGGAATACTATGGCCAGGTTATGAACTCGAACCTGGTGAACACTTTCACGAAGACCTAACTTCTATTCCTTCGTTTAGTCCTGCTTATCATACTCAAAGATAAACGATGAAACGACCGATCAATCCTTGTACTGGATATCCTACACGACAAATATTGAATGTCCATCCTCTATATTACTCGCATTACTCAATAAGTTACTGTGAGCATAAAAAATAAACTGAAATGAGTAACAAAGCCTTACGATCAGGTCCTTAGCCCACAACTTGTTGCATACACTTTTATTTTTTGCCCAAAGTTTGATGACCCGGAAAATCATAAGAGTTATTACGTTTAATACTTACATACATATGCGTTTACTATATGTATGTATTTCATAAGTATGGAGGCCATTACGAGTAGGTGGTTTATTTATATTTTTGGAGATGAGGGTCCTTTAGGATGAAAAATATCAGGTGCAAACAATTTTGGAATATTACCATTGAATTTGGGAAAGCATTGGGTAGTGAGCAGTGGTGGCCCAGTGGTAACGGCCGCGACTTACGAGTTGTAGGTCGTAGGTTCGAACCCGGACAGTCGCTTTACTTTGTGTAAATTATTTCATCACCACTGCTCTCAAAACGGTGAAGGAAAACATCGTGAGGAAACCGGCATGTCCTAGAACCAAAAATTCGAAGACATGTGACATCTACCAACCCGCACTGGGCCCGCGTGGTGGATTACGGCCCACTCCCTCTCACAGAGAGGAGGCCTGTGTCCCAGTAGTGGGAACATTATAGGCTGATTATATGATTATGATTATGATTGGGTATTTGACCTTTGCAGTGGAATGTTAGGAGCGAATAATAATAAAAATTGAACAGTGCTTAATCATTCGTGAAAATGTGTTATTTTGTGTTGAAAATTTTACATCTATATTACTGGTAATAATCTCACTCTTTATCTTTCAGCTTAAGAGCTACATAAGGTTTAATGTTATCTCTCTCTAGCTACTTACTACGTCTCTTTTGACCTAAACCCCTGGCTAGAAGAAAAAAAAACTTCTACTGCGTCATAACAGCTCTATAACGCATAAACATACAATTGTAACGCAGATGACAGATATAAAAAAATAATAACACTTTGAAATATCCTCGATCGGATTTGCGTCGTTAGCCAAATGTCAAGGTTGTCCATATATTTGAATCGCACTATTTTTGGACTAGCTATTTTTCATATACGTATTATTTACTGTTGCAAACATATTGATAATACATTCAGTAAATTATGTTGGAAGAGAGATACATGAAATAACAAAGGATTTTCATTATGTTGATGATGATGATCCATGATACGTAAAATAAGCGCAGGTTAGAAAAGGAGTAGGAGAGAAAGGGAGAGAAGGAATGCAAAAGACCAGGATGAAGGCCCTCACTCTAAGGCGTCATCTACACGAACGAGAGAAACGCGGTGATAGTCTCGTCGTGCCGTCAAATTTCTCGCCGCGATGATATCGCCGTGTAGAGAATGCTCCATACATTTTCTATAGAATTTGATGTCACGGCGTGACTAACGCCACGATACTCTCGCCCGTGTAGATGGCGCCTGAGAAATTTTATTCAGAAGATGAGTAAAAGAATCCTTCTATGCTACACATACAACATACTACAATAACGCAGTTCATTCGCCACCCAGTATAATTGTAAGAGTATTTCCCAATGGGGTTGTTCGACTTCAATCTAATTCTGGAAGTCCTTGCACCATTATAGGCTGATTATGCTTATGCTATGCGATGCTGCACCAAAAGGTTACATTTGCAACCAGTTACAAATGTTCTTTCAAAAGAGACGCAAAACGTCGTTATTTATCCTTAACATTTTATTCAGGTAACAAGAATTGGAGAGTGCAAGATGGGTCGATAACACCAAGTTCGTCGGAAAAACCCGGACAGAGAGGCCGAAAACAGGAAAGAATGGCACGAAAGGTAGAAACTGTGGATTATGATCAACAATGCTATAACACGACAATCTAATTAACAACTGTGTTTTAACTAAAGCTCGTAAGTTAGTAAAATATCAAATTGAAAAGTTAAAAGCAAAATCGCGTATCGAAACAACATCAAAACGTAGTACCTACACAGCATAATTTACTAAGCAACGAACGATTGCTACAATTTCTTCGGCGTACCTTTCCCTAGCGTATCAATTGCTAGTACCTAACCTGCCTGTACCTACTTCGCAACGCGGCAGAGATTGGAAGATCTGGATTCTAGCCAAGTACGTTGGCACAGTATTAAGTTACGTGGTTTACGTACTCTGTTATATATTTATATCGATTCGATTTGCATTGAGGTAGGCAGTGCTTAGTGACGTCAGTTATAGGTTTTTAATTGCTTATCTTATTTATTTGAGTTTTGTTCCTTTTTAACTGTAGCTTCATTAAAAACAAACAAACATTTACGGAAGAGTGTCTATTATTTTTATCATCGTCATCTGGTTTTACTACTTTTAACTTTTTTTCGTCCTACTGAAGGGCGAAAGCTAAGACCATTATTTGCCAATTTTCCCTGTTTTGTATCAATTTTATCCAGGCCTTCCATATAAGTTTAATAATTAAGTCTTCGACCCATACTCCAAACAGTATTTCTACATTATGAGCCATGATAAAGTACTATTTAGTAACTAAGCGATCTTTAGCTAATACTCTACAAAATCGTTGCGTGTTTGTGTCTTTGTTTACTCGAGACCATATAATGTACCTATATTTATAAATTAAGGCGTTTATCGCAATCTCTTACCAAATAGTGTGGCTATTACACAAATGAGACGTGTCACGAAACAGCACTGTGGCGGCTGGTAGGAATATACAGAACGTGAACGCGAATTGTCTCTATTTGTCAATACTTGCTGAGAGGAGAGATTATTGATGGCGGACTTTTAAAAGCTCAGGTCTTTTTCTTTCAAAGCGAACAGTTAAGCCTGATTTACACGTATTACAATCCTTAAATAATTGCTATGTGCACATTTATATATCCGTTTTAAGACGAAAGTTTATTGGGCAGAAGCCATAGGCAGTTATTTTACTGAGCGTTTTTCCGGTCACTTGTCATAGTCTATTTTCGATATTGTATTCCCAGAATGTGCGGTCGGGGTAGACTGTGACGGGAAATAAACGATGGCGTGGTGTAAAGTAATTCCTATGATATAGGGCAGACTCCTGGTTATATGAAAAGCAACATTATTAGCCTTCACAGCATTTAAAGGCAATCTATAAAGCCTATTGCTTGAACGTTTTAATATAACCTTAGAACTACATACACTCTCATGATTAATATATCTGGCAAATTTAGCGAGACGCCGAATCGGTAACACGGTATTTGAATACTATCAAAGAAATACATGAATTAATACCTATTTTAAATATGTTACTAAAAAGAGACGTTCTGTGAAAAAACAAATAAAATCAGTGGAAAAATTGAGAAGTGCTTTAGAAATTATTCTTCTATCCTTGTCACACAAAATGATCATTGTACTGAATGGCGCGAAGTTGCCATGACTCTCCTGTGTTGTGACGTCAGACGCTAGTAGTGCTGTTTCTGCCTAGCATAGACTTTAAAACGTAAACAATTCGCCATTTTTTAAGATAGTTCTAACATTTTTTTTGACTGTGGCTTAACTTTTTTTTAGGTTTCGAAGAAACTAATAAAATAACAGTCAAATTAGGAATATTGTTTGCGTCTATATCTTCCGAAGCAACTTTTTGCATGGCCATATGCCCCCTATATTTCCAGTTTCTTACTGAATGCGCACAATATTCCTCATCACAGCGGCTTGATCACGAACTGTCCAATACAATGCAGACATCGTGATTCACACTATCCTCTACCATACACGTTATTACTGCACATAATTCCTAATTCTAATAAGCGTTAAATGCCTTACACCTTAAAGGCTCCTACATACTGGCGCGACTTGTCGCGCAACGCGACGCGACACAAAGACACCGCGTGTAGCGCTACAAGCGGTGCCTTTGTGTCGCGACGCGTCGCGCGACAAGTCGCGCCAGTATGTAGGAGCCTTAAAACTGAAACTCAACCTTAACTTTAGAATCACAGTGTTACATTTTCAGTGGAGGTATTTCAGAAAGGTTTGGTTTTATTTTTCAATGAAATATAATGAAAGGTTGGTTGTTGTGCGTCACAAAAGAGGTTTGAAATGATCGCACAGTTATCGGGGACCGCAACGCGGATGATAATTGGAAGTCTCTTTGCGAAATAATCGTGTGGTGTATTGTTGACAAAGGTTATAACCTTTTATGTGAAAGTGGATCGTTAATACGGTTTTATTATATAGGAGCAATATATACATACATAGATTGAGGACAGAAAAATGACCGAAATAGATCAATATGTTTTATGTATTTTTCAAGTACGAATGTCGTCTCGTAACTTTGTTGAGCATTCGTTGGAACATCTCAACGTTTTTAAATGTTTCTTTACAGAGGAAAGTTGTAAAAAAATCTGTAAAAGCAGCCATTTGCTAACTCGTTGGTTAGAGCATCCAAATACTGAAATATAGCAAGTTCCTAGTTTTACAGGCTGCAACATAGTGTTACACTGACCATGTGCAAACATTGTTTCACGCCCTGAAGAAGACGACTGACTAATTTTTGAAGAATTTGATAAAAAGTCACACACATACAAACATACATTTTATTTCAGCTTGAGTACAGTTTTCATTGTTTTGTTGGTATATTGGCGTGTGCTAGCTAACATATGGCAAGTAATTTAATTTAATGTTTTGTGTTTCGTAGTGTTAATTACTTTGCATACGATTTGTATAGAATCAAGTTTATATAACTAAACAGACAGGTGTGCTGCTGGGGAGTTTGTTGCGCCACGTCTTCTTCCCAGCTAAAGCACTAGGAAGTGGTGAAGCGCGGGCGTGTTTGGGGGACTGTCTTATGTAATTTTGACGTTCGAAAAGTGCTGCTTCTCACCCTAGTTTGAATAAATGACTTTTGATTTGATTTGACATATACACCCTGAAAACACCACACTCCTTTTTTTGAGCAGTCGTGTAGAATTACTTGCAATTTCGACTAAAAACCGTAATAAACCAATCAAATAAATTGATCATTATATAAATTGCTCATATATAATGACAAAATTCTGTCGTATTATAATTCTGTTGGCTAGAGGTCACTATGACGAGCGTTCGACCTTTGTGACTGTCGTACTGTTTCGTTAGAAGGGATATGCGATGACACTACATCAGTTTTTCATATTATGTTACGTGCTTATTTTGCGATGGCAGGTTTGATTAAGTGGATTATTAAGTGGTTGTCCCCGAAATTCAAAATTTCTTACGTCTTTGCATTTTGTAGGTCAGTGTCAAATTGTATCTTGATCAAAATATTATTCGCGACCATAACAAATATGTATTTACGGAATTATCATTAAAATCATTCATATATCTCTCATAGTTAGATTTGTTTCATAAGAACAAATCTCTTATAGAAAAGTTTTTATGGAATAAATCTTATTTAGAGCTTACTCATTTTTCATATGGCTATAATTTCACTAACATAATTATATAGTTTCCAATTGGGATACAACAATGCTGCTTGTCAGCAAAATTAAGTATAGTAGTATTTTTCCCCTGACTCGCCTAGTCACGAAAAGCTAGGCGACGCAACCCTGGTCCATCATCAACAACATCTCCATTATGACCAGTCAATGCTCATAATGGATGCTCATGATGGCTTCATCCCTCACCCCAAAAATCCTTAATAGCCCCAATTATGCCTTCAAAGAACATGCTCCACAAATGGCGAATGAAAACAAAAGTAATCCTATTACGGCTGTCCCCACGTGCGAGATAGCTAACAGTATAGTAATCACGCCGGGATCCGCCTGGCGTTACCTCAAGGTCCATGTTGCTTGTGGGTTTTCATTGAATTAGCTGTTTTGGTGGAAAATTTTAGGATTTGAGGACTTCGTCGATAAATGTGTGATAACTGGCCCTCGCTTTAGGAGAATGATATTTTTAGATAAGGATTTCTGTATGAGGCAGATGTTTTCGTGTGCAAACTCACGGCATCTACTATTGCAAAAGAGTAGTTTTGGGATAACATAGAGTTTTGAAGTGGGCCCTATTGCAGGAAAGTCGGTTTTTGATACATCTTATCCCCGTAGTAAACAATGAACTCTAACAGATCGAGACGATGACGGTCTGAGAATTGGAGTACCGAGGAAAAAGTAAGTAAACATAAATTACTTCGATGAACATGAAATCGCTTCGTAATACGCCAACCACTTCTCTAGTCAAATCTTCTCTAATAATCCCACTATTTTCACCGCATAACGTTTATTAAACCTATACTTTTGCCTGAAATTTTCATAGGATTATTCTACGAGTATGGAGGGATTGTTTCGAAACCGATTTATGTTGTGTCGGCGAGGTGTTCCCAACAACTCAGCGGCTTCAATATTCTCAATATCAATTAAATGGCCCATGTTAATATCCATTTTCGGGTTAAAAACAACACAACAGAGTGAAAAAGATGCTCTATCCTAAAATATAAACTTTGACAGATACGATTTAGACCATGGTTTGATCGTTTAAAGTAGGGGCCGCCGAGGCTTAGCGTTAGACCATGACATGGTCTATGGTTTATCGAAAAACTACGATTTGTAATGTCGTTTTTGTTTAAACCGTAGTTTATAGACGTTTAAACCTGGGTTTTTAGTTAAACCTCTTTTTGTAATAAGACGGTTATAGTTTCGCCAGGTCTATCTGTCCCCGCTGTAGCTCAGAGACGCTTAGTACTAGAAAGCTGTAATTTGGCATAGGTATACATATTAATCACGCCGACAAAGTGCTAAAATAAAATGTTGAATCTCTAAGTAGGCTTTATAAGTTAACGAGTAATAATCGACCAACTTACGTTTGCAGTTGGAGAATGGACCGTGACGTATAACCATGTATGGGCGAACATGTTTTTCAACCACAATGTTAAGTTTGTTATTGGTATAATTTCATCCCAACTACGGAACCCCTTGTGCGTTTGTTACACACACTTGGCCGGTTTTTTATGTATCGTAACACTACAAAAAACATAACACTCCATTTTATGGGCAGTCTTGTAAACGTCACGTGTGTGGTAATGATAGTCCAATGGGCGATGTTTCAATAGGGAATTTTACTATCTACGAGAAAAAATCTATAAATATATTATTGAGATGGTTTAGGCAAGAAGGAGTCGGAAAATGTTACTTTTAGTTCATACAATAACAAAATAAATTTTAAAATTCAATTCAATGTTTCCAGTTTTTATAATCTGTTAAAAAACACCATGAAATAGTAGCCGCCATGTTATTACGTCATACTGCTGTGTAAACTAAAACGTGTCAACTGTCAACTGATAGTTAGATAATAGATCAGCGCATTAGTTTACATAGCCAAGTGACGTCGTGTCCACAGAGCAACATGGCGTCCACTGCGTCCAGCGTTTTCGTCAAACTACGCGCGAAATTTGAAAATGTAAAATTTAAATGCATGTAATGCACTTATCGATTGAATAATTTTTTTTTAATTTTTTTGGGGGCATGTTAGCACTATAGAATTTAATTAAGACACTGCAAAAATGGGTGTAAGACCCTATTGAGTGCTTTACATTAATTCTATAATATTCTATTGGTATATCCGTGTCTACTTTATCACTTTGTAAAAAAATGCTGTAATTTTCTTTATAAACGTGACTTAATACATAATCAGTCTATAATATTCCCACTGCTGGGACACAGGCCTCCTCTCTGTGAGAGAGAGTGGGCCGTAATCCACCACGCGGGCCCAGTGCGGGTTAGTAGATGTCACATGTCTTCGAATTTTTTGGTTCTAGGACGTTTCTTCACGGTGTTTTCCTTCGCCGTTTTGAGAGCAGTAGTGGTGGTGGTGGTAATCGCCTTTCAGGTTTCAAACCTACGACCTACAATTCGTAAGTCGTTAGTTACCACTGGGCCACTACTGCTCATGATTTAATGTTTTATTCAAATTATTGTTTATTTTTCTTTTTGTTCTTTGTTTATAAATCTTTTTAAAAGTATAAATTCTCTTTTGTTTCCTTTTTTTTGTGTTGTTATGAAACAACAAAATTTGTCTTTTAATTACGGGAGGACACTGGCAACACAGTTATAACTAGCGCAGATGGAGATATCTAACTTGTTTTAATGTCAATAAATACTTTTGTATTTTGTATTTGTAAAACGCTCCGCTGTAAAATTATGATTTTCTAGATAACCGTATGTACATACTTTGCGGAGGTCGATATGTGTGACCAATATCCATCGAAATTGAAATATAACTGTAACATTAATTCCCTTGTAAGACAAAAACATTAATCAACTTTACCCAAAATAACCTACGGATAGTCTACGATAGTCACTAAGGTACCCAGAAATAGAAACACCAAACACAACGAAAGGACGAAAAATCAATATCTAGAACTTTTTGTACAATACTGTTTTTTTCTTGGCCTACTTTGACCAGTTCTGTCGAAAGCTCTAACTCTACCCGCAATGTACATCGAACTGATAGGAAAACTACGCACACTAGCTACTGATAGGGCATGCAAACCGCTCGATTGAAGAGTACTTATTACGTTTTACCCTTGAGCGAGCATCCGCCAACGCAATATCGATTTTTACGTACATAGATTCATTTACAATAAGGCTTCACTGCCCACAATGTTTGTATTACACCATCTAACTTATCTTACATTCACACTTACAGGAAATTCTACCTTACAACTCAAGAACAAAGTAGATTTTCGTATGGGAGAATGTGTCGCTTGAGATGTATCAAGATAACAAAGCACTTACAAACTGTGACCGACCAGCAGTAATTAAGTATAGGCATCAGTGCTCTAACATACGGCCTTGTGTAAGATTTGATTTCTACGAGTAATTGTTTGCAAGAAAGGTATTTGTTGGTAAACTTTCCTTGATGAGGGTCATATTTCGTCTGGAGAAAGGAAACAGGTCAGTGGTTCTAATTTGTAATGTGCTAAGTACACTAAAGCGTTCGACATACTGAACACGGGTGATTTGTGCGTATCTTTGGCTATTCTGTAAGTTATAAACAAGGAACTATTAAAGACCACAACATATAAACATATAAAAAATCATATAAACATATAAAAAATCCGGCCAAGTGCGTGTCGGACCACGCATAATGTAGGGTTCCGAAGTTGGGATGAATTTATCCCAAAAACAAACTTAACATTGTAGTTGAAAAACATATCCTCCCATACATCGATATATGCCACAATCAATTCTCCAACTTGAAATTTAAGTTGGTCGACTATTACTCGTTAACTTGTAAAGCCCACTTAGCTGTGATAGTTTTCCTTAAAATTTCACTATATGTACCACTGCCACGAATTTTTTCACATCTCCATTAACAACCATTTAGCTGGCAGGGGGGGGGACACACTTGACTCAAACAAAAATTATCACTTTAATGCTTAATATCCAAAAGTCGTGTATACAAACCCGTAATATTTTTGAACTGTCTATACAACAATACACCATGGGTTAGACGAGAAAAAATATATCATCACGTACAAGGGAGGTACCCTAAAAGATTTTCTTTTCATGATTTTATTTTAGCACTTTATCGGCGTGGTTAATACGAGTATGCATACCTATGCCAAATTACAGCTTTTTAGTACTAAGCATCTCTGAGCTGCAGCGGAGACAGATTTATTTAGCACAGATTAAAAGGAACGCAATATAATATAAAGCAGACAAAAAAAAACATTAATAGAGCAAAGAACGATGTAAGAAATTAGCAGGAAAGTGTACCTCATGGCCGCGCCAAAAAGGACCGGTTCAGCAAAAATGCCACACAATATCAACATCGGCTTGTCAGTACAAGCCAGAAACTTTACTTATCCCCCTTTTAGATTTTATTTAACGAACCGTTTACTTAGTGTGATAGTAGCTTAAAATAGCATGGATTTTTCCAGAATATCGATTTATGTAGATATTATCAGCCACCTAATAGTGAGACCTTTAACGGATCTTAGAAAGGCGAAGAACCTGATATTTTGACTAAACTTGATGTTCTATGTTCTGAGGAAGTTTAAAATAAAATATACGTTGTTAAAAACATTTGAGAGGAAGAGGAAGTTTGAAAATGGCACCGATGACTGAAAAGTTTTGTGGAAATTTGTTGTCATGGTATGGGTATGTGATGCGGAGGAATGAGGAAAATGTCGTGTAGAAAGTTTTGAGTATAAATGTGTGCAAGAAAATTATGATGATGATTTAGCTAGGTGTATGGTGGTATGTAGAAAATCCACGTATTTCAGCTCACAAGTGTTAATGTCAGGTCCCAATAACATGTTACGTTAAATTCCTCAAAGGTACATAAGTCTGAGTATGCGCGTGATCAGATTACTGGCACGTCGTTTACATTTCTCTTTACACGGATTCCTAAAACATTTACAATTTAAACGAGAAAATAAACAGATGCTTTAACCGGGAAAGGTACTCCAATCACCTAATTTACGTAATGAGAGGATGTAATTATCCCTTCTGAGATATCAACATAATTAATAAAAAAGGCTGTAACCCAAGCCAGGTGAAGCAGGTCTGACTAACATGTCTATACATAAAAATAAGAGTCGTTTCCCAGCAATCATTTTGTATAATGTTACTTAATTTGATGAACAGAAATATTTTTGGCGACTTTCCGATGGGTATTTTTAAACCTTATAAAAGAGTTTTCGGTAGATCTTTGTCAACATTCCCTATGAGCAGTCTCACAGTTTTATATCACACCATCATTGTTTTCAGGGAAAAACTAGTCCAAAAATCTTAAAACAGCCTTAAATCAGATCTTTACGTACAGCTCAATATCGTTGATCAGTCACCTCGTATGCTAGTGTGACTGCCTGACGCGTACTCCTATTTTCCTATTTGATAACAAAATATTATATTTATTTGCACATGGTTAGGGCCACTTAGAAATGCATAAATTTTCTATTTAATGGGAAACTAACTCTGCCCTCAATAGCATAGTTACAGTAAGTCGGATTTTTGTCAAAAATGAGTTAGATATACAGCCGTGATCACGATAACTAGATCTACGTTTTTATCTTACCCATTTATTTTAATCGCTTTTTAAACCAAATTTGACAATACAAAATTTGCAGTAAGTCGAGCATTTTTTTTACATCACTAAGCATGATTACAGTGGGTACACTTACTGCAGAAGTTCTTATTCAGAGTCTCTCGGCCAAAGTACAGTATGACATCTATACCACTAATATGTTAAGTAATTTACAGTATAAAATTTAGATATAAGCCTAGCAAATAGACACTAAGAAGATATACTGTTTTGATCCTAAGCAGTTTCCCAATATTTACTAGATGAGTGATCTAGTCTTAAAAACAGTATGCTGCGATACTGCATGTATGCTTAGTAATGATCCTAAGCGTAGGTTCCAGATTACTTACCACAAAGACAGTTCGACGCGTTATTGCGTTTATGTTAAGTAACGTAATCAGATCTTAGATAAGGTTACTTATTAATCTGAGAGCATGTCGCCATCCTGTGTTCATGTTTAGACAGCAGCTGTAGCGATAACGGTCAGGTGTACTTAGCATGGGAGCAGTAAATTAGCTTTACTGTACTCATGCTTAAGAAATACATACATATAATATGATGTTATTACTTGTTATAAAAATTGTAAGTCGTTTTTACTGCATGTCTAAGTAGCTGCAATATAATGCTACGTCATAAATACGGTGCAGTAAAATTGCTTCACTGTGAACATAATAGGTCATTGTAAATAAAAGTCATACAATTTGTTATAAATCTCATACAAGCAGTAACTTGGTCGGAGAAAGAATAATTTCAATTATGTCTTTTCCTCGAATATCTACGTAAAACTCTTTTCGTTTCTAGTCAATGTTGTCAACAGTGATTTAATTGAAGCACACGCTATCACTATAAAGTATCTAGAACCAGGACATACATTCAATTCAGCTGACAGCCTCCACCACCAAGTGGAGCAATCTCTTCAAAAAATGAAAAATGTTTGCGACTTTATTGACTATGTAGAAGCCGTTCGAACCTCTAACTCAGGATTAAATATTCTAAAATTAATGGATGTCCGTGATTTTTCAAATTTTGTGACTTTCATTCTGAACAGAAAATGCGTGCACTGAAAGATCGGGAATACGTTAAGAATTTCACTGTGGTTAAAGTTGTCCGTGGAGAGTACAATTTGTTCTACAAAAAATCTCACACTGATGAGGAATTCAGGACCTTAAACTTTTTACAAGTCAAAATTTTAAAAAACAAACAGTTCCCTTGTGCTGAACAAAGAAGTTTACCAAGAGGTATCGCCTCTTCACGAAAAGAGAGAATTGTCAAAGATCTCGTACCCTTGATGTTACCCAGCCGAAGGCAATTCTGGTTTGACTTGCCAGTTGACGATGCATACTTGAATCTTTCCAAGGAATTTGACGATTAGTTCTCGCCTTCTTGTTTTTTTAGGAGTTGATTCCTAATTCATTGAATATTTTAGTTTTGTTTCAATGTCACAGAATAAAGTTTTATTTTTTATCCTTAATGGTCACTTTTGTTATTCACGGCTTAAGTATCTATAAGATCCATAAGTGTTGTTCGATAAATCTGTGTTGATTTGATACCGAAGAAAGGATTTTTAGTTTAGCATCTGTGATTATAAAATAATTAGTATTGAGAAGACTGAATAATATATATGAAGTTCAACTTGAGAGTTGAGTGATTAATGTAAGAAAATTAACTTCTTAGTTGTGCCATTTTTTAACCGTAAAGACTGATTCAATTAAGTAAAATTAAGAAACGTTGTGTTGTGATTTAGTATGTGATCAAGCGCAGGCCACACCGCCAGCTAGCGAGCGAGCGAGCAAGCCGAGCCGGCATCAGTTCAGCTCTTTTCATACTTCGGTTCATACCGCAAACTACAGAGAAAAGCTACGTCAGCGAAACAAATGCTGCGAACGAAATATACGACGATGCAGCTCGCTAGCTGGCGGTAAGGCCTGCGCTTAAGGGCTACTTAATTGTAAGAAAGAAGTTCAATTTAAACTAAATGTCAATTTCATTCAATAAACGTATCATGATTTGTCAAATTTTATCCTAGGTTATTTTCAGCAACAGTTAATAACAGTATATCTAAAACTAGATTATAAAATATTTCTGAATAGATTTGTTAAAACCAAAAACGAATTATTTTATTATCACTACAGCCTGATAAAATAAAATTTATAAACCATATATTTTATATGGTTACTTAACATAAATACAGTAAAAAACACACTTACTGTGTTTAAGCTAAGTGTTACCTATCAGAGAGCCTCTAGGAGATACTAAGTATAACTAAGATAATGAATTTATTTTGTCTTTCAATTGCTCAGTATTGGTTTCTAAATAATAAATAGATAGGTGCTGAGGTACTCTTTTATTTAAGGTATCAACCATCATGATCTGATTACAAACAAAGGATTTATAGTAGATTTTTTCACCAAAACTTTTACTGCGTTTTTCTCGAAACCGTCTAGAGCGTACTTACCGCAACTATGCTATTGACGGCAGAACTACTAGGGACAATGCCGGCCGACAGGTCGAAAAGCCGTATTTTACGTTATCTAAGATGCAATATTTTCTAAGAACCAATGGAATAACCCAAACGCAATGCACATTATAGCAGTCACATCTGGTTATCGTAACAAGTCGGTTCAGGGGCCACCCCTGAACCTGCCGGGGTCGTGGAAAAGTCCGAAAAGGATTCTGAGGCCCCTAGCAAAACAGGCAACGGAAGGAACACGGGTGGGTTTTAGTCAGTAAGAGTCTGACACACCCTCCCGATCCGCCCAGAGCGGGCGAAGTTATTTAATAATTTCCCACCCAAAAAAAAACCCCTGAACCGACTTTTACAGTCAATTGAGAAATAATTAAGAAATAAACAAAAGCGTTTTAATGCTTAAAAAAACTAGGGGCAAGGGCTGAGCGTGGTGATTTTAGGATATGATTTAGGATTATAACGAACCGCTGTAGGATACCGACGTCCTAGTTCAGGCTAGTTAAGTTAGAAGACTTGGTGGTGTCCAAGAGGCCGTGTCCGAGTGGGCTTGTCGCAAGATAGTAGGGAGTATTAGTTATTACGTTAAATATAGTTGGGTCAAGGCCCAATTAGACTAACACAGTGTGTGTATTTGTTAGTAAGACTGGGTGGGTCTTTAAGTATAATAATTATCATAGGCTGATAATGTTATTAAAGTTCTTCTAACAAAACAGACAGACGTATTGCTGGAGAGTTTGTTGCGCCAGTTCTTCTCTCCAGAAAACACTAAGGCAATCGTTGTAAAACGGTTCCCGGCTTCACTGAAGTGGGTACATAGATAAATTGACGTAGCTATAAATAATGAATTTTAGCGCAAGCGTAACGATCCATTTAACCCTTCAAATTTTCAAGATTGTGCGTTGATCCACAACTCCATTAAATAATGATTCTTGTTTCGATTCTCAAAAAGTTGAAAATCAATCAATCAGTCAGATAAGAGAGATTATCTTGCAATTCTTGAATTCTTTATTGCAGACCAATAATTCGGCCAGATTGAACAAATACTTGTTACGCTAACTTCATAACTATGAATTTCTAATTCTTATTTACCATTTCTTCAAATCCTTTCCTTGCTCTATCAATGGGACAAGGACTCGGACTTCTTCGTATTTGGAATTCATTTAATCTCCATCGGTGGGAGAGTGCCCCGTCTGGAGACAAACTTTACAGGGCCGTACGGGGTGGAGTACGGTCCTTTCCCCCGAGGGGGACCCGACCTAAACACTAATATTAACATAATTAGGAAAAACGAACATATTATCAGTCTAGGGTAATTTAGGAACACTCACACTAGCTAACTACAAAATGACGTCAGTATAAGGCTGCCTGTCCACTGGAGCGGAGAAGTGAGGAGAGGAGCAGAGCTGTACCAATATTAACCAATAGAATCCTAACTCCTCTCTTCTCCGCTCCAATGTACAGGCAGTTCACTGTACACAGTAAAGTTTTTTCATTGCCAACCCATAACAAAAACTTTAATTCTAGTTGTCACCTTCAAAAACAAACATAATGAAAAATATGAAACAAAAACGTTGAAAAAAAAACCAAATGACGACCGTCGTTATAAACATGAATGATGGGTACCTACAACTGAATTATTTAAACTTTAAAGTATACATAAGACCACGTATAATTACGAATAGTATAAAGATACTAGACAGACTTTGTAATTGACTATAATATTATTAATTGACTTCACTTTAATTTCTATTTTGTTTTGTTGACATTGTTTTGTTTGTTTTAATTTATGTAATAATTTGCACGCCGTAAGGTAGACTGTAGCCGATCTCATTAATTTAAGTACAACATCTTATACCTGTACCTGCATTCATAGCAAATAAAATTCTGATTCTGATTCTGATAATTTTCGCGCCAGTGTTAACAGATTTATTGAATAATCCTAAGCCTGAATTCAGGATTATTCCAAACATCTTTCAACGTTTAAGTGTCACTAGTGAACCGCAGCTGTTTTGCACGCGTGCTATCTACTACTGGCGCTATATTAAAACATTAAATTTTCTGCGCTAATTACAAGTAAAATTTTTATGTATTATACACACTTAGTCTTCCGGAAAAAAATCTCTAATAAACGAAGAGACCGCATCAAAATCAATTATGTGGTTTAGAAAAACTTGTTGACAACCAAAAATCGTTGCCCCACACAAGGAATTTGTCCTGTATCTTGAGGTTTACAGACACATCTCACATGGGTAACCTTACCTTAAAAACCAAGACCCGAAACAGTTATGAATTTATGAGCATATGTCAACCTTGTCTTTGACACATTGGCCGTATCTTACGTAGATACAATCATTAGGACTTATGATGAGGTATTATAAATATATTAGGCTGATGTTACCGCAGCTTAGCAGGTGATACATGTGCTAGTTTAGTTACTAGCACAAGTAACATAAAAATGTTGGAATAGTATATGTGTTTATAAACGACATGAGGCTAAATTAAATCTGTTATTAATTTAGGTATAATGAGCGGTCCCGACAGACGTGAGTAGCTCGTGGCTAAGGAATAACAGCCGCACGGGTCGATCTATTAGGTTAAGCTATGCTTGCCGGGGTTGGTCCGTGGATGGGTGACCGTCTTTACATAACGAGACTCCTAAACGTAAACGTATTTTCTTTCTTTAGTCTTTTTTTTCTCCGTGCCTCGGAAATCACATTAAGCCGTTGGTCTCGGCTGTTATTCTTGAATCATTGACAGTTGTTACGGGTCGTCAGAAGCCCGAAAGTCTGCCAACCAGTCTTACCAGGGGTTATCGTATTACCCAATTACTGGGTTGTAGAGGTCAGATAGGCAGTCGTTCCATGTAAAATGCTGGTATTCAGCTACATCCAGTTAGACTGGATGCCGGCCCTAACATAGTTGGGAAAAGGCTAGGCAGATTGATTTTTGAACTAGCGGTCCCGACAGACGTTGTCCTGCCCGAACGCAGCGCCGCCTACGGGTACAATTGTGAATTTAAACCATCTAGGGACCGACTTAAACACACATAAACAAATTAATCAAAATCGGTCTAGCCGTTTAGAAGTAGTTCAGTTCACGTAAAGAAGAATTATATATTTATAAAGATTAGTTACTTAGCGACCCGCCCCTGTTCCGCATGGTATATACGACTTACAATATTAATGAATTATACACATAAACCTGGAATAAATTCTCCAAATGATATTAAACATCGCATCAAATCAACCACATCCGTTGCGTAGATTAGAAGGACAACGTAACCGCGTTGTCCTTGACAGACAGACACGAAATGCGACTTCAATTTATAAAAATCATGTATAAATTTAACCACAAAAAAGTCTCAATCTGTTAGTAACAACATTTATTAAGCTCTATGTATCATAGCTTGTATCATTCATACTCTAAGATCAATACTCATTCATCTTAAGAACAACTACGTTTTACTGCAAAAAATAGGACAATAGACCGTATTTACCTTAGTAAAAAACTGTGCTGTATGTAAAATTAAAAACATGAGGTCTTGTTTTTATTTTAGTCCTATTATCTCTATTTTTATCGCCAGTAGGTACCTACGCGTGGTGAGGCTTTATTGTATAAAGGAAAACGGAATACTTTAATCATTTGTCCGGCTATTTACCACCCACGTAAGAGTTTCCTCGTAGTCTAACCCCTAACTTACCCAGGACTAACGCGACAAAATTATGCCTTTACATTTTCTCGTGCCGAAACAAAACATGCCTATTAAACTTGGTCACATTTCCTTTCAGTGTGAGATCATTTGACGACATTATTTTGTCGTACTCCACGTGTCAGGGCTCTTACTCATAAACACAAGCACGACGCAACGTCATACTGTGGAAACCTACGACGAGTAAGGTGCCACGATGCACGGCTTGACCACATAAACACGAGCACGACGCGTCGTCGTACTGTGGAAATCTACGACGAGTAAGGTGCCACGATGCACGGCTTGACCACATAATCACGAGCACGACGCGTCGTCGTACTGTGGAAATCTACGACGAGTAAGGTTCCATGATGCACGGTTTGACGACATCGATACGGTGCCGCAGTTAATGTCGAATAATCGACCGCAGTAGACGTGTTCTCCTCCTGCATTAAGAAGACGAGTAAAGAAGAAACAGAATCACAGAAGATACTGGATACATCCATTTCTTTCAATTATGAATAACGGGAGTCATTTTAAGAAGAATCGCGCGTCGTGTCGTGTATATGTGTAAGAGCCCTGAGGGGGTCTACTTTCTAAGAACGTCAACGAAAATACGGGCCCATCCAAAAGTAGTTCGTAACTTCGGAGTGAACCCAGCCCCAACTTTTTCGGACGGGCAATAACACATCGGGAGTAGGGACAACTGTCAAAACGTCATTTCATCTTAGGTTGGGCTCTGTTGGGCGGAAATCGTCCGTAACTTTGGTCGAAACTTCGGATTTCGTGCTTAGGTAGTAGACCTCCAGACCAACAGGCCTCGCAGAATTAGTATGTTTCACAGAATGACTAATTCCTGACCTCCGAAAATCAACTTTAATACTGGGCAATATTAGGTTTGACAGGCTTTAAGGTTGCTGAATACTAGTGAATAGGTACATGCAACTGACTGGGACCGGTCTAAATCGGTGACAGATTGAAAATGCGTTTAACGATATACGTATTTAAAAGATAGTTTTTGTTCGAGTTTTAATCGAAAACTCAAAAAATGCATAATTGCATCGATCGCAAGTATGCATATTCATCAAAATGTGAGCCAGTTTGCGTTCAGAATCAAAATCAAAACTCATTTATCCAAACTAGGGTGAGAATCAGCACTTTTCGAACGTCAAAGTTACATAAGACAGTCCAGTCCATAAGACAGTCAAGACAAGCAGCATCCTATCAATACGAGAAAAGTGTCTCAGGTCACCATAGCGCCGAGCACTACTGTCTATAGTTTTTTTTATTTTTTTTTATTTTCTATAGTTTCTGCCAATCGTTTGAAGATGACATGGGTCAGAATAATGGTTTAAATTTATTTAGTACTAAAATGCATTATTGATTTGTGGTGGAAGCGAGTTTTTAACTTGATTGTACGCACTTGCTACCGGTTACCATGATAACTATTTCTTTATTCAAACAAAAAAGTTTTTTGTTTGAATAAACAAATAGTTATCAAACCTCAATGATATCAAACCTCCGTTGTAACACTAAAATCTTAGTTCACAAACTTGGGAGTACTTACCTACCTACCCTCAGGATGTCTACGCATGTTACAGTGATACCTACGTACTTTACAAAACAAAATATTTTCAAAGGTCAAAAACATCTAATTAACAGGAGCCACTAAAACCCTACTAAGTACAAGCTATTCTATTGTCCCGAAATACTGAACAATGTCCTATTTATAGATCGAATACAAAAGGATTGCTAGACAAGAGATCTTCATATTCTCGTGTTTGACACTGAAAATATTAGATTCAGAAGGCCAAGAGAAATGCTTGATTTCGTGCAAAAATATACCACCTATTATACTGAAAGTCTATTCAATTTGATCTAAAGCCTAAACTCATATCAAATTGAATGGAATTCAACAGTATCAGAGGTTTGATCAGGCGTTCAATCAATATTGTGGGGAAAATCATTACGCCTCTCATTACGTCTTTCTTTTAAGCAAATGTTATTTATTACTCGACTGAAGATTTTATGAATGAACAAATCACCTAAATATTAGACATTATTCTCTATAAATCATACTTTATATCTTTGACCTTATTGAAATTTCACTAATGTATATAATAAATCTCTTTTACAACTAATGTTCAATTTATTTAAATTATTTGTAATTCTAACTCTAAAGATTAATAATTTAATTTTAATCTAATGATTTTATGAAACATATTTGTACGCCCGAAACGACAGAATATTCTGATCGTAATACACATATAACAACTTTGTACAATATTCTGACAAATAGATGCATTCTATTCTATTCTAACATTAACTGCATTCGGTAAACCCAATTAGGCTGAGACGTAGAACATAAGCCATGAGATAGCCATTCAACTGCAGATGATATTAATGTGGCTGGAATAGAGGTATAGGGTTCAGTTCACTCATCCTCCATAGAAAAGGGAGGATCCTCCGACCAGACGGGTGTCGTGTCTTGTGGGCAACTGCCCGAAGGTTGATGTCGGGATGTTGCATCTATGCTAGCTGCGCTATAACCCTGCTTGCGCGATGCAGGATTTTGCGTGACGCCAGTGTGTAGCGTAGTTCGCATGTAGCGATGTAGATGCCGCCACAACTCCTACAATGTGATCAGTTGATCACCAACCCAATTGCTAAACTTGCTACAAGATCCCTTGTCTATTGAAGAGAGAAAGTAATAGCCTTGAATTCATACTTGGGCAAGAGTATACGCCACTTTAGCTAAGAAGCGAGCAAATTATCGTGGTGGTTTAAACATAAATACCTAAACCTACAATTACCTGTATCCCTAATCTTTATTCAGAACACTTAGAAGCAACTATACTAAGAACGGCTCTTCGTATTCTATGCCCATTTTCAGTTGGTAGTACTTCTGTATTTACTTTTGTAAGTACAGTCTGAAAGCGGTCCAATATTATGATAGCATTCGTAAGAAACATTCAGGACGAGCCTTCAGGAAAGTTTAATTAGTATAAGCCGTTAGCTACCATTGATATGGGTCAAGTGATGCTCATTCTAGAATGGGAACAGTAATATTCAATCAAGCCAAAAACTATTACTTACAACATTATTAAAATTCAATATTTCCTTTCAAGGAACACTTTGATTCGTCATTTACAAAGTAATTTATTTAAATTCGGCTGAGAATCAACATAAGACAGTCCCCAATCGCCAAATTCACGTTTAAAATGCTATTGTTCATACAATTTATTTTGCACAATGATTCATTTCTTTTGAACATAATTCCAAAATCATTGTTCATCGTCTCATTGCCTATTCCACGAGTTAGTCAATAAGTGAACTTTAAACAACTTTTCAATCCAAAACCTTTCAATCGACGTAACCACGACCTTTACGTATACAAGTAAAAACTCAAAACCAATATTGTAACAAATTGACAACAGTAACTATAAAATCAACTGTAACCAACTTACGAATTACGAAATAGAAAAAAAGACGAGTAGCCAAAGAGATTGTTACAAAGAAAAAAGCGGCCAAGTGCGAGTCGAACTCACAAACGAAAGGTTTCGTACCACCGTACAATATTTAACCCTTTAATTTGACGTGAAAACGTCATATCTAAGTTGTCACGTTCCGCCTGAGCTGAGCGTGCAAGCGAGAGCGCGGAACTAGCGATAGAGAGGCACGATCGGCCAAGCGTTCAGCTTGTGACGCATCTCTCTCTCTCATGTGTATTTATTTTATTCTCTTTTTTCTTAATACAATCTCACTGTGTGCTGCGCCGATCGACGTCATCACGTCACCGCCGGCTATCGCTGAAAACCAGCGCTGGGGCTTGTCTTGCATAGGGTCCCAGCATTATGCTGAGCATTGGCGGTTTTGCGTGGATGTGACGCATATTCTCCCCCATATTGTTTGTTTTTTGTATTTGTGTTTTCTTTGCGTCATGTTTACTGCAAATAAACGTATTTCTTTTTTTTTTCTTTTTCTCGTTGTCACGTAGAATGATCGTCCGTAAACCGACTTTACAGACAACCAATTTTTTTACTTTATATTATTTTTATTATTTGTTGTTATAGTAGCCATTACAACAAATAATACAACTTTCAAGTGTCGACATATTACGGTTCAAAAGATACAGGCGGACGGACGGACGGACAGCGGACATTGGCACCTTTGGGTACGGAACCGTAATAAAAAGAGGAGTAGCCAAAGAGATTGTTATAAAGAAAAAGATTATAAGGCCGCGGGTACATTGTTTAATGTCGAAAGTCGGTGAACGACTACATCGAATAAATTAAAGAGAGATTGCCTCGATTACACCCGCATAGTTTTTGCAATAACAATGACGAGTTTATCGATTTACTATTAGCGTGGAATTAGCGACCATAGCAACTGAAGGAATTAAAGTGAACAATGCAAGATTTTTCAATAAAAATATTTTTATCTCACGGAAATTGTAACAGTCAATTTTAAGGAAAATAAAAAGGTAAACAATTTACATGGAAGGTATTGATAACAGACATTCAAAAATATAAAAAAGAAGATTTTTTGTTTTTAGAAGAAGTATTTTTAAATAAGGTAATTTTTCGTGGGTATGTGTGAATTATGCGTTCTCAAGCTAACCATTCTCTCGCAGCCGGCCCTGGTTCAGGCCATGGTACGGAACGAGAGGGCATGGACAGCCGTCACCTCCTTCCGCGAAGCAGTAATGCTCGCGAAGGAGGAGGCGGGACGGTTGAGGGAATGGCAAATTTCGCGCCCTCTCGCCCCTAGCCGCCGCAGGAGACGCCCTGGGCGTCGGGAATCGCGGGCGGATTTCCGGCCACCGTAGGCGCGGGCTTGCGGACGGTGAGCAAAGGGTAGCTCACCGTCCGGTAAGGACCAGGCCCGGGTCGACGGCGCGTTGTATTCCACGCGCGCCTCGAGAGATGTCTTCAGCAGAAGTGTCACCGAGGCCCCTGGCAACACAGGCAACAGGAAGAAATACGGGTGGGTTTTAGTCAGTAAGAGTCTGACACACCCTCCCGCTCCGCCCAGAGCGGGAGAAGTTATTTGATGATTTCACATCCAAAAAAAAAAAAAGCTAACGATTACCATATTCAGAAAGCCTCGTGTTTTTAGGTCTTTCGAGACCAAATAAGAGAGTGATGCCTTTTCCTCTCGTTATCTTGCGTTGATATTCGGCAAACTTCGCTGTACACTCGCCCATATGATATCACGATTGCCCGCCATTGCATAAGCTTCATTCTTCATTGTAACATCTGAGTTGCTTAACAACAAGTGAATTCTATATTTTTTAATTACGTAAATCGTTTCAATATTATTTCCAGCGTTGTTGCTATTGTTCTTTCCTCCTGATAAATGATATTGTTGTTAAGGAAAATAATAGAATGTCTAATATACAAATATAATAACTAGTGCATTCAAAGATAACTCTTTAAAAAGTAATACTAAAAGAACGAGCAAGTAAGAATACATTTTCGTTTTCATACAAGTATATTTTTAACCATATTAAAAATTATTTCCAGCGTTGTTGCTATTGTTCTTTCCTCCTGATAATTGATATTGTTGTTAAGGAATATAATATAATGCCTAATATACAAATATAATAACTAGTGCATTCAAAGATAACTCTTTAAAAAGTAATACTAAAAGAACGAGCAAGTAAGAATACATTTTCGTTTTCATATAAGTATATTTTTAACCATATTAAAAAATATAGAAATATAAATAATATCATAATAAATAATAATCTATATATACAAGGTGTCGTTTTGCATCCTCGTCAAATAAGTATTTTTTTTTCTAATTTTGGAAATCGGCATGTGTGGGACACGCATATTAAAACGCGGTCCGTGTGATACCGCACTGAAACTACCCTTTTACACACACTACCGCACACGCAACGGGGTGATTCTGTTCTGTGAAAGTGGTGTATTCTAAAATTCTGTCAAACTTAAATAACTAAAAAAACATGTATGTATTAATTATTGAGCAGGTATCGTAATTTTATTATATTATATAAATATAAGTCTTTCATAGCAGCCTCGTGAAATTTGACAAGGATGCAAAACGACACCTTGTATAAAAATTAGTTGGCGTTTGTTAGTCTCACAAAAAGTCGAGAACGGCTGAACCGATTTGCCTAATTTTAGTTTTGAAATATTTATAGAAGTAAAAGGTGAGAAAATATAAAGAAATTGCATTGAAAGTAGTAAAAAAGTAGTAACTACGAACCTATCAAAAAGTATTAGGGTTGCATGAATTCACAATAGTATTTCAATAATTATCTACGATAGGATTTGGATGAAATAGGGTAGGTAGGGTAGGATAGGTAGGTAGGGTAGGTAGGTAGGGCGGGTAGCTAGGGTAAGGTAGGTAAGTAGGGTGGGTAGGTAGGGTAAGGTAGATAAGTAGGGTAGGTTATTATAGATACTAAGTGCTACCCGTGCGAAACCGGGCCGGGTAAAGCTAGTACCATATTTTTTTTGCATACCTGATGCATGGACCGGTTAAATTAATGATCTGCACCATTTGTGAATATGGTTTGTGCTAAAACCAATATAATACGTAACTGCACTGGAAACTATTACTAAATGTTTTTTTTTTTATCTTGGCTTATTAGGGACTCGATACCACCATCTGAGGTATACTTTATTTCTGCTCTTATTAAGATGTTCTTCTTATAGGTTTGCATTATCACCCTCATCATACCTATGCTTTTATTTCACATTTTGGGTTGACACAGCATGCATTATTCGTCCATAGATTCTATCAGCCGTCAACTCACTATTCACCACCTTTCTAACCACATCATCTTTCGCAAAATCTATTCATTGTTTCTTTAATCTCTCCATTGCACTAATCATCATTATATTTAGATCATTACAAAAGTCTATGTCTATAGTACTAAATACAATATCCACCATTGGATCCCATGCTCTAAAACTAAACCACTTACAACCATGATGAAAGGCGATGACGTAACGATATGCCCTAGTTCGAAGCTACATCTTAGCTTACGCCATTGGTTTAATGTCTTATAGTTCAGTTTCAATGGCTGTCCCATGAGTTAGCGTTAGTATTGAAAGGTTAGAACCAAATAAGGTTTTGTACAGAGGTTGTTCTAAAGACAATACCTTACATACAATTATTATGTGATTGTTGGGTTGTTCTTTTGTCTTCTCGGGTTGAAAAGGCTATCTCTGTTAATCTAGGAATCAGACCTATGATCAAAAAAGAACCCGGAGACGAGTGTAACATTACCCTCCGGCTTTTTCAGAGCATTAGATATCGATACGAAAATGAGTTATTTTGTTTTAAACTACACACTAGCTCAAACATATAATAAAAAAATCATAACTAATAACTATAATTTTTGCTTCGCAGTAGTCGAAGGATAAGGAGTTTGTGCCAAAGGACTGACAACTCAACGTAATGTCATTTAACATTATCATTGTCATGTCATTTGACATTGTCATTGTCATGTCATTTTACATTGCGTTGAGTTATGGATGTAGTCATCCCGACGTTGATTTTCAGCAACAACCTAACTACAGTATGATTTAATTATAGATATTTAACTTTTGCATTTACAATATTACGCTGCAGGATATTAAAATAACAAAAGTGATTCAACATCCACCTGTACTTTAATGACATCATATTACAAAAAACTGGTTTCAAAACCGAGAGCAGACGCTCAATGTAAAACCAGAAAGTTTACATCTCGAGGATGCAGGAGATAATCTATAATGTTAAGCCCGGTTTCTATATCTTACCGATCGTCATTAGTTCTTACAAAGCTCTGGTAATTTCTTTAATTGTTGATTAAAATGACATGGAAAGTCAGTATTTAACAGTAGTTAAATACTTTAAGCGTCTATTAATGTCAAGTTTACATGTGAAGTAATACAGTATACATAACCTACGCTGAACAACAACATTGGTATAGAATAATACAACAAATCATCTGGAAAAAAATGAGTATTAAATAATTTAAAGAAAAATTTTTTACGCACAACTGAACAAATTTGATGATTACATGGAACAACTTTGATGTCACTTTCACTGGTAAAAATTACGCTACATCATTATCTACGTCAGCTTGTAAGAACGATGACTATGTGCTATCACAGGCACAGGTGATGTCCGTGATAATTTAAATAATTATTACGATTGAATTTATCTAAAAACCAAATTAACAAGGACTGTCATTGACTCGAATGGTACCTTAGAATCTATAAAAGTCCCATGGTAGGTGAAGTTGAGCTGAATGTTTGCCTGAAGAAGGCTAATGATATGCTAACAGATCAGCAGAGCTAATTAACCTGACCATTACAGGACAGGCAAATATATATAACAAAGAAAGATGACCTATCACAGAACTCACAGAGTATGAAACGAAATGATATGTGAAAATAAGGAAATTGTGTCAATGCTTTTGTTAACCAGTGCATATTTAAGTCAACTTTTTCCTCAATCAAATTCAATTGAACCAATCTAAAGGCATAAAATGAAGCGGCAACAAAAGCTAACAAAGTTACATAATACTAATATAATCCATCTCGACACAGCACACTACATTAAGAGAAAGGTACCGATCCAACTGAGCTAAACATACGTTTTGTAACAAAGTTAGTCTTATATAACTATTTCATGTTATATTCACAACACTGTATACTGTTGAAAGAAGTTTTAAAGGCTGAAGACTGGAATTGTTTGGACGGTTTTGTTAATATTTTGAGACACATTGTTACTACAAAATAAAGAAATTGACAGTGATATCAATCAGTGAAATTGTCCGGAAATATCTCTAAGCCGCAATATTTTTTATTTTTTATGTGTGGCATCTCGTAGTTAACCTTGAGAGGTCGTGACTACTTAACCGGTCGATCCTGTGGCTGCCTTAAGCGAACTAAAAGCCTGCAAGGGGCGAATTTCTTACATTACTAAGCATTTGCTCTCTAAGGGCACCCCCTGTGGGGTACGAACCTCGGCTTAGGGTGTCGCTGGGGGAGGACAGCTAGTTGGGAAGGCTGGATCATAACAGGATAATTATTATTAACTGGGAAATTGAAAGCTATAGACTCAGCTTCGACGCGGGCTGGCACTCCGTTGAGCAAGGTTAGGTGCGGACAATTACGGCGGGGTCTTCGCGAGGGACCTCGGCAGCAAGGTCGGAATGTCGGTGTTTTGTGTTTGTATACTGCACTGGTGGCCCTACTGCTTTCCTGAAGGAGACTAAGCTGTGAACTAAGAACAGCCAATATATTTGTAACTAAAGGGTCCCAAGGGTAGTGTAAACATTAACTGGTACTCTATTCGAAACTGCACTGCAACTGCTACTAAACGAAAACTACTAACATCATGCAGAAGAGATAAAGAGAGCTGGTGCCATCTAATTTTAAAAATATTGACCAAAAAATTTACTTGTAAAGTGTTTTAGAAGATCTTCTTTCAGAAAGAAACATTATTTCATTTATTTCAAAACCAACCCAAAAATATATTACGTAGCATCAGACTAGACGACACTTAATACGTTAGTTTGCCTCCATCTATCTTAGGTCAAAAATGTGGGTTGTTTTTAACGATAGCAATGTTTTTATCAGGCTTTCATATACTGAACTTAACTAGTTCCCTAAAATGGTAAAAAAATACTTGCAAAACCAGCAGAAAATAATAAATCATCGCAAATGTTAATAGTACTAATTTGTATAAGTAATTAAATAATATATGGCAATATTAAGATTAAAAATTTCTCAATTCACAATGAATAATTATAGACTAAGAGGTAATTTCACTGCAGAAAGATTTTTATTTAATACTTTAGAAATATCGCAATTTTTCGAGGACGGTTTTAAAATAGATATATGCAACGGTGATTAATTTCTTAGTAACATCGTTAATATGAATTTTATGTATATATATTTTATCTAACATACTTTTGCGTATTCCTTTATAGATAAAAGTCTGGGGAATATCCTCAAAGAGCTAATCACATGAGTTACACAAAAAAAAGAAACTCTTACGAGATATTACGCAAGACTTGCAGTAGCAGTACATTTTTTTAGATTATTTGTAGCTCCTAGACTAGAGAGAATACATGAAATACTAGCTGGATCTTATACTATAGTACCGTTTCTATGTTAACGGCTTTTAAATGTGGTTTCTTGCGAGAGCACTTTAAAATACACCAAGTTCATAAAGTAAAAGAATCTATGTGGGTACTATGATGTGCCAAAGAATTACTAAAATCACCTCAAATTTTTCACGAATTGAGAATTCACAATCTATTTGCATTTAAGAAACTAACATTAACTTTGTACTGTAATCTAATTACGCATACAGAACATGAAACTTCTTTCCATATTGTAAAACCAGTAGTCTCGTTGTTCCGTATTTCTTGTTTTGTCATTGTCAAGAGATCGTATGGAAATAGCTTCGTTCTAATTGAGATAGCAAATGCTTTGCATATCAAAGTGAGCATTGAGATCGCTTGCTACATATATACGTATTGGTACACGATTGAGTAATCCTTGTTTTTTTTGTTTTGTGTATATGGCATGAAATAATGATTTTGTATTTTAAATTATGTACATAACCAGCCTATAATGTTCCCACTGCTGGGACACAGGCCTCTTCTCTGTGAGAGGGAGTGAGCCGTAAACCACCACGCGGGCCCAGTGCGGGTTGGTAGATGTCACATGTCTTCGAATTTTTGGTTCTAGTACATGCCGGTTTCCTCATATGTTCCTTCACCGTTTTGAGAGCAGTGGTGATGAAATAATTTACACAAAGTAAAGCGCCTGTCTGGGTTCGAACCTACGACCTACACATCTCGTAAGTTGCGGCCGTTACCACTGGACCACCACTGCTCTCACCAATGATGTAGGTAAATCAAATTAATATACATAAAAGAAATAATTTCTGCAATATATTATTTATTTCATTTCATTCTTGCGCTAAAAGAGTGGTAGTAGAGTATCATCAAAAGCCTAAGTGCCTATTAATCTTGTTACCTTCATTATATAGATAATTCAGATAGCCAGGGTGAGACAAATGGGGTACCAATTTCCCTAGATAAATTGCCAAAAACAACGTCCGGCATTCTGAAACGAAATACTGCTTCCATCTAACACTAATATTTCCGGGCATTTAGACAATATGTTTTTCCGTCCACATAGCTTGTAGCGATCCCTAGAACCAGCTTAATGCTTATCGTAAAACAAATAACGTCGCAATTTTAGATCAAGTGATCACTCGTATCAAGAAAAAAATACTTAGAGACTAAACTCACCTGAACGAGAGCATCCATAGCGAGTCGCTCGATGTCCACGTTGTAGAAGCTGAGTTGAGGTACATGCCGCCTCCTCGGACGAATGTCATCGTAATACGCCACCACATCATTGATCGACACCACTGGACAGTCATCGGCGACACTACAGCCACTGCTTACACCATCCACACCACTGTCCGAGTCCCCTTCGCCCCCGAAACCCTCCTTCGAATCCCTACGGTCTCCATAACTTTGTTCAGACCCCTCCTGGTATCCAGATTCGATCATTTCATCTGGGGCAATGATATCGGGGATCTTTGTCGTATCGTAATCGTAACCGAGGTCATCATCCACGGGGTCGATTTCGAGAACGTCGGCCATCTTGTTTTTAGTTAGAACGCGAGTGAAAACTTTTGTGGTTTTATCGTTCACTGACTACTACATGCTGGTACGGGAGGCTGGTTGATCACTGGTAGCGCCCTGTGGACAAAAGAAGATAATAAATTTGGCATTCTTTTATACTAATTGTTTAAATTATCTCAGGAATTGTATTAGTAAGCGTAAGCGCAGCCTCTTTATTAAATAATATTTTACATTTTACATAATTAAACGCCGACATCTAAATTACACGCCTGTCTAATTTTGTTACAAAGGACACAATATCTATGCGCATTAAACATTGATAACCTGTTCAAAAATGATGTCACAACTAGTCACGAGGCTAAGTTCTATTTAAAAAAAAAACAGACTGCCGCAAATAAACAACAACTTTTAACAACAAACCACACCCACGTTTGGCACAAATTTGGCAAATTAGCCAATATGCTAACTAAAACAACACGAAGATGACCCAAAGGCAAATTAAGACCAATTCGCAGTCAATTCCTTTGCAAATTCTTCGTAACCAAACGGAAACGGCCAATCCATTGCAAAATGAGGAATTAATGCAGAGTACAGAATGTGCAAGTATCTAGGATCTAGGACAAAGTTGTTCTAATGAGTTCAAACGAGAGAGCAAAGTTATATTCCGAAAGACAAGATGAGTAAGTTCATTAGGTATACCCTTAAAAGTCCATTTTATATCATGAGCCTCCTAATGAACTCATAATAAAGGGTCAAAAAGTACATTTCTACGAACATTATACTTGGCAGGCGAATTGATGATCGCAGTCTGTTGTTATTAGCAGACAAGAAGACTCTACTTAATCTTCTTGACTTTTACGAAACGAAGCGAGAAATGGTGACGTCAGTTCATAAGATCGTGTTAAAAGTACATATACGAAACTAATAAGTATGAAATACACAAGCAGGAAGAAGTGGAGAAAACTACCGAGTTTATTTCATCGAAGGCTAAAAGGATAATCGGATCCGAGATCTAAGGGACATAAAGGAAAAAAAACATCAAAGAAGATGGTGCAAATATCGTAAAGGGTGAATCAGGTTAAGCTGTGATCACAAGGTAGTCCATACCGTCCTGTCATATTCTGCGTTTCATATACTCCAGCAGGCTTAGCATAACGCTCTTCGATTTCTAATCTACTATAGAAAACAAATCGCTGGTCTATATTTCTCGGTAAAAAACTGTCAACTGTCTACACGGTAACGTCATGTCTACTCTTCCGTTGATAAAACGCTTCTGTACGGGTCTCGTGATAACCCTACTGGTATGTGGAAATTAAGTGGTAACATACAACACGGCACTGATAGTGTTAAATAATTAGGGTTTATTGACATGTACATCATTCGACCCTAGATCGTTTCTGACATAGTTGAGCGTAGCTTTGCTTTGCTTTGCTTTGCTATGAAATGTACCTTTTGTTATAGTGACGATTTTGAAAAGTATGTCTTGTAGTCAAGAGGAAAGAGGATATTTCGTCCACTTAAAATAAAGTGAATTCTCGTGATAATTGCAAAAAAAATATCAAGCTTCAACAAACCACATGAAATCAGACATAGCGTCTATGTCATTCTAAATTAATAGTACCTGTATAGGTATACCGATATACATGTATATATATGTAGGTAATAGAATATATAGTATTGAACACTGCTTAGTATTGAGGACTATTATTACTTGTATTTGTAACAGAACAAGGCAAAACTAAGTAAACAACACTCACTGACGTAAGTCATAGACAATTTTAAGTATTGACATTTAAATCTGTGAAGTGTTCTTCTATGGAGGTCTTTATACCATTATTGTATCTTATATCAGAGACGCATCATACTGGCGCCGTTTTTATGACGCACTGAATAAACTGAAAATATTTGCTATCTTCATAGAATTATGGAGCTATCTTTTACATGGAAACAACACAAAAACCAGACGAAATACATTTAAGCCCGCTTGCACCACAACTCATTAAAAACCATGCTTCATATGACTTCTTCCCTATAAAAAAACATATTGTATTTACGGCATCGTTTAGCATAATGTTGTGTTACACACCCAGAAGAATGCCTTGAACCAATTATTTGTAATCTATTGTAAACTGTGTTATCCCAGTCAAGAGATCTTCCTGGCAGCAATATTGGTGAATCTAGGTGGTTTTCACACCTAGATACACCAATATTGCTGCTTGAAATTAAAATACCAATTGCTGTAACTATTATGAAAAGCATGCTAGACTAACTTTAGGATGCTATCATTAGTGGCCTCTGATAAATTTCCATAAATTACCTCTTGACTGGGAAGAGAACTTCCTTATATTCAAAACTGCTCATCATCTTAACACAATCCTATCCAATAAATATCGTGTCACAGGTAGATACGAATCTATCCCTATCGTACAATTCATTTACAAGATATTATTTCCCAATACCAACTGAGCCTTTTAAAAACTAGCTCACGCACGGCGACCAAAACAAACGATTTCTATCAGAACTATCTCCCAAAAAACAACCAAACAATATTCTTTGGTGGCACTTTCAGTTTCGATAAAGCACTATTAATGTTACGGCAGACAGTGTTACTTTCGCTCTTAGCCGCAACAAGTGTGACCTCGCGGCGCGGGGTCATCGGCACACTGCTATGATTTGGGGCGAACCGAAATGTTCTACGATGTAATAGGGCTTCTTGAATGGGGCTTGAAGATTTTTGGGGTAATGTTGGAAAATATGGAGTGAGTTTTTTTATTACATATTGAGAATGATGAAGATGATGGATGGAATGATGATGGAGTGTGTTTTTTTTGTTTTGTACGGTGTATTTAACGGTGGCTTTACTATGACGGTGGCTCTATAAACTAACTAAAGTTTCACAAAAAAAAAAACGCTGTTTCGTGATTTCGAACTAAACTTTCCCCTTTTATGGGAAATTTTTGACCATGTTATCATCTAAGCCAATACTTAGATTTATTTTTAGCTTAAAATTAAATTCTAATAGGTACCTATTTAATACAGATCTTTTTTTTTCTGACATTTTGGATTGCCAGCGAGTGATTGCCAATCATGTATTTATATTCATTAGACATTGTTAATACCTCCACCGGTATTTTTAGTTAAGGTTTTATTAGTATGAGTACAATTTATTATGTTAAAACATGTTAAGTTATGTAATATTCAAAGTGGGGATGATTATAATACGATCGGACGGAATTTAGAAAGGTTTATAAATTAGCGTTACCTCAAACGTAGCCATCCTCGATTTTTTTATCATTTATGTAATACCCACACAAGATTATTAGCTATTAATTGGAAACAGATTTTGTTTTTGTCTTTTAAGATTTTGCTAAAATACTTTGACTAAAATCTATATAGATAAATAAAATTGGAGTGTCTGTTTGTAAATATTAAAATAACCGCTTTTTACTAAATGCATATGGATGTATACACGGTCATACACCAAAATAACATTTTTTTTACAATTTTTGTGTCTGTCTGTCTGTTTGTTCCGGCTAATCTCTGAAACGGCAGGACCGATTTTGACGAGACTTTCATTGGCAGCTGATGTAATAAGGAGTAATTTAGAAAAAGCCACGCGGGCGAAGCCGCGGGCAGCAGCTAGTATTTTAATAAAACAGGCAGAATTTTATCAATTATAAGACTATTCTATCGTCCCAGTGTTCCTTATAAGGACTTATCCAGTGGGAGTGCGGTGCTCCTGAACAGACTACGTCCCATCCATCTGCTAGTGTCCCAATTGTCCGTTCATCTGTTCTCTTGACGATCTGAACAAAACGCCACTGACGCCGCAATAAATGTGGCCACCTACGGGGCCCAAACAATATAAGTAACATAGATGTACCGTCGTGACGAAAAGCAGAAGAAGAAGGACTTATAAACACAATTACTTGAACATACAAAACCATTTGTTACTAACTACTGATAATAAGTGACTTATGTATGAGTAACTATCTGCGCCCCGCGGTTTCACCCGCATCAATGTCGATCATTATATACACAATGGAAAACATGTAATTTGGTTTAAATAGGTTTTTATTTTAATATTATTTTACTTGGATTCTTGTGTACGTTGTGAGTGTAAGAACGTTGTAGGCTTAACAGACTAGATCTTTTGTAGGCCTTTTTCTTTTCTTTTCTTTTTTTTATTTACTTATCGATAGGCCTACACTGGCGCCGATTCCCTTGTTCACAAACTAACCTAAATTTAAGTTCCGTCCATCTTTTTCTTTCTATTTCATTAAGAAAAGGACAGAAGATAAATTTTAGTTTAGTCCTGTCAAATGAATCAGTGCCTGTCACTACTCCATACACGTTTAGACGTGATTAAAAACTTGCCTACTAAAATTACGTCGATTTACGTCAAGCGCTGATTAATTTGACAGGACTAAACTAAAATTGATCTTCTGTCCTTTTCTTAATTAAATAGAAAGAAAAAGATGCACTGAACTTAAATTTTGTTTAGTTTGTGAACAAGGGAATCGGCGCCATTGTCCTCCCATACCTATTAACACTGTAATTTGAGAACATTGTAAAAGCCAATTATTTTTAAAAGAGTAACAGTGGAGTTTCTTGCCGTCTCTTCTCCATAGGTAACGACCAATTGGAACCGTGCACCTAGCTTCTGACGTTTCATAAGTGCCCGTGTAGGTTTATGTGAAATAAAAATATTTTAATTTTGATTTTTTGATTGATCCCGTGGAAATATCGCGATAAAAAGTATCCTATGTTCTAATCCACGTCAAGGTTTACCCATGTGCTAAATTTCATCGAAATCCGTTTAGCCGAATTAGCGCGAAAGTGTAACAAACAAACAAACAAACTCATTTGTTAATTGGTTTAGGATAACTTAGAACTAATAAATTACCTACCTAGCCAATTCTTCGCATGTCATATTATAGTCGTTTTCCAAAGAAACCGCAATTAATAAAATAAATTATTTAAAAAACAAAAAGCCCGACTGCAAAAACACATAACTGAAAAGGGAAAAACAAGCATTATAATCATAAATAATATCAAAACAAGCATTATAAATCAAATCTATATAATGTTTGTCTTGCAGGCGGGGACAATCAAAAGTTACACCATATTTCAGGTCATTCAACTGTCCCCGCCTGCAAGACCAAAATTATATAGATTATAATGCTTGTTTTTAAATAGATTATAATTTATATTATTTCAAGCTTTTTAGTTTTATTAATATATATATATATATATATTTGAAAATTACTAATTACTCATACCAATATTGTTGCAATTAATTTAAAAAAAAACTTCCCCTCCTTTTTTTTTGTATTTTCAGATGCAATTTATAAATATTATATAGCCTATGTCACTCCCACAATTAAGACGAATCGAATGACACCTCATATGTTAAAATCCATCAAGCCGTTTAGGCCACAGAGCGTGCCAAAGAAATAGACATACATACATACATACATACATACATACATACATACATACATACATACATACCTTATCCTCCTGAGGCAGTCGGGTAAAAACTAACCACAACTCAATTGTAATTAATAAGAAGCGTGACAGATTTTTATTACTAATATTTGTAAACAATGGGTCAATAACATTCAGAGTTCAGGTTTTTCTTGTAATAACCATAATTCTTCATGGGCAAGTTCAAAACCAGCCTGCCGAGGTCGCGGGAAGGTACTAATGGGTCACCGAGGCCCCTGGCAATACAGGCAACAGGAAGGAATACGAGTGGGTTTTAGTCAGTAAGAGTCTGACACACCCTCCCGCTCCGCCCAGAGCGGGAGAAGTTATTTGATGATTTCCCATCCAAAAAAAAAGTTCAAACACTTTGTCCACACCGAACTTAAGCCCAAAAACCAATCAATTTAATTCTGAAACAATCTTTCCTTTCCCAATAAACTTATTGTTCTAACCCAATAAAAGTTCTACAGCCATGTTTGATTATCACGAACACTTTCACCGGGAGTGTAAGTGGGGCCTACTTGTTGCTCCGGGAGGCAACCTTGATACGAAAAGTGGGTCACAGCAGCTTACACCATTAATAGAAAAATATGGACAGAAGCTCCACTTGAACGAAAGTGTAGGCACAAAGCTTACGACACGTACTTAGGGCCTTTTCTGATTTGTCGGCGCAATAGCGGTGCGACATTAGCATACTCGGTAAACGCGGTACCGAAAGCTTACCTATATTTCAATTGAGCGTTCTGATTAGCTCGGTACCGCGCCGCTCCCGCGCATGATCAGCTAATGAGGAACGCTCAATTATTACCGCGTATACCGAGCCCGAAGCCCTTAGATGATGAACGATCTATTGATGATCGAAGAAGAGTGTGACATTAGCGATCGTCATTTTTCGTTTCATAATTCTTTGTTTCTTACCGCCGCACTCAGGGATCATACTTAAAAAAAAATACTATTATCAAATTAATTAATTAATTAATCAGCATATCTTAGCACAATGTCGACAAAATTTAAATGCTTTTGTCATATTTTTGACTGACACCGTTACTAAAAAACTGGCCAATTAAAGTTAATGATTGAAATACATCCCTGAGAAGATACTTACCGAGGTAAGATTGTTTTCAGAAGTGAGTACAATACGTGCCACTAAAGATGAGACATAGCACACCACGTGGTTTGACTTGCGCAGTAGACGATCTTAAGACGCTGACAACACCTAAACCACGGTCACTGTCAGACTGCATAGAAAAGAAAGAGAAGTGCGATGACACAAAGCTTGCAATTTATTGCAAAATATGAAGCAATTATCTAGGTATTTACTCAAAATTGAGTTGAATAATCGAAAATAAAAAACAACCAAGTTCTGCATTCAAATAAGACGTTCTTGTTATTAATTAAATACGTAACGTATGTTGATATTTAATACAGATATTTTGGATTGGAACTCAAGTTAAGAGGTTATATTAACGTTAGTTTGTATTGAGGTTTTTTTTCAAAGCGTGTTTTAATAACAACCAAGTTCTGAGAAATATGTCCAAAATTAACAAAAAAATTTTTCGCTACCACAAACTACAGATTTGACAATTTTTTTCTTAAGACAATCCTATTTTGGTCATTTGCCTCTTGCCAGCGCCTTAATACTAACTATTCCGCATAACTATGTCGTCTAATAACTATTTCGTAAACGACTGTACCTGCACAGACTGCCCACTGATGACGTTCGTCAAGTCTCATCTTTCGTGGCGCGTATTGTACTGAGATGACGACTGGTATGAAAGAAAAAAACATACTGCGGCGAACCCACATAAATAGGGACAAGGATGATGATAATAGCAAGAGGATGCCGGTGTTTCTAAAGGTGGTCCTTCTGTGCTTTTCTGTGTTAGTAGCTAGGGTTACCACTTGTTGCGTTATGGCTTTCTTATTGGTGTTGGGGTGAACCTTGAGTTATTCAAAAGATCAGTGGAATGTTTTCATTGGTGTGGGTTATGTTTTTAAAGGATAGATATCCCATGTTCTTGAGGAAAGCACTTTGTACAACGTAAAGCTTTAATAGAATGTTCGACTTGTTAGAGACCCTGCGGTTTAGAGTGCAGAGAGAAGATGAGTGTCTAGTTATATAAGTACATCGCACAAGGACTTCTCGATTCTCCAACAATTTAGGTTTCATTTTTCAGTTTGAAAATATTTTCTTTGAGATATAAAAAGGAAACACCTTTCCTTTGAGGTAGCCCTGTCAAAATATGATATGACAATGTTCAAAAGAAAGAATTTTAAATGAAAGAGCAAAAAAGTTACAACAGTATTTTATGATTAATAATTCATCTCGTTTTCATTGTAAACGTCACAAGCGATGACGATTATTCAGAAGTTTGCAAAGCCCGGCAATGCTACGACAAACAGCCTTGAACAAAAATTAAGACAAATACAACATTTTGGTTCAGATTCTAAAGCCAATCGGACACAACGATAAAAAAAAACATAAAAAAGGTAGCGTGTAAAACAGCATCTGTGCCACAATATTTACGGCTCCGTGCAAATTCTAACAGACGTAATGAAAAATCCGTATTGATTGAAAAAAGTTCCATCCAACTCCATTGGCCCGCCTCGAGACCGACGATCTGTGAAAATGAAAAGTTATGGATGTTTTCTTGTATCCCCTGTTCGAGTCTATTGAAACAATGTTTTGGCTTGATTTTATGGACTCATGATTGGCTATTCCGCGATTGGGGTTTTTCTTAGGATTGTTTTTTGGTTCAGAGTTGTTGGGATTATTGTTTTGTTGGTAGATGGGGGTTTTACGGGATTGTTTGTGTAACAGTTCAACTTTGATCTTAAAATTGCAACTTGTTAATAGCAAAAAGAGGACAATTTTAGAAAAACTAGAGATGATAAAACACAAAGTGTAACTTTTTGAACGTCAATAAAATTCTCAATCACTGAATAAGGATATTCTCCTCCGGTAAGATTTACCCGTGAAAATGACTCAAAACACTTACTAATGAAATTAAACTTTTGAAAGTGTTCATAAATCAATCTACCTTCTTGACATAATTGAATTCAACATGTCACACAATCCTTACATCCTCATCAGGCAAATCGCACAAACAATTTGTAACGCTTGATAAAAGTAAAAATACTCTTTTATCTTTTGCCACTTGGCTACTAGCCAAAATGAGTTCGTTGTCATTTTGACAAAAGCCCCACATTTAACTCTTATTACACAATGTAACATAAACCATTCTCTCTATTATTCGAACATAGACTTTACGATGCCGAGTTAGGAGTTAATTTAGAGGCGAGATGAATGTAAAACGCATTCAGTTTTGGCAAGACGCCACCTGTTGCATAGAGAGGCAATTGTTTTAGTAGCTTTTCAACTTCCTTACATTTAGAATCTACTTGAATGCTCCCATAGTTACCGTAATTCGAATGAATGGAAACATTCATTGTGACATTTGAGAAACGGAGCATTTAACCATCTCACCTTTTGAAATTGAAGCCTTATATGGGTGTCATTTCTTGCTGATTGGTAGCAAGCACGTGTTTAAGGTTTCCATTGTCTTTTTTGTTAATGCTTTTGTATCTTGGGTGACTTTTATCATGGAAACGGCTTCATATTGAAATCATAGATTCCGTAACACTTTCATGTTATAACTTTTCAGAACCTACAAAATCAAATATCAAATTATTGATTCTAGACATAACCGCAACATAGAATCCTCAAAAAATCTACCATTTCCAGCCATAACAGGTAAACATAAAGCTTATTAACCTATAACACACGTGAACCTGTAAATCTTTCTCTGCCTTCCCTCATAATGACAACCCTCAATGGTTTAGTCAGATAAACCACCAATTAACAATTTAATGAACTGCATTCAAAGCCAAGGTTGCCCTGATAGTCTGCCTGGCGCCGACCCAACATTCGAGGCACGCCGTCCATTCATCCGGCATTCCCCACTATGCCGGTTATAGTAAACTTTATTGAGGATTCCGGTAGCTAGTGGAAATTGGTGCCAGGGTTTGAAATGATGTACTAGATTTTGGTATCATATTGTGGGAATTTATTTAAGGACGGTAAAAATAAAGATATTTTATGTGAAGCTAGCAGAATATAATAGAGTTTTTAGTAAGTACGGGAATTGGTAGAGCTTATGCTTTGAATCTTTTGAAAATTCAAGAATTGGGCTTCTCAAAAAAAAACAAGCCAAGCCAAATCTATAGACAAACTATTGTAATTTTCAAATCTCTAGCATTCTTAAGTAGGTAAATAGACAAGTAGGTTTAAATGAAGTTCTTCCATCTTAACCATATTCGTCGTAATCATTGTTCACTTTGTCAGTGCGCATCTACTATTAGTAGATAACAACGTAAATGGAGAGATATTTCTATCGACTACAGAACTTGGTAACCATTTCTATTCTAATAATTGTTTGCCATCTTGTCAATATGATCTCAAACAGTGCCAAACCCTAAACGGCACATACGAAGTAAGAACCAAGACTTAAGAGCCATTCCACGCTTTCGCGCGAATATCGAAGATTTCAGTCGCCTAATTTACCATCTTAGGTAATACTCTGACATTGGTGAATACATGTAAAAAAATAGACTAATCCTTCGTTTTGACACTTCATGTAACACATTTACAAAAACTTATTTGTTTACTTTGCTGTGATTAATCTCCCACAACTAGTTTACTGAAATATCATCGCACAGTCAATTTCAGACACCTATATCTATCATTAATATTTATAAATTTAACTGAAAAAAATACATGAAGCATCAGAAATATAATTTAATCGACACATAGAGTACTAGAATATCGATTATTAATAACATTAATTAGTAAAAAAATAAAGTCTTAAGCCAATTTTTAGGTTTTATATCGCTAATAAATCGTGATATTTTGGTTTGGATAAAGCGTAATTACGTTTTTTTTTTATTGGCGAAATAAACTACGTTCTTTAACAAATCGAATTCTAAAGTTTATTAAAATCCCTTCATTTAATTAGACATAATATCGTTATTAAAATCACTCTAAATTAGAATAAATTCCGATGCTAAGCGGGCACCGTTTAGTACGGCGTGAGCGCCGATCGAGGTAGGACCTGTGCCAAATTTTCCCGCGTCTCGATTTTCGAGCGCACGTATTGTGAACGAATTATTATACTACAACTACAAATTTTGATGCTCTTCGTATTTTTTTTTTGCATAGGGTAAGAGTTTAATTTATTATCAAGTAAAGTGTTAGTTTAGTAGTTTGAGAATAATTACATATTTTTGTTTTATTAGTTTTAGCAATGGAGCGTAAGGGTTGTGTATCCTGCCGGGGTCGCGGGAAGGTACTTATGGGTCACCGAGGCCCCCGCAACACAGGCAACAGGAAGGAATACGGGTGGGTTTTAGTCAGTAAGAGTCTGACACACCCTCCCGCTCCACCCAGAGCGGGAGAAGTTATAAGGGTTGTGTATACCATTGTGTCAAAAAAAGGAAAAATAAAAATTCTGCAGCCTTAAAGAAAGCAACAGAAGCGAGATATATATAATTTGCAATTCATATTATGTACACAGGAATCAATCAAATAAGTACATATCGACATGAACTATAAAACCGCAAATGCAATTTTAAGGATTTGTATACACTGACTTCGACATATAAAAATATTGATGTTTTTAATAATCAATTATTGATAAAAAAAAATTTATTCGTAGATATTGAAACTTGACAGCTATTTCGTTTTCATTTCAGGATGAGAAATCGCATGAATCGAGTAGAGGAGGATAGTACCTTTAGAAGACACGCCGCCGCCGTACCGGGTACAAGTGGAACGTCAGATTCGATAACAGAAATTGTATGTTTGTAACTTGCTACTTCAAAAAGATACAGCTATACCTCTAAACGAACGTAAACTTTTAAATATGGACCGACTGAAAAGGTTTTACCAAAGTTTTACCAAGATTGTGTATTGCTAGAAATCATAGACCCTAGAAAGGCAAGATCGATAAATTTGCCTTTACGACAAATATTCATATAATATAAATAATATGTGATTTTTTCCCTGTTAATTTTTATTACATACTTTACAAAACATATATTTGTGTTTTTTTATTAGTCTAGTAAGCTTTAGTAGACTGAATAAATAAAATAACTTTTTTCATAAATCTCTAAACATGGTGCATTACGATCATAAAGGCTCAAGACTGTTTAATCCATCTCAACACTCGCGCTACACTGCATGCATTGTGTATGTGTGGATAGCTGCGCACACATACACAATCTGCCGTCTTTTACCTAAACTCGAGCGCAATAATTTTGTGAAATGGCTCTTAAAGAGATTTAGATCTAAAAATTAAGAGCTAACCTTTGCAATTTAGTGAGACTGCATTGAAAAGCGGAGACAAAACAACTAAAACACTAAATATTTTTTAATTTTAACAAAAGGTGGAAAGAGGTAAGGAAAGCTTGAGAAAAAGAGAAGGGAACCTTGCAGTGGGACAACATAGACTAAAATAATAATATCTGATTAAACAGTTTTGAAAAAAAAAAACAAAGGCAAGTAAAAACTAAAGAGAAGTAGTACTTATTTGAATTTATACATCACGGATTAAATTATTTCTCTAATAGTTAGGATCAATTTACACGTCCGTGCAGATTTGCATACGATTAATCGCATGCTTTTCCGTCAGTCTACATTCCGCATACCAGTTTAGACTAGGGGAGATAACATACTAGACAGGCTTAAAGCTAGACGTGTTAGTCAATTCGATGGCTGTATCCACGGAGTAAGGAAGAAATGGAGACCGATGGGGGAAATACATTTTGACGTATAAATTGGTCAACCGCAAGCGTTCGTAAAACAGTCACATGAAAGATAATTTATAGGACGACGCTGTGTACAGGTATTGCAAACTCGTTGATATTTGTAGTGATCCTTTGAAATTATTAAGTCCAAGTGAAATCTGATTGACATAAGTAAACTTTGTGAACCTTTTAATTAAGTACCTGTCACAGTATGTGTGACGCCTTCAACTGTAGGTAGAAATAACAACTCCATTTCTTCATTATTCTTTGTCATCGGTTTCTATTCGATGCGTATATTACGTCACTGCGAATGTAGCCTGTTTCACCAGTCCGTTATCGGCTTAAGTGTAACCGTTGGGGCAATTCGAGGAAATTCGCAGGCAGTTACAAGAAATCTATTTGAATAGCAGACGCGGCAATTTACTATGGTGAGCATGCAGTGGCTAAATTTAGCTGTGTCGTGTTTATTATTAATAAACTATTTATAATGTTTGAGATTGTTTGTAGTAAGTTTTCTTGGGCTTTCTGAACTTTGGTTTACTCTATCTACATAATATACTTGTGGCGTTTTGTTTATCACATCTTTCGTGTACGACTTGATTCATACAAATTCAACCACAAACGATGGACATAAAAACATCACAATTGAATGGGTTTTAGTGTCCAGACTATCTTACCAGAGTCACTCAACCGCCACATTTTTACAATCCTTTTCTTCACAACTTGGCAGCCATTAAAAGCAGAATTGAATTCCGAATAGATTACACACTGGTGGCAGCCGTATCAGTTATGAAGTGATAGATCAAAGCTCAACGCTAGGCAAAAATAGTGTTAAACCATCAACAGATTTGTTAATAAAGATAAGATGTATAAAACTTTGTAAGTGGAGGACGGAACGTGAGACTATCGCGAGAAATTGAAGGAATTTAAGTCAGGATCGGAGCTGTCTCACAATAAAGGGAATTTTTATTGGACACATCTGGAAACTAAAACAACTAGAAAGTCGCAAGAAAACTTTAGCAATTTGGTAAAACTATTAACCAATAACCGACTTAGACAATGCAAAAACAAACCACTATTTGTAAGTAAAAATGATGGAGACATAATACAAAAAGACATCAATTCAATTCATTAATTCCAAACCAATCAGCACCAGTATTCAAAGCAATACATATCTTATTTAAAACCTTTAATTAAGAACTTGATACGCAGGCAGGCAGTGCCGAAAGTTACGAAACATATCGATCGGTGTCCGATATCCCGCGAGGCCGTACGACTAGCTCAGATATTACGGTCGGTACACTTGGACGTACTTGTAGGGCTGAGGACACAAGTGAAAGAACTTGAGATAAACTTAAACACGTTGCAGTGGTTGAGTTTGTGAAAGATGAAGCAAATATTGGTAAAGAAGCAGGCAACGATGAACCAAGTAAATGATACAACAGAGAAAAAGAAAATAACGTTATCGTACAGACATATATTTTTTGTGGTGAGGAGAAAGAAAATAGGTCCGCAAGGAATAAAATATGGTTGTTTAATTAGAAGTCACGCACTTATCCCCTAGTGTTATTATCGAAATTAAGTACAAAATAATACATAAGTACAGCAAAAGAATCTGCTTTGAACACATTCAAATGATCACAAAGAAAACGGTGCGCACGGCGATATGCCAACATATTATAATGACATAACAATACATGCCAATCAAATAGATGCATTATGTTTCTTCACAAACCCTAAAGTACCAAACGCACAAACCACGCAATTTATCCATAAATCAAGAAACCATTAAAATAGCCCACAGTTGTGAACAAATCTTAAAGCAAAACGTGTTCTGTCTCTACTAAATTTATTAAATAGTATAAGGAAATAATATCGCGCGTGCGTATATACTTGCGAAATATACTCGCTGGCCGCTGCTGCCTTTATAAAGGTGGTCGAATTAACATCGGAGATACCTTTCTACCTTAAGGTAGATACTACGGTAGATAATGTGGGTTTTAGAACAGATAAAGGTTGAACAAATACTAATTGAACGATAATCTCTGAAAAATCCAACGTAAAAAAGCTATATGAAGCTGTTTTATAAGAAGATCCCGGGTAAGACCTAGTTGAGACTCGCACAGACCAGAGAAGAAGAGAAGAAGACCAGAGAAGCATGGCACAAAAAGGGGGAGGCCTATAATCAGCAGTGTGTGGAACAGGGCTGCCGATGATGGTGAAGATGACGAAGCTCTTTTGCCACTGTATTTAGGTCTGTACCTTAAGAGGCCGACAACACCTAAAGCGCGGTCACTGTCGGACTGCATAGAAAAGAAAGAGAAGCGCGATGACACAACGCTGGTAATTTATTGCAAAATATGAAGCAATCATCGATTTACAAAAAAACTATAGATTGTATAAAAAAAATAAAACACTATTATGCTAATATGTTGCTTGTAGAATAATCTGACAAAAAGTCAGAATGATTGCATGTATATTAGTATGGTTTTTAATCGTTATAAGAAATTTGTAGAGGTATCTTCGTGATTTTTTTCTATCATATCAGATTAGTTATATTATGTTTTCAACAAACTATCTACCTAGCATATATCCTTAAGCATATCATATATTTTTCTGATTTTGTTTACTGCAATGGATCATATACTTTAAGGCATTATAAAACTTATAAAAGTTGCGTTTAGGTCCTGTAGTCCCCTTAAACTAGTTCAAAATTGAGAATCAGAGGGGGCTGTCAATCGTGGATCTTTGACGGTTGTAAGGGTCATCAGAAGCCCGAAAGTCTGACAACTAGTCTAACTAAGGGGTATCGTATTACCCAGTAACTGGGTTGTGGTGGTCAGATAGGCAGTCACCACATGCGACTATGGAGTCATTTAGACTGGAAGCCGACCCCGACATAGTTGGGTAAAGGCTAGGCAGATTAAGTACGTTTATTACAAACCCAGACTCAGAGGTGCCATTAGTGTTTAAAAATCTGTTTGGTAATATTTCAATAGGTAGCGTAAAAATAAATTTTATTTCTGCTTTACATTCACATCAAGACAATGCAATAAATATTCAAAAGCCCAAAATAATTTACTAAAACAAAATTTTCCTTTTTTGCGATGCAAAGTTTTGCAATAAAACAGCCTAGGAGGCTGACAAATTGCTAATTTTGTCCCATTAGCAATAAAGAATGACCATTAGGCCAAGATTGATGAATTGGAAGAAAAAGATGATGAACGATGCTAAATTCACAAAACATGACGAAAGCCTACTTACCTACTTAGAAATTGCTTTTGTATATAGTTTCATACACATTACGAATAATAACGTAGCTAGGTCAACTATGTATAACACCTAACTTCAAAGAACAAGGTGACGCCGAAAGCATGGCAAAGTTTTTTTAAACCACATGTCATTTAAAAAATCTTTGGTGTTATGGAAGGCTTAGATAAAGTAATATTGTCGCGACAATATTACTTTATGTAAGCCTTCCATAACACCAAGCTTCACAAAACACCACAAAGAAACGTCAATCGAAAAACCAAGATCTTTATCAAAACATAAATAAGCGTTCAACTAGTCTATCCACTACACGGGCCACAAACCACGGAGGAACTCCCGAAGGTCACATAAAGCTTTAACACTTCATTTCCAAGAGTGCCTCTACCCAACTGCGACCTTCCCGACGTCCCCACAATTGGACATTTGACGATAACGTTTGGAATTTCACGGTCCGAGTTTATTGATCACATTCTACATATCGCGTCGTAAATTAAGCTTATGTTTGGTATGCCACCTGTATGGAAGTATTTATGGAGAGGTACGGTGATGTTCAAATTGGTTTTGTGAGGTATTTAGGGACTACGTATTGCAGGGTAATGGAAATGTATGTGAATGAAACAGTTGATTACTTGTCCAATGATGTCGTGAGAATCGAAGAAACATCTGAAGGACGGCTCAATAATGCCCGTCCTTTTTTTTTTTCTTGGTGGGAATTCATCAAATAACTTCTCTCGCTCTGAGCGGAGCGGGAGGGTGTGTCAGACTCTTACTGACTAAAACCCACCCGTATTCCTTCTGTTGCCTGTGTTGCCAGGGGCCTCGGTAACCCTTTAGTACCTTCCCGCGACCCCGGCAATAATGCCCGTCCTTGTAAACTCAATCAATACAAATAAAGTCGATAAAAATGAATTTCGTATTAATTATATTCTTTCAAGAGAATTTTAAGTCTAAAGCTTTTTTTATTCCCCTAAAAAGGGACTTATAACTAACATTAAAAAACTAGGCCAGATTTCAAGGTTCTTCTTGTGACGGAATCCAATTACTTTTTCCTTATCAAAGTGTCATTTACATGGTCGTAAAGCATCAAATTATCCAGATACCTTTGGGAATGTAAAGATGGGTAAGGGTCCAATAGGAGACCATTATTTCACAGACACTGAACAAAGCAATATGAGATTATTACGGCGACATAATGTGGGTTTGATGTGACCCTGTAAATAGCTGGTAGCTCCTGCTATTTACACTCAAGATATGCTGGGAATAAAGTAGTTGTGGATTTTTTGCGGATTTAAATACTGTTCATAATTTCAAGAAATGCCTATTGTTGGATTATCTTTCCAAAATATAGTTTTTCTCCCCGAAGAAAGCTCGGCCCATATTGAATTTCTTTGTGTGGGGGTGGGGTTGTTAGAGGATAAAAAAGTAATTGATACTATGAAAACCTTCCAAAAGAACATTTTTAGTTGTATTCTAATAATGGAGATAGATGATCTAAATTCTTCTGAACTGTTTATTATTTCAGTTTAGTAATTCAAGATGACTATAATATTATCTGCCTTTAATAATACTAGACAGTAATCATATTTTCACTATATTGTATCAACTTTGACATTTAAAAGTCTTTATTTATTCTAGTTCATTTCGTGTTTAATTAGTCAAAAAACGACACAAATTACTATAAAAACCGTTTCTCAACTAAAAATAGACTCCCCCATGATTTAGATACGACCTCCATAATTTCCCAAGGGGGTCGTATCTAATGGCGTTCTCCAATGGCGGTGCATCGATGGTGAATACTTAATTTGGGGCATTCGTAATTCCCTTAGGTCTAAATTAAGTTAAAGGATCAAATTGCGGAGTGACATGTAGTAGGTCCCTAAACACAGTCTCATTAAATGATCGAAAAGGAAACTAAAATTCTTAAGTTAAAAAGCAAGTTTCCCTTCTGTATTTCACTACACTGCGGCATATATCCACCAGGTCAACTGTGAAAACTCGAATAAGCGTGGAAAATTATTATCCTTACCAAACTCCAGTGCTTCAGTCGTTAACTTCACGCATAGTTCCGAGTTTGAGGTCAAGGCTAACACTAACATGGTAAGTTGAAATGTCCTTAGTTACGGCGCGGCGCCTTTTATGGGATTATAAAATGACAAAATTTTCTTTTGTACTTAAGGTGATGGAGGAAAAAAATGGTCATACTTCTTTTAAAAGGTCTTCATTCTGACGCTTAACGATCGTAAGGAAACGCGTAAATGATATAACAAACGGATTGATTAATTAATATAAGTACAAGGTACCTATGTTCGTTCTTAAATAAAGTGGAGTAAAACTGTCTGTCAAAAAGAAAGAAATAAAATAATTATGTTCCTTTGGCACATGTCATTGTTGTTGTTGTGAAGGCCGCAGGAATCCGCTGGATGCGGGAAGCACAAAACCGGTCGAAGTGGCGGTGCTTGGGGGAGGCCTATGTCCAGCAGTGGACGTCTTTCGGCTGTAATGATGTTGATGATAATGATGACATGTCATTAGAACACACAATAAAAGCACAAAACTTAATCTGCATGGAATAAGGTTTCTTTTTTTTGTGTGATTGAAAATCCATTCCATGTTTGCAGTAAATAGTGGTGATTTTTATTCATTTTTAGGAGACAAATGTGATCAAAATGAAATTGTTTACTAGTGAACTGTTGAAACTATAGAACAATCATAAATAAATAAATAAATGGAACAGGAAACTACAATTTAATATCTACCAAAATGGAGTGATCAAAATGAAACGTTCTGAGCTTGATACGGTTTCAAGGTGTTATCGACCCGTTAAAGGTCACGGCGTAAATGATTCTGACACCATCAGAAAAAGAACACCCCAGTACCTACATAGAAGACAAAAACAACTACAACAAACCGCACGTTTGTGACAAACGATGACAAAATAAACCGGGGAAAAAGCAATGTCAAAGGAAGAATCTTTATCGGCCTTCACTTTTCTGAAACGTTTTCGTCTTGAATAACCTAATCGACACTGCTATTACGTCGTAGGAAAAGTTGGTTTAATTTATTTATAAATAACTGCATACCGCAGGTTGACATTATTTTAATTAAACAATCAGAACAGTTCATCATCTGCCAAGCCTTTTTCGAACTATGATGATGTCGGCGACCAGTCTAACCGGATGTAGCTGAATACTGGTATTCAGGTGCATCCCAGATTATTACCAATCACAACGACTAACTGACAATATTTACTTTAAAAGAGCAGCTCTACAAATCAGACTTTCAGAAACCACAATCTCAATCAGGCTTTCCCATAATTTCACCTCTCCCTCTACCCAATTAGTCAAAAGACCCCCTCACCAACTAAACCATTGTGCAACTACAGCAACTCGCACATTTGACCGGAAGCATGCGGTACATGCAAGCACACGTGCCCATTCGTCACGAGTCACGCTCCACGGGCACATCTGCGTATTTAATCAGCACCAACGTCCATTTAAAAAACACGATAAATACTGTCATGGACGAAAGTGTTATGCCATGGGTCGAAAGCGTACGATAACATTAAGGCGTGATTAGATTTAGTGGAGAAGTTAAAATTGTTTTATTTATAAAATTATTGGGAGGTAAAATCAGCTGTTAGATTTTAAATAGGCTACATAATCAGCCTATAATGTTCCCACTGCTGGGACACAGGCCTCCTCTCTGTGAGAGGGAGTGCGCCGTAATCCCCCACGCGGGCCCAGTGCGGGTTGTTGGATGTCACATGTCTTCGAATGTTTGGTTCTATGACATGCCGGTTTCCTCACGATGTTTTCCTTCACCGTTTTGAGAGCAGTGGTGATGAAATAATTTACACAAATTGGCTGCGATTTACTGAAAATAATACTGAAACCAGCGACACATGTGACGTGGTAACAGAATTTAAAAACATTCTATTTGGTGTTACAATTATTTAATTATAAAAGTGAATTTCAGTAATTTATCGTCGTCGCATTTTATTGATTGACAATTAGACAGAATTTTTAACACAGAAACACACAGACATACATGTGAAGTTCTAAACTGTAAAATAAGTCAGATTTTTCTTCACGTTCAATTTAACTTGATACCGACACAATGGCACTATAGCACCATTGACATAAGTTATGAAAGATTTTGACAAACCGACCGACTTTCATAGGCAATAGTAGCTTGTTCTATTATTCACAAGGGAAATACCTCGCGACGAGATAGAAGGAGATTACAAAATAATCATCATCAGTTAATCATATTTATGAGAGACGGAATGGAAGAATGGATTGTGGATACGAATACTTCATGTTTCAAAAATCAAAAGCCATTTATTCAAACTAGGCTGAGAATCAGCACTTTTCGAACGTCAAAAAACAAACGTTTGAAAACTATGCCAGAATTAACCAAAATCATATAGGAACCTCCTTTAACAGAAATTGTCCACCAATAGACAATTACTGATCACATAAAGTATGATCAGTAATTGTAATGAAAACCGAAACCTTCATCAGGTTTTTATATGAAAACCTTAGTAAGACCAGGGACGATTGCCGGGTGCACCCTGAATCAGCTAGACGGTTTTCGAGAATTTTCTATAATTTTAAGTAAATCTTCCGGTATCAATTAATTGATTATAATCAAACTAATTCCACTATCATTAAATTAACAAACGATATCTGTAATAACATGATATTTTTATTTAAATTAAAAGATAACGCAAATAAAATCGTCGTAGAGGTCAATAACATTTTGAATGTAAAATAATTTGGGTTTCAAAATATCCCTCATTAATTTCATAATAATTAAAACGTAGGTATACTTGTACAAAGCAAGACGCATTGTAAACAATATGTTGCCAATTAATTACTAATGAAGTTAAATTTAGATGCACCTAATAAGCTAATTTCGAAGCATGGAATAATAATAACAAGAGCAGTGGTGTCCCAGTGGTGTCGGCGACGAATTACGAGTTGTAGGTCGTGAGTTCGAACCCAGGCAGGCACTTTACTTTGTGTATTTAATTTCATCACCACTACCCTCAAAACGGTGAAGGAAAACAACGCGAGGGGGAACAGGCCTAGAACCAAAAAATCTAAGACGCTACATTCACCAACCCGCACTGGGCCTGCGTGGTGGCTTATGGCCCTCTCCCTCTCACAGAGATGAGGCCTGTGTCCCAGCAGTGGGAACATTATAGGCTGATCATCACCACTGCTCTCAAAACGGTGAAGGAAAACATCGTGAGGGGGAACCGGCCTAGAACCAAAAAAATCTAAGACATTACATTCACCAACCTGCACGTGGTTGCTTATGGCTCTTCCTCTCACAGTGATGAGGCTTGTGTCCAAGCAGTGGGAACATTCTAAGCTGATTATGTAACCACGGAATATGGAGCAAAACAGCAACAATTCGGCCACGCGTCGCGGTTTAGTGCATGCTGGCGATAAATATGACACATGAGTGTAAATGCAGACGTAATGACTTTAACAGTTCATTCGAATGATCAAAGTTCATTAAATATGCTAACGCGTTGTTTTGGGCGATGGGAATTCGGATGTTACAATTTTGAAAGAATATTTAAATTCCAAACACAGATACACCATTAAGTAAATAATGAATTCCTCAATATTTCTTCATTCGTACAATCATATTCACTGCTATTCATTATCGATATAACTATTTCATGTAAATATGATAATAATCTCTTTAAGTTATTCGTAAAAAAAACACCATTGGTATTGGTAAGGGAATGATTCGCTTTTGGTTTCAAGAACCGACCACATGTCATGATGATTGGTGAAAAAATGTCTGAACACATTGTTATAGGCAGTCCGTACTGAATTTATAACACACACTACATGAAAACAATACTGAAACTTTGCTAAGTAAAGATGACTGGCACATACAGAAAGTAATGACATAATTATTGACAGATAATGAACGAGTCGCTGAGATGATGTATAATTTTATCACCACCAGGAATTAAATTAAAACCAGTAGGTATTTTTAAACTAGCTGAAATTCTCGGAACTGATATAATTAGAAATGATTATAAAAAAATACAATGTTGCTCCGGGTAAACTACCGATTATGCTCATCGTTAGTTACATACATTGAAAGCCAAATGAAACATAAAAGTAGATAATGTTAGGGAATTATAATATTACCTACGAAAGTATAATACCTACGAAAGATAGAACTGTACCTACTGAACTGAACTGTACTGTGCTTTTCGACAATGGCATCAATATGATCGAGTTATTACGAAATCTCAAATTGCCTGTTATCTATCTTTTTTATAGGCTCTAAAAATATAAAAAGAATAACAATTTAACAATCACACGAAGTATTGTTTCTACTTTTACATCTGTTTTCTAGAGGCATTACGCCGACGACGGGTGGGTTACCTTTGCGACTAGAGTCTTCTTTCTTAATCCAATTGTTTGTACAATCCTCTACAACTGTATTGTTAGATACTAGACAAGGGAATTCTACTAAAGGAGTTAGTTTTATCAAGTGTTTACTCGTTGGAGTTTGTCTCTCTGAATTGCAAGACTTGATCTTTATCAAATGATGATGAGTGACAAATTGCTTATGATCAACAACAATCAACAGAATTACCCATTTCCTTTAGGCGATTATAGAGCTGCGCAGTTTTACTATAATAGTATATTTTAGTAGATTGCTACCTATTCTACTCCGTTCAGGTTTAATAATAAAGATCAATAAATTTCTTGCTTCAATTCAAACGTCGTAAATCATTCTCTAAAGCTCGAAGCTAATTAGGCCATATTTCCAAATGGTCAAAGGCAATCTAAACTAAACCCAGGAAACACTAATTAATTTAAATAAAAACTCAATACAGCCAAATCCATAATTTTAGTCCAGAAAAAAAAATTGGAACATAGTTTTGTAGTAATAAATCAAATACAAAGCCGGCAAGGAAAGCTACCTCCATAAATGGCAACGAACTATCGTGGTAGACAAAAACCTATAGGGCGACCTACAAAAGGTATTTGAACCTTACTGGTATTAGAACAAGGTGTATATTAGTTTGATGATAAAAATTCGAGCACACGATAGTAGCATGAGCACCAGTCAGCCTTGGTACACTCACTTTTGTATATAACTATTTTATTTATTATGAATGCTGATTTGTAGAACGGCAACATTATTTGTGCAGTTAATACAACCTTTGATAATAAAGACAAAGAGTTGAAAATTGCTAATTCAGACAGCTTAATTGTAAATATGTAGGCCAATATTGATTGACATTTTAAAATCGAGCTAGGCAACTATTTTGTTGTGTTAGATTCTTTTGTTTTACTCGATCATTGAGTTAATAACCATCAATTTGAAGCTGTTATGGTATTTGTAATATAACGTTATTGTAAACTTAGTTGTCAAGTTAAAAAATAAAATGTTTCCTACAATCGTATCGTTTTATGGTCGCTGACTAAGTTCTTGGCTATCCTTCCCTGAGGCTGCTGCAGTTTTGAGACTTTTGAATATAGTTCTTGGATTAACCGCATCGTCAACTTAGATAATGGATATTGAGAACAAAAATACAGCTATTTCAAACCTAGTGTCATATCATATCACTGGAACGAAGAAGAACACGCTATATGCTTAAATCGATTAGTAGGATTTAATCCAATATTGCACTTTATCCAGAAGTGTGTTCAATTCATGATTATCGTCAACCCATTAGTTTTGATGATTAAGAACCTGGCAGCACTTGAAGGAGAAGCCTTTAATATGAAAAAGAAAAACAAATTCATGTCACAACTCTATTGAACTTAATAAAATTACGGCATGAATGTACAACGTACAATTGAAAATATTGTTTCAATATCGGTTATAATGATAACATTGTTTAAAATCACTTTGTTTAATACATCTTTTGTTACAATAACACGGTTTAAAACATATTTACTAAGACTCCTCACTGATTTATTGGAAACATTTCAAAATCACGAGATTTCTGTGCTATGTAGGTACATAATATATATCAGGGTTCTTACTGATGCATATTTTTTTCATATCAGCGGATGCTGATGCTGATGCTGATGTTTTAACATAGACATCAGCGGATGCTGATGAAGTGCTGATTTTAATTATTTTCTTTAAAAAAGCAGTGACCATTATGAATTTATACCTAAAAGTTGCACAGTTTTCCTTGGTATTGCACACTTGGTGTTGCACAGTTTTCCTTGATTCACTAATTTAAAATACGATCATATTCCACTTCTCAACGGAGGCGGCATTATTTTTATCACACAACAGTTTACAAAAGAACAATGACTTTCACGCGCAATGACGTATTATAACGTAATGAGACAAGTTTGCGTTTGTTTACAATCGCAATCACCGCGGTCGTCCTCTGGATTGGTCAAAACTCGCAAGCGAACACAACTCGTGCTACAAGCCCCGCCCCCTTTGCGATCATGTCACGACTCGAACTTCAGCATTAATAATCAGCATCGATCAATGCGGATGCTGATGCTGATGCTGATGTTGAAATTGATGCTGAAGTTCTGCGGATGCGGATGCTGATGCTGATGTTGGCAACAACCCTGATAGTACATAATAGGACACAGGCCTCCTCAAACAGAGATGTTTGAGGGAGTGGGCCGTAATCTACCACGCGGGCCCTATATATCTAAGTTAAATATGAAACAAATAAACCGTCTGGAATAATTGCTCTAAATTACGGTGCAAACTGCACCAATATCTCTAGTTTAGAAGAACTAAGCACACACAGACATGAAAAGCGACTCTGTTTTACACTATTTACTTATCAAAATCAAAATCAAAATCAAAAGTCATTTATTCAAACTAGGCTGAGAATCAGCACTTTTCGAACGTCAAAATTACATAAGATTACGTATATATGATATACATATTATTACATATATATGACGGCGGCGCAGCAAGTAACGCCGCCACGTGTTTACACGACTGCCCAAAAAAAGGAGTGTTATGTTACAAAGTTACTGTAATCACCGAAAAGGTCGAATAAGAGTAACACTGGCTGGTGACAGTCACTCTAGCAGAGTGTCGAATTTATGGCTGTCTGCTGATGATAGAAGATCCGCTAGGAATAATACCTAGTGTTCTGTGGATGTTAGGCCAGCCGACTGAATTGTGAATGAATATAATGTTTCCTTGAAGTTTTGGGTCAGATTTGGTTAAACCAAATTGTTAATGCAATTCGTTGTTATTTTCTTGGTTTTTCCTGTTCAGTTTACTTTCAAGTAGAAGCATTTCTGTGTTCATAAAAACGCAGTTTCTTTTTAGTAGTTTAGGGGTTCGTCAAGGTGTCACTTGATAATGTGAGAATTAGAATTAGTTTGCATAGATTCCGATATGATATGAAATGCTAGTGAAAATCCCTTTAGATTATACTAACTCACTAAAGAAATGAACGTCATGCCAAAAGGATTCCAATTAAAACCACAAACTCCATAAAATCAAACAAACTGCCAACATATAATAAACAACATACAACAAAGAAGAATATCAAGATCGAAAGAATTCGCTTAAACAATAATTGTACCACATTAGCTTATCACTTATCAGCGAATCGTTGAAGCGATTATGTTGCGACATGTCGCAGAGTCGTTCAAGCGATTATTTTGCGAGAAGTCGCCACCACGACTACTCGGAAAATAATCGCTTGATCGCCTCGCCAGATCCACGAGGCAATTATACGCTCGTGCGTAAGACAGCGGTTGCTATAATCGCATATTAATGGCATTAGTTTCTAGGAATATGTACAAAGAGATTAATTGGTCCAGTTCTGGAGAAATATGTCTTGTGTACGTAAATAACACCGCACGTGATGGCGTGGGTAAAGTTCGAATTTTCAACAATATTACCAAGTTGGCTCCGAAAATAAGTCAAGCGTAATGTCGCTTTTATTGATTCGTCTATGAATCACAACCAAATGTCCAATTTCTGGAACAAGAAAACACGGAAACCGATCACCGACATCGAAAGACGAAGATTTAGGGGACTATAGCTGGATGACACACACAATTGGTATTTAAGTCCGTAGTCTATAAACAAACAGTTCATCATAATCAGCCTATAATGTTCCCACTGTTGGGCTTCCTCTCGGTGAGAGGGAGTGGGGCGTAATCTACCACGCGGGCCCAGTGCGGGTTGGTAGATGTCACATGTCTTCGAAGTTTTGGTTCTAGGACATGCCGGTTTCCTCACGATGCTTTCCTTCACCGTTTTGAGAGCTGTGGTGATGAAATAATTTACACAAAGTAAAGCGCCTGTCTTGGTTCGAACCTACGACCTACAACTCGTAAGTCGAGGCTGGTACCACTGGGCCACCACTACTCTTACGGTAACAAATGGTTAGATAAGAAAAAAGAAAGAGATGGAAGAAAAAGAGGACTACCTGTCTCGGTTGCCTACTTTAAGAAACACTATTACGAGAGCAAGACTGTTCCATATGTATACTTTCTAACTGGATTCAGGTCCAATTGAAAGTTTACATAATTTCATAAACAAAGTCGTGCGTCTCTAAACAAAACCCGATCAACGCCGAGTGTATGCGAACATTGGAGAGAAGAGATAGAAGGCTCGTTTCCTTCAAAAAAAAGGGCAAATAAAAATATGAAATATCTAAAAATAGCTAAGGTTGTTTAAATGCTTGTTATCAAGGTATGTCTGTAAGATGCGCCTATTGTACACCCAAGTCTTTTTAACAACTTTTGAGATATTTCTTACCTATGTGATAGCATTCATCTTAAATCAGTGAGCAGTGCAAATGCTAACAACGGATATGTTTTGACCTATCAAATTAGTCTATCTTCATAGGAAGAAGATTGCTTCCTATCTTCCAATCAAAGGGCGATTGCGTGACGTCTAAACGGGACAGTAGGTTATAGAAGGTTTGTGATCTTTCCCAAGATTTAACCTACTCAATGCATTAGGGTTACCCATTCGAAGGAAACCCTGTCATATATTCTACTTTGGTGAACCCACACAACATGCAGATGATCCCACACAAGAACCAGGTGGAACTGTGGCGGTTGATTAAGAAGATGACGAAGTAGAAAAAAGTTTTTTTTTTATTAAGACTTCTAAAGGCACATTACTGAATTGTATCTATACAAATAAATAAAATTGAAGTGTCTGTTTGTAATGTCAAAATAACAGCTTTTTTACTAAACGCATAAGAAAGCATACACGATTCTTAAAAAAAAACAGATTTTTTATTTTTTGTCTGTCGGTCTCTCTGTCTGTCTGTTTGTTCCGGCTAATCTCCGAAACGGCTAGACCGATTTTGACAGGACTTTCACTGGCAGATAGCTGGTGTTATAAGGAGTAACTTTATTTTAGAAAACACAACGCGGGCGCAGATACGGGCAGCAGGTAGTTTAACATAAAAAAGACGGTAATTTTCGGTGATTTTAACCCTATTTATTGTGATATTTGCTACAGTTCTTATGTAAGAAAAAGAGATTTATTTGTCACAGAAACACGTGGATATAAAAAGTTATGGTAAATCAAATAAATAATAAAACAAAACAGATTGGAAACAAAACAGATTTGTAGAATGATCCTTTTCTACTTCTCCATATAGTGGTAATACAGTGTCCGAGCGTTGCGTCAGCGCAGCGCAGTGAAAGTTAGGCGACAGCTGATTGGTGCGCGTACTTATTATCTACCTCTAGGTACTTGTGGCCGGCCCTTCGCGCTACTTGGTCACCCTTTAGTAATACTCATAGTAAATGTTGCTGTTTTTGTTTGGCGGCCTTGGTTGTTATGATTTATGTAGCAGTGTGGCTTTTGAGTTGTTTGTAAGGCGTTTTAGTTATCTTTGTTGAATGTAAACCTGAACTAAGCGGGCCTTATCCTATTCCTATTGCTATTTCTTCCCGTGTGTGTCGTAAAACGCGACTAAGGGACTTACTAGAGAATGGGCAGCAACGTTCTCTATGCATTTTAACACCAGACTGCGATGTTTAACCCGCCTGCCAAGTGTGGCGATTATGGCAACTCCTTTGGGGGAAGCCTATGTCCAGCAGTGGACGTCTTTGGGCTGAAATGATGATGAAGTGGGCCTTAATAGAAGGCTAAAATTGACACACACGGCAATGGAGAGGGATATGCTTGGAGTTTCCATACTTGTCCGAATCAGAAATGAAAAGTTTTGCAGGCAAACCAAGGTAACCGACATAGCCCGAAAAATTGCCAAACTTAAGTGGCAGTGGGCAAGGCTCATTGCTTGCACAAAAGATGGCTGATAGGGTGATTTTGGAGTGGCCACCGCGTACCGGAACGACGTAGCATTGGAAAGCCTCCTACAAGGTGAACTTGTGAAGGCCGCAGGAATCTGCTGAATGCGGGAAGCACAGAACCGGTCAAATTGGCGGTGGTTGGAGTAGACCTATGTCCTGCAGTGGGCGTCTTTTGGCTGAAATGATGAAACCTAAGCTACGGCGCATTCTGGCTACGGCACTTGGACATTATCACATGGTACGATGGATAGAACTGTTATATTAATCAATTGGCAGACCTTTCCAAAAGTGGCCCCAGGACCAACGTGTAACCACCTTTTTATGTACTTGTACATAATATGATATATTAAGTGTTAGCTTAGATAATGTATTTAAGTATATTCATATATATATTAGTCTTTATTATTTTGTTGTGATTAGTTTTAGTGTATCAGTACACTAAAAATTAAGCTAAACATGACTATTTCACTTCGGTGTCTTCGTCAATCAGCGCGTCCTTTGACGCATAGGCCTCCCCCAGGCTCCTCCATTTGCAACGGTCTCGTGTGTCTCTAGCCCACAGAGCACCAGCTGTCTCCACTATGTCGTCGTCCCAACGTTTGCATTGTCTTCCTCTACTCCTTTTCGATCCACCTCATTTTCCGTTCCGTCACAGCTTTAGACCACTTATTGTTCCTATCATATAGCTGTCAAGCAGCCCATCCTCATTTCAGTCTTTTTGTGCGGGAGGCTTTAGTTTAGTAATTTCCTCAGATCTTTACCTCTCTTTTTTTCTTTTATTTTGAAGTTCAGCAGGCTGCGTTCCATGCCTCTTCGGCAAGACGTAATTTTCTGCAGAGTTTTTTGAGTCAATGCTCATATTGTTTGACAGCCGTATGTGAGGCGTGGAAGAATGCATGTATTAAAAAATTTTCTTTTGGAAGATATAGGATATTAGGCATTTTTCATTACTTCTTTGAGTGACCAGTACCTGTTTCATGTGCTGGTTATACGTCTTTCTATTTCTTGTTCCATTTGCCAGGTGAACGAAATCAGTCGTCCAAGATATACGAGTTCACATAGACTATACTTTTTCCGTGTATACTGATGGTCTTTTCAATGCTGTTTGTCATCAGTTTTGTTTTCTCCTTGTTCATTGAGAGTCCCATTTTAATGCTCACTTCTGCAAGCTCTTGCAACATGTTCTGTAGTGTAAGATGATTATCAGAAATTAAAACCAATTCATCTGCGTCGGTGGTTTAGTAATCTTCAATTAATATTGATGCCGTATTTTTACCAGTCCATGCTTCTAAAAACCTATTTCAAGACTGCCGCGAAGATCTTCGGGGATAAGGAGTCGCCTTGTCTTACTCCTCTAATAATCGGAAATCGTATATAAGTATATTTCACTGTAAATATGTAAGTCAATTAATTGAAAAGACCTAGATGGAATCCAATTATTGATAGTTATATCGTTTTTTGGACCATCTCTTTGACTGATATACCAAAGGGCGTGCCCAGCCTCTTATCATTCATATAGGAACGCTGTCAAACAAACTCCTATTTAATAAAATCAACCACTTAAATCTCGGAAGGAACGTGTTCTACGCTACGCGTATGAGTCGTCTTGCCCGTCCAATTACCAAACCGGTACCCGTACTGTTACAGGTGTCTTAGGACCGGCTCCGTAGTCATCAACCTGCATCTCCGCTTTGTGACAACTCTGACTTCACATAGGTAATAATAAAGATAGGTTAAAGACATTTAATATCTGGTAGTTAAAGCAGATATACCCCGTGTATTTTTTACTTATTTATCGTAGGGTAAAGTGTTATTAACTTTTTCTATCAGGGATTTGTTAGCGGCAACACGGGGTCTGGATGTGTACTCGGTAAGTGGTAATAAATAGGCTTGACTCGTAGGTACACCGACTTAAACACTATACCCTAGGAAGAAAGAAAGAAAAAAAATAAAAAAATACGTTTATTTAAAGTTAAAAATTTTACGGTAAACACGACGCAAAGAAGGAACAAAAATACAAAAAAGAAACAATTTGGGGGAAAATATGCGTCACATCTACGAAAAACGGCCAACGCTCAGCATAATGCTGCGACCCTATGCGAGACAGAGCCCCAGCGCTAGTTTTCAGCGACAGCCGGCGATGACGTGATGACGTCGACCGGTGCAGCACACAGTGAGATTGTAATAAGAAAAAAATAAAATAAATACAAATATTTAAAATGGCAACATTTCGTACCGCCGGGAACGACCTCCTCCTCGGGGTCTACCTCTTTCGGGAAGACAGGCGTAATGAAGCTATAAGCGTACGAAGATGATTATCTAGCTGATTCCAATCTGATGGTAAAAATAACAGTTATCAAAATCGTGTATTGTAGAAGAACATTAATAAATTACATTATAAATACATATAGAACAAAGAATGACGCTGTTATTTAAAACTAGGTGCTACCCGCGGCTTCGCCTGCATGGTGTTTTTTGAAGAATAAGAATATCAGCGATCTGCCAGTGAAAGTCACGTCAAAATCAATCCAGCCATTTCGGAGGTTAGCCGGACCAAACAGACAGACATGTTTTTTTTTTGTTCTTAGGACCGTATATACATTATAATATGCATTCAGTAAAACGCTGTTATTTTGACATTACAAAAAGACACTTAATTTTTTTTTATAGATTGAATATTAAATTAACAATTTCAATTGCCTATACAATACACTAGTTATTAATTGTTTCTCGGAAACACAAAATTCCCAATTGACGTATATTTTCTGTGAATTACAACTATCGACTAATTAGCGTAGGTATTTGTTGGAAATGATGGTCGGCATTTTTTATGATTAATAAATAAATGAATACCTGTTTAGGTTATGTAGATAAGCGGGATAAGGTATTTTGCGGTCGACAGCGCGACCATGTTTTACATGATAACTTATCGTTTGGTGAATGTCATCACAGACAGAAATCTCACATGCACAAACACACCCGGAAAATTCAAAGCTAACCCACTGTGCTAATGAAGCCCTAAGCAACCTAAGTCCCAATTAGCAAACGATATAGTAAATTTACTTGACTGTACTTAACATTTCACGCCTGTAGGTGTTCCTCTAAAGGAAAGGCAGAGTTCTATAGTAAACTCACATTTGACCTGTAATGATTAAGTCCCAAGTAATAGAAGTCGAGCCTAATGTTATCCTCTGTCTCTAACTGAACAGACAGCTGTGCTGCTGGGGAGTTTGTTGACCACTTCTTCTTCCCAGCTAAAGCACTAGGAAGTGGTGAAGGGTGGGCGTTTTGGGGGACTGTCTTATGTAATTTTGACGTTCGAAAAGTGCTGATTCTCAGCCTAGTTTGAATAAATGACTTTTGATTTGATTTGATTTATCAACCGGGAACATAATCCAGATTCCGGACTGCTGCTAACAATTAATAATGCAAAAAACCTCACAACGCTTTACCTGACTAAATAATCTAATCCAGGATAACATGCTCAGCATTCGTGCTATTGAACAATAAGATCAGTGGACATGTATTTATACTTGCAAAAGCAAAAAATAAACCTACCAAAACAGTAAACAGTGAAGTGTTAAGTGATAAAATTGTTAAGAAAAAGCTAGATGAATATGAATGGGCCCAGTTAATAACAATAACGTGTCCGGTATTATTGTATCAGACGATGTGTAGTGTATTTGATCGCATATACAAGGAAAGTACAATTAAAATTAGCACAGATAATAAGAAAGTAATAAGACAGCCATGGATAAATAGGTATCTATATACAATGTTATTGCGAAGGGATTATTTGTTTAGAGTTTGGAAAGCAGATCCGAAGAGTATGAACAAGCGTTTAGATTATACAAAGTATAGAAATAAAGTAAATAAATTAACAAATATGGCAAAAAATAAATATAGACAGGGACAAATAAGAAAATGTAATGGAGATTTTAGGAAAATATGGACAAATATAAACATATGGTTGGGTCGAAGCAAAAATAGCCTGGACGATGTTATTTTAAAGCATTTAGGAAAAACGGATTGTATAGAACAGATTTGTACAAACTTCTCTAAAACGTTTACGGAGGAAATAAAGGAAATTAAACATGTATGTAATTTGAAGTTTTTAGATAGAAATAAATATATAAAACCGAGTGAGGTAAGCTATAGATACAATAAGGTGACCTCGTCAGAGGTAGAAAAGGTCATAAGAACATTATCCTGTGAAAAAGCACCCGGTTCGGATGGAATGCGGGTGCAAGACATTATATATTTATGTAAGCAAATAAGTCCTGTTCTAGCTGCATTTGTGAATATTTCTGTATCTAGCGGTATTTATCCAGACCAGCTAAAAAATGCAATTATACGTCCTATATACAAATCAGGAAGTCATTTAGAATATGGTAATTATAGGCCTATCGCAATATTATCTGTTATAGATAAAATAACCGAAAAAATTATAATAGGACAGATTAGCGCGTTCTTAGAACAACACAACATATTATGTGACACTCAGCACGGTTTCCGGAGAGGGCGCAACACTGTCTCTGCCTTGTTAGGATTTTCAGATTATATTAATGACTGTTTAGATTCTGGTAAACAAATTATAGCTCTATTCATTGATTATAAAAAAGCGTTTGACACTTTAGACCATGAGATCTAAAGTGTCAAACGCGATTACAGGCAATGGACGAATGCGGGATACGCGGCCCCATTAATGATTGGTTTAAAAACTACCTCACTAATAGGAAAATAAGCACAATTATATCCCGGGTGGCTGGGAAAGAGGCGGATGTCGAATTGGGTGTGCCTACTGGATCGGTGTACGGCCCCGTAGGATATATAATGCATGTGACCAGTGTATCAAATGTCGTACGTAATTGTGAGGTGTTCATGTACGCTGACGATATGTGTCTTGTTTACGCCTCCAAAGATATAGCAGAGGTACAAAAGTGTATTCAAGGTGACTTTGAAAATATTAACAAATGGGCACACGACAATGGAATTTTATTGAATCTGTCAAAAACTAAATGTATGCATTTACACTCGCCATATAATCGAAATGCTAAATCTGTCAATAATGAGTATCTCACAGTTATAGGGCATACATACGAATGTTTGCATAGAAATAAATGTAATTGTAACTGTACAAAATTAGAGTACGTAGATAAATTTAAATATTTAGGCCTAACAATAGATAAGAATTTTAACTGGAAATTACACGTAAATGACATTTGCAATAGGCTAAGAACGGTGCTAAGTAAGTTTTACCAATTAAAAAATGTATTGAACAAACAGACGTTAAGAATTGTGTATTTTGCAATTGCCGATTCGCTGTTAAGGCGCTGACAAGACCCAATTGACCAAAATGGGCTTCTCTTAAGAAAGAAAATTTCCAAATCTGTATAGTTTGTGGTAGCGGAAAAAATATATGTTAATTTTTAACATATTTCCCAGAACTTGGTTGTTATCAAAACACGTTTTGAAAAAAAAATCTCGATACAAACTAAGGTTAAACTAACCTCTTACCTTGAGTTCTAATCCAAAATATCTGTATTAAATATCAACATACGTTACGTATTTAATTAATAACAAGTACGTCTCATTTGAATGCAGAACTTGGTTGTGTTTTATTTTCGATTACTCAATTCAATTCTGAGTAAATAGATAATTGCTTCATATTTTGCAATAAATTACAAGCGTTGTGTCGTCGCGCTTCTCTTTCTTTTCTATGCAATCTGACAGTGACCGCGGTTTAGGTGTTGTCAGCGTCTTAAGTTATGGACTCCTTGTGTACGGGCGAACCTTTATTACATATTTAAGAGATGTTAAAGACATACAAATAAGACTGATAAAGTTTCTAGTCAGTAAAAATGTTAAAGATAAATGCAACAAAGAGTATGATAAGCTATTTCCCATCTGTAAAGTTTTACCCGTAGATAAAAAACTAGATTATTTGGTAGGTCTGGAATATTATTATAATGAGGAGTATAAAGTTAATGTTAAAAACAAGTACAACACACGTAGGGTTAGAGAAAATAAATTGGTTCAACCACAGATAACAAATTATTATGGTAAGAGAACATCTAAGTATTTGGTACCTAAAGTATTTAACAAATTAGATTTATTAAGAGAAAAAGTAAAAATTAGTAAAGGATCACTTAAGAATAAATTAAAAAACAGTATACAAGATAGCAAATAGAAGTAAAAACATTGTTAATATATAAGTAGTTGCTATGTGCGTAAGGTGGTGCATTGTTATGTAAAAGAGCGCCTCTCGCCATCAAACGTAAAAGTTTGGCGAGTTTAGATTTATGTAACACCTCTGTAATATAATGTCATTTAATAAATAAATTAAAAAAAAAAAAATAAGTAGGAGGTACAAAACATTGTATTATGAAACTCTGTCATATAAAATTTGTGCGTATCATCACTGTCACAAATGCAATCTATACAAATAAATAAAATTGAAGTGTCTGTTTGAACAAAAATCAATGTTTATAATTTTGTATGTCTGTCTGTCTGTTTGTTCCGGCTCCTTAAGTGCTGAGTTTAGCTACACGATTACTAACAAATGCTTGTACTGACTGGACAGGTCCACTGAAATTTGTGTGGTTCTTTCCTCAAAAGACCATTTCAGACTGGATCTACATTGTCCTCACATGATCTGACCAATATTATGTCTGGCCTTTAAGAGACTTTGACTCCACAGTCCCCATTTCTTCTCAGGGGTACGATAGTCAGATAGGAAATGTCGACTCCATCTAGCTTATTTTTTATATATTTTTTTTAATATGACGTGTAAAAGTGATTCCGATATCCTACTTACGGAATAAACAATTTCGTTTCATTTCATAATCTCCGAAACGGCTGGACCGATTTGGACAGGACTTTCACTGGCAGATAGCTAATGTTATAAGGAGTAACTTAGGCTACTTTTATTTTAGACAAAGCCACGCGGGCGAAGCCGCGGGTAGCAACTAGTTAATAATAAGTGTGCGGAACCAATCACGTTACCGGACATTGGTTGCTTTGCTGATTGATTGTTGAACCGGATTACTTTAGGTTTAAATGGTGACCTAGTGGGTCGGTTTCATCTGCTATTTAGCTGGCACCCTAAGGCACAGAGGATGTATAACGGTAAAAGGTTCTTTAGGCGCGCGTCCAAAATCAAAAGTCATTTATTCAAACTAGGCTGAGAATCAGCACTTTTCGAAAGTCAAAGTTACATAAGACAGTCCCCCAAAAACGCCCGCCCTTCACAATACAATGAGGCTTTTAATAAAAATCCACTTTGACAAGAGGTCTTCCATTTTGACAATGAATAAAAAATATATGAAGACGTTCATCATTCAGTAATGACTAAAGAAAATATAGGGCTTTGAAACTTGACAGGTCCTGACCAGACATCTCAGTACTGCCCGAAAACCCTCACTTCTGTGACAACTTCACAAATGTTTGCCCACAAAGCCCCCTGTCAATGTCATAAAGGCGCGAAAAGATGTTTGTAGCACTCTACCAACAAATAAGATCTCTGAGGGTAAATCGCTTCCATATTATTATACCGCAAACACAGCAGTTTAGGGAAATATTTTATTTTATTTCCTCCGAGACTCCCCAGGAGTATCAATAGCAAGCTCAGGAGTTGCATTGTTACATTCTATTTGGGGTCATAGAGCTGGTCCTTAATGCTGAGGATGGACTCGAATGACAGATAGGATAGGTAGGAGATGAGTACTGAGATGACGGATAATAGATATATGTATGGAAGAAAGACATAGACACCTATGCTGCCCGACTCCAAATAAATTTTAGAGAGAGAGACTGGGAAGACCAAAAACCTGTATCAGTTTTTGTTTTATAAAGGACCATTTCATGAGCAGTGGTGGCCCAGTGGTAACGGCCGCAACTTACGAGTTGTAGGTCGTAGGTTCGAACCCAGGCAAGCGCTTTACTTTGTGTAAATTATTTCATCACCATTGCTCTTAAAAGGGTGAAGGAAAACATCGTGAGGAAACCGGCATGTCTTAGAACCAAAACATTCGAAGACATGTGAAATCTACCAACCCGCACTGGGCCCGCGTGGTGGATTACGGCACACTCCCTCTCACAGAGAAGAGGCTTGTGTCCCAGCAGTGGAAACATTATAGGCTAATTATTTGTTTCATTATCCTTCTAATCCTTATTATAAGGAGAAACTTGTAATAAGCCTTGAGTCACAGCACTATGCTGAGCGATGGCCGTTTTGCGTGGATGTGACGCATATTCTCCCCCAAATTGTTTCTTTTTTGTATTTGTGTTCTTTCTTTGCGTCATGTTTACCGCAAATAAACATATTTTCTTTCTAATTCTGCTATAAACTGTAACAATTCTATGTTTTTCGTTTTCCGAATAAAATACAATAAACTCTACATATTGTATGTATACCAATAATATCTACCGCTACAATAACCACTTTCAAGATCATACTAAAAATACAGCTATCAAGGAATGACCGGGCGATAGTATGCGTGTTGGAATCGATTAACCGTACGCAACGTGCGTTCAAATACGATAATTAATAATTTTCTACACTGACCGTATTCAATTTATGGACTTTAATTTTAAAACAATCTGGTACCTATTCGTTTGTGTGTACCTGAGTATTTTAAAATTACTATAAAGACGAGACGTAGACGTAGACGTAGTCTATATTATAAATTAAAGTTGCTTTTCGTGTGTCTGTGTGACCGCATTTTCTTCTAAACTACGCAACAGATTTTGATGCGGTGTTCAACATCATTTTGAGAATTTATTCCGGAAAGTTTATGTGTACAATACATTAATATTTAACTTATATATAATAAAGAAATCTTAATGTTTTTTCAAGTTATAAAAGCCGTGCGAAACAGGGGCGGGTTGCTAGTGATGTATAAATCTGAATTAAATAAACTCCGTGTATTTATAGGGCGTTAAAATAATGCAGTTGGCACCTCTGGGGTATTATGTGATTATGGCATCGAACGGTATACGAGAAATCATTCGCTGTCCGATCTTTGTTTGGTCTTCAGTGGTAGACTTGCCTCTAAAACATGAATATCTTCAATTTTATATATACATACAGACATAAACTCACGTCTTCTTCCCATGGGGGTAGGCAGAAACTATAGAACGCCACCTGCTACGCTCCTTACACACTCCGTTTGCTTCGTCTACGTTCATACATCTGGTCATACATGCACGCTGGTTGCGAGTACTACGCACCTGGCCTTTCTGAAGAAATCACCAATGAGGTCAATATGTCTTCCTAGGGCGTCCTCAATATACCAAAAGATAAATGGTATATAATTATAAGTAGAATAAGTTCGACAGATTATTCAAAATGAACAATTAAAATTAAAATGACAGACTTTAAAATTCTTGGTAGGATCATTTTAAGTTTTCAAGCTTCATTGTTTTCTTCTTTTGTTATTGATGTGCAATCAACCACTACAGTGATGTTATTTTACGTTAGTTTCTCGTACAACAACTCATGAATATTTAAAATAACTGCTAAGCGTCCAAACCAAAGACCAAAGTCTCCGCAATATCATGGAAAATAACTGTACCATGTAACTAAAGGGGTTTAGGAAGGATGTACACTTACCTTAAAATAGTTCAAGTCTTAAACCAACTCATGCATCTAAGAAGCAGAAACAAAACATTACACTGAAAAATACACCACATTTAGAACTACAAACACATCAATAATATCACCAGCAACCTGTTTACATAAACAGTACCAACCACCTACATATTCGTCACAAAATATTCAATAGGTGTTCCAAAACGTAGGAGATAAGATATGACACCTACGCCAACATCCTGCCTTACTGGCTCACTCATATTGATGACAAATTGATATTCTATATGTGTGGAATATATGTGGGTAGAAGTAGGTTTCACGGATTTTGATAAAGAGGTCGAAGGGATTATTAATCCTATAGTCTCTAGTACTAAAATCAAAACTGATATACCTATTATTTTATATGAGGAGGTAGGAGGTAGGAGGTAGTTGGTGAAAGGACCACCATATTCTAAGCGAGGGTGACGTTAAACCTTCCTTTGCAAATCCTTTGCAAATACTAGTGAATTCTACGAAGTAGACTTCACTGATTTTGATAAAGAGGTCGAAGGGATTATTAATCCTATAGTCTCTAGTATTAAAATCAAAACTGATATAGCTATTAATTTATATGAGGAGGTAGCAGGTAGGAGGTAGTTGGTGAAAGGACCACCACATTCTAAGCGAAGTTGACATGAAACCTTCCTTTGCATATCTTACTGATGGATTCTACGTTAGAACTGATTTCCTAGTTCTAAGAAATCAATTGAACCCCTTACCGTAGCTATACACATGTACACCTACTCAATACCTGATGTTGCCCTTTATTTATGTGTCATGTATTGTGTACATCTTTTGTTGGAGATGCTAAATAAATAAATAAACATAACATCACGCTTGTATTTCCCGAAGGGTAAGGCAGGGGTGTACCTCTACCTCTAGTACATTTCTCTAGTTATGCTTAACCTATTGACCGCCACGTCAAAAAAGCAAAGACGTGCCCTCGACGCCAAGCTACGAATTATTCTTTAAAATCTGTCATGTAGTCGTGACCGTAGCGTGCTGGGCACATTTTGCTCTGTCATCTATACATGACTGTGGCAGTCAAAAGGTTAAGCAGTAGCAGTTGTGTAGTTATGTTCATGTACCCTTGCCATCTACAATTTTAAATGGCAATTTCGCAAACATTATTACCTACCACGTTCGAAAATTCATTCGATTCGTGAGCGGATCGACTATAAAAACAAATGAGGATCAGTCAAGTTAAGAGAAGGGCACCAAATTCTAATCCAGAATCTGCGTGACTAATCAGTCAGATTCTAAACCTGATAGCGACCTTGAGAATCAATTACAAAACCTTTCAGAGCAGCCTCTATCAATCAGACATTTAATTATAATATAGAACACAGCCCAAATAGATCTAAACATACACAAGTGGCACCGTACTACCTCAAGTATTGATTTAGCTAACCCTTATCAACCATATTAGCACTTTACACCTACGCATTTCAAACGATATACACGCACTAACTCTGTATAACACTTTTGTTATCAGACTCTTATCTAGACAAGTAGACACACAGTTTTAGGTTCAGAAGTATTGGACCAGACATGAACTTGACGGGTCTTGTGACACATTTGTCAAAGGTTTTTGTAGGTGATCTGTTGAATATCGACTTAAATGGGTCATGTTTAACATCTATCTTCAGAAGAGGTTTGGTTATAAATTCCTATTTCACCACATAATTGATATAATTTCATCAGTCTGACGTAAGATTTGGAATTGCTTTCAGTCTGTCTACATTAATTATGTTAGTCTTTGTAAGTGACGTACAAATATTAAATCATTATGGTTGCCTAGACGGTATCTGTATCTGTCGTACTGATTTTTTCATAAACACCTTAACTGACAATGAGATGGCATAGAGGATATTTGGAAAGACAGTGGTGATCAAAAGATAAATGGTATTAAAATGATCGAAAGACTAAAGCAACCGCAAAACAATTACAACACACTAAAATATCAGAACTAGAACAGAACCTTTCTCAAAACTAAAACTAAATAATAGCAAAACAAACAAAACCGTGAAAAACATCAAGCAAATTGACACCGGAAGAATCTGAAAGGCGTATCACAGTCGCGTGTCAAACAAGTCTTTAGCTACACTAAATAAAGCAATTTAGCATTTCCCACATGGCTTGTGAACGAACGAATGAATGACTGTGTTTGAACGCTTTCATTCATCTGTCGTTCCCTTGTAATATTGTTACAATGCAATTGCTTCATTTCTCTTTTCATCCTTGGTTTTCCCGATGTACTGGTAAGGTCGGTGATCCTTATGGAATGTGTAACTGTATTGCCATGCGACTTCGCTTTGCCCGATTATGTGTTCTCGAATATGGGTTTTAAAACAGAACGAAATGTGTTTAAAGTTCTCGGCTCTAATGGGGGAGAGTAGGAATTAAAAGTAGATTGCATGCAATTTATCAATTCCATGGAACTAAGACAATTAACACATAATTAAGACAATTTTATGCAGAACTGAGTGTAAATCAAATACAAAAAGTAAGCAGAAAAGAAATTAAAGAATAAATTAGCAAGAGCACTAAGAGCTGTGAGACATTAAATTGAATTAAAACTACCAAGCAGGTTTAAACAGTGAAGTTCTACGAATTTGGCACCAATTTTCGTCTCGACAAGTCTAAACTTTCGCCTCTTTTTATTTTGTCCATTTGAACGCTCAATTTGTTGCAAAATCGACATTATTGGCAAGAAGTATAAACAATGTAAATAATGCAGATGAAACGGCATTTTGCAACTGTCGATCTTTCAAAACTGTTTTAATTACAGAATTATGTTATGCTGCAATGTCTAAAAATCCGTACCCCACTATTTCTAACCATAATTAATTAAGAAACGACACAAATTTTGTGTGTATTTCTTATCTTAATGAGAATCTCTTTTAACATCTTCCGGGCATTTCGGAACGACTTATTATACAATATTTCTTGTTTCAGAATTATATAATTTGTCACTTGTCTCATTTTATGTCATAACGTTTATGTCTGAATTATAATATAATTATAATTGACTGCAGTTTGTCTCTGGGAACATGCTTTTTTCGGAACATTTGAGTGCTAAGGAAGGTTGAAAGTTTTCAGATTACCTAAAACTAAATAATTGCTAATTCGGATTATTAGTAGGAATGCTAGCCCAGCGCGTTACGGAGCTGGTTCAGAGTTTATTTGAAGGATAAAAACAGGAATTAAATTATTATGTAATTATATTCACCGACATAGCATGCACAGTAAGCAAGCTAAGACAGAATATTGTGGCGTAGCCTAGGAGAGGCCTATGTCCAGCAGTGGACTGCGACAGGCTGAGTTGATTGAAAGGAGTGTTGCATAATATGTTCAAATCAGAGTAACGATAAAAGTCTTAATCCTTCCTAAGGTGACTTAATCCTTCACGGATGTTTTTCTACCACATTTAAATCAATACTCAAATTCATTAATAACTGTTTGATTAGTCTAATTATTTTGGTATCCTTTGTTATGAACGTTATATTCACTTCTGCATATATTATTATATTTACATTCTACTTCCTTATCGGTACTTACGCTTGGTATTTTATTATATATAAAATATAAATAAATATTATTAAATGATATATATTATATATAATTTAATAAATATATCGTCTCAGTCTTATATCTTTTGCGAAATTCATTTTTTTTTTTTTGTGGAACTTCTACCCTATGTTGTTTAGGTACTCTGTCTAAGTTACAGGTCTAATTACTTATTATCAATCGCGGTTAATAATGATTTATTGCACTAAATAGATTTTAATAAGAAAACCTTCTTCGTAAAATATTTTAAGCTTAGCCAAGTATCTGTATATTTAGTAAAGAGAGTCTTAGAAGCCCGAGCAGCAAAATTTGGTATCCTTCAAGACAAATGTAATTATTATCACCCCTAACTGACTTTAGCACCGTCGTCGTCAAAATGAGCATGGATACGTCTGCCAACCCGTTTTAGAAATACAAGCTCCCTCTTAGTTAGGGATCCTGCCCGATAAATGGAATTAGAATCAACCCTAACTACATAAGCCATAGTTTCGTCACAATCAGTATGAACACGTCTTCCTGCGTCTGTCTCAAATTCAGTCTACACAGTTCTGCTTATACCATTTCTTCTATAACCTAGGAATAAATTAAAAATAACAGTTAACTTTATAGTTTTACTTTGCTTTGTAAACTAACATCGAACGGATGCTTAAATATTATTCTAATCTGCTAACCGATGGAGAAAATGTGCGACCTTGGCATTCCTGATTGGCCCCGCACTGACCATTATCAACTTTATGCTGTTATTACAATCATTGCTTATTGCGTATCAAGGAGATTTCTACCTTAATACATAGTAGTTTTAAAGTTAACTAGCATACGAGTATTTCTTACGTGTATTCAAGGCTCTGTGATAGGGGTTCTATCTTCTTTTTCGTGTGGTGACTAACTTGCAGGCTTAGTATGACGCGTTCTACTCTGCTGTAGAATAGAAATCGCTTCTCCACCGAAAATGTTCTACTACATATCTACACGGAAACGTCATTTTTGTCTACTCTTCCATCGCCAAAACGGTTCTCGTGCTAAGCCATGGGTGGGGGTTCCATGTTCGTCTGTATGTTTTTTGTTTTGCGGTTTCATGTCCGATTCCCGGATGAAATAAGTACTTACTGCCATGGTCTACGTATAGTACCTAATTTTGGTGATTGTGCGTGTGATATTTGAATCTGTAAATGTACCACGATACAAATAGGGAAATGGAGTTGATCTCTTACTAAAAAGGAAACAACAAATGTTTTTATAAGCTTAATTGTTTTACTGTATAAAAACTCAGTCGTATTTTCATGCCCAATTATCGGACTTGCAAAAAACAACCGTTTGCGGAAAAACGTTGTAGAAGCAATTACAAATATGCCCCAACAAAGTATAAAATTTTATGAAACAGAAGCCACGAAACACTTTAATTTAATATACGCGAAACAAATTCACGATTATGACGACCATTGTACTAGAATTCATTGTTAATAAACTAATACATAATAATGACTATTATAATCGACGTGGAAGTGTGCAAGGTCACAATTAATACGCTCTAGAGGAATTTCAATAGTGGAGGAAATTATACCAGATGCCGTGCTGTTACGAAACTGAGGAATTATTGAACGGATATTGGCAGTAGAATTTACCTGAAGCAAGAACGAAGAAGCAAACTTTCTCTAATGATTTCCTTCGTGAATATCTTTGGGTGACATGGAAAGGTTATATCAGTCTCTTAATGAAGTACAACCTATAATCCTTTTTCCACTTTATTTTCGGTAGGATAGACGTGTACTGATTGTATCAATAATTAGTCCCAGAAGACCAATCTAAAACACTATCTCAACCGAAACCAACACAAGGCCGAGCGGACATCACATGGTTTAAATCAACATTTATCTTTGTATCTTGCCCAAACAATCCCTCCTTTCCCAAGCACACCAGGAAAATAGAAACCTACTTATTCCACAACAACATTGTGCAATAATACTGAAACCGGGTATTACCCTCATAGTGTCGACAGGTAAAACCGCTTAACACGAAGATATTTAATACCGAAGCGACGTAGATAGATCGGATAACACGCATTCAGCATAATATCTGACATTCTTTGACGTGGCTGAGCTGATTCCACATACAAATGTATATGAGCCTGGATATTGTATATACATGTGTATGCTTCTTTGTACTAGGTATATTTATTTGCTTACAGACTGGGGGCTATCGCGGCGCGACTGGCATATTTCTGCCTGTCACATACGCGATATCGCACTAGTCTGCACGAGCCTTTAAGGTGAATTGCAACGTCTGCATTGATTGGTAAAAAATAAAAAGGGTGAAAAATATTAATTTTTAAACCAAAATCGTATTTGGTTAGTTAAAAAAAATATTAAGGGATATGCAGAATCTTCCTTTAACCTATTGAACGCCACGTTAAAAAAGCAAAAACGTGCCCTCGGCGCCAAGCTACGAATTATTTCTTAAAATCTGTCATGGTGTCGTGACCGTGGCGTGCTGGGCACATTTTGGTCTGTCATCTATACATGACAGTGGCGGTCAAAAGGTCAATAGTTGACGTAGAGTTCAATGTATATTATATTATCTGAATTCTCACAACATTATAATACATAAGACCAAACTAGCCTTCCCAAATCTTTCTAAGCAATCCTAAACAAAAAGTCTTAAACAATGGATCTGCTAAAATCTGACACGAATTGTTTTACTAAACCTAAACTGCGAACTCAGCTGATACCCTCCTTAAAATAGCGTGATAGCCGCACATTGAAGTCGTGGTCAAGCCAAACCAGGCTCTTTGAGGCAATAAATAAAGCCGATAACAGTTGAAGGCTTTAAAGCTGATGATAAAAGTCGTTTGGACGTGATAAGGAGGGGAACGTTATAAATTTTGGACCCTTTAGAGACCCTATGGTGGACTCAAGTATAAATTAAGGATAAGAATGAAATGTGAAAGATTGTGACATTACCTACTATCGAAGGGGTTTTTCAAGAGATTCGCGGTATATATTTCAGTTATGAAGATTAGAAACTGATAATTATTTAAAGTGAGAAATTGGTATACGAAGCCACGAAAAGAGGGGTCTCACATCACCATCTAAGAAAAAAACATCTATACATATATAATTACTTGTCCTGTCTAACTGACTAATTCATGCATTGCCGAAACTACTAGGACTGGGAACGTGAAATTTTGCACACGGGTTCCTTTTATAATGTAGGGGGCACTAAGGACCTAACCTAACCTTTATAGGGTGAAAAGGGGGGACTTTGTTTGTATGAAAAATTTTTATCCTTGAGTTACTAAACTAATACTTATAACTTAGCTGGAATATTTTTTTAAGTAAATTGTGAAGTTTGTAATTTTTTACTTTTAACTAAACTAATTAAACTACCCCCTAAAGGGGGATTGGGGGGTGTCAAAGTGTGTATGAAATAATTTTAACGCGTGGTCCGATTAACTCAACACTCAGTATTTATACTTAAAATAGAAAATAAAGAGTAACGTATTTCAGGGGTTTTTGAAAATCTACCCTTGACGGGGTTAAAAGGGGTTATTAAGTTTAGAAGAATGTTTTACTGCATGGCTTGGTTAACTCAAAATGAAGTTCATCATTATTCGTTTTTCAATACTAGGTACCCCTCAAAGGGGGGTTTTAGGCGGTGTTAAAGTTTGTATGGAAGAATTTTAACGCGCGGTCCTAAAACTACTATTAATACTACCGACGGAAAAGAAAGAACAATGCATGGCTTGGTTAACTCAAAAATAAAGTATTATTAGTTTTTTGGTTTTAAAAAAATTTACCACTAACAGGGCAAAAAGGGGTTATGAACTTTTAGGGGAGGGCTTTACTGCATGACTTGGATAACTCAAAAAATGGTATAAATAATCTTTTATTGATAGATTTTTGATTTAAGGGGTGTAGGGTGTTGTACTTCGTAAGGTAAAATACGAAATCCACGCGGACGAAGTCACGGCTGAAGTGTTAGTAATTATATAAATATGTCGGATTTGATTGTTGATATAATTAAATATTGCGTTGGTATAGTGGTCGGTGGCGGTGGTAGCTGTTTGATTCCTATGCTTCGATGTTCCAGTTGAAAAGAATTTTGAATGTCTTTACGGTACTAATCAGTCCGGAACTAAGATTTCCTGATAAAGGTACAGGGTCGTTTTCATTTTCAACTGTCTAACTTTCTCTAAATTCAGAAAACCCTATTCCCTGTCATTCTACAAATTGGAAGTGAATTTATAGACAAATAAACCATCTAATCCTTCGTGATATCAAAGTAATGTAATCATTGAAATTACTTTCTTCCTGCCATTTCTGTTTAATAACAAAAACATTTTTATCTTATCATAAAAGTTAATGCGCAAGAATTATATAAAGCCAATGAAAGGAATATTACTGCGATAATAAAATGTAATTGTAAGTTGATGACGATTACACTTTATTTCTCAACTGCCTGTGCTGAAATTTAAATTCGAGTCAATAAGCACAGAGATTTTACCACACAAATGAAGATAGAGAAGATAGAAGATAAACAGGTAAAGACCAAGATTTTATTAATGACGGACCAAACACTAAAGACACACAGCATAATTCAAAACATATCAAACGTAAAATCAAACACAACCAACCACCAACACTGCTACAAAAAAGTGGGTCACTTGCACATCGCATTTCTTTCCGGCCCGACGGAAAAGTTGCACCAGTCCTAGAGTAACCGATGTCCGCTTGATGAACATTTATTACCAAAACATAGACGAGAAAGATAAGCATAATAATTAAGTAGGCGCATACAATGTTTATAATTATCTCACGAAGATGATCACACTGGCAACTTGTGAAGGAGTGTCACTAGTTTACATAGCTGCATCCGGCTCAGAAAAGGTTAGCCATAGGTCAGCTGATGTCTTACAAAAAGACGAAAAAGGAGTCGGACCTTCAAGGTTGTAGATATAAAAGATGTGATGGAGAAGGGCATGACCTATTTTTTGGTAGGTTTTGTAGTATAAGATATATTCTATTCCTAACATTAGAATAGAATTTAGATTTACAAATGATTAGATACCTTTCAATACACATCTGCTTAGTCCATATTATCAGCCTATGACTGTCTTGCATGACAAAAGTCCATTCTCATAGAGAGAAGGCAAGAGCACCACTAAGATAATTGCGTGTTGACAATTTTATAAAATCAAGTCCAAACCTTACAAAATCAGTACTGCCCAGAATCGAAACCACAAAATAGACACTCTTGCCATTCACTGCAACAATTAACCATTCCGCTATAAAAATTATAAACCCAATACGATTATACGACCATCAACGAAAAATTCATCCATTCTCGCTGTATTGTATAAAGGATTATCGACTTCGCTTTGAATTCTGCGAATCGTAACTCCAGCCCACGATTGTGACCTTTAAAGTTAGGTAAATCTGATGAGAACGGTGAACAGGGTTTATAGCCGAGACTTCAAAACTCGCTTAATATTAAAACATGCATAACACATGATTCAGAGCTTGGCCTGGATCTACTCAAGAACAGGAGTTAAGGAGTGATTAAAGATGTATGAACTATAAACCTCCGTGATATGGAGGAATAAAGACTAAACTATTGGTTAACTATGGTTCTGCATTATACAGTACATTGCTATGGCTCCGATGACACTCCGATGCGATGATTTCAATATCAGAAAATAAATTGCAATACCTGTCTGAACCAAAAATAACTTTTTATTCGCCATATTGGAATAAAAACTTTTACATATATTCAGTCGTCTATAGTGACCCTTTAGAATGTCGAATTCTGTAGCTATTGCTCCCATTTATGCTTCATTTTCTTTTTCAATTTTAGCACATGTACGTAGAAGCCTCGTGCATAAAATTAAAGCATCCGTAGAAAAATATTTGTGTATAGAATATATTATCAATAATATTTCGCTCATTGTCATTACTAACCATATGTACTAGTTACCTATCGTTACTAATATAGGAACTGGGCGAAGTAAGAAATCATCTTCCTATCTCACATTTACATACATAATATAGACCGGACGTAAATCAGCAACGAGTAAGCAACTGAGTTGAATCAAATAATTAGTTCTGATTCTGATGTACCGATAGCAATTTAATTCAATACGACGAACAACTAGACAGCACTTTATCTTACATCCGGTGTTACACTGCCATTATTTTAAGTAGTGTATGTTTTTTGCGACGAGTACTTCTTTGTAAATGTAAGGATTGAAAATTATATGAATGAAAATATTAGTAGACTAGGAACTTATGAACACGTCGTTCTACCAAATGATTCAAAAGTAGTATATAATCAAATTGGATGCAATGGAGAAAATATTGTTGTAATCACCAGGCATAGGAATCAGATTGGTGATCGCAGTATTGCTATTGCTCACTCTGATCAAAAATCCAATCTAAGGAATAGAAGAGATGACTCAATAATTTGTTTAGTTGGCAAATAATTAATAATTTGTTTGTTTTATTGTAGTGGTCTCTAAAGCTTTCCTTAAAAAAAAAAACTACACATTATAATATTATAGTCTGCATCAGGAACGAAAGCTCTAACATCCACATTGGAAAACAGGTAAAATAAGTATTGTAATGAGCCGGTAACACAGAAACCTCTCTACAAAGAAGATTAACTTGGTCACGTTTTAGTAACTGGATTATACATAACCTATAGTATGTCATATGGAGATAAATTGTGCGGTTGTTCAGGTAATGGCATGCTGTCACAGATGACACATGTATTTTTTCAAATACACCTTTGGTGCATGTATTTTGAGTCTCATCTTTTCATCATGTATTTGTCTGTCTATTTGAACTGAATAATAAAGTCCACGGGAAGGAATAAAATTAAAAAAATATGCGGTTTTTCAACAAAGGATTCTCAATTCACCACCTCCTTTTTATTCAGGAAAAGAATATTATGCAATCAACTAACTCAGCCTACCGCAGTCCACTGCTGTACTTCGTCCTAACCACCTTTTTAAGTTCGTCGGTCCGTCTAGCATCTAGCGGTGTTTTACAACTGAATTGCTCCAATTTTGAAAATTATACGATATGTACTTATTCTATGTATACAGTGTTCCCAGAAATAAGGATTCTAGTGACCGTTACCAGAAACAAACTTCAATAAATCCTTATACATGTGTGCCTATCCTTGCGGGTATTAGTACTTCGAAGGTCCAACGTTCTTCATTGCCATGTATACCAGTACTAGTACATTTTTGTTTTCTCAACATACTTTCAAGTTACGTTCTCAAGTTACTTAATTTTATAATCCTAATTCATCGTAGTCCTTCGCTTAAGCTGTTGTTTTTTCATTAGAAGTACTCCCTTTCTATTATAGTCCAGTAATCCTATTTTGCTGGTTGATTGAAAATTAGCCTGTTTCTCATCTTGCGCCAGCTGTAGGATCAAATGAATTTTTGTGGGTCGATGAACTTAGCTGGTATATATTCCTTTATATTAAAAATATACTTGCAACTTTTCGTTGGTTTTAGATCTTCCTTTGTTTGGTCTGCTCCATCAAGAGTCAATTTATTGGGTTTAGTAATTGCTTTCAGAATGTGTTTCTTTTTTTGCAATTACACCGCATAAGTGTAACAAAACACCAAGATTGCCAATATTATACCTACTTCCAATATAAACTTTATTCAATACGTCGTCTATCGTGAACCTAGCAACGAATTAAATTACATTTTTCATGGTTATTATTTTATCCTATTCTATTAATTTTATTAAAATATCCATACATTTCACTATCAGAGTTATATTAAATGTTTTTCACAGAATAATCGTTCAGTCATTGTAAATCGCTCACTTTCGATCCATATTATAATCGATTTACTTGTTCTACACTGGCCTATCGTAATAATGAATGTGATCGACAGTACTTGAAAGATACAGAATTAGAAGGAATTTTAATAATTCCAAGTTCAGGGTGATAATCCAAAAAATGATTACAATAGATTTTTCCAGAATATTTATAATGTTATAAACAATAATGATTATGTAAAAACATAACAAAACGGACTAAAGTAAAGTATATATATGTAAGTCACAGATTACTTAGAAGCAGCTGAAATAATTTTCTTAAGAAGGCACAGTCGCAAAATCGCCTTAACGAGGAGTAAAGTCCGCATCATTTAAAGTACCTACTTACCCTACTATTAAGTTCTAGAAATATGCCGAAATATGTACATATTTCCAACTGTTTTACTGAACAAAAATTGCCGAACAATAAACATGCAGTTTTTTGACATATATAGTCAAAATTTAAGTTCAATGGAAAAGAAACAATAAACAGAACAAACAGTTTTAAGCGTCAATTTTCTTTTACTGCGCCAGTTTTTATTGGGGTAAAGGAAATACACAGCCGGTTTTCTAATACATTCCGTTTTTGTCATATCTAAGTTTTTATTGTGAGCATTAGTCCCATCACGGTCATTTGCAAATGCTTTAGGTACATTTTATGACTGTTTAGTTTTCCTGACGTAAACGGATCTTATCCTAAATATTATTCTGGATCACCTAAATTTTCTACTTCGTCCGCCTTTTCTCTATTTTGGAAACATTTTTCATCGTCTTAAATTTTTAGAGAAGAGAGAGCTCCAATATTTTGATAAGACCAATACTGTGAGAAATTGGATGGATTAATCGATCCTGTTTCATTACATATATATAGCAATAAGACTAATGTTTTGGTAACCATAGTCTGGCATCAGAATCATTAGACGCGTAGTATTCGTTTTGGAAGCCAAAATCATAAGGGGAAACAATTCGTCGGACGCCGAAATGAAAATGAATCGGCAACGCCGCAGATCGCCACGAATCAACAAGTGCAAGACGCACCAACAACATCTCCCGGCGGTAAACAAAGAAAAGCAAGCAAGCCATGGAATTCGTTCGAGACAGAGGCAACGATCGTGAAAACTGGGCCGGACATGTGTGCCTCGGCCGTGACCGCTTTACAATCACTTTTCAATTAATAAAGAACAAGCAAGCACCTGCAGAATGCAACAGATTCTATCACTCGCAACAAACAAGCAATACGCACGCGTTTGATGCCGCTCCAAAATAATCCGGACCGCACTTTCACAGGTAAGTTAGTGTGTTTTGTTTACGTACTTTTAGGGTATAACACAGGGCACAGGTACACAGGGTAGCACGAGTCGAGTCGCGGACGAGGGCGCGCAGCGCGGCGTGCGAGTGGTTCGCGCGGCTGTCGTCACGGCACTGGCCCGAGCGGCGCGCGGCGGTCGGCACGGCGCTCGGCGAACGGCAATTCGCAACTCGAAATACCTACGTAACGTAACTTAACTCCATAATATTTTATAGTTTCGTAATCGTGTTACTCGATTACTGTGCGCCGTTCGCGTCTAATCGATGTCACGATTTCGGGAGCGGTCCTTGGGACTGAGAGAATCGAACTCACATGCATTCCATGTTTGTTAAATGCAAGCCTCTTATGAAAGGTCAAAGTTTGCGGTTCGCGACTTATATGTATGTCATATTGTATACGTTCGTCCTCCCACGTAGTTTGCGAAGGAGAAGTGGGAAAAAGTTTCAATGGCAATTTGTATGCTCATTAGTTTTGCATCAATTCCTTCTGGATTACACAACTTAGCTCTCGCATTCTCGTTGAATGGCGTCAATGCTTAGATAGATAGTAAATAACATGTTGCGGGAAATCATACAAAAACATGTTTCCCTGTAGGTATTTTGTGAAAACTTCACGACCGATTTGCGTTACGTCGCGACGGTAAACGACGCATGAATATTCAGAGGACTGATAGTGAACAGTCGTTCCATATTTCGCTCGTTTGGTTGACTCCTGTCCGATATATCCTTGCTCTAATTACGTGTAATTAAATAATGACGATATAAAAACCTGAAGCCCTTAGGAATATAGGCCACTAGCTAATTGTCTAGCCAAAAATCCCCAATAGAATAAAGCTGCGAAGGAACAAAGGCATAGTTCACTAAAGATGGAATTATTATCGAACAATATTCGGGGGCCTTATCACTTTTATTAAGCCCAATTCCAATTTGTATCAGGAATAGTGCGGGGTATTTATTTTCATTTTTATTTTTATCTGATATTTGGAAACAGGAACTTATAGGAGGATTCCGGAACTGGTGCGTTCCGTCCAGATATTTTCAATATTAGAAAGCCACATCGCGTGGATGTTGTTGAAATAGTAAACTTTTTATTAGTAATTCTGCCTTTATTGATGACAACTGTACAATTGAAGCAAAACACTTAATCTATGGCATATCTAGGGCATGCTATCCGAATAACCGGATATCCAAATTATCCGGAAATCCGCCCAATATTTTATCCTGATATCATTAGTTTTAGTATCCGGATAAAACGAGTAATACGGGTAGTTCCTTTTTAGGGTTTCTTACCCAAAGGGTGCCAACGGGGGTCCCGTTGGACCCTATTACTTAGACTCTACTATCCATCCGTCCGTCAGTCTGTCACAGGGCTGTATCTTTTGAACTGTAATAGGTTGACACCTGAAATTTTCACACAGTGGGTACCGCTATAACAACAAATAATAAAAATTAAATAAAGTTAAAAATTAAAGGGAACTTCGGCACTTTGGGCTTTTTTGGATAAAAGCCCATGGGCTCGATTTCAGTTGATAACCGCGATGATAATGACGTAGTACTCAGTGATTAACACCAGCAGAGAGAAACTTAAAAGTCATTCAATTTAACAGATGAAGAGATAAGAGACACACACACACGATAAAGCATTGGATCGCTTGAGTTTCCTTAGGTCTCATTACTAAATAATGAAAAAGTTATGTCATTTAACTTCGTTGCTATGACTTTATTTTCTAAATTATTTATACATATGTATGAAGATTGAAGCTTTTATAGGACAGACAAAGTTTTTTTTATTCATAACTCTTGTTTTATATTATACAAGATGCGCCCCGCGGCTTCACCCGCTTAAGTTTTGACCCCGTGGGTATATCGGGATAAAAAGATAACCCTATGTGTTACGTCTGGTTATAAACTATATGTGTGCCAAATTTCATCCAAATCCGTTCAGTACTTTTTGCGTGAAAGAGTAACAAACATCCATCCATCCATTCTTACAAACTTTCGCATTTATAATATTAGTAGGATTCATAAATAAAACATTTTATTTGATATTTTTTGTTCTTTAGATCTCTGAAGAGTTCATCATGAAGATTTGTGATGAAAAGGTTCCAAATGTACATACTTATGTGATAAAAACAATAAAATAGAATATTACTAACTTGTATAATTCTATTTCATTGTTTTCATTAGATAAACATTTAAAAGTTGTTAATCGGTTTATTATATTAAAGAATATTTATTATACCTTCGAACATTTAATCATCAACCTAGACTTTTCGCAACTATGTTTGGGTCTACTTCCAGTCTTGTTGTTTTAAAAACGTTTAAAAAAATGATTCGATAATCTAGTAACATAAGTAAATACAATTGTTGGAGAGTTTTTGTAATGAAAATGTCGACGTAAACTTATATTAATTTGATTTACCTTTTTTACAGTGGTATTCAAAATATCCGTACTATCCGGATAGTTTTCCGAAAATATCCGTAATATTATGTAAAACCATAAATGGTGCATGTTGTGTTAGTCTGTAAGTGATTGTCGCACTTATAAACGTACTATTAAGGAAATTATTTTTAATGTATTGTGTAAACAATTGTTGGCTAACCTAAATAAATAAATAAATTATCCGGGTAGTAAAATAGGCCGGATGCATTGCATATCCATTTTAGTCTTACTTAAGACGTTTTTGACATTCCACAGCGTTTACTCGCGCTGTTTTTACGTACCGTATTTAGGATTATTGTTGCAATTATTTTATTTAAATTCATGTACAACAGAAATAAGTATATTTACATTGTAAAGGCAAAATTAATTAATATTACAAGTGTTATACCATTTTATAAACAAAACTCAAAAGAACCATGTCAAAGATTATAATTCTGAGCACACGCACGAAATGGTTAAAAAAGGACTTTTATTTTGCGGCCTGCTGGCTTATCTCTTTTTGTTGACTGTACAAGAAAACTCCATTATTCAAAGTTATTTTAATGATTTCGCTAACGATAAATTGCTTTACCATCAAAATTGTTTGCTTCATTTTTTTGACGCCCTTTCTCTGTTATTCCCGAGCGCTCGTCCCACGCAAAAAGCTGTTAATTCAGGCTTCACGGTTCTTGGCGCAGGTCTAACATTATACTATAATTACCATTCAGTGTTTAATTGTAGCTATGATATCAGAATTATCTCACTTATTTATGGATTTGTGTACTGCAGAAATTGTTTATTTACTGGGAAAATGTACGCATGTATTTGTGAAGTATCTTATATGTTGTGTTTATATGTTTGGTATTAGTATTATTTATATTTGTATTATATTTTTTGTATTGAAGCATGAAAATAGAGTAAATGCTGTGGAAATGCGTTCCTTGCAAAGCATGTGTGATGTGACTATAAATGATAGGCTGAAAAATGATGTGGTAAGGCAACGGTGCGGTTTAAAAGATGTAGTGACAAAAATTTAAAAGAGTATGCTTAGATGGTTTGGTCATGTTGAGAGGATCAATGAAAGATGACTAATAAAAGGTATTTTTTACAAGGCAGATGTGAGTGGAAACGGCGGGAAGGGACTCTCCAGGAAGACATATAGTGACCTCATTGGGGATGTTCTGCAGAAAGGTGAGGTGCGTGGTACTCGCAACCGGCGTGCGTTTATGAACGTAAATGAAGCAAAAGGAGTATGTAAGGAGCGTAGCAGGTGGCGTTCTATAACTTCTAACTACCCCCATGGGAAGAAAGCGAGAGTTTATAAGTCAAAGTCAAATTATTTATTTCAAATAGGCACATAAAAGGCACTTTTGAACGTCAAAATTAACAAAAAAAAAAAAATTGATTCTAGTTGCCCCTTCCAAAAGGTAGTTTCGTATGGAGAAGAATGGGCAAGAAACTCCACCGTTACTCTTTTAAAATGTTTTATAAAATTTAGTTTAGGTACTTTTTAAAATTATATGTGAAGACGATGCACCTAGAATAAAATTACTATACCAAAATAGGTAAAAAAAGAATGAAAAATAAAGCAATGACAGATAAATTAATTTTGTGATAGGTACATGATGCTCACATATTTACAAACATTGTTAAAGTATACGTTTTCCTAAAAATAATAAATAAAGTAATAGGTCAGTGTGTAAGTTAAAGTAATCACAGAATTTAAATTCAACATTGATTTATTATTTGTAATAAATTGTATTTCAAATAATAAATTGTACAATTAAAATAGCAACCAGTTTGATTTTGTCTAGATATATATGTATGTATGTATTAGTATTCGTCACATAATAGCGGACTTATTCTTAGCATTTGTAATATTGCTTCCGTCTTTCGCGTTTAATTTTAAGTTGCCCTAATTATTAAATTTGGTTTATCGCTTTATCATATGAGTTTGGGAACATAATTATCTTTTAAGCTTGAAAAAATCAAAATCAAAAGTCATTTATTTAAACTAGGCTGAGAATCAGCACTTTTCGAACGTCAAAGTTACATAAGACAGTCCCCCAAAAATGCCTGCCCTTCACCACTTCCTAGTGCTTTAGCTGGGAAGAAGAAGTGGTGGAACAAACTCCCCAGCAGCACGTCTGTCTGTTTAGTTATATAAACTTGATTCTATACAAATCGTATGCAAAGTAATTAACATTACGAAACACAAAACATTGGATCAAATTACACACTTGCCATACGTTAGCTAGCACGCGCCAGTGAAGACTGTAACATTCAGACCTAGATCAACAATAACACATCTTTAGGCTAACAAACTGAACTCACTAAATCCTTCGCTTATCGGCACAGGCTTCGTTTTAGGAAGAACATTAACCTAGCAGAGAAACATAAAAGTTTACTGTCGTATTAAGTGTCGCCGACATGTGTGTACTGTGACATTGAAGAGAAGGAAATATTCCGTACAGTGTTTAGATGATTTCTGTTATAGGACCTGAAGGATAAATAAGTATTTTAATTATGTAGTATCCTGTTCACTACACTGTGTCAATTCCACACCGAGCCTCTCGTGCAGGGCCAATTCACTTTGAACCTTTTCCTGACAGATGACATTAGTGACAGTAGCTACATCTACACCTGTGAATGATACAGTATTTACATATCTATTAAATATACTAGAACTACAAATAGGGGGAACTAGAACTACTTCGAGTATTAAAACATACTTGAAAAAAGAATTAAGAAATTTTATATTCTGTGTATTTTTTTTTAACAGGTTTGGAACCTGGAGTTGGATCATCCTTCCAATTCGAGGTTCCTAACTTTTATTTTTAAAAAATACACAAAATGTAACAATGTCTTAATTCGTTTTTCTTTAATCGAATATTTAGTGTAATATGAACTATAAGATGGAAACAAAATGCATCTACTAATAGCGATACTTAAATTGACACCAGGCTGTTCCCGCTGCTATGACCTTGCTGACTGCCAAAACATTTATTTAAAAACGGTGGCCAAATTCTGAAAAGTTTTGAGACGAGAAAAAAATAAGAACTTTTGCTAAAACACTCAGATTCTCTTAGAGTTTTCTTAAGCAGACAAAATGCTTAAGAAAACTCTTTTCCTTATCTTATCTAGTTTATTTAAGAGGGTTATTTAAAAGTTATGACACTTCTGGGAAACCTCTTTCATAAATAGACTAATAAAAGTTAATAAAACTGCAGTAAATAGTGTCATCTTGGCACCCTATTCACTTCATACGGCTAAACAATAAGCGTAGGTGTAAAATACACCCACATACGATGACGTAGTTCCAAATGATAGTGGGCGAGCTTTCCTGTTTTTCCATATACAACAGCAATTCCCAATTTCGGGTCGGCCATTTTCGCAATTTTTAGCTTCACTATTTTCGTTTGACACTGGTTGCGTCGTATAATGGGAGAGGTCACAGAAGGAGGATAGGAAATGACAGAAGCTCAATTTTGATTTAGTGTTTTATTTAATTGTTTAGTGTATGTTGATTAGTTTAATTGATAATTTAATGAATAATGTAACACAGTAAGTTTTGTTTGTGATATGTTTGGAAGATACATATTTGATACTATGTGATGATACCATGAAATAGGTGATAGGTTTTGTTTTTTATGCCCTCGTATTATTAGAAGATAGTCTTCGTCTTAAATCTATAGACATCGTAAACTTTCAGCTGCTAAATATTTAAAATTTTAAATTACTATTTGCACCACGGGATGTCAAAAGTTGTTCTTTGCCCGTTTGACGATGGACACTATAAAGGACATTCAGGAAGAGGCGCCCTAGTGCATGCTGTTTGTCGACAACATAGTGTATATCGCTGAAACTCTGCCCCTAAGACGACTTGCTGACCGAAGATAGTCCTGAGATCTAATGATGATTATCGTAAGAACGAAAAAAAATAAATTAAATGTAGTGTCATAAAAAAAACACAACATGTATGTTATAAGTTATAACGTAGTAATCAACATTATTTTTTGGTGATGTTTAAAAGTGTATGTGTAATTTTGAAATTTAATTTTATTATTGATGTAGATTATTTTAAAGCAATGTGTTTTTTATGATTTTATTTGTATATAATGTATAGACCATGTTTGAAATGAATTAATTATTATTATTATATTATTATTAAAATATATTTTGTTACGTATAATGTTCCAGTATGCTAATTGATAGTTCCGTTCTTTCCTATAATTTAAATACAAGCGAGTTATTGTATTATGACAAAGATTTTGATTTAATGCTCTGTATGTGTTCAGTTGGTAAGACTTTATATAAATAAATACATGAAGTTATGTCAACCTTTCAACGGACTTTTCCCCGTCTGCTTTTACTAGGCCTTCTGTCCTCGTCATTCTGTGGTGTAGGGTAGTTATTTCAAAATCCTGTCTGAAGGAGGTACATGATAAAGCAATATGCAAATACCCGGGGACTGAGCCGTACGCACCGAATAATTTAACGGCTGGTTTTGTGATTACTAGGATACTGAGCTAGGGTTAAGGGAAATGTTTTGTTTGTGCTAGTTATGATTTCGTAGCCGAGATCTTTTGTACAATTGTCTCGTGTGCGAGTTATGAGGTTCAATTCCCAGTACAGGCAAAATGTTTTTGGTTTTTTTCTCAGAAGCAACTAGTAGCCCGGAGTTTGAATTTTAGTAATAGGCTCGCCCCTTGTTATATGGGACTTACAACATCGTATTTTATGATTTTTAAGTTATTTTGATACCAAAAAAAGGCTAGGCTGATTATTACTTTACCAGCACACCAAGCAAGGAGTTAAAATCATTTCAATACTGGATATAACTATTTAAATTGCTGTAGTACACAGAATCACAGTAATTTAGGTGTTGCCATGCATAAAAATCACATAAAGCTACCTGCAATTACGTTCAAGGTTGTTTCATTCAAGCATTTTGTCGCTAATCACCGATGATCACCGGTATTGGTGATGTCGTAACGGTGTTCAAAGTTAATCACCTGGTGTTAACTAGGAGGTTTTGAGTTACACAAGTTTGTGAAGTTAAGATGCGTATAAAACGATATTGGTAATGTTTGCAATCGTAAGTGATGATTAAAGTTGATAACCACAACCTTAAGTTTGCTGGCTGCCTAGCACATCAAGTAACCACAAACTGTCAAATTTTCTCATTCGATTTTGAACTTAACCATCAACATTTTAACAACATCATGGTGACGGGCGGGCATTTTTGGGGGACTGTCTTATGTAACTTTGACGTTCGAAAAGTGCTGATTTTCAGCCTAGTTTGAATAAATGACTTTTGATTTTGATTTTGATCAAGGTTTAAAATCATTTGGACAAACCTAACAGTTTGTGGTAACTATGTGCTGGCGACTGTAACTACCTATATCTTTGCTTGTCATGTCATACACATACAGTCCGGCCGTCGAGAGAATGCATTCCTGACAACTGTTAGTTGGACAATTTCTAGTTGTAATAAGGATCAAATTCGCAAAACACATATTCGTTATATTGAAACTGACAGGTGTCAACAACGCATTTTCTCAACGGCCGGACTGTAGGAGTTCCTACAGTGCGGCCGTTGAAAGAATGCGTCCTTCACACCTATCAGTTATATATATTATATCGGTTATATCTTAAAAGGTATTTACAGTTGTTAAGGCCTTTTTAGATATAAGCGATATCGCTGTCGTGCATGGTAGCGATATCGCATCGGTACGCGATACCGAATCGGTACGCAATATCGCTGTCGCGCTCGGTAGTGGTACGGATCCGTATCACTACTGGTTTTTTTAATAAAGGCTCCTACATACTGGCGCGACTTGTCGCGCGACGCGTCGCGACACAAAGACACCGCGTGTAGCGCTACACGCGGTGTCTTTGTGTCGCGTCGCGTCGCGCGACAAGTCGCGCCAGTATGTAGGAGCCTTAAACATGACATAACACACACACAGTAACTATACTCGTACGATCGCCACAATCTCCAACAAACACGTCCATGCAAGCACTCGCGGGGAGGGGGTGTGATGCGTTTGCCGAGCTATATCGCCTACTGAGCGCGACGGCGATATCGCGTACCTTACAACACTTACAACATGCAGGCAGGCAGAAAAATGATTCTGATTGCACAGAATCAGATTAAAAATAATTGTAAAAGAAGCGTTTGTTTTTGGCGCGTAAAAACGACTTCGTCCTCTTGAAATAAATTCCTAAAATTAAATATTATAGTTTCTTATCTTATTAGTGGCAACGCCATATCTATTCTGGCACCAGGGCTTATTTGAGCCCTACAGTATCTAACCACTTAGCTGGCAGTAAATACGTAGACTTACAGTCCGACCGTCTAGTTTCATACTAACATAGTAAGAAGATATGTGTTTTGCGAATTTGATCCTTATTACAACTAGAAATTGTCCATATGACCGGTGTCAGGAACGCATTCTCTCGACAGCTGCACTGTAGGAACTCCTACAGTCCGGCCGTTGAGAGAATGCGTTCTATTCGATTGTTGATTAACTTTCAGTAATGCGGCTTTCAATAAGTTATGAATGTTCATTATATACTATAATTTTGTAGACGTTTTCTATATTTATAATTTTTATATTTATAATTTTGATATCAAACTATTTACAAGATATTAGGGCTAAGGCTTTGTGGACAAGATATTAATTCAGAGCTGTTGTAAAGACAAACATGTCATTTGGTTTAAAGAGGTTTTTATTATTATTTTACATAGATTCTTGTGTACCTTGTGAATGTGAGAACTTTGTAGGCTTAATACACTAGAATTTGGTAGACCTTTTTCCTTTTTTTTTTGTTAAGTGCCTGGTACTTCTCGACAGGCCTACACTGTCCTCCCATACCTATTAACACTGTAATTTGAAAACATTGTAAAAGCCAATTATTTTTAAAAGAGTAGGTAACCGTGGAGTTTCTTGTCGGCTCCATAGGAAACGACTAATTGGAACCGTGCATCTAGCTTCTGACGTTTCATAAGTGCCCATGTAGGTGAAATAAAATATTTTGATTTTTGATTTTGAATGACACCTTTAAAAATAAAAGGAAGCAGGCGAACTAACACAAAAAAAAAAAAAAAATCGGGCTATATTTTTATTCACCACGGGGTCAAGATTTATGCGGATGAAACCGCAGGGCGGGGTCGCGGGATGGTACTAAAGGGTTACCGAGGCCCCTGGCAACACAGGCAACGGAAGGAATACGGGTGGGTTTTAGTCAGTAAGAGTCTGACACACCCTCCCGCTCCGCCTAGAGCGGGAGAAGTTATTTGATGATTTCCCACCCAAAAAAAAAAAAGGGTGCAGCTAGTCCATTATAATCTCTGTAAGCACTTTAAACCGTTGGTCCTTGCTGTCATTTGTAGATCATTGACAGTCGTTACGGGTAGTTAGAAGCCCGAAAGTCTGACAACCAGTCTTACTTAAGGGGTTAATTACCCAGTAACTGGGTCGTGGAGGTTGATAGGCAGTCGCACCATGTAATATACTGGTATTCAGTTGCATCCGGCTAGGCTGGATGCCGACCCCAATATAGTTGGGAGAAGGCTAGGCAGATGATGATCATCAAGAACTGCTCAGTAGCTGCCCGGATATTTATACTAATAAAAGATAAATTTAGGCGAACATTTTTAATATTAAGGCGCTAACAAGACCCAATTGATCAAAATAGGCTTTGCTTAAGAAAAAAAATTACCAAATCTGTATAGTTTGTGGTAGCGGAAAAAATATATGTTAATTTTGAACATATTTGCCAGAACCTGGTTGTTACCAAAACACGTTTTGAAAACAAGATCTCGATACAAAAACTACACAACGTTAAACTAACCTCTTACTTTGAGTTCTAATCCAAAATATCTGTATCAAATATCAACATACGTTACGTATTTAATTAATAACAAAAACATCTTATTTGAATGCAGAACTTGGTTGTTTTTTATTTTCGATTGCTCAACTCAATTTTGAGTAAATAGATAATTACTTCATATTTTGCAATAAATTACAAGCGTTGTGTCGTCGCGCTTCTCTTTCTTTTCTATGGAATTTGACAGTGACCGCGGTTTAGGTGTTGTCAGCGTCTTAATAGCTCCTTAGTGCACTATAGTACTTGCTGTACTAATACTACTTACTGCTACTTAGTGTACTTTATGCTCGTGAACGGGTGCCGTCAGTTGGGACTGGTCACCTCTTAGCTTCCTCGGCTTATTTGTAATTATTTTATTCAGAAATTGTTTTTCTTTAGTTTGATAAAATGAACGCATTTTTTATTTTACATCGTCCTCACATTTAGTGATAATTTCAACATTATTTTTTGTACTGATCTTTATTTATCAATAGCTATAATTTAAAAGAGTGTCCATGGAGTTTCTTGCCCGTTCTTCTCCATAGGTACCTACTACGCTTTGGAATGGGCAACTAGCTTCATATTTCTAACTGACCGACTCCTTGACAATTCAAAAGTGCCTGTAAATGGTTTAATTGAAATAAATGCTTTGAGTTTGAGTTTGAGTCATATTCTTAATACTTCCAAATCAATGCCCACCTTTAGAATCGTATCAATAAGTTATGTTTAGCAACGTAACTTAAAGGTCAAACTTAAGTAACAGAGTTAAGCAATGAGGTCCAATTAGTTTTTACTCACACCTAATACCGTTTTTAGGGTTGCGTAGTAAACAAGGAACCCTTATAGTTTCGCCATGTCCGTCTGTCTGTCTGTCTGTCTGTCTGTCAGTCTGTCTGTTTGTCTGACTGACCCCGCTGTAGCTCAGATACGCTTAGTGCTAGAAAGCTGTAATTTGGCATGGGTATTTGTCGGCGTATATTAATTACGCCGACAAAGTGCTGAAAAAAAAAATGCTGAAAAAAACATTTTTTTTAGGGAGGTACCCTAAAAAAATTGTTTTTTTCAGCATTTTATTTTATTTTGCCTTGCACGTAATGTGGGGATGTTATTTTTTATTCTCCTCTACCCCATAGTGTGGGGTATCGTTGGATAGGCCGTTCAAAAATATTGCGGGTCTGTGAACACCACTTTTCGTTTCAAAGATCGTCTTGCGTAATATTAAGCATTAAAGTGCTAGTTTTTGTTAGAGTCATGAACACACACACACAGTGTGTGTCCACCCCCCTGGCAGGTAAATGGTTGTTTATGGAGATGTGAAAAACATCATGGCAGTAGTACATATAATGAAATTAAAACGAAAACTATCACAGCTAAGTGGGCTTTACAAGTTAACGAGTAATAGTCGACCAACTTAAATTTGCATTTGGAGAATTGACCGTGGCATATATCGATGTATGGGAGAACATGTTTTTCAACTTTGGGATAAATTCATCCCAACTTCCCAACTGCGAAACCCTTCATTGTGCGTGGTCCGACACGCACTTGGCCGGTTTTTTTAATTAAACTTATGGAAATGTCCGCCATCGGCAGATTGAGCGCCAGAACCGCAGAGAAGCGTTTTGTCGACGGAAGAGTAGACAAAATTAACGTTTCCGTGTAGACAGTTGACAGTTTTCTACCGAGAAATGTAGACAAGCGATTTCTATTCTACAGTAGAGTAGAAATGAGAGCGTCGTGTTAAACCTGCTAGTGGTATCCAGGACTGAACGTATTCGAATGTTTCAGTTACAAATTAAATTAGAAAGAGAAAAACTTTTGGAGTAGGTTTCATTCACACTTGAGAAATTAAAAACAAATCATGTGAAAAATGTTTTTATTTTTGGTCAAAACTAAAAACATTTTTCACACGAATTTTCATAGACATATTTGGCATTTTAGTTAATTACTATGAGCAGTTATACGACGATATAGTTGTCATGGCTGAGGCTGAGACTATGGAGGACCTCAGTACAATGCTCGATGACCTCAGTGGAGCTTCCGAAAGAGTGGGTCTTAAAATGAACATGGACAAGACAAAGATCATGTCAAATGCCCATGTTACACCCACTCTCATGGAAATCGGAGACGCTACGCTCGAAGTTGTGGACGACTATGTTTATCTAGGACAAACTGTCCAGTTAGGTAGGTCCAACTTCGAGAAAGAGGTCAATCGTCGAATCCGACTCGGCTGGGCAGCGTTCGGGAAGCTACGCAATATCTTCACGTCCAACATACCACAGTGTCTCAAGACCAAAGTCTTTGACCAGTGCGTGTTGCCAGTGATGACCTATGGCACTGAAACGTGGTCGCTTACAATGGGCCTTATTGAAAGGCTAAAAGTCACTCAAAGGGCAATAGAGAGGGCTATGCTTGGAGTTTCCCTACGTGATCGAATCAGAAATGAAGAGATCCGCAGGCGAACCAAGGTTACCGACATAGCCCGAAGAATTTCCAAACTTAAGTGGCAGTGGACAGGACACATTGCTCGTAGAACAGATGGCCGATGGGGCCGAAAGGTTCTGGAGTGGCGACCGTGTACCGGAAGACGTAGCGTTGGAAGGCCTCCTACAAGGTGGACCGATGACCTTGTGAAGGCCGCAGGAATCTGCTGGATGCGGGAAGCACAAAACCGGTCGAAGTGGCGGTGCTTGGGAGAGGCCTTTGTCCAGCAGTGGACGTCTTTCGGCTGAAATGATGAATGATGATGACTATGAGCAGTCGTGGCTCAGTGGTAAAGGCCGCGACTTACGAGTTGTTGGTCTTAGGTCGAACCTAGACAGGCGCTTTACTTTGTGTAAATTAATTCACCACCACTGTTCTCAAAACGGTGAAGAAAAACATCTTGAGGAAACTGGCATGTCCTAGAACCAAAAAATTGTTGTTGTCCTGTTGACGGGGACCATCACGGGCCACTGCTCGCTAAGCAAACACTTCCACACAATAGGCATAACGGACAGCCCTCTGTGCAGGGCTTGCATGGAGGCAGACGAAACCGTTGCGCATGTGCTCTTCGAATGCACAGGCGTCACCCACATTAGAACAGAAACCCTCGGGGCACCCAGATCCTACACAGAAATTCTAAACAGACCAGGAGATGTTATCAACTTCTGGAGGGAAGTGGGCTGGTTGGAATAACCACCAAAAACAGCTTCCATGGCTCACGCACAATGGTCCACCTGAAGGACTAAGTACGGAAACCAAACCCTCTAACATAGAACAAAGAACCAAAAAATTCGAAAACATGTGACAACCCGCACTGGGCCCGCGTGGTGGATTGGCCCACTCCCTCTCACAGAGAGGAGGCCTGTGTCCCAGTGGGAAAAATAGGCTGATTATGTGTGTTTTTTACTATACCCACGTGCCTAAATAGTGTTTTTGTTTTGGAACAGCAGTATCCAGAAACATGAATTTATTTATATGTCTCTTTCTTGTAAGGTCTTAATCAGAACATCTTTATTTATACAATTCTAGCTTTATTTATGTTAGAATTATTATTCTACTTCAACCCTTGGTCTGTTAATAAGACCAGTGAAATAAAAAGAGGAATACATTTGCTACGATGTTCATTAGTTTTCTTTTGCTTGCATTTCCATCTTTCCGCGAATAGATTCTAATTAAGTAATTTATGAGATTTCATTTTCAAGTTAAATTACTTATGCAGTTTTTAAATGAGCTCTTGTCGAATAAATTATTGACCATTGCCATTAACCATAAATCCAGTTTCCAGGCTTTGTCTGGAAATTTCCTGATGGAAATACTCAAAAACACATTCCCTGACCATTGGTATCGAGCCTGAGACCTAAGCTCTAATCTCTGGTCCCGATAAGGACTATAAAAAAAACGCAAACAGAGCCACAGGGACAACTAGAAGCAGTCTAATGAATAAAAACCATTTACGTAACAATTTGAACAAACCAGCCGAAAAATTATATTTGCAAATGATTTGCGGTCACGCATTTGCACGTGACTTTTGCGGTTTGGTGAATGTTAGTAACTGACAGATGGTAATGTCAGAAATTACTTCACCCGACCTAGGAGATAAGAGTTACATCATGATGATATTTTTACAAAGTTAGAATTAGTTTAACCTTTATGGACGTGAATGTGTGATGATAAGGTCAAAATTATAATGTAACCTCCAACACCAAGACGTGATGATGTGATAAAATCCTGAAAAAAAAAAAAAATTGGTGCAACATCAATCGATCATAGGTGAAACGATAAATCAAATCAAGCAATCTTAACTCTTCATTTTACTTGGTTTATAAATTATGTTGGTTTCTTGTCTAAATTTTATACTTTTAACAAAGTTCTGAAGGTCATTAAACTTTACTGACGGCATCGTGTTCCTTGGGAAGTCATCATCTGCCTAGCCTTTTCCCAACTATGTTGGGGTGAGTCTAACCGGAAGCGGCTGAATAAAAGTATTTTACACAGAGCGACTGCCTCTCTGAACTCCACAACCCAGTTACTGAAGTCCGGAGACAGAAAGTCGTCGATGAGTACCTGCAAGCCAAAGAAAAATATGAGTCCCACGCTAAGAGAGCACAGACAGAAGGATGGAAGGCGTTCTGTCAGAAACAAGACAGGGAGGGCGTCTGGGAGGGGATCTACAGGATCATCGGTCGGACCTCCAAAAGGCAAGAAGATCTGCCCCTTGTGAAAGACGGAGTATCGCTCAACCCGCAAGATTCGGCTCGACTGCTAGCCGAGACTTTCTACCCCGAAGACCTGGAAGAGGCGTATAATGACGACCACCGTCGGATCCGAGAAGCGGTCAGTCGTGTAAACGAGTGGTCACATGATGAACACCATGACCCACCGTTTACGCTTCTTGAGCTGAGATCCGCGGTGGAAAGCTTCAATCCGAAGAAGGCACCCGGGGTGGATTGTCTCACAGCCGACATCTGCGCGCAAGCCATTCTCCGGGACCCAGGGGTGTTCCTTGCACTCGCGAACAAGTGTCTCGAGCAGGGTCACTTCCCTGGGGCCTGGAAAGTGGCCACAGTAGTGATACTCCGAAAACCAGGAAAAGATAACTACACAACTCCGAAGTCGTACAGGCCGATCGGCCTTCTACCTGTCCTGGGCAAAATACTTGAAAAAATGATGGTAGCTCGTCTAAAATGGCATCTGATCCCGCGGTTCAGTACTCGCCAGTTTGGCTTCATGCCTCAGAAGAGCACCGAGGACTCCCTCTACACTCTGATTCAACATATCAAGAGAAAGCTAAGTCAGAAAAAGCTGATCACTGTTGTCTCATTGGATATAGAGGGAGCCTTCGACAGCGCATGGTGGCCAGCCATCAAGACCAGACTGGCTGAGGAAAAGTGCCCGGTGAATATTAGAAGAGTGTACCTCAGTGATAGAAGCGTCCGGGTCAGGTATGCTGGGGCCGAGTGCCAGAAGCAGACGACTAAGGGGTGTGTACAAGGTTCGATTGGAGGTCCAATCCTGTGGAATCTGGTGCTGGATCCTCTGTTGAAAGCGCTCGAAGAGTGAGGCAACCACTGCCAGGCGTTTGCCGATGACGTGGTGCTCATTTTTGACGGGGATACAGCACATGAAGTCCAAAGACAAGCCAATGCCGCCCTCGAGTATGTTCGGAGGTGGGGAATAAGCAATAAGCTGAAGTTCGCTCCACATAAGACATGTGCGATGCTTATCACCAAGAAGCTGAAGCACGATGTCCCACTCCTGAGCATGGGCGGGGTCGACATTGGCATGTCTAAAGAAATAAAAATACTGGGGCTGACCATAGACCAGCAGCTCACCTTCAACACCCACGCTGCCAACGTATGTAAAAAGGCACTGAATTTTTACAAACAGTTGTCTCGGGCAGCAAGGGTGAGCTGGGGTCTAAACTCTGAGGTCATTCGCTGCATTTATACCGCAGCGATCGAGCTGGTCATATTATACGCAGCCAGTGCCTGGGCACCGGCAGCGAGAAAGGTTGGAGTTCAAAAACTCCTGAATTCAGTCCAGCAGGGGTTCGCTCAGAAGCTCTGCAAGTCCTACCGTACTGTGTCGCTCAACTCCGCGCTCGTGTTGACTGGGATACTCCCGCTTGACCTCCGAATACAGGAGGCAGCCGCACTGTACGAGGCAAAGCGAGGGGTACCTCAGCCATCGCTTGCAGGCCGCGAGGTGGAACGGGTGGTGGCATTTGCAGGGCTTCCGCATCCAGCGAAACATACGGCCATGGGGTTCGTGAGCTTGGTAGATCAGTCCCATGTGGAGTCCCACTACAGCCAAGATATACGGGTATTTACCGACGGCAGCAAGCTCGAGGGCAAGGTCGGAGCGGCACTGTCCCTTTGGGACAGGGAAGCCGAGATAAAGTCCCTCAAGCTCAGCTTGCCGACGTGCTGTACTGTCCACCAGGCAGAACTCCTGGCCATATGCAAAGCGACGCGCAAAATCCTGCGACGCAGGAAGGGAACCTTCGGTATCTATAGTGACTAGATGGCTGCACTGCAAACAGTCACAAACCAGGGTTCTCTCCATGCTCTGGCAGTGGAGGCGCGAACCTCAACGTGGCTCTATCCCAGAGCAAAGATGTGTCCTTGTTCTGGATAAGGGCACACGCTGGACTGGAAGGAAACGAACGTGCAGACCACCTCGCTAAGGAGGCGGCACTGCGCAGCAAGAAGAGACCGGACTACGACCGCTACCCGGTATCATTCGTCAAGCGACAGATCCGTATGGGGTCGCTTGACGAGTGGAACCGGAGGTATAAAGAAGGAACAACAGCCTCAGTCACTAAGATCTTCCTCCCAGACGCCATCGACGCCTTCCAGATTGTGACGAAAATTAAGCCGACCGGGGTGGTGACCCAGTTTTTGACGGGCCACGGTGGGTTCTCCGAATACTTGCACCGCTTTAAGTGTAAGGAGAACCCATCGTGCATCTGCGAGCCGGGTGTGCTGGAGTCAGTCCCGCACATCCTATTCCAGTGTCTTATATACGAAGGGGAGAGGTTCGAAATCGAACAAGAACTGGAGACCGAATTGAATATCAATAATATTGCTGTTCTCTTCAAAAACAGGAAATCTAGAGATATTTTATTGAAGTTTTGCACAGAAATTATAGAGAAAGTGGTAAAGAGAAATAAGTTAGGGTAATCTATGCTTCCCTTATATTATTACTTCCCAAACAATTTTCCGCATAATTTCATTCGCCAAATTATTACTTAGCAAATAATCTTTTCACAAATAATTGTAACGCAAACCTAATGTTTGGCAAGTGAACGTTTAAACAATAACTTGTTTACCAACTAGTACTTTTACCAATTTTTATGTAGTCAAATATTTCAGTTGGAATTCATTTATTATTACATTTACTCATTTTACGCAAAATAAAATTTCTACCTCGCCTAACTAGTTCGGTTCGCAATAGCCTGCTAAAAATAATCTCTTTTTTTCCTTATTTTTTTCTACATAATCTATTCGTTTCTGGCGAGTGCCGCGGCAGCGGCCGGCGAGTGCCGGCCGCTGCCGCGGCACCACTCGGCTCGTGTGTAGGAGGTCACAGTTTTAACCTAACCTAACCATTGTTTAAAATAATTAACCTACTCTAACTAGTTCCATAAGCAACCATAAATTTGACTTGTTTCAGACAAATTCAAGCACATCTCATTCACACAACACATTCTCTAACGTTTATTGTCTAAATATTGTTTGCTGTAATAAATCATTTGATTAATGACCAAATGCCTAAATGACATTATCCTTGATAATATTCTGCCAAGTAAAAATTTGACCAAACGAAAATGTGCATACTAAAATCATTCCAAACATTGCATTGGTATAAAAAAAGGTTGCTTAAATTTGTTTGAGTAGTGAAATTTTGGCAAAATCTTTTCGGCAAAACGGCAGGCTCCCGTTCAAATTCATAGGACCGTCCGGCCCCCAAAACGCCCGCCTTTCACCACTTCCTAGTGCTTTAGCTGGGAAAAGAAGTGGAACAACAAAGTCCTAAACAAGCAACGCTTCGGTCTGTAAGTTAATAATAGTAAAGTATAGTTCGGGCGGTTAAGCACAGAATTAACACTGGATGGATGAAATGGCAGCAGGTCACGGGAACAATCTGCGACTCCCGCATCCCCCTTAAACTTAAGGGGAAGATATATAAAACAATGGTTAGAGCTGCTGTCTTGTATGGATCAGAATGTTGGGCCACAAAAGGGATGAATGAAAGGCGATTGTATGCAGCTGAGATGAGAATGCTAACAGGGATGTGTGGTGTGACACGAACGTAAGTGTGTAAGAGGAAGTCTGAAAGTGGCACCGGTGACAGAAAAATTGTGCGAAAATCGATTGTCATAGTATGGGAGGAATGAGGATAGTGTCGTGCGGAAAGTTTTTTGTATGAATGTCGATGGCTATAAGAGTAGGGGAAAACCAAAGAAACGATGGATGGACTGTGTGGGAGATGATATGGCTAGAAAGGCGGTGACTACCGAGGTGACGACTAATAGAGAGGTATGGAAGCAAGGGACATGTTGGCACCGACCACGAAAAAATTGGGGTAAGGGCAGGAGAATGATGATGAGTATCCAATAGTTGATTGTTATTCAAAGCTCAAAGGGAATCGATACCCATATGAGATATTTAGAACACTCTACTTTTCATTTCGAATATAAGGAAAGTAAAAAATAGTAGTAGTGAAGTAGAGAGCAGTGGTGGCCCAGTGGTAATGGCCCCAACTTGCGAGTTGTAGGTCGTAGATTCGAACCAGAACAGGCGCTTTACTTTGTGTAAATTATTTCATCACCACTGCTCTCCAAATGCTAATTAATACTAACTAGTTATAAATATAAAAATTTGCTACTATTTGAGTTTGCTTCATGTGGACGAAGCACAAGCGAAAGGAGAACTTCACTCATTCATCACCCCCACAAAACGCCCCAGAATAGGAGAGTAGATTTTCTCCGCCACTGTTCTCAGAATACTGTTGTCACTGTCCCGCAATCTTGTTACTAAGGACGGGATTTTTTTTAGAATGACTGCATAAAAGTCGTCAGTTCGATTCACCGCAAACATCTCAGATGCGCTACAAAGCCGGGGCAGTCCCAACAGCATTCTGAACACATTATTATATTGGCTGCGCAGGACCTCCAGCGATCTTTTGGTAAAGCTGACCCACAGACTTCCCGTGTACATACCCTGGCAATAAGATTTGAAAAGGGTTATTTTAACCTGATTAGTACAATGGTAAAACCTGCGCGTGAACATATTCCCTCTGACCGCCAGGCGCGCACGCTTCCCAGTAGCACTAGAAGTGTTAAGTAAATTGTCCTGTACTACTCTACAGAGCGGCTCGTCCCACAATGACGTTCTGAAATGTTGACCGAACTACTATTTTTTACACACACATAATCAGTCTATAATGTTCCCACTGCTGGGACACAGGCCTCCTCTCTGAGAGGGAGTGGGCCGTAATCTACCACGCGGGCCCAGTGCAGGTTGGTAGATGTCACACGTCTTCGATTTTTTGGTTCTAGGACATGCCGGTTTCCTCACGATGTTTTCCTTCACCATTTGGAGAGCAGTGGTGATGAAATAATTTACACAAAGTAAAGCGCCTGTTCTGGTTCGAACCTACGACCTACAACTCGCAAGTTGGGGCCATTACCACTGGGCCACCACTGCTCTCTACATCACTACTACTATTTTTTACTTTCCTTATATTCGAAATGAAAAGTAGAGTGTTCTAAATATCTCATATGGGTATCGATTCCTTTTGAGCTTTGAATAACAATCAACTATTGGATACTCATCATCATTCTCCTGCCCTTACCCCAATTTTTTCGTGGTCGGCGCCAACATGACCCTTGCTTCCATACCTCTCTATTAGTCGTCACCTCGGTAGTCACCGCCTTTCTAGCCATATCATCTCCCACACAGTCCATCCATCGTTTCTTTGGTCTTCCCCTACTCTTATAGCCATCGACATTCATACACAAAACTTTCCGCACGACACTATCCTCATTCCTCCCATACTATGACAATCGATTTTCGCACATCATTTTAACACCAATAGAATCTTACACGATCAACAGTATGGCTTCACCAAGGGACGTTGTGCGACTGACGCCGGTGTCACCTTATTAAAACACATATTTACGGCGTGGGAAGAGGCCCAAGACGCAATAGGAATATTTTGTGACCTCTCCAAGGCATTTGATTGCGTCGACCACGAAACATTACTCTTGAAACTTAAGCATTACGGACTTGGAGACCTTGCGCTCAGTTTAGTAAAATCTTATTTATATGATAGACAGCAGCAAGTTCAAATAAATGGTGTCAATTCACTCGGCTTAAAAGTAGAAATGGGTGTACCACAAGGCTCGATATTGGGTCCTTTCCTCTTTTTAGTATATATTAATGATCTACCCCACTTGTTAAAAACCCAACCACAAATGGTGTTATTTGCTGACGATACTTCCTTAATTTTTAAAATTAATAGACGTGCCTCAAATTTTGACGACGTAAATAACGCCCTATTGCAGGTCCAAAATTGGTTCACTGCTAATAATTTAGTATTAAATGGGAAAAAAACTAAGTGCATATGATTTTCTTTACCAAATGTCAAAAGTAGTATTTGTGAGATAGTATTGAATCAAGAGAAATTAGAATTCGTCGATAAAACTGTTTTCCTGGGGATAACGCTCGACTCAAGGCTTCAATGGGGGCCTCATTTAACTTCCCTTGCAGGACGGCTAAGTTCAGCAGCACATGCTGTGAGAAAAATCCGTCAATTTACTGATGTAGATACCGCACGGCTAGTATATTTTAGTTACTTTCATAGTATTATGTCGTACGGTATTTTACTATGGGGACGGGCTGCAGACATCGAGTCTATTTTTATTCTGCAAAAAAGAGCCATCAGAGCCATATATGGCCTCCGCAGGTGCGACTCTCTAAGGGAACTGTTTAAAGAAATTAACATCATGACGGTACCTTGTCAATATATCTATGAAAACATCATGTACGTAAGGAAAAATCTACATCTTTTTAGTAAAAGAGGTGAAAGACACAATTATATCACTAGAAATAGGGACCAATTAGTTCAACCAGGTTTCAGGCTGGCTAAAGTAGACTCATCTTTCATGGGGTACTGTTTAAAATGTTACAATAAAATACCTCCCCACATACTTCAACTGAAAGAGATGAAATTTAAATCTTGTATAAAACGCACGCTATTTAGCCAAGCATATTATAAATTGGGGGATTACATTGCTGATAAAAATGCTTGGCTCAACGCTGGTCCTGCTCCACAAGGGCGCAAAAACTAATTGATCAGGTATTGAAAATAGTGTTGGAGCTGCTGAAGATTTTAAAAACTCTTTGCATTGTATAAATTCAATCTCTTAGTATTGTATAGCTGCACAGCACATTGTTATGTGAGTACTATGTACTATAAAGCTGCCATTTACTGGATACGTCTTTCATTGACTTGAATGTGCCCTGGTGGCTGGGAGTATGTCGTGCTCACTCTAATGTCTCGCTGATGGTGGCGCGTGTGTTGGATCATTTAGCTCCCTTCAAAATGGTTGAGCTGAATGGTGCTGATCCACGCGTCATGTTCGTGAACGGGCGCCGTCAGTAGAGACTGGTCATCTCTTAGCTGCCACGGCTTATTTTAACTTTAATTTTTGAATTGCTTTTGTTTTTGTTGTAATCTTTTTATTACGGACGCTTTTACGTTTTGCATCGTTCTCACATGTATAATTTCAAAATTAATGATGTAAACAATATTTTGTAACCATAATATGTTGATTTAAAAGAGCGTCCTTGGAGTTTCTTGCCCGTTCTTCTCCATAGGTACCTACTACGCTTTGGAATGGGCAACTAGCTTCATCTTTCTGACTGACTGACACAACCCTTGACAATTCAAAAGTGCCTGTAATTGGTTTATTTGAAATAAATGCTTTGAGTTTGAGTTTGAGTTTGCACAATTTTTCTGTCACCGGTGCCACTTTCAGACTTCCTCTTACACACTTACGTTCGTGTCACACCACACATCCCTGTTAGCATTCTCATCTCAGCTGCATACAATCGCCTTTCATTCATCCCTTTTGTGGCCCAACATTCTGATCCATACAAGACAGCAGCTCTAACCATTGTTTTATATATCTTCCCCTTAAGTTTAAGGGGGATGCGGGAGTCGCAGATTGTTCCCGTGACCTGCTGCCATTTCATCCATCCAGTGTTAATTCTGTGCTTAACCGCCCGAACTATACTTTACTATTATTAACTTACAGACCGAAGCGTTGCTTGTTTAGGACTTTGTTGTTCCACTTCTTTTCCCAGCTAAAGCACTAGGAAGTGGTGAAAGGCGGGCGTTTTGGGGGCCGGACGGTCCTATGAATTTGAACGGGAGCCTGCCGTTTTGCCGAAAAGATTTTGCCAAAATTTCACTACTCAAACAAATTTAAGCAACCTTTTTTTATACCAATGCAATGTTTGGAATGATTTTAGTACGCACATTTTCGTTTGGTCAAATTTTTACTTGGCAGAATATTATCAAGGATAATGTCATTTAGGCATTTGGTCATTAATCAAATGATTTATTACAGCAAACAATATTTAGACAATAAACGTTAGAGAATGTGTTGTGTGAATGAGATGTGCTTGAATTTGTCTGAAACAAGTCAAATTTATGGTTGCTTATGGAACTAGTTAGAGTAGGTTAATTATTTTAAACAATGGTTAGGTTAGGTTAAAACTGTGACCTCCTACGCACGAGCCGAGTGGTGCCGCGGCAGCGGCCGGCGAGTGCCGGTCGCTGCCGCGGCTCTCGCCAGAAACGAATAGATTATGTAGAAAAAAATAAGGAAAAAAAGAGATTATTTTTAGCAAGCTATTGCGAACCGAACTAGTTAGGCGAGGTAGAAATGTTATTTTGCGTAAAATGAGTAAATGTAATAATAAATGAATTCCAACTGAAATATTTGACTACATAAAAATTGGTAAAAGTACTAGTTGGTAAACAAGTTATTGTTTAAACGTTCACTTGCCAAACATTAGGTTTGCGTTACAATTATTTGTGAAAAGATTATTTGCTAAGTAATAATTTGGCGAATGAAATTATGCGGAAAATTGTTTGGGAAGTAATAATATAAGGGAAGCATAGATTACCCTAACTTATTTCTCTTTACCACTTTCTCTATAATTTCTGTGCAAAACTTCAATAAAATATCTCTAGATTTCGTGTTTTTGAAGAGAACAGCAATATTATTGATATTCAATTCGGTCTCCAGCTCTTGTTCGATTTCGAACCTCTCCCCTTCGTATATAAGACACTGGAATAGGATGTGCGGGACTGACTCCAGCACACCCGGCTCGCAGATGCACGATGGGTTCTCCTTACACTTAAAGCGGTGCAAGTATTCGGAGAACCCACCGTGGCCCGTCAAAAACTGGGTCACCACCCCGGTCGGCTTAATTTTCGTCACAATCTGGAAGGCGTCGATGGCGTCTGGGAGGAAGATCTTAGTGACTGAGGCTGTTGTTCCTTCTTTATACCTCCGGTTCCACTCGTCGTATAATAAGGTACTACAGTGTCTATAAGTTTTTATTTGTGAGCTAGTTTTTGGTGTTTTGGCTACTTGATCGTGTCGATGTTTGTAGTCTGTTTGGGCTATTGATTTGCAGGCGCCGGTTATATATTGAATTGTCTCTGTAGAACTATTGCACTTTCTACAAGTATCGGTTGCTATGTTAAATTTTTTTTCATTTTTGGCTCAATTACTTGGTCCTGATTGCTATCATGAACCCTTCAGTCTCCGAGAATAGTTCGCCTCGATTTAACCATGCGTTCGATGCATCTTTGTCGACATTTAATTGGCTTAAATCTTGGCGATGTCTCCCGTGTCTGGGTCCACTCTTGACATTTGGTTCTGCCATCAATAAATTTCTCGTTTTTGTTCTGTAGTGTCTTTTAAATTAAGAGGTGTAAACTGTCGGTCGTTGTGTGCTATTAGTTTGTGGAGTGAGGAAGATTCAGTTTTGGAAAAGAAGTATTGCCTAAGAGCATCTGCCTGTTGTATAAGTTTAGGATACCTATAAGTCCTCTTACTCCTTCTTTTCGCGGTAACGTTAACCTTTGTGAACAATATCTTGGGTGATGTTTGCGAAATTTTGTCATTGTAGTGTCGATTTTCCGTTGTAGGTTTTTTAGGTCAGTTTTAGTCCAGTTTATTATCCCGAATGAATAGGTGAGCACAGGTATAGCAAAGGTGTTAATTGCTGTTATGGTGTTTCGTGAATAGAGCTGTGTTTTTAGTATTGTATTAAGTCGGTGTTAAAATTGTTGTTTAAGTTTTTGTTTAGTGTCTTTGCAGTGTGTATATCTGACGGGGTGATTGTAGCCTAAGTATTTATAAGTGTCTAGTTCATCCAATGGCTCTATTGGTTCTCCTGTACCTAAGGTGTATTAGTGTTGGGAGTTCTGTCCTGTTCTAACTGAATTTATTTTGCATTTATCTATGCCGAACTCCATTTTAATGTCTTTTGTAAATGTTTCTGTTAAGTTAGCTAGCTCGTAAAGTTGACTCTCGGTTTCTGCATATAGCTTAATATCATCCATATACAGTAAATCATTTAAAACGTCTTTCTGTGAGTCAGTCTGTTGGTCGGTAGCTGTAGAATGTAAAGGGATTCCTAATGAGGTAGCGTTTAATATTTTAGATAGGAGGTTTAGAGCAAGGCAGAACCATAGTGGGCTGAGTGCATCTCCCTGAAAGATTCCTCTCTGTATTTTAATTGGGCTAGTATCTATGGTTTCGGTTGGGGTAGTGAGTGTTAATACTGTACACCAAGTTGTCATCATGGTCTTTAAAAATGTAACTATCGTTGGGTGTATTTTGTAAATGTCTTACAAAATACGGCGCTCTCCGGGAAGCGACCGTAAATTATATACTATTTTAATACTTATCTCCATAAAGGGTTATCTTGCCTTGTTAGCCGTGTAAGTTTTTTGTACAGAAGTACAGTGCGCGTGTCGGCCCCCCACGTAGCTAGGTGTTCAGCTTGGACGTAAGGTTGGATTTTAGGGGGCTTATTATTATTATTATTTAGATCTTAAGTCTAGACTTTGACGTTACATAGCATTATGTGTCAACTGAAAAAAGGTTCGAAATGGAAAATTGGTTTTCTGATAATTGCAAATGGTGCAACACGAGGTCTTCTGCATTGAATTACAATATCAAAACTTGGAAAGAAAACAGCGACGTGATTAATTAATACAAGACAACATTGACTTTAGGTAAAAAATCGCCAACAAACATTTTACAAGTATGATACATCATGCCTGTTTCTTATCTGTATTATAAAGGCCGTTTTCCCAGCAATCGGACAAGTACTGACCAGACTAAAGCTAAAATCATCTTTTATTTGAACAAGATAATCCCTATCTCTTCAACACTAAGGTGCAAAGGTTTAAAGATCAAAATAATAAATACCTCGAGACAGGTTTATTATCCCATTTCCTGAACGCTATGAATCATTTCCTTTTGTTGATGAGTCCACGCAAACCTGCTGGGTAACTGGATCTATTCAGGACAGGACTAGATTTGCATATAGACTCATAAATTACATCTATAAACTAGTCACCCACCCTTGCGTCCCACGGGTGCAGTTTACTAATGAGGCGACATGTCAAAACATCGAGATTTCTGTGTTGTATCTAAGTTAAACATGAATGTATTAGACACGTAAACCTTTCGAAATTAATTATCCAAACGATGGTGAAAACCACATCGAAATGGCAGTTTAGAAGAAACGACTTTGTTTTAAATAATTTCATAATAAATATAGATTACGTACATAATAAGGACTTAATGTTTCCTTGCATCGTAAGCATTTTCTTATAAAGGTTTTTTTTTTTTTGGGAAATTATCAAATAACGTCTCTGTGTGACTTTTACTGACTAAAACTCACCCGTGTTCCTTCCATTGCCTGTGTTGCGAGGGGCCACGGTAACCCTTTCGGACTTTCCCGCGACCCCGGCAGGCATCGGCCCTAGTGGACCTACACTTGTGCTAACATCTCAACACAACGCGCCGTCGACCCGGGCCTGGTCCTTATCGGACGGCGAGCTACCCATTCGTAGTTGTAGCTGTAGTTTTGTAGTTGTACCTACTACGCCACAGAACTGTTTAGCATCTTTCTTATTAAGTCAGTCTATGAAGTCATGACAGGCATATGACTGCCAAAAAAAACCCGCTTCGTAAATTTTCCAATCCTAACCATCATCATAATTATTATGATGAAATCTTCTCAAATTTATGCATCAAAACTTTATGTTTCGTTTATTCCAAAATGTCTGCGCGTAGCATTTCGTAGCAAATGATATTCGTAGCAAACGCGTTGAACTCTTTTATTCTCGGCCCCATTATTTTTTAGATGAATCAATAACTTGAGATATTTTCTAGTTAAATATTGTTTAATATTTTATTATTTTAATTTCAAACTTATTTTGGGGTATATTTTAAAATTATAATTTATTTTATTTATTTTTTTACTTTTTGATGAAAATATTATCTAATGAAAGAAAGAAATCACAGGTTTTACTTATTTGGAAACTAGAATAAACTAAACTCTATATTTTACTCTTATTAACGTTTCCCATAGAAGTTGAGTGATTAATAGTCAATAAAAAAATCAAATTCAACATCAATTTAAAAAAAAACCTATCATCAATATAATTTATTTACATAACCAAATTACAAGATGATTATTAACATTAACTAAATTAAATTAAAACTAAGTTAGGCTTAAAAAAGGCCCTCGGGGCATTGTACCGAGGATGCTGGCGGCATTTCCTCGCTGAATTGCAATGCTGATGCGTTGCGCGAGAAAGCCGCCAGCTTTTCGGTCACCAGTTACATCAACTAGACGTTTCGCGATTTCCGCAAATAACTTATGCGCACTGGGACCCCACGGACCGAGGGTCTCGACGCCAAAGGGCACAAAGTTGTACTCTCTGCCAAGGCCTCCATATTTAATAACTTTCAGATTTTCGGCATTTTCTGCCGCTGCACCCGCTTTAGAAGTAGTCCGTTGGAGGTGGGACAGTGCCAGTGTGTCTACACAGGTAGCGTCCCACACAAGCATCCGTCCCAAACTCCACGGGACCAAAGACACACCATCAGGTCTTTTGCCATCATCTCTGACAATGCCAGTCGGCTCAAGAAGAGCAGGCACATTGATGCTGGCAAGAGACCGGCGGATTATGTCATTAAGTGTTGCATGTCTTGAAAAGCGGCCTGCACTTTTTTGACAACAAAGTCCGTGGTGACCCAGTCGGTCCACGTCCGTGCCACAAGGGCATGTGTGTGGAGTGCATACCGTGACCCCAAGCCGCAGACCAGTCGCCAGACGAAGCGAGGTCGGATCCAGGAAGGTACCGGTATATGGAGAAGGATGGGCATGTAGCCAATGACCGGCCTCTCTGGTTCCGACCGCCAAAAGTCTTGCGCGATCCGGACCTGAACTGCGGCTCAGAATCGATTTGTATGTTAAATCGCAATAAATATCGTCCCAGCTCCTCTGAGATTTTAGGTTGTCTGGAAATTCTTTACCCGGGCAAGCAATTTGAAAAGCATTCTTGGCATCCTCCAAGCCCGCAGTCTCATAGTTTGTGGGCAAAGCCCTTAGGACATTACCTATGAGACGTGACGTGCTATGGGTGGACGACAAAAAGGCTGGGGAAGCAACACTCGAAATTTTGCGGATTCCTAAACCGCCAAACCGAATAGGGAGGGATGCTTGTAACCAAGATGGTTCAATGAGCTGAATATTTAAAATCGTTTCTAAACTAGTTTTGACTAAATCGTCTATTGGTGAAAGCAAATTTGGATGTTTCCAAAAAGGGCTACAGCGAAGCACATAAGTAAATTTAGGGACAAAAAGGCAAAACTTTAGAATTATAAGAGCATAATGAGGACTGATTTCGAGTAAACAATTTGCGTGACTTTGGAATTTAGAAATAGTGTTAGTAATGTAATCAGGAAAAGATTCTTCAAAGATGGGAGAACCCAGGAGGCAAAGTGACTTTCTGTCTACTATTTTGATATTCGGTGCCAGAAAATTTAATTTGGATTTTAAATTATCCAAACCGTAAGAAGTTTTTTGAATGAAGAGTTCACATTTGCTAAAATTTAATTCTAAACCAATATTTTCGAAATTTGTTTTAATATCTGATAAGTCAGATAGCACAGTGTCCACATCGCCTCCCAGGGTTCCGTCATCCAAATACCAAACGTTAAATTTTGATTTTAAATTTTTAATAATCGGATTTATAGCCAAGCTAAAAATTGCTGGCCCGAGGGGATCGCCCTGCTGACAGCCGACCTCCGAAGAAAGTTCATGGGAACGGTAAATTAATTTTGAAGGTTCTGCGTAGCAGGTAAGCAGGTATTGATAGAGTTCCGGAATTTTGTTCTTAACTTCTGTCAGCATGGCATCCCTGTTTACTGAATTGAAAGCATTTTTGACGTCAATTTTGACTACAATTTCGCAATCATCATACGAAAGGTAGGTTCTTAAGGCATGGACGGCTGCCTCACACCCACCTTTCGTGCCAAATCCTAATTGTATAGGTTCGAAAACAGACTGTAATTTAGATTTGATATGTCTCACCGCAATTTTGGATGCCAAACGTCAATTAATAATTAAATGATAGGTTTTAACAGATTGTAAATATAAAATCTGTTAAATCGTAACAATAATAACACACGTGCCAACGTTTACTAGGTCAGATTAATAGAAACATACATAAACTCACGCCTTCTTCCCATTGGGGTAGGCTGAAACTATAGAACGCCACCTGCTACACTCCTTACATACTCCTTTTGCTTCGGTTACGTTCAAACATCTAGTGATACACGCACGCCGGTTGCGAGTACTACGCACCTGACCTTTTGAAGAACATCACCAATCAGGTCACTATATGTCTTTCTGTGGCATTTCCTCCCGACGTTTCCACTCACATCTGCCTTGTAAATACCTTTCCTTAGTCGCCATTCATTCATCCTCTCAACATGAGCAAAACATCTAAACATACTCTTTTAATTTTTTGTCACTACACAAATCTAATAAAACTAATTTAGATAATACATATATGTTCTTATTAAATTAGTCCGTGCCCCCATCTTAGCCTGCGGGCAGATGGACACACGACTACAATCTCTATAATATTAACATAAGCTGGTTTTGAACCACTCACGTTTTTATCGTTCATTAAATAGTTAATTATTTCTAAATAAATAGTTTATTAAAGCCCCTTTAATTAAGTTTGAAGGCTTTAGACGAAATTCCAGTCACTTGAGGCTTTTTGACTTTGCCTTTGAGCCTTGCAACATCTTTTAGAATACGTATAGTTAGGTTAGACTTTCCTGCGTGGTATTGCTAGAAATCGTAAGATTTTAATTGTTCATTAGCCGTTAATCAACCCAAGTGTACATGTAAACTATGAATACTGTCTCTTAATAAAGAATGTACCTGCTTAAAATGTCATTTAATTGCATCATCGTCTTGAACAGCATTTTTGAACCACTGCAACACATAATCCTAATTCCTTCTTCCCTGGTTCAGGTGGACTGCCTTGTTGGTCTTGCGGTTGCTAAGCATGAGGTCCTGAGTTCGATTCTTGGGTCGGGCAAAGTGTTATGGATTCCTCAGTAGCAGCCCGACTGATGTAAGAAGTCAGGAAATAAAAGGTAAATTTGCCAAATTACTTAAGCAGTTCTTTTTCGGGAGTTTGTAAACTAAGTTCTTAGGAAAGTGGTTTGCAGATTGTTGAGGGAGAGCAAGTAAGTGGTTAACTAGTTTTATAAGATATAAGTCATTTGATACATTTAAGATAAGATAATATCATTGGTTACTATATTATAAGTGCGAGAAGTGAAAATTAAGTGTCCGCACTAATAAACCTTTTTTTGTAAAACTATTTGTTCTGTTCCCGCAGACAAACCGTGAAAACGGTTTTTCGGGGCATAGTTCACAAGTAACGGTTTTTATAAACTTTGTTTATGATCGATAAATAAATAAATAATAATAAGTCTGGATTTGTGCCCGGTTGATGGCAATAAGCTCGCCCCCTATTACATGGGACTTAAACATATCTGGTGAAATGTGAGTTTGCTACAGGTACACCTCTGGCTAATCTTTCGGAGAAGACAGTCGTGATGTTCAATTATGTTAAGTGTTCTTCCCTGGTTTTCGCCAATTTACCCAGATCTTTCCGACGAACCTTAACTACGTGATCGACCCAACTTGCAATCACCTCATTAACAGCTACACAGAAAATAGATAACATATATAATTCGATTAGTAATAGACGCTGTAAATATTACCGTTCCACACAAGTGCAATAAAAACGTATGTGATCAAAGGTCTAATATAACTATAACCTATGGATGCAAGATGACAGGTGTAGCAGTTATTACGTGTTGGTAATCGGGCTTAGCTCTTGGGCAAGCGGTTTACTTCACTTGCGGCGTAGACAGATGAAGAAGTAAAGCAGGTGGTACAGTTCTTTTATAGTGGTTTTGTTTTTTTTTATTTAAAAGCTTAGAAGCTAATTATTATTCATACTACCGTTAAAATAAAATAAAATATCCTAATCTAACCTAATTAAAACGATTAACAAACTAAAATATGGCGTCGAAAAAATTCCTCCGCATCGCTGTCGACTGGTAATGTACCCAAGAGACTGGGGGCATAGTCACGTTTTTCGGTAATGTTTATCCTCTGGCCAAGGTAAAAGCCAGCCCTTGGGTCACGGGAAGTATCAACCAGCTGTTTGGAGATTTATTTAAACAAACCACGAACACTCGGGCCCCAAGGCCCGAGAGTTTCAACCCCAAACGGCTTGAAAATATAATTACCAATCGTAAGAGTATCGACACATGTTGCGTCCCACACTAAAGGCCTACCCATCTTCCATGGAAATAAAGACATACCGTCCGATCTCTTGCCATCGCCGCGTGCCAAGCCATTGGGTTCTAATACAGCTGAATCTCCGTTGGTAACAAGAGCTCGTCGGATGATGTCATTAATATTCGCATACCGAAGTTTCTTTATAGTTTATTCTTTCTTTATTCTTTTATAGTTATTTTACCTCTGATGTTGCATATATGACAGTGATCTTTTTCTACGTTGTAATAAGGCTGCTGTTGCATTGCTGCTTGGATAGCTTTCAGAGGGAAAATTATTATGAAAGGGCTTTAATATAGTGTTTGTCTGGAAACCATCTTATCTTTTGGAAAAAATGACTGTTCTTAAATAATCTTCACCCAGCCAAATGATAAAGTTAACCAGAGCGTATCATACTCCCGAAAATTCGTCGCAATTATGTCCAAGACGAACCTGTAGCTAATTTATTGGACACAAGCACGATGCCAAACAATGCGACATCACTTAGGAATACCAGAAAAAAATACACTTTGCTTGATCCAGACCAAAGCAATCCTGCTGGGGTCGCGGGAAGGTACTTATGGGTCACCGAGGCCCCCGCAACACAGGCAACAAGAAGGAATACGGGTGGGTTTTAGTCAGTAAGAGTCTGACACACCCTCCCGCTCCGCCCAGAGCGGGAGAAGTTATTTGATGATTTCCCACCCAAAAAAAAAAAAAAAAGACCAAAGCAATATCACAACCTGCAGCTCGTCTTTTAACATGAGTCCAAAACTAAGCTAGCTAAATTGCTAAGCACTTTGTTTACAAAATCTACATATACGGTTACGTTGAAACTTGATTATGTATGCTTACGAACAGGAAACAGGAGCGTGGTACAGCCAGCAGCTGAAACTGGGTTCTCTAAGCTATATCGGCCGTCCATACTCAAAAAAAGAAGAAAAGAAAGAAAATTAATGAATATAAGCAACCCTGATCAATCACGGTTCCTGTGGGTTGGATACTGGAGGGATATTTTCATCCCCAAATAACTTCTCCCGCTCTGGGCGGAGCGGGAGGGTGTGCCAGACTCTTACTGACTAAAACCCACCCGTATTCCTTCGTGTTGCCTGTGTTGCCAGGGGCCTCGGTGACCCATTAGTACCTTCCCGCGACCCTAGAGTAGCCTAAAGTTGAATTATTAATTGACGTCCTCTGGATTTCATCCATTTGACATCCTAAAATTATGTTGAACATCAGATTCTTGGGCCACATCCAATCTTTAATGAGTTCTCTCAGCACTTAAATTAATACGTTTTATTAATACGGCCTTAGTATGAGGCGTGACGATTATACAGCTCAGTGTACAAATACGTGTATATCGGCTGCGCAGGAGTCATCGCCCGTGCGGCTCTCGTGATCGAAAGTAAAAGTGACAGCTATGTCGGTACATAGAGAAGTATGTATGCGTAGACTGAGAATAGCAATAGACAAGTCACTAAATAATAATAATGAGACAAGGACAGAGCTATTAGATCTAGTAGCAGTAGTAAATGAGATAAATATATTTTCTCAATCTCCTTCGCTTAGGTAAACTTTTTGTCTGGCACCAGTTGTTAGTCTACAACAGGGGCCTACAAAACGGCTGTAAAAATACAATTTCTTCGGAAAGTATAACCCGACTTCATAAAATAGTATCAGTTTACAAGTGACTGTCAAAGAATATCGCTATCTCATAAGGTACCTATACGCTGATAGCTAAACTATACAATTTTCTATCTACGTAAGTACGTATCTGCGTCTGTTTCGTGCCGTGCAACTGAGCACAGTGGTGACAATGAGATTGAACCTCGTTTGTTTGACGTTTTATGATGATAAGGACCGTTGTTAAGAACACACTTGTCGCCGGCTCGAACTTGTTGATGGGCGTGGTCAAAATGCATGCTATTTCATCCAACATCATTTGCGAAAGGGACGAACACTGTGATGAGCAGTAAGAAGCTAGTGCGCGCACGGATACACACTCCCGTATACAGTCTACCAACGCTAATGACGCACACATGCGCGATTTCATTGAAGGTCGGACGGCGACGACACGCCTACATCGCATACAATAAAATTAAAAGTATATTATTTTTTAAATCAGATATTGTTGGTCCTTTTTTTGGGCAGTCGTGTAACAAGGCGGCTTTCTTCAAGATCAAAGGAGCGAACATTCTGTACCTACGTAATATTTTGGCGCGGTGATGATGACGGACATGCTTGAATTCAAACATAAACCTACCTAAGTATGACAAAATTAAATGATAGTCACTGTGTGCAACTCATATTTTATGGTACAATTAGGTAGGGTCAAACGACTTAGTTGAAAATTTAGTAGGTACGTGCATAGTGAACTTATTCTAATACTAGATCTTGCCCGCGACATCATCCGCGTGAAATTTCTTGTTCCCCCGCCGCCGCCGCCGCCCGCGCTATTACTTCGTTTTCGCTTATCTTTCTTTCCGACTTTTTCTTTTTGCTCGGCTCCTAAGGGTCATAGCGTGATTTTGAATAGCCTATAACCTTCAAATCCGACTGGTAGTTCCAGAGATACATACAAACTTACAAACAAATTTTACTCTTTATACATAATACCTATTAGTATACATAATACAAATTAGAGGATTATATCCAAGATAAGAATGCTTGGAAACATGCTGGTCCCGCTCCATAGGACAATCTAGAGTCTAGACAAAGTCAAACTGGTTGCTATTTTAATTGTACAATTTATTATTTGATACAAATAATAAATCAATGTTGAATTTAAATTCTGTGATTACTTTAACTCACACACTGACCTATTACTTTATTTATTATTTTTAGCAAAACGTATACTTTTACAATGTTTGTAAATATGTGAGCATCATGTACCTATCACATAATTAATTTATCTGTCATTGCTTTATTTTTCTATAGTATTTTGGTATAGTAATTTTATTCTAGGTGCATCGTCTTCACGTATAATATTAAAATGTACAAAATTTTGTTAAACATTTTAAAAGCGTAACGGTGGAGTTTCTTGCCCATTCTTCTCCATACGAAACTACCTTTTGGAAGGGCAACTAGAATCAATTCTATTTTTTTTGTAAATTATGACGTTCAAAAGTGCCCTTTATGTGCCTATTTGAAATAAATAATTTGACTTTGACTTATAGATAGATAATACGTACGTACGCCCGGCTACACATCAAGCTATACACTTCCAGTTTATGCTGATTTCGCAATGTACGGAAATCCTATACAATGCGAGATCAGCTTATACTGTATAGCTTGATGTATAGCCGTGTGTACCAAGCGTTCCCTGTGAAAGAAACGTACATAACTACACACATACCTATGTAGGTAGTCGAGATAGCTTTGCTTTGTCAACAGCACGACTCGATGTGAGCGCTAATACGTTAGGGTTACTACTTTATTTCTTATAAAACTTGTTCATCAAATAAAACATACAGTTATTTTTAAAATATTTTTGTTGATAATAGAATTTGTTTATTTACAATGGCGTTATATAACGGTCTTGCAGTATAGTTATAGTTATCAACAAAAGTCACGGTAGGTACTACCGTAGAACACATTGACCACCGGAATATTTACGATCCGAACGTAGTCAGTGCAGCAGGAACATTTCCTTTATTTGTATTTGAAAATCTCCCTTTTACTCTGAACTTCTTTTTGCGAGCGATACATGGCCATATGCTGGTCTTCTTACTCATCCATCAATCCTTATTGGGCTCTGTTGCACAAAAACCAAACATAATTAAATTGTGACAGAGACTAAAATTATTCTGTAAAAAATCAAACCAGTGCTTGCTCTAGACAAACAGAAGTACTTATGTTAACTAAATTCGGAAAAGAAAAGGGCGACACACCGGCAGTGTGTAATTACACGAACCATTTCGAGCTTCTTTTGACCATTCATAATTCAAAAACCGGCCAAGTGCGTATCGGACCACGCACAATGAAGGGTTCCGTAGTTGAGAAGTTGGTTTGAATTTATCCCAAAAACAAACTTAGCATTGCAGTTGCAAAACATGTTCTCCCATACATCGATATATCCCACAATCAATTCTCCAACTGCAAATTTAAGTTGGTCGACTATTACTCGTTAACTTGTAAAGCCTACTTAGCTGTGATAGTTTTCCTTTTAATTTGATTATAATATATGTACTACTGTCATTAAATTTTTCACATCTCCATTAACAACCATTTGCTGGCAAGGGGGGGACTTGACTCTAACAAAAATTAGCCTTTTTCTTGAATCGAAAAGTGGTGTTCACAGACCCGTAATATTTTTGATCGGCCTATCCAACGATACCCCACACCATGGGATAGACGAGAAAAAAAATATCATCCCATACGTGCAAGGGAGGTGGCCTAAAAACACATTTTCAAGATTTTATTTTACTAATTTGTCGGCGTGATTAATGTGTATACCTATGCCAAATTACAGCTTTCTAGTACTAAGCGTCTCTGAGTTACAGCGGGGACAGACAGACGGACATGGCGAAACTATAAGGGTTCCTTGTTTACTACGGAACCCTGAAAACCACTACACCTGCATATTTGCAATTTTGCATGTCTAATAACTAATAAGGCACCCTTGAACAGCCAGAAACCCAAATGACGCACGATGTAGACAACCCCGTACGTCATTTATACCGAACTTGAACTGCTTTTTAGCTGACTTCAAAAAAGGAGGAGGATATGGATTCGTCGATGTTTTTACCGATTTATTTGAGATTTCTATTCTATATAAAAACCGACTTCAAATAACACAACACAATATATAGCATATCATTAGAATAGCTTGGAGCCGGCTTCTGAAACTTTTATTTTATTGCAATCTGTACTTGACAAATTTTTTTGTACTATTTAGTGTTTTTAGAAGTTGGTTTTAAAAAAATAGTTTTTCACATTTATGTTTTTGGTGGGTTTTTATTAGGTACCTATTAAGTTAAAAAGTTAGGTACATCAAGCACCCCCGTGAATTGTAGAAAATATAATGATATATAATAATAAGAGTCAAGAAAACATTCCACTTACCCATTGTTTCTTGTACTTGCACTACTGAAGGATCACTTCACTGACGCAATAAGTCCAAATACAAACGCCAAGTAAATCAATCAATTGACTGCCGGGGTCGCGGGAAAGTCCGAAAGGGATACCATGGCCTCTGGCAACACACAAGCAACGGAAGGAATACGAGTGGGTTTTAGTCAGTATGAATCTGACACACCATCCCGCTCCGCCCAGAGCGAGTGAAGTTATGTGATAATTTCCTACCCAAAAAAAAAAAGTGCGCTATTGTAGCTAGTATATTGCTAAATTCAATACCAAATCATTAATCAATGACCTTTGTCACTACGCGAGTTCAATAATCGCGTGTTGAAGTACCAAGAATACTCGCATTCGTCACGCGTTTGGTACTTACGAGCGTACGATGTATCAAAATCAAAATCCAAATTTCAATGTCAATATGATACACGACAAATTCAAAGAATGTACACATGCGAAGTCAATCGTGAAAGGTATCAAAATCGGAATCCAAAATCAAGCCAGTGGTCAATGTTGTAAACAGATACGATAGATAGCACACAAGTAGTCTAGTCAGTAACAATCACAGCACGCGTGACGTAAGCAATAGCCGACTCACAAGCCGACCGGCGCGCGGGTGTGTGCGTGCGCCTCCCCTCCGCACACCGCGCGGGGAGGTATATTCCAGTGAAATGCACGATGATTTATAACGAAAACGACCGTGTAAAATTTTATGAACAGACCTTTGGGCGTATTGATATAATGAAAAAACTACTTATTATATCTACTCAAAATAAAATTATTTGAACTTTTGAATAAATTATCTATCCCTGTATGGTTTTTATTTTGCCATTTTCATACTACATAAGTTATTTATTTACGCTCAAAGATGAGTTAAAATTAGCGTTGAAATATGGAAGTTTCGACGCTCATAACTTCCAAACCAATATTTTTTTTCCAATTCTGCTTCCATACAGGGCTAGATAATGACGAGACAAATTGATATTATTTTTAGTTTTGAACCTACATTGTCAAACAGAGGAGTAATGACCACACTACGTTTGTATGGAAAAATGACCGACTAGTGTAACCTTAAGACGCGAATTATCTATTTACTCAAAGTTGAGTTGAATCATCGAAAATAAAAAACAACCAAGTTCTGCATTCAAATAAGACGTTCTTTTTATTAATCAAATACGTAACGTATGTTAATATTTAATGCAGATATTTTGGATTAGAACTCAAGGTAAGAGGTTAGTTTAACGTTAGTTTGTATCGAGATCTTTTATCAAAACGTATTTTGGTAACAACCAAGTTCTGGGAAATATGTTCAAAATTAACATATATTTTTTCCACTACCATAAATATACAGATTTAGCAATTTTTTTTCTTATGTGAAGCCTATTTTGGTCAATTGGATCTTGTCAGCGCCTAGACGCTTTCTGTACAAACTTGGGGTTGTTTAATTATGAATGTGTGCTGAGATAACTATCGAGGTGACTCTTTCATTGCTTAATATCAACACAGTGTAGCTTAACTGTCTTATAAAGCGAAATAACACTTTCCCGGTGTTTTACCTATGATAATGATTTGTTGGTTTTCGCGAAGAATGACCTAGACGTCTTCTCTCATCTCTAAATTATTAATTTAACCCATTACAGTTACATTTGCAATTTTTAAACCACAATCATGGTACCTACACCTAACATAACTCAAAGATGATGCCCACCATCGAATTATTTTGATAGTTATTGGGCGAGAGCAGTGGTGGCCCAGTGGTAACGTCTGCGCTGCGACTTACGAGTTGTAGGACGTAGGTTCGAACCTAAACAGGTGTTTTATTTTGTGTAAATTATTTCATCACCACTGCTCTCAAAACATCGTGAGGAAACCGGCATGTCCTAGAACAAAACATTCCAAAACTTGTGAAATCTACCAACCAGCACTAGGCCCGCGTGGTGGATTACGGCTCACTCCCTCTCACAGAGAGGACGCCTGTATCCCAGCACAGGGAACATTCAATCAACTCAGCCTATAACAGTCCACTGCTGGACATAGGCCTCTCCCAGGCTGCGCCACAACACCCTGTCCTCCGCCTTCCGCATCCAGTCTGTCCCAGCCACCTTGTCAAGGTCTTCGGTCCATCTAGCTGGGGAGCGTCCCAAACTACGCTTGTCGATACGCGGTCTCCACTCCAGGACTCGTCTGCTCCACCGGCCATCGGTCCTTCGACAAATATGGCCAGCCCACCACCACCACCTCTTCAGCTTCAGCTGATTTTGTTATATTATGTATTTACGAGAATCTATTCAATTATCGTAGCCACTTCAAGTTCAAACTAGAATTTTAATAGCTGGAATCAAGTTTCTATTACCAACACGTCTAGGATAAACAAGTCCCAATGGACGTTAGCAGCCAATAAAAATAACGATCCTACCACAGTACATATTCCAGAAAAACAAGCTGGTACCATTTTAAAAACTCCAGAACATTAAGATCTAAAAATAACAGGACTTGCCAAACTGGTATCCTTTACTCTGTGGCAAGTTGTGTTCATGTGTGTATACTTATTCCTACATGTATTTATGTTTGTTTGTGTGAATGGCATGTCGGTTATTCTTGAACTAGTTGTCTTTGTTAGCTCTATATATACGCGAATGCTATATTTTTCGTTATATAATAAATATGTAATTATTAAGTTGTCATTGGGCCTTGGTTTTAACCGTTTCTTACTGTAAATATTATCTGACTTGGGTTATTGGTATACTGAAGACCTATACAATTATTTTATTGAATAATGAATCATATTTTTATTATATATCTTTTTTTTTTGTTATGGTGTAGGTATGATAGCCCTTTTAACCTGTTTTATCTTACCATTAATAAGAAGCCTGGTCTGTAGTTAACAGTTGCCGTAAACTGCAGACCAGGCTTCTTATACCTGGTTCCAGAATTGAATCACCATTCAACAAGTAATCACCATTATAGCATTCGGACCTTGGGCCTTAGGATGTGACCATACGAATGTCTTGCATACCTACTTTTAACCAACTCCGCCTGTAGCTTGTTACAGGTTTATCCTAATCTTTTACCTATAGGCAGGCACAGCAAGATAACAAAAGTTCCCCGGCACCTAAGTAGGTACACGAGTATGTTGTCCTAGAAATAATTTCACTTGATGGAAACGTAAGGAATGTTGCGTGCATTGATAAGAATAGTTGAGGAAAACGCATAATTTTACAAAAACGCAGGTATGCAGGTATTGAATAACAGACTCTATATGGTTACCATGGTAAACAAAACATGATTAATTACGTAGGTTGTATATAAATCGATATTTATGTGAATACAGATCAAAAACCTGTAATGTACTTAGCAAGTTCTGACCTTACTTCAAGTAATGTGGCACCTAGGTAGGACTGCTGCAATCGGCATGCGTTGTAGTTTGTTGGAGGCCGTGGTCTGGGGGCCCCGTATGTGATCATGGGGCGGATACAGCCATAATATAATTTTGGGAGGTAGACCCTACTTCTTATCTGTCATTTTCTTGCACTGCCAGGTGATACAAGCGCTGTTTAGTTTGTTGTCTAAGTGACTACTCTCGTTCATCTTACTGTATAGAATGACCCGAGGTACTTGACTTCGTTGGCCAACTGAAGTTCTGTATTGAACAGTTTTTGTAAGCGGAAAGGGCCTAATGCTCGTTTTTGGGTAAACATGACTAGTTCAGTTTTAGTGGGGTTCACCAATAGGTAAAATTCTCTACACCATCTGTCTACGATAAGTAGCGCCTGCTGAATGAGGTTACAGATTGTTTCCGTCACTTTCCCTGAAACAAGGATTGCGAAGTTGTCTGCATATGCATGCATGCATAATCAGCCTATAATGTTCCCACTGCTGGGACACAGGCCTCCTCTCATCAAGAGGGAGTGGGCCACGCCGGCCCTGTGCAGGTTGGTAGATGTCGAATTTTTGGTGTCAGGACATGCCGGTTTCCTCTCGATGATATCCTTCACCGTTTTGAGAGCAGTGGTGATGAAATAGTTTACACAAAGAAAATGTCTGAAAATAAACGTCTGCATATCCTATTGTGTACTAGCGGTTAGCGTTGAGTTTGGTGATCAGATCATTAATTACCAGATTCCATAGAAGGGGAGACAGTACCGGAGGGTACTGTCTGGGGGCAGCCTCTGGCTATGATGACCGACTTCTGCTCATCCTGTGTAATCGTACGTTAGTACGTTAGTACCTGTTCTACTCCATGTCTAAACAGGGCGCTGCTGATGCTGGAGAATTTGGTTTTGTCGAAGGCTCTTTCGATGTATATGGAAGTACCCAGGCAGGTGCCTTTCTGGTAAATCGCTTCCTCTATCTGGCTGACCACTAGATGACGAGTGGGTTCGATCGAATTACCCGAGTTGTATGCGTGTTGGTTATGATAATAAACGATAGATGATTTTTATTTATGTAAGTACAAAAACTTTTACCGTCAATCATATTTTTTTAAACTAGATGAGGTTGGCGTTCCCTATCTGACTACTCTGAGAAGAAAGGCCTAAACAAACTCAGAAGTCACAGTCGCTTTTAAAGTCCAGACATAATCTTAGTCAGCTCATGTGAAGACCATGTAGATTGGTGTCTGAAATGATCTTTTGATGAAAGAACCACCCAGATTGAGTGGTCCTGTCCAGTCAGTGCACGCATTTGTTAGTAGTAATGCAGCTCAAGTCAGAACTTAAGGAGCTCAACGATTCAACGATCAATACCAAAGAAAGGACATTTGGCTAGGCCGCAAAAAATATCCAAACTGCCAAACCATGTTAAAAACTACCTGAGAATAAAACAAAATTAAACAATTACCAACATAGTCTTTACCTTAGAATATAGAAAGAACCAGAAGCCGCGAACACGCCTAATACTGAAGCGTCAAAAACTACTCCTAAATAGAGTAGTTTGACGCGCAGCCGATAAGTTACTCTGTGAACGTCGTATCGCGTAACGTGTTTTACCGGTGTGCAATTTTATTTAATTATGCCGTCTTGTGTCGTTCATACCTGTAAAAATGCAGCGGGGTTAAAAAACAGGATGGGATCACATTTCACGTGTAAATAGCGCATTCAAATATCGTCTTATTTAATTACTGAATAAATTGTTCAGTTTGTAATTGTCATAGAGAATGATGCATCCATCTTGTTAGTGTTGCCAGTATAAAAGTTTTGATTTTCCCTTTTTCTTTTTATTACCTACTGAGGGCATTTATTCGGGACGATTCATTCGGAATCTGAGTACTTTACTGCAACCGATGTATAATTTGTTAAAAAAGGATGCTGGAAGTGGGACTCAAAATGTGAAAAGGTTTTTTTGGAAGCAAAGCGAACCCTCTTGAGTGAACGAGTACTGGCACACTATGAGGAGGGTCGCAAACTTGTGTTGTTGGTGGACAGTAGTGCGTACGGACTGGGCGCAGTGCTGGCCCACCGATCCGAAAACGGAAACGAGCGGCCCGTCAGCTGCGTCTCGCGAACACTTAGTGCGCCCGAGCGCAACTACAGTCAATTGGACAAGGAGGCACTGGCTATATTTTTCGGTGTCACAAAACACCATCAATACTTATATGGTAGACAATTTATACTGCGCACCGATCATCAGCCGCTGACGTATATTTTTGGGAAAAAGGGAGGAATTCCGCAAACGGCTGCTAGTCGTTTGCAAAGGTGGGCGGCGCGCCTGGCTGCGTATGATTTCCGTATAGAATACGTGCGATCGGCGGACAATGGTCCGGCTGATGCTTTGTCACGACTACCGTTACCTCAAGAGGGTCGCTCAACGGTTACAGGAACCGTGGATTATTTAAGTCTAGCGGCACTGCGTATTAGTTATAAGGATATTGCAAGAGAGACAGAACGCGATGCGTTACTAAGTAAGATTAAGGGGTATGTACTTTTTGGCTGGCCGTCGTCGGCCCCGAGCTGCGATGCGGAAAAAGCTTACTTTTCTAGAAAACAAGATTTGGTGGTAGACCAAGGGTGTGTCATTTTCAAATACAGAATTGTCGTGCCTTATGCCTTACAAAAGAAAATCTTGGAAGAAGTGCACGAAGGTCACTTAGGTATAAATAAAATGAAAAGTTTATCACGAAACTATATTTATTGGGTGCATTTAGATAAAGATATAGAGGAATTATGCAAATCATGCGCTGCGTGCCGGATAGTTCGCGACGCACCGCCGCACGCGCAGTTACACCCTTGGGAATTTCCGCTGCATCCGTGGCAGCGCGTACATGCTGACTTCGCAGATTGTGGAAGCGTTCGATATTTAGTTATTGTAGACGCGCACTCAAAGTGGATTGAGTCGTTACCAATGAAAAGTACAAATGCAGCCTCAACAATTAAAGTTTTGAGAAGTGTTTTCGCGCGTTTTGGTTTGCCGTCGCAGCTCGTGACCGATAACGGACCACCATTTGCGTCCCAAGAATTTAAAACTTATTGTGCAAATAACTACGAGATACAACGTCGGCTCCTTATAGGCCGCAAGGAAATGGCGCGGCGGAAAACGCTGTTAAAACGATTAAAAAAGCGATCAAAAGAGCATTGTATGAAAATGAGGTCGTAAACGCGGCTCTTTGTAGATTCTTGTTACAATATCGTAACTGTGAGCACGCGACGACCGGGGTATCACCCGCAGTGGCGCTGCAAGGGCGGCGACTCACAGTGGAACGAATGTATGGGAGCGGTTGGACGTAGACATGTCCGAAAAATAAGAGTAAAATTATGACAAACTAATGATGCCATCTTATTCGATTACTTAATGCCTTCATAAATTGTGGTGATGAATTTCTTCATAACTCCCATATTTCGGGAGTAATTTGAGAAAATGTGAAATTTTACTATGAAAATGAGTGTATCGAGCTCTCTCCCTCCTGATTCCGGGCTTGTTTCAAGTAGCGGTCTCTAATATCGTAATGCTATTACTAAGAGCTATATTTAATACTAAGACACATAGTGCGCCAAATGTGCACTTTCTGGGATAAAAGGAAATGAAAATTTAAAAAAAAAAACGTTTTTTCCCCATTTGTATTTACTTTAAACCGCAGACAGACTTATTAAGAGGTCTATAAATATATTATATATATACAGAAATATATATTAACAAAAATATTCACAAGAACTGATGAGAGTATGACTTTTAAGTAAGTTGATAATAAATTACCTAGTTTCATTAAAAGTACAATAAATAATTAAGATGTAAGCTCTAATTTACTAAGTTACACATTTTAAAACAATAACATCATTTAATTATCTTCGTCATCATCATCATCATCAATTAATTCAAATTCAGAATCGATGTCCGCTAAATCATTTATGTTAACAAATTCGATATCACTTTTCTCAGAATCCGTAAGCTCATAAAATTCCTTAAAAGAAGATTTTTTTACAAACTTATTTCCTTTTGGACGGATACTTGTAACAAGTGGATCAGAAGACAGTAAAAGATTGTGCATAATATCTTCATTGCATGAGATACTGCTATGCTTTCGAGAATGCCCCTCTCTATATTTTCTAAAATCTTTATTTCTAGCCTCAGATGCCTCTTCGGATAGAAAACCAATGGGCACAATTGACATGTTCTGAACTATGTCTGGCCCATGCATTAAAATTTTATGAAGTGAAGAAGGCATATAATACCATGGGTATAACTCCACGTAAAGCTTAGCAGTATCAAAGCAGAACTCTCGGAATTTAGTTACGTTGATCTTCTCTCCTGATGAAATACACTGCAAGATCACACAGATTTTTCTTAAAAGCATAGCATCTATTCCGGTCACTTCAGCAGATTTAGTGTAGTTTTCAAAAAATCTCCTTGCCGAGTTGCCATTGTTGGTGGATCCACTGCCTTGTTTCACAACATCGAGAAGTAAGCCCGTTTCTCTTCTTACAGCCTCTTGAACTCTTTTCTTCCTGTCATCAACTTGCCTTTTTGCTATATCACCCCTTACTTGCCATGATTTTATGTCTAATTTGTAGGAAATGTGTAATAAGCATTCCATTGAGCGAATCCAAGCGTGAAGGGTGCTTAAGCTATATTTATACATGTCCTCGTTTGCGTGTTTATCTTTGATTAACTCTAAATTATTCATTTCTTTAGGACAAGCCTTGCATATGTCACACACTGAAGCTGCTGTATTGGATATAATGGAATGAATTTTACCATCAATCATTGTCAACAGCAGTTGGTGTTTGACACTAATTCCATCAGTGATGGTGGATGGAGTTAAGGCTTCAATCTCTGCTTCGATTTCAGCCATCTCTCTCTGCACATTTTCTTTGGTTTCCTTTATAAACTTAAACAATATTGGCCGGCAAAATGAAGTGGAAGATGGTCACTCGTTTTCCCAAATTGTTACACCTTTTGAGACGAGCCGCAGTGGTACAAGACTAATCATAAAATTACTAGCAAGATCGATTTGCTCATCTTCACTCGTCCTTTGATGATAAATGCTTTGGCTAGATGATCCGTCAAAACCCCATTTGCTGGTCAATACGAGCTGTTGATTGGGATCAACAGGGGTTTCTAACGACCTAATAAGTCTTCTTGAGGTTAAATCCATCAAGGCTTGTAATTTGATTTTTGCAGAGCTCTCTGTAACTGTGAGATCTTCTTTGGCCGGATAGCACTTAATTTTTTCTTTAACCAACATGTAGTAACTCGGGTATTGAAGAGCTCCTTCTTGAGTGTTGAAATCCCGAAGAGTGTTATAGCGCCATTTCGATAAGTTCATCGATACATAAAGAGCCAATGCCTTCAAAGGGGATATTTCCCGTACCTGAATTGATTTACCTTCAATGAAGGCTTTGATTTTTGAGGCCTCTTCTGGATTCTCCGTCAAGTATTTCATAACATAAGCTGTATCGCTTTGTCCTGCCTTTTGAAGCGCCCTTTCGGCCGAAAACATAATTTCAGCGCTGCTACTGCTGCATGAAAGACTATCTTCAGTGCGTCTTCTTTTTTGCCGGTTACTAAGGTCCTCAAAAGATTTACGAGGACTAGGATGTGTACAAGTGGAAGCATCAGATTTAGCAGGAGAAATTATGGGCTCGATGACGTCACTTATATTTTCTGTAGAAGGTTCCATATTTTCATTCTGTAATTCCGGCCATTGAATTGCAGCCTGTAGCCAAATCTCATGTTTCTTCCGAAACTTATCTGTGCTTCTTCCAGACTGTGTCCATTTTGCATAAATGCGGTAGCAAAATCGACGACACCAGTCTTTTAAACTTGTTTCAGCACTTTCACATAACTGAACACAACTGTTATCTTTTAAAACACTGAACAAATAGTTAAAGTCGCGTAAATCTTTATGTGCGCGTGCGCATAAAGCAACGTGAATATCAAGATTTGTATTAAAATTTGGAAAATACATTGCGAGATTAGCTTGGATACAACGAGGTGTAAATCAACACTGATTTTAAAGTTACTAATAGTGACCTATTTATATAAAATCCAGGTATCCCAGGTATCCTTTGTTAAATATTGCAAGGTAATTAGTTATTGTGATAATTAGTAAATGATGCATGCTAAATTAGTGTATTAAGAGCCATTTAGTAATTAAATAATAGCAATGTTCTTATCAGTAATCATTAGTGCATCAGTTTTATATGTAAACCTTAAGTCCCTAATTATATATCCTAATTAGCTTATATCTTCTCTAATTGGCTGCTCAGAAATGTTATTGTAATAAGGTAAACCTTTAGAAAAACGGTTTTAATCAACAAAATAAACAAAAAATAAAAAAATTGTGTTATAAAATAAACATCACTCTTTATCCCAGAAAGTGCACATTTGGCGCACTATGTGTCTTAGTATTAAATATAGCTCTTAGTATTAGCATTATGATATTAGAGACCGCTACTTGAAACAAGCCCGGAATCAGGAGGGAGAGAGCTCGATACACTCATTTTCATAGTAAAATTTCACATTTTCTCAAATTACTCCCGAAATATGGGAGTTATGAAGAAATTCATCACCACAAGTTATGAAGGCATTAAGTAATCGAATAAGATGGCATCATTAGTTTGGCATAATTTTACTCTTTTTTTTCGGACATGTCTACGTCCAACCGCTCCCATACATTCGTTCCACTGTGCGACTGCGGAGCCGGCTGGACGCGCTGCGGCCGGATGTCGCGGCCACTGTGCGCGCCGAGCAGGAGCGCCAAGTTGTACGCGTTTCAGGCACCGATAGGCTTTTTGACGTGGGGGACTCGCAAGGGGGGACAAATGGAAAAGCTAAGGTAAGGTAGGAAGCTAAGGTAGTCAAAAAGACTGGCCCCGTATCATATAGAGTCAAGGTGGGGGACGAATTAGAATGGCGGCGTCATGCCGACCAAATGATCCCAATAACTAGCAATAAAAATAGGTACTCTCTATCTCGAATGAGTGGGGCAGGGGGAACGGTAGACGAGGAAAGACAAAGTATAAATTTAGGAAATTCAGTCAATAAGGAAGCCAACGATGATTTGTATGAGGATGCATTGGGCGGTGACAGTGAGGTTGTGTATGCACCGTCAGCAACATTATCGGCACCAAAGGCTGATTCAGAAAAGCCAGAACCGACACCGCCTGCTGTATCAGCTCGAGCACTGCGTGCCTACAATCGAGCTAAGCGTTTTATTACATTAATAATAAGTTTACATTAGTTAAATTTAGCTTACGTTAGTTTAGTTTACTTTTAACATAACAATACTTATACTGTGTATCATTAGTTTAAAATAACCGTGTTGTAAGCTTAGTGAGGAGAGATGTGACGATCGAAGGATGTTTATATTAGAATAGTATATACAGTGTCGGGCACTGTGACCCGAATAAATAGTTTGTCGCTAACCACCGCCTTTTATTGACGTACCAGTTCGGAGCCAGTGTTTAGTAGGTCGAGAATAAGTAATCAACTAAGGCCTTACGCCTCGCGTTTTTCGTGTATACCCCACAGTTGATGGTGAGCATTAGCACCTGCGCCTCGGGCATGAGGCCGGGAAAACGATCACCATCTCCATGGTGCCGTCACGCTGTAGCAGTTTAGCTGCAGAGACATCTCTGCAACAGAAGTCAATGAAGAGATGTGTTTTTGATGGGTTACCTTATGTCACAGGTAACCCATCAAAAACACATCTCTGCACACTCTGGGGTGATCGTGACTTTTGGTGACCAGGAGCTTACCGCCAAGATTGGAGAGTCCTTGTATGCGGCCTCCCCTATTCCAGAGCTCTTGAATCAAGGCAATGGCCATGTGTTGAACCTCCAGCCACTTGCGAAGCTGAGTCGTCGCGGTCTGACCGTGGTGAAGGTTTGCCTGGAGGACTTTATAGGTCAACGAAAGGGACGCCATCGCTGGTCAAACCCTCTTCGTCCCCCTCGAGCCTGAGCCTGGCAAACAGGCCGCCTTCGTCTAAGCCGGCTTCGGGCTCGGGAGGTCTCCTCCCGAGCCCGAAGCCGGTGACAGGGTCATATAGTGCAGCTCCTCACCCGATGGAGGGACGACGCCCTCGGTGGCGGCAACACTGGTGGTCGACCCTGCTGCAGCAGGTTCAGTCGGGGATGCTTCCGGGTTGTTTAGTATGGGAGTGGTCTCCCTTGCTGGTGCCTGGGGCAGCTGCTTCAGCGCCTCGCAAATGGTTCCAGGGGTGAGGTCCCATCCGTGAGGAAAATCGGTGAACCTGCCGTTCCGACCCTGGAACTTCACGTACACCACACCCAATGCAATTAAGAAACGGGGTCCGGCCTCCATCAGGGCCGGGATTTTGTCTACAGGGACATAGGCCATCACAAACCATGCTGCAGACATGCTGCATGTCGGCATGTAGAATTACCCACCTCTTAATGTCGACCTAAGGTTCTGGTAACTGAGAGCTCGCCCAATATTGGTCGGTTCTCCGAAGACTCCACACGCCACATCGTGCTCGCTTCAGGATCTCCGACTGGCTCATGACGACTAACGAGATGCTAGTTAGAAGAGATAGGTCGCAAACTGTTTTCCTTAGCCAGGCTAAGGTGTGGTCGTTACCGCGCCACAATTTGAGGACACCCCCGGCGAACAGCGGTTTGGCGTTGAAGGTCGCCCTGGAGTGTCTTGCTTAAGAGAGCAGGCCTGCTCTCTGCTCGAGAATGATCTGAATCTACACTTGCCAGGCGCGTGAAAATGTATCCACTGTGCAGCTGGCCGTCTCCGTTTTACCGGTGACGGCCGTCTAATGGGAGGCTAGAGGCTAGAGGAGGGTGGAGGAGGGTGTTTGGCTGGAAGCCCAGTGCCAGTGTTACCCAGCATCAGGATATGTGTGGAGAGGGTCGGACCGGTGGTATTTGTCGTCGCCGTAGTCATCGCCTGAGTATTGGAAGAGTCGGTCCTGGCCCCAATCAGCGCTGACGTCCTTTGATATAGGGACTTCTTAGTTTTGGTCTTAGCTGTGGTTCTCGCCACAGCCGGACCGACGCCCGCGCTGGTACCCGCAGCGTTAGCTGCAAGGCCACCAGGGGCGAGAGAAGTGCAAGCACCTCCCTTGGAAGCCTCATTGGCTTTCGCCTCCACTCCGGTGTTTGTTTTTTTTAACTAACCTTAAATTATCGATGGTAAATTGCTCCCGCCAGAGAGATGAATTTAGTAAATCAAGACGTTCCCAGGTGCAGGCTCCATGGATGTTAAATTTCTCCCGCCATAGAGATGCATTTAGTAAACCAAGACGTTGCCAGGTGCAGGATCCATGGAGGGTGGGGACCCTCCATGGAGCCCGCATCTAGAAAGTCTCACTTTAAAAAAAGTTCTAACGTTAGGACTACCAGCAAGATATAGGGGCTTGCGGCCCTATATCTCTCTGGTAAGCCACGACCAGCCTTGCGGCTGGCTTACAGTGCGATATTGGATGCTCCATTGGGTTGGCGTAGGGGGTTGAAAGGCCCACCCCCAACGAACTGATCAACCCTCACTTACACCGTCAGTATGACATTTACCTACCGCTTCAGCCGTCCGAGGACGACCTCAGCGGACCTCACTGGTGGCATAAATCCAGACCCCCGAGCCCAAGGTAACTGATACATTGGGCATTTTATTTATTTCACAATTATTATTAACTTCGTCTGACCAAGTAGCGGGTCAAACAAAAGAGGTTACTTTTATACCATTGGAGTTTGAGGAAAATGTCAGCACTGTTTGTTCTTGTGATAATATATTTATTACGCTTTACTGACAGGTGCCGATCTGTTTAATTTCATGCAGTAAACGATAATGGTATTTCTCTGCGATATTATTGAGTAACAATGCCGCATGCCGTTATCGTAAACTTCATGAGTAAGTAGGTAGGTTCCTACATTATATTTTATTGTGTCGGACCACGCACAATGAAGCGTTCCGTAGCTGGGATGAAGTTATCCCAAAAAAAAGTTAACATTTTAGTTGAAAAACATGTTCTCCCATACATCGATATACGTCACGGTAAATTCTCCAACTGCAAATGTAAGTTGGTCGACTATTACTCGTTCACTTGTTGAGCAAGGCTGAGGCCCGCTCTGCCAGCTAAATGGTTGTTTTTAGACACTTGACTCTTAACAAAAAATAGGACTTTAAAGCCTAATATTACGCAAACGGATCCCTGAATCGAAAAATGGTGTTCACAGAACCGCAATATTTTTAACGGCCTATCCAACGATACCCCGCACCATTATCGAGAAAAAAATATCATTTTACGAAATTAAATGAAATGAAATTGTTTATTCTGTAAATAGGATATGAGAATTATCATTTTACGTGCAAAGGAGGTACCCTATAAATGTTTTTTATACAAGATGTTGTTTTGGACCTGCAAAACATTTTAGGAGGTAATTATGATAGTGACTCTCGACCCGAATCAACAAAAAAAAAAAAAAAAAAAAATAATAAAAAAGAAAAGATAAAATTTAAAAATCTAAAATAAAAAGTATTATTGATTATTGACTTGGTATCGTATTGTTATACGATTATTTACGAGTTTCATAACAACCTCCTGAAATGTTTTGCAGGTTCAAAACAACAGCTTGTATAAGATTTTATTTTACCATTTTGTCGTAGTAAAATAAAACGCGTCACGTGATTAATATGTAGGTATGTATACCCATGCCAAATTACAGCTTTCTAATACTAAGTATCTGAGCGAAGCCGGGACAGACAGGCGGACATGGCGAAACTATAAGGGTTCCTTGTTGACTACGGAACCTTAAAAACTGACTATGGTCATAATACGCCCCCATTAAGGTAATGGGCAATCAAAACAACAATATTGTAAAAGAGAAAATACCGAACTCGTCGTAACACAAAGTAAAAAAAACTCATTATAGCAAAAGTAAACAAACCTATTTAAGGAGAAAATGGCTTTAAATAAAAAAATAAAATTAATTAGTAGTGCTTGCTTCACATAAAAAGTTAAACAAAATAATTGATGTCGTCACAATAAATTAAATCTGTTCTCGCAATAAATGATTGCGATAACAATTAAATAAAATAAATATTAAGCAACATGCAAGACAGTTGAGAGCAGTGGCAGTGGTGGCCCAGCGGTAACGGTTGCAACTTACGAGTCCTAGATCGTGGGTTCAAACCCAAGCAGGCACTTTACTTCATGTAAATTATTCCATTACCACTGCTCTCAAAACAGTAAAGGAAAACACCGTGACGAAACCGACATATCCAAGAACCAAAAATTCGAAGACACGTGACATCCACTAACCCGCACTGGGCCCGCGTGGTGGATTATGGCCCACTCCCTCTCACAACGAGGAGGCCTGTGTGCAGAGGGAACATTATAGGCAGATTATGCAATACAATTACGATTAAAATATTTTAATTTTATTGTTCATAATGTTTTATGGGGTTCGTAAATTAACTTCGAGAGTCATATGTTCGATTAATGCAAAAAGTTCGAACGATTGTTCGAATGGAATTTAATGCGAAACAACCTTTTAGCGCCAAACGCTAGTTCGACTGAACGATTCATCGAATATTTATTAATCGATACCCTGCTCTTTCGAATGAGTTTTAGTTATTACATATATAGTTATATATATGTAATAACTAAAACTCAAAATAAAACATATACGCGACAAAAAAAAATTTTTGTCGCGTATTGTTTCATAAATAATCGGAGAAATCAAACACTTTTAAGATATCGTACGTTCTTGTCGTAGATTTAGAAACATGAAATTTGGTGAAAAGGAACTTATTGAAGCACAAGTAAAGGGGACATTGTTTATTATTAAAAAAAAATAAACATTTACGTTACAATTTTCGCACAAAATGAAGGTAATCAAAAACCTTTTCGGTAGATTATGAAATGAAATAAAATGATATGAACTTGTTTATTCTGTAATAGTATATTAGAATCACTATTAAACGAAATATTTAAAAAAAAATAATTAGCCAGATGGAATCGACATTTCCTATCTGACTACCCCTGAGAAGAAATGGCGAAACAAACTTAAGGGTCAAAGTCTCTTTTAAAGTCCAGACATAATCTTGGTCAGATCATGTGAGGACCATGTAGGTAGATCCATGTCTTAAATGGTCCTTTTGAGAAAACAACCACACGGATTAAGTGGACCTGTCCAGTCAGTGCACGCATTTGTCAGTAATTGTGCAGCTCAACTCAGAACTTAAGGAGCTCAACGACTCGACGAACTATACCAAGGAAAGGACATTTGGGCAGGCCGCATAATGTACGAGTACTCAAAATGCCAGACTATCATTAAAACTAACTGAAAAAATGCCTTACCTCTGGCCAAGGTAAAAGCCAGCACTTGGGTCACGGGAAGTGTCCTTCAGCCGTCTGGAGATTTCCTTGAGAAAAAAGAAATAAATTAAATCAAATCCCTTTAATCCATCCAAAGGTTGTCTGTGAAAGATCACTTTTAGCGATTAGACCGCCCATTGTGTTACCCTTTGTAAAATTTCAACATTTGTGTCTGTAAGTGTACATATTAACAATAACCACGGCTCGCATTTACGCCAAGTGGATGACGAATCGTTTAAATCCTTTAATCATAATTAGATTTGAGATTTTTCAGCTCATTTAACTACGGTGAAGTCATGAGCGATAACGACAGAGTTTATCAAATTCCAACAAAATACATAAAAACATATAGGAATCGATGCGGCAATACGAACGCGTCCATTGATGTAAATATATACATGAAAACTAAGAATTATGCGGCAATGCGAACGCGCCCATTTAATGTGATTAAGTGACAGACTCGACATGACTTGACAGCTTTGACAGTTACCACAACTGTCAGAAAGTTTCAATGTTTCCAATTAATTCTATACTTTATTTCGCATAAATATCCCTTATTCGCTAAGAACTAGGTTAATGGAAAGAAAGACACGTAACAAAAACATCATCATTGATCACCAACAAGGAACATATTTACTGTAGGGAGATCACCAACGTCAAGTTGTAATGAAAACAAGAATGTTTCGCCTTTCGTCATTCGACCTCTTATCAACGAATGTTAATCAAAGCACAACTAATTACAATTGTAGATAAGATGTATTACCTAATTTATTTAACGTTTCCACTGGGGGCACTACGCACGTCGCCATTATCGTCAAAATGGCCAGTTTAGTAACGAAAAAGAGTGGTTTGTTTGTGAATTTAGTTAAAAATGTGAATGATTGTACGAAGAGACTTTCTTCTCATTTTATTTACTATCCTGACAATGAGAAGCCCGTGGAAGGTAAGGACGAAACGGTACGAATAACAATTCGTATTCCGTATGCAATAGCAATTATTTAAAACAAAAAGTATCAGCATGCAGTAGATGTACAAAAGTTGTTATAAACTATCTACCCAGTATCAACAGAAACATTTAAAAGTTATTTTGTTTACAAAATAGTGAAATAAAATACCCTCTGTCTAGCATATAATAATATTTTCTTAATCAAAATTAACTGCATTTCAAATAAATTACTCACATCCTACTGGTTAGTGTCATTATATCATTGTATAGCAACAAGATAAAGACATAAAAGGTAGCAGTGATTGAAATCAGAACCTATCAGCAATGTATTGACATTATTTTACAACCCAATAAAAATCAATGTACCTAATACTATAAAATTAGTTACCTACTTACATAGTGCATTGTTACCTCTCAATATGCAAATGCTTTAACTCAAGTTCCTAATTATGTCAATTGTGTTTGCCCCATACCTTGTATTGTTACATCCTACATAGTTATAGCCATTCTGACTAGTTAATGGCAAGAGAATGACTAATGGTCATTGCCATGTTTTTTTTTTTTTATTTAAGTGTAGGTACAGTGGTGGTTCAGATCATACTTTTTAGCAGCATATTGTTAGCTTCCTGGATTCACATTAAACCTGCGCTCAATAAATACAGGATGGCTGGGACATTGACCCACGCATTCTGAAACCCCCTGCATTCAAATTTTAAGATGGTTATTAAAAAAAAATCTGCTGTTCCATATTATTTTTGACACTTCCTCTCTATGTTCTATGTTCTATGTTAGAGGGTTTGGTTTCCGCACTTAGTCCTTCAGGTGGACCATTGTGCGTGGGCCATGGCGGCCGTTTTTGGTGGTTCCATTCCCTTCCTCTCTATGAAACAGCATTTTTTTTTATAACCATAGAGAATTTTCTATGCTATGGGGTCTAAAATCATGTGCTGAATTCATGGTTACAGTTTGCACATCAATGTCTGCATGCCTGCCTTCCTGTACATTCTTGTGTTCTACATAAAAAACATTAAACTCACACCTTCCCATGGGGGTAGGCAGAAACTATAGAACGCCACCTGCTACGCTTGTTACATACTCCTTTTGCTTCGTTTACGTTCATACAATTGGTCATACATGCACGCCGGTTGCGAGTACTATGCACCTGACATTTATCTTCTGTTCTATTTTCTGTAATTTAAGGACTGACAGTCAAAACATTACTTAAGTATAAGCTTCCTTACCTTCAAAATTGTTATTTTAATCAAGATGTTTGTTAACCAACTTTCAGGAGAGACCACCAAGATGAACATGATGCAGGCCATCAACAATGCGATGGACCTCACGCTCAAGACTGACCCGACAGCTGTGCTATTTGGTGAAGATGTGGCTTTTGGAGGAGTGTTTAGATGTGCACTAGGGTTACAGGTAAGAAAAAATTATTACATACATACATAAACTCCTACTTCCCATGGGGGTAGGCAAAACGCCACCTGCTATGCTCCTTTTGCTTCGTTTACGTTCATACATCTGGAATAATTATTAATATCTTAAATAAAGGAATCAGAACTTTGCTCCTGTTAGCAACTGTGGAACTATATGCTATGAGTATGGCCACCAAAATCCCTCTATCTGCTAATAAAAAATTTCTAGGATTGTAATAATTTCCTTGAACTTGAACTATTTAGTGTTACTTATATATAGGAAGGCCTATGTACTACAGCAATATATATCTGCACCCTTATTGCGTAGGTAACACACACTTTCAAACACAATCCGAGAGTTTTGAAAGGAAATTGCTAATCCATTGCTTCATAGGTTTGAAAAATTTGTCTGCTCAACAATGTTAATAACGCAATGAATGTGAATGAACTGTCAACTGTGTGTGTTATGCAATCACCCTGCTGCTATTAATCCCTATTCTATGCTTCACTGCATGTAAACCACACGCTGCAAATACTAATATAGTTGAAAGGTTGGGTGGGTAGCACTTATGTATGACAGACCTATGTGTCTCTAACACATAGGTCTGTCATACATAAGTGCTCTCGTAAAGAAGCGGATTTTCGGTTCCGACTCCTGGTACAGATTACTGCTGGTTGATCTTAGGAACGAAACGGTTATATATTTGAGCTGTTTCTTTACGTGTGAGCCTGTGGTGTGAGCGCATAAGTTGACACGGAACTATTTTACCCGTACCAATCGATTGTTCTTATTCAGTTGTATATTGTTCTGTTTGGCTGTATTCCAAATAGTATCTACAAGGATGTTAAAAAAAAATTATCTATATTTTACCTATTTAAGGCGCTGACAAGACCCAATTGACCAAAATAGGCTTCGCTTAAGAAAAAAAATTGCCAAATCTGTATAGTTTGTGGTAGCAGAAAAAATATATGTTAATTTTGAACAGATTTCCCAGAACTTGGTTGTTACCAAAATACGTTTTTAAAACAAGATCTCGATACAAACTAACGTTAAACTAACCTCTTACTTTGAGTTCTAATCCAAAATATCTGTATCAAATATCAACATGCGTTACGTATTTAATAAATAACAAGAACGTCTTATTTAAATGCAGAACTTAGTTGTTTTTTATTTTCGATTACTCAACTCAGTCTTGAGTAAATAGATAATTAGGTACTTCATATTTTGCAATAAATTACAAGCGTTGTGTCATCGCGCATATCTTTCTTTTCTATGCAATCTGACAGTGACCGCGGTTTAGGTGTTGTCAGCGTCTTAACAAAACTTGTCCTGTTTTTTAACCAACTTCATAAAATGGAGGAGGTTCTCAATTCGGTTGTGCGTTTTTTTTTTAATGTTTGTTACCTCAGAACTCTATCGTTTATAACCAGATTTTTGGAAGTCTGTTGTTTTTTTTGTAAATACGTTTTTATTGACTACCGCGTTGGTCTAGTGGTCGCAAGCGCTACAGCATGAGCATGAGGTCAGGGGTTCGATTCCCGGGTCGGGCAAAGTGTTATTGGGTTTTTCTATATGGAATTTCTCAGTAGCAGCCCGGAGTCTGGATTTGTGCCCGGTTGATGGCAATAGGCTCGCCCCCTATTACATGGGACTTAAACATAACTGGCGAAATGTGGGTGTACTACAGGCACACCTCTGCCCAACCCTTCGGGGAAACAAGGCGTGATGTTAGGTCCTGTTTTTTTCCAGGAGAAGTATGGTAAAGACAGAGTCTTCAACACACCTCTTTGCGAACAAGGGATCGCAGGGTTCGGCATCGGGCTGGCCACAGCAGGCGCCACAGCTATAGCCGAGATACAGTTTGCTGACTACATATTCCCAGCGTTCGATCAGGTTTGTGGTACCCAATAATACACCAACAATAAAAAGTTTTTGAAACATTGAAAATTATTAGGCTTATTCTGGTTCTTAGTACTTAAATAAATAGGTGCTTGTAAACTGAAAACAGCCTTTTGTTTTTTTTGTTTGCATCACACTACACGTGACATAAACTCTCATATCAAGACCATAAGCCGAACGAAACTCAGCTTTTCTCCCTTATTTTTAGTCTACTGCATTAGGAACACCTACTATTTTTAGAGAATTTCTTAGTATACCTACAATTAATAATGCACCCGCGTGAAGTTGGGGCGGGTAGCTATTTTATTTCAATCATCGTACATACAAACAGAATTTCATGTGTTTATGTGTAACTGTTGATGAAAACAACCATGTGCTTCTATATTATGTCGTGGTCCGATCGTAGAAATGGCCATATCGTGATCTGCCTGGCCATTTCATGATTTGGCCGGTTATATCACGATGCGCCTAATCAAAAGTTGGCCGGATCGACGAAAGTAACCTATTATCGCAACGGACTGCGGCATATCGCAAAGTAAAATGGGTTAGGTTAGGTTAGAACTGTGACCAACCGCGCGCGAGCCGAGCGAGCGAAGCAAGCGGTGCCGCGGCAGCGGCCGGCGAGCGCTACATCCAAGTTGGTTGCAGTTACTTGGCTATTTAGAATTTTTAGTACCCTAAAATACTAAACAGCGATTATTCGAGTAGGAATACCTAGGTCGAATAGGACATATTACCCGACTGCGCGGCAGCAAAGACAAGGTCATGTTTTTACGCGTATCTGGGTCGATATGCCCAAGCATCGCTGGGCACGCTGAGCGTGTCTGAGCTGAATGACATGGCGGATGTTAGATGGTCAAATCATAAAATGGGCGTATCGAAACATGGCCAAGCAGATCACGATATTACCATTTCTAAGATCGAACCAAGACATTATACTTACATCATGTGAACAACATGTGCACGTGTTGAAGTGATTGCAATAATAGTAGAAAATGACTAAATGCTGTTGTTTTACACTTTGACGTCATAGTTTACCATGTATTTGTAGGTTTGTTTGTAACATAATATTCCTAAAGAAAAGCATGATTGAAAGAAAAAAAGAAAGAAAAATTGTTTATTCTGCACAAACAAAACGCACATTACAAAAATTTACGTAAACTAAACACATATACAAAGTAGCTAAAAGCCTCGTAATCAATCCATTTTAGTTTGACAATCCTGTCGATTATGTAATATTTACTCTGTGTTGCGACACTGGCAGATGACAACCAATGACATAACATACAATCATAACAAAAACAGAATGACGATTACAGAGAGAGGAAATAACTACTATTATAACAAATAAACAACTATAGCTAGAACAATTAAACCGCGCGTCGCATCTGTGCAAGAAAAGGTCGTTGCTCAGCGAAATGCTGTGACTTCGGACAAGCCTATCGTCAACAGCGCTGATTTTCAGCAATTACCTACTTGTCGAATGACGTAATGACGTCCCCTGTGTGAAGTAATAAATCAGGTAAGTGAAAATTTTCCACAGAAATATTTGTGATTCAAGCTGAATAAAGTATGTGTTTATATATATAAATAATAAATATATATCTGTAACAATGCGTAACTTTAAAAAATAAAAAGATACATCATAAACTAAGACTATAATACAATGAAAAATAATAAGAATAAGTACTAAGTAAGTAATTTAATTACTCAAGGCGTTGAGTTAAGTGTGGTGCGTATTTATGATCCTTTATTCTTCTTATTACTATGAAAGTAAAGGATACCTATAGGATATAGAGAATACAATGTTAATTGTGTTAGAATGACATTCAAAACAAAATACCTACTTGCTAGTTGAGTATTTTAAGGGTTCCGTAGTAAACGTCGAAGACAAGGAAGTTTGGCAATAATTCCTTCTGCACATGTGGCTTCCCTGGTACCTCATAAACGGCATAACTATGTAAATGTCTATTAACTGCTCCCAAATTACGATGTTTATTATAATTTTTTTTTATACAAATTTTCTTTTTGACATATTATTTTCACTGTTTGACATTATATACCTAAAATTTTGATTTCAGACTTGTAATGGCAAACTTCATTTGGTTTAAATGGGATTTTATTTTTATTATTTTATTAATATTTTACACAGATTTGTGTGTACCTTGTGAATTGTTGAGTAACTGGTACGTCTCGACAGGCCTACACTGTCCTCCCATACCTATTAACACTGTAATTTGAAAACATTGTAAAAGCCAATTATTTTTAAAAGAGTAACCTTGGAGTTTCTTGCCGGCTCTTTTCCATAGGAAACGACCCATTGGAAACGTGCACCTAGCTTCTGACGTTTCATAAGTGCCCATGTAGGTTTATGTGAAATAAAAATATTTTGATTTTGATTTTTTTTTTTTAAACAAGGAACCCTTATAATTTCGCCCGTCCGTCTGTCTGTCTGTCTGTCCCCGGCTTAGCTCAGAGAATCTTATTCCTTGAAACCCTTATTTGGCATGTTAATCACGCCGACAAAATGGTAAAATAAAATCATCAAAAAAAAAATTGTACTTTTATTGTCATAACTTAAACTGTTAACCCAGTGACATAATCTACTCATTACAATGTGTTTTTGTATGAGTTGTATTGCAATAAGTGGTTAGCTAGCGACCTCGACAATTGATCATACTATTCTTGTCTGGGCAGCAAGTTCGCCATGCTCCCTTAGATGTCACTTCCTGCGGTAGCGTCGGGGGTTGGGTTGCCTCCTTCCCTCCAATGTGGCGAGGGGGGTGATGGTTGATCTTTGCGTTATGCTCGTGAACAGGTGCTGCTTGTGGTGACTGGTCGTCTTGCTGACCATGGTTTTATTATAGTTATTAGTAATTAACTGTTTATTTATTTTACTTCGATGGTGCTAGTTCATCATTTCTCACTTCGAGTTACAGCTATAGCCTTATATAAGCGGACACGCCCTTTATGCCTGGAGGCATTTATTTAGGTATTAAGTTCTGTTTACGTTGTAATTTGCTTGATTACAGTTTTCAATGATTTGTTGGTATATTGGCGTGTGCTATCTAACATATGGCAAGTAATTTAATTTAATAGTTTGTGTTTCATAGTGTTAATTACTTTGCATACGATTTGTATAGAATCAAGGACATATAACTAAACAGACAGGTGTGCTGCTGGGGAGTTTGTTGCGCCACTTCTTCTTACTTCTCAGTTTGAATAAATTATTTTTGATTTTGCTCAAGACGGGTTGGCGATTTCAAACTTGTATTAATTATAAGTTCAGGTTTTGTTCACGTTTTCCATCACCGATATCAGTGATGTCCAAGATATTATGGTATACTTAGAAAGTACATACCTATTAATTTAAAAGAAGTTGTTCAGTTAGAAAAACTTGAGTCTATTACAATCGAATGCAAAATAATTTACACTACGCGCAACACTCACAATCTACAATCTAGACAAAATCAAACTGGTTGCTATTTTAATTGTACAATTTATTATTTGATACAAATTACAATTTTTGTAAATATGTGACCATCATGTACCTATCACATAATTCATTTATCTGTCATTGCTTCATTTTTAATTCTTTTTTACCTATCTTGGTATAGTAATTTTATTCTAGGTGCATCGTCTTCACATATAATTATATAATGTACCTATACAAAATTTTGTAAAACATTTTAAAAGAGTAACGGTGGAGTTTCTTGCCCATTCTTCTCCATACGAAACTAGCTTTTGGAAGGGGTAACTAGAATCAATTCTATTTTTTTTTTTTTGTAAATGTTGACGTGACGTTCAAAAGTGCCTTTTATGTGCCTATTTTAAATAAATAATTTGACTTTGACACAAACCATTACATTAAATTATTTGCCATATATCACCTAGAACACGCCACTATACCAACAAAAGAAAATCTAAAACTATACTTCAAGCGTGGTGAACAATGCTTGTGCCTTCTTTGTATAAGAAGAGGCCTTTGCCCAGCAGTGGGACAGAATTAGGCTGGTAGTATTATATATAACTTAAACCGTCGTAAATTATACTTGTCACTGTGATTTAACTAACATTGTGATGGATTTGAAATTCAGAACTTATATTGACAAATAGCTGTTCCGAGCGACGGTCTCTTGTCCAAATTTCAATCATTCAAATAAACGTTGTGAGCAGTGGTGGCCCAGTGGTAACCGTCGCGACTTACGAGTTGTAGGTCGTAGGTTCAAACCCAGACAGGCGCTTTACTTTGTGTAAATTATTTCATCACCACTGCTCTCAAAACGGTGAAGGAAAATATCGTGAGGAAACCGGCATGTCCTAGAACCAAAAATTCGAAGACATGTGACATCTACCAATCCGCACTGGGCTCGCGTGGCTCTTTATTTGTATGTACAGATCAATAGTACCGCAAATAATCACAAATCTTCTAAACCTTCCAGATAATAAACGAAGCAGCGAAGGCCCGCTACCGCTCGGGCGGCCAGTTCGACTGCGGCGCGCTCACCGTGCGCACGCCGTGCAGCGCGGTGGGCCACGGCGGCCTGTACCACTCGCAGAGCCCCGAGGCCTTCTTCGCGCACGTGCCCGGCCTTAGGGTGAGGCTACTGTATACGTAACTAGGTGTGCAGCCTTAAGGTACACCAGACACTAGACATCGAGTGTCTACGTGTGTCCACCACCGCGACACCTTTGCAGCTATAGTGGCGGTATTGCTCAGTGACCGCGTCATCGCCGTGAAGACAGGACGTGTCCGACACAAGTGTTGCGAATTTAAGACAGATACGCATGTGGTCTGCAGAGGAAATAAAAGCTTTCATTTCATATTATGAAGCGCTGCCAGAAATATGGTAAATTTGAAACTCCGATTAGCAAAATCAAATAAAAAAGTCAGCAGCGGTAGAAAGTTTGGCGGTAGAAATAAATTGAAAATTCCACAATTATATAATGACCTGAGAAAACTAAAAAAAACCAGCCAAGTGCGTGTCGGACTACGCACAATGAAGGGTTCCGAGGTTAGGATGAATTGATCCCAATAACAAACTTAACTTCTGATCAAGTCCTTCATAATTATGTCAGAAACTATTATATATATATTAACTAATTATAGAACTATATCTGTGCTGTGTGTGCTGTGTTAATTTTGCATTGAGTAAAATATATGAAAAAATCATGCTAGACCAGATGCTGCCACATTTCAATTCTAATGGGATTTTACACAGTCGCCAGTTTGGTTTCACGAAAGGTAGGTCGACGACTGACGCAGGAGTAAAACTCATCAGTCACATTTTGGAATCCTGGGAGAAATCCCAAGATGCCATTGGTATTTTCTGTGACATCTCCAAAGCGTTTGACTGCGTTGACCACAATTCTCTGACCTGTAAATTTCCACCACCAAAGTTTACTTTTTGCTGCCTGTTTGATAGGACAGCCTATCAAACAGGCAGCAAAAAGTAAACTTTTCGTAAAAAAGTAAAGTTTACTTTGCCGCCAAGAATTGAACCTTGGGGCACGCCCATCTTTACTAGAGAGTAAAGATGGGCGTGCTCCAAGGTTCAATCTTGGCCCTTTCCTATTTCTAGTTTATATTAATAATATTCCTTAAATGATGGCTAACTTATCAACAGTATCCGCTTTTATACCAAGTTGCAGAACTTAGCGATACAAAGTTCAAAACCCATATCAAACGTGTCCTTATCAAAAACGCATATTATAGAATTAAAGACTATGTTGAAGACAAGGAAGAATGGCAATCCTACTAATATAATAAATGCGAAAGTTTGTAAGTAAGTATGGATGGATGGATGTTTGTTCTTTTTTCACGCAAAAAGTACTGAACGGATTTGGATGAAATTTGGCACACAGATAGTTTATAACCAGGAATAACGCATAGGCTACTTTTTATCCCGATATACCTACGGGGTCAAAATTATGCGGGTGAAACCGCGGGGCGCATCTAGTAATTAATAAAATTAACCTCATGCCACATCTGCAGAAGCACATGTGGCTTCCCTGGTACCTCATAAACGGCATAACTATGTAAATGTATTAACTGCACCCAAATTACGATGTTTTTTTTTTATTTTAACATACTTTTTTGACATAATATTTTCATTATTTGACATTATATACCTACAATTTTGATATCACTATTTATTAGTGGCTTTTGTAGACAGGATATTAATTCAGACTTGTTACAGTTGTAATGGCAAACATGTCATTTGGTAAATAGGTTTTTATTTTTATTATTTTATTAATCTATCTATACATATAAAAATAAATTGCTGTTCGTTTGTCTCGCTAAAACTCGAGAACGGCTGGGCCGATTTAGCTGATTTTGGTTTTTAAATGTTCGTCGTAGTCTAGGGAAGGTTTAAAAGGTGAGAAAAAATAGGTAGGGTAGGTAGGGTAGCTTAGTGCTACCCGTGTGAAGCCGGGCCGGGTAAAGCTAGTATTTTACCTAGATTCTTTTGTATTTTGTGAATGTGAGAACGTTGTAGGCTTAATAGACTAGATTTGTAGACCTTTTTTTTTAGTTCCTGGTACTTCTTTATAAGCCTATACTGTCCTCCTATACCTATTAACACTGTGATTTAAAACATTGTAAAAGCCAATTATTCACATTTAAAACAGTTCAAATTTTGAAAATGGAACGCCTTGCCAATATTATTGTGTATGTATTTTATTAGTTTATATTTTTTTTATTTGCTATTTGGCGGCAAATTAAAAATTGTCTGTGTCACGTCAGTATGAATTTAACGCGGCAAAATTTTCGTACAATGATTTTTTATGACTTTCGATGTCATTTAAGTCAACAAGAAAGTTATGATAGACTTCGATTGGCCTTTCACGATGAAGCCCCATCTCGTGCCACTGTTTACAACTGGTTTAATGAGTTTAAACGTGGTTGCACTAATCTCACCGATGATCTGCGTGATACGGCCTTCTACGGCGACGACTGACATCAGTGTTGTGTGGCGTATGATAGAGACTGACAAAAGAGTGACTTATCAGCAGATTCGGACAAGCTTAGGCATTGGTATGAGTCAAGTGCACAAAATCCTCCATGAACATTTAGCGGTCAGGAAGCTTTGTGCCCGGTGGATACCTCATAATTTGACAGAGGCCCAAAAACTCCGTCGTGTTGATTGGTGTCGAAATGGTTCAAAGATTTAACGGAGGTGACTCAAATGCTATGTTCGACATACTTACGGGTGACGAAAGCTGGATTTATTGTTATGATCCTGAAACTAAGAGACAGTCTGCTGTCTGGGTGTTTCCTTCCGAGGAGTTGCCAACTAAAGTGAAGAGAGGTCGAAGCGTCGGAAAAAAATGGTGGCCTCGTTCTTCGGAAGGACAGGTCATTACGCAACAATTGTTTTAGAGGATCGAAAACAGTTACTGCAGAATGGTACACTAACAATTGTTTGCCACTTGTTTTGGAAAAAGTTCGGGAGAAACGACCTCGCAGTAGGATCCTCCTTCACCACGACAACGCCTCGTCGCACACCGCCAAGCAAACAATCGACTACTTGGTGATCTCGACGTCAGACGTGGAATTACTGGGTCACCCGCCCTATAGCCCCGACCTCGCACCTTGCTATTTTTATTTATTTCCGAAAATAAAAATAAAACTTCGAGGAAAACGTTTCAAAATGCCGTCGAAGAGACCCCTAAGGACGAGTGGATAAAGTGCTTTTCTCAGTGGTTTCATCGAGGCAGCGATGTATTGATGTAAATGGACACTATTTTGAAAAGATATAATAAAACTAATGACTTGCTAGTTTTTGCACGTCTCGAATTCCTTTCTTAATATTATTTTTACAGCAAGCTTATCATGACGCTTTCTATTTCTACTCTACAGTCAAATCAAATCAAAATCAAAAGTAATTTTTTCAAACTAGGCTGAAAATCGGCACTTTTCGAACGTCAAAGTTACATAAGACAGTCCTCCAAAAATGCCCGCCCTTCTGTAGAATCGCTTGTCTACGTTTCTCAGTAGAAAACTGTCAACTGTCTACACGGAAACGTCATTTTTGTCTACTCTTCCGCCGAGAAAGGCTTCTCTACGGTTCTCGTGCTAAGCCTGTGCTAAATGGTGGTGGGATCAAAAATGTGCCATGATACTTGATTATTGGCGATGATGCTTTTCTATTGAAGCCTTATCTTATGAAACGTTATCCTTTTCGTAATCAATCAGGCCCGAATCGTGTTTTTTAACTACAGATTGTCGAGAGCTCGACGTGTAGTAGGAAATGCGTTTGGCAACAGATTCAGAATATTAAGAATGCCTATAGAACTATGCTCTGAAACAGTTAGGAAAATTGTATGTGCAAATTGCGTGCTGCATAATTTACTTTAATCACTCAAGGGCGACTAATGAGACACAATTGATTTTTTATTGTTTGACACATTAGCTGTCCTAGACCAATTACGAGGGCGGCACATGGCCGTAACATGGCCGGTTTTGGAGACAAACGTGGCCACCATTTTTTTTTTTGCAACACTCCGTGAACGAACAATTTTTGTTGGCTTTAACTCATTTTCGAACACCCAAACTCGTGACTGGTTTTTTGTTTCGGGTTCGTACGCATATATCCAGGATTCGTCACCTGATACGATGTTGTATACAGCATTTGAGGATCCTGCGTGGTCCCTTTCGAGAGTTCTGACGCACCAAGTAACGCAAGCCGCTTTTTGCTTTTCACAGAGTGAATGCGGTATCCATCGGGAAAACAACTTTTTTACACCTTATTGTTCATGCAAGATTATTTGTATTTGACTCATGCCAATGTCTAAAGTTGCCTGAATTTCGCGGTATGTCACATGTCGATCTTCCTCAATCAGCTTACGCACAGCATCAACGTTTTCTTGGGTGACTGCAGTTTTTGGACGACCTTGACGGGGATCATCACTGAGCTTGACACGTCCACGTTGAAATTCAGCAAACCAGCGATAAATTGTGGTTTTGGATGGGGCTTCATCACCAAATGCAGAAATCATCCGGTCAACACACTGTTTTTGTGTTAAACCACTTCGAAAGTCAAAATAATTCATCGCTCTTGAATTTTCTCGAGTCAATTTCATTTTCTCAACGACTAAACAAGTTTCACAAAACCTTGTGACAAGACCGAGAATCTTTTTTTATATAAATAAATGGTATTCGATTTTTAAAACCAAGGAGTTTTCAATTAAAAAGATTTTAATATGACAGGAACAGTGGAAATATTCCATTCCCGATACTTTTAGTGCAGCCCTCGTAGGCGTGTATGTAATAGGTTGGGGAAAAAGTTTCTTCGCATTTTTTAAGAAAATTCAAAACATTTTTTAATATAGTTTATTTACATTTAACTAAAGTATGTAGGTACCATTTTTTTCGATAACTTTTTGCCATCTTGTAGGTAGGGACATGATCCCATTGCTATAGAAGTTTTGGGACTTCTGAACAAAATACCGCGACAAGTGGTTTTGGCAGTCCTCTCGTGATATTAACCTGACACTGCCTAAAGAATTCTGAAGAGACCGAAACAGGTGGAAATCTGAAGGTGCAAGGTCAGGACTATACGGCGGATGCATTAACACCTCCCAGCCAAACTCTCTTAATTTTTGCTGAGTGGCTAAAGATGTGTGAGATCTAGCGTTATCATGATGAAAAACCACACCCCTTCTGTTGATTAATTCCGGCCGCTTTCTCTCAACTTCTTGCTTTCATCTCATCAGTTGTTCGCAGTAGAGTTTAGAATCGATGGTCCTGCCTGGTGGTAACAGCTCATAATGAATAATGCCCTTCCAATCCTACCACACACACAGCATCACCTTGTTGCGAGTTAACCCGGGTTTCGCCACAGTCTGTGAAGTCTGACCGGCCTTTGACCACGACCTTTTTCGCACGTTCTTGTCGTACGTGATCCACTTTTCATCACCAGTTATCAGCTTCTTCAAAAATGGTTCGGTTTCATTACGTCGTAATAAAGAATCACAAATGAGTACACGGTTCATTAGGTTTTTTCAGTAAGCTCGAGAGGTACCCAAATATCGAGCTTTTTTGTGTACCCAGTTTTTTCAAATGCGCCAAAACTGTTTTGTGGTCAATTCCCAGTTCTTCAGCTACGTCGTAACTACTGATCTTGCTCCACTTTTTCAAAAAATGGCATCCATTTTATCCGTAATAGGGCGACCAGAGCGACGTGCATCTTTGACATCAAAATTTCCGGATTGAAAACGCTTAAACCAAATTTGGGCTACTCTCACAGACACTGCACTAGGTCCATAAACATCGCAATTTTTTTTCGCGGCTTGCGTTGCATTTTTACCTTTTTTGTAGTAAAATTTTAAAATGTATCGAATTTCTTCATTCGATTCACTTATCTTGACGGTACGAAAAACAAATGAAAATCACACATTTTCCTAATTTGAATTTGGAATTATGTTCTTTAAAATTTAAACTTTCAATGATACCAAAACCAGCCAGATACAAATAGTATACCCAAAGAGATTTTATTACAAGTTCATACTATACTATAATGCGAAAATACTTTTTCCCCAACCTAATATGACACATGTAGTACAGACCAGGGTTGTTTACAGTTGTCGCAACCCAGTGCTGGGCACGCCACGATTGCGGCGATAAGTCCCCTCTTTAAGGAGTGGCTGGAGAGGCGCCACGGCGTCCGCACCTTCCGCCTGACACAGGTCCTCACCGGACACGGCAGCATCGGGAGATTCCTGTGTCGGATAAGGCGGGAGGAAACGTCCGGGTGTCACCACTGTGTGGATCGCCCAGAGGGCACGGTGGAGCATACGGTGGAGGTCTGCCCGGCTTGGGCAGAGCACCGCCGTGTCCTCGTGGAGGCGATCGGCGGCAGAGACCTCTCGCGTCCGGCCTGGTTCAGGCCATGGTACGGAGCGAGAGGGCATGGGCAGCCGTCACCTCCTTCTGCGAAGCAGTAATGCTCGCGAAGGAGGAGGCGGGACGGTTGAGGGAAAGGCAAGTTTCGCGCCCTCTCGCCCCTAGCCGCCGCAGGAGACGCCCAGGGCGTCGGGAATCCCGGGCGGATTTCCGGCCACCGTAGGCGCGGGCTTGTGGACGGTGAGCAATGCGTAGCTCACCGTCCGGTAAGGACCAGGCCCGGGTCGACGGCGCGTCGTATTCCACGCGCGCCTCAAAGAGATGTCGTCAGCACATATAGTAGGGGTCCACTAGGGCCGAGGCCTGCTGGGGTCGCGGGAAGGTACTTATGGGTCACCGAGGCCCCCGCAACACAGGCAACAGGAAGGAATATGGGTGGGTTTTAGTCAGTAAGAGTCTGACACCCTCCCGCTCCGCCCAGAGCGGGAGAAGTTATTTTAAGATTTCCCACCCTCAAAAAAAAAAAAAAAGACCAGGGTTGTTGCTGATGCATTTTTTTTTCACATCAGCTGATGCTGATGCTGATATTTTATCATTGACATCAGTGGATGCTGATGCTGATTTTAATTATTTTTTTTAAAAAGTCACAGTTTTCCTTGGTATTGCACACTTGGTGTTGCACAGTTTTCCTTGATTCACTAATTTAAAATACGACCATATTCCACTTCTCAACGGAGGTGGCATTATTTTTATCACACAACAGTTTACAAAAAGAACAATAACTTTCACGCGTAATGACGTATTATAACGTAATGAGACAAGTTTGCGTTTGTTTACAACCAAAATCACCGCGGTCGACCTCTGGATTGGTCAAAACTCGCAAGCGAACACAACTCGTGCTACAAGCCCCGCCCCCTCTGCGGTCATGTCACGACTCGAACTTCAGCATTAATAATCAGCATCGATCAATGCGGATGCTGATGCTGATGCTGATGTTGAAAATGATGCTGAAGTTCTGCGGATGCTGATGCTGATGTTCGCAACAACCCTGGTACAGACGACAGCGCGCCATGCTTTAACACTTGTTTGCAAAACCTGTGAAAAAATGTTTACAACTCGTCAGTCGCGGCCGTTACCACTGGGCCACCAAGGCACTGTTCAGATAATAATAATCGTTTATTTGCTTAGCATACATAAAATAAATGTGTTTACAAAATTTGTGATCCCTGTACCATAAGTTAGGCATGCAAACATTGAAAATATTTTTTTATTAAAAACTCAAAACCCGTCAATCAAATTAAAAAAGGCATTAAATTATTAATAATGATAAATAAAAAAATAAATTTAAAGCGAGCATAATAATAATAAGAAAATACACAATGTCAAATAATAAAATAATGATATGCCCCTTAGATGTGCTATTCTTTTAATCAATTCTTTGACCCTTAAGGATCTCTTGTTACGACAACGCATTTTAATCAAAACACATAACGGAAATCGCAACACCGGCACGTCTATTCATGGCGATGGAATGTACCACACTGGCTGAATTCAGAATTGCAGTAAGTGTCGCATCGTGATTCGGCGGACGGTCGATACATAATTGTTTGATCCGGGACACTAGATGTACCTATACACTAAATGTGTATACACTAGATGTCACTATACACAAAAAATAGCTACCGTGTTGACGCAATCGACAGGAGTGTCGATATCAGTGTCTTCGTGTATCCTCTCGTCTCTCCATTACTTTAGCGCGAGTACTTACATTGATTGTCTGATTTATCAGCGTACGAAAGCATAACATGACGCCTGTACTCCCAAAGTGGGTATGCAGAGGAGTACATTTCGCTCATTCCGGGATAGAGCGTGTGTTACCTATGTGTAACGTAGCGTGCAATGTAATGCAAATTCCGCATATGAATAGCGCTACGCATACATATAACGCTCGGACTAACGCTCGCGCGCGCTTATGCACCGGTATTGGTTTTTACGCGAATACAGAGGACTCTTTTTTCTTGCATCATTCTTGTAGACGGACTGAGGGGCATCTTTTATGACTTCAAACACCAAATATCATAAAAACTGTTAAGCGTAATTATAAAAAAAAAATGAAATGACTGATGCACAAAGTGTGCAAGATCATAAAAAAAAATTAGTACAAATGTATAATCATGTTTTCCAGGTGGTGGTACCCCGCGGTCCAATCACAGCCAAAGGCTTACTTCTGGCGTGCATCAGGGAGAGGGATCCCTGCCTGTTCCTGGAGCCCAAGATCTTGTACCGTTCTGCCAGTGAGGAGGTGCCTGTGGAAGACTATACCCTGCCTCTTGGGAAGGCACAGGTTTTGAGAGAAGGTAGATATGAAAGCTTATTTAGAGCTTACATAATAGAACATCACGCCTGTACAATTAAGACGAATCTAACGACACCTCTTATGTTAAAATCCATCAAGCCGTTTAGGCTACAGAGCGTAGCAAAGAAATAGACATGCATACATACATACATACTCTCGAAAAACGTTACCCTCCTGGTGCAGTCAGGTAAAAATATATTTGCCATCGACACGCTAGGAAGTCTAGGTACAGCACTTACAAATCTATTTTTTACAGGTGACGCAGCAACACTAATAGGCTGGGGCACACAGATCCACGTGTTGTTAGAAGTAGCACAAATGGCAGAAGAGAAGCTAGGTGTCAAATGTGACGTCATCGACATGCAGTCCATCCTGCCCTGGGATGAGGATACTGTTTGTAATGTAAGTAGTCTAATGTTTACAATAGGCTGGGGCACACAGCCACGTGTTATTAGAAGTAGCACAGATGGCTGAAGAGAAACTGGGTTCAAGAGTGACATCATCGACCCGCAGTCCATCCTGCCCTGGTATGAGGATACTGTTTGTAATGTAAGTAGTCTAACGTTTACAATAGGCTGGGGTACTCAACCACGTGTTATTAGAAGTAGCACAGATGGCTGAAGAGAAACTGGGTTCAAGAGTGACATCATCGACCCGCAGTCTATCCTGCCCTGGGATGAGGATACTGTTTGTAATGTAAGTAGTCTAACGTTTACAATAGGCTGGGGTACACAAACACGTGTTATTAGAAGTAGCACAGATGGCTGAAGAGAAACTGGGTTCAAGAGTGACATCATCGACCCACAGTCCATCCTGCCCTGGGATGAGGATACTGTTTGTAATATAAGTAGTCTAACGTTTACAATAGGCTGGGGTACTCAGCCACGTATTATTAGAAGTATCACAGATGGCTGAAGAGAAAATAGGCGGCCATTATTGTCCTGAGTGAGGATACCGATACCTCTTTTTTTGGAAAATTTTAAACGCTGTTCACAAAACCAATTTTATTATTGCCATTAGAATTTAATTATTAGATATCTTGCTTAACACGTCCCCGGAATGCAGAAAAAGTAGATTATTTTCATATTTCTAAGCAAACAAGTCTTCAAATAGGAGGGTTTTTTATCTTGGTTATAAACATCAACGATTTGTTTCAGTCCGTAAAGAAAACCGGTCGCTGTCTAATCGCTCACGAAGCTCCTCTGACGGCAGGGTTTGGTGCTGAACTGGCCGCTACTATTCAGGTAACACTATCGTGAAATAAACCTAGAAACCTCCACTGATTAAGTTTGAAGTTCCTAAAAGATGAGGAAAATTTCTTAAATTCATCAGCAGACTACTTGGCAGACAGATTGGTGATTGCAGATTGTTGTCTTTAACAGTTGGACGCTTTTATTTACTTGTTGCCGTGAATTGGACACCTTATTTTATCTGCAGAGTCGTTAATCAGTCCATCTCAGCTGAATATGCTTGCGTTAATACTAGATTCAAATCGAGGGTGTGGGTTTAATACTCTCACGCTCGCCAGAAGCACGGTAATATTATTTATACAGTATTGTAACTCGGCCGTATCTTTGAAATAAATGCCTACAGCCGCGCGGTACGTAAGCATGCGATAGGGCTGCCCGCCTCCAGCATTTTGATTACATTTGCCTACTTTGTGTTTCCGTTTAGTTTTGTGATTGTAAATATACTTTTTTATATAAACACATTTTTTTACTTTTTTTATTTAAAATCACAACCCTCTCAAACATCTAAATATTCTGTGAATATTTCATGAGTCTAGCTATTGTTGTTGTTATTAATACCGAGAAAAAAAACGGTTTTTAGAGGTATACGTTGTTATAGCAGCAGCAGAAATACTTAATCTGAGAAAATTTCAACTATCTAGTGACAGACTTACATTACTGAATTTATTTTTTCTAGTATTATTCATACACACAGTACAATAAACAACTATTATTAATAATAAAATACCAAGTCTTTACTTTGAATTATACAAACTAACAAAACAAAACACACATGCCCCGAGGTTTTAACACAAGCGTACCTACCTACCGTATCATGATTCATGAACCGCCTATAACTACCTATTTCACTCGTGTCAATCACTTTCCTTTACTCTATTCACTTTATTTATTAATCCAGACATCTTTTTTTTCGTGAGATAAAAGGAAATACTTATCCATTAAAAAGACACACATTATGTACCTACCTACTAGTAAGTAAAATTATGTTAGTCTTACCTTTCAGAGTTTCCAGGTAATCTAAAAAAAAAGTTATCTCTGGATGCGTTATTGGTGCCGATTCCCTTGTTCACAAACTAAATTAAATTTAAGTTCAGTGCATCTTTTTCTTTCTATTTCATTAAGAAAAGGACAGAAGATAAATTTTAGTTAAGTCCTGTCAGATTAATCAGCGCTTGACGTAAATTGACGTAATTTTAGTAGGCAAGTTTTTTAATCACGTCTAAACTTGTATGGAGTAGTGACAGGCGCTGATTAATTTGACAGGACTAAACTAAAATTTATCTTCTGTCTTTTTCTTAATGAAATAGAAAGAAAAAGATGCACTGAACTTAAATTTAGTTTAGTTTGTGAACAAGGGAATCGGCACCATTGACGAATTCATGCAACCAAAAACAGCACAATATATCCTACTCGTCATAATATGTACTTGAAGTTATTTTTTGTGAAAAAATCGCGCGGTTATTGTTAAAAAACATCCGACTGCAAAAAACTTAACTGAAAAGGGAAAAACAAGCATTATAATCTATAGAATTTTGGTATCGCAGGCCGGACAATCAAAAGTTACACCATATTTCAGATTATTCGTTTGTCCCCGTCTGCGATACTAAAATTCTATAGATTGTAATGCTTGTTTTCCCTTTTCAGTTAAGTTTTTTTGCAGACGGGTGTTTTGTTTTTTAATAATTTATTTTATTTCAAGCTTTTTACTTTTATTAATATATACATATATATTTGAAAATTACTGGCCAATATTGTTACAATTTATTTTTAAAAAAACCTTCCCCTCCTTTTTTTATATAATTATTATATAGCCTATGTCACTTCCACAATTAAGACGAATCTAAGGACACCTCATATGTTAAAATCCATCAAGCCGTTTAGGCTACAGAGCGTGCCAAAGAAATAGACATACATACATACATACATACATACTCTCGAAAAACATTATCAGGGTATATGTGTTCTGTGAACATTATCCTCCTTCTGGGTCAGTCGGGTACAAAACAACACACCGTCCGTTCGTCACTGCGGCACAGCCGCGACTGTCTCCATGCCGAGATAGAGGCGAGTAGGCATAGCTCCCGCTTCGTCCGTTTGTATGAAGTTGGAATACCGTATAGATAATATTACCGTGCCAGAAGTAAGTTACCTGTAAGGCTTTTTTTTTTTGAGGGTGGGAAATTATCAAATAACTTCCCCCGCTCTGGGCGGAGCGGGAAGGTGTGTCAGACTCTTACTCACTAAAACCCACATGTACGTCAGGCTGGCCCGGCCCCATGGAATTTAATAATGAGATTGTTATCAATCCAATGTACCCGGGTATACTAATATATGTAACACCTTCATTTTCAATGTAACTCTTTTTAAAAGAAATTACGTGCACTTCTTAGTGGCCGGGCCAGCCTGACGTTTTCAGCCCGGCCACCTTGTTTCCCACTAATCTACAAAAAATACTGGCAATATTGTGCTACAGATGAAATGTACCCTATAATTTATGCATATGTAACACAAAATCGAATCCTAAAATGCAATAGCATACGAAATATTAGCGGTTGCAGGTGGCCGGGCTGAAATTATTTCGTTAATATAAAACAGTAAAACTGCAACACCTACCAAAAACTAATACCAGTACATAATGAGATATAGAGATATAGAATACATGTAACGCTTTCATTTTAAATTATAATACATATTTAGAAAGAATAATCACTTGAAATTATATTTCAGCCCGGCCACCTAAAAGCGGTAATATTCCCTAAAATCTTATGCCAATTTGTACAGTAAAACCTGATACAGCTATGAAATGAAAGTTACATTCGTTTCGTTTTAGTCGTATACCTTTAAGCCTTCTGTTTGACTAGATTATCAAAATCTGAGAAACTTGCCGAAGAGTGACTATCATTTATTAACTAATTTCAGGACATTTGGTTTGTTGAGTGAAACAAAATGCGTTACTATGATATTTTTATTAATAAACTAAGTAGTATAAATCACACATAATAATTGTTGGATACATAATACCTAAACCTATATATATTTTCTCCGTTTTTGGCTTCACAACATAACCATACAAAGATAATAGTTCACAGACGCTACCACCGATTTTTAGACGGCGCCTGTGTCGCGTCCCAACCTAAGTCGTAAGATATTTTCCCCGAGTAGACAGAATAGATGCGCAAGAGCCGTGTAGTTATCAACACTTCTGACATAATATTTTACGTTTTAATATTACTGTGAGTGTAAAATTTGATCAGTTGTTGCAGTGTAGTTGTTTGTGATGTGATGTTTTTAAGGTAAGTCATAGTTTTGATAAATTAAAATATATCGACAAACAATGTTAATGGGTAGCTAAGTAATTATTTAAAAAAATATACAGGTAAAGTAAAGTAAATCTAAACACTCATTTACTTAATAATAAAACTCCATACAATGCCATCAACTAAATATATTTTATCCTTTCGTTTATAGTCAATAGGTAATAATTTTGGTGATTTACTAACAGTAAGTGTTTAGTTTTTGTGAATCTTATTGTTGTGTACCTACCCTATGTATTTACTTATTATTATTGTGTACTTATTTATTTCGTGAAATCAATAATTAATCAGTTTCTTATTAATTACTGTAAGATTTATATATTGGATTTTAGTGAATTATTCATTGTAATCAGGCAACCGTCGACGGTGTTCGTCTGTACCCGCGCTTCTTGTAACTCCCCCTTGTACGGCCTGCCACAGCGATCCACGTCCCTCGCTCACCGCATTCTTTTCCTCGTCCCGCGACACGCGCCCCTCTCCCCATCTCTATTCTATCTTATATATTTCTAATGTCCCAAAAGTTATAAGTTTTGTGAAAGTAAATTTGATTCTTATGAACATTCTTTGCTTTCTTTCTTTCTTTCTTTCCTTAGGTGCTAAAATATTTTTTAATAGATTTATGTATATACTTGATAATGCATGCAAATGTTACTGCATACACTTATCTTTTTAGGGAATTTGTATTTAAATAAATATTAATGTAGTTATTTAGCCTACATGAATACCTATTACGAAACCATAGTTAAAATGAATATATTTTATTTCAGTTGAGCGTGCCTACACCATGGGAAAACGTAGTGCGTTAGATATTGTGGCTCAAAAACAAATATTTGAGAAACATAAACGCTTGATCACCACGACAAGATATAGTTCTATTATATACAATACCATAGCAAAAGATATAAACTATGTGATGTCACCAAAAGCACTATATCTCAGCTTTAGAAGAAACTTTTTAAACAACCAGAACTCACCTCGGGCAAAAGATGAGTGCTTCATTAAAAGAAATGAAGATAATACCAATAGTATTATAATTTCGTCAACATCATCATCAGGGTCTTCTCCAGTTATTCAACAAGCAAGCTTACTTCATCAAATTAGTTTTAAATTTCCAATTGATGTTCATGAATGGAAGAAAATTGAACCCTTAAGTTATACGTATAAACGACACGATAAAAATAAACCTAGTGCAAGATATCAGACGTACAGAGCTATTCCCAAATTTAAGTGGTCCGGTCTTTTAAGAAAAAAACTCTGGGAGTTTTATAAGTTACCTTGTACTGTAGCATTTAAAAGACATGTTATTCAAGGCGCTAACATTACATTCTACGGACGTTGCACTCAGTGTCAAGCAACAGTGAAAATTCAAAATAAAGATAAGACTGATCATATTATTGATTTTTTATGTGAAATTGATCAACTTCAACCAAATTTTAAGCATAATCCTTTAAAAAAAATACGACTCACTCCGTACTCAAGACGAACATTATCTAAGAAATTAAAATTTGATTCAGCAACAATAGTTAGAAAACAAATAGCGAGTCATGATATGATATTTCAAGATAAGGAACCACCTGTATTGCCATCAGTCGGAGCATTACGCCAAATACGTCATGAAACAAGGAAGCAGAAATGGTACCATACCAATCAAATATTATCTGTTGTCATTATGGCAAATACTTCAACATACTCTTCCGTAATTCAGGAAATTTTAATGAAACCAACTTTTCATATTTACTACTGGTTAGAAGAACAAATAAAATATTACAAACAATATGTTCAAGAGTATGGTCGACCAACCATATCATTAGATGCCACAGGCTCTATAATTAAACCAATTGTGTTACCTAATGGGACTAAATTTACTAAAAGATTATTCTTATATGTTATATTAATAACTGCTGATAGCTTTTTAAAATCTATTCCAATTTCACAAATGCTTAGTGATTCTCACACTAAAAATAGCATTGCGGATTGGTTGGGTAAATGGGCCAGTAATGGAATTATCCCTCCTGCAGAAATAATCACGGACGATTCCTCAGCTTTGATTGCTGCTACAATCCAATGCTTTACTTCATATAAATCTACAAAAGATTACTTAGAAGCTTCTTACAGTGCATTGGAGGGACATACAAATAGTTTGCCTGTAGTATATATGCGAATAGATACAAGTCACTTTGTCAAAACTATTCATAATCTTTCGTGCTTCAATAATACAACAGAAAATGTAAAATTTTTCTTTGTTCGTTGTATTCTTTACATTAAAACAGCAGAGTGTATCGTAGTCATAAGAGAGATAATTGAAAATATGTTAACTGTTATTTTAACTAAATTTTATTCAAAAATTTGCTTTGATGCCCACTGTAATTTGAAAAGAAGAATTCAAGGTATTACAATTGATAAAAAAGATTCTAACAACGCACACAATTACGTAGATGAAGAAAGATTCCTAAATGAGGAGAATGTTTTAGATGTAAGCAATTTTATGGTATGGTTTGATAATATTGTTGCTTGTAAAAATAAACAAGAAGAGGAATCTTGTGAACGCCCCAACAAATTATATTATCCGCCTCTAATATCTACTCTAAAACGTTTATTGGGAAAATTGCCCATGTGGTCAAACGTTATGGCTCCATTATACAATTCAAAAAACAAAAATCCATCGTCTAGTGCATCAGAGGATTATTTTAAAACAATAAAACATTTATTACTCAAAACTAAAGTAAGAAAATACAGGATTGACGAATTTCTAAACATACATATTAATCATTTAAATGGAGAGCTTAATATCGCTGCTAGTGAACTACAAAATAATGAGGCACCGCCCCTTCAAGAGCGAAAGATTAAAATCAAAAAGAATCGTCAAAAAAGAACACACCAAAAACGGTTATTTCCTCAAGATTCTATTTTCAGTGATATGCCAAGTTTTGTAGAAAATTGGAAAGGACAAGCTGAAGAGCCAGTTACCGTACCGATTTATAAAATGTTAAAATTTATAAAAAATGGAAATATTGTAACTGGTTCCACTTTAACAAATACATGTGGTTTTGATGCTGTTACATATTTAATAGCTTATGGTTATATTGCATTTAATAACTTTAAATTAGAAATAGATCAGACTGAAAATAATAATAATATGTTATGTAATTATATACAATTTATAGGTAACAAAAACATATCTGAAGCCGCAGTATACGAACTAAGAAATACCATATGTAAAAAGTACTACAAACTATCCTCGAAAAATACAATAGATATAAATTGTGAATGCAATGTCGCAAATTTGTTTGAACAAATGATTTTAGAATTATTTTATAGCGCTCTATTTACAAAAATATGTACCGAAGAAAAATGTGCATTTCAACTTCAAAGAACAGTACCATTTTTACCCATTAATATGAACGTAATTAAAACATTTGGAATATCAGCCCTAGAAGACTCAATTTGTATAAACGTTATTTCGAAGGATTGTGAACACGATTGCCCGGGCGCTGTTTTGTCCAGCTATAATGTAAAGAATATTATATCTTTTGATTTAAATGGAACAGATCAAATAATATTGAACGATATACCTTTATCTATCAAAGTTAGAACTAATATTTATGTGATTGTAGGTGCTATTGAATATGTAGTATTGGGGGAAAATCTAGGACATTATAAATGCCATTTATTTAATCAAGATCTGTGGATGTGTTATGACGATTTACAGTCTAGTGTTAAAAAAAGTAATTTGGATTTAATATTTTTACATTCCTTGACGTACATTTTAGCTTGATTAAATAACATAATCAAGTGATTAGTACGTTTTTATCGATTCTAATAAGCAATATATTTAAATTTGAATTAGTCAAAATACTTATAGTACAAATGCCAGATATAGGCTAGCAATGATTATTATATTAGCATACGTTTAATTATACAAGTTAACATTGTGATTTTTAGCTGTGATTTTAATATTATGTTAAATTATATATACTACATAGCTATATTTCCATTAGCTGCCACTGAAAGAACTATGGTTCTCTCTTTATTTAAGAATTGTTGTAATAATTATATTAGCATAATTTTAATTGAAAGTTTTCAAAACTTTAAATTCAAAGTTGATGTAAAAATCATTATGAAAATCTGTGATTTTTTACCAAGGTATAATAAGTATTTAACCAAAAATTATCTTCTAATATTCTGAATGAATGAATGTTCGATGTTAAGGTAATATTGATATTACTATAATTTTTTGATAACTGTGTTATTATCAATGTGTAACCTTTTTTTACATTATTTATAATTAACAATTGTTATAGTACCTAATTAATATAAGTACAAATGTTGTCTTACTAATTTCAAAAATGATTATTAAAAAAATATGACAATTACCAATTTTGTTTCACTCAACAAACCAAATGTCCTGAAATTAGTTAATAAATGATAGTCACTCTTCGGAAAGTTTCTCAGATTTTGATAATCTAGTCAAACAGAAGGCTTAAAGGTATACGACTAAAACAAAACGAATGTAACTTTCATTTCATAGCTGTATCAGGTTTTACTGTACAAATTAGCATAAGATTTTAGGGAATATTACCGCTTTTAGGTGGCCGGGCTGAAATATAATTTCAAGTGATTATTCTTTCTAAATATGTATTATAATTTAAAATGAAAGCGTTACATGTATTCTATATCTCTATATCTCATTATGTACTGGTATTATTTTTTGGTAGGTGTTGCAGTTTTACTGTTTTATAGTAACGAAATAATTTCAGCCCGGCCACCTGCAACCGCTAATATTTCGTATGCTATTGCATTTTAGGATTCGATTTTGTGTTACATATGCATAAATTATAGGGTACATTTCATCTGTAGCACAATATTGCCAGTATTTTTTGTAGATTAGTGGGAAACAAGGTGGCCGGGCTGAAAACGTCAGGCTGGCCCGGCCACTAAGAAGTGCACGTAATTTCTTTTAAAAAGAGTTACATTGAAAATAAAGGTGTTACATATATTAGTATACCCGGGTACATTGGATTGATAACAATCTCATTATTAAATTCCATGGGGCCGGGCCAGCCTGACGTACATAAACCCACCCGTATTCCTTCCTGTTGCTTGTGTTGCGTGGGCCTCGGTGACCCATAAGTACCTTCCCGCGACCCCGGCAGGTACCTGTAAGGCTGGAGTCTCAACGCTTTTGATTTGGATTCTTGCTATGAAGCATCTTGAAACAGCGAATACGGCCGATGACATTTATAGAGAACTTCGCTTTTAGGCTATTAATGCCTTCATTACACCAAATTGTTTCTACTTACAGGAGGAATGCTTTCTCCACCTGGAGGCTCCCATCTCCCGCGTGACGGGCTGGGACGCGCCCTTCCCGCACGTGTTCGAGCCCTTCTACCTGCCAGACAAGTGGCGATGCTACCAGGCGCTCACACAGACCCTGGAGTATTAGTGTTATAAGAATATTGTATGTGATGGATTCAAATAAGTTACACTTTTATTAAATGTTTAATTTTTATGTTCAGGAAATAAGTTTATTTTCTTGTGAGTAGGCCATGGGTCCAAGATATGAACTCCCTGCTGTGGGCGGCGTCGTCAAACAGGTGTAATGTTGGGTTGGGAGAGTTAGAGCAAACAAATAATTTACTTATCAATTTATTAAAAAATGAAAATCAATCCATAAAAATAACTAGATATTAAGAACAGTGAAGTTAGTAGAAATACTTAAGAACAAAATGTCAATTTATACGAAATTAAAACACCTCAAGGTCTCCTCGCGTTGTGCTGCCGCATCGCAAACTTACAAATTATAAGAAAAATAAATCAAATGTATGTATGCGTCGGATATATCCTATGAAACTTATGTCCTACTTAAAACTACCATTTTTAAACAATTTGTTCCAAAACATCAGTAAATTCAGTAACAAATATAACCCCTTGAAACTTCTTAAATTAAATCGAACAGTAGAAATTACATTTGAACCTTGTGATGTCAAATATTTACAACAATTCAAAAGAGCAGATTTAATTTCACATGCTTAAACTATTGAAAAACATTTTTCCTTCCAATCTAAGGCTTTATGTTAAGACCAGCACCTAGGAAAATAATCAGATCAGCGACTACAAAGTCGTAAAAAATTTAATTGACAAGTACAAGGATTTTAAGCTTAGTACAATGTTATGGGGCACAGCCCATTTATGGGATATACTTTTTATAATAATAAAATATAACACAGGTACAATATATTACAATCATTGACGTATTCAGGCAAGACTTCGTACAAACCAAATATTTCATGACTATTTTTATAACATATTTTTTCATGTTAGTAATGTTTTACAAATCTAAGATGAGTTTAATGAAAACAAAAGACAAATGGAAAAATTATTATGCAGTACATTTATTATGAGTAAATGTTAGAAAACGAAGGCTGATTAATTTGGAGTCAATTTGCATGCAATCTTTACAATTACATCCATCCTATGCCATTGTCAAATCAATCCATCAGTTTCTAGACCAGAAAAAAAATGCATACAACAACATGCAATCAACTTGAACTGCATACAACAATCCTTGAAAGTTACTCGCAATAAATAAATGAAGCTTACAGTTCTAAAACTTCGGTAACACGCAAGTACACTCGTGTCGCTACTCGTCGCCCCAGGCGGGCCGCAGGTAGGGGCCCGCGGCTACTCGTCTCCCCAGGCGCCGCGCCGGCCGGGCCGCAGGTAGGGGCCCGCGGCCGGCGAGGCGGGGAAGCGCTGCATGTAGCGCTCCAGGCGCAGGTACTTCACGGTGATGAGGCGGCCCTCGTACCACCAGCCGTGCAGGCTGCGGTACACCACGCCCGCGTCCTGCGGCGACGCGCACTTCACGTACACGCAGCACGACGTCCTGTCGATATCGATGTGCAGAATGTTGCAATGTGTGTCACATTTTTCTAGAATAGCATCCTGAATCTTAACCCTCAATAAAGAGTTGTCGTCGTTTTTGTCAAACATGTGTCGTATTTTGAGGCAGGGCGTCGGAGAGACCACTAGATTGTTGACGGAGCCTTCCTGGGTTTCAAAAGCCTGTCCTTGCCATGAGGCGCTGCGCTTCGGGCTGCTTGTGGGTGAGATCCACCTCCAGACGCGACAGTCCTCTCCGTCAACAGACTGCACCTCCATGCGCACTCTGCTCTCATTCCTCTGTATGAACTTCACAGCAGCGTCCCAGACAGATGCCATCTTTTCCCTGTTTTGCGGCGAGATGAGTGTGTCTCTCACATGGTCTACAGATATGTATGGTTCTCCACTATCCTCAGTCTCTTGAGATATCACATCAATAATTTGTTCCACCATAGAATAGATCTCCTCACTTTTCCTCTTCTGATACATCATATAATATTTGTAAGCTCTTTGGAGGCCTAAGCCTAGTAAAGTGAGGAGAGCAACAATAATAAGACTGGACCCAGCCGAGTATAAAGTATCAATAAACAAGCAAGAAAGAGGTGTTGATGGATCAGTGAGGGTGATAGCAACAGTGCCTTTAGTTCTTTGTTGGACAATCAAGTCTGTGGAGCTGATAGGAGAGTATTCTACATCCTTAGTGTAGAGGCTTTTCAGTTGGACAACATTGAGTCCCCAACGAGGATTATTTATCAGAAGAACTTGTAAGTTATTCAGATCTGTGCGACATTGGCTAACATCAGCAGTCTCTGCCTTAGCTCTGGCAATATCAATAATTTCTCGCTCAGTGAGGTAAGGCAGAGTTCCTGGCTGGCCACATTTGTATGATGCTATCCTACTTGTCAACTCAGGATGTATGACTTTAAGAAGATCTTTAGCATAACTGACTTGTTCTTTAGGCACACAATTGATCCCTGGTCTGTTGCCAGGTATGTTCAACTGACAGATTGGTATGACACTGTTCTGATCATCCGCCACTGACGTGATGTCGTTTTTCTTAACTATATACATGAAAAATAAGCAAAAAAAAAAAAGAGCAACTAACACAACCAGAGCAAGGGACACAAGATTATTCTTTAAAAATTTCTTGTCAGTTGCAGATTTATAGTCCACCACATCAGACCGGTTAACTCCAGTGATATAGGATCTACGTGGTAGCACAGTGCTTCCATTGTTAGTATCACGGTCAAGATAAGATGTGGGTTTTGGATCTGATTTGAGTGTAGATAGACGCCTAGTAAAGTTACTTAAATATGGAGATTCTACCTCGTCAATAGTTGAAGTAGACGGTTGGTAAGTACTTGTTGTATAGTTTGAGCTATAGTTAGATGTGGGTATAATAGATGGACGGTCAGCCATTGAAGATGTCAAACCCAACCGTGAGCGTATTGAATTGAGATTATCAGAAGACGTCATGCCAGACGAATATGTAGATGAGTAGTTACTGGGTATGATAGATGCTCGAGAAAACACCGATGTCTTTGGGGGGTTGATGTTTACATCAACAGAGGGTAAGGTGCTGGAGATATAGTCGCTCGACCTAGAATTGCTTCTGAAAGGACTGGACGTCTTCTTCTCGCCGTCAACGTCGCTATCAGAGCCAGTCTCATAGTCGTCCGGATCGTTCGCCGCGTACGTGCGTTTAATAGTGCGAGTTGTCACTGTTTCAACTTCTTCGCGTGTCCTCACAGGTGGCTTTTCTTCGTCAGACTCAGATCCCTTGTCGGAGTCCTGTTTAGCGGGAGACCCTTTCTTAGGAGGCTGGCGACGTGTTTTGTTAGCAGCGGGGGGCAACATCGCCCCGCCGGTCGTGGCACGGCGGCCACGTTTCACTTTAGCATTCGTAGTTGTGTCCAAATCGGACTCCTCGCCGCTCGAATAACGTGCGAGCGACCGCCTTGTATCGGCTTTGTTATCGACGTTAGTTCTAGGTTTGCTTTTGTTATCTAATACTAGTTTCAACTTTTTCACCAACAACTTCCTTGTGGACGCCGTTATAGGCATTATAGGAAACCCATGCTCGGCTAGTTTCGTTCGCAGCTCCGCATCTGACATTGAGTCGACTTGATCGGCCATTGTGAAGTCTGCAAGCACAATATTACAGGTTATTTACACATGCACTCACTTAACACTGTTTATATAACGCTATTATTAATATTTCACCTTATTTTCGAGATATGCACTGAAGAATTACGTCAAATTTATAATAAAATTCACCGGCGCGTCATGTCGCACGCACCGCGAAAGAACGTCGTTATTTAGTGTTGCCATAAATATTTTTAATTTACCCATTATATAGTATTACTAACGATCAGTTTTCAAAATATTGTGTATAATATTATGATGTCACTGTTCTATTTATAAAAAGCTACAATGCGTATTTCGTATTTCATTACTATATGAATTGAATAAATATTTATACTTTTGTTGACGAAATGCGATGACTAATACGAAATAACCTTGAAACAATCTATTTTGTTTCATTGAACGTGTAACGAATTTATTTTTCTTATGCTTACCATTTGTGGAAAAATACAGAATGGAACTAAATAATTATTCTGATTAATTTGATTTGACTCCACCAATGAAATTACTTTTTGTTGCTCTGGCAATTATAAATAATTGAATTTACGAGAATAACAGGACAGCGCAGTTTTTTCCTTTAGTGCTGCTTATTAAAATAACAAGATTCAGTTTATTTTATTGCTTTCATCATCATTGTTGGTATATTCCAGGAAATATTCCTACCCGGAGGGAAATAATTTGTCGAGTAGCCAGCTGAAGGGACCATAATAATAATAGAAAAGTACACTGTGCGGTGAGATGACGAGGTGCATCCCGTGCATCTGGCGTTAATAGTGTCAAGGTCACGGTGTATCAGTTCATTCCATTCAGACTTTAATGAAGTTTAAATGTCTTTGCATGAAGCCAATGAGGAAATTCATACTGTCTATCCGAATGACGGTTACGTGCGGGATGATAAGTCTCGTAATACATACTAATTTCATGTATAATCATGCAAGTAAAGACACCACTTCTTTTCTTCTACTAGGCATGACTATTTTTAACTTTTAAATATTGACAAATGCTATGATTAGAGATGCGAAACGAATTTTAAACGTTTTAAACCATTTGGGTTTAAACCGTCTTTTTTAAAACCAAACTTAGCGGTCTAATAATGGTTTAATATGTTTATCCAATAGAATGAGGCTTCACACGAAGTGATCAATAACCTACCCCCCGTGATTTAGGCTTATATGGCAATTCAAATAAAAATTTGTTTTATATTCAACTTTTATTATTAACATGTACAGACTACATAAAATCGACTGGCACTATTATTACTACACGCGCATTTACAGCATTATAAATCGGGCTACTAAGTTCATATCTTTTTGGTACACTATACGGGGGATTCAACAAGCGGAAGACGGTGCGCCAATGGAGACTCCAGCATTGATAATGGAACGCCACTGGCATAAACTGGTCTTGCTAAAACAATATGGATTTCACTGTGTTCACAGGAGGTTGTTGGTGTCTCAGTTAAAAATCCGTTTATTGATGATGTCGACGCTATTGATGTGCTGGTGTTGCTAGAACGGGAAATGACGGTTTCATTTCCCGTTCTAGCAACACCAATGCCCACCACCGTCTTTTTTTTTTTTTTAGGGTGGGAAATCATCAAATAACTTCTCCCGCTCTGGGCGGAGCGGGAGGGTGTGTCAGACTCTTACTGACTAAAACCCACTCGTATTCCTTCTTGTTGCCTGTGTTGCGGGGGCCTCGGTGACCCATAAGTACCTTCCCGCGACCCCGGCAGGCATCGGTCCTAGTGGACCCCTACTTTTGTGCTGACGACATCTCTTTGAGGCGCGCGTGGAATACGACGCGCCGTCGACCCGGGCCTGGTCCTTACCGGACGGTGAGCTACCCATTGCTCACCGTCCGCAAGCCCGCGCCTACGGTGGCCGGAAATCCGCCCGGGATTCCCGACGCCCTGGGCGTCTCCTGCGGCGGCTAGGGGCGAGAGGGCGCGAAACTTGCCTTTCCCTCAACCGTCCCGCCTCCTCCTTTGCGAGCATTACTGCTTCGCAGAAGGAGGTGACGGCTGCCCATGCCCTCTCGCTCCGTACCATGGCCTGAACCAGGGCCGGACGCGAGAGGTCTCTGCCGCCGATCGCCTCCACGAGGACACGGCGGTGCTCTGCCCAAGCCGGGCAGACCTCCACCGTGTCCTCCAGGCGATCCACACAGTGGTGACACCCGGACGTTTCCTCCCGCCTTATCCGACACAGGAACCTCCCGAAGCTGCCGTGTCCGGTGAGGACCTGCGTCACGCGGAAGGTGAGGACGCCGTGGCGCCTCTCCAGCCACTCCTCAAAGAGGGGACTTATCGCCGCAATCGTGGCGTGCCCAGCCCACCACCGTCTGTAGTATATTTCGAAGTAAATATTTATTCTTCACATTTTTGGGACACTTTTTGCACTTTAAAATATGATTTGTAAATTTATTTGCCATTGCAAATTGTACTCTGCATTACAGAAGTTGCACAAGACATCTTTTTACCCGACTGCCCCAAAAGGAGGGTAATGTTTTTCGAGAATATGTATGTATGTGGGTATGTATGTAGGTATGTATGTATGTATGTATGTATGTCTATTTCTTTGGCACGCTCTGCAGCCTAAACGGCTTGAGGGATTTTAACATAAGAGGTGTCGTTAGATTCGTCTTAATTGAAGGAGTGACATAGGCTATATAATATTCATATAGTACATCTGCAAATACAAAAAAAGGGAGGAAAAGGCTTTTTTTTTTTAATAATTCGATACAACAATATCGGTGACAAATAAAAGCTAGTAATGAGTCAATTCCAAATATACCTATATATTAATAAAACTAAAAAGCTTGAAATAAATCAAATTATTAAAAAAAAATAAAAAACCCGACTGCAAAAACAACTGAAAAGAGAAACAAGCATTATAATCTATAGAATTTTGGTGTTGCAGGCGGGACAAACAAAATTACACCAAATTTCAGGTTATTAGGTTGTCCCGCCTGCAATACCAAAATTCTATAGATTATAATGCTTGTTTTTACCGGACTGCCGCAGAAGGAGGGTAATGTTTTTCGAGAGTATTTATGTATGTATGTCTATTTCTTTGGCACGCTCTGTAGCCTAAACGGCTTGATGGATTTTAACATATGAGGTGTTCTTAGATTCGTCTTAATTGTGGGAGTGACATAGGTTATATAATATTTATATATTGCATCTGCAAATAAAGAAAAAGGAAGGGAAGGTTTAAAAAAAAAATACAACAATATTGGTATCAAGTAAATGCTGGTAATGAGTCATTTTCAAATATGTGTATATGTTAATAAAACTAAAAAGCTTGAAATAAAATAAATTATTAAAAAAAAACAAAAAACCCGACTGCAAAAACACATAACTGAAAAGGGCAAAATAAATGCTAAATATTTAAAACTTAAAGATGTTGAACTCTACACCGGTCACTGCTTTAGAAGAACTTCGGCGTCTTTCTTGGCGGATTCAGGGGCGGATATAACGTCAATAAAAAGACACGGTGGTTGGAGCTCTGATGGAGTAGCTGAGGGTTATATCGAAAGCTAAATGGCGAATAAAACCATATTAAGCAGTCAAATTAACAAAAATATAAAACTTAATCCATCAGAGCCACAACCATCAACTTTCGGCATCTTATCTTCGTCCGTAACTCACGATGCACCACCAATACTACCTCCGACGTATACTATCTACAATGAAACGCGAGTTCCTCAGACGCAAGAATAGAGAAATACTCGAATCAACTCATCAACAATAAATGTACCAAACAAAAATGTAACTCTCTCTATCAATAATTGGACCAATGTTTCGAATGTTAACTTTTACTTTTAATTGTCATTATTTTTAATAAATGCTTATCTCATATTATTATTCTGTTAATTTTTTCGCAAATGGTACGAAAAGTAGAGTATTTTCCTCGGTGATAAAGCTGTCTTAGTCTTGGGTGAACTTAAATCCCTCGCTACACCCAGGACTCGTCTTAAATCCCTCGCTTCGCTCGTGATTTAAGTTTTTAACACCCTCGCTGCGCTCGGGAGTAATTCTCGAGTCCTTCGTTACGCTCGCGATTTAAATCGTCACCCGCGACAAAAGACACTGCTTTATACTCTTGGTTAATAATCTACTATTTAGTCTTACCTTTCAGAGTTTCCAGGTAATTTAAAAAAAAAAAGTTATCTTTGGATGCGTTATTGACGAATTCATGCAACCAAAACCAGCACAATATATCCTACTCGTCATATTATGTACTTGAAGTTATTTTTAGTGAAAAAATCGCGCGGTTATTGTTAAAAAACACCCGACTGCAAAAAAACTTAACTGAAAAGGGAAAAACAAGCATTATAATCTATAGAATTTTGGTATCGCAGGCGGGGACAATCAAAAGTTACACCATATTTCAGATTATTCGCCTGCGATACCAAAATTCTACAGATTGTAATGCTTGTTTTTCCCTTTTCAGTTGAGTTTTTTTGCAGTCGGGTGTTTTGTTTTTTAAATAATTTATTTTTTACCATCGACTTCAGAAATGACCAAAAACTGATTCCAAACTTACGAGAGCGCGGCATAATGACTTATTCACAAAAACTTATTTTAAAAAAAACCCGCTCATATACCACCCGGCCCGGCCAAAACAATAGGTATGAATTATACTGATAAACATTAATAATAACAATGGAAGCGTAGTCATACACTCACACTTCCTCATACCTGCGTTGTGATTTTGGTAGCAAAGTGCAAAATAAAAATGCGACGTTGCTTTCCGTAAGGAAAAATAATTTATTAAACTATTTGTTCGTTTTAAATAATATAATATGTATGTTACATGACTTCACCTATTTTAATCAAAATGGTGAATTATTACAAGTAGCCTTTTTAACTTAAAATTTTAAAGTAATACGTAATCATTGTACGCCCCACGTGATCGTGGTTTTAAAAAGTTTTAAACAAATTTAAAACCATTTTGAAACCACTGATTTTGATTTAAAACGGTTTATTTACAACTCTAGCTATGATGCTAGGCTGCTCTGAAGTTACTGAGTGTTGCCTATAAATTACGTATTGATCATGCATAACAAATCAAATTTTTCTTTCTTTCTGCTCTTTTCAAAATACCTAAATAAAATTGTGATTTACCTGAAAGTATTATGTTTAGGTTAGGTTGAACTTAGAAAGATAGAAGAAGAAACAGAAGAGAAAACTTAGAAAGATAGAAGAAGAAACAGAAGAGAAAACTTAGAAAGATATAAAGCAACGTGCCAAGCACCAATTAATCCAAGGGCGTGCATATAAGCTTAAAATTTCGCCGCGTACGTGCGTTTAATAGTGCGAGTTGTCACTGTTTCAACTTCTTCGCACATCCTCACATGCGGCTTTTCTTTGTCAGACTCAGATCCCTTATCGGAGTCCTGTTTAGCGGGAGACCCTTTCTTAGGAGGCTGGCGACGTGTTTTTTTAGCAGCAGGGGGCAACATCGCCCCGCCGGTCGTGGCACGGCGGCCACGTTTCACTTTAGCATTCGTAGTTGTGTCCAAATCGGACTCCTCGCCGCTCGAATAACGTGCGAGCGACCGCCTTGTATCGGCTTTGTTATCGACGTTAGTTCTAGGTTTGCTTTTGTTATCTAATACTAGTTTCAACTTTTTCACCAACAACTTCCTTGTGGACGCCGTTATAGGCATTATATGAAACCCATACTCGGCTAGTTTCGTTTGCAGCTCCGCATCTGACATTGAGTCGACTTGATCGGCCATTGTGAAGTCTGCAAGCACAATATTACAGGTTATTTACACATGCACTCACTGAACACTGTTTATATAACGCTATTATTAATATTTCACCTTATTTTCGAGATATGCACTGAAGAACTACGTCAAATTATAATAAAATTCACCAGCGCGTCATGTCGCACGCACCGGGAAAGAACGTCTTTATTTAGTGTTGCCATAAATATTTTGAATTTACCCATTATATAGTATTACTAACGATCAGTTTTCAAAATATTGTGTAATATTATGATGTCACTGTTCTATTTATAAAAAGCTACACTACGTATTTCGTATTTCATTAATAGATGAACAAATATTTATACTTTTGTTGACGAAATGCGATGGCTAATACGAAATAACCTTGAAACAACCTATTTTGTTACATGGAACGTGTAACGAATTTATTTTTCTTATGAAAAATACAGAATGGAACTAAAGAATTATTTTGATTAATTTGATTTGACTCCACCAATGAAATTACTTTTTATTGCTCTGGCAATTATAAATAATTGAATTTGCGAGAATAACAGGAAAGCGCAGTCTTTATTCCTGCTTATTAAAATAACGAGAGTCAGTTTATTTTATTGCTTTCATCATCATTGTTGGTATATTCCAGGGAATATTCCTACCCGGAGGGAAATAATTTGTCGAGTTGCCAGCTGAAGGGTCCATAATAATAATAGAAAAGTACACTGTGCGGTGAGATGACGAGGTGCTCTGGCGTTAATAGTATCAAGGTCACGGTGTATCAGTTCATTCCATTCAGACTTTAATGAAGTATATTTAAATGTCTTTGCATGAAGCCAATGAGGAAATTCATACTGTCTATCCGAATGACGGTTACGTGCGGGATGATGTCTCGTAATACATACTAATTTCATGTATAATCATGCAAGTAAAGACACAACCTTTATTATTATTAACATGTACATACTACATAAAATCGACTGGCACCATTATTACTACATGCGCATTTACAGCATTCAAAACCGGGCTACTAAGTGCATATCTTTTTGCCTACACTCAAAATCAATAAAATCAAAATATTTTTATTTCACATAAACCTACATGGGCACTTATGAAACGTCAGAAGCTAGGTGCACGGTTCCAATGGGTCGTTTCCTATGGAGAAGAGCCGGCAAGAAACTCCACGGTTACTCTTTTAAAAATAATTGGCTTTTACAATGTTCTCAAATTACAGTGTTAATAGGTATGGGAGGACAGTGTAGGCCTGTCGATAAGTACTTAACAAAAAAAAAAAAGAAAAGGAAATGGTCTACAAAAGATCTAGTCTATTAATCTATATATGTAAATACGTACACAAGAATCCATGTAAAATAATATTAAAATAATAAAAATAAAAACCTATTTATACCAAATCACATGTTTTCCATTGTATATAATGTCAAATAATGAAAATATAATGTCAAAAAAGTATGTCTAAAAATAATAATAATAAACATCGTAATTTGGGAGCAGTTAATAGACATTTACATAGTTATGCCGTTTCTGAGGTACCAGGGAAGCCACATGTACAGAAGGAATTATTGCCAAACTTCCTTGTCTTCAACGTAGTCTTTAATCTTATAATATGCTTTTTTGATAAGGACACGTTTGATGTGGGTTTTGAACTTTCCATCGCTAAGTTCTGTAACTGACTTTGGCAACTTGTTATAAAAGCGGATACTGTTGATAACAAATGATTTGCTTGTTTTTGTTAATCTAAATTTGGGTATCACAATTTCATGTTTACTACGTGTATTTATATTATGGAAATCACTTCTTGTTTTGAAAAGATAAGTTTTTGCGAACATACAAAATACTTTCTAAGATATAAAGAGAAGGCAGAGTTCGTACATTGATTTCTTTGAATTTGTTTCTAAGGGACTCACGAGGACCCATTCTATAGACTGCGCGGATTGCCCTCTTTTGTAAAATAAAAATTGAATCTACATCAGCTGCCGATCCCCACAGCAGAACGCCGTAAGACATAATACTGTGGAAATAAGCAAAGTATACTAACCTAGCTGTGGCTATATCAGTCAACTGTCTAATTTTTCTTACTGCATATGCAGCTGAACTTAATCTACCTGAAAGAGCTCTAATGTGGGCTCCCCATTGCAATTTTGAATCTAGAGTAATTCCTAGAAATATAGTTTTCGTAATAGACATACCTTAAGACATTTTGTTTTGTTCGCATTAAGTAAGAGATTATTAGCTGCGAACCATTTCGAAAGAACATCCAGACTATCGTTGACGTGTAAGACATCCGGATCTTTTCTATCTATTTAAAAAATAAGAGAAGTGTCGTCAGCGAATAGAATTATATCCGATAAGTTTGCCATCATGTAAGGAAGATCATTAATATAAACTAGAAATAGGAAAGGGCCAAGAATTGAACCTTGGGGCACGCCCATCTTTACTAGAGACCCCGAGGACGTCACCCCGTTAACGTTTACTTTTTGCTGCCTGTTTGATAGATAGGACAGGACAAGATCAGTAGCTTGTCCACGAATTCCGTAGTAGTATAATTTACAGGTCAGTGTATTGTAGTCAACGCAGTCAAACGCATTTGAGAGGTCACAGAAAATGCCAATGGCATCTTGGGATTTCTCCCAGGATTCCAAAATGTGACTGATGAGTTTTACCCCTGCGTCAGTCGTCGACCTACCTTTCGTGAAACCAAACTGGCGACTATGTAAAATCCCATTAGAATTGAAATGTGACAGCATATGGTCTAGCATGATTTTTTCATATATTTTACTCAATGCTGGTAGCACAGATATAGGTCTATAATTAGAGGGATCACTCTTACTACCCGATTTGAAAATTGGTACTACTTTACTATGTTTCATTAAATCAGGAAACGTACCGCTGTCTAAACATTGATTAAATATGCCTGTTAGGACAGGGGCTGTTGTGCCAATGATATCTTCAAGAACCTTAACAGAAATCTCCCATAAGTCTTCAGTTTTCTTTATGTTAAGACTTTTGAATGCCTTTTTAATTGTGACAATAGAAATGGGCTTGAATTCAAAACTTGGAATGTCCTTAGAGAAGTGTTTTTTGAGAAGAGATTCAGCTAATATAGGTGATGAGGGGAGAGATTTCGTAACCTCTATTGGGATGTTGGTAAAGACATTTTCTAGTGTCTCAGCAACTTTTAACTTATCTGTAATGGTTTCGTTATTAATTTTCAAAGACAATTCATTTTGATCTCGCTGTTTTGTGTTTCCAGTTTCTTTGTTAATTACCTGCCACACAGCTTTTATTTTATTGTTAGAAATACAATTTTTTTTAAATTTAATAACATTCTGGTCTTTCATAAAAAAAAAGGTATCAGTACATATCCGGCACAAATGTGCCATAACCACAAAATCGCATCTGGTGGAAGGGATGTTTGCAACATGTTTGGTGAAAATTTCGCAAGTACCTACAACGCCCCTATAGATAATCTCAATCTCACAAACACTGGTTATTCTCTCATGTCTGTAGCACTGTGTAATTTGGAATTTGATAGCAAAGAACTATACCGTGAATTAATTGGATTAGATGAATTTAAGGGCGCGGGTAGCGATGGTATTCCTCCTATATTTATTAAACGCTGTGCAAATGCCTTTGTATTGCCCCTACAAGTAATCTTCAATAGATCTTTACAAGACGGTATCTTCCCAGACACCTGGAAAGAAGCTCTCGTCATACCCATATTTAAATCTGGAGAAAAGCAATTGGTGGCTAATTATAGACCAATTTCATTACTGGAAAAGTATTCGAAAAACTTGTTAGCAGACATCTGATGTGGTACCTTAAAGAACACATTACTGAATATCAGCATGGTTTCGTTAAATCTAGATCGACTAATACTAACCTACTATGTTTCACGTCGGCTTTGTCTAAGTGCCTTGACAATCATATTCCAGTGGACGAAATCTATGCTCATTTCAGCAAGGCATTCGATAAAGTGGATCACTGCCTTCTTATTAAGGGGCTGACAAGACCCAATTGACAAAAATAGGCTTCTCTTAAGAAAAAAAATTGCCAAATCTGTATAGTTTGTGGTAGCGGAAAAAATATATGTTAATTTTGAACATATTTCCCAGAACTTGGTTGTTACCAAAACACGTTTTGAAAACAAAATCTCGATACAAACTAACGTTAAACTAACCTCTTACATTGAGTTCTAATCCAAAATATCTGTATCAAATATGAACATACGTTACGTATTTAATTAATAACAAGAACGTCTTGTTTGAATACAGAACTTGGTTGTTTTTTGTTTTCGATTACTCAACTCAATTTTGAGTAAATAGATAATTACTTCATATTTTGCAATAAATTACAAGCGTTGTGTCATCGCGCTTCTCTTTCTTTTCTATGCAATCAGACAGGGACCGCGGTTTAGGTGTTGTCAGCGTCTTAATAAATTAGCCCAACTGGGTGTCGGTGGAACGTTGATGGGGTGGTTTAAGTCTTACCTAGAAAAGAGAGAATCAAAAGTGGTGGTGAACGGTCATTTCTCTGAAAACTATCTAGCAACCTCTGGAATCCCGCAAGGCTCGCATGTGGGGCCGATTCTATTTAATGTTTTCATTAATGACATAACTGAGTGCTTCAAACACTCCCGTTTTTATTTGTTTGCGGACGATTTAAAGATTTTAACTTAGACTCCGAAATGCTACAGGACGACATCAACAGACTTGTAGACTGGTGCAAAGAAAACAAAATGCTTTTAAATATTAGTAAATGTCACTACATCCAGTTTACTTGTAATAAAAAAGTGGTTGAGAATAAATACTACATAGAGGGAGTTGAAGTGAAGAAACTGAGCAAAATTCGCGACCTGGGAGTTCAACTCGATCAAGCCCTAAAGTTCGATGTCCACATTCTGAATATTGTCTCAAGATCTTTCAAGGTACTGGGATTGGTTTGGCTAAGGAATTTAAAAGGCCCGCTACAAAAATAAAGCTTTTCAATACTTTAGTCCGTCCCATCCTAGAATATAGTTCTGTGTTATGGAATCCGCATTACGAGGTTTACTCCAAGCGATTAGAGAGTGTCCAAAAGCGGTTCCTTTACCATCTGTACTACGGCGATCACTTGGCTAAACAACTCACTAGCTACACCGACAGGTTGAAACATTACCACATGGATACACTTACCAGTCGTAGGAAGAAACTGGACTATGTCATCCTTCACAAAATATTGAGTGGAACAATAAATTGCAGTGAACTTCTGAGTTCATTAAAGATTAATATTCCGTCTCGAATTCCCAGGCATAACACATACAATTTATTTTATATCCCTGGCTCAAAAACTGACCTCGGTCATTACGCCACTGTACCAAGACTTTGTAAGGAATATAATATGTTAGCCAAAGCTACAAATTTAGACATCTGCGAGTCTCTGTCTAAATATAAGAATTGTTTAAAATATTTAATTTAATTTAAGTATCTCTAAATGTTGTATTTTCTTTTTTGTGTCCTTTAAATATGTATTAACTGTTTCCTTATTTTACCTTTAATTAATATTTTAACTTTGTTAGCTTAGTTGTTAACGTTATTGTGCAGGCTGTGGTCTCCTATAAGTGAAGGAGTACACCTACTTAATACCTGATTTTGCCCTTTATTTATGTGTCATGTATTGTGTACATCTTTTATTGGAGATCCTAAATAAATAAATAAATAAATAAATATGGATTTCACTATGTTCACAGGAGGTTGTTGGAGGTGTCTGAGTCAAAAATCCGTTTATTGATGATGTCGACGCTATTGATATGCTGGTGGTGGGCATTGGTGCTGCTAGAACGGGAAATGAAACCGATGTTGTAGTATATTTCGAAATAAATTTATTCTTATCATTTTTAGGACACTTTTTGCAATTTAAAATATGATTTCTAAGTTTATTTGCCATTGCAAATTGTACTTTGCATTACAGAAGTTGCACAAGACATGTTTTTTACCATCGACTTCAGAAATGACCAAAAACTGATTCCAAACTTACGAGAGCGCGGCATAATGACTTATTCACAAAAACTTATTTTAAAAAAAACCGCTCATATACCGCCCGGCCCGGCCAAAACAATAGGTATGAATTATAATGATAAACATTAACAATAACAATGGAAGCGTAGTCACACACTCAAACTTCCGTATACCTGCGTTGTGATTTTGGTAGAATAGTGCAAAATAAAAATGCGACGTTGCCGTTCCGTAAGGAAAAATAATTTCTTAAACTATTTGTTAGTTTTAAATAATATAATATACAGGGTTACTGGTAACTCGACGTATTCCTTGCAGGACGTCATAGTAGGGTTAAAATGCAACAAATTAAGCCACCAAATGTTCTACCGAAATTCAGTAGTTTTTGAATTAGTTAAGAGTTTTAGTTTTTTAATGAAAAATCCCAGATTAAACCATTTGAAACCAATTTAAAAATGATTTACGGCGCGACTGTACTGAAATTTAAGTTATTATCATAGTTGACGCCGTAGCAGACCTTTGTTAATAATTAAAAGTTCAATAATGCCTAAAACTTTGGCAAATATCACTAACAAAACATTTAATTTTTTGTAATTTTTGCTATTACTTCATAAAAAATGTAGTCTAGTGCAAAAAAAATACTACACCTGGTGTACAAATTACTAAGAAAATATCCTTGTCTTATCAGCTATCCAAAAAAGTATGAAAGTTAATACAAAATCATGGACTACATTATGAAAATCGTTTTTGATTTAGTACTGGCGTGCGTTTCACAAAAAGGTGATTATTCGAAAAATTAAAAACAAAATCGTGAACATTATTATTCTTTTTAATCTATATTAAAAACTTTAATTACACACATTTCACACGTCTTGTTCGATGTGCTGCCCTCGGTTTCGAATACATGTTCTTATTCGCTTCCTTACTTCGGTTTTTGTTATTCTTGAGGTGATTGTTGCCCTCATCCGCCGCATTTGTAATTCTCTCCCTTAGTTCTTCAATTGAATTTACTGGGGTCACATAATCTAGATCTTTCATATGACCCCAGATGTAAAAGTCTAGCGGCGTCAGATCAGGGCTTCGTGCAGGCCACGGAATCGGCCCACCGCGCCCTATCCATCGGTTTGGATAGTTTTCATCCAGCAATTGTCGAATTGTGATTCGGAAGTGGGCTGGACATCCGTCATGTTGGTAAATGATGTTTGCTCTTCTTTCTTCCGGTACATCCGTGAGCAGTGCTGATAAATGGTTTCTGAGGAAATCTTCATAAAGTTCCCCATTTAGTGTTCGGGGTAAAAAATGTGGGCCAATTAAGCGAGAACCTTCGCTGGGATGCGGTTGGTTTCAGTTTTTTAGGGTTTGCTTCTGTTTTCGGTGCCCAGTAATGTAAGTTGTGGTAATTTGTGATACCATCACGATCAAAACATGACTCATCGGTCCACAGAATGTTTTTTAAAAAGTTTTCGCTGTCGGCGTCGGCACTTAGCATAAAACGACAAAATTCAAGCCGTCTCGGCGGATCTCCTTCTTCTAATGACTGGACTGGTTGGTAATGGTATGGATGTCGGCCTGACAAGTGAACTACAGACCAGACTTTCCACTGTGACATACCAAGCTCACGCGCTACGATGTTTGTCGATGTGTTAGGATCGTCAATAAAACGTTGAAGAATAAGCTCCTCGTCCTCAGCCGTGTATCTCCGGGAACGACCACTGTCAACTTGCCTGCTTCTTTGGACGCTGCCAGTTTCAGATATTCGCCGATAAGTCGATCCGAAGACACTAACGTGGGGGAGTCGGCGGTTGGGAAAGCGAAGTTGATATTCTCGCCGCGCCTCAGCAGCGTTACCGTCACAAAGTCCGTAACAGTACATTATGTCAGCGTATTCAGGATTAGAATATGCAGCCATAGTCAGCGCTTATGAAGGCACAGCACAGCACAAGAGCAAGATACGCAGCAACAGTTAGGGAAATAGCCAGTAACAAAACACGAGCTTGCGCGACGTAGAGTTGAAACTAAATAACGCTGACGACCAAATTTTGCAAAATCGCACCCCCTGTCATGCCGAGAGAACAATAGCGACCAATCACAAAGCTCCCCGAGTGGTTGGAGTTCAAGCGCAGGTAAAAAGTACGAATAATACGAATACGAAACAATAGGTTGACCGTCTCGCAATTTTACCTGCCCCCCATAAAACTCTTCTCTTCCCTGGCACACATGCAAAAGTATTGACAATCATACCTTTCTGAATAACTGATAAGACAAGGATATTTTCTTAGTAATTTGTACACCAGGTGTAGTATTTTTTTTTGCACTAGACTACATTTTTTATGAAGTAATAGCAAAAATTACAAAAAATTAAATGTTTTGTTAGTGATATTTGCCAAAGTTTTAGGCATTATTGAACTTTTAATTATTAACAAAGGTCTGCTACGGCGTCAACTATGATAATAACTTAAATTTCAGTACAGTCGCGCCGTAAATCATTTTTAAATTGGTTTCAAATGGTTTAATCTGGGATTTTTCATTAAAAAACTAAAACTCTTAACTAATTCAAAAACTACTGAATTTCGGTAGAACATTTGGTGGCTTAATTTGTTGCATTTTAACCCTACTATGACGTCCTGCAAGGAATACGTCGAGTTACCAGTAACCCTGTATATGTTACATAACTTCACCTATTTTAATCAAAATGGTGAATTATTACAGTTAGCCTTAGTAATCATTGTACGGCCCACGTGATCGTAGTTTTAAACAAATTTAAAACCAGTTTTAAACCACTGATTGTGATTTAAAACGGTTTTTTTACAACTAGCTATGGTGCTAGGCTGCTCTAAATTTTTTGAGTGTTGCCAATAAATTACGTATTGATCATGCATAACAAATCAAATCTTTCTTTCTGTCTGCTCTTTCCAAAATACCTAAATAAAATTGTGATTTACCTGAAAGTATAAAGTATTATGTTTAGGTTAGGTTGAATAGAGAAAACTTAGAAAGATATAAACCAACTTGCCTAGCACCAATGAATTTAATAATACAATAATACCAAGGGCGTGCGAACAATAGTAAGCTTCAAAATTTCGCCGCGTACGTGCGTTTATTAGTGCGAGTTGTCACTGTTTCCACATCATCACACATCCTCACATGCGGCTTTTCTTCGTCAGACTCAGATCCCTTGTCGCGACGGGTTTCCTTTGCTGCGGACGGCAACATCGCCTTCCGACTGTCGCCCGGCCACGTTCAGTCGGACTCGGCGCTGCTCGACTAACGGGCGAGCGACCGCCTGGGCCTTTTATCGGCTTTGTTATCAACACTAGTTCTAAGTTTGCTTTTTTTATCTGATAGGTAGGTACTTATTTTCTTTTTCACCAATGAATTCCTTGTGGACGTCGTAATAGGCATTATACGGAACCGAACCCATGCTCGGCTAGTTTCGTTTGCTAGCAGCTCCGTATCTGACATTGTGTCGACTTGATCGGCCATTGTAAAGTCTGCAAAAGTGCAAGCATAATAGGTATTACCGATTATTTACACATACACTCAGTAGAATAGGTAATGTATAAGTAATGCTATTATTAATGGTTCACCTTATTTTCAAGATAACAACGGGTCATAAGTCAACTCGCCAATCTGTCAAATTGTTGAAGAAGATAATTTTAATAAAAACAATGCTGCCGTAAATCAGGGATTTATTGAAATCAATTCAAGTTAGTGAAAAAATACCTAATAATTTACCTAATTATTACCAGGTAACGAGCGAACCCAATAACCTATCTTCAGTGAAAGACAGATCGTTACTGATGATATGATAGACAGTATTTAACTATCCTTGAATGACGTTTCACAATAATTGCAGATATCTCTAAAACGAAATTGTTTTGTACTTGGTCCTCCCGTGCGTTCCGTTACAACCATCATGAAACGTTTCGTTAATATATAAAGTACATCCCAATTTCACGTATAATAAAGACACGCAAGTAAAGACACCACGGCTCACCATAGTTTCTTCTAGGTACTAGGCCACTCTTTTAACCTATAGACCTAGGCCGCTCTAAAGTTTCTGACAGTGTTGCCAATACATTAGGTATTTACAAATCAAAACTTTCTCTCTTTTGCTCTTTCCCAAATAAATAAAATTGTGATTAAATTGAAAGAAGAAATAAAACAAAATGCCTCGCACCACTTCATTTATTTTGTTTCGTTATAGCCAATTACAATACAAGGGCGTGCGACCAATAGTCAAGTTAAAAGTCTACAAGAACTATTAGTTCACAACTGAATATTACTTTCGCAGCAATAAGTTATAAAACCATAATTTAATTAAAAAATTGGAATGCAAATTGATAATGAAATAATTTAAAGCACCCATCCGAAGTAACTATAAAACATCCATTACCACGTAGGTATATCCTTGGTATTTAAGCAGGCTTATAATAACACCAAAAATTTTCAGCATAATACGAACTGTACAATATTTTCATAAATAAATTATAATGTAGTTACATTACATGGCTAGACAATTTAAAGATACAACAATAATTCGAATAGCTAATGCGTTTTCAATAATTAAAACATTAAAATACTGTTACTTTGAAATCCAGACTTATAAACAACTACTTAACAAATTCATTAATTAAACAAAATTACACTCAGATAGATAACATTTGAATAGCTAATGAAATTGGGTGCTCGACTATTTTATTTATTAAAAGTAATTAAAAATACCCTGACATGTATAAAAAAAGACAACATGTTTGTAAAGACAAAACTCCTTACTGGTACTTACACATAGACTCATATTCCGTTGAACGAGAAAAGCATAGAAAATTTTACAATACAAAAGCTTTTTATTTATAACAAATTCAAAAATAGTCAAGTACCCGATTATTTATTTATATTTTATGACGAATTTTATAGATTTTACTATCACATACATTTACATACAAAATAGATAGAATAAAGTAATATGAAATATTCTATTACAATTCTATATTATTTTTTCTGGTAAAAAAAGATAAACCACGTCATACATGCGGTTTGTTGAACTTATAAACGTATTTGGTATGTTTCACTTAGGTATATTACTGGGGCAGTTTCCAGCCACCGAAGCCGACTTCCAGTTGTTTGGCCACTGCTAAACATAGTCTGTCTTGATTTGGCGCTGCTATTACCTTAAACAATAGAAACACAAAACTTAAAAAATATCGTTAGAATATTTACAATAACAAGGAATCTAAATTTTTGCTGTCACAGGCCATCACAACCATTAATTTAATATCGGAGGTCATATTTCTTACGATTAAAAACTGATCCGGAATTTATAGTTAAAATGAACATTGTTTTAGTTTAAACCTATTTAATTTTTAAGTTCAATTCAGTAGGTGAACTGAGATTAGAAATAGCGGTATTTGCTTCTCACTCGCACATTATACAAAAACTCAACAATACAGGTAGGTAGTTTATTTTTAATTTACACCAAAATTATTGTAGGTTTTTTTTTACTTACCTGTATGCCAACTGGCAGTCCTTTATAGAGCCCCATGGGCACGGTCGTGGCCGGCATGCCGAGGATGTTGAAGGCCATCGTGTACATGACGCCGGACGCCTTCAGGAACACCTGGTTGTGATGGTGAGCCTGACCGATGAACACCGGGTAGATGAACACGCCATTGTCGCCTAGGACTTTCTGGAAAACAGAATAGGCCGTAAAGCTTTCGTTTTTCACGTTAGTTAGAAATGCAAACGAGAAAGTGTCGAGTCATATTTGTTTAATCAACCAAGATTGAGCAAATTTAGGGCTAATTTAAATTAACTTTCTATAATATACTGATAACGTCCGTAAAGTTTTGTCAAATGATTAAAAACCCCCTTGTCAGTTAATTTTAGAAAAAGTTTTGACATACAGCTTAGCGTCCGCACAATGGTCTGCATTCTGATTTGGTATAATCTTGTCATAATGATATTTACCTGCATATGTTCACGTAGTTGATTCGCTTTTCCGTTGTAGTAACCTGTCCGTGAGTCTGGTATGAACAAGTGACTTCTGTTTATAAGAGAGAAGCTCAGTCCTTGCAGAGATCGCGAACCGCCACCGAATATGTATTTTATTAGTTCCACGATTAAACTTTTATCGCGCTGAAAATTAAATAAAAATATTTATTTCAATTTTTATAATAATGTTTAGACAATTTATTAAGTATCTGTGGAAAACTTTATCGAAAAAACTATTACCCCAAAATATGGGAAAATAATTTTATGTTCCTTGGCAACATTGTAAAAAAATGGAAGCGTTCCGTTTCGCGGCACTTACTTTCGGATTGGCGGGATCTTGCAAAAGATTCGGAATGTCCTTCATTGAAAAAAATACGGACACCGATATTTCGACAGAGTCTTCTAAATCTTTGAATTTTTCCTGTAACAGAGTATAAAATATGATTTTGTAATATTGTTTAGTTTATATACTTAAATAAAAATAAAGGTAACATTTTGATTTGATTGAAGTATGGAATGAAGCCAAATAAAAAATTATTTAATTTAAAATCATTAAAAGTAAGTAAAAGTAAGTCAGAAAAGCTCAAGAATTTTAGTTTCATGGTTTAAGAATCAGAATGATTTTAAGAAGTTGCTCCTATCTGAGCCCAAGAAATAATGCATATTTGCAAGGAGAATAATGAGTTTGAAATAGGACTTGTCATCCTAGAAAGTATTGATCTTACCTCACTAACTGTACAGCCACACTCCCCCAAGTATTTGACGGCGTTACGAATAGCATCTCTTATACAGTGGTCCACTTTCAATAAGGCTACCGAGTTCGTTGCCTCGAACATGTAGTGAACCTACAAAAACCAAGCAGATTCATTAGAAAATGTGACTTAAGACATGAAAAAAAAGCGATATCACAATAGCCCCAGGTCTTGTGTCCAGGACGGTTAACATACAAACTTAATAACATAACATATTATTATGTCGCCCGTTTTCCCCAAAGGATCACGCAGATGTGTAATTACAATAAACCCATATTTCACCAGTTATGTTTAACAGCCCGTATACGAAATCGAGATGAGCAAAATTAGGTATTCGACACGCACAAATTTGTTGTTCCTACAACCAGGCTCAAAAAAACAGGCAGCTCGTTTAGATGCCAATGTATACGTTTTTATAATAAACTTCCTAGCCACATTCAAGAACTAAGCCTTAATAAATTCAAATGTTTTATAAAACAGAAACTGTGCCTAAAAGCCTTTTATACTGTTAAAGATTATATTGAGGACAAAAAGGCTTGGGATTGAGCTGCTCCAATAAACTTACAGTGAATGTTGTTTTTTTACTCTTTTTATTTTGCTAGCTATTTATATTTTCTTATTCTATATAACATTCTATATAAACAATGACATGAATATTTACTTTGTATAGTATTATATTATATTATTTTAATTATTGGGAAAGTGAGGACTATGTGGGTCATAATTTGTTTATTTTTATTTTTATTTTTTGTCTCTTACTTTTAATGATGGTCTGGTAGTTTGAGTACTTTATGCGGCCTACCCAAATGTCTTTTCTTTGGTATTGTTCGTCAAATCATTGAGCTCCTTAAGTTTTGAGTTGAGCTGCATGATAACTGACAAATGCGTGCACTGACTGGACAGGTCCACTCAAATCTGTGTGGTCTTTCCTCAAAAGACCATTTCGGACACCAACCTACATGGCCCTCAAATGATCTGACCAAGATTATGTCCGAATATACACATTGACATTGATGAATTTTATTTATGCAATGACATGAATATTTACTCTGTGTAGTATTATATTGTTTTAATTATTGTAAATGTGAAGACTATGTGGATCATTGTTTCATTTTGTTTTATTCTCAGTTAGTTTTTAATATGGTCTGGCAGTTTTGAGTATTTTTTGCGGCCTAGCCAAATGTCCTTTCTTTGGTATTGTTCGTTGAATCGTTGAGCTCCTTTAGTTATGAGTTGAGCTGCACAACGACTGACAAATGCGTGCACTGACTGGACAGGTCCACTCAATCTGTGTGGTTCTTTCATCAAAAGACCATTTCAGACACCAATCGACATGGTCTTCACAGGATCTGACCAAGATTATGTCTGGACTTTAAAAGAGACTGTGACCTCTGAGTTTGTTTCGGCCTTTCTTCTCAGAGTAGTCAGATAGGAAACGCCGGCCTCATCTAGTTTAAAAAAAATATGTTTTGACGTGTAAAAGTGTTTGTAAAAACCTACTTACAGAAATAAAATCATTTATCATTTATCACACGCGAGAGCGCGCGGTCGCGTGTGTGCGTGAGTCTGAAGTAGTCGATGGCCACTACGGCGATTAACCGGTTTTGATCCTTTGATATTTTTTACTTGTCTTTTATTCTCGTGGTTTTTGTCAATTAAAATAAAAAGTCTGGCAGTATAAAATTAAGCATTTATTAATTAATATAAACAAGTTCTGAGTTCCATAGAACGGCATTTTTGAGGAGCGTTAATTTCTGGGAGCATGCACTTGAAATGAAAATCTACAAGCCGATTTTTTATTTTTGTTTTCCAGAAATGCTTTCAAATTCTTGCTCTTTCCGGCCATACTTAAATCTGTGAATATGAAATTCTTCATTTTAGTCAATCCAAAAAAAAAAATGTTAAAACAAAAATGTTCGCAACGGCGAGCTTAACTCTATAGAGAGATCTCTTTCAGTCCAATAAACTTAACTGGTGTGAATGTATGTCAATTTCACAATAAATGTTTAGATACCATTATTAAGTTTAAAAATATACTAATAATAAATGATAACACTCGTTGCTTGGGAAGGTAACACACAAACAGAATTACTGTCGCATTTATAATATTACTATTGAAAAACAGTACGTACTTTTTGTAGGTATTTATATCAAAATACATGAAACGAAACAAGTTACTTAAAATTATAATAATAACAAAATACACTATTACTTGTTGTATTTAAAAAGCTTATTAAAATAATCACAAAATATTATCTCACCAAAATATCAAGAACTAACGTCGCGCTATATCCGTCTGTAGCCGGCGGCACCGCACACCGCACTATGGGACCAAACAGTATTTTCCATCTCAAAAATGGTTTTGTCGAAAGTCGTAAATCCATAGATTGTTTTATGGTTTTATACTCTCAAAAGATGGAACTTTCGAATAAATTACAAAATATAAAAAAATATAAAGGTTTACGTTTATAAAATGAACCTCAAACATTGGGCATAAATATTTTCATGCCAATTAAATTACCGTTAAGGGAGTTCAACACATAATTATTCGGAAGTTTTCCAAGGAAACATATTAGTGTTATACATCATTAGATAGCTTAGAATATACACTTTGCAACCACGTTCAGTTTTTGTAAAAAAAATATTTTTATTTAATTTTTTAATATTTTTTTAGTGAAGTAAAGAAAATTTAGTTTTTGTTAATTTCAATTGGAGTTTTCGTTGTTGCCGAAAGCAGCCGGTGTCAAGTTAATTACTCTATTAGAGACCTTATCTACTCAGTAATATGAGGATTTAAAAAAAACTTGCGCGTTTTTTGCGCCAGAGGTGATTTTGAAGCAATAATGTCAATCGGGGAAAAATCCTCGAAAATTACGGTTCTTCTTTTTTATTATGAAATATTATATTTAGTTATTATCCTTTGATGTCTATATTGTTTTTTTCTATTTCTATGATAAAAACATACATTTGCAAATTAAAAAACTGCTATTATATTTGAAAGAATCTTCCCATGGCAATTTTGTTTGGGGTGGTCACCTTAACCACAAGTATGATAAACTATATTGCTGCGGAAGTTCTATTTATCTGTTGTGGTAAATAATTACAATCAGTACTGATTACACTATTTCGATGAGAACTGTTATAATCAATTGTCCCATGGTTTTTGCACAAGGCACTAAAATATTAGTCCTTTAAATACCCGTGTATCTTCAGCATACGATTCATCAAAGTGTTCAGATACTTCTTTTCAATAACAATTAACGCATAAAAAACATTATTATCTAACAATGAGTGAATTCGTTTGTGTTCGACGCGATCTTTGTGATCAAATAATAAAAGGGAAAAGTACTTCACACCTCAAAAAATATTTATTGGAAAATTTTCAACTATCGGAAACTGACGTTAATACTGTAATAGAGAGTATTCAAAAAAATCTAACATCGAGTTGCAACCAGAAATGGACCAAAGCTCAAAGAAAGCCGGACCGGTTCGAGAGCCTATACTCAAATTGGTTAAATGGTGAGTTTAAAGTATCATTGAATTCTTGCAGTACCTCAACCACTGTAAATTCTGGTTTGAATACTTCTGGTGAACGTGGAAGACCAAGAAAACAATATGACGAGTGCTCGGAAAACACAAAAAAACGAAAAAATATGGAGCTGGTCCAGGAGTATGGAATGGGACATGTCCGTAACGCTTATGTGCAAGGTTTAAGATCCATGGGGGAAAATGACGAAGCGTCGATTGTGACTATTATCAGAAATAAGGAAAAAGAAGAGAAAAAAGTTATTCTACAAAACATACTCAATCCAGATAACGCACTTTCCTTTACAAAAGAGGAAGCATTGAGTATATGCATTGAAACTGATTTAACCAAAGCACAATATGCGTACCTAAGAAAAAGGCTCGTTGATAAGAATTTAAGTTCTGTATTGCCTTCGTATCAAACACTGAGTGAAGCAAAAAAGGCTTGCTATCCGCCTGCATCCAGCATTACGGTGACAAATATAAGCGCAAAAATCAACCTGCAAGATCTCTTAGACCATACAGTCTGCCGTATTATAAGGATAAAGTCAGGATCGACTTACAATCGTCTCAAGCTTTTCACTAAATGGGGATGTGATGGATCCTCCGGGCAAAGTGAGTATAAACAAACTCTACCGGAAGAAAACGAACAAATATCGGACGCTAATTTGTTTATAGTGTCCCTTGTACCACTGCGACTAGTAGACGAAGAAACTTCTACGGTCATATGGAAAAACCCTACTTGCTCATCTGTTAGATATTGCAGACCAATTTCATTAGAATTTGCAAAAGAAACTCCCGAAAAAACTACAGCGGTTGTCAGTGAAATTGAAGCCAAAATTAATCAATTGATTCCAACTCTTGTGTCAATAGAAGACAAAGTCATCGAAGTTAAACATCAACTGTTTATGACAATGATTGATGGGAAAGTTGCTCAAGTGTTGACAAACACATCATCCAGTGCTACCTGCACTGTTTGTGGAGCAACTCCCAGACAAATGAATGATCTTTTAAAAGTTACAACGAGAGTTGAAAATGAAAATGCGTTTAAATACGGATTGTCGACGCTACACGCATGGATAAGATTTATGGAAATGATCCTCCATATATCTTACAATTTAGGTTTTGAGAAGTGGTCTGCAACAACTCCAGAAAACAAGCAACTTAAAGAAGACAAGAAAAAATTTGTCCAAAAACGTTTCCGAGAAGTGCTTGGCTTGCATATTGATAAACCACGTCAAGGTTCCGGTAATAGCAATGACGGTAATACGGCAAGGAGATTTTTCCAAAATTACCAATGTTCTGCAGAGATAACCGGAATTGATGAAGAATTAATCAAGAGACTATATGTAATTCTTCAAACTATGTCATCGGGATTTCCTATAAACGCAGAAAAATTTGGTCAGTATACATTGGTAACCGCGCAATTATATGTAAGCAAATATAACTGGTACTACATGCCATCTTCGGTCCATAAAGTACTTATACATGGTGCTAAAATAATAGAGCATTATGCAGTTTTGCCTATAGGACAATTATCCGAAGATGCCCAGGAAGCTCGAAATAAAGATTATAAGAAATATAGGTTACATCACGCTAGGAAGTGTTCCAGATCAGCAACAAACGAAGACGTTCTGCATATTTTGTTATATACATCTGATCCTTATATATCTAGCTTAAATAAACCAAGTTTTCTAATATCCAAAGAATTATTTGACGAAGCTAAAGAATTGTTGGAAATAGAAAGTGATGAGTAGGATAAGTTTAAGTAATAATTTTTTTTTTGTCATGTAACTGTTTGTTTAATAATAATAATTTAGTTTTAAACTTATTTTAAGCATAAGTGTAACTTTTATTGCTATTTTAATATAACTGTATGATTTTTTGTATGAAATTTCGTATAACTTTATCTTTGTAATTTTTTTTCGGAAAAAATATTTTTTTTAGAATGATGATGTTTGATTTCTTTTATTGCCTAGATATTCACAAATACGTGAAAAAAAAATCAAGGAGATAAATCACAAAACAACAGAGTTATCGATTTTTGAGATGGAAAATACCGGTTGGTCCCATAGTGCACCGGCGCGGCGTGTGAGCGCAGAGCGATATGTCCACCCGCTGGAAGCGCTCGGCTCGGACCACAGAGTACTTTATAATATACTGAAACTCGGACTGCTGACTCGAGGCTTACGTCGAGTGTTTTTTATTGCTTTTTTTATGGAATGGATTGATGTTGAACTGAAGTTTATTTCTGTTGTTTTAATATTTTTTTACTCAACATTTTTATATGAAAGTCGTAAAAAGTGGTGCATACATTCTATAGATGACTTTCACAACAAAACATGGTAATTTTTTCATACCGTTTAGATTTCAAAAGGATTCGTAAATATGTGATATTCTAAACCTCTAAAAAATCACAAAACAGTCGCTGGTTTGAGGTCGATTAATTAACATTTAATATTAAAAATAGAAAAGTTGTCCATTCATTAGATCATAATTGAAATGATCTTTTATGTTGTGCATTAAAACTTATAGAAATACTGTATTTTAACTGTAAAATCACGTAAATCAGCGAATTCTGCATAATTTCGTATACGGACTCTTAAGTCACATGTAATATGTGGCGAGCCTATCCCATATCAACCGGGCACAAATCCAGACTCCGGGCTGCTACTGATTAATTTCTAATGGCCACGCCCACGCTAAACTAGAATACTCTTTATTATGTACACCATAAAAATTACAGATATCATCATCATTTGCCTGCCTTTTCCCATCTACGTTGGGGTCTGCTTCCAGTCTTACCACGCTCAGCTGAATACCAGCATTTTACATGGAGCGACTGCCTATCTGACCTCCACAACCCAGTTACTGGGCAATACGATACCCCTTGGTAAGACTGGTTGTCAGACTTTCGGGCTTCTGACGATCCGTAACGACTGTCAAAGATCCACGAATGACAGCCGGGACCAAAGGCTTAACGTGCCTTCCGAGGAAACCGGTATGTAAAGGATACCAATTTAAACGAAGGCGCCACTGTAGCCCGCGAAATTGAAATTGTCATACATTTTTTTCAATTTGCTGGTCAGTATCAGGTTCTATTTTGATCAAAATATGATTCGTGACGACAACAATGAAGTATTTACAGAAATTGTAATCATGTGAATCATATATACAACTCTCTCGAGCTGAGAGCAGTGGTGGCCCAGTAGAAACGGCCGCGACTTAACGAGTTGTAGGTCTTAACTTCGAACCCAGGCAGGCACTTGACTTTGTGTAAATTACTTCATCACCACTGCTCTCAAAACGGTGAAGGAAAACATCGTGAGGAAACCGGCATGTCCTAGAACTGAAAATTCGAAGACATGTGTCATCTACCAACCCGCACTGGGCCCGCGTGGTGGATTACAGCCCACTCCCTCTCACAGAGAGGAGGCCTGTGTCCCAGCAGCATATGCATACAACTCTCTCAGTAAGCATTGGCCTCGAATACTATTATTTTATGAAGTGTAATTCAATAGGGTAATTTGAACGAGAGTTGACTGACGCTGACCTGGAAATTGCAAAAAACGTATGAAAATATGAATTTCGCGGTCTGTCTTAGTACTTCCAAATAACTTCCTACCTTAACATCCTTTATATCGACAGGTTCATCCAAGCGCAGCTTATTGTCCCCTCCGGCCATGATGTTCATGAGTAGCTGGAGGTCTTCGGCGCGACGGGTCATGGGGCCAACGGTCAGGAACTTCGGGAAGTCTTCGTCGCTTAGCGTCGGGATGTGGCCTTCTATTGATATTACTCCTGGAAACATTGAATTAGGACTAAATAAGTGTATTGTCTACAGCGGTTATTCTGTTTATCCATCCTAAATCAGCCACCCTAGGGTGGATACTCGGAAACGCGTGTTCATCTTTTTGATTGTTCTTCCGTCTTTTTACCCCAAGTATAGTCATCATCAACAATACAAAAGTAAAATATACTGATACACTTTAATAAATTATTATTTACTTTTTAATAACCCCAAACATGAATTTTTAATTTTAACCATTAAACTTCCTCGTTTTAAATAACATTAATATGTAATTTATAAGTTCTGCAATATTTCCAGGAAAAGACCAACATTAATTTCATTATTGACTAGATGTAATTCTATAACCTGCATAATGATCGCGAGCATCCAAATCGGACCCCCGTAATGAGTATTCTAACATGCTAATTGTGTAACACAGTTTCAAACACAATCCGTGAGTTTTGAAGCATATTGCTAATCCATTGCTTCATAGGTTCGAAAAATTCGTCTGCTCAACGACGTAAGTAACGCAATGAAAGTAAGTGAACTGTCAAAATGAAATCGATTTTTGCAGCGCTCGTTCGCTATATCTCTCTTTATCTCTCTCTCTATCAATTGGTTGATGAGCGTAGTAAGCGTTACGCTTACTACGCTCATCAACCAATTATTCCATTTATACACCCCATGTGGGTTGGATAGATGAACACGCGTTTCCGAGTATCCACCCTAGGATGGCTGTTTTAGGGTGGATAAATGGAATAACCCGTATTTAGTAGTGTAGTTTTGCATTATACATATACTTTTCTGTCTAGGCATTTTTTTAACCTTGGTAGGGTTTTAGGAGTGAATGATAGCGTGACGGTTAAAAGGGGTGAATGGAAGAAAACGTCTTGCAGCGACCACAAGTAACAAGGGACAAAGGCAGGAAGATGATGGTGGTGGGGTTTGTTTATCAGCATTTTATACAGATATCTGATATTTCTAACCCAATGGCAATTCCTAACCCATTTTTTACCCGACTGCCCCAGAAGGAGGGTAATATTTTTTGAGAGTATGTATGTCTATTTCTTTTGCACGCCTGTAGCCTGAACGGCTTGATGGCTTTTAACACAAGAGGTGTCGTTAGATTCGTCTTCATTGTGAGAGTGATATAGGCTATAAAATATTTAAAGATTGCATCTGCAAATACAAAAAAAAGGGAGGAGAAAGTTTAAAAATAAATAAATTACAACAATATTGATGTCAAATAATAGCAACAAGCAATAGCAGTAGTTATGAGACAATTCCATATAATTATATATTAATAAAACAAATTATTTAAAAAAACAAAAAACCCGACTGCTAAAACAGATAACTGAAAAGAGAAGAACCTATAGAAAGAATCTATAGAATTTTGGTAATAGAAAGAATCTATAGAATTTTGGTATCGCAGGCGGTGACGAACTGCAGTGTAACTGTTGTTTGTCTCCCCGCCGATACCAATTTTTCTCTTTTCAGTTATATGTTTTAGCAGTTGGGTTTTATGTTTTTTTTAATAATTTGTTTTATTGAGTACGTATTACAAGAAACGTCTCGTGGGTGGCAAGAGACGTCTAGGGATTATTTCGGATGAATGAGCATCAGAATAAATTGTGTTTCAAATAATAGGGATTAAATATAGTATCGGAAGGATATTTATTTGTTCTCAATCTCTCACAAAATTAAATCCGGGTCAAAATTAAAAATGAAGAAAGATCTAGGCTTGAATGCAGTTAGCAACACCGCCCTCCCAGTCCACAAAAATACAAGGTGTTGTTTTGGACCTGCAAAACATTTTAGGAGGTAATTATGTTAGTGATTCTCGAACCGAATCAACAAAAAAAATAAAAAAAAATAAAAAAATAATAATAAAAAATAAAAAGAAAAGATAAAATGTAAAAATCTAAAATAAAAAGTATTATTGATTATTGACTTGGTATCGTATTGTTATACGATTATTTACGAGTTTCATAACAACCTCCTGAAATGTGTTGCAGGTTCAAAACAACAGCTTGTATACAGATGCAGAAGCTGCGGGTATGAAACAGTTTGCAGCAGTGCCGTGCCTCACCCGGCGTGGGCTTGTGCCCGAACACGCCGCAGAAGGCGGCCGGCAGGCGGATGGAGCCCGCGATGTCCGACGCCACGCCGAAGGGCGACGCGCCGCTCGCCAGCAGCGCCGCCTGCACACAACGGCATCATCGAAATCAAATCAAAACTCATTTATTCAAACTAGGCTGAGAAGCAGCCCTTTTCGAACGTCAAAGTTACATAAGACAGTCCCCCAAAAATGCCAGCCTGTCACCACTTCCTAGTGCTTTAGCTGAGAAGAAGAAGTGGCGGAACAAACTCCCCAGCAGCACACCTGTCTGTTTAGTTATATAAACTTGATTCCATACAAATCGTATGCAAAGTAATTAACATTACGAAACACAAAACATTAAATTAAATTACTTGCCATGTTAGCTAGCACACGCCAAGATACCAACAAAACAATGAAAACTGTACTCAAGCAGATTAAAATTACAACATAAAAACGTAAACAGAACTTAATACCTAAATAAAAGCCTTCAGGCATAAAGGGCGTGCCCGCTTACATAAGGCTATTGCTGTAACTCGAAGTGAAAAATGATAAACTAGCACCATCGAAGTAAAATAAATAAACAAACACTAATAACAATTAAAACCATGATCAGCAAGACGACCAGTCACCACAAGTAGCACCCGTTCACGAGCGTAACGCAAAGATCAGCCATTACACCCTATAATACATTACATTACGTCTGTAATCCCCGAAGGGATAAGCAAAGGTGTATCCCCCCACATTATATAGTGTATAGTACACCCACATTTCACTCAAACTCAAAGCATTTATTTCAAATAAACCAATTACAGGCACTTTTGAATTATCAAGGGGTCGGTCAGTCAGAAAGATGAAGCTAGTTGCCCATTCCAAAGCATAGTAGGTACCTATGGAGAAGAACGGGTAAGAAACTCCACGGACACTCTTTTAAATCAACATATTATGGTTACAAAATATTGTTTACATCATTCATTTTGAAATTATACATGTGAGAACGATGCATAACGTAAAAGCGTCCGTAATAAAAAGATTAACAAAAAAAAAAACAATTTATAAATTAAATTTAAAATAAGCCGTGGCAGCTAAGAACGAACATGACTCATGGATTAGCACCATACAGCTCAACCATTTTGAAGGGAGCTAAATGATCCAACACACGCGCCACCATCAGCGAGACATTAGAGTGAGCACGACATACTCCCAGCCGCCAGAGCACATTCAAGTTAATGAAAGACGTATCCAGTAAATGGCAGCTTTAAAGTAGGTACAAAGTACTCACATAATAATGTGCTGTGCAACTATACAATACTAAGAGATTGAATTTATACAATGCAAAGATAGTTTTTGAAATCTTCAGCAGGTCGCAACAATATTTTCAAATGCTAATCAAGTTTTTGCGCCCTTGTGGAGCAGGACCGGCGTTGAGCAGAACCAGCGTTGAACCAAGCATTTTTATCAGCGATGTAATCCCCCAACTTATAATATGCTTGACTGCATAGTGTGCGTTTTACGCAAGATTTAAATTTTGTTTCATTGACTTGAAGTATGTGGGGAGGTATTTTATTGTAACATTTTAATCAGTACCCCGTTGAAAGATGAGTCTACTTTAGCCAGCCTGAAACCTGGTTGAACTAATTGGTCCCTATTTCTAGTGATATCATTGTGTCTTCCACCTCATTTACAAAAAAAGATGTAGATTTTTCCTTACGTACATGATGTTTTCATAGATATATTGACAAGGTACCGTCAAAATGTTAATTTCTTTAAACAATTCCCTTAGAGAGTCGCACCTGCGGAGGCCATATATGGCTCTGATGGCTCTTTTCTGCAGAATAAAAATAGACTCGATGTCTGCAGCCCATCCCCATAGTAAAATACTGTACAACACAATACTATGAAATAAACTAAAATGGACTAGCCGTGCGGTATCTACATCAGTAAATTGACGGATTTCTGAACTTAGCCGTCCTGCAAGGGAAGTTAAATGAGGACCCCTTTGAGGCCTTGGGTCGAGCGTAAACACCAGGAAAACAGTTTTATCGACGAGTTCTAGTCTCTCTTGATTCAACACAATCTCAGAATGACTACTTATGACATTTGGTAAAGGAAATCATTGGAAATGCCAATGATTTTATTTACCAAATGTCATAAGTCATTTAATTATGTCAAAGGCATTTAGTTTTTTTCTCATTTAATACTAAATTATTAGCAGTGAACCAATTTTGGGCCAGCAATAGGGCGTTATTTACGTCGTCAAAGTTGCACGTCTATCAATTTTTAAAATTAAGGTAGTATCGTCAGCAAATAACACCATATGTGGTTGAGTTTTTAACAAATGGGGTAGATCATTGATATATACAAAAAATAGGAAAGGACCCAATATTGAGCCTGGTGGTACACTCATTTCTACTTTTAAGCCAAGTGACACCATTTATTTGAATTTGCTGCTGTCTATCATTTAAATAAGATTTTACTAAACTAAGCGCGTTTTCCAAGTCCGTAATGCTTAAGTTTCAGGAGTAATGTTTCGTGTTCGACGCAATCAAATACCTTGCAGAGGTCACAAAATGTTCCTATTGCATCTTGGGCCTATACCTACGCCTTAAATATGTGTTTTAATAAGGTGTCACAAAAAAAAATATCTTACATGATCAGTATGGCTTCACCAAGGTAAAGCCATACTGATCATGTAAGATTTTATTGATGTTAAAATGATTGAGCATTTGATTAAGCATTACCCTTTCAAACACCTTGCTGAAAACCGCCAACAAGGATACGGGTCTATAATTATTGGTGTCTCTTCTATCCCCGGATTTGAAAATTGATATTAACTTACTATATTTCAAAGGGGCCGTGCCATCCATATAGGCAATTAGGCCTAGCCTATCCTACCAAACGCCGGGGCGTAAGTCCGCTGCCGCGAGAAATCGCGGCACAGTGGACGGAGCTCCGGCGGGATCTCATGGCGTCATGGAAATTACGGTTGTCGCAACCCAGTGCTGGGCACGCCACGATTGCGGCGATAAGTCCCCTCTTTGAGGAGTGGCTGGAGAGGCGCCACGGCGTCCTCACCTTCCGCCTGACGCAGGTCCTCACCGGACACGGCAGCTTCGGGAGGTTCCTGTGTCGGATAAGGCGGGAGGAAACGTCCGGGTGTCACCACTGTGTGGATCGCCCGGAGGACACGGTGGAGCATACGGTGGAGGTCTGCCCGGCTTGGGCAGAGCACCGCCGTGTCCTCGTGGAGGCGATCGGCGGCAGAGACCTCTCGCGTCCGGCCCTGGTTCAGGCCATGGTACGGAGCGAGAGAGCATGGGCAGCCGTCACCTCCTTCTGCGAAGCAGTAATGCTCGCGAAGGAGGAGGCGGGACGGTTGAGGGAAAGGCAAGTTTCGCGCCCTCTCGCCCCTAGCCGCCGCAGGAGACGCCCTGGGCGTCGGGAATCCCGGGTGGATTTCCGGCCACCGTAGGCGCGGGCTTGCGGACGGTGAGCAATGGGTAGCTCACCGTCCGGTAAGGACCAGGCCCGGGTCGACGGCGCGTTGTATTCCACGCGCGCCTCAAAGAGATGTCGTCAGCACATAATATAGTAGGGGTCCACTAGGGCCGATGCCTGCCGGGGTCGCGGGAAGGTACTTATGGGTCACCGAGGCCCCCGCAACACAGGCAACAGGAAGGAATACGGGTGGGTTTTAGTCAGTAAGAGTCTGACACACCCTCCCGCTCCGCCCAGAGCGGGAGAAGTTATATGATGATTTCCCACACTCAAAAAAAAAAAAAAAGCCTATCCTACCAACAATGCCAAATGCATTTATTTTAATAACACTCCTGTTATAACACTTATAGCAACTTGTCGTAACCGCCGTGTGACGTAACTCACAGTTTGACGGAGCACACACTATTTATTAGGAATATTAGGCAGGCACTCGGCTGGCCTAAATCCCATTCATAAATTTACGCACACTGGTGTATATTTTCGTGTGTATGAACGGCACACAATAGTGACATGGTTTAAATTATGGGCGTAACTCCTGCGGCTGGAGCTCGCCACGGCGTGCATCCATTGGCTGTGTGTAAAGTCAAGATTTAATGAATGAAAAGTATTGAAGACCAGGGTTCCCAATTTTTGGACAATTCCCCGAATTGTGGGGATGTTTCCTTCATGACTACTAGAGACAATTAGGAAACAGGGTGGTATTGTCGAATTTATACCTTCCATAAAAATTATAAATTGTAAGGAATAGCAAAAGCCCTATAAAAATAATTTAAAACTTCATAATTTTTTATTTTTCTTCTCATATTTGGGAAATTTCGCTTGGTTTTTGGGGAGTTAGGAAAATAAGTTTCGACAACCTTGGACTGTATAATCCGGCAAAATATAGTAGTCCCTTTTGTGGAAGAACACGGTATGACAGGGATACAATTATGGTAGTGATTTTTTTATCGACAAGCCATCTTGTTTCATGTGACACGCAATTTATATCCGATCTTGAATGTGTTGCTTTTTTATATCTTATTAAGTTATAAGTAATTCGTTTTGAAACGTAAAGTAGTGTAAATATTATTTGTTGTGTTATTATTTGTTTATTTACCTAAGAATGGTGTTATGTTGTGTAGTTTGCGCCGATAATGTGTGTTTGTTAGAAGTTAAAAGCAGTATGTTTTCGCAATTGTCGTTTAATGATAAGATTCAAGTTGTGTCTAAAGGTAGATGTGTGCTCGAATTACGAGAATTAATCCAAAAATATGATAATTCATCTCGTACTCGGTACTCGTCATTTCAATCCTCAAAATTATGCAACATACAACTATCTGTGTGGGTGTATACACACAAATAAATTCTTTTGTTTTCCACGCATTTTGTTTAATACTTCTAGTACTTAAGTGAAGTGGGGGATATATTGATTTGCATAATTTTAATTGCTCAGCAAAAAAGCATGAACCTTGAATAATGTGGTGAGTTTTGTATTTATATATTTTTTTTACAGGATTATTTTCAATGTTTTTTTTTTTTTTCAAATATTATATCAATAATGACTACTTTGAGGGTCATCATATGTAGAGCGATCAATTGGTGTCAATATGCGTGGCCTACCCTCCGTAGAGAACCACTGCACGCCACTGATATTTCATTAGATCTGGGAAGACTCCTTGATCAACACACAAATTAAATAAGAAGGCTAAGTACGGCGCTATAGTCTCAATAATAGGCGTACAAACTTTGATTGACATTCCCCATAGACCTTCGGATTTGCTTGAAAGCTTTTATTACTGTTATGGGGTTTTTAAGCATGAATTTAAATTCAATCGGGCAAACGTTTGCTCTTAATAAATCAATAGAACGCAAGGGCGAAGAATTTAGGGTTTCAGTAGTTTTAATTGGGATACTGGTAAAACATTTTAAAAATTCTTGCGCAACTTCTTTGTTTGTGCTTAAGAGACCACGCAAAGTTTCTAGAGTGAAATCATTATTGTCTTTTATTCCTGTTGGTTTCGTCGTTGATAATTTTCCAAACCGTCTTTATTTTACTATCCGCTGATTTGATCTTGTTGCTAATCTACAAGGCTTTAGCTACCTTGCAGGTTTTTCTAGTTATGTTGAAGTCCCATGTAATAGGGGATGAGCCTATTGCCATCAACCGGGCACAAAGTCCAGACTCCTGAGTAATTCCTAATGCGAAGACCTGGGAGTTGAACGTCACGGATGGTTTAAAATATTAAAATAATAATAATACCAGCATATGTAAGAAGGCATTGATCACCACGCTTGGCTTTGGGTTGGCGATTTCAGACTTAAATGTAGCTATAGGTCCAGGTTTCCTCACGATGCTTTCCTTCACTGATGTCAGATGGATGGTTTAAGTAAATAAAATATACCAAACGATAACTGTTTAAAATTATACTGGGGCAGAAGCAAAGAACTAAACTTCCTTAACAAAGAAGCAAATGCATGAAAAATTAAGCTCACTGCTTGCAAGCAGTGATATTAAGACACTGCTGGTAATTAATGCACTTAGAAAATCCGAAAGAAAAATGTTCTCATTACTCTTAGGTTGGATTTCCGAGTAGGGCAAGGTTTTCTAGAAGTTTTTGGTAAAGATTTGAAATGCAATTTTGCCCATTATCTAACAGTCACTGAATACTAGCACAGGCGGAAGGAAAAGTTAGAGACCCCCCTCTCCTAACTATTTGGATATTATCTAAGTGCTTATAAACGGAGTTCCTACACGTTCTTCCTAATGTGACATATAACTCAATAATAAATGATTTTATTTCTGTAAGTAGGTTTGTACACACGTCAATCATATTTTTAAAATAAAACTAGATGAGGTCGGCGTTTCCTATCGGAATACTTTGAGTAGTACGGCCGAAACAAACTCAGAGGTCACAGAGACTGTGATCTCTGAGTTTGTTTTAAAGTCCAGACATAATCTTTGTCAAATCATGTGAAGACCATGTAGATTGGTGTCTGAAACGGTCTTTTGATACGTCACATTAATTTACTAATTGGGTGGTCATCAACACTATCGCTGGGCGGGTTAAACTGACTGTTATCCCTATTTCTTGTCATTATGTACGATTATAACATCCCGTGTTTATTCTGGAGAAAAGTGACCTCTTTAGCAATAATGATCACGTCCAATGATTAAACGTGAGGCAATCACTATCTTACTTATCAACTTATCAATGTATCATGTGAAATTAACACTGAACGGCGGCACGGAACTTGTACATTTTTGTACCTTTTAAAAAAAAAAATTCTATAGAAATATTCACTTTTAATTCGTGATTTTTGTCAGTTATGCCATCAAAGCTACGTTCTTTGATTCAAGACAATAAGTACAATTCCTACGGAATACAATGATGAGTTCTACAAAGTCGTAAAATCAACAAACATTAAATCATTGTTGACAATGATCAATGCTCTTGCGCAACTAACAAACATACGAGTTGCCACTTAGCGAGTAGGAAAGCAAATATCAGAGACAAGCTGTGAATTTTCGAATTGCGAATAAAGTTCTTTGAAAAGCGCGGATTCAAGAGTTCTCTTGAATCCGCGCTTTTCAAAGATTTTTTTCTTTTAAGAAAAATTATAGTCAATAGTTGTGCCTTTAAGGCGCTGACAAGACCCAATTGACCAAAATAGGCTTCTCTTAAGAAAGAAAATTGCCAAATCTGTATAGTTTGTGGTAGCGGAAAAAATATATGTTAATTTTGAACATATTTCCCAAAACTTGGTTGTCACCAAAACACGTTTTGAAAAAAAAATCTTGATTCAAACTAACGTTAAACTAACCTCTTACTTTGAGTTCTAATCCAAAATACCTGTATTAAATATCAACATAAATTACGTATTTAATTAATAACAAGTACGTCTTATTCTAAAGCAGAACTTGGTTGTTTTTTATTTTCGATTACTTAACTCAATTCTGAGTAAATAGATAATTACTTCATATTTTGCAATAAATTACAAGCGTTTTGTCGTCGCGCTTCTCTTTCTTTTCTATGCAATCTGACAGTGACTGCGGTTTAGGTGTTGTCAGCGTCTTAAGCCTTTTTATTTTGTGTGGGAAATTATTAAATAACTTCTCCCGCTCTGGGCGGAGCGGGAGCGTGTGTCAGACTTTTACTGACTAATACCCACCCGCGTTCCTTCCGTTACCTGTGTTGCCACGGTATCCCTTTCCAGCATTCCCGCGACCCCGGCAGGCATCGGCCCTAGTGGACCCCTACACTTGTGCTGACATCTCTTTGAGGCGCGCGTGGAACATAACGTGCCGTCGACCCGGGCCTTGTCCTTATTGGACGGAGAGCTACCCATTGCTCACCGTCCGCAAGCCCGCGCCTAAATCTGAATCGGCCTGGGATTCCCGACGCCCAGGGCTCCTGCGAGCCTTTAAACCTGGAATACACATGCTACTAATAAGCATGCTTGTTTGCTTATTAGTAGCATGTGTGTTTAGGTAGCATGCTCTATGTCCCTGTAAACGACTCGTGCTCTTTTCGTATACACATGCTAGTTGAATGCTACGTAGCATGCTCTTGTACACACGGCTATACATTCCCAGCTATACATTTCCAGTTTAAGCTGATCTCGCATTGTATAGGATTGTCGTACAATGAGTGGTCAGCTGATACTGGCATGTGTATTCCACGCTTTACTGTAGAAGTAACAGTCCACGTGTACCAAAACGTATTCTCTCTCTAGTTGGAAATTACTAACAGATTTTTAATTCTGTACGATGTGTTATCAGTTACAATTAGGTACAATCATTTTAACACGTTCAGACCGGGACCACATGAACTGTTATTATATGCTGTCCTACGGGGCAAATCTTCCCATTGCCACCAGCGGTACCTCACCGTCCCATAAACTAAAAGTCCTGCCTAACAATGTCTAACTCTACACACTACTAACTACTCTAATCAAATCAAATCAAAATCAAAAGTCATTTATTCAAACTAGGCTGAAAATCAGCACTTTTCGAACGTCAAAGTTACATAAGACAGTCCCCCAAAAATGCCCGCCCGTCACCACTTCCTAGTGCTTTAGCTGGGAAGAAGAAGTGGTGGAACAAACTCCCCAGCAGCACGTCTGTCTGTTTATTTATTTATATAAACTTGATTCTATACAAATCGTATGCAAAGTAATTAACATTACGAAACACAAAACATTGGATTAAATTACACACTTGCCATACGTTAGCTAGCACGCGCCAGTATACCAACAAAACAATGAACAAACTGTACTCAAGTAGATAAAAATTTCAACATAAAAAAAACGTAAATAGAACTTAATACCTAAATAAAAGCCTCCAGGCATAAAGGGCGTGCCCGCCAGGCATAAAGGGCGTGCCCGCTTACATAAGGCAATTGCTGTAGCTCGAAGTGAGAAATGATAAACTAGCCCCATCGAAGTAAAATAAGTAAACAATTACTAATAACAATTAAAACCATGATCAGCAAGACGACCAGTCACCACAAGCAGCACCCGTTCACGAGCATAACGCAAAGATCAGCCATCACCCCCCTCGCCATATTGGAGGGAAGGAGGCAACCCGAACCCCGACGCTACCGCAGGCAGTGACATCTAAGGGAGCATGACGAGCTTGCTGCCGGTTGCTCAGGCAAGAATAGTATAATCAATAGTCGAGGACGCTAGCTAACCACTTATTGCAATACAACTCATAAAACACACATTGTAATGAGTAGATTATGTCACTAATAAATTAAAATTTAACTAAATTAAATTACATTGACTTATACAGTCAAATAAAAAAATAATCAATTATATGAACTCATATAACCTGTCAGTAGGAAAGATAATTCAGGAGAAAGAACATAAACATTGTATTGAGTTAATCACAGCGACCAACTATTCTTATCGTTTAAGTAGTCATTGATACAATAGTATGCCTTTTAACAAAGGGTGGATTTTACTTTAGTTTTAAACGCATTAAAAGGCAAATCTAGCAAAGAAGAGGGCAGCATGTTATAAAAAGTTATACCAAGCCCAACAAATCAGTTATGTAACTTATGAAGCCGGTGAAATGGAGCTCGTAATTTTTCCTTATTTCTGGTGTTAATATTGTGAATATCACTATTTTTAGTGTATAAGTGTATATTTTGCCTAATACTCGTATATAAGATGTTGGCGAAGATGAATTGTGATGCCACCGTGAGAATACCAACATCTTTAAAAAAATATCTCAGAGAAACTCTGGCACCAAGCTGGTAAATAGCTCGAACAGCTCGTTTTTGAAGAACGAATATATTTTGAATGTCAGCGGCTTTGCCCCACAGCAGAATACCGTAGGACATAACGCTATGAAAATAACTAAAATAAACTAATCGAGCTGTATCAACGTCAGTGTATTGTCTTACTTTTCTGACGGCGTAGGCGGCCGAACTGAGCCTGCCCGCTAGGCTTGATATATGAGGGCCCCACTGAAGTTTGGCATCTACTGTTATACCAAGAAAAACTGCCGAGTCTACAGTTTTAAGCACCCCATTATCTAAGACGATGATGGGACCTAGATTCCTAACATTTGGCAAGGCAAACTTTATACATTTCGTTTTCTTGGCATTGAGAACTAGGTTATTCGTCGTAAACCAATCCGTAACCATTGAGAGTGCACTGTTTACGTCATCAAAATCTTGTCTATTCCTGTTTACTTTAAAAAGAAGTGAGGTGTCATCTGCAAACAATACAACGTCACAGATACCCTTTAAATAAAATGGTAAGTCATTAATATACACTAAGAATAAGAATGGACCCAGTATTGAGCCTTGAGGTACACCTAACTGAACTGGTAACCCGGAAGATTTTACACCATTCACATCTACACATTGGAACCTATTATGTAAATAAGAATTTATTACTTTGAGAGCTTCATTTTGGACACCATAATGACACAGTTTACGCAAAAGCGTGTCATGGTCCACGCAATCAAAGGCTTTGGAGAGATCACAGAAAACTCCAATAGCATTTTGCGAGTTCTCCCATGCGTCAAGTATGTGTTTCAGCAGTGCAACACCCGCATCTGTAGTCGAACGACCTTTTGTAAAGCCATATTGTTCATTATGAAGGAGGCTGTTTAAATTAAAATGTCTTAGCAATTGCTTGAGTATTAACTTTTCAAATATTTTGCTAAATGCAGGTAAGATAGAAATAGGTCTGAAATTGCCAACGTCATTTTTATTACCTGATTTAAATAAAGGTATGACTTTACTACTCTTCATGAGGTCAGGAAAAGAGCCCAAATCAACACATTTATTAAAAGTAACAGCTAGATAGGGGGCTACGATTTCTATTATATTGCTTAATAGTTTAATGGAGATACCCCAGATATCACTAGTGTTTTTAGACTTAAGTGTGTTAAAAATATTAACTCTACTCACTCTACTAAGTCTACAGCTACACTATGTATATTTGTCAATTTTACAGGGCGGGAACGTTAACAGCTATAGGTATATAAGCGGGCATGCCCTTTATGCCTGGATGCTTTTATTTATGTATGTATTATTTCGGCTTGAGATAGTTTTCGGTATTTTTTTTTTGTTAGTATTGTGGTGTGCTAGCTGACACATGGCTAATCATGTAATGTTTTGTTTTGAGCGTAGTGTAAGTTATTTTTAATCCTACGTATTGCATAGAATCCATTTTTTTCTAACTGAACAGACAGCGGTGCTGCTGGGGAGTTTGTTGCGCCACTTCTTCTTCCCAGCTAAAGCATTAGGAGGTGGTGAAGGGTGGGCGTACTAGAAAGCTGTAATTTGGCATAGGTATACATATTAATCACTAGTGCTAAATTATTATATGCACTTAATGTAAGGTTTTTTTTTCTCGTCTGTCCCATGCTAATGTTAGTCAAGTGTCGTCGTCGTCCCCCCCCCCCCCCCCAGCTAAGTGGTTGTTTATGGTGATGTGAAAAAAACTATATTAATTTAAAAGATAAAAGAGTGTCCGTGGAGTTTTTTGCCCGTTCTTCTCTATGGGTATATAAGCTATTGTCACCCATATCAAAGACAACCTATGGGAACAAACATTAAACACGTTAATCAAAAAGCAGCCTCACCTCCCCGCCCGACGAGCCGCCGGGCGTCCTGTCCAGGCAGTAGGGGTTGCGGGTGGCGCCGCGCAGCAGGTTGGTGGTCTCCCAGCCCAGGCACAGCTCGGGCGTGTTGGACACCAGCAGCGGCACGGCGCCCGCGCGCTTCACGCGCCGCACCACGCCGCCGTCCGCGGTGGCGCGCCGGCCTGCGTTCTCCAGGCATCCCACCGAGTTGGATAAGCCTGGAAAGATTATTTGGGTGATATTATATCATCTTATTACATAAAAAGGAATCTAAGGATTATTTTGATTTCATCACAATGATAGGTACATAGAAATCACATTAGAATCCTTTCTAGAAAATGGTCGGGATATGTGCCTTAAGGCGCTGACAAGACCCAATTGACCAAAATTGGCTTCTCTTAAGAAAAAAAATTGCCAAATCTGTATAGTTTGTGGTAGCGGAAAAAATATATGTTAATTTTGAACATATTTTCCAGAACTTGGTTGTTACCAAAACTCGTTTTGAAAAAAAATCTCGATACAAACTAACGTTAAACTAACCTCTTACCTTGAGTTCTAATCCAAAATATCTGCATTAATAATATCAACATACGTTACGTATCTAATTAATAACAAGAACGTCTTATTTGAATGCAGAACTTGGTTGTTTTTTATTTTCGATTACTCAACTCAATTTTGAGTAAATAGAGAATTGCTTCATATTTTGCAATAAATTACAAGCGTTGTGGCATCGCGCGTCTCTTTCTTGTCTATGCACTCTGAGAGTGACCGCGGTTTAGGTGTTGTCAGCGTCTTAATAGTTGCTATTGCAATAGGTACCATTCCTAATCGTTTTTTTTTTCATCTTAATAAAATGTTTTAAAGTACACAATACAATTCGCCATGGTCCATCAAAGAAAATTGTATGTTATTTGCTAGCGAAAGCAAATTGTTCTCAACATATTATTCAATTTTATAGGATTCAATCGCTTCTAGCCTTATGGTCAAATAGAACACAGTCTGTTGTCCGCGAGGATTAATGGCATCATGGGAAAGCGCTGTGCTTCAATCCTCTGCAGAATGCATGCCCGTTCCCACAGCATCCTGAGGACGTTGTACGATAGGGGGGATTGTCCAATGGTACCTACGTCACTGGGTCGAATTTCATACGTCTACGAGTAACTACACAGTTCGAGGATAGTGTAATTTTCGGCTCAAGACTTTACCTAGCATAAGATTATTATTTGGATACTAACATTAGTTTTCAGTTTTCTTTACTAACTCTACTTTATGGATTTTCTGTGGTCTGAAATAAAGGTTTATTAAAGTGTGTAACATCTTTCGTCTCCAATTCTGTGGGAGTGATGTCGTGAGAGGGACGGAAGTGTGTAGACAGGAAGTGACAGCTTAAGCATGGAATAAATAAGTACTTTTTTAATAGCACGGAATTAGTAAGTACTATATATATTGCAAGTAGAGGGGGTCTAATTTCGACCAGAAGGCGACCACTAGTAAATAATAATTATTCGATTTCAGTATTTAGCTTTTTTAAATTCTGATGTTAATTTCTGTTGATGCTCAGTTGCTTATTACCAAGATGAGATGTCAAATGTTACACATCATATGCAACTACTGCAAGGCTCGCTCGTTTTTTTTTTTTAATAATCTTACCAAAAACCACTCACCCGCAAGCGAACAGCTCTCTTTCACAGTAAACGGCACACCTAACAGCGGCTTATCTTTCACCAGGTCATCAAAAGAGCCATTCTTCTTAGCCTCCTCGATCTGTCTGTCAATACTCTTGGCATCCTCTGTGGCGGCCCGGTACCTCTCTTCCACCACAGCATTGAGGAACGGGTTCACTTCCTTGACGCGGTTTATGAAGATCGTTACCAGTTGCTCGCTTGTTATCTGGAGTGAGATAAGGATTTTGGTTCTATTTAGTGTATAAGACAGTTCAAAATTAGAAAAAAGCTAAAAGATTGACGATTTAATGTTGGAGACTTTATTGTCATGGGTGCCGTAAAATGTATGAAGGATGAAGAGGACGGAATAGAGGCCTACCGGCTTATAAGCACATGGTGCATCTGCCATCTGAATCTTTTGGTTAGTTCCATCGTAGATATCATCCATCGCTTTGCATCTGGCGACATCGAGATCAAGAGCGGTCTTATTTAACCTTCTGACCGCCACAGTCATGTATAGATGACAAACCAAAATGTGCCCAGCACGCCACGGTCACGACTACATGACAGATTTATATGGAATAATTCGTAGCTTGGCGCCGAGGGCACGTTTTTGCATTTTTGATGTGGCGGTCAAAGGGTTAATGATAGATAAGAAAAAAATATAGAAGGAACGTTGGCGACCAACAGCTAGGTGGGTGGATGACCGACAGAAGATCTCGGGGAAGACTTGGATGAGACTCGCACAGACCAGACAGGCATGTCATAAAAGAGAGGAGGCCTATGCTCAGTATTGGGTGGAACAAGGCTGCCGATGAATGAATGAACCAACAATTCTGTCCAATATCTATAATAACCATTCTCATTGCCAAGTGGTGAATAGAGTTTGGGTTAAAATTATCTTACACAAAGAATCATTGATCGGTGTTTCATATCCAACTATAAATAACAACATCCAAACATTACTCAACAGTTACAACATAATACTATTGTCTAAAATTGTAACAGCAGGAAAGCAAACAAAATAAACGTAAGCGCAATACAGGACAAGCCCTTGAATTGATCACCTACAGTTCAAGGCAAAAAATCTATAGTCAACTCAGGTGTAACGGAGAACACAATAAATCAACGCCAAAGTAAATAATTGTATTTTGATGTATTTGTAATACCTACTTTTGTTTTATTTTCGTGTTGTCGATTATGTAAATAGATTTATATACATAAGTATATACATCTATTTACGTAAACTTGTAACTTATTTTAGGAGCATAGTAATACATTACCTTAATACATACATAACACATACATAATAAGCCTATAATGTTCCCACTGCTGGGACACAGGCCTCCTCTCTGTGAGAGGGAGCGGGCCGTAATCCACCACGCGGGCCCAGTGCGGGTTGGTAGATGTCACATGTCTTCGAATTTTTGGTTTTAGTACATGCCGGTTTCCTCACGATGTTTTCCTTCAGCGTTTTGAGAGCAGTGGTGATGAAATAATTTACACAAAGTAAAGCGCTTGTCTGGGTTCGAACCTACGACCTACAACTCGTAAGTCGCGAGTAATACATACGATGTCATAATGTAAACGTATATATCTACTTAGTAGAATGACGTCAAGAATGCATAATAGCAACATGTTGCTTGATATATCGTGCACTTACAATACCCACGGGAATAATATATATTCATTACATATACATAATATACGTATACATGATACATTTATTGTATCAATAACAATATTTGCTCCAGTGATATTCCAACATTCGGTTCAGTAGTTCCAATTGATTGTACTGACAATTTGAGTATCGAATAACCTGGGAAATAAATATCAATAGAATTGGGTGAAGCATAGTACGAGTAATTGGCGGAATCTATATATTTGAATAAATCAATTGCCGTGTGGCTCGACCGATATCAACATTTTTTTTGTATAGGTCGTTCGTCTCAGTACTGGGGTGGTTTAGGAAAAAGAAAATTAGAAAAAGCCTAAAGGAACAGATGAGAAAAAAAACGAAATTTGGGAAATTTGAAACGTGGTACGAAATTCACTGCAAATACTCGCTTATTAATTGGTTAAGTTAAATAACACGGTTCAACATTTTGCATCACTACAGGCGTGTATCCCCGAAGGTGGTCAGTAGGTGTTAAATGCACCCATATTTCGCCATTTGTTTTATTCTAAGCTCCAAGTAAAAGAGGGGGTGGAGGTTTTTCCAGTCACCGGGCACAGATACGAGCTCTGGGCTGCTACTAAGAATGCCCCCTAATGGGAACTCAATTAAAACTGTGACAACAGGTTATTATAGAGTTGTCTCCAGTGACATCACGCTTCGTTGACTGCCCATACTGCACAACTGTGTCAAACTACTGATAATTGACAATTGCGAGTCAGTTGCAGTGTTGCCATTTTATGGGCGTTTGTCAGGATGTGGCAAGTATGTCAATTGGTGTGCAGCAATAAAATAGAGGACTTGGATTAGAGTAATTAGGTTTTAGCAATGGGTCATTATTGAAGGCTGCAGGAAAATCTAAGTAGTTTAGATTAGGAAAATAAGGCTAAATACATCATAGCATAGCAAATCTCTTAAATGTCGCGTGATACACCATTGGTGTATAAGAACTTGGGAATCCGGATTCTGGCGTTGAACGGGAAAACTTTCTTCGGTACGGGTTTCGTTTTTTGTTCTTTGGATTATCGCAAGTAAACATAAGCTCAATATTCCTATCAGCCTTTATTCTTGAATACCTCGATTTTTCTGGCAAAGATGACACGAGACAAGACAAGAACAAAGTCACATTGTATGCTATTTGTACTCACAAGTTTTGTGTCGCCATTTAATGTTTTTTACTGCGTGTACGTAAATAATAAATCTAATTAATAAATACTAAAACCATAAATACTACATTCTTGCTCCTTGTATTTTGAACTGACTATTATAATAAATTAAAATTTTATATTTTATTTATAATAATTATAAATCACCATCATCTGCCCAGCCTTTTTCCAATTATGTTGAGGTCGGCTTCCAGTCTTACCGGATACAACTGAATACCAGTATTTTACATGGAGCGACTGCCTATCAACCTCCACAACCCAGTTACTGGGTAACACGATACCCCTTGGTAAGACTGGTTGTCAGACTTTCGAGTTTCTGACGACCCGTAACGACTGTCAAAGATCTACAAATGACAGCCGAGACCAACGGCGTAACGTGCTTTCCGAGGCACGGAGGGGTCTTGGTATGTAAAGATGGTCACTCATCCACGGACCAACCGCGGCAAGCGTAGCTTAACCTGATCGATCGACCCGTGCGGATGTTATTACTTAGCCACAAGTCCCTCATAATTATAAATATCGTACTAACTCATTATATTATGTACTTCAATAGTGAGAAGATGAGTAGCACTTACATCACCATTCCTAACAGCAGCAGCTAACTCGACAGCACTCTTGCGCAGCACGGGGTCGGTCGCTGGCGGCAGCCGCCGGGTGTCTCGCGCGCGGAACCAGAACAACGGCGCCAGCAGGAAGTTGAGCAGGCGCAGGATTATACCCACCAGCTGGACTCCGACCTCCATCCTGGGTGAAGTGGGAAAGCATTATTAGAAATGTTTTTTTACTGCATTACAAACTGTAGCAATCGAAGTTTATAGGCAGTTCGGCTGAAGGACTTTTTCTACCCTAGCTACGACAGTCAGGAGCAGTTATTTCTGGCCTAAGTTTTTAGATTAGCATTTTAGGATTGCATAATTCTGGATGGAGCTAACAATTCGTAAGGCCTGCAGATTAGTTTTTCTGGACTGGTCTTTTAGCATGTGAGACAGTAAAATTAAAGCACCTAACATTCTATCATTTTTAAACTTAAAAATAGGTTTGAACGAAGCCTATTTTTCTGTTTAAAAATGATAGAATGTTAGATGCTTTAATTTATAGATTTACCACGTTTCTACGTGACCCTACACGTCCATCTCAGTTTCATTCATATACGGGGACTTCATATTGACTGACATCATTTGACTTCCGTATTCATTCACATCGGTCATGAACATGATAACTTGGTAAGTATTTAGACAAAATGGTCTTCACATGATCTGACTAAGCTTATGTCTGGACTTTAAAAGAGACTGTGACCTCTAAGTTTGTTTCGGCTTTTCTTCTCAGAGCATTCAGTTAGGAAAGGCCGACCTCATCCAGTTTTTAAAATGTAATTGACGTGTAAAAGTGTTTGTACGAACCGCTGAGATAGGAAAATGTCTATGGTACGAACCTACTTACAGAAATAAAATCATTTATCATTTAGTGCCTTTGGTTCATAGTTTATCCTGTTGTGCATTGAGGATGTTTCTCATAAGAAAATCTTAGTCACCTAAGTGTCCATATTAGAAACCAAATATCTCATTAGCTATGCTTAATAGCAACTACGTGTTATAGAAAATTTAATGATTGTCTCGTAAATTATTACACCACATCATTACGGAATGACAGGCTTTTTCGTGTTTGCTAATCTCAAGAAACTGTGATCACTGTTACTTTGCAATTTAGGGGATTTAGTGATTCAATGGCGTCGATTCCCTTGTTCACAAACTAAAGTAAATTTAAGTTCAGTGCATCTTTTTCTTTCTATTTCATTAGGAAAAGGACAGAAGATACATTTTAGTTTAGTCCTGTCAAATTAGTCAGCGCTTGACGTAAATTGACGTAATTTTAGTAGGCAAGTTTTTAATCACGTCTAAACTTGTATGGAGTAGTGACAGGCGCTGATTAATTTGACAGGACTAAACTAAAATTTATCTTCTGTCCTTTTCTTAATGAAATAGAAAGAAAAAGATGCACTGAACTTAAATTTAGTTTAGTTTGTGAACAAGGGAATCGGCACCAATGACTTACAATTCAAGTGAAAAGACAACTAAAATTATATATTTTTTTGGTGTGATCCTAACTTATCTATAAATCATGACTTAGTTTAAGTAATCATCGATTCGACGCTGTATGCAAGTAATTTAGATATTAGTACTAATACCAAATATTCATGTGCGGTATATACCGCACATGAATATTTGATACTAGATTCTTTGGCCTACCTATAAATTTCTAGAATAATGTTAGGTATGTCCGTTGTATGGCAATACCCAATCATAACAAAAGTTTACAAACCTCGAATGGGTCTCACACCATTTCTGGCTCATACTCATCATCCTTGAAACCGTACTATTTTGTAATGCTCATTGAAAATTATAATTTATACGGTGTTCCAGATAGATTAAATTCCCGTGTGATATGAATCGTGATTCAAAACGTAATGTTTACGTATCAATACTCTGTACAATTTGCTTTCAAAGTTTCACCATTATTGATAAGTTGTGTTTTGACGTTTTGTCGTATTTCGGATTCTTGTCACGATGGCAGATGATTATTGACCATTGAGAATGGTTCGTGGGTTCGTGATTGGGAGAATAAAAAGGTGGCGAGTGAAGGACGAATTTTATGGCAGACGTTAGTAAAAATAAGCATAGATCCAGTGACGAAGATGCTTCGTAATAATACACTATGTGTGCGAGAGAGAGGGAGCGAAATGCAGTTCGCGTTATCGCGACAGTGTCACAATGTGTGTGTGTATGACAGTGTGAATTTGTTATCAAAGTTTCATCAAAATGGCTCGACCGATTTTGATGAAACTTTGGTAAATGATTGTGTGCACGCCGGACAACGTTTCTAACAGTAAAAAGGCATTGCAAGGCATTAGCTAGTATAAAAACAATTTACGATAATTAATCTACTGCCTAAGGTTTTACACTTTGAACAACTAATTATGTAGATACAAATTATTGAGTATTTCATCGAGTATTTCGGGACATCGCCAAACGGTTGGTAGAGTCGTCACGTGACCAGAGGGCTGGCCTTTTTTTTGCTCAAAGAATCAACATTGCCATCCAACGTGGTCATGCTGATGCCCAATGAGCTCTTCCGCCTTTTTGTTTTTTTTTTTATTATATTCTTGTAAATCTTGTAAGTAGGTATTTTTTTAGATTAGTATATCTATTTATAGTTAGGTTGCTATATTTGATTACTAGATGCGCCCAGCGGTTTCACCCGCATAAGTTTTAACCCCGTGGGTATATCGGAATAAAAATTATATGTGTTATTCCTGGTTATAAACTATCTGTGTGCCAAATTTCATCCAAATCCGTTCAGTACTTTTTGCGTGAAAGAGTAACAAACATCCATCCATCCATCCTACAAACTTTCGCATTTATAATATTAGTAGGATACTGTTACTATTACCTCAATTATTGAGTTTTAAAGTTTTTCTGTGGTGGTTCTTGCTATACTTATGTCATTTTGAGTAGATATTTATTTAATTGGCCAAGGACAGCTAATGTGACACAATTGATTTTCTATTGTTTGACTCCGAATCGGAGTCGCGCGGGGCTTTACAGGTTGAAAGTCAATGCATTAATTTTGAAGTACAACTCTTTTGTTGATTGCAGGTACTTTAAGTATCGACACTCATGGCTCTTTTAAATGCAAGTTATAAGCAGTATGTACCATGTGCTTGATATTCCTTAGTCCAATATGTAACTAACACACATTGTATGTTACTTTGAATGATCCTACATAAGGATAAGTACAATGGAACTAATATATCAGCACCTACTTCTTTAAGCTGCTGCACCTGCTGATTTATTACTGTATATGTGATTTATTAATTTCAGGGAAAAGTCCTTCGCTCTGGAAGGACTCTTCCCGTGTGTATTGGATGGATACTCAAAATAATTGAAACAAGTGTGCAAAATTACAGTTTTATAAAAAAAAATAACAAAGTACGTACAGTCGGCACATCAAATTACGACAGTCAACTTTTTCAAAATGATTTTAAACCTTAAAATGTTGATGGATAAGTTCAAAATCGAATGAGATATTTTGACTGTTTGTGGTAACTTGAAGTGCTGGCGACTGTACGTATAAGTAGTGTTTTATTAACTTCCAGATAAATAATGCTATCAGAGAGTTCTCAGGCCCATATTGATAAAACAATCAAACCAAAGTATAATTTCGGCGTGAATCAGCGGTCAGACAACTGAAATTCAGTTGAATTTCACACTTCTTACAAGATTTTATGTTTTGGGTCACGTCCAAAAGACAGACAGTTTACACCTGAAATAACGCGCTATATAAAGCAACTAGCTGTTGCCCGCGACTTCGCATGTTTGTATTTCATGATTTTTTTGCACAAATATCCAGGATGAAAAGTAGCCATGACCTTCTCCGGATGCCTGGCTACCTACCAATTTAATTACGTAACAATCGGTTTAGTTAAAAAGTAACAGATAGGCAGACAGTGAGATAATGTGAGTAAGTAGGTATGCATTGATTCTCATGATGATTTTGACCAAATTAGAATATTGTTTTGATCTGTAGCATCTTCTCCTTAGCTCATACTTTTTATTACCACAACAACTTTAATTAACTCATTACAATTCACAGCAATGTACATGCAACTGATACAGCCTTGGCAATAACAAATATTTTACAAGTCAAGTTCACAGTCGCATTCAAACGAAGTTACATCAAAATGTCCTTTATTACTTGTTGACTATGTGCTTAAGTTTTATGTATATTTCAATTTGTGAGTACCTACGTTACACTATGTATTGTTTATCATGCTTTTAGATGCTGAAGGGATATAAGGTTGGCGAATATCCACGTGGAACATTATGATTTTGTAGTGCCATTGGCATGTTTGCTCAGGCGCGTGTTCACGAATTCCACGGAATGGTGAGGAGAAAACAACGTCGCTATTAGAGAGAACGTGGTCAAGCCCTAATAGCATTCTGAAGATGTTGCCGATAATGCAGGTGTTGGTTGAGCAGGAGTGACTCATTATATCCGGTAAATGTAACATGTAAATATTGTTTTTCTGTGAACTTAATATTTAGGTATTGTAACACACTAACATAGCTTTTAAGTATTTTTTGGTACCTTACTAACTAAAAAATGGATCATTGTTATCGGAGTAAATAAATAAATAAAAATTTACTTAATTTAATTATGTAATGATAATCGGAAAACGATTGTAAAAGTGGAAAACAAGAACAGGGTGCAAGTTAAGGCACAAAGAAGTGACCGCCTATTAGTGTAGAAACAACAGTGGGCCTATAATACGCATTTAGGATGCGAGCACGTTCCATACGCGCGCCTCAAAGAAATGTCGCCAGCACAAGTGTAGGGGTCCACTAGGGCCGTTGCCTGCCGGGGTCGCGGGAAGGTACTAAAGGGTCACCGAGCCCCCTGGCAACACAGGCAACAGGATGAAATACGGGTGGGTTTTAGTCAGTAAGAGTCTGACATACCCTCCCTCTCCGCCCAGAGCGGGTGAAGTTATTTGATGATTTCCCACGCAAAAAAAAAGGGTGGATCGCAGCTTTTCTATGCTAAAAACCCAAGGTTTTCTTTTGCAAAACAGAAATGAAGGCCCTCCATATTCAGCGGGGTAATTGCGTAACACACATAAAATGGCGATTAGAATGTTTTTTTTTATTTTGACAGTTCACCCACTTTCATTGCGTCGAATTTTTCAAACCTATGAAGCAATGGATTAGGAATTTCCTTTCAAAGCGTCGGATAGCGATTGAAAATGTATTACACAATTCGGAAGCTGGTCTCCAAACCCTTCACATTCAGAGCGTGGTATTCACTATTCATAGTTACATTAGGTACTTAAGTCTAGAATATTTCTGGCCTGAACCGACGTATCAGTAAAATCCACACTTTACTTCATTGAATGGAATCACGAAAACCTTATAAATAACCTTGCTTATCACCCACCTTCAAGTGGGTAGAGCGAATTTGCCAAATTCCCATCTATGAAAATAGTATTAACTTTTAATGCTACCAAAAAAAAACTGTAGGACGTACCTAATTTATTTAAATACAAGCCGTGCCCCGAAGGGTTGTGCCATCGGCAAAAATGACGAATTTCCCCTGTTAACGTTTAGGGGCATGAATCCCTCCATAGTGCTCATCTTTTGGGATTTTGATTGTATCGATACCTGTCGAACTAATTCTGGTTTGCGTTGCCCTATCCATTGTAATTTTGTTAATATTGATATTTTTGTATGCTCAAAAGCCACTTTTAAATGTAATGTCATGAAAATTATTATTATCCAATAATGTTATTAGTTAGGAATGTAAGCTAGTCTAGATTTTATAGTTTATTTGTTTTTAGTGTTAATTATTACTCTGTTTCCAAACAATCAATTAGAATCTCTATTTTGCATGATGTAATTAATTGTTATGAATGTGATGTAAATATTTATTACCTATCTAGTGGCACTCATTATCATATTTTATCTGTTTAATATGCGGATAATGTCCACTACATTATCCGCATATTAAATATTTTTAACGCACACTGCAATATTGTTTATATTTTGTGTCAGGTATTTTTTCTCTGTTCCAGCACATATTGTAGCTGTTTATTGTCCCTGAATAAATAAAATAAAATAAAATCTTCGTTACAAAAGAAACTTTTGTGCAGAATGTCATGCTTCTTGACTCAGCGCTTTAGCCTGTTGTCTATCAGTGAATGAATTTAAGATCTTTATTATGTAGACTTTAAAGAGAGCTGAGAAACCGTTAAGTTAAGTAACTTTTAAGTTTGAACTTAGACTAAATAATGGTGCGAACGGTTGCCATAACCAAGATTTTGTAACTCGTGTAAATGATAAAGACTTGCAGTGTGAGTAGTAAAAAAGCCGGCCAAGTGCGTGTCGGACCACGCACAATGAAGGGTTCTGTAGTTGGGATGAATTTATCCCAAAAACAAACATAACATTGTTGTTGAAAAACATGTTCTCTAAAGTACTAATCTAGACCGTGACGTACCTATATACGACACGGTCAATTCTCCAACTGAAAATTTAAGTTGGTCGACTATTACTCGTTAACTTGCAAAGCTTACTTAGCTGTGACAGTTTTCCTTTTCATTTCATTATGTGTACTACTGCCAAGAATTTTTTCACATCTCTAAAAACAACCATTCAACTGGCAGAGGAGAGACACTTGACTATAACAAAAAATAGTAGTTTAAAGCTTAATATTACGCAAACGCATCCTTGAATCGAAAATTGTGTTCACAGACCCGCAATATTTTTGAACGGCCTATCAAACGATACTCCACTCCATGAGATAGACGAGATAAAAAAATACCATCCCCACATTACGTGCAAAGGGATAACTCCCTTGCAACACTAAAACTAAAAAAAAAAAACATTATTTTATTTTAGCACTTTGTCGGCGTGATTAATATGTATACCTAAGATAAATTACAGCTTTCTATTATTAAGCGTCTGTGAGCTAAAGCGGGGATAGACAGACGGACATGGCGAAACTATAAGGATTCCTTGTTTACTACGGAACCTTAAAAATCTCACAACTTAGGAAATATGACTGAGATTTTCATTCACAAAAGCTTTCTCTAAACGGTACCGCTTCTAAGGAGAATTTTGGAACTTGATCTTATAGCAACACAGCAGGTCTTTCTGTGAAAATCTCACCGTAAAACCTTAGATGAAGCTCTGAAGCATCTGATGTTAGGCTAGGAATTGACACTATTAAGACGCTGACAACACCTAAACCGCGGTCACTGTCAGATTGCATAGAAAAGAAAGAGAAGCGCGATGACACAACGCTTGTAATTTATTGCAAAATATGAAGCAATTATCTTTTTACTCAAAATTGAGTTGAGTAATCGAAAATAAAAAACAACCAAGTTCTGCATTCAAATAAGACGTTCTTGTTATTAATTATGTAACGTATGTTGATATTTCGTTCAGATATTTTGGATTAGGACTTAAGGTAAGAGGTTAGTTTAACGTTAGTTAGTATCGATATTTTTTTTCAAAACGTGTTTTGGTAACAACCAAGTTATGGGAAATATGTTCAAAATTGACATATATTTTTTCCGCTACCACAAACTGTACAGATTTGGCATTTTTTTTTCTTAAGAGAAGCCTATTTTGGTCAATTAGGTCTTGTCAGCGCCTTAACGACTCACTTCAAGCACACTTCACCAAAGTTTATACAGGGAGATTTTTACAAAATAGGTCTTAAAGCCAATGACTATAGTGGAAATCAAATTGAAGGCAACTCAATTCATTAGTGCATCAATATGCCTTATGTAATCAAAGTGAACCCGCGAACAATGAAGCACGTACCACTGGCCGGGTTTGTACGTACAAACACCATACAAGACCCGCTATGTAATAGTAAGGGGAGTTAATACCCAGGGCCTATTGTGTGGATGACACTTACACGAGCGAAATGCACATCTATCATTGAGGATATTTGAGAGGATTTCAGTGTTTGGTTGTTCTATGACTAAGGCAGTATTATTAATGCAGTGCTGTTATATCTAAGTACAGTACTCGGTCGTTTATACATGGTATAACGTAGTCGCTAGCATATCAAGTAACCACAAACTATAAAATTTTCCAGAAATGTATGGAGCCTGGGCTAAGTCTATGTACACTATATGTAGATATCGCTATAAAATATAGTAACCGTTTTTTAATGTTAATTTTCTATAATTTTATTTCGTTTTAATGTAAATTCAAATTAACTTGGTCAAGGAGAGCAACACAACATAAATATGGTGGATCAGGAATTGTACGAAGTGTTATTTTGACAATGACATTTGATTGATGTATATTTACAAAAACATCACATGAATTCCGAAACTAATTGGGTATCGTTATTCACATTAATAAAATAGGACTACAGGATATTCTAATCAAATCGAATCAAAATATTTTTATTTCACATAAACCTACATGGGCACTTATGAAACGTCAGAAGCTAGGTGCACGGTTCCAATTGGTCGTTTCCTATGGAGAAGAGCCGGCAAGAAACTCCACAGTTACTCTTTTAAAAATAATTGGCTTTTACAATGTATTCAAATCAGTGATAATAGATATGGGAGGACAGTGTAGGCCTGTCAAGTAGTACCAGGTAGTTAACAAAAAATAAATGGTTTACAAATCTAGTCTATTATGCCTACAACGTTCTCACATTCACAAAATACAAAATAATCTACTTATGTAAAATATTAATAAAAAAATAAAAACCTATTTATACGAAATAACATGTTTGCTATTACAACTGTAACAAGTCTGAATTAATATCCTGTCCACAAAGCCACTAATAAATAGTGATATCAAAATTGTAGGTTAATATTATGTCAAAAAACTATGTATAAAAAAATAAAAATAATCATCGGGTACATAATCATCAATCAAAATAATTTGGGAGCAGTTAATAGACATTTACATAGTTATGTCATTTATGAGTTACGAGTACCAGGGAAGCCACATGTGCAGAAGAAATTATTACCAAACTACCTTGTCTTCAACGTAGTCTTTAATCTTATAATATGCGTTTTTGATAAGTACACGTTTGATTTTTTTTTTTTAAATCTTTATTTGTTTACAGGGTTTTTTCTATACAGAATATGTCACCCCGATTATTGAATACAATAAGTATAACAAACTAGCCTACCCGCAACCTTGTACCCATAATAATAATATGATAAAGTGATCTGGCCTCATCTGACAATGGTGAGGCCAGAACACTATTATAGAAGCCTACATTAAAACTATTGTCAAAAGCTTCACGTCTTTGGACTCCAATACGACTACATTCGGTCAAGATGTGATGCACATCTTCTATAACTCCACAAACAGCACAATTAGGTGAATCAACTTTGCGCATCATAAAACCAAAACTATTGAGAGGAACGTGGCCGGATCGGAGTCTCAAAGCCATCACAACTTCTTGCCTATTCATTCTGCCCTCGCTAAACCAAAGCATACGTGGAAGAGATGGTTGAATCGTCTTGTACCAAATGCCCTTCGTCAAAGATCTTTGATCAAAATATTCTGACCAAGATCGAATACATCTGTCTCTAACAAGGGGTAATAGTTCAGTATGCCACGGAGGACAAGCATACAATTCCCCTTCAGACGCAGCTTCATTTGCCAAACGATCAACCATCTCATTACCATCCAGTCCAACGTGAGAAGGAATCCATTGCAATACAACTGTTTTATGTTTGGCAATAAATTCAGTGATGGTTCTTATGATACTATACGCCAGTGGAAGCCCCCTGAAAGGTGAAGTGCTCGTACATCTCATGAGATGAAGAAGAGCACTTTTTGAGTCAGTGAAAATGACAAACCTGTCGCCATCCAAAGATTGTATATAAGCCAAAGCTTCAGCGATAGCGATCAACTCCAAATGCATTATTGAAATTTTTGATAAAATACGGAATTTGAAAAAGGTACCAACTTGCGAATCAAAAAAGGCTGCGCCACAGTAGTTTTCATGTTTAGAACCGTCCGTATAAACACAGTAAAAGCCAGAATATTGTGCATTTAGAGACTTACAACATATTGATTTTAAATTATGTATATCATAACAATGCTTAGGTTTATCAACCGAATCCAAACTAGGCTTTACAATACGTGATAAGTCCATATTGCTGACCCAAGTATCCATGGAGAACATGCCAATTTTACTAATGCAGTACATATGTTTTTGTTTTAGGGCATTGTGAGACACAACTAATAGTGGTTCTTTCTTATTTCTCCAATAAGGATTATTTCTACAAAGATCATGAAGCTTATCCAATATGCCTATTAAAGGAAAGTCGTAACACTTAGATTTTAAGTAAAATTTACCAGCTAAATATCGGCGGCGAATAAAAAGAGGAGGCAATATCAATTCAGATTCCATCACGTGAATCGGAGTGCTTTTGATAAACCCACCTATCAACCGCAGGCAGATGTTTTGTAATCTATCCAGTTTGGTTAAATGTGTGTTGGCGCTATTGTCCAGTAAAAAGCTACCAAAGTCGATACGACTACGAATAAGAGAAATATATAACCGTCTTAAGTGGTTAGGATGAACACCCCACCCGGGTCCTACCAAAACCCTAAAAATATTAATCAGTTTAAGTACTCGCTCACGAACCTCATTTATATGTTTCTTCCATCGAAGACCCCTATCTAGCCACAATCCCAAATATTTAACATGATCTACTAACTCTAACAAAGTACCGTTTAAACGGACATCTATAATCGGCCTACGAAAACCTCTACTAAACAAACAAATTTTACTTTTAGCGGGAGAAATGTCTAAACCTACGTGCGTTAACATGCTGTTGATTAGATCAAGAGCAGCCTGAATCTTGCATTCGCCCTCACCAACAGAAGAACACTGCACGTATATAGCGAAATCATCCGCATATTGGGATATGCAAATATTGTTCTGCAAACGTTTACAAATATCCGACGTAATTATATTAAATAATAGTGGAGATAACGGATCACCCTGAGCCAAACCACTACCCGAATATCTGCTAATAAAGTCATTACCAGATCTTATTTTGAGTACTCTTCTATGAAGAAAATTCCATAAATATCTACAGATGCGTGGCCCCACTTTAAAACTATCCAAAACATTTATTAAAACAGTATTATTTACATTATTATACGCATTATTTATATCTAAAAAGCAACCAATAGTAGAACAACCCTCGGAAAAACCAGTTTGAATTGCGGAGATTAAGCAACTTAAACCATCTAAACACGACCTACCTCTTCGGAAACCTACTGTGTACGCAGAAAATATGTTACGTTTTTCCAAAAACCATTCCAATCTTCGAAATAAAACGTAATGGAAAATTTTGCATATGCACGACAACAAGGAAATAGGTCGGAGTGAAGAAACGTTACTAGAATCACGACCAGGTTTTGGAATAGGTACGATACATATGTCGCGCCACTGAGAGGGAACAAAACTGAGATCAAAGAAGTTATTATACTCGTATAACGTTAGTAAAATAGATTTACCCACATCAGGTAAATTCTTAATCATAGAATAAGATATATCATCGCATCCAGGAGATGTATCCTTAGATTTGATACATTTATCAAGCTCCTGAATAGAGATCTCACACTCTAAAATAGGGTTACTATGGTGAACCGTAGGGGTTGATGGGGAAACATAATCTGGTGTTAAAGAATTCAAAAGATTGATGGCACTTTGGGCGTCCACAAAATGTCTAGGTGAACGGTAACCTTTCAGCCATCTCATTTTGCGCCACATTTCACTAGACGATGTAGTGTGATCGACTGTAGAACAAATATTTTGCCAGTTCACTGCCCTAGCCTGCCGGATTAACTTCTGCGATGTATTTATCCTACTGTTGAGAATATCAAGATTTTTGGGAGTGGGATTACGCCTAAATTTGGCTAATGCTAGCCTACGATGAGCCACAGCGTGTGACAGTTCTGAAGTCCAGTACGGCTTTGGAGTAAAATCGGAAGAAGGGTTTTGGTTAAATTTAAACATCGGGATGAATTTATTAGCAGCGTCATTCAAAATATCCAAAAATAAATCATAAGCCTTTTGAAGGTCAAACGGTAAACACAAATGACAAAGTCTTTGTTCCAGATATTTTTTATATGAAGTCCAATCTGCTTTGCCAAAATTCCTTTTAATAACTGAAGGCAGGTATGAAGTACACAACGTTGAGATTTTAATCATTAAATGGTCACTGCCAAGATTTTCATTTAAAACGGTCCAATTAAAGTTAAGCGCAATATCTGTAGAAACTAGCGATACATCTGGAGAAGTCTGTTGCAAGTTGTTGTCAACTAAACGAATTCGCGTATGTGCCCCGTCGTTCAAGTAAAAAAAGTTGCTGTCTATAAGCGAGTCGTGAATAAGACTGCCTCTGTGGTCAGTTTTATAAGACCAACTGACGTGATGGGCATTAAAATCACCTAGAATTAAAGTTTTAGATGGCCATAATGATAACAAGCTGTCCCAATCCTGCTGAGTGGTAACGATTCTAGTTGGACAATAGACAGAAACAATATTTACGAACGGATCACAGTTAAATAATTGAACGCACACTACCTCGATACCGTTATTGTTCACGTGGACGCGCCTCTGTTGCACTTTAATAGATTTGTGTACGATGATAGCTACACCGCCGTATGAGTCATCCCGGTCCGCGCGATAAACATCATATCCACTAACTTTAAAATTACTTTTTGGTTCGAGCCACGTCTCACTAAGGGCAGCAATATGTACTTTATCCTGACATAAAATTTCATGAAACGATGCTAACTTAGGCCTAATACTTTGGGCATTCCACTGTAAGATGTTTAATTTAACTGATTTGTTAGCCATTACAAGGAATGAAAAAGTTAAATAATGCTTTTATCCACGGCCATTCTGAAACAAAACTCGCTGACACTAAGGTTAACCATTCTAGGCACAATTGGTAGACACACCTTATCTTAAAAATTAAGCTAGTCTTTTTGAGGTAAATAACTTCCTTTATCCTGGACCACAACTCATTGAAAGATGGACATTCGTCGTTACCCTCTCCATGATCAGGTGAATGATGAAAGTCTTTATCGTCTGCATCTGAATTCCAAAACATCCAATCTTCTTTTTGTGGGTTGTTTTTATTTTTCGGAGACTGTACTTTAGGTTTTGGAGGGTCATCACTAACCGTAGTAGTAGTCTGCACTTTGTGTACAGTAGCCTTAGTGTGGATAATTTCGGCAAAATTATGATGAAAAGAGGCTTGGAGGTTGCCTGCAAAAGGTGTAGAAGAGACACGATTTTCTGCGGCTACCGGAGCTTGAGGGAGAACGACAATTTCGGGGGGACCAGAATTTTCGGGAGGAACATAACATTCTAGGGCTTTCCTGTATGTGCAACCAAACTCAGCCATAATCTCCCTTAGCCTTCTCTCCTTCTTATACACTGGACAAATCTTACTTAGAGCAATGTGGTTACCACTGCAGTTGACACAGGTAAACAATAAAGTGTCGCAATTTTCATGATGCCCACCACACTTCGGGCAAACTATGTTTTTCGAGGGGCACATTTTTCGCGTATGGCCTAACTTCCAACATTGGGAACATTGGGATACCTGGTGTATGAAAGGTAAAACTTTTATGTTTATATCACATACACGTACTGATGACGGTAGATGATCACCGTCAAAACAAAGTCGAAGGGTTTCACTGGGGCACCAACCACCTTCATCCCTATTGCGACGGTCCAGCCTCTTGAATGATAAAAGCTTGGCGGGGGCCGGACATGAAATATTTTGAAGAATCTCCTCATCTGTAAAGTCTAGATCTACATCCTTGATTAGGCCATAGCAGACAGAAAGCTGTATAGCCTTCTGGAACCTCCATCCTTTCTCTAAAAGTTTCTCGCACATTATAAGGTTCTGCGCAGCCGAGTCACATTCAAATTGAAAACGTATTTTAAAAGGACTTAAATATTTAACTTGGCTAATTTTTGTTATGTTATTTTCTTTTAAAATACGTGCCATCGCAAACTGTTTCGGAAGGCGTTCCTTGGATGACACATAGACCTCATACTTTTCTTCTTTTACAGAGTTTTTGCTACCGAGACATATCTTTTTTTTACTCCCCTTAACTTCTGTCCAACCCTCTTCGTCTTCAGTACTGTCCTCTCTTTCTCGTTTTTCTGCTCTTAACAGCTCCTTATTTTTACTATCTTCATCTGCATCCATGTCCGACGAATCATTTAACAGACTCTGTACATCATTCTTGAATACGGGCGTATCACAGCGCGGTGCAGCACTTACGTTATTAGCCATGGCGCGATCACGTAAGGCACACGGTAGGACCGCGAGCCGGGTGGTCCGGCGCACACCTATAGCGCGTGGCAGTACGTAAACAACAATGCGCGCAGTGGGATAGCGATTCGATCCGCGACAAAAAACACAACCAGACCGCACGAGTGCCGGTACGGTTATGTACACGTTTGATGTGGGTTTGAACTTTCCATCGCTAAGTTCTGTAACCGAATTTGGTAAGTTGTTATAAAAGCGGATACTGTTGATAACAAATGATTTGCTTGTTTTTGTTAATCTAAATTTGGGTATCACAATCTCATGTTTACTACGTGTATTTATATTATGGAAATCACTTCTTGTTTTGAAAAGACGTAAGTTTTTGCGAACATACCAAATACTTTCTAAGATATAAAGAGAAGGCAGAGATAGTACATTAATTTCTTTGAAGTTGTTTCTAAGGGAATCACGAGCACCCATTCTATAAATTGCGCGAATTGCCCTCTTTTGTAAAATAAAAATTGAATCTACATCAGCTGCTGCAAGAGCTCTAATGTAGGCTCTCCATTTCAATTTCGAATCTAGAATAATTCCTAGAAATACAGTTTCCGTAATAGCATCTAGTCTCAGAGACTGTATTTGTGTTTTTGATGGGGTACATTTGGTAATGAGAACTTAAGACATTTTGACTATCCAGCACATCTTATATTACCTATTCGAGCAGCTGGAGATTGATGTCAAGAGGAGCAAGAAATAAAGGCGTGAACGTTATTTTGTCTCTCAAACTGTCCTGCTGCTTCATTATTTCGTACCTATCAAAGTCAAACTCAAAGCATTTATTTCAAATAAACCAATTACAGGCACTTTTAATTTGTCAAGGGGTCGGTCGGTCAGTCAGAAAGATGAAGCTAGTTGCCCATTCCAAAGCGTAGTAGGTAGCTATGGAGAAGAACGGGCAAGAAACTCCACGGACACTCTTTTAAATTAACGTATTATGGTTACAAAATATTGTTTACATAATTCATTTTGAAATTATACATGTGAGGACGATGCAAAACGTAAAAGCGTCCGTAATAAAAAGATTAACAAAACAAAAAAAAAGCAATTCAAAAATTAAAATAAGCCGTGGCAGTTAAGAGATGACCAGTCTCTACTGACGACGCCCGTTCACGAACATGACGCTACCAATATGCTCTGGACTTCGATAATTCATAAGAGAGGAGTGAGTTGTGCAGTACCTACCTGACAACTGCAACTTATTGTTAAAGTAGTCTTCAGCTGGGAAGAAACCAACTATTTAGGTCCAACTGGGCAGTAACAATTTTTGAAACAAGTTTTATGTTATTTAGTTACTATATGTTTTAGCGACATTGAGAGGATGAGAAATCAGTCATGAGAGGTATATAAATAAAATAACTTGATGGGACTTATGATTTTTTTTAATTCATTTTCTTAATCATAAATATTCCATCCAGGAATGACGCCGGTTCTTCTATGCTCTCTTGTTACCGGGCCCAACGCAAATACCACACTATGGTCATGATGTGAGCACAGCAACCCAGACCCCATCCCAACTTGCTATTATATATATGTGTAATATGTTCGTCCTGAGCTATGTCGAGATTTTATACGGCCTCTGATTAAAAGAGGATCTAGTTGGGGTGGGGTTGCTTCTGCATTAGGTACTTCCAGCAGGCTTAGCATGACGCTTTCTATTTCTAATCTACCGTAGAAAAGAAATCGCTTTTCTACATTTCTCGCTAGAAAACTGTCAACTGTCTACACGGAAACGTCATTTTTGTCTCCTCTTCCGTCGACAAAACGCTTTCTACGTTCTCGTGCTAAGACTGCTGGTATAACTACAATAAATATGTAAGCCAACTGCCAAAGTCAAGGAAAGACGTCATGTCACGAAACATAAAACTGTCAAAGTCGTCAAACGTAACAAACACAAGTGTCATGGCTGCCCTAAAAATAGGGTTATCATATTAAAAATCTTCCCAAACACAATGATTATTACAAATAAATTAATTTGAAAAAAAATAATTTGAAGAAGAGTACGAAAATAATCATTTTCGTACTCTTCTTCAAATTGTTTTTTTCGTTCTTAAATGGCTCAATAATAATAATTTCTATTGCATTAATGATTTTTTTAATATGAATTCATAATGTATCTTTAGTAAGTAAGTTTGCATGCTTTAGTATTAAGCAAAACATGTCCGATCTAATGTTTTCCAATAACACCTTGTATACCATGTTTTATGCAAATAAAATATCTTATCTTATCTTATCTTATCTTATTATTTTTTTGTATCTTTATGAAAATCCCCTATTTATCTATAGTGTACTTAGTGCTAGGCCAAAATCAAACATCTCCTTTGACAGTTTCTTATAACCTTATGTGCTGGCGACTGTACATTCCAAACGTATATAATTTTAATGTAAGCATATGTTTCACACCTCAAAATGCTAGTGAGCTACGTAACTACTATCGCAAGCGTATTTTTCGACAGCGTCTGTGAAATTAGTGACTCATGGTACCGTTTTGTATGGTGACAGCTGAAAAACGTTAGTGACTAACGAATAGATTACCTTATGTTTCTTACCTATCGAAATCTATAGTGTTCAATGTACGAATTTTAATTCTTTCTGTGACCGCTAGGGGCGCTGTACAATATTTCATACATATCATTTAGGGAGACGTTAGCGAGTTTTAGCCGAGTAAACTCATGGTAGAGCTACAGGTGTGTGTGTTCGTATTATCTTTGAATGGACCAAATGCAAGCAATGTCTAACCAGCATTCGAGATGTTTAATCGTGTTAAATTCCCGTCCTAATATGGCAAAAAGACTGCTGTTTAATACAAAAGTGTAATACCTACCTGCATGGTCAAAATGCATGGAACAACAGTTTTTTTTATAAATAATCTTACTAAATTCGTGTATTGCATTCATGGGAATAGTTTGCGCGTCGATGTCCCCTTTCACCCCGTATATAATATAAAAAATAACATAAAACCCGATTTGTATACTGTTTTGATACGAACATACCTTAGGAATATACAGGGAGGCAGCAACGGCCTCAAACAGCAGTATTATTTTAATATTACATCAGTGTGAGAATGAGATGAATCTATACAGGGGGTATAGCTCCATCTCTTTCCCACTGTAAAGCAATATTAAAATAATACTGCTATAAGAGGCAGTAGTTGCCCGCCAGGTCCCGTAGTCTCAGAAAACTTGATCTTGTCCCTCATAAGAAGTTGCTATTACTGAACTGCTCTACGGCACTGCTTGTTTACCTTGATTTGTTACTATTACCGTCAATTGCCTATTGTTAGTTTAAACGGCATCGTTATTTTTGTAAACTCTTCGTTCATTGCAATGGAATGATGGCACAAACAACGCAACTGTAAGTTGTAGTCCTAGTTGGATTATTATTTTATTTTAGCACTTTGTCGGCGTGATTAATATGTATACCTAAGCTAAATTACAGCTTTCTATTATTAAGCGTCTGTGAGCTAAAGCGGGGATAGACAGACGGACATGGCGAAACTATAAGGATTCCTTGTTTACTACGGAACCTTAAAAATCTCACAACTTAGGAAATATGACTGAGATTTTCATTCACAAAAGCTTTCTCTAAACGGTACCGCTTCTAAGGAGAATTTTGGAACTTGATCTTATAGCAACACAGCAGGTCTTTCTGTGAAAATCTCACCGTAAAACCTTAGATGAAGCTCTCATTCCATCTGATGTTAGGCTAGGAATTGACACTATTAAGACGCTGACACCACCTAAACCGCGGTCACTGTCAGATTGCATAGAAAAGAAAGAGAAGCGCGATGACACAACGCTTGTAATTTATTGCAAAATATGAAGCAATTATCTATTTACTCAAAATTGAGTTGAGTAATCGAAAATAAAAAACAACCAAGTTCTGCATTCAAATATGACGTTCTTGTTATTATTTATGTAACGTATGTTGATATTTCGTTCAGATATTTTGGATTAGGACTTAAGGTAAGAGGTTAGTTTAACGTTAGTTAGTATCAATATTTTTTCTCAAAACGTGTTTTGGTAACAACCAAGTTATGGGAAATATGTTCAAAATTAACATAATATATTTTTTCCGCTACCACAAACTGTACAGATTTGGCAATTTTTTTTCTTAAGAGAAGCCTATTTTGGTCAATTAGGTCTTGTCAGCGCCTTAACGACTCACTTCAAGCACACTTCACCAAAGTTTATACAGGGAGATTTTTACAAAATAGGTCTTAAAGCTAATGACTACAGTGGAAATCAAATTGACGGCAACTCAATTCATTAGTGCATCAATATGCCTTATGTAATCAAAGTGAACCCGCGAACAATGAAGCACGTACCACTGGCCGGGTTTGTACGTACAAACACCATACAAGACCCGCTATGTAATAGTAAGGGGAGTTAATACCCAGGGCCTATTGTGTGGATGACACTTACACGACTGAAATGCACATCTATCATTGAGGATATTTGAGAGGATTCCAGTGTTTGGTTGTTCTATGACTAAGGCAGTATTATTAATGCAGTGCTGTTATATCTAAGTACAGTACTCGGTCGTTTATACATGGTGTAACGTAGTCGCTAGCATATCAAGTAACCACAAACTATAAAATTTTCTCATTCGATTTTGAACTTAACTACCAACATTTTAAGGTTTAAAATCATTTGGACAAAAGAGATGTTCCAGAAATGTATGGAGCCTGGGCTAAGTCTATGTACACTATATGTAGATATCGCTATAAAATATAGTAACCGTTTTTTAATGTTAATTTTCTATAATTTTATTTCGTTTTAATGTAAATTCAAATTAACTTGGTCAAGGAGAGCAACACAACATAAATATGGTGGATCAGGAATTGTACGAAGTGTTATTTTGACAATGACATTTGATTGATGTATATTTACAAAAACATCACATGAATTCCGAAACTAATTGGGTATCGTTATTCACATTAATAAAATAGGACTACAGGATATTCTAATCAAATCGAGTCAAAATATTTTTATTTCACATAAACCTACATGGGCACTTATGAAACGTCAGAAGCTAGGTGCACGGTTCCAATTGGTCGTTTCCTATGGAGAAGAGCCGGCAAGAAACTCCACAGTTACTCTTTTAAAAATAATTGGCTTTTACAATGTATTCAAATCAGTGATAATAGATATGGGAGGACAGTGTAGGCCTGTCAAGTAGTACCAGGTAGTTAACAAAAAATAAATGGTCTACAAATCTAGTCTATTATGCCTACAACGTTCTCACATTCACAAAATACAAAATAATCTACTTATGTAAAATATTAATAAAAAAATAAAAACCTATTTATACGAAATAACATGTTTGCTATTACAACTGTAACAAGTCTGAATTAATATCCTGTCCACAAAGCCACTAATAAATAGTGATATCAAAATTGTAGGTTAATATTATGTCAAAAAACTACGTATAAAAAAATAAAAATAATCATCGGGTACATAATCATCAATCAAAATAATTTGGGAGCAGTTAATAGACATTTACATAGTTATGTCATTTATGAGTTACGAGTACCAGGGAAGCCACATGTGCAGAAGAAATTATTACCAAACTACCTTGTCTTCAACGTAGTCTTTAATCTTATAATATGCGTTTTTGATAAGTACACGTTTGATGTGGGTTTGAACTTTCCATCGCTAAGTTCTGTAACCGAATTTGGTAAGTTGTTATAAAAGCGGATACTGTTGATAACAAATGATTTGCTTGTTTTTGTTAATCTAAATTTGGGTATCACAATCTCATGTTTACTACGTGTATTTATATTATGGAAATCACTTCTTGTTTTGAAAAGACGTAAGTTTTTGCGAACATACCAAATACTTTCTAAGATATAAAGAGAAGGCAGAGATAGTACATTAATTTCTTTGAAGTTGTTTCTAAGGGAATCACGAGCACCCATTCTATAAATTGCGCGAATTGCCCTCTTTTGTAAAATAAAAATTGAATCTACATCAGCTGCTGCAAGAGCTCTAATGTAGGCTCTCCATTTCAATTTCGAATCTAGAATAATTCCTAGAAATACAGTTTCCGTAATAGCATCTAGTCTCAGAGACTGTATTTGTGTTTTTGATGGGGTACATTTGGTAATGAGAACTTAAGACATTTTGACTATCCAGCACATCTTATATTACCTATTCGAGCAGCTGGAGATTGATGTCAAACTATGCAAAACTCAAAGCATTTATTTCAAATAAACCAATTACAGGCACTTTTAATTTGTCAAGGGGTCGGTCGGTCAGTCAGAAAGATGAAGCTAGTTGCCCATTCCAAAGCGTAGTAGGTAGCTATGGAGAAGAACGGGCAAGAAACTCCAGGGACACTATTTTAAATTAACGTATTATGGTTACAAAATATTGTTTACATAATTCATTTTGAAATTATACATGTGAGGACGATGCAAAACGTAAAAGCGTCCGTAATAAAAAGATTAACAAAACAAAAAAAAAGCAATTCAAAAATTAAAATAAGCCGTGGCAGTTAAGAGATGACCAGTCTCTACTGACGACGCCCGTTCACGAACATGACGCTACCAATATGCTCTGGACTTCGATAATTCATAAGAGAGGAGTGAGTTGTGCAGTACCTACCTGACAACTGCAACTTATTGTTAAAGTAGTCTTCAGCTGGGAAGAAACCAACTATTTTAGTCCAACTGGGCAGTAACAATTTTTGAAACAAGTTTTATGTTATTTAGTTCCTATATGTTTTAGCGACATTGAGAGGATGAGAAATCAGTCATGAGAGGTATATAAATAAAATAACTTGATGGGACTTATGATTTTTTTTATTCATTTTCTTAATCATAAATATTCCATCCAGGAATGACGCCGGTTCTTCTATGCTCTCTTGTTACCGGGCCCAACGCAAATACCACACTATGGTCATGATGTGAGCACAGCAACCCAGACCCCATCCCAACTTGATCCTTCTCTTGCTATATATGTGTAATATGTTCGTCCTGAGCTATGTCGAGATTTTATACGGCCTCTGATTAAAAGAGGATCTAGTTGGGGTGGGGTTGCTTCTGCATTAGGTTCTTCCAGCAGGCTTAGCATGACGCTTTCTATTTCTAATCTACCGTAGAAAAGAAATCGCTTTTATACATTTCTCGCTAGAAAACTGTCAACTGTCTACACGGAAACGTCATTTTTGTCTCCTCTTCCGTCGACAAAACGCTTTATACGGTTTTCGTGCTAAGACTGCTGGTATAACTACAATAAATATGTAAGCCAACTGCCAAAGTCAAGGAAAGACGTCACGTCACGAAACATAAAACTGTCAAAGTCGTCAAACGTAACAAACACAAGTGTCATGGCTGCCCTAAAAATAGGGTTATCATATTAAAAATCTTCCCAAACCAATGATTATTACAAAAAAATAATTTGAAGAAGAGTACGAAAATGATTATTTTCGTACTCTTCTTCAAATAACTTTTTTTTGTATTTTTATGAAAATCCCCTATTTATCTATGTAGTGTACATAGTGCTAGGCCAAAATCAAACATCTCCTTTGACAGTTTCTTATAACCTTATGTGCTGGCGACTGTACATTCAAAAACGTATATAATTTTAATGTAAACATGTTTCACACCTCAAAATGCTAGTGAGCTACGTAACTACTATCGCAAGCAATTTTTCGACAGCGTCTGTGAAATTAGTGACTCATGGTACCGTTTTGTATGGTGATAGCTGAAAAACGTTAGTGACTAACGAATAGATTACGTTAGGTTTCTTACCTATCGAAATCAATAGTGTTCAAGGTACGAATTTTAATTATTTCTGTGACCGCTAGGGGCGCTGTACAATATTTCATACATATCATTTACGGAGACGTTAGCGAGTTTTAGCTGAGTAAACTCATGGTAGAGCTACAGGTGTGTGTGTTCGTATTATCTTTGAATGGACCAAATGCAAGCAATGTCTAACCAGCATTCGAGATGTTTAATCGTGTTAAATTCCCGTCCTAATATGGCAAAAAGACTGCTGTTTAATACAAAAGTGTAATACCTACCTGCATGGTCAAAATGCATGGAACAACAGTTTTTTTTATAAATAATCTTACTAAATTCGTGTATTGCATTCATGGGAATCGTTTGCGCGTCGATGTCCCCTTTCACCCCGTATATAATATAAAAAATAACATAAAACCCGATTTGTATACTGTTTTGATACGAACATACCTTAGGAATATACAGGGAGGCAGCAACGGCCTCAAACAGCAGTATTATTTTAATATTACATCAGTGTGAGAATGAGATGAATCTATACAGGGGGTATAGCTCCATCTCTTTCCCACTGTAAAGCAATATTAAAATAATACTGCTATTACCGTCAATTGCCTATTGTTAGTTTAAACGGCATCGTTATTTTTGTAAACTCTTCGTTCGTTGCAATGGAATGATCGCACAAACAACGCAACTGTAAATTGTAATCCTAGTTGGATTATTATTAGTTCATATAGCGTACCGTAAACTTCTGTACCTAAAGTCGAATTAATAATTCACTGGAGTAATCAGACATGTGTTAGCTGAAACTTTGTGTAAAGACTCTTACAAACAAGCGCGACACGCGACGCGACACAAAGGCACCGCTTGTAGTGCTACACGCGGTGCCTTTTATCGCGGCGCGTGTCGCGCCTGTTTGAAGGAGCCTTAATAAAATGGTAATATTTATTTATTGTAATGGTGATCTTTTAGATTAATAAATTTATATAAGTGTAAAATAAATATATTATAATAAGTGCAAAAGCCTAGAATACAATAAATATTACCATTTAACCATCACCAATAATTCGACTTTACTTGGTAAAGTTGTATATGTACAGATATTGAAAAAATGTTTATGTCAAACATATTCATATAGTAATTACCTATTCAATAAATACTCATTGACTAATTTACTTTCGTTGTCATCAGTATTCATTATAACTTCGTCAAATAGAAAAACCTAACCAAGGCTGGTCCTATTTTTGGAATAAACTGACACGTTGTCCTGTCCCCACGTCACGAACTCACGACACACACAAGTTGTCCAAGAGAATAACGTCACTATAGTGGGCGAGCATATAGCAATTTACCTCCTCATAAACATTAGTGACAGCAGCGTTGAATCAAATCCTCAGTCCAGAAGTCAGTACAATAAAGGAAAAAAATAGCTAAGAGTTCGACTGAAGGTGGATTACTCGTAATTTATGTTTTACAGAAGTTTACAACAGAATAACTTCTAATTTAGAAAACCTACGGGTTTCTAGCAAATTTGAGCTTTGTAGACTCCGACTGTGAGTGGATCTTAATCCAAGATGGCGGTACTGACAACTCGAAAATCAAGTGTAGGTGGTTATTTGACAGCCCTAAATGCAAATCATCGAATTGTAAATCCAAGGTTGGCAGCGACCTCAGTTGTAAGTAACGTACGTGATACTGACCCACAATGGCGATATTACCCTAGATTGAATAGTTTACGGCAGTAGCTCTAATGCCTTGGGGCATGCCGATCTAATCTCGAGGTAGAAACAAGAGCGTATTGTCGTTCTATGGAGGTAGTTTGATGGGAGGTGGTTTCTTAATCAATGACGTTATTGGACTAGATTGCTATCTAGTCCAATAATAGCACAGGTACAAAACGCAAACGGTCGGAAGAAAACGACATACAAAGAAAAGAGTCATTTGCAGATCACAAATTTATCAAAACCAATGCATAAACAGACCTCTTGGTAATGCAAGAGTCCTGGGTAGTGTGCCGATAACAGATGGGTATAACAATTTACGGGAAGTTCGACAATTGAACGCAGTTGTAACGCCTGCAACAGTGGATCATACATCAGTGTACCATTGTTCGGAACAGAGCGTCTATTGCTTCGCAAAATGCTGGTCCTAATAGAAAGATTGACTACCGCTAACAATAGACTATGAAAAGCGACGAAGTTATACTAGAAGAGTGTGTATATGAAGGAGGAAGTCGAGAACCGGAAAACGGAATGAAACGGAAAGCCACCACAGTGGGAAAGTGAACACTTAGGTACACAGAAACTTTATTCTAGTACCTATAGAAGAAAATAATATAGGTATTATCTTTACAATATTATGTCACAAAAGTCTATAGTTCCACATTAATACCGGAATTACGTAAGGTCAAGTTCATTGTGTTAAGTTATCATTATATTTTATTTATAAATACATCCACTATCGTACGTAACGTAATGGCAAAATAATATTCTTTTAGTAGCTTTATTATCAAAGCGAACCGTCTCATTACTTTCGAATTGAATTCATGTCATTCTAAGGTAAAGTTATGAGGATGTAAATATAGAGCAAACACTTGGACTTTAAAAAGTAAGATACGGTTTAGTTCTTTATTTTCTGCTAATATTTCTTACCATTTCTTTATTATTTTTAAAATTACTTTACATAATAAGTGCTTCATCAGTTTATGATCTACATACGCTTTACTCACATCACATTCTCTCGTAAGAAATGTCTAGACAAAACTGTGGTAATTGAAATTCCGGAATTACAACGGATAGGTTTTGAATTGGCGTTTCATTCTCTAAACCGCAGGTTTAGTAGAGCAACAAGTGTGATCGATACGATGTCGTCAACCTTCCGTGAAGCAGACGGTCATGTTTACCTTCAGGGCGTTCGCCTTTCCAAATGTCTGATGAAAAATGGAACCCGAAGGCCCAGAGTGTATTAAAAGTGTCAAAGGTTCCGTGTTTTGGGAGATTTTCCACCAAGTGTCATTTTTCTAGGGTTTGATTTAGATGTTTGCATGGAAAAGGTCGGGTTGTTTGTGTTCTTTTAGATAAATGGATTGCAAAATATACTTTTCATATTTTTGGACAGTTCAATACATTTTTTTCAGAATATAAAAAAGACACATAAAAGGTCTTGCTGTGAGTTCCGAATGAAATATTATTTTCGATCTCGTGCAGGATCAACTTTTTTCTAGCTCTTTTATGACATAAGTAATGTAATCTAACTGAAATTAATAAAAATAACAAACAAACAATATACTGAGGTACAGTTAAGCTGGTCCGAAAATCTGGCACGATGCCAGCGAATTATCTGCGTCCATCAGCAGGTCATCCCAAATGTTTCAGGTCAGTGACGGGCAAAAAGCTTATCGTCACCCACACCGACGATCATTCAGTTATGGAGACTAACTGGATTAATATACTAACGAGGTATCATAGGTAACTTTGTTTAAAACAATATTAATCCCAATTTCGAACAACTGTCCTGTGGAGTTTATAATTGGTGACTTTCCTTGTCGAATCGAATGAAGCAGGCAGTAACAAAAAAGAGGCTGAAAATGAGGGTAAATTCTTTTGCCATGTTTGATGGTTATGCCAATAATCGGAAACAATAGTTCATTAAAGAGGTCTGTGATAAGTAGTGACCATTGATGAGTTGATAATTTTGATAGTGATTCTTGGTTAGGTTTTGACTACTGTAGACTGGTTAATTCTATTATGATGACGGAAACAGCAGCGTTCGAATTCATCGATAGGAACAATACTTTGATACGGATTTATTTACATAACTAAATTACAAGATGATTATTAACATTAACTAAATTAAATGAAAACTAAGTTAAACCTAAAAAAGGCCATCGAGGAATTGTACCGAGGATCATCATCATCATCTGCCTGCCTTTTCCCAACTATGTTGGGGTCGGCTTCCAGTCTAACCGGATGCAGCTGAATACCAGTATTTTACATGGAGCGACTGCCTATCTGACCTCCACAACCCAGTTATTTGGTAATACGATACCCCTTGGTAAGACTGGTTGTCAGACTTTCGGGCTTCTGACGACCCGTAACGACCGTCAAAGATCCACGAATGACAGCCGGGACCAACGGCACGGAGGGGTCTTGGTATGTAAAGATGGTCACCCATCCACGGACCAATCGCGGCAAGTGTAGCTTGACCTGATCGATCGACCCGTGCGGCTGTTATTACTTAGCCACAAGCCCCCCTAGCATTGCACCGAGGATGCTGGCGGCATGTCCTCGCTGAATTGCAATGAACAATACTTTAGATCTCTTACAATAAATCGGATGGATCAAAAAACTACCTCTTAGCATTATGTTCGAAAATATGCACATGGCACATTGGTTTTTGCGAGTACATTATTGTTGTTTGACCTTGTCACTTGACTTTTAAGTCTAGATCCATTGTTAACTATTCATGTAGTTTATTTCCATTGATCTGTGACTAAAATAAATAGGTACACAGCACAGACGATACTGTTATGGATACGTAAAGATATAAATAGTCTTCAACTCTTCAATTGTTTTTTATTTCTTTATGCACCTTCCATCCAGCATTTGCTCATTTCGACCTTACCTAGGTATCTACCTATTACAATATTATTTTCTAGCTACACCAACACTGTATTTGACCTACGCAAAATATAGCTGCACAAACTAGTTCAGCGAAAGCTAGGCTTGGTTGATGAAATGGAAACATACGTGGTATCAGCCAAATAACTGCATCAAGAAACAGTAAATCGACTGTAATATTTTCCACGATAACCGCACTTATATGTTACAGCCATAAGAATGAAAATTGCATGGTAATAGGGGAATATAATAACATTAGCTATCTAGCATAATTAGGGGCGCTATGGAGTGTGTTATCTTAAAAACCATAACGGGTTGTGTTTAGCAGGAAACCAACCCTTTTCAAAGGTGGACGTGGGTGGACTCTTTACAAGAATTACCTTGACCATGAGTACATCATAGCCTTTGTTTTTCACTTGGTTAGATAATAAAGACACGTCCGAGCATAGGAAAACGTGGAGTAAACTCAAAGGTAGGTATAAAAAATGGTTTAGACTAAACCAAAAAAAAAAAATGGTCGATGGGGCCGAAAGGTTCTGGAGTGGCGACCGCGCACAGTGGGAAGCACAGAATCGGCGGAAGTGGCGGTACTTAGGGGTCCACGTCTTTCGGCTGAGATTATGATGATGAACGATAACCACTGCCATCAATTAAATGATACAAAAAAGTTAACAAGTTAAAAGTCGAACCAATGCTACTGCTGGGGAAAAGTGCGCTAGAAGTTGTGCAGACTTTGGGTGATATAAAATGAACGAGATAGGTAGGTAGGATTTCATACATACATACATAAACTCACGCCTTCTTCCCATGGGGGTAGGCAGAAACTATAGAACGCCACCTGCTACGCTCCTTACATAGGTCATATTCTATTATCTTATAAACTTGAGTAGTTAGCAAATAAGCCTTCAAAGAAGGAAGTAGGTATAAACTCAACGAGAAGCTGTAGTGGCGTATTATGTATACCTAAGTGCGAAAAGTTGCACCTCGTAATTATATAAGTACACATCTCTATTGGACCGAACAAATTTTTAACGCGTAATTTTATTTTAACCTTAAAAAACATATTTTTTTCATATCACGGATAGTCAATTATTACGATTGAGGCTGTCAAGTACAACCGTGCAGGCTCTTGGCGAAAACATTAATACACTTCATATTTCATGCAGAAAGCTTTACTCCGCTGCCTTGAAAAGTATTCGAGAAAATCGGAAAATTGACGTCTCAACTTAGCTTGGTATTTATTCACCGAAGGGTCTTTGGTAGTGAGCTAGACATCGTGTAAAGGTTTCAATTAGATGTGGGTAGTAGAGAGTAACTTATCATTATCTACTTAAATTCAATTACAGCTATAGCTATATGTAAGCGGGCACGCCATTTATGCCCGGAGGCTTTTATTTAGGTATTAATTTCTGTTTCCGTTTTGATTAAATTTCTGCTTGAGTATAGATTTTGTTTTTTTTGTTGTTGGCATAGTGGTGTGCTAGCTGACATATGCCTAATACTTTAATGTTTTAGCGTTGTGTAAATTATTTTTGCATACTATTGTATAGATTTTTTTTTCTCTAATTGAACAGAAAGCTCTGCTGCTGAGTAGTTTGTTGCGCCACTTTTTCTTCCCAGCTAAAGCACTAGGAAGTAGTGAAGGGGGACTGTCTTATGTAATTTTGACGTTCGAAAAGTGCTGATTCTCAGCCTAATTTGAATAAATGACTTTTGATTCATTCATTTACTGACAGTGAAGAGCAGTGGGGGCCCAGTGGTAATGGCCCCATGTTACCAGTGTAGGTCGTGGGGTCGAAACCCAGACATGCACACATGCTTTGCTTTGTGAAAATAATTTCATCACCACTGCACTCAAAACGGTGAAGGAAAACATCGTGAAGAAACAAGGCATGTCTTAGAAACAAAAAACTCGAAAACACGTGACATCTACGCCCACTCTCTCTCGAAGAAAGAAGACCTGTGTCCCAGCAGTGGGAAAATTACAGGCAGATTATGCTATTCACTGACAGAACGCACAGCTTAAACCACTGTCTCTAGAAGTATTACATTTTGCACAAGAGTTTCGTAAATACCGTAAGTGAGCACTAAAAAAGGAATTTGAAAATTCACCTCTTAAAGGAGTTACGAGGGCTGCACTAAAAGTATCGGGAATGGAATATTTCCACTGTTCCTGTCATATTGAAATCTTTTTAATTGAAAACTCCTTGGTTTTAAAAATTGAATACCATTTATTTATTTAAAAAAAGATTCTCGGTCTTGTCACAAGGTTTTGTCAAACTTATTTAGTCGTTGAGAAAATGGAATTGACTCGAGAAAATTCAAGAGCGTTGATTTATTATGATTTTCGAAGTGGTTTAACACAAAAACAGTGTGTTGACCGGATGATTTGGTGATGAAGCTCCATCCAAAACCACAATTTATCGCTGGTTTGCTGAATTTCAACGTGGACGTGTCCAGCTCAGTGATGATCCCCGTCAAGGTCGTCCAAAAACTGCAGTCACCCAAGAAAACGTTGATGCTGTGCGTAAGCTGATTGAGGAAGATCGACATGTGACATACTGCGAAATTCAGGCAACTTTAGATATTGGCATGAGTCAAATACAAATAATCTTGCATGAACAATTAGGTGTAAAAAAGTTGTTTTCCCGGTAGATACCGCATTCGCTCTGTGAAGAGCAAAAAGCGGCTCGCGTTACTTGGTGCGTCAGAACTCTCGAAAGATTCCACGCAGGATCCTCAAATGCTGTATACAACATCGTATCAGGTGACGAATCCTGGATATACGCGTACGAACCCGAAACAAAGAACCAGTCACGAGTTTGGGTGTTCGAAAATGAGTTAAAGCCAACAAAAATTGTTCGTTCACGAAGTGTTGCAAAAAAAATTGTGGCCACGTTTGTCTCCAAAACCGGCCATGTTACGACTATTCCTCTTGAGGGACAAAGAACGGTTAATGCAGAATGGTATACTAGCATTTGTTTGCCACAGGTCGTTTCCGAACTCCGTAAAGAGAACTGCAACCGCCGCATCATCCTCCATCACGACAATGCGAGTTCTCACACCGCGCACAGAACAAAAGAGTTTTTAGAGCAAGAAAACATAGAATTAAAAAACCATCCGCCGTACAGCCCCGACCTAAGCTCTAATGATTTCTATACTTTCCCTAAAATAAAGAATAAATTGCGTGGACAGATAATTTCACCACCTGAAGAAGCTGTGGACGCCTACAAACCGGCCATTTTGGAGACCCCAACTTCCGAATGGAATGGTTGCTTCAATGATTGGTTCCATTGTATGGAAAAATGTGTCAAATTTCGCGGAGAATACTTCGAAAAGCAATAAATACATTTTTAAATAGTAATTTTGTGTCACTTCCTTGATTCCCAAAATGTTCAGTGCCGCCCTCGTACATAGGAGATTAGGAGATGAAAGTTCGTGTGGAAATTCGTAATTTTGCCAATGGGAGTTCCCATCGGACGCACGGCTTGTATATTAATAACTTGCAAGTGCATCCCCACTGGGGACGTCCTTAATTATGGTAATTAGCCAGATCTCATAACAAGGCAACACATTGCTTTTTTTTAAAGACTCATTGAATTAAACAACTAAAAGTGAAAATGATACTTATAAAACAACAAGACACTAGCTTTCTTCGCTGCAATATAAATATTTAATACATACAATCGATTGAGTGAACCGCAAATGGTGGAGAATGCCTTGCCAAGGGGCTAACGCACAGCAGTAATCGTTGGCAAAAAGAACATTCAAATTGATAACTGGAAGGTTTGACTGAAACGAATTATTGGATAAGGTTCGCTCACTCTATTGTGTGAAAATCGATATTCAATAAATAGAGATAAATCATTTATTAGTGCACACAAAAGAAATAGCACAAAACACAAAAGAAGGAATATCGGAGGTACCTACCCAGGACGAATCATATTCCTATTGACTAAGCTTTACACAAAAGGAAGATTTCGGATCTTCGATGAAACGCGCGGATACTTGTGCAGTGCCTCTGGCAGGTCCTATGCGAAACAAAGAATTTCTCCTGACAATCTCGCAGTGCACGGAAACACGATCTTCGATCTCTTGCATAGTAGAGTGGAAATTAGGTACCCTGGATATGCAGTCTAGTAGTTTCTGGTTGCACTACTGAAGTCTATCGATGTTATCATCTGGAGATGTTTGAAAGAAAAAATCACGTAGCGTTGGAAAGCCTCCTACAAGGTGGAGGCTGGAATCCGCTGGATGTGGGGGGCACGGATCCGGTCGAAGTGGCGGTGCTTGGGAGAGGCCTATTTCCAGCAGTGGACGTCTTTCGGCTGAAATGATGATGATTATGAGAAAGACATAGAATCCTAGAAACACTAAAACTGATAAGAACGCAAGAAAATCACTCAAATAGCGCTTCTTGCTACTTGGCAGCAATTGCTAATGAGCCTTAAAGCTGTCTTCAGCAGTTAAATGGGTCATGAAAGATTAAAAAGCTTTAGATAAGGAATAATGGGGAAACATCACAGCTGGGTGCATTAAGATTGCGTCTACGGCGATACTTAAATGTACAGCTACACAAGGATATCTTGGCTCCTGAATTACATCGACATTGGGGTTGTTGGAAAACATTTGTGAAATTGTCACAGAAATTGTAATGATAAATGATTTTATTTCTGTAAGTAGGTTTGTACAAACACTTTTACACTTTAATCATGTTTAAAAAACTAGATTTCCGCGTTTGCTATATGACTACTCTGAGAAGAAAGGACGAAACAAACTCTGAGGTCACTGTCTCTCTTAAAGTCCAGACATGGTCTGATCATGTGAAGACCATATATGTAGATTGGTGTCTGAAATTACATGATGATTGGTGTCTTTTGAGGAAAGAACCACAGATTGAGTGGACTTGTCAGTAATCTTGCACCTCAACTCAGAACTTAAGTAGCTCAACGATTCGACGAACAATACCAAAGAAAGGAAACTTGGGTGGCCGCATAAATTACTCAAACTGCCAGACCAAGATTAAAACTAAATAAGAGAAAAACAAAAATAAAAACATAACAATGACCCATATAATGAGAAAACAAGATGGCGGCGATTGTTCCGATTTTGGCCACGCGCCAATAGAACCTTGTAGCGCTGTTTGTCTAGCATTTTTTTTTTTTTGGGTGGGAAATTATCAAATAACTTCTCCCGCTCTGGGCGGAGCACGAGGGCGTGTTAGACTCTTATTGACTAAACCCCACCTGTGTTCCTTCCGTTGCATGTGTGTTGCCGGAGGCCAAGGTATCCCTTTCGGTGTTTGTCTGGCCTAGCCTAGGCAGTCTGCCTCGCTACCACCTTGCGAACCGGGTATAGATAGACCTTTGATCATAACGAGGTATCACATTCTTCTGAATTTAACTGAGTAGGCTGATTTTTATAACGTCTGGCGTCTGATATTATTGCATTCTAAGAGGTGACACATCTTGACGCTGATGCAGTACGCATATTAGTATTTTGACGTAGGTTAGTTTTGGTGCTCATTCGATGTCACATATTCGCGCTGCCACTTGTAGTTCCACAAATGATCGATGACATATTTATTACAAGATGGAAATAAAAGATGTTTTTCTTTTACTTTATTTAAAAAATGGCCAAAATATTTGATCTAAAACAAGGTTTTTACTAGTCTATACCTGGTTTTAGTTTTGCTAGGTATCTAAACCACACAGTTATGAATATTATTTACACGAGCTAATGTCATTAAATTCTCACAGCAACATGGCAATAAAAATAACGATTTAAAAGCAAAGAAGATAACGTCATGCGTCACATCTACAGGTACACACGGCTACACATCAAGCTTTAAGTTTCCAGGGTATGCTGACCTCGCATTGTACGGAAATCCTATACAATGCGAGATCAGCTTATACTGGAAATTTCTAACTTGATGTGTAGCCTTTTGTACATATAATAAAATAGTAACGAAGCCAAAACTGTACATTGAATATTTTTGAAAAAGTAATTGCTAAGAGATATGGGAACGAGTCTGATGCCAAAAACATAGTTTGTAAAAATTTTGTCCGTTTGTCTGGTTTTTGAACATACATGTTCCGGATTGGCGCAAAACCGTATTTTTGGATGAAATTTAGAGGGTACTTTTAATCCCGGTAGTAGGTACGTTCCCGTGGGATATTTTCCGACGTCCACGCGGCTGAAGCCGCGCGTAAAAGCTAGTAAGTAATATAGTTGAAATGCTTATGTATGACATATCAAAATTCGTCTCATAATGTATGTGGCATGTGCGTATCAGGATACATATTATTTTTTAATTTGAATTGTAGATTGTTACGATTCTACTACGGGTCATTAGTTATTTTAACATTACGAGTATGTAAGTAACAGGTATAATGCTTACCTAATTAACCACGACGACTATTGACCACGACGTTATAAATTGGAATATTTCTGTACCTAATAAAAATATATTCTGGTATCTGATTAAACAATATTATTGTACAATCGCCAGCGCACCAAGTTACCACAAACTGTCAAATTTTCTTATTCGATTATGAACTTAACCATCAACATTTTAAAGTTTAAAGCATTTGGGGAAATTTGACAGTTTGTGGTAACTTGATGTACTGGCGACTGTACAATCAGTTTTAAATAACAGCGCACTTGGGAGTAAATGCTTTAATTTTTTGCGCGCTTTGAATCTCATCACATTCATTTGTTTATTTACTTGGTTTTTAATAGAGATCTTTCTGTTTGGGGCTGGGTAGTTTTATTTATAGCCTCATTATAATGTTTTTCTTTACGTGATAACGTCTCATTAATCCATGAACGCTGCACGCACGAAAAAGTGTCACGTTCCGCGTAAAAAGTGTCGAGTCGAGCGTGCAAGCGAGAGCGCGGAACTAGCGATAGAGAGGCATGGTCGGCCTAAGCGTTCGGCTTGTGACGCATCTCTCTCTCGTTATCACGTAAAAATATCGTCCGTAAACCGACTTTACAGACAACCATTTTTTTTTTTAATGCAACTTTCCGTCATCTACATATACATAATTATTATAAATTAAAGTCACTTTTCGTGTCTGTCTGTGTGAACGCGTTATTCTTCAAAACTACGCAACCGATTTTGTGCACGGAGCGTTAAAACATCAATATAAAATTTATATATATAATAAAGAAATTTCGATGTTTCGTCACGTCGTAAAAACCGTAATTATAAATAAAACAAAGTCGCTTTTCGTGACTGTCTGTGTGACCGCCTAGGCGCTGAGCAGACGATGGACAATTTTTCCGCGGACAATTTGTGCGCGACGATAGAACGTATGGAAATCTATATACAATAACACGGTGGACAAAACGACCATGCCGCTGCCGATGCTCCCGCCGGATTATGTCTCTCACGGTCATTCGCGGACAAAATGACCGCTGCCCGCGATCTCCTGAACTGCACAATGAATTTGGATGTGGTTTTCAGTTTCACCATCATTTAGTTAGAGAATTTATTTCGGAAAGTTCATGTGTAGGTATAATATATGAATATTTAACTTAGATTTAGCACATAAATCATGTTTTGACATGTGGCCATTGCACCCGTGCGAAGCAGGAGCCGGTCGCTAATCCATAATAAAGCCGTGATATTGGTTCGAAATTCTGCAACATAATTCGCTCACGCCATGAAACAAAATAAAACATTGAATCGTCTCGGGAATTGAATGAACAACTGAGAATCTCAACTTTGTCACACAACTGTTCAACTTATTATGACAAAAGTTGGAATTAACAATGTTTGTGCAGATAAAAGCTTTTTTAATACCGACGCAATGTAGGTAGATTACTATAGATTTGGTTAATTAGGTTTGAGAGAATTTAGATCATTCTAGGCTTTCATTCTTTAAAACTCGTTTGTAATAAAAAGGCGAGAACATTATTGACTACGAGTAACTTCAACTATCAAATAGTGTTGCTCCTTTATGAATAGGTACTGTTTATAATTTGGGTGTTCTTTGTATTATTTTAAATATTGATTACAATACATGACTAATTTTATGAATCCTAAACAAGAGGTAGGTAAGTAGGTAGTATATTGAATAAACATTTTAATATTGTTTCCAAATTCGATATAGCAACAGGTACAGTCAACACCTCATCAGGTTATAAGAAAATGGTGCCGATTCCCTTGTTCACAAACTAAACTAAATTTAAGTTCAGTGCATCTTTTTCTTTGTATTTCATTAAGAAGAGGACAGAAGATAAATTTTAGTTTAGTCCTGTCAAATTAATCAGCGCCTGTCACTACTCCATACAAGTTTAGACGTGATTAAAAACTTGCCTACTAAAATTACGTCAATTTACGTCAAGCGCTGATTAATTTGACAGGACTAAACTAAAATTTATCTTCTGTCCTTTTCTTAATGAAATAGAAAGAAAAAGATGCACTGAACTTAAATTTAGTTTAGTTTGTGAACAAGGGAACCTGCACCACTGTCGAATTATTTTAAACCTTAAAATGTTGATGGTTAAGTTCAAATTCTAATGAGAAAATTTGACAGTTTGTGGTAGCTTGATGTGCTGGCGACTGTACTACAGCAGCCGCTACCAAAAATAACAAAAAGACTATAAGCTAGTTATCGCTCAACGAGCCTAAAGAAGTTTTCACTTCAATGAAATAATGATTAACTAAAAAATTTTTTAAAACTGCACCGAATACATAAACGTTGCACGTGGTCAATTTAACTTCACTTACTGCTACTACAGCATGTCGGCGCGGCCATGTCGGTGACGCGACCGCATACGTTTTCCCCCTCAGTGCACTTAAATAAGATTTTACTTCGAAAAATTAGTTTTTAAATGTTGCCGTGTGTGGTTAATGTTGTTTTGTTGTTGTTTTTATATGTTTGTTATGTTGTTGTTGTTATGTTTGTTGTGTTGTTGTTGTTATGTGATGATGTTAATGTTGTGTTATGTTGTTTTGTTGTTTGTTTATGTTGTTATGTTGTTTTTGCATGTTTACCCAAATAGCAAGTAGTTTAGGTACTTATATACTTCAATACTAAAATTATCAATTTACCAAAACTATTAAATTAACATGAAAACTGAATAAAATATAACGGCAACTCAACGTGAATTCTACGAAAGAAAGAAATGATCAAAATATGTATGCAACTTTTAACAAAGACGCTGAAAGAGTTTCAATAATTAATATAAATTTTAAGCCTCTGAAGGATACTGACAAATAAATCTATGTTACAAAACATAGATTTATTTGTCAGTATAAGCCTTGCAAATATTGCAAAAACAATAATCAATACCTATACAACGCCCGATTGGTGGACAAAGACCTTTAAGTTATCAGTCTAATGATAAGCCTTGTACATCATTAATGAATGTCACATGTTCATATTTTACGAAATTGTAAACAAAGTTGTTTGCATAATTAACATGCCCATTGAATAATTAAAACCGGGAAGGGCTCGCGGTTCAATAATAAGCCGCATAGGTCAATTGAAGGTTAAGCTACCTTTATCGCGGTCGGTTCCTGGATGGGTGACCATCCATTACATATCGTGACCCCTCCGTGCCTCGGAAAGCAGTCCCAGCTGTCAATCGTAGATCTTTGATAGTCACGGGTATTCAGAAGCCCAAGTCTGAAAACCTGAAGTCTTACCAAGGGGTATCGTGTTACCCAGTAACTGGGTTGTGGAGGTCAGATAGGCAGTCCCTCCATGTAAAATACTGGTAATCATTCGCATTCGGTTAGACTGGTAGCCGACCCCAACATAGTTGGTTTAGGCTAGGCAGATAGCAGGAATAATTAAAACCACGTTCCCACCAAAACCACCTCCACACACGGGGTACTTTTACAAGTTGCTATAAAGCATGGGATACATGACATAGAAATTAATGCCGTCACAGACTTGCTTTTATGGCTCTACATAATTATGTATGATCTTTCTATATCAAGGTAAAGTCAGGGAAATGAATTGTTATTGTAAGCAAAATTACTACCAACTGAAATCATCCGTAATTCATCACAAATGTCATTCTTTGACAGCTGCTAAATAGCTATATGTGGTCCGATGACCTTGTGAAGGCCGCAAGAATCCGCTGGATTTGGGAAGCACAAAACCGGTCGCAGTGGCGGTGCTTGGGGAGGCCTATGTCCAGCAGTGGACGTCTTTCGGCTGAAATGATGAAATGGCTATATCACGGCTACTTGACGTAATTTGCTTAATAAGAATTCTTTTCCCTGACAGGTAGATACTTAATATATATATATATAAAATATAATAACAAAAATATAATATATATATATATATTTATATTATATTTTTGTTATCGCTCTATAGGTATTGTCCTAAAAAGTCAAAGCTATGTCTTCCTTTCTTTGTTTCCTGTCTATTATGATCTGTATTAAGTAAAAATAATGTGGATAAATTCTACATAAAAATAAATTTGTAATTAAAGGTGCAAGCAACAAATGAGTGGAGAAAGTAAAAGTGTAACACACCGGGAAACAGGTAGGTACCTACTTTCACACTTCAACTAGAACTAACAGTTTTTCTTTAAGTATTTGTTAGAAGCAATTACGTATATTTTAAAAAAATCAATGATTTTCGAATGAAATAACAGTTAAACAAGATCTTCACGTAAAATTATTGAATTACTAAGGACGGGAAAGCGAAAAGCTGTGGGGGACACCTTTGTCCAGCTGTAGGACAATACAGGTAAAAAAAAAACTAAAGACAAAGCATAACATTCTATCGAAGTATGTCATGTGCGCCTAAGATCCTTCATCAAACTAAACATTATTTAGAAACATGACAAAACGAACATTAATCAAAATAATTATCTCATAACTTAAGCTACAGGGTCAGTTTAGTGTTTATTTTTATTTTTACGACATTTAAATTTAAGGAGATAACTTTAGTACCACAAATTATATTGTTTACTCCAATGTTAGGTAACTTTTTGTCGTTGACGAAAGTTATTTCAAATGTAACTTGATATTTACACAAAATTAAACAATTTATTAAAGACAGACCACTAATTTGACCTCTCTGTTTGCATATCAGGTAGGTATCGTAATAATCAAAATATCTACTACTTAAGTCGCTGACAACACCTAAACCGCGGTCACTGTCAGATTGCATAGAAAGAAAGAGAAGCGCGATGACACAACGCTTGTAATTTATTGAAAAATTACAAGCGCTGTGTCATCGCGCAGTTATCTATTTACTCAAAATTGAGTTGAGTAATCAAAAATAAAAAACGACCAAGTTCTGCATGCAAATAAGACGTTCTTGTTAATTAAATACGTAACGTATGTCGATATTTAATACAGATATTTTGGATTAGAACTCAAGGTACGAGGTTAGTTTAACGTTAGTTTGTATCGAGTTTTTTTTTTTTTTAAACTTGTTTTGGTAACAACCAAGTTCTGGGAAATATGTTCAAAATTAACATATATTTTTCCGCTACCACAAACTACAGATTTGGCAATTTTTTTTCTTAAGAGATGCCAATTTTGGTCAATTGGGTCTTGTCAGCGCCTTAATCTGTGAACCTAGACATGGTACATGCCTTTACATCATAAATGTTGGTAAAACTTTGACTAATAGCAGTTTTTAAAACAGCGTTATTAATCGAAAATGATAAAGTTATTTAATTTAATAAAGTTGGGTGTTTGGTTAAGACGCTGACAACACCTAAACCGCGGTCACTGTCAAATTCCATAGAAAAGAAAGAGAAGCGCGATGACACAACGGTTGTAATTTATTGCAAAATATGAAGTAATTATCTATTTACTCAAAACTGAGTTCAGTAATGGAAAATAAAAAACAACCAAGTTTTGCATTCAAATAAGACGTTCTTGTTATTAATTAAATACGTAACGTATGTTGATATTTGATACAGATATTTTGGATTAGAACTCAAAGTAAGAGGTTAGTTTAACGTTAGTTTGTATCGAGATTTTGTTTTCAAAACGTGTTTTGGTAACAACCAAGTTCTGGGAAATATGTTCAAAATTAATATATATTTTTTCCGTTACCACAAACTATACAGATTTGACAATTTTTTTTCTTAAGCGAAGCCTATTTTGGTCAATTAGGTCTTGTCAGCGCCTTAAGCCATTGGGAGACTATAATACACTCAGCGTCACAAAAATCGCACCTCTTCGAAAATAAGTTTCAAGCATGTCCCGCCAGCAACGAATACATTAAACCCAATTAATATTGCTATCAATTGAAAGTATGTTTAACGACCTTTAAATTAACAACAGTTAGAATTCCTAAACACAACAGATCTCATTAGCACGTAACTTTAAAAAAAATGTTGTCAAAATACGCATTACAACGGCCACTAATTGCACCTCCCTACAAGGGTATAAAACGGGCGACCCAGGTTAAATGTGGGTCATCCGCTATTCAACCAGTGAACCAAAAAAATTCAACAAGTCAACACACGTGAACAGTTACAGCAAGAAAAATACCCCAGAAGATGGATACCACTGCAGATGAAGCCGCTCAAGTCATTGCACTACTGCAATCAGGGATGCGGCAATGTGATATTGCTCGGTAACTAAACTTGAGTCGTTTTTCCGTTCGACGAGTGGTTCAACGCTTCCAAGAGACTGGTGGCTATATCCGAAGATGTGGATCTGTAAGACAACGGTGCACATCCGAAAGAGACGATCGCTTCATTGTTTCGACGTCTTTTCGTAATCGGTTCTCCAATGCTGTTGAGCTGCAACAACAACTGCGATCAGCTCGCAGAACTTCTGTAAGCGTCTCCACAGTTAGAAGAAGAATGCGGGAGAAGAACATTGCAGCTCACAGGGCTGCTACAGGGCCAAAATTGACTGCACAGCATAGGAGAGACCGGTTGCAATTTGCCCGTGAACATGTGGATTGGACAATAGACCAATGGAGGGTTGTGCTCTTCTCGGATGAGACGAGGGTGTGTCTTTTCTGCAACGACAGGCGTCGAAGAGTGTACAGGAGGCAAGGGGAACGATTCGCACAAGCCTGTATTCAAGAGACAGTGGAATACGGGGGTGGCTCGTGCATGTTCTGGGGCGGCATGTCAATCGACAGCAAAACGAACCTCGTGTGTGTTTCTCGGACTGGAAGTGCTCGCGGGCAAGGGTCGCTGACTACTCCTCGGTACATAACAGAGATCTTAGAGGAGCAGGTTGTCCCTTATGCTGGTTTTGTTGGCAGTGGGTTCACGTTAATGCACGATAACGCCCGCTGTCACACCGCTTTAATTGTAAGAGACTACCTGCAAGAAGTTGGGATCCCTGTTATGCGCTGGCTGGCGCGAAGTCTAGACCTGAACCCTATTGAGCACCTTTGGGATGAACTGAAACGGCGAGTACGGGCACGTGATCCTGCCCCTACCACTCTACAAGATCTCCAAGATGCCGTCGTTGCAGAATGGAACAACATTCCTCAAGAGACTGTTGTCACATTAATTAGGTCCATGAGAGAACTCATGGAAGCAGTCATCAGGGCTAGGGGGGTAACACTAGGTTTTAAGGACTTTGTTGTAATTTTTACTGATAAAATAAAATTTAACTTTTTAATCATTTGCATTAGCTTGCTTTCTTTTATTCCCTGGTAAACAAAAAAAACAAATCCATTGATTTATTCTGAAATTTAAATAAATTGCCTTTCCAATGACACCTTATAGTCATATGTCTACCATTGATTAATAGGGTCAAAATGACATTAAAAGGAATTCTTATAGAGGTGCGATTTTTGTGACGCCGAGTGTATAAGCTTGAGTAAAAATATATATTTTTTTTAACTACAACAGGAAAGCTCTTGGCCTTCATCTCACCTAATGGTAAGTAATGGTCAGGCCCAAGGTGGAAGCGAGCTTAAACAGGAATAGGTAGGTATATCCTCCAGGTGGTGCGAGGACTAAAACACGGTAACTGATAATAGTGGACTGGAATCCTCAACCACAGAGGAACTGGCTATCTTACCTGTAACTGCCGAAACACAAAACGCTGTTAAAATTTTTGTTATGGCGACAGACTTGAAAAGATGGTCGTAGCTAACTAGGCGGACTTGAAACAAGCTCTATCACCAACCAAACAGAGTAGAAAATTTTGCCCACACCGGGTCTGAGACAGATGGTCGTACAACTAGACCACAGAGGCGGTTTCTTTTAATCCATCACTTCTCCATTTAAACATCGTTTGGCCACACAATACACACTTGACTGTACTTAAACTACAGCATATTAAAAAATTTTTAGCACAGCGCAGACGAAATAAAAATATTGACTGTTCGAGTTTTATGTTTAGACTACTTTTATATTGTAACAACTGATGATCACATAACGCAAACAAACAATAGGGCAATGAAGCAATAACTGCACCTGTCTCATTCATCTGAGATCAGACATTACACAAGGATGTCCCTAGTACTTCCTAGCCGGATTTCAGAAGCACGAAATCTCATTGATTTATATGAGCTGGCCACAACAAACATCCGGAATTTAGACCTGTGGGAGCACCCCGCTCAGGTGCGGAATATTGAGCAAATTCCGGATAAATACATCGGATAGTTGGACCTGCTACATTTTGTGGTGACAATTAGGAAATCGAATGGTTTGGTGGCTTTTACTGGGTCGTCTAAAATTTGATAAAATTAATAAACTTGCCTGTCGCAGAACTCGCAGTCTCTATGAGGAAAATAGGTTTTAAAATAAAGTTTAAGTATTTTTGCTTAAACGATCGATACAGATCGATTTACAGCTAGGTATGCAATTTATTGTTTACATCCAATTTGTAATATAAAAATCTATATAAAATAATACTTACTTGTATTTAGTAAAAACTCACAACACTAAAATTTAAAACAAAACAGCACCTCGCAATCAATCGAAACCAGCTTTCATAAAACAGGAGAGAAAATCCAATATATAATTTTACTCGGTGTGTTTATTACAGAAAGCGCGGGAATGCGCGCGCAGCGTTGTTGGGAAAGGCGGGTTTTCCTCACGCTCGCTCAGTCAAGACTAACGTATCGTTCATTCTGCCTCTCGCAGAGAACAGCTACAATACAAATTGAAACCGATTGGAAAACTCGAGGGAAATGCTCGCCCGCCAACAACAAGATTGAAAACTATTATATTTCTTATTACGCTTAAACTGTTTTGACTGAGTTGTTTGTTGTGGTTAGTGTTGTTAATACTATTGTTTTCTTAAGCTATTTTGTAAATAAGTCACAGAAAGTTTGCTGTAAATACATTTTACTGTCCGCAGTAAAATGTGTTTACTTACAGCAAACTTTATTAACACGCAAACGAAAGTTCGGGTAGGTACTTTCGGTGAACGTAGCAAAAAAAAAAGCTGTTGTGGCGAACCACTACGAATCTCACTGTTAGAAAGGCCAACACAATTTTGGTCTAGAGCAGTTAGTCGATGGTTCAAGGAAGACTTGAGGATTTTAATCTGAATGTAAAACTTATCTTATTAATATTGCTACCTATAACTCTGTGTCAAAATCTAACAAGATTATTATGCCGTGTTTGTGTAAATACGTACATACGAGTATATTCTTCGGCTATCGCTTGGATACTGTGCTGTGATACAAATAAACATCTATTACTCGTACAACTGGGTCTAGTTTCATTCAAATAAACTGGGCGCCTTTTCATTATTTTGTTTTTTTTTTGGGTGAGAATTTATCAAATAACTTCTTCCGCTCTGGGCGGAGCGGGAGGGTGTGTCAGACTCTTACTGACTAAAACCCACCTGTATTCATTCCGTTGCCTGTGTTGCCAGGGTCCTTGGTAACCCTTTTGAACTTCCACGCGACCCGCCGAGGCATCGGCCCTAGTGGACCCCTACACTTGTGCTGACATCTCTTTGAGGCGCGCGTGGAACACAACGTGAAGTCGACCCGGGCCTGCGGACGGCAAGCTACCCATTGCTCACCGTCCGCAAGCCCGCGCCTACGGTGGCCGGAAATCCGCCCGGGATTCCCGACGCCCAAGGCGTGTCCTGCGGCAGCTAGGGGCGAGAGGGCACGAAAATTGCCTTTCCCTCAACCGTCCCGCCTCCTCCTTCTCGAGCATTACTGCTTCGCAGAAGGAAGTGACGGCTGCCCATGGCTTCTCCATACCATTGCCTGAACTAGGGCCAGACGCGAATGATCTCTGCCACCGATCGCCTCCACGAGGACTCGGCGGTGCTCTGCCCAAGCCGGGCTGATCTCCACCGTATGCTCCACCGTGTCCTCCGGGCGATTCACACAGTGGTGACACCCGGGCGTTTCCTCCCGCCTTATCCGACACAGGAACCTCCCGAAGCTGCCGTGTCCGGTGAGGACCTGCGTCAGGCGGAATGTGAGGACGCCGTGGCGCCTCCCTAGCCACTCCTCAAAGAGAGCACTTATCGCCGCAATTGTGGCGTGCCCAGCACTGGGTTGCGACAATCGCACTCTCCATGTCGCCATGAGATCCCGCCGGAGCTCTGTCTGCTGTGCCGCGATTTCTCGCGGCAGCGGAGTTACGCATTTGACTTTGGGCAGGAGCCACTTCAAGGCAGCCCCAGCCCGCTCCAGTTTGGGAGCCAAACGTCGGAAATGCTCTACGAAGTTCCACCGGCTGTCGAGGACGAGTCCCAGGTACTTCATCGTCGACTCGACGCCGATGTGAACCCCTCCTACCGTTATTTGTTATCCCGACGGTGGCGCGTTCCGAGGACCATAAAAACACATGGCCTCGAACTTGTGCAGGGCCACCCCAGGGTCCCAATTGCCGGATCCTTTCGACGATTGTCGCAACCCCGCGTGTCGTTAAATCGGCCGCCACGCCGCCTGGTGCGACCTCCCTTGCGCCAGAACCAACGTGTCGTCAGCGTAGCATACTACGCTGACGCCGCTAGGGATGGGAGAGGTCGGCGTTCAGCACCCAGTCGTATCCAATGGCCCACAGATGCGGCCCCAGGACCGATCCCTGTGGGACACCACGACATCTCTTGCCGGTTCCACAGTCCCTGGTAACCGGTATACCGGATAGGCCTCGGCCACACGACAGAGGTAGGTCGGCATCCGGTGGTACCGGAGTGCCTCCCTGATGCAACTCCAGGCCAATGCCTTCAATACCCTGCTATTGAAGGCATTGGCGATGTCTAGAGACACCGCCAAGACGACCCCACCTTGGGCAACAGCATTCCCCGTCGTGAGGGCCCACACACGCATGATGGCGTCCACCGTAGAGTGCCCCCTGCGGAAACCAAACTGGCTCTCTGCCGAATCTGGCCCCACTCGCATCAACCGCCCGATGAGGCAGTCTGCAATGACTCTTTCAAAGAGCTTGCCCACCTCGTCGAGCAGCACGATGGGCCGATATGCGGACTGAGTTCGCAGGGCGCCCCTGCTTTTTTATGAGGACCAGTTTCCTCGTCTTCCAACAAAGCGGGAACTGGCCCGTCTCCAAGCATGCGCTTAGGAGCCCCTTAGTCAAGGCCCGAGAGCCTCCAAGGCCAGGACCCAGGCTTTCCTAAGTAAGCCGACGGGTCCTGGGTCGGTATTTTTGGCATTCAGCCTGCGTACCGCCACTCTCATATCTTCCTCGGTCATCATACCTCGGGAGCATCGTCGTCGTCATCGTCGGCGTTGTGGTCCGCATCGGGCACCGCAGTAGGCGGGGAGGTGTGTTCCCCTCGCGAAGAGACCACGTCCTCTACAAGCTAGGGCCGGAGACTCTGCGTCAGCGGCGTCATGGGCGGAGTTTATCCCGCACCACTTTGTATGGGCGTCCCCAAGGTTCCCTGTTAAGAGTCCTCAGCGACTCCTCGCGGGCCAGTCCCCTAGCCCGCAGGATCAGCGCCCCTTTGTAGTCCTTACGCATCCGGAGGTCGAATACGGATGGTCACCCATACACGGACCAACCGCGTCAAGCGTAGCTTAACCTGATCGATCGACCCGTGCGGTTGTTATTACTTAGCCACAAGCCCCTGGTGGACAGCTGCACGCCATGACTGAAAAAGAAGGCTGGCACTCTGTGCTATAGGGGGACCCTCAGCACAGCGCTGATTTTCAGTAGTCATCCGATGAAGGTGTTTGCAGAGTTGGGTAATTCGATGATCATCATCTATCAGTGAGAAAGAGTTTTAGTAGTAATACATACAGCTTAATCTTCTGAAAATTTTACTAGGCACGTGAATTTTCCGTTTCCTTCATTCGTGTTACTATAATAGAACGGATCAATATTTACTTGATCTTGGCCATACCTAGCTACGTATGACATAATAACTGACAGTGTGGTTACAATTTTACTGTTTGCTCTTTTCATTAACTGACGGCGGTGTTTGTAATACGGATATGCTCGTAAAGATCCGCGATTGTTTAATTTGCCATTAAGGATCGGGTAAACGCCATTGTCCTTGGATATACAAATGCGCGTCGCGCTCACGCCTCCCGTCGCCGTTCGGTTTCATAGGGAATATTTATTTTTAGTAACGAATATATGAAAATATTATAGATACTTAATAAAATAGTCTGTTCATAAGTTCACACAAAAAACAAAGAACATGAAAATATCTTAAGTAGTTTGAAAGTAATATCGTTTTTATGCTTTGGGTAAACATTACTTCCTGAATTTATTTCATAAAGTATTTTACTACAATACTTAAATATTCACATACCTATAGAATTGATGCAAGTAGCGTTCTAGTTTAAAAGATATTTTGCATGACTTACTTGCATTATATGAAGGCGTAATAACAGATTTAAGAGTCACTAAAATCATATATCTGCGCCTTAAATGGAAGTGCGAACATTTTAGTAGCGTATGTTATTCAAGTCTTCTGACGTAACTAAAAAGGTACCAAGTCCAGTACCAAGCCCTAGAGATTAAGGTGATATATACATAATATACATAACATACATAATCAGCCTATAATGTTCCCACTGCTGGGACACAGGCCACCTCTCTGTGAGAGGGAGTGGGCCGTAATACACCACGCGGGCCCAGTGCGGGTTGGTAGTCACATGTCTTCGAATTTTTGGTTCTAGGACATGCCGGTTTCCTCACGATGTTTTCCTTCACCGTTTAGAGAGCAGTGGTGATGAAATAATTTACACAAAGTAAAGCGCCTGTCCGGGTTCGAACCTACGACCTACAACTCATAAGTCGCGGCCGTTACCACTGGGCCACCACTGCTCTTTGCTCAGGTGATATATAAAACGTACCTAATACTTACGTTTTTCGGTTCCAACTAGGGAATGCAATACCGGGATACCGGGATCTCGAAATACCGGGATCCCGCGTGGATTATGCGGTACTAATCCCGATCGAAAATTGAGCGGGATCCCGCGGGATTGGCGGGATTCTGGAGAAATTAAGTTTATCGTGTTAATCAGCTAGTGACCGCGTGCGAACCGTGAAGTGCGCGGAGCGCGGGGTAAGAACTTGCAACTTATTTCAAAATTAATGATGTACTTACTGTAATATTATGTAATAAACTAGTTTTTTTTTTTTAAATATTGTTCCTGAATTATATCAACATACACATTTAACAAGATATTATTTAATATTATGTTGATTTAAAAGTGTCTGTGGATTTTCTTGCCCGTTCTTCTCCATAGGTACCTACTAGGTACGCTTTGGTATGAGCAACTAGCTTCATCGGTCTGACTGACCGACCCCTTGACAATTCCAAAGTGCCTGTAATTGGTTTATTTGAAATAGATGCTTTGAGTTTGAGTTTGTTACTATGATGCAACGCAACGCATTACGGCTCGCGCAGAACGTCATTTTTGTCTATTCTTGCGTAGACAAAACGGTGCTCGTGCTAAGTCTGCAACACAAATTGAGCTAACTTCTTTAGGCAGTTTTAGAAATGCATGTATTCTAGCAGATGCTCGTGTTTGCCAAATTGAGCAACAGTGCGAGCGGAGGCAGTGAGGCAACTACGGAGCACTTTGCGAAGAAAATTACTTATATTTTGTGTGAAAACTGGAAATATATTTAATAATGACAATTATATTGGAAATGGACGGTCGAAGTTAATGATAAACAAGCGTGACTAAACGTAAGTACGATTGCGTTTCGTTGCGACAAAAGGACTATTCGTAAAATATTACACATTCGTATTGAACACTTGATCCCGGAAGAATAAATTTAATTCCATTTACGTCAAAGTTTCGAATAAATATTTACTTAATTCAATGTTTTTGAAGTATGAGTGTATAATGTACAATAGAACGAAAATATGAGACTCCTACATAAGAACAATAAAAACTGGTATAGTTAAACATAAGCAAGTATAAATCTATAAATGTATTATCCCCATATTGAAAAGACATCTACATATCTAATAACTGTATAAATAAGTTAGGTTGGGTCAACAGAAATCAGAACTTATGAAGATGCTGAACGTCTCCAGCATGATCTGGACAGATTCCAAGAGTATTGTGCGACCAACCGCTTGGATCTAAATGTCTCGAAATGTTATATTTGTCGGAAATACGTTAGTTAGTCACTCGATTGACTAATCGGGACGCCATCGCCAGCGCGACCAAGCGGCGCTCGTCAGAGTCTAGAAAATAACGCTCGACCCGAGAAGGACAGTCTGTCGGTGGCGGTCAAGAAGTGAACACGTTTAGAAACTGTCGCGCGTTCCGTATAGTTGTGTCGTGTACCTATAGTGTGTGAATAGCCAGTGTGATTATTTGATCGTAAATTATAATTTCATTTAAACTGCAAACGGTTTCTCTGTTGTGCAATAACCAACACTTCCCATTGTACGCCCACAGTAGTTAAAATATAGCGGATGATAACGAGAGAGACCTACCTTCTCCGTCATATTTATATTTTATTTATTTATAAAGACAACTGGATCCAATTACACTCCAAAAAATACTTACAATTCTAGATGGTAGTAATCAATTCAACTTATTTGCTATGTTAGTACTTAAATTCAAATACTGACAAGGTGGTGTTTATAAGATGCCTCATTATGGGGCTTTCTTCAGGCCCATCAGCAATAACTTTCAGGAGGCTGTTGCTACTGTCCCGCAATCTGCTGAGAAGAGATGCATTCTTTTTCCGCACTGCAGCTGAGAAGCTCTCTCTGACTCGAGCAAACATTGCAGATGCACTGCAATAACGTGGCAGTCGCAACAGCGCCCTAAAAGCGTTATACATGTACCTTCACTCGTAAACATAAACCTATTCTTTACGATTACAAACTAGCCAGCTCAACTTCAATAGTCAGAGTTAATACGATTATAGACAGGGCTCGAAACTTCTTTTTGACACACACGTCGATAATATTATTAAATAAGCTTCTAAGGCACTAGGTGTCAGTTTGAGGATATCGGCCGATTTTAAAAATATCAAAACACCCAAAATTTTTTATTGTGCTTTAGTGCGCAGTCATCTCGAATACTGATCACCAGCATGGAATCCTATTTATAATACGTACCTAAATCAATCGGTAATCAAAATAATGTTTTAAGGTACATTCGGCTTAGATCCAAAACCTATTTGCCTAATTATTACAGCCGCTGCAGGAAATTTCACATTCTTCCACTAATTGAGCGCAGAAAAGTTGCCGACATGGTATTCTTGTTCAATTTGGCAAATGGTTCGACCGACTGTTCTGAATTCATGAGCAAAATTGGTCTGCGTTTTCCATCACTTTAAGGAATCATCAACCACTGCATGTTCCCTCTGTGCGGATATATCGACAAAAATATTATATGGTAAGAGCTAGCAGGGCATACAATTCGATGTGTCAGAGTGTTGATGATCTTGATTTATTCGCCACCAGTGTTCCTAAACAAAAAAAAATACTGTGTAAAAACTTCTTTGAAGATCACTAAAACCTGTTCACTCTTTTCTTGATTATCTCCGAGTGCTTACTTGTTCTTACTTTCTCTTGCCCGTTTAATGTTTCTTGTGCTACCCTCATATTGCCAGTGAAAACTTTTACGAGTAATTGGCCTTCTTTCACTGTCAACTATCAGTATCCTAGCTGTAAGTTTTCTTAACAAATAAAATAAAATAAAACAGTCCAGTTCACGGGCCCTATAATACCGTCTCTCCGCACAGTAAAGTCCACAGACATAAAATTTAGCACGTCTACAGACAGGCGCGGCGTAGATACCTACAGGCAGCAATTTCAAGAGTGCAACGTACCAAGGCAGGGTAATGTCCTTTCCCACCTGGAACCGAGAGGGTAGGCAGAGGGGTGAACAAAACAAAGATCAACATTCTTATGATACCGTTGATATTTGCATAACATTTCGGACTTTTGAGTGACGTATTTCTACACAGCGAGTATTTTTGTTTAGCGAGGATTGAGGACAAACGTCCCAGCAGTGGGACATTATAGGCTGATTATGTAAGTGTTTCTTTTGATTCAACCACGCTGTTCATTTTCTTTAAAAACGATTCCTTTTTCAAAAACAATGGACAAAAAGATACGATGCCTACTGTTCGACTTTAAGTAACATAAGAGACTTCTCTGTTACTTAAAGTCGAACAGGAGGAACATTTTTCGCTTACATTGAACTTCTAGTGCTTAATGTGACTTCTGTATAACTTTACGTAGAGTAAGAGAACTTAATACCACTTCCGTACCCTTTATTTGTATCTGTATTTGTAACTAAAAGTCTAAAAGAGTCAAAAATACTTGGAAACATCAAAGTAGGACTGGTGGAAATAAAAAAAACTTGTTGAGAGAATATCATAATCTTTTAAACTACTCTTTGTTGAGGATCAAAAATACAAGAAAACGTGATTGTGAGTGATAGTAGTACTACAAGTAGCCAAGCGGGATCGTTCTTCGAAAATGTGGAACTGGGTTCTGTACATGAATTTTCAAAAAAATTGTGTGAAAATGTGCACAATTTATTGCATGTTCCAGATGAAGTGGAAAAGTTTGAGCCTTAAAAGTTTTTAGTGGCTCAAACTTTTCTCTACAAACTTTTAATTTGAGAACAAATTGTACAAAATCTAAAATATGCTGAGGAAGGCTAATAAAACTCTTTCACAATTAGAAAAACAAATAACTGAGGAAGCGATGCTTGATTTGAAGACTAATTTAAATAAAAAATCATAGTATGGGCCACTATACTATGACTATTTGTATAAATTAGAAAAAAAAAAAAAAAAAAAAAAAAAAAAAAAAAAAAAATAATAATTAAAATCGTTTATTTTCAGGCGTCAAAGGCCCCATAGCTTATTAGTATTACCAAACAAAACGCTTAAAAACTATGTTAGTAGTGTAGGAGACAACACACAAAAGTAGCAACAGGCACACATGAGTACAAAATTAAAAAAAAAATAAAAAAAAACAGATTCAGCTACACAGAGGAAGATTTATCAAGACCCATGTCCGACATGTAGCTTGATAAACCTATCCATTGTAAGCCCCTCTAACCTGTCAGCAAAAACCTTCTGAATGCTATTGCTGCTTCCCCTTACTCTACGCAACACTGATGCCACTTTTTTGCGCATGATCGCGAAATAATCATCAGTGTGCGCGTCAGCGAATCCCTGACGCACTACAGTGAGGCGGAAGCCTCAACAGCGCCCTGAAGGCATTGTTGTATTGCATTGCGCAGTGCACTGTCTGCTTTTTGGGTATGATTAGCCTACAGACTGCTGGTGTAAAATATTTGACAAAACGCCTTAAAAAGTGTTATTTTAACCGGTACTGAACAACCAGCAAACCTGTTTGCCAACATGTTTCCCCTCACAGCCAGCGCCCTGCGCTCTCCTTCCATATCGAAGTCATCTTTAAGATCCTCCGTAACAATATGGCCCAAGTATTTGAAATGTGCTACCCTCTGCAAAGGTGAGCCGTTTAGTTCCACGGGAGGGACATTTGAGGGACTTTTATTTCTTCCTCTAAACACCAACAGCTCACTCTTAGCAGGATTATATTTTAGCCCATGCTGCGCGGCGTATCTTTCACAAATGGTGAGTAATTTCCTAATTCCATCGATTGTGGGGCTCAGCAGCACCATATCGTCTGCGTAACTTAAGTTATTTAAACTAACTCAGTCTATATGGCACCCGACATGAGTGCTGCTGAGCTCCACAAGCAAATTGTTAACATAAATGTTAAACAATCTCGGGGAAGTAAGCCCTCCCTGCCTAACACCACATTCGAGTTTGTACGGGTCCGACAGTGCATTGGACCATTTCACAAAGTTCCTCTGCTTATCATACCAGATAGATAATATTGACACCAATGCAGCAGGAACTCCCGCTTCCCGAAGCTTCTCCCATAAAACCTTATATGAAACCAGGTCGAAAGCTTTGGAAAGGTCCAGGAAACAAGCATACACTGGTGTTTTTCTGTCCGTATAATATTTGACAGTGTGCTTTAACGCAAGTATTGCACTCTCAGTAGACAGCCCCGCACGAAAACCAAACTGTGTGTCGTGTAGTTTTGTATATCTACAGAGGTGCGTGTCAAGCACACTATCAAATACTTTGGCTATCACAGTTGCCAATGAGATTGGCCTATAATTCCCTTTGTCTGTTATGTCACCTGTCCGATTTTTTACAATAGGTACAACCAATGTATCCAGCATCTCCTGTGGTAGGTAAGAATGCCCCACGCATAGATTAAAAAACATAGTCAACACTCTTGGCAAGTGCCCACCAGCATTTTGAAGATGCTCAATGCCGAGTCCATCATTACCAGGCGATTTTCCCCGCTTCATATATTTAATTACTGTTTTGATTTCTGAACACGTAAATCTAAGGGGTTTTCCTGATTGATATGACTCGGCATCGTTCACCCTCACCACAGATTCAAGAGGTGAGCTCACAATAAATTGTTCCTTAAATATATTAGCTATGCCAGTATGGTCGCTCTCGCCCTCCATGCTAACTGGTAAGCTTGGAGATATGTTGAGCTTTTTAGTACCTTTCCAGAAGGATGCGAAACATTTCTTAGAATGGAGCGAAGCAAATATATCCATTTCTATTTTGCCTTGGTTCTTAATAACCCATTTCAATTTTGATTTAAATACCTTACGAGTCGACATAATATCCTCATAGATAGGCCCACTACTGGGTTTCCCATACCAAAGCCACAATTTAAACTTAGCCCTTGCTTGAGTATGAAATTCCTTGACATGCTTATTCCAGCCTTTTATACCTTTCTTTTTAATAATGCCTTTAGAGACTCTGTTTACACTCGCTGCTTCACTTAATATTGATACTATGTCTTTATACATCGAATCTAACAATGCCCTATGGTGGGGATTATCACAAAAAATATCAGCACATAGTTCAAAATCCTCCGGGAAATCTAAACTTTTTAACTTGTTATTACACATAGACGAGTATCCTCCTATTTCATCAAGACTTCTTTCTCCCCATCGAACACCGCTCAGCGTTGACTTAATTACACATGTTTTTAATCTGATAACATTTACATCACATTCTATTTTCAAGGGAAAGTGATCTGAACAACACGTATCGTAAATAACCTCAATGTTTACAATTGTTTTTCCCACCGCCTGTGTAACAAGACAGTGGTCTAGCCAACGCTTACACCCACCCGTGTGAGTCACTGATGTACGTGTACGTTTGCGATAGTATGCCTAAATAATCTAAGTCCGCACATGACAATTCCTGCTCACTACAAAAACTAATAAGTTCATTACAAAATGACTCACCCGGGTGCGCGTTGAAATCTCCCAGCACATACACTGATTCGGCATTATTATTTAGTATAATAGAATACATTTCACTAAGACGTTCCGTAAAAAATGGCAGATTCTCGCGACAGTCCGTCGGGGTATACATATTTATAACCAAAAAGCACCTGTTGTTCACTACTACATTCGCTGCACAAATACGGTCACTGACACTTTGAACTACGCTCACATAGTTAAACGCAGTTTTACGCCATAGTATGGCAAGCCCTCCGTATGGTCTCCCTTTACACATGCCAGCTGAAATGTCCACTGAAGACTTACCTGTGTAACTGAATTCCTGATCAACAGTATCAATAAAGGCTAGATCATGTGGATAGAACCACGTTTCTTGTAACAAAACAATATCAGCTGTTTTGCACAGTGAACGCACACAGTTCACCGACCTTTTAACATTTTTGCAATTTAATGTTATTACGTTCATGAAACAAACATCAACATAATTGAGCATAATTTTTATTATTTATCATTTTACCTTGTCTTTGTCTAACGAATATTATCAAATTTTTTATCGATATCACTACTTTTTTGAGTTTCATTGATAGCAACATTGTTTTGGCCTTCATTCATCAAACAAAAGGCACCCAGGATCACCTGAAGACGTCAAAATACGACGACGACTTCATTAGTTACAGTGATTACCTACTGATCACGATGAGTTGTCAGGTACAGTGAAGATGGGTTTGGTTGTGAGGTTCACCACATACGGGGGAGTTCTCTTGGTCTACATACTGAAAAAAAAACTTAGTATCAATGTTTTGTATGTGTTTTTGAATTTCCTATACTGTTTTTTGTCATCACTTTCGTGTTATGTGCACTCTATCTATAGGTATTTAATCTGAGAATCAATAAGAACAAGGAAAGTTGATGATCGCTGCCAACTGTGCAATTGCCGTGGCAAAATTCTGGGCCGAAAAAAATCGACCTGTCATCGACTCGAGAGAAGGTCTGAGAATAGTAATTAAAAAAAAAATAAGTATCATCCGTTTCGCTGTGAGTATTATTTTTTGATTGCGTGTTATTTTATTTTAAATCTGTGATATCCTCTAAAGTACCTATTCATTTAAATGATAATTTATAATGTGAAGGACAATTTTAATCTACAAATCTAAGGTAGGTAATTAACTTACTTATTTGAATAAGAATTAGTACTGAATAGGAGAAAATAGCTTGCAAATACTATGTAACTCGATTTGGTTGTGGTTTTGGAAAGTTACAATGGATCCCTAAATTCATTTGCCCACCATGTTTAGGTTACGAATTAATTTGACTAAGGTTACAAAAACATAAACAAACACTTATTTCAAGGTTTAATTGAAGTATTTCGCTTCATTGTAATCTAATACTACTATCACGATACCTTAAACTAGAATAGGCAACGTTTTATTAGCTTTCTACAAAGTTTTATGTTACTCGATATCAAATAAAATATTTATTTTCAGTAAATAGATAACATACATCGGGCGCTTCAATAATTTGTTAATAATACATATACTTATTCACAGTGTACTTACCTTCGCAGTAGAAAATCAAGTTCTATGTCCACCAAGTTGAAACTAAAAGATTACTTTTAATTTCAATTTCACAAACGAATGGCGGCGTTTTGGATCCTACAAATATTAACATACGCACTGTTCGCACATAATAACGAGAAGTTAATTATGTCGATAAAATAAAAAATAAATATCCTTAGGATGTTAAAATGTTAGTACCTGAGGCCGTTTTTATCCAGTTTTAGCCTTTGTGGATCTATACAAAATCTCAAAGCGTTAATAAACACCTATTTGCCACCCTCTTATCACTTAAAAATATAGTGAGCAACATTGTAGTTCTACTGTACCGCTCAAGCAGTTAGTATTCACCTATTTGCAGCCCTCTTTGCACCCAAAGAGTTAATAAACGATATTTTACTCTATTGTACCGCTAAAGGAGTTAATTTCCGCCTATTTACTACGTTTTTATCCCTTGTATTTGTAGTTATCGCTATTATAGCTCTCTTATTGCTTTATTCCTCTTAACCCATTTTGTAACTCTGCATTACTGGGTTTAGTAGAGTTATAGCGCGATCTAACTCCGAATGCTAACACTTATTTATAACTTTAGAATCTGGTTAGCGCACTAATAGATTTAATATATACTCTTATCTTAGCGCCTAAGTGTTAGTTGGGTAGGGAATAGGTATTTATTTTTAGTAACGAATATATGAATAAGTAATTGAAAAAAATCACAGATAGAATAATAAAATAGTCTGTTCATGAAAAAAAAATTAAAATATCTTATTTAGTTTGAAAGTAATAACGTTTATGCTTAGGGTAGACATAACTTCCTGAATTTATTTCATGAAGTACATTTTTTTTTTTTTTTTTTTGAGGGTGGGAAATCATCAAATAACTTCTCCCGCTCTGGGCGGAGCGGGAGGGTGTGTCAGACTCTTACTGACTAAAACCCACCCGTATTCCTTCCTGTTGCCTGTGTTGCGGGGGCCTCGGTGACCCATAAGTACCTTCCCGCGACCCCGGCAGGCATCGGCCCTAGTGGACCCCTACTTTGTGCTGACGACATCTCTTTGAGGCGCGCGTGGAATACGACGCGCCGTCGACCCGGGCCTGGTCCTTACCGGACGGTGAGCTACCCATTGCTCACCGTCCGCAAGCCCGCGCCTACGGTGGCCGGAAATCCGCCCGGGATTCCCGACGCCCTGGGCGTCTCCTGCGGCGGCTAGGGGCGAGAGGGCGCGAAACGTGCCTTTCCTTCAACCGTCCCGCCTCCTCCTTCGCGAGCATTACTGCTTCGCAGAAGGAGGTGACGGCTGCCCATGCCCTCTCGCTCCGTACCATGGCCTGAACCAGGGCCGGACGCGAGAGGTCTCTGCCGCCGATCGCCTCCACGAGGACACGGCGGTGCTCTGCCCAAGCCGGGCAGACCTCCACCGTATGCTCCACCGTGTCCTCTGGGCGATCCACACAGTGGTGACACCCGGTCATGAAGTACACTTGAGAGCAATAAAATCGCACACGTTGACTTTTTGTTGTTAAAGCAGCTTTTTTCATGAATGTGAATACATATTAAAATAAAACTTACACTATTTGAATGTTTACTTTAGTACCTTTCTAATGATATCAAATACAGTGTAAAAAAAAAATACCTATAGGAGGTTTTAGGGCACAAAACCAACAGGCGGATAAAATTACCCAATTTCGCTTAAGAAAGAATAAAAATAAAACTCAAAATGCTTGATCAAATTGTTTTTTAATATGTATTCCCTCCCCTAGCCTTGATTACAGCTCTTAATCGGTTTTTCATTGACCGTATTAATTTCACCATGAAATCTTGTGGTATGGCGTTCCACTCCTCTTCAATGGCAAGTTGAAGCTCTTGGAGGCACGTAGGAGCAGGCTTCTTGTTCGAACTCTTCTTTTTAGCTCATCCCAGACACGCTATTGAGATCAGGACTACGAGCTGGCCACTCCATCGCGGTGATTACAACGTCTTCCATACAGTCACAAACTGTTCTAGCGACATGCGGTCTGGCGTTGTCGTGCATTAGGAGAAAATCTTCTCCCATAAGCCACGCAAGCGGCCTCACATGTTCTTCGAGCACTTCTTCGACGTATCGTACAGCCGTCAAACTTCTCGATCTCGGGCCGGTATTCGGCGTAGTGATGAATACAATGTCAGTTTTAGTGTCCAACATTATGCCGCCCCCAAAACATACACGATGCACCTCCAAAAGACACACGTTGGCTTATGCAGCATTGTGAAAATCGCTCTGATGACCTTCTGTAGACCCTAGAGCGTCCATCATGACCATGAAAAGTCATTCTGCACTCATCAGAGAACATAACAGCCCGCCATTGGTCATACGTCCAATTTAAATGTTCCCTAGCAAATTGTAGCCGGGCTTGTCGGTGAGCTGTGGTCAATTTGGGACCATTTGCTGGGCGATGTGAAGTCATTCCTGCTTCACCTAGTCTTCTTCGAACTGTCCACCGACTTATACTGACATTGCGAACTTCTCGAAGCTGTTGTCCCAGTTGAACCGCGTTCAGTTGCCGATTTCTCAAAGAGCTTGTCACAAGAAAGCGGTCATCACGCTCTGATGTTGTGCGTCGCCGGCCAGATCCTGGTCGCCGAATGTAGCCACCGCGGGTCTCTTGGAACCTCTGGTATACACGACGAACAGAGTAGCGTCTCAAATTTAACCGTCGAGCAACTTCACTTTGGTTATGGCTTGCTTCGAGCAAGGCAATAACTTGAGCGGCTTCTGCGGGCGTGGTATCCATATTTTTCCAGTAAATCCGTATGCTTCCAGTAGAGATGTTATCACGTTGACCTTCGATATGCAACTGATTAAAAATTCCAATAAACCGACCTTTTTATACCTGCGGCTAAGGGTGCAAGTAGTGACAACACAAACGCGTGAATTTGGGGAATTCGGTGTACGGTCGGTTTTTGTAAGTTACGTGAAGGTCAATGATTTTAATTTTATGTTTTTGTAAAGCTAAGCTTGTATGCTTTCATTTTGTCTAATGATTTTTACTCAATATCTTTAGATTTTAGAAAACAATCCGTAATAAACCAAATTACAAGGGGTGTGCGATTTTATTGCTCTCAAGTGTATTTTTTTTTTCTATAATACTAAAATATTCATGTATAGAATTAATGTGTATGCGTTCTAGTTTAACATATTTTTTTTTTGATAATTTACTTGCATTAAGTATATGAAGGCGTATTATTTTATTTAACAGATTTAAAAGTCACTAAAATCATATATCTGCGCCTTAAGGTAAGTAATACATGGAATCTTAGGTATGTCTTGCAAAATTTAGCTAGATAACAGCAAAGGCAAACTTTCCGAACAGATTCTCGAGAAATAATAGGTACCACATTACATACCTACCTGTAGATACCTAGATTCTCTGCATTTATCCCTCAATAAAGTTCGCCATATTCGAAATGTAAATATCAGAGTTTATAGCTTATAACACCTATTCGACCGCGACTTACGTAGGTCGTAGGTTCGAACCCTGACAGGCGCTTTACTTTGGGTAAATTATTTCATCACCACTGCTATCAAAACGGTGAAGGAAAACATCTTGAGGAAACCGGCATGTCCTAGAACCAAAAATTCGAAGTGACATGTACCAGCCCGCACTGGGTCCGTGTGGTGGATTACGGTCTGTGTCCAGCAGTGGGAACATTATAAACTGACTATGCTATACTTACCTAAAATGGAACCGACGTCACTGCGAAGCTCTCGTCGGAATATTATTGATATTATTTGTAACAGCCTCACCAGTTCGTTTTCATCCGGGTTTTAGTACTTTACCTACCTTTCTAACTCTGTTTCTCCATAATAGTACATTTCTGCCGCAGTCTGTAATAACTGCGTTGCTGGCAGCGCTGATAATGGCCGAAAGCGCAGCTAAGGGTCGCGCCCACTGGCGGCATGACATGGCAAGGTATTTTTATGAGACGAATAGAAACATAACTTTTTATGTATGACAATAAAATTCAAATTTCAATGATGATGCCTAAGGACGTCGCGGCATGCCTAAGGATACCGCATCGGTGCGGTGGAAATTTCAATTTTATTGTCAAGTTATATTTCTATTCGTCGCATAAAAATCCCTTGCCATGCCGTACCGCCAGTGGGCGCCGGCTCTAAGTGCAGTTCCAGGCCAACACAGCGCGGTCAGCAAGGGCTGCAATGATGACCAAGCTTGAAGGCCGAAGAGTGTAGCTAAGCTTGAGGCGTCATAGCGTGGCCAGCAACGCAATCAGTGCGGACCAAGGATTGTATAGTGCTTTACTCAAACAATGCGAGTAATTTAAATAATAAAACGATGGATAACAATATGAAGAATAGGGATGATTACAACTGTTTTTGCCCGTCAGGTAAGTATACGAGATTATTAAAAAATATTGGACAGGTGTTTTTTTTTTTTACGTAATCAAAAGAATACCGCGATACATCGATTTAAAATGTGTCATGACGTCACGACTTGCTAGATTTTATACTGAATTATGACGTAGCGAGCCCCCACTCCCCAACTTGAATGCGTTTTATCTAAGCAATTTTTTATTTATTAATAAAAAATATCAGACACTATATAGGATTTTTTTTACCCAGGCATCATCATCCCTATTGCAAAAATGTTGACCGCGCCGCGCTTCTGATTTTTTTCTCGTCTGTCCTATGGTGTTGGATATAGGCCGTTCAAAAATATTGCGAGTGTGTAGAACCCATTTTTGATTCAGGGATCTGTTTGCGTAATATTAAGCTTTAAAGTGCAATTCAACGGAACCCTTTATTATGCGTGGTCTAACACGCACTAGGCCGGTTTATTTTAAACAAAACTCAACAATAATGGATTATCAAAGGAAATTGCTGGTGGCTAAAACCCACCAGCAATTAAATTCCATACAACTGCTGGCGCCTATTCAAGTGGTGCGGAAAGATCGACTTTGCTCAAAGAAATTTGTTAAAATAATGACCACATTACAAGCATTTTTGAGTAAAAGTCTTTTCATATACCTACTCACTGTCTTCATTCACGCCAACCAGTCGTATAGCATTTTTGAGTAAAAGATTTTGCATAATTATACTCATTGTCTTCATTGACGCCAATCAGTCGTATATTTGCCTATATTTGAATAAATCTGTATATAGATTACGAAATACACGTCACATACATATTTCTGAGATAATACACAATAACAGGTCATCAGCCCGGCTTAACCTCGGGTTTACAGATCGTCGTTGAAATTGTTAATTAACGTCATGTTACTGGGTGTCTAGTGGACTCGACGTTACATAACATTAAATGGGCTAGATGGAGTACCTACACAGTTATATACCTAGAGGTGTTGGAATATGGTTCGAAGCTCGGGTAGGTAATAGAATAAAGTAGCCTAGTCTAGTAAATAAAGTGGTTTCTAACAGTTAGTGACGTGATGAAAAGCTTTTACCATAGCCAGTCATAAAGGGCATAGGATTCATCGATAACAGTGAATGAAACTCTTTTACATTTTGAATTTGGAACAAGCATGAATTATACGAATTGTACTATGTTTTTTAGGGTTCCGTAGTAAACAAGGAACCCTTATAGTTTCGCCATGTCTGTCTGTCTGTCTGTCCCCGCTGTAGCTCAGAGACGCTTAGTACTAGAAAGCTGTAATTTGGCATAGGTATACATATTAATTAAGCCGACGAAGTTCACGTAATGTGGGGATGGTATTTTTTTTCTTGTCTGTCCCATGGCGTGGGGTATCGTTGGATAGGCTGTTCAAAAATATTGCGGATCTGTGAACACCACTTTTCGATTCAAGGATCCGCTTGCGTAATATTAAGAATGAAAGTGCTAATTTTTGTTAGAGTCAATGCCAGCTAAATGGTTGTTTATGGAGATGTGAAAAATTTATGGCAGTAGTAAATATAATGAAATTAGAAGGAAAACTATCACAGCTAAGTGGGCTTTACATGTTAACGAGTAATAGTCGACCAACTTAAATTTGCAGTTGGAGAATTGATTGTAGCATATATATGGGATGTATGGGAGAACATATTTTTCAACTACAATGTTAAGTTTGTGTTTGGGATAAATTCATACCAACTTCCCAACTAAGGAACCCTTCATTTTGCGTGATCCGACATGCACTGTTTAATTCTTTGTTCTCTTATTATCAATAAAATGTGATAAATATAAATACTATACCACTATTTAATTTTCTCGCTGTCAATGGAAAAAAGAAGAGTACACAACTCGTGAAAAAATAAATCATCTCGGCCCTTGTATCCCTTGCTCCGCTCAGGGATTCTAATCTAGATCGAATCCTTCGTTGCTCTCAGGATCCAACTTAGCCCCTCGAATGAAAATCGTATGAGTAATTGAACAAAGAACAAATGTATTTTAGTCCAGAGTGCAGAAAATAGTAGTAGTTAAATTCATTTTGCGGGAAAGCGCGATATTATGCAAAGCTTTCGAAACATCCCACGAATTAATGGCACACCGAGATTCCTTCTTAAATGACCCTGTTGCGCTTTGGCGTACCGTCGTGTGAGCTGATTTCAAGAAACTTAGTCGAAATTCAGACTGCAGGGGAATTAAAGTATATTGTGGACGCACCGTCATTAAAAACGTTAGAAGTCTAGTCACAATCACTCATCCATCACTACATTTTTTTTCGTTTCTTGAAATAAAATAAAGTTATTTTTTTTAAACTTTATTTTATTTTTATTTGTTGTCACAGCGGCCATTGTAGTAAACACTGTGAAAATTTCAACTGTCTATCTATTACGGTTCCAAAGATACTGCCCTGTGACAGACGGACGGACGACCGGACAGCGGAGCCTTTAGTAATAGAGTCCAGTTGGCCCCTTTTGGGTACGGAACCCTAAAAACTTGTCCAAAATGAAGGTAAATCCTAACTAATATTATAAGCGAAAGTGAGTTTGTTATGCTTTCACGCTTAAACGGCTGAATGGATTTGGGTGAAATTTGGCACACGGGTAGACCATGACTTGGATTAGGACATACGATACTTTTTATCTCGGTAGTACGTTACCGTGGGATAATTTCCGACATGCACACGGGCGAAGCCGTTGGCAAAACCTAGTTGATTATATTATAGATGCATGAGGAACAGGGTGTAAAGTTCACTCATCCTCCATAAAAAGGGAGGATCCTCCGACCAGACGGGTGTCGTGTCTGGTGAGCAACTGCCGACGGTTCATGTCGATATTGTATATATGCTAGTTGCGCGATGCAGGATTTTGCGTCACGTTAATGTGTTGCGTAGTTCGCATGTGGCGATGTAGATGCCGGCCACAATCTTTTTGTCAGATTGAGATTGAGATTAGAATATGAACGTTCTTACAAATACGGGAATTGCCCATCAGGTGTTGACCTATTATTCCTACCACTGGATAATTTTATTCACCTGTCCATCTGGACATCGGTAATAATGAATCCTCTAGGCTAGGGGTTTTCACCTATTCACAATGCCCGTTTTCACTAACAATAAGCGACAACTAAATGAATATCTACAAAAAGCGTGCGAAACTACAATAGCGCATTTATGCATTTAGGTGTCGCCAAGAGTCAGTGACAACGGGCAGGCATTACTGATTAAGTAACGTTCCAACATGGTACAACCTTTTTTTCTTTAGATGGGAAATTATCAATTAACTTCTCCCGCTCTGGCCGGAGCGGCAGGGTGTGTCAGACTCTTACTGACTAAAATCCACCCTTATTCCTTCCGTTGCCTGTGTTGCCAGGGGCCTTGGTGACCCTTTAGTACATTCCCGCGACCCCGGCAGCTCGTCTATCCCATGGCACGGTAATATTATCTATAATATGCGCTTTAAGCTAATACCTAAATTACTTGCATGGATCGTTATACAGCGAGGAATCGATGTTTACTCAAAATATGATCATGTTTTACAGATACGTGTTGCCAGGGGGTCTCGGTAACCCTATTGGACTTTCCCGCGACAAGTGTCTACCTGTGTTACACTTGAATAGGCTTGGTTCTAACATACCTACATTTTCCATAGAACCAGACTTCACACAAACTAAGTATTCTACATTGAATATATGAAGTCTAACAGCGCAGATATAAAGTTTGAAGCTAAAACTCAACAACTAGTTTGAATGGGTAACTTCAGCTAGTAGTGTTGGCACAACCGCTTACACTGCTAACTTTGTCTTGCCTTAGATTGTGTATGTGTGAAATAAGTGAGAACTGAGAAAATATTACATAAGTAAGGTTTAAAGGTTTGACTCTGCTAATCTTTAATTCTTATTTATTTCTGGATAATGGTGCCGATTCCCTTGTTAACAAACTAAACTAAATTTAGGTTCAGTGCATCTTTTTCTTTATATTTCACTAAGAAAAGGACATAATTTGAAGTATCACATACATAGTTTATATTCAAGTTAGATTAGGTACCTACTTACCTATGATGTCAGTAACATGTTGTTAGTAAAAAGTATTATACCTACCCACATAATTAAATAATAAAAACAAAAAGAACTTACTATAATGGAACATTGCGTCTCTGCCATTTCTCTTACTCTCTTAATCTGATTCCCCTGTGAGTAACAAATAGTAAACATAAACAATAACAAAAATGAAGTCGTAAAAAAAGGTAAATAAAAGAAAAAAGGACCCGCCCGTGACCCGTTTATAAGAGGATTCCCGAGTATTTAGATTGTAATTTAAATTTTTACTTACCTTACAGATTTTTCAGGATACTATTGCACTAGAAGTTCCTGCAAATAATTAAATGATTTTGAAAAACATCGAAAACACAACAAATCCACTGTCTGTACGACGTTTTTATAGCGCTATTTCTTACTTTGTCCGCCAACAACATTGCTAGTTGGCTACCGGAAAACTCGAATTATATTTTGGCACTTTTTAAACACATATTTCGAACTAAATACCATGTTTATCATTTACACGAAATTCCCGCAGTTTTTAGAGTCCAAAATTATGAACAATGCGAACATCAATCAATCATATAATAACGTTCCGTTTCACATTTATATCCTAATGATTCTATTGATTTCATGAGAATGTCAAATACGGTTTTTCTTGAAACGTATCGCATTTGTCAGTTACAACCTTTCGTTCGGAAATAAATGGTATAATGTGAAACGTCTAGTTGATGTAATTGGTGACCGAAAAGCTCGCAGCTTTCTCGCGCAAAGCATCAGCATTGCAATTCAGCGAGGAAATGCCGCCAGTATCCTCGGTACAATGCCTCGAGGGCCTTTTTTAGGTTTTAATCTAATTTAGTTTTAATGTTGATAATCATCTTGTAATTTAGTTATGTAAATAAATTACCTAAAGAGATGTAGTGACTTTGTTTTTGTTGTGTGAATTAAGTTCGTTTCTATCACAAAACACTACTACTCAGAGGTTTCTATGCTTAGACCATGGAGTACACGCGATTATTTCAATATTTCTTTAGGTCTTGAAAGAGTTATGTCTTGACTTACATCCCGAGTAGAATAACTGACACTGACTTTTGTCTCATCCATTGTTATAATTAGGTATGTTAAACTGGAGAAGTCTTGGTTTGGCAGAGAAGTCAGTCTTCTGATAAAAGTATTTTTAATTTTCCACGTCTGCGCGTATCTGATTACATAATTTGATCAAAAGCGACTATGGAGTTTTGAAAATGACAATTCATTTTTGCTCGCTTTATTATTGATGCCATTCGATAGCGAGCGGGATGCGCTGGACTCCTTCAACAAAGATTGCTCAATGGCTGCTTTGGACAGAGGGAGGTGGAAGCAGAGTACGGAGGCCTTTGCCCAGCAGTGGGACAATTCACAAACCACCCTAATGAACTACTGTCTCTATCAACGACACCTCAGTCATCGCTAAATGAAATCAATAGCTACTTTGTAAACGTGGGTAAGACGTTAGCTGATAAAGTAGAACAAAGAAAGGCAAGTAACAAAATAACAAGAAGCAGCCTTCAAACTCTAACACAGGTAAATTCGTTCGTTTTGGAAAGTACCACTGAAGAAGAGGTAGAACGTCTAATCGCTAACCTTAAAACAGATTGTGCTACGGGCTATGACTCAATAAGCAGCTCCTTCTTACAAACGTATAAAAACTTTCTAGTCCCTCCACTCACATTCATATTTAACTCATGTCTTCAACATGGTGTCTTCCCTGACAGCCTAAAAAATCTGTTGTGTGTCCTATCCACAAGAGCGGTGACAGAAGTCGTATCACAAACTACAGGCCGATATCTATCCTCCCAGCGCTCTCTAAGCTTCTAGAGATACTTATTAATACAAGGTTGGTTGGTTACCTGGAATCCAAACATCTGTTTTCAACAAACCAATACGGATTCCGTGAAGGTAAGTCAACAGATCAAGCTGTTAATGATCTCATCAACTTTGTTAGCAATAACCTGGATTACAAAAAAAAATCTCTCACTATTTTCCTTGACTTACCCAAAGCTTTTGATACGATTTCTGTCCCGATCTTAGTTAACAAGTTAGAACTACTTGGAATCAGAGGAACTCAACTAAAACTCTTCAGAAGCTATTTGACTGGTCGGTCTCAGAGTGTTAGGATTAGCCACGTCAATAGTGGAAACCTTCCAGTCACATACGGGGTTCCCCAAGGCAGTATCCTAGGCCCAACCCTATTTCTCGTCTATATAAACGACCTCACGAGTCTCAAACTCTCCCATGGCAAATTTATCTCTTTTGCAGATGATACTGCTCTCAGTTTCTCTGCCGATACATGGGAAGGGGCTTTTAAAGCCGCCCAAGAAGGTTTCGATGCTGTGAGGGAATGGCTAGAGGACAATGTGTTAACGTTGAATGTAGATAAAACCAAATATGTGTGCTTCGGTATACGGTCAAACATAGAAATAAAACATAATCACAATAACATCATAGCACACGAGTGTTCCTCTAAAGAAAACTGTTCATGTCCTAAACTAGAGCGTGTAACAGTAATGAAATATCTAGGCGTTATCATAGACGAGAACCTCAACTTTAAGGAACGCATAAAGGCCCCCTGTGGTAGGATCAGGAAGCTAATTATATATTTCAGACACTCCGACACGTCACCGAACCCTCCGTGCTGATATACACAGCCCTTTGTCAATCTCTCATTACTTACTGTATTACATCATGGGGAGGATCCCCTAAAACTACATTAAAACCAGTTGAGGTTGCCCAGCGTGCCATCCTAAAGGTTTGCACCTTCAAACCCAGATTGTCTCCTACTACGCAGCTTTACGAATTCTGTGGAGTCCTTACAGTGAGGCAACTTTTCCTTCTCAATATTATATTAATGCAACATAAGAAGATCTTTTACAACCCACTCACTTTAAATAGGCGCACAAAATATGTGGTTTGCCCAAAGCCCATGGCAACTAAAACAAAATTTAGCAATAGGTTTGCTCCATTTATTTGCCCCTACATCTACAATAACATAAATAAAAATCTTAATACCTTACCCGATGACAAAAAAATCTTGCAAAACTACAGTAAGTGAGTACCTACAGAAACTCACATATGAGGAGACAGAAAAATTGCTTGAGATACCTAGCTAAAAATAAATTAAAAGACAATATAAAGAAATTATTAAAATTAAACTTAGTAACCTATCACTAAATAAACAAAATGTCATGCTCCGCAATCTTACACACCCTCTTACACATATTCACGCACACCTCCATCACAGACAAAGAGAGGACTGCATACACACCTACTTAAATATTATAGTTTAAATATTTGTAACTTAAATTTAAATTTCTATTTTTTATTTTTATATTTCTAATAGGATACGTACATTCATACATGTGATCATTGCACGGACATAATAATGATAATTAATTTGTAACTCAGGGGGATCGGCGCACTATGGGACCAACCGGTATTTTCCATCTCAAAAATCGATAACTCTGTTGTTTTGTGATTTATCTCCTTGATTTTTTTTCACGTATTTGTGAATATCTAGGCAATAAAAGAAATCAAACATCATCATTCTAAAAAAAATATTTTTTCCGAAAAAAAATGACAAAGATAAAGTTATACGAAATTTCATACAAAAAATCATACAGTTATATTAAAATAGCAATAAAAGTTACACTTATGCTTAAAATAAGTTTAAAACTAAATTATTATTATTAAACAAACAGTTACATGACAAAAAAAAATTATTACTTAAACTTATCCTACTCATCACTTTCTATTTCCAACAATTCTTTAGCTTCGTCAAATAATTCTTTGGATATTAGAAAACTTGGTTTAGTTAAGCTAGATATATGCAGAAAGTCTTCGTTTGTTGCTGATCTGGAACACTTCCTAGCGTGATGTAACCTATATTTCTTATAATCTTTATTTCGAGCTTCCTGGGCATCTTCGGATAATTGTCCTATAGGCAAAACTGCATAATGCTCTATTATTTTAGCACCATGTATAAGTACTTTATGGACCGAAGATGGCATGTAGTACCAGTTATATTTGCTTACATATAATTGCGCGGTTACCAATGTATACTGACCAAATTTTTCTGCGTTTATAGGAAATCCCGATGACATAGTTTGAAGAATTACATATAGTCTCTTGATTAATTCTTCATCAATTCCGGTTATCTCTGCAGAACATTGGTAATTTTGGAAAAATCTCCTTGCCGTATTACCCTCATTGCTATTACCGGAACCTTGACGTGGTTTATCAATATGCAAGCCAAGCACTTCTCGGAAACGTTTTTGGACAAATTTTTTCTTGTCTTCTTTAAGTTGCTTGTTTTCTGGAGTTGTTGCAGACCACTTCTCAAAACCTAAATTGTAAGAAATATGGAGGATCATTTCCATAAATCTTATCCATGCGTGTAGCGTCGACAATCCGTATTTAAACGCATTTTCATTTTCAACTCTCGTTGTAACTTTTAAAAGATCATTCATTTGTCTGGCAGTTGCTCCACAAACAGTGCAGGTAGCACTGGATGATGTGTTTGTCAACACTTGAGCAACTTTCCCATCAATCATTGTCATAAACAGTTGATGTTTAACTTCGATGACTTTGTCTTCTATTGACACAAGAGTTGGAATCAATTGATTAATTTTGGCTTCAATTTCACTGACAACCGCTGTAGTTTTTTCGGGAGTTTCTTTTGCAAATTCTAATGAAATTGGTCTGCAATATCTAACAGATGAGCAAGTAGGGTTTTTCCATATGACCGTAGAAGTGCAGTGGTACAAGGGACACTATAAACAAATTAGCGTCCGATATTTGTTCGTTTTCTTCCGGTAGAGTTTGTTTATACTCACTTTGCCCGGAGGATCCATCACATCCCCATTTAGTGAAAAGCTTGAGACGATTGTAAGTCGATCCTGACTTTATCCTTATAATACGGCAGACTGTATGGTCTAAGAGATCTTGCAGGTTGATTTTTGCGCTTATATTTGTCACCGTAATGCTGGATGCAGGCGGATAGCAAGCCTTTTTTGCTTCACTTAGTGTTTGATACGAAGGCAATACAGAACTTAAATTCTTATCAACGAGCCTTTTTCTTAGGTACGCATATTGTGCTTTGGTTAAATCAGTTTCAATGCATATACTCAATGCTTCCTCTTTTGTAAAGGAAAGTGCGTTATCTGGATTGAGTATGTTTTGTAGAATAACTTTTTTCTCTTCTTTTTCCTTATTTCTGATAATAGTCACAATCGACGCTTCGTCATTTTCCCCCATGGATCTTAAACCTTGCACATAAGCGTTACGGACATGTCCCATTCCATACTCCTGGACCAGCTCCATATTTTTTCGTTTCTTTGTGTTTTCCGAGCACTCGTCATATTGTTTTGTTGGTCTTCCACGTTCACCAGAAGTATTCAAACCAGAATTTACAGTGGTTGAGGTACTGCAAGAATTCAATGATACTTTAAACTCACCATTTAACCAATTTGAGTATAGGCTCTCGAACCGGTCCGGCTTTCTTTGAGCTTTGGTCCATTTCTGGTTGCAACTCGATGTTAGATTTTTTTGAATACTCTCTATTACAGTATTAACGTCAGTTTCCGATAGTTGAAAATTTTCCAATAAATATTTTTTGAGGTCTGAAGTACTTTTTCCTTTTATTACTTGATCACAAAGATCGCGTCGAACACAAACGAATTCACTCATTGTTAGATAATAATGTTTTTTATGCGTTAATTGTTATTGAAAAGAAGTATCTGAACACTTTGATGAATCGTATGCTGAACATACACGGGTATTTAAAGGACTAATATTTTAGTGCCTTGTGCAAAAACCATGGGACAATTGATTATAACAGTTCTCATCGAAATAGTGTAATCAGTACTGATTGTAATTATTTACTACAACAGATAAATAGAACTTCCGCAGCAATATAGTTTATCATACATGTGGTTAAGGTGACCACCCCAAACAAAATTGCCATGGGAAGATTTTTTCAAATATAATAGCAGTTTTTTAATTTGCAAATGTATGTTTTTATCATAGAAATAGAAAAAAACAATATAGACATCAAAGGATAATAACTAAATATAATATTTCATAATAAAAAAGAAGAACCGTAATTTTCGAGGATTTTTCCCCGATTGACATTATTGCTTCAAAATCACCTCTGGCGCAAAAAACGCGCAAGTTTTTTTTAAATCCTCATATTACTGAGTAGATAAGGTCTCTAATAGAGTAATTAACTTGACACCGGCTGCTTTCGGCAACAACGAAAACTCCAATTGAAATTAACAAAAACTAAATTTTCTTTACTTCACTAAAAAAATATTAAAAAATTAAATAAAAATATTTTTTTTACAAAAACTGAACGTGGTTGCAAAGTGTATATTCTAAGCTATCTAATGATGTATAACACTAATATGTTTCCTTGGAAAACTTCCGAATAATTATGTGTTGAACTCCCTTAACGGTAATTTAATTGGCATGAAAATATTTATGCCCAATGTTTGAGGTTCATTTTATAAACGTAAAACTTTATTTTTTTTTATATTTTGTAATTTATTCGTAAGTTCCATCTTTTGAGAGTATAAAACCATTTTTTTTTTTTTTATTTTTTTTATTTGTGATGGGTTTGCTCTTGACCTTAGTCTATGTCAGAGGTGACAGAAACAAAGTCGACGATGGAGCGAGCTTACCCAGAAGAAGCCTGTTCACTCTCACTTTGAAGAGATTAGGGTTGTATGCGTAAAACAATCTATGGATTTACGACTTTCGACAAAACCATTTTTGAGATGGAAAATACTGTTTGGTCCCATAGTGCGGCGTTGAGGGCTGAAATACAGGCAATGCCTAGTTCGGCCCCAAATGCAATTGTATACTATAAGTTTAGATTAAGCACTCTACTTGATAACTAATGTACATTTTTACGTGAATAAACATTATTATTATGTCGTTTATTAAACTTTTTGACTTATAAAATACATTTTTAAATATTTCTTAGAAACAATATAAAAAAAACATTTAAAAATATATAAAATAGTGGTCCCCCGGTATCGGGAGCAGGGTCCAAGTTACCGGTGGTTAGGGCTCCAGAGACAGGAACCTCCTCACAACGCGAGCCGTATCGAGGAGTACTACCTTCTGAATCAAGCCCTTGATCCAACCGCCTAACGAGAGCTTCGACAGATGTTCGTTGAGGCTTTCATCAGGCCATTGGCCGTTACGACAATCGGCACAATGACAGCCGAGCTCACATTCCACATGTCAACAACCTCGTGTGCTAAGTCAAGATATTTTATTTGTTTTTCTTTCTCAGCTTTCACGAGGTTTTCGTCATGTGGAATGGTAACATCGAATCACATTGCGCGGCGCGCTAATCGGTCCATCACCACTATATCAGGCTTATTGGCGACAATAGTCCTGTCAGTAATGATAGACCGATCCCAGTACAACGTGACATGGTCATTTTCGAGAACTGGGTCGGGAACATACTTGTAATACGGTACCTCAGAGTTCTCAAGTTTATATTTCAAAGCAAGTTGCTGGTGAATAATCCTAGCTACTTGGTTATGTCTGTGCAAGTACTCGCTGTTAGCCAAACGAGAACAACCAGAGATAATATGTCTGATAGACTCACCTGGACGGTGGCATGCCCGACACACGTCAACCGTCCCGTCCTTCATAATATGTCTCCGGTAGTTATTGCACAGACAAAACCTTCAGTTTCCCCGAAAAGGTCCCCAAAACGTAGCCAGGATACGGACGCTAGGAAATCAACATCGGGCTCATGAAGAGCCCGATAGAAGCGCCCGTGTAGCTCCTTGCTTTGCCATATCTCTTTGCGATCATCCGTGGTAAGTACTACAGGTTTGCACCAGTTCTCTTTAGCCATGGAAAGTGGGGTGAGCCCCTTGTCCACTGCGACCATATCACGGTGCATACCCACTTCGGCTTTCAAAAAATATTCCCTGAGACTGCATATCTCGCGGTTGTGGAGGGTCTTCGCATTTAAAAAGCCTCGACCCCCGCACTTCCGCGGGATGTACAGTCTCATCACCGATGATCGTGGGTGATGCATCCGGTTTGCGGTCAACAGTGTACGGACCCTCCTATCGTCCATTTGAGTATGCCGAAAGAGTACATCAAAACCGGCATGACCCAACCGTTGAAGGCGCGCACCTTGTTTCCGCCTGAAAGAAGAATCAATACCTTCTTTAGGCGGCCAAAAAAGCGCTCCTTCAACGATTGCTTCATGTCAGTAACGTTGATGCCTAATGCTTCTGACATACCCAAATACTTATAGCTTTCGGCTGAGGAAAGGGATTTAAGGTGTATGGAATCCGAAATTTGAATTCCCTCGGATTCCATTATCTCCCCTCGCTTCACATGCATGACTGCACATTTGTCCACACGAAACTCCATTCTGATGGCGCCACTGAAAGTTTCAGTTACCTTCAGTAGCTCCATCAGTCGCAGTTTGTTGGGGGCAAAGATTTTTAAGTCATCCATGTAGAGGAGGTGAGATATGACCTGACCACCTCTCCTCAATCGATAGCCTAGACCTGAATCCTCCAGCAGCGTGCTTAAAGGATTCAGGGCTAAGCAGAACCAAAGTGGACTCAAACTGTCGCCCTGAAATATTCCCCGTTTAATCCATACAGGCTCATCATTCCCCTGGATCCATCGACACCCCGGATAGCGAAGGACTGTCCTCCATTGCCCCATACATGATTCAAGGAAGGTGCGTAGAGTCGTATCCATTTTGTACAACTCCAGCACCTTCATGAGCCATGTATGTGGCACCGAGTCGTAGGCCTTCTTATAATCTATCCAGCAAGTCGACAGATCCTTGCGGTATCGACGAACCTGTTGGCTAATAGCCATGTCGATGAGAAGTAGCTCCTTAGTACCACGGGACCCGTTCCTACAGCCATTTTGAGAGGCAGACATAATTGAATTACTGTCAATGTGTTTGTTAATTTTCGTTCTCAAAATGGATGTAAGTTTATAGACCGTCGACAAACACGTGATCGGTCTATAATTCTTGGGTTCCGCGGGACTACCTGACTTATGGAGCAGGTGGGTAATGCCTGTCGTCAGAAACTGCGGTAGCGAACCAGACTCTAAGGATGACTGGAACTGCGATGCCAGGCAAGCGTGTGAACTAGTGAGCCATTTCAGCCAAAAGTTGTGCAGTCCGTCCGGTCCCGGCGATTTCCAATTCGTTAACGGACGGACCGCTCTGGCTATATCTGATGGCGTGATGATGACTACATCCATTTCTGGTATAGTTTCACACACTCGCTCGACATCCCGCATCCAGTCAGTCTCAGCATGGCCGACAGGTACCGACCAGATGCTGCGCCAGAACGCAGTCGTGGTGGCATCATCCGGGCGGCACATATCTGTCACGTTTTGTTCAGGTCGGTCCCAAACTCTATATACCCACCTTTCATCGCTCAGGAACATGCGATTTTGCGTGTATCGATCAACCCGTCGCTTATACCGCCGAATACGGCTCGCCCATGCACAAACTTTCTGCTTTAGGAAGTCGATGCGCTCTGTGACATGGGACATGTATTCTCGAGGGGAGATTCCAGTCCCCGAGAATGCCCGTCTTACAAAGCGCATCACTCGTGGTCGTGTGTTGCCCTCCCTGAAGCAATATAGTTTGCCGATGAGTACCCTGGCCCCATCGATACGACGCTCAATCCTGCACTGCCAGGCTGGTACGGCTGGTTTTGGTCGAGTAGCTCCGTCAAAGTTTGGAAACTTGACATTCGCTAAACGACATGCCGCAACAGCCGCGCAATACAGGATCGAGTGTGTATCAACGAGATCCTCGCTGCTCTCGAAAAAATCCTTAAGCTGCGAGTCCAAGGTACACACCAGCGCCCTATTTTTCTTGTGCATGAGTAGGCGTGGTAGTCGGGGTCTAAGTTCGGTTGGAATGGACCTATACTCGCGAAACGCATCCTCCAGTGCGCTCTTCAATCAGACGTTGCACTGGCTACTTACTGTGGCAGCCCTATCATTCTCCTCTGTAACACCTTGATTGGACCGCGGCGGGATTACATCAATAACTGGGCCATTTGCCGCGGTTTGTGTCGGAGTCGAGACGATATGGTTGCTCAGTACCTCTGAACGCAGCCAATCAAGTGCGGTATCGTCCAACCTACGATTGCGTTGTATGACCCGCACCTGATCCGAAAATCGTTGGGCCGAGACTTATTATTATTATTATTAAAGGCTAAAAAAAAAAAAAAAGATTTCGAGCGCTAGCTAAGGTCTTTCAGAAGTCGCAATTTTCTGTTTAGTTTTTTGTGTATGGATTGATGTGACGTCACATGGGGTCAGATCGTTTCAGGATCTTAATAATATAGTGAAATAAAAACCTTTTTTTTTCGAAATATTTTATTTTCCACTTGTAAAAACTGTACAAGTCCTAACAAACTTATAAATTAACATTACATATGGACATTGCATGGCACTGACGATAAAGCCACAACTTTCAACATGTCGGATTGTACTCCTACACAATATCGCAACATTTCAAACTTGCCTACAAAAAACTTCAGTCGTTCGTTATAATTGATATTAAAATCAATAAGTTCAATAGGTCTTTCAAAAATTTGTATAAAAGTTGATTGTTCTAATGATTGATAAAAGGCGGAGCTACATTCTTTGAGCAGCTATAAATTGCTGGCAATATGTTAAAGTGGCCCGTCATTATAAACATTGATAAATAAAACTAGTTTATATATTTTTCATAACTCCACACGCAAGGAGCACGACTTACCGAGTTTCCTTTCTCACAAAAGTTAAAATGATAAAATATTTTAATCGTCAGTGTTGCCTGACAATTATTTATAATGTTGGCAACAGGAAACTTTTGGGAAAGTTGATTTGCAAAATGGAACACAATTCAAACCATCTTAATCTAAAAATATGGGATTAAAATGTGAAATATATAAATTATGTACACTTTCAAAGCACCTCATTTGACACTGGCGTTAATATCAATGTTTGTTCTGGGCACATAAAGTCTGGTATAATTTCAATATTATTTTCTATCTGAAGATATTTGTAAATAATTCAAAGCTTTATGATATAACTTTCGAGACATTAAATTGATTTGTTTATTACGAATTTGAGCGTTTCTTATTAAATACGTGGCTACGTTCAAATTCGTTTCTTATTCATAAACATCTTCAGTTGAAAACCTTTCATTCTGATGTTATTCATAAGCACTATTTTATAGTTAGTATCTGATTCTAATACAGTTAAATAGAACAAAAAATATAAACCTACTTAATCAGAAAAAAGTTTTTTATTCAAAAGCTATAATATTCGATTGTTACCCTATGTTATATTAACAATGTGATAATATGGGTTCAACAAAAACACTAAAATCATTTTTATATACATTAAAACTTAACCCTTTATAATGATTATGTGTTAAGACCTCGCTTTGAAAATGCAATCAAAAATTGAAATGAAATGCGTTGTCGGAAATATAAGAGATGGAAGGCGAAGTGATGGTATAAAAGCAGTTTTTAAATGCTGCAAAGTCTTAATAGTATAATCTCATAATTTAATATAAATTTTAAAGCAGCTGTTTTGCTTTAGCTTATTTCGAGGAAGCGTTAATTTTTAAACTCGTAAACACAATACAAGAAGACATTATATCAACGAAAAAAGTGGACCAGAATAATAATAATGAAAATTGATACATAATAAATAATACTGAATACATATTTTAATAACTTGAAATGCTTTTTCGAATTGTTCGTCAATAATTATCAATTATTTAATAAAATTTAAGGTCACTTTAAAATGTAAAACATTTATTATGAGCAATTTCGATTTTAATTATTATACAATTTAATAATCGTTAAGGATTATTGTCATAAATATTGGAGAAGAATCGAGCAGTAGGAAACACACTTGATTCTTATGCTTGTCACGGTGAATCACGATCAATATCTTGATACTTATGCATATTTGCTTCACTCTCCAACATAAACTTGTGATTTTTTATAGCCTTCGCATGAGGTTCAAATTAAAAAGAATCACGCGCGTTCACAATTATAATGTTTTTGATTATCGCAATTATTTATAAGATGATATTATGATTTTGTCAAAGAAAACGATTCTTTACATTCTCAGCAGTGTTTCCTACTACATAAATGTGACATGGAATAATTAATAAGTTAAATAATATTTAACCCTACACCGAGCAGTGACTAAATGATGATACGAAGTTACTCATACACTGTATATACAAACGCTGTTAAACTGTTACGATTTATCATAATTCGTTGTAATACAACACAAAAAATAATAAATAATATATAATCTATTAACATTCAACAACTAGACTAAGTTATAAACATAGTTTTTTGAAACATAATGATTATTAAATCAAAATTATACGGTAGAAGAAAGTTCGTAGTAAGAATCGGTTGTGACGGTACCTATTTAGGTCACGTCACTCATGGCTGCGGGGCTGCGGGCTCGTGCTGCGGCGTGGGACGTAGTACGTGGCGGTGCGGACTGGGCGAGCTTCATATTGGTCGCGTGAAGTTCGCGGGGAACATTCCCTTTTCATTGGTTGTCTCTTTGATGCCCATCAGCCAGCCTTCCTCCTGTAATTAGAGATGGTTTTGTTTTAGATGAGGTTTTTAAGCTTGCTAATTTATTTTATTTAGTGGCAGAGTCGAAAATTCACAAATTGAAACAAATAATGTTTATTTGTTTCAATTTGTTATGACGTACTTATTACAATTTTGTTTCATTTATTTATTTTCGTCTATGCATACTATCCGCAGATCCGTAGATCCGCAGGCGAACCAAGGTTACCAACATAGCCCGAAGAATTGCCAAGCTAAGTGGCAGTGGGCAAGAGATGTCGTGCGGTGTCCCACAGGGATCGGTCCTGGGGCCGCATCTGTGGGACATCGGATACGACTGGGTGCTGCGCGCCGACCTCCCTAGCGGCGTCAGCGTAGTGTGCTACGCTGACGACACGTTGGTCCGCAGGGGAGGGCGCACCAGGCGGCGGCCGAAGTAGCGGCACGCGGGGTTGCGACAATCGTCGAAAGGATCCGGCAATTGGGACTCGAGGTGGCCCTGCACAAGTTCGAGGCCATGTGTTTTCAATGTCCTCGGAACGCGCCACCGTTGGGTCCCAAATAACGGTAGGAGGGGTTTCCATCGGCGTCGAGTCGGCGATGAGGTACCTGGGACTCGTCCTCGACAGCCGGTGGAACTTCGTGGAACATTTCAGACGTTTGACTCCCAAACTGGAACGGGCAGGCGCTGCATTGAAGCGGCTCCTGCCCAATCTAGGGGGTCCAAACGCCTACTGCCGAAAGCTCTACGCGGGGGTCGTGCGGTCCATGGCCCTCTACGGGGCTCCTGTATGGGCGCGTTCTCTGGCGCTACGGCCAGCCCGCTGGTTGAGCACGGCCCAAAGGGTGATGACCATCCGGATGGTCCGGGGATACCGCACGATCTCCTGTGAGGCAGTGAGCCTCCTTGCCGGATTACCGCCATGGGATCTGGAGACAAAAGCCCTCGCGCACGTATAGGGAGTGGCGCGAGGAGGCGAAACGCCGGGTCGTAACTCCGCTGCCGCGATAAATCGCGGCACAGTGAACAGAGCTCCGGCGGGATCTCATGGCGACATGGAGAGTACGGTTGTCGCAACCCAGTGCTGGGCACGCCACAATTGCGGCGATAAGTCCCCTCTTTGAGGAGTGGCTAGAGAGGCACCACGGCGTCCTCACCTTCCGCCTGACGCAGGTCCTCACCGGACACGGCAGCTTCGGGAGGTTCCTGTGTCGGATAAGGCGGGAGGAAACGCCCGTGGAGGCGATCGGCGGCAGAGATCTCTCGCATCCGGCCCTGGTTCAGGCCATGGTACGGAACGAGAGGGCATGGGCAGCCGTCACCTCCTGCGAAGCAGTAATGCTCGCGAAGAAGGAGGCGGGACAGTTGAGGGAAAGGCAAATTTCGCGCCGCTAGCCGCCGCAGGAGACGCCCAGGGCGTCGGGAATCCCGGGCGGATTTCAGGCCACCGTAGGCGCGGGCTTGCGGACGGTGAGCAATGGGTAGCTCACCGTCCGGTAAGGACCAGGCCCGGGTCGACGGCGCGTTGTATTCCACGCGCGCCTCAAAGAGATGTCGTCAGCAAAAATGTAGGGGTCCACTAGGGCCGATGCCTGCCGGGGTCGCGGGAAAGTACTAAAGGGTCACCGAGGTCCCTGGCAACACAGGCAACGGAAGGAATACGGGTGGCTTTTAGTCAGTAAGAGACTGACACACCCTCCCGCTCCACCCAGAGCGGGAGAAGTTATTTGATGATTTCCCACCCAAAAAAAAAGGGGCAGTGGGCAGGGCACATTGCTCGCAGAACAGCCAATGGGGCTGAAAGGTTCTGGAGTGGCGACCACGTACCAGAAGACGTAGTGTTGGAAGGCCTCCTATAAGATGGGCATATGACCTTGTGAAGGCCGCAGGAATCCGCTGAATGCGAGAAGCACAGAACCGGTCGAAGTGGCGGTGCTTGGAGGAGGCCTATGTCTAGCAGTGGACGTCTTTCGGCTGAAATGATGATGATGATGCATACTATTCTTTTTTGCTGATTGTACTGTGAACTGTCAGTCGTGAACAAAGTCACTACTGCCAGACAGCCCAAAATTGTCGAAATTACAGAAACTCGTAGACATCCATATCATGTAGCTCGCACGGTCGTACTGCTGGGTACAGAAAAGGACAATTCTGCTCTACTTCATGCTTTAGCAAGACTGGACTTAGAACTACTCATCATAAGGAAAACATAAAATAAAAACCGCGAGATTCAGCGCTTTTAGAAAGTAAAAATTACATAAGACAGGTCCCGAAACACCCTCCTTTTTTAGTGCTTTAGCTGTAGACATAAAGAAGCAAAGCGTCCCTTCATGGTACACGTGGCCCCATATCACTGTTTCAGCATACCAATCCCCAAACTCTTAAGTGTCTACATAGTGTACCGTGTCGATGTCGCAATTTCTGTTGTCCCATCTCGTTCTTAATGCTAATAAGTTCATCAAAGAGGTACTAACTACCTGTTCATCGGGATCGTCGTACTCCACGACGCGGATGACCTCGCCCACGTCGAAGCTGAGCTCGTCGGAGTCCTCGCGCGTGTAGCGGTACGTGGCGCGCACGCGGTACAGCGCGCCCGGGGGCAGCCCCGCCAGCGTGGCCCCTGGGGGGCGGGGCGGGTTAGTGGGGGAGACTCAAACTTGATATAATGTCACAGGAGTTGTCATAGATTTTAGGGTCGAGTGGGTCGAGTACACAAATGCGACTCAATTTTAAGTCACCGTTTAGTCTCATGCCGTCTTTGTCACTATATTTTAGCGACTTTGAAGCGTATCTCAAAGTTAAGTGTCGTTTAAGACTTTGGAAACTAAAGAGAGTGATGATTAGCTACTGTGTTATTCCGTCTTATTACATAACAATATATTTTTAGACCGAGGTTTAAACCATTTTGGAATCTTGAACTTTACCTTATTCGGAATAAGGTTCAAAAAACTTTAGCTGAATGTTTTAAGCTTCGACCAATGTTAGTCGTTTTGTAATAAGACGGTTTATGTTTAATAGGCGGTCAATAGACTACAATCGACAGCTCCTAGAAGAAACTTGTTAACAAAAAAGCTAAAAGTTTCCCACGGTAAACATACCTAATGCATACATAATATTTAAAATACCAACACCAGTATTAATGGTTAACAAATACACGCGTAAAACAACTAAAAAGCGAAATAATTTGCACACAAATTAAAAATAAAAGCCATACTTATTATAAAATATTTACATACGTATATTATCAGCCGGTAACCCTATATAATGAACATAAATATAATATAGCATTATAAATATACACGTCAAAGAAATCAACGATAAATAAATTATATTATGATAATTTATCCAAGATTTAACTAATAAAAACAGTTCCAACTTAGCAGTTGGTTAAAAAAAAATTAGTTTATCAATCTACTAAATACCATTTTTTTATAAATATTAAAGTTGTTATTATAACTTACGATATAAGCGTTGAGCTGTTAGGTCCCCCACCGATGAGCGTTATTAACTAAGATTTAAGAAGACCTATTCACACTAGTTATGTTAAATTTTACTTTTAAATAGTTGATTTTTTATATAATAAAACCAATTAGGATGCGGAAGTAACACGACAAAAACGTATCTACAATGTTGTTTCGGATTTTTTTTTTTGTCAAACATGGTTCGCATGGAGTTCTGATTGAATGGTTCAAAATCTGCCTGTTAGTGCTATAGTGTGAACAGGCCTTATGGAAGGGTCTGATAACTTATTATGAAAATATATACGCAAGAAATTTATGATATTTTTTATTAGATATTCCAACTCCTTCGTTTATATTTTCTCCAGACCATCACTTACCTATTGGTATGTCGTAAACCTCGTCGTTCTTGTTCTCACTTTCATTCTCTTTCCCTTTCTCGTCCTTTGGTTCTACATCTACTTGTCTCTTTTCTTCCGAGTTATTATTTGATTTCTCCGGCGGTACTGGCGACCCTGAGAGAATTGTGACTTTCTATTTGTCTACTGGTACAGCATAACAGTGTTTGTGCAAGTTTTTGCAAATAGATAGTGTTGGACTACTGAATTAAATTACTCAGTGGCTGAGTGAATTGAACTATACTTATGCTGTGGCATAGTGATTTGAATGTTTTTTACAAATACAGTGGGGGTGTTTATTGCATATAAAATTTTATTAGAAATTAAAGTGATTGTACAAAAAATAAAATTTTTCATTGTTTAGATTTGAGTTGCTATTTAAAATAGCTATAGCATGCGTCTATCTACCACGACATTAAAATTAATACCATCTAGCTGATAAGTTCTTCTCCCCCTGTACTCACCATAGGTAATACGATTGTTTGACAGTACATCATCATCTAAATAAAATAGGACTTCAAAAATCATATGAAGTTCAGAAAGAAAAATTGCGTAGAGGTCTTACTATTAAATCTCTGGGCCAATATTGAAGGTTTGAAGATTTTTCTTACTTACTAAAAGTACTAGGAGTCCATAATCTGTAGGGAGTTCGAAGAACAGCTGGAGACACCTTCCTTCAGAAATTTCGCGGCTAACACAATGTCTGGGCCAATATTGAAAGGGCTTGAAGATTTATTACTTACTTACTAAAAGTACTAGGACTCCATAATCTGTACGCAGTTCGAAGAACAACTGGAGACTTCTTTCATAAAAAAATTCGCGGCTAACACGATCAACTATGAAAAGTACAAGGACTCCATAACCCGTTCGAAGTTCAAAAACACAGCTATACTTCTGAATCGTTGCATCCACCCGTCTGATCTCGAGCGGCTAAAAGTACCAGGGCGGCATACTCACCAACGGGTATATCGTACAGCTCCTCGACCTTCTTGTCACTGACTTCCTTTTCTACGTTGTTGTTGGTGACGGCGGCTGTTAGGGCCTTGTCTTCCCGCTTGGCGGGCGGCGTGGGCGCGTCGGCTTGTGTAGCGGCCGGCTCCGGGCCGGCCCGGCTGGCGGTGCGGGGGTCGGTGCGGGAGTCGGTGCGGGGTTCGTTGCGGGAGTCGGTGCGGGCGTCTTCAGTAGTGGTGGCGAGGACGGCGGCGTCCCCGGCCGGCGAGGGCGGCGAGGGCGGCGGGGACGAGCCGTTGAGCGCGGGGGAGGGGGGCGCTACACACACACGCGGCACATGCGGCACATTAAACTTGTTAATGTTTGCTCGTGGGAGATGACAAAGTTGACAAATGGAAGGCTCAGTTATGAAAAGTGCAGAATACACTAATGTGACAACATCTTTGGAAACATTTTCAGTATTTTTTTTTTACATAATTTACGCTACCTCATCAAAATATTTAGCATTGTCTTTGTAACCTTGTCATCCCCCAATCAATTAGAAAAAATGCTAATAGCTAAAACGATTTCATAGTAAGATTATTTTTAGCAAGCAATCACTCAAAACATTTCAATCCAATTATTTACTTGAACACAACACAAAAGCAAAAACATAGTTTTGAGATTTTTAAAAGAATTTTCTTTTTCCAACTTATGATTTCAAAATTCACAGAAATATATCATTTCAGTTGTACCGTCTGTATTTTTAAAGCATTCAATCTTGTCCTAGTGGTAGAAAAATATGACTTTCATCTCTAAAACTCGGTAGTCAATTGTAAATTGTTAATTGAAACCCCAAATTATCTTGTCTTAAGCCCACGTCGTCATCAGCACCGAACCTCAAGTTCTCTCTTTAAACTTACCCCACTAACTATACAGTACAATGCTTCTATTTTCATAATGTCTCTCGGCAATCGATCACATTTCCGAATGCAAACATGCTAATTTCCACGTCCATCAATGATTAGATTTATCGTGTATAGTAATTTGAATTCAGAACTAAAGTACAGTCGCCAGCACCATGAAGTTACCACAACTGTCAAATTTCTCCAAATTATTTTAAACTTTAAACGGTTGATAGTTAAGTTCAAAATCGAATGAGAAATTTTGACAGCTTGATAGGTAACTTGAAGTGCTGGCGACTGGATTTCTGAATTTTCTATCAGTGGCCCTTTTCAACTCCCACGACTGACGAAAAACGAAGTTTGCCGAGATACATTCAAGAAAATAGAAGCAATGTACAGTATACCTTGATTACTTGATTGTTCTCTCCAGAATATATTTTAGTTTCAATATTCCTCAATAACGATGACAGCTCTTGAACGCGGTTTAAATGCGCTGATCGCTTTCAGTTTGTTTCAGGTGAAATTAGCCCTAACACTTTGTTTTACAGACAGTACAACCAAAGCCCAATATTCCCATTATCCATTGCCAGATCTCCCCAACTCACTCTGAACAGTGTCGGTGGGTGAAGCAGATTTTCCGTTGTGCGTGTTGAGTGTAGCGTTGGGCGAGGAGGCCGGGGAGATGTTGTTCATGTTGATGCTTAAGTTGTTTGCCTTCTTGGTGTACGAGCCGCGCTGGCTTTCCGTGGCGAGCTTGTCCGTTATCACTTCCAGTTCGCCGAATACCTGAAATGGGGAGCGTTGATGAAATTATAAATGGTCAGATAAATTATATTTTCACCTCAGCATCTCAAACAAGCAAGTTTTGCTGTTTAAAGACAGTGTGCAAAATTCGATTTTGCTGCGAGTGTGAGACAAAGTAACTTAAAATTTTTTTGAATGCCAAGAACAGTGCTGGGTCAACTCACAAAATTCGAAAGATTTGAAAACATGTCACTTTCACTTCGATACGAAAAAAAGCGAGAGATAGAAACAAGTCGATTAAAGTTCGATTTTCAAATTCTATACCTAGTAGGCCCAAAAAAGAAACAAGCAATAAATCGTTCGGATACAGATATAACCTCATTTAACCGTAAAATTGCAAATGTTACGGTTTTAAATAACTATTCTTTTAATTTTTTGATAAGGTTTGTTTTACAAATATAAATATGTGGTTTAATTTTTACCATGTTGTATTTTTTTACCAATAAGTAATATGTTCTAACCGGTGAGATGGTAAGTTGTATGTGTCACACGAGACCAAAGTTATTTGCATCTCGTGTCTTTGAATCCCTCGCTGCGCTCAGGATTCTAACCCAGAACCAATCCTTTGCTTACTCGGGATTCAAAATCCACACTCGCAGCAAAAACCAACTTTGCTCACTTGTTGCACAAGTAACTATTATGTTTTTTTTATCCATTTATGTAAACAGAAAATATGACACAAAGAAAGAAAAGTAAAATAAAGTAAAGTAAAGTATAAAGGTTATAAAATAACATTATAACATACAACCTAAAAAAGTGGAAAAAAGATCGAGGTATCAGGAAAAGTACGAGTCATGCTAAAAAAGTATACTGAAAACAATGGAACAGCACTACTCATCAGCAGTTCCCAGTTAAGACCACGATCCAGTTCTTTCTATACCACTGCTATATAATCTATTATTCCTCATACCATGCGAGGCAATTGACTACTGTGTCATACATTAGTAAGCTTTCAAAATTAGTTTGTAAAGCGGCCAAGGATTTTTGGACTAATGCAATCGGGAATAGGCCCTGGCAGTTTAGTAGAAACTGTTTGAGTTAGCTTATTTCATGGGAATTGCTTCACTCTCATTATAACTGAATTTATGAAGTTTGGTGTAACACAGGGTACTGTTTTAGGTCCCAAGAAAAATTGGTTTACGAAAAACAATAAACATACCACCAGGGTTGTTTGGGTTAGTCCCATATATTCGGGGAAGCAAAGGAGAGAGATCCATTTTAAGACAATAAAGTAGAAAAGAAGCGTCTTCGTACCAAGTCTCTCACCTTATGACTTTCAGAATGGAACAGTTGTTCAGCCGAGAAGAGTGTTTGCAGATTGTTGACGTAGAATAGAACGCGGGAGTCGTAGAGTGCAGGCAGTTCGTCGTGGAGTTCAGAGTTTAGGACTTCGTATGTGCGCTTGGCTTCTTCTAGTTGTTCTCGGCCTTTGGTCACCTGGAAGATAGACAGTATTGGGTAAGAAGATGTATGTAAAATTCTTCTTGATCTCAAGCGGCACTGGCATTTCAAGATCGTTGTTAATCGATTCCAATCAAAGTTCTCACATGATGTATGAAAGATTTTCCTTTATAGCTTTAAATTAATCCAGTAGGTAACTTGCTTTCATTGTTAACATTTAAATAGTCATAGAAAGAGGGGATGCTAGATATAACTAAAGCGTACAGTCAAAGTATAGAAGCCACGACATTTATAAAACCAAAAATGAAGATGCTGTAGTTACCTTAACATCATCCCTTCTCTTCGTAGCGTTCGATTGCAGATTCTGGAAGCTGTGTCTTTGACTGTCGTAGTCCACCAACTTGCGGCCACGTTTCTCGATCTTTTTCTGTAAAAACATCATTACAAACTTACATTACTTAAAAGCATTTTGCATTAGAAGTATCATTATTTCGGTATTAAAGTTGTTTTAACTGCTGATTGAAACTGATGTCGACTTCCTTTAAAAGTAGTCGAGCGTAAACTCGTACATACGAAGTGTGATTAAAAAATATCATGTCTAATTAACCTCGTTTAGACTCAATTAAAATAATTAAAATGTGCATTAATGTGATTGTCCCAAATCATTTAACTCTTCATCACATTATTTTTGGGCCAATTAACTAGTCCTTTATTCACAACTTGATTTGGATTTATTTGCTGTATTATTAAGCTAAACATACCTGCCTACATCTAACATATTCTGATGCTGTAATTGAATTAAACTTGGATTTAAATAGTTCCGTTGTTAAGGCGCTGACAAGACCCAATTGACCAAAATAGGCTTCTCTTAAGAAAAAAAAATTGCCAAATCTCTATAGTTTGTGGTAGCGGAAAAAATATATGTTAATTTTGAACATATTTCCCAGAACTTGGTTGTAACCAAATCACGTTTTGAAAAAAAAATCTCGATACAAACTAACGTTAAACTAATCCAAAATATTTGTATTAAACATCAACATACGTTACGTATTTAATTAATAACAAGAACTTCTTATTTGAATGCAGAACTTGGTTGTTTTTTATTTTCGATTACTCAACTCAATTTTGAGTAAATAGGTAATTGCTTCATATTTTGCAATAAATTACAAGCGTTGTGTCATCGCACTTCTCTTTCTTTTCTATGCAATCTGACAGCGACCGCGGTTTAGGTTCTGTCAGCGTCTTAATATCAAAAATCTGTAGGCATTACCTCCGGAGTCCAAGGCAGCTATTGCAGTAACCCTTTCCAACTACGAGTATCATCACAATCACACAACGGAAACCTGACGCTATAAAATATTTCTGGTCTATAAAATATGAGAAAAAATCTGGTCCTGATCAGATTCCAATCCTCATTCCTGCAAAACTGTTCTACAATACTTACAATAATACCGTATTCCATGTTCATATAAACTCACCCTGACTTCAGGAAACTGATTGGTGTACGTGTTGAGCGGTATAAGCACTTGGTCGCCGAGCTTGTGCGAGAAGTCCTGCCACAGCATCTCCAAGTTCTGCGCCTGCACGTACAGCAGGTCGTGGCCGGACCAGCCGCTCTCGTACACCTCCGTGATCGCCTCCATCAACGTCTTCGACGCTGTTTGCACCGCTGGGAGGACAGAAGAAATGAAATTAGATATCATTTTGATTTGGAGATGCTGTAATTTTATGGTACCAACAAAATTTTTAAGACCTGGTCTTAAAAAATATAGGAATATCAACAGTAATAAGTTTGAAATGATCTTTACCGGTACAAGAGAATGATTAAATATTGTTTGTGACAAAGCTTGGGAAAGACTTATGTCCAGCAATGTACGTCTTTCAGCTTATATGTTGACGATCGAACATTAGACGCTCAGAAAAACGGTTGTGTCATTTCTATATTCAGATATCCGGAGATTTTCGGTCTTTTTGCAGCCCTAATCATATAGTTTATTCACTACTCTAGACCTAATTACAATCTGCGAACTATTTGTCGTAGCAAATGTGCGCACACTTGGCACGAGCCCAGAAGAAGTTCAAGAATCTCTGCACATCCGAATGTTAGTTATTCGTCATTCCTTTGATCGAATTGACGCAATTTAGCGAAAGTCTATAACTGGAGTTCCAGGAAGAGTCTTTGGAACTCAAATGCTGGTTCTTTGTGTTCATACAATAGTATAAAGTCTGTGGAGATGAAATGATCAGCTACGTCCTGCCTCTTAGTTCGCGGTTAGGTCAAACTAGCTGCTAAGTATTATGAGAAATCTGGCGGTCCGGTTTCGCACGTGTCGACAATTTTAAAATCTTTCCTAGCGTGGCCGGGGACGATGTCTTGATCGGTATTTGAGATTGCCCCAAATAGAAAAGTCGTTTGTATAGCAGGTTTAGCCAAAGTAGAAAAGTATAAGTATGTCGAAATGGCAAGTACACTGATGGATGAAAATGAGACACATGGAGAAAAGGAGGGAGAGCGTAATATTTTGAAGATAAAAAGCAGTTAACAAGTTATTTGTGGAATAATCACATTATGTCATGACATTCTGATCAGGGATGAGTTTTCGTCAATTAATGAAAAGTTCCTCACCTCGTATACATCTTATGTAGTTGTTGAACTCCTTCTGAAGCCTGGTGGCCTGCTGGTGTTGCCTGTTGAAGTTCTGGAGGTGCTCTTCGAATATGTCGTCGAGGGTCCGGTCTACCTTGCCCAGGTTTTGAAGGAGCTGTGGACAAAGAAAGAGGCTTATTATAATAGACTCATGTGTTGAGAAAATATTTTACAATATTTTTAGCATTGCCGATGAGCTAACAATTTCAATAGAGCTATTTACGATTTCAACGATAAACTTAAATATGAATCACTTTAAAGTACACAGTTATCTGCATACTTTCATTATCTTTTCTTATTCAAACAGGGCGATAGCCACTCGCCCCGAAATATTTCTGAAATAAAGTAATTCGATAGTTTTTTGACACAGTATGAGACAGTGGCCGAAGAAGGTTTGTGCCATGTACTTGGAGGCTTACGTCTGGCAGTGGACTGCTAATATAGTTGCCTGTCTGACGATATAGATAAGGTTTATATGGTATTGATTTATGTAAATTAGGATATTGTGGAGACTATTCTGAAACAATAACCAGTACAACATGAATATACTCCATTGATTTCAACACACCTACCGCGTAACCCTACACTGGTTGGGGATATCTAGGTTTAGTACGCCGCGGGAATGAGTGCAACAATTATTATATAATCTATTACCATTTCAACTTTATTGGTTTGTTCCTGTTGTTGTACCAAACGGTTTGTTGTAAATTGTTTTATACAGGCACCCGTGCAGTGTATTTTCATAGTCAGACTCGGTTTCTGTTATCAAGAACCAAATCTCTTAGTAAATCTGGTGGCATATATATCTAATGTCTCTGAATATATGGTTTTAATTTCAACTCGATACCTCCACGCGTTCCCAAGATAAAGGGTCTTGACAGACAGACGGACGACAAAGTGATCATATACGGGTTCTGTTTTTTCCTTTTGAAGGATGGAACCCTAAAAACCAACAGTTTTTGCAGATAGACCACAATAGGATCAAACCCAGTTGATGAAATTGAGTGTGTTTTATACATTTGCCGTAAAATTGTGCCTAGACAGCAATAAATTAATAAAAATGGTAGAACCAATGTCAATGTACCAATGTCAGTGTACTACCTATCTACTAATTTATTACTTGTTATTACCTAATTAAAAGGTAGTGAATGCGATAATGCGACATATAGACAGCATTAAGCGATAGTTGTCACACCCACATTCGAACTATTCAGCTTATTATCAACTAATTAAATGTTTGCTCTTATTATTGTGACATCATGTTTGAGGACCGTGAAATAAGCTACAAATAATTTTTGGTTTGTTTTACAACATGTATTTGCTTTCAATGACGTCATGCGTATGTCAATTGCGGGGAATTTAGGTAACGAGGCTTGTAGTTGAACGTTTGTATGATGATTATAAACATAATATTTCAATTTAAAACAGTCTATACGTATGTATAGTTCAAAGGAAACAGGCACTTGCTTTTATAAAACAATGCCTTTATATTTCGATATTTCTGACATTTTGGGATACTACCGACTGATGATTGATGTTCAATTGTTAACCTAACCGATCGATGATGACCTTAAATGAAAAACCAAAACGTATTTTCACCTTTTAGATCCGGATTTATACGTAGGTAATAGGCGCTTGACAATAGAATCCTGATATGAGCTTTAAAAACATAACATCATCTGCATTTTAGAAAGGGCTGTCAAAAGAGAGAGAGAGAGAGAGGAATCATTCTTGTTTATGATCGTCTCTACATGTACAGGCATAAAATGATCATCTTCTATGTTGAGAACAATCCATTCAACTCCCAAATGTACAAAACATTCTCAGACTCGCACAATATTATGTTTCAAGACGACAGCATACATTCGTTTCATAAGACAACACATATGTACTATCAGTCATTCTGTGACCTTGTAGCCTTCAGCATTCATTGCTGCATTGTTTGCAAAACATGCATACTTCGCACCTGAGCACACTGCGATTTGTTCAACGGTTGCGTTTCATGCAAGGCCGTTGGAAGATCATCAGATTTTACAAATGGATATTGCAATTTTGATTTGTTTTCGTAATTACTCCTTCAATTAAGTTCCTTCAAGTTTTGCTTTCTGTCAATTAATGAATAATTTTCTGCTTCATGTATAGTTATATCATTTATTTCATTGACAATTTTTACATTGTGTCGAAATGTCTAACTAAAAACAAGTCAGTTCTTCGTTAGGTAATTTTTCAGGTTAGTACAATCGATTCATTTCGAGGAACACGACACTTTCCCAGTATTGTACAAAGTTCATAAACCATTTCGGGGAATACGCATAGTTTTCCATTAGAATAATGGAAGCCCATCCGAACCTGCATAACTTAAAAACTACATTTAACTTTCAAATTGCAACTGTTTTGGTGATCGTGATGGTTAAGTCAAGTATTACCAGATTACGAAGGGGAGTTCTAGAAATCAAATTGCTGACTGCATATCACAATCTTGTTAGAAGCAAACCATGACCAACCTAACACCGGAAAGTCACATGCCCAAACAAGCAATAAAACAGTCCTTACAAACTTCACAGTACTAAAGTCCGCGACACATAACTGATAATCCATTGGACATACCAAACGCGTATAATGTCATCGACCGGCCACTACTCCCATTGTTCCAGCGTAATGCGCACACAACACCATGGGTAATTTTACATTAATTTTGATTTGGTTTTAATAAAGTTTTTGAAGTTCTTCCTGACTTCGTTAGGCAAAGAGTTACATGTTTAAGGAATGCTTCTCAGTTTGTGTCAGAACGCCGTTGTTCTAACTATGGGTGTTATTAGAAATTAGACTATTGTAATTCAAAATCTTGAATTTGGATCAACCATATCTAAACATATAGTTTGCTCTACAATCAAAATTTTGCTTGAATTGTAATTGTAATTTGAAATTTAATAAAATCTAGCATTGAATTTCCAAGATGCTGAAAATTGCGATAAGGCCAAATCTTAAGGTTAAGACGCTGACAACACCTAAACCGCGGTCACTGTCAAATTCCATAGAAAAAAAAAAAGAGAAGCGCGATGACACAACGCTTGTAACTTATTGCAAAATAAGAAGTAATTATCTAATTAATCAAAATTGAGTTGAGTAATCGAAAATAAAAAACAACCAAGTTCTGCATTCAAATAAGACGTTCTTGTTATTAATTAAATACGTAACGTATGTTGATATTGAATACAGATATATAGGATTAGAACTCAAAGTAAGAGGTTAGTTTAACGTTAGTTTGTATCGAGATTTTGCTTTCAAAACGTGTTTTGGTAACAACAAAGTTCTGGGAAATATGTTCAAAATTAACATATATTTTTTCCGCTACCATAAACTATACAGATTTGGCAATTTTTTTTCTCAAACAAAGCCTATTTTGCTGAATTGGGTCTTGTCAGCGCCTTAATTAGTTTAAGGAGTCTCCTCACTACACCGTATCATACCATGACCGTGCTAGGAACGTGTAAGGAAAAAAATATTATTTGGATTGCAAAGTATGAGATTGTGCCCACTAGACCATTTTGTCACTGACCAACACCGTCGCGTCACATGCACGTAGCGGCAACAATAATTGTGGGCGACAATATTTTGCCGGTGCCAGTACGCTCCGTGCATGGCACGCGACGCGCGACGTTGCCAAACCGGTGAGCGAAACGGTGAGCATACGGGTTATAATCGCGTATGATGACCGTTCTTTTCTAAAAGCCATCGTATAGGCATAGGGAATAATATTCTCAACAAAAATATTCACTTACTCTTCCTGATGCGAAAACACAGGTGAACTACTACAACCGTGAGAACAAGAACCGTACGAACACGACGCGAAGATGCTACGGTCATTATAACCGTTATGCACGGGTATGATACGCTGTTGATCGTTCTAGTGGGCATAGTAGTCGCTGTCATATTTCTTTCCGTGCTGTTACGTATACGTTCATAGCACGGTCATGGTATGGTACGTTGTAATGGACAGGCTGCTTTAGATTCAAACGAGCAGTAGAGCTGTTTGGGTTGTCTTGTTCAGTGGTGCCGATTCCCTTGTTCACAAACTTAACTAAATTTAAGTTCAGTGCATCTCTTTCTTTCTATTTCATTAAGAAGAGGACAGAAGATAAATTTTAGTTTAGTCCTGTCAAATTAATCAGCGCCTGTCACTACTCCATACAAGTTTAGACGTGATTAAAAACTTGCCTATTAGAATTACGTCAACTTACGTCAAGCGGTGATTAATTTGACAGGACTAAACTATAATTTATCTTCTGTCCTTTTCTTAATGAAATGGAAAGAAAAAGATGCACTAAACTTAAGTTTAGGTTAGTTTGTAAACAAGGGAATCGGCACCAATGTCTTCTATAATAGAGCTAAAAGCAATACTAGGTAAACGCTACCATAACGTGTCTATCTTTCTAGATCTCAGTCACACATTAAGAACACCATTAAATTTTCGGAAGTGATAATCAGGTGTAAGCGGTTACCTCGGTTACGTCCGTCGTACCTACATCATGACTTGTATGACGTCACATCCGCGGCCACTTCCTTTCGTTTTCGATTGTCTTTGACCGAGGCCTCTAATTACAATCATTGTGTATATGCGGTGAATATTATGACTTTTTCTTCTTTATTTTGCACCTTATCAGTATAGGAATAAGGATCGTTATTAATGACGTCGGTTGCGATGTTTTCTGTTAATTTTATTGATTACTCATCAAGAGAGTATCAGTAATTAATTAATTATTGTTTCTCTATTTTCTGCTTTATCATTGTTAGTTTTAATTGAATTCTACTTTCAATAAGGACGTGACACCTCCACAAGATTGTTGTACCGCATTCTTTATTCATTACACTTAATGAAATAGGTAACTGGAATTGATTAACTTTTCACATTTTGCATCGAACATTTATTTAGGTGATGCATGGTGAGGTGGACTCCTCGGCAAATAATTCAAAGCGGAATATGAAAAATGGGGAGGTAAACTGGATGAACTTGGAGCTAAGAAGTATGGATGATGCTTGTGTAAACGATAAAAGCGAATAGGTTAAGACTCAAGAGACAATGATGAACAAATACAGCAATCGCTATGAATTGTAGGTTACAAATGCAATAGAAAAGTTTTAATTGTCACGTTGACAAGCGTCTTACGTAGAATGACACAGCCTCTGCTTTATGCTGTGTACTGCGTAGCCTATTGAGGAGAATAGGTTACCACTGCGCTGGTAAACGGCATGTCATCAACCAATCAAAACGATTGTAGTACTAGTCCCGTTATCGACAATTATGATAGTTATTCAATTTTTTTCGCGGAAGAAAATATAAGAACCGTGTGACGACATACTGAACTACACATTGTCAGGAAGCAAGAAGTGTGTAGCGAGACAATCAATGAATTAGTAAGTCATATAGTAGAAACCGAAGCTTTCAATCAACAATTTAAAACTTTGATCCAGGATTTGATGAAAGCAGCGGACTCTATGAAGAATGAATGAAGAAAAACGTCAAAGGCGCTTAATAAATAAAATGGGGTTTTCGTCACGATGCATGCCAATGTGTCAGACGTCATCCAATCAATTAAATTAAAATGAGTTATTGTTCTATTGTGAATAATTGTGATTTATAAACTGTGCACGATACTAATACACATGGAGGCAGGCATGAAGAATTTTATGTTGTGATATAGAAGAACTCAGTAAGTTTTCATAAAGTAATTACTGGAGCACGAAAATAATTAGAAGTAATAACACACCGTGAAACAATAGTAGATTGGTTGTAAAATCATATTACAATTGCAACATCAATTAATCAAGATTGGCACCTTCCAGGAAACTGATGCGATTTCCGAAACGTTCTGCATCGATGAACTTAATAATGTTTTTGCATCCTAAACTAAGGCTTGTATTGTGTAAATATTACACTAACAAATAGTAATAAAGCTATATTTGCACTATCGTAAATCTCTATTTCCACACCTGAGTATTGTATGGTCAAGCGAAGCACATTTATGTAGTCGAGATTATTGAATAACACAATCTATTTTGAATCAACTTTGATATAAAGAATAATATAATCATTACTACTATTTTTTCAAGACAATACGTTGACAAGAACGGTTATGAAGGGGCTGCTAAAATCACCCAATACCAAGAACCGTCTTGTAGATATCCTGCTAAAACTAACTAGCATCATAAAACAGCTCATGAATATCAAAACAATTACTGCCTCATCTCTAAAGTCTATTAAACGATGCCTAAGAAACAATAATACTAAAACTAAAGGCAAAATAGCCCTTTCAAATAAATTCTATTCAGATTCTCATCTGACGTTCAGTATTGGTTTCTCTAAGCGCGTACGCAAACAAGTTGTAAATAACAGGCTGTCAAAAACTTGCGTATTTGATTGTAAATCAAATATTGAGCTCAGTTTTACTGAGTTTTTAGATTTCCAATTTCCCATGACCTTAATACAAGGTTTAAGATTTTCTTCTTGTTTTGTATTTACTTTGGTAAGTGTGGTTTGTTACTGTATATTTGCTTCAACAAAATCTTATCTATCAGCATCTTTAAAATTAAATTATACATATTTCTGTATTGTTAAGTTTGACATGTTTATCAATATTCGATGCATGCCACATACAGTTTGCAATCGTAAATAATTTTCAGACTTTACAAACTGTGTACGAACGAAATTAAAAGTTGACGGCCACACAATTTCAGTCATCGTCATCCGATCTTACTTTTATTTATAACTTCTTATTAGTTCGGTTTCATATTAATTGCATCCGTCACCTCGACTTCCGTTGCACTCATTTCGTCTTCGATTTTTACTTACATATCTAATTTTAAATATCTTGGTAGTTAGTCATATTTTAGCTCAAGAATTTAAGCATTAAGTATATAAAATATATGAGTAACAATAATAATAAAGTAAGTAACCTTAGAAAGATGTACAAAAGTTTTAGACGAAATTCAAATAGGATAGAAGCTAAAGCAGAGTAAAAAGCAAAACAATAAAAGCGATATAGCCACTGGCCATACAACTAATACCACCTATTTATTTTAAGAATAAGTAATAATTAGAATATACACGTACTTCTGACTAATGGAACTGCTAGACGGACGGACGACAGTATGAATATGTATATTGCACTCGGCCCGCCCCGTCAAACATGTGCTGTCTAAAAATAGGCGACGATAAGTCCGCTTTGTTTGCTTGCCTAACTTATTTGTTTTCACGTTTTCCACTGGAAACTATTTTGTTGGTGTAGTAAACATTATTTCTAGTTTCGTAATGTTTTCCACTATATAACTTTCTATAGCTATGTACATTCCAACAGTTACTATGTACCTACTTTTGGCTTTACTAAAGGAAATCCGGCGTTGTTCATAGTTTATTTGGATTTACCAGTTTTATACGTTTCCTATGTATATTTGGATTACGCTATCGTCAAGATCTTTACTAGGTACTTCTTTTTTAACATATGTGAAACGGTGGACAGTCAGGATGGTCACAAGAAACGATGAGCTTGCACTATATATGGTTTATTCTTTTTAAAATCGGACAGAGTTACCACTTAAGGTGTTTGCACTTGGTGACGGTTACAAAACAACTGACTCAAACTGCCTAACACATCCGCATTTATAGATTTCACTAATAACTAAATAATTAGATTGCATTACTTACTATAACGAGTAAAATTGAATAACAATTATTAACAAAGAAATAAATGAATTAAAGTATATAAATAAATAGTCTTAAGCAACCATCAATTTAAACTTAATAATTGGCGCGCCGGAAGCTGACAAACTGAAGGCGCCATATTGTATAATCAACATTTCTGATTATTTTAAATCACCAAGAATAAATCAAACAGTTACCTAAACAATATCATAACAATTAACTATTAAAATAATATAATTGATTTTAAGAATGATTGAATGATGTTACAAAGTCGAGCTGGTATAAGCAGGACCCGAAGTCGATAACACATATTTTAGGCAAATATTCGGCCTCAACTCAACGAAAGTTTAAATGTGGTTTTAGTGGAACATGTTTGACTAGAAGATTACCATTTACTTTAACCTCGAGGTTATAGTGATTTGTAAAAGTGGATATTTTAATTATTCGCATAAATATGAAGTTCATTCATCTTTCGTGTATTTTTGTGATTTGCAATGGTATTTGGAATGCCTCGTATACGATTCTTATCGTTAATAGTTTCTGCTTTCTCTTCAACGTTTTGTTGGTCTAGAGACAAGCTTGTACTAGTTTCCATTTTAGCATCAAGTATCTAAACTTCATTTTAACTGTAGTCTATGTTTAGCATCAGGTGTGCGTAGAAACTACGATTTTTAAAATGTAATTTTATACAAAATCCAGCCTATTTTTGAGACGGGGCAGTAAGTACAGGTACCTTAATCGTTGTCGCTACAAGAAAACGGTCTTAGGAGACTGTCCTTTCGTGTAGCTACAACGGTTATGGTAGCCACACTTACTGCCCCGTCTCAAAAATCCACCCTGTATATTGATTTTATGCATATTATTTCTGATTCACACTTGAAGCCGATGTGTTGTTGAAACAACACATCGGCTCCTATTATAAACAAAGTTTATAAGCAATAAACAACACTTGATCGGAGAATTACTGTTGCAGCGACTGTAAATCTCGTAGACGTTAAAATAGTGAGGGATCTAATGCTGTTTCAGGTGGACTTAGAAATCCAGACAAAAGCAATACACATATTGGCTGCTTATAGTTGAAACTATTAGATATCATATCATTCGCTAATTTGCTTCGGCGAGGGATTTCTGGCTCGCCTTCAAACGCTACCATGCAGACTTGAATAAACAAATTGGACATACATGATATTTAAAAATAAATAAGAGCTGAAAACACATAAACATATACGGAGCTAAATACAGACGTGCGTGGTATCTAAAATTAAACAAGGAAAACAGGACTCTTTCAATATTAAACAGAAATTAGGGATAGTAATCAAAGCACTAACTAATGCTGAATTTGCATATCAATGACGTTGGTATAGGTACAGAATTGTTTTAGGAAGGAAAAACTGGAACTTCCTTGTACCCATTCGTTAAATGGGTACAAGGGAGTTTTTCCTTTACTTTACTTTCTTTGTCTACCAACCAGCACTGGGCCCGCGTGGTGGATTATAGTCCACTCCCTCTGACAGAGAGGAGGCCTGTGTCCCAGCAGTGGGAACATTATAGGCTGATTATGCTACTGGTGAAATCGTCTGATAACGCATGTAGTCGTATTCTTAAGCGCTTCACAGTTCTATGGCTAGGTAGGTAGGTTTTCGGGCCATATCATTGATTCACATGGCTTTTATCATATCTAGAAGTCACACCGCAGTTGTCCAGTGGTACATACGAGTTGTAGTACTTCGTGGGTTCAAACCCAGACGGGCGCTTTACTTTGTATAAATAATTTAATCACCACTGCTCTCAAAACGGTGAACGAAAACATCGTGAGGATACTCGTAATTCTAAGTCATATGACATCCACCAACCCGCACTGGGCCCGCGTGGTGGATTACTGCCCACTTCCTCTCACAGAGCGGAGGCTTGTGTCCCAGCAGTATTAACATTATAGGCTGCTTATGTTCGAATTCACACAAAGATGTCAGAAAAAAAGGCAAAACATATTCCACAACGTAAGTCTTCATGGGTATGAATGACGCTCTAACTTTTTGGAATCCTACACACAACAGTAAAAACGAATCTTCTCGAAGAAATCAATGGCATGCTCTGCAGTCATGCTAAGTACCAGTGCAGAAAATATTTGATATAACGCGGCAGTTACTCGAGCAAAGGTTAACTGAATACGCCACGGTCGAAGGAACATTGTAATTGGTGTTCCCAAGATGACAGCCGACGACAATCATGCAATAAAAACCTGAGATGAACGTAGCGGCTTATGAAGTTTTCGCTACTGCGACGTGAATGAGACTATTTACCGTCGGAACTGAATGATCTAGGGGTTACTTATTTCTTATGGTAGGTACAATTAAAATGTGTTTTTAAGCCGCTCTTTTGCGTTCATCATCTTTGTATCGAGATCCTTTTGTTAAAAAACAGGTCTATCTACGTTTGTCAGCAGCGAACAAATTCATACCGAAATTAAGTTTGCCGTTGAGCGGACGTAAGATGTGTTAAATTGCCATAATGTGTAAAAATAATTTGGACAGTTAGTCCCACGTTACCTTTAATTATCTTATACCTGTGCGGTACCGCAGTACCGCTATAGATAACATTCTCCGAATTCATTGCCGGATCACTGCTATCTTACTGAGCTTCGATTTATATTCACCTAATGAATATTTCATTTTTATTATAATTGACGGAAACCCTAGCATTGACCTCAAACTGTTAAAGTCAATTGTTAAATGATCGATTTGGCAATAATATTGGCGTTTGTTGATAAATTGAAACGTTTGTTGATGAACTATGTAGTGTCGGATGGCAAACCTTGTCTGTTACAACATCAACCATATTGTATTGGACAATCATTGGCTAATAAGCGCATCCAGCCTTTCTTGTTCCAATATGCAGGGAAGCCATAATATCATCAAATGATTTCGTTACAATAGGCACAACGGTCAAACTATCTCAAAGATCCTTCAAGACTTGACTGATGGCTGTATTGTCAGGCTAACAATGGACAGGTCGTTCGTTCCACTGCCAGATATACGAAACATCATTGCTTTGTTTGATTCACCTGCATGTTTTTCAAGTGGTACTGCGAAACATGGAGAACCTTTTAAAAAAGCCTCTTTTTGTTGTTACTTTCACTAGGCTTTACATGTTATGCTTTTAGGAATTTTGAGCTAGGCTTTCTCTCAAGGAGATTAGTCAACGAAGTCCAACTATCCAAATCCTCGGCCTTGGACAATTTAAGTTCTATTTTTGTCCATCGTCCAAAAAATCTGATGTCGTGTGTGAACCAAATAAGCCTTGTATAATTTCTAGATTTCATTTATGATCATATTAATTCCTTGATTAGTAATAGGATCATGATTAAAACCTAATAGAATATCGCGCTCCTTCCAAACCACTTTTAAATCAACAAGTTTCAATGCAAGTTTTTTTATTTATTCAATTCATTTGCCTTCAACATCAAGGCTTCCTTTACAACTGTTTGCGGTTTACCGTTGGTACACTTGTATCCTATGATCTAGAAATATCTAGCCCTTGTTATGAAATCTAGCCGGCCATTGGTCACGTTTGCTGCTAGCTATTTATTTTAGACCGTTGTTTGTGTAGCGGGCATACATACTGGTTGGTGAAGTCATTATATCGGAAATCTTTAAAACGGTAACACGTGGAAATCTAACTATTTTCTTGTCATTTAGTAGAATGTAACGTTTTTCCGTATCAGTGATTTTTGTTGTTTTTTTACTGTCCAGTAACAACTGTTTTAGCCGTTACCAATTTATGGTATGTAAGATTTGATAATATTGAGTTCGCAGGTTGTAAAGAGATGAGAAAGGCGATGTTGCGTGTCGATTAGATGTAGATTGTTCTCGTAATCTAAATGTAATTCATTTCTGACGGTATTGACATACCGATTAAGACAGAAGCATTCAACACTTGGACATAAACTCTAAAAAAGCTTTATTACGAGTATGTATGTATATACAGTTGAACTAGCAGCATGGGGCCTTTGTAAATGTTATGTAATAGACTATGGAATTACCGTATCTCTTATCTTTTGAAGATAAGTTTAATAATTTTCAGCGTTCTTTCAGAGTTATGCCTAACTAAGAATATAAAATAAGTTTTAAAAGCTTGTAAATGGACAGAAAAGATGAAATCAAAGACAAAACAGGGAAAAAAAACTATCACAAAAGACAAAACAGGGAAACAAAATTCTCACAAAAGACAAAAGCTTGGTACAAAGCTGATCGAAGAATCAATTAATTAACACACACACACACACACACAAACACAAACACACACACACACACACACACACACACACACACACACATATATATATATCGCACCTTTAGAATTATAGAGACCTAATTCGAAATTTTAAGATTTCAACTTTGACTCATAAAACTTCTTTGCATGCAAGGTAGTTTTAAGTTGAAATCTTAAAATTTCGAATTAGGTCTCTATAATTCTAAAGGTGCGATATATATATATATATTTATACATAATAATAGGTTTGTTACATTGTGTTGTGAATAGGCGAAAGTTTTGTATCGACACCAAATTGTCATCAACATAATAGCATTTATAGCCTAGTAAAAATAAAGTAGTAAATACCGACTGCCACTCAGCAGTGGGTGTTGTGGTTAGTATGGATTACGATAGACTGAGTTGAACTAAATACCAACAAACAAACATTCATTGAATGAGCTCAGAACTATAATGTTTAATATTTTTCATTACTCTACGAGGACTAGAAAAAGTGAGATTGCTTGACCAATCTCACTTAAAATTACTTTGTTGTCTTGACAACAAAGTAATTTTAAGACCAGCGATTAAAGGCTCGTGCAGACTGGGGCGATAACGCGGGTGCGACAGCCATATTAATATCGCGCTAACCTGCACGAGCCTTAACAGATTCTGAAATCAAGAAAAACATCAGATATGGAATATTCTATATTGAACATTTCAAGTAATTAAACATCCCCGAACAGCGATCCCCGAACTCAATAAATAAGAAGGCATGGCTAAAAAAAGTTTAACATTGGCAATGTTCCGAGTTTTTGGTACTCGGTAACGCACTAGACTGGCTGTCAAGTGTTCCCGTTTGATATTTGGAGCATGGATCAAACGTTTTGTAGGCGCACTCTGGAGAGACCGTGATTTTTGGAGTAGTTGGAGGTGGATTTGGAAGGTTTTAATGTAAAGAGGTGGAAGACAGAGATACTGTAGGAAAGGGATTTAGAATTTATGTCTAAAGAGCAGTGGTGGCCCAGTGGTAACGGCCTCGACTTACTAGTTGTACGGCGTAGGTTCGAACCCGGACATGCGCTTTACTTTGTGTAAATTATTTCATCACTACTGCTCTCAAAACGGTGAAGGAAAACATCGTGAGGAAACCGGCATGTCCTAGACAATAAAAAAATCGAAGATATGTGACATCTACCAACCCGCACTGGGCCCGCGTGGTGGATTACGGCCCACTCCCTCTCACAGAGAGGAGGCCTGTGTCCCAGTAGTGGAAACATTATAGGCTGATTATGTATGTCTAAAGCTGCTACGGAAGCCTCAGCGCTAATTGACCATGCAAAGAGAGAGAGAGTGCTGTTAGAGATACATGCTGGAATGACAGACCACTACTTTGTAGCATCAGCAGACTCATTGATAATTTGATAAACGGTATTTTTATTTTCCGAATTTACTATTTTTATATTGTTGGCTTATATGACATGTTACTTGAAGGGCTCTATGTTCTCGTAATATACGATTAAGAAGAGTAATGCGACGTTATGAAGGATCATTGACCCACTAATGTGTTACGCGTCATACATAATACTCATAATCTGTTACTGGAACCTCCAAATTAAAGTAATATGTAGTACTCATACGGCACTGTTCGTAATTTGCTCGCATTGAGTAAGTTGTAAATTATATTAATTGTAGTACACGAAATTCTGTTGGAACTCAGAGCCAACTAGAACAATTAATTATAATAAACTGAAATGCTGAAACTGCTGAGAGTGGAATACTCGTACTGACTGATCGTGCAGTTTAATGCGTCATAATAACAATGAAATGGAGGAAAAAAATATGTTGTTTTACTGTCGATTATCCATTAGGCATGCTCCATTTTGGTCTATTTGCAGATAACATGATAACCATGACCCAGTCTTGTGTTGGTGAGATCAGCACAGTAACAAATCCAATATTCCCGAAATATTTGAAGCTCGTAGCGCCACATTAATGCACATTACACACGCACACATAGAGCCTGACGATGTCATTGGCTCACACACGCAGGTGGACGTAACATTATGCTGCGTAGCAACAAAGAATTGGGTCGCTAGCTCACGCACACATTTGTAATAATGGTTATGTATGCGCTACGCTAATGCAGTAAGTGCATCTGATTTGCTTGTTTGCTGTCATCGTGATGTGTCTATTTCTGAGTTATTAAGCTAAGATAAAAGACAAACAAATCAGTCAGCTGCTCTGAAACAAGATGTATTATTTTGCAGCTGAGACGCTAAAATAATGAGTTGATTTGGAGTTTTGCAGACTGCATATTTGTTTGGAATCTACAAACTGACCATTCCAACATACTATATCAGTATCAGAAAGTACACTCGACATGCAGATAGATGTAACAGGTTATAAAAGTAGAAACATTGAGTCTCTCACTTCATCATTAAAATGAATCACTAAGATTTTGCCTCATTCAGTTGCATCCATATCTAAACGTGTGATGCATGGACCGGTCGACCTTGCAAGCTATGGGTGTGTTAATTGTATACAATTTAGTACACAATATACTTGCGTACTGAACCAGCCCAAACGACCTTTTAATTCTGCCATAGCACTCTCCAGTTGTATTTTTTATTGTTGTGATACGTCGGATTGGATCAACTGACTGAAGCTGGTGAGAATTAAGAGGTCCTAAACTGGAGTTTCTAGACAAAGTTAATTACGACGACGATATTCACCGAAAAAAAAAAAAGCATAAGTCTTAGTCTCGAGGTTACCCATCTCAGATCAACTTTATGACCACGGACTGCAGTCTCGACATAGACAGCGATCGTTTTACGGCCGAATTCGGCCGCACAGTCTATTTATGTCGAGACTGCAGGGCCTGCTAAAAGCAGGTCACAAAGGCGCTTATAGCGATCACAAACAAGATGTCAGGTTAGAACGGCGCAATGAGCGAAACTACAAGTGTTCAACTCATAAGTACTACTTACACCTATAAAAATAAAAAATAAATATTATTTTGTTTGTTTGTTTATAATGAATAAACTCAAAAACTACTTAACTGATTTTAAAAATTCTTTTACCTATATAAAGCTACATTATCTGCGAGTAACATAGGTTATATTTTACTTAAAAAAAAATAGAGATCTCTACGAAAATTACAATAATGTAACCCAAAGTATCAAAAATTTGCCTGTAAAAGTCATTGTTTGGTGTGCGCTACGAAAACTATTAATGATACATAAAATAACGTACTACATGTTTATAGTAGATACTCATCATTACCCACAAAAAAGCCCGCGAGGCTTTAAGTCTAAGTATTAAAGTTAAGTTACAATACGGGTCGGGCAATCAAAACACGGGTAGAATCGAAAGATGATGCGCGATAATTTCTGGAACTGCCAATGGGATTTGAAAAATAATTTTGCATTTTATAGTCTAATTCTTGAGAAAGGATAAAGGCTATTTAACATCACGCTACGACCCTTGAGAGACGAGCGAAAAAGAAAAAAAGTTAGAAAGAACGCTAAGCGAAAAAAAAACGAAGTACTAGCGCGGGCGGACGATGGGACGCGACGCGGTAGGTCGGGGGCCGAAATTTCAAGCGGACGAAGTCGCGGGCAGAAGCCAGTGGATGATATTGATGTACCGCAGAGTTTTTTTAAACTCAGGCAATAGATTGAAAATGTTTGCTGAACGTTCTATAATGCAGACTGCTCATTCCGCGGATACTCAATTTAACAGCGGGCTTATCGTGACGAGAATACCCACAAACGTGTCTCCTTGGCGTTTTATGGCTAATAACGCTTCAAACAGGACGCATTATATTATATCTTTGTATTTTGTTACTCTACGGTACCGCAATACAATTCATTCATGTGGATAAATGCAATGTCCTAACGGGTTTAGTTACGATGAGCGCAAAATTACTACTTGGAAGTACGGTTTGCATAGATAGGGCGGGTTAGGGGTTAATACAATTGCATAATGAGTAGGAAGTGACGACGTGAGAATATTGTAATTACTACAGTGACAAACTTTCGTTCTAGAAGGCTTTTCTAGTCACTAAACCACGCTAGCAATTAATTGCTAACAAACAGGGTTAGTTATTAAGATACCTTTCAATCCTACTTCAAATATAATGATGTATGATTTGAAGACCATCTTCTGCCTAGCCTTTTCCCAACTAAGTTGGGGTCGGCTTCCAGTCTTACCGGATACAGCTGAATACCAGTATGTTACATGGAGCGACTGCCTATCTGACCTCCACAACCCAGCTACTGGGTAACACGATACCCCTTGGTAAGACTGGTTGTCAGACTTTCGAGCTTCTGACGACACGCATCGACTGTTTAAGACCTACAAATGATAGCCAGGACCAACGGCTTAACGTGCTTTCCGAGGCACGGAGGGGTCTTGGTATGTAAAGATGGTCACCCATCCACGGATCAACCGCGGCAAGCGTAGCTTAACCTGATCGATCGACCCGTGCCGCTGTTATTACTTAGCCACAAGCCCCTCATTTGAAGATTTGAAGACCAAGTACTTTTAATTTTAATATACTGATTTGAGATTTTTTTGTCGTTTTCTGCACTTACTAAAATATTTTAGCTCAATACTGGCATACACAAACAAAGTAGTCCTATCTGAGCAAATCAAACAGCCACAGCCATTTCTGGATATAGATATTGTAGCGACTCCTGCGCCAGCCGGCCATTCACCTGCAGTAGGATGCCGTAAGCAGTCGGGTGACCTTCATTCCGATGCAATTTGATTCAAATTCTTATTGAAACTTGTACTTTAGCCGCATACTGATTCGAGAATGCGAGGATACAAGATTATTAACTTGTGTTGTTTATAAAAGTGGGAGGTGATAAACTGATAAGTTTGTGTATATTTACACTGGCTTGTGTCTCATACATAGGGCACCGACAAGGGGCAACCGATCAAAGTAGGCATGTCTTAAAAAAAATGCCAAATCTATATGTTAATCTTGAACATATTTCTCAGAACTTCGTTGTTACCAAAACACCGGTACCAAATTAACGGTAAACTAAACTTTTAGCTTGAGTTCCAATACAAAATATCTGATAATCAATACTTATTTAATAACAAAAACGTTACTTAAATGCAGAACTTGGTTGTTTTTTTATTTTCGATTACTCAACACTTTTTTTGAGTAAATAGATAATCGCTTCATATTTTGCAATTCATTACAAGCATTGTGTCATCGCGCTTCTCTTTCATTTCTATGCGGTCCGACAGTGACTGCACTTTAGATGTTGTCAGCGTCTTAAACGTACATATTTCAAAGGAATCTGTAGGACTGACAAGAAAATACCTCATAATTATTATAAGATTAACCGATGATTATTAATGAATAATCATCGGTTAATCTTATAATATGAGGTATTTTGTCATGCTGCCTAAGCTGAATTTGACGGCGACCCACGCACATTGCAAGTTCTAAGTGAGCTTGTTAGTTCTGAATGCACGATGTGTAATGATAATGAGAGTGAAAAGACCATGATGCCATTGTTTATGGTGATCTAGAAGATATTCTACAAGCATAATAAATCTTAGAAAGAGGATACGCCTAAGCATTGATCATAAATTCCAAGCAGCGTAACTGACTGATTTATAAACAAAAATCGATTTGACGTTCCTGACATACATTAGATGCTTTATTTATAACTTCTTACTCGCGTAATCGCTATTAATGTGCAAGATAATAATAATAGTGATTGTAAACAGTAGCAGCGTAATCAAATCAGTGTACTAAGTGGAAGCAGTCCCAAGGACGGTGGCGACGAGGCCGCTCTCTATATCGATGCAGTAGAAGGAAATAATTCAGATAAATACAATAATTTATTTCAATTAATACAACATTGCATGTTAACATAACCATATTAGCAGTAAAAAGTACTGGTAAAACGAATAGTGATAGAGAAGACTGGATGCTAAAGCAATTTGGGAAAGGTAATACATAAACAGTTATTGCAAATGATAAATTTAACGGATAATACTGCCATTCCACAGTCAGTACAACAGTTTCCGATGACAATACAACATTAAACTATACTGCCTATTAGGTAATAGAAACCTGCATAGCCTACGCAATGCCATATAAATGTGGAAACACTGATTAATTTTACGACCAGCAAACAGCCAAACGATGTGATTAGTTGAAAATATGAAACTATAATATAATACTATTATGATACTGTTTTAATAATTAGTTAATAGTAAGTTGTATAATGAACTATTCGGCGCATGTAACGTCCCGGTTTTTTTTTAATTTATTAATTCATTATTGTTCAGAAATAAGTTTGTTAGCAAGTATTTATTATCATCTACAGTAAAAATATTTTTTTGTAGATGATTTGGTAAGTTCGTGTTATGGTTATAAAAAACTAGGATTAAGTATCACTACCTAGTACCTACAGAGGATAGTGCAGGTCTTACTATAATCGCCATGTCTCACAATCTCAATCGAATTAGTGACCGTAGTCGTACTGCTTACTACACCGTGTCGTGTAATGTCATTATTGCACGAGCGGATATTCCCACTCCATTTGATAAGCCTTTTCTTAGTCTGATCTTACGATAAGAAATAAGCCAAGAAGTATTTCTATATGTAGCTAAAATACTCATCGTTGCCGATATTTTAGTCCCTAGGCCCGCCAGATCCCCTCGAATATTACATACCTACTCCAAGCAAATTATTAAAGGAATTGCCACTCCAGCGTCTGATATAATCGTTTACTTAATCACATCTTACAATAGGAAATGTTCCGTATTCATAGTTGAGCAACTTAGCCATTATATTTTAGTTCTCGGGTAAGCAAGAGCCCCAGAATATTACCACACCAAATATTTCAAAAACTCAAAGGATGAAATTCCATTGGTTAAACTTACATGAAGCTTCGTCGCAAATGACTTAAATAGCGATCAGCAGCAAACTTTAATAAATACATTAGATGATGTTGCAGTTAATAGCTTTAAAAGAAATAAAGTACCTTTTAATGCTGCACTTGTCAATAACTATGCGGATTAAGCAGAAGTAATCGAAGAATTAAATGTAAAAGTAAGTAATACGTAACATGTGTTCATTGCAACAGACTAGAGGCAAGGTGCAATAATATACTAGACGGCTTACGTTGACGCATCCCTACAAATGCAATATCCTAAACGACACACTGAATACCATAGACTACGATAGTAACAGTTTTATCAACTGTTCCTATAATGAAAACAGTTTTAGGATAAATTAGGAGCTCGCTGAAACAAAGTCTCAAATCATGGCAAGCCCAGCTCACATTCAAATATATTATTTTACGATGTGATAATATGAATGGTGGTGTTAATATGGCGTTGCCATTCATATTTATCAAATGGTATAATATTGCGCAGACAGTATACTATCCAATTTCATGTATGTCGTTTTTTTTTACACTGGTTTAGCTTTTAAAAAGGTCGTTAGCATGTCAGATGTTTTTGACAACTTTGCACATGTTCGTGCTGATTCGGGAAAGACACTAAATTGCATAGAACTCTAGAACCGACTAGAACGTCATCTTCTCAGTGTGTTCCTGTTTTTAATAAGTTTCCGCCGTGCATCATGTTCTCATAGGGAAGCTACCGTATGTACCCAATTTCTAAGTCTAGGCTTTACATAGAAAGTCTTTCATCTGACATCGATTTTCTAGACAAATTCTTTTCTTAGCGCGATCATTATAAACTAATGTGTAGGCCACTTCTAAACACGTTTGCCTTTTGCCGTGTTTTGACCTAAAAGCCGGAGCCTAAGAAAGGATAAGTGGCACTTATATTAACATGCTACTTTGCAGAAAACAAGGAGCCCTCGATACAAAACGTGGACACGACCAAAGGTGATGCAAAAACGTGTGAGCCTGATTCAAATGCTGATCAGCAAACGTACTTATTATTTTTACATTCTTGACTTTCACAGTCAAGTTCAACATGTTCATTTTAAAAACGTTGACTAGCACAAAACCCATCAATGCGTTATGCAATATTTTTGATCGGCAGTTTTTTCATTCAGCGTATTCTTTTCCATTTAAGTTGCAAGTTTGGTAGGATTATTTTTATACTTATGTAAAAAACTGTTCCTGGTATTGGCGGCGATGTGAGATGTTTATTTTATGTTAATATTTTACGACTCCAAATTAACAGTATTTTATGTGTCTTTTGCAGTGTTAGCGCGTCGCAAACTCTAACCAGCACGAAACCTACTGATTATCTGAATGATGTCAAAAAGTCAACATATTTTTAGGCCTCTTTCTGTCAAAATGTCATTTCAACCTAAACCATCACGTTCTGCAATACAGAACATTACTTAAATTCTACAAGTCTTCACCCGTCATGTCAAGAACGCACTCATCGTTTCAGAAAACTAGATCGACATGTCCAGTGACGGCTATTTTGAGCTCATTGTTGACGTTGAATACTATTGAGGACTGACAGAGATCACGAGGCTTGCATTTACAAGCGTTCGGAATATATTGTCAGCTTTGTATCCCGGATATTATTTACAGTGATCCATAGAACGGTCTCAGTCAGGCTTAACCTAGTTTTAGAGGGAAATATATTTTAATTTGGAAAATTACTCGAGACCTTAGCAACTTTGAATATTCAGAATTACTCGAATTTGAGTAGAAAAATTCTGTAAATTTTAAGAATGTAAGATAATATGTTGTAACTTTGTAGAACATGAACAGAGAGTTCATGTTGGTGACTTTAAAAAACATCAATGGACATAAAATTTACACTTTAGAACATAACAAACATACAGGGATGTGGACTTCAAATAAGAAGGTCACGAACTTTGATTTTACAGATTTGAACATTTCTGTAAATAAACTTACTTTACCTACATAGTTTCCTGAATTAAAATACCTTATTTCAGACAAAATGAACATTGTGCAAACGCTCAATTCCAGAGACACCAATGAACGTTTTATTTTATTCATCTGAAATATAGCTGCGCCAGGTTTAATTACACCGCGAAGCCCTTCTGGGGTATAGAGGAACGCACAATTTATTTGAATGGAACGCTGACTGCAGATTATATTTATTTTTAGACTTTTGTCTCGGGGTCGAATTAATAATAAAGAACAACTATTTACATGTCCTTATGGAGTAGTAACTATTAGTAAAGAGTTCATTTACAGATTATCCGCCCAAATAGTATCAGCTGATAGGAACATTGTCGATTTTTTTTTCTTCAGGTATCTTATTCACTATGATAAAATGCGCGGGTTATGCAGTTGCATTACTACATTTACCATGCTAGACGCCAAATTAATCTAGAAATGACCGAATTTGGCACATTATTTTCTATCAATGTCGTTTGCAATGCAACAATAAATCGTGAGAATATCGTAATGTCCAAGGTACTCGAGAACTTACGCAAAACCTTTTCTCAAAATAAACGGCCTACAAAGTACAATAACCTAAAGACACAAATAATGCAATTTCGAGGAAATATGAATATTAACGTAATAGTGTAACACGTTACAGGAAATGGGGAGCGCAACATATTTCCAAACTCAATGCAACACCAACGTACGAAACAATCGATAAAATAATATGTAATGCCTTCGATCACGTTTAGTTGCGTGAACTGAAACAAATTGGACAACGAATTTGGTCTAAAAACCCCTTTAAAGTTAAGGAGAAATGCAAGCTTAGGAAAGAACAAGAGGGGCAGACAGAGAAGAGCAGGAAATTACACAGAAGTAAGTCAGCGTTGCTTCTAAAAGACCAATGAAGGTATTGAGATGACCGTATAGGCAGCGAACAACGATTACTTTATGATGAGGAAAACAATCTCTTAGAAACGTTGCTGGGCATTGAAACTTTAACATCACTGCAGCCGCAGCTTTCGATAACTGGTATTCCATACATTCTCATAACCCAGTTTGCAAAGCAAGATACCCATGACGGTAAACAAAAAGTCCATAGCCAAATTCACATGAAACGCGCTCCAATAAACATGTCGTAATAAACCCTTAGTCCGAACGACCTGTATGGCTAGTCACCTGTGAAGTACAAGCAAAGTTTGTCAATACGCGTCAACTACAATGACGCTCTCAAATTAATTCAGTGCTAAGCTGTTGTTCATTGATGTAGGTTGCGACGTGGATGGCAAGTGAGACAATTGAGATGTTAAGGCTGTATTTGACGTGGATCCTGATTGTAAATGGGCCATCCCAGTAACCTAGAGAGAAGAAAGCACGGGACATTAATCTAATTATAGGGAAAAGTTAATTTCTCTAATGGGTATGAAGAGCAGACTTATGAATGTAGGAACTGGTCATCCGCTTAGTTATTAGCGAACGACAAAGTACATCCTGATGAGAGTCGTGGAAAACGTTTGGATGAGCGAGAGGAAGTCGACTGTTCTTAGAAGATTGGCTACCTGCCTGCCTCCTTGTACTATTATCATCTTCAATTTAGCAATTACTGATAACTGCAGTCAAGGATGCTATTACAAACGGACATTCAGTGCAATCTACGGAACTTGTAACCGAAGAGTCATCGAAGGATAACGAGATAGTGATTATTTTTTATGTGGCAAAAAATATTCCTGTGATAGTCAATCTCCGATAATAATCAGCAAAACATTTCTGATAACACGAACAAAAATATGATAAGCACTTACAAGATTAAGAACAATAGCTTTATTAATTTATTTATCAGTGCTTTGTAATCAATGCACGTTACAATAAAGCCAGTACAGATGAATTGTCAACAGTCATCCCGCCATAATACAAAAGATGTGATAAATGACAACAGGCATGCAAAACTGAAACAAAGAACAACTTAAACGCACGTTAATGAAGCTCTAGCAATTAAAAATAATCTCATAGGTATAAGATTCACATATACTAAAAACAAATCGAGTGCGACAGGCGAAAATAGAAAGCAATGGACGGAAGATGTGTGTCGCGACTCCGGCGCAGGTGGACGCTAGGGTGGGGGCAAACTAGACGGAGACGGCAATATAGACGGAACTAATTTTACGCAAAAAGAAAAGGGACAGGGCGGTCCGGCCAGTTTAACAACATCCACACATAGCAACATCTGGCTTTCCAAGCAACTAGAGAAATGTAATATTGATGGTTCGAGCAATTAGGAACACGATAACTTTGTACTTGAAACAACATTCCTAGAAATACTATGAAAATAGAGAAGGTCTTAGGAAGTTATAAATCCACGGAACATACGAGGCCTGTGCGGTATCAGCTAAACACACAAGACAAGGAGGCAACGTTGATTATAAAATGAAGCTAATGGCTTACAAGATGCAAATATTATCTCAGCTGACGCGCATATAAATTAAACATTCGGATTCGAAATGTACGCATGTTTTGTGAAAACTGAATTAACAACGCAGTTTCGTCATCTCCGAAGGTGGGGTATCACGCTTTTGCCTCCGTGACATTTGGCGCATAGCTGAGCGAGGCAAAGGCAACGCTCCGGGGATGCCTCGGGCTCGACTCTTTGGACATTCACTCGCCGCATTCCAACTAAACAGACTACGCGTTGCGAAAATTTGAAACAAACTTGAGTAAACAATGTTATTTTCACGACATGAGATTGAAAGTAGAAGAAATAGTAAAGTTTTGTTTAGTTCTAGTCAACTTAGAAAAAACTGGCAGAAGGCGATATTTTTTTTTAAATAATTGTGAATACATTTGTTCAACACGCACTGCCACAGAAGTGAAAGATAAAAGCATGCGACATGTACAAAAAAAAATCACATTGTTGACTTTAATGACAATAAACTTGCAACTGATAAAACTTTACAATAACCGATTGTATCGCTTCAATAAGTCAACGACACGGCTGATAAAGTTCCAACTAAACTTCACTGAATCATTCATAAATTATACGAACAATCGTAATAGCCCTGTAGAAAGAACCGAAGGCTGTTGTTACATAAAAAAATATCTGCGGCAGAGTCTAATCTTGACCTCATTTCTCTTTTAAAACTAAGCGAATACGTCAACCGAAATGTGCCGTCTTTATACGACTATTAAAATTATATGTTACGTTCCCGATTCGAGTTTTACGAGTATGAATACCAAGCGTTGTAGCGACTTATTCGCTTAGTTTTAACAAAGCATGGCATGGGTTTTAGAAGGTTGCCATTGAAACACATTCGCAGACCAAAGCTCGCTTTTGGGTGATTCACTAGCAATTTATTAATTTGACGATGTTACGATAAAAAGTAATATATCTGGATACATTACTTCAGCTCTTTCTAAAAGAGGATGCAGTATTCTATTCCTATCAAAGGCCACACAGCTACAACCCTTTGCCTAATTCACAAGGGAAACGACAGCCAGGACACACACATCCAAACAAAGATTTATAATTTTACGTGTCTAGCTAGCCCATAGCTGACAGACAACACACATTAACTTCCCTGGGCAACTCTCACAACTTGCTCATGAAAATTTAAAATTAGCTGATACTCTGATGGGTTATGATTTCGCATTGCTATGGTAATTTTTTTTTTTTTTTTTTTTTTAAAACGTTGCCCCACACTAGGAATTTCTTCCTGTATCGTGGGTGCGTTTACAAACATAGAAACTCACAAACACAAACACCCAGACCCGGAACAATTACTTGCACATCATACAAATATTTGTTCCGTGCGGGGATCGAACCCGCGACACGCTGCGCAGCAGTCGATCGCTCAGCCATTACGCCAACCGTGTCGTCAATTAAAGAGCAAGTTGATCAGATTAGAGCTATTAGAGCAGGAATAGTCCAAATATCCAATATCTGTGACGACCTTGTTTTCATTTTCGTTCACCACGTCTCTACCGTCATGCTCATTGGATTTGATACTTTTAATATAATAAATGACATAATGAGGTGGAAGATCGCAAAATATTAGAGGTTTGAATCTTTTTTAATCAATAGATGTGAATGGTTTCCTGAATCTATGTGTTCAGACTCATCAGTACTACTTCATGTAAGTATTACAGTTTACATTACAAGACTATTACAAAATAACATGTTTTAAATCTTGTAATTTTATTTCAGCTGCATGCTATTTGAAACGTTCTGAATGTTAATCCAAATGATTTCAAAGAGATTAAAATCTGTATGTTTTTCATAATTCCCAACTTTACGGTTAGATATATGAAATAACATGATGAAAGTAGAGCACGGTTTGAGTTATATTGCAATGCTGACGCTTAGTTTTAACATAAAATAGACGAGAGACGTCATAAAACCTTCGAGATCGGACGTTTAGTATCATCTTTGATATAAGACATCGAGGTTAAAGACGTAATGAAGTAAATTTGCAATAAAGTATCGGATATTATAAACTGTCGAAGCAAGAACATCGAAGACACCAAACAAATTTAATTGAGCATGTTATTCATAAGGCGTGCAGCTATCGAGACCGGATTCCACCGATCGGATCGTATAGAATGCATTGGAAAACGCATTATGTATGTAAGTGTACACAAATGGTACAAAACTTGTTCGGTTAGAGCAAGCGCCGTGTTGACTTTAACATAGACAGGTTCCACGGCGCGCTTTTTGTTCACCAAGCTAAAGCAATATCAATAAACTCGTTTATCTTGTGAAAGATAGCTCTCCTTTAATGGCTCAGGACCCATTAGAAAGGTATATTTAATCGATTGTAGTACGTTAACTATTAAGTAGCATCAGGTACTTGAACCTACGAGTACCTGCAAACTTGGTCGTGGACGAAAAAACTGAGGTCACCAGTCACCATTATTGATTAAATGATTATAAATAAAACATGAATGATTATTTATTGTTGTCAACAAAAACAGCTGCCGAATATGCGCATACACATGCCTATATATAAATCCCGACTAAATATTAATGGGCCGCGCTTTAGCGCCAAAACACAATTCAATTAATGACGCATAACGATTGTGTTACACTTGTTGCGCCGTCTACACATTACAATGAGCAAGTAATTACTGCGCTGCATGGCAATCAAGGCACGTGGAATCAGTCGACACGGTGAGCTAATCTGCTCAAACAAATATTGTAATACAATAAGGTATACCACTTTTAAAGGTCCAGCAACATCGGCAGGCAATAAAACGGCGCCAGAATTGAATGACACGTGCCAAAAAGAAGTTCGCATGCCATCGGACACAGAATCCAGCTAACTAGACGGGAATAGTCACAGGCCTGGCCTGGCGGTCGTCCATACGCGAAACCGCTCTAAAATGTCCTAACTCAATCGTCCCCTTATCGCAATTCTCAATCTTACACGTAAGTATTTAGGTGCCTTTTACTGTGAACTGTTTGTGGATGTAGGTCGGGACGCTGATCATGGGACGGATATAAGTTGCGTCTGCGCCGATCCTTACGTAATTTTTGGTTGACGATGTACTCAATACGTCACAACGGAGCTTCCGGAAGACGGATGGCCGATTTTGTATGTCCCTATTGTAAACCAATGCACAAAAGGTATGGTCAAAGTACAAACGACCTTGCGATACAAATCTTGTTTATATTTAGACACAGCCATTAGATGGACTCCATTAGGTTGATGTATTGGTTGTTTTGACGGCACTTGGAACGTCATGAGGAGTGTTTGATTAAAGAAAGCGACGGTGCGGTTTGAATCAGTCCGGAAAGTGTTACAGATAAACATTGCGCGGATATCAAAGTAAAAAAGCATAAGATGGAAGACCATCCTCCGGTTGATTCCGCACAATTCCGCACGACTCATGCACGAGGGATATTATATTATCAGTGAAAACACGACTAGTTTATATACTGCCCGCCAACTACGCTATGACATATTTCTTGGGAAATCATATTTTATTCCGCTGAGTTTGGGTTGTATAAATGTTACGGATCATTGAGACTAATGAATGGAGATAACTTACAAATCCGTGATATACTAGATGTTTTTAATATTTTCAGTAATTGTTTCGAGGCTGCAGACACCTATTAGGGAAGAGAAATATAGCGGAAGCTTTGTGGCTTTAAACGAGGCAAACTCACGAATACTGAAGTCATCCGTACCGAAGGGAACTCATAAATTCCCTAGGAATATTTCTTATATTGAGAAACTAAAAGGTGGGAACGAAGTTTATAAAGTTTTATTTAAATATTCAGAAGCAAGGTTTCGTAACGAATTAGCACATGGTAGCTAAGAGCTACTTGATACTATGGCCTTTTTAGTCAGTGGAACTATCGTGATCGTTTTATTAGGAAGTGAGGACATGCGTGAACAAGACACGAACATTTGGCAAGTTACGATAAAAATTACGAAACTTTACATTTTTACTTAGTTGATGATTGCCAGAAAGGCGGCATGTGTCTGTTTATTTAAAGCAAATATGAATCAGTAATCTTCAAAGTGATAAGCGCAAATCACAAGTCCGCACACCAGCAGTCAGCACCCCCATAATTGCGTAACACAATATCAATCACAATCTGAATGATTTTGAAGTATATTGCTAATCCATTGCTTCATATGCTCGAAATTGTTGTTTGCTCAACAACGTAAATAACACAATAAATGTTGTTAGACTGTCAAAATGAAACCCATTGCTACTGATAGTGTGTTACACAATTACCTCGTAGTTCAGTAGAGGTGAGCAACTACAGGGTAAATGTAATATAGGTAGATAAGTCTTTGATCAATTCAACGTAAGGATAGTCGTCAAATTATTATTCAAATAAATTTATTGAGGATTGTCTAGTCACCAAATAAAATATTGTCATGATCAAAATGAGACAACTCTTGACGTAATCGTGGCAAAAAGAACACAACCCCATAGAGTGCTAAACAAAACAGAGAGAATATGCTACACATGTAGCGATAAAATTATTTACGTCAAAGCATTTACACCATCGACGGGGGCACACTGTAAAAAGTAGAAAATGTTGTTATGGCGGATTTAGAATCGAGTCACGTAGGTATATCGACGCGTAGGGACCTTGATCCTGAGCCAGTCTTAGTAATAATGCCCATAAATGAACAGGCCGGGGGAAGGGTTTCTACGGACGCCTTATGAGTTTAGTGTCATTTTGGCAATGCGTGGGAATTCAGGCCGTTCACCCGTGGATGCTGACTAACACGAACGTTTTTGGGCCTTCTCCAAAAACAGTAAGTTGTATTCACAGTATGGGGACATACCAATCGAACAACAGATAGAGCGACGTAAATATAAAATCATTGGGTGTTTTGTTTTCTTGGATTTTTCCACTAGGCGTTGATAAAAAGAGAATGATCGACATTAACGTTGAAATAAAAGCAATGAACGCCAGAAAAATAAACTAAGAAACGAAATATTAATGAACTACCCGTGTTTCCTGTGTTAGTTGAACAGAAATACAACGAAACAGTTCTTTGAGACCTAAATACTGAGCCAATACATAACAAAGAAAACGATGACGTTAGTATTAATGTAACGATATGAAATACGAACAAAGCGAAATTTCCGAACATAACAATATTGAAAAGTAAAACAGACGCAGATCAACAAATGGTACGATAACAAGAGATAGTGATATCTGTACCGAACAGCAATGTGTAAATACATGATGTAGGTAAATGTTTAGCTCATCGCACACGCAATGCTCTGCAGACTTGCTCTTTGTGGCAGTTTCTTGTAGTGTCTGGTATAAATTATTAGCGAAAGATTGAAAAGGAGAGTAGTATTAGTTAAAAAAAATAATAGCGGCAAGAGTTTTTGCCCCGTCAATATATTCTCTTCTAAATGTGTTTCGTTTTTGTAACGTATTCCAAAAAGTAAAACATATGGTTCATAAGGATTCTAACAGTAAAAGTAACAATGACAAATGTTCCATACATTAAGCCAAGGCCATTCGAAAAAGAAGTGTAGAAATGAAAACCGTTTTCACTTTTACTTTTGTCGCAAGGTGGACGAAGACAGAAGAAAACGAAAAAGACAAGAATTTAGCAATAGTTACAATAAAAAAAATCATGCAAGAAATGATACAGGATCTTGAAGTTTTAAAATAAGAGTTTCATAATATATATCGCTAAGACGTGACTTCTACACTAAACAATGTATAAGTCGAGCAATTTTTCTGAGACTCGCTTAGGATACGGGAACAGCCACTAATCTTGTGTCTGAAGCCAGAGGTCACAGCATTGAGAGCTGTCATTTGTTTAGTCATCTAACTTGTAGATTCGCTGTCTGAAGATTCATCTCTAAATCGCAGGAGGCTTTCAGTTAACGTGTAGTGCTTATCGTCTATAAATATCGTCATTGTCAATGAGTTACGGAATTTGTTCCAAAACATCTAAGATTCGTGCGAATGAATCATCTGTATAGCTTTATCTGTACATATTTTTGTGATGATTGATATATTTATACATATTGATAAAATGATAACAGATTTAGATAAATTTTAGTCAGCCGAGATCTCGCAATAATTAGAAGGGTTATATGATTTTTTTTGATGGGCGCCACACCAAAATGAGGCATGACCAAATAAGTAAATAGCCGTAGGTCACCGCTAGACGGTATTTAATGTCAATTGAGAATGTATTAATGATATTTGTCGTAGGTGTGACCACAGTATTGCGAAACGCGTAGGAATCAATAAATTCATCGCACATTTTTAAAGCCAGCACTTTTATATTCACAATAATAATTATTGTTTCGATTCAATAATTGCCTTATTTATAACCACAAGGAAATCTGGTCACGAGTGTGCGAAAATATCAGTAAATCAAGACTACAGTAGTTTCTTTAATTAGGTACTTACGTACAACCTTGTGATGGAAAAGATCGTCTCATTGAGATGTCACTGTTAACTGATAAAATGACAAGGAAAATGTATGTGCGCTAAGATACTATGGTACGTCAAACGAGTAAACACTTAAAAAGACGTAATCTGAAAACTTTGTTCTGTTCTACACAACCTGTTCTAAGATTGTAGGAAAAGTGTGGAGGATTATTGTTGCATATGACGTAATCGTCACGTTCATGATCATCGAAGCAGAAGATGTAGTGACGTATCATCAGTGTACATCACTAATATTCGTTTTCACGAGACAGACAGCCAGCATCACTTGTAGAAAATCGTCAATGCTTCAGTATTTAAAATACGACACATTTTTTCACAGTACTTACGCCTTATCAAGATGAAGATTATTTTGAGGTCATACCTGAGAACAGTAAAATACATTTTTTGAAGTTATTACAATAAAGAATACATCTAACACTTATGACGATAAAAACACTCATAGACTCTGGACTAAAATTTAAACATATTCCAGTACTACGTTATTGGCTTACACAGTATTTGAGTAAGTTATTTATTATTAGCAATAATATGAACGTTATGTTAACACGGAGGCAAATAATGAACAAAAGGTCAGACATGCAAAATCACGCTGACATTTATCATCACTAGATTCCAATCAAATGTCTCAACAGTCAATCGTCTTGAAATGTACAAGTTTAGTAAACAAGCTATCAGATTTAATTGATAGTCATAATATACAACTTAAAAAAAAAGAGCTTATAAAATTCATACTACGTCATTCACCATAATTTTTAGAGGAATACAAATCAAGCACACAGTAATGCTAACCCACGAACTGTGAAACTGTCAACCTCAGAAGTTTCCAACTAAGGAACACAAACCATCCAACCTCAGTAGGTCGTCTTGAGAATGTCCGCACAAATACCGCGTCGCGAATTCAGTGTTACCACAAACACGCACCTGAGGCTACGTGCCGGCTCGAGAAAGTACAAGTAAGAGAAGAAAGTGCGTGGACGCAAAAACAAGCGTCCGACTGTCGGATCGGAATTCAGCACAGCCCACGGTGCGAACAAAATATTGGGATTGTTGAGAATGATATATGGGAGAAGATGGCAGATTTGCCATTGGATGTGGATTTGTATCGTCTAAATTGGACGGATTTATTTTAAACCATAATGGTGTGTTGATAAACGATGTAACCCTAATAATCAAGGAATTGGAAATGTTTTATTTTGTACCCCTAGGTTGGACCATAACTCGCCGATCCGGACACAAGACTATTTTGCTTGAACTAATCAAATCAGTATCATCTCGCAATCACAAGAAAAAGGACGACTGAAAGTCGAATACTAATCCCAGAGCCAAGTAGATTAGTACTCTATTGGAATAGGAGGGACAGGGATTCCAGTTTAATTAAGACGCTGACAACACCTAAACCGCGGTCATTGTCAGATTGCATAGAAATGAAAGAGAAGCGCGATGACACAACGTAACGTATGTTGATATTTAATGCAGATATTTTGGATTAGAAATCAAGGTAAGAGGTTAGTTTAACGTTAGAGTGTATCGAGATTTTTTTTTCAAAACGTGTTTCAGTAACATCCAAGTTCTGGGAAATATGTTCAAAATTAACATATATTTTTTCCGCTACCACAAGCTATACAGATTTTGCAAATTTGTCGAAGAAGCCTATTTTGGTCAATTGGGTCTTGTCAGCGCCTTAACTCGACCGTTCAACATTCTTGTTATATACAACTATACGTATATATAATACTTAATTCATATCTTAGCCCGTATCCGAGCCCGCAAGGCTCAGTGCGATTAAAGTATCAAAATATTAAATCATGAACCATTTCTCAAAGAGAATCATCATTATAATGGACCTTTCTACGCTCATATATTATGTGCCTTGTGAGAACCTTCAAGCGATCACCAAGTCATAAACACTGCCGTCTTGCTGATTATTTTCCTATACAACCGCGATGACCGTAGACTCTAAGACAATATTGAGCACATTAATAATGTTTGTGTACTCAGATAAATCTACACCGATATGATGTTACAGGAAAATTGTTTAGAAAAACTACGCTTAGAATTCTAGCAAATGTTCAAGAAGGTCGTAAATAATTTTGATCTAATGTTATTGCATTAGCCTTCCGATGAAATAATGTGTAGGAATACATATTGCGAAACAGTGTCACGATCAAATCAAAGGAATGTGCTCTCCGAAGGTGATCCAGGTGCCTCTATGGGCAATGGGCATAGGAATTAATATACTTCTTATAGTACATACGGAAGTAAAAGTAAATGCTCTTGTTTACAGGCCCATGAATCCAAACCATTAACTTCCTCGGTCTGTGCCCAAGACGCCTCATGGACTTCTCTTGTAAAAGATGCAGAATTGACACTTCAGAAAAGAATTTCAAGAATTGCGATGATATTAGAATCACCCATTCCAGTTCCTTTTAACATAACCAGAATACAAGGATACATAAACCTACATACCTACAGATAAAACAAATTTTCTGAAGCAATAAAACATTGTGACTATTTTCAGGGCATTTGGATCTCGACTTAATTTCGAATTTAATGTGTTAAATCTAAAAATACAATGTGATGATGAGTTATAATAGTCTCTGACATTGGCCATTATCACTATAGCAACAGATTTTATTTTCAGTTTTTATCCTTATTTTAATGCCAGATTTTATTTTCAGTTTTTAGCATATAAACAAAAATTTTAATATGTGTCAGGTAGCAGTACTTGCTACATTATAAAATTTTCGTTTATATGCAAGGTACTTCCGATGCAAGTAAAATTCATACAAATATTATAAATGAATCATTCCCACGACTTGAAGTTATTTAAGTAGGTATTTATGAATAAATTATAATTTATTTGTCTTATTTCTGAACTAGAAACTACATAGTTGTGATTTAAAACAAGTTTTGTCTCTTGCATTGTAGTCTTTATCTTTTTATTTTCCTTCCTTCACCTCAATAGTTTAGGTCTAAATCCAACAGTTTCTACTATGTGCGACAAACCTTTTAGAGCGCCATAGCCTTGAGCCTAAGCATTAATTTGATTATGCAAACTGATCTTCTAGTGCCCCAGTTTCAGAATGAACTATAGTTCAGCTGTTAGAAGTAGCACTTTGGAGTTCAGCGATAATTGTTATATAAGAACTGTTTGATTCAGTTCACCATTGTTTTCCTTGTGTCATTGTTCTGTTATGTTATGGCATTTGGAGTGTTGACTCACTCTGAATGTACTTCCTTTAGTACAAAAACATTCTTTAAAGGATCCTCATTCTCTATCCGCACTTATTCTTTTACCGGAGTTCGAATGTCACTACGCCCTAGACTTTGGCCTCCAAAAATAAACCAAAAATGTCACTGCAGAATCAATGGGGTCTCTTCATACCATCCGTGTAGGGAAAGGGGAACTCCAATTGTCGCTACCTTTAGTTCTTTTATTATTAGATCTACTCGTAACAGCATTCATTTCTATATCCAAACTATTACTATTGTAACAATTGGCAACAGCCATAGGAAGTGGGCGACCGTGGTGAAATATGAGCCATAGCTTTTCAACACGGCATTTTATATTGTGGCCGATGAAACCGATTACGGTATTTCGATGTTTCGTAACAACATATTGGATTTGATCGAAAACTTACTAATCTAAATTGGGGTATATGAATCGCCTTTTTCAGGTTAAATATGTTTTTTTTTCATAATTCCATCATTCAAGTTTAGAATTTATTGTGTTCATAATTATTAAAGGCAGTATACATGTGGATGTTTTTTTTATAGACCGACATATTTGTCATGTGGGTGAGATTTTCTTGGCAGATTTTAAATACACAATGTGCGTACTATATACGAGTATATTCATAACAATTAACTATCTAAATCTCTCGGTGTGTAAAAACTGTACAGGAGTTATTAGCTCATCAGATGAGTCAGAGGCTCGGTACAAAATAGACATAAATTCTCTCAGCCAAGTCGAAAGTTAGTGGCTAAAGTAAACACGAGATAACACACGTCATGTTTTACTTTAACTTATAAAACAGTACGATCGACGAACAAAATTGAAGAGAATTTAATAATACTGCACGAGATTTAACTGGAAGTTTAAGATAACCTTGCAGGTTTCAAGATAACATTGACTATGAGCGATTTACTGAGATTATTCGAGAAGACACAGAACAAGAATCACACAGAATCCTCGCTTTCCAAAGAGATAGCACAAAAGATGAAATAGTAGATGAATTTATGGCAACACGTTTTCCCCACATGAATCTGAGTATTAAGCAATGTGATTAAACGAAAGTGGTTGCTGATGGTAGGCGGAGCGTGGGATAGACGAAGTCTCTATGTGGGTGCAGTGATATCAAGGAGAACACCTACAGTTTGGTGGCGAACTAAAATGCTAATGTAAAAACTCGGCATATTCGGAATTATAGTGATGTCACCGTAGACCCTCGAAATGTCGTCTTCTTGTCGTTTAAAGTAAACAAGAATTTTCTTTTATTATATAGAAACCTTTTTAAGAGTCCAAAGGTAATGTCGTATGATTCTCAAGAAGATACTAACAAGTACTTCAGCGCGCATGATAATTTGAGTTGCCTTAGCGCATACGACTTCTCTGACACAATTCCTGATTTGTGACCATGCTTAATTAAGATTGACATGACTCTAAATTAAAATTGATTGAAAGGTTCCGTAGTTGGAATGAATTTATCCCAAAAACAAACTTTAAACAAACTTTTTAGTTGAGAAACATGTAAGTTGGTCGACTATTATTTGGTAACTTGTAAAGCCCACTTAGCTGTGGTAGTTTTCCTTTTAATTTCGTTGTATACTTATACAACAAAGCTAAAATATTGCGCGTCTGTCTGAAAAAAAAATGTGAAAAATTGAGGCAATAGAATATTCTATTGCCCTGAATTTTTGCACATTTTTTTTTTAAATACGCAAGCGGATCCATGAATTTAAAATGCTTTAGACAGTCACGCAATATTTTTAAATGGCCTATCCAACGATACTCCACACGATTGGATAAACGAGAAAAAAAAAATGATTACCCCCCCACTGTACGTGCAAGGAAGGTACCCTACAATTTCTTTTTCAAGATTTTAGTTTATCACTTTGTCGGCGTGATTAATATGTATACCCATGCCAAATTACAGCTTTCTTGTACTAATAATCTCTGAGCTAAGCCGCGGATAGACAGACAGACGGACATAAACAATGAGGGTTCCTTGTTGTCTACGGAACCCTAAATATGGGTTATCAATATCATACACTGTTTTATTTCTGGAATAAATTAAGGCCAACCCAGTAATAGAAATACACACACCAAAAGTGTCTAGGGATAAAGGTATTAAAAAAAAAAAAAAACAAACGGAAACGCAAATCAAAAATGAGAGTGAAACAATTTCGTCGGTCGTAATACCATTGAGATTTGATCTATGTAACTAGGTCATCCAAATATACACCATATTCGAATTGTTTCCCAAACACCTGTTCTGGTTCATAACATAACCGCATCGCAATATAACATTGTTTGGCCTTGATTTACAGCTCACAATCCGCACATAATGACTGTGGACAAGTTTGTTGACCAAACAAAAAATGACACGACCAATCACACCGGATAGTCGCAAGTCACAAGATGCAAGACAAAAGACACAGTAGGTACAAATTAGAAAACTCTATTGTACGTATGAATTGCAACCTGAAGCGTTTAAATTACCATATGTGAAGTATTTGTTCAACGGTTGACAGTCGCGTCTCGTCTGCATCGGGGACATAGAAAGTTCTTCATCTTGACAAAGTTGAAATTGACCATACACAAGCTGTTTAGGTGTGGATTTGCATTACAAATATTAGAATACAACTATTAGAATGGTCACTTTCAACACGACATTATTTGGTAACCGTCCAAACCAATCAGAAGCTATTTGGCCGCGGTTAAAAACGAAATTGAATATTTGAAATGTTTGTGTCAAGATACCCTGAGGTATGGTTTTGGGGATAATTTTAACTGTGATACTAAAATATCGTAGCAAGAAAATATTCTTAGTTTGACGTACGCTATAGATGCTAATAGAGCCAATAATAATGTAAAGCAAACAATAGTTAGACTCGTATATACGTCATACATAGATTGAGGAAGATATGCTGCAAAAATTAAAATCTCGCCGCCATAAAATAACCATAAGTATGCCGCCTAATTGATGTTATATCTTAAAACTCTCACTCATTTAAATTCCAACAGACATACAGAAATGTCTCTAGCAGACAATAAAAACTATGAGTTGTGGGCGTCGGCTGGCGTTCCCATGACGACTGCACAGTTCACAGTTAACCCAACTGTTAGCATTAAGCATTGTCACGTATAGACCTTTGCAAAACATGTTTACTTGGTGGTATCCACGAATCAAGTCCCTATGTCGACACAATAAAGGATACGGAGGAAGTAAAGATGATTTTGCATGATACGTTTCAAGTCATTGGAATAGCAAAGGGCTTGCGACTTCCTCTTGATGTTTGCAAGCGGAATGCATTAACAGAGTATGATGTTAGAAACTTTCTCATGACTTGATTGGCTTTGTGTGAAGATAACGACGGTAGGGACTTACTAGCTGCTAAACTTATTAGATAAAGAAAGAAACTATAGTAAAGAATGCCAAAGAAACTATAAACGAGTAAACAAATCTAGCGCTTAAAGAATGTTCAAAAACTTTTAGTTTCTCCTTTGTATATTTAACGAGGAAATAAATCAGAATATTTCAAATATGTAGGTATTACTAAAGTTTAAAACTGTGCATTTTGAATTAGAAATCACGTTTGTGAATATATTATCAGTACCAAAACTATCATATAAAAAAGAGTTTGCATAATATTATTCGAGTTTGATTGCACTAAAACTTATTGGTGTTCTGGCCTTAGTTATTTAATTATGGAACCACTATATCATCACAGTATCAACTTTTAAGGAAAATTAATAAATAATAAAGCAAACAAACCTATTCAAACTCCCAGGTGTTTTAGAACCCTCGAACGTTCACAAACGTGTTCGCAGCGCGCTGACAGACGATTAATTAGATGAAATCATAACCTTAGTTCACAACCGGCACACTTTAAAATAAATAGAATATATCCCAGAGCTACGTCTAATGCCCATTTCTCTTATGTCCACGTTTTTGGTGTAAAGGTCTGGCAAAACATGAAGATTGTTAACTTCACGACCATTGTGTTACAGAATGCCTGGGCCTCAAGTCTGCTATTACAATAGTGTCAGAATGGTCTATCATTGATTTTATATATTGTTGATTTTGACAAATTTGGTAATCTACTAATATAATAGCGTCATTAATGAGGATCGGAACAGACCATTCTGACACTATTGTAATAGCAGACTTGAGGCCCTGGTTGCCTTTTTGCTCTCATCGTACAGACGGCAAAAAACTTTTTCGACTGATGACGTGTATGGGACGAGGTGCATGGTTGTGTTGGCTTGCTCAAAGTTGCTGGGTTTTTGACTGACCATGATCGATGGATGACGCAATCAAATTTCTCAACAGTATAAGGTACATCTTTTTCTATTTGTAGAAAAATAGAGATTTTAGAACCTCTCTACAAAAAAATCTTTGTTTTTTTTTCCTTTCCACTATCAGCTTTTTGCACACCCAACGTATAAATTTCCGTAATGGGAACTCTGGAAAAAACTTCCTCATTGTTGATCAACTGAAATCGACTTTAATTGCTATTGAAATTATATAATTGCAGCCCGTGAGCCCGCACAATGTCTCTATTTAGCTGACATTTAGGGCTACAATCTACAATCGGCCCTACCTTCGACACGGATTCATTTAATATCATCGGGCATCCAACCTATTTTTATAAACCTGTGACCCTTAAATCTCACGACAGACTTGGAAAATCCCACTAGATTATATAAATCTGACAATATAAAATATAGCTGTTATCTCAGTGGCGTGCGTAACGTGATAGATAGGTTTAATAACTAGCAGTTACTAAAGCGGGAAGCGAGAAAACAAATCGCATTTTATCATGGCAGGTGCCTTACCCAATTCGTACAGTTTTTGGGGTCTTGCTGGGTCAGATTTTTGTTTTCGAAAAAGAGAAAGCTGAGGGAAATATGTGAGGCCGGTCATTTACAGGTTTAGTGAGTTACGGGATTTGGAAACAGCTCCCAAAAGATTGACAGTTGAACATATGCTTTCTACTAGAAATAAGTATTATTAACAATTAGAAGCGGTAAAATAATCACTGATATATCTGGTTAATACCTAATTTGACGGACTTTTCCCTAGAGGTAACGTAGGATACATTACCTCTAGGGGAAAAAAATAAATATAAATAGATTGCCTTTAAAGTTCATGTATGCATTTTAATTAGAGGCAATCTAATTAAAAACTCTTGATTTAAAAAATAAATACTTCCAATCAAAGGAGGAAGAATATTTCTCAACAACGCTTCTGTTTAAAAAGCCTTGAGCACTCATCAACTGCACACTGATATTTTCGAAGCCAAGAATGAACTAAAGGGCAGAACAAAACCGGTTGATAGTAAAATGTCCAGATTGCCGAATACCTTTGGGTCACGTCTTACGCGTTTTGTGTGGCTACGCGGCCGGTGTTCCGCCGTTAATTTGTAAATTACTGTTTATATAACAGGAATATTATGTTATGATGGCCAATAAAGTGGTTGCCTGCCCGGCATGGCAAGTTTAAGGGAATTTGTGCAATTCTTTTCAATAAACCGAAGGACACAGTTGATCGGTATGTGAATATTTTGGGAGACTTCGTCACGAGACCAGCGAGATTTTGTAATTTTTCGAGCACGGATTAGACATCAGTTCAACATTACAGATTTGGAATTTGAACCTACCTATTCTGACGTAGCATGTGTGACGTGTGAGAACACTTAGCGACTTGTTCAAGTCACAAGCATGCTCATCTCAAGAACATTCGGATGCCTACTTGATGCCACTCGCATGGCCACCGGTGATTCAGGCGCACTCGAACTTCGTCGTTTGATGCAAGTGCACTTCCGATAGTTCTGTTTCAGGTCAAAACCAGCTGGAAATTAAATTCGCGCATCTAGGGATTGTATATTGCATTGAAGAGGCCCATGTAGCGAGTTCGGGTGTAACTCTTATAAAATTTAGTTAAGCTGACCCGAATACCTACTTATGCTGCGATGGATACTTTATTTTTCAACCTAGTAATGCAACAGCATAGTACAACAACCCTTTTAAGTGACATTACATTATTAAATCCGGCTGCTGGACTGTGTTCGAGAGCTTGCTTATTTCTTGCAGCAAGTGCAAGTCTCGGAAGATGTTTATTAGAGTTACTGTAAAGATCTTTTTGTACAGGAAGTTCATTTGGAGAAAGAAGACAAACATCCCTTGCAAGAATGTTTACACCATACAAAAACGCCATAGGACTTTTGAGGGCACAAAATTGTATGACAGTTCATTCACCAATTCAATGACCAGCGAGGGTGAATTATTAGTAGGTATTCAAATCACGTCAGCAGAGGTTTCCATTAGTCAGACATTCCCATAAGTCACTGCTTATACCGGCGACTAGAGCTACGAACTGACGGGTTGAATGAACTTTTTACCTACGACTCCTTATGTATGACTAATTATCGTGATTGAGTAATAATTGATAACGGAGGTTGTATTGTTTTTTGCCATTCAATTAACTGTAATTAATATTACATTAACAGTTATCAGGTTTTATATTGTGTCTGCTGTGGTTTTAGTCCGTGACCCATATTTAGAACATCATTTATTTCAGTGGTTACAATATAGCAAACTGATTTTTGCTTAGTAGTCTGATTGTTGATAAGCACATAGGAAGTGCATTCGTGGAAAGTAAAATTTTGCATTTTAATTTGCAACTATTCAAAATAAGCATTGGAGTCAAATAATCATAAACATGAATAGAATAGGACTATCAAGCTGTTAATTTTAGGACATGTAGATAATTATGCAAAATTGAATATGGTGTCACCCAGTGTTTCAGGACTAACTAATTGTCACTCTGCAGATTTAATTAGACTTGATAGGCAAAATCAAATGAAATGAGTTAATTTAAATGTTCTAATTAATTGAATCAAGTATGTACTTATTAACAATTTTGGTAATGAACTCACAAATATTTTTGGCCATGTAATGTGGCTATACTGTTTGTAGTTAGGTATAAACAGTATTATAAATTCATTCATAGATGCATAATCTCAAATATATGTAGAATGTATAATTTCTTGATTCAAAAGCTAATCTATTAAACTTGACATTGAAATAACTAGTTTTTAAATTCCATAAAATATGCAGAATTATGATTACAATATTTAACAGCCTGATTTCTCTGAAACCATGCATATAATTATTTATAAGCTCATCTTCATAAATTAAAAGAAAGTGTTACATTGATTTAAAATATTATTTTATCAATGAGGTTTTCTACTTTATTCTATACTCTAGTAAATACTAATTGTTGGCAATCATTTCACAGTAGTTGATGATGCTGCTGGGCCATCTGCCAGACTGGGTCAATACCCGACTCTCTGTCTATGGTAGGCAAATCAAGTTTTTTTTCTAGGTAACTAGGTAATGTTTATGGATCAGATATTGCAAAAAGAAAGTGGGTGTAATATTAAAAAAATAGCGTGGGACAATTTTGAAACTGTATTTTTTTGGATTTTGTGGAATAGTTACTAAACTTTTTTTTAATGATATAATGAGTCCCAATATTCAATTTTAACTTGATATTACTGTTTTAATTTTATAACAAGTAGAATAAATAATCTTAAAATTTTGAAATAAAAAATAATCGAGGTCAATTTTTTCCAATTATTTACTAAATAATTCAACAAATAATGGTACAGAAACATTTCATGCCAATAGTAACAATTAAAATTCACACATCCACACACACATATCACAGCGAGACAGTCCACATAAAAATAGATGAGTTGAAATATCCACATTATTTTTGCGAAACCAGCACGGCAGATCTGCTGTCTCTGTCTGCTCCCAACCCACTGTGTTATTTTTAAAACGGTCCCAATTCCCTAGAACTGTCTTGTGTAATAAATGGGTTTATTAAATTAATGTGCACCAATCGAGTGCTACGCTAGTTCGCAACTGAACTTGTCGTATCCTATTCAACTAACTGTTCCAATCCAAAATTATCACATCTGCTCACAACTATAAATAGAAAACTAAATGCCCTGGAAATGATAAAACTGCAGCTCTGCGACGATACTGTCTGATACAATACGATACGTGTGCACTTACTACGTACATAAACAAATATGAGGAAAAACACAGGTGTTTCTTACTTCGCATATCAGACAAGCAACAGGTGAAATTCGATGCGAGAAAATGTTCTTACGATCTAGTCGCAAGAAACCTGTCCTGGCGTGCCAACGATCTTCTCAAAACCAAGTACTTTCACAACACATCAGCAGCTAAATACATAAAAATCACCATCACCTACTAACATCACTCTTTCCACGTAAGGTGAATAAAACAATAAATACCTTTTCCTTCGCACGTCCGGCATGTTTTTGCATTGTTTTCGCGATCAACGCACCTTTACTTTCAGCCATTTCAATCACTGTTTCATTACAAAACGTCTATATTTCGATACACTATCAATCTGCAACCGAATCTGGCTGCAGCTGTTTGCTGTCACACGTCAAAATCCAAATGCGTGCTGTCGCCGTATTGTACTGCCGCGAATGAGTGAAAATTGTCACCCTAGCGCCTCGTCGTAAACGATTTGCATCGTAAGTTACTGTTGTTAGTACGTAACAAAAACAATAGGTGGCGCACTAGTAGACCTGAACTTTCGCAATAGGTAGTTTCGCAAAATTATATCCTATGCAAGTCCATTTTATTATTGTTTGCTATTTGAGCAAAAGTGTAATGTGAAAACTACATAACATCATATGAAAATACCTATTTGTTTCCAAAATTGTATTTTGATGAAAGAAGGTAAATTAATAAATGAATGATAAATTTATTACCCTGCCATCTAGCGGGCTTTTAGTCAATCCAACAATCTGTTGTCAACTAAATCATGTGCCGATAGATGGCAGACAAATAATTATAATTTTCATTAAAACTTATAGAGCAAATGGATATAAATGGAAACTATTAAATAGTTTGCTAAAGAAATAAATATTTATTTAAAAATCCAGATTCATTTACTTTGATTTTATGAAACTTGGCTGAATGCGTTTCAAAACTGAAAATAGAAATATTCATCACAAATTCACAACACAATGCGATTTGAGATTCTTTGACAGTGACACTTCGAATTTTGAAAATACTGAGATTTGTCAAACATTACGCTTTGTTTATTTCGTTTATTTATTGCTTTTTGCTTCTGATTTATTTACCTTGAGATTATTTAAAGATTAACCTATTTCCCACGAGATCATGGTAAGAATTACTTTTTGGTTTGGTTTGGACACACTGGTTGCAGTTGTGAACGCATTTCTGAACTCTATGCTGAACTCGGTTTTCAGGAGGCAAAGACGGAGCTTCAGCGCAATGCTGTTAAAGACGTTCGTCGTAAGGAGTTGGAAATGTATCAGCGAGCTCTGGACATCCAATGGCTGAACAGCCGCATGGAGGACGGCCGTATGAACCGCTGTCTAGCGCTCATACATCGGGAAGCTGCGATGGAAAAGAATTTTCAGGAAGTCAGTTCTCTTTTATGTTATTGTGGGCCCAGATTTTCTGTCCCTATGGCTAAGAACGGACGCTTATGGTTTCTTAGTTATTCAACTAAAAAACCATAGGTTAAAACTCATAAATCTGAATAGGATTGAAGGTCTGATAAAACACAAACATTCTCACTGTATGTTTTTTCAATTTAGAGAACCGACCATGCAGCTATTGTAAATGCCAGAGCTGAGAAAGAAACAAAACTGGGCATAGAAATAGCAAAGGTGCGACGTGAGGAGGTCTGTAAACTACTCAGAAGACATTACTTGAGAGAAAGGGATCCTAGTCTTAAAGAACTGTCTAAGAAACTTCAAGCTGGTTATGTCTGCAGGGATTTACAGCAGCAAATATTACATAATGAATATAAAAGACTGCAGGAAAAGGTATGACTACAAGACTTTTTCTATGTAAAAGGTCTCAACGTTTCAGATCCCGGTGTCACCTTCAGGCATCAGAAAAATGTCACCTTAGGGTGTCACTGGGATCCGAAACTGGGACCTTTGCCTGAAGTTACTTTAGCATAATTATACTGTAGTGCAATTGATCTGTTATTGCCTAATTTGCAAATACTTTATAGGTACCTACCTATTGTAGTAAGTATAGGGTGTCTGGCGGCAGAATTATATTTTCAAAAATGAATAAAAAAATAACTATTTGACATATCATTTAATTAATAGTAAAATTGCAACATCCAGATTTCTTCCATCGAGGCACTCAATGTTCAAAACGGACCCTCGTGTTCTGCACCACACGCTGCAGTAAGCTCGATTCAACCGCCGATTTCTCAACAAAGTTTTCATTTAAATCCTCAACAATTCGTGGATTGTTAGTGTATACACTCTCTTTGAGGTAGCCCCATAAAAAGAAATCCATTGGGCTCAAGTCGGGCGGTCTCGGTGGCCACGGGATGTCTCCAAAGCGACTAATCAGTTTGTGACGGAAAGCTTCTCGAAGCAAATTCATCGAAGCTCTGGGCCATGTGTGCGGTTGCACCATCTTGTTGGAACCACGTGTGTGATGAGAATGATGGCTGAGCTCGCAGGTTCCGTACAAAGAAATCCGTAATCATGCGTCCATAATTCTCACTATTGATATTTGTCGCCTGGCCTCGGGTATTGCCAAAAAAAATGTTCTATTATCCAATTCGTGGATAAAGCGCACCAAACAGTTACCCTGGGGCAGTGCAATGGTTTTTGGTGTTTCATTCGAGGGTTACGGGTTCTTGCGAGACCAGTAACGGCAATTTTGCTTGTTAACGTGCCCGTTTAAATAGAAATGACCCACGTCGCTCCAAAAAATGGAATTCACCGGGCGAAGACGCTCCAACATCGTTTCACAAAAAATTTTGTGACAAAGAACGTTGCGCGGAACCTCTGCACCCAGGAACGAATTAAATTCACACTCGGTCTGTCACTTATCCGCCGAATATCGAAGCGTGAACAAAATTGTCGACGAGCAATCACGTAAGAATCGTTACTCTTGAAAAATGCCTCGATGGCTAACTCGCGATGCTCACCCGACCACTGCGGCATCGTGACTGAGAAATCCGCACGATCTGTGATTCTAATGACGCCACCCTCCCCCGCACCCTTTATTACACTCGGCGTCAAAAAAATCGCACCTCCGCAAAATTAGCTTTCAAGCATTATTAACCCTTGAGACACGCAATTACCCCCACCAATATTGGTATCTTTTGAAAGCCCTAGAAAAAAGCTTTAAAAAAATATCCATTTCATTTAATTAAAAAACAAGGTTGATACCACAGGTCACTAAAAAAAAATTATGAAATTTTGCTCCTCAAAAGTACCCACTACTTGCGCTACCTGTTGTGGGTATAAAAGGGTCGATACAGGTTTAATGGAGGTCGTTCGCTATCCAACCGTCAAAGAAGACACACGAGAAGATCTTTCACAAGAAAAACGTCCTTGAAGATGGATACTACTGCTGAAGAAGCCGCCCAAGTGATTGCACTACTGCAAACAGGGATGCGACAGTGTGATGTCGCTCGGCAGCTGAACCTGAGCCGTTTTTCGGTTCGACGAGTGTACCAGCGGTTCTTGCAGACCGGTGGCTTGGTCCGGAGGCATGGGTCTGGTAGACGTCGCTGCACTTCTGAGAGAGACGACCGATTCATCGTGTTGAAGTCTAGGAGAAATCGGTTCTCTAATGCAGTTGAGTTGCAACAACAGCTCCAGGCAGCTTGCAGAACAACCGTGAGCGTCTCTACAGTTAGACGAAGACTGAAGGAGAGAGAGATAGTGGCTAGAAGAGCTGCTACGGGTCCAAAATTGACCGCAGCACATCGGCGAGCTCGCTTGCAGTTTGCTCGCGACCACGTTAATTGGACCCTGGACCAATGGAGAGCTGTTCTCTTCTCAGACAAAACGAGAGTGTGCCTTTTCTGCAACGATAGACGCAGAAGAGTGTACAGAAAACAGGGGGAACGTTTCGCCCAAGCCTGCATCCAAGAGACGGTAGAATACGGGGGTGGTTCCTGTATGTTCTGGGGCGGCATGTCGACCGACGGCAAAACCGAACTTATTTGCGTCTCCCGGACTGGAGGTGCACGCGGGCAAGGGTCGATGACTGCTCACCGGTACATCACAGAGATCCTGGAAGAGCATGTGGTCCCGTATGCTGGTTTTGTTGGCGAGGGGTTCACATTAATGCACGATAACGCACGCGCTCACACTGCCGGAATTGTGCGCGACTACCTTCAAGAGGTTGGGATCCCTGTCATGCAGTGGCCAGCGAGAAGTCCAGATCTGAACCCGATCGAGCACCTATGGGACCATTTGAAACGTAAGGTTAGGTCCCGTGATCCTGCTCCCACGACTCTCCAGGAGCTCGAAGAGGCCGTTATTGAGGAATGGGCCAGTATCCCTCAAGAAGAGCTCATAAAATTGGTGAGATCCATGAGAGAGCGCATGGAAGCCGTCATCAGGGCAAGGGGGGGGGTAACACTAGATTTTAGGTTAGTTTTAAGCAACTTTTTGTAACTTTTTTTTGAATAATTAGTCTGTTTTAAGTAGGGCTTAATTAAGGATTTTTATTGTTTTGTAAACATTTTTATTTTTCTCGGATCCAATAAAAAATAATAATAATGAAGAATTGTTTTTGTATACTCCTTTTTCTTACCTTTCAAATGATACCAAACATTACCCATATCCCATATTCCAAATTAGATTTAAAGTTGTTTGAAGTAGATTTTTCAAAAGGTGCGATTTTTTTGACGCTGAGTGTACTTTTTTAAATAATTGTATTAAAAAACATAAATCTGCTGCCAGACACCCTGTATAAAAACTTTATTCTACGGACGTGGTCTGCATATGTATATGAGTATCTAATTAATGTATACAAAATATTAAAAACCAGCCAAGTTAGTGTAGGACCATGGACAATAAAGGGTTCTATAGATGGGATGAATTTGTCCCAAGAACAAACTTAACATTGCAGTTGAAAAACATGTTCCCCCATACATTGCAACTGCAAATATAACTAACTGTGTATGCACAATATTGAGTGATTGACCAAGTGACTTTTAGTGGTCTAATTTAAATGTAATATTTGACTTAAATTTGGTACTTTTTCTTTAAAAAAAACTCACTTGCCATTTTGAGAAGTTGGCATTCTGCCCGTAATCCATGAATATGTCACAATTTTATCTACAATAACACTATAAAATATTAATTGATTTAATAATTTCACTGTTTAGTCTGAAGACATACGCACAAACAACATACTTCTCCGCGCTCTATATGATGATAAATCTGCTGAAGAACATGCGGAGAAAGAAAAGATGGATCGCACTACGCAGTACTGCAAGGAGTTGCAACAGCAGCTTGTGAACAGGCAGCTTCAGAAGCAGTGCCAGTATGAAGACAGCTTGATTGAGAAGAAGATGCTAGAGGATATCATGCGGACTATCTCCGATGAGGATATGAAGTGGGTAATTTTCGATTTATTTATTTATTTGCTCTCATGCACATCACGCATTTTACAATAGATTATTTTTTGTAAATGAACCCCGTTCACGGTACTGCAAAACACAATGTTGGTTTGCTGTTAAGTTAGTGAACATTAACATAATCTGAATCAAACCTTATCAAAACACACACAGTACATGATACAGTTTTTGTGATTGTTTGGCAGTCCCTTTTTGGTGCATGTGTGGTATGGCCACAATGTAGATTTGTCCAATTAACAATGGAAATTTTATTCTGTCTATGACAAATCTACATTGTACAAATCTACATATCATGTACTGTGTGGACAATTGTAGGATATGAGAGTTTCGTTTTGAGGCGAAAGTTGCATATAAAGCATTAGTTTTATGCTGCACTAGCGCGCGGCATCGCCCACGTAACTTTTTCTAAAATAATATTAATAGATTCTAAAATAATTATATACTCACCACTTTTCCAGTCTAATACTACACGCGAAGACTTGTAATTGGCTTCCTGTCGGCTATGGGTTTCTTTTAATTTAGTTTTTAAATTAGATTAGTAAGTCTTCCAAGTTTCTTGAAATAAATAGGTAAATAAAAGTTGCATAAGTTACTCCTTATAACATATCTGCCAGTGAAAAAATCGGTCTAGCCGTTTCGGAGATTAGCCGAGACAAACAGACAGACAGACAGAGTGTCAAAAATAAAAAATAAATGGTTTTTTGTGTTAGGTACCGTATATTCTTTCATAAGCATTTAGTGTAAAGCTGTTATTTTGATATTAGAAACAGACGCTTCAATTTTATTAATAAAGACTATATTTTATGAATATATTATATATAGCGCATATTTGGGCGGGCCGCGCCGCATCGCTACACATCGGGAAAAAAGCTATTGCGAGTGAATTCGCCGCTAGAGGCGCTGGTGTAGAGTAAGATCTCTAGAAATGTCAAATGTCACTAAATGTTTACTAGTTGTGAATTTTTAGTAATTAATCATAATTATTCTAAAGATTGTGCCATTCCTGATTAATTATGACTTACTTAGGTTTTAAGCAACAAGGTAGGGTCAGATATAGTAGCATTTAAAGGAAGCATAATATTTGTCTGCTATATGCTTGCCAATTTTAGGAACATCCCGGACTCTTTACCTAAATCGAGACACCGTGAATTTTATGTTAGGCTTAAATAATCAGCCTATAATGTTCCCACTGCTAGGACACAGGCCTCCTCTCTGTGAGAGGGAGTGGGTGTGTGGGTGTATAGTTGCAAAACTTCTGAAAAATTCTGAATAATTCCGGAATACTTCTGGGAAAGTTTCTTTAAATCAGAATTATTCAAAATGAATTTTATTGAAATTTTTATTTTTTTTGCTGAAATATCGTATTTTGCATCGATACTAGCATACAGATGCCTCATCCCATACAAAGAAATGTCCCGACGTAAAGAGCAGATTTCATCTGGCAATTCTAGCTATTTTTGTACATCAATCGCGTTCGTTCCCAATAGATGGTGTTAGTAGCGACTTTGCAAGAAGGGTTACATTATACTTTTATTCCGAATAGATGACGTTAAAAGCACACTGTACTTTTGTACTGCTGCTACGTACTCCTTACTCCTATTATCAGTGATATTATTAAACAAAACAAAATTTAAAAAATCGAGATGTTAACCTTTGAAATTTAATACAGCGCCGTCTACTGGTATAAATATTAATTGTGCATTCCAATCATCTTTGAAATTTGTACTAAGAGCTTATTGTTACATAATTTGGTGTGATTATGATTATTATTTGTTGATTATGTATGAATAAACCTTATAAAAGTCAACAAAAACTTTGAAATTACACTTCAATCATAGATCAATAAATGTCGTGCCATCTAGTGACATTTATTTGAAACTCTTTGTTAGCGGTGATGCAGGCGATGGCGGTGCGGGGTGCGGTAAGAGGGGAGATGCTCCCCGGAAGTTTTCGCCCCCGGAGAAAGATTCATACCCCGCAATCGAATGTTTCCGCGGAATATTTCGACCGAATTATTCAGGAATAAACGTGTTTATTTTGTTGTGTGGTGGGTGAATTTATTTTTCAGTGGCACATAAGTAAGTAAAATATAAATGTTTATTTTATTATAAATATGATTGATTAAGTATAATATATTATGTTGATATTTTTATAGGTAAGTAAATATGTTATCCTGCGATTAACAGGATTTTTATTTCTTTGTGCTATTTTTGCAAATGCTCTTTTTCTAAATGTTAGGTACTTAGTTGTGGAATAAAAAACCACCGAGCATATTTGATTTGTTTTTTGAAAAAGGGATACCTATGTTTTTGATTAGTTTGTATATAGCTCTTCTGTTCGCATCCCGAGTATTCGCGAGTCACATAGATATGTATTAATCATTACCTACTTATCTACATATCGCGTATAAAAGTCAATAAAAACAAATAAAGGCAAGCCTTGCAAGCAAACACGTTTTGATGCGGTTTTCAGAAAAGTACCTATTTGCTATACTTGGAGTAGGTTTTGATATAATTATATTAACTGACTTCAATAAAAAGGAGGTTATGAGTTTGAACCGTATGTAGGTGTGTATGTTTGTCCGCGATTATCTCGCGTTAAACCGCTTTTGATGCAGTTTTTTAAACAATATTACTAGGGTGCGTCTAATGAAAGCGCGACATGGAGTTTTTTTTTTAATTTAATTGTCAACATTATTCAGCCGCAATTGTAGGAAACAAAAAAAAATTAAGTGTCAAGAAATAATTCTCCTACTAGTTAGTAATACCACATACAAAATTTTTGTTTTTAACCTCTTTTTCTCAGGTCGCGCTTTCATAAGACGGACTATAGTCACTATATGTATACGTGACATAAACAAATGTTGAGATAAAAATATTTAAGTAAAAAGATAGAACCAACTTCAATGAAGCCGGAGCACCTCAAACCAACCTCTTCAATAAAATCTTAGAACATAGAACCAACTTCAATAAAGACGGAACTTTATTGAAATCCGTTCTGTTTTTATAGCTGTTAACCCATTAAAGTATGTTGTACTCAATTGAGTACAGCCTTATCCCGAAGTGTAAATTACAGATCTTGTAAATTTTAAGTGATACACCTTATTATTTTACTTCGTTACGCTGTACTCAATCGAGTACAGTGACTTTTAATAGGTTAATACAATATTCCCGGTTTTTTTTTTGACAATTGAAATATTCCCAAAGTTTCAGAATATTTCGGAATACTTCCGAAGTATTCCACTGGAATGATTCGGAATTTTTCCCGCCAGCATCTATATGTGGGTGTGGTGGGTGGTATTAGGCTTAGAACATCACAATAATAACATAATAATAATATGTCAGAGAAAATGTTTTTATGCAAATTGGAAGCTGACATACTGGACAAACCACTATTTATCCAAATAAGAATTCACGAATATGGAAAAGAGAAGAAAATTGGAGTTTCGTCGCTAAAGAAGATTCAAGCTTTGATTAGAGCATCTGTAAGTCAATAGTGTAACGTTGCACGTGCGTCCGCGCCGACGCGCCAAAGTTACACCGCGCGCTATCCGCACGACAAGGTTACCCCGCTCGCTCCCACCGCAACATCGACGCTCGCTCGCGTAGCCAGTCGGCACCAAGGAACATATTTACTCTAGGGAGAAGAATGACAACTACGAACAAATAAAATGGTACGGTTTTTGGCGCCTCCTGGTGGATGCCCCCGAAAACTCGCGAAAGCGGGATATTCAAAATCGCATTTCTTTGAGATACTTGTATATAAGCCCTGTCCACGAAAGCAGAACTGGGAAACTGTAACCGATGTTAAATTATTGTGCAATTGCACAGGTTACAATTTTCCAGCTCCGCTTTGGTGGTCAAGTAGCCTTATTGATGAAATTAACATATAAAGGTAAATACGAGAAAATGTATTCTTGCTTGTAGAAAACTTTGAACAACAAAATCATAAGTTAGTGGTTGATTTTTAAAAGTCAAAGACTACTCAACGTCGTTAATGGTGAGGATAACACTTAACGTTGCAAAAAGAGAATTCACAAGAAATAACATCTAAAGTAATAGGAGAAAATGTATTTTTGCTTGTAGAAAACTTTGAACAACAAAATCATAAGTTAGGTAGTGGTTGATTTGTAAAAGTCAAAGACTACTCAACATCGTTAATGGTGAGGATAACACTTAACGTTGCAAAAAGAGAATTCACAAGAAATAACATCTAAAGTAAATATTTACGTTCCTAGATTATCATGCGCTCACGCCGGCAGACATTTTTCTTGTGAACTGGGGCTGCCAGGTGTATTTAACAAAATCTTACCCACTAAGTTTTATTAAATTAATTTTAGAAAATAAGTAGCCTCCGCGCTCTGCCCGATGTGTTGCAGTAAATTAAATTAATTATTTATTTCTGTATTGGCTTGATTGGATAACTCTTTTGTCTATTTATAAGTACAAACTTAGGCTATACGAGCGTATATCTATTATATTATACATACATTATATTTTTATTTATCCAATTTTAATAATATTAACATTGATAACATTAACCGAAATAATAAATCGGCTAACTTGTTGGTTAACAAAAATGTTGATAAAACTACCAAATGGTAGCTTTTTAACATTTATGAACCTTTTTAGTTTATGTTATGTTGCCATCCTTGAAAACGTCATTATTGAAGACCGAAGTTTTTAGGTCTCACATAATAGAGGAGAACATGGCAACATAGGTCTAGCCCCCGTAGGCATTCCTAAGTTTACCCAATGAGACGACCCCGCCTGGTCGGCACCCGCGAGGCGAAATGATAGGCTGTGCACGCTGCGATCGTGCGACCGACGCCACATGTGTAGCCCTAAGCTAACTATATTGTCAATACCCGTGTGTGTGTTCCAATTATATACTTTATTATACTATAACCGTGCATTCATTGAAACTCCCCGAAGAATCGCCGTTATAAATTGCGCCCAACTAGTGGCACGTGCTCCGTACGGCAAATACCTACAAAACGGAAAAATAACCGTCGCGAGTGCGGAAGAAATCCACACCAAAAACATTGCATCGCCCCGGTTCGAGTAATAAGTGTACCTACAGGACTATAGTGCCGTTATTTACCGTTTGCGCTAACTACCTACCGCGAGTTTCGTCGAGAAAATGCCGCCGAAAACACGTCGCGCGCGCGCAAACGAGGGGGAAGCGGATGGTTCCAGTAGTGATGAAGACACCCACGCAGTAGCTAATCCCGTGAGCATGGACACCACGGCGACATCTACACCGATCCCGGCAACGACAGGAGCCAACATGATCTCCATGTCAGAGGAACAGCTCACACGATTGCTATCCACGTCATGAGAAGCGTCGCGACATTGACGCCGACGACGTCGACGAGTTGCGACCCGACGGGACCGACTCAACCCCCCGCCGCACACACCGGCGCGACCGTACACTGCAGGGCATGCACGGCATGCACAGCAACTTCACCCGGTGTACGGCCCGCTTCGACGGAGCCGCCCGAAGTACCGAAGCCCTAGAAGCATTCGTCGAGAGCGTGCTTATCTATAAAGAGTGCGCTAGCGTTTCAGACGAACACGCTCTTCGAGGATTACCAATGTTGCTGACCGGAGACGGCGCAGTGTGGTGGCAAGGAGTAAGATCTACCGTGGAGACCTGGGACGACGCGATACGCCGCCTGCGATTCATGTACGGTGCCCCGCGCCCCGCCCACCGGATCCTTCGAGAAATATTTGCGCGGGAACAAAGTGACAACGATAGTGTCGATTCGTTTATATCGCGAGTGCGAGCAGAAATGTCGCGTATACCATATGAGTTGCCTAATGTTATGCAAGTAGATATAGTTTACGGCCTTTTACACCGCAAGTTCCGAAAAAGAGTGTCACGCGATAGTGTAAGTAGTGTCGACTGTCTACTCGAGCGAGCAAGGTATGTAGAGGAGACGCTGAGCGAGGTGAGTAGAACAAAACCACTAATTCCGTCTCATAACGCGAACACATCGACAAATAACGATAATAACGTTCCGAGTACCGCGAAATCTCGAAATGTAAACATTAACCCTCCACCGGCCACGGTTAATCAAAGTAACCCTTCACGCGCTGTGTCCGACTCTAGTTCGAATATTTGTTCCGATACGAATTCGAATACGAAACGTGTACGACCGCGCTGCGCTTTCTGTAAACGGTTTGGTCATTCGATAGACGATTGTAAAATTAAAATAAAATCGAGTGATAATGATAACAATGCGCCGCTGTCTTGTTACGGTTGTGGTCGAGAAGGAGTGATACGGTCGAAGTGCCCGACGTGTAAAGGCACGCCCTCCGCCGCCAAGGTGAGTTTTCAGAGTGCTACCATCCATGAGTCTGAGTTATCGCACCCTACGGTCAAGATAGAGGTTTCGTCTTTAGTAGGTGTAGCGGTGTTGGACACGGGTGCTACTGAGAGCCTTGCCAGTCCCGGACTGTACAAAATATTATTGCACAGTGGGACGGCTTTCAAGGAAACACGTCGCAACCTCGGCCTCGCCGACGGTACACAGCAGGTACGTGCGATGTTGTCATGTGACACGAACGTCACCATTCAGGGACGCGTTATCCCCACCACATTCTTGGTGATACCAGAAGCGGATAATAGGACCCTTCTAGGACAGGATTTTATCACTAAAGCAGGTATATGTGTGGACCTACAACATAACTGTTGGCATTTTAGTTGTTCCCCTGAACGGAAGTTTGCTTTTGTGCAGTCATATAGTCTTCCATCCACCAGCGATGCAGAGCTGATGCAGGTCGATACCACCGGCTTAGCGCTGAGAGAGGATGAAGGGACAAGACTGTCACCTGCACAAAGGACGCAGCTCAACCAACTCATTAGCAAAAGAGTTGAGCGCTTCGCCACCGAAGGACCCCCTACAACTTACGCCACTCATCACATCCGGGTTGACGAGAAGCAGGAGCCGACCGCTTCACCACCTTATAGGATGTCGCAAGGTAAGAGAGAGTTGTTGGACGGTGAGCTTGAGAAGCTGCTGCGCGCAGATGTTATAGAGGAGTGCGAGTCGCCGTGGGCGGCCAACGTCGTTTTAGTCGCAAAGAAGGACGGCGGAGTCCGACTATGTGTGGACTATCGTAGGCCTAACGCCGTGACTGAGCCGGATAGATATCCCCTCCCGCGCATGGAAGATGTGCTTCATGCAGCGAAGACGACCAGCTATATGACGACGTTGGACCTCCACTCCGGCTATTTTCAGGTTGGTGTCGCAGAAGAGGACCGCGACAAAGCCGCTTTTGTTACACCCTCCGGCACCTATAGGTTCAAGAGGATGCCGATGGGCCTTCGCAACTCTGGAGCCACGTTTCAAAGACTGATAGATCGATTTAAGGCAAACCTGAGTGTGCCTAATCGGGGGCACGAGGTAAGTGACTGCTCCGATATCCCACCAGACCACCAAGGAAGTAGGCCTGTGAGCATTCTTGGATATCTAGATGATCTGATCATCCTATCACCGAGTTTCCAAGGTCACATCGAAGATCTCGAAGCGGTCTTCGACAGGCTCGAGAAGTTTAGTCTCCGAGTCAATCGAAAGAAAAGCTGCTTCGCCCGTGACTCTGTGAAATTCCTTGGTCACATAATTGTTCCTGGGGAGAAAACTTCAGCTATTGCTGACATGCCCGCTCCAAAGAACGAGAGACAGCTCAAAGGTTTCCTGGCTACATCCAGCTGGTTTCGAAGGTTCGTACCGAACTATGCTGCAATCGCCAAACCTTTGACTGACCTGCTCAAGAAGAACAGCAGCTGGAAATGGCGCGATGAGCAGCAAGCTGCTTTCGAGTCCATCAAGGAACTTCTGGTCACTGCGCCCATTCTTCGCCAGGCTGACGAGACCATGCCTTTCTCCCTTCGGACGGATAGCAGTGGCTACTGTCTCGGGGCAGTTTTGATGCAGGGGGAGGGTCCCGACGAGCGGCCCGTGGAATACGCCAGTCGCCTGCTCTCGCCAGCCGAGCGTAATTACACCACCACCGAGCGCGAAGCCCTTGCCGTCGTCTGGGCGGTCACAAAGTTCAGGGGTTACGTAGAAGGCTCGGAAGTAGTGGTGAAGTCCGACCATCAGCCGTTACGTTGGCTGATGAGCCTTAAGTCCCCCAGTGGCCGTCTCGCCAGATGGGCATTGACCTTGCAGGCCTATAACCTGCAGATACAGTACACTCCCGGAAAGGTGAATGTGATTGCTGACGCACTAAGCCGCCCAGCTTGTTGCGAGGATACCCCAGCTGGTTGCGAGGTATGCTTGGTGACGGTAGATATGCCGCATAGGACACCTGAGGAGGTGCGCTCTAACCAACTCAAGGACCCGGAGCTGAAGAGGATTGTTGAGGATCTGGAAACAACCGACGATCCCTTCAGGGGGAGAGGGTGGTCAGAAAGAGGATACCTGATGTCTGACGGTGTGTTGTACAGGTGCGCTCCCGAATCGGAAGATGCCGATTTCGCCTGCCTCGTGGTCCCTAATCACGAGAGAGGAGCCGTCCTCGTAGAATTCCACGATGCCCCTACAGCAGGTCACTTTGGTGCTGAGCGCACTCTACAGTGCATCAGATCTCGGTACTTCTGGCCAGGTATGAAGTCCTTCGTCATGGATTATATTAAACGCTGTGCCGCTTGCCAGCGATACAAGATGGATAACAGGAAGCCTGCAGGACTGCTCCAGACACCTGCACCCACCAGGCGATTTGAAGTGGTGTCCGTCGATTTGTTCGGACCCCTACCGAAAACTTCAAAGGGTAACCGGTGGATTTTAATTTTAGAGGACACGTGCTCCCATTGGGTTGAGTTTTTTGCATTAGAGAAGGCCACCAGCATGGAATGTGCTGAGATTTTGGTATCCGAGGTCTTCTTGAGGTATGGAGTCCCGCGCAGGATGATCAGCGATAACGGGGTTCAGTTCGTTGCTGAGGTGATGCAGCAGGTCTGTCATGTGATGGGTATCAAACAGTCTCTGACACCGCTGTACCACCCAGAGGCAAACCCCGTTGAGCGGAAGAATCGTGATCTCAAACCGCAGTTAGCGATACTGGTAGGAAAGGATCACGCAACGTGGGATACTCACCTCGCGGCCATAAGGTTCGCGATGAACTCCGCTGTTACAGCGAGCACTGGATTTTCACCAGCTTTCCTTACCTTCGGGAGAGAGCTGCGCGCGCCATCGGACGTCGTAGCTGACATGAAGACCATTGTGGACAGCGACAATTTCGTCCACAACATTACTCCTTATCTTCGAAAGTTGTCGTCAGTACTGCTCGACGCCCGAGATGTCCACGAACGTAACCAATCTCTGCAGAAGAAATACGCAGATGAAGGCAGACGCGCCCCCCCTGATTATAAGGTAGGTGATCTCGTTTTGTTGAAAACGCAAGGATTGAACGATGTCGGCCCTGGTCAGTCCGCGAAGTTTATACCCCGGAGGGATGGCCCTTATCGCATCCGCGAAGTAGTAAGCCCTACTACTTACCTGGTGGAAGGAGTTGTTAGAAGCGAGCACGTAGGACGTTACCACGTCTCAGACCTGACTCCATTCGTCGGTGGTATCGAGGCTCCGGTTAGGGAGAAGCGCAGACGCGGTCGGCCACGTAGATTTGATTGCTAGCCCGAACGCGAGGGCGCTATGTTCGAACTAGAGGGGGAGTGTGTAACGTTGCACGTGCGTCCGCGCCGACGCGCCAAAGTTACACCGCGCGCTATCCGCACGACAAGGTTACCCCGCTCGCTCCCACCGCAACATCGACGCTCGCTCGCGTAGCCAGTCGGCACCCGCGAGGCGAAATGATAGGCTGTGCACGCTGCGATCGTGCGACCGACGCCACATGTGTAGCCCTAAGCTAACTATATTGTCAATACCCGTGTGTGTGTTCCAATTATATACTTTATTATACTATAACCGTGCATTCATTGAAACTCCCGAAGAATCGCCGTTATAATAGTTATTTCCTTATTTGTTTTGTTTTGCATTAAAAGAATATCGAAATTGTGTTTCCTTATTTTTTTTATCCATTCTGACGTTCAAATTATGGATATTGCAGCGTCTGGGCTTAGTCAACGAAAAGTGCTGCACAACTTCATGTAAATCGTTTTGCCGTTCAAAGAATTTACTGTTGTTACCTGGAGACTGGCGGTTTCGTGCGCCGTCCAGGAGGACCACGAAACTGGGTCACTGAATATATATATTAAATACAATAGAGCGCTTATGGGATGACCTGAAGAGGCTGTTAAAGCTAACCAACCAGCTCCGGCAACTTTGCAGAAGCTCAAAACTGCCATCTTGGAAGCATGGGAGCATATTCCACAGAACGTCATAGTGGCAACCGCTGAGCACAGAAACGATAACCCTCCATTATATTTATAATCCTCCTACATGACTTTGTAGTTTTTTACCAGCTTTTTTTAGGGTTCCGTAGTCAACAAGGAACCCTTATAGTTTAGCCCGTCTGTCTGGTCATGGAGTGGGGTATCAAAATCAAAAGTCATTTATTCAAACTAGGCTGAGAATCAGCACTTTTCGAACGTCAAAATTTCATAAGACTGTCCCCCAAAACGCCCACCCTTCACCGTTCGTATCGTTGGATTGGCCGTTCAAAAATATTGCGGGTCTGTGAAAACCATTTTTCGATCCAGGGATCGGTTTGCGTAATATTAAGTATTAAAGTGCTAATTTTTGTTATCAGTAAGTCAAGTATCCCCCCTCCCCCCTGGCTAGTTAAATGTTTGTTTTTGTATAAGTGAAAAAAAAAATCAGTAGTAAACACAACAATTTACAGAAGTTCAAAGGAAAACTCACATCTAGATAGTCGACCACAGTTTACAGTTGGAGAATAGAATAGAATAGAATACAAATTTATTATGTACTCCATAAAAATTACAGATACAAATGTTGAAATTGACCGATTTTTTTTTTTACCGTGACGTATATCGATGTATGGGAGAACGTGTTTTTCAACTACAAGTTTGTTTTGGAATTCTTCATTGTGCATGGTCCGACACGCACTTGGCCTTGTTTTAAAATCCGATGCGGCCCTACGCAGTCGTAATACGCGCTAGCCTAACAAAATTCTCATTTACATTGCAGAGAACTGAAACAGAAACACGATCAAACGGACAAGATGCGTCAAGAAATGAAGACGTTCATGCAAGCGCGCAACGCTTGGAAGCAGAAGCAGAAAGAGATGGTCATCATCGAGGAGCGGCAGATCGAGGAGCAGTGCAAGATGATGGCCGATAGGAACTCGGCTATGTGAGTAGTATGATATTATTCCAAAACAAAACATCACGCCTGTATTTCCCAGATGGTTTTTTTTTCTCTTTTCTTTGGCAATTTAGCTAATGGTGCCGATTCCCTTGTTCACAAACTAAACTAAATTTAAGTTCCGTGCATCTTTTTCTTTCTATTTCATTAAGAAGAGGACAGAAGATACATTTTATTTTAGTCCTGTCAAATTAATCAGCGCCTGTCACTACTCCATACAAGTTTAGACGTGATTAAAAACTTGCCTACTAAAATTATATCAATTTACGTCAAGCGCTGATTAATTTGACAGGACTAAACTAGAATTTATCTTCTGTCCTTTTCTTAATGACATAGAAAGAGAAGGATGCACTGAACTTAAATTTAGTTTAGTTTGTGAACAAGGGAATCGGCACCATTGTCGACTATTCTGCCAGCGTCACGTGTTGAGGGCAGAGCAGTGAGGTGACCTGTCGAACTATGCAGTTTGTGGTAGTTAAATGTTAGTAGCTGAAAGGAGAAAATAGTTTTTTTTGTTATTGGTGAAAGCGTCAGCGTAGCACGCGATTTTTTTGCAATTTGCTGGTCCGTATCAGGTTGTACGTTGACCGAATTATAATCATAAAAATTATCAACACAACCCAAGTTCATATTGAAGTTGAGTTTCATTTCTATTATACCTATGACTATTTCATGAAATCATGACATTTGAGGCCAATTCTAACTTTTTTTTTTTTTGAGGGTGGGAAATCATCAAATAACTTCTCCCGCTCTGGGCGGAGCGGGAGGGTGTGTCAGACTCTTACTGACTAAAACCTACCCGTATTCCTTCCTGTTGCCTGCGTTGCGGGGGCCTCGGTGACCCATAAGTACCTTCCCGCGACCCCAGCAGGCATCGGCCCTAGTGGACCCCTACTATATGTGCTGACGACATCTCTTTGAGGCGCGCGTGGAATACGACGCGCCGTCGACCCGGGCCTGGTCCTTACCGGACGGTGAGCTACCCATTGCTCACCGTCCGCAAGCCCGCGCCTACGGTGGCCTGAAATCCGCCCGGGATTCCCGACGCCCTGGGCGTCTCCTGCGGCGGCTAGGGGCGAGAGGGCGCGAAACTTGCCTTTCCCTCAACCGTCCCGCCTCCTCCTTCGCGAGCATTACTGCTTCGCAGAAGGAGGTGACGGCTGCCCATGCCCTCTCGCTCCGTACCAGCCAATTCTAACTTGGAGTTGTATTGCAGATTTTAATGATTATAATTCTGTAAAGCGATATTTGTTACGGTCGCCGACATAGATATCCGGAGATATCCCTTCACTCTATATTTGGTCAAATTCAATTGTCGCCACAATTTCCCCACTTCAGAAACTCACAAAAAAACAAAAGAAATAGATACGGCACACATGATTCTTTTTTCGCCTACACACAAGAAAATATGCTATCTTATTGCACACTTACTCAAAAGGGGCGGGCACTAGAAAGTATAGATACAGTCACTGAACGCACACATGCAACTCTAGCCTCAACTAGGGAAGAGGGGTTGGTATTTGATCGATAAAGATATCGATGAAAACCGACTGCAAAAAAGTATTTTTTGGGCGTATTTTGTATTGGCTAGAATAGATACTTTGAGGGAGGCTATCCAAAGACTACCGATATTTGTTTAATGTCAAACATTTGTGAAAGGAAGATGTCTTTGCGTACTTTGGACTTTGTGTTTGTTTGTGTTTTTGAGTTTGTCTTTGTACGATCAGATGATCGCCTGTAAATATTTAAAATATAACCTGTATAATAAAAAAAAATAATAAAACAGAATAATTGGTTAATGAGGTTTTATTTTAGAAAAACGATGAAAATACAAATAATCTTGTACTAATGCCATTTCAAGTTTACCGCAACCACGTGTACTTGAAATCTCAAATCGGTAATCTCTGGCTGCTCGACTTAAGTATATAAATAAGAATTTACGTACATGTTGTTTCTCTCTTTTTCGATGTGGTATATTATATAAACACCAATAAAACCAAATCAAGTAAAGATGTAATATACTTTTTTGCAAATGACATTTAAGTAAATCAGTTTCTTCAGTTTCACTCTCACTCAAAATTAAAATTATTCAAATATGTTCGATATTTGAATCATTTTAATTTTAAATTACAATTCAAATAGGTACCGATTAAACATGTAAGAAGAAATTGTTGACCTGTGACATGTAAATACTTTGACAATACCTGACGCTTTGATAATTTAGGTGTTACATTCTTAACCAAAATAATTATGTTGGCGAATATCGATATATTTTACCATCACACATTATGTGTGATGTGTCTCCTTCATTCATCTGCATCTAAAATTTCCTTCATATTTTTTACTTAATCATATCGCCTTTTAGTCGTTTGTAGACGTTTGATGTTCAACTTTTGTGATTTTATAACATTGTCTTTTATTTGGAGTATCGTGTTACCCAGTAACTGGGTTGTGGAGGTCAGATAGGCAGTCGCTCCATGTAAAATACTGGTATCCAGCTGTATCCGGTAAGACTGGAAGCCGACCCCAACATAGTTGGGAAAAGGCTGGGCAGATGATGATATTTTTTCTTGATCATATGTTTTTTTTTTGTGGCGGTGCGTGGTGTTTCTGCCAGGTTTAAAACGATATCGTCTGTGGATGTATTATAGGAATTGTCGAAGATTCGGTTCTGTCAGGTATGGATTCTTGTTGTGATGCAGGCTGAAAATAAGAATAATACATTAAAAAAAAAACGTAATTTACGAAATGACGCTACACGTTCCGATGCAAACATACGACTAAACGGTACTCACCGCCGTCGCGCGGTGTTAGGGTAAGTTTGACCGCATTCAGGCGACATTTGCCACGTCTCTAAGCCATAACCCTCGATATCCGCGGTCACGGATCATATTTCAATCACAATAAAAACTGACACTTTTTTATTTTTGGTTGGGAACTCATCAAATAACTTCTCCCGCTCTGGGCGGAGCGGGAGGGTGTGTCAGACTCTTACTGACTAAAACCCATCCGTATTCATTCCTGTTGCCTGTGTTGCGGGGGCCTCGGTGACCCTTTAGTACCTTCCCGCGACCCCGGCAGGCATCGGCCCTAGTGGACCCCTACATTTGTGCTGACGACATCTCTTTGAGGCGCGCGTGGAATACAACGCGCCGTCGCCCCGCGCCTGGTCCTTACCGGACGGTGAGCTACCAATTGCTCACCGTCCGCAAGCCCGCGCCTACGGTGGCCGGAAATCCGCCCGGGATTCCCGACGCCCAGGGCGTCTCCTGCGGCGGCTAGGGGCGAGAGGGCGCGAAATTTGCCTATCCCTCAACCCTCCCGCTTCGCGAGCATTACTGCTTGGTAGAAGGAGGTGACGGCTGCCCATGCCCTCTAGCTCCGTACCATGGCCTGAACCAGGGCCGGACGCGAGAGATCTTTGCCGCCGATCACCGCCACGAGGACACGGCGGTGCTCTGCCCAAGCTGGGCAGACCTCCACCGTGTGATCCGGGTGATCCACACAGTGGTGACACCCGGGCGTTTCCTCCCGCTATATCCGACACAGGAACCTCCCGAGGCTGCCGTGTCCGGTGAGGACCTGCGTCAGGCGGATATGAGGACGCCGTGGCGCCTCTCTAGCCACTCCTCAAAGAGGGGTCTTATCGCCGCAATCGTGGCGTGCCCAGCACTGGGTTGCGACAACCGTACTCTCCATGTTGCCATGAGATCCCGCCGAAGCTCTGTCCGCTGTGCCGCGATTTCTCTCGGCGGCGGAGTACGCCCCGGCGTTTTGCCTCCTCGCGCCACTCCCATACGTGCGCGAGGAAAACCTGACACTGACGTGATAATTGCAAAAAACTAATTGCAAATTAATTTTAATTTCGCGGGCTACCTTAGCCCATCCCCCTTAAGTATTTTTTTTCGTATTATACTTATAGATACATATATATATTTTTGATATTATATTTGATATAAATATTATGTTTATAAATAAATAAAATAAAAATATACAAGCCGTGCCACCCGTAGTAATTTCTCTTCGGAATAAATTACGAACTTTAGATACAAACTTTAATGTCCTCCATACTTCAAAATTCAGTAGGGAATTTAAAAAAATGCTCACTTTCATTAAATTCAAACTTATGCAAAATGTAATGCTTCTAAGACCCTGCGGTCTAGGATGTGCGTTGTCTGTCAGTGATTTAATTAATTTTATTAAATAGATTTAAACATAAAACATAGCGCTTGTATTTCCCGGAGGGTTTGGCAGAGGTTTACCTATAGCACACCCACATTTCGCCAAGTTGCAGTCTCTTGTTTATTCAAACATGTTTTTGATAAAAATAGTTTGTTGTGAAAGTGCGGCTATTTCTTCCGCCAAATGCTGTTTGCTGTGTTTTTGAACTATGCGATTGCAGATGTTCTTAGGTGGCGATGACCAGAACTGTCGACTTGTTTGCCCAATACCATGCAAAATACCGCTGGAACGTTCGAAGTGGTCACGCTTTTAGGGAGTTCTATATCCAGTAGTTGTATTATCATTATGATAACTTTTTTTTTTTTTTTATTAACTTTGACTGACGGTAATTATCGCCACATTCCCATAGACTTGATAGCGTCACCGACCTTTGATAAGTTAAAATCAAAATCATAATACATATTTTATTTCACATAAACCTACATGGGCACTTACGAAACGTCGCTAGGTGCACGGTTCCAATTGGTCGTTTCCTATGGAGGAGAGCCGGCAAGAAACTCCACGTTTACTCATTTAAAAATATTTTTTAAATAAAATACGCCTGTATTTTCTATGATGGTTGTTGGTTTTTCAGTGTTGCGGAAAGAGAGCGAAAACTGCGGTTAAAAGAAGAGATAAATGACAGAATGTCTGCTAAAATACTAGCAGACGAGGTAAGAACATTATTAGTTATTTATACACAGCTGTTCATTGTTATCCTTATCTTTTTACCCGACTACGGCAAAGCCAAAAGGATGGGTAGTGATTCTAGCAGTCTACGTATGTATTTTTGTATTTACATGTGTTCCACCGTAGCGCCTAAAGTACAACATAACATAACAATACGCCTTGTTTCCCCGAAGGGTTGGGCAGAGGTGTACCTGTAGAACCCCCACATTTCGCCAGTTATGTTTAAATCCCATGTAATAGGGAGCGAGCCTATTGCCATCAACCGGGCACAAAGCCGGACTCCGGGCTGCTACTCAGAAATTCCAGATAGAAAACCCAATAACACTGCCCGACCCGGGAATCGAACCCAGGACCTCATGCTCAGCAGTAGCGCTTGCAACCACTAGAACAATGAAGCGCCTAAACTACTGAACTGATTTTAAAGAAAGAGGTAATAGATTCGTAATAATGGTCCGGGTGACAGGCTATAGTTGCATGCCTGTGTACTATGTGGGTGCAGGGAACACTTACAAAAATATAATGCATGCAACGACCTGTACATATGTCTTGATTTCTGTCTGAAATATTTTCTAGTGTCGTACTTTTAAATCACTTTTATTTCTCCGTAGTCGGGTTACAGTTTTTTAAACTTATTTTACACATTATTAGTCCCGTCTGTTCGCTAGTGAGTATAGAACTACTCTCTCCTAACTGCGTGTCGAGTCTTTTCGGCGATGTTTTACAAAGCGGAACTTTTTCTTAAACTTTGGTGTGTCATGTTTATGGCCTTTTGACTCTTCCCGTAACAATACTCTAAACTCCGCTTCTACATCAAGTCTATGGCGACATCTATGCCGTCACATACGAACTACGCATGACAAAAATCCTACATCGCGCAAGCAAAGTTTACCGCGAAAACAGCCGCACAACAACTATCGCGCAGTAGCCACCCGACACAACACTCGTCTGGTAGGAAAATCCTTTTTTTTTTTTTGGGATATGATCAAATAACTTCTCTCGCTCTGAGCGGAGCGGGAGTCTGTGTCAGACTCTTACTAAAACTCACTCGTGTTTCTTCCGTTGCCTGTGCGTGCCAGAGGCCACGGTATCGCTTTCGCACTTTCTCGCGACCTCTGCAGGCATCGGTCCTAGCGGACCCCCTTTTTTTTGCGTGGGTAATTATCAAATACCTTCTCCCGCTCTGGGCAGAGCAGGAGGCTGTGTCAGACTCTTACCTACTAAGACCCACCCGTGTTCCTTCCGAAGCCTGTGTTGCCAGGGGCTTCGGTAACCCTTTCGGATTTTCTCACGACTCCGGCAGGACATAGCGGACCCCTGCATTGGTCGGAGGATCCTGCGTTTTCAATGGGAGGACGACGAATTTCGAACGAACTTACGAACTTTTCTGTTCCTTTCGTCTTGTCTGTACATATATGAACAGACTTGTGCGTACATAAACTGTTAAATAAATAAATCTATCTATCTATCTATCTATCATCATCATCATTTCAGCCGAAAGACGTCCACTGCTGGACATAGGCCTCCCCCAAGCACCGCCACTTCGACCGGTTTTGTGCTTCCCGCATCCAGAGTATTCCTGCGGCCTTCACAAGGTCATCGGTCCATCCAATCTATCTATACTTATTATACATTAAAGTCGCTTTTCGTCTCTGTCTGTGTGACCGCGTTGTTTTTCTAAACTAAGCGGTGGATTTTGATGGTTTTCACCACCATTTAGAGAATTTATTCCGGAAGGGTTATGTGTATAATGGGCAGTGGCGGTACCTTCATATAAGCCCAAAAGCCTTACATTACTTATTGTAATTTTATTTATTGTACCTAACCAGTAGTTTATGAGAAAATTGCGATGATACATACGTAGATACGTAGGTACCTACATACTCAGTCGAAAACTGAACTTTCTTTTTTTGAAATCGGTTAAAATTTTATTGGGCTTGCGTTATTTTGAAACCCTAGGCACGCCACTGATAATGGGGCTCGTAGTTAAGTAATAATAGCTTCACGGGTCGGTTGCGGTCGGTGCGTGGACGCGTGACCATCCATTACATACCGAGACCCCTCCGTGCCTCGGAAAGCACGTCACGCCATTGGTCCCGGTTGCCATTCGTAGATCTTTGATAGTCGTTTCGGGTAGTCTGAAGCCCAAAAAGGGTGACAGCTAGTCTTACGAAGGGGTATCGTACTACCCAGTAACTGGGTTGTGGAGGTCAGATAGGCAGTCTAGGCTAGGCAGATTGATTTGTGTATAATACATTAATATTGTAAATATATCTCAATGTTTTGTCATGTCTTAAACACCGTGCGAAACTAAGAAAGTTTCCACCCTTTTCTTTCATACCTCCAGAACTTAAAGCTATACTAAATTCCCAGGCCGCCCGCCTAGAACGAACGAACATGATAAAGATGCTGCAAGAACAAGAGTTATTGGAGAAGAACCATCAAGGTGACCTGGCAGACAAGAGAAAGGCAGAGAAGGTGAGGAAGGAGGCTATGGACGCTCTGGCGGCACAGATCGACGAACATAAGAGGGCTGCACAGCATGAGAGGGACGTTGAGGCCAAGTTTAGGAAAGAGGTATGTGGAAATAGAAATCATTTATTTGCTTATAATGTAGGTATACAGATCAATTAGAATTAATATTATTATAACAATACTAGATACGCCCCGCGGTTGTATCCGCATAACTCTCGATCCCGTAGGAATATTGGGATAAAAAGTATCATATGTCCTAATCCAGGGCATGGTCTACCTGTGTGCCAAATTTCATCCAAATCCTTTCAGCCGGTTTAGTGTGAAAGCGTAAAAAACAAATAAACTCACTTTCGAATTTATAATATTCGTTAGGATTCTTATTAGTGTCAGATAATTTATACTCCAGCGCCACTTATATACTATCTACTTACCGTTATGTTTTTTGAAGTTGATTTTCGAGTGACCATCAATACCTACTCTATATCTTTTATAATTATTTATCTATAGCCTATAAACATTTTTTTAGGATTTGGATGAAATTTGGCACATGGGTAGACCATGACCTGTATTAGGACATCGAATACTTTTTATCCCGATATTCCCACACCGCGAAACCCGGTGAAACCGCAGGACGCAGCTACATAATCAGCCTATAATGTCCCCACTGCTGGGACGCAGCTAGTTTATTATAAATTAAAGTTGCTTTTCGTGCCTGTTTGTGTGACCGCATTTTCTTCTAAACGAAGCATCAGATTTTGATGCGGTATTCAACATCATTCAGAGAATTTATGTGTAAACACAATAGTATTTAACTTAGATATAATAAAGAAATTTAAATTTTTTGTCAAGTCGTATAAAAGGTGCGAAGCAGAAGGCTGCTCGAGAATATGTAACAAAACGGTCCCAAAAAAAAATAGTTGCTCTGTTATAATAATCATAATATAATATAATAATAATCTTTATTTTATCTCTCTTCACAAATATTCACATATGTAGTTATAAACGTAAAGACCATAATTATAGCGATTTGACAAAATGCATAAAATATAAAGCTTTGTGAGAGACTGGTGTCCCATACTAGGATACCCTGTGTGACGGTTCACCCCGTTATGACGTAGTTGTTCCAAAACTTAATAATTAACTAAGATTCTGAGAGTTAAAGTTTTCATATTATCACTTTTTAGACCGAAGAAAAAATTGCGAAGGACTTAGCACAAGAGCGGGAGAAAAATCAGAAGAAGAAAGAGAAAGGGAAGCTTTACACTCAGGAGTTGTTGCAGCAGATACAAGATAACGCTCGCAGGAGGAAGATAGAGCAGGAGAAGGAAGACAACCGCGCCGTGCAAGTGTACGAGCATGATAGGAAGTGGTGAGTATAGCTTAAGCTTACTTTTTGTAGGCCTCTGGCAACACAGGCACCGGAAGGTACACGGGTGGGTTTTAGTCAGATAAGAGTCTGACACATACTCCCCCGCTCCGCCCAGAGTGGGGAAGTTATTTGATAATTTCCCATCCTTTTCCTTTCCCTCAACCGTCCCGTCTCCTCCTTCGCTAGCATTATTGCTTCGCAGAAGGAGATGACGGCTGCCCATGCCCTCTCGCTCCGTACCATGGCCTGAACCAGGGCCGGACGCGAGAGATCTCTGCCGCCGATCGCCTCCACGAGGACACGGCGGTGCTCTGCCCAAGCCGGGCAGACCTCCACCGTATGCTCCACCGTGTCCTCCGGGCGATCCACACAGTGGTGACACCCGGGCGTTTCCTCCCGCCTTATCCGACACCGGAACCTCCCGAAGCTGCCGTGTCCGGTGAGGACCTGCGTCAGGCGGAAGGTGAGGACGCCGTGGCGCCTCTCTAGCCACTCCTCAAAGAGGGGACTTATCGCCGCAATCGTGGCGTTCCCAGCACTGGGTTGCGACAATGGTACTCTCCATGTCGCTATGAGATCCTGCCGGAGCTCTGTCCACTGTACTGAAATTTCTCGCGGCAGCGGCGTTACGCCCCGGCGTTTCGCCTCCTCGCGCCACATACGTGCGCGAGGACTTTTGCCTCTAGATCCCATGGCGGCAATCCGGCAAAGAGTCTCGCTGCCTCACAGGAGACCGTGCGGTATCCCCGGACCAGCCGGATGGCCATGGCTGGCCGCAGCGCCAGAGAGCGCGCCCACACAGGAGCCCCGTGCAGGCCCACGGCCCGCACGACCCCGCGTAGACCCTCCGGCAGGAGGCACTTGGACCCCCTAGATTGGGCAGGAGCCGCTTCAAGGCAGCCCCTGCCCGCTCCATTTTGGGAGCGAGGGTCTGAGAACGATGCTAATGACGAAATTCTAATAACTACTTATATTTTATTAAAATTTTTGTCTGTTTGTCTGAATGTATGTTATTATGTTATGAAAAATATATATTATGAATTCCAGCTTTACGCACCTACCTTATAGATTTTGTTCAAATTTTGTATAGATATTTCCTATAAGTCGGGTCAGTCTGTAGGCTATAAATTATCACGCTATTGGCTATGGGGGATGCTCAATATTGCAATTTGTATTCTTCTATGGTTTACCGCAAGTTGTAAAAAGAAGAACCAATAAGTTACAATTACATATAGTTAGAGATTTAACCTTTTAAGTGATTATCATCACGCTTCACCTTTATGGAGCTAAGCAGTCAATCATGACATATGTCATGACAACGGTCTGCGATTGAAATTGATCCTGTGATAAGGATCAAAACACTATCAGACCAACTGAGGTTTGAGTAGTAGACAAGTTACAAATCGTAAAAAACTTCCCATACATTTCATAGGACATGAGACTAAGATGAAAGGGTACACAACATGGAATAGAAAAAACAGTGAAAGTGCCCTTAGACTTCCTTAGTACGGGAACCAGTGTCGCCAAACTCACACAGTTGCAAATTAAAATGTACATTGCAATACACAGAAAACGATGATATTATTGGCTACGAATTATAAATGCAACTTTGGCGAAAAGCTTATTTAATGTTGTTCAAAATTAAGTCTTATTACAACTCACGAACGTTGTTTTTATTTTACATGTCAAAATCAATGAAGACCATTTTTCCATCTAACAATCAAATTCGAGCAATCAACAACGAGTTCAGCTATTCAACGCCAGAGGGCGCTGTAACCAATTTACTATATTTAGCACGCTAATATCATTGAAATAGATGTCATATTCGTATGCACCTGTTATCTAGTTTTCTACTCAGCTATGGATGAGGACAAGATATCGATAATTTAATGTCGATGTTTGTACAATGTAATATTCAAATCCTTTACGAGGTGCATTCAATAAGTACCTAGCCTCATCGCCAGAGGGCGCTGTAGTTTCAAAAGAGTTTTACCACAGTGTAGCACATTCTTTTTTAATTCTTTTTTCAAATTTTCATTCCAATCCCTTCATTTGTTTTAATTTGACAACTTATGGAAGCGAACGTGTCGATCGGTTTTACAAGAATGGAAAAAGAGCAATATCGTTCGGTGATTCGATTCCTATTTTTGGAAGGGAAAACGCGCATCGAATCAAAGAGCGTTTGGATGCTGTGTACGGTGACTCTTCTCCATCGATGGCCACCGTCAAGAATTGGTTCAACGAGTTTGCACGTGGCCGTACGTCGGTTTTTGATGAACCACGTCCAGGTGCACCGAAAACAGCTGCTACGGAGGAAAACATTAAAAAAATCCATGATTTCGTATTGGCAGATCGCCGATTGAAGGTTCGGGAGCTAGCTGAGACTGTAGGCATTTCAGAAGGAACAGTGCATCATATTCTTCACTAGGAACTCGGCATGAGAAAGTTGTCGGCGCGATGGGTGCCGCGTTTACTCACACCAGAAAACAAGCGCAACCGTGAGACCACATCGGAGACGTGTTTGGCGCTGTATAAGCGGAATCCAGCGGAGTTTTTGCGTCGTTTTGTGACCGTCGATGAAACCTGGATCCACTGGTACACACCAGAGACCAAGGAGCAATCAAAACAATGGATCCAGACCGGGGAACGTGCTCCAAAGAAGGCGAAAACTGTAAAATCGGCCGGAAAAGTTATGGCCACCGTTTTCTGGGATTCACAAGGTGTGATCTACATCGATTACCTCGAGAAGGGTAAAACAATTACTATGCCGATTTATTGGGCCGATTCGACGCCGAATTAAAGAAAAAACGACCCCATTTGGCGAAGAAAAAAGTGCTGTTTCACCACGACAATGCACCGGTTCACACGTCTGCCGTTGCCATGGCCAAATTGGTCGAATTACGCTACGAATTGTTGCCCCATCCACCGTATTCTCCAGATTTGGACCCTTGTGACTTCTTTCTGTTTCCTAATCTGAAAAAATCACTCGCCGGGAATAGATATGGATCGAATGAGGAGGTCATCGCCGCCACGGAGGCCTATTTTGCAGAGTTTGACAAAAACTATTTTTCGGACGGGTTAAAAAAGTTGGAGCATCGCTGGGCTAAGTGTATCGAACTAAAAGGAGACTTTGTTGAAAAATAAATTGCCACTTTTCCAAAATTTTCGTTTACTTTTTGTAGGCTAAGTATTTATTGAATGACCCTCGTATCTTATGTAATGGACCAAATTTTATGAATAGGAATTGCGTTATCATTTGAAAATCCGTAGCCTTTTTTTGAAGTTTGTAAATTGTTTTCATCAAAATGCTCTGATTGTACTTGATTTTGACGGTGATTTTCGAAATAGATAGAAGCTACGGGAAGACAGAACTGGATTCTGTCTTCCCGTAGCTTCTATCTATTTCTCTTTGGTAAAAAATCTTTGGGAAAACTAAAATATTTACATACTTTATTAGTAGGTAATTATTTAGGTACTTATTTTTGAGGCCTACGTCCAGCCGCGAATGAATGAATGATTGGTTTATTTGTCAGAATTTAAGTACCTACTCAAACTCAAACCATTTCTTTCAATTAATCGAGAAGAACGACTACGAGTACATAATATGTCATGGTAAGGTTTCAGTATATTCGACTTTGGACTTTGGACTTCATTTACGCATAATTTGATACTAATTTCTCGTAATTTTATTTATTTCAGTTCATAAAGTTAGTTTAAAAATACATATTTTATTATTTTATCGATACCGAACTATTTGAATGTGTCCCATCCCTAATCGAGTAGCGTCGAAGTTTCTAGAATGTATACGATGATATTTAAGACAGCGAGCAAGTTGATTTAGACTGAACAATGGACATAAGGTAGTTTTTAGTTCGCAACATAGTAATAAATATGGTTTTGCCAATAAAAACAATTTTATTGAAATATATCATAGTTTTATACAAACCGGTGATACGATACATCTCTGCAAGATACATTTTTGTCCTGCTATCATTTTTGCATGTAAAAATTGCTCAATAAGGCATGTTTGTAATATTTTTCATTACGTTAGACGTCGTATCAGAGCAAGTAGCTAACCGCGACTGAGCCGGTGTTGCGGAGCTCCGCATAATTGTGACACACGCGCGATAGCTGCGTGGCACTTCCACTGTTTTTTCTATTCCGTGGTACACAATATACCAGTATGACAACAGTCGAATTATTCCATTGCTTCACTGGGCTGAATACGAATATAGCAGGTAGTTAGAGATTTAACCTTTGATACCATCCCGCTATACCATTAAGGAGCTAAGCAGTCAATCATAACATAATATAAGAACGGCAATTTTAATCAAATTTCAATTTCAAATTTTAATTTTAATCAAACTTTGAAAACCTAAGTTCGATTACCAACAATTGATATTGTTTGTGCTTCTTTTTTATATTTTGTTATATTACGTTAGTGACAGCTGTTCGTCAGGTATAAATCTTTAAGAATGCATCAGTCAGTGTATCAGTGTTGTGACCTTCGTTCCTGTATATACTACCTAATAGTATATGCAGGAACGAAGGCGTTCATCAATTCACTACTTCGTAAGCATCCATCGCTTACGAAGATTTCGTTTTTAGTGAAATTGCTACTGAACGCTGCAGTATCGAATTTAAGATGAACTGCTTCTCACACGGACAACTGTATGTCACTTGCTCTCACGTCAGTCCTGAATCTCTTTATATTTTGGCTGCTGAGACCAAAACTACAAACGTAGTATACAGGAAGGTTTTTTAAAAAGGTGGCTGTTATTTTAGTATATTGTGGTGTCTTATGATTTCCGTGTGAACGAAGTCGCGGGCAGAAGCTAGTATAATTATGATATACAAAAGTTGTAAAGCATTTTAGAAGAGTAACGGTGGAGGATTATTTCCTATTCTTCTCCATACAAAACTACCTTTGAGAAGGGGTTATTACAATCACTTCTATTTTGTTGTAAATTTTGACGGAAATAAATGATTTGACTTTGACTTTCGTCGTCTCGTCTCATCTTAAAACTCGATGGGTCTGTCTATGTTATGACTTTATTAGACAGCAATTATGCTTACAATACTTATTACAATATTAATGCAAAGAAAGAAAGAAAAAATGTTTATTCTGCAAAACAAAACACATAAAATAATACAAGGTAGCCAAAAGCCTCGTATTCGATAGGTAGTAATCAATAAAAACAAAAAGTGAAATTAAAAAACGTTTTACTAAATTGTCTATTGTGGGATGTCAGGGCAGGTCACAATGATTTATAATGGTCAGACCAAGACCATAGACAATACTCTTTGCTTAATTGCATTACAATCAGTGTTGCCAACTCGTACGATTATTATGGGGCGTACGATATTTTAGCCTATCCTACAATGTACGATAGCGTATATTTAAATTGTGTTCAATTTACGATAATGTAGAGGTTTGAATAAAAATAGCTATAATGTGATTTATGTAAATCACTAATACAACAAGTGGCTTGTGGCGCACGGGTCGATCGATCAGGTTAAGCTACGCTTGCCGCGGTTGGTCCGTGGAGTGGTGACCATCTTTACATACCAAGACCCCTTCGTGCCTCGGAAAGCACGTTAAGCCGTTGGTCCCGGTTGTCATTTGTAGATCTTTGACAGTAGTTACGGGTTGTCGGTATCGTGTTACCCAGTAACTGGGTTGTGGAGGTCAGATAGGCAGTCGCTCCATGTAAAATACTGGTATTCAGCTGTATCCGGTAAGACTGGAAGCCGGCCGCCAATATAGTTGGGAAAAAGCTAGGCAGATGATGAAGATGATGATGATGATGATGACTTATACAACAATCATTTCAGGCGTGAGGAAGTATCAAAAGAACGTGCGAAGATGATCCAAGAGCATGTCCCACAACTCCTGGGCTACCTGCAGGCCGGCGTCGTGCAGCGCGGGGACCTGCCCGCCGTGAGGGCCGGCGCAGACTCCGCGCCCGCCCTGCAGCAGCTGGACGTGGAGGGCATGCTCCAGTCCAACCGGCCACACCGGTTCTCCAAGTGTAATGCGCAGTGTTGGAAGATTAGAGATTACTAAGTATCTTATTCTTGGGAAATAAGTTGAGAAACAGTTGCTTTGAGGGAGTGCACTTTGAAAGTTGGCAACGTCGCAAATAGCTGTCAATATTTACCTGTTTTGATTAGTTATTCAATACTTATTACTAAATTAAATTATGAAATATCGCTCGATAGTGCACTAAAATATTAATTATATTTATAAATTGCATGCTTTTTTTAACACTTTAAAACTAAATATTACATCGTTACGATGAATAATTGCAATTAAAAATAATATTTTAGTACACTGTGGAGTGATATTACATAATTTAATTCAGTAAGATTGATACATTAATCAAAACAGCGAAATATTTGACAGTTATTTGCGACGTTGCCAAATTTCAGAATGCACCCTCTTACTATGTTGTCAACAACATTTGCTGTTATGTTGTGAGGTGTTCATTAGTTAAACATGAATAAAGCACATTTGCAAGTTGCCAGCAAATTATGAACATTCAAATATTTATGTTGTCGCGGAAGCAATCTTGCGCAACTTTGTTTCCCAATGAAAATGTATGATCATCACCTTCCTGCCATTATCCCACATCACGTGTGGTCGGCGCAACACGTTTTTCTCTTACATTCTCTGTCAATCGTCACGTTATCATTCACTCCTTTTTCCTCACACAATCCATCCATCAACATTTACATTCATCACTCTTTTAATCACACGCGTTTCATTCCTGCTCATCACAAGCCCATACCAAGACAAACGACTCTCATTCAACTTTTTTGTAACAGACGCTACTTTCTCAACAATATGATTATGTTGCTGCAACAATGTAGCGTAACTTGTTTATCTACCATGAGGCTGTTTTTGACGTGATAAAGTCTTATAAATCTATGAACGCCGGTTGCACGCACGAAAAAGTGTCAGGTTCCGCCTGAGCCGAGCGTGCAAGCGAGAGCGCGGAACTAGCGATAGAGAGGCACGATCGGCCTGAGCGTTCGGCTTGTGACGCATCTCTCTCTCGTTATCACGTATAATTATCGTCCGTAAAGCGACTTTACAGGCAACCAATTTTTATGTTGTTAGTTTAAATACGTAGTTGTAGGTTAAATTGTATGTGTTCATTTTTCTATACCTACGCCCGCTTTCACCACAAATCACTTCATTATTATATTTTTTATATAAAAAAAATATATAACATTAAATAATTAAACATTCAAATTTAAAAAAAAATCTATTGAATTAACTTCCAACCTTCAACTAATTTATTTAATATTCCTTTTAATTTAATCAGAACAATTTTAGGTATTATTATACATATGTGTTTAGCGATAAACGTATTTTAAAGATCGTTCTGTTTGTTATCGTTGGTTATTTGTGATGCAAGAGAGTTATGCAATTTAAATTGTCATTATTCTGCAACTAACTGGTTATGTGTTTAGTATAGTACCCCAATACTGGTGAAAAGTAGGTACGAAAAGACGTACTTTTCAACTACCTTTTTTTTTCATTTTACTATGTAAAATTCCACTATTTAAAATACTCATTCATCACATTATGTGATCTGCTTAAATACTTACCGAAGATATACTCACTAATTTAATAAATAGGAATCTAATACATGTTTTAAAACTACATTTGTATTTATAATATAATTGTATAAGATTTGTTGTACACACGGCTACACATCAAGCTATATATATCCATTTTACGCTGACCTCGCAGTGTACGGAAATCCTATACAGTGAGAGATCAGCTTATACTGGAAATGTATAGCTTGATGTGTAGCCGTGTGTACCAGCAAATGGACACTAAAAACTTTCAATATAATAACTTCCATATTTCTTGACCAAAAGTGTCAAAATATACAGACAGACTATAAACTAAAGTATAATTGCTATACGTGTTGTAAATATAGGGTCACATTATATTAGCTAGCGAATTTCCGCAGACAAAATTAAATTGATTTGATTTTTTTTTTGGGGTCATTAACCGCATGTAGTGTAGTCACTTAAAATATCAGTTTTCTTTGTGTAGTTTTTACAGACGTGATGGATATCCATATCAAAACACGACAAAACAAAAAAATTAAGATTTTCTCAACTCCTACATCTAGTAACAACACCACCAGCGATCGTTGACCCCCAAAAAAATAATCTTTAATTTATATTTTTTTGTGTGACTGATACTGGCATGGCCAGCATCAGAGAATTTTGATAACACAAAAAACTAGTCGCTAATTAGTCGAAATTTGGCGCGAAATATCGGAATTAGTCGGTCACTGGTTCAAAAGTTATAAGGGCTTATAGGTGGCCGATCTGGAGAGAATTTGCCCAGCTTGGCCACATTTATATGTCAGAAACTAGGGCACCTAGCGAAGATCTGTTTTCTCCCAAATTTAGTCGCTAATTAGTCGTAATTTTTCGCCAAGTCACAGATTTAGTCGGTGTGTAAATAAATAGATATGAAAGAATTCAATTTCTCCATACATTGGTCAGTGGCGGTACCTTCATATAAGCCCAAAAGCCTTACTAAAATGCTCGATAGAGAATTTATTATACCTAACCAGTAGTTTATGAGAAAATTGCGATGATACATACGTAGATATGTAGGTACAACATACTCAGTCGAAAACTGAACTTTCTTTTTTTGAAATCGGTTAAAATTTTATTGGGCTTGCGTTATTTTGAAACCCTAGGCACGCCACTGACATTGGTACAAGCAAGTACAAAACACTTTAAGTAGTTTCTAGACAGTACTCGTATCATGATGTCAGATGGTGGAATGTTTGTTTCGAAATATATAAATATAAAGTTATTCTATAATTTGAACCCACCAAAACAAAGCTGTATTCATTACCTATAAACAGATCTACAATGTAATTAATAATTAATTATTGAATAAATTATTATTATAAAAAAAAAAATATTTCGAACAAAGACTGCATTCCGAATTACGCTGTAATCGATTTGAGCGTACTTCCGTTCCGAATTAGCGTGAACGCGATAACGATGTCCTGTGAGCCGTCATGACACGCAGCATCTTGCGATAACGCCGACCATGCCGTAAAATATTATCATTATTGACAGCTCTTAGCTGTCATGATCGTGTTATCAAAATCGGAACGCAAATTATTGTTGTGAGCGATTACAGCTTAATTCCTTTGACATTTCTAAGAACTTATGACCGATAAAACTAGTATATTATACATATTGATAGAAATATATTTTTCTTGGCAATTTTTCGTGAACTCATTATATCTTCTAAACTAAGACCCGACTATTTATATGACTTGCCGAAAAATTGCGACTAATTAGCGACTAAATTTGGGAGAAAACGGATCTTCACTAGGTGCCCTAGCTTTTAAGATTCAAATGGGCCAAGCTGTAAAAATCTGTGACTTGCCGAAAAATTGCGACTAATTAGCGACTAAATTTGGGAGAAAACAGACCTTCGCTAGGTGCCCTAGTTTCTGACATATAAATGTGGTCAAGCTGGGAAAATTCTCTCCAGATCGGCCACCTATAAGCCCTTATAACTTTTGATCCAGTGACCGACTAATTCCGATATTTCGCGCCAAATTTCGACTAATTAGCGACATTTTTTTTGTGTTATCAAAATTAAAATCCCTTATGGTGGTGGTCATGCCAGTGTCACTCGCACATTTTTTTTTATTTTGACATGTTTATGTATCGATACACATCACGTCTTCTGATTTTCGTTAGTTAGTTTAATGTGACACTGTTATAGTAAATACTAAAATAAAATGTCTCATCATTCATGGGTGTTAAAATACGGACTAATTTTGTTTCAAGAAGTATAAAAATAATGATTATGTTATCAAAAACGCTAACGAGGTTTTTAGTGTCCAACGTCGTCGTTTATAATTCGGGTTTTTATAAAGTAAAATGTCCGTAGACTCACTCGCAAACTGCTTGTGACTTCCAGGGTTTTTTGTGTAAGTTTCGTAAGGCGTGTACGCACGAACGAACAAAACATTGTGAACACAAACATCGAACATGGAACATTTGGTTCGTACGTGTGGAGGTAAATTAGCAAAGCGAACACGATCACATCAGACTCACCGAGTCGATTTAGGCTTACATCTCACTAGACCACCATGGTGGCGCTGCCAGCAAAATATACACAGCTTTATGGTCGGTACGTCCGGGCGTCCGGGCGGTGCGCGACCTAGCATAATATTTTTGGCAGAGCGAGCATGGTTGCGTCGCCACTGGTGTCCCTGTGAGGTAGGGCCCTAAGACCAAGCGAGCGAGTGATCATCCTACTCCCACTCTATCAAATTCTCATAGTGTAAACAGAGACAGAGCATTTTTTCTAGGTTCTTTCTACTTAAAAGATCAAGAATAAGAAAATAATGCTCTTACTCTAGTTCGTTTGGTCTGAACCTATGATCCTTTGTTTACCATGAATAGAGAACATTAGCAAAATTCCAGCAACAATGATTCCCGCAACTCAAACATATGGCTGGAACAATTCTGGCTTTTCACATGTTCGTTTTAGCATGAATTGCCAAACCTAGTGTAATGAATGAATACAAATGACTGACTAATAATATTAATTAATTAAGCTTTGGATATTTATGTAAATCTAAAAGACTGACTATTGTGATTAACAGAATGTTCACCTATTTTGTATTATTTTAATGAATATTAATAAATAAATAATTGAATAACAATAACTATTTTTATTAGGCGAAATTATATGGGTTCCTTGTTAACTACGGAACCCATATAGTTTCGCCATGTCCGTCTGTCTGTCTGTCTGTTCCCGGTTAACCTGAGGTTAACGTGATTAACGCAAGTCTCTGGACTTGCGTTAATCACGTCGACAGTGTTAAAATAAAATCTTGGAAAAACATTTTTTATGATGCGGCGTATCGTTGGAATAGGCCGTTCTAATGTTTTCACTTCTTATGCTCTAAAAATTCGTCTTTATGTTGTGCGTAGGCGACATAAAATCGCTTTTTATGCTCTAGTGCATAAACTTTTTATTCTAAAACAAAGATAGGCCCAACAGCCACAGGCACAATAAAACGTCGCAGAAAGCAGAAAGTCGTTATTTTATTTGCTTTAATTTATATCACTTTCGTGTTTTCTATCATTAATTTAATAAAACCAGATAAAATAGCTGTCATTTATTATTTAAGAACGCAAAGAAACGTTATTATGAGTTGGCACTATGAAGTAGGTACCCAACTCGAATGACACATGTTAAAATAAAAAAAAAAACATTTAAAAGTTTCGGGGCGGGAATTAGCTATTCTCGTCTTCAATTTTGAAACATTTTTGATCAGTGAAAAGTGAATGTGACGAGGAAATTACACTCGCCTAACACGCTAATGGATCAGAATGCGTAAAACGTAGTTGAAGAAATTTTACCGCCAAAAAATCAAAGCAACTTTATCTCAACGCGTACGACTTGTTTAATAAACGATTAACGTCTCGGGGTAAAATGGCTTTTTTGTGCACTAGTTGTACAATCTACTATTGTTAGTCAAGTGTCCGCCTCCTTTTACATCGGCGTCGAGTCGACGATGGAGTACCTAGGACTCGTCCTCGACAGCTGGTGGAACTTCGTGGAGCATTTCCGACGTTTGGCTCCCAAACTGGGGCGGGCAGGGGTGTCCGTCAGAATGAACGGTCACTAGGCGTATTTAACATTGAATTTATGTCCAATAAATGCTTCCCTATTGCTTCTATTTGCTTCTTATTCTCAAACACTTGCTTCCATGGTATTCTAGAAGAAAAAAAACATTTTAAGGGTGACCGTTCATTCTGATGTCAGGACGGCCGGTCACCGAGTCATAGCGACCCTGATAAATAGAAGTATTGAAATTCACGGTGGCCATTAATTACTTCCCGTTTGCTTCTCTCAATGTTTTACAACGACTATACTGTAACTATCACGCCAACAAAGATATCAACAAAAGTGTTGTTTATCAATATTTTTAGCGCCTGACAAAAAGAAAAAGCAAAACTCTTATTTAACATTGCAGTTATGCTTGTGTAGGCGATAAATCTATCGTATTGTACTGGTGGCTTACAGCTAAGTATTATGTTATTAAAAAGAAGTCCCTATCGTATATAGTGACAAAAATTCAGAAAAATGTAATAAGCACCATTAAAGATAATATTTCAATTCTAAAGGAAGTGTCATAAGCAGCTATTCAACAATAAAGAGCATAGAAAGAAAATACATTATGTGACAACAGTTTTATTTTATATTTTTTTCATTTTGTTCCTCCAAGGGCACAACAAATTTTCTTCCCTTTTTCATTATGAAAAAAAAAAAACTATATTAGTTTGTATTTATAATACTAAACTATCAGAACACGCCAGTTATAAACAGTAACTAACTACCAATGATAACATAGAGTAATAACGACAAAGTAATAACAAATGATTAAAGCAAAAATGAATCTACCCTCGTTTATTAATAAATGAATAAGGTAGGTACAGGTGCTAGCGCCTATAAGAACACTCCGTAGGAAGTTAAGAATTGAAATATAATAATGTTGTTTTTGAATGGTGTTTATTACATTTTTCTGAATTTTTGTCACTATATACGATAGGGACTTCTTTTTAATAACATAATACTTAGCTGTAAGCCACCAGTACAATACGATAGATTTATCGCCTACACAAGCATAACTGCAATGTTAAATAAGAGTTTTGCTTTTTCTTTTTGTCAGGCGCTAAAAATATTGATAAACAACACTTTTGTTGATATCTTTGTTGGCGTGATAGTTACAGTATAGTCGTTGTAAAACATTGAGAGAAGCAAACGGGAAGTAATTAATGGCCACCGTGAATTTCAATACTTCTATTTATCAGGGTCGCTATGACTCGGTGACCGGCCGTCCTGACATCAGAATGAACGGTCACCCTTAAAATGTTTTTTTTCTTCTAGAATACCATGGAAGCAAGTGTTTGAGAATAAGAAGCAAATAGAAGCAATAGGGAAGCATTTATTGGACATAAATTCAATGTTAAATACGCCTAGTGACCGTTCATTCTGACGGACACGGGCAGGGGCTGCCTTGAAGCGGCTCCTGCCCAATCTAGGGGGTCCAAACGCCTCCTGCCGGAGGCTCTACGCGGGGGTCGTGCGCTCCATGGCCCTTTACGGGGCTCCTGTGTGGGCGCGTTCCTTGGCGCTGCGGCCAGCCGCCGGTTGAGCGCGGCCCAAAGGGTCATGGCCATCCGGTTGGTCCGGGGATACCGCACGATCTCCTGTGAGGCAGCGAGACTCTTTGCCGGATTGCCGCCATGGGATCTGGAGGCAAAAGTCCTGACGCACGTATGGGAGTGGTTAGAGACTGCCACTGCGGCAAATTTCGCGCCCTCTTGCCCCTAGCCGCCGCAGGAGACGCCCTGGGGGCCAACCATCACCTCATATAGCAGTATTATTATAATATTACTTCGCAGTGGGAAAGTGATGGAGCTATACAGTACTTATAGCTCCATCTCTTTCTCACGCAGAAGTAATATTGAAATAATACTGCTATAACAGGTGATGGTTGGCCTCCTGGGCGTCGGGAATCCCAGGCGGATTTCCGGCCACCTTAGGCGTGGGCTTGCGGACGGTGAGCAATGGGTAGCTCACCGTCCGATAAGGACCAAGCCCGGGTCGACGGCGCGTTGACTTCCACGCGCGCCTTAAAGAGATGTCGTCAGCACAAGCGTAGGGGTCCACTAGGGCCGATGCCTGCCGGGGTCGCGTGGAAGTTTGATAGGGTTACCGAGGCCCCTGGCAACACAGGCAACGGAAGGAATACGGGTGGGTTTTAGTCAGTAAGAGTCTGGCACACCCTCCCGCTCCGCCCAGAGTGGGAGAAGTTATTAAAAAAAAAGTGCCCCCCCCCCCCTGCCAGCTAAATGGTTATTTTGGATATGTGAAAAAAATGCTGGTGGTAGTATATACAACGAAATTAAAAGGAAAACCTTACCACAGCTAAGTAGGCTTTACAAGTTAACGAGTAATTAATCGACCAACTTACATTTGCATTTGGAGAATTGGGGAGAACCTTTTTATCTAGGTATTCCGTGATGGTTCTTAATAACGTAGCCGATAGGCACGGGAAAATTGTAGGTATTTGGGCGTTATCAGTGCTTGCTGTTTGACAGCATTATTAGCAAACCGACCTGAGGCCCTACCGCACAGAATAGCCTGCCATAATCATATGCGCTGCAAGCTCTCCAGGTACATCGTGCAGGTAATGTGTAGAGTAAGTCAAGGTGGCAGGTTGGCACATGGTATGAAACAATATCCCAGCCGGGGATCGCGGAAATCACACTAGATCCCATGATCCCCCAGTGCAAGTCTGGGAGGGGAACACCGGGGTGGTTTTTAGTCAGTAAGAGTCTGACAGACCCCTCCGCCTGCCCCAGGGCGGAGGACATCCATGAGGATTTACCAACCCGGAGCAAAAAAAATAAATGGTACGACAGTATGGAATCGCTTCGCACGCACTTCTCTTTTCTATAATTGACCTGCTTGAAGCATGTTATACGAGTGTAGTATGGTGGTAAGGGAAGGAATCTTCACGACAATACATTCGTTTTCATTTCGTGTCCGTTACTCCAGCAGGAAAATCTCTTCTAGAATAATTTATGTTCAACGAATAATTAGAGCGTAATCTGCTGCAAATGTACGCCAAATAAAACATTTGTGCGTGCTGTCGTTTTGAAAAAAAAAGGGAAAATCTAATCATGCTGGAGTAACGTTGTTCTAGCAGGAAGATTCTAAACAAATGACTGGAGAGAGAAATAAAATAGATGGGCTGATAGCCATATTTGTCCTCCTCTGTCCTATGTGTCTGTATTTGTGCTCCTTTTTTTAAGAGCAGTATTATGTGAAGCTGTTGTCCAGTGTCTCAGATTATAATCTGAGTCCAGGCTATATTACGTTTATTGGCAACAAAATTGTTTCGCAATTTCCCAACAGGTTTCGGCCTCAAATGGAGCCTTGTTTTCATCCTACCTAACGAACAGGGCTTCGCAAGTTAAACAGTCCGACTAAAACTAGAGTTAAGTTCACTAATTATGTTCGGATCAGAAAGAAAAAGAAAGAAAAATTGTTTATTCTGAACAAACAAGACACACATAAAAAAACCGTCTAAGTGCAAGTCGGCCCTTCGTGCGCTAGCCCGACTTACCATTATCTATATAAAAGGTCAAAAAAAAATCATATCTGTTGTATGGGAGCCCCTTAAATATTTATTTTATTCTGTTTTTTAGTAGGTATTTGTTGTTATAGCGGCAACAGAAATTCATCATCTGTGACAATTTCAACTGTCTAACTATCACGGTACATGAAATACGGCCTGGTGACAGACGGACAGACAGACGGACAGCGGAGTATTAGTAATTATTTTCGGCTAATCTGCCCATCATAAAAAAGTAAGTTTGTGTTTCTTTCCTACAAAATGTATAGAAAAAGATTTTTGTGATTTCTGACTTTTCAAGTACTCAAACCTCTGTTGTTCTAATAGAGTTTTTTTGATCCCTGTATGAAACAGGATCGATTGGCAGCAAAAAAGGTTTTTGTGAAAACTGCCCATTTTCTTGCTGACTGTACAATTTTTCCAAAATCTGTGAAAGCAAATCTATTTTTCTCAAAAGTTAAGGTTGGTCTCCTAAGACCGTTTTCCTGTAGCAACAATATTTAAGGTTCTGCCCCATTTCAAAACTCCATTCTGTATACTCGTATGTATTCAGAAATATAAATAAGAAAAAGTAGCCAAAAGCCTAGTATTCAAAATCATCTTCTGGCGGTTAAATATAAGAACAATAGAAAATAAATACAATACTTAGTCTTCGATCAATAGCACTATTATTGATTAATTTGCTGTCAAAAATGAATAACTTAATTTGCTTAAATATAATGTTTAGATAACTTATTTATTTCCACACTGTAATATTCACTTTTTAGGCTTGAATATTCGCTTTACTTTGTGTAAATAATTTCATCACCACTGCTCTCAAAACGGTGAAGGAAAATATCGTGAGGAAACCACGTGCTAGAACCAAAAATTAGAAGACATGTGACATCTACCAACTCGCACTGGGCCCGCGTGGTAGATTACAGCCCACTCCCTCTCTAAGAGATGAGGCCTGTGTCCTAGCAGTAGGGACATTATAGGCTGATAACGCGTTCGTAGGTTAGGTAGGCATGAAAATAAACGGCGCACTTTCCAGCGGGAATGCAAAGTAAAACGCACGCGTGATAATTACACCGCATTATACCTTGGAGTCGTGAAGTCAATGCATTTACCCGCGTAACATAAGATAACGTTAGTAGGTAGGTTATTACCTACAATAATAAAAGTTGCAAAAACCTGAAAGTAAACAGCAGTAACTAGAAGTGATGTTCAAACAACAATTACTGGCCACTGCGGTCGCCCCAGAAAATATTTAAACGACTGAAATTAATTCCAAATACACCGCTTGAATATTAAAAGGGTAGATTTTAGGGTGACCATAGTTTGGTTTTTTTCGGGATGATATTTAAGTGAAGTGAAGTGAAATGTAGTATTTAGTGTACCTACGCTTTGGAAAACCTGAGACAAGCGTGCTGCTGGATTCTGTGCTGCACAGACTAGCACGCGACTAACTACCCCTTTATTTCCTACAACTAAAAGGGAAATAAAGGGGTATATAACCAGGCCCGCCCGGCATCCAGCTGATTCCTGCTAGCCTCTGATACACGCTCCTCACTCGCAAACTTTTTATTCCATCAGCCAGTCGTTTAATGAGCCATGAACCTCATTATTAGCAAAACAAAGACTGACTTTCTTTCTGACTTGTTTTTGCTCGGCTCCTAAGGATTCTAGCGTGAGGGTTATAGCCTTCCTCAATAATTGTGTTATCGAATGCAAAAAGATGTTTTAAATCGACTGGTAGTTTCAGAGATGCGCGTTCAAACAAACAAACAAAAAAAAAACAGACTCTTCAGCTTTATTATTAGTATATTATAGATTAATGTTTAAGAACAGGAATGTCGATGTTTTGTCATGTAGCATCAGTAACATTAGTAGAATGCACCCCTCAATTAAAAATATAAAAGCGTAATCCTACGAAAGCCTTCAATACAGCCACCCTATTCTCACAGTGAAAGTTAGCATTTTTGTGCAATAAAGAAATAAAATCCGCATTGTCAGCGTTTGCCCGGACACGTTATGTTAAGATAAACATCAGCCCCTCTATATCGACAGGAGCCCCTTTATTTGCCGCCAGCTGTTATCTTTGCAACGCAGAATAAAAATCGTGTTTATTTTACGCCAAATTGCTGGCTTAGTGATGTTTTTAATTTGGCGTTATGTTATAAATGTTGTGTGCTGTGGGCTGTGTGGTGTCATGGCTTTTTATTGTGATTTGAATAGGTATTTATGTGGGATGGTGAAGTTATCTACGATTCTACAGATACGTTTCGTATTGTTTGGCGGTTTATACGGAGCTATTGTTTTCTGTTATTATTTTGTGGTTTGAGGTTGACGAATTTACAATGACTACGATCTATGATAAATACAGAAAAATCTTCATATCCAGCGACGCAGAATTTATCTTTTCGTGTAGTACTTACTTAACTAGACTCGTAGCTACACAGTGCGTAGCAAATTGATAGCTACATATGTGCTACGACAGCGTAGCAGTTGGTTACGCAGCGTCGTAGCACTTGTACAACTCTATCTTGAAAACTGACGTGATTTTTGAAGCTCGATATGAGGACTTACATGAATCGCTTCTACAGATTACAATTGATTCAACGTTACGGCGTTTACAGTTGAGCTATGTCGTCACTAGGGATTTTAATCTTGATTCGAGATTGGCAACTCGAATTCTCGCGTGCTTCGTCTTGGGTCGAGATTGGCTATTAAGAAATAGGTATGTCAAAATCTCGAAACTGAGATTTCGCCTACTTTTAAAATAAAGTGATTTTTAAATGTATTTTATATTTTACTTTAGTCACACGCCACTTGCAGCGGAGTTGGGTCATTATAAGCATTTCACGATTAAAAATTAGGTTTCTACTATCACAGGAAAACCAAAACAGATTTTCAAAGACTAGTTTATTATAACTCAGTGGAATCTTCGAGAGTACTGTTCGGGACTGGCTTAGCCTTTTTCTTTTTTTTCTCTGCGAACTTCTCTACCACAGCCTTGAACTCTCTCTGTTCTTTCAAATGCTGCATCTCTTTCATACCCGATCTTGTTTTCTCGGAGTACCATTTGATGTATTTATCGTATTCCTGTCAAAATTTTGATGTTTTAGTCTCCGGATAGAGGAAAGTTTTTCAGATGTCTTTGAAAAAATATTCTGCAGGTGTTAGGATAATCCAAAAACTTACTACACTAGCTTCCTTGTCATCTTGTAGTACAAAATCATACACCTCCATAGCGTCAAGCCCAAACGCAGCTATTCTGAGAATAGAAAAACAGTATTTTGTTATTAGTAAGTGAATGTTTGATCAAAAACATGCAACATTATGAATACAATTAAAGGTACCACTTTACTTTAACACGCGCGCGTGTGAAGCTTTTATTATTTTTTGGGTACAGGTCTTCATGAACATTTTCACAAAATTTTCACACTGCGCAAACGACTAGTTTTTGAGAAAAAAAATACTAAATTTAAAAAAAAAAACAACTTATTTGCGTAATAAAATTGACATTGTGCCACAGGTAATTTACGAATTTCACTCCTAGGTTGTTCCGTTTTACTATTAGACTAAGTGACAGCGGATTTTAATGGTTTTTGGTAAAAATATTGTAAATTGAATTAAAGTAAACTTTAATTTTAAATAGCTGCTACCGCAATTAACTCAATTATGAACCACATAATATAATTAATGAAATTAAAAGTAATAAAGTTTTATTTGTACTCTTAAAAGATTGTGGGTAACGAAACGTAATCGAATGTAAGTGACGCTAAAGCTGGACAGTTCTCACTCATCGTCTGTACTAAAGGCAATGTTACTACTGTTACTAGGAGAACTTCTATAGGATACAAGAGTGAGCGAAGCGAGCTCGGGACATGGGGCATCCCGACTCGAACAAGTTAGATTCGAAGGGGCTGGCAAAGACCCCGACATCCTCCCCGTGGTTTTTTTTTTTTACTTTTCAGAAATAGTTGCCTCGCTAGGCGGTGGCTCCGTCGACTACGCCTTATTACTATTGCATGAAAACAAATTTAGGCCCACCACGTGATCTTCCCCACCCTTAAACATGGGGCATCTCGACTCGAACAAGTTAGATTCGAAGGGGCTGGCAGAGACTCCGACATCCTCCCCGTGGTTTTTTTTTTTTACTTTTCAGAAATAGTTGCCTCGCTAGGCGGTGGCTCCGTCGACTACGCCTTATTACTATTGCATGAAAACAAATTTAGGCCCACCACGTGATCTTCCCCACCCTTAAACATGGGGCATCTCGACTCGAACAAGTTAGATTCGAAGGGGCTGGCAGAGACTCCGACATCCTCCCCGTGGTTTTTTTTTTTTACTTTTCAGAAATAGTTGCCTCGCTAGGCGGTGGCTCCGTCGACTACGCCTTATTACTATTGCATGAAAACAAATTTAGGCCCACCACGTGATCTTCCCCACCCTTAAACATGGGGCATCTCGACTCGAACAAGTTAGATTCGAAGGGGCTGGCAGAGACTCCGACATCCTCCCCGTGGTTTTTTTTTTACTTTTCAGAAATAGTTGCCTCGCTAGGCGGTGGCTCCGTCGACTACGCCTTATTACTACGGCATGAAAACAAATTTAGACCCACCACGTGATCTTACCCACCCTTAATACTCCCACAATCCCAACAATCCCGAAATAAACTTTGTCGTTTTTTTCTAGGATTGGTTTTGGCCACTCAAAAATACAATAAAAAGGTTCTATTCTACCCAAAAAAAGTAAAAGCGTTAAAGTATAGTGGTTCTCAATTCAGATCAGTTCAAATATTTATATTCTCGAATATGGTAGTTTAATTGATGTTACATGCATTTTTGGTTCCGGCATACCCTACCGAATATTATGGCTTGCAAGCTTGTAATATTTAAAAAAAAACATTTAGGTACAGATCCGTAGTGCGTTTGTCCACCGCAGCCGTTACCGGGACGACACCGAGATACTAGATTATTCGTACCGAACTTGGCGTCCCATTGACGAAAATTGTTTGTCCACCGCCGCAAAAGCCGGGCGAACGGTGCCGCGCCGCGCCGGTGCGCCGATACTGTGTGGACAAGTTCAAACTTTTTTGTATTGCTGACACATCGGCCCGTCACAATCTCAGGCCGAGATTTAGCGGTCGCGTCGAACTACTCGAAACATGCAAAGCGGCCGGGATGACGGCGCTCAGGTGACGGACGTACGGTGGACACGCGGCCATAGTAAATGTATGTATCGCTACTTCGGCGCCCGGTGACTTACTTGACAATTCTGTCAGCCGACATGAACTTTTCAAGCACTTCTTTCAGATATCCAAAGCTGTACCCTTGCAGCACATGAGCCAAGTTGGATACGTTGAAGTTGGCTGGTATTACTTGGTGCCTGGAAAAAGCAACCACATTCTAACAATATTTTATTTGGCACTGTGATCCCGGCAATTTAATTAGGGATAGAGGCGGGTTACAACTTCACTTGAGGCGTAATACTTCTTTGCATATCTACTTGTTAAAATAAAATGAGACTTAACAAAAAAACGTACATACTATGAACTGTACAATTTGATAAGGTTTTGACAATAAGTCAACGCACTACCCATTTTATTTTAACACAAGGTTGAGCACTAGTTCAGTGATATCTGTTTTCACTAACAGTAGGCGACACCTAAATTGATGTTTAATGTTAGTTATAACGGGCATTAATTTAAGAACACTAACTTAACGACCCATTCCTTCAACATCTGCACGGCCAGGGAGTACGCACAGTCTGGCAAAACAAGTACAGCTGGAAACTGATTCAGTAAACTGTTGGCCTTTGCCAACCATGGATCTGTGCAGGTGCCTGTAAGAAAAGTAAGTATTTTTATCATCATCATCTGCCTAACCTTTTCCCAACTATGTCGGGGTCGACTGGCAAACTTATCGGATATAATTCTATTCGCTGACGATACTTCTCTTATTTTTAAAATAGATAGAAAAAATCCGGTTGTCCTACACGTCAATGATAGTCTGGATATTCTTTCGAAATGGTTCGCAGCTAATAATCTCTTACTTAATGCGAACAAAACAAAATGTATAAAGTTCTCACTACCAAATGTACCCCAAGTGGCTCTAAATTTAAAACTTGATGGCAAGAGACTAGATGCTATTACAGAAACTATATTTCTAGGAATTACTCTAGATTCAAAATTACAATGGGGAGCCCACATTAGAGCTCTTTCAGGTAGATTTAGTTCAGGTGCATATGCAGTAAGAAAAATTAGACAGTTGACTGATATAGCCACAGCTAGGTTAGTATACTTTGCTTATTTCCACAGTATTATGTCTTATGGCGTACTGCTGTGGGGATCAGCAGCTGATGTAGATTCAATTTTTATCTTACAAAAGAGGGCAATCCGCGCAGTATATAGAATGGGTCCTCGTGAGTCCCTTAGAAACAAATTCAAAGAAATTAATGTACTAACTCTGCCTTCTCTTTATATCTTAGAAAGTATTTTGTATGTTCGCAAGAACTTATGTCTTTTCAAAACAAGAAGTGATTTCCATAATATAAATACACGTAGTAAACATGAAATTGTGATACCCAAATTTAGATTAACAAAAACAAGCAAATCATTTGTTATCAACAGTATCCGCTTTTATAATAAGTTGCCAAAGTCAGTTACAGAACTTAGCGATGGAAAGTTCAAAACCCACATCAAACGTGTCCTTATCAAAAACGCATATTACAAGATTAAAGACTACGTTGAAGACAAGGAAGTTTGGCAATAATTCCTTCTGCACATGTGGCTTCCCTGGTACACCAGAAACGGCATAACTATGGAAATATCTATTAACTGCTCCCAAATTACGATGTTTATTATTATTATTTTTTAGACATACATTTTTGACATTATATTTTCACTATTTGACATTATATACCTACAATTTATATTTCAGACTTAATATTATTAATATTATTTTACATGGATTCTTGTGTACGTTGTGAATGTGAGAACGTTGTAGGCTTAATAGACTAGATCTTTTTTTCTTTAGACCGTTTCCTTTTCTCTTTTTTTTGTTAAGTACTTTTCGACAGGCCTACACTGTTCTCCCATACCTAATTTGTGTAATTTGAAAACATTGTAAAAGCCAATTATTTTTAAAAGAGTAACCGTGGAGTTTCTTGCCGGCTCTTCTCCATAGGAAACGACCAATTGGAACCGTGCACCTAGCTTCTGACGTTTCAAAAGTGCCCATGTAGGTTTATGTGAAATAAAAATATTTTGATTTTGATTTTGATTTTGACTAATCGGTCTAATCGGATGCAGCTGAATACCAGTATGTTACATAGAGCGACTGCCTAACTGAACTCCACAACCTAATTGCTTGGTAACACGATACCCCTTGGTACGACGGTTTATCAGATTTTCGAGGTTTTGACCACCCGCAACGACTAAACTGGAACTGGACTACTAACTAGAAGCAAGTTTTTTTATAACGTTATGTTTGAGGAACAGGGTGTAAAGTTCACTCATCCTCCACAGAAAAGGGAGGATCCTCCGACCAGACGGTTGTTTTGTCTGGTGGGCTACTACCGTTGATGTCAGGATGTTGTATATAACGAAGGTAGTTTACCCATTTGGGGTACCTCGTTATCAGAGCCCAAGTTCGACATGGTGTAGGTAGGAAATAAGAGTCTCAACACTGATTACAACCGTCTATTAATTAACTCGCGACCACAAAATAACAAAATCACAAATGATCAGGATGATGCAAACGGATTAAAGTAAGGAAACGCGGTAAGTTCGATACAGGCTGGCAGAACGACTTCCCACGCTCGTGTCTAACCAAAAAGTGCCTCTGACAACTCAAATGTCCGACGTCCAACGACAATTGACATCTGTCAAACAAAACCTGCCACGCCCTGTATCGACCTTACCCAAGCACACTGCTTGACGTTTCCGACAAAACGATACTAGATGGCGTTTTTCTAAATTAAAAATAATAGTGATTCTAATAGTTGTGCTTCTGTGTCGATTCTGCGACATATATACTAGTCGCGCGGTAGATCCTGCTTGCGCGATGCAGGATTTGTACAACGTTAGGTCTTTGATGCGTAGTTCGCATGTGGCGTTGTAGATGCTGCCACAATGTCATATAAATAAATTACCAATACCTACCAAGCAACTGCAAAACATTGGTGGAAGTATTCATCTACTAGAATTCAGAAACGAAATAATATAGGAAGCATGGGAAATGGCTGTCTTACCTACTATCGTAATTTTATCATTCTTGTGGATTTTTTTTATCAACTTCTGAACAAAGAAAGTCTTTAAGCGAGTTAGATTCATCTCTGCTTCCTCTGGTGGTACCTGGGAAGGGGTGACAAGTGACAAATATGTAAAATTCAAAAAGCGTGATAGAAAACTAAGGATAAATGGCTAGGCAGCAAATTCTCTACCGAAAAGTTTTTTTCAAGGCTTTACAGGATATTTATAATTAAAAGTACCCTAGCGTAAAACAATTTCTGAACATGTTTGATATGTATGACGGAAGGTTGCAAGGCTCTGGCACATGTGACCACCATGTGCACTAAACGTTTCAGGAATTCCGGCGATTGCATGTCTGCTTGCACTTTGTGGGGGTCCAATTCAAACAATACTGCATCTGTAATCAGATTAAAACGTCTGTTTCACAATGTCAGAATACGCACTACCTACTTTTTAAATTAATGTACCTGAATCTGTATGAAGTTACGTCAGCTAAATTAGAAACTTATCCGGAGGTGGTAAAATAGGCCGTGATTGTTTTAATATTGACAAAATTATCTTGGCAAGGGTATTATTGGACATAATTTGCCAAATTGTTATGCAATGAATTAATGATGAATGTTAGAAAATACCTACTATTTACAGACGCCAAAGCTTGGACCAATATAGTCTTCCCACTCATTTTGGGTCCGACCAGCAATATTCTGCGAAAGCCGAGACAGACTTCACGACATCTCTCCCACCAATATTCTCGTATTTCAAAGTTGAATGGGAATGCAGGCCTAGCGGAAGAGGAAAAAAAACTTAGTACATTTGTATAACACGTAAGTAATATTATTTTCTTGTTTCTTTCTCAGTCGTCAGTAGTGAGTATTTATGTCCAATAATATTGTTTTTGATTTCAAGTAACAGTCCTCAAAATCTTTTAAAAATCGGGATCAAATTAATCTTAGGTATCTATAAACACTTGGTAATTTCTTCTTGTGACAGGATTTCTACTTACAAAATTTGGTTACGGAGATCTTCGCCTGCAAAATTAGCATCTCCAATAAAGTCTTCTATTTTACTTCTGGGATATTCTATTATGAAACCTTGCTCTGCCAGATCCTGATGGAGCCAGAAATAAAATCAACAAACTTTTATCATTCTAGTGTATTAAACACTAGGATGATAAAAGATTTTAGCGAAGAAGGCCATACGCAGATACTGTTCTCTTGATTAGGTATATATATTTCATTTGAAGTTGACTTTTATGAGGTCAAATGTAGCTCCTTTGTCACTTCATGTATTCTATTCCTATCCACTTAACCCTCTTCCTAGCCCACTTACGAGTACAGTTAAAAACTTACCTCAATCATTTGGACTACTTGTGCGCCTAAATCATGCTTTTCTTTCTTCTTTTTTTGGCCTTTAATATGCTTCATTAGATTAACTGGCATTTCTTCTTCATTTGCTTTGTAGTCTTCTTTCAAAGCTTGTTTCAGGTGGTGTAGTTCTTTGCTTAAATTACATATCAAGTATAGAACTTATTTCAAATGTATAAGGTAGATTTTTTGAAGATGTACATGTTTTATTTACCGCATATGTTTGTCAACTTCCGGTAAGACTTCAAGTTTCACTTCCATTATTGCATCTTCTAAATCTAATTTATGTACATATTTTGCTTTTACGTCCAAAGTTTCCCATTGATCATACGTATCCCAAAAATTGTGATAATAATCTATAACCTAAAAAGTTAATTTGTAAACGATTTCCCTAGGTATTTATTTGCTAGATTTAGTTCTTACCTCTAGAAGTTGGTCAGTCTGTTTTGAAACCGGGAAGTGATATCCAGGATGCATCGTTGGATTTTTCATAATTTTCTTCATTAATTGTGCTTCCGCTTTTATCTTCATTTGTTCTTCCCTTTTCAGTAACATTTCTTGTCTTTTCGCTTCCTTTTTCGCGAATTCGAGCTTTAAAAAATATTTTTTTTATTTTTAAATTTTTAACTCTACTGTTGCATAAGCTATGTAAAGTCTTAATCACTCTCTTGAAAGGCTTATATTATAAGCTCGATCAACTGATGTTCAATTAACGTCTGTATCTTTACTTACATCTTGAGGACTTTTTTTTTTGTCCGCCTCATGTTTAATTGCAAGAGTTTTATTTTCTTCCAGCCATTCGTGAGGACTGGGGACTTCGGCTCTAAAGATTGCAGCAGAACCAACTTTAGGTATGTCATGAAAAAATTGTACCGATTGAAACCTTGAAATAATGATTGTATTAACAACTTATTTTTTTCTCCTGTTGGTCATTTTTTAAATATTGCAAATATGTACTTAAAAGACCTGCTAGGTTATTTTGGGTAGCTTTAGAATTTCCTTTATATCGCTTATCAAATATGTCACTGCATTTTTTCGGTTACTTAAGTATGTATTATATATATTGACTTTTCAACCAGTTCTTCCTAAGCCCTAATGGCTAGGTTACTAAAATTACATTACCATTCCATAAACCACTCCCTGATTTGATCTCGAAATTCTTCACATAGTTTGGCACTTTTATTTTTAAGAAATTCTTTTTTTAAATCCTCCCGGCGTGCAAGCCATTCCTTTTCGTATTTTTTATGTAATTTCGAGCGATTTTTAAGCATCTGACAAGAAAAAGTAATTCAAATAAAAATTGGTATAGAAAGTAATATGTGGTGTAAGCACAATACATACTTCTTCTGCTTGTATTCTTTGGATGTCCAAATTTTTTGTATCACAAATATTCAACCCCAATAATTTGTCTCGTTTGCAGTTTTTAATTCGTTCCCGTTTTAATTCAAAATATGCTCTGAAATAAATACTTTACGGTTATCACTGCTACTTCAGCGATTATTTATTTTTGCAATGTTTGCTTAGAATAATGATCGTATTACCTGAATACTTTGCGTATAAGTTCGGCACTACTTTCTCTAACTTCATATCTAGCTGGAGGTTGCAAACGACCAGTCAGTTCTTTTTCCCAGATCTCTCGTTTAAGTTTACTTTGCCTAACTGATGTCGTGACTTGTCTGTAATTTCAACAATGTCTATATGTTACCGATGCCGATAAACATTATCCCATTATTCACTTCTAGTTCATTATCCAAGACCCTGTCGTAATTCATACTGGTATTATAAATGCAAAAGTAACTCGTCAGTCTGTCTGTCTGTTACCTTTTCACACGTTAATGACTGAACGGATTTTGATGTTTGGTACACAGCTGGGTTAGGATAGGACATTTTTTATCCCGGTAGTACGTGTCCGTGGGAGAATTTTCTACAAATCAAATGCTAGTCTTAAGTATTTTTTTATGAAAGAAAAGTACTAGGCCACTCAGAAAGCATTGCGAAAAAAAGTTTTTATGTATGAGAGACTGGCCAGTTATAATCTATTTTGGAAATATGATTATTTGTAATTAAAAATAGGTACACTCCTACCAACTTATCTGTGAAATGGCGAAAATTGGAACTACGGCCGTCATGTTGAAATGTCATTCGATTGTCAGTGTCTATTACATTCGGGTTCTCTGGTTGTTTTGTCGTGATATTGCTGAATTTATAAAGTTAAATACGCCAAAAACTATTAAAAGTGATGCTCGAAACATTATACTAAAGGTTAAAATCTTTTTTGAAGAAGAAGCTCGGGCGGGGTCTCCGATTATTCGATTTAATCAAATATACAAATGAATTTCGGCAGCGACAGATTAGTGTTGTCAACTTTCTTGTTATAAATTACCCGATACTTACTAATTATTTAAGTCCACGAAATATTCGTTTCTATTCTTGCTGCAGGTTTGCGTAACGGTAACGTACATCTATTAGGTAACCTGCTAAGTGAGTGAGTCAACTAACCTGCCAGATTTCAAATTTCTACTAACATTTATTTTATTATCTTATATTTCAGGTGTGAGTCAAGGACTAATTTCAAAAATAGTTAAGGAAGGGCACGCAGCTGAAGAAACTGGTACAAAAATTCAGACACCAGGCAAGGAGAGAAAACGTAAAAGTAGGTTCGTGCATGTTGATGATTTTGACGTGGGAGTTATACGGAAGAAAGTACATGAATTTTATTCTGCTAAAAAAGAGGTCCCTACTGTTAGAAAGCTTCTAGAGGTCTTAAAGACAAAAATAAATTACACAGGGCAGCGAGAGAGTCTGCGAAAGCTGCTTCACAAAGTGGAATTTCGTTTTAAAAAATCTCAATCCAATCGGAAGGTTCTTATGGAGCGTAATGAAATATCAGCTTGGAGAGCTAAGTACTTGCATGGAGTGGATAAAAATAACAAATCTAATAATAATTTATTTATATGAGATCTATATTCACTCTTCGCATACATCGGGTAAATGTTGGCAAGGAGAGGGTGAAGACGGAGTACCTATTGGAGCCAGTATCGAAGGGGCAAAGATTGTATTATTGTTCATGCGGGAGGAGATACTGGATTTGTTACAAATGCACTACTTGTGTTTAAATCAAACACAAAAAGTGGTGATTATCATGACGAGATGAATGGTACCAACTTTAAAAAGTGGGTTATTGAATAACTTGTTTGAAGTTGTATCCCCCGCGTGGAACATTTTATCTGCTGAATTTCCACTTCATTGGATTACTTTTTAGATAAAGCTATTGTTTATTCCTGAGAGACTAAACTGTTAGCGTACCTACGTACCTAACTGTAAATTATCAAATTATTTTATTATTTTTATATCGGTATCATTGTTTTTAATTTGTAAAAACTGTAATTCTTATTAAACGATTAAAAAATGAAATAATCTAATGTGAAATTTCCTTCTTGAAAACTTACTCAATTTTGGGCACCTTATATTAATTAGCATCACTGAATCGACGATGCCGTCCTCTTTCAGTTCACAGATAAGTTGGTAGGACTGTACGTTCCAATTTCAAAATTTCTCTCCACATTGTTGGCGAGTTAATTCAAATTATCGTGTCTCATTAAAAAATGGATCTGTGCCGGGACCATTTTCACCCTATGATTTTTTACGATTTCAAGTGTGGCCTGAAACCGGAAGAATCATACGATAGACTTCAAATGGCATTCATGGATGAAGGCCCTTCTAAGGCAACCGTGTATCGTTGGTGTAACGAATTCAAGCGCGGTCGACTAACTTTGGGGGATGAAGAAAGAAGTGGTCGCCCTGTTACAGAAGAAAACGTGCTAGCAGTGAAAAATTTAATCCATGACAATAAGCGAGTTACTTAGTAAGAGATTCAACATATACTGCAGGTTGGATCGGGGAGCCTTCACGAAATTCTACACGTGCATCTTCGCGTGAGGAGGATAGTTTTACGCTAGGTGCCGCACAACCTCACCGATACTCAGAAGGAGGCTCGTGTGGAATGGTACCGTGATATGATATACAGATTTGAAGGAGGCTCGTCTTGGCGTGTATACGACATCATTACAGGTGATGAGTCTTGGATTTATCAATACCATCCAGAAACGAAGCGCCAGTCGACGGTTTGGGTGTTTCAAAACGAATCAACGCCTACCAAAGCGAAGCGATCTAGAAGCGGGGGGAAGATTTTGATCGCAATCTTTTCAATTTGACTGTTTACTTAGTGTCAATTCCTTTACGGAACCAAAGAAGCATCATCGCTGAATGGTATACTACCAAATGCTTGGCAGAACTTTTCTCTGTTGTGAGCAACAAGCGACCAAACACAGAGCTCCGCGGGCTACTGCTCCACCACGACAACGTGCCTTCGCACACCGCGCTTAAAACGAGGGACTTCCTGGACAGCACGCCGGTCAAACTCCTGGGTCACCCTCCTTACAGCCCTGACCTAGCACCGTGTGACTTCTTTTTATTTCCGAAAATAAAAAATCAGCTCAAAGGAATACAATTTTCGTCGCCGGAAGATTCGCTGTCAGCGTTCGAGTTGGCTGTAAACGAGGTGTCTGCGGCGGACTGGAAAAGTGTTTCGAAAACTTGTTCAGACGCATGAAACTTTGTATAGAGGCTAGTTTTTTTAATATTTTCAAAGTACTCTCCGTACTTTGAAAATATAAAAAAAAAATACCTACAGAACATTTTTTAAAATTTTCGTAAAACTTTCTGAGTGTCCCATGTAGGTATTTAATCATGTTGTTTCCTGATCAATCGATCATCATCATAATCAGCCTATAATGTTCCCGCTGCTGAGACACAGGCCTCCTTTCATCGAGAGTGATTGAGAGTGATTGAGTGGGTTGTAATCTACCACGCTCGCCCAATGCGGGTTGGTAGATGTCACATGTCTTCGAATTTTTTGTTTCTAGGACATGGTGGTTTCCTCACGAAGTTTTCCTTCACCGTTTTGAGAGTAGTGGTGATGAAATCATTTACACAAAGTAAAACGCCAGCCTGGGTTCGAACTCATGACCTGCAACTCGTAAGTGGGGCCCATTACCACTGGGCCACCACTGCGCTCTGTTTCTTTCTGCTCTGTGTTTCCTGATCGGCTAACTAAAATATTACAACATCATACCTAGTTTTTTCATGTGCCAGTATCATAGCTAAATATTCCCTTGTCTTGCGTATTGCTTCTGGTACTACAACAACTTTTTCCTCCGGCATTTCTTCTATACTTTCATATGAATCCCATAAATCTAACTTTACCGCTGGAACTTCAGTTTCTTCGGCTGAAATCGATTAAAAAATTATTTAAAATTTAAAATCAATTATATTATTTTATTTCAGCGCAATCTTTCACTTATTTTCATACAGAGCATTGTTTAAAAATATTAACATAATGTCCTTTATATGTTTTATCATACCTATTGTAACTACGGTTTCTTTCTTTTGCTTTACTATAGCCAATATTTTATCAAGTTCAGCCTGTATGTGTTCCGGTCTCTCTGGCTTCTTTGGTATTGCAGTCATTTCAATGTCAAATATTGTGTGATGGACTGCGATTAAACCATGGCCTATAAATTGGATGCGACTACCTTCTAACTTCTCTAGTTCAGCTTTCAGCTCTAGTATTCTGAAAAAATCGCGGATTTAATCTGGACATTACTCATTTGTTTTTTAATTGATGTATTAAGGGAGTTAACTACTTTCGAATAAGTTATAATTGGCAGATTATTTCATGCCAATACTGATTAATTTTTAGGGTTCCGTAGTCAACAAGGAACCCTTATACTTTCGCCATGTCTGTCTGTCTGTGCGCGGTTTAGCTCGGATACTCTTAGTATTAAAAAGCATGGTATACATATTGATCACGCCATTTCAAACATTTTATACAAAAAATTGTCCCTTGCACGTAAACTGGGGATAATTTTTTTTTTCGTCTATCCCATGATGGGGTATCGTTGGATAGGCCGCTCAGAAATATTGCGGGTCTGTGAAACCCATTTTTCGGTTCAGGGATCCGTTTGCGTGATACTTGTTAAGCTTGAAAGTGCTAGTTTTTGTTAGAGTCGTGTTGTTAGTTCGTATCTCGTATTAGTCTGTGGTTTGGTTAATTCTACCTCCACAATCCTATTCTAACTTATATAAGAATATATATCCTAACTAATATTATACATGCGACTAGAACGGCTGAATGGATTTGGATGAGGCACATGAGTAGACCATGATCCGGATTAACCAACACCCACCCATAGGATTCTTTTTATCCCGATAGTCCCACGGCATCGAGACATATGCCGGTGAAACCGCGGTGCGCAGCTAGTATTCTGTATAATCTGTATGCTATTCATTAGTTACATTCACTCATATTTGTTTTGTTATTGTTTCACAGAAGTTGTTGAGATTTATCTCGTTTAATTTCGTTGCTTTTACAGGTTAATGCTATCTTAATCTAAATTTAAATTATCTTCAAAGCAGTTCAAAGACGAAATATCTTTCTCTTTGACTTGACTCATATTAGGTCAAAATCAATACGATACAGGCCAGCTTGGTGATTAATTAATAAAATCAACTTAGGTACTAAAGTATTAATGTCCATCTAGTTTGTTTTATTTCAACAACTCAATAACATTGATTGTGGGTTGTTTGCCATTTGGTTCGCCACTGCTTTAGCATTGCGAGTAAATCCATCTTGTGTTAATTACTTTGCTGAAGACACGCGGCGTCATTTGTTTGACATGCTATCTCGTGGTGTATTGAAGCTTTTTCCGTCTAGTAATATTCCAAGAGAAGTTTCTGGCCAGCCCTCCGTTCCAAAATTATTCAAACTAAAAATAAAAATTAAGGAGGCAACCAAAAAAAAGGAACAATTGGTCCCAAAAGACACAGATATACGTCGCTTATTCACCTGCCACTTACGCTCAAAGTTTGTTCATTGTAACTGATTCCTTTCGTCCACCACGTCCACCATCTGATCAAGATTCCGTCGAGATGGAAAGAGACTAAATCCTCCATTTCATGTCATTATGTTCTATAACGTACAATGACTACGTAAACACTTACAGGATACAGTAAGCAATTCTCAGATAATGGCCTCCGATATTTATTTAGCAGTAGAAACTTGGAGCTGCCTTCGAGATTCCTTCGATATAATCAATTTTAATTAAATAATCAGAACAAATCAACAGTCTTCTTCAAACCCCGGATTTGGTACACACCAAAACCGAGTTTCGCATACGTGCATGGGAAAAATTTATTGAATATTTAAACCCGCTATCTTACAGTGATATAGCTGGAGGTGAGCACTGTGAAGCAGTATCTGTCAAAGTAATCAATGTGAAGATAATATTGCGTAGATCATGCAAATGTGACAGAAACAGTGTCGCAGTAGGTTTTTTAAGTAATTAATTGTCGCCCTTGCCTTATTTTTAGATTTTAACGAAGACTATCTCCGTATCGACAATACTACAGTATTCAAATTAATACTGGACGCTGGTTATTAGTCTTTATTACAACCGCTTGCCTCTACACGTAGTGGTATTCATATAGATAATAGCTTTTCTAATTTTCCTTGTGAGGTTGGATTTTATAACTTCTTCAGTTACCATCGTCTTATGTGGGTCCATTTTTAGACGTTCTTCCATACCTCTCTATCCGTTGTCACCTCGGTAGTCATCCCCTTTCTAGCCAGATATGGCTGGAAAGGGGATGACCAAAGAAACAAAGAAAAAAAAGATTATCATCTTTCACACAGTTCATGCATCGTTTCTTTGGTCTTCCCCTACTCTTATAGCCATCGCCATTCAAACTCAAGACTTTCCTGACGACATTTTCCTCATTCCTCAGCATCATAATTATGCCCATACTATAAGAACCGATTTCCGCACAACTTTTCAGTCACCGGTGCCACTTTTAGACTTCCTCTTATGTATCCATTCGCCATCCATACTTATTCTACCACACATCCCTCTAAGTATTCTCATCTCAGCTGCATGCAATTGCTTTTCATTCGTCCCTTGTGACGTTATTAGCAATTAAACTGTGAACTTAATTAATATGTTCATAAGTATGAAACAAGAAACCTCCTTCTAAGTCCGCATATTGTGACGGGCAACTACAGAATTCTGCACTGCGCGTAGCCCGACACGCAGTTGACCAGTTTTTAGGGTTCCGTATTAAACAAGGAACCCTTATAGTTTCGCCATGTCCGTCTGTCTGTCTGACCCCACTGTAGCTCAAAGATGCTTGGTACTAGAAAGCTGTAATTTGGCATAGCATATAGCATTCTGTAAAAATCTCACCGTGAAAGCTCGCGTGGAGTGAGCTGTGAGCGTCATCTCACTGATGCTAGGGAGTGACCAAGCATTACATTTATAATCATAATCGATATTTTAATTACATTTTTATGCTAATTCTATTGATCATTTTATATTATTTCAAAACTAGTATTTAAGTGTTGAAACGTTTCTATGGGTTTTTTTAAAAATAAAATAGCAAAACAAAAATTCAGTCAGAAACTCAATTTGGTATTTTTTATTCCAAAAGGTTTAGTAATTTTCGCAGACGCCATCTTTCTTTTTGGATTTGACCACACTATCGGCTTTAACCTCCCCCGAAAACCATGAAAACGACACCCATGATGAAAAATCTGAAACTTTTTGCAGCCGCCATCTTGCTTTTTAATTTTGACCTCACTATCGGATTTAACACCCCCGAAAACCATGAAAACGATACCCATGATGAAAAATCTGAATATTTTCGCAGCCGCCATCTTGTTTTTTAGATTTGACCTCACTATCGGTTTTAACACCCCCGAAAACCATGAACACGGCACCCATGATGAAAAATCTGAATTTTTTTGCAGCCGCCATCTTGCTTTTTAATTTTGACCTCACTATCGGATTTAACACCCCCGAAAACTATGAAAACGATACCCATGATGAAAAATCAAAAATTTTTTGCAGCCGCCATCTTGCTTTTTAGATTTGACCTCACTATCGGCTTTAACACCCCCGAAAACCATGAACACGGCACCCATGATGAAAAATCTGAATGTTTTTGCAGCCGCCATCTTGCTTTTTAATTTTGACCTCACTATCGGATTTAACACCCCCGAAAACTATGAAAACGATACCCATGATGAAAAATCAAAAATTTTTTGCAGCCGCCATCTTGCTTTTTAGATTTGACCTCACTATCGGCTTTAACACCCCCGAAAACCATGCACACGACACCCATGATGAAAAATCTGAACATTTTCGCAGCCGCCATCTTGTTTTTTAGATTTGACCTCACTGTCGGCTTTAACACCCCCGAAAAGCATGAAAACGACACACATGATGAAAAATGTTTGTAGCCGCCATTTTGGATTTTGATAAAAACAAAAAAAACAAATTTTTGTTTGTGGTAAAAACAAATTTTTGTTTGTCGCGCATTTAAAAATAAAAAACGGGAAATTAAAAAAAATACTAAACTTGATGTTAATAACAGCGCCTCACGCGCAAGCGCGGCGTGATCTTATTACTTCATCCGATTCTCGTAACCATAGTAACCACCCGCGCCAAAGTGAATCGGCTAGGTGAAGTGAGCGGTAAGCGCGACGCGCAAGTGTCGTGTTCTTATCACTTCACTCGATTCTCGTTGCCATGGCAACATCACTTCACTTGGGCTGGATGAAGTGATCCTAGCCGCCCGCCGGTCGGTGCGCGCGCTGCGCGAGTGTCAGTTGAACAGTTGAATTTTGTTATAGTATTGATGACGGTGATTTTATGAATATTTTTTTATTATTAGGAGCAGCGGTGGCCCAGTGGTAACGGCCGCGACTTACGAGTTGTAAGTCGTAGGTTCGAACCCAGACAGGCGCTTTACTTTGTGTAAATTATTACATCACCACTGCTCTCAAAACGGTGAAGGAAAACATCGTGAGGAAACCGGCATGTCATAAACCAAAAAATTCGAAGATATGTGACATCTACCAACCCGTACTGGGCCCGCGTGGTGGATTACGGCCCACTCCCTCTCACTGAGAGGAGGCCTGTGTTCCAGCAGTGGGAACATTATATGCTGATTATGTATTTTATTATTGGCAACGCGTTGGTCGGTATAAATTTACCTACCTAAAATAAAATATTAGAAAGGTACTTATTAAATAATCCGCACGTTTTTTTATTCGAAAGGGTCATGTACACAGACACACACATCGTTTAGTTAGGTTTCCACATAGTTTGTGAGGGGATAAATTCTATTGTCCGTCAGCCAGGCATACTTTTAGCACTCGATCACTTGATACACTCGGTTATCTCTTCTTATTGAATAGATTTGGGTTAATAACAACGCTGAATAACGTCGCACAGTCTTTAGTCTACTCAATCCACTATCGCTTCTTCAAAACACATCGCAGTTGGGTCACGGGATTGCGTTTATTTAATCAGTTAAAACACATCGCGATTGGGTCATGGGATTGCGTTTATTTAATCAGTTAACTGATTATGATCAATAGAATAAGCATAAAAATATTATTAAAATCTCGATTATGATTGTAAATGTAATCCTTGGTCCATCCCTAGTATCAGGTGGGATGACACTGACAGTTCACTCCACGTTCACTTCACTTAAGTTTTCACGATGAGAAGGTTACAGAATAGCACTGCAGGTCTGTGAACAGCACTTTTCTATTCAAGGATCCACTTGCGTAATATTAAGCATTAAAGTGCTAATTTTTGTTACAGTCAAGTGCCCCCCCTGCCAGCTAAATGGTTGTTTATGGAGATATGAAAAAATTCATGACAGTAGTACATATAATGAAATTAAAAGGAAAACTATCACGGCTAAGTAGGCTTTACAAGTCAACGGGTTATAGACGACCAACTTAAATTTGCAGTTGGAGAATTGACCGTGGCATATATCGATGTCACGTTTGTTTTTTTAATAAATTCGTCCCAAGTGATCCCAACTACGGAACCCTTCATGGTGCGTGGTCCGACACGCACTTGGACGGTTTTTTAAATTAATTTATGTGGTGAGTAGGTAGTGATGGTTCAGACATTGTGAAACAGGTTATAATATTTAAATTGATAAACCGTAGAAACCATAAACCATCTAAGTAACTGAATTATTATGAAATATCGTACCCCCAGTGGAAAAAAGGCATAAGACGAAAATGGTGATTTTTCAGTATGGCGAAAAAATTGAATTTATGGGCATATTTACTTTATTTTCAAACGAAGAAGAATTATTCTTGTATCAAAAAAAGGAGAAAAAAAAGTTGCACTGCGTGTTGTATTTAAGTTAGTACTAATGTTTATAGTTTATTAGGAATTGTAAAAAAAAAATATTATGCTATTTTTCAAAATGTAATGAAATACAGGATTCTGAGTATCAAAATGTATGCCAGACTTTGCCAGAAAAGAAAAAATATTTCAAAAAGTATGTTGTATTAAAGCAGTAATGAACTTGTAAATACAAACATTTATGCTAGTATAAGTAAGATTACTACATTATTTCCTTTATTACAATTATGTTTGAAATGTATTAGCAATACTTACCCCATTTTTCAATTTAGGGGCTTGCTAAGGTAACTTAAATAAACAAAGATAATTACTTATTCCATTATTATGTTAAAGAAAAGTTAGCTGCATATTAACACATATTACTTAGAGTTAATATTTATGGCTAAAGGGAAAAAAAGGAAATGCATTTTTTGTGTTCATTATTTTTTTATTTCAGGCAAATTATAATTATAGTTTTGGCTACAATTAAAGTTCGTACTATCAACAATAAAATTTGACAGTAATAATTCAGCAATGTGGAGTTTCGGTGAAGATTACTACCACTAATGACTTTTTTTTAAATGATTAACTAATCAGTAGATCATTTGTTAAGATTTGTAACAATTAACGAAATAACTTCTTTCTTGGCTCCGTACAACAAAATATTATGTTCTCTCAATAAAAATCTAAGATAACAAGCAAAAATTATTAACAAATCAAGGTACTTTACACATTGCCAGTACCTTTTGTTTTAAAATAATCAACAAATAAAAATACAAAAAAAACCTTCTTTAAGCAATAAATCAAAAAATTCTTGTTCCCTTCTACGTTATCTTCGTTCTACGAATTCCTTCATTACCAAACATTCTAGGCTATAGAATGTTTGGTAATGAAGGGATATAAATGTAACAAAATATTATTATTTTCTCAATACAAATCTATGGTAACATGACATGCATAATTTGTTAACAAAATAAGACCTTTGATACTTTCACAGTACCTTTTGTTTTAAAATTATTAATAATCAATATGTTTATACGTATGAATATAAAAATTCAACAAAATTCAAATTAAAATAATAATGAGATCAAAAATACGGGAACTAGTAAAGTTATTCTTCTTCAGATGAATCAAATACCTCCAAATTTGGAGATTCAGTCGCTGGTAACAAATTTCCATAGAATGTTTGGTAATGTAGAGGTATAGCATTTGTATTACACAGGCTAATTAAGTCTTTGAACAACGCGTCAGAAATAGGTAACAATTGAGCATATGCAAGTGGAAGTTCATTAACATCTACAGCATTGGCATTATTTGATTTGCGTGTGCGCGTCGTCGTCGTACGATTTGTAGTGTCTAGTACCAAATATTCACTTTCGAAATCATATTTAAATAATAATTTATTTGGTGCATCGGGACTTGTTTTGATTTCTTTAATTTTTGAGAAAAATACTTTATGCCCGTTTGTGTCTTGTGACCAATTCTTGCTTGTCGTGACTTGACTTTTTAGGTTGTAAAAGTCATTTTGATTCATTTCTTTAATTACAAACTTATTTTGTACTTTTGAATTCATGATTACTTCGTACAGTTGGTCAGGCGAGTACAATGTCTTATTTTTCATATTTTTCTCGATGCAGGCATGCATTGAGTCGCCTTCGTTCTGAGTGTGGCCAGTTTGTAAAAACCTGTGTGTAACTTCTACGTTCAATACACGTGATACATAAATATACATCGCGAATATGAACCGATTTCTGTTCTGGCCCGAACAATTATCTGAATACAGTGAAATTGACTTTATACCCCTGTTAACTTCAGATTTAATGAAGTGTAATAAGCAACTAGCGATTTCATTCGCACCCCTTTTTGCAATTTGTGCATGCCATAGATAACAAAACCCTTGACGGGATATTAAATTGTACACAGTGAAATTGTATGCGGGGTATTTCCTTTTATAATGGAAAATATTCACATTAGATTGCGGTAAACTAAGAACCTTTTCCAAGTCAAAAACAGCTACAGTTTTCACATTAGGATCTGCTGATTCTTTTTCACTATCCTTCATATTTCGTATGATGTTTTTATTTTTTATATGACTGTCATAATCCTCTTTCAGTTGTAATTTACCTTCTTCAGTTGAATTGTCGTATTTGCTACATAAATTGCACAAATCCTTCTTCGGCCGGAAAAAAGAAAGGTTAAAATGTGTATTAAATATTTGATTATATTGATATTCGCTTGCCACTTTAGTATTACGAAAGTTTTCATTTTCTGATATCCAATCTTTGTACAAACGATGCATTTTTGAGATATTTAAGTCTTGTGACAAATATTGACGGCTGGAGTTTTGTCTAAGATAGTGAGATTCGATACAAGGAAAGGACTGAATATGTTGAATTGCACTCTGTTCTGTTTCGCTGGCTGTTCTATGAGGTCTATTGGTATGTTTTCCTCGAAGGTCTGTTATTTGGTCCCCATTAGCATATTTATCAATGGCAGTGTAAACTGTTCTTTCTTTAATACCTAGCGTATTAAGAAACATAGTTTTGCACACTTTCAAATTAGTCACAAGGCATACATCGTTTTTTGACGGCAAATAATAAACCAGTGTACGATTTCGTTCACGCTTACGCTGAATTTTCATAACTTTAGGTTCTATAATCTCAGTGTTTTTCAAAATGAATTGCCATTGAGTTTCATGGTTACCACAAGCCCAAAATTGCTTAAATATTACCAACCTCCTGTCGCTGGGTATTTTTTCAAAGCATTTAAGCTTACACTTGCAAGGCTCTTGCATCTGTTTTTGAGGCTGTTGACCTGTATTTAATTTGATTTTTTTTTGTGTTTGAGACCATTTTTCGGGATTACGCTTTCTTTTTCTAGGATTTGTATTAGCTTCAGTTACTAACACTGGACGAGAATTCGTTGCTTCAGGTTCTGTGGTGGAATTATATCCAGCTGGTAGAGTTTCAACGTGGCAGGCTATGATTGGAGGGTCTGAGTGAGGAACTATAGCTGTGGCAATTGAAGAGACCGGTGGAGTTCTATCAGGGCTTGCAGATATAGGTTCTGTTTCAGGTTCTGTGAGAGTATTATGTCCAACTGGAAGAGTTTCGTCGTTATAACATGTTATGGATGTAGGTTCTGCTTCAGGTAGTATAGCCGGGGTATTTTCAAGAGTCTGTGGAGTTTTTGCAAGACTTGTAGATGTAAGTTCTTTTTCAGGTTCTGCGGCAGTATTATGTTCAACTAACGGAAATTCGTCGCGACATGCTATGGATGCAGGCTCTGCTTCACGAAGCATGACCGTAGTACTTTCAAGAGTCAGCAGAGTTCTTGTAGGGCTAGTAAATGTAGGTTCTGTTTCAGGTTCTGCGGCAGTTATGCTCTTTTCAGGAAGTGGTGCATTATACCAGAACGTGGATACGGGTTCAAGATCGGCATCATTCGGCAAAGGATAAACTCCTTCTATGTAATTTCCTGATGATACCGCTAAATTTTCATAACTGTCTTTGTTACCCATAGAAATTGTTTTTTGAGGATTAGATATAAAAACGACAGTAGGTGACGCTATAAAAATTAAATTATTATGAGTGGTGGAAATTGGAGAAGAGAAAAGTGTAGAATTACCTAAGCAATCTCTCAAACTAAAATCGAAGTCATTCAATATTGAAGATGGTAAAGTATTGCCTAAGTCTGCTATCGGACTAGGACTCGAACTTGGTAAATATTCAGATACCGGTGGTGAAAATGGCTCTTCATTCGAAGACTCACTAATTCTGTAATTTACTGTAGATTGTCGTCTGCTACTTCGACTTGTTGACGGCGCGGTGTACATAATATCACCACGACTGACTTCATAATTTCCAGATGTTTGTTCTGCTTCTGTGTCGTCGTCTGTAAATAAATTATTTTATTATAAAATGTAATATAAATAATATCATATTAAGTTGTTACTAAAGACGTCTTGCTCACAAAATAAGGTAAGTTAAGGTAAGACATTATTCTTTGTCTGACATCCTCGATGCCACAATTATTAGTGTCTATAGGACGAAAGGCTCCGGGTTCGATTCCCGGTCGGACAAACAAACAAACTTTACTAAACTGACTTGGGTCTGAGTGTACGTACCCCTTGCCAAATCCTTTACAGAATCCTTAGTTTAAGACCAGGTAATTAAAGTGATATGGCTGAGATTTTTGGATGTAAGTATATAAATATAACGCCTCGTTAGTTTAGTGGTATAAGTCCTGGGTTCAATTCCCGGGTTGAACAAACTTTGTGTCGGTTTTTTCGGACACAGATCGATTACTTTTATATAAATATACTAGCTTCCGCCCGCGGCTCCGCCCGCGTGGTACCTACTTACGGGGATAAAAAGTAGCTTATGTTACTCGTGGATAACGTAGCTTTCGAATGGTGAAAGAACTTTTAAATTGGTCCTGTAGTTTCGGAGCCTATTTATTACAAACAAACAAACAAAAAAATATTACCTCTCTATAATATTAGTATAGATTAAACAATAATACCTAGTTAACGATTTTGAAAGTATCATGTACCTAATATAAATATTTACAAATACACATTTTGTTATAACATCTATGGTATGTCTTTACAAATTAGAAATAAAATTACACGTTAGTAACAGAAATTAATTTTATAATAATAGACAGCGAATCATTCATATAGGTTCCCCTAGTTTGAGACCAGACGATTGCTGTAATTGTCTAGCGCACTTACATACTACTTGAACCACTAGCTGGCGGTAAGATAAAACATCGTGAGGAAACTGCACCTTAATTCATTCAGAATGTGTAACCACGATATTGTTTTGGTTCCGGTTACAAAGGTCGGACGACAGTCGCTCAATGTTATTGATTATACAGTAAACACGTCATTGTGGAATAATTTATTTTTAGCTTTTATAAGAATTAAATCTAAATGTACTTACCTATTAACTTCAAAATTCTTCTCGCCCTACTGTGCTGTGTCCGGTTATACATTTTCAGGTCACTTTACTTTAAAATAAGAAGAAAAACCACTCAATTGTTGTTGTTTTGTTTTCGCAAATGCGTAAACGCAGCTATTACCTTGACCTAGAAACGGGCACTGACTGTCAAGCGCGTGGATACGCACCGCCCCCTCCCCCCTGCATCGACGTATTCACGCTTATGTTCCCGCTGTCTACTCCCGCGCCGCTGTATCAAATCTTACGTCCCGGTGCAATGAAAATATTCTAGTGGAAGAAAGAAGTAATAATTCTTATGTTACAGCCGTGCTGCAGTTTGTAGTCTTATGTTTCGACGTAAAGGAAAGTTTTTAGTGGAAAAAAGCAGTAATTGTTATTATTGTAATTTATTTTAAGTTCATAAGAAGTAAACAGTCATACTGCTGTTTTTATTTTTTAAGTTTATCTTTTTGGTTAAGTAAGCGCATTTAAGATAATTTCCTTACCTAGTTAATATAACGAATAAAAAGATAATCGTGTATACAAGACTAGCGATGTAAAAAAAGCAAACGCATTTAAATCATAATATTTGTTACTATTTATTTTCTACATTAAATTTTAGGTATAAACATATTATTAATTAATATGTCATATTTTTTAATTTATTATTTGCGTTATATCACATAATCTACTAATCCTTAAGAAAAAAAGTGATGGAATATAAATTCTCAAAACTATTTTCTTGAATTAATTCGTCAAATTAAACAAGAAAAATATGAAAAAAAAATTGCGTATGTATCTTTAAACGTACTTTTCAAATATGATAAAATCGATGATTCAATGTAAATTCACTTATGCCTATTTTCCACTGAGGGTACGATATGATCATTCTACATAATTAGGTTGCTGTAGCTGTAGTAAAAAAAACTATCAAGAATACTTTTTCTTTTTACAGTTTCATACCATGCGCACCTAGAAACTATCATCTGCCTGCCTTTTCCCAACTATGTTGGGGTCGGCTTCAGTCTTACCGGATACAGCTGAATACCAGTATTTTACATGGAGCGACTGCCTATCTGACCTCCACAACCCAGTTACTGGGTAACGATACCCCTTGGAAAGACTGGTTGTCAGACTTTCGAGCTTCTGACGACCCGTAACGACTGTCAAAGATCCACAAATGACAGCCGGGACCAACGTGCTTTCCGAGGCACGGAGGGGTCTTAGTATGTAAAGATGGTCACCCATCCACGGATCAACCGCGGCAAGCGTAGCTTAACCTGATCGATCGACCCGTGCGGCTGTTATTACTTAGCCACAAGCACTTACTCACCTAGAAACTATGGCTTTCACAATATTGTCATAATAAACAGTCTTCTGTACTTGTAGGTTCTGCTGAAAACATTCAATAACTTCATTGTACATGAGCATGTACTGTCCCAGGATTGAAGTCAGCCGTAGAACTGCTTGCGGTAGTGTTGGGTCGTGAGCTTTTGTTACCTAAAAGAAATAATTCAATCAATTCTAAATTCTGTATTGCTTACCATAATGTACATATATAGTTGGTAGGAAAATAATTATTGTAGTCACAATTATGAACCCTGTCGGGCGCAGCATAGATCTCGTAGGAGAGAGGAGGAAGACTGCCTGTTGAATGTGTTAACTGATTAATTTTATTTTAGATAAGTAGTTCGTAGGTTATACAGTTTTATTAATACAGATTATTGTTTTATAAATTATATACTATACATTTATTTACTAACAATATAAAAGCCTTTTATTTTTTACATTATTCATTATTGTTTTATTTACTTATTATTATTTTTATTTATTATATAATTAATATTTATTATACCTATGGTATGTTATTTATCGCTTCATATTTATTTAAAAAATAATTTTTCGTATTGTGAGTAGGTAGGCGTCTCTTTAATACTGAGTGTTTGTAGATAGTTAGTTATGAAGATAGTTATGAAGTTACTTATATTTATCATTGAAGTATTCACTTATACCATAGTAGCATTTGCCTAGAAGGAAAAGCTTCAATTTATTGATAAATATGTTATATTTATTTAATTTTTTTGTTATTTCGGGTAAATTATTATATTTTTTATGGACATGACAGAGCTACTATTTGAGTGCATTTTTAGTCGCGATATTGGTAAGTTTAGTCTATTTTTATGTCTTAAAATAATTTTCCTTTGTATGTCCTCTCTTTTTGGAAAGAATTCCGAGTCGTACGCTTGAACTTACAAACCTCAAATATATAGAGACAGGGTAGAGATAAAAGGTTTAGTTCCTGAAAGTGGGGTTAACATCGGTGACTTCAATATTTACTAAGATTCTAATTAGTTTTTTTGTAGGGTAATTAGCGTGGGCGCGTCAGTGCTGTTGCCTCATAAGATGACACCGTATTTGAGCCATGCGTAGGCGTAGTACGTTACTAGTGCAGTTTGAAGGTCTGAAGTTTTTTTGATCTCGCGGAGGGCGTATGAAAATTTAGATATTTTTTAATGTATTACTTCCAATTTATGTGCGTATCAATGTTTAGGCCTAGTAGGGTAAATATACCAACCAACCAACTGAAGTAAGAGATGATTATTATATTATGATGCTTATATTATTGATATATTATTATATATCAATAACGGGTAGGACCTGCTCCATAATTGCGTAACACACTATCAATCACAATTTGAATGATTTTGAAGTATATTGCTAACACATTGACCCATACATATGTTCAAAAATTCTTCTACTCAACAACGTAAATAACGAGCGTGGTGGAGATCGGCAGAAGCGAAGAGAGACTTATGCCCAAGTGGGTGAAGTCGGTTTGTGGATGATGACGATGAATCAATGATGTTAACTACAATGCCTCAAATGACCGGAAAATTAAGCAATGGGAGGGCTAACAATAATAGATGTGAAATATTTTATGGAGTCACAGTTGGTTGGTAGTTTGTAAGGTCTCATTTTACTCTCGGCATCATTAAACAACGTACCTGATACTGAATGTCAACATCAACTAATTCTTTAAGATGTTTCAAAGACTCTCTCCACTTGTGAAAATAAAAGTCCTTCGACATTGTGAATTTTGAGAAATAAAATCAAAATAAATAATTCAATGCACTTATCAATATTATAAGTTTCATTATAACCTACATAATGATTTTATTTTTGTGTCCAGTTGGCCATGGAATATATCTACTTAATTTCCAAGGGCTTTTTTAGGGGTCTGGTTAGAGTCTACTACTACTAGTAGATATAAAGTGATACTGCAGTGCTTCCGGCATGTTTGCAGAGGCAGGAATAGATGGCTTTCTCGCCATCATTCGCAAGTGATGCGCCTCCATCATGCGCGGGGTACGCGTCAGCCCCAACAGTATCCGGAATGCTATAGCAGATAGGTGGGACAGCCCCATACTGGGATATTGTTTATACGCCTACAAACCACTGTGACGTAATAATAAATTGTTTGTGTTGTTTCTCCGGTAGATGTGGGTACTAACACTAGTTTCTAAGTCGTGTGTATACTAACCAAATGCACAAGGGTTAATGAAATGAAAGATCATCGATTACGCCCACTATTCTTGTAAAACTGGGTTCAGAACCAGACATAAAGAAGCCTCGTTGATCCCTACTCTGATTCAAAGCGCATACGCAAATATTCAACTTTGTCACCAGCCTCTAACCATGAAGCAACAAAGCCTGTTCTGGCCTGTGAAAGGGCGAGCGATACCATTACACCTTATCGCCACTCCGGACAACTTACATCATATTCAATGCGGGAAATAAGCGATCGCACTTGACGGGAACGCTCTTACTTATTGCTTTCCTTTGTTATTTTGAAAGGGCCTATGTACAAACTTTTAGCAAATGATAGTGGACTTTATTAGTGGACGTATAAGGAAGGTTTTTGATGGGTGGGTGGTAGTTGTTAGGTTGTTTTGGAACGGTAGTTTTATCGTGTTTTTGGGCACTCTCGCCGCAGTTTCCGGCTGCTCTGAACGCTTGGCCATCTTGTCACCGGAAGTAGTAAAGTCTTCCGCAGCGCCGTCTGTCGGCGGGTGGTGGAAACGTTTTTTTTTGTCGGAACACTTTTTTTTGTTGTGCAAAGGTATTATGGATGTTTCACCCTTTAATGTTATGCTGTTAATGATCGTTTTGGTAGCATCGTTCTGCTTTACTGTTGGGGTTGGTATGGAGTCTGAGTTTATACAAAAATGCTTGCTGCTGCAAACATATTCATATTCATATTCATATCTTTATTTGCATTCCATAATGTTAATTTTACAGATCTTATATTAGGCTTAAAGCTAGATACACTTATGGACCCTGTAGGGCACAGCAAAAGTATAAAAAATTAAATTAAATTTAACATAAGTGTGAACTAATAAAGAATGTTGAAAATCTTATTCATAATAATTATTTTCTTGAATTAAACATATTTAAGAACAAATTTATTTAATGAAGGGTTTCAAAAACATAGGTATCCTTTTATAAATACAATAATCAAATTTAAATTTTGACCAACTTTGGGTATGTACGGGTATTCTAGTGTCAGTTCTTCTGAGTTAAATAATTGCTTTGTCATGTATGTATTTGTCAAACATTTGGCACATAACACATTTGGCATACATAATGTCATAATCAACTAAGTTCTTATAGTTCGTTCGTTCTTCGTCATTAAATGAACTTAATATAGTGCTGGGTAGGTGCCATATCAATTACACATTTACAATCCACTAAAATCGTTTCTCGGTCTTTCTCATCATCAAGTTAAAGATTATTATTTCGAAAAAAATACTGAACTTCAGTCCAAAAGCCGCTAACTCACAAGGTATTCCCAATACGGCTGCCTCGTTTCGAAGCTGTCATCATATTTTTTGGCAATATCGCATTATTAGCACCCTCGGGATGTCTACGGCATTCGATACTTCGACGCTTAGCTCTTAACGTGTCATGCTAGCAGGATGTTTTAGAAAAACTCATGTGACTTTTATTGAAGCTTTTTAGGTGATCGGTTTACGACCAGCCTGCGGTATAATGCTTAGATACTTATGAAAACTTAATTATAATATTTTTTTTTAATGTGTGTAGTTAAAAGGTAAAAAGGTATTTTGCTTTAAGGTTACCCAATGAAGCAAATGCGAGGGTGTCAGAACTGAGGTCACACTCTTGCTCGAGATACTTAGTAAAACAAAACACGATCACACATTCAACTTTGACTTTGTGAAGAGGCTGGGGTCATTGGAAGTAGTCACGTAAACAATGAATTAGAAAATTTGTTTCTGTGGCTAAAATTAAAAGAAATGTTTTGAAAACATGATTAAATAGTTCATAGAATATGTTGTCAAGTACGTATCTTGTAAACGTCTCAATATTCTTCTTTCTTCAGCAACAACATCAAAGCTAAATTCTCTTAAATCCATCGTCATGTCAATATTCGTTGTATAAACCTTGACATATTGAATACTTTTAACAACAAACAACATGTCGAAGCGCACGGTAATAAATTCAAATCAAATTCAATCATGTATCGTCTCCAATATTCCTTGTGACATCAAAATATCACTTACATCTTACCCTTACTTCAAAAAACATATATTCTATGTCTTAACCAATAGAGTTGAAAATTGCATGGCATAGTCTGAAAAAGCTCTTATAAATTTGGTTTTTGTATCACAAAATATGTCACTTCATCATGTGTCTATTCTTTTAGAATATTTGATGTATAAAATAGTTGTTTTTTTCTTCATTTTCAGTTCCCTTTGAGAGGTATCGTATTTTTATGTAAAAGCTTGAAGGGGCTTGGCTGGGTCCTTAACATTACAGGATCAGTTACATACTACAACTCCACAGGGAGAAAAACATGAATTTAATTTTTTTTAAGGCAGTTTTTAGGAGGATGTTTTAAAATATTTTAAGGTGCTACGCAAATATAGTAGAGATTTAGAATAGAATAGAAAACTTCTATTTTCTTACAAAGTTCATAGGATTAGTAACAATTTTACTTAAATCTAGTGTTAGTAGGTATATACACGGATTATCATATAATTCAAATTTAGCGTGGACCTGCATCCACCACCGCAACATCGGGGCATCCCACTAGTTTACTTTGAAGATGTTAAGAATAATCAGCTCCTTTCTAAAAATAAACAATCGATCCAGGGTTTCATGGTGTCACACCGTTTATAAGCGGTGCCTACAATTGTTATACTAATGATCAACTCCTTTAGCATAGCTTAATATTTATTAATATTGGCAAGTTTTACATGAAGTACCTAACCTCTTAAGAGATATGATGGCACATAACCATATTTTTTATTGAAAGTTCAAAAGAAAATAAACCGTTGAACTTGTAGAGCATTTCGACATCTCTAACGACTCTAATCCCATCTAAACAAATGACTGTCTAACTGCCTATATCACATATTCTGTAGAAATAACAAGTTGCTGGAAAACAAAAGAAAACCAACCAACAATAATCATAACACGAGTTACAATAATATATGTACATGTGCCCCGAGCACAATACGTCACGAATAACAGCGTAATTTAGGAAATGTAGGCGACAATTTATTGGCGACGCAAACAAGTTGCAAATTGGTCCGTTGGAACGACGTTTTCGCTAAATACCTATAAAAATGTCCGTTTGCTGTGAAATATTGTAACTAGCTGGGTGGTGTGAGTTAAGGGCTGAAGCGAATTGGAAAATATAAAGTATTATAAGGGCCAATAGATAACGTTTGTATCTCTGCAGCAACTGCCAGATTATGCTTGATGTGCGCTAAAATGCAGCCCATTTTTAATTCGTTAAACTTCATGAAAACTACCATCTGCCTATATTGAGAAATTAACCTTACTTTAGCTTCGCATTATATCTGTCACTATCGCACAATTGTCAAACTGCAAGTAAAATGTAGAGACAGCAACATTGTTATGACTGAAAGCAGTAGTTCTCACGCAGTTCCATCGACAGCAATAGATTCTTCTAGCAATCGCATTTATTTCCGTTCTTTTCAATTAAATCTGGCGGCTCGAAGTACCATTTCTGATAGTGTCATGTAAGTCATTATTGAGTTTCTACATTCGTAGTAGCTTTACCATAAGATAGCGATTGTTTAGATGGTACAGAAAACTAGGAAAATGTTCTAAGCACCAAAATTAAATGAATAACCTGCAACTGCTCGTTGATTGTACCACCAAAAAAGAACTCTAAATTGTAGTACTCGCAGCGTCGGGATGGCTCATTTCGGCTGGTTGTAGCAAAGATACTTTATCGTTGAAATGTAAATTATCTCGCTCTTATCTGTTTTATTAGCTGCGAACGATCGCTGCGACGTCCTGCCGACTCCTAAGTCATATTTGTTTATCTCTGCTACTGTCGCAGTAGTGGCTGTGAAGTTTTTGATGGAAATTTTATGTTTTTTTTTTTAACAGAAACTTTATTTTAGTTTTCAAGTTTGAAAGGAACGAACCTAAAGGCAGGATTCCAGATATTGATATGCTAGATCTTGGGGAAAAAAACAACAGAGTTTTCATAGTTCAAGTCTTTTGACCTATACCAATAATAATGGCAGAACTCTCCGCACCCGTTTAAACTCACTATTGGTTCTAGTTACCTCATCACGCTTCTGTGATAGTCCCTTAAATTACTTTAGTCTTCACGATGGTCTGTGCCCTGGTGTGCTGCATTCAATTATTGTGGTTGACGTACCTACAGCTAGATGTACTCCCCAGAAAAGACATCAGTCTTTGTCATAATAACGGCACTTGGGCTCACAACCATAATGGCTATAGTAACACAATCCACTACCCCCACATCGAAGTGAAAACCGTAAACAATCAACTTAATAAGCCATCCCCCACCAGACCAAGCGTATCAATCATCGTACATCACTTCCAGAGTCCGCAAACCGTCGGCTAATCTCCTCTCCTGCTCAGAGCCCATATATCAGAGCGGGACGACGTTTTTACGATCTCTTAATCAAGAAATATACGATTGCGCCCGATTAAGAGCGTTGGCTTAGCGTTGCTAATGCAGTATGCTGTGATGTATTGGTATGGAATATGATGGTGGTGGTTCTGGTGCATACTTTGGGCGGTAAGAGTTTATTTTGAGTATGGAGAATTCTCTTCTTGAACGGTTCAGTAGATCAGTCAACCTAAGTGGTTGGTTTTGGAATGTCAGTAGGTACAGGTGTAGAACTATACGGTAGAATTTCAATTACCTACCTTGCACATTTCTTAGGTAACCAAGAGATGTAGTAATAAATAACAATGTGGGATGGAGGTCCTAACTAGAATTATCTCATAAACTTTTAACGGACTCCTGAAAAACTACTTCATTGCAAATAAATGTTATATTCTCTGATCATGGTATTGTCATAACTGTTCAAGACATTGTCTAAGGTTAAAATTGATTATGAATCTAAAGGCAGCTTCCCATGGTCCGTGATATTGCGGGTTATCACGCACGGCCGACTACCATGGACCACCAACGCCACGCAACACACACCAAGGCTCTTCCAACGAAGCGTGTTGGTCGGTGTGGGTCTTGAGATTGGATCCATTTTTATTCCAAAATGCAAAGTGAAAGAGAACTCGCACCGCGCCTTTGAAGTTACCGACTCGCCGCGGATCGGACGCACTGTGACGGAAGTGTCTGTGCTACCACGGACGATACTCTTCCATGGTGCGTCGGTGCGAGCTGGTCCACGTCCGTCCAATATCACGTACCGTGGGAAGCTAGCTTAAGGTGTAGTTAACGTCACTATCACGAAGGGAACACAAAGCTGAGCCGAGCATGTTATCCACTTACCAATTTAGTAAGCCAGTTAGTCCTATCGTATTGTCTTGACACGGTAACTAGAAACCTCTTGTGCTATTTCTCACCGTTAAATGGAAATTGGAGGCTTACCTTGAAGATTTGTCCTTGTCTCACATCTGACATCACAGACGACTGAATACGGTAGAAAAAGAATTTAGAGCGAGGTTCACGAACCTACTGACATTTATTGGTATCAGATTATCTTTATAATATATTAACCCAAAACGAAATGGTTGTCGACATGATTCAGCTAACAGTCACGGGACAGTAACAAGGAAGATTCAGTGAACAGACGACAGAAATTAACATTATTCGCTTGAAAGGGTTGAATGCAGTGGTCGCGTTATTTTGGAAGCAGCAAGATACTGCAGCTTTACATTTCGAGTACGACTTACGTTAAGTGGCCTAACCTTAGCGTGACTTTCAAAATAATACAGCCTTCAACGTTCTTGACAGCCTCTTATCCCACAAGTACAGACACTAAAAACTAACACATCTCCAACTAACACGTATTTGTCGTGAAGGTGATTCTGTAGTGACGGATGGCTGCCCCTCCCAACATATTTCAACCCCCTCGCGCCACTCCGGTCCTTTCCACCGCTGTCGGGAAGATTTACGAGCCGTCTGACGGAAAAAATGTGGACTCTCTAAAGATTTCACTGCTTTTTATTCGTGCCATATATTTTGAGAGAAATGACGCGTTGTAAGCTCGATGACTCGCGATTTATCCGGACGATTTCCTGATAGTTTTTATTGGAGCGTTTGACTGAGTATTGGTTTACTGTTTGCCTTGGTTTCTGAAAGGACTGAATGTGTAGTTATTGACTTTTACTAAAAATAGTCTTCACGAACATCGAGAAAATACATCAGAATTAGCCTGGGTGTGCTACCAACTTCACTGAAAAAATCTTCTATGAGCAGCAAGCTATCGTAGTACATTCTGTTCAAACAAGATAAACAGTATGAGCTTTCAAATAAAAGTATTTAAATTAACGTTTTTCATACTTTTAGGTATAATAAGAGTTTGTCTTGTGAAACACGGGCAAAGTAAATAAGAAAAAGTAATTAAAAATACTTTTTTATTGCGTAAAACTTTTACGGTTTTACTTTTTTATTATGACAAATGGCTACAATTTCCTCTTTACTGTAGGTAATGTAAATGAACCGTTTTTCATCTTGGATTTGGCTCTTGGCTTGAGTTTAAGTGTATTTTAATGCAGTTAACGGAGCCAGAATGTTTCGCAACATGAAATTGAAAAACAATTCGCTTTATTTTGGGTTATTTAAAGAAACTTTTGGATATTTCCAAGACAGATTACGTTAACCAGTAAAGGATAGTTGCCGAGTTGCTTACGTCCAGTTGAGGTCACAGCAGTCCATCAACCTTCTCATATAGCGGCTGTCAGAAAACAACAAGTATAAATAAAAATAAGTTTTCAGTAGAAAAACAAGGGTGTACGCGATGTGTCAGCGGGCTGGCCGTATTTTATGAAGGAAGTTGTTCATCGCACTATAAATCAGACGGACGCCTCGGGAAAATGGGGTACAGGATACGGGGACACCGGGAATTCAGGGGTAATTTAGTACCAGTTGCAGAACGTTGATGGTTTTTGTTTTAGTGGTGGCGGTGAAGAGGTTGAAATACATACGGCGAGTAACAAAAAAAAAAAATAATGACTGGTGTTTTAATTATTCGTGAAGTTAAATGAACCTTTTGGGTGTCAAAAAGTGGGTCACAGACAATGTGGAGAAGACCCCAATTTTTAAACTATTTATGTGCCCGAAAATAAACCCTGTAAATCATACATTATCATACAACCCTCTTGAAGACATTCGACCAATAAACAAGGTCACAAAAACACAAATCAAAACAAGAAGAAAACCTTTCTTAATATTAAATCGCATGCATTGTTAAGGGTGCTCGCACATTGTGCCGCATCGTCCGCCCGGGTGATATATTGTAGGGAGGGCCGCTAGGAATCACACGCTGACAAATTCATTCTCCTCTTGACACCTTGCTCTGTATATTTTCACCCCCTACAAGCGGGAGGATTGTCTTGCTAATCTCTGTAACAGCATGAATTTTTCATGCGTAATGTGCCTTTCAGCTTTTTGTGACGTATCGTAGTTTGGCATTCCTCTTTTTTATTTTTTTTTCTTGTTCTTTTTTTGTGTGAAAGTAATTGGGGGTTGAATTAGGTGTGACATGTTTTCTGCGAAACAGTCGTGTCGCAGAAGGAGGCTGCGGAACGGGAGCGGGAGATCTCTTCCGCTCACCCGGCCCGCAGCAGGCGCACCGGGCGTCGGCAGAGGGCAGACAACGCCCTCTTCCGGCCCCCCTAAATGGGTCCAGGGACGGCGGACTTGGGGACGTCCGCCGCCCCCCATCACACTGGACCCGAGGTGGCGGCGCGTAGTGTTCCACGCGCGCCCCTTTCAGACGTTGTGGGGGGGGTTTAAACACCTCACCCCCCCCAGACTTGAGGTGGCCCGCAGAGGCGGGCCGGCACTAGCTGGGGATCGTGGAAGTCGCATTAGATCCCATGATCCCCGGTGCAAGTGTGGGACGGGAACACCGGGGTGGTTTTTAGTCAGTAAGAGTCTGACAGACCCCTCTGCCTACCCCAGGGCGGAGGACATCCATGAGGATTTTCCACCCCGGCAACAAAAAAAAAAAAAAAAAAAAAAGGTGTGACATGTTTTATTATGTGGAAAGTCGTGGTTGTATACCTTTGTAGCGTGAGGTCATGGGTTGAAGATATCACTCACTCATGGTAAAGATAAACATCGTGAGGCAGTCAGGACAAAATGGTATAATATTCACAAATAAGCGTGGTCATCAATACTATTTTTTTCAGCATGTGAGATGATTCCGCTTGATTTTTGTGAGAAGATTGTGGTGGGGCTTGTGGCTAATAAAGTGAAATATTGGTAGTATACATTGACCCATGAACGAGTTGCCTACTCTGTGGAGGCGAGTGTTAAGTACAGCAAGATTATGTTTATTCCTGGTATTTAAACTGTGGATATCGGACATTTTCTTAAAATTTGATATATTTTTGTGTACATACATAAGATTATCAAATATATATTAAGAGGCTACAGTCAGAATATCTATTTCTCTGAATTTTTCTCGAAGGGAATCTCTTGGACCTAGGTTGTAAATAGCCCGAAAAGCCCTTTTTTCTAAAACAAAGACGGCATTAATGTCCGCACAGGTTCCCCGGAGAAGAATCCCATGTGACATAAGACTATAAAAATAACTAAAATAAACAATTCTGGCCGTATCAACATCGGTTATCTGTCGATTTTTTTTAACAGCAAAGGCGGCCGAACTTTGCCTTCCTGACAGTTTTTCTATGTGTGGACGCCATTGTAATTTAGCGTCAATAGTTATTCCAAGAAAAACTGTCGACGGTTCACACGGGTCGATCGATCAGGTTAAGCTACGCTTGCCGCGGTTGGTGCGTGGATGGGTGACCATCTTTACATACCAAGACCCGTGCCTCGGAAAGCACGTTAAGCCGTTGGTCCCAGCTGTCATTTGTAGATCTTTGACAGTCGTTACGGGTCGTCAGAAGCTCGAAAGTCTGACAACCAGTCTTAACAAGGGGTATCGTGTTACCCAGTTGCTGGGTTGTGGAGGTCAGATAGGCAGTCGTTCCATGTAAAATACCGGTATTCAGCTGTATCCGGTAAGACTGGCAGCCGACCCCAACATAGTTGGGAAAAGGCTAGGCAGATGATGATGTGAGAAGATTCCGCAGTGGGTATAAATTAACTTAATTAACAAATTTAATTAATTAATTTGGGCATAATAATTAACTACAAATTCAAAGGATAATAAATATCCATAAACTTTTCAGTAAACCTTTTTAGTTTTAAATCCGTCTGACCTCAAAGCTCCCCCACAGTCCTTTGGGAAATCAGAATCTTTGCATGTTTTCAGTAAACAATTAGCGGGATGCTACTTCCTGATCAATAGAGTAGCGACCGGAAGGACGCCTTGGCAACACCGGCGGGATCATGTCTGCCTCGTTGGTCTAGTGATTGCAAGCGCTACCGCTGAGCATGAGGCCCTGAAACTAAAGAAAAACGTATTTTAGCTACTACGTACGTTACTTTCCAGTAGGTACTCGGAAACTTTTTTTTTTCACTAAACAGTAAAACTTTCAGCTTCATGACAAAAAAAAGTATCTCAAAAAATAGGGCAGTATTCCAGCAACACAAGTTTCTTTATCATTCGTTCTCGGTCCCAGTGTTTATCATTCGTTCCCGGTCTTTATGATCGCATAAATTCACTTTTATCTTTATGAATATTCAGTCGGGATGTTAACTGCGACGTTTCTTTGTTGATTTTCTTTTATTTTATCTGTGGAATATAGAGCTGAAGATTTTTCGGTGTGTCTTATAGCTAAGCTCTTTGTAAAAGATTTCAAGAAAACCAATACTTAATACCTTTTCTGTTCTCGTTGCCACCAGCGTCACTGTGTTCCATTTGACTTTGTAATAGGCATAATGCAACTAAATAACAATAGACGAAGTTCATAAAAAAATCATCAACTAACTGACTGTATGTGTACTCACAAACTAATCACAAAATACAGGCCGATTTGAAACAAGATGCCATCTTATTAAACTGCTTGATATAATATACTAATTACGGCCTACATGTATGTGAACATCGCCATGTCTCACTAAACTGACAACATGATAAAAACACAAAAATTGAGACAAAAAATTTATTAAAGTTAACCTACACGTTGTACAAGCCTTAAAAAATACGACACAACTTAATCCAACTTTCAAACATCGACAGCAAAAACAAAACGCAGAAAAAACTCGCCAAAAATCACGCAAAGGAAAACTTTAGCGGGCATTAACAAGCCAAAGTCTATGTTGGAGTAATCCTCGTTCCACCCCGGGTGATGTATGGCCGACCCCTACCCTGCCCCTGCGACCTAACCCTATAACTCACCCTGAAAAGTAACCTCTGCGAGTGTTTTATTACCTGATGAAATGGCCCGCCTCTGAGAGCTGTGGCCTTTGTGAATTGGCCTGTAGCTTTGATGGCCTGTAGAGATGTTGTAGTGGCGGATTTTGTGTTTGTGTTTTGACGAACTGAATTTGATGGATTATATAGTTAAATATTTGTATGGCCTACATACAAGTATGTATATTGTCTTATGGCAGAATCTATGACTATAATATAAGCTTAAAAGCTTTACTAAATAATATCAAAGTGACATTCTGTAATCATAATTTACGTGCGCATAAACATGAGGATGATAACGCCTGTTAAAATTCACTTAGCAATATTTTAAGCGCCTACTAAAAAAGAAGAAGCAATAACTTGACGTTTATCGCGTTGCTATCACTTTTAAGGCGAGTATACTTTTATAATAAAGCTTTTTATTTATACTCAAATGTAGCGTTGTGTTGTGAGCTTAAAATTATTCTTATTTTAAAAATGACTAGTTATTCTGATTTTAGCAATTATGTTTATTCCCCAGTCTTTGATCAATAAATAATTGTCTACCTACTTATCTATTCCACTTCAAGTCTTTCACGGTAATAATTAAAATGTTAATAAATAATGACAAAATATACTGTAAAACACCATCACCTTTGATTATATCTAATTGAGACAAGAAAATTACCTTTAACTAGCGGTACTTAGAAATTGTATGTTTCAAACGATCGGTCATATTGTTCTGTCAATTATGTTGATTTCTAAATCGGGACTTGGAATATTGATTTATTATACTTGCTATTCTTTGTTTTATGGAAACTTCATTATAGGATAATAATATAAGTAGTTATTTCGTTACTTGGCAGTGTATGGGAAGAGAGTGATAAGATTACACTACGAAAAGACAACCACCCAAAAAGTCATTCAAACGGTGTAATTACCTTAAATAAAAACCATGAAGGGTTCCGTAGTTGGGAAGTTGGGATGAATTGATCCCAAAAAAAACTTAACATTGTACTTGAAAAACATGTTCTCCCATACATCGATATATGCCACGGTCAATTCTCCAGCTGCAAATGTCAGTTGGTCGACTATAACTCGTTTACTTGTAAAGCCTACTTAGCCGTGATAGTTTTCCTTTTTTTCATTATATGTACTACTGCCATGATTTTTTCATACCTCCATAAACAACACTTGACTCTAACGAAAATTAGCAATTTAATGCTTAATATTACGCAAGTGGATTCTTGAATCGAAAAGTGGTGTTCACAGACCCACAATATTTTTGAGAGGCTTATCCAAAGATACCCCACACCATGGGGAAGCCGAGAAAAAAAAATATCATCCTCACGTTACGTTACAAAAAAAAAAAAATCATGAAAAAAAAAAATAGGGTACCTAAAATTTATTTTTTATGATTTTGTTTTTGCACTTTGTTGGCGGTATTAATATGCCAACTTAAAGCGTTCTAGTACTAAGCGTCTCTGAGCTACAGTGGGGACAGACAGACAGACGGACATGGCGAAACTGTAAGGGTTCCTTGTTTACAACGGAACCCTAAAAAGAGGGGTTTGGGTTGTGTAAAGTTACGTCGAAAAAGTCTCAAGTCTAGTTCGAGAAAGTACTTGTGTCAAGAGACCTCAATATCTAACTATTGAACCGTCGACAAGAAGTTACGAGTAGTTATGTATTGAGGTACCAAAAGTGAGGATTCCTAAAGAAGAGAACCATGAAGATACAATAAATCGCTCATTGGCAAGAAGCGTGACATAACAAAAAAATCAGCAATTTTGAGTTGACTGCAGTTGCCTCTGCCGTCGACGAGTCGACGACTGCAGTTGCCTCTACCGTTGGTGTATACGAGATGAGCACTAAAAATGAGAGAGCTAGAGAGGTGTGACTTTATACTTCGTCGCATTATTACCGCTGCTTTAAAACTTAATTCATCATACCCAAAAATTACTCTTTTTGAATTATGTCAAGCTTCTCGCAAATGAACGAAATCCTAAATCCTGAAGATATCCAAATCGTAAGTCAAATCCTACGATACCTCACCTCCTGTATAGCAGCTACAAAAATCGATCGTACAATTTGTAGTGATAATTCGTTAGTAATTAGTGACAAAAGGAAATGCTTCGTTTCTATTCGAGTAATAATGAGCTTTGACGAGCGTGTCATGCCGATAATTGAGTTTTAATGGTGAGGTGAGCCGACTGTAATAATAGTGCTCCCATTGATATAAACTGGGTTATAGATACGGGTACTTATAGGTAGTTACCAAAGTACTTTTAAAGTCAATTCGTAGGTATCGATGCATTTTTAATTTTTATCCGACTGCCCCAGTAGCAGGGATATGTTTATAGAGTATATGTATGTATGTCTAATTCTTTAGCGTGCTCTGTAGATTAAACGGCTTGATGGATTATAACATATGTATGTAGATTCGTTTTAATTGCGCGAGCGACACAGAGTATCAATTTTTAATATATGGCATCTGCGAATCAAATTGCTTGCTCAACGATGCATATCCGGTCGCGGGAAGGTACTAATGGGTCACCGAGGCCCCTGGCAACTCAGGCAACAGGAAGGAATACGGGTGGGTTTTAGTCAGTAAGAGTCTGACACACCCTCCCGCTCCGCCCAGAGCGGGAGAAGTTACTTGATGACTTCCCATCCAAAAAAAAAAAAAGGATTTATTCGGTAGGCTCTAATAATCCTTCCTATCCTAAGGGCACGTCTTCCTGACCATTACCGCGCCCCCCGGTCTACTCTTTGATACGCAATGGTCTCTGTAGTCCCATGAAACATGAGGGTCTGGTTTAACCACGCTGGGGTCGGTGCATTTCATTCATTCATTCATATGGCATCTGCGAATCAAAAAAGAAAGGGGGATTAAAAAAACATTTCGTGATTATAATAATACATGTATCAAATAAAAGCTAGTAAATAGTCAATATATATATATATATTATAATACTTTTTTAGCTACTATTTTGACACAAACTACAAAAGAGTATATTTTCTTTTCTAAAACCTATCCTATCGTATCTTGCTAACCTTACTTTACCGTATAGTTTATTAACTTACCAACGCTTAACTAAACAATTTGTTCATTAATAACACTAAAAAGATTTAATAAAAACAACAACAAAAATCCCTACTGCAAATAAATAAACTGAAACGATGCAAACAAGCTGAAAAGAAAAACGAGTATCCTATAAATACTAAAAATAAATAATATTTTTTGTTTTTCATATTTTATTTTTAAATCCCGTCAAAATGAAAGTTTTCTTAGAAAAATCTTCATCATATCTATGGTTAATACGGAACGCTGGCAAAAATTAGAGCACATATTATTTTGATGGGACAATACCATTTTTCTTCATTGTGCTAGTCGCCCATAGTCCCACTATGGGCGACTTAGGGTCTCTAAAAGATCAGCAGCATCCAATATAACCCGTTTCTCAAGCGTTGTTATTACCTACGTCAGTTTTCCCGTTTTTAGAAATAATTAGGATGCCTATGTCCAGCAGTTGATTGCATAATCAGCTTATAATGTTCCCACTGCTGGAACACAGGCCTCCTCTCATCGAGAGGGAGTGGACTTAAGCCCCGCGCGACACCGATTCGGAGTCAAACAATAGAAAATCAATTGTGTCTCATTAGCTGTCCTTGACCAATGAATAGTAATTTAGCAGTTGATTAGTATTATATATGTTAAACAAAAACACCAGGCGGTGTTAGTGTATCTCAAGTTTTATACTCGAAGAAAAACATGTGGTTTTCGAGACCACACAGCAAGGAAGGAAAACAAAACCCTTATAACGTTTTTAGGCCTCTAATATCGGCCTCGTAAGGGAATAAAATAAACATAAAATAAATCGTACAAAAACGTCTCCCGTTGCGTAGTGATGTAGAATAAACGATACAATGTAATGGATAATGGAAAATAATGGTAAATCTTACTAATCCTAACCAACTTAACATACTCTCATTGAAGTGTAGAGTGTAGGGTTTGTCCGTCTGTTGAAAATAATAATAGTAATGTATTTCCAAATTTCGGTACACGTGATTAACGTGTACCGAAATTTCTGAGGTCTTGACCCCTGAACTAGGACATCCTGTATCACAGGGGTCGAGGTTTTTCCGGTTACATGGATCAGCATGAGATGGCTTAGACTATATTATACAATTTATACTGAATTTTTACAATTATTATAATAATATTAAATAAAATAAAAAAATTCAAAAACTACAGAAAGAAAAATTACAAAAAAAATGTTACCTAAGTAGGTATGAGTACTATATGCAGAACTTCTCTTGTTGCTTAGCTTATGAGCCAGGGCCACGTTTAAGTTTATACCTTCCGCTTTCCGTAGACGTTATTGCATCCATGATAATTTCCGTATATTTTTTGTGCGTGAATTTGCTTTGTAATAATTTTCCTAGACAGAATTTTCTACCATGTTTTCTATTTCCCAAAACAATATCCAAATAAATAAAAGTCTAACCGTCTGTAGGCCCAGGAAATATTCTCCTTTTAGACTGACGCTTATTTATTGAAATAGAATATTAAAAGCAGACAAAGCCACAGGCTAAAGCAAGCAATAAATAATGGTAATTATACATAATTTATAGCTAATATATACCATCAGTCTGCTAGCCTGTCAGTCAAGATGGATGTGGTTTTGTGTTCTGTATTACCATATAGTTTGTGGCACTTTGCATGCGAGCCTGCTCTTAATTGGTACTTGATGGTACTTTATTTGCAAGGCTATGTGATCGCATGTTTTTGTGGGGCAACACACATAGAATCACGCTCTTTTGATGGGTTTTGCTGTAGTGGAACTGAATTCCAAAGTGCTGATTAGGAACTTTTTGGTAATAGGAAATCGTTTTGTTTTTTTTAGTCATGTCGTAATGAACAAGCTTGGCAGACTAATTGATGAGCAATATGAAGGTATTTTTGTGTTCAGTTCCTGTAATTTACTAACTGTTGGTACGACTCGTTTGTCTTACGAGTAATAAATTTTACTGCATGATTATAATGCTACGGCTGCATTGTCACGATAACGCGAACTATACTTCGCGTGCTCTCTGTTGTACAGCGAGAAGTTGTGCGAGAGAGAGCGCGCAGTTTAGTTCGCGTAATCGCGACAATGTAGCCGTAGCATAACAGCCGCACAAAAGACTCCTTTTATGCATATAAGAAACTTAAATTGACTTGCCACGCTTGCTCACTAGGCGTTGTTGAGTCCAGTGTATTACGTCCAAGTTTCCTTACGATGTTTTTCTTCACCGAGGTAAAAGGATTTTTGACGACCATAGCGCCATCTACTGGCGACTAACGATACCAATCGATGGGACGAAGCGAAGGTGGCGCGCGGTGAAGGAGGAAGCACAACGGCGCGACACTAGCGACGCCCTGCGGATTTTCACTGTCTTGGTGACACGGCAACGCGCAACGATCTCACGCAAGTTTTATCTGCTTTTTTTATTTTTTTGTGAAAAAGACATCCAAATAAAAAAAAAATGATAAATGATAAAAAAAGAGAGTAAATGATATTACACGTTGTAATAAGGAGCCTTGTGTCTGATTTCAACCAACGACGCTAACACGACGACAACCTGATGCAAAAACCCCAACAAGGATCAAAATCTAAAAGTACAAAAGATATTTTTATTTGTCACTAGCTGACCAGACAGTCCCTGTTTAGAAAATAATCATACAAAAATCCGATAGAAAAGGACGTTCAGTTTTTCCCGAATTTGAACATTTTCCGGGAAGAATTTGGAATTTTTATTTATTTCCATAAAAACTTATTCGGATTATTACAAACATTTTCAGACGAAAAATAGCCAAACCGGTCCAGCCGTTTTCAAGTGATGCGTTACCAACGAACAGCATTTGATTTTTTTTTATATGCATACATTCAATTAGATATAGTGAGTTTTAATTTATTAAACGAAAAAAATAACATTGAGTGTCAATACACTTACACCTCGTTGCTCTACACAAATAAATAAACTCTTTGTCAGAAATCAATTTCACGCATCAGCTATTAGATGGTACAGTTGATAACAAATTAGATTAGCACATTATTTCGGTACTGTGACGATAACAATGACGTGATGCGATGAATTATAAGTTGTGTAGGATCCCAAATAAGCGGGCAGTGTGGCGTAGCGTAGCGACTAGCGTAGCGCTACGCGGTTTGCTACGAAATGTACCTACATGGTTGTTATTTTTCCGACAGCATTTACTACAATAATTTCATTTACAGTTCTGATGGCCTGGTATTTTCAGATAGGTCTTTAAATAGTGTGTTTGACGTAAGATATAACAAAAACACTAGTCAATACTGTAGAGGGAATATTACGCAATTTTTAAACATTCATATTTTTCCCCACTTAAACTGCACGTACAAACGAAGCATTTCGTCAAATCAAGGATTTTGCTAATCCACAGCTGTGACGGCATCATTGAAGAGGCAGCCGACCTTTCTTCCACGTAATCTTTATCCTTGGATTATACCACTTTGAATACCGTAATCTGTTTCCTACTTACCATACATGTTTAAAGAAGTGGGCTCTCCTTTATCTACTACTTACTTACATTCAGTAACAAGTAGTTTACCATCTGCCGCCTATAATCACCGCTGATTCTATGTCCTCCTAATCCCTGTATTGTCAGCTCAGCAGTTAGTAAGTGGAAACCTTGTATTATTGTGCGTAGTGATAACATCTTGGTGTTGCAAACACGTTTGTGTGGAAGGGCAGGAAATGTCATATTACTCGTTGTTTGCGGTATTTGGGGTTGGGGCCGCCCTAAATACTGGGCTGGCAGGTAATTTACCAGTAGAAATATGATGCATGTCAAATAGGTTTCTGTTCTAATTATCTTTACTGCAAAAATCTCTTCATAAATCAGGAAATTTACCAGCCTAAAATAGTCCTTGATTTTTAAAATCGGCTTTTGTTTAAATATAGCTGTCGTGATTGCAAACGCTAGAGAACTGAGAATTGGCGTTCCCAGTTCATAATAATTTGGAACACTTGAGCAACTTTTCTAAAACCCTACAAGTAATCTAAATGAAAGCCTTTAAGCCTCTTGAAGAAAAGGGGTTAGTAGATGTAAGGGGGCACACAAGGACTGCATGCACTTCGAGGTAACATTAAATACTTCACAATCTGAGAGCTGCATGAGTTCCGGAATTACGCGAGGTTAAAGTTTTACGCATTTGCTTTCCCCGTGCTATACCTACCAATAGAAAACGTAATTCTAGAAGGTTATTTTATTACTTAACGTATTACACAAAAAAGTAAGTTTTTGCAACTTATTCCGTATCAGAGCAGAAGAAATAATATTCCAGTTTGGTATAAAGAATAAAAATAAAGCAATGAGAACATCAACCAGAATTAAATAAAACATTATTGCACAACCGGATTTTCTTTCAACAAAAATTGAACCCAACATCGCTGTATAAATACAACACCCTCTTTTCAAAAAGGATTAGGGCTGTCTCACAATGCCATGTATTGTCAAAGAAATCTTTTCGCCGTTGACGAGTGATAATTACGCGGCTGAATGCCGCTTGACAGCTCACTGACGTGTACGAGACTTTGTTATTGTTACCGAAATGACAACCTTGATGTTGGTCCCCCAAAATATCCAACATAAACCTTATGAAAAACTTAATAAGGTTGGAAATCTAATGAATAATGTTTGAGTGATTGTAAATCTAGGGTTGTACGTCACAAAATACGCTTGTTTGGTTATCGGTTCCGATCTTAACCCGCAACTGATGTAATCGCACTAATTTATAAACGTGATATTTTTTTTATTGACGCGTTTTTGCTTTTATGCTGTTTAAGGTTATGTTGTTATTACGGTTGTACGGAGCGATGTGAAGCTTTATGAAGATTGATAATAAGTAATAGAGTTATTGATGACTTCAGCCGAACCTAATCTATTAAGGTATCCGGCCAGCGTACATTCACGATACAGAGGTTTTTGAAAACTTCGATACTGCAGCGTAGGTTTACATATTTTTCTTATTTATGAACATCTATTTATAGCTTGTCATCGCCTCGCTTTTGTTAAGCACAGTACAAAAGTTTGCATGTCACAAAATATGGTATCAAAAGTCGCAATGAAGGGAATATAAATGTTGTAATTAATAAAAGTACATAACTCACGAACGTTTACTAAACTATGTGTTTTATACTTTGCATAAGAATACTTAAAGAAAACTTTTATTAAACGTCATCATAATTATGAATAATTGTTTTAATGTGTAGAAAAATATGTACGTATATTTGGCATGTTAACAAACTTCAATATTATAGAAAAAATATTTTACAACAAGCTGTGTCGTGCGGTTTCACCCACACAACTCTCGATCTTGTGGGAATATCGGGATAAACAGTATAAACATAACATCACGCCTTGTTTCCCCGAAGGGTTGGGCAGAGGTGTACCTGTAGTACACCCATATTTCGCCAGTTATGTTTAAGTCCCATGTAATAGGGGGCAAGCCTATTGCCATCAACCGGGCACAAAAAAAATAAAAGAAAGAAAAAAAAGATAAAAAGAAAAGTAAGTATCTTTTGTCCTTATCCAAGTCATGGTCTACCCATGTGTCAAATTTCATCCAAATCCATCTAGCCGTTTTAGCGTGAAAGCGTAACAAACAAACAAACTCACTGTCGCATTTATAATTTTATTTAGGATATAACATTACCTTACTTACTTTTTTTAGGTGAATGTTCTTTAAATGAGGTTTAATTTCCTACTATTTTACAAATCATGTTCACGGCAAAGCACAGCTTTTTTGTTTTCCTTCGTGTTTCTATTATATATGTATAATTGTGTGTCACTGGCGGAGAATGTGAAACGATGTGTTTCACATTCTCCACCAGTGACATACAATTCGCCTGTGCCTTGTGCCTTACCTTTTAGTCAGAAAATCACAAAAAATCATTGCACAAATATCTAAACGCCAAAATCAGAAAAAAATCATCCCTATTATGCCAGAGGCTTATTAGAAGCAGGAGAATCCTATTTGTAAACACGTAATCTGAGCCAGCATCGGCTCAAATGACCGTCACTGCCTGTCCACCGACTTATGATAGACCAACTTACAACGACCTCCCGAAAACCCCAAAACAATCTGTCATGTTCTATTATTGTCTGGTAATAAGGTTAAGATTGGTGTGGCAACCAGTATCAAAAGTGAAAATGTAAGTTGGTTTTTGAGGAATAAATGCCATGTCAAGTAATCTGTGATGAGTGACAATAGGAGAGTCCTATGACGTCACATTGTATTGATAGGGGGTGGGCACATAATAGAGTGTTTAATAGCCAATATGGAGTACGCTTATTGTATGGGTTTTAGTCAAATATGAACGTCTGGGTACTTTTTATGGTTGGTTATGAGAGAGATGCGGTTGCTATGCTATAATATATATCTATGAAGCGTTTTCCTGTTGACTGGTTTTACTAAAGAAACAATTCAATGAAAATGATCTAAATTATCTATCTATCTGTCTATCACTGATCTGTAAGTAAATAATTTTCTTTTCTTCTTTGCACATGAAGCATGTGAATCGTACTTTAATATAAACTGGTTAACAAGGAAAAAAAAGAAAATGGTAAATGATAAATTATTTATTTTCTGTAAGTAGGTTTGTACAAATACTTTTACACGTCAATCATATTTTTAAAATTAAATATCATCATGCTAACCTTAATGTAAATAACATAACTTTTAGGGGCTCTTGTCAAATTATAAAATTTTCTGGTGTAGTTTAAACATTATAAAGGTAGCCTTAATCATATTTATTATAGTCACGCAATGTGTAAATCAACAGAAATGGATGACCTTCTTTCGGCACTTTAGAACCAAATTTTTATTTGGATTACTTTATGTTTTTGCCCATTTACGCCTTGGGTGATTATAATGTATGTCTTTATTAAAGTAATTTGCTTTTTGATGACTTTGGATTACTCAAGTCGTCATAAATACTTGTAAAACATTATATTTTATATGTATTATTTTGGTGGATTCATTATTCTAAAGTCCTCTTACTCTCTCGTTTCGTCTGTTTTCGACAGCATCCCCGATTATTTCAGTTTGTTTTAAAGCAACAAATGTATTAAAAAAGTAAGTAAAACTCCACACTTTTGCATTGTGAAATTTAACTGTCTGTTTTGTTGGAATGGATGGAATTTTCTGAAAATCGACAGGTATTTTAAACCGTGAAAACGGTAAATAAGCTTGATGCTTTGAAAGGACATTGGCTGCTTTTCATACAGTGCCACGTGTGCAGCTGGTCGGAAATAAATTACGTCAATTTATGATGAAACTTGCGTTATAATGTCGCAATCATCAATTTCACTCTACTGTCTCGTTTAGCGCAACTATCATCCATTTCACTTTATTTGATGAGAATTTATCAAAGAAAAGACAGAACATACTCGTAATGTAGGAATGTCCTTATTAAATATGCACGTGTACACTTAAGTAAGACATCATTTTCTGGGACCCAGATACAAATAAAACTCTAGTTAATAGATATTTAAATAAACAAGGTGTAATTGAAATAACAGAAACCTCATAAGGGGTCATTGTACCTATTTATCATTATGAATTACTTAGAAAAACAAAAATCAGCTGCTCCACACTCTCATACACATGTTCGCAAAACTCGAGAAAATGTAGGGTACAGCTATTTTTTTTTCGAGATTAAAAGTTTGGTCCCGCAGAAATTGTTAATAACGATTAGGAAAACGAGGTTTTCAATTAAACCGTGTATTTCCTACGTTTGTGTTCAGCTTAACGATGATAGATCATAAACATAACAATATTGCGGTGAAATTGTTAGCCAGTCATAAGTGTGGCTAAATTACTACGGCGTGTCCAATGTGCCATAGTATCGACCCAAATTATAGTTTAAAAAAAATTAAAAGGGTTCCTTTGTTGGGAGTACTTGGGATGATTTTATCCCAAAAACAAACTTAACATTGTAGTTGAAAAGCATGTTCTCCTATACATCGATATACGTCATGGTCAATTCTCCAACTGAAAATTTAAGTTGGTCGACTATTACCCGTTAACCTGTAAAACCTACTGTACTAGCTGTGATAGTTTTCCTTTTAATTTCATTATATGTACTACTGTCATCTCCAAAAACAACCATTTAGCTGGCAGGGGTGACACTTGACATGGAGTGTACGGTTGTCGCAACCCAGTGCTGGGCACGCCACAATTGCGGTGATAAGTCCCCTCTTTGAGGAGTGGCTAGAGAGGCGCCACGGCGTCCTCACCTTCCGCCTGACGCAGGTCCTCATCGGACACGGCAGCTTCGGGAGGTTCCTGTGTCGGATACGACGGGAGGCAACGCCCGGGTGTCTACACTGTGTGGATCGCCCGGAGGACACGGTGGAACATACGGTGGAGGTCTGCCCGGCTTGGGCAGAGCACCGCCGTGTCCTCGTGGACGCGATCGGCGGCAGAGATCTCTCGCATCCGGACCTGGTTCAGGCCATGGTACGGAGCGAGAGGGCATGGGCAGCCGTCACCTCCTTCTGTGAAGCAGTAATGCTCACGAAGGAGGAGGCGGGACGGTCGAGGAAAAGGCAAATTTCGCGCCCTCTCACCCTTAGCCGCCACAGGAGACGCCCTGGGCGTCGAGAATCCCGGGCGGATTTCCGGCCACCGTAGGCGCGGGCTTGCGGACGGTGAGCAATGGGTAGCTCACCGTCCGGTAAGGACCAAGCCCGGGTCGACGGCGCGTTGTATTCCACGCGCGCCTCAAAGAGATGTCGTCATCACAAATGTAAAGATCCACTAGGGCCGATGCCTGCCGGGATCGCGGGAAGGTACTAAAGGGTCACCGAGGCCCCCTGGTAACACAGGCAACGGAAGGAATACGGGTGGGTTTTAGTCAGTAAGAGTCTGACACATCCTCCCGCTCTGCCCAGAGTGGGAGAAGTTATTTGATTGATTGCCACCCAAAAAAAAGGGGGACACTTGACTCTAACAAAAATTAGCACTTTAAAGCTTAATACATATTTAGCAAACGGATCCTTGAAATCGAAAAATGGTGTTGAGCGACCCGCAATATTTTTAAACGGCCTACCCAACGATACCCCACAACATGCAATAGACGAGAAAAAAAATCATCCACACATTACGTGCAAGGGAGGAATCCTACAAAACATGTTCTTTTCAAGATTTTGTTTTACCACTTTGTCGGTGTAATTATTATGTATGCCAAATTACAGCTTTCTAGTACTGTCTCTGACCTAGAGCGGGGACTGACAGACAGACAGACATGGCGAAACTATAAGGGTTGTTTACTACGGGTCCCTAAACACTATTAGTCGTAGGACTGCACGTCAGAAGTGAAATATCTTTACAGCTTTACAAACTTGTAAGTATCTGTATATACTCGTATGAGCTTAATGGTTACGCGCGTTCAGTGCTCTTTCCTCATCCCAAAAGTGCCCAACGTGATACTTCAAAAATTATGACACCGCTTGAATCATCAAAAACCAAATGCTATATTTCAACGCCTTCGCTCCCCACAGGATCCCAGCCCCATTCACAAACCGACATTGTCCAAATATCGGCTTCCAGCCCCTTTGTTCGGCAGTCGCAACACTCACAATTCTTTTGAGGATGTCTGCTATTGGCAGCATTACACTCATTTGTAACACAACTCGCGTGTTTGAGGGCGTTACTCAGTACTTTATTATTACTGTTGAATTGAATGGAAATATGAGGTGACTGAAGTGGGTCTGATGTGAGGTTAAATTGGCTTTGTGAGATTAGAGCAGCTGTTGTATGTGATGACAAAAGAATTATTGAATGACGACTGCATTGTAGACTTTTCTATTTTCTGACGATAGACAAATTAACGGCATCAATCTTGAATTACTGAAATATTTTTTACACACTCAAAAAGGCTAGATATATTTACTTTACTTTGGATGTATAAAAATACATAATGTTCCAAGATGCATTATGAACAAAAACATAGCTTTTAGAGATAACCTACTGGCACAGGATATTAATATGTTCTAGACGCCATTAACAAAAGCAGTTTGTGGTTGAGGAGTTATAACAATTCGTTGAGTATATAGAGAAAAATATTTTTTGTAACTCTTCATTAGACTCCATGATTATACGTAAAATAAAAACTTACACTGTTACTTTATAAACACCACATTGAAAACTAACAACCCTATATTTACCCAACGTCAATCCAATAACTATCATTCAATACTCAAATTATTTCCATAAATATTAAAACACAAAACCAGACAGAAACCTCAATGATGAATAGTTACGGCCTCTGATTGGCCTCAATCACTCAAAACACAGGAAAAAACATAAAGGAATCGATCAAAAATTATTATAACGAGCCGTTTTATCGTTCTAGGCACAAATTAGGAGTATAACCAACGTTTAGCGGTTACTGCCGTGTTATTTAGACCCATTTTAATTACGTTTAATGTAGACCGTTTAGAAATAACTACGGGTAGTTGGGCGACGAGGAAAAAAGAAGGAAATTATAGGTTGTATTTAGGTTATAGTGCAATGTTCCATGGCGGTGATTTTGATGGCTATAAACTAGGTATGATTAAGGTATTTCTTGCATGTTCTAACAATATTTTAGCGATCGCAAAAAGAAGCTTCTGTTTTTTGGCACAAATTCGATTTCAATATCATTTCGTTCTGAATTAATTAACCTTGTCTCTATTTATCTACTTGGTGTAAGGGGTTCCCAATAACAGCCTTGGAACTGAAGCCTCACCAGGTCGTCGTACATCCTGCTCCAAAGAGGCTCTGGCGACCTGCCAACACGCATAGGATCAGCACGGCAGAATACGGTCCAAACCCCTCACAAATATGGAAATCACAACAACAATATGACCCCAAGTGCCCGGTGACTCCAGCTGCTCTGCTGGCGTTGATTGCCGGCTCACCACGAGTCATGGGCGAGGTGAATCTCCTGGCGAGATTGATCAATCATCAAACGACTTCGGCTAATATACTAAAGGATTCCTACAATCTTTATGTCTGTGTACTGATGAAGGACGACCGTCTAATAAAGCTAGAAAACAGTTTGAAAGACATTAAGTGGAATATTATAGGACTTGCAGAGGTGTGATGACAGGGAGAACTTACTGAAGAAAGAAGCGATACTATGTTCTTCCACTACGGAGAAATCCAGGGACTTTACGGTGTTGGACGTATAGCTGTTCTTAAGATTCGCAATACGTCCCGAAAAACGTTAACCTGGTTCAGACCCACGCTCCTCCATCAACATATTTAGACGAAGATGTAGAAGATTTATATGATAATCTTAACAGAGCATGTGATGAAAACCGTGGAACATGAAACATAGTCTTAGGAAATTTCAATGCTAAAAATGCTAAAAAGTTTAACATGGAACTCTCTAACTACTTCAGAGGCCTACCTCGATGTATCTGATGTTGAAAAACAATATAACAGAATAGTAGACGACATCCGCAAATGTTCAAATCGGATAGAAACAAAAAATAAGAAAGACACACATCTACCTAGCTTAACTATCAAACATAATAAAGAAATAATATAACATCGGCACTGAACAACGCAGACTTTTAGATAAAGAAGTCTAACAAAGCATATATGCGATATCCGAGCATATTCCTTTTATAACAGGCTATGAAGTTAAAAAAGGTATTAATTAGTATCCATTATGACAAAAGTCCAGGCGAACAACGGAATCTTTTAAATTCGGTTCTCCCACTCTTCTCCCTCATATCAACATGTTCAACACCATTTTACAGACCAGAAAAGTGCCAAAAAAGATGTGCCACTCAAACATAAAAAACAAACATCAAACATCTTCTTAAGAAGGTGGATAAAAGCAATGTTAATAATTAACGACCTTAGTATCACATCTATACAAGGGATTTATTCAAGTTATCCACGTCCGCACCGACGGAAAACTGGGAATCTAGTTTTCCATCGATGCGGTTTGAACCATCTTGACGATTTCAACCAAATTAAAGAAAAGCACATAGAATTTAGTAATCCTTTCATTTGGCTTTCGTAGACGGCAAAGGCATTTAATAGCGTGAAACACTCAGCCATATTTTTTTCTTTAAAACATCAACAGTTAGAACAAACTTATATCGATGCACAGCAAACATTAAACTCAATTTTCCCGGTCAAGCTTTTAAAATACACAAAGGCGTGAAAACGGGCGACCCGCTCTCTCCCAACTTCTTCACTAGCACTCTGGAAGAGGTATTTATGAACCTAGCGGACCTATGGTCCAGTAAAAGCAGTCGGTAGCAAAAAACTTATCAAGCTTCGTTTCGCTGATGTTATCATCCTATTCGCACCGACTGCTGCCGATTTACAACAAATGCTGCAAGATCCGAGCACAGCAAGCCTTGACGTTGGACTAATGATGAATCCGTCAAAGTCAGTTAAGATGTCAGAAAAGCTATGACCAATAACACAAAAAGTAGGGTTGAGGTAGATGGGCAAGAAATCCACTATGTCGATGAGTACATTTACTTGGGCCGGTTAGTATCCTTCGAAAACAGGCAAGACAAATAAATTAACGGCGTGTCGAGAAAGCCTGGAAGAGCAACTGTTTCATGAAGTCACTGATGAAGGGTGATCCACCTCTAACCCTGAAGCGCAAACTCATTCATATATACATTCTGGCCATCCTAACCTATGGTGTTCAAACTTGGTCCCTGACTGAGTCTCAAAAGTCTAAACTCAAGGGTTACCAAAGGGTAGCGTATTGGGTATTAAGGAATCGCCGATGTGGGCAACAAGTCTGCTAGGCAGTGGGATGGGGCAGTGGGATGGGGCATGTATATAGGATGCATCGGGACAGATGGGCCAGAGTCATCACGCAGTGGGAACCTGAAAATGGGCGTCATCGCCAAGGGAGGCCGAGGGTTGGCGTAATGACTTGCAGGCGTTAATAGGTGATTGGCCGGAGCAGACAATACACAGGGAAGAGTGGAAAGCTGTGCTTTACCCAGCAATGAGACGATACACGTTGAATTAAAAAAAATGCCTATACGAGTATATACTTTGTTTCCACGCAAGACTGAGGATGCCGAATGTTGTACCCAAATCACAGATGTAATATTTCGCCTTTCTTTTCTTTCCTTACCTTTCTACTTTCATTGCCCTCATCTATGTTTTCCTCCGTAAGTTTCATCAGTACCAGCACTTAAATCCGGCAACGTAAAAAACAACAGAGATTCCTCTCCCAGTTACGTTCTACGTTCTACTTATTTGACTCTGCCTAGGGATCCAAAAACAAAATTACTTATTTCAACCATATACTTAGTACTTATAACGAGCCTGTATGTAATCTTTGTTTTATCACACGCTTCATAAAAAATATCCACCTTTACTGTCGCCACAGTTTACAGGATTGCAGCTAATTTGCAATGAAAACCAATCGATGTAGTGCTGGGGGCAATTCTTTGCAAGTCAAATAGGACGGTGGTTAGAGGCGACTCCGCCGAGTGATTTTATGCTAATATCTCACGTTTATTATGCAAAACCGGGATGCTGGAGGGATGTGTCATGAAGTGGTTGGTATCGATAGGTTTGAGAATAATATTTTAGTTTTGTGACTAATTTTGTAGCACTACACAACAACCGCAATATATATGCGACTGCTAAATGCTGTTATAGTAACCTTTGATCGTTTATTTTAGCATTATTTGGAATCATTTTCTCGTCAGTCCATAAACGTCCAAAGCAGGTTTTTGAGATTCACCCAAATTCTATTAAAGTAGCACTTTGCCCGCGATTTCGTACGCGTGGATTTCGTACTTTACTCCAAAAGTTTCTTACACCCCCTCCACCCACTTTGAAAGATAGTTTTCGAAAATTTATCTCGATCGATCTTTAAAATTTAATTAGATAAAAAAGTATTCGGGCCAATTTTTGATTTTATAGATCAAAGGAATTATTTTAATTATTTATTTTTGAAATAAACTGTGTCCTACCTTTTCACCACGACCGGGCTTGTTTTTAAAAAAGCGTTTTGTATGTTTTCATTGTATGCCTTAAACATTATTTATATCCATTTTCAAGTTAATTGAAGCAGCAGTAAAAGCAGTAAAATCTTCCCCTTAAACTTTATTACCCTGAAACATGTATTTCTATTTTTTGTATAAGTACCGAGTTTGGAGTTAATCCGACAGCGCGTTAAAATTTTTCCTTACTAACTTTGACACTCCCTAAATCCTCTGTGAGGGCTTGTTTAAAAAATTAAAAGTGACAATCTCTATTATTTACTGGGGAAAGTTTATTAAACAAAGAAATAAGATTTTTTTATATAAACTGTGTTCTTTTCACCCCTACAGGAGTGATTTTTTTATGAATCGATTGATATGTTTGCATAATTTGATTCTATATTGTTTATACCAGTTTTTAAGTTAAACAAGCCACGCAGTAAAAAAAATACCACCTTGTTGATCCGTCAGGGGTCGATTTTCGAAAAACCCGAAAACTCATTATTGATTATTTTCTGTCAAAAGTATTAATACTATTATTATTACCAAATAAGTTTCGAGTTAATCGGGCCACGTGTTAAAATTCTCCCTCATTTTTAAAATCAAACGTCTGCTGGTCAACTTTGAACATGTTAACGACGCACTCTCTAAAGTTGTCCATTGGTTTAATGTAAATAATCTTCTCATGAACGAAAAAAAGACTAGACTCATTAAATTTTCAACGCCAAATGTCAGGCAGCTAACTACCAATGTTCAACTTAATGGAATAGAGTTGGACCCTGCTGAGTCGACAGTTTTTCTTGGAATAACTCATCATCTGTCTAGCCTTTTCCGAACTATGTTGGGGTCGGCTTCCGGTCTTACTGGATACAGCTGAATACCAGTATTTTACATGGAGCGACTGCCTATCTGACCTCCACAACCCAGTTACTGGGTAACACCCCTTGGTAAGACTGGCTGTCAGACTTTCTTGGAATAACTATTGACGCTAAATTACAATGGCGCCCACACTCATAAACATTTTCAGGAAGCCTTAGTTCGGCCGCAATGCTGTAAAAAAAAATCGACTGATAACTGATGTAGATACGGCCAGAATTGTTTGTTTTAGTTATTTTCATAGTCTTATGTCTGGGATTCTTCTCTAGGGACCCTGTGCAGACCATTAATACTGTCTTTGTTTTACAGAAGGTTATTTAAAACTAGATCCAAGAGATTCCCTTCGAGAAAAATTTAAAGAAATAGATATTTTGACCATACATATATCTGTAGCCTATCAATATACAAGCTGTTGTTTTGAACCTGCAAAACATTTCAGGAGGTTGTTATGAAACTCGTAAATAATCGTATAACAATACGATACCAAATCAATAATCAATAATACTTTTTATTTTAGATTTTTAAATTTTATCTTTTCTTTTTATTTTTTAATTTTTTTTTAAATATTTTTTCTTAATTTTTTTTTGTTGATTCGGGTCGAGAATCACTAACATAATTACCTCCTAAAATGTTTTGCAGGTCCAAAACAACACCTTGTATATTTTGATAATCTTATGTATAGACACAAAAATGTATCAAATTTTAAGAAAATGTCCGATATCCACAGTTTGAACCACCACCGGGAATAAACGTAATCTTGCTGTACTTCACACTCGCCTCTACAGAGTAGACAACTCGTTTATGGGTAAATGTATACTCTTTTACAATAAACTTCTTATTGACATTCGAAAATTACCAATTAAAGGATTAAAAAGCTGTATTAAAACCAAAACTTCTAAAAAAGGGTACTATAAAATTTCTGATTATAAATAATCAGAAATTTTATAGTACCCTTTTTTAGAAAGTTTAAGCTAAAGCAGACAAAAAAGCTTGGTTGAGCTGCTCGCTCTGCTAAGCCTTGTGATAAAACCGTAAAACTTGACATTTTAATTATTATGCAAAATCATCATTGACGAATTACAAAATTACATGAAAAGTATTATATTACTTTAATTATTGTGAATGTGAGCACAATAACAAGTAATATGTCATTTGTAAATAAAGTAATATAAGTAATATTGTAATTAAAGTAATATATCAATAATTAAAGTGGGTCATTTTTATTTATTTCTTTTTTTTTTTCGGTTAGTTTTAATGATAGTTTGGCATTTTAAATGCTTTATGCGGCCTACCCAAATGTTCTTTCCTTAGTATTGTTCGTCGAGTCGTTGAGCTCCTTAAGTCCTGAGTTGAGCTACACGATTACTGACAAATGCTTGCACTGACTGGTCAGGTCCACTCACATTTGGGTGGTTCTGTCCTCAAAAGACCATTTCAGACATGGATCTACATGGTCGTCACATGATCTGACCTAGATCAGGACTTTGCACCTTTGAGTTTGTTTCGACATTTCTTCTCAGGGGTAGTCAGATAGGAAATGTCGACTCCATCTAGGTTATTTCTTTTTTTATATGCCTTGTAAAAGTGATTCTGATATCCTATGTACAGAATAAACAATTTAATTTAATTTCTTTCATGCAAAATTAAACACCCCTGAACCCCCTTTGCTAGTTTTGTGAAACGAATAATTGCTAACTTTATTACTTACTTAGGCAAGTTTTTTTATTAACCAAATGAATAGGACTTCTTATAAACTATATCCCCTCTTTTCACCCTCACAGCGATGGAATTTTGAAAAATCGTTTTCAATGTTTCCATAACATGTCTCAAAAATTATTTATACCAATTTTCGAGTTAATCAAGGCACGCAGTAAAATCCTCATCTGTAAAATTTAGTACCACTTTTCCCCATTAGGGGTAGATTTTCGAAAAACCCTGATATTATTTTTGGTTTTAAGTTAATCATTATTTTTGGTTTTAAGTAGGTACAAGTACTGAATTTTGAATTAATTGGGCCGCTCGTTAAAATTCTTCCACACAAACTTTGACACCTCCCCCTTTAGTTTATAAAAAAACAAAAAATCACGAATTTCATATTTGTGCTAAGTTTCAAGTGTATTAACTCAAGGAATAATATTTTTCATACAAACAAAATGTTTGCACCCCTTAAAGGTTGAATTTCCAGAAACCCTTTTTTAGTGCTCCCCGCCATTATAAAATGAACTCGTGTGCAAAAATTCACGTTACTAGTCCCAGTAGTTTCAGCACTGCGATGATGAATCAGCAAGGACAAGTAATTATATTTATTTATTTATGTATAGAAAGAAAGAGACGATTTTAACTACAGTCACTATGGCGTATAGTTAGTTAGTTAGTTCCTATTTATTTACTATTATTCCAGCTTTTAAAAATATCCAAGCCTATCCTAGTCGCTAAATACTTCAACCAATTATGCTTCTAAAACCCGACTATGGAGGTTTTCACAATTTTTACCCAATATATCGATACCTGAACACACTGTCCCATCACTAAGGACCCTCGCAGGCCGGTGCGCGGTCGCCAATTTGCGTTTTAATTAAGTGTTCACATAACAGCTATGTTTTTGTTACAAATTGTTTTCTCTGCCGAATCTGCGGTTTGTGTTCAGCGTAATAGATAATTGATGTACTTGCTTTAGGAGCTTATCTTCCCATAGTTATTATTTAAATGAATGCGGGCATTAAAACAATGGCTCTGTCCTGGTTTTATAGCTGTTTGTGTCGTCGGAAGTCAGAAAGTATCTAAAGAACGAATAAGACTGCGTCAGATAGCAGTCGATCTGAATACATGGTGACCACCCCATCCTCATATCCTTTGCTGCAATACCCTGTCGCACGTCTCAGGGAATAAATTTGTTTGAATTTGACATGGCAGCATGTCACCAGTGGGTTATGCCAGATTTCACAAGATTAACTAAGACTTGTTCTTCTACGAAGAACCTCCTGCTGTCATCTTCTGCTGCTTCTGGTCTTCGAATCTGTTTACATTGACTAGGTACCAAGCATCAAATTTCTCAGCTGTCTTACTCGTACAACCTATAAATATACAGTTGTGTACCTACGTACAAAAAAATTGTTTCGGTAAGTAATTAAGTAATTTCAACGTTAATATTTGTCTACTCGTATTAAAAAAGAACCACCAAACCGCTATAAAGACCAAATTAATAATAATAATAATAAAAATCTGTTTATTTCATCTCCACAAATTACATCAAGGTATAAAGTTGACAATATAAATTGTCGAAAAATTAGTAATTTGTGGGAGATCTGGAGTCTAAACTAAGCCGAGGCCTGTACTATAGATCTCCAGGCCCCCCATTTCATAACATTTGTATGTATTGTCAACAAGTGAAAGACGGAAAGAGTGGGAATGATTGAGAAAAACGTGGAATGATGTGGGGTAATGTGCGTGGGTGAGTCTATGTGTGGGGGTAAATTGTGTTAAATACTCGTTAATAATCTTTACATTTTGTACACCGAATCGTTTTCAATGTTATTGATTATCTGGTTGTTACTAAGTGTAAGGTCAAAAAGAGATATTTCATACATTTTCCATTTTATGGGTCTTTTTACATCCTGTATTCCTGCGACGGTTTTTTTGGGTGTTAGTTTACGTTTTATTTTTGTGGTGAATAGTCTTATGTATATGTGAGGTGAGTTATAATTACATACTTAGTTTAAGTTTAAATACATTCTTCATATAATTAGAAATATATTGCGCTAGAGTTTTAAAAGATTAGTGTAATTTCAAACATAAGCAAGAACCAGAATTATTCTCGGCTTAGAATACAAAATATAGTGGTGATGTTATAGTCCGTTAAAGTATTCAGTGGCTTTTGTAGCTGTGGAACTGTGAAACTGATCTGAAGGGAGTATGAAAGTTTAACATAATCCAAAATATACTTGTATTCCTTCTACATTCTAAAGCTAATCAGACGACGTCAAAATACCAGTAGACATAAAATACCATCTCCAAATGATCACACAACCATACACCCATTACTCGGAGTAGCCTGGCACGATTCCAGGGTCCTTATAACCGTGGCTACCAGGTCCTGTTGCAGCAACACTTTAGCGGCCATAAGTTACAAGGTAACGACAAAAAGCTGGGCCATTTAACGTGATATACCGTTGCGGGGCGGCTTTCATAAAAGTTAAGGCTCCGTTGATACATTGCTGTTTGTAGATTAAAGAAGAAGCAGATGAGTTGTGTAAATTGTCATTTTGTGTTGGTAGGTTTTCATGGTTGGATAGGTAATGTACATGTGGCCTTGAAATTTATTGGTCAGTTTCTCACCGGAATAGGAGTAAAAAAGGTTTTGTGGTTTTTAAAATGTCATTATAATCTCTTTGGTCATTAAGCCTGGAAGGCACTGGAAGACACCAATCTACACGGCCTTCACATGATACGACCCAGATTATTTCTGGACTGTAAAGTTTGTTCCGGCCTTTCTTCTCAGAGAAACCGACCTCATCTAGTTTTAAAAATATGATTGACGTGTAAAAGTGTTTGTACAAACCTACTTACAGAAATTATAATCATTTTATTTCAATTTATCATTTAGCATGCTCTTTAATAACATGTGTATTTTAATCTTAGAGTTATGTTTTTGATAAATGTCGAGGCATATCCTCTAGTTTTCTTAATCTGTGACTTAATTTATTGTGGTGCTGCGGTTATGCTTCGCTTTTTGAGCGTAATATTTTAGGCTGTGGACTAGTTCTGACACACTTGTTATTACTTTGTTCTCATTCCATTATTTTTGGACCGTGTCTTTCATTGAGTGTCGTTGCAGGAATATTGCTTCTAAATACTCCTTATTTTATAAACTTATAATACTTATATTTATTTTATATTAAACAATTAATTGCACACCACATATAACAAAAAAAAAACAGTAAAATAATAATATAGCCTCAGAATTGGCGGAAGAAAGTCATCATTACTGAATGATGACTTTATATGTGTTTGGCATTCAATTTAGTTTATTTTAGTAGCCGATAAATGAAATTGTATAAATTCATGGTCAAAAGTTGAACCTTGATCACGTTTATTTCATTGACGTTTTTATTTTTTGGGTTTTCTTAGATTAGCAGTTACTTAAAAGTTGTATTATCTGCCTTCTTTGAAGTCGAACATAGATGTAAATTGTTGAAGAAGAGAATGGTCATGTTATATAAATGATTTCGATAGATGTTCTCTCTTGTTCCAGTAGATAATGGTCCTAACATGATTCCTTTCGCCTTTACTGTTCGAAGCTACAGTTCTGTCACATAAGAAAAAAATACTAGTGCCTGTATTTTTCCAAAAAAATATCCGATCTCCCTTACTAAGGAAAGCATTACTTACGGTGTCATTAGGAGGTTGTATGATAGACCTAAATTATAAAACCGCTGAGAACCCAATTCTTGCTCAATACTTTGTTACCTTAACCATATCTCCCAAAAATCTTGTAAAGAACCTTCCTTACAAAGTTCCACGATATCATTAGTAATAAAACATCTGAATCACAGTTGGGCGACTATTTTTATGAAATCTGTCGCCGCGGCTCGTAACTCACGTTAAATGGAGCAGTCTTTGGCGATATTACTGAGTTATGGTCGCCGAATAAAGTCGATGAATGTGGCTGAATTTATTTTATGATTTTTTTTGAGAATTTACGGGTTTTTTTGAGATTGAAGAAGGTAGGCAGGAACTGGAAAGGTTTTGGATTATTGAATTGGTCAAATCAACAGAAGATCCATACTTGTTTCACTGAGGTGGTAAATATTGCTCTAGCTGACGGTTAGCTCATGTGCTACTTATTGTGTTCGGTTAGTATTCGGTCCACATACTGAACGAATCATGTTTGTGTTTTTAATTTACTAAAATATTTTCCGTGTTTGAGTGTTTGTGCATGCCATGTAAACGCAACTAAAATTGAAAAGAATGTGTAAGTATTCTTTATTCAGCGTTGTGCAGTGCTGAATACGAGAACCTACAACTAGTCATCACAAACATAAGCAACGGGTAGGTACTTGAAGTACTGCTAAATGCAACATTGACGTCCTCTAATCGATCCAAGAAACGGTCACATAACGATGTTTACTGTATATATTCACTGCGCTTTATGACTGTGTAATGATATTCCTAGGTCCAGTCTCGTCCGTCCGTCCAGCTACTACTTACTGGGTCTATAATTTAGGAACTGCATATAATCATATAAAGGAGCAACCAAATGAGTGGTTACCAGCAGGATATCGCTGTACTGAAGACGTATTTACTAAGAGTCGTAGGCTCCTTAAGGACTTGTTCACATTGACGCGCGCGCGCGATCTTGCGTTTTGGCGTAAGAATGCACGAGTGGTGACACTCACTGGAAACCTTGCATGTCATTGTGCTAAGCTTTATTTTTTGGGTGGTAATGCATCAAATAACTTCCTCCGCTCTGGGCGGAGCGGGAGGGTGTGTCAGACTCTTACTGACTAAAACCCATCCGTATTCCTTCCGTTGCCTGTGTTGCCAGGGGCTTCGGTAACCCTTTAGTACCTTTCCGCGACCCTGGCAGGCATCGGCCCTAGTGGACCCCTACACTTGTGCTGACGTTATCTCTTTGAGGCGCGCGTGGAATACAACGCGCCGTCGACCCGGGCCTGGTCCTTACCGGACGGTGAGCTACCCATTGCTCACCGTCCGCAAGCCCGCGCCTACGGTGGCCGGAAATCCGCCCGGGATTCCCGACGCCCAGGGCGTCTCCTGCGGCGGCAAGGGGCGAGAGGGCGTGAAATTTGCCTTTCTCTCAACCGTCCCGCCTCCTCCTTCGCGAATTGTGCCAAGCTTGCAAAAGTATTAAATTGCTGAGTCACAAGTTGCTTTTTCATGTTGAACAACCTTCGCAGCTCGCGATCTGCGACAAGCACAGTTAGTATCACCCATCGATATGATTGAAGTTTTAAAACCATGTTAATATAATTATTATGTGCGAAACGAGCTGTTTAAATTGTAAAAGTGTTCGAATTTACATTACATTTACTCCGCGCGTTCATGCTACGGCCACCGTGCGTGCGTTTACGTTTGAATGTTGACGCTCGTGATAGAAATCACTTTTCGCCTTACTGGCAGACTTTTTGACAACTCCAAAGTAACTGTTCCAGAGATTTAACATTAAATAAATTATTTGATTTCGACATAACTGAAATCTTTAATGAAAAAGAAGTCGCCAAGACCGGCTGCTGTTGTCACAACCGCGAATGTATACCAACAAGCACTAAATTAACGGTTTCAAGGCGTTCCTGCTCACATACCGTGACGTAATATGGTATCCCTTATATTTTCCTTTCAATCAAACTTATATGAATGTATTATTATGGCAGATAAGCAGCATGCATTTATCATGTCAACGAAAGACAGGCGCTTCCGTTCATTGGTCGTCAGTTTGCAATAATGGTCGGTCTTCCTGTCAGCAATTAGCAGGATTTTATTAATTTTGAACCTACTATTACATATATCCCAACAAAGACATGTGGTTGGTTATGGCAGCCCTTTCCTTTTGCAGAATAAAAAGAATGGGCGTCAGACTTTGTACTAATTACAATCCATTGCAATTACCAATTTGTTCATCAAGCGTAGTCTTTATTCATGTTTTTTCCATTAATAATTACTAGTAGTCGCCTACTGGTCGAAATTCGACCTCCTCTACCTACAATCTATATAGTACTTACTAATTCCATGTTCTTAAAAAGTACTTACTTATTCCATGCTCAAGCTGTCACTTCTGCCACCTATCTATCTTCAAGTCATGAGGCCCTGGTACTATGTGTGTGTCAAACGCATGGTAGTGTGCGTAATGTTGTTTTTAATAATGCATATAAAAATATTATATTTCTGCCCTTCTCCTCCATATAAACTTTAACTTTGCCAAATTTCATACTCCTCCGTCCGCATAATTTTCGTAAAAACGGGTTGAAAGTTTTCGCTTCACGTATTAATATAATTATGATTTAGGACGTCTAAGGAGATTGTAATAGTTTCAGAGCATAAATAGGAGTTTCAGTTAAATAACAGCCTCATAAGGCGTTTCTAAGTGATTTTGGTTAGTACATAGGTACATAAACTCACGCCTTTTTCCCATGGGGTAGGCAGAAACTACAGAACGCCACCTGCTACGCTCCTTACATACTCCTTTTGCTTCGTTTACGTTCCTACATCTGGTCATACACGCACGCCGATTGCGAGTACTACGCACCTGACCTTTTGAAGAACATCACCAAATGAGGTCACTATATGTCTACCTAGGGCGTCCCCTTCTGGCGTAACATCTGCCTTGTAAATACCTTTAGTCGCCTTTAATTCATCTTCTTAACATTTTGATTAGTATGTTCTATTCTTTAAGACTACCTATATTCCACCAGTCTCACCCTGCCAACTTTTTACAACGCTCCATGATATTTATTTGCATCTACTGACAGATTCAGTTTCTGACTAAATCACTCGGTTTTGGCCTAAGCTGTAACTCTGCTTATCCTCTCCATTCCCTCAACGTACGTTAATGTCACACGAATTCAAACTTGAATAATAAAAACACAGTTTCACAACAATTTCCTCTCATCTCTGAATATTTTTATCAATATTTTCTATGCAATAAATCAAATGTTTTATCATCGACACTTATGACATGGAGTGTGAACGTACTATCATTGCGCTATGATTTATGGTGTTGGGCAGCATAATAAAGTATTTTTTGTGGCCCTTATCTGTTTATTACTAAATTATGTATGTCGTGGAAATATAAAAATAGGGTATTGAGTTCCGATAAGAATTGTTTTGTAATATGTTTTTGGGACGGAAGGAAACTATTAATTTGGTATGGAATTAGTGTTAATTTTATATCTTGACTTTTTAATGATTTTACGATATATTTCTTATTTGAAACTGAAGCAATCAGAGCATTATATAGATAAGTTGCAAGTTTACAACCATTTTCCTGTAAATACCCACCAAAAACAGTTCATGTAAAGTAGGTTGCCAAGACTAAGAAAAAGTTATCAGATCTAATGTAGAGCCAAGCCCCTAACTCTACAAGGCCTAACTCTACAAATCTTACATCTTGGTCAAAATGTACGGCTTGGCCGTTCCATTGAACTGTTGCATGACACAAAATTACAGATCAGTGAAATAATTTCTTACACATGGAAGTGTTTGTGCGACGGCCGCGAAACGGACAAGCCATTTCAAAAATAAAAATATCTAAATATTTTATTTCACATAAACCTACACGGGCACTTATGAATCGTCAGAAGCTAGGTGCACGGTTCCAATTGGTCGTTTCCTATGAGAGCCGGCAAGAAACTCAACGGTTACTGTTTAAAAAATAATTTGGCTTTTACAATGTTTTCAAATTACAGTATTAATACTCGTAGGTATGGGAGGACAGTGTAGGCCTGTCAACAAGTACCAAGTACTTAACAAAAAAGAAATGGTCTACAAATATAGTCTATGTATTTGTACAGTATTTAAGAAGAAGAAGTGCCCTAGAGGTTTTTTTGAGTAACTGAGTCAGTGACGAAATCGACGTATTTTAGGTTTTAATAAAATCCTAAGTATAAAAGCTAGATAAATGGAACGTAGTGTGTTTTATAGAGGTGAGAGCAGTGGTGGCCCAGTGGTAACGGCTCCGACTTATGAGTTGTAGATCGCTTTACTTTGTGTAAATTATTTCAATACCACTGCTCTCAAAACGGTGAAGGAAAACATCGTGAGGAAACCGGCTTGTCCTAGAACCAAAATTCGAATACATTTGACATTTACTAACCCGCACTGGGCCCGCGTGGTGGATTACAGCGCACTCCCTCTCGAAGAGAGGAGGCCTGTGTCCCAGTAGTGGGAACATTAGAGGGTGATTCTACTGTGTTTTACATCTTGTAACTACATCTTATCCCGAGAATTTGAGCTCTCTAGCGTTATCCAGGTCAAAGCCAATGAGGGTTTGAAAATACGACGAAACGCTTCAAGAAAAGGTAGGTACAGGCTTGTTGTTTTTGGCTCGCCCCCCAGATACTACAGCAACCCTTAGATAGATACCTGTGTGAAATACTTATGTCCAGAAGAAACCCTTAATTTTTAGGGTTCTGTATCTCAAAAGGAAAAATCAGAACCCTTATAGGATCACTCGTGTGTCACAGCTGATTTGCTCCGAATCTACTGGACCGATTAAGTTGAAATTTGGTAAACCTATGAATTTTTATGACCCAAATACGGAGATGTATCATAAATAAATGTTTTTTTTTAATAATATATAAAGGTCACTTTTGGGGGCAAATTAGAAAAAAAAAGTTTTGCAAACTGTGACAATATAATATGAAAGGGCTTGTTGTGATGGTCTCAAATATTTTTTTTTATAATTGTATAAATAAATAATATACAATTTATTTAAGAAAATAGATGAAAATAGACGTTTCCCCCTTATTTCCGAAACTACTGACCCTAAAATAAAAAGAAAAATATAGGGAGTAGTTTTTTACTTATAGTATACAGGAAAACCTATAAGAAGTCTATGGTTATTTTAACACTTCTTATAGGTTTTCCTAAAACTTGGTAAGTCTCTTAAAAATGTGCGTACAAAACTTACATTCGCAGTTGGATTGTATCGGGGAACATGCTTTTCAACTACAATGTTAAGTTTGGGATTAGTATTCTTGGGATTAATTCATACCAACTACGGGACCCTTCATTTTGCGTGGTCCGACATGCACTTGTCTGGTTTTTTAACTCAATTTTCACTTAGTCCTCCCCTTTTGCTTATTCTTTCTCATCGACAATGACAAAGATTGATTCACTCATTATTCTTCTCACTTCAAAAGTCAACAATTGGACGCAACAGCTGGTATTTCACGCTAAAAAAGAACTGGTATTATTAACGTTGAAAAAAAAACTGGTGTTATTAATCACGTTGTATTTGCATTAAGAGACGGCCCTTGTTAATTTGTTGGAGAGATGAAAAGTTAAGCTATTAGAGTGGATGCCTCCCCGGCGTTTTTCTTAGATCTTCTTAATCTTGGAGTGTAACAAATAGCGCCCTTTAAGAATTAATTTTTGATGAAAAACGGGAATGTTCTGCGGTTTGGTTATGAAAAGTGTAGGTTTGATTCTAGCTGTTTAAGTTAAGAGCTTTTAAAATAGTTTACGCGTTTTACAATTTTTGGCATGTCTCAGGCAGTATCATTGGTTGTATTCAAATAAACTGAATAATTTATTATAGTGTTCAACTGAAATCGTTTTTTATGTCTTTCTTATTGTATCCATAAGTTTGAATTTGCAAATTTGCTCCTTGCTTACTTTATTTGCAATGTACAACAGTCATTATTTCTACAAAACAAGTGGAGACCCTCGTTAAAAAATGAATTTCATAACGCTGTACCTACTACAGTTATTAATTGTCATAATATAACGCAACGTTTTGAAGCATCGTTATTTTAATTAGCCTTTGAAGTTACAGATGGTCGTTAGTTATACATATTTTGATATCTCCGAGTATTTTAATTTTGATTTGTTTTGTTCATAATTTGTTGAGACGGCCAATTAATAATGTTTTTCTTTTATTTTTGAGACCGGAGTTATGTTTTGTTTCGTTGATAAATGTGGGTTGTTGATTGATCTTTTTGGGTTTTTTTCTTTATTAGGTATTTATTAAGTTGGTGTTAGTTTTATTGATGTCGTGTGTATGAATTGTATTTATCTTTGTGTTAGGTTTCTTTGTTTCATTTGACTGTAAATATACAACTCCAATAGTTGTATATTTTCAAGATTTCGCTCACAGACACAATTGAGACTGGTTTATCAATTTCAAGTCATAAAATAATTCTCAGGCAATTACTCTCACTATGCACACTTCATAAAATAAGGCACACATACACACACACAGACAGACACAAGAACTGTCCACAACACAAGATATTTACGGACACATCGCTATCGGTACTGACACCTTGAGAGACCGTTTAGCAGTTATAACGCAGTAAATATTAACGTTATTGTAGCGACTGTTAGAATTAACGGTTATTGTGCATGATAGACGCGGCCTCTGATAACTTGGGGCTGGGAGTATTAAGAAATGAATGTGGTATTTTAAGTATACCAGCAGATGTAGAATACGCGCTTAGAATCACCACATCAATCCACGAATTCCAAAAATAAAAGTTTAACATAACTCGAATCATCTCGAATACAAAGAAGAACTTTCCGTCATACCCCCTTTTTTTTTTTGGTTGGAAATTATCAAATAACTTCTCGCGCTCTGGGCGGAGCGGGAGGTGTGTTTCTTCCGTTGTCTGTGTTGCCAGGGGCCTCAGTAACCCTTTCGAACTTTCCCGCGACCCCGGAAGGCATTGGCTGTAGTGGACCCCTAAACTTGTGTTGACGACATCTCTTTGAGGCACGCGTGGAACACAACGCGCCGTCAACCCGGGCCTGGTCCTTACCGGACGGCGAGCTACCCATTGCTCACCGTCTACAAGCCCGCACCTACGTTGGCCGGAAATCCGCCCGGGATTCCCGACGCCCAGGGCGTCTCCTGCGGCGGCTAGGGGCGAGAGGTCACGAAATTTGCCTTTCCCTCCATTACTGCTTTCATTACTGCTTCCCGGAAGAAGGTGACGGCTGCCCATGCCCTCTCACTCCGTACCATGTCCTGAATCAGGGCCGGATGCAAGAGATCTCTGCCGCCGATCGCCTCCACAAGGATACGGCGGTGCTCTGCCCAAGCCTCCACGACCAACCAAGACCTCCACCGTATGCTTCACCATGTCCTCCGGGCAATCCACACAGTGGTGACACCCAGGCGTTTCCTCCCGTCGACACAGGAACCTCCCGAAACTGCCATGCTCGGTGAGGACCTTGCGCCACGCGGAAAGTGAAGACGCCGTGGCGCCTCTCTAGCCACTCCTCAAAGAGGGGACTTATCGTTGCGATGGTGACGTGCCCAACCCATTACCCCTACGGTGGAAGATCTCGGTTTGCATCTTGACTCAACGCTGGACTGGCAACGCCACGTTTCTAGTGTTAGTCAAAGGGTCGACGGTACTCTGTGATCCCGTATCGTCTAAGAAGCTTTTTGCCCGCTAAGACGAAGACTATGCTTGTGCAGACTTTGATTTTCCCTATCATTGACTATGGTGACGTGTGCTACTTTGACTTGAATGCGGTTTTGCTGGATAAACTCGCCAGACTACTCAATAATGATATCTGGTTAATATTCAATCTAAGGAAATATGATCATGTGTCGAGTTACAGGTCTGAGCTCAAATGGATGTCAATTCGCCAAAGAAGAAGCTTGCGCGCTTGACCACTCTTTTCTCCCTTCTCAACTCTCCCACCCCTCCTTCTTATCTTTTGTCTCACTTCCAATATCTATGTTCTTCACAAGAATAGCTAAGAATCTGCTTTCTTCCAAAAATCTTCTCCTACTCAGTTCTTCTCATACTACTGACTTAGTTCATTCTTCCTTTCATATTCAGTCCATTCTTCTCTGGAATGCGCTTCCTCTTGATATCAGGACGGCCACCAGTCGGTATGCATTTAAGCGGAAATTGCAGAGTTATTTTCTAAACAAATAGCGTAGAGTCATCTCAATTACCTCTTTTCCTTGAATTTACATATATATGTATGTATGTATGTATGTGTATTATAAGTTTGTAACCTATTTATGTACTACTGTACCTATTTTATTTATAATCTATTATGTTATCTTTTAATATTTTTCATTATTATTATTTCCTCTCAGAGCACCTGCCATCTTATCTCTTCACCACCCTTGGTTGACTGGTAGAGAATGCCTAAGGCATTAAGTCCGCCTTTGTATTTTATTGTGCGCGGGATGTTTAAATGTATAAATAAACGTTCTACTACTTATCCACTAAGTTACTTACCTAACCTAAAAATCTTAAAGGCTTGTGAAGGCTGGGGCGATATCGCGGGCGCGACAGGCATATTGCTGCCTGTAGCACCCGTGATATCGCGCTAGTCTGCACAAGCCTTAATACCCACTAGCTGCTGCCTGCGGCTTCGCCCACGTGGCTTTTTCAAAAATAAAAGTTAGTTACTCCTTATAACATCAGCTATCTGCCAGTGAAAGTCCCGTCAAAACCGGTTTAGTCATTTTGGAGATTAGCCGGAACAAACTGACAGTAAAAAAAAAAATGTTGTTATAAATTATAGGTATTTAAGTTACTAGCTGTTGCGCTATTTTTAGAAAAAGCCACACAAAGCCACGGTTGTGTGGCTTTTTCTAAAAATAGCGTACGTTACTCCTTATAACATCTGCAGCTATCTGCATCAGTGAAAGTCTCGTCAAAATTGGTCCAGTCGTTTCGGAGATTAGCCGGAACAAACAGACAGACAGACAGACAAAAACTTTTAAAAAAGGTTATTTTGGTATATGTACCGTGTATCCATCCACATGCATTTAGTAAAAAGCGGTTGTTATAAAATTACAAACAGACTCTCCAATTTTGTTTATCTGTATGTATAGATGTATAGATAAGTACTGTATGTACTTTCATATGCATTTAGTGAAACCTATTATTTTGGCATTACAAACAGACACTTCAATTTTATTTATTTGTATAGATTAGGCTCTTCACCAATTAGGTCTCAGAATGTCTGAGACTTAAAAATGGCGGTACCATTGTATACGACCTTACAATGTTACCGCCATTTTTTAAGTCTATTTCAGTTTCGAAGTGGGCCTACTTTCATATAACCAATTTGTGAATCAAGTTACCTACATGAAATATTTCAAAAACATACGCTGCATTCAATGTAGTGGAAAATTCAAAGTAGGTAACTGCTATTTCGATTGTGAGTGCCTTATGCAGTTCAGGCTTCAGGTGTTGTTTTTTTAACACCCTCAAAAGATTTATAAACAGAAATAATAATAATAAAATGTAAAAAATAAAGATGATAATAATGTAACGTAAAATGTAAAACTTTGTTTTGAGTGCCTGGTGACCTGACATACAGGTTTTCTAAAAAACTTGGCTTAGGCACCAGTCTTCCACAAATTACTTATAAAATTGTATCTGTAGACTTTTTACTGACATTCTCTGTAATTTGTGGTAAGAAATAAATAAATAATTGTTATTATTATTATTATTTCGTTGGTCTAGTGGTCGCAAGCGCTACTGATGCTGAGCATGGTGTGGGTTTTTCCATCTAAAATTTCTCAGTAGCAGCCAGGATTTATGGCAATAGGATCGCCCCCAAATGGGACTTAAACATAACTGGCAAAATGTGGGTGTACTACAGGTACACCTCTGCCCCACCCTTCGGGGAAACAAGGCGTCATGTTATGTTATTAAAAATAATCAATATTAAGGGTAAGCTTTCACCACATCTACCATTTATTCCTCACAATTTCCAACATAATGTTGTAGGAATATTTCAAAGAGTATTGTCTCGGATGCGCAGGAGTTACGACCAAACAGGACAGCGATACTAAAGTGTAATAACTTTGTATACACACGCTACACACAACGCTAAGGCTACCTATCCATTGGAGCGGAGAAGAGAGGAGCGGAGCGGAGCTGTGCCAATATTTTTCATTCATGCGGATCGGAACGGAGATTAACTAGAAAATATTTTCTATTGGTTAACGCATAGATATATGATTTTAGTGACTATTAAATCTGTTATTACGCCTTCATATAATGCAAGCAAGTTATGCAAAAAAATATGTTAAACTAGAACGCACACACATCAATTCTATGAGTGAATATTTAAGTATTGTAGTAAAACACTTTGTGAAAGAAATTCAGGAAATAATGTCTACCCAAAGCATAAAAAAACGATATGACTTTCAAACTACTTAATTATTTCTATCTGTGAATTTTTTCAAATATTCGTAGGTATTTTCGTTACTAAAAATAAATATTCTATATGAAACCGAACGGTGCGGCGGCATGGCGTGAACGCGACGCGTCTCCGCGCCTCCGAAAATATGATTATTTGAAAAAAAAAAAACACAGATGGAATTATAGATAATAAAATACTGATCATACAAAAAAAAAACATGAAAATATCTTACGTAGTATAATATCGTTTTTTATGCTTTGTGTAGACATTACTTCCTGAATCTATTTTATAAAGTATTTTACTACAACACCTAAATATTCTCTTATAGAAGTTATATGTACCTATTTTTACCTATTTTGGTAAAGTAATTTTATTCTAGTCTTCACATAGAATTGTATAATGTACCTATACAACATTTTAAAAGAGTAACGGTGGAGTTTCTTGCCCATTCTTCTCCATACGAAACTACCTTTTGGAAGGGGCAACTAGAATCAATTCTATTTTTTTTGTAGATTTTGACGTTCGAAAGTGCCTTTTATGTGCCTATTTGAAATAAATAATTTGACTTTGACTGTATGCGTTCTAGTTTAACATAATTATTACTTTGCGAAACTTACTTGCATTATATGAAGGCGTGATAACAGATTTAAAAGTCACTTAAATCATATATGTATTTGCGCTTTAATATTAGCACAGCTTCTCTGTTCTCCGCTTCAGTGGAGAGACAGCCTAATGGTTATCGTTGAAACGTTCTATCGACGAAACACTGAAAAGTGAATCGTTTTGTCGGCGAATCGTTCATCCTTGAAACGTTCAACATTAATTTGTTTCTCCGATGAACGACAAAACAAAGGATATGTTTCAGAATCTGTACATGGTACAGATTCTGATTGATAGCATTGCTTAAATTACCCTAATCTCAATCACGATAACATAACGCTATCGTTATGTTATCGTGATTGAGATTAGGGTAATTTTAGTAATAGGAAATATTGATAGAGGTCCAATCCAGGGTCATAATGAATATTACCGAGAGGCGATAGGTGCCAGGCAACAATCCGATTTGACAAATTTTTGTACATTTTCTTTTTTATGAAACAGCAGGACAGCACGACAGCATCGTGAAAATGTAGGTGTCATTTTTTTGACAAGTATGTCGTATTGTCTACTATGTATGTTGTACTATATGTATTGTATAAATATATTGTACTAGCTTTTGCCGGCTGCTCCGCCCGCGTATATGTCGGAAATTATCCCACGGGAATGTACTACCAAAAGTATTAATCCAGGTTATAAACAGTTTATAACTGGATTAACACATAGGAGACTTTTTACAAAAACGGATTTTTTTTTTGGTGTGAAGTTATCAAATAACTTCTCCCGCTCTGGGCGGAGCGGGAGGGTGTGTCAGACTCGTACTGACTAAAACCCACCCGTGCTCCTTTCGTTGCCTGTGTTGCCAGAGGCCACGGTATCCCTTTCGGACTTTCCGCGAGCACAGATAGTTACTATCTATGTGCCAAATTTCATCTAAATCCGTTTAGCCATTTTTTCGTGATTGAGTAATAAATATCTTAACATCCAAACACAAACCTTCACATTTATAATATTACTAGCTGCTTCCCACGGTTTCACCCGCATAAATCTCGATCCCGTGGGAATATCGGGATAAAACGTATACTATGTTCTAACCTAGATCATGGTCTACCTAAGTGCCAAATTTCATCAAAATCCGTTCAGCCGTTTTAGCGTGAAAGCGTAACAACAAACAAACAAACTCATTTTCGCATTTATAATATTGGTTAGGATTTTGAGACATTATGATGTGACTAATTCTGAGTCGACGTCGATCGACCGCGATCTGGTTGGCCCTTAGACTGTATTTAATGTGTAAAAACTTTCGTCTTACAAACAGTAACAGTTAATAAAATGATTGACAACATACAAACTGGGCTGATCTGTTTAACAAAGAATCCGTTACCGAACATCACAATTTTACAATAAAATAGTTAATGGACACCACACATTACCAATCATCTTTTAATTTCCACAACACATCAATCATCGCCACACATTAAACAACAGTAACACATACCGGAAAAAAAACAATTCAAAACGGCGTAGGTGGAGGAAATATCTTCGTCCGTTAATTAGTGATCGTTTTAAAATCTTTATCTTTCATCTCGCGGGTTTGTAAACATTACTTCCTGTTTGAATTTTGGGTAAAGGTTTTTGTACATTGAATTCTAATATTGATAGCATTGCTTATGGATGCCAAAGGCCGGTAGACATGACTCTATAACCTGGATTTACCAGGAATTGGATAGGTATTATGACAGGGTTGCCTCACATGTCACCCATAACAAGAGGAGGATCCTTAATTTGGTTTGTTGTACAAGCCTAGTCAAGATTTCCCCCCTAAACCTTAAGAAACGGGGCATTAAACCATCGAGCTATGATATCAAATTGCCATTGGACCTACATACGTACAAAATCAGTGTACAAAACATGCAAACGTCCAAAAACAAGAAAAAATAAAAAGAAAATGGGCAAAATCGAAAAAAAAAGAAAACAAAAGAAAACTCTTATTCAAAAATCGAGCTTCCAACGTTCAGGGTCGCGCGACACGTCACGTGACTATTTATGACAGTCACGTCGACGCCAGCCGACACCATTTATAAAACTCAATTACCGCCGTCTCCGTTGCTTCGCTCCCTAATAATGATAATTGATGACGAAATTTGCGAGCTTTTTGCGGGGATCCTCCGACGACGATATTTCTTATTTCACGTTAGTTTTCACTGTTATGTGCGGAACGGCATTTAGATTTTTTTTTTAGAACTTTCGAAGCTTGCGAACGTTTTCTCATTTTTAAAGCGCAAGAAAAGTGACAACCATCTAACATAGATTATGATAGAGCCTGTTAAGCCCCGCGCGACACCGATTCGGTGTAAAACAATAGAAAATCAATTGTGTCTCATTAGCTGTCCTTGACCAATTAAATCCTTTACCTTTTCGTTGGGCCACTAACTACTGATTGCTTTTCTGAATTTAGGTCCAACTTGGATATATTGGCAGTGTTGAAAGCCATATTTCGGAGTGGTTCTTATTGCCTCGTGTCATGAACTATCCGAGAATATATAGAGTACTTATGCTTTATTGTACACCAAAATTTAACAAAGCTCGTTCACAAAAACATTAATACTCAGGGTACAACAGCGGCCTTATCGCTAATAGCGATGGTTTAAAGATCAGCTAATCTGGAAAGTTATTAAAACTGCCCAGGATTCGCACACAAACTTACATTATTTTCATTACTTGTGTAAGCTCTAACTCAGTGCCAGCTTAGGTGTAAAAAAAATCCCATACAATATTATCCAGACGATATTTCTTAAAGTAATGGAAATGCACACTCACAGCTTGCGATATTTCTTCATAACACGGCCCCTGTTTAATTTGTAAATCGCTTGACGACTGATTAAAAACTCTTCTCTGAAATATTTACGACGGACGAGACGAAGAATTCTCGCCATTTGCCACGCCACTTCAACGAGTAAATTAAAAAAAAACATTCACAGAGATAAATGTGAAAGCGTCTACTCAATTGCGGATTTGAGTTTAGTATGGGAGTTTAAATTAGGGATGTTTATTGAGTGCCAGTTTATAATTATGTAGATTTTTATTTTATTTGACATTTTGGTACATTTTATTATTTATCGCTCATTCGTTTATGTTACACAGTTTCGTTGGAAAATAATAGCTCTCGATCATTTGAAATATATAACGACGCAGGTTAGCATTTACCAAAAGTGCTCATCATACTAATACGATCCCACTAATGGTTCAGCAGCTTCAATATCATCAGGATTGTGCCGGAATACAGCTGTCGCAGCCATCTGGTTAAATTAGCCAGCTAATTGGACGCCTGTCCGTTCATTAAACGCCCGGCATTCAGTTAGCTGAAGGACAACTAGAACTGTGACCAACCACGCCCGAGCCGAAGAGGTAGCAGTAACTGAGCCAGGGCACCCCGATCAAATGGGATTGGTTAGGTTAGAACTGTGACCAACCACGCGCGAGCCGAGCGAGCGAAGCGTGCGGTGCCACGGCAGCGGCCGGCGAGCGCTACTCGTAACGGTTAGACTGTTAACTAAACGGTTAACTAAGCTAGTTGGCTGTGACATAGCAATTCGTTGTGGACGTGGTATGACAGTGGCTCTCCTGACATCATCTTATGCCATCATCAATGCGACGCTCTGCTAGAGTGGCAGTAATCAGTCAGTGTCACTCTTTTCTTATTTTATTTATTTATTTATGTATTTATTATTTTATTAAATCTATCATACTTACTTTTGGTAAGATTCAAATATATCAGTGTAACAATTTGGCATATCTTCATTCGAGACCACATTTTCGACATCAGCCAACCGTTAGACCATAAAAAACACTAAAATCAAAACAACAACCCCACGATCAAATTCCAAAACCATCGACCAAAATGAGTGCTGTAAGATAACGAGCGGTTTGCCCGCAAACAGTCCACTTTACGGGCAAAGCAAATCGGAGGCATTCCCATCAATTTGCCACGGCCCGATATTACGGAGTGACGTGACGGCGCGTCGGATCACGGTAATGACCGGTGACTGTGGCTCCGGGGGGCTATAAATCTGTGGCTGTAAGTGGCTGACTGTAGAGATGGTTGTGGTATCGATTTTGTTGGTCGATTTGAAAATCGATCGATTTCAAGACTATAATGAATCGTTTCTCTTTTGTTTCTACTACATTCGGTTTACCATTGCATATTTTTGTAGGCTAGATTTTTTTTCCCTTCTAAACATCCATGGGTGTGTTGGGCAGCTAGCTTTGCTAACAAGCTTAATCATTCACGATACCGGTCATGGTCAGTGGCTGCTTCCAAGCACCACTTGCGGGCAAGTGCTGTTTCTCGTTCTCCTTCAATCATTTATTCTAATTTGTTTGCCTTCACGTAAAATTAAAGTCTTAAAAATATCCTCTCAACAATAAAGCTCCAAAAGCCAGAACAACATCTCTTAAGATAAACACACTTACACCTACATAAAATCGATCCATTCTTCCCACCTCTATCAAGTTACTCGCGATTAGTCATCTCGCGTCCAACGCTGCGGTTAGAGACTGCACATTATACGCGATAACCATTAGTTAGACTGAAAGGTCTGCCAGGATTGCAGCTGATGATGAAGGGGACTCGCGTTTGTGTGGTCAGTCTTTGGGCCGATGCTTTCGTAACACGGAAAGAGGATTAGTTATTATGTGAAAGGTATTTGCTTAAATCGGTGGTTGAGAATTTACTAAGGCCAAGTTGTTCAGAAGTCCGTCTTGTTATGTTCAATGTAAGATAATAAGAGAAGACCAAGAAATTGAAAAGATAGGACAGGTTTTTGATGTCATACTATAAGAACAGAAACAGTTTGTGGTTTTGGTAAACGGAGCATCGCTTGTAAGTTACCTGCAGCAGGCTTTGGTAGAGGTTGTTCAAATATATGTCGGTAGTTAGGTAACACGCAAGTAACAGCTTGCAAACGACACACAGCTTGTAACAAATTGCCCGCGAAACAAAAACAAATGAAGAACAATAGCCAGAAAACCGAAAAGGGAACTGACAACCGCACTTAGCGCCCTCTAATTCCACACACATTACTTTTAAATTGACGCAACCTAGCGCACAGAATTCAATCACCCCATACGACAAAATTACATACCACTACCATTTCGTCACAATACACTTTTGTTTTCAAAAAGTTTTCAACACAATTACATGGAATTATATAACGTTTCGAGTGTCGGGTTTTAAGTAACGGCTTCACTCGGCGTTTACCTGATTGAGTGACTCGAAAGTGCCTCAAATTACAGGCTGGCAGCCACCGATGTGTTATTATATGTGCCTCCAACATGTTTAACTTAACGAGGAACGTTTTAAGCCTCGTATGAATTCTGAAGACTTATTTTTAAAGGGCTATCGGGTTTCCAATCTTGGGATGGGTAGGGGTTGGTAGTTCTTTGTTTGTAGATAACATGGAGATGCTGTTGCTTCAGTAAGATTATTTGAAAGTAAAATAAGTACGGTAAAGATAGAGATACCTAATAGATAAGTTATAGAAATGTTAATTAAATGTACTAAATCGACATTATAAGCTGCGTACAGTCACGTAATTATTTACATAGAAGTATTTTCTGAAAAATATTATTATCATGGATTAGAAGAAGAGCTACTTGATAAGCTACTGGTGTTGCTGTTAGGAGGGTTCAAATTTTATTTACTACTTAAAATATTTGTACTTGTCTGCCTAACAGGATATCAAAAGCGTAATGCCTTAAATGGACGCAATTAATGAGTGCAATAAACATCTTAATAGCGTATTAAAAGTAAAGTTAATGCCAAATATTTACCATCTTAATGATAGTGCTTGGAGACGAAAAGCGTCCATTTAATCCCACGGAAAATATGACTTGGCACCATAATGCTAAGGCGTATTAATTTTTACGACTCAACATAGCATGACAAATAGTCTAGTCGTGATCATAACAATAAAGTGTGGCAACCTAATTATATTATTACAATGTCAAAATATTTTTACGACCTAACAGACAATAATTCAATGTTCTTTTCAGTGCCAAGGCGTTTGCTGCCAATATGAGGTTTAATATTTATCATGACAGATATATTGTCGAAAACAGATATGAAGAAAAGAAAGCAAAGCAAGATTTTGAAGATGATTATGTTGTTAAATCAATGGGTGCATTTGGACGATGGCAAGCTATAACAGTTACAGTAGTATCCTTAGGTAGACTAATTGCTATGTGGAATACACTTTCAATATTATTCCTTACACCAGCTACAGAATTTATTTGCAAAAAACTTAAAGATACCTATAAAAAAATCAACATGTTACGATGACTGTATGGAATATGAGTTTGTTAAAGATATTTTTGAACAGACTTTAATGTCAGATTTTGGATTGATTTGCGATAGAGCTTGGATGGCGAGTTTAACACAAATGGTTCTCATGTTTCGATTGGCGGTCGGCATTGGTGCTTTTGGATGGATTTCTGACAGGTGAGATAAGCTTGATCTTTAAAATTCATTGCGTTAATGAAAAAATAAGAGCATTTAGCCTTTTTTATAAAGATAATTATATACTTTTGTATTCTTTAGCCTTTATTGACTTATTACGATACCATGTTCAAGTTGTCATTTGTTTTTCTCTTTCAGTTTCGTTTTCAGGTTCGGTCGTAGCAAAGCAATGATTCTATCTGCTTCAATCGACGTCATATTTATGATCAGCACAGCATTCGCTCTAAACTACTGAACTTTAACTGCTCTAAGGTTCTTTGTAGGCCTAGCCAGTGGAGGAATCATGTCAATTACTGCTGTATATACATTGGAGATTGTTGACCACAACATAGAGAACTTGCTGGTACGATGGCATTATTTCCTGATTCTGTAGCCGAAGTTACACTTGCAGCGTTTGCGTATATAGCTTCGACTTGGAGTATCTATCTTGGTGTTGCTATTTTTTTTGCCGGAAACACCGAGATGGTTGATGGCGAATGGTACTGTTGAACTTATGATTAAGGCTGCTAAATTGTGAGTATTGTTTTAAATAAAACATCAAAATTCAGAAGTCATGATTTATCTGGTGATAAATTTTGAATATATGTACTTTTATGAGAACGGATATTGCAAATATTTAAAGCGGTCCAAGTATTTGTATGAAAATAGTGATTCATCAAATAAATCTCGGTCATCACCATCATCTGCCTAGCCTTTTTCCCAAATATGTTGGGGTCGGCTTCCAGTCTTACCGGATACAGCTGAATACCAGTATTTTACATGGAGCGACTGCCTATCTGACCTCCACCACCCAGTAACTGGGTGACACGATACCCCTTGGTAAGACTGGCTGTCAGACTTTCGAGCTTCTGACGACCCGTAACGACTGTAAAAGATCTACAAATGACAGCCGGGACCAACGGCTTAACGTGCTTTCCGAGGCACGGAGGGGTCTTGGTGTGTAAAGATGGTCACCCAACCTAACCAACCAATCGAACCAACCGCAGCAAGCGTAGCTTAACCTGATCGATCGACCCGTGCGGCTGTTATTACTTAGCCACAAGCCCCTCAAAATAAAATAAATAAATAAATCTCAGTGTGGACCTAAATATACTCACCTTGTCCCACGAAGTTAATAATTAACAAGTATTACTAACTTTTCCAGTAATAACCGCAGTACCACTAACATAAAGGATGACGTCGAAAAGAGTCTCCAAGAACTAAAACTAAAACAGAACGAATCACAAAACATGAACTACTTGGACTTATTTAAAACAAAGCGACTGTCTATGGTAACGGTATGGTATGGTCTGTATGTGGTTTGTGACTGGGGCGTGCTATTACGGTATCAGTCAATACAACACGGTGCTTGGATCGAATATATTCATCGTTGTTGGTGTAATTGGAGTTATACAGGTCAGTTGAATTGATTGATGTATGTTTGTCGTCGTAAATGAAGGGGAGGGGTGCGTTTTGCATAAAACAAAATTTATATGTCTTACTTTTCCAAAATCATTTTAACTAGCTCATCAGTTTCGTTTTTTTTTTACTTTTTGATCTTCTTCTTTTATTTTTTTTATATATATTATATTTTGAGTAAAGCAGCTACATTTGTGTATTTAATTAATCATATTTTATGAATACAATAGAAATATTTGGAACTAAAATGACATTTTGATTACGGATGCTAATGTCACCATTAGCAACAGTCATCATGTCGTAGAACTATATCCAACACCAATAAGGAACATGGGTTTTTCTATAAGCTCATCTAGTTCAAAATTAGGAGCTATGTTAGCTCCTTTTGTGGCCAATTTACAGCCACAGTGGATACCATCCTTAATATTTGCAGTACTACCTTTCATTGCTGCGGTAATTTGTCTTTTGTTGCCAGAAACAAAAGGGCGGAAATTGCGTGATACTGTGAATGAATGATAGCGTTAATAGCAGGGGTGGCTATAAATGGGTTCAAAATGTTAATGAGGATGTCAGTGAGTTATTAGAATATACAGCGATGCGAAATGTATTCAAGAATAAGTGTGGAAACTGTATGGAAATGAAGATGTTTGAGAATGTTTTTCTTCTTTAGTTTACGAGGAAATTAAAAGCAGAGTAAGTGGCAAGACATAAGGGAAGTTAACGAAAATATCGAATAGGTTGGCTAAACTATTTTTATTGAAAATTTTACAAATTAATTTAATAGCTTACTCATGTTTACTAGAAATAAGTAGTGACATTTTCATTCGTAAAACCGTCTTTAATCATTAAAACTCACTACACGTAAGTGAAAAGTGACAGGAATATATATTTTCGTTTAAAAAAATTAATCATCAGACCAAATATGACGTAAATAATAATGTGTTTCCGATGGTGAAAATGTTAAGTACGTCCAAAATACATCTTACGTGGACATGATTACATAATCGAGCGGAGCCAAATTGGTCCAAATTACACGTTACACTACCGTGCATATTATATTGGTCATCATTTTAAAAAGATATTCTTTGTTATATTTTTTTTTCTTGTGAATCATCGTTAACTTAAGTATCAAGATTAAGAATTACCGAAATTATTGGTTTTATGTCTGAAATTATGTTGGAAATATAGATTTTAAAGGTAATCGTAATGTCGATCTTAATGATAAGTTTTTATTTTAGTCTTTTGGTACAGTTTGACTTATTCAAATAAGAAACATGTATAATGCAAACAAACTACAAAAGTAATTTTAGTAATTGCCTAAGTACGTAAATATTTCTCTACTAAACGATTTCAATTCGTTGCTGGTATAATTATTTCCAGCTAAACGATCAATTATTCGATCGATCGAATAATTGTATTGCTTTGATATCCCCATAATAACTATTTCATACGAATAAATCGATGAATGTTGTTATCGCGTGCATAACTCACTTTTTGTTCGGAAAACTGGAAAACGCCCTCTGTCGGCGCAACCACGCGTTCAGGTTCACCGAACAACAAGTGGCATAAGAGCGCGATGATCGCTTTTAAATAGGACGTGGTCCTAAGATCACCTACATTTATTAAGTGGACGATGAAGTTGTAAAACTATTTTTTTTATGTACCTAATTGAGATATTGTATCTTTTTAGTAAGTTGACTGCCTCGTTGGTGTCATGTCGATTTCCAGGTTGGGTGAAGAGTTGTTGGGTTTTTCTATTTGGATTTTCTCAGTAACTGCCCGGAGTTTGGAAGTTGGCAGTGGGACAACCCCGTGCCTCGGAGAGCACGTTAAATCGTTGGTCTTGCGTTTGATCTCTCCCTAGTTATATCAGATTGCCTTCCTATCGAAGAGAGTGATGAAAGAAAAAGAAAGAAAGAAAATACGTTTATTTGCGGTAAACATGACGCAAAGAAGGAACACAAATACAAAAAAGAAACAATTTGGGGGAGAATATGCGTCACGTCCACGCAAAACGGCCAACGCTCAGCATAATGCTGCGACCCTATGCGAGACAGAGCCCCAGCGCTGGTTTTCAGCGATAGCCGGCGTTGACGTGATGACGTCAACCGGTGCAGCACACAGTGAGATTGTTATATGAATAACATAAATTCAAATATTTAAAATGGCACCATTCCGTACCGACGAGAACGACGTACGCGCCGCCGGCCTAAATTAATCAATTAATTAATTTATGGAAGAAAGAGTTCACCTGTGTCTGCGCACATACATGTTCACTATAATATTTCCCGCGTAGATGGCTAGACTCCGCTGGTATTGGCAGCCATGGCCGAACTTCAGTCTGGAGAACTATTATTAGTAAGTTCGAAGAACAAAGACACAAAAACATAAACATAAATCATAAACTTAAATTATCATCTCCATTTATTGTAAGCAGGACAGCATTATCAAATCCTATCACTTCAAGAGTCTATAAACAACAAGCAGATAAATGATTTAGCTCAAGCTACTGATAACACTTGCTAAGTGATTTGTATTAACGTTTCAAATAATCTGGGGTCATCGGTATCCGCCCCGACGAGGGATGAGCCATAGATCATGGGGTCGGCTGGGTACTCATAAGGGTGTTATCTGTTTTACTATCCATCTTCTATGGGCTTTAGGTCGCCTCGAAGGATAGTAGAAAGTTGTTTAGAAGCATAACATTAAGTTAAGACATGCACTTTGTAGTCCATAGACACATCATTGTTGTTTTATCATTCGTTTTGTTTTTTTTATTTTGAGTTTTATTCTCTATTACTATTTAAGACCTTTACATGATATTTCATTAGATTATATTTTTACAATAAAAATTATTTGCAATGATGCACTTTGTTATTAACAGAGTACAACAAACTGCACTAAGTACCACCTGTTTCCTTGTTTCTAGCCGTTACCCACACCCACATGAAAAATGTCGGTGTACCATTATTTACAGGAACCCCAAAAACAAATAAAGTGCAAAACATCCTTCTCAAAGTTTTAAAATCACACTTGTTAGGTCGCAAGTTAAAAGGACCAATCATTTCATTGACCGTTGCGTCGGTACTTTGATCCGGGGGTCAGCACTGCTCTCGAGAGGGGGCGGCGCCTTTGACCACAGATATGCTAAATTGAATCGGATTGTATTTGTTTCAGACTGTAATGTGTCACTTAGGTTGGTGTTATGTGATGTTGCCGGTTTAAAAATGTTAAGTTCCGTTTGTTATATGGTTGTATAATAATAATAATAATAATATATTTATTGGAACTAAAAACAGGTTTACAATTTTTTTGTGTTCGTTAACAGCTACGATAGTTTTATAAAAACTGTTGCAGCCATTAGCGCCCACCTCCGAGAGAGGAGACGTCGGCGTTCCAACATTTATAATTTTAGGCAGTAAAATAAAATGAAAAACAGTTATAAAATAACCTAAAGAAAAAATAAGTAAATACGTAAACTTTTAACTACAATATTAATAATTACATTCCATTGTATTCTGTTGATACTTTAATAGTGTTAATAACTTGATATCCAGGGGGGTAACCATCACCTCTTATAGCAGTATTATTATAATATTACTTCACAGTGGGAAAGTGATGGAGCTATACAGGGCTTATAGCTCCATCTCTTTCTCACGCTAAAGTAATATTGAAATAATACTGCTATAAGAGGTGATGGTTACCCCCCTGGACCGCATCCGGAACCCTTAGCATTAATCCATGTTATGTGGTAGTGAGGTAACGGTTGGGACTGTTTCTATTCCTGTTAATCTTAGCTTTCATTTGTTTTTCACCGTGTTCATCAAGGACAAGGTTAGGTTTGCATTCGAAAGATTTTTTTAAATATAAACTTGGTAATACAAAAACTTTTCGGAAGTCGGTGTCTTTGGATATGTACCTATTTAAATTTTTTGCCACCGACTTCCGAAATTAAAGTAATTTTTCACTTAGCAGTGATTTTTTTTGGAAGTCGGTTTGTTATTTTTTTTTTGTAAAAATATTTTTTATTTTTCACTTTTTAGTGGGTTAGTTTGTAATTTATCTAAGTTACGATAGCCTAATATCAACTGCTCATCGCCTTTTATAAAATATTGCTTTTCCCGATGCACGGACGTTGATCGTTGAGGAGTTCTCCTGGTAAGAAACAGGAGAGCTCTACCGTTAGCTCCACTTCACCACATGCGTTATGACAAGCATAAATTGATTAGCGAGCATATTAAAGTATCTAATCGAATCCCAGCCCGTGAAATACTTATTATTAAGTGGTTCCGGTGGCCATCTGTGATCTTCATCATCAGTTCCACTTCACCTAATGGTGCTTTCCGAGAGCAAATGTTACTATAAAAATATTCTTTCCCCTTTCCACTTTCCATTTCCATGTCATCAGATTTTGACTTAGCGACAATGGGACTACTTTCTAACGAAAAAAGCATTTTCAAAATCGGTTCACAATTGACGGAGAAATCAGTGAACATACATTAAAAAAAACATACAAAAATATAACCTTCGTTTTGGAAGTCGGTAAAAAATTCTTCTGTAAGTAATACGCTGATAGCAAGTTTAGAAAGAAGAAAAACAAAAATTTCTTATTCCATTGCAATTTTGATCTTGAAAGTCCAACACGAAAATTACCGTCTCAAATCCCAATCTAAATTGTTCACGAAGTGACGATCTCTGTCGAAGCCTGAGGCAAGTCGGGGTAAAAATACATATCCAAACTGAATAGGATGAAGAACGTGATGCAGTTGCAGCCAGACCTGTAGTTAGTCTGGGATAAGACCTACTATTTCGTTTATTTCATGGTATCTTACTCTCCAAGAGATTTAAGGTAATAGCGATTATATTGTGAGGAGATTTTGTTAGATGAAGTCCATTGATGGCTTAGGAGATTTAGGTATCTTCTTCTCAGATACTTCTCAGTAAAACATTACTAATTCGATTTGAAAGACCCAGTATGGTTCGCACCGTTGTCGCTATCTAATTATTTAAATGGCTGATGGATTGTTCACATTAATCAAGATATGATCACCACTATCCATCTCTATATAAAGATAGCTGGAGTACATAATCAGCCTATAATGTTCCCACTGCTGGGACACAGGCCGCCTCTCTGTGAGTGGGAGTGGGCCGTAATCCGCCACGCGGGCCCAGTGCGGGTTGGTAGATGTCACATGTCTTCAAATTTTTGGTTCCAGGACATGCCGGTTTCCTCACGATGTTTTTCCTTCACCGTTTTGAGAGCAGTGGTGATGTAATAATTTACACAAAGTAAAGCGCCTGTCTGGGTTCGAACTTATGACCCACAACTCGTAAGTCGCGCCCGGTACCAATGGGCCACCACTGCTCACATAGCTGGAGTAAATATTACAAATGACGTAAGAGGTTGCTGATAAATAAATTAGTACTGGTAAAAAAAAATATCTAATTACTACAAGAAGTTATAGAGTTCTATAACTACTCGTAACATCCCGACAATCAACACATCGGCACTCAACATTAAGAACATCACAGTCCTCAATGAACATCAACCGATCCTTTAAGGATCCATCCTCGCAGGGTACGCCACATCTATTATAATGATTGATGGGAGCGACCGCCGGTAGGGGGCGGACGATCACTTTATCTACCATCTTTATAGCATCGGCGGTATCTGTACCCATTGTTTTATCCGTGATTTATGCTACGGAGCGTATGCTATCATATTGTGAATGTTTTTGATTTGCACTCTGTATGGTGTGGACCACCCTATGGTTTTCAGTGGGCGTACGAGAGTATTCGTCATGTCTGGGCAGCTTCTACATTTTTGCTTTCAGAAATTTTCCGTTCTTCTGAAAGATTGGATATATGGACTCACATGAGATTTTGTGTTTTGAAAGATCCTTCATCAAAGATTTAATGCGAACAACTTTTGTTGGATTCTGGAGGACCAACATTTGAAAGTCTTCTACGTGATGCAGCTAAAGTCACTAGTTTAGGCAAAAATATGGAGAGACAATAAAAATGAAGAATTCATGAATAGGAAACTGAATCGAGCAGCTCCTTACATTTTCTACTCAACATTACATATACGTAAACTGTTTGCTTTGTCGAACGTGAACATAATAAACCAAAGAATGTTATCTTCACCAATCTCATTCATAATTTTCATACACGATCGTGGATTATCAACACGTAGTTCCCACAATAAGGTCCCTGGAGCCGCCGCCCGGCCGGTCTAAGATTGGTATCTCTTCCGTTCGTGTGTGGTCTTCATTGAGTATGGTGGTGCCAGGATTAAGGTTGTGCTTCCAGATAATCCTGGAAAATACAAATTTAAGTTTAAGTTAGTCATGGATTTGATTACAATTATATTTTCCCCTAAGTAGAAAAATAATTTACCGGTCTATTGAATTTGGTCCCAAAATATCACTTGCTACATCATTGGAGTCAGCTTCCTATCTGATTTCTTATTTAACTCATGATTCTCCATTGTTTTACTTTTATTGTGTTTCAGAATTGTTCCTACGAACATCACTAGTCCATGTGGTCTTATGTTACAGCCATCTTTTACAATTAGATTGTTGGCTCCAGCATTAACTTCCACAACATCTTGGCAAAGCCTTACAGTCTCGCAAGGTCTTATTTCAAATAGTTAAGTAACGAGAAATACCTACATACTGTGCTGTAGACCTACGTCAATCCATCTGCCGTCAGTCGAATTAAAGCCGTGATCTTCACGTGCCCCTCATAAATCTTCGAATAATGTTTGCAGCCTTACATGACGTAAAGTACTTTAGTCGTTAGCAAGACTTTAATTGTTATGGTCTCAGTTATGATCACGATTTGTGTGTGGTCCTTGAACATCGAAAGAGGCGAATCAGTCCTTATTAGATCTATTGCTATATAGAGGTCAATTGCTTATTGATGTAGCTTGTGTTGAGTAAAGATATCGAGGAACTATATTTTACTGTGCTTCATTTGAGCGTTTTTGGTGAAAGTGCTTTACAAAGTTAAATCTTTAGTGACTGCCTCGTTGGTCTAGTGCTCGCAAGCATTACTGCTGAGCATGAGGTCCTGGGTTCGATTCCCGGGTCGGGCGAAGTGTTATTGGGTTTCTTATTTTTTTTGTATATGGGTTTCGAATTTCTCAGTAGCAGCCCGGAGTCTGATTTGTGCCCGGTTGGTGGCAATAGTCTCGCCCCCTATTACATGGGACTTAAACAAACTGGCGAAATGTGGGTGTATTACAGGTACACCTCTGCCCAACCCTTCGGGGGAACAAGGCGTGATGTTATGTTATGGTATCTTTTAGTGTTAGTAAACTTATCTTATAAGCCACATAAGATCTTGGTTTACTAACACTGAAAGATTTTACTTTGTGATATGAGAGCGAGCAGTAATCTTTTTCTTGGGAACATTAACTTTTGTTTCCAAAGTCAACCATTAAGATGCTGACAACACCTAAACCGCGGTCACTGTCAGATTGCATAGAAAAGAAAGAGAAGCGCGATGACACAACGCTTGTTTATTTGTTGCAAAATATGAAGCAATTAACTATTTACTCAAAATTGAGTTGAGTAATCGAAAATAAAAAACTACCAAGTTCTGAATTCAAATAAGACATTCTTGTTATTAATTAATTAAATACGTAACGTATGTTGATATTTGATACGGATATTTTGGATTAGAACTCAAAGTAAGAGGTTAGTTTAACGTTAGTTTGTATCGAGATTTTTTTTCAAAACGTGTTTTGGTAACAACCAAGTTCTGGGAAATATGTTCAAAATTATATATTTTTTTCCGCTACCACAAACTGTACAGATTTGGCTATTTTTTGTCTTAAGAGAAGCCTATTTTGGTCAATTGGGTCGTGTCAGCGCCTTAAGACTAAGATTTCTTTTTCTTAACTTTATTCCAACATATAATTGAGTTCTAAAAATGCACCGACTACCTAACCCTGTTACAAACTAAAATAAATTGCAATCACGGACCGACATCGCTGTAGGTGACGCAAAAAACATGTACTTAGCATTCACGGAGTTAACCCACGGCCGGTGGTCGACGATTCGTATTCACAACGGGTAACGGATCGTAGGACCGCAATTATAAATTATATGGGCAGTCTTAAAACTACGCTTGTTAATTAGCTAATGTTATTTTGATTGTTATTTTAGGCAGGTAGTGGTGATATTTGGGACATCGGAAACAACCGCTATATATCATTGATTGAAGTCGTGGTATCCTGTTAGTGGCTATAAATTGAATGGATGTATGATGGATATATTGCAAGTTATGTCACGAAAAGTTATTGTTTCTTAGCAGCGGTATCGGTGACGTTGTAACTATTTATGTGATATGTATTTATGTGTATTTTAAGGGTAACCTCTACTTCATAATTAAAGTAATGTATTTTAACCAAATCAATCATTAAAACATAAATCAACAAGGTTTGTATGTAAACTTGAGGAAAAGCAGAAACGATCTGGAAAGGATCTGTCATAGCTATCCTTAACTTTAAGGTCTTGAACACCACCAACTAAAAGTCCAACGGAATTTTCCAATCCTAACAAGGATGCAAGCAATCAATATTCATTGTAACACGGTAAACAGCGAACCAAATCTCTATCGACAACCCACCGGCTGGTCACGGAGGTCTGTCAGTAAAAATTCACAAAACGTAGGCCAGACGAGTTGCCCACTCGATTATTGGGCCCCGAAGACCCGGCCCGAATGGGAACGGCCTGATTATCCGGCCCGTTGAGGAACGTTGTGTAATAGGCCCGTTAGGAGATAGGACTGGGATCTTGTAACAGTTGGTAATAACGATTGTTATCGTCCAGTTTTAATCGGATTGGATCGACGAGTTTGAGTGTTTGAACTGAGTCCGGAGTTAGTTGAGGGAGGTGTGTCAGATAATTTGGTACGTTCGGTATTACATAACGAGGTTCAAGCCTTATTCAAATGCTAAGTTTTCATTTTCCAGTTTGGTACTTTGATATTATTTTTCTTCTTATTTTTGGGATAAAAAAGAGAACACAGGAGAAAACTCTAAGATTTAAAACAACTTTGGCAGTGAAAACTTATCGCTCAACGCGCCTTTTCACTTCCATAAAATAATGATTATCTAAAACACATTTGAAACAATGCATAGTATACACAAATTAAAGTTTTCACGTGGTCAATTTAACTTTACTTACTGCTACTACAGCATGTCGGCAGGGCATGTCGGTGACGCGGCATAAGTTTTCCCCTACCAAAAATCGCTGAACGCGCCTAAAGAACTTTTCATATAAAAAATGTGAGAATTATTTATGGTGACCATATATACCACCATATATACGCTATTGCTGGTCTTACGATAATTAAATATTATTTTCACTATATATGTTTTATCTTAAAATGGTCTAATTATTTTTTTTATGTGTTCAGGGACACTAAACAGCCACAATATGTGTTGGAACAGAGAAAAGATAATACAAAATATTAACAATATTGCAGCCCACTACATTATCCGCATATTATCAAAAGAAAATATGATAATGAGTGCCACTACATAGGTAATAAATAATTACATCATATTAATAATAATTAATTACATCATGCAAAATAGAAATTCTAATTGATTGCTTGGAAACAGAGTAATAATTAACACTAAAAACAAATAAATTATAAAATTAGATAAATAAGATCTACGAAACATATCAATAATTTCTTAAAACAACAAAAATACTCAGCCAACACTTTTATTTCCTTACACCAAAACTAGATGTCGCGTCAATTTGCGTTAAGAGCTCGGCTCCAATATATTTTACAGCGCGTAATGAACGAGCGACGTCGGCGATAAAGATATGTATGTTATGTCCACAATCTTCTGTACTTGAACGCTTTATTACTTCTCAGATCTCTTTGATTTTATTACTTTTAAATGTGCGGTTTGAAGCGAAATTTTACGTCTTTGAATTATGGTTCGGATTCATTCGTGAGATATGCTCGTGTCTCTATGTGTGGAGTTTGTGATGTGTGATGGTGGTCTGGGTTTTATGCTTGATTTGAGTACTTTTGATAAGAAACTTGTGAGATAGTTTTCGATTTTTCGTTGATGTGATTTACAAACATCTATGTCTGTTGCCTGTGCCTTTTGCATAAAGACAACACTACTAAGAAAATTGATTCCAAGATTTTATTTTCTCATTATTCAGTTTGTTAAAATTGTGCGCTTGGCATCGTCGTCTTCAAAACGCAATTAGGAGTTGTTCAAATCGCATTGCATTTAAAATGTCGCGCTCAGTACAAAACTAAATTCCGCAATACTTTACTACAGTGACAATACATTAAATTTAACAATAACTAGCTGAAATTCCTAGACTTCCTCGTTTTGAACTAACACTAAAGCGTACAAGGACAGACAGACACTCATCGTGTCAAACACATTAGTAAACATCCGTAAATTAAAGTTTTAAATGACAATAAAATAAATTAACGTGTTGCGTCCGCACTGACGTGTTTATGTGTGCGATAAAACGCGCCTGCGCCCGCGCCGATCGCGGGGATTTTATTGTTAGCGACCGATTTGATTTTACACACGGAGCGATTGTTTCAGCATTCTCGAATTATTTAGATTTTCCTGGTTACAGCGCGAGTTTAAAGACCTCGTGAGCTATACTATGCATGACTTGGTGTAAAGATAAACTAGTCAACTTTTAGAAATTAGGCACCAATATACCACTGGATATTTAGGCGCGGGTGATAGAGAATGCTAGGTCACGTAATCATTGAATCATCATCATAATCAGCAAGGACTTTTTTCCACCAAACAAAATCTATCAAAATCAAAAGTGATTTATTAAAACTAGGCTGAGAATCAGGACTTTTAGAACGACTCAATTAAATAATACAGTTCCCCATAACCACCCACCATTCACCACTTCCTAGTGCTTTAGCTGAGAAGAAGTGGCGCAACAAACTTCCCAACAGCACAGCTGTCTGTTCAGTTAGAAAAACTTGATTCTATACAATAGTATGCAGAATAATTTACAGTACGCAACACAAAACAATTAAATTATTTTCCATTGTAACTGATCGATTGATGCTCAATATTTCACAATTAGTAAATACTAAGCACATCATCAAGAACATAAAACAACACTAATTTGCTAAGACCAGTCTGCCATTTCGACATCCGCTTGCTTAGCTAGCAGAAGCTATTCGTTGACCTCCAGGATTCTGTATACCCCAGGCTAGGGTGAGTTCCACATTAACTTAGTATTTATACTAGACCCTAAGCCCTGGATAACCAATTTTAATATCTCGCCTATGTAATATCTGACTTCACGGATGTCATGTCTAACCGTGCGGCCGTGGTTATCCAATGCACAGAAGACTGAAATATTTATGTATTGCTTCTCCCTCACTATGAGCTATATAGCGAGCCAGCATCTGCTAAGATCATTGTTTTATTTGCTCACATGTTAAATTATTTAATATCAAAGTTCACCTGTCATTGTGCAGCTGTCTTTTCAAACTATCTCTGCCGTTGCGATGTGTTAAGCTTCCTGCCTTCCCTGCTTCCTACACCGTTCCTTGATTGCCGAAAGGGGAATGTAACTGGGTACATCGCATGCGGCTTGCTACTAATGCACCGCATCTAACATGCGCTCTCTAACGCGCCTTTCAGAATTCTACGTCCAGGCTGAGGGCTGGACACATACACTCTGCACGCTGCTACGAACTGCGCGCTGCACGCTTAGCTAATCTGTGTACTACCGGCGTCCTACGGGCACTTGCTGAGCCTGTGCTGGTAAGCCCCTACGTCTGCCACGTGCTGCCAAGGACGGTACCCTTCATACTCTAAAGTGTGTGCGAGTACTCAGACCACCAACCCTATCTACGACCTAGCTGTGTTACTTCTTATTTAATTATATGTATTTACCTATCCTGCTGGTTTCAATTATCTTCCTACACTACCTAACAGTTAACGGTCTGCGCAGCCTACCTGAAAAGCCCTAATCGTTACACCTCACACATGACAATTTACCAACAAAAATACATCGAAAACTATACTTAAGCAGAAATTTGTCCTTATTTCTGGTGTTAATATTGAGAATATCAATGTTTTTAGTGTATATTTTGCCTAATATATAAGATGTTGACGAAGATTAATTGTGGTGTCACCGTGAGAATACCAATATCTTTAAAAAAATCTCTCAGAGAACTCTGGCACCAAGCTAGTAAATTACTCGAACAGCTCGTTTTTACAGAAAACATATATTATGAATGTCAGCGGCTTTGCCCCACAGCAGAATACAAACTCAGTTCTTGATTAACTTCCAAAGCACGGGGGATTTTCAGTCTCGCCAAGTGTTTACTCTCGGAGATGGAACAATTTTTAAACTAGCGGTGTGAAAAAAGCTGCGGTCATAGTTGGATATTTGTAAAAAAAAACACACCGTCTTCAAAATCAAGAAGCTCAATAATCACCTAGTGTACTCAACTCCAAGTAACTTGACGCCGAATCAACACGAGTAGTCCATAAAACTGCAGTTAAAATCAACGGATTTAACATTGGACATAAACCGAGACATCGGCCGTTTATTGTAACAGGCGTGTTGTATTTATTCGTTAGTTTCCAGTTACAGGTTATGCTGCTGTAGGAATTGTGGGGGATTAGGTGGTTAATTTTCGGTGTTGTGGTTACTTGGAATTGGCGTGGAATCAAAGTCTGAATAAGAAGAAAGAAGTCTAGTTGTGTAAAGAATATTTAACATGGTGTTTTATAAAAACTTGGCGTTCTAAGCATCCCAAAACAGGTCTAAAGGTTATAATAATGTTGTGTTTTATCCAGTCTTGTTGGTTCCAGCACTTAGCCGGTCTCAAAGGACCAATCGTCACCGAGAGGGTTGACGGAAACTTATGTGATGGTTGGCATTTCATCTGAAAGAGTTTTTCCATATTATTTTACAATAATGTTATGTTGCATGTTTTACCAGCAGAAATCTATGTACTACTAAATACACCCAATTTTTTTATACTGACTGTGTCTTTTTTTTTAGGTGGAGCTGTAATCCCAAAAAAAAAATCTGCTTTTCCTACATTTTGATGAGGTATTGCGAACATAAATGTAGGGGACAGCAGTTTTTTTTTTGGGATTGTAGCTTTGGTCCCTTAGTAAAAGTTGTTCATAATGATGAGTACAATCTCCCATTTCCATTTGTCGCATGTTTTCAATGTCACCCTGTATAACAGGGTTTTATTAGTTTGACCACAAATTCACGTGTGTTCCCTTTCTTGTAATTTACCAATTTGTCGCTGGAAGTCATTGACAAATGATTTTTCTTTTAGCTTTATAATAATATACCTCTTGCCGATATTATTGCGTTACATGAATAAATACAGTTTTGCCAGCCCAGACGACCATTCGTCATGTTGACAATACAAAGCGTTCAACTTTTACAATTGTTTCGCAATTTACATTCCCTGTATTATCTATCAACATTAATATCAAATATCTTAAGATATTCTTAAACATGTTAATTTGACATTCAAACATAGTGCGATTCCCGACTATTCCTATGGGAAAACTTGGTAATATAAAGAGCACTCCACACTGGCGCGTCGTCGCCGCGACCGGCCGTATAATTTTCACATTCAATCAAACGTGAAGCCCACTTCTCGCAACGCGGTCTATTCATAGTGCTGCCTGTCTGTTGCAATTTCTGTCGCCTGAAAAGTCTGGCGGTTGCTTTATTTTTATTTTTCAAGGAGTTGTGGGTTTTACGACTCTTTGTTTTAGGAGATGAATAGTAGTTTTAAGTGCTCCAGGTAATGCCGGTGAGTACCTTGGTATTAACAGAGGTGTTAGGACCGTGTACGTGACTTTAAGTGGTCCTTAGCAACGCGAGGCTATTAAAAACGGTAAGAGATAGCAGCTGTATAAAAGCAACATAAATCATAAGTGTTAGTATTATAACGACACTATATTGTTATATGTCTCTGTAGGTAACCCATTTTTTTTAACTAATCCTACGTGCTTTTATTCAGCGAAGCTTAAAGGCTCGTGCCGACTGGCGCGATATCGCGGGCGCGACAGGCAGCGCGACGCGTAGCGGGACACTTTCCTTGAAGTTTTCATAGAAATTGTGCTACTAGTGCCGCGTCGCGCCTGTCTGCGGGAGTCTTTAGTTACAAGAGTTTCTTGAAATAAACACGACATTTCACCAACAACAAAGATCGACCAAATAAAATTAAAAATAAACACGAAACTGGTTCTCAATTTAAACATTTTACTTAGTGACCCGCATCTGTCATCGGATTTCAACCCCGGGTCGACCTGTTGACTGAGTCGTACCATTTTGTGACCTCAACAACTTGTCAGAGTATGCCTCAATGCGATTATGCGTTTTAAACATAAAGTGTTTTTATATAAATATTGGTTTTTGTGAGTGGTGTTCCATATTGTGATACTATGATAAATGTTAATTTCGGTTGGAATATTTCGTCCTTGTGGTAAAAAGATTGGTGTAGGTTAGCCTTTTTCGACTTAAGGCTCCTTCTCGTCGCGTGTCGCGCTTGTTTGTGAGGCCTCTTACAAACAAGCGCGACACAGAGGCACCGCTTGTAGTGCTACACGCGGTGTCTTTGTGTCGCGTCGCGTGTCGCGCCTGTTTGAAGGAGCCTTAAGAGTCTTTAGTACTAATCGATAGCAATATAAATAGGTTTGTTTATTATGACGTTTCAGCAGTTATAACTATTGCATCGTTAATTCTGCTAATGATCTTTTATAATAAACAATGTTTCATGAAGTTAGTAATAATTAGGATGAATGTGTTTTCTTTAAATTCGGTTACAAAATTATTTTGAAAAAAGTTACCCACCAATCCCACCCTACACTATGAATACGGTCTTAAACAGCAGATTAGCTTGCGCGAGCGCACGACGCGTACTTCACATTTATTTCTTTATTTATCCGCGGCCAATAAGGCCTACATTCAAATAGTTCATTAGGCATAGCTGTGACATATTCAGCCCTTTATATGCGAAGCCCGTTTCTTTGGTTTATTTGACTGGCTGTTGATGAAAACGGACGGGACATACGGATGGACAGTTTGACGAGTACACTGAATGTAAATGGGTGAACTTAAAGTTGGTAGGCAGTGGAAAAATACTAAATATTTATTAAACATGTTGTAGGAACTCCGTTACGCTAACTGTCATTGAGATTGATGTAGAAAGTTTTAAAGTGATTGCTATTTTGTGCTAATGTATCGTATTACGTTATATGGGCTCTAAATTGCGTTTTAATAAACAAAACTTAACATGAAAAGAATCTGAAAAAAAAACAGCACAATGTGACGTTTTCCTTAACTACCTACATCCCCATAAAGGAAAACTGTCTAGATTTATCAGATTGGAAACTACATAGGTCTCAATCATCTATGTATTTGTGTGGATTGGTCTTCGAAACGTAGTTATAGAACCTAGATGAGAATGGCACACGAGCGGCATGATCGGCACGGACAGTAGTGAGATTTGTCGGTCTGTGGAAGATGATGGTTAACTTAAAAATTTAATAAAAATACATACACAATATAGAAGTTTTTATAGTCATACTGGAATGTGTCAATGTTTTGTTTTCCTTTTCTTTAACAAAAAACCTCGCTCTCCATACCAATGCCGTAATTGGGCTACATATGCTTCTGATGCTCATATATTGTCACAAACCGCACCTTGAATCCAGATGAAAAAAAAAAGTTTTGTACTTGCAGATTAAGAAATTTGTGTTTCCAAATCTTCAATTTTTGCATACTGAAACTTTTATTTTTTTATATACACTTTGACATTTAATGATTATTCTAAACACAATTACATATTTACTTTATGAAGTTGAATATATTATTATTATTTAAATTATTGTGAATGTGTGGACTATGTGGGTCATATTTTGTTGTGTGTCTTTCTCAGTAAGCTTTAATAGTCTGGCAGCTTGAGTGAAAAAAATATCCTTTCTTTGGTATTGTTCGACGAGTCGTTGAGCTCCTTAAGCTCTGAGTTGAGCTACACGATTACTGAAAAATGCGTGCACTGACTAGACAGGTCCACTCAAATCTGTGTGGTTCTTTCCTCAAAAGGCCATTTCAGACGCAACCTACATGGTTCTCTACACACATCGGCATTGATGAATTTTATGTATAAAATAACATAAATATTTACTTGTAAAGTATTATATTGTTTTCAATTATTGTGAATGTGAAGACTATGTGGGTCATTGTTGATATATTTTTGTTCTCTTTTAGTATTAATCATGGTCTGACAGTTTGAGTAATTTATGCGGCCTGCCCAAATGTTCTTTCTTTGGTATTGTTCGTCGCATCGTTAGGCTCCTTAAATTCTGAGTTTAGCTGCACGGTTACTGACAAATGCGTGCACTGACTGGACAGGTCCACTCAATCTGTATGGTTCGTTCCTCAAAAGGACCATTTTAGACACGAATCTACATGGCCTTCACATGATCTCCGTCTTCATGACCTCTGAGTTTGTTTCAGCCTTTCTCCTCAGAGAAGTCAGATAGGAAACGCCGACATCATCTAGCTATATTTAAAAAATATGTTTGACGTGTAAAAGTGTTTGTATAAACCTACTTACAGAAATAAATACATTTATCATTTAAATCTCCTAGAATGTGTTTGTTGAGTAACTTTAGACCGAGCGTGTCGGGTGGATTCCTTAAAATCTGGAAAAAAGAAGCTTAGGATTCCAAGAAAACATAAAAGAACTCCTTAGTCTAGGGAACAGGTAGAAAAGGCTAGCAAAAACGATTTTCGCTCATCCCTCCAGTCCGTATGTCCCACTAGTTAAGCTGCAAATCACTGCGTGAGGTGGTTATATACGACTGCTTGCAATGGGAACGGAAAAAGATAGCACGTTGCCACAAGATGGCCGGTCCTTCGAGATTGGGACATGTGTTGTAATCATGTAATACATGCCGTGATCATTGTGCTGTGAATGTTGACGTCTGTTTAGTTGTGAAGGTCTTTAAGAAGGGATGTATTGGATGTGTCAGCTGATCGGGTCACTAAGTAGGTTGAGGTGAAGAAATGCTTTTACTGGTGAAATGGTTACAGGGTTATAAATGGTTGTAAAGGTAGACGGAAGCCTGAAATTTTTACAGTCGATATAACATTGACACTGAGACGATTATCACCCTGTTGTTGAGTTAGCCTTAATGATTATCTCATCATTTAAAAAAATACGATATGCTGAAATTTAGTCATTCTTATTTTGGGTTTATGCAAAAGGGAAATATTGATAGCACTACTCGAAATTTTGATTTTGACGACCAATTGTCGTTCTACGAATAGAGTTTCAAAATCAAACAGCTTGTACCTATATAGCATTTACTGAGCGGACCACACTGCAGAAGACCGTATAGCTTGGAGACGCGTCGTCGGACCACATGGTCTTGATTCTTAATTCTATGTGGCATTAAGGAAACGACGAAGAAGCGAGTTTACATAAACATATATGACTTATGATGAGTTTTTCACACGACACGAGGCTTAATATTTTTTTCGCACTTAAAAATAGCGACTGCGTATTAAGGTAAAAAAACAAAGAAACATCAATCCTTCAATCTATAGTGATGGAACATTACAGTCATCGATGACGATCACAATAACTTTAAACGATGTTTATGATACTATAACCCCTCTTATTATTCTGGTCATGAGCAGACGTATGGAGTTATTGCTCAGTGCTTTGTAATTTGTATGTACTTTGATGGTGTTGTGAGAATATGTATTGTATTGTTGAGTTACGAATTGATTTGTGCATTTATTCGATAATCTGCATAAGTATTGGTCTGGAAGTTTTCGTTTCCGGCCATGATTTTGTATGAGAATGTCGTGTCTGGCAGTTTTAAGTTTCGGCTATGAGTCAGGTGCGATTAAATTCAATAGTATACACAATAGTGCATTGAATTCACAAAAAACCTTGCTTTCTATACCAATGTTATATGCGTGGGGCTACAGATGCTTTTGAAGCATATTTTGTCCCGAACCTCGCTTTTGGTCTTATGAGCCCAAATGAAAAAGAAAAATAGGACAAGACATTTTTTTAAAACACTCGGGATACCAATGTCAATGGTGATCTAATTGTGTGATCTAGATGTGTTTGTTTTATACGATAAAACAAACACATCTTTACAATTACACACACAACAAATAGGAAAGCTTTATACAAAACCCAATTTACTTGTAAATAATACGTCGGCAATAAGTTCAGTACTGAGTCTATCACTCAAGCCGTAGTGATGGGCACCGGCGTTAAAAATAATGTCGATAAATCGCGCCGAAGATCAAAGCACGAACAAATCGGTTGGGCGCGCCAGTGGGGAGGAGCGAATGAGGTTGCGTGGATGCGGTATATTGTGTTTGTTGATATTTAATAGGGTATTAGTAAATCATACGTTTTGTTTCATTAACTATAATTTTCTGACAAACTTTTAACCTGTTAAGCCCCGCGCGACACCGATTCGGAGTCAAACAATAGAAAATCAATTGTGTCTCATTAGCTGTCCTTGACCAATTAATAGAGAACAGATACATAATTGGTTTGTTGACTATTTCGTGTTATTCGGATCATAACTTTTTGTTATTTTTTATTGGATAATGTTTTCACCTAGTAGAAGATTTATGGTTTTAAATTTTTGAAAACCAAATAATGAATATTCTGTCTTTAGGAACGAACAAAATGAATGCAACTTTTTCATTGAATACCTACCAAAAATAAAACAAAATACATATAAGTCATTTAAAAAAAATCTGTTAAATCTGACAGTAATATCTATTATTTGAGTTGTAATATTACAACATTCAGAATATCACACAATTTTGATTTAGTACCGAGACAATGACTCCTCCACTAACCACAAAAAAGGACCATCTAACCACAAATCATCAATATGAATGAAGCATTATAAAATTAAAAAAACAAAAAAATACGTACCGGTAACAAAACAAAATTGATTTCCACAAAATAATTCAGCACTTCCACAGTTTCCCACGTCCATGGTACCGTGTGATTTACTCAGTGCGAGCGGGCGCGGGGAGGGCGCGGGTGCGCGGGGCTCGGGGCGCACTCGACTAATAAAAAACACCCCGACGCCCTCGTGACTGATGCGACAATTAATTGAATCCCATTTCTCTGCGTCTTTCAAGCCGTCAGGGCTGGTTCTGGTTAAAAAAATTGGGATTTGTTTGGCTGTGCAGGAAGTTTTTTAGGTAGTTTCGAAGATTTTGTAAATTACTAGAAGTTTGGAGTTAGCAATCTTCTGAACTCGTTCTGCTAGCCCAGTCTACGTGGCCTTTAAAATATATTTATTATAAAAAAAGTTTATCTTTGTCTATAGCAACCCACTTTATCATAGTAGCTAAATCCCAAATTGCCAAAATGTTACTATTTAACCTGAAACAAACTGAAAAGACCAATTGTACTAAATGACCAATATAAAAAAAAATACTTAAGAGATATAATTAAGCGTTACTGTTCAAATGTCCTGTTACAAGCTTATGTATATTTCTATACCGAAGCAAAGAGCACTCCAAAACAAAATGCCGCGCCATATTTCATCCATTTCAGTTGACATTCTAAGGCAAAAACCGCAATAGCAAGTGCATAACTTGTGCAACTGCGCGGTCGTCCGTTCAGCACTTTTGTCTATCTGTCAGCTGTCAGTCTGGTTGTCTGCCTGTCAGTTAAGAGGTCAGACGTCGCGACAGACTGTTTCTTTTATTAACTTAAGTGAAATTGTAAATGCTCTGTATTTGGTTTGCGAAGCGAGAATGTTATTGTTTTTATGTCTACTTGTCAAGGATAGTTGAAATTGGATTGACAGCTTTTGCAGTCGCCAAGTGACACGCATATTAATGAAGTTTATTTCTGCTTGAAGTCTGAAGGCTGCGTGTTCTGGTCTGGACTTCTTAGTTAAGTATTTTGTACTCAATATTAATATGAACTTTTATCTTGCGTCAATTGTGTGACAAGGTTGTCATTTGCAGGTAAAGCGACCTTTTAATTATGACAATTATTTGCATTTATAATTAGTTTACCAATCGATTTCACCTGTTGAAGAACCTTATTCAAATATTCTCATTAGTGTTTCATTATACTTTTTATTAATTTGAAGAGCTTCGTAAAGGTTGTTTATAGTTACATGCCTTTGCGAATGGCTTCAGAAATCTAAAAATACTGCTAACAAAAGCTCATAAAATAAGTTCCTTCGATCTGAGCCAGCCCTGAAAGGCGCTAGAAGCAGACATCAGCGGAGCAGGCGGCTATTAAACAAGACTAATTGAGCGATAAATTCACGAGACGAGAGGCCGATATAAAAACGAACGAGAAACGAGAAAAATCTTAGATGAGAGAATATTGAAAGCGGTCCACGCGAAATTGATTACTGTCAATTAGGGACACGTCGGTGTCTGCGCCAGATGCTAACTCGATTCTATTAGGAGCTCCTTTGATCGCTGTTTGTTTTCCCTGTTGTTCGATGCGTGTTGTGATAGTTGAGTTGTTGCTGGAGATTTCATTGTGATTTCTTGGGAGAGCGTAGTTTGAGCCAGGAGTTTAGCTCTCAATAATTATCTTGGTTAGAATCACGACGCTAGGACTTCAGTTATATTATTGGATATTTACCTCTTTTGTTTGGTGAATCTTGTGATGTTGAAGTTTGGAGATTTTTTTTAAAATCTCTGTGTTCGAAGCCGAGCATGGTTAAAGACAGGTAGTTCGCAAATCTAATTGTCGAGAATCACGAAATTGTGACAATCGCAAAGACATCGATGTTTCGTTGTGTGTTTATCTCCTACAGTGGCGGCATTGTTTGATGACTTGTGAAGTTTGCAGGCTTTTATGAATTTCCCTTAATATTTACTGCTAAGTGTGTCGGCAACAGATACCTACTATATTGTTGTACGGGCCGCAATAATAACAAGCCGCTGAAACTGTAACTTATCAAATGGATAAGTTGCATTTTTATAATATTCAAGCTGTCCGTAACAACAGGCGCCGCATACAGCCATACAGTGCCGCGCTGGTTTAGGTAGATTTGAGACAGGAGTAGCTCTCCAAAATTTGGTACACTTTGGTAATACCTAACCATAGTCAACAGCCTTGACTTGGTTATTCGGCCCATCAATGTCTGCGCCATATTCTGTTAAAAGGTTGCCGTCGAGCAGTATTTGTTTATCTCAGCTTCGATGTGTTTCTGGATATTTGATGTCTTTGTCCGAAAACAACGAGTTGCTCTATAAAATTCTATCTTGTCCGTAGGCACCAAGCTTATACTTGTCGAATGTCAATGAAGGGCATCGGCATCTCTGCCAGATGTTAACCTGATTCCATTAAGAGTGTTTCTTTGATCTGGTTTTGTTTACCGTTCTTGTTCAATGTGCTGTGAGCGTCTAAAGTTTTTGAATTGTTGACGAGGATAAAGATTTTATTCTAGGTTTTGACTCCAAGAGTATTTTCTTAACTGCTGGGGTCGCGGGAAGGGTTACCGAGGCCCCTGGCAATACAGGAAACGGAAGGAATACGGATGGGTTTTAGTCAGTAAGAGTCTGACACATCCTCCCAGCTCCGGCCAAAGCGGGAGAAGTTATTTGATGATATCCCAACCCAAAAAAAAAGAGTATTCATAAAGCTACTGAAATTAGACATACACTACATTTTCTTATACATTTTTCTTAAAACTTATAGGCTCACAACAAATATAAATATTATGATAATTTTTAATTTATGTAAACTCATTAACCCAAACTTCTTAAACCAAACATCACACGTTCCCACCACACCATGCAACACGTGAAAAATATGAGCCCATCCCCAAAATTTATAGCACCACTAACGCAGCATCTAATTCCCTCGACACACATTAAAATATCCGTTGCAACCGCCTTATTACACACGACAGTGACTTATTTCCATGAATAATAACACACTTTCATCCTTACAGAACGTATTATATGGATCATTATACACAGAGACGTTCGCGAAGCCGCAACAATGGCTTTTCAACCTCATTTTTGAATGAACATGACTGATTGCCCGCTGCTTCGAACAAAAGCCGCTAACATAAACATTCTACACGATAATTTGTCTGCGTTGTCAAATGAATGACGCTGCTAGTTTCACCCCCCACATTCATTACTGCTTCCACATCACCTACTTAAATAAAACGACACACATATGCGGCAATGTAACGTTAACACATCGATGAGGCCGCGCGTTTTTAGTTCGTAAAAAACCGTAGTGATGGGGCGCATGTGTCCGGGAGTCATGTCGATTAACAAAGTTTACAAGATGAAAGCCGTTGAGCTGTTAGTCGCGATGCGTTCCAGAAATAAAAAGCAGCTTTAAACTCGGCTGGGGATACTTACACCGTGTAGTGTCGCCACGTTTTAATGGAAGGACAAAGTCATGTGAACGTCTGAAGATTGTGTTCCGCATTCTTTGAAATAGTGTGATTGTACTGCATTTTGCAAATGACTTTGTTTTGTTACAGATGCATTAGCATATGCTATCCGAAAACATGGTATAGCAACGTTAGGTACAGTACATTCAAACATCATAATTTAAGCATGAAAAATACTGGGGCATAAAATATGAAACTTTTCGAGTTTTTATATCCGACTCTATAAAACTTGAATACCTAATCCTTCTGTAATAAACATAAACTGGCCAATTTTTAATTAAACAAAAACCACTCGTCTAAATTTATGACATATAATAAAAAAGAGAACTCCCTAACTGCCTATCACCGACGAAATATGCCTACAACTGTTATAAAACGCATTGTATAAACGACAGCAATAATTGTCGCCCTACACGGCCGCATGAAATATACTGCGTGCAACTAATAGGTGGGACGGGCGTTAAGGAGCGCATAAATTAGCTGATGTTGTGACGGCCGCGACGGCTGGCCATCTGTTTGTCGATATGTCACGGCACAACACTACGCATTCATATAGAGATGTTTATTTCACAACGCAGAATTATGTGACTTATATTTTTTATGATTTTTTGTTTTTTGTACAACAGGCACCTGTTGTTGTCGGCGAATTTAATATATTGTTGCTGAAATTTTTAACGTAACTCCATATTTTATCCAGAATTAGGTAATGGGATGGTGGGATGTGTCTTTTAACTTGTCATGAGTAATAAATTAGTTTGAATTATGACTTAAATTAGAATTCACAGAAGTGAGAGCTTATGAGAACTATGATTAATGAATTGTAGCAGTATCAAAATTAAGCTTATAACAATTTGTGACGGGGCTTTTCATATAGAAGTAGTCACATTAATGTGTAATATTGAATGTTATATTTTTGAGAGCAGTGGTGGCCCAGTGGTAACGTCCGTGACTTACGAGTTGTAAGTCGTAGGTTCGAACCCTAACAGGCGCTTTACTTTGTGTAAATTATTTCATCACCACTGCCCTCAAAATGGTGAAGGAAAACATCGTGAGAAACACAGCATATCCTAGAACCAAAAATTCAAAGACTTCTACCAATCCGCGCTGGGCCCGCATAACGGCCTACTCCCTCTCACCGAGAGGAGGCCTGTGTCCTGTGGCAGTGGGAACATTATAGGCTAATTATGTATGTTTTATTTATTTTTTAGTTATGTAGCGTTGGCATTCTTGGACATATAGAAGTATTTTGTCGAAAAACACTACTCATAGGTACAATGAGATAATGTAGAAAAGTTATTCAGAAAATCCACCACATTTGCTCACCAACTAACTACAAAGAATTACAACAATAGTTTGTTACAGTTCACCACATAAAAATCTCAAGAATGTCTTTTTTCTGGTTGGCACAATAAAATAAAATGAAAAAGTCGTGCGCACAGCTTTATATGATATCCTAATCTCATAAGTAAGTATTATTTCTGATCTCGGGGCCCCCATGCGATGATGGTCGGCGACATTTGCTTTCGTTTTTTCAGCTTCTTAATTGCTATACACATTTTAACGTCGGCGAGGGCGAGGTTAGATGTCATGTTGATGGTTCGGATAAGATAATAACTTGAGAGGAAATAACTATGGGAAGGGAAAGTGAAAAATGGAATGGAAATGGTGTGAATAATGTCGTTGAGGTATCTGATAAGGTTTAAAACGGGGTAGCTGAAGAGAACGGTTTCGTAATGGAAGATGCAAGTAGCAATTTCTCACAAGATGTTTTTACTTACAATTGCAATGCCTTTCAATTTGACATTTCGACAACATTCATTGTGTTATTTACGTCGTTGAGCAGCCTAATTTTTCAAAAATGTTAAGCAATTGATTAGGCATTTCCTTTAAGACGCTGACAACACCTAAACCGCGGGCACTGTCAGATTGCATAGAAAAGAAAGAGAAGCGCGAAAACCCAACGCTTGGAATTTATTACAAAATATGAAGCAAATATCTATTTACTCAAAATTTAGTTGAGTAATCGAAAATAAAAAACAACCAAGTTCTGCATTTAAGTAAGACGTTCTTGTTATTAATTAAATACGTAACGTATGTTGATATTTAATAGAGATATTTTGGATTTGAACTCCAGGTAAGAGGTTAGTTTAACATTAGTTTGTATCGAGATTTTTTTTCAAAACGTGTTTTGGTAACAACCAAGTTCTGGGAAATATGTTCAAAATTAACATATATTTTTTCCGCTACCACAAACTATACAGTTTTGGCAATTTTTTTTCTTAAGAGAAGCCTATTTTGGTCAATTGGGTCTTGTCAGCGCCTTAAAGACCTTCAGCAGGCTTAGCATGACGCTTTCTATTTCTACGAAGAATAGACATAGCTCTTTCTATACAAAGTGACGTATCATTTCTCCATTTTTGACATCGCACCGTAGAAATCCTTCTGCACTCTGTCATTTTGTCTTTCGTTTCTAACGATCTTTGTCTAGGTCCTTTTTTATGTAGACTATTTCAGAAGATTTTTTTATCCCAAACTGTCAAAATCACACTGACAACTGACAGTTGTCTAAGGCAGTGAAGACAATTTGCTATTTTCTACTCGACGGCCACAAGGCAAGCGGTTATCTACAAAATCATGATTTTACAGGAGAGCCTTTTGAACGCACAACTGTGCTAATTAATAGAAGAACCAGGTTATCTTCTCCTATTTTACATAATTTAGTTAATAAGGCAGTACCAAGGAAATGGTGTAGGCCAATATTACTATAATATTTTTTTGTTTCAAAATACGGTACTTTGACACTTTGAGAAAAATTGTTGTAGTTGTCTTTATGTACGTGACTTAATATCAGTAAAAATTGAGAATCAAACGGAAAACAAATCCTATGACAAAAAAAAGAATTCTGAGTCGAGAGAATTATGGAAAAGAGTGAATTTCGTAAAAAGTGCAATTGATTCTATCTACTATGCTGTCGTCGTACTTTCTACACGGAACGTCATTTTTGTCTATTCTTCCGCAGACAAAACGGTGCTCGTGCTAAGCCGTGATTTTGAAAGAAAGTGTTTTACGCAATTGGGATGCAGAACATCGTTAGTTTGATAAGATATCTAAAGGTATAAGATAGCCTCAATAGGAATCCTCAGTTTAATGACCTGAAATCGCCAACAAGCTGTAAGCAAACGTGGTGCTGAATTTGTAATACTGTTTAAGAAGATTTCAGGTACAGGATTTACAGGCCGTATCAAAATAGGATGGAAACCGATCAAGATCGATAATACCCAGCACTTAATTCAATATAGGTACATATTCTGGCCGGTTCAACGTAAATAAGTACCACGACAATAAACGAAGATTTAAAATGGCGTGTGAGACATCAACCCAAAATAACGGTTATTAACAAAAACAGTTATTTAACGCTTTTCACGAATAAGATACTAATTGAGGATGACACAAATTGAAATTGATTATATTCGCACGTCGAAAGAATTACAGATCGACGTATACACACATTTACTAATTGCTATCATCTGTTAAACCCATCAAAAGTATATTTGGATCACTTAAATTCATCGGATGAATAGTTTAGTGTATTTTCATCTCGCATTTGCGCAGTTATAAAATGGTTGTGAATCGATAAGTGGTATTTTACTGCGCACACATTAGCTGGTTTGCCAAGATTGTCGTTAGTGTGTAAGAGATCTTATGTGGTTCAGAGAATGTCAAACTGTGGCTTTTCGGTTGCGTTGGGTTGGACTTTCCAAGGCAAGATTATTTATCTTGACCGTAGTCAAGGTAATTGTTTTCGCATAAGATAAAATAATTGCAACTTTAGATCATCATTTGAATGTCTAGTTTATGCATGCTGCATATTAAATCTGGATGGATTTTTTCTAAAAGCTTTTTAATTTTAAGTTAATAGTTTATATAACTCACATTCGCTCGCTCGCTTTTTTATTATAGTTTATAGCTCAAGGCCTTGAGTATCCTGTGAAGTAAGAACTGAATGAAAACTGAGTATTTACTTTGAGCACCTTTTGGTTCAATTGAAATATGTAGAACGGTAATAAAAAACAAAACAATTGAGCATCGTTGTTCTTATCATTGTTTTTTTTTACTGTTCCTAACAAAACAGTAGCAACGGATAATGGACATATTGAAAAATTGTCTTATGGTTGTAAACCAGTTAATTTACTGCGTGTTCAACTAAAAATAAAAGTGTTGGCCACATCTAATAGCACACACGTGTGGCACACTGTATTATTGTCAAGTTATTTAAGAAATAGTGTATTAATACTCTTATTAACAATTTGTTACATATTTTAGAGTTTCGGATTGTTTATTTTGAATGTAAGGAGTCGTAAATTATGTTTTTACTGCGTGTTGGCGTCAAATGGAGCGTGTAGTGGGGTGATGTCTTATTTTATGGGCGAAGTGTGGTGCTCGTATTGTGTGTCTGTCTGTGAGTGAGAGAAATGGTCTTTAGAATTTCTTTTGGGAGGTCTCGAGTAAGAGACAGCTTTCAATCCTGGGTTGCTTTTTATAATGGGCGTTATTGGACTAACTAAACAATAACTTACATAATAGATAATCAGCCTATAATGTTTCCAATGTTGGGACACAGGTCTCCTCTCTGTGAGAAGGAGTGGGCCGTAATCCACCACGCGGGCTCAGTGCGGGTTGGTAGCTGTCATATGTATTTGAATTTATGGTTCTAGGACCTGCCGGTTTCCTCACGATGTTTTCCTTCACCGTTTTGAGAGCACTGGTGATGAAATAATTTACACAAAGTAAAGCACCTGTCCGGGTTCGAACCTACGACCTACAACTCGTAAGTCGCGGCTGTTATCACTGGGCTACCACTGCTCTCAATAACTTATTCAAAGCGAAATGAATGTTAGTATTCATTATTGTTCAAAAGCCAACAAATCTAACTCTTATTACTTTTGCGTCTTAGAAAGCACATTCAATTTTGTATCTTGAATTGGAATTCTGATAGGTAACAAGCAATCGATATTGTAATCCACAACACTATCAAAGCCCCTCCACCAAAAATAAACGAAAACCGTTCCACAATTAGCTCACAACAAATCACCAATCCATTAACAATGTGGAAGACTAGACAAACGGCTTGTCGGCAATGAGGTAACAATTATCCCTGTTTCGTCCCGATCCCGGGATCCCGCCACATCCGGGCACGACCCGTGATATCCCAGGGGACGGTATCGAGCCATAGTCGCCCTATTCGATCGATATTTCACTGGTTTGTGAAAAATGTGCAGTCGCTCATGCTTTTGATATTCGATGTCGTCGGTGTTTTTTTTATTGTTGTAGTTGATTTTTGTGCTGAAATATTGGACGCATAGTTTGCAGTTTTGTCTTTTGGTTATTCAACCTGTGCAATTCCACAGCTGGCTATAAAAGAGGACTTGACATTTGCCTTTGTTCCTTTCAGTTACACCTAGGTAAGTACATACATATATTGCTACCAATTATGTGTTGACTGTACCATAGTTTTGTCTGTAGAACCTTCAAATTGTGTCGTAAAACTTTAACTGATAGATTTTTTGCAGTGGTAAAGTAGGTAGAGTATTTTTCACGCATTGACGCCTAGGTAGGTAAGTACCTATTTTTAATCCACACTCTTTCTAAAGGTAATAAAAATGACACCACGATGATACACATCAAAAATAACCAGACCACATTTCGATTTCACTAATTCACATGCCCCACTTACGTCACTGACACATTAAACAGAAATGGTCAACATAAAGCCCAACATATTTAGACACGTGCCAAAATTTGGAACTAACGCCAAAACTTACAAAATTTTGACAGTTGTCTTAGCAAGCAGCGCCACCCACAAATGTCAAGATTTACTGGTTGGTCCGCATGCGTCGCGGCTCGTAGGAGTGACACTGCGCAGTCCACATCATGGCTGACAGTCATCGTTGTCAATTTAAATGAAACAGTAAACGCTGACAGCCGACAGTCGAGGAGTCAACAAAAAATAATTAATGGCCCGACTAATGAATATAAGTACGGTTGGCAGCGCAAGTTTCGTGGCGCTCGCTGGTTAGGGTAAGTATTTTTTGGTGGGTACGTCTTCCTTTGATGTTCTTATTTTAAATAGAGGTTATTTTAAGTGAGTTATTGACTAAGAGAGCAGTGGTGGCCTAGTGGTTTCGTAGGGGTTGTAGGTTGAAACCCAGACAGGCGCTTTACTTTGTGTAAATTATTTCGTCACCACTGCTCTCAAAACGGTGAAGGTAAACATCGTGAGGAATCCGGCTGTCCTAAACCAAAAAATTCGAAGTCATGTGACATCTACCAACCCGCACTGGGCCCGCGTGGTGGATTACGGCCCACTCCCTCTTACAGAGAGGAGGTCTCCTCTCACGAAGGAGTTGTATGGTATTGATTAACTGATCTGTTAAAACGTAGGTAACCGAATCCATGGTATTTGAAACATTTTGAAATATACCAAATCGTAAACACTTCACAGGCGTTGTTAACTTATTTTTAAATTAAAATTATCGTTTAACCATCTTCCGATTACATAAAATAATACTAGAAGGACCAAGTTCAGGTAAGGTCAAATCGAAAAGGTCAAGTTACCTTTTAAAACTATTAACGGTACTTTGACCCTTAAATAATTCTTTACCAACTGAAAAAATGAATAACATTATACTCGTAAAACTAAAATTAAAACAAAGTAAACAGATATAAACGTTTGTACAGACCGTACCGCACTCCCCCGGGTGGAGTTAAACTTGATTTATTCACCTCATTTCCGCTCCTTGTGGTTGTTAGTCTGCCGGCCGAATTAACCGACGATTCATATGACCTTACAAATGTTCATATAATAATGTGCCTGTTTATTGACAACTGAATTTGTACTGAAAATGTATGGGTAGTGTTGAAGGATGTTTGATGTGTGATGTCAACAGTGGGTTGGCTGGTGTTCCCTGCTGTAGTATACTCGTAGGTAGGACTTTTGGAAGCTTTAAGTTTTAATAGTATACAATTCCCAAGTTCATAAATGTCATTACAGTTTAGCTGAATACATGCATAAATAAACTCACGCCTTCTTCCCGTGGCGGTAGGCAGAAACAATAGAACGCCACCTGCTACGTATCTTTACATATTCCATACCTGGTCATACATGCCGGTTGCGAGTATATACATAATTAGCCTATAATGTTCCCAATGTTGGGATACAGGCCTCATCTCTGTGAGAGGGAGTGGGCCGTAATCCACCACGCGTACCCAGTGCGGGTTGGTAGATGTCACATGTCTTCGATTTTTTGGTTCTAGGACATGCCGGTTTCGTCACGATGTTTTCCTTCACCGTTTTGAGAGCAGTGGTGACGAAATAATTTACACAAAGTAAAGCGCATGTCTGGGTTCGAAACTACGATTTACAGCTCGTAACACGCGCAAAAAAAAATATATATGCTGAATAAATCTGCAAATATGTGAGACCATCTGTAATGTTTTCATGCGGTAAATTAGGATATACTCGGCCTTAAAGCAAAACTGATATTGTACAATAACATTACTTTGAATCAACGCTTCGAAACTACGGTTTACTTTCATGAATCTAGTCTGTTTCTCGATGGTTTAGAATAGTTTTGATCACACTCTTCTATAAAAATATATATTCTTTCTCGAGCCACACCAAAACTTCAGCACATAAGAACTGCCCATCCAGGATATCTGAAAGTACTTTCAAGGCATCAAAAGATACCTAAAACATAATAAAAAAGTATAACAAAACTTAAAGAGAGTGTTAAATGTTTTTGCGGCGACTCCTCATCCCGCGGGTCGAGTTAACCCTAATTTATCCGCCTCGGTTTCCGTTCCTTGCGGCTGTGGATCGACGGCGGAATTAAACAGGTTCACGCGTTACACTATCACAGATGAGTGGATTTGTGGCTGGATTTTGGATTAGATATTATAATTGAAAATAATTTAAATTATCGACCAGTATCTATTGATGAGAGTATTATAAAACTGAATGATAGGACTTATTATTTAAGATGGTATGGTAAGGTTTTAAAGTACTTATGCAGAGGCCTTAACTACCTCAATAAGCTTGTAAAAAAGGCAGGGTGGCTAAAATCCCGGGTCGACGGCGCGTTGTATTTCACGCGCGCCTCAAAGAGATGTCAGCACAAGTGTAGAGGTCCACTAGGGCCAACGCCTGCCGGGGTCGCGGGAAGGTACCAAAGGGTTACCGAGGCCCCTGGCAACACAGGCAACTGAAGGAATACGGGTTGGTTTTAGTCAGTAAGAGTCTGACACACCCTCCCGCTCCGCCCAGAGCGGGAGAAGTTATTTGATAATTTCCCAATCAAAAAAAAAAGGGAAGTTCCAAGGACTATGGTAAGTTGAATTTGCCAGTCAAGCCAAACAAAACGATTTATCTTTATGATTAATAAGTATACTTATCATGTAAAGAAAAATGCAGTGGCACCTAAATTCGAATAATTAATTCACTAGACATGTGCTAGCTGTTACTTTGTGTAATAAAATGGTCATATTTATTGTAATGATGTTCGTTTAGTGTAATCGATTTATATAAGTGTAAAATAAATGTATTATAATAAGTCTAGAATACAATAAATACATTAAATATGACCATTTTAATACATAACGTGTCAGCTAGTACATGTCAAATTACTCCAGTGAATGAATAATTCGAATTTAAGTAAATTCAAGTAATCGATAAAAAAGTTGATAACAAATTCATAACTGGCAACAGAAGCTAAGGTAACGCTTCTTCTATTTAATCAACCTAACATCTACTTACCGACCAACAACACAATAATTAATATGCATAATAAAATTATAACACAAAAACACTTTTCATGTCCTCATAAAACGACTCACGATAGGGGAAAGAATTACCACATTAACACGCAAAAAAGTACACGAAAACACGACACCATAATATGTCTATCTATGGCATTTTTTGCACGTTTCCTCCATAAAATGCCCATAAAATGCCCATAAAATGACACTTTGGACAAACATTGACTGTGCGTGCGCAAGAGCATCGCAGCATGAAATTTATTACTTCCTCAAGCAAAGGAAGACTCCACTTAAGTTTGAAGGCACTTGGCTTTTAAACCAGTTTTTAGTCGTTGTGTTTAATTTGCATTGCAATTTAAAGTTAAGCTTTTAAATGCCCTGATGATTTAATCTTAGATTCGAGATGGGTAAATAGCGAAACGCTTTCCTGGTTTACATTTTTTTTTGTACCCGTATACGTCAGGATAATCTGTTATTCTTTAGATATCTCAAGATTATCACAAAATTCATAAAACATTCACGAATCAAATACTTAGAATCGTCATAAATAAATTATAAAGTTCTTTATAAATGATGTTTTCAAAAGTTATTATGGCTAGCTTTTATTTGTTGAACTAAGTTTAACGCCATATTTACCGACCACAATCCCCCAAATTCCACATAAAATTCAAAGTCAAACTTGGGCTTGTCAAAACAACGAGTTAACACCCAAAACCGTCGCATCCTGAACCCGCTAACAAGCAACAAACGGCCTGAACAAACACCTAACTGAAATATCGCATCGGTCCCTCTAACTACCGCACAAATTGCGCCTTTGTACGCAAAACTAACACCGCAGCACCAACATACAATACCCCTAGCCATGGAAATATCGCTTTTACTGCTTCCACTCAAAGTACCACTAGACTGCATTCGTGTGGTAAGGTGTCTTCTAATGTTGGTAATCCAGAGGAAGCTAAGATTCATCACGTATCACTCATGTTTGTCTTGTATCAAGCTTTCAAAGCTCGTAAATATGGCGTAATCTTTTAATGTTTTCAACATGGATGCAGAATGGCAATAGCAGGATGCAAGAAGGATGGTGTTTAGTTTGATAGGGTCAAGTTTTCTGGGCTTCCTTGTGGCTTTCCTAGAATTGGTTTCAAAGTGTAACATGTTTTCAAAACCAAACCAATTGGACCCAAGAAAGTACCTTGTAGCACTCTTTAATGGAACTTCACGTTTTTCAGTGGTAACAAAAACCTGAAAACAAATACAAAATTGAGTCGTGGACTGCCCTTATCAACTAGCAAAAAAAAAGAAACATTAATTTCTGTGAGGCACTTGGCAATAATTTAGTTGAGCGCAAGCGCATCAAAATAAGATATTTATTACTTCCTTTCAATTGTTGCGAAGTTTTTTTTTTATCTGAAACACTTATCTTCTCCAGGATACACGTTGGGCAGCTGGCGAAAATAGTAAGTCAAAAACTGGTCTGAATAAATCTTTACTTTGACAAACACTTTTTGCTGCTATCCTTGGACACCCCAGTGTGCAGGTGACGAGAGCTCTTGGCCAAAAACACTTATTAGTTGTTGGCAAAAAAAACCTTGCAATTTGTCAATAACCTGATGATAGTAACGCCGGCGCCAACTTCCCTTTGACCATAAAATTTTATCAAGCAAAAAATTGTGTTTTTACTACGTAGTAGACATTTGCATGTGATGTATACAGGAAACCAGGCTGTAAAAGTTTATACGCTTTCAGTTTTACAAAACATATGTGCGAGTTTTTGTTGGTTCGGAGAATATTTTAGTAGTGCTTTTAGATAAGCGATAAAGCGGCTTGTAGCCGTTCTTTCTCAATTTGTTATATTTTCCTGAAAGTGTGAAAGTGTAAAGCTGTATCAACTCTACATAATTGATTGTAATAGTGGTCAAAACAATGTGCGGCGTTTGACATGAGTACATTAATTTGTTTTCATATGCGGCACGTGATTACGGTTGAAACTAGAAAAGCTTAGCGAATTAATATAAAGATAAAATTATTCTACATTCAAAATTCAAAATTCAAAATATTTTGGGCATATGTTAGTTACAGGTATTATATATTATATATAAAACCATACATTAGAGTTCCAATATGTCCTAAATGCCTAATATACATACATACAATAATGATGTATTGACATTCAGTTTAAAATTATTTTACATGTCAGATTTAGTTATTATAAATGTTAAAATATCAAAATACAGAGAAAATAATAAAAGGTCAACAAATTAATCAATAAATTAATTTAAGAAATCTTGGATCGTGTAGTAATGCTTTAACAATTAAAAAGTTTCGTAATTTATTTTTAAATAATGGAAGTTCCTTAGTGCTCAGAATGTCAATCGGTATTTTGTTGTATATTTTTGATGCAATGCCAAAGAAACTTTTGTTAAATAGAGCCGTTTTATGTGGTACATTACAGATTTTTAACACATATCTTTTCGATTTGAGTTTATCAAATAGATTTTCATTTGTTTTTATAAATACGGCTACTTCATAAATTTAAATTGCTGGAAAGGTAAATATTTTAAATTCTTTGATATATAGTTCACATGAATCAGGAATGGTGGACGCGGAGAAAACAGAAACCCACAGTTTCTCTAACGCCTCCTCAATTCTAAAAACTAACAACAGTAACACATCAATGACAAAAGCTCATACAAATCAGGCTGCAAATAATAAATAATTTATGTGCCTATCTGTGAAGGGCGTGCCAAGCGACGTTTACACAAAGAATGAAAAATGACGCCTGCCACAGACTACCATAGAGTATGGACCTTCAGACCGTCAGAGCCAAGAAGGATTAGAGGGTTTGAATAATGTCCCACTGTTGAATGACTGTCCAAAGTGTTATTTTTGTGGGCAAGTAGCTAAGTCATGTTTATGATGCGTTCTTAGAAGTTAGACGTGAGTGGAATTACATTCGGTTTAAGTTTGGAATATGTTTTGTGATTTCATTTGGAGTTTTGATATGGATTTGTTTAAAATAAGTATTGTTAAATAATATTGTTTTCGGTGTCGAAAGATTAATATAAAGATAAATGGGAGTCTTATTGAGCTTTGATTGGTAGCCAACTATCTGGAAGACCAAATAAATAGCATTAATAAAGGTTCGGTTCGCAGTGACCAAAATATGTGTAGTTATCATTTCAAGTTCTTGTAATCTAAAAAGATCACATCTACGGACAGAGATATTACAATCATTGAACAAGCTTTCTTCTAATTTAACTTCCATTTAACTTCTCATAACACACAACATGCACAAATTTCACAACCACAATTTACACACCCACAATTTCCTTACAAACAAATGACAATAAATAACTGTGTTTTCGTATGCAATCAATGTGCGTAGGTACATTAATCAGGCAGCGGTCAGCGCTGTCAATCAGACCCACTGCGCTGTCACAGAAACAAGTGACGTCCTGCGTGTACAATTTACGAAATGTATTTCAGTATTGACGTGGTCTTTTTCCAGAGATTTTGATTTTTGGTGCACTGGGTCTGTAGTGTTGGTCCGTGAATGATTTTATAATTTGTGTAAGGATTAAAAGCTTTGGAAACGAAGGAAAGAAACACAGTGCACCATCCCTTTAAAGATGTAGTGATATACCACTGTGTTTCTTCTTTTGGGCTTTTGTTCAAAAGGTGTTATACTACAGAGATAGGGCAGAAAATAATAATGGGGCTTTTGCTAAAAGTGGTGAAAGATGAGGCCCATAAAATAAGTAACATCCTTCTTTGCTCATATCGCAAAAATAGACCGAGTTCTGCACCAAAAATCCGTTAACTACGTATATACCTACTCTATTTATTGCCATGTTAACCTAACTTATAATCCATTTACTATACACATACATTAGAAAAATAACAGTTATCACTCTTTCGTTATTTTGATATAAACGTATAATAAACTACGTTATTTCTCGATAAATATAAAGCTTTGTAATCCATTTACATTAAAAAATACTCTAAAGTGCAGTATTTTTAAAAATATTACACAATAACTGTCGTTATTCTGCCGTTATTATTCTAATGCTATATTAAATGGAATATAAGTTAGGTGATCATGGTAATTTGGTCCATATTCAACGGCAAACATTTATGGGCAGATATCAAAGCACACCAATCACTACACCAGGAACCGTATTATCAATCTATCGTGACGTACACGATAAAGGCTAATGATTTGACTAGAAAATTATCGCAGTACATAAACAGCCATAAGTTGGGTCCCATCGCCTGAGAACGTCATATTGACCTTATTCCCTCAGTGCACGTTGATAAACATCTAATACATTCATGTATAATTTTATTGCCAGCTCGGCTAGAAAACTTATTTATTAACAACATAGAAATTACTTACTTGCCTACACGTTATTTTCTTTTATTGCTTTATTTGGCTACGATACGTTATAATAAAGCGACAAGTTTTATCGTTATGACTGTAATTAATGGTAGCGGGCTTAGGGTTAACAGGAATATTGTTTAGTCGTAGTTTGAATTTTTTACTCTCGTTATATTACAATATGTTCGGCCAGTAATTGGCCCTGTGATGATAGGCAAGGAGTCGGAATGAGCACTGATTAGGTTTGCGAGAGCATTGATTAGACACGCAAATGCTCAGAAATAGCAAAACATATTTTCTTATAAAAAAATATGGTTCACCACTTTATGTATACTATTCCTGGTAGATGATCTGTCCCACCCAAAGTTGTATAGAGTACGATTCAATAATGAAGAGGTCGTTGGCAAGATGAAGAATATGTTGCCTTTTTATCACTTTTTACTGACGAGGAATAATAATAATAATAATAACTTCGTGAAAGCTGAGAAAGAGAAACAAATAAAATATCTCGACTTAGCACAAAAGGTTGTTGACATGTGGAATGTGAACTCGGCTGTCATTGTGCCGATTGTCGTTACGGCCAATGGCCTGATGGCCGAAAGCCTCAACCAATATCTCTCGAGGCTCTCGTTAGGCGGCTGGATCAAGGGCCAGATTCAGAAGGCAGTATTCCTCGATATGGCTCGCATTGTGAGGAGGTTCCTATCTCTGGAGCCTTAACCACCGGTAGCTTGGACCCTGCTCCCGACATCGGCGGACTGTTTTATATTTTTAAATGTTTTATTATATCTTTTTTTAATAAATATTAAAAAAAAATGATTTTATATGTAAAAAAATTAACAAAAAACGAAACATTTATTATCAGGTTGCAAAAAACTCATAAAATAACAATTGTGTTAGTAAATGTAACTTAAAACCACCCTTGTTGATCTATGTAGCCACTGCACTAGTCTAAGGAATACAGCTTGGATATATACAAGGCAACTCAAAACATACATTTCAGGTGCGATATAATATGGGTCAAAAACAAAATTCCATTGTTTTTCTACCTTTCCTTTTTCATACCCTTGACGAAGATTTGTTCATATAATTTATGTAAAACTAGCTGTTATCCGCGACTTTACTCGCCTGAAATTAGAAATTAAATATTAAAATGCACGGCAATGCCATCTGTCGGGAAGGAAATAAAATGTTTGGTTATTCTCGCGGGGTTCGCTCAATTTTCCGGGTATGGTTGCAGTAATGTGGGGTAGTTTTTTTTAAACTATTTATGTATAACTCTTTCTTTCGGCACGAAAATGTTCTAGAGGGAGATTTTGTTTAGGTAAAATGCGTTTTTCAAAACATAATTTATCAATGTTTGTGTTTTAAACCACACACCTACTTGGAGAATGGACATAGCAAGCATATACTTGTCGGTCCGGATTTTTTTTTTTTGGAATGGTAATTTAACAAATAACTTCTCCCGCTCTGGGCGGAGCGGGAGGGGTGTGTCAGACTCTTACTAACTAAAACCCACTCTTGTTCCTTCCGTTGCCTGTGTTGCCAGGGGTCTCGGTAACCCTTTCGTACCTTCCCGCGACCCCGGCAGGCATCGGCCCTAGTGGACCCCTACACTTGTACTGACATCTCTTTGAGGCGCGTGTGGAACACAGCGCGCCGTCGACCCAGGCCTGGTCCTTATCGTCGGTCCAGATGTAGTGCTAGATGGGTAAACTGCTTCATGCCTCGTTTCGTGGCTTTTGAAAGAACACTAAGAGAATGGTCTAAGCCAGTTTTGAGCTGACACTTTAGAGAACACCCTCAATACATCACAACACTTAACTAACTAAACGATAATATGCTGCTGATAAATACTTATTATAAACGATGACCAAAATAAAAGTCTAAAAGCTCCCGGCAAAGCGTTGCTCAATAAGTCAGCCTCTCTGGCCCACCGTGCGCCACTAAATGTTTATTTAATATTCACAAAAAAGGGAAACTGTTGTGTTTCCAGTGAGTTTCGCGGAAACGAGTGGCTGCCCCTTGAAAACTCGTAAACTTTGCCTGAGTTTTTGAGGGGCTAGATCTACTAATTATCGAGAATATAAGAAACAAAATAAACTAGCTTATATATTGCTAGATCGATCGGTATATATTTTTTATGGACTGAATTAATCGACAATTTTATTCGTAGGCAACATGTTTCCCACAGAATTTTAAAGGGTACAGAGAAAAGTGCCCTTAGAACCCCCACAACCTGTGCTTAGTTTTGGAATCATACGTGCGTTCATACCACATATATATATATATATATGTATATATTATAAATTCAAGAAACAACAGTATTCAACCATAACAAAACAATCAAAATCAAGCTATATTTTATCCTAATCACCATTTTAACCTACCCCCATAACCAGATACAACTCACTTTATAACCCCATATTATTAAATTGACCAAACTTATTACGGTCAAATCATAAAGTAACCCTAAACAATTACAGTGCACCCGTTGGCGGCGTCGTAAGTTTCGGTGTTAGGGTTGACACACGCGAACCACTTTGCAATGTCATACGGCATTACGGCCCGTGCTGTTGCAGCAATCGATGAACTTACACCTACAGTTTTATCGGAGTGGACCTGTAAGTGAGAGATGATGAACCACAAAATAACCTCAGTCAGTTCACCAACAGATTTAGAAGTGGAAGCAGTCGCGACTGCTTCTAAATCTGTTGGTGAACTGACTGTGGTTATTTTTGACAGTTTTGACGACAAGCGAATTGCGAATTGAACCCAATTCATATCCAATATGCATATATAGATAGATATTGGATATGAATTGGGTTCAATTCGCAACTGCGACAACTTCGTAGATGATAACTACCAAGCATTGACTGCTTGTCGTCAAAACTGACAGTAATGAGTCGTAACTAGTTGTCTGGCATTTTTGCTGAACTGGGCCTTTTTGGCGCAGCCGTGAACAATTTCCTGCTAATTTCTTACAACGTACTTTACACTTTTTATTTGATTTGTTTTACCTTTTTATTTTTTTATTTGCTGATTTTTTTATATGCTGTATTTTATATTGTGTCCCTTTTAGTCTGCGCTAAATACATTTATTTTCTTTCTTTCTTTCTTTCTTCTTCTTTAAATGTGTGTGCTACTGCTATGACACTAACTGGACAGGTCCACTCAATCTGTTTGGTTCTTTCCTCAAAATACAATTTCAGACACCAATCTACATGGCCTTCACATGATCTGACCAAGATTATGTCTGTACTTTAAAAGAGACTGTGAGCTCTGAGTTTGTTTCGGCCTTTCTTCTCAGAGTAGTCAGATAGGAAACGCCGACCTCATCTAATTTTAAAAATATGATGGACGTGTAAAAGTGTTTTTACAAACCTACTTACAGAAATAAAAATCATTTATCGTTTATGTGACATTATCATTATCTTGCCCTAATTCTAATTTATTTGACGTTGGCGCTACATGTCTTTTTCTACCATACTTCTCAATTTGTCGTCATATCCTTAACCCGGTTTTTTGCCATATAATCTACTGTTGTCACATATCCGCACTAATTTGCTTCTCTCCACAGAGAACAACTTTTCTTCAAACGTCGTTTGAAAGTGGTACGTGTGGGTTAACCCTTACAGGGTTGGCACGCTGGGGTTAATACCGGGTTACATTAACGTCGCGGTATTAATAGACTATCATCGAGATAGGATACCGCGCCGCGTTTATGACTAAGAAATGGAGGCAGCCTGATAAATTTTATGTACAGTGTAATATTCAATATACGCCTTTTTATGGTGAGTGGGGGGTTAATTCTTTTTATGCTGTCGTTATTCATTGGTGAGTGGTTGTTATGTGGTTTCTGTTTTGAATAATGTGCCTTTTAAGGCTATCGTCTAGACTGAGTATGGTATATGGTGTTTCTGTTTAGTTTCTGGTGAAGTTGTGTTGAAATCCAAGAAGCGTGTGCCATGTGATGACCATATTAAGAAATATGCGTTTCCAAAAAAATAAGACTAAAGTTCCTACGCTTTTTTTTATTGATTTCAATGACCGATAATCCATGCATAATCAGCCTATTATGTTACCACTGCTGGTACACAGGCCTCCTCTCTGTGAGAGGGAACCGGCCGTAATCGACCACGCGGGCCCAGTGCGGATTGGTAGATGTCACATGACCTTGAATTTTTTGTTCAAGGACATGCTGGTTCCCTCACGATGTTTTCCTTTACCGTTTTTAAAGCAATGGTGATGAAATAATTTACACAGAGTAATGCGCCTGCATGTCAGGATTCGAACTTATGAAGTACAACTCGTAAGCCGCGGCAGTTACCACTGGGCCGCCACTGCTCCTATAATCCATAATCCACCCGTTTCAGAACTACAAGAACCAAGGTCAAGGTACACAAATCCAAGGTCGGTAAACCTACGGTTTATAACGTTAGCGATAGACACCGCAAGTACTGTCTCGCATAGGGTCGCAGAATTATGCTGAGCGTTGGCCGTTTTGTGTGGATGTGACGCATATTTTTCCCCAACTTGTTCTTTTTGTGTTTACCGCAATTAAATGTATTTTCTTTCTTAGCAGGTACTACTTTTAGTCTTTCATTCTCCACCCTTTTCTAACAACACCAACTGTTCTTCAATCCACTCCATCTTCAAGACATCAGTAACCCACTCCACCGCATGTAAATCAACTCTCACACTAACGGGAAATGACACAACAGAATTCAAATTAAAATTACCGACGCACGACACGACAAGCTTTTTTAATTGTCACTTACCACTTTTATGTAAATCCGCGGTGACGGCTCCCACTGGGTGTCGGCACTGTCGGCCGTCTGACAGCTCCGACAGCTGACAGCGCTGACAACTGACAACCGACAGGTCGCCGTTCACCGGGCAATTTGCGACCAAGCGGCTGCACCGGGAGCAATATTATTTTACTTGCTTTTTTCCGCGGGACAGTGTGCGACCTGTCAGTCGGATGGTGTTAATTTCATTAGGGATTGGACTATTTTTTGTTTTATGCTGGACTGGTGTGGTTCGTGAAGGTTGAAGGAAATTTTTTGAGAGTAATTTAAGGATGTTGCGTTTAAAGTGTGTCGGCAATTTTCTTTTTAAAGTCAAATGACAGTGCCCTAATTTCTGTGACATTCTGGAGAGCCTTGGTCGAATTCGTAACGGCCTACACCAACTCTTCATTTTTGTAGGGTTTAATGGGATAGGAACCCTAACAATATAAATATTTGTTGTTATCTGTGAATTCTAGAAGAGTGTCTATGCATGCACTAATAAACTACTGGGTATTCATTTGTGATCTGACAGACCAAATTAGCTCAGTACACTCAGTTCTGCTAATTCCTATTCAAAACCTACATTTTACTACCATTTCTACAACAAATTCTCAAGAAAACATCCTTCTGTCTTCTGTACAACACATTAAGCACTAAACATTCCCTATCTAAACTAACACACAATACGGGCCTTTCACACTGGCGCATTCCGGTATCTCAAACGGCTACGTCGGAACGGCCGTCTTGCGCGGCGTCTTTCATATTTTGAATACTTACTCGAGTTATAAGAATTTACGCGACGCTTACTCGGGGGTAATGGGTCGCATAAAATCTTATGACCACTCAACTCTTGTGTATTGACTTTTACAGCGGCGCCATTACACGGTATATTTTAAGAGGGGTAGCAATTCGCATTTTGTGGGAGCGGTGTGTCTGTTATTTGCGAAATAATTTTCATTTTTTTACTGTTATCCTTTTTCTGTTAATGCTTTTTGGTGGCGGTGAATTTGGGCCACGGGTCGGCTTAATGATTGCTCGTTTGTGAATTTGAATTTGGGGAATAAGCTATTATGTAATGTGGGTTAGGTTAGGGTTGCTGTGTCTGTAAAAATCATGGTAGACATATTCTAACACAGTCTTGCAACGCACAGCATTCCTATAGCAGAAGAAATAGCCAATCAGGTATATACCTGATTAGCTACCACTATTGATAGAGCTTCACCGGGTCGACTCTCACTGAAGTTAAAAAAAAGTAAAGATCTCTCTGATCGTCATCATTCCACAGCCTGACTTTACCCTCTGCTGGACATGTCGGCTTCTCTTTGTCAATCTCCATGCTCCTGTGCCAGCCTCACCCACGTACTGTTTAGTTTCAGTCCATGTACTATAATAAAGTTATGTACTTAAATAACTTTAAATTATGAATAATACTTCTCAGTTCCCGCTCCCCGCCTCCGCTATGGCCCAACCCCACACGTGTTTACATGTCGCCATAACAATAAGTTAAATAAACGCCCTTTACGCTTCGTGACGACTGCTGTTTGAATTGCATTATGTTATGACTCGCTGGAGGAGCTCTCTTTGTGTGGATGTAGTTCTGTGTTATTGATTTAGGAGGGAATAAGTGAGTGTTGCTATTTTCTTATTATAGTGACGATAATATAGACGCTTTGTGGAATAGTTATTGGAGGAATTTTCTAAGAGATTTTACGCATGCTGGGAAATAGCAGCCCCGCTACCAAACTTGGTGACTGTATAATCTTTCACTACGACAATTATGAGCTATTTATGTACCTATAGACCTCGTCGTGGGTTCAGAAAAAAAACACCATAAGGTACGAATTTAGGCAAACGTGGCGAAGGTATAAAAAGAAAAACGAAGTTGTAGGTACTTACATCTCGTACAAAGAAAGAGACTGGCACTAAAGTAGTTACCCTATTTGTAACCAGAGACCACAAGGAACTAACTTTATTATGATTAAATCGGAATGCCAACACAAAACTAGACCGGCCAACACGGAACCGATAACAAACATACACAATTAACAAATCAACACATAAAATAAACATAACAAAACAAATAAAACTAACAATAAACGTGGAATCTATTAACAATAAATCATATTGTTCGCTAGAACGCAACGATTGAGTAATAAATATCAATGAGTTTAATGTTCGGGCGTACACGCGATAACTGTCAGCCGCCATGTTGGTCCGCCATCTTGATTTATGACATTTTATTGTAAACTGTCAATAGATAGCGCGGAGCTATGAAAGGACCTAATTGTTTTTGGTTTGATGAATAGATTCTGATTTTAAATAGAAAAAAAATCGCCAAACGTTAGGAATTGGTGGAATAGTGGGAGTATTAATGGCGGGACGTTCACGTGGTGGGTCTAAATTGGTTTTCAAGAAATAATGCGGTTAATGACATATTCAAGGTCAAGGTCAACACTCCAAAAGTCAAGGTCGGCCCAATATGTGCTCAAATCTTGGAAAATTACGTTGTACTCGTAACAAGGTCTGAGGTCAAGGTCATTTTCAATGTCAATGTCAAAAGTCTCCGACGTTAAGGCAAAATAAAACAAAATGTATGGTATATAAAACATTTTTGAAGTAAGGCGTAATCCACGGATTTCTATCTGCAGGGTTTAAAAGAACCTAACACGAAGGAGATGATGACGGGGGCTCGTTCGCTCGCTTAGGTCGCACGCTTGAGCCCTCGTCATCCCCTTCGAACCTAATCTGTCCGAGTTGGGGACCTCAGCTCCCAAACTCGCTTCGCTCGCTGTTGCATCATCAAGTTATCATTGCGTTTTTACTTCACTTTAAGTCGAGATTTGTTATTTTTGTATATTAAATATTGGTTTGATGTGCAGTGTAATAAGTTAACATAAAAAAGAACAACTGTCAAACTTTAGCGTCACTTACATTCGATTACGTTTTATTCAATATGTAATAAGTGAGCCATTTAGCGTGAAAGCATACTTTCACGCTAAATGGCTCACTTTATCCGAACGTAAAACGAAACAACCTAGGAGTGAAAAATCCTACATTATCTGTGGTAAAATGTCAATTTTATTACGTAAAGTAAATAAAGCAATTTATTAACATAATTAAATTACAAGATGATTAGTAATATTAACTAAATTAAATTAAAACTAAGTTAAGCCTAAAAAAGGCTCTCTCGCCCTCGGCCCTTTTTTACCCGACTGCCCCAGAAGGTATGTATGTATGTATGTCTATTTCTTTGGCACGCTCTTTAGCCTAAACGGCTTGATGGATTTTAACTTAATAGGTGTCGTTAGATTCGTCTTAATTGTGGGAGTGATATAGGCTATATAATATTTATATATTGCATCTGAAAATACATAAAAAAGGGAGGGAAAGGTTTTTTTATAATTAAATTGCAACAATATTGATATCAAATAATAGCTAGTAATGAGTCAATTCCATGTATACATAATATATTAATAAAAGTAAAAAGCTTACTTATAAAAAAATATTAAATAAACAAAAAAACCCGTCTGCTAAAACACAACTGAAAAGAGAAAAACAAGCATTATAATCTATAGAATTTTGGTATCGCAGGCGGGGACAAACATAAGTTCCACCATATTTCAGGCTATTGGTTTGTCCCCGCCTGCGATACCAAAATTCTATAGATTATAATGCTTGTTTTTCTCTTTTCAGTTGTCTTTTAGCAGTCGGGTTTTTTGTTTTTTTAATATTTTTTTTATTACGTAAATAAGTTATTTTTTTTTTAAATTTAGGATTTTTTCTCTAAAACCAGGAGTTTTTTAGTTGTCACATTTTGCAAAAGTATTCCACGTGAAGACATATAGCTACACGCAAAAAAAATTAAGCTTTTTACGCGCGGTCCATAAAGTACTGTGAAGCCAATTCATAAAAGCCAGTAAAAATAGCTGGCATATCCCACCGTATTTCCGTTTAATTTAAACCTGAAAATAAAAATACCTGTGTAGAATTACTAATTAATTCCGTCCGATGTTCCCTACAGAGTCAATGACAGCAAAAACGGTGTTAGATCAAAGATCACATTAGTTATACATACACAAGTGTCAAGCCGTCAAATCATCCGCTGTTTACCTTTAACTCCTTAACTTGTGTTGAAATGTCGTCTTACAAGTATTGTGTAAATATTATTGGTGTTTAATTCGTACTTACTGGCTTGATCATTTGCATAGGAATATGGGGAAATTGTGTTCAACGTCTGAACGTCTCATCGGAACGTTCTTTGAAGATGCTTATGCTAAGCATTGGGAGAAAAGGGCAAAACAAGAAATGGGCAATTTATTAGACCTTGTCTGAAGTTTAATTGAAGTTATAATAGTAAATAAATTAGCAAGCAAACTTCGGTTCCCTGTCAAGGATCACCTTTGAAAATGTTATCATTGTCATTTCGTTTGGCAAAGACTCAGCCCACGTGCACCATATATCACTAAATGCGATTATCGCTAAATACTCGTATAATTTGAAATAAACATAATTCTGTTGCTGTCATTTTCAAACGATTGACTGACACAGAACGATGTTTTAATTTCGTTTAGCGCTAAATTTGCTTATTTTGTGATTTGTGGTACAAGCGAGTTGTCCTGCCGGGGTCGCGGGAAGGTACTTATGGGTCACCGAGGCCCCCGCAACACAGGCAACAGGAAGGAATACGGGTGGGTTTTAGTCAGTAAGAGTCTGACACACCCTCCCGCTCCGCCCAGAGCGGGAGAAGTTATTTGATAATTTCCCACCCACAAAAAAAAAAAAAAAGCGAGTTGTAGAGCTTACCCAAAGGAAGGGAGGTGATGGTTCACTGACCTGACTCAGTCCACTCGATACAGTGATTTTTTTTTTGCCAGCTTTCCATAGTGTAAATCAACTAAGGTATATATCGTTTCTTCTGCGTATGCGTACCTATAGCATACGCAGAAGGAACGAGCGTTGATCAAAGTGCATACTGATACTTGGCTTACCTTTTTTTACCGCCGAAGTGTTAATAAAATGAAAAACCTGCCAAGTGCGTGTCGGACCACGCTCGATGAAGGGTTCCGTAGATGGGATGAATTTATTTCAAGAACAAACTTAACTTTGTAGTTGAAAAAATGTTCTCCCACACATAGATATCACGGACCACACAGACATCATGGTCAATTCTCCAACTGCAATTAATGTAAGATTGTAATCACAAAAAAAAAAACAATGTAATAAAACTACAAATTAACAATTTTCGGATTTTTCCTTTACTTGTGCTTTGAGACATTGCTTCTTGTCAAATTTCATGGTTATAGGTTAACGGAAAGTACCCTATAAGTTTTGATTTATTTGCGGATATCAAAATATGTCGCTTAAATTGCCGTATTTTTTATTGCATTGACTTAAAAGCTTGATATTTTTAGAGCTCCAAGAGACGGTCCCTTGGAGCTCTAAAAATATCAAGCTACGTATTTAATATTAATTTCAACTTGATACTTCCACGCGTTCTTGAGAAAAAGGGTCTTGACAAACTGACAGACAAACAGACGGACAACGAAGTGATCCTTTAAGGGTTCCGTTTTTTCCTTTGGAGATACGGAACCCTAAAAATGAATAACCCTATCCGCGAGCGAGCGTTTCATATTTCTACATAGAATTCCAACAAGATTGACATAGGTAAGCTTTTCTATAAAAAAAAATAAAAAATAAAAAAAAAATATTCAGACAAAGTCCTTTTGTTTAGTACAACACACAACTTAGAAACTAGTATTAGTACTTATATCTTATACCCGAAGAACAAAAACAAAACAATTATTATATATTAAAATATCTATAGCAAATGTCAATCCAATTCATTTTTGTCTTTTTTCATCATCGTTATCGCCGATAGAATGTCACTTTGTCTAGGCTCTCTGGTCCGTAGAAGTGACTCCTTTACGAAAAGGCCAATTCCTCCACTAATATGTTCTCCTTCATAGATCCATGTCCGTATGAGTAATTGTGCAACACATGAATAACTAGCTAGCAATGTCGTAGTCAATACCAATTGAGACAATAGATTTTCTATGAACAATCTGTTGAGTTTCAAACGCGATTGATGAAGATTACCTTTGTGTGTTAATGGGTCAATGTGTTGCTCCAATTGTAGGGTCAAGTGGGTTTATGACCTATTGGGTAGCAGTTTCAAGTTTCTTTGGTCTTAGATGAAGAGATTTCTTTAAAGGTTTTTAAATTGAGTCAGAAGGACCATATTTACCAGGAAACGGAGATGTTGAAATATTTGGTTGGTGTAATTAAATTATATAGTCCACCACTCGTATAGCCCCCCTAAATGGGTCCAGGAGCGACGGACTCGGGGACATCCGTCGCCCCCCACACAGCAGGGCCTGAGGTGGCGGCGCCCCTATTGGACGCCGCGTGGGGGAGTTTTACACCTCATTGACCCCCGCGGGCCAGGGGTGGCCCGAAATGGCGGGCGCCGGCACCAGCCGGGGATCGCGAAAGTCCCACTAGATCCCATGATCGCCGGTGCAAGTGTAGGAAGTTAACACCGGGGTGGGTAACCCCTCCCCCCCCGGAATAAAAAAAGAAGTTATGTAGTCCACCCAGTTTTTCTCACGATGTTTTTCCAAACCATCATCGCCTGGGTTTTTATGAATACCAGTATTTTCCATGGAGCGACTGCCTATGCCTACGATGTTTTTCTTAACTGTCAGTCTTAATTATGTTGGAAAGATCAATCATGAAACAGAAAGAAGCTTATCTGCCAAATTGAAATCAAATCTCCAGAATATCAATACTGCACTAGATTACGTACTAATTAAGTAGGTACTTAAAGAACTGGCTAAAAAAACGCTGCATAGGGAAAGTTGTGTGAATCTTTTCTGAAAATTAAAAGTTTTGTGAATATTTTCACAAACATTTTTTGTAATAAAATGTTGCATATTTTCACTCATTTTAATTACAAATATTTGTAAAGTATTACAATAATATCATGGCAGTTCCGATGAACTTTAATACAATAATGAGGTGCCGAGGCCTCGATGTATCATTACAATAAATTAACAGCAATAAAGTTATTAATTTATTAGCACTTTTTAATATTCATTGTGAAATATTTGTTCATATTCCATTGCATTCGTTGTCATCGTTGTATAATATTTATTAATTTATCAGTGTTTGTATTGCACAAATGATTTTATTTAAATAATACATTTGTGGTTCGTTGTTACGGAAATGTTTAATTGAATGTAGGGTTCCTTAGTATAAATAAGAAAGACGAAAACTAAACAAGGTCCGGGAATCCCAAAAAAATTAAAAGCAGTTCGATAGTTTCGCGACTACACATGACGTAACAAACTATTTACCTAGTATTTAGTAATGCCTCGACTGTTGACGTGAATAGCCAGTCAACTAAAATGGCTGAACCGCAAATAACATGCGTAAATAGATACCATGTACTCTGGAAACCAGAAGCGTGTAAATCAACCTTTACCGCTCATAATGTTTCCATTCAAAGTTTCCTTTAAATCAGTCATATCTCCATTTATTATGACGATGTTCCTTCACCTCAAGAACAAGCGGTAACGAGCTGTATCGCGTATAAATCCTTCATTCCCCGATACGCTACAATTTATTGATGTTGCTTCTCCCAGTCATATAATTGCGCAGCGCCCTGATTGATGCCTTCGTTCAAGTTGATCGTAACTCATTCAGAATGAACGGAGTGAATGTATCTGAATCTGTGTTGTTTGCTTTGTGTGGTTCGGATATTAAATTAGTTGAGAAAGGGATGTTCTTTGTAGTAGTTGGCCAAGTAATGGCCCATTTTAGTCTAATAGGTTGTTGTTTTTGAGAATAACTTGGAAAATGCGCAGGTGTTCGTATATACGAAACAAACTACTAGTTTCCTAAATGTTGAAATTGGCGCCGATTCCCTTGTTCACAAACTAAACTAAATTTAAGTTCAGTGCTTCTTTTTCTTTCTATTTCATTAAGAAAAGGACAGAAGATAAATTTTAGTTTAGTCCTGTCAAATTAATCAGCGCCTGTCACTACTCCATACAAGTTTTGACGTGATTAAAAACTTGCCTACTAAAATTACGTCAATTTACGTCAAGCGCTGATTAATTTGACAGGACTAAACTAAAATTTATCTTCTGTCCTTTTCTTAATGTAATAGAAAGAAAAAGATGCACTGAACTTAAATTTAGATTAGTTTGTGAACAATGGAATCGGCGCCATTGTAGGCAATGTCTTTTAACACCGGTTTATCAAATAATTAAGCCAGAAAACAAGCGATAAAGCAAGTTGTTGCTCAATAACAATAAATGATCGTACTTACTTGTTGAAAATCCATCCATCAGACATGACAGTTTCAGGCATTCGCTTTTTCACCAAAAAAATAGTACCAACACTGAACTCAGACTTCAAAGATTGCATAATAATCTATTACGCAGACTTAACCCTTCGAACTTCGTTCACTTTCAGAATATTAAATTTTAAACTGTCACCGCGCGCTGACTTCGTCAAAGTTTTTCTATTAAATTTTTCATTAGCATTTGACAGGACATTCATAATGCTCACGACTTTGATCAATGGGGCTCGGCAGCACGGCAGCTCGGCTGTCAGCCAGGGAACGGCTAATGATATTTGCTTGAAACGCTTGATGAATGACGTTGGTGCGTGGGTTACTGGTAGCGAGATACACATGAGATGGAGATGGACATGTCGTACCTACGCTTTTGAAACTTTGGTAAAAAAACATTTTACTGAACTGTAGTATTAAAAGAACTAACGTTCACTTTAGTTTAATATTTCAGAAGACACTTGAAGCAAACGACTTCAGTAGGGTAAATAAAAGATGTAGCTTCTGACGTTTCATAAGTGCCCATGTAGGTTTATGTGAAATAAAATATTTTGATTATGATTTTTTTGATTTTCTCAGTTTCATTAAACTGTACCGTATATCGTAAGTAGCGAACATATTATATTATGTTTAAGACTTTTCTTCACTTCTGAAGAAGGCGGTCAGTACTGAACAGGTTATTTAACTAATATTATACATGCGAAAGTGAGTTTGTTTGTTTGTTTGTTTGTTTCTTACGCTTTCACGCTAAAACGGCTGAACGCATTTGAATGGGATTTGCCACATGGGTACACCATGACCTGGATTATGACATAGAATACTTTTTATTTAGATATTCTTACGGGATCCAGACTTATGCGGGTGTAACCGCAGGACGCAGTTAGTTAATCATAATTCCTAGGCTGTAACAACAAAAAGCTCACCGTGATAATGTACCTTTATTTAACATATTTATACCAAAATACTTTTCACCCATTACGGGCCATAACCGTGACGTATGCAAAGAATGCGATCACAGATAGTCAACCTTATGGCTATACCTTGTTTTTGCAATATGGAAATCGGTGATAAACTTCGTGATAAATGTGCCTATAAAAAGTTTAATTATTCAGTGTAAGAGCAAAAAGTATGAATAGCTATTACGCGTAACAAAATAACTGTCTTCTTGTAGTTAGTTTGCAACTACATATGTTGATACGGTTACCGTGTTTGTAAAATTGTAATAGTGGGGTGGTCACGCGGTTTTGCTCCGATGGTAAAATCTCTATGTATGGTAATAGAGGGCTCTTATCTATGATTATTAACCTGTGGTTGACTGCTATGATCATGTGTACTTACTTAGTTACGATACGAGTACTTAGTTACGATTAGTAAAGAGTGTCTGTTGTGTTATGATAACCGTAAAGCAAAAAAAATGGTTCTGTGTATTATTCCTAAAGACATAAAGGAAAAAAAACATTGTGTGGTTTTTTGAATCCACACAAACGTAGGTATTTAACTGAAAATTATTAGATTTAGGGTATTAAAATCGGGTTTTTAATCTTAACTTAGTAATTGGAAAATGGCAATGATAATGTGAAATAGAGATATCCAACTATAAATTAATACATAAATCAAAACACACAAATATCGCAGAGCACTTGCACGAATGCTTGAGAATATAAATGCTACACGGTTAGCTGATGGGCGCCGCCATATTAGCCTTGGCTGCTCTGCTGTTGCTTAGCTGCCGGCTGTAATGCGACATGCGATAGATGGACGATAAAAATTGAGGCAACAGAAAAAAAGTTTCACTTTAAAAGATAATCATTAAAAAATAGTTATTTTTAATAAAAGTTTTAAACCATTTTATTTTTAAATAATTAAATATGAAAGCAGAATAACTAATACGAATGTAAAAAAATAACTAAACTTATTAAAATAAAAGTAAAGGTTATTTAATATACATAGTGTCTGAGATAGTATGTTTTCGTTGGAACTTTGTTACGTCTACCACGATATTAATAACCCCAAGGAGTTTAACTGCAACATAGTTATATAATTTATATCATCCCTAAGTCACCCCATTTAGTCTATTATAAGTTATTTATAAGTCTTCAATGAACTTACACATAAAAGCTCTCAGTATCCCCTATATTATCCTAATCCTAATTTAAACCACCCATCCACCAATAGTAACACAATATAACAAAATGCTACATCAAAAATACAGTGGAGCCAGCGACGGGACAATAAAGTCACATTTAATACAATTACCTACAAAATATATTAGTGTTTATTTTGTAAGTCGGCGCGAATGTTTGCTACGACTGTACTGGGAGGTAGGTGCAAGGTGTAAGAGGAAGCGATTTTCAAGGGTTGAAAAAACACAACAAAGTGACGTAACAAAAACCACGGCGGCGGGTCAGGCAAAATTTAAAAGAAAGAGGCCAAATAAGATAAACAAAGTCTGACGCACCGCGGATCTATTACTGTTTCTGTCTCATCTACATTTTATTGGCATGACCTGTGAGAAAAAGAGGTTTTCTCAAGTTAGTTTTCTTGAACTGGAGTTAAGCGATAATTACACATACATGAATACATAAACTCACGCCTTCTTCCCATAGGGGTAGGCAGAAACTATAGAATACCACCTGCTACCCTCCTTACATACTCCTTTTGCTTCGTTTACGTTAATTCAAGCAGTAATTAACAAAATAAAAAAGAATTGGACCTGCCGATTTCCTCTCATCATGACTGTTTTCTCAAGTACTTCAAAATGCTCATACTGTATATTCTGAGCGTATATTATATATAAATGAGAAAATGGCAGTACCATCATATTTTATAAGGCCAAAAGAGGCTATTTGTTTGCAAGCGACTCAAAATCGCCTTACATCGTTTTATTGTCATTAAACGGCCCGCTCCCACTCATCCCTTAACCCCATCGCAGCTTACACACGATAGCGATAAACATACATCAATGATATTTATGGGAGTCATTCGCTAAAGCGTGTAGCACAACGATTACTAAGAACCAAACGTTAAGGCAGCGGCGACGATTTGTGACGAACTTACCGCTACAATTCTTTTTTTAGTAGACAAAATAACGTAATTTAGCGGCAAACGACGCCACTTTTGGTAGTTCGCGTTTTTTATGGCCCCACTTTTAGATTTACTTTGGTGGGGCTGGTACTAAATGGTGGAAGGTACACAATGTGGTGTTGGGCTATATTTTGGGGTGTCAGGCAAAGTTTTTGATGTATGGATGTTGGAAGGAATAAGTATAATGTCGTGAATGTTTTGTCTGACGCGGGAAATGGTGAGTTTGGCACTATTAGTATGTTTTAAAAGACGCATTATTTAGTGTTATGGTTCTAAGTTGTGTAATGGGGCTCGCTATACAATATTGCCCTGAATTCAGAAGTTACTAAAGTACTTTGGAGGAGCTGAAAGAACCTTCCAAAAACAAAAACCCTCTTCGCGACCCGGTTTTCATGTTCAATACTATGAGCAAAAAGCTATGAGTCAAATTGAAAAAGCTCGCGATCAAAATCTTCCTCCCGCTTCTAGATCGCTTCACTTTGGTAGGCATTGATTCGTTTTGAAACACCCAAACCGTCGACTGGCGGTTCGTTTCTGGATCGTATTGACAAATCCAAGACTCATCCGTCTACCGGGGTCGCGGGAAGGTACCAAAGGGTTACCGAGGCCCCTGGCAACACAGACAACGGAAGGAATACGGGTGGGTTTTAGTCAGTAAAAGTCTGACACACCCTCCCGCTCCGCCCAGAGCGGGAGAAGTTATTTGATGATTTCCCAAACCAAAAAAAAAAGACTCATTCGTAATGGTGTCGTAAACACGCCGAGACGAGCTTGCTTCAAATTTGTTTATCATATCACGGCACCATTCCACCCGGGCCTGCTTCTGAGCATCGGTGAGGTTGTGCGGCACCCAGCGTGAAACTATCCTCCTCACGCAAAGATGCACGTGTAGAATTTCGTGAAGGCTTCCGGATCCAACCTGCAGTATGTACTGAAGCTCTTGATATGTAAATCGCCTATTTTTATGGATTAAATGTTTCACTGCTAGCACGTTTTCTTCCGTAACAGCCGTCAAAGGGCGACCACTTCTTTCTTCATCCCCCAAAATTAGTCGACCGCGCTTGAACTCGTTATACCAACGATACACGGTTGCCTTAGAAGGGCCTTCATCCATGAATGCCATTTGAAGTCGAGTCGAGGTACGATTCGCGTTGATCGTAATAAATAATAGCGCGAACATGTTCCCGGCGCAGATCCATTTTTTAATGAGACACGATAATTTAAATTAGCTCGCAAACAATGTGGAGGGAAATTTTGAAATTGGAACGTACCTATTTTTACTTACAAATAATCATATTTTCAAAATAGATTATAACTGGTCAGTCTGTCATACATAAAAACTTTTTTCCCAATACTTTCTGAGTGGCCAGGTATGTTACGAAGTTATCAATAACAATCTTGCGCTAGCAGAACGCAAAAAAATATTTACTTTGTTTGGTTGTGGTATTTTATCAATCTTATAACTTCCGAGCTTCAGTGTTCGTATCATCTGTATGCGGATGACTTGCAGTTGTACTTTCAAGGGAGGGTTGATGAAATACCTGACATTATCGACAAGTTAAATAGGGACTTGACAGCCATTAAAACCTGGTCTGATAGATTTGGTGTTGCAGTAAATCCTAATAAGTGTCAGGCGATCATCATTGGGAGTCATCGTAGTATTGGTAGTGTGGATGGTTCAACCTTGCCACCTGTTCTCTTCAATGGAACGATTGTTCCGTTTAGTACTGACGTGAAAGACCTAGGCTTGCACATCGACTGTACCCTGAACTGGCGTACTCAAGTCGCTAGGGTGAGCCAGAAGGTTACTGGAACTCTGCGGGCTTTATATCGACTGAAAAATTTATTACCATCAAGTACCAAGACAATGCTTGTGCAGTCCTTAATTTTCCCTATCATCGATTATGGTGATGTGTGCTACTATGACCTGAATGCAGACCTCCTCGACAAGCTAGACCGTCTTCTCAATAACTGCATTCGATTCGTTTTCAATCTGCGTAAATATGATCATGTCTCTGCGCAACGATCGCTTCTAATGTGGTTGCCCATACGCCAGCGCAGAGAGCAAAGGGCGCTGACCACCTTGTTTTCATTTCTTGACTCTCCCTCTTCCCCTAGTTATCTCGCCCCCCACTTTCAGTACATTTGCGCGAACCATAGTAAAAATCTACGTTCATCACATAATCGTCTTCTTCAATGTCCCACTCACCGCACTGACTTTATTCACTCCTCCTTCTTCGTTCAGTCTATCTCTCTGTGGAATGCGCTCCCCCAGGAAATCAGGATGGCAACCAACCGATTATCCTTTAAAATTAAAGTTCGCGAGCACATTCGTAAGAAGCTGGCAGTATCATCACAACGGTAATGTTTTCCCATTGTTTGTCTTACTGTTTAGTATATTCGTGTATTTATTTGGTCTTATATTTATGTATAATTAGGTATATCTATTATATATAATGTTTTTAATAGTTATATGTATGTATATACTTATATTTTAATAAATATTTATTTCACAGTGTTCGTTATTGCACCTACCGCTGTCTGTCTCTGCATCACCCAAAGGTTGACTGGTAGAAAATGCCTATGGCATTAAGTCCGCCTCTGTACATTTGTGTGCGTAAAGTATTAAATAAATAAATAAATAATATTTCCGTCAGTGCCTAGTTTGGGACCCGCTGTTAAATCTGTCTAACTGTTCTGGTTAGAATTTTAATGCATGTTACTACGTAGTATGGTTGTGAACGATGTTTAAGTTTAATAATTGAATGAATTTGAATTTGTTTTCAGGCTGTAGATGCAATTATTATTACCGACACGAATTTTAGATGCATTGAATGGAGGATGTTAATAAACAAATGTTACATTCGGAGATTAAACTGCAACTCGTGAGCACTAAAAACTAATAATCGGTTTGTCCAACTACAATCATGTTACATTATGAAATGAGTGTAAGTTGTAGGAGGTTTTCTATCAATAACTAAAGTACGCGTTGCTCTTATCTTTCATTACTCATTTAATGCTAAGTAATATTTCTAATCCCCGCCTCATTTAATACCTGTCACTTAACCAAAGAACTTTAAACAATCCTCTCTATTCAAAATGAACCACCAAGAAGAATTCCTTACATTTAGCACTCACAAACTGAATACCAGCTTCAGCCGGCACCATTAGTTCGCTGTCACATCTGTCGGCTGTCGCGAAGCGTCACAAAAACGCGCGATGTCGCGGCGAACGCGCTCGAAGTCCCGACATGTTTACGATTGCGACGACAAAAATATCGCAAGCAGCGATTGTCCGTCGATTGAGTTACTGCGGGCCCTGTTCCCGGCTAATTTATCGACTTGTTAACTGAAAGTGTACGAGTTTCACGTCTTTGAAAGTTAAATGAAATTGTCGAGTTTGTTTTTGGCCTTTATTACAGATTTCGTGGGCGGATTAAATGATAATTTTGTTAAGAGAAATGTTGTTGATAGTTTTATGCGGTCAAGTGATTACTGAAAGGATTTATAGATATGTTTCTTTGAATCACATTGGTAGAGCTATAGAAGTAAAATTGTTTGGCACTTGTTTGAAGATGAAAAGAAATGTGTTGTAATTTTGTAATGTATATTAAGATCGATTCATTGTCGCCATAACACTTATTATTGTAGTGAGTTGAGTGTTTGTTTTTTGATCGTAATACACTTTATTTAACATAATAATATATAAAAGTACGTAGATGGGATGATACTGAACTCGCACTCTATCTAAAGCCAGGAATCAGACAGCATGTGACTATTTTACAAATGGATTAGATGCAAAGTATTTTTACTTGTAGAAAAGAAAATTATAATAATAACACAGTTTTCGGGGGACCATTATTAAGTGTGCAAGTCACCCCCTGCCATTTTATCCGTGTAATACATAACATTGATCAGGCAGGGGACATAGTCCTTCCATAGTTTTAGGTTACCAATCCACTATAGCCACCCAAATCCATAGCCCATTATGTTTTGTTTCCATGTTCTGCAATAGTCCTGCACCAATCGGGAATTGTCTTTGGGTGGATTTGCAGAGTGCATACAGGGATAATCGTCGGTTGGTGATTCAACACTTAAATTTGTCTAAGGGGCCTCTGCGAATTGGCTTCGGCCCCTTGTACGTCTTCCAAAGCTCCGGGACCCCAGGGTCCCGATATATGTGAAACACATTTACAATAATAATAAAAATTATAATAATATTTATTTATATAAAAACCTTCAATAATGCTTAAAAACTAGGTCGCATGAATTACAGTGAATAAAGGTCATACAACAAAAGGTCATAAAAACACGAATTAGATTATTGTATCGTACGAACCACGGCACATTAAACTTTTCAGTTCCTACCTTCTATCTCAAAAAACAAATCTGTTGTAAATGAAATATAGGTAAACAATAGCTAAGCTAAACACTTGTAACAACAGAATTCAATCAGGCTATCGACGCGAGCTACAGACGTCAGCGAGACTGCGCTGCCGGCGACACCCGTCACTTGTTACTGCACCTCTAACAAGCCGTCGCACGTCGCATAGTGTGGACACGGCCTTAGTTTCTGTTGATTTGTTGTTGTTTATCTTTTGATTTACGAAAGAGCAGTCTGAGCAGTAAACCCTGCTACTTAGTTGAAAAAGGCTAATCTTTTCAACACGCTTGAAGCTATTCTTAATAGATTTGTACCAAAAAATAAGAAAAGGAATGAAAATACGTTTATTCGCGGTAAATATGACGCAAAGAAAGAATGCAAATTCGAAAAGAACAAGTTGGGGGAAATCTGCGTCACATTGACGTAAAACGGTCATCGCTCAGCATAATGCTGAAACCCTATGCGAGACACAGCCCCAGCGCTGATTTTCAACGACAGTCGGCCGGCGCGGCTGTGTTAACGTGAAGAAATAAAAAATAAGATAAATACAATACTTAGTTCTAAATGTTACCAGTAAGGCTTTTAAGTTTTATATTATCTGTAGGTTGGGTATCCGTAATTTTTTGCGGTGTTTTGACAATACGTGCGACCTATATGACGTCAGTACTTTCTTAGGAAAACCAAGCTTTATAGAGAAGTAGCTCTCTCTGTTAAAAGGATGAAGGAGAATTTAAACACGAAACTAAAAGGTTCTTATTGCAGTCTCATTCATGAGTCATGACGTGACCTGCATAATTGTTTTTTTACTGAATCGAAAATCGAAATCTGAAGTTCTAATGAATTCATGACCGAGAAAAGGAAGATCAATTTTATGTCCCAAAACTCTTGATGGATGATGTAAGTCTCCAAGAACCAAAAGTATTCCATTTTAATCCTAAATCCCTCTCCATACTATTGAACCCCGTCTCGAAGCTAAGACGCTTGTTACTCCAAGTTTGCATTGAAACCCGCGGCTCACCCCCCAGGGGATCAATGGACAATGTGGGTGATTCGTTGGGTGACACCTGCGTAATGGGATAGCATTTGTATAGAGGATATGACGGGACCAGATGTGTGATGCGGATGTGTGGATGTGTATGATGCAGATCTGTGTTGGTTGCATTGTGGGTGCAGTTGGAACAATGTGCAGCGTATTTTGGTTTTCGATTGAGTTTGAAGTTTTCGAGTGTGAAAATATTTGTGGTAGGTCACATATGTATCTACATCAAAGTTTGACTTTCTTAGTTTTACTTTTTCGCCAATTCTTCACAGTTTATTTTAACAAGGAAAATTCCTTTTCACACGATCTAGGTATTTGCTGAAATGAAGTAAAGGGTTGCAATTGTGTAATACAAAATATGACTAATTTTTGAACGAGAAATGGAAGCAGTACAGCGGGCCCAATCAGAATACCAGCGCTGCAGTATTTATTTTTAAATATCGCAGCATTATGCTGAGATAGGAGCCTTTTTGGTGTCGCACAATTCGTTTTTATTGATTTTCTTTGTTGCTTTTTGTTTATTCGAAGTTTTGTTTGAAATGCTCCTTTTTTTACTTTTTATAATTCTTCTGCGTGTTCTAAATAAGATATTTTTATTTCGTTCTTTCAGTATCCTTAGAAGGTTTAGCGAAATTGTTTATTGGTCTGGCTAGTAAATTCAAAAATAAATCATAATGTCACAAACATAATAATGTTATGCAAACAATTCCTCATAACATGCTACATGCTAACTTAGAACAATGCATATTTACTAGTATTTTATAAACATCGCTTTGAGACGTGTCCATTCCATAAATTAACACCAACTGTAACAATTTATAGGTAAACTGAAAAGTGTATAACATTATATTTAAATATTGTAATATATTATATTTATTACACTGCCAATATACATAGTGTTGTGTTAGTAAATATATTGGACAGGCGGCTCTCCATTATAATGAATAATAGCCGCCAGTGTAAATGAGGAAGTGCTAAAACAAATAAATTTATTAGAACAACTGGCATTATGTTAACAGGTGCTACAAATGTGGAAAAACATACATAATTATTTGTCATGTGTCTTCTTACGTCTCACATGACATGACATACTTTCTAGGAAATGTATGACCAAGTTCCAAAACACAGCTTCGGGAGGTTCCAGGTCCGGATAGGCGCGGACTTGCGGACGATGTGCAATGGGTAGGTCGCCGTCCGATAAGGACCAGGCCCGGGTCGACGACCCGTTGTGTTCCACGCGCGCTTCAAAGAGATGTCGTCAGCAGAAGAGTAGGGGTCCACTATAGGCCGATGCCTGCTGGGGTCGCGGGAAAGTCCGTAAGGGATACCGAGGCCCCTGGCAACACAGATAACAGAAAATCAAATTCAAAATCAAAAGTCATTTATTCAAACTAGGCTGAAAATCAGCACTTTTCGAACGTCAAAGTTACATAAGACAGTCCCCCAAAAATGCCCGCCCTTCACCACTTCCTAGTGTTTTAAAGAAGTGGTGGAACAAACTCCCCAGCAGCACGTCTGTCTGTTTAGTTATATAAACTTGATTCTATACAAATCGTATGCAAAGTAATTAACATTACGAAACACAAAACATTGGATCAAATTACACACTTGCCATACGTTAGCTAGCACAAAACAATACACAAGCAACAAACACGCCAGAATACCAACAAAATAATGAACAAACTTAAGGAACACGGTTGGGTTTAGGTCAGTAAGAGTCTGACACACCCTCCCGTTCCGCAGAGCGGGAGAAGGTAAAAAAAAAAAGTTCCAAAAACATGGCGAGTTTAAACGACCAAGATACACTATGTATCCTTGCCTACCCAATAAACATTTTTTATTCTTAACTAGCTTCGCCCGCGACTTCGTTCGCGCGAAAGTGTGAAGTATGACACCATAATATACTAAAAAATAACAGCCACATTTTTAAAACTTCCCTGTATACTATACTACCTAATGGCACAAAACTGATGTACTGACTGATGCATTTTTACTGAGTATTCCTGACGAACGGCTAACACCCAAATAATATAACAGTAGATTGTAAACACAAGAGACACCACCATAGATATTTATTTTTATTATAATCATAGACAACAGAAGAGGCCTAATGAAGTTTAGGCCTCTTCGTTGTTTTTCTCTGTACGTTCTAACTAACTATCATATAAAGGACAAAAAAAAAAGAATCACAAACATTATTATCAATAGTTGGGAATCTAATTTACAACCACATACGAGTATTTGTAAAGCAGTCGTGAAACCGCTAAGGTATTTACTCTGTTGAAAGTTGAATAAAATAACCGTATATATCACCACCGTATATCGTCGCCTTAGAGTGAAAACCTCGTATATGCGAAAAAGGCAACTTTACTGGAATAAATATTAAATTCTAAGTTTTGGTAAATTGAAAACCTCATCTGTTCCTTTGCGAGAATTTCGAACTCTCCATAGATTCTACTACAGGTGACTAAACTGTTTTTGTGGGAACTAGGCGTGCGTTGCGAGGTTTAGCTTTCCAAAAATGTAATAAATAAAAATTACCAAATAACATTCCCGAGGTTTTCACTCTAAGGCGACGATATGTTACCATATATGTCTTGAACTCATGATTGACTGTTTAGCTCCATAAAGTTATAGCGTGATGAGAATCATTTAAAATGTTAAATCTATAAATATATGCAATTTTCTAACCTTTTGGCTCATCTTTTTACAATTTGTAATAAACTGTGAGTACAGTAGAAGAATACGAACATAAAGCAATATTGCTCATAGTAAATAGCAAATAGCGTGAATATAGCCTACAGACTGACTAACTATAGACTTATTTTTTTATTTTTTTATTTAACAGTTTATGTACACACATATAAACAGACAAGAAGAAAGGAACAGAAAAATACGTACAAAGGTGATGCTTATTTCTAATGAAATCTCTTCCAGCATACCTGCGATAGGAAATACATCTGCAATAGGAGATGTAAACAACGTGTGTAAGGTAAAAGAGAAAACAAAATACATAAAAACAAATTAAAACTATTCACTAATTTAACTATACAATAAGAGAATATACTTACATAAATACATACTTCTAAAATAAATATCACTAAAATACTTATATACTTATAATTAATAGTATAAAATAATAAATACATAATATGCAACTATGGCAAAGTGGAAAGATAGTGTTCCTTCACTCTTCTTTTAAAAACAGCAATAGTTTGACAGTCCCTAATGTCAGGCGCAAGTGAATTCCACAGCCGAACCGCGTGCACAGTGACGGAGTAGGAGTAGAAGTCGGAAGACTTATAGGGAATATCTAAGCAGAATTTGAACAGTATCCGGTTGTATTTACGTGATGCTGGAACATACATTCAGACAAAAACAGACTTCTGCCGGGATCGCGGTAAAGTCGTGAAGGACTACGGGTGGGTTTTAGTCAGTAAGAGTCTGACATACCCTCCCGCTCCGCCCAGAGCGGGAGAAGTTATTTGATAATTTCCCAACCAAAAAAAAAAGGATTTCGCTACGATTTTATTATTATGTGTATTTAAAGATGATGAACCTGCGATAGAAATAAGTGGAGAAAAGAAATGTAACCAGTCACTACAAAACCTGAATGATAGGACTTGGTAGGTTTTTATGGTGCTGAAATAATCTACATATGTAGCTGAGAGAATCTATTTTTTACAAAATACTTACGTTTGCCTAAAAGCAAGATCGTCGAAATGGAGAAATGGTCAGTGACAGCCTGGAGAGAGGCGAAATATCGCCTAGCGATCTAGTCCCGGACCTTTAAAAGGCGTACGACGGGCCAAAGCCAACTCGCAGAGGCCCGTTAAGCTTTTTTAATTAAATGAACCTCCAAGCGACGATTATCCCTGTACGCACTATCCAAGCGCACCCAAGGACAACCCCCGGTTGGTGTCTATTGCAGGATATGGAAACAAAGATATTGGAATGTGTTTGGATGGCTAAAGTGGACTGGTTACCAGAACTATGGAAGGACTATGGCCCTGCCTGATCAATGTTTTATTATTATTATTATTTATTTATTTCGGAGAATCTCCATAAAAGTTACAACATAAAAGAATATATGGGAGCAATGGTGGCCCAGTGATAACGGCCGCGACTTACAAGTTGTAGGTCGTAGGTTCGAGCCTGGACAGGCGCTTTCCTTTGTGTAAATAATTTAATCACCACTGCTCTCAAAAAACGGTGAAGGAAAACATCGTGAGGAAACCGGCATGTCCTACTATGTCTCCTCGCTGAAACAAATGCTTTTCTCTATGGCATAGAGGAGATCGTTGAAAACAAAACTTATTATTTTCAAAACTATCGCATGTCCTGCACCAAACCGTTCTGTAACAATGTTTACACGTGCCACATGTGCTCAAACTAATAAGCTAAACAACACGTGTCGCGTTTCGCAAAAAATGTGCTTCTATAACGAGGGCTCAGTGTCAAACACCTTTGCAGATCAGTGCCTCGGACTTTGAGAAGAGGAGAAACTATTATCGTTACTAGGCAAGTATGGTGATTTGTTGACATTGTTTATTTTGCCAGGGGCATGGCTGCTCAGCCGATATCTTTTAAACATATACTTATAATCCCACAGTTGTCTCATGTGATACTCAGCCAGCTTTTAGTGGTGGTGGCCTGATGTTTCACTGTCTATGTACATAGTATTAGTTTCTAGGTTGCAAATTTAACGGGACTTTTTTAAAGCCAAGAATGTATTTATATGTGATTATTTTTTAAGTAGAATCTTAAACACTCTCACCTGAGTCACTAGAAAAGAAAAATATCCTGAGAAAAACATTGGACTGAAACAGTCCAAAATTGCCAAACCCATGGTGTAAATCTTGCAACTTTTTTGTGTGAAGAAGGTTTTGTAATTATAGTGGCACAAAACTTCAGTACGATATCATTAAAAATCGGTCAAGTGCGTGTCGTGTCGTGTGGGTGCGTGTCAGAATAAAGGGTTCCAACTTGACATTGTAGTTGAAAAACATGTTCTCCCATACACCGTTATACGTCAAATCATTTCTCCAACTGCACATGTAAGTTGTCGACTATTACAAGTTAACTTGTAAAGCATATTTAGCTGTAATAGTTTTAACTTTGTTATATGTATACTGCCATGATTATTTTCACATATCCAAAACTAACCATTTAACTTTCACTGCCAGTTAAATTTATGTTAGACACATAAATTTCCATTTTAAAGCTTAATATTACGCAACGGATTCCTGAATCGAAACATGGTTTTAAGAGACCCGCAATAGTTTTTATCGGCCTTTTCAATGATACCCCACACCATGGGATAGACGAGAAAAAAATATTATTCCCCTTTACGTGCAAGGTTACTTACACGTAAAGTGGGAATGATATTTTTTTTTTTCTCAAATTTACCATACAATTTATTTTAATCAAGATTTTATTATCATAAGATTTTTTTTACAACTTTGTCGGCGTGATGAATATGTATACCCATGCCAAATTACAGCTTTCTAGTACTAAGACTCTGAGCTAAGCCGGGGACAGACAGACAGACACAGTGAAACTATAAGGTTTACTTGTTGACTACGGAACCCTAAAAAGGGGATGTTTTTGTCTTTCGGAAATTCAAATTAACTACCTACTTAAATAAGGCTTAAAAATTCATGAAACTGTTAAATACAGTTCCTTTAACAACTCAATACATGCATTTAACATTTACCAGCTAACATATTGAGGTATGTAACAATGTTATCACGTAGCCATTTTAAATAGACCTGTAATTGAACCTAGCCTAGGAATTTACGAGCGTCTTATCTAGACATGTTGCTAGTGGTACTAATTTGATTATTAAGTGTCTTATTACATTTTGAATAGGGTGTGTACGAACTCCATGTTTTTCAGGAAATTATTAATTCATGAAAACCAGGGTTTTTTTTTTCTTAAGTGGCATCACGCAGGTCAACCTAGGAGGTTATTGTCTGCTTAAGACGTTGACAACACCTAAACTGTGGTCACAAGTCAAGCCTATTTTGGTGCCTATCTGACGGACAGGGCCGTTATCTACCCCGGTCACCAGGGAGTGTGGAACCGGCAAGAGATGTCTTGCGGTGTCCCACAGGGATCGGTCCTGGGGCCGCATGTGTGGGACATCGAATACGACTGGGTGCTGCGCGCCGACCCCTAGCGGCGTCAGCGTGGTGTGCCACGCTGACGACACGTTGGTCCTGGCGCAGGAGAGGTCGCACCAGGCGGCGGCCGAAGTAGCGGCACGCGGGGTTGCGACAATCGTCGAAAGAATCCGGCAATTGGGACTCGAGGTGGCCCTGCACAAGTCCGAGGCAATGTGTTTTCATGGTCCTCGGAACGCGCCACCGTTGGGGTCCTAAATAACGGTAGGAGGGGTTTCCATCGGCGTCGAGTCGACGATGAAGTACCTGGGACTCGTCCTCGACAACCGGTGGAACTTCGAGGAGCATTTCAGACGTTTGGCTCCCAAACTGGAGCAGGCGGGCGCTGCATTGCCCAATCTAGGGGGTCCAAGCGCCTCCTGCCGGATAATCTACGTGGGGGTCGTGCGGTCCATGGCCCTCTACGGGGCTCCTGTACGGGCGCGCTCTCTGACGCTACGGCCAGCCCGCCGGTTGAGCTCGGCCCAAAGGGTCATGGTCATCCAGATGGTCCGGGGATACCGCACGGTCCCCCGGAGCAGCGAGCCTCCTTGCCGGATTGCCGCCATGGGATCTGGAGGCAAAAGTTCTCGCGCACGTATGGGAGTGGCGCGAGGAGGCGAAACGCCGGGGCATAACTCCGCTGCCACGAGAAATCACGGTACAGCGGACGGAGCTCCGGCGGGATCTCATGGCGACATGGAGAGTACGGTTGTCGCAACCCAGTGCTGGGCACGCCACGATTGCGGCGATAAGTCACCTCTTTAAATAAATAAATAAAATAAATAAATATTTATTCAGTATTACAATTGGTAAAATATTAACAAAAAATATTCGAAATAATTAACAAAGGTATTATGATGTTAGATGCCTGTACTAGGATAAACCTGTATCACAGGCGGCATGAGCTCTTACTTTATGGTAATTATAGGACGATACAATTCTTAACAATATTTAACATAACAAGACTTGAAATAGTGACAAAATGTAATTAACTCAATATTTTATACTTAGTTTACTTAAAAAACTACTATTTACCTTAAACATAAAAACAACAAAAAGGGTTATAAAGGTAAGTTCTTAGTTTGCGTAAAATAGTTTCTTGCACTTAAAATCTAGTTAAACACATGATATAATTTTGCGTCAGCAGAATTGTTAAGTCAATGTTGCACAACACATCACGTTCAAGGCTATGTGTATATTGGATTTTTGCTGCGTGCGACTAATATACTGAGACAACAACAAAATCGAGGGTTTGTAGGCCAGTGCAGTGTTTTGTTGATTCAGCAGCAGGGATTAAATACGGAAGTCTGGCCTTGAGTATGACGCTCTAGGCGCCCTCGTAGTCGATAGAGTTGATGTACCTGTTTTCCGCAATTTTCCTAGCAGGACACTCAGCATCTCCCGTTCTGTGGTTATTGGGCTTTTTAAAGCGTGAGCAAGATGCACATTTCGGTGTGTCAACTTTCTTTGCGCACTCTGACATCGAGTGTCCTTCTTCACCGCAGTGGCCACACGTAGATTTCAACTCTCTGCATGTTTTTGCTGCATGACCATATTGTTGGCATTTGTAGCATCTGGTAACCAGGGTGAAATCCCTGACAGGGCAGGACGTCCAATTTATAAAGAGCCTTGATTGGGATAATAGGGCTTTACGTATATTAGCTGTAACTTCAATAACGTAGTTACAGGTCGACGCATCCTTCTTCCCAGATTTGTGGCTTAATTTAACCAAAGTCAAAAAGGACTCCATCGACATTTCTGGAAACTTGTCGGCTACGTTCTGTTCGTAAATGCACCTGAAGACTTCAGTTTCAGCCAATGCAGTCGGCACACCTACAACCACGATCCGAGGTTTGCGCTTGTTGGGTTCATCGGCTGTAAGTCCAGATGTAGAGAGCTGGACTGCGTGTTTGAGTTTATCAGCGTCATGTTTTGTCTCTGTACTAATGATAACGCCTCCATTTTTGGTTTTGCGGACACCACGTACGTGCAGCTTCATTTGATCAGGGCGAATGATTTTTTGCACGAGGTCTTTTGTTTCTTCACTCGACTTTAATTTATCGTTGGGATAAATAGCTACAGATCTTAAATTGTTCGGCCGAATGAAATCATTTGTTCCCTTCTTCACCATATCGGCAAACGAAACATTTCCCGCAGAACCAGAGTCCTTAATCGTTTGCTTGAGCTCCAAAATATGTTCCGTCAGGGCGCGCTTTTCTTGAAGGGCATCAACCGCGTTATACGCGTGAATGGCTTTCTGCTTGAGTGACTGATATAGGACAGCCATTTGTGAGGTTCCAGATACTACTTTACGGCATAGCGTAGAAATTTTCATTTTCTGCTCCGAGTTGAGTTTGCCATCCGCGGCAATAGAGCAAACTTCATTTAAGTGCTGTTCGATGGCTGACATCCATTTTTGAATCTCGGGCGTTGAAACAACATCAACTGGGACCGACTCACGGGCTGGGTTTTGCGTCGTCGTCTTCGACGGCGAGGCGGAAGGGTGCACTGGCCCCCTTGGATTAAAGGGGCTGTTATCCATTTTGTATTTTTCGAGTTCACTATTTCGTGTCCATTATTATACTGAAACTACACACTAAGCAAAATTACATTTGCATCACATTAGTAATGCACTAAAGGAGGTCACTATTATTAAAGTAATGATTAAATATTGCTAACGAGCACGTCTGTACACTGTGAATGAGCATGAGCATGAGCTAGAGGGCGCCACGGCAGCTTCGGGAGGTTCCTGTGTCGGATAAGGCGGGAGGAAACGCCCGGGTGTCACCACTGTGTGGATCGCCCGGAGGACACGGTGGAGCATACGGTAGAGGTCTGCCCGGCTTGGGCGGAGCACCGCCGTGTCCTCTTGGAGGTGATTGGCGGCAGAGATCTCTCGCGTCCGGCCCTGGTTCAGGCCATGGTACGGAGCGATAGGGCATGGGCAGCCGTCACCTCCTTCTGCGAAACAGTAATGCTCGCGAAGGAGGAGGCGGGACGGTTGACGGAAAGGCAAGTTTCGCGCCCTCTCGCCCCTAGCCGCCGCAGGAGACGCCCTAGGCGTCGGGAATCCCGGGCGGATTTCCGGCCACCGTAGGCGTGGGCTTGCGGACGGTGAGCAATGGGTAGCTCACCGTCCGGTAAGGACCAGGCCCAGGTCGACGGCGCGTCGTATTCCACACGCTCCTCAAAGAGATGTCGTCAGCACAATGTAGGGGTCCATTAGGGCCGATGCCTACCGGGGTCGCGGGAAGGTACTAATGGGTCACTGTGGCCCCCGCAACACAGGCAATGGAAGGAATACGGGTGGGTTTTAGTCCGTAAGAGTCTGACACACCCACCCGCTCCAAAAAAAAGCCTATTTTGGTCATTTGTCTCTTGTCAGCGCTTTAACCTGACTTTCCTGTGGGTGCCTCAATAAATTAAGGCCTCCAGCCAGGATATAAGTAAACTCATAATCTTCTTGGGATTAAACTGCCACGCATAATTAAGTATGTTCTTGACTGAAAACAGAGCTGCAAATATGCTGTAAGCATACAAAATCAGTTAGATAGGCTGGGCCTACTCGTACTATTCAGCCATTTAGTTATGCTTCTTTCTGGATCTCAAAATATTGTTATCTAATAAACTAAATTCTTATTTTGTGGCAGTATTAGCTACATTTCTAGTTACTCAAACTGATCATTCAAACTTGATCACACTAAACAACAAATATAAAGTAACGAATAATACTATCTCAAACCACAGGAGCTGTGGTTACCTATCATGCCACAGCTTCTTAAAATGTCAGAGCCATGACATACTTATTAGTAAAATACTGTCTGAAACTGTGTGAAATATGTCCCTGCCACCATGTATCTCCTGTCTCCGGTGAGGCGTTGAGCCTTCTTGTCAGATTGCCGCCATGGGATCTGGGGGCAAAAGTCCGTAGTCCTCGTGCACGTATGGGAGTGGCGCGAGGAGGCGAAACGCCGGGGCGTAACCCCGCTGCCGCGAGAAATCACGGCACAGCGGACATAGCTCCGGCGGTATCTCATGGCGACATGGAGAGTGTGATTGTCGCAACCCAGTGCTGGGCACGCCACATTTGCGGCGATAAGTCTCCTCTTTGAGGAATGGCTAGAGAGGTGCCAGGTCGTCCTCACCTTCCGCCTGACGCAGGTCCTCACCGGACACGCCAGCTTCGGGTAAGGCGGGAGGAAACTCCCAGGTGTCACCACTGTGTGGATTACCCGGAGGACATGGTGGAGCATACGGTGGAGGTCTGCTTGGCTTGGGCAGAGCACCGCCGTGTTCTCGTGGATGCGATCGGCGGCGGAGATCTCTTGCGTCCGGCCCTAGTCCAGGCCATGGTACGGAGCGAGAGGGCATGGGCAGCCATCACCTCCTTCTACGAAGCAGTAATGCTCGCGAAGGAGGAGGTGGGATGGTAGAGGGAAAGGCAAATCTCGTGCCCCTAGCCGCTCCAGGAGACGCCCTGGGCGTCAGGAATCTTAGGCGGATTTCCGGCCACCGAGGCGCGGGCGTACGGTGAGCAATGGGTAGCTCACCGTCCGATACGGACCAGACTCGAGCCGACGGCGTGTTGTGTTCCACGCGCGCCTCAAGGAGATTGTAGCACAAGTGTAGGGGCCACTAGGGCCGATGCCTGCCGGGGGCGCGGGAAAGTCCGAAAGGGTTACCGAGGCCCCTGGCAACACAGGCAACGGAAGGAATACGGGTGGGTTTTAGTCATTTAGAGTCTGACACACGCTCCCGCTCCGCCCTGAGCGGAAAAAGTAATTTGATAATTTCCCACCCAAAAAAAAACCTGTATAGATGCTAATGTATTTTCATTAAGTTATAGATTTGCATCTTATTCTGTTTCACAACTTCCGAATAAATTCCAGTTTAATCAATCGGCGGTTAACTTTATTTAAATTCTAACAATTTTTTTCGGGACTATCTAGATAGGTCATAGGTTAAATTCAAATTCATATGTCCAACTATTATGTACATAAAATGACACTTGCAACATTTTCCGGTCTAGGTATTTATACGGAATTCGAAAATGGAACTCTCTGGGAACATGTTACTTTTTAATTTGCGAGACTGTCATTCGTTTATTTCATTGTGGCGTCCTTTAGAATATTGTGTGTCGCTAATACAATATTGTCTTACGATTTTCGCTGTCGCTTATGTCAACAAGAGAGTTGCCAGAGACTTCAATTGGTTTTTGGTGATGAAGACCCATGTCGCAGCTCTGTGTATCCGTGGTTCGGAGAATTCAGACTTGGACGTGATCATCTCCGTGACGATGTACGTTAAGGTCGGCCGGCGACGGCGTTTACAGAATCTAATGTTGATACCGTACGACAACTGACTGAAACTGACAAAAAATTACTTGTCAGCAAATTCGTACTGTATTAGGCATTGGAATGAGCCAAGTGCGAAATATTTTGCATGTGCATCTGAAGGTTCGGAAGCTTTGCACTCGATGGATACCGGATGATTGGTGCCGTAAAAACACACAAGGAGGACAGTCATTGACTGTTTATAATATTGTGACAGGTGACAAAACCTGCTAATACCTGAAAGTACTGCTTTGAACCGGAAAAAAGCCGGTCGGCAGAATGGATTTTTCCTTTAGAATACTTCCCGACGAAGAAAGAAAAGATAAGTCGAAGCATTGGTAAGAAAATGGTTGCTTCTGTTTTCAGCAAATCAGGACATTACATCACAATGTCGCTTGAAGACTAAAGGACAAGGACCGCAGATTGGTACGTCAACACTTGCATGCCAAGAGTCTAAGAAAAAGTTCGTGAAAAGCGTCCTCGCAGCAACGTCGTCCTTCACCGCGATAGCGCGTCCTCACATTCCGCTAAGGTAACGGAAGCGCATTTGAAGGCTTCAAATGTAGAACTGATGAAGCATCTGCCATACAGCCCAGACCTCGCAACTTGCGACTTCTATTTGATTCCTAAAATTAAAGACAAACTTAGAGGCTCACGTTTTTCGAGCCCTGAATCGGCGGTGAATGCGTTCCACGAAGCTATTGAAGAGATCCTTAAGGAAAACCGGTCCAACTGCTTTTTGCAATGGTTTCAGCGAATTTAACAATAAATGTATCGTATAATATCTGGTTTTACTTATCAGAATCCAGAAACTTTTAGTATGACCGAAGTATAATGGGTAATTTTATGGGTTAGGAAACGTATTTTATAAATGGTAAATGCGTTTCTGTTTTTTTTTATTAATTGTTTAATTTTTTATCTTTACCTACAAATGTTTAGAGTCAAGTTGGGGCCATCATGCTCTATGTTTATTCAAATAGATGTGCTATGAAAGTGGAGGAAAATGTCATGAGGAAAGATTTGAGTATGGATGTCGATGGCTCTAAGAGTCGGGGAAGACCAAAGAAACGATGGATGGACTGTGTGAAAGATGAAATGGCTACAAAGGGGGTGACTACCGAGATGACAGCTAATAGAGAAGTATGGAAGAAAGAGACATCTTGCGCCACCACAAATAAATTGGATAAGGGCAGGAGAGTGATGATATGCTATGACAGTGTTCACCGAACACTTTCAGTTGACGTGGTTGGTACTGGGCTGTAGCTGGCAGATCTTCTGAAAGACTAATGGTTGTTAAAGAAGCAGATAGGTACAAAGGATATGATCGACCCTAGAAGGTAGGTGCGAGTTTGAAACGTGAGTTTCGTGGCACAATTTTGCAGACATCTATGTCTAGCAATGAACCGCAATAAAAGTTACTGTGCCTATAAATATACGCATTTATCGTGTACTCGTATAAATAAGTTATTGAAGTATATTAAGCATATAAATATCTGCCAAATGATTTCTTGCTGCATTCAGAGGATGACAACTTGCTAACATATTTTACGTTCTACAAGGCACATTACTTCAGTAGCTAACATTAAACTTTATGTCCCTATACACGACGCGAACTAACCCATTTTCCTTACAAATTATAATATTACAATGTAAATCAGCAAACAAAATGTAAGACACTACATTTACGAGACATTATAATTTCGCATTCACGACACAAAATAATATCACAAATTAAACTACGAACATAAATCAATATGTCAAGTTATGTCCAATAAATAACTTGGAACGGATTAGCTGAACGGATTTGGATGAAACTTGTCACACAGATAAACCATGACCTGAGGAAGGACTTAGGCTACTTTTCATCTTGGATCGCAGACAATGTCACGGGCAACAGCTAATTGAATATAAAAAAACAGCAATACAGAATCAACACTATTTAGTTGCAATTTACAATTCATTTATAGGAATAGTTGAAAATAATAACCCTGAAATTGATACCGCTCTAGTTTCAAATCGTTCTCATTCCAACTACGAGCATTTCCGACACAACTTATTTGAATCTAAACTCGAATGGTATCGATATCAGAATACTATCGGTTCTGGCGGACGAAATGTATGCAATGCCTGAAGTATTTGATATTTGTCGGTAACGTATCGGTGATAGAGCAATTTATGCTGTCTTGCCATTGGATACAAACTATGGAATGTATTGCTACTGTGAAACATAGATTAGTGGTTCCAGGATCGTATAGAATACTGTTTATTATGTACACCATAAAAATTACAGATACAAATGTTGACACAAGGGGATAATATTTTTAGATATTTATTGCAATTGATACAGAATAGGCGACGCTCAGTTACTGTAGTCTGTACCTATCAATGTTGTACGTAGTTTAAATTTGAATCTCAAACTGAAATTGAAAAATAAAAAATATTATCTTAATTTTAAGAAAGTTATATTTAAAATTGTTGGATGTTATTTTAGAGACTGTTAATGGGATGTCAATCAAATCAAATCAAATCATTTATTTTTGCAAACATGGGTAATTGGTACATAGATGTCACAGGTAGGTACTGTTTGGAAGAAAATGATGGATTGTATTGACTATTTGGGTTTCTATTACAGAAAATGGAAGTAGGTGTTCTATATCGTCCCCGTAGAGCGAAAAGTCATGAAGTCGAAAATTACCAAAATGAGATACGACGCCTCAAAGAAAAAAAAAAGAAAAACTAAATGTAACTTTCATTTGACATTAGATATTTCTGAATTTATGTTATAATTTATTTTATGTCATTGTTATTTGATTCAGACTTATGTTTCAATGTAAAATATTAAAAGAAAATCATTTGTTTCAAAGATAATTAGGAAAAACGAAAGTAATTAATTTTTACCATTGAATCGTTTAGTTTCGAAGTAAGTTAGTGATTTTTCGATCTGAGTTAGTGATATTTCGCCCATCTTTAAACTAATTTCATAGAATTTTAATTGATTTAGTTATATTGTAACTTCTTTCTGAGAGCAACATAATATTCTAAAAATAATGACTAAGTATTTTATCGCGCCTAGTAATCATAATTGTGGATAAGAAAATCATTAAAATATAACTAAGTTTACTTAAGTATTGTGTGTTGCTGATTTTAGGTAGTCATAAAATAATTAAGTAACTTAGGTAATTGTTTCCCAAACTTTAAGCTAAACACATCATGTTGATATATTGAATCAACATGATGTGTTTTCGCACAAGCTAAAACGAAAACTATACAGTGTGTCTGTATACGGTGTAGCGAAAATTTAGTGCGTGGTACAGACCATCAAACTGAATAACTTTCTCCCGAGGACCAACATCGTAATCGCGAAAAAAATATCAGTCATCCCATACATTTGGTCGAGTAGGTATTGAAGTTTTGTATGGGACGACATATTTTTTGTTCACGATTAAGGTGTTGGTCCCAGGGAGAAATTAGTTCAGTGTGATGGTCTGTATCACGCCCTTAATTTTCGCGTCACCGTATACAGACACTTTGTATAATGTATTGAAATTATTGTTAGATAGAAATTTGCAGAAAAATAAGGTGAGTTTTATGGCATTTAAAACCATTTTGACCATTTTTGGACTTAGTGACTTTTCGTTCTACGGGGACGATATGGGCATTTTCGAACCTAGCTATCTCGCTAAAGATAATTTTGGTTTAGCTTAGCTTAAATTCTGGTTTCTCAAAAGCATTTTTACATAACATTATTTCTGGCCTACGTCTTTAAATGATGACCTGCTTATACTTAGTCAACAAAATAAGTATTTTGACATTGACAAGGCAATTTACAATAACGCTGTTCATCAGTAACAACTTAAAAGTTACCATTTCCTTGTCTCTCTACGAGTAAATATACTGTTTAAATACCTGTGTGTGCGTCATTAAACTCAACTCAAACCAAACCATTTATTTCAAATAAACCAATTACAGGCACTATTGAATCGTCAAGGGGCGGTCAGTCTGGGCACGGCACAATTGCGGCGATAAGTCCCCTCTTTAAGGAGTGGCTAGAGAGGCGCCACGGTGTCCTCACCTTCCGCCAGACGCAGGTCCTCACCGGACACGGCAGCTTCGGGAGGTTCCTGTATCGGATAAGGCGGGAGGAAACGCCCAGGTGTCACCACTGTGTGGATCGCCCAGAGGATACGGTGGAGGTCTGCCCGGCTTGGGCAGAGCACCGCCGTGTCCTCGTGGAGGCGATCAGCGGCGAAGATCTCTCGCGTCCGGCCCTGGTCCAGGCCATGGTACGGAGCGAGAGGGCATGGGCAGCCGTCACCTCCTTCTGCGAAGCAGTAATGCTCCCGAAAAAGGAGCCGGGACGGTTGAGGGAAAGGCAAATTTCGCGCCCTCTCGCCCCTAGGCGCAGGGGACGCCCTGGGCGTCGGGAATCCCAGGCGGATTTCCGGCCACCGTAGGCGCGGGCTTGCTGTGATGTCAGCACAAATGTAGGGGTCCACTAGGGCCGATGCCTGCCGGAGTCACGAGATGGTACGAAAGGCCGAGGCCCCTGGCAACACAGGCAACGGAAGGAACACGGGTGGGATTTAGTCAGTAAGAGTTTGACACACCCTCCCGCTTCGCCCAGAGCGGGAGAAGTTATTTGCTAATTTCACATCCAAACAAAAAGGGGGCGGTCAGTCAGAAAGGTGAAGCTAGTTGCCTATTCCAAAACGTAGTAGGTTCCTATAGAGAAGAACGGGCAAGAAACTCCACGGACACTCTTTTTAAACAAAATATTGTTACAAAGTATGTGGTTACATCATTCGTGTTGAAATTATACACACAGAACAATGTAGAAAGACGTGCACGTTAAAAGCGCCCGTGATAAAAAAAAAGATAAAAACAAAAACAATTCAAAAATTAAAATAATTAAAATGAGCCGTGGCAGCTAGATGACCAGTCCCACTTTTGTTACCATCAGTTAACAGTAGTTTTATGACTTACGTGGTAGCAGCTGATACATTTTACTGTTTTTCTGAAATTTCCAGAATGGCTTAAAAGTAATGCGTTGTGTGTTTTTCTTTGAATAAACTGTTCGTAATGTTCTCGTGGCAGTTAATAAGACCTAAAATTGTAGACGAGTTTTTAAAAGAGAACATGTTGAGTATTTGTCGCCTGCAGGCAATTATTAAACGATCATTTTACACAGAAAAGCTACATAAAATCTGGAAAATTATTCATTATTTTTATTATACAGCGCGTACCAAAAAGGTGTAATCATATTAAAGGGTGTGGTACAGATCTGGCTACAAAATTTCAATACTTATTCGACCCAAATGTATGGGACAGCTTATAATATTTTCGCGAGTATGATATTCGCTTTAAATCAAAATCAAGTCATTTATTCAAACTAGGCTGAGAATCAGCACTTTTCGCAGGTCAAAATTACATAAGACAGTCCCCTAAAAACGCCCACCGTTCACCACTTCCTAGTGCTTTAGCTGGGATTAAGAAGTGCAATAAACTCCCCAGCAGCACAACTGACTATTTAGTTAGTGAAACTTGATTCTATACAATAGTATGCAAAATGATTTACATTACGCAACACAAAACATTAAATTAAATTATTTGCCATATGTCAGCTAGCACACGCCACTATACCAACAAAAAAAAAGACATCGAAAACTATACTCAAGCAGTTGGTCCCGCGAAGAAAGTTCTTCAGTTTGATGGTCTGTACCCAACGACCATATTGACCACATATTTCTGATACTATATACATACAGCGTGTATTTAAGTTTTCAACCTTATTTGTTTAATGACTTATTTCGGACAAGACTGACAAAAGAAATCCATTTCTCGTTTCTTTCATGAAGAAACAAACAGACCAATATAACCTGTTAGTCTCTTTCTACCAAATGCATTCTTAAAAGGATGTACTTACGTAGTTAGGTAGTTATAGGTACTTAATAGCACTCTACCCTCCCAGATACGACATACGTATAGGCACAAACCTCCCCCGTTCCCATACTCTATGTCAAGACAGCGGCGTTGCCATTCAGTTAGATTTACAACAACAGTGACGTTTTAACGATAATGCGTATTTACGAGTATTTACGTGTATTTATGCGTATTTACGCGTATTTACTGCCGGCGAGAAAGCTCGCCTGTTTAATTGTCGAATAAAATTGAAATTTACAACCGTTGATTTATGTGAATGCTGCGCCGGCGATACGTTATACGAGTTTTTATGAGTTACCGTAGAGGAACGATAAATGAGTTGTTTGACGGATTAAAAGGATGAGTTGCTGTACGCATAATGGCTGTATGGAACTGGCTTAACATGAGGCAGCAGGCCTTATTGGGTGGACAGAGAATCATTTCAGGTTATAAAATGTGGAAAGCGTCATCTTAATCGTCACAAACCCGAGACTATCTATAATAGCACGTTTCAAGTCGAGATGATTTCTTACCATGGCAGCGTCGAGGAAACTGCAAGCCTGCTTCTTCCTTATAAATAACATCTTTCCTGAAAAAATAACCAAAGAAGGGTTGTACCGAGTGTTTTCAAATGTTTTCCTCAAAAGATGTGGGCAAAAATGTTTAATGATACAACTCAAAATAAGACCTCACACAGATATTTTTTTTATGAATTGTGCTCTTTTAGAGGGGCTTGTGGCTAAGTAATAACAGCCGCACGGGTCGATCGATCAGGTTAAGCTACGCTTGCCGCGGTTGATCCGTGGATGGGTGACCATCTTTACATACCAAGACCCCTCTGTGCCTCGGAAAGAACATTAAGCCGTTAGTCCCGGCTGTTATTTGTAGATCTTTGACAGTGGTTACGGGTCGTCAGAAGCTCGAAAGTCTGACAACCAATCTTACCAAGGGGTATCGTTTTACCCAGTAACTGGGTTGTGGAGATGAGATAGGCAGTCGCTCCTTGTAAAATACTGGTATTCAGCTGTATCTGGTAAGACCCAACATAAGCAAGCCACATAACCAAGCTGACCCCAACATAGTTGGGAAAAGGCTAGGCAGATGATGATGATGTGCTCTTTTAATGTTCCATAGTTCCTGTAAACTTCAAGGGTTCATATCGTGATTATAATTATGTTGAGCTTGAATATGTTTACCAAAAATGAAACTGAACATCAAAAAATAACACTTCATTAACTGTCATGTCACAATTAAACCAAAGCACAAGTACTGACAGATGTTAAAATTACTTGTTAATTGACAAGCGTCATTAATTACGGAATCTAAAGGTTGCATAGCAGCGTTAGTTGGCCTACTGCCTACCCACTGGGTAACACATCGCGAGAAATTTTTACGACCACATCAAAGAGTGACATCGTAAATATACAATTTCATTGCTTCATCAGTTATCTGGGATGTGGGCTACAAATTAAGTCTTATAGTTTTATTTTCAAACTTACCTACAACATCGAAACGATAGGTTATTATTATGTAAAGGCTCCTACATACTGGCGCGACGCGACACAAAGACACCGCATGTAGCGCTACAAGCGGTGCCTTTGTGTCGCGACGCGTCGCGCGACAAGTCGCGCCAGTATGTAGAAGCCTTAATTCTCCTCTTAAATCCTTAAAGGCTACAATATATCCAAGATCTTCGTATTTCTGTATGCTATGTGCCATCTACTAATTTTGAACTCTTCATTCCTTTCAGCGGAACAGTTCTCTGGAGGCAAAAATAATACCACATTACACGTGAGGCTCTATGTTTACACAAAACAGCTGAAAAACCATACCGTCTGTTCGAAGGTCTGGTCAGTATAGCACTTAATGCTGCAAACGACGATTTCCAGCTGACATTTTAGAGCTTTAGAATACCTACGGCGATCGAGAGGACATAAATCAGGGTATCGTATTTTTTTTTTGGGTGAGAAATTATCAAATAACTTCTCCCGCTCTAGGCGGAGCGGGAGTGTGTGTCAGACTCTTACTGACTTAAACTCACCCGTATTCCTTCCGTTGCCTGTGTTTCCACGGGCCTCGGTATCCCTTTTGGACTTTTACGCGACCCCGGCAGGCATCGACCCTAGTGGACCCCTACACTTGTGCTGACATCTCTTTGAGGCGCGCGTGGAACACAATGCGCCGTGGAACCGGGCCTGGTCCTTATCGGACGGCGAACTACCCATTGCTCGCCGTCCGCAAGCCCGCGCCTACGGTGGCAGGAAATCCGCCCGGGATTCCTGACGCCCAGGGCATCTCCTGCGGCGGCTAGGGACGAGAGGGCGCAAAATTTGCCTTTCCCTCGAACGTCCCGCCTCCTCATGGGGGATGGTATAACAACTAAAAATCGCTATATACATCTTAAACTACTTTATTATTCCAAAATATGAAACAGTGAGTACAAAAGCACGGACTTTCACACAATCGTCCTGGAAAACAAAGCTAATTCTCAGATTGTTCTAAAACCAGAAAACTCCTCTTCGTTACTAGCTCGAGTTTGGATACACAACTCAAGAAAATTTAGAGTTTGCTACTTATTAACACTTTCACTGTCCATGTATTATATGTAATGCACTGAAGACGTTCCCCTATAAGTCCGTGTATGGCATGTAATGAATTTATGAAAATAATAAATAAGGAGCCATCTCCACGGGCCAGAGAATCGCGGTGATAGTCTCGCCGTGCCATCAAATTCTCACCGTGACGATATAGACGTGTGGAGATTGCTTCACACAGTTTCCATTGAATTTGATGCCACGGCGTGACTGTCGTAGATACTCTTGCCCGTGTAGATGGTGCCTTATGGTTATCTAAGGCGAATTTTGCTATCGTAGAATTAGTAATTGACCTTATAAAACATCACAATGCAATATTATTATTGGACGTATGGTGATAGGATTACCTATTACCTCGGGACAGTCATCATCTGCCTAGCCATTTCCCAACTATGATGGGATCGGCTTCCAGTCTTACCGGAAGCAGCTGAATACCAGCTTTTTTACATGGAGCGACTGACTATCTGACCTCCACAACCCAGTTACTGGGTAACACAATACCATTGGTAAGACTGGTTGTCAGACTTTCGGGCTTCTGACGGTAGTCATAGTAGATCTTTACAGTCTACGACTGTAAAGATCTACAGATAACAGCTTAACGTGCTTTCAGAGGCACGGAGGGGTCTTGGTATGTAAAGATGGACCACCCATCCATGGACCGACCCCGGCAAGCGTAGCTTAACCTGATTGATCGACCCGTGCGGCTATTATTACTTAGCGACAAGCCCCTCCAATTACTTTAGGACAGTGAAAGTGTTAATATTTGGAAATAAAGTAAAACTTGCTTCAGCAATGAGACGCTACTACTCCTTACATTAATGATTCAGGTCTCTTCAAAGGGTTTAGGATAAACCCTACGAATAATGACGTATACGGGCCACGGCGGCAGCAGCGACGAGTCATCTGTTTAAACGGTCAAAGGCTATAGTTACACTAAAAAAAACAAAACGTTCACAGTACTACGATCGTAATATTCCATTAATTCACGACGATAATAAAGTTCAATTGTTACGAGTCCATAAAAATATTCAACGCTAACTGCTATCATAAAAATGTTGGGCTAATAAACCTATTTTAAATGACATCTTTTTATTACGAAACGTCCGATGCTTTGTTATTGATCGGTATGTGTTGTTTCAGTATTTTATTTATTGATTTATGTGCGTATAATGAGCGCAGTGGTCGTAAGTTCGAACCCATGTAGGCAGGCACTTAACTTTGTGTAAATAATTTCATCACCACACTGAAAATAAAAATCGGGAAACCCAATCGATTTTTCGGTAATTCACCGCTTTGGTCAGTAAAAATAGAGCCTATTGTCCAAAGAAGTAAAACTAACTGAAAAAAAAACAGTTGAGTTATAACAGTAGATTTTACTGTGCATCTCTTAAGCTCTGAAAACGGCAATACTTAAAATAAACTGTTTATTTCAGTAAACTTTAATGTTCATCCAATTGAAATAACTGTTTAGCTCTTTACTGTTTTTGCCCATTTCAGTGCACTCAGTAATCAATTATTTTAACATAAAAATAAGTTTCATGAACCGTTTTTTTTTACTGTACAACAACAGTAAAAAGTATCGTTTCATTTTTTTCAGTGGACTGCTCTCAAAACGGTGACGGAAAACATCGTGAGGAAACCGGCATGTCCTAGAACCAAAAATTCGGAGACATGTGACATCTACCAACCTGCACTGGGCGAGCGTGGTAGATTACAGCCCACACCCTCTCGAAGAGTGGAGGCTTGTGTCCCAGCAGTGGGAACATTATAGGCTGATTATGCTATGCGTATAATAGTTAAAATAATTCACGCAGGAAACACAGCACAAACACAGCAGACAGCCAAGCAGCCATTAAATTTCCGCACTGCATGTTTGCAATTTCATATCATTGACTCTGGGTTTCCTCATGCTGTTTCCCTTCACCCTTATGCATTGTGAAAGAAGTGTGTAACTGAAAAAATATACAATAACATGGTAATTTGTAAATAAAACCGTTCCTTCAAACGTCTCTGTCAATATTTTTCTGGTCGCTTTTCATAGAAAACAAAGTCAAAGTCAAAGTCAAATTATTTATTTCAAATAGGCACATAAAAGGCACTTTTGAACGTCAAAATTAACAAAAAAAAATAGAATTGATTCTAGTTGCCCCTTCCGTATGGAGAAGAATGGGCAAGAAACTCCACCTTTACCTACTCTTTTAAAATGTTTTATAAAATGTTGTATAGGTACATTTAAAATTATATGTGAAGACGATGTACCTAGAATAAAATTACTATACCAAAATAGGTAAAAAAAGAATGAAAAATAAAGCAATGACAGATAAATTAATTATGTGATATGTACATGATGCTCACATATTTACAAACATTGTAAAAGTATACGTTTTCCTAAAAATAATAAATAAAGTCAGTGTGTGAGTTAAAGTAATCACAGAATTAAAATTCAACATTGATTTATTATTTGTATCAAATCTAAAAAAACAACTCTACTACAACAAACAACTCTACTAGATTTGTATCTGTAGAGTACCCTGTATGTAGGGGTACTATTACACTTCTGCCTACTACTTCTGTAATACAGGTTTGACGGTATGTTATCTAAAACATTACGGTACATACGCAAGTCTAATTATAAAATTGCGCAATCAATATAATGAAAACGTGACAATTTCTCAGTAAGAAATATGCAGTTGTTAACAATTAAGTATTAACTACTATAAATAATTACAAGAATTATGTCAGTTATTTATCACTGAGTTATTTAACGATCCCAGCGTAGTTTATATAATTATAATATGTACTTAACTAAGTTTTATCTGTGTATTTAATTAAAGAACTATGTATTATAGGAATTTGTTTTTATTCAATAGTGCTAAGCTATTTAAAACATTCTTGAAGGATTCCCGGAGACAATTACCGCTTCTAATACCTAGTCAGGTGAAGGTATTCCAATGAGCCACAATGCGACTGTGGAGGCACATCACTAACGATACCTAACCTCTTGTCGTGCTCTCTGTGTAAAAACACTTGCACAATGGAAGACCTTTGCGATGCCAACGATAACGCTGTCGAAGTAGCCGAATTCTGGTCGAAGCTTATATAAAATTAAAAGAGAATCACCGATACGAAGAAGGAGAAGAATATCTAGCATTTGTAATGGCCGAAGAGAAGCCGGAAAATTAAACCTCGCAAGCACCGTGATGCACCTACAATTTTACATTTCTGAATGAAACCTACCTTTGGGCATGTGGTTGTTAAAATCTCTTTATCTGCCAGAGAGAAATTACCTAGATTTTTGTATTACCTTGGCCAATCTTTTGCTGATCTGCTTTTGGAGTAGTGTCCCAAAAATATTTTGGAAAAATAGTAGTTGCCAGCACTTCAGGTTATACTAAACTGTCAAATTTCTCTAAATGATTTTAAATCTTAAAATGTTGATGGTTAAGTTCAAAATATAATGAGGAAATTTGACAGTTTGTAGTAACTTGATGTGCTGGCGACTGTACAAATTCCTTTAAGTAAATAGAGGAATTTGTACACAAATTATTATGTGTTTCTTCCGACGTTAAAGCTTTCCTCACACTACCTAACCAAAGAAACAATAATAAAGAAGAAACACTTAACAAAATAGGTCCTATCTAACTGTCCACTTATCCAGTCGCGTGGAGCCGGCGGTATTATCATATAAACAGTCAGTACATGCCATTAGGTCCCCAAAGGCTTTATTGCCAGAATATGTATAAATGTAAAACCTTCCTTAAATGGAGAATGGTGCTCATATATCGCGGTGTTGGGGCAAAGACGTAGCTTGGTTGAGGTTTTTGGATGTGGTAACTTCATTGGTGAAGAAACTTCAGAAGGTCCCTTATATTTTATTTTCTTTCCTTCAACCACAGCCAAAGGCATTTTATTACTAGTAAACGCGAAACAGCTTATGTTTTTCAGAATACTTAAAGTGGTTAGTAATTCGTTATTGACAAACAATTCAGAAAATCAAAATTAAAATATTTGATTTCACATAAACTTACATGGGCACTTATGAAACGTCAGAAGCTAGGTCGTTTCCTATGGAGAAGAGCCGGCAAGAAACTCCACGGTTACAGGGCTCCACTCTTTTAAAATTAATTGGCTTTCACAACGTTTTCAAATTATAGTGTTAATAGGTATGGGAGGACAGTGTAGGCCTGTCAACAAGTACCAGGCACTTAACAAAAAATAAATGGTCTACAAATCTAGTACGAAAACTTAATTAAAAAATACTGTTAATAATAAGCTATTTTACCTATGTCCTTACTTACTGTATTACCTGAACAATTTACTATTTTGTATTTAATTTTTTCTCACCCAAACATGAACGTGAAACGTAAATAAATTAATTTTAAATATGGTGTTCACTTTTAAGGGAAAATATTAAAAAAATAAAAGAAAAGTTTCGCAAACTGTACCCTCTTACATATGAAATGAAATAATGAGTTTTGACGTTATTAAAGAAAATATATGAAAATTGACCATCCCCTTATCTCCGACACTGTTGAGCCTAACATCTTGAAAAAAATACAGAAAACAGTTCTATATTTATAATAAAACATAACATAAACTCACGCCTCAAAGTCAATATAGTTGAGACCCAATATAGTTGAGAGGTCAAAGTCAATATAGTTGAGACCCTCACAGTAAGCCCTTTTATTTGATATGTCACACGGCACAGTCTGCAAAACGTTTGAAAAAAAACTATTTTGCCCCTCAAAAGTGACCCTTATATTCAAAATTCATTTATTTACGTTACACATCCGTGTGGGGTCACCGAAATTCATTCGTGTACCTTTCAACTTAATCAGTCTAGTAGATTCGAAGAAAATCGGCTGTGACAGGCTGACAGACAGACACACGAGTGATCCTATAAGGGTTTCTTTTTTTCTTTTTTAGTTACGGAACCCTAAAAACAAGATAAGAACTTGTAGCAGTATAATTATATATGTTTTTGCGTAAAAATTATGACACATTACTTTAAAGTTTTTGACTCATGGCGCATGTTATAATCTGTAATAATAATAACTGACAGCCCCAATTTTAAATTAAACTGCCGCATCCACAAGTTCTTGGCAGCACAACTCGACATGCGGTGGCCGACATGTTTGAGCGCCGCGCTATTTTAATTGATATGTCTCCGCCTGTTCGCAGCCAATACCAATTACACGTAGGGCTGTGCTTCCAGATATACGTAGGCTATGATTAATTGTGATCTGTGATATCTTCAGGTTTCTTGACCTTGCTGGCAGGCTTGAATTTAGATGCAGTAGGTGATCATACCGTGGAAGAGAGATTGATGATAGATGAGGAATGATGATCAAATTGGATAATAATTTATTGATAAGATGTAATGGAACTACATATCTGAAAGGAATAAACAGGGAAAGGATGTCTTGAAAGAGTTGCTACATTCCCAAGTTACACAATTGCAAATCTTAGTCAAAAACCGAAAGTTTGTCTCCCACTGTTGAGTCTCAAAGATTTATAAAATTCATTTAAAAAATAAATGGAATCTTTCAGCAACTTCAAATTGCTAATGTCAATTATAAAATATCACAATGAAAGACAAGATATTACTTTTTGACAACTTTAAAGTGTTGATTGGATTCGTGAAAAATTTATATAAATTTTTGTCCAGCGACATCATTATTTACGCAGTAACCTCATAGTTTTCCAACATATCGTCAAAAGGTTTCTAAATCGTCAGAGAAATTGCTTCGGGCACGTGCACACACTCGTAGCTAACGACATTTGGGACTATCTGTATGCAATTTGGGTCGTCAGGCTTTTTCCTGCCATCCATTCTGAGCTGTCAACCGTTGAAGTTAGATTGAAAGATGCATGATACACTTGAGCTAGTTATACTTGCATCGCTAGTCGCTACGATGAAAAATGGATTGGAAAGATTCTGATTCTGAAAGTATTTTTGTGTTTCTGAGTTGAAGTTTGATTAATTTTGGTTATTTGTGATTTTGACTGCCAATATTGTTCATGGGTTATGTTACCGGATCTTAGGAATTATTCCAATGATTTTCTATACCGCGTGAAATAAAATTATCCTTTCCAAGAGTCGTGGATAAATTAAATGTTAAGTCTTAACCAAAGATTTATAGAAGTGTATAACGAATCAAACCTCTAGTTCATACCAAATACATAATATACCCGGTTTACTGGTATTGCCTTGATCTAGAGGAAACATAAATTAAACTCAAAGGAATTTTATTTCAAAACAATTTCTGATAACCATAACTCAATAATATTTATGAATTCAATAAAATACTTATACAAGAGTGCGAACACAGTGAAACAATTCGAGCAACGCGCCATGAAAAATGCAGTATTACACTGACATAACATGCGTTTGATATAAAAACAAACTGCGATGTTTGTACGAGTATGTATGTATGTCGTGACACGCACAAACGTCTATACACGAACCAACATAAATATTTTTGAAAAAAATATGTTGCACATAAATATATCCTTATCCGTCAGTGGGGTGGGGTGTGAGTGACGGCGAGGCGCGAGAAGTTCTCTTGGCTTCATTTGTGTTAATTTTGGCATAATTCGATGAGCGTAAGTTCGTGTCAAATTTTTTTGAAGGACCGCTGACTGTCCTGTCCGTTTTTATCCGTTTGTTTGTGTACGACCAGGCAATTGTGTTTTGCTGTTTAGGATAAATGCAAGTTGGTCCACGGGGTAATTGCGTCACACACAGTAGTAGCATCGGCTTACAACTGGTAGACAATTTTTTCACACATATGAAGCAATGGATTAGCAATATGCTTCAAAATCATTCAGATTGTGTCTGATAGTGTGTTACGCAATTAGGGCGCTGCTTTTGGCCGAGTTCGGCGACTGTAACTGAAATCCAAAATTATTTGAGAGACAGTGATTGTTTGGTCAGTTCTGTTCTTGTTTAAACAAGAGTGTATTTTTTTGGATTTGTGAGCTGGTCCCCTATTCTTTGTCAATTGTTGACTAAATCTTGTGAATAATGTAGCTAAACTTGCTGGAGATTATAGATAATATATTTTCACAGGTCAATAAATGCGAATTTCAGCATTAATTGTTTTACTCCTAACTTATTTCAGCATGCAGAACACATTTTTATCAACTGCGTTTAAATATTATAATTGTTCCGTTAGATTATTTGATTAAGTACCTACAGTTTATATTCCAAGAATACCAGTAGTTAGACTGGACCATGTAATTCACCAAATTGCTCAGACATTCAGCATTTAATTAAAACATAAGTAAGGGTTATAAATACAAGGTAGCATTACCAATACTTGATAATTATCCCCCATTATGACTTCCGTGTTACAAGCCCTTATCATTTACAGCCAATTACATTATTTTCCTTTCTCCGACACTATACTTAACTCGCTCCCCGCTGGCGGTGGGACCACGCCTCCAGAATGCGGCCGCCTGCGCCCGTCACGTTATAATTATCATTTAAATTGTGCCCACCGCGCTACCGCTCGACACTTGACAAATGTAATGACGATAGACCGTCGCTTCAAGAATTTTTATACGCTCATATCCACCGTTTTATATGATCGTGTCAGATCCCCTTTATATGTACGCCATTTTACGTTTACACCCCGAATTCTATCAGCGGACTTTATGACCCGACTTATAAGGCTGGTTATACAATGACTTTTATATTTGATACGAAAAGATATTTAATGTCGAAACATACAGAAAAACTAAAATAGGTTGCTTGGTGAATACCCAACAATGGAAACTAAGTACGTTGTGTTAAAGTCGAAAATTGCCTAAATAATTATTTTATTAGTCATTACATTGTGGTAATGATAAGTAGCGTAGTCAATGTTTTGCTCATAAAAAGCGCGATACTGTGTTCATAGATGACGTTCTATATAATTTCCATTTGATTTGAAGCCAGTTTTTGTGTAGTGAGTGTTGACATTTTTATTTTTATTAATTTGTTTGGTACCTATTATGGTGGGGAACGATTAAGTTCTCGTCGAGCGTCAATTTATTTTTATTTTTGTTAGTTGAAATATAAACTGTATCGTGCTGCGTTTGTTTTACCTTTGAAGACCGTTGTTATACGAGATAGGCATCTTAAATAATATTCCTTTCGTGATGCATGTTACATCTTAGGTAGGTAATCATCAGAAAACATCACCATCATGCATAGTTTTAGATTTTAGCTTTTCGTGTCTAAGGACCAATTTTCATCTTTCTCTTAACTTTTTTATTCAATTCTCGATTATTCTTAACACGTTTGCGATATCGTCCTAAAATTTGCATTTTGTCTTACGCTAATCAGGTTGCTATAGTCTTTTTATTTTGCATAGATTTATTCCGTATTACAAACATTGAAATGCCCTACGTAGGATACAAGCACCAATTCATACCACTTCACACGCTTTCGTATCAGATTAAATGTTTATTGCGAAACCAACAATTTATTACGCTCAGAATATTCTTAGATAACATTTTAGTCGTAATAAAAAAAACTTATTTAAATTTTATACTTATTCAAAGTGAAAACGGGTGTGTCAACGGGACTGCCTCCTTTTATCGATCAAATTATTCGATGTATGTGATCGTATCGGGATCATTCTCTCACCATTAAAAACTCGAAAACTATACAAGTTTTGTCGTGTAACTCGACACCTCAGGTGTTTTAAAAAAGGTTTGGGATACACTGAGACCTGTGTTTCCTCTCAGAGTTAATAAAAATTATGAGTAGTTTTTTTCTCTTATACAGATCTAGATAAATTAGTCAATGTGTTTCTTTTTTATATTTTCTTTCTACATAAGACATAACTAACAGAAATAGTTATGTTACTGAAGTTTTCTTAGATAAATTCCCTTTCTTGAATGCAATGTTCCAGACCAATATCCGATAGATAAATAATAGATGGATATTAGTTTTATTTTAAGTATAGCTGTCTACAACAAGATTATAGAGGACTCCATAATATGTGTGAGTAATGCAATCATGGGATAATAGTGATAAAATCAAATTGACAAGTCCAATAATATATTAAAACCATCCACATTATTTCTATAAAATGTAAGCCAAGGAAAACCGATGTTTAATTCTCTACTGGTTCAATGCTAATCTTGATGATGCATAAAGATAAGATTAATGGACTGATTGTCATTCCAGGCTACTTGTAGGTTGTACAGCGGGAAATAAATTATGTTCTGATGACTGTAATCGATCACTTGCTCGTGCATTTACTGTTGCTGCTGTTTGGCGGCGGATAGAGATATTATTAGTTCAGGGGTTTACTAGACAACAAAGTTTTACGCTTGTTGCGAAGAAGATTAACTTTAATAATATGTGGAGAACCTTATAGATAGGCTTAGAAGGAAATTTTTCTGTTTTTTTTATAATTTTCGCCAGGTTGTTCCTATATTAGAGATTTTTTATGCATTTTTTATGAATTAAACACGTCATTATGGGAAAAAACTGATGAGGTTAGGCTGGCTGTAATATTTTTTTTTTTAACAAAAATAATATATATAAATATTGGAATAGAATTAAAATAAAGTCTTACTTCATCAAAATAAAGAGGCAGATAAAACAAAAACTAAATAAAATTCTGACTGACAAACGCTCCACTGCTTCCCATACACATAATAATTAAAACTTAATTATCCGAAGTTCCTCTCAGTGTACCCCTTAAGACGACACACAACAAATAGTGTCGATAGTAATCGCCGGTTGTGAGTGTAAATATCGTCGCGATCCACGAGATAACGTGCGGCTACCGTCCGTTTTATGTACGAGTTGTGATCGAGATAATAGTACGATTTATACGTACAGGACAGCTACTTGAGATGTTTAACGTGATTATAGGTGGATGGTGGAGATGCGACGGTCCTTGCTTTGGGAGGAGTGGAGCCAATTGTAAGGACACAGATTACTTTAGGCCGGCGGCGCGTACGTCATTCCCGTCGGTACGGAATGTTGCCATTTTAAATATTTGTATTTATTTTATTCTTTTTTTTTTTCTTATGGCAATCTCACTGTGTGCTGCACCGGTCGACGTCATCACGTCAACGCTGACTACAGCAGAAAAACAGCGCTGGGGCTCTGACTCGCATAGGGTCGCAGCATTATGCTGAGCATTGGCCGTTTTGCGTGGATGTGAATTGTTTCTTTTTTGGATTTGTGTTCCTTCTTTGCGTCATGTTTACCGCAAATAAACGTATTTTCTTTCCTTCTTTTCTTTCTTAAGAAGTTAAGAAAAGAAATGCTTGTAGAGTGTTTTTATGTATTTCTAGTTAAGTGGTTTGTTTTATGAAATTTGTATATCGTTAATAAGGCGTCCGTGTGTATTCAGACAATTAGAATTCAATGTTGTGTTAAGGATGTTTGGGCACCGATGATTGTGATGCCTATATCGTAATGATGATATCACTTCAAAGATTACCAGAACTAGTAATAGAGTGGCTATGCTATGCATAGTTTTTGTAATAAAAACTACGTATCATATATTTCACGCATCTAAATTCCCAAAAAACACCAATCTAATAAATCCCAGTTTAATTATGTGTGAGAAAACGAGCAGCCAAAACAGAAAGCACTAAATTCTTCACTAATTTATAAACCAACGATACCAATGAAACGCTAATGGCACATCTGTGTACCTAACCTTAATCTTTGCAACAAAATCCAGTTGAAAAATCCGTATGTTGATAGCCGAATGAAAATAGACATTTGATATACGATCAGCTGATGTCCGTAAACACAATTCTCTTTCAGATTTATGAATAACTACTAGATATAGGGAGTCAATGGAAACGTTGTAAATTGTAACAAACCATCGCCGAAGAGTTACTGGCTCTCGTAAAATATTAGTTTTATAGTCGTGTTATAACGAAATATGTTTCGGCGGAAACGTAAACGGGAGTAAAAATAATGGTTTACGGTTTCTGTATAATAATTTATGTTGTGTGCTAGTGTTGGGTAGGTGTATTGCGTTTTGTTGAGCGGGTTCTGATGAGAGCTATTGGTTTTCAAGATGGTATTTTGATTTTATAATTGGACATTTAGTTGTGTAAGTTTGATGCACCAAGGCTGCGTGTATTATCTACGTTACTTAATTGCCAACGTATAACATTCTTTGGGACACATTTGTAAGTGTATCAACAATTTAAAAATAGAACAGTAGTGAAAGAGTTTTCTGAACTTAAAGCTCTAAACTTAAAGTTAAGGCTCTTACAGACTGGGGCGATATCGCGCGCGCGACAGGCATATTGATGACTGTCGCGCCCGCGATGTCGCCTCAGTATGAGCCTTAACTTTAAGTTTAGAGCTTTAAGTTCAGAAAACTCTTTCACTACTGTTCTATTTTTAAATTGTTGATCAACCCATTTACGTTTACTGCCAAGATTATTATAGTTATCGTGTAGTTGAATATACCCAAAGCTGTTCAAAATAACCTATTTTCATGATTTGGACTTTTGAACATTGAAACTATTGCTAAAAGGAAAACCTAAAAAATAATTTATTTATTTATTTAAACTTCTCGCACACAATTAGGTACAAAGGCGAACTTAATGCCTTAGACATTATCTACCAGTCAACGAAGGGTGGTGAAGAGATAAGATGGCAGATGCTCTGAGACTCTGAGAGGAAATAAAAATAATAAAAAATAAATTAAAGAATAACTTACATAATATACACATCAACAGCCTATAATGTTCCCACTGCTGGGACACAGGCCTCACCTCTGTGAGAGGGAGTGGGCCGTAAACCACCACGCGGGCCCAGTCCGGTTTGGTAGATGTCACATGTCTTCGAATTTTTGGTTCTAGTACATGCCGGTTTCCTCGCAACGTTTTCCTTCACCGTTTTGAGAGCAGTGGTGATGAATAATTTACATATTTGCGCCTGCCTGGGTTCGAACCTACACCCTTTTCGGCCGTTACCACTGGGCCACCAATGCTCCTAAGAATAACTTAATAGATTATAAATAAAATAGGTACAGAAGTACATAAATAAGTTAACAACTTATATTACAAAAATTCTTGGATTTTCCTTAAGAACCCCAAGTTCTAGCATTTAAGGAAACAATAACACATTGCATAATTTGACATTGAAAGTAATTTGCTAGGTTTATATTTTATGTACTTACTGATTTCTTTTTAAACAAAGTTTCATATATTATAATTATGTAAACTCCATTAGATCACTTTTATACTGTATATTTGAATGTCTGTCATTTTGACATAACTTTGAGAAGCAAAATCTGTCAATCAAATAAATTTATAAAAATATTATTTTGAATTAATTATTTCTGTTATGACAACTAGTTTTAGACTTTGAAAGGTGGCGCCAAGATTCCTTACTTATGTCATTCTAATTAGAAAAAATATTATAACATGTGGCACTTTATTTATTTATATTACATGGAATTTGTCTTTAAATTCAGTAAATTTTAGTGTTAAAAAAGCTGATTCTGACGTCAAATAAATAATACTTGTAGCATAATAATAGAAAGGTGAAGTTATAAAGAAGTAGATCATAAAGGCTCTTACAAACTGCAGAGATATCGCGGGCGCGACAGGCATATTGCTGCATGTCGCGTCCGCGATGTCGCCCCAGTCTGCAGAAGCCTTAAAGTGCTTGTCGAAAGTGACTTCCAATATTCCCCGAATTTCGTTTGACTACATTGGGATTATTCTATGTATGTATATTCCATAATTATTTTCGATAATACACCCTCGACAACGCAGGGGGGCAACCATCACCTCTAATAGCAGTATTATTTCAATATTACTTCAGCGTGAGAAAGAGATGGAGCTATAAGTCCTGTACAGCTCCATCACTTTGAAGTAATATTATAATAATACTGCTATAAGAGATGATGGTTGGCCCCCAGACGTCTGCAGGAGACATAGATTATAAAATTGTTAAGGTGCGTAGGTAATATTCATAAACAAAATGGAGAAAATGCGCCAGAGTACTGAGTAATACAGTTCTTCCATAGTTAATTTACTTATACTACACAAATAACAATAACAATAGAATAGAGAGGATAAAGATAATTGTGACGCCAAATCAGATACAGATATCTGTGAAAGGACTAGTTAGTTACGTATTATACCGAGTAAGGTGACAGTTCTTATTAAAAATACTTAGGTATACTCGTATTTACAATTAAAATTTTGATAAAACCGATAATTATGCTGATTTGCAGTCGCCAGCACTTCAAACCACAAACTGTCAAATTATCTCATTCAATTTTGAAGTTAAGTATCAACGATTAAGGTTTAAAATCATTTGGAGAAATTTGACAGTTCGTGGTAACTTGATGTGCTGGCGACTGTACTTGCGTTTTTTCAAATACAGTTAGCTGCTACGGCTTATTTTAATTTTTGAATTGCTTTTTTTTTGTTAATCTTTTTATTACGGACGCTTTTACGTTTTGCATCGTTCTCACATGTATCATTTCAAAATTAATGATGTAAACAATATTTTGTAACCATAATACGTTGATTTAAAAGAGTGTCCGTGGAGTTTCTTGCCCGTTCTTCTCCATAGGTACCTACTACGCTTTGGAATGGGCAACTAGCTTCATCTTTCTGACTGACCGACCGACCCCTTGACAATTCAAAAGTGCCTGTAATTGGTTTATTTGAAATAGATGCTTTGAGTTTGAGTTTGAATTTGAAAGACATTTCCTTCAAGCTATGCAACCAAGTCATTCTTCCCACATTCGTTGTATTTACACGAACTGCAATATTATGAAACTTTCCCACATCTTTATATTTTCTTGGAGTACTGACGCTAACGTATAAAAGAAATACTTGCATTCCTATACAATAAAAAAAACATAAATTGCAACTGTTTTATTTATTTGTAACAACAGTGTTGGCATAAAAATGTGGCACTTCTACACATTTCTTGGAACATAATCTGCGCCAATGATCCACAGACGGACAACTTGTTTGTTTTACATACAATATTTACGACACCAATTAAGAGCCTAGCTTATTAACTACTACACGAATTTATGCTCCAAAATAACGGTTAACCAACGTACTGTTTGTTTTCTTAGCTACACTGTGACTTGCTATATTTAACAGATTTAACAAAGAGTAGACCGCATCTGTTTTAAATTTCGAAGGCGTTAATTATTTGTGTTTGAAACTTATACAGGATTATCTTGTCTGCACATATTTTTAGGTAATAATCTTTGATAATTTATTGTTAAAATATTGAGGATTTCACTTTATAATCTCAACTTTTAATTTATTATTTTAGTAAAAAGTTCTAAGTATGGTAGCCAACATAGTTACAATCGTTTTTAAGTGGAAAATGAAGTCGTGTGAGTATCACAGGTGAACATAGATTTAATAGAGTGCAATTTTTTAATGTTATTCGAATCTCTACACCTACTTAGTGTGGTATTTTGCTACTCAAAGCCACATCTTTATGTTATAATAATTATAAATTTACCTTTGTTTTGATTCCTATACTGTTTTACTTTCTTCAAACATGAAATCATATTATTTCTCTGACTTTCTTACATATGTTTGAACACCACAGCTGAAAATCAACCTCACAATGAACTGTTTTTCAACACTGAAGACTGTATTTTATATTATTAATTTTCTCTTGTTGTAAAATAGCATATTTTTATCCATTGACATCTTCAATCATAAATTGTCATCTGTCTAATATTTTCTGTCTCTATGAATCGTACCGGCCTCGATAAAGCTAGTTTCAGACTTACTTCGCTATGTACTCATGTAAACCGTTTTTATTGATCCTGGCAGGCATTCAAATTAATCATTTGAATTATGTTTCACAGAAACTTCTAGAACCTTTGCCAGGATCTATAAAAGCGGTGATCGGACCTGACAAGAGTTCACTCAGTCAGGCAGTTCAGTTCAGTTCGACTCAGTCAGTTCAGTTCTATAGCTTACTTTATTTCTTGTACTAATAATTGTAACGTGTAAAAAATATAATATCTAAAGAATCTCATAGTGTGTGTGATTTGTGATTCACCTTACATAGCCGCCGGCCCTCTCACTTCCGCCTTTGGGAGATTTCTAAGGCCGAAGGCGTTATAGTCGCGTGGCTTAGGACGCCATAGCCGACCACTCCCGTGTGTCTTAGGAGGTCCAGACACTCGTCTCGTGGAGCGTGAGGTGCTGTAGAGTGCCTCCGCAGTCAGCCGTATCGGCGAGATTGGGACTACGCCACCGTCTTACTAGCCCGCTCCGGGACGGAGAGCTCTATCATTATTGGGGCATTCTATCAACGTGGCGTTGGACACTAACTCCGACTACACATCATACCACCAACCTAACCAACAATACCACTAATTTAAGTACTATAGAACAGAACCTCTTGTCTTACAAAAGACATTTTACTCCTTGGGACAGAGTTGCCGACTGACTGTGAAGGCGAGATCCTCGTCTTCGTGCTCCGCCTCGTCTGTCAGCCCTGTCCCACTGCTGCCTGCCGATCCAGACCAACTACCTGCCGACCTTGTCCAGCTGCTGCTAGCCGATGCTACATCCTGCCGTCCAAGCGTCCCGTGCACTCGAAATATTAAAATTATTCTATGGTTCCGCCATAGAATAATTTTAATATTTAGTCTTATCTTTTAAATATTTATTAGTAAGTACTCTTACTTTAGTTTTCTTTTTTTAACGTGACTTACGATTGGCCGGAGGGCCCGGCCAATCGTAACGTTACATTAGGTGCCTTCATGATAGTCATTTAATAAATGATCCTCCTATTTTGCATTGTATAAATGGGTACTTCTACGAGTTCGTGCAAATTTGTTATTTGTAGTCATATAAAAAATAAAAATTACTTTGAGTGTGTGCTTTCTATCAGAACGAAATATAATAGTATTAAACTATAGCCATACGGTAACGTGAATTGCTATTTCCAATGGGTTTAATAAATATTTTACAAAAATATGGTAAAAATCATCTACCTTCAGTGTCCGTTCGTGAGTATTGCCGAATAGGTGTTTCAATTTTAATGCTGCGTTACTACAATCAATTACTAAGTGAATAAATATTATTACATACATTACAAAGAATCTGTAGTCATGTTTTTCACAAACTTAAACTGTATAATTAATTTGAAAAGAAAAAAAAAACTTTTGTCACACAAAATTGATCATTACCAGCGGCAAAATTTGAAAGTACAAAATATCTGTGTATGTTACTCTGTAGTTTTATTCCCCTCGCCCCGCATTTCACTCGCCAGCCAGTTGAGCCACAGGCACGGGAGAGGAAGGCTGTGCGTTTGGGTTGGATAATTATAGAACATTGAATACTCGAAATTTTACTTTGTCACGAAATATTTGTCTTTACCGTCGCCTAAATTGTGGGGTAAGTAATAAGATTTTATTTATGTTTGATCTTTAAAAAGGAAGCTCACTAGGATTATTAATGTTCTTGTTGGTTTGATAATTGTCGTATTTACGGATATAGGGTTACAGACTAAAATGTCCTAAAATGTCATTACCCTCAGCATCATCACCTTCTTTTACCTTCAGCTTTGAAACTGAAGGTAATGATCCTAAACGGAAGGTAGTGATGAAATTATTTAAAAAAAATATTTACTTTTTAAATCTTAATTTTATATTTTAAAGCTCTGAGTAGATTCTTAAATCGTTTCAATTACGCGGTACGTTAATGTATCTAAATATTTATCTTTATCCAGATCTTCTTTATCATGTACTTGGCACATTAATTACTCGGAGCTTTAAAATATTATAAAGAAGAAAGAAAACTACCGAGGAAAAGTTAGCTCAACAAAGACTTAAAAGACAAAAGTACGAAGAAATAAAAAAAGATCCAGAAAAATATGCTGCTCAAAAAGAAAAAGAATGGTTACGATATTTGAAACGCAAAGAACAGAATAAAATAAAGTCAGTTAAAGACTTAACGGCACGGCAACAAAGACAGAAAAGAAAACAATGGAGAGAAAATCGTCAACGATACATAGAAAAGAAGAAAAAAGAAAAAGCAATAGAGCAAATGCTTGTTGATAATTCTCCACCTACCAGTGATGTTGAAACAATAGATCGTCAAGTGCCTCAAGTTAGTGAAGTTGACCCACTGGAGGGACCAACAACTTCTCAGATCGAAGTCAAAAAGAATAAAGGAGATCAATTTAATAAAAAATGTGAAAACTGCGTTAAAATAATAAAAACAATACGCCGCATTCGTTATATTTATACTAAAAGAATTGGAAAATTGAAAAAAGAAATTCAGAAGGAACAACATGAGAAGAGAGAGCTGAAAAAAATGATAGACAGGCTTAGGAGAGAGAATATAAAAGCTAAAAATGAAAATCCATCAACTGAACAGAAAATTGAAAATTTATTGGATAATATAGATAAAGGCAAACAAGAAGAAGTGATAAAGAAGTTGATATTTGGTGAAATTATTTCTAAACAGCTGGAAGAAGGGTTCAAAACTCTAAGAAAAACAGATAAACGTAAATTCAGTGATGTTATTGTAAAAGACAAAGAAAGTTTCAAAAAACACAGAATAACGACAGCAATAATGCCATTTACATTGAGAAATAAAAAACAAGTACATGAAGATCAGGAGAATGAAATAAAACGAGAAATAGAATAGTTCTTTGATGAAGATAGTAATAGTAGAATTGCTGCAGACAAAAAAGAATGTATCAAAAAAAGTGGCTTGACAAAACAAAAACGCTATCTCACGGATACTTTGATTAATCTTCACAAAAAATTTAATGAAATCCAGAACAAATCAGCCTTCATACTTCCTTTGTTTATTTGCTTGATTCTGAAACAGGCGTACATAAAACTCACAGTATGTGCACTATGAGTGAATGCACCAGACATGATGCTGAATCTGTATGGGCACACATAATACCTATAATAGAATTTGTAAAAAGCAACAGTGTCATTGATACTTTACATTTTTTGACTGACAGCCCTTTAAGCCAGTATCGGAATCGCAAGATATTTTATATCATCAGTCAACTTCAACACATGTTCCCAGATTTGAAAGCAATATCATGGAACTACTACCGGTCACGGGAAGGGAGCTCCAGACGGGATTGGGGCCGTCGTTAAATGTACAGCAGACAAAACTGTCAGATTTGGTAGAGATGTGGGAACTCTGCAAGATTTTTGGCTTGTAATGAAGGAGAAAATCAAGAATATCGAGATGCGTATCATCACAAGAAAAGATATTGAAGAGAGAACAACGCCGAGCAATATTAAAACTTTCAAGGGTACAATGTCTGTGCACCAAGTTTTGTGGTCAGCAAGTAGTTTGCGGATGACATTTAGAAAGCTCAGTTGCTTATTTTGTCCAAATGGAATCACGTGTACCCACGGCTATCATTTGGGATATATGGATGTACCCGAGGATACTATTCCGCAGGAACAAGAACAGGTGTTGCATGATTTTCTGGACACAAATACTACTCCCGAAATGATTGAAGAAGTTACTAACTCACCCAAGAGATATTTTACCAGCTTTAATAATTTAGAATATAGTCAACATGCATATCCAGATACACAAAAAGTTTCAGTCTCACCAAAAGTAAAAATACTGTCTGATGTTCGATTACACTGGTCGAATTCTAGTTTTAGTTTCAAGACTCCAACTCACAAACAGCAGAGATATCAATCAAATTTTGAAAATTTTATATCTTCAAACAAAATATCAAAACCAGCCGATTCAAGTGCAATTATGTTAGAAGATAAGAAAAAAACTAAATGTGAAAACCAAAATAAGGAAAATTTTTTTGAATCTGATGACGATGAAGAATACAATATTTTTTAATCTATGAAAGAGAATTAAATTACTTTTTTACTTTATATTTTGGTTTCGTTTATACTTTTTTTAGTTTTTATTTGTTATTTACTAGAATAGTGATAATATGAGTACAAATAGGTATCGAGAATTATAAAGACTGATTTATTGAAAAAAAAGTTTAATATTAATGTTAAAAGTAAGGTACAGATTTATTTACGAAGTTGATTAAAATTGTTCTCTTTTTGTTTAGATAGATACCTAAAAATTACAGAAGAAATAAAAATAACATAAACAAGTAGAATGTTTATTACCTATATACTTATTACATTTTTTGTGTCGTTTCAATTCGTTTTGGTCTTTTAGATCTATATCTAAAAATAACTTAATTAATATTGAAAGTCTTCGTTTTATATAAATAATTTTCAAAGTTACGTAGTTTTTTATTTCACTTGTCTTTAAAAGATTTCATTGTTTTTATGGTAATTAATGTAAAACACCAATTAAAGTAAAAATTATTTTAAGATCATTTGTAAGTCTTATTTCTAATTGTGTTTACTAATTAATAAAATTTAAAAAAATATTACCTAGTCTTTTAATGTAATCACAAAACTTTTTGTAATCATTACCAGTACGATCGTATCACTACCGTCTTCCCTGTTGTCATTACCTTCACTATCAAAGTCATTACCAGTTCGAAAAAAAAATTAAAACCCTTATAACTTCTAAGTTTATGTGTGCAATTGGCTATTAATTGGTAAAATCATAAAGAATTATGCATATTTTAGAAATAAAGTTCTAGTTTAGAAGTAAAAAAAAATCTCTCATTTTCGCCAAATTTGCACGACATGGAAGAATTACCCAAATGCTTCTTTTTTTTGGTTGGGAAATTATCAAATAACTTCTCCCGCTTTGGGCGGAGCGGGAGGGTGTCAGACTCTTACTGACTAAAACCCACCCGTGTTCCTTCCATTGCCTGTATTGCCCGAGGCCACAGTAACCATTTTGGATATTCCCGCAACCCCGGCTGGTTGAATAAATGCTAACGATTGGCCGTTCACTGTAATATTTTCAGTAAGAATATCCAAGTTTGTGTTTCCCGATATAACAGCTATAACTTGACAGTCTTCGAACCAAGAGTGAAGAGTCAAGCAATCTTTCTTCTACACAACCATACACCATCATCGACCACACCATCTTTTAATATTTAGGTGAGATAGTGGTCACAACCTTTATTTAAAAAAAGTTAATACCAGGCTATTATTGCCCCCTTGCAGGGCAAAGATCTATTATCACGAAGGACTCGACCCCGTCAGTAAAAAGTATCCTATGTCTTAATCCAGGTCATGGTCTACCTATGTGCTAAATTTCATCCCAATCTGTTCAGCCGTTCTAGCGTGAAAGTGTAACAAACAAACAAACTCACTTTCGCATTTATGATATTAGCTAGGATAAGTCCAGGTTTCCTCACGATCTTTTTCATCACCGATGTCAGTAATGTCCAAGATAAACTCAGGAAGTACAGTCACCAGCACATACCACAAACTGTCAAATTTCTCCAAATGATTTTAAACCCTAGGGGCCCTCGCCCACGGCAACTTTTTGTAGCGATGCTGACGCGCGTTTCGTAAAGGCGCCACAGCATCGCTACTAATGCGTGTTAGTCGCATTTGCAACGCGCTAGAGAAGCGATGCCAACGCGCTACTAACGCGCTACAGCAAAGACAAGACAACGTCGCATCGTGACAGAACCGCGACAGTATCGCGTTTACATCGCGACTGAATCTGGGCCCGTGGGTTAGGGCACACAGCTAGCGACCGCTTCGCGACTGTATCGATGCGAACGCGCGACAGCATCGCTACTGCATCGCTACAAAAGGCGACTTTTTTGACAGTTAAGCTCAAAATCGAATGAGAAAATTTGACAGTTTGTGGTAACTTGATGTGCTGGCGACTGTACATATGAATTGAAAAAGTCACGTTGGTACTTGCCCGGATTTGAACCCTTTTGGGTTACGGCCTCGCCTCTCACGTACCTACGAGGTTTTTTGGTTTCTCTGGGCCCTCACGACATTTTTCCTGTAAAAGGAGATACTAAAAAAATATATCTAGGTTCTGCTTTCGCTTCTGATTTATTATTTTTTTTATCAATTTTTTTTTTTGGAAATATGTGAGCACCATGTATCTATCACATAATTAATTTATCTGCCATTGCTTCATTTTTAATTCTTTTTACCTATTGTGGTATAGTAATTGTATTCTAGGTGCATCGTCTTCACATATAATTGTATAATTAATGTAAAACTCTATAAACAATATTGTAAAACATTATAAAAAAGGAACGGTGGAGTTTCTTGCCCATTCTTCTCCATACGAAACTACCTTTTGGAAGGGCAACTAGAATCAATTCTATTTTTTTGTAAATTTTGACGTTCAAAAGTGCCTTGTTGTATGTGACTCTATAGGAAAAACAAACTCCTTTCCCCACCACTCAGTCTACCTTGACATATTACCTCTTCCGACGGCACCGGAAGCACGTCGCGATCCTGCTATACACTATCAGACAATGTCGTTATCAGAAGGGGTGAACTCGTAAACAGGGGATGTTTATGGCGGCGCCGACTTCCGGTGACGTCATACTGCTTTTTTGTGAAAGTAATTGTGTAGTTAGTAGTTATCTGTGTAAAGAATTTGTAGGTGGTCTTGAATAAAAGAAGCAGACAAAAGAAGAATAAAAGATTGGTGTTTTAAGAAATGATTTTAGGAAAATGAAAAGGGTCCCGTTGCACCGTTAAGGTCCGTAAAAAAGAAAGCAATGACATACTATTGATTGCAACGTTCGCACTGCTAGGACACAGCACAACGCGTCCTCTCTGTGAGAGGGACTGGGCTTATCCACCACGCGGGCTCAGTGAGGGTGGATGGATGACACTTCGAAATTTTGGGTTCTGCGACATGCGGGTTGCCACGATATTATTTTTCACGCGGTGATGAAATAAATTATACCAAGTAAAGTGCCTGCCTGTTTCGAGCCCACAATCTGCACGTAAGTCAGGAACGTCACCACTGGGCCATCTTTTTACGTATTAGTCCATCATCACGACATGAACAGAGAAGAATGCCTCAGTAATGGTCTAAAGATAAAACAGGTATCACTCAAGCCGGAAAGACTGAAAGATGGCAGCTAGAGTTCACTACTTCTTGAAGGTAAATATGATTCTACATATACAGTGCTTAGATATTTGACAATCATTTTCAAAGCGCTACGTATTTCTACAACGACTAACAGCAGGTTTGACATAAGCCAGCTTTGTCTAGGCCCTCTGGGAGAGGTTTGCTTTTGACCAGTAGTGGACTGCAATGTTAACTTAATTAACTGGTAGACCGTAAAATATTGAACCAGAAAAAGTGTTCCAAATTGATTTTATCTGAAATACATGAGTCAAAGCACTTGAATACACAATTAAAGACAGTGACATTAAAGACGTGGCTGTCAAAGTCAAAGAGACCAGCTGTCAATGTCAATCAGTAGCCTTCCTTTTAAGTATCGCTGGTAAATGTAGAGGGAGAAACACGTTTCATTATGACTGCATTATCCGAATCGGCAAATAAATTAAAAACAATTGTAGACCTTTCGAAAAGTATGGCCGTTTAAAAAAGTTAGGGCCATTTAAATAATACATGACTTCAGCATAATTGACATGATAACGCATAATTAATGCATATACTTAGTAATTGAAAAATACCCATCCTAAATTGTTCCGGGTTAAATTCAAACACACCACTAAAAAAATAAGTCATTATTTATTCGCATTTTTATTTATTTATTTAACAGTTTATGTTATCACATACTCGTATAAACAGACAAGAAGAAAGGCACAGAAAAATACGTACAAAGGTGATGCTTATTTTTATTTGTTTATTTGGTGGTGATTTTTATTCTTTCTTCCGAAACTTAAAAAGCGTGCCATGTTCCCCCTCCCCCTCGCCCCAAATTGCCATCACTTGTTTGTCAGTCTGTCTCTGAACATTAAAGCCAGTCTTCATCTAATGGATTTTAACGTCCAGAATGTTTACATATCAAACTCGAGAGAACATTATTTTTTCTTTAACACATTAAATTAAAACTGTTTGACTTTCCTCGGTATAAATTGATATGTTTATTTTGGGTGAGAAAACAGAGTGCCGTGAAGGGTTTCTGTTTTTATTATTTTTTGGTTAAGTACTTGTGATGAGTACTTTAAACTGATGCTTTGAACGAAAATATAGTTCTACCGACGTATTAGGTACATTTTTAACTGTTTGGCTGAACAAATGCGTTAGCCATCGTACCGACTTATCATCAATATTCATTTACTGCAAAAAGGATTTTAAGAAGCGCGTCGTAGAGTTACGCAAGATAAAATTTTCAGCGATATTCTCGGTGTAACGAACATAATTTACCACACAAACATACTTACACCCACTCATACACATTTGATTTGATTTAAGTTAATGTTAACTTATGTAGTTTTAGCATAAAATTAAGTATACGTTTTGCTTTTTATATAACACGTCTTGCTATGGAAGAGCGAGCGGATTCCTAATATGAGGATCCAATAAAAATATTGTTTATATTTATACTTGTTTTACCAATAAACTATTAGAATTTTTTATTTATTACCAAAACCATACTGTTTTGAATTTTTTCTCAAAGTTACAATTTTTATTCCACGAGAAAAACGCTTTTGAATTTTACGTAACTGTAAGGTATATCTATTCACGCTCGTGACTATGTTTAAATAGTGAAAGGTCCATAACTAATTTAAATTGCTTAGTTTGTTATTCAAAGATGTAACTGTTCATCTTCTGGACATACTTAGGTAATTCCTATTTCATTTGGATTCCACTGTGATGTGCACTCTACTCTGCTCTGAAGAAATATCTGACAATGAATCATAACAAGTAAAGTATATATGTAAGTAGCAATATGATTGATTGATTAATTATTATTCGTAATGAGAATCGTTTTCTCTTTGCGTTGTTGAAATGTAAATCTGTCAAGGCGCAGATATATGGTTTTAGTGACATTTAAATCTGTTATTACGCCTTCGTATAATGAAAGTAAGTCATGCAAAGAATGTGTGTTAAACTAGAACACATACACATTAATTCTATATGTTTATATTTCAGTATTGTAGTATAATACTTTTTGAAATAAATTGAGGAAATAATGTCTACCCAAACCATAAAAATGTCTACCACAAATTCAAAATGTGTAAGCGATATTACTTTCAAACTACTTAAGATATTTCATGTGTTTTTTTTTTACAAAACAGCCTTTTTTATCTTTAATTCCATTTGGTTTTTTTTCAAATATTCATATTTTCGTTACTAAAAATAAATATTCCCTATGAAACCGAACGGCGCGGCGGCGCGGCGGCGCGGCGTGAGCGCGGCGGCGCGGCGGCGCGGCGTGAGCGCGACGCGAAATTGTATGGCCAAGGTCAACGGCGATTACGTGACCCTTAATAGAATATTTAGTCATCACCATGAACATAGGTACTTGCCTCGTCGTATAAAAACTGCAGAGTCCACGAACTGACAGGTTAAGCAGTAGTCCGCGCGGTCAGTTTGTAGCTGTGACTTAATTTTTAAAAATTGCGATTTTACCTTGACTCAGAGAGCATGATCAACAGCTTAATTGTCATCCGAAAGCTTATGGCAGTCATTACCGGAAAACCATCCACCAAAGGGGGGTAACCATCACCTCTTATAGCAGTACCTATTTGTATAATATTACTTCAGCGTGAGAAAGAGATGGAGCTTTAAGTCCTGTATAGTTCCATCACTTTCCCACTGTGAAGTAATATTATAATAATACTGCTATAAGAGGTGATGGTTTACACCCAGAACACTGAAAGTCTTAATTAGTGCAACCTTACCATCTCGGAGATCGCTGAGAGGGTTTAAAAATGCCAGATGGCAGTTGTTCCGTTTATACCTACTGATAAATCCTGGCATTATTCAACCGCCTTTTGATTTGCTGGAACTATTTTATTAAAATAACAGAACAGTCATACCTCCCTTCGCCAGGAAACGTCAATACCAAGGTAATATTTACCACCTGTTACACCAAACCGATTACTAACTTAAGACGCTGACAACACCTACACCGCGGGCACTGTCAAATTCCATAGAAAAGAAAGAGAAGCGCGATGACACAACGCTTGTAATTTATTGCAAAATATGAAGTAATTATCTATTTACTCAAAATTGAGTCGAGTAATCGAAAATAAAAAACAACCAAGTTCTGCATTCAAATAAGACGTTCTAGTTATTAATTAAATACGTAATGTATGTTGATATTTGATACAGATATTTTGGATTAAAACTCAAAGTAAGAGGTTAGTTTAACGTTAGTTTGTATCGAGATTTTGTTTTCAAAACGTGTTTTGGTAACAACCAGGTTCTGGGAAATATGTTCAAAATTAACATATATTTTTTCCGCTACCACAAACTATACAGATTTGGCAATTTTTTTTCTTAAGCGAAGCCTATTTTGTTCAATTGGGTCTTGTCAGCGCCTTAACAGTAACACACAACACAATAAGAAATCGCACGGATTCATTCCAAGAACATTTTTCATCGCAATCGCTTCCGAAAACTAGAACAAAGCGAATCTAAGTAAATAACAATTTGTTCCACCGAAGTAACATCGCACACAAAAAGGTGAAACAAAAAAAAACGAAAACTAGACGTGAGTTCAGTAGCGGACGTTAATCTGAGCTGACAACGCGCAGCGGCTTCAAAGTGGCGGGGCTACGTTAATCACTCTTCCACTCGACTGTACGATGCTTATCTGCCCATTGCTTTACCACTTCAGATTATTGACTTTGACTGTACCACCATACTACTCACGTTTCATGGAAAAAATATGGATATCTTTATTTAATGTAAATCGGGTGAGTACCGGCGAGAAGAGCGGTGTTATTTTTAGAAATTGTGCGTAGGCCTTAGGCACCTAAGGTACCTAAGTTGTCGATGCGCAAGTTTTAACATTGATGTAACTATTGATAGGTATTGCCTTCTTAGAAACTTGGTCATTTATGATAAAGTTAAAAGCTTCATAAGCGTTATAATATAACACTAGTCTAGTTTAGGCCAAGTGTTTATTTTAGGTGCAGTGGAGGCCCAGTGGGGTGCAGTAGTGGCCCAGATGGCTTCAAAACCAGGCAGGCGCTTTACTTTGTGTAAATAATTTCATCACCACTGCTCTCAAAGCGGTGATGGAAAACATCGTGAGGAAACTTTATGTAGAACCACAAATTCGAGACATGCATGTGACATCTACCAACCCGCACTGGGCCCGCGTGGTAAATTACGACCCACTTCCTCCAGAAGAGAGGAGGCCTGAGTCCCGGCAGTGGGAATATTATAGGCTGATTATGTATGTTTATTTTACTGTATAGGGACATGCAGCCACTATCTCCAGATTTTTGATTATTTCACTCTTTAGATAACGTAAGAAGATTATCTCGAGTGTACCTGCCTCTTGTTGGGTGCTGCTGCAATCTTTTCCTGGAGGACTCTCCCAAAATAATTGTAGATATTATTATTATACTAATTAACATTTCCAAATGTCCAAAGCTGCAAAACCACATCGGTACGAAACATGCTTTTCGAAAAGTAGCATTCGTTTCGCCACCACGCGTCGTTCCACTTGCTGACTCACGCGACAAAATAATTATTCCGTTTACTTACTCCACAATACACCAAAATCATTAACACCTAAGACGACAGGTCGTCAGTTTTTTACCTTGAAACCAGTGGGGCATGAGCTAGACAGCCTCAATTTGCCGTCAACGTAGGTATACCTACATTTCTAGTGTAAGCTGACCTCTCATTGTACGGAAAGACTATGCAATGCGAGATCAACTTATACTGGAAATGTAAGCTTGATGTCGTGAGTACTTCGCTGCGCGGATGTAATCAGCGACGCTGACGGAGCGATGACCGCTTCTCCTGCGTTTATAGAAATGTTACTGTTTTAAGTATTTTATTGGCTAGACTTGCTGATATTTTGGAAAGGTTAATGTGGGTTATATTTAAATTAACGTAGCATAGTTATTTTCTTTTGACTTAACGGGAAGGTATATAAATCAATGGTAAAACCTGCTGTCTTGTATGGATCAGAATGTTGGGCCACAAAAGGGATGAATGAAAGGCAATTTGCATGCAGCTGAAATGAGAATGTGTGGTGTGATACGAATGGGTAGAATAAGAAATGAGTACATAAGAGGAAGTCTGAAAGTGGCAACGGTGAGCGAAAAGTTGTGCGGAAATCGGTTGTCATGGTATGGGATGTGATGCGGAGGAATGAGGAAAATGTCGTGAGAAATGTCTTGACCAAAGGAACGATGGATGGACTGTGTGAAAGATGATACCTACTCGTGTGGCTAGAAAGGGGGTGACTACTGAGATGACAACTAATAGAGAAGTATGGAAGAACAAGAGATGTTGCGCCGACCACAAATAAATTGGGATGAGGTAAATGATAAGTGATAAATTATTTTATTTCTGTAAGTAGGTTTGTACAAAAACTTTTACACGTCAAAAATATTTTTAAAATAAAACTAGACGAGGTCGGCGTTTCCTATCTGACTACTCTGAGAAGAAAGGCCGAAACAAACTCAGAGGTCACAGTCTCTTTTAAAGTCAAGACATAATCTTGGTCAGATCATGTGAAGGCCATGTAGATTGGTGTCGGAAATGGTCCTTTTGAGGAAAGAACCACACAAATTGAGTGGACCTGTCCAGTCAGTGTACGCATTTGTGAGTAGGTCAGGAGAATGATGAATGATGATGAGTAATTTGCGTTTGGTGGGAAAGTCGAGGTTTATTTGTTAAGACGTTTCTTGTGGCATCACTCACCTGTGTGACACTACAGATATTATTTTAGAATAGGTAGCTCACAGGTATTCATTTTCGGGTGATCTTTTAGTGTTCATAGAATCCATCAGCTTACTTTAGTTATCATTAATTGTGTTTTACCTACGCTATCTGCAGGACATAAGATTCTCCCAAAATACTGTGAGAGTCTGATTTTGGATGGCAAAAAATGGTTTTACTGTAGACTAAAGCAACACCTTTTGTAGGTGTTCCAAATACTTCAGTCATGTTATCATGGTAGAAGATCCTCTTAGCTATGCATTCTTTTACTAGTATGGTAGATCCCAACACTCGACAATATCGACATTGTACAACGAATATGCGCAACGGGTATCCGGCGTTCTGTGAATGTAACACCAGATATGTATCTTTCTTGTTTCCTGCATCATATATGAGTAGTACCTATGACGGACAAGTAGCTGACAGTTAACCCTATACATGTTATATGTAGAGTTGTAACTTATTTGTTTTATTTCATACGGAAGACCAACGTAAGGTATAAGTAATTAAGAAATAATATTGCAAAGCAATTACGTAAAAATGTTTGTATTTTTAATTAAAATAAAATATAGCTTCTAGTAAGTAGGTTGTAAGAAATATTCAGTATGTTTTCGTTCCATTATTGTAGTTAAAAATCGCTTGTAATGAGACCACTTCACTTTACTTCAATTAGGCAGCGCCATGGCACTCCGTAAAATAGTGCCCCACATTAATTTTCAAAACTACTGTAAATTATTTTTTAACGAAACTCCCAACATTTAAATGTTTCGTCATTATGTTAAGTAATTACCGTCACCAAACTCGTACTTCGTAAGCGCTAATTACTCTGACATTATTGCCAATAATTTTCGCGTCAATAAAAATTAACGTTTAAAAAAGTTTTTGCACTTTTTTACTCGAGTGTACAAAGTGTCATGGCGTCGGGTGAGCGGCGAGATCAAAGCGGTCGGCGCCTTTGAACCGCCGCGTGTATCAACACTGCCGTGCCGTAAACGACACGTAGAGGAATGAGTGGTACGGTCTGCAGCGGAAATTAGCTGAGCGTCTGTCCAACGCCATTTTTTTAATACAAATTACTTGCTATTAGCAGTGGGTGGAATAAATGGGACGTATTTACATGGCTGTTAAATTAGATCATTTGGGTAGTTCCAAGAGGTTTTGTGCTTAAGAGTCGGGTAATCGCTGTTGATTTTGGCGATACAAATGCGCGTCACACTCACGCCGTTCTGTTTCATAGGGAATATTTATTTTTAGTAACGAAAATATGAATATTTAAAAAAAATCACGGTTTAATTATAGGTACTAAAATAGACTGTTCACAAAAAAAACACGCAAACAAGCTTAGTAGTTTGAAAGTAATATCGTTTTTTATGCTTTGGGTAGATATTAATTTCCGATTTTATTTCATACAGTATTTAACTAAAATACTTAAATATTCACATATAGAATTGATGTGTATGTGTTCTAGTTTAACATACATTCTTTGCATAAGTTACTTGCATTATATGAAGGCGTAATAAACTAATAACAGATTTAAGAGTCACTAAAATCATATATTCTGTGCCTTAAGTTGTAATAATTTGAAAAGAACTAGGATCTTGAATAAGACGTATATTTTTTTAGCCAAATGAAACATTTTTTTATTTAGTTAGGATAGATGCATTTATCGCATTGGATTTTTCCTGTAATGGTAGATGTAAGAAGATAAACAAATAAATAAATAAATAAACATAAATAAATACATAATTTAATTTTAAAAGCCTAGGGCTTGTTGTTGGTTTTAAGTTGTTTTATTGTTCCAGTAAATGATATGTAGAAGGAAACGCTTTCTTTTCCATTATTATTCTGATTACGCTAGTATATTTATAAAAAATATGTACAGTTTAAAACAACGACGCCACTAAAAACCGCATTAATTTAACATTCACACCTTACCACTACCGTTAACAAAAAAACAACAACAACAAATTAATTAAAGAAAATTAATTTGCCGTCCCTCCTTCCTTACCTGCGATCTATCAAAACCATCGGGGCGGAGTTTAAATTATATGTAGTATGTAAATAAGTCTATAGGACAGGTTGACCCCATTGACTGCATGCTACACCTGCTTGCGGTGTCGGTACATTAGTACATTTCCTTATCATACAATATTAACCCGGTAACTCATAAAAAGTGGACACATTAAATGCTTGATAAGGTTAACAAGAGTTACTTATTTTCTTTTAATTAAAATGAAATAGTAATTAAGTTATAAGTTAAGGGTCCGTTTGTGTGAATGACTATACAGGGTGTTTATTGCGATGTTCTGACAAATAATCGAAATAAAATCTCGTTTATAATATAAACGACATATTATGTCTTACATGGATTGACTTCGACTGAACACTCATCACACTTAGTGAAACTCATTTTTGACTAAACATCTCCACTTGATAAACTTACCAACGCATATACCTAATTCGGTTCTCCAGCAGTCAAGCCCTTGTCAAAAGTCGCAGTCATAGATTCTGGTAGCCTCTGTCTGATCCTGGAGTTTACTGACTGTTACAGTATACGAATTTACTGGGTATAATTGAAGACCTCTTCGCCGAACTATTTCTAAAAATGCACACTGCAATCAAGCAACGGCTTTACCGCGTATTCCTTTATGATAAAACGTACCTCTACATCCACCTCATGTCAAGAATTATAAAGAATGCAGTTAGTTGTAATGAAGCAATGTACAAGCACTACCAACGCAGCGACCGGCAGTCGGCAGGAACAATCAACAAAGACATTAGTGACATTACGACAGCCCGACACGTCAGGTATAATCGAACACAAAACTGTTACAATACATCTAGTAGCTTTAGACTTTAGAGTAATAATTTAAAGACGGTCGACGCTGCCAATCCTAGCAATATTGGTCACCAAGACGCTGGCAACACCTAAACCGCGGTCACTGTCAGATTGCATAGAAAAGAAAGAGAAGCGCGATGACACAACGCTTGTAATTTATTGCAAAATATGAAGTAATTATCTATTTACTCAAAATTGAGTTGAGTTATCGAAAATAAAAAACAACCAAGTTCTGCATTCAAATAAAACGTTCTGGTTATTAATTAAATACGTAACGTATGTTGATATTTAATACAGATATTTTGGATTAGAACTCAAAGTAAGAGGTTAGTTTAACGTTAGTTTGTATCGAGATTTTTTTTCAAAAAGTGTTTTGATAACAACCAAGTTCTGGGAAATATGTTCAAAATTAACATATATTTTTTCCGCTACCACAGACTATACAGATTTGGCAATTTTTTTTCTGAAGAGAAGCCTATTTTCGTCAATTGGGTCTTGTCAGCGCCTTAAGAGATCATTATTCATAAGTTCGAACTTTTAACTTTCGTATATGTCTAGTCATCAGTGTTTAGGTAAATTGACAAAAATAGCAGGGTATAAAATATTCGGTGTACGTACGTTTCGTAAGGAAATCATCATCATCTGCCTGCCTTTTTTCAACAAGGGGGTTGGCCTCCAGTCTAACTGGATGTAGCTGAACCAGTATTTTACAAGGAGCGACTACCTATCTGATCTCCACAACCCAGTTACTGAGTAACACAATATCTCTTGGTAAGGTACTAATTGTCAGACTTTTTTCGTTTTCGGGCTTCTGACGAACCGTAACAACTGTCAAAGATCTGCAAATGACAGCCGGGACCAACGGCTTAGTGTGCTTTCCGAGGCACGTATGTTGTTTTGTAAGGAAATAAGGCACATAATAATTAATATTGCAGTATTTTTCCTGCAGTTTCTCCTCTACAAGATAAAGACCCCTTCTCCAACACAGAAGATACGAGCATTAAATACCATGCTTGCTCGCTCCGTATTCAAACCATTGTAAATATGTACAGTTTTCCTCCCTCGTGATGTTATCCTTTTTGTCAGTGATGTCTAAAGATTGACGTAGATAAACATATTTTCTTCTTTCCAGCACCCTAAGTGCGTATCCAGCTTTCAGTTACAATCAGAATTTTTTTCAAGCAAATTGCTAGGCTTCATAATTATGTTTGAAAATATTGTCTGCTCAACAACGTAAATAACACAATTAATGCTGTTGAATTGTCACAATGAAAGGCATTGCTATTTCAAGTATGTTAGGCAATTACCTTGCAGGTTTGAACCCGCAATCTCTAGCTCGAAAATACTAGGTCATATCATCTTTGGGCCAGAACGACGCAATAATGACAAAACCATTTTACCACAGCGAAAATATTCGTAATAAATGGCCGAAGACATCCGTTGTCGAGCCAAAGCGTTGCTAGAAATGTAATTAATTTATAATTAAACGTGTATAATCATTTTAATACTCGTATTAAATTGTATGACAAATTGATGGTTTCCGCTTCACTTTTGATTTGCAAGCGAATAATCGGATTTCGATGGCATAGGATTAGTAAATCATAGTGTATTAATGTGGGTTTTGTTTGGTCTGGTTTATATCTAATACCTGTGAGTTAGTTACCAGTTTTCTGGCTAAGTAAAAAAGCTGCCGCATAGTTCTAGAAGTTACAATGATAATGTTCTCTGATGGGAAAGGTGTCGTAATATATTTTGATGTCATAGGATTAGTGATTCGTAGTTGTAGTATTATATTATATATTCGAATTGAATATTTTAGTAGTTTGATAGAATTTTAATTGTTAGATAATTAAAATTATGTGGTTCGTTATATTTAAGCCTGTTTTTCCTGAACGGGTAAGCAGAATTGTAGGTTCTGTTTTACATGTTTCACTGATGACGGTGTGAAAATAAGTTAAAAACTTCAAGTTTAGGTACTTGCGATGTCAAAATCCAGCTTGATAGTACAATTCTTGAATATTATTTTGGCACTTCACCAATTCACCCTACAAAGAGTGGATATCCTTGAAAATTATGGTAAATATTTGTAGCTTTTACTTACCATCAGTTACAATTTTGGTAATATGGAAATTCCATGTCACGTTTAGGCTGCATGTAATGTTGATCAAGTCGTTAAATTAGTTATTGACAATCCAATCACCTGAAAAATCTTTCATGCACCATTGTAACGGGCAACTGAAACTGCCGCCGAACTGACCGATTTTTTTTCTTTAAGACTTAATATTCTGTCACCTATGTTATACATACCCAATTCCGCTATGTATAATTAAGTTGTCAGGATATTATAAATAACTTGATTTAGTCATCTCTTTTAATTTAAAACCACGATGATAAGTCTCCCTCTTAAACGTCACATGACATGACAATATGACGTTTTTGAAAGCATTTCTTTACCTACATTGTACCTTAAACTCTCAGGGACCAGGCGTCTTGAGTATTTAGCAGTAGGTAAGGTACTGACATAGAAAAAACATTTATTTTCGTGATATCTATCCCTTATGTTGCACCTGCCATGTTTCTTCTCTGCATCACCCTAAGGTTGACTGGTAGAAAATGCCTCAGGCATTAAGTTTGCCTATAAACGGTATTTTTTTTACTTGTGAATAAAGTTTAAAAAATAAATAACTTTTAAAAGGAACGCTATCAAAACGGTGCAGCTACTTGGTTACATGAAAGCATAAATAATCCACGTATAATGAACTTCAGTGCACACAGTCTCAACATCTTATTAATTCAATATCTGGCGAGATGTATCATAAGTCTGCGCTCGTAACTCTAGGGTGAATGATGCGATTGTCGGACGGAAGTTCAACAGATTTATGTATTAGTATTTATGTGTATTAATGTGGGTTGTCTTTGGCGTGGCTTAAAGCAGTGGTATCTTCTGGCAAGATTGCTGAGGCATATTTCCAGAAGTTTTAATGCTTAAAATGATAGTAAATGTAATGTTTCCAGATAGGAAAGGTGTATTGTACAAGCATTTTTGCCAGTTATGTTAAGTTCCATGTAAAGGGGAGAGCTTTTTACTATTAATCGGATTCAAAATAACCCTACGGGCCGATTTCGAAAAATATTATTCATGTTGCAGTAAAAAAATTAAAATTAACCGTTCAATTTTCGCCTGTAACACGGTATTCAAACTACACGTTACGTAGAAAAATTACTTTTGGTATAGTGAATAATAAGAAATCCGAGAAAACGAATTCCAAGTTTCACCGATCGACAAATTGGAAGCCATTGAATGAATAGCGTTGAAATTCGTAGAAGAGAATAAACTATTAAAGCTGACACTAAATAAATTGCTAACAGAAAAACTAAATTGTTTTCCCGAGTACACAAAGTCATGTATAAAGTTCTCACTACCAAATGTACCCCAAGTGGCTCTAAATTTAAAACTTGATGGCAAGAGACTAGATGCTATTACAGAAACTATATTTCTAGGAATTACTCTAGATTCAAAATTACAATGGGGAGCCCACATTAGAGCTCTTTCAGGTAGATTAAGTTCAGCTGCATATGCAGTAAGAAAAATTAGACAGTTGACTGATATAGCCACAGCTAAGTTAGTATACTTTGCTTATTTCCACAGTATTATGTCTTATGGCGTTCTGCTGTGGGGATCGGCAGCTGATGTAGATTCAATTTTTATCTTACAAAAGAGGGCAATCCGCGCAGTATATAGAATGGGTCCTCGTGAGTCCCTTAGAAACAAATTCAAAGAAATTAATGTACTTACTCTGCCTTCTCTTTATATCTTAGAAAGTATTTTGTATGTTCGCAAGAACTTATGTCTTTTCAAAACATAAAGTGATTTCCATAATATAAATACACGTAGTAAACATGAAATTGTGATACCCAAATTTAGATTAACAAAAACAAGCAAATCATTTGTTATTAACAGTATCCGCTTTTATAACAAGTTGCCAAAGTCAGTTACAGAACTTAGCGATGGAAAGTTCAAAACCCACATCAAACGTGTCCTTATCAAAAACGCATATTACAAGATTAAAGACTACGTTGAAGACAAGGAAGTTTGGCTATAATTCCTTCTGCACATGTGGCTTCCCTGGTACACCAGAAACGGCATAACTATGGAAATATCTATTAACTGCTCCCAAATTACGATGTTTATTATTATTATTTTTTAGACATACATTTATGACATTATTTTTTCACTATTTGACATTATATACCTACAATTTATATTTCAGACTTAATATTATTTTACATGGATTCTTGTGTACGTTGTGAATGTGAGAACGTTGTAGGCTTAATAGACTAGATCTTTTTTTATTTAGACCGTTTCCTTTTCTCTTTTTTTTTGTTAAGTACTTTTCGACAGGCCTACACTGTTCTCCCATAGGTACTTAATTTGTGTAATTTGAAAACATTGTAAAAGCCAATTATTTTTAAAAGAGTAACCGTGGAGTTTCTTGCCGGCTCTTCTCCATAGGAAACAACCAATTGGAACCGTGCACCTAGCTTCTGACGTTTCATAAGTGCCCATGTAGGTTTATGTGAAATAAAAATATTTTGATTTTGATTTTTGATTCATGACCCGCTGTTTTTCTTCAAGAACAATCCAAAAGAGACTGTTAAACACAATAAAATAAATGAAACAAAGACATGTTATACATATTTACGACATTAATGAATATAATAATGTGAGAATTATACTTTAAATATATGTTTTATAATTTCAATATGCTTCTTGGCATATATATTTCGAAATCAGCAGGAAACGATAAAGTTTTATTATACATAAGTATACATAAATACATACTAACATTGTTTTTGTAACCAACATTAGTTATAATAAAATGAATGGCGTTATTTTAATTTTACTTAATTTATTTAATGTTTAGCGTCTGTAACGACGAGTAAATAAAAAAAAGAAAGTAAATTATAAATTATAATAACATACTAAAGTATGTTATTATAATTTATAATTTACTTTAGATGGCTAAATAGGATGATAATTTGATGTAGAGTTAGAAACTTCTTTAATTATTTTAATTATACTGGCCACTGTATGTTTAGCCAGTGGCGTGTTAAAACTATGTCACTGTATTTTAATTAAGATAAAGTTAACAAAATACTTTTAAATCTAAGGTATATTAAGTACTCGATAAAGCCTATACCTAACAGAAAAATCCAATGTACAGGTGCAAAAGAAACAAATAAAAAAACCCACATAATAAATTGCAACCTAAAAATCATTTCACACGTTCCTAGTGAGCATTTAAAGATAATGCTTGGCCCGCACGTCTAACAAATGGTGCGTCCACCGTGCACATTGGTCATAATATTTCAACGCTGGTAAATGCTGTACAGTTCGTGATGTATGGCGACAGACAGACAGATAAATTGCTTATAATTTATTGTAGTGGAAGCCGCAACAGTCCTAATTACGAACGACGTTTGAGTCATGCCTTCTGAAAAATATCGTTTATTCGTTCTGTTGCATCATGTGTGTGGGATGCTGCTAGTTGGTTGTTCTTCATTTTCTTATTAGTGTTGTTATAAATCTTCTTGACTTACAGCGAGGTAACTGCGGAATACACATACAATAGCAAAAGATTTAATTTAGACAATTCAACAATATTCATTGCGGCATTTACGTTGCTGGGGGTCTACTCCCTAAGCACGAAGTCCGTAGTTTCACCGGAAGTTTCGGGCATTTCCTTCTCCGTATCATTTGCAGATATATCATTAGTTCCAGGCACGAACTATGAATGAATGACAACACGATTTGACAGTTGTCCCTACACCCGATATGTATTTGCCTGTCCTAAAAATTTAATTTGGTACTTGTTTTGACGAATCAACTACTTTCGGACGGGATCTTCATTGACGGACTTAGAGGGTAGACCCCCTGAGCAGAAGAATTTTCCAAACCTATAGAGTAATGAATTAGGAACTTCTTTCAAAACCCTTGTATTGTGATTGAAAGTGTGTAACATACTTAGTGTGTTGGTTAAGTGTTGCCACGTACCTACATTCTTGGATTTTTGTTCAGTGTTAGTCAAATAATTCTTTGTTATATGTCGATACATATCGAGAAATTCAATCCTAACTGATCGCAGTTAGGATTGAATTTTAATAATGATTGTATGTATTTCATTATGAATGGACAAGAACTTTTGGAAACTGGAATCATAGTTTTTTCTTTCCTTTCATAAGTGTATGTGTAATGTAATTTATAATTCCTATAAAAAATTCAATGATACTTTGGTTTGACCCAATAATGTAAATCTGGATTACAGTTCACAAGTTTACTGAATTCAGATGAGGTGATAAATTAAAACTGTGAGAATTAAAATAAAGTTAAAGTTTTTCTTCACACAGAGGTGGTGTTTAAATATTTATAAGTTCTTACTGTTTGCAACTTTGTGAATAATAATTTAATTATTTAGAACTGCAGCTCAAATTAAAGAAATGTAGACCACTATGAAGACGTATTCATTTTGGTTGGTAAACTTGAACGGCAAGGTGTTTTTTGTAACTAAATATAGTGGCGAATAATTATCAAATCATAAAATAGTTAAATGTGAACCGAAGAAGATTTATGCACTTTGATGCATACCATTTTGAATTCCTAATGACACTGATATTCAATCAGTGTTTTTAACTTAGGTATTTTGTATTTTTGTTTTTGTATTTGGGTTTCAGAAATCAAAGTCTAGAGTTTCAAATTAAATATTTACGTATATTTTTTTTCGCTTTATGCCCTTTATAACAACAAATTTTTATTTCAACAGTTATCAGTTGCAAGTATTACAGTGTCCATTACTTTATTATGAATGTGGTACACGCATTCCGCTTTCACACTAATATAATTTGTGTCATTAACATTCTGACAGTGTACTATGTAAACATTAATTTATAGTTACACATAAAAATATAACGTGCCAGTTTTGCAAGCATTAGAATGAAAATTTTAAAGTAAAGTGTATTCGTGAGATTCATCTAAGATCTTATCAATTTGAAAACTGAAAGTAGCAATTATATAAATATAAACGAGGAATAGTTGCGGTAACATGTTATCTGTAACATTACTTTAGTGGGTCTACCATGCGTCTACGAGAAACGTTCAGTCACAACGCACACAATTACAAAGATATGTAATAGATCAATGTATCGCCAAATGATTAAACATTCACTTAAAAAAATACAAACACAATTAACAACCCTCACTAATTAATTGCAACAACTTAAATTACAAAAATCAATTTAAATTACAATCTATACATTTGGTACATAAAAATTTCGTTAGTCTAACTACAAAATTAAAATCCGCGCACGCGGTTACGACGAAGCGTTCAGTGCACTAATTATAATGATTACCAGTTAGAGATCACAGCTGTCGCGACCCCCACAGGGGCAAACACTTCCGTCGATGATATGAGCCGACTAGAAACCCGAAGAACACTAACTTATATGTACACAGACTTCGGTTCCGAATGTCCTTTTGGCATGGGCGTTAGCGGTCGGCGCCCCCCTTCTTGTGTCCGTGGAGCGCCGACGGTCCTCAAGGGTGCAGGGGCCGCGGGCCGAACAGCGGGTACGGCGGGAAGTACGCGGCCAGCGAGGGGTGCGGGGGCATCGGGAACGGCAGCGGCGGCGACGACACCAGGTGCGACGGCTTGCTGTACGGGTGGAAGCGAGGAGTCAGTGGCGACAGCGGCGGCGTCGGGTACGTGCGCTGCAGTAGCGGGTGCGTCGCGCTCAGCATCGACAGGCTGGGGCTCGACTCGCCGCTCGCAGTATGTGATCTCAGGTGTTGCAACAGTTCATCTGATGTGCCAAACCGCTTGCCACAGTACGCAGAGTCTCCTGCCATCCAACTGCATACGTAAGGCAGTTGTGAAGCGGCCGCTAGAGCAGCTAACTGTGCGTGCGCATACGCCGCTGCCGCGGGGTGATTAGTAGGTAACGGAAACGGAGTCTTGGCGTGATCGCATTGAGCACACCCAGCCGGACACACGGCGGATTTGAGCAAATGTGAGCTTAGTGAGCAACCAGTGCAGTAAGGATCTCTACAGATTCCTAGATCACTTCCAGGCGCCTTCATTCTAGCGTACGCGAGGTACGGATTTAATCCATTCTTTAAAGCGTGGTGCTGTGCAGCCATCAAGCTACTGGTCATTAAGTCCATTTGTAAAGGAAATCCACTATGATGTAATCCACCGAAGAAGGCGGATGTAGAGACAGGTATGCTGGGCTTGAAGCTCGAATGTTCTTTGGTGTCTGCGCTGGACGATAAAGAGGTGGGCGTGAACGGTAACTTAGATGCAGATGACATGCTGATTGACTCTGAGTTAGATTTGGCCGGCACGGGCGAGCCGTGCAGTGGGCTGGACCTCTCGTCTGACTTCTCTGATGGTGTTTTGCGGTGAGCGGGAGGTGGAGTCCTCTGTGACGAGGAGCTCTGGTTACTGGCGCAGCGCGCTTGTACTGGTGTGGTGGACGTGCTGCCTTTCGATGAGAGCGGGGTCTTAGACGAAGCGTTGACAGACCCTCTGTCGTCTGGTGTTCTAGTCTTTTCTCTCGCTGTTAGGCACGACTCGTAAGGCTTAAAGCTTGGCTTGTTATCGGGTATGTGCGATTTTTCATCGTATTTCTTACTCGCTTTCTCGGCGGCGGAGATCAGCTTGGGGTTGGGCGAGTCCGCGCCGATAGCGCTGCAGGTTTGCGCTAGTAGCGCCAGCGGGCTCTTTTTCGCGTCGAGCTGCAACAAAGAGAGGCAGTTTATGAAATGAAACGTCGGGTCGAGGTTGCGAGTGACGGGCGTACAAAGGGACCGCGAGGGTGCGGGGCGGGGGAGGCGGGCGTCCAATCACGCGGTCGACGCGCCATTATCCGCGCGTCTGGCAGCCGTCGGCTCCGCTTGACATTTCACTCGGCTCCCGCATGATGTAATCTCGCTGTGAAAAGGGCAATTTGTGGCACGCCTGAACTTGTGGCGTGTTGTCACGTCTATTGCCGCCGCTCAACCGTCGCTATGTGTCGGGAATATGTTTTCTGTTTTACTCACGTTGTTTTGTCAAAGTTTATTTTAGCGACGATCCGAATCTTATTAGAGTCTAGTTCAAAATACTAATTGCTTGTTTGTTAGCGCTTCAGAGGCGATTGTTGTTTTAATGTAGTAATTACGAGACGTATTTCAGAATAGATGGGTGGTAGTTAAAATATGTTATGTTAGAAGCAATTTTAAATAAAATGAGGAGCTAATGGCTTTCGTCTGTCATGAAAGTAAAGCTCTTTTTATTTCGGTATTTGTAAAGAAACGTAAACGATTTTTTCAAGTTTTTACTAGAATGTGACTGAAATGTAACTGAAAAACATCTCTCCCTAGTTTTCTGAATTTTAATACCACTTGATTAATTTCGCTAAATTGCGTTCGCTTTTCGGATGTTTACTATTAACAAACTTCATGAAATGTAATTTTGCTGCTATATTAATAATAACGCATAGTAATATTTAAAGGACTATCGGTCGGTATACATTTAATCGTGCTATGGTGTTTTGTTTTCATTTCGTTTGTGATTTTCAATTTTAATCGCTGTATTTTTTCAGATTATCTCTTATGCTTTATATAGTGCCTGAATTTTAATGAAGTACTTAATATTTTCAACTTTTATACCTACTTAATATTTTTTATAATTTAATAACGACTAAAATCAACAATTGTTTCAGAAACATTTGATTATTCATTGTCATTAAGTGACATTCAACATACTTGTTGAGATCTTCGTGACGCCTTTTCATGGAATGATTGTTCCATTTTGCAGATTCACGGATCCGGATTCGTCAATTACTGAACTTGTAGCCCGACGAAAGTTTATTTGTTCTTGTTGAATAATGAAATTGTAAATTTTTCAATTTGAATTCAAAAGCTTGTTATTGTCTCTTTATAGTTTAATTCTTTTGTAGTGTTTTGGATTTTCTGTTGGTTTGTTGGCTATTTTTAATTTTGTTGTATTCGATTATATTACGCCGTGGTATTGGTGTTTTACTCTTTATAGAGTAGTTTGCCTTTATCTCCTTGAAGAATAGTTCTTTTTAAAACGGTTGCGTTTATTTTGAATAATTCTGTCATCATTTAGGAACTTATATTCTTAAACTATCAGTCTACATAATGTCCGTGTTTCAAATGAGACAGTAATGCAATATAAATTCTCTTTTGATATAACCAACGAACCTTCCAGCAACGCTAATATAAAGTAAATTATACCTAACGTAAGCGCAAGGATAAGAAAACACGAGTTTGTCATCATCAATCAAACTTACCGTTGTCGGAAGCGGCGACAGGTAATCCGGACGCAAATACTGATTGCTTGACGTGAGCATGTTGCTCCACAATCCGATATCCTTTTCCAGCTTAAAAAAATATGATCAATCCACAACACAGAACGGTATCACTTCACAAAATCCAAGGCTTGGTGTCAGCACATGATACACAAGTCACTTGTCGCGGCGTGTGTACGGAGCGGAACGAGACGTGCGGTTGCCGCGACGGACGGCTCTGAACTGAGGTTGGCGGTGTGACGTGCCCCCCTCCTGACACCTTGTCACTAGTCGCCTCGCCATTTTTGCATTCTGTGTGCTCTGCGGGAGCTTTGGCGTCTTATCCCCACCGCTGTTTGACACCCCGTTTGTCAGCGGCTTCCTTCTCGCTCGCTCGCGAGAATTACTAAAAGCGCTTTCCGCGAACTCGACGTTTTGATGAAAGGATTATAATAAAATATGCAGCGCGCAGTCAAAGGAGTGGATGCGACGACTGAGATGCATAGCATGGGAAATTGAATAGCTGCGAGGTTGGTAAACGGCGGCTTAGTAATAATTTAGTTTTAATGTCATCACAACGTGGGCGGACCTTTGTAGCTTAATTTGGGTCAAAAGATTTTTCTGAACGATTTGTTGCTGCGTTTTGTTATTCGCTTTGTATTATGACTGTTTTATGGGCTGTTTTCGTATTATTATTCGGCGTATTAAATTATAAATGTGAATTTATGAGTGTTTTTTGAAAAATCGACGCATTTGTCATCACTTTCTTTTGTAGAAATATTCTCATCATGTTAATTTAATAGCTCTCTGTTGTTGCGATATTAAAATTCCTAAAGCCATTGCATAATCTCAGGTAAAGCGTGAGTTTACTTTTTAACCCCAAACTTGTATGGGTGGGGGACCACCCACTGGTTTAACGATTGTGAAAACGCATTCTCATTGTTTAGTTTTATAAACAAATGGCTTAGTCATCGCAATTTCTATAATCTTTCCAAAACCTTTGTAGTTTTACTGTGGGTACTAAAATGGTACTTTTGCTAGTTTCTGACAATAGCGTGTTAATACTACTGCTTATCTTTACATTATTAGCAAAAGTTTTAAGCACTTCTTTATGGGTTTTTTAGAAAAGAGGATTACTGTTGTAATGTAGACGATTAGGAATGAATGAGTAAAAGTAAGCAAGTAGTTGTTAGAAGTTTAACGTGGTATTGTTATTTTCTTCGTGAAAAATGTAAAATGGTTATTTGAGTTTCTACTTAATCTTTAGAAGGATCATAATCATAATAACTTCTTAACTAACTAATAAATTTAATGTTTAAGTGTCAAATTAAAGCATCATTCAATTAAAGTATACCTCTGTAGATTATTAAAATAACAGTGGAAGTGTTGATTGTTATTTTTTTATGTCATAAATTGGATTTGGATTGTTATTATGTCACCATAACAAAAGGGACTTGTATATTTTAATACATCAACAATATTAGCGTCTTTATTGCCAACAATTTAAACATTTTATATTTAAAGATTTTATTCCAGGTTTTTATTAGATGCATATTAATTATTACATTATTTCAAAACAAAAGTACGAAAAGTCTGTATAAACCTTACAGATCGTATTGTGTTTTGAATCTCATAACTTGATATACAGTAACAGGATTTGTCACATTATATCATAACCACAAGTAAATCAGCCCTCCCGTCAGAAACGCCATGTCATCACCGTATGTTTCACGTCATGGCGGCCATGACAGGATCAATCGTGCCGACAAACGACAGAGCTCCCACTGTGCCCCACCGTGACGAGACGGACCACATTATGTCATGACTTGATGTGTCACGATTGAGCTACCTAATGGCTCTTATTAGATAGAAATTAATGGGTTAATCGTATTATAATCTTATACAGTAGACTGCATCAACACGAAAAACTAACAATGTCTGGTGCTTCAAGTTTTTTTTATAGGCATTACCTATAAAAAAACTTGAAGCACCAGACATAAAACAAAATTTCACCATACAAAAATAAAGTTGATGCAACCCCCTGATAATGTAATTTGGTAGTCAATCTTTGTACAAAAATCAATGGTCTTCGTAGATTTAATCAATGTGATATTGCATAGGGCCGAATGGCATTAGGATAATATTTATTCAACACAACCTATCACAATCAATCAGGTTCTTCGGAGTGTACCAGCTTTATCAGTACGGGGGAAAAAATAGTTTTTTTTTTTTGTAATTTTCTACCATCTCTACTGTAATCGGTTAAGCGAAAGCCATAGTCAATCCCGAAGTCTAGACAGCAGGTGCATTGCGCTTAACTCTAAATTCGCTCCAAGACAGAAGGATTACCAAGAAACAGTTCAGAAAATTAGTGTAAGACCCGCTGTGTCTCAGTCTAAAAGCTATACTTTTGCACTTGCAGAGTTGCAGCCCAGAAACATCAAACCGCTTGCATTAAAACGTTAACATAACAGTTTGAATGCATTACACAATCTGAACGTTAATATCAGCTGGAGATTAGTTTTGGCATCGCTGCGTTTGAGCAGACTTGAGCCAGCCCGAGACTCAAGCCCAGCTAATCCCCAGGACTCGAGCCAGATAAGAACGATAACATAGCTAGAATTTGCATACGTTTGTTTTAACGATGTTTCTGAGGGTTTTGGTATGTAGAGCAGTTGAATTTGGAGTGGGGAAAAGTGGGGTTTTCTTTCTGTTGTTGGTTGACAGATGTACCAGGGTATCAGGCTTAAAAGAGACCTCGATCACGGAAGTGAAAGGTTGCTGTTCAAACAGTTAATGCTTTAAATACTGAAGCCCTTCACTTTTAAAATGTCTAAGCATTCATGCAGGTTTAATTAGATATAATTGGATCATTCATTGAGGTTAAGAAATCTAAAGGCAGTGACTAAAATCAGAGCAGCTTTCTCAATTATTTGTACCTATGTACATGGTCAGCATAAATTATTCAAAGTTCTACCATACTAATAGTATAAATAATATGAAAGTTTGTATGTTTGGATGTTTGTTACTCAATCACGCAAAAACGGTTGAACGGGTTTGGATGAAAGCACACAGAGGAATAACAAGGAGGATACTTTTTATCTTGGTGGTACCTACGCTGCAAGCATACAAGGTAGTATTCTGTTTTTTCTAAGCAGTAGCCTAACAAAAAGTAATAGGCTTGCATGAATTCACATATTATCGAGTGCTCGAAACTTTCACGTACTAGCGGAAAATAATAAATCGTACAATGCCGTTTATAGAAATATATTAACTTAAAATAGGATATTAATACTGCCGACAAACTGTTTTGTAGTTTGGCAGACTTAATGTACCTATGTTATTGTTAATACAGATTTTGAATAAATAAAAACAATAAAAAAAATGTATATTTTTTTATTTTAATACCTAGATTATTAGTGGAAAAAAAAAAACCAGATAAATTTTGTGATCATCATCATTTCAGCGTCCACTGCTGGGCATAGGCATAATTTGTTGTGATACTACCATATTATTGTCATATTAAATACCTACGAAAGACTTACTCACACATTTTTCATTTCTCTCTGGACCCAATTCTGAAGTCCACGCAGACGAAGTCGCGGGCAGAACCTTATTATAAATGTATTTTATAAAATAATTTATTTTATTTTTTTTGTGTTTATGTATATGTTAATTAACGTAAGTACTAGATTTTAACCTGAAACTAAAGATATATTTAGATGTAGATAAAGAAGGTATTATCAATCAATAATAATATTCCCTAATAAACGTCACTGTAATGAACTAATAACGCATTTTATAAAGTAACTGTATGTTACCTTTACACGCCTTAACCTGGGTTGGGAGATAGGATACTTTTAATTCCGGTAGTAGGTTCCCGTGAGGTTCCGACATCCACGAGGGCGAAGCCGCGGGAATAAGCTAGTTCACAAATAAAGGAGACATTTAAATTCAATCCGAGACCAATGACTTTGTCCACCCCTTTACGACTCGCAAGCATGTTAATAGCATGGTGGTAGGTATGTGAGATTTTAATAGTTTTAAATTGGATTTATGGGGTACTTTCAACTTCGGCTTAGCACGAATGAGTTATTTTAACATTTATTTACTGTGGTTTCTTCTAAAGGGTTTAGAAATATGATTAAATATATTATACATACAAGAAGGAAAGCAGGTAGTACTCTCATTTGTCTGGAATACAAGATTGTTTCGAATTCGGTGCCATACCTAGACATCATTTTAAAAACCCCTGACAGAACTGTGCCCCTACATTGCAGAGCTTACTCAATTCCTCAACTTGTAACACATAAATTGACAACTTGTCAACCAATAACCTGTCACATAAACACCAACAAACAATTGAAGTCCAATAAACAAACGAAAGTCGCCGCTGACAGATTTCAAACTAACAAATATTGTACACGTAGTACCTGATCGTCAAGCAAATACAGCGCTGTATATGTCGCCGCGTCCGACAAGCACTTAGTGGCCCAGTTGCTTGAAGCGCTGGAAGGTAGACTTAGAAGGGTCGAGAGAAGACCGATTCAAAGTGGAAATAGTTTTAGTTGAGTTTTTTAGTTGAGTAAAATGTTTAAGCTTAGCTTTGTGGGAGCGCGGTGGTGTTGTGGATGTGTATAGACCGCTTTATTTTAGAATATGTGTCTTTATGTTCGGGGTGATTGAATATTAACAATATCTGTTGCGTAGTTAGAATAATTAGTTTATCCGTAATTCTTTTAAAAGGTCTGAATATGCTTTTTCTGAAGATGAACAGTGAAAATTCAGCTCCTGAATTTCTGCCTTGGCTAAATAGTGGATTACTGGACCTTTTTAGGGTTCCGTATCTCAAAAGGAAAAAACGAAACCCTTATAGGACCACCCGTGTATATGTCTGTCTGTCCGTCTGTCATAGCCGATTTGCTCCGAATCTACTGAGCCGTTTAAGTTGAAATTTGGTACACATATATGAATTTCTTGACCCCTAGACGGTCGCGTAACATAAAAAAAATAATTTTGAACATGAGGGTCACTTTTGGGGGGCAAATTAGAAAATAAAAAAACGTTTTGGGAGCTTATACTGTGTTGCTGTGTGACATATCAAAAGGGAAGGGCTTGTTGTGAGGTTATCAAATATATATCTATGTATATTTTTTTATAATTTAAGATAAATAGTTTTAAAGTTATTTAAGAAAATAAATGAAAATTGACCATTTTGGGGGAGAAATGGTTCTTATCTCCGAACGACTGAGCCTATTTTTTTTAGAAAATAGTACTTTACTTATAGATTACTGGAAAACCTATAAGAAGTCTTAAAATAACATGGTAAATCTCTCAATAGTATGCGTACAAACTTACATTTGCAGTCGGAATGTATGGGAGAACATGTTTTTCAACTACAATGTTAAGTTTGTTCTTGGGATAAACTATCTTGGAATAGAAAACATGGTAGATAACATATTCATTTTACGGAACCCTCACCACGCGAGTTCAACTTGCACTTGTCCGGTCTTTGACAGTAGGATGGAAAGTCTAAACAAGAAATAAGATCTCAAGAAAAGGATGATGAAAATATATACTGTAGAGTAGACATTGGTATTATGATTCCCTTGTTCACAAACTAAATTAAATTTAAGTTCAGTGCATCTTTTTCTTTTTATTTCATTAAGAAAAGGACAGAATATAAATTTTAGTTCAGTCCTGTCAAATTAATCAGCGCTTGACGTAAATTGACGTAATTTTACTAGGCAAGTTTTTAATCACGTCTAAACTTGTATGGAGTAGTGACAGACGCAGATTTATTTGACAGGACTAAACTAAAACTTATCTTCTGTCCTTTTCTTAATGAAATAGAAAGAAAAATATGCACTGAACTTAAATTTAGTTTAGTTTGTGAACAAGGGAATCGTCACCAATGACATATTGTTATTGCCAATTCTGTCCAATTCCATCGTCTATTTCAGTAACAGATCTGAAAGCGACCGTGTGACTTCCGTAGACGCAAGTGCACGAACAAGATGTTTGGCTTTATACCATCTGTGTCTATGAAGTGTGTTGTATTTATTTGTTGTAGTCACGTCTCGTATGTAATATAAATGTAGAGAGTAGAGGAAATGTATTGTTTTTTGGAAAAAAACAAAGTTTCAGGGTTCTTGTAAGTACATGATCGACACGACGTCTTATGTCAACACCAATTAGGTCCCCTGATAAAAATTGTACTGATATACCTTCAAATGATGAAATACAAGACAAATAATAGAATTATAAATGCTGATATTCAACGTGTGTTTTTTGGAAAAAAGGAAGGTATTGAAGAGGATTTAAAATGTTTGAAGCTTTAGGTAAACAACCCCACCGTTTAAGATACAACACAAGGCTTTAGACGAGTAAATAAGCAAGAATCATAGCGGATTATGGTAAAATAAGTTAACAGGCACCAGTGTTACAAGAAAAATAAGACTATTTACATAAAGTTAATATTCCTTTAAGCCTAGTTACTAAATCTCAGTACCAGTGAGACTTCTGCGAATACAAAAAGATGTACAATATTTACATTGGCACGGCATGGATGATGGATGGGCGTGATTTATACCGGGCCATCAGCCGGCCCCTATTTATGCACTTATTGTGGAGGAAAGCGATCATAATTCATAATAGGGCAAGCGCGAATTAGAGGTGACGGCGTTTTTTGAGAATTTTGTCGTTACCATGAAGTGAAGCTTTTGGCTTCTCTATCTCTGTCTCTTTGTATGCTTCCAATAGGTAAAGGTTCTTTCACTGTATTCTACAGGCAGCGTACACATTTGCTTTGGTTGTGATTTTTTACAGCATTAAGATTTATATATGAGCCTTATTAGTATTCTCTTATAGCTCGAAATTTTAGGGTTTCTGGAGTTTCTATAATTAATTGCACTGCATGCTCTCATAGACATTCACTTTGTAATATGCTTTAGTAACTTCATCAAATATTAGATAATGAAAATAGTAAAAATATGCTGTTAGAAACATTTCGTTGATCACGTTCTCCTTTCTTATTTTGAACGGTTTTTGTTCGAACAAGATATGATTATTCTGACTACATCGAAAGTTGTTTCCTTGTAAACTTATCTCTTATATATCGCTTCAGGTTCTAGACTTACACCAACCCAACAAGACTGGCGAAGCTCATTAGCCAGGAGATAATCAATCATAAAGAATTACCGGCTGCCGACACGGCTGCCGATCGCCCGTCACTGTCGACACCGACGTCTGCCGCCCCTACTTACGTAAGTAGCGTGATGTAAGTTTGTGACGTCAGCGGAAAATGGGAGGTGAAGGGTGTTGTAGGATTTTTTTGGATTTGGTAGATGATTGTCAAACTAGTGATCTTAGTCTACTTTTCTGCACTTAATTGCATTGCACAGGTGTGAGTACTAAGTATAATAGAGCTACCATTTACCGGTTAATATGTCTTTCATTGACTTAAATGGGCCCTGGCGGCTGAGAGTATGTCATGCTCACTCAGATATGTCTCGCTGATGGTGGCTCGTGTGTTGGATCATTTAGCTCCCTACAAAATGGTTGAGCTGAATGGTGCTGATCCATGCGGTATGTTCGTGAACGGGCGCCGTCAGTTGGGACTGGTCACCTCTTAGCTGCCTCGGCTTATTTTTAATTATTTTATTTGGAATTTTTTATTTCGTTTTTTTTTTGCTAATATGGACGCGTTTTTTTTACATCGTCCTCACATTTAGATACACATTCGACATTATTTATACCGATCTTTATGTAACAATATAATTTAAAAGAGTATCCATGGAGATTTTTGCCCGTTCTTCTCCATAGGTACCTACTACGCTTTAGAATGCGCAACTAGCTTCATATTTTTAACTGACCGACTCCTTGACAATTCAAAAGTGCCTGTAAATAGTTTAATTGAAATATATACTTTGATTTTGAGTTTGAGTTTGCACAGGCTTCTCATACTTTCGACTTTTTATCCAGACGTATCAAGCATACCTTATTAGGTTCTTGATAATGTTTTGAGATCATTTTGGTTTTTGCTTGGTATTGTTTCATGTGTAGGTACTAGACTATCAGGATCAGTGACTAGCCTCCTGTAATCCTATATTGGATATAGGCTTTTCCCAAAGATTAGTCATCATTATCGTCTACTCGTTTGGTAACTAGGTTCTCTTAAATTGGTGACAGCTTTTGATCCATTGAGATACAGTTTGTAATTTTTCTGCCTTATTTCTGTCGATACAATACGTAATAATTCTCTAATTTCTATGCAGAAGAAGATACTGTATAACTTGGATGTTTTATGAATCTAATATCTTCTAAAAACATTTTATATGTTTACTTAACCCCAAACCATATTAATAAGACAATCTCAATCTATATTAACTTACACGTCGGAACATGTAACGAGCAATTAGGCCGGCCACACACGGCCGACACGCAATATTAAACGCGACCCCACTTTGTAATGAAAGAAACAATGGCGTTATATTTGCGCAGAAATTGTGGATCTTGCGACTAACGCGTGCGTCAAATTGCCGTGTTTGGATGTTGTTAGGTGTCGATAAAGGCAATAGAAGTGATTTTATTTGTGATGGAATCTGACTTAACCAAATCATTAGACTGTTTTAGCGTTCGTTTCTAATTTTGTCATCATGTTAGTTTGGTGAAAGAACATTAAAATAATAAAGCTTTGAGGTGTATTAAAGTTCTAATATATACTGTTAAATTAATGTTCAAGACCTATCTTGAACATTGTTTAAACAGTAGCTTGAATAAGGAGATCCATTAAGTGTGATAAGTTCTTACTTTAGAATCAGAATCAGAATTTTATTTGCTCTAAATGTAGGTACAGTATAAGATTAATAACATAAATAAATGAGATAGCTACATTTTATAATAAAATATATATTATTGTTAATGAGAAAAAAAAACAGATAGTCAGGAAATTATAAGAAACATTAACAATTTATTTCATTTAGCTAATAAATTCGATATAAAATCATTTTTTTTTCAAAAGTCTTTTACTAAGTAATAACATTTTCTTAAAAGTAGTGCAGTTACCTGAGATTTAAAAATGTGAACAGAATATTCTTTAAACTATGAGGTATTTTACTATCAATAACAGGTACTATAAATCCCATTGTCATAAATTTTTTTCTTAGCAGTGCTGTTTTGTAATTACCTGACTGTAACAAGTTTTAGTATTGGGATCTCAAAGGAAGGAATGACGGAAATAAGTTTTAATTAGTTTTTACAAAAATTGCCACCTCCAATATGTAAAAACATGGATAAGTCAGTATATCTTCAGAGACCGAAAAAGGTTCACAGCTAGTCCATTTAAGACTTGACAGTTACCCCAAAATATGACACCAAACCTTAATACTGACGCAACTAACCCGTGATAAGCTACCAAAAGTGTTTCATTTCTAACTTATGTTACACAGTACATAGGCTAATTTACCTAATTTGTTACAAACGTCATGCGGTTTCCATATCAAATTGCTGTCAATCAAAATTCTAAGAATTTTCGCTACACAAGTTGTGTCCACGTTTTGACCATTAAAACTATAATTTATATTGACTTACATTGTGAATACAAATATAACAGAAGAAAGACTGACATCTTACCATCTTAGTTCCAAATGAAAACGCTCTATAGCTTCAATGTTCAACCTATGCTATAAACAAAACCAATCATGTTAAAAATAAAAAGTTTAAGCAATAGACTCTGATACACGTAATTCATTCCCAGCAAGTGGGCAGAATGTTAGCCCACGATATTCCAACATCGGGAGATATGAGCGAGTGAAATGAAAGCAGTATTCTGTAGCAAATTGCCATGTTTGTCATATTGTCTCATTTGTAGTACGATGTTATTATAACTTATTTGCTGTAAATAAATTGTTTCGAAGAAGGACACCGAAAGAATTACTTGCTATTTATCTCAGAATACAAAGCTTTATTTTTCAAGTAAAAAAGATGACAAGCCTGGATTAATAAACGCTGAATTTTTAAATGAACGTCAATTTATTTTAGTAATGAAATCGCAAACCTTCTTGACTCAAAAATATATCATATTTAACAGAAGCTAAGATATGATTAATGTACAGGTGTATACTGATGCCTTTCAACTTTATGAAATTAGAACTTAGCCAACTAGAACACGAACACCCACAGGAAGAGAAGGAGTGGCTATATACATCGGGAACCAAGGGGCTAGCAACATTGTTGCACAATAGATGACCGCCCAAACCACATTACTTTCCGTTGAAAACAAATCAACCAGCAATACTTACTCAAACGAGCATACCAAAGAAAAGGGAATGACGATCCGGAATTTAAACAGTAGCAACCGATAATACGGTATACAAGAACTTAACAACAATGAATTTAAAAGGGTATAATGCGTTATTATACTGTCAGCCACAACAAAGGAAGTCGACAGAAGAAAACATGGTGCGTTCAATGAAATAACGTAAATTAATACCTTTGCTTCATGACGTGACGTGAAATGACCCCTTTGGTTCGTTTCGCAATGGTATGAATACGCCTTGCAATGCCTGCGGGGTTCTTTTTCGGTGAGAGTAATTTTCAAGTGTCTGTTTGACGTTTTGAAACTTCTTGAGTGTGTTTATGCATAATTATGTTCAAAATTTGGGGTGTGTAAGTTTTGGTTTGGCGAAGTAAGTGTTAAAGGTAGCGAAGATGTGGTTTTTAAACATCCTCAAAAAAAAAAGACTATCTACGTGTATAGCATATATTTACAACCCTGAATGAAATATTTTTCTTGTAGTACAATGTTTTAAGTGCCTAAGTGGATATCCCTCATTGTTTTGATTTGTTTGCAGGTCTAGTTTATTACTATGAAGTACATAACCCACGAATAGGTTTTATAAAATGCAACCATTCAATTTGACACGGTAATTTATCTATTTCAACACAAAGACTGACAGTTCTGTCCCTACACAAATAACGAGGTATAAATTTATAATCCATCAGAAGAATTGAATGTGCATGTGCGTAATATGTTTTACGCAAACAAAGAATTTCATGGCTCGGTGGATACATGGTTACAATGTTAATGATATGAGTCCTGTCCTGTCTTGTTGAGTCGTTAGTGCGGTGATGGAGAGTTGAAAATATGTTTTGCAAGGTAAGAAATATAACAGTTTATGACGTTGATCGACAATAATCTATACCTAACGATTAAAAAAAAGAATGGAAATCTAATGAACCATTTAAAAATTCCATAATTAGAATGCGGTATGTCATTGTGCAGGTATATACGAGGAGCAGAGATACAAATTATGCAGAAAACACTATCTAGCCAAAAGTAAGCAAAACTGTCGTTATCATTACACGTTTACATAGACAGAACGCTTTCATAGCCACAGCTACAGGCGCTGATAATAAAGAAGGACTCGACGAGGCAAAAACAATAGAACCTTTTAGAAATAAAGAAATCTACCACAGCGGTCCTTATATTTTTCTAACAAAGCGCCCTTAGGTGTCTTAACTAGGACCCATTTCCTTAATAGCTTACCCAATATGACAGGTGTCAGAAACACGCTATCCTCCAATTCCAAGAAAACGTTTATCAATTTGAATCGAATTAAAATTCAGTATTCACATCGTCTCATAAATAAAACATGAATTAAATCACTCAATTACCGACGCCATAGCAGGCTTCCTCGAGTAGTAAACGACATAGATGGATGGGATCCCTTCAACGCGTCAATTGTCAAAAGGAAATGATCCAGTTTTTTTGCTCCCAAAACATTACCGTCCCTTATTATAATCCTTAAACTTTACCTCTCTTAGAATAAAGGTTAAATTTGCTTGTCAATTTTAATGTTTTCTTCAACTAATTTGTATAAGAATAGCACAGTGTGATTCATGAAAGCTCACCGAAGCGTGAAGTTATTAAGTGCTATTGTGTTAAACTGAATTTAGCGACGAGCGTGTGATTGATCGGGTTAACGATGACAGAACAATGGTTGTATGCATGTGTGAATTTTAATAAAGGATTTTTGTATGCTCATGTTAATTCAGGGGTATGATCGCAGTTACAATTACTGCCAGAGCTCTTTAGACATCAGGTTTGACGAGGTTTGGTTCAAAGATCTAATTTTATATATTGTGTAAGTGTTCAAAAATCCCTAGCAGATCTTTTTTTTTTAAGTTAAACTATGTTGTTCCACGGCTGGGCAAAGGTTTCCCATTCTTTCCCAGTTTATCTTATATAGTGCCTTCTCCAGCAAATCGATCAGGAACGAGACCAAATCGTCACGCTTCGCGGGATGGGACGTCGCGGGAAGGTACTGTCGCGGGAAGGTACAAAAAGTTTACCGAGGCCCCTGGCAACAGAGGCAACGGAAGGAATACGGGTGGGTTTTAGTCAGTAAGAGTCTGAAACACCCTCCCGCTCCGCCCAGAGCGGGAGAAGTTATTTCATGATCTTCCACCTAAAAAAAAAAGCGTTTCTTAGGCCTGCTTCGGTGACGACTTCCGTCTTCAGGCACCCACGCGTGACACTGTGTTACTTATTTTATGTGACTAGACTAAATTGTATGGTTATGTTTTATTTCCTTACACTTTTTTCACTCTATTTAGAAACGCAATGATTTCGAAAAATGCAAAAAGTCACCCAACAAACGCACGAATTACTACACTCCCAGACACCCCAAAATTTAATATCTCAACATCTTAGCGGTCTTAAAGGGTCGTAACAAAGAATTAAACAGTAAAACAAACACACATTATACTTGCCCCTACACTCGTGCTTACGTATGATAGCGCTAATCCTCCGCGTCTGATCATAGGCACGGATAGGGGAATGAAGGTGTTTGTTGAAGGGCTTTCTTAAGACAATGGGTTTGAAAAAGATGAAAATAGTTGATTGCACGAATTAATTATTTATTTATTTGCCAGAATATACAAGAATATTATACATACTCTTTGGTACATACGACATGGTATTCATTATCATCTGCCTAGCCTTTTCCCAACTACGTTGAACTACGTTGGGGCCGGCTTTCAGTCTGACTGCGGTAGCTGTAAACTAGTTTATTTATTACATGGAGCGACTGCCTATCGGACCTCCACAACCCAGTTTCTGAGTAACACGATACAACTTGGTAAGACTGGTTTTCAGAGTTTGGCTGACTACGTACGATTAACGTGCTTTCCGAGGCATGGAGGGGTCTTGGTATGTAATGGATGGCCACCCATCCACGGACCGACCACGGCAAGCGTTGCTTAACCTTCAAGATCGACCCGCGCAGCTGTTATTATTTAGCCACGACCCTTCTGACAAGGTATTAAGAAGGGATGATTTTGCAATATCGAATATTGCAAAATCATCCCTTCTCACTTTTCAGTAGTGCAAATATTTCAGTTACATGCATAATAAATACAGTCACACTATTGAATAAAATTACTTAAATAACATTGATTTAATTAATATTATTACAGTCAAGAGAAATAGGTTAAAGGAAGTTTAAGTGTGGAAGTTAAATAGGGAAGAAACAAAACTACTGCTAAGCTTGATGCTTAGCATGACGCTTTCTATTTCTACGAAGAATAGATACAGCTCGTTCTATACAAAGTGCACATCCACATTCATACTTAAATACTTTTCTCGCGTTCCTTGCAACCATCTGCAGGGTTAGCATGACGCTTTCTATTTCTACGAGGAATGGACACAGCTCCAGTTTCTCCGTTTTTGACATCGCACCGTAGAAATCCTTCTACAATCTGTCATTTTGTCTTTCGTTTCTAACAATCTTTGTCTAGTTTTTTTTTTTATGTAGAAGGATTTCTACGGTGCGTTGTCAAAAATGGAGAAACTGGAGTTGTGTCTATTCCTCGTAGAAATAGAAAGCGTCATGCTAAGCCTGTAGATGGTTGAAAGGAACGTTGGTCGCGAGAAAAGTATTTAAGTATGATTGTGGATGACTTATAATAAATCCAACCAAGAAAACGATGGATGAAACATGTAAAATAGATACGGCTAGAAAAAAGAGAACACCGAGATGACGGTATGTCGAGTGCAGTTTGTATGATTTTTTCTGTTCGAGAATAAAATATCTAATTTATAGTCCCTTACCTATTTTATTTTTGCACCTAAGTTTTAACGTTCGTATGTACACTTTAATGGCTAAAATTAATTGCCCACCTAAGGCAGTATATTTTTAAAAGCCATCAGGCGACCAATGAAAACGGCACGTTTTATTGGTGGTATCATTGCGGTGACTATCAAAATGAGACGTGACTGGTAGGCTGGTCAGGTGTCAGTTTACTAGAACCTGTGGGAATAAGGATTAGATCGAATGGCAGGTGATAATTAATTTAGTTTAACATTAGTTTAGCAAAAAAGTAAACTTTTTTCAGTGTGATCAAGATAGAACAGCATAATAACAATATGAGCCACAATTTTGTCGTTTTCTGCAATCAATGTGTGATAAATGATAAATTATTTTTATTTCTGTAAGTAGATTTGTACAAACACTTTTACACGTCAAACATATTTTTTAAATAAAGCTAGATGAGGTCGGCGTTTCCTGTCTGACTGCTCTGAGAAGAAAGGCCAAAACAAACTCAGAGGTCACAGTCACTTTTAAAGTCCAGACATAATCTTGGTCTGATCATGTGAAGGCCATGTAGATTGGTGTCTGAAATGGTCCTTTTGAAGAAAGAACACACACAACATACGAACAGATTGAACAGATAGAACGAACAGAGAACGAACAGATTTAGTGGACCTGTCCAGTCAGTGTACGCATTTGTCAGTAATCGTGAAGCTCAACTCAGAACTTAAGGAGCTCAACGATGCGATGAACAATACCAAAGAAAGAACATTTGGGTAAGCCGCATAAATTACTGAAACTGCCAGACCATGATTAATACTAAATGAGAAAAAAGAACAACAATGACCCACATAGTCTTTACATTCACAATATTTGGAAACAATATAATATTTTGCAATTAAATATTCATATCATTTTATATGTAAAATTCATCAATGCGTATAGAGAACCATGAAGGTCTGAAATGGTATTTTTAGGAAAGAACCACACAGATTTGAGTGGACTTGTCCAGTCAGTGCACGCATTCGTCAGTAATCGCGTAGCTCAACTCAGAGGCTAAGGAGCTCAACGACTCGTCGAATCATACCAAAGAAAGGACACGGGTGGGCCGCATAAAGTACTCAAACTGCTAGACTATCATTAAAGCTAACTGAGAAAGACAAAGCAAAATATGACCCACATAGTCCTTACATTCACAATAATTTAAATAATAATATATTAAACTCCACAAAGTAAAGTTGTGTTCTAAGAAGTGTACGCATTATTTTATAGGAAATATTTAACTTACCCTCTAAAAAATAATTGATCTTCTAATGATGGACACATTCAAAAAAATAATGAACCTCTAAAAACTTGTAGCGCTTCTAATCATGCACACTTTTTTAATAATGTGCATCTTTTTAACTTTCTGGGCTTTACTTACTGTTGGTCGCAGTAACTAAGCCCCGACTAAACCCGAACAAACGGGTTAGGTTAGGTTGGAACTGTGACCACCCACGCGCGAGCCGAATTGGTTGCAGTAACTAAGCTAGGGCACCCCGACAAAATAGGTTAGAACTGTGACCACGCGCGAGCCGAGCGAGTGAAGCGAGTGGTGCCATGGCAGCAGCCGGCGAGCGCTACATACAAGTTGGTCGCAGTTGTTATTTTTATAACCCCAAAACATTTAGTAATTATTTGAGGTCCACAAAAAAAAAAAACAAAATCATTATATTAGAGTGTTGAATAATATTTTTAGGAGCGCAAAGTAGCAATTATTAGAGAATTATTCGATTAGAGAAGCCATGTATTTTGGCTTATGTTAGGTACAAATGAACCATTACGTTATGTCTCATTACAAATAGAATGCAGTTATTTAAGAAATAAAAATGTTATAATCAGTTTAAGCATAACCAGATCGAGGTCACATGCAGGACATAGCAGGCACACCCTGCAATTAAAAAAACCTACCACAGCATTTCCAATTTTTTCTCAATTCCAACCAAGACAATTTTCTGGCTTGTCACTTGACATACAACAAAGACACCATTGCCAGGGAAAACGAGAAAAACTTCACATTCAACAGATATTTCTTATTGATTCTTGCAATCGTTCAATATGCAAAGCAGCTGGTTTTTCCTCACATAATAAACGAATGATTTAATGCATTTATATGAAGTGAACTTCATGCCGTGGGACCGTACATGCTGTGAAAGTTATTTCCATGGTGCGAACTTCAGCTGTTTGTAAGTTGTCATGGAGACACTTTTTTAATGTTTTGCATAATGCTGACTAACAAGCTTCCAATTAATTGGAGCTGGAGAAATTATTGTTGTTATTTTTACTCCAGGACTTTATTTATTTATTTATTTATTTAACAGTTTATGTACACACATATAAACAGACAAAAAGAAAGGAACAGAAAAAAAACGTACAAAGGTGATGCTTATTTCTAATGAAATCTCTTCCAGCATACCTGCAATAGGACAGTAGACATAGAGATGTAGACAACGTGTGTAAGGTAAAAGAGAAAACAAAATACATAAAAACAAAATAAAACTATTCACTAATTTAATTATACACTATGAGAATATACTTACATAAATACATACTTCTAAAATAAATATCACTAAAATACATAAATACTTATAATTAATAGTATAAAATAATAAATACATAATATGCAACTATGGCAAAGTGGAAAGATAGTGTTCTTTCACTCTTCTTTTAAAAACAGCAACAGTTTGGCAGTCCCTAATGTCAGGTGGAAGTGAATTCCACAGCCGAACCGCGTGCACAGTAAAGGAGTAGGAGTAGAAGTCGGTAGAGTGGGGAGGGGATTTAAGGAGATTTCTAAGATGCGACCTGCAAGGTGCATCAGAAGGACGGGCGAAGGAAAAACGTTCCCACAGATAGGATGGCGTACTAGGATTATGAAGGATGTTAAATAGCAGACACAATATCCGAGAGTTCCTGCGAAGACGAATGGGGAGCCACTTGAGAATCTTGCGAAAGTAAGAAACATGATCATACTTTTTAAGGTTAAAAACAAAACGAATGCAGATATTTTGCAAACGCTCAAGTTTATTTAAAAGCTCCTCGGTGGCATCCAAATAACAGGTATCAGCGTCGTCGTACCATATATGTAGATACCGAGACAAAATACTAGATTTTATCAGTAAAATCTAGTGTTTTTCTTCACAGGTGCTGGAGTTGTACAAAATAGATGCAACATACTTTGTATGTCGCGGGAAGGTACGAGGTGCATTCAATAAGTACCTAGCCTCATCGCCAGAGGACGCTGTAGTTTCAAAAGAGTTTTACCACAGTGTAGCACATTCTTTTTTAATTCTTTTTTCAAATTTTCATTCCAATCCCTTCATTTGTTTTAATTTGACAACTTATGGAAGCGAACGTGTCGATCGGTTTTACAAAAATGGAAAAAGAGCAATATCGTTCGGTGATTCGATTCCTATTTTTGGAAGGGAAAACGCGCATCGAAATCAAAGAGCGCTTGGATGCTGTGTACGGTGACTCTTCTCCATCGATGGCCACCGTCAAGAATTGGTTCAACGAGTTTGCACGTGGCCGTACGTCGGTTTTTGATGAACCACGTCCAGGTGCACCGAAAACAGCTGCTACGGAGGAAAACATTAAAAAATTCCATGATTTCGTATTGGCAGATCGCCGATTGAAGGTTCGGGAGCTAGCTGAGACTGTAGGCATTTCAGAAGGAACAGTGCATCATATTCTTCACGAGGAACTCGGCATGAAAAAGCTGTCGGCGCGATGGGTGCCGCGTTTACTCACAACAGAAAACAAGCGCAACCGTGAGACCACATCGGAGACGTGTTTGGCGCTGTTTAAGCGGAATCCAGCGAAGTTTTTGCGTCGTTTTGTGACCGTCGATGAAACCTGGATCCACTGGTACACACCAGAGACCAAGGAGCAATCAAAACAATGGATCCAGACCGGGGAACGTGCTCCAAAGAAGGCGAAAACTGTAAAATCGGCCGGAAAAGTTATGGCCACCGTTTTCTGGGATTCACAAGGTGTGATCTACATCGATTACCTCGAGAAGGGTAAAACAATTACAGGGCTTTACTATGCCGATTTATTGGGCCGATTCGACGCCGAATTAAAGAAAAAACGACCCCATCTGGCGAAGAAAAAAGTGCTGTTTCACCACGACAACGCACCGGTTCACACGTCTGCCGGTGCCATGGCCAAATTGGTCGAATTACGCTACGAATTGTTGCCCCATCCACCGTATTTTCCAGATTTGGCCCCTTGTGACTTCTTTCTGTTTCCTAATCTGAAAAAATCACTCGCCGGGAATAGATATGGATCGAATGAGGAGGTCATCGCCGCCACGGAGGCCTATTTTGCAGAGTTTGACAAAAACTATTTTTCGGACGGGTTAAAAAAGTTGGAGCATCGCTGGGCTAAGTGTATCGAACTAAAAGCAGACTTTGTTGAAAAATAAATTGCCACTTTTCCAAAATTTTCGTTTACTTTTTGTAGGCTAAGTATTTATTGAATGACCCTCGTACTAATGGGTCACCGAGGCCCCCGCAACACAGGCAACAGAAGGAATACAGGTGGGTTTTAGTCAGTAAGAGTCTGACACACCCTCCCGCTCCACCCAGAGCGGGAGAAGTTATTTGATGATTTCCCATCCACAAAAAAAAAACATACTTTGTATGTCTACCAAGTTAATGATATGTCACTTGAAGTTAGGTTAGATACAGCTTTAAAGCTGATATTATATCTTAACTGTCTGCGCAGTGGACGTACTGCCAAAAAATGCATTCTTCAAGGTTCTTGTCTTTGTAATGGGAAAGATAATAGCTTTGTGTATAAAGATACTACAGTAGGATGTATTAATATTAGTTTCAATTTAAATACAAATAATAACGACTTACCTCCAAGTACATCACCTGTAACACTGTCTGCTATCTCTGCGGGACAGGTCCTATTGTGTACAGCAGTTGATCAAATGGTTAATCCTTTAAATAATTCTACACTGACGGCATATCGGATGCATCACCCAAGGTCATCAGTGATGAGACTCTAAAATCCGCGGAAATGTTGGGGTCGAGGTTTTGTAAATGCTAAAACCCTCCATAACCGCGAGATTTGTAGTCTCAGGGCATATTTCCTTCGAACTGACGTGGGGATGCACCGAGATGTGGTCGCAGTGGACAAGGGCCCCACCCCGCTCTCCTTGGCGAAAGAATACTGGCGCAAACTTGCAGTACTTAATACTAACGATCGTAAAGAAATATGGCTAGGCAAAGAGCTTCACGGACGCTTTTTCCAGGCCCTCCATGTGCCTGATATAGACTATTTGTCGTCTGTATCCTAGCTGCGTTTCGCTGAACAATTTAAACAGCCTCCTTCATAACGAACAACATGGCTTTACAAAACGTCGTTCGACTACAAATATGGGTGTTGCACCGCTGAAACACATATTTGACGCATGCGAGAACTCGCAAAATACTATTGGAGTTTTCTGTGATCTCTCCAAAGCCTTTGATTGCGTGCACCATGACACGCTTTTGCGTAAACTACGTCATTACGGTGTCCAAAATGAAGCTGTCAAAGTAATAAATTCTTATTTACATAATAGGTTCCAATGTGTAGATGTCAATGGTGTGAACTCTTCCAGGTTATCAGTTCAGTTAGGTGTACCTCAAGACTCAATACTGGGTCCATTCTTATTCTTAGTGTATATTAATGATTTACCATTCTGTTTAAAGGGTATCTGTGACGTAGTATTGTTTGCAGATGACACCTCTCTTCTTTTTAAAGTAAACAGGAATAGACAAGATTTAGACGACGTAAACAGTGCAGTCGCAATGGTTACGGATTGGTTTACGACAAATAACCTAGTTCTCAATGCCAAGAAAACGAAATGTATAAAGTTCGCTTTACCGAATGTTAGGAATCTAGGTCCCAACATCGTCTTTGACAATGGGGTGCTTGAAACTTTAGACTGAGCGGTTTTTCTTGGTGTTACAGTAGATTCCAAACTTCAGTGGGGCCCATATACATATATCAAGCCTAGCGGGCAGGCTCTGTTCGGCCACCTACACCGTCAGAAAAGGAAGACAATACACTGACGTTGATACAGCTCGATTTGTTTATTTCTGTTATTTTCATAGCGTTATGTCCTACGGTATTCTGCTGTGGGGCAAAGCCGCTGACATTCTAAATATATTCGTTCTTCAAAAACGAGCTGTTCGAGCAATTTACCAGCTTGGTGCCAGAGTTTCTCTGAGATATTTTCTTAAAGATATTGGTATTCTCACGGTGGCATCACAGTTCATCTTCGCCAACATCTTATATATTAGGCAAAATATACACGTATACATTAAAAACAGTGATATTCACAATATTAACACCAGAAATAAGGACAAATTATGAGCTCCATTTCACCGGCTTCGTGAGGTTCATAACTCATTTGTTGGGCTTAGTATAACTTTTTATAACATGCTATCCTCTTCTTTGCTAAATGTGCCTTTTAAAGCGTTTAAAACTAAAGTAAATCCACCCTTTGTCCAAAGGCATACTATTATATCAAGGACTACTTAAACGATAAGAATAGTTGGTCGCTGCGATTAACTCAAGACAATGTTTATGTTCTTTCTCCAGAATTAGCTTACCTACTCACAGGTTATATGAGTTCATTTAATTTTTATTTTCTATTTGACTGTATAAGTCTAATGTATTTTAATTAAATTAAATTTTAATTTATTAGTGACATAATCTACTCATTACGATGTGTTTTATTTATGAGTTGTATTGCACAACTCATAAATAAAACACATCGTAATGAGTAGATTATGTCACTAATAAATTAAAATTTAATTAAAATACATTAGACTTATACAGTATAAGAGGTTAGCTAGCGTCCTCAACAATTGATTATACTATTCTTGCCTGAACAACCGGCAGCAAGTTCGTCATGCTCCCTTAGATGTCACTGCCTACGGTAGCGTCAGGGGTCGGGAAGGAGGCATCCTTCCCTCCAATATGACGAGGGGGGTGATGGCTGATCTTTGCGTTATGCTCGTGAACGGGTGCTGCTTGTGGTGACTGGTCGTATTGCTGACCATGGTTTTATTATTGTTATTAGTAATTATTTATTTATTTTACCTCGATGGTGCTAGTTTGTCATTTCTCACTTCGAGCAGCAATAACCGTATGTAAGCGGGCACGCCCTTTATGCCTGGAGGCTTTTAATTAGGTATTAAGATCTGTTTACGTTTTTATGTTGTAATTTTTATCTGCTTGAGTACAGTTTTCATTGTTTGTAGGTATATTGGCGTGTGCTAGCTAACATATGGCAACTAATTTAATTTAATGTGTGTTTCGTAATATTAATTACTTTGCATACGATTTGTATAGAATCAAGTATATACTAAACAGACTGGTGTGCTGCTGGGGAGTTTGTTGCGCTACTTCTTCTTTCCAGCTTAAACTAGGAAGTGGTGAAAGGCGGGCGTTTTTGGGGTCTGTCTTATGTAACTTTGACGTTCGAAAAGTGCTGATTCTCAGCCTAGTTTGAATAAATGACTTTTGATTTTGATTTTGATCTCTTCGGGGAAACCGAAGGTTTTGTCTGTGCGATTATGGATGGAGTTATCATGACTAATAGTTACCGGAAATACATTGTCAAGGACGGTACGGTTGACATCTGTCGGGCACGCTACCGTCTCGGTGAATCAATCCGATATATCGTTTCCGGTTGTTTTCGTCTTGCTAATGGCGAGTACTTGCACAGACACAATCTAGTGTCTCGGATTATCCACCAGCAACTTGCCTTGCAGTACAACCTTCTGGAGTTCGAAGTACCATACTACTGGTATGTGCCCGACCCAGTTCTCGAATATGGTCACGCCACATTGTACTGGGATTGATCTATCATCACTGACAGGACTATTGTAGCCAATAAGCCTGATATTGTGGTGAAAGATGGACGAGAGCGCCGCGCAATGATTGTTGATATTGCTATCCCTTATGACGAGAATCTAGTGAAAGCTGAGAAAGATAAAAAAACAAGTATCTTGACTTAGCACACGAGGTTGTCGACATGTTGGACGTGAACTCTGCTATAATTGTTAAGGTCTAATAGCGGAGAGCCTCTACCAACACTTCAGGAGGCTCTCATTGCGCGGCTGGAGCAAGGGCTTGATTCAGAAAGTAGTACTCCTGGACACGGCATGCATAGTGAGGAGGTTCCTTTCTCAAAATAGTCCTGGCCACCAGCAGCTTGGACAAATTGTTTAAAAATGTAATATGTATGTGTACACCAATAAAGGGATTAAGATCATAATAATATCTCATTACATACAGCAACGAGACCAAGGAATTCATATTTATGATGGATGACAAAGCCTGCTCTTTCGGATCAACATTAAGAAAGAATAGCTAAGTCATGTGTCAGGCTAGAGTTCAGTCATCTCGATGATTAATACACTCAGGAAAATCATGATAACAATATAAAGATCCACCTTAACACACAAACAAATTAAATAACTTCAACATAATCCTCTATGATATAAAACTTAATTATTTATCCTCCATTCTCTAAAACCTTCATCCCGGGAGGATAGGGGCGGTTTTCGGGGATCGGGAAGCAATTTCCGAGCCCCAGGCGATTGTTACAAAATCACTGATGTAACGACTAGGAGGATCGTCTGCCACTTTGATCGTAGGTAATGCGATTTCGGGATATTGCATTGCCTGTGTGTACATGTGAGTAGATGTATAGGTGGTGTGCAGATGTCTGTTTTGTCTTGTCTGGTCTAGAGATGATGGTGATGTTAGAAGTACAGTCAGAGTTAAAATCAGGTTGCAATTTGTCTACTGCCAAGGTGCAAAGAGGCTTGTTATCGTATAGAAAAGGAGAGTATCTATTGTAATTTTAGGCCATTAAGTCCAGAAAGTGCAGGTCATCAAGTCTATAAGACCAATAAATTCTTGTAGGTGTGAATTTGTGAAATGGATTTTTGACATTTCACAAATTCATTTTGAATTAGAAAATTGAATTGATTTTTTCTAACATTTCAATTCCGTTTCTCGTGGATGTGTGTGTTTCTCAGTTATTTTCCTTGCACTTTCATTCCCACACTAGCTTAGTAACAGTCAACGTGTTAACTAGAAAGTCATTTAGTCCTCAATTTATTTACATTATTTATCTGCGAACAACAACAAACATACCTACAACACAACTGAACCAGTTCAATTAAAAAACCAGTCCAATACTTGTTTATTTGAGCAACATATTCATAAATCGTGCATTTAATCGCTTCAGTAGCGTTTAAACTTACCATTGTGTACGTACACGTCCAATTTGAATAAAAAATATATCTATTGTAACCCAAATGAGTGTTATCGGGAACCGGTATCGAGACGAAAAACATACATGTAACTTGTTCACGAAATTCAACGTTAACCCTCGTAAGGCGCGGGGTCTACGCGTACATTCCCATTGTGAGCGGTCGCCGCCGCGACCCGAGTAATGATCTCACGTCCCGCGTGCGTGTCCCGATAAAGGGTTAAGTACACACTAACAACCTGACGTGAGTCACAAATCCACCATTATTATGTTATTGTGGGAGCCGTGTCGCACCGGTCCGCCATTTACATACAATTTAACATGAAATATGAGCAATAATTCATGGCGGCTGTTGCGTTATTATTTCTATTATAAAGTGTTCAACTTGACGTTTTTCGTGTTGCCGTCTGGCGTGTTACCTTTTTTCACCGTAAATGCTTTTCGTTTATATGTTAACGGCCCGCCATTAAAGTCCAGTTTCACTATCTCGCTAGCTTGAATAATGATCGCTGTTTTGCATGAAATTCATAACGTGCCTAGTTTTTCTATTATACCAACTCGTATAGTTGAAATAACCCCATATAATTAATTCCGGACGAGTGAGTTTAACGATATTCGAGCATTAAGACGGTAAAACAAATTAATCAAGAATAATCGTCGATTAATTCGTGCCATGCCGCGAAGAATTATACCTATGTGCTTATTTTTAGGGTTCCGTACTTCGAAAGATAATAACGGAACTCATATTGGATCATTCGTATGTCTGTCTGTCCGTCTGTCATGGCCGATTTGCTCCGAATCTACTAGACCGATTATGTTGAAGTTTGGTATTCATTTCTGTGACCCAAACACGGAGGTGTAACGTAAATAAATGAATTTTGAATATTAGGGTCACTTATGGGGGACAAATTATAAAATAAAATAAAAAGTTTTATAAACTGTACCTTGTGACACATTAAATGAAAGGGCTTAATGTGAGGTCTCTCATCTCTTTTTTTATAATTTAATTATAAATAGTTATAAAGTTATTTAAGAAAATAGATGACAATTTAATACCTCCCTTTGTCTCCGAAAGAGTAGTTTCGGAGCCTAAATTATTGAAAAGAATACAGAAAGTAGTTCTATACTTATAGATTATAGGAAAACCTATAAGAAGACTTTAATTAACACTGTAAATCTCTCAATATTGTACGTACAAACTTACATTTGCAGTTGGAATGTATATAGGAAAACATGTTTCTCAACTGCAATGTTAAGTTTGTTCTTGAGATAAATTCATCCCAACCACGGAACCCTTCATTGTGCGTGGTCCGACACGCACTTGGCCGGTTTTTTTGCTGTCGAATGAAAGCAAAACAAAATAAAAACCCTTCCAATAGGTCGCCCGTCGACAAATCGACGAACAGCATTATCTACGCGCCGCTTAATTCGAATTCAAATGAAGGCATTCAGTGTTTAAAATATTAATCGATGCGAGAAGCTTATTGAATATTTTTACGACGATTTATGCCCAATTAGCAGCCGGTGCGTGAATTGAATTGTTTGTGCCCGAAATCTGAATAAATACCACAATATTTACGATAATGTCCGGCCGTTTGAATAGGCGGCACCGCGGGCGCGCCGCGGGAGCGTCCGACCGAGTAGTTTATTATGCGGCGGCGAAGGGTTACTCTTTGTATGACGTTTTCATGTTAATTTACGCGCTAGCTGACAAGGTGGTCTCCCCGACCCGCGGCGCGCATTACGACGTCGGATTTTAAAAATGATATTTTAGTGTTGAAGCTATCGTTGAATGAGATTGCTTTTCGTATAAACGTGTATTTACGAGACGTTTGTCTGGTACTTGGTTGGTTATTGGCTAGTGTTGTGTTCACTGATTATTTCCAAGCGGTTAAACTTTTCATAATAGCTCATTATTGCCGTTATTTAATTACGAGTAACGTTTGTTCGGCTCAGTCGGTTTAATTAGTATGAAGCGGGCGGGTTCGTGATCAAAGCTTTGTGGAAGCGATCGCGCGGATATAAATCGTTTTGTAGATGGTTAGTCAAGCGGTCGCGTTGCTTCAGCGACTACTGCCTAAATATAGAGAGACTTAGATTTGTATACGATAACTTTACTGTTATGGAATAATGTTTAGAAATCCTTTAACTCTGGAAAATGGGTTCGAACTATCATGACATGTTAAATGTATTCTCCTTGCAGCTCATTGAGATACCGGATTATCAAGAATATAGAAAAACTCCCAATAGTTAATTCGTGACTTAAAAATATAACTGAAAAATTTTAAGGTATAATTCAAATTCTTTTCAGAATTTTTTAAAGTTTCAGTTTATCGTAGATGCACGCGCAAGAGTGCTACACTTGAAACTTAAAATAAAAAGATGCTCAGTAGTTTTATAGTTATAGTTATTAGTTTCCTCTTGGACTCCTCAATTATTATAGGAACAAAATGAAGCTTAGAACAATATTAATTAAATTATTCAAAAACATAAAAGTCAAATTATTTATTTCAAATAGGCACATATTTTTTTTTTTTTGTAAATTGTTACGTTCAAAAGTGCCTTTCACTTTTGAACGTACCAATTTACAAAAAAAAGATATAATTGATTCTAGTTGCCCCTTCCAAAAGGTAGTTTCGTATGGAGAAGAATGGGCAAGAAACTCCACCTCACTTCTCACCACTCTCTTCTCCTATTATTTCTACACTTCACAAGATTTTCCACAGAAATAGTAGGTACTTATCAATAAAATCCATACATTACATCCGACTCAATTAAAGTTGAAACTTGCCATAAATACCGTGAAACTTGTTAGCGGGCCTATCTCAAGCTCCAAACTGCTGGTTAAGGGCTCTGCCGTAATTTATCGTTGCGCTTAGAGATAAAAGGAGCAGCAGATTTGTTTTGTATTTATATGCTGATGGTTTATGAGCGACAGGTGCGGGGCAGTGATGTGAAAGTGTCGGGAGGGAAAAATGTCGATAGATTTTAAAAATTGATTAATAAAAGTGGATTCAAATGATCTCATCTGTTAATGACACTTTTGAATAAAAGTATGTTAAAACTTTTGTTTAAAAGTGTCATAAACTTTATGATAATCATTCGTGTCCTCATTGTATTAGTAGTATCTACACTCGCGAGCAACCAAATCGACTCAAGCCTAGACGGCGCACATATACATTGATTTTCCTAAAACGATAAATGGTAATTACAAAAGTGATATGTCATTCGAAAGCTGAAGAATTAGGCTTTCAATTAACATCAATACCTTAAAAAAAACTAAGCGCTGATTTATTGACACATTTTAATTGGCCGTCAGCGTAAATTACCTCTTTAGGAATCCACGACTTGCGCTACCTGCTCCCGGTTTATCTTATCAGTCGCTTGTTACAAATTGACCGGTACACATCTCCGTAAATTGCAATCCTTGTTTTGGCTAACCCATGGATACCACACCAGAAGAAGCCGCTCAAGTTGTTGCCTTGTTGCAACAAGGGTTAAGTCAGCGAGCAGTCGCTGCCCAGCTCCACTTGAGCCAGTCTTCTGTATCCCGAGTATACAGACGGTTCCAAGAGACTGGTGTCTTCAATCGGAGACCAAGGACGAGCCGCCACCGGTGCACTTCAGAGAGAGACGACCGCTTCATTGTCTTAACCTCGCTGCGTAATCGACACCTTACGTGCGTTGATATGCAGCAAGAACTGAGACGTGTACGACAAGTGACTGTCAGCGAGTGGACAGTGAGAAGACGCTTGAAGGAAGCCAACTTGACGCCAAAAAGACCTGCGACGGGCCCTAAATTGACTGCAGGCCACCAACAAGCGCGCCTTCAATTTGCTCGAGAGCATCTCAATTGGAGCGTTGCGCAATGGCGATCGGTCCTGTTTACTGATGAGTGCAGAATGTGTCTGCATGGCAGTGACAGGAGAGGCCGAGTCTACAGGCGTCCGGGGGAACGATTTGCCCAATGTTGTTTCGCTGAAACAGTGGCATATGGCGGCGGTTCTGATGTGGGCTGGTATCTCTTTAGAGGGAAAAACCGAACTTGTTTTCGTGCCTGGGGGCGGCCGAGGAGGCGGGCTAACAGCTGATCGGTACATCACCGACATTCTACTGGATCATGTTGTGCCCTACGCAGGGTTTGTCGGTGAAGACTTCGTGTTAATGCACGACAATGCCCGCTGCCACACGGCACGAGTCACTCGACAGTTTCTGCAAGAGGTCGAATTACGCACGATGGACTGGCCTGCGCTCAGTCCTGACATGAATCCCATCGAGCACTTATGGGACGAGCTTAAAAGAAGAGTTCGGGCCAGAAATCCAGTCCCTTCAAGCGTAGACGAGCTAAAGACAGCATTATTAGAGGAGTGGGACGGCATTCCTCAAGAAAATGTCAAAAAATTGATAAGGTCCATGAAAAACAGACTGCGGGATGTAATTAGGGCTAGAGGGGGCAATACGAAATACTGATTAAAATTAATTAATTTTATTTTTAAAATTTTTTGTTAATTTGTCAAATACGAGACATATACCCTTTTTCCTAAATTCCCGTTTTTCCTACTCTTGCGTTCAGACATCATTTATTTCAAAAATGATGGATGGATTTCAATGATAATGATATCAAATTAAAGCTGACATCTTAAGCGAATGACATATAATTTTAATAATTTCCATTCATAATTTTAGTTGTATCAATGTATGTGTGCGCCGACAAGGCTTGAGTCGATTTGGTTGCTCGCGAGTGTATAATAACTTGTTCTATTTAAATAGGTAACTTAAAAAAAACTAAAAGAGACATAAAATTCGAAACGAATATCGTCTAAATAAAGAAATATAAATATTATCATTAGGTAATAAAATAAAACAATATTATAATATAAATGCGATTGATTGAATATTAGCTACTGCCCGCGACTTCGTTCGCGTGGAAGTCGTAAGACACCACAATATTCTAAAATAACTGTGCTTGCGATTCCCATGCCGGGATTTTAAACAGATTTGTTCGGCATCATTGTTTTAACGATGACACAATACGTGTATAGGTACACAGCAAATTTTAAATAACCATAAAAATATTTAGACAGAAAAAAAAACCGGCCAAAGGCGAGTCGGGCTTGCAAAATTAGTGTACACAACTATAGAACAATAAACTATTATAATACTCTTTTGCGTACGGCTATAACTTTTCAGTACGTATGGCTCAATATTTACTTATTATAGTTATTTGTTAGTCTACAGAATTAAAACATATTAAAAATAATCACAAAAACAGAAAATCTTTTGTTGTTGAACCTACGAACAGGGTTAAGGAACCGATAGGCTGTTTACTTCGCTGACAATTTGACTAAAATAGACGTTCTTATACATGGCTGTCATGATTGAATGCTTAGCTCCTTGTAGGTATAGCGAAAAAATATTAATTTTAGAGGTTAATTGGTCAAGGACAGCTACATAATCAACCTATAATGTTCCCACTGCTGGGACACAGGCCTCCTCTCTGTGAGAGGGAGTGGGTCGTAATCCAACACGCGGGCCCAGTGCGGGTTGGTAGATGTCACATGTCTTCGAATTTTTGGTTCTAGGACATGCCGGTTTCCTCACGATGTTTTCCTTCACCGTTTTGAGAGCAGTGGTGATGAAATAATTTACACAAAGTAAAGCGCCTGTCCGGGTTCGAACCTACGACCTACAACTCGTAAGTCGCGGCCGTTACCACTGGGCCACCATTGCTCTCAAGGACAGCTAATGAGGCACAATTGATTTTCTATTGTTTGACTCCGAATAGGTGTCGCGCGGGGCTTAAAAGGTTAAATATGTATATGTCTGCATTATTATAACAAAAAAAAAATCTTCTAATCATAATCTTGCGGTAAATTGTTGAAGAATACGAACATAATGCAATATTGCTACTCCCCCACAGCAAATAGCGGGGTAATATATATTTTATACGTTAACCAGACTTTTAAGGAATATTTGAAAAAAAATTGAACATAATCTATTCAGTAGTTTTTGCGCTAATCCGGAACATACTTACAAACGGACAAAAATTCTAAAACTATATTTTCTTCATCGGTATCGTTCTCATATCTCGTAGCAATTACTTTAAAAAAATATACAATGTACAGTTTTGATTTCACTACGATTTTATTACATGTCTAATTCTGAGCACATGTTGCTCGATCTCAACAAATTTCATCGTAATAAAATATTCGTGTCTATCGCTTTTCACCACCCACAAAATTAAATTATCGAAACTTTCCCGCTACCGCACATCCCTAGCCACTATTTCCACATGCCATAACTCAGGTCTGCCCCTTATTAATGCATCTGTATCAAAGCGCGATGACATATTTAGTCGAATAACTCGCAAAGCTACGGTAATTCAGTGGACTGTACTCCGTTGAGGACGGTCCAATGAGTGGGATCATTTCACTTGAAGTGGGTTGTTTGAGGGATAAAGGAAAAGTTGGCTGACTGAATAATGGGGTACTGGATATTGTGGGCAGTGGACTAAAAGTGAACTGTCGTATTTCGTCAATCAATATTTTTTTACTTTATTAGGTATTGGGCTTGTTTTCTTTTGAGAGCTCAACATACCTCAAATTACCATGATTTTCACGAGTAATGACGCAAATAATGGGCCTGTCGTTTCGTATCCTCACTTTTTCATAGTTCTTTTTCACACATGTGAACTAGTAACTATGGCGTCAAACAATTTCTCTACATTGCTGTCAACTGGGCAATGTGCCGTTTAGTTGTAGGTGTAGTTTAGTTTTTTTTTTTTGGATTGGGAAAATACAACATTTTCCTGAAAATTAAGCTGGAATACCTATTTTAAATTGATCGTGGAAGAGATATTGTGAATGATTACCGATCAAACTTCTAAGATACCATCACTTCTTCTCCAAGTATTTTCTGGTACGTAGATGGAGATAGATTACTCCTAATCTTAGTCTCATCCTCTTGCGCACTTATAAGATAAGTCAATAGTAATTACGGTAATTTATTACGATTACCTACTAGATTACATTATTAAGAACTATTAACATCTTTGGCGCCTGCCGCTATAATTAAAAGAGGTCTATTAATTATTTGCTTAGCTCTTGTAAGCCTTTAAATTATAAATAAGATAGTGCAATTAATAAGATTTAAGCATTGCAGATTAAAGCTAGGACTAGATTGGCCTAAATTTTTCAACCATTTCGAAAATTGTGATGATGAATTTATTTTCGAAAGAAAGTTGTATTGTAACAGGCAGTTGTATTGAAATTCCTATCTGAAAACTGTTTCCTTATGGTAACACGTAGCCCGGACAGTAGTCGCTGAAAACTACAGAAATTACCAATACATAGCCAAAAAATCTGATCATACAAGACAAAGTCCTTAACAAACCTAAAGCTGATAAAATGCTAGAAGATAAACCAGAAAACTATGTTAATACCCGACTTGTAGGCATAGCCAGACAAGATTTGAATACTGACCTCACAATCTAGAACACTATAGAAAAACCTAATAGGATTCCAACTAGAAGTCTAAAGGAGCATAAAAAGAACATTAACATAAAATCTCAATTAGTTTCAATGACAGCCACTGCAATGTAGGAACAATTATCTAATAAAAGTTAAATTATATGGTGCAGACAATAATTTCCATTGAATTATAGGGACGGTAATCATTGGGTACTGCATTGATACAATGTTACTGCCTGCCTTTGGTAGTTCGAAACACGATCATTTTGATGAATAATTTGTTGGTTTTGACTTTGGCTTTGTTAATTCTGTATTAGTTGGTAATGTGTTTATCAATGTATAAATTGAAACTTTTTGTACAGTAAGTTATATTGATTATCTTAGCTTCAATTTCAGTGCCGGTAATAAGAGAGTAAGGTTGATATACTGAAGAAAGTATAAGACGAACACTGAGTGTTGTGGAGTAACTTGAAAAAGACAACATTAACCCGTTGACGCCAGATTCTGGATACCTAAGTTCTTATGCACCAACGGTGTATCACATTTAAGAGACAATTATTACAATTGATAGTGCATAAGATGATCTACCAATAAATTTTGTGTTTGATGAAATTTCGCCGTGAGATAACATTAATCTGTCCATTAAATTAGGTAATATTTTCATCTTTATGATAAATGACTGTGTCAACTTGTACATGATACGCTATAGATCCATTACTACATCAGTTTATTACAAAATGCACCTAAGGCTGCAACATTCATCCTTGTAAAAACAGAAAATATCATTCTATATGCTCATTCAATAAAATTAACGAACACAGTAACGAGCTAACAGTTGATGTAAAGTATAACCCCGTATATGACGCAAATAGTCATCTAGCATGCGAAATGTGCATTGAAAACTTTGCATAAATAGATTTATATCTGGTTATCCATTAGAGCAGACGATGATTTATGTTATGTGGGCACGCTTGGCGTATCATAAAAGTGTTTGTTCTGTTTTATTAGAGAAACTAGCTCGAAACGTGGCTTTACTTGTTGCTGGGGTTCAAATATTTTATACTCGTTGTTAGTTTTTCAGGTGAATTGAATTTGATGGAGATTGTAATTGTGCCTTTTCGTCTTATCTTGGGTATATTAACAGCCGGGTTGTTTACTCTTGATTTTGCAGCCCAGGGTGCTTCGGATATACGTCAGTATTGACAATGGCGCAGGTTACGATTCAATTCTATTTGTTGGAAAATAGGTGAACGGCTTGCTGGTTACAATTTTATATTCAGGTATAGGATATTTCGCAAGTCTTTATATAGTCCTCTATTGTTCCACCACAACATTTTGCTCTTTGCCTTTTACATCCAATCCATCTATTTCTTCTTACTTAGCCCTGCTATAAACAATACTTAAACATCAGTTAATTATGTTATTATGTACAACTGTTAATAATAGTATATCATTCTTTTGTTCCAACTATAAAGGGCAGACAAGGATCGTTACCATTGTGTACATAAGTTCATTAAGATTCTTTACGATCAATAACTTTATACTTAATGCAATATCTGTTTTAATAGCTGAATGATAGCCATTTATATGATAATTATTGCATGGTAAAGCGGTCGATATTGAATTACTAATCTTATGAATTGCATCATCAATTATGTCTTACTTTATTTTTGTACAATCGCCAGCACATTAAGTTACCACAAACTGTCAAATTTCTCAAAATTATTGTAAACCTTAAAATGTTGTTAGTTAAGTTCAAAATCGAATGAGAAAATTGGACAGTTTATATAACATAACTTCGACGATTACTGAGAATCTAAAACATTTAATAAAATTCAAACTAACCTCATTCTTGACACTTTGCGGTTACGACACTACTTCCACGTAGTGAACGAGTTGACAGCAAACGTAATTTTTATTTCATTCACTTGTCACCCACGCGGGAAGCAGGCGACACACTTTATGCCTTCCTTTCAAACTAACACTACAATTCCGAACCCCATAAATATACCATCGCAATTTATTGAAATTACCAATCGTATAAATATCAATTATTTGTTCAAAAACATAAATTTTGTTCGTTGGACATCGCGTGCATGTCAACTCCGTGTTATGAGCCGATCATTATTGTGTCACTAGGCGATGTCACAACGCCCACAGTAATGATACCGACGATACTCCACGCTGACGTTAAATGTCATAATTGAAATGTATCAACGTGATTATTACGAAATGGGAATGACGAATGGCTGACGGTAATGACACTTTTCAAGAAACGACGGCCTGTAATCTATTTCATTTTAATAATAAGTAGTGAAACCACTTGCTTACTGGACTATGAATAATAAAACGCTAGCTAATTCTAAAAGCCTATTTATGTCTGAAGTTATTTTCACAATTTGCGGAGGCATTAAAGCCGACTCTCTACCTATCTGGTTTTACCATCAGCACGAACAATGTTCTATTTGAACAAATAAACTGCATAAACAATCCGACTATCGTTAAGAAACAATACATTTTAACTAAGGGAGCCTGACGTTCACTGCCATTCGCCGAAACCAAACATTGCCAGCGTATCAGCCGTATAGACACGATCCAATCAACCTTTACTTCACAGAGGCATGCCGCAGACGTCTCTCGATTCAATCGAAACTGCAACTGCATTTCCAGTTGGCAGTCCTTTGATACGTCCATCGCTTGTCTGTCCAAACGATTGTGCGACATGTCCAAACTAGCTAGAAACCTCGTTCCATAACCGCGCGCCCCCCACGTTTCTACAACCAAAGGGTTACAACCAGCGCGGGAGCTCAACATACATCGGTCAAACGTCAGCCTCCTCTGAATACAGAATACACCATCATTTCAATTGTCAAGCCGTAACTCGTAAACAGGGGAGGTGATAAATTAATGCACTAGTACATTAGACGCCCGTGATAATAAAACACGCATTAAAATGTAATTGCTGACAACCTTCCCACCCTAATCGATTCTACCCTTACATTGCACGTTCATTGCTAGTTTTGTCAACATCACACGCAGAGTTACTGTGTATCACGGAGCAATGGAGTTGTAGTAGATCGATGTGGTTGTGTAGCGTGTGGGGTGAATGTTCACATTGCAGGGCGCCTAACAGCAGAACCCACTCTGGAGGGTAATCGCGCACGAAAGCGTCTAGTAATAAAAGTGATCGTAAAATTGTAAGGTTACGAGCCGTGAGAGAGGAGAGTGCACTTGGATGGCACACTGATACGTTTTTCGGGTTCAGTCGTTACCATTTGAACTAGTGTCATTTATATGATTTATGGATCTCCTGGTATTGACGGGTCGTATCGGCAACACAGCTGTGTTTATTAGTTGTTTGTGTGTATTTATTAAAAAAAATCAGTGCCACCTATGCTAAAAAATGGGTCAAGTCCATCAATTTATTCACTTTATGCATTTAAACACAATAATTCCAGTTTATCATAATTTAACAAAAGTGACCGTGTCTCGGTTGTTCTTATCTCTATCAGCCAAAGAGTCAATCTAAATCTTCATTGTTATACGTTGTTTTGTGTGAAGCTCGCTTATAAACTCAATACGACTACAAGTCTAATGGAGCAAATGCCAATGTCTATTTCACTATCTTTCCATCTATTACTAGCAAAATTGTAAATGATAGATCTGTTTTTTCCATCAGTTTATTGGCCAGTATAAGTCATCAAATTTCACGACAAATTCAATATGATTGAGTGTTTGGTTTTATAAAAACAAAATAAAAGTGTTTACTTCAAAAAACTACTTACTCCGTGTCCTAAGAAAATGTATAGCCAAAAAAAACTTCTAACCAATGTTAAAACATAATATTTTACCCCAGCACCCCCAAATTGTCTGTGTCGAGAAAAATTTGCTCCCACCAATAGACTGCGAGATTAACTCGCGTATCAGACGGCAGCGTTTCATGGGTTTTATCTCGCGCGGTAATTGCTCGTAAGATTCGGGCTTTACAGTCGACACTGGCGTAGTGGCGTATTTCGTAGGAGCTTTTGTGCTCGGTTGTACGTGATTGCCACCGAAATGATTATTGAATGCCCCGATAAGGCTCGTTCCAGATTTATCGTTGTAAGTTTTGATCGTGCTTCAACTGGTGTTACATTTAATATTAGGGTGAATGTGTGGGAGTTATGTGTTTTAAATGGTACTGTGATAAGTCTGGTTTTTTTTGTGATGTTAGATTATTCTTGGATACGTCTAACTTGGTTCTTAAATTACTATGTCTAGTCACAAGTCGGTATAGTTTGTGGCTTGCTAATGAAAAATAACGTAACCTCATTTTGCATGACTGTGAACAAGGGCACAGTTTCTTACATGAAAGCCAGTAGTAAATTTCAAAATACTTGTTATGAATGGTTGTTATTAAAAGCGATGTTTAACCCAATTACTTTCAAAAACCTTCACAAAATGATAAACAGTCGGCACGCTTTACATTATTCAACAGAATATCATTAAAATGAAAAATTATTACGAATATAATCTGTATAAAGTACCCTAACACAGCAACTTTCATTTAAGATATAAATAATATTCTCGCAGTCCGTAAAGGCTAGTTTACGTTTACTTCAAAACTTTAAGTTGGGAAAAGCGAAAATTATAAAATGGTTCTTCTCGAGTTTTCACTAAGCACGGTAATGAGGCGACCAGTACATTTGACCCCTGCTCACTCTTTCAAATTCCCTTTACGTTCCGTTTCACAGTACAGTGAGAAGGTCGAGGAGGTCATACAAACTGGTGGTTGTTGAAAATGTTTTTAATTTATTACACCACCGTGTATTTTTCGGCCAACTCTTATGAAATATTGTCCTCGAAGCTTTGTAAGTTGAATATGTTTTTACCGAGCACGAAATGGCGGCAGGTACGCTTTTAATGGTGAAAAATATGCTCGATTACATAACCAACAATAATTCTAATAAATATGGAAGTTTATTTGTTTGTCTGATGAATAGGGAATTAAAACAAGTAAGCTTTGAGTCGTAAAACTGATTAAATTGTACATTACAACGCGTCGTACAAGTTGTGATTTATCGTCCGAGATATAGTGAGACTAATGGATTCTGTTGACGATAGTGGAACCTGTTGCCAATTCTCTGTTAGTAGCAAGAACAGGCAACAAACATCATCTATCTCTATTCCTCTAAAACGTAAAAAAACATCAATGGTTTCAATAACGTTCTATCAAATAATAGCACAACACAAGCCGTCTGTGAACACGCGTCACCATTCAAACTTACACGCTCAAAACTGACCATTAACACGAACAAAATGTAAAAAGACCTTTATACGTTCCTTTTCACGCAAACTCCCGAGCATAACGCGACGTCCCTAATGACGTGTGAAAGATTGATCGAGCTAACCTTGAAGGCGCGCACAATTATTCTTTTATAATGTATTTTAACTAGACATTTTCGTGGGTGTACGATTTATGAACGTTCAACGTTGTTTTATGACGTTAAATTATAGTATGTTGATGGCAGTTGACAATGTAGGCGGAGAGGATCCGATGATCTGTTATTTACGATTATTCGCGAAGTCGTTAAGATTTAAGAGTACATTAATGTTTGCGATAAAGAAATCTTGTAGGTGTCGTGTCGCGTTTGATTGTGCTTAATGAGTGGTGATTGAGTGCTATTAAGGGACTTTTTTAAGGGGTATTGTTTAGTCTAGATTATGGAAATTACCTATTATGCTTCTAGTCTAATAAACATAAATTTATCGATTTGCCGAAGAAATTGCTATTGATTAATCACGACAAGGTTGATGTGATCTATCTCGGCACAGTGATCTGAACAGATGTGCCTAATGATAAAAAATCTTACCAAGGTTTTTAATTGTTAATAATGTGTGAACCGTTAACTTAAAAAAAAATGGTATCTTTACGCATACATTGCGATTCCCCATTTCAATTGATTAAATTTTGGTCTCACGTTATTGTTTAATTATTTAAAACGTTTGTGTGATAATAATAAACCTTTAAACAGCGCTCCTTCTGTCATCAAGCGCCTATTTTTGTAGGCTACACATTACTTTAATTCCAAAATTGTCATCCTTACATTTCTGTACACAAACGCAAAAGAACCTTAGCTTCCCTGCAAATAATACAGCAGTCGTAACCCTTTTAACTTTAGCGCAAAAAGCTGACCCACTTCCTCGGTACAGGTACGTCTAACGACTCGTTCAAGCAGATAAGCAGATGATACCTTCTCAGCTCAAGTTGTTTGTGCTAAGAACTGTAGCTGAGTCTCCGTATTGTCTTTGTTAACAAGTATCTTGGAAATAAGTTTAAGAGAAAAACTGTTTTTGAATTTATTACTAGTTTTAAGACTGATTATAAGGTGTTCAGGGTTTACTCTCAAATCATTATGCAAGGTTTAAAAATGTTATCTAAGCAACCCCCAACCCCCCTTACCACTACCATTGCCCCTTCTTGGAATACAGATGTTTAGTCAAGTTGCTGTGCCCAAAAAAAAATACAATCGCCCCTCAAAACGTGGGTGCAATGTTATGCAGGCATGCAATTGTTGCCCTTAGGTGAGCCATTTGTCCAGTTTTGCATACATACTCGTACTAATACCTACACAAGCCTTGTGCCCGATGGAATCCCATCGGCAAAAATTACGTACTTCCATATAAACTTTCAGCCCCTTTTTTTAACCCTTTTAGTTGCATTAATTTTCTAAAATCCATCCTTATTGTTCACCTTCATTATAATATAATGAACTCTTGTGGAAAATGTCATGCTTCTAGATCCAGCAATTTAGGCTGTGTATTGTCTGTTAGTGAATTTAAGATTATTAAGTAGATGATAAAAGTGTGGAGCAAGTCAGTGAGTTTCTATATTTGGGAAGTCAGTTTACAAGGGATGGAAAGATTTGTTTCGATTTTGTGTTCTATTTTCTCTTCTACTCTTACACACGGTGTCTACCTCTCTTTATCTATTTTCCTATCGCAGCTATGCTGGAAGAGATTTCATTAGAAATAAGCATCACCTTTGTACGTATTTTTTTGTTCTGTTCATCTTTTCTATTTTTATATGTGTGTACATAAATGGTTAAATAAATAAATAAAAAATAAATTGATGAGGATGTGGAAAGGAGAGTAAATGCGGGAAATAAAGTGAATGATGCTATACATGCGGTTATGACCAACCAGTCGATGCCCAAAAAGGCTCGACTGGCTGTTCGTAATGGTATGCTGGTGCCTACGCTTATGTATCAAAGTGAAGGGTGTGGCAAAAGAAGCATGAAAGTAGAATAAATGCTGTGGAAATGCTTTCCTTGCGAAGCAAAGCAAAGCTTGTGACTACGTATATAAAGAATAGGCTGAAAAAGTATGTGATAAGGTAACGTGGTTTAAAAAAAGATGTAGTTACAAAAATTTAAGAGAGTATGCTTAGATGGTTTGGTCATATTGAGAGGGTGAATGAAAGGCGATTAACACTACTGTTAATCGCCTTTCATTCATGCTCTCAAATACCTACGTATTTACAAGACAGATGATAGTGGAAACGCCGGAAGGGAGGGGGGGGGGTGTCCTAGAAGGACATATAGTACACCCTAATTGGTGATGTTCTTCAGAAAGGTCTGGTGCGCAGTACTTGCAATTGGCGTACGTGTGTGACCAGATGTATGAACGTAAACGAAGTAAAAGGAATATGTAAGGAGCGTAGCAGGTGACGGTCTATAGTTTCTGCCTACCCCCATGAGAAGAAAGCGTGAGTTTATCTATGAATGTATGTATTACGTAGATGACGTGTGACTAATTGATCATAAAATCTCCTTTTAGAGACATATGTTTTACAATAGACGTTGAAATGCTGTCTGCAACACAATTACTTTAAATACACGCATTAATAGCTGCCCTCATTAGTCTTTCAGCAGACAGCGAAAGATTAACGTCATCTCTCAAACGTTTGTTGTCACTTGCATCTCGTCAACATCAGTCTACATGTCAATGCCTTGGTAAGGATTTGTGCAGATCACCTGACGGAGCTTGTTGAGTGAGAATTAGTAGTTGATCTTTTATCATGGTTTTAGCATGGTTAATTAAATTCATATAATTTTTAACGTCAACATACATTTTACGATCTTTTGTGTTGTAATTACAATGATAGTACAATAATTTTCTAATCCCTACTTTTGTAAACCACTTTTCAGGTATCAGTTCTTATGTTAAAAGGTAATTTTTGTCCAGTAGTTCAATGATGCATCAACCCATGAGGATGAGAGAATGTTAAATATTTATAACCACGCTAAAGTTTACTACACATAAAATGTAGCAAAATATCGCACCCCAGTATTTCATCCTCTCACTGCTTAATCTTCTGTCACTATTAACTCAAAAAGGGATCTGGCAAGTGCATCAACATTGGGTAGCAGTGTGAGTGATATTAGCCGCCGTGACAAAGATATAGCGTTCGGTGAGTCACCGCCTTACAATAAAGTACGAAGAAGAATGTACTAATTAATATAGCCATATAAATTGGGCTTGGATTTGCGTGTCAACAGATTGTTCTCAACTAAGAAAAATATCAATGAATTTTATAACTGTTGAAAAAATATGACAAGCAGTTCATTCTGTGGTTTACGATGTACGGAGTAATAGAGGGAAATACCTATATTAAAAAAAATCGAAAAAATTCGGGGCTAAAATGAAAAAGTATTGCTGTCTCTGACTTTCAACAGTAAGGCTTTATCGAAGTAAGTTTGTATGACATAGTTGACCTCTTAGAAAATTCTTTTCAGCTTTTCTTTCCAACTCTAAATTATGTAAACATTTGGCTGCTACAGTCACATAAATTAAACTAAACCAGCAATTTGGCATCCATCCTTAATTTAACCTTTCGACACAAGTATAGATCAAATATTTCGTCGTCTAAGCCAAAAAAACTTTGGAATACTCGTACAAATTCAATACAAACATATTGCATCATAAACCCTCATAAATAGCGATATTTGGCACAGATACAGTGTTGCTTGTGTTATAAATTTACGGATTTGTAAACAATTTATATGTTTAAAGTGTAAAGCCATTGTGTTTTTGGGGTTCAGTGCTTGAAAGGCTTGGTTAAAAATAACAAATGTTTAATATTGAAAAACTGAAACGTTTTGTGTAAATTATATTTTGAATTGCTCAAGTTTACTTTGTTACATTTTTCTACAGTTTACTCGTAAGAGCGTTTCGTGTTTTTCTACCACCTTCACTAAATTTTTGACATTCATTGTGTACACATTCGTTCTAGAAACTTAAACGATTATTTGGCCGGTCTCATAAGTATTCTGTCTAATATTTCCATCATCGTTCTTTGCGTTTGTCTTTACACAAGTCAGTGCTCAATCTTCGATTTTGATTGAACAGCTAATTACGCCAATCTTTCGCGTAGATAAGTCAATATTGTTATCATGTCAGTATTTGCTAAATGTTGAGTATGAATTAATGTATGGCACGCTAAACTTGCAAAGTTTGGAGGCTATTTACAGATATTGTTTTGTCCGTGAATCATTCACTTTTACTCAATAGGAGTAATATTTTAAATAAAATTCAGTACTGATAAAAAAATAAAAAATAGAACGTACAACTTAACTTTGGGTAGCGATGGTGCGTTACCATGCAAACATGACCAAAACAAAAAGTTTTATATTGATGGTCTATTTAAATAAATAGACCATCAATATAACAATCACCATCAATACACAAAATTGCAGTAGTCGTGACTTGTGCGTGCGGAACCCTCTATTTCCTAGCCAAACACTCTTGCCTTTTTAGTTGCCTAATTTAGTCATTCCCGTGTCGCAAGCCCACATGTATTCTTTAGAAATTCAATTGTTACTGTTACGATAACTTTTATGTATGGACTTTAAAGTTTAATTTTCTTTGATTTTACTGGACAAAAGGTTGGTAATAGCTCTGAAGTGTTTGCAAATCTCCTAGTCTTTGAAATTTCCGGTTACAGTACAAATAATATAGTGCTGTTTAATATGGCTTTTCAGCATGGGAATAAAGCTCATTTTCGTGTGTTAGATTAAGCTGATACGTTCAATGTTGACTCAGTTGGGCTGACAAATAGTTATGTCATTGAGGTTAAATTGACGGTAGCTGATATTGATTTATTAACTAAATAAATAGTTGCTGTAGGCGGTCTTATATTTGGGATTAATAAATCATTGATGGGAAATTAAATTATTTTTTAGATGAATTTTGTTAGATTCAGTTTCATAATATTTGCTTTTATAATTTATAAGTCAATACTGTGCATAATTCCATATACATGGTGGATTTTTGAGACGGTACAGTAAGGGCACCTTAACCGTTGTAGCTACAGGAAAACGGTCTTAAGAGACCATCCTTAACTTTTTGAGACCTTTAGATCTGCATTCACAGATTTTGAAAAAATAGTACCTAGTCAGCAAGAAAATAAGTTTTTTGTAAATACTGCTCGTATTTACAAAAAACTTTTTTTCATGCCAATCGACCCTGTTCTTACAGGGATCAAAAAATAAAAAAAATAAAGGTTTGAGTACTTGAAAAGCCAGAAATTGCAAAAAACTATTTCCATACATTTAGTAGGAAATAAAACTCCAGCTTACTATTTTACGATGGATAGACTGGTCGAAAATAAACAAAAATAGATGAACTTCAAATTTCGAATGAATACGCGTTATAATTTAATTTGGTTTGAGAGATTGTTCTCAAACCAAAGGGGCTTGTGGCTAAGTAATAACAGCCGCACGGGTCAATCGATCAGGTTAAGCTACGCTTGCCGCGGTTGGTCCGTGGATGGGTGACCATCTTTACATACCAAGACCCCTCCGTGCCTCGGAAAGTACGTTAAGCCGAATGAATTTTGATTTTGATTTTGATTTTAGTCATTTGTAGATCTTTGACAGTCGTTACGGGTCGTCAGAAGCTCGAAAGTCTGACAACCAGTCTTACCAAGGGGTATCGTGTTACCCAGTAACTGGGTTGTGGAGGTCAGATAGGCAGTCGCTCCATGTAAAATACTGGTATTCAGCTGTATCCGGTAAGACTGGAAGCTGGCCCGAACATAGTTGGGAAAAAGGCAGGCAGATGACGAAATTGTTCTGAAACCAAATTAAATTATAACGCGTTTACATATTTTGTTGCTTTTAAAAAACTACTTAGCCACCAGCCCCTCTCCGAGTCAAACATTTAGGTAAATTAGAGGTATATTTGACAGATTGAAACTGAGATTAAGGTTAAGGTTAAATTTGTCTTTATAAGATCGTTTTTAGCGATAAAACCGCCCATTGTGTCACCCCTTGTAAAGTTTCTTCATTTATATCTGTAATTTTTATGGTGTACATAATAAAGATTATTTTTATTTCTATCTTTCTATTGCTACCGTTCTTAAAATACAGGAATTGCCTATCGGATAATACTTTTACAGTGAGTAAAAAAAAACACATTGGATTTGAACTATGTAGGTATATAAACTTTCTTCAAGATCACGGTGTGTACTGAAAATGAAAATTCGATTCAGAATAAGTATAAGACAAGGGCGGTGTCTTGCCCATAGTAACCGACCTACTACAAGACCTACCTACATCACTGCAGTATTAATAAACATCTCGAAGCCCTCACTTTGCGTAAAACAGTACAAAGGTATTTTTACACAACATTGTTTTTAAATTCTCGTAAATCGTTAATCGTTAAGTACCACCTGCTCATTGCTTCCAATTTGAATTGCTAAACTAAATTCACGAGTACAATAGAAGGGATTGCTACAGAAGGCTCAGATGCTTGAATATCTCTCACCTGAAAATCATTCATCTGAAGCGCAATAAATTCGGATTTTATTCAGCAAGGTTGGAGCAGGCAGCAAGCTATTGATGTGCCCGATGAGAGACTGGATTCATCTGAATAGACTATTCGTAAAGTAAATTTCCGGCACATCTTTTTGGTAGCTTATGTCAAATAAGCTACCAAAAAAAAGCTAATGTTTTGCTTAAAGGTTGTCTTTAAAAGATCGCTTTTAGCGATAAGACCGCCCATTGTGTCACCCTATGTAAAATTTCTACATTTATAGCTGTAATTTTTATGGTGTACATAATAAAGAGTATTCTATCTATGTATCTACTATGTCAATCCAATACATTTTTGACTTTTTTTCCATCATCGTTGTCCCTGACAGAATGTCAATTTATCTACCCTTAGGGCAGACAGCTCCACCAATGCCACTGACAAGCTGTTCTCATGTAACTCATGCCTTCTCAACATAAAGGAAGAAAAAACAAGACATTAGAGCCTGTTCCAAATTAGACATCATGCTGGGATAGATAACAATCGAAGGGTGAGCAGTTCAGCTCTCTCACACCGCTCATGCTGGACAGTCTACTGCTTAATACCTATTCCGTATTGGCGTAAGTACAGTCACCAGTTCGTCAAGTTACCAACAACTGTAATTTTTTTCATTCGATTTTGAACTTAACCATCATCATTTTAAGGTTTAAAATGATTTGGAGAAATACATAATGTATTAAACCTAGGTCAGTCTAAAAAAGGCCACAGTCGGTGTTCAATCTTTTTTACTCGAAAACACAGTGTTCAGTCGGTTGGCAATACTTTCTTTCAAGGCTGGGCCATCGAACATTTTTTGAAGTGGAGTTACTGATCTTCATTACTCTATGGTGGTAGCTTTATGGTCAATTAACTTGAACTTAATTGCTTTATACTTGATAGCCAATTGTTTTATAAAGATGTCTATTGAATGTGAATAAAGGACTTTACTTTATTTGTGGCATTTTTTTTTGCTAAATTAATTCTTGTTTTAGTTTTACGATTATTGCTTTTTATTCATTTAGTTCTTCAATATTTGTAATAAGATTTTTGGAATAACATTTTTAGTATTAGACAGAAATACATTACATTAAATTTGCCGTTTTATAAAAATTGGGTATTTATCTACTTGTTGTATAATTTGTCTAACCACATTCTTTCAGACTGTAATCCTTATATTGAAAATGTTATCATAATTTTCATGACTTGTCCGTCTTTCCATTCCCTTTTGATATTAAATTGCAATATAATATTATAATATAAAAGACGTTATAGATTGAAATGCTCTAAGTACGTGTAAGTGAAGCAATTTAAAAACTGTAGTCATAAGTTGTAATCATGAACTCTCAGAATCATCCACTTATACAATTACAAACCTACAAACTATATTATAAAGACCTGATGCCTGAATTGAAAAAATTTTTCTTAGAAGAATGCATAAATAAGAATATTACTAGGTGTTAGTAAGACATTAGCCGTTTTATTATTCATGTATGTAGCTTGTTCACGGTAATTTACCTTAACAGGGCCGATTGAATGCTAAAGTCGTTTGAAGGTATATTGATGAGTTCTATTAAATTGTTGAAGTGGAATATAAAGTATGAATGCTATTGTGTTATTTCCATCTTTTATTATTCATCTGCAGGAGCTTGTAACTCCTATCTCTATTACTGTAAAACGCACTACTTGAGGTTTTTCTACGAAAGACAGTAAGTGGTCATTGTCTACCTATACAAGGTGTTGTTTTGGACCTGCAAAACATTTTAGGAGGTAATTATGTTAGTGATTGACCCGAATCAACAAAAAAAAAAATAAAAAAAAAAATTAAAAAAAATTAAAAAAAAAAGAAAAAGAAAAGATAAAATTTAAAAATCTAAAATAAAAAGTATTATTGATTATTGACTTGGTATCGTATTGTTATACGATTATTTACGAGTTTCATAACAACCTCCTGAAATGTTTTGCAGGTTCAAAACAACAGCTTGTTTATACGTAGGTGTACCTTTATACGCCATGTCCCGGAATTAACGCACACCACCAAACACTCAAATTAGAATATTATATTACAATCATAATACAGATACTGAACTTTTATTATTATGTATAAAATATATTATTGTTTGTCTGTTTTATAAATATATTATGGAATGCAAGAATAGTTATTTATAATTTAACTTGTGAAAAGTTTAATTATAAAAGTCATGTTAATATGTACAAAAAAATGGTTCTACGTCTGCCAACAAACTGCTTTGCAGTTTGGCGGATAGAGAGAGAACTTTAGCATTAGATAGAAAATATGTCTTGTAAAAGTATTTCAGTGAATAAACACTTTACATTTATTTTTTTTTACTTTTTATTTATTAAATTAGTTATAAGGTACTGATTGTAGGAGAAAATTGTACAGATCTACGTTCGCACTCAGTCGCACAAATATAAGGGTCTAGCGTAGTAGGTACTTCGTCGATTTTGGTTTGTTTTGACTGAAAAGTGTGACTGTAATTTACGTAAATTTAATCACTTTTGGGATACAAAATTATGTATATTAAAAATTACAGAAATCAATTCAGTAAACCAATCTTAACAAACCACTTTATTAATGTGCATTATTTCAATTATACATTGTATATATATCATAATATTTAATATATTTATATAATATAATATATATTTAATATATTTATTTATAACTCAGATACAGATTTTTTGTCAAATCAGCTTTTGACCACCTCTTCTCAGCTAAGACCCGCATATTTTAAACCTTCACCAAATTCGTTTTATTTTATGGTCCATGTAATCATTTTTGATAATCCCACGATACATGTGAATTTCCTAGAGCAGGGCGATATTTTTTCAAAGGATTGCCTTGAAATAAGTACACCAATTACTTTGATTTGCGATATGACAGAGCATAAACTATCTAATATAAACAGACATGGTCCCCATCCCGCTGACTTCTCTACGCTTTTCTCCTTACCCACATTTCACCCTATTCAAAGCTCACGTTCTTGCTAATGGTTTTGAAGTATCGGCTTTGTGTCCCGCGGCCCTAAGCTCTTTGTACTGTATTATTTATGTGGCGAACCTATTAATACTCATTATTATAACAGCTGTGAATTCCCCTATACGTGTACCGACAACTGGGACGCTCACGTTGTCACAGCCTAAAATATTTATCTGCAGTCTTTTGTTATACTGTAACTTTAAAATCTAGGATGTTGGGTATCTTGTTACGCTGTGACAGAGTGTAAGGTATAAAAGCCTGTTATGCGATATGTCATAAGCCATTTTGTAAAGAGCAGAAAGATCGGCTTTGTTGCACAAAGTGCCGTCGAGGTGGCGTGAGTGATGTTTTTACCTTTTGTGTCGCAGCACACATTTCTCATGTTAATGTCTTCTGAGAGCTCTAAATTATTTATTTAATGGTGGTCATAATTTCTGTTGCGTTAAGATATTTTGAGGAGATGAAATGTGTAAAAGAAAAAGTAAGTTTTCACATATTGCTTGTTGTTTATTTCTTTTCTCATAAGAAAATCTAGAAAGCCGCACTTTGTGTTTTATTAACGGCTGTGTTTCTCTTTAAATGAATTGTCTTGCAATATAATTTTAACTTTAGTACCTAGTCACGCCTTAGTAGACCATACAATTATTTTAAAATACACCAAGATCACTACCATTACAAGAAATCCCATTATTCAGTATTCCTCATATACTCATCCCCATTTAACCCACTCTCACCACACCACTTCCGAAATACCATGTCATAATACCCCACCCCCACACAGCGTGAGGATATTCAGCGTCCAATATCACGAGCAATAAGCGCCCGACTGCGCTCGTCACGTGTAATCGCACATATAAATCAGCCATTATCTCGCCTCTCGAAGGCAACAGTACAAAACGGTGACGCCAACAAATGACCGCCATTTTTCCCCAGCAGCCGTGGCGGAGGACTCTGTCAATATATCCATGAGGTGGGGTCGAGTTACGGCGGGGAGTGGATGATAAATGGAGTATTCACCCTACGAAAAGTGTCACAGTGTAAAAAAGTCACTCGTTAAAATGTTTTGGTTTTTTGCAAAAGCGCTTGAAATAAAATAATGTGACTGTCTGGGAAAGAAAAAGGGAGTTCTTTTTCCAGCGGTGCAGTGGAACATACATACATACATAATCAGCCTATAATGTTCCCACTGCTGAGACACAGGTCTCCTCTCTGTAAGAGGGAACGGGCCGTAATCCGCCACGCGGGCCCAGTGCGGGTTGGTAGATCAGATGTCACATGTCTTTTTGGTTCTAGGACATGCCGGTTTCCTTACGATGTTTTCCTTCACCGTTTTGAGAGCAGTGGTGATGACATAATTTACACAAAGTAAAGCGCCTGTCCGGGTTCGAACCTACGACCTACACCTCGTAAGACGCGGCCGTTAACACTGGGCCACCACTGCAGTGCAGTGCAGTGCAGTGGAACATTACGGGTTGAATAGAAAGATAGATATGGAATGGCTGTTGCTATTTTACACTAACAGCATTATTCTTTCTCGCACATTTTCTTGCATCATCGTCTCTTATTTATTTTCGCCATTTCTTGTTTCACCTACAAATATTAATAAGTAAGCTGCAATAGCAACTCTATGTGCCAAACGCTCATTATGTCCTTGTAATTTTCAAGCAGTCAAACAATCATTATTTTTGTTGCAGTACTTTTGTTTCGCATAATGATTGTAAATAATGATCGTTGTTTATGAAGAGTTGAGTCTTGAATGATTATTTGGCAAAAGGCACACAATTTGCTCTCGTCAAAAAGTATCTTTGTCAACGTGAAAAATGTTATTGTCGCTCATTACAAACGACAAAAGTGCTTTATTTATGGATTTTTATAAGTCGTGTCGCAGCAGAGTTGGGCACACTGGCAGAGATAATTTAAATGATTGTAAACAATTAAATGACGGAAGACATGAGTTGTTCAGCACTCAATAAACAGTAACTAATTGATTGAACGAGCTTCATGTTCTTCTACAATTGATAAAAAAATAATACCTAGGTACTAAAATAATAAAAAAAAATCTTGCTCTCATGATCAACAAAAATGTTATTTCATTTTTAAACATAAGATGGAAACTAGATATTGTAAAGAAAATGGTCTTCTGATGTGTGGCCATGACATCGAAGTCAGCTAACACGCTCCCCGCTATCACTGCCACCCCCGCCCGCTTCGCCCCATCTGCCGCCCTAACCACTGTTATATTTTATTTGCGCGATAAATTACTTTTTATTACACATATTTTGTCGTGTTATAATAACTAATGTACTCTCTCAATTCGCGTGTAATGCTGCGTAGCGATATTTTTTTTGTTATTTATTTCTTCTTTTTATTGCTTTCACCCTCTTGTTTGATCGACGGTTAGAGCTTTGAAATTATTTGATTTGTTTTTTTTTTTTTTTTTTTTTAAGGGTTTCATTTTGTTTCTAATTTTAACTTTACCAGTTGTGTCATGTAAGTCGTGGTCAACAAAAAGTTATCCATTACTAACCATCAACTCAATAGCTGATTATATTTACGACTAACGTGCACCAGTATTATCAGCAAGCAAATCTCCATTCGTCATTATTCAAGTCAAAGTCAAAAGTCAAATAATTTATTTCAAGTAGGCCATTAAAAGGCACTTTTAAACGTCAAAATTTACAAGAATTAAGAATTGATTCTAGGACCCCTACTAAAAGATAGTTTCGTATGGAGAAGGATTTTTTATTTTTTTTTTGAGGGTGGGAAATCATCAAATAACTTCTCCCGCTCTGGGCGGAGCGGGAGGGTGTGTCAGACTCTTACTGACTAAAACCCACCCGTATTCCTTCCTGTTGCCTGTGTTGCGGGGGCCTCGGTGACCCTTAAGTACCTTCCCGCGACATGGAGAAGGATGGACAAGAAACTCCACCGTTGTTTCTCTTTTAAAATGTTTTACAATATTTTGTATATGTCACCGTTAGTTTATAATCTATCTATAGACTATAAGCTGTCTAAAAATTGTGAACTGTGACAATATAACGCATTAATTTTCAGTAGTTTATAATCTACCAATGTTAAATCGTCAAAAGTAAACGAATCTTCACTTATCGACAGGGTTCTTAATCTGTCCTACTTTATCACCCGTATAATTGGGAATCGTCCCTGATTGGTGAGTCTTGGTGGTACCCGAATTGGTGGCAGTAACTGAGCTAGGGCACCTTGACCTAATGGGTAAGGTTAGGTTAGAGTTGTGACCAACCGCCCGCGAGCCGAGCGAGTGAAGAGAGCGGTGCGCGATGCCGTGGCAGCGGCCGGTGTTCGCTTCTTCCAAGTTGTTGCAGTAACTTGGCTATTTAGTATTAGTAGTGTTCCGCGCGCCCCTATTGGATGTCGTGGGGAGAGTCTTACAACTCATTCCCCCCGCGGGATTGAGGTGGCCCTCAAAGGTGGGCCGGCACCAGCCGGGGATCGCGGAAGTCGCACAAGATCCCATGATCCCCGGTGCAAGTGTACGAGGGGAACACCAGGGCGGTTTTTAGTCAGTAAGATTCTGACAGACCCTCTGTGCGGAGAACATCTACGGGGTTTTTCCACTCGAAAATAAAAAAAAATGGTTGGAACTGTGACCAACCGCCCGCGAGACGATCGAGCGAAGAGAGCGGTGCATGGTGCCGCGGTAGCGGCCGGTGAGCGTTTCTTCGAAGTTAGTCAAAGTAACTTGGCTATTTAGTATTAGCAAGAGGTACGTTCGTCGCATGAAAGTTTGATACCAGTTAACAGTTGTCGGTTTGCCATGGACTGATTATAAACTAACGATATTCATAACCATACGGTGATATACATCCTACTAATCCTACTAATATTATAAATGTGAAAGTTTGTATGTTTGATGTTTTTTACTCAATCACGCAAAAATGGATGAAATTTGGCATATGTACAGGTAGTACATGACCTCGGTTAGCACATAAGACACTTTTTGCGGACCTCCACGCGAGCAGCGAAGCCGCAGCCAAAACCTAGTTAATTATAATTATATGTGAAGACGATGCGATGTGCACGTCAAAATCATTTTATTGTCTTATGTCTTGTGCCATTGTTTTGTACTCTAGTGCGAACAAGGCTTACAAAGTTAGCCATTTAGCTGACAAGACTATCTCATTTCCCTGATATTGTATTTGTATAACATTTGTCTTTATGTTCCCAAACAGTGTTTCCTCTTATTTTGTTTGGCAAGATACACCTATTTCCCCCAACGGTAAAATAGACGTAAAGATGTCTACAAAAGTATAATATGCAATAAAGGGAACGAGCGAAATGCCTATACGAAAGCTTAAACAAATAAACATAAAAACAGTAATAAACTTTAAACTAAGAATCCCATAATCCACCACCCCTACGTTCAAACTGTTCCAAGATCTAATAAGAGAGGGCAGAAGTTTCACTCCTTACAACTAACAGAAGCTCCATATAAAAAGCCTATAATGAATTATGGCAAAAGTAAATTCAAAGATCCACTCGTATTTTTAGAAATGATAATTAAGTACTTTCCTAGTAAGTTGGTGTTAATTTCAAACAACTTTTACTGCCTCACTAATGGTAGCAACGAACATGACGAACAATCAAAGGTATTTTCCTTTGATTGTGTAATTGAATAATTCCCATTCTCGTGAAAAAATCTTTAAATGTCTCGCTGTAAACGAAGTTTTAGCAGTAGTAAAGCTTACTATGATCCAACCTTAGCTCATATTTTGATAGTGACGTTACCCACTGAAATTACAAAAATATCTACATTCCTCTTGGTGTTAAAATTACTTGTAAACCATTTCATGGTTTGTATCTTCTGCAACTTTCCATGTGATGGTGCCAAGGTTCTATCCTCGAAGGCATGATCTTTGTTGTTCAATACGTCTCGCTCGCATCCGCATTATGTTCGCGGCCGCTCGTAAAACTTCGACAAATTCAAATACTGCTAGTGTTGTAGTTACTATTGATATATTATCGATAAATGCTGCTTTTGTTAGCTAAGCATGAGCCAACTTATAGTTTTCATGGCGGAAAAAGTCACAGAGTGGAAAGAGAGAAGAGAAACTAGAAAGCAAATCATATATTGAATTGACTATTTTCCATTCTCCATTTTATAATATTTGCATAACCACTTCATTATTAAAATTAGCAAATTAAACAAATAAAATTAATAAAATTGTTTTATTTCAGTTACCACATAAGCTGTATTAGAGAACATCTTTCAATTATTTAATAATAAATACAAAATTTTAACTTTTACTTTCTCGCAGTTGTTATTGTAATATAGTTTTTCTAAACACCAATGTAACACTATATTTTGATTGTTATTTTATATCATGGCATCATTTGTATGTTCGCCATATTGGTTTTATAAATTGTATGCTATGTACTTACGCTGTCCTTCAGTAAACATGTTGTATCTCATAATTGCGCTCAAAAAAATATGACAAATGATCTTCGTCCACAATATTATTATAATCACCATTGCTTCAAAATATTTTTTTCAGATTCACGATACATTAAACGTGAACATTAATCGTGTCATAATTGCTGTATATAAAAGTACATTAATCATAATATTATGAGTGCGTTCATTAATCATACTTGTAATAGTCCCATTGAAATATATCATTTTTTAATGTTGGTTGTCAAACTTTAATTTTTGGACAGTGTTTTATAAGGGTAATGTTTTGAAAGCTTTAAAAAGATCAAAACTCAATAAAATGAATATCTAAGTGAAATCAGTGACGGCTAAATAAAAAAAACAAAATGACTTTCAATGAAAAATAAACAGGAATAGGGACGTTCATGGACTAGCAGAAAATGCTAGTAGAATAATAATATCGATAAAAGGAAATGTCCACACATCACTAGAGAAACGAAAAATACTGTTATTGCGATGGTCGGTGAAAAGAGTTCCTACGTTTTAAAATGTAGTGAAAATTTAGTATTACGGTAATAGCTTTTATTGTATTGGGGCATATAAATATAGAAGAGAGTTCTTTCGTGAATAAACCTTGGCTATTCTTTTAGTATCTTTATGAGGGTAGTTTCAGCTACTTACGAAGCCTTTTTCTAGTGCGTAGGTATGTACTGGGATATTCAGAACTAATGTCTTGTATGGTAGTGGAAACCATTTTGAAATCAGTGTGAAATATTATTTTCAAGTTTTGAAGCTTAATTGAAAAACCGGCCAGGTGCAAGTTGGACTCGTACACGAAGGGCTCCGTACTAACTTACAATATGTTCGACTTGCTCGCTGGGGTAAATAAAATACTAGTGGACTGTATAAAAAGGCTCGGTATATTGCCGATTAAATGTACAATTATAACTGCCCGGACAAAACATATATATGAGTTTAACAATCGTTTTGTGAGTATCGTCCGTCGCGGTGGGCTCCGAGGAAGCGAGTGTCGCCGGCCGGGCAGGCTCCCCGCGCCACACCTCCGCTCGTTCGCTGCGCAGGTCGGTCACGTCGCCTACGCGTGCCGTCTGCGTGTCTGTTGGGTGCGATTCCCAACATGCTGCCCGGGTTGAAGGGAAGACTTCAAAAATCTGGAAGGGGACAAATATTATTGAAGGCCCTCCTTATGGTGCCCCTCTTTGTCTTCACCTCTGCGACTCTGGCTACGCCATCGCTGCCAGGATAAATCTTTGTGACCCTTCCTAAGGACCAAAGAAGAGGAGGAAGAGCTCTATCCTTTATGAGGACAAGAGAGCCTAACTTCAGTTCTGTCTTCGAAGAGCGCCACTTGACCTTCTGCTGCAGTAGAGCAACGTATTCAAGGGAAAAACGCTGCCAGAAGTGCTGTTTGATGTGCTCTATTCTCTTGAAGCGCTCCAGGTGATTAATATTGCGATCAGAGACCTGTGGATGAGGTATAGCATTAGGTGGCCGTCCAATTAGGAAGTGAGAAGGTGTCAGAGCGGAAAAGTCATGGGGATCTGAGGAGAGAGGAGTTAAAGGACGGGAGTTTAGAACAGCTTCTATTTGAGTGAGGCACGTAGCCATTTCCTCGTAGGTGAGATGAGGGGATTGCAATAACCTTTTAAGATGGTGTTTTGTGGAACGAACAGCTGCCTCGGCTAAGCCGTTGAAATGGGGACTATATGCGGGTACGAATTTAAATTCTATACCTTCTTGAGATATGTGACCTTCAAGGTCTGATTGTGCAAGAAACTTTGATAGCTCATTGTAAGTGCCGACAAAGTTGGTGCCGTTATCGGACGTTATACTTTGCGGTTTCCCCCGACGTGACACAAAACGATTGAGAGCTGCAAAATAAGCTTCACTAGATAGTGCCGTAACGAGCTCGATGTGACAGGCCTTTGTCGAGTTACAGATGAAGATTGCCATAAACGATTTAATAAGTCTGCAACCTCTGCCTTTTCTGTCCGCTATCATCAGTGGCCCTGCGTAATCAACACTACAATGTAAGAAAGGGTACTCTAGCTCAGTTCGAGTTGTCGGTAACTGTCCCATAATGGGTTGCACTGATTCCGCTTTGTATCGACAACATCGGACACACTTATTTACGATGGCTTTGGCTAGGCTTCTGCCACCCAAGGGTCAATAAGTTTGCCTAGCGTTCGCTAGTAAGAGCTGTGGACCAGCATGTAAATATACTAAGTGTAGATGCTCAAAAAGTATCTTAGTAAAATGATGCTTGCTGCACAACAGAATAGGATGCTTTGTATCGTACGTGTATGGGGAATTGTCTAGTCTACCACCGACACGTAATATGTTATTGGAGTCTAGAAATGGGGACAAGGAGCTAAGTCTATTCTTTTTATGTAATGCTTTTACCGTTTTAAGAATAGCATATTCCTCAGGAAACATTTCCAACTGAACCTTGTGTAATATTAAATTTAAGGAATTTTTAAGTTCGACAACTGAAAATGGACCAGTACGTTTGTTGGTTTTATTTCTACAGTTATGTACAAATCTTTGTAAATATGCTATTGATCTTTGTACATGATTCAAATTAGATCTACTGTTAATCAAACTACTTATAGGATCTACATTAGAAGTACTATTAGCTACTACAACAGAACAAGAAACCAATTCTGGTAGATCTTGTCTCTCGTTATGATTGGGCATTTTTGGCCATTCTTGTTCATCTTTCTTTAAGAAAGTGGGACCAGACCACCACAAGGATGAACCACTGATGGAATCAGCCTTCAGCCCACGAGAAACAAGGTCCGCCGGATTGTCTTTCGACCGTACGTAGCCCCACACGTGACCCTCTGTGCTCTCTTGGATTTCGTGGATTCGGTTACGAACGAAATTTTTTAGTTGCAGTGGGGGTGTAGATAACCACCCTAGAACTATAGTCGAATCACACCAAAACCTACATTTGCTTATCTTTAGAGTAAGAGAGGATAATACTTTTGTACACAACCTTGCAGCTAACAAGGCTCCGCAAAGCTCTAGACGAGGAATCGTCGTAGGCTTTATCGGCGCTACCCTACTTTTAGAGGTCAAGAGGTGTATCTTTACTAATCCTGATTGATCCACAGAACGAATGTACAAACAAGTGCCGTACGCTCGCTCTGAAGCATCTGAAAAAACATGAATTTCATGAATTCCAGAGCTATCACTAAGAACCCATCGAGGAATTCTTAAGTGATTCAGAAGAGGTAAAGTGTCAGCAAATGCTAGCCATGAATGTTTGGTGTCTTGTGAGACCTCATTATCCCATGAATACTGATCGATCCACAATCTCTGCATGATGAATTTGGCTTCGACAATACATGGGCCGACGAGCCCCAATGGGTCAAAGATCTGACTTATGACAGAAAGTATGTGACGTTTTGTTACTTTTTTATTTAACTTTATATTAATTGAAAATGACAAAGTGTCTGAATCACAATTCCAGTACAAACCAAGAGTTTTAGATGAGACATCCATGTTAGTTTGTGAAAAGTCTAAAATATTGTCATCTGTATTATTATGAGAGGGTGCAATTTGATTTAAAATGAATGTATTATTTGATTTAAATTTTCTTAATTTTAATTGGGCTGATTTTAATGTAGATATGACTCCCTGAGCAATATCGATTGTTTTATGTATTGAATCAGAGCCACCCAGATAATCGTCAACATAAAAGTCTCTTTGAATTGATTGTTTGACGTTATCATCAGGGGCGCTGGAGGCTAAACTCACCAAACATTTGGTGGCTAAGTAAGGCGCACTTGCCGTGCCATAAGTCACCGTGTTGAGTGTGTATGTTTTTAAGGGCTCTTTTGAATCAGAGCGGAAGATAATTTTTTGTAGAGAGCGTTGTGACGGATGAAGTTCAATCGCTCTGTACATTTTCTCTACGTCACCAGTTACAACATATTTATGCTGGCGAAAGCGTAGCAGTATCGAAATGATGTCTTCTTGTACAGTCGGACCAACCATTTGGATGTCATTTAATGACACACCAGTACTAGTGGTGGCCGATGCATCGAAAACTGTACGAAGCTTGGTAGTTGTACTTGATTCACGGATGACGCCGTGGTGGGGTAAGAAATAGGTATTACCCTGAAGACAGCTCGGTGAAGACTCCTTATCTTCAGTCATGTGACCTAGGCGTTCATACTCTTGCATGAACTCAACGTACCTGCTTTTGAAGGCAGGGTCCCTAAGAAACCTACGCTCTAGTGACATGAACCGACACTTTGCCTTTGAAAAAGAATCGCCTAAGACTGAAGGATCTTTCTTCAGTGGCATGGTTACGACAAAGCGTCCGTCGTCTTTACGATAGGTATGTTCGTTAAAGTTCTGCTCACAGGCACGCTCCTCAGGAGACAAGGAGTGCTTGGCTGCAATGGTATCTAATTCCCAAAAACGAGATAAGTCTGGGTCGGCGTCCTCACTTAAAAAATGACAAACGGGAGAAGAAGAGTGTGTCTTATGACGGGCAACGTACCCTGACACTAACCAACCCAATTTCGTTTCATATAACTTAGGCTGATTTTTGCCTAAATCTATAGAATTATTGCATAAGACGGACCAAAATACTTCGGCCCCAAGTAAGATGTCTATAGCTGCCGGTATATTAAATGTTGGGTCAGCCAGACTTATTCCCAATGGAAGAGGAATGTTAACGCTGTTTATGAATGATGACGGCAAAGCTGTAGTGATCTGAGGTAAAATATGACAGTCTACAGTAAGTTTACAGTTGTCATCATAGTGGGACATAATCGTAAGGTTGCAAGACTGTGTACAATAAGAAGTATTATTATTTATACCTGTCACGGTGGCGCTCGCACTACGTCGCGACAAACCCAGCTTACCGCACAGTGACTCATCTACGAAGTTGCCCGTACTACCGTTGTCGAGGAGTACTCGGGCATTGTGCACGTTGCCCTTGCTGTCAACCACTCTCACGATCGCTGTGGAAAGCAAAACATTCGGAGGAGTAGTGAACTGCTGAACATTAGTTGAACCGGCAAAGTTATTGACGGGAATAACTGGCTCAGGAGACGTAGCTGCTTCTGCCTCATGTAGATGAAGCAGAGTACTGTGCCTTTTCTTGCAGTATTTGCAAGATACAAGATTGCACCTTGATTCTGTGTGCCCTAGTCGCAGACAATTAAGGCAGACCTTTGCCTCTTTGGCCTTTTGTATACGAGCTTCAACAGACAGAGCTCTAAAGGCATCACAATTGAATAAGAAATGAGTCTGACTGCACATAGGACATGTTAATTTTCTTTTATTATTATTATTATTGTTGTATTTTTTATCTTTATTATTGCTCTCATTTGTTTTTTGATTAGATTTTGTAGCTGTAAGTAAATTAGAATTATGTTTGGAAGTGTATACCTGTTCTACTTTATTGATGTTTCTTTTATGTTCTTGCAAAGTTTCTAATAAGTCAGCTCTGTTGCTAAGGAACTTTAAAAAAAAATCTAACGAAGGTGGATTATCTAACGTGTTTCGATGTTCTTCCCATTCCCTACGTGTGACACCGTCAAGTTTTTCGGACATCATGTGAATTATGAGGGTATCCCGTAAGTTAAATTCAGTGTCCTGACCTAACGTTGTCAAAGCACGAAGATTTTTATTCGTGACATCAATAAGGTTACGAATAGAAGAACATGATTCACTCTGCATACACTCAACGCTAAATAACGCCCGAACATGATTATTAACGAGCAATCTTTTGTTGTCGTATCTATTACACAATAAATTCCAAGCAGATTCGTAATTCTGAGCTTTAAAGTCTAAATTATCAATAACTAGCAGCGCACTACCTTTAAGAGAAGCACGCAGATAGTGCAATTTATTAACGTTGTCCATGTCCTTTCGTGAATGAATGAGTGAAATGTAAGTGTCTCTAAACTCAAGCCAGTGTTGATAGTGTCCGTGAAAAACAGGTAAATTAATTTTTGGCAACCTAACACAATTGTATTTAAAGCCACCTGCCTGCACATCCTCGTCACCCGTTACGTAACCATCTTGTTGACTGCCAGACTGGGGGGGACGAGCGCCGAGTAGACTCCGCGCCGTCGCCACCAGCTTATAATACTGGTTCTCAAACTGCTCGCGCTCCTTGCTTTCGTCATCGGGGTTCTCCACCAACATCTCAATGTCACTCTGTAACTTGTCATAATCCACATATAAGCCATCAAATTTATTAAGCCTAGTTTCCAGATCTAAAAGTTGTAAGCTGCTAAGTTCGTTGCAACTTTCAAGCATGTGAAGGTAATTGCCAAAAATAGTGAGTTTAGACTTCATACAGCTGCGTTTTTTAACGAGTTTCTCAACTTTTTCGTCAGCCATAGCTTTAAATTCACAAGCGCTAACTCACAAATAAAGTAATTATGAATAAGAAACCAGTTTGTTATATGCGAAGATAAAAAACGTAGCTAGTTAGTGCGAACAAAAGAACACCTGACGCGCAGGTGTGCCGTCGATCAGCTGTTATAGATAAGAAGCGAAGTAAACGTAAACAGATAATATAAAAAAGGTTATGCAGTAGCTTTGTAATCAGAATAATTGAGTTTTGACAGATGTAAGGCTATGAATTAGAATGATTTATCACTAAAAGACTTAAAGAGAAAGTAATTGAAAGCACTCACTTAAATTATTGCTATTTAAACATGAAATATGAGATAGAATAGGAAAAGATATATGGGACAAATTGGAACGAACTCACTCAATGTTTTAACCATCCATAGGATCACCGATGATGTTGCAAGTTCTTCTTTGTCCTTGACGATGACTCGAACTTTCGACGGGTCCCAAGTCCGTTGTACGGCCGATTTCTAGTTACTTCTTCTCTGGGCGTGTGCGGGAGCTATGCGTAGTCTCTTCGACAGGAACTTGAAGACTCCTGCAGGAACTGTCGCCGCTGAAGACCGCAACTGAAGAGCTTCGAGTTTGAAGTTTTCTTTCAAGACCGTTACTTTTTGAACAATAACCGGCGAGATCCTAGAAGGACCAATGTTCGACTTGCTCGCTGGGGTAAATAAAATACTAGTGGACTGTATAAAAAGGCTCGGTATATTGCCGATTAAATGTACAATTATAACTGCCCGGACAAAACATATATATGAGTTTAACAATCGTTTTGTGAGTATCGTCCGTCGCGGTGGGCTCCGAGGAAGCGAGTGTCGCCGGCCGGGCAGGCTCCCCGCGCCACACCTCCGCTCGTTCGCTGCGCAGGTCGGTCACGTCGCCTACGCGTGCCGTCTGCGTGTCTGTTGGGTGCGATTCCCAACACAATATTTAGCAAAAAAAAAATTTGTTTGTAGGAGGACCACGTTTAATTTTTTTATTTATTTAATTTTTATTATGTGTTGTTATAGCGGCAATATAAATACACAATCCGTGAAAATTTCAACTATCTACCTATTACGGTTCATACGAGTAGGTTAGTAATAGTGTTGTGTTAAAAATGACACTTTCTGAAATTACTAAATCCATGTTGGCGCTATTTTAAAATGCTACGTTTGAACTATAAAATCATACTTTGGTGGGTCATATATCAAGTCGCCTAAATTTAAGGAGTCTGGCACTGTAGGGAGGTCAAGGGAGTTCTATCTCAAGCGCCCCATGCAATTTTAGCTGCTTGAGCTACGTCTAAATATATAAAATAATTTTCTAAAATTATTGGTAAATTATTGGTACTAATGTTTGAAAAGGAACTTAAATTTCACAAAATTCTGACGTTTTTTTAAGTTGCGTCCGTCAAAATCATGTCAAAATGCGTAAAATGAGAATTTTGGTGATGCGATGGTGGAGTACTGATGGCGGCGGAACGAACAACCATTCAGGAATAGGAGCCCCACCAAGCGGGGCTCCGTTGACTACGCCTTGTTATTATTGCTTGCTTCCCCTCCCCATCTATTAAGGCGATTTTTCTCAGAAATCATCCCATAAAATGTTTGATATAAAAAACTACGCACCTCCGGCGGGGAGGTAACCTTACAACCCCCCCACCCGGCCCCCTATTAAGGCGACTTGATATAAGGCTACCCCATACTTTTCACAAGATGTCTGCTAGGGCCGATGCCTGCCGGGGTCGCGGAAAAGTGTTACCGAGGCCCATGGCAACACAGGCAACGGAAGGAACACGGGTGGGTTTTAGTCAGTAAGAGTCTGACACACACTCCCGCTCCGCCCAGAGTGGCAGAAGTTATTTGAAAATTTCCCACCCAACAAAAAAAAAACACCATACTTTTGTTAACACTTTCAAACAGTCAATTAAAACAGTGATATATTATTAGTTGTTTAAAATTAATATGATGATGTTTTGAACGCTAATTTTCTTATTGCATCTTATCTTTCCTATGATTGTTGCTGAGGATTGCACCACCTATTTACTAATGACCATCTACTAGCCCAGTAGCAACGCCATACCAATCCTATACGACATCAACGTCCAGCTCATTATCCCTCAAACTAAAGGCAGCCTTATCACCATTGCCTTAGGCAGAATTAATACAAATATTCCCACTTACATTTATAACGATACCCTCAAAGTTCCGCCAATACGTAAATAAATTGAAATGATGCGGAGTACGGGCGTCGAGACCGGGTGATATGTGTGGCGTGCCAGTGTAATGGCCGCTATCCATCTACTGGCAACTGTAAGGGGACGAGAGTGATTTTTCATTGGGACACTGGTGTAATGCATGAACTTAAAATTTTTGCGTTGATGTGGGCTGGCGTGTGGTTCTGTTTGCTTGGATTTTTGTGGGGTTTGAAGAAAGAATATGTGTAACTAACGTTGCCGATATCTTCTTCGTAAGCTTGTGTTGAATTTACTTGCTGATTGGCCAACAGTTATATTTTTGTTTGTCTATAGTGATTGATTCAATGCTCATCTAAATAATGCGAGAATATAGTTTATTTGCTTCGTGTTAAAAACAGAATTTATGGGCGCAACTGTAATATTTTCTGAACTTTTATTTACAGAAAGGTTAAAATATGCAATGACCGATAATACACCATCAATCAATGTTCCTAGGAACGCGTGTGAAAAAGAACGTAGTACAGAAAAAAAATATCGCAACTAGCTATAGGCTATAACGTAAATCTAAGGCACAAATCAAATTTAATTCATACAAATCGCAACAGGGCCGTAACGGTAGGACATGTGCAAACGCAAATAAATCGCAACGATTTATTAGTCGCACAATCCGAGAGCGATATAAATAATGATAATAACGGATGAAAGAATAAAATAACATGCGTTTGTAACGCGATCGAAACCATTTTAGATGGAGTTTTTTTTTAAGTTCTTGCTTAATGATTATTGTATTTTAATGAAGTTTAACTTCAAGAGACTTCAAACTTTAAACGGATGCAGCTGAATATCAGTATTATACATGGAGCGACTGCCTATCTGACCTCCATGACTCAGTTACTGGGTAACACAATAGCCATACGTTGACTGGTTGTTAGACTTTTGGGCTTCTAACTAGGTACCCGTAACGACTGTCAAAGATCTAGAAATGACGGCCGGGACCAACGGCTTAGCGTGCTTCCCGAGACACGGAGGGGTCTCGATATGTTATGGATAACCCATCCGCGAACCAACCGCGGCAAGCGTAGCTTAATATTAAATACTCAATACTTTATTTGCATTCCACCTTCTGCTTAACTTTCGACCGACCAGTGCGGCTGTTATCATTTAGCCATTAGCCACGAGCCACTTGAAGAGACTTATGGTTAATAAGGACTTTTCGGTACCTATTCAAAAATGAAGTGAACTATTTTTTGATTTCGTTAATTATGATTTATGTTTAACTTGTGTTCTTTGTACATTGCATTATTAAAAGATATTGGTGTACATTCCATTAAATTCACTGTTACACAGGATCGAAGTAAACAGTTACGTAGCTGACGAACGAAACAATGGCATGTCGAACGTCAAATCAAACAAAACAGTCGCAAGTAAGTAGGAAACAAAACAAAACAAATGACAATCGCAATTTATTGAAATAATTCATCCAACAACGATTGTAATACAAAACATAGATTACGAGACTGATAACAGCTCGACAGTAAACGACACTGTCGGTACAATAAAGAATAATAAATCAATCATTCTCTATTACAACGATCCGAACAGTCAGCAAAACAAGAAAGTAATTGACGTAATTACGCGTCAACCTCAGAAAACATAAATCGTTTGACCTTAGAACTGAACCTGGGACCTTGCGCAGTTGCTCTCAAGTTGGTTGACGTCATTATACCAAGTGTCACTGCAACAGACGCTCATGAATATTGGACGTGTTTGATTTTACAATTGTTTTTCTCTCAAAATGGTTCTATTTTTTCTAAATGTGTCGATGACAATTTAAATTGGGTGTGCACAGAACTTACCTAGCTATGAGTTGCACTTGATTAGTATTTCACTGCGTTTAGGTGATGTTGCAACGCCTAACTGGTGCCTGTATAAAATAATATCTTTATTTATATTTAGGATACTACGTGAGAGAACACCATACACGAAACCAACTTGTCCTAGAGTATGGTGTCGAAACTGGAAATATACGAGTATGACCCAAAACCACATAATAGCTAACACATAGGCAGTATCAAGTTAAAACAAATAACATATCCAGTTCCCTCCCAAACCCACGTGTAACGACTAGACATTTATTCAAATGTCCATCAATAAAATTTTACTGCGACATAAAAATATCAAATGCTAGGGTGTCGTGATGGATGGTGCGGACATAATTGGCCGTCCCCTACATGTTAATGAATCGTGCGTAATGAAAAATGATTGTGCAACCGTGTCGGGACATGTCCGGTCGTACTGTGATGTATGGTCACACTATTTCGTATAACGAATCGAGTTACAAATGGCCGTGTTTGAAGTGTTTTTGGAAGTAGTGAAAGGGGGAAGGGTTGTAAATGATGGGTTGAAGAAAACTTAAGTGGACGCAGATGACCTGTTTTATGGCAATGATAAGCTTTTCATGATATGGTAGATTTAACAGTCCCAAAATTAACGACAGAAATTAATTGTCAACAAACGAGTTTTTATTGAATTAGGTATATATTTGAACAGCCACAGCCCACAACAAAATAAAATATTTAAAAAAATCTGCAATATTTCTGACAGACAGGAAATTAGAAACGCTGAGAAAAGTCTTATAACAACTAACAACATGAACTACCTTCAATAATTTAATAACACTATACGACAATAAATTACAAACCAGTCCTATAATATTAAACTCAATTATAATCTCCCTTCACGAGAAACCGTTAAAACTGAACGCACGATTTGCAAACGCCATAAATATTGCAGAAATATTAAAACTAGTCGTATATTTTGCATGGTAGTCCAGATAGCGATGACCATGGCCCCATAAAGCGTATGATGACAAAGTGCCACCATAACGAGCGATCCCCCGATATTTTTACGTGCTGGCGCATTTTACGCCTCTAATATTAGGTGGGGTGTAAGTGAGAAGATTATAGCGTTGGTGCTAAGTCAACATTTTCAAGAGGGTATACTCGTACAATAATTGGAAACCTAACTTACCTAAAGGTCTAATAATATCATTTATTTACATAACCAAATTACAAGATGATTATTAACATTAACTAAAGGTCTTAGATGGAGATTCGAGTTCGTTAGGTTCTATGTGGTGTAATAATTATGTACGAGTAGTATTGTATAATTGCATAGCCCATTTTTATTTGAGTACTATGTACCTACTAATTATAAAGCTGCCATTAACTGGGTACATCTTTCATTGACTTGAATGTGCCCTGGCGGCTGAGAGTATGTCGTGCTCACTCGAATGTCTCGCTGATGGTGGCGTGTGTGTTAAATCACTTAGCTCCCTTCAAAATGGTTGAGCTGAATGGTGCTAATCCATGCGTCATGTTCGTGAACGGGCGCCGTCAGTAGGGACTGGTCATCTCTTAGCTGCCACGGCTAATTTTAATTTAAATAAATTTTCAAATTGTTTTTTTTTTAATCTTTTTATTACTGACGCTTTCGACGTTTTGCATTATTCTCAAATGTATAATTCAAAATGAATGATATAACCGATATTTAGTAACTATAATATTTTTTATTTAAAATTAAAATGATGTAACCAATATTTTGTAACTTTATTTGTTGATTTACAATTAAAAAAAAAACAATAACAAAAAATATTGTATTTTTAAATTGTAAATGTCTTTTTGGCTTTATAATATTTTGTAAAACCATAAATAGTGCATGTTGTGTTAGCCTGTAAATAATTGTTGCACTTATAACGTTTTATTAAGGAAATAATGTTAAATGTATTCTGTAATCAATTGTTGGCTAACCTAAATAAATAAATAAAAGAGTGTCCGTGGAGTCTCTTGCCCATTCTTCTCCACAGGTACAATAATATAGCAGTGCGGATTCAGAGTGGATTTAGGGTTCACTTAATACATTGACTAGGTCCTGGTTGGAGTGACTGAAATAGATTCTATGTAGTAATGTCAAAAGTCAGTTTTGAGCCTACTCATGTCAAATAGGTCGAATTTAAAGTGGGTCCAGAGTTCATTCCTACAATTTTGATTTCAAACTATTCATAAGCGGCTTTTGTGGACAGGATATTAATAATAATAATTATTATTATTATTTATTCGCAGACCTTGAAGTCCATAGTGTTAGTAGTGACATGAAATATACTTATTTAACTATTATTAGTAATACATACAATAAACAATTAACAAAAACATAATAAAATAAAACAAGATGCCCGTTTAGCCACTTAAAGCCGACCTGTGTGTGCAGTCTCACCCACCGGCCAAGTATCGGGCAGTCCCACCGGTCACTAAATGCCCTCAACATGCTGTGGGAGCTAAAACATGTTCTTTGCCGGAGAGAAGCGCATCGCTTCCGAATAATTGCGTAAAAATCATCTACCCTCGCATCGGTAAACATACCCGAAGCGCTACAAAACCGCGGCAGCCCCACAAGCATTCTGAAGACATTATTGTATTGTACACGCAGAGCGCTGTATGCCTTCTGCGTATACTTGACCCAGAGGCTGCAGGTGTAGAAAGTCTGACAAAAGGCTCGAAAAAGCGTCATTTTAACCTCACAAGTACACCGTGCAAACCTGCGGGCCAGCATATTACTTCGAACATACAGCGCCCTACGCTCCCTCTCTATATCTAAATCATCACATAGGTCCTCGGTGACCCAGTGGCCCAGGTACTTAAATTTTGAGACTCGCTTCAAGGGCCTACCCGCTAATGAGATGCACGGCACATTTAGGTCTCTTCTGGCGCCAACATTAAAAACAAGTAACTCACTCTTAGCGACGTTATACCTAAGCCCCTGAGTCACCGCGTAATCCTCACAGACCTTCAACAAACGTCTTAATGCACTGATTGATGGGCTCAGCAAGACCATATCGTCAGCTTAACTGATATTGTTCATAGCAACTCCATCAACATGACAACCGATGCCGGTATTGCTGAGCTCAACAATCAGCTGGTTAATGTATATATTGAAAAGGTGAGGGGAGGTGATTCCCCCCTGCCTCACCCCACATTCCAACTTATATTCTTTGGATCTGTCCAGGTCTGGTGGGCAGGGACTCTGGTCCCTGCCCACCTAACAATGTTTATTTGGTTCTCATACCAGAATTCTAGTAGAGAGGTAACCTCGGTTTCTACTTTTTCCTCATTTCTTAGCTTACCCCACAGCAGGTCATAAGACACGAGGTCAAAGGCCTTGGACAAATCTAAGAAGCACGCATTAACGGGTGTTTTCCTATCCGTATAGTACCGGACTGTCCGCTTTAGACACAAAATGGCACTTTCTGTCGATAGCCCGGGCCTGAAGCCAAACTGTGCATCGTGCAGACTAATCCTAGGGGCCATGTATGTATCCAGCAGACTGTCCAGCACTTTAGCTATGACCGTTGCAAGTGATATTGGTCTATAATTGGCGGGATCTGCAGCATCACCAGTTTTATTCTTTATGATAGGTACAACTACGGTTCTCATAAGCGCACTAGGCAGATAAGAATGACTTATGCACAGTCTAAAAAACATCGGCCAGTGCATACCTGCATACCTAAGGTGCTCAAAACTGAGGTGATTAATACAGACTTCTTAAAGTTGTAATGGCATACATGTCATTTGGTTTAAATAGTTTTTTTTTAATTATTTTATTCATATTTTACATAGATTATTTTATATTTTGTGAATGTGAGAACATTGTAGGCTTAATAGAATAGATTTGTAGACCATTTTTATTTTATTTTTGTTAAGTATCTGGTACTTCTTAACAGGTCTACACTGTCCTCCCATACCTATTAACACTGTAATTAGAAAACACTGTAAAAGCGAATTATTTTTAAAAGAGTAACCGTGGAGTTTCTTGCCATCTCTTCTCCACAGGAAACGACCAATTGGAACCGTGCACCTAGCTTCTGACGTTTCATAAGTGTCCATGTATTATGTGCAAAAACAATATTTTGATTTGATTGAATCCAGTGACTTTGTATTTGACAACTAGAAAGTGGTCAGTCTGGTATTTACTTTACGTAGCCGGGGCTAAAATGAAAATCAAGTGAAATTAGTAAGGGGCCTACATGAAAATCAAGTGAAATAAGTAAGTGTATTAAGATAAAATGTCGTGAGGCAAAGGAGAATCTTATAATAACTTGCTTCTCGCTTTCGTTTATAACTTGATCCTGAGGGGCCACTGTCAAATTTGGCAATAAAAATTGCTTTTATGTATAATGCCCATTTATACCACCATTCAAACATAGTGGTGAGCACAACTTGAGTTATGGATGCTGGGGACGTATTTATTACTACGCTTTGTGAGCATAAGTCTTTAGTTTGATAGTGGACGACGTTATGCTGAAATGGACAGAGTGCTTAGTGAATAGTTTTCACTTGGTTCATGTTGGTACTAAAGGATTCTTCCTTTTTCTCATGTCATATAACGAGGATAAGAATAGCACATGCCGTGATAACTAGATAAGCTGGCCACTAAGGTAGCGGGACTCTGTACCTACGGAACAAGAATATAAACCGTATTTTTCCATTTTCATTTTATTCTATATTCTAATGAAGGATGACAGTCAGTTTTAACAGGAGAATATTAAACAAAACTTACCCTTGGTTTCAAAACAGACCAAGAAAGGAACTAACCGGATTCTCGAAAAGTCATTAAAACAAAAAAACTTCAAGAAAACATCAATTTCAATATAATAACTTGCCTGCCACATAAACTTACTAAACACACCTCATAGAGCCGAACTACAAAACGATTGAATCGAACAATACTTTACAATCGAATACATAATTCATACAATTCTGTTAAGCTTTCGACAATTTTATCGATACGCCCCGGGATAATGTTAATTTATATATCGATGTTTGTCGGCGCTTTGTGTTAAATGATGCTCGATTAATTTTATCGAGTTTTGAATCGATTATAAAATGTGAAAGCGCATCTGTCGTGACTGTGAAGGGTGTGGTTATTAGAATTTATGGTAATGTTTTTATTTGTACGTGAATGTAGCTTGTTTAAAAATAAAACATTACTAAATAAATAATTTAGCACTAGTATTGAATTCCATACAAAAACCGGCCAAGTGCGTGTCGGACCACGCACAATGAAGGGTTCCGTAGTTGGGAAGAATTTATCCTAAAAACAAACATAACATTGTAGTTAAAAACATGTTCTCCCATACATCAGTATATGCCAAGGTCAATTCTCCAACTGCAAATTTGAGTTCGTCGACTATTACTCGTTAACTTGTAAAGCCTACTTAGCTGTGATAGTTTTCCTTTTAATTTCATTATATGTACTACTGCCATGAAATTTTTCACATCTACATAAACAACCATTTAGCTGGCACGGGGACACACACACTTGACTGTAACAAAAATTAGCACGTTAATGCTTAATATTACGCAAGCGGATCCTTAAATCGAAAAGTAGTGTTCACAGATCCGCAATATTTTTGAACGGCCTATCCAACGATACCCCACAATAAGGGGTAGACGAGAAAAAAAATATCATCCCCACATTACATGCAAGGGAAAAAGAAATCAAGAATTTGTTTTAGTACTTTGTCGGAGTGATTAATATGTATACCTATGCCAAATTACAGCTTTCTAGTACCAAGGGTCTCTGAGCTACAGCGGGGATATACAGACAGATAGACAGACAGACAGACGGACATGGCGAAACTATAAGGGTTCCTTGTTTACTACGGAACCCTAAAAATGAAAGAGAGTTTCTAAAATACACAAGTCGTTTTAATTAAGTATGGGATTCAGTATCCAGTATTGACTTTTAGTTCAATATTCAACAAAAGACAAATAAAAGAGAAAGAAGAAAATCTGTTTTAGGTCCTGTGGTGACGACTGTGCTTCCCTAGAACCTCTATCAATAGCTACATGAAAATAATATTCTGAACTAAAGGTCAGAAGGGCAGGCAGGTCCAGTCTCATTGTAAATGAACAATCAGCATACTACTAATGATCAGACAAGCTATTAAAGAGAACAAAAATAATCTCCATTCGACATCGACATCAGAAACAACGAGCATCTAACAATACATCTTCCTCCCACGTACAACCTAAATCTTAAAAATCAACGTACAGCCAATAACCTCATTACATCGCGTCTGTCAAATCTTAACAACATTAGGAACCCCTTATTTTCGTATCCAATTCGTTCGCATCAAATGGCCCGACAAAAAGCTAATTCGAACGACTGTTTGACATAACAAAATCTGAAAGGAGAAATTTCAAATTGGATCACGTCACTTATTCAAAGATGTAACGGTGAAAATATAGCTGTCTCCCTCTCTCAGAATTAATGACTAAAGTCGGTTTCAGCTGTGACGTTTTTTTGGCGAAATCTTGGCGCTTGGCGAAAGGATGGTCATTAACACGTTTGCCTCATGAAAGTTAAATTATTGTTAAAGTGGAATTGGGTTTTTTATCGTTTGCCCTTCTTAAATTATGGCGTGAGGGAAATTTTTTAACAGATTCAGCAGTTGGGTTGGGGTTGGCTATCATGGTTTTCGGCAGAAAACTGCATCAGTAACAGCTTAAAAATCATCAGTGTTCATTCTGTTAAATATAATATGTCAAGTTGATAAAATCTATCTTGAAAATAAGTCTATATATAATAAGAATACAAAAGAAAATTAAAATTCAAAACTTATTTCCTACATTAAAGTTACTACACAGGGATGAGACCTTACTCCATAAAATTTGTCAACCAAATCTCATTGCCGATAACCAAACAACATAGTCACATCTACAAGATTGAAACTCATTAATTTAATACTTCGACTTTCCATCAGTACCCACCCTTATACGGGCAATAAGATTATTATATTTGGCAGGGTAATTCAGCGACACAGGCAGTGTCAGGCCAATCTTATTAGCCATGTAAATGAATATAGAATGAATCCATTATTTCCCAAACAAGCCTTAGGGTGGGGGCGATCATATTTAAGGGAAGGCGACCCTGGATTTGTATAGAGCTGTTTATACTTTGTTTGTAAACAGGAAAGTTTTTAGGGTTAGTGTCGAGTCAAAGAGCGTTTGATTTACAAACTGATTCAGGATTCCTTTTGATTGCACAGAGTTTAATGAAACTTAGCCAATAAAGGGTAAATCAATTTATTTCTATTATATTATTATTATACGAGTTGGCCAAAGAATCAGCATTCACAGCAACGTGGTAATGCTGCCAGCCTTTTGGGCACTTTTCCTGTTGACAGCAATGCGGACGAATTTTTTGACGCCCTATGTTATTTTGCCCTCCCTTTTTGTATAATTGTATATATGTACCTACTTGTATAATTATTTTAAGTCTTGCTTGTTAAGGTAGTAAGTAAGCTCAAACAGAAAATGTATTTCTACACGACTCATAGTTTTGTGTACTTACGTATTTTGATGAGCTACATTAAGAGTATTGTTTAAGGTATTATAATACTGTTGCGTCTGGAATATACATGATAAGTCCAAAATCAGAATGTACACTATGAAAATTTGCATTTTTTTTTAAATGCTACAAATCGGATTAAATACATAATAGAACGAATGGATGATATTTATATCGTTATGGTGTTGAAGTTTAAAGTAGATACACTAAATAATAATGGTATTAAAACAAGCCTATAGTTTATGAGTTAGTGTTACTTAACAAATTTGTTCCAAACAGGAAAAAATTGTTGAAACAAAATGATGCACTTATCATCAACATTTGAACAGTCATCAACTCTTCACTTCTTTGCCTTTTCCTTATGCTATTTAGCTTTTTTATTGCAATTACACGATACAAGTTGCAACCGGCTTCCAAATCACATCTAAATGATTCAACCAATCAAGAGCCGCTGCTAGCGACCCAGATGAGCGACTCGACCAATTGCACAACAGTGAGTCGTCACGGAAGGTTTACACTAATTGGATAAATATGGATAAATTCTGGTATTATAGTTTGTAGAAGTTCGTTTATATAAAAATGCTTTTAATAGTATAATGATAAGTAGGCCTGTACTACTGGGGAGTTTGTTGCGCCGCTGCCTCCCAGTTAAAGCTAGTGCTTTAGTTTACTTCCTAGTGCAAGAGGTGACGGGCGGTTTGGGGGACTGTCTTTGACGTTCGAAAAGTGCCCATTCTCAGCCTAGTTTGGATAAATGACTTTTGATTTTGATTTTGTATCCCAGCAGTGGGAACATTATAGGCTGATTATGTTATGTATGAGAAGTAGTAGGTACTTATCATGTATAAAATATTTTTTTATTTTATTTTATATGTTTGTTCAAAAAGTGATAAGTACACATAATATGTACCAAGGTTATGATAGGACATATCCTATCATATACTTGGTACATATTTGGTGTTACAAAGTCATTTTAAGTTATTTTAACATACATTTATTAAACGAGAATTACTTTATCCTATCCTATCAGTTGTTGATCAAACATTAGGAACATGTACTTATTACAGCAAGAGACTTACAAAGAATAGACCCCCAACGAAAGTAAAAAAAGAAATGAGTAGGTATGGGTGATTTAAAAACAGACAATGACCAATTTTGGACTTATCATGTATATGTCGCAGCCAACTAGCTTAATTCGCCGTTTAGTTACTAACTACCTACTTACTAACTCTGTCGCAGCCATCTGTTCAAAATTAGCCAGCTAATTGGAAGCCTAGGCCGTTCATTAAACGCCGGCACTCAATTAAATAGCTGAAGGACAACTAGAACTTTGACCAACCACGCGCGCCGAAGTGGTAGCAGTAACTAAGCCAGGGCACTCCTATCAAATGGGTTAGGTTAGGTTAAATCTGTGACCAACCGCGCGCGAGCCAAACGAGCAAAGCGAGCGGAGCGACCGGCGAGCGCTACTTCTAACGGTTAGGCTTTTAACTAAACGGCTAATTAAGCTAGTTGGCTACGACATCGGTGCCAGCGTTTAATGAACTACCTAGGCTGCGACATATACAAGCTGTTGTTTTGAACCTGCAAAACATTTCAGGAGGTTGTTATGAAACTCGTAAATAATCGTATAACAATACGATACCAAGTCAATAATCAATAATACTTTGTATTTTAGATTTTTAAATTTTATCCTTTCTTTTTATTTTTATTTTATTTTATTTTTTTAATTTTTTAATATTTTTTTTTTTTTTGTTGTTGATTCGGGTCGATAATCACTAACATAATTACCTCCTAAAATGTTTTGCAGGTCCAAAACAACACCTTGTATACAGAAACCACAGAATTTAATTAATAAATCCGAGTTTACCGTTTAAAATAATACCTACCGTCACTAATTGACAGAAAAGGTCATAATCATTTTGATTATACAGCTTTGCCACAATTACCTTGGCATCTTCACTCTCTGCGGTACCCATTTACCCAAAACTTAAGTGCGGATTTTTGTCCGACCGCCACGTGACACAGCCCAAAGTGACTTATTACAAAGAAAATTTACATTTCACCTACCTAATTACGTGACAATGACATTGACAGGTAATAACAACTCTGTATGACACTTGAACCATTAAGTTGTGGCTATAATAAATGCGTTACCATATTTCGGGTGTATTACGTGTTATTTATTGGCTTAAAATTGTACTCATCGCGTATATTATGTATGCTGGTAATTACCCTGCTAGCGGTCCCTTCTTGGGTCGTTCATATTGTGAGGTTCGGTCACAGAGTAGGGAATTACAGAGGGATAAGTTTTTTAAGGACCGTGGAAAGTTAGCATACTTTTCTTTTGTTAATAATCATCATTATTTCAGCCGAAACACGTCCACTGCTGGACTTAGGCCTCCCCCAAGCACCGCCACCTCGACTGGTTTTGTACTTCCTGCATCCAGCGGAACCCTGCCGTCTTCACAAGATCATCGGTCCACCTTGTAGGAGGCCTTCCAACGCTACGTCTTCCGGTACGCGGTCGCCACTCCAGAACCTTTCGGCCCCATCGGCCATCTGTCCTACGAGCAATGTGTCCTGTCAACTGCCACTTAAGTTTGGCAATTCTTCGGGCTACGTCGGTAACCTTGGTTCGCCTGCGGATCTCTTCATTTCTGATTCTATCACGTAGGGAAACTCCAAGCATTGCCCTTTGAGTGACTTTTAGCCTTTTAATAAGGCCCATTGTAAGCGACCACGTTTCAGTGCCATTTGTTAATAATAATATGCTCAATCAAACCGAATAATATGTCTAGAAGCTATGAAGTTTGTTTGTTATGCTGTCGCTTCAAAAAATTGATTCAGTGAATTTTTTTTTGCGATTTTATTGAATTGCTTAATTAAGTATAAATAGATTTCCTTGTCATACAAATTCCGAGAAAAAGCTATTTATTTATTTTTATCGTGGCGAAAACTCGAAAGCAAACAGTTTTTAAAGGCAACTCTTTTTGCCGTAGAAAAGCATGCAATATCCATGGTGTAATTGTATTTTTTCTTTAGTGACACCTTAAATTTTAATACCCGAGTTTGAACACATACCAGCGCCCTCTTTCGAGCTCGATGACACTTCACTTTGTTGACAGGTCGGTGATTAATTCATATTTTGAGGGTAGACGCAGAATATTTATGCGCCACGATATTTATAGTGCTGGGGCTAGTAAAAAGTGGTGAATATGATTAAATTTTAATATCATTTTGGCCGGGACCTTGTTTTTAGGGTAATGTTTTAATAAGAATACCGTTTCGACGAGGCTAACATTGGGTGTTTTATGTGGGCATAATAAAGGTGGTTTAAGCTCGTCTCATGTTTCTTTTATGTATAAGAGAGTGACAATAGAGTTTTCTTTTTATAAAACATCAGTTCCATTTGTTAAATAAATGCTGAATAGTTCGAGTTTAAGTAATCTGCAGTGTAAGAACTATACAAATACAGTGTATAGTACTCACACAGATTCTAAGACTCACAGATCACACACAGATCACAGATCTCTTCTGAACACAGATGTAGTGAATTAAAAAAAATGGTGTCAATTCGGGGAAGCATAACTGCAAAAGTGTTGTACAGTCCCCTGCAAATCAAGTTACCACAAACTGTCAAATTTCTCGAAATGATTTTAAACCTTAAAATGTTGATGGTTAAGTTCAAAATCGAATGAGATAATTTGACAGTTTGTGATTTGATGTGCTGGCGACTGCTAATCAGCATAATTATCGGTTTTATCAGAATTATAATTGTGAATACGAGTATACCTAAGTATTTTTAATAAGAACTGATGTCACCTAGATGAGCAGTGGTGGCCCAGTGGTAACGGCCGCGACTTACGAGTTGTAGGTCGTAGGTTCGAACCCGGACAGGCGCTTTACTTTGTGTAAATTATTTCATCACCACTGCTCTCAAAAACGGTGAAGGAAAACATCGTCAGGAAACCGGCTTGTCCTAGAACCAAAAATTCTAAGACATGTGACATCTACCAACCCGTACTGGGCCCGCGTGGTGGAATACGGCTCACTCCCTCTCACAGAGAGGAGGCCTGTGTCCCAGCAGTGGGAACATTATAGGCTGATGATGATGTCACCTTACTCGGCATAATAATTACCTAGTCCTTTCACAAATATCTTTATCTAATTTTGCGTCACAATGATCTTTATTCTTTCTATTCTATATTTGCCTGTACTATGATAAGTTGATTTTATGGCCTTATATGAACACCACAAACAACAAACTCCTTTCGAATTCCAGCCGGAAGAGTAAGGCCTAGCGCGCACTACCGTGCGTTTTTCTAACGCATAATCTGTGAAGTATTAGTAAGTATATTATACATATATTGTGAAGTATGGAACGTTTTAGAATTGCGGTTTATTCACAGTAGGCTGCCCGCTGCAAATTTGCGGTGACGTCAAAAGATGCACCCAATAAATACCGTTTTTCTACTTTTTTGTGCAACAATAAATATGTGCAGATAATTAATCTTGTATAGTAGGTAGTCCATTACGACGAAGTCGTGCGGGCACCACTTTAATTGAGTGAAGCTCGAATGGAAAAACGTGCCTTTTTTTCACCGCCAGTGCGTGGATCAGTGACTGCGTTTATTTTACTGTGCGGCATAACTTACGCACCGCATTCCACCGCACCACAGTGTGCGCTCAGCCTAATACATTGCTTAGCTCTCTCTCCATAACCCACAATTCCAAACAGAATCTGTCCTCAAACAGCAACAAATGACAGCCCTCATCACATCCCTACACATCACAACTGCCAAACAATTACCACACCGCATGTACAGCACACAAAGTCTACAAGACAAGCGTCGCACCGCGATTACTCGCTATTAACCCATAGCTAGCCCCCGTTTAATTTAATTAACACGCAACCGCACACCATCCCTTTCTAACACACGCCTGAGCTGTACCTCTGTCTCTGTCTCACAGTAATCTGCACACAGCCTTGTGGTCACCCGAGGCAGTTAACATGCTGGCCATTGTTTCGGAGATTTCAGTGGGCCACAAGGATAAACTTGTAGGATTAGTACATTTGTCGTGGTTGGGGTGAGAATCGGTTGGGGTTCGTTCGGATAAGTCTTGTTTAGGTTACCGGGAAATTAGTGATGGAATGTGGGCTTTTGGTAAGAATTTGATGATAGTTAGCACGTTGTTGCATGTCTTTCATCCTGTTTTTTTACACTGTGACATTTAAGCATTTTTCTGTATTGTCTAGTAATTGACGAATACTGGCTGGATGAATGACGAATGCTGATCTTCGTTATCCTTTGAAATGGTTTACCGAAGTTAAATGCAGCTTATTGTATGGTTTTATCCTTCGATACGCTCAGCAATTGGGGCTTTAAATACTAAGTTTTAGAACCTTTTCACTGTGCTGTAAAGTAAAAGTACGGAGTAACGCTTCTAAAAATTTCAAGTACTGCAAAATTCTGTAAAAGGTTGGGGTTGTTCTTAATAAATCAAACCTGTTTGCGGAGGCAAGTGTCCAATTGCGATTAGACGCTAAAACTATTACATGTCAACTCCTTAAAACAGTAAATCATCCCTTAAACTTATCTATAAACCACATCAAAGTCCTCAAAATTAAAGCCACATTCGGTCTCCCCACAACGTCTGGAGCTCCTACCGTGCGGAAGACTATGCGGTCGACCCTTAATGTGGGCCGTATTAAATTCTGTGTGTAACAGTTGTGGGCGCCATGTTAATTTGAGACCTCTGTATTACCTACTAATATTGTCTGCTTGGTTTATGACACTGGGAATTAAGATTTTGGTGTCTTTGTGTTGATTTTTGAGATGTTAATTTTGAGCATGAATTAGAGAGGAGCATGTCTAATATATGCTGTCTTGTTTAAACAGATCCCACGGCTGAACACTGACCCCCAAAATACAGGCCTAGACTTAGTTTGGGAGTTAAGGTCAGATCTTTGTAATACGTAAAAAGTAGGATTGTGACTTTTAGTTTCTGTTATATTACAATGTATTTTATTAGGGACTTTTCAATTTTATAAGAAGGCCTTTTTTAAGGAAGCGTTTTGAATCACACAAACTTCACCTAGTTGTGCTAAGGCCAAAACTATCCTAAAATGTATCGCAACAATTTTTTCTCTTGAAATCTCTGGTCTTCTCGATACATTCCACTTTTTCAGTTGTATTCACTAGTCAACCAGTTTAAAGGCTTCACTAAGTCTAAAATATCACACATAACACATAATCAGCCTATAATGTTCCCACTGCTGCGACACAGGCCTCCTCTGTGAGATGGAGTGGGCCGTAATCTACCACGCGGGCCCAGTGCGGGTTGGTAGATGTCACATATCTTCGAATTTTTGGTTCTAGGACATGCCGGTTTCCTTACGATGTTTTCCGTCACCGTTTTGAGAGCAGTGGTGATGAAATAATTTAGACAAAGTAAAGCGCCTGTCCGGGTTCGCACCTACGCCCTACAACTCGTAGGTCGCGGCCGTTACCACTGGGCCACCACTGCTCACTAAACTCACTCACTGCTGTCTAAAATATCAATGGTCGATAACCGAGAGCCTTCTCTCTTCTCTAAAATATAACCTCAATAAACCAAAATTCGCTATCAAAACTCAGTCCGCGACCCCTGACCACAGAATCTCCCGCTTTACCCAAAAACCAGCAAATCAACCAGAACAAACTGGCTTACCGAATCCCTTTAATTTCTCCCCACCTCATAGAGCTGACCACGAGATTTATAGTTTTAATAGGAGGCCAATATACCGCCACCATTTATCTGGACTCCATTGCATTAAAGGGATCTAGTGACCCTTAACAGGTTTTAAATTGTCCTGGGTCGTTGTGGAGCGGTTTAGGTCTATGCGAATTTCGGATGGATAATTTAGTGTTTAAGCTTTAGGATACTTATGTTTAAAGGGTATGTGGTACATCTTGTATGTTGCAGAACATTAAATGCGAAAAGATGAGATGATATAGCATATCCAAATGAAGGTGGTGCGAAAGACAAGTTAGTTTTATAAATGCTGGTTAGCTCAAGTTTAACTTGCGCTGTATTTTATTTAGCCTAAAATACTTTATAAAATTTACCTACAGGTGTCGGCTTACTACACTTTTGCCAAAATATGCCAACACCGTTAAAGAGTGGCTCAAATCCTCACTCAAATTCCCTCTGCCTTTGGCCACATGTCAGTCACTCGCCTGTGAATTTAAAAGAGACCTCTTGAAAATGCCTTTACAGAATATTCAATTCTTCGCCTACCACAAAGCTGGTTCATTTCTCGCTCAGCTCCGCTCACCAAAGTTAGGACAATGTGGGAATCACAGACGTTACCCGCCTGCATTAGTCCGGAGATTTGTGCGGGATTGAAGCGGGTGAGTTAGTGTTGGTCGTGCGGCCACTGCTGGGATTTCACGGGATTCCGGGATTTTGAATCTGGGTCGAATTTAGTAGTCACCTGGGTGGCTATTAAGAATGTCATTAGTTTTGATTGTTTATAGTTATTTTGGCATTTAAATGAAGTATACGTTGAAGTTATAAATGAGACTCACTTTTTCCACACAATTGAGGGCTTCCATTGAGTAATTTAATATTGAATTATTTTTAGTAGCAAACTTGCTGACCGGCTAATCTATTCATCACAGAAGCTAACAGGGAAAGATTAAGTGAGTAATATCTCATCTTATTCAATGTACAAAGCTGTCTGTCGTTACGTTAGTTCAATCAGGCATGAAGAAAGGAGAATATAAATGTTTAGCCTATCCTATGCCTCGCGTTACGTAACTACCTTTACATACAAGACCAGAAGTTGAAGTCTTATTTCAAACAGGAAGCGAACACGAGAAAATCCCGGTAACTTCTAAAACCAATCAATTCCCAACTAAATCCGGCAGCATACGTAATTTCCTATCAAAACATTTCACCGTAACATAATTATGAAGCAATTTTACTACAGCCGTGTAATCTGTGGCTTTCAAAACATGGAGGATTATACCAACTATCTAATATGATTAGCATACAAATTAGAGGTTTTTAACGGAGTATGAGTTGGTTAGTTTATGGGTCTGTATCATCTGTATGGTGGAGGGATTTTGAGATTATGAATGTTTGTTTACGGTGAGAAATGCGTTTGTTGAAAGAGGATTAGGTTTGAGTGTGGATGTGTATTATTCAGGAGAAACTGTAAACTAAATATCAAGATTTAAGATTGGTTAAGTTTGACTTTTATGCATTCACTTTACATTTTTTCTCATATACATCTTCTATATATATACAAATCGAATGCTGTTCGTTGGTTAGCGCATCACTTGAGAACGGCTAAATTAGATTTTTATGTAAAGAAACATTGGAAAAGTTTCCCGAAAAATGCTCAAATTCGGGAAACTTTGAACGTCCTTTTTCTATGGGATTTTTTTATGAACTATTGAAATTTTGACAGGACGTCTGTCTGGTCAGCTATTTTGTAATAAAATAAAATAATTTTACTAACTGCATTTATAATTATAACCTGTGATCTAGTATAACTTCAAAGTACTTTTGAAAAAGCCTCGTACACAAACAGTGAAACAGAATAAACAATTTTTCGTTCTTTCTTTTCTGTCTATACCGATAATTTAAAAGTAACCCCAAAAAACGGTCTCCAAAAATCAAATTGCCCCAAAAACTTTTATTCCATTAGCTTAAAGTAAAAACCGCTCCATAAAATTTGGAGTCCCACTTAAAAAGCAGTAGTTTAACAGTGAAAAATTTACTCCCGAATGAATAAGGTCAATAAAAATGTGTACCAGTAAGGTCCATTTCTATGTAAATGTTATTGGGGGCATCCGTTTAATCCTACGTTTTCCCCCGTTCCCGGCTTGTATCTGGTTTAAACCGGATTAGGGCTGCTACTACTAAGTTAATAAACTGTGTTAACTAATACTCTAATGGGTATTCGGACATTATTTTTGGTTGGTATGGTACGTTTTCATGCATGGTAGAACTAAATTTAAATTGTAATGATAGTGAAAACTGATTAGCTAAGCAGATGTGTGTTAGTTACTAGGCCATTTATTATAAGCTCTATATTATAGGACAAATCTGCTACAAAAATTCAGTCTAAAACGTGGTTATAGTTCGAAGCTTCTATTACTCTCCCTTAGATGTCACTGCTTGCGGTAACGTCGGGGGTCGGGTTGCTTCCTTCCCTCAAATATGGCGAGGGGGCTAATGGCTGATCTTTGCAATATGCTTGTGAACGGCTGGCGCTGGTGACTAGTCGTCTTGCTGACCATGGTTTTGTGATTGTTATATGTTACTTCGATGGTCCTAGTATATCATTTGTGATTTCGAGTTGCAGCTATAGCTATGTATATGTAAGCGGGCATGCCCTTTAAGCCTGGAGCCTTTAAGCTCTTATATTAAGGATTAAGTTCTGTTTACTTTTTATTTTTTATTTCTGCTTGAGTATAGTTTTCGATGTTTTTGTTGTTGGTATAGTAGCGTGTGCTAGCTGACATATGGAAAATAATTTCATTAAATTTTTTTTGTTGCGTGGGTAAATTAGTGTAAATTGTAAATTTTATGTAATGTAAATTAAGTGTAAATTATTTTGTTTTTTTTTTAATTTGTATAGAATCAAGTTTTTCAAACTGAACAGACAGGTATGCTGCTGGAGAGTTTGTTGCGCCACTTCTTCTTCCCAGCTTAAGCACTAGGAAGTGGTGAGGGGCGGGTCTTATAGGGGAGACAATGTATTAAACTACTGTCATATTTTACGTTGGAAACTGTCACAATGTTTTTGGGATTGAAGATAAAGTACTTATTTATTAATCCTACATTCATTTTTGTATATTATAAGTAGGTTTTTATGTACTAAAGAAACCCAATTCCATTGAGCTACATCGCTAGTGAGTATAAAGTGATTATTATTATGAAAACTTCCACAATATTTAAAAAAATAATGCTAGTAGTTTTTCATTTTAGTATTTCCCACACCTAAGCACTAGATCGGTGATTCCCTGTTTATCTGATAGTTTGGCAACTTCGTTAATGTTTGTTCTGATACATATTTTGTTGTAGCCGTCGCGGTAGATCTCTTATCTCCGCTACAAGGTTACGTTTCTGTGTTAGGGCAGGACTTTATACAGCTTTCTTTATTTTTACGCCATGTTATGAAGATTATTCATGAAGTGCAGTAGTAAATTAGTAGCATTTACATTGTTTTAAAATCACGAATGCTTTTTTGACGATGAATTTTTTTTTTTAGTTAAATTTTCTGTAAAATTGTTGAAACTTAATGGAGAACTGACCTTTGCCCGCGGCTTCGCCCGCGTGGATGTCGGAAACATCCCACTGGAACGTACTACCGTGATTAAAAGTACCCTATATGTTATAAACTATCTGTGTGTCAAATTTCATCCAAATCCGTTCAGCCTTTTTTGCGCCAACACGGAACATACTTCCAGACAAACAGAATCGGACAAAAATTCTTCGTTACTATTTTATTTTATGTACAAATATAGAAGCCTAAGCCATTAAGTCCGCCTTTGTACCTTTTTGTGTGTAAAAAGTTTAAATAAATAAATAAATAAATAAAAGAAAAAATATTTTAATCTTAACCAAGTGCACAACCACAGCGTCAGACTCCCATGCATTATAAAATCGTGCCTACCAAACTATAAACGTAAAACTGATAGTGTTGGACATCCACAGCCATCCATAGCCATCCACGGCCATCCATAGCCATCCACGGCCATCCACGGCGCTCGAACAACTTAATAGAGCCTTATTCGTTCTAATAACCACCTTCACGGCTTTATCTTTATCGATAATGGCGATTGCTCTAACACTATCGCCTTTGATTCGAAATGCACGGAAGGTTAATGTGGACGGAAACTATTGAATAATCTGACCCGTTGACACGGATTGACTGCCTCGCTGGTCTAGTTGCAAGCGGTACCTACTGCTGAGCATGAGGTCCTGGGTTCGATTCCCGGGTCGGGCAAAGTGTTATTGAGTTTTTCTATCTGGAATTTATCAGTAGTAGTCCGGAGTCTGGATTTGTGCCCGGTTGGTGGCAATAGGCTCGCCCCCTATTACATGGGACTTCTGGTGAATTGTGGGTGTACTACAGGTAGGTACACCTCTGCCCAACCCTTCGGGGAGACATGACGTGATGTTATGTTTATGTTATGAGTCATAACATAAACATAACATCACGTCATGCCACTTCTTTTCCGAAGTCCAATGGGTCATAACTTATGGCCCATTGGACTTCGGAAAAGAAGTGTATTTTTTGGTGAACTTTGTATTTTATTAGCATTTATAGCGAATAAGGTTCTGTTAAGTTGTTTGAGCGCCGTGGATGGCCATGGTTGGCTGTGGATGGCTGAGTCCAACACTATTAGTTTTACGTTTATAGTTTAGTAGGCAAGTTTTTAAATTGTTAATATTAAAATATTTTCTTCTTCTGTATTTATACATATAATGTATTTATTTATTTATTTTCGAAATCTCCCTTACAACTACTATTACAGGTGTATACCAAATGCGATAGCTCGGTCTTAAAATTAACTTATTTACAATTTAAAAACTATGAAATAACGTAATAAAAAAATTTAGAAAACTAGTTGTACTTAATTCATCTAAAAAATCACTATTTCCCTAAATATAAAACAAAGACAATATTTAAAATATAAAACAGCATACAGCCTACTCTAATCTACACTAAGTATATAATAAAATAAACAACAGTACCTATTTTTGCGAATTTACTCAATTGGCTTGTAATAATAAAATATGAACGAAGAATTTTTGTCCGTTTCTCACTGTGATCAAAAATTATAAGTGCAAAATAAGTCAGACATTAATACTTCTGATTAATGTTACAATAAGCAGAGAAGGAACATAAAGAGTGGTAAACATTCATGACATTTAGTTGTCGCTGAGTGTTTGAGATGTTTGTATTGCTGACCCAGAGAAAAATAAATATCAAAGCACACGGTTTGAGAGGCTTCCCGTATATTTCCACACAACGCCTCACGACCTAAGTCTTGCAACTATCTATTTTTACTCCACTCTCAACTTTACCCTTTCCACCTTAGGTCCACTTTTACCTGATTCATCACAAATGGAATGTCCTGACTGCGATAAGGTTGTATCACGTTAACTATAGTCGCAAATTGGAACTATGCGACACTCAACGTTGTTATTCGCTTTGCATTCAACGAGCGTTACTATCAACTCGGCCATTCGAAATCAGGTATCGAATAGGCTCGCATCGAGATAAAATTGAAATCGTTAGAATCGAATAAAGTATCGATTGTCTGTACATATCCGTAGAAGGGTTTTTAAATGACTAGTGTTTTTTTGCGTTTTTATCGATTAATTGCAGGAATGTTGTGTGTGATTGGATCCGTTAGGGAGATACGCTTTATTGGGCTCACTGGTTTTTTATGGCATTGCATGTACAGAATAGTAAACGAATACAGTGCCAACACGCACATTTCTCTTTAAGATAAATCTCACCTATTTTGTGGGATGCGCAGTTGGAAGTCGACATAGAAAACCATTTAATGCCTCGATTTATGTTTCTTTATCATGCTCGTAACATGGTGACTTTCTTTCATGTTGATTTTCTAATCACTCTGTTTTTTAATAGTATTTTACTGTCCCATCTTACAGCTAGGTCAACGCATCGAGAATATTATCGAGAGTATAGACCATTTCAGACACCAATCGACATGGTCTTCACATGATCTGACCAAGATTATGTCTGGACTTTAAAAGAGACTGTGACCTCTGAGTTTGTTTCGGCCTTTCTTCTCAGAGTAGTCAGATAGGAAACGCCGGCCTCATCTAGTTTAAAAAAATATGTTTTGACGTGTAGAAGTGTTTGTAAAAACCTACTTACAGAAATAAAATCATTTATCATTTATCAATAATTCTCACTGGTTTTTACCGGCACCGCCAATAATGTAGCCTTTTAAAAAAAAAAAATAAAACAAGCTTTTATTGAACATTAAATAAAACTTACGTTAACATAGAACTTTAATATTTTCTTAAAAGCTTGAGGCGTGAACGTTTTTCGTACACAAAGATTTGTACTTAAATTTTATTTTGTACCTTTAAGCATTATCAACTCAGCCTATAACAGTCCACTGCTGGACATAGGCCTCAACACCCTGTCCTCCGCCTATCGCATCCAGTCTGTCCCAGCCACCTTTTTAAGGTCGTCTGTCCATCTAGCTTGGGGGCGTCCCACACTACGTATACGCATTAGAATTTGATAAAATATCTGTTCTATAACCTTCACTTGTAAGGTACTTGTCATGATACATTCAACGAGTCCAACACAACAGGGCTATAGGTTGAGGTGTTCCCGTGGTCACCTTCCAGCACTATCATCAGACCCTGGACTACACCTTGGGTTATAGTTTTTATCAAGACCAATTAACGAGCCCAAACACTTCATCTCCATCCTCCATTCTATATAAAGGGTGTCTGTGACGTTGTGCTGTTTATACTTTTATTTTTAGTAGACAGAAATAGGCAATATTTTAACGAAGTAAACAGTGCACTCTCAGTGTTTTTTTTTTTGGGGTTGAAATTATCAAATAACTTCTCCCGCTCTGGGCGGAGCGGGAGGGTGTAACAGGCTCTTACTGACTAAAACCTACCCGTGTTCCTTCTGTTGCCTGTTTTTTCAGTGGCCTCGGTATCCCTTTCGGACTTTCCCACGACCCCGGCAGGAATACTCTCAATGGTTACGGATAAGTTCACGACAAATAACTTGCCCAATGCCAAGAAAACGAAATGTATAAAGTTCGCCTTATCGTATGTTGGAAATCTGGGTTGCAGCATCGTCTTAGATAAAGGGGTGCTTGAAAGTGTAGACACGGCAGTTTTTCTGGGCATAACAGTAGATGTCAAACTTCAGTGGGGCCCACATATATCAAGCCTAGTGGACAGGCTCAGTGCAGCCGCTTACGCCGTCAGGAAATGAAGACAATACACTGACGTTGATACAGCTCGGTTAGTCTATTTTAGTTATTTTCATAGCGCTATGCCCTACGGTATTCTGCTGTGGGGTAAAGCCGCTGACATTCAAAATATATTTGTGTTTCAAAAACGAGCTGTTCGAGTTACAGCTATAGCTCTACGTAAGAGGGCACGCCCTTTGTGCCTGCAGGCTTTTATTTAGTTATTAAGTTCTGTTAACGATTTTATTTCTGACTCAGTACAGTTTGTTTAAGTTGGTAGGTATAGTGGCGTGTGCTAGCTGACATATAGCTAATAATTTAATTTAATGTTTTGTGTTGCGTAATGTATTTTACAAACTATTCTATAGAGTCAAGTTTTTCTAACTGAACAGACAGCTGTGCTGCTGGGGAGTTAGTTGCGCCACTTCTTCTTCCCAGGTAAAGCACTAGCAAGTGGTGAAGGGCGACCGTTTTTGGGAGACTATCTTATGTAATTTTTGACTTTCGAAAAGTTTTCAGCCTAGTTTTAATAAATGACTTTTGATTTTGATTTTGACTTCAGGGCTATGTAATTAATAGAGGAGTCTCTGTGGCCACATTCTCGCTCCACCTTCACTCTAGACTTCAAACAGGGCTATAGTTGCCTCGTCTGAACCCAACCCTGGGTGCAGCAGCCAGGTCACTAAGGAATTTAGAACGGACTATCATAATTAAATGCGTTGCAATTAGTGTCTGTATTGTGTACCGTTTTGAAGTTCCCTCGTCTGAAGTCAATTTTGGATGCAGCAGCCAGATCATGATGGACTTTAGAACGGACTATCATAATTAAAGCGTATATAGGTAGAAGTTCGTGTCTGTACTGTTCACCGTTGAGGAGTTCTCTCGTATGGAACCAATCCTGGGTGCAGCATGGCTGCTGCATGCACATGGCTGCTATCATGGCTGCTACACTCCAGCATGACCTGGCGGTCATGCTGGAGTGTAGAATGGACTATCATAATTAAAGCGTATATAGAATGTCATGTCTGTAGAGTTAACCGTTGAGGAGTTCCTTCGTCTGAAGCCAATCCTGGATGCAGGAACCAGGTCATGGTGGACTCTAGAACAAACTATAATAATAATTAAAGCGTAAATAATATTTCGTATATGTACTGTTGACCATTAAGGAGTGCCTTCGTCTGAGTGTAGAATTAAGTCATGCATATCATAAAAATGCATTGTCTTCAAAACTGAACCAACATGTAAAATGTCAACTCCGTAGGGTATGAGAAAGTGGTTTTAATTCAGCTTGTAAGATTTGATCCCATCAACATACGCCTGATTCATAGCTTGGGCCTTAACTTTTATTCAAATCACCTATAAGTTAGCAAGTAAGGTAACCTTTGATTCAGCCACAAATCAAATCACTAGTGTGTCTCCACCCTAACTACTAAAGCGAGAGCACTTTTTGTCGGCTGTCTGCAAACGCCACTACACCAGATCTATGTTCTTCGTCGTCCACATTTTTATCTCACAAAGTGCTTGGATAGACACCGGAGGAACTTTGCGGGATATTCATCACAGTGACTGGTGTAAACGATGCAAGATACTAAACAGAAACAATCAAAATTGAGCTCTGTAACTTTCAAGACTGGGTTGGTTTCTATATGGAGGCGTTGATATATTAAGGTGGTATTTCATAAACTTCAGGCTTGTTGAACGGGAGAGCAACGTATAAATGTATGAAGGTACATTAATCCAAACAGACGCGCTTCTTTGTGGGGCATAGTTGAAATGGCGTGAAAATATGACTCGTTATTTATGTCCTGAGTACATGCTCCGTTTTGTAGTGACTGATCCACTTTGCTGTTCGTTTTTGAATTCTGCTTTTAGTATTGTTTGGGAAAATGAACATTTTGTTGTAGTAGTGTTGTATCAACTTTTTTATAAGAATTTAATGTAGGCAGACGTATTCTCTTGTCTCTTGTCTATGTGGGTTAAGCACAAATAAGACATTTTTTGCTGGGGATTCAGAACTTGGAAACCAAAGGGTCAGTTTCCACCAAACGGAAAAATCCTTGCGTATGCTCGAGAACTATATAAATTTCACGGAATAAATAACTGTATCAATATTGACTTTAAGTATTAAATTCGACGCAGACATCAAGCTTTTACTTGCGCATGCTCAAGGATTCGCGAGCGCCCAGTCGAGTTATTTTTTTCCTTCTGCCAATAGTGCAATAACAACCAAATCCCAGTCTATCATTTTCAACAACCACGCACGTCACGTCTCTGTTAACTAGAAGCGCGAACTGAGCAACCCCAGAGGGTTTTAGCGCATAGCCTCGAGCATCCTCGCACAGCATCGAACATTCTTGAGCATTCTGTTGATCCTCTGCGGCGCGTCTACGTCCGAAGCGCACTTTTGCCCTTGGTGTGAATGAGCGGCTAGGAGGATGCGCAAGCATGCACGAGGATTTTCCGCCTGGTGGAAACTGACCTTGTTTTATGAAAAGTTTACAATAGGTATGTGACTTTTAGTTCCGCAAGACGATATTTTATAAACTTCTTTAGTTGTCAAACAGATTGTATTTCTTTAGTAACTTATAAAGCCCAAAGGTACAGAAATGCGATAGGACGTTCGCGTCTTTCCAGAGTACTCTGGTTATTCAGGACCCATGTTATGGCAGTTCTAATTTAGTAAACAAATCCCTAAAAGAATCATTTGCCTGTCTAATAAAACCGCCAAAAAGTCTGACAAAACCGTCCAACATTATTGTAACAGACACCCATTTCTCAAGCATCGCTTAAAGCGTTTCGTTCGAACATCTTCGAAAGCTAATACATAACAAGAATCCCAAAATAAAAAGCCGCTTGAAGCGCTGTCGGATCGCGATCACACAAGTTATGACGTCATTAGCCGCGTTCAACGCTGCAGCTTTTTCCAGCGCGGCTTTACTCCCAAATTTATTTGACAATTATTAAGGTGTCCGCATTAAAGGAGCATTACCGGCTCGCTGCTGGAGGAAATTCATGTTTTTCTTGGGATGTTTTCACCAGTAACTCAGTATAAAGACCGACACGTGCGAACTATTAGCCTCCCGACGTTCGGATTAGAAAATAATTCACCACTCTGAATGTTATTATGGAGGCAAGTCGGATTTATTTTATTGCTCCGCGAGATATATCTTAGTCTTTCGGCTTTATCCGTACGGTTCTCCGGTTTGTTTATTGAGAAAGCTGGAGATAAACGTGTGTAGCAAATTTTATAGTGAGAGGGGAGTTGAGGCTACGTGTTTAGACGTAAATCTTGTTAACGTCCTGTGCTCAGTAATTATTGCTTTATACGCTTGAGTAACTCGAACTCTACATGTTATTGAATGTTGCTATAAAATATTATTGATAGCGCCAATAAAATGTTATTTATGTGGGTTCTGCGTTTTTTATTATTTTTTCTGTTTAACTATCCATTTGTTCGTCTATTTCTGTTTCGGGGTTGCGCATTTTATTTTTACGGTTGTTGGTCGTGGAATGGGCGAAGACTCATCGTTTTATTAGTTATATAGTTATTCATTGTTAAGAGTAGACATACGAAACACAATGGCGAAGGGTGGGCGTTTTGGGGGACTGTCTTATGTAATTTTGACGTTCGAAAAGTGCTGATCCTCAGCCTAGTTTGAATAAATGACTTTTGATTTTGATTTTGTCTGACTGCAGTGAGAAAATTTATAAAATAGCTCCTTTATCAATTTTACAGATAATGTCATTGTCGAATAAGCAATCTTGGTGTCAAAAACACCGTTGGAATCACATTCCCATAATAAAAACACATAAGAATAAAAATCTACACAAAACTAAATCTAATTACCCCTGTCGCGAACAGTTTCTGCTATGTTTCACTACCCTCCACTTTCAGCGTTCCACATTACCCATGTAATTGCCCAGGTGCTCGTAAATAATACCCGTGCTACCCGTTATCCGATCCGAAGACCGGGTACCCGACTACCAGGGAATATATTGCGGATGCACCGACTGCATTACTCTGGCAGTCTGTTTTATTTCTGTTAATGGGTATTGTGTTTTATAGGGTCATTTTGGGGTTTTGCTGGACAGTTTTATGGCATTAGAATGGATGAGCTTTAAATAATGTTATGATGATATTAAAAAAAAAAAACAGACTTTTCTTGATGATCAAAACCAAAGATAACGTGTTTGGCAAAAGTATTGATGATTGTAGTTTCTTTTAGTGTATATAAGAAAGTAGGCACGGAAAACTATATTTTGGGTGCTTCTATACAGTAAGTTAATTAAAAGAAGTGACAGACTTCAAGGGAGTGTTTCGTAATACGCTCAGATATAAAACAGAAGGTAGTTAGACCTCGCGGAACACCGAGAGTGCGGCCAGCAAATCAAATACAAATTCAAAAGCGAATACAATCTCGAGTCACGACATTCCGCGCTCGACACCCGCCGTGAACGGACGTGCTGCCGCTCCCGCTCGCTGCACTCGCTCACTGCGCCCTCGAATTCCGGATCTCGTTACGCTGCCGTAACTCTCAGTAGTCGCCGACTACTTCCGATCCACGGTCGATTAATTTTATTAATCAAAGGCCTAGCCCATGGAATTACATGAATCATCAGCAGGCGTTCCCTGCTATGGTTCAGTCGAGACCCACCCCGCCTCCCATCAGACCGCTGATGGACCCCCGCATCCGCGTCTCCGCGCCTCTCCAACCCGCGAGGCCCGAGCCCGCTCCCAGGGCCGCTGCCGCAACCGCTGCGCCACGGCCCGTCGCCGCTTCAACCACCCCGGTGGTCGGCCCGTCCATCCCGTCCATCCCAGTAGATCCGTTCAGCGTGATCTCTGGGACCTTCGCGTTATTCTTCACGCCCCGCGCGCGCAAAATGGCCAACGAGCTCGTTGCCGCCCGTAATTCCTGCGATCTCGCCCAGATCCAGCGCATATTCCACGCGTATCCCGAGATCACGCAAGCCCTTGAAAACTTCGCGAAACCCAAATAATGGATATACAACCGAAAGCACGTACCGAACCCCGATCCCTAAAGTTAGGTTTCTTTAATGCCAATGGCATGATTAATCAACGCGATGAAATCGCTGCATTCCTCCGCGACCACCAAATTGATATTCTCCTATTACAGGAAACATTCCTAAAGCCCAGCCGTCGAAACCCGTCAATTGCCAACTATCGTATAGTTCGCAATGACAGGACTAGATGTCACAAGGGCGGCACCCTAATTTATTTTAGATCGTCCCTCCACTGCATCCCAATGGACCCGCCCCCTCTCTCGCGTTTAGAAGTGTCCATATGTAAGCTAGGCATGACTGGCCACCAACCGATCACCATAGTATCGGCCTATGTTCCCCCCGTTTGCTCATCGGAGTTAGCCCTTCCCCCCCTCTCTGACGACCTTTCCATTCTACTTGGCCTGAGTGACTCCGTTATCATAGCGGGCGATCTCAACGCCAAACATCATGCTTGGAACAGCACCAGGACCTCCACCAGAGGCAAACACCTGTTTGACCTATGTCCCATCCTCAACTTCGACATCATCGCCCCGATGACTCCCACTCACTTTCCCCACGACCCTAGCCACACCCCCGACGTACTTGACATAGCGCTTCTGAAGAGTATCAACCTACGGTTGGATTCTATAGAGGCGCTTCTTTGCGGTCTAAAACCTCGCAAAGCCCCCGGCTCAGACGGAATCACCAATAGGGTGCTCCAACTGTTCCCCGCTCACCTCATAATGCTCATGGCCACCATCTTCAATGGAGCCCTGAGCAATAACATCTTCCCACAAGAGTGGAAGAAGGCCATCGTCATCGGCATACCGAAGCCCGGTAAGCCGAAAACGGAGCCCACCAGCTACCGGCCCATCAGTCTGCTCAATGTCTTCGGCAAAATCTATGAGAGGCTTATCTTAAAGCGCCTCAGAGATTTTGCGGAAACAAAGGGCCTCATCCCCGACCAGCAGTTCGGCTTTAGAGCCCAACATTCTTGCGTCCAACAGGTCCACCGCATCGTTGAACACATAAGCCACGGCTTTCAACGTGGTCTTACGACCGGTGCTGTATTCTTCGATATAGCGAAAGCGTTCGACAAGGTCTGGCACAACGGCTTATTATATAAGCTCTACAAACTCGGTGTGCCCGATCGTCTCGTGCTCATCTTACGAGACTTCTTGTCAAACCGCACCTTCCGCTATCGCATCGAAGGAGCGCTATCCTCCCCTCACCCTATCCGTGCAGGCGTCCCTCAGGGCTCTGTACTATCCCCTCTCATTTTCACTCTCTTCACCAGCGACATCCCGAAAAGTAGAAAGGCGCAGTTGGCTCTGTTCGCAGACGACACGGCCATCTACTACACCGGGTTAGTCCACGACCACATATCTCGCACTCTCCAGACCGAGGTCAACAAGCTTGGCGCTTGGTTTAGAAAGTGGAGAATCGAGGTCAATCCCGACAAAAGTCAGGCTGTTCTCTTCACCAAACAGCGTAGAAACCTCATCGCCCCCCGACCGCTCACCATGTTCGGCAAGCCTATCCCTTGTGAGAAGCGAGCCAAATACCTAGGCGTACCCTTGACCACCATCTCTCGTTCTCAGAGCACATCAAGCAGGTGCGTTCGCGTGCCGCTTTCGCTCTCGGTAGACTTCACTCCGTCCTAAATGCGCGCAGCAAATTGTCCCTTAACCTTTCGTATGCCGGAACGTACATCTACGCTCAAAATAAGTTGATGTTAGTCTGCCGGAGCGTACATCTAGCATTTTCCGCGGCACCCAGCGCTTTCGTTGCGCATTGTCATCCGGCATTTGAAAGGTTAAGGGCAAATTGCGTATTTACACAGCGTGCAACCGTCCCATCATGACTTATGCCTGTGCAGTCTTCGCACACGCTAAACCCCACCACATCCACAGGATGCAGTCCCTCCAAAACCGTTTCCTCCGAAAGGCAACGGGAGCCCCCTGGTTCGTCCGAAACGAGATCCTCCATCTCGATCTTAGAATCCCCACCATCAAGCAGTTCATGAAGCGCATCACGAAGCGCTTCTTCGACTCCGCCACCACCCACCGCAACCCTCTGGTTGTGCAGGCCGCCAGTTATAGGCCCTCCACCATTAGCTCTATTCGCCGTCCAAGGCATACCCTCTCCGACCCCGATGACCCCATTACCCTCCTCCAGGAAAGCAATAGGGCAACGAGTACAGTGCACAAAACACACCGACCTACGTTCCGACCTCGCCGCCGAGGTCCCTCGCGTAAACCCCGACGTAATTGTCCCCCCCGACCCTTGCTCGAAGAAGTGCCAGCCCGCGCCGCAGCTGAGCCTGTAGCTTTAAATTCCCCGATTAATAATAATAATATTAACCAGATCCAGCCTGTCCCATCTTGCTGTCCTCCCCCCAGCGACGCCCTAAGCCGAGGTCCGTACCCCACAGGGGGTGCCCTTAGCGTGCAGTCGCTTAGTACTATAAGAAATTCGCCCCTGGCTGGAGGCTTTGAGTTCGCTTAAGGCAGCCACAGGAAAGTCCGGTTAAGTAGTCACGACCTCTCAAGGTCAACTACGAGATGCCATACCAAAAAAAAAAAAATCTCGAGTCAGTACAACACGAAGCGCCGCATCGTTAGTACGTTACCGGCTCTTACAGATAATTTAAATATTTTGAGAATAATGCCGTCTTGTGTTTTAAGACATTGTAAAAATTGTTCCAAAAAAAAAATATGAAGATGGAGTATCTTTTCGTGTGTAAATATTGATTAATTACTTGTCTATTTGGATATTATTTTACGTGTTTATTGTTAAATGACATCTTGCGATAAAAAATGACCTTGACAAAGGTCATTCGGTGTTGTTAGTTTATATTGAAACATTTACCCCCTAAGTTAAGAAATACGAGAAAGTATGGGGTTAAGATACAGGAATATCGATTTACAAAAATATTTATTTCGATGATAGTGTTTTATTTAGCGCGTTTTTGGTTGGCATGTCTGTATGTATATAAATAAGCATGAATGTGTGTCCGTTTGTATGTGTCTTCGTAACTACTTAACTTTCGACGATTCGCCATATCATGGGTGACGTCACCATAAATGAGTGTCTCAAAACAAAAAAAATAACCCGAATGTATGTATTGTTTATTTCCACGATACGTTTGCGACATTTTTAAGGGTGTTGCTAATTTGACGTATAATAGTGTAAATAAAAAAATATGATTTTGGGGGCATATTATAAAATTCAAAAACAATCAAAAATCAAAAGTCATTTATTCAAACTAGAGCTGAGAATCAACACTTTTCGATCGTCAAAATTACATAAGACAGTCCCCTAAAAGGCCCACCCTTCACCACTTCCTAGTGCTTTAGCTGGGCAGAAGAAGTAGCCAACAAACTCCCCAGCAGCACAGCTGTCTGTTCAGTTAGACAAAAAAAAAATGGATGCTATACAACAGTATGCAAAACAATTTACACTATGTGCAACACAAAACATTACATTATTAGCCATATGTCAGCTAGCACACCACTATACCAACAAAAGAAAAGAAAAGAAAAACACCGAAAACTACTCTCAAGCAGAGATAAAAACGTAAACATAACTTAATACTCAAATAAAAACGTTACCTATAATAAGTGTACATTTTATTTATACACATATACTTACTGCATCCTCATCCCCCCTGGACGCATACTCACAATACATACACATGCACACGCGCTCGCGTCCTCACATACACACACCCTCACATACATTGTATATACAACACAAGCACAAGTTTATCATGTCCGAACATTGTTTCATCATTTTAAAACAACGTCTGTTTTGTAATCTGAGACCAATAAAATCCCAACAAGTGAGTACCTGTATTAAATTTATACATTCTGACTCAACGGCAGAGATTCACTTTATGTATAACAAAGTATGTATAACTCTTCTCGGCATTTTTCTGAGATAATAAATTATTTATATAATGTAATGAAAGGGTATTTTTTCACTATCCTGGCAACCGTAAACGCACACAGAGGTTCGTGTTCTTACAGTGTTGTCGAACTCAATTTTCAAACGTGCCTCACACTATATAATTGTTAATTGTTAATTGTTGTTGTTGTACGTAATCTGAGGAACTCATGAAAAAAAAAGTTGTTTGTAACTTTTACCATGGTACTAACTCTAAAATATGCAGAACCAAAAAAAAAACAGCTGTTCGATATATTTTGTCTGTGTTAGCATTGCAATATTGAATGGAACAACTGATTTTTTTTCGTATTTCAGTGTTGCTCTCATAGTAAAAGGTTTTTATTTCCATGAGTAATAATTATGTCCCTTGTTTAACCTAATATAATGTTCAATCTAATGATTAGGAAGAAGAGTTTTACCCTGAACCAGCTGCAGTTTTATGAATAAAGCAATTTCAATAAACAAAATTGGTTTATTGAACAGAATACGACCAACGACCGATAAGACCAATCATCCAGAAAAAAACAACAATCGACACATCCAGTCCAAGGCCAATAACTTTTCACTGAGCAACAATCCATAAATTGAGCGTAAGTTCTCGTAAGCCGTAACTACCATAAGTTTGGTCTCATAATCCGTTGAGGCCATACTTTAGCTTTATGGCCTAGTGGACGGGCGAGTAGCGAGTTACTGTAGGCGAGTAAGGTAATCCATTTTCCTTTGTGAATTTTGAAGAAAATAAATAGGTCCGAAAAGTGGCCTAAAGAATGGATTGGTTCATATTTGAAGTTATGAAATCTCTTCCCTCATCACCTATTTTAGCTGAATCTCTTCTCAAACAACACTTATCTAAGGACATTCCAAGTTTTGAATTCAAGCCCATTTTTATTGTCACTATTAAGAGGGCATTTAAAAGTCTTAACATAAAGAAAACTGAAGACTTATGGGGGATTTCCGTTAAGGTTCTTGGAGATATCATTGACACAATAGCCCCTGTCCTAACAGGCATATTTAATCAATGTTTAGACAGCGGTACGTTTCCTGATTTAATGAAACATAGTAAAGTAGTACCAATTTTCAAATCGGGTAGTAAGAGTGATCCCTCTAATTATAGACCTATATCTGTGCTACCAGCATTGAGTAAAATATATGAAAAAATCATGCTAGACCAGATGCTGTCACATTTCAATTCTAATGGGATTTTACATAGTCGCCAGTTTGGTTTCACGAAAGGTAGGTCGACGACTGACGCAGGAGTAAAACTCATCAGTCACATTTTGGAATCCTGGGAGAAATCCCAGGATGCCATTGGCATTTTCTGTGACCTCTCAAAAGCGTTTGACTGCGTTGACCACAATACACTGACCTGTAAATTACACCACTACGGAATTCGTGGACAAGCTGCTGATCTTGTTCTGTCCTATCTATCAAACAGGCAGCAAAAAGTAAACGTTAACGGGGCGACGTCCTCGGGGTCTCTAGTAAAGATGGGCGTGCCCCAAGGTTCAATTCTTGGCCCTTTCCTATTTCTAGTTTATATTAATGATCTTCCTTACATGATGGCAAACTTATCGGATATAATTCTATTCGCTGACGATATTTCTCTTATTTTTAAAATAGATAGAAAAACTCCGGATGTCTTACACGTCAATGATAGTCTGGATATTCTTTCGAAATGGTTCGCAGCTAATAATCTCTTACTTAATGCGAACAAAACAAAATGTATTAAGTTCTCACTACCAAATGTACCCCAAGTGGCTCTAAATTTAAAACTTGATGGCAAAAGACTAGATGCTATTACAGAAACTATATTTCTAGGAATTACTCTAGATTCAAAATTACAATGGGGAGCCCACATTAGAGCTCTTTCAGGTAGATTAAGTTCAGCTGCATATGCAGTAAGAAAAATTAGACAGTTGACTGATATAGCCACAGCTAGGTTAGTATACTTTGCTTATTTCCACAGTATTATGTCTTATGGCATTCTGCTGTGGGGATCGGCAGCTGATGTAGATTCAATTTTTATCTTACAAAAGAGGGCAATCCACGCAGTATATAGAATGGGTCCTCGTGAGTCCCTTAGAAACAAATTCAAAGAAATTAATGTACTTACTCTGCCTTCTCTTTATATCTTAGAAAGTATTTTGTATGTTCGCAAGAACTTATGTCTTTTCAAAACAAGAAGTGATTTCCATAATATAAATACACGTAGTAAACATGAAATTGTGATACCCAAATTTAGATTAACAAAAACAAGCAAATCATTTGTTACCAACAGTATCCGCTTTTATAACAAGTTGCCAAAGTCAGTTACAGAACTTAGCGATGGAAAGTTCAAAACCCACATCAAACGTGTCCTTATCAAAAACGCATATTACAAGATTAAAGACTACGTTGAAGACAAGGAAGTTTGGCAATAATTCCTTCTGCACATGTGGCTTCCCTGGTACACCAGAAACGGCATAACTATGGAAATATCTATTAACTGCTCCCAAATTACGATGTTTATTATTATTATTTTTTAGACATACATTTTTGACATTATATACCTACAATTTATATTTCAGACTTAATATTATTAATATTATTTTACATGGATTCTTGTGTACGTTGTGAATGTGAGAACGTTGTAGGCTTAATAGACTAGATCTTTTTTTCTTTAGACCGTTTCCTTTTCTCTTTTTTTTTGTTAAGTACTTTTCGACAGGCCTACACTGTTCTCCCATACCTAATTTGTGTAATTTGAAAACATTGTAAAAGCCAATTATTTTTAAAAGAGTAACCGTGGAGTTTCTTGCCGGCTCTTCTCCATAGGAAACGACCAATTGGAACCGTGCACCTAGCTTCTGACGTTTCATAAGTGCCCATGTAGGTTTATGTGAAATAAAAATATTTTGATTTTGATTTTTTATTTTGTGTTGAGGCACCTAATCAACCTATAATGTTCTCAGTGCTGGGCCACAGGCCTCCTCTCTGTGAGAGGGAGTGGGCCGTAATCCACCACGCGGGCCCAGTGCGGGTTTGGTAGATGTCACATGTTTTCTAATTTTTAGTTCTAGGACATGCCGGTTTCCTCACGATGTTTTCCTTCACCGTTTTGAGAGCAATGGTGATGAAATAATTTCCACAAAGTAAAGCGCCTGTCCGGGTTTGAACCTACGGCCGACACCTCGTAAATCTCAGCCGTTACCACAGGACCACCACTGCTCTCCATGTTGAGGTAATAATGGTAAATATTTATATGTGAAATAATGCTATTCAATCTCATCATGTGCTTTGGGGAGGCTTCATGGCCAGCAGTGGATGTATTATTTCTTCAATGATAATAATACTGTATCTGAATCTCGATCTCGTGGTAATATCTGGATAAAAAATATCCAATGTACTAACCCAGGTCATGGTCTACCTACGTGCCAAATTTCATCTAAATCTATTCAGCAGTCTTAGTGTGAAAGCGTAACAAACAAACAAACTCACTTTCGCATTTATAATATTAGGATTGTATGCTGCACCGGTCAACGTCATCACGTCAACTTGTTCTATTTTGTATGTGTTTTTTTTTTTCGTCATGTTTGCCGCAAATAAACGTATTTTTACGTTCTTCTTGAAACTACATGATTGGCAGAAGACAGTCTCCTCTATTCTTTTTTATTTTTAATAGTAGACAATTATATAATCTACATATTTTAAACTCCATCGACGGCATTAATTACATTCAAAATTAATATGTAGGTATCAACCCTGACATTTTCCTCAAGCACTCAAATGATTCCGCTTAAAACTCCATTTCAGAAACTTTGCAAACATATCTCAATCAACGCTTTAAGCATACGAAATCACAGTGCCCGGGTGTTTCAACAAATAAGTGCTTGAAGCGATTTATTCGAGCGATAAGAGCGCTAAGTGCTGCACGGTGCAAATATTTCGCGTCTAAGTCTTCCTTGCGTTAGTTAGCGCTTACTTACACTCGCTTACGCTGGAGTTTCGCGTGATGTATGCGATGGGGTAGTTCTAAAGATAAGATTAAAGCGAGGAATATTATTTTATTTCTGTTTTACGAAGAAACCACGTCTCCCAAAAACTTCAACTTCGTCTACATGCTTTTGACCTTGTTTTTTAATTCAAATTCACGTTTGGCCACCAAAGGTGATCCCCCATCCAACTTGCCTGTCGACGCCAATAACTGGCAATGAACCTGCTGGTATCAATTTGTATGGATTTCAGGCCAACGCGTCCACAGCTGGCATATCCGTTATTAGACTGTGCTGGTTATCAAAACCGTGTTTGGTTAAGTTTAAAGTTGTATCGACCTCCCAGAAGAATGATACAGGTTATATAAGAAAAATTATACAAGAAAAATTAGTCGCTATTCCTTCATCCTTTGCACCACCGTAGCGCACCTCCGTCAGTCTTAACTGGGTTGCTTACGATTTACGTACAACGTTACCCGAGTATCGTAGGCACTTATTAACATCTATTTTAGTTAAACGCGATCCTCACTTACCAAGCTTAGTTAATAGCCAAGTAATGATCGAGGTAAATTTGAACTGATACCAAGTTGATGTTGATGTGGGAACTAAATTCATGCTCGTTACCCTTTATGTAAGATATTTAATGATTGGCAACTTCACGTTAATTATGAAGTCATAGTTGTATATTAGTTCTCCTGGGAATCTTAACAACATCACAATATACCTACTGACAATGTCAGATGAGAACTATTATCACAGGTCATGATGTTATTTAGTCTTGTCAGGGAGTGAATGACAGCTTGACGGTTGACAGGGAAGAATGGAAGTAGAAAACGTGTTGCACCGACCACAAGTAACTTGACACAAGGGTAGGGACACTAGGGACATGACGATGATGATGAATGTAGCTATTTTAACCAATTTTCTCTTACCTCAGACCACAAAGAATTCCACACAGTCTTTTATAACTTGACCTGTAATGACAACATAAAATAAATTGAATCAAATAAACCGATTACCTGATAAATAAAATTCATAACTGGCAACAAACGAGACTGAACAAGAACAATGCCACTAAAGCTTATTACCTTTTATTAAAAAAAAAAACAACAGTTAAGTAGGTACTAGTAAAAAAAGACGGACGGATGGACGGACGTACCTTGCGGCACCAGCAACATATAATTTAATATGAAAACCACGGAGGGTATTACTAAGGGAACTGTGATTATAATAAGGTTATTATTACGGAAAATTGGTCTGTGGGTGTGTGTGTTCAAGATAATCGAGGATATGAATCAATTTTTGCCGACTGTAGTTTAAAGGAGTTATAAGCAGAAAGCAATAAAAAAGACTAAGGTTTTTTTTTATTTGAAATGGTATGCAACGAATTTGGGGTTTGTGAAATCAATGCAGTAATTGTTTTTAACACGGATGTCTAAGTTCAAGTTAAAAAGAAGAAAACTCATGGAAGGAAAACTAAAGTTGACGTAAGTTTCTTAATCAAGCAATTCTGGTAGGGAGACCACAAGATGGTTGGTAAAAACAAGAAGGGTAATGAACTTGCTATGGTACCTACTATTGCCAAAAGCGTAGCAGAGATCGTACCTTAATAACCATGGGTTTCGTTTTTTTCTGCCATGTTATTTGGCTGAAGCAATTATTTTTTTACCCAAAATAACATTAAAATTTAAAAGCATCTCCCGAACACCATGCACTGTCACCATCGCATACCGTTATCCAATTACGTAGACACAATAATCGATCCACGAACAAAGCGATGCAACGATTTCTTTTATCTGTCAATCAAAATCGATTGTTACGACCGATCGAAGCGGACACAAGTTTGTGTTTATCACTAAACTTACATTCTTCAACCTTATAGTCTTCAACTTAAGGATGGTAATTGAGTTGAGTGAGTGCACCTATAACTTAGTTTTTAAAGTAGTGACGTGATGTAGATTGATTGGCGGCAGATCGAGATAACTCAAGCTTGGATATGCGGCTACCGGTCAGATAGCGAGGCAAATAAAAGAGAAACATTTGTAGACAATGGTGATATTAATTCTGGATACGACAATCATACGGAGTAATAAATGTTCTAGAGTTATGGTTGTTGGGAGCCTGTGTGAGATGTGAAATGGCATGTGAGACAACAATGCTTTCATTCGTCACGATACATTTTTCAGCTGCTTTTTATACGTTATTTCGTGAATTTAATTTTACGATTGTTATCTCTTTCAGAATAGCGGCGACTACAATGTCAATCCAAAAATTGAAAGGTGATATTTTTACAGTAGCGTTGCAATAAAAATATGTAAAAAAAAATGTAAGGACAAGTTGCAAGTTTCGCCTGCGACGGAGGGACATAATTATTTATTGACTTAAAGATAACCTTGATCTACACCTAAACAAAGAGATCTGAGAGGGGATCCATAGAAAAATAATACCATTTTAAGGTACTACCAAACGCTTACATTGATTTAATCACTTCTAGTTTTGTATTCAAAAAACAATATTAAAACCATTAAATTATTTTAACGCTGCTCCACAAAGTTATCGCCTGCAGAATAACACAATATTTTAAAACCATCATTACTCTTCCAGATCAAATTACAGTAATATCGTTACTAAATCAATTACACCAATATGCCAGGGTAAAAAGAGGTAAGACAGAAGCTGTAAGGTCGATAAAACGCGCTCGTATATAACATTAATTACGATAGCATTAAAATGATGGCGGGTGATTCGTTAAATTTTATCCGGTAGCCGATTGGGTGTGGGTAGCGACAGCAAAAAAATTATAACATTGAGGACCATATTTTTGAAGAATTTTACAATATACAATTTTGGACAAAAAATAATTTTGTTGTTCTCATCTTAGATATTGTAAAAGATTTGTTATCAAAAGGAAAAAAACTAACTATAACTAAGTCAGAAGACGATAAAAATAGCAATTTTTGCGAAATTGGATTATTATATAATAATAATCTTTAGACATTTCTGCTGTTTTTCAATAAATCTATGAGACCTAAGATTTATATTCTTAATCACTACTTTGGTTAAATTCACAGTTTTTAATCCAACATTCGTGTTCTCATGACATTTTCCATCATTCCCTGGCATTACAATCTACTTTTATAGACCATAAACTATACAACGCCAATCCAAGTGCTGTTGCAATTTTCTCGCTCATATTTCACGCTTACAAGTCGTCAGGTTATTACTTGGTCATAAAACTACAGGTTAATTACACTATAATTACTTTAATACATTATGTGCAGAGGGATTACAACATGCCATGTTTGGCTCAGAGCTCATAACTCTTCGTCTAAGGTGTCATTAGAAAAATTTACTAAGTATGTGTTAGACCTCGCATAGTAGAGGGTTCAGTGGTTAGGATGAATATTTACGCATGCACAGTATTGACTTTACCGACAGCAAAAATAAGTTTGAAATTCATAGTATTTCTCGAATAAACAAAGACTATGAAAAGCAAAGGTTTTTTTTTGTTATTTCTTAAGAAAAAAAGATTGTTTCTCTTCCACTTCCACTTCAACTTGCCTTAAAAAAATGAATATCTGACAAATCTTTTGTGGGAAACTGGTATAATGCGTTAGAAAAACCTGTCACACATATTACCAGCAACCAAAGACAAACAAAATAAAGTTGTTAATGATGATTGTGGGTACCAGTCAAGTGTGAAAGTCACTTACAAACATCATAATCATTTTAATTATGAGATCCAACAATATCACACGCTTATATGCAATGAATTATTTTTTTCATCCCCCGGGGAGTGCCGCCCCTAATGTTTTTACTTCACCTTTGTTTAGCTGTGCACGGAATGCACCTGCTTTCCAATATTCATCGATATAGTGACAAAATTATTTAATAAGGATTCTGTTTTTGCCATTTGGCTACGGAACCCCAAGATAAGTGTACTTAAGTTCAGTCATACATTAGACAAAATTGGTTGATTGAATGTTAGAAGTCAGGAGTACCTAATCGTTAAATGATTACATGTTCCATAAACATTATAATCGGTTTCCTATTTATGGTCACCATAGCTCTGGCATTCTCCAGGTGACTGACAGCGTCCGCTACGCTTGAAAGCACTGGTAGGCTTGGTTCTGATGGCAATTAAATAAATGACATCAGTCTATCTTCAACTTTTTTATTAGAAACCTGGTAAAGAAAGTATGCACACGTAAATACAAAAAATATATAGACTAGAACTAAGCAACATTTATAACGTAGTAGCTGTACATAGGCCTACTGTATGTATTTACCCGGTTAGATTGTTAATTAAATTCTAGTTGCTCCTGCCATCTGTGACATTTTGTGTGAAGTATCGACATTTTTTAGGACGCCCAAATACGAATATTACTAGCCTCATATGCTCTCTGTATTTGTAATTATACCAAAAATATATGTTAAGCTCGTAAGCTTTCCGTAATTATTATAGCATTCATGACTCATGAGTACTCACGTAACATAAATATTTTATCTACAAAAAATAAATAAATCAAAATAATGGAATAAATTTCTAGAAAGCTACAGTAACAACAAACAATAATTATTCAATTATACTGAATTGAACTATCCTTTTTTTTTGTAAAATGACACATGATAATTATAAAATGAACTGTTTTGTCGTTGGTTCAAAGGTAAAAGTCACTAAGTGTTTGTAATGACATTTAAATATATTTTTCAGCATGAAAATAAAATCCATAACTGAAGGTTTTGATTTTTACCAAAAATGTCACTTAGTGAGTTTTACCCTTTAACCAACGTTGTAATGTAATTTTTTTTTTTTTTTTTTTTGTTTTGTAGTGCCTATACAGGGTGTATGTTTGACACTTATAATCTTATTCCAACCTCTGTACAAAATGTTTGCAATAAACTGATTTGATTTGATTTGATTTACAAAAAACGGGAGGAGGCATATACTCAGCAGTAGGTGGAACAATCCTGACAATGATGACGATACTGATGAAATAAAAATGATTACCTAACCTAACTGCAAAATGTGCAACATTTTTCCTAATCTCCCTTTATTTTATTTAATAACTAGTTGCAGCCCGTGGCTTCACCCGCGTGGCTTTTTCTAAAATAAAATAAGTTATATCTTATAAGATCAGCTATCTGATCTAGCATATGCCAGTGAAAGTCCCGTCAAAATTGGTTCAGTCGTTTTTGAGGTTAGCCGGAACAAACAAACAGACAGACAAAAAAATTTAATTGTTTTTTGTTGTTGTTGCTGTTATTTAGAAATTATAAACAGAAAATTTAGTTTTATTTTTTTGTACAGAATATAATAACGATCCATCTTTTCTGCTAACCTTCCACCCAAGTATATCAGCCGATCGACGCCGACCGCAACCGGTCGCCGACTGTCTAAATGATATACTTTTGACAGCACAGATACAGTTCTGATAACAATGACAGCGGCAATCCACTCACAATGCGCGCTGATAAAAACTAATGTATTGTCACTAATGAAACTAGCTAGATGAACATAGATTTAGATAGTTTTATGTTTGTATGGAGAAGGCTAGAGAAATGCTGGTAGATAGAGAAAGGATTTGGAATTGGATGATGAATTTATGAAGCAGGAATGGCGTTCCAGAGAAGACAAAAATTATCGAGTGCGGTGGACCTACTTCAATCAACTCAGCCTATAGCAGTCCACTGCTGGACATAGGCCTATCCCAGGCTACGCCACAACAGCCTGTCCTCCACCTTCCGCATCCAGTCTGTCCCAGCCACCTTTATATGGTCGTCGGTCCATCTAGCTGGTGGGCGTACCACACTACGCTTGCCCGCACGTGGTCTCCACTCCAGGACCCGTCTGCTCCACCGGCCATCAATCCTTCGACAAACATGGCTAGCCCCCTGCCAATTCAGCTTGCTTACTCTGCAGGCTATGTCGGTAACTCCGGTTTTCTTCCGGATAACATCATTTCTGATCTTATCCTTCAAAGAAACTCCGAGCATAGCCCGCTCCATAGCGCGCTGAGCGACTACAAATACCTACCTGCCTTTTGTTGACCTGCTTAGTTGTGGATAATTGGATAACAGACTTTGCCCAAAATTAAGGTAGGATTTGCTCGTTTGTGGGGCAAGCGGATTGAAGAAAGTTAGCTGGCACAAACTGATGGGAAAGATTTTACTGGCATTTGCGACTTTGGTGGTGATCATAGCTATTTAGGTACAGGATATTTTAGTTTTGTAAGGAAAAGTATATTGTGTTGAATTTTTCAGCAGTGGATGTCATCACAGAAGAGTATTTCAATAAGATGTGCAGTGTCCACTCTGCAAACTCATACTGCGTTTACATACATACAAAATCAAACATACTGCGTTTACCATAATATTTGTCAAACATGGTAATTCTGGCAATTTTTATAAGCCCTACTTATAAAAATTGCCAGAACTAAGCGCTAAAAGTAAGGGGTATTTTTCCGTCACTATCCCAATTACACCGAAAATGTCTTAGATATAACTTATTTAATGATTATTTTTACCATACAAGTACAAGCTTTATAGTAATTTAACCTTACAATCGTGTTCCGAACAATCATTTACAACTTAACATATCATACGCTGTCAAATTAAAAAGCAGCTGTGTCCTACATATAAATACAATACCAACATACATTAACCGCAAGATACTTACCTCATTGACCATATTTCTTGGTGTTAAGGGCTATTTTATAGATATCATAAGTTTGCCAGTTGCATAATATAAGTTTTAAGTGTATGGAACTAATATTATGAATTAATCAGTCATGTAATAGATGGAAGTAGTACGGGAAGTACTCAACGTCGACAGCTTCAAGTAAACTGCGTAATAATGTCGTTTTCCATACTGGGACCCGTAACCATCACCTCTTATAGCAGTATTATTTCAATATTACTTAGCGTGAGAAAGAGATGGAGCTATAAGTCCTGTACAGCTCCATCACTTTCCCACTGTGAAGTAATATTATAATAATACTGCTATAAGAGGTGATGGTTACCCCCTAGATCTAGTTACATAAAGTGAGGGAAATCAATTAATCAAATCAAAATATATTCTTTTACATAAACCTACATGGGCACTTATGAAACGTCAGAAGCACAGATCATATAAACACAGTGAAGCTAGGTGCACGGTTCCAATTGCTCGTTTCATACGGAGAAGAGCCGGCCAGAAACTTCACGGTTACTCTTTTTAAAATAATTGGCTTTTCGATTTTTTTTTATTACAGCTGTAAATAAGTATGGGAGGACAGTGTAGTTCTGTAAACAAGTACCAGGTACTTAACAAAAAATAAATTAACTACAAATCTACAGTCTATTAAGCCTTCAACGTTCTCACGTTCACAAAATATAAAAATAAAAAAATACTATATGTATAAAATATTATTAAAATAATAAAAATAAAAACCTATTTAAACTAAATGACATGATATACATACAGTAACCTTAGCTTTAATTAATTTTGTGGGCAGTAAACAGATCAAGATTTATAAGGCATTTTACAGTAGGTAATACCTTCTGCGAACGAGAAATTGAACTATAGGTTCACAGCTCAAACCAAAGTTAATGAAAAATCATCCCTTGATTTTTCACTTGAGAACTAACGACGAAGATAAAAGCCAAGAGCACTAAGAAAAACACTGGCAGTCATGGAGACTGCTGTCAGAAGTGTAAACTATCGCTCAACGCACCTAAAGCAGCTACTTCAATAAAATAATGATCATCTAAATTTAAACAATGCACAGTATAACTACACAAATTAAAGTTTTCGGTATTGTCATGTTTTCCACAAAATAATTTGTACTATAATTGTTTTCCTTAATCGTCCCCCTCATAATATTTACTTGCACTATTATCATCTATACTAATAACGCTTGTCATACCAACTTATAAGTCATAACTTTTAATTGCCATAAAATAAGTTTCCATTATAACATGTGCTATAATCATTAGTTTCTATATGTAACACATTACATAATCGATAGGTACTTGACTTAAGCAACATTTAATATAATTTAGAAACGTTTATTGTTTTGTACAAAAATAATGTCATTTAGGCATTTGGTCTCATTTATTGTCTCTTATTTGCCGTTATCAAATGATTGATTACAGCAAATAATCTTTAGACAATAAACAGTTAGTCAAAATCAAAACGGCTAGGTTAGGTTAGAACTGTGACCAGATTTCCTCTTTTGCAAAGCATAAACTTGTGAATAAAAAAATCTGTATCGTATAATCATATTTTATTCAATGTAATTCCAGTAATTTAACAAAATTATTTTCATGAAAAACAATATTATTTTTAATTTAAATTGGAGGCCAAAGCTCTCAAACATTCTTCTTCACTGTAATTCATTTTATGTTATGGAAAACGACATTATTGAAAATGAAAAATATAGCAAATAAAATGGATAAAAATTATTAAGACACTTGGTCGATTATGACCAATGTAATTAATGAAAATGATTTTATGTAATTTCACGATTATGGCAACTGTAGCGTTATTCCTAATGAAATTATAGCAAATACATGTATGGTATATACAATTATTTCATTTTAAATTATGGCAAACATTAGTAAACCAATGTTTTCACGTGGTCAATTTAACTTCACTTACTGTTACTACAGCATGTCGGCGCGGGCATGTCGGTGACCTGTTCCCATAATTTTTTCCCCTACCAAAAGTCGCTTAACGCGCTTAAAGAAGTTTTCACTTAAAAAAATACATGTTAGGATTTCTTATCACTAAACTAGCAGGGAATTGGAGATGATCGAATAATTTTATCATCAGTTCTTGCTTCTGCAGCGAAGCAAAAACGCAAGGCAGTGACTCTACGTGAGCACACTTCAAAACTTTCCTCTACAAATAACATTTTATACCCCGCTTTGTTCGAAAGATTTTAAATTGAATAAGAAATAAATCTTGTCAATGTTTTTTTATGGGATACAGTGACGGCGTCTCCATGTCGGCCGTCAGTCTCTCCATGGTTTATCTTAGTTTATTCGTCGGGGAATCACAAAAAATGTCACCATGACTAATAGATATATTATGCGTTTATATAATCAGGTACTGTGTTCTAATGAACTGGAAAATTGAGACTGGAGTTTGCTGCATAGCCAATGTTTGAAGAGTTATAGTATCATTGAGAAACTAATGGTATGGAAAGATGACGACCAGTTATGCCCAAGCGCAGGTATAAAAAACAAACTAGAACAGTAGATAAATGTCAGTGTTGACACCTTCCAGTAGGGTAATTGTGTCACACAGTAGCAATGGCTTTCATTTTGACAGTTCAACAACATTCATTGCCTTATTTCCGTTGCAGACATATTTTTCCAACATATGAAGCAATGGATTAGCGATATACTTCAAAATCATTCAAATTGTGTTTGATAGTATGTTACGAAGTTAGTATTGGACGAGCCCTATTATAAGGTTCTCAAGTCAAAAGTAATGTTTTTGTGTTAGATGAGGTTCAGTTGCTTAGACGTGAAAAGATAACTGACTGGCAGACAGACAGAGTTACTTTAGCATTTGTAATATTAGTATGGGTGGATAGTATGGATTGTTTTCCCAATGGTGTTTTAATTAAGTTAAAGGGTCAAGGTACCGATAATCATTATAATTGAGGAAGTGATGAACTGGTAATGAAACATGACACAACATAACATACCACTGTTATTATAATTATATAATTACTTAATATGGAATACGTAAAATGGCTATTAATATGGAAAACGGGAACGTAGATGGGGTAGTGATGGGCTACTGTGATGAATTTACGCAATTCACGTGGAAATAAAAATAAATTATGATAAGTGTTTGTTTAATTTTTTTTTTCTGTTTCTTATGTCGTGACTACCACAAGAGTGATTAGATGTTATCATAATATCTAACGTAGAATCTCATCTCACTCAATCTTTGCCTCACTGATTACTTCATATGATTTTATTCCGGGATCTAACGGAATAAAATCAAATGAAGTAGGTGATCTTAGCACACTGTTTTATCCTATTGATTCGATGCAATCTTTGGTAAACTTTACCCACCTTCTAGGGCAATCGCGAAAAGCGCGTATAAACATTTAAAGAGCACAAAGCCTAGGAGGATTCATTGACAGATCTAGTCAGGCGTACAGCAGAGAATGGTAATCAATATGAAACTCATCGAGCAAGCAACATCACTATAATGTATCAGTCTAATTAGCTGTTGATCTAATAAACTGATAAACTAATGAAGAGTCCCTAAGGTTCAATGCGGTGGTAAACCATTAACCTAATTACATGGTAATTGTATCACACATGAATAATTCTTTAGTTGCAAAAATAGCGTATTGGTGAAAGGACACAAGGGAAGAATTGGGGAAAATGGAGTAAGTAAATGCTATTTTATTGTTAAAGTTAATATGGTGTTTTAAGGATAAGGCATATGGGCTATTTCCTTGACTATACTAATTCATGTGGAACTACATATTTTTAAAGAGCCTCTATCATCATGTACTCATTAAAAGAAGATGGGTTTCCAATAATTCAAAAATCTTCTGAAAACCTATAAAGAAGTTTGTATGTTCGTTTCGTTTTTAGATATGTGCTTAACTGTATTTTTACCAAACTGTTGATATTCGATTTAGAATCGACTTGCATCGACTTTTCAAGATAATATGAGGACCCCTCATATGAGTAGGGTCTCTTGAGTAAGCATTGAGGGACACTCTGAATTGCTATAACTTTTATTTATTTTCGTTGTACAAATTTTTGAATCGTTTTTACGTTTTCCTTGCGTCTTAATAAGCCTTTATAACACAGTAATATTTTTTTTGACCCACGGTTATTCCTGTATGTGTTTAGGAATTTAATTAATTAAGGAAATGGCGGTATTTTAAACACATTTGGTAAATTACATGAAAAATAAACTCTCAAATTTTGTTCCAGTGAAGATAATGATGTGGTTATCGTTACTAACGTATATGGCGATATTTGTATTCGTAAAGCAAGAAGAAAACGGCAGAAACTGTTGGTAAAGGAGCTACTGTATGACTATGCAAACAATACAACGCTGCATGGTCTGCCGTACGTCACTAGGACAGGACTTACTCTCATTGAAAAGTAAGTAATGATAATACATTATAATGACATAATCCGCCGGTCTCTTGCCAGCATCAATGTGCCTGCTCTTCTTGAGCCGACCGGCATTGTCAGAGATGATGGCAAAAGACCTGATGGTGTGTCTGTGGTCCCGTGGAGTTTGGGACGGATGCTTGTGTGGGACGCTACCTGTGTAGACACACTGGCACCGTCCCACCTCCAACGGACTACTTGTAAAGCGGGTGCAGCGGCAGAAAATGCCGAAAATCTGAAAGTTATTAAATAGGCCTTGGCAGAGAGTACAACTTTGTACCCTTTGGCGTCGAGACCCTCGGTCCGTGGGGTCCCAGTGCGGATAAGTTATTTGCGGAAATCGCGAAACGTCTAGTTGATGTAACTGGTGACCGAAAAGCTGGCGGCTTTCTCGCGCAACGCATCAGCATTGCAATTCAGCGAGGAAATGCCGCCAGCATCCTCGGTACAATGCCCCGAGGGCCTTTTTTAAGCTTAACTTAGTTTTAATTTAATTTAGTTAATGTTAATAATCATCTTGTAATTTGGTTATGTAAATAAATATATAATAAATTATTCCAATCACATTCAGCATATATTGTTCCCACTGCTGGGACCAGGCCTCCTCTCTGTGAGAGGGAGCGGGCTGTAATGCACCACGCGGGCCCAGTGCGGGTTAGTGGATGTCACATGACTTCGAATTTTTGGTTCTAGGCCATACCGGTTTCCTTATCATATTTTCCTTCACCGTTTTGTGACCAGTGGTAATGAAATAAAATACACAAACTAATATCCAGTATGGTATCTGAACGAATAAGTTTTATTAAGCAATTAAAATATGGTATATTTTTATAAATATTATAATTTTTATAAATACACTAAATTGTTATTCCTTAAGGCGCTGACAAGACCCAATTGACCAAAATAGGCTTCGCTTAAGAAACAAAATTGCCAAATCTGTATGTGGTAGCGGGAAAAATATATGTTATTTTTGAACATATTTCCCAGAACTTGGTTGTTACCAAAACGCGTTTTGATAGCAAAATCTCGATACAAACTAACGTTAAACTAACCTCTTACTTTGAGTTCTAATCCAAAATATCTGTATCAAATATCAACATACGTTACGTATTTAATTAATAACAAGAACGTCTTATTTGAATGCAGAACTTGGTTGTTTTTTATTTTCGATTACTCAACTCAATTTTGACTAAATAGATAATTACTTCATATTTTGCAATAGATTACAAGCATTGTGTCACCGCGCTTCTCTTTCTTTTCTATGAACTTTGAAAGTGACCGCGGTTTAGGTGTTGTCAGCGTCTTAAGGCTGACGCAGATTTGGGCGTGGTCACCACATTGCAAAAATACTACATCACTTTCGTATATTTTCTATGAACCATCGCAAACGACAGGCTAGCCGCAACCCACTCTTCTGTATGAAAATGCGTTGCGCTGCGACCCGATGCGGCTGCAATGAGTGCTTAGCTATAAGACACGATATAATACTATCTTCCGATTTAGTAACATCTTTTTCTTTTACCTCTGAGTTTTCATTTGAAGGAGGTATTTTTCAGAATGATTAATATCAGTGACGTCACTTTGATCCTAATTTGTTTCTTTACTTTTCAGAATTTTCTGGCTGATAACTTTTATAGTTAGCGTGTCCATGTGCCTGTTCTTCATCAGTAAGGTGTGGTTCAAATGGCAGACCAGTCCAGTCATAGTTACTGTCAGTGAGCAGTTAGTTCCTGTCAATGAGGTAAGATGTCATAGCTTCATCATTTTGCAGAAATTCACTGCTGGACATGCCTGTGTTCAAGTATCCAAGCATTCAACCACTAGTCCTTTGCCTCCCATATCCTGCAGATTCTGCCAGCTTCACCAGGTTATTCTACTTCACTAAATGCGACCATCATGTCCATTGTACAATTCTAAGATGATAATTTCTGAAAAGAGACTTATGGAAACTTGCCAATTTGATAGAAGAAGAAATTCACATGGCAACATACTTATTTCGCAGGTACCATTTCCTTCAGTCACAATATGTCCGCAATCAAAATGTAAAGTGTCAGTCTACAACTTTACCAATGAAAAACTTATAGTAGATGCGTTCATGGAGCTTAAGAATGCCACAATTAACGACACGTAAGTTTTATTTACACGAAAGTTGCTTTTGATGTGTTATGGCCTATGGTCAAAACTACTTTGGAATGCGCAAAATTAGTCAAAACTCTTTTTGCAATTACTAAAATTTTATTAATTTATAAACCGTAGGTTTTTTGCCTTTTTTAAAACAACATTCTTTTTTTTTGTAGTGATTCTAGATAAAACTGGCTGGTTTTAACACGATTTTATTAGCTTGACTTGTATTTATGGTCTGGGATAAAGTTAATTCCTATTTTATAGGTATACAGTTGTAGTAAAATCACTTTGGCTGTGCTGTTTGTATCTGGCTGGTTTTGATACCACTAAATAGATGACATAAAAAAGAAAAATTAAAATTAAAAACGATTTCCCGCCATTTTACAATTGATTTTCCGTCGGCAAAAACGAGTCAATGTGATGTAAGCGATGAAACTCGATACATTAAGTTTTATTACAAAAAAGGTAAAATGCGCCACAAGCCGCAGAAAAAATTGTGGCGTTTATGGACTTAATCATAGAGTAGTATAATATACTAAATCTATGGAATTAACGCAGTGTCAGTAAGAGTAGCATAAAGTTGGTTTAAGCGTTTTCAGTCCGGGAATTTTGATGTCAAAGATGCAGCTCGCCCTATTACGGATAAAGGCGATACCATTTTTGAAGAAGTGGTGCAATATCCTATATCTAACTATATATAAGATTGGGTGCCACACGAGCTCACTGTAAGAAAACTGATGGATCGTGGACTCATTTGCGATTCTCTGAAACCATTAATTACAAACCTATTTTGAAAAGTTTGATCAGTGACGATGAAAAGTGCATTACCTACGACAAGAACGTGCGGAAAAGATCACGCTCAGAGGGCAGTTTAGCTCCACAGACGATATCGAAACCCAGGTTAACTCGCAATAAAATTATGACTCGCATTATGAGCTTTTACCGCCATGCAAAATCATTGATTCTGATATTTACTGCCAAAAGCTGTTCCAGGGTCACCAGTATATTGATATGAGGAATAGGGTGTAAAGTTCACCCATCCTCTATAGAAAAGACCAGACGGGTAACTGCCCGACGGTTTATGTCGGGTTGTTGTATATACATATGTATGCTAGTTGCACGGTTAACTCTGCTTACGCGAGGCAGGATTTGTGTGACGTCAGGTATTTTATGTGTAGTTCGCATGTGGCGTTGCCGCCACAGGGTCATATGATTCGTTTTAACGAGCCCAAAAGATTGGGCTTGGGAACGAGGGTCTGATGATGGGGCCAGAAGGTGGATAGTGGAATTCTTCAGTGGCTGCTAGTAAACCCCTCGAGTTTGGAGTCATAATAAATTAAGATTCGATCTGATGAATCTAATATATTGCACTAAGTGTCGAGGGTTTGATGATGGAGCCAGGAGGTGGATAGTGGAACTCTTCAGTGACTACTAGTAAACCGGTTAAGTCTTAACTTCGTTGACTTTAGACTTATTAACTAAATGACGAATATATGTACGAGTACTAGACTAAAAGTAAAAATATTTAGTTTAACTTTTTGGTTGTGTGTGCTTTTAAGTAATTTAAACAAAGCGCTCACCACTTTATGAAGTAATCATTGGATATAAAAGAAATGAGAAGCCGCGTAGGTACTTATATCGTAACAAATACAAGTCAAATTAATTATTTTATATTTTTTTAGTACTTAATAAAACCGTGTTTGTTTATTTTGTTTTTTAGTAGAAAACCTGTTTTAATCTGGTTTTAACCTAATAAGGGTTTTCACTGAAAAGAGTCAAAAGTAGTTTGACTGAAACATTATAATGATGTTGGGAGTAATTATCAGTAACGTACTCTACGTTACTGATTATTATAACTATATAATCTATGTTTACCCTGTATTTCGTTGTTACTTTTAAGAGTCTGCAATACCTCAAATTGCTTAGCACAATCCTTCGTTATATCGAAAATACTGCAGCATTAATGTTGAAATAAATATATGGTAAAGTTGAGGATTTATTAGGATTAGGATATGTTGTAGCGTTTTATTTATGTTTGTTAAGTATTTTTGTGGTGTACAATAATATATATATACCTAAATAAATAAATAAATTAATGCTAAGTACTATGTTCAACGAAAACTCGATTCCATAACATTTTCTCTACAGACAAAAAAAATCCTCCAAACCAAATAATAAACTGCTGGTATTGTTAAAATTCTTCAACTTAGATTATGAAACTATGCATAATAACTGAACTAAACATTAAACAGATACTATGCTTTTTTTTAATTAGTAAAATGAAATTACCTAAACTATCGGTGCCTTGGAGCCTATTTCCGCTGCCCTGTCTCGCTTGCTCGCGTGAGTGCGAGCAGTTGTGTGCGAGCGAGATAATGAGTGGGGTGAGCTGAGGTATTATGGACTCTTAAATCAGTCGTTGTTTTAAGTGAATAGATTTTCTGTTTCTTTTTTCAGAATGAGAGAAAGAATCGCTAAGTTTGACGGTATATCAGAAATCTGCAATCTCCCTCATGAACATAATTTAACTAAAATATATCCAAACGGTCACACTGATTCTTCTGTCGTCGAAAATATTCTGGAGGTATGATTTTTTTGTTTGGTATTTTAGTTAAAATACACAGCTAAATGGTGATTTGTTACTGTTTCTTTCTTTATTTGAGGTCCATTAGGTATGTACGGTAGGCCGCAAGTCAGTGGTAACAAAACCTACACATTACATTGAAACTCAGTACTGCTGCTTATATTATAGGTACCACTACAGTCGACCGCAGATCGTTCGTAACACTTTAAACTTGAGCTAGCCTAGCGTAGTTCGGAGTTTCAATAGAATGCGAGATCAGCTTGTACTGATTTTCTTAACACCGATGGTCCAACATCTACCGTAAAAGCCCATTTATAAGACCTAAGAAGTTTAAAAGATTTTGTTTTTGTATCTATTATTCTCTCAATAATACTCAGTAATAGTTCGGTCAAATGAACTAAAGTTCATTGTATCATCTTTTTTTAGGGTTTCGTAGTCAACCAGAAATCCGTCTGTCTGTCTGTCTGTCCGCGGCTCCGAGACTCTTGTAGAAAGCTGTAATTTGGCGTGGGTAGGTTCATACTAATCACGCCGACAAAATGGTACAATAAAATCTTGTAAAATAAAAATATAGGGTACCTCCCTTGCACGTAATGTGTAGATGATATTTTTTTTTTCTCGTCTATTTTATGGTGTGGTTATCAAAAATATTGCGGATCTGTGATAACCGTTTTTAGATTCAGCGATACGTTTGCAAAATATTAAGCTTTAAAGTGAAAATGTTTGGTATCGTCAAGTGTGCCCCTGGCTAAAAGGTTGTTTTTGGATATGTGAAAAAAATCAAGGAAAACTATGACAGCTGAGTAGGGTTTACGTTAACTTAATGAGTAATAGTCGACCAATTTACATTTGCAATTGGAGAATTTACCGTGACGTATCGATATACCTATGGGAGAAGATGTACCTATAGGAGAACACGTTTTTCAACTAAATATAATGTTAAGTTTGTTTTTTTGATAAATTTATCCTAACTACGGAACCCTTCATTGTGCGTGGTCTTACACGCACTTGGCCACTTTAGTTTTTTATTTGTTTTCAGGTTGCACCAAACTACACAGATATATTTGCATTGTGTAGAGTTCACAATCGAGATGTTAACTGTCGCAGATTGTTTGACATGACTTTAACCGGCGAAGGAATGTGTTTCAACATGAATTCACTTGCAGCTACAGAGATATTTAGAACAAGGAAGTAATTAATATTTTGGCCTTTATTTTATTTAAACCGAAAGACTTCTACTGCTGGATATGTCTTTCTTTATTTTAGTTCAATCGTAACTTTTCATGATAGTTGATAACTATGTAGTTTAATATAAAGTAGGTACGTAGAATAAATGCTGTAGAAATGCGTTCCTTGTAAAGTGTGTGTGGTGTAACTATGAATGACTGATTGAGGAATGATGTAATAAGACAACATTGTGGTTTTAATGAAAATATAGATAGTGGTTGGTCATGTTGAGAGGATGAATGAAAGGTGACTAACAAAAGACATTTACAAGGAAGATGTGAGTGGAAACGCCGGAAGGGGACGCCCTAGAAGGACATAAACTGAGCCTATTGATGATGTTCGTCAGGAAGGTCAGATGCGTAGTACCTACTCGCAACCGTCGTGCGTGTATGACCAGATGTATGAACGTAAACGAAGTAAAAGGAGTATGTAAGGACTGTCGATGGTGACGTCCTTTAGTCTCTGCCTACCACCATGGGAAAAGGCATGAGTTTATGTAGGGAGTAACTTTTGATTCCGTAAGGAAACAAATCAATAAAAATGTTACAATCTTCATAATTTCCTAGACATAAATGTAATTATTTTCTTCTTATTCCGTTTTCTTCCGGCAAGTCTTTTTTACTTTCTCTAAATGTATTTAGTACTACACGTCTATATTAAAACTTTGACTTTAAAATAAAAATGATAAAAAAACGAGCGACCCTTATAGTAATCGCATAGATATGTAACATCTAGCATCTCACCTTGGTAATAAGCAACTGAGCAGCGACAGAAATTAACCTCAAAATTTAAAAATGCTACTAATTCCATGCTATTAAAAAGTACTTACTTATTCCATGCTCAAGCTGCCTCTTCCTGTCTTCACACTTTCGTCCCTTTTCACGAAATCGCTTCCACAGAAAGCTAGAGGAAAGATATTACACATAAAAATCATTCGTTAATTTGACAGTTTGCAGAGAGATTATCAATACTTGTACACTAAAAAACCACGCAGAGGTTGGTCAGTGGAACACGGATACAATGCGTCTATAATTACTTCTGAAGACTTATATGAAGATTCCGATGTTTATCCAGCTCCTGGAGCGGTAAGTTTTGAATCCTCATCAAGTTTTGAGTCTACCGATTATGAAAGAAAACAATGGAGAAAAGTGAAAAGTTTTAGAAATAGAAGCAATTTATGAAGTCTTTAAACTTATTTTTTGAGAGACAGAACACAATTTTTACTTCTTTGAAATTAATTTGTTTCTGGCAGGTTCCAATCATTTACTAGCAAGAAATAAAAGATCAAAGCTATTGTATATTGATAATAATAATAATATTTTGAACTGTCAAAGTATGATAAAGGTAAAATTATTTAATGACTAACATCAGTATGTAAGTCATTAAATCACTTTACGTTCACTTTTAAAATAGTTACCGTGGAATTTCTTACCGGCTCTTCTCCATAGTATTCTCAGTTAGTTTTTCTTAATGACAATCTGGCAGTTAAGTTCTTTATGCGGCCTACCCAAATGTCCTTTCTTTGGTATTTGATTCGTCGAGTCATTGAGTTCCTTAAGTTCTGAGTTAAGTTTACATGGTTACTGAATAATGCGAGCACTAACTGAACAGGTCCACTCAAATCTGTATGCTCAAAATACCATTTCAGACACCAATCTACATGGTCCTCAAATTAATGATCAGACCAAGATCAGTCAGAGTCAGAGGTCACAGTCTCTTATAAAGACCAGACATAGGTCTTTAAAAGAGACTGTGACCCCTGACTTCGTTTCGGCGTTTCATCTCAGAATATTCAGATAAGAAACTCCAACCTCATCTAGTTTTTAAAATATGATTGACGTGTAAAAGTGTTTGCACAAACCTACTTACAGAAATAAACTCATTTATCATAAGAAACGACCAATTGGTACCGTGCACCTAGTGCTGCTCATGCAGGTTTATGTGAAATAAAATATATTGATTTTGATGTTACTTGGATTACATTTGATTATTTCAGGAAAATGGCGAAGCACCCGATGTCGAGGTTGTGTTGCAACATAATCTTCACGACCGTGACCATCTCTGTAATGGCCTCAATTCAGGTTTCAGAGTAAGATTCCTTTTCACACTCACAAAGTTTTGCAAAAAATAAAAAAAAATGGTTTTATATGTAAACATTTTTTTATTAAATCTATTCAAATTACTCTCCACTAGCCTCTACACAAAATTTCATGCGTCTGAACCAGTTTTTGAAACACTTTTTCCAGTCCGCCGCAGATGCCTCGTTTACAGCCTGTTCGAACGCTGACAGCGTATCTTCCGGTGACGAAAATTGTTTCTCTTTGAGCAGATTTTATTATTTTCGGGAATAAAAGTCACACGGCTCGCACCGTATGACTTTCTTTTATTCCCGAAAATATGTCAGGGCTGTAAGTAGGGTGACCCAGGACTTTGACCGTATTGCTGTCCAGGAAGTCCCTCGTTTTTAGCGCGGTGTGCGAAGGCGCGTTGTCGTGGTGGAGCAGTAGCCCGCAGAGCCCTGAGTTTGGTCGCTTGTTTCTCACAACAGACAAAACTTCTGCCAAGCATTTGGTAGTATACAATTCAGCGTTGATGCTTCTTTGGTTCCGTAAAGGAATTGACACCAAGCAGCCAGTCAAATTGAAAAAGCTCGCGATCAAAATCTTCCTCCAACTTCTAGATCGCTTCACTTTGGTATGCGTTGATTCTTTTTGAAACACCCAAACCGTCGACTGGCGCTTCGTTTCTGGATCGTATTGATAAATCCAAGACTCATCACCTGTAATGATGTCGTAAACACGCCGAGACGAGCCGGCTTCAAATTATTTGGTTTATCATATCATGGCACCATTCCACCTGGGCCTGCTTCTGAGCATCGGTGAGGTTGTGCGGCACCCAGCGTGAAACTACCCTCCTCACGCAAAGATGCACTTGTAGAATTTCATGAAGGCTTCCCGATCCAACCTGCAGTATGTACTGAATCTCTTGATACGTAACTTGCCTGTTGTCATGGATTAAATTTTTCACAGCTAGCACGTTTTCTTTCCGTAACAGCCGTCAAACGGCGCCTACTTCTTTCTTCATCCCCTAAAGTTAGTCAACCGCGCTTGAATTCGTTTTACCAACGATACACGGCTGCCTTAGAAGGGCCTTCATCCATGAATGCTATTTGAAGTCTATCGTACGATTCGTCTGGTTTCAGGCGACACTTGACATCGAAATCTTGAAATCGAAATGAAAAAATCATAGCGCGAAAATGTTCCCGGCGCAGATCCATTTTTTAATGATACACAATAATTTAAATTAGCTCGTAAATAATGTGGAGGGAAATTTTGAAATTGAAACGTACCTATGTTTACTTACAAATAATCATATTTTCAAAATAGATTATAATGACTGACGTGTGTGCTCTTAACAAACATTTCTCACTACCCCCTGTTACTTTACGATCCGCACGTCAAATCAGTTACGTTAAATAAACTTTCCTGTTTGCCAGTGCCGCAGTGTTCTTCTTTCGAATTAAGTCCAGTGAGTGAAATTGAGGTCAAAAAGTCTATTTGTGCTATCTTCTCTACTGCGGTTGGTAATGATAATATTTGCTCAAGAATGATTTCTCCTATCCTCCCCGCGTTACTTCCCGTCTTAACCCACATTTTTAATTTCTCCTTGTTTTCTTGTACTGTTCCTAAGGCCTGGAAACAAGCTCATATCATCCCCTTAACCAAAATTCATAAGCCGGTCTCACCCACTGATTTCCGTCCCATTTCTACCCTCCCATATCTCTCTAAAGTTCTTGAGCACATTGTTCATCAGCAACTTTCTGCCTTTCTATCTACAAATGACCTACTTAGTCCTCTTCAATCTGGCTTTCGACCTGGTCATAGCACAGTAACGGCTCTTTTCAAGGTTACGGATGACATCCGCTGGGCGATGGACCACAAATCTCTTACTTTACTTGTGCTTGTCGACTTTAGCAGTACGTATATGTATTTCGATATCCTTTTAGGGATCCTTAATTCTTTAAATTTCTCCTCATACTCTATTGGTTGGTTCGACTCCTATCTTAAAGGCCGCTCGCAGCGGGTTCGTCTCAACGAGTCGTCTTCTGATTGGTGCTCTCTTACCGCAGGTGTGCCTCAGGGTGGCGTTCTCTCTCCTCTTCTTTTTTCTATTTTCATTAACTCTGTCACCAGTGTCATCTCTTCCTACTTCCATCTCTATGCCGACGATCTGCAGCTTTACAATAATTTCTTAAGGGAAGATGCGGTAGCCGCCGTGTCTGCTATGAACAAGGACCTGGATTTGATTAGCGGGTGGTCGCGGTCCTTTGGACTGCAAATCAACCCTATGAAATCCCAAGCCATTTTTATCGGTGGCAGGTATATGCGGAACAGGCTCGATGTTGCGTCGCTGTCTCCACTCTGTTTGAATGGAGTTCAGATTGAATAAAACCTGTTAAAAACCTGGGGGTGATCATGGATTCCTACTTATCGTGGACTGCCCATGTTGCTCAAGTCAGTCGCAAAGTGCACTACACATTCCATTCGTTGAAATGTCTCCAGAGCTTCTTGCCCTTGAACACCAAAATCTCCCTTGCTCAAACTCTCATTCAGCCTATTATAGATTACGCCGATACCTGTTATTTGGATGCCACCGAAAAGCTTTTAAACAAACTTGAGCGTTTGCAAAATATCCGTATTCGTTCTTTAACCTTAAAAAGTATGATCACGTTTCTAATTTTCGCAAGATACTCAACTGGCTCCCTATTCGACTTCGCAGGAACTCTCGGAAATTGTGTCTGCTGTTTAACCTCCTTCACAATCCTAAAACGCTATCCCATTTGCGGGAGCGTTTTTCCTCCGCTCATCCTTCAGATGCGCCTTGCAGGTCGCATCTTAGAAACCTTCTTAAGTCTCCTCCCCACTCCACCGATTTCTACTCCTACTCCTTCACTGTTCACGCGGTCCGGTTGTGGAATTCACTTCCGCCGGACATTAGGAACTGCCAAACTATTGCAGTATTTAAAAGAAGAGTGAAAGAACACTATCTTTCCACTTCGACATAGTTGCGTATGTATTTATTGCTTTAAATTACGCTGTATTTTTTTTTAATATTCTAGTGATTTTTATTTTAGATGTATGTATGTATATATGTATGTATGTTAGTATATTCCCATATTATTTGTTTTGTAAAATGTTTCGATTTTATGTATTCTATTTTCTCTTCTTCTTCTTCTCTTACACACGGTGTCTACATCTCTTTATCTCCTTTCCTATCGCAGGTATGCTGGAAGAGATTTCTTTAGAAATAAGCATCACCTTTGTAGGGGGAAGTCTCCTAGTGGCGGACACTTAAGGTTTTTTAGAAATAAAATAAAAAATATTTTAAGGAATGTTTATTTATTTATGACTTACAATAGATAACTAAGTTAGAAATCAAATTAAACTAAAAAAAACACAACCTCTGCTTAAAAATAATTAACACCATTAATCAGACTTCGGTAACAAAAAATGTAATTTATAAAAGTGGCACCTAGTACCGGACGGATATTTGTGCCATACCAAAAGCACTGGACATCTCAGAATAGCTTGCATCGATCACATATGTAGCCATCTCCAGCCTCTGGGACGTCTGCACATGCTTCATGTGCCCACCCAAGACAGGATGAGCTCTGGATCCAGTCTTCCTCAGTGTCTTCTAAGCAAACCACGCAAATTGTTGTGTTTGTGTTAGATGTTTCAGTTAATGGTTCCACTTTATTTCCATATTTTTCTTTGGGCTCCACGTCTTTCGCTTCTTTTCCTTTGGGTTTAATTCCTTTGGTTTGCTTTCCTTTGCCTACAATTGCTGCTTTAAACTTAGATCCTAATTCCTTCTTTTTGTCTCTCATGTTCTTTTCATTTTCTTTTTCTTCTGCCACTTTTTTGTGCGGCGTTTCTTCTTCTCCTCGATTTAGCGCCTTTATTTTGTCATATACAGTGCTTTTAGGAATATTGTATCGCATTGCAGCTTGTCTTACACTCAGTTCTTTGGAAAAAAAATATCGATAGCAGTTTGTAAGCTTTCCACCGTTTGTAAGCCCACGATCCTTTCTTTTTCTTCTCTTCCATTTCAATGCTATTCATTCTTCTATGTTCTAAAACAAAATTTAACAATTAGAATAAATAACGTTAATTCTCACGAGAAATATCAATATGTTTACTGTCCGGTGCTAAGGGATGACTTAGTGTCCGGTACTAAGGGACAGATGATTTCGTACATTAGGTGGTACCTACACTATAATTAGTTAAAAAATCTAATAATATTCTATCAGTTTACGGGTAACAATTAAGTACTACTTTTATTTTTGAATACCATTAAAATGTAAATGCAGAAATGTGCCAGAATTACTTACATCGATTTTTACGTGACGCCGTGATTTTCCGCCAAAAGCAGCAAACGCCCGCTCCCGCCGTGGCCTTGCGCGTCACTCGCGAGCCACGGCGCGTGATCCTGTTGCTGTGTGCCCCCCGCGCCCCTTTCACTTGTACTTTGAATCGAACCGGTTTATACTTGCTTGAATAGTACGAGTGTCCGGCGGTAGGTGCCGTCCGGCGCTACGGGACTTCCCCTACGTATTTTTCTGTTTTGTTCTTCTTTTCTGTTTTTATATGTGTGTACATAAATGGTTAAATAAAATAAATAAATAAATAACTGGCCAGTCTCATACATAAAAACCATTTTCGCAATACTTTTTTCTCTCTCAAAAAAAGTCTTGAATTATTCACACATTCCACACATTCACATTCATTCTAATATGTAAATAATTCAAAACATTTCCATTATTTAAATAAAATACTGAAAAGTTTTGAAATATTACAATTCGTTATTATGTGTTGCGTTTTTTTTTTGTTAGAACGGGACGCAAGCTCGAAACGCGTCGTCTTCGCCAATACCAGAGACGTATAAAGCTTTGTGAATAAACATATATTTTTAGCAAACTGCTTAAAATCTCAGTAGGTAAGGTAAGAAAGTATGTAAGTGCGATTTCTGCTTGAATCAAACACAAACACACACACAAATTTATTAACACGCCGCAACAGGAACTGATGTTTGAACTACAGTAGAAATTGTTGTTTGTATTGAGTTTAATATTTTTTTTTGAGCAAATAAATAAAACCTAAGAAAAGTATTAAAAGTCGAATTCAACTACTGCTGAATTCGACTTTTAATACTTTTCTTAGGTTTATATCTTGTCTTTTATAAATTAAGTGCATATTCCCTATTATTCGCTATGTAAAATTTCTACATTTATATCTGTAATGTTTATGGTAATAAATAGTATTCAATTCTATTCTATTCTATTTTCACTTCCTCCGTTGTTTTTCTGTGAAAACAAAACTAATCAAAGTTAAAGCGCACATTAGCATCATCAGCCGAAAAAGGTCCACTGCATGACATAGGCCTTCCCTAGCGCCGCCGCGCCGCCACATTGACCGGTCCTGTTCTTCTCGCATCCAGCGGATTCCCGCGGCCTTCACCAGGTTATCGGTCCTCCTTCTGAAATCCCTTTTATTTTACGAGTCACCCAGTATGATCATTCATTTCAGGTATACATCCAGCATCCTACCGATCTGCCTCAGTCTTCGCTGTACTACTATGCTGTGCTGAACGATCAGGTTTCATCAATGGCGCTGAGTTTCGGCATACTCAATACTTCAGAGAGTTTAAGGGGCTATGACCCAGAAATGTAAGTTTTAGAAGAACGTCAATATTTAATTATTTTTACAAATTCGAAAATTAACATTCTCAAAAGCCGTTTATAATTCAGTTCCATGTAAAGTAATTTTTCTATGAGGATTGAGGATAACCTCATGAGGAAAGTTTCTATTATAAATGAGAAGGCCAAAAAAACGGTGGATGGACTGGGTGAAAGATGATATGGCTTAAAAAGGAATGCCTAATGAGATAATGACTAATAGAGAAGTATGGAAGAAGAAGAAATCCTGCGCCGACCCCAAATAAATTGGGATACATAATCAGCCTATAATGTTCCCACTGCTGGGACACAGCCCTCCTCTCTGTGAGAGGGAGTGGGCCGTAATCCACCACGCGGGCCCAGTGCGGGTTGGTAGATGTCACCTTTCAACTTACATGTCTTCGAATTTTTGCTTCTAGGACATGCCAATTTCCTCACAATGTTTTCCTTCACCGTTTTGAGAGCAGTGGTGATGAAATAATGTACACAAAGTAAAGCGCCTGTCTGGGTTCGAACCTACGATCTACAACTCGCGGCCGTTACCACTGCTCTCTAATAAATTGGGATAAGGCCAGAAAAATGATGTAATAATGATTTATCTTTTTTGGTTTGGTTTTAGACGTCAATGCTATTTCCCTGACGAGCGATACCTCAAGTATTTCAGCCTATACACGGCCAGCAACTGTAGGATTGAATGCCTGTCCAACATAACTTATGAACTCTGTGGGTGTGTTGCATTCCACATGCCACGTAAGTATTTTTATCTCATATCCCCGTGTCCTAATAATTATAACAGTCGTCGCGTGAATACGCGAATGTCGCATTCATTGCGCTCGACGAGCCTGAACGTATCATCGCGCTGACAACAGGCACCTTCCCATTTTCCGAACAAATGGGTGACACATGGTCACGATGACCGCGTATATTAGAACACGGCTTAAACAGCATGACTGGTTGAACCACGGACATACTGAAGGACATGATGATGTATCCTCACAAAACGAACGAATAAAATACGTATAAATTGTAAAAAAAAAGCCTTGCAATGGCATTGAATGAAGTGGGATAAGGCGGAAAGCGGAAGGAGGGGTTATGATCCATACTTCAAACTGGCATAAGATCAGCCAAAAATGCGAAGTCGACTGATGGATTTTATTGGACAATGAAATATTTTTAAAGTAAAGAAAAGTGAAACTTTTATTCCATTGCCTCAAAATTTTTCGTCCATCTATCGCATTACAGCCATCCGTGGAGTAGGGGTAAAGTGAAATGCGCTCGGCAGAGCAGCTAAGGCCAATATGGCGGAGCCCATGGCTCGCATCAGTTAACCGTGCAAGTGCTCGGCGGTATTTGTGCGTTTTGATCAGTCTATTGATGTAAATGTTGTTGTTCACTTGATCGTGATGGACAACAATACAGCTAGTGAGTCAAATAAACCGGTCAACGAGGAAAAAACCAAGAATAGTGCGAAAATATCCGACGAAAAAGTTTCACTTGCATCATGGTTTTATAAAACCACACAATGTTTTTTTACATTAGTATTTGTAACGATAATGTCAATAATTATGTCCAATTTCTTACAACTCAGCCTGTATAGTAATTTTTGCTGTTCTGGGACACGTAAAAAATTGTTATAACCTTTGATTCCTTAATTTTGTTTTAAGATGCAAGCAGTAAAAGAATTTGCACTGAGCAAAATGCGCCGTGTATGTCGAGAGCAAGAAGTAAGTTTGTAGAAAATATATTTGTATGGGACTTAAGACGCTGACAACACCTAAACCGCGGTCACTGTCAGATTATATAGAAAAGAAAGAGAAGCGCGATGACACAACGCTTGTAATGTATTGCAAAATATGAAGCAATTGTCTATTTACTCAAAATTGAGTTTAGTAATCGAAAAAAAAAAACAACCAAGTTCTGCATTCAAATAAGACGTCCCTGTTATTAATTAAATACGTAACATACTCGTATGTTGAGATGATTGATGATGATTTTTTTTCAAAACGTGTTTTGGTAACAACCAAATTCTGGGAAATATGTTGAAAATTAATATATATTTTTTCCGCTACCACAAACTATACAAATTTGGCAATTTTTTTTCTTAAGAGAAGCCTATTTTGGTCAATTGGGTCTTGTCAGCGCCTTAATCATAACTGGCGAAATGAGGGTATACTATAGATACACCTGCATTACCCTTTGGATATACAGGCGTAATGTTATGTTATTTTCTTCTCTTTTTATTTCTCCATTCTTCATTGAGCCAAAGAACATTTATTATATCTTCCAGGAAAAATGCTAGGCCAAGAATTGACTAAAGATAGTTTCAAATGCCATTGCTTACCAGCCTGTAACAGCATGGACTATGATGCTGAAATACTGAAGACCGAATATAATCTAAAGCGATTCATCAAAACCTATTATAAAGCTTACAATATTACTGATCCACGTTTCAAAGGGTAAGCATGTCGACAAACATACCAGTATTTAAAATAATTATAAATTATTTATATAAATTAGGACTAACCAAGGTTATTTATAGAAACTATAATGAATTGGGAATAAAAGTTCATTAGTTTTAAATGATGACGAGTCGGGAATTCTCGTATGGATTAATGATAACCAATCGGAACAGTAAAAGAAAGAAAGAAAGAAAAAGTATTTATTGGGACTCGCACAGGAGATCACACATTAAACTAAAAAACACTCATAGAAACATAAAAAAAAAAACAAAGTAAAATTAAAACAAAGTCGAGCATAACTTTACTCTCACAAGCCTGAAGTTTTTACAATGAAAAGTTAATGAAGATGTTGTCTACTAAGTCAGCAGATCATCATCAGTTTTCTATAGAAAGATGGCAACGTACATAGGACAATTAGTGTAATTAGGACATTTCTGTCTAAAATAAAGTCGAGACAAGCTCAGTCATAAACACATATTTCCATTTTTCTACCGAGTTTGAAAATAAACCAGTCTCTAAACCAAATAATTTTAATTCCATTGTCACCTCACCGAAAGTAACACAATTGCTATTGGTTCATCATATAATTAAGATAATCTTGCTAACATCCAGGAAAAGCAAGAATGCAAGGCTGTGTAGTAGATCGCAATCAGCGGTAAGACTACTGTCATTGTACGTTTAAACTTGGTTATTGGTTACACATTAAAGCATATTCTATTTCATTCCATTCTATTCTATTATGTTCTATCGTTTTCTATTATATTTGACTCTATTTTATTTTATCCAGGGTTAAATTCTCAAAGCTAGAGATGTACTTCAAAAGGCCCAGGTTCCTGTCAATGCGTCGTTCGGAACTGTTCGGTTTGATCGATTTCCTTGCCAACTGCGGGGGTCTCCTGGGCTTGTTCCTCGGATTTTCGTTCTTGAGCCTCGTCGAGATCTTCTACTTCCTCTCTTTAAGGTAACTGATATCAGATTTCTTTGGTAATCAAACAAAACTTTGAATTCATACAGAAATCTTAGATTTTCACATTGAAGCTTCAAATAGGAAGGATAGAGAGATGAATTCAAGGTAAAGTCGTATCCGAAAGAATTCAGATTTTTATAAATATAATCGGTCGCAAACAACGTTTGCCATACGTTTCGTCAAGATGCTTGCTTGCTTTGACACTGTAAGTATTGATGTGGTCTCTTCGAAACGTTTACTGCAACTTAAAAATACTCTGACTCCGTGAACTTCACGCTGATCCATGTGTAGGTACTGACAGCGATTAATAGGAGACAGTCTTGGCCACCACCATCTAACTGCACCATCCAACTGGTTATTATTTTTTTTGCTTCAGTGCTAGGTTGTATTATAGGGGACTTTTTCACCAGATGCCACTTTAATCTCATCAACACTAAAGTTCTGTTGGTAGATGGTGCCCAATAATTTGCTGTAAGATCAGAGCGCTCGACATGTATACGTCATTGAGGTGGTAGCGAGAACTTTAGCGAGCTTCTTGCGTAACACACATAAACTGACAATTGATCAGAATGGGTGTCATTTGACAAGTCCATTGCATTATATACGTTGTTGAGCAGATGAATTTTTCAAACCTATGAAGCAATGGATTAGCAATACATATACTTAAAAACTCTCGGATTGTGAATCAAACTGTGTTACGCAATTAGCGAGCAGACCTACTGTGTAGGGTGTAGTTCAGACTGTTCAGAATGTGCAGATTGAATTACTATATACTAACTGCTATTGTTTATTTCAGACTATGCTGTACACTAAAGAAGGATCTGGAAGAAGAAAAAGCTCAGCATGTACCTGGAAAAAAAATCCGTATAGATAAATACTAAGACGTATTCCTTATATTACTTTTACGTTTTCTAATATTACTTCAAAAATTTCGTACCAATATTTCAATAAATTGAGTAAGTTACCTGAAATATTGGTAAATGCATACTTCGATTTAATCCTTTCATTAAAATATTTTAATTATGAACACTCCACAAGAATTTCATAGTGTAAAATATACTTTAGGGATAACGCAGTTGCATCGGCAAATAAAATGATTGGCTTTCTATTTATTTCCGTATTTTATTCATATTAGCAGCTTTATATCCCTTGTTGTATATTGGTAAGTCTATTTAATCATCAATTTCCTCAGCATCGCGTAGTATGTCATCATTATCATCAGTCTGTAACAGTCTACTCCTGGTTATAGGTCTCTGCAACCGCACACCATTTTACTCGAGCATCTACTATTTACATCAAGTTGCTCCGTCCAGCGAAGATCGCCGCTCCACCCAACTTGAAAAAGATAGATAATTATTATCTACCAAGCCTTTTCCTACTTACGGCGGCTTCAAGTCTAACCGGATGTAGCTGAATATCAGTTTTTCACAAAGAGCGACTACCGTCCACAACCCAGTTACTGGGTAGGTATCACGATTCTTGGTAAGACTGTCAGACTTTCGGGCTTCTGACTACCCGTAACGACTGTGACTCTTGACTGCGGCATCGCCCGCCTGGAGGTCTGTAATTATCCCATAGAAACGTACGTCTACCTGTATGCCTTTTAGGCAAATCCGTTCAGCCGTTAAGGTGGGCAAAGATAACAGATATACAGACTTACTTTCGCATTTATCTATAATTCTACATAACTAATACTAATAATAAAGCTGAAGAGTTAGTTCGTTTGTTTGTTTATTTGCAAGTCGTTATTAGAAAAAATATTCTCGCATTGGATAGCCTAATTCTAATTCTTGAGCCCCCTAGGAGTCGAGCAAAAATAAAAAAAAGTCTGAAAGAAAGCTAAGCGAAAACGAAGTATTAGCGCGGGCGTTGCGATGCAATGCGGTGGGTCGGGTGTATAAGGGTGCGTTTCCACTGACGCGGAGCTGAGTGGAATGGAGCGAAGAAGAGCAGTGAGAAGTGGCAAGTGTTTCCATTGAAGCGGAGGAGCGATGGAGGGGAGCTGAGCTGAGCAGACCAAAGCTGCATTGAGCCGTATCTCTTGGAGAGATCATACGTCATGTTGTCGGTCGCCTACCCGCCGCGCTGCACCGTCCCGCTACCCTCCGTTTCGTGCCCCCCGCTCGGCACCACAGCCTACTCCATTCTGTCCGGCTCGGGGCCGCGTGTTCATATATTTCATATTTAGTTTCATATATTTTGAAATTCCGCTCAGCTCCGCTCCGCTCCACTTACGCTGTTACCACGAAGTGGAGATTTTGAGCTCTGTGATTGGCCAATTCACGGCCCGCTCCTCTACACTCCGCCCAGCTCCGCGTCAGTGGAAACGCATCCTAAGAAATTTCGCGGGCGGGATAATATTATAATTTATAATATAGTATGGAAGTATGGTTTATTATCAAATCAATACAACCAAATCAAATACGTTTATTTGTAGATACAAGTGTACAAGATAGGTGTTAGAAAATTTTTAATATGAGTCCTGTACTCCTGTCATAGAAAGCGATATGCTTCGTGAAGAGCTAGATAATGTTTAAACGTAAGATAACAAAAATTGCTCTTAAAATGTTTGAAAATCTTACTAATTCTCAAACTCAAGCGCGTTGTGCAACTGTACCAATATTAGCACAAACAGGACGTCGCGCGTCGGTTCGACTCCTGCGCGTCGGATCAAAGACGCGATTTATGCGCCGTCGGATTACTTCGATTTATAGCGCGCTAACGAACGCACGTGCCCCGACAACGATTATTAGTAGATCTCGAGATGTGCAATGAGATTAAAAGGTCGATTTAACTTTATTTTGCTATACATTTACAAAATGTTGCAAAATAAAGTTCATTCAGTCCATAAGGTGAGATTTTGTAAAAATCAGGCTCATTTTACAAAAAGACTTATCGCTATTCGCAGTGTATATGCGTGGTGAACAATATTCTGTCTTCTTCGCCATTTTGAAATAGATTTTGCCCTATATAGAAGTAATTATAGGCATTTAAAAAAAAATCTAAAGGTTTAACTCGAAGCTCTTATATTTTTCTACCTCATCTATTTTAGAGGGTTTGGTTTCCGCACTTAGTCCTTCAGGTGGACCATTGTGCGTGGTTTCAACCTCATCTTTTGGTTAAGTTGGTGTTAATCAGAATTATTCTTATCTATAAATCTCATATTATAACAGCTCTAGATATTAATATATTCTTGCTTCAAAGCAAGCAGCCGCGCCGATGGTCTGTCTTTTTAAGAGGTAGGTAATAAATTAGGCTGCCCATCGAAATAAGAACGAAAGAACTTTTACTTAAGCCCCACTATAACTCTTACAAAACAATAAACACGAACATTAACAAATATCCAAACATCTTGTCTTATTCGTAAAGCGAAACACTTGAAGATCAAAGACGGCGCGGGCGCAGGAAACGCGCAATCGTCTATCAGTGATACAGGGCGCCTTTCAGTGCTACTTGAGGTTAAGTGGGGCAAAAAATGACGTCATTGATTCTGTATTGTATCATGGAAAGATAGAAGACCGCCAGCGGCTTGACTGAAATATACGTTCCTATGAAGTGGGTAGAGCTTCACTGTGAAGACGTGGACTAGTACGTTAGAGATCGTCAGTTCGATACTTCCTTCACTATTGAAGCGAAGTATCGGTTTGTGAAATATATATTATTACCAAGCGTTACTTTGCGGAAATCCATGAAAGTAAAAATCTAGGTGACGCAAAAATATTTAGTTTTAATTTTACAAAACTAGATCCGAGCTTGGATGCAGAATACAGCACCTGCCCCCATCTCATTCCACGTGCAAAACTATGCGTACCGTAAAGTTGGTTGCAGTAACTATAAGTACTAGGGCACATCACAAAAAGTCGATCACATAATTAGCCTAAAATGTTCCCACTGGTGGGGCACTGGCGTCCTCTCTGTGAGAGGGAGTGGGCCGTTATCAACCACGCGGGCAAAAGCATTGTTTTAATTTGATAGCTAATAAAATGATAAGCAAAAATGCTCTGTATACCAGAGCATTTTTGCTTATCATTTTATTAGCTATCAAATTAAGACAATGCTTTTCAACAACTCTCATGTAGTGATGTAATAGTAGAACTCCTTGAGGTATTCCACGATTCCACAGGCATCGTGACTGGTTTAGTTTGGTTCAGAATCATAACATAACATCCTAACCCAGATGAATCCTAAAACATGATTATCTCAAACGGCGTCACAAGATGCAACCTACCGTACAATTAGCGGCCAATTCTGCCAATTCCCCTGCGGCTAAAGGATAATACAAGGGCACAATTTGGTGGCCATTACAACGTTTGTCGGGTTAATGGGTAATCAAAAAACAGCTCGTAAGTGGCCAGCTCTTTGTTCCGCTTCGCCATTGTAATTGGCTTAGGCTGGGTTACATGGTGCGTGGATACTATGCATTTTCCTAGAGATAAGTGCAGTTTTTCTTGGCATTTACGTAGCCTTTATCGCCGAGATCTGTCACCCAAAGCAACGCTTCTTAAGTTACTAAGCTCGTAGCCAAATTCTGGGCTGAATCTGTAGAGATTGCCATCGACACGCAAGAAGAAGAATATATCCCCAAATTTGTATTTGATTCCTTAAAAATACTAGGTAATTGATACTCACTAATCGACTTCGACATCTACCAACCCGCACTGGGCTCGCGTGGATTACGGCCCATTCTCTCTCACAGAGAGGACGCCAGTGTTCCAGCAGTGGGAACATTTTAGGCTGATTATGTGATCGACTTTTTGTGATGTGGCCTAGTATAATTGCCGGCATTTATCTTGAGCTCTGATCCTTAATTACTTTAAGCGATTTTGGACCTTACTCCTGAGACAATACGATGCGCACACAAACCCCCACCACTCCGCCGAGAGCTCAAGTTAAATGCCGGCAACTATACCTATAGTTACAACCAACTTTACGGTACAAATAGTCTTTAAAAAAGACCATATTATTAAATAAGATCAGTGACTAAAAAAGGGGGAACATCATTAAAATATCAAAAGGTTTTCTTTTGTAAACTAATCGCTGTCCACGTCTAAGATGCTGTGAGCAAGCGTGGTGACTAATGCTCGCGCTTCTCTGTATGAGAAGAGGTCTTTGCCCAGCAGTGGGTTAGTAAATATACTGGTATTATTATTTTTATTGCTGTCTTTAAGAAGTGTCTAGCCTTTACCAACCAAACCGTAGAAGCAAATGTCTAGTGTTAGAGAGAAAAAGATCCTCTTCTGAAATCTTGGAAAAAAAGACAAGATCGTTCAGTGCTCATTTTAGTCAGCCTTTTTTTTTGGGTGGGAAATCATCAAATAACTTCTCCTGCTCTGGGCGGAGCGGGAGGGTGTGTCAGACTATTACTGACTAAAACCCACCCGTATTCCTTCCGTTGCCTGTGTTGCCAGGGGCCTCGGTAACCCTTTAGTACCTTCCATTTTGGTCAAGGCACTCAAACATTCACTCAGCTCTGTATCTTGACAGAGCTGAATGGAAGTTTGAATGCCTTGAATAAATACTCCATGTAAACCAATCCTCACCAACGGTCTTACTTCGCTATATGATTAATTTTTTCTTCGACGTTTTTGCGTCAATGCTGTTAAAATTACTGATGATTCGGATCTCCAGCATTGTAAAGATGATTGATTACTGCCTCCTAGCCACCGGAGTAATGTGCCACCGTTGGATCAATGTCTTTGTTTGATCAGTGTTACATGTAGGTACTCGTAAATAAGTAAGTTTATGAAGCAACTCTTCGGGAGTGAGATGGTGTTGGGTTTAAATAATAGTTAGGATTTATTTTTTAGCATGAGATCTTGGGTTCGATTTCCGGGTCGGGCAGTGTTATTGGGTTTTTTATCTGGAATTTTTCAGTAGCAGCCAGGAGTCTAGATTTGTGCGCGGTTGATGACAATAGGCTCGCCCCCTATTATATGGGACTTAAACATAACCAGCGAAATGTGGGTATACACCTCTGCCGATCACTTTGGGGCAACAAGGCGTGATGATATGTATGAGTATTCATTTTTTAAGATTATCTTGTCTAAAATACTTTTGTGTTTGTAAAGCATTCGGTAATAAAGCAAAGAATATGCCTGAAATATATTGACTGGGTAGAAATAGAAGCTGGTGTAACAGATTGTCAGTTCAGCACGCTAATAGGGTATTTTACTTTATACGAGAAAAAATCTATAAATATATTATTGAGATAGTTTAGGCAAAAAGGAGTCGGAAAATGTTAGTTTTAGTTCATAAAATATCAAAATAAATTTAAAAATTCAATTCTACGTTTTCAGTTTTTATAATCTGTTTAAAAAAAACATGAAATAGTAGCCGCCATGTTATTACGTCATACGGCTGTGTAAAACTAAAACGAGTCAACTGTCAACTGATAGATAATAGATCAGCCCATTTGTTTACATAGCCTAGTCACGTACGATACGTCATGACTACAGAGCAACATGGCGTCCACTGCTTCCAGCGTTTTTGTCAAACTACGCGCGAAATTTGAAAATGTAAAATTTAAATGCATTTTTATGGCACTTTTCGATTGGTAAAAATTTTGAGATTTTTTTTTGGGCATATTAGCACTGGATTTAATTAAGTCACTTTTCAAATATGGGTGAAAGACCCTGTTGTGTAACACACTATCAATCGCAATCTGGATGTAAAGTATCACTACTCCATAGAAGATTAGACGTGATTAAAAACTTGCCTACTAAAATTACGTCAATCTACGTCAAGCGCTGATTAATTTGACAGGACTAAACTAAAATTTATCTTCTGTGCTTTTCTTAATGAAATAGAAAAAAAAGATGCACTAAACTTAAATTAAGTTTAGTTTGTGAACAAGGGGATCGGCACCAATGTTCTATCATATAGTTATTATTTAGTTGAAATCAAAAGCATGCTTACGTATTTTAAGGCGCAGATATATGATTTTAGTGACTTGTAAATCTGTTATTATAACGCATTTATATAAAGCAAGTAAGTTATGCAAATGTATGTTAAACTAGAACGCATACAGATCAATTCTATATGTGAAATATTTAAGTATTGTAGTAAAATACTTTATGAAGTAAATTCATAAAATAATGGTGCCGATTCCCTTGATCACAAACTAAACTAAATTTAAGTTCAGTGCTTCTTTTTCTTTCTATTTCGTTAAGAAAAGGACAGAAGATAAATTTTAGTTTAGACCTGTCAAATTAATCAGCGCTTGTCACTACTCCATACAAGTTTAGACGTGATTAAAAACTTCCCTACTAAAATTACGTCAATTTACGTCAAGCGCTGATTAATTTGACAGGACTAAACTAAAATTTATCTTCTGTCCTTTTCCTAATGAAATAGAAAGAAAAAGATGCACTGAACTTAAATTTAATTTAGTTTGTGAACAAGTGAATCGGCACCACTGTCTACCCAAGGCATAAAAACCGGCTAAGTGCATGCCGCCGGACCATGCACAATGAAGGGTTCTGAAAGTTGGAAAGTTGGGATGAATTTATCCCAAAAACAAACTTAACATTATATGTAGTTGAAAAAATGTTTTCCCATATATCGACATATTTTACAATCAATTTTCCAACTGCAAATTTATGTTGGTCGATTTTTACTCGTTAACTTGTAAAGTCCACTTAGCTGTGATAGTTTTTCTTTTAATTTCATTATATGTACTACTGCCATGATGTTTTTCACATAAAAAAACATTTAGCTGGCAGGGGGGCACACTTACCTCTAGCTTAATATTACGCAAGCGATTCCTTGGATCGAAAAGTGGTTTTCACAGACCCGCAATATTTTTGAACGGCCTATCCAACGATACCCCACACCATGGGGTAGACGAGAAAACAAAATATCATCCCCAAATTACGTGCAAGGGATACCTCCCTCCCTGAAAGATTTTTTTTTTCATGATTCAATTTTAGCACTTTGTCAGCGTGATTACTATGTATACTTACGCCAAATTACAGCTTTCTAGTACTAAGCGTCTCTGAGCTACAGCGGGGACAGACAGACAGACAGACGGACATGGCAAAACTATAAGAGTTCCTAGTTTACTACGGAATCCTCTAAACGACATAACTTTCAAACTACTTAAGATATTTTCATGTTTTTTTTTTGTATGAACAGACTATTTTATTATCTAAAATTATATCTCTGATATAAGCAAACATTCACATTTTCGTTACTAAAAATAATTATTCCCTATGAAACCGAACGACGGCGGGTCCGCGTCAGCGCGACGCACATTTGTATGGCCAAGGTCAACGGTGATTAGTTGACCCTTAACACTTCGTCCTATTTCTCAAACTATGTTACTGAGGTAATTAGTATTTGTGTACCAAACGCCCTAGTTCCAGGCACAAAAGTTGTTAAACCACACACAGCTCCTATTCACACGCTCCTTCAATCCAGGACATAGAAGGATCTATGCTTTGTTTCATTGGGCTATTGTATGTCTAATGTGTTTTTGTTTCTTCTGAAACTAGATATCTGAGCTGTCAATATGAAGGTGGCGAGATATTGGTCTTTTGTAGAAGGAGTGCAGAGATGACGTAAATAAAGTAGGCTATTATAGGAATTAAAGAATAACCTGGGACAGTTTTCTTTGTTTGAGTATGTGATGGATCTTTGTAGGTTTAGTCAGAGGCATCATTGAATTAACACTCAGAGCTTTTGACTTTTGTTTTATAGCAGAAATTTAGCAGCGTCATTACCGGTATCGAGTCAAAATCAAAATAAAAAAATCGAAAGTAATTTATTTAAACTAAGCTGAGAATCAGCACTTTTCGAACGTCTACATTACATAAGACCGCCCCTCAAAACGTCCGCCCTTCACCATTGTTACCCAGTAACTGGGTTGTGCAGGTTAGATAGGCTGTCGCTCCATGTAAAATATTGTTGAAATGAAATGAAATTGTTTATTCTGTAAATATGATATGAGAATCACTTTTACACATCATATTAAAAAATAACCTAGATGGAGTCGACATTTCCTATCTGAGTACCCCTGAGAAGAAATGGCGAAACAAACTCAAGGGTCAAAGTCTCTTTTAAAGTTCAGACATAATCGTGGTCAGATCATGTGAGGACCATGTAGATCCATGTCTGAAATGGTCTTTTGAGAAAAGAACCACGCAAATTTGAGTGGACCTGTCCAGTCAGTGCAAGCATTTGTCAGTAATCGTGTAGCTCAACTCTAAACTTAAGGAGCTCAACGACTCGACGAACATACCAAGGAAAGGACAATTGGGTTGGCCGCATAAAGTACTCAAAATGCCAGATCATCATTAAAACTAAGAGAAAAAAAAAACAACAAGAAATAAATAAAAATGACCCACATAGTGCTCACATTCACAATAATTAAAGTAATATAATACTTTTCAAGGTACATAAATATTCACTTAATTTTGCTTATAATATTCATCAATGTTATTCAGCTGCATCCGGTTAGACAGGAAGCCGACCCCAGTATAGTTGGGAAAAGGTTAGGCAGGCTTTAGTTATTATTACTAGGTATACATATTTTCCAAAGGAAATCCTTCAAACTTCAGGGAAGCCCGCGAAATTTCGACAAATATTTATTTATAGAATCTTAATCATAAAAATCATCAACACAACTTTCTAAGTTCATATTACCCTATTGAATGAAATCATGACATTTGAGGCCAATTCTCACTTAAGAGGCCGACAACACCTAAAGCGCGGTCTCTGTCGGACTGCATAGAAAAAAAAGAGAAGCGCGATGACACAACGCTTTTAATTTATTGCAAATATGAAGCAATTATCGATTTACAAAAAAGCTATAGATTGTATAAAAAAAGTAAAACACTATTATGCTAATATGTTTCTTGTAGAATAATCTGACAAAAAATCAGAATGATTGCATGTATTTTAGTATGGTTTTTAATCGTTAAAAGAAATTTTTAGAGGTATCTTCGTGATTTTTTTCTATCGTATCAAATTAGCTATATTATATTTTCAACACATTATCTACCTAGCATTTATCCTTAAGAATATCATAGGTATATTTTTCTGATTTTGTTTACTGCAGCGAATCATATACTTTAAGGCATTATAAAACGTATAAAAGTTGCGTTTAGGTCCTGTAGTCCCCTTAATGAGTCGTGTTGCTAATGATTATAATTCTGTGAAGTCATATTTGTTACTCAATCATATTTAAATCAACATACAATCAGACACTGACCTGAAAATTATACCCATTTACCAACCAATTATACCCAATTATTACCTATTCTATTTATAATATATTATGTTATCTTTAATATGTTTCGTTATTTTTATTTCCACTCAGAGCACCTGCTATCTTATCTCTTCACCACCCTTGGTTGACTGGTAGAGAATGCCTAAGGCATTAAGTCCACCTTTGTACTTAATTGTGTGCGAGAAGTTTAAATAAGTAAATAAATAAAATTGCAAAACACGTAAAACAGTTTGAATTTCACGGGCTAGCTTAGTGCGTCTCCCAACCCTTTGACCGCCACATCAAAATAGCAAAAACGTGCGCTCGACGCCAACCTTCGAATTATTCTTTAAAATCTGTCATGTAGTCATGGCCGTGGCGTGCTGGGCACATTTTGGTTTGTCATCTATATATGACTGTGGCGGTCAAAAGGTTAAGAACGTACGTAAATAATAAAAATATAAACTTGCAGACATTATTATATGGCATGTATTTAATCAAACCTCACATAATTCCCATTTTGGTTTCCTTGAAATATTATTGAACACTAAATTGTAATGATTGCGTCTCATTTTTATGAACCTGAAATTATTCTTATTTTGGAGTCATAAAAATACTAAATAGCCAAGTAAAGTTCGACCAACTTGGATGTATCGGTTGGTCACAGATCCAACCTAACCTAACCCATCGGGTCGGAGTGCCCTGGCTTAGTTAGCTGCGACCAAATGTGAGAAAAGCCCAGAAAGTTAAAAAGAGGCTCAATTAATTTAAAAAAAGTGTGCATCATTAGAAGCGCAACTACCTGGATATAATTGTCCATCAGAGCGCCATATTAGAGCCCCGGAAGATTATTACATCGACAGAATTTCAACTGTCAAACACACCGTGGAGTGTTGACACTGCGGCAGTCACTTGAACAAGTCAACTCGACCGCTCGACGGTAGCGAGTGTTTTGTTTACTCTGCTGTGCTAACAGTAATGTTAAGAGCAAGTGAATAATTGTGTGCTATTGTTGGGACAGATTAGAGACGGGATATCGAAGACAGGATGTTAGTGACGTCGATAATATTTTTTTTAATATTAGTAATAATTTTTCAGTTTTACGCCATAGTTTCTAGTATTTTTTGGTTTATAAAGAATGCTCTTTCATATTGTACGACTTACAGTTAATTTAATTTTATGAATTAATAGAAATATTTTAGTAGGTAAATCACAACGGTACAGGGGGGTAACCATCACCTCTTATAGCAGTATTATTATAATATTACTTCCAGTGGGAAAGTGATAGAGCTATACAGGACTTATAGTTCTGTCTCTTTTTCACGCTGAAGTAATATTGAAGTAATACTGCTATCAGAGGTGATGGTTACCCCCCTGGTACTGTAACAATGTTTCTTATTTAAAGTTAAGTTTCCAAATCAGTAAATAACGACAAAGCTCTACTGAATTTTCTAACTCATTCTATCTCTTGCCGCAATATCATTTAAATAGATACCTAAGTAGACAGTACATTTCATTATTGTAAACCAAAAATAACCATAAAACAAGACAAAAATTTCGATAAAAACCTACATTCTTGTATGTATAATACCCCACCTCTAAGCCATAACGAACACAAACACTCTATAGTGAGCACAGTTTTGTATGATCGATGATCGGAACGAGACTCGCGTCAGTTAATCGTGTTTACACACTCAACACTCGATATTGACATTTTAAAAATCCGCGGGTGGTCAGCTACTGTTTGCTTTTTACCTATGATTTGAACGCTCCTTCAAAATTAAACGTATTTATTTAAGACAGTCAATTTAATTTGAGCTCTATAGAGTTTAGATACAGTTGATTTTTGTTGCAAAGATTTTCTTAGAACAAAGACCTCTTAAGTCACGCGTGGGCTTATTTGGTAAAACAATAACTTTTGTAAATACTTAGAAATAATATTGAGTCTTGTAAGTATAATTAAGAAACCACAGAATGCTTTCAAGTTAAACTGTAAACAAATGTTTTGCAGACACTGAAAGGAGTATTAAATGCTACTTGTCGTAAATTACGTTTATTTACAGCATTTTAAAATGTGTTTTAACGTTAAACGACTTAATTACGGCTCTAAAAATAATTCTAAACATCCGTTTGGTATTAAAACATGGTTTGCTGGTAGGGTGACTAATTGCACGACGCTTTTAGAAACTGTCCCATTAATAACGCTAGCTGATGACGATGATAAAATTGTTTTACGGGCCTAGTGTAGATAAGTTGCTTTTAAATTAGTGTAATTACTTTATTGTGCATTTAAATTAAGACGCTGACAACACCTAAACCACGGTCACTGTCAGATTTCATAGAAAAGAAAGAGAAGCGCGATGACAGAACGCTTGTAATTTATTGCGAAGTATGAAGCAATTATCTATTTACTCAAAATTGAGTTGAGTAATCGAAAATAAAAAACAACCAAGTTCTGCATTCCAATAAGACGTTCTTGTTATTAATTAAAATACGTAATAACGTAACGTACGTTGATATTTAATACAGATATTTTGGTTTGGAACTCAAGGTAAGAGGTTACTTTAACGCTAGTTTGTATCGAGATTCTTTTCCAAAACGTGTTTTAGTAACAACCAAGTTCTTAGAAATATGTTCAAAATTAACATATATTTTTTCTGCTATCACAAACTATACAGATTTAGCAATTTTTTTTTCTTAAGACAATCCTATTTTGGTCGTTTGCCTCTTGTCAGCGCCTTAAATTAGTGTAATTACTTTATTGTGCATTTAAATTAAAGCATATTGAAATGTTCTTAGGAAAAAAATTGACTGCCTCATTGCTCTAGTGGTCGCAAGCGCTACTGCCGAGCATGGGGTCCTGGATTCCCGGGTCGTTTCATAGGCGTTCGTTTGGGCAAAATGGTATAGGGTTTTTCTATCACGAATTTCTCAGTAGTAGCCTGGAGTCTAGATTTGTTCCCGGTTGATGGCAATAGGCTCGCCCCCTACATGGGAATTAAACATAACTGGCGAAATGTAGGTGTACTACAGGTACACCTCTGCCCAACCCTTCGGGGAAACAAGGCGTGATGTTATGTATGTAGGAAAGAAACGTAAGTATTATTCAAGGTTGTTTTTTATATCGATGCTAAAACTTTAACCATAGTATTCAATGATTCATGATGTTTGATTTTTAATGGATAAAAACTTAATTTATATAACCTATTACGTTTTTCCAGCTGTATACAAGGTTGTCCTGTTAATCATGTTAATATAATTACAGTTAAAAACTTTAAGCTCTGACACTTTTGCACGATTGTAATTATTAAAATATACGGGTTAAGTATGATAATTATACTTCCCCAAATATACTTACGTAAAAAAGCCTGTAACGCAAATGAAAACTTATGAATTTTTGAGTTTATTGAGGCATGAATAACCAAGACACAGTGAACAGTTCGGAACAGTAGGGTAAAAAAAGGTGTAATGACATGTTTGACGTGTGATATGATTAATGTACAGGAAATAATAAGAAACCACTATAATTATACGTAATTGTATGTTCAATAAAGCTCGCTTTTTCGCTTGTTGACTGTCAAGAATTATTTATCGTGTTTAATATGCATGAGAGGTTATGAATGGTCGCAGTAAAAAAGGATGAAGGTCGATGAATTAATTTTATTTTTGTATTTTTTATAGTTTTTGGTATAATTATTATAAAACAGTGTGTAATTAGATTCTTTATACAGGTAGCCTTTAATTTACTTGAACATGTAATGTGAACCTGAGCATGTTTTACGCTTGTTTACAGTAGTGAATAACATTATGTAGATTAAGACAGTTTATACTAAATCAAAACTTTAGTATTAAATTAAAGATGGTACATATTCTGTCATCCATCAGTGTACAGGGTTATTTAAATTACATAATCAGCCTATAATGTTCCCACTGCACAGGCCTCCTCTCTGTGAGAATGAGTGGGCCGTAAACCTCCATGCGGGCCCAGTGCGGGTTGGTAGATGTCACATGTCTTCGAATTTTTGATTCTAGGACATGCCGGTTTCCTCACGATGTTTTCCTTCACCGTTTTGAGAGCAATGGTGATGAAATCATTTACACAAAGTAAAGTGCGTGTCGGGGTTTGAACGTACGACATACTAGTGCACCCAAGGACAACCCCCGGGTGATGTAGGACTATCGCAGGGAAAGGAAACAAATATATTGAAATATGTGTTTGAATGGCTAAAGTAGACTGGTTACCTAGAACTATAAAAGGACGATGGCCCCTGTCTGATCAATGTTTGATTATGTGACACAGAAAAAATAGCTGGGGGTGACTTGCACACTCCCCGGAAACTGTCGCTAGCACATAGTGACGTATCGACAAGGGGCAACATATCGTGAAGTGCTTGAGGAGTGGAGAGGTATTCCACGGCCATCAAAACAATCCCAGAGCCCGGAAGATGGTCAAGCCTACCAGCTTACTTTCTTCCTCCGAGCATGTTTACTTTCAGCTGGCCAATAAAGGCAAGTATATTATTATTATAATTATATCAATAACTATCACGTTTGTAAAGTTAACACAACAAAAAACTGAATTTTTAAATTATTTTTTATTTTGTTATTTTTATATTGGCTAGCTAAACTCCGCAACCACGGCCCAAAAAAATTGTGGGGTCATCGACCGCACTTATTTTTATTTACTTTTTATTTTTCGATGAACAAGCAATTTTTTTTTCATTCTTTTTTCTAATGCGCGGCTGCGGAGTTTAGCTTGCCAATATAAAAATAACCATGTATAATGAAACATGGCTACCGCAAAGAATGGTAATCATATTTAATTCAGTATATTACTGCAACCCTAATGACTTAATAACATAAAGGCCATTCTTTTTATTACCCTTATGTTGAAGAATAATTTACTCATCAAAGCTGTTAACTAATTTAAACATTTATAATATTTTTTAAATGTCGAAAGTAGTTTGTTAAAGTAAAAAAACTAGCTGTGTCCTACGGTTTCACCCGCATAACTCTCGATCTCATGGGAATATTGGGATAAAAAGTATCCTATGTCCTAAATCCAGGTCATGATCTACCTATGTGCCAAATTTCATCCAAATCCGTTCAGCCGTGTTAGCGTGAAAGCGTAACAAACAAACCACCAAATAAACTCACTTTCGCATTTATAATATTAGGATACTCTTCAGCCTCGTTTTGTGGAAGCTTGAAGCTTCTGCAGGCTTAGCATGACACTCTCTATTTCTTCGAAGAATAGACACGGCTCTTTCCATACAAAGTGACATTTCGTTTCTCCTTTTTTGACATCCCACCGGGATAAAACTATCCTATGTTCTAATCCAGGTCATGGTCTCCCATGTCCCAGATTTCACCCAAATCCGTTCAGCCGTTTTATCGTGAAAGCGTAACAAACAAATAAACAAACAAACTTACTTTCGCATTTATAATATTAGTTAGTTTATCAATATCATCCACATTTAGCCCTGCTGGGGAGTTTGTTGGCCACTTTTTCTTCCCAGCTAAAGCACTAGGAAGTGATGAAGGGTGGACGTTTTGGGGGACTGCCTTATGTAATTTGGACGTCCGAAAAGTTCTGATCCTCAGCTTAATTTAAATAAATGACTTTTGATTTTACCGTTTTATCGTAAAAAAAGCGTAACAAACAAAAAAACTCACTTTTGCATTTATAATATAAAATATAATTTAAATAAATAAAATGAGGACCAAAAAAAAACATTTTCCTCTAAATCGATTAAGCATCATTGCCGGGTCCTCATCTTATTCTGTAAGATCAATTAAAATCTCAAAAACTCTCAAAGATAACACTTACAAAAGAGCTTTCAAAAGATAAGTTCGAGTCTCATAATTAAAAAGGCTCTCAAAAGCCGGTCGCTATCTTAAAATTCTAAAATTTAAGTAACAGTTTTATCGAAATGTCGACACATGCTTCAACGGCGGCGCTTTGTCGATACCGATAAGAATTTTAATCGATAAAAAATTATGTCGACCACATTATTTTGGGAATTAACTACTGGCGTTTGCGTTTTTATGTGCATAACGGATTTTTAAGTGTTAAATGTTATTATTTGCATGTATTTTTGGAGCTGTGTATTTCCTTTTATTGCTCTGTAATTAAATTTTTATAACGCCTTTTAAACACTCAGCTGTCTGTTAATTAAGCCGCCGTAAACCTCAATTATACTCCTACCTAAAGGCAATTAACCCTAACGTGTGATCGCGTTCCAGGAAGAACAAAATAGTTAACCTACGAGTAAGATTAATTTTTGACAGTACAGTTTACCAAACAAACCAAAAGTGGTAACAATTCGACACTGACAGCGCTTTTGTGTCGTAGCTCACATTTTTTTATTATTGTTTAGGAATAAGTCTATTTGATATTAATACTTATGTGCACAATAAACACATTTTCTTTTTTTTTCTCTTTCTTTCACTAAGGGCGCTGTTTTCGTAGTGAACTGATATCGCACTGATGTGCGGCCGACTGTACTTACGTAAATACGGATTTTAAAACATACGTAGTACGAAATTGGTATTTTTGAATTAATAAAATTAATAAAAGCTAAGGTTATTTGTCTGCTGTTTTGTTATTTTTTAGGTAAATGAAGTATTATGGTGTGTGGTATACGAAAAGGTAAGTAGGTATCTACAACTTTTTAGTAATATGTCGTTTATGAACGAAAGGGTTACATTTCAGAGCTCTAGGCTATAAAGAAAATAGCTTAACGTCAATACCAATAACCCTAACATTTACGGGCCAGGTTGCAAGCCTATTGCCTACAGGAATCATTTAACATGCTATATCCTTCAGCGGAGTGGCTAAATTACATCACAATGTCAGTAAGTACAGAAGGTGAACTTTTTAAATTTAGATGGAACTAGAAAGTAAAAGATTGACAGAATTTTTCAGTAGAAACGTACGCGTCACGCGTGCCTGTAGCCTCCTGCATCAATTTTACACATACCGTCAGACGGATAAGTACTTACAGCGATTTGGCTTTTTTCTTTTAATCGACATTAAAAGGTTAATAAGAGACATGACAGCGTACACGAGTAGATGCAGCAATGAATTAACATGAACAATCTTATGGTCAAACGAGATGATAATCATGACCAAACGAGATGAAAAACATGGCCAAACGAGATGAAAATCATGGTCAAACGAGATAGTAATCATGACCAAACGAGATGATAATCATGGCCAAACTAGATGATAATCATGACCAAACGAGATGATAATCATGGCCAAACGAGATGATAATCATGACCAAACGAGATGATAATCATGGCCAAACGAGATGATATCATGGCCAAAAGATATGATAATTATGGCCAAAAGATATGATAATTATGGCAAAACGGGATGATAATCATGGTAATGTCTTTTAGCGGTGATTAGCTTCAGTCAGAAGCGGTAGGGTTTGTAATTTTTGGGTCATTGTCATAAACGTAGGGAGAAGCAATAAAGTCAAGACAATCTTATAGAATTGTACGAGGAAAAGTCTATATTTATTATTATTTATTTAATACATTCAGCACACAAATGTACAGAGGCGGACTTAAAACCATACGTATTTTCTACCAGTCAATCTTTGGGTGATGCAGAGACAAACAGTGGGAGGTGCAATAGCGACAATTGTGGATTATGGATTCAGTGTTAAATATATTATAATCAGCCTATACACAAGCCTTCTCTCTGTGAGAGTGAGTGGGCCGTAATCCACCACGCTCGCCCAGTGCAGGTTGGTAGATGTCACATGTCTTCCAATTTTTGGTTCTAGGAAATATCGGTTTTCTCATGTTTTCCTTCACCGTTTTGAGAGCAGTGGTGATGAAATAATTTACACAAAGTAAAGCGCCTGTCTGGGTTAGAACCTACGACGTACAACTCGTAAGTCGCGGCTGTAACCACTGGGTTACCACTGCTCTCATGATGTGTTAAAATCATTGGCAATTGGGCATACTCATTCGAGGTTTTTGACTTTGATAAGTACTGTGGATCTTCTGGAATACCACCTTCACACTGACCCTACAAGTCTTAACTTACTAACTTCCTTTACCCGACTCTGACAGACACCGGAGGCAGTGGACAGCTGATGTGTCTTCACGCTTTAATTTGAACATGAGTGAGCACAGCTACAGGTGCAGGCAGGTGTGATGTTGCTGATCGAATTAACGTAAAAAGGTGTGACTGACAGACAGACACTAATAGTTCATTTATAAAGTAGTCTGTTGTTTTGAGAGTGTCTTTAGAAGCCATACAGATAAAACTTTATTTTATAAGATAACAGTATAGTCTATACCTAGAGACTAGAGCCTATAGGATCTATTGCACAAATAACGGAACGAAAAATCTTGAAACGTTCTACCTGGTTAGTTTCTCTATAAAGAATCCCTTGAGAAGAAATAAATCTACCCGTTTCCTGTAGGTACATCGATAAACATCGAACCCGCGGTCTTTATTATAAAAAATCGCGCATATTACCTATGCGTAACCGTCCTCTCGCTACAAGCTGTCTATCATCGTATCTTATGATTGATATCACTTTTTCACTCACCACGTATTGTGCGAAAATATTGAGTATTCGCCTTAACGAACTCTACAAAGACAATGAATTTTTAACACTATCTTTGGAATCACTAAGTTGAAATTCCTCTGCTTGTTGTTTGACTTGCATTTCTGACTACATACAGTTAAAATTGAATCTTGCTCAGTTAACTAATGGTCGGTTTTTCTGAGTGTGCCAAGAGTTGTTTAAGGGGTCGTTTGCCGCGCACTTAACACACAATGAAACGCAAGTTGAAGCGTTTTTGCGGTATTGATGGATGGAGTCTACGGCTAATATTGTATTGATCATTTAGATAGGATCGTCGGAGAATACATTGTAATTGGATGTAATTGCGATTCATTAGTTATGTTAGTTTGTTTCATTAGAAAAAGTTATATGCTTCAAGCGTTTATGGTACCAAGCCATTGAATCGGGCTCAATTTTTTTTCAGAGAGCTTGATTTCAGTGTTTTCTGCTCTTAAATATCAGAATATCAGTAAATATCAAATATAATAATTTTTCCTCTGGTTTTTAGGTATTTAACAGAAGAATTTCATAACGCAACAATAGTCTATCTATTCATTTTCAGGAAAACACATTAAGACCATCCCATCCATTGCATTTCTAACCTAAAATTCACTGCCGAAGATGCATCATGATTCCACGTGCGTTCGAGGCGAATATTTCGGTAGCTCCATTTGCAAATAAATGTACATCGTGAACTGACGCAAAAAACGCCTGCGGAACGCGCCGGACACGTCACACGGCGCGATGACACGCCGTCGGACAAGAAAAAACGTTTGACGCGCGGTTAGAAACTTTTGAGATGTGACTTACGAGAGAGATATTATTAAGACGCTGACAACACCTAAACCGCGGTCACTGTCAGATTGCATAGAAAAGAAAGAGAAGCACGATGACACAACGCTTGTAATTTATTGCAAAATATGAAGCAATTGTCTATTTACTCAAAATTGAGTTGAGTAATCGAAAATAAAAAACAACCAAGTTCTGCATTCATATAAGACGTTCTTCTTATAAATGAAATACGTAACGTATGTTGATATTTAATGCAGATATGTTGGATTAGAACTCAAGGTATGAGGTTAGTTTAACGTTAGTTTTTATCGAGATTTTTTTTTTCAAAACGTGTTTTGGTAACAACCAAGTTCTGGAAAATATGTTCAAAATTAACATATATTTTTTCCGCTACCACAAACTATACAGATTTGGCAATTTTTTTTCTTAAGTGAAGCCTATTTTGGTCCATTGTGTCTTGTCAGCGCCTTAATATCAAATACGTAGGTGTCCCTTGGAGCTCTAAAACAAATAAGCTTCTTAGTTAATGTCATTGGTGAATGGCAGGCGTTTTTGGGAGACTGTCTTATGTAATTTTGACGTTTGAAAAATGCTGATTCTCAGCCTAGTTTGAATAAATGACTTTTGATTTGATTTAATTGAATAAAAAAACCAGCCAAGTGCAAGTCGGACTCACGCACGAAGGGTTCCGTAGGTACCATTGTCTATAAAAATGGCAAAAATCATGTCTGCTGTATGGGAGCCCCCTTAAATAATTATTTTATTCTGTTTTTTAGTATTTGTTGTTATAGCAGCAACAGAAATACATCATCTGTGAAAATTTCCTCTGTCTAACTATCACGGTTCATGAGATACAGCCAGGTGACAGACGGACAGACATACAGACAGACGGACAGCGGAGTCTTAGTAATAGGGCCCCGTTTTACCCTTTGGGTACGAAACCCTAAAAATACGGCCATTTATGCGACATAGTTTGATACTTGCAAATAAATTAAAACCTACAGGGTACTTCCCGTTGACCTAAAATTATGAAATTTGACAAGAAGCAAGGTCTTACTAAAAGTAAAGGTAAACTCCAAAAATTGTTAATTTGTAGTCGTAACACATAAAAAAGAAATGCGAATACAAATTTGCAGTTGGAGAATTAACCGTGAATTGACCGTATCGATGTATGCTAGAACATTTTTTCAACTATAAAGTTAAGTTTATTCTTGGGATAAATTCATCCAAAACTATCGGAACTCTTCATTGTGCGTGGTCTGACACGCACTTGACCAGTTTATTTTTAATCGTTTTTACAAAGTTTTCATGACAAGTAAATTTTTGTGTCGACATTTTTTTTTGTGGTTGGCCCAACTTGTTCCTTTCTTCCATACATCTCTATTAGTTGTCATCGCGGTTGTCACTTTCTTTCTAGCCATATCATCTTTCATACAGTCCATTCATCGTTTCTTTGGTCTTACCCTACTCGTAAAGCCATCCACATTCATATTAAAAACATTCCTGACGACATTTTCCGCATTCCTCCGCATCACATGCCAATACCTTACAACCGCTATTCAGATATCACAACTTTTCAGTCACCGGTGTCACTTTCATACTTCCACTTATATTTCTTATTCTATCCATTCGCGTAACACCACACATCCCCCGTCCCCGCTGTAGCTCATAGATACTTAGTACTAGAAAACTGTAATTTGGCATATTAATCACGCCGACAAAGTGCTAAAATAAAATCTTGGTTTTTTTCCTACCTCCCTTGTACGTAGTGTGAGGATTTTATTTTTTGTCTACCCCATGGTGTGGGGTATCGTTGGATAGGCCTTTCAACACCATTTTCGATTCAAAGATCCGTTTGCGTAATATTAAGCATTAAAGTGCTAATGTTGTTCCCAATTTCACGATTAATAGTCGACCAATTTAAATTTGCAGTTGGAGAATCGACCGTGGCATATATCGATTTATGGGAGAACATGTTTTACAACTACAAAGTTAAGTTTATTTTTGGAATAAATTCATCCCAGCTTCCCAATTACGGAACCCTTCATTGTACGTGGTCCGACACGCACTTGACTGGTTTTTTTTTGTAATAAATAGTGTTTTATTGTGATTACCTGACTTTTCTAGTGCTCAAACTTAAGTTGGTCCTGTAGACATTTTTGATCCTAAGAAAAAGAATCGAATGGCATCAAAAAAAGTTTTTGATTAAATTTCCCATTTTCTTGATGACTGTACCGTCCTCAAGACATACCTATTCCACATTCCACCGTATCACATGTCCAGACCGCTTTTTTAATTGTACCTATAGGAAGAAAAACTATATGTAGCCACTTTTAAAAAACACATTTGTACTAATCAATGACAGTTCGTAGAATAAAGAAAAACATGAAGTTTAGGGCCTCTTCTGTCATCTATGGTCATAATAAAAATTAATTTCTGTGGTGAGGTGACTGTTAATGAAAAATCCCGTGTGTTTACACGATTCTACTGTAATATTCTGGGATATTGCTACTGAAGGCTGCTGGTGTCGACCTCAGGACAAGCTGCTTCTCACACGGACGGACAACTGTACGTCGTTTGCTCCCGCGTCACTAGTCCCGAGTCTCTATATTTTTTGGCTGCTGAGATTATAACTACAAACGTATTAAAGGTAGGTACAGATATAATTTATAAAAATATGGCTGTTATTTTAATATATTGTGGTATCATACGACTTCCACGCGAATGAACTCGCGAGCAGAATCTAGTCAATAATAAAACGTTTTGCTCATGTGTTACCTACATGAGCGAAAAGCACGGGATTGTTACTATTATTAATTCACTATTTATACACTACAGGTTTAGTTCTCTTTAGTCTACGCATTATGTCCGTGCTGTCGTAAGCGTAAAAAAAATGCCCGCGCCATTTGCATCCGCCGCGGAACGTTGACATGCCGTCAAGCAGCGCTGAAAGAAATGTGTAAAGCGCCACAAATGCTGCCAATCATTCAGCACCTACACGTCACTCGTTTGATGTCGCTCGCACTCGTGGCTAGTTGAAAGAGTTCAATGCGGTCAAAGCTTGAAAACATGACTTTCCGATGTCTTTTGGTTTTAACACGTTCCGGGACACTTGACTATTTGCAAATGTTCCAGTTCAAAATCCCATAAATTTTATCATACCGTCTACAGCCGTACTACCATATCACATATTTTTTTTATTTTTTGATACGACAAATACGGCCACAGACGTTGAAATCACAAACCACACCCTGCGATGCGATGACACGCCGGCGGCGCGGGCGCACACACCGTGACACTAAATCAACATCATTGTACTTGTATGTCTACGCCTGTCGGCGGTGTGAATGTGTTGTTTTGGTGCATAAGTATGTGTGTGTTGAAAAATGACTCGAAAAGAGTTTGCCGTGACACCTACGAACGAATGAAGTCGCGTGATGTGACACTAGATCATGTGTTTCCTAGGAATGTTATGGGCAAGCAACGGCTATCGACGGTTTGCCAAATTACATGTAATAATGTTCACCGCCCTTAGCCGTACTGTCACGTAATGATATGTCGAGATGACGTCGAGAAGCTGTCTGTTCCGGAAAGTGTTAATATTGCAGAAAATTTTGAATAGTGTCGCATTTGCATTAGATTATTTTGATTCATGACATAGCTTGCAACTTGAATTATGAGAAAGGTTGACGAGCAGTATCCTTTTTGTTTATTTATAGTAGAATCTATTTCCGGTATTCATGATATCATGACTATCTATGTTATCTATAAGGTTTTACTTGATTTTACCAAAACCAAATGAGTATCGGATTGTGCTGCGCTGTAGTTTGGCAGAAAATAATGTAAGCAGATGAAATACAAAAGTACCTATAGCTAGAACCGGGGGGTAACTGCATAACACACTATAGTAGCAATGGGTTTAATTTTGTTAGTTCCACAACATTCGTTGCGGTATTTAAGCTGTTGAGCGGACAAATTTTCGAACATAATGAAGCAATGGATTAGAAATATACTTCAAAATCATTCAGATCGTGATTCAAACTGTGTTACGCAATTAGGATGCCCGTCAAATTCAATTAAGTTTACGAAACTCGATAGTAACCTATTTATAATAATAATATCCTTTATTTCAGACAACTAAAGCCCATAATAACACAATACATATACAGGTTGAAATTGAAAACTTGTGACAAACTGAAATGGGACATTGTATACATCATTGTTAACAACTTTTACTAAGGGACCAAAGCTGTAATCCCAAAAAAAAAAATCTGCTTTTCCTACATTTTGATGAGGTATTGCGAACATAAATGTAGGGGACAGCAGTTTTTTTTTTTGGGATTGTAGCTTTGGTCCCTTAGTAAAAGTTGTTCATAATGATGAGTACAATCTCCCATTTCGATTTGTCGCATGTTTTCAATGTCACCCTGTATAAGTGTTAAAACTACTGTACACGAAGTGACGACGTCGTGTTACGCTGCGAGGTGTCGCGTAGCCGACCGACCACGGAAACGCCGATACAGCACAACTTTCGGCCAATACTCTTCCTTGAGGAAGGTCACCCAATGATGAGTCGGAACACGCACCACGAACGACTTGAAATTGGTGTTATGGTGGTTTATAGGGCTGTTATAGAATTCCTATAAGTAATTTGTTTCGGTTCATTAAATCTATTTTGAATAAAATAGTTTATTGTATTACCATCTCATCTCAATAATAAACATTCTCTTGTATCCTTACAATCGAATTTTATTTCAACCCTACGATGCGGGCGGTCTAATTAGAGTTGCATTTACCGCTCAGGGACGCTATGAAATATGCATGCAATGATTTGCATCAGCGTCGGATAAACCGAGACGAATCGCATCAATCAATACGGGAGCGATTGTGGAGCTGATGATTTGAATATTTTTGGGGACTATTTTTGGACACGAAATTGATAGGGTTAGTTGTAGATGCAAACTGCATCGAAATGTGTGTGTATGGAGTGTATGTTAGTTACGAATGAATATGTGAAGTGGTTTACCTATTCTGAGTGATTTGTGAATGTTGAAAAAAGAGTTGTCTAAAGTTAACAGTTCCGTGCTTTTGAAATCCTAATTCGATTCAATTTTGCTTTTCCAAAGCTTTCTATCCCTTATAGGGACTGTGTGGTCATTAGAATGCATCATCATCATCAATGCATTGGCGTACATTTTGTATGGACAAATCCACGGTATGAAAAAGTAATAAACATTCAGAGGACACTTATTCAGACCAATATTCTATTTTAAAATTATATTAAAAAAAACGCGACCCGCTGCAGAATAAACTTTATTTTTAAAACAATCTTATAATATAAAGCAGAATAAGACAATAGAATTGTGTATCACATAAATCTCTCAACTTTCTCGACAACGGATGATTAAGATTGACAAAAGAAGCAGCTTCTGCTAGAGAAATTCACGAATTCCTCCATCTATGGCCACCGAAATTCTCGAGAATCGATTTAGCGGTAAAAGAAGTGCCGCCCGAATAAATAATAGGACAAAACACGTCGAAAATATTCGCCGATACCGCCGACAGGCTTGCCGCCACGTCCGAAAATGTCAACCTCGCGTTCCGAACTCTTCATGGGTGGAGAGAGGCAAAAAATCAAGCATACCTAAGTCGGCTTCAGCGCTCGAAGCCTAATTTCGAATGCTGCAGGCGCTTCGGTCCCGAGACCTCTATTATTATTTCAATCAACGATAATTGGACACTTGTCACCGTAAAAAGCGCTGGAATCGCTGATTGGTAACCGCGAGTCACGAGCGCGCGGCGCTTTTGATTTTAGAGTCGTTTCGTTTGAAATTCAAATGGTTTGAAGACGTTCGGGCGTTGTCGGGTCCAATCGGCTGAATAGTGGAGCGTCCATTTGAAAGTTCAATACTATTTAATACAAAGTAGACGTTAGCGGTAAGTCGCGTCTCTATTGAGTTTAATTGATTGTTCGCGTCCGATTATATTAGGGATGGCTGAATATAAAGTGGTTAGTTGTAGGATTATTCCACCGACATTCAGTAGATCAACCATAAATTATTATAATAAGAATTAAACAAGGGTGAACAATGTGGCAAAGATAGAGTGTGCCATTTAATAATCTTAATATCGTGACAGATTATTTAAATTACGTGTACAATAGCGTCGAATTGTAATTCACAAATGTCAAGTTGCTTTGCTTTGAGCTAAGCAGATTAGCAGCTCCTATTTTTGTTAAATTACGAGACTTAAGTATATTAGTTACTTAGTCAATTTTTCAGGAAACCCATGAATGCTTTTCGTTTTTTAGCGGATAACGAAATTGCTTATCCGATTACTAAATAATTTTAAACACTATACGTACTCGTTGTACCTATTACTTAAATACAAGAATAGGTAGATTAATACTTAAAAAAAAGACAATAGCAAGTAAACCATTACTTGCTTTTGTTCAAACACTATAAACTGTTCAAAAGACCATGGCTAGTCGGTCGAACAATGGTCTTATCATTTTACTGACGCCTACACCCATAATTAGCTACCCAAAAAACGAAACAAAAACTCATAAAAACAACTTTCATTCATAACTCCTACCACCCAAGAAGTTACCGAAATTACTTTTTAAATACACAAAGAGCTCAGGTACTAATTATTACCTTGTTCCGGAGGCAACACCAACTTGGCGCCAATACCCACAAAACTTAAAACGCCCAAATTGTTCACGAAACCATTCGTCAAATGTTTGACACAAAAATTTGCCAAATTCTCGTCCTAATAACTCTTGATGAATGGGTTGGACCAACATCACGCGAGTGCTGATTAAGCGACCGATTTTCGTCCAACATCTGTAATTTGGAGATCGCCGCAAAGAATTAGCTTTTCTAATTGGTAACGTGAAATGGCAGCGTGATTGTCTGTCTGTGGTTTGGTTAAATTACATGTTATTTGGCTGGGGCCGAAAGCCGAAAGCCGAATGTTGGCGCCTCGTTGGACGACTAGTCATTATATTATTGAGGGTCTGTCGAATCGTTACTGGTGGACAGGACCGCATTTTGTGGAGATTTATTATTGGAATTATGTATGTCTTCTGCGGTAAACTAAAGAACAGAGTGAGTGTGTATTGCCTCGTAATTATGTGCCTAAATTGGCGCAATGGTCCTTTGATCCGCGCTTTGTGTGTCATACGAAGCAGGACGTAATGGATTAATGATTTTGCAATCGCCTTTTCTGGGCCTAAATTGTAGCCTACAAGCTACCAAATTCTTCGTCTTGAAAAATAAATAAAATGTGGTGAATAGAGTCATAATTCCAAATTACGACCTGGCACGCTTAGCACAAGGCACGTTTAGCATAATGCCCGGCTCTCTAAAATTAGAGCAAACTACACTATACACTATTACACTGTCGGATGCGAAAGACATGTTCTTTTAGGCCATAATAATAGTTGTTGTTTCTTCAGGATTTTAAAGACTCATCGTAAAAAATATATCGCCCCTAAATGCTTCCCTGTTTTCAATGGTCCGCTATAATAATAAGGAATCATATGATTAAGCCCAGCACTCGGTGAGCTAGAGTATTTTTACTGTACACGTAATGACTCCGGTTAGGTGGCTATTGGGGCTAACCATAGGTTAGATAAGTAGCGACCGATGTCCTACTATTACAGGTATTAGTAGGAAATTTATAGCTAAAGGGTTATATTCGGATTTGATTTTACCCTATTTTTAGGGATCCGTCCGTACTTCAAACGGAAATAACGGAACCCTTATAGGATCAATCGTGTGTCTGTCTGTCGCAGCCAATTTGCTCTGAATGTAATGGATCTCTAGTTTATTTTATTTTCTAAATAAGTAAAAAGAAATATAATATACTTGAGGGGTCTCAAGTATACTTATTATATTTTTTTAAATGTCACAGTAAGTTCTTTCAATTGATATGTCAAACGGTAGGTACGGTGTGCAAACATTTTTTTTAATATTCTTAGTTGTCTCCCAAACGTGACCCCCATATTTCAATATTCATTTATTTACGTAACACGTCCATGTTTGGGTCACACAAATTGATATGTGTATCAAATTTCAACTGTCCATTACATTCAGAGCAAATTGGCTATGAGTGCTATGACAGACGGACAGACAGATACATACCTACGAGTGATCCTATAAGGATTCCGTTTTTCATTCGGACATATGTGTCATGATTTCCAAATATTAATAAGATTTGTAGTGATTTAAACAGTAAATATAAAATTGAAAGTATGTGATTTGCTTCAAATGATTTTTGTATCAGGGTAGTCATGAAGTTTAAAAGTATCTAATTTGAGAGTTACCGTAAAAGTACTGGTTTTTTTAACACAACCGAATGGAAAACATGATATTTGGTGTGCGCGGTAGTTGCTAAGTTAGTTCTCTTCGAGCCTCGGAATCTAAAGGTTGTCTTCAAGAAGTCTAAAGTCTATACTGATATTATATTGAGTTCCTAATCAAATAGTTTGTTAAATATTGCTAAATACCAAATTTGTATGTGTGCAAGAATATAAATACTTACAGAAATATTCGTACTGACTAGGCGTGTCATTTCACATGAAACCCTAAAAACAAGGATCAATTCCCGCATCAGAAGATGCGTTTAAACGCATCGTCAGCCCAAAACTTTGCTACGACTTTAGTTTTAGATATCACAAGCATCTTCAGGTCATCTGGACATGCAGGACTCAATGACAAGTGTCCCATTGTTTTTGTTGAATAGCTCCACATCACTAGGTATAGGTGTGAAGTAATCGTCTATTTCCGATGACTCATAAAAGGCCCATGATCGGAAAATAGACATAGATAAACAAACTCAATGAGTGTACCTAACATTTTTATTTTTTTATTACAGATATGCGTAATTTTTTCCTCAATCGATAATCTAAAAGCTCACCTACACCAATCATCTATCATTCATTAGCATTACAGTCAAACATCCTAAAATCATTAACATCAAAACACGAAAATAATTAAAAAGCTCTCACCCACTTATATCACCCACTATTCTGCCTACCCACAAACAAAGCAAGTTCACTCACGCAAGAACGTGCAGTTGCAAAGTGCAGGCGGCCATGTTGTTGCGTGACGTCAGAGAGGCGGGGACTGCGGTGCCCCGCCCCCGGCGCCCGCCTCGCGCGCGTTTTTATAGCAACTTCATAAGAAAGTTTAAAGCGCTGTTTTTTTGTAAAAGTTTTCAATTTTAAGGTAATGACTTTAGGCTAATGACTTTAGGCTTAATGTAAGTTGTATTGATGATTATCAGGACATAATAACTTTGCTTGCTTATTTAATTTTTGGATTACTGCAAAAACTTTCTAGCGTTGGCATTTTTTTTTTTATTAGGGACTTTTTTATTAAATCTGACTGAAAGGCAAAATAATCAAACCTTTACTCAGTAAAAAAAAAAAATATTTTTTTCAAATTTTTCTCATATTTAGGTGAAATAAAATTTAAATATAATAGGGATTGGAAGGACCATCTTGTTCATTTTTAGAGCACTACAGGCAGTGTTTTTATAAAAAAATCTTGTCTTCAATTGATTTATAAGTACCTACATTGTCATGCTAGTCATAGAAGCTAAACAGATTCTTTCGAAAATGCATTCCAAGCACGTCATGCCACAATCTACAAATCACCAACTCATTAACGTTTCAAAAACACGACTCACGGTTACCGACAGTTACCTAAAAGTTAGCGTAACCCGGCAGTTTGAGACGCATCAAACATGTCGGCAATAAGTCAGAGGGGCAAAAACTCTGGCGGCAAGATCAAAGCCCGTTCAGACGCCGACGAAATGACTTGTTTCTCAGTTAGGTTAGTGTAAACACACCGCTACATCAAAAGCGCCGGTCTGGGTTAGCGGGTGCTGAAGCGGATTTTTTTGGCGAAACGTTTTTCGATAGTGTCGAATTTCGACGAAGTTGACTTTTGTTTGGTAAGATGTATCAATCTTTAACTATTTCCCTAAAGTTTTAATACAGGATAAACCGTATTTGTTATCGAATATTGTAATAAATAAAAACACTGACAGGTATTATTCGCTAAAATATTCTCGTGGCATTTTCAAGAGTCAATTAACTAATTTTCTTACACACAATGCGTATCCACAATTTTGGCTGTAACTTTGCTTGATTTTTGTAAAACACACTCCAGTTTCCCACTGCAACAACTTTTCCACTATCGAAAACCATTTCCAATTTTCGACAGTCACCTTTCGATTCGACAGCACCTTTCTCCGGCCGTCCTATTTCCAGACGAAGGGGGCTCTAAATTTTTTACGGCTTCTTCCGTCAATTTGCCAGTAATACAATATTTATTCAACGCCGGAGGCCTGTTATTATTATAATGAGACGCCCAAAACTATCAATTAAGTGGCGCCTGCCGGTACCTCAAAGGCACGGGATGAATATATGGGACTTTTGATGCGGTCAGCTAAATGGTACGGTTTAATGTGGCTAATGATATAGTCTACGTGAAGTAGGGAGGGGATTTTTATCGATAGTCATCTGATTTTTTGGAGTCGATGAATATTAAAAAATAAATGTGAATGAATGTGCTAACTTTATTTATGCGATAATACAAACACGTCTAGGCAATTGCTAGCTAAATTATTAAAATTTAGCTTCAGTAAAACTGAAGATCTTTGAACTGATATTTTGGTTTACACTACCTACTTATAATACGTTTCTCACAAGATGCAAAGAGGACAAAGAACATTCTATCCGAGTGGACTTTGCTCAAGTGAAGCTTTAATGAGCAAGTAATGTAAAAAATGCATATTGCAAAGCTTTAAGTGACGTCCATAAATGTCGGTATCGATAATTTGATCGACCAGCATCCATCACTATAACTCATATTCATAATTTATATTTAATTTTACACCATTTTACGGTGCGTTTTAAGTGGTTCAAATGGCCATTTCCGGTGTTTTAGTGATTTGTAATGAAAAACGATCGTTTTTATGACCATCGATTTCAGATTATGACTGCAAAATTATTTAATTACACACAATTTCAAAATGGGTTTGGGTCTAGTCGTAAAATGTACCCTTGATCTGGTGTGTTTTGATATTTTTATGACTTGTGGAGTAAGGCTAATAAAATGGTTTAAAAAGTATAACACTAAAGAAAAATACAGCAGCTGACTTGATAGTTTCATATAGCTTAGGTACCTATGCAGCGAAACTAAAGGCTAGGTGACAGGCTCGTAGTGACACTAGTACCATAATTTCTATGAACATGAAAAGTGTCGCGCTGCCTGTCGTGCCCGAGATATCGCGCCAGTCTGCACCAGCCTTGAGGCTTAACATTTTCTAGATGCGTCAAACTACATATTTACGCTGTCACGATCAGGACTCGAACTAGTGACCTTAGCGAACAGTGCCATGACGTTGCACTGTGCTACTCGTAATCCTAGGATGGCTGTAAGCTTGGGGCCTTTCCTACTCATAAGGTTACTTCGGAGACTGAATGACAACACGATTTGACAGTTGTCCCTTCTCGCAATGTGTTTGTGCCCGTTCGAAAAATTGAATTTGTCACTTGTTTTGACGGAATAACTATTTTCGAACGTATCTTCGTTGACAGACTTATAGAGTAGTCCCCTGATGTGACTTACAAAGTATAGCAGTTTAAATAGGACTTTGCCGATGCCCTGACGTAGGTCAGTTTTGTCTGCCACAATAGAAGGAAATAAAGAATAAAAGAAAATGCTCTTCATTATTAGAATAATTGGAGTATCATCATCTGCCTAGCCATTTCTCACACTCGTTACCCGTGGTCCCGGTGGGTCGACCCATTACCGGGTCCATGGGTAATTTTAAATACCCGTGGTTCCATGGCATCCCAACTATGTTGGGATCGGCATCCGGTCTAAATGGATGCAGCTGAATATCAGTATTTTACACGGAGCGACTGCCTATCTGACCTCTACAACCCAGTTACATGGGTAATACGATACCCCTTGGTAAGACTGGTTGCTGTATGTCGCGTAATATGCTTCATTCCTTATTTTACATAATTATAAAAGCTCCCGCAGACAGGCGCGACGTGACAGCGCGACGCGAGAGCGTGATGCGACACTAGTGGCATAATTTATATGATAACTTCATGAAAAGTGTCGCGCTGCGTCGCGCTGCCTGTCGCGCCCGCGATACCCCGTGATATAATGGAATACATGCTAATCATAAGAATACACTTATAATTACATAAATAACACTACTAATACATTGCAATGTCTAAAAACTGCTGCGTGTTCTAATCACATAACTTCACGTTCGTGTACAACAACGTAGAACATATGCCCTTGATATGTTTGATTAATGCGCTGTTGAAATGCTAGTGTGTTTAGTACAACTGCGTTCAATTCATTGTGAAGTATTGATACGAGTAGTTCATGATTACATGTGTTGCTGTTTGAAAGGTGAGGAGTGGTTCTAATGAAGGATTTAATTATCATGCAACGGATGAGTCTTAAAGAATTAGGGCCATCGCAGTTGAAGGGTTATTTTTTTGTTTTATACAACAGTTTAGTATTTGGTCTCTGCTATCCCAATAATATTGTCTAACGCAAATGCGTGTTCCAATTATACATATACGTGAAACATTATTTTATGGTTTTCATTGAGAAACTTTTGCATTCTTTGCTGCATAAAATAATCTGTATTTAACTATAAATATTGTGTCAGGGTCAAAATTTACAAGAGGTAAGAGAGAAAATTGAATTTAAAAAAAAAATCCCACTTTTTTGCATGTCTTCACGATTACACGAAAAAAATCCTGCATTCTATCGGTCAATCTATCTTTTTCAGTGGCTTAAAACCATGAAATCATAAGGGCTGCCGCAGATAGGCGCGACGTGATAGTGCGACACGACTCTAATAGAACAGTTTCTATGAAAACTTCATGGAAATTGTTCTACTAGATTCGCGTCGAGCCAGTCTGCGGGTGCCTTAAATCGAACAAACCTATAGATACCTTATACCTACCACAGTGTACAGTAGGCCGCACGTCGTTGGTAACACTGTGACCTTGAGCTGGCCTAGCGTAGTACGGAGTTTCAATAGATTGCGAGGCCAGCTTATACTGATTCAGTCACCACTGACGTACTATCGCAGGTGTGTATATCGGACCACTTTGAAAATAAAATCCCGCATTTGTATACCCCCTTTTTCCGTAACCAATAAAAAAAATATATTTTGTTTAAATAAATTTCTCAGGCTCTGTTAAAATGATCACAGATGTCTGACTACCCTTTACCCGGTTTTTGTACTGCCTTTATGTTTCATTTACAAAAACAAAGGGCTCAGTAAAAATTGAATGCGGGGTTGCTATTGGGTGAAGAGCTTAGGTAAACGTTACTATAGCAACCGAGCGCTACAAGCAGGAATAGCCCTTACTGTGCACGGTGGTTCGATGTAAGTACGCACCCGTACTTTCTACTGTACTCTTAGCCTTATAAAAGACTAGGTCACATGACACATCACATCTATTTATTCACCCGAACACCCCACGCGGTCCACTTGTCCCCGTCTCCATGTAATTGCCATGATGCGGACAGACAGCGCATCCACTGTCGCCTCTGCGTGACAGAGACATTACACGACGACTGGCTCTTGTCAACCTTCAGATGTTTAGAGTGAGGTTAGGAAGGAGCGGGGATTTTTGCTGTGGTTCTGTAGGCGAAACAATTCATTTTATGGGTTTTAAATGTAATAAAAACAAAAAGGATTGAATTTAAAATTATGTTGTCTAGTTGTACATAAATAAATAAGTACGGATTGCAGGATAGGTACCCACGTACCTAGTTCTATAAAAGTTGTTCGTGATCTGCAAGAATCTTGAAGAATGTCATTTTATCTTTTCAGTTTCACTTGCATTAGCTTCTAGTCAGGAAAATAATAACAGGGCAAACAACATTCTTAAAAAAATATATATTTTTAAAAATCGAACCCTTAGCTAACCCTCAATCGCGCGCGGTACCCGAACAGCGTACAGCTTCACAAAAATACCCGGTAATACCCGCGGAGATCAAAGTTGTGTACAATTAGGTTGCAACACGATACGCCTTCAAAGTGGCGGGTGGCGGCGTTACTACTCATTTCTTTGGTCCGTCGTAACGTGTCAAACCCTTTTAATGGTAAGAACACGCGTCAGCCACCCGCGACGTTAGGGCTGACAGATACGATCTACTGGATTTGTTGACGTTTTTGATAGTGCTTTGATTTTTAATTGGAATGAGATGTTAAAACAGTTTTTAACACTTAAAACATGTTAAGACAGTTTTTATATTAATATTGGTTGAAAATAAGAAAGACGGTGATAGATACGAGTACGGCTGATAATAAATATCTAAGTATCCCTGAAATAATCGGTAGGTACACGATGGTGGTACGTGATCACGTCTCCGAATTTCGTACTAGCTCAAGTGGCTTCCCATACGTCTTCGCCGGAATTCTCATATCTTGTTTCAGCTCTACAGTATTCTGTTCACCCCCTCTTATCTTAAGGAACGTTTCAAGTTCCTAAATGACACACATAATAGGAGGTCATCGGAAAACTTGAGATTAGAGATGGCTGATGCATTCCACCAGTCTCTATGATAAATCTTTTCCGGTTCAAGCAGTACGGTTGTGGAATGCCTTGTCCGTGTCGATAAGGCGTGCTCAAACTCTGTCCATTTTTTAAATTATTGTAAATAAACACTATCTCGCCCCTTAAACATATTTTTTATTTTCTTTGTTCTTTGCACCTGTTTTGGTTCTTAGCGCTAGTTTTATGATTATTATTGAATTTATTATATAGATAATTTTAATACATATGTTTTATATATGTATGTATTTATTATATATATGTAAATGGTACACCACAGACTACCTGCAGTATTGTCACTCCTTTCCCCCCTAATCCATCCAAGGGTTGTCTTTAAAATATCGCTTTTAGCGATAACACCGCCCATTGTGGCACCCTACGTAAAATTTCTACATTTATATTTGTAATTTTTATTGTGTTCATAAGAAAGAGTATTCTAGATAAAAAACAATTTTGTTCTCAAACTTGTTTACTGGATCTCAGCACGCTTAATTTAATTAACTGAAAGGATATACATATTATATTACTAGCTCTAAAATAATTATATTGCTGACTCTAAAATAAAACCCTCACTTACTCCTTATAACATTAGCTATCTGCCAGTGAAAGGCCCGTCAAAATCGGTGCAACCGTTTCGGAGATTAGCCGGAAAAAACAAACACACAGACCGACAAAAAACTTTAAACATTGTTTTTTTATTATAAGTTCCGAATATATATATATACTTTCATATGCATTTAGTAAATAGCTGTTATTTTGACATTACAAACAGACACTTCAATTTTATTTATTTGTATTATATACATTTCGGAGGCGAAATATAATAGATAACATCTTAAAGCCCACACCAAATCGTTTGATCAAATACCGATAACAACCAAAATTTTCATACCTGCCTACACTAATTAAATTTTATATCCGCCGGCAACCTGTAACCATAATTAATAATTCCCGGCCTTCCAAATTAATTTGACAGCGTCAACCCTGTCGGCGTGGACAAAGCTTGGCGCTAACTACGCTCGCCGTGAAACGCGCCTAATTGAAAAACGCTCGGCGATTACCCGCCACAATGCAACCGCTTGGTAGCCACGATGAGAATTTTAATTGCTCTCTCTTGGCCTTTTTATCTGGCGTTGTTATAGACGTAGTGCATTTTTGATGAGGTCTAGAATACTATAAGTTGTCTGGGTGAATATTTTATGAGACGGAGGAATTGCTGGTATTATTTTTAAGTTTTCGTAGACAGAACTGTGATTAGACAGGTTTAGTTAATTACGTAATCAAACAAGCATTATAAAAAGTATTAAAGAAGAGAACATTGCCTGAAAGGGAAGTCAGTAACAGCTTAATATAAATCTTGAAGCGATGAGTGATGCCACATTTGTATATTCCATTATCACTTAAAAAACTTAATCCACCACTAATATGCATTATATCAGTATAAAAATTAATGACATTGAAACTATGACCAACCACATTCGTGTAAAGGCTCGTGCAGACTAGCGCGTCTGCAGAAGTTAAATTGTTGAGAAGTCCAGACTAGTTGGGAGTTTGGGACAGGACACGCATTTATTACGTTTCCGATCGACGCTGGAGAGTCAAAATGTTAAGAATGCAATATTTTTTTTATATTATTAAAATATTTTTGAGCCCTGTTTTCTGATGGATTTAAGGGCAGGATAATCTAAGTGTAATACAAATAATATACATATTTTTCTGAGTAACTTAGAAAAGTGATTTCGTGAATGATTCTGTAAGGCTTATTTTCTTCAACTCAACTCTACAAAAATCATAATCTCAAGCACTTATTAGCATAGGACTGCGAATAACCGCTAAAGTAAAAGAAAATACCATAAATTAACAACATATTACATTTTTTTTTAAATAAGTAAGTCTTTTCAAACTTTCTCTCTTTTTAAACCACTAACATTCACCAACCTGCCAAATCCAGTTTCAGAATTATGATTACTGTGAAACCATCTTCTCCGTTCTTATAATTCTTTAATTGAATTATAAGAACGCATTAAATTAATATCGCAATAACTTAAAACACGGTACCGTACAAATTAATGTTACAAATATTTATAAATTGTAAGCTACATATTTTTATTGCCGAACGAGTATTAATAGCAATTAAAATTGAGCTGTATTTTTATTGTTTTAAGGGCTGTTTTGAATTACGTTTGTCATTTGTTATGAGGTAGCAGTCAAAAATGAATTGCAAACAATGCCATTTTAATTGGCAAGTTCTCGATAGCTGTCGAGCCAACCATGGCCTGCTGTTTTGGCATTCCTCGAGGCTATAGCAAGAAACTGATTGTGAAGAATGTGGGGCTATTACGCCATGTTTTTCGCAACACTCCTTTTAATTATTAATTTATATGACTGTTATTTCCACGTTGCCATTTTGAGTGATACTAAACGGAATACCTGGGTTTGCTCGTGCGTCGAATGATTTTTATTATGTTTGGATAGCGTTGTGTGGTCTGTAGACCACCCTGTGGTTGCTGTTTGCAATCAATATATTGTAGAATTGACTCCAATAAGCGCTTAGTTGAGTCTATATAAGATTACAGTTGCTGCGTATAAACTTGGAAATATAATGATCATGGGAATTGTTTTGAAATATTGTTGTATGAAAACTTGGTTACAAATAGACAAACCACTTATTCGACGATATAGTAGATACCACCCGCTGACAGGTAGTGTTAATCTTGAATGAATACGTCCTGCTACAAATATTGAACGTCATAACAATTATAAACTGCAAACTGTTAATTGTTATAGTTTCTGGTTATTGCATTCCTCTTTCTCCTTGGTATTAAGTCGATGTTTCCGGATGACCGTTAGTCTTTCAGAATACATATCAGATACGCCTTTGATCAATAATGCTTCGAAGGATACAGCATACAGTCTTGGGGATACAGTTTTATATTCACTTACATTAAATTGTTCGGTTAGTTTGGTGCTAGTGGATTCAAGCTGACCGTTAAGTCCATGTTTTCAACTTATGTAACCCTCACATTTCTGAAAGACTAATCAAGTCTTTGACCAGTAGTTTAATGTCAAATTACAGTGTGCTTACAGTGTGCATGTCAGCTGTCCTCTTTGATCACCCAAAATAATGATAACAGCCACTTACTATTGGGTTCCACAATACATTAAAAATAAAACAATCTTTGAGCACCATGTGAATGCCATAAAAAATACATACCCAATATCCTAATGAATTGTATTCTCATGAAAGAACCCTTGCAGTGGACATACCGACGGTACCAACTCACCCTTCTTTTTTTTTGGGTGGGAAATCATCAAATAACTTCTCCCGCTTTGGGCTGAGCGGGAAGGTGTGTCAGGCTCTTACTGACTAAAACCCACCCGTATTCCTTCCTGCTGCCTGTGTTGCCAGGGGCCTCGGTGACCCTTTAGTACCTTCCCGCAACCCCGGCAGACCAACTCATCCTTAACAATATTTTTTCCCCACATTGAAAGAGCAAATACTGAAACGATTACCATTTTAGGCACATACATTGTTTTAACATTAAACAGACGTCCCATAATTCCTGAGTTATGAAGATGTCATATTTTTTTGTTAAGTTTATGTTATTGACAGCTTTTGCCGTCTATAGGCCACTTTTATAGATGTCAACGTTTTTACCCACCCGTAATAGGCTAAAATGTTACATGGTAATATTTAATGGTGGATAATTTTATGTGTTTAATTTTAACATACCTAATGTGTCAAGACTATTTTGTAACGCGATATCAATCAATAAAGAAGAGAATTACTACATGTTTAAATGTCAGGTATCATTTGTATAGCAAGAAAAAAAAAACTATCATCTCGAAAATATTCAGCTTGTCAAGGTGAAAATAATTCTAGAAACAGTTACATTAAATAAATAAATATTAAAATTGTAATAACTTTGACTTAATTAATCAATACTCTATTAATTAAAATATATTATCTACTTATTTGTTAGTAAGCCGTCGGGTTGTCAGCTCTGTAGTTTTTTTATTTAATTCAAGGGAATTAAATAAAAAAACTCATAAGTACAAACTACAACTCAACAACTCGTAACAACTCGTAAGGACAAATGTACCAAACTACTACATAATTTAAAAGTGTCAATAAAGTTATCTAAAAAGTATACTCTTATCTAAATTAATTAAAACCTATCTTATATTCATTTAAGGATCATAATCGATCAACACCTGTGAAGTTTAAAATAGATACAATTACTTTTCATAGTCCATAAAAAACATTATTCAGTATTCACATAAGTTAGGGTAGTTAAGTCCGTTTCATGTATAAACCATAGTTTGCAGCAAAAAGTGGGAAAGGGCAGGTACTCATGAATAAGTTCTTGCTTATAAAGCTAAAAACAATTACATTGTCATACAGTGTGCTACGTCTTAATAATAGACTTGAATAATATGAATTATGGTTCAAAAAACATGAATTGCAAAATATCATGGATATTGCGTCTGGTTCCCTTATTCTAGTCGATTCCAGTTCGCTGCTTGACATTTAAGATTTTTTAATATATTCTCCTCATTCTGGGACTTCATATAATCCACTGGGGACGGGAACACACAACTCACATTCTCACGTACCTGGACAACTCACTCTCGCTCAGCCACTGCATTTATTGATTTCTTTTGGTCAGCGGTTAATCTGATTTGGTTGCGGCCTTTATCTTCACCCAAGATCTTCTTCTAAAACTTTTTTATCGTCTACATTTTCAATGTAAACTTTCAGTCTTAGAATGCTTCTCCAATTAGTTCGTATGAAACTGAAACCAGAATATTTCAAACTGTAGCGAATTGTCACTTACCAAGTTACAAAGTTACATATTCATCCGCAAAGTTTGATATTCATCACACATTGTGCCCTACGGGGTTTAACATAAAGATAAAAACGCGACGTTTCCGTCAGGTATCACTTTAGGTTACGAAAGACTAATTTAAATAACATTAATATTGATAGGGAGACGTTTATGATAAGTGATCATCCGATCGGTATCAAATAAGATAATGGATTCATTAAATTTTATAGTTTTAAGGTCCTGTAGCTTCAGACATCTTAGTTATGAGTTGCCAACGGGCTCAGGTGAATTTAACTTTACTGGTTTTCCGAAGTTTCGTATTTTTATGTTAGTAAGTTAAAATAACTTATTTATCACATACCAATAAAGGCGTTGGGTATAAATACATAACTAGCCGGTAAAAATACTCAAATATCAGTAGAATATACTTAATTTAGTCAAACGGACATTCATAACATCAAGCCTTGTTTCTCCAAACGGTTAGGGAGAGTTGTACCCAATAGCACCCCCACATTTCGCCATTTATGTTTAAGTCCCTTGTAATATGGAGCCTATTGCCATCAACCGGGCACCAATTCCGAACTCCGGCTGTGCAACTGAGAAATCCTAGATGGAAAAACTCAATAACACTTTGATCGACCCCAGGACCTCATGCTTAGCAGTAGCGCTTGCAAGCACTAAACTAACGAAGCAATCTAATTTGCACACACACACACACACATAAACTCACGCCTTCTTTCCATGGGGGTAGGCAGCAACTACAGACCCTAACAGATGTTAAAACACCTTTTTTGTATCTGAGTAACTTTGTAAAAGGCTTAATGTATTGTATTCACATGGACTATTACAAAGTACAAATTGATGCCATTATTCAAATTTTTATAATAAACATGGACATTACAGTGTTTACAAATTAACACAAACCGTTTGTAGCAACAAAAAAGGCATGTGTAAAAGGACTTGATAGGAATGTGCTTGTAAGAAAAAGTTTAAATACAAGAGTCAACAATTTTCATCAACATATTAAAATGATCACAGTTTGTCAACTTAATGGTTGTACAGACAGACAAATTACTATCTGTCGTGTAATATTTATCTCCGTCAGTAAATCAGCTTTTTGCTGGAATGTACGGAGTTTCTGAGAGCTTCCAAATTTGATGTGAAGTTTTTTCGATAGCAGCAGTAATCAGAAAACAGTTCGTATCTGTAGATGAAGTAAGATGTTTGAGTGAACGAATAAAAAAACTTAAATAATTACAACGTTTTTGGTCAGACTTTAAGCCGAAATGATAAAGAAGGAGAGCTGAGGCAGAAGACAAAGAAAAATCTACTAAAAAAACTAAAAATGCAGATTACTTTTTGAGCTATATCTACCGCCGTGAATGTTACGTATATTCAGTGCTAATGATAACTCTGATGATGATGATTTCACAGAATTGTCTGCTTATCTGCTGAAAAACTACCCTTTACACGAAAAACCTCATCTCACCTCAGAAGTTGAACGTAAATGAAATAATTATAGGGTTCCAAGTCACCTTTCACTATAAGTATTTGTTTATTAACGAACTTTACTTTATCCCTTTTTATGTACCCTACAAATTGCAATATTTACCCCCAACTGTGCATTTTTTCCAACATCACTTATTACATTATGCCACGGCTACATTGTCGCGATAACGCGAACTACACTTCGCGCGCTCTCTGTTGTACAGCAAGACGTTGAGCGGTATGCGAGCGTGCGAAGTGTAGTTCGCGTTATCTCGACAATGTAGCCGTGGCATTACTATTTACTTCTTCGGTTACAGTAACTAGTTTCCCATATTTATAAACTGATAAGAAAACAGCTGTAGTTTTTTGTAACCAAATTAAGATAAATACGTGTTGGTATTTATTCGTCGTATTATGGACCTTTAATTATTCACGAGTGAATATTTTTTGACGCTTGCCTTAAACGGGTAGTTGTCAACTAATTAAATTTGTATTATAAGGAAAGACTTGTGTGAGTTGTGTGAGGATGTTGTTAAGGACTTTGTACACGATGCTTGATTTAAAATGTATGCGATTTAGTTTCTATTTTATAGACTGACTACCTGTGCCCCGCGGCTTCACCCGCATAAGTTTCATTCCCGTGGGAATATCGGGCTAAAATTCCCACGGGAATTTATCCTATGTCCTAATCCAGGTTATGATTTATCCATACGCCAAATTTCATTTAAATCCGTTGAGCCGTTTCCGCGTGAAAGCGTAACAAGCAAACAAACAAATAAACTCACTTTCGCATTTATAATATTAGTTAGGATTACTATCGGTCCCAAGATAGTTCCCTGGGTGATGCCTTTTTAGGTGTTTTTTTGGAAAGAATGCTAGCTGACTCGTGTCACATTAGTGAGAATAAATGTATAATAGTGGACTTACAAAACTCAATGTTTTACATAAATAAAACTTTGAAATTACTTAACGTTGCAAACTTCTTAAAAATAGCATCATTTATTGCAGAAGACAAAGTTTTTGCAGGCGTGACGTTATGTAAAGTATGAGGTGCTTCAAAGAATCCATCAAATAAAAGACGAAAGCATAAAAACAGCAAAATTACAAACATTCATTTCACGGAAACGTTGAAATCATCATTGAAGCATACACAGGTAAACGATGAGAAAATACCGAAGTCACAAATACGAGTATAAGATCGGTTATGCGGATGGCTGATGTGTTTGTGGCGTAAAAAATGTTCCAACAATCTCCCCTGGCATGTGTGAATAGGCCATTAATGAGTTCTAAATAACGAGACAAGTGGAATTTCCTTAGTCTTACAGATGGTACTAATGAATATATCGTGTTGCAGTGTATGAAGAATATGAAGTTTCTTTGATGAGTAAAAAAATATGGATCGTTTAATTAGGCACGACTTTTGTACTACGGCTTATTAATTAAGATGAACCTGCGTGATGTGTGATCGTGCAAGGGAGAATGAATATTAAAATATCTAACTAAAACTAACTTAACTTTTATGTTAACTTAACTAACTTAGTTAACTTTGATGTGCTGTCTGTATACGGTCACCAAAAATGATACATATCTGTTTTTCACAGCAGGGTCTTGCGTGTTAACTAAAGTTCAAGAGTTGTGTCTCGAATTAGCCATGGTTGATATTGATCCTGTCATCAGCTTGTTCTTCGTAATATTTTTTGTACTTTTCAGTAGGTACTTAAGTGCTACAATTTCTTTATTTTGAGCTGAACTCAAAATCTTGGTATTGTTTGAATAACTGCACTCTTCTATAGGAGCTACACCCTTTCTCCGTTGTCCTTGAAGAAGTCATGCTAGTCGTTTCCAAATAATTACAATTTGCCACCACAACCGCAACGATAACACATTGTTTTCTTTTTCCGTACACAATATAAAACCGCTGTTATATTGTTTTTATAGGATTCATAGAACCAGTAACATACTGCAGTTTTAATTAATTAATTATTGATTTATTAAGCCGTAATATACATCCCACGCAATCATTAGTGTTCTTGATATATAAAAAACTTTATCCTGTTTATTTGCAGTTTTTGTGACAACTCTTTGAGAGCTAATAAGCCCTGAATATCTTGTTAATTCAAATTCACATTCAAAATTTTTATTTCGAACGAAGACTTATATAGGGTTAATAACATTGCTCTTAAAACTAAGTGTTAGTAAACAACACGATACGACGGCACATGTAACTGACAGCAGCAAATAACATATTATGGACAGTCCACTCTGTCAGCAATCATTTTCAGAACCCTCTTAGGGCTGGCCATGACTCGAGCCACCATGGATGCTGTGCGCTTGCTCATTATTGTGTAAAAGCAATCTACAGGCGCCACTGCAAACATTCCTGATGCACTGCAACGCCATGGCAACCCCATCAGTTTTCTGAACGCATTTTTACATTGGTCATGAAGGGCTCCATACGATGCCCACAAATGTGCACAACAACGCACTGCGTGCGTTAATGCACTTTATATTTAGGTTTAACTTTCCAGTTAAGGCGCTGACAAGACCCAATTGACCAAAATAGGCTTCTCTTAAGAAAGAAAATTGCCAAATCTGTATAGTTTGTGGTAACGGAAAAAATATATGTTAATTTTGAACATATTTCCCAGAACTTGGTTGTCACCAAAACACGTTTTGAAAAAAAATCTCGATACAAACTAATGTTAAACTAACCTCTTACCTTGAGTTCTTATCCAAAATATCTGTATTAAATATCAACATAAATTACGTATTTAATTAATAACAAGTACGTCTTATTCTAAAGCAGAACTTGGTTGTTTTTTATTTTCGATTACTCAACTCAATTCTGAGTAAATAGATAATTACTTCATATTTTGCAATAAATTACAAGCGTTTTGTCGTCGCGCTTCTCTTTCTTTTCTATGCAATCTGACCGTGACCGCGGTTTAGGTGTTGTCAGCGTCTTAAACCTAAACATAAAGATATAGAAAAGGGGGTAGCAGTTATTTCTTCTACTAGCCTCACTAACTTAATCGTTTCAATACAACTTGAGCTGTGCTTAAGGTTTCCTCGTTAAAAACCAGTGTTATCTTGTTCAAGTTCATCGTCACCATCGTTCATGTAGGTATTCATTGAAATCTACTCTCTTCTTGTAAAAGCAATAAAGAATTTGGATATGTATTGTTCTCGTTGAAGCCGCTGGTATTGGTGATATGAGCCTGGAAAATGAGCTTTCAAAATGCAGATTGTTTCACCCTTGTCTACACTAATCCCATCCCCATTTACAATAATCGCCAATACCAATTCAGCATACCACAAGGGTCTATTAAAATAAGCTTCCACATTCTGTATTCTGGAAAGTTGCACAGCAATTAACCGACGTTGAAGAGAGAAATACTGTCCTGTCAAGGTATGGTAATGATAATTATTATAATCGACGGTTTGACACGCCCAAGTAATTGCCTGTTGGTTTAAAACATACTAGCGTTTCACGCGGCTTCGTTTGATCGGAACGATGTAATTTATCGAGACTTGTTTCAAGTATTGCGAGACATTTGCTGGGTGTTGCAGTTTGATTTGTGGTTTTATTTTATAATAGAGACTGACCGTATTGTTACACTATTTACAACAGTTCTAATATTGGCTGTGACTTTAGGCTATAAATTTGAAAGGATTTATTTATATATTCCGAAATTATAAAGGGATTAAACAAGCACCAATGGGTTTTTAAGCGATTGCATGAAGCTTGCATTTGCCATTATACTCGTAGTGGTATAAGGTAAGCGATGATACAGTCAACGATGATGTCAGTCACCCAGACTTCTTAGGGAAAACTTTACTAGTTAAACTGAACGTGATCAACCATTTAAACCTTGTTCACGAGCTGTCAATGTCAATATTCCACAACAATGATGACACTGACAGTTCTGGAACGCGATTTAAAAATTGCCTAACCAATGCAATGCTTTACATTCTGCCTTCACAATGCTACTGCTAAGCTCAGCATTATAATTAAAGTTCAATAAGAAATACCAGACTTATAAATTTATTCTAATATTATCCACATGACAGTTAGATGACATGCTTCCGTGTCATCAAATTGCAATGCAATAAGGTATTTCCGATGACGTAATCTCATGTCAGTCATAAATCTGATGAGGCAGGCTATAAATCTAGCGAGTCTATTGATATTAGATGAGCATAGTAGATCTTGGAAGCTAACGTTTTAATATATGTCCATACAAAGGGACAAAAGGATGTGGTCAATAACTATGTATTTGATGCGCTTTTTGATGTTAATCATAGAAATAACAGACCTTTAAAACGACCTATCTGTCTAGAAATAAGTACAATAAGATGAGTTAATAAACTTGAAAGCAAAGAAATAAAGAAAATACATTAATTTGCACTAAACGTGACGCATAAAAAATTGCGTTAGGATTTTGGAACCAGTTGGAATTTTTGCATAGAATTAGAATTAGAATTCGAATAGCATTATACAATATTTGCAAATATGGGTAATACATAAGTAGATAGTAGTAGGTATAAATCAGTTCTGCCATATTTCACCATTCGGCATGCAAACATTTTCATTATACAAAATTGTTAAAATGTAAATTCTAATTAAAACATTAAATTAATTATTACATTCAATATCAAAAATTATTAAAATTCAAATTGTCATTAATACATTAACCTAATTATAACAAATATACCTACATTAAATAAAATGGTAAAAAATTTAAATTGTCATTAACAGTATAATTATATAGGAATAAAAATCGTGGTCGAACATAAATAAACAAACAAACGTTAAAATTCAGGTCATAGATATATGTAGCATTCCTCAAATAAATCACTAATAAATTAATTCAAACATTACAGGTATTCAGAAAACGTTTTGTCCGTTAAAAACTCAGTTACACTGTAGTATGTTTTATCTATCAGTAATTTTCGAAGTGTACTTTTGAAATGCATCGTTTTCAAATCTTTCCAAGCCCTTGGCAATTTATTATAAACAATTGGGGCCATATAATAAATACCTTTGCGCATCATCGTAGTTTGACACGATACCTGATTTAATTTTGTATTGTCTCGCCTATTTCTTGGGAATACATCGGACAAACGTTCAAAACGATTTGGATTGTTCTTTACGAACACAGCTACTTCGAGAATATAAATATTTCTTTAAGATACACAAAAGCACTAAAGAAACCAAACTGTCCAAAATTGAACAAAGCTGAACAATTATACCGTATATGCATACCAAATACATCTTTCTCGTCTGATTCCTTTTCAACATCTTTATCAACATCTTCCTTATCCTTTATATCTAGCATTAGGTTTAGACCTAAGTCAACCACCATCAAATCACTATGCACTAATTCTCCCATCACAGTTCTACGTTCAAGCGCGTACTTGCGTTGTCACTCTTAAATCAAACGCGTCACGTTGTAAATCTTGAACGTCGAATGCACAAAAACGATGTGCGCTGGTTTTACGATGAGAATAGTCTGTTGAGCTTGTTGGTGGATATGTTGGCTCGGTTTTATCAATTCACCTGCCAACTGCCTGTGTGACAGAAGCCAGAAGCTATTAGTCATTTTTGAAGCTAAACCATGGTCACAAGCAAAACTAAGAACTCAAATAATGATGACATATCTTCAATTAATGATTACGACCCATTGGAAGCCAGTAGAAACTTAAAAATAGTGGTCTTAATAAATGTGTATGAGCATAATAAGCATCCCCAGTATTAAGACCTGTATTCTCCTTGTCGATATGGAATGGTTTAATTTTTAGAGGATGCCAATTAAAAACACTCCTAAAAACGAAGATTTCAAAGACAAAACCATGACTTGTTGCAATGGTGCGTGATAAGAAATCCTCTTTAAGTTATAACGCAAAAGCTAAACTGCAAGAAATCAGTTTTTTGCAAGTAACGAAATAGAACCTAATACTCTCCCTATACATATGTATATGTTGGACGAAATCCCTACCCGTATAAAACGGACACTAAAAACTAAAATTACGTACCATTCTGTTGACGTTAAGGCGGCGCGCACACTAGCATTCAATCGTAGATTTATTGCAGATCACGATAAAATTATAATCGTTATTTATCGCCGCGACTTAAAGCGTGTACCTGCATTATTCATCCGATCGCTTGTTGCGATGTCTTGCAGCAACGATTTACTATGCATTGTGGAGTATTTTAACCGCGATTTTCACACGACATTTTAGTATGACGAAACGCAGTTTGTGCGCTGATTCTTAGTAGTTTTAAATGGTTATGGTAAGCTTTCGAATACTTAGTTGTTTGGTTATTTGTTTTCTTTGTAGTACATGATTGAATTTACATAGGTATTGGTGTAATACTATTTGATGGTGTTTGTGCAAGGTGGTCTTCAAAATCGTTTCTGAAATCCTACTAAAATTATAAACGCAAAAGTTTGTGAGGATGGATGGATGTTTGGTACTCTTTTACGCAAAAATGGCTAAACGGATTTAGATAAAATTTGGTACACAGATAATGTATTACCTGGACACAAAACAAAGGGTAGTTTTTATCGCGTTAGTACGTCGCATGATTACAAGGCGTGTATTCTGTTCACGACATGCGACACGGTGAGCACAATTTTTGAGCAGTGACCTAACTACTAGGCATGAATGAATTCAAGATAGTATTTCAATCTTAGTATTATCCGACTAATAATAGGATTTTGATGACATTTGGTACACAGATAGTTCATAACTAACAAAAAGTATTAGGCTCATGCTTGGGATCTTGATGAATACTTTCTATTTGGAACTCACCATAAAATGACACAATACGTCAGTATACCGTATAGCCACAGATTTAGAGTATATTAAGATTAGAGCAGTGGTGGCCCAGTGATAACGGCTGCGACTTACGAGTTGTAGATCGCAGGTTCGAACCCAGACAGGCGCTTTACTTTGTGTAGATTATTTCATCACAACTGCTCTCAAAACGGTGAAGGAAAACATCGTGAGAAAACCGGTAGGTATGTCTAAGAACCAAAAATTGGAAGACATGTGACATCTACTAACCCGCACTGGGCCCGCGTGGTGGATTACGGCCCACTCCCTGTCACAGAGAGGAGGCCTGTGTCCCAGCAGTGGGCACATTATAGGCTGATTATGTATGGTTAGAGTCATTTCATACAAATGTCAAATATTTATAGTTTTAATTTGAATGGGTGTTGTTGTTTTGATTTTGTAGTCTGCGTGTGTTGTGATTACTTTGTTACTTTTTATACCGGTAGTACAGTCGCCAGCACATCAGCTTACTGTCAAATTTTCTCATTCGATTTTGAACTTAACTATCGACATTTTAAGGTTTAAAATAATTTGGAGAAATTTGACAGTTTGCGGTAACTTGATGACTGTACATTACCGTGGTATAATAACCGACCTCCATGCGGGCGAAGCCATGCGAAAGTGAGTTTGCTCGTTTGTTGTGTTGTCACGCTAAAACGGCTCAACGGATTTGGATGAAATTTAGCACACGGTTAGACCATGACCTTGGTTACGACATTCCTATGTTACGTTTTTTTCCCGGTAGTATGTTCCCGTGGGACAATTTCTGACTTCCACGCGGGTGAAGTTGCGGCTAGAACACAAATACCCTGGGATTCTTGGGTGATAAGTTGGTAGCTATTATAGGTTAAACCGCCTATAGGTGCTAAAATAACCTTAGCCAATATATTATTCTAGAATCTCAATATTACTTTGTATCATCAGACAACTTGAACAAAAAATCAAGTCAACAACCTATGTACTTATTTTTAATTTATATATTTATTGCAGTGAATAAGTGGAGAGTAATCAAGATGTCTCACCTGACAGACAGCTGCGTGTTAGCGCTATCAGGAGCTATGTAATGTAGCAGCAATTTGCACGCTCAGGGAGCAAATATTTGTTTCTGTTAAGGATTTGATTTTGTTTGGCTGAACTAGATTAAAAGAGTAACTTTTATTGAAGATAGCGACAGATAAACAGTTTCAGGGTTTCTTTCTTCTTCTTCTTTCTTCTTAGATAAACAGCGTCTGCCTTATGCTAACTACAAACAGGTTCATTTGATTAGCAAGCACATGATTATGCTCTGAACAATTTTCGTGGTGGATTTTTAGGAGATTCATGCTCTACTGTAACAAAATAAGTTTTTGAGGAGGAATATGGCCGCCGTTGTACCCTGAATATTAATAGTTTTGTAAATGAGCTGTGTTAAATTTTGGTGTACAATGAAGCATAGTCTGTCTGTATATCTATAATGAGGACGTAGAAGATGACGCTACAGCACAGCTGAAAAAAAAATATATATTGAGAACGCAAGCAGTGTAATAACGCGGGTGTGCGTTTTGGACCACCGTAAAGAGTATTCCTACTTGTAGCGCTCGAACGCTATAGTAACGCTTACCTACGCTCATCAACCAATAGCATCGCCGCATCAAATTTTTACTGAGCTTCTAGATTTTATAAATGAAAAAAAAAACATAAAAAACGAACGGGTAAAAGGTAGTCAGCCATCTGTGTGTAAACAGAGCCTGAGAAAAATATTAAAAAAAAAAAATATTTTTGCAAAAAGAAGCGGTAAACAGATGTGGTCATCGTGAGCACGGGATTTTGTTTTCAAAGTGGGCTGATATGCACATCCGCGATAGTACCCACCTCAACTTATTTTTAGCTCATGTTATGCTATGTAGAGTTTATATTGAAGTCTTTGACATCGTTCGTCTACAAAATGGACTATTTTACAATGTGCTAATTCTGAGGTACTCTGACATCTAGTCATTACAGCAACACATTTCCCGTAGTTAAGTCATTATTACCTGTGCTTCTGCACAGATTAGCTAGCTGCTGACACCCTGTGTTTATCGTTCATTACTGTGTGAATGGCATGTGTGCAACTATGTTAGTAAGTGTCATGCTTGTGATTCATAACGGGATGAGCAGAGGTATAAAATATGCGATGAACGACAGCATAATGAGATTTTTAGTCGTATGTAACATCTTTGTCATCAACAGAATCTTACGATTGATCAGTATTTTGCGAAATGTGGATCATGTCTTACTTATTTGTTATTATAAATTACCTGCTTACTATAATATTTCTCATTAATTAAGTCATGCCAATGTATAGTTGCAGCTGACTTCGTGAAATAAAATCGAGACGAATTCGTAAAAGTATACCTTTTTCTTTAATCAAAAGCAACTGCCTTTTAATTGAAAAAACCTTTTTATATAAACATTATATATAACCATCCATTCTTCGTTCACTTAAAATACCTGTAGCAGTCTTTATTAATTAAGGTTGACAAAGAAAAAACTTTTTCGTACGAGAACGAACCCGAATTCTGTCACAGTGTTCATCAAACAAAGGAAGGGAAGCTAATTGTCGAACTAATTAACGGACACCTTGAGGCCATCCATCAAATGAATGAAAAAATCTGGGGCACCTTGGTACGGATCATTAAGAAAGGCAAGTTTTTGGTTCAGACAGTGATAGGTATGTCAGGTTTTGGGTGGTTCGGCTTGTGAAGTATTGGAGTAATGAGGTGGAATTAAAGGCGAATCGATCAGTTAAAGAGTAACGTCTGATGTTTGGGCAAGATTAAAATGAATACTTTCTATTTGGATCTTACTAACGTTTACAACCATACGCGAGATACCTACTGCGCACAATAAACGACACGCACTAAAGATCCTAACGTAAAATTGCATTTAGCACTTGTAATGAATTATCATCTTTATAATTTTATCATAATTTCATACAAACTCCTTAAATGTTCTCCAATAGGGTATTTTACTATATACGAGAAAAAATCTATAAATATATTATTGAGATAGTTTAGACAAAAAGGAGTCGGAAAATGTTAGTTTTAGTTCATAAAATAACAAAATAAGTTTTAAAATTCAATTCAACGTTTTCAGTTTTTCTAATCTGTTAAAAAACACCATGAAATAGTAGCCACCATGTTATTACGTCATATGGCTATGTAAACAAAAACGTGTCAATTATCATGCAAAAGATCAGCACATTTGTTTTCATAGCCCAGAGACGTCATGACCACAGAGCAACATGGCGTCCACTGCGTCCAGCGTTTTCGTCAACCTACGCGCGAAATTTGAAAATGTAAAATTTTAAATGCATTTTTATGGCACTTATCGATTGAATAAAAATTTTGTGATTTTTTTTGGGCATATTAGCACTATAGAATTTAATTAAAACACTTTTCAAAAATGGGTGTAAGACCCTATTCCCAATCCTGAAAACTAACAGTTATAAAATTACTATCCCCATCTACAGACACTTCGCAAAACTTGGAAATAAATAAATACTAAATTGAATCTATTCGAATCGTGCATTATGCAGCGGTGAACCGATGTCTCGTCGATTACATTATGCGTAAAAACTGCAGAACTGTCTGGCCCATCCATCATGACAAGCCGTTGAATCCGTGATGATCACGTGGCTAAAGAAGTTGACAGAAAAAATATGGTGTAAGAATTCATACTGTTAGTAATCTGTTGATATTTTTTTGAGAAATTTGAAGAGAATATTGAAAATATTAGGAAAGAAGATAAGACACAGGTAGTAGCCAGTTAGATTGATGAACTGGTAGGTAATTTTGAAAATAACACGATTTAGACAACAAACAACTAAGTAACACAAACAAAACCAAACAGTCTAGAAAAACATTGGAATAGCGAACATTATGACCATACCTTGGAAAACTTCAATACATTAAAAAAGCTTAAAAAAAGTAATAGTTAAATAGTAATCTAAGGTAAACGACATTTCAATTATTATTAAAAGTTATGAAACTCATAAAAAACATTATTCTGGACCAGTTCAAGAATAATGTTATTGAAGAAGATGTTATTGAAGATTGACATAATGAATATGAAGTTTTGTTCAATGATGAAATAAAGAAAACACTATTTAATTTGATAGCATCATTTTCGCTGTGGGGTTTCCATTCAAAAAGTATAATTAAGTTGTAAATATTTTTTGTTCATTTCCATTTGTTTAAAAATCATAACAACTTGTGGCGTCATGTGAAGTTGGCTAACAATATTTTATGTTGTACCTCTTGGTGTTCCACATCCACAAGGTTTCTTCAGGGTACATAATAACAGCATCAGAATGAAGAATTAAGGTTTTATATGTCTAGTTAATTGTCAACCAGATTATTTACTTTTTTCTCACTTTTTTCTCCCCGTACTTTTCTTCCAGATTTCGTAATACGCATTCAAGTTTTTCAGACATTTTCCGAAATTCAAATCCTTGTTGATGTCATCGATTTTTTTGCATCCTGTAACATACATCAAAAAAAAAATATACTTCCAAAAATCTTGCACCAACGAAGGTTACCATACAGACAGAGACGTACTTACTATGCACCGTGACCTGGACTCTCAAATTACCAAATTATGCTCAACAAAAGCTGCAGACAACTGCATTTAATACAGGACAACTATCATTTATCATGCATCTGTCCAGGAGACATCTATTCTGGTGTCAAATGAATTAAACATACTTCATTCGATGCTGCTGTCTGTCCAGAGTATAATATTATCATTAATAAACCCCAAGGTTTTGCTCTTGTCGTTGAATTTTGGAGCTCCGTTTTTTAGGTTTTTTTTTTTGGGAACCTTGGTTTATTTTCCTGGTGACATATAAATAGTAATGGTTGTATGGTTTGTTATTTGGGTCAGTAGTGCCAAAAAATAATAAAAACAGTCACATGATTATTTTGAAAATCAAAATTGATCTTTCAGTCATTTATAAAAATATTAATTTTAATAATAATTGAAAAATTCAGGAAAGCTTTTAAGCAAATTTTACCGTTTTAGTAAGCTTGCGTAGTGAAACGCTTAAATCGGTTTACCTTTCGCCGTTTACTCGTGAAAGAAGGATATTCTTCACGATCAAGAGTAAACTGACTACATTCAGCTCAGTCCTGACTGTGAAGGATACCCTTTTTTGCCAATGGGCACCAGTGATACCAGTGTAAAAACAACCGCTAGCCAAGATAGCTAGCGATATAAAGAAGCTTTATATGAACCTTGAGCAATCGTTGCATTTAGGAATTCATGCATAATTATTGAATAAACAGACAATAATAATGTAAGAATACATTCAAAAGCCAACTTACCACCATCATTATGTTTAACCATGTTCAAAGGCTCGATGCCGCTACCTTCAATAATTCATTTTCGTTGAAAATCACATTTACAATCACCACCTCCAAATTAAAGTCCCTATATACATTCACTATCTTCCAGCATCAGTAATATATGAGTAAGGATGACGTTATTTACTTCATATGTATCTAACTTGTTGCCATGTCTTTTTAGCATATCAAGTAGCAACTGCATCAGTCTTTTGAATTTAACATGTTCTTGAACACCGATCAATCTTGGGAGCAAACATTTTGCATTGAACATTTTTTATGATCATTTTCAATAAAATTTCCATTCATTTCGGCGGTATTGGGTACCGTGTCGGTAAAAAGTGCGAGTCAGACCAGTGCATTAATGGTTCCGTGCCGCCAAAACTATTGTAGTTAAGTATCCTTCTTTAAATTTACCATGATTGAGGCTATAGCATAGGCAATATATATAACATGTATTGTGAACGGTACTCCTTTTTTTGTCCTAAAATTGTTCGTCCGAAAATCATTATCCATAACACGTTTGCTATAAACCCGTTTGCAGTAACCATAATGTTCAAAAGTTCGAAATTTTATTTTACATAATAATTATCTTTACTTCTAAAACTATTCTGTCATAATATCGAGTACTATAATAATTCAATATCCTAATTTTACATGAAATAAAGCCATATGTCCTAAGTATTGTATTATAAGTATAATGTGTATATTTCGAATGTTCATTTATAATAAAATTGTTAGTGCTAAAACATTTGGTTAGGGTTTAAATAAATTAGGTTTTAGTGACAGAAATGAATCGCTGTAAATCCGACTCCACGCAGTCTTGTCTGCCCTAACCCTAAATTGTAATTTAGAATCGCGTAGGCGCGGAGGGGCGATGCGGCCCACGAGTTGAAAATTGTAAAGCTCGCCGCCGCGGCTGAGGCTGGCGAAGCCGGCCAGCAAGACGAAGCTGCGGTGGTCTTTTGTATATTATTAGAGATTTAAATTTTATGGGATGTGATATTATGTGGCATTAAGGCTCCTACATACTGGCGCGACTTGTCGCGCGACGCGACGCGACACAAAGACACCGCGTGTAGCGCTACAAGCGGTGCCTTTGTGTCGCGACGCGTCGCGCGACAAGTCGCGCCAGTATGTAGGAGCCTTTAAGTTCGAGTAAGTTATCATTCGGACAAATGATGATTAGGACAAAAAAAAATTGCCACTTTAGATTATGGATAAAAAAGTTAGGGAACACATTATAGAACCTCTGTGAACAAATTCAACTACATAGCTTTCTTTTACGGTTACAAAGATAGACTCTGGGACCGACTGATGTATAGGCAGACTGACTGTTGACAGACAACCAGCCAGATATACAGCGAAGGTTTGGCAATACCCAATAATTAAAAATGGGGTGCCCGTTTTCAAATTTTGGGTATGAAACCCTAAAAATATCTTTCTGGCACCCAGTGTCTCCATTATACATGACAGTAACGTTAAAGAGTGCACCGTCTGGGTCATTTGTCAATTGATGGCATTAATGTTTCATGTGTCTGACTTTTTTGTTGACGGTATAATGTTCAATGCGATTTTTTTGGAGTCTAGTATTCTTGACTCTATATTGGTGGAGGCTGAATGATTTATTAGTGATTTTGGTTGAAAAATTAATAATTACGGAAAAATATGTATTCCACCAACTTATCGAGCATTATGCAGCAAATAAATTACATTACAGTAGGTACCTTGCGCTTCACATTCCCATAGCTGCAGGATAACTAGATCCATCTATGTAGCAATAACATGATCTATCCGAAGCTCATCAGTCGTCATCGTCATTAATCATGATTAAGGCAATATCTTCTGCAGGCATTCCCATTGTGCAATGTACACCAGTATATGACGAGCATTATATTTTGACATTTACGACTTGCTAGGACATAAAACCGCCGAAATAAAAACATTACAAGAAAATATACCAGCAAAATAGATATCAAAATTCCATACAACTGCAGAAACCATAAAAAATACCCAATATAGTGTCCCAACAACTTGAACTTCACCTCACGTCATACACGTCATTGCCGTGCATTAAAAAGTGGCCGCATAAAATAACCATCGTCATAAACCGAGTACAGTTGTGACTCCATTTGTACTTCTTAAAGCCTTATACTCTTATCTCAATCGGCTTAGCAAAGCAGCTTGTGCCGATTACCGATAAAATATGTTGGTTAATATCTTTGCACTTATGTGTATTATTTGCAGGCGAGCGAATATTAATCGGGTAAGTTTTTATCGAATGTCGGTTTACTTAACTTGTGTTTGAGAGTTGCAGAAGTCTTTTCGATTTACCTATCTCAAAATTTGCAATTCTAATTGGAAGGAGTACCTATATGCACATACATATAGGTTTACATACAGTTTCGGGGACCTAACTATTGTAAGATTTTGAATTGTAGCCTCCATTGGCAATATTGGTTTTCGTCAGTACCTTGATGATGGCAAGATGGCAAGATGGTTAATGACCACACGCTGCAAAGTGTAGGAGAACTATGAAGTACAGAATTTATGTCAGCCTATCCTATTATAAAATTTCATTTAATATTGCAAAATCTTCTTTATCTAAACTAACAAGTTTCACCAGGATAACGGAAATTTATTTAAGTGTTATAATAGAAAAGCTATACTCTCATTAGATCCATGGTTACAACACCACATACAACAATTTTACGACTAATATGACTATAATTCTAGTATATTAGCAAGTATCTTTAAACGTGTACCTTTATCTTAATCGGCTAGTACCTGACATAGTCGATACAAGATAGCGTTTGCAGTAATATGAGCATGGAGCTGATAGCCTTTCTGTTATGTATTGGACTGAGATGTCGTCGGTTGGCTGGCTTAAGTATCAATTTTCAGATTTATTGTGTTTTGTTTTGTTTATAGCTGGATTAAGGAGATATATGATTTTGTTGGCTTGAATAGTAAATATATGTCACTGCGTCAAGGAAATGTCTGCCTCTTTCGTAGCTGTTGTAAGAAATTATAATAATGAGATCCTCAGTGATTACGATAAGCAGAGTCGAGAAAAAGACACGGCTGCCAACATTACCATCTTAAGAGACATATCAGTCAGGAAAACAGATCAAGGTGATCTAGTAAACGTAGAAATCTAGTAGATGCATTGAAATTAATTTTGGTAGACATCATAATGTTTTTTTGTAAATTGTTTTTTGTAAGAAGCATCTTAAAGAAAAATGATTTTCCTAACAAAGTATAAACATTGTGAGATATGTTCGGTGAAAGCCAGCTTATAATTAAGCTTTCTCAACATCCTGCCAACGTTTAGACCTCCTGCAGAGTTCTATTCAATGCTAAGCAATTCCAATACAAATCTCACCAACTTTCGAACTGCAAAAACAGCGTAAAACCTTACGGAAGACATCAAAACTAAAACAAATGAGGCAAGAATATGAATAGATGAAAACTTATGCACAATATTAGTTAATCGATGTCGTCACACCTCGATGACACCGCGGGGCTTCGTCGGTGTACCAGATGGTAGATATAATGTGATGATATCTGTTCTGTTTGGGTTCAGTAGATATATTTCAAATAAAATTAATATTAATTCTATTTAATTATGATAAAGAATTAAGATGTGGTTACCTGATAAGTGATAACGTACGATAAACTTTTGACTACCGATGGCCGTTAGAAAATAATTGCTTTTGTCCTTACTGAGCATTTATTTGCTTTCATTCTTGTGGAGAACGCTAAGCTGTGGTTCCCAGGTGTTATCAATGAAAAAATGCATACAATAAAAAAAAATATATATATATAATAATAAATGCATGTATGGAGCTAAGCACAAAAGACTAACAACTGGTCAGGTCTGGGTCCTAAGAGAGACAAGTCAGGTTCCGGGTCCCTGGTCAATGAACCGTAGAAGCTAGGTGGTAATCATTGAAACACAAATTTAAAATTTTGACGTTAGTCAATAACCTTGGCCCTACGCCTTGGCCATAAGCCCGCGCCTACAAGCCAAGTGGGCTTGTAGGCGCGGGCTTGCGGACGGTGAGCAATGGGTAACTCACCGTCCGGTAAGGACCAGGCCCGGGTCGACGGCGCGTTGTATTCCACGCGCGCCTCAAAGAGATGTCGTCAGCACAAAGGTAGGGGTCCATTAGGGCCGATGCCTGCCGGGGTCGCGGGAAGGTACTTATGGGTCACCGAGGCCCCCGCAACACAGGCAACGGAAGGAATACGGGTGGGTTTTAGTCAGTAAGAGTCTGACACACCCTCCCGCTCCGCCCAGAGCGGTAGAAGTTATTTGATGATTTCCCATCCAAAAAAAAAAAAGTCAATAAACTTTCAGGTCAACAAGATGGTTCGATGATATCCTTAACAAACATTGCGTGATGCTGATGACAATGGATAAAACAGTACTATGTACATGAAGCGGTAGAAAGAGAAGTCTGCGTAAAAAACTTTTATAAGCACTGACGACAATTGTGATATACGGGACATTAGGCAGCCCCTAAGTTCCCACTTGTCCATTAAGTATCTAGGTAATATGAACGTCTGAAGTCACACAACGATCGTACGCTCGTAAACGTTTAATTTACGATTATTACACGACTTTAAAACGTTATTGAAGCTTAATTTTCGCGTTTTATTGTCGTTTCGTGCTTATTTAATAAATATTTTTTATTTGTTATCAACAGTCGTAAATGGTAATTTGTTTTGTATTGAAATGGTTTACGCTTTGAATATGTAATGAGGTTATATGACGTTTATGATCATTTCAAAGGTATTCAGAAGGTTTACAACTTCCAAAATGCAGCAAAGTGGTTTGGTAAATGTAAAAAGCCCACATGGTATAGTCCCACATCACAGTAGTAGCTGATCAAACACATATATACCTTTTGTATATATAATTTTTGTGGAAGTGAAAAATGGGAAAGCAAGATGCAAAAATATGTCAACAAACAACATCAACGGCATCAGCTGCGTCACTTTTAGCAATCACCCGAGACAATGAGACATTATTCTAAAGATAGCATAATTAGCCTATAATGTTCCCACTGCTGGGACACAGGCCTCCTCTCTTCAAGAGTGAGTGAGCCGTAATCCACCACGCGGGCCCAGTGCGGCTTGGTAGATGTCACATGTCTTTGAACTATAGTTCTAGGACATGCCGAAACATCGTGAGGAAACCTCACGATGTTTTCCTTCACCGTTTTGAGAGTATTGGTGATGAAATAATTTACACAAAGTAAAGTGCCTGCCTGGGTTCGGGCCTACGACCTACAACTCGTAAGTCACGGCCGTTTCTACTGGGCCACCACTGCTCTACTTCTAAAGAAAACTTAACTTAAAATATGGTCTAGAAATAAAGTCAAAGTTATTGCAGAAAAGAAGGATTTCCTGTCTCATTTAACGTGTGATTGTCCTGGGGGCCAACCATCACCTCTTATTGCAGAATTATTATAATACTATTTCACAGTGGGAAAGTGATGGATAAATAAGTCCTGTATAGCTCCATCTATTTCTCACGCTGAATTAATATTGAAATAATACTGCTATAAGAGGTGATGGTTGGCCCCCTGAGCAAAACCTAAGCATGGAAAGTAAACCTTCTGAGTTCTGCTATGGTGTGTAAAACTTGATGGAATTACGACTCTCCTTGTTACGGCTAGTTTCAAACAGCTTGTATGAGTAAATACGTTTAGCCATGAGCTGTTAGCGATAAATATTTAATTTATTGCATTGGCTTTATAGCATGATTGCTTCCCGTCGTCTGGGGAAGGGAAATCATGTCAGCTGTTGGTGAAGTAAGTCAGTGCAGTGTGGGAAAGAACACAAGTACCGTTGTATCTTGAGTTTTAAAACTTGTGAGAAACTTCTTCCCTTTTTACCCCAGAAGGAGGGTAATGTTTTTCGAGAGTAAGTATGTACAGGTCTCCCAAAGTGATAATGCGCATAGAAATCTTCGTCACTGTTCGGCAACGGTCGTATTCCCCGAGCGTTGGAAGACGATATGTGTATAGAGTGGTTAAGTGCATTTTCTTCATGCATAATTTAGTAGAATTATTATTTTTAATAATTAAGTTTCCGGGAATACGACAATTAGCGAAAATCTGCATGCGCATTATTAATTTGGGAATACTGTATATATGTATATCTATTTCTTTGGCACGCTCTGTAGCCTAAACGGCTTGATGGATTTTAACATAAGAGGTGTCGTTAGATTCGTCATAATTGTGGGAGTGACAGGCTATTTACTACTTATATATTGCATCTACAAATACAAAAAAATGGAGGTTTATTTTAAATAAATTGCAACAATATTTATATCTTATAATAATGATTCCGTATATATATTAATAATACTCAAAAGCTTGAAATAAAACAAATTATTAAAAAAAAAAACTCGACTGCTAAAACACGTAACTGCAAAGAGAAAAACAAGCATTATAATCTATAGAATTTTGGTAACGCAGGCGGGGATAAACCAATAACTTGAAATATGGTGTAACATTTGTTTGTCTCCCCGGGCGATACCAAAATTCTATAGATTATAATGCTTGTCTTTCTCTTTTCAGTTACGTGTTTTAGAAGTCCGGTTTTTTGTTTTTTAAATAATTAGTTTTTTGTCATAACCGTGATGATGATTATATTATTTTAAGGTTATTAGGTAATCTTTAAGGTCAAGATCTATAAACGTTACTTTCACTTAGACATAGACAAATTCACGTTTCTATCCTACACTTTTAGTATGATAGTGGTGCGACACTTACAGAAATAACACTTAGTGCGTGGTAAGTAACTATTATAGATATCGGCCTAAGACCAGGTGAAGATTGCGAAAATCCACTGGATGCTGTTCTGATTGATATCCTTGGGCGAGACCAAGAAAATAACGAATCCAATAGAAAATCACTACCGAAAATTGGAACACCTAAGGTTTGCGACAGTTATAAAATAAACAAGCTACAACTGAAATCGGAAAATAAAAGCCATCCATGCAACTAGCAGGACGTAAAATTATTAACTTAACAGATTAACTTTTAATCTGAAACTAACGGGCGACAATTAAAACTTATATTACCCTCATTCATAAAGATTATATTGACAATAATTTGACGGCCCAAATACATTTGAAAATGGCGATGTCGGCCTTGTTGTAAAATATGTTGCCAAATCAATTGGCATAAATTTATATGCTTAATTGCGAGTTAAATATGATTTTATAATGCAAAGACATAATATTAATTTTAGTTAGTTTATACTATTGTTTAGATCAGAATATTACTCCTTGCCGCAATCTTAAGTTACCTATCAATTATTGTTAATCCTAACTACTACTAAAAAATCAAATTATAAATTTTCATTTTAAAAATACAGTCAGGTAAATACTTGATAAAGTTATCGCTTTACAAACTATTCTTTCAGTAAATAACTCATTTGACAAATAATTCAAAAACAACATTTCATTATAATTATCAAAACATCATTTGACAAACTAATATTTTTATAATCATGTTTATTGGTAAAACAACACAAAGCATAAATAACGTTTGACCAAGTGCATTGCTTTATAATTACTTACTTAATATATTTTTTTGAATAAATTAAAGTTTTAAACTAAAAAAAAACTAAGTCAAAGTCAAATTATTTATTTTAAATAGGCACATAAAAGACACTTTTGAACGTCAAAATTTACAAAAAAAAAAAATAGAATTGATTCTAGTTGCCCCTTCCAAAAGGTAGTTTTGTATGGAGAAGAAAGGGCAAGAAACTCCACCGTTACTCTTTTAAAATGTTTTATAAAATTTTGTATAGGTACATTTCAAAATTATATGTGAAGACAATGCAGCTAGAATAAAATTAATATACCAAAATAGGTAAAATAAGAATGAAAAATAAAGCAATGACCGATAAATTAATTATGTGATAGGTACATGCATACATATAGCATAAGTCACTTTTAGTACGAAATCATCAGCAGTTACGAATCACTGGGTAGGTCAATTGAACAGAAATGGCTAGGTTTAGGTTAGGTTAGAACTGCGACCACAACGAACCGAATTCTACCTATTTTACTTAGCAGCGTGTATTTTTTTAAATTGACTATAGATCAAATGGTATCAGTATTTGTATGAAATTAGTACTTGCCTATAAATGATCTGTTCCAGATGAAAATTGCAACCATGTAATTTTATCTTTTCAAAATCTGATCAATTTGAAAAACAGTACGCGTCGATACAACAACTACTCACTCATTTTAAATGACAGTGCAATAAAATGAAATAGTTACTTCAATAAATTTTATTAAGTAACAATTAATGTAGTCATTTTGTAAAATCTCAAATTTGACAAACGAAATACTTGGTCAAATTATTTTTTTTTGGAATTATATTTTAACATTTGAAATATTTGCAAAGTAAAACATTTGCGAAATCTGTAGTTTGTCAAATGATTATTGGACTTATAAAGTAATATGTTTGCGAAATGAGGTGTTTGTCAAATGATTCGTTTTTATAATTTTATTTTTCTAATAATTGGGAATTATGGTTCACTAATGTTTGACAATTAAACACAAAACAACATTATTGAAACATTAGTGAACCATAATTCCTTTGTACTATAATAAAGTAACCACTAAATTGAGCGAATCAAATCATATTTGTCAAGATAGTCAGGGGACAGAAAACGGTAAGAGAATAAGTTCTATGAAATATTAACTGGATTAGATTTTCCTCTTTTGTCGTCGCTGCATCATTGTCATCATGAATTGTCACCTAAACAAATACAAATAATACAAATAATTTATTTTCTTTCACAAGATAAGTACTAGGTACATCTAGTGGTTGAATTGATCTTTTAGACAAAAATTGCCTGTGTTAGGACACTTCGCTCTTCCGAAGCTTAAAGTTACGTGATGTACCAACAATTTTAAATCTCCTTATTGTAAGAAAACAATTCAAAGTAATTTTACAAAAAGAGAAAGATGTGCCAGAGAGATTAAAAGATTTTGAATTTACATACTTAAAAATAAAAATTAACAACAGCAAAGTATGCACTTTAGCAGCGAATAAAAGTCTTATATTATACTTTTATACAGAACAGTAGTAGTGGCATATGTATGTGTTTTGTGGTAAATGAGATAAATGACTAGGGTGTATGTGTGTGAGTGTGGAGTGTATATGTTTGGTGAGTGGGTGACCTATAAGATTAGTATTATTTTCCTTTTTGCCTTTCAACTACTCTCAAGTAACCAGAGAGCCATACGATTAAATGACTAAATCAAATATCTTAATATTCTGTAAACACAAACACCATCATGTTATTATAATGTCACATTCAAATGACATCACACATCAGATAACATAAATCATGCAACTTTATGGACCTTACATAATCACCGAAATCTCCATTCAAATCTCAACATATTACCTTAATTGCAGCTGACAGGAAATTAATTACCAAGTGTAAAAGGTCGCTAATGTATATTCTATATGAATAGTGTAGTGCTAATATACATTCTAAATGAATAGTGCTGTGCCCTGTCACTCGATTATCGATTGTTTATCAAATATGCTAATATTGTAATAGTGTTTTAATGGGACAACCGGTTGGTGATTTAAATATTGATATTAATATATTCATGCTGTCGCCGGTAGATGTTGTGGGAATAGCGCGCACAATGGAGTGGATATATTTATCCATCACACCAAATTATATTTGACATAAGATGATGTAATTAAATGCAATCGTGCACCCATTGTATTTTTCTTCTGATTTTGAAAACATAGTTTCATGTTATAATAAATAATTGTCTTTAAAGTACTCGGTTTGCTGTATTTAGTTGAAAACTCAGAAATAAAAACATCTTTTTCATTGAAATTAAACTTAGATACATTATGTTTTAAATTATTGATCTTTTAAAATTGATTTCTCATTGAACAATTAAAAAACGAATAAAATAATACCTCATAGAAGTCTCCAGCCTTCCTCTGTCCCAACACTTGTCTTGTAAATAATGTCAGCGTGTAATTCGGTGTGTATATTAGAATTACGAAACGTGTCGATTTACGTGACACGTCTGTCTGTTTGATCGCTTGTTTGTCGACATTACGCAACCAGTTAAACGTAAGGCAAGTCGCTTTTAGATAAATGTCTAACATTTCATTTAGTTGTTTGGTTTTGTCTGTGTTTATGGCTGGTCTAAGGAAGTGATTTTCTGATGCAATTGAATGGTAGTGGCATAACAAGATGATTGGTATCTTTATTCCTTATCCTCCCTTTTTCCATGATTTGTCAGTCGATCAATCACGCTCTGATGACGTAAAGCAACACGACGTAAACAAGTGAAAGGTACTGTCCTTTCACTTGTTTACTTACGAAAACAACGTAAACATTATCTTTAGAAGATCAATGGGAGAAACCTGTGTACAGCTGCATTTGCATACTTAATTCTAATTCTGATTCACTTCTGAACGATCTCTTTCTCAGCTATCAGAAGGAAATATTGTTTAGCAATACAAGTCGATTGTATAAATTCACCGTTTGGTTTTATTGTGCCATAATTTTACTTTAACAACAATAAACATAATTTACTTCAATAAAACATTTGTTAATCTTGTGTTGTAATCAAATAACACTTAGACATACACTAAATTAAAACCAATAAATATACAAAAATACAATTTACGCGACATTTTTTTACGACACAATATTAATGTTGAAGGTTAACATTATAATTTAAAATGCAATTAAGGAGACTAGTGATAATAAATAAAGAAAAAAGATAATGACACGCCATAATTTATCGATACAATTAATTCCACACTCTATTTTTTTTCGATAATTTGATTTATGGTTCGTAAAAAAAAGGGTCACAACTTATCGCAGTTTTTTCTTAAAGAAACCTATCAAATATATTCAGATATTTACGTTTTAATAAGAGTGACCGCACGTTAAGTGGCGTCTTTAAAAGGTCGATAAAACAACAAGGGTTTTGACTTATTGATTGTTCAATTTGTTGACAGGCGAACCAATTACCCTTTTAGTTTTTAATTACCCTTTTATCTTTGGCTGTAATATTAGCAGCTGATGTTAATTGATATTTTTTTAATTTTTTCCGAATGATTTCTCAAAAAAGTTCAGAGCATTTGCACAAACTTGTGAAGTCTTTGTAAATAAACCAGCAAATCGGTGTATGGTCTGAAACATGTTAAATATTGTATTCTAGAAGATCGCTAAGGTAGACTAGATGTCAGTTTCTAGAACGAAAATTATCGCAAAATGAATGTGACAAATGGTCTTACGCGCGTAAATAGCTACTGTGAAAGCAAGAACTGGCCCTGGATGTCGGAGAACCGATATTTTATCTCAGAGCAATTTAGAGATTTCTTTTTAATTTTGTGCAACTTAGATACATATTTCTAAAACCGTAAGATATTCGATTTTAATGATCAGCCATAGATCTTTGCTAGATAAGATCTTGGCTTATCTGTTCACAGTTGTGATAGTAATGTTTATTATTTGATACATCAATTCTCATATATTAACCATTTATTTTTATGCTAATTTGATTCTTATCTCTATCTTGCATCAGATATTTATTTGACAGTGCTTGCCTCCGTTAAAAGCTTGATATGTGTGGTTTAAAGGTCGAACATAAACTAACTGTTTAGTGTGATTATTATGAGGTTAGATAGGTGCTAACCAGTAACTGGGCTGTGGAGGTCAGATAAACAGTCGCTCCATGTAAAATACTGATATGTAGCTGCATCCAGTTAGACTGGAAGCTGAACCCAACATAGTTGGGATTAGGCTAGGCAGTTTGATTGAGGTTGAATAGGTGTAATAGATTTGAAGAGGGTAGATATGTGGACGATTAGGTAAAGTTCACCATAGCGAACAAGATCTACGAAATAATCAAGATAATTTTAGAAAAACATAACAAGAAACGCTCTATATTTTTAGCACAGACATTTCAAAGTTAATATTATGTTTACAAGAAATATTATTATGTGATCATAACAATATTTCATGCTCTTACTCGACACCAGACGTTGCAGATGCCCTATAATTATCCCCGCACCTATACCATCAAAGCTAAACATATAATTCTATTTAACAGCACCTACACACAAACAGTTTATTACGCAATTAAAATGACATCCGCAACGGTTCGTATCGTGGAAACGCGATCCTCAATGCTAATGAATGTATAACGATTGCCGATTATCGTTGTGTCATCATCAGATGCGGTATCTATTTGCATTTTATTGATTGTAAAATTTTACGAGCATGTCGTGCTAAGGTGGTATCGACTCTCAAATTGATATTTTATCGATATACCACTCGGGCAGCACTAAACGCAAGAGCGGCGAACTTTAAATATAGAGTTTAATATTTATAAAAGTTAGCTTATAATTTTATTTTGAATTTATTAATTTGGGATTATCTGTATAGGGTAAGCTGTAACTGTTACTGTGGTGAATTTATGATTTTTAATAAAAAAATGTGTCCATACTGTATGTTCGTCGAATTTCTTTTGGAGTTTTGAGAAAAATATCGCGTTGGCATAAAGTTTTTATGACGAGAAGTTGGAATGGCTGTAAATTATACTTAATGTCTAATTCAGGGACTTAGTAAGTCATTACTGTCAGCCATTTTCACTGCGATCGATGGTTGTGTATGAATTGTAAAGTTTTATGTATTTTTTGCCTTTATGAGATGAAGATTACCAATGCACTCAATGTTTGTGGGTGCTGTACAAACGTTACTTTATTGTAGCCCATGCTGATTGGAAATTCTGTCAATAAACGAGCGACTGTTTCTCTTCAACAATCTAAGTACTTAAAACTCGGTCTATTGGCAGGAGAAATATTTGATATTGATTTACGACATATAAGATATCACGGCGCAGGATAGCCTCCACCAGACGTAGTCATAATATAAGTGGTTCAGCAGCTTCAATATCATCACGATTGTGCCGGAATATTGGAGTTCATCGTAGACGTGGTAGGACAGCGGTCCCCGTGACGTCGTCTTCTGTCATCAGAAGACAGCCGCCACGTGACCATCGATGCGATGTCACTTTTATCCGACCTTTTCAGTGATTCCAATAACTTCGTAACAAAACGGGGCGGCGCCACTTGCTGCGTCGTTAGATATGTAGGGGTATATATGTATGTAGGGAGGGGTAGGACAAAACTGGAAATCAGCAGCTCGTATGAAAAATTTTGATCAAAGTATTATTTTCAGCTGCTACTAATTAACTGCTGCATTTTAGCTACACCATTTAAGATAGACATTTTACTTAAAAACATCATTCACCTCTTTTATAATTAGCAATAATTTCAGCTCAAAAAGAATTATGACACCTGCAGCTACTAAAAAGCTGAAACTCCCAGCCGTTTTTAGTCACGTCAGTCGGGACGTCAGCGTGACAAATCCGCGGGCATTCGTCTAGTTGGCGGAGAGTGATCGCGGCAGCAGCCAGCGTGACACGCGCATTTATCACGCCACGCTACGTGTTAGCGAGGTATTGTCCCAGGTCTGGGACATTCAGAATATAGTGGGCAGATTTTGGACCGAAACTGACAGGGATTAGATTTTTGTAATTCGAAGATTATTTTGTATGTGATTATTCCATGACAATGGTATAACTTTTACCAAAGTTTACTAGGTGTATTTTGATTATAATAATTATTTATTTAGTAATAACTTATGGCGTGTTCATTTTGAAAATCATCGGGTTCGATTCCTGGCTAGGAGATTTGATTTTTCAAGAACCTAATGATGCAGTTTTAATTTTCATCAAAATCGGCCTTGGGTTTGGTTAGATAGGACGTAGTTACTAAAAGAAGTCTCGGTTCCTTCCAAATCTAACCGAAATTTGCTGACTAGTGGACTTATTAGCATCGAGACAGGAGGGGGCTGTTATCACGAGTTCTGTTAGATGTTGGATGCTCCGCTGTTGTGTCGTTTCTTGCTTGCTATAAGACAATTATTTCTAGCAAAAATGTTGTTTCAAAAAATTGTTGAATCTCTGTAATTATGTAACAAAAGTGAGGTCTTCACAAATAACTAAACTCCTTATATGGTATATCTGCATCAAATCTATTTAAATGCAAACACCATGGTTTAAAATGCGAACTCCTTTTACATTTTTAACCCCAGCATTTATTGTGGAACCGCAGCAGGGATTCAGTTTGACGTCATCAAAGGGTGCAGCCAAACAAACGGGCTAACCAAAAAACAAGCTTCAAACGTTTTAATACGGCACGCGTTTATTGCGGCTTGAGAGTAGGAAGTTGGGGAAATTTGGGACAGTCCTGATAAAAAACTAATATATTACACGATATAATTATGTATGTTTCAGGTTATTATAGTCTAATTTATTTTTCCAGTATTGTCTTTTTAAACACTGTTTATGTCTCTCATTCAATTCTCCTGTCTCGGTCTGCTGGAAGAAATTTCTAATGAAAAAAGCACTACCTCTGTGATCTTCTATCTATATGTATTTTTGTCTATTCAGTGTTTTGTGTGTATAAACTAATATTATAAAGAGAAAAGATTTGGTTCTTTTTGTATGTTTGTTTGTAATGGATAAACTCAAAAAATACTCAACCTATGTTAACATATCTTTCACTTATAGAAAGCTAAATTATCATTATGGGGTTTGTTTTATTTTTTTAAAGTAGAGATCACTACGAAAATTGCAATGATGTAACCCAAGGTAAAACCCAAATTTGCCAATAAAAGTCATTATTTGGCGTGCATGTACTACATGTTTATAGTTCTCACCGTGAACCACAAAAAACTCCCGAGGCTATATGTCTAACTATTCTAGTTAAGTCACAATAACCGTTTTTTGTTCAAAATATAACCAGTTAATTAAGCTTTACAGAGCTCATTTTTGTTAGAGTCAAGTGTGGTCCAGCCAGCTAAATGGTTGTTTTTGGATATGTGAAATGAACATTCACGGAGTAGTGTATAATTATAACGAAGTTAAAAATAAAACTATCACAGCTAAGTAGACTTTACAAGTTAACGAGTAATGGTCGACCAACTTACATTTGCAGTTGGAATGTATGGGAGAACATGTTTTCAACTACAATGCTAAGTTTGTTCTTGGGATAAATTCATTTTAACTACGGAACCCTTCATTGTGCGAGGTCCGACACGCACATGGCCTGTTTTTTTGTTTTGAAAATGCAGCATTTCAAGTGAGAGTTCTGCGTGTTGATGCCTTCGGGGATTTTCAATCATGAAAAACTTTACTAAGAAACCTAACTATACTAAATCTTAGTAAAGTTCATCCCTAATGTTTGCTTTTTTATAATAAACTAGCTTATTAGGGTGAAACCTCGGGGGCTCATCCCGAGGTTTCACCCTAATAAATCTCGATCTCGTAGGAATATCGGGATCAAGTCATGGTCTACCCATATGCCAAATTTCATCCAAATCCATTCAGCTGTTTTGGCGTGAAAGCGTAACAAACAAAGTCACTTTCGCATTTATACTATTAGTTAGGATAGCATACTAACTATCGGAACTCCTCATGGAAGTAAGTAATTAATTCATCAATAAAAATTAATTAAAATTAATTAATCAATAAAAAATTTATTGTTCAAAGCATAAAGATGGTAAAAAAGGCAGACTTAGGACGGACCTATAACGGACGGAAAATGAACGTGATCAACACATCTAAACTGCGTTCTAGAGCTGTCTGTGTCGATATTCTGACGCCTCACTGATTTTCAAGCCTGCCTTTTAAAGTTGAAATTATGCAAGCAAAATTGGCATTTAATGCCACTTGTCTTGACATTCCCTGCCAGACAACTTCAAATATATCCTAAAATAATATTTCCCAATAGCACCCACCCTACCTGATGAGAGAACGTATCGCAAGGTTCATTTTGTTGGGTTCTTGCGCCCGGGGGCGACACCGTCGTTTCCGGGGGAAGCCGACAGAGGGCGCTGGCAAACACGAGCTCCATTTCCGGCGCGGAAGAGCGCCGCCGACGTCGCTTCCGGCGGCCGACTGATTGGGCCTTTATTAAAAACTGACACCTGAGGCTATCCACCAGTTTTTGTTTTTCGAATTTTTCCTTTTTACTAACGGTTGGTTATGACAAGTGCTTTTTTAATGTTCCTCGATTGTAGTTTGTCGCGCTTGGATTAAACTGTGGGTTAATCTGAGGCTGAGAGTTGATTTTGTTTGTTTGTTTTGAGATTTTTTGCGAACGATTTTGGGTTACACTTTTTTAATAAATAATACAGAAGTGATGGCTATGTTTAATGGTCTTGGTTTAGTTAACAACAAACATAACGATGTACTAGAATTCAGGAATAATTTCATGAATCCTGGCCTAATATGTGATCCACAAACTACTCACCTAGCTTCACCTAGCTTCTGACGTTTTATAAGTGCTCATGTAGGTATATGTGAAATAAAATATTTTGATTTTGATTTTGACTCTACCCTTGAAAAGCTGATGCAATAAACTGATTAGGTTATATGCTTGGTTGGTGATTACCAACTAGCATATAATTCACAATCTACAAGATGTTATCTATGTAGAAGACAAGTTGACTTGTTCCTCTGTGAAACGTATCACTTCGGTACAAATCCGACGCCTTGTTACATGCACACCAGATAAGCTGACGGGAATAGTGTTGTGTGTTATCGACGTCGATAAAAATGTTTTATTTTGAATGTTACTATAGTTTGCATAACATATTATGATTGATTCTAGGTACCGTATCAATTTATCAGTGTATTTTTACCAATAAGAGCTTTGATCTGATCACACTGAAGTCTGACGTTCTGGTAGTCACAATAAGTATTTGTCATCAAAGTATTTTTTTTTAGGTAAACAAGATATTTTATAACTGGTTACGGAAAGAGATGGATTCATATACATTAAAATTCTTATATACAATATGTAACACAACTAACCATTTACACTAGGTACCAGATTAAAAGCCCAAATAACTACATAAGTATAATATATTATTAGTGAATTATTTAGATTGTTTTACTTATTATGACTAGTAGCTTCTGTATCTTCTGTAAGTTTGTTGAGGTGGGTAAGCGACATTATTTGCATGAAAATATCCTGCAGTACGTAAATTTGTAGAAACATCTCACTATTTGGTTCCTCTTTGCATTTGATTCGGTTTCAAGTCTCAATCGTATAATTGAATCAAAGCCGTAGCCTAGCTAGTACCAGCATTCTATGCAAGCGAACAAAGGCCACCAAAGCATACTACACGTGCAGCATTAGATCTCCACGTCATGCTAGCATTTTGTTGGTTTTTGGCCATCAAAAACTTACCGAACCCTATTTCATAAAATACATTGCAAACTTTATTTGCAGACTGAACATGAAGCGTCATAAAAATGCAATTAAAATGGATATCAAACCTATGATTCAATAGCCTTACCGACTGTGTCATCGATAGTTTTGTAATATTTTTTTATGGTGCTTAAAATATATTGCTGAATATCTATTTTTGTGTAATCCTATTCCTGTTGACCTACACCAAAAGTTGTACATAAAAAAATCCTTTATAGATATTATTTTTAGTCTAATGCACTCCTTCAATTACAAGAGGCTTCAGCATGCTTTAAATTATCGACTAAATTAACTTAAAAAGTAGTGAAAAAGCCCTGAAAAAACCAGCTGTCCACAAAGAAACAGTCAAACAAAATAGAAGAAAAAGCATCCTTTTTACGCATTTCTTTATCTACAGTCTCTAAAACCCGTGAACCCAACTTTGCTCCCACCTTATCCGTCGCCACACAACTCCGCGAGCGATAAATCGAAAACACACGAAATCTGAACAATAAATTGCAGACAATATTTTCAGCAACATCGTTCCCGTAAATATCGTTGAAACTATAACTGAGTTCTTCCTGAGTTAGGGGTGGCACGTAGTTGGTAGTTTTTCGGCGAAAAAATGTTTGTCGCAAACATGGTGTTTAGTTTTTATTTTCTTTTTGTAGAGTACGTTAGATAGAGCGTATGTACTTTACTTTAAATGATATAATATAATTTTGAAGAGTCTCCCTGGAGTTTCTTGCCCGTTCTTCTCCATGCACCTACTACGGTCTGGAATGGGGAACTAGCTTCATATTTCTAACTGACTGACTCCTTCCCAATTCAAAAGTAATAAATAAATGCTTTGAGTTTGAGAATTTCTAAGAAAAACAATACTTTGTTAATTTATTACATTGATGTTATAAAAGGCCAGAAATCTGTTTTATGTAAAACTATGTAGTCTTAGCCTTTTTGTGTTTGAATCTGAAAAAAATAAATATTTATAAAAAGTGACAAATTTTTGCAAATGCCTTAAATTATTTTGAAAGTAGGAATTCAAAGTCAAATTGAATTGCTGTAGGTATGTAATGAGGCTGACACAGGAGTGCGGGGATTGGCACAAGCAAGGAGAGGCGTAGGCCCAGCAATGGGCGAAGTTGGACTGTGGATGATGATGATTTTGATGTAATGGCAAAATTATAATATCTACCATAATGATGTCTGGGACAAGATACAAGACTAATTTATAAAAATAAATAGATATCCTTCTCTCACATAATTACAAAAAGTTAAGACTAAAACAAACAAAAATCCTCCACGTAAATTTTGACCAGCCCTAAACGACCATGGAGTCGTAAAAACGTATTTTATTCGGAATGGTCAATGCAGTGGGTCCCCGGTGGCCAGTTACATGCCGTTCGAATGTGCCGCCCTCTATACGATCACTCTTTTTACGTGTTTCAACTAGTCACGTCGGACACGTGGAGGAGTACTTTAGGGAAGCAATGTCAGCCTTTTCAGGATATCTAGGGATTACAACTTTAAAGTTTGCACCTTTAGGTAGTTGAGATATTGTTTGTTTGAGAGTTTGTATTAGTCAAAGGATGCTTGCTCGTTTGATAAAGTCTGTAATCAAGATGACTCAATTTATGCTTTTTGTCTAGCGAAGTAAACACTTTTTCTTCCTGTTCTTCAACGTGGAAATGTACTGAAAAGTCGACTGTAGCTTTATTCATTGGTTGTTCACTGAAATAAAAAACATAATACTTTCTCAAAAAATATTAGTTCTCAAATGTGAAACTTTCGTATAAGAATCCTCAACATAAATCATAACAACAAAACAAAATGATCATTGCGTTAACAGCCAATAAAATATTGTACGATTTCAATTGAAGATCTTTCTTCCATGTCATTGTAAGTGTCGATAAATACTCGACACGACTTTTGATCTCACCAGCTGAGGTTGAACGGAATTGAAACCCGACCAATAAGGTCACAGACACACTGTGACATCGACGTCTTCAGTTTTATGGTCTCCGTAAATGACTGTCTCCGAAACTGGCTAAGTTTAATCGATTTTGGAACTCTTATATGTTATTTCTGTAGTTTCAGTCCCTCTTTTAAGGTCCTCAGTTTTATTGCTTTTATTTTTATCGTTTACTTGGGAATAAAATGGAATTCTTGCAAGAGCTTGTATGTAATCGTTTTATGATTGTTTGGAAATATGTTTTGTTTTAAAACAACATGTTCTTTTTGCCATGTTTTTCTCTTCTACAGATTCATCTTTGATAGACAGTTATAATAAAATAAATAAATGTTTTCGTGTAAAGTTAACTCTTGCAGTAGCTTCTGGCTTCTAAATAAAGTGTTGAAATTGTGAAGTGTCAAAAATAACACTTCATTTTGCGTCTATTTGCGAATAATATCACTTTTGCATTGGCATATATTGCATATTCATTATGCGAGTATACTGACACTTCCATCTGAATTCATCTTTAAGGTCTCTAAAATAGGGTTCTAAATTGTGACAACGAGTAAAAACATTTAGAAATTCTTCAGTACAGAGCCGTTAAATTGAAGTGCAAACAACACGTTTAGGCGTATTAATAAATTATCGGTCGGCGAGTTTATTTGCTCACACATTTTAGTGTACTTATGTTAATCAAAAAAGAAACTCGGCGTTAAGTCGTAGGCAAACACTGTGAGTGTGTATTTACTTAGAATTATGTACGCAGTATGTATTGATTGGGTTATTTATAGGGATGTTGTTCTAGCCTTTGATTATTTTCGTGTGTAGTAAGGAACCAGCACTGATATGAGCACCTGGAAATAAAGTCACCTATGTAGAATATAGTCTGTCCACCTCATCATCTGGCCTATCTTAGCTATATTGGGGCGGCGTCCAGTATAACTAGATGCAGCTGAATACCAGAATTTTACATAAAGCCTATCTGACGTCCACAACCCAGTAACTGGGTAACTCGATACCTCTTGGTGAGACCGTTTGCCACAGTCTTCTTATTTGGTGGCCTTATACTTGGTTTTGTGGGCTATAGTTATACAAGAATACATCATGTGTAAATAATGTGTACAGAAAAGTGATATTGACTCCTGTTCCAGTGATCTGAAGTTAAAAATATTTATAATCACCGTACATAACGATGTGAATTCCCATAAGCATAATTTCTGCGATGCCATTATTGCAGCTATGAATGCTAGTATGTTTATTAATAGGTTTCTAGGCCATTATAAATTATGAATTTTATAATGACTAAACTCGATCAGATAACTCTTTTAAAGGATACAAAGTGATAAGCAGCTGACAGACAGTTTTGCTGTTTCCCTTATCGATATGGATATTGTATGTGTAACTTTGTAGAATTTAAAGTTAGATGTGTCATAAAGTTCTAGACGCGTCAACAAAATTAACTTTGTTTGATAAAGTCCTAAAAATACAGAAGGAAGCTTACAAAACTTCACAAGAATTCCAATGTTTACCCCAAACTCCGGACAAAAGCAACAAAAATGGTAGCAACAAACATGAAACATTTAAACCCTTCCATAGAATTACAAAAGTGATTAGAGCAGCGGCATGAATAAATAAAATATATTTATTTCTCTTTGCCGACGTCACTCGACGTCAATCTTTAGCGTGGACACGTTAAAATCGCGTTTGCCTTCGCTTCACACACATTCCCAGAAGGACTATCTGTCAATACGACGTTTTAAAAATCGAATGTCAAATTGCTTGGACAAACCGTTCGGGTCCAGTCGGCTCGTATCGTACGTCACGAAGCAAAAGGAGCAAAGGGATTGGTCGATTTAGTATTAGCTCGCTAATGCGTATAGGACGACAAAGATATCGACGACACACAAACTTCGTATTTCGGTTCCGTGACATTTTTACTTAAATCAATAAATATATTTTTACTATTTGTACATATTGGTATTTCTTGTATGAGACAGTTCGATAATTTATTGAGTAAATACGCGGTGATTTTCAAATGGAGTCTTGGAAAAATGTTTTTGTCAGTGTTATTTATTATCTAGACAGGTTGTTTGTACTAATAAAGATTAAAATAAACTGATTTTCATGGTAATCTGGGAGTAGTAAAATAGTGTACTAACTTGTTATCTTTGCTTTTATGTTAGTTTTGTCGAGCTCAGAAACAAAACAATTTGTTTGTAGACACGCTAAGTTTCAGTGTTATCTAGATGAGACTAAGACTCAATGCCGTTGTAATACCTTGGTCTTATATTTAAATAAAATAAAAGGTTTGGATAGAAAATAAAAATGCGAACAAAATATGGAATTTTGCTGAAGTTGGAGCTGTCACTGCATCCAAACTCAAGTATTTGTTGATTTATTTACGTGGACGTCAGGTTACCAACTCGTAACAGAAAAAGGTCGGAAAATGTAGGTAGTTATACCTACCATTGATGAAAATTAAACGAGCTAAACGAAATTTAAAATATTTTTTTTTTTATTCATAACTAGCTACGCTCCGCGGTTTCACCCGTAGGAATATTGCGATAAAAAGTAGGCTGTTTCCTAATTCAGGCCATAGTCTATACATGTGGCAAATTTCATCCAAATGCGTTTAGCCGTTTTAGCGTGAAAGTGTAAAAAACAAACAAACTCACTTTCACATTTATAATATTAGATTAGGATTATTTTGATTTTCAAGAATGTTAACGTGGACCTATTGTAAGTAAAGATAACTGTGACAATCCAATACTCATACAAGGGTTGAATTTTATCAACCCCAATCTCTCTTTGAAAAATAGCAGAAAGCGGTCACAAAATAAATCGGAATACTTGTCTCAAATAACACGATGTGAACCGGACCGGGTATCGGCCGGGTAAATTGGATCGGCATCGTCGACTCGATCGCGGGGATTATCCGGCCATCGTTACAGTGCAACGTTAACGCTGGCCGCTTCTGATTGTCTCTTTACTCTATGTGCACTGTGAGGTACAGCGACGTTATAGGGGGACAAAATATTTTTTTATAATTAAGAAGAAATCCTTTGACACGATTTTGAAACTTAGTTCAGCGGGGCATGTTCTGATCATCTTTTTACCTATAAAACATATTAGTATGTCATTTTCTTTTGGGTCTAGCAAGAGTATAAATTATATCTAACTATAATCACACTACATACTGCTGTAACCGTCCGGCCTCTTGCCTCTGCTATCTGGGGGCTTACCATGAACTCTTATAGCAGGTCAATTTTCGACGGAAAGTGAACTGTCAGGCTATTCTGTACCATGAACACGTCAAATAACAGGCGAGCTAGCGATCACGTGACTAAAGCCGGTCAGAGGTCACGTGACAGCATTTCACCGGGTCTGACCTGCAACAAGCTGTAACATCAAGTCCTTTTTGACATATAAACACTTGAAAACTGAACTGCCCTGCTATTTTTTTATCTACTTCTTTAAAACCGTAAAACCGGTAATATTGCGAAAAAGTATTTCCGAACGTTTGTTTATAATATGGCGTACCGGCCAGCGATAACGCAGCAGGTCTGAAGTTGATACATTGCAGGTCAGACGGAAATGATCATGGTACAACTAGAAAACCCGTCAGGTTTACCTGCTAAGTTGACCTGTCATGTACTTGGCAAGTTTCTTTAATGTTGATGGTAGGCCCCCAGGAATATAATCATGAATCATGCTTTTAATATTTTAGTCTTAAAATACTACTAGGTACAGGTACTAAAAGATTTTGAGAAATTGGATCGACATAGTCCACTCGACCGTCGGGAGCCATCGTTGCAGTGCAACGATGCTGGCCGCTTCTGGTTGTCTCTTTACTCTATGTGCACTGTGGGTTATAGCGATGTTGTTGGGGTCAAAATACTTGGTATTAAGTATTTTGATGCAGTTTTCTGCATAATACTTATTTGTAATTAAATTCATTTGTTGTTAGCCAAACCTGGGTTAACTGGGTGCAGCTGATATATAAACTTTACTTTTACTGTCAGATCTCTTGTTCTTAGGTTCCAGGATAATTCAAAGTGGGTGACTTCATTTTAAAACAGTTCAATTTAGTACTTTCAGGCCGTGTCCTAACCGAAAGTGATTAATGCGATTGTTTGTATGAATTCGCACCATATGATCGCACCAGTACGTAGAGACCAAGGATTGTTTTCACAAAGTCCATTTCTCGGATTATATTATGGTTAGCTGGCAGCTTGCTGCGATAAACTGCATCGACTAGCGTGGCCTACGGGGAGTGTATGCGACTGTGCGACGTCGATGACGACAAAAATCACGAAAGTAAGTTTTCAATTTTAGTAACATATACTCATGGGTTGTTTTTTTATTTTTTCAAAATACCTACCTAATAAATTTTCGGAAGACAGATAGAGACATACCTTCGAAGGAAACACACAAATTGTCTCAATTTCATACCAAAGTGTGATTAAATTATTGAAATTGAGTGATTTTTTGTAGATTTTTCTTATTATTAAAGTTGATTTTGATTAATGTTGCTTTTTTACATTTATTTGTCCATTTCAAAAACCACCTGTATTGCTTACCTCCACCTCTGTCACAACCTACCTCGGTACTAGGAGAGATTTGACGTAACGCCTCATTTCAGTTTGTCGTTTTTTTATTTGATCTAGATAATAATTGGTACATTTTTTTCTATCAAAATCTAATAGAGGATAGAACTAGCTATTTGTATCTAAAACGTGCATAGAGCTATAACTGTTTTCCGCTGAGGTATGTTGGCTTGAAAATTGCTACAGCCCTCCTCGATCTCCCCTACTCGCGTGTACTCGCGCGATGGTCGCTTTCGGTTAGAACGCAGGGTTACTCGTTTAGGCTCATTATTTTTTGTTTGCTTTTAATTACATATATTTTTTTTATAAAAAACAACATATTTTCCCCACAAAGTCTAACCACTGTGCAGATCCCGCCCACAAGTTCAGCTGGCTATCGCAGATCTCCGCTCGTTTGTAACGACGTCTCGAGTTCGACGTAACGACTCGATCCCGCTTTTTATTTCTTTGCCCACCTGGTTTTTGCTGAGTGCCCACTGTGCATTTCAGTGATGGGGATTTTTCGCTAGTTTATTGAGGTTTGCTCTTAAATTGCTATGGAATTTGAGTACATTGGTCTCTTCTATCTTGTATGTTGTAACCCATTTTTTAATCGGAGCTATATTGGGTTAATATAGCTTTGATTGAAAAAAATAGATGAAAATTGACCATTCTACTATTCACCACCATTTTGAAAAAAATACTGAAAATATTTCTTTACTTATAGGTGACAGGAAAACCTATAAGAAGTGTATAGTGTTAAAATAACATGGTAAACTTCGCAATATTATGCGTAAAAACTGACATTTTCAGTTGGAATGTATGGGAGCACATATTTTTCAACTACAATGATAAGTTTATTCTTGGGATAAATTATTTTGGGATAAAAAACATGGTAGATAACATTTACATTGTACCGAACCCTCACCACGCGAGTTCAACTCGCATTGGACCTTTTTTTTTCAAATATTTCAATAATGAGTAATGATGAAACGAACGTCACGGTTATGAAATAAACCCTGTACACATTTAAGTCTCACGACTCGCTAACAAATTAGACTGTTAACTCTATATTTGGTACATGCTAACCACCAAGAATCACGAGAAAAATTAACTACATTTTAGCAAGAGCATTTGAATCAACAAAATAAACTAATCAATCACGTACATATTACACATAGCATCCAGTTACAACAGTCACCTAGAAACGTGCTAACAGACGGACAAACAGACCATCAAACATGATAAGTGACGTCTGTCCGAGTGGAGATGCTAATTATGAATGTAACTGCGTTTTAGCAGTTTGATTAACGAGGTTGGAGGCACGGTTGGAATATATTGGAATTAGACGTAGTCAAATAGATCAAAGAGTAATATCTAGTATCTGGGGGCCAACAATCACCTCTTATAGCAGTACTATTTCAAAATTACTTCAGCGTGAGAAAGAGATGGAGCTATAAGTCCTATACAGCTCCATCACTTTCCCACTGTGAAGTAATATTATAATAATACTGCTATAAGAGGTGATGGCTGGCCTCCTGTACCGCCAGCCAGATATCAGCCGTAATACTGTCAGCCTACTGAGATTTGAGAGAGAAACTAAACACCAAAAATTATGGATATAATAACGTATATAGTGTACCTATACAGGGTCAAATTTGGCAGCGAAACACCCCAGATATGATTGGCATCGATATTTATTTTTATGTTGTTGTGTTTAGATTTCGATACTCATCAAGTTTTGCAGAGTTTCGCTAACTAACTTAATTTGACCCTGTATAGTCGAATGGCTAAGTAATAACAGCCGCACGGTCGATCGATCAGGTTAAGACGCTGACAACACCTAAACCGCGGTTACTGTCAGATTGCATAGAAAAGAAAGAGAAGCGCGATGACACAACGCTTGTAATTTATTGCAAAATACTACTACGCTTGCCGCGGTTGGCCCATAGATGGGTGACCATCTTTACATACCAAGGCCCCTACGTGCCTCGGAAAGCACGTTAACCCGTTGGTCTCAGCTGTCATTCGCGGATCTTTGACAGTCGTTACGGGTCGTTAGAAGCCCGAAAGTCTGGCAACTAGTCTTACCAAGGGGTATCGTATTACCCAGTAACTGGGTCGTGGAGGTCAGATAGGCAGTCGCTCCATGTAAAATATTGGTATTCAGCTGTATCCGGTAAGACTGGAAGCCGACCCCGACGTGGTTGGGAAAAGGCTAGGCAGATGATGATAGTGGAATTTTTACATCTTCAAAGGCAACCCATACTTTTAGCCATGGAACCAACCTGATGTATGATGTATGGGCAACCAACCTGATAATCCTTTTTAACGACTGCCAAATAATTTATAATTTTGCTATATTTTTCATCCCAAGAAAGAGAGAGAGAGAGAGAGAGAGAGAAAAAGAGATATAACTAAATCAGTCACTTACCCAACCTTATAATACTATGTAAAAACTTAGCAGTTGTCAACTCTTGGAGCTCATCATCATCATCATTTCAGCCGAAAGACGTCCACTGCTGGACATAGGCCTCCCCCAAGCACCGCCACATCGACCGGTTTTGTGCTTCCCGCATCCAGCGGATTCCTGCGGCCTTCACAAGGTCATCGGTCCACCTTGTAGAAGGCCTGCCAACGCTACGTCATCCGGTACGCGGTCGCCACTCCAGAACCTTTCGGCCCCATCGGCCATCTGTTCTGCGAGCAATGTGCCCTGCCCACTGCCACATAAGTTTGGCAATTAATTGTGCTATGTCGAGCTGCGGAGCGGCTTGGAGCTCACCTTTACTCAATTACGATTCATTGGTTTCTATTACTTTGTCACAGCCAACGCTTCACACGTTATCAACTCCGACCACACAAGTGAAATCCGAATTTCAAAAGCTCTCAACTACTCTTGTAAATAACATACGGATGCTAATAACAACCAAATTGATGTAACTATCGTTGGTATGGAATATCAAACAGAGTGGGCACGAGTGGAAATAGCTGAGTAATAACGATAATTGATTTGGCCAATTTTCGAAACGTATGTTTTATTTGAGCTAACAGACGGAAGAATGTAGCGTTTGTTGACATAATTAGTGAATCGAGGAGTTCTATTTGGGATGGTGAAGGAAAATTATATCAGGAATGGTCGATGATGGGGTGATTTTTAGGAATTTGACTAAAACGAAAGCGTATTAACCCAAACATGATGACAAAGGCATGTTAAAGCACATACTTATTTTGTAGAATGGAATATAAACTATTTGCATTAACACCTGGTCGAATACAGGTCTTATTAATTTTGGTATTAGTATTGTGATCCTACATGTTTCCCCATGTGTGACATACAAATATAAAAACAGGTTAAACATACAATCTTATCTCTTTGTTGATGATGTTGACAAATCTGAATAGTAAGTAACCTTTGCAAAATAACTATCTAATATCCTAAGTAACAAGTAAAAGATTATAAAGAGTTTCAGGAGACGATCTATTTGAGTTACTCGTTTCCACCCCGCCTCTGTTCTTAGTAAGATTTACGTGGCTTTTAACTTGACGTTAGTTGAGATTATCAGTCCAAGGGCGCTCTCTTGTTGACCCTGGCTGAACTTCGCCAATAATTATACTTTATACAGCCAGATTAACACCGTTCTAGGATTTATGTTAACTTGGTGAAGTTTTGAGTAAGTCTTAAGAATAAGTTGTTTATAATATTCATGTATACCTACTCAAAATGCAAGCATTATTTAAGTAGGTATATCTTAAAGCAGCAATAAAGTAACAATGTAGATACGAAATCTAATTCAGCATTGAAGATGAACTACCTTGTTTTCTTATTTTACTAAATCTATACTAGTGTGTTATACAAAATCAGAAAAAAAATCAATTTCGATGTCAAAACAAATTCACACTTTATAAAAACAACCAAAAATATGACCCCACCAGACGTACTAAATCGAAATACTGCCATCAATCAACCCTTACCGTTTCACTTATCCGAACTGTCCACATGTAAGAGAAATTCGTTCACCGTTTACAAAACCCGTAAGAAATCAAGCGATCGATCAATTAAAGTAAAACAACTTATCATTCCAACCGAAAAAGAACCACGAATCCATTATACAAGGGCATTAACAAACAAATGTTCACACTTAACCTTTCTTTCTGGCTTGCGATATACATCTCTCGACGAAGCCTCATTATTACTGACCAGCAAACTTACTGAAACAGTCCCTTCAATTCTTGTACCCCCGACACAAAGTTCAAAACCACATGGCTCGTAGATAAATGGAACGTAGCCGAGGCTCTTAACACAAGGGGGGTATCTCAGGTGTCGTGGAAAACTTAATTTATGTTAAACTCGTCTGCGCCGCGATTATTTAACTGGCGGCGATGGAACGATAAGGAAGATTAATTGGGCTGGGCGTCGGATAAAAAATGCGAGGACAAGCAACCCGTGTGGTTCCGTCCGCCGAAATAACGATACGAACAAAGGCGGTTCTGGGAGGTTTATTTATGGAAACGCGTCGGACAAGACGAAGACTCTCATTTAAGCTGTATAAATTGGGTAATGGCGACTACTTACTTTTCAATAAAGTCTCTTTTATGGTATTATCTTGATTAGATACAAGCACGTAGTTAGTCATGCTTATTTTTCTCATAAATTAGATATTACAATTCAGAACGTAATTAATCTATAATATTAATATTAAATTGTGTCATCAAAACAAACATACAGGCACCTTTATCCATGACCTACAACAATAACCAGTTCATTGATCTAGAATTACATCAACAGTTGATAAGTTAATTATTATAAGAACATATTCATAACAAAACTTGCTGATAAAAATACATAATTATTTTCATCAATGCACCATTTAGTATCGAACTTACGTTCAATAACAATGTGTATAAAAAATAGTGAATATAATTCAAATATAAGTTGTTTAAAAATGTGCAGTATCTATCAATTTTAACAAAACTTAATTAATGTCTCTAAGAATAAATCCTCATATTCTCAATAATGAAGTAGTAGCTTCAAAATTAACGGCTGATTTAACAAAATTAACAATGGATACTGGAAGAAGAAGTAGCTGTTCTGAAAACTTGGTTGATAGTGAATTTGAAGACGACTATGTGGTCAAATCTATTGGTGCATTTGGTGTGTGGCAAGCTTCAGTTTGCGCTATAGCAGCTATAGTAAGATCAGCAGCAATATGGAGCATGCTATCAATAATCTTCCTGACTCCAACAACAGAATTCGTTTGCATTCAATTTCAAGATAATGCTACTATCAAAGTGGAAAATTCAACATGCTACAACAGTTGCGTAGAATATAAGTATTATGAAGATGTATTTGAAAAGACTTTGATCTCAGATTTTGGACTGATTTGTGAAAATGGATGGAAAGCTAGTTTTAGTCAGTCAATGTTGATGTTTGGATTTCTGGTTGGAGTTTCACTGTTTGGTTGGATTTCAGACAGGTAACTTACATTTAAAAATAGTTGTAAATATTTATTAAGTATAGTTGTAACTCTGATATTATAATTTTTCAGATATGGACGACGCATTGGGTTAATAATATCGTCTATACTAAACATCATATTCATGTTAGCTGTACCATTTTCACCAAGCTACTGGATATTCAACGGCTTAAGATTCGTTATAGGCATGGCCTCAGGTGGCACTATGATAATCAGTCTAGTATTTATCATAGAAATTGTTGGACCACAGCATAGGGAAGCTGCAGGCAGTCTAGCAATAATTCCTGATGGACTAGCACAAGCACTGTTATCAGTATTTGCCTATTTTTCTGTGGATTGGAGAATGTACCTTTTCGAATATGCGGTAGCGTCGGTTTTTATTTACGTATTTATTGTATGCTTGCCTGAATCCCCTCGATGGTTAATGGCTAAAGGAAATGGAGAAAAAGCACTTGAAGTTATGACTAAAGCTGCGAAAAGGTAAGTCAATCACAGTAGAAGAATAAAGTAACTATACATTATGGGATGAACGTTTATAAATTGAATTTTATTTTAGGAACAAATTAAACACAGCTGCCATACGAGAGAATATTGCTATGGCGTTGGATGAAATGATGGTCAACGACAAAGAGATACGCATGTCGACATACTTGGATCTATTCAGAACTAAACATATAGCGTTCAAGACAATATCTTCAATCATAATTTGGATTTCGGCTGGAGCATGCTATTTTGGCATAAATCAATATATTACTTTTATTGGGTCTAATGTTTTCATCACCGTGATATTATTAGGATCTATACAGGTTATTTTTATTTATCCTAAAATATTAGATATAGTATTAGTTTAAGCCCGAAATTTTGGTAACTCTATGGTATATTTATATTTTCAGATCCCAACATGTCCTCTAGCAATGATACTGAACAAAATTTTTGGAAGAAAAGCATCAACTGTGGGCACTCTTACTATAATCGGCGTCACAATGACAATCCTCATGTTTGTACCACCAGGCCACCATGGGTGCACCATCCTAGGCATCATAGGCTTTGCAGCCACTTGTACCACATTCAGCGTCCTTTGCGTCTATGTTTCCGAATTGTTTCCTACTCCATTGCGTACTATGGCCTACGGTTTGATGTCTGCTGGTGCCAAAATAGGAGCAATGGTTGCACCGTTTATAGCTACTATCAACCCACATTGGATACCTTCGTTGATTTTTGCTGTTCTGCCGTTTATTGCTTCAGTGTTTTGTGTTTTATTGCCTGAAACTAAAGGTAGGAAATTGCAGGATACTATGTAAAATGTGATCATTTTTGTTGTAAATAATGAAAAGAGATTTTGTCTTGGTTTGGCCATATTTTGTTGGATTATAATGTTCGCCTGTAGACTTCATTAATGTCTAAGACACTTCTTGTAACAATACTATTAAGATTATCCCGTTCATTTCAAAATATCGCAAAGATTTATTTGACAAACATGATTTATCCAAGAAACGTGATCGAACTTTGTGATTTAGAAATGAATTGAACTTAACTATCACGATTTATATAATGAATACATTCAATAGCTTCACCAAGTAGAAAAGAGAATAGAAATACCAGTCAATACAATACATGATGACTATGTATTACAGATAAAGATGCAGAACGCACAAAAATGTGAAAGCAAGAGCCATCTGTGAGACTATTGGAAACGTAATATTATCCTTTCTAAGTATATTGACAAAATTATGTCATCGACTGCTATTCTTAATGAAAAAATGATATATTTATTTGCAAGAATATAGGTAGCTAAGATCAGTTCTTAAGATCTATGGATTTCACTATATTCGACATTTCAGCCGTGCAGATATTAACATTTTACATCTTGGTTATACTTCAGTAATTTCATAATTTAAATTAGGATTACAATGTAATTAATAAAATCAAATTAAATATTGTACTCATTTAAAATAATAATTTATATTAAAAATAGCGAACAATAATGATTATGTCATGTCAATAAAAAATAGGAAGAATAATGAAAATGTGTCAATGTTATTTAAGTAATGTCAATATGTATATGTATATACAAAATAATTATAATAAATAAGTTTTATATTGTACACTCAAAATATGCATTGATGGAATAAAAACATCTCTTACACAACCAACTACGAGTATATAGTTTTCTATTAAATTCTAAATCTGTAGCACTTCTAAATTCTTCAGCTACGTGGTTGTATGTTTTCACCGTCATGGTATAACAATTTTTGTTGCATACTTTTAGTCTATTACGCGGGACTACTAGTGGCTTTTGTGCTATTTTACTCTTTGACGTGGCCTTTAAATCTTTTAAAAAAATCGAATCGCTATTTCTTACAAATTTGCAGGTTTCAAAATACATATAAAGACGGGAGGGTAAGCTTTAAGCACTTATGCAGATAAATATACCTGTATACGCTACTTTTAAGGAAACCCTTCAAATAATTTCCATGGAATTTTTCATGGTCTGCCTTTGGACCGCAGTGTATCTATTACTAATAAGGTTACTGTTTTGGGCTTTTATATGTAACGATTTTTTAATATTTTTACAAAAAGGTAGATTATATGCATTTATTTTTATCTCAACGAAATTGTCACCACTATTTACAAAAGTTCCTAAGTCCCTCGTCACGTGCTCATGAGTCTTCTGTTCTACCTTTTTGGTATTTTGTGCCACTAATGGACGTTGACACTCATATTTAAGATAAACTTGTCCGTAGCAAGGTTGGCTCGTAATTTGTAAGTAGGTGATAATAAGAGTGAACTGATAACGTTGGATGCACTGAGATGAATTGTGGACGAAAATAAATTGTAATGTACTTGATCGTTTATAGACGATTTACGACGCCGAACTTACATAAAGGAGCTGATTATTATTATATGTGATTTGTGAGTATATCAGTACTTCTAAAAGAGGTGTACAGTCAACAACGAAAATAGATGACAATACAACAAAGTTGGTACTGATTTAAAAACCGAGTGTATTTTAGACTAATTATTATTATTGATATATAACATTATTAAAACGAAAGCAGCTAAATAGAAATTACAATAATAATTAGAATGTTAACAATTCAATTATAAAAAAAAAAGTTTTTTTTTTGCACACGAAACAGTTGATTTAGTGGTAATTATAAAATGAAAATAATTGGCATTCCACGTCCCTTTGTTAAATTTTATAGTACAAATCATTCAGAATTACTAATAGAAAAACTGTGTCTATTATTGAGGATGGTCTGAGGCTTGAACTGCATATTCCACACTTTCTATAAGCATAACTGCATCACCACCCATTTTTCCCATAAAATAAACTTCATAAAACGACCACAGACTACCATTAATAATGGTGTAAATAATTCAAGAAATAGCCATAATAGCGACAATTAGCCGCGGGCTGGCTTCTCCCATAAACTGATGGTGTTGGTGGTTTATGGGCAATAGTCACGCGATGCGCCCGTAAGGATGCGCCTGGGCATACAGTAATTAATTGTGCCTGATACCATATCGGGCTGGCGATGGCTATTTAATGTGGTGTTGCTAAAATTAGGGGGAGTGTGACTTGTGAGCGGTTTGAAGTGAAATATTGTTTTACATGTAATTGTTTGGTGCACTAGGAGCAGTGGTGGCCCAGTAGTAACGGCCGCGATTTACGGATTGTAGGTAGAAGGTTCGAATCCAGATAGGCGCTTGTTTTGTGTAAATTATTTCATCACTGCTATCAAAACGTCGAAGGAAAACATCGTGAGGTAACCGGCAAGTCCAAGAACCAAAAAAATCGAAGACACATCTCGCACTGGGCCCGTGTAGTGGAATACGGCCCACTCCCTTTCACCGAGAGGTTTCCTGATCTGATTATGCAGTAGACGTAAAGAATCAGTTCAAGTTCTTTCATTTCAAATATGGCGTGTTTTTGTAAGTGCTATGCAATTCTGGTGACCGTCATTTTTCAGCTGGTTCAGTACTTTATTCCCTATCATCCTTTAGATATTATTATTTGTACAACACAGAACTTACATACCTAATAACTGTGGCGTGGTGAACAATAATTATGTGCTTGCTTGTGCGAATAAAATGCGCCCGGCTTTAAAAGACGACAAAAACATTGCCATGTTTTTAGCAAACATTTCAATAAGCGCACACTAGCGACAAAAGCGCGACATATTTCATATGCAAAGAAGGATCGCCCAACATGCGACAATAAACGGCACGCCCACGTCGCGTTATTGTAAATGCCGTAACTCGCATAAATTCTACTTTTGAAACGTCGAAATATTGATCGTGAGAATACACAATTGCGACGAAAATTTAATAAAAAAGTCGCGAATGTAAATAGTTGATGCAAGAGACATGGTTCTTTTTTTAAACTTTAGAAAAGTATTTTAAAGGAATCAAAATATAAGTAACGTCAGGTACAAAAAAATCAGCCAAGTGCGTGTCGGACCACGCACAATGAAGGGTTCCTTAGTTGGAATTACTTGGGACGAATTTATTCCAAAAACAAACTTAACAGAACAGAAAAGGAGAACATGTTTTTCAACTACAATGAAAAACCTGTTCTCCCATACATCGATATATGCCACGGTCAATTCTCCAACTGCAAATTTAAGTTGGTGGACTACATAACTAGTTAATGCTTAATATTACGCAAATGGATCCTTTAATCGAAAAGTAGTGTTCACAGACCTGCAATATTTTGACCGGCCTATCCAATGATATGCTACACCATGGGGTAGAAGAGAAAAAAAATATCATCACCACATTAGGTGCAAGGGAGGAAAAGGTAGGAAGCAAGGAAAAAAATTTTTTCATGATTTAATTTTAGCACTTTGTCGGCGCGATTAATATGTATACCTATGCTTAATTACTGCTTTCTAGTACTAAGCGTCTCTGAGCCACAGTGGGGACAGACAGACAGACAGAGAGACGGACATGACGAAATTGTAAGGGTTCCTTGTTTACTACGAAATCCTAAAAAAAAAAAGTCAACGGTATTTTAGATCCGCCAAAACGCTCGATGTAAAGTACTGTTGTTCAGCTGCATCTAAATCTGACCCAACATAGTTGGGAAAGGCTAATGACGACTTTTAGGAGGCTCGAACAATGCATCCCTTATCTCTTTATCAAAATCTATGCACAATGTGCACTAAATCACTAGCTCTCATTTCTAGAACACAGTGCGACAAAATACGACCTACCATTGCGCCAAAATAGTCGCAAGCTTGCACCCACAGAACCATTTCTCATCGAACAGATGAATAACGAGCGAGCTGCCAATTACACTAAAAAATGTCCATAGGCGCCAATTAAAATGATTTACATATCAATAAATCGACGCCATGTTGGTCGTTGCGAGTTTTTCTACGATATGGCGTAGCCGGCAGTGGGTCGCCGGATGAATTATTTGTACTGTGGACAATGGATTTTTACCTTATTGTGTTATGTTTTTGCTGATATTTTTTAAAGTGCAGGGAATGAAAAAGCGTGCCTTTTATTTTATGTGATTTTTTATTGAAGTGTCAATCTCAAATCAAATCTAATGGTGCCGATTCCCTTGTTCACAAACTAAAATTAATTTAAGTTCAGTGCATCTTTTTCTTTCTATTTCACTAAGAAAAGGACAGAAGATAAATTTTAGTTTAGTCCTGTCAAATTAATCGTCGCTTGACGTAAATTGACGTAATTTTAGTAGTCAAGTTTTTAATTACGTCTAAACTTGTATGGAGTAGTGACAGGCGCTGATTAATTTGACAGGACTAAACTAAAATTTATCTTCTGTCCTTTTCTTAATGAAATAGAAAGAAAAAGATGCACTGAACTTAAATTTAGTTTAGTTTGTGAACAAGGGAATCGGCACCATTGGCAGAGGTTTGCGAAAAGGTAACCGATTTTCAGTAGTCCTTGGTAAACTGTCACCTACTGTGCGCTTTTAGAATTTCTAACTAATCTAATTATCGTGGACGTCCACGTCCATGTCATATCATCACGATAACTCAGGGAAGTAAAATATATGAACACGCTTTTAAATTTCCATCCACTATAAAATTAAAACGTGCACGTATTTCCATGTATGTGGTCGTGGACGTCCACGATAATATCGTCACGTTAGTAAAAATAAAACCGCACATTTGAATGATCAGGGGGTAACCAGGACCTCTTACAGCAGTATTATTATAATATTACTTCACAGTGGGAAAGTGATGGCGCTATACAGGACTTATAGCTCCATCTCTTTCTCACGCTGAAGTAATATTGAAATAATACTGCTATAAGAGGTGATGGTTACCCCCCAGGACTTCTTCCCCCCCGACCCTTGCTCGACGAAGCGCCAACCCGCGCCGCAGCTGAGCCTGTAGTCATAAATTCCCTGATTAATAATAATTCTGATCAGATCCAGCCTGTCCCACCTTGCTGTCCTCCCCCCAGCGACGCCCTAAGCCGAGGTCCGTACCCCACAGGGGGTGCCCTTAGTGTGCAGTCGCTTAGTAATGTAAGTTATTCGCCCCTGGCTGGGGGCTTTGAGTTCGCTTAAGGCAGCCACAGGAAAGTCCGGCTAAGTAGTCACGACCTCTCAAGGGCAACTACGAGATGCCATATCGAAAAAAAAAACCCAGCACTTCATTTTCTGTTTTGCACTTAGTTGTCAAACTACTCTAAACTTCTAAAGGTAATAAATAAGAGTACAGCAACTTACCTACGATATAGCCGTGGTTAAGACTTGGTCTTCCATCTTGGTTCATCATCATCATCTGCCTAGCCTTTTCCCAACTATGTTGGGGTCAGCTTCCAGTCTTACCGGATACAGCTGAATACCAGTGGCAGTACCTTCATATAAGCCCAAAAGCCCCGGCATGCCTTACTAAAATGCTCGATAGAGAATTTATTGTACCTAACCAGTAGTTTATGAGAAAATTGCGATGATACATACGTAGATACGTAGGTACCTACATACTCAGTCAAAAACTGAACTTTCTTTTTTTGAAATCGGTTAAAATTTTATTGGGCTTGCGTTATTTTGAAACCCTAGGCACGCCACTGCTGAATACCAGTATTTTACATGGAGCGACATACATCGAGCCTATCTGACCTCCACAACCCAGTTACTGGGTAACACGATACCCCTTGGTAAGACTGGTTGACAGACTTTCGGGCTTCTGACGACCCGTAACGACTGTCAAAGATCTACAAATGACAGCCGGGACCAGCGGCTTAACGTGCTTTCCAAGGCACGGAGGAGTCTTGGTATGTAAAGATGGTCACTCATCCACGGACCAACCGCGGCAAGAGTAGCGCTTAACCTGGGGGACAACCACGGCCACTTAAAGCAGTATTATTTTAATATTGCTTTACAATGGGAAAGAGATGGAGCTATACCCCCTATATAGCTTCATCTCATTCTCACACTGATGTAATATTAAAATAATACTGCTTTATGAGGCCGTGGTTGCCCCCCTGATCGATCGACCTGTGCGGCTTTTATTACTTAGCTACAAGCCCCACTTCACTTCCTTCTTGTTTATGCTTTAATATTTACTTCCAACTAGAGACCCAAGACAACTTTCACATGAAAAATAGCAACAAAATGGCAAAATAAAATATAGAAACAAACATTTACCGACAAAGTTGCTTGTGACAAGTCAAATTTGACCTAATGAGTGTCATTGTTGACAAACATCGCATGTCAAAAAGTAATATAAATCAACCAACCGCGTGCATTCATCATACATCACAAACACCAAACGGTGTATTCTGCACCTTAGGATTTGTAGTATAAGGTTGAGATTGTATCGAGGAATATTCATGATTTATAATCTTAAAAGTACAGTCGACGAATAAAATTGTATAATTAAAGGCAATGTAGATATATTATCATGATGAGACAGGGACGATGTAATGAAAGAGATTACTGCTATTGCCATCGCTCTAACGATAATAGTCATATGAAAATGTTAACCCTGAGTATATTATAATTATAAATGACATCTGGTAACGCTAGTTTAATTGTGTTTGATGGAGATTAAAGAGATGACAAGAATTGATTACAATTCTTGTCATCTGGGGGCCAACAATCACCTCTTATAGCAGTATTATTTCAATATTACTTCAGCGTGAGAAAGAGATGGAGCTATAAGTCCTGTACAGCTCCATCACTTTCCCACTGTGAAGTAATATTATAATAAAACTGCTATAAGAGGTAATGGTTGGCCCTGATTGTTAGCGATACATTCGTTTCTGACATGCATTTGCGTTACATATAAATAGGAGCATACACAATTATTATTAATGTTACCTGTTTAATTCATATAGTAATTAAGGGGCTGACAAGACCCAATTGACGAAAAAAGGCTTCTCTTAAGAAAAAAAATTGTTAAATCTGTATAGTTTGTGGTAGCGGAAAAAATATATGTTAATTTTGAACATATTTCCCAGAACTTGGTTGTTACCAAAACACGTTTTGAAAACAAAATATCTATACAAACTAACGTTAAACTAACCTCTTACTTTGAGTTCTAATCCAAAATATCTGTATTAAATATGAACATACGTTATGTATTTAATTAATAACAAGAACGTCTTATTTGAATACAGAACTTGGTTGTTTTTTATTTTCGATTACTCAACTCAATTTTGAGTAAATAGATAATTACTTCATATTTTGCAATAAATTACAAGCGTTGTGTCATCGCGCTTCGCTTTCTTTTCTATGCAATCTGACAGGGACCGCGGTTTAGGTGTTGTCAGCGTCTTAACTATGAATGCAGCATGTTTGCCAATTTTCCTCCGCAAAATAAATAAAAGAATCTAAGCAATACCTTTTTACCTCAACTGTACAACATACTTACACATCCGACCAGTTTTATTGATACAACATTTAACACAAATCACTTGTTGATTGAGCGTGCGTGCTTTACACTGCGTTGCAATTAATCGTGCGTCGCAACTTGTTTACACGACTTTGAGTGCACGCGAGTGTACGATACACTTTACGTTCGATGTTTGACGTTTTTATGTCGATAATGGTTGCGTTATAGTGGCCTGCAGTTTATTTTAATTAATACGCCATAAATCTTTTTTTTAATTGGAATGGAAAAATAATATAGCGTAGGTGCTGCATTGGCATTAATTTTAAAGCAATTTGAAAGCGAAATAAGAAATAATCTAGTCTGCAATAAAACATTTTATCTACACCCGTGCTATAAATCCTCTATAAAAGTTTCTGAAACAGTTAGCTTATTGCCAACATTAAAACAACGAGTGTCATAGTAACCATAAAATCATCCAGACGAGTGTTACAATGTTGTACTAAGTTATGCAACTCCGTTTCAAAAAAAGAACATTGTCATGCACGCGCGCTAAACTACCTCAGCGCCTTAATAAAAAAAAACTTATAGGTTATTCAAATTCACGTGGTATCCCGCCATTTTTTTTTATATTAGTTTTGCAAAAATTTATTACTTTGTTGTTTACAAAATTTAGTGATACAAACTTTGATAGCACACCACCAGATATTTCTAATGCTGCAAAGGACATTTCTTACCAATTATTACCAGAAACTTTCAATAAATTTACATAGTTCTTACAACACTGTACAACACCCTATGGTTTCAGAACCTTTTATAGAGGATTCATATCATGTGTGTAGATAAAGTATTGTATGCAACTGTACATAAACACTCGTGTGATAATATTATCACACTCGGTTTCGCCTTGTATGATAAAGACACATTCGTGTTTTAAGACGCTGACAACACCTAAACCGCGGTCACTGTCAGATTGCAAAGAAAAGAAAGAGAAGTGCGACGACAAACCGCTTGTAATTTATTGCAAAATATGAAGTAATTATCTATTTACTCAGAATTGAGTTGAGTAATTGAAAATAAAAAACAACCAAGTTCTGCATTAGAATAAGACGTACTTGTTATTAATTCAATACGTAATGTATGTTGATATTTAATACAGATATTTTGGATTAGAACTCAAGGTAAGAGGTTAGTTTAACGTTAGTTTTTATCGAGATTTTTTTTTTAAAACGTGTTTTGGTGACAACCAAGTTCTGGGAAATATGTTCAAAATTAACATATATTTTTTCCGCTACCACAAACTATACAGATTTGGCAATTTTCTTTCTTAAGAGAAGCCTATTTTGGTCAATTGGGTCTTGTCAGCGCCGTAATACCCCTTATTATAAAACAGTTGTATAAATAAATATTACAGGGCTTTACCTACTCATGATTGTCTTGAAGAATATTCATACCCTGTGAGACTTTATGTAAAGCATAATATTTATTTTTGTGAATAGAAATGAGTCAACATTTCTTTTTCATTATCTTATTCATTATTTTTATGATGAGAGAGTACAGCACTAAAGGCCTTCGTCACTGGACCAGTATCGCTACTGACCGCGACAGCGATAGCGCTTATATCTGAATAGGCCTATAAAATGAAAAAAATATATATATAGGTACTTGTTCTCTTCACCACTCCTCTCTACCGAAAGGTTCTCAGTCCAAACAAATACCTACCTAACAAATCACCCACATTATATCCCAATACCGCCATAAATTATAATTTACAGCCTTAATTTCGAAAAACACTTTATAAGTCGATTAATTATTCGTTGATTAAACACAGGCAGTCGTAAAAAGAACCGATATAATGACAATATCATTAACATATGCGATTCAAATGACATTATTAGTATTCAACATGTATATGATAATGTCCAAACTTTGCATTGCCTCCTACGGTTAGTGAGTTTTTGGAGATTAATGAGGGCGCAACTGAGAATTTCGAAATGTATTTTTCAACTCTGACTTTTGTCGTCGGGTCCGTTCATCTATTGGTAATTGTGAACCATGTAGTGTATTATTACTACCTAAGAAGCCTAGGCTTCTTCTAATAATGTAACCTGAATCTACATTGCATTGCGATGACACAGCTGAAGGTTATATCAGTAAGACGGGTGATTCGTGACAATAAGGCTAGACCACTAGTATCACTGCTTTTTATATTGTAGAATGGGCTGGAATTTAGTTCTTTTTCTGTATTTCTTGTGGAAATAAGAAGAAAAAGAAAATTAATGATGAATGAAAATGTGAGTATTTATACATGCATTATGTATTTATTTATAAATATGTTAATATTTTGCGTTATACGTGTAGGTATTTAACATATTAGTTTAAGACTTCTTTCTCTACTTGTTGTGACACAGTTGTCTACATTTCTTTTTCATTTCTCCTTTTGCAGGTCTCCTGGAATAAATGTCTTAATTAAAGAAATAAGCAGTATCTACCTTTTTACAAACATTATAATTATGTCTCTAATTATCTCTATGTATTTTACTGACTGTACATAAATAATACACTAAATAAATAACTATATAAGAAAAGAAAGAAAAAACAATCAATAATACTACGTACCTTTCAATATTTATTCTTTCTTCAAACTCACAATTACACACTTGTGCACATCCACCGTCCACGTCCCAGTTCCAACCGCATAATGTTAACATAAATTACATTGGCGAAATCGATTGCTAATTAAAACCAAACATATTTTAACGATCGCGTCAATAAATTTATAACAAAAATAATTTATTGGCAGTCAACTTTTTATGTCGGCTTTTGAATATTAATGGAACGTTATTTATTACCCGCTTAACGCTTGATATAACATGTTTTTTATATTTTAATATTAAATGCAGGTTTTATTGAGTTTTCAGATTAGCCTCTGTTATTGAAGGGGGATTAGGGACGGTGGCTTATGAAACGTTTGATCGATCAATTTTATTGATAAAGCCGGTAGTCAAATTATTGGTTTTTTATTGGAACCTAAAATTTTGGTTTTTTAATTGATTTTGAGTATTAGTCATCTTTGACTTGGATTTATGGTCAATCCCTAACCGCACCAACTTTTTGTTCTTTGTTTTCTTTTTTAGGATATTTTAATAAATATTTATTCTGCTTTTAAAACGGTTATCTGTCCTAGCTAACGGTGACGTTTCCAAGCTAATGGCTATGGTAAAACATTTCTTTTTGTACACAAATAGGTGCAGTGACGTAATTTCTTCCGTCCCACCGAGCCACACTATAATTGCCGTCCATACCACATTTGTAAGATACAATCTCTCTTCCTGCCCACAGATCAACATTGTATGTAAATACTTGTAGATCGTGTGATAACATTGATAGTACATCATGTTCTTAGTTACATGTTAATGTTGTTATCAAGTGTTTAAGCTATTCGTTGATTGTCGTTGTAAATGGTCATTGTTCTGTGATCTGATATATCTTCAAGATGGTGTGATAGTAGCGTGGGCACGATCTTTGGAGTGAGACATATTTATTTCGAAATTGTTTTGAAGGTGGGTCATTTGAAATGGACCGAAGTGTATTTTTTTTTATCAAGGCTCAATATTGTTTCATTTTCAATGGATTGAATTGTTGTTTGTTGTCTTAGAAACTGAAGACGTAGAACTTTTTTGTCGAGAACGTATCCAGTATTTGTACAAAGTTCGATTGAAGTCCCCGGATTTGTCTGGCTTTATTGAAAAACTACTTGAAAGTCAAAGTTACTTATCTAATGACAAAATATCTTATGAAAATTCTAATTCTAAAATTCAAAAGTGTTGTCAACAACATTATTGTGGACAACACTGTGTTCAGATAAATTAAACACACACGTTCCAAATTACCTTTCATTCTCATAATAAAATAGAAAATGGACACGATAATTATGTAAATAAATAAATAAATTACCAGCCAATATCAATCGATTTCATTATTCTACAACTGTTTTGATGATTAACATTTAAATGAGTGTCACGTGATCATGTCCATAATTAATGAATTATATGTTGCGAACACTTTCAACTAACGAACTGAATGTAAAGTAATCTTTTAATTTATTACCGTACATAAAAGACGGTGATTTGGTTACATATAATCGCATTATTCACATAGAATTTGCATATTATATATGCATTTCTGAATTACGGAATGAAGTTTGCTGTGAGAAAGCTATAAAAAAGTGAATGGTGATATGTATTAGTTAATTTGTAAATAAAAATGAAGACTTTAGAATTGAAAGTCAAGACAGGTGCTGTGGCAGCAGTGGTGGCCTAGTGGTAACGACTGTGACTTACAAGTTGTAGGTCGTAGGTTCGAACTCGGACAGGTGTTTTACTTTGTGTAAATTATTTCTAGGAAAACATCGTGAGGAAACCGGCATGTCCTAGAACCAAAAATTCAAAGACATGTAACGTCTACCAACCCGGACTGGACCCGCGTGGTGGATTATGGCCCACTCCCTCTCGCAGAGAGGAGGCCTGTGTCCCAGCAGTGGGAACATTATAGGCTGATTATGTGTATTACGGAATGAGGTTTGCTGTGAGAACGCTATAAAAAAGTGAATGGTGATATGTATTAGTTAATTTGTAAATAAAAATGAAGACGTTAGAATTAAAAGTCAATAGACAGGTGTTATTTTTCAGGTAAAATTATGAGTTTAAGAATGTTTCCTATCAATCATCATCTGCCTGCCTTTTCCCAACTATGTTGGGGTCGGCTTCCAGTCTTACCGGATACAGCTGAATACCAGTTTTACATGGAGCGACTGTCTATCTGACCTCCACAACCCAGTTACTGTGTAACTGTCTGGATTTATCCTATCAGTACCTAATATAAAATTAAAATAAACATTATTTTACTTACCAACTTGTGTCCACTGCACCCTGGGCACTGAAAAAATCATAACTTTAACACATAATGAGACTATAATGTTCCCACTGCTGGGACACAGGCCTCCTCTCTGTGAGAGGGAGTGGGCTATAATAGACCACGCGGGCCCAGTGCGGGTTGGTAGATGTCACATGTCTTCGAATTTTTGGTTCTAGGACATGCCGGTTTCCTCACGATGTTTTCCTTCACCGTTTTGAGAGCAGTGGTGATGAAATAATTTACACAAAGTAAAGCGCCTGCCTGGGTTCGAACTCACGACCTACAATTCGTAAGTCGCGGCCGTTACCACTGGGCCACCACCGCTCACATAACTTTAAGTTGGGTTTAAAATAAGATAAAAAATTAAAATATGTCTAACTAAAACCTTTAGGAACTAGATTTACTGACACAAAAAATGTTTAATTCCAGTTTCTTACTTCAATTTTTTTTTTCTGACCTCCTCGCACCTTAGCCAAAAACTGAAATCAAATATAAAAAAAAACACTTTGAACCCTCTGTTTTAAACTCTCCTTTTTGGTCAAAGACCCGGCAAGGCATTAAGGTGTCACAACAGAATCGCAGATTTTACGCCCGTCTCCGGATGTACAGCTCATAGGGATTACCTGGACGTCCATGACGAATAAGAGATGAGATGTGTCAACACGTAAGCATTATCTAGGATGAGCTGTCTGCAGCTTATGTTTTAAGTCTTTGTATTTTCGAACTTGGACGGCCAAACCAGGAAGCTGAATCACAAAACATTACCATGTGACGCAGATGACCTGAAGACGCTTTTGATGACATTTGGAATTAGTAATTAAAACTTTAGTGTTTTAAAAGAGGCAATAAAATGCGTGTCAATTAATACAAATATAAAAATTTGGAAGTCTCTTTCTTCGAAGCGATGATGACATCATTTACATTACGTCACATCATCAATTATCTTCCACTAATGGCAATAATTACATGCCAGCCCCACTTCCACCCTGTTGGCTATTAGCTCATGCTTTGGGGACATCCCCAAAGCATGAGTTCAGTTTGGACAGGAAAGAAAAAGCAACGTACACCTTGAACCTGAAAATAACTTCAAATTTTCAATAAAACCCTTCAAACTTTACACCCAAACATCATAATTAATACTTCAAACTCCAATACATAATTACCACAATAACTTATTCAGAAATGACCACAGAACATCAAAACTGGACATGAAAATGAATAGTAAATTAAAATGCCCGCCAACAGGATAAAGTTAATGAAACAGCTTCATTTACGCCATTTTGTGGGCTGCTGTGTTTCCAACGCGTTTAATTGCAAATAAATTATGAATATTTACCGGTGTCATTTCGATGTTGGTGGTTAGTGCAAGTTAGAGGATTAAGCGATGCGATCAATATTAATATTACATTCATTTATTGAAACAAGGTTAAATTAAATAAGTTAGCGTAACTCCGTAGAGGTGATGGGTATTGATGTCTAAACATAATAAAAACAAAAGAAAAGAGATTTAATCGACTCATACGTTAAGGCGCTGTCAAGACCCAATTGACCAAAATAGACTTCTCTTAAGAAAAAAAATTGTGAAATCTGTATAGTTTGTGATAGCGGAAAAAATATATGTTAATTTTGAACATATTTCCCAGAACTTGGTTGTTACCAAAACACGTTTTGGAAAAATATCTCGATACAAACTAACGGTAAATACTAATGTAAATATTTTGGATTAGACTCAAGGTAAGAGGTTAGCTCTTACCTTGAGTTCTAATCCAAAATATTTGCATTAAACATCAACATACGTTACGTATTTAATTAATAACAAGAACGTCTTATTTGAATGCAGAACTTGGTTGTTTTTTATTTTCGATTAATCAACTCAATTTTGAGTAAATAGATAATTGTTTCATATTTTGCAATAAATTACAAGCGTTGTGTCATCGCGCTTCTCTTTATTTTCTATACAATCTTACAGTGACCGTGGTTTAGGTGTTGTCAGCGTCTTAAGTAACAACATCACCAGCGATCGTTGACCCCCAAATAAATTATCGTGTTTAGACATCGATATCAATCACGTCCGTAGAGTTACGCTAGCTCATTTGATTTAACCCCGTATACATTAGCTAGCACATTTGATTTAACCCTGTATACATTATTTTATTAATATTAGTAGCGACCCGCCCCTGTTTCGCACGGTTTTAACGACTTGAAAAAAACATAGAAATTTCTTTATTTTACGAGTATGTCATTTTAATTTTAACCTATTATGTAAGAGCACAGGTGAGAGCAATTCGAACCCGGACAGGCGCTTTACTTTGTGTAAATTATTTCATCACCACTGCTCTCAAAAAGGTGAAGGAAAACATCGTGAGGAAACCGGCATGTCCTAGAACCAAAAATTCGAAGACGTGTGACATCTAATAACCCGCACTGGGCCCACGTGGTGGATTCCGGCCCAGTCCCTCTCACAGAGAGGAGGCCTGTGTCCCAGCAGTGGGAACATTATAGGCTGATTATGTATGCAAAAAAGCTTCCGAAATAACAGATAGACACGAAGAGTGACTAAATAATATGTGTAGATAGATTATTTAAAATAATCATAAAATTGGGAGGATTGGAATGGAGAAAGGAAGCGGTCCAGGAGCAAGACTAGAAGTAACTGAAGAACACCGTGTTGTTTCAATCAGTAGGAGTCTAACGGAGCCCTCCGCTCGCCGTGTGCGGAGGACATCCATGAAGATGGATGCACTGCAGGGCTTTTGCCCTGCAGTGGGACGATGCCTTATTTACACGGGGCGATTCAATTGCCAGTGGCATAAAATAGTTTAAACAACTATAAAAGGTTGGACCGCCTAAAGTCTAAAGTGTTTAAATTATGCAAGTTATTTCTTGCTTCAATTTTATTGTATTTCGGGGGGCAAGAAAATTGTGTCATGTACATGGGCCTTAAATCAACAACCAGATTTTCTCAAAGTAATCTTTTCATTATCATGATACTGACGTGTACGTAGGTATACTTAACATGAGGACTAAAAGCCGTTAAAGAGTTCACGTGGCTGTAGCATTAGGTCATTTCACCCAAATAAATGTATTGTCATATTTAAACTGAATACTTCATCAATATCTAAAGTATTCATACATACATACATACATAAACTCACGCCTTCTTCCCATGGGAGTAGGCAGAAACTATAGAACGCCACCTGCTACGCTCCTTACCTATTCCTTTTGCTTCGTTTACGTTCATACATCTGGTCATACACGCACGCCGGTTGCGAGACTACGCACCTGACGTTTTTGAAGAACATCATTAATGAGGTCACTATATGTCTTTCTGGGGCGTCCCCCGGCATTTCCACTCACATCTGCCTTGTAAATACCTTTTGTTAGTCGCCTTTCATTCATCCTCTCAACATGACTAAACCATATAAGCATATTCTTTTCAATTTTTGTCACTACATCAAAATACTTGACGCAAATTAATAATTATATCCTATTTATTTTGGAATTTTCTTTTATATCCGTAAGTAACGACATTTTAATACCACTTCGCTCGATAGATGACTTTATCCATCCGCGGCGGCGCAGCTGAATCGAGCTATGGTTTCGTACACAAATCTGAATATACTCCGACGAATAAAAATGCTTTTTACATCGGTCTTTGGCCGAATATATTTCTTTTTGGAATGCCTAAAGAGAAAGTATTGGGCGACCTTGACACTGATGTTTTGACATCAGTGTCAAGTTCGCCCAATACTTTTTTAGCATTAAACAGAGTTTGACAGTCATGTTGGTTACTGTTTGGTCCTTTTCACCCACAAAAATAATTCTAGTCGTTGCCCACGTATTCTTACGAGTGAGGATCGTGATTTGCTTAATATAAGATTGTTCCCCGTTTTGAGACTAATCTCGCTTTCTATTACGCTTCATCCCCTATCTTGCATCCAAAGCAACAGTTGTTCCGCTCACCTCAATACAGATATATTGATTCAGAGCGAGATTGTAAACGTCAATTAGCAACACTGATGTATGTATGTATTTACAAAACGATTTATTACCGAACAGTGCTCACTGATCAGCGACAATGTTCAACTGTTTATATGCAAAGTTGGTGCTGGTTTATTTACTTTGTGGAGATTGAGGCTATGAATAGATTGCTCTTTTCCTTATATCGGAGGTTCTCGAATCTCATAGATCCTGTTCTTCGTATTTTTATTCACAGGTATGGAGGTTTTTTTGTCTTCGTTTTCATCAGTACGTTGCTTGATTTAGGCTTCTCCAATCGCGTCACGTAACCTGTTCCTCGATTGCTTTCATCCAGCATAGCACAATTAGCCTATAATAATCCCAGTAGTGGGATCATTATAGGACACAGGCCTCCTCCCTGTGAGAGGAGGAATGTGTGAGGTGAATCCACCATGCGGGCCCAGTGCGGGTTGGTGGATGTCAAATGTTTTCGAATTTTTGGTTCTAGGACATGCTGGTATCCTCAAGTTGTTTTCCTTCACCGTTTTGAGAGCAGTAGTGATGAAATAATTTAAACAAAGTTAAGCGCCTGTCAGGATTCGAACCTTCCACCTATAACACGTAAGTCGCGGTCGCTTCCACTGGGTCACCACTGCTCCAAATGATTTCAAGTCCTAAATATATAAAGAAAAAAATACTGTTTTGTCTTTTCTCAGTTTCTTTAATAAAAGACAATGTTTTAATTCTACCCTTGTCTTTATATTAAGTCTCTCTAATAAGAATGACATAATACGGTATGACTAATTTACCATAATAAAACCCAACATTGCATTAATGTGGAAAACCTCCTACTATTTATTCTTTTCATTGACTCCAATATTTGCACTCGGTTTATTTTAACAATTACCTGTGAGTGTTTGAGTAACAATATTTTTGCTGAGCAAATATTATTGCATGTATTTTTGGTGGAGCAAAGTTTAATGTTTTGTCATTATTAGCATGGGTATTTCTGAAAAAGGAAATTAATCATTTCCTTATAACCGTTACATAAAATCTGTTTTAAATTTTTGGTAAAGAAGGATCCACAATGAGCTTGATCTAACTACATCTTTCTGACTGACCGACTCCTTGACTGTTCAAAAGTGCCTGTAAATGGTTTAATTGAAATAATTGGTTTGAGCTGAGTATCTTTTTATACTACAGCTGTGGTTCCAAAGGAACTGACTTCCAAAATTCCGACAGAAAAATTAATAATGGTTTATTTATTTATTTATTTAACAGTTTATGTACACACATATAAGCAGACAAGAAGAAAGGAACAGAAAAATACGTACAAAGGTGATGCTTATTTCTAAACAAATCTCTTCCTGCATACCTGCGATAGGACAGTAGACATAGAGATGTAGACACTGTGTGTAAGAGTAAAAGAGAAAACAAAATACATAAAAACAAAATAAAACTATTCACTAATTTAAATAAACAATAAGGGAATACTTACAAAAAATACATACTTCTAAAATAAATATCACTAAAATAATATATATATATATCTTGGATTTCCCAGTCATAATTATTATGACTGGCAAATCCAAGAATTAATGACGCAATGTCAAAGTCAAATCGTTTATTTCAAATAGGCACATTAGAGACACTTTTGAACGTCTAATATTAACAAGAAAATAGAATTGATTCTAGTCGACCCTTCGAAAAAGGTAGTTTCGTATCGAGAAGAATGGACAAGAAACTCCACCGTTATTCTTTTAAAACATCAACATAACATTACGCCTTGTTTCTCCGAAAAGTTGGGCAGAGGTGTACCTGTAGTACACCCACATTTCGCCAGATATATTTAAGTCCCATGTAATAGGGGGCGAGCCTATTGCCATCAACCGGGCACAAATCTAGAATCCGGGCTGCTACTGAGAAATAGAAAAACCAGATAACACTTTGCCCGACCCGGGAATCGAAACCAGGACCTCATGCTCAGCAATAGCGCTTGCGACCACTAGACCAACGAGGCAGTTCTTTTAAAACGTTTTATTATATTTTGTGTACATTAATTATATAATTATACGTGAAGACGGCATCGTCTTTAGGTGCATACCTAGAACTAAATTTCTATCCCACAATAGGTAAAAAAGAATAAAACTTGAAGCAATGACAGATACATTAAGTATGGTGCTCGCTTACGAATTTACACTCATTATAAAACAGACGAAATTCCTAAAATTTGAAAATATAAAAAGCTAATCCCATACCATAAAGAATGTAGGGGCCCACTAGGGCCGATGCCTGCTGGGGTCTAGGGAAGGTACTTATGGGTCACCGAGGCCCCCGCAACACAGACAACAGGAAGGAATACGGGTGGGTTTTAGTCAGTAAGAGTCTGACACACCCTCCCGCTCCGCCCAGAGCGGGAGAAGTTATTTGATGATTTCCCAACAAAAAAAAAAAAAAATACCATAAAGAAAACCGATCACTTTTATAAAAAGTCATGTTTTATCTTCTAATCTATAATTACTCAAACTGCAATTAAAATGCCATTACCCTAACATGGTATAAGTTTGACTATTACAAGCAACTGTAACTAAATCAATTACAATCAAATAATAGACAGCTTTACATTATATATGAACTAGCTTTTGCCCGCGGCTTCGTCCGCGTGAAGGTCGTAAACGTACTGCCGAGATCAAAAGTATCCTGTGGTAATCCAAGTTATAAACTATCTGAGTGCCAAATTTCATCCAAATCCGATCAGTTATTTTTACGTGATTGAGTAACAAACATCCAAACATACAAAACTTTCACATTTGTGATATAATATAGGTATATATATACTAGTTGCGTCCCGCGGTTTTACCCGCATAAGTCTCGATCCCGTGGGAATATCGGGATAAAAAATATCCTATATCCTAATGCAGGTCATGATCTACGCATGTGCCAAATTTCATCCAAATCCGTTCAGACGTTTTAGCGTGAAAGCGTAGCAAACAAACAAACAAACTCACTTTCGCATTTATAATATTAGTTAGTCTAAAGTAGGATGTAAAAAACTATACATTTTTTCGATGTCTGTTCGCACATACAAGAACTAACTAATTACATACCTAATACAGTGTAATATGTATGATGATTTACACATGGACTGGATGCGATTGTAAAAAAGTGATAAAAACATGTATGGCTGTAAAAAATTGCCTTCTGCGCAAGAGTGCGTATTGTGTGCGGATGGGGCTGTTTGTTTGTTACTTTGTTGATCAATAATTATGTTTAAGTGTTCATGTTGTTATTAATGGTTTAATTTGTATTTAAACTGCAACTGAAAAGATGGAAAATAATAATTGAAGTTACAAAATAAATAGGTACAGTCGCCAGCACATCAAGTTACCACGAACTGTCAAATTTTCTCATTCGTTTTGAACTTAACCATCGACATTTTAAGGTTTAAGTTCATTTCGAGAAATTTGACAGTTTCGTATAACCTGATGTGCTGTTGACTGTACCTAAAAGTACCTACTTGTATTTATTGCCAGATAGATAAATTATAATGTTTTTACTAATAGGTTTCTATTATCTGTGATATTAATGTAAATTGGTGGACATACTAGCAGTAGCAACGTGATTTTTTGAATTTTGAAGATGGATTTTCCCATTAAGGCACAGCTGTATGATTTGTGACTTTTAAATCTGTTATTACGCCTTCATATAATGCAAGTAAGTTATGCAAAAAATGTTAAACTAGAACGCATTATTTACCTAAGTATTGTAGTAAAATATTTGCTGAAATAAATTCAGGAAAAATGTCTACCCAAATCATAAAAAAAACGATATTACTTTCAAACTACATAAGATATTTTTATGAACAGACTATTTAATTTAGTTTAAGTTAAGGTTCGGGGCTGACATAACCTCCAAATGGTTAGCATAATCAGCCTATAATGTTCCCACTGCTGGGACACAGGCCTCTCTGTGAGAGGGGGCCGTAATCCACCACGCGGGCCCAGTGCGGGTTAGTAGATGTTACATGTCTTCGGATTTTTTAGTTCTAGGACATGCCGGTTTCCTCACGATGTTCCTTCATCGTTTTGAGAGCAATAGTGATGAAATAATTTACACAAAGAAAACCTGTCTGGGTTCGAACCTACGACCGTAAACGTAACTCGCAAGTCACGGTCGTTTTCACTGGCCCAACACTGCTCTAACTGGTTGCAAATTCCAAATAAGTGAACAAAAAAAAACAAGCGTTTAATAGTTCACTTTACAAAATGTAGCAATAGACTTGTATCATAATTAACGTACCAATAAATTAATTTATATAGTTGTTTGTACATAATATATTTATTAATTAATAAGGAACTTTAACCGAATGATAATACAAGAAGTGTATTATAAAATTGCTTGTGAATTTTATTGTGCGCAGCACTGTGACGATTCTAGCAGTATGATAACAATGAAGTATATTGGCGTAGTGTGGTAATAAAAGCAGACATCTTAGAACCAATTACCTAATTAAGAAGGAAATATAAGTTTTGAAATAACTTAAAATGGTTTACTTAACAGTTTGAGTATTTTTTGCGGCCTAGCCAAATGTCGTTTCTTTGGTATTGTTCGTTGAATCGAGCTCCTTAAGTTCTGAGTTGAGCTGCACAACTACTGACAAATGCGTGCACTGACTGGACAGGTCTACTCAATCTGTGTGGTTCTTTCATCAAAAGACCATTTCAGACACCAATCGACATGGTCTTCACATGATATGACCGAGATTATGTCTGGACTTTAAAAGAGACTGTGACCTCTGAGTTTATTTCGGCCTTTCTTCTTAGAGTAGTGAGAAAGGAAACGCCGACCTCATCTAGTTTAAAAAATATGATTGACGTGTAAAAGTGTTTGTACAACCTACTTACATAATCTGAAATAAAATCATTTGTCAATAAGCTGTTAAAGTGTACTTAATCATTTGCATTAACTCTACTCACATTTTGAGCGGGTCTTTGATTCAACAGTAGATTACCAAAGGCAGTAGAATGCAATAGATATTCGAAGATAACAGAATAGATAGATAAAAAAAGACATCTTTGATATGCAATGGTCTCTGTAGTCCCATGAAACATGAGGCTCCAGGGACTAGTGTGAATCCTTGGGGTCATTCAAACAATCAAGTCTGGTTTATCTACGCTGGGGTCGGTGCATTTCATTGATTCAATCATTCTTTTTTTGAATTTCGAATACATAGTTGCCAATTCACAGGAGTCTCACTACAACATTCTTGAGTACTAACTCCTTATAACCTCACATACACTCATACACTTATCATTATTCTTTTGAGTTATTACGCTCGTTAAACCGTCTAGCAGCTGTTGCTATTATGACGTCACTATAATAACTTTTTATAAGATGAGGACAACAATATAGACAAAGACAAAAGTTCTATTCTACAGAATAGAACTTTTGTCCACAAAAGTGTGAGATAGAAAACGACGTTGATTGAAACAAAAGCATTTTTAAAAACAATTGAATTTTTGAAATGGTAACATCAAGTCTACTGATTTCCTGCCGGGGTCGCGGGAAGGTACTTATGGGTCACCGAGGCCCCCGCAACACAGGCAACAGGAAGGAATACGGGTGGGTTTTAGTCGGTAAGAGTCTGACACACCCTCCCGCTCTGGGCGGAGCGGGAGAAGTTATTTGAAGATTTCACACCCTCAAAAAAAAAAAAAGTCTACTGATTTATTTACTCTGTGGTATCTTGTCTATGAATTTATAGTGTGGGTATTCTGAAAGTTTTTACTCTGTGGCAGTATTAAAAAATAAATTGGTTTTCCAGTATAAAATTATATGGGTCAATATTTAAGGATATATTAATTGGAGCATGTTACTGTATGGGTGGAATGGAATTATAAGACACGTGTGTGTCAGGTAATTGATGGGGAGGCAATTGATATTATGGTGAATAGAATCTATTGTGGTTTTAAAATATGACGTTTTTAAATTTATATTGTGATGTTGGCTACGTAAATAGAGCAGATGTGTGTAGGATTCCCTAGGTACAGTAGCGGTCTAAATATGTTTATAAGTTTCTTTATCACACTGTTTGCAGTAAAGTCTAAAATGTTATATATTGGTAAGTATTCTAACAAAAAGAGTATTAATGACTTTTTGATGAAGAAACTCATTTCTTAATTTAAAAGTTGACACATTGACATATAAGCGAAAATTCTAAATTCAAAATTAGAATTTAATTTGTTTATCCTATAAATGAAATGATTCACTGTTTTGAGACAAATGTGTGTTTAGAGTTGAAGTACATTTCACCTTTGAAAACTAAAAAGTTTTAAGATGAGCGCAAATCTTAAAACTTTTTGCTCTGTGTTCTGTATACTGTGTGTGTACTGTGACTTTGGGACGTCTGAAAAAGTTTTTTTTTTAAACATATGGATACTTCGCCCGCAGAAGCCCCCAAGTGGTGGCATTGCTGGATTCTAGACTTAAGGCGCTGACAAGACCCAATTGACCAAAATAGGCTTCGTTTAAGAAAAAATATTGCCAAATCTGTATTGTTTGCGGTAGCGGAAAAAATATATGTCAATTTTGAACATATTTCCTAGAACTTGGTTGTTACCAAAACACGTTTTGAAAACAAAATCTCGATACAAACTAACGTTAAACTAACCTCTTACCTTGAGTTCTAATCTAAAATATCTGTATCAAATATCAACATATGTTACGTATTTAATTAATAACAAGAACGTATTATTTGAATGCAGAACTTGGTTGTTTTTTATTTTCGATTACTCAACTCAGTTTTGAGTAAATAGATAATTACTTCATATTTTGCATTAAATGACACAACGCTTGTAGCGTTGTGTCATTGCGCTTCTCTTTCTTTTCTATGGAATTTGACAGTGACCGCGGTTTAGGTGTTGTCAGCGTCTTAATCAGCGTGTTGTGGCTGAAAGATTGGATCTAAGCTTGTCGTCTGTTCATAGAGTCTACAAACGCTATCGGGAGACTGGTTTGTTCACGCGCCGTTCAGGATCTGTCAGGAATCGGGTCACTTCTGAGCGAGATGATCGATTTGTTGTAACAAATTCTTTACGAAATCGACGCCTTATTGCTTTTTAACTGCTGCAGCCGAAATTAACTGCAGACCATCGAAGAGCGTTCCTCTTTGCACGTGAGCACCTAAATTGGTCATACCTCCAGTGGAACAAAGTCCTCTTTTCTGATGAATGTAAAATTATGTTGTATGGTAACGACGAAAGGAACAAGGTCTACAGAAGAGATGTAGAACACTTTGCACTATGCTGCTTTGAAGAAAAGGTCAGCTATGGTGGCGCCGACGGTAAGACAGAGCTTGTCTTTGTTTCTGGGCCACGCCTGCCTGCACTAAACAGTCATCGGTACATCGAACAGTGTGCTGAGCCTCACGTGATGTCCTATGCATATTTTATTGGCAACGATTTCATATTCATGCACGACAATGCTAGGGCTCACACCGCGAGCGTCGTACGAGATTATGTTACCGAAGTCGATGTCTCCATTATGGAATGGTCAGCAAGAAGCCCGGACATGAATCCGATTGAACATCTATGGGATGAATTAAAGAGACGAATTCGTGCAAGAGATCCTGCCCCAGAAACACTTAGCCAGCTGCAAAATGCAATCCAAGAGGAATGGAATGGAATGCCACAATATTTGATCGTGACTCTCATCCGATCGATGAAGAACCGTATAGAAGCAGTAATAAGAGCCCGGGGAGGGAAAACAAGTTATTAAATAAACGTTTCTTAGCTTTTTTTTTTTCATTTACGTGTGTTGTCTAATCAATTTCCTTCATACTCCATACAGGGTTAAAATGACTTGTTTAACAAAATACGAGTACGAAACCTATGACAGTTTAATTTGAATTTAGAACATGAACATTAGGATTTACTCTGCTTATAACTCGGGCGATCGGTATTTTGTGATTTTCACAGATAGTAAGAGTGGTCTGCAGCATTTAGCTCGATGTGCCTCTGGCTTCAGAGGTATTTCGATAGCTTAGTCCATATTAAGTAAGGTTATAGATCTTACAGTCAATGGCATAGTGCTAAGATTGCAATGGGTTCCATCTCATGTGGGTTTGAGAGGTAATGAAGAGGTTGATACTCTGGCAAAATTAGCGGTCATTCAAGGTCAAGAATTTTGTATAGTACCTTATTATTTAGAACAATTATGCTATTGCAAAACAATTTGTTATGATAAGTTTAAGGAGTACTTTGATGAACGCAGTAGGCAAAAGGGTATAAAACTATTCAATATCAGCCTCCTCGAATACCGTGGTTTGCTATCAGGGAAATGAGTAGGTATCATATTGTTCTGCTTCACAGACTACGCTCTGGTCACTTTAAATGGTCACTTTTTTCATTAAATAACCAAACTTGCGGGATGGGTCCCGCAAGTTTGGTTATTTAATGAAAAAAGTGAGTTCTCCCAATTGTGAAACATGCGGAACGGTTGAAGATGTTCACCATCTACTTATGGAGTGTAGTAAGACAAAGAAGGAAAGAGAGACACTGTTGAATAGAATACAAATAAATGAATATGATACTGGTCCTTATGTCAAAGTTTTAGCGCAGCCTTCACCTGAGATAGCGAACCTACTGGCTGTTTGTTTCGACATGCCTAATGTATATAATATTTGTAGATGTAGTTTAGAATAGTTTAAGTTATGATGAGGCTGACATGCCACTGTGGATAAAAGCCTCTTAAACAATTTAAGAATAAAAAAATAAAAAATAAAAAACATTAGGATTTGAAAACCTCATGTTATTCACTATTAAACGAAATTTGACATATATTCCTAAATATACACATTTTTCTGATAATCCTTACAAAACATAAACTTGCAAGGTGTTTCGATTTTTCTGATGAGAAGTGTGATTAGGTGTGAAATATAATAAAAAATGATTGAAGTAAATTGGCAAGTTTAACCCTACAACAAAGGGCTGAATACATATTTATATCTTTGGGGCTGAAATAATATTTCTCCATGAAGATGGCTTGAATATTAGTGCTATATCAAGAGAACTCAAAATATCTCGATTCACCGTGAGTTCTGGATTGGGCGTCATGGAAAAAGGGCAAATTACTGAGTAGTACCATATTTCAATCAATAATGCTGTTAACTTCTTTTTAAAATTGCGTAGTCATCTTTTATTATGTCAGGTATTTGACACAGGTTTGGATTTATGCATGGGTATGGGAAGATATAAGAGGGACTGATTTATGCGCGATTCTGTCGCATCTATGTGAGATAGACTACGTGCCGTCATAAGCGCCTGATGGAGGATATACTAGTTCTTAAAACAACAAATTGTTGATAGAATATAAATAATAATTTTCCTGTATTGAATTTCCATTTGATTAGTAATAAGTCGATCTCGCTTGGTTAATGTCATATGCCAGTTAATATTTTATGGTTTTTTTAAATCTATCCTAGACGACCTGTAAATAAAAATCTATGCTCTATACCTAATCAAATCACATACATATATATATATATCTTCGACCTTGTGACATAGAGGTGTGGATGCAGTTATAACCCTTAATTAAGGTGGTAAGCATCGGGCTTGTGGACGGTGAGCAATGGGTAGCTCACTGTCCGGTAAGGACCAGGCCCGGATTGACGGCGCGTTGTGTTCCACGCGCGCCTCAAAGAGATGTCGTCAGCACGAGTGTAGGGGTCCACTAGGGCCGATGCCTGCCGGGGTCGCGGGAAGGTACTAAAGGGTCACCGAGGCCCCTGGCAACACAGGCAACAGGTAGGAATACGGGTGGGTTTTAGTCAGTAAGAGTCTGACACACCCTCCCGCTCCGCCCAGAGAGTTTATTATTTAATTTACTTAACAAATACTTACATAAAAAACAAATGAAAACTCAAAGAAAAGTTGTAAACTTAAGGAGCTACAAGCTAAATTAATTATGTTTACGACAGCCGAAGGATCGGAAAAAAACCGAAATGATTTTAATAACTTTTAATAGTCAAAAAGTAAATTACAATTAGTTAACCTACGAATATTCATTCCACGTCGAAGTAGGAATATGGAATGCGTATTCTTACAAAAGTAGTCATTAAAATTAGGTTGCATTATCGATTGACGTCAGTGCTGCATCGGCGATTAGTTGTTGTCAACCACTATTGGTGTAACTGCAACGTCAGCGATCTTCCTTTAGTAGCGCTACGTAATTCCTCCACCCTTAGAACGGCGACTGTTTTAGCACGTTGAGTGAAAATGTTGCCGGAATGTTGTCGGGATCTGCATTCTTTTCCAGTATTACGGTCGGAGGCTGCTGGTTCTTTTGATCCGTTTTCATAGCATTACTACATTTGCATAAGTGGCGCCTGGCCATTAGGATGCTGGTAAGTATGGCTGCACTTAGTAGTACACCGTAAAACGGGATTGTGGTGTGATAGAAGGTATCTGTTTGCACGTTGTCCATTTGCACGGGGTTCTAGATCATAATTTTGTCCTGGATGCCGTGGAGTCCTATAAGATCCACGGAGTTCAAATTAATATGAGTAGCTGTGGTAACTTGTTTCCAAGAATCATAGGGTATCTTCATCAGTTTGAGTGGTTGGCCTTTTATTTCGTCATAGACATTGGCTATGGTAAACTCTTCAGATTTCAGTCGACATCCAACGGGAATTGTAGCAAGATAACTTCCTTGGAGCAGTGTGTAGCCCTTCTGGTGGCAGATGAGTTGTACTTTCGTTTGTTGAGGGAATTACAGGACGTAGTGTTGGTCATCGAGTTTCTCCATAGCTTCTCTCGTCAGAGTAACTGTAGTGAACTGGCAGGTGTCTAGCAGAGCTTGATTGATGATCAACTCCTGGATGCAGTCAGATTTGGAACGGATCTGGTGGGTGATTTCTTTCTCGCAAAGGTACCAGCTCTTTGACTTCGGGCATTCAGCCTCCATGTACATGAATGTTAACTCGTTGGTTGCTAGGAATGGGAAGGATGGAATAAGAGCCTGTGCGTGTTTGTTAGGTACTGCAGACAACCTATATAGGTCGTAACTATTCTTAGAAAAGATTGGAAATTTAAAAACGAAAACCTATCTGTTTATCAACGACGTACGATCCTGATTTTATAATATTGTAGTATTCCCTAAGTTCTAAATCTAAAATCTGTTCTTCAGAATATATAAGCTTCAGTTTACTGACCATTGATGCCGGTATCTCTATGTCTACCATAGAATGATGCATGGTGGACGCATGAATAAAAGCTAAACTATTTTCTATCCTAAGTAATTCCAGAGTTAAATCCTCTACGTTCTCACCCATTACTTCTAGAAGTTGGGCAAACTTTGCGTATTTTATTAAACTATTTTCTCTTAGTGCATCGCTCTTTAGTATTGATTCTAATGTTTTGTTAATTCTGTTCTGATTATCGACTATCTATGCTAGTACGACAGTGTGTTTGGACATCCACTCTTTACTTATGCTAATGTGGTTATTAAATTCAGTTGCTATTCTATTCTGATTTGTCTCTAATGTTTTAATGGCCGTATTATAATTTAAAGCATCATTGTGGTCTAGGTTTCCAGTTAGGCTTTTTATGATGGAACCTAGCCCATCTACAAGACCTCTTTTAACTCTATTGGGCTCCAGAGATTGTAATTGTCTGAGGACATTGCCAAGCTTGTCAGTAAGGACGTTTATTTGGATATCATATAGTAAGTAGGTGTCATTGGTCATTCGACTTTGATAGCTTAGTAGTTGAGTCTGTAGTGAGTGGACGTTGTTTTCGATATCATCTAGACGTACATATTGTAGGAATGTATGGTGGTGAGTCGTGAGTCTCATAGGCCCAAGTTTGTAGGGTAGCAGTCCTGGTCCCTCATCGAGGCTCTCGAGTTTTATCTCCTGAGGTCGCATCATTGGGAGAATTGTTATTAGCAGAATCCTGTAACAAATTTGCTGCTTTAGGAATACGCTTAAGTCTTGACTTTGCTATGGGGCTACGTTTGTTTGATGTATAAATGTGAATCGGCAGGTCAGCTAAAACTATATCTTGTGGGTTCGTCTTTGTGCTGTAGTTTAAGGAGTCTAAAGGCTCCTACATACTGGCACGACTTGTCGCGCGACGCGTCGTGACACAAAGGCACCGCTTGTAGCACTACACGCGTCGTCTTTGTGTCGCGTCGCGTCGCGTGGCTCGACTTGTCGCGCATACTGGCGCGACAAGTCGCGCCAGTATGTAGGAGCCTTAAGGTGTTCTAATAGTTTTAAATGAAATCGTTCAATATTCCCATTGTCATTGGGTGAATAAGCTAATATTCTATGATGGTTGATCTTGTAAAGCCGTGTAAATTCCATGAAAAGTTGGTTGGTGAACTCAGTTCCGTTGTCTGTGATAATAGTCATGGGGACGCCATGGTGAGTACAGTATTGCAGGAGGGCTTGTAATATGCTAACAGCTGTTCCATCGCGCAGATGGTAAGCTTGACCGTATTTGGTAAAGACGTCGATGAAAGTGACGTACTTCTCACTTTGTACAGTAAACAAATCCATATGGACTATTTCAAATGGCTTGGTGGCTGGGGGCACAACGTTAAATTGAGGTCTGACTGGGTTTCTATCGTATTTGGCTTGTCCACAGATGGTACATTCGCTTATAAATTTGGTAATTTGGTCCTTCATTTTTGGCCAATAATATTTGCGAGACAAGGCTAACTGACACTCGTTGATTCCGCGATGGTTAGTTTTACCACCATGGTAATGGCGAATTATCTCCTGTTGACGCAGATATTCTTTGACGTTTTCTAACTCGGATTTAGCGAGAACGAGATTTAATGATGAGCTTTTAAACTTGTTTTGAAGGATCGGAATAATAGAATACATAGCTAATGGAGGATCAATTAGAATAGCTGTTTTGACCTTGGGGTTAGCGTACTCCTTTATAGCTCTTATAACGTCTTCCTCTAGGTTGGATTGTGATAGCTGGATGCTGATACGTGTGTGTGTGTCAAATGGTTTTGTCACTGAGGGTCGTTTCTTTACGTCGTTAACAAGGGTAAGATGTATCTGTCGGTTGAATGTATTAAGAGGTTTGTCTGTTATAGGGATTTCAAGAATTGGATTTTCATTACTTGTGTGAGCTGTTTCAGTGGAAGAGTCTGCTTGGGCGAGTATTGTTTCGGATGGGTTGCCCATTAGGGAGTTGAGTTCGTCAATTTCCTCTATTAGAGACATAGCTTCCTTAGTATTTATTTCTATGCGGGAGAGGGCGTCGGCATTAGTGTTCGTTTTCCCCTTCTTGTAAATTACGGAAAAGTCATACTCGCTGAGTCTAAGTCGCCATCTTGTAAGTCGTGAGTTCGGTTCTTTCAAATTCATCATCCACTGAAGTGGTTTATGGTCAGTGAAAATTTTGAATCTTCTTCCGAAGAGGTATGGTTTGAAATATTTTGTAGCCCAGACTATAGCGAGGAGCTCTTTTTCGATGGTGCTATAGTTTGTTTCGCTTTCGTTAAGTGTCCGAGAGGCGTAACAGACCGGTTTGTCTGACCCTATGGGTCCTTGGGATAGTATAGCTCCGATGGCTAAGTTAGAAGCGTCTGTTGTTAAGTTGAATTCTCTATTAAAGTCCGGGTATTGCAAGATGGGATCATTGGTCAGAAGAGTCTTACATTTTTCAAAACAGTTCGTATAGTCAGTATCGAGAGTGATCTTTCTACCTTTTTTCAGACATTGGGTAAGTGGCTTTGTGGTACGGGCAAAGTCGGGGATAAATTTTCTGTAATAACCGAGAAGGCCTAGAAATTGCTTGATCTCTTTCGGGGTTTTCGGTATGGGGTATTTGTTTATGGCGGATATCTTATCGGGATTTGGCTTTATACCATCTCTACTAATGATATGCCCAAGATACGCTGTTTCAATCTTCAGAAATTCAGCTTTGTCCATTTGGATCTTGAAGTTGGACTCCCGAAGTCTCTGAAAAACTTTTTCGAGATTGGTCACATGTTCCTGAAGGGATGTGCTGAATACGATGATGTCATCAAGATACACCAGGCATATCTCGTTCTGAAGCCCTCGGAGGACATTATCCATCACACGTTGAAATGTTGACGGAGAATTTTTTAATCCCATTGGCATACGAAGAAATTCGAAATGCCCATGTTCTACGTTGAATGCGGTTTTCTCAACGTCGTTAGGGTCCATCTCAACTTGGTAGAAGCCACTTGCCAAGTCAAGGGTCGTGAAGTAGTGGCACTTCCCTAATTTGTCAAGGATTTCGCTGATATTAGGGATAGGGTACTTGTCATCCAGTGTTTTTTCATTTACCTTACGAAAATCAACCACGAGACGCCACTTTTGCTTTCCGGAGGCGTCTATCTTCTTTGGCACTACCCAAATAGGGGAGCTCCAAGCAGATTCAGATGGTCGTATGATACTCTGTTCTAGCATCTTCCCTATCTGCTCCCTAACTTCCTGTCGATGTACGAATGGGTACCGATAACTTTTAGCGTGCACTGGCATTTCGTCTGTGGTCCTAATCCGGTGTTTGACTTTATTTGTAAAAGTTAGTCCCTCACCCTCAATATAAAATACGTCCGCGTAACGTGAACAAAGTGCTATGAGGTTAGCATTTTCCTCTGGGTTTAAGTGATCCGTTCGTAATCGTGAAGTTACATTTTGTGCGCGAGTTGGCGTTTGTTGAGTACGCGTGCACTCAGTATTAAATATTTCCGCGTGCGCCGGGCGATCAAGTGAGAATATTACGTCATTAGGTGTCGGGTTCTCAATTTCTAAGTAGCCGCGGTTATTAGCAATGGTGGTAATGCATTCGTGAACTATGCAATTACAAAGTATTTGTTCATTAATAAAAACGTCTCCTTCCGCGATATCGACAGGGATGCGGATAACTTTAGAAGTCCCTGCTGGAATTATATCCTCATACAAGTTAACGTTGCATGAGTTGTACATCTTAATAGGATTTGACGCGGTTCGAGTCAATAATTGACATTCTCTTAAATCTATGCGGGCCTCCCAGCTAGTCAATAAATCTAAACCTATAAATGAATAACTTCATATTATCAGTGTCATTGAATTCCGCAAAACACGGCAATGTAATAGAATAGTCGTTCCTGCTTGTCGCGTGTATGTTGGTCACCTCAAACGGATCAAAGTTGAGTGTGTAATCGGCAAAGTACTTTTGAACGGCTTCGGGACTTATAAAAGATTGATTGGCACCTGTGTCTATCAAAAATTTCAAAGGGGGACTCGCGATTTGTATGTATGGTAGCCGTCTTTGCGCCTGTAGGTTTAATTCTATCCTGGTTTTGATGAGGTTGAATTGTCCGGAAAATCCTGATCAGCATGGTTAGCCTTTCTCTGTGGCTGAGGATCGTCAAGCAATTGATTATCCGCAGTCATAAAATAAGTCGAGTCACCGGTGAAACCGGGGGCAAAGTCACTATCCGAATAGTTATAGTCAGCATAATAATTGTACGCCGGTTCTTGATAATAATCGTAATATGAGTCGTCGTAGGTAGCACATTCATTAACATTCATTTCGCGGGTTCTAAAATAATTTGTTGGCGGCGGGTTTCCTGACCTATTCCAATCGTGACCTGCTAGCCCATTGGTTGGGGGTAAAGGTCTGGGGGTGAAACGTTGAACTCCACTCATAGGTTGAGGGCCTGATAGTGGACGGTTTTGGGACGGTACCCGGAAAACATTACTACGGGGATTATAATTAGGTGGCGGTGCACTTAACATTCTTTGCGTGTTAGTGGGTCCATGCTGCTGATATTGCATCGGTCTGGCAAATCTGAAAGGTTGAGGAGGGGGGCCCATAGGGCGTTGACCTACGGGAGCTGGCCAATTAGGTACCTGGAAGTTATTTGACCACGGGGGCGCAATTGCTGTTGGCGGTATTGCTGGGGTGACCCTTAGGGTTGACTGGCCCTTTTGGGGTTCACTGCGTTGCTGCAAATACATGATGTTTAATTCCTTCTGAACATATTCAAGAGCTTTTTCAATGGTAGCCGGCCGCATGCAACGTATACGAGATCCTAAGGGTTCCTTTAAACCACGAATAAATGCCTGCATAGTCACTTTTTTATACAGTTCGCGCTTGGCCTCTATAGTAGTCGGTAAAGTCTCATGTAAAGTCACGTATGTCATCATTGTACTGAACAACGTTTGGCAATGATCATAAAACTCCTGAGGGGTCCTGTTACCCTGCGTAGTGACAGAAAGGTCATTGTACAATGCGGTTTCATCACGTTGGTCTGAGAAATTATTAATCAAGGCAGTTCGAATGCCCAACCAACTCTCTGGTATCCCATTAGAGTTTATGGTACATACAGCAGTTCCAGAAATTTTATTAAGAATTCCGTTTAAGGCGCTGACAAGACCCAATTGACCAAAATAGGTTTCTCTTAAGAAAACAAATTGCCAAATCTGTATAGTTTGTGGTAGCGGAAAAAATATATGTTAATTTTGAACATATTTCCCAGAACTTGGTTGTTACCAAAACATGTTTTGAAAAAAAAACCTCGATACAAACTAACGTTAAACTAACCTCTTACCTTGAGTTCTAATCCAAAATATCTGCATTAAATATCAACATACGCTAAGTATTTAATTAATAAAAAGAACGTCTTATTTGAATGCAGAACTTGGTTGTTTTTTATTTTCGATTACTCAACTCAATTTTGAGTAAATAGAGAATTGCTTCATATTTTGCAATAAATTACAAGCGTTGTGTCATCGCGCGTCTCTTTCTTTTCTATGGAATCTGAGAGTGACCGCGGTTTTGGTGTTGTCAGCGTCTTAATAGGCACAAGTTAGAGAATTCGCTCCCGGGCGCAACACTTAAGTATTGCGTTGCTAGTGAGTCACAGATTTTAATAAACCGCGTAAGCACGTTAGGGTTACCATCAAATTCCGGGACAAGGCGAAGGGCCTTGAAAATAGTGTCTGGGTCGTGCTGAGCCATATCTAAACTAAATTAGTTACCTAACTCTAAATTATCTAGAACTATATCTCTTCTAGTATCTACAGTTCGTCGACGGGCCTGACGCGATTCAGGTTCCCGCGCACTCGGGGCTCTGGGATGGTAAATCTTGAAGGCTAAGATTTGGAAGGGAGCAACACGAGAATAATTCTAATGTACTTACAGATACTTCATTTCTGGTCTCTCTCCGTGAATCGATTTCCAGATTCTCCTCTCGGTCTGCAGCAGGTCCGTATGTTCAGGATATCCGGAACGGTACTTGATAGCCACCTGGGTGATACGCGACGCGGTTGTCAATGCGAGATGTGAGTCGCGACGTCTCCCGCGGATATCCTACCGACTGCGCCAATTACGTTTACGACAGCCGAAGAAAACGAAGAAAATCGAAAAAAAACCGAAATGATTTTAATAACTTTTAATAGTCAAAAAGTAAATTATAATTAGTTAACCTACGAATATTCATTCCACGTCGAAGTAGTAATATGGAATGCGTATTCTTACAAAAGTAGTCATTAAAATTAGGTTGCATTATCGATTGACGTCAGTGCTGCCTCGGCGATTAGTTGTTGTCAACCACTATTGGTGTAACTGCAACGTCGGCGATCTTCCTTTAGTAGCGCTACGTAATTAATTGCATAACAACTAATAATTTATTTAATGCGCACTACAAATATAGTTAACCATTACGGTTTACCGACAAGCTATCAACATGTTTATAGATGCACCTTATAAGGCACAACGTGTACACATTTCTATCCAAGAACTAACTTTTTAAGTTAATTCATAATTGCTTGGCAAACGTACATTTTTTATAGAAAACATAAATTGGTTCAGAATTGGTCTGGGCATAAAACTAAACTGCTGTGTAATTTCTTGGTGATAAAAACTTGTAAGTCAGAAGAGGCCTTTTGTGAGGGGTAGGTTGTAGTCAGCGAAGTTTTATGATTGAATAATATAGACTGTCTGCCTGGCATTTTCTGAAGGTGTAACCACAATTACTGTAATCTGTGGTGTATCCCAAATGGACCCCTAACGTAGGTACTAGTCTTTACTAAGTTTGATTACCACGGGTTACTGGTTCTCTCGCGTCCGGCCCTGGTTCAGGTCATGGTACGGAGCGAGAGGGCAAGGACAGCCGTCACCTCCTTCTGCGAAGCAGTGATGCTCGCGAAAGAGCAGGCGGGACGGTGAGGGAAAGGCAAATTTCGCGCCCTCTCGCCCTTAGCCGCCGCAGGAGACGCCCTGGGCGTCGGGAATCCCGGGCGGATTTCCGGCCACCATAGGCGCGGGCTTGCCGACGGTGAGTAATGGGTAGCTCGCCGTACGATAAGGACCAGGCCCGGGTCAACGGCGCGTTGTGTTCCACGCGCGCCTCAAAGAGATGTCAGCACAAATGTAGGGGTCCACTAGGGCCGATGCCTGCCGGGGTCGCGAGAAGGTACGAAAGGGTTACCGAGGCCCCTAGCAACACAGGCAACCGAAGGAACACGGGTGGGTTTTAGTCAGTAAGAGTCTGACACACCCTCCCTCTCCATCCAGAGCGGGAGAAGTTATTTGATAGTTTCCGATCCAAAAACAAAGGGGTTTACTGGTTGTTGTTATTATTTTGGAAATTAAGGAGTTTGCAATATTGACTCTAACGTGTTTTGTGAAGTTACGGACTCTTCAAGAAGAATAGAATAGAGTAGAATCATTATATTACTACGAGAAGCGAAATCTTTGTACCCCTTTTTACGAAAATTACGCGGACGGAGGAGTATGGAATTTGTACAGAGTTAAAGTTTATATGGAGGAGGAGTGCAGAAAGATAATATTTGTATATATTAAATAAGCATTAGAAATAGATTAAATGAATAAAAATACATTACATACCTACACTACCATGCGTTTGACACACACAGTACCAGGGCCTCATGACTTGAAGATAGATAGGTGACAGAAATGCATGCTTGAGCATGGAATAAGTAAGTACTTTTTAATAGCATGGAACATAGACATTATGTATATGTCTGTGCTATGGAATTAGTGTACTTATGGAATTAGTAAGTACTATATAGCTTGTAAGTAGAGGGCATCTTTATATGTCTGTGGTAGAAGGGGTCGAATTTCGACCAGTGGGCGACCATTAGTACTCTTTATTATGTAAGTAAACCATAATATGAATTACAAATATAAATGTAGAAATATAAATGTTAATGGATGGAGAGGGAGAGGAAGGTAAAAGAAAAGATGGATAGAATATGTGGGGAATGATATGAAAGAGAAGTGACTGGATGATAGCGTGACGGTTGACGGGAGAATGGAAAGAGAAATCGTGTTGCGCCGACTATAAGTAACATGGGACAAGGGCAGAAAAATGATGAAATTTAGAATTAATATGACGACGAATAAGAGATTTTTATAATATGGCCTATTCTGTATACGGATTTGTAACAATATATGAACAAGGCGATAACAATATGGTAATATAAAGAAAATACTGGATGTAGCAACTGTAAGTTTCACCTACATTAGTAATTATAGGAGAAAACCTTGCAGCTCTCACGTAGTATTTGTTACTTACACATCATTAATTTTTATAGCTGCCGATGATCCATATCGAATACCTTGTTGGTAAAAAAGAAAGATTGGCGTATGCGTGTCTAGGTAACTCTCATAATATTTGTCATAGTTATCCTATTAGTAATTAATTATTTACAAAAAAAAAAAAATGTCGTTATATTTTTGTACTATTACAACAACACACAATACGACAACACAATACAATATCTAATAACACTTTATTATAATATATACAATTATTAATTTACATTCATTAAATCTAATCACAATAATTCATACAACACAATAAAATACACCGATACATTATCTTCGGTTCTCTAAGGCGACATTGATAGTCGACATCTTGATTTATGACTGTCCATTCACAGAACCCTATATAATATCATCTGCTTGATCTTTTCCCTATGTCGGGGAATGCAGCTGAGTACCAGTATTTTACATGGAGCGACTGCCTATCTGCCTCCACAACCCAGTTAATGGGTAATACGATACCCTTTAGTAAGACTGGTTGTTAGACTTTTCACGGCTTCTGATCGTGAGTCGAATTTTATACAGATGGATTTTTGAGATGGGGCAGTAAGCACAGGTACCCGAACCGTTGTCTCTACAAAAAAACGGTCTTAGGAGACTGTCTTTAACTTTTTAAGATATTTTGATGTGCAGATTTTGAAAAAAATGTACAGTCAGCAAGAAAATGGGCAGTTTTTACAAAAACTTCTTTTGATGCCAATCGATTCTGTTTCTTATAAGGTCCAAAAGCCTCCAAAAGGATCAACTGAGGTTAGAAAAGTCAGAAATTGCAAAAAGAAACTTTTCCCATACATTTCTCAGGAAAGTCAAAAAGGTCATGAAGTCTGTTAGAAAAGTCAGAAATTGCAAAAGGAAACTTTTCCAATACATTTCTCAGGAGATGAGACTCCAATTTAATTTTTTACCATGGATAGACAGACAGGCCGAAAAAAAAAATTAACTTCAAATTTCGAACGAATACGCGTTACAATTTTATTTGCTTGGAGAAAAAAAAAACACTGTTAGTTTGTTGCTTTTGAAAAAAAGTTTTGCCAAACAAAGGTTGTTTGCGATTTCTGATTTTTGTCTTTTTTATGTTTCCCATACAAGTAGTTCTATGTCTAAACCAAATATGTTATACACGGTATAGCTCGTGTTGTAAGTAATGGAATTGAGGAATGACGGAATCCTCACCTCCACATGTCCATAACTGCTTATACGCGTACCGTTACACAAATGCACTTAATTTCTTTCATTCCGCAATTCACAGACACACAAACATGGATAAGTATCGCAAATAAAAATTCTACAAAATCCTGCGACGCTGGAGTTTTGCGGAGCATTCGACGGTATTTGTAATTGGCGCAAAAAGTATCAAACACTGCTGGGTAGCGCACATGCTAGACATTTCTATGTGCTCTTGGTGAGTGATGTGAATTTATTAGGAGTGGTGCTGTGTTTACAGGATGTGCTTGAGATGGTGCTAGTAGAAAATAATTCACATGGTCTGACCAAGATAATGTCTGGACTTTAAAAGAGACTCTGACCTCTGACTTTATTACGGTGTTTTTTCCCAGAGTAGTAGGTTATAAAACACCGACCTCATCTTTTTAAATATTATTATTTCTTTTGTACGTGTGTTTTTTACAAACAATATACACTTTTACAGAAATAAATCATCATCAATCATTTTCAAAAGCTGTAAATTGAGAAGCCTTCGAACAAAGAATTATTGGTGGCTGAGGCGATGTTGGAGTTTCCTCAGTCACCAAAGTAAATTGGTTTGTTTATTTGTTTGTTAAGCTTTCACGCTAAAATGGCTGACCGGATTTAGATGAAATTTGCCACATTTGACTGTGGATTAGGAGGATACTTTTTAACCCGTGGTAACATGAAATCGAGATTTATGCGGGTGAAACCGCGGGGCGCAGCTAGTTAATTATAATTTTACCCGCACTCTTTAATCTTCAACTAGTTTCGCGTCACTACGCGAAACTACCTCGCTTGAAGAATAAAGAGTCTACCTTGACCTCGCTTGAATATTAAAGAGTCGACCTTGACCTCGCTAAGATTAAAGCGTGCGACACTTCGCAAGTTGTGAATTATAGGTAGCAGCCCACGAGCAAAAGTAATTTGAACACAATTATGTTATATGACTACGTTAGAATTATAAAGGGTTTTTCAATAGGGACGCTCGAACTTTGACAGCGTATAGCGGCCATCTTGGAAAAATGAGAGCTGTCAATTTTGGCGGGAATACATATTTAGTCGTGACATTTCACCATGGAACGCTATACGATTCAACAACGCATAGACATTGTTAAAATGTATCATCAAAATCAGTGCTCTGTTCTCCTAACGTTCCGTAAGTTGCGTCCAATTTATGGTATTCATGGCCGTCCTGCAGAGTCCACAATCTATCGATTAATTAATAAATTTGAGACAACCGGGTCGGTGATTGATGAAGCAGTGCCTGTACGTCAAAGAAACGCAAGATCGTTGGAGAATATTGTTGCCATTCGGGATAGTGTGTGAGAAAAAAGATCAATTAACTCAAGAGCTGAAACCCAACGACCACAGACAGCGCCAGCGAATACACATTCGCTGGTTGGGCTTTAGAGCATTTGGCGGCTGATCCTGCTTTTGGAAAAAAAATCATCTTCAGTGATGAGGGTCATTTCTGGTTGAGCGGCTTTTTAAATAAACAAAATTACCGGATTTTGAGCGACGAAAATCCATGGGAGATTCATCAGGTGCCTCTACACTCCGAAAAAGTCACTGTTTGGTGTGGATTTTGGTCCGGCGGTATCATCGGCCCTTATTTCTTCGAAGATGCGCAGGGAGCCGCGCTCACTGTTAATGGCGACCGATATCGGACGATGATAACATTTTTTTGTGGCCTAGGATAAATGGTATGGATCTCACAAACATGTGGTTCCAACAGGACGGCGCCACTTGCCATACTGCTCGGGAAACATGAAATTTATTGGATGAGAAGTTCGAGGGCTTCGTCATATCGCAAGGTGGCGACATCAACGTCTGGCCACCGAGATCGTGTTACTTAACACCGCTCGACTACTTTCTGTGGGGCTACGTGAAATCTCTGGTCTATGCAGACAAACCACAGACAATTGCCGCTCTAAAGGCCAACATAACTCGCGCTCTTCGTGATATTGAGCCCCATTTCCACCAGGATACACCACCTACAACAGAGTCACGGCGGCCATTTGGCTGAAATAATATTTCATAAATAATGTCATCGAATGTCCTTTAAAATAAAATAATAATTGTAACAATATCATTAAAACAGGTTGTTTTATTTCATTTTAAAGTTCGAGCGCTCTTAACGAAAAACCCATATTTCTGAATGTGATTAGTTCACTTATTTATTTAAATATTGTTTTCATATAAGTGAAAAAAAAAGTGGTGGCCCAGTGGGAATGGTCACGACTTACGAGTTGTAGGTCGTAGGTTGGAACTGGTTCGAACCCAGACAGACGCTTTACTTTGTGTAAATTATTTCATCACCACTGCTCTCAAACGGTAAAGGAAAATATCGTCAACGATGAAGGAAAACATGTCCTAGAATCAAAAATTCGAAGACTTGTGACATCTACCAACCCGCACTGGGCCCGCGTGGTGGATTACGGCCCATTCCCTCTCACAGAGAGGAGGCCTGTGCCCAGCAGTGGGAACACTATAGGCTGATTAAGCTATAAGTGAAATGTAAACTATATTATGATAAATAAATTCTCTTTAATCAGAATATCTACACAGGCTGATTCTGAACTCCAGTGCAGTGGTGTAGGGCACTTTCAAACTGGGTATTGTGATGCAGCTTGGAAAAGACTTCTGTTTGTGTCGTGTAGTGGCGATAAGCTGATTTGGTAGATTGACACGCTGCCATCAAATCAGTCTGCCTAGCCTTTTCCCAAATATGTTAGAGTCGGCTTAGTATAACCGGATGCAGCTGAATACTAGTATTTTACATGGAGCCTATCTGACCTCCACAATCCAGTTACTGGGTATTACGATACCACTAGGTAAGACTGGTTGTCAGACTTTTTGGCATCTGACGACTCATGAATGACAGCCGGGACCAACAGCCTAACGTGTTTTCCGAGGCACGGAGGGGTTTTGGTATGTAATAATGGTCACCCATCCACGGAACAACCGCAGCAAGCGTAGCTTAACCTGATGAATCGACCCGTGCGGCTGTTATTACTTAGTCACGAGCTCCTCAATTCGAATTCGGATTGACACGCTGCCATATTGATTCAATATTAAACTATTTTTGTTTCTTTTCATACTTTTTAAACGTTCTTTAGCACAGCTTAGAAGATAAACATAATATCCCCAGATCTTGAATATGTGCATGACCAACTAACTGCAAATAAATTCTCATACTAAAAAAACTGCATCCCTTCTTTTTTACATTGACATTCAGCATAATATTAGCTAACACAGTAACTGATAACAGTAACAGTAATACCTTAAACAAACTCAAAGCATTTATTTCAAATAAACCAATTACATGCACTGTTGAATTGTCAAGGGGTCGGTTGGTCAGGCAGAAAGATGAAGCTAGTTGCCTATTCCAAAGCGTAGTAGGTACCTATGGAGAAGAACGGGCAAGAAACTCGATGGACACTCTTGAACAAAATGTTATGTCAGTCTGTCTGTTAGTCACTGGTACTATTAATTATTATTAGTAGGGTACTCGTATGTACCAACATCACTTGCATGCCGGACGTATGTTGTAAATGTACGAATGTAGTATCGATCTTAGAATCGAACTGTTGATCAGCAGATCAGAAAAAGGGCCTGGAACACCACAGACATGAGGGCTCACGAGAAATAATTAACGATATTTATACCTACTTTAATTTCCCGGTTATGGGAGCATCCTATATATCAGAATATCACAGGAGCTCCTGTCCGTCGTGCAACTCGTGTACAATTACTTGCACCCTCCAGGATTTAAATGAAGCAAACGACATAGCTGTCCAGCAGGCTTACAGTGGAGTAGAAATAGAAAGCGCCATGCTAAGCTTGCTGGTCGCTACGTACTGACTGAATAAAATATAGATCACAGACACGAGAAAAACAACAATAGAGTGTTTCAGATGGCACTCTCTTTGATTCAACACGGCGGTATCTAAAAGTGTAAGTCGATGTCATACATCATTTTCGTAATAGAATGCTACTGCGCATATCAGGTGTGTATTTTTTTGTTGGTGTTTTCGTGACTGCACTTCCATTTGGTAAGGTCCTCAAAAAGATGTCAGCATAAGTGAAGGGGCCGATGCCTGCCGGGGTCGTGGGAAAGCCAGATAGGGATACCGAAGCTCCTGGCAATAGAGGCAACGGAAGGAACAAGGGTGGGTTTTAGTCAGTAAGAGACACCCCTCCCGTTCCGCCCAGAGTGGGAGAAGTTAATTGATCATTTTGCACCCAAAAAAAAAGCATACTTATATAGCATTTAGAAGAGCAAGTGACAAAATAGAAGTGCATTCACTATATAATTAAAAAGCCAGAAGTTGGCGTTGTTTGTCGACAGCTCAGAACTGTAACTCAATGAGTAGCAAGATACAAAATAATCGAAAAATTCTATCGATGTTATACTAAATTTTTCCCACAGCATAGACACACGTTTATATCGAATGCGGGTCATTTTCTAGTAAACGTGTGTCAATTTTTTTTACAAATTGAAACATTTTACTACTTTTCTCAACAGATTATGGTATGTTCTTAGTTTTTTATGTGATCCTGGTAACAAGTTGTCAGCCTTCTGGTTTCCATCGGCGGTAATAGTGTGAATTACGTTGCCAAGTACCCAGTTACGAGTAAGTGTAAAATGAGATTTTACTGAGAAAACGGTGGGAGCAATTCCAGATAAATAGGCTGCGCTACTGTTTTGATTTGCGTCAGCTGTAAAAACTTCAGAAGAGTGTTTATGTTATATGCAGTTGATTATTTTTTTAGCAAATCACTTCCTGACTATATTTTTAATTAAAATACAAGCCTGATGAGATTTCTCATCGCTAAAAATGACGTATTTTACATACAACCTTTCATCTCATATTTAACCCATTAAGTCCGCCTCTGTACATGTCTGTGCTTAAAGTATTAAATAAATAAATAACCCCTTTTGGGGATGAATTTTCAAAGATCCTTCTGTAGTGCTCACCTTCGTTACAAAAGGAACTCTTGCGCAAAATTCATGCTTTTAAGCCCAGTGGTGTAGGCTGCGCGTTGTCTGTCAGTGAATTAATGAATGAAATTAAATTAAATTAAATGAAATGAAAGAAAATTTATTCTGTAAATAGGATATGAGAATCACTTTTACACGTCATATTAAAAAAAAATATTAAAAAATAAGATGGAGTCGACATTTCCTATCTGACTACCCCTGAGAAGAAATGGCAAAACAAACTCAAGGGTCAAAGTCTCTTTTAAAGTCCAGACATAATCAGGACCATGTAGATCCATGTCTGAAATGGTCTTTTGAGGAAAGAACCACACAAATTTGAGTGGACCTGTCCAGTCAGTGCAAGCATTTGTCAGTAATCGTGTAGCTCAACTCAAAACTTAAGGAGCTCAACGACTCGACGAACAATACCAAGGAAAGGACATTTGGGTTGGCCGCATAATGTACTCAAAATGCCAGACCATCATTAAAACTAAGAGAAAAAAAAAACAAAAACAAATAAATAAAAATGACCCACATAATGCTCACATTCACAATAATTAAAGTAATATAATACTTTTCAAGGTACATAAATATTCACTTAATTTTGTTTATAATATTCATCAATGTCAATATGTATATATAGTTGTATATAATGATGATTTTGCATAATTAAAATGTCAAGTTTTATGGTTTTAGCACAAGGCTTATCAGAGCGAGCAGCTCAATCCCAAGCTTTTTTGTCTATTTTTTCAAAGATTTTGCTCATGATGTAATATCGAAATAGGCCGAAAATTCGTGGGATCAGTTGTGCTGCCAGATTTGAACAGTGGAATCACTTTGCTAAGTTTCATCAGATCAGGAAATATACCAGATGCAATAGAAGAGTTAAAAACAATTGCTAAAAAGAGTGAAATAACATCAATTATTGAAGACATTGTATGTACTGATAATCCCCAAAGATCAGCAGTTTTTTTTTACATCAAGTTCTTTAAAAGATTCCAAAATGTCTTTAGGGCTAAGAACTGTAAATTTAAAGTGTTTATCACATTCTGGTACACATTCTTTTAGTATTAAGTAAGCAGAAGTGGAGGACGACGATGACAGAGTTTTGGTTGTTAAAAAGGGAATATTAGTGAAGAAGTTTTCCGGGGTCGCGGGAAGGTACTTATGGGTCACCGAGGCCCCCGCAACACAGGCAACAGGAAGGAATACGGGTGGGTTTTAGTCAGTAAGAGTCTGACACACCCTCCCGCTCCGCCCAGAGCGGGAGAAGTTATTTGATGATTTCCCACCCAAAAAAAAAAAAAAAAAGTGAAGAAGTTTTCAAACTCTGTTGCCACCTCCACGTCTGCCCTAATATCTGCATCATCGATTTTTAGATGGAAGTCACGATTCCGTACTGTCGTTCTTTCCGTTTCAGAATTAATAATATTCCAAGTTGTTTTAATTTTATTTTATTTTTAATGTGTATGGTTTTTGCGGAGAAACAGGCTCTTTTAAAAGTTTTAGAATAATTCTTAACAAATTCTTTAAAAGTTTCATCATGGTTATATATTTTTTCATGATACAATTCATATAACCTCAACCTACTTTTGTAAATACCTAGTGTTGCCCAGTCACTAAATATAACGCAATCGTAAACAGTCAAGGTTTTTGAGGTAAATACCTTCCTAAATTCACAATTGATGAGGTTAAATATAGTAGTAGTGTAGTATATGCTTGATCCGGGTTAGTGTGATAAGGCAAACCCGGTAGTTTTTTCATTAAATCATTTTTAAATTGTTCTAAGCGACTTATGCTAACAGGAACAAAACTCACAAGTTTTCTTTGAACTCTGATTATTTTCTGAGGGAAAGTGACCAACTGGCCACAGTGATCAAAGTCCAACTCATTTATAATTGAATGGCTAGAAGGTCTTAAATTTATAAAAAATATTGTCAATACAGGTAGCGCTAGTGGCCGTTATTCTAATTGGCTCAGATAATGTATTGTACAAATTATAGGACTTTAATAAAGTTATAAATTTATTTACTGCAGCAGATCTTTCCAATATATTAATGTTGAAATCTCCACAGACAACAAGTGTTTTATTACTGTTACAAGTCTTTAATAATACTTCTTCCATATATTTCTCGAAAATATCATATGAAGCACATGGGGGCCTGTACACGCTCATTACAATGAACTGCTCAAGCTCAATGCAAGCTATTTCAATAACTCGCTCAACAGAGAGGCTCACAATATCCTTACGTTCTTTAAATTTCATATTGTTACGAAAAATTATTAGAGAGCCACCACGTATTATATTAACTCTGCTGAACGAGCTGGCAACCTGGTGGTTGTTAAAGCTGAACATGAACTGGTGGACTTTTAACCAATGTTCAGTTACACATAGGATATCAATATAATTACAGTTCATGAACAGCTCCAGTTCAAATTCCCTACCTATCACAACCTGTATATTTTGAGTATTATTATAACATTAATTTAGGTTACTGCAATTTGATGGGTGTGATATTAAAGAACTTTGTGTAACATTAAGATGATTTAAACCTTTATTTAAATTATCTTCATTTGTTAAGCAAAAGGTTTCCTCTGTTGTCCTAATTTCTAATTTAAATGATAATCAATGTCATTAGTTGATGCCAAATGATTGGCAGAATTATTTAAAATATCATTGCATTGCTCAAAAGAAGCAAGTTGTTTAGCCAAATTTTTGGCTGAGATAGAAAAAAGTATGATAGCGACACAGCTATCTGTCTTTTGTAATAGTTAGAAAGATAGTACATAATAATATTATATCTATCTTTTGTCAAATACAAATTATTACCAATATAATTGTTAGTATCAATTAAAGGAATTGATTATTATTAAATGTAAAATTATGCAATGTCAAATTAATATCAAACCTTAACTTATTTTCTTCCTGTGGCAAACTGTTACTATATGGATATGTAAACAACACAATTTTTCTTAAACTAAGATTAAACAATGTTCTATAATATTGGAGCAATTCTCCTTTGTTCACAAATGTGAATAAATACAATAGGTAGGGGAAATCCCCTATTACCCATACAAATTAATAAAGTAGTGTTCTTATTGAAGTTACATTTAATACTTTTTTTATAATATCAAATAAAGAACAACCAGGCATACAGTAATTTATTATGGAGTGTCCCGGATATTCATCTGTCAACAAGTGGCCTAAATCCTTTCCAATTTCATCACAAAATAATACTATATCATTTTTTACACTTTGTTTAGATTGTTTATTGGAACTATTAATAGCAGGAAATGTCAAATCAACACAGGGCTGCGGTAGGGTGGTATTCCATCTTGTCAATGAACGGTCCGGTGTAAGTACATTTGACAATGCTCAAATTTGTTTTTTGTGAGTACACCAGCTCATTCATTGCCAACACATATTCCCTCATTAGATCTTCAGAGGTATTATATTTGTTAGTCATTGAACTAAGTTTCTCCTGTAAATGGACAAGTTCAGATTGCAAGTACTCTGTATCAATGTTGTACTTCCTGGTACTTTGTTCCAAATTAAAAGAATACATATCTAATTGTTTCAGTAAATTTAGCCTTTCTCTATTAAGTTTAACATTTTTAATTAAGAACTTTTGTCTTTTAACCATCTTTTGTGTTTTAATAATGTATTTATTCATTTTTATGTATTTTTTAAGTTTGTTCTTCCTGATGACTACCCTCATTGAATTATTACGTGACTTTGAATAATCACCAGACAAATCTATTGTGCAAGAGAGGTTGATGGCCGAAACCATGGACGGGGCAATAGGCATCAACTCATTGAACAGACTTTGTTTCAGCGAGGCAGTGATGTTATGATTTGTAGTCTGAAGTTCTGTTATTTGACTTTGAGCCTCATGTAGCTGCTGTTGTAGAAAATGTTTATGACTAAAAGCTTGTTCACACTCTATGCTACACTGGCTGAACCCGTCTACAACAAGCTGAAGTCTATCCCGTTCTTCTATGAATCCCTATTCATCAGTGAAAAAAAAGATACATGCATATTCCCTAATATGCATGATTTTGTTTTACTAATTCAATATTAGACAGTAATATAAACCAAAAAAAAAACATTAAAAGTTAAATTCAACTACTTCTTGTTGCTTAAAAAAATATAAAACTCCAACAATTTTCTACTACAGTTCAAACGTTTCTGTCGCGGGCATGATGTGACGTGTTTTACCACGAATCTTCTTTGTTTACATCTGTTTTTAGCACCAATTCTTGTAAATTAAATTATTTTTGAGCTTTATTCAAGCAGAAATCGCACTTACTTACTTGCCATAGTGAAATTTCAAGCACTTTGTAAAGAATGGATTTTTCGGCATTGTCGAAGACGACGCGTTTTGAGTTTGCGGTCCGTTCTACCAAAAAAAAAAACGCAAATTAAAATAATGAATTGTAAAATAAGATTAAAATATGTAAAAACAAATAGGAATTGGTTTCTTGACTCCTACACAATGTATATATATCACATAATTATTTTATCTGTCATTGCTTGATTTTAAATTTTAGTCTTTTTATCTGTTGTAGTATAGTATTTTATTCTAGATGCATCATCTTCGCATATAATTATATAATTCATGTTTATAAAATATTATCAAACATTTTAAGAGTTCCTTGAGTGAAGTTTCTTACCCATTTTTCCTCATACGAAACTACCGTTCGAAAGTGCCTTTTATGTGCTTATTTGAAATAAACAATTTGACTTTGACTTTAAGAATTTTGTTAAATAGATAACAAGGCACTAACGTTACCAGGATGTTTTTGGGTCTGCCGTGAGCAGCAGCATTACAGTTAATCTGACGAAACAATGGAGGTGGCTACGTACTTCTTCTTCTTCTTAGCGTATCGATGGCAAATAAGAATGTTGTAAAAATTCAAATATTATGTTTAGCCCAAAATACAGCCACGACAATTCCGTTCGCTGGCGCAATAATAAGATCCTCAAGTGCACGGGTGACAGTGCATGCACTGCTTACTGCCAGCAAATTATCTTACTGTGTCTTGGGAGTCACAGCTGCTGGAGGATGTAGGTTGTTTCCAATGGTAAGTCTATTTATTCAATCAACAATGAGGGTTTTCTGCAGGTATGAATTTTCGTAACATAAAACCAGATTTTGAATTGATTTCAACATAGCAGTCATAATAGCAGAATAAAAATAAAATACAGCTGATATTTGATACATTTACTTCTTTAATGTTTTACAGCTGGTCATAAAATACATTTAAATACAAATAAATTAAAAATAAAACCAGCTACTTAGCATTTTAAAGACCGCAATTTCATTCGAACTTAAATAAAAACTTCTTTAAATTCGAGGTCGTGTACAGTCAGCTACCAAATTACACTATCAACACACTTAAAGCACATTAAAAATAATGCACACCGACTCCACATTATCTTATCTATCGAGATATCGTAAAAAGTCGATTTAATCGATACGAAATCGGGATCGCCGATTTTATATCGAGAAACCTATACGATGCTGGTGTTAAAAACATGTTATGTGAATTTAACACTTATTGCATCGTCGTAAAATTTTAAATACTGCCGTTAAAAATGTTACTTGTATTTGTGTGCAAATTAAGCTTATTTTTCCCCACGCCGACAATTTAATTCTGCTATATGAATTTTTATAAGTTATTTTAGGATATAAAATTGCACGAGGTTGTAGTTTTATAAATGTGTTATGTTCGCTTACTTTGTATGAGATTGTGATTTCAGTTAGGATACCACAGTAAAAGCTTTAACGGTAGCAAGTATTAGTAATAATCACGCTATTTTTATAACACTTAGAATGTTTTACAGTGCAATATAAAGTAATTAAAACACAGAACTTTCATGCCAGTAGTCAACTAATGTCATTTAAATATTATACAGTAATTACCAAATACCGGTAGTCTTAATGGAGCAACTGTAACGCTATGTTCCTGCATTCCCTTGTGGCCATGTAAATATGAAATAATTAACTAAAATAATTATTACTTTACACATTTAATTTGAATATTTTCGTAATATAATGTAAAGTAATATGATTATGTTAATTTTTATCGTGTCCTACAAAATCTTAATTACATATTATTTTAATTCTGTTGAATAAAATGGTTATGATATTTTGTTGTCTGCTGATCATTACTAAACATAGTTCGTTTTTTGTTTTTTTATTGCAATATGTTGGATTGAAGTCAGTGTTCTGAATACAATTTATTCATTTCTGGGTAAGAAAAAGTGTTACATAATAAATCTTAAATCAAGATCTTCTTGCTTGTCAGATTAAATAAGCTAGCCAGACTCCGCAGACGAGATGTGTATCGATATATAACATGGTAAAACAAAAAGAAATAAATTTGATATGGTTTCTTTTTTTTTTTTTTGGCTGGGATATCATCAAATAACTTCTCCCGCTCTGGGCGGAGCGGGAGGGTGTGTCAGCCTCTTACTGACTAAGACCCACCCGCATTTCTTCCTGTTGCCTGTGTTGCCAGGGCCTCGGTGACCATTTAGTACCTTCTCGCGACTCCGGCAGGCATCAGCCCTAGTGGACCCCTACATTTGTGCTGACGACATCTCTTTGAGGCGCGTGGAATACAACGCGTCGTCGACCCTGGTGCTTACGTCCTTACGTCCGCAAGCCCGCGCCTACGGCGTTTTATGGGGTCTACGATTAGTAACTGTAGTAGGTAGCAACATGAAATATCAGTTTAAAATCTGTTTTTTTTTAACTAAAGAAAACTGATTTTCTCAACTCAAAATGCAAGTAATAAAGCTTGCAGCGATCGTTGACCCCGAAAAAAAAAGACAAATCATTTTATATTTTTATTTTATGGTGTTTACATATCGATATCCATCACGTTTGCAGTTTCACCAGCTAATTTAAGACGCTGACAACACCTAAGCCGCGGTCACTGTCAGACTGCATAGAAAAGAAAGAGAAGCGCGATGACACAACGCTTGTAATTTATTGCAAAATATGAAGTAATTATATATTTACTCAAAATCGAGTTGAGTAATCGAAAATAAAAAACAACCAAGTTCTGCATTCAAATAAGACGTTCTTGTTATTAATTAAATACGTAATGTGTGTTGATATTTAATACAGATATTTTGGATTAGAACTCAAGGTAAGAGGTTAGTTTAACGTTAGTTTGTATCAAGATTTTTTTTCAACACGTGGTTTGGTAACAACCAAGTTCTGGGAAACATGTTCAAAATTAACATATATTTTTACCGCTACCACAAACTATACAGATTTGGCAATTATTTTTCTTAAGACAAGCCTATTTTGGTCATTTGCCTCTTGTCCTGAAAAATCCTGATCCTGATGACCAATATTTAAACTATTACAGATTTAAATAAATCTATCCAGTAAGAGATAAGCGTGAATTAATCCTAGAAAAAATACAATCCACAATAAAAGAGATTAAATTAAACAAAAAAGAGACGAAAAAAAATCCCATCGATCGCCACAAACTGAACGTAAACAAAGTAATTGATTTCCATTTCTAAGATTACTTATCGCTAAGTTTTTATTGGGCGGGCAGATCGTAAATTAGCCGTTTATCGCTTTATTCGCCAGTCATTAAGGTTTTATATTAGAATTATGCGTTATTAATTTTAGAAAACGGCAGTTAAATTTATGATCCGCCTCGGGTGTTGCTGTTCCATGTTTCTTATTTCTGTCCGAGATTATTGTTGCAGACTGTACGAGTACTGACCGTTACTTGATATAATTATAATTTGCATTTTTGTTATTGTCATGGTTGTGATTTTAGGAGGCGTTGCTGACGTTTTTGTTTAAGTTTTAACTGTAAGTATCACAAAGATAATAAGAAACTGAAATCATGAATGATTTCAGTTTCACTGAAAAAATCAACGGTCCATCTGACAAAAATAGAAAAAAATATTCATAATTAGCCACTTCTTACTTTTTGTTACTAATAACAACTTTATTTTGATTTAAACCTCTGATTTGAACTGAACATAAAATTAGCTAGGTACAAGTTTTCTTAAAGGCTCACTCACTCTCAATATTTAGATACAATGTCTAATTGAAACTTATCTGAAATTCTTTGTACCTTTATTCTACCGCAGCGAGGCACCAAATATCGTAGGCATAAAAGTCATCACATCTGCCTTAGATAATCTCTGCCCCTAGAAACGGGTCTTATAACATGTGATTTAAGACGGGTGTCAATTGCCAATGTATTATTACATACGATTCATATGTAAATGTATGTACTTATCTCTCTGACACGAATACAGTAGTTTACATATGGCCAACGATTGCATCATGGCGAAGATTATGTTTAAAAAATTTATTTGATCATTCTTTTTTGATGTGGTTGGGCTTGGGAAGTATTTCATTGTGGTCTCCGGATATTTTCCCAGGCCTGTAACGGGAAATTATATAATCAAAATCAAAAGTCATTTATTCAAACTAGGCTGAGAATCAGCACTTTTCGAACGTCAAAGTTACATAAGACAGTCCCCCAAAAACGCCCGCCCTTCACCACTTCCTAGTGCTTTAGCTGGGAAGAAGAAGTGGTGCAACAAACTCCCCAGCAGCACAGCTGTCTGTTTAGTTATATAAATTCGATTCTATACAAATCGTTTGCAAAGTAATTAATACTACGAAACACAGAACATTAAATTAAATTAAATAATAAATGCAATATCATAGATTTTTGCGTCCATTACTTTACCTAGTGCTCAAGTTTGCCTAGTGCGGTGAATGAATGGAACAGGTATCTACGTGCTCCATTGAAGTGATCTCCATCTGGAGATAAATAAATCTATCCAGTGAGAGACAGGCGTGAATTAATCCTAGAAAAAATACAACCCACAATAAAAGATATTAAGTTAAACAAAAAAGAGACGAAAAAATCCCATCGATCGCCACAAACTGGACGCTAAGATCTCCATCTGGAGATCACCTCATTTTCAGGACAGACAAAAGCAGAGTCCAGCAGACTCATAATTATGAAGCTATGAATTTACTCTTTATAAGTATGAACGATTGACACCTGTTTTCCACTTCCAACAGACCGACAAGACTAATCGGATCTGTCTGTCAACGTCTGTTGGAGAGACACATAAAGAAAAATAAGAAAGACAGTAAAGAAACTAAACACAGGAAACTATCAAAATAAATAATGGCGCCGATTCCCTTGTTCACAAACTGAACTAAATTTAAGTTCAGTGCATCTTTTTCTTTCTATTTCATTAAGAAGAGGACAGAAGATAAATTTTAGTTTAGTCCTGTCAAATTAATCAGCGCCTGTCACTACTCCATACAAGTTTAGGCGTGATTAAAAACTTGCCTACTAAAACTACGTCAATTTACGTCAAGCGCTGATTAATTTGACAGGACTAAACTAAAATTGATCTTCTGTCCTTTTCTTAATGAAATAGAAAGAAAAGGATGCACTGAACTTAAATTTAGTTCAGTTTGTGAACAAGGGAATCGGCGCCAATGAAAAACAAGTTAGAATCATTAAATATATTTTCTGAATTGTTGACGCTGCTACACAATAAAAATACCCTAGCACCTGTCATTACAAAGATATTGAACAAACAAACAAACAAGCAGTAGGAATTACAATAAACACTGGAAATACATTAATTTTCCACAGAATAATCGTAAAAATGCGGCTGAGTTGAATGCTTGGTCCAGTCTGTGAAGCTCCCGACATAATGAGTTCCGTATAGCTCGTTCCTTTTTATTTTTCTGTGAGCTAAATGTAAATGCTTGTAATTATAATTCATAGCGTTCATTGTGATTGTATTTTCTGTGTTTTTATTTTGTTTTCAGCTGTAAAAGTTTCGTTTGGTAGGCCAAATTTTCGTTGAAATGAATATGGCTCACGATGATCACTAATATTTGCGATAATAATTAAAAGGTTCAATTAATATAGGTACGTACATATATAAACTAGCGGCCGCGCGGTAAGTTTTGTGTACGTACTCGTACCTATACCGTGTACTCGTACCAGCGCGCGGCACACGGCCTCGCCCGCGTGTCTTTTTCTAAAATAAAAGTAGCCTAAGTAACTTATAACCTCCATTAATACTTATACCTTATAACATTCGCTACCTGCCAGTGATTGTTGCGTTAAAATCGGTAATCAATTTCAGAAATTAGGAGGAACAAACAGACAGATACGAAAAAAAAAAAATTGTTTCTTTGTTATAAGTACCGTATACTCGTATACTTTCATAAGCATTTCATAAATTACTAAATCAGGAATGTTTAAGCCATACGTGCATACCTTTAAATTATTATAATTTGTAAAAACATTCCATAATTCCCCACAGAACCCTAAAAATGAAGTCATAAAACGGATGCGTGGGCGCAACCGTGCGCTCGATCATTATTTATGAAGACATTTAATGGTAAATTAATAAAATATGTTTATTGTACGTTTTCCATGAGTTTCACTAATGATTATGATCACGATGTTTTGACACCTACTTATGATAATTTTGTAATGAAAGTTTGGCGCTATGTTAATTAAGATAAAAACAAATATTTCACAACAATTTAGTGTGGTTACAAAAATTTGGGGATATTCGCCATATTGCCCATATATTAATGCCCATTATTTCTGAGATGACTGAGTAATAGAGTATTTGGTATTCAGCCCTAGTTTACCTGCAAATTTTTAATTAATAGATGAATATAGGTATCTGATAATATCGTAGCTGTGGATATGGTGTAGGTACATGATAAAGAATACTCTATCTGTTCTTTGTGTTCTTTTTTTGCGTCATTTTTTATTTCTTTGTATTCTATATTGTAACGAAAATGTAAGCTTTTCCAACTCGTCTATAGTAGTAACGCGTCAATGCATCTGCTTGCTATCCATATCCGTGTTATAAGCAATCGCATTTATATCATAATTCATTCGATGCATTCGCATCGATACAAACAATCGATTTATTCATGAATCGATGTAATTTATGTTTTTTTTTAATTGCTTCATAACGTGCAAAGATGTTTGCATGTAAACATTTTTATTACACAGAAAATGAGGAAAATCATGTTTTAGTTTCCGATTATTTTAATAAAAATGCATGCAAGGGGTTTAAACCGTTTCTAAAAAAAAGGTACTTACAACTCTATATTTTCTTGTCCATGATAGTTTTTGCAATGTTCATTAGAGATCCCTTCACTACCAACGCTAGCGGTTCTAGTGTTGTGCCGCATCTCATGTTGACACCCTAAAAATCTAAGAACTAAACAAGTATGTACTACATTGTTTTCAACCATTTTTTATTTCTCCACAATGTTTGCTAAGCAAAACCCGGTGCAGTACCACACCTAGTAATTAAACACACAAGTTGTGCGTGCAACCATCACTTATACAGGTTTTTTGCCATCCGATTTGTTTTGCGTTCGATAATGTCCGAGGGAATTATACCGAGTATGAGGTGATTAGTGACGGTATCATGCACAAACATACACAATTTACATTAAGATTTTATTTTTATAAAATTTTAAACTGGGACTGTAATTAAGGTTTTAAACACAGATTTTTGGAATTATTTTTGTGATGCTTGTTGAATTGAAAATATGTGTTTGATTATTTGGGGAAATAATTATTACGCTCTTTCTTCTTAATGTAACTTTTCGGTCTGCCTGCGTGGGCGCTTAGAATAAAAAAAAAAATAGAATAGAATACTCTTTATTATGTACACCATAAAAATTACAGATACAAATGTTGAAATTTTACAAGGGGTGACACAATGGGCGGTCTTATCGCTAAAAGCGATCTTTTACAGACAACCTTTGGATGGATTAAAGGGAGAAAGAGAGACAATACTGCAGGTAGTGGTATACCATTTACATATACAATAAATACATACATACATACATACATACATAAAGTATATACTTATCTATATAAATAAATATATATCTATACATATACAATAATAAACATGAAACTAGCAAGAACTATGATAATGATAAGTAATGATGATGTTTAATTGGTCAAGGACAGCTAATGAGAGACAATTGATTTTCTATTGTTTGACACCGAATCGGTGTCGCGCGGGGCTTAACAGGAGAGAGGAAGTGTTTTATTACCAGAATTTTAAAAGTTGACAAAGATTGAACAGGTCTTAAAGACACGGGCAAGGCATTCCATAACCGTACCTACTGCTTGAACGGTAAAAGAGTTGTCATAAAAGCTGGATCTCTAGTCTTAAGTTTTTCGATGACCTCAGACATTTATTATGTGATCTTTTATAGATACTCCACAATGGATTTTGATGCGGTTTTGCACAGAATTTAGACAATCTATTCCGGAATGTTTCTGTGTAAAATATATTCATATGAAACTTAAGTGTATTAAAAACATCTTAAGGCGCTGACAAGACCCAATTGATCAAAATTGGCCTCTCTTGAGAAAAAAAAATTGCCAAATCTGTATAGTTTGTGGTAGCGGAAAAAAATATATGTTAATTTTGAATATATTTCTCAGAACTAGGTTGTTACCAAAACACTTTTTGAAAAAAAATCTCGATACAAACGTTAAACTAACCTCTTACCTTGAGTTCTAATCTAAAATATCTGTATTCAATATCAACATACCTTACATATTTAATTAATAACAAGAACGTCTTATTTGAATGCTGAATTGGTTGTTTTTTATTTTCGATTACTCAACTCAATTTTGAGTAAATAAATAATTGTTTTATATTTTGCAATAAATTACAAGCGTTGTGTCATCGCGCTCCTCTTTCTTTTTTATGCAATCTGACAGTGACCGCGGCTTAGGTGTTGTCAGCGTCTTAATGTTTTGTAAAGTTGTAAAAACCGCGCAAAGCAGGGTCTGGTCACTTGTAATCTAATAAGACTGGTTGTCAGACTTTTGAGCTTCTGACGACCCATAACGACTGTCAAAGATCTACAAATGACAGCCGGGACCAACGGCTTAACGTGCTTTCCGAGGCACGGAGGGGTCTTGGTATGTAAAGATGGTCACCCATCCACGGACCAACCGCGGCAAGCGTAGCTTAACCTGATAGATCGATCCGTGCGGCTGTTATTACTTAGCCACAAGACCAACTCACTAGTAATCTATACACCCATGCGAATAAATAAACAACAGCTTTTTACTGAATTCATATCAAAGTATTAATAAGAAAAACCGGTCAAGTACGTGTTCGTCTACACCAAGAAGGGTTCCGTAGGTGGTATGAACTTATCCCAAAAACAAACTTAACCTTGCAGTTAAAAAACATGTTCTCCCATACATGGATATCGATGATCGACAGCCAATAAGGCTTTACAAGTAAACGTTATTTGCAGTTCGGATCGTTCATCAGCTTCCTCGACCCGGGCCTGGTCCTTACCGGACGGTGAGCTACCAATTGCTCACCGTCCGCAAGCCCGCGCCTACGGTGGCCGGAAATCCACCCGGGATTCCCGACGCCCAGGGCGTCTCCTGCGGTGGCTAGGGAGGAAGTGACAGCTTGAGCATGGAATAAGTAAGTACCTACTTTATAATAGCATGGAATTAGTGTACTCATGGAATTAGTAGTAGGTGCTTACGAGTTCTAGGTCGTAGGTTCGAACTTCTAAACTCCCTCCCACGGAGAGGAGGCCTATGTCCCAGCAGTGGGAACATTATAGGCTGATTATGATGATATAGATAATAAGTAGAGGGGGTCAAATTTCGACCAGAGGGCGACCACTAGTAATGAATAATTACTCGAATAAATATTTCACTATTTAGCTTATAAATCCTGAGGTTATCATTTCTGTCGCTGCTCAGTTGCTTATTACCAAGGTAAGATGTCAGATGTTACACATCTTATGAGACTACTGTAAGGCTCACTCGTTTTTATATGTATTGCCGAAGTTTTACGAGTTCATTTTTCCATCGCTTCGCTACCTGTCTTTTGTTTATTTTATCTCGGAATAAATCTTTGATGTTTGCACAAACGGACACCACACATTATTAAAATCCAATCCAACCCGAGCTAATTCTAGCCTCTAACTTAGAATTATAACTTGTAAACCCATAACATTTATATCGCTTCTAACTGGACGGCATAAAGCCAGTGGTTTTAAACCTTCGGCGGGTTCTAATTATGCCACAATAAAATCAAATGTAAAATGGCTGTTAATTGGTGTAATATAACCTTGTTATCGGTAGAGGGTTTGAATTAGCCTAATGGTATACTCCGCTCTGCACCTGCCACACTTGATTTATTTAATGACTTGAGTGTGTGTGGGTTTGGACAGCTCGCGTTGTTATTTTTATAGTATTTGGATAAGTTTTGCAAAGGTTGCTAGATTATTTTGTTTTATCTAAACCTATGTGTGTGATCATGTATGGCTTTTCTTGTTTTCATAACAATTATCATGCATTGAACAGCAACGCTATTCTGTAAGCTGAGGTCATAGCACGAACGCGCCTCGTGAATGTAAATTCGAACGATTTTTGAACTGAAACTACAACTATTTTATAGCATTTTGGTTTAATTTTTGCGACAAACTTAATTACTATCACCCATAGATGTTAATCCTATCTAAATCCTTGGAATTTACGTTACCTTTACACGCCAGTTCGCGCTAGGCCCTCTGGTCAAAATTAAGCAGTGAAATTACCTGCAGGTTTAGCATGACACTCTCTATTTCTTCGAAGAATAGACAGGGCTCTTTCTATACAAAGTGACATTTCGTTTCTCAGTTTTTGACATCTCACCGTAGAAATCCTTCTACAATCTGTCATCTTGTCTTTCGTTTCTAACGATCTTTATCTAGGTCCTGTTTTATGTAGAAAGATCTCTACGGTGGGATGTCAAAAAAGGAGAAACGAAATGTCACTTTGTATGGAAAGAGCGGTGTCTATTCTTCGAAGAAATAGAGAGTGTCATGCTAAGCCTGCTGTTGGTCTTCCACATATACTTATGAAGGTAGGTATTGAACATGTCCTAAAATAAAACTTACCTTCAACACGCTTTGCGTTCTTCAACATTAAAATCTCCAAATCCAAAACTGCATGGAAATTCTTACTTAAAAGGAACAAACTCAAGTTAACTAAGCGGAATATACCGCCCAAAATCTGTTATTTATGTTCGGTTGTTATACGAATGATGAATAGCCGTCGTATACCTCTTTTTAAGAATACCACATTATGCACACACTTGATGCAAAGCAAAATTGTCCATACGTCTAAAGAAATAAAGTTTATATCAACTGCACGTGGTTATTTGGTGAATTCTTTCAAAAACCATTGTGAATGCTTTTATGAGGCCGGAGGCGTGTAATAGTAATTAATTACGTATGAAGAAATATCAGAGACTTGTTAATTAATTCTTGGTGAGAAGGTGTCAGAACAGACGTGGCATCAGTGGCTGATTATCTTTTTAAACGTACAAAAGACTGTTATTATTCTTAGATATGCATCGTTTTGTGATGCAAGGTATTTTTACATAGGGCTTATATAAGAATTGCTTGGAGCTGATTAATGCAAAAGGCTTAGTTTTTGCTGCAAGAAATGGGAAAGTCTACGATACCACTGAAGACATGCTCTTGCTTAGTAACTGCTCCTAACTCTTGAAGATGCTCCCAGAAAGTATTATTAGTGATAATAACATTACAAGAACCGTGCAACATTTCTTAATTACAAAGTTGTAATAATATGTAGGTGTGTAATATTGCAACATACCAATAACAATAAACAACTTTATAACGCGCCAATCAATCTCAGCGCTAATTTGTTGAGAACCACAGACAATATAATTGACGTTTTAACTTTTTTGTTTATTGCGTAATAAATATCTACAGTTTTGTATAATGTTAATTAATAATATTGACTTTTATAGCTATTCTCAGAAAATAAAATATATTTTTACGATCCACCAAAAATCGAATTGATACAACTTTTTAGGATTTATACGCAAACTAACCAATCGTAAAACTTAGCATTGAAATTGGATATGTATCGGTGTCGAATATATTATAAAATATAATAAAACATATATTATATCGGTCGTATTTATTTTTATCGATATCGTATTGCCAATAATTATGGGTTATTTTGATTATTTATGTGTAATTAGCGAAAAGATTCGATGACTAATGTTGCTTTCGGAGAAATATTTGTGGTCTTTTGGTCCGTGCCAAGATATTTTATTTTAAATATAAAATAGTAAAAAACTCAAATAATCAGCGTGTTTTCCATTATTTGTTGTCGTAACAACTAAGAACACTATTCAGTGTTAGAATAGAACGAAGAATTAAGGATTTCCTTAACATAATTTATCTGTTTGAAGTTTCTAGTAAATATATTCTATAGATTATAATACTTGTTTTTCTATTTTCTGTTAAGTGTTTTAGCTGTCGGGTTTTTGTTTTTTAAATTATTCGTTTTTGAATTATTTGCAAGACTATATTAGCCACGACGTTATCTTCTGACGAAGTCTGACTAGTATATAATTCCTAAGATCGATGTGAAATAACAACGGGAAATCGAAACCCTTTGAAAAAAAAAACTACTGAACTTTTCGAATAAAAATGAACGACAGTATTAAATCATCATCAAAAAAGTTTTACAACAAAACAAACTACAGGAAGCCATCAAAGCTTCCTTCCTCTCGCTACACAATTTATAACGTGTTTTGTCAAAACATAATGGCTTATCACAAAATTTGGCAGCGTGACAACCCTGAATTATGATTTTTATTGCTCTGACTGAGTCATAGTCCGTAGAATAAAAATAAAAGCTGGTCTTTCGACCCATAAAATAAATGATCACCCTAAATTTGTTCAGATTTATTGCTAAGCGAACGTTTGAATGTGATCGCTAAATTATTATAGAAAAATATATTAAGATGAAAAAAGTTGTGATAGCAATAAAAATGTCAGAGTGAGGAAATGTTTTCTTTTAAATAAATTATTTATGTGTTTTGTTAATATTTTTGCGTTGATGAAAGGCTTCCAGGGATATTAAAAATGGTGGTGAAATTACCAACGTTTTCTTAGGAAACATCTATAACCGAACGAAACGGAAGATACTTATTTATGATGACAACTTTCTAGTAGAACTAATTAATTCTTGAAATAGGATTATGTTTTTGAGAATTCATAATTTCTTAAATATTCAATAATACTACTACTGTCTCGTTGGTTTAGTTGTCGCAAGCGCTACTGCTGAGGTCCTGGATTCGATTCCCAGGTCAGGCAAAGTGTTATTGGGTTTTTCTATCTGGAATTTCTCAGTAGCAGCCCGGAGTCTGGATTAGTAGGTAGGTACCCAGTTTATAGCAATAGGATCGCCCCCTATTACATGGGACTTAAACATAACTGTCGAAATATGTGTGTACCTACTATGAGAACACCTCTGCCTAATCCTTCCGGGAAACAAGGCGTGATGATGTTATGTTATGTAATACTACTATTGATTTTAATTTGATTTCACTTCACCTCTAATAAGAATCATCAATTTTCCTGTACGTTCTACCGTTTCCGTATTGTATAAACAAACAGATTTGCATATTATTATTGTAAGAATGTAATTTATAGCCTTAGAATATAAATGATTGTTACGATTACAATTTGTAGATGACGGAAGTTAAACAAGCGACAAATTGCTATCGATTTCTTTATACAGAGTCAAACTAAATTAGCTGACGAAACTCCGCAGATGTGACGGGTATTGACATCTAAACATGATAAAAGTGGTCGGGGGACCCCCGTCAGGAACGAAGTTCCTTCTCAGATATGATTTAAAACAAAGACTTTAAAAAAAAGTTTCGTTTTGCTCGCATAGACTGTTTTACCCACCCACAGACGCGTTTTAAATTCAGTGTCATCTAGTATATTTTTTTGGAAGCTCTCATAAACTTACCACACACTTGTGTGTGTTAAAAACGCATAAATTTACAGTTTTTCTTTCTCTCTTTCTTTGACTTTTCCTATTATAATATATAATAGAAAGAGACAGAGAGAAAGAAAGTCGCATGAGGGCATAACTGTTTTTCGTTACCTGACTATATCTACCAGCCAACTCCTACCGCAAGCCGCAAAGTATTTCGTTCCGAAAAGTAAAATGTTTTAACAACGAAGTGTGCCACAATTAAAACAAATTGTCTTCGATATAGAGTCTATCAAACAAAAAACTCAAACAATTAATCCGATCCAGCCTGTCCGTTGCTTTCCTCCTCCAGTGACGCCCTAAGCCGAGGTCCGTACCCTACAGGGGGTGTCCTTAACTTGTAGTCGCTTAGTTTATAAGTGTATGCCCTAGTTGGAGACCTTAATTTATTGGGGCACCTGTGGGTGCGCAAAAGTCCGGTTAAGTAGGCAACTACCTCATAGGCTGACCTGAGAGATGCCAAACACAAAAAAAAACCAACCCACCCAGTTACTGACATGACAGTTCACTGCTTGACGTCGGCGTCAGTATTATTTGCTGTTGCTAATCCGTTGGTGAAATAAGATCCAGATAACTCAGCATATTGAAATATTATTACGGTCATAATAATTAAATCTTAATTGGAAGTGCTAACAATATGAGTAATTCAAACAATAAACATAAAAAAGAACTTTTATTATATTAGCTAGTACAAAAATAATTAAAACCGCTTTATCATTATTATCCTCCGTACAATCAAGCAATCCTATTCGGTATTACATCAAAAGTAATCTATCTGTTAATTTATACGATGTCCAATTAAACAAGATTAATGCGATAAAAAACGGCTACTTGTAACTCCCGATACATGATTAACTTATAAATTGTGGACGGCCGAAAACAGGCGTACCAATTATTAGGCCGGAACTGACAGTGGCAATGTTTCTGGCAATGATTAAGTGGGGTGCTATGTAGATGTGGCACCGAAAGGCTTTGCATGTCAAAGGAGTTTAAATTAGTGTACTGTTTTGCGGTTCAAGCAGTACGGTTATGGTATGCCTTGCCCGTGTCGATAAGGCGTGCTCAATCTTTGCCCACTTTTAAAATTCAGGTAAAAACATTTCCACATCCTTAAACATCATCATTGCTTATCATAGTTGTTGCTCTTGCTTCATGTTTATGTCATATATATTTATGTGTATGTTTACTACCTATATATTTATGTAGATAAGTATATGCTTTAAGTATGTTTGTATTTATTGTATATGTAACTGGTACACCACTGACTACCTGCAGTATTGTCTCTCCTTCCCTTAATCCTTCCTTCCTTTAATCCATCCAAAGGTTGTCTGTAAAATAACGCTTTCAGCGATAAGACCGCCCATTGTGTCACCCCTTGTAAAATTTCAACATTTTTATCTGTCATTTTAATGGTGTATAATAAAGAGTATTCTATTATATTCTATTCTATTTTGTACGTAGATTAACCCTGCAAAATAATCCAGATGGCAGTAGCAGAATAGTAAAAGTAGTCAGAAAATTGAAATCCGCTAGCAGTCTAGTTTAACTCAGTTTTGAAAACTCACTTGCAACAATTTATCAGGATCCATGAAGTAACATGGATCCTGATAAATTGTACTACTTACAATATTTTGCATTGAGATTCATTATTTCAATTGAAGAAGATTATTCAAAAAACACATTATTTAAAAATCAAAAACCCGACTGCTAAAACACATAACTGAAAAGAGAAAAACAAGCTTTATAATAGAATTTTGGTATCGCAGGCGAGGTAAAACATAAGTTACACTATGTTATTAGGCTATTGGTTCGTCCCCACCTGCGATACCAAAATTATAAATTATAAAGCTTGTTTTTCTCTTTTCAGTTATGTGTTTTAGCAGTCGGGTTTTTTGTTTCAAGCTTTTTAGTTTTATTAATATATACATATATATATGGAATTGACTCATTACTAGCTATTATTTGATATCAATATTGTTGCAATTTAATTTTAAAAAATCCTTTCCCTCCCTTTTTTTGTATTTTCAGATGCAATATATAAATATTCCATCAAGCCGTTTAGGCTACAGAGCGTGCCAAAGAAATAGACATACATACATACATACACCCGAAAAATATTACCCTCCTTCTGGGGCAGTCGGGTAAACAGTGGTCCTAGATTATAATATATTCCATTAAAGTGGTCAAAAAAGTAAAGAAGTCAAAACTGTAAGTACATACATATTTTTGAAAATATGTAATTGTTACGAGGTGTAGGAGCGAGTCAATCAATCTGCCTAGCCTTTTCCTAACTATGTTGGGGTCGGCTTCTAGTCTAACTGGATGCTGCTGACTACCAGTATTATACATGGAGCAGCTGCCTATCTGACCTCCACAATCCAGTAACTGGGTAATACGATACCTACCCCTTGATAAGATTGGTTGTCGGACTTTGGGCTTCTGAAGACCCGTAACTACTGTTAAACATCCATGAATGACAGCCGGGACCATCGGCTTTACGTGCTTTCCGAGGCACGGAGGAGTCTCGGTATGTAAAGATCATCACCCATCCACGGACCAACCCCGGCAAGCGTAGCTTAACCTGATGGATCGACCTGTGCCACTGTTATTACTGAGCCAAGAGCTGTAGGAACGCGTCTGATGCCGAAAATATTTTTTTGAATGTTTGTCTGTTTGTCTGATTTATGTTCCGGATTGGTGCAAAACGGCTGAACGGATATGGATGAAATTTGGTACACATATAGATTATAATCTGAATTAACACATAGTGTACTTTGAATCCCGGTAGTACGTTCCCGAAGCAAGCTGGCAATAAAGTAATTCATGATTCTACTATGTAGAAAAATAATTCAACATTAAGTGCAAAAAGTTTTCCCATTCACTTCCATCCGGCATTTCCACAGTTACGAACTGTCACGTCTGAAATATTTTAAATATTAATCTCAGCAGTAATATTTCATCGTGTAGTGGCGTAACACCTGCAAGCGGCATACGTGGCTGATTTATTGAGCCGTTTGTTTCCGCCCACTAGTCATCCTCCCGCCATCATCCAGCCCCCGGTGTCATCCTCCTGTCATGCTACGTAGCTATGCGAAGCTCACCTCTATGATGTGTAATGTGACGCTTGAAATTTTGGTGAACTGTGTGAATTTTATATAATATTTTTACTTTTTTTTATTCCGTTAATCGAGGGTTGGAGTGAATCGTGTCAAGTGTGTCTGTATAGATATTAGAGCTGCCAAACGAATATAAAACCTTTTGCCACTATAAGTTGTTTTGCATAACTGTCGAAATTATTTTTCGTCGGAGTGATTTTGATTTCAAACCACGTAATTGTTCAATTGAATGAACTTTATTGTATACTTTATTTAATTTTATATTTATTTGTAAGGAACGTATTGTGACCTAACAATATCTATAAATTGATTTATAATAAAAAGTAAATAAGTAAAGTTAAACTTAAATAAAATAAAGTTTAATAGTGTTACCGATGTTTTTTTTATCAACGTCCATATTCGTTTCTTCCTCACATCCAAATTAAAATTTTATAAGCGTAACTTACAATGAATTTGTCGCTCAACAAACGATGTGTAACCATTATTTTATTAATTCATTCCGCTCTAGGCCAACCAGGTGCCAGGGCGTTGTATGGGCGGCATCCTTACAATGGGCACCGCAAGGTGTTTCGGCACTTCTTACGGTCACGTACAATCGTAAAAAAGAACTTTATAGGTTCTTAGTACTGAATTAAAATGTAATTGAAGTTTTACGACTCAAAAAAATAGACACCAATAGACATCAAGCCATCTTAGGTGAGTGTTTAATGAATTACGGAACAGCTGAGTTCCTAATAACTATTACACTGGTCCACTTCATACAAGATAAGATAAGATATTATGTTTATTGGCTCTCAAACATGTGTACACGTACAAGAAAAAAAATGGATGTAGGACAAAAACCCAAAAACCTAATAAATAATGGTTAATTATGTTCCAGGTGACTAACAAATTAAAGGGCGACTTACTAACTTGGCAGTGATTAAGAATTATTTTTAAATCTAAATCAACAAGTTAAGTATTTTTTTTATTTAGTTCACACAATCAATATAGTAACTACCCATATTATTACTATCTACTATTATCTACTGTTATTGAATCATTTGGGTTAGGTTAGGTTAAAACAGTGACCATTAACGTGCGAAGGCGAGCGAGCGAAGCGAGCGTGCCGCGGCAGCGGCCGCCGAGCGCCAGATCCCCTCTACTTTTTGGTAACTCTCAGTTACCAAAACAAAAACTCGAGCCAGTTAAAATTAAAACAAACCCAAAAACTGATTACCTATTAAGGTGCTACTTTCTACTTAGAATTATCCTTCGCTGTAGCTGCCAATCTACTGTTTTTGCTAACGGCTTTAATTATTTTTTAAACCTAAATTCAGATTAATTTGTCGCTGCGTTAAATACTTGCCATAAATAATACACCAGTTGTGGAATACAAACATGTTTTGATTTAAAATAATATAAGTTTCTTGTGAATAAGATTACATCAAATCCATAAAAAAAAAACAAAAGATTTCGAAAATCTAAATATTTCACAGAACATTGTTTGAATTTAGTACACCACGTAACAGAATGCATAACAATAAATTATAACACAAATAATCTTCACTCATATTGTCTGCCTATTAACATAATAAAATGTTTAGCACCACTGAAATTTATGCACACGAACACAACTCAAAACAAACTGTACTCATTTCGAGATAAAGCTTGCTTTTGATTGGTCGATGTTTCGTTTCTCAACCGCATCTCCAGGGGCCCATAACTTTAGGTCGCGTGCGCCGGCGGCGTATTATTTTTAAATTATTAACGCTGTAATGGAATAATTCCGATATGCTAATGCTGCGACGAACGGGCACTGATCACGAGATCGCCACAGGATACGATTAACAGTAGGGCAAAAATTCAATTTACGTTGAATTTTGTTGGCGGTCCTGTGATGCAAATGATTGAGAATGTGTTTATTTGTTTTGAAAAGGTTTTAGTAAATGAATTATGTATTAAAGTAATTTGTCCGTTCTCCATTATTCAAAGCCATGCATCATTGCGTTTTAGCCTCGGGCCACGATATCGCAAGCTTTAATTTAAATAGACGCAGTAGATTATAAAATAACAGTCAATGAAATTTCACTGGCAGTTAACTAAACAATATGGCGCAATTTGCGATTTGCGAGTTGACATCATAAATTTTAATGGCGATGACAGAGGTTAGGAGGCCACAACGACCAAATGACTTGACAATTTATCTGTTAAGTTTATGAATATCAAATGAATAAGGTCGAACGAGTTACAAGATACATTGTTATGGATTTAGTTAATTCAGAAGACAGTCGTTACTTCTAACCAAAAGGTTAAAAGACCAGCATATATTGCATTACAGCAGAACTGGATATTCAACAATGATGATTTTTAATAAACAAGAAAGAGAAATGAGAAAAATAGAATAAGTCATTAGTTAAAAATCGATCCCAGAACGGAAAATTAGTAGAATCCCAGTCTCTATGAGAAGATCTGTCAAATGGAGGGTACGTCCCACTAAATTTTAGTTACCTTTCAGGACATGCTAGATTTACTTGTTTAAACCTTCAATTACCAACTAAACCCACTGTTTCAAACGAACTATAACCAAGCCGTTAGAACTACCTCCCTAGCTAATTGCTAGTGCTTGCAATTTGTTCGCTTGCCCAGTTTGTTGTGTGTCGGGTTTCTTTACCAGTAATGGATTGGTAGACTGTGGCCTATCTCTACACGTCATTTGGGCTCACTATCTGATTTACTGATAAGTGGATGCAAAATAGATTGGTGTGAATTGGGTAATGGTACTCCTATGTGGTCTTCACGGCTTCTTAAACTTAGTAATTTGGGTAAATTAGAAAGATCCTTTTGTTTTTGCCACCAAAGGTGGAACAAACGGTGATCTTCTCGACTTCTCTCAACTGCTAGCACCACTACCATCATCGAATAATTATTATTGGCCAGTTGGCTGCCAAATATTATTCGGTGGCATGAAGACTTACTTTATTAAACTTATTCAATCTTATTACAAAACGAGTTCTATCTTTGATCCAAGCTTAAACCTTCGAGCCAGTTTTTGTATTTCGAACTTTGTTTTGACCGTAGTAAAGTTCTTTATACGAAATTGATCACTTAGGCCCGGTTTAAAAATCTGTTTTTGTATTAAGAACTTTGTCTTTGTTGAAATAAAGTTCTAAATTCAAAAATGGCTCGATGGTTTAAACCTGGTTCTAAAGAAAAACCTTGGTTTGTAATAAGGCCCATTGAGATTCCTTAAGTACTTCTTTGCTAAGATTATGGTTTTTAAATAAATAATTTTCGTATTTTCTTGCAAAGATTAGGTATTATCCCGAATAAAAACTTTATCAAAACCTTGAAAAGTTGCTTAGCAAAATGACTGGTTTTGTTTAACACTGGAGCAATTTCGACGCTATTTATTGCCTAATTGCAGCAATAGCGTGTTCATTTAGATAGCAATAAAGCCAATCCCACTTCGTAAGAGAAGTAAGATAAATCATTTTTACCAATTAATGAAAACTAGGCGAGTAATTTATTTATAGTTTCATCAACACTGTATCTCAATGGATAAACCAGTAGCAGGCACAGCTGTTAGTAATATGCCTTAGGTTCAATTACCAAAAAGCGTAATTTACTTAGTGACACAACAGTTAAAGTGATAGTTTCGACCACTACCACAATATTATTTAAATAATCGTTTAAACATTAAGAAAAAGCAAGCTGGGCCTCAAGTCTGCTATTACAATAGTGTCAGAATGGTCTGTTCCGATCCTCATTAATGACGCCGCGTATTAGTAGATTACCAAACTTCTCTAAATCAACAATTATGAAATCAATAATAGACCATTCTGACACTATTGTAATAGCAGACTTGAGGCCCGGAGACATTTCCGATTATGTTTGACCAAGAAACCAACTTTACAAGATGAGCTAGTGAGATGAAGAAGATGAATGGAACCTAAGAAAGAATTGACCCATGATGCTATTTAAGAGTTATATCATGTTTTCGATGCCAACTTTGTTAACAGGCTTTTTAAACTCTTCCACGGATTCAACTACCCTGATAGATTGTGTGAGACAAGCTTAGACGTTAAATTATAATTGTGCCGACACACCGACCGGTCCTATGCTGACGGTAAATGTTCATCTTATAAGTTCTATGTCAGATAATCTTGCCATCTTTATTCAGTAACTGTGTGGCACATCTCTGCTTACCCCGAGGGCCTACCAGCGTGACAGTGTGACGTAATTTATAACAGTTACAAGCGGCGCGTGCGCACAGATCGCGAGATAGCAAATAACTATGATTTATTAATACACAATTTATTATAACTTCCTTTACTTACGAAATAACTATGTATTACCACGGTTATTAACTTTTACGGGGTCGGCAGATAACGCAGTTTTAATGTTATAAAATGTATAATGAATAACACAGTTACTTGTTTGGTAGTTAGTTTTTGTGTCTCAATCGTGCGTATGTGGGGGCATCGTTGTGAATACAAGCAGTTACTTCAATTACTTTTTAAATTAAGTTAATAAGTTGCAAGCGGCGTGTTTTGGTGGTTTCTGAAAAACACTTAGATAACAAATAACTAAAGATTGACAAGTCAGAAAACCGATGATAAATTATTACCTAAGGCATGGTACGAAGAGACTAGTCTCATAGAAATAGTTCAGTTTGCTTATTTAGGGTCAACTTCCGTAACGCTCATATTATTTATGATATTATCATTAATTTTGTGGTAATTTTTGTCCAGATCTGCATACAAATGTACAGTTGTTATTTAACAGCATTACTGTCGGAAGTAACATTTCAACACACAATCCTACTTACATAAACACTGTTTTTAATTAACAAAAAGAAGTGCCATAATAATGGTCAATCTCGGATTTAATTAATGTAAATTATGGCTATATTATCATTATCTTCCTAACGCTTATAAAGCGAGGTAATGTTTGCTATTAGAAGTAGTTTTAACAGTAATATACTTAATGTTCGTTAGTACCGGATTGTTAACTATAAAAGTGTTATAATTCTAAAAAAATCTGACTAGCTGTACTTTCTATTGTGTGGAGATCCGACACGCAGGTACTGAAATCTTTATTGAGTGCCTACCATTTTCTTTAGTTTTTTAGGGTTCCGTACCCAAAGGGTAAAACGGGACCCTATTACTTAGACTCCGCTGTCCGTATGTCTTTCTGTCTGTCCGTCTATCACCAGGCTGTATCTCCTGAACCGTGATAGTTAGACAGTTGACATTTTCACAGATTATGTATTTCTGTTGCCGCTATAACAAAAAATACTATAAAAAACAGAATAAAATAAATATTTAAGGGGGCTCCCATACAACTGACATGATTTTTTTGCCGTTTTTATAGATAATGGAACGGAACCCTTCGTTCGCGAGTCAGACTCGCACTTGGCCGGTTTTTTTTGTACTGCAATTTAGTATAAAGTACGAAAAAAAAAAACTCCGACACGTGTCTATCAACCAATATAATTTTACAGTAGAACGTGAAAGGTTTTTTCTGATATCACAATCTTGTCGAACTTTCGAAATGATTATACATAGAAATGCAGAGGGTATTATTTTATAAAATTACGTTTTGCAGTTCGACCGTAAAAATGTAGGTACCGAACAACCTAACTCTATGGTTTTGTTATTGGTCAGAGGGTCACACCGTAAGTCCCTATACAATTAATCAAGAGTGAAAACTTGCACCTGGAAGCCAATAACTCAAGTGATTACTAATTTAGATAATTGTAATTATAAATGGAAGTACAGGAAGATTTGTCTAGACTTTATGATTGTGATCTTTGGCCGTCAGGAAATTAATTATTTGTTAGAGTTATGGCTTTGAAAGATGCCACTACATCGAGCTCTGTTCCAGAGAGGCGTTTTTTTGTCAGTAGAATACATCAATTATCATAAGCAAAGCAAGTATTCCTAAAAAAACGTCTGCTACGAACTTGTCATGATAATATCCGGCAATGTGAATGATATGAATAAAAAAAGAAAAGTGATAAATAAAGAAAAATACATTAATTTAGCTTTCATTTTGTAGCTTTATTTTTTTGTAAGCACAGATTGCAGACTGCACAGAACTACAGCTACGGCTGTGACGACATATGAATATGTTGACTTCGTGATAAAAATAAATACGAACAGAAAACTAGAACTTGAAAACTGTAAGCACAACTTATATCACTGCAAAGCGATATAAAAATTAGACATGAGCTCCAAATCTCCCATCGTATCAACAGTATTCAACATTTCAATTCATTCTGCTCTACAATGACACATACCTACGTCTTTAACGTCAAACGTTACTTATCCTCCATTAAAAATACCTCCACCCCACATCAGAACATCTCACCAGTCAAGCAGTCCGACATTTCAAAAGTGGTATTACCATCTCTTAGTTTATTCCGTCTCACTGGCATATCGTGAAAGGCGTCGTGAAAGATTTATAATTTAATTAGCTGCTGTAAATAGACGCCGGCGGTTAACTGTCTGTTGAAGTGGCGGTGATCTTTGGGGGCAGATGGGGCGGTAGGTAGAATGTAGATGGACTGGGTTTATACGTCCCTGTTTCTATCTTGCTTTCTGAAAAGGAGAGACATTTAATCTATGATTGTGATAAAATTAATACTATGATGCATTAAGGATTTCCCCAAATATACACGACTATGCATTGGGCTCTTAAACACTATACTCATTTGGCGTTTGATATCATTCAACGTGCGATTACTGTCAGTGATTGTCTCCATTACAATTCTATTCCAAGACATGCAAATGGAAAAAAAATCTTCATACACAAAGTTACCAATGAGCGTCAGTCATTAAGTCATTAATTAATAGTATCCCTTATAAGTCCAAGACGAGTTAGGCAAAGGTAGACATTCTGAAAGGTGCAAATTCATACTTTGTGATATGGTCATCATAATTAATTGCAGATTACCTATCATTACTTATGTCCAGTCATACAAAATCACACAAACACACGCATAACTTATGCACATCGTAATAAATCATTCACCACTATTAACTTTATGCAGGAATGACTAATATTTCCATTCATTCATAAATCATATCTGCAATACTTATGACATTAGGATATTGGTATTTCTCTCAGGTTGGCTTGTAGGAGTCACTTGGTTTTAAATGGCGTCCAGCCGACTCTGGGGTCTACTCTCTAAGTCCTTCAAAAAAAATACGGGCCCGTCCGAAAGTAGTTCCATACTTTGGAATAGATCCCGATTAATTAACTTATCGGACGGGTAGAAACACATAGGCCAACAGTCAAAGCATGTTGTCATTAATTTTGTTAGTTCGGACTCCGAAATAATTTTATGTCTTGTTGTCGTGATTCCAATAGAATCTTATTATGTAGATCAGCAAAGGATTTTTAAAATTTTAGTACTACTCTCTTGTCGCATAGCTTTTCTTACTCAAAACAGAGTCAATTCCTTGAGCTCCACATTCATCGCGACTTTTAATTTCTTCTTCATCTGCTTGGTGTTGATTGAGCCTCTTTATATCTTTCACTCTTTTTCCTTCAAACTCCTTCATGATATTCTTGATCAAAGCATATGGCGTTTTATGCTCCCCATTTTCTGTATCGGACAAAAAATTACTACGACGTAAATAATGCCAACATTATTGAGACCATACAGCAATATCTGATCTGGAATTACCTACTCTTTGTCACCCAACAAACTTTTATTGCTCAAAATTCTTCCATTAAAATGCAAGTGGCGGTCATTTAATAAAGTACAATTATGAATCGTAAAATCGTTCCCGTAGTTGCTTTTATGAGTGGTCGCTTGTTATCGCCTCCATCTTGATTTACGATGCGCGGGAGTGGCGTGTTGCGTCCGGTGGATGCGGCATGTTTGATGTCAGTGCTACTTATTGATTTTTAGCCAGTGAATTGTAATATGTGGTGGCGGTATCTTATTTGGTTGGTGACGTGTCCAAATATATTTAGGATAGTGACTGATGCTAGTTGTGTGTTAAAAAGATTGCTCGTGCATTTATCGGGCTACTGCTGGGGAGTTTGTTGCGCCATTTCTTCTTCCCAGCTAAAGCACTAGGAAGAGGTGAAGGGGGACATCTTGGGGGACTCTTATGTAATTTTGACGTTTGAAAAGTATTGACTCTCAGCCAATTTTGAATAAATGATATTTGATTTGAAATCATTGGTAAAAATCTAGTATCGTTTGGCAGAAGGGGGGTGGGAGTAGGGGCGGAGGTTGGAGGTGGTGCCCCTTGCCCCCTGGCACCACTCCCATGAAAAGGTAACGCACCGTTCTTGAGAAAAACAAATTATTGTAACCTAACCTCAAAACTCTTAGTTGCTTAAAAAGCCGTAGTATGAGCCCAGCTTCACGGGGAAGATTGGGGGAGGGTGCCCTCTGCCCGCTGGCCCCACTCCCATGAAAAGGTAACGCACCGTTCTTGAGAAAAACAAATTATTGTAACCTAACCTCAAAACTCTTAGTTGCTTAAAAAGCCGTAGTATGAGCCCAGCTTCACGGGGAAGATTGGGGGAGGGTGACCTCTGCCCGCTGGCCCCACTCCCATGAAAAGGTAACGCACCGTTCATGAGAAAAACAAATTATTGTAACCTAACCTCAAAACTCTTAGTTGCTTAAAAAGCCGTAGTATGAGTCCAGCTTCACGGGGAAGATTGGGGGAGGGTGCCCTCTGCCCGCTGGCCCCACTCCCATTTAAGGTTACTGACTACAGATACTGGGGCAGATTTGGTTGTCAATCGCCCATTTTAAACGTTTCGTTTTCGCTTCTTATCGGATTTGAGGTTAGAAACATTTTTTATTAATTTCTCGAAAAATATGGATTACCTTTTAATAAGAGTGGTAGCGTTATAATCGGGGACCCAACCCCTACCAACTTTAGCCCCTTTTACCCCCAACTCCTGCCAAACGATACTAGATCCAACCCAAATCATTTATCAATCACCACTAGGTTTAATTATTGGTCTTGTATAGCGAAGGATACTGACTGAGGAAATCCACCATATCGTACGGAAACAAACTCACAAAGCATCGTAACAAAACTACAGTTACAACATTGTTACAATGACCGTGTGACCTATATTATAACATATATTTCTGTGAGACAAACTCAAGTATAATCTTCTTCAACTACAAGGTGAAAATAGCTACTGAAACCGTTATCACCATAACTTAACTCAATGAATTCAACAACTGCTCTTGAACAACATTCCAACAAAAAACAAAACTGCTCCACCAACCGCATCCGCACCCCAGTAGCAGTCTTTTAACATGACACATCCACAGAACAGTCTTGTCGCGATAACATACCCAACACATCAGCTTCTTGCTACCGAAGTACCGACTTCAAGTATAATCAGGTATGTCAGTTTTGTTAATTGCTACTGTATCCCTGTAGTTATTCGATGAAATATTCAGTGGTTTGTTGCTTGCCCGTGGGTTAAAGATTTATGGAATGCTGTTGGGTAATGGTCCATGATTGTAATGGTGGTTGAAGTTTATGTTATGAGTAAGGTATTGTTGCCTGTTTCGTTTTTTGTTTTCTTTGAAAATCTGGATTGCATAATGATCTTAGCAACATGGCTATGGATATTAATTTCTGTGGTGCTGTCTTTTTATGATCTATTGTTTGTGACTCTTTTCGCCTCCAACACACCTATCATGCACGAGGATATAATATACGGATTTACACGAATTAATAACTGCATCAGGTACAGAGAACAAATGTGAGGAAAATTAAATTACTCTTTTTTCTGACAATATCATTAAAAAAGTATTTTGTCTGGATACAGATTTGCTACTTTTTAAATTTTAAAACTGACTCAAGCAAACATCTTTTCTTTTAAAAGAAGCTTTATTTAAATTCAAACATTTATATCTGTTAACACAGCCTAAAAAACGGCTACCAAAAATATATATATTACGCACAAGTACAACACTAAACATTTACTTTATGTACGCCCCAAATGTGTTCCTAGTGATGCTCATAAATATCGATAAAATATTGCTATATCGATACTAAATCACTTGCAGTTTATAATAAGACGGAGAAACTTCCTCCATTTTCGTAGTGATGGATGATGTGCTTCATATCTTGGTCTTCATCATGTTGAACGTGTGTTAGGGGGTATTACTGGGTGATGCTGATGGTGAATGATGGGAGGTCGTGACGTGACGTTATAGGAGATAATGATAGTGTTCTAAGGGCAATATTTTACTGCTCATAAGTGTAGAGTAAGTCAGGAATGTTGGGTTATAGTTGAATGTAAGTACCGTAAGTCATGCATGTCATTGTAGCATCATATTGAGGTTTAGATACTAACTTAGTGTTTTGGAATCGCTATCAGTGAGCTATCGTGGAAATAGATACACAGTCCTTCCACATTTGGTCTTAACTTAACCAATTTGCAGTGCGATGAAATACATCATGTTCTCAAAAGAATTATAATAGGCAAGGAAGTGGCAAGGTGCAATCACTCGGACGTTTACGTCTACACTCAAGCAGTGAGTGGATCGGGCTGCGATAACACGTCTAGTGATGCAAAAATATTAGTGCAACTTTCGTCTTAATTAAAATCGAAATCAGTGAAAGTTGCCACACACATGTTTGGCTCGGCACATTCGATTCGGCAGTATTTGTTGAACAACAAAGGCGACCCGAAGCATTTACTTCACATAGGGAGCTCTTGCCGATCGGCAAACTTCGTTTGGCATTTCAAGCGAGGGCACTTAGATGCCGAATGAAATTCATGAATCACGTTCGGGTTATCTTGCCACAATTCGAGCTAAGCTGAGCGGCTTTTTTATTAACATATAATTTCTTAACATATCTACAGTTTGTAAGTAAATTGTTACTAACGTTATGAGTCCACGACAATAAAAAATAAAAGTTTTATTATGTCACCCGGCTGTGCTGAAACATGCCGACTTGAACATTTGTAGTACCCCTGACTCCAATAAATCGAATACGACAAGTCGCTATAAGGACACCCGGTATTGTTTCATTCATGCCTAAACTATCCAATAACTGTCAACCTATTTAGAAGTCAACAAGTCATAAATAATTCCAACGATGTTATTAGTCCACTGTATCTAGAAATAGCCGATCAAGTTCTAAATCAATGGAATATTCATCATCATTGAATCGCGGAAGTAAACGCCGTTCAAATTCATACACGCGACGCATATTAATTGGTTCATTTGTATGACAGTGATGGACGGCTTTTTGTATGGTCAAGATCGAGATGTAGGCAAAAGATAAACGTGACAATATTCAGAATATACTCGTATTTAAAGACTGCTTCACGTTCGAGTTTTGAAAAATTATCTCCTTCTCTAACACCAGTTAGAATAATAGAAACAAAAATAACCCTATCGTATATGACATTGAAGAAAATAATAAGATTAAAGTTGACCACTTATTTCTTGGGTCCTTACTTGATTAAGAACTACAAAAGTGAGTCTTGTGTTCTTTCAGATTTAAACCTATTAATGTGAATTTAGATTTGATGAGCATTGTAAGTGGAGAGGGTAAGGTAACCTTTATTGAAAGATAATAATTATTATTCACGTAGCTTTTTAATTACGCTGGTTAGTCAGAAATTAAGCTAGGCGGCTATAAAATATTTAAAAAGTTTTTTGCTGTTATGGATTATAATCTGACAGGTCCAAAGTAAATCAAACTGGTTACAAGTAATTACGAAAATAATTTCAGTAATTAACAACTATTTAATAATTCATCTTATTAATTAGGCATGATAATCTAGAGACTGACATGCGTCCAGTGCTGTTCAAATATTCAGCATTCATTTTAGGCTTTGCAAATTTAGTCGAATAGTGTATCATATTGACACATTTTTCAGATCTAATCTAGATAAGCGTGATGGTTGAATCACACCTAACTGTTTATCTACAAAATATTAAAAAAAAAAAACACTTTTTATTGCATATTGTTTCAGCGTTGCAATTTTTGATTATGTATTATTTATTATTGAAACCCTTTAAAAGAAATAAATAAAGAAAGAAAATAGGTTTATTTGCGGTAAACATGACGTAAAGAAAAAAAAAAGTTCTATTAAAGATTACTAGACTAGATTCATATTTAGAAGCGTAAACCCTGGCCTAAACGTTGTGTTATATTTTGTTTTATGAATTTACCTATTATAATGATTAAGCCCACAGAAAAAGTTGATTGTTTCCACAAGTACGGTATAAGTAGCATAACAAATCTCACATTCCATAACTAACTGTAGTTTTGAGTAATTTGAGTTGATAATCAGTTTTCACACTCTAGACTTTGTTTCTCAAGCCAGCGCTGAGTCATCGTGATTATCCTCACTTTAGTCACACTACTTAGCAAAAAACAACCGACACTTTTACCGGTCAACATACCGCTAATTGCAGTTTCCGCTTCTCACATAATTATTACGTTCACCACGCCGGAATTATTACGTAAAAATGTACCAAATAAATCTTTGACATGTCACCTTATGTGGGGCAAGTCCGGCGACGATGTGTGTTGTGCAACGATTTATCGATAAAATTAATTAATTTTGTCGACTGAAACCGTTTTTTGTCATAACATTATCGAGTAATGGAATAACCAACAGGTATTGTGTGATAATGGTTACATTTTAAATTTTTGGTGAGGGTATTGAATTTGTTAAAAAGTTGAAGAGATTCTTTTATTGTTATTGCAGGTGGTTGAGAAGAATTTTATATTTTTGTGTGGTCTGAGCGTGAGATGAGTCAGTTTTTATTACAACCGGAATACCGTATACCATGACGTGAATATTAATGCATAATAATAATTGTAAGTATGCAACAATTGATCACATTTGGGATATTCTTTTTATTCTGTAAATTGCGTTTCGGCCCCTTAAAACCCTACTGTGGGATATAGCCTACTAAGGGAGCTAATTGCCTGAATCCAATGTCAATTGTATCAAGGATTAAACTCTGATGTTTACCACAACGTAAGCTCGTCTTGCTGCCCACAGCGAATGTTTAATTTGCTTTTCCTGGTATACTGCACTTAGTCAACATCTGTATATCGCGTCTCGTTTGGCTGTCCTGATCAGCTCCATTCCACTTCTGATCAGTTCACTTTTTAAAAAGGTGTGAACATTTCCAGATAAAGATTTTCCAGTGTTTTTGTCACTGTACAAATAAAATCAGCATTTGATAACACCATAAAACTCACTAGATAACATCAACTAAGTAGATTGCCTCCCCAACAGTTATTTGAACCGATATACCACGCATTTTATCTGCAACAACAGCAATTACGATTCAGTATTTTACAACAAGAATTACAACAGTACGTCTGTATTATTCACCTAATCAAGTTGTCCTCAATCCAATCTAACTCTATCTTAGTTCGCGAAGCTTAGTCGGAGGATAACGGGTGTCGACATAAACTTACCGATTTATCCCTCGGTAACTGTTGTAAAGTCCACCGATATGTGACTGGATAACCGCTGGCAAATTGGAGTCATTTGGTGCCAAGGTTTGGAGTTAATAGTCTAGATTTCTTAGAAGACGTCTTATTAGAGTGTTTTATTTAGAACTAAGAATTGTGGGTAGCTATTGTGAATTTAATAGATTAGGGAAATGTTTCATCGAGTGGCTAAAAATGGCTTATTGAAGGCAAAATAGGCCTGTTTATAAAAACAAAACCAAATTCTCTTATGAACAAGTGTTTAATTAAGGACATGCTTTTCTGGATTTTCGACATATACACCATCATACTAAAGAAAAAAAAACTAATCTACGTGCATGGAAATACTGATTATTACATCACTAATTCGATAATTTTTACACACATAAATGGTCTGGATAAAACAAACCTATAGCTGGAAAAAAACATAAAGCAAAGAGAGTATGTCAATCAACTATGTATGTCTACTTACATAAATTACGTCAGTCATCAGCAAATTATACATGCTTAATTAAAATAAATTAGCACCCTCTCATAATTATTCCTCACACATCACTAGACCAATTACCTTGGCGGCCATTTACCGTGTACCATACACTGGCGTGTCAATATAATTTAGTTTATCAATATTTAGTATCAATATTACGACAACGAGCCAATTTGCTGCTATTTAAGCGAATCGAGATCACGTGTTCGAAGTGTCATTGGGCCGTTTACCTTAAATTGGTATGTTTAGTGTTATATGTAAAATGTCGATAAAAATAATTAGTTTTAAAAGCTATGTTTTCTTTTCGTTATTTTTAAGGTTTTTTTTTGCTGTGCTTTTTGCATATAATAATATTAATAACTTGATGAAGGAAGCGTGGTCTGACTTACAATATTTATAGCGTATCTGCAAAACAATTTATCTTAGCGTCTCGTCGTCTTATCGATACTCAAGAAACGACACTTAAACGGCTTCCTACCTGAGGAACTAAATCACAAGTCACATCTTACCACACTCAAAATACAAGTTAAGCTTTATCTCAACGGCGCCGCTAATTACAAATGAAAATCGCTTCCCTCCATTCGCTGTCATAGATAACCGCACATCGTAATTCCCATAATCTATGCTCACTTGATATCTTAATTACACCAAGCCGCCGAAGGAATAAATTTTTAATTGAGCTACCTTATCTTGCCGATTACATGACAAATGCATCTTGTCCACCACTATTTTAATTTAGATATTTTATCGATAGTGTTTCGATGTGCTACTGACGGCACTAGCATTAAGGCCCGTTCACATAAGCACGCAACGCTTGTTTTAGACACGAACTGTTTGACATTTTGCGTTGTTAACGCGAATACAGTATTTTCATTTCTTCACCATAGGTACCTACTACGCTTTGGAATGAGCAACTAGCTTCGTCTTTTTGACTGACTGACCGAACCCTTGACAATTCAAAAGTCCCTATAATTGTTTTATTTGAAATAAATGCTTTGAGTTGAGTTTGAACATGTCACGTGTGCACTTTTCAAATGTTAGTACATAAACAAAATGGGTGACAATAGGTAAGTTTATTTTAAAGTTTGTCCATGATTAAAGTGAAATTTCCGATAAAGAAAGAAAAAAACGTTTATTTGCGGTAAAACATGACGCAAAGAAAAACACAAAATAACAAGTTACGGGAAAAGATACATAGTTTAACAATTTTCAGTCTGTCATAATTCCAGCAGGGCAAATGCCTCTTGCTTTCAATACAGAGAAGGAACAAAACATTGACCATCATTATTCTTACTCATTGCTTGTTGTCTTTACACATCGCCATGTATCTTTTTCAATAGCCCTTTATTTTCCAATCAAATATCTGATTTGTTTTTATCTACGTTATTTAAGTACTGAATAAATCTAATCTTTCATAAATGTCGCTACTCTGAACAAATAACAATTTACAGTGACGTGAGGCATACACAGTGGACTCATTGATATATGATGTTACTTATGAATAGGTTTTATTCTTCGCTGCTGTAATCAATCTAAATCATTGGAATGGGCCGTTAAAGTCATTTTAAAGCATTAATGATACGATTACGCTCTTTGTAGGAGCATTACGTAAATCATTGTGAGAAACGGGGCGCACAAAAAGAGCAATTAGTGTTGTGCCAACGTCGATAGTTTAGCGGATGTCGATAGCATTCCGCGCGCTGCGACGTGACTGCACACTGAAATGCAGCAAACTTTAAATCACCTATTATTTAAACGATTTTAGACTTTAAACCAAGGGGTTTAAGGCTTTTTTAATGTATGGTCTGCGTTTGTCACTGCACAGAGACGTGAGTTCGATTAAAAAATGTGATTTGTGGCTGCCACTCCGCACGTGTTTTATTTTGCGAGTTATGTTCCTGACAGGCTCGTCAAGAGGCCACGATAAAAAAGACGCCGAACGTTAGAGGTTTAAAACGCTTGAAATGATTTCGCCGTTGAAATGTTTTAAAACATTTTTAAATCACAAAGCAGCAGACGTAGGTATTATAATATTTCAACAAAAAAACAATTTGTATTAAAATCGAAAAAGAATTGCATTATTTCTCGAAACTACTTACTAATGTTTTGTTAGCGGTGTTAGAAAAATAAACGGTTTTCAATGTACCAAAAACAAAACTATTATCTTCAAAGAAAACGATGGAGCTCTTTGGTGATTGCGATTGTCAGTCTACGTGCGTCTAGTCAACCATCATTCACACCTGTCAGTCAAGGCCTTTGAACGGCACAGACAGGCGGAGACGGGCCGCAACGACTAGTCGACGGCGATTTGTATGGCGCGAGTAAATCACTTTTGAAGTAATTTATGTCTGAACGCTGCTAGTGATGCACAACGTCGGGGTTGCTTGTCGATGTTCTCGTTTAAATTCTGTGTTTACTTGAATTTCAAATAGAACTTTTGAATTGGAATGAAAGCAATGCTATAAAAAAAATATTTAATTACGATGCAATAAATAAAAGTACGGTTAAGACATGTTTTACACCACACGTTCAAACAATATTCATCACCTTCATGAAAACGCATTGTACTAACATTTCAATACATCTCAATATCGATTCATGGCACGACACAAACGTGTCTGACAGCTTTTGTGTTGACAAAAAGTACAAAAAAAACAATAAACGGCCGAATAATCAGTTCGTCTATTAATCATACAGGGGCTGTCACATGTGACAGTTGACGTATGGTGACAGGGCCCGACAAGCGACGTATGTGACAAGTGACGTGACGTTCTTTGATGTGTCAGCCCCGGCGCTAATGAGCGTAGTCTCAAAGGCCAATTGCAACGGTTTTCTTTGAACCGACGATTGATGTGGTGTGATTATTAACTTTAATGTCCTACTGTTAAGAAGATGGCAGACTGTGTTGAGCTTTTTGAATGGTTTATGGCTGTGTTTGAAATGTGGGAGATATTTTTATGACGGAAATGCATTTTTGAGAATTAGAGAAATGGCCTAATAAAGAATGGATTCTAAGATGCTGATGACTGATTTGTAGATCCAAATGAAAATAAATTATAATAAAACAAATATATTTTTTCATATTTGTGAATGGTATGACGTAAACGTTTATGTTTATACGTTCTTTAAGTAGATTTGCTACTTATGAAAAGAAAATATGGTCTGTTTGTTTGTTTTGAGAAACTCAAACAGTTGTAATATAAATGCATCTAGCTCCAAATGCACTATGTTGATATATTTATTACCAGTAACATCGTTTTAGTTTACGTATAGTGTGAGTAATGATACTACAAACACGGTATGTTTGAGTGGTGTAATTTTAAATGTATTGTTTTAAATGTAATGTAGGTTTCATTCTTCTCTTGCTGCTTAATGAAAACCAAAACCAAAATGGAAATGAAGAATTGTACAATAAACACTATTTTCATCTTTATGACTGGCGTTGATCGCAGATCAAAATCTCTTAGTTAATTTATAAATTAACTAAGAGATTCTTACGTGATACTTCCATCGAGAGCAGTGTTGGCCCAGTGGGAATGGCCGCGACTTATGATTTGTAAGTCGTAGGCTCGAACCCAGGCAGGCGCTATACTTTGTGTAAATTATTGCATCACCACTGCTCTCAAAACGGTGAAGGATAACATCGTGGGGAAACTGGCATGTCCTTGAACCAAAAATTTGAAGACATGTGACATCTACCAACCCGCACTGGGCCTGCGTGGTGGATTATGGCCTACTCCCTCTCACTGAGAGGAGGCCTGTGTTCCAGCAGTGGGAACATTATAGGCTGATTATGTACTTCCATCGAAGAGAGGCAGATGAAGATGATCGTTAAGCCCAGCAGTGGATAAAGTTGAACTGTGGGTAATGATGATGATAATTATCCCCAATTCAGTTTTGAAACTCGGCAACAAATCCAATTTAGTTTCCGCTAGTCCGCACTTCGTGAATAATTGACTAATACATGCATACATAGAATTGCGTGAATCAGTTTGTTGGCTCCTTGCTAGAGTTTCATCGGATTTGATGAAAGCTATGAGCTAATAAGCCATAGCCGAATTGAATTGAATTGTACTGTACTGTATCGTATCTTGGGGATTGTAATGAATCATCACATGGTTTTGTGTGATTGCAGAAAGAAAATGCTCAGGTTGGATCGCAGTTAAATGATAAATGATTTTATTTCTGTAATTAGGTTTGTACAAATACTTTTACACGTCAATGGTGCCGATTCCCTTGTCCACAAACTAAACTAAATTGAAGTTCCGTGCATCTTTTTCTTTGTATTTCATTAAGAAGAGGACAGAAGATACATTTTAGTTTAGAACAAGGGAATCGGCACCAGTATTATTTTAAAAATTAGATGAGATCGGCGTTTCTTATCTGACTACTCAGAGAAGAATGGCCGAAACAAACTCAGAGCTCCAGAGCTCACAGTTTCTTTTAAAGTCCAGACATAACCTTGGTCAGATCATGTGAAAACCATGTGGATTGGTGTCTAAAATGGTCGTTTGAGGATAGAACCACAGATTGAGTGGACCTATCCATTCAGTGCACGCATTTGTCAGTTGTCTAAATCGAGAAGAAATTATTTTGTGCTGAAGAAAAAAACTGTTTCATTGTCGTCGAAGATTCCTGGGGGTAACCATCACCTCATAGAGCAGTATTATTTCAATATTACTTCAGCGTGAGAAAGAGATGGAGCTATAACTGTTGTATAGCTCCATCACTTTCCCACTGTGAAGTAATATTATATTAATACTGCTGTAAGAGGTGATGGTTACCCCCCTGTTCTATTGTTGACTGTTGACAACAGGACAGGAATCTACGATGGAAAACATATTGACTTTTGGCACATTGATGTGACCAAAAGTCAATCTTTTAGAGATTTTTTTTTACTTCCGCAGCAGCTTTCTAGTGAGTATAAATTGTATCATTAAGTTAACCGAAAAACCATTTTTCATAGGATGGTATTATGATAAGTGTGAACATTTAATAGTGTGAGTTATTTTTCTACAAAATTGCCAAGAAGCTATAACTGGAGTTGATTTAATTAAAGTATTGATTACTTTCTGTGTATGTTCTGCTTCGTTTTAATATTGTGTCCTGGTTGATTCCACAAATGCTTAATTTGCTTTCGTTTAAATATAAATAAAGACACTCTTCCCACACTTTATTTGCGGCAAAATGAAAGGTCGGAAGGCCGATACAATTATTTTCTTACTATCAAGTGTGCAGTCTTCATTTAGTTTAACAGTGTTGTGCAGTCGTTTGGGCAGCAGTAAATCACGCAGGCCGCAGCAGTTGGACGCTGTTCGTTTTGTACATAACTTCGCACAAAATGATGCAGAAGAACAACTTCACACAATAATAGAAGAAATTGAACCACACATAGATCCAGAAAAAAATAACCATATTACTAATAAAGCAGGCTGCAAGTGCATGGATTTGAAGTTGTTGTTGTTGTATTGTTGTTGTTGTTGTTATTTTAGCTAAACTGTAAACTTTTGGTTTCTGAGTTGTTATGCTCTTTGCAGTATCGGACCTTCTGTAAATATATTTTGTTCTTGTATGTATTCGTTTTGTACGTATAATTGATGGGTGCGCGTGCACATGATATGTGTGACGTTTGCCAGCCGCGAGCGATAGATGGCGCTATTACAAATTTTAAAGCTGAAGCGGATTTGCGCTGGACTTATTACAGCGAGTCTTGATTTAATTTAATGAACCTGGAAGTTAATGAAATAGACAGAAACTGACAAACTATGTCATCTAAAGTAGAATGTTTTAGATGTCTGGTGATAAGTGTGAGTTACTTCATCTAATTATTGGACACATCATTACACTCACAGACTACCTAGAGCTACCTAGAGCCGAGGCCCCCGCAACACAGGCAACGGAAGGAATACGCGTGGGTTTTAGTCAGTAAGAGTCTGACACACCCTCCCGCTTCGCCCAGAGCGGGAGAAATTATTTGATGACTTCACATCCAAAAAAAAAGACTACCTAGAGCTGTAAATATTATAATATTTTGTTTACATTAAACAATAATAAGCATATTATACGAACATTACAAAATTGTATAAGTAATTCGTAATAATTTTCCCTAAAAGCCTCAACCATCTACCACCGTGCAAGAAAAAACTATTCAACAGCCTCTACCCAAATACTTTCACTCCAATCAGCATGTTTATCACGACATAAATCTCCAACAAGACATACACCTTTTACAAAAGCAAGGACATCAAAAAACCTGGCACCCTGCAATCAGTATTCGTCTGAGCTGGCTATAAAATTAATATGTGCATACGGCGAAGCGCGAACTCCATTTGCAGTTAAACAAACGGCCGACCGACGCCATTTTGCATTGTTTTTTTAAGGTTCCGTAATTGAAAAGGGTGAACGTTGTAGGTTAGTTTATGCGGTTTGAAATATAGGCTTCGGAGAGGAAATTGGCGCTTTTGGTATTATGGTTTCTAGTGGGTTTTTTTATGAGACGAGTTAAGAGATTTTTGTATGGTTGGAACTGGTATGTTTTAGACCTTTTATAAAGGTAATAAGAGATGCCGACGCTGTTAAAAAAAAGCTTTTAATACTTTATTGAAGTCGCTTCACACAACTCATCAGACTTCTCCTATTAGAGTTTAATTTTGTTTCTAAGACTAGTATTATTTCATGTTTCGTAAAATCTCTTTTCACTTCTACTTTTTGTAATGTAGGTAGTGACACATTTTTTAGCGTCGACGTCTAAAGTAACTTTTCTCCCTCCTCTTTTAACTCATACGGAACATTTCACTTACAAACTGGACTCACGATCGATGTTTTTATTCCTGCATTGTTTCTTATACACATCTGATTTATGCGGAGTCACGTAAGCGTCGCATAATGCCTTTGGGGTTGAGAGCACATCGTCTGCACCTTTACGTCCTATTTTGGCGACATTCTAATTCAGAGGTGACAACTTTGAAGTATTGGCGGACATATATTTTATGTTGTCATGTCGTAAATTTGATTCAAAGAGTCACTTTGGAAGTGGCCTTTTTATTTAAAGTACGTATCTGGTCATGGTCTTGATTTATATGCAGTTTGAGTGCGATGATCTTTAGTCATCATTTGTAAATGATTGAAATGTAAAGTTACGTATTGATGTCGTTATGTATTTTACCAATATTTTTTTCGACAATTACTTGCTGTTGTCGCCCCTAGCCGCCGCAGGAGACGCCCTGGGCGTCGGGAATCTCGGGCGGATTACCAGGCACGGGTCGACGGCGCGTCGTATTCCATGCGCGCCTCAAAGAGATGTCGTCAGCACAATGTATGGGTCCACTAGGGCCGATGCCTGCCGAGGTCGCGGGAAGGTACTAATGCGTCACCGAGGCCCCCGCAACACAGGCAACGGAAGGAATACGGGTGGGTCTTAGTCAGTAAGAGTCTGACACACCCTCCCGCTCCACCCAGAGCGGGAGAAGTTATTTGATGACTTCCCATCCAAAAAAAAAAACTCTTTAATTCATAGGACAAAAGGCAATTCGAACAGATAAGTTCATGAGTCTCACGTGAATTCACTCATGAACTCATCTTTAGCAAAGTCATAGTGTGGAACTGTGGATTCCCCACAGGTGTCGATGCGATCTAAAATAGAAAGAAGAAGTGAAATGCATGGCCGTGGTGGCACAACTTGGAGCTGCATACTGATAACAAGGTATGGGGTGGATCAAAATGATCGATGGATGGAAAAAACCTACGATCATTCTTCCAATTTAACTAACTAGCAGCTGTTACATACGCTTCACATAATACAATTACAATAAAACTACCTTTAATGTCATTACAGTAATAAATCAACTTGTCAATTAGTGTCACCAATGACAGTTTTTTAAATGTCCATAATTTATTCTCCACTTATACAATAGCCTATTTTAACGGGCTACCGGAATTGATGGACGTTAAAAACGCCTTATAATAAATGAAGTCTAATTATTTCTCACCCTGAATGTATGGCGTAATGGTTACATATTCCCCTATAAAGTCCCTTGTTTATTAGATGATGACCGACTATTATTTTGATGCTCATGGCTCATATTCACGGGTTTTCCTAGGGGATTATAATATATTTTAATGCCATACGGGTGTATACCTACTGGCAGAATTTTGATGCTTTTATAAAATGGTGCATGTTTACTCTGCATGGTGCATATCGTTTCTAACAACCGTAAACTGTTATTTTGTTAGGTCTAAAGATATCAATTGTGTTGTTGTTACATAGACTCATAATTTTGATTTAATTTTGAGAAGTATGGAAGAAAAAGATTTGTTTCGCTGACCCCAAATATTGGGATAAGTGCAGGAGAATTTATGATGACTTAAATGGTTTTTATTTAAAAAGTTATTATATTCGTACACATTGCTTTCATCCAAGGCATGTTGGTGAAGTGCATATTAATGCTGACATACGGTCACTTGGTGCATAACTGTTGTATCTCTTTTAATGTATGATACTTACATAATAACCAAATTATAAGATGATTATTAACATTAACTAAATTAAATTAAAACCGAGTTAAACCTAAAAAGGCCCTCAAGGCATTGCGCCGAGGATGCTGGCGGCATTTCCTCGCTGAATTGCAATGCTGATGCGTTGCGCGAGAAAGCCGCCAGCTGTTCGGTCACCAGTTACATCAACTAGACGTTTTCTCTTTTAATTAACTTCTTGACGAATTTAAATAAAGATAACTGATCTAAGAACAATATGGTTATAGTCAAACATAACGTTACACATTGCATACCTACCTATAATACCTAGTGTCAATGACACAAGTACATCCCACCTCGTAAAATAAAAGTAGCATGAAGTTAAAGCATGCCTCGTAAACATACGTCGTTTATAAAATAATGGCCCCTGTCCTACTCGCCACAGTCGGTTAATTTTCTCCATAAAAAGGCGCCTATCATAGATTTCTTAATAATTTTGAACAATGTAAATTAATATAATTAAACAATTATAATTAGTCGCTCAGACATCCGAGTGTTGGCGAAATGAACTTTAGGTTACGTTATGCAGTTATTAGTATAACTGCATAGCGGTTCACATCTGTTAAATTAAATTATTAATTAAAAACGGTTGTTAGTCTTGATTGAGTTTGTTTTAACTTTAATTTGCGAAATTGTTATGATTTTTAATTAATAAATTTTCTTTTTATTTTCGTTTCGAAGATTTTATTTGCTGTTGCTACCACGCAAGCTGTAAGACCCGGTTAAGTTAAATTAAGTTTAACAGTTGTTAAAGTATGAGTCGGTTATATTATTCTTGTTAAAAAGAGGAGTAATTTGGCATTTATTTTTATTATATTGCAGTAACTTTAACCATCGAGGCCATTTTACTGTTTTTCATAATGAATTCCGTTTGTTTTTGTACATACTCACTTCCTATTTTATTTCATCTTCTTCATTGAAGTTATTTAGTTAAACTATTAATTCCAAAGATTTACCAAAAATATAAGGAACATTCGTCTTGTTCCACCAGCAACAAGTACGCTCCAAATACATCACGGCTGTCTTGTAACATATGCTCAGTATGCCCCGACTTTCCCCTCATAATTGTCTTGAACCTTGATACCGAAATATGGGCTTGCATTGTTAAGCTAAGCTGTATAAATTAACGCCAGCTTGTTTCTCTAGCTAATAGCTTAATTTCCCCTTATAAATGTACAGTTGATTTTTTTAATTATACGCTTTTTTTACAGACTACTGTTTAGTTTAATTGGATAGTTTACCTTCTTATTGAAACGTTATATGTTAAAGTGATAATTTATTCAGTAGCTTGAATAATGTTAGAAGGTTTTGTTTAATAAATGCATTTGAAGCATTTTAATAAATGTAAAGTGCCATGTAAGGTACGTAGTAATGAAAGTTATTATTAATATGTTAAATCGTCCATGTATAAAATAAGTTTAAATAGTGTAGACATGTGGGAACTTCGTTAACAAATTGTAGGTATTTCCTAAAAAAATGTTCAAGTCCAGATAGTGTGGTATTTTGTTACACAAAAGCCACGTCTTTTATTATATTTATATATTTACCATTTAATGGGCTGCTGTGTCCAACAATTCTTCTTATATCTCTATACTTTGATTCCTTCTTTCAAACATGTAATCATATTGTTATGCCTCTCACTTTCTTACATATGTTTGAACACTACACCTAAAAAACAAAACAATAATCACCATTAACTGTTTCTACACTCAAAACCATATTTTCTTATATTAATTTTCTCTTGTTATAAAAATCTTAGAATATTTTTATCCATTGACATCTTTCATCATAAATTGTCATCTGTCAGATTTCTTTCACTATGCAATATACTGCCATGATAAGGCTAGTTCAGATTACATTTAATTAGGCTATGTACTCATTATAAACCGTTTTTTAATAGTCGTTTATTGACCCTGGCAGGCATTCAAACAAATAATTTGAATAATGTTTGGATTGCTTAACAGAAACTTCTAGAACTTTTGCCAGAATCTATAAAAGCGGTCATCAGTTCTGACAAAGATTCAGTCAATCTTGGTTTTTAAGCTTGTTGAGTCTATCTTTACTTCTAACTCAATTCAGTCAGTTTCAGTTCTCAAGCTAATTGAGTTAGTCTAGATTCTTAGGCCAATTCAGTGTCTTTATTCTTAAGCCAAGTTTCTAAAAAAATAAGGGCCAACTGAACGGCCCCTATTTTTTCAGAAACTTATTTATGTGCTAGTAACTTATTAATGTAATATGCTCAAATATAATCATTTAAAGAAACTTAAAGTGTGTGATTTATGATTCGCCCTCCAATACTTCCGGCCCTCTCTCCTAAACCTTTGGGTCTCTAATGCCGGAGGCGTTATAGCCGCGTGGCGTGGGACGCCACAGCCGAGCTCTCCTGCGTGCCGTGGGAGGTCGAGACACTCCTCCTGTGGAGCACATTCCACGGGAGGAGTGTTCACCTCACGAGGTGCTGTAAGGCGCCTCTACTGTCTGCCATATCGACCTAGACAATGCCGCTCTCTTCCCTGTCCACTCCTGGATGGAGAGTCCTTCTGATACTAGGGAATTCTAACAACGTGGCGTTTGACACTAACGCAACTCTCCTGCTAGTGTGAAACAGCACACACCAATATACCATCAAACCACCATAAAACAATAAACCTCTTGCTTACAAAAGGACGTTTTACTTGCTGGGACAGAGTTGCCGATCGACAGTGGCTGCTTGATCCACTAAGACGTGGGAAATACCAGCCTCGTCTTCGTGCACCGCCTCATCCTGTTCTATCGCCTGCCGATCTTGTGCCACTACTGCCTGCCGATCCTGTTTCCTGCCGTCCAAGCATCCAGAGCTGCGACACTCTGAAGCCTGGAATTCAACTCTTACTTATACTTACCTTATTATAATTATTGTTATTAACTCTATTTCTTTAATGTGATTTACGACTGGCCCCCCAGCCTATCGTAACGTTACAAGTGCAGAATAAATTTATTTTTAAAACGGGCTGTATGTAAGCACCATTTCATCATTTATACAAAAAGTAAATAAGAAAATAATAATTAAACCGCCACTTGTAAAAGTCATCAGTAATAATTGAGAATTTCTTATTAGAATTAGGTAAAATAAATGAATATCGTTATTTTATATAACCCGCTGGAATTAAATTATATCTTTATGACTCAAATTGAAGAATAATGACCAGCTAATTGAATTGTTATTATTTTCTTTATCATCGAATATACGCAAATAAACTACATTAACATAGTTTGATGTTAAGATAACTTGTAGAGTATTATTGTATTTTATTAGATAGTGTAGAACAACATTATACATTTTCTCATACTATAATCAACTATAATGGAATCGTTAGTGTGATTATCCAACTTTATTTGCAATGACCACAAGACACATCAACATAACAATAAAACCATGGCACAACCATTCAGGATCCCGCAGACAGACGTGACGTGACAGTGCGATGTGACTCTAGTAGAATTATTTCCATGAAAACCTCATGGAAATTGTTTTACCAGAATCGTGTCGCACCTTCGCGTCGTCATCGCGTCGCTCCTGTCTTTTTTTTTTTTTTTTTTTTTTTTTTTTTGGGTGGGAAATCATCAAATAACTTCTCCCGCTCTGGGTGGAGCGGGAGGGTGTGTCAGACTCTTACTGACTAAAACCCACCCGTATTCCTTCTTGTTGCCTGTGTTGCGGGGGCCTCGGTGACCCATAAGTACCTTCCCGCGACCCCAGCAGGCATCGGCCCTAGTGGACCCCTACTATGTGCTGACGACATCTCTTTGAGGCGCGCGTGGAATACAACGCGCCGTCGACTCGGGCCTGGTCCTTACCGGACGGTGAGCTACCCATTGCTCACCGTCCGCAAGCCCGCGCCTACGGTGGCCGGAAATCCGCCCGGGATTCCCGACGCCCTGGGCGTCTCCTGCGGCGGCTAGGGGCGAGAGGGCGCGAAACTTGCCTTTCCCTCAACCGTCCCGCCTCCTCCTTCGCGAGCATTACTGCTTCGCAGAAGGAGGTGACGGCTGCCCATGCCCGTACCATGGCCTGAACCAGGGCCGGACGCGAGAGGTCTCTGCCGCCGATCGCCTCCAAGAGGACACGGCGGTGCTCTGCCCAAGCCGGGCAGACCTCCACCGTATGCTCCACCGTGTCCTCCGGGCGATCCAGTCGCTCCTGTCTGTGGGAGCCTTTTCTCGTGACTAGATAAAGACAAAATTTACGACAGGATTCTTGAATAATTTAATAACTCGTTTTTATTACACTTAATAACGGTTATAATTATGTTTTATTATACTGTTCTAAGTTATTGCGAGTTTACCAAGTTATTTATTAAAGTCGTTTATTATTGTTTTTTTTCTCAATACCAAAATAATTTAATTGTTTTTTTCTTCGAATTTTGTTTTAATTACAGGTTGTGTGTTTCTTATTGTTATTGATTTATTTATTATGTTACGGTTTTCCCTTTATAAGGTTTTGTTTTAGCATTATTTATTTGCTAAATACTTATTTATGGATGCTTAATTGAACAGGTGAAGCGTCTCTGCTTCAAGAATGGCAAAATTTGCATTCCTTTGTCAGTTTGTTGGTACTCTTCTACAGATCGTATTTTACAATCGATCTGGACGAATTTCCGTATACATTTTATGACTTTTTTTTGTCGCCCCCAGACATTTTTAAAGGTACTTCCTCCAAAAAGGGGGTACTGTGTATCTCCACCTTATGAGATCTAATTTCGATAGTTTTTTTATTTTTTATTTTAAAGGTTGTAACAGTAACTTGGTTTGATACGTGATGAGCCGAATAGCTCCTCAAAATGCAGTAAATCCATCACTTTTAGAATTCTACTGGTGGAATCGGCCCTTTAACTACTAGGTTACCTTGGACCACCTTCTCATCACAAAACTAGGCTGAATCATAAATTTCTGGTTTTTAAATTTGAATTTAACTTATTGAACGTTGTCATGTTTTTTGATAGGAAAAAGAATTGGTCAGTCGCCATCAAATCGTGGGCTGTCACAATCCATAAGGCTCAGGGATTGACACTGCCGCTGAGAGAACTTGCGGCTGGGTGCTCTTACGTTGCCTTATCTCGCTCTCGAAGACCGGCCGGCGGATATTGTGTTCGAGCCCTTTAATTAAGACCGTCTTACAAGAATTGGGACCAAGGAGCTCGTGCTCTTGCGAATAGAGGAAGAAGAAAGACTTAATCGGTTAGCGATGAGCTCACAATAGAAAGATATTAGACTATCAATGCTGCTGTCAAACTATCATGGCCGTTCCAAGAGGAAAAGTCTTGGAGGTCCTTCCCCGCGAAATCTCAGATCAGAGTTCCATATACAAATTTAACTCCTGGAATAAATAGAATAGGTTGTATTGCTGTTATCCTGCCAACCGACTCCGTCCCGCCCACCAGATTTAAACTTTCTTAGACTTAGTACTTACCTGAGCTTATTTAATGCCTTTTAGTAACTTACAGCCACAGTCGGGTTTCTTTTTAAGTATAATTATTATAGGATTTTAAACTAACATCGTTATTTTCATTACTAAAGTCATTTAAAACGGGATATTTAATGTCATTAAAAACAAAAAAACATGGTAAATATACCGTTTTAAATAACTGTAGTGGTATATAAATTGTCATGGCCATGATAGTTTGACAGCAGCATTGATAGTCTAATCTATCAATGCTGCTGTCAAACTATCATGGCCGTTCCAAGAGGAAAAGTCTTGGAGGTCCTTCCCCGCGAAATCTCAGATCAGAGTTCCATATACAAATTTAACTCCTGGAATAAATAGAATAGGTTGTATTGCTGTTATCCTGCCAACCGACTCCGTCCCGCCCACCAGATTTAAACTTTCTTAGACTTAGTACTTACCTGAGCTTATTTAATGCCTTTTAGTAACTTACAGCCACAGTCGGGTTTCTTTTTAAGTATAATTATTATAGGATTTTAAACTAACATCGTTATTTTCATTACTAAAGTCATTTAAAACGGGATATTTAATGTCATTAAAAACAAAAAAACATGGTAAATATACCGTTTTAAATAACTGTAGTGGTATATAAATTGTCGCAAAATGTTTGTGCTCGCGAGTTCTATTTTTCGCAGAACTATTTAATGTAGTTATAGTAAAATAAGCCCTCATAATGTACTTCACGTTATTCTTTCTCATAGGCAGATACCAACAACTTCTACATTCTACAGACAGGCATGCCCATTAATTATGAAGTGGCAGTATATATGAAACTACATAGCTAAGTGCGGGAAATTACTAAATAGTGGCGAATTACGAAATCATCGCTGAATGAAGCCATTACGGCGCATTATAGGAGGTAAGTGGTGTGAGTTGCATATAAACTCGTAAACTGAAAAGTTGAACTTTAGATCTCGTACAAAAAAAGATCATAAAATGAAGTTGTTAAAACTCCAATCGTAATGGTATTTAACAGGGTTTAACCATTAAAAACCAACAAACGATAAAAGCTGATCAAGTGCAAGTAAATAGGTTACCCTAAATTGTGGCATAATGATTCTAATATCAAACAATTCAAGAGAAAAAGGTCTGTGACAGACGGGCTGACAGTAGCAGTTCCATTCAGAAATTGAGGCTTCATTTTGATACCTTCCAGTAATGTTAATGTCACTAGGTCCATATTACACAATATTATGGCACGATTGACATTTGACATGCCAATAAAGTTTCACGATTATTAGAACATAATTTGGAGAGCACAAATACTGCACTTGGTGCTTATGATGGACTATCAATGAACGAATTTGCATATTAGGAATTGGAGTTGATACTTACAAAACGACATATGCATGGAAAATGTCAGTAGTTAGATCGTCTTTTGAGGAATATTAATTTGCTTGCAGCTATTATTATATCTCCTAAAGATAATTTTATCCTGTTGGCCCAAAGGTTTACAGGCTTCTTAATAATATACCATGAGGAAACCTGATCCTAATTATCTGATGTCGCCCATAAATGACAGATATTTTTGTTTCTTATATCACAGCCTTGCTGCTTGATGCTGAAGATTAGTATGATAGTAGAAGTAGAAGAAAGAGTGAAGGAGAAGAGAAATCTGGGAAAGACGTCCAGACGAACCTTTACATGGGCGTTACCTCTGTCTGCGAAGCAGTAATGCTCGCGAAGGAGGAGGCGGGACGGTTGAGGGAAAGGCAAATTTCGCGCCCTCTCGCCCCTAGCCGCCGCAGGACACGCCCTGGATGTCGGGAATCCCGGGCGAATTTCCGACCACCGCACCGTAAGCGCGGGCTTGCGGATAGTGAGCAATGGGTAGCTCGCCATCCGATAAGGTCTAGGCCTGGGTCGACGGCGCGTTGTGTTCCACGCGCGTCTCAAAGAGTTGTCAGCACAAGTGTAGTGTGGGGTCGCGTGGCAGCCCAAAAGGGTTTCCCTGGCAACAAAGAAAATGGAAGGAACATGGGTAGGTTTTAGTCAGTAAGAGTCTGACACATCTGAAGTTATTTGATAAATTCTCACCCAAAAAAAAAAAAGACGAACCCTTAACTAGAATATAATTTTCCTTATTCCATAAGATTAGTGTAAAGTAGAATACCCTTACCCACTCGATCTGCACAATATAAAAAAAAGAGAGGAGCCTTTAGTAGAAATCCAACGATAATAATCCGACTGAATGAAATAACTTGACAACAAACTGTTAATTGTATTGGTCACTATGACATCAATACCGATACAGTGACGTGACAAGAGTGGCGTGACAGTTATGACACGTATGATAGAGAACACAATGAGACTGTTAATGCATGATGACGTGGATGAATGTAGGAAGGTTTGTGTATTGTGTGATTGATTGTACCAATTTCAAATTATTGCACCAGATTATGGCTTGGAGGGACTTGTGGCTAAGTAGAGGGCTAAGTGGAGAGGCTTGTGGCTAATTAATAACACCCGCATGGGTCGATCGATCAGGTAAAACTACATGGTTTAAAATAAATGGCTGACCATCTTTATATACCAAAACCCCTCCGTGCCTCGGAAAGCATGTTAAGCCGTTGTTCCTGGCTGTTATTTCTAGATTTTTGACCAAGTATGCTAAGGGGTATCGTGTTATCCAGTAACTGGGTTGTGGAGGTCAGATAGGCAGTTACTCCATGTAAAATACTGGTATTCAGCTGCATCCGATGAGACTGGAAGCCGACCCCAACGTAGCTGGGATACGGCTAGCCAGGATGATGATTATGGCTTGGATCATAGAATTGTTGATAAAATTTTAGAATTAACGAGGATAGTTAATATACTGTCAATTATTTTTTTCTGATTGACGTCTATGTAAATGTTGGCTACGTGATTATCTCAAGAAGATAGGCGTCGTTTATCTTAGTGTCAATTAACAAATTGGGACCAGCATCCCAAAAAAGTTACCTTTTAACGCTCCCTTGAAATTCTTGTTATTTTCGAGGCAATGAAATAATCATGTCTTTGATTTTGTAAAAATGAGACCATTCTTGCTTGGCCTAACATCCAACGAATAATTATCATCCCTTTAATTACAGCAGATGCTAGCAATCAAAAAGTAGAAACAAAGAAAAAAACACAGACCTAATTCTGCTCGGCCCTAATTACAAGAAAACTTGTGAGTGTAACCAGCTGCCTAATTAACAAATATAACACGCCAGTGTATACGATAAACGTAAAACAGTAGTTTGTGCGCCAATAAACACGGTGCCCTTAATTTTATGCCGTAAACTAATAATTATAACTAGCGATATGTTACGCGGTATCAAGCCATTAATTTACGTAGGGCTGCCATCACGGCTGGGTTTGTAAATTATTACCTTAATATTTTATGACGATTAACTTATGATTTTATAAGTGGCTGATAATTTTAAATTCCTACTTGTAAGGATTTTTTACCTCTCCTTTGATGAACTGCGATTTGCAAGCTTTTTGATACATACGTATTGATAAATTTATTGTCGTGTACAAACCTACTTACAAAAATAAAATCATTTATCATTGAGTGACAAGAAGGTAGAAAAGCAACGACTCAGTAGATTTTACAAAATTCTGCGAGGTATTTATAGTATTTTAACCCAGAGAAGAAAACTTCAGTACAAATCTAGCCCTTTTATTTATGTATAATAACTTCATTATATACGCGTTATAGTTGTATGGAAATAGGTTGAACATGCCCATACGGCATGTGATGCGGTGGAATGAGGGAAACGTTGCTAGGATAGTTTTGAGTATGAATGTGGATGGCTATAAGAGTAGGGGACGACATAAGAAATGCTGGATGGACTGTGTAAACGATGATATGGCTAGAAAGGGAGTGAAGACCGAAATGACAACTAATAGAGAAGTATGGAAAAAGAGACATGTTGCGCTGACCGCAAATAAATTGGGATAAGGTCAGGAGAATCATGATGAACTTCGTCATATACGCTTTACCACTTTTGACAAAAATTCTCAGTAAATTTAAACTTTACTAAGGTTGAAACTATCTAATCGCATTAAAACCTACAGATAATTGTAAACCACATTTTATAAATTTAAAAATGTTGACATTCCCATCACTGTATATCTATGAACCAGCATTAGACCTTATTAGACATTAGAAATATAATAAGATAAAAAATATGAAATGTTAAAAAGTACCAGGCTTGCCAGTTTGGCAAGAGTGCATTTTGAATGGGCACTAGAATATATAATAAATTATTAATTACTAATATAAAGGAAGCAAAGAATTGTACATAATTTAAAAATAAATAAATTTTTTATGTGATCAATAAAGCCTATTATAAAGTTAATTATTATTTAAATGATAAATCAAATTAAGTTTTTTTAGTAATGTAATGATAATAAAATTATATAATTAATAAATTTCATAATAATCTAATATTAATATTTATAATAGTTAAATGAATGAATAAAGAAAAATATGTTTTTATTATAATATATATTTGCACACCAGGATATAGTTTATAAAGAACTATTGTTGTATGTATCACATCATGTATTTATCTATATTAAGGCAAATAAATGATTTGATTTGATTTAACTGTCACACAGGCAATAGACCAGAGCGACCAGCGGAACAATTGCGTAACACACATAAAATGACAATTGATCGCAATGGGTTTTATTTTGTCAATTCACCCACGTCCATTGAATTATTTACGTTGTTGAGCAGATACATTTTTCAAACATGAAGCAATGGATTAGCAATATATTTCAAAATCATTCAGATTGTGATTTAAACTGTGGTACGGAATTAGGGTGCCGGTCCATTAATGAAGTGCAAGTGACATTCAACCTTAGGGTGATAAAGGAATCACCAGGTCGACTATACATATACAATTGGTGGTAGTACCTTTAATTCACGGAATTAATGAATGAATGATTGAAATGCACCGACCCCAGCGTGGTTAAACCAGACTCGACTACAAAGACCATTGCATATCAACGAGTAGACCGGGGGGCATGGTAATGATTAGGAAGACGTGCCCTTAGGATAGGAAGGATTATTAGAGCCTACCGGATATGCATCCTAGAGTAAGCAATGGAATATTGGAGAGACGGGTAATTTATCTTTTAACAACGTCGCCGCCAGTTTGGCTCAGGTCCAGTTGCTTTCTCAACTCTTTTCTGTGTCACTGCTATGCTGTGTTGCACGTTGCTATTTCCAATGTCTTCATCTGAGGTCTACGTAGTACCCTTTATTCACTTATTCAAAATTCACATAGAAAGGTACTCAAAAGTAGAGGCACCTTATTAATTGACAACCCTGTATTCACGTAGTATATTAAAGTCTATATCGAAGTTCCTGCCGGCGGCGTTTTTATATTGCTCCACACTTGTCGCTACACGCTGATTGCTCACAATGTATTGAGCATACATTTACAAGAGTTGTTTTAATCTTAGCTTTATATTGTTCTTGTTTGTGCTTTTAATTATCTGGGAATGAAGTAGTGAAGTGGATGTATTGTTAAAATGGTAAACCAGGTTTATTTCTTGAATTGAGTCTGCAATTGTTGTTTTTTTTTTCGCTTAGCTAGGTACCCAGCTATCATTGGATCTGCTATTTGAAGATACAACATCCACAACTCTTTTACCCTCTTCAATTTTCTCATTTTAAATGATAAATTATTTTATTTCTGTAAGTAGGTTTGTACAAACACTTTTATACGTCAATCATATATTAAAAACTAGATGAGTTCAGCGTTTCCTATCTGATTACTCTGAGAAAAAAGGCCGAAACAAACTCAGAGGCCATAGTCTCAGGGTGGGGTCGTCTTGGCGGTGTCTCTAGACATCGCCAATGCCTTCAATACCCTGCCCTGGAGTTGCATCAGGGAGGCACTCCGGTATCATCGGATGCCGACCTACCTCAGTCGTGTGGTCGAGGCCTATTTGACGGACAGGGCCGTCATCTACCCCGGTCACCAGGGAGTGTGGAACCGGCAAGAGATGTCACACGACATCTGGTCTCGGCATCGACATCTGGTCATGGCATCTCGGTCCTGGGGCCGCATCTGTGGGACATCGGATACGACTGGGTGCTGCGCGCCGACCTCCCTAGCGGCGTCAGCGTAGTGTGCTACGCTGACGATACGTTGGTCCTGGCGCAGGGGAGGTCGCACCAGGCGGCGGCCGAATTAGCGGCACGCGGGGTTGCGACAATCGTCGAAAGGATCCGGCAATTGGGACTCGAGGTGGCCCTGCACAAGTCCGAGGCCATGTGTTTTCATGGTCCTTGGAACGCGCCACCGTTGGGGTCCCAAATAACGGTAGGAGGGGTTTCTATCGGCGTCGAGTCGACGATGAAGTACCTGGGACTCGTCCTCGACAGCCGGTCGAACTTCGTGGAGCATTTCCGACGTTTGGCTCCCAAACTGGAGCGCGCTGCATTGAAGCGGCTCCTGCCCAATCTAGGGGGTCCAAGCGCCTCCTGCCGGAGGCTCTACGCGGGGGTCGTGCGGTCCATGGCCCTCTACGGGGCTCCTGTATGGGCGCGCTCTCTGGCGCTGCGGCCAGCCCGCCGGTTGAGCGCGGCCCAAAGGGTCATGGCCATCCGGATGGTCCGAGGATACCGCACGGTCTCCTGTGAGGCAGCGAGCCTCCTTGCCGGATTGCCGCCATGGGATCTGGAGGCAAAAGTCCTCGCGCACGTATGGGAGTGGCGCGAAGAGGCGAAACGCCGGGGCGTAAGTCCGCTGCCGCGAGAAATCGCGGCAGAGCGGACGGAGCTCCGGCGGGATCTCATGGCGTCATGGAAAGTACGGTTGTCGCAACCTAGTGCTGGGCACGCCACGATTGCGGCGATAAGTCCCCTCTTTGAGGAGTGGCTGGAGAGGCGCCACGGCGTCCTCACCTTCCGCCTGACGCAGGTCCTCACCGGACACGGCAGCTTCGGGAGGTTCCTGTGTCGGATAAGGCGGGAGGAAACGTCCGGGTGTCACCACTGTGTGGATCGCCCGGAGGACACGGTGGAGCATACGGTGGAGGTCTGCCCGGCTTGGGCAGAGCACCGCCGTGTCCTCGTGGAGGCGATCGGCGGCAGAGACCTCTCGCGTCCGGCCCTGGTTCAGGCCATGGTACGGAGCGAGAGGGCATGGGCAGCCGTCACCTCCTTCTGCGAAGCAGTAATGCTCGCGAAGGAGGAGGCGGGACGGTTGAGGGAAAGGCACGTTTCGCGCCCTCTCGCCCCTAGCCGCCGCAGGAGACGCCCAGGGCGTCGGGAATCCCGGGCGGATTTCCGGCCACCGTAGGCGCGGGCTTGCGGACGGTGAGCAATGGGTAGCTCACCGTCCGGTAAGGACCAGGCCCGGGTCGACGGCGCGTCGTATTCCACGCGCGCCTCAAAGAGATGTCGTCAGCAAAAAGTAGGGGTCCACCAGGGCCGATGCCTGCCGGGGTCGCGGGAAGGTACTAATGGGTCACCGAGGCCCCCGCAACATAGGCAACAGGAAGGAATACGGGTGGGTTTTAGTCAGTAAGAGTCTGACACACCCTCCCGCTCCGCCCAGAGCGGGAGAAGTTATTTGATGATTTCCCACCTTAAAAAAAAAAAAAAAAAAAGAGGCCATAGTCTCTTTTAAAGTCCAGACATAACCTTGGTCACATCATGTGAAGACGGTGTCTAAAATGGTATTTTAATGAAAGAACCACACACATTGAGTGGACCTGTCCAGTTAGTGCACGCATTTGTCATTAGTCGTGGAGCTCAAACTTCGGGAGCTCGACGATTCAAGGAACAATACCAAAGAAAGGACATAAAAAAAAAACAATATTAGTCTGCTTTCAGCTTTTGACAAACATTATTCCTACAGAGCAGCAAAGAGCTTTCGAAGTACGTGTCATTGAATTCAGCCCAAGATGGTTTTCTTTGACGTAAGTGTTGTCTTACTTAGATCATATAAAAAAAATAGTAATGACATTTAGAAAATACAATTAATTATTAAATGTTAAATTTTTAAACACCCTTCACGTGCGCCTGTAATCCTACAGAACACCAATACTTCTTTATTCATAAGAATCACCGCTAGCAATCACACCACACCTCTTTCGGGAAACGAAACCCATGTACTTAATGACATTAATAAATGTTTTAATTCATGTCCACTATAATTTAATAACCCCAGAAGACCACTGGCTGCTCAATAATTATTAATTATTCTTTCAAACTGACAACGGTGAATGTTTCATTTTGATAAATTGGAGGTCTCTGCCAATTGCCTTTTATTAGATGTCGTAAAGATATTTATGGTTGTGAAGAAACTTGTGTTTGACAAATATTTAGGTTCGTCGATGGAAAGGTCAATTGAAATGCTTTGAAGTTAATTTATGATGTGTCTTAAATTGAAATTATATTGAACTGTGCCTATTGAAGAGACTATTTGCGATTAGTATTCTCAGTTCTATAGTTCAGCTATAAAATATCCCTGGTTGGCGTCCCAGTCCATATGAATTTTATCTAAAGGAGGAACCACCAGTTAGATGGAAAACTGACAATAGCTTTAGCACCTCACAATTTATCAAAAGGCAACGTTTATTTCTGTGTACAAAATATTAACCAATCATACAATATTTTCTGATTTTTACAAGGTAACACACCTTAAATGGTTCCGGGTTGGATCATCAATAAAGAATTTTACTTTCATCGCTACATTAATCCCAAATTAAAATGATTTTGTAACGAACTAAGATTAATGTCCTGGCGCGCTTTCTACATTATTTATCGATTTTAAAGCAGTAAATCTGTGGTAATTACAGGCTACTAGCGTGCTCTGGGAAGTAATCTCATTACCTATTATGTTGCTTGAGAAGAAGTTATAACTAATATTAAGTTGTTGTATCTGAATACCGTGATTGTGGTAAGAGGACTAAATATCAAACATTAGCAAAGGCAATTATATTAGCAATTATATTAGTGATTATCAAAGGGTCAATACCCGTATTATTAAGAACATTCGCATTCTAATCTCAGTAGCAATCTGTCAAAAATATCTCTAATTGACTTCCATTTTCGACAAGTTTTTCACATTTACATTTACCTTATTTATAAAAATCTCGCTAATCACTGTTTAGCTTAATAATTAGTTAGCTCTTAATCAATGATTAACTTTTCTTTAATTATAAACGCTAGTTAGCAAGTGATTAGTCGTGAAACGAAATTTAGGTAAAATTATGCGTTCGGCACAGATTAAAAACAAAATAGTCGACTAAAAAAACAGAATTTTACGAATAAAGTTGTCAAAACCACGATTTTTGTATCTGTCGTAACTTTGACAGATAAAATTAAAAAAATATCATAGGAGGTTTTCACGATGCAGCAATGAAAATAAATTGGAGTAAACAGAAAAAGATTCATCTCTGAATTTATATCTACTTACTAATGTAAACTAACCAAATGAATTTTATAGCAGTAGACAATAATTGCTATGTATTTTCATGTCCTTTAAGCTTGTTGACACAAATATAATCTTTTAGAAATGTATGTAGGTATGTCTATTTTATATTACTTCCTTTTGTTTTTCACCGGGGTTTCAGTGTCTTTTAATAACAAATTATACTTGTTTACAGGTACAAGTTTGATTGCTGCTATGAAAGCCACTGGCACCAATACTATTCAACCTTGCAATGATGGCGAGCGAAGGGAGCATTCTACATTGAGGAATGAGAGTGACATGAGAAAAGAACCTATGTCTTTTTGGAGATAAAAAATAATGAATTTATAACAAAAATGTAGCTTTATTATATATCTATATATTATGTTTTCTATAAAATGTCTCTTGTTATTTGTGTGTGACTACCACAACGTGGCTTTTCTTTAGTTCTAGACCTTAGAGCTGGCGTCATAAGATGGGAACATGGGATAACACATTGGATAATCACTATCTCCGATCAGCTTCCTCACGAACTCATTTTCTTGCAAACCTTCTGAGCACCTACTGACTTTCTTCCTGATTTAGCTTGCCCTATAAATCCTCCTTGCATCATGTGCTTGTACTTCGAATCAATAATATGTAATAGCGGATTTAAATGAGCTATGTAGGTCTTCCTCCGTCTACTTCCCGCTGGTGTTTCAAATGAGGACAGGGCGGCGGTGCTCTGCCCAAGCCGGGCAAACCTCCACCGTATGCTCCACCTTGTCTTCCGGGCGATCCACACAGTAATGACAACAGGCGTTTCCTCCCGCCTTATCCGACACAGGAACCGAAGCTGCCGTGACCGGTAAGGACCTGCGTCAGGCGGAAGGTGAGGATGCCTTGGCGCCTTTCTAGCCACTCCTCAAAGAGGGGACTTATAGCCGCAATTGTGGCGTGCCCAGCACTGGGTTACGACAACCGTACTCTCCATGTCGCCATGAGATCCTAGTTGCTTAGCAATTGATTAAAATTTAAGAGACGTTTATAAATAAGACCGTTATTGTCGCTGAGACGAGATTGAGACTAGATTTTGTACGTTTCTAAATATACGTATAGGTATATTTCACGCATGGTACCATGATTGTGACTTTTCCATAAAAAATCTATTAAAATCGAGGACTAACTGGTTACCTACATAAAGTTATGGATGATTAGACACAATAATTTATTTAATAAACATCATTATGAACAATCACATGCAGCGTCTATTTAAATTGCCAAGAATACGTGTATTAATAACATCTATTAATTAAGCAGCAATAAACACAGACTGACATAAAAACTTTGAATTATTACCGTCAATAAATATAGACGTTAATAATACATGAACGAGTAATTATTTAAACATAAACCTCATCTATAGAATCGTTGTACAATCGTAAACCAGAATCGATTCAAAATAAATGCTGAATTTCTAAATGGAATATCACTATAATTCAAATTCACGATGCATTTGTAGAGAAAAAAAGAAACAGAATTCGAAAATGGAACGTCATAACATAATTCACGGCGATCTATTCACGAAGAATCGTTACTTCGAATCGATTCATCGGATGTTTACAATCTATCGGTATTACTGGTTTCGATGATCGTTATGGGTATTATTTTTGTGATTTATGGAGGCTATTCGAGTACAAATGTGATGTAATTGGTGGAGGCGCGTTGAGTAATTACCTGATCATGTGCGTCGTATTACGTGGATAGGCAGAGGTAATTAACTGTTAAATTGACTGTGGGATACGAGAATCAAGTATTTCTTTGGGTGTTTGATAGATATTCGTGATTAGTTTTAATAGAGATTTAGGTAGTAAGAACTCAACATTCTAATGTTGAGTTCTTTCAACGTATCATTACTAAAAACAAACGGTTGATTCACCTATTACAATTATAACTTTCGAGTAAAATGATCACGTTATCATTTAATTAAAACTTATTAAATGCGATGGATAGGAATTGCAATATCAAATTTAAACTACCCAGTTGTGTTTGCTGCTTCAGAACCCGGGTACTGCTCACTTCTTTTCCCGAGTCATAAACAGCATGAAGAAAACTTATGCTACGTGCCGTGATAAACCCACTACCGACTTCTACTCCTACTCCTTCACTGTGCACGCGGTTCGGCTGTGGAATTCACATCCGTCTGACATTAGGGACTGCTAAACTGTTGCTGTTTTTAAAAGAAGAGTGAAAGAACACTATCTTTCCACTTTGCCATGGTTGCATAGTAGGTATGTATTTTAGTGATATTTGTTTTAGAAGTATGTATTTATGTATACTCTCTTATTGTATATTTAAATTAGTGAATAGTGTCTTTTTGTTTTTATACATTTTGTTTTCTCTCCTACTCTTACACACGGTGTCTACATCTCTTTGTCTACTGTCCTGTCGCAGGTATGCTGGAAGAGATTTCTTTAGAAATAAACATCACCTTTGTACGTATTTTTCTGTTCCTTTCTTCTTATCTGCTTATAATTATGTGTATACATAAACTTTTAAATAAATAAATAAAAAATTTAGCTAGGAAGGTTTAATGCTGGGTCGACAGACCTCCGGGGTTATTACGTATCACACTATCATCAGCAAAAGCTTTCATTTTGACAGTTCAACAATATTCATTGCGCTATTTAAGTTGTTGAGTAGAAAAATTTTCAAATCATTCAGATTGTGATTGATAGTGTTTTACGCTATTAGAGTGCAGGATAAGAGGCTGAGCTAACAGGCTAAGATGAGCCCCTTTGACAGAAGGAGGCTGAGCTAACTGGCTAAGATGAGGCCGTTTCACAGAAGGAGGCTGAGCTAACAGGCTAAGATGAGCCCCTTTGACAGAAGGAGGCTGACCTGACAGGCGAAGATGAGCCCCTTTGACAGAAGGAGGCTGAGCTAACAGGCTAAGATCAGCCCCTTTGACAGAAGGACGCTGAGATAACAGGCTAAGGTGAGCCCCTTTGACAGAAGGAGGCTGAGATAACAGGCTAAGGTGAGCCCCTTTGACAGAAGGAGGCTGAACTAACTGGCTAAGATAAGCCCCTTTGACAGTAGGAGGCTGAGATAACAGGCTAAGGCAAGCCCCTTAGACAGAAGGAGGCTGACCAAACTGGCTAAGATGAGCCCCTTTGACAGAAGGAGGCTAAGATAACAGGCTAATGTGAGCCCCTTTGACAGAAGGAGGCCGAGCTAACTGGCTAAGATGAACCCTTTGACAGAAGGAGGCAGAGCTAACTGGCTAAGATGAGCCCCTTTGACAGAAGAAGGCTGAACTAACTGGCTAAGATGAGCCCCTTTGACATAAGGAGGCTGAGCTAACTGGCTAAGATGAGCCCCTTTGACAGAAGGTGGCGGAGCTAACTGGCTAAGATAAGCCCCTTTGACAGAACGAGGCTGAGCTAACTGGCTAAGATGAGCCTCTTTGACAGAAAGACGCTGAACTAACTGGCTAAGACGAGCCCTTTTTACAGAAGGAGGCTGAACTAACTGGCTAAGATGAGCCTCTTTGACAGAATTAGGCTGAGCTAACTGGCTAGGATGAGTCCCTTTGACAGAAGGAGGCTGAGCTAACTGGCTAGGATGAGCCCCTTTGAAAAAAAGACGCGGAGCCAACTGGCTAAGATGAGCCACTTTGACAGAACGAGGCTGAGCTAACTGGCTACAATGAGCCTCTTTGTCAGAAGGAGGCTGAGCTAACAGGCTAACATAAGCCCCTTTGACAGAAGGAGGTTGAGCTTACAGGCTAAGATGAGCCCCTTTGACAGAACGAGGCTGAGCTAACTGGCTAAGATGAGCCCCTTTGACAGAAGGAGGTTGAGATAACAGGCTAATGTGAGCCCCTTTGACAGAAGGAGGCCGAGCTAACTGGCTAAGATGAGACCCTTTGACAGAAGGAGGCGGAGCTAACTGGCTAAGATGAGCCCCTTTGACAGAAGAAGGCTGAACTAACAGGCTAAGATGAGCCCCTTTGACAGAAGGTGGCGGAGCTAACTGGCTAAGATAAGCCCCTTTGACAGAACGAGGCTGAGCTAACTGGCTAAGATGAGCTCCTTTGACAGAAAGACGCTGAACTAACTGGCTAAGACGAGCCCCTTTGACAGAAGGAGGCTGAACTAACTGGCTAAGATGAGCCTCTTTGACAGAATGAGGCTGAGCTAACTGGCTAGGATGAGCCCCTTTGACAGAAGGAGGCTGAGCTAACTGGCTAGGATGAGCCCCTTTGACAAAAAGAGGCGGAGCCAACTGGCTAAGATGAGCCACTTTGTTAGAACGAGGCTGAGCTAACTGGCTACAATGAGCCTCTTTGACAGAAGGAGGCTGAGCTAACAGGCTAACATAAGCTCCTTTGACAGAAGGAGGTTGAGCTTACAGGCTAAGATGAGCCCCTTTGACAGAACGAGGCTGAGCTAACTGGCTAAGATGAGCCCCTTTGGCAGAAGGAGGCTGAACTAACTGGCTAAGATGACCCCTTTGACAGAAGGAGGCTGAGCTAACTGGCTAAGATGAGACCCTTTGACAGAACGAGGCTGATCTAACTGGCTAAGATGAGCCCCTTTGACAGAAGGAGGCTAACCTAACAGGCTAAGATGAGCCCCTTTGACAGAAGGTGGCGGAGCTAACTGGCTAAGATGAGCCCCTTTGACAGAAAGACGCTGAACTAACTGCCTAAGACGAGCCCCTTTGACAGAAGGAGGCTGAACTAACTGGCTAAGATGACCCTCTTTGACAGAATGAGGCTAAGCTAACTGGCTAGGATGAGCCCCTTTGACAGAAGGAGGCTGAGCTAACTGGCTAGGATGAGCCCCTTTGACAAAAAGAGGCGGAGCCAACTGGCTAAGATGAGCCACTTTGACAGAACGAGGCTGAGCTAACTGGCTACAATGAGCCTCTTTGACAGAAGGAGGCTGAGCTAAAAGGCTAACATAAGCCCCTTTGACAGAAGGAGGTTGAGCTTACAGGCTAAGATGAGCCCCTTTGACAGAACGAGGCTGAGCTAACTGGCTAAGATGAGCACCTTTGGCAGAAGGAGGCTGAACTAACTGGCTAAGATGACCCCTTTGACAGAAGGAGGCTTAGCTAACTGGCTAAGATGAGCCCCTTTGACAGAACGAGGCTGATCTAACTGGCTAAGATGAGCCCCTTTGACAGAAGGAAGCTGACCTAACAGGCTAAGATGAGCCCCTTTGACAGAAGGAGGTTGAGCTTACAGGCTAAGATGAGCCCCTTTGACAGAAGGAAGCGGAGCTAACAGGCTAAGATGAGCCCCATTGACAGAAGGAGGCTGAGCTAACTGGCTAAGATGAGCCATTTTGATGGAGGAAGTTACATTATGCACATCATTAATAGATTATTCAAATAAATATTTTAAATTAGTGAAAGGTGTGGCGATTATAGCAGACGCTTTAATGGCATTTATGACTTAAATTTTTTGCATGAACAGGTAATCAATACATTGATAGATAACTTAATAAATTGAGGAGAAAAAAATTGATTATTAGATATTATGTATCTGAAATGAAATAAGGAACTTAATGGAAACGGTCTGATTGATGACCATAAAAAGTTTAATTAATTGAGTTGTGTTCAATAACAAACAAATTAATTACTATTAAAAAAAATACTTGATGTGTTAATGCTTAGATAATAATAGGTAGGTACTACCTACCTATATACGTTTTACTTCCTACTAGCTTTTGCCCGTGTCTTCGCCTGCGTGTATGTCGGAAACTATCCCACGGGAACGTACTCACCATTTCAGCTCGAAAGACGTCCACTGCTGGATAGGGAGGCTTATGGCCGTGGACCGAGCACCGCCACTTCAACCGGTTCTGTGTTTCCCGAATCCAGCGGATTTCTGTGGCCTTCACAAGGTCATCACGAAGTGTCTGTACAAAAACGCCACTATGTGTCGGACTGGCATAGTGGCGTTTTTGTTCAGCATCTTGATGTACCGATGGTCGATCTGGCACCGATTCTAATCAGAGAGGCAAGTTATGCTCTTCGGTCTGCCACAGCGTATGTATGTGGTCTACAATGCTAAAGCCTTTACAGAATCCGGTTTGCTCGGGAGGCTGGAAGTCATCAAATCTGCGTGCAAGTTGATTCATTATGACTCTTAAAAACAGCTCTTTAGCTCAAGAGTGAGATGGGCCTATCATTCTTAAGGAGGATATATCGCCCTTCTTAATGAAAAGTATCACCGCACCGCTGTTCCATGCCTGTAGCGTTTTGCTCTCGAGTATGATAGCATCAAACAGCTTCTGGAGGGCCTTGAGAACGGTAACGTACTACAGGGATTAAAAGGAAACGAAGCGATCGCATACCTCATAGCCGAGTCATTGACTCCTAGCGCTGTACCCGCCGCCGTCAACCATATTTATTTTGATACGCGTAATTTTAAATCTGTGATATCTTTTAAAGTATTCGTTTCAATTGTATGATATATCGGTATATTTTAATTTAAATGAAATGCCCAATTTAGATAACATATTTTATTGGATAAGGGTAAGGATAAGGATATAATACCATTTCGGAAACAACAATGACTTTTTTATCGAATTGTGAAAGATAAAAATGGTTACTGTGGGTCATCCTTAGAAGATAGACATATGCTATCTGGGCATTTTTTTATTGAACTTTTTAAGATGTATAATCCTATAAAACATACATTTTATATATTTCAAACGGTTTACGTGGTGCACGCCAGTAAAGCTCCCAGTCAGCATGTTTTTTTCCGACATCTTCAACAATAATCGTCATATTTCAGCCAATTTTCAAAAAACCTTAATAAATTATACACCTAAACCTTCCTCATTAATCACTCTATCCATTAGTTCAGTAATTTTTGAGTTTATCGCGTTCAGAAAGGCAGACAGACGCGGGGGGAGGGGTTATAAAATGGAAGGATTTATTTATTATAGTTACATCACAATGTAATTCAGATTATAATAGGGTCAATGCCTAATGTAGAGAAATAGGGCACTTTGTACGCTAATTTATTAAAATGGCAAAAGTACGGTAGGAGGATGAATCTGATTATCATAATTAAAAGATTTACAAAAATCGTATCAAATTGTTATTTTTTTTAATGTTCAAATCATCATTACTTTTTTCCATCACACAAAAACAAAACTCACAAGTTGACATTGGTCCCCAGGTTCAAACCGTAACCGCAAGGCATAATCTCAAAAATTATATGTGCTGTGTTAATACCTTCGGAGGTACAATCAAGCTTCATTATAATCGTGATTAGTGCGGCATGAGCAGCGAACCCTAGCATTATGTGTGGTTAGGGCACATTATGCGCAAGAGTGGCTGGTGTTCAATTTTGTGTATCTCGCTGTCTGTGGTGAGGGGTAAGCAAAGGTTTGAGTGATGTAAGGTAACGTTGTGGAAGATTTTGGAAGTTTTCTAGAAGATAAGCCATTATTTTTGTTGGAATTAGGGCTGTGCCTAAACTGATTCACTTTGGAAAGTAATAGGTTTTTTGTTTTTGCTTTTATGACGTTGGTTTATTACTAACATTATTAAGCTAAATAATCATCTTGAACCGCTGAAGAATATATAAGCTTAATATCAGCATAATTACATCTTCGTTGAAATAATAACATTACTTTTCTCTTTCCAGGAAAACTCCATAATAAAAGAGCGGAAACCATTCACACAAGTAAAGTCGTGAGCAACGATAACTACTTACAAAGCCGCCAATGACGTACAAGAAGTTGCTAAATAATAAATGAACATGTTCGCGTAACCTTTGATTATATACTATATAGTTAGGTTCAGACCAAATTACAGAGTCGGCAGTAATGTAATATTAAAGATTGAGCAATATTAGCAGCAGGTAAGCTTGAATTCTCATGAAAAGGATTGGTTAACAAAATAAGTTACGTATTAGGCTATTCACACATAGAAATAATCTGATATTAAAAGATAAGAAAGAAAGAAAGAAATAACATACAATTAGTTTTATTAAAGGTGCCACATAAAGAAAAAAAAATAAGCAGACAAACACAAGAAGAACAAGTTTGGGGAAAATATGTAGGTACTACAGCTCGATTCAAACTTGACGGGGGCTCTGAAGTGCGCTATTCGCTGCGCAGTACCGCAGTAACCTCACCGAGGTGAGGGGTGCGGTACAGTCGAGACTGACACATGAATTTGTTACTGCGCAGCGACTCGCCTCATGTTCTGACCTGCCAAAAAGTTTGAATCGGGCTGTACCTACATTAAGACTATAGAAAATCATGCTTACGACTAGTGATGATCTCATTCATGATTTGATTATACTTCTTTAAAAAACATACCTATTCATCTTTAATAAGGTTACCCCTTGATTCGATCCCTTAGCAGATGTTATAAATTAGAAATCCCCTGAGTAAATCCCTGAGTAAACCAAATATCATGTTCTAAGCTTCATAACAAAGGTGATGAAATTCAATTTGAGTTGTGCCAATATATCTATACCCCCTGGATAGATTTAATCCTTCAAAGGCAAACAAGAATAAACATCCCAATACAGAGTTGTCGATAGACCCCTTTCGAACGCACTCAATAAGACTGGCAGCAAACATTTATTCAAACGCTTCCATTGTTTTGTCAAAACAAATGCAAAGCGACTCCAACGGAATAGAAGAATTTAATGACTTGCCGAATTCAAGTCTATTCTAAATATTTGATGAAGTATTTGTTTGAAACCAAAATATTTATTTTTCTTCATTTTTAATGGAGTGTAAATTGCATCCGCATGTTTACCATACAATTTAAATAATTGCTTTGTTTCTGTGGTCGCTGGTTTTTATTTGTAGAGTGACATCACCTGTGAGTGGCTTTTGTTTATTTTCTGATGGTTGGGTTCATTATTATTTTGATTGATTTCTAGGTTGATTTTAAAGAATGATTGGCACAGGGCCACTGTGCCAATCATTCTTTAAAATCAATTTAAAATCAAAATGAAAAAAAAAAAAACTTTTTCAGACTTCAGGTTGCAGGTCAAACATAAAAATTGAATAGAAAGTATTAGAAAATATTGCTGTCACATACTATGTGCCTGATATATTATATTATGCAAACCGAACGAGTGAAGAAAGTTATATAAATTGTTTATAATTCGAATACCAGTAGCAAAATATATAACAGGAAATGTTGAACAAGCTCAAAACCGCAATAATTTACGATAAGAACGTCAAAAACAAATTAAGAAGATTAATTAAAACATAATAGGTACTCATAACATTAATTCAGATGTCGAGTAATGGTCGTCTCACCCTAAATTTAGTGAAAGCTGTAAAGACGAAAGTATACATGTAATTTAATCTGATAGAAATAAAAAAATTAAGTCATTATGTATCTTAAATTGGAAAGAGAACGGATTTTGCCGTTACTAGTGATTTAGCAAGACTGAAATTGGTTTTGACAATTTAAATGGACAATCTAGAACATTTTATTGTTTGATTATGCAGAAATGATTAATAATATGCAAATTAAGAATAGAAAAACAAGACAAAACCAGGTCAGTATTAATGTGGTTTTTCTATGCATTTGTCTATTTAAACTAATCTAGCTAGACAAAGCACTGGTATTAGCAAAATGTCGCGATTAAACTGGACTTGATCTGAAATCGCCAACATTAACATGTTTCAGTTAATACAAAAAACTTTCAATTTAAAATGCTTCGTTTCATTAAGAACAAACCAAAAGTATTCACACACTTTACTCAGAATTAACACATAATTGTAATACCCAACTCATTTGCTTTACAAATTTTATAACTAGCCACCACTTCACAAAAACTCATACATTTATTAATTTAATCAACTCCACAAACTTTATGACTCGAATAAAAAACAATAAAGTCGACCTCACTTTGATATTTATTTTATTCGAACGCGGATTTTATGCGAAATACCATGAATCACGAATCACTGAAAAACGTACTGAATTATTCGTTTCATAATCCAGCTGGAAGTCTTCAAAGGGATGTCGAATGAAACAAACAAGTGAGTCGTCTGTCATAGAGCTTTATTTTTTACTTATTTTTTTTAATATTTTTTATCAATTTGCAGTCTGCGCGTTTTTTCATTTTTATTGCAGAGTTTTTGAAAAGTTAAATGCTGTGATGGAATCTGTACATGGAAGTGGTACGGATAATGTAATAAAACCCTGGGTCACTAACCATTCGTAAAAATTACGACACGTACGTTGCGCATTTCGTGTTTTGGTAAGATCCCGACCTCCGTCACCCCACCCGTTTCTAATACCTTCCTGATTCGCCTCATTAGTGATCTTCAGTCATGCTTTTCAGATCGCGATATATTGTATGAACATCGTCAAATTTCAGACTAACTTTGCAACGAAATTTGAGGCAAATCATTGCGGAGGTCTTCAAAATATCAATAAAAGTTTTAGCCGAAACGTTCTAAAACGCCTCAAAAGTCGCAAAACTTACAGCTGCAAAAAAAAGTCGTATGACTTGCACTTCTGCAAGGGCTGCAAAAAAGAGATTTGCAGGGAGCATATTGTTTGTATGTACAATCATTTTTCAATGTAGGTTATTTCTAAAACAGATATGTTATTGGATAAAGAGAAAACTAAGACTGCTAATTAATGTCGTTTTGTGTCATAAATGAAGTTGATTAAACAAACATTGATCTTTTAATCCATCGTAAAATTTACGAATAACGTTACTCGAAATTATGGTTAGTGAGCTAGGGTTAATACAATATGGGGTTTGAAGAAAGCATGAAACGCGAATTATGGAAATAGTTGCATGTTAAATGTAAGTTTAAGATCTATAAGAACAAAAAGTTAACAGGCCAACAATCAGTGAGGTTACTGAGTCCTTCAAGATGAAAACAAATTATAAATATTCCCAATTAAGTCCTAAAAAACATAAGAATGCAAAGTGCATAAAATTCAATACTTTGGATTAATTGATTTCAACCGAAGCAATTACAATAAGTTAGAAATTATTATATATAATTATATGTTTTTAGGGTTCATGTACCTATGTTTGTGAGTTTCTTTATTCCACCATAACTTCTAAATGGCTTAACCGATATCAATGTATGTGGTATCGTTACTCGTAGAAGCGTTGCGTTATCCCGGGCAACATAGGTTGGTAAAAATTAAAAAAAAATATGATGAGGAGCCATGGTTCATGAAAATAAACGTTTTTTTTTTCAATGACCCCTGAAAACATAACACTCCTTTTTTGGGCAGTCATGTAAAAAAGGGGTTTTTGTAATAGCAATTCAAGAAAAGCGTCACAGCACCGTTAAAGCTTTGAAGTAAAGTTTCCGGCTGACAAGAGCAATTTGAAAAAAATCCAATTCATTTTCTGCTCGAATTATCTGCATAATAATCCAAAAAATATTCAAGCATCATAAATATCTATAACATAATATCAGTTTTTATCTTCAAGCATCAAACATCTCTTATCCACAATTACTGCCCAGATGGAAACATAGTAAATTACCATTGGAATCACTTCTACGTCAACCATTTCCTTGATTATTTCATCAGATAGTTTTAATTCCGTGAATTTATTGTACAGATGAACAGTTCCGATGATTTGTAAATAAGCGAGAATAAACTATTACCCGGCTTTACATTTATAGTGAACATAACAGTGTTTCTTTGATGTCACTTTTTTCATTGCAATAAATTTTTCAACGAAACATAAAGAGAGCTCCACGCGTTATTAGACATGGTAATCGTTTTGAGACACACGGTCTGTAAAGTTTGCAATATGGGACTAATTCTTATATTATATTTTGCTGTTTTAATAACTTTCTAGCAGGAAAAAAAAGGAAAGGACCTGTAATCTTTGACAAATTAGTCATTCCGTTTAGCTCCGATGTTAAAGATCTTGGTCTGCATGTCGACATTTGTCTTGACTGGCAAAAGCAGGTGACGACTGTTAGTAAGAAAGTCACCGGAACGTTGCGGTCGCTCTATCGGTTGAGAAATCTTCTCCCATCACACATAAAGGCAATGCTTGTACAGTCCTTAATCTTTCCCATAATCGACTATGGTGATGTGTGTTACTATGACCTGAATGCAGATCTCCTCAATAAACTTGACCGACTTCTCAATAATTGCATTCGATTCGTTTTCAATCTTCGTAAGTATGACCATGTATCCGCACACCGTGTGCTTCTAAAATGGTTACCCATTCGTCAGCGCAGAGAGGTGAGGGCTCTGTCTATGTTGTTCTCTATTCTCAACAAACCCACTTCTCCTTCTTACCTGACTTCCCATATTCAATACTTGTGCTCTGCCCATAGTAAAAATCTTCGTTCCACCAACAATCGTCTTCTTCGATGTCCTTCTCACCGCTCTGGTTTCATTCGCTCTTCTTTCTTTGTCCAGGCTGTCTTTCTTTGGAATGCGCTTCCTCTGAACATCAGAACGGTGACCTGTCGATTGTCTTTTAAACTGAAGGCACGTGAACATATACGTAACAAGTTGGCAGAAACATCCCAGCGCTGATGTTTTGCTGGATTCGTTTTCTCCTCTACTGATCGATATTTCCCCACTACCGATCGTTATTTCTCCTGACAAAGTTTATTCTGTTTATATGTATGTATCTACGTATGTATTCTTGTATTGTAAAGTTATTTTCGTGTTATCTATCCCTTAAGTTGCACCTGCCATGTGTCTTCTCTGCATCACCCTAAGGTTGACTGGTAGAAAATGCCTCAGGCATTAAGTCCGCCTTTGTACGGTATTATTTTTTTATACTTGTGCATAAAGTTTTAATAAATAAATAAATAAATAAAAGCAAATATATTATTCATTTATTAAAACTTTATGCAAAATAAAAAATAAAACCGTACAAAGGCGGACTTAATGCCTGAGACATTTGTACCAGTCAACCTTAGGGTGATGCAGAGAAGAAACATGGCCGGTGCAACATAAGGGATAGATAACACGAAAATAAAAATACAATACAAGAATAAATACAAATATATATATATACATACATATAAACAGAATAAATTAGTCAGGAGAAATAACGATCAGTAGAGGAACGAAGCCAGCAAATCAGCGCTGAGTTTCTGCCAACTTCTTACGTATATGTTCACGTGCCTTGACTTTAAAAGACTACCGACTGGTTGGTGTCCTGATGTTCTGAGGGAGCCCATTCTAAAGATAGACTGGATAAAGAATTAAACCAGAGTGGTGAGAAGGAGATCGAAGAAGGCAATTGTTGGTGGAGCGAAGATTTTCACTATGGGCAGAGTACAAGTATTGATTATTTCATAAATTGATAAACATAATATTTACGTGAAGAAAACTATATAATTAATGTATGAATATCTAAAATTATTACAGTTGAAGTAAACAGTGATGTATCAAAAAATCAACGCTTAGCAATTTTAGGATCAACCTAAACAAGCCTGTAAACATTTTCATATCGTTGTAGAATAAAAAGATGACGTCCGTCATAAATTATAACAAAATACAGCATGAACATGAAAAGACAACAACTGTCATAATAATTTTAGTACAACAAAAAGTGAACTAGGAACATAACAGTAAAAACAATACCCTTCCAAGAAGTTAGACCATAAATTCAAGTCCAGTTAGACAAACATTTCGCTTAACAAAACACACAAAACATAAACTTCACACAGACAACAATTTGTCATGAAATTCACGATGTATTTGAAGTCAGTTCGCTCTCCAACGCATCCGTAAGTCTCTATGGCTTCACACGTCGCCTCTTCAAGTATAAATCTGCCTTTACAACTGCATAAATTTGTCGATGGAGAGATTTTCGTATCCGGTCCGACTTTATGCGCCCCACATCCTGTTAGCTGTGTAACAACGATTTTCTAGGAAACTTCGGCATCGATAAATAAAAGAGAACTCTATTTCGTTCGTAAAAAGTCAATACTATCAATTGAAGTTTCACGATTCGAATGATCGATATTGGAGTTGCTTTCGAATGTATCGGATGCCTTTGAGGATTGATGCTCTGTGTTTGATGGGCTGAATTTGCATTTGTGTATCTGTTCGAAATGAGTTTTGTGGTTAAGCTATCAAATATGCTGGTATTGAGTATTAATGAGACCGTTTGTGGGATGCATACCTACAAGACTAGTAGCACTCTGTTTGTATCAGTTTAATATGTGTATCATATTTTCTTCGATTGAATCGAACCTTTACAACAATATCTTAATAAAGATACATTGAGGATATGAATATAATTATTCCAAGGTACATTTAATGTATCATCAATTCATCATGCATCAATGCATCTTATTTTGTATAGAGATGAATGAAGTTATCATAACTTAATTTCTACCGCCAATTGATTACTTTGTTAGTTTTTTCAGTAACTTTAAAAGCAAGAAATCATTCCACGTCAGTTGTAATATTATTCTTAAATTTTCTTTCTGTTCCTACAATTTAAACATCATATATCTATTTACGTATCCCCCAGAATTAATCAAAGCCAATAACTCTATAAACCTCACACACCATACATCAAACAAGACATCTTATTTTGACACATCATTCAAAGAAACTCCCAAGTCATTATCGCGCAGAACCGAACTTTGCTTGCAGTCGCTAATCGCATTAGTCTTGACAGTGATCGGTTTGACATGGAGGATAGAACAGAGGTGGAAACTAATCCTATTATAGTTAGAACAGATGGTAATGTGCGTGGAGAACATGGATGAGGGTAAGTAGGGTAGGAAACGTAATAATAATTGCAGAGCATATTGGTTTTGAAAAAACAGGATACCCTGTTAAACCCCGCGTGACACCGATTGGGAGTCAAACAATAGAAAATCAATTGTGTCTCATTAGCTGTCCTTGATCATTTAATAGAAATAAAAATTGGAGAAAGACATTAGAAACGTAAGATGTCTTTAATAGACGTATTAGGTAGTATAGCCAGAGAACTAGTTTTCGGGTCTAAAGGAATGAAATATATTGCAACACATTTTATATAAGGTCAGGGTATTAGCCTGAGCCGAACGTTGAAAATCTAACATTGCACTTTTATTAGGCAATACATTAGATGTCGCGTAATGTTACTGAAAACGGAGCATTACTATACTGTTTTATCTGTTTCAGTCATTCTAACCAGTTTGATTTTCCTTTTCATTTTATTTGACCTTAAATTCAGCTACGTCATAGGCACACTTTCTTAATAACCTGTAAATAAAACATCAGCCTTACCGCCTCCAAATTTTCTCGTTCTTCACCTTGACGTCATAGTCATTTTTTGATTAACGATCCGTCTCGGGTCAAATCTCCATTGTGCCCCTTTGAAATTCCGACACTCATTTATCAAGCTTACTGTTCGTTCTGAAAATGAATGCGCTGGTACAATTTATAGACTCTTGATGTGGAACATGACTTTCATATTAATATTTGTCGATATATCAATCACCTTGGCGCAATATAAAATTTTATAATGCTAGTATTTGACTAAGACTTGGCCAACAATTTCAGTGTCTATTTGTCTTTCGTGTGCAAGCATGATTATCAAAGCTTTGTCAATTTATTGCATAGAATCTAAATTTGTTAAATACCCAGAAGTTAATAAAACAAAACGTGTAGTACGCACCAAAACTAATACAATATAGAAAGTGATAAGAAAAATAAAAATGTCATACAAATTCCTTTTGTAATACCTGATAATGTTTGTCATTCACTATCTTACTCACATATAATTAAGGCAATTGAGGCCTTTAATGTGGCTATTGAGGTAAATATAGTTGTTTTCATGTTCTTCTTCTTCTTCTTCTTCTTCTTCACTCATGCGCTTGACTCAAGGACTTTTGAACTTAGTTCTTAATTTATCCAGATGTATTAAATTGACAGCAATGACCATTCATTTGTTTTGGGGGTGTTAACAAAGTGTTAAGAAGTCTAAAGTGGCCTTGTTCGTTCACGGTTTAGTGCATTTCTAGTTTAATGTTATATGACTACTATTTGAACTTTACAAGATTTAGTGACCTCAGATTTTTGTCAGGTGATTTCGGTGTATAATTATGTTCTGCCTTGATATTTTGTTTTGATGAAGAGCTTGTTCAACTGCCTCCCAAAAAGTTGCAGTTACAATATTATCTGACAGCAATTTTTACACTTTTTCTATCCCATTTCCTAAATCATATTGTATTTTGTGTATTCCTATGTGAAGATAATGAAGGACCAGCAAGAAATGCTTAATCCAAACCAATAGTTCATGCAATACAAAGTTAAGTTACAAGATATATCGGCATATTTCCCATCCGATAATCGCTTCTCCCCCAGCCATGAGTCGATAACTTAAAGCTACCTTGAATGGTGTGCGGCGTCGAGCGAAATTTACGCGAACACTGATTTTGACGTATCGCCTTATGGGGTGGTTTTCATGAAAAATGATTTACGGCGCCAGGGAGAACTCTATTTTTGATTTTTGAAAGAGATCTAAATGCCTTAGCAATTATCACTGAGATTACTTTCTTTAGTTCTATAAAATAACTATTAATTTGTTTTTGGCTTTCAAATAGTTTAGATGATTTAAAAGAAACTGAAATCAGATTTATTTATTACAGATTTCTAATGCATGTGGGGTCATTTAGATTTTTTTTTTAAATTTTATTTTTTGCGTTCTCAGAAAGTTTTAATGATGGTCTGGCATTTTAAGTACTTTATGCGGCCTACCTAAAGGAAAGAACCACACAGATTGAGTGGACCTGTCCAGTCAGTGCACGCATTTGTCAGTAATCGTGCAGCTCAACTTAGAACTTAAGGAGCTCAATGATGCGACGAACAATACAAAAGAAAGAACATTTGGGTAGGCCGCATAAATTACTCAAACTGCCAGACCATGATTTATTCTAAATGAGAAAAAAAAAACAACAATGAACCGCATAGTCTTATTTTTTAATATGACTTTGAAGTGATTCCAATATCCTATTAACAGAATAAACAATTTAAAATAAAATATATTATATTATAGCAATTTTACTAACTAAAATGATTGATGTTGATTTTTAAATCAACTATTGCATTCAAATCAACATTTTCACCTATAAATCAGTATATTTTCAATCTCCCACAATTCCCTCCAATACCTGCGACAATAATTGCTTCCACAGTCTTGGCGTGTTTGCAAACCACACATCTAAACGTCCATCCGACTTCGAACTAAAGTCTATCAGAACATGCGTCCATTCATTACCAGTCGACTCCCAAGGCACGAGAAACATCGAAGGCAGGTCAGGCCTGAATTAATCAACTCACGCTTACTCGGTGTCACTTGACAACCGCCTGTCCAGATCAACCGCTCGACCACATAGTTGTAACAAACCTTAAGGAAGATGAAATAAGAGTGGATTTAGATTGGGTTTGGAGTCAGGAGCTGGTTGTACTCAATGTGTACTGTCACGGAAATGTTAGGTAGCATGTTAGTAAACAATTGCATGAGACAGTTCCGCTTGATGGATATGGTGTACGTATGTGGAAATTTGTTTTATAGTTTTAATGAAGTATCTGGATGAGTAAGGCTTCATCATTTTCTCAAGTTAACATAAAAATTAAGTGCACAAAAACCAAATCAAATCATTTGCAAACATAGGAAATATGAGAAGAAAACAGGCGAAGAATATATTGGAATACTACATTACCCATTATAATATAATTATGTTTATACAATTTAACAGTTTTGATTCTTTGTCATTGTCATACATAAATTAAAAACAGTACTAAATGAAGCTTTGAAGTAAATTAATCATGATCAATTCCAATTAAACATACAACAAAAATATAATAACCACCATAGCCATTAAAGTAATCAACCCGCAATGACAACGCTAAAACTCACCCCCGAAGTGTTCGCATTACGGGCCCGTCTCAAAATAAACCAAACAGTATTAATCAAACTTCCCCCTCCCCCACTCCTAGCGCGTACACGATAATGATATATGCGATATTTGATGATAAACAATCAGGGTCATTTATTATCTGTCCGTTATTTGACAGGCGGTAGGCAGATGTCATTTGTCATTTTCCACGATCCGTAGGTCCCTTCGTTACGCCGCCGCCGCCTCCGACAGTGGTTAGCTACCAACAGATTCAGTTCAACACCGTCAAGTGAAAATGTTATCTAAAACAACAGCGATAGAGTCCGATTTAGACTGGGAAAAAAATCAATCTTGATTGTTTTCAGCATGAACGATTATGATAGATGAAAGAGTTAGCGCACATACAAAGCCGATGAAATTGTATCGACTGTTGAACTTTAGCCTCATGTGGATAAGGTTGATTTTTCTAAAAACAATCAACGAGTAGTCCCTGCTTCAGAGAAACGTGTTATTGAAGATGAAACAGTAATGGATGGGGATACGGAATGCGTGAACGCTGTCGGAGATGTATTGTTATCTGCCTTGTTTATCGCTATACGAAGATCGTTTCTTTAAATAATTACCTTTTAAAAAGTATATCCCGTCCGTGCTACTGGTAATATATTCATTATATCTGACATCTTACAAAGCGCCATTGAAATAAATAAAAATATTTTATAGCCGAACAGAGATCTCGATAGGCTCGTTTCTTTAAGAAGACATATTTGGAATTTTGACTGAATCATTAACGTCTGAATCATTAAAGATCGTTTTAATTTGTTGTCGAAAACATTCTGAGGTTTTATGGCTTGCTTCTCGACCCACGCTTGCGGTAAACATTCTCGCGTAAATACCAATTAAGATTTTAAATATAGTGTTAAAGGTGTTTTGACAAGACTTGTGAGATTCAGTGGCCAATAACTCAGACAGTTTCGTAATGCGAAATGCTTGTTGAACATTTTTAAAGGCAAATGTATGTGAATAAATTTAGGGTCGTTCCCACGGGATGTCGCGTCGTCTGCGGATGTGTCTAGTAAATCAAATGTTTAATTTCCACAGTGAAACAACGAGCATTGTGCGGTTCACCCCTTTTTAAAAGGATGTTCGTTCGTTCATGTGTTTAGTCTTTCCGTTTTATATATTGCGGCGAAAATTTTTATTACCCTTGCTTAACCAAAATTTATCGTCCAACTTTTTGAATATGTAAGTAGATACTTTTTGGTTTTTATTGTAAGTGATTTATTCTAAAGACGTCTGTCTACCTACCCGTGCCAGTGGCTCTGTCTGTGTTTTATTATTGTCTAATACCCATAATAAACGCATTATAAAATTATTGCACATGCCAATATTTACAAACCTTTAATTTATTTACAACGCCATCAAAGCAGACACCCAAATCAAATCTATTATTTGCATTACTAAAAAATCTATTATGTGAAGCGGCAATTTTAGCCCTTAATTCCCAAAACGGGTGCGCTCTTTTAAAATATTCAATAGAATGTACTGTGGATGCTGCTTCGCTGTCAAACGCATTACTTACTTCATTACTCTCACCTTGACGTGCCTGTTAATCTTTCATTGTGTTTGGATAAAAAGAAGCTTAAACGTGTTTTGTATTGAATTTTTTTTTAAATCTTTCCTTTTAATGGTTTTATGTAAGCTGCGCGTTTGTATTGATGGGGAAGACGTTTCTTTTGTTACGCTTAACTTTGTAATAAGTTAGTGGTAGATAATGACATCAATCAATCAAATTTCAAAGCGATTAACTAATCGCTTTGAAAGCTGATGAGAGATTGTTTGATACAGTGATAGGGCTCGATAACAATACGAACAAAAAATAGTTATAATAGTAAGCTTGTTACAACTTCTACAATTATATTGATAGCTATATATTAATAAAAAACATACATACTTAATAAATAAATAAAACATATAGATATAAAGTAAAGGTCTCAACAATCTAGACATATGCAAAGCCAACAATACAGACTATGTAAGGCAACCAAAACAAAAACCCAAGATATGGAAAGTAAAGTACACAAAAACAACAGTCTTGCTCATCTCCTAGCATCAGAAGTAGGTAATCTAGTTCCTTCCACAAATGTAGCGAAGGTCTCGAAACGCGCAGGCAATTTTTCGAAAGCACCTGACAGTGTCGATCCATCGTACAGAGGCTGTATAAAAACGTCAGACAGTGCCGACACTGACTATGATCAAGTATCTCTGTTTACTACTAGGGTTAGCCGAAGAGTTTTATTTATATTAATGTAATATCTATAAAGTATAGTCGGTCGAATAAAGAGAATCTGCTAGGAAAGATGACGAGTGTATGGGTGATGTCTAGAAAGTTAATATTATAATTAATTCGATCGTGTTAATATTTGGGTATCTATAATACTCATTATAATTATTATAATGAATAATCTAACTGTAAACATAACTATAAATTAAAACTTTTAACTAGCCAAAGTAATTTTGCAAAACGATAAATTATTCAAAATCATTAACATTATCTATAAAAACAAAACTTTACGACTGAATATTAACAAAATTTCAATATCCAAATGATAAATGCATCAAATAAATTATAATGAAATTTAAATAATGTCTCTTGATTCTTTAATAGGATGGAAACGTGTAATTAATTAACAGTGTCGCTAACAAATTTTGTCTCCAGTCGACAGTTGGACAAAAACGGGGCATAATTTATGTGTGTAGCAGCCCTGTTCCACCGCTCGCCCCTCCCCCTCTCCCCTCGCCGGCAGGTTGAAAGAGTCACGGCGCGTGATTGATGACGGGCCCTCCACGCCCACGCGCCCTAACAACCGCCTAGAACTGACAAACTATTGCATTGTTGGCCGCAGGAAATCATATGGCGATTGGCTTCGAATTTATTGCCTTGTTGGTACCATGCGTTTAGTTACGACCGCTGAACGTGAGGGACGGCCAGATCATAATCTCGATTAACACGATGATTACTCGTATTTTAAAATAAACATTAATTATATAAATGATATATCGAACTTGGTCAACTTCGAAAGTTCTCAGTTACATCGAGTAAGATTTAGTAGACATGGTGATCAAATCTGGTCTAATGCTTCTAAATTCTACACCGACACCCTAATAGAAAACAGTGTGATGACGAGCATGTTTTGTGTCAAATCATCGCATAATGAAAAATATGAATCAGTCGAGGGTCCCGACCGCATTAATCTCAGCTTGTCCACATGAAATTCGTTTCTAGACATTTAAATACAAAGGTCGATAGAGTGATAAATTATGAATGAAATAACAATTCAGATTTCAATAGCATCAGTTCGTGTTTGGAGTTGAACAACAAAAAGCGCTTGTGTGTACAACAATAGAACTATAAATATGGGTTTCTGTTGCGTTGTGCTTTAAGTTCAGTTCGCCTTCCGCTCGATACGGCTCAACAACGTTTTTATCTTCATTGTTATCGAGAAATATATTAATTGCCATTGCTGTTTAAGGCGGAACAACCCTGAGTGAAATTTCAGCGAGAGCAATAATTTATGCATTTGAAGCGTACTCAGGCACGCCGCCAGGCCGCAATAGACCGCTCCGCGTTATATCTTTAAATGCATCTGACACAGTTAATCCATATAAAGTTATTATTGCCTCGCCTTTCAACCGACTTAATTGGCCGCTACCGGCTAGTGTAAACTCATGTGTTAACGATAAAGTAACTGAATAAATTGTGGTTTTAAATACTGTTCACGTTCGTTGCTCACGAATGCGAATTGCACGCCCGCTTGTTTTTATTGCCCTCGTGTTTACCTAAACGATTTTTCCTTCGCAACGCTCGTAAATATGGAATACAAAGGACTCACGTTCTTTATGCGATCTTGATAATATTGTTCTCGGTTCCTCGAGTTGAAATTTTAATTTGTCAGAAAATTTTAAGCCAAGTTTAATCTTCTTACGTCGGGGTGCCGTCCGATGTCCCGAATTAGCCCGCCGAGGCGTGTAGGCCATAGATTAAGTCGGATCTCGCGGCGAGACCGTTGCCAATGTCTCAATAAGCCGCTCTACATTTTTACGGCCCCTATATCCGTTTCGCTGCGTAAATACACTTAATGACCGACATTTCGTGAACGCTTTTATTGTGAAGTTTTTATTATCGTGAAAATCATTTGTTTAGTCTACGTACGGTTATTGCGAGGCAGCTCAGTGCGTTTCGGGGTTTATTAGGGTTACTTTATTACCCTTTTATACTCCGTCTTTAATACAGAAACATAGCCTGCGAGCTTTAAACCGTCTGAGCGGCGGATGGTGATAATTAAATTTGATTTTGATCTGCGAATATGATTACATGTTCCGTTATTACGTTACACTCTCAAAAGCCTTTTTTTACTCCCAAAAAGAGTTACGACCGAATCATGAATGTTGATCGCTGATTATTTCCTTAATGGTTTTCGATTAGAATTTTTTATCGGTTGCGTAGTTAGAAACATCTAACAAGCGATATCGCCGATCTAAACGCGTGAAACTAAATCTGTGTAATTTAAACCCATGGAATTTCCGTCCAATACACGAATTAATGTATTCGAGCAAAAAGTCAACACCGTAATCTTGCCGGCCATAAAGCAGTGTCGGAGCACTATAATAATTTAGAAACAGTCTATTAAGTGAATCTTTATGATAATGTTGGAACAGAAGTCGCGGCCGCGAACGGGCTGCCTGTTATTTTGATACATTATCATATTTAAACAATTCAGATGATAATAGACACGTCGGGCGAAACCCTTTGGTAATATAAATGGTTGTATTATTATTTATTTATGGGTTTCCTTCCTCTGGGCCGGGGGCGATGTGGCATATTTCATTGAGCGAAAAAATGCTTCGGAGTCGTGAGTTTATACTGGCTGGGATCCGGTTTGAGTATCTGAAACGACTGACTATAAGCTTGTTGCCGCAATAATAAATATTTATGCGACATTCGGCGGTAGCGTGTTTTGTTCTGTTACGAGCCGATTCGCTTTCTGAAAGATCAATAGCGCTCTTTATTGTACGCGGTGAATTATCGTCATCGACCGTTCTTTTAGCTTCGACTATAAATTCTTTGGCCGCATTCGATATCTTATTATCGCCTCTTCCATCTTCACCGTCTTTACGATTGGCGTTTTGTTTCACTTCAATAGCGTTAAGTCCATGTTTTACGATTGTTACTTCTTAATAGTTCGTGTCTTTTATCTGTTTTTCATTACAAAACTGGTAGAGATGATTCGGATAATCTTCGTCTTGGAAGTTATTATGTATCGATTTGCATAATTGTTTTTCGATTGTGGTGTTTTTTGATATTTTATTTAATTGGCTTTTATTTGACGGTGTCCATTCAATATTTTTCTTGTATTTGTTGTTATTTGACAATAACGAATCCTACTTTTATAACTAGCGACCCGCCCCCTGCTTTGCACGAGCGCCACATATCGGGTCCAGAACTATCCTATATTTCAAGCTGGAATCAACCATACACATTCACAAAATTTAATTGAAATAATCGGTTGGGTGTTTTCAGATATTAGCGTGTACGAATATATAATGAAACGTGATTTCTATATATTAAGATATTAATACAATCATCCTCAAACATCAGACTATCCTCATTAAAATCACAATAAGTATTAGAAAAACCCACACCAAACTCCACACATAGAAACAAAACAATTAGATTTGCATACAACTCCCAACAATTATTCGCAATAAAAGTATCATCAGCTTTGTAAACGTCCAGACTATCATTCTCATGTGGACTAGCGCGCACTGTAATTTTTTCAAGTAATCTCATTATTACGTACTACACGGTGATTAACCAGTTGATTTATGGCATATGCAATTTGCATCGTACTCGATGCTATGGCTTTTTGCTCCGAAGCCGATGATTATCGTTCGTATCGTGTCGGTCTTAATGATAGTTATTTCATGACCCGCCAAGCTCGCTCGGGGACGTTTCATTAAAACCCTGTACATATTATTTCGACGAATGTGTCTGATTATGTTAATGCCTTCCTTTGGTATCTTGTAATGGATTGTTTGGATTTTGTGTAATTACGTATGACGCTTTATTTATTGTGTTTAGCTAGTAGCTTTCTTCTTACTTTTCTTTTGCACTGTTTCTCTATCAACAAGTGTGTAATGCATGGGAGCACGTGACAGTAACGTGTTTGCGAAAGATGTACTTAATGATAAAATAGTGTAGGTACTAGCCGTTAGTATTACATGCAAACACGCCAGATATGACAGCCCGTTTCCTTGCCGACATCCAACTTGCAATGGATATAATGCACTTACGTTTTTCCTATTAATCATTTAAGACAGAGACGCGACAAGGCATTAGTGGGCAAAATGCTCATGTTAAATTGCTAATGTCATAAAATAGCATTAATTGGTAATAACGTGATAAAATTAAGACGATGATAACTTCCTTGCATTGTTTGTTCTATTTCCTTGTGATGTGTTGCATAACACGCGTTACGAGAAGTGTGATAAATAAGGCTCCTACATAAATACGTAACTCATATCTACTCAAATCAAATAGTGTTGAACAAATGTGTTGGCTTTATTGTAGCTAACATAACTTAAATATGTACTTTAAGACGCTGACAACACCTAAACCGCGGTTACTCTCAGATTGCATAGAAAATAAAGAGACGCGCGATGACACAACGCTTGTAATTTATTGCAAAATATGAAGCAATTCTCAATTCTCAAAGCATTGTTAAGCGTAGCTCAATAAAGGCCCAAATTACTAAGTTTAGGAATTATTTAATGAGTCTGTTGTCAAAGGATTCTGTTAAGACGCTGACAACACCTAAACCGCGGTCACTGTCAAATTCCATAGAAAAGAAAGAGAAGCGAGATGACACAACGCTTGTAATTTATTGCAAAATATGAAGTAATTATCTATTTACTCAAAACTGAGTTGAGTAATCGAAAATAAAAAACAACCAAGTTCTGCATTCAAATAAGACGTTCTTGTTATTAATTAAATACGTAACGTATGTCGATATTTAATGCAGATATTTTGGATTAGAACTCAAGGTAAGAGGTTAGTTTAACGTTAGTTTGTATCGAGATTTTTTTTCAAAACGTGTTTTGGTAACAACCAAGTTCTGGGAAATATGTTCAAAATTAACATATATTTTTCCGCTACCAAAAACTATACAGATTTGGCAATTTTTTTTCTTAAGAGAAGCCTATTTTGGTCAATGGGGTCTTGTCAGCGCCTTAACGGGGAGAAGGATGAGCAGCAGCAGTCAGTAGAAATATACACTACTGCTATCATAACAATCTACTACGGTCAAATGTTCATTGTTCTCTACGACTGTCAGTTGCAGTGATCTAGAAGATCAACTCTCATTATGACACGATCGCGATCGTCGGTAAATTGCACGTCTTCGACCCAAGCTGGTCCAATATTTCAGCAGTCCCAGCTATAATTCCACAAACATAATTTTCACCCATTGTCTTGCAACGTGTTACAGAACACGTGTTAGCCAAGAGCGTGACAAATTCAGTGCGTGCACATAGATAATATCGTACATAAAACAAAATGGCGCGACGCTAAATTTATGAATCGGCCGGAGTTGCCTTCCACACAAAAGTTGTTTATTACAAGCTAGGGTTGCTAGTTTTTATTTATTTGTGTTTTTAGTTAAAGGGAATTTGATGAGGAATAGTATTTATCATGTTCTATGATGTGGTAATTTTGAGCAGTTTCTTATCTGAGAGTTTAGCAGCTCAACATGACTGAGAATGAAGAATGAGTTTGTCAACAAGACTGATGTAGTCATCAATCAGTCTTGTTGAAAAACTCATTTGGTGCCTCCAATTAAGTTTTTCAGACTGGAAAATCCTATAAACTTACGGTACCTTCGTGATAATATTATTATGGTTTTTATTGTGACATGTAACTCGATAAGTTATAAGCTATAAGTTTATTGGTACACCACAACACAACAGGCATCATAATTTACTTTATATCATTAGAGCAACCTTAATGGCGTTATGAATTATGTGGAAAAAAGTACCCCGTAGCGACCGCGGCCCATTTAATCGCTATTATTTATATCGTTTACCGATACCATCGATTTAAATCGACTAAAAGCAACATCGATATAAAATCTTCATCGTTCCTATGAGATGATTAATTGATATTTCTGTTAATTTAATTCGTGATCTTTAAAAAATTTGAATGTGTTATCGTGACTAGTTGTAACGATTTTTATCGATTGATATTCGAGTTATATCGATGTGGGATCAATCAATCATTAGTAAATATTATTAATGGTAATTGTCAGCTTTGTATAGCTCATCGTAAGTTTGGTGCATTCATTTCGGTGCGGACGTGATTTGTGTTTAATTTATTTATAAGACGTGTTCGGTTGTTGATTTATCAATGTATCCCACCTACGGAGTGTGGGTCGGTGTTCCTGCAGGGTGGCCAGAGGTTTAAGTTAGATGCAGTAACATATTATTATTGAGATTTAAAATATACAGCTTTTTTCAGAATAACGCAATATCGTTAGGTTAAGGGGAAAACTTTAGGCTCTTTAGATTTTTTGAAGAATCTAAAGAGCCTAACAATGAACAGATAGATACCTAAATAACTAAACCAAAAAGTCGAAACAATAGAGAGAACAATTATTCAAAATGATAATCATGAGAAAAGCAGTTTACGACCAACTATGAGGTGAGCAGAAAAACTTTTAGTATAAGCTTTTAGTATAAATCATTGAAATCTGTTGACTTTATTAATTTGAGTGTCAAAAGCTGTAATCTACAGAATCTTACTCAATGCAACAAAAAACATAACGAGTGAATACTCTTTTGCCCATATATCTGACGTCAGATTAATGAAGATAAAATATCATAATTCTGCTTACACTCCGTCGAGGTATGCTCCTGTGTAATTTCTTAATCAAATGACAGTTATCATGATAAATTATTCGACACACAATTAATGATGCACTGTAGACAAACAAATTATTTCGTGAGAGTGTCATTAGAATAAAATAACTAAAAAATTCTTACAGTTTCTAGGTTTTTAGGGTTCCGTACCTCAAAGGGAAACAACGAAACCCTTATAGGATCAGTTTTTTCCTATCTGTATATCTGTATAATACCTTTTTCTCAGAAACGGGTAAAGGTATCAAGATGAAATTAATATAAAATACTGTAAGGTTTGCGGTTTCTTAGACGGGACAAAAATTCAAGTAACTAAGTTAACGCAATATGGTCAGTTGTTTTGATTATTGGTTAAATTTAATTATAATGAAGCAGCGGGTAGCCGGGCACGGCTTTCAGACGGAACCCTCAGGGTGTGAGTCCTAGTCGCACATGTCCGGTTCTTTTTCGATGATTTTAGAGTCAATTTTGGATAGAAAAAGAAGCTTGGTAGATAAAAATATTCATAATATATCTTCCTTTCAGGCCAGAGGAAAAGTGAATTTTAAAGACCAAGAAACAAAAGAAGGAAAACTTCCCAGTCAATACTGGATACTAACGACACCCGACACTGGCAACATCCAGTGTCGGGTGTGTAATGTAAAGCAATTTGTTCCAATACAACTATGGGAACAAATTCCTATACATTACACACGAGCTTTAAAAAACATTGATTGAAGTATCATCATTCCATTACTAAGATTGGCAAGTGATTTTGATCAACTTTGTTGACACTAAACAATATAATTATAAAACGTAAACATGCCCACGCTATATTTTATCATGTGTGGGTGTCATCATTATGTTAATCTTAACAGCAATATCTTTAATATATTATCCCCTATATATTCAAATTAATATGAAAGTTTTCTAATCGCTCGTTTATTCTCATTAAGACATATTAAACAATTTGAAATAAATGAAATCAAATTATGTAGTTATTATCTTATCTTCTGGCGATAAGTCTACGTCAGATAATTATAAATCTTTAATCCAAGATTATATTATTTAGATCCGTTTGCTGCTGATTTATGCTAATAATGTCGTCATCATCGTTTGTTGGTAATCTGCTTTGGAGATGATTAAGGAAATGATTTTGATCTGGAATGTTACTATGTGGAAACAATTATACCGACCATTATAAGCGACATTTTGGTCGAAAATTAGTTATGAATGCCATCCTACTTAACCGGATTTTAGGCCTTTTTAGAGTTTCATAGACAATGAGGAACCCTTATAGGTTCGCCATGTCCGTCTGTCTGTCTGTCTGTTTGCCTGTCCCCGGGTTAGCTCAGAGACTCTTTACTAGAAAGCTGTAATTTGACATAGGTATACATATTAATAGAGAACAGTGGTGGCCCAATGGTAATAGCCCCGACTTACGAGTTGTAGGTCGTAGTTCGAACCCAGGCAGGCGCTTTACTTTGTGTAAATAATTTCATCACCACTGCTCTCGAAACGGTGAAGAAAATCATCGTGAAGTAACCGGCATGTCCTAGAACCAAAAAATCGAAGACATGTGACATAATCTACCAACCCGCACTGGGCCCGCGTGGTGGATTACGGCCCGCTCCCTCTCACAGAGAGGAGGCCTGTGTCCCAGCAGTGGGAACATTATAGGCTGATTATGTATACAATTAATCACGCCGACAAAGTGGTAAAATAAAATCTTGAAAAAAAAACAATTGTATGAAATGAAATGAAATAAAATGAAATGAAATGAAATTGTTTATTCTGTAAATAGGATATGAGAATCACTTTTACACGTCATATTAAAAAATAAGCTAGATGGAGTCGACATTTCCTATCTGACTACCCCTTAAAAAGAAATGGCGAAACAAACTCAAGGGTCAGGAGTAGTAAGTATCTACCGCCCTTACACGTGAAATAGTAATGTTTTTTTTTTTTTTCTGGTCTATATCATGGTGTGAGGTATCGTTGGATAGGCGGATATATATTGCGGATCTATGAAAACCATTTTTTGATTCAGGGATCCGTTTGTGTAATATTAAGCTTTAAAGTGCTAATTTTTGAGAGTCAAGTGCCCCCAGCTAAATGGTTGTTTTTGGATATGTGAAAAAATTCATGGCAGTAGCATATATGTAACGAAATTAAAAGGAAAATTATCACAGCTAAGTAGTCTTTACAAGTTAACGAGTAATAGTCGCCCAACTTACATTTGCAGTTGGAGAATTGACCGTGAAATATATCGATGAATGGGAGAACATGTTTTTCAACTACAATGTTATTTTTTTTTGAGATAAATTCATCCCAACTACGTAACTCTTCATTACGCGTGATCCGACACGCACTTGGCTGGTTTTTTATACTAAAGGAGCTTGTATACCTGTAAAAAATGCATCACTTTTAGTTTATAGTCGGTAATGTATTTTTACTTCTTACTAGCGTAGTTGATCACAGCACAAAAGAAATGCATAAAGGCAATATGTGGCATTCTAAGCACAGACAGTTGTAAGCCACATTCCCGAAAGCTTCAGCTACTTACCTACACTTCCCTGTCTTTACATTTACGAAGTAGCAAGCTATGTTAATGCAAATACGCACCTATTTAGCAACCCAAAGAGTTTACGACACAAAAATAAAATAATTATGCTATAGCTATTTTCTATAAAAATCTTTTAGGTATGGCACCCAAAATTTACAATAAACTACCTAAACATATCATGGAAATTAAAAATATTTTATTATATATTTATTTACATAACCAAATTACAAGATGATTATTAACATTAACTAAATTAAATTAAAACTAAGTTAAGCTTAAAAAAGGCCCTCGGGGCATTGTACCGAGGATGCTTGCGGCATTTCCTCGCTGAATTGCAATGCTGATGCGTTGCGCGAGAAAGCCGCCAGCTTTTCGGTCACCAGTTACATCAACTAGACGTTTCGCGATTTCCGCAAATAACTTATGCGCACTGGGACCCCACGGACCGAGGGTCTCGACGCCAAAGGGCACAAAGTTGTACTCTCTGCCAATTAAAAATATAGATCTATTTAAAACCAAAATACACGTTTTTAGTATTTAAATGTATTTTAATGCTAGGCCTGCTACATCTGATTTATTATATTTGGAAAAATAATTTGTTAGTTATTATTTTGAAGTTAATTATTATTGATTACTCTGAATTTAATTGTTGGTATGTATTATTTATTATTATTTAATTACGTTATTATTATTATTATTTTATTGTTTTAGAATTGTGATTTATTGAATTTAGTTGACATTATTGATAGTTTTAAATTGTATTACACTATTTGCATATCCATGTGATGGTACACACGGCTACATATTAAGCTATATATTTCCAGTTTAAGCTGATCTCTCATTGTACGGAAATCCTATGCAATGTATAGCTGTATATGTATATCTATATAAATGTATAGCTTGATATGTAGCCGTGTGTACTAAATTATGAGGAGAACTTTATTCTATGGAAAAATATCTATGTATCTCTTACCCATGTTTGCAAATAAATAAATTATTAATGATATATGATTTAGACATTCCGGGAACTTACGGCTCTTTACAATTAGCACCTGTTTTGAAAGCTGAAACGAATGCCTCGTTACTTTTGTCGTCAAAAACATTAAGCGTTGGTTATACCTTAGGGCTCCCACACAAAACTGCGAATTCGCATCGCATCGCAAAAATCTGCGAGCTCGATGTCATTTCATTATGAAAAAATTACATCGAGCTCGCAGATTTTTGCGATGCGATGCGAATTCGCAGTTTTGTGTGGGAGCCCTTACTACCATTCACAAGTTTACAACACAGTTGTCGCTTACACGCAATTACTAGAATCAAATTTGATATTGAAATGTCGGTTAGACTACCATCTACAATTGTAATGCAACTCTGTCGCTCACGTCGTATTAACTGGTGCTTACGCCAATTTGTATCACTTTGTTGTACTCAGTTAGGTATTTAGCGAGTCGCTTAATCTATAATCTAAAGGTACATTTTTGCGAAAAGTACGCCAAAGTTCCCGTCAACGGAATGTTATTTATTTTTCTAACCTGTTTGGTACTGAATTGTACAATATTAGCTTGTTATTCATGTCACAAGTTGCGACACTCAATAGTATTATAAAAGCAATCACTAATTAAGTTTGCACTTATAGTTCAATTATTTATCGAACAACAAACATCACCATGTCAGCCGAATCTGGAAATTCTCGGAATTTTGAACACCGCTCCGTGATAAAATTCCTCGTAAAGAAGGGAAATACACCGAACGGCATTTTTGAAGAGATGTCATCGGTTCTTCAGGATTCTGCGCCTTTATATACGATGGTGAAAAAATGGGCCCGCCTATTTCAACAAGGACGAGAGAGCTGTGAAAACGACCCTCGCCCGGGCCGCTCTGTCACGGTACTGACCGAAGAAAACGTTAGAAAAGTAAAAAAAAAATCGTTCTGACCGACCGAAGAAATAAATTGTGGCAGATTGCTGAAGAACTGCAGAAAGAGTTGGATAAATTTTACATGAACATTAAAATATGAGAAAAATTAGCGCGTGCTGGGTACCGAAAATGCTCGCACCAACGTCGACGTCGACTCGCAAGTTGCAAAGATTTTTTGGAGCTAGTCGGCGATAACACGGAAGACATTTGGCTACGGATAGTCACCGTTGACGAAACATGAATTCGCCAATATGATCCGGAGTCCAAACAAGAGTCCATGCAATGGATATAAAAACAAGAAAGGCCGCCGAAGAAATTCAAGGTGGATAAGTCGGCGTCCAAGCTAATGGCGACTGTTTTCTGGGATAGCGAAAGAATTTTGCTTATCGATTACCTACCCAGGGGAACCACGATCAATGGCCAATATTACGCCAATTTATTGACTCAGGTTCGCGAGGCTATTGTACAGAAACGACGTGGGAAACTGACGCGCGGAGTGCTCTTTCTGCAAGACAACGCGCCCGTTCACACCGCACATGTTGTGAAGCAAGCCCTGAAAGACACGGGGTTCTCAAAGATTGACCACCCTACATATAGTACAGATCTAGCACCTAGCGATTTTTTCCTGTTTTCCAATTTGAAAAAGGACTTACTGGGCCGGTGATTTGAAGATGACAACGAAATGAAAGCTGAGGTTGATCGTCATTTTGAAGAGAAAGATACAGAATATTTTTTGGGTGGGTTAAAGGCACGAGATGTGAGAAATGTATTTCACTTGATTATATTGAAAAATAAAAAATAGAAACACTATAATTTTCTTTCATTAAGTACCTTAAGCCGCGGACCTATCAGCCGCATAAATCATAGTTATTATTTTGAATGAATTATTTTAGGTTAAAATGGAAAGAAAAGGTCGAAAAAGAGTCTTTCTGGAAGTGGCTTTAAAAACACCGAGAAACGAAATCAAAAAAAAATTCGCTGGAGTCTTCTTTCTGAATTAAAGTAAATAATTTAGAAATAATTAAGGTAAATAATTTATTGTTTTGTATTTTTGATGTTATGGCTTTACATAACTATGCATAGAGGTAATTATACTAACGGTTTTTTTTTCAGGGTCCTGTCGAACCTAAAAGCCGTAAGATAACCAGTCATGGACATGTCAATTTAAAGGATGAAGGGATCGTCCAAGCAACACTATTTTATGATTATTGTGCACTTTTTTCTTCAGGTTCTGCGTCCTATAGACCTACTTAAATATTTTTTTAGGAGATACCTAATTAAGACTAAGTAATTATTTGATTTTAATATTGATCTCGATTAGCAGATAAGTTAGTCATGTAAACAATTGTCCTGTTGTTATGGAGTCGATTTGTTTGAAGTGCTGAGCTTTTACGATAAAATTTATCGTCTACAAGACTATTAAGTAATAATAATTCTTTTAACCCAAAGTAATAATCGTTCCTGTACCACACTTTGTGGTTGATTATTGTTTTTTTTTAAACACATACCAAAAAAACATAACCAAACAACCCCCACCATACCATATTGCATAAAAAAAAGTTTTGTCATAGTGGCTAAATAAGTATATTTTATGGTGAATGAATGAAATAGTCACTGCGCATGACACTGAATAGTACTTAGTTGTAAGTAAAAATAAATATTTTGAGAGTTTTATTATTATTGCCTTGTTTTTTTTTTGGTGGGAAATTATCAAATAACTTCTCCCGCTCTGGGCGGAGCGGGAGTGTGTCAGACTCTTACTGACTAAAACCCACGCGTGTTCCTTCCGTTGCCTGTGTTGCCAGGGGTAACCCTTTCGTACTCTCCCGCAACCCCAGCAGGTATCGGCCCTAGTGGCCCCCAACACTTGTGCTGACATCTCTTTGAAGCGCGTGGAACACAACGCGCCGTCGACACGGGCCAGGTCCTTATTGGACGGCGAGCTAAGTCCGAAAGCTCGCGCCTACGGTGGCCGACAATCCGCATGGGATTCCCGACTCCCAGAGCATCTTCGAGGCGGCTAGGGGCGTGAGGGCGCAAAGTTTGCCTCTCCCTCACCCATCCTGCCTCCCCCTTCGCGAGCAAGGAGGTGACGGCTGCCCATGCCCTCTCGCTCCTTACGATGGTCTGGACCAGGGCCGGACGCGAGAGATCTGCGCCGCCGATCGCCTCCACGAGGACATGGCGGTGCTCTGCCCAAGCCGGGCAGCCTCCACCGTATGCTCCACCGTGGCCTCCGGACGATCCACACAGTGGTGACACTCGGGCGTTTCCTTCCGCCTTATCCGACACAGGAACCTCCCAAAGCTGCCGTGTCCAGTGAGGACCTGCGTAAGGCGGAAGGTGAGGACGCCGTGGCGCCTCTCCAGTTACTCCTCAAAGAGGGCACTTATCGCCGCAATTGTGGCGTGCCCAGCACTGGGTTACGACAATCGCACTCTCCATGTCGCCATGAGACCCGCCGGGGCTCTGTCCGCTGTGCCGTAATTTCTCGCGGCAGCGGAGTTACGCCCCGTCGTTTCGCCTCCTTGCCCTAATCCTATACGTGTGCGAGGAATTATTGTTGTCCTGAAGACTGTTGTTTTGTCAAAGATACCAAGTTTTAAAAATACTTTATTTTTGCAAGTACCTTTTGTAATATTTTTATAATAATGATACCTATTTACTTCATACCTAGGTTACATTATGTTATTTCATTAAGTTACTTTCTTTACTCTTGTTATGAGGATATCAAATGTAGCTAAGTTTTCTTTACTCTTCGTTTTTTCTGTGTAGATTTAGCTTAAGCCGAATTACCTGTTAAGAAAAATAAGATCTATTGATCTAAGGCATAAAACCACATAAAACATCGTGATATCAAATAAATAAAAGTGCCAATTAATGCTATTTTATTTGGTTTCATTTTCACGATAAGACAATAAATTAAAAAGTTTTGTCCATTTTTCTGCAATTTCAAACGTTAAACTGCTTTTCTGAACAGTTTGGATTTTGTTGCTTATACCCTATCATACCTTTCATGTGTTTTTCGAGTGTATCGTTGTGTTTTGAATCTTGAGCATATTATCGACGTTTTTACTGATTTTTTATTGGTAGTCATCAGTTTTTTCGCCTTAACCGACCACATTACGTTACATCAATAAAAATCGTAATGATCAGCATTGGAATGTTACCCACATTATTAAACTAAGAAAAAAATATTAAACTTTTGCATAGATTTATAATAATGTCATAATCTACATACTATTAACATATTTTTTAATTACCACTCCAAAGATAATTTTGAATAAATCCTATCAACATTAATTAAAATTAGATATTTAAATAAAATAAAACATGTCAAACAAATATTCTATTTGCATTTGAGTAAGCATACATTAATAATGAAGAGAAACACCTCACTAATGACAATCTAATGAATCTAGTGACCTGCTAGCGGGAGCCCCGCTTGATACTTTTTGAAAACGTTTCTATCATTGAGATTACGATTATACCAATAAATCTTATCGATAAAGTCATGGAAGCGCCATCAGTATAAACAGTAAGGAAGGACCTATAAAACTTGCCATCCCTATTATTTCAATATCAGGACAGAACAAATGTCAAGAATATCAAATACACCCTACGTTCAACCCTGCCGCCGGCGGCGAGACATTAATACAAGTTGAAATATGTCCCACTAAAGACTATATAACGTAAAATTTACAATTCATAAAACAGAATGATATATGCGGTGGAGAATGGTTGTACTGAAGTTTACAGCGGGCCTTAGTTAACGCCGACTATTCCAGTGTTGATAAAGTTATTGCATTACAGAGAGTTTGTTTTGCTTTCGTTATTTTTGAATTTGAAGATGTATCATAAGATAGTGTAGGTTATGTTTGTGAAAAAGTGCTACTATATTAATAAGAATTTGCAATTTCAGGCCAATGGATGTAAGGGAAAAGATTATCAAAAAATCAAGCCCAAGCAGTAACTGAACTGTCAAGCAGTCGGTCAGTCAGAAATATGAAGACATACATAAGGCTGATGATGTGGATGACTTAAAAATGGTTAGAGAATACATTGTAATCTCTGCCTTTGATTATGAAATCATAGCGGTTCATTATATAATTTTTCTCATTGTTACATTACCAACCATTTTGAAGCTCATTTCGTGTTTTAATTAAGTGTTGGAGTATGTAAGGAGCGTAGCAGGTGGCGTTCTATAGTTTCGTGTTTTTGTGTGTAATAAGAAAGTTTCAAACATTGCATCATTACATTGCTTTACATGGTAGATGAAAGCCTTTGACGACCTTCAAAATCACTAAGAAATGCCAACAAATAAATTAAGAGAAAACACAACATTTGTACAAGACACACGTACAAACAAAAACTGACATTTAATCAACCACGCAGACACATCAAGACTAACATACAAAGTAGACAGGCACGATCTTTTAATCTAGATTGAAACGGCGACTTCTAATGAAATGCAGCGCCATCTGAAATCAAGGAAAACTAACGACACGACATGCTGTACCGCGACAGACGACATTGGAAGCGTTCTTACACCTGCATCAGATGGCTTTAGTACTGAGTGCAAACAAGTAAGTACATGAAGAAGAAATGTTGCACAGAATATTTTATTTATTGCTCTCAGATTAAAATCATAATATAGTGTAGGGTACCTACTAGAAAAATAGTTTATACCAACATGTCAGTTAACCGACTTTAAGTTGTATATACAACGGTTAATCTTGAAGAAGGGTGCTAAAGCTGAAATTATCACACTTTGGCACTTTTACTGAAGTACCTTTTGCATGAATGATTGGTATTTTGGGAACAGAGGCCTTTAAAACGCGATATAATAATTGCTTTTACCATCCCTCAGAAAGAAATAAAGCCTTTTATTTCAAGCTGAAAAACACCAAAGGTGTGGCGAGTACTTGAAACTATATTACTTGGGAATTTTATGAGGCTTTCTACACTTGATTAAACTTAAATGATTTCACAAAGATAGTTGCTCCATTATTACAGCAAAACAAGTAAATTGATTATCTACATTAGCCCTTACTTACCTTATTGGTCTGGTTGTAACAGTTATAAGTTCAACCACATAATTATTTCAACGTAATTACCGTTCCTTGTTTGGAACGTGGCGTGAAAATATGTGTATATGTATGTAATTATTTCTATGTGGCGTCGACGTGGGAACGAAAAAAACTGTATCAACTACTTGTTGTAATTGCGAAGAACATTAGAAGAGAATAGAGCCTACTAAATATTTAAACACTAGTTAAGAATTATTAAGTGCTTCATCACCAACATCGTCAATTTTTGTTGTCGTTGCTGTTAGAAATTCTGCTTGCTTCTAAAACTTCTCCCAAAAAGTGAGGTAGTGGTAAATGTGTCACCAATTTGGACAAGGGATAAAAGAAAGCATCTGGAAATATCTGAAGCTGTTTCTAATTTTATGTTTCCCTTTTTCACGTACTGCAATATATTACACAACTCTTTGGCCCAGCACCAGCAAACTTATATCTATTCATGTCTCCCATTCAACATCAACCAATGTAAAACACACTAACTCAAACTAGACATCTAAAAACCAATCATAAAGGAATTCACACATTTGCGCAATAATGTCGACACTGCTGCTGTCTGTACCGGCGGGTGGTTGCGGGGTGCGGATCACGGTACGGGGGGCGGGGCTCGGAAGTAATAAATCAGGTGGTAACGTCGACGCGGCACGCCATCACTCATACTGCTGACAACCGTTCGGTCACGTCATACAACGGTACCTGTGTAGGGTTGGTAGGTGCCGTATTTTAATGTTAGTATGAATATCTGGTGGCGGAAGCTTGAGAGTAAAGCTTTAAGTTAGGGTTAATAATACTGAACACCCGTTTTATATTTTTCTAATGCTTCTTGTCCTAAATTAGGTAACAAAAACACATGTCTTTATATGCCACGCATAAAAAGTTATTTATTATTTCGCTTACGCTTTTCTAAACGCAATAATTTGCTAAATACGCTGAGCCCAAGACAAATCCTGTGTTAACGTGAATTTGTAGCATGCATAATCAAATCACAAAACCAGTCCAGAAAAATCCATACAGAAATTCAAATAAAACAACTTCAACACCTGCCAGCCCTAACGCTACTGTAACTAGTGTGAATCATGGACTCAAAAAAGGAGTGGACTCGCCTTTGATAGGACAGCCGACGACACGACATGTCTGTATGTTCATGTTTAATTAGCTGGCTTTGGAGAAATGATACATAAACATCAGGTACTAATTGGTGAGGTAGCCATGGGATGATGGTAATAGTGTGCCGTGCATGAGTAGATATTTGACAGAGATCACACTTTTTAGTGACAAGATTTTACTGTCAATCATACGCTCTCTCGCTTGACCCAGTTCGGGTTCTCATGCTAAACTGAAAATATCCTCGACCTCGAACGTCATGGTTCACAGTGATTGGATTTTTTTAGCTGGCACCATTTTATTTACACTGGTTCTTATCGACTTGGTAAGGAAGTAGAAGTGTAAAGATTAGCCATTCAGAAAGGTTTGGAGGAGGAGGAGCTGTCTTAGCTGTGCTGAATGTGTATAAAATAATAAGATCGCTCATAGAGCTCTTCCTATGCACCGCAATCACAGTGCGTGGCAGTGGCAATGTTCGCCTGATGTTTCATCACACATACATTCGGGGGTAAACCCGTATCTATTGGCATAATTGTACGAAGTTCTACTATCTCTGTTTTACTATCTACTCATGTGGTGTACATGACCAGATAACTTTCTGAATTGATACTGTACTAGGCGAAAGAATGCGCAGTAGAAATTCTTGTTCAGCTGCTGATCTTATTTCCTTACACGGTAGATGATAGGAAGGCATACGAGATTATTTTTATTGGAATGTTCTTCGTGAAATGCTTCAGAATGAGAAAATATTGGAATTTATTTTAATCTTAGTTGACTAATGCAAACGCTGTGTTTATGGTGTTTTTGTGGAAAGAAAATTTTATTGATACTGTCCTAGCTGAAGCTAATAAAAATCATGTGAGATAGACAGAGACCCAAGTAACTTTCTTCTGCCTTTACTTCAAACAAATGTCAAGTCACAAAAATTACAATCAGCGTTTATTTTATTCAGGTCACCTCAAGTCCCTTCAAGTTAGCACTCATACAAAAACAAACATCAAAGCGAAACAACAACCAAAAATATGAACGTCCTAAAATACAATAACCCTAATTTTTGTCACGCCGTCATTCCACGTGACCAGATCACGTGACGGCGTGACAGCGTGTCACGGCAACACGTCGCGTGACACGTTAAATTATTTATCCGTCCACCGACCTACTAATTGGTCACATTAATAACTAGGGATGTACTCGTTTGTTTTTGTGGCAGTGATGATCTTATTTATTGGGCACCTATGTGGTGATATAGGATGGTGTTTTATCAGATTATATTAATGTCAATATTGGGCAAATGAAAGAAAAAAAGAACAGTGGTGGCCCAGTGGTAACGACCGCGACTTATGAGTTGTAAGTCGTAGGTTCGAACCCAGACAGGCGCTTTAGTTTGTGTAAATTATTTTATCACTACTGCTCTCAAAACGGTGAAGGAAAACATCGTGAGGAAACCGGCAAGTCCTAGAACCAAAAATTCGAAGACATGTGGCATCTACCAACACGCACTGGGCCCACGTGGTGGATTATGGCCCACTCCCTCTCACAGAGAGGAGGACTGTGTCCCAGCTGTGGGAACATTATAGGCTGATTATGTATTGGGCAAATACGTTGTGATACAGGGTGATGTTTTAGTTAATGGTAATTATTTTTTGTTTTATATCATCCACAGTTGATTTGAAGTCTACTTGTAACCTTAGCCGTTCAAAAACTGGGCTTTTATACAAGTATCATGTGAGGAAAGGTTATGTTGTTATGAGAGAGTCCAGATCAGCAAAAATGATGTAGTGACATAGTTACCAATGAGGACAACACAAGTACTGTAAGTCATCTGACTAGCCTTTACCCAACTATGTTGGGGTCGGCTTCTAATCTTACCGGATACAGCTGAATACCAGTATTTTACATGGAGCGACTGCCTATCTGACCTCCACAACCCAGTTACTAGGTAACACGATACCCCTTGGTAAGACTGGTTGTCCGACTTTCGAGCTTCTGACGACCCGTAACGACTATCAAAGATCTACAAATGACAGCCGGGACCAACGGCTTAACGTGCTTTCTGAGGCACGGAGGGGTCTTGGTATGTAAAGATGGCCACCCATCCACGGACCAACCGCGCCAAGCGTAGCTTAACCTGATCAATCGACCTGTGCGGCTGTTATTACTTAGCCACAAGCCACAATTACTGTAAGTAGCCATATTAAAATGTTTACCATAATTAAATAAATACGTACTGCACTAAATATTCAACTGAATCGCAGAATTAAAAGATTATGTTCATATTTCTACACCAATTAGGACAGTTGTTTTGGCGTGCATAATAAGAGTTGATACAAAAGTATAAATAAATATTAATTGTGGGCAATAAATTAAAATTATGATGTAGGTTTTACCTCGTTTAGTAACTAACCTTGGCTTTTAATTCGAGGTCATTACTCATAATTATTTTGAGTGTTAACTTTATATTGCCACAATAAATCTTTAATTATGAATATAAAGTTTATGTTTTAACCTCTGTTTTAATTACAGGCGCGATGAACAATAAAAATTAAAATAATTAATATTTATAAGTCAACTGCCATTGTGAGGAGTGCAAAAATAAAATTTAATGCGACTCCCACACTAGTTCCTAATGTTTATTTAAATGTAGTGGCATAATGAAATTTTTAAAACATTAAATTAAAACCTATAACTACAATTATTTGGTTATGATTCCATTATTTTCAAGATCGAATAAATACGTTTCAACTTATTTTGAAACTACATCGATCAGACTATTGATGGATCAATGGTTATTAGGATTAAAATAATAAAAAAATAAATGGACTTCTACTCATATTAGGTAACATCTTTAGGATTATAGTATATGAACCTACGTTTTAATTAATGTATGTTCTTCAATTACTTTTTACAACTGAATTACTTTGGCATTTTTTTCCAACAAGAAAATGCATAGCGATTGGACATCTACACAATAAAATTGAGAAGTCACGTCTGTATAACGACAAACAAACACGTTATACCAATAATACAATCTGTTAATTGAGTCCGACAGATTTTTTCATCAATCTACGACAATTATGAACAATCACGGTCAATAAATTAAAATAGCAATCACATTGAATGGTAAAAAGTGTTCGTGTATTAATAAATATGAAGACATGCTATCTATTACTAATTATCACACGCAACTTGTTACAATTCGGGGAAACGTATATTTTGTTAGAAAATGAAATTAATGTGTCGGTGTTCATTATTGCAAGTTTAAAATACTGCAGAAACTGACAGTCGATGTATTTTTGATGATTGTTCTTTAAAATCATGCCTGATTTGGACGTTTACTGCAGAGAGAGCACTTAATAACCAAGAAGAATCAAACATTGATTAACACGTCTGACTGGTCACTACTCTAAGGTCCGTAATACAGAAATGAAATCATATATGTCCTGTAGTATGTTATTTTTATCATACATGATTTTATTATTAATTATTTAAATCTAAATGATCTAAATTATCATAATTACATATTAAGCACTTTTTGCATGGAACATCACTCCATTCTGAGCGTACAGTTTATACTTTTGCAGCTATCATTGTTTTACATGTTGTACTTAGTCTTGTGTTCCGAAAAAAAAACTTTTTTACCCGACTGCCTCAGGAGGGTAATGTTTTTCGAGAGTATGTATGTATGTATGTCTATTTCTTTAGCACACTCTGTAGCCTAAACGGCTTGATGGATTTTAACGTACGAGGTGTCGTTAGATTCGTCTTAATTGTGGGAGTGACATAGGCTATATAATATTTATATATTGCATCTGAAAATACAGAAAAAGGAGGGGAAGTTTTTTAAAATTAAATAACAACAATATTGTTATCAAATAATAGCTAGTAATGAGTCAATTCCATGTATATATATTAATAAAACAAAAAAGCTTTAAATAAAACAAATTATTACAAAAACAAAAAACCCGACTGCTAAAACACATAACTGGAAAGAGAAAAACAAACTTTATAATCTATCGCAGGCGGGGACAAACCAATAGCCTGAAATATGGTGTAACTTATCTTTGTCCCCCACCTGCGATACCAAAATTCTATAGATTATAAAGCTTGTTTTTCTCTTTTCAGTTATGTGTTTTAGCAGTCGGGTTTTTTGTTTTTTTTAATAATTTGTTTTATTTTTTTTTTATTAGAACCTCACTCAAAACTTGCATTACTTAAAACTAGTTTTAATTAATGCTTGAGTCTTGAGTAAGGTACTGTAATACGGTTCTTAGATGTTGTTCTCTAACGTAAGTTTAAAAAAAAAACATACAAAGAACATCCAATAAGTTCAATTTGGTCTACTTTGTCAGGCTTTTTCTGCTTCTGACTACCGATAACCGAAACCCGTCAGGCATCGAATGGACGGCCATAATAATTGATTGCTCCGTATGGTAGCCATAAGTCCCCAACCTTCTCATCAATTATACTGTGTCTAGAAATGGTAACAAAATCATCTAATACCATTAACACAGTACTCCACACATTGGCTCCAACGTTGGCCCAACTAGGGCGTCGCCATGACAGTTGACAAGCGTGACACTTATGACAGATTGCGGCCGAGCGCAGATTACGTCACGTCATATATGAGATGATAAAAAGTTAATCCGTATCGTGTGTGGAGGACTCATTGTGCTGTGAGCGCTAATTAACTGATTACAAAGGTGGGGTTTAGGCCGTCTACACGATATCCGGCCCGTCGGATGTTGACGTAATGTTTTTGTTTTAATTGGTGTTGCATTTTAAATGCGAATATAATTTTTAATTGCATTCTCAGAATTTGACCAAAATTGTGAGAATTTAAATTTTTAGGTTTTAAATTTACCTAAATTATGGTATCAATTTTTTTAAATAAAACTTTTTGAATATTCGCGAAGTTACTTCATTATATATTATTTAATCTGTGAAAATTACATACGTAAATAAAATATGGAATAGCATTTGTCAAGTTTAGTATGTAAGTATCTACCAGATAAGTTAACGTAGATAGTCAAACAGGCCATGATTGTTTTGAACTAGATCAGTCTTCAAATGTCACCAAATAACAATGTGGTGACATTTGAAGACTGATCTTTTGGAAGTCTGCCGTCGATGGTGAAATGATAAGGGTGTTCCGACGACAGACTTCCAAAAAAATCTACAACCACCAAAGCAGCGTTATACAAGGCTACAAAAGGTCAAACCATAAAAAGCGTCCCAAAAAGCGATAATAATCCACCGTTTCCAGTTTCACGGATTACACTGTCATTCGAGTAGGAAAAAAAATGAGAAAAAGTCTTTTTCGAAGCCGCCGCACCGCGGTAGGCGCACTCATGCGTCATGATTCTGACAGGCGGTTTGACGTGAGTCTCCAGCTCGCTTGACAAGCCGCATGACAAGCCGCGCTAACGCTCCGCCGGATTATGTAGCTTGATGGATTAATTTGTGTACAATCTGTATTCACTTTGGTGCTCAGATCGTAATCAAAATATAATGAGGTAACCCTATAGTTTTAATGTTGGAACGTGGGGGTTATCTTTCTTAATGAGTGTTAAGGAGGTATAATTTCTAACTGTTAGTGAATGTAATTTATAGGCTATAAAATGTTGTTTATGTTAATATCAGCTTACCCTCAACTGCAGGGAAAACTCTTTTCTTACAGAGAAAGAACGAGCATTGCCCATAACGCTTGCTTTGCAAGATTTCCTCCTAGGACAAGTTTTTTTCTAGGACAAGTTATCCAGCTCGGTAGACACAACTTTGAGAAAGAAGCCGACAGGAGGATCCGATTGGGTCGGGCAGCGTTTGTAAAACTTCGTCAAGTCTTCTCGTCGCCAATCCCGCAGTGTTTGAAGACTAAGGTCTTTAACCAGTGCGACCTGCCCGTTATGACATACGGTGCCGAAACGTGGACACTGACAGTCGGGCTGGTCCACAAATTCAAGGTCGCTCAGCGCGCCATGGAGCGGGCTATGCTCGGAGTTTCTTTGAAGGATAAGATCAAAAATGAAGTTATCCGGAAGAGAACCGGAGTTAACGACATAGCCTGCAGAGTAAGCAAGCTGAAGTGGCAGTGGGCTGGCCATATTTGTCGAAGGACCGATGGCCGGTGGAGCAGACGACTCCTAGAGTGGAGACCGCGTATCGGCAAGCGTAGTGTGGGACGCCCCCCAGCTAGATGGACCGACGACCTTAAAAAGGTGGCTGGGACAGACTGGATGCGGAAGGCGGAGGACGGGGTGTTGTGGCGCAGCCTGGGAGAGGCCTATGTCCAGCAGTGGACTGTTATCGGCTGAGTTGATGATTGATGATTTTTCTCCTCTTGTGCAAGTGTGTTAAATACTCGTATGACTACTACAAACATGTCAAAGTGTATATGAAAAGCAAAAACCTTTGGGCCACTGCGACACGATATCGTGTCGCGGTGGCCCAAAGGTAGGACCCACACGACACGTTACGCACGTTATACTTATATAAATATTCCCTTCCTTCATTGCTGTTCAGTAGGGACATTATGTATAACATTTCATGTACAGTAATTGATCGACAAGGCGATACCATATAAAATGCTGTTCTTTAAGGTTCCTAACTTATTCTAGCTGTCATTATAGAATTAGCCGTGTCAGGCATATTTTAACATAATTGCTTATAAGTAATTAGCTATTTTGCCTAATATCCTCTTATAGGATTGCGTGTGTTAAACTGACAGTGAATTCCTATCATGTTACCTACGGACTGTATTGAGCCATTTCCTTTCATTAGCTTATCGGTAAGTCTATCTACATAAATAATAAAATGGTAATGTTTTTAATTATTATCTTCCTCATCAATCGAAGACCTACCCAGGTAGGACTTCGATTGATAGTTAGTTAGTTAGTTAGTTAGTTAGTTATGAAGTAGAAAGACTCAAAGAAAGAATACTGAAAAATCCAGATTTTTCAGTATTCTTTTTTTGAGTCTTTCCACTATCATAATCATTACTGGCATGTTTGACCGCAGTTATAATATTGACACCTTTATAAAGACGGTAAATGACATGTTGAGTACTAACAAAAGATCCAGCACTATTAATGTTGTAAAAATGGACAATATATGTAGATGACTTGACTTGCACAGTGGATGAACCACATCATTATGAACCATTGTTCATCCACTGTGCAAGTCAAGCCACCTATATTTTCCATTTTCACAAGATTCATAATGCTGTGGTTCATCCACTGTGCAAGTCAAGCCACCTATATTTTCCATTTTCACAAGATTCATAATGCTGTGGTTCATCCACTGTGCAAGTCAAGCCACCTATATTTTCCATTTCCACAAGATTCATAATGCTGTGGTTCATCCACTGTGCAAGTCAAGCCACCTATATTTTCCATTTTCACAAGATTCATAATGCTGTGGTTCATCCACTGTGCAAGTCAAGCCATCTATATTTTCCATTTTTACAACATTAATAGTGCTGGATCTTTTGTTTGTCCTCAATATGACATAATATAAGCACACACTTCTGCGCTCAGTCTTAGGTTGGATATCCCACGTAGAATAAATATTGTGACGTATCTAGATGCACACGGAGTCATGATCAAAAGCAAATGAAGACAAAAGATTAACAATGACTGCCTAAATCCTACTCCATCAAAAATGACAAGCTTATCCCTATTTATCAGTGCTATAAAACCATTAGTGTAATCAACTTCAATTACAACACTATCTGATCAATTCTCGCGCAGCACTAACATAAATACTCGCGAATGTCGTAACTGATTAATTTAGAGTCGACGGCTTATGAAATTCGCCAATTAATGCTCAAAGCGTTCGTTGATTACCTCTAATTTATAGCTATGTTACAACACTATTTAATGACTGCGAAAAAAAATACAGTCAATTAATTATAGAATTGTAATTATATTTTTATCAAATTATTAAAGGTATTAATCGGTTAATTATTTTTGTGTTTTAATGTAGGCTGAAGTTACGGAAGGTGGAAATGATAGATTAAGATCGTGTTGCCGTAGTAAGACCAATTGAAATGGTATAATATCTTGCCAGGTCATTCATCATGTCTACTCTAAAGAGCTTGTTTAAGTAAATGTCTCCTAAAGCATTGTTACATTATATTGTATTATATTCTTTACATAGAAATTCATCTGGGACAGACATATTAAACAGAAGCAAATTATTACCATCGTTAAAAAAACATCTATTCTCATTCACTTAAAATATAAGACAAACAAAACATGTTCCATATTTTAGACATCAACATTAGTCTAAAATTTTGCGTCTATTTGTATTCATTATTACACGTCATTAGCATACAAAATTGCTATCGCCATTAACAATCCACAAAACATACTGTAACGGTCCTTTTGCCCACGCAAACATCACAATAATTCATGTCTAACAAAATGTTCAGTTAACCGCCACAATAAGGCTTTTGTGTCTACAATGAGTACAAAAGTTTCCAATTTCGCATCAAGCGTTTAATTTTTAAACTCCAATTTTATGCTTGTCAGTTCATAATGATGGAGGCTGATTGTTATTACTTGTCTGGCCTGAATGCACACGTAATAAAGCAGGTAATGGTTTAATTTATTAAATGTTTGAAAGATTTTTTTTTTGTCAAGTCAGAGTTCATTGAATTGAGAGTCCTACTTGTCAACAGTTAAGATAATTATTCAACTGATGAATTAATTTTACTTTCCGAGTGTCAATACTGTCAGACATTTCTCACAATTTTAGAAAAGTTACAAGATTTTCTTTTCATGTCAGTCGTTGCTTCAATTCACGTTAAAACATTTTTAAAACTTTTATTTCAACTAAACCATTTAGGTAGAGGCACTTTTGAATTTACCAGGAGTCGGTCAGCAAAAGAGTTCCAAATAGTAGGTTCCTATGTGGAAGAACGGGTAAGAAACTCCATGGACACTCTGCTTGTATGAAACTAACGACCAATGGATGTCTGCATTCTTCAGTCTTTTCACTTTTACCGACCGCGGTGTCCAATCCGTCTGCCAATCTTAGCAATTCAAGGAAACAAGAATCAATCAATCAATCTGCCTAGCATTTTCCAAACTATGTTGGGGTCAGCATCTAGTATAACCGGATGCAGCAGAACACCTGTATTTTACATAGAGCAACTGCTTATCTGACCTCCACAACCCAGTAACTGAGTAGTACGATACTCCTTGGTAAGACTGGTTGTCAGACTTTCGGGCTTCTGACGACCCTTAACGACTGTCAAAGATCCACGAATGACAGCCGGGACCAATGGCTTAACGTGCTTACCGAGGCACGGAGGAGTCTCCATCCACGGACCGACCTCGGCAAGCGTAGCTTAACCTGATGGATCGACCCGTGTGGCGGTTAGCACTTAGCCACGAGTCCTCTATCCCTCCTGTAATTAAAAAAAAAAAAACAAGAATATCCCCGTAAAAAAATACGTCGTAAAGTGTACTTATCAATAGATTGAAGTAACAAAGGATAATTTGCTATCAAAACTAAAAAAAACATTTTTAATTATAATATTTTATTCTTTCTCTTTGTTTACCAAACAATTTACTTCAAAGAAACATTCATACCGGTCCACTCAACTACCGATATTCTCAATCGATTGTTACCGTGACTATCGAACAAATTGGTTGACACTCCGAGACGGGCGGCGGTGCCTTTATCGAAGTCTAACTAGTGTAAATCGATTCCGATGCATCGATACCGAGACGAATCGAATAGAACGCACTGTTGCCTTGCTGTGATATTGGGACGACTTATTTTATTTGTAACTTTTTTTAAAGTTTGTCGTTACCTATGAATTCTATTCTCCGTTTTATGCGCTTTTCTCTGTTGCCATTGTTTAAAAATATTGAGGAAAACAGTATCAATTATTTATTCATTTTGTGAACATAGGGTAAAGTTATACAGCTTTTATATAAAAAATGTTGTTCCAAACTATGTCCCTTTCAGTAACAGAATAGTAAGTATTCCTTGTCATTCCGTAATTTAAAAAGCTTACGTTTAAACTCATTTATGTTGTTGCTTGATATAATCGGACCAGGTAATTTGTTATAAAGTTTTGGAGCCATTGCATATATACTATTTCATAATCAGCCTATAATGTTCCCACTGCTGGGACACAGGGCTCCTCTCTGTGAGAGGGAGTGGGCCGTAATCCACCACGCGGGCCTAGTGCGGGGTGGTAGATGTCACAAGTCTTCGAATTTTTGGTTCTTCACCGTTTTGAGAGCAGTGGTGATGAAATAATTTACGCAAAATAAAGCGCCTGTCTGGGTTCGAACCTACGACCTACAACTCGTAAGTCACGGTCTTTACCTCTGGGCCACCACTGCTCCTGATATATGCTATTTACTGTAGAGAAATTTGGTTTTAGTGCATAACGGGTGCAACTTTTTTGAGCGTCGTTGACTTTCGACAGACTTATATAAAAACATGCTGTGTTTAACAAAGATACAGGCTTCCTAGACATAAAGTGGTGGTACAGTCAATATTTTTGAGTTTTGGAAGCATTTCCAAAACTCAAAAATATTGACTGAAAAATGTTGACGAACGGATTCATGCAAGCCACATGGCTTGCATGAATCCGTTCGTTTCATTTTACATATAGATCGAATAAGTTTTTCTGTGCTATTAATACTTTATATTATTTCTCTTGACGTTCAACAACTCTATGTTACATTACATTTTAATTAAAAAAGAAATACTCGGCCACAATTAAACTCATTATAATAATCCGACCTCACAAGCTGTAGCACTTTAAAAACATTTGAATAATAAAATTTTGTTTGTTGTAATTCCATAACAAGTAAATGAGCAAAAAATAATTATTTACATACCCAGTAGTTTTCAAAATTTCCAGACTGCATCCTAAAATAATAAATATTGTTGACTTACTAATGTAAACATTAGTTTTTGGCACTATCCTATGTAAACATTCTGGAATACGAAACACGAAACCCTAATAATATAGGATTGTGTTAAAACAAACACAAAATGATTAAATAAATAAATAGGCATTAGTAATGCACTTCACATTTATTTCAACAACTTGTAATCTAGAAAATGCGTCAAGTTTGACTAAAGGAAAGTGAAAATTCTACAATTTAATACATTTGAACCCCTTGTGTTGTCTCCAAATTTTAGCATAGTTAGTAAAGTACGTTGTTTCATGATAAAAGAGATCTTGTTTAATTCAAACTCATTCAACTGGAGATAAAGAAAGTATTAAAATAAATTCGTACAAATAAAACAAGTAAGTTAGTAATGAGGTGTAAAGTACCAGTGTAAACGGCTCATGTACCACTAGTCTATAAGAAAGCGGTATCGATGAATAATGGATGCAGCCGGACTGCGCCGGAATCCAGCCCGTGGTTTTCAGATAAATATATTTTTTGAATCACCTCGCGTACTCAGGTTTGGAGGAGAGAACACAAAGAATGATCTGGTGTCATTCGGAAGACGCCTTTGTGCAAAAAAACAACATGGTAATGTCCAAATGCAAATTTTTTTAGGCTCCTATTGAAATAAACATCACTGTTCCCGAAAGTGTTAGTCGAACAGTGGTTAAAATAAAGGTAGATATGCTTATTATCAACAATATCCAATTTTATTTCCACAACATCGTTTTCCATACAATTGTGAAAGTAATTTACCACTAATCTACGATACAGACAGTTTTATAAGACCGCTCACACTTTATTACACTATAGAGCTTAATATTCCACCATAATTTTACCTTAGCACACCTATTATCATACCATCTGAATAATTGAATTAATTTCACTAAAACGTTTCATACATTGTAATAATTGTCCCTCAGATGGAACCAATACCCGTTCACCTCTATAATGTTATTTTATGTATCTATATATACTCAAACATTCTCCACAAACTATCAATTTACAATATTGTCGTATGCATACATATGACCATATAAAATTTTACGACACCGTTTCAAAAGTACCTACCAAGCTTGGCGTTGAAGTTTAAAAATTCATAAGCGTGGGCACTGGAAGGATCTAAATTGTCTTATTTACATTTTAATATGCGCTAAAATAGCATTCGTTGAGTAGTTAATTTATTCAAGTCATTAATTCTAATGAGATAATCAGTAGTCGCGTAGACTGGATGGCCAACTGACCTCTGTTTGTTATGAGATGAGCATCTATGCGTAGGTGTCGACAGGATGAAGTAAAAAGGTGGTTTGTGCTGCTGAGCGTAGCGAGTTTTCACTTATGAGAACCGGTAGCACTAAGAATAGAGTCGTCAATGATTTGACTACTGGAGGTGTAACGCCTCATAACAAAACTTCTCTTACGTACATCTTTTCTGACGTACTTGGTAGACCACCTGCATATTAACAGGCCAAAACTATCAATATAGTAGGAAGAAAATATAAAATAAATCCATGATAAAAAAAAATGTTGTCTCCTAGACAACAATATTTCTCTTAATTTTTTTCAATATTTTGCACAACACATTTTTAAACATATTTGACTGCTTGACTTTCCAGCATTCATCTCCACGGAAACATACAATGATGAAATCGAAGTTGCTTGAAATACATTAATAGTTATCTGAACACAGCTACCGTCTGCTTTTGTGTACAGAAGCCCAGAGTGGCTCCCTGGCAATTATGAACGAAAGCAAAATATAAAGAGTCAATAGTTGCTTGTCATCCGACACTGGGATTTTGATAACAAATAAAGTTTTTTTTTTGTATTCTGGTGGTCCTTGCAAGAAAAGATGATGCTTTTACATAATGAATGCATTGAGCAGTTTTTGGGTTAAATAAAAATGATCAAACAGGCGCGAAGATTTTGAACAGTACAGTCATTGAAATAAACGCATTTAAAGTTCTGCAATTCAGAAAAACACTGTTTGATATTATTTTCAATGCGTTTGTTTGACTTTTTAATATTCTTGCAAGCGTTAAGTTTGTAATCTCGAATGTCTCGTATATCCGGAATATAAAGGAGTTTTGACGTTAATATGTGGGTCGTATCGATCATCCCGTTTCCTTCAGTTTAATTTTTACAAGATCATTTGTAACACAGGAAACCATAATCTCTACCAACGCGACCCCGGTGGTATTAGATGTATTATTTTTTATACTATTCCAAATGAATCGGCACATAAATTTCAACATCATAAACGTTCAGTAAAATATATTGCGCTATTTTGAATGTGAAAACAGTTTTATTTCTCAATTCCGTCTTTTATTCCTTTCTGCTTCTCTGCCGTAAATTTTACGGCTGACACTGTACATGCGTTCACATAAATTCGCGGCTGATTTCCGATCGAGAAAATTAAAATGCATTCAGCCAAAGACAAGAAATGTGCGAATTAACATTAAATGCGCGTGAAATGACAGGCGAAACATAAAAATTTCACTTTTTAAAATGCGGCTTTTGAGACCGTTCTCACCTTGAGCAGGTTCACTTTATTGAGCGACTCGATTAAAGTGTGGCGAATCAGGCTGTTAAACTACTGACGTGATTGACGATAGCAATGACTTATGTAATGTTTTCTATCCTTTCAACAATGAACTTTAAGCTTCTAAAAATAAAATTTAAATTACTAAAGTACACCGACCTGTATAAGGTCTTTTCAAATTTGTGGCTGTCGTGCCGCTTGGGTGAGCATTTTGTACGTTGATTGGCATTTTGCCGCGCGAAAAGCAACACCTTTGCGGCCATGACATGTCGTCTGATTGATTGTATAATTAATTTTGTTTTAAATTCAAAACGCCAAGCAATACGTGTCAGCTGTATGAGCTGTCAATTAATTTGACAGTTCTTGATGAAGGTAACCCATAACGAGGTGTTTTGTAAGCTCCGCTTTTTTGTGGTTACTCATTAAAACTAGTTGTCTTGCTTTTAAAGGATAAGTTGACAGGTATAAAGTGCGAATGTTTATTTTAGTGTTTTTTGTTTGTGCCTAATTTGTTATGTAACGAAATAATAAAAATGTTCAAAGATTTATGTGCCGCTAATAAATCTTTTGATAAAATATTTTTCTGTTACTCAAATAACGCCACGTTGCTTGGCATGATATTTTTAGCTACGATATTTTGTCGAGAAACTTTAGTTTTTTGGGCTTCTTATTCAGAAGTCAACGTTTCTGCGCAAAGTACTTACAACCAACTTTGCAGAAATCCTTTTGCGCTTTCCTTTACGTTCCACTGAGAAAAAACAATGTCACGTACTACACTTTCTTTGCCTCTTTTTACAAACTTGTTAAACTAACCTAAAAACAGTAAAATCCACATCCAAACAGCGTCTCACTTCCACAAATATTCCTGCGATAAAGAAACAAAGGCTACATGATGAATGGTTCTCGGCCGCCATACATCATCCCGACCGCGATTGCCACTAATGATGAATAATTAGCACCGTTTGTCTCACCACACTCCCTTTGTGTAGCCACAATGGTTCGTCTGACGTGTACCAGTTATTGTGTTACAGTGACATTAATATCTTATCTCTGTTGCTCTGCTTTTGGAGGAATTTAATCTAGAACGTTACATATATCACTAAGAATATCATCATGTTCTTTATCCTCTCTTTCTTTATCATTAAGTCCTTCATTATCATCATCTTCTTAAAGTGTCTCAAGAAGTGGTTAAGGTGTTAAATCAGGTGGATTAGCAACATCAACAAGACCACGGATAACGTCACTCAGTGAAATCTGGTTTCGCTCTCGTAGGCTATCGCTTAGCAAGTTGTCGCTACTTAGCCTTAAGTTCAGCAGTAATTTATTGCTTGCGGTTTCAAGACAAGTACATAAATCTTGCGAGTTCGACTTTACTTCAAAAAGAAACAGAGTGGTAACATAGTTGGTTTTAAAATAATATCCGTGTGTTTGGTTTGGAGTAACTAGGTAGGTTGATCATGAATAAATATCACTCGAATGCTTTTTCGTCTTTATTGGTCTGTATGAATTCATATAGAAATGTGCATCTCATACAGTTTTTAACTTTGGTTAACCCATAAAATAATGATATGGCTCGTATTTAATTCATATTTGCCAACCCTAAACCCACAAACGTAGACCTAACATTTCATTTCCTTTCAGATCGGCAACAATATCCATCTATCTCTGGTTACATTTCAAACGAATCATAAATATACTTTATAATCCATTCAAAGGCAATGGAGTCGAAACGTCGGCAGCAAACAAGAAGCGGTTACACAATCAATCGTCGACAATAAACGGTGTTCACCTCAGTAGCGCATAAAAGTGTTATTCATTACCATCCATCAACTATGACGATCAGGCTCTAAATGCTTTGTGGACTTTTGGTGTAAGTTATGAGCAGTTCACTGCGAGTAATTTTACATTTCTGCCATGCCATCTTTCAGGCTAAGATACAAATATGTCTAGATAGACAATCAAAGCTGTGAACTCATCGAGAAAAAATTGCGTCCAACTGTTGGCCGCAAAATGCATACACTCTAGATAACGTTGACACATAACACAATGATGTGCGAGCGTAACACGGAGCTGTCACGCACATCAGCATATCAAAGTTGGCCTGTATGTTTTAGTTTTTTTTTGTAGCATGATACTCTATCTAGACATATAAATAATCAAAGCATTATCAAGACTGATGGAGGTAACCTGAATTACTTAGGTACGTCAGTCTTGATACTGAGTTCTGGTTTCAAAGGGCTGGTGGTCTTATACCTACTTTTAAACCACAATGGTGCCGATTCCTTTGTTCACAAACTAAACTAAATTTAAGTTCAGTGCATCTTTTTCTTTCTATTTCATTAAGAAAAGGACAGAAGATAAATTTTAGTTTAGTCCTGTCAAATTAATCAACGCTTGACGTAAATTGACGTAATTTTAGTAGGCAAATTTTTAATCACGTCTAAACTTGTATGTAGTAGTGACAGGCGCTGATTAATTTGACAGGACTAAACTAAAATTCATCTTCTATCCTTTTATTAACGAAATAGCAAGAAAAAGATGCACTGAACTAAAATTTAGTTTAGTATGTGAACAAGGGAATCGGCACCAGTATCCATTAGAGGTATCCAAAGGTGGCAATAATCAGATCTTTTTAGAATTATTCTTTCTACCAGATCAGCCGGCATCTTGTTTTCAATCTGAAACATAAAAAATGTATCCAATGTAATCCAAATATTATTATTAAATCGCGTTCACCTACGAACGACGACGAACCTATTTATGTCTATGGCGACGTTCATTGATAAATAGATAACGTGTCTGTCAAAACATAATTAATGGTAATGATTAAGGAGTCTTTTCTAGATATATTATTATAATCTGTTTACCCATTAAGGTTGGGAACACCGAAATTAATAATCACACTATCACTTCAATCTTTGTCATTAACTAGTGATGTTTTATAATCGGTGTCTCTATCAAAATGATTATCCTTCGAGGTATTTTGATCAATGTGACGTCGATCGCTACATCTAGTCGCGCGCGCCGCTTTGCCTCTCATTTTTCCACTCCCTTCAATCTAGCCTCAGCTTGTTTATCTACACAATACCTCCGACAATTTGTCTTCGCCGTTTCTAAATATCCCTCATTGTCTTTGAGTAATTTTGTTAATAAATTCTACCAGTCAAAACCCTCAAGCGTTTCTTGAGCAATTTTCTTTTGTTTATCGAATATTCTCAGACGGAATGATTTATGTACGCCTGTTCTTTTTATATCAACATCTAGACTTTGACGTGTATTAATTAATAAATCTCCCTGCGTTGTGTTAATGCAAATAAATATTATGTGTAGAGAGAATTGGAGTTTTACTACATTTATATCTGGATGTATTGCTGGGCTAAGAATCATTCGTTTTATTTTATATAGAATTTAATCTGATAGATGATTAGATCGATCGCGCTTTCGGATCCTTTTGGTTGTTTTTTTTTATTATATCAGTGATTAAGACTTAGAATAATAAACTTAAATCATGAAAAATATATCTAAAACGCTACCTAGGTACGTTTTAGATTGTTTTTTCATGATTTAATTCAGTATTTGGTCGCCAGGTCTCTGTACACAACATTTTATTGTATAACTTCAGCATGATGATAATCACTACCTAAAGTTAAATAATTTTTGAACGGGAAGTATAATCATAGCATAATCAGCATTATAATATAATGTTCCCACTGCTGGGATACAGGCCTCCTCTCTGTAAGAGGGAGTCGGTCGTCATCACGTGGGACCAGTGCTGGTTGGTAGATGTCACATATCTTCGAATTTTTAGTTCTAGGACATGCCGGTTTCCTCACGATGTTTTCCTTCACCGGTTTGAGAACAGTGGTGATGAAATCATTTACACAAAGTAAACCTTTCTGTGTTCGAACCTACGACCTACAACTCTTAAGGCCGCGGCCTTTACCACTGGGCTGTGACCAGTGGTGCTGTGTTACTGAATGGGAAGAGTGTTAACTAATACCTCCCATATTTAATATTTTGTAGGAGTCGTTCAAATTTATTTAAAAGCCGTAGTTGAGAAAGCGTTTATTCAACTCTACTTCATTAGTAGAACAGAATTATTTACAACAAAAAATGTTATAATACTACAGATTTTAAATATTCCATTTATCATACTTTTAATATTCTATTGACGTAATCCCCGGGGATTCTTGACATGGTCAAAGATTAAGACGGGCTTTAAAAGTCACCTATCATATTAACTTTATTAATTTATAATATGAGAACGGTCACGCTAAGTAGGAACTAATAAACTTAGCATAAATTATATAAACTAATATCAATAACAATAAAATCTACACATATTTGGAAATATTTATTGATATGTAGAAACGATTCTGTCATATCAATCTGTTTGGGACATATGCGTTGGGAACTACATTTAAATCTACTACATTTACGTAATGTTGAGCTTTACATTAATATTATATGAGTTCTTCATGTTGTGTAATCAGAAGCTAAGTAGGCAGTTCGTTTAGACACATATATCGTTTGAATACCGTGTGTAGATTCATAGATAAGCTTCACTGACCGTTAATGGGTTGTTCTTTTGGTGGGTTGTGTAAACGCCGTTGACTTTAGCCATACAAATGCGCGTCGAGCTCATGCCGCGCCACCGTTCATAGGGAATATTTATTTATAGTAAGGAAAATATGAATATTAAAAAAAACAGAATAATAGATAATAAAATAGTCTGACCACACAAACAAAAAAAAAACATAAAAATACCGTAAGGAGTTGGAAAGTAATATCATTTTTATGCTTTGGGTAGACATTACTTTCTGAATTTATTTCATAAAGTATTTCACTAAAATGCTTAAATATTCACTTGGCTTGTGGCTAAGTAATAACTGCCGCATGGGTCGATCGATCAGGTTAAGCTACGCTTGCCGCGGTTGGTCCGTGGATGTAGTCGTGCTCTCGTCATGCTCCCTTAGATGTCACTGCCTGCGGTAGCATCGGGGGTCGGGTTGCCTCCTTCCCTCCAATATGGCGAGGGGGTGATGGCTTATCTTTGCGTTATGCTCGTGAATGCGTGCTGCTTGTGGTGACTGGTCGTCTTGCATAACTTTAATGTCATGGTTGTCATGGTTTTAATTGTTATTAGTAATTGTTTACTTATTTTACTTCGATGGGGCTAGTCTATCATTTCTCACTTCGAGTTACAGCAATAGCCTTATGTAAGCTGGCACGCCCTCTATGCCTGGAGGCTTTTATTTAGGTATTAAGTTCTATTTACGTTTTTTATGTTGTAATTTTTATCTGCTTGAGTACAGTTTGTTCATTATTTTGTTGTATACTGGCGTGTGCTAGCTAACATATGGCAAGTGTGTAATTTAATCTAATGTTTTGTGTTTCGTAATACTAATCACTTTGTATACGATTTGTATAGAATCAAGTTTATATAACTAAACAGACATATGTGCTGCTGGGGAGTTTGTTCCACCACTTCTTCTTCCCAGCTAAATCACTAGGAAGTGGTGAAGGGCTGTCATTTTTGGGGGACTGTCTTACGTAATTTTGACGTTCGAAAAGTGCTGATTTGCAGCCTAGTTTGAATAAATGACTTTTGATTTTGGTTTGATTTTTTGATTTTGATGGTTGACCATCTTTACATACCAAGTCCCCTCCGTGCCTCGGAAAGCACGTTAAACCACTGGTCCCGGCTGTCATTTTTAGATCTTTGACAGTCGTTACGGGTCGTCAGAAGCTCGAAACTCTGACAACCAGTCTTACCAAGGGGTATCGTGTTACCCAGTCACTGGGTTGTTGAGGTCAGATAGGCAGTCACTCCATGTAAAATACTGGTATTCAGCTGTATCCGGTAAGACTGGAAGCCGACCCCAACATAGTTGGGAAAAAGCTAGGCAGATGATGATGATCCACATATAGAATTGATGTTTATGCGTTCTAGTTTAACATTGATTTTTTGCATAACTTACTTGCATTTGGTATATGAAGGCGTAGTGACAGATTTAAGTCACTAAAATCATATATCTTATATGGAAAAGACCCATGTTAGCATTATGTATTTATAACTTATTTAATTGAAAATGTGCCGAACAGAAGTGAAAAGTTCTAGGTACTCAATAATAACGCTTTACCAATATAAAACCACTCAAGTTCCAGTCCCTGTCAGATTCATAATAGCAAGACCATTTATTACATGCCAATTTCTAAACCATTATAAAAACGTCCAAAATTAATTTCATGGAAAGACGCCCAGCTCTTTCATTACAGATAACTAAAAAACTGACCATAAAATATTATAAGTGATTGCCACCACTCAATGACACAGCATACTCACAAACAACTTATAATCAACACGATGACTATAGAAATCTTCTTACGACGAAGTAATGAGACTACCGATTATGATTAACACCGAATAGGGGCCCATAATGAATAAGTAGATGATATTCAAGATCTGGCCCAAGACCGGCGCCGCAGTAAATGTTGATGGACAAAATTCATTTAAGAATTCAAGCGAGCAAAAATATACTGTAACTCAAAGTAATAAAGATTTAGAAGAAGGTATCGATAACTTTGTTGGTGTGTAAGCGAAGCCGACAGCCGTCAATCAGACGGTAAAAACCGGTAGCCGTCGAGTCAGACATTACGGGCTAACAAATGGCGTGGAGTGGTTATTACGTCGGTATATTATTTCCGTAATGCGACGTGATTTAGAGATTGTGATTGATTTTGTACGGCTCGTTTTTGATTGCTTCCGTTGTTAGCGACAGTTATCTTTAAATTAGATTTGCATGACAGTTATAGTAAGGTCAAGATATGAATATTTAATCTAATATAATATTCGCATAACACGACATGACCACGTAATAAAAACACGATACATTAAATATAAAACAATATTAATGTTAATCTTAATGTAACATGCAAATAACAGCTTGCGCAATCAAACATAACCCATGCCAATAATTTTAAGCTAAACAAAATAAAAAAAAAGATGAAGATAAGGTTAAAAATGATGATATGATAGAAACAGTAGCTGACACCACTCTTCACAAGCCGGCAGTCGAACATTTTTATCCCGACGCAACCGGCGACTCGACAGCACGAGGATTAGGTTTACAACGCACCGTAAGAACAAAAAAATCCCAAATAAATTACTGTAGAGGGCAAATAAAAACATCTTGAAGATAGAATAACAATAACACAGATAGGCTTTGGTATTATGAAAATAATACAAATGGATCAAAATGAAATTTGAGCAGTGGATACGATGCTTATACTTAGCATCTTGTTAGACACGTAATGGACGAAGGTAAGAGATTATATCTTCTGCTTTTAATCTTTATAAGTAAGTTAATGTATGGATAAACAAGAAAGATATTGAAATAAATAACGTACTGATAAAATTAGTTAACAATCTGTACTGAATATAGTTTACTAGCCTTGACAACGACGTGGCGGCACAGTTGAACTTTGATTGTAATCGGAGACTCAATTGAAAAGATCCCAATTGACATTTACTGATAGAGAAGCCATCAATTAGAACTGATTCTGATTACAATCGCCGTCCTATGGTTGGTTTATAACAGCGGCCTCGGCTCCAAAACATTTAATATCCTTATTGTGATCAGAAACCCATTTTTTCCCAAACATCTTAAATCATCAAAATGTATTACATCACAAATCAATTAGTTTCAATAAAGTGTTGGCTGAACAATAAATGATTAATGTACACTGACATAGAAGGTCGGAACATAGCCGCTCCGTGATTTATAACAATTTGTTTTTATTTAATAATGCTCTTTGGTTCAATGTCGAAATTTACATTTTTATTATTGATTGCGATGTTTATTTTTGTGCCATACAAGAATGGCGTAAAAAATCTGACAGGAGTGTTTGCCTCATAATTGTTGTTTAACCTTAGATAAATATGATTTTGATCTGAATGATACTGAAATCCAATATCCCCATACTTGCCTATCGGACGAAATTGTATCGACTCAATCTGATTGCTAACGTTCTTCGGTGTTTAAATTATTATATCCCAATAAATATAATCATCAGTAGGTTAACATTATTGTGAATACGAGATGAAAGTTGAATTATAATAAGTTGGACACTCAAAAATTAATATTCAAAAACACCAATATTGTGTTTCTCCTTATTGACTAGATATCTCATTTCTACCACATTACATTATCACGTTTTTCATACAGTACATTACCTAGCGTCCTTGAACAAGATATTAAGGGCTATACATAATGAAATAATGGGCGGTCACTGAATAGAGCATATTATATCTACGTCGGAGATTTGACCTATTACGTCTCGCAGATCAACTTGTATGTGTCGTGGTCCGATCGTAGAAATTGCCATATCGTGATCTGCCTGGCCATTTCACGATACGCCGCGATTTCATGATTTGGCCGGTTATATCACAATTCGCCTAATCGAAAGTCGAGAGAATCGATGAAACCAACCTATTTATCGATATTCCCAGCTGACCACTGGATATCGCAAAGTACGAGTTGCATTTCCCTGACCGAAATGGTTAAGCCTAGGTTCGGCTCGCGCGCGGTTGGGCACTTTCAACCGCGCGCGAGCCGAGCGAACGCTACATCCAAGTTGGTCGCAGTTACTTGGCTATTTAGTATTTCTAGGACCCTAAAATAGAAATAATTACCCGTCTGCGTGGCAGCAAAGACAGGGTTATGTTTTTACGAGTATCTGGGTCGATATACCCCAAGCATTGCTGGACAAATCGTCGAACGCTGAGTGTTGAACGATATGGGATCCCCCATATCGTTGATGATCAAATCATGCAATGGCGGCGTATCGTGAAATGGCCAGGCAGATCACGATATGTCCATTTCTACGATCGAACGAAGACATATATAACAAATTAGCATAATACTAGGGTCCCAAACTCATATTAGAATACATTAAACTGTCAGTATCACAATTTAGGGTTTTAGGATTCAGAAGTACTTTTCATTACGATGATCACAGGAAATCTATTTTTTAATAAAATACAGACTTTTCGTTTCACTTCTTTACCGCTTCTTATCCGTAAATGTTTATTTTAACTGATTTTATTTTGATCTTTTACTATTGCCATGAAAACTGAACATTAATTGAAATAGAGTCTTGATCTTTTCTTTAGATTTATGGTCGAACTGAGACTGATTTTCTTTCAGTAGATCTTTACTAAACTCACTCATAGGTACCTCAGCAGCTGCCGATGTGTTTTACTCTGAAACTTAACCTCTAGACCAGCTCGATCTTCAAAAGACAATGAAACATTTGCCGTCAAAGAAATCCCTTAAACTACTATCGTCTTAAGCATATCAGATATCATTTGAACTGTAGTCTGACTCTGTTCAGGTAGTCAATTGATATCTAAGAAACTTCCATCCGGGTTCAGATGCAAATTCCGAAAATATTTGTTTTTGTACAAAAATAAACCTTTAAACTTTCACCGAAAGTTCAGATTCGTTTGATAGGATTTTAAGATGGTAAGGAGAGCTACACCAGATTTATACCAACGGTATAATTGTCTGTCTGTTTGAAATACAACTTTGTTGATGACGTTAGATTATTCAAGATGAATTGGGCTAGGCCAGGGATTCCCAAACTATTTTGGGTAAGGGACTCCTTTTCCACACCCAAAATCAGTTTTCGTTTATTTCGACCCCTAGGCCACCGATTTCGATTCGGAGTCCCTGGGCTAGGCTATGGTGATATATGGTTTAACCTATTTTTTTAATAATTTTTATCAGAACATTTTTTTTTAACTTATTATTTCATTGATATTTTTTATAAAAACCTATCACAGACAAAATTCAAAATAAAACTATAGATCTACAAATACCTACATTATTTAAATTATTATATATTTGTAAAGCAGCAATGTCCTCAATTTTTAAAACATTTAGATGATGTGGGCATTAAAATGTATTTACATAAATATCACATTTTTCATGAATTTAGATTTAGTTATTTAAATAATGATAATTAAATTCATAAATTAAACAAAATTACAATATGAATTACACCCATTAGTATATTAGTAATATATTTTAATAATGCAGTTTTGCAACAATCTCTAATAAAATATTATTACATCCTTCTACCGTGTGAACCGAAAAACTAATTCGTTTTTCCTGCATTTATTAATAACAAAATGCCAGAAAAAGCAAAAAGTATTCCGATACCGGGAATCGAACCCGAGCCTCCTGGGTGAGAGCCAGGTATCCTAGCCACTAGACCATATCGGATGATGAGATGTTTGTTAAAAATACTGTTCTAAACCTTCGTCACTGGATATTTTTAGATACTCTGTGACAGCTAATTATAAAACGTTAAATTCTTTCACTATTATTTTATTGCACAGCGGTCATAGTAACAGCGTTTGTACGTTGTCAAGATTCAGTAAATAAGTAAACTTACAAGTTTAATCTGTGTATATGGACTGGAAAGCATGCAAATAAAATGCAGGTGATTTCAGTCAGTACATAAATAAATGTTTATTTTTTCATCTTATTTTGGAAATGATGTCTATCTCAAACGCCATAATGAGCTCAGAAAACCCGAATTTCAAAATCGGAGCCCTATAAAAACCGAAATAGAATTTATTTGAATAAAATCGACATTCCGAATTCAAACCCGAACCGCCATTCCACTTTGTTAATACGCGACTTATTATATGGTAAACAGTGCCATTAGCATGTCTCGCTGCACTGCATACCTGTCGCCAAAGCCTGTCGATCAACGTCACTCAATCGCGTCGCTGCCGACTTCAGCCGACGACGCCCGACATTTGCCGACGTCCCACGATCTACTATCCCGATGTTATCCCTTCGGAGCTTTGTCTGTCCTTAAACGGCAGCTGCATTGAATAGCTTTTGTTGATGAGAGACAATAACTTCGTTTTTTCTCAAAGAAACCCGATGTAAAAGGTATTAATTATCATAAATGTAAGGGTTTGTGATGTAAATAATTTTAAAGGTAATATTAGATGCGGACGTGCTTTGGTCAAATAATGAAACTTGTTTTTAATAATAGACGATTATATTTTTTCCAGGGGTGGAATAATTTGAACCACTGTGTTGTGGTGTACAATTTTCTAGTACAAATAGTTGGGGTATTATTAGATGTTACAAAGAAAACAGTAGCTAAGTTATTAGGCTATAAGTAGTTACGTTTATAACTTATAATTAAGGGCACGTGTACGTAATTTTAATCCAATTGGATACAATGTTTCAACGCTGTCATAATTATCATGAATACATGTTTGTGAATTTGTAGTTATTATAGGCAATTATTCCAAATATAAACAGTGGTTTTGCACGAAAACACCTCAATGTGCTGAATTATAATTAAAACCGTTAAATTAATCCTTGGTAAAAAAAACAGATGAGCAGAATCATGCAGTCAGAAAAATACATAAATTGCATGTAATTATTTTTTATAGTTGGTTTTCGATTTTAATAGATTACGCCTTTATTATGTTATGTTAATCGGTCACCATGTCAAGGTTGAAGAAGCATACGGATTTACTGGAAAAATGTGGATACCACGCCCGCAGAAGCCGCTCAAGTTATTGCCTTGCTCGAAGCAGGCCATAACCAAAGTGAAGTTGCTCGACGGCTAAATTTGAGCCGCTACTCTGTTCGTCGTGTATACCAGAGGTTCCAAGAGACCAGTGGCTACATTCGGCGACCAGGATCTGGCCGGCGACGCACAACATCAGAGCGTGATGACCGCTTTCTTGTGACAAGCTCTTTGAGAAATCGGCAACTGAACGCGGTTCAACTGGGACAACAGCTTCGAGAAGTTCGCAATGTCAGTATAAGTCGGTGGACTGTTCGAAGAAGACTAGGTGAAGCAGGAATGACTTCACATCGCCCAGCAAATGGTCCCAAATTGACCACAGCTCACCGACAAGCCCGGTCCTTAGCAATTTGCTAAGGAACATTTAAATTGGACGTATGACCAATGGCGGGCTGTTATGTTCTCTGATGAGTGCAGAATGATGGTGATGATGACGATGAATGATGACGCTTTACATGGTCATGATGGACGCTCTAGGGTCTACAGAAGGTCATCAGAGCGATTTTCACAATGCTGCATAAGCGAACGTGTGGCTTTTGGAGGTGGATCGTGTATGTTTTGGGGTGGCATAATGTTGGACACTAGAACTGACATTGTATTCATCACTACGGCGAATACCGGCCCGAAATCGAGAAGTTTGACGGCTGCACGATACGTCGAAGAAGTGTTCGAAGAACATGTGAGGCCTCTTGCGTGGCTTATGGGAGAAGATTTTCTCTTAATGCACGACAACGCCAGACCGCATGTCGCTAGAACAGTTTGCGACTACATGGAAGACGTTGGAATCACCGCGATGGAGTGGCCAGCTCGTACTCGTGATCTCAATCCGATTGAGTATGTCTGGGATGAGCTAAAAAGAAGAGTTCGAACAAGAAGCCCTGCTCCTACGCGCCTCCAAGAGCTTCAACTTGCCATTGAAGAGGAGTGGAACGCCATACCACAAGATTTCATGGTTAAATTAATACGGTCCATGAAAAACAGATTAAGAGCTGTAATCAAGACTAGGGGAGGGAATACTACAACTTATTAAAAAACAATTTGATCAAGCATTTGAGTTTTATTTTTATTCTTTCTTAAGCGAAATTGGGTAATTTTATCCGTATGTTGGGTTTTGTAAAATCAAAATCAAAAAATCAAAATATTTTTATTTCACATAAACCTACATGGGCACTTATGAAACGTCAGAAGCTAGGTGCACGGTTCCAATTGGTTGTTTCCTATGGAGAAGAGCCGGCAAGAAACTCCACGGTTACTCTTTTAAAAATAATTGGCTTTTACAATGTTTTCAAATTACACAAATTAAGTATGTTGTGCCCTAAAACCCCCTATAGGTATTTTTTTTTACACTGTATTTTATATCATTAGAAAGGTACTGAAGTAAACATTCAAATAGTGTAAGTTTTATTTAAACATGTATTGACATTCATGAAAAAAACTGCTTTAACAACAAAAACGCAACGTGTGCGATTTTATTGCTCTCAAGTGTACTTTGTATAAGTTTTCACTTCTCATGCTCTAAAAGTTCGTCTTTATGTTGTACGTAGGCGACATAAAATCGCTTTTTATGCTCTAGTGCATAAAGTAAACATTCTTTTAAGACTAAGATTATCAGGCCCAACAGCCACACACACCTAGTGGACCCCTAGTGGACCCCTACCTATGTGCTGACGACATCTCTTTGAGGCGCGTGTGGAATACAACGCGCCGTCGACCCGGGCCTGGTCCTTACCGGACGGTGAGCTACCCATTGCTCACCGTCCGCAAGCCCGCGCCTACGGTGGCCGGAAATCCGCCCGGGATTCCCGACGCCCTGGGCGTCTCCTGCGGCGGCTAGGGGCGAGAGTGCGCGAAACTTGCCTTTCCCTCAAACGTCCCGCCTCCTCCTTCGCGAGCATTACTGCTTCGCAGAAGGAGGTGACGGCTGCCCATGCCCTCTCGCTCCGTACCATGGCCTGAACCAGGGCCGGACGCGAAAGGTCTCTGCCACCGATCGCCTCCACGAGGACACGGTGGTGCTCTGCCCAAGCCGGGCAGACCTGCACCATTGGCTCTACCGTGTTCTCCGGGCGATCCACACAGTGGTGACACCCGGGCGTTTCCTCCCGCCTTATCCGACACAGGAAACTCCCGAAGCTGACGTGTCCGATGAGGACCTGCGTCAGGCGGAAGGTGAGGACGCCGTGGCACCACTCTAGGCCACTCCTCAAAGAGGGGACTTATTGCCGCAATTGTGGCGTGCCCAGCACTGGGTTGCGACAACCGTACTCTTCATGACGCCATGAGATCCCGCCGGAGCTCCGTCCGCTGTGCCGCGATTTCTCGTGGCAGCGAACTTAGGCCCCGGCGTTTCGCCTCCTCGCGCCACTCCCATACGTGAGCGAGGACTTTTGCCTCCAGATCCCATGGCGGCAATCCGGCAAGGAGGCTCGCTGCCTCACAGGAGACCGTGCGGTATCCCCGGACCATCCGGATGGCAATGACCCTTTGGGCCGCGCTCAACCGGCGGGCTGGCCGCAGCGCCAGAGAGCGCGCTCATACAGGAGCCCCGTAGAGGGCCATGGACCGGACGACCCCCGCATAGAGGCCGGCAGGAGGCGTTTGGACCCCTATATTGGGCAGGAGCCGCTTCAAAGCAGCGCCCGTCCGCTCCAGTTTGGGAGCCAAACGTCGGAAATGCTCCACGAAGTTCCACCGGCTGTCGAGAACGAGTCCCAGGTACTTCATCGTCGACACGACGCCGATGGAAACCCCTCCTACCGTTATACTAGCCCCCTTAGTCGAGGCCCGAGAGCCTTCAAGGCCAGGACCCAGGCCTTCCCAGGTAAGCCGTCGGGTCCTGGGGCGTTTTGTTCATTTTTGGCATTAAGCCTGTGTACTGCCGCTCTCATTTCTACCTCAGTCACCTCCGGAGCATCGTCGTCGTCGTCGTCGGCGGTGTGGTCCGCATTGGGCACCGCAGTAGGCGGAGCCATGGGTGGAGAGGTGTGTTTCCCTCGCGAAGGGAACAGAGCGCTCACCGCGTCCTCCACAAGCTGGGGCCGGAGACTTTGCGTCAGCGGGGGAGCCCATGGGCGGAGTTTATCCCGCACCAGTTTGTACGGGCGTCCCCACGGGTCCTTGTCTAGAGTCCCCAGCGACTCCTCGCAGGCCAAACCCCTGGCCCGCAGGATCTCCGCTTGGAGGGCGGTCTTCGCCGCTCTGTACCCGTCGTACAGCTCCGCCTGAATGGCTTCCGTATCCGGAGGTTTGATAAGGAGCCTGCGGTGCCTGGTTTATCGGCGTCTCGCAGCCACGCACGCAGTGCGCAGAGCCGTCAGCTCCTGCGACCACCAGTACACCTGGCGCGAGGCACATCCAGGCTGGACCCGGGTCATTGTCACGTCACATATGTCGGATATGGCCTCCTTCCGGGAGGCCATAGCCCGCAGGATCTCCGCTTGGGGGGCGGTCTTCACCGCTCTGTACCCGTCGTACAGCTCCGCCTGAATGGCTTCCGTATCCGGAGGTTTGATAAGGAGCCTGCGGTGCCTGGTGTACCGGCATCTCGCAGTCACGCACGCAGTGCGCAGAGCCGTCAGCTCCTGCGACCACCAGTACACCTAGCGCGAGGCACATCCAGGCTGGATCCGGGTCATTGCCACGTCACATATGTCGGATATGGCCTCCCGGAACCACTCCGCCTCGTCGTTGATGTCGGCAGGCCTGTCCGGTGGTGACACCCAGGCCTGCACGATCGAGGCTTCCAGGAGGAGTTCCCGGTCCAGCTGCTTCAGCACCCACCGCGGACCACTCGGGGCCTGTCGGACCGGCGCGTCCGAGGTCTGGGCGGAGACGTCAAACCGGATATACCGGTGATCGGAATAGGTCTCCACCCCCTCCATGACGCACCAGTCAACTACACGCGGTGACAGAGCGGGGCTGGCGAACGAGATGTCCACCACTGATTCACCCCGCATCCGCACACACGTGGGGACAGAACCCCGCCTTAGGACGACCAGGCCTGTCTCCAGAGCCCAGTCCTCCACCATCCTGCCCCGCGTGTCCGTCAACCGAGAACCCCAAGCTAAATTCTTGGCATTGAAGTCCCCGAGGACGAACACGGGGAGGGAACCAAACCCGACGACGACGTCTCTCAACTCCGCAAGGGAGTTGTGGAACTCGGCAAGAGTTCGGTTCGGAGAGAAGTAGACCCCTACCACGACAATCTCCCCGAACCGTGCTGCTACGCAGCCCCGTCCTCTCTTGACGGCCTCGAGGGACGGGGTACCGGCGGCGGCCGACGAAATTAGGGTCATTGAGCCGCTCAGGTCCTCCACCCAGTCATCCCTGGGCGGGACAAAGTACGGCTCAGCGACCACGGCGATGTTAATTGACCACTGCGCCATGCTCTGGAGCAAAAGATCCTGAGCGGTGGTGCAGTGGTTGATGTTCGCCTGGAGGAGGCGTAATGGGGCCATTATTGGCACTCCATGTCAGCCCCCTCTTGAGCCTCCTTCCCAGCCCCCTGAAAGAGGCCTGCCGCAGCGGCTACGGTGGCGACTTAGTTTATAAATTGATTATTTTTGAACTAACGATACTTTTTCAAGCAGTGGTGGCCCAGTGGCAACGGCCGCTACTTACGAGTTTGTAGGTTGTGGTTCGAACTCAAGCAGGCACTTATTTTTGTGTAAATTGTTTCATCACTACTCTCTCAAAATGGTGAAGAAAAATATCGTGAGGAAACAGTGTGTGAATGTCCTAGAACCAAAAATTCGAAGATGTGACAACCCGCACCGAGGCTTGTTTCCCAGAGCAGTGGGAACATTATAGGCTGATTATGTTATGTATGTTGTGTGATACTTGTTACTTTCGAGTATATCGCGCAGCTCCACGGGGGCGTACCAGATGCAAAGTAAACGGGTGAATAGTTCCCAACATCATTTATACTTGCACCATTATTGGCATCCAAATTTCTGATCACTGGGGAAAACATATCTGAAAGTATTCCATTTTGATCGCGCACTTACTAGAGGGCGCCAGGGTACTAAATGCACCCTGGTGCTAAATCAGTAAATTGGCTAGAGCCAGCGCTGTCAATAACATTGCCCGACCTGGGAATAGAACCCAGGACCTCATGCTCAGCTGTAGCGCTTGCGACCACCAGACCAAGTTTTTTTCGAAGTACCTATAATGATATGAACCGGGTTTAAAATAATCACGAAACAGTTATTAATAAATCTACTGTCAATTAATTCACGAATTTACATAAAAAAGCTTCTAAATGATTACATAATTGTCACGACAGCATGTGGGTATTACGAGAGGCCTTGTCATGAAGCTGATCACGATTTGTCATGTTTAAAGGCATTGTCACGCCTCTGCCCTTTGTGTGACGTGACGTTTGACAATGTGATTGACACGATATTTTATAGATCGGTGGAGTGGGTAAATATGTGCGTAGTTTTTCAGCTGAGGTACAGTCGTAAGAACATCAAGATACTTACCATAAACTCCAAATGAAGGTTAAAAAAACCTTAAAATGTTGATGGTTAAGTTCAAAATCAAATCAGAAAAAAATAGTTTGTGGTAACTTAATGCTGGCGACTGTGCCTACTTTTCAAGTTATGTTTTAGACGGTGTTATTGGAGACTTTGATTCTAGTTTTATAATTCATCTCATTCTTATAGATAGAGTGCCTCAGCTAAAGATTAATACTAGAGTCGGAGAGCTGTGGGTTAACACAATACAGAACATAAGACACAATGCAAAAGATACAGACCTTTCAGGTAAATAAGAAGAAAGAAGAAGAACTAAAAACTTAAGAAACCAAAACGAAAAATCATTCTAATAATATGGTTCTAACACACAGTACATTAACATGTTTTTAGAGAGTTCATTACATTCAGGACTAGTATAAAAATATAATATGTAACGCCTGAAATAAAATATGGATGCAATAATAAATAACCACGCACTATTCATTCTTCAACACAAAATCAAAATATGCATCGTAAATACTGGTACAGGCACCAACAATATCGTTTAGCAATTCACACATGCAGAGAGTGCCAGAAGCAAAAAAAAATTGGCCAAAAAATATTAAATTTATTCTGTTGCCGTGTGCGATCGCGTATATCAAGTGGCTGGATCGCACAGTGCGAGAACATAGGGTTGTGTTGCCAGAATTCTGTTTGACATGTGATGGCTGTCATAACACTGTCACACACACGTCGGATTTCCATTTTATCGAGCATTATAGAACACTGAATGTTATTTTCTATGATCACCATTAAGTATACGGTTTACTATATTATTGCCTTTTTTTGTAGAGGGTGAGTAAATTAGAATGCTGTTCCAGTGAGGGTTTTATTTATTTTAAATTATTTCTTATGTTCATTCAACCTGTCCCATTTTGACTGACAGGGTTCAAATTTATACCTGTCGGTGAAGTTATAAAATTAGCCTTAATCGTCAAATTGAAAAAGCCCGACAAGTGCGAGTTGAACTCGCGTGGTAAGGGTTCCATACAATGAATATGTTATCTACCATGTTTTTATCTCAAGATAAAATTTATGCCAAGAACAAACAACATTGTAGTTGAAAAAAAATTTATCTCATATACTGCAACTGCAAATGTTTGTACGCACAAAATTGAGAGATTTAACTTCCTTTATTTTCTATATATCTATAAGTAAATAAATAATTGTCTGATTATTTTTTATCTTTGGTTTTGGAGATAAGAGGGTGATTGGCAAATTTTCATATTATAATATCAATAAATAACTTATTAAAAAGATATGTATTTTAAACCCACACCACAACAAGCCCTTTCATTTTATGTCACACGGTACAGTTTGCAAAACTTTTTATTTAATTTTCTAATTTGCCCCTAAAAATGAGCTGCATATTCAAAATTCATTTATCTACGCATACTTGTGTCACAGAAATTCATACGTGTACCAAATTTTAACTTAATCGGTCCAGTAGATTCGGAGCAAATCGCCTATGATAGACGGACGAGTGATGCAATAAGGGTTCCGTTTTTTTTTTCCTTCTGAGGTACGAAACCCTAAAAAGATATTGGGGGTGATTTAAAATTAGAATTTCGAGTCCAAGTATTTAAATAATCAAATCAAAGCACTCACTTTGTAAGTGGCACTACAAATCGGCATTTACAGGTACGTTTTTTGTTTACGTTTCATCAGATACCTTTGGAATAGACTATACACCATAATTTAGTGCTACGCATGTCGTCTTATCTTACTATTCGGCTGACATACTGCTCAAGAAAAAAAAAAACAAGCATTTGCAATTATAACAAAAACTTCTCATGAAAATCACGAACATTAATCATTCGGTGTGGTTAAAAAAACTGTCAGATGTTATCTAAATAAATCTTTTCGCAGTATAATCCGTATCTAATTCGGTAACCCTGTCGGCTGGTGACATATTTGTATGCAACACGTATCGTTGCAGCGTACGCGAATTTATGTTCTATGCTTTTGTTTCTACGAAGCACTGGGTTGTCGCACAGTGGGTGGCCTATTGTCAGGTGTTTGACTGATGGCTTTATGTCGCAGCGTGTTATGTTATGACAGAGAATTGATTTTGGTTATGTGTTATTTGGCCGGGAAGTCAATTTATTGGTTTTATGAACTTTGGAAATAATATGATGAAGTGTGTAAAAGGATAACAAAAATAAAAACAAATACATTGAACTGATAATAATAAACTTCTAAACTAATATTATACACACAAAAGATTTGAATAAAAAAACTAAAACGGCTGAATGGATTTGAAAGAAATTTGATACATGACCCGAGCTAGGCCCAGGTCATGGTTAGGTTAGGATACGTTTTATCCCGATATTCCCACGAGATGGAGACTTATACCGGTGAAACTGCAGGCGCAGCTAGTAGGACATATTCTGAAAAGTTTTGCAGCAAAAGTAGACACTTAAATGATTTCTAAAGAAAACGGGATGTATTTATTTTAACATGAAGTAAATGAATTCATAGGAAGTCAAGATGAATATCTTTGTACGATATTATCAACAGAATGAATAGCTACTTAACATATTAACGAAGTCCTACAGTGACTCTATTAGAAAATATTCTGGGAAACTGCACAATATACGCACAACGATGAAGGAACCAGTTAAACTGCATTATACCCTTAATCTGACACGTCGAAGGGACAATCAAGAATTAAGTTTAGCGAGAACCGCACATTGTGTTGTCGAATAGACTCTGTATTCAATTACAACGTGAATTAAACTCACGGCGTCGTCGGGCGTACTCCAGCTAATCTCCCAACCAACAATAGCCCGATTTATACTAAACCCCATTGTCACCACCAACAAAGATCTTGTCAATTATAATCTCCACGAAATCTTTCATCGCCGACCCGTCAAACGGTAGCGCACCGTGAGCCAACTGCCACGGAACGCTGGCCAAAAAAACTTTTTAATGAATTATTTGCAAAACTTGTTTGGAACCCTTCTCAAAGAGCGGTGAGGAAGCGAAACCGATTGCTCGTGACGTGACGGCCTTTGTGACCGTCGAGTATTATGTTGTCAAAATACACGGGGATTTTGTTATTATTTTTGTGTTTGCGAGCACACTTAGCACCCTTTTGTGTTGCGCAGACCTTCTCGGAAGAGGGGATGTGTGAGCTATAAACCGCGCGTCGTAACTTCAATCTTTCCATGAAAGAGGTCCATGTGAATGGAATAGTAATAACGCTTCGGTTAAGCGCTTCACGAAAACAATGCGTAATCTCTTATTATCTGGCAACACTTAAATAATGATGACACGAAATACGAAAGCGTGCGTCTAAAAAAGGACTGAAATCACATTTCGTATGTTCGCCGACGTGCCCTTAAAAAGTTAATAACATTTTTGTGTACCAAGACGTCGGCTCCAGTTACGCGATCTGTACCAACTGTAACTGCCAAATTACACCATCACAACACATAACCACGCGTGGCTGAACCCGCTTTTTGTCACGTCACACGTATGGGAGTCTCCTTGATATTTATTTAAATTATTATTCCTCGTCGCCCTCTTGTTATGTTCCGAATGAATTTTTCATGCACACGTCGCCCCGAGCCTCGGTAATTTCACTTTGAGTTTGCTTCATGCCAACGAAAATGAGTTTATTTATGTTGATATTTTTTTCCAACACGTCTACGGTTTAATGACATTGGGCGTTGTGCCGCAGCCTTCGAGATATTGGACGTGTAAATATTTAAGCACTATAATTTGTTCTTAAAACACATTTTGCCTTCAGTGTATGTTTTTGTTTTCGAAGTTGAAGAATATTTTGGGAAATTGAATGGTAATAGTATTCATACCCTGATTTGGTGTGTTTTTAGCTGATTTTCTGCATTAAAATTTGTATGATTAAGATGATATGAACACTTTTATTTTTTTAGCAGCTCATTATTGTCATGATTATTTACATTAACATAATTATCACACACTGTCATCAAATAAGTACCTATGAAATATTATCATCTTTATCTTGTAATTTAGTTATGTAAATAAATATTTAAAAAAAAAGACTTATGAAATCAAATAATGACACAAACTATTGCATCCTTGATACTTTGACTCATTTGCTTACACAAAAAGCTGAAAATAATAATTCATTAAACTCCCAAAAAAAAGTAGGTCATATTTTGCAATTTTACATATTGGAACAATCTTCATTCAAGTGTAACTCTCCTAGAGGTATGAAGCACTGATCACTTGTTACTATTACCCTGTTATCTAACTAATACCTGTCATGTGGTAGGTAATAGAATTAACTACTACAAATCCTTTCAATTTACACAAACAACACCAAGGTTCAACAAGACAAACTCGTCAACGTTATCAGACGTAACAAAGCCACCGCAGTCGTTGTTACCTAAAACATTTTATAATCCAACTGCAGCCTTACTAGCCTCTAAGTCCTCTACTATACCACTGTTTGCTGGACCTTGATGATACGCTGATCCGTCATTAATCATCCTGCCAAAAGTACTTTCTTATGCCACGTTATGCCGCACCTCCACTTATCATCATCGAACTTGGAAAATATTTATTCTACCACATATCCGATTCTTTCTTTTTATTCGTCATCCATTGCTCCGTCTGTAACATGTTTATTTTCAATGCCATCTTCAAAATCCTCAGTGGGAGCTGCGTCGTAATATTCAACGGCAAACAGCAATTTGTCTAGGTCTCCGCAATGGATTCACAGCAATAAATTTCGACGAGCCTCTTGACACACGACACATAATATTTGCTAACATTATTTCACGACAAACAGAGTTGTCACTGAACAAATTTGTGGTGTTTTATTCCGATAGCGTTGTTTAATTTAATTATATGCGGTGTGATTAAATTATTTGTTTAAAGCTAATGGAGTTCGGGTATTTGTTTAACTTGATAGCGCTCTTGTTTGTCTTTGATAAGAGGGATTTTATTTGGAATAGAAATAAGGAACAAGTTTAATTCTTCCGTGTTTTCGTACTTGAAATTCTGTAATTTCCGAATTCATTAAATAAAATGAATCATGGTTATTAGTATTACTTATTACATGAATAGAAACAAATTATCAGTCATTCATTACGCCGACAACTTCATCTCAAAAAGTATTTATTACGATTTGAAACTTCAATAAGCTCTCACTTAATTACACAACTTATTACAGTGATTTCATAATATTGTATGTCAGAAAGTCAATAATATAAATTATATGTAATTTGTTTGATGAAATAATGATTATGAGGAATATTATAATGTACTCAATTGTTGAAGGTAATTTTTCTTATAATTTTGAACACTATGAAATGTATGTTTACTCAAAAATGTAATATAAGGTAATAATTTAAGGTAGCATTATATTTTTTACTGCATGTCAATACAGTCACTTGTGAACCCACCAGCTAAAGCTAGTAACACATTTAAAACATAAACCTGTCACGCTGCACGAACATTACAGAGCCGACCATTTTTTAGAAGCCATTCGTTATTATTAGCGTTAGTCGTAATGTCTGTCATTTTAGTGTTACCGTCTATCTGAGACCTCCCATAAACCACCCCCTTAATCTAAATATCGCTCTTTTATCTGTCTTTAACAATTTCGTAAACTCTCACTAAACCGTAGCTGGAATATAAATTACATCGATACCACGTCGCTTTTGCCTATAATTAAATGTCCGGCCATTTCATTCCCAACCTTATCCTCCGTTGCATAAAGGTTATCAATAGGCTGGCTAGGTGTTTCTTAAGTGTAAAATTAAATTGGTGAAACTGGTAGAATACATCGTCTCAAATTGCCCCCTGCCAATAAAAAAGGGGAATGAACCACAGGGCTGAATTTTGTTTATCGCTATCTTTATGGTGGGCACAGTTTATTTATACTGTATTCATGCGTGTACGACATGTAATATAATACGTTTTGGAATAAATGAAGAGTTAAGGGCCAGTTATTTTTGGGTATTGATGTGTGAGGTTCAAGTCTTCAATTCTTTGAATGGAATAGATTATCGTCTTTGAGAACTGGGTCCCTATTTGCTAATATGTTGTCATAATGCTTTCATGAGTTGAAGTTTTTGAAATGATGTCACAATTAAGAATTGTTATGGTAATTATGTAGTTCAATGTTGATATTTCTATTACGAGTACATACAAATATCAATACAATACAATTTGATTCTCCTGGGAGTTTGTACCTTTCCATGTAGATTATTGTTACTTAGATTATTGTTATAAAATCGTCAAGAAGGATCCCAAGAAATGTAGTTAAGAATCTCGATGAAGCCATTCAATTGTTATATGAACTGACTAAACTCCAAAACTGTTGTTGGTCCATTCCAAATTTCCAATCTTAGCCATAGAAATATACTGATTGAATAATCCGAATTGTTAGATCGAAATTGGATAAAATCCTTTCTTCCATTTCAAGTAAGTATATCCCATTGTTTTAATCGCTGAGACAACCGATTAAGTTTTGTCATCCTTCAAAACAGATAAGATTCACATTTAATCCGAGCTCAATTTTCCTTCCAAATAACAAGGATTAGATAAGAGACAGTAGGACAAAGAATCTGGATTAAAACGGACTCGTTTTAGTTATCTAGGATTATAGATTATGAATTAACGTTTTATCAGTTAATTTGGTTTAGCAGACTTAGTTTGTTCAAAACTTTGGGACTGTTTGCGCGATCATCTTTGTTTCTTAAAACTTCTGGATTAATGAAGATCAAGTTTTCTAAATATTCATTCCTTAAGGCTTGGATTTACTGAATAGTTTTTAGTTTCACTACGAGTATTATATTCTAAGAAACTTAGTTTTGTAAAGCTTTACAAAACGTGGCATCTCATTTGCCTTTTTCCATTGGCTTAAAATACGTAAAAATAAAGTCATAATAACATTCCCTTTCAATATAAACAACCCTTTTAACGTTATTACTATTTAGTTTTTTGTCACCCCTTGTTTATGTCTTTACAGTAATGTAACTTTTATTACAAAAATCGTGAACTTCATCGCGTCCTTACAAAGTTTGGTCTGCGCTTGAGAAATGTATTTTATCGTATAGTTCTTTAGAAATAACTGTGATTGTTAGATTGTTGGTAGCAAATATAAGTTTGTCAATACATTTCTCGGAATGGTTAAAAGTATTTATTTATTATGCGCATACGGTCCGTTCGGTCGTGTTTACATATTTTAATGTTTTGTTACGCGTCCGCTACTGGTGTTTCTGTTATAATAGTGAAATATTTATTCAGTAAACGATTTCGTTTTTGTTTATCGGCCTGTGAGGTCTCGTATGTTTTGGATTTTATGTTTTGACCATTTTCAAAGTGTTTAAATAATTTTTAAGTACATCCGAAACCATTTAAGTGTTTCACTTGACAAATATGAGTTCGCCTTGTTCCTCATCATTCTACATGACAGTTAGTATTACCGGCAACATCAAAGTGAAGAATATTCTATACTTTTACCTGTCACTAAGTAACTGTCAACACAAAATGGCTCACTTTCTCTAACAAAACTAAACATCCTTATATTAGCAAAAAGAAAATAACCTTGAAACAAAAATTGGCAACAATTAAGCCATTCTGTCCATTCTTGAAGACCATAAACCAGTGGGTTGTTAACTGTAGCGCCAGGCAGGCAGGCACAAAGTTGCTAACAGCCGAAATCTTACAATTCGTAATGATCATCCGTAGTTAAAGTATTGTCTTGTCGCTGTTTGATATTCGCCGACTTTGGTGAGGCACTGAAGTCAGCGGTTGAAACTAGTGTAAAATTAGAATACCTTGTTTGCATAGAGATTGCATGGAGGTTCTTCTTGACGTAAAACTTACATGTTTTGGCGGAACAGTAAATAAAATAACGTCAAAAGTCACAATCGTTTAGATTATTAAACTGTGTGTATAAAGATTTAATTTAGAGCGTAAATGTGTCATTTTCATTTATAATATCACAAAGCTAAACAGTAACAAATGCTGTATAAAGATCATGCCGCTATCTAAAATAAATAATACTCTGTTTAATTTGGACTAAAATATCCTTCAACGTTATAATTAAATACGTGGTTTGATGTTTATGATGGTATTTTCACTCAACAATCACGAGACTTGTAAAAAAGAAAATAATTTAATCTTTACAAAATTACGTATTTATAATAATCTTAATTATTATGCAGTGGGGTCTCAATAGATACGTGTAAATTATAAAACTTAAAACATCACAAAATACAAAAACCACCACAAATTCTGGATCGGTACAAAAAAGAACACGTGATTTGTTATATTTTTGGAAAAATCTATGTCCAATGTTGGACAGTAAGTAAACATGACTGCGTGAGACGACGGAGGAGCGCGATGACGGAAACAATAAAAATACCTAATTAATAGCAATTAATGAAGTCAGGCTGAAGATTATGACGAAAACTAAGCAGTATACTTCACCTATACGAGATGTGCATAGAAATAAGATTGTCCAAGTGTATCAATTCCTTGCTGAATGTAATACTAAGTGATAGGTATTAAACATTAACCTCATCCAAAAATCGATCTCGCCAGCCCCAGCGTTTCTTGTCCGCTACTTTAACACCCCTACTTAACAAGTGTTACAAGGCGACTGGCGCACAACGAAATTATTTACAACGCGCGGCGTTTCACAAAAGCTTGCCTGTTTATTGCCACCATAAATACTAATACAACTCGGCGAAAATTTATTTTACCTCACCTTTTATTTATAACTATAGTGCAGTGGCCCGGTTTTTCCGTGCGCCAGTTTTTTTTTTGATTCCGTAATCAAGGATCTGTTACTCAACAATGAATGTATGAATGGGTGCAGTTTGTTGTTGGCGTGTCATAATATTGTGACTGTTTTATCTTTTGTTTTTGTTCTAGAATGTTAGTTATCTCCGCTGTCGGGTTACTTTGCTTCTTTTCTTTTTACCCGACTGCCTCAGGAGGGTAATGTTTTTCGAGAGTATGTATGTATGTATGTATGTATGTATGTATGTATGTATGTATGTATGTATGTATGTATGTATGTATGTATGTATGTCTATTTCTTCGGCACGCTCTGCAGCCTAAACGGCTTGATGGATTTTAACATATGAGGTGTCCTTAGATTCGTCTTAATTGTGGGAGTCACATATATAACTGAAAAGGGAAAAACAAGCATTATAATCTATATGTGTTTTTGCAGTCGGGTTTTTTGTTTTTTAAATAATATATTTTATTGTAGTGGTTCTAGATTTTTAAAGCTACAGCAATGAAATTACAGATGTACGACTTCTGTATCTTCTTGTATATCTGTACATTTGATCTTTCTCTGTTGTCTAAATTAACATTTGCGCATGTTTTACTTTGTACAGTTACTATTTTGCTGTAAATAGTCCTGTAATACATTATTATGTAGACTTCAAGAAACACGGAACGTGTTCTTCTAGTTAGTTCTAACAAATGACTCACCTACATTTGCACCAATCCTTCAGTTGTTACTGTTTTCCATTAAGATAACATTCAACTTTATGATCTCTATATCAGTCTCACAAAATATCCGAATCTAAATATCTAGATTAGCAACAAATCTGAAGGCGTCAAAGATAATTATTGTAAATAACATTGATATATGTGTACCACTCTCAAGAAAACCGATACCTTTAGCATTTGTCTGCATTTAGCCATTGCTTACAATCTGATACTCTAAACTAGAATGTAGGTAACCGAAGTTTATTGTTCAGATAAGGACAAAAGCAGACGTTTGAAATCTTTATCTTTAGTTCATTTTAATGCAGAGATAAGCGTTTACTGCGGCAATAAATATCGCAATTAGGGGTTGGAGAACGAATTGTTTTATGAGCGGCATAGTTCTTAACGACTTGCCTGTGGGAGGTCCCAGCTTGTGTTTGGCGTAAAATACTACATTTACATAATAATGGAGGAATTGAAGAAGTATCTGTCGCTGTTTATTGTTTTAGCCGTTTTAAAGTAACCAATCTCGGAAATCTTACAAATAGACACTCTGTGGAGTTAATTTCAGAAGTGGTTAAACAAATTCGTGCTTATCTGTAAACTTGGTATATTAGAACCCTTTCCTCATATCCACAACAACACATACCAGACCGTCGAAACCCAGTTAACTTTTAACAACAGCAAACTAAAATCTAATTTCCATCTGGCCCACCTCCCAACATCATCAACATACACAATACAGAATTATCCACGTCCCTTACAATAATTTAAAAGCACTCTAGTGTATATCGATGACTCATTAACAGGTTCGTGATCATAACAGAACATCAAAGAGATTGAAACCGAAGCAAGTCGGTGTGGGACCCGTCAAGCTTTTTACACCGTTTGTAAACAGCAATTTGGTACTGACGGTTCTGAGCGGCAACGCTTTGATCTTGCCGCATCCGCTGCGCACAATGACTGTCTATCTGGGGGCACAGTCGGTGATTTCACAGTAGAACAAGTTTTAAAGTACTTTGTTAACTAAGCGGATTTATATGCAATTTCATTTTTGTATGTTTCAGGGTTGGCGAGATGTGGAATATAAAAAAGGACATGGCGAGATGTGGAATATGAAGAAGGACATGGTGTTCCAATTCCAATGTCATTTCTTTAAAACATTTATTAGATAAGTCGTCTATAAGCCTCATCGTAGCTAAACGTCAAATACTTTGGCAAGTCATAAACATCAGCTTATAAAGTTCTAAGAAAGCAATTGTAATGAAATTCATTTCTCTCATAATCATAAATTAAAGCTAAATACTTTGACTCACTACATATTTCATCATACAAGTAAAATCCGGACCATAAAAATGAGTAAGCTTTGAGTACCATATTAACACCACCAATAAAAGTTTTATCACAAACATTCGATAACCTATTCAAATACTTTCATGGCCTATGCTATAAACGAATTAAACATCTGTCACATGATTGATAAAAAACTTAAAATAGATGATGTAATTTAATGTATAACGTATAATTACGCGATCAATGAAGATTTTTTCGTAATCAGTGGTGCAAAACATTTTGATTGACAGTGTGTCTAGTTTCGAAGCAATCAACTTAAATAGAATATGATAGGAGTATAAAATTCTGCTCAGTCACCTTTATACAATGAGTTCAAATTATCGTTGCTACACAGAATTTGATTCAATTGAAGATAATAACATCTTGAAAGTATTCTTATAATAATTTGTAAGCGATGCTTTGAATATTCGTAAGGTACCTATAAATATTCAGATAAGTAATTTACTAAGGCATCTCTTACAAACTCTGAAGCATATTTCTCTCAATACGTTCCTACATCTATCACTGGAAAATAAATGAACCATAATTTACTTGTTATTTGCTGTAGACCAACACAGACATAATAAATTATTCTAACCTGAAACTGTACTGTAGTCTGTAACAAATTTTATCGTCATAAGATTTGTTTTTTAATCTCCCTCAAAAATTCGACATGGGGTGAAAATGTGCCTCTAGCTATTTGGAACTTCCTTTCCTCTGAAACCAAAAAAATAATTTCTTAAGTTTTCCTTTACAAAATCCAGAATCGGACCAAGTTTGAGTTCTTTCTTATAATGTATAATGTACTATGTTCGATTTTCGGCTAGTTATCCGAACTTTTTCCGTCATGCTTGAACCTCTGTCACCATAATTGTGGCTGTTTACACTCCGTTGGATTTCCACGTAGCTATAATTGGGCCAGGAAATTGTTTTCAAAATCTCTTTAGTGGCTGATCGTGCGTTCAATGTTTTCTGTTCACGATTTATTTGAAATTCTACAATGTCTGTTTGACGATTTGTGGTATGTTATGTTGAAAGATTCTTTCCAGTGAATTCCTTTGTGATGCGTTTTTTTTTTTTGTGTAATCTTCAATATAATGGTCTATTACATGCCAATGTGTGTCTGAATACAATACGGCTGCATGTCCGTTTAAATTATAAAAAGAGATGAGGTATTATGCTTTATTTTTTTTTCACATCTTGATTTTAGACTTAACATGTGAAAAAGAAAAAAATCAACGAATTGTATTGAATAGATCATACATAATAATGTAATAATACGAGTATGTCAAAATAAAGTCGTTGGTGTTCTCTAAACTCATCTTACGTTGTCTGTAACATATGCCAACAGGCCATTAGCAGGCGTGCAATGACTTCGTGACAGCAAAACCTAGCCGTAACTTGTTCTCGTACAACTCTCCTAAACAAACACTCAAACGGCCGCGTGCCTAATTTATAGAACAACATCGCCCGACACCGGCCCGATCTCGCAATAAACATGTTTTTTGTTTCGCATGTCCGCGCACTGTCAAATATATTACAGCCCGCCGGGTTATTTACGACCTCTGTCGTCCGCCCATACGTTATACTTAGTATCTTTGTTTGGACACAATAAGCAATATTTCTAAAGGGCCCCGCCGCCGTCTCTCGCAGCTGTTGATATGGGTTCCCGAATTGACATATTTAATTTGATCGCAACGGAGGGTCCGAACTCGCTCGCTTGACAGGTTTTAGTGTCAGATTAACATTAACGTTATGGACTTAGCGATGTCGATAAACTGAAATATCGCCTTTTGTTACGCTCAATGTTTATCGATTTACATGTAAACGGCTAAAGTTAGCGCGTGTTGACACATCAAACGGTTTCACGGAAAGCTCCCGTCTCGGGGAACAGATCAATTTTCCCTTTTGAACCGGCTCCGATGCATCCCAGAACAAAGCGGGCTCGTAAAAGAGTAAGTAGTTTCGAATGTGTCAGCAGTAAAGTGCGATGATGCCGGCGAAAGAATGAAGCTGCGCCGTCGTCGGGGGCGTAATAAAAGTGGCGTGAAACAAAAAGCTGAGCAGCGCGCTGGTGCGGGCGGGCGCGCGCTCGGCTCAGGTACAGTCGCGCTCGCGGCGCGGCTCAAAGCCCGGCCGTCATGGGTGGCGAGCCACCAACACCATCGCACGTCTCAATCCGCACCCGGCTGCCGACCATACCGCCTTTCCTTTTTCCCCTACCGCAATGCAGCTATGTGTCGTTTCCGCTTTATTTTTTATGGCCCAGCGCTGCAGCGGTGAGACATAGCGCTCTCCCTCTAATGTTGACTTGAGATATCGCTATCCCTGTCACGCACGGCGCGGGGTGAGGGGGCCGCGGCACGTCGGCGGCTGGTGGGGTCCGGTCTCTCAGAGTTGACTCGACCGCCGCTACTAACGCACGCGTTTCTCCCTTGTTTTCCGCGTACCGGTGGCATAGAGTAGATATTGCCAGAAGCGTTTCGTGACCGCACTGTGAAGTTTACAAGTGATCGTAAAAGTTATCTCCCAAATGGTGGTGCTTGAAGACGGTGGAATGATGACTACTAATCCTAACCAATACTTACAACCTGATTATTTGACTCCTCTTCCGTCCTCTGTAAGTATAAATAGTTTTTATTTATTTAAACTTTAGAAAAAAATACAAAATATATTTTACTTCAAAATATTTTTCTACTTTTAAAGATTTGTCTATGCAATCGTACTTATTTCCAATTTCTATTGTTGCAGTTGGATTCGAAGAAAAGCCCGCTTGCGCTTTTAGCGCAAACTTGCAGCCAGATCGGTGTTGATTCAGCGCCCAGCAAGCCGCTGCTACCGCCGCTAGATAAGAAGAAAGTGAATAGTGTTAACAGTGATACAATGAGTCGTTCGTCTCCTACTAATACCGTGATCAAAGCCGATAAGCCGCGCTCCACACCGGAACACAACAAACATTTGGCGTTCAAGCCATATGAAACAAATGTTGTTACGAAGAAACCTGAAGAAAGGCCTTCGTCTAAAGCCAGCTCGGATAGCTCAGATGACAAGAAATCTGGAAAAAGCACGCCTGGACGCAAATCCACGCCGCCATCAGCAGATAATGGCAAGAGTAGCCCTGCACCTAAATCCTCTCCCGCTGGCTCTTCCGGAACAAGCCCAATTATCCGCTCCGGATTGGAAGTTTTGGGACACGGCAAAGATCATCTCGGAGCATTCAAGAATATTCCTGGATTATCCGGATTTAATCCGCTAGCAGGACTCTGCTGCCCTCCGGGGATGGAACAACACGCCAATCCGGCGTTCAGACCACCTTATGCTGGTGCTCCGTTTAGTGCTCATCACGCTGCTATGTTGGCAGCTGCTGCTGCTTTCCCCGGATCTTCTCCAAACCCATACCTTGGTTATGCGAGAGTGAAAACACCCGCCGGCGGTGAAACTCTCGTGCCAGTGTGCAAGGACCCATACTGCACTGGATGCCAATTCTCAGTGAACAACCACCATCTGCTAATGAGCAATGGATCATGTCCCGCTGGTTGCACACAATGCGAACACCAAAAGTACAACCTTGCGATGGCTATGGCTCTGTCTCAGCAGGGAGCCGCAGCTGGCGGCATGCCATACGCACAGCTGAGCCGCCCTTATGTTTGCAACTGGATTGTGGGTGAATCTTATTGCGGTAAGAGATTTGGCAACTCTGAAGAGCTTCTACAGCACTTGAGAAGCCACACGACAGATGGATCCACACCTGCATCTGTTGCTTCTACGCAAGCTTCTCTGTTGAACCATCTGAACCCGCTGTTTACGACGGCTGGTCTACGCAGCGCCTACCCGACGGCACCTCTCAGCCCTCTGTCTGCCAGTCGGTACCATCCATACTCCAAGGCTGGTCTCCCAGCAAGCCTGGGAGGCTCTCCCTACGGTGCCTTCAACCCCGCGCTAGGCCCCTTCTACTCGCCCTACGCGATGTACGGCCAGCGGCTGGGAGCCGCCGCCGTTCACCAGTAAACTAAGTGAAGTGCAAACCTGGACTGATCGTCTATGTTGTATTGTCCAATTTTCTTCTGTGATATCGATAGACTATTCATGTTCTAAGGCGCATTCCGCCATGACAAATTTAGTGATTAGTGCAATTTAAGTATAATAATTTATAATAAGTGGACACGCCGTCGGCGTTGGGTCGAGTGACGTTGATAACGGATTGTACAGCCAAATGTTTTGTGTAAATAATCTCTATGTTTAATATTAAATGAATTATTTCAAATATAATATCTACCTACCAATCATAAAACGTTTTTTCTTTATTTTCTCATACGTTTATAAACGCTTGATTGACTCAAATTTAAACTGACAATGTTTAAATAAACCAGATATGAGTCTGATTTCAATTTAATTTAAACACGCACATACATCACACAGATTTATTAGTAAATAGAAAGTAAATAACGATAAATATCAAATGTTATTTTATAACCAATCAACGTCGTTAGAGAGCTGCTATACGATCTTACGACGCAATAAACTAAGTCCATTGGTTAATTAATGTTCAAACAAACATAAAAGCCGTCAATCTATAGAGTAAAACGAGCTGGCAAAAACGCGAACACACCTTCCATAGCGAAAAAAGACCAACAAAATAATTTCTTACATTGAAAATGTATACCAAAGAGGTCGGCGGCGTACACCCGTCATTAATAATGAAACCGTGAGCTGTCAGCTTTAATGTCGAGTTTTTTAAAATAAATGCTATTTTGATTAGGCTCACGTCATGTTGGAAATTCAACTGTCAAAAGGCGTAATTGGTCGGACGGACCGGTAACATGAAACAGAGGCGACGGGGTAACTAAAAACTAACGAGCTAGCAGTGAACAGGTAATATTTTATTAATATTAATTTTCACTTTCTAATCGAATTATTAAAACATCCTTTTATTATGTTAATGTAAATTAGATTTTTTATGTTATAATAATCCTTCGAATGTTACACTTTCGTTTTTACGATTGCGTTTTAATACTTTTGGCCAGGGTAATAAAATTCGTATAACTCGGGCTTTGCTTATAAATATGTAGCAATTTTTTATATTTTCCTGAATGAAAGAATCAGATTGAATAAAAGTTTTATTTAAGACTCGTTTATTAAGAGATTAAGATCTATAAGCTGACATGTTTCACTTTAGTACCTACTGTGAAAGTTGCTTAAAATTTATAGTTATGCCATTTTTTACATAATTTGGCCTTATTTTTATATAAAGGATTATCCAGAAGAGTAAGATGACCTTATGAATAGATACTTAGATAATAGGAGCTACTTAATTTAAAGTGATTAAATTTTATTTAACATAAATAATTCTTTTCTTTTGATCTAATAGGAGTAAGTTCAATAAACGTGCTATACCTAGCTGTTTCTTTGTTTTTCATTTACTAAATTATATTTAACTTTATTTTTTTTTTATTTAACTTTATTTTTTTTATTTAACTAATAAGGAATAATGTTACTTTACCATGACGTTTTTATTAAAATGTCTAATAATTGACGATCATAAATAGTCGTCATAAGAAAATGCAGACTACCTACGTAGCGTTTTTGGGGAGGTATAGGTACCTACCTACTTTACCATTTCAAGCAATCCAATAAATCAAGTTTTTTGCATTTCTATCACCTACAGTTTAAAGCTATTAAAATTCTGCTCACCCAATTAAGCAAAGACAGTGTGAATAACATAAATCTAATAAATTAAAGACAGAGCCGTATTGACACAGTCCATGAATATAAATCAGCTATTGCATTAGATACCAGTTTCATAATTAACTTCAACTATTGGAGTTGATTGATAGCGACATTTATATCCGTTCTGGTTTGATCCAATAAATCATTGATATAGTCAAATGTGTCGTTTAGATATGACACGGCTTTGACATAGTTTTGTTTGTCATAGTTCAGTTTGGGTTGAGTGGCGCCATCTCTTAGTGAGGCGGTGAACTTTTGGTCGCGGAGTCAAAAGTTTTTGTCGCGGTTTCTTCGTGATTAATCTTGGTGTTGTCGGGTTCCGCCTTGCGGATTAATCTTTTACTTTTGGTTTGGTGTTCGACATCCTTTGTGGCTTGTCCATATTTAGTCAGTGAGAAACGCAGACAACTTTTCTTTGAGCAACTTCTGGAAAATTCCTTATTGAGACCATTTTAGTGAATAGTAGAGTTATTTGCCCCGACTGTCGTAGTAGGAAAGGAGGGTTAGCTTTACATCAAATTACACAAACTATTATGTAATGTGTTGTGCTTAGTTAAAGGATTGCAAAGTCAAAGCAGTGGCGCACACAATATCAATTTAATATAATTGACACATTATTATTATTATGTTAAAAGGTTAATGAAGTAATACTTATGTATCGTGGATATCGTTATGAGATAAGACGACTATATTTAATCATTTTCTTAATTATTTATTGTTTTATTATGGATGTTGATGATCGTAAAAAAACTAAAGACATTTTAAATGTTGGCTGCGTTTTAAAAAAAAATACAAGATGCACCCCGGGTATTTCTTGCCATTTTCAATTCATAAATAATGCATTTTTGGATACTCTCACTTCACATGATAATAATATATGATACCGGATTATTAAACATTTTTTCGTGGAATTTTAAACATTATTGTAAATTGGTATCGCTTTTAATAAGTAACATAGAAATTGATGAATAATGGATGTAGATTAGTCACAGTAAATTATCAATTTATCAACCAAATAAATAAATAAATAAATTGCAACTCTGACACCAGGTTAGCCAAACAGAAAAAAAAGAAGACCAATTTAGGATTTATTTTAAAAGTTCTAAACAGACAAAACGATCAGTCTACAACAATTTCCTTAAAACGTCACTCAGCAATTAACCCTCCAAGCGATAGGTGTGTTCAAAAATGTCAATCTGTCAAAAATGTCAATCTGTCAAATACCACATAAAATGATTTCCTTTTTTTACACATCCAGCGTGATTAATTATCACATTAAAAAGTTTTAAAAGGGGACGTATAAATCTTAAGATATTAATTGAGATAATAATGTAGATTTTATTAATGCCGCCAGGGCACGCCTTGAAATATCACTACGTGTTTCTGTATAAATGACCTCTCACGGCAGGATTAACTTTGACAGATGCGTAGCGAAGATTGATGCCTTACAGCGCTGTAATCCGTGCAGTGAAATAACCAATTACGATTAGCATAAACATAAGGTGGAGTAAATTAACATATTATCAACGGATGAATAATGCATGCTCGTCGGTATTATGTACCCGCACATCAAATTAGAGGGTTATGTTACCCTTCAACGCGATGTATTGTCAAAATCGGTTCCGACGATTCTCGTTATTATGTTAATTTCATGTTTTTGTACCTGGATTTAGTGTATTCATGAATTAAACATCGGTTCTCTATTTTGAAAACCTAATGTCAATACAACCGATTTTATTGGTTCGTTTTTTGTCGAATGTTTTGTAAACCTCGAATGTAAGGGTATTTGACGGTGACGCGTGAATGACAGGAAATTTGACAATGCGTGACCGAGTGAGCGATCGGTTCATTTGATAATAAAAGTTCGCGTTTAGAATATTAAAAGCTTAAACGATATTTTATTGTGATACGAGTCGTGAACGTTGGGGTTATTTTTTATTGTGTCGTATTTGTGAGAACTACTTGTTAGTAATGTAATAGGATGCGGACTATTCGGGTTTAAATAACTTCTCATTGTAGGGTCTGCATAGACGCCGAAAGCGATTACTCGCATGAATAAAGACGATGTTACGAAATACATTTTTTATGATTTTCTCAAGATCAAAGAAGATAGCGAATTTACGAATTGGGTATTATGTTGCGAAATTACACGATCGTATATATTTTTTAATAAAATAATGATTGTGTTGGCGTGCTTTGTGCGAATTTTAGGATTTTGTAAAAGAGTTGCAATACTCCCAAGAAGGTATTCACTTCATTAACCAGAGACAAAAATTGAAATGTCTTAAGTGCTTGTATTTTCTGCAGAAGCTATTCGATCAATCCGAAACACTGGAAGGCTAACAAAGTTGTGGAATTACTTCCCTACGCAAACCCTTTCATATGGCATCCACTTCATTTTCTCTCGTATCGGCACGAAATATATGAGACTACCTTGTGCCTTGTGTGCACTCTCAGAATAATTATTTACTTATAACCTAACTGTTGTCACTCCCAGATACCATTTTAAGGAGCTGTTTCACCAGCATGAACCAGACCATCTTAGAGCCACGCCAAACTTCTAACACAGTTGTTGGATAGAAAAGAAACGGTAGCTATAAGCCAACAGCTCGTCGATCTATCAAGAGGGAGTCGGAAGGAGTGATGGAACACATCCAGGCTATATTTATTACACAACTAGACTTGATAACGAACTAGTCGGATAATCTGTTGTGGGTTAGGTATCAATGTGTTGAAATTGTTTTTTTGTTTTTTAAAAGATGTTTAATTTTTGAAAATAAAACGGTTTTTAAATACTTTGTGATAATAATTAATGTTATTTTTCGATAAACTCATAAAAATGTGTAGGTACTTAACTATAGTTTCCGTCAGAGTAATTAATTAAAAATATATATTATAAATGAAAAAAAAACCGGTGTAATTAACTAATGATATTATAGACAGTTTTATTTAAAAGCTTAGAACCTAATTATTATTCATACGAACTTCAAAATAAAATAAGATATCCAACAAACTAAAATATGGCAACAAAATCCTCCGCATTGCTGTCGACCGGTAACCAAGAGACTGACGGCATTGCCACGTTGTATGGCAATGTTTAGCCCCTGGCCATGGTAAAAACCAGCCCTTGGATCACGGGAAGTGTCAACCAGCCGTTTGGAGATTTCGTTGAACAAACCATGAGCACTTGGCCCCACGGCGCTCTAAATAGCTCGAATATATAATTAACGATAAGGTTATTATACTTTCGCCGCTTGAGGTTTTCCGCAGCCGCAGCAGCAGCGCCAGCACAGCACGCCGAGCCAGGAAGATGAGATGGCGCAAGGGTATCGACACACGTTGTGTCCCACACTAAAGTCCTACCCACCTTTCAGAGAAATAACAACATGCCGTCTGATCTCTTGTAACCTTCGCGTGCCAAGCCATTGGGTTCTAATACAGCTGGAACGCCGACGGTGACCAGAGTTTGTCGGATGATGTCATTAATACTCGCGTGCCGTGCTAAGCGACCCACACTTCGGCTGCAAGGCAGGCCGTGGTGTCCGTGGCTGTTGACAACTTCGCCACAGGGACAGCGATGAGGAGAACAACATGGAGCTCCTAGTCGTAGGGAAGCAGTGAGGCGGAAAGTAGCGTCGTCGAACAAAGGCCTATGTTCGATGACGGTAGTGCATGAAGCAACAGACCCGACTCCCACTTACCCACAGCCAGAAGGCGCGCACGCTCCGCAGTAGTGGCAGATGTGTCAAGTAAATTGTGTATTATATAAATTTTTACTGTACTACTCTGCAGAGCGGCATATCCCACTAAGAAGATGGATTGTCGGGTGGATCTGAATTCGAGCAGTTATAGACTGGTAGCCATATAGCACAGATTTATATAAAATAGCTTAGCTCGACGTCGGTCGGTACCTACCCAACACAGTGAATACAGAGTAATAATTGACATTAAATAGCAAATATTTATAAGGTTCCTACATTAATTGCCACAATATAATTAAAATCTTAAAGTTAACTGTTAAACCCGAACATTAAAATTCAAATGTTCACATTCAACATTAAAATTCTAGAATTAATAACGAACATTAAAAATAACTTATACAATCAAGTCTGCAATTTAATTTTGCAACAACATAATTATTAAAAAGTGTAATAATGCTACAACAAATGGGTTATTATAGCCGTCTGTCGCGTGATGCCATACAATAAATAAAAGTTTGCGCAAAGTAATTAAAAATGCATAAATTCAAGAATATTTCATGCAAACCATAAATTGTGAACGCACACTTGAATAATTTTCATAAATTATTAGGTTTACGATTACATTTTAATTTACTTTTGTTTAAAATTATATTAAAATTCTTTAGTAAAGAAAAAAAATATAAAAACTTATAACACACACACACCCGACGCAAACGGAGGGGCCTTTTGCGTCGGGTGTTAATCACTTAGGCCAAGTGACTCTTCAGGTACTAACTTTATGAAACGCAACCTCTGAATCTCTGTTTGTCTGCCCACTTTTTTATTATTTGTTATTATCTAACTAGCCCGTACTGTCCCACTGTAGGGCAAAGCCCTCCCTCTCTCTTTTCCACACAATTCTGTCTTTTGCTAGTTCTTTCGGTAGGAGCCAAGCTCGTCCCGCCATCTTCATCTCGGGCTGCGGCAATTTCATCGTGTGTTTAGTGGGATCCAATCGGTGGTTTTCTTAGCCCTTTTGTTATCTGACATGCGGCAGATATGTCTGGCTCAGTCCCACTTCGGGGCTTTCTGGGTGACGTCCGTGATCTTGGTATTGGCGCGCAGTGTTGTGTTCCTAATACGGTCCAAAATTCGAACCCCCAGGATACTTCACTCCATAGCTCGCTGGCAAACCTCGAGCTTGGACCTCTGCTGAAGTGTCACAGGTGTGAGCACTGTATGTGAAAAATTCTCATGAGAATAGGGAGAATAAACATGTCCATAATTCTCCGTTTGAGACAGAGTGTTAGATCTCCTTTTAGAAAATCGGTCATTGACCAATAGTTCCTCCAGGCACTCTCGGTGTAACGAGCAAGTTTAACTATAGATAGGTACTACTATAACTATGTCATAGCTACTAAAAAAATATTTATTAGCCACAGCTTTAGCAGACACTGCTACTCATAGGTATTTAGTTATCCTTTTTTAATTATGTATAACAAGTAGCAAGGTTGTGCTTATTCTCTACCAGAAACATCTATCGTTGACAAAAAAATAATATTTAAAAAAATCACGACTGCCCTGCCAAAAAAACAAGTTGTTCGTTAATTTGTATACAAAGCGAAAGGTACTCGCTGACTAGACAGATAAATAAAACTGTCATTTCTGTCGGGGGTACTTGTTTTTTTTTACTTTTTAGTTCGTTTTTTGGCAGGGCAGTCGTGTTGTTAGTTTGTAATTTATTTATTTTAATTTTATGCTAATTAGTGGCAAGTTTTAATTTAAAACATGTAATGCTAAGCGGTGGTACTTTTATTTTAAGCACTCAAGGTGATTTCATACTCTCACGGCGAGGCGAGGCGTGGATGGAAATTTACCTATGTAAATTGTATACCAATAAATGTTATGGTTTTGGCATTTGCTCATCAAGGCCTTCAATTTGATACCTATATTATAAAAATAATTCAAGTTGTTTTTTCACATTTGAAAATGGAGCCATACTGTCGCCGTATTGATTTATACACAAATATTTATAGCATATGTCACTTGAGATGTCGTAAGGATTCTAACGATACCCCACATCTAAATCTGTTCAGGCATTTAAAAGTTATGTTGGCACAAAGTAACATACATACATGAAACCGAAACACATTACATTCCTTTTTGAACAGTCGTGTAATTAATCAGATATTTATAGATATTTATTATCTTATTAACAATACATTGAAAACTCAAACTTTTAATAATGCAGTTATATAGAATAATGATGCGTATAAAATAGCTCTATTTAAATTTTTCTTTTTATCTTAGTGTTTTAATAAATACATTAAAATAGATATAGCTTGTTTATTATAATATGCGAATTCAAATTAATGTATTAACAAAAAAAAATAATATTGTTTAGACATAATCGTAAAATATTTGATTAGCTCATTAGTGCAGTTTGAAAATTTTGTTATTTCTACCGATGCACATTAAGTTCAGATAAAAATCAAAATAATATCATCCTTATTCCTTTTATTTATTAATTTTATTTGAGACATCCCATTTCTTGCTTAATGTTCTTTTTTATCACTTTTATAAAAATCTGTTCTACATTATATTATAATAAGATAGTTGTTTCACAAGCTCTTATTTCTCAAACTCCTTACATCTCAATATTATTTTTAGTTCTCTTTCATAAACTTTTAAACGCTTCATACAATAATTTTATATCGAAACTTTATATCAAAACAGCAGCAACATAAACACAAAAATCACGATAAGTTTTAAATTACATTCAACAACCGACTGTCAACAAAAAACGCTTAATCAATACACGAGAGAAATAATAATGCCATACAATGCAGTAATTAATACAATATTTTGTCATTGCTTCCTGTTATGTATTGTTGGCGCAGATTGTTGTTTCTGATATAATAAGAGAAACTTAATTACACGATATGTGACACGAAAAGTGGGACAAATTACAAGGTTAGGTCGGATGTGGGCTAAGTTAGTAGAGAATGCAGAAGCAAAATGAACTATAAATAAAAATCGGAAAATAAAAAAAAGGATAGAAAGAGGTGGGACAAGACAAGTATAAGAGCCGAAACATTTCTTAGGATGTTAATTCTTTGAAAAACTTTTATAGGAAATAATAATTTTTTGATCAACTTTAGTCGAGATTGGTCGAAAGATAACTAAAAGTCATATTTCATTGCTTTAGTAAAGTAATACTGTCGAATATGATTACTTTTTATTCGTAGCTGAATCACAGGGTTTTAAGAACGGACTTTAGCTTTATAAAACTTTTATAGATAACAAAATCCACCATTTACGCTACTGTTTATCAGTTGCACCACAACTATCGCTATAGTTTAATTGGTTGCCAGGCTGTCGCGACGAAGGTTTACAAAATGTAATTATAAAGAACCAAATTGTATGGCTCACTGGGGTCGCCCCGTCGAACCGTTCATTTCTCTAATTACTATTTAAATAGTGGCCAATTAATGCTTTGAATTCATCAGTGAATGAAAGAAATTATGGAATTTAGTAGCTGGTACCAATCAAATGGTGAATGTGACGGCTAAACTGTCAATCAAAAAATGATGTGGTAGTTAGTATTTTGTTATTTTTTTTCTTTCTCTGCTGTTTACGTAACACCAAACAAAACCAATGATTTTCAGTATTTTAGTTTAGCTCCTACTGATTTTAAAATAAATGAAAGACCGAGATTTAGTACAGAATGTCATTTACTTGAAAATTACAGTGGCAATAACTTTAACGGATATTATAGGTTCTTGCGCTACTGAGAGAAACTGATTAATAGAATACATAGATTTATTATAATTAATACATACTATTAATAATCTGATAAATAAACATTCTACTAATGAAATACCAACAACTAAACGTAACGACAATGACGAAACAGACTATGAAACAGCACCAGTTATTAACTCTGACACTATCAGAGACGTATCACCAGTCACTGCGTATATCGATCCAATATTAATTGAATACTTATCTGAACTATAAGTGGTAGTGAGTGAAAAATGTTTAAGTATATAAAACTAGTTAAATAATCACTTTGATGTAGATATTAAACTGACTAGACAGTCCGGTAAAGGAGAAGTCTGATTTTAGTAACGAAACAAACAAACAGAATGAGGTATAAAAAACACTAAACTTGGAGACACTTAACTTACACATTTGTTGTGGAAATCAGCGATTTGGTAACCAAACATTGACGAAAGCATCACATCATCTGTTCAGACTTCAATAAAAGTTTACTGGTGCATTTCATAATTTATAAGCATTTAATAAGATAATTATTATAATAAGATCAATGTTCATGTCGTTTAAAATAATATATCTGATGACGTATGAAATACACGTGTAGATTTAGAAGGTAATTGTAACATTAAGCACACTTTCGCATGCAAACATTGTTGTGGAAATAACACAACATGGTGATTATACCGACTTGAGGCAAATTATACTTAATTATACACATCGTGAACAATTTCATTTATTAACATTTTTAAACAGTAGAGAACACCTGACACAATTCTTTCATTCACAAATCATGAAATTCTCAAAATAACAAGAATACCACATTTGTCATTTTAATTAACTTAAAACACAAAAGGTATATTTTGAATAGTTTTATTATCAGCCATAATAACCGTTCACATGCAAGCCATTGTCGAATTAATAAGTGTCCTACTTACATTTGTTATTAAGTAAGTAATTATAACGTTTTGACAACACATTGTCTGTGTAATTACTTTGGGAATGATAAACCATTGTGTTGCGAAAGTTTCTGTCCAAGGTAAAGAATTAACAATTCATTTTTGTTTATTAAATGTGGAGTGGCAGCTGTTGGAGACGTTTGCTAAGAGCCAGAATACAATGCTACGAGTATTAGTATTTATAATATTACGAGAATACCAGACAATGGATCTTATAATTTTATTATGTGGACAAAATTTAATGGATGCTCTTTTATTTTAATGTAAAGAACAGATCTGCCAGACAGATAAACTTTAATTTAATTCGTCGGAATGCTTTGGGCTTACAATTGTAGTTAAAATATTTTCATAATACTAAAATAATGTAGTTGATGCTCTCAAAAACGTAATTAATACTTTCTCGATCCATCGATTTGAAAATTGGTGAAAGAAGTATTTAACAGGTTTTCACAATCGGTCTACTTAGACAAATACTCCATTTTGCTACCAGTCCTTGTATTGGCACCAAGTAGAATAAAAACATTTATGATTAAAAAATAACTTTATACTGGCTACATTATTGCATTGCACTAGTCAGTCATGGGTATCTAATCAATAAGTTCGTTCGTTTTCACAAAGACCCCGCCAACATTGGTGTTTCTCACATTCACTTCTACAGGTTTCATATCACTAGTATAAATACCAAATCTTCTCACTAGGGTATCGCCAACATTGGCGCAAATCTTCACTCTTAGTCACATGTCACCAATAAGCCTAGAAAACATCGCTCGTCGCTGCTAATCCGGACAAAGTACTCCCGGAGACATCGCTTACGGATGTCGCGCTAGACAAACGACATGACTGCCGCTCTAATTATAATGCTATATGCGAAACAGAATGGTTTGAGATGTACCAGTAATAATAGCCAGGAAGATTATTAATGCAAAAAATAAAAGTCTAGTCTTGCGTTAACGGTTTTACAGAAAAGCAGTAAATACGAATATAATTGCATCCGTTCAGCTTTTAAACTACAGATTTAGCTTTAAGTGGCACCGCCGCTTTATTTTGGTGTCCTTTACCAGACAACGAAACATGATCTTACTTAATTTTATCGCTCAACACTAAATCTCTTTTAGCGGAATCCATAAAATCTGCCCACACCTTCAACGCCTATTAATTTCCCGACGGACAAAGCGCAGAGTCCGAAACAACGACAAAGACAGAGCATTGCAATATCTTCATCTGCCGTTTCACACGGTGCATTACAAAGATTAATGGGGCAATAGAGGCAACACAATTTGAACCCGGCTCCCGCGCGCGCAGGATACAATATTTTATGTTGACAGACATAACAGCGCTTATACGACCGCTTATTCTTTGTGCCCCGTATTTTATTCGCTTTATGACGGTCCCTGACAACCTTGTCATCTACAACCCTAAAAATATTCTCCACTCCAATTTCGACTTTATGTTTCAGTTAGTACAGTAGTGTATAGTCATCTTTGTAGGCAAAATCGTTTGTGGCTTTATAGTAATGGTCGTGGATGCCGGTTGAATGTTTGTTAGTATTTTATTTCGGGGCGTTCTCGCGTCATAAAATAATAGCGTAATGCAGTGTTGTAAATCAATTTTCCTTTTGAATGATGACGTTTATAATGAAGGTCCGTAGTTTTGAATTAGTATTAAATATATTTTTATAAACGAGCGTGATTATTATCTCTATGGTTTTATTAATGAATGTAAAATCTGGGTGCTTTTTTTTTTTTTGGTTGGGAAATCATCAAATAACTTCTCCCGCTCTGGACGGAGCGGGAGGGTGTGTCAGACTTACTGACTAAAACCCACCCGTATTCCTTCAGTTGCCTGTGTTGCCAGGGGCCTCGGTAACCATTTGGTACCTTCCCGCGACCACGGCAGGCGTCGGCCCTAGTGGACTCCTACGCTTGTGCTGACGACATCTTTGAGGCGCGCGTAGAATACAACGCGCCGTCGACCCGGGCCTGGGCCTTACCGGACGGTGAGCTCCCATTGCTCACCGTCCGCAAACCCGCGCCTACGGTGGCCAGAAATCCGCCCGGGATTCCCGACGCCCAGGGCGTCTCCTGTGGCGGCTAAGGGCGAGAGAGCGCGAAATTTGCCTTTCCCAACTGTCCCGCCTCCTCCTTCGCAAGCATTACTGCTTCGCAGAAGAAGGTGACGGCTGCCCAGGCCCACTCGCTCCGTACCATGGCCTGAACCAGGGCCGGACGCGAGAGATCTCTGCCGCCGATGGCCTCCACGAAATCTGGGTGCTGTCGAGGCTTTATTTCATTAGATGTCTGTACAACTATAAATAGAGTTTTGATGATTGATACATTCAGAACAATGAATCATTTTATATGAACTTAACGGAAATATAAAGTATAATATTTTATTGCTTGGATAGAGATAGAAATTGCGAAGTTTCGGTGAAGTACGATTATAAAAGCACTGCAAACTCTTAATAGAAAAACATAGTTTTAATTTATATTAGAATTCGAAGGTATATTATTTCTGCTTAAAATGGACATCATATTGTTTTTGTACTTATACAATTCTTTTGTAGTTGTACATAACATCCTAAAATACTACATTAAGAAAAGCAAAAGAAATCCAGAGTAAGCTCATAAAAAGAGCCATAAAATAGATTTATCTAAATAATTCAGTAATAATTCGAACGACATCAACAAGGAAGCTTCAGAAGCCGTGTCAAATAAAATAAACATTCAAAAAGCATCCCCTACGAATGCAAATTGAAATAAAAATGCATGAATGCTTATCCAAGCATCGGTTTGTGAATAAAACAATACACATCCGACGGCAAACGACTTGGATCAGTATGCTTAGGAGGAGTGCGATTTTTAAGAGAATTGCAATTGTTCACCTGTAGAGCTTGAATAGCTGATTTAGATAAAGAAGGAAGATGGTAATAATGATGAATTTATAAAAAGAAGTCGAGACAAATAAAACAGATGCAATATGGAATCTCTCATTGAACATAACGTATAGGAAGTCAGGTTTAGTAAAGTCTAATTTTAGGATTAGTAGGTGTTAATTAATCTACTAATTGCTATTCACATTCAAAGTATGCCAGCACCGTAGATGGAATTGCTTTAACTCTTGGCAACGCTTTGATTTTTGCGTGATGTAATATCATACTTGTACTGCTTCTCAACTAATTAAAATTACAACTGAGCTCATACTTGTCATATATAGACATTTATAAAAACAAATCTTATCTACAGTTTAAACCAATATCTTTTTTTTGGTTATGAATAAAAGAAAAGATATTTTTGAATATCTTTTCTTCTAACTTTTCTTTATGTTCTATAACATAATTAAAAACCATTTATCAAAAGCAGCAACACTTGATAAATAGTCTTCTTATAAGTTGGCCCAATGTCTATTCAAAAATAAACTCTCAAATCTACAAATCAGTTACAGCAGTCCTCCTTTCACCAGCATCAGAACAGTCCAAGTATTCAACAGAAGGGTGGCAACACTGACAACCCAGCTCATCCAGTCCTCGCCCCGACATGACGCGGCTTATCCCGCCCGTCGCACATAAATACGTAATGAGAGGATCCAACGCCGCTACTATGGACTGCTGACACACTTCAACGTTAACATAGGATCGTTCAGGAGATTTTGTAACGAAGGATTTTGCACTTGCGAGTTGATGTTCTTCTGTTTTGTGTTTAGTTATTTTTACAATTACCTCAAATTACGTTTTATTGCCTATTGTTGTGTTGTTCCTTATGTTGATCAGGATGAATAAAAGCGAAAATAAGCTTCTTTTAAAAAAAAAAAACCTGTCCTTATTTCAAATATTTTTTACTGTAGTTAAGCGTTTCTCAATTCTATCCTAATTTATAACGTTTTACGATGCCACTATCCAAATTACTACTAACGAAACATACAATGAAATTGATAGCCGTATGTGTAAGCAGCTGAGGAGCTTTTTCAAGGATATGAAGTATCGTATTTCACCATTTAATTTTTTTTTAAAACCCCCGACACGAAAAAAAATATATGAAAAGTAACAAAATAATACGTATTGGGCCCTTTCAGTTTAATATAAATTTAGGTAATATTTTGAGCCAAGCGTCATCGAGTCGGGGGACGGCTAATGAAAATAGGAAGTTAACAGCGGCTATTCCTTCTACAATAGCATACATTCATGATTGCTAGGTATTAGTAGGTATAAGCCTCGTCTGTTTGACGTTTTCTTTAGCCGTCCCCTGACTAGACGACGCGACGCTTGGCTCAAAATATTACCTAAATTTATTTTAAACTGAAAGGGCCCATTATGTATTATTTTGTTACTTTTTAGATGTTTTTGTTAGTGTCAGGGGTTTTTTAAATGTATCTTTTATTACCTACTTTTTAAACTTTATATATTACTAATAGGTCAGACACGCTGCCATCGATACGTATCTCGCCGAAACCTGCGCCCCTGAAGGTATTTCTTTCAAAATGAAGGTGCTTATTAGTTTACACTCATTTATCTTTCCTTCTCCATCATCAGACCCTCATCACCATCTATTGCTATAACCTATTTATTGAGACCAGTACAATGAGCCCAAACACGATACCTGCGCTGTAAGTTGGTGAGCGAGTTAAATATCAACTAAAAAAGAGCTGATAATCTTCAAACGACTGAACTGATTTTCTTGAATCATAGCTAAGAACACTCTCGATTAAGTCGCCTTTCAAACAAAAACAATCAAAATCAAAATCGGTCCATACATTCGGGAGCTATGATGCCACAGACACACACACACACACACACAGACAGACACGTCAAACTTATAGCGCCCCGTCGTTTTTGCGTCGGAAAATGTAGAAAATATTTGCACTTCCTAATATACTTGACACTCTTATAATGATATAATATTAGTATTAGGCAAAATCATTATTTATGTGAAAAGTGAGCAGTAAACTTTATTATAAGTTATAAATATGAAAAGCAGGTTATGTACCTGCTAAAAGAGAGAAAACTAATTGCTATGGAATATTCCAGGGTTTGCTTTCATAATAAGGTTGTAGACGAGTTTCCTTTTCAAAACATGTTTGTCCATCTCAAGACGTCAGTGTCTGAAAAGGGGTATAAAAAGATGGATACTAGCTGATACCATAACGTATTATGGTAACGAGAAACTAGTTTTTTGTACAGGTAGGTAATGAAGGCGAACCTGTATTAGAGATTATTTAAAGAGATATTGGTGATCCCAAAACGAATTTACAAAATAAATGATATTTTACGAATATTAAAAAAAAAAATAAGTAAAGAAGCACACGAATCGGATATTTCTGAAGCAGATTGAAAAGAAAAAAAATGAAGTAAATAGGTTATACGTAAATTTAGCATTTTAACGAAACATGATTGTGAACTTGGGTAGGTCCCAAATTAAACATGGACTAAAACTATTTGTATAAACAACTAAAAGTCGTAAAATGCACTTGAGTCAGAAATTAGGTTAGCACCAGTAACTCTCGAAAATCCTGCATGTTGGCGCAACATAAACAATTTTGTTTTGTTACTAGAATTACATAAACGTGCATAAGAAATAAACACAGGAAAGATAAACTCGTGTTTTAAACTTTGCTATAAAATTATTAACAAAGTACAAAACTGTATGTGGCTTCGACTGAACCGTAGTACCGGGTTGTTCATAAATCTTCATTGCGTCCCGATGACACGCCGCGACACGTCTCTCTGCTACCGCGCTACCGACAGACGCCACAATACGAACAGCTTATAACACCTTACTCACATCACACCATTTCCAACCCTAACTATTCCCGCTAAAGTCCATTTCTCCTTTGTACTCTCCACCTGGAACTAAGTCACATTTCCCAACACGGATAACTCGACAAAGTTGGTATTTTCAAAGAATTTTGAAGCGATAGCTGACGCAATAAGGTTCTATTTGAATTGTGCAATATACTGTAGTACTTTGTTCTTTTCGTTAGAATTCTCTCCGTTTGGAATAACAATGTCGTTAGCAGCATTTGCCTCAGTAATCAAAATGTAACCTTTGGATGGAAGGATCAGAGTTGAGTTTGGTATGGGTTAGGATATTTAGTGTGGCAACAACATTATCCCTCTGTGACAAGCGACGTCAGGCTGTCGATCATTATAATATATGTGCCTGGCTGTCAGCTGTCTTAGCGCATGAATGATTCACTCCGTGATAAATTTTAGCTTATGATTACCTTTCAGACGTACGTCAATATGTCTGTTTACGTAATTACAACTTCTATATTTAAAGGCTTTCAGACTGTTTTATGGAGGGACATGGCGGAAGGCAACTCGTTTGACGTGTGTATGTGGCTCTAAGTATTTGTGAATGAGTATGATTTATTACCGTAACGGTTCGTATGATAAATCGTACTCAAATTCATGGACTGTAAATACAGAAAGGTGGTCGTTTATTTCCTTTACACGATCATCAATTTTCGAACTGTCGATTGTGAGATCATCAATTTCGAAAATTGTTTAGTATCAATCTTGAGTTTGTTATTAAGAACTAAGTGAAATGAAAATGCTATCACTCATGAGTGATAGATTGGGTTTATGAGGTCAGTTCTGTGTGTTTGATTAACATGCTGATACACACTCTGGTCTTCGTTAGGTGGTAAGGAGAGGAATACACTTGAAGATTAATGCCCATAACAAGCAAGAGTAATCGTCTTCAATCACATATACATACCTCTTCTCATGAATTAATTTATACGCTGTACGCTGAATCGACACCATTCTTTATTTTTACTCTGAGATCGGTATAAAATCTTTATTGTTCGTATACATCATTGCGATTAAGCTTTATCGGGGCGGGGTGAGTAAAAATCTCTGTATACTCGACATTTTTTATTGAGCATATTAAAATGGCAATGTCCAGCTAATATGGCACATTTATTAAATAGGTATTACGCATTAATCATTCAGATCTGCAATTCTATGGCGTAAAAAATGAAGAATCCATTGATAATCTTATTATAAAACCACTTAAGATGCACTGACATTATTACTAATGACGTTACTATAAGAAATAGATTTGCAATTGTAACGACTGTAAATGTCTTTATGTGAGCAGTCAAGCATTAAGCTCCATATCTGAGTGTGGTGAAATCTGGTTCTTTTCGTATCATGTTCACAGTTATTTTATATATCGGGTGTTTTCTTTATACTGGTTATATTTTTACCTTCAATTAACATTTACACTTATTTTCCGTAATTTATACTGTTTAAAGGAACTTCAAACGATCTCGATTCAACAACTTCAATATTGACTTCTGACAAGGTTTAGATCAATCTAAGATTCATTGTGTTAGTATGAAGGTGTTTCTTGCATCCTTTGTAGCTTATAGCTTATGTAATGTTATATTTTTCTCTTTGTATAGTTTGTTACCACATAATTTTTTGCATTTCCTTTTTACCATAGGTTATCACCGTATTTGAGAATGTTGGTTCACCTGTTATTGGCAACTGCATAAGCCCATGGCCGTTACGTATTATTATTTGATATTTTGTATGCAGAAGCTGTTGGTCTACCTTTATAAATAAATAAATAAATCTTATCCGTTGAACTATATTGTTGTACATCGGCTACACGTTTATTCAATACCAGCTTCTGGCCGCGACTTCATTCACCACAGACATAGTGTTACTGGGATTCCATTTGGATTTTTTTAGTAACAGTCCGAAGTTGGACAGTTTGGATTTCTGCCCGGTTAATGGCAATAGGCTCACCTCCTATTATATGGGGCATAAATATAATTGGCAAAATGTGGGTGTACTATATAGATACACTCCGCCTCACCCTTCGTATACCGGCGTGATGTTATTTTATTTTTTTTGGAAAAACGTAGCATACAGTAAAAACGTAGTGTCAACGTAGTATACAGGGCAGCCTACAGGCTGACTAACTAATCAAAACTACAAACGTAGTATACATACTACGTTTGTAGTTTTGATCTCAGCATTCAAAATATGGGAGCAAGCGATAAACAGTTGTCCGAGCGAGAAGCAGTTTTGACTCCGCAGTCTTCAGTAGCAATTTTTCATTGCTTGCGAAGTTTTTCTTTTTTTAGTGAATTCATGAACGCCTGCGTTCCTGCATATACTACCGAATGTCACAACACTGATACCTCGACTGATGCATTCTTACAGATTATTCCTGAGGAACGGCTGCCTCTTAAATAACAGTCACCAGTTAGGGAGGTAACCATCACCTCTTATAGCAGTATTATTATAATATTACTTCACAGTGGGAAAGTGATGGAGCTATACAGGACTTATAGCTCCATCTCTTTCTCACGCTAAAGTAATATTGAAATAATACCGCTATAAGAGGTGATGGTTACCCCCCCGTTCTCATTAAAAGTCATCTAACATTTATATAGACTGGCCGAAAATTGCCATTTTTTTAAATTTCGAAATAATACGCCTTATAATTTGATTTGCTTTGAGTACAGAATTTGGATAGTATGTTGCTTGTGATTTCTGACATTCTGAGAAAAAAAGTAGGATATCAAATAATTTAGGACGTATAGACTTGACCTGTATTGACTTCAATAATTTGTTCCGTTCGTTCATAGAATTCTTAACGTTAAAACTCGCATTTAATACCAACCTTTTTTTTTAAATAATTTGTCCATAATTGTATATTACTGTTTAACTGACTAACATACATTAAATATATGCATACCATCAGTGTATGGCTGTCATTCCACTGAATTTTATATGTAACATCTTTTGTTAAAAAATCGTTTATTTGCAAGGGTTTATGCAAATAAACGACTTTGATGGGCATGTTTTTTGCGATTTCTGACTTTTGCAGCGGCCAGTGTATTCATCATAAAAAAACACCCAAGTGCGTGTCTTACCACGCACAATGAAGGATGCTGTAGTTGGGATAAATTTATCCCATCAACATATGTCGAATAAATGACCGTATTTTTTATTACTTTGACTTACAAACTTGATTTTAATAGCTCTAAGTGACCGTAGTTTATTATATTAGAGTTTACCGATAGAATTTGCGTGATACTGGAGCATACATACAGAGACAAACAGCCAAATAATCCAGACCTCGTCAAAGTCAAAGTCAAAGTTTTTATTAATGCGATTTTTGGTGATAAAACAGAGTCTTAAAAATATTTTATATTACGTCAAAAATCTATCCATTAAGGAATTCATTGTTAAATTACAATATTAAAAATTAAGTTAATCATTACATGAAAAAATATAAATACATAAAATGTCAGTAAATATCTCGTATCAAGTATTAAACAAAAAATTCAATGTACAGCTTTGATTGATTGCTACGATTTTATTATGTGGACATTTTAAATTATAAATGATATGTCTATCAAAATTTGCTCCTTCAAAATGCTCTCTTTCATTAGAACATTAGACTTTACAGTTCGATTCATCTATCAACATTATTTATTTTTATTGGAATGAAAATGTATATTTTCTTTCACACAAACATTCTTCTTAACATTGTCACAAAACATGTTGAAGTCAAATGTCATGCTATATGTTTGACGTTGCGCCAAGAGGCGTGACACGTCACGTCAGTGTAATAACATTGTCTGTCTGTCCGTTAGAATTGATAGGGGAATGTACATATGTGATGATGGTGATTCATTATGAAATGTTGTAAGTCTTCCATTGTTGTGTTAGAATTGAATGGTTTTTAATTGAATTTTGTTACTTGTGTGTGGTCAATAGTCAAGAAGATAATGAATGAGATAAAAATTCATATTTTTATCTACTAGTTACTTCATACGAGTACAATGATGTTTATTTAAATGCAAACAACAGATTTTAATAAAATAGTGTTTTTGTAAATGAAAAAATGTTTAAAAATATACAAAAATATTATTAAATCAGAGATCAAAACCAAAATCAGCCTATATAATATACAAGTACTTAGTTACTTTCCCAATCTAGGTAGACTTGTCTGAACCATGCCTATCGACCTAAACAGGTACACATTAAACAGTCAGCAACATAGAAAGGACTCCCTCGCAACTCAAACTACTTCGGTAGCGACAGACAGACGTACGCTTATTGAAACGGCTGCAGACGTATATCAAGATGTGGCGCATACATCAAAGTCAGAAGTCTTATCTTGCACGTTGAGCGCATTCACACAGAGACGGCAAATGTTCCTCTTTGATCTAAAGTGTTGGCTTTATGACTTGTTGTGGATCTGTTTTGCTTTAGTTGAGTTTTTTAGAGGTTAGGTTAGAAGTTATGACGTTGTGAGTTATCATGTTTTATGAAATGGCAAGTTTACTAAGAGCAGTGGTAGCCCAGTGGTAACGGCCGCGACTTACGAGCTGTAGGTCGTAGGTTCGAACCCGGACAGGCGCTTTACTTTGTGTAAATTATTTCATCACCACTGCTCTCAAAACGGTGAAGGAAACATCATGAGAAAACCGGCATGTCCTAGAATCAAAAATTCGAAGACATGTGACATCTACCAACCCGCACTGGGCCCGCGTGGTGGATTACGGCCCGCTCCCTTTCACAGACAGGAGGTCTGTATCCCAGCAATGGGAACATTATAGGCTGATTATGTAAGTTTACTGAGAGATAAACGGTATATTACTGGTAATTACATTGGCAATAAAGTAATATTTTGTAACTACGAAAGATATTTCTGTTACTGGAAACAACAATATAAATAGATGGGTATTCGATACGGAATGCAATTAAAAGCAGCGACACAAAATAATATACGAAGATATTTTTTACTACGTTTCAATGCTCGCTTCGGTAGTAAATGCACGTTCGGCAGCTACAGAAGCGGAGATGAGGAATGCGATACAACGTGATGCGAGCATTGTCTGAGCTCATGACTACCGATCAGATGCCACCGCACTCACATCCAACACGACATATAAAAACCATCCAGCCAAATAAAACTTTAAAAGACTTCACGACGGCTCAGAGAGATACACAGATAACCGCATTTCTATTCGCAGAGAAATAAACTTTAAACACCCAACAAAGCAATATCCCATGTATATTTTGTTAGCGCTACAAGAAAAACCAAACAAGCCAGATTAATACTCTAATACCGCGAGGTTAAAGCGCCTAACAAATCAACGCAACAAATGTACCGATAAAAGAACAAATGACGCCGATATAAAATACCATCCCAATTATTTGGGACAATTCATTAGAGAGCCCCTCGACGCTTTCCGATTGCCGCGATCCGTCACACCGCTCGCGACAGATGGGGATCTATTCCGTATGGAGTGTCAGGAAGAAATGGCTACAGTAAATCAACCGTCGGCCGACAATCTCGCGCAGTCGCCGTCGATACATCAACTGTAATGCCTCGGATACCGCAGCCAGATAATCGAATGTGAGCATCGACTCGTTACGCTGGAAATAAGATGAGGTTTGTGACTCCATGTCAGCGGTAACGACGTAACTCGAGTACGATTTTAACGGACTATAGGCATTATTGAGTGCAGCTGTTTGGCTTGAGGCACATTAATTTGGTCGAGAGTCGTTGCACGGACAGTAACAGATGGTTGTATGTCTCGGCGCAACTAAGGTCGGTTTTGGTTCGCGCGCGCGAGTCGCTTATCCCCGCCGAGCGAGCGCTGATAGATCTGTAAAGTTTGCCGCGGACAGGAATATATCGAGTGGTTGCCTCCGTTCGGCTTTATTTATACATAACATCTGTTTGAAGTTGAATCTACCGGCGCGGACGGGGAGCGCATTACCGGAGATTTATTCCGCGTCTTAATTGTGAATCGATGGGTTAATGAAGATAAAACCCGCGGCTGTGTTGTAAATTAGCTCGCGTGTCGACTCGTGGCTCCGATAAAGGCCTTCTTTATTGCTTTGTTTGTTTTCTCGGGCCGTACTTCAAAGGGTACGGAGATAAACTCGAGTTTTATGCGACTGTATTTATTGGCGAGCTTTTAAAGTTACGCTTTTACTCAGAATCGGACGTCAGGTGGAAATAGGAAGCCGTCGCAAATGACAGCCGAGAGATAAATGGGAGCCGAAGAGAAATTAACGATGCGTCGACGCCCGCCGTAATTAACTAGGCTACTTATAAATCAGCTGTAACCTCGGCCGTCTGTAACAATAGCCGCAAAGTAAGATAAATCGACAGGACAGCTCGGCTCATACAAGTCGATATTGACAAGCGCGGTATTCCCTTAACTCATGTTCACATTTGGTGACACTTTAGAATTATCTGGCACCACATGTAAAAGATTTGTTCATACCTATTTTGGTCAACTGGTTGTTTCGAATTTCTGGTGTATGGCATTTCACTAGTCTGTGTCAGTTCAGTTGAGGAACGTAGCACAATTTGGACGAGGTTAACCTCACGCGGTCACACACTCTCGTCTAATGGCCGTGATTCGACAAGTACAAATGGCCTCTGTGACAAATGGCCTGCGGAAGACCCCGAGTCGAATGCTGTGTCGTAAGTTCAAGTTACGTACAAGCCAATATAGCACGTATTGCATTTATTTAGAATATTTTAGATTGCAATCAAGATTCAGATTGGTTTATAAAACTTAATCAAGTGGATACAAAAATAGAAAAATAATTACCATCCATCTTAGGTGATTCAAATGTTAATTTAAATGAAGGAGAAAACAATGTGATCGATCAATGTAATGAATAATGAAACATATTTTTAAGGTCCAAAATGGCATGAAAAAACAGACACGTTAGCGATAAATGATAAGTGAATACGGAAAGTGTCGATAGCTTTCTCAGTTCGCCCTCTGATACCGATCAAAGGTCTTATCCAGTGCGGACCCGCGAAAAACACTCTTATTGAGCACATTTAGAGGAAATGTTGAATGTTTTTCGAATGGCGTTTTCCCTTTTGCTAGTTCATGTAGTGTCAGTTCCGTAGGGGGAGATCTCTTATGAACCACTTGATTTATGGCTTGTATTGCTTCCAATGTTGCTTTGGGTTCGCCAATATCATTTCCAACAGTTTTGACGTACAGTTTAGTGATGACGCAACCGCTGCGATATTAGTTTTGAGAATTATTTATAGGTTTGCCTGTAAGTGGGGATGTATTGTTATCTTTTGTGGGTAGTTCTGTGTTGCTTTAGGGTGCTTTATTTGTTGTTAAGGTAAATTACTATCTATTGTTATGATGTTTGATTAAATTGTGTTTTAGTTTAATATAATATATCAAGCGTAATTTAGCTATCAAGAATACCATCGTTGCTGCACAAAATGCTTTGAAAACTTAGCTGGCTATGTCTAGAGTATTGTATTTTATTTTCAAACGAGATAATATTAACATAAAATATAACCTAACATACATAAAATAATAATATGTGCATGTATATAACAAAGAGGAGAATAAATCATAGGGCATCAAAAAAGTGCCCAAAAGGCTGGTAGAATTGCTACGTTGTATGGCAATGCTAGTTCTTTGGCCAAAAAATAGGCCAGCCTTCTGGTAACGTGAAGAGTCGACCAGCCGCTTGGCGATGTCTCGAACGAGTATTCTTAATTTTATTTAAGCATCTTTTACTTCATTGAAATAAGCGTCTTATTTATATAATATGTTAAAGTTGTTTGTGTTCATAAAACTAACGAAAAACTATACAAGCAATATAGTTTTACTCTAATCCGCAAATCGCTTACCTCACCACCCAAACCGCAAACCTATAACCATTACACAATTAAACGGCACCACAATAAATAACACGGTAGATGCAGACCATCCATCTTGTAATGAAGAAAAGTGCGCTCTAGCGATGCTTTATCGCCGATCTGTGTAATTAAAACGTTACCCGAAGGAAATGTGAGGTAATAACAATAAATCTAAGGCGCTCGTAACTCCGGAACGGCGTGTAGATGCTGTAATTGCAGCATTTGTGAATGGGTCTGGGATCTCTTGAATATTTGATGGGATCGTCGATCAACGGAGATGTTGATGGTCACTGGTCTGTCGTGGTAAAAGGGTTTAGTTTAAATCATTTCTTATTATAATCGATCCCTTATTTCTCAAGTCATGGCTTAAGGCCGACAGTCTCGGTCCTGCCATATTCTTGTGTCTTCCTGAAAAAAATAGTTCCAAGGTCCAGAGCAATAGATCTGTCCACCGTTTTGGTCGCCTACCCCTTGGTCTTTTTCCACTGATAAGGACTCTCTCTAAACTATCAAAGGGTCTTCACACGCTGTAGCTAAAATAACCTAGTATTCGGTTGGGTGACTGTGGTGTTTTCACCACAGTCACCCAACCGAATACTAGGTTATTTACCCTTTTTGATATACCGTTATACAGGTATTTTAATCTGTATAAAGGTATATCAAAAAGGGTTTTAAACTCCTGTGTCTGACATGGACCTCCCTCAACTGAGAAGTAAAAATACAAAATAAACGCCGTAAAAGTCGCGGATAGTGAATGGATTTCTGAGTGTGTAAATATTTTAAGGCGACAGGTGCCTGTCATTGCACGTCATTTATGGCTTGCGTTTTATGAGCTTCATGAATGAGGAATTGCTTTTGTTTCATACAATTAGTTGAAAAAAAAGCAAAATCAACTAAAGGATATTATCATACAATACAAGTATGAAGTTTCTATGGTCATAATGCTTCACTCACAAAAATAAAAATAAAAATTGCCGTCTTCCTTTCTGCCTTTTAAAATATGATTAATCTAAAATGAAAAATGATACCTACTCAAAAGAAACTTACGATCCTTTATCATGCAAACGATTTGCCAATAAATAAGCATAATAATAATGCAAAGGTCAAGGCATTGCATGAGTATTGACAAGTCGACGATCCATCACTTAAAGGCATTAAGTACAGCAACAAATTTCCCTCAGCTTAGCTCAAGGAAACATTCATTACTTTTATTCCTGAAGCAATAAGACTTATAACCAACAATGCTATTGAGGAAAACATTCATCTCAATACTAATATTAGTAAATATTACTCTGAAGTAACTGTACAATGTACTGTACACATGTTACACAATATTGTGCTGTCTGACTAAGGCCAGACTAAGATGTTATTAGCATAACTTTGCATGCACGGCGTACCCGAGTGCCAAACACAGGTTTTACCTTTGTATACAGACGTTTGAATATTCAATAGTTGTAATAATTATTATTTTACATACAAACCTAAACTTTCTCGTGTTTATTAAATACTGGTTTTAAAATTCACTTTCCTGGTTCAGCTCGTTTTTATTTCCTTTTTATAAATGTTTATTGCATTATTTTTTATTATTTCTAGCTACCTTAAGTCTAGGTTTAATTGCGATTATTAAAAATTGTAATTTACTGATTCGAGAGGTTAATTTGCAGGGTATTTTAACCTCCAAGTCAACATACACTTAATGATTCCATTTTGAAGTTTTTGCTGCTTGACAAGAAGGGGAACTTATAGCAGACATGATAGAATATCATTTTCCTGTGTTATTGTAGAGAACAGAAAATTGAAGACACAAAAGCATGAAAAAATGGATCGTCGTTTTGCATTTTAAACGTGGTTGGATTACAATATTAATGTAGACATATCACGTCTCAATTTTCTAGTGAAACCTTTATCAAAATCAGGTGACGTTATCCCAGTAAAAATAACATACCCATAAATATTTGTAATCATTATAATCATCATAGAGTCGGCAATAGACGTTGCATTTACTACGGGATATGGCACTAATAAAGATATACGAAGGACACTTATAATATTACCTTTATCTTTTAAAGATTAGTCGTGGGCGTTGTTTATTGTTTTGTTTATCTTTTTTCTTATGGAATAGGAATATAAAGATATATATTACGTCAGCTGTTTGAAGGTATCCATAATCTGTGACGTATTTTTTAATAATCCTCTATGCATCGCAGTTGTCCCACCGCCCGCCATTCTCGCTCAAGAAACGTACAATAGATATATATTCCGTGTGTATAGTTGATCGCTGACTGTTCACACCGCCAGCGAGTGCTCGCTCCACTAAATTGTCGCTGAGCGACAAGAGCTATTAAAGATAATACTCGCTCAGCGATACTTGCTCAGAGATGGTCACTTGGCGATTAGAACTCACGCCGAGGGACCACCCAGCGGTCGAGCCACCCAGTGGTGCGAGTAATCACCCGTCGCACTCGGATACTCGCTGATAGCCCAGCGACAAAACTATCGGAACTACACACTCGCTGCTCGCCAACTCATTTTCAGTTGCTAACTCTACTCACTACTCGTTAATCGCCGGCGGTGGGACAACTGCCTTAAGCTGGTCTCAGAAAAGTACTGTCAACAACATAAGTACGAAATTCAGATTTTTCAATATTGACTCTTAAAATGGTATCGTTATATTTGAATCGTACGGTAAACCCGTAGAAATACATACGTACTACACAAGTCACTACGTGGAACCCTGAGACAGGTAGAAGGCGTCGCGGCAGACCTCGTAGAAGATGGCGGGACGAGCTGGACAAAATAAACGACCAGTGATCCACATTAGCTCTGGATCGCAAACACTGGAAGTCATGGGGAGAGGCCTTTGCCCAGCAGTGGGATGATACAGGCTGACAGGTTACTGTTAGCCTGTATCATCTAGAAAAATCGTTATTCGCATCTTGAATTCCCCATCAGTCCTCTCAAAGCTTTCTCGTGTTTATTGAATAGTGGTTTTAAAATTCACTTTCCTGATTCAGCTCGTTTATTTTTCCTTTTTATAAAAGTTTATTGCATTTGTTTTGATTATCTTAAGTCTAAGTTTAATTGCGATTATTAGGAATTGTAATTTAATGATTCAAGAGGTTAATTTTCCGGGTATTTTATCCTCCAAGTAAAAATATACTTAACGATTCCATTTTTGATTATTGAAGTATTTGCTACTCAAAGCTATTATTTAAGTTACTTATTAATTAACCAAAAGTTACAATACTTGACTCATAAACACTCACAATAATCTATCTTTGGAGTCTGAACTTAATAGTGCCAATAAAATAACCTCCCCGATCAAGAAACCTCCTAATTTCACGTACAGTCACAAACAGCGGGCGAACTATTAGTAAATCTATTTGTTGTGCGCGACTGTACGAGAAATGGGGCGGTCTCGTTGCTGTCCGCAAGTGTACCACGTTAATTAGTTGTCAACATGTTTTAAACTGTTGCTTTCAGTTTGGTGTATTGTTTAGCTAGTATTGACATTAGTTGGAGGAAAGTGATTGCTTGTTGCTATGTGTATTGAGGACAATTTAGTTACGCTAAATGCTATAAACTATTGTCTTAGTATAAGTGCCAAAAACATAGACAGAAGAGGTGTAATAAAGATAAACTAAAACTTTTTCTAATTCCCTTGTTTGTTTTGTTCAGTTAGCTACTTATAAGATAATCGCTGTTGCCCGCGACTTTGTCTGCAATCCAGGATGAAAAGTTCAGCCGTTTTTACGTGAAAGCGTAACAAACAAACTCACTTATCGAAACCCGTCACGTCTTTGAAGTTTACACACAAAAAAAAAACATAATTAAATTGATATTTCAGTGACCACACTACCTGCGGTTGATGACCGTAAAAAAAAAAAAAACTCATCAAAACGATTTCTTTTTTGTTATTTGTTTAGATATCCATACCCATCACGTCTGCGGAGTTTCGCTAGCTAATTTTATTTGACCCTGTATAGTTGGGATTATCATCATTATCAACATTATCAACATTATCATCATCATCATGGTATATAAAGCTTGGTGTAGTCATGTTAAAGCAATTGTTAATTCATCGTAGGTAATCATAAATTCTTCATTTGTGTTACGTGAGAATTTTTTGGCTATCATGAAGTCGTCGGCCTCTACTGACTTTTTCTTGCATTGACATCAAATTGTCATCTTGGATTAGACACTGCTCGTCCCACCTCACTCTCAAGATACGACCAAGAATATATCTGCTGCTCCAAACCGAAAACTCACTATAATCTAACATTACACCTCACGTCAAAACCGTCTCTCTCCACCACACAGAGACACATACTTTTTAAGCCATTTTTATCTGAAGTCATCAATTGTAACACCACGGTAACAAAGATGTCATTCACCTCGCAGATGCCATTTATCCAGGAAAGTACCCACTAAACTAGGTACATAAATTATTTTGTCTGCTTCGCCAAGTGTAAGGAACTCCCAGGGAATTTATCACGCATGTCCCGGTGTAAAGAAAAAGCGGTTGCGGATAAAGAAAAAAGGAGATTTTTCTTTGAGTTGGTATTGTCCGTATCTCTGGCTGAGTTAGGTTTGGGTTTAAAGAAACTTTATTCTCAATAAAGACATTATTATGTCACTCACTTAAGAATAATACTAGAACATATATACATAAATTACACAAAGTTCGTCGTCATCAGTTACAAACTAACTAGTTTGTAACTGATGACGACGAACTTTACAATACTACAATACCTTCATTTCTCCAGAAGTGATCGATCCGCGAATTCCTTTACCCTGAAGTTCACTAGGTAATGTTCTTCTCATTCTGTCTTGCCAATGCAAAGAAAGAAAAGCTTACCGTGAAGGAAATATTAACCAGTCAACAAGGTTTACAAATCAAATTGAGGCAGTATTTATCCAAGGTTAATTTTGCATCTTTAACTTATAATATATTGATTTCCAATCAATGCCGCCTAGCATGACAGTCATTCCTTTATGTTTAGCAAAATGGTTTTGAGTTTATGTCACATAAAGTTTTTCTGCAATAATCACAGCAAGTCATAGAGAATACTGGCAGAGACTGTTTTCTGCGTACCATTGATAACTTTGCCAAATAAGGTTTTTTTTTTTGTAAAAATATTTTTTTGTATAACTTGCACCAACCCTTGTAGGAAAAATAGTAGCGAGTGCCGACAGCCATTTTGTATAAAGCAAGGGGGTGGTTTAAAATATTATGCATCGTAAGGAAATGTATTTTTTGTAGGTGCGGGGTGCTCCGTTTATTTAGGCAAGGATGATAAGTCTAATTTATAACACTGAAGTCAGCTATATGTTTATTCGAGAACTGGGGGATTATAATGGCTTAATTTGGATGAGATGTTCTAAGAATTTTCTCTGAAGTAGTCTAAAACAAATGGCCTCCTTTTGCATCTACCGCAGAAAGTCTCATTTCTTTATTTCAATGCATTTCGCATTTGCAGCGGGTAAAGCTATCGGGTCAGTGAAAGTTTCAAAATATGGTACAGGCGAAAGAACAAGCTGAAGATATTATATATCTCATCTCGCCTTAAAAAACCATCTCGCAAATATTCACGTAGTTATTCTGCTATTTAGCGTTGGATATTTAATGTGAAATATTATGTTTCGTCTGCAGAAATATTAACCATCATTTACTCCGAAAGTATAAGATGTATACAACTTTTTAATTTGGATCTATTTTGCAAGCATTCTAAAATAGCTCCTTGAGGTTCTCCAAACTAACTGTAAACTCGAATAGTATTTTTATCAGTTACTTGTATTGTAGATTCATCTAATCACAAACCTAACCTTCAAACTAATATCCATGTGGACATCTGCCTACAAAAAGTAACTCTTTCCCAAAAGGAAACGAACTCATACGTCTCGTAAGCTATCCTAAAGTCACCTTTAATAAAACGCGCACCTATGACAAGTCGCGAATACGAGCAAGCTGTAATACAGGCAGGCTCTATTACGGGCAGGCTATGACAAGTATCGCGAATACGGGCAGGCCATAAATCCAACAAAACATAAATATCGCGGGAGGCCGCTGAATCACTTTGAACGAGATAAGGTGAAGCCAGTCGGGTTCTGGCGTTTGGTAAGTTCATGTTTTTATATGAAGGAGTGGTGAAATCTGTTTTTAATTGGACTAGTGCTGCACTCAATAAGTTAAGCTTTAAAGAAAACGTTTAAATTTATTGTTCGTATAATCAATAAGCATGGCAGTGATAAAGGCTTAGTTATTTTTATTATTTAATCATATTGTAGCAATAATAATCTATAATTTTAAGCATATTAATAAATAAAAGAAAACATGACATCGAAGACATTAATACGTATTAAAGAATACGTTCAAATTTCGTTATGAGTAGATATTATATATTTCATCAGAACAGGAGAAATTAATCTCAAAATCTGAAATGAAAACAAATTTTTTCAACTCAAATACGTCATCACACATTTCAGCATTTTGAATATAAGACCGTAAATTTTCAGTAACAAGTCGCCGTTTCGCGTACCGTGCAGCACATATCTCAAAGTTATTTCCCTTGGATGAAATATGTGGCAATTTCTTTGAATAATACATGGGCCATATTTCAGCCGTAGCGCTACGGGCGTAGGCCGTAGTCTCGTAGCGCTACGAAACAATATATTGTACTAGGAAGTGTCAGTGATGTTTCGACTTTGTTTTATCTTCTTGTTGTGTTGATTGGTTGTGTTACGGATTTATCAGAAGTAGTCCTGGTTTTATCAGATGAACAATGTAGAATCAATACATAGTAAAACAAAGTTACTTTTCGTGTCTTTCTGTGTAACTCATTCATATAAAGCATTTATTCCGGAAGGTTTATATGCATAATACATTAATATTTATCTTGGATATAGCATAGAAATCTCGATATTAAGATATCACTCATTGGCAAGAAGGGTGATATAACAAAAAAATCTCCATTTTTGAGTTGGCTGCAGTTGCCTCTTCCGTCGACGAGTCGACGGCTGCAGTTCCTCTGCCGTTCGTGTATATGAGATGGGCACTAAAAATGAGGGATTTAGAGAGGAATGACTGTATACTTCGTCGCATTCTTACCGCTGCTTTAAAACTTTTAATTCGTCATACCCAAAAACTACTCTTTTTAAGTTATGTCAAGCTTCTCGCAAATGAACGAATGTCGCGTTTTCACCCGTGGAAAGCAGGGTCGGGTCGCCAGTAAAATTGAGAAATTATATTACAGAATAACAATATTATTTAATGATGAACCATACTTTGTTCTGATATTAACAGCTGGGTTCAGCTCTGTTGAAGTGCTTGGTTATGATAAATAGCTCCTATAAACTATACGGTAGCACGTTGGGTAACATTAGACCAGAAACCCACTGCATGATAAATAATTACGAACGTGCTACCTAATGAGCGCTTTAAAAAAAAGAAAGAAAAAGTTTATTTGTCACAGAAATACGTGCATATAAAAAGATCTCGACCAGGTAAATAAAAAAAATAAAAAAAATAGTTTATTGACACAAAATACCTTTGTATACAATTCAAATACAAAAATAGAAAAATAAAATAAAATAGACCTACTTATAATCACGAGCTAAATAATAACAGCCGCACGGGTCGTTAGGTAAAGCTACGCTTGCCACGATTGGTCCATAAATGGGTGATCTTTATATGTAAACCCAAGACTCTTCCATGCCTCGGAAAGCACGCTAAGCCGTTGGTCCCAGCTGTCATTCGTAGACTTTTGACAGTCGTTACGGGTCGTCAGAAGGCCGAAAGTCTGACAACCAGTCTTACCAAGGGGTATCGTGTTACCCAGTAACTGGGTTGTGGAGGTCAGATAGGTAGTCGCTCCATGTAAAATACTGGTATTCAGTTGCATCCGGTAAGACTGGAAGCCGACCTCAACATAGTTGGGAAATGAAATGAAATGTTTTTTTTTTGAGGTAGTGTAGTTACTTAAAGTACTAATGATTTGAGAATATCAGTTGTTGTCATATTTAAAATGACTAATAATTACTTAACATTCCCCAATGGTGATTGCAATTAAAAGTTAATTGAATAAACAATGGCAAACAGTCGATGAGACAAAACAAGCAAATTAGATTTCTATAAAAATGCTAACCTATAAAATAAAATAATTGGTCTGATAACCAATCTCTAAATAAATATAAATTGTTTTTATGTAGTGTAGTTACTTAAAGTACTAATGATTTGAGAAAATCAGTTGTTTTATTTTAACGTGATAAGATATCGGTACCCATCAGGTCAGTGAAGTTTAAAGGTTAGACTAGAAGGCGATCCCGACGTAGTTGGGAAAAGGCTAGGCAGGTGGTATACTCACGAGCACTAAACACAAATAGTCGTCAGCCGCACGTCATGACTGTGACGTGAAGGCTTCCGCTCAAGCGAAACAAATCTGGTATTTCTAAATTTTAACGATAATTTCATTACAATTTCGAGATACAAAAGTAGATGACAATGTTCTCATATTTAAAATGACTAATAATTACTTAACAGTCCCCAATGGTGATTGCAATTAAAAGTTAATTGAATAAACAATGGCAAACAAGCAAATTAGATTTCTGTAGAAATGCTAACCTATAAAATAAAATAATTGGTCTGATAACCAATCTCTAAATAGATAGAATTTCTTTTTATGTTAATGTGAATATGATTATGTTAATTTATTAATTTTGATTATTATGAATTAGTGACCTTATTATTTTTTTGTAAGTCTGGTTCTTTACTTATTTTATCTAAATTTGATTTTTTATCTATAATTTTGACATGATTTATAATTGACATAATTTCTAAAATGTATTTGGCTTAAAAACCCTCCATATTTTGTATGCCTTTTGGCGGGACACAGCTCGGATCCTATTTATTATAACATCTTCTGTATGTACCCTGTGTTCACAAAATAAATGATTTTGAATTTGAAATTTGAATTTGAATTTGGTAACAACTTTTTAATCACTACAAAACGCTCAATAATCAGAATTTCACACATTTTATATCAAAATGCCCTTAATCCCCTACAAACTAGCGTGCCAACTTACCACCTGCCAGTTTTTGCCAGTAAAGATGGCAGTAACCAATTTATCACGTCAAGTCTTTGAGACACATAATATATTGGAACATTAGAACATAATGAACGGCTTATTTGATCGTTTGTCATGTTTTTCTATACTCAAGAAAAAAAAAAATGCTGTCAGTACCAACCTTATTTTCTTCTTACTAAGAACCATTTTCCCATAATTTCTTGCTTAAATGAGAAGGTCTTTCACGCATGTATCAATTCTAAGACGCGTGTTCTTCCATTTAGTGACTTTTGAGAAGTTTTTCAACAATCGCAGATTTAGTGTGAAAAGGCCAGGGACCAGGGACTCGATTGTCATGCACCATTATGTTGAGTGATAAATGGTCGGCTTGTTTGAGGCTAACTTTGAACCATCTGGAATTAAGAAATAGCACCTGTGAAGGATAAAAATATGAATTTTATTTATATAAGCATTATGGAGAAAATGTTCTGAAGAGTATGAAATCACAATAACTTTTTTAAATTTTAAACATAGTAGGTAATTATTCAGACCTTTGCAACAAATAAAAACAGCTTTTGTAAATCATAAACTTATATATTGAGGCTGTATCAAAACGTAAGTTTTGAACATCCCGGAAAAAAGCAATATGATGTCTTGAGAACTCCATACCTTACTTATTTTTTTATTTTTTTTTATTTATTTATTTATTTATTTATTTAGGATCTCCAACAAAACATGTACACAATACATGACACATAAATAAAGGACAACATCAGGTATTGAGTAGGTGTACTCCTTCACTTATAGGAGACCACAGCCTGCACAATAACGTTAAGGCGCTGACAAGACCCAATTGACCAAAATAGGCCTCTCTTAAGAAAAAAAATTGCCAAATCTGTATTGTTTGTGATAGCGGAAAAAATAAATGTTAATTTTGAACATATTTCCCAGAACTTGGTTGTTACCAAAATACGTTTGAAAAAATAATCTCGATACAAACTAACGTTAAACTAACCTCTTACCTTGAGTTCTAATCCAAAATATCTGTATTCAATATCAACATACGTTACGTATTTAATTAATAACAAGAACGTCTTATTTGAATGCAGAACTTGGTTGTTTTTTATTTTCGAATACACAACTCAATTTTGAGTAAATTGATAACTCTGCCTACTCCTGAGACGAGGGCATGGCGTGGTTCCTCCCAAGCGGCACACTCTGCCAGCGTATGCCACGCCGTGTCCTCCCGGCAGTTGACGCAGTGTCGAATGACAGCCTGGACCAACAGTTTAAGGTGCTTTCTGAGGCACGGAGGGGTCTCAATATGTAATGGATGATCACCCATCCACTAACCGACCGGGGCAATCTTTGCTTAACCTTCGCTCAACCCATGCGGCTTTTATTATATAGCCACACCACACACCAAGTACCTACCGAAAAAAGTGCACATAGTCATAACCTTAACCCCATCACTGCCAAAAAACGACGCGCTTCAAACAAATCATCACCTCGCTGTCATCCCCCTAAACCCCGCTTCACCCCTCTCCGCCCCTTTAGTCCCACGAGTACCACTCTTAAAACTCGTAAAAGGCACGCCATAAGTTTGAATTATCGTCGTACTGAGCCCCCGTAATGAATATGGTCGACTGTATATTTCAATTTGGGCCGCAACTGTGAGCAATGTGTTACGTTTTTACGAGCACACGCTTTTTGGGCAGCGCTTTTTTGAAAATTTTAGAAGGGGTGCTGTTTTGTATGTTTAATTAAGGTGCTAATTATATATTCATTGCCCCAGTGTTGGGTTTTGAGGTCTGCGGTGTACAGTCGCAGCATTTTGTCTAGTAAAGAAACGTTTTTGTAATTTTACTGTAATAATCATAATAACCGTAAGTTAAATCAAAACTCAAACACAAAGCACTTAGACCTCCTTATCAGGAGGGACTTTTCAATTAAACCAATTACAGGCACTTTTGAATTGTCAAAGTCAACCGAACCAATTTGACAAAATTGACTGAATGCTAGAGAGCCTATGTTGAACTGCGGATTTTTAAGAATTTCATCTAATTTTGACGGAAGGCAGTTGATTGAACATCAAGAACTTTGATCAACTAATGTGCAAGTGGTGATTTGTATAAAAACATACCATAAACTACTGAAGTAGTAACTGATACTTACATATTATATAAGTACCAGTTACTACTTCAGTAGTACCAATTTACTGACTACCGAAATAGAATAAATCATAAAAGAACTGGACAGGAAATTTTCCATCACCGACTCAAATATTCGCTCTAAAAAAACTCTATTATCCGCATCTATAGCGACATTATATCATACTAAGCCATACATTGCGAGAAAGGCTAATTTAGCGGGACCATTTAGCCTCGGAGCGAGGTTGGAATTGTGATATACAGGGTGTTTCATTACGCTCGTACGCGCCGTAACCGAGTAATAATTCAAAATTATAGCCCGCTTTACGACTTTGGCCGACGTCAGACGATGGTACACGAGTTTTAAATCGTGTTCCACTGCGGATGTTTAAGTGAAATGTCCGAAAGTGAGGGAGGTGGGGACTGTCTTATAGTTATTAGGATTGTGATAAAATCTTGCTGGTTTTGCTAGGGGAGACTGAATTTAAAAGGCAGTCTTATTAACTGCAAGGCATTATAAAATAATATTTTCACTGATAACATTCCGTGGCTGTAAGCCAGGACGTCGATAGGTTTGAAAATGTAAGTCCAATGCTCATATTCAATAATAGAAGCACAAAATTATCCAATCCATATTTTAGTACGCAGTGTGATTATCTATGTTGCCTTAAATTGGCATCGGTAGGTCCCCAACTCCTCAAATGATCAGGGTTAAACACAGTGAAGATATAAATGAGGTAATATGTAGCCATAAATCGCTACAAATATTATAATTTTAATTTATGACGTATTCTGTAATAAATCCAAAAAATAAACACCACAATAAATCAAGGTGAGCGTGCTAATCGTCGAACCTCGAACTCTCAGTTAATGCGAAATCATTTATAATACTTTTATCCCGACAATTCTATTGTTAATAACAATTTCGAGTAATAAATTCTACCTCCGGCGTATCGGATCCCCCGGAATCACATAACAAAGAGAAGCACTAGATCATCGACACACAAAAAACCGTACACACCACGACACCGCTTATTTATTTATGAGTTCAATTCAAACTCAAAACCCTCTTCTACAAGCATAATATTGAGCGATCGATATCAGCTCATTTCGGGCACCACACGGAGTTGACACAAAGGGGCGCGTCAAAAAAAACCGCTCCAAGTGTCATCTTTCTTGTGACAGACGACAGCTGCGGGGAACATGACAATACGAGCGATATCGATTCATCACATCGACGACAATGCCGCTCATTGGGGTGTCTACCCTACACAACGCGCCACAGACTAAAATCTTCGCTACATTCGCATTGACCAACTGATTTTCGTTGCATGTGTTGATGTAACCTTTTTTACTCTATACAGGGTGGAGGTGACAGTAATCGGTGGCAGTGTGAAACGGATAGACAGCCGTGGTAAATCGACAATGGTAGTGATTTAAAAGGGAAATAAATAGGGTAAAAGCCGTGAAGATAGTTATAACAAACACACATTTCATGGTCGGGGATTTGCTTAGGTTAGTTGTAGTTAATTTGATACGGGTGTCGAATGTTTTGAAAGGCATTTGTTTAAGTACTGGATTGTAAAATACAATGTATTGTGCAATAGGTACGTTTGTACACAAAATATAGGACGAGGTATTGACATTACATTTCAGGAGAGATTTGATATTTTTCTTTTGCTGTTCAATCACGAGCTACCCTTGATTGAACAGAAAAAGATAAATATGTGTTTCTTTGTTTTTCTTAACAAACTCAAACTCAAATCATTTATTTTAAATACTTTTGAATTGTCAAGGGGTCGGTCAGTCAGGAAGATGAAGCTAGTTGCCTATTCCAAAGCGTATTAGGTTCCTATGAAGAAGTACGGCCAAGAAACTCCACGGACACTCTTTTAAATTAAAATATTGTTACAAAAATATTGGTTACATAAAAATTTATTTACCAAGAATAATAATGTTGGTTAGGATTTGTGATATTATAACTGCATTAATTCCTATATTTCGTTAGTTTATTATATTTTATTTTATTGAATACCAATGGTTGAGATGAGATTTAATACATACAATATTATTATTGTTTAATCGACATTATATAACAATTGTTATTTCTTTTTGTGCAAATATAATTAAATACATAAGTCGTCCCTTGTGACTTGTGGCTACTCATAAGGATTTTCAAGGTGAAAGTGACATTCAAAATAGTAAAGTATTAAAACTTTTACAAACAACGCTATGATTTATAATTTCACGGATGATAGAGTAAAAAAGTTCAAATCTATTGAAGCATGATGAGCAATAATGAGTAATTTAAAACCCATGGGAACAAGCTGTCCATCTGGATTATTCTGGAAGGGATAATATTATACTTTTATTTGATAAAAAAAGTTCAATGAATATTATTTGACACATCATGGTCATGGGTCATTAAAAAACATACTAATACTTTATAGAAAAAAATATATATAGGAGTATGCATGTATTGTTTTGAGAATCAGGTATTTCGATAATCTGGAGATCGAGCCGTTGTAGGTACCCCCCATACTTACTTTTGATTGGTTACACAAATGGAATTCGTATGTACACTTGGCCGCACGTCAGTGGCAACACTTTGACCTTGACCTGGCCTAACGTAGTATGGAGTTTCTGAATGCGAGCCACTGACATGCAGCCTACTGAACTTATATCATGAGTTTTTTGTGTTTCACAAAAAAATATTAATAAAAATGATGACATGGGTGGCATCACAACGCGCAATAACTGTCCTTACTTTCTAAAGCAAACAGCAACTCACACAAAATCAAACAACAACAAAAAACCCAACACACTTATCTAGCTACCCGTTGTTGCGTTAATAAATTATTCGAACGACATTGTTCAAAGTAAATCGCGCCACAACAGTCAACCTCACACCGCGTTCATGTCCCGTCATTCCCGTCAACAATGGCAACGTGTCCCGTCACCGTCCCTTTGTCGTTCACAATCGTGACAGACAAACAGAATGTACCGTCCGAGCTTCCTGCGCTTTCAAAACGGCGGAATTGTGTAAACACCACTATATTGTAAGTGCATTTTTCCGTCACAGTTATGACGTAAAAGCTACAACCGTGCCAACTAAAAACACACTTTAACATTGAGGTTATAAAGTTCTTTTTTGAAGTGGAAGGTGTTGAAATGAGGTTGTTTTTCATTGTATAGGAGAAGTGTGTGCGGGTAATGGATTGGCCGATTGTCGGCCGTCGGTCGAGTGGCGGTGGGTGGTCATTTCACGTCGGCAGCTTTACATCATCGTTTGAAAGAACACAAAGGGCGAATATTAAATGAACGCTCGTAATGTACGTCGTTTTTATTGTAACGTGCGATGTTCGGTTTGAATACGTAAGTGATGGAGTTTGGATACTTGATTTGAAGTGCTAACAATGTTTTCATAAAAAAATAATTATAGACCTCATACAAATTGATGACGCTATGTTTAAGTAAAAAGTAAAATAACTAGATAGAAAAGTTTATACATCTTCATTTGATTCTCAAACCAATATAAATACCTACAGCTTCGTCTGTAACATACAATATTTGGTAACCCTAGCACTAAAATAACAAAAAATATCCAACTACTTAAATTCAACGAGACACTATAAACCAAATATAAAAGCGGATATCTGTATCATGTCGCAATACACAACAATAAAATCTAACTGCGGACGATTTGAATAAAACCTGTTATTAAAGTAACGAGCCAAGGAGCCACATAAAATTTATATATAATACACTTTAAATAAACATTAAAGTGTCAGCATTACTCCATATTCACTGCATTTACGTGTAATATCACCAATTAAGGGGCTGAGTTATGGCCGCGACCGTCATTACTACGCTGCCGCTTGTCTCAGTAGTAAAAAATAAAATATACTTATCATTACCGCCGAGCGACTTAAGTCAGTGTTTAAACATTAATGTGTGACAAATAAAAATGTTGGCACTGACTCGCGACTCTAAGAATTTTTGTGACGGTTGACGCACCTCTCTATGTCAGTTTTAATGTTAGAGGTGCGACAAGTTTTTTTTTTTAAATATCGGATATTATGTTCGAAGTTTAAATGTGTAAATGTTACTTGATACTCCGCAATCAATCAAGTGATAACAGCTAGATGTCTAAAACGTTGGTTCACGATCGAGATATCGTAAGTTCAAATTTTACACGTTGAATTATCGTGAATTCGTTTCTAACACGCCACTTACTGGTAGGGGTTAAAATTAACATAAACAATACACGCCACACATCACTAGAAGATATCATTTACAAAAATAAAATACCCAAACTGCATCATAAATTCTGTTAAAACAGCTTCGAGAAAAAATCGTGCCAATATAAATGCTAAAAAAAACGGTCTATAAAACAAAACTTATTTATGTTTCGTAAAACATTTATCAAGACAAAAAGGTGTACATTATACTAATATCCCAATATGCTGATACACCACGGACGCGACAATTTTTATGTGTGGAGATTAACAAAAAATATGGCGCCCGCTCCCCGGCTGTCAGAGTCCTATCTACCGTCGTAATTCAATGTTTATTTTTTTTATTTGACTTTTTTTTATGTATTCTAACAAGAAGCGCCGACTTTATCTTTTATGAGTGGTAAATTGAGGTGTTAAATGTCAGAGTTACAGTTTGAAATGGTGCTCTTAGATGTTATGTAAGAAACTGTGATAAAATAGACTTCTGTACTTACTGCTGTCGTATCGTTGACATTTTATTCTTTTACGAAAGCTTTAAGTTGTAACTCTGTTGGCAGTTTGTATAACATGCATTATTTTTAAGTTCCCTATTTCTTTTAAGTGTGTGTGGTTCCTGTCTTAAATTAGCTCAACGCTTTTCTTCTAACGGTTTGAGCAATTAAACAAGGGGTGATAAGCAGTGTTTCCGTGTAACCTGATAGTATTCCGTGTAACCTGATAGTATCATAACTTACTAACTCACTTGCTGAGTACGTTTGGTAATACACGCAATACTTACTATTTTTCGCTGAGCAGTGCACACCTACAAACTGTTTTTTTTTATTCTTTGTAAAATATAACTTAGAAGTGAGAAATATTTAGGTGCAGTGCGATACCTATCTGCCAATAATACATAAATAAATAAATGATAAACTTAAAAATAATAAAAACAACTACAAGATACAAACAATTTTGTAGCACAACGCGATATGCCCAATCTTACTCATAAATCAGTTGCAGGATATCCAATGTGTATTTTCCTCATTTTTACCAACATGTTTTACGGTACACATAAACATTAATATATCAGGTTAATACTAAAAATAAACCAATATTTTAGCCTTACCACTAATCTCCAAACCATTTATCTAATCCCTACAAACGCGGCATCAATAAATTATAGCTAAGTGAAACATAAACGATAATGTCAATTGTGTAAACACTCGTCCCCCTTACATTTGTACAAACACTGACCTACTGGTTGTATTAGGGCCAACTAAGTATAATAAATCCTATGTTACTTCACGACGACCACCATTCGATTCCCAACTTTACTTGAACAATCCTAAAGTTCAAATTGACTCGTGGTACGACAGTGATTATGGTCGTTATTCACGGTCGTGGCTGGTAGAAACGAGTCGATCCATCATCGGTAAGTGATCGATGAGGGCTGCCCAAATATTTGAATTATTTGATATGAGAGTACAGGAGCGACTCAGTCACTTGCCACTGTGTTAGAATTATATTTTATTTATTATACAGACATTTTCTGAGTTATTTTTTAAGGTTTCGAATTTTTTGGTGAGTTTGGAATGGATGGTTTATTGAATGTGTTTTGAGGATAAATTAAACTCGTGGTTAGTATTTTGGAATGCTCTTTTGGATTATGCGTGTAATTATTTTAATTGTGCACTATGTATTATTAGAATTTAGGTAATGCTTCAGAAACCATTTTAAATTCCAATTACCACACGGTAAGATTTTCTTTTTAAGCTAATTTCGTATGATCAATCAATCAATCCATCAATCAATTTATTTGTGAAACATAGGTGTTTACATGAATAGGGTCCCCCCTATTCATGTAAACACCTATGTTTTGTCATAATTATGACATACAAATTTATAAGTGACCCATTAGGTGTCATTATATTATGCATGCTTAAATATTTTAATATAATTAACAGGAATACAGAAACGTCAAATACATCAAAAACAATAAATAGTCACAGTACTTATTATCTAAAGGTAAAATTGCATCATTAATAATTGGTCGTTCAAATATTCGTCTACGGCAGGGATTCCCAAAGTGGTCTATATCGACCCCGTGGGGTCGAAATCCGTTTCCCAGGGGTCTAAAAATCGACCCCTATTAATTAACACAAGTTCTTATTTGAAACTTTCAAGATACTGTATAAGTTGTGTTACGTGTACCAACTTGGTATAAGAATGACTAATATTTTAGTTTGAAGTATCATTGGTGCCGATTCCCTTGTTCACAAACTAAACTAAATTTAAGTTCAGTGCATCTTTTTCTTTCTATTTCTTTAAGAAAAGGACAGAAGATAAATTTTAGTTTAGTCCTGTCAAATTAATCAGCGCCTGTCACTACTCCATACAAGTTTAGACGAGATTAAAAATTTGCCTACTAAAATTACGTCAATTTACGTCAAGCGCTGATTAATTTGACAGGACTAAACTAAAATTTATCTTCTGTCCTTTTCTTAATGAAACAGAAAGAAAAAGATGCACTGAACTTAAATTTAGTTTAGTTTGTGAACAAGGGAATCGGCACCAATGTTGTACTTTTAAAAAACTCAACAAGTCGATAAACGTGCACAAAATCGTACAAGATGAAAAAATTGGCTATGGGGATCTGAGGTATCAATTCATTTTAGAAAAGGGGTCTCTTACCCAAAATAGTTTGGGAATCCCTGGTCTACGGTATAATAACATTTGCCAATTAATAATTTAGTAAGAGTAAAAAAGCTCTTACTAAATTATTAACTTATTATCGTCATGTTTTTTATGTTAGCAGAACCGATTTGAGAACGTAAACGAAGCAGAAGAAGTATATGAGGATCGTAGCAGGTGGCGTTCTGTATTTTCTGCTTACCACCATGTATAAAATCGACTTGTGTATCAAATAACACTTTTTGTGTCAAGTAAATGTTATAATTTATATTTCAAGAAATTGTTAGAGTTTTTGAAAATTGCGATCCAGAAAGATGACAGAGAAAAATTTGAATAGAAATAATCCTTGAAAACAAGAATAGATACCAATTTACAATACTATTTATTTTATTCCAATATTTCTACTAAACGTGTAAAGTATTATGCATTTCTACACTAAGAGTACACCAGTTAGTGTTATGTAAATATCATTTACTTCGCATTATAATGCCATGCCCAATTGTACAATGTTTTCAATAGAATATAATATCATAACACTTTTCACGCAAATTATGTTTGCATATATTATTTTAATAATGAGTTTAAGAAAATATAGTCAATTAGAACTTGTATTTACGTATAAATGAAAATTATCGGTACACGTGTATTCGAGAGTAGTGGTGGCCCAGTGGCAACGGCTGTGACTTACGAGTTGTACCTAAGTCGTAGGTTCGAACCCGGACAGGCTGTTTACTTAGTGTAATATTTTTTCATCACCTGCTCTCAGAACGATGACGGAAATCATCGTGAGGAAACCGGCATGTCCTAGAATCAAGAATTCGAAGTGAAAAGATACCGCTTGCCCATGAAAAGTAGTTTGAAACACGCGGGCTTTAAAAACACGAGTTTTAAGGCGCAGATGTACGATTATAGTGACTTTTAAATCTGTTATTACGCCTTAATTATAATGCAAGTAAGTTATGCAAACAATGAATATTAAACTAGAGTGCATATACATCAATTCTATATGTGAATATTTAAGTATTGTAGTAAATTACTTCATGAAATAAATTCAGTCTACCCAAAGCATAAAAAACGATAGGTTTTTCTTTCAAACTACTTAAGATATTTTCATGTTTTTTTTTTGTATGAACAGGCTATTTTATTGTCCATAGTTCTATCTGTGATTTTTTTCAATATTCATATTTTCCTTACTAAAAATAAATATTCCCTATGAAACCAAACGGGTGGCACGGCGTGGGCGCGACGCACATTTGTATAGCCAAGGTCACCTAACTCTTAAATTTCAATATTATTACAGAACTGTAGCTGTCCCTCTACCTATTCTGATATAACATTCCAACTGTAAACCCGTCACTATACAATTAAATTGATAACACAACTCTCAATGCTCCATACATTACGTACAAATGGAAAGGGCTTAAAACTAAATAACCCGTCAAAACCCACGCAACTGTAACCGGTCAATTTACATCAACAATCATAATAAATGATTTGCATCGTAAATTCTAGCATGCCTTTAATTCCCTCGTATATCTTTCCCTGAGGAAATAATTCACAATGTTTGATTAATCGTACGTTGTAATATATTGTTGGAGTTTGATACTGATCGGTGGGAGGAGGAAAATATAGGATGTTGAAAAGGTCAGGAGGGGAATAATACGTGAATAACACGCGTTTCCGTGTGTTACATATAACTCGAGTTATAGGGTTGACGAAGAAGAAGAATGGGGTACTTCCCAGCTCCAAATCTATGTATAGACAAATGTAATTTAACTTTTTGATAGTGGACTATTGTCGAAAAAAATGAGTATTTTTTTCTAAAATACTAATATATCAGCTGCGTTTTTTGTCAAATCAAAAAAACCGGTGGTGTTTGAGTCAGGTCCAGAATGCGCGAAAATACATTAAATAGATAAATAAACTCACGCCTTCTTCCCATGGGGGTGGGCAGAAACTATAGAACCCGAACGCTACGCTCCTTACATACTCCTTTTGCTTCGTTTACGTTCATACATCTGGCCATACAAATAACTGACAAATATATGATCTTATCTCTAAGGTAGCTGTATGTACCCAAGCAAAGGATCAGGTACACACACATTCAGGGCTTACATACTTTAAACTGGGTTATTGGGCGATTGCAAAAAAATCCTTAAGGGTCGGGTAATCGCCGTTGATCTTGGTCATACAAATGCGCGTCCAGCTCACGCCGCGCCGTAGTTCAGTTTCATAGGGAATATTTATTTTTAGTTACGAAAATATGAATATTCGAAAAATATAACAGGTAGAATTATGGATTATAAAATAGTCTCTTCATACAAAAAAGAAACATGAAAATATCTTAAGTAGTTTGAAAGTAATATAGTTTTTTTTATGCTTTGGGTAGACACTGCTTCCTGAATTTATTTCATAAAGTATTTTACTACAATACTTAAATATTCACATATAGAATTGATGTGTGTGCGTTCTATTTTAACACATTTTTTTTTTGCATAACTAATTATCATTATATGAAGGCGTATTAACAGATTTAAAAGTCCCTAAAATCATATATCTGCGCCTTAAGTCGTATTGTAACAAGAGGTAAAACGCCTCAACCAATCCCATCGATATGAGTAGGAAGGTATACATTTATCATTAAAATCATATTTCAATGTCGTTGGCAACGTCGCCTAATCGCCCACCTGTCAACTTCGCAAACATAGGATCGTAAGCAAGCAAGCTTCGCCCATGTGTGTCGATATATTTAGTTATCAATTTATGGACTTATTATTAGTAGTACTTTTGGCAGTTGGTGTATCTATGGTTGATAGATTATTGAAAGTTTCTTTGGAGTTTTCGTTATAGACATGCTAGCTTTTGCTCGCTGCAGCACCCGCGTGGTGGTCGGAAATTATCCCACGGGATCGTACTACCAAGGTATCCTATATCCTAACCCAGGACCCCATTAGGACTGCGACCGAATTCGGTCGTAAAGCGATCGCTATCTATGCCGAGACTGCAGCCCCAGGCCATGGTCTATCCGTGTACCTAATTTCATCCAAATCCGTACAGGCGTTAAGGCGTGAAAAGAACACAGACAGACAGAATTCCTTTCGCATTTGTAATATTACTGTAGTACCAAATGTAACACTCTAAGCCCCCGCTGTCCGTCCGTGCGTCCGTCAGTCTGTTTGTCAGTGCGCTGTATCTCATGAACCGTAGGTAATAGGTAGACAGTTGAATTTTTCACAAATTGTGTAGGTATTTCTATTGCCGCTATAATAATAAATAATAAAATTTAAATAGAGATAGTAAATCAAAGAGTTCCTCATACAAGAAAAGTGTCTTTTTCGGCCTTTTTTGCTTGATCTTATACAGAACCCTTCGTATGCGAGCCCGACTCGAAACTGTCTGGGTTTTCTCCGAAATGTTTTGCACATTTTTGAGAGCGGTGTACTCGTAGAAAAAGTCTAATTATGTATACATAACATACATAATCAGCCTATAATGTTCCCACTGCTTGGACACAGGCCTCCTCTCTGCGAGAGGGATAATTATGTATGTATTAGAGTATTGAACCAAGATGATTGATGATTGGGTGTGCCCGTGTCTAGGATCACGCTTTGTCGTTTTTCGAAGAATTTGAGTGACCTTAATCGATATGAATATTCACTATAACTTAATTCGATTAAGGTCAATGAAAATTCAGCTGAAATTGATAAAGTTAGTTTGTTGGAAATAAGAATAGATTGTGTCATGCTTGGTATTCCTTTTTCGTAATATGCCTCTTATTTATAGGGTAGCAGGTTTTTCTACACTAGGGAATTTCTTTTCCAAAACACGATATTATAACTGATTTTTTTTTTATCTGTACACACACTAGTGTCAAGCAAATTGGGGTCAGCTTCCAGTCTAACCGGATTTAGCTGAATAGTATTTTACAGAAACCAGTATTTTATATGGAGCGACTGCCTATCTGTTCTCCATAACTGGGTAACCTCCTTTTTTTTTTTGGGGAAATTATCAAATAACTTCTCATTCAGACTCTTACTGACTAAAACACAGCCGTGTTCCTGCCGTTGCCTGTGTTGCCAAAGGCCTCGGTAACCCTTTCAAACTTTTCCGCGACCGCGGCAATAATACGAATATGATACCTCTTGGTAAGATTGTTTGTCAGAAACACACACGTTATACACACGTTTTTCTTGCCGTGAAAAACTACGGTCTATTCGCCGTGTGTAGGCAAGGTCGTCAGTGTTGTGTGGATCACTATGGAAGCTCGTTGTCAGACACGTTTTTTCTAAGGCGCAGTTTATACGCCGTACCATAGAGAAACCCCGCCGTGTACCAAGCTATGCAGTATATCACATCAGTCAACAGAGAAATATTTCAATCCAACTCACATACCATTTGTAGTCCATACTAAAAATTTGTAATCACCAAAACAAGTATTAGATCATTTTCATAAAAATCTTGTTAAATGTCTGTCAGTCTGTAATATTTCACTTACGAAATACATTTTCTGATATCTAAAAACAATTTGTTCTATTAACACAGAAATTAAAGTGATCAATTTTGAACGATACACAATTCACTTTTAGAGTTCCCCTCCTGGTACACAGAGTAATAAAAACAGTATACTAACAACAACTTATTAACTTGATTGTCTGTACTTTGGTATTTAATTGAGAAAGTTAGTTCGGTTCTATGTTTTATGTTAGGTTTGGTTTTCGCACAAAGTCTTTCATGTGGACCATAGTGCGTGGGGCATGGCGGCCGTCGCTGATTATTCCAACCAGCCGACCTCCCTCCAGAAGCTGATTATGTCTCCTGGTATGTTTAGGATATCTGTAAAAGATCTGGGTGACCCGAGGGTTTCTGTTCTGATCTGGGTGACGCCTGTGCATTCAAAGAGCACATGCGCAATGGTTCCTTCAGCCTCCATGCATGCTCTGAACACAGGACTGTCTGTTATGCCTATTGTGTGGAAGTGTTTGTTTAGTGAGCAGTGTCTCGTGATGGTCCCCGTCATCAGGCGCAGGCCGGTCCTGTCCGGCGTAGAAGACGCCTGGTTCTGCCATCTAAGGATGGCATAGCTTCTCTGAACTGCGTGCAGCCTGGTGTCGAGGTCTACCAGTTTTCCGCTTGTGTGTGGGTGAACTCCAGATAAACTGGGGAATGGGCACGAGGTTCCCGTCCACATACTGACGTGCTGGATGATCTAATAGCTAGTTCGTCAGCTGCGTGGTTACCTAGCTATTTGCTGTGTCCTTTTATCCACTAAAGTGTCACTGTGTTACGTTTGAATACCGTTAACCGTTCCATTGCATTGTGGCATTGTAGTGCTAGACTCGACATAATATTTGTTCCCTAAGGATTGCAGAACTGAGGCGCTGTTGGAGAGTATACGTATATGGGTGTCCGTAACTCCCAAAGATGGCGTAAACCGCTTGTATAATGCCCACACATTCCGCCTGGTAGACGGTGTTAAACATTCTCAGCGGTCTGGATATGTTTATGTTAAGACCGTTTGAGAAATGAAATGAAATGAAATGAAATGAAATGAAATGAAATGAAATTGTTTATTCTGTAAATAGGATATGACAATCACTTTTACACGTCATATTAAAAAATAAGCTAGATGGAGTCGACATTTCCTATCTGACTACCCCTGAGAAAAGTCCGACTCCGGTTCCGGAGTCGGTCTCTGATCCGTCAGTGTATATTTCGGGTCTGAGTAGTCCATCGTTCTTCTGTGAGTATTATGTTATAATGCTTTTGAAGATGGTGTAGTTTTTTGTAGGCTTTGTTGCAGGGTGATGCTATCATTGGTTGCCGTTTGATTGCATATTCCTAGCGTATATGCTTGACTCTAGAGTCTTTGCTCAAAGTTCCTGATATATGAAGCCTGAACGCGGCCAGGGCCGCCTCCTTCCGCACGATGAGGTGTAGGGGTGACAGTCCAAGCATAGCCTGTAGGGTGGCAGTGGGTGTAGTTCTCATACTGCTAGTGATTGCTATACAAGCGAACACGCTGTAGTTTTTCGAGATCTCTTTGGGCTGTGCTCAGGTCCATCCTGGGCCATCAGGCTTTTGAGCCAGATCTGATAATTGGTCGAATGACTGTGGTGTATAGCCAGTGGGGCCTGCCAGTAACCTTGGGGCTAATCCCCAGTTTCTGCCAAGCAGGCGCTTGCACTGCCATAGGGGATATGCTGGCTTTTGTAGTGATGTAGCTGGTGGGTTTCGCCAAATTCAGCTGTTTGTTCAAAAATATGCCCAGGTATATGGTTTCAGTTATGATAGGCTTAGGATAGTTCCAAAGAATCGTGGTAGTTGTAGCATTGTCAACTTCCTCTTTTTTGTGAAGAGAATAAGTTCAGTTTTTGTAGGGTTCACCGATAGTTGGTGTTTATTAACCAGTCCTCTACTATTTTCAAAGCTTGGTGCATTAGGTTGCATAGGGTATTTTCGGGGGTTTCATTTATTATTGTGAATATGTCATCGGCGTAGCCTGCGGTGAATTAACCTTTGTCATTGAGTGTTTTGATGAGGCTCTCTACAATCAGGTTCCAAACGCCTCGTTTCCGGCAGTTCTTCGCCACGATGGTCCTTGTAGTATCATTCACTGTGACAGCTCTCAGTTTGAGCATATTGGTGATCCTGCCACTCAGGGTCGAGTCTATGCTGTGTTAGTCGAGGGCCATGTCAATACTGTTGAACATGGTTTTGTCAAAGGCACCCTCGATATCAATGAAGGCGACCAGTGATGAGCGATGAGCATTTGTGGCCCATTTCGTATTCAATCTTGGAGACCACACCGTGCAGCGCGAATTCTGTTGATCTGCCTGTGGAGTACGCATGCTGTAGTTTATGAAGTGATTTTACCCGAAGAGGTCCGTCTCGGATGTGTCTATCACAGAGTCTCTCGAAGGTTTTCAGTAGGAAAGATGTGAGGCTAATAGGCCTGTAAGCCTTGGGTTGTGTGTAGTCGGCTTTGCCAGGTGTGAAAACTTCCACTTCGCGCCATGCTAGCGGTAGGTGTCTGAGTGAAGCGGGTTCGATAATTATAATCTCAGATATCTATTTCAGCATACATCTTAATGGATATTTAATTTTTTTAAATCCATTAACAGTTTCAGAGTGAAAACCGTTTCTTAGTTTGACCACTAACATATACTTACTGCTTATAAATTCAAAATTAAAGCATTTATTTAAATCCAGCCAATTACAGGCACCTTTTGAATTGTCAAGGAGTCGGTCAGTCAGAAAGATAGAGCTAGTCGCCTATTCCAAAGCGTAGTAGGTTCCTATGGAGAAAAATAGTTTATCAGATTTTTCCAAGCTGCCACCTGTGACAACTTTATACTTAGCAAGCTTTTAAAACCAAAATCTATAAACCTACTGCTATCCTCCCGTCTGTGGCGCACCCGTCGTGTGGTGACGATGAATGATGAGCGTGCCGCCGTGATTAACGACGCGCCATCCATCATACCGCCCTGTAGGTAGGTGCCGCCGCTACCTCTACCCCCGTCGTCCCGTCACCGCCTCGTGGTACTACAGCGGCACTCATTTGATTGACGCGTTTAATATGTTGTCGATGTTGGTTAGAGTAAGGTTTTGAGGAGACGTGTTAATTGAAATGTAGGAGTTTGATTGTTCATACAGTGTCGTCCGCAAGATCAAACCAAATGATGGTGAGGTTGTTCTATTAAAGTCTAAACCAATAAAAAAACAACATCGGATAACTGTTTAGTTGGAATCAACACACAGCAACAGTATATTTGAATTATCCTACAGAATTTTCAAGTCATAAGAATCAAGAGTTTAAATATTCTAATTGCTTCAAAAGAAGTGCCACATTGGACACGACTGGGCAGATACATTTCTACAGTCTGCAATAAATGGTTTGTTTGTAATGCATGAGGTTCGCCTTGATTGTCGATATTGGGACTTTTGAAAATTCTTTCTTTTATTCATTCTTATAATACTTTTTATCATTGCTCTTTGATTCAGGCTACAATACTTTTTCTCATTGCTTTAAGCATGTCCACTGTCAAAGTACTCTAGCACTCTTTCTATATCAATTGGTTCCGTATCTGCAGCCAATCAAACGTCGGAAGACGTCTGGCGTCATGATGAATTTGCTCCGAAGTCGTTAATCATAGATGCTTCACCATCAATTTAGTTGGAGGGTAAGTAGGTACGGGATGTGCTTGAAATGTGCCATGAAATGGACTTACGGTATTAAAGTTCCTTATAAAACTGGTTTCAGATTAGTATAGTATACTTATATTCTGGCCACCGAGAGAAAGTGTTCCTAATAACTTTCAGTTGGACACGATTAGGAACAAATACAGTTAAAATTCGTAAAATACGTTTTCTTTTGTACCTACTCATCTGACAGGTGTGAGGAACGCATTCTCTCATCGGCCGGATTTTAATATTATTATTATATTTACAGTAAAAATTGATCACATCAAAAATAATTAAAGTCGAATTAATAATTCACTGGAGTAATCTGACTTGTATTAAGAGGCCTACAACACCTAAAGCGCGGTCACTGTCGGACTGCATAGAAAAGAAAGAGAAGCGCGATGACACAACGCTGGTAATTTATTGCAAAATATGAAGCAATTATCTATTTACAAAAAACCCATTGATTGGAGAAAAAAATTAAAACACTATTACGCTAATATGTTACTTGTAGAATTATCTGACATACAATCAGAGTAATTGCATGTATATTAGTATGACTTTAAATCGATAAAAAAAATTTTTTCAAGGTATCATCGTGATTTTTTTCTATCGTATCAAATTAATTATATTATGTTTTCAACACACTATCTACCTAGCATATATCCTGAAGAATATCATGTATTTTTCTTATTTTGTTTTTGCACTGGATCATATACTTTTACGCATTATAAAACTTACAAATTTTGCGTTTAGGTCCTGTAGTCCCCTTAATTGTATTTACTGTATTCTAGACTGTTACACTTATTATAATTACTATTACTTATTACTTATTAGCTGTATCCGGTAAGACTGGAAGCCGACCCCAACATAGTTGGGAAAAGGCTAGGCAGATGATGATGACATTTATTTTACACTTTTTTGTATGTTACTTTAGGATAGTGCTTATGAAGGAAAAGTCCAAAGAACCATCATACTGTGCCAAGTAAGTAAACATCTGATTTGATTCAATATTTATGGTGAAGAAAACGATTACTCGTAGGTGGTAACAATAAAAAACAGCAGCACCGGTTTCTGTTATTACTTCTGACTATAATTATTAGGGCGCTGACAAGACCCAATTGACCAAAATAGGCTTCTCTTAAGAAAAAAAAATTTCCAAATCTGTATAGTTTGTGGTAGCGGAAAAAATACATATTAATTTTTAACATATTTCCCAGAACTTGGTTGTTACCAAAACACGCTTTGAAAAAAAATCTCGATACAAACTAACGTTAAACTGACCTCTTACCTTGAGTTCTAATCCAAAATATCTGCATTAAATATCAATACACGTTACGTATTTAATGGGTAGTATTTAAACGCAAATCAAAAAATATCCTTTTTCTATGCAATAAGATTCCGCATTCCCATCAATATTACTGATTGCACAGCAAAATATTCAACTCAAAATATCACTAAACACACTACAATTTATTTTCGCAGCGTACAGCGATTTTTCCTAAAGCAAAATCTTTTTTATCAATGCACAGCTAATAATCTAAATGCACATTATACATGTTAACTCTTTTTCTTTTAAATATAGCTTCTATTTTTATATTATGTACAGCAGTTTTTCTAAATAAAACAGCATTTTATTAGTCACAGTCGTTACGGGGACAGCGGGACGTGATTAAATTTATTTCCCGTTGTCCCCATAACGTACATATAAGTAAAATGTAGCAGCTTAATAATCAGTTGTTAGCTTTGTTTTAATTTAAACTGGCATCGAATTTTTGTTTTGGTAATAGAGGGCATCTGGCGCTCGGCGGTCGCTGCCGCGACACGCTCGCTTCGCTCGCTCGCCTTCGCGCGTTAATGGTCACTGTTCTAACCTAACCCAACAACTGATTATTAAGGGGATATTATAAATTGCATATCAAATAAATAAATATTCTTATTTACATCTAATAACTTACTTCACTACAAATAAACTAAATGTTTAACAAAACTCAAACTGCAGATATGGAAAATTTGCTGTGCAGTCAGTATTTATGCTATGTATGTAGTATTTTTGTACAAAAATAAATTTAACTGTATTGCATTATGAGGAAAAAAGTAATGTTATATTGATGTATAATTTCGAATTATCTGCAGTTTGAGTTTTGTTAAACATTTAGTTTATTTGTAGTGAAGTAAGTTATTAGATGTAAATAAGAATAAAAATGATGAGTACCTATGTATTGATAGGCGATTATTTATTTGACATGCAATTTATAATATCCCATATTTAATTAATAACAAGAACTTCTTATTTGAATGCAGAACTTGGTTGTTTTTTATTTTCGATTACTCAACTCAATTTTGAGTAAATAGATAATTGCTTCATATTTTGCAATAAATTACAAGCGTTGTGTCCTCGCTCTTCTCTTTCTTTTCTATGCAATCTGACAGTGACCGCAGTTTAGGTGTTGTCAGCGTCTTAAAAGAGCGTGATGCACAGTAATTAAATTCAAAAATTTGTATGATTAAAATCAGTTACACAACAAAACAGATTACTTTTCACTTTTCATGTTAGAATCTTTCAATCATGTCATTGTTTAAGATCAAAACTGTCACTAAGTAATGCCCACCAACTCAAACATACTTAATTACCTACTGTCTAACAAGCTATTACATTATCAATCGATCAATCATCGGCGAGATTCCAATCAATCCGAACGCAGATTAGAAAAATGGAACAACATCGTTATACTAAAACTACGATGTTACGATAACGATCTAAATGAATCGATGTAATAAATCGATTCAAAACACGCGTATTAACATTAATGATTGAATTTGATTTATGAAAATTGCCGCGATCCAGATAGTGTTGTTTTTATTAAAGTTCCTTGAATAGTTATTTCAGTGACAGGTATGTAATAATAGTTAAAAAAAAAGATTAGGTTCTTAATGATTGTTATTATTGCATCATATTAATTTAAGAACTTCGTACTTTAAAATACTCGACATCACCGTTTGTTAAAAGTATATAGGCTGCAATCTTTAGTCAAGGAAAGTAGGGGCAAAGTACATGGCTGCAAAAAGAATATATTATTCAGCTAAAAACACACAGTATGCAGCTGTAACCTGGTGTAATGAGCTGGTGTGGTTGTGGAGTGTGGCAAAGGATTGAATCCACAGCACATTCGAAGGAAAGATTTTTTAAGGAGCTTTTTTTTTATGGAAGTTGCCCTTTAGAACAGGGGAATTTCCAGTAGCAGAGTTAAATGGGTACAGTATAACGCATGTAGCTGTTATCAGAACCAGTGTAAGCTAGCTTCTTATTATATTGAAGCTCCGTAGGCTAGGCCAGCTCAAGGTCAAAGTACCAACGTACGGTCGACTGTATTTTTGCTGTAACTTCCACCATACTTGACACTACTAAGATTTATTTTAATTGTCCTTCATGACAAACCCCAACACCCTAAGGTGCAGCGCAGACGACAGACTTTTAGTGCGAAGCAGTCTGCGACACACACCAGTGATGTGATTACGTTTTGTTAGCTCACAAGCTTTCATTAATCACTCCTTCGCACAAAAAGTCTATCGTCTGCACTGCGCCTAATTGCGTAACAAACTTTGAATCACCGAGAGTTTTGAAGGATATATAGCAAAGCCATAGATTTGAAAAATCTGCTCCACAACGTAAATAACGCCATGGACGTGGGTGAACTGTCAAAATGAAAGCCATTGCGGCCAATTGCCATTTTATGTGTGTTAGCATGACGCTTTCTATTTCTTAGAAGAAAAGACACAGCTCTTTCTATACAAATTGACATTTAATTTATCCATTTTTGACATCGCACCGTAGAAAACCTTCTGCAATCTGTAATTTTGTCTTTCGTTTCTAACGATCTTTGTCTAGATCCTTTTTATGTAGACTATTTCAGTAGAAAGCTTTCTATCCCAAACTGTCAAAATCACACTGAACATTGACAGTTGTTTAAGGTAGTGAAGACAATTTGCATTTCTCGACTCGACGTCCACAAGGTATACACGTACGGTTATCATCAAAATCATGATTTTACAGAAGAGCTTTTTGAACGCAAAATTGTGATAATTAATAGTAGAATAAGGCTATATTCTCCTATTTTTACTGTCTCGTTGGCCTAGTGGTCGCAGACGCTACTGCTGAGCATGAGGTCCTGGGTTCGATTCCCGTGTCGGGCCAAGTGTTATTGGGTTTTTCTATCTGGAATTTCTCAGTAGCAGCCCGGAGTCTGGATTTGTGCCCGGTTGGTGGCAATAGGCTCGCCCCCTATTACATGAGACTTAAACATAACTGGTGAAATGTGGGCGTACTACAGGTACACCTATGCCCAATCCTTCGGGGAAACAAGGCGTCATGATATGTGTTATTTTTTTGTTCCAAAATACGGTACTTCCACACTTTGAGAAAAAATGTTGTAGTTGTCTTTATATACGTGACTTAATATCAGTAAAAATTGAGAATCAAACATAACAAAAATCGTATGACAAAACAAAGAATTCTAAATCGAACTATGTAAAACAGTGAATTTCGTAAACAGTGCAGTTGACTCTTTCTACTTTGCTACCGTCGTACTTTATACAGGGATCGCCATTTTTGTCTATTCTTCTGTAGACAAAACGGTGCTCGTGCTAAGCCTGCTGGTGTTAGCACCGTAGGCCGTCATATTTTGGGCACGCCACGATTGCGGCGATAAGTCCCCTCTTTGAGGAGTGGCTAGAGAGGCGCCACGGCGTCCTCACCTTCCGCCTGACACAGGTCCTCACCGGACACGGCAGTTTCGGGAGGTTCCTGTGTCAGATAAGGTGGGAGGAAACGCCCGGGTATCACCACTGTGTGGATCGTTCGGAGGACACGGTGGAGCATACGGTGGCGGTCTGCCCGGCTTGGGCAGAGCACCACTGTGTCCTCGTGGAGGCGATCGGCGGCAGAGATCTCTGGCGTCCGGCCCTGGTTCAGGCCATGGTACGGAGCGAGAGGGCATGGACAGCCGTCACTTCCTTCTGCGAAGCAGTAATGCTCGCGCAGGAGGAGGCGGGACGGTTGAGGAAAGGCAAATTTCGCGCCCTCTCGCCCCTAGCCGCCGCAGGAGACGCCCTGGGCATCGGGAATCCCGGGTGGATTTCTGGCCACCGTAGGCGTGGGCTTGCGGACGGTGAGCAATGGGTAGCTCACCGTCCGGTAATGACCAGGCCCGGGTCGACGGCGCGTTGTATTCCACGCGCGCCTCAAAGAGATGTCCTCAGCACAAGTGTAGGGGTCCACTAGGGCCGATGCCTGCCGGGGTCGCGGGAAGGTAATAAAGGGTCACCGAGGCCCCTGGCAACACAGGCAACAGGAAGGTATACGGGTGGGTTTTAGTCAGTAAGAGTCTGACACACCCTCCCGCTCCACCCAGAGCGGGAGAAGTTATTTGATGATTTCCCATCCAAAAAAAAAGGCCGTCATATTTGCCATTACATCACAGTAAAAGTTCCACCGACTAGTTGGTAACATCCTCCCAAAGGTCCCGACTTCCGCAGTCAATCCACGTCGGATTAAACCGTTCATAAATCATAATTAACTTAGCATTGATTAGGATCAAGATAATAACACTGCACTTAGAAATAATATTTTTTACTTGATAAGGTTTTCCGACTAAATTACACACGATATATATTTGCATAATTCGCTGTATTTTGCATTAATTTATTGCTCGTTGTTTTTATGTAATTACTGTGGTTTAGCGATGTTGGGCTGGGTATTTCGCAAACTGGAGGAAAAAAATTATGTTCGTACCCGTAATTTTCAAGTAAATTACTCAATATTATTTCAAAAGTTTTTAGTGTTTTCAATTTAATTTTCTATAAAGAAAACTTGAAAATGAATCATGATGAATTAAACATCTCCAGGGACATTATTTCGACTCTAATTGTCAATGATACACATACGTACATAATCAGCTTATAATGTTCCCACTGCTGGGACACAGGCCTCCTCTCTGTGAGAGGTAGTGGGCCGTAACCCACCACGCGGGCCCGGTGCGGGTTGATAGATGTCACATGTCTTTGAATTTTTTGATTAGAGGACATGCCGGTTGCCTCACGATGTTTTCCTTCGCCGTTTTGAGAGCCCACTGCTCTATTGAAATAATTTAGACAAAGTAAAACGCCTGCATGTGTTCGAACCTACGACCTACAACTCGTAAGTCGTGGCCGTTACCAGTCGGCCACCACTGCGCAATTAATCTGATTTTACATTGAAATGCTCAATCAGACACATTTCAATATAAAATCAGTAAAAGGCCTTGACCATAGATTTAGTATGGTCTTGACTCTTCACCTCCCACATGACAACCACACATGGCTACCTATTGTGTTTGACACAAAGCAACTGCCAATCAACGTTACAGAGTGAATTTGCATACATCATACAAATACTTATTGAAAATGAAATTGAAATTATCAATGATCATTATAATATTGACAGACCCCAGACATCAGTTACATAATAGTCTGACTTAACAATATCTTTGTCGTCTACTGCGGATGTTGGTGCTAGATCACAAATTTCTGAAAGTTAAACCTGCGTGAAACTTCCAAGGCCACAACTTACGCTCGCCTATTAGCTCCACACTGTTAGCGACCCAAACGGTGTTATTACAAAACAAAGATTTCTTTTGACATGGTTTAAACCATCGAACCAGTTTTCGTAATAAGAACTTTACTATGATTGAAATGCAGTTCTTTATACAAAACTGACTATTTAGTCCGGTACTAAGTTGACAGTTTTTCATTAAGAACTTTAACATAGTCTGAATAAAGTTCGAAATTCAAAAATGGCTCAATAATTTAAACCTGGGTCTGAAGATAATCCTTGTTTTGTAATAAGACGGAAAGAGTTTTTTCGAGTGCCCATGCACACACTGGCTATGCTTCAGTACATACTTCACGTCCTCTGCTGTCAGGTCCGCTACCAACCTTACCGGCTATGAACTACAACATTGAATGACTAAATTCGTTGAAGGAGGACACATTGATGCACATCTTTTCACATAATCCCTAACTTACCTTGAAAAATGGTGGCGTAGTGTATGGTGGTCACAAACACCACATCATCATCTGCCTAGCCTTTTCCCAACTGTGTTGGGGTCGGCTTCCAGACTTACCGGATACAGCTGAATACCAGTATTTTACATGGAGCGACTGCCTATCTGACTTCCACAACTCAGTTACTGGGTAACACGATACCCCTTGGTAAGACTGGTTGTCAGACTTTCGAGCTTTTGACGACCCGTAACGACTGTCAAAGATCTACAAATGACAGCCGGGACCAACGGCTTAACGTGCTTTCCGAGGCACGGAGGGGTCTTGGTATGTAAAGATGGTCACCCATCCACGGACCAACCGCGGCAAGCGTAGCTTAACCTGATCGATCGACCCGTGCGGCTGATATTACTTAGCTACAAGCCCCTCACAAACACCAAATAATTACAGATAACAGAAAACCTATGATACTAATTTTAATCATTGATCGTACGACATAGAATTCATAGAAGTTTACTGGTTGCATTGAACTACAACATTTCAAGACAAGACACATCCACACTCAAACAAGTCGCACTTAGCGGCGACTGTAACAAAGCAAGTCGCAGTCGCATGTCGCGACAACTGTTGACAGCGCGCGCCATTACTTCCGTCGCCGCCTTCCGCCTGTCTCCTGATGATCGATAGTGAGGACTGAGGGTCGATATCGAGGAAATAGACAACCTATTTAAATAATGTTACAGATGAGGCCTTTAAAGGTTAGATATAATATTGTTGCAGATGCTTTGACAGCACACTAATAGCGTTTAAAGATGGGCATCGTTATAACCGGGTTTTAGACATCAATCACGTTTCTGACTAGCTATCTAGGACACAACTTAGATGCTTTGACAGCACACTAATAGCGTTTAAAGATGGGCATCGTTATAACCGGGTTTTAGACATCAATCACGTTTCTGACTAGCTATCTAGGACACAACTTAGATGCTTTGACAGCACACTAATAGCGTTTAAAGATGGGCATCGTTATAACCGGGTTTTAGACATCAATCACGTTTCTGACTAGCTATCTAGGTCACAACTTAGATGCTTTGACAGCACACTAATAGCGTTTAAAGATGGGCATCGTTATAACCGGGTTTTAGACATCAATCACGTTTCTGACTAGCTATCTAGGACACAACTTAGATGCTTTGACAGCACACTAATAGCGTTTAAAGATGGGCATCGTTATAACCGGGTTTTAGACATCAATCACGTTTCTGACTAGCTATCTAGGACACAACTTCCTTACTGTTGTAGCGGAATATCATCCTCGCTGATAAAAAACAGCAATTTTTTTTTTTGTATTTAACAATATCAAACCAACTTTTATTAAATAAAGGTAGGTATTTTTATTGTTATTACTTCTTATTTTATTTGTGGTAAACTTATTATTTAGGTCTTACCTAGTTTTTATTTATTGTTCAATTTCGACTCTTGCACGGTAACTCTGTAATAGCTAATTCTAGCTGTAGAAGGGGCCTGGTGACCTGTAACACAGGTTTTTCCCAAAAACCTATATCAGGCACCAGTCTCTCACAAAGTGGAATACAGCTAAGCCTTTTTTTTGTAAACATTAACTTTATGTCAGCTTTGTGAAAAGAGAATACATGGCAATTTTTTTTTTGTCCTTACATATCTCGGGACCATGGGGTCCCAGACTTTTGGAAGGCGTACGAGGGGCCGAAGCCAACTCGCAGAGGCCCCTTGGACAATTTTAATGGAATGAGGCACCAACCGACGATTATCCTTGTTTGCTCTATGAAGGTGCACCCAAGGACAACCCCCGGTTGATGCAGGACTATTGCAGAACATGGGAAGATACCTGACCTGACCAATGCTTTATATAAAATATACCGATAAAATGGTAGGGGGTGACTTGCACACTCAATAATGGGCCCCCGAAAACGGCCGCTAGCGCATAGTGACGAAGTGACAAGGAGCAACACTTCCTGAGGTGCTTGAGGAGTAGAGAGGTATTCCACGGCTATCAAGACAATCCCGGAAATACGGTCAAGATCCCTGCCCGCATCTTACTGGAATACTTCCTTCCTCCGAGCACGCTTGCTCTTGCGAAACTCCACTCAAGCCGGCCAATAAAGGCAAGCCAGAGATGAGGAACAAGTCTTCTCCCAGGAGATAGGGTCCGTGGGTCACTACTGCCTAACAGCTCGCCACATGCTGCCCTGCGGGTTTCTGTATCTCTCTTGGTTTGGCTCCTTACCCAAGACCCGTTCCGGCAAAGTAAACTCTACTGGCACAGACCTAGAGTTCGGAGTGCGCAAGCCCCACCACGACGTCAGATACGGCGGTGGGGATACTATTATTATTATTATTATATTATGTGTCCACTATGTATTAATTTTCGGAACAGATTGTATATGGATGGAGATAGGAACCGACTTTTTGAAATACATTAATTCTATACTCCGCCTGTATTTGCGTCTCACAGTCATATCCTCCGTATCCAACACGGTTAATCATTGTATCTGTCTATGTGTGTATTAGGTATGTCACTGCACCTATTAATTAATCACTTGCTGCAATATTCGTCAATGAGTTGAGGAGTTTGCTATCACCTTCCGGAGAAGTAGATAACCATTCTTCGTACATCGATATCCCTTTCTACGTCAAATATGTTACAGTATTGATTGTTTTATAAAAGATTCTCTATTATTGTCGTTACTTAGTCAGAAACCGAAAGTTTTAAAAACTGCAGGCTTGCAGAGGTAAGATCCGGCCAACTCGGGTTGGGCTGGTAAACTTTTCCTTCTCTTAAAAGTTAAAAAGCTCTGGAACCTAAATTAACTCCCTATCGATACCCTCCACTGACGTAGGTACTATCGTCCCTATTTCCGTTCCCTGCAGACGTGTCAATTAGAATCGCGGCCGCCGTTGTATCTTGTCACAGGCAAGCGTTTAAACGTTTGCGTCTGAAACGTACCATGAATCACATTCTTTACAGTCGGCTACAGGTGTTGGTCGTAATGAGGTGGGCTGTTTCGTATTAGTTTTTGAAAGAAATTATTGCACATTATTTTTTCCTGCTGTCGAGAAGGGCCATATAATATTTTCTGCATTTTATCTCAGTCGGTTGCATTTTTGCTTAGTTGAAGCAAGGTTTCCATACAAGTTATTCGAACCAGAAAAACGGACTTGGCAGTTTCACGCTGCGTTGTACGTTATTTAATTATTGTGAATAGACTATGTGACTATTTTTTTTTTTCGGTTTGATTAAATGATAATCTTTTAATCAAACCAAAAAAAAAGTTGTCCTTTTTTACTATTGTTCGTCGAGTCGTTGAGCTCCTGAAGTTCTGAGTTTAGCTACACGATTACTGACAAATGCACGCACTGAAATGTCTATAGTTATTTCGTTAAAATACCATCTCAGACATTAACCTGTATGGTCCTCATATGGTTTGACCAAGATTATGTCTGGACTTTAAAAGACTGTGACTTCTAAGTTTGTTTCGGTCTTTCTTCTCAGAGTAGTCAATTAAGAAAACCGAACTCATCTATTTTTAGAACGTAATTTAATTATGACGTGTAGGTAGAAGAGTTTTAAATTAACCAATTTACAGAAATAAATATCATTTATTATTATCTTGGTCTTGCTACTTAGGTAATAGCTAGTTAAAATCATCATGATTAGTTTAACACTTTTCCTTTCAATAATAACTTCCAGTTTTACTGAATCCACAAAATATTCTAAAGCTTACTACCAATTACTATGTGCTAACACAACAACTCATAAATAAATACCATCATAGCTTATCATTAAAATCTTCGGTTTTAACAAACTCAAGGCTACTCAGAATAATGTTTCAAATTGCAAGCAAATAAGCGCAAGATTGATGATACATAAACTCGGGCTGACAGATGATATCTTCATTTATTTTAACTATTTAACTCAAGGTTTTAGTGTAATTAAGCGCCGAAATTACTGAAATTGATGATGTCCCGTATGTGTTATTATCCTGTTGTTAAAAAGGTCACGTCACTATCGAAATTGTTTAATTTTCCATAATTAAATAAAAAATTATTAAGCAGGTTCCGCACCAACTCTGTACTCTCTCATTCTCATGGCAAGAGAGAATCCAGCATTCCCATTTCCCAAAATTACAAACATACAAACAAAACGTAACAATAAATCACGCCGGACGTCAGCCGTCACGCCAGCGTGTCACGCGGCCGATCTGTCACGCTGCCACCTGACACGCTGCGGTGGACGAAGCTCCACATTAAATTCTGAAATTTGGTAAGAGCATTGTTGTAGTAATTTTGAACAGTTGACCTTTGCATTTTTATTTATATAATTCTGACAGTTTTTAGGAGTAGAATAGATATACATAGATATTGATACAGATATTATATGATATATATTTGGTTTGTTATTGGGACTTAAACAAAAGAAGCGAAATGTGGATGTAGTATAGGTGCACCTCTGCCTAACCCTTCGGGGAAAACAGTCGTGATGTTATGTTACGTAAAAATATTATTTTTTTATAATGCGAGATGACGTAACAATAAATCAGTCTGGACGTCAGCTATCACGTCATTGTGTCAAGTGAACAATATGTCACACTGTCACCTAACACGCTGTGGTGTCAGCCATGCCATGCATAGCCTTTTGCCAAAGAATAGTTGCTATTGTTGCTAATGTACTTTTTGCGTTTACAAAATTAATTATAAAGAAAGCGGGAAGATTCTAGTTAAGGTGATATAGAACTGTAGTTACCTACAATAATGCAATAAACAAATACGTTTTTTTTTTTGATGAATCGCATTGTTAAAAATCATAACTAGTCGATCATAGCAACTAAGGATTATTATTTCAAATCATAGTTGGTAAATTCAATAGATTTTCCTTCAGTACTAGGTAGGTAAGTAAGTTACATGATAACGTGATGTTATCCTGGCAGACATCATGTGGCCAAGTTAACACGCTCGCGACATTTGACATAATGCAGCCTTTCACGCTGCGATGTTGCCGCCACTTCACACAGAATTTTGAACTAGATTTCACATGATGAATGCGAGAGACGGCTTATATGGAATATTGAAGTACCCTACTTTACAAGAAATTTACATACATACCTACTCGTATTATACAATACGTCATTAAATTCGTAAACTGTTGTAGTAGTAGGTATTCATCTGTAAGCGATAAGCTTAGCCTTTCTTTGTATATTTCCCTGTAAAGACGCACAAAAAAACAATAATATTCAGTTACTTATAGACAAATACTATTAGTACCATTTATGTTACCCAAATCCATAACATCTGTCAAGCAACCAATTAATCTCACAAACCCAATAAACTTTGATTATTAAAACAATAAAAAATGGCCGCCATTCTCTTCTTGATAATAGGCCGTATAGCCGAATCGATGACTGCGTGACAATGAGCAATTAATTGACATTTGTTGACAGCAATCATTGTCAACGGTCAATCAAATTGAGTCATTGTTCTACGAGATGTGAATAAAAATCATGTACTGTTTTTTGGTCTGTTGTTGTAGGAATTCCCATGCATATTGTTTTTTCTTTTCTGTTTTTCCGTGTGAATGACCGAGTAAAATGTGACTTGATTTATTTCCAACGTATTTAAATACTATACTATTTCTTTATTTACAATTATTCGTCCAATATACGGATACTAAGGAAAATGATGGCTTACTTTTTTTTTTGGGTGGGAAGTTATCAAATAACTTCTCCTGCTCTAGGTGAAGCGGGAGGCTGACTCCAAGGATGCGCTTAGGAGTCCCCTTAGTCAAGGCCCGAGAGCCTCCAAGGCTAAGACCCAGGCTTTCCCAGGTATGCCGTCGGGTACTGGGGAGGTATTTTTGGTATTCAGCATGCGTACCGCCACTCTTATCCGGAGATTCGTCGTCGTCGTATGTTTGTTTTACTGAGTTTTCTTTTCTTGCAGACTCCAAAACATATTTACAACAGGTTAAATAACTATTACGATGATTGATTATGTAACACTCGTTCGTCGTGTGATCATTACAATTAATCTTTGAGAAACAAAAATAAATACAAGTTTTACATAACAACATTAATATTTTTATGAAGTTAATTAATGACTTCAAAATAGTTTCTTTAAAATACTTTAAAAACGTTTCCTTGAACTTTCATATTAAGTACTTTTTTTATAAACCGCTTACACGACTTAAATTTTCAATAAATAACTTTTTGTGACGTCCGCAAACACTGACATTAACATGTGACACAAAAAATCCGACAAACAAATCCATTAATCTATGAGTTGATGCAGACCGTCAATCAATATCCGTCAGATTAGCTCATTAAGGGATTTACTGACGCAGTCATAACCACGTCAGTTACCATTGTCTACACATCACAACAAGCGATCAACGTCGCGCCAAAGCATACCAAAATAAACTTTATTGCAACGCAATAAGCATCAATCATTTGTGATTCACGCGCTGTTTTAATGAGGCGAAAATTATGAGGCACATTTTTGTTTCTCACTTCAACAGCCAAAACACAACCTTATTCCTATGTAATAAAAGTGTATGTAACCGCAGAGAAAGTTATGTCGCAATTAGCTAATTACGGGCGGCCGTCAGCGTGACAGGCCGTCACGTTTGCGGCATGTTGGACGTCATGACGTGACATGCGGACATGAGAGTGACATAACTTTTCGACGCCCGTCCGTTGTCGTTCACTGATTTGTGGAAAGTGGGGAATTTATTTCCCAGTTTCATTGTGATTTTTGGCTGATATTTATTTGTTTGGGGATATAAATAAGGGCTCGAATAGTGGACATAAATTGTCACAAACGGAACAAAGAGATAAAACGTTCTTTGGCGTAGCTACTTATTGGTAGGATAAGCCATGATATTAGGTCTCTCTGTTACTGAGAAAATGCTAAGTTTCTTCTTTAGGAACTTTTTGTTAGGAGATAATTTAAGTTATAATTGAGCTTCGTCATGAAAAAGTAATTTCGAAAAATTCCAGTCTACTTTCAACCTTGGCTCTATTATTGAACATTATATTTTTTTTCTTAGGGGTCTTTGTACGAGTATTTGATCTATCATTAAATTCGGAGCATCACAAAACCTGACATTATATCACAAACATAATCCGTTCACAAAGAACACTTCAATTCCGACGTCTTCAAATCCAACATAGCTATTCAATTCACACCTCTCCAACCATCCAACATTGAACAATAGCGACAAATACTCGCTCAATAAATTAATCCGCAAGAAATGGCAGTTTGCCTATCAACGCGGCATCGTTCACGTCAGAACGTTGTGTACTATTAAACGAAGTGTCGTGTCCAGTCTGCGTTGCGTTTCGTTTATTTATAATCTCGAGTTGTACACGCGACGTTGCCCGCAACTGATTTATTGCTGATACATAGGCTAGGAGCTTGAATTTGTTCTAGGGATGGTACGAGCTGGTTTAATTATAAGATTTTCATGATATTGTCTGATAAAAGTTTAATCTTTACTATGCAAAAACTATAGATATCTAGAGAATGATTTAAAAGATAATCTATATAAGAAGCTGGTACCTACTGGAAGCACTGATCATCTGATCATAATCTTGATGTAGATACACCTCTCTTAGGTAACACTTTATGTTGCCGTAGCATTACCATAGTCCTTTCTGAAGCATTTGGGATGGCAAGTCCTACACCTGCATTGCTACATTGCGTGTTGATAAGATTGTCACTAATTTGAAGAAGTAGGATGCTGTGTTTTTCTACCATAAATATTCTGTCAAGTAAGACGTATTGAGCGTTTTATTAAGAATCTCAAGACAATAGACATGCGATGTTGTCTGCAACTGATTTACTGACGATAAGTTGCTCGAGAGTTGGGATTTCATCACGGTTTTACGGTGGTTGTCTTGAAGTTCAGTTAATAGTTACAAATTTACGAGCTGAATGAAAAAAGTAGGCTTCCTTAACGGTTAAGTTTAGAGCCATTCATTTGTTTTGGCATATACTTAACAAGACAAAATCCTGTTCGCAATATAGTATAGTATATATTTTATAGTCCTTGTTACCGTGTCCGGAGATAGCAACCCTGACTACTTTTCTTTTGTGAGCTCTCTGATAACTAGCTAAACAATAAATGATAATATATGATTACCATGAAGCCTTTTTGTTGTTGTCTACAATTAAATTCCAACTTTTACCTAAACTGACAAGACCTTTAGCGGGAACTCACAAACAGTCCTTTCATAAATCCTTTACAATAATCAACGTTTCTATCCCAATCATTTCTAAAGCGTTAACCAATCAATATTATTCAATCAGTCGAATCAATCAGTTTAATTGGATCGACCGTTACCCAGACGTAAATACAAATTGGTAGTCGTGCCAAGTTTAAATTGAAATATAAGCGGTTTTTACTCTCACTTTCCTTAAGGATGAAATGATGAATAATTATTACTATTAACGTGATAGATGGTTATCTATAACTTTTAATATCTTGTTGGGTGAAGGTGTAATCATGTTTCATATTTTATGCGTAAGTAGTAGAAAAAAGTCCATCTTAAAATGTATTTCCTTTGCTCTGCGTTCAAGATCACTTTGTAATGAACCGTCCTTTAGCTTTATCCACTTTCATTAATCTAATACGGATGGTATCAAAATTTGTTGACTCTCACTGTTTTATCATCTAAGATAACTACACATATTTACCTACTTATAAATTAGAAACAATTCATCTCATCTATTTATTTTTTTTATAAACACCACACACAAAATACTACAGCGACAAAAAAATCTCATTACTCATCCAGTCGAAAATAAAAACGCAAACCTTTCATCCATTCAAGTAATTTAAGATTAAAATTCCAATTACCATTAATCCGAACAGATAAAATTTAAATCGATCGGGACAAAAACGCAGTATGTTTACGTTCTAAGAATTAATTTCACGCTCCGACTCCCGGGCTAATATTTCAACGCTATAGTCCCGGGCGCATGCAATCGTTGCAACGTTGACACTTACACGACACGTTTGATGATGTCTCATTTGTTTGATGGCTTTAAGATGAGCATTACAATGATATTTTATTTCACCTTTGACAAGATAAGTTACTGGTACTTTGTTATTATTAGTACTTCAACCTTCAATGTGTATTGTATCCTTGTCAGTATTGATGGTCTTCTTCTCTAACTTACCTTCACTTATTTCCACTTTGCCACTTACTTCACAATCACAATCAGCCTATAATGTTCCCACTGCAGGAACACATGCGTCTTCTCTATGAGAGGGAGTGGGCCGTAATCCACCACGCGGGCCCAGTGCGGGTTGGTAGATGTCACATGTCTTCGAATTTTTGGTTCTAGGACATGCCGGTTACTTACTTGCTTGGTTAATTTTCCATATTTGTCACCATAGGTAAATGAGTGGCAACTTCTACTATGTTATAATTATCAACAATTATTGGATAGCATCTCGATTATCTGTTTTTACATGAAACAGAATCTCAGGAACCATCAATTATATTTGCAATACTGATGCAAATTATGACCATTAATTAAGTCACTAGTAATGAACGTGTGCATTCTCCCGTTCATTATTGTTTCGCAGTGATGACAGACTTCAACACGGGTGCGGTTTTTAATTGCTAAAGGAATAAAGATTAGGTTAAGAAGTTAAACAGATTCGACGGGTAATACATTCTTTGAAAAAACGGAAAGTGTATAATGAAGGTAATAATAAAAAGGTAATATTTAAATGAGAATAAAACATATTTTAAAATAGAAAATGAGCCAGTTGCATTTTAAATAGCTGCCATACTAGTAAACTAAGTAATGACAGGTATTTACACTTGAAAGGCAGCAACAAACGTAGACGATGACCAGTTTCTTTACTCACATAACCGTCTGCCAAAGATACACTTGACAGAAACTGGAAAAATTAAGTCAAAAGAAACCAATGGAAAAAATGATAGGTGTACCAGTTACAAACATGAATATCAATTTCCTTTGTGTGCAAAAGCAAAAGAAGCATGAACAATAGACATGGAAAAAGCAGTCGCGTCTACTTTTCCAGTAAGTATTTATGCTTTGACACCTTATGATTGACGGCCCGCTCCAAGCCGACCGTCACGCGATGGTTTCCAAGATTCATGTCTATCAGATTTGAAATAATTGCACCGAGCTGTTGTGTTCATAATTAGATTCACAGTAATCTAGATTTTATTACTTACACGAAGAACAAGTCGAATTACGTGTTTTACTAACGGGATTCCGGTAAACCTTCTAATGAGATGTAATGACGAATTGAGGAAAATGACGACGTTGTTTAATATGTTTCTTTGTTTGGTGTTCTTTGACAATTGTATGGTGATAGCCAGTTTAACGAGCACTCGTTAAGTGGTGTCATTAGAGGGAACAATGAGCATAATGACGCTATGTTCAGTGGTGTTCAGTAGCTAATGGTTGATTATTGTGTTGTTTTCACAACTTTTCTCTGAGACTCATTAGGTTTTGCACAATAAGTGCAATTCTATGTACCTATTTGCATTCATTTTAAACTAAACAAAATGCTTAACCTGAGTCCCAATTATTTTACTAGCGCAAAACTAAAAGACCTACATTTTTGTGTTGCACATTAACACATGCCACACGAAAAAACGCAAGCACCACATTGCATTAGACCACAAGACAGTCAAAACTAAGCAAACACAAACACTCACATATTTCACATGAAAACCATGTTTGATATGCTAATGGAATCCTCAATACATCATCTATGCTGAGTCAACAAAACAAGTATTTCGTAGAAAAATCAAAAGGAATAAAGTGGTCTAACATTCTTGTTTGATCGTGAGACAAGTTGATTTAAGTTTAACACACGTTATTGTCTACTAGACATCCGCCAAGACGTCTTATAAATAAGCTTTCATGCCTCGTTTTTAACTGTGTGCCATATTTTTTGTTGGTTGTTACAGACCAATGTTTGTGCAAAGCAGACATGTTGACATTTTTCAGTTTTATCTCAGCATTCTTGGGGCGTATAATGATTTTTGTCCTACTACCCACTCAAGGAAATAATACGATATTGTATCTGGTGCTAAAAAAGGGCATAAAATCGATTGACTCAAGAACAACAAGTTAGTAATGATTATTGACATCGTAATAAAGAGACCACCCAAACAGATTTTATGCGAGACTGAAGTAAACACAAAATGTCGACGGCAGTATGAAATAACTGTTTGTCAGTCAATACTCGTAATACTTTTACACAGGATGGCCAACTGGAAACTTTGTACATCATGTCTTCAAAGACAATTATTTGATGACAATAAACATTGCATCGTGTCCAACATCTGACATTCTAGAGGCTTTATAGGATTTTATAGGCAGTATTGTACTTTATAAGACTAATAAAACTTTACTGCGGATATGACTTGCTGTGTCCTTACCCAGACAGACTTTCATTCACTTTCACAACGGACATAAGGTTGGAGATTGTGGACCACCCACACGTGAGTATAGTTCCCAAGCTTATACTGCTTAAAATTCTACGCACGGTCGAAAGAAAACGGGTGTGAAAATACAGAAGACTGTGTTGGTAAACCAACATCTGTCACCAACTGCCAAGCTCCAAACATTGGCCATACGTACCATTAGAGGCACGCCGACAACGCGAATCGTCAATCATCTGCACGCATTAATCTTGTGAAGACAAGTTGATAGATCATCGCGCTGTGAGGCCCGATGAGTGGGAAACAATTTAGACAGAATTTGTGGTGGATGCGGTAGTTTATTCTTATTAGATAAATAGAAATGTTAGGTTATAATTTGATAATGGAAAAGAATACAAAATATTGTGTTTAATAGAACACAAAATTACAAAAGTCATGTAGCATCTGCTGAATTTCGTGTTAGAGAAGCTCTAACTATCAAAGAGTTAAAAAAATGGAAAAAAGATGATTGCTATCAACAAGAACTTAGGGATATGATTATATTTTAGATTAAAAATCAAAATCAAAATCAAAATATTTTTATTTCACATAAACCTACATGGGCACTTATGAAACGTCAGAAGCTAGGTGCACGGTTCCAATTGGTTGTTTCCTATGGAGAAGAGCCGGCAAGAAACTCCACGGTTACTCTTTTAAAAATAATTGGCTTTTACAATGTTTTCAAATTACACAAATTAAGTATGGGAGAACAGTGTAGGCCTGTCGAAAAGTACTTAACAAAAAAAAAAGAGAAAAGGAAACGGTCTAAAGAAAAAAAGATCTAGTCTATTAAGCCTACAACGTTCTCACATTCACAACGTACACAAGAATCCATGTAAAATAATATTAATAATATTAAGTCTGAAATATAAATTGTAGGTATATAATGTCAAATAGTGAAAATATAATGTCAAACATGTATGTCTAAAAAATAATAATAATAAACATCGTAATTTGGGAGCAGTTAATAGATATTTCCATAGTTATGCCGTTTCTGGTTTTAATTGATTAATAATGGTAACACTATTAAATAATTATAATATCGTGTTGATAATGGACGCTCTTACGTCGGATATCCAGGAAGAGGCACCCTGGTGTATGCTGTTTGCAGATGACATTGTGCTGGTTGCCGAGAGCGGCTTAGAGGTCCAGAGCAGATTGGAGTTGTGGTGGGAAAGATTGGAGACCGTTGGCCTGAGAAAAAGTCGGACCAAAACAGAGTACTTGTTTTGTGATTTTGGCGGTCTCTCCAGTCCTGTGCCCATTTATCTTGCCGGAACGCCTTTACCCATCTGCTCCGACTTTCGGTACCTCGGGTCGCTTGTCCAAGGGGATGGGGAAATAGACCGAGATGTAACGCACCGGATCAACTCGGGATGGACGAAATGGCGACAGGTCACAGGAACAACTTGCGACCCATGGATGCTCCTCAAGTTAAAGGGGAAAATTTACAAGTCCGTGATAAGGCCTGTCGTACTGTATGGATCGGAGTGCTGGGCCGTAAAGAAGACGGACGAAAAAAGAGTGCATGCAGTGGAGATGAGAATGTTGAGATGGATGTGTGGAGTGACGAAAATGGATAAAGTAAGAAATTAATATATACGGGGCAGCTTGAAAGTAGCGCCAGTGACAGAAAAGTTGAAAGGAAATCGTTTGGCTTGGTATGGGCATGTGATGAGGAGGGATGAAACGCATGTGACTAATGAGTGATGAATATGAATATTGATGGATGGAGAGCGAGAGGAAGTTCAAAGAAAAGATGGATGGATTGTGTGTGGAATGATTTCAAAGAGAAGGGAGTGAATGATAGCATGACGGCTGACAGGGAAGGATGGAAGAAGATAACGTGTTGCGCCGATCCCAAATAACATGGGACAAGGGCAGGAAAATGATGATGACTATTAAATAATTACTTGTAATACAATATTCAACTATGAAGCAACAAAGTCATTACTATGATCACATAATAATGAGGAAAAAAAATGTTTCTTTTCCTTGTATTCAATCACCTATTCACAAGTACTTGTGTACAGGTAATGGTACCATTATGATTAAAATATCATGATGATTATCGATTCACACTCTTAAGACGCTGACGACACCTAAACTGCGGTCACTGTCAGACTGCATAGAAAAGAAAGAGAAGCGCGATGACACAACGCTTGTAATTTATTGAAAAAGATGAAGCAATTATCTATTTACTTAAAATAGAGTTGAGTAATCGAAAATAAAAACAACCAAGTTCTGCATTCAAATAAGACGTTCTTGGTATTAATTAAATACGTAACGTATGTTGATAATTAATACGGATATTCTGGATTGGAACTCAAGGTAAGAGGTTAGTTTAACGTTAGTTTATATCGAGATTTTTTTTCAAAACGTGTTCTGGTAACAATCAAGTTCTGAGAAATATGTTCAAAATTAACATAATATATTTTTTTCTGCTACCACAAACTATACAGCTTTGGCATTTTTTTTCTTAAGACATTTTGGTAATTTGCCTCCTGTCTTAAATACAAACAGAATCACCTGTGGAAAAAATTGCTCAGTAACCAATACATTTTTACATCATTTAACCCGCAAACATATTAGCTATTGATTAAATTCTATTAACCATCTTTGACGCACAAAACATCTGTATCAACTTACCTTCATTTTTTTCCTAAATTAATGAAGCGTTACATTTTAATTGCTATTTATTCCCTTTTCATATTATTCACAGTCATAATTGTGCAGGACCACCCGGCCACTATAAGTGACGATATTATCGTTTACGTCCAGAGTAAAAATCGTTTGATCTACAATTGAAATGTTACGTTCCACCGAGTCGATCGATATGTCAAAAGGAATCAATATCAATTGTCGTTAAAATGGAAATAGATTTCTAGGGTTAATTGTAGGGTTAATCAAATGTGGTTCTTGTAGCATGACATGCGCGAGGGTCGATGGAAGATTCTACCTAATTATGACTGTGACAATATTCATTATGTCATGGTTTTGCACACTAGTTGCGCATTGTATTATGTAATATTGAAGTTTGAGGAGATTTGGATTCTATAATAGTGTATTTTGTTTGGCTTATTTGTAATTGATCCTGTAACATCTCTCTGTTGAGCATCTTTTGGATTCCATTACCAAATCCCACTTTATTATTTGACATACCTACATAATTATTTGTCTGACAAGAAGCATCGACAAATAAAACATTTACTTACCGTATCAGCTATACCATCAAACATCTCTCTGGCACATCCAACAAAGATGCAAGATGACGATCCGTTCCATTCATAAGCACTCCTTCAAACATGACAACTAATAAACCCTCAGATATTTCTCATGTCTTCAAATTATCACCTCACGGCATTATCACCTCCAACATCTAATAAAATTCTAGATTCTCTGCGACGGCCGTCCAGGCCCTCTCTCGTGGCTTGCAGGTAATAAATCGTGTTAAACAAGTAGGTTGGGGCGTTTTATCAAAGTCAATCGGTATCACGCCGCCGGCCGTGAGTAATTACTTGATACTTCTTCCTTTGATAATCTAATTTCTACTCTATTCGTATGCGATAAAGTTGTAGTTTGACCCAACCCTCTAATGATAGTGTTGTCTGTCTTTTTCTGTCTTCATCTTTTTAGTGTTGGGCTTTTGAGAGCTCGGATGTAATACTGTGTTTTAGAAATTTTTGAAGTCAGACCAGTCAATTATGAAATTCAAAAAGATCGTTAAATTATTATGTTTTATTTTCCAGACAGATTTCACGTAAATTAACATGATTGAACACTAAATTGCAGTCATAAAATGAAGAGGAATGACGTAGATTTTTATCGAAATACGTCTGCTATGGTTAACGGCTTGGTGGCAAATTGATGGTTATTTATAATTATAAAATCACGTTTCGGCATTTATGGTGGCAGGATCGTGCAGAACGCCTTATATTTCGTAGTTTCCATATTTTTCGTAACAATAAAAACTTACTTTAGTAAGTACAGCTGTACAACTTTGTTGTGGCGACTTGTTACGATAAGAAACGTATTCTGACATGAATAGTAAAGTCGTGATTGCTTACAAGGTACTCCTGCCAACAACTTTTATGGGGATTTCATTCAAATTATGTTAAGCTGTAGAACTTCCCACGCAGTCAAAAGTCGTGATTCTAAAAAGGTTACTACAGAATCCGATAGAAACACAATAATAAGTCACTATAAATATAAAAATGGTACTCAAATTTTTAATAATTTTGGCTGTATGAATAAACGGGGCAGTCACTGGTCAGCTTCCGTAAAACCCGTTAATAATATCAAACATCGTGCTGAATACCTGCAAGATATTGATTGCAATAAAAATAAAGAAGAATACAAAAAAAAAAATCAAAATAAAATATTTGGGAATCATTTTGGGAAACCCAATGGCGATCATATTAAGCACCATAAGATAAAAATCATTTTCGGTACAATTTCACTGAAAACATGAAGTATTACTAGATAATATGAGATAGTCAGAGTAGCCTGACATTATAAGAGCCCAGGTAGTCTGCTATTTGCTGACAACCTCAAGTTGCTGCTGGCTATCGAAAACGAAGACGACTATCATCGCCTTCAGCAAGACATTGATCGAGTAGTTGAGTGGAGCCGAAAGAACAAACTGCAATTCAATGTTTGGTTTGTTCCTAGGATAAATTCATCTTAAATACGGAGCCCTTCATTGTGCGTTTTTAATTTGTAAATCTTGTATGGCATGGATATTAATATGTTGTAAATTGTTTCATGAACTGTTAATTATCTACACTACCGAATTGGAACTCTCTGTAATGGTAGCGTATGTATGTAGTAATAAATAAATTAAATATTGTAATATTGTTAAAGCCTCAATCTTGATTAGTTTATAAATTGATTAAATGTATCATACTATGAATCTAAGACGCATGCTTGCGATTTTGAGGAAAGTAAATCAATGAATCCTCTTAGTTAATTATTTTTATAGTGGTATCACACGCAACGTGTGCTGTTAATTTATTATAATTGACGCTCTTGTATCTTTTGAAATAGGCACATAATATGCGCCTATTATATGTGCCTATATGTGCCTATTTCAAAAGAGAGTTATATATTATAACAAAATGCTTTATCCTAAGAGTTCACAGGAAAATTGTATATGAATTTTTTTAAAGTAAAAGTTGGACGTTATAAAATGCTACGATTATTTAGATGAAAAGATTCGAAACTGCTTAATATTCTATAAAATATTTTAAAATGTTCCTAAGATAAAGAGTTCTTATAAAATTGACGATAATAATATTCTATATTCACACATTTGCAGACCAGAGATTACTCTAACCTACAAATACACATTTTATGTTAGAAACACACTTTACAAAAATATTGATTATGAAAGGAGATGGATTACGGTCCCATATAAGCTGGGAACAAAGCAAGATATGAACACAAATAAAACAAAATGTATTATGAAGCTATAATAGTGTTTCATAGCTCTGTATATTTTTGTTGGTTGTAAAGTTTTGTGAAGGCCCGTCTTAGATCTGATGATTTCAAAAAAATATTCAAACCGGTTGATCACGGAGTAATTCACTGTCTTCCAACAGATAATTTAACTCAAATCTAACGACGGTATCCCAAATGGTTCAGTTCCTATGCCTCAGTTTATAGAACGTTGGATCTTCGTTGGAAACCAGGCAAAATCAGATTGGACCGAGATGTAAGTTATAGGTATTGTTATTGTACCCCAGGTAAACTGTATTGCGAAGATCCATAGTCCAAGGATAGAAAGGCGAAGTCACTCAGAAATGCAAAAAAGATAACCAAACAGCCAATTATATTTTTAAACAAATCACAAGAAATTCCAACAAAACATTCATGATGCTGTCACACGCAGCACCACAGAGTTATAAATAAAATAGAAATCGTCAAAGACAGACCAGGGGGTAACCATCACCTCTTATAGCAGTATTACTTCAATATTACTTCAGCGTGAGAAAGAGATGGAGCTATACGTCCTGTATAGCTGCATCACTTTCCCACTGGAAGTAATATTATAATAATACTGCTATAAGAGGTGATGGTTACCCCCCTGACTGACAAGAAGGGTTATGTTTTTGGCGCATGTATTCGTATTTCTATGGTACCTACATGGTTATGCCTTATGTATGTAGGATTATTTATTCTCACGTAGCATCCAGACGTCTGGATGCATTTTAATGATTTAAATGTCGTTAGGTTTGTGGTGAACACCCAGCTTATAGCACTTCACTTTTAATCAAAATCTCAAGGAGTTTAAAGGAAATTCCTAATCCAATTGGTGAAAGGTGACGTTTCACAAAAATCAACATGGCGGATTTTAGAACCCGACAAAGTCGTGAAAAATAGTTATTGGTATTTATTTATTTTTATTGGTTCACCAAAAATTGTTTACTCTGGTTTTATGCTAAAGGTAACATGCAAAAGTGAGATGTAACAGTGCAACAACCAGTTACAGACATATTTTAGGAATTGCCTAGTATCTACGTCAAAAAATAACTAATTGGCATGATTATATAAGAACTAAAGCGAACTCTGTCTAACACAGGATATTTCATATAAAAAAATAAAAATAAAATATTGCGTTGCATTGTTTATCTTTTAATGCATGCCTCTATCTTAGTTATAGGTCTGTGCAAAGCATACATTACATAATATGACACATGAATGGCACTGACGGGCACTGACAATTATTATGAAAGATAAAGAGATGCTACCATTACATAATTTTAAGACTGAACTAATCCATTCATTATTAAATGAAATTGATCAATCAATCAATCAACTCAGCCTATAACAGTCCACTGTTGGACATAGGCCTCTCCCAGGCTGCGCCACAACACCCTGTCGTCCGCCTTCCGCATCCAGTCTGTCCCAGCCACCTGAAATTGATACCTTGATCAATTATTTAATTGTTCATTACAGTCTATTTATTATTAAATACGCTTTAAACACAGTTTTAATATTTTTATATTCTTAAAATACGGATGTCCCAATTACCATTATATTTCCAAAACTGGCAACATAAATATCTCCCCGCTAACTTGAATCAAAATAATCTTTTAAATTGAAATATTTCCTGCAATGTTTTGCCAAATAACGAAAGCTGTGGTGGGATTCCAAATATTATCAGCTATTTTTTAATAGAATTATCTCTTTGTCTGTGCCAGGCCACACTTAATCCATGGCCTTTATAAAGTAGGAAATTTAGACCAATATTTTGGACTTTAGCTATGATTTCATCTTTACTTTCACCACAATACATCATAAACGTCATAGCACGGATGTAGATCTTTAGCCGCAGACATTCGAAAATTACTCTCATAAATCACTCTCAAATGATATCATCCATATACAAATAAAAGCTAATCTAGATAATGCATTAAGGTCATACATTATCGACATAACCAATGATAATGAATCATTATGATAAATTGACTAAAATTGATCCAATTTCAAACGATGACGTTAAGTATAAATTGGTTTGATGATTGTTTTATTGTCCACCTTTCAACGTTTGTGAATGCCATTGATATTAAACTTGTCTCTAATATTATTCACATCAATTCTAATTATATTTGTACCAAAAATCTGAAACTGCGCCTCATTTTGAATTAACAGTATTTTTAAAACTTCTGATGGCATCCTTGGCAGCGTTAGTGTAGAGTGTGAGCAAGTAGTTACTTGGTATTTGATACCAAGTAACTTCTTGCTCATAGGCTAAAGTTTTTACCACTACAAGATGCTGTTCATTCAAAATGAGCCGCAATTTCAGATTTTAATAATATCCATCATGTCTTTTTAGTTTTTCATATCAGCATATTGCAGAAATCTATATTATAAATCTCTATGATGTATTTTAAATTGGTCAATTGGCTAAAGAGGCACAATTGATTTTCTATTGTTTGACTCTGAATCGGAGTCGTCCGGCTATAAATACCTTAATAGATTGGCTATGGAGTCATTCAAATGACGTAGCCAAGGAAACCATAGCAAGTACTCGCATTCTTTAAATTTAAGTAAAAAATAAGCTCACTCACGTCTTCCCAAAATAAGCACCCTCAATTCCAAGCAATACATTGATATTCTGTCAACGTATCATTTCGAATTATATTACTGTCAACGTTTATCAAATGCACATCGACACATTTGTTCACAGAAGCGATGAAATATTCAAGTTTCTTGGCATCTGCGAAAGCTATCAATTTAATAACGTCATATTTGTTTTCGTGAATTCCATTTTTTTCTTCGATGTGTGCAGAAATTCGGGTCTCATCACTTTCATCACCTGTTTTTGGATTTACTCACGACTTTTAAAATGGTCCTTGCATTTTCTCTGCCGATTTCTTAGATCCGCTTTGCTTTACTGAAACTAGTGTGTTCTTTAGCAAGCTCATCTGATCACAGATTTGCCATTTATTTCCTTGCGTGAGCCATTTATTGCAGATCTTTTTTGATAACGGCTTACTCCATCGTTTTTGTTTCTTATGTTTCTTCCTGCTCAATATTTTATTGTATGGCCAGAACATTTTTTTACTGGTTCTATATTAGTCCCAACACATCAAACTAAAAACACCACTAACACTAATCTTCCTAAACAAAATTACATCAGCAATTAAAACGCAATCCCATTCTTAAGTTCCATCCATCAAGCTATTAATCAACAAAAACAACTTGAAAAACTCACAAAAAGCTTACAAATAAACATTCTTCAAACACATTACGCAATATACCGACCATCATTCTAACCGACTCGGTTGATTGATGACTGCTGCAATCATGAATACCGAAGGACCAGCCAGCAAGACCTGTACGCGGAACGAAGGACCAAATTCTGAAGGGCCAATTTATAGTAGGCTGGCAAAACGGTGATAAATGAATGTTCGGATAAACATGGCTACTTTATTACAGAGAACGGTTATGATTTATTCATGCTCTTGTCAGATTTGAGAGGTGGTTGCACTTGGCGCCTTGAGAATTGTACCTTTAGTTCGCGCTCTAGAATTCGTTTGTTAATTTTGTTAGGGTTTAAAATAGCGGGTTGTACTCGTGTTGTTAGTTTTGATTTCTGAGTAAGCTAAAACTTTTTGGGTAACGATTTTTATTGCAGTTTTAATGTCTCTGGTATAATTAATAAGTTCCTAATGGTGATCAATTCGCAATGTATTACGAATCAGAAAGATAGTTGATAGAAAATGTGAGAAAAAGTTAAATTGACGATCGAAAATCATTTATTTTAAGTCATTAAAAAAATTCGTGAACGCAATGGCATTGAGGTATATTATTATCCTTGCGTACAGTTATATTTAATCCTTACAAGACATTTATATGAGCATTATCGGCGTCGGTTTAATATAAAATTTATTAAAATTTATTTTAGAGGCCTTTCGTAAAGACCGATAACGTTGGAATTTAGTTTATTCTTTGGTGTCAATGCAGAAACCCGACGTATTGACATAATAATTACGTTGTTCTTTGTAAGTTTAAACCTTATTAATTTCACTGTTAAGATATTTTATTTATTTCTAAGAAAATAAATCAGTCACATCAAGTCTATTGTAGTCGATGTTAAAGAAATAACTAGTAAGTAACGATGAAAACTCATTACATTGTAACTGGTTAACAATGTATAAATGGCGAATTTTCAAAAGTCGACACAATTCTTTACAATAAAGAAAATATAACACGTATTCATTAGGTACAAGAAGATCAAACTCGTTGGAAGCTTCTTTCAATCATTATCTAGTCACGGCATGACCGATGCTCGCTTGTATTGATGAACGCCACTAATGGCTACGATGCCTTTGTATCGGACGCAGATGAGCGAGGAGGAAACCAGAGATGAACAAAAAGAGCTTTAGTCATAACTGCATACGTATTTGTAGGCATGACATGGAATTAAGCCACTTATCTGCTGATAGCATAATAAGAATGGTGAAAATGCAGTGCCAATACTTGTTGTATTTTTTTTTGGATCAGCAAACCTAGAAATACACCCACTGAACACAATAAATGCCAATGATCACTGATCAGTGATCAATATGCAAATTGTTTAATATAATTTTGCATGAATAAAATGGGTTTATCTGAACATTTTTCTTAACTTCTATTATTACAACGAGGTCCTCAACAGTTTCGTTTCTTAAATATTCTCGTTAAATAAGACTGATAAAATCCAATGTTGGAATGCTCATTAAAACGTGAATTTTATTAATAATATACACATTTTTCGTACCAACATGACATTAAAATAATAAATTGACATCATAAAATATGAATTAATGACTTCATATATTAAGGTCAACATATTAATTTTTGAGCATCAATTTTAAAGTGGAAAACTAAGTATAAAAGCCGTACTTTGCAAAAACATCCATGTTCATGTTCTATAGCAATTAATATGATCGGTAATGAGATTGACTGTCTTTTGATAATACCTAATGACGGTCTTGTTTGTTTAGTGTCTCTAAATGGTATCAAATAAAACTTCTTAGTTTCCTCTTATCATCTTCTGCTTACTTTTTACTTGTACTTTTCACAAGCAAAATTAGACCTGCATAAACTGGAGACGAGTTAAATTCCTCTAGATGGTATACATAATGAGAATGTCCTTAACAAAATACCAAAGAAAAAAAAAACAATAGCACAGCATTAAAAATATTTCACACTTAGAAATCCAAGCAGCAAATATTTTCACAATTTGTGCCAACCCCGCACACACTGTAGTCGCACCAGCGACATTAACAGGCCGCCCGGGGCGCCCTCTGCCAGCAATTTGTCAACGTCAAAACTCATTTTTATTGTAACCAAGTTGTCAACTTGGCCCCTTATATCTTTATAATGACACGTTACCAAGTTGCTTTCTTTAATGTCACTTTGAGACAATCGTTCGTGACATTTGGTTAATGACACTCAACGTGTAATTTTAGTCTTTTGAGTCGAGTGAGAAAGTAAAATGTTAAATTACTTAATTTTTTACCAAAATAAATTTTATAGAGGCTTTGATAACCTTTAAGGATAATATCGTGTTGCAAAATTATGGGAGGTCACTTTGATCAGATCTACCTCTGATATTTTTGCCTGCAGTTTACGCGGTACTCAATTGGCTACTTCGAACAATTTGGAAGGAATTGTAAGTACAGATATTATGTAGTTACGGTAATTACTAGATAAGATGCCATTTATGTCAGGATGTAATAAATAAATAAATCAGGAGATAAAGATTTTATGTAGAATGAGCTCATAATTAACAATGGGTGGACTTCATCATTCGTTTTCTTCTTTTATCAGCATATATTGTAGGTACTGTTGCTATCTTTGTCAGTTTTACTAAAAAAACATGTCAATACAAGAAGCAATAGCAAGTTGACAGTATACATTTCAGTCCTTTTGACTCCTTCGTTATCTATAGCTGGTCTTCCATTCATCTAAAGCTCTCTCAGGTCAGGTCTTTCACTCATTCTCACCATCTATCATCAATCCAGCTTCACCCTTTACATCTTAAGTTCAATAATAATGACTCACACAGTCATTAGCTGTAATAAGTGCATTAACAATATCTAATCTTCCCCCCCATCTATTTGCTAGGCAATCAATATCTGTCAGAGAAATCATACTAATCTTATTATCTGGTATTAATATGTGATTTATATTGACTGAGGCTAGATATAGTATTATTTATTGGCAAGTTTACCTCGGCGTTCGATAAAACGACTTTATGAAGCTTAGATCGTGATCGATCGGTTGATTCTTATTTTAAATCAGCAATATTGGTAGATTGATATCTGGGGTTTCCATGTCAGGGTATAGATGGCAATGTAGATAATTTACACGAATGGCGTGGTGGTTAATTTTATGTGTTTGTGACTTGGAGTCGCAAATTATTTTTTTATATTGTATTGCATTATACATGGGGCAATGGGTAAAATGCTTCTGTAGCTGTAAGTTCGATTTTCATCATGGAAATATGAATTCGTTCAGTTCAAATATTTTATTTTTCTCACACTTTTAGTTATTTGCTTTACCTTGGGTTGCTATCATTAGTACTCTACTATTTCAAATTCCCGAAAATATTAAGAAAATTTAAACAATCACCAATTACTTTAATTTTTCAGCTCATCCCCGACTTACGTCTAAAGAAGTAATTAAAGCGGCCACAGAATGAAGACACTAATGGCTCCAAGTCACACGGGAGCGGGATCCTGACAGGATGATGGATCAGCCACTTCTCCTAATGACTCCTTATGTTACGAACTGTAAGTCATCGCGCTTATAAGATTAGATATTGCGTGAGTACTTTGCTTTCATAATGTTTGTGTAGTTGTTGGATGGGTGATCGCAAAGGTAGGGTTCTGAATTTGATCCCTGAAATAGTTAAATAGGTGAAACAGGTAGTGACAAGATACAGACAAAATAGTATTAATAATAAATTGGTAATCCTTCAGCAAGGATGAAAAAGATAAACCATTAGGTAGGTAGGTATATCTATTAATGGAAAGTAGTTTTAGTTTTTACATAATCTAACTGGCTCAAGATTGCTCGCTTAAGCTGTTTCAAAATATGGGGAAAATCAAAGAGAAAAATACAGTCTATCATTTGAAAACATTGAAGCGAATGTCTTGCCGTTGGAAACACACAAACAAGTTTAACAAAAAAATAAAATCTGTGTTGCCAGTTTTTGGAATCATAACATTCGGAATGCATTCAACACAGAGAAAGTCTATTAATGATCCTGACATAACATAAAATTCTAAATAAAATTTAAAAATCTGTAGTTACATTCCCAGCTAGTTAAAACAATAAATCTGTCCATACATCATCTTGAACTGTACTTGTCACCTATCTTTCGGCATTTTGGCATTTACTGCCGGCGCAATGCCCGTCAACTGCCAACAATGTAGCGTCGATTGACAATCTATTAAACACCTCTGTCCATGCCAACTAGGTGTGAAAGATGCATAGTTCTGTTGTAATTAAACTAGGCACTAATATTTTTAGAAATGTTTTGGGATGTAGTGACAAAACGTATGTTTAGAAATAGAATGTAACGTAATGTTCTATATTTCTTGTTATTATAAGCTTTTATTTAACTTGCAATATTCGTATGTAATTATGTAAGTTGTCCGTTTAAAAATATCCAAACCATTTATCAACCACTTCCTGGGTATCCGATTGAGCTAAAATTTGGCTTAGGTAATTGTGCAAGTTTGGTGATAATACAATATCGGGCTGATCTGATGATGGAGCAGGGATGTAGGGATTGGAAAATTATCCATTCGCCTCCCTTATCTCCGAAACTACTGAGCCTAAAATTTTGAAAAACTACGTATATTGTAAATAGTTCTTTACTTATACGTAGATTACAGGAAAACCTATAAGAAGTCTATGGTCTTAAAATAGCACGCTAAATCTCTCAATATTGTGCGTACAAACTTTCACTTCCAGTTGGAATGTATGAGGGAACATGTCTTTCAACTACAATGTTAAGTTTGTTCTTAGGATAAATTCATCTCAACAGTTCTAAACACGCGAAGGGTTCCGTAGTTATTACGGAACCCTACTTTGTGCGTATTTAATTTGTAAGTCTTGTATGGCATGGATATTAATATGTTGTAAATTATTTCATGAACTGTTAATTATCTACACTACCGAATTTGGAACACTCTGTAATGGTAGCGCATGTATGTAATAATAAAAAATATATGTATTTTAATATTGTTAAAGCCTCAATCATGATTAATTTATAAATTGATTAAATTTATCATACTATGAATCTAAGACGCATGCTTGCGAATTTGAGGAAAGTAAATCCATTAATCCTATTAGTAAATTATGTTTATTGTGGTATCACACGCAATGTGTTAATTTACTATGGTTGACGTTCTTGTATCTTTTGAAATAGGCACATATATCAAAATAATGTTCTAAAAAATACTATAATATGTTCCTAAGATAAAAAGTTGTATATTCACATACAGAACCCTTCAGTGTGCGTGGTCCGATACGCACTTGGCTGGTTTTTTCCTTTAAAGGCACGAAACCTTAACAGTTTTTTTTTTTGCCGTCGTCTCTGCGTTCACCCTCTTCCTTGTCATATTGTCATTTATCTAGTATATCAGACCGTTCACAGTGTCTTTGATCTTTTCTATTTTGACAGTTAGTTTTAACTAAGTGCAAAATATTTTCAGTTCAGTTTCCGCAATGTTATTTCTTAACTTATTTATTTTACATGTCTTAAAAGACATTAAATTAAATACATTTCCTAGGACACGCTTGGTGTCGGCAATTTTGTGACTCTATCCTGCAGCTGTACCAGCAGGCTTAGTACGAAACCATAGAAAAGCGTTTTGTCGCCGGAAGAGTCGACAAAAATGACGTTTCCGTGTACACAGTTGACATTTTTCTACCGAAAATGTAGACAAGCGATTTATATTCTACATTATAGTAGAAATAGAAAGCGACATGCTAAGCCTGCTGTAAAAGGTAATTTTTTTTTTCAACATTCCTACGTGATAGTGAATAAAGGGAAGATTTATATTTTCGCTTTAAAGTTGCCTTCAAATTTGGCATGCAAGTAGGTAATTTTCCGTTCCTTTATATATTCCGTTACTAGGTTTTAGGATTTTATGTATTACATCTTTCTTCTCGCATTCGCTGTGGGATTGATTTCGTGAAAAGGGATGGTAGTGAGTAGATAGGAAGCGACAGCTTTCGCATGGAATAAGTAAGTACTTTTTAATAGCATGGATTTAGTGTACTCATGGAATTAGTAAGTTCTATATAGATTGTAGAGAGGTCTTTCGACCAGTAGGTAATGAATAATTATTCGAATAAATATTTAGCTTTTTTAAACAATGAGGTTAATTTCTGTCGCTGCTCAGTTGCTTATTACTAAGGTGAGATGTCAGATGTTACAGATCATATGCGACTACTGTAAGGCTCGGTTGTTTTTTATCCTTCAGCAATCATTTCAATCTACGCGCCACTCCTCGGATACTATAAGTATAAATAGTGCGAGAAGGCGGGCCACCGCCGTCCTTCCGTCCACGCCGTATTTTGGAAAACAGAAAAAATCGGCATGTTTACTGTTCTTGGTTGTCTTTATTTATGTATAATATTAATAAGGCGACTTAGTAACGCCAAAGTTATCAAAATACGGCAGAGCTTTTTGTACGTTTTTAGTGATTCAACATGTTTTTACCAAGCACCTATCAGGTTTATCTCACTCAATCAGATTTTTTCACCGCCTTGTGAGACTCTTGACCTTCCCTGACATTTTTTCGAGGCTACTTCTTTAAGTTTTCTTTATAAACTTATCAAAATCCCATACGAAAATTTTCTGGTACTGCCCCTTAAGCAGTTGACAACCTCCTTTTTATTGAGTGGGATATTATGAAATAACTTCTCCCGCTTTGGGCGGAGCGGGAGGGTGTGTCAAACTCTTACTGACTAAAACCTACCCGTATTCCTTCCATTGACAGTGTTGCCAGGGGCCTCGGTAACCCTTTTGGACTTCTAAGCGACCCCTACACTTGTGCTGAATTCCCTTTGAGGCGCGCGTGGAATACAACGCACCGTCGACCCGGGCCTCGTCCTTATCGCACGTCGAGCTACCAATTGCTTACCGTCCGCAAGCCCGCGCCTACGGTGGCCGGAAATCTGCCCGGGATTCCCGTTGCCCAGGGCGTCTCCTACGGCGGCTAGGGGCGAGAGGGCGCAAAATTTGCCTTTCCCTCAACCGTCCCGCCTCTTCCTTCGCGAGCATTACTGTTTCGCCGAAAGAGCTCGGCGGCGGAGATCTCTTGCTCAGTACCATGGCCTGAACCAGGGCCGGACGCGAGACATCACCGCCGCCGATCGCCTCCACGAGGACACGGCGGTCGAGCACCGCCGTGTCCTCGTGGAGGCGATCGGGTCCAAGCCGGGCAGATCTCTACCGTATGCTCCACCGTGTCCTCCGGGCGATCCACACAATGGTGATACCCGGGCGTTTCCTCCCACCTTATCCTCCCGAAGCTGCGGTGTCCGGTGCGGACCTGCTTCAGGCGGAAGGTAAGGACGCCGTGGCGCCTCTCTAGTCACTCGCTAAAAGACTTATCGCTGCAATTGTGGCGTGCCCATAATAAAAAATAAAACAATGGGCCAACTCCTTATAAATGCAACATTTGTTTAAACACGTGTAGTGCAAGCGCCGCGATTGTTTATTTGAGTGTGAAACTATCTTTTAAAAACTTTGCTTTTCAGCGCAATCCTTTGTTTTTCAACTTTCCAAAATTGTAATTCTAATATTTTCTTTACCCAGACATAGTTAACACAAAACAATAGGTACGTTTTATGATCTATCACAATGGCTGTTGAATAATTAAAAAATAATGGGATTGTGGTGCCTCATACCATAATTCCTATAATTGGGGATGGATCCTGTCTGTTTCGGGCCATCTCCTATCTATTGTATGACATACAAGTGATGGGTTTAAAAAAGAGTGAAAATTTTAACGAAGTCTTGAAAAGTCCTGAAAAACCTGAAAGTGTGACCTGGATCACATAGGGTACTTTTAATCCCGGTAGTATGTTCAATCAATCAATCAACTCAGCTTATAACAGTCCACTGCTGGACACATGTTATATATTTATTTATTTATATATTATTAGGATCGACACCATGACAGATAGTATTCAGTGTCATCATTTGACAACCACACTATAAAAGGACCGTTCTGCGAGTAGATCGGTCATTTTGTCGGTCTGCTTTCGAACGGCGAGGTTGTCAGGCGATCTTCACTATTTGCTATTTGTCGTTATTTTGAATTTGTACATGTGTTATAAAATTAACGGTTGTTTGCTAATGTGATTTTGATGTGTTTATTTCAAATTCATTAAATGTTAAGAAAATTATTAAAATCAGCGTGATTATTGTTTTTTTTTTATTTATCTCTACTTCTGGTTCCTAAAATCAGAAGTGGGATAGGCCTGTGCCCATTTAAATTCAAAAGCCGTAGAAAAATAAAAACAACCGTTAATTTAAAAATTTTATAATGCCTCGACCATCTCGTTCGCGTAGTATGAGTACATCCAACGAAACTACACCTAATAGAGTACGTAAAGGACAAAAGAAATCGCGTCGACACCACCGTGATTCCCAGTCGCGTTGCCCCCGATCTCGTAGTCGTGATAGTTCTGTAAAACAGGCGTTGAGCGTACTCAACGCCTGTTTTGAGTCAACCAACGTCATAATCGTAATTATGACGCGATTAAATGGTATTGAGGAAAGTAGGTACCGCGAGTGTTTCACGTACACCAGTGCCATCAAATCATGACAACACACCTCAACGGCAGGAACTGGATAATAGTGCGTCAGGTGCAGCAAAAGTACTGGCGGATGCGCTCGTTGCTATCCGAACCAAGCCACAAAATTATTACGTGTCCAACTTTGACCCTGCTATCCATAACTTTGAGGTGTGGTGTGATGAGGTGGAACGAGCCAGGTTAGTGAATCATTGGACCAATTTAGAATGGGTGTCGTGTGTTGCTAATTGTCTTAAAAAATAAACAAATGATCGCTCATGTTCCAATTTCGTTAAGGAATTTAAGCCGTTGTGTCCGTAAATGATTAATTATGCCCAAACACTTCATGAGGTTATAAACACAACGTCCGACAAGTTTTCGTCATACGCCGAGTACGCGCGTCGAGCATTATTGAGATTTCGTATTGTAAAAGGGTTAAGCGATGTCTTAAGGACTTCGACTAAAGCCGGGTTCTCAATTAACGTGCGCAAGTATTTCTTTCTTACCGCCAAAGTAGAGTACCTAGGTCGCGTTATTAGTCACGGACAGGTTAGGCCGTGTCCCCACAAAATCAAGGCATTAGTTAACTCACCTATACCTAGTAACGTTAGATAAGTACGCCAGTTTTTAGGCCTTGCGGGTTACTTTCGGCGTTATATTGAAGGTTACGCGACAAACTCTGCGTATATCTCGCGTCTCACAAAGAAAGACGTAAAATTTGAGTGGGGACCTGATCAAGATAAAGTCCGATAAGATCTTATAAAACGATTAACTAGCGAGTCTAAACTTGCGATTTTTGAGTCGAATCTTCCGACAAAGCACACTGACGCCAGCAGTGCAGGATAAGGTGCTGTACTCATCGGTACATCACTCGCGTGATAGCTTATTTTAGTAAAGTCACTCAGGGCGCGGAGGCAAAATACCATTCGTATGAACTGTAAACGTTGGCGGTCGTCAAAGCACTGCAACACTTTCGTCATTCTTTGATCGGGATAACTTTTAAGATCGTAACCGATTGCAATGCTTTGAAGGCTACCGACCGTAAGAAGGATCTCCTTCCTCGGATTGCACGCTGGTGGATTTATCTACAGGGTTTCGACTTTGAATATCGAAAGGGCGTGAGGATGGGTCACGTGGATTATTTAAGTAGAAATCCACCAACGTTGCAAGTCAATAACTTTGATAGACCATTGAATTGGGCACAAATAGCCCGGTCGGCTGATTCCAGGACTGTCAATCTCATCCAAATATTGAGGGATAGTCTCTTGGACTCAAGTCGATACGTGTGTCAGAACGATGTGCTCTATTATCGCTATTCACCTATTGGTGAGGAGTCACGCTTGCTATGTTATATCCCTAAAGGGCACCGGCTCAGTTTATTACGTGTTTTTCACAACGAGCACGAGCACATGGGGACTGATTAAACTTATGACCTTATTCTAAAACATGTCTGGTTCCCTGGACTGAAACAATTTGTTAGAAAGTATACTTCCGATTGCCTAATTTGCATTTCCAAGAGACGTGTTCCAAGAGCCCCTAGACATGCCTTTCAACACGGTTCATGTTGATGCATTAGGTCCTTTACTCGAGTCAAACGGATATAAATTTGTACTTGTTTTGGTCGATTCTTTTACCAAATTTTGTTTGCTCTATCCCATGTACAGACAAGATGCAAGCGAATTGAAACGAGTTTTCAATAGTGCTATATCTTTATTTGAAATACCCAAGCTGATAGTATGTGACCGTGGTCGCATGCTTGAAGCGTCAGCTTTTACCAGCTGTATATCTGAAATGGGTTGTGAAATCCATTGCATGACGCCCGAAATGCATCAGTCCAACGGGCAAGTCGAGCGTTATGTAAGGACCATCCTTAATATGATTCTTGTCGAGAGTAGTAATAAAAAGTCCACTTGGTCTGATAGTTTATGTAAAATTCAGTTCACAATTCAGTTCACAATTCAGTTTTAAATGTTACCAAGCAAAAAATCACGCAGTACTCAGCTCTGTATCTGTTAATTGGTACTAACGCGACCACTCCTGTAATTCGTGTGCTGATGCATGACGTTGCCGTCGTGCACTCCAGTCCAAATCGTGAATCAATGAGGGAACTCAGCAGGACGTCTGCTAAATAATCTTTTCACAAGAATCAAGATAGACAAAACGTTCGGGTAAATCGTCAAAGACACCAGCCATGGATTTTCCAGGTTAACGATCAGGTGTTCGTAATAAAATATTCTCAGTCCACTGGGAAGCTTTACCCTGGCATGAGGGCCACATACCGCATAACTAAAACGTTACCAAGTGATCGTTACGAGCTGAAATTGTTAAGTAGAGCTAGAGGTAAGACAACTCAGGCCGCAGCTCAGTATATGGTACCCTGGAAAGGCGAGTGGTGTCCCGAGAGTTGTACTACTTTCTTTGAGAGTAAGTAAAATGTCTAACTGTTGTTTATGTTACAGCTATATAATAACGCATACCTGGTGTGTATCTGGCTGGCGGTGAAAAGCTTATCCCGAGTGGGTTACTGGTTACGACACTCAAGTGGAAAGGCCGAACGGTTATGTTGTGCTCCAGCACACAACGTGAGCCCCGCAGACACATTATGTATGTGTATTGGACATTGGTCCTGCAGACACATTATGTATGTGTATTGGACATTGGTCCTGCAGACACATTATGTATGTGTATTGGACATTGGTCCTGCAGACACATTATGTATGTATATTGGACATTGGTCCTGCAGACACATTATGTATGTGTATTGGACATTGATCCTGCAGACACATTATGTATGTGTATTGGACATTGGTCCTGCAGACACACTATGCATGTGTATTGGACATTGGTCCTGCAGACACACTATGTATGTGTATTGGACATTGGTCCTGCTGACACATTATGTATGTGTATTGGACATTGGTCCTGCAGACACATTATGTATGTGTATTGGACATTGATCCTGCAGACACATTATGTATGTGTATTGGACATTGGTCCTGCAGACACATTATGTATGTGTATTGGACATTGGTCCTGCAGACACATTATGTATGTGTATCTGAACACTAATTCTGTAGACACATAGTGTACCTATGTGTAACTGGAGTCCTATAGAAACATAAATGTGTGGACTTGTTCTTGTAGTATGAGTGAGATATGATGTGTGAAGATGTATGCATACTTTTGAAAGCGAAGTGCTTTAATTTTGGGTGTGAAAGTGGATTTCTGTATGAGGGCCTTGTATGCGTGATGAATAACAGAATAGGCTACGGTGTATGTTGTCACGTATACACCGTAACCACTTGTTTCTCACACAGATTGTAATGACGACTACCCTGACAATGCTGGTGAGGTTACAGGTGCTCCTGCTGGTCCTTCTGGTGCTCCAGGTACAGACGGGACCAATTCAGACGAATACGGTGATCAAACTCTCGCCGTACCTGCCAGTGCTTCCAAGGAAGGAGTTCCTGGTGCAGCCGAGGACGGCGCACGATCAGGAGAGGCCGTATTAGGATCGACACCATGACAGATAGTATTCAGTGTCATCATTTGACAACCACACTATAAAAGGACCGTTCTGCGAGTAGATCGGTCCCATCATGACTTATGCCTGTGCAGTCTTCGCACACGCTAAACCCCACCACATCCACAGGATGCAGTCCCTCCAAAACCATTTCCTCCGAAAGGCAACGGGAGCCCCCTGGTTCGTTCGAAACGAGATCCTCCATCTCGATCTTAGAATCCCCACCATCAAGCAGTTCATGAAGCGCATCACGAAGCGCTTCTTCGACTCCGCCACCACCCACCGCAACCCTCTGGTTGTGAAGGCCGCCAGTTATAGGCCCTCCACCATTAGTTCTATTCGCCGTCCAAGGCATACCCTCTCCGACCCCGATGACCCCATTACCCTCCTCCAGGAAAGCAATAGGGCAACGAGTACAGTGCACAAAACACACCGACGACCTACGTTCCGACCTCGCCGCCGAGGTCCCTCGCGTAAACCCCGACGTAATTGTCCCCCCCGACCCTTGCTCGAAGAAGTGCCAGCCCGCGCCGCAGCTGAGCCTGTAGCTTTAAATTCCCCGATTAATAATAATAATATTAACCAGATCCAGCCTGTCCCATCTTGCTGTCCTCCCCCCAGCGACGCCCTAAGCCGAGGTCCGTACCCCACAGGGGGTGCCCTTAGCGTGCAGTCGCTTAGTAATATAAGAAATTCGCCCCTGGCTGGAGGCTTTGAGTTCGCTTAAGGCAGCCACAGGAAAGTCCGGTTAAGTAGTCACGACCTCTCAAGGTCAACTACGAGATGCCATACACAAAAAAAAAAAAAAAAAAAAGAGTAGATCGGTCATTTTGTCGGTCTGCTTTCGAACGGCGAGGTTGTCAGGCGATCTTCACTATTTGCTATTTGTCGTTATTTTGAATTTGTACATGTGTTATAAAATTAACGGTTGTTTGCTAATGTGATTTTGATGTGTTTATTTCAAATTCATTAAATGTTAAGAAAATTATTAAAATCAGCGTGATTATTGTTTTTTTTTTATTTATCTCTACTTCTGGTTCCTAAAAATATATATTATTCCCGTGGGCTTGTGGCTAAGTAATAACAGCCGCGCGGGTCGATCGATCAGGTTAAGCTACGCTTGGCGCGATTGGTCCGTAGATGGGTGACCATCTTTACATACTAAGACCCCTCCGTGCCTCGGAAAGCACGTTAAGAAGTTGGTCCCGGCTGTCATTTGTAGATCTTTGACAGTCGTTAAAGTCTGACAACCAGTCTTACCAAGGGGTATCGTGTTACCCAGTAACTGGGTTGTGGAGGTCAGATAGGCAGTAGCTCCATGTAAAATACTGGTATTCAGCTGTATCCGGTAAGACTGGAAGCCGACCCCAGCATAGTTGGGAAAAGGCAGGCAGATGATGATTATTCCCGTGAGATATTTTCTCACGTGAAACCACGGGCAAAAGCTGGTTTATTAATAACCTGAAAACCTACTTTCAATATTAATTAATAATACGCTAGTGTAATCGTTACCCTAGCGTCACCAACATCATGCATCATATCAAGCACAGAGTATAGTGGCAGAAAACCACCAACTTAATTAGGTAATATACAGGTTTAAATAAAATTAGCGACAGAAAATATATATACATAATATGTCGGAAATACGTTAGTCAGTCGTTTGACTAATCGGGACGCCAGCGCCACCAAGCGGCGCTCGACAGAGTCTACAACGCTTGACGGGAGTTAAGTTCAGTTTGTCGGAGGCGGTCAAGCAGTGAACACGTTTAGAAACTGTCGCGCGTTCCGTATAGTTGTGTCGTGTTGTGTCGTGTACCTACAGTGTGTGAATAGCTAGTGTGATCGTGAATTATAATTCTATTTAAACTGCAATCGTTCTATTGTGAAATAACCAACACTTCCCATTGTACGCCCACAGTAGTTAAAATATGGCTGATGAAAACGAGAGAGACGACCTTCTCCGTCATCAGAAGTGGGATTACGTGTTGGTTCAGGCGCAAAATGAAAACTCTGAAAGTGACTGTTGGCGTGCCATGTTTGAACAACAAAATGCAAACATGCGAGCGCTGATTGAAGCCCTGCAAGTGCCTAAAGCAGTTCGACCCAGACAAGGTAGATACGGATGTGCGATTATGGTGCTCGACAGCTGATTTGTTTTGCTGAAATTACACTGCAAGGAGACTCTTGTTGCCTATCCAAATCCCCTGATGACGTCGGTAACAGGAGCAAAGAAGCAAGCCGATTGACAGCAGAGGAAGAGCTACGACGTCTTCAGTATTGAGCCAAGCTGCCCCGCAGCCGTCAGTGATGCCCTTCGTGTGCTTCAAGTGTGGGAAACCAGGACATATCGCGGCCCGATGCACGAATAGTGGCAGCTAATCGGATGGAGGAGCACGTGTTGTAGGCAGTGAACGCCGAGTGGATGTTTGCATCGTACAACCACCCTCAGGCATGTTACAACATAACGGTGAGCTGTATTGTTTTGTTTACGATGCTGGTGCTGATTGCTTGGTTAGTAAAGGAAAGTTGTGCAGCCAAATTAAGTGGTAAACGAGTTAATAACGTTGTTGCGTTGACTGGTATTGGTCAAACACGTGTTTTCAGCACAGAACAAATCTTATGTAGCGTAACGATTAGCAAACAGCAGTTTGAGATTTTGTTACATGTGCTTCCCAACACTTACCTTCAAAGTAATCTTATGATAGGACAAAGGCAGCTGTAGCAAAATTTTCGGTTGGCGATTTCGTGTTATTAGAAAACGAAGAGCGAAATCAGACTAAGTTAGATCAGTAGCCGATGTTTTGGATGGCGATCGCTATACATTAAAAGCTTTAAATTCTGACGTCGTACTTACAAATACGTTCACGATAGGTTAAGAAAGATGCCAATAAGTCATGTACCAGTCGAAGTAGATAGTAATCACAATGGTGATGAGCAAGCTTAAATTATGGGAAACACGCGAGTAGGGCTCTCTATCGGCAGTAGTAAAGTCGACCGTACCAGTAGTCAATACGTAGTCGTAGCCCGGTAGAAATTGGTTTCTCTTGAGGAAACTCAAGTAGTCCGTGGGTACGCGGTGGGCGTTTGTCTCTGACGGAGGTCGGGGTCTGGAGAGACCGTAGTGTGTAGTCAGTGGGTGATGCACATGTGGTGATGACAGCAATGCGATTGCTGGTCGGCTGGAGAGCCGTGGCGTTAGAGGTCTTACTCGAGGGTTTCTGTAAGCTTGGTAATCTTGTTGCAGTAGAGTTTTACATGTTGGTTGATGGTACATGCCCAGGGTAGTGATTGTTGTATTTTCCCAATTTTACCATGTTTGATTTTAAGGAGTACGATTTGGTTAAAACAAAACAGTTGTGTTTTAAAAATATCCTTATTTTCACCGACCCGATGAATCTAGAGTTTGGTCTGAATTGGCCGAGTCGATCGAACACTGCTGTTGATTTCTGGTTGCAGGTTAGCACACGAGGACGTGTGCAAGCAGGATGGCTGTGTCGGAAATACGTTAGTCAGTCGTTTGACTAATCGGGAAGCCAGGGCCACCAAGCGGCGCTCGACAGAGTCTACAACATGACGCTTGACGGGAGTTAAGTTCAGTTTGTCGGAGGCGGTCAAGCAGTGAACACCTTTAGAAACTGTCGCGCGTTCCATATAGTTGTGTCGTGTACCTACAGTGTGTGAATAGCTAGTGTTATTATTTGATCGTGAATTATAATTCGATTTAAACTGCAAACGGTTTCTCTATTGTGCAATAACCAATACTTCCCATTGTACGCCCACAGTAGTTAAAATATGGCTGATGATAACGAGCGAGACGTTCCTTCTCCGTCATATATAATATAATAATCATGATAAAACACATAATATATTGACTATATTTTTTTTGGGTAACGACCGTTTTTAGTGGTAGTTATCTAAAATATCAGTTTAAACACATCTGTTTCTTGTGTAAACTTCACAGACGTGATGGGTATCGATATCTTATCACGTTAAAATAAAACAACTGATTTTCTCAATTCATTAGTACTTTAAGTACCCAAAAAAAAAAACATTAGGTTAATCATATATTTTTGTTTTAATATGTTTAGATATCTAGTCCCATCGCTGTGGAGTTTCGCTAGCTAATTTAAATTGACTCTAATTATACAGGGTTAGTAATTACTAAGCATAATAATTGTCTCCATTTTGAAAATGACAGAGAATTATATCATAGACGAAAAACAACAAAACATCATAATTATATTTCGAACAGTTTTGAAGTAGTAATTGATATGAACCCGTAATCCGGTTACGAAGTAGACTAAGCCTAACAGGCTTGAACTTAGTCAAACAACAAATTAATCTCAATATACGTAAATAAATGGCACCTGGTTTACAACTGACCTCAATGTTAGTACGCTGCTTTTATGAAGCCAATAACTTGGTAATAACATTGTTATTAACATTGTCCAATTAATAACATTCTATTATACGCATGGGTTTAACTAACTGTATGTATTTAATTTTAGGCGGTTTCCAATGCGGATCATAAATAGGATATCGTAGGAAAAGATTAGCCCCTTTCGTAACATGGTAAGCACAACAACAAAGTCATAAGTACTCATAACACAAGAAAAGCACTGATGAATTTCACAGAAGATTCTGAAAGCTCCGAATCAGTACCTCGAACACGAGACGATAATTGGTCCTTGTGCTTAAATTTACTTTTCCGGTGTTACGTATCATGATATTCATGATAGAAAAAAACCGGCCAAGTGCATGTTGGACCACGCACAATAAAGGGTTCCGTAGATTAGGATTACTTGGGACGAATTTATTCCAAAAAACATGTTCTCCCATACATCGATATATGCCACGGTCAATTCTCCAACAGCAAATTTTAGTTGGTAGACTATAACTCGTTAATTTGTAAAGCCTACCTTGCCGTGATAGTTTTCCTTTTAATTTCACTATATGTACTACTGCCACGATTTTTTTCACATCTCCAAAAACAACCATTTAGCTGGCAGGGGTGGGACGGGACAGTCTATTCTAACAAAAATTTGCACTTTAATGCTTAATATTAAGCAAGTGGATCCTGGAATTCAAAAGTGGTGTTCACAGACCTGAAATATTTTGTGAACGGTACCCCACACCATGAGGTAAACGAGATAAATAAATATCATCACCACATTACGTGCAAGGAAGGTATGCAAAAAAAAATATCAAGATTTTATTTTAGCACTTTGTCGGTGTGATTAATATGTACGAGTATACCTATGCCAAATTACAGCTTTCTAGTACTAAGCGTCTCTGAGCTACAGTGGGGTCATACAGACAGACAGACAGACAGACGGACATGGCGAAACTATAAGGGTTCCTTGTTTACTACGGAACCCTAAAAACGCAAGTTTTAAATTATTTAAAAGTTTCTCACATCATTTCGTAAAAGCTTCTGATAACCGGAAAAGGGCGTAAACTCTCACATCCCACAACACATTTTTCATATCACACGCTTCTATTATATTATCATGTCGGTGCACCTCTATTAAAATAACGAGTGGGGCTCGTAATAATTTATTACCACCATTAAAGTTACCAACATGTTAAACGCGCCGGTTGCCCAGCGGGGCACCATATTATGCCCACTACTGAAATGCTAAATTCCTTATTGATATCCTTCATGATTGATTGCTATATATAACTGACAACATTGTGGAGTTTATAAATTATTTTGGTATTTGATTTGGTGTGGTCTTTTGGAGACTGAGGGTGGTCTTTTTGATTCAAAGGAGCATCCAAATATTTATACATTTTGGTGTGAGGATCATGGGCCTGAATACTGATGACTTGCACTGCAATCACCTTGAGTACTACTGAGTTAAAATGAAAAGTTATCATGAAAAGAAAAATTAATAGATTTGAAAAATTGTGAATCGAAAAAGTTTCTCAGCACTTCGTCATATTAAAGATACTTGAGGCATCAGATTTAATGTGTATGCTCTTTGCATGATAATATAGGGGAATGTGAGAGAAAATCGGATAGGGGTAAAACCAGATAGTTGCTATTTCATTACTCCGCGTACAGCTGTCTAGTTCAAGCTAGTGGAGAAATATGCGCGAACGCTTACTCAGTGCGGTTGCAAATGGTGGGACTGTATCATCTCAGCGCGTGCATCTATCAACGAACATTGAAAACAAAGGTAAGTTGTCTAATATTTCGATATTTTTAAAGTGTAATCATTAAGTTTAGCAGTGTGCTATCATATTCAGATGTATTTTTTAAGAAGTTATACATTATTAACCTTTTAAAACGGTATTTTTTGTTGCTATGAGTGTAAACATAATCTGTTAGTTATTACAATTTCAAACATGGTACCTATGGGGCACAAGCAGACAGGGTGATCTCGACTATCCGGTTTCACCCGATTGATTTTATAATAATATGTAGGTATTGTGGGCGTTTGTTTTATTCCTCTTTTTAATAAATATTTTTTTTACTTTTTACAGAGTGCGAGCGTCAAAATGCCACGAACATTATATGAGAAAGTCAAATAGGCTGCAATGGCCCGACCATTACAGCCTATTTGATAGTCAGTCATGCTTTTAGCCATAAATTCGGTGAAGGAAGGTAGAATGGCATATCTTTCAGCGTCACACACATATAATGTACCCAAAAGTTCCTTAGAAGATCGTGTAAAGAAGATCAAAGACAATTGAAAATCTAAAGACGAAGTCTTTCGAAAGTGCCCTGCTACTGCAAAATGCGTCTTCACTGATGAGCTGGAAGGTATGCTAGTCGAACATATCAAAACAATAGAATCTCGACTTTTTGGATTGACTAAAACCGATCTGCCACATTTGGCATTCCTTTATTAAATAAATAGTATCTATTTAATAAATAAACTGGACTCGCTGGCTTAGATTGGGTTAGTGGATTTCTTGAGAAATAATTCCATCCCCCGCAAACAAGAACATCAACAGAAGGACAAAACTTTTCAGATTATATAATTCTTGTATCACCCGATTGAAGATGTCATGCCAATTCCTCATTTTAAAAAGAACATGCGGCCATCAGCACGTCGAGGAAAAACCGTCATTTTGATTGAATCACTACATAAAAATTAACTGGCTGAGAAGGCTACGTCAACAGTAATTAAAATAAAAAAGGCAAAGGTAAAGGTGTCGGTAAAAAGACGAATAAAGAAAACTATCATGAGGATTCGGAGTGTTTGGTTTGTGGCGAAAAGTACAGTCAAACTCACGGATGAATGGTACCAATGCACTGCTTGTCTTAAATGGGCTCACGAAAGTTGCATCGCCTGTTCTGAGCAAGAATTATTATTTTTATGTATGCAAAAACTGCGATTAATTGGAATTTTTAGTATTATTGTTAGTATCTGTATTCACCCCTTGAATATAAAATGCCTATCCGGTTTGACCCGTATGGGGTGAATTCGGATTTATATAATTAAAATCGTCCTATTTTTTAGTTATTAAGATTGATCTCAAACATTTTCATGCCAAAGTTATGCCTAAGGTATAGTTAAACAATTATGACATTAATTATCTCAATAAATTACATAGTGATTTATTTATTGTGTCTTTATCTTAACTATCCGGTGTTCCCCCACCTTCCCTAAACTAAGTAGGTAACCGAATCAAATTCTGGCAAACAACTAACAACAATATCAGAGGGCAAACCGTGTTTGAAGGATAATCTCATTCGCTTATAGTTAACGATCACTGATTACAGAAATCCTGTCAATTGGCAGAAATAATGACACAAAATTATACACATTGTAATGACAGTCTCCTACATTAGGAACACAACAAATTGCTGTCATAAAGACGTTTGTGTCGCTCTGTAATTGGTTGGAGTTGTGAATTCGTCATGTGTTCATAGGTCTAATTTGTGTCGCGTGATGTAGCTTTTTGATGCGTCAAATTGTCGAAATGTGTCGCTTGGAAGTTCTCTAGATATGCCCGATATAATTATGTGTTGACAACCAGTTGCGCACCGTGGTTTCACCCACATAAGTCCCGATCCCGTGGGAATATCGCGATAAAAAGTATTTTACGTCCTAACCCAGGTCATGTTCCACAAATTTCATCTAAATCCATTCAGCCGTTTTAGCGTGAAAGCGTAATAAACAAATATACAAAAAATCAAATCGTTTCTTTATAAAATATTAGTTTAGATTCAGTCAACTCGTAGACATATGGCTCTCCCAAGGTGTGCCTCAACACTCATTTCTCTGGCTTTCAATCTAGTCTGTCTCGGTCGCCTTTATGAGTTTTTAGATCCATCATTACTCGTGCAATACAGCTATAGATAGGATGACTATCCTATCTCTAGCTTCATTTTTAAGGCTTTTTTTTGGGTAGGAAATTATCAAATAACTTCTCCCGCTCTGGGCGAAGCAGGAGGGTGTGTCAGACTCTTACTGACTAAAACCCACTCGTGTTCCTTGCGTTGCCTGTGTTGCCAGGGGCATCGGTAACCCTTTCGGACTTTCCCGCGACCCCGGCAGTCTATCTTTAAGGCTACACCTTAACGCAAATAAATCATCTCAGCCATCTCAGCCAGTATAATGTTGTAAATACATAAACATGGATCTGGATGCTGTCATTCACCTGATATACCACCTGCGCCTATCTCTTATTCTACACCACAATTAAACTCGTCGAACGGATAAACGGGCCTCATAAACAAATACATTTAGTTATAAATCGTGCACATAATAGCTACTCTTTGAGTACGCTTTAACTCAACGGAGCGGGGCCGACCGGGCCCTATCGCTTTCGCTTCGAATAATTTATGTGTATTGTCGAAGCGAACGGTGTCGATTATTCATATTTATGCCGCTAGTGTGGGCACTGTGAAATATTGAGCTGAGGAAATTACTTTGCACGCCTGAGGTGCGGTTTGGGTGGGAGGCCTGTGCGAGCGGGTGGCGATTGCGATTTAGTTTTTAACATTTTAAGATTAACTTTCGCTTATAGTGGCATGAGAAAATGGCTAGACGACCAGACGGGTGTCGTGTCTGGTGGGCAACTGCCCGACGGTAGACGTCGGGATGTTGTATATATTCTAGTTGCGCGGTGAACTTTGCTTGCCTGATGCAGGATTTTGCGTGACGTCAGTGTGTTTGCGTAGTTTGCATGTGGCTACACGCTATTTAAATTTTAAAGGCTGGCAATTTTCGTTCTTCAAAAGGGGAAAACACATAATAAAGTCTGGCTATAATTCTTATCGTGTCAACCAGCGATAATGCAATTATCTATTAGATATATTATATTAAAGCAGAATATCGAAAAAATACCATCTATCATATATATTTGTTCGATGCCTATCAACCACTATCAATATGCATTAATATTGTTTAATTAATAGGTTTTTCCCGTACTTGGTAGGTATGGGCGAAGAAAACCATGCCTACAATCTTGTCAGGTGCAAATGACTACGTCAAAAATGTGACGTATAACATCAATGAAAAAGTTACCATTTTAATTTGACCAAGCCCAAAAGTGATCAACGTTTTCTTAGGAGATCGTTCTATTTAAAGTTATAAATCCTACCATGTAGGTATCTCAAGGAAAAGTGGTGTATAGGTACACAAACAATTCACACCAAAAGTTCTTATAAGCCAGGAAACTGATTTATGTTCTGCAACAATGTTCAATAATGGCGATTTGTAAGAATATCACCTGCAGGCATCCTTACCTATGAATTTCTAGATGCACGACAGTACAATCATAATATTATGTATCATAAATTCATAATCATAACTTTAGTTGGAGGAATGAGAATAAAATATTTCTTCATAATGTTGCTATGCATGTATATGTACAATAAGAATCTCCTTTAAGTACATGACATGCTGATGTTAATATAATACTGATTTTTAGAAAAAAAACTGCCCGACCTGCCTTGAAATCTGAAAAGGCGACCAAAGGACTACAATTAGTTTTGTACTGAAGTCTCTGGAGACGATTTTATTTGAGAGAGGGTTCGCTTTGAATACACCTAATAATAATGTGCTTAGATAACCACATCGATTTTGTAATATTTTGCGGATCGATGTACATCAGTCGGTGAAATAACCTTGATTTCCGATAGACTTATGCGACTCACAAATGGTACATATTTTCCATTGACGTGGAACGTATGCAAAAACTGTAACAATTATCTTCCATCAAAATCTAAAAACTAGCCATGTCTGATCATAATTAATATAAAAAAAGAATGATAAATTGGTGATAATCTTCTATTCGGAAAGCGATAATCACATTAATAAATAATAGATTATTGTTTTATGACGTGTGATAGGTTTAAGTGATGATTAATAAGTGGCAATTAGGTATATTTTAAAGTACTGTAACTTACTAGATAAAAATCTAAGCTATGAAATCATAGGTACTTTGGTGATATAAGTTATAGTAAGAATTAGCTGTAAAACAACTGTTATCAAAAGGATTCCTAGGCTATTATTGATAAATGCTTGTTATTTCTGAAAGTAGGTTTTTATAATTATTTTACAAACAGTATTCATAATTATAATTAGATAATAATTTATTGCTGTTACGTGCCTACATATTATTTATAATAAACGTTTATTATTATTATCACATAAGACACATACATAATCAGCCTATAATGTTCCCACTGCTGGGACACAGGCCTCCTCTCTGTGAGAGGGAGTGGGCCGTAATCCACCACGCGGGCCCAGTGTGGGTTGGTAGATGTCACGTGTCTTCGAATTTTTGGTTCTAGGATATGGTCACGATGTTTTCCTTCACCGTTTTGAGAGCAGTTGTGATGAAATAATTTACACAAAGTAAAGCGCCTGTCTGGGTTCGAACCTACGACCTACAACTCGTAAGTTGCAGCCATTACTATGAATTGGAAATATTATTTGGTTTTGTTTAAGTTAATGTTTCTGAACAAAAGGCAAAAAAAATACTCGCTCACTTTACTTCACACGACAAACAAAAAATAAAAATAACGTAACAAAAAAATATTTTTTTTTATAACTGCCCGCTACAACTGTGTCCTCATCCGCCCCTCGGCCGATGAATTGTTTCATAATGCTAGTGCTTTAACTGAAAACTTTATGTTAATCGCCACTTGAGTTAGCATTACGACGTGTTCCACCTAAGTGGACTTTAACGGCCTATGACTGATGATTACCTATGCAAGCCTACATGGGAACACAGAGCTATTTCAACTTTCTACGTCTACTTATCATTGTGAGACTTAGAAGATGAATATAAAAGGGAAAAACTGAGGTGTATTGTTTTGAACTGAGGATTTTAATTTTTAGTCTGTAATTATCGCGCTGTAGGACTTTTTTTTTTTTGTTTTTTTTTTTTTGAGGGGCTCTGTAGGACTAAGGTGACATGTTTTAGAGAGGGGAACTGATCATATTGAAAACCTTCTCCGTTTTTTGAACTCGTTTAAAAATAATTATTAATAGAAGTAGCGTTATTTGTTGTTTCAAATATTTTTGTTGTAATGGCCGTTAAGTAGGTACCATTTATAGAACTTAATAATTATCTACGTAGGGCAAACCAGTCAATACATACATCTAAAACTGAATGATTGAAAGTAGATAATCCTAAACAATCTAAATGAAATGATGATAATGAGTCAGGATAGAAAGGCCGCAGACGCCATACGTCATCATTAACTCAAGTCTCACTAATGACAGCTACACAATAGAATATTAAAATCTTACAAACATTACCCTCATTAACTCTGCGAAGCTCTGAAGGCAATCAATCAATCACTCACAATTTTCACCCATACACACACACACAACCTTATGTATTCATGCACACATTTATTTACTTGCTTCTGTGGACATCTAGCTAAGTTCTGGGATTTTACTTTTCTCAGAAAGAAATAAATTGAGATTAAGAACTGCATCCTAATTGCGTAACACAGTTTGAATCACAATCCGTGAGTTTTGAAGGATATTGCTAATCTAATCCATTGCTTCATATGTTTGAAAAATGTGTCTGCTCAACAACGTAAATCCCCTTAAGTCCCCTCCCCACTCCACCGATTTCTACTCCTACTCCTTCACTGTTCACGCGGTCCGGTTGTGGAATTCACTTCCGCCGAACATTAGGAACTGCCAAACTATTGCAGTATTTAAAAGAAGAGTGAAAGAACACTATCTTTCCACTTCGACATAGTTGCGTATGTATTTAATGCTTTAAATTACGCTGTATTTTTTTATATTCTAGTGATTTTTATTTTAGATGTATATATGTATGTATGTTAGTATATTCGCATATTATTTGTTTTGTAAATTGTTTCGATTTTATGTATTCTATTTTCTCTTCTACTCTTACACACGGTGTCTACATCTCTTTATCTACTTTCCTATCGCAGGTATGCTGGAAGAGATTTCTTTAGAAATAAGCATCACCTTTGTACGTATTTTTCTGTTCTGTTCTTCTTTTCTGTTTTTATATGTGTGTACATAAATGGTTAAATAAATAAATAAATAACGCAATGGACCCGAGTGATCTGGCAAAATGAAACGCATTCTGATTAATTGTCATTTTATGTGTGTTATGCAATTAGTCCGCAGTTTTATGATTAATGTAGTCAGGGAAATTAATTGTTAAGTAAATGCACCACCAACTTAAATTATACGCATATTTTTATATTTAAATTATACACGCATATTTTTTGCCGCATGGGTCAATCGATCAGGTTAAGCTACGCTTGCCGCGGTTGGTCCGTGGATGGGTGACCATCTTTACATACCAAGACCCTTCCGTGCCTCGGAAAGCACGTTAAGCCGTTGGTCCCGGCTGTTATTTGTCCCGGTCGTTACGGGTCGTCAGAAGCCCAAAAGTCTGACAGTCTTACCAAGGGGTATCGTGTTGCCCAGTAACTGGGTTGTGGAGATTAGATAGGCAGTCGCTCCATGTAAAATACTGGTATTCAGCTGCTTCCAGTTATACTGGAATACGAACCCAACGTAGTTGGGAAAAGGCAGGCAGATGATGATGACACACATATTTTTTTAATCACAGCTGTCATTGTACGAACAATGTACAATTGTACGAAATGGCTATAACACAGGAAATTGACGTAGGGTATATCAATCAATCAACTCAGCCTATAGCAGTCACTCCTGGACATAGGCCTCTCCCAGACTGCGCCACAACACCCTGTCCTCCGCCTTCCGCATCCAGTCTGTCCCAGCCACCTTTTTAAGGTCGTCGGTCCATCTAGCTGGGGGGCGTCCCACACTACGCTTGCCGATACGCGGTCTCCACTCCAGGACTCGTCTGCTCCACCGGCCATCGGTCCTTCGACACACATGGCCAGCCCACTGCCACTTCAGCTTGCTAGGTAGGGTATATTATGTTAAAGAATTATCTTCCCTGACTGTATACTAAAACGATTGTATAACAGTACCACACACATTGGGCTTCACTTTTTTTATTTTTGGCATGTTTAGTCATGTTCAGTCATTTTTATTTTGTTATGTTGGAGTAGGAAGTATTAATAAAGTGTTCCAGTTTAAGGCGCTGACAAGGCCAAATTGACCAAAATAGGCTTCACTTAAGAAAAAAAAAAAGCCAAATCTGTACAGTTTGTGGTAGCGGAAAAAATATATGTTAATTTTGAACATATTTTACAGAACTTGGTTGTTACCAAAACACGTTTTGAAAACAAAATCTCGATACAAACTAACGTTAAACTAACCTCTTACTTTGAGTTCTAATCCAAAATATCTGTTTCAAATATCAACATACGTTACGTATTTAATTAATAACAAGAACTTCTTATTTGAATGCAGAACTTGGTTGTTTTTTATTTTCGATTACTCAACCCAGTTTTGAGTAAATAGATAATTACTTCATATTTTGCAATAAACTACAAGCATTGTGTCATCGCGCTTCTCTTTCTTTTCTACGCAATCTGACAGTGACCGCGGTTTAGGTGTTGTCAGCGTCTTAAATAGTGATGGATAATTGGATACGGCGACCCATGATAATCATAAGGCAAGACATGCAAAATTATCTAATTGATATAGTCAAAGTAATTCAACCAGGGTTAGTAAATATCCGATATTCATAATAAATTTCAAAATACCCGATATTTTATATGTATCGGATATAATTATATCATGTATGAAAAAAAAGATGCGATATTCATTCTGTACCTAAGTGGTTTATATGTTTTAGTTGTAGAATAAAAGTTTGTGTTTGATTATTTGACGTTTTTGTACCCAAACCCAGTACTTCGACGCCAGTGTCCTTTTATTTTTAGTATCTATTTTGTATATTTATCTTTGTAACTAACAATTATGGACAATTCAATTAGTCTGAATTAAATTAATGTTAAATTATTATTTTACAATTATAATCATTTTAATGTATTTGAAATAAACAAACCCTATGTTATGGATATATGTATACAGTTTGAATTTCACTAAAAAGATAACCGTACTTGCACGTTATTTGTTGAAGCCCTGAAACCTATGATTAGATTGTCACTTCGGGAAAGGTAATCCATATTGTAGTTTTGACAGTAAGTATATATCCACATAAATATCAATTGATATAATACCACCATTCTGTCTTAAGCTATCACAAACCCAGAACGACGTATCGATCACGATAACCCTGCTGAATGTGGGCGTCACTCCATTGTCTCGGGCCGCACGCATCGGCGGCACTATTAAAAACGGGAGCATTAATCTTCAGGTCCTAGAGCTCATCAATTATATGCCCACGTGGTGATGCCTGATTTGTTGAGGTTTCGGGTTGTCTGTAAGTTTTAACAGCTGACGGAGTTGTGGGACGGAGCTCTAATCGTGTTGATTAATGTGCGAAGTAGGTACCCACGTAATATATAGTTTTCTGAGGTAGGTAATTGGTATTATTATCTGTACAAAAATGTAACTTGCATCCTTTCTCTTGATTAAAAAAACATAAGCCCTTAGGCACATAGTGACCTCAAGAGAGATGATTATACAATGCAATTCTACAGAAGTTAGAGGATAATTCTTCAAAAATATTTTACTTGGGATCAACATCAACAAAGCAAGATGCTAATAAAAAATGAGTCAACAAGCAATCCACAATGTTTATTACCGCTATTATGTCACCATATTTTTCTCATTGCAATCATCCAAGAATACATAATGAATGAAACCACATTCTATGACTCAAAGTAAGAACTCGTGTAGACGATCAACCTTATATAAATTCATTAGTCTAAACTGCAACGCAACGGTAATAATTTGTAAGTAAAACGACTATTTAGTAGAATCGTGTGGTTGTACCTTAACACATCCAAGAATTAATTATATTCAAATTTAGAATTCATTCAACACCACAGCAAACGCTTTTAACTGAACGGAACGACTGAATGATCACTTTCATATCCCGCTTATTAGAATCGAGTGAATGAATATGAATTTTTTATTTGAAATTCAAGCTAATGTATTTTGCCGTTTGTCGCGTCAAATTAACTTTGGAATTAATTTCATTTAGCATTTTATTATTCTGTTAGGGTGACTACACACTGGGATATTAATCGTTGAAAGAATGCCACGACTTTTTAAGAAAAAGGTGGTTTAAATTATTCAAGATCAAGGTTCGAAAGAAAACACTTAAATCACTTGGTTTTGGAATAAATTTAAACGTAAATTAATGCACACAAAGAAGTTTAAGGATTTCTAAAGACAAAAAGGACATCTGATATTTTCAAGTAGAAGGGAACTGTCAAAGTATTATATAGTAGGTATACATCACTTAGATTTTTTGTGGTTTTTGACCAGCCAGGTTCCTTCCAGTGTTTTTCTTTAGTCATTCTATTAAACCGTAAAATATATAAAACAGAAAAAAACCAATGACATTTAAAACTGCAACCTCATAACAAACTTTTATACAAAAATAAAATGCACATCTTATGAACGTTAAACCCTTGCGTCAAACCAGCTAATAAATTTAATTTTATACTCTTCCTCTACACCTATAGAATAGTAATAAGCAATTAAGTTTTACGAGGCTAACACAAGACATAATAACGACTGATTACCATTTTAATATGGTCATAATATAGTACAGGCTGGGTTTGCATCTTAATGTGAAGTTGAGATGACAATCTAGTAGATTTAGGTATAGTGTAGCTTGAATTATAATGTGCTGTCATTGTGGAGGTGAGTTGTGTGCAGCAATCATTAGAGTGGCTTGTTAAAAAGTGTTTTGTTAAACTTAACGAGAAAAATTCGTCGATATTTTTACATAGTTAAGCTGAGTGCCTTATTGGTCTATTGCTCTAGTGATTGCAGGAACTACTGCTGAGCATGGGGACCTGGGTTCGATCTGCTGTTCAGGAGAAGTGTTATTAGGTTTCCGTGATTAAATTCTGGTGCCCGTAGGCTTTTTTTTTGGGTGGGAAATTATCAAATAACTTCTCCCGCTCTGGGCGGAACGGGAGGGTGTATCTGTAAAAGTCTGTGGGTTTTAGTCTGTAAGAGTATGCTCTTACAGACTAAAACCCACCCGTGTTACTTCCGTTGCCTGTGTTGCCAAGGGCCTTGGTATCCCTTTCGGACTTTCCTACGACCCCGGCAGGCATCGCCCCTAGTGGACCCCTACACTTGTGCTGACATCTCTTTGAGGCGCGCGTGGAACACAACGCGCCGTCGACCCGCACATGGTCCTTACCGGACGGTGAGCTACCCATTGCTCACCGTCCGCAAGCCGGCGCCTACGGTGGCCTAAAATCCGCCCGGGATTTCCAACGCCTAGGGCGTCTCCTGTGGCGGCTAGGGGCGAGAGGACGCGAAATTTGCCTTTTCCTCAACCGTCCCGCCTCATCCTTTGCGAGCATTACTGCTTCGCAGAAGGAGGTGACGGCTGCCCATGCCCTCTCACTCCGTACCTTGGCCTGAACCAGGGCCGGACGCAGAGATCTCCGCCGCCGATTGCCTCCACGAGGACACGGCGGTGCTCTGCCCAAGCCGGGCAGACCTCCACCGTATGCTCCACAATGTCTTCCGGGTGATCCACACAGTGGTGACACCCGGAAACACGTAATCAGCCTATAATGTTCCCACTGCTGGGACAAAGGCCTTCTCTTTGTGAGAGAGAGTCGGCCGTAATCCACCAATGCGTGCGTGGCGGGCCCAATGCGTGATGGTAGATGTCACATGTCTTCGAATTTTTTTGGTGTGGGTTTTTTGGTTGGTTAGGATATGCCGGTTTCCTCACGATGTGATTAGTGCTGCGTTAGTTCCAATAAAGTGGTTTTACAGATTGGTAAGTGCATCATTTTAATATAATATTATATTTGACTCTCCGGTGTTGAACATTCTGTAAAATACCAACTGGTATTGTCAATACTTATCTAAGGTTTACCTAACCATAGCTCTGCGTGACTTGAGATCGACTTTTTATCCTACCGACACTGTACAGCATTGCTTAAGTTAAACTCTAAATAACACTCAAAATAATGTACCCCTTATGTACTTACTGGTCGTAAACATAAACACAAGTTATAAACATGAATAAAACATCAAATAATCAGTATGTAAAATCAATTTAAAACAGTATGTTACTTGGTAAGCAGTATTTTGCAACGCATAGTAGCGTAGTGTGTACAGAGCCTTATTATTTATGGGTGATTGTGATTTGTGACATCCTAATCACATAATAAACGGAGGAGGGGCTCGTGGTTCAATAGAAAATACACAGACAGTAAGATACGGGAGGACAAGCCGTGCCCACCGCAGTCAATTCTTGGATGGGTGACCGTTTTAACATTTAATTCGGATAGTTGTCTCAACGTTAGTCACTCTACCACATGTAGTTTTATACTGGCTAGACGGTGATGTCATACCTACAACATTGAATTGAATTCATGCAACAAGGACATTATAAATTTAATTTCTTTTAACCCGTGACGGAAAATTATTATAAGAATAAGAGATATAAACATGTGTGGCAATGGCACAACAGTGACTCCTCTGACAAGCCGACTATCGCACTAAATCACGCTGTCAGCACTACTATATTGCTACTATTAGAGCTTCCTCACATAGGCTCAGTTGCACGTTTATTATAATAGTATAATATATAAACATGGTACTATCCTATGTATTACATCAGTGACTCCTCTAACACGGCGACTATAGCACTAAATCACGCTGTCAGCACTACTATATTGCTATTATAAGAGCCTCCTCACACAATCTCATTCGCGCGTTTAGTGTGATAGTATGAGATATAAACATGGCATCAGCATATGTATTTACATCAGTTACTCCTCTGGCATTGCGACTATCGCATTAAATCACGCTGTCAGCACTACTATATTGCTACCATAAGAGACTCCTCATTCTGCCTCAGTCGCGCGGTTTATTGTAATAGTATGAGATATCAACATGGCATCGGCGCGATGTATTACATCAGTGACTCCTTTAACACGGCGACTATCGCACTAAATCACGCTTTCAGCACTACTATATTGCTACTATAAGAGTTTCCTCACACAGCCTCAGTCACGAGTTTATTATAATAGTATGAGATGTAAACATGGCATCGGCATATATTATGTATTACATCAGTGACTCCTCTGGCACGGCGACTATCGCACTAAATCACGCTGTCAGCACTACTATATTGCTTCTATAAGAGCCTCCTCACACAGCCTCATTCACGCGTTTAGTGTAATAGGATGAGATATAAACATGGCACTGGCGTATGTAATGTATTACATCAGTGACTCCTCCGACACGGCGACTATCGCACCAAATGGCGCTTTCAGCACCACAATATTGCTGTTAAGCCTCCACAGACGAAATTAGACGCGTGATACTTTTTACTAGATCAAACTATAACACAGATCCTTTAAAAGCAATTAATATATAAATTAATTAATATAAAATATTTCTAACTCAATCGATTGTTAACAAAAACCAGGAAGTGAATAAAACATGCAGTAACAAGAATCATTTATCACTGCAGATATAAAATGAACTTGTCCAGTCAATAGAACAATCTATTTCAACGAAGTTTACGTGACGTTAAGTAGAAGTTACATGTCTCTTTACAAATTAATGTTTTATTACGGATCTTTTCTTGGCTAAATCAACGCAAATCAGTGGTAAATAATTAGAAATAAGTACCTACCACAGGAAAATGGTCTGATGATATTCGTTGCCGGGTTTCAGAGAAACTAGGATACAACCCAGAAGTAATCAAGCAATAACGATGCTCTTTAAAAACTATTTTTATCTTGATGAACATGATTGTGGGCTAAGGTTTAAGAAAGAGACCAGCAAAGTGCTAAAATAGATAAATTTTCTGATAAAAATAAATTTTCTTCATTATTCAGTTGAGAAAGAGACAAAGTAGTTAAAAAAAGGTAAATATTTTGGCACATTTTATCACAATATTCAGTCGGGTTCGTTTAACATTAAAAAGTGTATTGTAATAATTAATTACGACCTGATAAAGAATGTCATCATAATCCCCAATCATTCATCATAATAATCACCAAGATGTTTATAATCACAAAAGTGCGTCAATCCACGAGCATCGCGCGTCTCGCCTGACGCGCCTTTACGCGAGCTCCCACACGGGCAGACGCGGCATCGCGACATAAATCTAGACTGTAATCGCGCACAATCTGACAGCCAGCCTGTTGAAATGAATATTCGTGATAAATCAATGTTAGCCACCGTGTGGGGAGTGGATGTTGGCATTTATATTTTGGTTTCCATGTTTATTGGGACATGAGAAATATTTGATAAAATTAACGACTTCATGCTTAGTTTGTCTTGTAATTTACTGTTTGTTTAATTGCCGCCTTAGCAGAACCAATTACTTTAGCACCTGTTTTCGTTCTTACAGGATTCAGCAAAAAAAGACAAGTGTTAAAGAAAAGACAAGTATTTGTGCTGTCAAGATGGTTTCTATTACCCTAGAACATTTAGTGGCTCTTTTGAGGGTCAATTTAAGCAGGATAAAAGTGAGTTTCTATTTTTTTATTCACCATTGATTAGACAATCAACCTATCTCACTATGCGGGCCAGGATAGACATCCTTTCCCATATAGTGGGTTCTGTCTGTCTGGTGAGATTCTGAGGTCAGTCTTTCTTATCTTCTTCTCCGCTTTATCATATTCAAGCGCAAACCTAACCTGTTACATGTCTTCCTTCTTCTAATTCTTTTTTATCATTATGGAAGTCGCTGAGGAGCTGCTTCCAGGCCACTTCTTGTTCGGCTCATCTTAAGGCTATGGTAACACTGAGTCTCTACAGCGATGGTCCTGGTCCGACTAACAAGTAAGTGAACGCCCGCGTGGTCTTTTCCGATCTTGTCTTCTACGACTTGTCTTCCATCTCTAATTTATCGAAATAACCAATCGCTTCCATCACCTTCAACAGGCATTTGCTAGTTATTCTCGAATAATATTCCTGACACAACTCCACGCCTTTTCTATTCCTTACACAACGACAGGGTCCGTCCATTATTATGTCACATTCATTATCATTTTATTACACACACGACCCGTGTATTGGCACCTCTGTTTACAATGTTGTAAACTTGAGGCAATTGCCCGTAATTTATAATTATGTTTATGAAGAAACTGGTGGAGCTTTATCTTTACATTAGGAAAGGTCAACCAATAAATATTTATAAGTTCATAAGTAAAAATCTTAAATTCATTCACAGGCAATGCAGTGCCTAAATCGCTGAGTCTAGAAGCATGATATTCTGTGCAAGAGTTCCTTATAGCGAAAGACGAAGGATTTTTTAAAGTTCTCTTCCTTACGGAGTTAAATAGGGGATGAAAGTTTGTATGAATGTTCGTCATTTTAGCCGATGGAAAACCGCATCGGTCACACTGCTTGTAGTTCATAAATATCATACTGCTGTTAGTATGATCGTGAAATATTTTCTTAATTTTATTGTTTTTAATCCAGAGTACACAGGGTCTAGTCAGCTTGCATATTTGCTATTGCATCAAACTTACCGATTGAGAAAAAAAACATAAGATTAGATATAACGGCGCAGGATAGCCTATACCAGAAGTGATCATCGTATTAGTGGTTCAGCAGGTTCAATATCATCATGATTGTGCCGGAATAAAGCAGTTCGTCGTGGACGTGGTACTACATCAGCTCCCCTGACATCATCTTCTGTTATCAGAAGACGGCTGCCACGCAACCTTCGATGCGAAGCTCTGTTAGAGTGACTGTCACCAGCCAGTGTCACTCTTATCCGACCTTTTCTATGATTCCAGTAACTTCGTGGCAAAATTAGACGGCTCTACTTGCTGGGCTGTCAGATATTATTATTTGACTACAAAAGGTATCAGTACTTCCATGAAACAAGGTCTGCCAGCCATATAACAATAGTGGATAACCTCACTATGTAAAAAAATAAAGTGTTTTAAAGATACGTTAGTGTTTTTGAACCGATTATTAGCATCCCATTCGTGCCCCGGAAAGCACGTTAAGCCGTTGGTCCCGGCTGTCATTTGTAGATCTTTGACAGTCGTTACGGGTCGTCAGAAGCCTGAAAGTCTGACAACCAGTCTTACCAAGGGGTATCGTGTTGTCCAGTAACTGGGTTGTGGAGGTCAGATAGGCAGTTGCTCCATGTAAAATAATGGTATTCAGCTGCATCCGGTGGAAGCCGACCCCGACATAGTTGGGAAAAGGTTAGGCAGATGATGATGATGATGATTCTTGTGGAATGTGTGTACAAAATATACATACGTACAAGAAGAAGGCACACCTCGCGGTCGTGGAAAGACTAGCTGACTAGCATTTGTAGTAGTAACTCTTCACCATATACCTGAAGTAACAGTAAACATTGTAAGCTAATTATTAATTTGTAATTACATTAAGAGCGAAGTTCCAATGCGGATACTGTGCTTTATTTACGAGATATTTTACGATGATTATGCAGAAAATTGTGGTATTTGGTTTGTGGTTTTTAAATTAAATCAATATTATGTCGTTTATTGAATTAAGTGAATGCATATTTTATACTTTTAAAGTACTTATATGAAATATGAATGGTCATTTTATATGGATATATTATATTTTCCATAAAAAAGGCTTGGAGTGATGCTGTAGTGTTCCACCTTAAAAAGTGAACAAGCATTGGAGAGGCAACAAAAAAGAGGACTTTTTTTCAGTAATGCCTGATTGTAGTATAAGTATAATAAGTGTTACTGGTTCAAATAGATTAAATCTATTCCAGAAGAAGGCTGTAAGAAGTATCTTACAGCCTTCTTCTAGAATAGATTTAATCATACATAGGTTCCCCACTTACCACACCCAGTAGGGTGTGGTAAGTGGGGAACCTATGTATGTACTGTGACTGTGATAGGCTGATTTGAATAAAACCGTCTGGGTTCCAATAAGTGTAATGTTAAACTGCCAAGTAAGTAGTAGTTGTACTTGTACTTATTTATTGAAGACACAAAATAACAAAATCAAAAGAAACTTATTTTCAAACATCTACAAAAATCACCACAATAGGTATCAATACTACACCCCATCACTTCCATATTCTTCAAGCTGGACAGAAAAAACAACGAAACCAAATGCCCATAGCAAGTTTATCTGAAGGCTCCTACAAAGCCGGACACAACTACAATTTACATACATAAATATTAAAGGATTAATAATTAAGCACGAAATAAAAATGACTCAATACATAAAACAAGCAATATAATCAATTACAAGCGACACAAACATAATAAATCAGAGGTTTACTGATACATCCGCGTTATAAATTAATATTATACGTAATTTTTATTATTCATGATTAATTATAAATTAATCTCTCACTTAAACCGTCGGATGCCACATTAATTATAATGTCCATATTTGAATTATGCTAAGTGAGTGATTTGCGAGAGAGGTGAGATTTGACTGCTTTCACTGAGTTTTAAGAGAAAGTTTAAGTGTGAAGGTCGTTACTTTAATTTATGGTTTACCTTATAATTATGGGAATGAAGTCACAACTACCTTAATTTTATTATTTAAAGTGAAAATGTAATGCTTGATGGCAGAATAAAGTGATATATTTGGTTGACATAATTATTAAGATCTCATTGTAATCTTGCTACAATTATTCATAGTCAGTACGAGGCAAATTACTTATACGATGTTGATGCAGCATTTTCATCAGTTCGTGGATCGAAACATATCTCCATACACAAGCCTTTTAGACATCCTTTGCAGTCGACACCAACGACTCGGCAACAGTTGAGAAAGTCATACGCCTCGTTCACACCCCCTTAGTCAGGAAGATATTTTACGGTAAAAAGTTGGGATCATACGTCAACAACCCACTGTTCATTAACCGTACGAACAGTGGGTTGGTGTTGGCGTGCGATTCCAACTTTAAACTTAATTTTTAACTTTAAACAAATACAGTATGAAACTGTCATGTGATTCCAAAATTGTACAGTAAAATATTGTACTGACTAACGCCGTGTGAACGAGGCCTATGACTTTCTGAACAGTTGTCGGCTGTGTGTATGTGGACCTACGGTGAAGATGGTTAAATGTATTATACCAGACAGCTGCTAAACAGACAGAAGTCCAATCACAATAGACTCAACAGCAATGCTAATTCAAACGTCACTCGAGACGTGCAGTGGGCGACATCCTTAACATTAATTCACGATAGCATAATCAACTAATACCCTATTAATTCTCAGATCAGTAAACAGTAATAAATCAATAATGTATTAACACAGCTTATAGAATAGAATTTTCTTTAAAACGGCTACTTTTATCATTAAGAAAATCCCTTTGGCTGTCTAGATAAATAACATTTAATTTTGAAGCATATAGTGTTAAAAATAAAGTTTTATTTACTTTGACAATTTTTTTTTTATAATGTCTTAAGAACCTATAAAAAAATATACGCATGTATAATCTAAGCGTCCAAATAACATAATTTATTGTAGATACTATCTCTATTATAAAATCAAGAACAATCATAAATCTTATGGCCTGATGTTAGTACAACTTAGTCGAAAAAACCAGCAATTTATAACGTGCAAACAATTGGAGAAACCCAAGGATTAAGGTATTAAATACACAGCATAATTTATTTTGGTCGTCATAATTGTGACACAAAGATTATAATTTATTCAGAGAATAGCTGTTTCACTACAGTAATTCGTATTTTATTGTATTTTTATAATTATTAGTGTCAATATTGATACCAAAACCTATACTCGATATCGCTGAAAATGTACACATACGACAACGACACGCAAACTGTTTCCATGTATTCAGTACATGATTCTAAATCCAGTTGCGTTGAAATTGTTCATCGGTTATTAAAACTTACAGCGTACACCTATAATATTTCACGTATTTTAGGTAGATGTAGTAAGATCCTGTGATATATATTTAATTTTAATAAAAGGTATAACATACTACACAACCATTATTTTCGGTCACTGAGCGTCTATCACAGAGATGTGAACTTCGTAGGCACAACTCATTGATACCTGCTTTTATTTCTGCATTGCCTACGTATTGTGTACCACAGAGGAGTGAACTTCGTAGACACAAATCATTAACACTTGCCTTTATATCTGCATTGCCTACTCATTGTGTATCACAGAGGAGTGAACTTCGTAGGCACAAATCTTTAACACTTGCCTTTATATCTGCATTGCCTACTCATTGTGTATCACAGAGGAGTGAACTTCGTAGGCACAAATCATTAACACTTGCCTTTATATCTGCATTGCCTACTCATTGTGTATCACAGAGGAGTGAACTTCGTAGGCACAAATCATTAACAACCTCCTTTATAATCTGCATTGCCTACTCATTGTCACCTCATGCAACGTGCAATGCACTACATGGGAGTTAATTACTCTGGACTGCAATTTATATGTTAATTGTAACAGCTTTAATTACTATAGAGTAGAGTACAAAAGCTTACATTTATCCAATGAACGATTTCACCGAAACAGCGATTTCATTTCTTCGGTTTTCACCATTATCGTGACGTATTTTACATAGCATAATCTGCAAAATATTCCCACTGCTGGGGCACAGGCCTCTTCTCGGTGAGAGGGAATGGGCCGGAGTCCACCACGCGGGCCCAGCGCGGACGACATGGCACATGTCTTCAAATTTTTGGTTTTAGACATGCCGGTTTCCTCACGATGTTTTCCTTCACATTTTTGAGAGCAGTGGTGATTAAATAATTTACACAAAACAAAGCGCCTCTCACAGAGACGAGACCTGTGTCCCAGCAGTGGGAACATGATAGGTTGATTATGTAAAGCGCCTGTCAGGGTTCGCACCTACGACCTACAACTTGTAAATGGCAGCCGTTACCACTCGGCAACCATTGATTGCTCTTATTTTACATATCTTTCTTATAACCTTACTAGGTTCTGCTCGCGGCTTCGTCCGCGTGGGTGTCAGAAATTATCTCCCGGGGACATGTTTCCGGGATAAAAGTATCCTATGTCCTAACACAGGTCATGGCTTATCCGTATGCCTATTATCCAAATCCAGCCGTTAAAGCGTGAACGGTAACAGACAGAGAGACAATGGTGCCGATTCCCTTGTTCACAAACTTAACTAAATTTAAGTTCAGTGCATCTCTTTCTTTCTATTTCATTAAGAAGAGGACAGAAGATAAATTTTAGTTTAGTCCTGTCAAATTAATCAGCGCCTGTCATTACTCCATACAAGTTTAGACGTGATTAAAAACTTGCCTACTAAAATTACGTCAACTTACTTATTTTATTGATTTCTCTTAAAAATGATACTCTTTGTAGTATTACGTCATATCTTTCCATCATAATTTTCCGTTTGTCGGTTTTTTGTATCTAAACCCAATATTCTTTAAAAAAATTCTTAAAGATGTTGCACTGGCATCGTATAAGTTTGCAGATTTAAGGAATACAAGTAATTTACTCATGGTGGGGTACTCTTGTTTTGTGTAGCCATAAACATGGTTTCTAATAGCATCAGCATCAAAATTATCGATACCTGTCACAGGTTTTACTTTTTTCGCTTTTTGGGTGTGTGAAGGAAATTAACTCCGCCCTTTTCTTTTTTGAGGGTGGGAAATCATCAAATAACTTCTCCCGCTCTGGGCGGAGCGGGAGGGTGTGTCAGACTCTTACTGACTAAAACCCACCCGTATTCCTTTCTGTTGCCTGTGTTGCGGGGGCCTCGGTGACCCCATAAGTACCTTCCCGCGACCCCGGCAGGAACTCCGCCCCTAAGACGACCCACTGACCAAATTGTCTTCACAACCAGAGGGCCCGTGCTTTTCTTTTATAATTTTAATTATTGTTTTTGTGCCAATCCCAAGCGCTTGTGCGACTCGTTCTTGTACTTTGGTAACTTCTAGAAGAGGCCCTCTATTTGCTGATTCTCGTTCAAAGTATTCGTGCAGCTTCACAACCAAATCATGAGCCTGGCTGTTAAGAGTACGTCCTCTTTTAGACATGTTGACGAGTTCACAAAATAACACCAAAATCACGTAATGCGTAATCAAAGTCCGGAATTAGCAAGCCAAGGTCAACAAATATACCAGAAATACTCGTAGTCCAAAAGTAATAGCCGAGTCTAAAAATATAAAGAAGTTCAAAGATAGCGTGAGAATACGCGGAGCATTGACGAATCAATGACGTTTGATACAGAAAATTGAGGACGGATGCTGACGATTGCTTTATTTAATAAAAGCTAAAAATATATGTTATGAGATTTTGTTTTTTTATGTTTAAATATTAAATAATACAGTAATTACCTACACATTTATCTCTTTTTACCCGACTTCCCCAGAAGGAAGGTCATGTTTTTCGAGAGGATGTATGTATGTATGTTTATTTCTTTGGCACGCTCTGTAGTCTAAACGGCTTGATGGATTTTAACTTAAGAGGTGTCGTTAGATTCGTCTTAATTGTGGGAGTGACATAGGGTATATAATATTTATATATTGCATCTGAAATTACAAATAAAAGGGAGGGAAAGGTTTTTTTTACATTAAATTGCAACAATATTGCTCTCAAATATTAGCTAGTAATGAGTCAATACCATATATATATATATATAGATTAATAAAACTAAAAAGCTTGAAATAAAACTAATTATTTAAAAAAAAAAACCCGACTGCTCTAACACATAACTGAAAAGAGAAAAACAAGCTTTATAATCTATAGAATTTTGGTATTGCAGTTGCAGACAAACCAATAGCCTGAAATTTGGTGTAACTTATGTTTGTCCCCGCCTGCGATACCTAAATTCTATAGATTATAAAGCTTGTTTTTCTCTTTTCAGTTATGTGTTTTAGCAGTCGGGTTTTTTGTTTTTTTTTAATAATTTGTTTTTTAATGTGTAATGTTTGTAAACGATTTTTCAGAAAATCGATTTTATTCGGCCAAAAAACGGCTTTTAACAACGGTCACAACACTACGGCAACCAACCCAAAGACATGACATTGTAGTAACGTCCTGTCGAAATATTAATCAACGATTAAGTCGTGTTTTTGAGGGAATTTTTCAATATAAAGTTAAACTTGATGCTTACGAATGATACGCGTTGTGATAGTATATGGGTAACATAGTAATTAAATAGGATTATGAATTTGATTTTTCAATTTCTTACATAGACGTTCATACAACGTTATCGCGGCATTTCAAATGAGAAACGTCAAATCCGACTTCTTAGATTGCAACGACTATAACATAAGCAACGCCAAGTTCCCCATACAAACTTTCATCCCCTATCACCCGCTTTAGAATTATTTTTGAGATTTAAAGTAGCCTCTGTCCAGGATACCATCTATATCTTTGCCAAATTTTATCGAAACCCATTTAGTGGTTTAGGCGTGAAAAGGTATCATAAAGACGTTACTTTCGAATTTATAATATACTAAAGCTCGTTTTTTAATCCCAGAGACTAATTTGACATTTCAAGTTATTGTTGTTTAGTTTTTAATATGGAGTTTGACATTTACACCTGTCAAATTAGTCTCCAAGATTAAAAAAACATACTTTAGCTGCGACCCGCGGTTTCACCCGCATCTCGATCCCTTGAGAATATCGGGATAAAAAGTATTCTATTTGTTATTCCAAATTATAAACTATCTGTGTGCCAAATTTGATCTGAATCCGTTCAGCCGTTTTTGCGTGAAAGAGTACCAAACATCCATACACATATACTCACAAACTTTTGCGTTTATAATATAAGTAGGATATTTTTTATTAATTAGTATGAATGTGGAAAGGGATACATAACGTATAAAGACATGTAATTTAGTATCTGTATAATTGCCCTCGACATTTACCACTTTTCACCACAGCTCCCAGTACATTAAGACTTATTAAGACTAAGGTTGAAACCTTTTAACTGTCACATAGACAAATAGACCTTGACGTTTTATGGTGTGCAAGTAAAGCAATGCTACTTGCATTGCTTTACTTGCACACCATAAAAGCATTCAATCTTAGGGTTGTAAAACAATTACGACCTCGACTATAGTTCTGAAATAAGACTGTTGTAGTTTTTTTTTAATTTATCCGTCGTTCTAGTTAGATTTCAAGTACGGCTTATACTCATACTTCTGCAGTCAAGCTCCTTCATTTAATTACTATCATAAATCATTGGCAGCTATTAATTTTCTATCCATTATGCATACAAAGTATAAAGCTAGTTATTTAATATGGGAATACGTGTTCTTGTAACATTATCTAGTTGTAAATTGTTTAAAAGTATAGGCCATTAAGCCTTTAAAGGTATTGGCGGGCATTAATTTATGTAACAATTTGCATGGGTTTAATATTTTAATTTAATAATAAAATTATATAGCCTTGTGGTATTGCACGTGGTGGATATAAGCTGTGTGGAAACTTAACTTGCTTTAAGACATAAGTGACAGACAACCTGAATATGACTAGAACAATTTAATAATTGATTTTTCTGTTCTTTTTAGGATGCAAAACTGAGGAACAACCCACCAAAATGGAGACTGGTGACTATATCTTATAGCAGGAGCCACCAAATGGCGGACCGCAGTGCAGATCCGGACCGCCGACCTATTTTATGCAGTTGTATAAATAAAACTTACATAATCTAAAATAATAAAAAATATAGTTCTATTTAATTTAGCCCGCGCAAGTTAAAATGTAACTTTTCACAAAATTGTAAATTAAATTGTAATTGTATTTTTTTTTTGTAATTGAAATTTTGTAATTTTTCAAATGTTTTTTTTTTTTATTAATATCTTACTTTGTAATTGTTGTTCATTTCATATCATTTGTGTATTTAGGTACTTAATACAAAATATTCAGGTTTCTTTTGGTTTATTTTTTAATTCGTAGGTACTTTGAATCTTGGTTGCTAGCAATCGTCTACCTAACGGACCGCGACAGTCACATTATTTTAATAAATGGACCCCCAGTAAAACTAATTAGTGATTCCTTTTCTATAGTGTTTATGAAACTAGAAGGTTTTCTGATACGTTGGCAACTAACGAGGCAAATGTGAAAAAAAATCAAGTGCCTGTAATTTTATGGCCTTGGATAGTAGTTTCATTTGGTAGGTTCGTTGTCCAGTAGCCTTGTTTTATTTATTTTCTTAAATGAGTTTTTTTTTTTATTGGAAATGCAAATGTGCATGTTACCGAGTGCTTCTTTACAAAAGGCTAATAGGTTAGTAAAGGATAAACACAGGACGAACAAGAAGTCACGGGAATGTACTAAAGGGTCACCGAGGCCCCCGCAACACAGGCAACAGGAAGGAATACGGGTGGGTTTTAGTCAGTAAGAGTCTGACACACCCTCCCGCTCCGCCCAGAGCGGGTGAAGTTATTTGATGATTTCCCATCCAAAAAACAAAAAAGAGAACGAACAAGAAAACTGTTTTACTTTACGTACCAAGCAAATTCATTACGTATCCTTTAGGAGCTTGCAGTATAAACAGAACCATGATTAACTTCACCTTTAAGCATGTACCAATCACACGCAGTGCCTGTAAATATTACTTTTAATTCCCATTTTATTTTGCCAACCGTACAAAACCATCAATAAGTCAAATGAAGCGGTAATCTTGTGCGGTTAACTGCTCATTGTGTTGCCGAATGATTTATTTTACGACCGTACTTTCACTGCGTCCGCAATCGGTTGTTTTGCTGACCGTACCCAGTACTCGTTGTTTACGATTTGGAAATTGCTAGTTTCAGGAATTTGCTGGCGGTACTTGGCTATGTATGGAACGACGAGAAGTTGCATCGCTTAGGTAACAGCCGTTTCGCACGTGAGATCGTGTTCCCGGGACTATTTAATGGATTTGATTGCAGCGGGACTTATGACCTTATCTATGAAGAATGCGTCAGCAACGAATGATGTTATTTATGTCACCACAAATGAATTGCTTGAATAGGCGTCGACCCTTTGGTACCTCCAAAGGGTTACCGAGGCCCCTGGCAATACAGACAGGCATCGGAAGGAATACGGGTGGGTTTTAGTGCTACACTGATAGCTGTGTTCGATCTCCCTGAAATAATAAACCCCTTAAGGTGGATTCGCAGCTCTAGACCGCGAAATTCAAATTTTCTTACGGTTTTTAAATTCCCTGGTATTCATAAGACCGAGATTTGTTGCCCAATGTCATGATTTCATGTAAAAGTCACTCAATGGAACAAATCTAACTTAGAGAGATGTATTATATATTATAATTCTGTAAATACATATCTGTTAAAGTCGTGAAATATAGTTTGATTAAGATACAACCTGAAACTGCCCTGTAAATTGCAAAAAACGTAAGAAAATTTGAATTTCGCGAGCTACAGCTGCGGATTCACCTTAAGGGGACTACAGGACCTAAACGCAACTTTTATAAGTTTTATAATGCCTTAAAGTATATGATCTACTGCAGTAAACAAAATCAGAAAAATATATGATATTCTTAAGGATATATGCTAGGTAGATAGTGCGTTGAAAACATAATATAACTAATTTGATACGATAGAAAAAAATCACGAAGATACCTCTAAAAATTTCTTTAAACGATTAAAAACCATACTAATATACATGCAATAATTCTGATTTTGTCAGATTATTCTACAAGCAACATATTAGCATAATAGTGTTTTATTTTTTTATACAATGTATAGCTTTTTTGTAAATCGAATATTGCTTCATATTTTGCAATAAATTACCAGCGTTGTGTCATCGCGCTTCTCTTTCTTTTCTATGCAGTCCGACAGTGACCGCGCTTCAGGTGTTGTCGGTAAATCCGCAACTGTAGCTCACGAAATTAAAATTTTCTTAGGTTTTTGAAGTTTGTAGGTCAGTGTCAGGTTGTATCTTGATAAGACCGAGATTTGTTGCCCAATGTCATGATTTCATGTAAAAGTCACTCAATGGAACAAATCTAACTTAGAGAGATGTATTATTGATTATAATTCTGTAAATACATATCTGTTAAAGTCGTGAAACATAGTTTGATCAAGATACAACCTGAAACTGCCCTGTAAATTGCTAAAAACCTAAGAAAATTTGAATTTCGCGAGCTACAGCTGCGGATTCACCTTAACTGCTTTTTTCAAAGATTAAGTGGTTAACCTTGAATTGACGACCATCAGACAGCCACTCGAAACTTAAACAAGCTGTAACTCTACTTAAGCCTGCAGCCAAAGCTGTTTTACACATACACCATTCATCACTCACGATATCTCAATAAAATCATCAGAATTAATCGAAAACATTCAATATCCAGTAACCGCGCGTAATTCATAATTTAATATTTCATTGCCGTCCGCCGGCAACCGGCAATTATCGGCAATCCATCGTTCGGCAACCAGCAACCAAACAATAACGGGTTGGGTCAATTAACTTCGGGTCATATCGGTTTATGAACGGGGGAATGTTTATGGTGGAAAGATGGGGAATTACGGGTACTTCGATATGATCAGGGGTAATTGTTGTATTTATGAAGGTTTTTTGTAACAGGTTGGGTTGGTATATGAAGTCTATATGATGGGGTTATAGATACCTGCAAAACCTAGAGAATTGCAGGACCACGATTCCTTGAACCGAAATAAAATGATGTTGGTGGCAGCAGAACGGTTAGTTGGTAGTATTCACAAAACAATAAAGAGCATCTTGATTTTACATTGAACGATAGATTGACTTTATGATCACCGAACACCATAAAATAGCTTCAAATATAATGTGTAAAATCCGTACAAGTAATTCACTTACAAATACGATTTAAGAGTTAAGTAATCGCCGTTGACCTTGGCCATACAAATTTGCGTCGCGCTCACGCCGCGCTGCCGTTTCTTTTCATATGGAATATTTATTTTTCGTAACGAAAATAAAAAACGAAAATATTTGAAAAAAATCACAGATTGAATTATGGATAATAAAATAGTCTGTCCATACAAAAAACATCATGAAAATATCTTAAGTAGTTTGAAAGTAATATCGTATTTTATGCTTTGGGTGGACATTACTTCCTGAATTATTTTATAAAGTATTTCCCATATAGAATTGATGTGTATGTATTCCAGTTTAACATAATTTTTTTGCATAACTTACTTGCATTATATGAAGGCATAATAACAGATTTAAAAGTCACTAAAATCATTATCTGCGCCTTAATTTGCTCGGATACATAAAACCACAACTGTCTTCCTCGAATTATTAAAAGGCGCCACAGTACAGAACACAGTTATAAAATACAAATATTTTACGACACAATATCATAACCCGACCCAGTTTATAACCACGGGAATATAACTAAAAATCGATAAAAACAGCGAATCGAAACTCAAAAGGATATCTCGATACTTCGGAACGATAAAAAGTAATGTTTGGCGCAAATCGAGAAACAATAGTGAGTCTGTAAACTGCATATGAGAAACCTCATGGGAAAAACAACTTTATTAACTGAACTTAGGATCAAAATTTGCGTAGATATGTGAATTCAATAAAGTTTTCTATGGGCAGTCATAGCCCACGCGGTAAAGGATTTATTGTCGGTTCAAAAGAGCAGTATTGATGACTGAACTCACATAAAACATATGGATTTGGTTTTATTTTTTGCAACTATGTGCCATAATTTAAGGATCAAGAATAAAGTTTGGAAAAACCTTGAGTGAATAAGTAGAAACTACGAAAATTCGAGAAAAGAATATAAATTCTGCATGAGTGTGACTAAGGAACTGCTCTTCCAACTCCCCAAAATACTAACATTAAGCAAGTTTTACATTAATAAACCACCCAGGTTTATTAATGTACAACTATTAGGAAAAGCGAACCCTGATGACCAATGAGAGCTTCTCTCCGACAGTCCTGCAATCATATCCTGGTATTATTATACTTTCTTACACTTAAGGTAGTAATCCTTACTTATTACAAAACAAAGTCATCTGCTGTGTCTGTCTGTCTGTCTGAACACCATAAACTCAAAAACTACTGTACTACAGTAGTTTTTCACCAGTAGACGGAGTGATGCATGAGGAAGGTTTAACTGTATAACTCATTATGGTTTTGTGTAAACTGGCTGAAAAATGACGATTATGTTTGATGATGTCGGAAAAAATCATATCAGTTGGGAGTTTTATTAGCATGCGCCGCGTAAACCGTAGGAGATAAAAAAAAATAATGCGCTACAGGAGTGTACATCTTAAAGAGTTCAACAAAAAGTCCCCGATAACATATGTCTATCTTCTAAGGATGACCCACAGCAACTACTTTTATCTTTCAGAATTTGATAAATAATAATTAATTGGTATTTCCGAAGTTATTTTGTCCGGTATATTGGGCATTCAATTTAGATTAAAATATGCCTTGACTTCATGTAATTTATTTTAATACTTTAAAAGATATAACATATTCAAAATTACGCGTAACAAAATAATTATGGTTGACGGCGGCGCGGCGGCGCACACTGGTCCCGAATGATAAAAAAGTGGACATTAAGAAATTTTTGACAGAAGGTCAACGGATTCGGCTGATTTTTTTTTTGTAGACAGCTGATGCAATTACAAATCACTTTTATAGATTGAGTTTTTGCCAAATAAGCCGTATTTTCAGAGAAAAAAAATATTCAAATATTTTTTGTATGAAAGAAATCCTAATTTTGTCTTTATCTTCCAAGATTCAAACGTATTCAAAATAAAACTTAGCGCAGCTTGTAGAGGTGCTAATTGCTCACCACTTTGTCATAGACACTCTTCTGCGATTTTGTGCTCCTTTTGAGTTACAGGCACTTTAAATATTTTTTGTATGAAAAAATCCTAATTTTCTCTTTATCTTCCAAGATTCAAACGTATTCAAAATAAAACTTAGCGCAGCTTGTAGAAGAGCTAATTGCTCACCACTTTGTCATAGACACTATTCTGCGATTTTGTGCTCCTTTTGAGTTACATGCACTTTAAATATTTTTTGTATGAAAAAATCCTAATTTTGTCTTTATCTTCCAAGACTCAAACGTATTCAAAATAAAACTTAGCGCAGCTTGTAGAGTAACTCTTACAAATATATGAAATTATCAGTATCAAATAAACAAACAAGGAAATCTCAAAACGTGTTCAGACATGTTTATGTACAGGTAAGTTATTGTGTGACTCGTATGTAAAATTTTTTTTGTATAGAGTCATTGCTTAATTACCCTATAAGTGACGATTTCGGCTCTATTTGGTCATCTAGTCGAACGCGTCGAAAACGCTGAATGATGAATAGGTATATAAATTGCAATTAAAAATTCCCTTTGTAGTTTTGCGGTATTTATGTAGGAGCACATCTTAGTATGTTTTATTTTCTCGTGACTCATCCAAATTGCAAGAATATTTGGCTCATTATCTAACTACCCCATTAAGTAATGAGGTAGTTAGGTAATGAGCCATTATCTAACTACCCCATTAAGTAACGGGATAGTTGGGTAATGAGTCATATATCAATAGTATAAGGGCAAGCGGAACCGTTTTTGTTCATTACGCGTCTTGTGCTCGTAAAAACAACACAATTTTTTATCAACTATCACCACATTGTAACTTTTATTTATTTGCCTGTAACATTTTTGTATCAAAATGACTACATTTGTGACTAATTTAGACATTTTTTCTTTTTTGAGTAATAGTGGGTGCCTTAAAAATAGTGATTTACTGTGTCAAACCATTATAAATTGTTTGTATTTTGACGGTCCTAAGCCCGTTAAAGTACGAAGGAAAAGTTTTAATTGCAATTTATACCTTTTTATCATTCAGCGTTTCCGACGCATTCACTAGCGTTAGATGACCAAATATATCCCAAATTGTAAGTAATCGGCTAATTAAGCAATGACTCATTACCAAAAAATGCTTATAATCTGAATATGAGTCACACAATAAATTACCTGTACCTGAACATGTCTGTACACGTTTTGAGATATCCAAGTTGTTTATTTGATATATTTAAAATAAGACTTTTTTTAATAGAAAGACATTTATAAGAGTTACTTATTAATGAAGAAAATGTTATTACATCTTAGTCTATCTTTAACAAGATTATTTCTAATCCGCCTGAATTAATTTTTTAACTCTGAAAATACGGCTTATTTAACAAAAAATACATCTTTAAAAGTTACTTGTAATTGTATCAGCTGTCTACAAAAAACTAGTAAAGCTCATCCGACAACGAAAAATTTAAAGTGCCTGTAACTGAAAAGGAGCACAAAATCGCAATTGAGTGTCTATGGCAAAGTGATGAACAATTAACCCCTCTACAAGCTGCGCTAAGTTTTATTTTGAATACGTTTGAATCTTGGAAGATAAAGACAAAATTAGGATTTTTTCATACAAAAAATATTTAAAGTGCATGTAACTCAAAAGGAGCACAAAATCGCAGTTGAGTGTCTATGACAAAGTAGTGAGAAATTAGCCCCTCTACAAGCTGCGCTAAGTTTTATTTTGAATACGTTTGAATCTTGGAAGATAAAGACAAAATTAGGATTTCTTTCATACAAAAAATATTTGAATATTTTTTTTCTCTGAAAATACGGCTTTTTTGGCAAAAACTCAATGTACAAAAGTGATTTGTAATTGCATCAGCTGTCTACAAAAAAAAAATAAGCTGAATCGGTTGACCTTTTGTCAAAAATTTCTTAATGTCCCCTTTTTTATCATTTGGGACCAGTGTGCGGCGCCGGAGTCAATGACCTTTTCCTCTGCTATTACTACGATAGAAAAAATGGCTGAACGAATTTGGATGAAATTTGGCACACAGATAGTTAATAAACTGGATTTACACATAGTTTCCGTGGGATAATTTCAGACCTTTGCGGGCGATGCCACGAGCAAAAGCTAGTCTGTAATTAAAGGCTCCTACATACTGGCGCGACTTGTCGCGCGACGCGTCGCGACACAAAGGCACCGCTTGTAGCGCTACACGCGGTGACTCTGTGTCGCGTCGCGTCGCGCGACAAGTCGCGCCAGTATGTAGGAGCCTTGAAACTATTAATTTGTCAACACTAAGCGTGGACACGGACACAATATTACGCGGCCCGTGTGAGTTCCGCCATATTGACACAACCGTCCCTTACATAAACCTGGCAACTACGACTTAAGCCAGAGGAATGTCTCGATCGTAAACCGATTATCGATTACTAAGCGTGCAGGTGCTCGGTTGATTGATTGATTAATATTAATCGGTTATAATCGGTGATTGCATTAAATTTGTTTAGCTCCAACTTGTTTTATGTTGCAGTTTTAGAATTATGGGCGTTGTTTATTATTCTGTCCACGTTCATTATCTATTGAAGTTAATCTAGTCGGTTGATTTAATTTGCAAAGAGATCGATGGATTTGACAAGACCTACTTTTCAGTGCATATCAGTATTTTCCAATCTTGTTACTTTATCAAACATTGATCGTACTTCAGAGAGCTGTGGTGGCCCAGTGGTAACGGCCGCGACTTACAAGTTGTAGGTCGTAGGTTCGAGTCCGGACAGGCGCTTTACTTTGTGTAAATAATTTCATCACCACTGCTCTCAAACGGTGAAGGAAAACATCGTGAGGAAACCGGTATGTCCTAGAACCAAAAATTCGAAGAGATGTGACATCTGCCAACCCGCACTGGGCCGCGTGCGATTACGGCCCGCTCCCTCTCGCAGAGAGGAGGCCTGTGTCTCAGCAGTGAGAAACATTATAGGTTGATTATGTTGATCGTACTTCAATGCGGCTTTACTTTTATGAATCGTTTTTTAATTCGTCAGGATTAACCTATTGACCGCCACGTCAAAAAAGCAAAAACGTGCCCTCGGCGCCAAGCTACGAATTATTACTTAAAATCTGTCATGTAGTCGTGACCGTGGTGTGCTGGGCAGATTTTGGTCTGTCCTGTGTCAAAAGGTTAAAGAGCTATTCTTGATGACCCCAATTTGTTTCACAAATGGTTTGAAATCTAGTAAATATAGTAAATTGGCGATTAATTTAGTAAGCATAATTATGTAGGTATGCCAAATACACAAACTGCCCTATTTGATAATTTTCCTTCACACCTGGGAAGTAAAACGTGGTGGCCAGCTGTTAATATTCCTATGGTTTTAATAAAATTAAAAGTTTTCCTTGAGAACAGCAATTGTTTGTTCCACCTGTCTCATTGATCGATACATTATATGCACAACATTGTAGCATATTATTGCCTATGCAAATTCGTAGTATTAAAACATTTTATGGAAAAGGTGGGTTTGTTGAAGAGCCACTACAAAACAACGTGTCGTGTGATGGTACATAAGTCCGGTGCTTCTAAAGGTGGGTATCCACTATGTTCGCGCTCCAGCAGCGCTCCGCGCTCCTGCAACTGCTCCCAGTAGTGGGTACGTGCGCTAACACGGAGCGTACAACGTTGCACGCTCCGCGGCAGGCGCTCCGACTCGTGTCGGTTTTTAGCGCGAACACAAAGGGGAGCGCTGTGTGTCTGTGGACGCGAGCACGAAGCTACGTATTGCGTGTACCCTGCAACGTGCATTACGCGGTATGGAGTGGTCTGAAGAAAAATCTTTGGCACTTATTGAAGTGTACAAAAATTATACCGTACTGTGGGATCCGAAAGACGAAAAATATAATAAAAAAAGTTTAAAAGAGGATGCCTGGACTGAAATTGGAAGAGCCATGGATCTATCCGGCGCCTGTTTGCAAAAATAAAATGAAGATTTTACTATCGGGGTTCCGAAGAGAAAAAGCGAAAGAAAATAAAAGTAAAGGAACGGGAAAAGGTATGTTCTATTCTTATATTAAAGGTATGTATATTATTTAAATTATAATACAAAATGTTAAATAAAACAGCAGTGGTGCAATTCACAATTATAAATTTATTTTTCTCAAGTTTAAAGTTTTGTTTTTTTTTAACATTTACAGGTGCATCAGAAATATATCGCAGCCAATGGTTTGCGTATGCGGCATTTTCATTTTTAATGGACCGAAATAAACCAAGGGAAAAATTGGATACTGTGAGTATTTAAAACAATATTTTATTAAAAATTAACAGTAATTGTTTTGGAAAGGAAGGGCTCCTTGTTTTAAAAAGTAATCTCCTAATTCTTTTCTTATTTGTTTAGCGTTTTCGGAAGCGCGACGAGGACAGTTCACTACCGGACGTAATATTTCGTAATATTTCTTAGTCTTAGTGCTTCTTGTTCTGCAGAGGTGTACAAATTTAATTGTTTACTACGAATGTAGCTGTGTAAGTGAGTAACTGTCAGTACAATTACTGCAGCTTTATCTGGTTCTAACAACATTGGGTTCCTCAGAACTCTGAAAACTTGTGCCAGCAAGTCAAAAACGTTTTCAACCACACGGCGGGCTCTGCTCAACCGGTAGTTGAAAACTCTTTCAAGTGAGCCTTTTGCATGACTTTGTCCCGGAAACGGTTTCATCATATTTTCGGTTAATGCAAATGCAGAGTCGCCCAGTAAATAATATGGCATAGCAATATTACGTCCTTGTAATGATTTTGGAGCAGTCAAATTCAATTCTCCCTTCTCCATCAAATGATAAATTTTAGTATTCTTAAAGACTCCACTATCAGATATTCGCCCTTAACAACCAACTTCTACAAATCTAATATTGTATTTGGCATCGGCCAAAATAAATAATACAATGCTGAAATTCCCTTTATAATTATAAAATTCCGTACCACTGTTGAAAGGAGCCTGCAAAAGAATATGCTTTCCATCAATAGCGCCGATACAATTTGGAAAGCCCCATAAATCATTAAATTCATCAGAAATATTTAGCCATTCTTCTGTACTGTTCGGCAACTGAAAATAAATATTTTAACATTAGTCATTTGGCTTACTTAGCAAACCAATTTGATCAATATTGTTCTAGGAAAATTCTGCCGCCACTACCAGCGAACAAATGGTCGCACCGCGTGCTGCAACGAGTGCAGAAGATATAGCATCTACGCCTCCTTTAGCTAAACGCAAATTTGATCCTGAACTTGCTATGCTGAAGGATGCGTTCGGAATTATAAAATCAGCATCAACCAAACCAGCAGAAGACGAAATCAGTTCATTTTGTAAATATCTAGAATATAAACTGAGAGGCTATGACAATGTTACCAAGAATTTGGTGCAACATGAACTAGGAGAAATTATATTTAAAGTAGACTCTGGGTATTTTAACCCTGGTTATTACACAACACGACAAAACGATAATTACGTTACTACTAGACACCAATACTACACACGACAGCCGCCCAATAATGTGCCTAATTTTTCAAGAGCCAGTTTCTCTCATGTTAATGAACCGCCCAATAATGAGCCTGATTTTTCAAGAGCCACTACCTCCCATGCTAATGAACCGCCCAATAATGAGCCTGATTTTTCAAGAGCCACTACCTCCCATGCTAATGTACCGCCCAATAATAAACCTGATTTTTCAAGAGCCACTACCTCCCGTGCTAATGTAACTAATGTTGAATATGTAAACAGTCCACTTGATTCTCAGTACAGCACAGATTCATTTGATGTACATGATTTTTTGTAGTTGGCTTATGCGTATAACCATGGGTAAAATACCCAGTCTGCTTTTGGTGGAAATGTATGTGTACTACGCTCAACGCGCATCCACACATGTATGGTAATTGTGTGTGTTAGCATCTTTTTTATTTTAAGTAGATAAAAATTTATAATAAAACTTTTTCTTCACATTGTCTTTCAATCCTTTAATAATAGCTTGACAAACTTCAGGGACGAATTTACTAATTGCTTGTTTTGATATTTTAAACATATATTGCAAGCTAGTGAAACTATAGTAGCTAAAAATTGTAATGTGAGTGCAAGTTTGTCTTGCGTTGTTAGTGCTTTTCGGAATTTCGTATCCCTTTTTTTACAGGCTGGAAATAATGAGTGTATAGGCGTGTGTGCGTTATTCTTTGTTATCTGTATTGAATTATGAATCAGGACCATTGAGATAGGAAAAACATGGAGGCGCCGCGTTTTTCTATAGATACATTTGCTTATACAAATATGAGTGAAATACGATACAGACTGTGAAATATCGTTTTGTCTCATTCTTTCTAATAAAATAATCGTATTTGATAAAAGAGACAACAATATTTAAGTTGTTGCTCATTATGGTAACATTTTGTCGTGACGTACTGACAGTTGTAGGTAGGTGGCATATCAGCCATTTTATGCGCCAAGTTTCGTGGTAGCTTTGCTGTCAAATGGTGCTATACTTTTTGTATTATTGAGATTTGCGAGAAAATTACGAGTTTACCTTTAAAACTGCATGTGAATGTTGGAAAACAGCAATTCAACATGCCTGTGTGTTGTTTTGTGAAGTGGAGTGCAAGAAAGAATGAAAATCAACGTCGATTATCTTTACACAGGTTAGTAACCGGTTTTCATGCAATAGTACATACAATAATACACATTCCATGAAAAAAATGTTACAGGATCATTAATTTATTGCTAAAGTATTGATATTTGGGTTCATTTACCTATACCAGGTCTTTTTAAAATTTATTATTTCATTCGGTTGTTTACAATAATATGTCATAGTGGAATAGTGCTGTACCGATGCGAGGCGACGCCGTACCGTAATACTTTTCGAAACTAGTTCCTCCCCTGAAACGATATCGGTTATAATCTGAGATGTTAAAATAAATTATTCTGCGTGTCTTAATCGGTCCGAGTGGCCTTGTTAGGTCCGGCCCGTGGTTTACGGTCTGAGAGACCATCACACAGAGTTATAAGTGATCCTAAAACAAGACGTCAGCATTATGTTATTTGTTTAGTTCCGCAGCTTTAACCAAAATGAATTATTGATAAAAATACTTGCCTTTTTTATAGCTTTCCTAAAAAATAAAGGGTTAAAGAAAAAGTGGCTAGAGGCTATTGGTAAAGAAAATATTAATCCCCGAAATAAAGAATGGTACCTACCTGTTTTCACTTCACTTTGAAGAAAAATGTTTTAATAGAACACTTGGTGTAATGAGGTTACATAATAACTCTGTTCCCACAGTATTTTCGGTAAGTGTGTATTAAAATGATTGATTTATAATAGCCCGGCCCTTTGGCCTGAAATAAATAAATGTGATTATCATAATATTAGTAGGTACCAAATTTTTTCAGGTGCCCGCCAAAATACAATATCAAAAGTCATATGTTTTATGTGAAACAAGCAACATTAAAAATCTGATGTTTCTGGTACATCTACTATAATGCCTCTATTGCAGTTACCCCATCGAATTGTGAACACGGCGCATATTTCACATTTTCTTGCATTGATCATTACCTTGTATTGATCATTACACACTTGTATCATAATGTACTAGTGTAAGCCTACTTTTCTAATCAAACGTTATAGGTACTATAATCATTACCACACCAATAAACAAAGTATAAAAATATTTCTTATTTCATTTTTAATCCACTACTCATTAACACATAATATAAACATTATCTTCTCCCAAAGCCGCGAAGCCTAGTGAAAAACAAGATAATCACTAGATTTTCTTATTTTTCATTAGGCTCCGCATACCTAACAGAAGCTACTGGGCTATGGCCTTCCAACGGATCTCTCTTCCTGCTGTTCACTTAAATACGTAAACGTGGTGCAATTCAAAAGCGTTTTTATTTCTGTGTAGAAAATAACACGACTTATATTGTATTCTCAGGTAACAGAACGTAAGTTAACCTACTTATGTTATCCTGTTACAACGGACTATAAGTATGTAATTATGATCCAAGCGTGATATCTAGTAAGACTAGTATCGATACTAGTTATAGTAACACCCATGTTCCTTGATTGACACAACCCTAGCAACGGCAGCCATTTTATGCGCCAATATAGAGTTGTAGGTATGCACCTTTTTTGTAGGTATTTCCAGTCCACATTATGTCAATGATCAGGACTGTCATTTAAAATATAAATGTTGCTCTGCATATTACGCCACACGTCAAAATATTTACTTCTAAATGCAAGGAAAGGAAATTTTCTATTAATTCCTTTCAAAGTTCTAGACATCACTTAAAAACCTTCGTGGACAATATTCAGACAAACTAGTCGAGTTCTGCTGTAATATTCACAGAACCTAAGTAGGATCTTGTTTATTATCCTGTCTGCTATCGTCACAAAAAATAATTGATAGCATTGCCACAATTGCGTATGAACACTACATGACTAACTCATCAGTTCAAAACCACAGAACGTGACAAGAAACTAACAGATTCATTGTCGATCCATTCGATAGCGTTATCGATAACACTCAATATACATTATGCGATTTAAATCATAGGTTGCCAGTCGGTAAGATCTAGATTTTAATCGATTTCTTAGGAAGTATGGCTGTTGGATGTTTATTTTATGTGAAAAGTGACGTTTGCGAAGGCTCTTGAATGTTTAATGTATCTGGATATAACCAGTTTATTTTGGATTTATGGCACCACAGCTCTGACTACTTTGAAGCAGGCTGATGTCCTGGTCAAGGTCACATTGGACTTTACATTTATGACCGTGATATAAACATGCCATTTGTGAGTGAGGCACTCTTTAGACTTCCTGTAGTTGTATCTGTAGCAAGTAAAGAGATTTCAATAGTATAGAACAACAGTTTCAATAGTTACTCCTCAAAAACAACTTACAGGTAGCTCTTGTCACATCAAATATCTGAAATGAATCTTTATTCAATTGTCCTTATATGGTTCCGTAGTCTACAAAGAACCCTTATAGTTTCGCCATGTCTTTCTGTCTGTCTGTCCCCGGCTTAGCTCAGAGACTCTTAGTACTAGAAAACTGTAATTTGGCATGGGTACGGTATATATTAATCACGCCGATAAAGTGGTAAAATAAAATCTTGAAAAAATATATTTTAGGGTTTAGATACCACAAGGGAGGTCCTTGTGGTATTTCGCTACACAAAGCCACATCTTGTATTATATTTATTATTTAAAGGGCTGCTGAGTGCAACAATTCTTGTTACTTTGTTTCCTTGTTTCAAATATGAAATCATATTGTTATGCCTCACTTTCTTACATATTTTTGAACACTACAGCTGAAAAGCAAAACTTTAGTCACATTTAACTGTTTTTGCACTCAAAAATATATTTTATATTATTAGTTTTCTATTGTTGTAAAAAAACTTGTAATATTTTTATCCGTTGACATCTTTCATCATAAATTGTCATCTGTCAGATTTCTTTCTCTGCGCTATGATAAGGCTAGTTCAAATTACGTTTAGTTAGGCTAGGTACTCATTGTAAGCCGTTTCTATTGATCCTGGCGGTCATCAGACCTGACAAGGATTCAGTCAGTCCTCAAGCCGATTTAGTCAGTCTTGATTCTCAAGCCACTTCGGTCGGTCTTTATTCTTAAGCCAGTGTCTTTATTTTTAGGCCAGTTCAGTCCGTCCTTACCTTTAAAAACTTCTTTGTGTAGTTTGTTTATATAAAGTTCTCAAATATAAACATTAAAAAAAAACTCATCCTCTTTTGCTTCCAGCCCTCTCACCTACACGGAGGTCTCTAACGCCGAAGGCATTATAGTCGCGTGGCGTGGGACGCCACAGCCGACCACCCACCCCTGCGTGCTATGGGAGGTCGAGACACTCCTCCCGTGGAGCATGAGGTGCTGGAGGGTGCCTCCGCTGTCTGCCATATCGGCGTGATCTAGACAACGCTCCTCTTCCCTGTCCATTCCTGGACGGAGAGCCCTTCTGACGCTAGAGCATTATAACCACGTGGCTTTTGAAACCAGCGCGACTCTCCTGCTAGTGTAAAACAGCACACACCAATACACCACCAAACCACCATAAAACAATAAACCACTTTCTTACAAAGGGATGTTTTACTCCCTAGGATAGAGTTGCCGACTGATGCTACCTAATCCGTTACAACGTGGTAAATACCAGCCTCGTCTTCATGCACCGCCTCATCCACTTCATCCTGTTCTATCGCCTGCCGATCCTGTGCCACTACTGCCTGCCGATCCTGTTTCCTGCCGTCCAGGCGTCCAGAGCTACGACACTCTGAAGCCTGGAATTCAAATCTTACTCATACTTACCTTATTATATTCATTGTTAGTAATTTTAATTTTTAAATGTGACTTACGACTAGCCCTTCGGCCTAACAAATTAATTACGCCAACAAAGTGACAAAATAAAATATTGAAAAACATATTTTTTTTTTTGGGTACCTCCCTTTCACTTAATGTGGTGTGGGGTATCTTTGGACAGGTCGTTCAAAGATATTTTGTGTTTATTCAGGGATCCGTTTGTGCAATATTAAATTTTAAAATACTAGTTTGTTAGAATCAAGTACCCCCGTGTCACCTAAATGGTTGTTTTTGGTTATGTGAAAAAATTCTAGGCAGTAGTATATATACCGAAATTAAAAGGAAAACTATCACAACTACGAGTATGTAGGCTTTGCAAGTTAATGAGTAATAGTCGACCAACTTACATTTGCAGCTGGAGAATTGACCGGGAAGTATCGAACATATGACGTACATACATCGATATGTATGGGAGAACATGTTTTTCAACATATCACGCCTTGTTTTCCCGAAGGGTTGGGTAGAGGTGTACCTGTAGTACACCCATTTTCGCCAGTTATCTTTAAGTCCCATGTAATAGCGAGCGAGCCTATTGCCATCAACAGGGCACAAATCCAAACTCCGGGCTGCTACTGAGAAATTCCAGGTAAAAAAAACCCAATATCACTTTGCTCTAACCGGGAATTGAACCCAGGACCTCATGCTCAGCAGTAGCGCTTGCGACCACTACACTAACGAGGCAAAGTGATGTGTGATATTTTTCAACTACAATGTTGAGTTTGTTTTTGAGATAAATTCATTGTGCGTGGTCTGACACGCACTTGGCCGTTTTTTTTAAATAACTGGTTATGGCTATGTCTAGGCGGGTGGGTATTGCAAAGGTAGGTACTCCATTGAAAATGTTGAAAATTGATGGTCTCACTTGGGTCACATATTTCACGTTCTGGCACCACATAATTACTGTCCACATCTCTGCCATCAGCAAAATATTTTTTTTAAAGTTATAAAACTAGCAAACCCGCCTCCACCACAATATATTATAATCAATACGTTTACATTAGCATGCACGACTTATGAATTTTAAAATAATATCGATCGTAATTACTGCCTACGCTAACAGGCGGTTATAACGCAATAAATTGTACCAAGACTTGTTAATAACTATGCTTTTTGTGTTGCTATTAACTCGGCTTGTTGAAAAGGAAAGAAACTTTGAAGTCATTTGTACGTAGTTATTGCTGCTTTATAAGTGGTAGATGGCGCATTTACTAGATTAACAGCTGTTGTTGCACGACAACTGTAATTAAAAGTAAAACAAGAAGAAATGCAGTTAAGAATAATGTATACCAGGAATGCATAGACTTATAGATAATAGGGGCCACTCGGGCACATAATGTGTCCAAAGAAAAATAACTGGGTAAACGATTTAAAAGAATTGACTTAGGTACCTTTTTTGTGAAACTTACAAAATTTAGTTTGTTGCATGGCATTGCATTGCCGTGAAAATTTTTTTTCGCGCCGCGCCCCTCCCCTCTCGCCTGATCTCACCCGAGTGCTACCCGAATAGTTCCGATCGCAAGCTTGCAACACATGCTTGATAATATAGGTTATTAAGTATACAACATAGTCAACATATATTTTCTAATTTTCTTTTATTTTCCCCATTTTTTAATTTGTTAGCAGGCCGCACGCGTACCGACAGCGGCCCGTGGGCCGCGGTCTGTCATTACTGATGTGTACTATGTTAGTCCTAAAGAAGCTGTTGTGAATTGAAAATAATGTGTTTATTTCTTGTCTGTCTGCTATTCCTTTTATTATTACATTGCTGTTGCTCGCGACTTCGTCTGCGTGGAATTTTGTGTAATCACGCACCACTTGATGATATTGAAATATTCAAAATCAAAAATCAAAATATTTTTATTTCACATAAACCTACATGGGCACTTATGAAATGTCAGAAGCTAGGTGCACGGTTCCAATTGGTCGTTTACTATGGAGAAGAGCCGGCAAGAAACTCCACGGTTACTCTTTTAAAAATAATTGGATTTTACAATGTTTTCTACGAGTAATTACAGTGTTAATAGGTATGGGAGGACAGTGTAGGCCTGTCGAGAAGTACCAGGTACATAACAAAAAAAATATTGTAGTCTAACAGTTGATACAGTTGTAGTAGTTTTCTTATGTGCACAAATGATAAACTGCCCACCTCTATTTTAATCTTTGCAATAACAAAAGGTTACTACCGAAATGTTGGGTGAATAAGCCTCTACTTTCAAATGTAGAAGACACATCATAGAATTTCTTTGTAAACCTTTTTTATTGTTTTCCTGTCTTGAGCTAGTATGAAAACATTGTCTGCATTACTGACCCGTGAGCAAACCATATACAGTTGGCCGTGGGAAAAACAATCAGACCTTAAGTCGCCACCAGCAGCCTTAAGGGTCTGACCCTTTTTTTTTGATGGTGGGAAATCATCAAATAACTTCTCCCGCTCTGGGCGGAGCGGGAGGGTGTGTCAGACTCTTACTGACTAAAACCCACCCGTATTCCTTCCTGTTGCCTGTGTTGCGGGGGCCTCGGTGACCCATAAGTACCTTCCCGCGACCCCGGCAGGGAGGGTCTGACCCTGGGGCTTGTTTATTGTCATCGCGAAGTAAACGGCTACCGGAAACTGTATGCGATTGAACTCGAATAGGAAGTTATAGGTATTTATAGTGGTACCACTAATTTCTTGGAGTGAGTATGGCACGTTCACATAACCAAGAATATTCCTTATATGATATATTTGACAAATCTCCGTATACCGAACATATGAGCTCGTCTTACGAGGATACGACTCTGCCAAGTATTTCTGGAAGCGTCATCTGACCGCGTTACTCAGGGAGGGTGCCTCCTTCAACTTTTAACAGAACATCGGCAAATTCTTGGGGAATTACCATTCAGCTGTGCTCTCATGTAATTGTTAATTGCAGCTTTTTTTATTTTTGAGGCCAGAGGTAAGAACGCTTCAGTGAAGCTTTGATTTCATCGGCTCTAGTCCCTTGACTTACAACCGGTAGAGTTTGCCGAAAATCTCCAGAATAGAGTAGTGTGACGTGCCCCATTGGCCTTTTATCGCGCCAACTGTCCGGTTGTGTTCTGTCCACAGCTGCGACGGCTTTTTTTGCCATCGTGCATTCATCCCAAATGATTAGACAGCAATCTTGTAACATTTTTGCCTTATTACAATTTCTTGTTATAGAAAATGTTGATGATTCATTAGGTACTGTCTAAATCAATTGCGATTTTGAACATAGTGTCGGCCGTTCTATCGCCTGGGAGTAAAGTGGCTGCAATTTCTGATGAAGCCACTGCCAAGGCAATCTTAACTCGTCGTCTGATCTCAGCGAGAATTACTGTTGTCAGGAAGGTTGCCAGTATCGCCGGGGGCGTCCAAGAAAAATAGCTTCTCTTCATCATCCATCCTTATCAAGTACGCTTCGTACGACTATTTGAAATATATACCTACCTTTTTTCTAGAGTAAAACTACCGCACTGATTATTCACTATGGTGGTCAATGCTGCAAAATCAAAAGTCATTTATTCAAACTAGGCTGATAATCAACGTTTTTCGAACGTCAAAATTACTTATGATCACTCAGTCCTCCAAAATGCCCGCCCTTAACCACTTCCTAGCTGGGAAAAAGAAGTGGCGCAACAAACTCCCCAGCAGCACAGCTGTCTGTTCAGTTAGAAAAAAACTGGATTCTATACAACAGTATGCAAAATAATACACTACGCGAAACACAAAACATTAAATTAAATTACTAGCCATATGTCAGCTTGCAAAAGTCACTATACTAACAAATAAAACATCAAAAACTATACTCAAGCAGAAATAAAAAACGTGAACAGAACTTAATACCTAAATAATAGCCTCCAGGCATAAAGGGCGGTCCCGCTTACATCAAGCTATAGCTGTAACTCGAAGTCACAAATGGACGTAGTTATGCAAAAACATTCCAACCCACAAGTCTGTCAAAATTCAGCCAATGGCACTAGGCTACTTTTTAAAACACCCTTCATCTTATACTCATTTTTTCAGTCCTTAAGACGCTGACAACACCTAATCCGCGGTCACTGTCAGATTGCAAAGAAAAGAAAGAGAAGCGCGACGACAAAACGCTTGTAATTTATTGCAAAATATGAAGTAATTATCTATTTACTCAGAATTGAGTTGAGTAATCGAAAATAAAAAACAACCAAGTTCTGCATTAGAATAAGACGTACTTGTTATTAATTAAATACGTAATGTATGTTGATATTTAATACAGATATTTTGGATTAGAACTCAAGGTAAGAGGTTAGTTTAACGTTAGTTTGTATAGAGATTTTTTTTTCAAAACGTGTTTTGGTGACAACCAAGTTCTGAGAAATATGTTCAAAATTAACATATATTTTTTCCGCTACCACAAACTATACAGATTTGGCAATTTTCTTTCTTAAGAGAAGCCTATTTTGGTCAATTGGGTCTTGTCAGCGCCTTAAGTTATTATTCTTTGATTTACAATGTTACAACCCACAACGCAAAACACACTTGTAGCTAAAAATAATTAAAACGCATCAATTTCTCTGATACGTTTTTATTTTAATCTTTATTAATATTAATCATTTCGCTGTAATAATTCACAAAACCTTGAAACGTTTTTGCTAAAATGTTTTCATGGAATGTAAATTGCAAAAGTGTGTCATAGGTTTTGGAACGTTTTAATGAAACAAAATACGATAAACAAAGACGATCAAAATGTGTGGAACGTTTCGGTATTATGAAAATGGTTTTTGTTTTTTTAATAAAGCGATTCAAAGGTTTTGGAATATTTTTGAAGTACCTATAAAGTTATTCTAGAGTCATCAATATGAAAATATTAGGTTAGGGAAAAAGTCTTTTCGCATTATAGTATGTATGAACTTGTAATAAAATCTCTTTGGGTATGCTATTTGTATCTGGCTGGTTTTGGTATCATTGAAAGTTTAAATTTTAAAGAACATAATTCCAAATTCAAATTAGGACAATGTGTGATTTTCATTTGTTTTTCGTACCGTCAAGATGAGTGAATCTAATAAAGAAATTCGATACATTTTAATATCTTACTACAAAAAAGGTAAAAATGCAACGCAAGCCGCGAAAAAATATTGCGATATTTATGGACCTAGTGCAGTATCTGTGAGAGTAGCACAAATTTGGTTTAAGCGTTTTCCATCCGGAAATTTTGATGTCAAATATGCACGACGCTCTGGTCGCCCTATTACGGATGAAATTGAATAAAAATTGAAAAAGTGGAATAAGATATCAATAGTTACGACGTAGCTGATGAACTTGGCGCATTTGAAAAAAACTGGGTACACAAAAAAGCTCGATATTTGGGTACCTCACGAGCTCACTGAAAGAAACCTAATGAACCGTGTACTCATTTGTGATTCTTTATTACGACGTAATGAAACCGAACCATTTTTGAAGAAGCTGATAACTGGTGATGAAAAGTGGATCATGTACGACAAGAACGTGCGACAAAGGTCGTGGTCAAAGGCCAGTCAGGCTTCACAGACTGTGGCGGAACCCGGGTTAACTCGCAACAAGGTGATGCTGTGTGTGTGGTGGGATTGGAAGGGCATTATTCATTATGAGCTATTACCACTAGGCAGGACCATCGATTCTGAACTCTACTGCGAACAACTGATGAGATTAAAGCAAGAAGTTGTGAGAAAGCGGCCGGAATTAATCAACAGAAGGGGTGAGGTTTTTCGTCATGATAACGCTAGACTTCACACATCTTTAGCCACTCAAAAAAAATTAAGAGAGTTTGGCTGGGAGGTGTTAATGCATCTGCCGTATAGTCCTAACCTTGCACCTTCAGATTTCCACCTGTTTCGGTCTCTTCAGAATTCTTTAGGCAGTGTCAGGTTAACATCACGAGAGGACTGCCAAAACCACTTGTCGCGGTATTTTGATCAGAAGTCCCAAAATTTCTATAGCAATGGGATCATCTCCCTACCTACAAGATGGCAAAAAGTTATCGAACAAAATGGTACCTACATATGTAAATAAACCGTATTAAAAAATTTTGAATTTTCTTAAAAAATGCGAAGAAACTTTTTCCCCAATCTATTATATTACATAATATATAGACATTTTGTTTTTTTTATTTACTAAATGTGTACCGCGTAGATTTCATTCACAAATCCCCACAATTATTATATCTCTAATATAGCTGAAACCAGCTTAAACATGAAATTAATTACATTGTTTTAATATTATTTCATCAGTTGACTGCAAATTTGCGAAGATGATGGGTATTCTGATTTTACACGTGACTAAAAAATTAAGTTAAAAGCAGCAATAATGAAAAATACCATTTATAACCATTCAACGATGTTAAAAATGTTACTTTGTGTTTTCAGTTCAGAAAATAGGCACAATACTTACATACACGTACAATGCGTTTGTAAGTGTATATAAGTATCGTAACCTTATATTTTTTTAGGCATTAAATAAACAACACACCTATTGATAAGTGACTACAGCAGTCGTTGCTAGTTTGCTGCCACATATTGTTCCATTCTCTCTTCTCTAAAGACTTAAAATAATTTACATGTAAGTTGGTGTCCTAAATAATAAATAGTCAATGAACTGCGAACAAGTTGGATGTAGCGCTTGCCGGCCGCTGCCGCCACCCGCTGTCTCGCGCGCGGTTGGTTACAGTTCTAACATAACTTAACCCATTTGATTAGGGTGCCCTAGCTTAGTTACTGTGACGAACTTTGAGTAATGGTCTGAAAATTAAATAGAGGTAGGTACATTTATTAGAACAAACTACTATAGCGTCTGTGAACCTCTGATCCTCTCAAAACTTTATTTTATTGCCATCTTTTGGCACAGGTCATGTGCTAAATGTATTTTAAATTCTAAATGTATTTTGCTGAAACGTTGCGTTTTAGCAAAATACATTTTAAGTTATGTTCTCATATAATTATGATTTTTGCAAAAACGTTCCAAGCTGGTTTTTACAAAATATAATAGCTTATAAATACAAATATATGAAAACCAAGCCCATAATAAAATCGTTTTTATAAATTTTTTCATCACTTTAAAATGACACAGCAATATCTGTTAACATAAAAAAGAAAACAAACTGAATACTAAACTGTCCGTATCTCAATTTGAACGTGCTGTGGGTTTGGAACGTTTTTGCATAACCACGTTCAAATGATAAACTAGGACCATCGAAGTAAAATAAATAAACAGTTAATTACTAATAACAATAACAAAAACATGGTCAGCAAGGCGACCAGTCACCACAAACAGCACCCGTTCACGAGCATAACGCAAAGATCAGCCATTACACCCTTCGCCATATTTGAGGGATGGAGACAACCCGACCCCCGGCGCTACCGCAAGCAGTGACATCTAAGAGAGCATGATAAACTTGCTGCCGGTTACCCTAGTAAGAATAATATAATCAATTATCGATGTTCCTAGCTAACCACATAGTGTTATACAACTAAACAGAAAAAAAAACATTGTAATATGTGAATTATGTCAATAATAAATGCAAATAAAATATCGAAAACACAATATCTTGCTCGCTTTTTCATCATTCGGATCAATTTCCTGGTCTGAATTGCGTTGAAGGAGGCATAGGAAGACCTCAGATAGATTTTTTTTCTATTTTTGTCATAACGCCAAAGGATCTGAAACACCACAGGACACCAACATCACTGCGAACAAACGACGCAAGCGTTTGGGACTATCGCTGACACAGGCCTTTTCGAGAGTATTATTCCAGTGTTGGTTTCTTTAGGTCCTCACCGAACATGGCAGCTTCGGGAGGTTCCTGTATCAGATAAGGTGGGAAGAAACGCCCGGGTGTCACCACTTTGTGGATCGCCCGGAGGACACGGTGGAGCATACGGTGGAGGTCTGCCCGGCTTGGGCAGAGCACCGCCGTGTTTTCGTGGAGGCGATCGGCGGCAGAGATCTCTCGCATCCGGCCCTGGTTCAGGCCATGGTACGGAGCGAGAGGCCATGGGCAGCCGTCACCTTCTTCAGCGAAGCAGTAATGCTCGCGTAGGAGGAGGCGGGACGGTTGAAGCAAAGGCAAATTTGGCGCCCTCTCGCCCCTAGCCACCGCAGGAGACGCCCAGAGCGTCGGGAATCCCGGGTGGATTTCCAACCACCGTAGGCGCGGGCTTACGGACAGTGAGCAATGGGTAGCTCACCGCCCGGTAAGGACCAGGCCCGGGTCGACGGCGCGTTGTATTCCACGCGCGCCTCAAAGAGATGTCGCCAGCACAAGTGTAGGGCTCCACTAGGGTCGATGCCTGCCGGGGTCGCGTGGCAGTCCAAAAGGGTTACCGAGGCCCCTGGTAACACAGGCAACGGAAGGAATACGGGTGGGTTTTAGTCAGTAAGAGTCTGACACACCCTCCCGCTCCGCCTAGAGCGGGAGAAGTTATTTGATGACTTCCCACCCAAAAAAAAAAGTGTTGGTCTCCTTCAAGCAGCTGGAGTGCCCTGCAAGCCGCTTAAAATGTTGCGGGCTCTTCGTCATTGACTGTTTTCAAAAAGATGAACGAAGTGGGCCCTCAAACAGTATGCAACAATATGCGCACGTATTCGCCATTGTTGGGGTGAATGGTGTACACTTGCCCTAAAACAGCATTTCTAAAAACTCCTGGAAATCCCTCCACCGGCTGACTGCGTCCTTGACGATTTAAAATACCTCCTTGGTTATCAATTGCGTACCTAAAAAGCAGTTTCTGGTTGCAGAAAAATCTGTAAGTCCGTGTTATCCTAGCCAAGTCAGCTTTTTTAGAGTAAATCCAGGTAGGATGAACAAAAACACAAAGCATAATCGTAATTATCTTTGTCCTTAACAAGTCAAATCATTTTTTTAAACTTATATAAATCCGTCACTTACAAATATATGTACCACCAAATCACATAGCGAAATCGAAATTATCCGTATTTATAGCAAGTTTCAGAAGGTATTTATTAAAGTTTATTAGTCAGATATTCGTAGTGCCATTCGCAACTTTTGCCAAGGTTTTTTGCTAAAATTCATAACCAAATCGTTGTAACGAAACCATAGCAAGATATAATTCATCGTTCGTGACGTATTTATGTCTTCAACGCTAAAAATTATGTATTTATTTATTTAATACTTTCAGCACACAAATGTACAGAAGCGGACTTAATGCCGTAGGCATTTTCTACCAGTCAACTTTATTATTTTAATTATTATTTTCTAAGTAACTTTTAATCGTATAAAAGTAAATTCCAAAAATGACCATAAATTATTTTACAACATCCGATTTTAATGAAACATGAACAATGAATCCTATATTTTGCTCCAAGTTATCTCTGACTACCTGTGAAAACTACATGAAAATCCGTTCTGTAGTTCCGGAGTTGTGCGCGCACAAATAAACAAATAGTCATACAGAAAATAATTTAAAAATCGCTGGTTTAAATTCTATTACCCTTCTTCAGTTATCCTCTTTCTATTTTTATTACTTTTCTTCAATGTACAGACACATCGGATTCTACTGATTGTACTGATATTGTTATTAATTTATATCGGTCGGTCATCGGATTCTACTGATATTGTTATTAATTTATAAAAGAGTTAGCAGAAAGACACAAAAAATATCGCAGATTCATCATCTGCCTGCCTTTTCCCAACTATGTTGGGGTCGGCTTCCAGTCTTACCGGATACAGCTGAATAGCAGTATTTTACATGGAGCGACTGCCTATCTGACCTCCACAACCCAGTTACTAGGTAACACGATACCCCTTGGTAAGACTGGTTGTCCGACTTTCGAGCTTCTGACGACCCGTAACGACTGTCAAAGATCTACAAATGACAGCCGGGACCAACGGCTTAACGTGCTTTCCGAGGCATGGAGGGGTCTTGGTATGTAAAGATGGCCACCCATCCACGGACCAACCGCGGCAAGCGTAGCTTAACATGATCGATCGACCCATGCGGCTGTTCTTACTTAGCTACAAGCTCCTCACAGGCCACAAAAAATAGCCACAAAAAATATCGCAGATTAAAAACAAAAAAACATCATTACAACCCAATATCACCGTAACCAATCAGCAATTAATCTTAATTTTCCTTATCTATCTGTATAATATAATGCTGTATAGATAAATATTCGGAGCTATAAATCTCGGCAGCCATACGTTAGCACATCTCAATCGTATATCTCAGGTACAATTAAATTTCAATGCGCTGGAGGCTGAATGCTCAACGCATGTTAAGGTAGTGTTGCTAGGGTTGAGAAACTTGAGAAAGTAAAATATTGCGTACAACCTGAATGAGTTTAAGTTAGGAAGAGTTTGGATGGAAGTTAAAGAACTGGTTAATGGTCTATTGTGAAGTTTATATACATACATAACATAATCAGCCTATAATGTGCCCACTGCTGGGACACAGGCCTCCTCTCTGTGAGAGGTAGTGGGCCGTAATCCACCACACGGGCCCAGTGTGGGTTGGTAAAGAAGAAAATATAATTATGTTAATATACTTATTATTTAGTTCATATATTTTTTTTTTATATTCAATTGTGATAGGACAGGATGATGACTAGATAAACAGATAAAATATACTTTTCATTCACAAATTAAGTTCGAGTCCTTTTGCCAAACAGCACAATATTTCAGGGAGCCCGCGTGTCCGCGTGTGGTCCGCTTCCCTCGGTCGTCAGTTAATTTAATTCGCTACTTTCGTTGATTAGTCAGTTTCACGTAATGATACAAGATATGTATATCGAAGAAGAGTAGTAGTAATTTGCTATTAAAAACTACTCCTAATCTACTTGGAAGATTCTGTAATCACTCATCATGGCGTTGACGTAGGAGAGTTGTTGACGATATTCAAGCAGAGAATGTTCTCAGATGTATCCATCATTGAATGTCAAGTCGTGTATGTAATCCAATATGGTTGACATCCAATAAAGCAGCCGGTAGTACTAGCCATACCATTTATATTAAATAAAAGGGGTTGTTTCCAATATACGGGACCGCTTGTAAACATTTAAAGCCGATGTCTAGACATAAATGTTTGCACTTCGATGGAGTTGAATAAAAGCTCGCGTCCTCTCAAATGTAAATATATTTTAGGAACGTGCTGTAAACGTTGTTGGAATTCAGCCCTAACAAGTACCAGACACTTTGTAAATTGCTGAACATAGATCTCCTACATTGAGAACGTATCTTCCGAAAGAAAATAATTGTCTTCAGAAAGTGGACATAAACACTGATGATAATTTTCAGACGATAATGACTGTAGGTGGTGATGTCAGTAAGTGTAATACTGTTTCACAGAAGGCAACAAAAGAAGCACCTTCTCATTAGCTTTTCTTAAGATGAGAAGACGATACCAACTTTCTACTAAGACGAGACCATAAATCCAAAGCCCTTAATAAAACAAATAACCCCGGCACTACATTGGAACTAGCAACCCCGTTATCAGTCCACCCATATTGAGATCTAAAGGCGTAACTGAATGTAAATTTACGTGGCGGCGTGGCATAAATAATGTGTGGAGCCATTAAATATGATAATCTTGTTGCTGCATCGGCGGATGAATGGTCTTTGTTCGGCCCAGGGTGAACAGATCCCGATAGCATTGTACGGGTTGAGATTCGCTCGTAAATACTACCGTTCAATACTTTGTGTGTTTGTTTGTTAGGTGATTAGCGTGAGGATTTGGTTTTGCTGAATAAAGTTGAAATTAATTCTATGAATGTACTGTTGGGTTTTGCTTCAGCTGCTTGTGTTACTTGGTCGATAGTTTCTTAGGGTTGAGAATTGTCGCAGCTCATATAGTCATAATTTACCATGATAGTTTGGGATAATGTCGCTTCAGGTATTTTTATCTAACTGAAATTGGCATAACTGCTTTGACAGTTTTATAACTTTTGCTAACTCTACAAAGAAGGAAATCAAATAAAGACTCAAACAATTTCCTTGAGTCTGTTAAATTGGTTACTATGGTATCACGTCAATCCGTTTGAATAGGCTTATGGTTGTATATAATCGTCTGGATTTCTTTTTGTAGAAGCTTGTACATAATGTACAAGCACCGTAACTTGTAATAAGAAAATCGTATGATATTATCACAAATAGTCTTAAACTATTTGCTGAATTTCTAAAAGAGATCAATCCTAAGTAATAGAAAGAACTCAGTCAGTAATTAATTAAATTCAAAGATCAAATACCTATATTTTCAAAAGTATTCTCCAAATTGAAATCGACGTCGAGTCCCAATAGTAGCGGCTACACTATCACGTTATAATTTATCGCCAAAGGAAGACGTAAATCATACGCCGGATCACGCCCTCGTAAATCCAATAATATTATCCTGTGCCGTTTGGGGGTCGGCGATAATGTTCCCATGGTTTATGACCAGATATGGCCAATGGTGACGTGTTAATGGGAGGTTTTGATAGGACCTTATCTGGTGTGCTGATTTTTGATGGTGATGAAAGTGGTATGAGCAAAGCTAGCTGTGATAGAGTAAGTAGTGAGATCAAAGATTATGATATTTATTATGATAATTGATTGGATTCAAGGTAATCGAATAGCAAGTAAGTAGTGCCCAAGGATTTCTCTTTAGGTTATAGACAATGTATAACTTCTTGTTACACAAAAATAATCCTTCATTAAACACATTTCGGGATTTATTAGTTGTGTTCTTTCTGATGCTTTTAAGACGCTGACAACTCCTAAACCGCGGTCACTGTCAGATTGCATAGAAAAGAAAGAGAAGCGCGACGACAAAACGCTTGTAATTTATTGCAAAATATGAAGTAATTATCTATTTACTCAGAATTGAGTTGAGTAATCGAAAATAAAAAACAACCAAGTTCTGCATTCGAATAAGACGTACTTGTTATTAATTAAATACGTAATTTATGTTGATATTTAATACAGATATTTTGGATTAGAACTCAAAGTAAGAGGTTAGTTTAACGTTAGTTTGTATCGAGATTTTTTTTCAAAACGTATTTTGGTGACAACCAAGTTCTGGGAAATATGTTCAAAATTAACACATATTTTTTCCGCTACCACAAACTATACAGATTTGGCAATTTTCTTTCTTAAGAGAAGCCTATTTTGGTCAATTGGGTCTTGTCAGCGCCTTAACGTTGATATAACGAGGTTTCTACTTCTAAACGTATAGAAAATTGGTTATGTAAATAAATCTTTTGCCAACGTAAAGAATAAATAAAATTTCCTTCAGTTTTACATTAATATCTTGTTTCGAGACCCGTCGTTTCTGACTCGACAAACAGTGTATAACATTTTAAAGCTTGTAGAGACCTCAATTTATCACACAATAAGTAATAAGGAAAAAGATTAAACACGATCGAGACGAACCTAAAATATTTCAGAGCAAACGATAGCACAGACTCTTCTACCACCGTAACATAAACATCAACACAGACCAATTTAAATTTACACCTTCGTGTAGGCACTATCTGCAGACAATCCAACTATCTTCGATACGAAAAACATACGCATCTTCCTCCCATTGTTACCTCTAACCAAAGTATTACGTAGGAGGCACTACAACCCCAACACAGAAGAACACTGAAACACACAGTGTCACAAGCTCCATAGTCAAAGTTGGGACAAAGGTGAATAGTGTCATCAAAATGGAAAACAAGTCCAGGAGATAAAATGACGGTATCAAGCGGACCCATTGAGGCTTCAATAGGTATGGAAATAGGCCATCAGTGGTGCACATGCAGTATCGGTTATATGCTATTCCCTATCTGTAATAGCCACTTAAGTGCGAGCCGTGAAGATATCGTATCTGTATGTCTCTATTGCTGGAATAGGGTACATTCAGTGTATTTTATAGACGTGAGGAAGTTTTTCAATGGAGTTGTGTCAGCTTTTATTTGTTGATGGAACTTTGTGGAGCTGATAGTTTTAAGTTATGCAGACGAGAACTGCTTGGGAGGTAACCTGCTGGCGACTGCTTTTAGCGTTTTGTTTTCTTGATGGGTTACATAAAATACTTTCTTGTTTCGATGAATTGTATTACTTTTAGAATCTGTACCCTTAAATTAGCTTCTTATTTTTATGATTAGAATATTTTCTTATTAGGTATCTTTTTTGTTTTTGGATCCACTTTGATTTAAAAACTTCGAAGTCTCCACAATACGAACGATGAATATTTCAAAATTCTTCAATTACACATGGAACTACTGTGCTTCAATTGCTCACTTAAAGTAAAACGTATTGTGGCTTCATACGACTATAATTCCTTCCACAGCTCCTAACGTTAAAAAAAACCTTCTCCGACACAATCTCAGAGTCATAACTCAACCACAACATCTAGAAATAACATTAAACCACAACAAAAGACGGTCGCAGAAAACGCTAAACAATAAAAAAGATACACGCGCCAACAAAAAGGCCTTAGAAGTTGTAACATAAAGGGGAAAATTATGGCGCTTTCAGCGGCACATTTAAACGGGACATATTTCAAAAGTTTCAGCGTATTAAGCAACATTTATTTTGGCAGTGAATCGACCATTACGCAGCCGTACGACCCAGGCTGAATGTTATGAAAAACATTGCGGTTACTATGAGTTTCTCTATTGTGTCTAGGAAATAATATTATTTGGGTAGCATCATACAGAATCTTTGAAAAACTATGGACAAACCAAAGTTAGCAAATTTCCATAAGAAAGACAGAGATATACATTCACTTAAGACATTTCTCCTCTAATCATACCTATTCATCTTCTGAATCTGAATCTTAGCTAATAACTGGACACTTAATTATTTTCCAGATAAACCGATTAATTTTGGATATCGAGATCAAGATCGCTAAAACCGAAAATTTACCATGCCAGGAAAGAAGACGCAAAATTAGATATCTACATATGTTAGAAATAAACTCGAAAGTGAAAAAGAATCTAAAACCAGTGATACGCAGCATCTCAAGACATAAAACAGCTTGGCTGTCTTGTTATATCCTAGATTCATGCCTAGGCCAAATGCCAGCGTTTTATTATTTAGACTGGGCACACTGTACCAGCCAGCATTTTCTTCCAAATGATGTCTGCACTTCATCTTAAGAACATGAGAATGTATGGTTATTTTATTTGGGCATGAATTGAGGTCTTGGTAAGTATTCAATGTTAATAATGGTTATGTCAGGTTCATTTACTCTGCTTTTAGAAGAGGCCTAAGTTTAGCATTGGATCTTAGTGTTCATAAAGATAATAAATGATTTTATTTCTGTAAGTAGATTTGTATAAATACTTTTACACGTCAATCTTATTTCAAAAACTGGATGAGGTCAGCGTTTCCTATATGACTGTTATACTCTGAGAACAAAGGCCGAAACAAAGTAGGACACAGTTACTTTGAAAGTATTCATTTGTTATATTTGTTATTATGTACCGACTTTGGCAACTTGTTATAAAAGCGGATACTGTTATCCGCTTTTATAACAAGTTGCTAAAGTCGGTTACAGAATTTAGCGAAGGAAAGTTCAAAACCCACATCAAACGTGTCCTTACCGAAAACGCATATTATAAGATTAAAGACTACGTTGAAGACAAGGAAGTTTGGCAATAATTCCTTCTGCACATTAGGCTTCCCTGGTACGTCATAAACGGCATAACTATGTAAATGTATTTACATAGTTATGGCGGTTTTTTTTTTGTAATGGTTTTTTATACGTACTATTTTGACATATTTGATTTTGATATATTTTCATTATTTGACATTATATACCTACAATTTTGATATCAAACTATTTATTAGTGGCTTTTGTGGACAAGATATTAATTCAGACTTGCTTGTAATGGCAAACATGTCATTTGGTTTAAATAGGTTTTATTTTTATTGTTTTATTAAGATTTTACATAGATTCTTGTGTATTTTGTGAATGTGAGAACGTTGTAGGCTTAATATACCAGATTTGTAGACCATTTATTTTTTGTTAAGTACCTGGTACTTCTTGACGGGCCTACACTGGACAGTGTAGGTCCTTCCATACCTATTAACACTGTGAATTGAAAACATTGTAAAAGCCAATTTTTTTTAAAAAGAATAAATGTGGAGTTTCTTGCCGGCTCTTCCCCATAGGAAACGACCAATTGGAACCGTGCACCTAGCTTGTGACGTTTCATAAGTGTAGATATAGATTTATGTGAAATAAAAATATTTTGATTTTTGATTGATTTCAGTACATCTTGGTCATATTATGTGAAGACCACGTAGATTGGTGTCTGAAATGGTCTTTTGATGAGAGAACCACACATGATGAGTGGACCTGTCCAGTCAGTGAACGCATTTGTCATTACTCATGCAACTAAGCTCAGAACTTAAGGAGCTCAACGATTGGAAGAACAATACCAAAGAAATGGCTTTTTTTTAGGCTGCATAAATTACTCAAACTGCCAGACCATGCATTATAAAAATAACTGTAAAAAAAAACAATGATCCACATATTTTTCACATTCATAATAAATAAAATAATATTAAAAAGGTAAATATTCATGTCATTGGATATATAAAATTCATCAATGTTAATGTCAATGAAGTTAATGTGTGGAGTGTGCAGTTTTTGAAGACTTACATCACTTATTGATGGAATGTTCCATATAAGCCTGATAGAAATGATCTGTTTGGGGTATGAGGCTGAACAGACTTGATAGAGGCACATTCGATAAAATTATGTCTCAACCAAATGGTGATGGTGCGAAGAGTCTTTTGAGCACCCTAATTATGTAACAGACTTTCAATCACAATCTGAATGATTTTTAAGGATATTGCTAATCCATTGCTTCATTATTATGTTCGGAAAATTGCTCAACAACGTAAATATCGCAATGAATGTTTTTGAACTGTCAAAATTAATGCCGTTGCTACCGTAAGTGTGTCACGCAATTACCCCACAGGTTCATGACCCAAATATAAACCGTAGCATTAGTATATTTAGATTATGATGGGACTGTCATACACATTGCGATTATAAAAGTCCCAAATTCATTAAAAAAAAAGATGATGAACAAAAACTTTATTTAATGATTAATTTTGATGAAGATAGTTTAATTAAATGGCCCTCCACCACAACTTACTAATTGATTGTGAAATTGCTACATCTAAACACTATGACTCAGAATGCGAAACTAGTTATTATTATTTATTTATTTCTAAAACACTTTTCCTATTACGAGTTGGGTTGACTTATTTTCCTGTGTACCCTTTGCTGTTCCCTTGAGGGTACAGTGGAAAATAAATTTTAACCACTGTACCCTTGGCCGTGAAACCCAACCAAATTAAAAACACTTCTTTAGATTTGCGACTCTGGTACCTACTTTAAATTTAAAATTATTGATTACAAATACTTTTCACTTCAGTACATAATATACCTAATGCAGTACCTATTACAGGCTCATAACAACATTAACATTGAGTGTCTATGCACTTTAGATTACAGACAATATTACGACATTTTCCTATTATATACCTATTTTAGAATGATAACATGTATCAACACAAATTTGACAGTATGAAAAGCGGTAAAAAAGGATTTGGGACTAAGAGGTGGAAAAAGATATTGTAAATGATGACCTTTATAGGAAATATTCAATTGCAACTAATAAACGGCGGAATAACATTAGGACATATGCGAGATAAATTACGTTAAATATAACATCTAATGTGCACAGGCACTTAATGTTAATGTTGTTATTAGCTTGTAATAGGTACTTATTTACTGTATTAGGTATATTATGTACTGAAGTGTATTTGTAAATAATCAATTTAAATTTAAAGTAGGTACCAGGGTCACATAAATCTAAGGAAGTGTTTTTAATTTGGTTGGGTTTCACGGCCTAGGGTACAGCAGGTAAAATTTATTTTCCACTGTACCCTCAAGGGAACAGCCAAGGGTACACAGGAAAATAAGTCCTGACCCCACAAGTCTTAGCTGTGAAATACTAACAAAACCAATGTTATGACGAAACACATCTATAAGAAGAGTTTTTTTTTTGCATTGGGGGTTGAATTGAACCTCCGTTAATCAAGAAAGACACGACACCAAACGAAAAACATTTTCCCTCAAATAAAACCTCAACAGAAACGTCTTCCTACCTCACCGTCATAGCAATGTCGCTCAAAGTAGAAACATTGCAGTGATAACATTCCAAGTGTGCTTGTGTTTCTCCTGAGGATAAAGTAATGTGATTCTTTCAGTCGGTTCTTGCAATTTCATTTTATATAACTTATTTGAACGTAGGTACCGCAGTCAGTTATGGTTTGCTTTGTGTTTCTACCAATATTTTAAATGAATCATCTAGAGTAACTTTTATTATCTTTGGAGGCTGAAGGGAATAACAAATTGGCTGTCACGGGGACTGCCGATAGAAGTTAAAACTTTAAACTTTGAAATAATAATAATAAGTATATGTTCCAAAGTTTTAAGTTTTTGAGTATACACGTACGCAGGCCGCTACGCATCGCCAGTTTGGTGCAACACGTCACATTAGCATTTCGGTGACGCGCCCATAAGTTTTTCCCCTACTAAAAATCACTCAACGCGCTTTTTTTTTTTTTTTGGATGGGAAATCATCAAATAACTCCTCCCACTCTGGGTGGAGCGGGAGTTTATGTCAGACTCTTACTGACTAAAACCCACCCGTATTTCTTCCGTTGCCTGTGTTGCGGGGGCCTCAGTGACCCATTAGTACCTTCCCGCGACCACGGCAGGCATCGGCCCTAGTGGACCCCTACATTGTGCTGACGACATCTCTTTGAGGCGCGCGTGGAATACGACGCGCCGTCGACCCGTGCCTGGTCCTTACCGGACGGTGAGCTACCCATTGCTCACCGTCTGCAAGCCCACGCCTACGGTGGCCGGAAATCCGCCCAGGATTCCCGACGCCCAGGGCGTCTCCTGCGGCGGCTAGGGGCGAGAGGGCGCGAAATTTGCCTTTCCCTCAACCGTCCCGCCTCCTCCTCCGCGAGCATTACTGCTTCGCAGAAGGAGGTGACGGCTGCCCATGCCCTCTCGCTCCGTACCATGGCTTGAACCAGGGCCGGACGCGAGAGATTTCTGCCGCCAATCGCCTCCACGAGGACACGGCGGTGTACTGCCCAAGCCGGGCAGACCTCCACCGTATGCTCCACCGTGTCCTCCTGGCGATCCACACACTCAACGCGCTTAAAGAAGTTTTCAATCAAAAATATATATAACGGTTTCAGTTCATAACACGAATTCTAATATACCTCTCTACTATTGGTACTTTACTCTAGGAAATTAGTTACTTACTTCTAAATCCATCTTTCTGTAATTTGAACAAGTTGTGTAATTTTAAAGTAGCACAGTAATGAATTGCCAGTTAACCATTGAAAATCATCAAATCAATTCAAAACAAGGAGGCGCGAATACATCGCACAATACTATTAAATTCTTTACGACAACAAACAGAATCTAGCCATCAATAAAACCACATCAAACTAAAAGAATAAATACCAATATTTTCAAACAAACACCGTTGAACCTATTCAGTACATTCCTTTAAACTCTACCTCCTACCGTTACAAACAATGCTGAACGGTATACATTGAGCCGTGTGAAAGGTGACGAAACTATTGTAGTCGGTTTGGGGCGGTAGTGTATAATTTGTCGGGGAAGGCGGGATGACACGCCCCGTTGTCACTCCAGGCGGGCTGTTAAGGGAAATGCTGAGTTCCGTGATTGAGGGCATTCCTGGTAATGTGAAATTCTTGTCAAAGCTGAGGAAATAACAGCTGTTTTCATAGAAAAAGAGTTGCTTTAAGTTCTCGACAAGCTTGTCTCCTACTTCATCGTGTACTAAAATTAGATAACCTTTAAATCAACATGCTCTTTGGACTGTTTTGAGTTCGGATATAATATGGGACTTCAAGTTCGCGCATCATCGTCATCAACTCATAAAAACTTATGGTTCTGTCTCCAGTGACGGTTACGTTATGAATTGCTTCTGCAGAAATATCTATGGCTTCAGGTTTTCTGTGTATTCTGATATATTTGAAAAAGAGCTATTCCCTACGAAGTGACCAAAACGCTTAGCAAAGGTAGATTATTATTATGAGTCCCTCTATAGCCCTCCCTCTATATCTTAACCTAACATATAATAAAGATAAAATACATCAACCATTTTTCAGATCAACTAAAGAACATACATCTTTTATGGGGTACCTGTGTTATATGTTACAACAAAATACCTTGTGATATATTGCAATTAAATTAAAGAAATTTAAAACTCATATTAAAAGTACACTTTTTAAACAAGCATATTACAAATTATATGATTATATCTAAGATAAGAAAGCTTGGTAACATGCTGGTCCAGCTCCATAGGATAATCTAGAGTCTAGACGAAATCAAACTGGTTGCTATTTTAATTGTATAATTTATTATTTGATAAAAATAATAAATCATGATTACTTTAACTCACACACTGACTGAGGAAAATGTGTAGATTATTTTACAATATTTGTAGATATGTGAGCACCATGTATCTATTACATAATTAATTTATGTGTCATTGCTTCATTTTTAATTATTTTTACCTGTTGCGGTATAGTCATTTTATTCTAGGTGCATCGTCTTCATATATAATTATATAATTAATGTACCTATACAAAATATTATAAAGTATTTTTAAAAAGTAACGGTGGAGTTTCTTTCCCATTCTTCTCCATACGAAACTACCTTTTGGAAGGGGCGACAAGAATCAATTCTATTTTTTTTGTAAATATTGACGTTCAAAAGTGCCTTTTATGTGCCTATTTGAAGTAAATAATTTGACTTTGAACACCCTGAATAGTTTTAAATATATTATTTTCTAATAGGTTTAAAGGTACGTAGGTAGGATAGGTAAAGGTAAGGTTGTATTACAACTTTACTGAAACATAATGACATTCATGTATCTTACTGTGTATGGTTTCAATCACATGTTTATTATTTCTTGATTATATTTGTATTTCTTTTGTGTCGTCAAAGTAAATAAATTCAAACAAATACTTGATCATACAATTCTCTTTAAATAATTTTCACTAGTGCCGTGCTGCCCCGCCCATCACTAACGAGCCCCTCGTCACAACGACACTCCAGCATTTCACAATTCACTAATAGCAGCAAACAAGCGTTATGTACTTATTTATTTATGCATGTAAATAGAGAATTCTTTTGTTATGACTGGCAGGATAAATATGATGATTATTTACAATAATCTACCCGATAGTCACGTCTTCTTACGGGATTGTAACATTTGTAAGTGGAAAGACAACTGTGCTTAGTAATAGTCGTCTATGTCGTATAACCAAAAATTCAAAAACATGAAATCCACTCACCCGCACCGGGCCTGCATGGACATTTTACAGTTTGTGGAGTGGTCATTTTATATTTTATGCATTGGTAATTTTACAGTTTGCGCAGTGGTCATTTTACAGTTTGTACAGTGGTAATTTTACAGTTTGTGCAGTGGTCATTTTATGTTTTATGCATTGGTAATTTTACAGTTTGCGCAGTGGTAATTTTACAGTTTGCGCAGTGGTCATTTTTCAGTTTGTGCAGTGGTTATTTTATATTTTATGCATTGGTAATTTTACAGTTTGCGCAGTGGTCATTTTACAGTTTATGCAGTGGTAATTTTACAGTTTGCGCAATGGTAATTTTACAGTTTGTGCAGTGGTAATTTGTTGTACATTGTGTAAAGTCATTGTCTACTGCTACGCTGTCGATTAAAGTTCTTGTAATGGGAAAGCATCACTTTATATTAGCTAGACTGATGTAATATCAGTATGTATGATGGCAATGACAGTTCATTGCATCACACAGTGCCGATTACTTAAGCACCATTTGTGTTATAGTTGCAAGCCTAGCCAAACTAGCCCCCGGCATGGGAGATATCATTGTTCACAAGTGTGTGAGCAAACACAGGTGCACTCTCTCTTCGCTCACTCTCATAGTCCGATGGGACGGCAATTCGACGCGACCGGAGAGAGATACGGCGCAGGGCCAACGGCTTTGTGCTTTGTGCTTTTTGAGGCACTGGGGCATCACACCGCCAACTTACAAACTCCAGTCTGTTACTATGAAATGCCTAATGGTAAAACCCAATAACAATTTGCCCGACCCAGGAATCGATTCCAGGACCCCACGTTCGGCAGTCGTGCTTACGACCACGAGACTTAGGGGGCAGTCAACATACACAAACATAATACCAATTAAAAAGCATACCCTTACAATTTTTTTTTTTATATTTCAGGTCACTTCAGTGCCATTTAATTATGGCCCAATTTACATAAGGACCACGTGACGTAAGTAGACCACGCCCTCTACTAACTACGGGAGCACTCAACATTATTTCAAGTCACCACTCAGGACTCATCAGTACCAGCTTATTGTTACTTGATAAGTGTTTGAATTGAACCTTATGTAGCATACAATAAAGGTGATGTAAAATGAATAAGTTGACTTGGTTGAGAATATGGCGCCTGTTCTTAAGAGTAGCCGTAATTAAAGATTAAGAGGATACTTGCGCATAGAGTCAAGAAAAATAACACGTTTTGTTTAGTTATGAGATGAAACATAATGAATTATATTATATGTAGCTAACCATTCCTTTAAAGCAAGACGTTCATACAATATTTTAAAGTAACTTGGACATAACATAATTAGAAATTGTCACATATTGAAAAATCATACACGGCACTGAATGCACGTGCCTCTCTGCAGGAGGTAAAGCCTCTGTTCTGCATTTAAAGGCTGTCCCATTATGATAATAAATGTTGTTATGACTATTTTTTCCTGCAGCTGAATGAGTGTTGCAGAAGATTGAGTTACATGCATGGCTTGTTTTAAGTTATTAATTAAAAGTGTTCCATTAAACCATGTCCTATCTATCAAAATCACACTCTACCTCCCACACAAATCACCATCTCGGATGGGCGGAGATTCAAAGCATCCTTGAGTCCCCAACGCGACAATTTCGACGCCTATTTGTCAAATTAACAGAGTCGAGGGGAGAGTATACCATCTTAATCACGTACGAAGATTTTAATAAACGGCTCGGCATGTAAATTATGTATGTACTCCTAAGTACTTTGATTTTCAAGGGAAAGAAGGTAAAGGAGAGGCGGAGGTTGGTGAGTAAATTAATTTAATTAAGATGGGCTTTGGATGTTTGAAATGAGCTTTTGGGTATTTCAAGACGTTTTGATTGAGTCTTTAAAATTCGTATTGCATGCTTGAGGAGTTTATTAGACACCGTTTAGGTAAGAAGGAGATATACTACCCACGAACTCGGTGAAACTGGCAGGTGGTATAATACGGCAATACTTCGCAATTATAATTAGGTATATTGTATTCTATTCTAATGTATGTTCGTGATTGTATACCGTTTCCTAAACACAAAACGTTGTTTAAAAGTCTCATAGGCACCCTTGTAATTTCATCAGCTGTACCAACTCACTATGAAGTTTATAATCAGGGATCTAGGTAGTAATACTTTGCGCATAAGTAGCTAACTACTCATATGGGTATACTACCGGGACATATTCTTTCACAAGGAGCCTTACTGCTAAATCTACAAGACAATATTCCAGTTTCACGTAGTAACCTGAGCTACTGCCTACCCCTGTACAAGCATATCATTGCGACGTTAATGGCTTTGTGGCCGGCAGCGCGTGCGCCGATAATCTACGGCACGGTAAATCACCGCGTGACCCGCACTATCGCACATCGGTGTACAGGGTTGCCACCGTATGTGATGGTGATAGCAAACGGTGTGTTATCAGTATCACCATTAGTTAGGTAAATCGAGGCTGTCTAAATGTTTAGGAATTAATAGCCACACTTGTTCAACCCTGCTCTCAAAACGGTGAAGGGAAAAAGCGTTAGGAAACCAGCATGTCTTAGAATAAAAAATTCGAACACATGTGACATCTACCTATCCGCACTGGGGCGGCGTAGGAAATTACAGCCCGTTCGATGAGAGGAGGCATGTGTCCCAGCAGTGGGAACACTATGAACTGTTCAGTGTTCAGTGTATATAAATGTCCCATTTTCGACTGCAGGTAATGTTTACGCACAAACAATAATCGCAGTTTCGTTACTTGAAGAATTTTTATCAAGTGAAGATGGAAAAATCGTAATAAAAAACGTTGTCAAGTTAACTTTAAAGGGTTTAAATGGTGCAAAATAATAAGCTGACAATATTACCATGATGCGTTAGTGACATTATACTTCATACCCGTCTAAGCAGCCCGTAGATACTCCTGTAATATATATTTATACATAAATCGTACATTTACACATAAAATCCACTTATGACATAAACAAACTTTTTATCAACCAGCCAACCCTACACGCCTGCGGGTCGTGAGCTTTATTGAATTTAGCATATTTCGCTCATATCGAGACATCGAGCTCGCATTGTCCCAACACTACCGTATGTGTATAATATGTTGCTGTACATACTCGAAACCAGAGTTATAGTTTTGGGCATCACCGTGAGTTTCAGACATTTATTTAATTTTAAGATTCCTTAGCAAAAAGATATTATTATAATATTTCAGTATCATGATGAAGCTGGACCCGCGTGGTGGATTACGGCCCACTCCGTCTCACTGAGAGGAGGCCTGTGTCCCAGCAGTGGGAACATTATACTCTGATTATGTGCGTGATATATGATGATGAAGGGTTCAAATATCTACATACCAATACATAGGATGCCATGTCAAATTTTTGATTAAGTCTTCTAAGGTTTGTTTTGTTTAAAAACTATATTATTATAAATGTCGATTCCCGGGTCGGGCAAAGTGTTATTGGGTTTTTCTATCTGGAATTTCTCAGTAGCAGCCCGGAGTCTGGATTTGTGCCCGGTTGATGGCAAAAGGCTCGCCCCCTATTACATGGGACTTAAAAACATAACTGGCGAAATGTGGGTGTACTACAGGTACACCTCTGCCCAACTCTTTGGGGAAACAAGGTGTGATGTTGTGTTTGTTATGTGTGTGTTTATAAATGTTTACAGTATTTTGTAAAGACATGACTCATGTTTTAGATGGCCGGTTTCTATAAGTACAGTGTTTTGTTACAGCACTCCCCAAAGATCGTGAGTTCGAGACATCCTATAGGAGCATGTCTCGAACTCATGTTCTTTGGGGATTTTTAATCCGTGTTTTATCTACTTAAACAATTGATTTCATCCAGTTCACATGTTTTGCATGTTCTCTGGTAAACCGGTATCTGCAACCCTGAACCTCTCATATGCGTACAATAAAACTACTGTGCAGTTTAGCTGTCGGCAGGATATAAGGAATCACAAAAGAAGGTCGACCAACGGTCGCAGATATATGTGTGTACCGCCCAATTGGATCTTCCGCGTAGCTATCTTCGCTACCGGTCTCGGTCCTAAGGTAGCAAATAGAATGGTATGAGTCTTGTGTCTAAACATAACACGTTATTTGCAGACCACTTCGTATCGATGAAAGAAATCAAATTCACGTAAAGAAGCAAAATCATGTTCACTACACTTTGGCTCTCTTGAATTTAAAGTTTACCTAAAAACTTTGAGGAAATTGCACGACAGAATTCGTGTCGTTTCGTCCAAAAGTTTTGCACATTCACAGCGACATGCACAAATGTATACTGTGTGTGCCTGCAATTGTGCGTGATTTAGTGCGGTAACGAACGGCTGAGCAAACTGCGTCGGCTGTGCGAATAGTTTGGTTACTACCATTAGGTTAGAAGTTAAGTCATGATGTTTGTTTATGCTCCCGTGGGGTAGGCAGGGCGGTCGTGAGTGAGGTGAGGTGAGATGAAGAGATGTCAGCACAAGTGTAGGGGTCCACTAGGGCCGATGCCTGCCGGGGTCGCGGGAAGGTACTAAAGGGTTACCGAGGCCCCTGGCAACACAGGCAACGGAAAGAATACGAGTGGGTTTTAGTCAGTAAGAGTCTGACACACCCTCCCGCTCCGCCCAGAGCGGGAGATGTTACTTGATGATTTCCCACCCAAAAAAAAAAAAAGGGCGGTCGCGAATGAGGTGATAAAGGGAGACGAAAATATATGTGAGGAAAATTCCGATTACCAAACGCAACACCTGGGTTGAAGACAAGGAAGTAATTGAGAAAGTTAAGAATTGAATCCTGAAAATAAAGCATCCACATGAATCCTAAAGTTTACTTAGAAAAATACCAAAGGATACCGAAAGAACCTTTTCCATATTTGTGTCACTAACTACCCGTGTCATGTGTGATGTTTAGTAGGATATAAGCGGGACCATCAATCCCAACTGTTAAAATAAATATGTATATCATTCAATCAAAAGCAATTCAGTCAACTCGACAATATGACATATCGCGATCAAAGGTACTCTTCAATATAACATATCCGGAAATGCGTTGTCACTTTATGTACCTTTACTCATTTACGACAGCAACTTGATGTACGACAACACAAAGGTATTTGACATCATTATCAAACACAGAATGCAGTATGTCGTTCCGAAATCACCGGCCGAACCAACAGTGATTTGTAACAGTGATTTACAACAGTGATTTAGAGCTCTGCCAGACAATATGAGACCGCTACGCAAACATATTATTAGTAATTTATGTGTAATGGCGTCAGTGACATGATTTCAGGTGTTGAATTGATGATTATTGCATGGTTGATGATTTCATTTTGGCTCGCGTGACCTGTGTGAATGGAATTGTTTAATGCACTAGTGAGCATATCAGTTGTGTGTGCCTGTTCATCAGTAGGGATTTTTTTTTTAGGGCGGGAAATCATGTAATAACTTCTCCCGCTCTGGGCGGAGCAGGAGAGTGTGTCAGACTCTTACTGACTAAAACCCACCCACGTTCCTTCCGTTGCCTGTGTTGCCTCGGTAACCCTTTCGAACTTTCCCGCGACCCCGGCAGGCAACGGCCCTAGCGGACCTCTACACTTGTGCTGACGACATCTCTTTGAGGCGCGTGTAAAACACAACGCGCCGTCGACCCGGACCTGGTCCGTGAGCTACCCATTGCTCACCGTCCGCAAGCCCGCATATCTGCCACCGATCGCCTCCATGAAGACACTGCGGTGCTCTGTCCAAGCCGGGCAGACCTCCACCGTATGCTCCACCGTGTCCTCCGGGCGATCCACACAGTAGTGACACCCGGACGTTTCCTCCCGCCTTATCTGACACAGGAACCTCCTGAAGCTGCCGTGTCCCGTTAGGACCTGCGTCAGGCGGAAGGCGAGGACGCCGTGGCACCTATCTAGCCACTCCTTAAAGAGGGGACATATGGCCACAATGGTGGCGTGTCAGTAGGGCTAGTACGAAAACAAATGATACCGTAAAACGGGGTGAACAGGGATGCAGGGGTCAATCGGGACGAAATTTTAAAATGGATTTTAACGTTCAAGTAATACAGTTTGTTGCTGCTGCAACTAACGACTAACTTTCCTTGTTGGCAGCAAACTGTATTATTTCAACGTTAACATCCATTTTAAAATTTCGTCAAAGATTAATAAGATTTGTAGTGATTTTAAATACTAAATAAAAAATTGATTCGTATGTGATTTGCTTCAAATGATTTTTGTATCAGGGTAGTCATGAAGTTTAAAAGTATCTAATTTGACATTTACCGTAAAAGTACTGTATTTTTAACAGAACCGAATGGAAGATATGATATATTTGGTGTAAGTTAGTTCTCTTCGAGCCTCAGGATCTGTAGGTTGTCTTCAAGAAGTCTAAAGTCTTAGTACTTAAATAGTTCGATAAATATTGCTATATACCAAATTCGTATGTGTGCAAGAATATAAATACAGAAATATTCGTACTACAAGGTTTTTCATTTCAGAAAGGTTTCACATGATTTCATTTAACCAACCAGCAATATACATATTTAGTTAAACATTCCAAGTTAAAATAATGAACACCACCTTGCAGAAGAACTAAATCATACCCTAACAGAACTAAAATCGAAATTAAATTTCCATCTTCCGTCGTATCTAGAGGCAGTAGGCAATGTGGGCAGGGTGCTCTCACGACCCAATATTTACGAGTTCGGCCCGATACTGAACATTATTTATGTCTCTGTTTCCCCATTTTTGTAACAATATTTATTGTGCTCGAATATATCAAATGTGGAATCTTTAACGGTGGCTTCTGTTTGGTAAAGGCTTTCAGATATTTTTTGTAGGGAATTTTAGGAGCTACGTGAGGCTGATTGTTATAGGTTTATGCGATATGATTTTCATTGGTGTTTGAACAGGCTACTTTCACTTTCTTGTATTGGTATATTGCGTTATTATAAGTCTTTGACAAAATAATATCTGATATTGGTTCCGATTCCCTTGTTCACAAACAAAACTAAACTTAAGTTCAGTGCATCTTTTTCTTTCTATTTCATTAAGAAAAGGACAGAAGATAAATTTTAGTTTAGTCCTGTCAAATTAATCAGCGCCTGTCACTACTCCATACAAGTTTAGACGTGATTAAAAACTTGCCTACTAAAATTACGTCAATTTACGTCAAGCGTTGATTAATTTGACAGGACTAAACTAAAATTTATCTTCTGTCCTTTTCTTAACGAAATAGAAAGAAAAAGATGCACTGAACTTAAATTTAGTTTAGTTTGTAAACAAGGGAATCGGCACCAATGTCGCACCTAGTTACACCTGTTATGTTCAGCTTAAAACAGAGAAGGTGTACAAATCTAGACTGATATTAACTTCGACCAATGGGCAGGCTACTTTGATGTGTTGAAGAATACTTCAACATATCGGATCAGACACAAAGAGGTGCGTCGAATGTCAAACGATATGTTAACATGTGAACGAAACATTTGTATAATTTTGTAAAAAGGGGCACAACGAGAGTGATCGTTGAATAATCTTTCAGTGGAATAATAATCATTGATTTCCTCAGCAAGATCATCTTCATTCATATGAACTTTTCAACCTCGGTATTATTCCTCTCAGGACTTTTTTCGCATGTATAGCTATGTCAATGAACTGCACATCAGCACTAAGTTTTTCATGTTTAACTAGTGCTGCGTTGTTGATTAATGTATCATTATTTTGGTAAGTTTTTCATGAGTTTATTCGTGTGCTTTTATTATTATTTTCGATGATGAATGAAAGATTAGAAACCATCAGATATCCGATATCTGATGGTTACTTCTCTTTCATTGTATCCTTATCATTGACTATGCTATCTCCATGTAAGGAACATGAAAATTGCACAGACAACGATAAGGATATGGTAGTTACCTACTTATCATAATTATGGTTGTTACTTTCATTTTTTTCTTAAATTGCTTATATGATTTTCCTCACAACCAAGCTTAGATCCTAAATCATAATTTACATAAATGTTATAAATTTAATCATTAAAAAACCCTCTCGTTGTACCACGCGACTGCTTATTCGCTGTCGAGCCGCAACGCCTCTTTCATGTTCAGAATCAGATACGCGCCGATTTATAGTATCCCGCCTTAATTGTGGCCCGATCAGCCGGCCGCATCAATTCAATTTGTTATTATGAACACTTAATATGAACACGGATATTTTGTGAAAATGAATATTGGTGGATTTGGCGTGATTTTTTGTGTTACCCTGATTATTAACTAAGTAGGTAGGTTACTAGGTGGATAGGTTTGGGTTTTAAATAGATAAAGTTTTTGCGCCACTTTTACCTTAAGTGTTAGCTGGCCATTTCATATCTACTGCACTTCTAAGATATTTTTGCATTTCTTATTCCACCGCTTTTTACTTAGTATAAAAATCGCGTTTTAGCTCGACTTCACCACAAGATCTGCCTCCTGAATAATGGAATCATGTTACTGATATCAGCTCACTGAAGTCCTCCTCTGGATATATAGAGACGGATAACCCAAATAGAGAGAGTAATTCCACTATCTAATACGGAACAAAACGGAAGGTTACTAACTACACTTTACATTTACCACGTTTAAAATATTTCCTTTAAAAGCCCAAAGAGCCCAAGAAACCTGAAAGCGTGTGGACTAACATTTTTATAGAGCAATAAAGCAGGTAGAGCGCCATTCGCAGACCACCTATCGCAGAGCTATCGCAACAAATTGCGCGTGATGTATCGCTCGCTATTATTGCGTGGAGCATTATTCTAAGAATACGGGGACAGTCCTGGTTTTAAACGTAGAAAGGTGAATTTGTGTCGTAAATAATTATTTCGTCATTGACTTGGTTATCGATATCGTTGTTATTGTTAAAAACGTGAAATGAGAATTATATTGATAATGTAAGATCAGGGAAATAATTTGTAAGTATATCCAATTGATACACTACGTCAATTTACCGTGTTGTAGCCACGTGTGCATCCAACCATCAAAGACACCGTTTTGATCTGAATAATATATTCTGATCACAACTATCTCTTTGATCTTGCCGGGGTCGCGGGAAGGTACTTATGGGTCACCGAGTCCCCTGGCAACACAGGCAACAGGAAGGAATACGGGTGGCTTTTAGTCAGTAAGTAAGAGTCTGACACACCCTCCCGCTCCGCCCAGAGCGGGAGAAGTTATTTGATGATATCCCATCCAAAAAAAAAAATCTCTTTGACGAAATGGCTATACAACGGTAAATTGACGTTAGTGTCCCCTACGGGTCGGTTAAGTTGGGAGTCAATTTAGTAAACAATTAATTTGCTCGACTTTACAAAGCACGTTAAACAGTAAACAAAACAAACAAGAACTTATCTAAAATCAAGAAGTTTTCTACAACGTAGAACTATGTTGCAACAAATGCTAATTTATTTAGCAGGACAAACCCCAATTCCTCTTTCAGGCGATTCATAATATAATCGTACCAAAAACCACATAACCCACGCTCCCAACCACGTTACACAAAAACCGGAACGTATCCCACTTTGCACAAAAACAAACAGTCCCTACGACCATTACGTCGGCCGGCCGCTCGCTCGCCACCAGCTAGATTTTATCGCTCCTTCGAACCATTAAAACGGCCATAATGAAGTTTCCCTACGGATAATGCACTGGAGCATTACGCCATGATTTACAAGGCCAGCAATAAAAAGAATTTAAGGGATGACCCGGGATAGTAAAAATAGCGGACTTGGGGCGAATCGACATCATAAATATGAGGAATGAGCGCTAGTGTGTTTTATGTTGGCAATTTTATTATATCATATTACATGTATTGTGGAGTGGAAGAGGCTTTTATTGCGTATTTGGTGAGGTGGTCGGAAGTAAATTTTTCCACATAATACACATTACATTTGGAGAAGATTAATGGCTCGAATTCCTTAACTATTGAATAAAAAATAGCCAAAGAAGCACTGCGTCATCCTCAGTAGTAAAAAATAAAAAACACCTTTTACATACATATATAAAAAAAGAAAATGGGTAAGGTTAGGATTCATTAGTTCCTTCTACAAAGCCACCAGCACGGATAGTCATATGAAAATCCTTGAGAGTCTACTTTAAACCATAACTTAAATATTCTCAAAATTGTAATTTATTTCAATCAAAAGCTTGAACCAGGACCCCCGTGTTTAAAACCTCATTCCCTTCACAGTTTCCTGCCAACAAAATTCATAATCATCAGAAAATCATTATGTTTTAAAAGGGAACTTATTCCGCATAAAAAGATTGTCTAAAACCATTGAATACAATTCAATCTTAATAACAATGGGTCCAAATACTTAATACGGCTATTGAACGAAACCAAATTTTGTATCAATTTCAAATTATGCCGGGATTATTTTTGACCTCCTGGTGAGAGAGACCCCTTTCTGTTGAACCCTGAAAGTGTTGCATAGATAACGTAATTGAGGGAAGATGTGACACTCTTTGCAGTGACTTTACTGACTATTATGAGCTTTATTGCCTCCTTATACAGTCGATTGGCTCACTGCTGAGCGTCGTTATGCGCCCGAATATTTTTTGACGATCTCCATCCATTAATATTTTATATTCAAGCAACTAAAAATATAATCAGTATAAATAAGTTTACCCATCTAAACCAGTTTTGTTCAACATGATATGAGTTTTGTTTATACGCAGGATGGTCCGAATGATTGGTAAGGGTCTCTTCTATATCCTTCTATTTTATTCGTGATTTTTGCCAATTCCAGCTATTTTTCATCAAAGGTAGAAAATCTCGCATTTCAAACTTTCTCTGGTTTTGTAGTTTGTCTGCGTATGATAGTTTTAACGGTGGTTTGACGGTGCAAGTTTATATTTTACAAAATATTTTATACAGCGACGAAAACAAATCCAATCTTCCAAAAAAACTTTATTCTATGACCGTAATACCCTGGGACCCCTGGACGGCGCCCCGCGGGAATCGAACTCGCTACCCACCGTATTAAACCCGACGTTACACTCGATATTAGGCGTAATGATGAAGCGGGCTCCTATTGCTGATTACTTACTGAATGACGAGGGGATTTTAGTATTTTTTTTGGAATAATAAATTATGAATTTAAAAAAAATGGTTTTTGTACAGGGTAATGGTAAGGTGATATGGCTTAATTCATTCATGGTTGTAATTAGATGTATGCTGGTATTATTATATATTTTTTCGTTTGATAATGACTATCTGCAACTATACGATAAAAGATAGGTACTGAAATACCAAAACACGGCTGGCTGATGGTCATAATTTCTTCCATATTATTCACTTCAGCATTCCATACTTCTTTTGGTACTCTTCATTGTACTATTAAAATCTTTATATGTCCGAAGGCTGGATTCTGATGAATCATCTAAAATAATTTATTTTTCAGGAGCTAACAGAAATACTTCTTATATGATGACATAATGAATTCATAACGATTTTAGAGAGTCTAGAACGATATGCAAAAAATTATAATATAGTCTTTCTTGAAATTATGAAGGTACTCGTAAATAAGAATAATATGTACATACACACGCCTTTGATCGATACCAGTTTTATCTCAATAAAATATTCTCTTAAACAATTATTATCAATACCCAATACTCCAAATCAACTAGTCCCTATTACGATTTCAATCCTATCACTAACCGCCCACAAACCCAATACAAACGAAGCCATGCATCACTCTTATAGCGTGTCCGCAGAACATTAGTCTAACCGAATCAATGAGCCATTGTGGTTAGTACATTAAATTCCGCGCCATAACTCATGGTGTGCCATAATTTCGTTCACAAAAGACCGCCTGGACGGCCGTGATTAATGTAGGTGGAAGAAAATGAAATGAGATGTCGCTGACGGTTTCTTGCTGGTTTGGAAGGTTCTTGTTTGGGATGTTGTGGTGGTTTTAAAATGTTGTCTTGGTTTTGAGAGGTGATATGCGATTTGCAGTCTCATAAAAGGGTTTGGTAGAGGGTAGTCGCACGCGTGTACTCATTTGAGAGATTGGGCTGAACCAACTACAACTAATTATCCAATAAGTATCGAAGAATAAATTCATCAGTGTAATGATAATCACATAAGTTAATTGAAGTAAGGTTCGGTCTAACAAAAATGTCGATAGTGGAGGACAAGGCATTCTCTCGCCCCTAGCCGCCGCAGGAGACGCCCAGGGCGTCAGGAATCCCGGGCGGATTTCCGGCCACCGTAGGCGCGGGCTTGCGGACGGTGAGCAATGGGTAGCTCACCGTCCGGTAAGGACCAGGCCCGGGTCGACGGCGCGTTGTATTCCACGCGCGCCTCAAAGAGATGTCGTCAGCACATAGTAGGGGTCCACTAGGGCCGATGCCTGCCGGGGTCGCGGGAAGGTACTTATGGGTCACCGAGGCCCCCGCAACACAGGCAACAGGAAGGAATACGGGTGGGTTTTAGTCAGTAAGAGTCTGACACACCCTCCCGCTCCGCCCAGAGCGGGAGAAGTTATTTGATGATTTCCCAACTTAAAAAAAAAAAAGGCATTGCAGTAAGAAATTGTCGGGGAAACGTGTTAGAAGTAATGAAAACCGACCAAATCGATTCCGAATCAATTCGGTAATGATGGAGGTATGATGTCTATTTTCTTTTCAAATTGAGATCACGCAAAAGCCTCGATCCTGATTGTAGGACAGACATTACAGACGGAACTCTGAGACCTAATGCCGAACAACTTACCTCTTAATAAACTACTTACTAAATGTTTTTAATCATTGCCAGATTAGAACGCAAAAAAGTAGGTAAAACATTAAAAATGACAACATAGAAGGCCTATAAATAAATTCGCGTGTCATGCTCGCACACTCACTACACGTATTGGAAAAAGTGTATGAAATTAACTGCACATGCAGCCGTTTATCATACCAAATAAAATATGTCCCAATTCAGTAAGTAACCGCGGCGCGTGTGGAGGTGATCCAATAGAAAACTAATCACTACAATTCGGTGGGCATACACGTGTCGATATTGTGTCGATGTGGCTCATGTCGATGATAAATTTGTCGCCGCTGTGTCGGAGATGAAGTATGATTGACAACTGGCGAGAGCAGGTATAGTTTAAGAGGAAGTATGATTATACTCGATAATGGGAGACAATGGTGCCGATTCCCTTGTTCACAAACTAAACTAAATTTAAGTTCAGTGCATCTTTTTCTTTCTATTTCATTAAGAAAAGGACAGAAGATAAATTTTAGTTTAGTCCTGTCAAATTAATCAGGGCCTGTCACTACTCCTTATAAGTTTAGACGTGATTAAAAACTTGCCTACTAAAATTACGTCAATTTACGTCAAGCGCTGATTAATTTGACAGGATTAAACTAACATTTATCTTCTGTCCTTTTCTTAATGAAATAGAAAGAAAAAGATGCACTGAACTTAAATTTAGTTTAGTTTGTGAACAAGGGAATCGGCACCAATGTCGTCGACTTTAAGAAATTTAACTGCTGTTACAAATCTGTCTACCTATCTTTCTTTCAACTATAATTTTCAGTCGAACCGGATGGAGCTAAATATTTCTTTATATTGCGACTTGATTATCTTGATCCACTAGAATTATCCTCATTTTCTTTTTCTGTGGAACAATACCTAAAACGTTTTCGTGTAATAAGACGCACAATAAAAAATAATCTTAATAGATTATTTCTTATTTCTTGTTATTTAATAATACACACACAATACAATACAAGACAAGAATACAAAGTAGTAAAACGCCTAGTGGAAAGTAACGGCCTACTTGAAAATACCACGCAGCTGCTCCAATAAACTTCGTCCATTGTAAACAAACTTGGAAGACATCTTAGCAGCTAAAATGAAATTCCATTTCTAATGCTTCGCTTAGCAACCTTATCATCCCATTATCGACACTTCCTCATCTCTACGTGCACTGCCATGGGTGTCCGCATCACAACGAGCAGGTCGGATTAGCGGTCGACGGTCGCGTTCCGATTGCACCCTTTGTGAATGTGACGCCGCCGGCAATGGAAGCACCGAAGTGCCGGACGGCAAGTACATGAGTGTGCTTGTAGGTTTACAAGAGGTTTACATGATGGATTGTATGTACAGAGTATCTCACGACAACGATAGGATTTTAATTTTGAATATTTAAAAAACCGTTTGGACGCAGTTGATTTTTTGTTCGCGCGGATTCGTAAGTCACGATGTGGCAGTGGTCGGGCGCGCATCTTACGTACGCTATCGAAGCGTTTTTAAAGGAGAATCGTACGTTACGACTCGAAGGCAGTATTGTACCCACTACAATATCAGACGATTACGAGATGGACCAAGCGAAAACTTTTTCCCACTATAAATCAACCACGTCTGGGCCCGAGCAGAACTTCAAGAACGGAATAAACGAAGTTGAAGCTAGCGTTCGTCATAGTCCACGGTTATCAATACGCAAAAAGGCAGCGACATGATGCAAGCATCATCACACACAACCTGCCTACAGTTCACGGACGTAGTTTCAGCAGGAGTTTCTTGCCCATTCTTCTTCATACGAAACTACCTTTTGGAAGGGGCGACTAGAATCAATAATATTTTTTTTTTTGTAAATTTTCATGTTCACAATTGCCTTTTATGTGCCTATTTAAAATAAATAATTTGACTTTGCAAGATAGAGCCACTTCCCACACTGCTACAGCCGCTATCGACAAACTTCGTCAGCTGTTTTCTCACAAATTGATATCGCGCTTTGGTGATATCGCACGGCCTCCGTGGCTACCAGATTTGACTCCCATGGACTTTTTCCTGCAGGGGTATTAAGGGTAAGCGCAAAGTTTAACGTCAACACTTCAAGGAATATTGCCGAGCTAAAATAAAAAAATCCGCAGTGAAGTGCGCGAAATTAAGCCCGCTATATTTAGACGTGTTATGCAGAATGCGATGAACAGATTCCGTAAGTGCGTCCTATGAAATTGAAGACATTTGGAAGATGTAATCTTTACAACATAACATCAGCATTACCATTAATTCATTTTGAATAAAAATACTAATAATGCTTGTTTTTTTTTTTCATTTGAAAATCCTAACTCTGCCATGAGACACCGGACCAACGGCTTAACGTGCTTTCCAAGACACGTAGGGGTCTTGGTATGTATAGTTTGTCACCCACCCACGGACCAACCGCGGCAAGCGTAGCTTAACCTGATCGATCGACCCGTGCGGCTGTTATTACTTAGCCACAAGCCCTTAACAGAATAGACTATCATTTATCATAGTTATATTTATCCAGACTCAAGGACGCAATCGAAAAATTCTTGATGACAAACATTCCCAAGACCCAAAACTCACTCAATTTGAAGTAAATTTACATAATGTATTAAATAAAAATGAAACTGGAAGTTTAATAAGTAGATAAGTACTTACTTTTGAACTGACAAAGCTCGTTCCAAAAAAATCGATTCCGAGGAACAAGAACAGATAAGAAACTTTATTCTTAGCGACTATTTTAGCATGCCAAACAAAATCCCTATCCCGTCTTCTAATTTTCCACTCTGTGACAACTGCTTACCGCATCTTCCACACTTAACTAACATACAGCTTCCGATCACCCATGCAGCCATGATATCACCGTGAGCAGTCGCCGTGCCGTTGAACCGGAACGCTCAACGGGGTATCGTTGATCAGCGTATAATTATATCCGATAGCTTTGAAGCTGGGTGATACAATATTATTGATTTACACCTAATTCTTTTCTAACTCAGCACGTTGGATAAGAATTTGGTAGGTTGATCATGCAGAAGATCCTGGGCATAGTACTGTTTCCGCTCTACTTAAAGTGACTGGCGATATAGGGGCAGGGCTGGAAGAGACCAAAGTTACTACTCTAGTGTTGGTCGACTTCTCGAATGCCTTTAATACCGTCAGTCACGACATCCTGTTAGCTATTCTTTCCTATATTATGGTCTCTCCTGAAGCACTGGAATGGTTCTCCTCTTACCTTCAGGAACGTCAACAGGCCGTTCATGTTGGGGATTCTTCGTCATGCTGGTGTGATTTGGAGGCTGGCGTTCCTCAAGGCGGTATTCTTTCTCCTCTTCTATTTTCTATTTTTATTATTCTTATAACTTCTTATCTTCAGTGTGCGTATCATCTGTATGCAGATGACTTGCAGTTATACTGTCAAGGGAGGGTTGATGAAATACCTGACGCTATCGACAAGTTAAATAGGGACTTGACAGCCATTAAAACCTGGTCTGATAAATTTGGTGTTGCAGTAAACCCTAACAAGTGTCAGGCGATCATCATTGGGAGTCATCGTAGTATTAGTAGGGTGGATGGTTCAACCTGGCCACCAGTTCTCTTCAATGGTATGATCGTTCCATTTAGCACTGACGTGAAAGACCTAGGCTTGCACATCGATTGTACCCTGAACTGGCGTACGCAAGTCACTAGGGTGAGCCAGAGGGTTACTGAAAAGTTCCGGGCTCTATACTGACTAAAACATTTATTACCATCAAATACCAAGACAATATGATCATGTCTCTGCGCATCGGTCGCTTCTGAAGTGGTTGCCCATACGTCAGCGCAGAGAGCAAAGGGCGCTGACCACCTTGTTTTCATTTCTTGACTCGCCCTCTTCCCCTAGTTATCTCGCCCCCCACTTTCAGTACATTTGCGCGAACCACAGTAGAAACCTACGTTCATCACACAATCGTCTTCTTCAATGTCCCACTCACCGCACCGACTTCATTCACTCTTCCTTCTTCGTTCAGTCTATCTCTCTGTGGAATGCGCTCCCCCAGGAAATCAGGATGGCAACCAACCGATTATCCTTTAAATTCAAAGTTCGCGAGCATATTCGTAAGAAGCTGGCAGTATCATCACAATGGTAATGTTTTCCCATTGTTTGTCTCATCTGTTTTAGTATGCTCGTGTATTTATGTGTATTTATTAGGTCTTATATTTATGTATAATTAGGTATATATTTAAAGTTTTTAATAGGTATATGTATGTATATCCTTATATTTAAATAAATATTTATTCCACAGTTTTCGCTATTGCACCTACCACTGTTTGTGTCTGCATCACCCAAAGGTTGACTGGTAGAAAATGCCTACGGCATTAAGTCGGCCTCTGTACATTTGTGTGCTTAAAGTATTAAATAAATAAATAAATAAGATCCTATTGGATTATTGTAATTATACCTATTACATCGGTTTCTGACAATAACTAGACATATTTATTTTCAAGGAGCCTATCGCCATCAACCGGACACGATTCCAGACTTCAGACTGTTACTGAGAAATTCCAGATGGAAAAACCAATAACACTGCCTGATGCAAGAATCGTACCCAGGACCTCATACCAATAGTAACGCTTGCGACGACTAGACCAACAAGGAAGTTTTTTATGAAACAGTGGCTTTTATTTTATTTCATTGTGGTGTCTAATAACTTCCACGTGAACCAAGTCGCGGGCAGAAGTTAGTTTTTAATAAGATGCAAAGTTCCCAACGAAATAATATAATATTAATTAATATCATGAAAGGTGTAATTAAATGATTACACTACTTAGTTTCACTATAATTTATGCATCTTGCCGTATAATGTGGTTCTTATAGAAAAAATCCATTTCAAAATTCCTATATTAGGTATTGTTTAGCTATTTACCGCCATCTACGAATCATAATCCTAACAACAACAAACATAACCCTGTCTATGCTGTCGTGCAGTCAGGGTAATAAAAGGGAGTCACGTAGTTTGCGGAGGTTTCAAAATTGATTCACAGATGTCACTGCAAGAACTAAAATCAGTTTCAGTTTGCAGCAAAAATTGTGACACTTTTGTATTATAAGGATGGAATTAGTAAACACAAGTTTAAGTTCCTTGAAAATAAATATAATTTATCTTTGCAAAATTCTTTTCATAGTACCTAAAATTAAGTCAATGAAATTTTGAACAGCGCTATCCAGAAAGTGAAGTTAGGTACCACGTACAAAGCACCTTTAGTCAACGGTGGACTTGATATTTCAAAGGTCTTATAGATGGCGCTGTACTAAAATCTGAGTGTATTTCTTGTTTTAATGTGGGTAGCAAAAAGTCCACAGTAAGGTAATGTTTATAAAATTATGATTATCCACCTTTTTTATATTGTTTTTATTTTGTATAAATTAAATTTATTTGAATGTCTGTTATTCTAATACACACTCAACACAACATTCGACATTTTAAATAAATGTAATTATTCCATTTATTGTGTAGGTTATCATATCCGTCAGGAAACAATAATTTATTTTCTGTAGTCGGTAGACTTTCCAGTACCTACCCGCTAGTATTACAGATATACTTAGCTAATTAATAAGAAGTTCATCTCGCTCATTTTAATTTTTTTTTTTAGTTTCTGCGTGGTTAAATGCCCAAAATGACTTAATTGTGACTATAGTACCTGGGTACCTACTGCCGAGGAAATTATCGTTGTCTAAACCAATCTCGTGCCTTTAAAGCGAAATATTATCTTTAGGCTTTCGCATAAATAATCCAAATGTTATTGAAACTAAAATCGAAAATATTTACGAAGGTATAGGGATTGTTTCCGTTTTCGATATTATATCTACATCTAACGTAATAAAAGATTACACCTATTATTAAAATATTAGATACAGGTCATTATAAATTCGTAATACCTACCTACTTACGATTAATCGATAAAGAGGGGAATTTATCAATATTGATAGCATTTACCTAACGGAAAATAATTAAAAAAAAACAGAATTATAAATTAACAATAGTCCAATAGTTAAAGCCCCATTTACACAATGCAAGGTGCTGTTTTGTAAAACTTCCAAATGTAAGCAACAAAAAAGACTTGCAGCGTGTAAATACTGTTGAGACGGTTCAGCTTTTAGTGTTGCTTCAACTTAACAGACAATTTATTACGCAAGTAAAAGAAAGTGAGTCTAAATAATTTAATTCACCTATTTTATCGAACAATCGTGATCGAATCAGAAATGAGAATTATTAAGGGAAGAATAGATCGAGTGGCAACCGTGTTCTAGAACGTCACCCTGTAACATCAGCACAATCAACTTAACCTAAAAACACTTTGTCATTCTGACGTTAATACTTTAATTATAACAAATACTAACAAATAATAGTTAATACTAATAAAAAATGCCAGTTTGTACAGTATCCTAGCTTGTTCCGATAAAGGACAAGCAAGAATAGCATTACACTCTCCAATATAGTATTTTTTATTAGTTGGACCAAGTAAATTAAATCGCAAAACTTCATTCCGCACACACTCCACCATAACATGTTGTACATATTCGACTAATCCACATTCTTCACAGTTGGGTGACGTAACCCTCTTAACATACAAACATACTCTTAATACACAACCAAACTTTATTTATGGAATGTGACCGGAATGAAGTCATTGTGCCATTACTAAATCACTACTGCTAAGCATATTTGTCCAATTGTACACTGGAAGCTGTAGCGGGATGATCTGTAACGTTAGTTTAGGCCGGAGGGCCATTCGTAAGTCACATTTAAAATTAAAAATAATAACAATGATTATAAAAAAAAAGGTAAGAATAAGTAAGAGTTCCAGGCTTCAAAGTGTCATAGGTCACACTTGGACGACTAGGGGACACTTGGACGGCGGGAAACAGGATCGGCAGGCAGTAGTGGATCAGGATGAAGCGGATGAGGCGGAGCACGAGGACGAGGCTGGTATGTCTTACGTCGTAGCGGATCAGGTAGCCGTAGTCGGCATCTCTGTCCCAGGGAGTAAAACGTATTTTTGTAAGCAAGAGGTTTTATGGTTTTATGGTGGTGTATTGGTGTGTGCTGTTTCACACTAGCAGGAGAGTTGCGATAGTGTCAAACACCACGTGGTTAGAATACCATAGCGTCAGAAGGGTTCTCCATACAGGAGTGGACAGAGAAGAGGGCGGCGTTGTTTTGATCCAGCCGATATGGCAGACAGTGGAGGCACTTTACAGCACCTCACGCTCCACGGGAGGAGTGTCTCGACCTCCTATGGCACGCAGGAGTGGCCGACTGTGGCGTCTTAGGCCACGCGACTATATTGCCTCTAGCATTAGAGACCTCCCAAACGTGTAGGTGATAGGGCCGGAGGCAGTGGAGGGTTGGTCACAATTCACACACTTTTGGGTTTTTTTTTTTTAAATGGTTATATTTGAGAACTTTACATTAACAAATTATATTAGTACATAATAAGTTTTTAAAAGTAAGGACCGACTAAAGTAGCCTAAAAATAAAGACACTGATACCTGTGACAATGTTTCTTGTCCTTCACTCATAGAAGTGGTTAATGACAACTCCGAATTCCAATCTATAATGCCAGTGGCCGCGGCCGCGGATGGATGTGGCTGCCACGGTATTTTATGTTGTGCTGTTTTCTGTTTCGATTCCCGGTTCAAATGCAAACTAGTAGCCTGCTGTTGTCCACGTATTATGACAGCTATTTTAACTTTATCTGCATATCTATGTTGTCTGATCCTCATATGATTGTACTGGGTTAATATTTTCTAGTGTACTTGTTTGATTCTTTTCATCTGTCACCAATATTTTTAACCAAAAATGTAGTGGGAGGAGATGCAGGTACATAATTATAATATCAGCGCTTTACGGTATGTACAATTAAATTCATTCATTAACTCTCGTAACGTTTTTTCTTTTAAATAAGTAGGGCATTTCTTATCTAGTGCTAAATGATTACCCTTACAATTTAAACACATAAATGTAGTTTTATCGCAATTGTCATGGCTTTTTTTTTGGATGGGAAATCATCAAATAACTTCTCCCGCTCTGGGTGGAGCGGGAGGGTGTGTCAGACTCTTACTGACTAAAACCCGTATTCCTTTCGTTGCCTGTGTCACCAGGGGCCTCGATAACCCTTTAGTACCTTTCCGCGACCCCGACAGGCATCGGCCCTATTGGACCCCTACACTTGTGCTGACGACATCTCTTTGACGCACACGTGGAATACAACGCGCCGTCGACCCGGGCCTGGTCCTTACCGGACAGTGAGCTACCCATTACTCACCGTCCGCAAGCCCGCGCCTACGGTGGCCGGAAATCCGCCCGGGATTCCTGACGCCCAGGGCGTCTCCTGCGGCGGCTAGGGGCGAGAGGACGCGAAATTTGTCTTTCCGTCAATCGTCCCGCCTCCTCCTTCGCGGGCATTACTGCTTCGCAGAAGGGGGTGACGGCTGCCCATGTTTGTTAGATAATTAGAATTATGTAGCAATTATGTAACACTTGCATGTCAAAACGTCAAACAAATAGTTTTCTGACAGCTGCGCGCACAGTTTAATTTAGGCCGACGGCGCGTACGTCGTTCTCGTCGGTACGGAATGTTGCCATTTTAAATATTTGTATTTATGTTATTCTTTATTTTATATATTTGTATTTTATGTTATTCATATTACAATCTCACTGTGTGCTCCACCGGTCGACGTCTTAACGTCAACGCCGGCTATCGCTGAAAACCAGCGCTGGGGCTCTGTCTCGCATAGAGTCGCAGCATTATGCTGAGCGTTGGCCGTTTTGCGTGGACGTGATGCATATTCTCCCCCAAATTGTTTCCTTTTCGTATTTGTGTTCCTTCTTTGCGTCATGTTTACCGCAAATAAACGTATTTTCTTTCTTTCTTTTATGTCCTCTCGCTCCGTACCATGGCCTGAACCAGGGCCGGACGCGAGAGATCTCTGCTGCCGATCGCCTCCACGAGGACACGGCGGTGCTCTTCCCAAGCCGGCAGACCTCCACCGTATGCTCCACCGTCTCCTCCGGGCCATCCAAACAGTGCTGACACATGGCTGCTTCCACATTTATGACATTTAACTTTTCTAGACGTACACATATTTGCAATATGTCCATATATCCAACATTTGGAGCATTGAGTTACGGGCAATGTATATCTCTCGAATTTAGCTCTCATACCATATACATATTTTTACATAGGAGGGTACATATACACCTTTAAAAAAATGCGTGTAGACTCGCTTGCAATCCATTCATTAGAGGTATCTCCTTTATCGTCAGTGTCTTTACAGCTACGGTTGAGACGTATTGCTGACAAAATGTTCACATCACATGAGACATTGCCAACAATTTCCTCAATTGAAAGATCCAATTATATCTTTGATAATCCCGTATGACACTGCGACTTCCCATATTTTTTGTGATTTTAGTGTTTAATAGCTAACGCAAATTGTTTCGGCAACTTATCGATATTGTTTACGCAAATTTCAACTGTTTCTTCTTCATTGTTACAGCTTATTTCTTGAACTGGAGTTTGTCTTCTTACGATTCTCTTCCCTAGTCTATTTACCGTAGTCCAACTTCCGGACAAGCCATCCTTCCTATCTCTTTTTCTCCCTAAATGATCATCATCATTACCATCTAAAATTCCCTTCTCTAGTTGTGCATCTGCATATCCAAGTGTGTTATATCCTCTGAGTCTATCAATACGCCATTGCGTGAGTTATTCATATTTTATTAGATCGAACGACTGGCCGCCCGAGCGCGGCGGCTCAGCTACGATCGAAGAACTTCTTATTGCAAAACACTGATCTTAGTAGTTATGAAATACATTGTATAGAAACTTCGACTTGTAATGACCTGAAATCACTCATTTCTTTTCCATGAGGAGAAATTTGAATAATGTCAAATTAATGGTAATGGCTTGCAAGAAATACATTACTGACTATTGTTAGCTTGTATCTGGTAACCCAAGCAGGGTTACCAGATCCAAGATTTAATCGACTAATACTCGTATGTCACTCAATCGATTATTCGTTTATCACGACATTCACTGCCATTCTCTATGGGAGATAACTATTGACATATAAATGTATGGACTGGAAATATCTCCAAAAAAAGGTGCATACCTACAACTCGATATTGGCGCATAAAATGGCTGCCGTTGCTAGGGTTGTGTCAATCAAAGAACATGGGTGTTACTGTGTACTATAACTAGTATCGATACTAGCCTTACTAGATATCACGTTTGGATCATAATTACATACTTATAGTCCGTTGTAACAGAAAAACTTGAGTAGGTTAACTTACGTTCTGTTACCTGAGAATAAAATGTATGTCGTGTTGTTTTCTGCACAGAGATAAAAACGCTTTTTAATTGCATCACGTTTTCGTATCTAAGTGAACAGCAGGAAAAGGTAGATCCGTTGGAAGTCGTAGTTTCTGTTAGGTATGCGGAGCCTAATGAAAAACAAGAAAATCTAGTGATTATTTTGTTTTTCATTAGGCTTCGCGGCTTTCCTTATCTTCTCCCTGGTGGCAGAAGATAATGTTTATATTATGTGTTAAGACGCTGACAACACCTAAACCACGGTCACTGTCAGACTGCATAGAAAAGAAAGAGATGCGCGATGACACAACGCTTGTAATTTTTTGCAAAATATGAAGCAATTATCTATTTACTCAAAATTGAGTTGAGTAGTCGAAAATAAAAAGCAACCAAGTTCTGCATTCAAATAAGACGTTATTGTTATTTATTAAATACGTAACGTATGTTTATATTTAATGCAGATATTTTGGATTAGAACTCAAGGTTAGTTTAACGTTAGTTTGTATCGAGATTTTTTATCAAAACGTGTTTTGGTAACAACCAAGTTCTGGGAAATATGTTCAAAATTAACATATATTTTTTCCGCTACCACAGACTATACAGATTTGGCATATTTTTTTCTTAAGAGAAGCCTATGTTAGTCAATTGGGTCTTGTCAGAGCCTTAACGAGAATTTATTCCACATTTATTCCATAGAAATTTCACGGAATTTATTCAAAAAAATGTAGGCCCTGTGATTGGTCAGCCAATGAGATCGCAGGACTACCAATGAGTGCGACTAACCAATGAGCGCGAAGTGGATGTCGGCGCAGTAAGCTTAAATATAACAAAATTTTACCATAGCGAGAGCCGTATTAATCTTAAGTATGACAGAACTTTACTGTAACGAGAGCCACGTGACAATTTTCTCGTATGTCTCATATGGCTAATAATTTAATGTTTTGTGTTGCGTGTAGTGTAAATTATTTTGGATACTATTGTATAGAATCCATTTTTGTTTCTCTAACTGAACAGACAGCTGTGCTGCTGGGGAGTTTGTTGCGCCACTTTTTCTTCCCAGCTAAAGCACTAGGAAGTGGTGAAGGGCGGGCGTTTTGAGGGACTGTCTTATGTAATTTTGACGTTCGAAAAGTGCTGATTCTCAGCTAAGTTTGAATGAATTACTTTTGAATTTGATTATTACATACTAACTTCTGCCCGCGACTTCATTCATGTGAAATGGCGGTTGCTCTCGGTCCCCGACCCACCGCGTCGCATCGCATCGTCCGCCTGCGCTATTACTTCATTTTCGCTTAGCGTTCTTTCCGCTTTTTTTTTTGTTTTTGCTCGGCTGGCTCCTTTTGTAGTGATGATGTCTGCAGCCTATAAACTTCCTCAAGAATTGGGTTATGAAATCCAAAATATTTTTTTCAAATCCGACTAGTAGTTCCAGACATTAGCACGTTCAAACAAATAAACTCTTCAGATTTATGTTATTTTATATTTATTATATACTAGCTTTTGCCCGCGGCTTCGCCCGCGTGTATGTCGGAAAATATCACACCGAAAGGTATTAACGGAATTAAAAGGACGCCATCGCATACTTCATACTCGTAGCTGAGCGCTGCGCCCGCCTCGTCATCCATATTTTTGTACGGGTAATTTTTAATCCGTGATATCTTTTAAAGCATTGATTTAAATGATATAATGAATGATAAGGCATATGTTAATCTATATTAAATATCCAATAACATATTTTATTGGATGAATATAATAGTGGTTAAAATAGCTTCGGAGATAACAATTAAATTTTTATCAAATTATGAAAGATAAAAATGGTTACTGTGGGGCATCCTTAGAAGATAGACATTCTTGTACACACGGCTATATATCAAGCTATATTTTCCAGTTTAAGCTGATCTCGCATTGTATAGGATTGTCTCACAATGAGAGGTCAGCTTATACTGGAAATTTATAGCTCGATTTGTAGCCATGTGTACAACATAAATTGAATGTATCTCGTACGGTTTACGCGGCCCACGCCAGTAAAGCTTCCAGTCGTCATGATTTTTTCCGAAGTCTTCAGCAAATTTACACAAAACCCTATAAATTATACACATGAACCTTCCTCATGAATCACTCCGAAAACGAAACTGTTAGTGAAAACCATTTAAAATTCGGTTCAGGAGTTTTTGAGTTTATTGCGTTCAGACAGACAGACATACAGACAGTCGCGGGGCGGCGGCGGGGGGACTTTGTTTTATAGTATGTAAGGATGTTTAATAATACATATTAATGTAAGTATTATATTAAGTATAGTTTATACAGTCTACCTGCAGGACTTTTTTTTTTTTTTTTTTGAGGGTGGGAAATCATCAAATAACTTCTCCCGCTCTGGGCGGAGCGGGAGGGTGTGTCAGACTCTTACTGACTAAAACCCACCCGTATTCCTTCCTGTTGCCTGTGTTGCGGGGGCCTCGGTGACCCATAAGTACCTTCCCGCGACCCCGGCAGGCATCGGCCCTAGTGGACCCCTACTTTGTGCTGACGACATCTCTTTGAGGCGCGCGTGGAATACGACGCGCCGTCGACCCGGGCCTGGTCCTTACCGGACGGTGAGCTACCCATTGCTCACCGTCCGCAAGCCCGCGCCTACGGTGGCTGGAAATCCGCCCGAGATTCCCGACGCCCAGGGCGTCTCCTGCGGCGGCTAGGGGCGAGAGGGCGCGAAACGTGCCTTTCCCTCAACCGTCCCGCCTCCTCCTTCGCGAGCATTACTGCTTCGCAGAAGGAGGTGACGGCTGCCCATGCCCTCTCGCTCCGTACCATGGCCTGAACCAGGGCCGGACGCGAGAGGTCTCTGCCGCCGATCGCCTCCACGAGGACACGGCGGTGCTCTGCCCAAGCCGGGCAGACCTCCACCGTATGCTCCACCGTGTCCTCCGGGCGATCCACACAGTGGTGACACCCGGACGTTTCCTCCCGCCTTATCCGACACAGGAACCTCCCGAAGCTGCCGTGTCCGGTGAGGACCTGCGTCAGGCGGAAGGTGAGGACGCCGTGGCGCCTCTCCAGCCACTCCTCAAAGAGGGGACTTATCGCCGCAATCGTGGCGTGCCCAGCACTGGGTTGCGACAACCGTACTTTCCATGACGCCATGAGATCCCGCCGGAGCTCCGTCCGCTGTGCCGCGATTTCTCGCGGCAGCGGACTTACGCCCCGGCATTTCGCCTCCTCGCGCCACTCCCATACGTGCGCGAGGGCTTTTGCCTCCAGATCCCATGGCGGCAATCCGGCAAGGAGGCTCGCTGCCTCACAGGAGACCGTGCGGTATCCTCGGACCATCCGGATGGCCATGACCCTTTGGGCCGCGCTCAACCGGCGGGCTGGCCGCAGCGCCAGAGAGCGCGCCCATACAGGAGCCCCGTAGAGGGCCATGGACCGCACGACCCCCGCGTAGAGCCTCCGGCAGGAGGCGTTTGGACCCCCTAGATTGGGCAGGAGCCGCTTCAATGCAGCGCCCGCCCGCTCCAGCTTGGGAGCCAAACGTCGGAAATGCTCCACGAAGTTCCACCGGCTGTCGAGGACGAGTCCCAGGTACTTCATCGTCGACTCGACGCCGATAGAAACCCCTCCTACCGTTATTTGGGACCCCAACGGTGGCGCGTTCCGAGGACCATGAAAACACATGGCCTCGGACTTGTGCAGTGCCACCTCGAGTCCCAATTGCCGGATCCTTTCGACGATTGTCGCAACCCCGCGTGCCGCTAATTCGGCCGCCGCCTGGTGCGACCTCCCCTGCGCCAGGACCAACGTGTCGTCAGCGTAGCACACTACGCTGACGCCGCTAGGGAGGTCGGCGCGCAGCACCCAGTCGTATCCGATGTCCCACAGATGCGGCCCCAGGACCGATCCCTGTGGGACACCGCACGACATCTCTTGCCGGTTCCACACTCCCTGGTGACCGGGGTAGATGACGGCCCTGTCCGTCAAATAGGCCTCGACCACACGACAGAGGTAGGTCGGCATCCGGTGATACCGGAGTGCCTCCCTGATGCAACTCCAGGGCAGGGTATTGAAGGCATTGGCGATGTCTAGAGACACCGCCAAGACGACCCCACCCTGGGCAACAGCATTCCCCGTCGTCAGGGCTCGCACACGCATGATGGCGTCCACCGTAGAGCGCCCTCTGCGGAAACCAAACTGGCTCTCCGCCAAATCCGGCCCCACCCGCACCAGCTGGCCGACGAGGCGGTCTGCAATGACTCTTTCAAAGAGCTTGCCCACCTCGTCGAGCAGCACGATGGGCCGATAAGCGGACGGAGAGTCCGCAGGGCGCCCTGCCTTCTTTATGAGGACCAGTTTCCCCGTCTTCCAGCGAAGCGGGAACTGGCCCCTCTCCATGCATGCGCTTAGGAGCCCCCTAAGTCGAGGCCCGAGAGCCTCCAAGGCCAGGACCCAGGCCTTCCCAGGTAAACCGTCGGGTCCTGGGGCGGTATTTTTGGCATTAAGCCTGCGTACCGCCGCTCTCATTTCTCCCTCGGTCACCTCCGGAGCATCGTCGTCGTCGTCGGCGGTGTGGTCCGCATCAGGCACCGCAGTAGGCGGAGCCATAGGCGGGGAGGAGTGTTCCCCTCGCGAAGGGAACAGAGCGCTCACCACGTCCTCCACAAGCTGGGGCCGGAGACTCTGCGTCAGCGGGGGAGCCCATGGGCGGAGTTTATCCCGCACCACCTTGTACGGGCGTCCCCACGGGTCCCTGTCCAGAGTCCCCAGCGACTCCTTGCGGGCCAAACCCCTGGCCCGCAGGATCTCCGCTTGGAGGGCGGTCTTCGCCGCTCTGTACCCCTCGTACAGCTCCGCCTGAATGGCTTCCGTATCAGGAGGTTTGATACGGAGCCTGCGGTGCCTGGTGTACCGGCGTCGCGCAGCCACGCACGCAGTGCGCAGAGCCGTCAGCTCCTGCGACCACCAGTACACCTGGCGCGAGGCACGTCCAGGCTGGACCCGGGGCATTGCCACGTCACATATGTCGGACATGGCCTCCCGGAACCACTCCGCCTCGTCGTTGATGTCAGCAGGCCTGTCCGGTGGTGACACCCAGGCCTGCACGATCGAGGCTTCCAGGAGGAGCTCCCGGTCCAGCTGCTTCAGCGCCCACCGCGGACCACTCGGGGCCCGTCGGACCGGCGCGTCCGAGGTCTGGGCAGAGACGTCGAACCGGATATACCGGTGATCGGAATAGGTCTCCACCCCCTCCATGACGCGCCAGTCAACTACACGCGGTGACAGAGCGGGGCTGGCGAACGAGATATCCACCACTGATTCACCCCGCATCCGCACACACGTGGGGACAGAACCCCGGTTTAGGACGACCAGACCTGTCTCCAGAGCCCAGTCCTCCACCATCCTGCCCCGTGTGTCCGTTAACCGGGAACCCCAAGCCAAATTCTTGGCATTGAAGTCCCCGAGGACGACCACGGGGAGGGAACCAAACCCGACGACGACGTCTCTCAACTCCGCAAGGGAGTTGTGGAACTCGGCAAGAGTTCGGTTCGGAGAGAAGTAGACCCCTACCACGGCAATCTCCCCGAACCGTGCTGCTACGCAGCCCCGTCCCCTCCTGACGGCCTCGAGGGACGGGGTACCGGCGGCGGCCGACGAAATTAGGGTCACTGAGCCGCTCAGGTCCTCCACCCAGTCATCCCTGGGCGGGACAAAGTACGGCTCAGCGACCACGGCGATGTTAATCGACCACTGCGCCATGCTCTGGAGCAACAGATCCTGAGCGGCGGCGCAGTGGTTGATGTTCGCCTGGAGGAGGCGTAATGGGGCCATTAATGGCACTCCATGTCAGCCCCCTCCTGGGCCTCCTTCCCAGCCCCCTGAGAGGGGCCTGCCGCAGCGGCCACGGTGGCGACGGCGACGACGGCGGTGTTGGAGGCGGCAGCGGCGGTGGCAGTGGTGGCGGCTGCGGCGGTGACGGCGGTGGCAGAGGGCTTGCCTCTGGCCCTGGCTTTGGCGGGTGGGGCGCAGGCCTTGCCCCCCATCCGGTGCTCGGCTGGCTTGCCAGCCGCCGCACATATGGCACAGTGCGGCGTGGCATTACACGAGCCAGCCTTGTGCCCGGGCAGACCACAGCGGTAGCAAAGACCGCTGCGGTCCACCTCCGAGGTGCAATTCGCTTGCACGTGGTTGCCCACCTGGCAGCGGAAGCACCTCAGAGGTCTGGGTTCCAGCAGTTTCACCTGCGCGGAAACCCAGCCCACCAATAGCCGTTGGCCCTCCCCGGTAATTTTTCTGGCCGCCGACACGGGGCAGCTCACCATAACGGTTTGCAGCCCCGTGGAGTCAGGACGGATGGTGCCTGCCTTCACCTGCTCGGCAGAGCACCCCCCGGTCCTAACCACTGCGGCGACCACCTTCTCTTCCGTCGCGGAGTCGTCCAGGCCCGTGATGCGCATGCTAGCGCATTTGGTGGGCCTGGACACTCGGACCTCGTCCGCATTTAGTGACGCCCTAAGCTTTTCGGCCAGGGCGTCAGCGGCCGGGCCACTGGCCCTACCGGGGACCTCCACCATTCGGGCCCCAGTCGCCGTCACCTTCATTTTGAGGCCTTTTGCTGCGCCGAGCTCCTCCAGGCGCACCGCCTCACCCACCTTCGCCATCACCGTCCTATAGGACACGCCCTTCTTTTCCGCATCCGGCTGTAGTGTGATCACTACAGCTGCGGAATTCGGGGCGCGGAGCCTAGCCGTGGCGGAGCGCTCCTTGCGCCGCTGCCGCCTCTCTCTCTTTTTGGCCGCCCTCTTTGCCTTAGCCGCCTTCCTCTTCTCTCCGGCTACTTGCCATTCGGCATCAGCCGGAAGAGATTTAGGAGGCGGGGGCGGCCGTCTCGCCACCTGGTCCGATGCCTTCGCCGCCAGGGTCGGAACCCTCGCTGTCGGGGCTGGAGCTCTCGCTGCTGGTGCTGGGGCCTTCGCCGCCTGCGCAGTCGCCGTACCCTTTGGCTGCCCCGACGAGCCCCGTTTGGCCGTGGCACCTGCGGCGGCTGCAAACGAGGCCGGTTTCCGCTGGCCAGAGGGCGGCTGGCTCGCCGCCAACGGGGGGCGCAGGACGATGGCCTCCAGGGCGGAGAATCGACTCAGCAGGGAAGCCATTTCCTGCCGCACCAGGGTCAGAACCCGGTCCTCTACAGGCACGGGTCGTCCCTGTCCCTGCTGCTGCCCCCCTTGCGGCTCCATCCGGGGGCCGGCTCCTCGGAGCCCAGCCAGGTCCGCCCGGAGCTTCTCGTTCTCCTTTCGGAGAAGCTCCATGGCGGCTGTCAAGCGGGCGATCTCCGCCCGCATCTCGGACAAACTGTCCTGAGGAGGCCCGCCGTGAAGGGCCTCCGCTGCCGCCACAATAGAGGCCGTGGCTGCGGCAATGGCCTGATCCTTTGAGGACCTGAGCCTCTTCACGGATACCGCTTTGATTGCGCCGGCCACGACCTCCGCAAACCTGTCCGCACGCTCAAAATTGGAGCCGCCAGCGGCATCCGGTTCACCACCTGAAACCTCTGAGAGGTGGCGCCTCTCGGCTCGCTGGGCTGGCTTGGCTGGGCTGGCTCTGCTAGGCTCGCCAACCTCCCTGGTGGTGGACCCTCTATCCACGACTTTCCCTCCTCGGGCCCCCCCCCGCCGGCTGGAGTGGATCTTTTGCCGCTCTTTCTGGCTCAAGACCCACTCGTCGGAGGACGACCCCGAGTTGGGGCGCTTGCGAGTTCTAATGGCCTCACGGTTCCTACCGACCACCTCCTTTTGCACCGAGCTCCGACCTGAGCCCTTTGCGCTAGATGCAGCGTCGGACTCCGACCCTGCATCACTGTCCTCCACTTGACTTTTCGTCTTTTTGTTGTTATTTTTATTTGTTTCCATACTTAATCCCACGAGTATGGGGGATATAAAAAGTACACCTAGGTTCACCCCCTGTCCCTAGGCAAGTGTACATTTATAACCCAACCAGGGGGTCCACTGGTACCCTGGCTGGGGGTGCGCTAACGACTGATGCGCCGCCTACAACTCGGAAGTTGCAGATGACACTACTCCTCAGCCATTCATATCCTCGCCGCGCACCAAAACTTGATATTAGAGGAATTTTTATAGAGGTTATCTTCCTCGCGATCCGGGCGATCAAGCCAAGATCCTCGTCCCGTTCCAAGCCACAAAACATGACTGTGGTCTCTTTACGGATTACGATTTCGACGGTTGCAGACAGAAGAATCATTCTCCCGCTGCTTGCTCGCTGGCAGGGTAAGTGCACAGCAAGCACCGCCACTCTTCGCCCACTCGACCTGCCCTCTGTAAGCAGAGAGGGGAGTGGGCGACCGACGATCGAGCATGAAGCTCCCCGCCACGCAGAAATTCGCCACGGTCAATACCCTCTCCGAAACATGGAGAGACTATTGGCCGTGCCCAGGATGCACCGACCCGACGACTGCTCTTTCCCCCGAACGTATTCGCAGGGAACCAGCAGCAATCAGGCACACGAGGAGGTTTTCTGCACGCACCCCACCTGCAGGACTTGGATTGCAATTCTAATACACTCCACCTGTAGGTAGGTATCTAGATTTCATAGTAGATTTATTATGAAGTATTAACTTACGTTTTATTTTAGTGTAACACCTGCAGTTAATGACAGTTACAAATACGGATGTAATAATAATTACCGATCATCTTTGTGATAACTTTTTATCATACTAAAATATCGTAGAGTAATATGTAGGTATAACTTTATAGATTATAATGAAAACTGTCAAAAGTTGAAACATTTACATCTACTTACTTACCCTAAATCTACAATTAAATCATTTGTAGGTTACCTACATTTGAAAGTCAAAAATTTACAAAGAAAACAGAATTTGCTTATTGAAAAATATAGTTTTCTTTGAACAATAATTATTTTGAATCTTTCAATGATGAATCATCATTATGAAAAATAATTGTCTTTATGATTAAGTTAGTTACCCGCCCGCGAAGCAGACACAACAGGCCAACAATCATCACAATATTGTACAAAATTTAGGGCATGGGATATTCAAAGTTTTAAGCAGTCAACCCAAAAAGCTTTGTAACTTAAAAATAACCTGGAAGTTCACTATGGAGTTTCTAACCCATTTTCATCTATAGGTATTTTAGTTTGGAAAGTATAACTAATATTCTGAACAATGTGGTCGATTAACTTCTTCAAAATTCTAAAGTGTCTGTAAAATGGTCTGCTATAAAGTAAATGCTTCCATTATCTACCAAGCATCCCTAGGTTGTTGTTGTTGTTTATGTATCCCTATGTTGGGAAAGATCGGAAAGTCTTACTGGAAGCATACCTAGAATTACATGGGGCTACTGCCTATTTGACGTCTACAACCTGGGCTGTAGACGTCAAATAGACAGAAGCCCAATAGTCCCGATCTTTCCCGGTACCTGGTTACTGGGAAACGCATTAAGAGCCATTTCACGTTTTCGCGCGAATATCGCAGATTTCAGTCGCCTAATTTACCATCTTAGGTAATACTCTGACATTGGTGGATACATGTAAAAAATAGACTAATCCTTCTTTTTGACACTTCATGTAACACATTTACAAAAACTTATTTGTTTACTTTGTGGTGATTAATCTCCCACAACCAGTTTACTGAAATATCATCGCCGAGTCAATTTCAAACTCCTATATCTATCATTAATATTTATAAATTTAACTGAAAAAAATACATAAAGCATCAGAAATATAATTTGATCGACACATACAGTACTAGAATATCGATTCTTAATAACATTAATTAGTAAAAAAATAAAGTCTTATGCCAATTTTTAGGTTTTGTATCGCTAATAAATCGTGATTTTTTGGTTTAAATAAAGCGTAATTACATTTTTTTTTATTGGCGAAATAAACTATGGTTTTTAACAAACCGAATTCTAAAGTTTTATTAAATCCCTTCATTTAATTAGACATAATATCGTTATTAAAATCACTCTAAATTAGAATAAATTCCGATGCTAAGCGGGCAACCGTTTAGTACGGCGTGAGTGCCGGTCGAGGTAGGACCTGCGCCAAATTTTCCCGCGTCTCGATTTTCGAGCGCACGTATTGTGAACGAATTATTATACTACGACTACAACATTTTGATTCACTTCGTATTTATTTTGCATAAGGTAAGAGTTTAATTTATTATCAAGTTAAGTATTAGTTTAGTAGTTTGAGAATAATTACATATTTTTGTTTTATTAGTTTTAGCAATGGAGCGAAAGGGTTGTGTATACCATTGTGTCAAAAAAAGGAAAAATAAAAATTCTGCAGCCTTAAAGAAAGCAACAGAAGCGAGATATATATAATTTGCGATTCAATTGCGATATTATGTACACAGTAATCGATCAAATAAGTACATATCGACATGAACTATAAAACCGTAATTACAATTTTAAGGATTTGTATACACTGACACTTCGACATATAAAAATATTGATGTTTTTGATAATCATTTATTGATAAAAAAAAATATTTATTCGTAGATATTGAAACTTGACAGCTATTTTGTTTTCATTTCAGAATGAGAAATCGCATGAATCGAGTAGAGGAGGATAGTACCTTTAGAAGACACGCCACCACCGTACCGGGTACAAGTGGAACGTCAGATTCGATAACAGAAATTGTATGTTTGTAACTTGCTACTTCAAAAAGATACAGCTATACCTCTAAACGAACGTAAACTTTTAAATATCGACCGACTGAAAAGGTTTTACCAAAGTTTTACCAAGATTGTGTATTGCTAGAATTTTTTTTTTTTAGGGTGGGAAGTCATCAAATAACTTCTCCCGCTCTGGGTGGAGCGGGAGGGTGTGTCAGACTCTTAATGACTAAAACCCACCCGTATTCCTTCCTGTTGCCTGTGTTGCGGGGGCCTCGGTGACCCATAAGTACCTTCCCGCGACCCCGGCAGGCATCGGCCCTAGTGGACCCCTACTTTGTGCTGACGACATCTGTTTGAGGCGCGCGTGGAATACGACGCGCCGTCGACCCGGGCCTGGTCCTTACCGGACGGTGAGCTACTCATTGCTCACCGTCCGCAAGCCCGCGCCTACGGTGGCCGGAAATCCGCCCGGGATTCCCGACGCCCTGGGCGTCTCCTGCGGCGGCTAGGGGCGAGAGGGCGCGAAACTTGCCTTCCCCTCAACCGTCCCGCCTCCTCCTTCGCGAGCATTACTGCTTCGCAGAAGGAGGTGACGGCTGCCCATGCCCTCTCGCTCCGTCCTACGCGACCCTAGAAAGGCAAAATCAATGCTTTTACGAATTCATATAATGTAAATGATATGTGATTTTTCCCAGTTTATTTTTATTACATACTTTACATAACATATATTTGTGTTTTTTTTATTAGTCTAGAAAGCTTTAGTAGATTGAATAAATAAAACAACTTTTTTCATAAATCTCTAACCATGGTGCATTACGATTATAAAGGCTCAAGACTGTTCAGTCCATCTCAACACTCGCGCTACACTGCTTGCATTGTATATGTGTGGATAGCTGCGCACACATACACAATACTGCCGTCTTTTACCTAAACTCGAGCGCAATAATTTTGTGAAATGGCTCTTAAATGATTATATCCAAAATAAGAATGCTTGGAAACATGCCATAGGACAATCTAGAGTCTAGACAAAATCAAAGTGGTTGCTATTTTAATTGTATAATTTATTATTCTTATGATGTTGTTAAAATAATATATGTATCGATGTTGATTGTACATTCTGTGATTACCTTAACCTTTTGACCGCCACAGTCATGTATAGATGACGGAGCAAAATGTGCCCAGCACGCCACGGTCACGACTACATGACAGATTTTAAGTAATAATTCGTAGCTTGGCGTCATGGGCACGTCTTTGCTTTTTTGACGTGGCGGTCAATAGGTTAACTCACACACTTTTTTTTTTTTCTGGGTGTGAAATCGTCAAATAACTTCTCCCGCTCTGGGTGAAGCGGGAGGGTGTGTCAGACTCTTACTGGCTAAAACCCACCCGTATTCCTTCCGTTGCCTGTGTTGCGGGGGCCTCGGTGACCCATTAGTACCTTCCCGCGACCCCGGCAGGCATCGGCCCTAGCGAAGCCCTACATTGTGCTGACGACATCTCTTTGAGGCGCGCGTGGAATACGACGCGCCGTCGACCCGGCCCTGGTTCTTACCGGACGATGAGCTACCCATTGCTCTCCGTCCGCAAGCCCGCGCCTACGGTGGCCAGAAATCCACCCGGGATTCCCGACGCCCAGGGCGTGTCCTGCGGCGGAACTTACACACTGACCTATTACTTTATTTTTTTTCGGAAAACGTATATGTTTACAGTTTTTGTAAATATGTGAGCATCATGTATCTGTCGCAGCGATCTGGTTAAATTAGCCAGCTAATTGGATACCAAGACCGTTCATTAAGCGCTGGCACCCAATTAAATAGCTGAAAGACAACTACCATTGCACGCGCCAACTGACCAACCACGTGTGAGCCGAAGTGGTAGCAGTAACTAAGCCAGGGCACCTCGATGAAATGGGTTAGGTTAGGTTAGAACTGTGACCAACCGCGCGCAAGCCGAGCGAGCGCTACTTCTAACTGTTAGGCTGTTAACTACTCCTTCTGCGAAGCAGTAATGCTCGCAAAGGAGGAGGCGGGACGCTTGAGGGAAAGGCAAATTTCGCGCCCTCTCGCCCCTAGCCGCCGCAAGAGACGCCCTGGGCGTCGGGAATCCCGGGCAGATTTCCGGCCACCGTAGGCGCGGGCTTGCGGACGGTGAGCAATGGGTAGCTCACCGTCCAGTAAGGACCAGGCCCGGGTCGACGGCGCGTTATACTCCACGCGCGCCTCAAAGAGATGTCGTCAGAACAAATGTAGGGGTCCACTAGGGCCGATGCCTGCCGGGGTCGCGGGAAGGTACTAATGGGTCACCGAGGCCCCCGCAACACAGGCAACGGAAGGAATACGGGTGGGTTTTAGTCAGTAAGAGTCTGACACACCCTCCCGCTCCGCCCAGAGCGGAAGAAGTCATTTGATGATTTCCCACCCAAAAAAAGAAGGCTTTTAACTAAACGGCTAATTAAGCTAGTTGGCTGCGACATATCTATCACATAAATAATTTATCTGTCATTGCTTCATTTTTAATTCTTTTTACCTATTGTGGTATAGTAATTTTATTTCTATGTGCATCGTCTTCACATATAATTATATAATTAATGAGTACCTATACAAAATATTGTGAAATATGAGTAATGGTGAAGTCGAAACTACCTCTTGGAAGGGGCGACTAGAATCATTTCTATTTTTTTTTTTGTAAATATTGACGTTCAAAAGTGCCTCTCATGAGCCTATTAGAAATAAATAATTCGACTTTGACTTTGACACGATACTCTTTGGTAAGACTGGTTATCAGACTATTGGATTTCTGACGACGTTACGAATGTCAAAAGTCAAAGCATTTATGAATTTATCATCTGTGAACCTACAGATAAATGTAGATGAAAATTAAGCGACCATACAGCTAAAATCACACTTCAAGATGTTACAGAAAGCTTATCAATGGATCTTCGAACTCGGCTTATCAAAACAACGTATAACGACAGTTGTTACGGGGCTTTTCTCTTTCATTCGGTATCTTTCACTCAAAGAAAAACATCGGAAGACAACACTCATTCAACGATGTTGATTTCGGCACTTGGATGATTTCACTCGCCCACAGAAGAATCTTTATAATGAAATAAAAGGAGCAAATGAACTTTCATTCCTATGTATTTTCGTCAGTATCGTGTAAACGTAGAATTCAATTAAAAAAAAGAACATTCACGTGAGTTAAGCTTATGCTATCAGCTTTACGAGAGCAGTGTTGGCCCAGTGGCAATTGCTGCGACTTACATGTTGTTGGTCGTAGGTTCGAACCCGGACAGGCGCTTTACTTTGTGTAAATTATTTCATCACCACTGCTCTCAAAACAATGAAGGAAAACATCGTGAGGAAACCGGCATGTCCTAGAACCAAAAATTCGAAGACATATGACATCTACCAACCCGCACTGGGCCCGCGTGGTGGATTACGGCCCACTTCCTCTCACAGAGAGGTCTGTGTCCCAGCAGTGGGAACATAGGCTGATTATGTATCAGCTTTACGGAGTCACAAATCCGAAAAGTTTTACAACCGGTGCACGGTGCAACAATAGACTATCTGTATTTCCTAGATTGTTTAGTTTAGGAGACAATCAGTTCTAAGGTGTTTAGATTATAGTGGCTGATCTTAACACATTAATAACTCATAAAATTCTGAATTAATAAAGGTTATAAACTAGCTACGTGGGTATTTTGCTCAAATTAAAAAGGCAAGTGCCATTTCATGCCAATTTTTACGTACGTTACCGGCGATAACATATGTTTCTTCTTTTTTAATGCTGTTGTTTTAAAGTGGGCATTGTTTCATGAGAAATGTCGATGCTAAAGTCAGAAAATGTATAAAAAAATCGTAAACCGGATCCAATTTACGTACGAAGTTGCTTCATACAAGTTAGTTGTTACAAAGACTTTTATATTATAAGAAGAAAATTAAAATCAGGTTTCTGAAGAATTAATAATATTGCGACCTCTATTTTACACAAAAACCTACAAGATAATAGCAATAGGAAAAAAAATCTCCTAATTGTATAATCGCTAGGAAATTATAATCAGATAATTTTAATATTAATTTATTAATCAGTGTATTATTAATTATACGGACGTATATATCGTCACGTATCTTTATCTGTCTTAAGTTTCCTAAAAGTCATTTGAATTCATTTGGTGATGATAATTAGTGAAAAAAAGACGTGTTCCTTATGGTGCTGAAAATATAAAGAAAACAGGTGAGTTTTTAGTAGTTTGGAGAGATGATAGCAACCTGTCTTTCTGGTATTGTTATTGAAATTGACTCACATTTAGCGCATCTGTGAGGCACTCAATGACGAATACTTACATTTTTAATGTCATGCTTTTAAGAAATGTGTTCCATTAAGTGCTTTGCCAAATTAGCCTTACTTTGCTAAATTGACGTTTTTTCTTCTTTTCTTCCGACAATAGTAATTATAGAGAACAGTCAACAGCGCCCGCCTTCTTATATGTGCGTGCATTTCAATAATATTCTTAGTACAGTTGCACACGATCATGGAATTTCCTTTGTTTGATTTGTTGCTAAGTTTATCAACAATTTTCCTAGGTGCTATGTTTTATTAGCATTATTATATATTTGTTGCTAACTTCTTGATGTTATATCTTATTGGTATTGTTCAATAGCAACTCTATAGGTGAGCCACTCAGAAATTTGGATACATTGCATTGCAACTTTAGATATGTCAAAGAGATTGAAGGTTGAAAATATTACAAACTGAGCTACGTGTATATTTTAGTTTGAAATTCCCTAAATAAGCTTGTTTCCATAAAATATTTTATGCATTTCAGCAACTTGAATCAGGGCACCTATTTTACTAGTTTTCTGATCTGGCAATGTTAATAAGGCATGGCAATTATTTTGAACTGTTAGTTAATTGTTAATTAATATCAGTTATTTTCATTAAAATTAAAATAACTGATATTCATTTTTTTACTGTAGGTATCATTAGATTGATATCATCATAATATTAATCCCATAGTCTAAATCGTATAAATAGATATTCGTATTATTTCACAATCGGGGATTACCTCAAAACTTGCTAATAATGTTATGTATGCTGATTGCAGGATGACAGGTGCAAAAGCCAAACAGAAGGTGATCGAAGAAAAAGCTGGAGATAAGGTTATAGAAGATGCAGAAAAGACGAAGCACCACTGGGAGCCTCTCACAGATGGCGTAAAGTGGATTGAGAAATATAGTGAAAATCTCGAGAACTTCTTCGAAAGATTACCAGAGTTTATAACCACTTTCATTGCCACGTTAGCTGTCTTCACATTTGGAGCTACTTTAAGAGGTATGTTGCTTTGTTTTTCTTTTTTCGTAAGTACTTTTTAGTCACGACTTTGATAAGGTTTAGATGAGGTTTTATCAATGTCAGTTTATTTGCACTAAATAAAGCTTTAGTCATGAGTACAAAATTATAAAATCATTATATTGGTCTTATTGCTATATGTTTTTTTTGGAACGAACTTCTTTATCCCACATTATACTCTGCATCCTTAGCGAATGAGAGCTAGACCGAAAAAAGTGTTTCATTTGTCCGTCACGACACTTTTACTAAGTAAAACACTTTTGTTTTTTTTTTTAATTTTTCTTTTATACAAAAGAACACAGGATTACATAATTAGATAGCAACCAAAATCCACTAAGGTTTAAAAAGGTTACTTAATAACGAGGCAGACCCCAACTTCCCCGGCAGACCCCGGTCTGCCGGGGAAGTTGGGGTCTGCCTCGTTGGTCTAGTGGTCGCAAGCGCTACTGCTGAGCATGAGGTCCTGGGTTCGATTCCCGGGTCGGGCAAAGTGTTATTGGGTTTTCCTATTTGGAATTTCTCAGTAGCAGCCCGAAGTCTGGATTTGTGCCCAGTTGATGGCAATAGGCTCGCCCCCTATTACATGGGACTTAAACATAACTGGCGAAATGTGGGTGTACTAGTACACCTCTTTAATTAAATTATTAAATTTTTTCATATTTTCTTCCCAGCATATCGTCAATTATTATGACTTAGCTTTCACTCCATTTCAGTTTATTTTGAAATAGCACCCGATGTCCATTAGCGAAGTATACTGTTGACAATTTTATTTTATATTCATAATAATAACGAATAACGCACACCACTAATCACGCAGGTTCTGCATAGTGGTATTCGCCAATTTTAACGTTGATTAATTCAGCAACGCTTAAATTAAATATTATTGTTCACGTGAAATTGATATAGCTTTAAACCATAAATTACTAAACTAATTCATGTGTATTAAAATAGTTGTGATAAGATAATTAAAACAGTCGTCACTGAGACAATGTTAAGGACACAGGTTGAATGAATGATTTTGATAACGATAGATGAATCAACGGCTAATCTAAACATTACACGTAGTTATTGCTAGGGAAAACAATTGGTGGTAAACGTTGATGATATTATAAATGACAATGCAGCAGTAACTGATGATGAATTGAGTCCATTAAAATCGGTGCTTTGTAAATTAAATAACAACATAACTCATAATAATATCCCTGAAGGATTGAGCATAGGTGCACCTCTAGTACCCCTACATTTCGCCAGTTATGTATAAAACCAATTTAATTTAGCGCTATTTTTCCAAACATACTCTTGACGACAATGTAATCAAGCATTGAGCAACGAGCTCCACTGTCTTGATTACAACATAATCAAGACAGTGGAGCTCATTGCTCAATTCGATAAGCTATCTTTGACATTGGTATTCAGGTTGATGAAGTAATGTAAGTAGCTACATATTTGTGACTATTAATGTACATCAAATCAAATCAAAATAAATTATTAATTTGCTTAGGTAGGTATAAACAGAGGTTACAAATAAATATAAAGTACTCTATATCATTACGCAAGTGCAAAGTATTAGTATATATTACATGTCATAGACTTTTTTTTGGGTGGGAAATTATTAAATAACTTCTCCCGCTCTGGACGGAACGAGAGGGTGTGTCAGACTCTTACTGACGAAAAACCCACCCATATTCCTTCCGTTGCCTTTGTCCCCAACAAAGGTAACACTTTTGGACTTTCACGCGACCCCGGCAGGCATCGGCCCTAGTGAACTCCTACACTTGTGCTGACAACTCTTTGAGGCGCGCGTGGAACACAATGCGCCGGCTACCTGGGCCTGGTCCTTATCGGTCGGCGAGCCACCCATTGCTCACCGTCCGCAAGCCCGCACCTACGGTGGCCGGCAATACGCCCGGGATTCCCGACGCACCGGGCGTCTCCTGCTGCGGCTAGGGGCGAGAGGCCGCAATATTTGTCTTTCCCTCAACCGTCCCGCCTCCTCCTTCGCGAGCATTACTGCTTCGCAGGAGGTGATGGCTGCCCATGCCCTCTCACTTCGTACCATGGCCTGAACCAGGGCCAGACGCGAGAGATCTCTGCCGCCGATCGCCTCCACGAGGACACGGCAGTGCTCTGCCCAAGCCGGACAGACCTCTACCATATGTTCTATGCGCCAGGGAACGTGCCCAGCGTAGAGCTTCCTTCAGTTGGCGTTTGGTCCCCCTAGATTGGGCAGGAGCCACTTCAAGGAAGCCCCGACCCACTCCGGTTTGGGAGCCAAACGTCGGGAATGCTCCACAAAGTTCCATCGGCTGTCGAGGACGAGTCTCAGGTACTTCATCGTCGACGTCATGCTGATGTGAACCCCTCCTACCGTTATTTGGGACCCCAACGGTGGCGCGTTCCGAGGACCATGAAAACACATGGCCTCGGACTTGTGCAGGGCCACCTTCAGTCCCAATTGCCAGATCCTTTCGGCGATTGTCGCAACCCCACGTGCCGCTACTTTGGCCACCTCCTGGTGCGACCTCCCTTGCGACAGGACCAACGTGTCCTCAGCGTAGCACACCAGGCTGACGCCGCTAGAGAGGTCGGCGCGCAGCACCCAGTCGTATCCGATGTCCCACAGATGCGGCCCCAGGACCGATCTCTGTGGGACACCGCACGACATCTCTTTCCGGTTCTACACTCCCTGGTGACCGGGGTAGATGAGGGCCTTGTCCGTCAGATAGGCCTCGACCACTTGACAGATGTAGGTCGGCATCCAGTGGTACCAGAGTGCCTCCCTGATTCAACTCCAGGGCGGGGTATTGAAGGCGTTGGCGATGTCTAGAGACACCGCCAGGATGACCCCACCCTGGGCTACAGCATTCCCCGTCGTAAGGGCCCGCACGCGCTTGATGGCGTCCACCGTAGAGCGCCCCCTGTGGAAACCAAACTGGCTCTCCACCAAATCCGGCCCTACCCGCACCAGCCGCCCGACGAGTCTGCAATGACTCTTTCAAAGAGCTTGCCCACCTCTTCGAGCAGCACGGTGGGCCGATATGCGGAAGGAGAGTCCGCAGGGCGCCCCGGCTTCTTTATGAGGACAAGTTTCCCCGTCTTCCAACGAATCGGGAACTGGCCCCTCTCCAAGCATGCGCTTAGGAGCTCCCTTAGTCGAGGCCCGAGAGCCTCCAAGGCCAGGACCTAGGCTTTCCCAGGTAAGCCATCGGGTCCTGGGCGGTATTTTTGGCATTCAGCCTGCGTACCGCCACTCTCTTCTCTTCCTCGGTCACCTCCGGAGCATCGTCGTCGTTGTCGTCGGCGGTGTGGTCCGCATCGGGCACCGCAGTAGGCGGAGCCATGGGTGGGGTGGTGTGTTCCCCCCGCGAAGGGAACAGAGTGCTCACCACATCCTCCAAAACCTGGGCCGGAGACTCCATCAGCGGGGGAGCCCATGGGCTGAGTTTATCCCGTACCACTTTGTACGGGCGTTCCCACGGGTCCGTGTTCAGAGTCCCCAGTGACTCCTTGCGGGCCAGTCCCCTGGCCCGCAGGATCTCCGCTTGGAGGGCGGTCTTAGCCGCTCTGTACCCCTCGTACAGCTGCGACATGTCATAGACTTAATAATCAAATATTTTTAATGAAAATATTGGTCTAAATTAAAATAAATTTATATAGATGTCTAATCAAATTATTATAGCATGGATATTTGTATAGTCATATTATTCACTGTCAATAAATTACTCTTACTATAAGTATCTGTCTATATTTTTATCATGTAAGGACATTTATTTACCAGGAATTTGAGCAGCTTCGACTTCAATTGATGACTTTTTGACATCATCAGGTAACTTGTTGTAAATCAATGATGTCATACAAAGAATAGTTTTATTGCTGTTTTCCCATATATTAATTTATAATCTTTTTTTGTCACGTAATTGTCTATATAGGTGCTTTTAAAAGCAGTGTTATGATAATTATGATTCAATTTTACAAAAATATTTAGTTCATATTTAGTTTTATTTTTTTAAATTATTTTTTTTATGGTCTACTTAATTAATTCATAAAAATAACAAAATGATATCCTAACTTAACTAAAACTATAAACAAACAAAAAGGCGGATGAGCTCATTGGGCATAAAAAAATTCGTCCGCATCGCTGTCAATGGGAAAAGTGCCCAAAAGGCTGGCAGCATTGCCACGATGGATGGCAATGCTGATTCTTTGGGCTAAAAAAAGGCCAGCCCTCTGGTCACGTGAAGACTCTACCAACCGTTTGCCGATGTCCCGAAATACTCGATAAGCACTCGGACCCCAAGGCCCTAATATTTCAACCCGAAACGGCTCAAACATATAGTTCCTAATAAGGTTGTTATATTTACGCTGTTTGAGGTTTTCTGCTCCTGCAGCAGCCGCCTCAGCACAGCACGCCGTGCTAGAAAGATGGGAAGGCGCGAGAGTGTCGAACAGGTTGCATCCCACACCAAAGGCCTACCCAACTTCCACGGCATTATGGTCATTCCGTCTTTTTTTTTTTTTTGAGGTTGGGAAATCATCAAATAACTTCTCCCGCTCTGGGCGGAGCGCGAGGGTGTGTCAGACTCTTACTGACTAAAACCCACCCGTATTCCTTCCTGTTGCCTGTGTTGCGGGGGCCTCGGTGACCCATAAGTACCTTCCCGCGACCCCGGCAGGCATCGGCCCTAGTGGACCCTTACTTTGTGCTGACGACATCTCTTTGAGGCGCGCGTGGAATACGACGCGCCGTCGACCCGGGCCTGGTCCTTACCGGACGGTGAGCTACCCATTGCTCACCGTCCGTAAGCCCGCGCCTACGGTGGCCGGAAATCCGCCCGGGACTCCCGACGCCCTGGGCGTCTCCTGCGGCGGCTAGGGGCGAGAGGGCGCGAAACTTGCCTTTCCCTCAACTGTCCCGCCTCCTCCTTCGCGAGCATTACTGCTTCGCAGAAGGAGGTGACGGCTGCCCATGCCCTCTCGCTCCGTACCATGGCCTGAACCAGGGCTGGACGCGAGAGGTCTCTGCCGCCGATCACCTCCACGAGGACACGGCGGTGCTCTGCCCAAGCCGGGCAGACCTCCACCGTATGCTCCACCGTGTCCTCCGGGCGATCCACACAGTGGTGACACCCGGACGTTTCCTCCCGCCTTATCCGACACAGGAACCTCCCGAAGCTGCCGTGTCCGGTGAGGACCTGCGTCAGGCGGAAGGTGAGGACGCCGTGGCGCCTCTCCAGCCACTCCTCAAAGAGGGGACTTATCGCCGAAATCGTGGCGTGCCCAGCACTGGGTTGCGACAACCGTACTTTCCATGACGCCATGAGATCCCGCCGGAGCTCCGTCCGCTGTGCCGCGATTTCTCGCGGCAGCGGACTTAGGCCCCGGCGTTTTGCCCCCTCGCGCCACTCCCATACGTGCGCGAGGACTTTTGCCTCCAGATCCCATGGCGGCAATCCGGCAAGGAGGCTCGCTGCCTCACAGGAGACCGTGCGGTATCCTCGGACCATCTGGATGGCCATGACCCTTTGGGCCGCGCTCAACCGGCGGGCTGGCCGCAGCGCCAGAGAGCGCGCCCATACAGGAGCCCCGTAGAGGGCCATGGACCGCACGACCCCCGCGTAGAGCCTCCGGCAGGAGGCGTTTGGACCCCCTAGATTGGGCAGGAGCCGCTTCAATGCAGCGCCCGCCCGCTCCAGTTTGGGAGCCAAACGTCGGAAATGCTCCACGAAGTTCCACCGGCTGTCGAGGACGAGTCCCAGGTACTTCATCGTCGACTCGACGCCGATAGAAACCCCTCCTACCGTTATTTGGGACCCCAACGGTGGCGCGTTCCGAGGACCATGAAAACACTAGGCCTCGGACTTGTGCAGGGTCACCTCGAGTCCCAATTGCCGGATCCTTTCGACGATTTTCGCAACCCCGCGTGCCGCTAATTCGGCCGCCGCCTGGTGCGACCTCCCCTGCGCCAGGACCAACGTGTCGTCAGCGTAGCACACTACGCTGACGCCGCTAGGGAGGTCGGCGCGCAGCACCCAGTCGTATCCGATGTCCCACAGATGCGGCCCCAGGACCGATCCCTGTGGGACACCGCACGACATCTCTTGCCGGTTCCACACTCCCTGGTGACCGGGGTAGATGACGGCCCTGTCCGTCAAATAGGCCTCGACCACATGACAGAGGTAGGTCGGCATCCGGTGATACCGGAGTGCCTCCCTGATGCAACTCCAGGGCAGGGTATTGAAGGCATTGGCGATGTCTAGAGACACCGCCAAGACGACCCCACCCTGGGCAGCATTCCCCGTCGTCAAGGCTCGCACACACATGATGGCGTCCACCATAGAGCGCCCTCTGCGGAAACCAAACTGGCTCTCCGCCAAATCCGGCCCCACCCGCACCAGCTGGCCGACGAGGCGGTCTGCAATGACTCTTTCAAAGAGCTTGCCCACCTCGTCGAGCAGCACGATGGGCCGATAAGCGGACGGAGAGTCCGCAGGGCGCCCTGCCTTCTTTATGAGGACCAGTTTCCCCGTCTTCCAGCAAAGCGGGAACTGGCCCCTCTCCATGCATGCGCTTAGGAGCCCCCTAAGTCGAGGCCCGAGAGCCTCCAAGGCCAGGACCCAGGCCTTCCCAGGTAAGCCGTCGGGTCCTGGGGCGGTATTTTTGGCATTAAGCCTGCGTACCGCCGCTCTCATTTCTCCCTCGGTCACCTCCGGAGCATCGTCGTCGTCGTCGGCGGTGTGGTCCGCATCAGGCACTGCAGTAGGCGGGGCCATAGGTGGGGAGGAGTGTTCCCCTCGCGAAGGGAACAGAGCGCTCACCACGTCCTCCACAAGCTGGGGCCGGATACTCTGCGTTAGCGGGGGAGCCCATGGGCGGAGTTTATCCCGCACCACCTTGTACGGGCGTCCCCACGGGTCCCTGTCCAGAGTGCCCGGCGACTCCTCGCGGGCCAAACCCCTGGCCCGCAGGATCTCCGCTTGGAGGGCGGTCTTCGCCGCTCTGTACCCCTCGTACAGCTCCGCCTGAATGGCTTCCGTATCCGGAGGTTTGATACGGAGCCTGCGGTGCCTGGTGTACCGGCGTCACGCAGCCACGCACGCAGTGTGCAGAGCCGTCAGCTCCTGCGACCACCAGTACACCTGGCGCGAGGCACGTCCAGGCTGGACCCGGGGCATTGCCACGTCACATATGTCGGACATGGCCTCCCGGAACCACTCCGCCTCGTCGTTGATGTCGGCAGGCCTGTCCGGTGGTGACACCCAGGCCTGCACGATCGAGGCTTCCAGGAGGAGCTCCCGGTCCAACTGCTTCAGCGCCCACCGCGGACCACTCGGGGCCCGTCGGACCGGCGCGTCCGAGGTCTGGGCGGAGACGTCGAACCGGAATGGTCATTCCGTCTGGCCTCTTCCCATCACATGCCAAGCCATTGGGTTCTAAAACAGCTGGCACCCCGGTGGTGACAAGAGCCCGACGGATGATGTTGTTAATGCTGGCGTGCCGTGCTATCTGACCAGCACTCTTACTGCAGGATAGGCCATGATGTCCGAGGCAGTCGACTCCTTCACCGCATTGACAGCGATGTTGAGCCCCGCAAGGAGCGCCCAGACGCAAACATGTAGCGAGCCGGAATGTGGTGTCACCCAGCATGGTGCCTATGTTGGGTGATGGTAGCGCCTGAAGCCAAAGGCCCGACTCCCATTCACCCACAGCCAGCAGGCGGGCACACTCAGCAGTATTGGTTGAGTTTATTCCGTACCAACCTGCAGTGCGGCTCATCCCACTGTCTCTGGGAAGATGGGTTCTCGGGCTGAACCGTATCCGGGCAAGCAATTTTCCAGGCGTTCACCGCATCGGTCAAACACGGCACTTCAGAGTCAATCTGAGAAGGAGCTAAGATTTTTGTGGTTAACTTTTCGGTGCTGTGGACCGAGGACAGGAACGCCGGTAGGCTTACACTAGAAATTTTGCGGACGCCGAGCCCACCAAAATGAATGGGTAGTGTGACTTACAGCCACGCGCGGTCGTCCAATGCCACATTTAAAATGGATGTAAGAGTACTTCGAACAATATGATCAATTTTGTCTAAAAGGTGTGGCTGCTTCCATAAAGTGGAAGAGCGGAGAGAATACATAAAATTTGGACCGAAACAGCAATGTCTGATAAGAGTGAATGCCGAGTGTAAATTAATTTTAGAAAGTCTATCCGAAATATCGTTAAAATATTAGATTTTTTCCTCGACGAATGGTGAAAAACTGTCTTCTAAAATTGGAGAACCTAGGAGGTGTAGTGAACTTTTTTCCAAATCTTTGATACCTGGGGCTTTTGAATTTGACTTTGAATTGAATTGAATTTTGGTATGGTCGATTGTCTGTCGGTATTGTCACAAAGGTAAATTTCGCAGTTGTAAATTTTGGAGTTGTTGAGGTCAACGCCAATGGATTGGAACTGCTGCTTTAGTAATTAAAGATCTTTTAGAACGGTGTCTACGTCAGCTCCTAGTGTTCCATCATCTAAATACCACACATTAAATTTTGAATTTAGTTGTTGTATTATGGGATGGATAGCCAAACTGAAAATGACTGGCCCGAGTAGATCACCTTGTTGGCATCCGACTGCAGATTCCAAAACGTTGTTTTTATAGAATAATTTTGATAGGTGCCTGTAGCACTGCTACATAAAGCCATAAATTTGTGGTAACTAATTTTTTACTTCAGCCAACAAAGTGTCCCTGTTAACAGAGTTGAAGGCATTCTTGACGTCAACCTTGAGTCTGACCTCACCTTTACTGGCATTCAAAAAACTGGAAAGGGCATGTACGACAGACTCTCAGCCCCCTTTGGATCCAAAGCCAAGCTGTAGGGGCTGGAATTTGTTAGTTAGAGTGTCGCTGTACAATTTGCAGCATATTTTGGCTGCCGTACGCCTGTAGGTGCACCCAACGGAATTGGGACGAATGCCGCCGTCCCTCTTGCGCAGGGCATATAAGTTGGCCCCGTACAAGACATCAACGACGGCATCATTCACAGTTTATATTTTGCATAACGCAGGCACGTCAGAATATTTAAGCTTTTAAAGTAGGGACAGCTGGTAGTATTGTTTTGCCACCGTAATGTCTTGCAGGTAGTTTAAAAAAAAACTTATTGATGGAAGCAAGGTACATCTGTTTAATTACGAAATATAAATATAAGTTTACAAAAATAATATAGGATCAACTCCTGTAGCATGACGTGAGTTCCCGATATCGAGCGCGTGTTAAATTCTAGCCCGCCTAAAGAAAACCACTATCCAGGTAGTTCTCAGAACATAGGTGTCTGGTGGCAGTCAAGTAGGTAGGTCGGTCTTCCGACGGCGGTTAAGGCAGCTCGTAGAGTTGACCAGCCACAGCCCTCGCAGCGACGGTAAAGCAAAATCCGTTACAGAAGAATCCCGGTTTGGGGTTACACTGAATTAAACTTTTGTCCGTGTGGTGCCGGACGTAAAGAATAGTACCATCCCATTTCTTCCCGTGGGTGTCGTAAAAGGCGACTAAGGGACTTACTAGAGAAGGGGCAGCAGCGTTCTCTATGCATATTAATACCATACTGCGATAACACGCGTACACTCCGGACCGACGAGAAGATCATCGAACTCGAGGAAGAATTGAGCAGGTTACGATGGGGTATAGTAGGGTTATCTGAAGTCCGAAGAGAGGGGGAGGACTCGATAATCCTCAAATCCGGGAACGTGCTCTATTTCCGGGAGGGCGACCAACAGTCCCAAGATGGTGTCGGGTTTATCGTCCACAAGTCCCTTGTGAGTAACGTGGTGAAGATCGAGAGTGTGTCGACAAGGGTGGCGTACCTTATACTAAAAATATCCAAAAGATATTCGCTGAAGGTCGTACAGGTTTACGCCCCGACCTCGTCACACCCCGACGATGAAGTGGAGACCATGTGTGAGGATATTTCCAGAGCCATGCATGGCTCTAAAACTCACTTCACCGTTGTCATGGGGGACTTCAACGCGAAACTGGGCAAACGAAACGGTGATGAGCTGCGAGTGGGGCAATTTGGAGTTGGGCGTCGGAACCACCGAGGCCACCTACTAGCCAGTTTTATGGAGAAGGAAGGCCTCTTTATGATGAACTCCTTCTTCAAAAAATGTGAGCACAGAAAGTGGACCTGGCAGAGCCCTGATGGTGCAACAAAAAATTAGATTGTCTTCATTATGTCGACGAAGAAGCAAGAATTCTCTGTTATCAACGCGGTGAAAACTGGAAGTGATCACCGAATGGTAAGAGGCACATTGAATTTAAATATCAAGCTGGAAAGATATCGACTGATGAAGTCTACGCTCCGCCCAGCACCGATCCAAGTCCAAAACCCCAAAGGTTTCAGCTCGAACTTCAGAATCGTTTCGAGTGCCTAGGGTGCTCCGTGGACGATTATAACGATGGGTTCGTGGAAACTGTCCATACGGTTGGGTCTAAGATCTTCAAGACCCGTCGTACAAATAGAAACAAGAAGCTCTCTGATCCTACTATACGGCTCATGGAGGAGAGGCGCGAGATGATCCTGCAGTCTTCAGTTGATGCGCTCAAGTACCGCCAGCTCAATAGACGGATCTCTAACTCCTTAAAAAGCAACCTTCGGCTCTTTAATACAGAGCGCATTAAGGACGCGATAGAACGGAATAAAGGCTCCAAGGTCTTTACAAGAGATCTGTCTATTGGGCAGAGCCAGCTTGTGAAACTGAAGACCAATGATGGCAGGATCGTATCCGCCAAACATGAGCTGTTGAGAGAGATCGAGAGTTTCTATGGACAGTTATACACGTCAACAGGCAACCCTGGTATGAATCTGGCAAATGACCCAAGAGCTAGATTAACCCGACACTACACCGAAGACATCCCGGACGTCAGGTTGTACGAGATTAGGATGGCTCTGAAGCAGCTCAAAAACAACAAGGCGCCGGGTGATGACGGAATTACGGCTGAACTTCTGAAGGCCGGTGGAAAACCCGTTCTCAAGGCCCTCCAGAAGCTATTTGGTTCCGTCATACTCGAGGGCAAAACGCCACAGTCATGGAACCGAGGGGTGGTGATACTGTTCCTTAAGAAGGGCGACAATACCCTCCTTAAGAATTATGGGCCCATCTCACTTCTGAGCCATGTCTACAAGCTGTTTACAAGAGTCATCACGAACCGTCTCGCGCGCAGGTTTGACGACTTCCAGCCTCCCGAACAAGCCGGATTCCGTAAAGGCTTTAGCACTGTAGACCACATCCATACGCTGCGGCAGGTTATACAGAAGACCGAGGAGTATAACCTGCCTCTCTGCTTAGCGTTTGTGGACTACGAAAAAGCCTTCGATTCGATCGAGACATGGGCTGTACTGCAGTCTCTTCAACGGTGCCAGATCGACTATCGGTACATCGAGGTGCTTAAGTGTCTGTACGAAAACGCCACTATGTTAGTCCGACTCCAGGACCAAACCTCGAAACCTATCCTTCTGCAGCGAGGTGTGAGGCAGGGAGACGTTATCTCTCCGAAACTGTTCACCGCTGCACTGGAAGATGTCTTCAAGGTTCTGGACTGGAAAGGGCCAGGCATCAACATCAATGGCGAGTACATCAATCACCTTCGGTTTGCCGACGATATAGTTGTCATGGCTGAGACTATGGAAGACCTCAGTACAATGCTCGATGACCTCAGTAGAGCTTCCGAAAGAGTGGGACTTAAAATGAACATGGACAAGACAAAGATCATGTCAAATGCCCATGTTACACCCACTCTCATGAAAATCGGAGACGCTACGCTCGAAGTTGTGGACGAGTATGTTTATCTAGGACAAACTGTCCAGTTAGGTAGGTCCAACTTCGAGAAAGAGGTCAATCGTCGAATCCGACTCGGCTGGGCAGCGTTCGGGAAGCTACGCAATATCTTCTCGTCCCACATACCACAGTGTCTCAAGACGAAAGTCTTTGACCAGTGCGTGTTGCCAGTGATGACCTATGGCACTGAAACGTGGTTGCTTACAATGGGCCTTATAAAAAACCTAAAAGTCACTCAAAGGGCAATGGAGAGGGCTATGCTTGGAGTTTCCCTACGTGATCGAATCAGAAATGAAGAGATCCGTAGGCGAACCAAGGTCACCGACATAGCCCGAAGAATTGCCAAACTTAAGTGGCAGTGGGCAGGGCACATTGCTCGCAGAACAGATGGCCGATGGGGCCGAAAGGTTCTGGAATGGCGACCGCGTACCGGAAGACGTAGCGTTGGAAGGCCTCCTACAAGGTGGACCGATGACCTTGTGAAGGCCGTAGGAATCCGCTGGATGCGGGATGCACAAAACCGGTCGACGTGGCGGTGCTTGGGGAGGCCTATGTTCAGCAGTGGACGTCTTTCGGCTGAAATGATGAATGATGTTATTGAAACTTTTTGAAACGTACAACAAAGAAATGTACAACTTTTCAAAATGATACACATTGCTCTTATGCATTTATTTGAGCTGTAAATAGAGATTCCTTATCGATTGCGTTGCCTCAAGTAATAATGCCATTCCTTAGGACAGGTGCAACAAGTACATGATAAACAGCTAATACGGCTTCTTTATTAACAATTTTTGAGAGTTTGTACAAAGCAAATGAGGATTTATTCATTCTTTTGCAGACATATTCTAAATATGTTTTCCATGTCTGTTGATTGTCAATATTAATTCCTAGAAACTTTGTATCTGTCATAGGATGTATTATTTCGCCTTGGTAACTAAAGTTTATATTTTTCAGTTGAGTTCTCTGGTGAATGTGAATAGTTTTCGTTTTGTCCATATCTATTTTAAGATTATATTCGGTTAAACATATTATTAGTATTATCGTATTTAATATTTGGTTTACTACGTGGTCGTAATCATTTTCCTAGTCGCTTTTATGATAACTGTGCTATCATATGCCACCACCATTAATTGTTGGTATAACTGTTTAGGAAGATCATTGATATATATCAAGAACAGTAAAGGCCTAGGACACTAACCTTGTGGAACTCCAAATTTTATAGTTTTCAAGTATGACTTATGTTTAATCTATTTTCTTGTTTTGTGACATATTTGTGGTATTTCTACTATTTGTTTTCTATTATGCAGTTATGAAAAAATGAGATCTAGCGCTTAACCTCTTATGCCATATATGCTTAATTTTTGCATTAGTATTGTATGGTCAACTCAGTTAAAGGCATAACCATAAAGCATAAAGTAAGATAGCTAATGTTAGTATTTTTTGTCCATGGTGACCAAAGTAGTTTTCAGTAGGTCATAAATGGCTATATTTATTGATTTCCCCTTGTGAAAGCATTTCTGCTCATCAACCAAAATATTATAATATTTTTCTAAAAAACTGTATAATCGGCTAAATATATTTTTTTCAAATACTAATATACTATAATCTCACGCTTTCATCCCGTGGGGGTAGGCAAACACTATAGAACGCCACCTGCTACGCTCCTTACATACTCCCTTTGCTTTGTTTACGTTCATACATCTGGTCATACACGCACGCCGGTTGCGAATACTATGCACATGACCTTTTTGAATAAAATCACCAATGAGGTCACTATATGTCTTGCTAGGGCGCCCCGCCCGGCAATTCCACTCACATCTGCCTTGTAAATCCTTTTGTTAGTAGCTTTTCATTCATCTTCTCAACATGACCAAACATCCCCATTTTTAAAAAATAATTTTGATAAAATGGGGATCAACACTATGGGTATACAGCTTCCCATCCTTCTTTTTTATGAAGTGGAATGGTAATGGACGTTTTAAGTTTTTTCTGTGTATATTCCGTTAGAAACGCATAAGTTAATTATTTAGCATAGATGAGTTGAAACATCCGGGGATATATATTTTATGCCGTGTTTATGATCATGTCACTTTTGATTTATTTTGTGATGTATTTATATAATCATTGTTTTGTGACTTCTGAGTTAGTGATATTACAATTTTAAATATATAACAATAATGACATTTGAAACAGCACGGCCGGTCTTTTTAGGTATTTCTTAATCTGGGTTGTATATCACGGTTCGCATGTTATACGCACGGTAATTCTAGTCACCTGTTTATAGGAAGAGCTAAAACATTGTTATTGTTATAGAAAATGGGACCTTTTATCCCTGTTATTAATAGATCTTAGTGTCAACACCTTTATTCCTTTTGTAGGGTTCCTTACTAAACAAGGAACCCTTATAATTTCACCATGTCAGTCTGTCCGACTGTCTGTCTGTCCGTCCCCGCTGTAGCTCACTGACGCTTAGTACTAGAAAGCTGTAATTTGGCATAGGTATACGTACATATTAATCACGCCAACAAAAATGCTAAAATAAAAACTTGAAAAAAAAATTTGGGTACCTACTTCGGACGGTTGAGGGAAAGGCAAATTTCGCGCCCTCTCGCCCCTAGCCGCCGCAGGAGACGCCGTTGGCGTCGGGAATCCCGGGCGGATTTCCGGCCACCGGAGGCGCGGGCTTGCGGACGGTGAGCAATGGGTAGCTCACCTTCCGGTAAGGACCAGGCCCGGGTCGACGGCGCGTTGTGTTCCACGTGCGCCTCAAACAGATGTCGTCAGCACAAGTGTAGGGGTCCACTAGGGCCGATGCCTGTCGGGGTCGCAGGAAGGTACAAAAGGGTTACCGAGGCCCCTGGCAAAACAGGCAATGGAAGGAATACGGGTGGGTACACACCATCCCGCTCCAATCAGAGCGGGAGAAGTTATTTGATGATTTACTGCCCAAAAAAAAAAGACGATCTTGGTCAGATCATGTGAAGGTCAAAATCAAAGTCAAAAGTAATTCATTTAAACTAGGCTGAGAATCAGCACTTTTCGAACGTCAACATTACATAAGACAAGAAGATATGGTGCAGCAAACTCCCCAGCAGCACAGCTGTCTGGTCAGTAAGAAAAAAATGAATTCTATACAATAGTATGCAAAATAATTTACATAATACAAAACATTAAATTATTAGCCATAATGTCAGCTAACATACAACTAAACGAAACAAAAAAAAAAAAAAATTGATAACTGTTATCAAACAGAAATAAGAACGTAAACAGAACTTAACCATGGTCAGCAAGATGACCAGTCACCACTAGCAGCACCCGTTTACGAGCATAACGCAAAAATCAGCCATTACCCCCCTCACCATAATTGTGGGCTGGAGGCAACAACGCGACCTCCGACGCTACCGCAAGCAGTGACATCTAAGGAAGCATGACAAACTTGCTGTCGGTTGCTCCAGTAAGAACAATATAATCAATTGTCGAGGTCGCTAGCTAACCACATATTGCAACACAACTCATAAAAAACATTGTAACGAGTAGATTATGTCAATAATTAACGAAAACATAATTAAAAATAATTTGACTTATACAGTCAAATAAAATAAACAATTATATGAACTCATATAACCACTCATATGAACTCATATGTGTGTATTTTGAATGTCAGCGGCTTTGCCCCACAGCAGAATACCGGTCATGTAGATTCGTGTCTGATATGATCTTTTGAGCAAAGAACTACACAGATTGAGTGGACCAGTCCAGTCAGTGCACGCATTTGTCAGTAATCGTGCACTTCAACTCTAAGCTCAAAGATGCGGCGAAATATACCAAAGAAAAGACATTTGGGTAGGCCGCATAAATTAATTAAACGCTCAAACACACAACACACATACAATACATTTAAAGAATAATAATACACTCCACACAGTAAATATTCATGTTATTATGTTTTTAATAATGATCAAATGCCAAAGTGTTTATAAAAAAATAAAAGTTGGCAAATAAATTAAAAAAAACCGGACAATTGCGAGTCGGACTCGCCTAACCTACCGTACAAATTTGTAGGTATTAAATAAAGCCTATATTTTTTATGATTTATATTACGAATGTACGAGTAGGTATAGTTTTCAGTTTTATCTCTATACTTGTAGTATAAGACGACATTACTTGCCAAATTTCATTATTTTAGGTCAACGGAAAGTACCCTATAAATTTTGATTCCCTTGAAAGTGTCGAAATATACGTTTTTTGCGGCATAAGCCATATTTTTTTTTACGTTAACTTAGACATTTGATTTTTTTTACAGCTTCAAGGTATTGTAGACTTGAGTGGGTTTTAATTTTAACTCGATACCTCCACGCGTTTCCGAGATAAAAGGTCTTTACAGACAGACAGACAGATGGACATCAAAGTGATCATATAAGGGTACCGTTTTTTTTTACCGAACCCTAAAAACATAATTAGTATGTAAAATCTCACAAATATATCTGCATATATCCATAAGAACTTTTTCTTTATTTCCAGGAGAATGGGTGGTAATCCTAGTGACAGCGCTGAAGCAGCTGAGTGGTCACACAAACAACAGCACAAATACATCGTCTGACATAATGGAGTTGTTCTCCTCAAGGAACTTGAAGATGGAGAACTTCACGACTATGTTCATCGGAGCACATGCCGTCTCTATGAGCATGTACTTCTTGATAGGAGGTTTCTTGCATGTAACTGGATGTTATTATACTACAAAACGTCTCATTAGATTTACACATGTTTTTCTCTTCTACGTAATGTTTTTATAATGTTTAGCTTTAAATAGTACAAAGCGATTCGTAGTGTAAGCTATCGTCCATGTCCAATCTCTTTTCGTAAAACACACCCAATATTAAGTCATGAAACCTAAAAATACATTTAAAATAATCGTGGGCGGGCACAAATTCAAATTATCTTGTGACCTTTTTCTAAACCGAGCTAAATCAGATAAGCCATTATTTTTACCTGTGGGAGCAAAGTTGCCAGACAACGTAACAAAAACATTTGAACATCGCAAAACCACTTTCCACTAAATCTTCTTCGAAATCACTACATTAACATTTCACACACGTTTAGTCTGAAAACTTTCTATTTGAAAACATAATGGACCACCAAACATTGGCTTTGTCTAGGAAACTTCCGGCTAAATACATAATAAATCTATGATCAGTAATTACATCAGATTTGAAACCGCACATTATAAATGTTTTAGCTAAAATCAATTTCTAATAGAATTTTAAGCTGACAGCGGTTGGGAGCATTTCCCAGAAGGACTTGTTAGAAGTAAATTCTCTTTGACTTTGACGTTTCGCTCTAATTTTCATCAACAGCAGTACCTAATCGAGGTCATTAATGAAAGGATTTTAATTTTGTACCGATTAACGGCACTATTCAGCAACGTTTTTTATATACCTACACATCAGTATTTTGTATATAACCTGCCAATCAATGTAAAAATAGATTCTATCAGTTTTAATTAACGAAGCTTGTTTCTGATTTATTCGTTTTAATTTTCTTCATTTATCATGATTGAAATATTAATAGCCCTTTCGAATATCTGTTCAAGATTTCCCTTTTGAAAAGCAATAATCTAATAAAATCTGTAATCCCTCGCTTCCTTGGTAATTAATAATTTTGTATAATTAATATCTACGTCACTGAGATATGGAACAATCCGCTTATTATCTTTTAATCAGAAGTTTGTTGAAGAATTTGCAGACCTGACTCTCGTCACATACGTACCAAGAGTTATCAAAGTGTGAACATCTGTTGATGTGACGAAACCATTCGAAGCATTTGTCTTACCGTGACTTTGGTGTTTTGATAGGTACTCACAATAATGTTGGTAGCGTTTTAATCGCGTCCGTGTTGTGAGATTAATAATTATCATTTGCCTTGGTAATTACAATTTTGTAGGTACATAGCTATCATTAAAGACACAATTAATAGTTTTTAATTACTCAACATAGCCGAATAAAATTTTAGAATATATGTAAATTTTTCTTGAATATTTTGTCTTTTTTATTACAAATAGAATCCACTAGACTGTAAAATCACTTTATTCGTTCTCTTTTTTTCCATTTCCAGTGGTACTTCTACATGAACAGAAGGCATCTTGCCAAAGAGTGGAAGATTCAGCCTGACAAGTGGCTGTCCCCTGAGCTGGAGCGCCACGAAATCATGATCGGCACCCTGTCACTCCTAATTACTGGCAGCTTCTCCGCCTTCCTTGCCTGCTACATCTATAACGGGAACCCTTCCACCGTCTATTACCAGTTCGATGAATACGGCTGGCTTTGGTTCTTCCTGCAGTTCCCTGTTATCTTCTTATATTCGGTTAGTGTTACTTTTAGCCAACTTCAAGCCTAGTTTTATTGTTATTCTTCCAAATCTTTGTAAGTTCTTTACCCACATAATAACATAACAGTATAAAGAGACTGTTTGATCAAATGTTGCTTTTGCGAAAACAGGAAAGTACACAACATTTTCCTTTTATTTACAACGTGTAAAAACAATTGGGTTGACAAGGTTTTGCATAATTTAAATCTCTGCTCGTGAATCAGTCAGTACATAAGTACTAAAGTGAACCATACTTTACCTTCGTTTTCAGGACTATACGACTTATATCATCCATCGCCTGTATCACACTCCGTGGCTGTACAAGCACTTCCACAAGCTACACCATAAGTACAAGCAGCCGACTGCCTTCTCTGTCACTGCCATTCATCCGTTCGAGATCATGCACGTCCAGCTTACCATGTGCGTGCCACTCTTCCTCTTCCCTGTTCACTGGCGTAAGTTTTGAGTTTTATGCCATATTTTTGCATAGGCAGTTAATGATATTGTAATTGTTAAATGAATTCGTAGTCAAAGTATTTTTTAAAAACTGCATAAATTTTGAATAATAGTTGTTCATATCATCTGTAAGAGACTTGTATTACGTATCATTGGGACTTCGTACTCAAATATGATGCCTGTATTCCTCAAAGGTGTACCTATAGTAACATCCACATTTTGCTAGTTATGTTTCATTTCGTCTAATTTCTTAAGAAGTGAGCTTATTGCTAGCAACCGAATCATTAGAAATAGTAATAAAGTTTATCCATCTCAAAAAGACAGCTTCTTTATTATCTTCTAATCCGTCTTTGACTGGAAAAGCATCACTGAATCACTGTATGGAACATAAAACCTTAAGATTTTTTGTGTTATATTTCAGTCCCCTTCTACGCTGTTGCTATCTACGTGTACTACCACGGTATCATCGACCACTCCGGCATCAATTTCAAGGCACAGTGGTGGCAGCCGTGGCAGCCTGATGCAGAGTTCCACGACCAGCATCATGAGTTCTTCCACTGCAACTTCGGTTTCAACATGTCTCTTTGGGATAAAGTAAGTTGACTTTGATAATAAATTCAAAAACATTGTTTTCATCGTATGATAAGTAATTATATAACTTGGCTTTTATTTGTCTATTTGAATGTTAAATTAATCAATAACTGTGTGAAAGATTGATGACTGATATTTAGAACATTTTTATGGTATAGCGTTTAACCACGGTATATTCTAGCTACTTATTTATAATCACAGTATTTTTTTTATATGTGGATTGTATTAATTTATATGGAGTGTTTAACGCTTTGTACTTTTGGTTTTGCAAATCTAATAAATTGGCACACTGCTTAAGATGATCCTTCGTTTTGTGAATCAATGACAATGCAGTTTATTTTGGCAGTGTGCCAATAGAATATGACAACCTATTTACAAGTTTGAAAACGAAATCATATAATTCAGTCATAAATCAAACAATTATACAAGAATTCGTTTTAAATTATGTTGAGAGTAAGATACCTAATTGAGTGTTCCAATTTAACTCTGCGAAAAAATTGATGATCAATCAGATCGTTGACTTAACGTGAAGTTTAATGATATAATGAGCTGAACCTTGAGATGAGATGTACCTTGCATCGGTAAAAATCCCTACATATTATAAAACAAAGTCCAACCTCGTCTGTCTGTTGACTGAACTCAAAAACTACCGAACGCATTTTCGTAAGGTTTTCGCCAATGGAAGGAGTGATTCACGAGGAAGGTTTTGTGTAAATTGGCTGAAATATCACGATGATTGTTGAAAATGTCGGAAAAAATCAGGCTGACTGGGAGATTTACTAGCATGCGCCGCGTAAACCAATAGAGTTATATGAAAACAATGTATTACTAAATTATCCCTATTAAAAATATCTACTAAACCGAAGCAACGTTGTATATCTATCTGCTTCCTTCATTTCTCTCTGGACCCAATTCTGAAGCCCACGCAGACGAAGTCGCGGGCAGAACTTACTAAATCTAAACTTTATTTTACAGATACACGGTACAATGAGGAAAACGCACCGTGCTTACACTGAAGACACCTACCACGGGGAAGCACCATCCCTCGACACTCCTGAAGGCAAGGCCCTTCTAGCTGAGAACCCCGATCTTATAGACAGCAAAGTATTGCTTGAAGAAATCCCTGAAATTATCCAAAACATCAAAACAGATGCATCCAAGACTGAACAGAAAAAGGATGAGTAATAATATATGTAGATATATATGATTATACATATGTAGATTTAGAAAACACGTTCACTTTTGTTAATCATCATCGTAGAAGTAAGATGTAGTATGTCAATAATGTCGGGTTTAAATGAATCTAGTTTATTATAGTTCTGTTCCAATCGCTAGCTTGTAAGCGGTTTTGAATTCAGAATGGTGAACTAAGATTTTTCACAATGTTTTTGCAAAATTATAATTTATCCAAAACCTATTTTTCTTATCAGTGATTATGAGAAGCACCTTAATTCTGATTTAAGATTTCATCACCAGTACGTAGATTTAAGAATTTTGCTACTGTTTCGAATGCTGCAAATCATTTTAAAATTTCAAGAGACATTTTAATGGATTTATTTTTTTCTTTACCGACGTTGTGATAGAGTTGATATTTAAAATAGTTTTAAGAGTACCGGTGATATGTGATATTGTTAATAATTTTGATTCAATAAAGCATTTCTTGAAATATGAAACCATTGTTTTCTTGGCTGTTAACTCCACAAGTTTTTGATTGTTAAAAAACCTTTGTTGCTCTGCGAATTTATTCTAATAATATAAAATGATACAGTTCAGTACGAGGTCTCAGTACTTGCGTATCAATATTCCAATCATATTTTTCAAAGAAATGAAAATAGCATTTCATTCATCCTAAGTATTTCATCATCATCATCATCATTCATCCTAGTAATACAGGTATGTATTACTATTTTTCTAAAGAATCTCATATCATTTCATCGTACCAAGTTTTTTGCTACCATTCAATATTATTTAAAAATCATGCCAAGATTTCTAGGAGCTTAATCAATTACCTACCTGCGAGTAAATGTTCTAAATATTTCTTAGAAATATATTAAACTAGCTTCTGCCCGCGATTTCGTTCGCGTGGCGTAAGACACCAGTATAATATACTAAAATATCAGCCACATTGCAAAAACTGCCTCGTTGGTCTAGCATGCGCTACTCCGGGTGTCACCACTGTGTGGATCGCCCGGAGGACACGGTGGAGCATACTGTGGAGGTCTGCCCGGCTTGGGCAGAGCACCGCCGTGTCCTCGTGGAGGCGATCGGCAGCAGAGATCTCTCGCATCCGGCCCTGGTTCAGGCCATGGTACGGAGCGAGAGGGCATGGGCAGCCGTCACCTCCTTTTGCGAAGCAGAAATGCTCGCGAAGGAGGAGGCGGGACGGTTGAGGGAAAGGCAAATTTCGCGCCCTCTCGCCCCTAGCCGCCGCAGGAGACGCCCTGGGCGTCGGGAATCCCGGGCGGATTTCCGGGCACCGTAGGCGCGGGCTTGCGGACGGTGAGCAATGGGTAGATCACCGTCCGGTAAGGACCAGGCCCGAGTCGACGGCGCGTTGTATTCCACGCGCGCCTCAAAGAGATGTCGTCAGCACAAAGGTAGGGGTCCACTAGGGCCGATGCCTGCCGGGGTCGCGGGAAGGTACTTATGGGTCACCGAGGCCCCCGCAACACAGGCAACAGGAAGGGATATGGGTGGGTTTTAGTCAGTAAGAGTCTGACACACCCTCCCGCTCCACCCAGAGCGGGAGAAGTTATTTCATGATTTCCTACCCAAAAAAAAAAGCATGCGCTTCTGTTGTATCCGGTAGAATTTCAGACAAACAGATAAACAGAAAAATATCATGAAAAAATATTTTTGCCATTAGAATCGATCCCAGACCTCGTAGCAATTAAATATTTTAAATATTAAATCTACAATTTTGACTTCGCTACTATTTTATTATACGTAGGTTACTTAAATGATAATTAAGATTTAAAATACTTATTATGCGTATTTTCAGGTTATTTAATATCAATAAACCTAAGTATAAGTTTCTTATGAGAAGAAAGATTTGGGTAAATACTTAGGTATATAAAAGTCAATCTAAAAATTAGTAAGAAAATTGAGTTCAATGGTTTATCAAATTCTTGCCCCCTTAAATAGAAACACCTCCAGAGTTATTTCCAATCTAAAAATGCCAAAAAAAGCGCTCAACACACAATTTTCTTCAACATTAATTCAGCAATCAAAATTCTCGATTCTCGCGCCAGTATTGAATCATCAGCTTTTTACATTGTACGCCAATCAATATACTTGACTGCAAATAATTTATCGTAATAAGAACATAATAGGGTATTTCAATCTTTTCAGTTCTGGCCTCAGATTGAAACAATGCCGGAACATAATAGAATCGCTTCCGTTTCAAGGCTGCTCAAATATTTTTCTTGAAAAACGGATATAATGTTTTTCCGTATGCAGACAGCGAACGATATTTTTTTAAATACTTGTTCATAATTCAGTTGTTTCCATTTAAATGTTTGAAATCAAAGACAATTATTATTTTGTATTCTGTTATCGATATCGGAAATAGGGTCCAAGCTACCTAGGGCAGGGCTCCAGAGAGAGAATCCTAACAATGCGAGCCGTGTCCAGAAGTACCTCTCTCTGAATTAGGCCTATAATCCAGCTGCCTAACGAGAGCCTCCTTAGGTGTTGGTCGAGGCTCTTGGCAATTAAGCCATTGACTATCGGCACGATGATCGCTGAGTCCAATTATTATTATTATTAAAATCGCGATTTGGTTAGCTTTGTATTTTACCAATTTCAAAAATGGTATCTGTTTTCGAGGCAAAATTATTAACTTTTGTTATTGATAGATGAATTAATTTCTGTAAGCAGGTTTGTACCAACACTGTTACGTCAATGATTGGATACAAATGTGTGCAATTTTGGGCTCCCGTTTCTATTCCTATACTCAATACTAAAACAAAAACAACTAAATTGCTCTCAAGATGTTTCGATATTGGCTCAACATATATATCTGATTACACACTGTCTGCGCCTAAAGTGGTTTATCTGATCAAAATATTTAAATATGTCCAATCTTGCCTGTTGCTCCGTACCTCAAAAGGAAAAAATGGAACCCTTAGAGTCCTAAGACCCTTTATGTCGGGAATGCGTGGAAGTATCACGTTGAAATTAAAACCATATACCTACTCAAGTCTATAGTTCCTTGAAGCCGTAAAAAAATCAAACTCCTAAGTTAACGTATAAAAAAATACGGCCGTTCATGCCGAAAAAACGGATATTTCGACACTCGAACGACAAGGGAATCAAAATTTCTAGGGTACTTTCCTTTGACCTAGAACTATGACATGGCTGAAAACTATTTATATTTGTAATTAAATCATAAAAAATATAGTCCTTATTTAAAGTACCATTCTTTTTTCAGTCACCCCTTACAAGTCTTGATTTTGATATTTAAAAAACAACTTTGATTAGGTTACCTAACTAATTTAGGTATGAACTGTTAGTATACCAATACTATAAGTACCTACCTACACATTTGTACGGAACCCTAGGTTAGCGAGTCCGACTCGCACGTGTCCGGTTTTTTTTCTACATGAGCAGCAAAATATTCAAGGATCCTCTTTACGATTCTTCCTGAAGATTTTAGAACCAGAAAGGGACTCGTATTTTAGTACATAACAATGCTTCCATCTTAGGCCTTGCGGGTCTAACCTATGTTACGGCCTGGCCACACTGTCAAGCCTATAAATTTGAGTGCCCTAGTACTTATGCCCGCTGCTGTTGTTTATTTAGTATGTTTTGAGTGCGAAAACACAACAATTCATTTTGATATACAACCTTTATCCTCTTACGTAGGTGAATATGTATTGTGATTTTCGTTTACACAGGGCGGGTACTTAACCAACAGTGACTGAAGTAAATTGTGTACTTACCGTACTATAGATTTGGAGTTAGAAAGTACTGATATCACTTATTTTCGTAATAAATGCGAAATAGTAATTTTGTCTGTCCTTTTCACGTCAGCCGTAAGGCTGAATGGATGTCGATGAAATTTGGCACACAAGTGACTTGGTTTAGCACATAGGATACTTTTTATCCCGCTAGTACCAGTAAGTTTTCGTGGTATCATTTGAGGAAAAATCTAGTATATACCTACATAAAGACTTTTTCTTGTGGCAGAAACTACACAACACCACCTCCTACGATTCTTACGTACTTCTTTTTGCCTCATTCACGTTCATACATCTGATTCATTTATTCATTACTGTTGAACGTCGTCATGTACTTTCAATTATTGGGTAGGCTTTCGGAAAACGGAAAATTCTTCAATATAAAGCCATTAACACGGTATATATCATACCTTTCTGGCTTTTTTATGAGTTAAACTAACTACTTCTACAGTAAAATACGCAAAGCTAACTCTCCTTATCTCGCTGTGATGTGATATGTTTCATCTTGATAATTTCCACTCGCATAACCTTGAAACTTTATCACAATATATTAAATTCACACACTCATTCACTATACGCATATTATGTTATCGAATACGATAACAGAACATGTGTAGGCAACACAAACATAATTATGATAACAGAACTCATACCACTTGAAACTATTCAAAACACCATAAAAACTCTTTGTTTACGCAACGAAAAAAAAAATGGTGCCGCGCGCACGCGTGCCGGTCGTAAAACTATCGGATTACACTAGCCACGTGCGTACTTGTAGTGGTATTCCCGCTTACTATGAACGCAGTCTCATGGTACGGGGGAGTCGCCGACTTTTACTCTTGAAAATACGATTACGATAACAATACGCAATAATATCAGCAGCTATTAACCAAATTATGTTCGTAGATAAATAAGCTAGCTAATTATGTGTATTTCAAACAGTTTATTAGAATATTTATCATAAAAACATTACTAAACACGACGGCGACAAGGTCAAAATTAGTACATTACAAAAATTTCGTAACTTTTTCACTGAAATATTTATCACTTGTAACTTAGATGAAAAAAGTAAAAAAAAAACTATAAAAACACAAACAATTGGCTTTTAAAAAACACAAAAAGTTAAAAATAGCTTTAATTTTGGAAGTCGGTGGCAAAAAACTAAAATACAGATCAAAAGACACCGACTCTCGAAATTAAAGGCTCCTACATACTGGCGCGTCTTGTCGCGCGACGCGACGTGACACAAAGACACCGCGTGTAGCGCTACAAGCGGTGCCTTTGTGTCGCGACGCGTCCCGCGACAAGTCGCGCCAGTATGTAGGAGCCTTAAAGCTGCAGCAAGTTCAAATAAATGGTGTCAATTCACAGTAGAAATGGGTGTAACACAAGGCTCGATATTGGGTCCTTTCCTCTTTTTAGTTTATATTAAGGATACACCCCACTTGTTAAAAACCCAACCACAAATGGTGTTATTTGCTGACGATACTTCCTTAATTTTTTAAATTAGAAGTGCATCATTGACGACGTAAATAATGCCCTATTGCAGGTCCAAAATTGGTTCAATGCTAATAATTTTGTATTAAATGGGAAAAAAAAAACTAAGTGCATAAGATTTTCTTTACCAAATGTCAAAAGTAGTATTTGTGAGATAGTATTGAATCAAGAGAAGTTAGAATTTGTCGATAAAACTACATATTTTCCTGGGGATTACGCTCGACTCAAGGCTTCCATGGGGGCCTCATTTAACTTCCCTTGCAGGACGGCTAAGTTCAGCAGCATATGCTGTGAGAAAAATCCGTCAATTTAGTGATGTAGATACCGCACGGCTAGTATATTTTAGTTACTTTCATAGTATTATGTCGTACGGTATTTTACTATGGGGACGGGCTGCAGACATCGAGTCTATTTTTATTCTGCAGAAAAGAGCCATCAGAGCCATATAATGGCCTCCGCAGGTGCGACCCTCTAAGGGAACTGTTTAAAGAAATTAACATCATGACGGTACCTTGTCAATATATCTATGAAAACATCATGTACTTAAGGAAAAATCTACATCTTTATAGCAAAAGAGGTGAAAGACACAATTATATCCCTAGATATAGGGACCAATTAGTTCAACCAGGTTTCAGGCTGGCTAAAGTAGACTCATCTTTCATGGGGTACTGTTTAAAATGTTACAATAAAATACCTCCCCACATACTTCTACTGAATGAAACAAAATTTAAATTTTGTATAAAACGCACACTATGCAGCCAAGCATATTATAAGTTAGGGCATTACATCGCTGATAAAAATGCTTGGCTCAACGCTGGTCCTGCTGTGGAGCAGGACCAGCGTTGAGCCAGCAAGGGCGCAAAAGCTAATTAATTAGCATTTGAAAATAGTGTTGGAGCTGCTGAAGATTTCAAAAACTATCTTTGCATTGTATAAATTCAATCTCTTAGTATTGTATAGTTAGTTGCACAGCACACTGTTATGTGAGTACTATGTACTATAAAGCTGCCATTTACTGGATACGTTTTTCATTGAGTTGAATGTGCCTTGGCGGCTGGGAGTATGTCGTGCTCACTCTAATGTCTCGCTGATGGTGGCGCGTGTGTTGTATCAGTTAGCTCCCTTCAAAATGGTTGAGCTGAATGGTGCTAATCCATACGTCATGTTCGTGAACGGGCGCCGTCAGTCGAGACTGGTCATCTCTGAGCTGCCACGGCTTATTTTAATTTATGAATTGTTTTACGTTTTACGCTGACGCTTTTACAATATTTTGTAAGCATAATACGTTGATACACAACACAATACAACACAGTCAGTCATGTATGACTGACTAACACAATACTATAAAGTATTGTAGTGTGTACACTACAATACTTTATAGTATTTATTTGCACTACTTCCTTGCATGATCTTCTATTAAACACTCATTGTTCTATTTGCATCAATTTAAGTATCAATCACTATTATAATTTATTTTCGTAAAACGTTTAACAAAAACATTGACAGCCGAACGTATGCAACGCAATGACACAGGGTACTTTTTTATATACGGGCCAGATGCGCCTACGTCCCCTCGCTTGTCGTACACCATAGACAATAGTTTATGGCATGGACAAGTGAAGTACGAGCGTCGGAGTCAATCTTAATATTTACTGTACATCTATTATATATATATATTTATTTACTTCTGTATTTTATTCATTATAAATTGTCTTTTTATTTAATTTTTATTCCCCTGGTGGGATATATTATATATTGTGTCCGTAGTTGTGTCCGTGGCATCACAGCGGGCCCTATCTGAATACCAGCGCTGCGGTATTTATTTTTTAAATATCGCAGCATTATGTTGATATAGGAGCCTTTTTGGCATCGCACAAGTCGTTCTTATTGGATATTCTTTGTAGTTTTTTGTTTATTCGAAGTTTAGTTTTAAATGCTTCTTTTTTTTACTTTTGTATTTCTTGTGCGTGTCCCAAATAAAATATTTTTCTTTCTTTTCTTTCTTTCTTTGATTTAAAAGAGTGTCGGTGGAGTTTCTTGCTCGTTCTTTTCCATAGGTACCTACTTCGCTTTGGAATGGGCAACTAGCTTCATCTTTCTGCCTGACCGACCAACCCCTTAACAATTCAAAAGTGCCTGTAATTGGTTTATTTGAAATAAATGCTTTGAGTTTGAGTTTGAGTTGAAAGTTATTCTTCACTTTGTAGTGTTTTTGGAAGTCGATTGTTTTTTTTTCAAGTTTTTTTACTCATAATAACATTGGTACTCTTGGTAATATTATTATTTAATCGTTCCATGGCCTTCCCTGCAACACCATACTAATCAATTTCTGCAGTACGGAAGATGTTATCTGCTACTAAGAGGACTTACTTATGCACGAAGAAATCGCCTGCATCCTATCAAGCGATCATAATAATTCACCGTTCAAAACAGAATTCGGCCTTTTCACGCAAACCATTTATCACTCTCGCGAGAAGGAAAAAAAATGCTGTGTCCTTAAGAGGCCAAGTGATAATAATGTGAGAACAGGGGCCAACTTCATTTGATTTATACCGTTCAGAATATAGCGTTAATTAAGCTTTGATGTAACAGACTGCTCTGGGACAATGGACCAGGGCCATGTACAATTATATCTCTTTGTTCTGAGGGATTTTATGGAAGATTTCAACAGTTTCTTTGGGAAACGTCAAAGCTGGTAAAAGAAAAAGCTGAGTTTTTATTCTATATAACTCAAGAAGTGATTTTTAGTAATTCAGTCAAATATTGGACCAACACAAGAGTACCTACTAATTGATTTCACAAACCTTACCACAAAAAGCGGACCCTCTTTTACTACGCAATTCAAATTGTCGAATCAATATCTAATTTGAGTAATTTCAATGGCTGAGTAATCACATTTCCGCGTCCAAATATTGCTCCCTAGTCTTTTATCTGATCAAACTTAAGACAGACTGTTGAACTCCTTTTGTATTAATCGAATTTAATTGGACACTCTACCCTTCTAAGAGCACGCTTCATTGTAATTTTCGGTAGAAAAAGTCGTGAATTCTTTCTGGAAATCTGTAATTGCTTTCGATTTTATTGTTAGAGCCTTTTACGGAAGTTACAATGTTGATTTTTTTGTTTTAATGGCTCAAGATTGAGATTTATTTGAACACATTTACTTGTTTAATATCGTAGTTTTACCTTGTAAACAATTTGTCGGAATTTCTTGGCTTCAAAATTCAAATCACGTACCTTGACTAATATGAAACTTTCTTGACTTTAAAGCTAAATAAAGCTTTTAGTTACTGTATGACTTTGCGTGTTTTGTTCTTCTTTCATTGTTATTAAAACTAAAGCTCCTATATAATATAAATTATTAAAAATCTAAGGTCCGTTCAAAGATTTACATTACTTACATTTAACAAAATTCCGGTCTTTTTTACTTTTATGGCACCAAAACTTCTGTTATTACGTGTTAAGCGCAGAGGTGGCGTTATACCGCTTAAATCTAAAAATAAAATGAAGCTTTGAACTTCAACTTTAAGTTGGAGGCACTTACGACAATAACAAGCTATGCGAGGCTATAGCCATCTTGCCGTTTTCAAAGGCTTAAGAATGAAGAAAATAGCGGGAATCTTTTGAGAAGAAGTAAAAGTTTAACATTATTTTTATAACTAATGTTATAACAAATGTAAAACCTTTACTTCTTCTCAGTCATTGGTTTTTAGGGTTCCGTACCTCAAAAGGAAAAAACGGAACTCTTATAGGATCACTCGTATGTCTGTCTGTCCGTCTGTCACAGCTGATTTGCTCCGAATCTACTGGACCGATTAAGTTAAAATTTGGTACATATATGAGTTTCTGTGACCCAAACATGGATGTGTAACTTAAATAAAATAATTTTGAATGTGAGGGTCATTTTTGGAACGCTAATTAAAAAAAAATTGTAAACTGTATCGTGTGACATATATAAAGAAAGAACTTGTTGTGAGGGTCTCAAGTATTTTATTTTTTATAATTTTAAAACATCTAGTTTTAAAGTTAATTAAGAAAATTGATGAAAATTGAACATGAATCTATATCTACGAGTATATCTACCATGTTTTTTATTCCAAGAACAAACCTAACATTGTAGATGAAAAACATTTTAAAAAATAGGCTCAGTAGTTTCGGTTATCTCCGAAACTACTGAGCCTATTTTTTTAAATACAGTAAATTGTTCTTTACTTATATATTACAGGAAAACCTACAAGAAGTCTACGGTGTTAAAATAGCATGGTAAATCTCTCAACATTGCGCGTACAAACTTACGTGTGGGAAAACATGTTTTTCATCTACAATGTTAGGTATGTTCTTGGAATAAAAAACATGGTAGATAACATATTTATTGTACAGAACCCTCACCACGCGAGTTCTACTCGCCGTTTTTTTTTTGTTCAATTGCTGTCACTCTTCTTTGCATAGGACCTAGGATTAGTTTATAAGAACTGGATGTTTATTTTACACATGAATGATTCGATTATTAAAACAATGTAAACACAATAGAAATTACAATGTTCTCATACTTATGTGAAATTTTAGTCAAGCATAATGAATCATTGGTGTCGATTTCCTTGTTCACAAACGAAACTAAATTTAAGTTCAGTGCATCTTTTTCTTTCTATTTCATTAAGGCAAGGACAGAAGATAATTTTTAGTTAAGTCCTGTCAAATTAATTAGCACTTGACGTAAATTGACGTAATTTTAGTAGGCAAGTTTTTAATCACGTCTAAACTTGTATGGAGTAGTGACAGGCGCTGATTAATTGGACAGGACTAAACTAAAATGTATCTTCTGTCCTGTTCTTAATGAAATAGAAAGAAAAATATGCACTGAACTTAAATTTTGTTTAGTTTGTGAACAAGTGAATCGGCACCATTATGTAGTAAAATGCATATTTGAAAGATTCTTGAAGTTCACTTTCATATTTAAGAATGTTCCCTTTCTTTCCATCTTGTAAATTGGACCACTGGAACAAAAAGAGGCACAGAATGGGGTGGAGTCAAACACGTCGAAAGCCTCCTGCATAATGCATTGTGACTGCAGCTACCTTTGACTGGTGGATTATACGCCGCAGTTATTCCTCAAATACTTGGAGTCATAGCTGGTGGAACGCTGGAACATTCTCGAGGTTCGTTATATTGTTAAGTATTTTTAGAGATTTCGTCATTGATAACATATTCATTAGGCATGACTTTATTACATCAACAATCAAAATTGTGTTTACTTTTACTTCTTTTTTTACCAACATCAAAATATTAATTAAATATTAATTTGACAGATATTTTTTTTGTGTTTTTGTTCAGCGATGTCTTTGTTAATAAGTTATCTGATTTTTGTTTGGAAAAGTATTCTCCCGAGGTGGTCCCATTTAATTTTGGTGATGATCTGATAAACATTCGGAAATGGACAATAAAATCCCTCAATAACGAACGTATATTTATTCCTTTTTGAAGATTCTAGGTAGGAAAGTGAATTACATAAACTTCAACATCTAGATACTTAAATAAATGTCTACGACCACATCTGTAACATAATAATATATTCCAAGCCAAATAACCTCAATATTCTGAACTTTTAAGACTTAAGTAACACACCAAAGTCGGAGGCACGTACCAACTATAAACTAGAAAAAATATTTTATTAAGTTTTCCCTAAGAATATGACACAAAAGAAGTCAAGGCGGAGTTTTCTAGTTGTCGTAAAAAGAAAATAAAACATTGACGGTCGTTCAACGGACTGTGCCGTACGGGCGGAAACTTCGTCGTACGCGTGTTGGGGACGGCTCACACGTGCTGCTCGTGGTTCATTTTTATCTGCTTTTGTGTTTGAAGAATCTTTTGGGTGACATTTAATAAATTGGGTTCTGAACTTCTTAAAGGGGTTGATGGAATTTTGTGCGGTTTCTAGTCGGTTATTTGAGTTGTCGTTCAAAATATGGGCAGTTATTCGGTTGTATTGAAGTTAGTCGTTTGTTAAAAACCCTTAACCTTTTCATAACGAAATCGTGTTTGTGGTCGCTGTCTATTGCAAATAAAATTGATCAAGTCTTGTGCTCAAAAGCCTGAATTATTTTATGAAAAATAAATACAGTGCTACAAAGATATTTTGGCGCCTGAATGCAGAATTCTGTTTCACAATTTTTTTATCGACAACGCCCCGTTGTTGGTAAACATTTGTGAAAAAGAATCACATACATTTTATTAATAACACAAGATGGCGACGTTCGGTTGAGGGAAAGGCAAATTTTGCGCCTTCTCGCCCCTAGCCGCCGCAGGAGACGCCTTGGGCGTAGGGAATCCCGGGCGTATTTCTGGCCACCGTAGGCACGGGCTTGCGGACGGTGAGCAATGGTTAGCTCACCGTCCGATAAGAACCAGGCCCGGGTCGACGGCTCGTTGTGTTCCACGCGCGCCTCAAAGAGATGTCAGCACAAGTGTTTGGGTCCACTAGGGCCGATGCCTGCCGTGGTCGCGGGAAGGTACGAAAGGATTACGGAGGCCCCTGGCAACACAGGCAACGGAAGGAACACGGTTGGGTTTTAGTAGGTAAGAGTCTGACACACCCTCCCGCTCCGCCCAGAGCGGGAGAAGTGATTTGATAATTTCCCATACAAAAAAAAAGATGGTGACGTTAGGTCCGATTTAGGCCACGCGCCAAAATAACCAGCGATGTAGTTGTCTAATCATGATCACAATAGCGACGCCATATTTTTTTAACTAAGAGTCCGTGGTCCAATGTTGAAATGGAATGTGTGAGACAATACTAAAACAATGATAAAGTTAAATAAAAACTGTTAGCCGTCCTCTGTTGTATCAGCGGCATCGGACTTGCGTAACAGAGAGTGTTCAATTTATAGCTTGTTCGAACATGTTCCTAACATCACAACAAAACTTACTACTATTGCACAACTATCAAAGGAAGAAGGGTTATGTATTCTTATTCTTTGTGTACTTACTAGATATTTCGGTATTTTGTTGGAGCTAGAAAATAGTGTTGGCTTTTTGCGTGATGTTTTTCGTAAGGAGTCTGAAATGGAAGAATAACACGTGAGGCTTGTTTTTCGTGCTGTGCGTGTGCGGAATAATGTTGTGATATTATTTGATGTAGTATTATATAGTTAATAACTTGGTATACGTGGGATGGATAAGGATTATACAGAGATGATAGTGTGACGAAGTTTAACTATTTGTGGCAGGGATAGTGCGCAGTGCTATTTAACAAAAACCAAAATACAAAAGTGAGTACCTATATTTTTGTATACTATATTATATCCCTCATACAAAACCTAATAATTTATGTTATTAAAGAAACCGGGTTGATCCAAAAACAATATGTGTCCAAAATAATTTCATACATGGTCGAAAAATAAACACACTTGTAGCTTAATTAAACCAAAAACATAACAAGCAAACAAATTCTACATTTATGTAATATTTATAACAAGACAAACATTCCTTAATGAACGCTAAACAAGCCATACAGTCGCTAACAATTGTCGGTCCAAAGCCTGTTGAAGAGTTTATTCGCGGAAAAGTTCTGTGTTAACTACATCTGGGTGACCTAGATTTTACTTCAAATTCATTTAATTTTCATTTAGGACTCGTAGGTATAGAAGTTGGCGAAATTTCTGTTTCAGAGTTTTCAAGATAGCTGTTATAGTTGGAGCTAGAGTTGGAGTTAAGTCGTGTGCAATTTTAGCAGTTTCTTTATTGCGTCTTTTGGGATTTATTGAGAGAATCAAATGATCAGTTTGAAGAAATGTAAGTTTAACTTGATTAAGTATTGATTCTTAATCATTATTCAGCTAAGTTTTTACTTTTATAGCACCTGCATTTCATCTTTGCAACTGGAAATTTCTTGACGAAATGAGTTCATTTTTATGCTGTGGCTGATGTTTCCATTAATAGTTTCTTTGATTAATTTCCCGTTTCTTCACTTACAGGAAGCCACCACAAGAGAAAACATACTAGACTACACTAGAATCCAGACAATACAGTAAGAGGCCTCTGGCAACACAGGCAACGGAAGGAACTCGGGTGGGTTTTAGTCAGTAAGATTCTGGCACACCCTCCCGCTCCGCCCAGAGCGGGAGAAATTATTTGATAATTTCCCAAACAAAAAAACAAAAGAGAAAACATACAAATGTAAACAACTACCAAAATGGCGATTTGTAACATATTTATAAATTTTCTAATTGGTCATATCGTAATAGTAAAGAAAGTATGCAATGTTATTTTTAGATTCAGGCGAAATGTGGGTGTACTTATAGGTACACCTTTACCTAACCTGGATAACAAGTGTGATGTTATGTAATGTTATGTTATTTCTAGGTTTATTTCTGTTCGGATTCCAAAACAATCATTAAGGTATTGGGACTTGCTGAGGTTCAAGTCTCGGCGCTTTTTTGTTTTCGATTTTCACTTACACGAGTTGCGGTGATTAGGAAAAGTGGGTTTGTCCCAAACGAAAGGTCATAAGTGCAGCCACCATCCCCAAATATATTGAGTTAACCGAGGACGATATACGTACAAGGCTTGTTCAAAGAACAATATATGAAGATACTTAAGAAACAAAGCCTAAACTAAAAGCCTAAAAACGCCTGATTCATTTGCTTACTAAAGGCCCCTAAATAACCTCGCACTATTTCACGCTATAATGGCGTACATTAATGAAGTCTACAGACAATGGCGACTCACTAACGAGCGATAACCGTAGACATTACACGACAAACGGCCGCATAGAGCCAAATTACACCGAATTTTCTTATAATTTGTATTAATTTGCTATCATTTCGTTCTGTTTGATTGCTAATTGGTACAGGGTATATTTTCGTGTTTTATGTAGTGTCAAATTGGTTTTTTAGTGGTGTTGTAAACATGAACGTTTTGCGTAGCTTCTGTACATAAGTTGATGATAATGAATTATATCATCAGTTTTAAATTTCATCATTACAAAGGCATTCTGATCGAGATTTTACTTCCTCTTGGTTTTATCAACAAATTAAAGTTTTCATTTTGTTTGAGGAAATATTAAAATAAATGTAGTGGACTCTGAGAAGTTGGAAGTACTCTGGATTATTTAAGTATTCATAATTATCTTTGGTTATGTTGATTAGATTAGTGTGTTCAAAGTTTATGAGTAATTCCTTAACATACCCGTAAGATGTTAGTTTTTAGGGTTCTGTGGTAAACAAGGAACCCTTATATTTTCGCCATGTCCGTCTGTCTGTCTATCTGTCTGTCCCCGGCTTAGCTCAAAGACTCTTAGTAGTAAAAGTATCATAATAGTTTAAACGTTGAAACCACTACCAACAAAATCATGCTGATTAGCATAATTAATGAAATAGAAATACCATATTCTGCTGAGTATAGTAACTCCATAGCTAGTCCCAGGTTCTGCCTTTAAATATTGCAAAAATTGCGTTTTGATAGTCAGATTTAATAAAATATTTGTTTTATCTTTTTATTATTTGTGCAATCAAATAAAAAAAAACTAATGCATACAAAGTAGAGCCCTGTAACTGTTTCATTTACATACTTTAATTCGTGAACGCTCCTGAAATCAAGCGACACCATGACTGCCATTCTTCTACCTTTATAAGAATATTTTTTCTTCTACATATTTTAAATTAAGTTAAGATTATAATTGTAATATCACACTATTTCTTCCATTATCTTCGACGATCTCAAAGGTAATATATATTTACTTTTAAACGCGTGACCAATTTCAAAATACATAATGTCATAAAAGATCTAAAGAATATATCTTACTGAAAGAAATGTTGAAACATTTGTATCCATAATACTTCTCAAGCCGAAACCGTTCAAATCGAATCCTATTTGTCTGTAAGTACAATACCATCAGAGAGATTTCGCGAGCCAATCCAATATCTATAAAAGTACACATAATTTTGTTAGAAAAAATCCTATTATCTTTAATGCTACTTCAGAAACACCGATTTGAATCTAGACAGAAGATGCTTCGCCAGTACAACGATTACGGAGCAATCTTACTGGATTTACTTGGATTTTGGAAAAAATACCTTTGTATTGGTACCTTTGATTTCAAACGGTACGTTGTTTACGAAATTGTTTTACGCGTTTCCATGTTGCGACACACGCGGGTTTTTGATAATGTTGGTGTTAACTGGGACACAATTTTCATGGGGTTTTCCTCATTGCAGATTAATAGTCACTGGCAATCTATTGTCGTTATTGTCAATGTATTTACAAATAACTATACCTACATAATATCAACAGTTTTCCCATTATTTCAGTTTTTCCATCTGTTTTAGCATATACGTGTATTTATGTGTATTTATTTGGACTTATATTTATGTATAATTAAATATATATATATTATATTTAAAGTTTTTAATAGGTATATGTTTATTCTTATGTAGAAAATGCCTACGACATTAAGTCCACCTCTGTACATTTGTGTGCTTAAAGTATTAAATAAATAAATAACTAAGACTCAGTTTGGTCTAAAGGCTCCTACATACTGGCGCGACTAGTCGCGCGACGCGTCGCGACACAAAGGCACCGCTTGTAGCGCTACAAGCGGTGTCTTTGCGTCGCGTCGCGTCGCGCGGCAAGTCGCTCCAGTATGTAGGAGCCTTAACGATGTTTCAGCTGAAATAATTAATCATCAAATCGAATCTAAACTAACATTATGCAGAAGAAAAATTGTATTTCTGGAAGTACTGATCCGATTACAAAATTTCAAAGTGACATAGAATAAACAGACATAACATTCATATGTTTTATTATATAGTTGATATCCAGGCGGATAATGGCGCGGGCTGCAGCTAGTAAAACATATATTTTGATGTAACCTTTGATAACAATTTCTAAATTTGTCTTGAAACTAATATAAGAGAACCTTCTCAAAAGAGATCTTGACTATCCACTTAAAATCAAGTGGACTTATCGTTTAGTACTTTACCCGTAACATAGATACCAAGAACGTTTCCCAAAGAATCCTGTTGCTAACAGTTTTTTTCGAAAGATTTCATGTTATGTCGACAATTTGGCCAGTGTGTAAGAAAATAAAATATGCAGGTGAGGAAAAAATCCAATATAAAGATATTGGATTTTTTTCTCACCTGCATATTTTAATTCTACTGTTTCACGCGATTACCTTCAATCTGAAATGACAATATTGTTGTGTTTGTGTAAGCTTGTTTTCATATTATTATTTCATAACATAAATGATTTGGTTGAGAAAAATAAAGAACGTTAACAATTTTAATTAAAATAACCTTAATAAAAAATTTCATACAACGGTTAAGTGAAATATCGCCCAGCAATTAATTAAGCTCAGTGTGGCTTCTTTCATAGGTCGTTGTTTTTAGAGATGATTAACTACTTAAATGGTTTGTTTTAAGTAAACCACTAAGTTCCTCTTATAGCACACATTACCATGGGAGGCTCAAAAACTCGAAAAAAAAATTATCCAAAAAGGATTATTTATGTCCGACGAATACGCGGAATACTATTGTAGTTCGACACTTTATTGAACAATCAAGGCAAAATGTTTTAACCTTTCCGACTTTCTCCACAATGTTTGAGCTGTGCTAAGAAGTATTTATCCTAACCTAAGCCGAGAAAACCGTAGGTAATAACTATTTATCCAGTATTTTTAGATACAAGCTATTTCGCCCAGGTAGAATAAATCACTACGGGATTGCTATTTTTGTGGCTTCTTATTGAAAAACTAATGTTAAAGGTTTTATTTTATTTTATTTAATAAGGGATAATAAACAACTACAACATATATAATACGTAAGGTTAACAAAACTTTAAGTAGCAATGTTGCAGTCCACTGCATTATCCGCAAATAACACATATTTATGGATCAATGGTCGCTAGGCGAGCGTTACCAAAATTAATTAATATTTATTAAATAAATAAGCGACCATAAAGCTAGCTATAGCTACTCGTACAAAGCTAAATTAGATCGGAATCAATTTCATTTACTTAAATTATGCAATAAATAAATAATAACAATAAGATTACGATTAAGATATTATTTTTATAATATTAGATTTAAATTTATTTTTCGAGCATGCAAATATATCAATGTCAATGAAATTTGAATTATAGAATTCCAACAATCTATATAATGAATAGGGCAGCGTAAGCCAGAGCAAACTCTGGCGTACAAATACGACAAGAATTAAGCGCGAACAGAGTACGTGCACGAAAGGTTAGTTTTCTTTCTAACTTAAGGCTTGGAAGACTTCAATGTGTATTTTTATTGAAAAAGGCTGCTTAAAGTCGAATTATTAATCCATTGGAGCATTCTGACATATGCTAGCCACTTTGTGTAATAAAATGGTAATATTTATTGTAATGGTGACCAATGGTGTAGTGGTTTTACCAATTTGTCGGCGTGATTAATATGCCAAATTACAGCTTTCTAGTACTAAGAGTATCTGAACTAAGCCGTGGACAGACAGAGAGACGGACATGGCGAAACTATAAGGGTTCCTTGTTGACGGGGTTGAAGGGAACCCTAAAAAGGGTTTATAGATCAGAAGAAGGCTTACAATGCTTTCTTTTGATAACCACAAACTGAAATGCCTACCTTGAAAAGAAAACATGAAGAAAATTATTTTAATATCAGACCAAGGACAGACCAAATGTGTCGAACCCACACGTGCGAACCCACCGGTTATCAAAGCGTAGATTGCGTTGCAATGCACTGCTACCTTTCATCGGAGTGCGTGACTTGAGCAAGAAACGCGAACAGAATATGATTACGTGCAATGCGGGCTTAACGTTTTTCTTAGGGGCTTTGGAAGTTTTAGTTGGTATGAATTAGGAAAACAGGTAAATTAATAATATTGCTGATTATTTTGGTCCTGTAATAATGTGCTTAGGAAACAGCTTAGTTTTCTGTGGGTAGGTAGGTTTTGCTTAAAAACTGTGAAAATTGCTAACGTGCATTTGACACAATATTTGTTTTGTAAATTCTAGGTCGAAGTATTGCTTGCTGCGATTTGCCTTTTCTTCTTATGACCTTAATTTATAAAAGATTCGGAATAATCTGACTGACCATTTTATTTATTATATTCCGGCAATATTTTCATGATACAGATTCGAGTACCATGAATGGCGACTTTCAACAAAGGTCTTTTGAATCACAGCGACCGTCCAAATTTTCCACAGCGTCTCTTGTGATCGTTCAAACAAAAATAACTTATTGAATGCGGAAGAAACACTTTTTCATTGGATATTCGATTTATATCTCCTACTACATCTTGAAACTCGTTAATTGTCTCTTAGCTTCTATTACTTAGACTCACGGTTGGTTTTAGCTTGATTTTCAATGTTTGGACAGTACAATATAAAGGATTTTTGGTAAACATGTTAAGTCGTTGGATCTAGACTGTGACGAAGGTCGGCCGGCCCGATAAACCTTATGAAGGGTCTGCTACGTTTGATGTAATACCTTTGTTGTTATTCCTTGTTATTTGTTTTGATATTGGTACTTGCATAAATTTGTCAGGGTCGTTTTATAACAACTGGTCGGAGTGTTTTTGATTATTGATAATTTGGAAAATTTAAGAGCGTACACGCGGTCCAAGCGCTGTTTGGCTCAAAAACGTGATTTTTCAAACCAGATTGTCCAACGACTACTTATCTTACAAACATACCAATTACTGGTAATTTTAGGAAATATTGTTGTCTAGTTTGTTAGTTAGACACTTTTTTCGATTAATAAAGTGTTTGGGAATGCCATCAAGATAACTGAACAGGGGTTTTCTTGATTTCACTTTCAGTGTCAATTTCGAAGCTAAAAATATCTGAAATTCCTGAAAATTTCACAAAAAAAAATTTTACTAACTGCAAAGATCCTTAGGAAAATAGTTAGTTTTAAACAGATTTTTTGTTTTCGACTACATACTTATGAAATTAAAATCCAAACAATGTGATTTTTTTCTGAAATTACAGTCTAGAAAATGATTATTTTTAGCAATATATCTTACTTAATTGAATATAATTAATGTTTACTATAATAGAAGAACTTCTTCTTTATAATATACACTTTAAGATTTTAACTAAATTATCTCTATTATTTTTCTATAAATATTATAAAACTCTGCGTGAGAATCGATTCAAATCAGTCGGCCGCCAGCCCTTCCAGAGAGAGGACACGTCGCTGAGCGCTCTGCCTGACCCTTGTTGACCTTTGCCGTGCGTATACAAGGATAGTGCAAGCTTATAGTGTGATCGTCAAATCTTAATACTTTGGACAGTAAAATATTTTATTTTTGATGACCGATAATATTTTATAGTGTGAACGTCAGTACTCTGGTAAGTATTTACGGAAGTGAAAACTTCTTTAGGCGCGTTGAGCAATTTTTGGTAGGGGAATATCTTATAGGTACATGTCACCGACATGCCCTGCCGATATGCTGTCGTAGGATTAATTGTAGTTTTAATTTGGAAAATTTGATTTTATTGTCATTTAATTTGGTCAAAATGAAAATTCAAGATGGCAGCTGAGAAAATATTCACATTATTCGTCATGGGTATCGTTTTCATAGTTTTCGAAGGTGCTAAAGCCGATAGTGAGTTCAAAATGAAAATCTAAGATGGCGGCAGCGAAAATATTCACATTTTTCGTCATGGGTATCGTTTTCATAGTTTTCGAAGGTGCTAAAGCCGATAGTGAGTTCAAAATGAAAATCCAAGATGGCGGCAGCGAAAATATTCACATTTTTCGTCATGGGTATCGTTTTCATAGTTTTCGAAGGTGCTAAAGCCGATAGTGAGTTCAAAATGTAAATCTGAGATGACGGCTGCGAAAATGTTCAAATTTTTCATCATGGGTATCGTTTTCATGGTTATTGGTGGGCTATATTTTTTTGATGAACGACTTTATTTTTAATAGTAACAAATTTATGTTACAGACGGAATTGGAAACAAAACGAAGGGATTCTTAATTTGAAAATATGGCTTAGGCAAGGGCTAAAAGGTTGGGTTATATTTATGGTATATGAACTTCCACTCGCGGCTTTCGCCCACGTGAAATGTATTTTTATTGAACAGCTAATTACAACTAACTCCTAAGAAGTTATGTACAAAAGATGATAAGAATCCGTTTCAGAGATCCAGCAAAACCACATACGTTACTCCAGCAGGATCTCGAATAACTTCGCAGCCGAAGAAAGAACAAATACAAAATAAGGTGCAACATTTAACTCGTCTAGACAACTAATTATATACTCGTAGCTAATATTTGTTTCAAAACTCCCATTAAAAAAAAAATGTCTGGTTGCGGTAACATTATAAACGCTACCCCAGCAGGAAATGTTTCGTATGGGAGTGGCGCGAGGAGGCGAAACGCCAGGGCGTAAGTCCGTTGCCGCGAGAAATCGTGGCACAGCGGACGGAGCTCCGGCGGGATCTCATGGCGTCATGGAAAGTACGGTTGTCGCAACCCAGTGCTGGGCACGCCACGATTGCGGCGATAAGTCCCCTCTTTGAGGAGTGGCTGAAAGGGCCCCACGGCGTCCTCACCTTACGCCTGACGCAGGTCCTCACCGGACACGGCAGCTTCGGGAGGTTCCTGTGTCGGATAAGGCGGGAGGAAACGTCCGGGTGTCACCACTGCGTGGATCGCCCGGAGGACACGGTGGAGCATACGGTGGAGGTCTGCCCGGCTTGGGCAGAGCACCGCCGTGTCCTCGTGGAGGCGATCGGCGGCAGAGACCTCTCGCGTCCAGCCCTGGTTCAGGCCATGGTACGGATCGAGAGGGCATGGGCATCCGTCACCTCCTTCTGCGAAGCAGTAATGCTCGCGAAGGAGGAGGCGGGACGGTTGAGGGAAAGGCATGTTTCGCGCCCTCTCGCCCCTAGCCGCCGCAGGAGACGCCCAGGGCGTCGGGAATCCCGGGCGGATTTCCGGCCACCGTAGGCGCGGGCTTGCGGACGGTGAGCAATGGGTAGCTCACCGTCCGGTAAGGACCAGGCCCGGGTCGACGGCGCGTCGTATTCCACGCGCGCCTCAAAGAGATGTCGTCAGCACAAAGTAGGGGTCCACTAGGGCCGATGCCTGCTGGGGTCGCGGGAAGGTACTTATGGGTCACCGAGGCCCCCGCAACACAGGCTACAGGAAGGAATATGGGTGGGTTTTAGTCAGTAAGAGTCTGACACACCCTCCCGCTCCGCCCAGAGCGGGAGAAGTTATTTGATGATTTCCCAACCTCAAAAAAAAAAAAAAAAGCAGGAAATGTTTTGTGAAATAACTAAAAAACTATAAGTGCAACAAATTTAAAAATGTGCGCAACAATTACAGAAGCTGGGCAATTAATTATTTGTAAGATTTAAATGACTATTTTCGACATTATTTTGCTGGGGTAACGCACACGATTCAAGTCATATCTTCGCAGCAGGATGACAGAAAAGCATTTGAATGGACTGGCTTTAATGCATATCCATCAAGACTGTGACAAATATGAACGCTAATGAAGTGCTGGACATCTTTAGCAGGAAACAAAATAAAACTGCCTGTATTAATCATGTATTTTTTTTATTGTTTTCATATTTTAATAAATCTTTATATAAATACTATAAGTTTATTTTTAACAGATATGACTATTTTTGCCCGTCTGCCCCTTTTGGGGCACAGGAGCAGAAATAAATCCTGGATCCACCCTTGGTTGCCAGAGATGTCGATCATCTCTGGCAACCACGAAAAAGTCGCTCAATGCCAATCAGATATGTATGTGCGATTGTAAAATTAAATACGTACTCTAAACTTCGCTTGTTAAAATTTATTTCAACAATTAGGAAGAAAAAAAAATCATAAATGGTGCATACGGTTAAGCGCTCACGCACACAGAGAAACCATTGTAGTGTGTCGCAGTGTGTGCCATTTGATAGATCGCGCAGATTTTGACTTGCGCCAAATTTAACGCGCGCTCTTAAGGCTTTGTTGTGTTGATGCCATTAAGATGTCAATGACAACTTAGTCTTCTAAGTTATCATTCATATTTGTAGGTTACTGTTTCTAGTAACTGTCCTGTGTCACTTTAATGAAAAGGACGCCTTTGAGAGTAAAACTTGAATATTTTTCTAGCAAAGTAACACGTTTTTGATTTCAAATAAGAAGCTCTGCCCCGCAAATCAATAAAACTTAACTTTTACGAGTACCCTAATATTGGAGCAGAGTCCTCCAGCAATTTCGCTACAAATATCTCAGAAGCACTTTTAATAATTATTATAAATGCGAAAGTGAGTTTGTTTGTTTGTTACACTTTCACGCTAAAACGGCTGAACGGATTTGGATGAAATTTGACAGATAGGTAGCCTGGGACTTGGAAATGGGCATAAGCTACTTTTCATCCTGGATCGCAGACAAAGTTGAGGGCAACAGCTAGTCAATGATATTGTTAAAATAACCTGAAAGTGAGCTTAAATTGAAATTATGTTTTTTTGGTCTATAACGACAACTATAACTCAGGTCCAGGATTATAATCTATAAGATGAAATGGATGATTAGTTTTCATTATTTTACTTCTCTAAATTCTTATATTTTCAACTTTACAGAGCTATCATTTAATATCTCCAAGCTCTTAACAGTCACCGGATTAATTCACCCATTAATTTGTACTTGTTTGTTCTCAATTATGAGGGTAAGATAATTAATTTTTGTTTTACCAATTTACCAAAATAAACAAGAAAGGATATTAATTTTATATAATGTTTTGGGAAGCGCTTTTAATGGGTTTTCTTGAGCATCCCTCGCACTTTATTCTTTGAATTTAAAAGGCATAAAGGTTACGTAGGTTAGACTAAATGTTATTTACGGGGTTTTGTATTGAACTTTCGGTGAAAGTTTTTCCAATTATGTTGGATTGTCTATTATTGTATTGAATTTGGTTACAATTGTGTTGTATTTACAAAGTTCTGCTTTTGGTGAATGTTTGTTTTAGTGCATGGGTCGTATGTTTACTTTTTTTCTCCAAAATGGTCTTCAAGTTTTTTGTTGATTTGATTGTTTGCTGTGAGTCTTGTACTTCAGGCAAAGTGTATTATTCTTGGTCGTACCCACGTATATCTAAACAAATAAATTATCGAACATCCATAGTACCTACTTAGCCATATAACCTAATATTTTTGCAATTACCACAAGCTTTAACAACATAGAATATAGGTATTTACTCACAACCCATAACATATACATCCATACGAGTATTCACATATTTTATATCAAACGAAAGTAGTGATTTCACTTCAGTCCCAGCCTTTCATTTGGCTGATTCAACCACGCGCGAAAACAAATTCTAGGTATGTCAGGTCAACCGTTCTAATTTAATGGGAATCTTTATATTAAACGCATGTGCTATTATTTTTACGATATTATTAAGTTTTAGGATCAGTTTTTAGTTGGCCACTGGCGCGAAAAGGAATGAATGTCGGAAAATCTTATTGGTCCACGTCACCGACATGCTGCCAGTATATCTGTAGCGCTGCCGGGGTCACAGGAAAGTTAGAAAGGGATACCGTGGCCTCTGGCAACACACTGACAATGGTTTTAGTCAGTAAGAGTGTGACACGCCCTACCGCTCCGTCCAGAGCGGGAGAAGTTATTTGATAAAATTTCCCAGCGAAAAAGAAAAAAAAAAGGATATCTGTAGCTATAAGGGTGTTACGTTATTTCATTTCATCGTTTTAAGTTTCCACGTCTGCCGGCAGTCCCCATGGCTGCTCTTAGTGTTTTAGGCTTGCAATTATAGGAATATTTTTTTCTATTATGCTATGTAATGAGAAGAATCGTGTCTTTAAAAATCTGCATGATCAAAAGCTATCGTAATCTAATCAATGCAACGATAGTGAACTTGCCCGTACACTTTCGTGAACAATGCTAGCCCATTAGAATTTGACCTAGGCTGAAATGTCGAAGTTCGACCAGTTTGGCAGGCTGATTCAGGTCAAATTCTAGCCCAATTTTTGAGTACCTAAAAGTTTTTTACATATTTCAGAGGCACCTAATGTTGGGCAATGACGCACTTGATAAATGTGTATGCTTGCCTAGAGGTAACCGACCGATGCATGTAAGCAAGCAATATAATTCAAGTATCCACACTATTCCCATAGAAAAATCGTGAAAATGTTTTATTAGGGCATAATTTTTACATTAATGACTGTCGTAAAATTTTCATAAATTAAAAACATAAAAATAGAAATAAAATACATTTATATGCACTAAACACAGGTTCCGTACCATTATCTATAAAAATAGCAAAAAAATCATGTCTGTTGTATGGGAGCCCGCTTCAATATGAAATACATCATCTGTGAAAACTTCAACTGTCTAACTATCACGCTTCATGAGATGCAGCCTGGTGACAGACGGACATACAGACAGATAGATAGACAGCGGAGTTTGAGTAATAGGGTCCCGTTTTATCCTTTGGGTACGGAACCCTAAAAACAGAAAATAAAACAAGTTTGGGAGAAAATATTCGTCACATCCTCGCAAAATGGCGATCGCTCAGTCGAGTGTGCACCGCACTCTGAGGCGGACGTTGCGACAAGTAAGCCGACGGGACAAAGAAAAGTGTGCAAGACATCATCACGCTACTGAAGGTTACTGATCCTGACGACGTGCCGACGTTTGTGGCGAGGGATCTGAGCAGGTTACCTCAAGTCACATTCGACCACGGTGATGTTACGAGCCTGTTGAAGGACATTGTGTCTCTGAAGGCTAGTCTAGCTGGTGTGCAGAGGAAGTTGGAGACATCCCAGATTACCGTCGCAGACCTGGCGCTGTGGCCAGCCCGCCGGTTGAGCGCGGCCCAAAGGGTCATGGCCATCCGGATGGTCCGGGGATACCGCACGGTCTCCTGTGAGGCAGCGAGCCTCCTTGCAGGATTGCCGCCATGGGATCTGGAGGCAAAAGTCCTCGCGCACGTATGGGAGTGGCGCGAGGAGGCGAAATGCCGGGGCGTTAGTCCGCTGCCGCGAGAAATCGCGGCACAGTGGACGGAGCTCCGGCGGGATCTCATGGCGTCATGGAAAGTACGGTTGTCGCAACCCAGTGCTGGGCACGCCACGATTGCGGCGATAAGTCCCCTCTTTGAGGAGTGGCTGGAGAGGCGCCACGGCGTCCTCACATTCCGCCTGACGCAGGTCCTCACTGGACACGGCAGCTTCGGGAGGTTCCTGTGTCGGATAAGGCGGGAGGAAACGTCCGGGTGTCACCACTGTGTGGATCGCCCGGAGGACACGGTGGAGCATACGGTGGAGGTCTGCCCGGCCTGGGCAGAGCACCGCCGTGTCCTCGTGGAGGCGATCGGCGGCAGAGACCTCTCGCGTCCGGCCCTGGTTCAGGCCATGGTACGGAGCGAGAGGGCATGGGCAGCCGTCACCTCCTTCTGCGAAACAGTAATGCTAGCGAAGGAGGAGGTGGGACGGCTGAGGGAAAGGCAAGTATCGCGCCCTCTCGCCCCTAGCCGCCGCAGGAGACGCCCAGGGCGTCGGAAATCCCGGGCGGATTTCCGGCCACCGTAGGCGCAGGCTTGCGGACTGTGAGCAATGGGTAGCTCACCGTCCGGTAAGGACCAGGCCCGGGTCGACGGCGCGTTGTATTCCACGCGCGCCTCAAAGAGATGTCGTCAGCACATATAGTAGGGGTCCACTAGGGCCGATGCCTGCCGGGGTCGCGGGAAGGTACTTATGGGTCACCGAGGCCCCCGCAACACAGGCAACAGGAAGGAATACGGGTAGGTTTTAGTCAGTAAGAGTCTGACACACCCTCCCGCTCCGACCAGAGCGGGAGAAGTTATTTGATGATTTCCCACCCTCAAAAAAAAAAAAAAAAGACCTGCGCACAGAACTCGATGAGTTGCGCAACTCTGTGGTGCGTTAATTGGGTCACCAGCGCATAAAAGTAATGTAAATAACGCGCCAAAGTGTTGGCTGCCTAGACACATCGCTCACGAGTTTTGCGTCAGCGGTTTTATCGCCGGCACCGATTGCTGAGTATGCGTTTTGCGATGCAAGCGTTCCTCGTAGCCCAGCTCCCGTCCCCGCAGCACCTCCCCGCAGCGCTGCCCGACCGACTCGTCCATCTGACCCGCTGGTCACTGTGAGCAACCCCACTGCTCCCCCCGCAAAGTCCGTGGCTATTAAGGGGCTGACAAGACCCAATTGATCAAAATAGGCTTCGCTTGAGAAAAAAAATTGCCAAATCTGTATAGTTTGTGGTAGCGGAAAAAATATATGTTAATTTTGAACATATTTCCCAGAACTTGGTTGTAACGAAGACACGTTTTGAAAACAAAATCTCGATTTTAACCCCCCCCCCCCCCCCCACGACGTCTGAAAGGGGCGCGCGTGGAACACTACGCGCCGCCACCTCGGGTCCAGTGTGATGGGGGGTGGCGGACGTCCCCAAGTCCGCCGTCCCTGGACCCATTTAGGGGGGCCGGAAGAGGGCGTTGTCTGCCTTCTGCCGACGCCCGGTGCGCCTGCTGCGGGCCGGGTGAGCGGAAGTGATCTCCCGCTCCCGGTCCGCAACCTCCTTCTGCGACACGACTGTTTCGCAAAAGGATACCACTGCGTCCCAGGACTCCTCGCTGCCGACCATCGACTCGACCACGGCCGGCAGCGACAGGTCACTGCCCACTCCTGAGATGAGGGCACGGCGTGGCTCCTCCCAAGCGGCACACTCTGCCAGCGTATGCCGCGCCGTGTCCTCCCGATTATATGTATACTTAGGTTAAGGTATTCATCTATGGGTCTTTGTAACCTGATAATAAATGGTTTATTATTTATTATTATTATTATTATTATTCTTTTTTCCTTACATATCTCGGGACCATGGGGTCCCGGACCTTTGGAAGGCATACGAGGGGCGCAGCCAATTCGCAGAGGCCCCTTGGACAATTGTAATGGATGAGGCACCAACCGACCATTATCCTGTTTGGTCTATGAAGGTGCACCCAAGGACTACCCCCGGTTGATGCAAGACTATTGCAGAACATGGGAACAAAAAATATTGGGCTATGGGTTTGGGAAGCTATAGTGGATCGGTTTCCTAAAACTATAGAAAGGCTATGGCCCCTGCCTGACCAATGTTTTTTATAAAATACACCGACAAAATGGCAGGGGGTGACTTGCACACTCAATAATGGGCCCCCGAAAACGGCCGCTACCACATAGTGACGTAGTGACAAGGGGGAAACACTTCTTGAGGTGCTCGAGAAGAGGAGAGGTATTCCACGGCTATCAGGACAATCCCGGAAGTACGGTCAAGATCCCTACCAGCATCTTACTGGAATACTTCCTTCCTCCAAGCACGTTTGCTCTTGCGAATCAACACTCAAGCCAGCCAATAAAGGCAAGAATGAGGTGGGAGCTCTGTTCCTCGTCAGTGTTCACTCCAGCCGGCCAATAAAGGCAAGCCAGAGATGAGGAACAAGATTTCTCCCAGGTGATAGGGTCCGTGGGGTCGCTACTGCCCAACAGCTCACCACATGCTTCCCTGCGGGTTTCTGTATCTCTCTTGGTCTGGCTCCTTACCCTAGACCCGTTCCGGCAAAGTAAACTACTGGCATAGACCCAGAGTTCGGAGCGCGCAAGCCCCACCACGACGTCAACGTAGAGATAAGGCACTGGGGTTATTATTATTATTATTTCGTTTATTAAGTTTTTTGCCTTATAAAATACATTTTTAAATATTTCTTAGAAAAAAACATAAAAAAACATTTAAAAATATATAAAATAGTGGTCCGCCGGTATCGGGAGCAGGGTCCAAGTTACCGGTGGTTAGGGCTCCAGAGACAGGAACCTCCTCACAATGCGAGCCGTATCGAGGAGTACTGCCTTCTGAATCAGGCCCTTGATCCAGCCGCCTAACGAGAGCCTCGAGAGATGATGGTTGAGGCTTTCGGCCATCAGGCCATTGGCCGTAACGACAATCGGCACAATGACAGCTGAGTTCACATTCCACATGTCAACAACCTCGTGTGCTAAGTCGAGATATTTTATTTGTTTCTCTTTCTCAGCTTTCACGAGGTTATCGTCATGTGGAATGGTAACATCGACTATCATTGCGCGGCGCGCTAATCGATCTATCACCACTATATCAGGCTTATTGGCGACAATAGTCCTGTCAGTAATAATAGACCGATCCCAGTACAACGTGACATGGTCATTTTCGAGAACTGGGTCGGGCACATACTTGTAATACGGTACCTCAGAGTTCACAAGTTTATATTTCAAAGCAAGTTGCTGGTGAATAATCCTAGCCACTTGGTTATGTCTGTGTAAGTACTCGCCGTTAGCCAGACGAGAACAACCAGAGATAATATGTCTGATAGACTCACCCGGACGGTGGCATGCCCGACACACGTCAACCGTCCCGTCCTTCATAATATGTCTCCGGTAGTTATTCGTCAAGATAACTTCGTCCATAATTGCACAGACAAAACCTTCAGTTTCCCCGAAAAGGTCCCCAAAACGTAGCCAGGCTACGGACGCTAAGAAATCTACATCGGGCTCATGAAGAGCCCGATAGAAGCGCCCGTGTAGCTCCTTGTTTTGCCATATCTCCTTGCGGTCATCCGTGGTAAGTACTACAGGTTTGCACCAGTTCTCTTTAGCCATGGAAAGTGGGGTGAGCCCCTTGTCCACTGCGACCACATCACGGTGCATACCCACTTCGGCTTTCAAAAAATATTCCCTGAGACTGCATATCTCGCGGTTGTGAAGGGTCTTTGCATTTAAAAAGCCTCGACCCCCGCACTTCCGCGGGATGTACAGTCTCATCACCGATGATCGTGGGTGATGCATCCGGTTTGCGGTCAACAGTGTACGGACCCTCCTATCCAGGGCGTCGAGTTCGGTCTGAGTCCATTTGAGTATGCCGAAAGAGTACATCAAAACCGGCATGACCCAACCGTTGAAGGCGCGCACCTTGTTTCCGCCTGAAAGAAGACTAATCAATACCTTCTTCAGGCGGCCAAAAAAGCGCTCCTTCAACAATTGCTTCATGTCAGTAACGTTGATGCCTAACGCTTCCGACATACCCAAATACTTATAGCTTTCGGGTGAGGAGAGGGATCTAAGGTGTATGGAATCCGAAAGTTGAATTCCCTCGGATTCCATTATCTCCCCTCGCTTCACATGCATGACCGCACATTTGTCCACACCAAACTCCATTCTGATGGCGCCACTGAAAGTTTCAGTTACCTTCAGTAGCTCCATCAGTCGCAATTTGTTGGGGGCAAATATTTTTAATCATCCATGTAGAGAAGGTGAGATATGACCTGACCACCTCTCCTCAACCGATAGCCTAGCCCTGAATCCTCCAGCAGTGTGCTTAGAGGATTCAGGGCTAAGCAGAACCAAAGTGGACTCAAACTGTCGCCCTGAAATATTCCCCGTTTAATCCATACAGGCTCATCATTCCCCTGGATCCGTCGACACCCCGGATAGCGAAGGACTGTCCTCCATTGCCCCATACATGATTCAAGGAAGGTGCGTAGAGTCGTATCTATTTTGTACAACTCCAGCACCTTCATGAGCCATGTATGTGGCACCGAGTCGTAGGCCTTCTTATAATCTATCCAGCAAGTCGACAGATCCTTGCGGGATCGACGAACCTGTTGGCTAATGGCCATGTCGATGAGAAGTAGCTCCTTAGTGCCACGGGACCCGTTCCTACATCCATTTTGAGAGGCAGACATAATGGAATTACTGTCAATGTGTGTGTTAATTTTCGCTCTCAATATGGATGTAAGAAGTTTATAGACCGTCGACAAACACGTGATCGGTCTATAATTCTTGGGTTCCGCAGGACTACCTGACTTATGGAGCAGGTGGGTAATGCCTGTTGTCAGAAACTGTGGTAGCGACCCAGACTCTAAGGATGACTGGAACTGAGATGCCAGGCAAGTGTGTGAACTAGTTAGCCATTTCAGCCAAAAGTTGTGCAGTCCGTCCGGTCCCGGTGATTTCCAATTCGGTAACGGACGGACCGCTCTAGCTATATCTGATGGCGTGATAACGACTACTTCCATTTCTGGTATAGTTTCACACACTCGCTCGACATCCCGCATCCAGTCAGCCTCAGCATGGCAGACAGGTTCCGACCAGATGCTGCGCCAGAACGCAGTCGTGGTGGCATCATCTGGGCGGCACATGTCTGTCTCGTTTTGTTCAGGTCGCTCCCAAGCTCTATATACCCACCTCTCATCGCTCTGGAACATGCGATTTTGCGTGTATCGATCAACTCGCCGCTTATACCGCCGAATACGGCTCGCCCATGCACAAACTTTCTGCTTCAGGAAGTCGATGCGCTCTGTGACACGGGACATGTATTCTCGAGGGCTGATTCCAGTCCCCAAGAATGCCCGCCTTACAAAGCGCATCACACGTGGTCGTGTATTTCCCTCCCTGAAGCAGTATAGTTTGCTGATGAGTACCCTGGCCCCATCAATACGACGCTCGATCCTGTATTGCCAGGCTGGTACGGCTGGTTTTGGTCGAGTAGCTTCGTCACAGTTTGGGAACTTCATGTTTGCTAAACGACATGCCGCAACAGCCGCGCAATACAGGATCGAGTGTGTATCAACGAGATCCTCGCTGCTCTCGAAGAAATCCTTAAGCAGCGAGTCCAAGGCACATACCAGCGCCCTATTTTTCTTGTGCATGGGTAGGCGTGGTAGTCGGGGTCTAAGTTCGGTCGGAGTGGACCTATACTCGCGAAACGCATCTTCCAGTGCGCTCCTCAATCGGACGTTGCACTGGCTACTTACTGTGGCAACCCTATCATCCTCCTCTTCAACATCGTGATTGGACCGCGGCGGGATAGCATCAATGATTGGCGCATGTGTCGCGGTTTGTGCCGGAGTTGAGACGATATGGTTGCTCAGTACCTCTGAGCGCAGCCTATCAAGTGCGGCATCATCCAACCTGTGATTGCGTTGGATGACCCGCACTTGATCCGATAGTCGTTGGGCCGAGACGTTGACGGTTGGCTCTAGTTCCTGGAACAGAGACAGCATCCTAACACGGTACGCAGTGAGGTTAGTTCCCCCCTCTGTAGACCCGTAATATGCGCGCATGACGTTCTCGTTCATAGACTGAGTCCATCTCATGCGCTGCACACAACCACCGGCAGCGGGGACCCGGCTCGGGGCTAGTTGGCCCCTAAGTCCCAAGCTCTTCGGTGGCCGGCCTCTCCCCTGCCGACGTACAGGTGTTGGCGACGTCGGCGGGGAAAAATACTCGTCGCTCGAGCTCAACGCAACTACCGCGGCCGGTGTCGTCACAGCACTCACGGTGGGGCTGGGTACCGGCGGCGGCGAGGCGGAGCTGAGCGAAGAGTCCGGAGGTGGTGGGCGTGCACGTGCAGCTGATCTCGTCAACATTTCATAATCGTTCTTATATGTATTTGTTCTATCGAAGGTGACATGACAGATGTCACCTCCGGTTCAGCAGTTTTTGATGGAAGTCTCGAATATTGTGGTTCATTTTGCACTTTATTAAATATGGTGATTGACTTGAATTTATTCTTGATAAACTGTTTTACAATAACAAAAAAAAAACTGTGTCGAAAAAAATTATTATTGAAAATATATTAGAGAACGTATTTTGTGACGTGTTGACGTTGGTGTTTATTATTTATTATTATTATTATTATGCTGTAACACAGGATCAACCTTCACAATGATTGAGACTTGATGAGTTCCAGGTCATAGTTTTCGGGTAAACTTTATACTCTGGCAGGAAATCTCTTCTTCTGAGTTCTAAACCACAACAACCCTTCAATATTATAAAACACTAGCCACAAACATGGCGACAATGTCTGTTACTCTGTTTCCTAAGTATTGTTACATAAAGCACACCTCGCTCAGTTTACGACCATGTGCGAAGAGATCGCTACTAAAACACGGCTTAAGTTTGACTGTCGATCGCAAGGGTAGCGATACACTTAGGGACTAAGTTTTTAAGGATGAGAATACATGCTACCGGGTCATTAGGTTTTGTTCCGGAGGTAGGATAAAGATGGGGATTTACTGATAGTAAAATTTGGTCTAACAATAGTTAAACTGAGCTCTGATTCACGATAGATTTCGTTTTATAACGTCTTTCTACTTCGTTTTACCTCTGCCTTTTCTTTCAACTTTTGGTGATATCAGTTGACTGCCTTCTTGATCTACTTCCAAGCGCGACTTCTGAGCGTAGGGGTTAATCCCCAGATCGAGCCAAATTCTATAGGGTTATGTCTTTAAACTTTCTCAGGGACAGCCCGGATTCTGGATTTGTGCACAGTTCATTAGGCTCGTCATTACACGAAACTTCTTTCGAAATGTGGAGGCACTGCACAGATTACGCATCTGCCTAACTCTTCTATAGCTAAAAAGGAGTGATCTTATGTAAAATATCTTCCGCCATTCCCGCGATGTGTCCCCAGCAGAAATACTCAACATCAGTTAGCGCTCTCAGAACATTTTCATATTTTGCGACACGAACACAACGCGACTTTATTGACTCACCCGCAGTACTATGAATATTGAACACCTTTACAACTACTATATATTTAGTCGCAAGTTCAGAATATCTTAGATTTTAAACAAAACATCACGCCTGTAATCTCTATAGGATTAGACAGACGTCTACCTTTAGTAAAACGCACATTTCGCCAGGTATGCTTCTCAGTTGAGTCTCATGTAATAGGGCGAGCCTATTGCCTATCTTAGATTTAATCAATGTATAAATAAGTAGCAGCTACAGATTGCCACTTGCTGTGATCCTCAAAGGAGAAACCCGTTTCTGGGCCTAACCATTACACGAATCAGATATATACTAAAAAAATTGTGTAGTTTTCTTAATTAACCCATTTAAATCTTAGCCTCAATTACAATGGCAAAGTGTAGAAAATAAGTAGATTTCATTTTTTTTTCTTTTAAGTAACTATGTGATTAGCAACAATATAAATCGACGTAGGGCGCAGTTCCAAGCAATAGATGTAGGAAGCAAGTTTCCTGAATTAACATACAGCGAGCTAATGCTGTCTCCTTGAGCACATAACAAGTTAAGCAGGCCCGTTCTTACTATGAGGAGCACGTGAGAGAAAATAGCTCATATGTCATAGAATTGTGTAGAAAGGTGGACGGTGACCTACAGCAAGAGCTGTCAACATCGGACTCAGCCTGGATGTTAAGAGGAAGAATAAAATCCAGGTAATATGATATATTTCGTTGATATATTAGTTGACAGTTCTCTAAGTGGAAGGGATGCTATAATCCATTATTATTGCACCCGTATCGCTGACAAAATAACGGTTGGTCGCTGTGCCCACACCAAACCATAAGCATAATATGGTATCTTGGTTGCGCACGGCACCAGGGCAGTCAATTGTCTCTTGCACAATTTCTGGATCGAGATTGCATCAAATCCCTTAGTAGACAAAACATTAGCCGGTGGAACTTCAACAAACTGGAGCAGGCAGGCGCTGCATTGAAGCGGCTCCTGCCCAATCTAGGGGGTCCAAACGCCTCCTGCCGGAGGCTCTACGCGGGGGTCGTGCGGTCCATGGCCCTCTACGGGGCTCCTGTATGGGCGCGCTCTCTGGCGCTGCGGCCAGCCCGCCGGTTGAGCGCGGCCCAAAGGGTCATGGCCATCCGGATGGTCCGGGGATACCGCACGGTCTCCTGTGAGGCAGCGAGCCTCCTTGCCGGATTGCCGCCATGGGATCTGGAGCCAAAAGTCCTCGCGCACGTATGGGAGTGGCGCGAGGAGGTGAAACGTCGGGGCGTTAGTCCGCTGCCGCGAGAAATCGCGGCACAGCGGACGGAGCTCCGGCGGGATCTCATGGCGTCATGGGAAGTACGGTTGTCGCAACCCAGTGCTGGGCACGCCACGATTGCGGCGATAAGTCCCCTCTTTGAGGAGTGGCTGGAGAGGCGCCACGGCATCCTCACCTTCCGCCTGACGCAGGTCCTCACCGGACACGGCAGCTTCGGGAGGTTCCTGTGTCGGATAAGGCGGGAGGAAACGTCCGGGAGTCACCACTGTGTGGATCGCCCGGAGGACACGGTGGAGCATACGGTGGAGGTCTGCCCGGCTTGGGCAGAGCACCGCCGTGTCCTCGTGGAGGCGATCGGCGGCAGAGACCTCTCGCGTCCGGCCCTGGTTCAGGCCATGGTACGGAGCGAGAGGGCATGGGCAGCCGTCACCTCCTTCTGCGAAGCAGTAATGCTCGCGAAGGAGGAGGCGGGACGGTTGAGGGAAAGGCAAGTTTCGTGCCCTCTCGCCCCTAGCCGCCGCAGGAGACGCCCAGGGCGTCGGGAATCCCGGGCGGATTTCCGGCCACCGTAGGCGCGGGCTTGCGGACGATGATCAATGGGTAGCTCACCGTCCGGTAAGGACCAGGCCCGGGTCGATGGCGCGTTGTATTCCACGCGCGCCTCAAAGAGATGTCAGCACATATAGTAGGGGTCCACTAGGGCCTATGCCTGCCGGGGTCGCGGGAAGGTACTTATGGGTCACCGAGGCCCCCGCAACACAGGCAACAGGAAGGAATACGGGTGGGTTTTAGTCAGTAAGAGTCTGACACACCCTCCTGCTCCGCCCAGAGCGGGAGAAGTTATTTGATGATTCCCCACCCTCAAAAAAAAAAAAGACTAAACATTAACAATGCAACCCAGTGATGTAAGTGGACGTTGTCTAATAAGCTGAGGTTTTCAGTAAGATAAATCTGAAGTCACCCTCTAAGCGCTTTTGATGTACCTAAAACGTCATCGTGATAGGCTGCAGGCGCTGCAGCACAACGCATATGCGTTCCAGATTTCCTACGTACATCTGGAACGCACATGCGCTGTGCTACAAAGCTTAAAAATAATATTTTTATTTAAATACATAATAAAAATAACCTAAAATATTGCCTGATTTTACCAATTTGGCCATTGCTGGGAGACGTGAAAGTTGGGCTCGTGGAACCTTCCTAAATAATCTAATTTATGGCCAAATTCCAGCCCTGTAACGCCACAAGTTTCTATGGAGTTTGGATTTCTCCTTTACCTTTTTAACCGACTTCATAAAAAAGAGGAGGTTCTCAATTCGGTTGTATTTTCGATTCGTTCGTTTGTTTGTCGGCAAAACCTTTCTTTAAAGTATACGTACATTTCTCTGTGGTTGGTTTACGAAGGTAAGACTATTTTTGTTTTTTGTTGTCTGACTACTTCTGAACCGGTAGACTAATTAAAGATCAAAGAAAGTAAAGATCTTTTTAAAAACTGTGGCCTCATTATGGCTTCACCATCACTCTAGACTTCAACCAAGTCTATAGTATTTGTCAAGACAAATCGAAAGAGACGAAAGACTATGGGGCTATCTCGTTTCTGTGAAGAGTTCCTATGGCATGCTTCCAGCTCCATGATCAGGCTCTGACCTTGGGCTAACGTACCTACATATCAAGACATTATCCAAAGAGCCAGAATATATAAAATTTCGTGTCTGTACTGTTGGCCGTTGAAGAGTTCCCTCACCTGGAGCCAGTCCTGGGTGCAGCAGCCAGGTCATGACGGAGTTTAGAACGGACTATCATAATTAAAGCGTTTATAGAATTTCGTTTCTCTACTGTTGACCATTGAGAAGTTCCCTCGTGTGGAGCCAATCCTGGGTGCAGCAGCCAGGTCATGGTGAAGTTTATAATGGACTATCATAATTAAAGCGTACATACAATTTCGGGTTTGTACTGTTGACCGTTGAGGAGTTCCTTCGTCGGAAGCCAATCTTAGATGCAGAAGCCAAGTCATGGAACACTTTAGAACGAACTATCATAATTAAATGCGTATATAACATTTCGTGTCTGCACTGTGTACCGTTGAGTAGTTCCCTCATCTGGAGTCAATCCTGGGTGCAGCTGCAAGGTCATGATGTATTCTAGAACGGACTATTATAATTAAAGCGTAAATAAGATTTCGTGACTGTACAGTTGACCTTTGAGGAGTTCCTACATCTGGAGCCAATCTTGAGTGTAGAATCAGGTCATGCTTATCATAGAAATGCGTTGTCTTTAAAACTGAACCAACTTGTCAAATGTCAACTTCGTACGGTATGAGGAAGTGGTTTTAATGCAATATTTGGCCTAAATTAAATTAAAAATTAAAAACCCCCGACACAAACAGAAAAGGAAGCAGCTATCGTTTCTACAATTGCATACATTAATTATTGCTAGGTATAAGCCTCGTCTATTTGGTGTTTCCGTCTCCCGACGCGACGACGACGCTTGGATCAAAATATACCTATTTACAACTTATATTACACTTTTTTTTATGGGAAATCATCAAATGACTTCTCTCGCTCTGGGCGGAGCGGGAGGGTGTGTCAGACTCTTACTGACTAAAACCCACCCGTATTCTTTCCGTTGCCTGTGTTGCCAGGGGCCTCGGTAACCCTTTAGTACCTTCCCGCGACAATTATAATTATTACACTTAAAGGTAGGTTTAAGTGTAATAATATAAGTTGAGGGTTTTGGTTGGGTCGGGGTTTTTTTTTTTAAACTATTTAACTTTATCCACCAACCCGCACTGGGCCCGCGTGGTGGATTACGGCCCACTCCCTCTCACATTGAGGAGGCCTGTGTCCCAGCAGTGGGAACATTATGGGCTGATTATGTGTGTGTATTTAACTTTTATTTCCTGTTTTTTTTAAAGTTTATTTTTATTTTTTATACTTATTAATAGACAACCGAAAATGCGGCCGTATTTATCGATTGTTGAACTTCGATATTTAATAAAAATGTTTACACATTTTTTTCTTTACACTCCCTCTCACAGAGAGGAGGCCTGTGTCCCATTAGTAGGAACATTATAGGCTGATTATGTTTACACTTAGTGTAACCTGCAGGTTATTATGAACCTAACCGCTTAGCTTGTGCATTTGCTCGTCAAAACGCATCACATAAGCCCAAACACAAGGTAGATTGAGGAGGAGGATTGTTGAGGAGTTATTCTCGCGGGTTGGGTATCCTGCAGGATTCTGGTGATGCCTGCGCATCAGGTCAAGCTTATCATACTTTTGTAATCATTGACAACCTGTCCCATTGACAGGATTTCAAAGGAGAAGGGAAGGCCTCCATAGGTTTCTGGGCCCAGGTGTTAACTCAACCAAACTAGCCTTATTAGTAAGAGGATATAATAAAAAGGCCTCACTGAAAATTTGGTGAAATTTGGCTATCCAGGAATCAAGTTATATGAAGTATAGTAAAAGTGAGGTTACATTAATAACACTGTTGTTTTTTGGTGTTATTTGCGAAATATTTTTGAACGGCTTCGCTTGTGTAATGGTTTTATGCATGGAGTTCAAGAAGAGAGTCTCCAAGTGTGACGTGTCGAAGATCTTACACGTTTGGCACGCCCTGGACAGTCGCTACAGTCGAAGACAAGTCCAATATCCTGAACTTAGAAGTAGTAGGTACCTTTTAAAAAAGGGAGAAGAGGAAGTAAAATAAAACACCAATGTAACATATTCATTATTCATCTTCAATAATTATGAGAATGTCATCTAAGTTTTGTTCTTGTTATCTTGCCTAACATATTATGCACATCACATGGGCACAGCAGCCTACAGTCCTTCTACCTACAATACAATTACAATAACAGTCTAACATGGAATGAATCACGAACAGACTCATTACAAACAAGGTGGTTGCGGCAGCGGACATACACACTGGAATGGCCAACTTGGGTTGGTGCTTTAATCGGACGTCTCCCAAGAACCACATCTTGGGCCACATTCCAACATGCTGGGCATACATAGTTCTCGCTGGTTACCTAAAATAAGTTAACTATTTAAATCATGTTCAACCATAAACAAGCTTCATTTACATGTACCTAATCCAAATGCATGTTCAACCAAATCGCTAGACCGAAATGGTTCCTATAACTGTCAACACCTCAAAGCAGTAAAGTCTGCGACCGAATCGGTCCCATCGGGACTTGATGGTTACCTACACCTTTTTATGAGTGAAATGGTCAAACGGCACATTCCATAGATTCGTATGGCTAATTAATCAACTAATTAGGTATTAAGTAAGTATTGTTTGAATATATGCTATCCAACAAAGAGACAGCGGACATACATGCCACCGGAGACCGTAAACAGTAGGTACATGAGTCTGGTTTTGTTCGCTTGATAGGCTAATAGCTCGATTTTAATAGGTACTTACAGGCTGAGATGCACGCCACTGGCGAATAACTGATAAAATCGCCTCAACGTCCAAGACTCTTCTGCTAATAGAGTTACTGCGACCAGTCGCAATGGTACAATTCACACAGCGATCCATGTTGTCAATATCCGATCGATATGCGTAATCAGTTGTCCAAAATAGAGAGCCAGGTAATTCAAAGTAGCAAGATCCGTCGAATAGTCCTTTATAATATGCAAAGCCGAGGTCGTGGAGTTATACAATAAAACATGGAAAATACGTGAGCACTCAGAATGAAAGTACACAAACGCTTGCCGGTTATTTCTGTCTGTCATCTGTCAGTCAGTGAGCAGTGTTGCCAACTGAAGAAAAATTAAAATAACTCGATTCTATGATAAGATCGATTCCACGAAAAGATTGATAAGCAATTGTCACTTGATTTTCATACATATTCTGAGATTTTACCGATTATTGATATCGATTACCAAGAATTCAGGCATTTATTTAATCGATTATTTAGTTTCATAACTTAATTTAACTTTTCTCGCTTTCTAGATAGAAACATGGTACTGTATTTTGTGATTTGCTTTGGAATAATATAACGGTTTTTTTAATAAACATTTCAACTAGTTAACTGCTGGGCCCACGATTGCCCATCTCCTTTCGAATCGATCAGACTTAGCTAAGAACACTCTCGAATATGACACCTTTCAATAAAAACAAAAACAAAATCGCTTCATCCGTTCAGGGGCTATGATAACAAACAGAGACACAGATACACACTACAAACTTATAACGCCCCTCTTTTTCGTCGGGGGTTAAAAACGAATCCAAAACCATGTCATCATCATATGTCTGGCCTTTTCCCAACTATGTTGAAATTGGCTTACAGTCTAACTAGATCCACCTGAATATCAGTATTTTACATGGACTGATTACCTATCTGACCTCCAAAGTCAAAGTCAAAGTCAAATTATTTATTTCAAATAGGCACATAAAAGGCACTTTTGAACGTTAAAATTAACAAAAAAAAAATTGAATTGATTCTAGTTGCCCCTTCCAAAAGGTAGTTTCGTATGGAGAAGAATGGGCAAGAAACACCACCGTTACTCTTTTAAAATGTTTTACAAAATTTTGTATAGGTACATTTTAAAATTATATGTGAAGACGATGCACCTAGAATAAAATTACTATACCAAAATATGTAAAAAAAGAATGAAAAATAAAGCAATGACAGATACATGAATTATGTGATAGGTACATGATGCTCACATATTTACAACTGGGTAACACGATACCCCTTGGTAAGACTGGTTGTCAGACTTTCGGGCTTCGTCTGACTACCCGTAACTACTGTCAAAGATCCATAACCTCATAATCAGTTTATAATATTCCCACTGCTGGGACACAGGCCTCCTCTCTATAAGAGGGAGTCAAAGATCCAAAACCATGTGAATGGTCCTAAACGAAGAACCCGAAAGAAAACGATGAGACAGCATACATAATTAAAAATTTATTACAGACTTTAACTTATGAATGATCGTAAACAACAAAATATATCGCCGCTTGAAATTTCAAAACAAAATAAATTATGTATTACGTTATGTATTATGTTTACTTTGGACGATTTTGCATAATATTATAACAAAGGAAAACTCTGTTGCCTCGTTAATTTCCGAAGAGAACACACGTCACGATTGATGAGAGTATTTAAAATAAGATGTATTCGCGCCATTGTGACGCAATTTTCCAGCTAAAAAAGTTTTGCATCCAATAACATGAAGATAGAGGTTGGTTTGATTGATTAAATTAACTCTTGAAAAAAATTAGTCAAAAGATATTGTGTTTTCCGATAAGTTTAAGCAATTTCATGTTGAATTTGCGTGGGTACACGGAAAAAAAGGATCTCTTCAGCGAAGAATATCAATATTCTCAGAAAAATTGTTTCAATCCAAGTAAATATTTTCTTAACGTAAGTAAATGTACTCAGTCCAAGAAAACCTGTTTACTCAAATTAAGAATAATAAATACTTGGTTTTTATTCTTGACTTAAGCAAATATTTTTGATTCAAGGCTATAATAATCTTAATTGAAGAAAATATGTAGATTTTATCTAGTTTTAGTAGTAATATTCTTAAAATTAAACTTAATAATTCTTCATTTAAGTATAATGTCTTCGAAGAAGACAATAAAACTAAGACAAAATTTTACTTCATTCAAGAATATATTGTTTTCCCCATATATGAATCAATATTTGTCTTGACCAATAGGATATTGTCTTAATATAAGACATCCTTTTTTTCCGCGTAGACCACACGCAAATTAAGCATAAAAGTGCTTGCTCACAAGGTAAGCCAAGCCCCAGGGTTTCCCGCAGCCTTCGTCAGTGAAGGCTGCGGGAATTTGCCGTATAATAACAGCGCAGGACCTGTGATTGTGGTACTCCTTAGGTAGACCTATACTTACTTATGTAAAATATGTCTAGCAGTGGACCTTTTTCGTCTGAAATGGTGACTAAACCGAACGGCATTACTGATTTCAATCCAAAACTACATAATAATTCCCACAAACGTACCATAGTACCTCACACGTTCACCAACAAATATATGTAGACAGACATTCCCTAATAAAACCCTTGCCCGCGATAATTACCGCCATTGTTTCAATATTACCCAGTTAGCAACTATACAACAGTTACGGACCAACGTAAACAACATTAACATTAAATTAAAAGGCGTTTAATACGATTATTCGGAGTAATCAGGCCGAGTGGTCCGAGATGGGGCGAGAAGGGCGAGATTAACCGGATAAACGGGATGGGGACGAGTGCCGACGAGTGTGCTCGACTGATACCGAGTCACCGACAAACTTGTTGCGAGAAATACGAATACCAAATAAGGTACTCGTAGAACTATATCGTAATTGGGTACAGTTTATATGAGTTTACAAAATGTTATGAACGTAATTGGATGCTTTGTTGGATAGTTTTGGTAATTGTTTGGTATAGTTAACAGTTATGTGTGTGCGAGGAGCAATTTATTGTTTTGGTGAATATTATTATAATATTATATTTCAATAATAATAATAATATAGTAAGGAACGCTCGCGTTTGTAGAATAGAGGCTGCGTTTGATAGTAACTACGAATCTATCTGCCAATGGAAATCACGATAACCAATAGAATAGAATTTCCGTTAACGAAGTAATGGCGGGACCATGACTCAGATTTGGAAATTTTTGTTTCAGAATTTGTGCTCCTGCTATTTGAAACTTTTTGGCAACAAGCAGATATTATCATGATATTAATTAATAAGTACAACAGCCATTTAACTATAACGGCTCGCATATACCTAATTCACCTACACGTAGTTATCGGACGTCATCGGAAGATGTCGGTTGAAGTCGTTGTACCCATTCACTTTCTTTTACATTGTTTTGTTTTTATTATTATTACTTATGTTTAGTTCGATAGGCCGAGTTCAGCTAACGACACGACGTACGAACATATTATACTTCGGCTGATGACGGATTGGGCACGAGCCGTAAGTCCCTCCTGAAAAGAAAAAATGATTTCTTTCTCAATTCAAGTGTCTATAATATTCTCGTGAATTCACTTAAGTGGCAGCATACGAAGGTATGTATAATATGAAAAGGTTATAAAGATGTCGATCATGTGTAATGTTACGCTAATTTGTGTACATCGATATAACTTAGAGTTTCTTTGAAGTATCTAATGGAGCGATGTTTTCAATCGTTTGTGCTCTGTTTTCTATGAAACGTAGAGAAAATATTAATATAATAATGTGTTTGCCTTTACTTGACGTAGGGACAAACAAATAGTAGTTCTCAAGCTCGTAGCTTTTTGTTTTGACAAGACATCAAATATTTGCTTATGACATACATATATCGAACAAGATTAATACCTAATTCATATGTGAGACAAGATAGTTATACTATCAAGAAGTTATCTGCTTATAAACTAACTTTATTAGGGATGTTCTTCAGAAAGGTCAGGTGCGTAGTACCCACTCGCAACCCACAGCGTGCGTGTACTGTGGCTGCAGTCTCGTCCATAGATAGCGATCGCTTTACCACCAAATTCGGTCGCAAAGTCCTAAGACGGTCAAAATTGCTTGACAAGATTGTGATTTTTTCGTGATTGTCAAGTAATTTTGACTGTCCATTTTTAAAATGATGCTAAAAAAACACTCTGTATCCTTAAACATTTTTAGATTTTTTTGTTCTTTGCACTTTTTAGGGTTCCGTAGTAAACGAGGAACCCTTATAGTTTCGTCATGTCCGTCTGTATGTCTGTCTGTCTGTTTGTCTGACCCCGCTGTAGCTCAGAGACGCTTATTACTAGAAAACTGTAATTTAGCAAAGGTATACATATTAATCACGTCAACAAAGTGCTAGAATAAAATCTTGAAAATACATCTTTTTTAGTGTACCTCCTTTGCACGTAATGTGGGGATGATTTTTTTTTTTCTCGTCTATCTTTAATGTGGAGAATCGTTAGATAAGCTGTTCAAAAATATTGAGTCTGTGAACACCATTTTTCGATTCAAAGATCCGTTTGCGTAATATTAAGCTTTAAAGTGCAAATTTTTGTTAAAGTCAAGTGTCCCCCCCGTCCCCTCTGCCAGCTAAATAGTTGTTTATGGAGATGCGAAAAAATTCATGACAGTAGTGCATATAATGAAATTAAAAGGCAAACTATCACAGCTAAGTAGGCTTTACAAGTGAACTAGTAATAGTCGACCAACTTAAATTTGCGGTTGGAGATTGATCGTGATGCATATCGATGTATGGGTGAACATGTTTTTCAACTTCAATGTTAAGTTTGTTTTTTAAAAATAAATTCATCCCATGTCATCCCAAAATCATCCCAAGAAGGGTGCCGCTTCATTGTGCGTGGTGCGACACGCACTTGGCTGGTTTTTTTTACAATTATTATTGAATACATTATATAGATAGATAAGTAAATACATACATTAAGCATATTATGTTTAATGTATGTATTTACTTATTGTATATATGTAAATGGTACACAGGGATTGTGGCTAAATAATAACTGCCACACGGGTCAATCGATCAGGTCTGTAGATGGGTGACCATCTTTACATACCAAGACCCCTCGGAAAACACGTTAAGCCGTTAGTCCCAGCTGTCATTCGTGGATCTTTGACAGTCGTTACGGGTCTTAACAAGCCCGAAAGCAGTCGAAAATCTGACAACCAGTCTTACCAAGGGGTATCGTATTACCCAGTAACTGGGTTGTGGAGGTCAGATAAGCAGTCGCTCTGTGTAAAATACTGGTCAAATGAAATGAAATCAAATCAAATCACTTTTATTTGTTAACACAGGTAAAGAAATACAGATCTTGAGTTTGAACAGAACGCTATGTTACGCCATGAGGCGTACAAATATGATGTGCATGTATCTAAATATTATGAATTAAAAATAAAAAGATGTTTGAAAATCATGCATAATTGAAATTTCGAGATAAATCATAACAATTATATAATATTATTTAAAAAAATAAACGATGTCAGATTTAAATGAGGAATTATTTAGTTACAAATGTCTAGAGAAAAAAGTCAGAATAATTGTAAATGTCAAAAAGTATTAAATGTCAAATTAATAATAAATGTCAACCTCAAAAAAGTTCATAATTTAAGTTTTTTCATATGACAAAGAAACATTATATTGAGCCATCATTTAAAAATTCATCCAGTGTGTAGTAACATTTGGCACTGCACTGTAAGTGCATTTTTGAATTTTTTCAATGGCTTATCTTTAATGGCATCCGGTATTTTATTATAACTTTTTGGTATTCAGCTGCATCCGGTTAGACTGGAAGCCTAGGCAGATGATGACTATTATTATTATTTATTTATTTATCATAAACAAAGTTTATAAAAAAGGTTTTTATAAACTTTGTTCACTCAAGATCTATGCCCCGCAAAACCTTTATCACGGTTTGTCTGCGGGAACAGAACAGTTTTACAAAAAAGGTTTATTAGTGCGGACACTTAATTTTCACTTCTTGCACTTATAAATGATAAATGATTTATTTTCTGTAAGTAGGTTTGTACAAACACTTTTACACGTCAATCATATTTTTAAAATAAAGCTAGATGAGGTCGGCGTTTCCTATCTGACTATTCTGAGAAGAAAGGCCGAAACAAACTCAGAGGTCACAGTCACACGAGGACACTTTAAAGTCCAGACATAATCTTGGTCAGAACATATTGTGAAGGCCATGTAGATTGGTGTCTGAAATGGTCCTTTTGAGGAAAGAACCACACAGATTGAGTGGACCTGTCCAGTCAGTGCACGCAATACCAAAGAAAGAACATTTGGGTAGGCCGCATAAATTACTCAAACTGCCAGACAATGATTAATACTAAATGAGAAAGAAAAAACAATGACCTACATAGTCTTCACATTCACAATAATTGAAAACAATATAATACTTTACAAGTAAATATTAAATTCCACACAATATGTTAAACTCCACAAAGTAAATATGTCATTGTGTTTTGAATAATTATTAAATGTCAAAAGTGTATATAAATAAAAAAAGTTTCAGTATGCAATAATTGGAACAGTTCAATCCCAAGCCTTTATGTCCTCAATATAATCTTTAGCGGTATAAAAGGGTTTCTGGCATAACTTACTTTTAATAAATGATTTGAATATATTAAGGCTTAGATCTTGAACGTGGCTTGGAAGTTTATTATAAAAACGTATACATTGATATATGAATGAGCCACCTATTTTCTTGATCCTTGTTGTAGGTACAACAAATTTGTGTTTGTTCCTAGTATTTATATTATGGATATCACCGTATTTTTTAACCAATTTTATATTTTTATGGGCATATAAAAGATTTTCAAAAATATACTGAGAGGGCACAGTCATTACATTAATCTCCTTAAATTTCTCTCTGAGAGAGTGTCTCGGTCTTAATTTATAAATTGATCGAACAGCTCTTTTCTGCAAAACAAAGATAGTCTGAATGTCCGCGGCATTTCCCCACAATAGAATACCGTACGACATTACACTATGAAAATAGCTAAAGTACACTATATGTATAATATCATTGGTTACTATATTATATATATATAATATAGTTACCAATGATATTATCTTATCTTATATGTATCAAATGACTTATATCTTATAAAACACTTAACCCCTTTTTTTGCTCTCCCTCAACAATCTGCAAACCACTTTCCTAAGAACTTAGTTTTTACAAACTCCCGAAAGAGAACTGCTTATGTAATTTTGCAAATTTACCTTTTATTTCCTGACGTCTTATATCAGTAGGCAATTGGTTGAGAAGGTATGGTACTCTTTTATCAAACGTTTGGTCGCCAAAATAATTCCTTATTCTACGTACATCAAATTTACCTGCTGATACCATCCTAGTTGCGTGGTTATGGGCAACTAGCGAGTGACGCTCCCAGCTGCCATGGCTGTTAACCAGAAGTAGTTATTTATTATGTAGATGGTACACCACAGAGTACCTGCAGTATTGTCTCACCTTCCCCCGTAATCCATCTAAAGGTTGTCTTTAATAGATAGATTTACGAGATCTGTAATTTTTATGATATACTAAAGCGTATTTTATTATATTCTATTGATATATTGACAGTAATGTTTATAATATAATAATTAGCCTGTAACCCCACAGCTGGAATACAGGCCTCCTCACTGTAAGAGGGAATGGGTTGTAATTTACCACGCGGGCCCAGTGCGGGTTGGTTAATGTCACATATCTTCGAATTTTTGGTTCTAAGATATTCCGGTTTCCTCCCGATGTTGATGATGAGTGATGGAATTATTTACATAAAGTAAAGCGTCTGCCTGGGTTCGAACCCACGACCTAAAACTCTTAAGTCGGGGCCATCACCATTGGGCCACCACTTCTCTCACGTGATGTTTCTTAGGAGATAATTATCTCTTTAGCGCTTATAAAACTATAACCTCATCTAGTCACTAGTCTAGTTATTCAGTCAGTATTTCGCCGTGCAAAACAGAGAAGTTAATTGTTATTCGAATTGACTATCAACTTAAAGATTTTGGAGTCTATATATTATTGTAATATACCTAAATTACATACCTAAAACAATTGGTTCGAAATACGTTCTATTCGCAGACGACATATCGCTAGTGTTTAGAAGTACTGAGAAAACCAAAACTTTGACCAACATAGAAAATACTTATACAATTGTTATATGGTGGGTAGAAGCACAATCTACAAATTAATGCTAAAAAAAGTAATCTACTACAATTTAGGACATACCGACGTAAACCGCTAAACATAAATAAACTTAGTGATCAATTAAAAATCCGAGAAAGAGAAGATCTAACTCTTCTTGGTTTAACATTAGACAATAATATAACATGGAAAAAACGTATCAATAATCTGAAGACTAAATTATCAAAATTGATAATTTAGTCTTTTATCAAAACTGTAATCGAAGAACCAAAAACAAGGTAATTACACCGTCATCAAAATTAAAAATTATGAATATTAGCCCAACTATAGAATCGCCACAATTTATAACAAATTACCAAATTACGTTAATGACGAAAATTAAAATACATTCTAAACTAAACTAACATCACTTCCAATAAAAAAATATTCATCATCATCATCATTTCAGCCGAAAGACGTCCACTACTGGACATAGGCCATGCACCGCCACTTCGACCAGTTTTGTGCTTCTCGCATCCAGCGGATTCCTGCGGCCTTCACAAGGTCATCGGTCCACCTTGTATGAGGCCTTCCAACGCTACGTCTTCCGGTACGCGGTCGCCATTCCAGAACCTTTCGGCCCCATCGGTCATCTGTTCTGCGTGCAATGTGCCCTGCCCACTGCCACTTCAGTTTGGCAATTCTTCGGGCTATGTTGGTGACCTTGGTTCGCCTACGGATCTCTTCATTTCTGATTCGATCACGTAGGGAAAGTCCAAGCATAGTCCTCTCCATTGCCCTTTGAGTGACTTTTAGCTTTTTGATAAGGCCCATTGTAAGCGACCACGTTTCAGTGCCACAGGTCATCACTGGCAACACCCACTGGTCAAAGACTTTCGTTTCGAGACACTGTGGTATGTGGGACGAGAAGATATTGTGTAGCTTCCCGAACGCTGCCCAGCCGAATCGGATTCGACGATTGACCTCTTTCTCGAAGTTGGACCTACCTAACTAGACAGTTTGTCCTAGATAAACATACTCGTCCACAACTTCGAGCGTAGCGTCTCCGATTTTCATGAGAGTGGGTGTAACATGGGCATTTGACATGATCTTTGTCTTGTCCATGTTCATTTTAAGACCCACTCTTTCGGAAGCTCTACTGAGGTCATCGAGCATTGTACTCAGGTCCTCCATTGTCTCAGCCATGACAACTATATCGTCGGCAAACCGAAGGTGATTGATGTACTCGCCATTGATGTTGATGCCTGGCCCTTTCCAGTCCAGAACCTTGAAGACATCTTCCAGTGCAGCGGTGAACAGTTTCGGAGAGATAACGTCTCCCTGTCTCAAACCTCGCTGCAGAAGGATAGGTTTCGAGGTCTGGTCCTGGAGTCGGACTGACATAGTGGCGTTTTCATACAGACACTTAAGCACCTCGATGTACCGATAGTCGATCTGGCACCGTTGAAGAGACTGCAGTACAGCCCATGTCTCGATCAAATCGAAAGCATTTTCGTAGTCCACAAACGCTAAGCAGAGAGGCAGGTTATACTCCTTGGTCTTCTGTATAACCTGCCGCAGCGTATGTATGTGGCCTACAGTGCTAAAGCCTTTACGGAATCAGGCTTGTTCGGGAAGCTGGAAGTCGTCAAACCTGCGCGCGCGACGGTTCGTGATGACTCTTGTAAACATTTTGTAGACATGGCTCAGAGGTGAGATGGGCCTATAATTCTTAAGGAGGGTATTGTCGCCCTTCTTAAAGAACAGTATCACCACACCTCTGTTCCATGCCTGTGGCGTTTTGCCCTCGAGTATGACAGAACCAAACAGCTTCTGGAAGGCCTTGAGAACGGGTTTTTCACCGGCCCTCAGAAGTTCAGCCGTAATTCCGTCATCACCCGGCGCCTTGTGGTTTTTGAGCTGCTTCAGAGCCATCCTAATCTCGTACAAGCTGACGTCCGGGATGTCTTCGGTGTAGTGTCGGGTCAAACTAGCTCTTGGGTCGTTTGCCAGATTCATACCAGGGTTGCCTGTTGACGTGTATAACTGTCCATAAAAAATCTCGATTTCTCTCAACAGCTCATGTTTGGCGGATACGATTCTGCCATCGTTGGTCTTCGGTTTCACAAGCTGGTTCTGCCCAATAGACAGATCTCTTGTAAAGACCTCGGAGCCTTTATTCCGCTCTATCGCGTCCTTAATGCGCTCTGTATTAAAGCGGCGAAGGTCGCTTTTTAAGGACTTAGAGATCCGTCTATTGAGCTGGCGGTACTTGAGCGCATCAACTGAAGACTGCAGGATCATCTCGCGCCTCTCCTCCATGAGCCGTATAGTAGGATCAGAGAGCTTCTTGTTTCAATTTGTACGACGGGTCTTGAAGATCTTGTATAAATGATAAATGATTTATTTTCTGTAAGTAGGTTTGTACAAACACTTTTACACGTCAATCATATTTTTAAAATAAAGCTAGATGAGGTTGGCGTTTCCTATCTGACTACTCTGAGAAGAAAGGCCGAAACAAACTCAGAGGTCACAGTCTCTTTTAAAGTCCAGACATAATCTTGGTCAGATCATGTGAAGGCCATGTAGATTGGTGTCTGAAATGGTCCTTTTGAGGAAAGAACCACACAGATTGAGTGGACCTGTCCAGTCAGTGCACGCATTTGTCAGTAATCGTGCTGCTCAACTCAGAACTTAAGGAGCTCAACGATTCGACGAACAATACCAAAGAAAGAACATTTGGGTAGGCCGCATAAATTACTCAAACTGCCAGACCATGATTAATACTAAATGAGAAAAAAAAAAAAAACAATAATGACCCACATAGGCTTCTTCTTAGACCCAACCGTATGGACAGTTTCCACGAACCCATCGTTATAATCGTCCACGGAGCTCCCTAGGCACTCGAAACGATTCTGAAGTTCGAGCTGAAAGCTCTCGGGGTTTTGGACTTGGATCGGTGCTGGGCGGAGCGTAGACTTCTTCAGTCGAGATCTTTCCAGCTTGATATTTAAATTCAATGTGCCTCTTACCATTCGGTGATCACTTCCGGTTTTCACCGCGTTGATCACAGAGACATCATTGAATACTTGCTTCTTCGTCGACATAATGAAGTCAATCTCATTTTTTGTTGCACCATCAGGGCTCTGCCAGGTCCACTTTCTGTGCTCGCGTTTTCTGAAGAAGGAGTTCATCATAAAGAGGCCTTCCTTCTCCATAAAACTGGCTAGTAGGTGGGCTCGGTGGTTCCGACGTCCAACTCCAAATTGCCCCACTCGCAGCTCATCACCGTTTCGTTTGCCCAGTTTCGCGTTGAAGTCCCCCATGACAACGGTGAAGTGAGTTTTAGAGCCATGCATGGCACTGGAAATATCCTCATACATGGTCTCCACTTCATCGTCGGGGTGTGACGAGGTCGGGGCGTAAACCTGTACGACCTTCAGCGAATATCTTTTGGATATTCTGAGTATAAGATACGCCACCCTTGTCGACACACTCTCGATCTTCACCACGTTGCTCACAAGGGACTTGTGGACGATAAACCCGACACCACCTTGGGACTGTTGGTCGCCCTCCCGGAAATAGAGCAAGTTCCCGGATTTGAGGATTATCGAGTCCTCCCCCTCTCTTCGGACTTCAGATAACCCTACCATACCCCATCGTAACCTGCTCAATTCTTACTCGAGTTCGATGATCTTCTCGTCGGTCGGCCGGACCGACGAGAAAAAAATGTTATTACACAGTAAATCAATATTCATGACGGATAAAACTTTATTAATGTAGATAGGTACTCAATTCGAAACTTATTCTTTTCTTTTTCTGTAAGATCCCGTCAGATAAAAGACGTATTTAATATAATACTGTTTATTCCAGTAACATTTAATTTATTTTATTTTGTATTGTTTAATGACTGACATACCATAATTAAATGTAAGTGCTAATCATAACTTGACATGACATGATTGTGTTTATTACCTCTCTTATCTTTTTTGACTACCTACCTACAATACTCATGGCTGACTTAAGTATGACTGGACAACATAACGACATCTAGAGATATATTCTTATTATTTTTCTGAAATTTATTGTATTGTGTTTTTATAAGTTTCGTCTCAATTTATGTTAATTTCACAATAAAACCGGTAAAAAATATTGTATTGTTTGACAGGAGGAGGTAGGTGAGAGGGGTAGTGGGAAACCACTAAGGAGATGGCGGGATCTGAGTTCGCTCGCTCCGCCACCCCCTTCGAACCTAACCTGTCCGAGTCGGGGTGCCCCAAGTCCCGAGCTCGCTTTGCTCGCTCTTGCATCGTAAGTTCTCCTAGTAACTGTAGTAACATTGCCTTTTGTACACACACACGAACAGTGGGAGTACAAACACAGGGAACAAATTCACGCAACTCGAGGAGAAACGGAATGATCGATAACGAATGACAGTGAGTCACCACGCATGACGCATATGTCATAGGTACCTGTTTTTTTTACGTTCCGTTTTATCGATTTTGCCCGAAATTTTACACCACGGACTGACTACAGATACTGATACTGTATACTGGATACTGATACTGGATACTGACTATAGATACTGAGACAGATTTGTTGTCAATCGTCCATTTTAAAGGTTCACTTTTACTTCTTATCTGATTTGATATTAGAAACATTTTTTATTAATTTCTCGAAAAATATGCATTACCTTTTTTTTGAGTGGTCGCGTTATAATCGGGGACCCAACCCCTACCAACTTTAGCCCCTTTTACCCCCCCAACTCCTGCCAAACAATACTAGATCCAACCCATAAAATATACTAATAATTAATGTAACTCAACAGCAAACCGACATTTATGTTTTAGTGCCCTGACAGTTCATGTATAAAAACCGACAGTCATTTATTGTAAAATATGTGATGTGCATAAGAGCAAATAAATAAACTGTCCATAGGTTATATTCAATCACAGCTTCTTTTACAGTTGTGTGAATTACTTTAACACGGCTAACTGATGTAGTATGTCAAATTGATTAACAATGTGTGCACACACTCACTGAATATCACAGGCCTATTAGAAGTCTTATGATATCCTCGGTGTAAAGGGATGTTTAAACTTTGCTACTGTTGCACCATGTGGAAACCGTACATCGTTCTATAAAAACAGGATTTAAAATATAAGAGGCAGGCATCCGTGGCTATTTCACTTGGTCGCTTGCCAGCTGAATTTATCATGCACTTATCAAATTCTTTTCTTACAGTAAGTAGGACTCGGAACAAAGCTGACACGTACCCCATTTTTCATTTCTTTTGAAAAAATTTTGAGTGTGATTTGTGTGAATTTGAACATGCAGTCTTGGTTTGCGCTGCTGAGTATTGTTAGCAGAAACATTCAGATCTATGCTTAAAATAATTATTGTGTCGTTAGTTTCACCGACTTGTTAATTAAATTTGAAAAGACTACATACATACATACATAAACTCATGTATTCTTCCCACGGGGGTAGGCAGAAACTATAGAACGCAACCTCCTACGCTCCGAACATACTCCTTTTGCTTCGTTTACGTTCATACATCTGAGGCCTTAGTGTGAGTTTTTTTGACTCACGTTCGAACGCGTTCGATTGCGAGCGCGTTAGAATTTAGTATGGGAAATTAGGTTCTACGAGTGACCACCAGGTGGCACTATGACTAAATTCCCATACTAAATTCTAACGTGCTCGCAATCGAACGCGTTCGAACGTGAGTCAAAAAAACTCACACTAAGGCCTCTGGACATACACGCACGCCGGTTGCAAGTTCTACGCACTTGACCTTTCTGAAGAACATCACCAACTAGGTCACTTTATTATGTCGTTCTAGGGCGTCCCCTTCCGATGTTTTCACTCACATCTGCCATGTAAATCCCTTTTGTTAGTCGCCTTTCATTCATCTTCTCAACATAACCAAACCATCTAAGCATACTCTTTTGAATTTTTGTCACTATATCTTTTATCATCGTCATTTTTTGTGTCATTTGAAAAGACTAAAACTTTTATAATATATTTCTGACTATGTAATGGATACTTGGATAGTGGTATCAGTAGTATTTACAGCTTAGTATGACTTATGAAAAACGGAAGTATCTTCCCTTGTTGGTCCTTTGTAAAACCTTCCTGGAAGTTCCAATCATACAAGATAACATTATTATCAAAATTGTCAACAAATTGTAAGTTGTGTAAGTTGTTGTACTTACCTATAATGTTTCATATTGTTAAAAAAAAACAAGATTAAGTAAATGCGTAAACAAGTTAAATAACCAAACATTTCCAAAGGAAATATTTCCAAAAGTCCAAAGTAAGCTCCGAATGTCAATCCTTTGCCTAGCTATTTATTTCACTTTGTCTGCCAAGGGCTTACCACAAACTTGGCTTTCAAGATGAAAAATTCCCGAATTACCCTCTCACAAAGACGAATCCCATCACTTATCTAAGCCACTTCCAAGTCGGCAAACTGAAAGCTCGTTTGAATCACGATTTATTCAGGACGAAACTGTGTTTTGCCTTCGGCGTTGTTTGTGATAAAGTTGAGATCGTTACCTTCGTCTACGAAAGGTACCTATTTTCGATTATTATTTAGTTGAATGAGAAATCAACGAAATCAAGCAATTTATTTTGAAAAAAAAACCGCCCAAGTGCGAGTCGGACCACGCACAATGAAGGGTTTGAAGTGTTACGGGGTAGATTAAATAATAAACTATTATTTAGTAAAACGACTTGTATTACTGCCTACCACGGCACTTCTTTAAAACAATTACAGGTACAAAAACAACAATAAGGACTATGGACAATTTGCACAAGTAAAACAGAAAATATAAAATAGTTGGAGCTGACTGGGCGAGACTAGCGTTCTCAAAAGTTCTGGAAGCTATGTGTGTCGCTATACCGAGCGCGCATTCGCCTTGAGGCAAGGTCGAACACTGGGGTCGTTGACCTCTCCCAGTGGGTTCAAAATAATGCACATCACGGTCCGGCCACGATCGGTTCCGAAGATTTCCGACCGTGCCCGAATGTGTGTTTCGTTCCCTAATCTGGACGTGCATTCGTTTTACATATATAAAGTTGTGGAGTGTAAATAACTGTGTGTAATAATAATTGTAATATATATTGTAATATGTCCATAGATATTTTGTGTGTTATAAATATAGTAAATAAGTAATTGTTGTGAATAATATATAATGTGCTAACCATGGTATAGACAATAAATCCTCGTTTGTTGTCTATGACGAACAAAACGTAAATATGACAGCTGACATGTCGAACGAGGAATTATGTTAGGTTATGTAATGTGTTGTGTGTAGTGTTTACAATTAGTTTTAAGAGATATAATTAAGAAACTAATCGTTCTAACCGCTACACTACTCCCCCCCTGAGACCGTGGTTACTAATTACGGGCGATAGTAATCAGGAAATCGTACAGTGCGACCGGTGCGGGTTTTTTTCTCGACGGTGATGTTTGGCGGCGGAAGCGTGTTTGCCCCCGTTGATGTTGTCGTCGAGCTGGGAGTGCTGTTGATGTCGTTGTTGAGGTAAGCGGGCTTCAACCTATCTACAGTGACTGTTGTCTCTCTCCCCTTAACCTCAATTTTAAAAGTTTTGTCGCCCCTTTTTAGCACCTTGAATGGCCCGGTGTAAGGTGGGTAGAGTGGTCGGCGCACGGCGTCATGACGAAGGAAGACGTGGGTTGCCGCAGCTAGACTGCTGGGCACATAGAACGGCTTCTCGCCGTGTCGACTCGCCGGTTCTGGTGACAGCTTCGCCATCAGAAGTCGGAGTCTCGCCGCGAAGTCGGTGTAGTCTACGGTGCCGGTGAGTGAAGGGCTTATGAACTCCCCTGGTAGTCTGAGGGGCTCCCCGTAAACTAACTCGGCTGCTGACGCCTTTATGTCCTCCTTCCAGGCGCTGCGGATGCCCAGCAGCACCAGAGGAAGAGCCTCGGACCAGTTGGTGTCCGTATGGCATCGGATGGCCGCCTTCATCTGGCGGTGTAGGCGTTCGACCATGCCATTGCAGGCTGGGTGGTACGCCGTGGTTGGCCGATGTTGGCTACCGAGGAGCGCTGCGATGGAGCCAAACAGCTTGCTCTCAAACTGCTTGCCCCTGTCGGTAGTGATGCGATGTGGGCAGCCGAAGCGAGACACCCAGCCAGCGATGAAGGTGCGGGCGCATGTCTCAGCCGTGATGTCGGTGATAGGATATGCCTCAGGCCAGCGAGTAAAGCGGTCGATGACGGTGAGGCAATACCTGAAATTATTAGATACTGTTAGTGGCCCTACTATGTCCATGTGGACATGGGAAAAACGTTGGGAAGGAACAGGGAAAGGAGAGGTGGGAGAGGATATGTGCCGCGTGATCTTGTTTCTCTGGCACTCTATACACTCTCTGGTCCAGGCCCTGCAGTCCTTCTTCAGGCCAGGCCAAACGAAGCGTGCGGAAATCAATTTGACCGTGGCCTGCCTGCCAGGGTGGCTCAGCTGATGAAGCTTCTGGAACACCTGCCTTCTGAAGGGTTCTGTAACATAAGGGCGGGTGTTACTGGTGGAGACATCGCAGTGCAGCTCCGCCCCTGAGTCGGGGAAGCGCACTCTTTCCATCTTGAGCGATGTGCTGTTGCTTGCCAGGAGGCCTTGAAGCTCAGGATCGCTTTCCTGGGAATGTGCCAGAGCCGTGTAATCAAGTGTTGGAAGTGTTATCGCCTCTACTCGTGACAGTGCATCCGCCACAACATTGTCCTTGCCTGCAACAAACTGGATGTCTGTGGTGAATTGGGCTATGTAATCCAGGTAACGAAATTGCCTTGGTGAGCAATTCTCCCTACTATGCGCGTACGCGTATGACAGGGGTTTGTGATCCGTGTAAATGGTGAAGTGTCTACCTTCAACCATGTGCCGGAAGTATCGGACTGCGTCGTAGATGGCTAAGAGCTCCCTGTCATACGGGCTGTATTTTTTCTGTGATGCTGATAAACGCCTGGAGAAAAATGCTAGTGGTCGCCATGAATTACCTGCCTTCTGCTGTAGTACTGCGCCTATTGAGGTATCTGATGCGTCTGTAAATATAGCAAGCTCAGCATTGGGGTCTGGGTGTGCTAGCAAGGCAGCCTGGGACAAACCATGTTTGCAAGCATTAAAAGCATGTAGCATTTCTTCCGACAAGCTAATTGGCTGATTTCCTTTGGTTTTAGGCCCTGAGAGGACAATGTTTAGCGGTGACTGCAAGCGAGCGGCTTCTGGTACAAAGCGGCGATAGAAATTGAACATACCCAGGAAGCGACGCATCTCCTTGACGGTCTTGGGAGCTGGATAGTCCTGGATCGCCTGCACCTTCTCCGGCAAGGGACGAACACCTTCTGCGGACAACTCATGCCCTAGAAAGGTGATGGAGGTCTGGCCAAACTCACACTTAGCAGAGTTAACCAGGATGCCGTAGTCAGATAACCGCTTCAGGAGCTGGTGCAGATGCTCGGTGTGCTGGGCTGCCGTCTCTGAGAACAGGAGAATGTCATCTAAATAACAGTAGCAGAACGGCAGTCCACGGAGCACCTCGTCCATGAAACGCTGGAATGTCTGCGCTGCGTTCCTGAGACCAAACGTCATATACGGGAACTCATACAGCCCGAACGGTGTGGTGATTGCTGTCTTGTGGATATCAGCTGACTGGACAGGTATTTGGTTGTACGCTTTAATTAGGTCAATTTTACTGTATATTCTGCTGCCAGCCAGCTGATGTGAGAAGTCCTGTATGTGCGGGATGGGGTACCTGTCCGGGACAGTGCGGGCATTCAGTGCTCTGTAGTCTCCACAAGGCCGCCAGCTGTTGTCCTTCTTGGGAGCGAGGTGAAGTGGTGAGGACCATGAACTCTCAGACGGTCGTGCCGTGCCGCTCGCTAGCATCGCCTCGAACTCCTTCTGAGCGACCTTGAGCTTGTCTGGTGCGAGACGGCGAGGGCGACTGAAAATGGGCGGCCCTGGTGTGGTGCGGATGTGGTGCACAGTACCGTGACTAACCTGCCTTTGTTTTCCCGCAGGCCGTGTGATCTCCGGGTACTGCCGAAGAAGCTCGTGGTACTCTGTGTTGCCACCAACCGACTTCACTGAGGCAATGTCAGCTGCTGAACCGGTTGCTAGAGACGCTGTGGAGGATAGCTGGGTTAGCCCGTCGATGAGGCGGTAATGATTTAAATCCACCAATATGTTATAATGCGCCAGAAAATCGGCGCCTATGATGGGCTTTGTGACGTCAGCGACCACGAACTTCCATGTGTACACACGGCGGAGCCCTAAGTTCAAATGGAGCTCGACACAACCGTATGTGTTGATGGCGGTTCCATTGGCCGCGTAAAGCTGGTACGTCGACTTGCTGCGCCGCTGCTGTAGTGCTGTACGTGGGTACACACAAAGATCGGACCCTGTGTCCACTAGAAACGTGGTTTTAGTGGACCGATCTGTGACAAATAGGCGGCGTGGTTTGTTGGGGCAGCCATTTGCCGCTACTTCCGGCTGCCGGTGGCATTTCCCGCGAACGTACACGGCGTTGTGCACCGCGTGGCCTTGTCTCTAAAACTATTGTGGTACCAGCAGTGATCGTCGTTCCACGGGCCTCTAGAGCGCGAGCGGCCGCGCCGACTAGGGGTCCGTTGTCTGCCACCACGCCTGAACCTATCAGAGGATCGCGAGTGGTGATGTACCTGACCACGTGTTTGAAGCGCCGCTACCTGTTTTGTTAACCCAGCTATGCATTGTTTCAGCTCGCTGATCTCGCTGCAGGTGTTCGTGCTTGCCACGGCGGGAGGTGATGTGAGCGCCGGGGCGGGCGCAGGCGCGATCTCGTGCACGCGGTCGGCTAAATCTGCGACAGACTGGAGGGCAAGATTAGGCTGTGACGCGATAACCGTCTGGATGTTGGTTGGCAGCCTACTCGCCCACAACGTGGACAGAAACGCCTCTGGCACATTTGGTCCAGCCAGGGTTTGAAGGTGCCGTAAAAATTGAGAGGGTTTACGGTCGCCTAGCTCCTCGTGGGTGAGGATCTGTTGCACCCTTTTTTCCCGTGAGTCAGAGAGCCTACGTATTAGCTCGGCCTTCAGCTTTACGTACTTGTCTTGGGCTGGCGGGTTTTCGATAATGTCCCTCGCCTCGACCATATATCGGTGATCAAGCTGGCCCACGACGGTATAGAATTTAGTGCTGTCGGCGGTAATACCGGCGATCGTGAACTGACCTTCAACCTGGGCGAACCAAAGTGCTGGCTCCTCTGGCCAGAATGGCGGCAATCTGACGCTCACTCTGCAGACGTCCTGTTTCTCTGCCGACGCTCCTCCAGTCGTCGCTTCTGCTGCTCCGGTTGACATGATGTATCGTCAGGCTTCTGTGTTCTTCTCGGGGTCACCAATGAAGTGTTACGGGGTAGATTAAATAATAAACTATTATTTAGTAAAACGACTTGTATTACTGCCTACCACGGCACTTCTTTAAAACAATTACAGGTACAAAAACAACAATAAGGACTATGGACAATTTGCACAAGTAAAACAGAAAATATAAAATAGTTGGAGCTGACTGGGCGAGACTAGCGTTCTCAAAAGTTCTGGAAGCTATGTGTGTCGCTATACCGAGCGCGCATTCGCCTTGAGGCAAGGTCGAACACTGGGGTCGTTGACCTCTCCCAGTGGGTTCAAAATAATGCACATCACGGTCCGGCCACGATCGGTTCCGAAGATTTCCGACCGTGCCCGAATGTGTGTTTCGTTCCCTAATCTGGACGTGCATTCGTTTTACATATATAAAGTTGTGGAGTGTAAATAACTGTGTGTAATAATAATTGTAATATATATTGTAATATGTCCATAGATATTTTGTGTGTTATAAATATAGTAAATAAGTAATTGTTGTGAATAATATATAATGTGCTAACCATGGTATAGACAATAAATCCTCGTTTGTTGTCTATGACGAACAAAACGTAAATATGACAGCTGACATGTCGAACGAGGAATTATGTTAGGTTATGTAATGTGTTGTGTGTAGTGTTTACAATTAGTTTTAAGAGATATAATTAAGAAACTAATCGTTCTAACCGCTACAGGTTCCTTAATTGGGAAGTTGGGATGACTTTATCTCAAAAACGAATTAAACATTGTAGTTGAAAAACATGTTCTCTCATACATCGATATATGCCACGGTCAATTCTCAAACTGCAAATTTAAGTTGGTAGCCTATTAATCGTTAAAATAAAGGTAAAGTCGACTTACCTTTTTTTGATAGTTGATAGTTTTACTTTTAATTTCATTATATGTACTACTGCCATGATTTTTTTCACATCTCCATAGACAACCATTTAGCCGGCGGGGTTGGGGGAGCACGGTGGAGGTCTGCCCGGCTTGGACAGAGCACCGCCGTGTCCTCGTGGAGGCGATCGGCGGCAGAGATCTCTCTCGTCCGGCCCTGGTTCAGGACATGGTACGGAGTGAGAAGGCATGGGCAGCCATCACCTCCTTCTGCGAAGCGAAGAACGGACGGTTGAGGGAAAGGCAAATTTCGCCCCCTATCACCCCCCAAGCCACCGCAGGGGACGCCCTGGGCGTCGGGAATCCCGAGCGGATTTCCGACCACCGTAGGCGCGGGCTTAGCCGGGCCGGTAAGGACCAGGCCCGGGTCGACGGAGCGTTGTATTCCACGCGCGCCTCAAAGAGATGTCGTCAGCACAAGTGTAGGGGTCCACTAGGGCCGATGCCTGCCGGGGTCATGGGAAGGTGGGTTTTAGTCAGTAAGATTTTGACACACCCTCCCGCTCCGCCCAGAGCGGGAGAAGTTATTTGATAATTTCCAACACACAAAAAAAAAAAAATTAGTCAAATGCCCCTCGCATTCGACTAAATTTTATTTCAAGATTTAATTTTAGCTCTTTGTCGGCCTGATTAATATGTATACCTATGCCCCATTACAGCTTTCTAGTACTAGCGTCTCTGAGCTACAGCGGGGATAGACAGACAGACTGCTATAGATAAAGATTAAAAAAGTCTTATGAAGTTGTTTTAATTCTTTTACTTAAACACTTGTCTCTTGGTTTATCATTACAATTCAATTCTAAATAATTCAACAAATGTTTACAAACGTACATCCTGAACAAATTTTATTATAATAAGATGAATTCTAAACTCCTCAGCCTGCCCTGAATTATTAATTTAGATTTGGACATTGACGACTTCCTGGCTACTGACAATAAATTAAGTTAAAGGTCGGAAGTGAGCGGAGTGATAATTTCTTGGTACTTGGAAGGTTCAAATTGCTCAGTTACTTCAGCTGGTTTATTTTAGTGCTGGCACAAATGTTTGCTAGGATTATTTGATGTTTACTGTTGGTCTTGGCTAGCCTCGAGATATTATACGGAATTAGTTATAAAACTACCTACCTATAATATGGGGTTAAGGTATATCTATCCGGAAACTTATGTTGTGAACTTGTGCTGTGATGTCAAATAGTCGGTTATTAAAGTATGAGTTAAATAATTAAGTATCAATAATCTCTTCATTGGGATCTTGAATTCATGATTGCAGCTTAATTGTGTCAGACCTTATTCTGACAAAATTAAAACGCAACTGTTAACTGCTGTAACAAATAACAAAAGAAAAAAATCGTTATGAAAATAATCTATCTTACCTACTATACCTATTAATTTACACGGAATGCTTTGGAACAAAAAACACTTCTTGTCGTATCAAAATCCATAACAACAACGAACAACAGCATAACAACAACAAACAAACAACAGCACCCACAGATAAAGCATTAAATCATAACGTTAGGAAATTACTCCAAAACTGGAAATCCTAGTTAAGCCGAGGGTCGTTAAAATGCCGTAAATTGTCGCTAAATTGTTGCATTGCATTTAAAATGGACACAATTTGCCTGAGTACCGGATACACGATGTAATTATGTCAGATTACTGTAAATACATGACGTGAGTTTCAAATTGTTCTGGAATTGCTGGATTCTGAGAGAAAGTTTTTTTGTTCGTCATATTTTTTTTATTAAATCCGCCAGTTGTGTTTCGTTGTTGAGCCAGACCTTTGCTCAATGGAATTTATTATAAGAAATATTGCTAAGAATGCAACATTTGACAGATCATCAGATCAGTCATTATAATTCGTGGGTTATCACAAATTACCTATGTTCTAATACAAATCTCAGTTTATTAAATATACGATGTAATAATCGCGAAGACATTGTTACCCATTCTCGTAAAATGATCCTTAATAAATATTTTATGGTACCGACGGGTGAAAAAGGATTTTTCTATGCCAAGACACAAACGTGATGGACTAAAGTAGGAAGGTACGTATAGTCGACCTCGTAATTTGCTTATCACCCTAAGGTTGAAAGTCACTTGTACATAATAAAACGACAAGGTTTATTTTTGTCTATGTGGCAGATAGATAGCCTCAACCTTAGTGAAGCTTTAATTTACTGGTAATCGATGTCAAAAGTGGTCAACCACTTACGAGGTTGACTACGTGATATGTAACTTATTAGCGATGTATATGTTATATACATCAGTAATAACATATACATCGCAATTCAGTTACCTATAAGAAACCAGCGGTTTCCCCAAAGGACACAATATGTTTGTAGGATATTATGTTGGCCTTAGCAGAGTACTGGGCAATAACATGATAATGTAACGTATTCGGCCCTTGGGTCCATTTGGGAAAAAGGGTAGGAATCGAAACTAGTGCGCCAAACGAACCAAGACTGTATTTGTAGGAAAATCTATTCGTGGTTGGTTTTATTGGTTTTTAGTAAAGAAAATAAAAAAAAAATACGTTTATTTGCGGTAAACATGACGCAAAGAAGGAACACAAATACAAAAGAAAAAACAATTTGGCGAAAAATATGCGTCACATCCACGCAAAACCCTGGCAGAAACTGACTCTATTAAGTTTCTTGGAATAAACTTAGATAAATTTTGCTCATGGAAAAATCATAGACATTTGTGTTAAAATTAACAGTTTTATATACCCTTTGAGGCGCATTAGCTGCGAGGTGTCTAGAAATGCCACAATAACGACTTTCCATGGATATATAACCTCCACATTACGGTATGGTATTATTCTGTGGGGTCGTTGTGTGGAGATTGATCAAGCATTCGTAATGCAAAAAAAGTGCCTAAGAGCTACGAGTTGAAGCAAATAGACTCATGTCGTCCTTTTTTTAGGAAATATAAAATACTAACTCTTCCATGTATTTATATATTAGAATCCTGTATATTTGTTTTCAAACATAAGAGATTTTTTCAGCAAGCGACAAGCTACTATGCCCCACAATCTATGTATACGAATAAGCTATTTCAACCGAGGACTAATCTCGCGTTTACAGGTAACAATAGCTATATTATGTGCATAAAACTGTATAACAAAATACCAAATTCCATAAAAACGTTAGCATTTTCTAGATTTAAAAATAATTTGACGAGGTTTTTAATTGAGAAATGCTTTTATAGTGTAAGTACATGAGTTTTTAGATTATAAATTGTAAGTTTTTTAAATTGCTTGGTCATTTTAAATTATAATTGTGTGGTGAATCTCTCCTATTGTTGACATGATTATTATTGAAATGTTTTTTATTGACATGATTATTAATGGCATGGTTATTATTGACATTTATGATTATTATTTTTCCATTTTTATATTGACATTTATTTAATTCAAATGACTGCATGATTAAGATCAATAATATTTCTTTGTTTTGAATAAAATTTTATGTACTTAAATTTATATTATATTTGCCCGCCGAAATTAAAGTCAGAATAAGAGAACAATTTTGCACGTTTTACCAACCTTATTTATGCAAATAAATGATTTTGATTTTTTTTTTATTTTGAACGGCCAATGCTCAGCATAATGCTGCGACCCTATGCGAAACAGCCCCTGCGCTAGGATTCAGCGATAGCCGGCGGGGTCGTAGTGTATTTTCTTTGATTTAAGGTTAACAATTAGGTTCAGTTGGAAAATACTGGTATTCAGATGCATCCAGTTAGAATGGAAGCCGACCTCAACATAGTTGGGAAAAGGCTCGGGAGATTGATTATATACAGATGTATACGAAAACCTAGTACTTAAACGGGTATCTTACTGTAATGAGATTGACTGTTGGTTACTGTATATAATCAATCTCATTACAGTAAGATACCCGTTTAAGTACTAGGTTTTCGTGTAGATCTTATCTTGGTAAGAACGGAGGTAATAGGTATTAGTAGATAGGATTTCTCGTTTTTCTATAATAAATAAAATATTAGATCTTTCAATACAAGTTTGATTTAACAGTATTTTGTAAGGTTAATGTAAGACGTCTACTTACCTATAAACTTGAACACGTATATTCTTTAAATTCAGCTCGTTCTTCCATTTTCTTTAGAAACATACAAAAAACACGTGTTACCAACCTTTTTTTTGCATATCCCGATGTAAATGCGTATACGTGAAAAATCTCATAATATGAAACTTCCATTCCTATATTTGTTGAAATTCGTCGAATTATTGATGTAGAAGATACTCCTCAGTAGCGAAAGTCTGATAACCAGTTTTATCATGTTACCCAGTAACTGGGTTGTGGAGGTCAAATAGGCAGTCGGTAAATGTAAAATACTGGTATTCAGGTGCATTCGGTAAGACTGGCCGCTGCCCCAACATAGTAGGGAAAAGGCAAAACAGATGATATTTTTTAGTAGCAGACTGGTCTTTTGATTCGTTCCCGGGTACATTAGCCCCACCCATCCGCTTCCCGGCCTCTCGAACCGTTACCTACTTAACCTAACGATGTGCGACCTGAACAATAACCTAGCCTCATGTAATACTACCAGCATGACTTGTAGTTACCGTTAATGATATCTACAGTGACTCTCCCCTTTCGTGAAAGTTCATTTTTCATGAAAACATTTATTGTTCGCCAGGGAGAGGGCAAAGTTTGTTTTAAGAAAATGTGCGGTATTTTAAGATTAAGGATAGTCTAGGAAATGTTTTTTTTTTAGTAAATCTTTGTTGGCCCACTGCTGGGCAAAGGTCTTTCCGTATTTTTCCAGTTTTCTTTATGTTGTGCATGCCAATCGGTCAGAAACGAGTTCAAATCGTCACTCGGTTACGAGTGTGATTACGCCCGTCTTCAGACACCTACGGCTTATTGAACACAGCTTCCTATTTTATTAAGACCAATATCAAGATGATAATGAGTCTGGATTTGTGCCCGGTTGGCGGCAATGGGCTTGCCCCCTATCACATGGAATTTAAACATAACTGGCAGAATGTGGATGTAGTATGGGTGCCTATTCAACAATAAAAATAAATAAAAAATATATTTCTTTCTGAACCAGTCCTTTACTCGGAATACAATAAAGATTATTGTAGAAAGACTAGCTCAATTAAATTCTTCCCACGCCCTTATAATAGAGAGCCACCTTTTGTTTATTTTTATAACAGAGGTAAGGGCACTGTCGATGTTGGTCTCTATTTTCGAAATACCCACTTTTCCTTCTTACCTGACTTTCCATATTCAATACTTATGCTCTGCCCATAGTCAAATCTTCGTTCCACCAACAATCGCCTTCTTCGATGTCCTTCTCACCGCTCTGTCACCGCTCTGTCATCGCTCTGTCTTTTCACTCTTCTTTCTTTATCCAGGCGGTCTTTCTTTGGAATGGGATTCTCTCTGAACATCAGGACGGCAATCGGTTGCCATCCTGATGTGGCGTGAAGGCACGTGAACATAATATAGTAAGAAATTGGCACATACATCCGATTCGTTTTCTCCTCTACACGTCGTTATTTCCCCACTACCGATCATTATTTCTCCTGACAAAGTTTATTCTGTTTATATGTATATACATATGTATTTATGTTTTGTATTTATTCTTGTATTATATACCTAGTTATTTTCATGATAACTATTCCCATATGTTGCACCTGCCATGTTTCTTCTCTGCATCACCCTAAGGTTGACTGGTAGAAAATGCCTCAGGCATTGAGTCCGCCTTTGTACGGTTTTTTTTTACTCGTGCATAAAAGGTGAACGGCAGATTTCGTACCGCTTACTTATTTTGTTATAGAACTTGTACCACATATTAAGCCAACCAAGCCATTTTCATGTAAGTGTACTATTTTTAGAAGTTCGGATTAATTAATAATAAAAAAAAAAAGATTTTGTTAACTACACATAATTTAATCGTAAACTAAACGCAGTTATGTTGGTATTTAAGCTATGCTTGCCATGATAGTATTACCCGACCTGCCCCCTTCTTAGAAGAACTAATATTACGAATTAATTAATTTTAAATAAAATAAATGTACTTTAAATAAACTATTAACGGTATTGTTTTATTTACCTACACTCAAAACCCCATCAGAACTTCATCATTATCAAACTGTTGCAGTCAGCTGCTGGACATAGGTATCTCCTAATGCACTCCGCTGATTAGGTACGATCCTCATCTCAATTTACCTACTTGATAGTAAGTAAAACACTACAAAAATAGCGATGACCAATCTAGAACATATACTTTATTACCAAAATGTTTATGTGCCTTTATGTAACAATCTACATTGGTACACTAGTACATAACCTTAAAAAATAAAACTGGTTATAACGCCCAAGTTACAAAAATCCAAGAATTTAAAAAGGGCTTGTCTATCATACTCATACACACATAATCAGCCTATAATGTTCCCACTGCTGCGACACAGGCCTCCTCTCTGTGAGAGGGAGTGGGCCGTAATCCACCACGCAGGCCCAGTGCGGGTTGGTAGATGTCACATGTCTTCGAATTTTTGGTTCTAGGACATGCCGGTTTCCTCACGATGTTTTCCTTCTCCGTTTTGAGAGCAGTGGTGATGAAATAATTTACACAAATTTGAGCGCCTGTCTGGGTTCGAACCTACGATCTACAACTCGTAAGTCGCGGCCGTTACGGCTGGGCCACCACTGCTCTATCTTGTCTATTATATTAACTACCAATTAAAATAAAAAAAAATATCCCAAAACACGAAATTTTATTAGCGGTACGAAATTCCCATACAAGCCTGCCGTTCGCCTTTAATAAATAAAAAAACAAATAAGATATTACAAAACTTATCTTACCTCAACACCTACTACCATTACCTTAATAACATTGCGTTTCACAAATAAACGTTAAAGTAATTAACATAAACGAATAAGTAATTATCATATCCAAACATCTCCTAGCAAAGTAAATACAGCCGAGTAAACATAAAAGTTTCGTTCGATTCACAAACGATTCGTGTAGTTCCGAGTAATCAGTCATCTGCACACTAGAGTAACGAGGAAAGTTTTAATTCAATAAACGTGTCTCCTAACGAATGCTCGCGTGGGGCGGGCTCACACCAACTTTGATTATGTTGGCATATTGGGATATTGAATTAGGGAGATCTTCCAGAAAGGTCTTTCTTTGGTATTACTTTAATAACATGTTGTTTTATTCCACACGACATTAGGCCTTATGTCGTGTGGAATAAAAAAACCGTAGTCCCAGTATAGAACCAGTATGTCATGATATTATTTTCCTAACTATATTTTCATTACATAAGTATGTCGGACCTTTCCTTTCCAAATTAAACCTTGATTCAATTTTAAGTTTTTTTTTTGTATTTTAGGGTGAAATGTACAGCGAGGCGCAGCTTAAATTCACGTATATTTTGCTTTCACCGTTTTTTTGCATTCATTTTAGAATATTTTTGTAATAGAATGTTTTTCAGAAATAAAACTATAATCGAAATGATGTGATAAGGCAACCGTGCGGTTTAAAGGAAGATGTAGTGACAAACATTGAAAATAGTATGGTTTGGTCATGTGGAGAGGATGAATGAAAGGCGACTAACAAAAGGTGCAAGGCAGATGGGTGGAAACGCCGGGAGGAGACGCCCCAGAAAGACATATAGTGACCTCATCGGTGATGTTCTTCAAAAAGGTCAGGTGCGTAGTACTCGCAACCGGCGTGCGTGTATGACAAGATGTATGAACGTAAACGAAGCAAAAGCAGTATGTAAGGAGCGTAGCAGGTGGCGTTCTATAGTTTCTGCCTACCCCATGGGAAGAAGGCGTGAGTTTATGCATGTATGTGTAAACTATAATCGGTAACATTGTCGTTTTATTTCTGTAAAACATTGATAATTTTGTTTGTGTAGTGATAGCGTCTCTTTGGTTATGTTTGAAACAACTTAGATACTAATAATCAGCTGTTCCCTACATTTGTGTTCGCATAAATAGACAAAATGTTGGATACAGCGGAATTTTTTTCTTGATTTCAGGGTTGGACCCATAGTTAAAGTTGTTTGTTCATAACGATGTGTACAATGAATTTCAGGTTTTCGTTATTTCATTATCACCTTGTAGTACCGGTGTTCACTGGCTAAGTGTAAAGGGTTCCCGAAACGATCAGTTGCAATTGACCAATGTGTAGTATGGTATTGTATTTTGTACGATGTTTTTGGTCAAGGTGTTTATGTATTTTAGATTTTGATATAGGGAAACGTACCACATTACAAGACAAACCCCTTTTGTTAATTTAATCAATTATTAAATATCTATTAAAAACAACACAATTAATTGTTGTTATCTTAAAAGTACTTAAGGTTAACCTTCCACATAACTAGTTAAAGTAACCAGTCACAGCTCTTCAGACGGGTAACAAACTGAAAACATTCGACGATCGCACTGCACCAACATTCAGATTCAAGCAATCTTGCAATGCATGGGTGCATTGCAAGATTGCTTGAATGTGAATGTTTATTGTTATTTGAGTTACTCCAAGCGAAAGTTGCAGGAGTAAAATAAAATGAGCAACTTGAAATCCCAAGCTGGCTTCGTGCACGAAAAATACCCTCTTTTGTAAAGTTTATATCTAATTGTGAGAAAGCTTAAAATAATTGAAACATTAAGTCTGTGTGATTATAAAAGCACAGTTTTCCTTTTTAGATGTCCTGTTAATAGTTTCATCACTTTTGCGCTCTCAAAAATTAGTTTATTTCGCCTTTTTTTTTTTTAATTTACTTTATGAAGATATATGTATAAACATACAATACAATTTTGATTGTATCTCAAGGATAGCTGAATTTAGCAAACATATTAAGAAATTTAAAAACCAGGAATATGAAAAGAATAGGAAAAAAACATTACTGACTGGGTTCTTGAAAAAAAAAAAAAATTCAACATTATTTTTCTGCTATATTTAGTACCTATCGAAGTTGTAAAAAATGGTGCCACATGCAAGTAGACCATAATTATAATGATATTGGAGATATTTTTGATGTTCAAAACCAATAGTAGTTTCTTGTAAAAAAAAGATCAAACGTCAGTCTCGCGTCATTTTCCAGAAACCTTGTTGCGAATATTACGAATTTTCAATGGATACTTAATTTATTTGAAGAATTTCTTCCAGCCATATGAAAAACAAAGAACTTGACTGTTCAAATCACAAATAATTTTGTATAAACTATTTTTTCCTTACTTAACAATGAACAAAACTGATAAAAATCTGTTAATTTCGTGCACGGCCCCTTAATATTTTAAACTGGTGACCCGCCCCTGATTCGCATGATTTCTGTGCTATATCTAAGTTGAATATTCATGTTTATACACATAGCACCTCCTCATAAAATCTCTAAATGATGGTCAAAATCCACTGTGGAATTTAGAAGAACTAAGCGGTCACACGGACACACGAAAATCGACTTTGTTTTATACTACATAATGTATAAAGAAGCAGGTAACAAAGTGTGGGAACTAAATCGTACATAAAATCCCTACAGGCACAGATTTATTTAACACTTACCCACATAATTATAGTAAACTTACATAATATCTTAATTTGTTTTTTGCAGCATGTAGGTATGTTATCTGTAAAAGGATGTCCAGGGTTACCATCCAAAATATATTTGCAATAAAATACTTATGGAAAAAATTATAGATTATTGGACATATTCAACAACAAATTGTTGACAGATAAAATGTTTTCTTACTTTAAATTCTAATGTAACTATTTGTCAAGATACGTACTTTAACTACACACTTACATGTTTTAAACACAGTATACAAGCTAGCAAGGAATTCAAATTAATGTGAACATTAAAAAAAACATTTTCAATTAAGGGTGTGCGTGTGTGTTGGTGTGAGTTGCGCCAGTATTAAAATGGCACCTATTTCACTGTTTTCTATATAAAATCATAACATATTAAAAAAAATACCTTCTTTTATAATGTAATAGTGACTTAGTTGTGGTTTTGTGATTAATTCATGACTGAAAGTAGTTACCTTCAAAAAGAAAAAATAAATACTATTTTTAATAATACCAATTTTAGGGATACTAAAATCCTAGCACTGGCAACACAAACGGCGCACGAACTTATTCCGACATTAACCGAACATTTCCGAACAATCAAAGTAAACCGATTCACGAAGCGCGGACCGAGCCACATAACGCTGCACAAACGAAATCATTTCAAGTTTATAACGTCTTTTACATCAACACCCATTCGAATACAAGTACCTATGTAATACTCTGTCACTTGAGATTCAATATTAAATCTCAAGTTGTTGTTGTACTTATTGGTTCAAATTTGAGAGAAGATACAAGAAATATTGATGATTGAAGGATTAATACACAGGATTGCAATTAACAGATATCATGTAAGTTTTTGTTAATATTCATAATGAACTAAATTATGTAGGCCATAAGTAGACGCCCAAATGAACATCTGAATGTAAAAGTATACGACATAATTAATGTAATTTAGTGGAATCTAGTTCTTAAAGTATTTCGTTAAGTTTTCATAATATGTAGGTAGGTACGAAGTTTAATATGTGTTAGAACTAAGCGTAAATAACGGTTTATGTCACCATTTAAACTTGCTGTGATCACCAACGTTTTGTTTCGAAAACAAAACGTGGGTGTATATACACCTACGACCGTATATTGCACTCACTCACACACTATTAGTGAAGGTATTGTGATAAAAATATTGGTTAATGCTGTGTGTTTGCAATAGAATTAGTGCTTAAGCTACAATGTCGCGATAACGTGAACTACACTTCGCGTGCTCTTTGTTGTACAGCAAGACGTCAAACGGTGTGCGAGAGAGAACGTGCGAAGTGGAGTTCGCCTTATCGCGACAATGTATCCCCAGCATTAGTGGTGCGTTGTTTTTTGTAACCTACCTGACATTATTTTTTGTTCTTTTCAGCACACGTTTTGTCAAACATGTCTGGATACCAAACCCAAATAGAAAAACTAACAGATGAAAAGGCTGCCCTCAAAGAACGAATCGAAAAATTAGAAAAGGATATTGCTAAACGAGAATACCGCCAGGGACTTAAAGAGAGACCTTTCTGGAGGGGGGAACACGCAGCTTTCTGGTTCTTTGTTACAGAGTCGGAATTTAAGGTAGCCGGTGTGTCAGATGATCATACAAAATATAATTATGTTGTTAGCCAACTTGATGAATACACGATGGAAATAGTAAAGGACATTATAAGTAACCCTCCAGTTAGAAGAAAATATGAGAAGATAAAGGAAGAATTAATTCGTCGTTTGGGTGAACCAGAACATGAGAGAATCCGGAAACTGTTCGATGAAAGGCTTGAGAACAGGACACCTTCTCAGTTCTATCGTCATCTGCAGGGTCTAGCCGGAACTAGTATCACAGTAGATAAAATCTTGCTCCATCTTTGGTTACGTCGGCTTCCGCTACATTGTCAAGAGATTTTAGCTAGTCGGCTTGAACAAACTAATACAAAACTGGCTGAGCTTGCAGACAACATTATGGAAGCAACAAAAGCATCCGAGAACCCCATTTTGAATAATACTGCAGTGGATAATATACAGCAAAGTGTTGATGAGCTTGGCAAGCAAATCGTGGCTTTAGGAGAGTCTGTGAAACGACGGACTAGGAGTCGTTCAAGGTCTACGAGCAGAGCTCATTCAGATAACGAGTCACCTGCTGCAAAACCAAAGGTATGCTGGTATCATCAGCAGTGGGGCGTTAACGCTTATAGATGTATCGAGCCTTGTAGCTGGAAACAAGAAATAAACAAAGTATAGTGGTTCTTATTAAATTATCGTCGTAAAGGTAAAATCTTTATTTTTAACCGTGCATTCGTTTTTTATTTAGAGTACGAGTAAGTTTTCAATTTCATCCCATGGTATGTTAACTCTTTCTGTTTTATTAAAGCTTAAAATCAAAGTTTTCAATTTATACATTTCTTACTTACATCAAAATGTCGTAGTTTTTATATTCTTGTAGCTTTTTGAAATCCTAGATCTACTTACAGCGTTGCTTTAGGTTCGTTTTTCCTTTTTATTCCACTAGGTTTTTTTTTTTATCAATACGAGTATCTGTAATTAATTATTTGATTTGACGTTTATTTTTCTTTGAGTTACCATCAACAATCAATCAATCAACTCAGCCTATAACAGGGGGGTAACCATCACCTCTTATAGCAGTATTATCTAGCTCCATCACTTTCCCACTGTGAAGTAATATTATAATAATACTGCTATAAGAGGTGATGGTTACCCCTCAGTCTACTGCTGGACATTGAGTTACCATACTGCCTTAAAATTGTCAATTTTAGAGTATGTTTGTTGTTGTGGTTTTGTTTTAATTCTTACTTATTTTGATGATGTATGTTAATTGCTATCTGTGTTGTATTAATTGCATATTATATTTCCCCATAGTTTTAGTAGCAACTTTAGTATAGTTTTTAATTTAAGCCTAATATATTTTTATGTTGTGTTCATTAATTTTCCTAATAATTTAAATGTAAAACGAATTAAAAGTATTCTGAACTATCTAAATACCTGTTTTTTAACATTTCAAACTAAGAATTAGTGTTCTATTTATCTAGCCAATAAAGCTATGAATAACTAACTCATGAATAATATAATATATGCCTCCAATGATATTACAGGCACTTGAATATTATTTTCAATATTTAACCTACTTTTCAAAATACGATGCTAGAACGACATCAAACGACATCATCATGTACAGTTTTCATATCGTTCAACAAAATATAGGTACACTTTGCACGTTCCCTTTGTCTCCACACATTCTCTATTCCAAGAAAGAAGATTTGATATCTTCCTCTTGAACACAATATATTTCAATTTGTACTTATAAACGAAGTAAGTTTTGGAAAGCAGCAAATTTCTTAACAGTTCCCCAGTCAAAGGGACTTGTCGATATTAAATTTTTCCTACGACAATTTTTTCTTCGTTTGATACAATATTGTTCCCACACGATATTACAATAAAGGCTGTTATTATTATTCTTTATTGTGAATATTTTACAAACGTGGGGACATGGGAAAGGGTTTCACTTTTGATGAGTTTTTAACAATAGGCCCTTTGAACGTTTGTTTCGTTGTAAAGGACATCTAAAATAGCTTATTAGTTGTTATTCATGCATAATTAGACAGTCGTAAGGATACCTGTTATTGTGAAAATATTTCGTTATTCATAATACATATTTTGCTTCTTGTGGCTATTGGTTCTTTATCGTTCGTTGATTTTCCAAAGATCGGTTTTAACTATATTTTATTGAAAATATAGGTAGGTACATAACTATTTTACCTCAACAATTCTATAACACTTGATTGAACAAACTAACTAAACAGTCGTGAACTCGGGCTCCGAATAATTTAAACCCTTTCAATGTACCTACCGTTTAAACTACCAATTAATTTGAATAACGAGGACAGCCTGTAGACGTTCGATAACCAACTTAGAGACACACGCCAAACCCTATAAGTTAACGTCAATAAAACGGTATTATTAGGTAGGGCTAACCCGAAACGGAATTAGTATTGTATTCCTGAGTCGGTGTTAGCGCGTGATGAATTAAGCAGACTTAGCCGACGAGATATTGATTCAGAACTTGCTAGTCTAAGATTGCTGAGAAGTGTATTCTGATAGTGTTAGTTTTGTTTGTAGAAGGTAAGCTTCTAGCGGACTTGTTTTTATCAGTGCCCTAAAAACCTTCTTGACTTTAAGGGCCTGTTCACACGTACCACAAACACACCACATCGCAGCGACAAAAAGCGGGCAAGCACTGGTTACGTGTGAATAATGTTGCTGCAAATTCTTACAGTTTCGATGTGGTTACGTTGTGGCTAGTGTTTGGATACAGACAGATCGTTGTGGTTGCGTTATGTTTGCGACGTGGTCGGTATCGCCGACACGGTTGATTTTGACGGCAAAATGTGGTCCGTGTGAATAAACTATTCATTTTCATACAATTTGGCGCCCGACCACGTGTTGTCGTTGTGGTGTGGTAGCGGTTGTGGTGAGGTTGCGGTACGTGTGATCAGGCCCTAACCTGTGAGGTACAGCTGTACCAGGATTTTTTGGAGCTCCCTCAGGATTGCACTGTTAGTAAACATTTGTGCAATTGTTTTGGGAAATGTATTGAAGAAACAAGATGGTGGCGTTAATTTTGGCTACGCCCCAAAAGATGCTTGAACCTTCTTTCTTCGTCGACAAAGCAACTTACAGTAGTAATTTGATGCTGTAATGGTTGAAAATGTTCAGTACAAATTTTTACGTGCCATGCATTATAGATGCCATAAATCCTACCTAACTTACTCTCAGTTACTCACCAAGTAGAAGCTCTTGCCTCTTAGCTCTCGAAAAAATTACCTCGAAGCCATTATTTTATATAAAATTGTTAGAAATAAATTTAATTATATAAATAAATAACTTGATTTGTTACGCTGTACCTAGAACCTTTCACAGGCGACAGGTACGCGCAGGTACTCTTTTTGCAGGTAACTCTTGCCGAACCAACTCTGGCCAGCGCTCACCAGTCCGCCGTATGGTTGACTCATATAATAGCACTTTTGAAAATAATAATACTGACATCTTCAATTGTATGAGTAGATTCAAAAGCCTCACCCGCTCCTCTTTATTAAATAAAACCAATGTACCCTTGTGTACCCTTTCTGAAACTCATCAGACTTCTTAATGTTATATTATATAATCTTTATCTGAATTAAAAAAAATATTCATACTAATTATACAACTATTTACTGCTCGTACTGCTACTAAAACTCCTAGCGATTACACCCATTTTTATTTCTTTTATGTCTACCTGTGGACAGCGTTGTGGGTCATTAGTAAAATTATTTATGTTAAATTAGTTGTAAGTTCTTATAATGTAACTGTTTGCTGTTCCTTTCAATAAAAATAAAAATATAATAAAAATATTTTTTTTTAAGCCAAAAAAAGCAATCATTGTAATCACAATAATAGTTTCACAATCTAACTCTGGGATTATTTGGAAGAAGCAGTAGTACCTTTTCTGTGTGCTTATATACCCAGCATTTTATTTTTTTATATTATATTTTTCATATTGTAAGTGTTGTCTTCGTTAAGAATTGCTGTTTAATAAAAACACTCGAGTGATCCTAATTCGTTGATAAAGATCACTAATCTCAGTGTTTTGCACTAGAATCATTATACTAACACGTTCAGGCCGGGGTGTACCACCGGTGGAGCACGGAGTACTCGCTGATATGGCGGCGTGTACCACCGGTGGCCACATCACACTAGACTTTCAATGTTCTAAGAAATTCGTGCCGCCTTGAGAGAACGTGTTGTAGTTTTCATGTGGTCCCAGTTTGAATGTGTTAATACGTGAAGCGAAAACTTTCTTCAGACAGAAAGCTAATCATATTTTTATACTATGCATTAGATATAAATTAAAATAATAAAAAAAAAACATTTATTTTACACATTAATTAAACGCATGGTAGTCCATGCGTTTGACACACATGCACATAGTACCAGGGCCTCGTGACTTGAAGAGAGATAGGTGACAGAAGTGACAGCTTAAACATGGAATTAGTTTATTGTAGAATTAGTAAGTACTACATAGATTGTAAGTAGAGGGGGTCGAATTTCGAATAGTATTGATATATGAAATATGAAACATGTGATGAAAAGTGACAACCACCCACAGATACACGGGATTTAAAATCGAGTTATGAATTCACTGGAGTAATTTGACATGTGCTAGCTGTCATTTTGTGTAATAAAATGGTAAGTATTACTACCTATTTATTGTAATGGTGATAGTTTAGTTTAATCGATTTATATTGCGTATAGCGTAAGATAAATGTATAATAATGAGGGTAAAAGTCTAGAATACAATATGACCATTTTATTATTCAAAGTGACAGCTAACACAGGTCAGATTACTCCAATGAATTAATAATTCAACATTGGGTAATTACATTATTATTTTCTAGAAAACTAATTACAAAAATAAGTCCTTTATTATATCTCGCCTACGCTCCTTACATGATCCTCAGTAGCATTCAGGTACAGAACAAGTCGGCTCTTCGACGGGACGTGATCCGACGATAATCGATCCAATGCCGCTTGCGACTGTACGGTACTGTTAGTCACTACTGTTACACGGTTCAGCACTATTGGTTTTTTCTTTTTGTTGCATGTAAATAAAATGCCTTCTTTGTGACTTTTTGAGATTATTATAATGGACACTATTATGAAAAGTGTGTTATTAACACGAATATTTATGGTTATTAACATAATGAATATAATATTATATATATAAGCAATGTAATGGATGTTCGCCACATGATAAGGTTTTTTAATTTTCCAGAAATAGAAATGTAATATACTCGAAAACTATCAAGAATCGGGGAATATACATACTTGGGGTGTTTTCGGGTAATCGCGAGGCGTCATAAAAAGCAATTAGATTCCTCATACCTGCTGTGCTAGCTGTGAGGAATATAAATGTTTTTTATGACGTCACTATTTGGGCCATCTTGTATTTATTTAGGTTTTGAAATAAATGCTTTAAGTTTGAATAAAGAAGGGGTACGTTGTTTGTGAGAAATTTGTTTTATTTGCCTTTACACTGTTCTGATCACCTTACTAGTATGTGGAATTCTCCCATGAGTTATAAGCATCTGGTACGCCCACTCCATATGTTTATAACAATTTTAAGGCATCCATTCCACCAGAGATGTGCTAAGCTGCGTAGCGATGAAGACGTATATAGGATCGTTTGATTTTCGTAGCATAGTTTGGTTAAATTCTGCTCGAAAAAGGGTTAAATGAAACAAAGTACATAATATAGTTTCGTAACTTAGCTTCTCCGCTTTGTGACCTCATGCAGCTCATATGGAAAGGCAGCCTAATTTTCAGGTTTTTAGAATAAACACAGTTCTCACCACAGTGTTGGTGCATTTCAAGCTGGTTGTAGCCGCTGGCAGACCTAGTGGCGAGTAGTGCCACAACATTTAGTTATTTATGTTGACAAATATAGTCAAGCCCTACAGGGTTAGAAAATATATATAAGATAAGGATAGGCCCAAGCAACGGTAGGAATACGGGTGGGTTTTAGTCAGTAAGAGTCTGACACACCCTGTGATAATTTGATGTAATATTTTTTTAATTATAAAAAAAGCCCTTTAAGGTTACGCTAAGTGTTATTTAAATCGAAATTTGTTACTGAATTAATTGTGTATAAAAACGCCTGACAGACAATTATTAGCAATCAATCGTTTTTTGAAGTGTAACAAATAAGCTGTGTGCTAGAAGTATTTTTTTTTGTTATAAAATATACAAAATCTGCTCATTAAGACGCTGACAACTGTCAGAGTCAGACTGCATAAAAATGAAAGAGAAGCGCGATAACACAACACTTGTAATTGATTGCAAAATATGATGCAATTATCTATTTACTCAAAATTGAGTTGAGTAATCGAAAATAAAAAAACAACCAAGTTCTGCATTCAAATAAGATGTTCTTATTATTAATTAAATACGTAACGTACGTTGATATTTAATACAGATATTTTGGATTGGAACCCAAGGTAAAAGGTTAGTTTAAGACGCTGACAACACCTTAAACGCGGTCACTGTCAGATTGCATAGAAAAGAAAGAGAAGCGCGATGACACAACACTTGTAATTTATTGAAAAATATGAAGCAATTATCTATTTACTCAAAATTGAGTTGAGTAATCGTAAATAAAAAACAACCATGTTCTGCATTCAAATAAGGCGTTCTTATTATTAATTAAATACGTAACGTATGTTGATATTTAATACAGATATTTTGGATTAGAACTAAAGGTAAGAGGTTAGTTTAACGTTAGTTTGTATCGAGATTTTTTTCAAAACGTGTTTTGGTGACAATCAAGTTCTGGAAAATATGTTCAAAATAAACATAATTTTTTTCCACTACCACAAACTATACAGATTTGGCTTTTTTTTTTCTTAAGAGAAGCATATTTTGGTCAATTGGGTCTTGTCAGCACTTTAACGTTAGTTTGATCCGATATTTTTTTTCAACACGTGTTTTGGTGACAACCAGGTTCTGAAAAATATGTTCAAAATCAACATATATTTTTTCTGCTACCACACACTATACAGATATGGCTTTTTTTTCTTAAGAAAATCTTATTTTGGTCATTTGCTCCTTGTCAGCGCCTTAAATAAAAAAAAGGAATTATTTCAAAATCTTAGTCAAGTGAACTTTTCGCTTTTGGACATGATCGTTTTGGTAAGGGTATGCATATATGCGGTCCGGCTCCGGTCATGGTTCTTTAAAAAATAATCTTACATTGTATCATACACCCAGGGTGTGAATGAATTCACACCTGGGGGTAACCATCACCTCTTATAGCAGTATTATTATAATATTACTTCACAGTGGGAAAGTGATGGAGCTATACATGACTTATAGCTCCATCTCTTTTTCACGCTGAAGTAATATTGAAATAATACTGCTATAAGAGGTGATGGTTACCACCCTGAGCATTATTTTTACTACAGCTAGGGTCCTGAGTTCACGAGCTGGGTTCTTATTTACAGGTGCAAAACGATTATCCTGTAAACATAATAAACATTGTTATTTTTTGGAAATCCATCATCATCATACTTAAATCTGGTGTGAAGGCCGCACGTCAGTGGTAACAAAACCAATTTAAGCTGGCCTCTTATTCCATTGAAACTTCGTACTACGCGAGGCCAGCTAAAGGTCAGAGTGTTGCCTACCATTGGCCTACCAATGTGACATAAGGTACAAATAGTTTTGTGTCAACTTTAAGTAAATCAATAAACAAATTACAGTCATCACTCCACACCATAAAATCATAATTGCTACGTCATAATTAATCACTCAATCCGTTATTATTTGGAAGGCTATTGCCACTTCGGGCACCGTCATTCCCCGCCATTCCGCCGGGGAGCCAATTAATTACCAACCCTTAGGGGCAGTTAACTTATTCACTTCGACAGTCGCCTCAATTGATGTAATGATTTACGACTTTTGCTATTCAATTGTTGTGTTCAATGATTGAATTGAACAGATTTTTGATTGGAATGAGACACTTAAAATATTATTTTAATGTTTACTTGGAAAATTAATTAGTTTTGGCAGATTTGTTGGAAAAAAATTGTCCCAGTGATGACTATGTTATGAGAACTTTAACTTTTAGGTACTCGTATAATCAGTGCTCTGCATAACCCGACCCCTGATCGTACATAGTATAAAACAAAGTCACTTCGCGTCTGATTACTTACGTGTTCTAAATCTGAACTACATTGGATTTTAACGCGCTTTTTAGGGTTCCGTTGTAAACAAGAAACCCTTATAGTTTTGCCATGTCCGTCTGTCTGTCTGTCTGTCCCCACTGTAGCTCAGAGACGCTTAGTACTAGAAAGCTGTAATTTGGCGTAGGTATACATATTAATCACGCCAACAAAGTGCTGAAACAAAATTCCGGAAAAAAAAATATTGTACCTCCCTTGCACGTGGGGATGATATTTTTTTCTCGTCTACCCCATGGTGTAGGGTATCCCTGGATAGGCCGTTCAAGAATACTGCGGGTCTGTGAACACCACTTTTCGATTCAAGGATCCACTTGCGTAATATTAAGCATTAAAGTGTCCCCCCCTTGACAGCTGGTTGTTTATGGAGTTGTGAAAAAAAATCATGGCATTAGTACATATAATCAAATTAAAAGCAAAACTATCATGGCTAAGTGGGCTTTACAAGATAACGAGTTATAGTCGACCAACTTAAATTTGCAGTTGGAGAATTGACCGTGGCATATATCGATGTATGGGAGGATAAGTTTTTCAACAATACTCAACAAACAACAAGTAATCCCAACTACGGAACCCTTCATTGTGTTTCACTTGGCCGGTTTTTTTCACTATAATTTAGACTTTAGTGCATTTGTTCCGAAACGTTAATAAAACAGCGCAGGCCTTTATCAAAAGTGATCATCGTATTAGTTGTTCAGCAGCTTCAATATACTCAATTATTGTGAATATCGCAGTTCGTCGTGGAAGTGGCACGACAGCGCCTCCTCTGGCATCATCTTCTGTTATCAGAAGACGGCTACCACGCAACCATCGATGCGACGCTCTGCTAGAGTGACTGTCACCAGCCAGTGTCACTCTTATCCAACCTTTTCGGTGATTCCAGTAACTTCGTAAGAAAACGGAGCGGCGCGCGGCGGCGCCCGCACTTGCTACGCTGTCATATATAATACATACATTAATATTTAACATATAGATATAGCACAGAAATCTTGATTTTTGACACGTCGCCATTGCACCACGCGAAGCAGGAGCGCATCGCTAGTTTTTAAATAAAAATTTCTAACAAAAATACTTTCTTGTTTACACTTACATTTTGTTTTTCAAAAGTCAGCACTGCTAAATTTTTATGAATGCGTCTAAACAGCTGACAAGGCTTGAATTAAAACCCTTACCCTCATAATTACCCACGCAAAGGCTTACACAAAAACGCAAAACCCTCAAAACACCTTATCCCTAATTTTTGCTTCACCGCGTCATCTTTCCATGAATTTACAATTTAAGTTTTGCAAGACTAAAATCAACGAAGGTTTTGCGAGGTTGGCGAAATTCTCTTCCCACGTCCATACACATGACGTTAAAGGTAAAGAATATGATAGGTGTCGCTGACATCGCAAGGTCCTCAGTAAACAGACCCTCATTTGGGGTCCCACATTCTGATTTGGAACTTGGTATGCTACTCATTTCTGATTGCATTATATTAACATAATATCTTTATATACACCTATGCTATAAATCCTCTATAAAATTTAGCTTATTGCCAACAATAAAACAACCAGTGTCATACGAGTAGTAACCACAATATCATCCTAACGAGTGTACCAAATTTCATAATGCGACTCCTTTTAAAAAAAGAACATTGTCACGCGCGTTTCGCTACCACAGCGCCGTAATAAAAAACAACTTTAAGGGATTTCGAATTCACGTCGTATCCCGCCATTTTTGTTCGATATTAGTATTGCATAAATTTATTACTTTGTTGTTTACAAAAATGCAAATAAAATGCATACAAGCTTTGATAACACACCACCAGATATTTCAAATGCAGAAAAGGACATTTTTAACCAATTATTACCAGAAACTACAAAGAATTTACCATGAATTTACAAAGTTCTTACAACAATCTACTATGGTTTCAGTATCTTTTATAGAGGATTCATATCATGTGTGTAGATAAATTCTTGTATGCAACTGTTCATAATTAGGTATTATACAACAATTGCATAAATAACTATTAGGTCGCCTTGGAGAGGTGATCGTAAGGTTATAGGTAAACTTAGTGTGGGGATTTGCCGTTGGTGTTAATTTAGCTGATGGTGTAATCTAGTTATCTAGATTACACCATCAGCTGTAGCTGATGTTATAACTAACAAGCTTTTGCCCGCTTATTTATTTATTTAAATATAACATTTTTAAAACCCCCGACCCAACCAAAAACCCCTAATAAGTACAAATATTGCATGTATTTGCCCTTTAAGTTTAATATAAGTTGAAGGTAATATTTTGATCCAAGCGTCGTCGCGGCGGGGGACGGCTAATGAAAAGCGGAAGTTTACAGCAGCTATCCTTTCTACAATAGTGTACATTTATTATTGCTAGGTATAAGCCTCGTCTGTTTGGCGTTTTTCGAACTGAATCTGTCAGTTTGGTGGTTGATGAAGACGATGAATAAGGCAAAATGATAATAGTTGACTTGACTTTAAGAATGTAAACCTTATGTATGCGCTGCCGTATGGGTCGTACACACCTTGATTCCGACCGACCATAGTCAGCTGTACTCATTCACACAACATTCTTATAGCTTAGTTACGTGGTAGTTAAATATTTAACACCAGAAGAATAACCTCTCAAAAAATAATTTTAGCAGATTCATAATTTGTACTTCATTTTTTTTTACATTTCGTAGGTATGTACATGGGTGGTTAAAGCAAAGCTAGATTGGACTTTGGAAAAACATTTGACTTATTTTCCGCCTGAATTTTGTAGTAGCTTTCAACTCTGGAACACCACTTAAGACGCTGACAACAGCTAAACCGCGGTCACTGTCAGACTGCATAGAAAAGAAAGCAAACATTGACGTTTGACGTCTGTGTCGGTGTAGCCCTGTCTGTCATTTTTTTTATCATAAATAATAGAAAACACAAGTTTCAGTGTAAATATTCAATATAATTGTAAACTTAGTGCAACATAGCGTGACATACATTGGAGTGAATAAAAAACAGTGCGCATAACGGACATAAATAAACATAACAATAACACAGTGACTTGGCGTAATTAGCTGCTTACCCACTTATTACAACAAGTAATTGCGACACTAACGTGCTACCAGAGCCATCTATCTTTCTCGTGTCTATTGATCCAACGATTCGTATTGAGTCATCTCTGGTGCCATCTAGCGTGCCATTCTAGAAACACTCACGTAACAAGCTTGTCTCGGTTACGATCACGCCAGGTGTCAAGTGTGGAAGTTGCGGTCGTTTCATCTCAACAGTAGAGGGCGCTAGGTGTGGTAAATGCCAGGTACAATACCACCGAGTGTGTGTGTAGGCATTCCTATGAAAACCATAATAACTGCAAGCTGGCGTTGCCCCGAGTGTAAAAAGGACCTCGCTAGGGATAACAGGGCTGAGACCCCAGTCAGAGGCCCCGCGGAAAGTCCTTAATCAGTAACCCCAGTTGAACAAGCCTGCATGGAAACTAGTACGCCTAATACCTCTGTCGTCTGTCCAAAACCAGCACCCATGCATACTGCGTGCCCATCTAATGACGCCACCCCCCGCCATACAATGCCTCTTTGGTTGATGTCACGGCCCGGGAAGTGTCATTTATCGCCGGCTCCAATATGAGACTAATCATGGAAGAACTGAGGACGGTGCGTGCGGAGATCCAGGTCTTTCGTAAGGAAATGGAGATGGAGATGATGGAGCTTAAAACCTCTATGAACACCTGCAATACGCGCACCGATGGTCTAGAGGCCAGAGTAAACGCCTTGGAGCAGCGGACTTCTTCGGGTCCGGCGAATACCGGGGCAGTGGACAAGATCGTGGAGGACTTAAGGCGCGAGATCAACGACAGGGATCAAGATCTCTTGGCGAATGACATCGAGTTGTCAAACATACCCGAGGCCAAGGTTGATAGCCCGATCTATATAATCAAGGTCGTAAGCCTAAAGCTAGGGGTTAACCTTGAGGAACGTGACATCGTCGGCGCGGAACGAGTCGGTGGGAGGCAGTTCAACGCGACGTGCTCTGCGGGTGCGACAGAGACTCGCCCGCGCGCCATTGTCGTGCGCCTAGCGCGTCGTGATCTGCGCGATGATCTGCTGGCTCGCGCGCGAGTGCGAAGTGGTGCAACAACAGCCGACCTTGATATGTCCGGCCCGGCCCAGCGATTCTTCCTCAACGAGCGCCTTACAAAAACAAACCGCCAGTTGTTTCGGAAGGCACGGGACGCTGCTAGTCTCTTCGATTGGAGATTTGTGTGGACCAAGCGCGGCCGCATGCTTGCCAGGAGGAAACCAGGTGACCCCACACATAGAGTCCGCACCGTTGAGGACATATCTCAAAGAAGCAGCCTGATTACTGTCTAGTTTTATTATTTTTCTTAACGTTGTTTTGTGCTAGTTTTATCATAATTATTTCTACTTGGGAGGATATGCGTCGCAACTGTTTCTTTCAGGTGCTTGATCACAGTTCGGCAGGTGCGCATAGTGAGTCTACGTTAATACCTTTTTATATTATTTTTCTATATGCACTTAAAAATCTTATTACAACATACCCTAATTATATCCAAATATTATAAACAATTATTCTAATCTACGCTATTTACAATTACAGTACATTATCTCCCCATCATCTAAGCTCATTGCAGCCCACTGTTGGACATAGTTTCTACCGCCACATATACATATACTTACTCATACTCAACATGTATATACAGATACACAATACATACATACAATTCATCGATGACAAATGCAAATGACTCCTAGTAAATGTATTAAGTTTGGTCTACTGAATGCGGGCTCTCTGGGGACTAATCAGGATGAATTTCTGATGGCCATGGGCAACCATGTTGTGGATATCATGGCTATCAACGAAACTTGGTTACGTAAGGGTGAGGAGGACCGAGCGCCTAGTGTACCTGGGTACAAGCTTAAGCATATACCGCGACCTATGTCTGTACGAGGTGGGCGTGGCGGAGGCATTGCTTTCTATATTAAAAGTGGGGTTAATACGCGTGTAAGAGCTCATCCTGAACAGCCCAATATTGAACAGCTATGGTTAAACCTAAATATAAACAAGAAAAAGTTACTCATTGGCACTGCATATCGTTCACCATGGTTGGACTTGGAGCTTTTTCTCGAGGGCTTGACTGCCAGTATTGGTGGTTTGGCCCCCTACGATAATTTAGTGCTACTTGGTGACTTTAATGTTAATATGCTAGATGTTAACAGCCCAAAAACTAAACAACTTTTAGATTTTTTAGCTACTTAAACTTAAATAAACTATTCCAAACACCCACTCACTTTGTAGGTGATATTAGTTCGCCCTTTGACATAATCTGCACTGATGCTTCAATCCGTAATGTCGTGGTGAATCATATTAGTGAACTTAGCCATCACTCGTTTATCACATGCGAGACGATTTTCAAGAAGCATAAGGATAAACCAAGATCTGTCGTATTTCGTCCGCTCACAGACATATTAGAAGACTATTTTAACATAGATTTGAAAAGTATACCATGGTCGATTATTGGAGACGTGAGTGATGTCAATTGTATGGTGCAAACATTTAATTCATTTATGATCCAGTTATTCGATCTCCACGCTCCTCTTAAAAGAAAGACATTTAAAACGCGCCCTACTCCATGGATAACTGAAAACATCAGACTGATGTCGACTTAGAGAGATGAAGCCAGGGACAGATTTCGTAAATCTAAACTACCGGGTCATAAAGAGTATTATCTGGATTAGAAAGCGCCAGGCAGTCACGGCACTAGTTAACGAGAAGACAGCTTATTTCGCCAAAAGCATCAATGACAAAATTAAAGACCCGAAACTATTGTGGCGCAATTTAAAATCGGAAGTGCTTCCGGACCATAAGCTCCCAAGTCACTTCAACAACCCTGATGACATCAATGCGGCGTTTCTGGACGTCCCAGGTAATTATCGTCACAACATCTCACAATTGTCCAAGTTTGAGTCTCATAGGTTTGGCCCGGCCACATTCACACTCACAACAACTAATCCTGAGTCAATCCTGAAGATAATCAAGAGTCTAGGGTCAAATGCACAGGGGGTCGACGGTATAAGTCTCGATATGATATCTCTCACGTTGCCAACTTCCTTGCAAGCCATTACAGACATCATTAACCAGTCCATAGCCACACATAGGTTCCCCGAACTCTGGCGATGCGCTATTGTACGCCGTATCCCTAAAAACAATAACCCGGTTAACATGAAGGATCCCTTAATCAAATATTGGGAAATTATTTCCCTCTTGACGCTACCGTAAAGTTTCAGTTTTATTTCTTTATTGGTAACTCTAATCAGTACGAACCTCAGGAACAAAATAATCGTACAGATTTTTGAATCTAATCTAATGGCAATATTTTGTGCGAAGTCGCGAATTGTCATCGTACGTCAATGTCAAAAACACAGTTTTGTTTTTTTTTTGCGAAAAAGGCGGTTTTGGTGGGAGTTTTGAAAGTTTTTCAAGAAAATAAATCTGGTAAGTGCATAAACACAATATTCTTGTAAACTAGACATGTTTTCTGAATGCCTTTTTCGGTTTTTGCCTTCGTAGCATTGATATTTATTGGGTTTTATTGGGTTTAACAAAGTGGGAAATAATTTCCCATTGTTTGTTCCTGCATTGAAAAAATACCAATTTCTATATATACAATAAATAATTTGTCTGTTGCACTATATAAGTAGACAAATAGGTACAGGTAATTGTAGCCTTACCTAACTAACACAAAATTGTCAGCGAGTAAGTCAGCTAAGGAGCTTTCTCGAGATTGATCACTTGATTTTTATGGCTAACTGAGTCACTTACAATTTTTAGGAACTTCTGTAACTATTTGTGCTACTAAGACTACCTACTTACCGAATTTCTATTACTTACTTTCAGCTATTTAAATATGGACGCTAGAAAGAAAAGTAAAGTGCTACCCAAGAAAAAATTAGAAGAGGTGGTACAAAATTTAAACGACTTTTCATACTGTTCCACCTCAATAATATTATTTTCCTTAGTAAGTAAGTTTCAGTTTATATTAAAACATTATTCTTAACGTTGATGTTTCATTTAATAACTTTATTCACTCATGTTACTTTGCTTGTTTTTATTTTATTTTATTATAGTAGATAAAAAAAAACAAGCAAAGTAGGAGCAACTAAAATGTGTAGAATTTGTAGTAAAAATGTATCAAAAGTTGAGAGCTAGTCCGGATACTGGGAAATATTTTCCCACTTAATTATATTATGCTTTGAAATACCGGATACTGGGAAATAATTTCCCACCGCAAAACCCCCCTTTCCCCCTTCTTTATAGAAAAAGGAGTATTTTTATCGGAATCTCCATAACCCACTTACCTTAAAACCGTGACCAGCTTTCAATTTTTGTTTGATTAAGGGTTAAGACCGATCAGTATTTTACCTTACCTGTCTAAGATCTTGGAACGTGTAGTATACTCGCAGGTTATTCAATACCTCGAAACCAATAATATTCTTCCCGACCTTCAGTCGGGGTTCACAAAGGGTAGAGGTACTGTAACGGCTCTGACTGATGTTGTGGGTAATATCCTTGAAGCACGTGACGGGGGAGAGGGAACAATTCTGGCTCTGCTGGACTTTTCCCGGGCTTTTGACGCAATTAATACCACTCTACTGCTGACAAAGTTGGCTTTCTATGTCTTCAGCAGAGATGCGGTGGAGTGGTTTAATAGCTACCTCACTAACAGGTCTCAATATGTAGTAATGCATAGGGAGGACGGATCAACGGTGTCATCCTCCCCCCTCCCAGTGTCTAGGGGTGTCCCTCAGGGATCGATTCTGGAGCCTTTATTATACATTCTGTACAGTGCAGATATCATAAAATCCTTTGTTAACTGTAAATATCACATGTATGCTGATGATATTCAGTTGTACATATCCTTCAAAGGAGCTGAAATATCCTTGGCAGTACAGAGAATAAACGAGGACTTGCATAGGGTTGTTGTATGGTCAGAGGAGAACTGTCTGTCTCTGAACCCCCTTAAATATAAATTTATGGTGCTGGGTTCTAAGAAACAAGTTAGGGCGATACTGTCTGCCAACCCTGAGATAATTATCATGGGAGAGAAAATTAAGAGAGTGGAGCAGACATGCAATCTTGGGCTAATTATGGATACAGAGCTGCGTTTTGAGGCCCATGTGACCAATGTTCTCCGAAATTGTTTTTATAGGCTAAAGGTGTTATATGGAATACGGAAATACCTAAGCATACCAGTTCGGAAACAACTTGTTGACAGTCTCATCCTATCTAAGTTAAATTACTGTGATATAGTCTACGGACCATGCCTACTTTCTAGAACGGAGCGTGTAATCCAACGTATCCAGAATGCCTGTGTTCGTTTTTGTGTTAATGTCCCGCGAAGAAGTCATGTTACTCCATACATTAATGAACTTAAATTACTAAAGATGGCTGCGAGGAGGAAGCTTCATTTAGCCAACCTGTTGTTTGGTATTGTAACAACTCAGAAACCTCACTATCTCTATGAAAAGCTAACTTGGAAGCAAAACCATCTAAAGTATAGTCTTCGCTCCATGGTAAGCCCAATGTCGGTGCCAATGCACAGAACTACAGCATTCAGGGGGAGTTTCAAGTTCGCAGCCACACGCTGTTGGAATGATCTCCCACCACCAATGCGACGCCTGAAAACAGTACAATCCTTCAAATTCCAACACAAAAAGTTACTTATACAAGAACAAATCTCTCTTTAAGTTCCCTAATTGTACTCTAGTAGTGGTTTTACTGTACCTCTGCGGTCATGGCCTGCAGGCTTTGGCTTTGGCTTGGGATCTCCTAGGGCGTGGGCTGCTTGGAATTTCGCTCTCTTGGTGGGGCTGTATTTGGTGAGGTTCGCTTCTGCATTCTATAATTTACAGTTAACATATTTAATGTACTGGCACACTGTGCTGGTCAAGTATAGTTTAATTTATAAAAAAAATATCCTAATTTATATAATTATCCAATCAATTTATTTAATATTAATATAATTTCACTACAATCACAATGCTTGTATCTAATATAATTGTTTCACACTTACCAGTTTGTTCATTGATCTATTAGTTGAGCTTCTATAAGTCACAGTTTGTCATCTACACCATTTTACACGGTTTGCAAAAACTATTCCTACACAATCACCCAATTAGATCTTATGTTTTTCAGTCATATCCACAGAACACTTATCCAGTTTTACATAATGCGCCATCAATGTTAGATAATTAGAATAATATGTAGCAATTATGTAACACCTGCATGTCAAAACGTCAAACAAATAGTTTTCTGACAGCTGCGCGCACAGATTAATTTAGGCCGGCGGCGCGTACGTCGTTCTCGTCGGTACGAAATGTTGCCATTTTAAATATTTGTATTTATGTAATTCTTTCTTTTAAATATTTTTATTTATGTTATTCAAATTACAATCTAACTGTATGCTGCACCGGTCGACGTCTTAACGTCAACGCCGGCTATCGCTGAAAACCAGCGCTGGGGCTCTGTCTCGCATAGAGTCGCAGCATTATGCTGAGCGTTGGCCGTTTTGCGTGGACGTGACGCATATTCTCCCCCAAATTGTTTTGTTTTTTGTATTTGTGTTCCTTCCTTGCGTCATGTTTACCGCAAATAAATGTATTTTCTTTCTTTTTTTCTTTCAAAAGAGAAGCGCGATGACACAACGCTTGTTGTAATTTATTGCAAAATATGAAGAAATTATGTATTTACTCGAAATTGGCATGAGAAATCGAAATTAAAAAACAACCAAGTTTTCCAATCAAATAAGACGTTCTTGTTATTAATTAAATACGTAACGTACGTTGAATAACGTACGTACGTTATATTGAATACAGATATAATGGATTGGAAGTCAAGGTAAAAGGTTAGTTTACCGTCAATTTGTATCGAGATCTTTTTTCAAAATGTGTTTTGGTAACCACTAATTTCTGAGAAATATGTTCAAAATTAACATATATTTTTTTCCGCTATCACAAAATATACGGATTTCGCATTTTAAGACAAGCCTAGTTTGGTCATTTGCCTCTGTCAGTGCGTTAACATTCCTTTGATGAAATAATAGCAGAGGGAAAGGTTATGGTTTGACGCCTGACAAGTCACGCCGGAAGATAGCGACCATGGGTGAGCTTGAAACATTAATCGCGCTATTCCCCGCTCCCGCCAGTGCTGCTGCATCCAATGATCCCGTGCCAGCCGCTTCTCCCTGGTCAACCGTGGCATCAACATCACCTGTAATAGCAACCCCCAAACGAAAGATTGTGAGGAAGGCTCGTCGCTAAGTTTACTCATTTAGATATCCCCTTGCTTGTTTCACATTGACCGCTTTGTGATACATTTGTGTAGTATCGGTACACTTAAATACCAACCTTAATATTTGATTAGCCTTTTTATTAATCTACCCATAGCATTTACTTTCACTTAACTTTTTCTCACAACATAGCTTGCCGGTAGATAGTAATATTTCCAAGATTAGTGACGTGACGTATGTCAGTGTATTTTTAGATCTGTGTTGACATTACGTTTCGTTACATTCTGCGTTTGTCATAGTCTGTATCCGAATGTTGTGAATGTTAGTCTCGTTAGTTAATCTTTTTTTTTATTTCTTATGTTTTAATTTATTTCCTTCACATTTTTATGTACCTAGTTTTAAATGGTTTGTGAAAATCTCTACCAACAACAGCGAATAGGTGCTTTTATTAGTCATTTGAACGTGTTTAATTATGAATACGATTGGTTTACTTTTATGCACTTTAGTAGTTAAGTAGTTTTGATATTTTTTATTAGTATTTTTTTTGGTATTCTTTTTTATTCATATAAATATATTTATATTATTAATTTTGCAAACTATGATCAATGCGGACCTTGATGATGATTTTTTCTCTTGTTCTTCCACTTCTAGCAGTTTCCTTAGTGCGGCGAATGGTTCTTCCTCACCTCTCACTCTCGGTGATCAGATGTCCTCTTTGCTTTCCCACCTCCCTTACAATCTCAACATATCAATGCCCAGAGTATTCCATGCCATTACTCTGATTTTCCTCAAACCCTCTCTTTTATCTATACACTATGCCCTTCCTGGGTTTGTTCTTATCCATAATGACAGAACTGGAAAGGGTGGTGGTGGTGTTGCCATTTATTTGCGTACTGATATTCCCTACAAGATTATCAGCACATCAAATGAAATGAAATGAAATGAAATGAAATTAAATTGTTTATTCTGTAAATAGGATATGAGAATCACTTTTACACGTCATATTAAAAAATAAACTAGATGGAGTCGACATTTCCTATCTGACTACCCCTGAGAAGAAATGGCGAAACAAACTCAAGGGTCAAAGTCTCTTTTAAAGTCCAGACATAATCTTGGTCAGATCATGTGAGGACCATGTAGATCTATGTCTGAAATGGTCTTTTGAGGAAAGAACCACACAAATTTGAGTGGACCTGTCCAGTCAGTGCAAGCATTTGTCAGTAATAGTGTAGCTCAACTCAAAACTTAAGGAGCTCAACGACTCGACGAACAATACCAAGGAAAGGACAATTGGGTTGGCCGCATAAAGAACTCAAAATGCCAGACCATCATTAAAACTAAGAGAAAATAAAAAAAAAACAACAAGAAATAAATAAAAATGACCCACATAGTGCTCACATTCACAATAATTAAAGTAATATAATACTTTTCAAGGTACATAAATATTCACTTAATTTTGCTTATAATATTCATCAATGTCAATATGTACATATAGTTGTATATAATGATGATTTTGCATAATTTTAATATCAAATTTTATGGTTTTAGCACAAAGCTTATCAGAGCGAGCAGCTCAATCACCATCTTCCTACTCGGGTTCAGCGGAGCATCTATTTCTATAAATTTCCTTGCATCACGTTAAATTGCTTCTTGGAGTGATGTACAGTCCTAACTTTACCATCGCTCACTTTGACTCTTTTGATTCGCTTGTAAATGATTTCTGTCTGTCTTATGACCACATAGTCTTGATGGATGATTAAACTTGTCTTCTTAAAAATGAGAGTCATACTCACAAACTTAAATCTCTCTTATCTTCTTTTAACCTTAGCATTCTGCCTCTTTCTGCTACTCATCATTTTTCTAACTGCACCCTTCTCTTTTGGACCTGATGATTGTCTCTCATCCTATTAATGTACCTGTCCACGGACAGCTCACTGCTGGTTTTTCTTACCATGACTACATCTTTATGTCCTACAGGATTTGCCCTCCCAAGCGTAAGCCTCAATATATTTTCCTTAGGAATTACAAGGGAAGACTTGGAGGTATTGCTGCGTGATGCTGGTAGCATCGACTGGGCGGACATCTTGGGGAGCTCATGCATCAACGAGATGGTTCACATTTTTAACAGCACAATACTCAGATTATACGATCGTGATGTCCCTATCCGTCGGGTCAAAGTCAAGTATGCTTCTGCTCCCTGGCTTACTCTTGCCATTAAGAATGCAATGGCAAGTAGGGACTGAGCCAAAATGAGGATAAAACGCTGTTCTTCCGAGCGCTACTTAAAAGCGTTTAAAGTGCTGCAAAATCGCTACATTTGTATGTGCAGAGTTGCAAAGAGACGTTACTTCCATAATTCTCTCGACAACCGTAACTCTTCAGAAGTCTGGAAGTTCCTAAAAACTGCCGGCGTAAAAATTGGTAAGTCTCCTGTTGCTTCCAGTTATGACACTGACGTGTGTGCTCTTACCAAACATTTCATCCACCCCCCTGTTATTTATTTATTTATTTAATACTTTAAGCACACAAATGTACAGAGGCGGACTTAATGCCGTAGGCGTTTTCTACCAGTCAACCTTTGGGTGATGCAGAGACAAACAGTGGTAGTTGCAATAGCGAAAACTGTGAAATAAATTTATTTAAATATAAGGATATACATACATATCATATACCTATTAAAAACTTTAAATATAATATATATACCTAATTATACATAAATATAAGAACTAATCAATACACATAAATACACGAATATACTAAAACAGATAAGACAAACAATGGGAAAACATTACCTTTGTGATGATACTGCCAGCTTCTTATGAATATGCTCGCGAACTTTGACTTTAAATGATAATCAGTTGGTTGCCACCCTGATTTCCTGGGGGAGCGCATTCCACAGAGAGATACACTAAACGAAGAAGGAAGAGCGAATGAAGTCAGTTCGGTGATTGGGATATTGAAGAAGACGCTTGTGTGATGAACGTAGGTTTCTACTGAGGTTCGCGCAAATATACTGAAAGTGGGGGGCTAGGGGAAGAGTGCGAGTCAAGAAATGAAAACAAGGTGGTCAGCACCCTTTGCTCTCTGCGCTGGCGTATGTGCAACCACTTTAGAAGCGACCGATGCGCAGAGACATGATCATATTTACGCAGATTGAAAATGAATCGAATGCAGTTAATGAGAAGACGGTCAAGTTTGTCGAGGAGTTCTGCATTCAGGTCGTAGTAGCACACATCACCATAATCGATGGTAGGGAAAATTAAGGACTGCACAAGCATTGTCTTGGTGCTTGATGGTAATAAATGTTTCAGCCGGTATAGAGCCCGCAGCGCTCCAGTAACCCTCTGGCTCATCCTGGCGACTTGAGTACGCCAGTTCAAGGTACAATCGATGTGCAAGCCTGGGTCTTTCAGGTCAGTGCTAAATAGAACGATCGTGCCATTGAAGAGAACTCGTGGCAAGGTTGAACCATCCACCCTACTAATACTACGATGACTCCCAATTATGATCGCCTGACACTTATTAAGGTTTACAACACCAAATTTATCAGACCAGGTTTTAATGGCTGTTAAGTCTCTATTTAACTTGTCGATAATGTCAGGTATTTCATCAACCCTCCCTTGACAGTACAACCGCAAGTCATTTGCATACAGATGATACGCACACTGAAGCTCAGAAGTTATAAGTTTAATCAAAATAGAAAACAGAAGAGGAGAAAGAATACCGCCTTGAAGAACGCCAGCCTCCAAATCACACCAGCCTGACGAAGAATCCCCAACATGAACGACCTGCTGACGTTCCTGAAGGTAAGAGGAGGACCATTCCAGTGCCTGTTACATTGGATCCGCACGTCAAATCGGTTACTTTAAATAAACTTTCATGCTTGCCTATGCCGCAGTATTCTTATTTTGAGCTAAGTCCTGTAAGTAAAAGTGAGATCAAAAAATATATTTGTGCTATCTCCTCCTCTGCAGTTGGTAATGAATGATTGCTACTATCCTCCCCACATTACTTGGGAAGTAATCTTGACCCACATTTTTTTTTGTTTTTTTTTGTATTTTGTTTTCTCTTCTATTCTTACACACGGTGTCTACATTTCTTTGTTTATTGTCCTATCGTAGGTATGCTGGAAGTGATTTCTTTAGAAATAAGCATCACCTTTTTAAGTAATTTTCTGTTGCTTTCTTCTTGTCTGTTATTGTAGTTTTATGTTTATGTGTGAACGCCAGACTCCGGATTCCTAAGTTCTTATGCACCAATGGAACGCGCGACATTTAAGAGAGATATTTACATTAAAAAAATATATTATATTATGCTTATGTTAAATTTGGTAAAAGGAGTTTTGGTTCGTAGTGTTGAAGGGTTTTTAAAAAGGTTAGGCCTGGGTATATTTTTATGAAATTTCCAGACTATTGTCGTACGTACATACATACATACATAAACTCACGCCTTATTCCCATAGGCGTAGGCAGAAACTACAGAACGCCACCTGCTACGATCCATGCACTCCTTTTGCTTTGTGGTTATACAAGCACGCCGCCGTCTTTGGAAACGCTAGATACTAAGTGTTAACTTTACTGATTCAAGTTAAACATAAAATAATAATGTTTGTTTGTAATCACAGCCGGTTCAGGTCAATAGTGTAACGGGCGGGTTCTGAACTTCCGACTTTTCATTTGTCAGTCCTTCGTCTTAACTGTTGATCTTTTGCGGCTAGCTTTGTTTCCCATTTCTCGTTTGACTGCACAAGAATCTAGACAATACAGTTAATAAAAAACCGGCAAAGTGCGTGCCGGACCACGCGCAATGAAGGGTTCCAAAAAAAACTTAACATTGTTGTTGAAAAACATATTCAAAGTTGTGATAGTTTTCCTTTTAATTGAGTTATATGTACTACTGCCATGATTTTTTTCACATCTCCATAAACAATCATTTAACTGGCGGGGGGAGGGGGGACACTTGACTCTAACAAAAACGCACTAGCAGTTTATAGCTCAACATTACGCAAACGTATCCTTGAATCGAAAAGTGGTTTTGACAAACCCGCAATATTTTTGCACGGCCTATCCAACGATACCCTATACAATGGGATAGACGAGAAAAGAAAATATCGTCCATGCATTACGTGCAAAGGAGGTACTCTAAAAAAAAATACAAAGCGTATCTGAGCTATAGCCCGCTATAGCGGGGACAGACAGACAGACTTGTTTACTAAGGATCCCTAAAAAAGTAGGTCTGCCTAAACCTTCGAGGAAAACGGGGTTCGGGGGATGTTATTTTACAGACACATACTCTGAAAGTGGTCAGGGGGTCAATACTGTAAGCAGTGCAAAAATATTGAAACCTAGATAACCTATATCTTAACAATAAAATCCTCCTTTATTGGAGTGCCATTATAAACTACTAACATGTTACGAAGCAAATCGAATCAATACAGTTCGTCAAAGTCAGAATCTCCAAAACATATAGCAACTAACAGCCATCCATTCCCATCGAGCCTTCCCTTAGTTCGGCCCAATAGGTACATGAGATGACATCGAAGGAATAACTCAATTGACCCCAATCGTTACCTATTACTGCAATATGGAGCTAACCCTTTGTCTACCAGCCGAATTTTATTCCCAAAACATGAAAGACTCATTTTCTTTGTTAGGTATATAGTTATTGGAGAGTATTTTCTCTGAAATATTTGAAATATAAAAAGCTGAAGTGCTGTTCGGTTGTCACTTAAGGCGCATTTACACTATGAGTATCTCGACTGCAGAGGCAAGAATATGATAGATATACTCAGCAGGCGATTACCGCAATAATTTGTTAAAGTATCGTTTACATGATGACACTGTAACCAAATGAGTGCGATAAATTGCCTGACTTTTATGGTCTATGTATCTTGCAAGGACATAACTTTTCGACTGCCAAAAAACTCTCTTCGTGTAAATACACCTGTATGTTATATTTGTTTCTGGGACAATAATATTGAGATGTTAGAGTTTTCCTCGTACGTGAACGTCGTCGGTTGAGGTTCGTTGGGTACATTTCTATTCCGGCTTAAGTTACAGGTTATTTTTCCTTTCGAATTGACAGTTTGCTGGTTCAATGAACAGCGAGGGATTAAATCCGGCAGATGGACAGGAGATTGGTTACAATACTGCGGAAGACTGGTTTTTATAGCCATTGAGGTCACACAAAAAACTCTGTATTCGATGCAGAATTTTATTTATTTATGTTTATCTATGGATAACTTTTAGTAGTCACTTTTAGTACTTATTGGGCCTGGCCCATTCTATGAAATACTAAAGTAAAATCTATGTTGCCCGCGACTTCGTCTCAGTGTTTTTTGAAAAATAAAAAAATAAAAAAGCGTTTATTCGTGGTGAAATCCAAAGTTTTACAAAAAAAAAATACTTGTTTCATTTTTTATTCTGTATTAATTTTATACAAATATCTAGCATGAGGAGCCTATGTCATTCTCCAGGTTCCAGGCTACCGATCTCTTGAAGTTCATTACGATCAGTTTAGTGGATTAGGCGTGAAAAGGTTAGAGACAGACAGACACGCAGAACGATTTTCATATTTATAATATGAGTATGGATAAAACAAAAATATCAAGTCAAGAATGACATTATGATTTATCTTCGGCATAAAACAGAAAATGTGAAAATAACTGTCTGTCTGTGATATGAATTTGTTTTCCTCGATACATTTTTTATGCTGGAAATGGCGACCATGTTGATATTACCCAGTCGAATTTATACAATTCAAAGCCACAATACCTTCTAGTATGGCAAAAGCCAACCTGTTACAAAACATATAAGTAAATAAATAAAAGCCATTTGTTTCCTATTGGTTTACAGTTTACGATAAGGAAGTTTGACGAAAAAATAATAAGTTTTAGGTAAACAAAAATAATTTCCCTTAAATTTTTTGGGTAACAGGGTGAAGGCCCCCTCGAGGTGAAGGTCTCTTCCAAAGATTGCCATTTTTCCTGGTCTTTAGCTACGAGTATAAGATGCCATTTTGGTCCCGCTATTTTTTGATGTCGTCATCCCATCGCGCGTAAGGTCTTCCTTTGTAGCAATTGCCCCGTGGGCCTTTCCATGTTGTAACCGTTTTGGTTCATCTGTGGTCGGTCAAGACATATAAACATAACTAACCGAGTTAAGGCGGGCAGCCAATCGTCTACATATCGAATTCACGATAGCTATCGCCTCAGCACTCTGCTAGCTCACTCGACTGCTTAGTGCGAATCCACCTAATATTACCCACCGTATTGTGGTCGCCAAACGTAACGTGCCTTGATCATGGATTGAGAATATCGAGTAGAAGCGAAACTTAGCCATTGTTGCCGAAATAATTGTAACACGTTAAAGCGATAATCACACGAAGACGCGACCGTCGCGCTTATTTTGTTTAACGAACCCGAATGCGTGGTTATACCTTCCTGTTTTCCGAACAATTGAGTGACATAATATGAACGCAACGATCGCGTATTCGCACGACCTATCGCTTTAGTTAGGACGGGGGTCAATCTTTCGAAAGTACTTATATTTTCTAACATACGCCGTTTTTTCCTCCCAGATGTTTTCAGAACATTAATTTTATTTTGCTAGCATTTGGCGCGCAGATTCCCGCAGTGTTTTCTGCTTAGATTTTGTCTCTAGGTACCAGCTACTTGTTTTTTTTTTGAGGTGAGAGGAACTAATGGAAGGCAGGGCCTCCAGTAAAGTATTATACAATACTAATACTACCTCCTTTTTTACACTTATTCACTCAAATAGACAGGTAGCTTAATTCCATTTACACTATGAAAGTTTCTTGCCAGTGTAAAAAAAAATAAGTCGCAAATGACTTGCATCGTCTAAAGACTATTTAGACGGTGCAACTTTTATTGTTGCTTCAACTTGTGGAATGCCACAACCACAGGCAATTGCCTGTAAATTTGGCTTGAAACTGTAGGCATTTATAATGCGTTTGGAGTATGAGTGTCGCTTCTACAAATTCCTATTTTATGCTGCAGTGGTCTGGGTGTTTGCAGTTAAGGCGCTGACAAGACCCAATTGACCAAAATAGGCTTCTCCTAAGAAAGAAAATTGCCAAATCTGTATAGTTTGTGGTAGCGGAAAAAATATATGTTAATTTTGAACATGTTTCCCAGAAATTGGTTGTTACCAAAACACGTTTTGAAAAAAAACCTCGATACAAACTAACCTCTTACCTTGAGTTCTAATCCAAAATATCTGTATTAAATATAAAAATACGTTACGTATTTAATTAATAACAAGTACGTCTTATTTGAATGCAGAACTTGGTTGTTTTTTATTTTCGATTACTCAATTCAATTCTGAGTAAATAGATAATTGCTTCATATTTTGCAATAAATTACAAGCGTTTTGTCGTCGCGTTTCTCTTTCTTTTCTATGCAATCTGACAGTGACCGCGGTTTAGGTGTTGTCAGCGTCTTAATATTGAAGCGTATAGAAACCATTGAGACATCGGTTTGTGCTGTGGTCGTTTGACAACTAACAGGAATATGGTACAACATGCAACATTAGTATTGTGTTGTACCACAGATTATGCTTAACGTGTGTTTGTAGTACTGTTTCAGATGATCGCTGTGTTCAGCGGTCAACTGACGCTAAAATGATGATGTAATGAATGCTGTTATGAAAACTGATTTTCTTGCCGGAGTTTCTTGCCGGCTCTTCTCCATAGGAAACGACCAATTGGAACCGTGCACCTAGCTTCTGACGTTTCATAAGTGCCCATGTAGGTTTATGTGAAATAAAAATATTTTGATTTTGATTTTGATTTGAATCTTACCCAAATAATGACAATTAAGATTTAAAAAAATTATGATTTAAAAAATCATTACTATTTACCTAATTAATGTTTTTTTTTTTATTATTCATATAATCTATAACTAATATTATAAATGCGAAAGTGAGTTTGTTTGTTTATTTGTTTGTTGTTTGTTGGTTACTTTTTCACGCTAAAACAGCTGAACGGATTTGGATGGGATAAAGGGTAGTTTTTATCCCGATATTCCCACAGGATCGAAACTTATGCGGGTGACACCGCGGGGCGCAGCTAGTTATTTATAAAAGGCTAATATTAAAGAAGCTACTGGCCAAGACTTAATAATACGGTGATTAATTCCCAGATAAAGTTTAGAATTATTGAAATCATCTTCAAGTCGATTATTATATTATCAGTTATAGCCATTACGAAATAGTGTCCTGTCAATGCCAATTAAGTCAAGCCACTTATTACTTAGAATATAGATATTACCTTAATAGTGATAGAATGTGTAGACAGTAATTGGATTATTGTCTAATCATTTCCCAGAATTCTGTAGTAATTGTGATACACGCCCATATACACGCCAATTAATTATTTAGAAAGCTATGCCATAGAACATAGTTTAGGGAACAACGGTACCATAATTTAACATTATTGTGATCTTGTGGAGGGGCAATTCTTGTATGTTCAACTCATACTAATTGAGATTAGTATCTGTCAAGAATATCTCGAATTTATTGACATTTTTGACATGTTTTGACATTGATTGTCGCAGAGATGAGATTGCGATTATATTTTGACTTTATGGGTTTCAAAAAAGTAAAGATACCTGTAATGTAATTTATCTCGATAATATTCAAGGGTCACATAAGTGCTAGTAATTGACCATACATTACTTAATCATCGATATATTATCCGAAAGAACATAGGCATCCCATAAGCATTGCTCTAACGACCGTTATCCAATACTGGATACAATATTATGTAGGTATATTAACCTTGTAACGTCAGGCCGACAAAACATTATAATTTACTAACGGTTATTTATGTTAAGTAAGTTATTATTTACTGTTTATTTTATGTATGTTTAATTTATTACGACCATAGATATAGATGGGACTGTTTTAGGTAAACAGGATTCGGAATAATCGATTCATTTCCATGTCCAGTGGAGCTGGTCGATACTTTTGTTACGTTGGTAACAATATCGAGACTTTTGATTCGATTACATAACCCTGCCATAACCCTACAAGGGTCCGATATTAGTGCCCAAGTCAACATGCCTAGTAAAGGTTAACTTTGCCCACATTAGTAGATGGACCGAATGCCTTGTGTAGGCGGTTAACTGTTCGTGTATAAGCAGCTAGTAATTCCGATTCCCTTGTTCACAAACCAAACTAAACTAAATTTAAGTTCAGTTAGTTAGGACTAAACTAAAATGTATCTTCTGTCCTTTTCTTAATGAAATAGAAAGATAAAGATGCACTGAACTTAAATTTAGTTTAGTTTATGAACAAGGGAATCGGCACCATTGAAGATATTGTGGTACTGTCTCATTTGGGTGCATTGTTATAGTTTTAAACAAGAACTGTGTCTTGGCAGAGAACTGTCTGAGAACTGTTATCAAGCAAAGCAACTGTTAGCAAAATCAAGAGATTTAAAAAATCACTACGCACACAATAAATATGTGCAGTGTAACGGGTAGATGAATATTTTTGCCTTTAAATAATTTTTATTTACATATCCAAATTACAAGATGAATATTAACATTAACTAAATTAAATTAAAACTAAGTTAAGTCTAAAAAAGGCCCTCGGGCCATTGTACCGAGGATGTTGGCGGCATTTCCTCGCTGAATTGCAATGCTGATGCGTTGCGCGAGAAAACCGCCAGCTTTTCGGTCACCAGTTACATCAACTACATTTTGCCTTTATATTAAATAGCTTATTCCACTGTAAGTAGTAAGTTTTTAAGATTTGACCTTTAACTTGTGGCACATTCAGTACGATTTTTGCTACAGATTTTTTATTCAGTTATATCAAATCTTTTTGAACTTTTTTAGGTAGACAAGACTTACCGTTAAGATAAGATGCTTCGTGGAAACATTACAGCTTAATATGTGGTCAAGAAAAAACAAGATGGCTGATAATTTAAAGTTATCGAATGCAGTCACTGTGGCTGAAATCGGTCAGAAGACATCATCATTATCATCACCATCAAATTGGTAGATACTTTTCGTTGGCTAGTTTTTGTGCTAACACGACTGACAACTATTTGAATAGGGATAGGTTTTTTGTTAGCCCAACATCTACCCATTTACCCTGTCTCTAGGTTGCTATTGATTCAGAAACTCACATTAAAATTGCCAGGCTTCTTGCTAATTGAAGTTCAAACGGTTCCTTAAAGGCTCCGCAGACAGGCGTGACGCGACTCTAGTAGAACAATTTGTATGAAAACTTCATGGAAATTGTTCTACAAGAATCGCTTCGCACCGTCGCGTCGCGTCGCGCCTATTTGCGGGAGCCTTAACGTAAAACGTCCTTGGTAATAGACGGGGAAGATCGTACAATGAACAATAAGTTTGTCAGTTTTACGTCTTTACATTATTATGTCATCATCGGGACAATAAGATTCGAAAGCTTTGTGGAACCGCTTCTTGAGGTTTAAACCAAGGTTGCTACGTCGAAACTTGGAATGTAACAATGCTGCTTATTTATGATCACACTCCTGACTAATTTTGATTAAAAACGTCGGTAGAAAGTGGACATGACAGTCCAAAATCGCCAACATACTACGAATAAGATGCTGCTTCATCTCTTCGTATAGGTCACTTTGAGGTCTTTGTCGGTGAAACAATTATCATCATTACCTACATCAAGAGTATATAGTTACCTCCCTGGAATAATCTTCTAGTTGATTGCTTTTCTGGCTACCTTAACGGATTGTCACGAAAAAGAGCGACAGTGATACAGTTTATTGAAATGCTCAGATTAGCAATCTACATTCTCGGACAGATAGTACAAAATTATTCAAAAGTTAATCATCCCCAAACATCCTAATCACCTACAAACACAAACGTACGACTCAAAACAAAACACAACACAGAGTGCAGTGCATTGTTCCAAATATTTTATATGAAGACATAACGTGCCACTTCACGATGCTATGTCAGTCAAAAGCCGCGTCACACGGTCGCAACAAAGGGGAGACGGGCGCTCAACTCTTTGTGGCGACGTACGGAGAGACTCGTGTGAAGGACTCTTTAGAATATAAAAAGAATTGTTTAGATGCGATGGAGCGATGTTCTTGTGTAATTGTTGTTTCATTAAGAAGGTAATGTTTTTATTGAGGGCTTATTCGCTCATCCTTGTGTTTTTCTTTGTTTTCTCAATTACTTTCTGGAATCCTATTTTTTTTGTCACCTAACTATAGTTAGCTTTTCTTTTTTTTTTTGGGTGGGAAATTATCAAATAACTTCTCCCGCACTGGTTGGAGCGGGAGGGTGTATCAGACTCTTACTGACTAAAACCCACCCGTGTCCCTTCCGTTGCCAGTGTTGCCCTTTGTACCTTCCCGCGACCCCGGCAGACATCGGCCCTAGTGGACCCCTATGTGCTGACGACATCTCTTTGAGGCGCGCGTGGAATACTACGCGCCGTCGACCCGGGCCTGGTCCTTACCGGACAGTGATCTGCCCATTGCTCACCGTCCGCAAGCCCGCGCCTACGGTGGCCGGAAATCCGCCCGGGATTCCCGGCTTGTGCCGACACTAAGAATGTAATGTTCATACGTATGTTATCCTAGTGCTTTCCTAAATCTCTCAACCTGATTTGGTTTCCGTACGTCGTTTTCGGGTGACCACTGAAAATCAGCGCTTTGCTGTGGGTCCCCCATAGTACAGCATCATGCTGAGTGGAAGCCTACTTGTCACAGTCACGGTGTGGTATATTTTCTGTGTCATAAGCATAAATCTGTTTTATTATTTATAAGAATTACCATAGCTTTTATGTGCACGTGTTTCTGCAAAAAATAAATCTGTTTTTCTTTTCTCACTTTTTGTCAGTTAACAATGTTGTGTTATTTTACAAATATATTCCGAACTAGTCTATAGTTAGATCCTCACAATGTCTGCTGCCTCTTTTTGAAACAAAGCATTCTTCCAGGATATGCACTTTTGTCTTTGTTAGCTCCTTTCAAGGTATGTTATCCTGTCACTCGCTCACTCACTAGCCTTATGAGCTCTCCTCCATCTTTGTACATTCATTCTTACCTACTTTGTTTTACGTAGATCTTGTATTTAAATTAAATTCCTAGTATTTGTCTAAGATAGTCTGCAACTGAAAGAAATCTTTTGTTAGACAGTGCTTCTTTTAAATTAATTTATTTGTAGACAGACACTTAATTCATGAAACTACTCGTCGCGGTACTTATTAGTTTTTGTAATTATAGAATATTATATTTATTACATAATCAACCTATAATGTTCCCACTGCTAGGACACATGCCTCTCTGTGAGAGGGAGTGGGCCGTAATCCACCACGCGGGCCCAGTGCGGGTTGGTATTATATTTATTTATTATTTTTATTACATTTATTAATGTATTATTATTATTTATTTTTTTATTTTATTATTATTGACTTGTTATTTGGGTCAAATTAAATTAGCTAGCGAAACTCCACAGATGTGATTGGTAGCAATATCTAACACACATAAAACACATGATAAAACAAAAGAAATATTTGGTGATTTTTTTTTGGGAATCCGACCCTATTTAAGTGAAATATAAACTTGAAATGTCATTTCATTTTTGTGTCAACTTCACAGACGTGATGGGTAAGTATCATAATCTTAACACGATAAAACAAAAAAAAAAAACAAATCGTCTCAACTCGTACTGTACTGTACACCAGCGGTCGTTGACCCCAAAAACATATTATCATCCAATCAAGTATCGTGTTTAGATAATGTGAGTGACTACTAAGATTACAACTAATACAGACATAAGGAAGAAAAAGCCACGTTGTGCCGTCCCCAAAATAAATTGAGATAAGGGCGGTGTTTGGGGGAGGCCTATGTCCAGCAGTGGACGTCTTTCGGCTGAAATGATGATGATGATGTGTTTAGACAGTGTGTGATGGCTGTAATTGTATTTGAATTGTCTATGAGTCAATGACTTTTATCTTAAAATAAAACTATCAATGATGTCAGTTTCAAGCAAACAGAATCCTTCATCCATATGATATTCTCATAACATCGGACAAAAATAATAAGAAAACTATACAAAATAATAAGACATCCACCACATCAAATCTTGGAATACTATCATTTCTGATCCCTAGATTCCGAAAACAAATAAGGCCCCGAAACTTCTGAAGACTGTTCAACAAATTGGCCAACTCCGAAAGTTCTGTACAAGAAAAAGGAAAAAAAAAAGGATTTCCAAAAACAAAAGCATATAGGAGTGTATCTGGTAGATGATGCGGCGTGATCCCCAGTTCGTCATTCGTGGCTGATGAGTTAGCTACGCAATGATCCATGTGATTACCGGGCTTGCTTGTGATGCGGTAGAAGTTATGAGAGCTTCAACTTTTCATCTGGCTGAAAATTAAGATTCAGACTTGTCTCTTTTGAGCACCTACTTTTGTAGGCAATTTATTTTCAATAATACAGTATGTACCTTACCAACCAGTACCTTTGTTCAACCGATTAAATATATATATTTTGTAATCATTACGACAAAGCATGATTCTTTGGCATTGTTTGAAATATTTGATAGATTTACGACTAAACGCGTTTTTGAATTTCTGCCAGTTAAAGACATTGTATCATAAAGAAACTACCAGAATCGATCAGCTACTGCTTCAGCTTACATACATAATTATATCAGTGTATGATTATTCCATTCAACTTTTCCGCCAGTCTCTTATGTCTTTAGGCACGACGTGGTTGCGAACCGTGGCGCTACTGTCAATCATTATTGAAGGTACTTGAATTTATTGTTCATCAATAACGCGAACAATCTGTGCACTGTGGTCGCTGTAGTCTATATTGATGATGTCATTATTTGCGTAGATTAAATTATTAACTCTGCAGTAATCTACTATCGTGTCGGTTGGTGCTGCAAGGCATCAGCTATTCAGAAACCAAGGTTTGACTTAGAATTAATTGATATGGCTTTGAGTACAGAAATTTTTTGTGGTTAAAATATGAACATTCAAATATTTGTAAGACACTCTATTTATATTTTATATTCTCTGTTAGTAGCTGAGAAAGACGATGGTGAATTTAAAACATTTAGAAAACTACCAGTAAATAAAATAAAAAATTACCCTCCTTATCAACTTTGTCGTAAAGTAAAAGCTCATAGTGACAATCTATTTCAGGGTATGCTATACAAAATTTGATCCAATAAAAGGATTGGTCTGGATTCTATAAAGTAAGGATTATGATGAACGGAACCAGGAATGTGTTGAAAGCATTCTGGAAAGAAAATATAAGGAAAATCTATAGGTGGGTGAAGGGTTCAAGGGATTGATTGAATAAATATTGTATTCTTAAAAGATGGAGTTCCAGATTTACCTGAAGTATAAATAGAGGCTTAGGAGAAACGTAAAATATAATAATATATGTCCATGAATTTAATATGATGAGATGTAATAGAATTTATTACTGCATCGAAAAATACTTTCATTTTTTACAGTTGACGGAAATGGCTAGTCAAAATCAAGATCATCAATTGATGCTTGGGATTTGCTATGGACTACCGATGGACTAACGATGTATGATATGATATATGAATTGAAATGAATAGTAGTGAAAACTTAAAATTGGCTGAATGCTTATACATGTATACATAAACTCACAAGGTTGTAGTTTCTGCCTACCCCAGGTAGGAACTACAGAACGCCACCTGCTGCGATCCTTACAATCCTTTTGCTTCGGCTGACTAGGTACTAGTTACGATTTAATTACTTTCTAGCTGTTAAAAATTATTTCTTTAAGGGTCGATTTAATCAAAATCAGATATATTTTATCAGCGGAATAAAAAAGAAACTGACTTCTGACAGTTGTTTACAGAAAAACTGTCAAATTATTTATTAAGGCTGGGTATAAAAGTTTGTTCTTATTTTCCCTTTAAATTCAATAAAGTATAAAGTCAACGTCGCCATAGTACTCGTATAATTTTGCCAGCATCATCACATGCACATCCATTTAGTAATTAGTATTCAACCGGCTCCATTTGAAGTAGACGTTTGATAAATTAGTGTGATCTGTTAAATCGTATGTACTGTAGAATTAAACAAATTGCTTTCGATCGACGCGGTGTTCCGATGTTAATTTAATGTAAGAGTGTTCCGTTCATTTGGCTTTAGTTAGGTTTGATTTAAACGTAGTGTTTAAAAGACTTTAAAAATAGGTTACCATAATTTTGTAGTCAAAGTTATATCAATAAAATAATGTCTAAAAAAATACAGTCAACCGCACATTTATAGTGAAAGTTTGACTAACGAGGAAACGACTTTATTTCACAGTAGTAAAGGTAGTTCTCGCAGTGGTGACTCTGACTGAACCAGGTAATTTTGTTATTGCAACTTCATTTTCTTTTGACGTTTGTTTCATTGTTTTGTTTCGTTTCCCTCTTTTATATTTATGTTAGAGCTTCCTTTCAGCCTAACTGGACAGATTCGGCCTAACTAGACAGTGCCATCTGACCTCTATCCTAAATCCAAATACTGGGGAATATTGAAATCCCACCAAAAACATCTTAATGTAAAATGTTGCCAAGACGACACCCCATGGCTCGCACTATCAAAAAGTTATCAAATCTCATGTTGAGCCAAGCTTCTAACTCTACACGACCTAATTCTACAAGCCCTAACTTCACAAACTCTACACCTTAGTCAAAATATGTTAACCTTGAACCTTTCGCTATATTCACATGAGCGTTAGGTGAAAAACGTATTCACTGTTCATTATTTTTCTGTTATACAATAGTTCTTGTAGTAACGTTTCTTGTATTTTGCATTTAAAATTATGACACCTTCGTTTTGACTTTTAGCAATATTGTTCTATAAGTGTGGCCATTTAGTGCTGTGCACTCCCTGAGGTATGCGCGCGGCGAGACTCGGGGGGAGAATCGGCTGGTGCGCTCTGTCAGTGCGCCGTCAACGCTCGTGGCGGCAGGTAGTGTTATCTGTATCGGACTGTCTATGTCAGACGCACATGAGATGCTGCCGGGGTCGCGGGAAGGTACTTATGGGTCACCGAGGCCCCTGGCAACACAGGCAACAGGAAGGAATACGGGTAGGTTTTAGTCAGTAAGAGTCTGACACACCCTCCCGCTCCGCCCAGAGCGGGAGAAGTTATTTGATAATGTCCCACCCAAAAAAAAAAAAAAAGACGCACATGAGATAAATATTCAAAGATGGGTCGTGCGTTATCTCGTGATATGAAGACTGTCATTTTTAAGGTGGCTGAATATTTTAAGAAAAGAAAAGCAGACAAAGAAAGCTTTGAATTTTAAAATGATGTGAATATTGCCAAAATCGTTGCGGAGGCTAATAATTATAAGTTTAGTTCTTATTTACCACCTTTATCCTCATATTTTTAATAAAATATGAGTATATTTAGGTTACATTAATCAACTAAGTAAGTATAATATATTACAGATAGATAGCCTCCAACCATCGTCCCGCTACAAGTCTTGTCTTAGAAATGCAAACTGATATCGTAAGATCTGTCCGACATGTATCGATCTCATGTGAACTCATGCACTTTTTTCTTCACCTCCCACCTCGCCGCGCATACCTCAGTGAGTGCACAGCACCAATGTCCACAACACGGATGCATGTACGAGTACAGTTTTGAAACTTTTGCAGTTTTTCTAAGCGTCAAGAAGGACCGAATACGGTTTTCAGCGAGCTTATACGTTTTCTCATTTAGGCACTGCGATATTTTAACGGGTTCTCAAAAAAGCGCGGTTACTTGAAAATTATAAATATTTTTTTAAATCTAATTCTGTCACAAATGCGCACAAATAAAGAGCTACCTACTTGTGTATGTTTATTCTACAGGCGCACAAACAATGGTCATAGAGATACACGATTCTGCAAAACGTTACTCCAGCAGGAAATGCAATATCTTGAAAACCTGAAGAGGCACAAATTATATTCTCGGCGCACATTTTTGCACGAATATAAGTTCTCTGCCATGTACAGTATTTCTATCTCCTATCATTCGTTTAAAATTTTCTTGCTGGAACAACTTTACTCCAGCAGGAAAATTAATAATCGTTTTTTCCGTTTTTTCCAAAACGCCAAAGCGGGCAATTGTTATTTGTTGCGCATATTCACACCAGATTACGCACTTATTATACGTTCCACTCATATCACTCTAGGAGCCACTTTCCTGCTGGAGTAACGTACACAGACTTGTTGGAACATAATCAATCATTTACCTTAGTTACTTCAAGACGCATTATCGATTAAATGAAAATTAATTAAATGATAATAATAATTTAACTAGGATAATTTAAATTAAATTAAAAACAACAATTATTACTCAAACTTTTACGAAAAGGATCTATCTATAATAGCGTATTCAGTCAAAAATAATAACATAAAAATAGCTAAAAGTCCAAGTAAATTAGATCGTTTTTAAATTGGTTTTATTTTATTACCTAGAGATTTACTTAGTCCGTAACTCCAATATTCTAGATTAGTAGTATCGTCATCTGCCTAGCTTTTTCCCAACTATATTGGGGTCGGATTCCAGTCTTACCGGATACAGCTGAATACCAGTATTTTACATGGAGCGACTGCCTAACTGACCTCCACAACCCAGTTACAGTTTAACACGATACCCGATTGGCAAGAATGGTTGTCAGACTTACGGGCTTCTGATTACCCGTAACGACTGTCAAAGATCTACAAATGACAGCCGGGACCGACGGCTTAACAAGCTTTCCGAGGCACGGAGGGGTCTTGGTATGTAAAGATGGTCACCCATCCGCGGACCAACCGCGGCAAGCGTAGCTTAACCTGATTGATCGACCCGTGCGGCTGTTATTACTTAGCCACAAGCCCCTTAGATTAGTAATATATTATTATGCTTTTTAAAACATTATAATACCTAAAGTGCTGGTTATTTTAAAATTCAAATTGGCTACAGGTACTGGGGCGGTTTCCACATTCAATTTGATGCCTGCCTACATTTCAGTCTACGAGTTCACAGATTTACATATACTTTACATATAATTATGTGCACGGTATACTAGCGAGTAGCGTTCTAGCTAAAAATAGTAAGGTAGTAAGAGTATTCGTATTATGAGATTCACTTTTGTCTACGAATTTTCTGTTCAGGACTGTCAATGACTGCGAGATTTGAAAGACTGTGTGAAGAATACTGTTTTGAGATTTTTAATTTATATTCATCATTGATCATTATTATCTTAATTTTCATGCGCATTTCCTAAAAAGCTCTTTTAATCGGATAAATTATTACGTATCGTAGTTACGCCCTCATTTTTTCTTTCTTTCAGTTGAATTGAGATAACAGACATAATATGACGTCAAATATTGCCTTCGTTTTCCTCTGAACTACGCCGAAGAAAATAGATGAAGTGGCTACACTGACAGCTTTTTCGATAGCACAAACACTGAAACATCAAGATACTCACGTAATAAAACGTGGCAATTTTACCGAACCTACGTGTAATCTATTTCAGAAATACCACGAATCCGTACGAATTTAAATCAACACACATTTACATTTATTTATCAGGAACACGTAACCACAGCTAAAGTCCAAATGACTGTCGAAACTTATACAAAAACTATTGTTATTTTCCGTATAACTATATATCGTAAAACTCGGAAATTCCGAACTCCAGGCGGAATTAATAATGGAACTGTTGCAAAACAATCGTATATTTGCAACCATATTCCGATACTGATGAGAAATAATTTCGTACTTTGAATACTAGTTTTCTACTAACGCTGGCGAGTTGTGGAGGATTTCATCGGCCGAATGTGTAACGAGACTGGAACTAAAAGCGGGCACAATAGTTTCGGTTTGGAGATTAAATAAAATGTGCTTTTCATTATTTAGTGTTACGAGCGGTGGTTTACGGATTAATACTGTAATGTCTCGTTTAAATGTGTTTATTTACTCGAACACTGCTTTCTAGATCTTCTAAATTTTTTTCACGGGTACAACTGTAGGTTTAAATAAGATTACCTTATATGAAATGTACAACGTATCCAAAAAAAAATACGTATTCGTCATTAAACATACTGAACCTGTTACCGTAAGAAGTAATTACATACATGAACACATAATAATATATTTATGATCCCATTCATGCTTCAGATCAAAGACTTACAAAAATAAGCGGCTTTCAGAGGTGTTTTACTCTTGAGGAGAATCATAAGAAATGTATGAATAAAATGTACCTTAGTAGGGGTAAGAAAGGGGTACTTTCTTATTTTTTTTTGGGATTTTTGTGCCACCAAAGAAACTTGTTCTACTATAAAATTAAGTATTTTTGATGAAGCGTTGTAGGTCCTATAACTGGCAAGTAAATTAACATAAAAAGTGAATTAAACATGCTGAAAGGAGAAATCGTGATAGAACTGGAACTTTTTAAGCAGTCCATTAATACAAGTCCGATGATGAATGGTAAATGATTTTATTTCTGTAAGTAGGTTTGTACAAACCCTTTTACACGTCAATTATATTTTTAAAAACTAGTGAGGAAACTCAGTCACAGTCTCTTGGTCAGATTATGTGAAATTCATGTAGGTTGGTGTCTGAAATAGTGTTTTGGTGAAATAACCACACAGATTGAGTGGACCTGTCCAGTCAGTACATGTATTTGTCGTATTGCAGCTTAACTCAGAATATACTTTATATTCTCGAGAAATCAATCCTAAATTCGATTTATTGAAGGTTCAGTTCAAGAATGCAAACTGTAGCAACACAATAGTGTAGCTACTAAGAAGACTAATCATACTCAATTGTAATGCGACGTCTACGTAGAACAGGCCAAACATACGTATCTTGCTGAATGATACTCGATTTAAGCGCAGTATGTTTTTGCATTGTTTTCTTCATCATTTGTAAAATAATACAAAATCAATGGTATTTTACTAACAAGTTAATAATATAGTTTATAAAGTAAGTATGTATATAAATATGTAAGTATTTGGTGGATAGGTTCTGAAGAAACAAATTGAAACAAGGTCAGCATTAGGTTTAGGCGAAACTTTGATTTAATAATGAACTAAGAACGTCAATATTAAACTAAATCAAACATTATAGAAGAATTTAATAAAATTTAATAAAAAAATAATTAACCTGAACAAGTTGAAATCAACATAACTGCGCAGGTATCATGAACACTATCAATAGCTAAGTAGAAGTTCACGCATTCCAGGGTCAGCATTGTTTGCCACGTCAAATCCTTTATCAACCAGAACAAAACTGCCAGTAAAGTAAAGATGCTGCGTCCTATAACAAAATAATGGTTTGATCAAAACAGTGCGGAGTCTATATCATCATCTTCCTAGCCTTTTCCCAACTATGTTGGGGTCAGATTCCAGTCTTACCGGATACAGCTCAATACCAGTATTTTACATGGACCGACTGCCTATCTGACCTCCACAACCCAGTTACTGGGTAACACGATACCCCTTGGTAAGACTGGTTGTCAGACTTTCGAGCTTCTGACGACCCGTAACGACTGTCAAAGATCTGCAAATGACAGCTGAGACCAACGGCTTAACGTGCTTGCCGAGGCACGGAGGGGTCTTGGTATGTAAAGATAGTCACCCATCCACGGACCAACCGCGGCAAGCGTAGCTTAACCTGATCGATCGACCCGAGCGGCTGTTATTACTTAGCCACAAGCCCCCGGCGTGCGGAGTCTATAAAGAAACACAAAAGTAAAATTATAGGGTACTTACTAAGTTACGACTCCATTTCATCATCGTCATTGTCAAACCAAAATCTGCTATGTGCCGTTTTTTGAGATTTCAAGATTTTGACCACAGCTTATAGGTCACTGCCTTATTTCTCATATAAAAGAACTGCTATGTGCTTATGACCACTAGTTGTGGAACTATGGCCTCAGAATAAAATGTGCTATGTGCAGCAGCTAAAACTTTGTCAAATAAAAACTGCTATGTAACAAATATATGCATATGCATACAGTTTATAAAACCTGCTGCAATGAACATAATAAAAAACCATGTTCAAGAAATACTTTTTTAAGTGCACTTAGAAAAAATAACATTTCTATTCACAAACCGAGAAAGGATCAGTGCGACGTCTGTTCAAGTTTCCAGTTAAAAAATGTCTCACGTGAGGTCTATGACACTCATATCCAAAAAAAAAAGATGAAGCACGTCATGCTAAAAAAATAGCAATAGAAAATTTACAGCTTAACCCAGACGTCGCAGTGATAACCGTTGACGTTCAGTGTACTTTAAGCACCAAAATTACTTGCCAGTGCACTGTATTATAAACAAAAATTACATTGTCATAATTTTACGATTTATAATTCTCGTACCGCAGATGTCATTATTTATTTTTGGCACGAAGCAGACGGAGGAGTTACATCCAACGAATTTACAAGCTGTGTAATCGATTACCTTAAAACTACAAGCAGAGCTTATAAACACATGACCATAATTAGTGACGGATGTAATTACCAAAATAGAAATAAGGTATTGGCGAGTGCACTGAGTGACTTTGCTTATTTTTTTAAAGTAGAAGTGGAGCAAATCATTTTAGAAAAGGGACACACTATGATGGAGGTCGATAGTGTCCATTCTGCAATCGAGCATTACATAATACCTCCTATTTATGCACCTCAGGATTACGTCACAAAAATGCGACAAGCACGGCCCAAATAATATAAAATATTAGAGTTGTTCACTATGATTTTTTCAAAGATTATGAAAATCTATTGACAAATTACCAGTCTATTAGACCAGGTAAAAGGAAGGGTGATCCTACAGTAAATGACATCAGATCCTTTAAATATACGCTGTCTGGCGATGTGTATTTCAAACTCCGTCATCCAGAAGATTATACAATTCTTCCGCAGCGAAGGCAGGTTCCCCAAGTACCCTGAACTTGCGCCATTGTATGATGGTCCATTGGAAATAACTCAATCAAAGTTTAATCAACTTCAAGAATTAAACCATTTATAGATCGTGACTACCATCCATTTTATGATTGCCTTAAATATAAGCCTAATTAATACAGTCTTTTTTATGTGTCAACATTAAATATTTACGTAATTTCAATATTATTTTTATTAAAACCTGTTAAGTGCCCTAAACTTGACTACTTAAAATCTGCTATGTGCTTTTTTTCTCTTTAATCTATAAAATAAATAAATTACTAGTTGTATGTGTTTATCGTACAAACGAATTTATGTATAATAATTATAACTATGAAATAAAATACTTAATAAAATTAACAGTCATTTAAAATTTTTCAGGAAAACTTCTTTTGTCAATATCTCAAAAGTATACTTTTTACACATAGCAGGTTTTGGTTTGACAACGACGTCATGTCAATTGTGTCTTCATTGTAAACCAGAGTGTGGGTAAATACTTCTATAAGGTAATACAGTATCTGAAAATACCAATTTAACAAAATATAAGTTTGTGGAAACAGGTTTTGCGACTCTTGATGTTTTTCAATGCTAAGGTATAAAGGACACGGATTGCTGAAAACAGACTTGGTGGTTGTCATAGAACTCCAATGTATCAACGTAGGCCTGAAATACCTCATTCCAATAATTTCTATCACGCGTGTATTTCAATTTTGAGTAATTTAAAACTTAAATATTCCATAGAACGACCTTGCTTTTCAATAATTTAATAACTCGCGTGGCATAAAAGACATTCAAATCTAAAACGGCCTAAAGCTAGCAAACAAATGTAAAGTAGTAAGGAAATCCTAGCCATCTCGTATGTGAAAATAATTAAATAAAAACTCAGAGCCATGATTACAATAATCCAATTCCAAATGGTTAATATAGGTTTCATTGTTAAGCAATCTGTAAACTTTTTGAAAAGTTAAGATGAACTGGGTAACATTTTTAGTTTGAATTATGCCACGTTTGAAATTCATAGCTAATCAGAAACAATAGAAGGTGCAGTCAAAATAATTAGTGACGTACTTAAAAATAGATCGTCTATATTTGTGTACGGACATAATTAAGATGTAGTGTATAAATAAAATCATAACTAATAATGTTCCAGTCAATGAAACACAATTAAGGCTCCTACATACTGGCGCGACTTGTCGCGCGACGCGTCGCGACACAAAGGCACCGCTTGTAGCGCTACACGCGGTGCCTTTGTGTCGCGTCGCGTCGCGCGACAAGTCGCGCCAGTATGTAGGAGCCTTTAAAGATGGGCCGGCCCATTTGGCGTTATAAATTATCTTTGATGCGATATAACATTAAGTTCAAAGAAGCATCGACTGCACATCTCTCTCCACTTTATTGATCACCACTTCCATAGTATGTTTTTTAAATTGTTTCGAAAAAGTTGTCTTAATTTTTGTATAAGACAGTATGTTCTTAGCACATAAATGACAGAATACATCAATACATCGATGCTAAATGTGGGAGGTAACAGCGTACATCAAATTGATTATGACAGGAAAGAATCAATAATTTATAATTTGTTATTGTACTGACTTAGACTAACAAAATATTACGAACAAATTTTATACAGAATGAGTTTTTAGATGTGCATAGTTTTAGAGAGTGGGTATAAACTGTTTCGTTTGATTTGAAAGCACCACGCAACCATTTTTAGGAAATTATTATCTCAACCTAAAGAAGTTGATATTTTTCGACCACTGTAACAAACGATATTATTTTTTTTAGATGGAATACGTCGGTTACACCGAAATAAGTAAGTATTTTAGTAAATTATAAGACAAGTAATTATCTCATCACGTAAAAATCATAATTATAGTATTACAGCCACTGTTAAACATTTCTCGCTTTACCCAGAAAGTTTTAAAAGATCTCCACTAAAAGACTGAGCACTTATTTTTTACGACCATCTAATTAAAATCTCAGACTCGTAACTATTTTAAAACTCAACCCAGACATTCAATAAAACTGAGAAAATTAAACAACTATATTACTTTCTTTGTGAAAAGAACTATACAGCACTTTTGAAGCCGATGGAGTTGCCAGCGGAAAAAAATCATATGCTGGAAAAGTTCGTCAGGCAACATTGTGGGAAAAATTGCGGAATCATTCTGAGCTACGATGGAGTTGCAGGAGTTTATAAGTGTGCTTGTCTTTCTGCTTTGAAAAAAAAAAAAAAAATGAAGTGAGTCGACTGATGAAAAGTATCGGTTGCATTAATGGATATCGGTATCTCGATGTGTTTAGAATTGATGTGAGTATTAATTAAAGAATGTATTAAGTAAAATACATTAATTTAAGGAATAAGCATACTCCTTTTCTATAATAGATTAACTTGTCTGCAACGTATTTGAAGGAGAACTGTTAAATAGCGGACACAAAGTATGCTCGTTTTTTCACTTTTTTTTTAAAGAGGCTAGGATACATAGTGTGTCACTACTGTATATAGTTGTCTTTGCGCTAAAAATAAAATTGTAAAAAAAAAAGTGTCTTAAATTCTCGCATCTCAGAGTAATAAAGTTTTACGTTCCTAAAAATTCGGTCCTGTGGATTAACAAAATAATAAAAAATAAAAAGCGTATATACAAAGAAGTCCGTACATTAGATAAACTGGTCTGATAAGTAAGTCATAACGTTGAGGATCCGAGTACAACGAGAACACAGTGATACGTCTTAGACGATGTATTACTGCGATAGACTCTAATGTACTGCTGTGGTCGGTGAAGCTATCACCAAAGATGAAATATGACAGTGAAGTTGTTTGGGATAATATTGAAAATCGTTGTTGGTTTATAAAAAGCACACTTTAAAGACCTTTTGGTGAAAATGAGATATTAGAGAGAACATAATAATAATAAAAAATACTAGTTAGTGAATATACAGTTTTGGGTATGTTTTTTTTATTGTGACATTCAAATGATTTTTCCAGTAACTAAAAACCTTGCAAATTGTGACAAAAAAAAAGTAATTTAAAAATCTAAAACTTGAGACTAGATGCATTCCACCAGTTTCTACGATAAATCTTTTACGGTTTAAGCAGTACGGTTGTGGAATACCTTGCCCGTGTCGTTAAGGCGTGCTCAATCTATGTCTATTTTTAAAATTATAGTAAAAAACCACTATCTCTCTCCTTAAACAATTTTTTTATTTTCTTTGATCTTTGCACCTGTTTTGATTCTTAGCGCTAGTTTTATGATTCATTATTATTGATGATTTTAATATATTTTATGTACTTATGTATGTATTTATTGTATATATTTGAATGGTACACCACAGACTACCTGCATTATTGTCTCTCATTTCTTCCCTAATCCATCCAAAGGTTGTCTTTAAAAGATCGCTTTTAGCGATAAGACCGCCCATTGTGTCACCCTATGTAAAATTTCTACATTTATATCTGTAATTTTTATGGTGTATATAATAAAGAGTATTCTATCTTTCTATCTATACAGGGTGACATTGAAAACATGCGACAAATCGAAATGGGACATTGTACTCATCATTATGAACAACTTTTACTAAGGGACCAAAGCTACAATCCCAAAAAAAAAAACTGCTGTCCCCTACATTTATGTTCGCAATACCTCATCAAAATGTAGGAAAAGCAGATTTTTTTTTTTTGGGATTACAGCTTAAGTCCCTTAGTAAAAGTTGTTAATAATGATGTATACAATGTCCCATTTCAGTTTGTCGCAAGTTTTCAATTTCAACCTGTATATCTAAAACCCGACTGCGTAAAAAGTGTACTTTAAAAAGATTGAAACAAGATGACCTATATCTATATAAACAATCTCAAGCAGTTGGAGGCAATAGGTCTTTATTGTTAAATTTGAGAAGATGCCTCCGACTTTTTCCCGGATATTCAAATACCTATTCAATAATACTCCACTTGACATAATTCGTCGCCTTTTATTTTGTTCTTTTTCACAATATGGCGTCTGGTTGTCGCCATATTGAATTTTGATTACTATCATGACTTTTGTGACGCTCACAAGAATAAGACAAATTGATAGACGTAAGAATCATCAAAATCGACGCACTCTTTAGAGAGTCACAAAGGAACACACATACATAGTTACATAAGCTAATAAACACATTACCCTACTTTGGTAGCGCAGTCTGGTAAAAAGTCGACAGTGCTTCTATTTTTATGGTTTTCCTTTATTTTACGTGATAAATAATTAAGTACAAGCTTTGCTATTTCTAGAAAATAAAGGTGGTTAGGATCACAATTGATAAACTTTAATAAGATTCTGCTAAGATAATGTTAGCGCATTAGTTAAAATTCAGAGCACGCTTTGATCAAGCAAACAATCAATTATTTCTAAAGTAAGCAGCTGGGTATCTGAATACAATCATTAGCGATGTTTGATTACTTTCAGTTACTGAAGATACGAATAGTAAGAAGCTAGTTAGATTGAAATTCTAGAATATTCAGTAATATTCACTGAACCAAATTATAATATTCATTTAGCTTTGCCATAGTCTTGAAAGGTAAATGTTACGTCAACTAAGTGTAAGATAATTTGGAGGTATCACAAAATAAAGAACACAAAACTAGATACTTGATGTAAATAAATATTTTTTTTATACACACATACATAAACTCACGCCTTCTTCCAATGGGGATAGGCAGAAACTATAGAACGCCACCTGCTACGCTCCTTACAAACTCCTTTTGGTTCGCTTACGTTCATATATCTGTTCATACACGTGCGGCGGTTGCGATTGCAGTTGCCGATGTTATTTTTATGTTACCTTAAAAATAGGGTCACTACTTTAAAATATAAATTTACAATTTTTATCTTTCATATTCAACTAAACAAAGAAACACGTTTAATGGAAACCAGATTCAAGAATAGTTAAGGCTGTCATCCATTAGAATAGAACCATAAATATGAGATAAAACATTGTCGTTAAAGATTATTTTCTCTGTATTAAATTATTTTCTCATTGCTTCTGTAGAGTGGACAAAAGCCTACAGTCCACGCGTAGCGGACTGCTACGAATACGTAGATGGCGTAGCAACAGTGGCTACGTCGTAGCAACATCGTATTCATATCCATATTATCTTTATTTGTTATTCGTAGTAACTGAATTCCCTTCGTCCGTTTATTACAAAAGTAATAAATGCCACCTCAAAACAATATCTCAATATCACTTCTGCCTAACCCTTTAGGGCATAAAGGCGTGATGTTAGGTTATGTAATAAAATGTTTTAGTTTAAAGTGACTGTTCGCTTGTGAAGATAAGTAAATATTGTTTACTTTTTAAATTATCTAAGTTTCAATACTAACTTTCAATGTCTGCCTGTATCAAGAATATTGATTTATTTGCTAAGAATGTAGGTATTTACAATAAGGTGGTTACAATAATATTGAAGAATCGTTGTACATTCTACCATTTTGGCATGCAAACATTGATGCAGTTCATCAGTTCATTCAGTGCATGCAAAATTTATCAGCTAGAAAGTCCGATACGGAGTAGTAACATTTATTTAATAGAAATACAGTTAGTTTCTTCTTGAAAGTTGTTACTGGTTCCTCTTTTATGGAATTAGGAATGTGGTTCCAAGGCTTCTTAGAAACTATCCGTTATCATACTATCAACTTACAGTTCGTTTGCCCACACCTAGTCTGGTGCCAGTGATATAAATCGTCTGCGGGTCTAGATTAAAAGGGTGTAACAAAGTATCGTTTTTTGGTGATGAAGGTTTCTTAGCCGAGATAAGCGACCTCTATGTCGCTTATCTCGGCTACGAAACCTTCATATAAGCAAGTTGGTTAACTCTAGGATTTTTTTTTGTAAAAAATCCTTGTTCTTTTACATCTTTTTTGTAGAGTGAAGTTTCATGAATTTGTTTAAACATAATAGTAACCATCTCTGATCTACTTTAAGTTTTAAAAACATTTCCTAACATGGAATCTGTGGTGTCTACTTATTAAGGAGCCACTTAATTTCTTCTATGACATCACAACCCTCACGCAAGTATCAAATTTCCTCCACCTTGCTAAGGTTGCAATTAGCTTCTCCGTCGTCATCTTTGGTCGAGGCTACGTAGGAACCTTTACACTCGAAAACTTTCAACACAAATTCCATTAACGGAATTAAAATTAAAATACCCTCGTTAATATGTAAGGAAAGATTAATGAACTAACTAATAGCACTGCTTCGCTCGGGTTTAGCAAAAAGTCTAATTAGGTACCATCCCGCCAGTAGCATGGTCGACAATGTCGCCTTGATTCAATACTGAATAGTTCATTTTACATCCTTTGTTTAAACGTAATATTCATTATTCGGGACAAAATGTTTGTGTAAAATGACTTTATTGCTATTACCGTGAATATTCTGGGAAAGAGAAAATTAAAGCGCAGTGGGCAAAGCGTGTTTGACATTATAATTTAACAGAAATCTTCTACCCTTTTTTTGTGTTTGGGAAATTATCAAATAACTTCTCCCGCTCTGGGCGGAGCGGGAGGGTGTATCAGACTCTTACTGACTAAAACCCACCCGTGTTCCTTCCGTTGCCTGTTTTGCCAGGGGCCTCGGTATCCCTTTCGGACTTTCCCACGCGGGGTCGTGGGAAAGTCCGAAAGGATCCAAAGGTCCAGGAATCGGCTCTAGTCGACCCCTACACTTGTGCTGACGACATATCTTTGAGGCGCGCGTGGAACACAACGTGCCGTCAACCCGGGCCTGGTCCTTACCGGACGGTGAGCTACCCATTGCTCACCATCCGAAAGCCCGCGCCTACGGTGGCCGAAATCCACCCGTTATTCCCGACGCCCAGGGCGTTTCCTGCGGCGGCTAGGGGCGAGAGGGCGCGAAATTTGCCTTTCCCTTAACCGTCCCGCCTCCTCCTTCGCGAGAAGAAGGTGGCGGCTGCAATCCTGTACCCTGTAGTACTCAATTAGGAACTGATAATAATAAAACAATAATTGTTATTATAACAACGTATTTAATGGTAAAGTAAGTCAAGCGCAGCAGCAGATGCACAATTCTTAGTAAATTGTTCTTATGTAACAAATAATTTTTAGGTATCGAAAAACCTTTTCTATAAAATTTAAGCTCTTGTAAATTGTTACGAAAAGTATGTTTTTTTTGGTTGCTAATTATGACAGTTAACGTAAAATTGGCAATGAAAATAACTGTAATTACGTATATAAAATCAGAGATTCGTTGTATATTCAGAAACATAGTAACCACAGGTTACCTTTCAAATTAAAATACGGGATCCTGCCGTTTTGCCGAAAAGATTTTTTCAAAATTTCACTACCCAAAAAGCAACCTTTTTTTATACCAATGCAATGATTGTACGCACATTTTCATTTGGTCAAATTTTTACTTGGCAGAATATTATCAAGGATGATGTCATTTAGGCATTTGGTCATTAATCAAATGATTTATTACAGCAAACAATCTTTAGAGAATGTGTTGTGTGAATGAGATGTGCTTGAATTTGTCTGAAACAAGTCAAATTTATGGTTACTTATGGAACTAGTTAGAGTAGGTAAATTATTTTAAATAATGGTTAGGTTAGGTTCGGTTAAAACTGAGACCTCCTACGCACGAGCCGAGCGAGCGAAGCGAGCGGTGCCGCGGTAGCGGCCGGCGAGTGCCAGAAACGAATAGATTATGTAGAAATAAATATGGAAAAAACGACATTATTTTTAGCAGGCTATCGAGAACCGAACTAGTAAGACGAGGTAGAAATTTTATTTTCCGTAAAATGAATAAATGTAATAATAAATGAATTCCAACTGAAATATTTGACTACATAAAAATGTTAAAAGTACTAGTTGGTAAACAAGTTATTATTTAAACGTTCACTTGCCAAACATTAGGTTTGCGTTACAATTATTTGTGAAAAGATTATTTGCAAAGTAATAATTTGCCAAATGAAATTATTCGGAAAATTGTTTGGGAAGTGATGAATTGGCAATTTCTTTTCGATGAAACAAGAGAGACCCTTAAAATACAACAGGAAATCTTATATGATAGTAAATAGCTCCAACAAAGCCCGTCAGATGACCTCTTCAAAATTTTCTAGCTTTAAAAAAAGTTAGTCGCATTACGTTGAAAATACGCTGGCAACATGTTCCATTGGCGCGACAATGGGCCGGAACAAAGAACGCTTTGTTGCTGCCTCCATTGTCGCATCATTCGCTGTGTTACGTCGTGTTTATTCCGATAATTTCTACACCATGGAGGAGTGGACTGCGCAAATCGAGGATTGAAAATGAAAAGTTTGTTTGGAATGGCTATCAACATTTATTTGTAATTAGGTACCTACATGTTGTAATTTTTTTTTTAGATTGACAACCTTTTAGCAATAATCTAGAATAAATGACCCAGCTTACTTTAAGACTAATAAAATACCTAACTAGAAAAATAGAAACTGCACTAGTATTGTTCATTTATATTTTATTTTTTTTGATATTGGTGCGTATTTAAGAAACTTAAGTGCTCATACCAAATATACTTAGTCGTCCCTCTAGAACGTTCGTCAATACTACGTTTATTTTATAAAGATGATATTAAACCCCGACAGAAATAAAATAAAACTCTTTTGAAAGATTTTACTCAGATTTTTATACTATATTTTTCAGAACTTGAACAAGGATTTAGTAACAGTAAGTAGATAAGCGTACGGTCCACATGATGAAAAGTGGTTATCGCCACTTATAAGCACTTGTAAGACGAAGGCTATTTGCCGATGCGTAATCCAAAGTCCAGTTAAATAAAAGTAACGATCAGAATACACCTTATAGCATTTTATTTTGTTTACAAGTTCAAATGAGATATTAAATTATACAAACTTAATTACAAAACATCATTAAGATAAACTAATGCAACTTAATCTTAGGCTAGACCCAAATATGTATAGTCCTAACTAAAAGTAACTAATACTAGCTTTATTACTCCCATGTCACCTTCACAAGAATTAGATGGAGTTTAAATAAATAGTTAATTAGGTAAAAGATCAGATAGCTGGGGATTATTTGAATGGAGTTAATACCGAAAGGCCGATTCAAATTATTCGCAAAAGGATCCACTATCTAGATCTCTGTTTGAAATAGTTTTGGACAAAATTGATGATAATTTGTTTTGGAGATAATTGTGCGAAAGTTGGGAATAGTTTTTAGTGTGGTGACTTATTGTAGATAGAATATTGTAAAGTCCATTATTAACATAAATCTCACACTAATATCATTGGTGTCATTGAAGATATTTAAACAGTCAATGATGAAAAGGTTTTATTCTTTAGTTTTCTTTGATATATAGTCCAGAACAAACTCTTAGGACATGCTATTCGTATCTTTATTTCGCTTCGGTAATACTTTTCTGTGCCTAAGGTGTTAGGAGTAGGAAATGCAGTATTTCAAGGGAGACTGTAGTCTCCCCTAAAAATCGGAGAAAAGATATTACACTAGATACACTTACATTCTCTTAGCAGTGTAGTATACGATCTGGATCGTATACTAAACAGCAAAAAGAATTTACAGAGAAAGTTGCAAACAGAACAAAAAGCCAGTTGCTACTTAGAATTTCAATCATTTCAAGCCTTCGGCCTGACTACCTGCCCGTCTAAACAAATAAGTCTCACTACACACATACAAACACTTTTGTACCTCCGCGTTTGTTTTCTTCCTGTGCCCGGCTAATCTTATCGATTCTCAGCGAGAAGAGAATGGGAGCCGATCCGATTATACGAATATATTAGATGGATAAACATTATCGGAATAGATGGTTATATCGATGGCTTAGAAGCCAAATGTTATAAGTGCAGTTTTGGGAATTTTTCAGGAGTGCCTTTTAAAGAACGTAGAAAGTTTAACACGCTATCACACAAAAATGTGCGGTCCTAGTGTGTTTATTATTGAACCGTTGTGTAGACTACTTATCTGTATTATCATGAGTAGAAAATTAATATTACTTTCTATTATGTCATCTGAACAATATTCAAAATCATGACCCAGGTCCTCACCTTCCACCTGAAGCAGGTCCTCACCGGACACGGCAACTTCGGGAGGTTCCTGTGTCAGATAAGGCGAGAGGAAACGCCCGGGTGTCATCACTGTGTGGATCGCCCAGAGGACACGGTGGAGCATACGGTGGAGGTTTGCCCGGCTTGGGCTGAGCACCGCCGAGTCTTCGTGGAGGCGATTGGAGGTGGAGATCTCTCGCGTCTGGCCCTGGTCCAGGCCATGGTATGGAGCGAGCGGGCAGCCATTACCTCCTTCTGCGAAGCTGTAAAAAGTTTCGCTCCCTCTCGCCCCTAGCCGCCGCAGGAGACGCCCTGGGTGTCGGGAATCCCGGGCGGATTTCCGGCCAACGTAGGCGCGCTCTTGCGGACGGTGAGCAATGGTTAGCTCGCTGTTCGATAAAGACCAGGCCCGAGTCGACGGCAAGTTGTGTCCCAAGCGCGCCTCAAAGAGATCTCGTCAGCACAAGTTTAGGGGTCCACTAGGGCTGATGCCTGCCGGGGTCGCGGGAAAGTCCAAAAGGATTAACGAGGCCCCTGGCAACATAGGCAATGGAAGGAACATGGGTGGGTTTTAGTCAGTAAGAGTCTGACATAACCTCCCGCTCCGCCCAGAGCGGGAGAAGTTATTTGATAATATTCCACCAAAAAAAAGTGTTCACTGAACGTTATTGTGTATTGCAAATAAGTTCGATTTAAACGTTAATTTATTATGAGGTATTTAGGGCAAAAAGTGATTGGTTAATGTTTGCCACCAAGTTGAGTATTATGACCGGAGATAAGTGGTAGAATGTTGTTTAGGGAAAAGTTACAGATTATGCATGCACATGCACAAGGGGTGGGTAACTATCTAGACCCGAGACCACTAGCATCGTGCTTAAAAGATTCAAGGCATGCTCAGATTATATCGTTGAACATAACATCATTCTTCTACTTCTATACTTGTAACATAGCATTCTTCTTCTACTTTTTTACTAGTTGTCCGACGAATAATGTAGCCACACAGACTGAACAGCTCTGTTGTTTGTCGCATTTAAAACCTGCACGGTGCGGATAGTCGTGCAAGACTGGCGGAAAAGAAGGTGAGACGTACCCTATGAGGGGTTTCGCAGGGTTCCACAATCATAGGACCGCATGCTGAGAGTCATATTTGCGTAATGGTTGTGGAGATAAAACACATATAAGTGGAACTTATTCCACCAACATTGGTGAACTATAATCATCCTACAAAATAACTGTAAACTCAAAAAACAGCATTAATTCTGTAGTTTCACACTGCATTCGTTATAACTACAGTGTTATAGAATACTATTATTATTAGGCAAAGTACAAAAGTGTATTAATATTCAGTCAAACACCCGCCAACGTGTATTCTAGGGCAAAGTTTTATTAGAGAGTGGTTGTGTTAGAATCGCTTAGTGTGTTTGACCACCGACACTTGTTATGAATAAAATCACTTAATTCTATTGAAAATAAAAATATTGGCAAATACCAAAAATAATAAAAGAGTTAAGATTTTTTGGACATTGCAATAATAAAAAAGAACTGGTATTAACGCTTTTTATCATATTTGGAAGCAAGAAAATCGATAATTAATGGACTTTAGGTCTTATGTCTAGACCTTGATGTTACTTAGTATAATGCGTCAACTAAAAAAAAACGGACTAAGTGCGGGTCAGACCACAATGAAAGGTTCCGTAGTTGGGATAAATTTATGTCAAAAACAAACATTGTAGTTGAAAAACATGTTCTCCCAAACATCGATATACATCACGGTCAATTCTCCACCTGTAAATATAAGTGGACTATTACTCGTTAACTTGTAATGCGTACTTATTTTTTTAATTTTTTGGTGGGGAATTATCAAATAACTTCTCATTTGCACTTTAAAGCTTTATAATACGCAAACGGATCCCTGAATCGGAAAATTCCCCATTTTACGTGTAAGGGAGATACCCTTATACAATTTTTTTTCAGGATTTTAGTTTAGTTTTAACAGCATGTATCCTTCATGCCAAATTACAGCTTTCTAGTACTAAGAGTATCTGAGCCGAGCTGGGGACAGACAGACGGACATGGTGAAACTATAAGGGTTCCTTGTTGACTACGGAACCCTAAAAGGGCAGAACGAGAGGAGGAAGGAGGATTTGGTTTCTGATGATTGAAAATGGTGCAGTATGATCAGGTAATACATTTGGCCGAAGAAAAAAAAACGATATCTACACTTATAACATCTGTCTTCTAGACCATCGATATACGTGGCATTAGCATTTGTGGATTTGTTGCTTCACTTGCTTTCGATTATTCTGTGTGCGTGTTACATTCGTATTGAGTTGGTTGTTTTCTTTTAATGGGGTTTTGAAATTGTGTGTGATCTCCTTTTTCATTGTTATCGGCACAAATTGTATTATTACGTATAGTAAAAATATTAACTAAAAAAATAAGTTTACGTGGCAATAGCCATATTATCGTCGGGAATCTCGGGCGGATTTCCAGCCACCGTAGGCGCGGGCTTGCGGACGATGAGCAATGGGTAGCTCACCGTCCGGTAAGGACCAGGCCCGGGTCGACGGCGAGTCGTATTCCACGCGCGCCTCAAAGAGATGTCAGCACAAATGTAGGGGTCCACTAGGGCCGATGCCTGCCGGGGTCGCGGGAAGGTACTTATGGGTCACCGAGTCCCCTGGTAACACAGGCAACAGGAAGGAATACGGGTGGGTTTTAGTCAGTAAGAGTCTGACACACCCTCCCGCTCCGCCCAGAGCGGGAGAAGTTATTTGATGATTTCCCACCCTCAAAAAAAAAAGCCATATTAGCCGCATAATCGATTCCGATTAGGATAGACATGTTCTTTAGTGGAGACTGCAAATCGGCAAACGTAAGGTCCGACGCCCTCAGTATAATAATCTTCACAAGATGGCTGAAACAGCTGCATAAGAGTTGCCGAGAAACGAGATGAATGGCGTGTGATTGAAGAGATCTATGTCCAGCAGTGGACTGCTGTAGGCTGATGATAACGATGATGAAAACCATTGGCCGGTTAGCATGTTGATAGAGAGCTGACTACAGTTCACCGAATATTCATTTATGAATCCGCAAAGACTATAAAGAACAAACTTTGAAAAAAAATTGTATAAGGGTATCTCCCTTACACGTGAAATGGGGAATTTTCCGATTCAGGGATCCGTTTGCGTATTATAAAGCTTTAAAGTGCAAATTTTTGTTAAAGTCAAGTGTGCCACCGCCCTGCCAGCTACTATCACAGCTAAGTAGGCTTTACAATGGGCAGCCGTCACATCCTTCTGCGAAGCAGTAATTCTTGTGAAGGCGGAGGCTGGACGGTTGAGGAAAAGGCAAATTTCGCGCCCTATCGCCCCTAGCCGCCGCAGGAGACGCCTTGGGCGTCGGGAATCCCGGGCGGATTTCCGGTCACCGTAGGCGCGGGCTTGCGGACGGCGAGCAATGGGTAGCTCACCATCCGGTAAGGACCAGGCCCGGGTCGACGGTGCGTTGTATTCCACGCGCGCCTCAAAGAGATGTCGTAATCACAAGTGTAGGGGTCCACTAGGGCCAATGCCTGCCGGGGTCGCGGGAAGGTACTAAAGGGGTACCGAGGCCCCTGGCAACATAGGCAACGGAAGGAATACGGGTGGGTTTTAGGCAGTAAGAGTCTCACACACCTTCCCGCTCTGCCCAGAGCGGGAGAAGTTATTTGATCATTTCCCACCCAAAAAAAAGAAAGTAAAAACATTATAATTGTATTTACAATTTCAACTATATTCTAAAACAAATGTAACAGATACCACTCATTATAATAATATTATCAATGTAATAGAACATTCTCAGGATCCTGTTGGAAGAAGCTCTTATTACTGTCCATAGACGAAATTATATTATAGATATTAAATAACGTCTTATTCAAAAATGTCCAACCGCACGATGAATGATATTTAATTTTACACAAGATTTAACGTCAGGTATTTTAGGGAAGAACGAACAGGAAAATATTTTTTAAATACCTTTGCGTTGTGTTAAGATTTTTGTGGAAAGATGGTTCAGATAAAAAAAACTCACGTATTGTAATTTATTTTTGTGACCTCAAGACATTTGTCTCACCTTCTCAGTGCTATATTTAGATGTTTCGATTGGGTAAGTGGGTGACCGATTGGTTTAGAAACTGCTTAACGAGTTTTGAGTCGGGGGCTTGTAAGAAGTGATTCTGAACAAACCCACGCGTAGCTTGACCTCCAAAGTGGGACTATTCTTTACCTTAACGATTAAATGAGATTTACCTTAGTTAATTGTTACAAAAGAAACTAATTTATTTTATGAAAAGCTCCACAACGAATACTAGATGACAAAGTTTGTAAAGATGATGGAAGAAGCCGATTTATAATAATTGTGAATGATTCATAATATATATACGGTACAGTAACCAACGCGCACTAGGCCAGCGTGGTAGATTACTACCAACTCCCTCACGATGTGAGGAGGCCTGTGTCCCAGCAGTGGGAATATTAAAGGCTGATTATACAGTAATCATAGCAATTCCAATATCCAGGCTTATCAGACATAATCATAACCGAGAGACAGTCGTAATACCCTTGTGGATCTACCGTAATCTCTTATTTTGTGGTTTTCTCACGCAACGATGTTAATATTATACTTCCAATATTTAGCTACCTAGTAACAGATACTTTTGGCATTTAGCCAGAAAGTTGATTCCAATATTTAGTTCAGTGGGCCTACACCAACAGAATGAAATTATGGACTATAATATAAAATACGTTTGTTTAACCGTTTAGTCTTTAGTTTTTTTATTTGTGATCATCCTTACGTTTTATATGACCTGAATGTAACAAAACTGTAGGCATATATTACGTATAATTTACTTTCAGTTTGCGTGTATGACAAGATGTATGAAGATCGATTAAACAAAAAGAGTAGGTTTGTGTTTCTTCAAATTATATACCTACGTAGCCTTTTAAGTATTTTTCAAGACTGTCTGTAGGTACTGTCTGATAGGATATTCATTAAATGATAATGATAAATGATACCTACATTATTTTATTTCTGTAAGTAGGTTTCTACAAACACGTCACACGTCAAGCATACTCTGAGAAGAAAGGCCGAAACAAACTCAAAGGTAATCTCTTAAAAAGTCCAGTTATAATCTTGGTCAGATCACGTGAAGAACATGTAGATCGGTATCTGAAATGGTCTTTTGATGAAAGAGCCACACAGATTGAGTGGACCTGTCCAGTCAGTGCACGCATTTGTCAGTAGTCGTGCAGCTCAACTCAGAACTTAAGGAGCTCAACGATTTAATCAACAATGTCAAATTACCTTTCTTGGGTATTTACCCAACAAAGGACATTTGGGTATGCCGCAAAAATTACTCAAACTGCCAGACCAAGTTAAAAAGTAACTGAGAAAAAATAATAAACATAAACAATAACCTACATATTCTTCACATCTATTATTGTTAAAATAATATAATAATTCACAGAGTAAATATTCATGTCATTGCATATAACTATAACATTTATTAATGCCAATGTGTATAATTATAACAATCCGGACATAATCTTGGTCAGATCATTTGAGAACCATGTAGGTTGGTGTCTGAAATGGTCTTTTGAGGAAAAACCACACAGATTTGAGTATACCTACCCAGTCAGTGGACGTATTTGTCAGTTATTGTGCAGCTCAACTCAAAACTTAAGGATCTCAAAGATTTGACGATCAATATTTGGTATTGATCGTCAAATCTTTAAGATCCAAGGACATTTGGGTAGGCCGCATAAAGTACTCAAAATGTCAGATCATCATTAAAACTAATTAAGAGAAAAAAAAAAACATAACCCACGTAGTCCTCGCATTTACAATAATTAAAATAATATAATAATTTACAAAGTAAATATTCATGTCATTGCTTATGAAAAATGGTATAAAGAAAAAGAAAATATAAATTGCTAACAAATATAAAGGTAAATAACAACATTCACTGTAAATTCATTGGAGCAGCTCATTCCCAAGCCTTTATGTCCTCAATATAGTCTTTAACAGTATAAAAGGCTGTCTGGCACAGTTTCTGCTTTATAAAACATTTGAATTATTAGGGCTTAAATACTACGTCTAGTCGATTGATAATGCCAAAATTTTTCTATTAGCAAATGCCTTCCAGTTTTATATTAATCGCTGCGGTCGTCTTCTTCCTAGCGTATCGATCGCAAATAAGGTTAATTATTTTATAAATAAAGAATAATATTAAAAAAGGAAAATTTTAATATTATGTTTAGCCCAAAATTCTGCCACTGGCGCAGTCATGAGATCTTCAAGTGCGCCGGTGACAGGGCATTCAGCGCAATATGGAAGGTGGGCTTTAGATGGCCATTGTCATACGTACACTCGAGGTCCGAATTGTTCATAAACCCCCATCTATGGAGATTCTCTTTGCTACGGTCGACTCCTGTCGATTGACTAATTCTATCACAACGATGGCAAATATAAGATCACTGCGGTAGTAATTCATTTCGATAAATGAAACGTGTTTCTAATTTTTTTACATCAGTGCGTGTAAAGTAATTTATTATAGCGCAGTGCAAGACCAAACGCTATAAAAACTACTCATACCTTCCATTTTCTTACTACTTTTTGCTTCAAATAAAAAGGATAAAACTCCGTATTACCGCGGACAGGTTGAACTGTATAAATAAACATCAAGTCGTGGAGACTTTGCTGGCCGCTATAAATTCTTGTTTCTCTCATGAATGTCCAGTTTCATATTTTTGCTGCAGCTTACTCAGCGCAGTTGCTTTTATTTTGTATAAATCTGTGAGTTAGTGTCGCAGTCATATTTTAATTTAGTGTGATGTTGATTTATTCAAGCGGTGGTTCTTTGTTTTGGTTTGACAATGCCATGACATGCTTGCCTATAAATAGTACTACTACTATTTAAAATAGTTCAATAAATGGGATAGAAAATGCAATAAATACGCAATAATAATTCAATCAATAACAATTTCCATTAAACAAGCTCAGAACGTTGTAGCTCCCGAAGTCCTGACCTTGCTAGGTATGCACTTATCCATTCATGCATAACGTTCAAAATTAATCTTGCCAATAGTATGCTCTTGACCAGCGGCAAGAGCATACTATTGGCAAGATTAATTTTGTCTCTTATAACCTATAGTACCTACTGATATGGCTTCAAATTCATCATCAATAGTTCGCCTTTATTCGGTGATAATATAACTACCATCTCTTTAGACCGGTTAGTGTCGCAGTTTGTCACTGTCTCCCAACAATACGCAGCTTAATTGAACGAGGTACCAACTTACCTCACAAAGTAAGGTCAAAAAATAAATCATTTCGCAAAATAGGCTATAAATCCCAAACGTGACGCGAAGAAAATTTTATTTAACCGTAATATTAAGGGAATATCCGTCGAGTTCCAGCGGTCGCTATATTGGAATGTTATCATTTGACGCTGCTGGCTATATTAAAGTTTTTAAATTGTAGTCATAAAAATATCGTCGGGTATATAAATTGGTTTATTTTCAGCAATTTCTGAGTTTTAAAAGGCCTGCATCAGCGAATGGGTATCGCAAAGCTATATGATACTGATTTATGGGGATAATCCCCTTGGTCTCAGCTAAAAATAGCCGCCATAATATTTATTTCTGTACCTAGGGTGTTTAAAGAGATTAAGGGATAGGAGGTCCTCCCTTAAAGCGTTGCACATTTTTACAGTTCAAAATTATTTATTGCGTGACTCAATATTTTATACACAATGCAATCAAGGCGTTTTAGTCTGTCTGTCTGTCCGCGGCTTAGCTCAGAGTCTTAGTACTGGAAAGCTGTAATTTGGCATAGGTATACATATTTATCACACCGACAAATTCGTAAAATAAAACGTTAAAAAAAAATATTTGGTAGGGCAGGTAGCTCCTTTGCACGTAAAGTGGGGATGATATATTATTTTTTAATAATTGGCTTCAAATTATTTAATCTGGTATTTTTCATAAAAATCTCATCATCATCATAATCAGCCTATCTATAATGTTCCCACTGCTGGGACACAGGCCTCCTCTCTGTGAGAGGGAGTGGGCCGTAATCCACCACGCGGGCCGAGTGCGTGTTGGTAGATGTCACATGTCTTCGAATTTTTGGTTCTAGGACATGCCGGTTTCCTCACGATGTTTTCCTTCACCGTTTTGAGAGTAGTGGTGATGAAATAATTTACACAAAGTAAAGCGCCTGTCCGGGTTCGAACCTACGACCTACAACTCGTAAGTCGCGGCCGTTACCACTGGGCCACCACTGCTCTTAACATAAAAATCTAACTAACTAAAGCTGACGATCTGTCACGTCACTGTCTGACACTTTTTCACAGCTCATATTTATTTAAATTTACATATTTTACGTGGCCTTAGATGTCCAAATTTGATCGTTTTCTTGTTAATCAAGGCTTAACTGCTGTGCCAAAGTGTAGGCAGCTCCCAATTTCGAACAAATAATAAAATATATTTTTGTTTCAGACGTTGCGGTCCTCCTTGGCAACGTTATGGCGTGTCGTCCTGACGTCCGACGTCAACGCTTCTGAAAGACTTTAAAATAGTTATATTTTAGTGATAATTTCTATTTTGTGTTTAGTTGAGTGTTTTTCTCTATTCAAGTGTTGTTTTCTGGTAAGTGGATGCATACCGCAACCCAATCCGGTGATGGCACGTTAAATCAAAATTACATTTGTTTACATTGCGATAGATCTTTTCAATCAAAAAGGGGTCTTAACATTCATATTTCAAAAAAACATCGTCTTTGTATTAGCCAGAACGGCCCTGCTCTAAATTTAGACCCAGTTTCTTTACCTGTTTCCGACAGTCCAAATTCTACCCCATTCCATTTGTACCTTAGTTACCTAAAAAATAATGTGCCTGTTATCAAACGAGTCCCGCGCGGCGCCAGGATCTCCGTCGCAAACCACCTTTCAGGCTTGATTAAAAAATGTGTGGAGAGCAACCAAATTGTAGACTGGCATAATCTATTCCTTTTTTCGTATACCACTTTGCATGTCAAAAAAGATGAGGCTACTATTTCTCTAACCCAAAAAATCAAAAATAACTGTTTAACAAAAACATCTTCACCTTTTGATTCTCCCAAGAGGGGAACATTATCTAGAATTAAATTAATTAAAGGCAAAATTGCCGACGGGGATCTCAAAGGCGCCGCACGTCTTCTTTTTACTAACGACGTGTTGTCGCCTGATACTCCTGATACCCTTTCGGCTTTGCATTCGAAACATCCCCCGGCTCCCGTGATCCCGTATTTTTTCGACTCTCCTACAGCAGACCAGGCCTGCCTCGAAATCGAAGGCAAAGACGTTATTGACGCAATAATTTCTTTTAAAACCGGTTCAGCGGCCGGCCTGGACGGAATCTCACCCCAACATTTAAAAGATTTAACTTCTTATTCTGTGGGTGATGCAGGTGTGCAGCTTATTTGCTCTATTACAAAATTAATAAATTTTATGTTTTCAGGCAAAATCAACGCTGATATTGCCTCACTTTTATTTGGTGCTAATTTGATCGCCCTAACTAAAAAGGACGGAGGGGTGAGACCCATTGCTGTGGGGTCAACTTTAAAACGTTTGGCATCCAAAATTGCGGTGAGACATATCAAATCTAAATTACAGTCTGTTTTCGAACCTATACAATTAGGATTTGGCACGAAAGGTGGGTGTGAGGCAGCCGTCCATGCCTTAAGAACCTACCTTTCGTATGATGATTGCGAAATTGTAGTCAAAATTGACGTCAAAAATGCTTTCAATTCAGTAAACAGGGATGCCATGCTGACAGAAGTTAAGAACAAAATTCCGGAACTCTATCAATACCTGCTTACCTGCTACGCAGAACCTTCAAAATTAATTTACCGTTCCCATGAACTTTCTTCGGAGGTCGGCTGTCAGCAGGGCGATCCCCTCGGGCCAGCAATTTTTAGCTTGGCTATAAATCCGATTATTCAAAATTTAAAATCAAAATTTAACGTTTGGTATTTGGATGACGGAACCCTGGGAGGCGATGTGGACACTGTGCTATCTGACTTATCAGATATTAAAACAAATTTCGAAAATATTGGTTTAGAATTAAATTTTAGCAAATGTGAACTCTTCATTCAAAAAACTAAAAAATTAAATTTTCTGGCACCGAATATCAAAATAGTAGACAGAAAGTCACTTTGCCTCCTGGGTTCTCCCATCTTTGAAGAATCTTTTCCTGATTATATTACTAACACTATTTCTAAATTCCAAAGTCACGCAAATTGTTTACTCGAAATCAGTCCTCATTATGCTCTTATAATTCTAAAGTTTTGCCTTTTCGTCCCTAAATTTACTTATGTGCTTCGCTGTAGCCCTTTTTGGAAACATCCAAATTTGCTTTCACCAATAGACGATTTAGTCAAAACTAGTTTAGAAACGATTTTAAATATTCAGCTCAATGAACCATCTTGGTTACAAGCATCCCTCCCTATTCGCTTTGGCGGTTTAGGAATCCGCAAAATTTCGAGTGTTGCTTCCCCAGCCTTTTTGTCGTCCACCCATAGCACGTCACGTCTCATAGGTAATGTCCTAAGGGCTTTGCCCACAAACTATGAGACTGCGGGCTTGGAGGATGCCAAGAATGCTTTTCAAATTGCTTGCCCGGGTAAAGAATTTCCAGACAACCTAAAATCTCAGAGGAGCTGGGACGATATTTATTGCGATTTAACATACAAATCGATTCTGAGCCGCAGTTCAGGTCCGGATCGCGCAAGACTTTTGGCGGTCGGAACCAGAGAGGCCGGTCATTGGCTACATGCCCATCCTTCTCCATATACCGGTACCTTCCTGGATCCGATCTCGCTTCGTCTGGCGACTGGTCTGCGGCTTGGGGTCACGGTATGCACTCCACACACATGCCCTTGTGGCACGGACGTGGACCGACTGGGTCACCACGGACTTTGTTGTCAAAAAAGTGCAGGCCGCTTTTCAAGACATGCAACGCTTAATGACATAATCCGCCGGTCTCTTGCCAGCATCAATGTGCCTGCTCTTCTTGAGCCGACTGGCATTGTCAGAGATGATGGCAAAAGACCTGATGGTGTGTCTTTGGTCCCATGGAGTTTGGGACGGATGCTTGTGTGGGACGCTACCTGTGTAGACACACTGGCACCGTCCCACCTCCAACGGACTACTTCTAAAGCGGGTGCAGCGGCAGAAAATGCCGAAAATCTGAAAGTTATTAAATATGGAGGCCTTGGCAGAGAGTACAACTTTGTGCCCTTTGGCGTCGAGACCCTCGGTCCGTGGGGTCCCAGTGCGCATAAGTTATTTGCGGAAATCGCGAAACGTCTAGTTGATGTAACTGGTGACCGAAAAGCTGGCGGCTTTCTCGCGCAACGCATCAGCATTGCAATTCAGCGAGGAAATGCCGCCAGCATCCTCGGTACAATGCCCCGAGGGCATTTTTTAAGCTTAACTTAGTTTTAATTTAATTTAGTTAATGTTAATAATCATCTTGTAATTTGGTTATGTAAATAAATATAATATGCACTAACTCAAAAACTACTGAACATCGTTAAATCACCTGGTAGCTTAATTCGTTGCATTTTAACCCTATTATAACATCCTGCAAGGAATACGTCGAGATACCAGTAAGCTTGTATATAACGAAGTTAAAAGGAAAACTATCAAAGCTACAAGATGTTTTTGGCTTTACAAGTTATCGAGTAATAGTCGACCAACTTACATTTGCAGTTGGAGAATTGACCGTCACGTATATCGACGTATGGGAGAATATATTTTTTAACTACAATTTTAAGTTTGGTTTTGGGATAAATTCATCCCATCTACGGAACCCTTGATTGTGCGTGGTCCGACACGCACTTGGCCGGTTTTTTTAACTAAAAACAACAAAAGCGTATATGTTTACATGTTATAAATTTGGCCAGCAGTGGAAAACTAAGATTGTATATCAAATCAAATCAAATCGATCAAATCAAATCAAAATATTTTTATTTCACAAACCTACATGGGCACTTATGAAACGTCAGAAGCTAGGTGCACGGTTCCAATTGGTCGTTTCCTATGGAGAAGAGCCGGCAAGAAACTCCACGGTTACTCTTTTAAAAATAATTGGCTTTTACAATGTTTTCAAATTACACAAATTAGGTATGGGAGGACAGTGTAGGCCTGTCGAGAAGTACTTAACAAAAAAAAAAGAGAAAAGTAAACGGTCTACAAAAGACCTAGTCTAATAAGCCTACAACGTTCTCACATTCACATTAAAAGTATTATTATTATTCCATGTAAAGTAATATTAATAATATTAAGTCTGAAATATAAATTGTAGGTATATAATGTCAAATAGTGAAAATATAATGTCAAAAAAGTATGTCTAAAAATAATAATAAGCATACAATCTTATTTTTGTTATCCGTAAACCTCTTAAGAGGTCAATATAGTCATCACTATGAAAAACTGTTACTATAACATCAACCCTGGCAGAAATGGAGCTCAAAAAGCCAGTTAAATAGATGTATGATGCAAAAAATACTAATCGTAATAGCAAAATGTCACCCCAAATGTTATCTATCCATTTAAAAAATCATTCAGCTTACCCAATAAGGGTGTCGACAGACTTTTATTAGCGACTCTTAGATGTATATTGGTGCTGGATACGGGTAGGCGTTAAGAAGATTAACAAGCGACCCTGCTCTATCAGGGCGGGGCGACGGGATTCATTATATGGATGGCGAAGTACTTGCTTACTTGGTGTGTTTGGTGGGTTTAGATGAAGAGGTTGGTTTATGTGGAAGATTTTATTGGTATGTTCATTTTTCTTCTTATTATTATTCATTTTCTTCTTCTACTTATCTTATTGCATTTTATTAACACACGATTTAAGTCCACTGTTTCATTTTTCTGAGAATAGCTGGCGTTTATACATATTTTTATTTTATTTAGACGACTAACACAAGGCAGATGTGAATGGAAACGTCAGGAGGTGACGCGGAGAACATATAGTGATCTTATTGGTGATGCTCTTCAGAAAGTTCAGGTGCGTAGTACTCGCAGCCGGCGTACGTGTATGACCAGATGTATAAAAGTAAACGGTGCAAAAGCAGTATGTAAGGAGCGTAGCCGGTGGCGTTCTATAGTTTTTGCCTACCCCTATTAGAAGGCGAAGGCGTGAGTTTATGTGTGTTTATTTTATTTCTAGCCTATTTAATCATTTTTCTAGGTAGAAATGTTTATTATGCCGATCACCTCTTCCCAGTAACAGGGCAACAGTAAACAACCAGGGGTTAAAAACTGCAACCCCAAGCCACCGTCCCTTAATTTCCTCAATTTCCGTCCAAAAACTCAATCCAATTTCATCTGCTTACATTTATTTTATCCGAAAAATTTCCCTTCCCTCCCGACAAGCCGAAATGAACCAATATAAACTTCGATTAATTAACTAATGTACCGCGCTGCCACAAAACGAGGCTTCATCAAGTTATCCATGTTTTGGCAACAGAACAAACTTTTTTGGCGTTGTTTCACCCGTTATGTTAGTAACAACAGGCAGGCAGGTAAATAAAAGTTGCGTAATTAGTGGGCGTAACTCCGGCCAACATTGGCACCAAGATTAGAGGTGTAATTCCATTAAATGTAAAATATGGGGGCCGTTTTTGGGCATTTTTGGGACCCCTAGTTAAGGAACTTTTGGATTGGCAGCTGTCAGTCCGTTGATTGTGGACCTTTACTATTATATTTTATGTGACAGGTATTGTAATTGACTGCTGGATAATTTGTTTTTTATTGGATTTAGTAGCGGTTTTAAAATTAACTTTCTCATTTTATTTGTCTCGATGTTTGTTGTTGTTCTAAACGGTACTTTCTGTTGCATAGAATGTGAAGCTTCACAATCAGAAGGTTATTTAGACTCAAGGTTTTTCCAATGAATGAAAATATTGAAATTCATTCCTAAGCACTTGGGCAAGAAGTTAAGAAGAATAAAAAAACTTTACACAAAAAACAGCGTAAAAAAATCCAGAAACTTAAATTCAATTTACACTCCTGTAAACAAATAAATCACAATCTTAGAAGAAAAAAAAAAATGAGTCTAAATTATAATTAACAAGTCTAGACTGACGACTGTTTACCAAAAATTAATCTTATCAGAACAATGTAAATTCGTTCTGTTAGTAATAAATCGTGTAGGTACCTTACAAACTTGTGTTTGCTGTTCGCTTGTTATTTAGGAGTTTTTCACGTTTATTGGTATCAAATCGACTTTTCAAGTTAAATTGGATTTTCCTTTTGTTTTTGTAAATGGACGGAAAACTGGCATCATTACAATTCGGAATTGTCCACTGTGAAAGTAAGCTTTCTTGATGGCTCAAATCTTATGGAGACTTCGGTGATGCCTGGTAATAAACACAGTGATGGGCAACAGTTATTACATAATGTTGCCAAACTGCAGAAAAAATAACTATTCCTTTGTCAATGAGAGACACTAAATATATAATTAATTGCCAACTCGTAATGAATAAACCTGTGAGGTAACTGTTATCTTCACTGAAGGTTTTCTAATCAAATGAAATCACATTTTACATAAGTCTTACAATTCCTGCTCAAAAAGTCTAGTATCAGTAAAAGGCCTCAAAGTTTCTACACCCAATTTTCCCATTAAACCATTTTGATTTCACGAACTACCTCGAATTCCTTCCTATTCACGCTTGTTCTGTAGCGAGGTGATAAATTAGCCTTACTGCTGCTTCCACGGCTCCCACACTGAATATGTATTAGTACTCCCAAATTAAATGGTACAGTAGCTAGACATTTAGGAATGAGATATATGAGAGTACTACAGATAAAGACAAGAAATATGTACCTACCTAGTTGTAGAAAAGCTTCAAAGGTATTGATTCGTAAATTCTACTATAAGTTATTAAAATACTGCTAGATAAAAAAAAATCACCGAAGAAATCATAAAATAAAATTCATAAAAACACATCAAAATCAAAATATTTTACATATATGGGCACTTATGAAACTTCAGAAGCTAGGTGCACGGTTCCAGTTGGTCGTTTTCTATGGAGAAGAGCCGGCAAGAAACTCCACGGTTACTCTTTTAGAAATAATTTGTTTTTACAATGTTTTAACATTAGTGTTAAGTAGAAAGTTAGTAGTTAGAAAGTAGCAAATTAAAGGGTAGGCATGAGAAGACAGTGTAGGTATATAATCAAAGTCAAATATGGAAAAGATTATGTCAAGGAAGTATGTAAAAAATATATATATACAGGGTGGAATTTTGTAATGCCATCTGGAGGGAAAGTACTCTTAATACTGCAGATAGAAAATTTTACTCAAAGAGAATTCCTTTATTTTTGAATAGAAAGCAAACTGCATTCAAAGATTTTCGAAAATTCTCTTCTCCCACACCCGGGAATCGAACCGGCTAAAATCTGAAAAAAATATACCCTGTACTTTTATTGCATCGATCGTTAGGGTCAATTATAAGGATGAAATCTCTCTCACAAACATGATAAATTAAATGAAAGTAAAACCAGGAAATCTGAAGTTATAAATTCAATGAGTCAAGTTAAAGCTCTTTAACTAACATCCATCTTTTGTAATGCAGACTCCTTTGCGACATACTCGTAGCTGCGTGTATGAGGTAATTTAAATATGGAATGTTAGATTAAAATTTGAAAATTAGATTGTCATAGTTGTTATTCACATTTGATTGTTTTTACAACTCATTTCACATTTTGTCTCACGGTGAAAATGGCTTATCAAGAACAGTTTGATTTAATGGAAGCTTATTTTTTAAATAACAAAAACGTGAATCTAGCTCTGCGGTGGTATGGAGAGAGATATCAAGACCGACAGGCACCAACTCGGTTCGTATTGAAAAGAATGGAAGAAAATTTAAAGAATACGGGTGGTTTCAAGAAGAGACGGCAAACTATTCAGCAAAACTATTTCGATTTTGAACTAAATGTTTTAACATACTTTGAATCATTTCCAAAGGCTTCAAGTAGAGATGCTGCCGATGAATTAGGAACAACCCACACTCGCGTACTTAAAGTGCTGAAAAAGTATAAGTATAAATGCTATCGTGAAGGTCGGTTGGTGCAAAAATTGCATATTGGGGATCGTGACAGACGATTACAATTTTGTGAAAACATGCTTGGAGAAATTGACCGAAGCCCTAATTTTTTGAGTAACATTGTATGGTCTGACGAAACCAACTTCAGCAATAATGGCATGTACAATCGCCGCAATAACCATTATTGGTCTCGAGTGAATCCTGTTCGTGTTTATGAAACTAACAATCAAGTAAGATTTTCTTTCAACGTTTGGTGCGGAATTATGAGAAATAATGTAGTGTTAGTCCACGTGTACGAAGGTCATTTAAACACTGTCAAGTATATTGAAATACTGGATCTCTTAAGAAACGAGTTAAATGGTTTCCCCGAGGAAGAGCGAAACCAAATAATTCTACAGCAAGATGGTGATCCAGCACATAACAGCATAATCACTACTGCCTACATTAATAACCATTTTAATACCTGGATTGGTACAAACGGCACAATCAGATGGCCTGCGAGATCGCCAGATCTCACCCCATTAGATTTTTTTTTTGTGGGGATATGTAAAAAATCAAATTTACATGAAATCTTATGCGAATGACAACGAGTTGAGAGTTTAAGTTCAGAATACGATTTATAATATTCACCACAACACTTTATTAAAGGTTACTAGAAATGAATTCGTTAAAAGAATAAATTTGTGTATCCAAGAGAATGGAGCCCATTTCGAGCAACTAATTAGTTAGTTTACCATTTTTTGTAAATAATTAAATTAATTTAAGATTTCCTGGTTTTCCTTTCATTTAATTTATGTTTGTTAGAGAGATTTCATCTTTATAATTGACCCTAACGATCGATGCAATAAAAGTACAGGGTATATTTTATTCAGATTTTAGCCGGTTCGATTCCCGGGTGTGGGAGAAGAGAATTTTCGAAAATCTTTGAATGCAGTTTGCTTTCTATTCAGAAATAAAGGAATGTTTCCTTTGAGTAAAACTTTCTATCTGCAGTATTAAGAGTACTTTCCCTCCAGGTGGCATTGGAAAATTCCACCCTGTATATATAGATCGTAATTTGGGAGCAGTTAATAGACCTTTACATAGTTATGTCATTATTGTGAGCTACTAGGGAAGTCACATGTGCAGAAGAAATTATTGCCAAACTATCTTGTCTTCAACGTAGTCTTTATTCTTATAATAAATCCTTTTTTGATAAGGACACATTTGATGTGGGTTTTGAACTTTCCATCATTAAGTTCTGTAACCAATTTTGGCAACTTGTTATAAAAGCGGATATTGTTTATAAGAAATGACTTGCTTGATTTAGTTAATCTTTTGAGTATAACAATTTCATGTTTACTACGTGTATTTATATTATGGAAAATGCTTTGTATTTTGAAAAGTCCTACGTTTTTGCGAACATATAAATACTTTCTAAGATATAAACAAAAGGCAGAGTTAGTTCATCAATTTCTTTGAATTTGTTTCTAAGGGACTCACGAGGACCAATTATATAGATCGCGCGGATTGCCCTCTTTTGTAAAATGAAAATTGAATCAACGTCAGCTGCCGATCCCCACAGCAGAACGCCATAAGACATAATATTGTGGAAATAAGCAAAGTATACTAACCTAGCTGTGGCTATATCAGTCAACTACCAAATTTTTCTTACTACATACGAGTGTGCAGCTGACCTTAATCTAACTGAAAGAGCTGTGGAAACTCATTTCAATTTCGAATCTAGACTAATTCCCAGAAATACAGTTTCAATAGAGCATTTAGTTTTTTGCCACCAAATTTTAAATTCAGACCACCTTGGGTTAAAGGTAAAGAGAACTTAAAACTTTTAGTTTTGTTCGCACTAAGTAAAAATTTATTAGCTGCGAACTATTTCGAAAGCCAGACTATCCTTGACGTGTAACTAAGACATCTCTATCTTTTCTATTTAAAAAATGAAAGTAGTGTCATCGGGGAAAATAATTATATCCGATAAGTTAGCCATCATGGAAGTAAGCTCATTAATATAAACTAGAAATAGGAAAGGGCCAAGAATTTAAACTCAAACTAAAAGCATTTATTTCAAATAAACCAATTACAGGCACTTTCGAATTGCCAAGGGGTCGGTCAGTCAGAAAGATGAAGCTAGTTGCCCTAATTGAACCTTGAGGCATGCCCATTTTAACTTGAAACTCGAGGACGTCGCCCCGTTAACGTCGCATCGACTTGACTTGAGAACCTCCTCATTTTATTCGTCGGTAAAAAAACACACGCAATGTACTATCGGCCAATCTTCCGCATGCTCACCTCTAAGGCGATAATCGTATAGCACGGCTCACGACTCGATCGCCCGATGCAAGCGTTTTGGCCAATGGGATGCATGAAGCGTATTTTAGCCGTGTTTGTATTAATGTAATTATGTATAGTGTGTGTGACAGTCACACTAGGCGCGTGCTATGCTCACTTGTTTGTAAGACATTTTTTTAATGGGCACGGCCAGCGAGAGCGCTTTATGAATTGTTATTGTTGACAAGAAGTAATTTCGTACTAATATCTTCCGTTTGGTTTAGAAAATGTATTATTGGTATTGCTATACGCGTACCCTAAAAAAACTTTATTTAGCATTTTTGTTTACCACTTTGCCAAATTACAGCTTTCTAGTAAGAGTCTGTGAGCTAAGCCGGGGACAGACAGACAGACAGACGGTCATGGCGAAACTATAAGAGTTCCTTGTTGACTACGGAACCCTAAAACGAAGCAAGTTACGTAGTTTTGTTAGAAATTGTCATTTGCTATCTCTTTCTTTTATTGCTGTTTTGATTAAAATAGTAAAATTACTTACAGTAGTATTTGAACCATTACTTGGCGCAGTTTATACAATGTTATCAGATTTTTTTATTATTGCTGTCGCAACTTTTGCAACTGCAATAAAAATAAGTTCATTATCTAAGCACCATTGTTATTCAGTGGGAACGTCAGAACATCTGGTTAAACAATAGATCGGCTTTATAGAACGGCCATAAAATACGGTCGCAAAAAATTACGAAATATTTCTTCAACACACTTGCTTGTAAAGTGACTCAGAAATTCAGCTTATTATATAGAAGTATTTTTACTTTACATTTCTTTTTTCAATATACGCAGTTTTTGTCCAAAAACAATGAATATTTTTGAGAAAAAAAAATTCGTTAGGTACATCAGATAAATCAATCATCAAAATTATCATCATTTCATAAAATTATATATTTTTCACTACATATTAACCTTAATTTGCTTATTCAAAACATTATTTTGTTTATTATATTTTTTATATAGGCTGTTTAGCGGTTTTTCCAGCGCCTTTATTTACACCTGCGGCGCGCGGGATAAACAAAACAAGCGCGGTATTTTCCAGAAATACTTGTTAACGTTTTCATTGTGTGGTTAATTATTATCAAAAATGTTGACTTCAATTAGGAAAGAAGAGCGAAGAGCAACGCGTAGATTTAACCCCCCGGAAATACTAATCTAGGCACGAAACGCTAGTGACAGCCTGTTGCCTGCAAAATCTAGAGAGAAATACCTAGCGGCGTACGAAACTAATAACAATACCAGTCTCTTTTTTTCCTCTCAAGTTGAAAACCGTCGTATGAAACGCGCACACACTCGACTCCCTTATCGCGCTCGCTCGCCCTCGGCTCGCGCGAATAATACCGGCTCGTGCAGTGAGTAACCAACATACCACACATAGGCCTCGGTATCCCTTTCGGACTTTCCCGTGACCCCCGCAGCTCACCGTCCGCAAGCCCGCGCCTACGGTGACCGAAAATCCGTTTGAGATTCCCAACGCGCAGGGCATCTCCTGTGGCGGCTAGGGGCGTGAGGGTCGTTACTTTGCCTCTCCTTCACCCGGTCCGCCTCCTCTTTCGCGCGCTGCTTTGCAGAAGGAGGCGACGGCTTCCCATGCTCTCTCGCTTTGTACTATGGCCTGGATCAGGGCCGGACCAGGGATAATCGCGTATCTAACTAAATTACTGCCACACGTCAGTGGTATCAAGACCAATGTAAGCTGGCCTCTTATTCTTTTGAAACTCCGTACTACGCTAGGCCAGCTCAAGGCAAAAACGTTACCGACGTGTGGTCGACTGTTCGTGTAGGTACGTATGATAATGGCGATCTCAAACAAATGCTGGTCGCGAGTGCGCTTGCATATGCACTACTGTACGTGAAGCATGTCTATGTTTGCATGCGTGTTCGCTCGTTCTATAGTATCGACCTTCTGCAACTAGTCTTTAACTCAATTTTGTATAGCAGACCTTAGAATATTATGTTATTCTGCGAAGAAACTTAATTAAAGTTAGCGAAGTTGTTATGTGTATCGGTGATCACGGCCTAATAACGGCGCAGTCATGTGCAACGAACAACTTTCGTATTAATCAAACAGCTAGGTTTCGGCTGTGGGTTTGCTTAAGATTAGTTTAGTATAAAGGAATCTCAATGGATGAACACATAAAATATCGCCATGTTGGTCTGACTGGATGCATACAGATACACGAAACGACCAAACTATTTAGTTTTTTTTCTGTATGGCATGTCGCAAGTCAACTCAGGTTGTTGGCTACTTAACCGGGCTATCCTGTGGTGTCATCAAAAGTAATCTTGTGATTTTCAGGTCGGAACAGTCAAACTTGTTAAGGATTTTGGTCAGGTCAGATCTGAAGTCAGAAATAACCCAGTATTCTTTTAGCTTTAAGACGTGTACGATCGACATGTCATTTTTGCATCAACATTCAAATCTTATCCATATATTCACAGTAACATAACGGAGGTGGACGAACAGGCAGAGGAAGGCCAAAGAAAAGATGGATGGATTATGTGAAAAATGATATGAGAGAAAAGGGAGCGAATGATAACGTGACGGTTGACGGGAGAATGGAAGAAGAAAATGTGTCGCACTGACCGCAAGTAACTAGAACAAGGACAGGAAGATGAATATAATGAGTACACACATATTATTTAGCACATTATAAAAAGCAATAAAAAATATCATCCCAACGTCGCTACTGACTTTTACCCGACTACAGCGAAGCCCAAAAGGAAAGTAATGTTTTTACTGTTAGTAAAGAGGACTAGCTCTGTAGGATCACTACCTCATAAATACATCAGTATTTCATTATTCATTGTCGATACGAAGCACCAGCTAGTATTGAACTAATTCTCATACATTTTCAAGCACTAAATCGGGCTGTGACTTACAAATCCGAATTCACTGGTAGGATTTGTAAATGAATGAGAAAGGATTCAATACCCTCCTTTCGGTTGTCTTCTCTTTATGACGATGATAGTGGGCTGTTTGTTTATGAAGTATTTTACAATTTGACTTTGAAGGTAGTGAAAAGGAGGGATTCCGATTGTATGAACAATCTTATTCCTTGAGTTAATAAATTTGAAACTAGGCACGAATAAATTCCTAAATCTATTTACTTATAATAAATCGTAGTGAAGTCAAAATTGTACATGGAATATAAAAAAAAAAAAAAAAAACGTTATTGCTACGAGGTCTGTGATCGATTCTAATGCCAAATAATATGTATAATGTTTTTGAATTTCTGTCTGTTGTCTTTGTGTCCAGAATCATGCGAATTCTACCGGATAGGTTTTGCTCAAATTTTGTATGATATTCCCTATAAATCTGTTGAGTTGGTAGGCTATATTCACATTATCTGTTATGGCGCTATATTTTTGTGGGGCTAAGCAGTCAATCATCGTGACAGATATAGCCTGGATTTTTGAGATGAGGCAGTACTTTAACCTTCGTAGCTACACGAAATCGGTCTTAGGAGACTTTTTTTAACTTTTTGAGACATTTTGATCAGTATACACAGATTTTGAAAAAAATGTACAGTCAGCAAGAAAATGTGCAATGATCACAATTTTTTTGGAACGAAATTCTTTAACGCAGCTTGCGGTAGGAGTAAACTGGCAGAAATATTCACGTGAAAAAGCGTTCATACTTCCGATTGCCTTCTTCTAAGATCAAAAAAAAAATCCAAGTAGCGGCTGTGAACACTTTCAAATGTTTCGTCGTGGGTGTCGTTTTATGGTTTTCGAGGATGCTAAAGCCGAAAGTGAAAAAATAACATTATATGATTTTTTGTAATTTCGGCCAGTGTTCATTGTAGCGGCCAGTCTATATAAATGTTAAGTGACTGTTAATGAAAAATCTGGTGTGTTCACAACCTACTGATATATTATTTTAGTGATAGCCGTTCCTCAAGAATAATCTGAAAGAATGCATCAGGCACTGTATCTGCATTGTGACATTAGGTAGGAATACAAGCAATGGGGAATTGCTACTGAAGACTGCGGAGTCAACCTCAGGACTAACTGCTTCTCAAACGGATAACTGTACGTCACCGTCGCTTGCTTCCGCGTCACCAGTCCTGAGTGTCTGTATATTTTGACTGTTGAGAACAAATCTAAAACGTAGTATACAGAGAAGTTTTATAAAAATAACATTACATCACACCTGTATTCTACGAGGGGTTAGGCAGAGTTACCTTGAAAAGTATTATATTACTTTAATTATTGTGAATGTGAGCACTATGTGTACATTTTTATTTATTTCTTGTTGTTTTTTTTTTCTCTTAGTTTTAATTATGTTCTGGCATTTTGAGTTCTTTATGCGGCCAAACCAATTTTCCTTTCCTTGGTATTGTTCGGCGAGTCGTTGAGCTCCTTAAGTTTTGAGTTGAGCTACACGATTACTGACAAATGCTTGCACTGACTGGACAGGCCCACTCAAATTTGTGTGGTTCTTTCCTCAAAAGACCATTTCAGACATAGATCTACATGGTCCTCACATGATCTGACCAAGATTATGTCTGGACTTTAAAAGAGACTTTGACCCTTGAGTTTGTTTCGCCATTTCTTCTCAGGGGTAGTCAGATAGGAAATGTCGACTCCATCTAGCTTATTTTTTAATATTACGTGTAAAAGTGATTCTCATAACCTATTTACAAAATAAACAATTTCATTTCATTTCATTTCAGAGGTGTACACCCACATTTCGCCAGTTATGTTTAGGTCGCATGTAATAGGAGGCAGAGTCTATAGTCATTCACCGGGCATCAATCCAGACTTCGGACTGTTACTAAGAAATTCCAGATGGAAAACCCAATAACACTTTGCCTGACCCGGGAATCGAACCCAGGACCTCATGCTCAACAGTAGCGCTTGCGACGACTAGACGAAAGGGGTAGGTTTTATAAAAATGTGGCTGATATTATAGTACATTGTGGTGTCTTACGACTTCCACGCGAACGAATTCGCGGGCAGAAGTTAGTAAATAATAAAGTTAGTCATTTGTTCTGAGGAGCTCGTGGCTATGTAGTAACAGCAGCATGGGTCGATCCGGTCAGGTTAAGCCATGCCTGATTGGGTTGGTCCGTGGACCTCGGAAAGCACGCTAAGTCGTTGGTCCCGGCTATCATTCGTGGAACTTTAACAGTCGTTACGGGTCGTCAGAAGCCCGAAAGTCAGACAACCAGTCTTACAGTCTTACCAAGGGGTATCGTACTACCCAGTTACTGGGTTGTGGAGTTCCGATAGGTCGTCACTCCATGTTAAAACCTGCAAAGAGCTGCATACTAACCGGATACAGCTGAATGGAATCTGACCCCAACATAAATGGGAGAAGGCTAGGCAGATTGAGTCATCGTCATTAGTTTTCAAAACGACCTACTCAATTGGATTTTAGATCTAATTTTTACACTAGGTAGGTTATTATCCTAGCCAGTACATACGGATATTTTGATCTGAAGATGTTAGCCTCTGTTATAATTATGTATTTAGGTAAGTATACATGAAAATTTATTTTGAACTAAGTTTTACCTGTGGATTCGCCCGCGTGGATGTCGATAAATATCACGTGGGAACGTACTATAGGGATTAAAAGTACCCTAGTCCAGGTTAAAAAATATCTCCAAACTTCATCCAAATCCGTTCAGCCGTTTTTGCGTCAATCCAGACAGACAGACAAACGGAAAAAAAATAAAAAAAACTATATTTTCGGCATCAGACTCGTTCCCAGTCCGTAACAATTACTTTTTTTTCAAAAATACTCTTTGTTCCTATTTAATTATTATGTATAAACTGTGATATTATAATGAATTTTCGTTTATGAAAATATTTGTTTTCGACTCTCTTTCGGTCTGCCCGCGACTTAGTTCATCGGTTTCTAACTAATAAAATGCTTATAATAATAATAAATTAATGCTATTTCAAAAATTAGGACTTTAATTGAAGCGCCCGCCATATAATTGGAGCGACATAATTATGCATGACGTCATCAACTCTAATGAATGAACAAAGATAATTCACAAACATTTTGTGAACATTCAAGATTAATTTTATGCAAATCTTGATAGATTGTTATAATAGAGATGGAGCATTAATTTTTCAGCAGTTCGGCAACGAATTGATAATTATAATGATACATAATCATTTTCGTATAACAATAATCGAGACTGATAATTTTAGCTGAAAACAAGACGGCTGAATAATTAAAGCTTACGAGACATAAACGACTTGTTGTGTAGGCTAGCTACTGTTCGTATTTATTTTGCAAGGATTTAGAAAAATACAGAAGGAAGTCCACGTTGGAAGCAATACGTAAAAACACATTTATTTTTCATATTTTCCTGCATCTAATGAATTCTCTAAAAACGTGCAAAATCCAATTAAAAGTATACACAATATATCTTCACTAATTAATTAGGCATTCATTTATAATGCGATTTTTTTCGGACGAAGTCGGACCAAATTAAGTTTAGGTGGAATTGTCGCCTTTAATTAAGATATTTGTTAAGATAGACCTCTCCTGAGCTTTCCCGTGAATTTGCAGCAGTTTTAAAGTTACGACGCAAAAAATACAAGATTTTTATCTATTTGAACCCTTTGGGTACAGATGTTATCAGCTGTTTTATAGGATGCGGCTCGCTACTCGGTGGTTGCTGCACATTTTTTTAAATAAATTGCTCGGAAATGTAAATTATGGATTCATAATAAAAACTAAGGTGCCTAGATGACTGGCAAGTGACTAGTGGTGCTTTTCAAGTGTTTCGTATTTCTACATACAACGACTTTCAACAGGATTGACATAATTAAACTTTTCGGTTGCTTACATCCATCAAATACATTTTTGACTTTTCCATCATCATTATCACTGATATAATGTCACTTTGTCGAAGCCGTCTGGTCAGCATAGCATAATCAGCCATCAATGATCATGATGGCTCCCACTGCTGGGACACAACACAGGCCTCTATAATTGCAGGAATTAAACATAATTTTCCAGATAAGTGAAAATTTACCGGTCTATTTTCCGGAATTATTTTCAAAAATTGTCTTCAGCTCCCTAAATCAAGCGTGTAGTTCATTGCGGTTATTTTACTGGCTAGTAAATCCGATATCGTGAGGAAAACAACTAAAGCTCCCAATTTCATAAAATAAATATTATGGAAATTGAGTTATTAGCATAATTCCTAACTGTCGGTGAAATAGCTAACGTAAAATATTGTTGCACGAATAATTTGACTATCATCGGTCGATTTCTTAAACCAACAAACAGGGAGTTGTTTGAATAAGGATCGGGATTTACGGGGAACTTTGACCAAGAGATAATCTGATTATTGATTGTGAGTAGTGATTGTGACATTGTATCGAATAGGGAGAAACTTGAATTAGTCGATAAAACTGTTTTCCTGGGATCACACTCGACTCAAGGCTGCAATGGAGTCCTCATTTAATATCTCTTGCAGGATGGCTAAGTTCAGCAGCATATGCTGTGAGAAAAATCTGTCAATTTACTTATGTAGATACCGCGAGGCTGGTCTATTTCAGTTACTTTCATAGTACGAGTATCATGTCTTACGGTATTTAACTATGGGGACGGGCTGCAGACATTGAGTCTATTTTTATTCTGCAGAAAAGAGCCATCAGAGCAATATATGGCCTTCGCAGGCGCGATTCTATAAGGAAACTGTTTAGAGATTATGACGGTACCTTGTCAAGTATATCAGTTTTTTTTACCTTGTCAATCGTTTCATTCAGTTGGAGTATGTGGAGAGGCTACAAATTCCAACTGATAGAAATGAAAAAACTAAATCTTGTAATAAACGCACACTATGCAGCCAAGCATATTATAAGTTATTACATCACTGACAAAAATGATTGGCTCCACGCTGGTTCTGCTCCACAAGGGCGCATAAACTAATTGATTAGCATTGGAAAATATTTGTTGGAGCTACTGCAGATCATAAAAACTATCTTTATATTGTATAAATGAAATCTCTTAGTATCGTGTAATTGCTAACCATTTACTGGGTAAGTCTTTAATTGACTTGAATGTGCCCTGGCGGCTGAGAGTACGTCAGACTCACTCAAATGTCTCACTGGTGGAGGCGTGTGTGTTGGATTATTAAGTTTCCTTCAAAATGGTTGAGCTGAATGGTGCTGATCCATGCGTCATGAGTCATGTTCGTGAACAGGCGCCGTCAGTAGGGACTGGTCATTTCTTAGAAGATGGTTTATTTTTTCGATTTTTATAGAAAATGGCGTTTTTATGTGGTGTTGCGCATATTTTATTTTTATGTCGTAAACTCTTTGGGTGCATATTTGCTTTAACATAGTTCGTAAACGTAAAGACAGAGAAGTGTAAGTAGCTGAAGATTTCGGAAATGTGGCTTACAACTGATAGTGCTTTGAATGCCACATATTTCCCTTATGCATTTCTTTTGTGATTTGAACACATTTCTCTATCAGCCGAGTTCCCCCAAAACACTAGTCCGTATTGCAATGTTGATGGCTAAGTTTTTTGCATACATTTTCAGTGTTTTCCAGTTCATCTTCTTATCGATCCAGATTCCTAAGAATTTAGTATAATCAGTCTCGCGAATACTTTGTTCACCATATCTAATATTTAGTTTTTTATTATTTGTTCTTTGTTCAAATGAAATGTTAGTTGTTTTTCAAGAATATTTTTTAGGTTATTTTCAGTAAGCCAGGTCATTTTCGAAAGTATCATCATTTTTGCTTCTGAATAATAAATAAATAAATAAATTGTACTATCGTCCGCAAATAAGAACATCGCATTAAAAATAATTTTAGGCATGTCATTAATATATATAATTAATAATAATGGTGCGAGGACACTACCTTGTGGTACCCCGAATAGGCATTTGCGATATTCAGAATATATGTAATTTCTGTTTTAGTTTATGGGCAGATTTTCTTTATGCATGTAAATAACAATTTACATGCATAAAGAAAATCTGTCCTTTCTCTGCCCGATTCATTAGGTGTGATTTAATAAGTTGAAGTATATTCCCTCTGATGCCATATTTTTCAATTTGTTCAGAAGTATTTTATGTTCTCACATGTATAATTTCAACATGAATGATGTAACCAATATTTTAATTTAAAAGAGTGACCGTGGAGTTTCTTGCCCGTTCTTCTCCATAGGAACCTACTACGCTTTAGAATGGGCAACTAGCTTCATCTTTCTGACTGACCGACCCCTTGACAATTCAAATGTGCCTGTATTTTGTTCATTTGAAATAAATGCTTTAAGTCTGAATTTGAGTTCAGACATATTATTTTAAAAACCGGCCAGGTACGTCCTGGACCACGCACAATTAAGGGTTTCATAGTTGGGATGAATTTATCTCAAGAACAAACTTAATATTGTGGTTGTAAAAAAATTCTCCCATACATTCCATATATTCCAACTGCAAATGTAAGTTTGTACGCACAATATCTTCGACTAGTACGACTTTTTATAGGTCTTTCTGAAATTCTATAAGTATAGAGCTAATTTCCGTATATTTTTTAAAAAATTTAGGCTCTGTTAATGCGGAGTTAAATATGGTCAATTTTCATCAATTTTCTTAAATTACTTTAAAATATTTATTTTAAAATGATTTAAAAACCATATTAGAGATCCTCACAGTAAGCCCTTTCATTTAATGTGTCACACGGTAAACTTTTCTTTTTTAATTTTTTGATATGTCCCCCTTAAGTGATTTCCATATTTTATTCTATATAATTTTAATATATTTAATCAATCAAATACCAATTTTAACATTACATAGTATCATCTATAAGTAAACTTGACTTATGCTAGTTAACAAAACTAAAGTTATCATAAAACCATTTTGCAGAATTCAGAAACATTTGGCATTTGGATTATTCGTGTGTGTGTGTGCGTGTGTGTGTGTACGTGTGTGTGCGTGTGTGTTATGGTAATGGTGTGTCAATATCCACTACCGACACAACTGTCGGTGCAGAATGTGTGTTATATTCTCAGTGGAAGGGTTTAGGGTGGGTTAATTAATCAGAGAAAAGCAGGCATTCTGTATCCAGGTACCTAGTTATTTGTAAGAAACTTTGTCACAGATCAAACTATACGTCTTTTAGTCATTTTTCGGGGTCACGGGAAAGTCCGAAAGGGATACCGTGGCCTCTGGCAACACACAGACAACGGAAGGAACACGGGTGGGTTTTAGTCAGTAAGAGTCTGACACGCCCTCCCGCTTCACTCAGAGCGGGAGAAGTTATTTGACAATTTCCCATCCAAAAAAAAAGGGGGTATCTTTGTGTTGCAATAGTACTGAATTAAGAACAAAGAGTTGTCTGACAGAAAGTATTTTGCAAAATTGATTTAAATCTTCTTTTGGGAAAAGTATCGGGTGAAATGTGCTCACCTTTAACATGGCACTTTGTACATTCAAAATTCATCTATTTACGTTACACGTCCGTGTTTGGGTCACAGACATTGATGTGTACCAAATTTGAAATTAATCGGTCCATTAGATTCGGAGTAAATTGGCTATGATAGACGGACCGACAGACAGACAGACACACGAATGATCCTATAAGAGTTTCGTTTTTTTCTTTCGGACGTACGGTTATATTTTGCACCAAAGACAGCCACGTCAGCCACTTTATGTCCAGGCAAATCACTGTCCATTCCATGGTTGCCAGGAAAAGATCGCAGAAAGCGATAAGGCCGCCCATTGTATATTTTGTAGTGTCCCGATTTAATTTTTGTTAAAGTATATATAAATAAATAAATAATAAACCCAAAAATCCCGCACACTATGTGTTCCTCACCACTAAACATGTTATAGTTTACCTTCTTCTTAACTATTATTTGACTTACTAGAAACCATAGTCACCATATTTTATTAATTCAACTAGCTACTGATGTGTGTGCATGATCCCAGTCTGTCGTATTCTAAAGATGCTAAATGCTCTTCTGACTGCGAACCCTGAATGTGATGTGTTTTGCGGATGAATGGAGTAAAATAATGGTGGTGTTCTGTGAGAGAAAGTATGCAAAGGAGTCCACTGTTCCATGTTAGTTTTAAATAAAATGGTATACAACATAATTTATTTATTTAATACTTTAAGCACAAAAATGTACAGAGGCGGACTTAATGCCTTAGGCATTTTCTACCAGTCAACCTTTGGGTGATGCAGAGATAAACAGTGGTGCATTGTATAAATTCAACCTACGTTGTATTGTATAATTGCATTGCACAGGTGTGAGTACTATGTATAATAGAGCTACCATTTGCCGGTTATGTAATTGACTTGAATGGGTCCTGGCGGCTGAGAGTATGTCATGCTCACTCAGATGTCTCGCTGATGGTGGCGCGTGTGTTGGATCATTTAGCTCCCTTCAAAATGGTTGAGCTGAATGGTGCTAATCCATGCGTCATGCTCGTGAACGGGCGCCGTTAGTTGGGACTGGTCACCTCTTAGCGTCCTCGGCTTATTTGTAATTATTTTATTTAGAAATTGTTTTTGTTTCTCTTTTTACAATGGGCGCGTTTTTTTTATTTTTTTTATTTTATATCGTCCTCACATTTAGTTATAATTTCAACATTATTTTTGTACTAATCTTTATCTATCAATTTAATTTAAAAGAGTGTCCATGGAGTTTCTTGCCCGTTCTTCTCCATAGGTACCTACTACGCTTTGGAATGGGCAACTAGCTTCATATTTCTAACTGACCGACTCCTTGACAATTCAAAAGTGCCTGTAAATGGTTTAATTGAAATAAATGCTTTGAGTTTGAGTTTGAGTAGGTGCAATAGCGAAAACTGTGAAATAAATTTATTTAAATATAAGGATATACATACATGTATACATATCATATACCTATTAAAAACTTTAAATATAATATATATACCTAATTATACCTAAATATAATACCTAATCAATACACATAAATACACGAATATACTAAAACAGATAAGACCACCAATGGAAAAACATTACCGTTGTGATGATACTGCCAGCTTCTTACGAATATGCTCGCGAACTTTGACTTTAAATGATAATCGGTTGGTTACCATCCTGATTTTCTGGGGAGCGCATTCCACAGAGATATAGACTGAACGAAGAAGGAAGAGTGAATGAAGTCAGTGCGGTGAGTGGGATATTGAAGAAGACGATTGTGTGATGAACGTAGGTTTCTACTGTGGTTCGCGCAAATGTACTGAAAGTGGGGGCGAGATAACTAGAGGAAGAGGGCGAGTCAAGAAATGAAGGTGGTCAGCGGTGGTCTTTTCTCTCTGCGCTGGCGTATGGGCAACCACTTTATAAGCGACCGATGCGCAGAGACATGATCATATTTACGCAGATTGAAAACGAATCGAATGCAGTTATTGAGAAGACGGTCAAGTTTGTCGAGGAGTCCTGCATTCAGGTCGTAGTAGCACACATCACCATAATCGATGATAGGGAAAATTAATGATTAATTAATTATTGTCAATGTAATAATTGTTTCCATGTTAATTAATGTAATTTGTGTTGTACCGGTTAAATTAGCTATAAATAAATTAATATCTAGTAATCTATAATCTTATTTATAAAAGATGAAGTGCTATTTTAATGAGTAGATTTACAAGTTTGACATTTTGCATGAAATTAATAGTTTCTTTGTTTTAAGCGTAACGTTGTAAAAAAAATATATATGGCCCTGTTAGAACAGATGGACTGACAGATAACCAAGACTTCGGTCCCGTTTTCCCTGAACTCAACTGAACTCAATTTGTAGAACCCAAAAAAAAAATTGTTTTTGCTTCAACAAATATATTTTCTACTTCCCTAATTGATACGCTAATAATTTATTAATACAACAAGACCGGCAGATCATAAAACATGAATAATTTTGTTATTATGTCGGTATACCTAATTTGTGTTCATATTATTTTGCGCTGGTCCAATTACTCTAAGTAATTTGAAGAAGACGCTTTATAATTTCCATTAGGGAGCCGTTTCATTGGATATAAAACTGTGTTCTTGTTGGAAAATAATCGTTTTAATGGTTCATACTTGGAATGGAGAACAGAAAATTTCAGTGCTGTAGAAGGAAAAAATGTGTGCAATTTAATCTTGAAATGTGACGTTTTTTTACCAAGAAATAATACATAAAGAAAACAATAAATATGTAGCAAGGTAAGATATAACTGTCAAAAGATTAAAATTGCTATTTCAACCCTTACTTTTCTTTTTTTTTTTAATATAGGTATTTATGTACATAACCAGATTACAAGATGATTATTAACATTAACTAAGTTAAATTAAAATTAAGTTAAGCCTAAAAAAGGCCCTCGGGGCATTGTACCGAGGATGCTGGCGGCATTTCCTCGCTGAATTGCAATGCTGATGCGTTGCGCGAGAAAGCCGCCAGCTTTTCGGTCACCAGTTACATCAACTAGACGTTTCGCGATTTCCGCAAATAACTTATGCGCACCGGGACCCCCCGGACCGAGGGTCTCGACGCCAAAGGGCACAAAGCTGTACTCTCTGCCAAGGCCTCCATATTTAATAAATTTCAGATTTTCGGCATTTTCTGCCGCTGCACCCGCTTTAGAAGTAGTCCGTGAAGGTGGGACGGTGCCAGTGTGTACAGGTAGTGTCCCACACAAGCATCCGTTCCAAACCCCACGGAACCAAAGACACACCATCAGGTCTTTTGCCATCATCTCTAACAATGCCAGTCGGCTCAAGAAGAGCAGGCACATTGATGTTGGCAAGAGACCGGTGGATTATGTCATTAAGTGTCGCATGTCTTGAAAAGCGGCCTGCACTTTTTTGACATCAAAGTCCGTGGTGACCCAGTCGGTCCACGTCCGTGCCACAAGGGCATGTGTGTGGAGTGCATACCGTGACCCCAAGCCACAGACCAGTCGCCAGACGAAGCGACGTCGGATCCAGGAAGGTACTGGTACATGGAGAAGGGTGGGCATGTAGCCAATGACCGGCGTCTCTGGCTCCGACCGCCAAAAGTCTTGCACGATCCGGACCTGAATCGACCGAATCCGATTTGTATCGCAATAAATATCGTCCAGTTCCTTTGAGATTTTGGGTTGTCTGGAAATTCTTTACCCGGGCAAGCAATTTGAATAGCATTCTTGGCATCCTCGAAGCCCGCAGTTTCATAGTTTGTGGGCAAAGCCCTTAGGACATTACTTAAAAAGGCTGGGGAAGCAACACTCGAAATTTTGCGGATTCCTAAGCTTTTTTTTTTTTTTGAGGGTGGGAAATCATCAATTAACTTTTCCCGCTCTGGGCGGAGCGGGAGGGTGTGTCAGACTCTTACTGACTAAAACCCATCCGTATTCCTTCCTGTTGCCTGTGTTGCGGGAGCCTCGGTGACCCATAAGTACCTTCCCGCGACCCCGGCAGGCATCGGCCCTAGTGGACCCCTACTTTGTGCTGACGACATCTCTTTGAGGCGCGCGTGGAATACGACGCGCCGTCGACCCGGGCCTGGTCCTTACCGGACGGTGAGCTACCCATTGCTCACCGTCCGCAAGCCCGCGCCTACGGTGGCCGGAAATCCGCCCGGGATTCCCAACGCCCTGGGCGTCTCCTGCGGCGGCTAGGAGCGAGAGGGCGCGAAACGTGCCATTCCCTCAACGAGGTCACGGCTGCCCATGCCCTCTCGCTCCGTACCATGGCCTGAACCAGGGCCGGACGCGAGAGGTCTCTGCCGCCGATCGCCTCCACTAGGACACGGCGGTGCTCTGCCCAAGCCGGGCAGACCTCCACCGCATGCTCCACCGTGTCCTCCGGGCGATCCACACAGTGGTGACACCCGGACGTTTCCTCCCGCCTTATCCGACACAGGAACCTCCCGAAGCTGCCGTGTCCGGTGAGGACCTGCGTCAGGCGGAAGGTGAGGACGCCGTGGCGCCTCTCCAGCCACTCCTCAAAGAGGGGATTTATCGCCGCAATCGTGGCGTGCCCAGCACTGGGTTGCGACAACCGTACTTTCCATGACGCCATGAGATCCCGCCGGAGCTCCGTCCGCTGTGCCGCGATTTCTCGCGGCAGCGGACTAACGCCCCGGCGTTTCGCCTCCTTGCGCCACTCCCATACTTAAAAAGTCCTTGCGCACGCAAGGACTTTTGCCTCCAGATCCCATGGCGGCAATCCGGCAAGGAGGCTCGCTGCCTCACAGGAGACCGTGCGGTATCCCCGGACCATCCGGATGGCCATGACCCTTTGGGCCGCGCTCAACCGGCGGGCTGGCCGCAGCGCCAGAGAGCGCGCCCATACAGGAGCCCCGTAGAGGGCCATGGACCGCACGACCCCCGCGTAGAGCCTCCGGCAGGAGGCGTTTGGACCCCCTAGATTGGGCAGGAGCCGCTTCAATGCAGCGCCCGCCCGCTCCAGTTTAGGAGCCAAACGTCGGAATTGCTCCACGAAGTTCCACCGGCTGTCGAGGACGAGTCCCAGGTACTTCATCGTCGACTCGACGCCGATAGAAACCCCTCCTACCGTTATTTGGGACCCCAACGGTGTCGCGTTCCGAGGACCATGAAAACACATGGCCTCGGACTTGTGCAGGGCCACCTCGAGTCCCAATTGCCGGATCCTTTCGACGATTGTCGCAACCCCGCGTGCCGCTAATTCGGCCGCCGCCTGGTGCGACCTCCCCTGCGCCAGGACCAACGTGTCGTCAGCGTAGCACACTACGCTGACGCCGCTAGGGAGGTCGGCGCGCAGCACCCAGTCGTATCCGATGTCTCACAGATGCGGCCCCAGGACCGATCCCTGTGGGACACCGCACGACATCTCTTGCCGGTTCCACACTCCCTGGTGACCGGGGTAGATGACGGCCCTGTCCGTCAAATAGGCCTCGACCACACGACAGAGGTAGGTCGGCATCCGATGGTACCGGAGTGCCTCCCTGATGCAACTCCAGGGCAGGGTATTGAAGAAAGAAAAAGGAAGAAAAATTGTTTATTCTGCACAAACAAAACGCACATTACAAAAATTTACGTAAAATAAACACATATACAAAGTAGCTAAAAGCCTCGTAATCAATCCATTTAAGTTTGACATCCCTGTCGATTACGTAATATTTACTCTGTGTTACGAGACTGGCAGATGACAACCAATGACATAACATACAATCATAACAAAAACAGAATGACGATTACAGAGAGAGGAAATAACTACTATTATAACAAATAAACAACTATAACTAGAACAATTAAACAGTGCGTCGCATCTGTGCAAGAAAAGGTCGTTGCTCAGCGAAATGCTGTGACTTCGGACAAGCCTATCGTCAACAGCGCTGATTTTCAGCAATTACCTACTTGTCGAATGACGTAATGACGTCCCCTGTGTGAAGTAATAAATCAGGTACAGATATTCTATTTCACGAAGTCCGTTCGGCTTTGATTGTAGTAGTGACGTATCCCGACAAGCGCGCTTGTGTGTGTAAAAGTAGGTAACGTTAGCAAAAAAATCTGATATATATTCAAGTCGAGATTTAATAATCTAAATAAAATTTTGGTTTTAAAAGTATATACATTTTGTAAATAAATTAGATTAGGTTGCAATAAATACAAAAATATTAAGAATATGTAGGCATTTAATTAAGCATTGGTGTTACAGAATGGAAACGAAACAAGTAGGACTATTCAGTATTTTCAATCACTATCAGATAAATTTTCGATTTCCGATTCCGTTTTGCTGTCGTCAGAATCATCTTGTACATTGATTATAAATTCAAAATCGAGATCAAAATGTTTCAAGTAGTCTTTTTAAATTTTTTCAACATGAGCACAAGTTTTTTGCCACGTTTCACTGCTAACTTGGCCCAAACTTTCATTGATCAGTCTTTCCGTATTCGTCATGTTTTGCTCGATATTTTTAGATGCGACATAATTTTTAACGATCCCCCAAATATTTTCAATCGCATTTAATTCTGGGTGATAAGGGGGAAGGCGTAAGACATCAAAACCCTTGCTTTTTATAAAATCGTCAATCTTGTAGATTACGTGTTGGGCTTTGTACTTCTTTATTGTATCGTACAATTCCAATTTAAGAAGAGATTCATCAAATGCTATACCCTTATCCCTGAGCCATTGCTGCATATCGGCTTTCTTTGTAGATTGCATCGGTAGTCGTTCAGCCCGTGTGTTGTGATAAGATGCATTGTCTAAGACAATGACAGAGCGCGGAAGTAAATTGGGTAGCAACTTTTCATTTAGCCATTTTACATAGTTATCATAGCTCATATTTGAATGATAATCACCAGCTGTTGAGTTGGCCTTATAAACCAAGGAAGCATTTTCAATAAAACCATCCTTGGTTCCCGCGTGCACTAAAATAAAGGGAGTGCCTGTGCTAATTTTTTTTAAAAACGGAGTTCTTTCCTTTTTTTTTGCCCAGGTGTTGTTTCGCACGTGTGTCGAAAGGACGTAGCTCTCATCGGTGTAGACAATGGGCCGACTTTGAGAGCGGTACTCTGTTATTTTTTTTAAATATTTTAAACGCCACATTTGTATATCATGACGCTCCGTCAAGACTTTACGGTTGTTCTCTGTTTTACGCCACTTGTAACCTAATTTCAACAGTAACTTGCGAACAGTTTCTAGACAACCTTCGAATCCGATTTTTTCATTCAATGCTGTTCTTAACTTAGCTAATGTTGGAATTTCTTTATGGACAATATGGAAATCTTGTACAGTACTGCGAACCACATCGGCTGTAAAATTATCAATATCCACTTTATTATCTCGCTTTCTCCTTTTCTTCATAGGTGAAGTGAATTTTGATGAAGTGGATGGCAATTCCTTCTCTTCTTTTAATATTCTTTGAACTGTTTTTTTGGATCACACCCGTAGCTTCAGCTGTACGGCGTGTAATGTCTCGTAAATGAGACAAATCACAGTTGAGTTCCATTAATGATTTTGTAAATTCATATTCTTCTCGCAGAAAATGATAAACACTAGCTATCATGTTTCGACCCTAAAACAAAATGTAATCAAAATAATTAAGTAATATAAACATTTTATAACACAAAAAAACATTCATTTTATAAATACTTCTATTGCTATATTAAGTATCTTTGTATAACATTTTAATTGAAAATGTATAAATAAATATTACCTCACTATGGACAACTCTTCTTCGTTTTGTTGCCATGCTGACCTTACTCCGTGAAAGAATTTGGCGCGAACTAAAAACCACTACTGATCCGGACCGTGTCCCGATCGACACTGAGCGCTCTCGAGGTTACGCACACAAAAACAATGTGCATGTGCACGCTTGACAACATTCATAGCCAAACGGACTTCGTGACATAGAACATCTGTAAGTGAAAATTTTCCACAGAAATATTTGTGATTCAAGCTGAATAAAGTATGTATATAAAAAATAAATATTTATCTGTAACAATGCGTAACTTTAAAAAATAAAAAGATACATCATAAACTAAGACTATAATACAATGAAAAATAATAGGAATAAGTACTAAGTAAGTAATTTAATTACTCAAGGCGTTGTGTTAAGTGTGGTGCGTGTTTATGCTATTTTATAATTATAGTAACAATATATTATTATTTCGTTACACTAACAATATTCCATGGCGAAATAATGAAGTTTTCATCAATACACTATAATTTCATAGATGCACCGTGGGAATTGCAATGGCGGCCATTTGCCAACGGCGTGCATCGAACCATGGCGTTGTCAAACATTAACCACGCGTTTTCGGTGAAAGTGATAATTTTGCTCCTTTGTACAATGCCAAGCCTCCTGATCTTAATGGTAAGCATTATTATAGGTAATTGTATTGCATTATTAAACAAATTGACACAAAAACCCAGGCTTACATTAATAAAATAAAATTATAAGTACCCATTTTCCCCCCTAGATGATGCAGCCTCACTAAGACACAGAAACCACCCCCAGATAACTGTAGACTACCATTGCTCCTGCAACAATGACACAGACTGGAGGAATCAGCAGCCATTCACACTTGGAAAACCATATCCATTGCCCAAAGGCCATAACCCTCGAGGTAAGTACAAAAAGAGCAGCTATTGTTTCAAGTTTTAGTTTTAAAATCATGTAGATTGCTGGATCTGCATGAAATATTTCTTTATGATACTCAAAAAAATGCTTTTTTGTCCTCAGGACTCTTACTGGTGGAGGAAGGTTATTCCAACAGTGCGTGGCGGAGTATCTGAAGCTCCCCCTGAATGCTGCGGTCCTATGTGTTAATGTACAAAGCGGTTTGGTAGAAAAACGTGGTGCGTACTTGCTCTGTCTCCAACTTAACTTCTCAAACAAATAGAGTGGAGAGGTAGGGCGTATCCGGTGGTACCGGAGTGCCTCCCTGATGCAACTCCAGGGCAGGGTATTAAAGGCATTGGCGATGTCTAGAGACACCGCCAAGACGACCCCACCCTGGGCAACAGCATTCCCCGTCGTCAGGGCTCGCACACGCATGATGGCGTCCACCGTAGAGCGCCCTCTGCGGAAACCAAACTGGCTCTCCGCCAAATCCGGCCCCACCTGCACCAGCTGGCCGACGAGGCGGTCTGCAATGACTCTTTTAAAGAGCTTGCCCACCTCGTTGAGCAGCACGATGGGCCGATAAGCGGACGGAGAGTCCGCAGGGCGCCCTGCCTTCTTTATGAGGACCAGTTTCCCCGTCTTCCAGCGAAGCGGGAACTGGCCCCTCTCCATGCATGCGCTTAGGAGCCCCCTAAGTCGAGGCCCGAGAGCCTCCAAGGCCAGGACCCAGGCCTTCCCAGGTAAGCCGTCGGGTCCTGGGGCGGTATTTTTGGCATTAAGCCTGCGTACCGCCGCTCTCATTTCTACCTCGGTCACCTCCGGAGCATCGTCGTCGTCGTCGGCGGTGTGGTCCGCATCGGGCACCGCAGTAGGCGGAGCCATAGGCGGGGAGGTGTGTTCCCCTCGGGAAGGGAACAGAGCGCTCACCACGTCCTCCACAAGCTGGGGCCGGAGACTCTGCGTCAGCGGGGGAGCCCATGGGCGGAGTTTATCCCGCACCGCTTTGTACGGGCGTCCCCACGGGTTCCTGTCCAGAGTCCCCAGCGACTCCTCGCGGACCAACCCCCTGGCCCGCAGGATCTCCGCTTGGAGGGCGGTCTTCGCCGCTCTGTACCCCTCGTACAGCTCCGCCTGAATGGCTTCCGTATCCGTAGGTTTGATACGGAGCCTGCGGTGCCTGGTGTACCGGCGTCGCGCAGCCACGCACTCAGTGCGCAGAGCCGTCAGCTCCTGCGACCACCAGTACACCTGGCGCGAGGCACGTCCATGCTGGACCCGGGGCATTGCCACGTCACATATGTCGGACATGGCCTCCCGGAACCACTCCGCCTCGTCGTTGATGTCGGCAGGCCTGTCCGGTGGTGACACCCAGGCCTGCACGATCGAGGCTTCCAGGAGGAGCTCCCGGTCCAGCTGCTTCAGCGCGCACCGTGGACCACTCGGGGCCCGTCGGACCGGCGCGTCCGAGGTCTGGGCGGAGACGTCGAACCGGATATACCGGTGATCGGAATAGGTCTCCACCCCCTCCATGACACGCCAGTCAACTACACGCGGCAACAGAGCGGGGCTGGCGAACGAGATGTCCACCACTGATTCACCCCGCATCCGCACACACGTGGGGACAGAACTCCGGTTTAGGACGACCAGGCCTGTCTCCAGAGCCCAGTCCTCCACCATCCTGCCCCGTGTGTCCGTTAACCGGGAACCCCAAGCCAAATTCTTGGCATTGAAGTCCCCGAGGACGAACACGGGGAGGGAACCAAACCCGACGACGACGTCTCTCAACTCCGCAAGGGAGTTGTGGAACTCAGCAAGAGTTCGGTTCGGAGAGAGGTAGACCCCTACCACGACAATCTCCCCGAACCGTGCTGCTACGCAGCCCCGTCCTCTCTTGACGGCCTCGAGGGACGGGGTACACCGGGTTCCTAAGCTGCCAAACCGAATAGCGTCCCTATTCGGTTTGGCAGCTTAGGAATCCTGTAACAGGGTGCTTGTAACCAAGGTTCATTGAGCTGAATATTTAAAATCATTTCTAAACTAGTTGTGACTAAATCGTCTATTGGTGAAAACAAATTTGGATGTTTCCAAAAAGGGCTACAGCAAAGCACATAAGTAAACATAGGGACAAAAAGGCAAAACTTTAGAATTACAAGAGCATAATGAGGACTGATTTCGAGTAAGCAGTTTGCGTGACTTTGGAATTTAGAAATAGTGTTAGTAACATAATCAGGAAAAGAATCTTCAAAGACGGGAGAACCCAGGAGGCAAAGTGACTTTCTGTCTACTATTTTTATATTGGGTGCCAAAAACTATAATTTGGATTTTAAATTATCCAAACCGTAAGAAGGTTTTTGAATAAAGAGTTCATATTTGCTAAAATTTAATTCTAAGTGTCCACATCGCCTCCCAGGGTTCCGTCATCCAAATAACAAACGTTAAATTTCGATTTTAAATTTTGAATAATGGGATTTATAGGCAACCTAAAAATTGCTGGCCCGAGGGGATCGCCCCGCTGACAGCCGACCTCCGAAGAAAGTTCTTGGAAACGATAAATTAATTTTGAAGGGTCTGCGTAGCAGGTAAGCAGGTATTGATATACGAGTAGTTCCGGAATTTTGTTTTTAACTTCTGTCAGCATGGCATCCCTAGCATCATCCTTACTTTTTAATAAAATCGTCATCATTGAGTGAAAAAGACACTTTCAATAAAAAAGAAATTAACATCAAGATTTTATTATTATAATTTATTTTTAGAAAAAAAAATATTAATTCAAATTCTTTGGAAACAGTTAAATGAGGTTTTGCTTTTCTCTGATACACAAACTAACAAACTCTAATTACTGAAAGTGCCCGCGGCCATCCTAATTAGACGAAATAAATGATAAATGGTTAATGAATACCTACTCGTGGCTCTGGGGTACCGCAAGGTCACATACTGGACCCGATCGTGTTCAAGGACTTTGTTTGTGGATTTGAATAGATACTGCTGAGGAAAAGCTTGTACTGATGTACAGACAGGGAAATTAATTGTTAAGCAGATTTTCGTACTACGTCAATTTGTCGTGTTATATTGTTAAAACCATTTCATAAGACTGTCAAATAATCTCAATTGCCATTTAAAGTAACGGACAATTTAAGTTGATTCGCTCAGCAATTATTTTTAACCGAGTTCTTAAAAAAAGGAGTGATTCTAAATTCGACTGTACATAATATATATTTGTTTTATATATCGCACGCTTAATAATAAACCGGAATAAGTCAAAATTCCACTTTTTTGGGAAATTGCGGTTAAAGTTTTGAGTCTCTACCTTGTTGAAAACATTTTGATGGTTTTCACGTATTTATGGTATTATTTTTATTTTCTTGGTCTTTAATTGTAGAGAGATGTATAGCGAATATAACTGACATAATAGTTTAATTATATTATTTATATCAAATGAATAAATGAAGTTTGTTTTCTAAAGTTACGACTTATGTCAGTTTAGTATAAAAACGAATGATCAATTTTCAAAATTTTCGCAAACTAATATTTAATAATTCAGTTTAGTATTCATAAATAATATAATCTGTTTAGATGTATAATACTTATTACACTTTAAAATTAAAACGGAAATAAAAATAACGAAATATTTCGCAAAACACCTTTACATTTGTTAATATAAAATAACAGTTTATATTTTAAGTTTTATCGTAACTTCGTTCTTAACCTAATAACAACATTAGTTATAATAATCAGTCATAATAGGAACTTATAATCATTTTTACTTAGTAATTATTGTCATTTTTTAACAATCACAAAATAGTAATTAAAGTTTCATAGTCATCACAAAATGCTTAAGAGATCTAGCTTCACGTAATTATGCTGAAGAACAATAAACATTGTAATACAAAAGAATAAAAACTTCTTATGTTCCTACTTGTACTTGGTACATCTACCAACATTAATTATAATCAATAATTAGAATCAACAGAACTATGTAGGTTTTAACTATTAGTCTTAATCAGTCTCGTAAGTTGGGACTACTCAAAATATATACATTTAAAAAATACTACGAAAAAAGATGCGTATAAAACAGTTAAAGAATTGAGTTGTAAAAACTTGCATATTACGATGGAATCCACACCTTTGCGATTAACTCTTTCAAGTCCTTCTTTTTATTAGCGCGTATCTCTTATTTTTGTGTATATGCTGCCTTCATGGTTATTTCTGTGACTGATTTCATATTCCCTCGCTTATTTCGCACATTAACTTCTCTGTAGTTTTCGTCCTTGTAAGACAAGACTTGACTTGTCTTAAAGTAAAATAGAAAGGGATTTTCTTTTGTGACCCTTAACACTTTTATATCATACCAGTTGACGTTTTGGCCGCTTTAATCTGTAACAAAATAAAAGCCACATTCCTCTTGCAATAGTTTAAGGTCCAGAATACTGTCGAATGTTAGCTCATGGGTGTTGATCGGGGGTTACATTTTTTGCGTTTTTAATTTGTGTTATATATTGAACTGGGGTATAGATTGGGCCGGACTTAAGATTTTTTTTAACTTCTTATTGTATCAAACTGTGTATGCTGTCTGCTTAATTCTGCGACTGCCTTCGCAACATGAATTTATGATGATGCTTTGGATATTAAAAAGTTAAACTGCATACATATACACAGTCATTATGAAACTATTTTTATTCTGACCCGCACAATTATCAGTATGACTGACCGCTGTTACGTAAACGTTTGGCTCTGTTTTGTTTCCACTTTTAAGTATCGTTAGTAGCGTTTTCGGCGTCTTTTTACCTCAGTATTTGAACCATCAGAGTCACAGGAACATGATGACGATCCAAATGGCGGAATAAAGAAGTTTCTTGGTTTATTTTTGTTTCTGTTGTCAGTCGTGTACACATCATAACTAGGATTATTTTCACTCAGATCTACATCGCTCTCATCAGAATATAACGGAGAATACGCATTGTTTGTTATGGAATATTGATTTTCTCCTGAGCTAGTTGGGTTCTAAAAACAATAAATACTGTTTTGAATGCTGAATTTACATTACTTTAATTTATATTTATTTATTAGATTATTTTAAAATACATTTATTTATTTTATTTAACATTATGAGTACTTATTTAAGAGATGATGTATGTATGTATATTTAAAAATAAGAAAATATTATACATATTAATTGTATTAGTTCCTCCTCCTCTTATTATATGTTATTGAATACGTAGGTATTACAGCTAGCTAACCAGAAACCTGTAGATTTACTAATAAACAGGATTCACAATTCTCTTAATGTCATATCCTAATAAACAGGCAAATGACATTAGTGAGAATTATAATTATAAATGACAAAAGACAATTGTGAATCCTGTTTATTAGGAACATCTACATGTTTCTAGCTGTTGGTCGCACTCGTCAGAATCTTGAGAAGAACAATCAGAATATGAAGCTAGCAAGTTCTTGGTAATGGAATTTGCAGGCGTGTGTTCACAATTGCGGCGATAAGTCCCCTCTTTGAGGAGTGGCTAGAGAGGTGCCACGGCGTCCTCACCTTCCGCCTGACGCAGGTCCTCACCGGACACGGCAGCTTCGGGAGGTTCCTTTGTCGGATAAGGCGGGAGGAAACGCCCGGGTGTCACCACTGTGTGGATCGCCCGGAGGACACGGTGGAGGTCTGCCCGGCTTGGGCAGAGCACCGCCGTGTCCTCGTGGAGGCGATCGGCAGCAGAAATCTCTCGCGTCCGGCCTGGTTCAGGCTCCGTACCATACGGAGCGAGAGAGCATGGGCAGCCGTCACCTCCTTCTGCGAAGCAGTAATGCTCGCGAAGGTGGAGGCGGGACGGTTGAGGGAAATGCATGTTTCGCGCCCTCTCGCCCCTAGCCACCGCAGGGGACGCCCTGGGCGTCGGGAATCCCGGGCGGATTTCCGGCCACCGTAGGCGCGGGCTTGCGGATGGTGAGCAATGGGTAGCTCACCGTCCGGTAAGGACCAGGCCCGGGTCGACGGCGCGTTGTATTCCACGCGCGCCTCAAAGAGATGTCGTCAGCACAAAGGTAGGGATCCACTAGGGCCGATGGCTGCCGGGGTCGCGGGAAGGTACTTATGGGTCACCGAGGCCCCCGCAATACAGGCAACGGAAGGAATACGGGTGGAAAACCCACCCGTATTCCTTCCGTTGAGTCAGTAAGAGTCTGACACACCCTCCCGCTCCACCCAGAGCGGGAGAAGTTATTTGATGATTTCCCACCCAAAAAAAATTATAGGTAAAGAAGTGAAATATAATAAATTATTGTACTTATAATAAAACAGTTTATTGTAATAATAACACGTCGCTATTTACGATGGTATTTTTTATTTTTTATAAGGCGTGGAGGAGATCTTTAATGCTTTCATTACTGTCACGTTCTTCATCATTACACAGTATCGGAGACGGTTTTTCGGGTATACGTGAGTTATCATCAGACATTGGAGAAGATGAGCCTAAAGAAGATGAGTCCGAGGAAGTCGAGGTGTCGAGTCTGAAGAAGAACTTTACTTTAAGAACTGCTTGACGATGACCTGGGCTTCCTGCATGGTGGTGCTGGCGACCTGGACTTTCTGAATGGTGGTGATCTTGATGTATTACGTGGTGTCCTTGGTTTCCTGCATGCTGTGCTGGACTTTATTTTTTTTTTTTTTTTTCGGAGAATATTACGTGAAAATGTATTATGGATACTGTACCCCGAGCGTAAGTTTGAGAGTAGTCGTAACTATTTCGTTTGCGTTAAAATTTGACTGATAGATCATAATGCTAAGAATAAGGGTGAGAATAAAAATCTTACAAACGCGATAGTTACGTTTACTCACTTGCAAATTTACAGTCGGGTTACTGCACTTGTAACTACGTAAACATGACTTTATTTACTTACTTTTATTTCGACTGGCTTACAATTATCCGTATCAGTACATCCAGCATTATTACTCATCATAAGAAGTTTAAGGCACCGCTGCTTCATATTTGCAGATATCATCTTCAGGATTAAAACTTCGGAACTAGAAATGTAACACTTTTTATTAAGAGGTATTTAAAATAAATTTTGTAATAAACTGCAGCAATTGCTAGATCACTTTTAGACTTTAGTATCATTTAAAACGTAAACCGAAATATACACAAGTATTATTTAAATGTACCGATAGTTTTGGTAATAAAGTGATATAAAATGAATTGATTTTCGAATAAAGGTAATAATTTATTACTAAAACGCACTAACACGCAATCTGTCTTATCTACACAATTATAATTAAATGATAAACTGCAACAAGTCTAAATAGTACATGTTGTATTATAACACCTTTTTCAACTAAAGTGAAGTAAAACGAAACATGCTAGTTTAGAAAAAAAATGAAGTAGAATAGTCTAGCTGGCGTTTGAAAATAAACCGAATTATTTCACCTTACTGCACCGTAGTTACTAAACAACGACACCTATCTCACATCACGGTCGCCGCATCACTAAATGATTCTCTATCGTATGAAATGCATTGTCGCGCGCGTTTGTAGAAAAGAGAGGAGTGATCTAACAATCGGCCATTTTGGCTTGTTTTGCATGGCGGGATTGTATCTATAGATTCAATCGGAGTTAGTTTGTTTTTTTAACAAAAGTGGGAATCCTTAATTTTTGACATATTCCGGTTTATTATTAAGCGTGCGATATGTTCATCGATATTCTCATCAATCGTGGATTAATTTTGAAAATATTTTTTTCATATGGTAGAAGAAGCTTGCACAGTGGTCCCATATAAATTCTAATTAACTTGGGTAGTTTTTGAGTTAGCTTCAATAATACGTGTTATAATGAAGTTCTAAGCGTTCCTGAAGAAGTGAAAATCGCATCCAAGTTCAAACAAAAAATACAAAGCAATATAATGTATAATTGCAAAGTCATTTAAAAGCCTAATACAAAAACACAGATAAACACGTTTTTTTATGAATGGCATCTTGCAAGTCAACCTAGGAGGTACATGGTCCTAAATAAAGGAAATGGGAAATTCTGGGCCCAGCAGTTAACTAGTCGAAATGTGTATTAAAAAAACCTAACCTATATTTTTCTAAAGGAAATCACAAAATACAGTACCATGTTGCTAGGAAGCGAGAAAAGTTAAATTAAGTTATGAAACAAAATAATCGATTAAATTGATGCCTGAATTCTTAGTAATCGATATCAATAATCGGTAAAATCTCAGAATATGTATGAAAATCGAGTGACAAGTGCTTATCAATCTTTTCGTGGAATCGATTCATAGCGAATCGAGTTCCTTTTATTTTTCTTCAGTTGGCAATACTAGTCACCGACTGACAGATGACAGGCAGAAATAATCGGCAAGCGTTTGTTTTCTTTCATTCTGAGTGCGCATGTATTTTCCATGTATAACTCCACGACCTCGGCTTTGCATATTATAAAGGACTATTCGACGGATCTTGCTACTTTGAATTACCTGACTCTCTATTTTGGACAACTGATTACGCCTATCGATCGGATATTGACAACATGGATCACTGTGTGAATTGTACCATTGCGACTGGTCGCAGTAACTCTTATTGGCAGAAGAGTCTTGGACGTTGAGGCGATTTATCAGTTATTCGTCAGTGGCGTGCATCTCAGCCTGTAAGTACATATTCAAGTCGAGATTTTAGCTTATCAAGCGAACAAAACCAGAGTTATGTACCTACTGTTTACGGTCACCGGTGTCATGTCTGTCGGCTGTCTCTTTGTTGGATAGCATATATTAAAACAATACTTAATAGCTAATTCGCCATACGAATCTATGGAATGTGCTGTTTGACCGATTAACTCATAAAAAAGGTGTAGGTAACGATCAAGTCCCGATGCGACCGATTCGGTCCCAGACTAAGGTGCTTTGAGGTATTGACAGTTATTGGGACCATTTCGGTCTTGGCCGGGACGTAGCGATTTGGTTGAACATGCATTAGGATGTAATGAGGCTTGTTTATGGATGAACATGATTTAAATAGTTAACTTATTTCAGGTAACCAGTAAGTACTATGTATGCCCAGCATGTTGGAACTTGGCCCAAGATATGGTTCTTGGAAGACGTCCAATTAAAGCACCAACCCAAGTTGGCCATTCCAGTGTCTGTGTCCGCTGCCGCAACCACCTTCTTCGCAATGAGTCTGCTCGTGATTCATTCAATGTTAGGCTTTTATTGTAATTTTATTGAAGGTAGAAGGACTGTAGGCTGCTGTGCCCATATAATGTGCATAATATATGTTGGGCAAAATACCAAGAAAATATCGTACCTCCTGCACAAAACTTAGGTGACATTCTCATAATTATTGAAGATGAATAATTAATATTTTATACATATATTGGTGTTTTATTTTAATTCATCTTTTTTTAAAAGGTACCTACTGCTTCTAAGTTCAGGATATTGGATGTAGAGACTTGTCTTCGACTGTAGCGACTGTCCAGGGCGTGCCAAACGTGTCAGATCTTCGACACGTCACACTTTAAGACTCTCTTCTTGAACTCTATGCATAAAACCATTACACAAGCGAAGCCATTCAAAAATATTTCGCAAATAACACCAAAAACTACAATGTTATTAATGTAACCTCAATTTTACTATACTTCATATAACTTGATTCCTGGATAGCCAAATTTCACCAAACTTTCAGTGAGGCCTTGTTATTATGTCCTCTTACTAATAAGGCTAGTTTGATTGAGTTAACACCTGGGCCCAGGAGACTATGGAGTCCTTCCCTTCTCCTTTGGTTACATTGGAATATGAACTTTGTCACGTCAACATTGAGTTCATAAATGAATATGAACTAAGATTCTGAATTCAGGTTTAGCGTAAAGTACGAGTATGTGCAAAACAAACAGGTGTTTTTACCTAATGAAGAATTTCATTGAAAATAAAGGGAATGGGGTTTTTTTTTTGGGTGGGAAATCATCAAATAACTTCTCCCGCTCTGGGCGGAGCGGGAGGGTGTGTCAGACTCTTACTGACTAAAACCCACCCGTATTCCTTCCTGTTGCCTGTGTTGCCAGGGGCCTCGGTGACCCTTTAGTACCTTCCCGCGACCCCGGTAGAAAGGGAATGGGTAATGATTATATTTCGTTTAAATAATGTAATTGAAAAACCATTTCGAGGAATAGGGTTACAGATCACTGCGGTCAAATATTCTAAGATTATTAATAGTTTATTCAATCGGAAGGTAAGTGATGCGAATATTCGCTTTCATATCGTCAAAAAAGCAAGTTTACTAACTTTGTTTTCATCATCATTCATGATGTAGCATCATGAGTTTGTAATATAATACATTAATGGAAGTGCTCTTGCTTTTTATATTTTCTTACCCCTTAAGAAAATATAAAAAGCAAAAGCACTTGAAAATCCTTAAAATTCGAAAAATTATGCAAGACTGATTGTTTGATGATTTTGTTACAAGGAACTACTTTTCTTTTTGAACATTAAAAAATACCATGATTAGCAATGTAATTTGCGTAAGCTCAAAAGAAATTATGAAAAAAATCTTTTACAAAATGCAAGAAGTAGTAAGGAAACGTGGTCAGCTATAAAATCAATCACTGGTACTGCCAAGCAAAAAACTTCTGCTGATGATTTACTAAAGAACAGTAATAGCCCCCGCGATGCCGTTGAAAATGCGAACAATTATTTTGCAGATGCCGGAAGGTTACTTGCCGACAAGATAAAATGCTCTGACAATCCCGAAATCACCCTGCCTACTTTGAATGATTTTAGAAAACCTCGCGTCTCGAATTCTATGGTACTTCTCCCACCAAACGCATCAGAAATTGAATGTCTTATCATGAATCTTAAAAATGACTCTGCAACGGGCTGGGACTCTATTTCGAACAGGTTTCTAAAAATGTCAAAACATATTATAGTCCCACACTTTACCACGATCGTTAGGCTATGTATAGAGCAGGGCGTTTTTCCCAGTGTATTTAAAAGGGCGCTCATCACTCCTGTCTACAAGAGTGGAGCTCGAGACAGCGTAACAAACTACAGACCAATTTATGTGTTGTCAGCACTCTCTAAATTACTAGAAAAAGTATTAAATAACCAACTCATAAAATTCTTGGAAAAAAATAACATATTATCTGACTCTCAATTTGGCTTTAGGGTAGGTAAAAGTACAGATGGAGCCGGTAGCTCGTTAGTAGATTATATTACAGCTTCTCTAGATAATAAAAAAAGTGTGTCGGAGTCTTTATTGATCTAGCCAAGGCCTTTGACACTGTTTCGATCTCTGCTCTTGTTGACAAGCTGGAAAGGTGTGGAATAAGGGGATCGGTACTTAAAATCTACAAAGACTTTCTTACTTTCTTACTGGTCGTCTGCAGAGCGTTAAAGTGGGTAGTGCTATTAGTTCGGATGTTGCAGTTACCTATGGAGTCCCACAGGGTAGCATTCTCGTTCCCAGTCTCTTCCTGATTTATATAAACGACTTATGTCAAATGACACTGAATAAAGGCAAAATATTTACTTATGCCGATGACACAGCCTTGGTGTTTCAGGGAGAGACTTGGGATGTAGTCCAACAGAATGCGGAGATAGGGCTCCATAAAGTTTGTTCGTGGCTGAGGCATAACCTGTTAACACTTAACATATCTAAAACCTCATTTGTACAGTTCACTAACGCTCGCATAAAACAACCCACTTTGGCTGTCCGGATTCACACATGCAAATCACCTTTCACTCAACAGTGCTCGTGTACTACTCTGAGCAAATCTAAGACGGTCAGATACCTTGGGGTTCTCTTAGACGAGAAAATATCCTGGCAACCACATATCGAGATGGTTTCGTCACGAGTCAGGAAACTTACATGGGTTATTAAAAATCTGAGGCATGTGGCTGACAGCGATCTCCTCCGTACAGTTTATTATGCATTGGCACAATCGGTTATCGGTTACTGTATTGGGGTTTGGGGAGGTGCATGTAAAACGCATCTCTTACGCCTGGAAAGAGCGCAACGGTCCTTGCTTAAAACAATGTTTTTCAAACCATACAGATTTCCCACGAAGATATTATACGAGTTGTGCCGGGTATTTACAGTAAGACAACTTTTTATTTTCCAGATAATTATTAAAAAACACGTATCTACCCCATATGATCCAGGTAAACTTCAAAATAAGCGAACAACTCCAAACGTAATTCAATTTGTTAAATGTCACACGGCTTTTGCAAGACGACAAAACGCTTTTCTTTCTGTTTATTTATACAACAAAATTAATATAATCTTACAGTTTTATCCGCTAACACTACATGAATGTAAACTTAAATTAAAGAACTGGCTCTTTACTCTTGATTATGAGGATGTAGAGAAAATAATAAATAATTAATCTCATTCTGCAAAGGAACACATACGTAGAACTTACCTTTCTTTTAAACACCTACTCATACACAAACACGAATGGGAACCCACCCACACGCACACGTACACACCTCTCACCACACATATTATTTTATTTTGTTTTTACTTCTTTTTAAAATTGTATTTTGTAGCACATACGTTTGTCTATTTCTATGTTGACATTTGTATAAAAGCCAAATAAAATGGGAGAGGGCGCTGACTCCTGACATACAGGTACACCTAGTTCAGGAGTTAGAGGCTTCAAACAAGTTTCTGTAACCTATTATGTCAATAAAGAATTATTATTATTATTATTATTATTATTATTAATATAATATGATGATACTGATGGTATTTATAATGTGGTTCTGTTTTGAAAGTGGTTTCACCCAACACTTTTTTTTCAACTTCTATGCAAAATATAGGAGAGAAAATATGTTGAAAAAACATTTTTTGTTTAAAACCCAGTCAGTAGTGTATTTTTTCGTATTGTTTAGCGAACTTTATCAAGAAATTTAAAAATCACTCATTAGTCAGCTACCCTTGAGATAAAATCAAAATTTTATTTTATGATTGTAACTGTATATGTAACCGCCACAGTCATGTATAAATGGCAGACCAAAATGTGCCCAGCACGCCACGGTTATGATTACATGACAGATTTTAAGGGATAATTCGCACGCTGAGAACGAAAGTGACCTGTCTCAAAATTTTAGTAAAATGAGTTAAATATGCAAAATTACTCAAAAAAGTACACTCTATCAGACTTATATTAAAAATAGGTATATATATTATATATATATATAATATATATACCTATTATTTAGGTATATATATTATATATTTATTTCTATATATATATATAGATATAGGTATTTTCGGTCCCTTTGTCTTTGAGCATTTCACTCTCCCCGCGCCGGAATGAAAGGGACGCAATCAGTTCTACAGCGCGAGTGCATGTTGCAAGACCTGTCAAGTTTAGTAACGTAGTGACCGATTACACTTTGCGTCTGTTTTGTGCCAATTAGTGGGGGTAAATTTGCAACAATTTATAATCATAAAGAGACCAAATTAGGTTAAGGTCACTTTCTTGTTTCTAATATTAGTACCTTAGGTGACATAAATCAAATTCGGTCACTTATTTATTAAGACATGAGTTTAACTCATAGACTCATTTTGAAAACGTTCTCTTTAATTTTAAATACATTCTTTTTTATTTGTGCTATTTGAAAAAAGCCTTTTTAATATTTTCCCGATGTGTTTTACAACTGACATATTGATTAATAGTACACTTCAATATTTTTTTTCCGAGTTTTATGAATCCTATTAAGTCGGTTATCTCAAAAGTTAAAAAATGAAAAGGAGTGCTTTAATTCTTCAAATAGTGGAAGACAAAGAGAAAAATTAGGTAATTAAGTATACTTTTATGATTTTACTCATATCTTGTTGTATTTAGTTGTTAAACAGTTTATAATGTAATCGTTTTTCATGTTCCTTATTACGTATGTACCGAAAGGTTGTAAATTAAGATCTTGTTTGCAGAATACTAATGAAGCTTGTGAAATCGACAAGGAAAACATACAAAATACATCACCATGTCGGGGCTAGGAACATCACATAATCCTAAACTCAAACAATAAACCCAAACCTTTGAATGTAAGTAATTCTCTAATCGTGTGGGTGATGTTTGAAACCTCATTTATAGTTTGATTTTATTAAACTTATTCATTCTTTAGGGACATTGAAAAAGCTCATCAAGAAATAGATGATGAATCAGAAGCTACTGGGAAGACCTCGCATATATCTCGCATACCTTATCTACCGTCCGACCACATTCAAGAAGTTCGAGTACGAGCAGTTCCTCTTCATCCTTGATTAGAAGCAGTACTTCATTATCTTCAAGTAGATCTGTTATGAATGAATTTGAAAATACAGCTATCGCTGGCCCTAGTACCAACAATTTAAGACCTCAAACAGGTAACCAACGCTTATACGCTCAATCACAAACTCAACCCGAATAAAAGTGATGTGGATCTAAGCGATTCAGATCCAACATACCATGTGGAACACTCCAACAATCAAAGAAGTAGGCGTATTTCCAGTTCTAGCTCTTTATTTTCAGATTCTTTGGGCCAACCGGAACCCCCAAAAAGTAGAAAGCGGAAAAGGAACCCTGGTAATTGGAAACAAAACCAAACTAAAAAATTAGGAAACTCCGGAGAATGTTATTTATTATTTATTTATTATAATGTTATTATTGGTCTTTGTCCAAATCTATAAAAGGTATTCCACCTAGGCATTTGAAAGAATCTTGTACAAGTGTAGACTTAATTGTTTTGATAATGTTAATGAGAATGGGAGATCTGATCTGTTTAAATACTATTGGGGTTTGTCAAATTTGGATTTAAAACGTGCTTATATTGCGGGCGTGAATGATGGAAGTGCAACCTAGATACAGGTACTCAAGTGCTCAAAAACCTCGCCTGCCAAACAACTCGTTTTATTTCACGGTAAATGGCAATAGGATCCGGTTTGCAAATTGTTTTTTATACACCCTTTGGACATGTCAGACAGACAGCTTAGAACAGTTACACAGTGTGTAACAGCCATGGTTTCGTGGAGCCTGAGGGTAGAGGAAAGCACGAAAACAAAAAAGGATAGACCTTGAACATATAGAATACATCAGGAATCACATAGATTCGATACCGAGGATCGAATCTCATTATTTAAGAGCAACCACTAGTAGAGAATACTTAACTGACAGCAAAACTATTGGGGACCTCTGGACTGATTTTAATAACGTTCAAAAATAAAAAACCTTCCGCAGTGCGACTATTGGTTATATTTGAACACTTTTAACAAATATTTCAAAATAAGTTTCTTTCAACGGAATCTGTTGCGTATCAACTTGCCCCCTAATACAACAAAACACTACTTAAATCGATCTATGATAAACACCTCGAAGAAAAAGAACTGTGTCGCAAAGAAAAACAGATAGACCGTCAAAACATTGACGAGACACACATTTGCGCAAATTATGATATACAGTCCGTCATGTTATGTCCTAGTCCTGATTATTTTTACTATTCTTCCAAAATCATCTATCTCGATTTCACAATAACAGAATAAAAAAATGGAGAAGACGATAAAAGTCATATGGAGATGTTCATTGTTATTTTTGGGATGAAACTCAGGGCCAAAAAGGTGCCAATGAAATAGGTTCATGTATTTTCAATTACCTAAGTACCATAAGCAGGAACAACGCAGATAATAAGTTATTCTGACAAATGCACTGGCCAGAATAAAAACAAAGTCATTGCAAGCTTATAGTCTTACGCGGTCACTCATTTTGATAATATCGAAAGTATTACCCATAAGTACCGAATAAAAGGACACACTCAAAATGCCGATAATGTGCATAGCTTTATCGAAAAAGAAATAAAGAATAATGTAAGAGCTGGTCCTATATACATACCAGTTCAATTTGTTACCTTGATTAAAAGTGCTCGGAAATCCGAAAAGCCTTTCATAGTCAAAGAACTTAGTTACTTTACGAATTCTTCTTAGATTTCAAAAAACTTCAAGAACAGTGGGCATACAATTGATTACAAGGAAAACATAAATAAAGCATCAATATTGTGGAATGACCTTAAAACAATAAAATTTATCTAAGAGGAGCTGTTTCACTTTTATTATAAAACACCATACTCTGATGAGACGTTTTCTCTGATTAATTTAAGAAATAAACGTAAAAAAATGTTAGGCTACAATGAAATTGTAATCGATCAGTTGTATGAACATCCACTTGCGTTAAAAGAAAATAAAAGTAGAGACCTCAAAGGTTTGGTTAGAAAAAATTTTATCCCTAGCATTTACGCCAGTTTTTTTATTTTTTTGTAGGTAAGCAAACTTACAAAAAATATATTTTATAGTAGAGAATAAACCAGTGTAAGATAGAAGAATACTCACTGTGTGGTATATAACCAATTTTTTTATACGATTTTGATGTATTATTTTGTTACGCGTGTCAATTACAGGTTCTTTTTATGTCGTAGAAGTGATTTAATAAATGGCATTTAGCTAATTTATACTGTCTTATTGTCCTTGTGTGGGAAAAAGCGCAAAATCATCAGAAAGAAACTGACATATTTTGAAAAAGGTTCAATTTTTTTAGTACTACAACAAATAAATATACCTTTACCACAAAAAGTCTGTAGGAATTACAATATTTCTAATACTAAAGTGACCGATCATTTGCAGAAACCGATCATTGAAAGAAATTTGTTATTTTCGTTTTCATATAAAAAAGTTAACGTAGAATGAATAGAAAATATTCAATCCGCCGAACACATTTTCCTCTATTTCCAAAAATCTTAAATTTTGACTTGAGTCACTTTCATTCTCAGCGTGCGTATTCGTAGTTGGGCGCCGAGGGCACGTTTTTGCACTTTTTTGACGTGGCGGTCAATAGGTTAAGTAAATGAAAGAAAATGAACTATATTTTCGAGGGCTCAAATGTGATGAAACAATTAACAGGTGCTGTGAATGACATGAATTGTTTAGAACCACGAAAACTATACTTTTATAGTCACACAAACTTAATGTTTCAATTATTTCAAGCTTTCTCACAATTAGTTAAGAAATTGTCAAAAAAGGGTATTTTTCGTGCACGGAGCCATAATGTAATTGACTTAAATATTTGTGCCCAACTTAGAGTCCCTAGAACTTAGTCCCAATCTCAAGTTCGAAAGAAAAGCGAAAGAAAGGTTCGATCCATTAGCTTAAGATAAAAACATCATTGTTGCATTAGTCCCGACGTGTGACGATCAATTACTGATAACGCTTTGATAGCCTTTGTTGAGCTTGAAAGCTTTATAACGTTTGTAAACTAAGGCTTGAGTATTTAATGAAGTTGGTGTTTTCTTTTATGGCAATTAAAATAATGAAGGTATGTGAAAGTGTTCGCGATGTCAAATATTTTTGTGTATGATTGTATGTATAGTGCCGAGTGTATCGTGTCGTGTACTCGTCATCGTGGATCAGTAATAACAGCCGCACGGGTCTATCCATCAGGTTAACCTACGCTTGCTGCGGTTGGTCCGTGGAAGGGAGACCATCTTCATATACCAAGAACCCTCCGTGCTTCGGAAAGCACGGTAAGCCGTTGGTCCCGGCTGTCATTTGTGATAAATGATAAATGTTCTCTGATAAATTATCTTTGACATTCGTTACGGATCGTCAGAAGCCCGAAAGTCTGACGACCAGTCTTACCAAAGGATATCGTATTATCAAGTTACTGAGTTGTGGAGGTCTGATAAGGCAGTCGCTCCATGTAAAATATTGGTATCTAGCTGTATCCGGTTAGACTTGAAGCTTACACCAACATAGTTGGGAAAAAGCTAGGCAGATGATGATGATGATGTATGTATTTCATAAACTTTAGGAGGTTAAAAGAAAATATTGAATTAACTCCACTGTCTTTTTCTCAAAGTATTAGAGATAAGGATAATTTAATAAATAAACTGTAAGTTTAAAGTTGACCTACGATTACTGACACATGCGTGCACTGACTTGTTAAACTATTACCTAAATGGAAGAAGTCTCCAGAAAGAAGAAGTCAGAAGGCTCCTTAAATACAGGTACTCTAACCTAGCTCTGGAGCCAGGGTCTTAATTTATCTGTAACCTGTTTATGGCAATAAAGAATTTATTATTTATTTATTTGTTACTGACTAGACAGGTTCACTCAAATCTGTGTGGCTCTTTCCTCTAAATACCATCTCAGACGCTAATCTGCAAGGTCTTCACATGATCTGACTAAAACAATATCTGGACTTTAAAAGAGACTGAACTCGGAGTTTGTTTCGGTATTTCTTCCCAAGTAGGTAGTCAGATAGGAAACACCGACGTTATAACGTTAAAAAAAATATGTTTGACGTGTAAACTTTTGGAATCATTTAAGTAGATATTTGGAATTCAACCCTTTGTGTATCTAATAAGATAAACATTACACAAAACTTAACAAAATTCTGCAGATTGTGGTAGTGAAAATAAAATATAGTGGGTACCTAAATCAAGTCTTCTTGATTGTTTAATACTTACTTAAGATCTATCCAGAGACCCTTTACTTTGGAAAACTTGAGATTTTCCAATAACCACGAGAAAACAAACGAATTTAAATGAAGAGAATTTGATACTTAATGGTTTTTCATCGAACTTTATTGTAAGGTTAATTATAATTCTCCGTGTCTACAGCAACGTCGATGTGAAAACCCAACTATTGTGAAATGCAGTAAAGGTATTCAGTTTTAAAAAATGAGTTATTGTGTAGTTTTTATCAATGAAAGTATGTTTTTCAAATTAGTTTAATTAATAACATTTAAAAAAATATGGATTTATAGCTACGAAACTTTTTAACTGTAATGGTTGTTTGCCATGTCAAACACACCCGTCATTCAAATTATGAATGTCATTACTATTTCATTTTTAGGGTTCCGTATATGCGAATGAAAAAACGGAACCCTGATAGGATCACTCGTGTGTGTCTGTTCGTCTGTCTGTCAATGGGCTCCGAATATAATAGACCGCTTAAGTCGAAATTTGGTACACATATCAATTTCTGTGACCCAAACTTGGACGTGTTATGTAAATAAAATAATTTTGAGTATAGGGTCACTTTTGGGAGACAAATAAGAAAATTTAAAAAAGTTTTGCACAGTGTATCGTGTGACATATCAAATGAAAGGGGCAAGCATGTGAGGGTCTCAGGTATATTTTTTTAATAATTTTGAAATAAATAGTGTTATGGTTATTTAAGAAAACAGATGAAAATTGTCCATTGTTCCCGAATCCCCATTAATTTCTGAAACAACTAAGTCTAAAATTTTGAAAAATATACAGAAAATAGTTCTATACTTATAGATTACAAGAAAACAATATGAAGTATATTCTCTTAAAATATCATCATGGTAAATCTCCTAATATCGTGCGTACAAACTTACATTTGTAGTTGAAATGTATGGGAGAACATGTTTTCCAACTACAATGTTAAGTTTGTTCTTGGGATAAATTCAACCCAACTACGGAAGCCTTTTTGTGCGAGTGAGACACGAACTTGACTTTTATTTTTTTTAATCATGATGAAAATTACAGATGACCTAATATTTAACTATTGCAATGCCTCAATGGTCACATTAGGTACTGAAACGATTCCGTGACTTTAATTATGGAAAGAACCTTCATTTATATGCAAAAAGTTATTTTGTAACAGTAGAGTGTGTAGCGTTAGTATAGAAGGATGCGAAGGAGGCAAAAAATGGAGTAAGAATGATTTAAACTTTTGTAAACAGTTCAAACAATTTCAGAGAATTTTGTTAGAAGCCGAGTAGAATTGTTTAAAAATTGTATATTTCCTTATTTCCGGGAGAAATACGAGTATAAGCACAATCCCTTGTAATATACCTGACAACGCCAGCGTTCGTAAAGTCAGAAGACAACGGCAAAGGAGTATAGTGCGTAGCCTGTGCTATGAATACACGCAGAGTACTTCTCTACAAGGCATCCCTTATTTCACCAAAAGAGGACTTACTGTGTTTGAAAAGTAAGGTTATGTAAATTTTCTTGAATTCTTATTAGAAATAACAGATAACCAATTATTTAATTATTTTATAGTTAAGGCTCTTACAGACTGCGTGGGCGCAACAGGCATGTTTCTGCCTGTCGCGACCGCGATATTGCCCCAGTCTGTAAAAACCTTTACCCTTTTATTAAATATTGTTTTACTTTTTTTTATTTTGTGGTACAGTGGGGGCCCTGTGGTAACGGCCGTGACTTACGAGTTTATAGGTCATAGGTTCGAACCCAGACAGGCGCTTTACTTTGTGTAAATTATTTTATCCCACTGCTCTCAAAACGTTGAAGGAAAACATCGTGAGGAAACCGGTATATCCTAGAACCAAAAATTCGAAGACATGTGACATCTACCATTTTGCACTGGGCCCACGTCCCACTCCCTTTCACAGAGGGGAGGCCTGTGTCCCAGCAGTGGGAACATTATAGGTTGATTATGTGTGTATGTGTGAATATTTTTTCAATTGTTCGAACAGTTACCCAATTATTTATTAGTTACCAAATCTTATATTATTTAAAAAAAAAACCTTACTAAGTTACCCTACTTGCGATATCAAGAATGAAAACTTTCAGGTTTGTGCATTTGTGTGATTTATATCTGTAAACTCTTTTTAATTAATTTAACTTATTTTCTTTTCCGAATATTTTGGATGATTACTTTTATTTTAAGCCTTTCCATGTGCAGCTACTTGATACGTGATGTCTGGATAAAATGGCAGACTGGTCCTGTCATAGTTACTGTCAGTGAACAACTAGTGCCACTTATAAAGGTTTCTACAAATTATTTATTTATTGAAACGTATTGTGAGGTTTATACTAATTGAGAATTATATTTACAGTTACATTTAAAATCTGTGTATAAGAAAAAGCATTGAAGCCTGTTAAGGAAAAGAAAGATCTTATTCTAAAATCAGCAGTAAAAAAAAGATTTAAACACAACTATTTACAGCTACTTTTATTACAAATTAATTTTAAACTGTTTTTTTTTTTAATAAATAACACTCTAATTCACTTTACATGTTTCAGGTTCCTTTACCATCAATAACAATTTGCCCGCAGGCGCAATGTTTGCATCTATATACAACTATACTGCGGAGATGAGGATTCTTAAAAAAACCACAAACGAATCGCGAAATGAACGAAAAAATATGTTCGTATGCAACGTTCATTGGGCCTTTTATACAATATAGCAAGTAAAAGAAAGGACATTATGTACAAGTGAATCAGCAGATCAGCTGTTCATAGGATGAGCTGATCCATACATTTTGTGTGCACGTGTTGCTCTTCTGTATGGAACAGCAGATTTCGATTCTTACTTCAGAGTTTTTAGCAAAAGTTGTTAATTTTCATGAGTACTACGCCCCCCTTAAAGTGTATCCCAACTTTTACCTGTCGTACAGTGCCGTCAGTGATTCCATCTCAAATACTGGTACTCATCTGCATCCGGTCAGACTGGAAGCTGACCCCAATATAGTTGGTAAAAGGCAAGGCAGATGATGATGAGTATACAAAGTAAGTATACACTTAAAATATTAAGGTTGATAAAGTTATATTTTATATTGCCATTTCAAGGACTCGCGAAGAATTGGAAAAGTTCGAGGTTATATCACTGATGTGTGGAGATGACAAGAATAGCAGAGACACGTTGCGATACCTACGCATTTTATGCTCGTCTTAGCCATCACAACTCCACTGCAGTTAAATATATGAATGAGGTAAGACTCAAAGATTGTTATCGTTAGATTCGCCCAACCGCGTCAAAAGATGGTTGCGTTTCTGTTTCGTTTTGACACTTTAGACATACGCGTATAGTAAGAGTCTGACACACCCTCCCGCTCCGCCCAGAGCGGGAGTAGTTATTTGATAAATTCCCAACCAAAAAAAAAAGACAATCGCGAAAAAATAATAATTAAAGGGATGTATTTATTGTATGAGGCTTATCTTTCAAATAAGTTTCACCGCTTTTCATAAGAAACACTTCTTGATAAAATAGTTAAAACTTAATGTTGTTCCAGGTAGCTTAGGACTATAAAGATATTTTTAGATCATGTAAAGTAAGTAATAAAAGTGTACCATGTTCAAGCCTATTTTCTTAAGTAGTAACTGCAGCAGGAATCTGTTACACTATGAATGCATTGGCAGCTGAAGAAATTTTCAGACTGGAAAAATAATTACATTTCATATTATTTTTATTTATGTTTTGCTGATTTTTTTTTTTATTTCTAAGATACTCTAAGGCCCGCTTGCAACACAAACCACTAAATCCATTAAGCGCTAAACGTATTAAAAACATTTTTTTATCTCAAACTCAAAGTCAAAGCATTTATTTCAATTAATCCAGGCACATTTGAATTGTCAAGGAGTTGGTCAGTTAGAAATATGAAGCTAATTGCCCAATACAAAGCGTGCAGAAGAACGGGCAAGAAACTCCATGAACACTATTTTAAATTATATTGTTACTTAAATATTACTACTTATAAATAATGTTGAATTTATAAATTTGAGGACGATGTAAAAAAAACGTGTCCATAGTAGCAAAATAAACAAAAAAAAAAAACAATTTCAAAATTGAATCATTAAAAATAAGCCGAGGCAGCCAAGAGATGACCAGTCCTGACGGCGCCCGTTCACGAACAAAAGCAACTTCTCTGTAATATTGAAACGGTTGATAGACACAGAATTATGTTTTAAATTCGTTTATCGCTAAAGGCATTACGTGATTTTTGGTACAAGCGGGCCTATAAGTGTGTAAAGTAATATTGACAATAGTTTTTTTTTCCTTTTTACCCGACTGCCCCAGGAGGGTCATGTTTTTCGAGAGTATGTACATATGTATGTAATGTATGTATATTTCTTTGGCACGCTCTGTAGCCTAAACGGCTTGATGGATTTTAACATGAGAGGTATTCTTAGATTCGTCTTAATTGTTGGAGTGACATATAATATTTATAAATTGTATCTGCAAATACAAAAAAAAGGAAATAAACGTTTTTTTAAATAAATTGCTACAACTTTCACTGTATTAGTGTTCTTCTTAGTGGCATAAAAGTATTTTCTTTTATTTTGCTTTGATTTTTGCAGATAGCACTAGTGATAGAATATGTTCATTGAGAAACCGCTGGTGTCTAAGAATGGCTAACGGTAACGTATTTCTAAACTTTATATTTATAAATTGCATGCACAAGCTACGGTTATTTCGCAGCACTGACTATGCATCAGTGCAGTGAAGTATTTTTCTAAAAGGTACAACTATGAATAAATTAATGAATGAAATGCACCGACCTCAGCGTGGTTAAACTAGACTCGATTGCTCGAATGAACCCAAGGATTCACACTAGTCCCTGGAGCCTCATGTTTCATAGGACTACAGAGACCATTGCATATCAAAGAGTAGACCGGGGGGCGCGGTAATGGTCAGCAAGACGTGCCCTTAGGATAAGAAGGATTATTAGAGCCTACCGGATATGCATCCTAGAGTTACCACTGGGCCACCACTGCTCTCATTGATCTGCTTATTCACTTGCTTGCTCACTGCTCTGATTATGCCCTTACATCATATCATTTAAATTAATACTTTAAAAGATACCACAGATTCAATACGCCACCGTCAACCATAATTATTTTGTTACGCGTAGTATGGATTAATGAATGAATGAAATGCACCGACCCCAGCATGGTTAAACCAGACTTGATTGCTTGAATGAATCCAAGGATTCGCACTAGTCCCTGGAGCTTCATGTTTCAAGGGACTACAGAAACCATTGCATATCAAAGAGTAGACCCCCCGGGGGTAATAGTAGAGAAGACCTAACGCATTATTTCAACTGTCCCTATTTCACGCATAAAACCTTTCTTTTATCTTAAAATCAAGCGGACTTTAACAGTTGTGTTATTTAACAACGTTTCAGTAAATCTAGCATATAGAGAGTCGGACGAAGAAAATAAAGTTCGAAGCCGATGCCTACCCGCATGCAACTCGATCGAATACGATGCCAGCCTACTAAGGAATCCAATCAATTTTAAAAAAAGTCATGAAAATTATAGACAGCAAATATGTAACACAACCAAATTTTTCTAAGTAAGTTGTAAAGAACATATACTCATATTATTCCATCACTGCTGAGTTTTTAAATGTCATCATTCTTTAATAACCTGTGACTTTTAATTAACAAAGGCCGCTATGTGTGGTCAGGCTGTAATCCACCACGCGGGCACAGTGAGAGTCGGTAATAATGTCTTTAATTTTTATATATGACGGAGAAGGTACGTCTCGCTCGTTATCATCAGCCATATTTCAACTACTGTGGGCATACAATGGGAAGTGTTGGTTATTGCACAATAGAAAAACCGTTTGCAGTTTAAATCGAATCATAATTCACGATCAATAAATAATCACATTAGCTATTCACACACTGTAGGTACACGACACAACTATACGGAACGCGCGACAGTTTCTAAACGTGTTCACTGCTTGATCGCCTCCGATAAACTGCTCTCGATAAACTGCTCTTATCCCCGGTCAAGCGCTATATTGTAGACTCTGTTGAGCGCCGCTTGGTGGCGCTGGCGTCCCGATTAGTCAAACGAGTGACTAACTTATTTCCGACAAATATTTTTTTTAAATTTTTGTTCCTGTTTCTTCGCGATATTTTTCTTCACCGTTTTAAGAGATCATAACCTACAACTCATAAGTTGGAGCCGCTGCTTTCGTTTAGATAATTATGATGAAGCTGACTATGTTTATTAGACGTAAGTGTTCATGTTTCAGGACCAATTTTGCAAGACTGAAGATATTTTACAAAAGCCCGCAGTTTATCTTGATGCGTCGATCAGAGTTGTATGGGATTACTGACATCCTGGCTGCGTGTGGTGGGCTCCTGGGCCTGTTCCTTGGCTTCTCATTCCTGAGCATTGCTGATATCTTTTATTTCTCTACACTAATATATTTTATTTTATCTTGAATTCTCCAGATTGTAACATAAGTGGTTAGGTAGATGAAGTTGTCAGGAAAATAAAGTTTATTTAAATTAGGACATAAAATACTTGTTATCACGGAAGTACGTTCACGATAGTTTCAGACCCTCACGAAGGCAAACTCGCTGACAAATGTCAGTAGATAGTTTTTTAATTCAAAGAGCCTTCCATAATTCCCATTACATTTGTAGAGAATACTTAACTTTTTGGAGAATATATCAAAAATATTTCTAGTTTGAGCTGTAATAGAACCGGTGTTGAAAAGTTTTGGCCTGAAATATGTAGAAAATGACTACATTTTAATAACTTAGTAATCAGTTCAACACATACATACATAATCAGCCTATAATGTTCCCACTACTGGGACACAGGCCTCCTGTCTGTGAGAGGGAGTGGGCCGTAATCCACCACGCGGGCCCAGTGCGGATCAGTTCAACATTGTTTCTTATTTCAGGGCCTGCTGTGCATTAAAGGCAGATCGTAAACTAGAAAAGGAGGGAGCGAAAGAGAAACAATATTTGAATGAGGGGTTTTGATCGAAGGAAGTTTTAGCAATGATATTTTCATAACTTTTATCTGATTTTTAGAAAAAAGATCGAATCAGAAGGCGAGAACGCGCACAGAATTTAGGCAACACAAACTAATCTATTCTAGTTTTTGTTCTGTATTCTGAGCTCTATTTTGTGATTTTTTATTTTGTATTAATTCATGTAGTGGATACTTTAAAAATTACCATGACGAGAGTTGCATTTTTTACTTACTTTTCATAAAATTCCTAAATCAAAGCTTTTGTCAAACTTATTAAAATAATAAGTACCTACAATAATAAGTATACGAGTATGTGTAATCACTATTTATTATTATTAATGTATTCTCATTTATTGCGGATCACACATACAAATACAAATGTTCCATTAGTATTTATTAATGATTATTATAAAATAATACGTTTAACAACACACGCTCATAATTTGCTAAATATATTTAAAACTTATTTTAATACAACAAGTTGATAAGAAAGTCGGAGGCTTATGCAAAGTTAGTTAAGAACAACTCTAGGAGCACAGGCACGTGCGTTGCGTTTGATCCAATCTACTGAAGCTCTGGCGCGATAAGTGTTCGATCGGTTGTAATACTTTACGTAAAAGATATGGTAAGAATCCTATTGCTAAGACTTCAAAATTCAATTAAAATTAAATTAATATATGATAATAATATAATAAATCAAGTAGAAACTGCCAAATTTCTCAGATTAAAAATTGACAGTATAATCAATTGGAAATGTCACACAGAAAACCTTTGTTCAAAAATAAGTAGTTTATCTTTTGTGATGTACAAACTGGCACCAACGGTGTGTAGAAACGCATTATTCATGGCATATTATGTACTTGTTGAATCGGTGCTTAGATACGGTCTAATATTTTGGGGTAATTCGACAAACTCCGACATGGTGTTTAAAATGCAAAAGCGTTGTATTCGGGCTATGTTTAAGATCAAAAATACCGACAGCTGTCAACCACTCTTTATAAAACACCATATACTTACACTTCCGTCACTATAGGTACATCTTGGAAATAGCTTTATTTGTCAGAAACAATCCTCACTGGTTTGCTCTTTTGTCAGATAATGTCACTAGAAATAGACGTACTAAATACAAGAACTTCTTACAGCCTCACGCTGCGAAAACAGCACTCCTTCATAAAAGCGTGTTTTGTATGGCACCAAAAATATATAATAAAATTCCAGAGGATATTAAAAATATAAACCAGCCAAACTTATTCAAAAGAGAAATTAAGAAGTTACTTACTGAAAAATGTTACTGTTATGTTATAGATTTTTTAAATAATAGTTTCTAATCTGTTTCTGTTATATTTTGGATTTGATATTCTTTTTTTTTGTCTTTCTTAATTATGTTATACATATTTCAAGTGTTCATAATTAATTGTGTACGCCAATGGTGGCAAAACATGTTGAAACTCAAAGATTTTCACTTTTACATCCACATTGCCATTTATATGTTTTATGTTACACATGTTTACAAATAAATATATCTTTATCTTTAAACATCGTAGGCGGTGACCTTTAATTTCGGAGAGTCAGCCGGGCCTACAGACTTTATTTTTGAATACTTATATTTCAGAATCCAGAGGGCTTAAGCCTAAGAAATCAATCGGTAAAGGTGTAGTAGCCTTATTCGATTGATTGCTTAGGCATAAGCACTCAAAATCATTAGACTGTAATGACAATGAAAGTGATATCTATGACCAGCCATGATCTGCTTAAAGACTAATCATTACAATGCTTTTTAAGGTTCCGTACCTCAAAAGGAAAAAAATTGAACCCTTATAGGATCACTCGTGTGTCTGTCTGTCTGTCCGTCTGTCACAGCCGATTTTCTCTGAATCTACTGGACCGATAACGTAATGGACGTGCAACGTAAACAAAATAAATGTTGAATATGGGGTTCACTTTTGTGGGGCAAATTGGAAAATAAAAATAAACAGTTTTGCAAACCGTACCGTGTGAAAGGGCTGTTTATAAGGATTTCAGATATTTTGTTATTTATTTTAAAATAAATACTTTTAAAATGATTTAAGAAAATAGATAAAGATTGACCATTCCCCCTTATTTCCAGAACAGCAGAGCCATTTTTTTTTAATTACAGAAAATAGTTCTTTACTTATAGATTACAGGAAAACCTATAAGAAGTCTATGGTTTTAAACTAACATGGTAAATCTCTCAATATTGTGCGCACAAACTTACATTTGCAGTTAGAATGTATGGGAGAACACGTTTTTCAACAATGTTAATTTTGTTCTTGGGATAAATTATCTTGAGATAAAAAACATGGTAGCTAACATATTCATTGTACGGAACCCTCACCACGCGAGTTCAACTCCCACTTGACCTGGTTGTTTTTTAATTATTATTATGGTACAAAACGAATCTTCGTAAGAATTCACTCATTTACCTTTCAAACAAACACACATTCAACATAGAACTCAGATAGTTTTGTTACTTAAGCAATCAACAACGCTTCATACAAAACAAAATGGCTGCACTTCATTGATTTAAAGTTCTTGAGTCACGTCAACAATTAAAAACTACAAGCAAACTCGTTGCAATTTAAACCATGAGCAGCGAACGGTGTAAGGTTTGTACACAAATTAGTTTGTAACAATGTTGGATAAGTGAATTCATGTAAATGTTTCAAAGTTCGTTAAACATCGCCCATGTTGTACGCACAAGTAATCGTGTTAGATCCGCGAATGAGCGCGGATATACGAAACAGCGATGGAAATCCGCCACGAGATTGGATCCTCGACTCCACCATGTAGCACAAAGAATCAAAAGGTCTGGCGATCTCAAGACGGTGCGGTGTGTGGTTTCCAGCATTATTAAAGTACCCTTCACCGTGATTGAGAAAATGGAAAATGATAGTAATATATTTTGCTGGCATAATCAGCAATTTCCTGACTAATAAAACGTTCTGTGACCACCAATCTGAAACCAAAACTTTAAGATAATAGCAATAAAATCGTGCAATGGAAAATTATCTTGTAACCACCATTTATGTAGGGTGTTGAGACCTACATAAAACTGCTGGTTACACAAACTGATAGGCTTTCTCAATTTATTTGACTCTATAGTCTACTTTTTTTTCTCTCGTGTCACTATTATTTGCCATCTGAAGTGGGAGTACTGCACTTTTCTATTCTGCGGTGCAACGCTTCACATACAGGGTATAGTTTCATGTTGCAGATTCAATTCTAGACGAACAGTTTGTTCAGCTGCGGTGCGATAAGATAGACTAGTTTGCAGACTAGCTGATATCTGAAACTGGATAGAATATTGATATGGTAGTGTCTGCGAGAATTTCGGTAAAGCTTATTTAGGAGTTTACCATAATAAACTAGATATTAAACGTATATTTACGAATTACCTCACCGAAGATAAACGTTTATTTATCTAAGCGAAAGTTAATGATACCATGCTAAGTTGTCAATTCTAAGCCGTTAAAAGTAGTGTTGTTTAAATAAATCTCATGCCGTCCTAAAAGTTGTACGTATTTATACTATGCAAATATTTTTTTGTTCAAAGTGATAGAAGGAATTCTCAGAAATTAACTTTTCCAATTCATCACTTGTAAAGCTGTCTCGACTAGTTTTCGAGATTACTTAACTAACCGATCAGTACCGCAGTTTAGCTGAAACTGAACGGTTCATCTATATAAATTACACATGAACTTTTAGCAAAACATGTAATAAAATTGTTCACAGAATATAACTGAAGTAGGTGACGCAAACTCTGACGGCTACCGCAAAATATTGCTAACCTCTGTCAATAATACTGTAGTGTTATTTCACTCGTTATAAGGATTTGGTGGAAAGCCCTATCCAAATCCACACAATGCGTACAATCAACTCATTATACAATAACATATGTGAAACATTGAACTTGCTTTCTATTTTGCTGTACAGCCCACGCAGATCGTTTTAATGGCGCGTAATGTCAAAGAGCTTAGAACATGTACGTCATTTTGATTCATAGATTTCTAAGGAATGTGTGGGTTTAATACTAATTGAACACTACACTACACTCAGTCATAACCAAACATTAAGTATGTTGGTATTGGTATTATTTGGCTCAAATATAAATAACAACTAAATAAATTCTTAAGTTTTTTTACGCTTATATTTTTGATAAACAGTTATATTATTTCGTAAAGTTCGTGACGTAGGTGTTTTATAATGTTTACCTTTTCCAACTAACCATGAAGCTAAGCTAAGCTAAGCTTAAATTCTTAGCCTTTATAAACCTGTGGCCGAACAAAAGATTTCCCAGCGGGTGACAAAGCTTGGTAACTGTATTATGTGACGCCTGCCACTAAGATGTAGAATCTCTACATTTTTAGAAAAAGAAAATGCTTTTAGCCACCGGTTATAACTTTATTAATTTCCTAGTTTGTGCCATATCTTTTATTCTGAGCGTTAAGTTTTAATGTAGCCTCAACATCAGAATAGTGATTCTATTGATGTAAATTATATTTTGTGTTTTACAAAGCAGTCAGCTGAGGAACTAAAGCTTTAATTGACTTATCTGTCGTAAAATAGAAGTTAAGACTCTAATTACAAAAAAACGCACGACTATTAGTCAACAGGTTCTCTCCTCAAAATACCATTTCAGACACTAATCTATCCTCAGATGATCTGAGCAAGTTTACGTCTGCATTTTAAAAGAGACTTTGAGTTTGTTTCGCCATTACTTCTTAGTAAATGTCGACTCCAACTAGCATGTTTTTTTTATATGACATCTTAAATTGATTCCGATAAACTTTTTACAGAATAAACAATTTAATTACGTTTCACAGAAAAAAAAAATCAAACTGTTGGGAATCAGTCGGGAATAAGTCATAAAATATATTTAATTACGTTTCACAGAAAAAAAAAATCAAACTGTTGGGAATCAGTCGGGAATAAGTCATAAAATATAGCAAAATTAATACAAGAAAACTCCGCCCTTTATATGTTTTTGCAAAAAATGAATCTTCCCTTTTCACAACTCAAGTGAGATGCACTTATTCAACCCTTACAAACTCAATCTGAACACTTTGAAACAATTTTTCGGAAAACTAACAAATGAAATTCCGCCAACTCTTCAGCTGAGCTCAATATGAGGACTTGCTAGAGGTGTCACTGTCGCATACTTGCACAAGTTATGCTTTGCGCAAGTCTTGGATTCCCAGATAAGTTTTACACTGGCGTCCGTGAAGTAAATGAATGTTGAAGTTGAATCTCGGAGAGATATCTCGGAGAGAGATCTAGGAGATATGAACCTTAGTAGTACTGCTTTGAAGTTTGAGATATAGGAATAGTAGGTTCTCATTACGTTTGTGGGAATGAGATGTCCTATTTTGTTGTCGTTAATATGAAATACTTGTAAGTATAGAAGGAGCTATATACTCTGGCAATATGGTAAAGGTACACCATTTAGAACGCATAAAGACGTGTTTTTGTTTTCATAGAATATAATTATAAACAGTAATTGGAAGATGAACGGCCATGTTCTAAAAAATGTTATGCACCTCAATTATGGTTTAATTTTATATTTGGAAATTCAAACGAATAAAAAACAAAATCAGGTATCTTGTTATTCATAATTAAACCGCAATGTATTTAATTACTTAACCTTCATAATAATTTGACTGTAGATATAATTTGAAACTTGAGCTTTTTCTTATTATCGGGCTAGACTGTTACGAGTATTATCTGGCTGGAGATAGTTTTAAAGTTTACCCGCAATGTTTTACTAATAATGCCTTCAAGATGTTGGATATAATTATGTAGGTGGTTACTTCAAGCTTAGAGCTATCTAGACACGCGGTAGCGTGTCAAGCCAAGTTCAAGTAACAGAACTGGCGAGCAGCACCGTGTGTAATATTACACGAACCATTTGGAGCCGCTTTTGACCCCCTCATAACTCACAAACTATTTCATATAAACGTGTCAAATTTGGCTAATATATTGAAACTTATGGGATACATATGTGCTCCAAATTTCATAAACACATCTCAAACGATTATTTAGATATTAACATCCAAAAATCGTCATTTTTATCACTGACTGACCTATAGATCAAAACTCTAACTCAGTTCCAGATGACCTAGAAAGTTCAAATTTGGCATGACGTGAATACAAAGGAATAAATCAGAAACTGGTATTTTTTTATCATTTTATTATAATTTTTCACTTAATTGATTCTAATAAGAACACTTAACTTATACTTAGTGCCTGTAACTGGAATAATGTATGAATCAGCAATCAGCAATCAAAACTTATGACAGCCGGTCTTTATGTGGATTTTAAGGTCTTCACGTTAATATTTTGCGAGTTGAATACCACCTTTATTTTTTTTTAATCCAAATATTTCCGTTTTAGTACTTATAACTAAGAGTACAGGTTGAAATTGAAAACTTGCGACAAACTGAAATGGGACATTGTATACATCATTATTAACAACTTTTACTAAGGGACCAAAGCTGTATCCCAAAAAAAAAATCTGCTTTTCCTACATCCATCCTAAATAAGGTGAAGCGATACTTTACGCCTGGACAGCTTTTGACCCTTTATAAAGCGCAGGTCCGATCCTGCATGGAGTATTGTAGCCACCTTTGGGATGGCTCGGCTAAATACCAACTTGCCGCGCTTGACTCGGTGGAACGCAGAGCTAAGAGGCTCATTGGCGACGTAAATCTGGTGGATGCCAAGCTTCACAGTTTGGCCCATCATCGCAAGGTTGCCTGCTTGTCGGTCTTCCATAGATTGTACTTCGGAGAGTGTGCCCAAGAACTCCACGACCTCATTCCACCGGCCCCCTTCTATTATCGGTCATCTAGGCGCACTTCAGGTTACCATCCCTTCCTGGTGGCTATCCCACCAGCTCGCACTAAGCGTTTCCAAACTTCTTTTATAATGCGCACAGCAAAGGAATGGAACTCTCTGCCTGCGTCTGTGTTTCCGAACGCATACAACCCTAATCTCTTCAAAGTGAGAGTGAACAGGCTTCTTCTGGGTAAGCTCGCTCCATCGTCGACTTTGTTTCTGTCACCTCTGACATAGACTAAGGTCAAGAGCAAACCCATCACAAATAAAAAAAAAAAAAAAACATTTTGATGAGGTATTGCGAACATAAATGTAGGGGACAGCAGTTTTTTTTTTGGGATTGTAGCTTTGGTCCCTTAGTAAAAGTTGTTCATAATGATGAGTACAATCTCCCATTTCGATTTGTCGCATGTTTTCAATGTCACCCTGTATAGTCGACTTTTGTATTTATTACGTTATTAACTGGGATTTAGTATTAATTATTGTTTCAATATTTAGCGCATATGAATAGTGTAAGATCATTGCTTATAAATATTTATTAAATAATATAGGCATTTCGGTACACGGCGCGCGGTGCGACGCTGGAGCAGCGGGGTGGGAGCAGTGCGATAAAACTTTGACAAGAACGCGTCCGAGCGAGTGGCAACCGCGCTCATAAGCGCGAGCGCCCGTCAGGGTATATGTGTTCCGTGGCGAGCGCCGTCTTGCTGTCCGGTTGTCTTTCGATATCTGACCTATAAGGTTGCGATTTATGCTACGAAATTCATAGGTTTTCTTAAAAAATACTTATATATTCGTGGTTATATTATTATTACAATTATTTTAGTAAGTACGTATGGTATAGGCAAAAGTTTAAATTAAATAATTAATAATAATTTTAGTATATCTCTATAGAATTCTCAAGAAAAACAATTTGTTATCAATAAGTTCTCAAACTCATTCAGAGTTAAGTATACATGTCCTACTTATAACTATTAAATAACAGGTAATTTTTTACGTAATCATCTAAAATAATTATCTTTTTATATTGTACAATGAGTCGTACAATAGAATTACTGGTGGGTGACACACTTACCTTACACCAAATTATTCAAATGCCTCCCGATGGAAGCTGCCTATTCCATTCGATTGCATATTCTTTGTTTGAGTAACAAATAGGTTTTTTTTTTGTAGTTTGATTGTGTAACAAACAAATAGGTTGCTTGAGACTATAGTAGAGTATGTGTGTCGTAACTGGGATGATTTAAGTATGTACACTAGCGCTCCAAACGGGGATCCTTACTGCTCTGAAGAAGAGTATCGAGCAAGCATGCTTTGTTCGACAACTAATGGAGTTCCGAATTAAAGGCTGCAGTAAATTTGCACAATATTAAGATCGAAGTGTATCATCAGGATGGTGTTTTGTTACAAATAAGTACTAATAAGTACTAATAATTTATGTACAAAATGTAATGATATCCCATCAAAAACATAAATGTGAAATGAGAGCCAAGTTCAATATCATGATATATGCCTTGGTTTGTTGACTTGCCTAGTAGTCCGTGTGGTGCTGGATGTAAAGAATAGTACCATCCCTTTTCTTCCCGTGGGTGTCGTAAAAGGCGACTAAGGGACTTACTAGAGAATGGGCAGCAGCGTTCTCTATGCATATTAACATCATACTGCGATCGCCAACCCGCCTGCCAAGCGTGGCGATTATGGCAACCCCCCCCAAAATGAAAAGCACTAAAAAAATACGGCCCCTAGTACCCGGCGGCCCGCCTAACCTTGGCTACGGTAGCGGTCAAGGCTACGGTGAGGCAAGGGATGCTAAGAAACCCGGAAGAGATCCGGCTACCAAAACCACCGAAAACTAGACCTGGCAACATATAACACGCGTACACTCCGGACCGACGAGAAGATCATCGAACTCGAGGAAGAATTGAGCAGGTTACGATGGGGTGTAGTAGGGTTATCTGAAGTCCGAAGAGAAGGGGAGGACTCGATAATCCTCAAATCCGGCAACTTGCTCTATTTCCGGGAGGGCGACCAACAGTCCCAAGGTGGTGTCTGGATTATCGTCCACAAGTCCCTTGTGAGCAACGTGGTGAAGATCGAGAGTGTCAACAAGGGTAGCGTACCTTATACTCAGAATATCCAAAAGATATTCGCTGAAGGTCGTACAGGATTACGCTCCGACCTCGTCACACCCTGATGATGAAGTGGAGACCATGTATGTGGATATTTACAGAGCCATGTATGGCTCTAAAACTCACTTCACCGTTGTCATGGGGGACTTCAACGCGAAACTGGGCAAACGAAACGGTGATGAGCTGCGAGTGGGGCAATTTGGAGTTGGACATCGGAACCACCGAGGCCACCTACTAACCAGTTTTATGGAGAAGGAAGGCCTCTTTATGATGAACTCCTTCTTCAGAAAACGTGAGCACAGAAAGTGGACCTGGCAGAGCCCTGATGGTGCAACAAAAAATGCGATTGACTTCATTATGTCGACGAAGAAGCAAGTATTCAATGATGTCTCTGTGATCAACGCGGTGAAAACCGGAAGTGATCACCGAATGGTAAGAGGCACATTGAATTTAAATATCAAGCTGGAAAGATCTCGACTGATGAAGTCTACGCTCCGCCCAGCACCGATCCAAGTCCAAAACCCCGAGAGCTTTCAGCTTGAATTTCAGAATCGTTTCGAGTGCCTAGGGAGCTCCGTGGACGATTATAACGATGGGTTCGTGGAAACTGTCCATACGGTCGGGTCTAAGATCTTCAAGACCCGTCGTACAAATAGAAACAAGAAGCTCTCTGATCCTACTATACGGCTCATGAAAGAGAGGCGTGAGATGATCCTGCAGTCTTCAGTTGATGCGCTCAAGTACCGCCAGTTCAATAGACGGATCTCTAAGTCCTTAAAAAGCGACCTTCGCCGCTTTAATACAGAGCGCATTAAGGACGCGATAGAGCGGAATAAAGGCTCCAAGGTCTTTACAAGAGATCTATCTATTGGGCAGAGCCAGCTTGTGAAACTGAAGACCAATGATGGCAGGATCGTATCCGCCAAACATGAGCTGTTGAGAGAGATCGAGAGTTTCTATGGAAAGTTATACACGTCAACAGGTAACCCTGGTATGAATCTGGCAAACAACCCAAGAGCTAGATTGACCCGACACTACACCGAAGACATCCCGGACGTCAGCTTGTACGAGATTAGGATGGCTCTGAAGCAGCTCAAAAACAACAAGGCACCGCACGTACGGCAAAACGATCGATTTACGACGACAAAAATATTTATAATGGTTTGTTACAGTTAATTATTTAAACATATTTTTGAGTGGCTATTACCTATCCTAAGCAGTTAGTCGTTTTCTAACTCAACCTACGGACTTATAAGTAGTGATTTTTTTTTTAATATATTGAAATTATATTTTAATATTTATTTCTACATTGAAATAAAACAACTCAAAATAAATGGTAAACTTTGTATTATTTAAAAAAAACCTTATAAATCATCTTCTTCGTCATCGTCTTCCTCATTCTGATTATTATCAAAATATGTTGGCATCGTGAGCATATTCATAATGATATCATTAAATCCTTTCATCTGTTTTTTTTTCACTGATCGATGTTGACTTATCAGAGGATCAAAGTTAATACATAGCCAGTGTAAAATGTCCGTGTTAGTTTTAATTCTTGAAGTTTTTCGCGAGTGCATCAGTCGTATGTTTTTATACTCTTTTTGAGAGGCTTCCCTATACGTCCTCTGATAGCTGCCCCACAGGCAGAGGTAGCTGACCTATGATGTCGCTGCTGTGGATAAGCAGTTTATGCACTGACGCACTCATCTTGTACCATCCATACAATTCAATGCATTGTTTTGCTGTTTCCATGCAATATAATTTGTACGTGTTTGTGTTAATGTAATGGCAACTGGAAATTGTCTTTAAAATATTTGAAAACCTGAGAGGTTTTCAAATCTTCAATCAATTCTTTATCGATTCCAGTAATTTCAGCTACTATCTCTGGATTTTCAAAAAAATTCCGTGCCGTGTTGCCGTCATTAGTGTTTCCACCTCCTTGCTTAGGTTGGTCCACTATTAAACTCATCTTGTCGTAAAACAGGTTCGTTATATTTTTCTTCTTCTCTTTTACTTGATTCTTCAATGTTGAGCCTCTAGCTTGCCATTGTTTAATATCTATTTTATAGGATATATGGAGAAGATATTCGAAACACCTTAGATAGGCATGTAAAATAGATATTCCATACTTATAGGCAGAGGCATCGCAGGATCGTTGCAATACTTTATCCAAGTTGTTTATGTCCTTCGCAGTTACCTTACAAATGTTGCATGCCTGAGATGATGCAGTTTGTGTAAGGACATTGCATGTTTTGCCATCCATGATCGTGCATATTGGAATATGACGAAAGGTTATTGGTTTTTATTGAAGGCTTACTGTTGTTGATGTAACATCTCGTAGCTGTTGTTCAGTAGCATCCAATTCTTGTTTTATGGTCTAATTTGTTTCTTTATTTAACTTAAAACCAATAGGGTGACACCACTTTGTCGATGATGGGCTCGGGTTTTTCCAAAATACCATTTTTTCTTCTCCATGGAATATAGACATTTCGAGAGGAACAATAGTGCTCAATATAATATTCGAATCCGAGTACTTCGGACTTTCTGCGAAGTGCTGTTTATAAATGCTATGCCCGCCACTACCATCCAGCCCCCACTTATAGTAGACATCAATTTCGAATACTTCTGGTGGAAGATGAAGAGAAATAACTTCTTGTTGCACTTCAAATAATCTTCTGACTGTGTGATCAAGTAAGTTTTGCATAGGAATTCTGGCTTCGATCTCCGAAACAGTAATATTTTCGGGATAGCAAGTTTGCTTTATCTGCAAGATTTGATTATAGGCAGGGTATATATTAACACCTCTAGCTTTAACTCCTCTTTGTACTTTTAAATAGTCTTCTTTTGTCATACTAGTGTCAACAATAGCTAAGCTGGATTCAGTTGCAAACGAAAGTTGTTCCGGAGAAAGACCTTTCACAAGAGTTTGCACAGATCTTTGTTTAGAACGCAGCGATGAGACCACAAAATCCTTTTTTGGTCGTCCTGAAACCGGTTTCTTAGTAGGTGTCTGTTGGTCTCCTTGTATGTTCGGAACTTTGAACTCCTCATTTAACCAATCGTGATGATTTTTAATCAGTCGGTCATGGATGGCAAATAACTTTGCCACAAATATTTTAATTTTCAATTTGACCAATTTTTCGAAGTCTGCACCACACTTTTCAATATTTAATTTGTTCAAAATATACTTAAGCAATCGTTCAATACATTTAGGCGAAGAAAATTTAAAAAAACTTTCACTTTTTAAATCATAATATAGTTCAAGTCTTTTAATAGTTCGCGTTTCCACGTTATCACTTCGACTACCTGAAACAAAAATAACAAATACTCAGAGATGTGTATATATGTGGAGCTAAAACCAGTTTCCTCGTAATAACAACAATCAGAGCTATTGATAAAAAACAAATTTAAACTGGTACTCGTTAGAACTTTTTAGTAAAGCCTTCACGAATTATTTTTTTACAACTAAACAAGATTTTTTTAAATCTATCGTTATATTTAGATTGTTCTCTATCTTTAAAGTGTTGAAAGAACTCAATAATAGGTTTAAAATGAAGTACTTACAACATGGTAATGCTTCCATACTAAAAAACAAGATTTCACTTTAAAACAACTGCACATAGACACAACGAATTCGCACCGAGTTTGGTAGAATACTGGCAGCACGCCTAACAATAAGCGATGGGTCAAACAATAGCGGCTTTTGTAAACGGGTCTCGCTCGCAAATAAAAAATCTTTTGTTGATTTTTGACCATTTAAGGGTAGAGAACACCTAACGTATGTAATAAGCGTATTTAAATGATTTTTTTTTTAATACTTTTGTCGTCGTAAATCGACGGTTTTGCCGTACATGCACCGGGTGATGACGGAATTACGGCTGAACTTCTGAGGGTCGGTGGAAAACCCGTCCTCAAGGCCCTCCAGAAGCTGTTTGGTTCCGTCATACTCGAGGGCACAACGCCACAGGCATGGAACAGAGGTGTGGTGATACTGTTCTTTAAGAAGGGCGACAATACCCTCCTTAAGAATTATAGGCCCATCTCACTTCTGAGCCATGTCTACAAGCTGTTTACAAGAGTCATCACGAACCGTTCTCGCGCGCAGGTTTGACGACTTCCAGCCACCCGAACAAGCCGGATTCCGTAAAGGTTTTAGCACTGTAGACCATACACATACGCTGCGGCAGGTAATACAGAAGACCGAGGAGTATAACCTGCCTCTCTGCTTAGCGTTTGTGGACTACGAAAAAGCCTTCGATTCGATCGAGACATGGGCTGTACTGCAGTCTCTTCAACGGTGCCAGATCGACTATTGGTACATCGAGGTTGTTGGGAGGTGTTTAAGTGTCTGTACGAAAATGCCACTATGTCAGTCCGACTCCAGGACCAGACCTCGAAACCTATCCTTCTGCAGCGAGGTGTGAGGCAGGGAGACGTTATCTCTCCGAAACCGTTCACCGCTGCACTGGAAGATGTCTTCAAGGTTCTGGACTGGAAAGGGCCAGGCATCAACATCAATGGCGAGTATATTAATCGCCTTCGGTTTGCCGACGATATAGTTGTCATGGCTGAGACTATGGAGGACCTCAGTACAATGCTCGATAACCTCAGTAGAGCTTCCGAAAGAGTGGGTCTTAAAATGAACATGGATAAGACAAAGATCATGTCAAATGCCCATGTTACACCCACTCTCATGAAAATCGGAGACGCTACGCTCGAAGTTGTGGACGAGTATGTTTATCTGGACAAACTGTCCAACTTCGAGAAAGAGGTCAATCGTCGAATCCGACTCGGCTGGGCAGCGTTCGGGAAGCTACGCAATATCTTCTCATCCCACATACAACAGTGTCTCAAGATGAAAGTCTTTGAGCAGTGCGTGTTGCCAGTGATGACCTATGGCACTGAAACGTGGTCGCTTACAATGGGCCTAATCAAAAGGCTAAAAGTCACTCAAAAGGCAATGGAGAGGGCTATGCTTGGTATGCTTGGTATGAGGGGTATGTATGTATGTATGTATGATATATGTTATGTATAGTATATGCTTTATGTATTATAAGTATTTATTGTATATGTAACTGGTACACCACTGACTACCTGCAGTATTGTCTCTCCTCCCCCTTTAATCCATCCAAAGGTTGTCTGTAAAAGATCGCTTTTAGCGATAAGACCGCCCATTGTGTCATCCCTTGTAAAATTTCAACATTTGTATCTGTAATTTTTATGGTGTACATAATAAAGAGTATTCTATTATATTCTATTCTTGGCTAGTTTTCATATACGAATTATATTATAGCCTTCGCAAGTTCTAAACCTGTTACTTGTCGGTTCTTATTTTATTATTCCGAATTTTATAAAAAAAAAAATTACTTGTTGGTAGAAACTAGCCATCGAACATAATAATTTATATATGAGAACTAGCAAGTCAGTCCTTAGGCTACAATATATTATCCTAAGTTATAAGAAGAAATGATATTTTATGTTGTTATAAATAAATTTCAGGACTGACCATTGAACTTTGCACCCATTTAGATCTCACTTCTTTGGTCGTTGAAGTCAACAACCAAGGCATATATCATGATATTGAACTTGGCTCTCATTTCACTTTTATGATTTTGATGGGTTTGATATTCAGTATAAGTTAGAGGTAATTTGATTACTCTAACACGAGTCAGTTTATTATTCTTTTATGTGAACAATGATATACCGAAAAAAGTCCCAATATTTTAACATACTTAGGTCGAGGTCTGTAAACGTTATAATGGACATACTTAGGCTAAGCGTTATAATTCCTGTCACTCGCTCAACTGTCAAACTGACAAACATCATCTGCCTAGCCTTTTCCCAACTATGTTGGGGTGGGTAACGAGGCTAACCGGCTGCAGCTGAATACCTGTATTTTACATGGAGCGACTACTTGTCTGATCTTTACAAACCAGTTACTGTAAAACTAAAAATGCAAGATAATAACGGAAACATGTCAGAGCCAAATCACGTGCTAAGTAACTTTTAAAGATTCTCGGCCTTAGTTCAACATTATTGTAAAATATTGTCATTAAAATCGAGCCTATTCGTATCCATTCCTAAAAATCTTGTCACTTGAGTTGCTACCGTTCATCTTGACTTTTTGAACTCAAGATATTGCATAATTCGACAGCCACAGTGCCTTCTACATATGTATTTACACTTCTTTCTAATATTGCACGAAGCGTGTATTGCGTCGAAAATTCTGGAATTCATATGCAGCTATTGTGCCAGCAGTTCATATTCATGCAATATAAAGAAGTTTGCAAATAGAGTTACGTGTGTTTCACCTCCAAAAAAAAAATTTTTGTATGTGAATCCCAAGGGAACAAAAGAGGAATTTATAATCATAATTTAGGAAAAACCCGAGAAGCCATCCTTTCCCGACGTAACCAACATTTTTTCCGCAAACATTAAGAGAACACTTAGTCATTGCCTTACAAATTAAGTTTTCATTACAAAGACCTCGCAGAACTTTGGGCACGAGTTCGAGTTTTCTTATGAAACACTGGATTCTGAATATTCACTCGAGTTAGTTCAGGAAGTTAGCGGGATTTATTGCATAATGCGGTGGAGGTGCAATGAATGCGGGTTTTTGTATGCTGGTGCATGCGATAAGGGATGATTGTGGTAGGTTATTGAGATACTCGTATAATATATTTCGTTTTTGTTTATAATATATTAGGAAGCAGATTTCTTAACAGGCGATTTGTTAAAAGAAATAAAAAAATAATTGGCAACAAAAATTTAATTCTGTCTTTTAGTTAAATAAATAGGCATATTCTATGTAATTAACGAATTTTTCATTGCTGTAGAATTAATTTATAGTTCAGCCTATGAAATAAGACATTTTAATTTGAAATTGCTCATAAAGTTACATTTATGATTACATTACCCTTATATGATTACAAAATTCACATTATATTGACAAAAACGCGAAACTATCCTGTACTGTATATGAATCCTACCCATTCTACCTACACTTAAAACCCTACCCAACCTCAGCGCACTCTGTTCATTAAATCGCACACGCAGCCAGTGTCTTCACGTAGACACAAACGTAAAGCACTCAAGAGACGCATCGCGCAAAACAAGTTTCATAAGCACTCCACCATTTCATAATACCGCCTGAAAAGCGACGACGCATCGCTGAAAAATGCCTGAAAGCTGAGACTTTATAACGAAAATGTACGCTTGAAAAAGTCTAGTAGGATTTTCCTTCTACGTTTTCAAATGAGAAAATGATATGTGATTTATTACAAAATTGGATTTTATGCGGAAAAGCTTAATTGGGGTACGATTGCACGATTGAGCGTTGTGAATTTCGGTGTTTAAACAGAATATTTTTTACGAAATGCAAAAGGATTTTAATGTAATTTCACCACTGATGGAACGATCACGTTCCATAGAGTTTATTACTATTTCAGAAAGAGTCGCTTATGATTACCAAATCTTAAATTTAACTCAACGATTAAAATTTATTTTAAATTGTAATTAATTTTCACTGCAAAATGTAGTAATTATAATATAATTTATTTCTATTTATTCCTACACTGTTCAACAAAATGCTTTAAACCGCGTTTTACCATAGTTAGCTTAAGGAAAATTATTGTCAAGCATTGTTCTGGTTAATGAGCAAGTAACGAAGTAGTTAGATACACTGTTACGATAATAATTGATTCTAATTGATTTACAAACGCGTGAAATTTGCTTTGGTTAGTGATGTACCTACAGTTAAAGAATAAAATGTTAAGCTTTTTGATACCCTTTTTGTCTTGCATCATGCCTGCTTGTTTTTAGGAATGCAAATGACATTACGTAATTTTGGCATGTGTCGCCGCTTATTCCGTTGGATCCAGATTATAATGATGGAAATAAGTTCTTAGTAGAAGATCAGTCAATCTTATTGTTTCACAAGTGTACAATTGTGTATTCATAAAGACCCATTGATAGAATTAGAGGCCGAGATTAGAATTGTATGGATAAAGTAAAGTACTACCTTCCTTTATAATTATAATTTTAGAATTTCTATGGGATTTTGCTTGCTTTGTTCAAAAGGTCAAGCATGTGCCTGTCGTTATTTATTGAATAATTCAGCGCCCTAAGGCTGCTTCTGGGAATTTCTTAACGAAAGCTGGTAATTTTATTTTTGATGTTGAGAAAATTATTTTTTTTGTCTATTTTGTTGAGGTGTTTATTTACATCGAAGCAATTTGTGAATCTTAGTCATCTGGCTATTTGCTGTCAGGTCTTTTACAGGGTAATAATACCCCTGTTGGCATAAAATTTCCAGTCATAATGTAGTTTGGCATAACGTTTTCGCATAACTTTTATTAGCATAATAATACTTTGGCATAATGCAAAGGTTAGCATAACTATCATGTAGTCTAATATATTTTGGCATAAGTTGGAGTTGCATGAATTTAAAAGGTATAATATTTATTCGTCTAATACGTCTATTTTTAGGATGATGTTGGGACTGCCGCGATGGTGCAGCGCTTCTGCTATGTTTGCGCAAAACCGAACTGACGGCTTCCACGCCGTCATTCGTAAGAAAACTGCGTCGCTGTTGTCAAGTTTGCGGGCGAGTGGCAACAGCATCCTAAAAACTATGGCGGAGTGTATCGACTCTCCGATTGTTAAAAGTTTTGTGAGAAGGACAATCACTGGACATTAAACCGGAGATATCCTTTTCACAATACTATTTTTATTTTTCTCTATTGTATCTCAGCTACTAACACTAGAAATAAGTTATTTTGTTTTGCTTACTAACACGATGGATCACTGTTGTCCGAAAAATAAAGAATATTATTATTATCTTTTATTTCATTATTTACACAATATAATTATATTTTTAAATATTAGAATATACAAAAATATATAAAAACATTTAAAATATAAAAAAATGGTGGCCCACCGGTATCGGGAACAGGGTCCAAGCTACCGGCGGTCAGGGCTCCAGAGAGAGGAACCTCCTAACAATGCGGGCCGTGTCCAGAAGTACCGCTTTCTGAATCAAGCCCTTAATCCAGCCGTCCAACGTGAGCCTCCTTAGGTGTTGGTCGAGGCTCTTGGCAATTAAGCCATTGGCTGATACGACTATCGGCACAATTATTGCTGAATCCACATCCCACACGTCGACAACCTCGCGAGCAAAGTCAAGATACTTGATCTGTTTATCTTTCTCGGCTTTCACGAGATTCCCGTCATGAGGGACTGTTATGTCAACAATCATTGCGCGCCGCTCTGTTCGATCCACCACCACTATGTCAGGCTTATTGGCAACAATAGTCCTGTCAGTGATGATGGATCGATCCCAGTACAAAGTGATATTTCCACTGTCGAGAACTCGGTCGGGCATATACCTGTAGTACGGCACTTCAGATTCTACAAGGCTGATAATCCTGGCTACAAGGTTGTGTCTATACAAATACTCTTCGTTAGCTAGACGAGAACACCCGGAGATAATGTGTCGGATTGATTCTCCCGGACGGTGGCATGCCCGACACATGTCAACCGTGCCGTCCTTCACAATAAATCTCCGGTAATTCTTCGTCATGATAACTTCGTCCATAATTGCACAGATAAAACCTTCGGTTTCCCCAAAGAGGTCACCGAAACGAAGCCAGGCTACGGACGCTTGGAAATCTACATCGGGTTCATGTAGGGCCCGGAAAAAGCGTCCGTGAAGCTCCTTACTCTGCCATACCTCCCTGCGATCGTTAGTGTCAAGCACTACAAGCTTGTGCCAGTTCTCTTTAGCCAAGGAGGGTGGGGTGAAGCCCTTGTCCACCGCGACCACATCTCGATGCATCCCCACGTCGGCTTCTAGGAAATATTCCCTGAGACTGCATACCTCGCGATTGTGGAGGGTCTAAGCGTTTAAAAAGCCTCGACCTCCACACTTTCGCGGGATATACAGTCTCATTACCGATGACCGTGGGTGATGCATTCGATATGCAGTCAACAGCGTACGGACCCTCCTATCCAAGGCGTCGAGTTCGGTTTGAGTCCATTTGAGTGTGCCAAAAGAGTACATCAAAACGGACATGACCCAACCGTTGAAGGCGCGCACCTTGTTTCCGCCTGATAGAAGACTATTAAATACTTTCTTCAGGCGGTCAAAAAAGCGCTGCTTCAACGATTGCTTTATGTCAGTAACATTGATGCCCAACGCTTCCGACATACCCAAATACTTGTAGGTTTCGGATGCGGAGAGGGCTCTAAGGTTTATGGAATCCGAGAGTTGGGTTCCCACGGGTTCCACAATCTCCCCTCGCTTTACATGCATGACCGCACATTTATCCACTCCAAATTCCATCCTGATGGCGCTACTGAAAGTTTCAGTTATTTTCAGTAGCTCCATCAGTTGCAAATTATTGGAGACAAAGAGTTTTAGGTCATCCATGTAGAGAAGGTGAGATATTACCTGACCACCTCTCCTCAATCGATAGCCTAGACCTGAATCCTCCAGCAGCGTGCTTAGAGGATTCAAGGCTAAGCAGAACCAAAGCGGACTCAAACTATCGCCCTGAAATATGCCCCGCTCGATCCTTATCGGTTCGCTATTCCTCTGGATATTTCGACATGCTGGATAGCGAAGGACCGTCCTCCATTGCCCCATACACGACATCAGGAAGGTGCGCAGAGTTGCATCTACTTTATACAACTCCAGCACCCTCATGAGTCATGTATGTGGCACCGAGTCATAGGCCTTCTTATAATCTATCCAACATGTCGACAGATCCTTTCGGAAACGACGAACCTGTTGGCTAATGGTCATATCAATGAGGAGTAACTCCTTAGTACCGCGGGACCCGTTCCTACATCCATTTTGAGAGGCAGACATGATGGAATTGGTGTCTATATGTTTGTTAATTTTAGCTCTCAAAATGGATGTAAGAACTTTATATATCGTCGGTAAACACGTGATCGGTCTATAATTTTTGGGTTCCGCGGTGCTACCTGATTTATGGAGCAGGTGGGTAACACCTATCGTTAGGAATTGGGGTAGCGAACCAGATTCCAAAGCAGTCTGGTACTGAGCCGCCAAGCGAGCGTGCGACCCTAAAAACCATTTGAGCCAGAAATTGTGCAGCCCATCCGGCCCTGGCGACTTCCAGTTAGGTAATGGACGGACTGCACGAGCTACATCTTGGGGGCAAATGGTAATAGCCCCCATTTCTGGTAATGGATCGCAGGCTCGCTCGACCTTTCGAGCCCAATCACCTTCGGTGTGACTGACAGGCACTGACCAGATACTGCGCCAAAACGAACACATGACATCGTCATCTGGCAGGCGCGTGTCTGTCACACCTTGGTCTCGCTGCTCCCAACCCCTATAAACCCACCTTTCATCGCTCTGGAAGGTGCGATTCTGAGTGTATCGGTCAACTCGCCGCTTATACCTACGAATACGGTTCGCCCATGCATACACTTTCTGCTTCAGGAAGTCGATGCGCTCTGTGACACGGAACATATAGTCCTGAGGGCTGATATCAGTCCCTGAGAACGCCCGCCTCACAAAGCGCATCACTCTAAGGCGAGTATTGCCCTCCCTGAAGCAGATTAGTTTGCCGATGAGCGCTCTGGCCCCACCAATACGGCGTTCAATTCTGCACTGCCAAATTGGTACGGTTGGTTTCGGTCGTGTAGCTCTAGAATCATTAGGAAATATTACGTGAGCTACACGACATACCGCTACAGCCGCGCAGTGCAGAATCGAATGAGTATCAGTGAGATCTTCGCAGTCATCAAAATAGTTTGACAACTGCGAATCCAGAACTGCCACTAGCGCCCTATTTTTCTTATGCATGGGCAAACGAGGTAAGCGTGGCCTTACTTCGGGCGACATGAACCGATATTCTCGAATCGCATCCTCCAAAGTACTCCTCAATTCCATATTGCACTGAGTACTTACGTTTGTAGCCCTGTCATCACTCCCCTCGTCAGCTTGATGTGTGTCTAACTGAGGCAAAACTACAACAGTCTGCGACGGGGGGGGCGATGACATGGCTACTCACTTCGCAGGCGCTCAAGTATAGTGTCATCCAACATATGTCATCCTGATCCGACAGTCGTTGTGCCGAAACGTTTGCAGCTGGCTCAAGCACCTGAAAAAGAGAGAGCATCCGAACACGGTACGCGGTCAGATTGTTTCCCCCCTCTGTAGCCCCATAGTATGAGCGCATGACGTTCTCATTGACAGATCGTGTCCATCTCATGCGCTGCACACTTCCGCCGGGAGCTGGGACCCTATCAGAGGCCGGTGGGCCTCGAGGTCCTAAACCGTCCGGCGGCCGGCGTCCTCCCCGTCGACGAACAGGTGGTGACGTCGTGGGCGGAGAGAAATACTCGTCGCTCGAGTTCGACGCAACTACCGCGGCCGGTGTCGTCACAGCACTCACAGTGGGGCTGGGTACCGGCGGCGGCGAGGCGGAGCTGAGCGAAGAGTCCGGAGGTGGTAGGCGTGCTCTACGTGCAGCAGCAGCTCTTCTCAACATTCTTTATTATTCCAATTTTCCATATTTTCTGTATTGTTGTTTTATCGGAGGTGACATCTGTCATGTCACCTCCGATTCGGCGGTTTTTAATTAAATTTTGTTACATTTTGCTGTTGTGTAATGGTCTCTTTTTAAATTTTCAATGGTTTTCTGTTCTTGGTTTTGTATATATTGTAAAACTCTTGTAAAATTTGTCGAAATTATTATCTTTAGTAAAATTTGGAAAACGGAATTTTAATTTTTTTTATTATTATTATTATTATTATTAATACTCGTTATCATGAGCCATAAATATAAAAAGTCATAATTGGGTGAATGTAGTCAATAATTTAAAATTGATCTCTAGGTACTTGGTAATTTAATACAGTTGTGGTCAATGATATTTTTACCCGACTATGGTGATGCCAATAGGAAGAGTAAGAAGCGAGCTCGGGACTTGGGGCACCCTGACTCGGTTATTTTTTTTAAAACCCTTGAGGCCCGCTTCGCTGGCCTCATACTACGCCTTTTAAGCGACTTTAAGTGTTTTGAGGTTAGGTTACAATCATTTGTTTTTCTCAAGAACGGTGCGTTACCTATTCATGGGAGTGGTGCCAGGGGGCAGGGGGCACACCACACTGAATTTTGTTATGCCAATATATTTTATGCTTATCATTAGTAAACCCTATTACAGGTCATAAAATAATTACAAACTTAACACATAATACATTACTTTATTGACTGTTGAAAGGTTGAGAACACACGCCGGTAATTAAAAGAAATAAATACAAAAGAAAGTTTTATTTTAAAGCCTCTAAACGCTCGTAGCTATCGATAAATAATAAATTGTATAAGAATATCAGCGTATAAGCAAAGTAGAGTGATGGATCCATCCTCTTCTATGCGAGAATATTACTCGCACTTGACCAGCCTTTAGCCCTAAAACCAAGATTCCCTAAAGGCCATAACGTTACAGATTTTTTCAAAGCTGTAAAAGGCTTCAATGTAAAACTAGACCCAGGGGTACTACATTCGTTTTTAACGAAAAGTAACCTCCCAAGGCATTTACTAGTACCTACACATACACATTTTTTTCCATAATAATGTACAGTCGCTAGCACATCAAGTGATACTAAACTGTCAAATTTCTCCAAATGATTTTAAACCTTAAAATGTTTAAGGTTAAGTTCAAAATCGAATGAGACAACTTGACAGTTTGTGGTAACTTAATATGCTGGCGACTGTATAGTCAAGGGCAAAAATAGATAGGTATATACATACGTGTAATACAGCTAGTAAACTTTAAGTGTTTTTCTACTTTCAAATCGTAAAATTGGATTTATAACTACAAAATGAGTTTAAATTGACATATCTTATAAACACAACACCGAAATTTAAATATAAAATCATATAACAATTTTGCTCTAACAAAATAATGTTATAAAATATTTTTTTTACCAATACGACACAGGGCAAATCCAAGAAGTAAATATCACCAACGAGTTTCCATTATTTTTTTCTACTGGAACGCATATGCGGGGCGCGCCATTTTCATAGCATTACAAAAAGTTTTGATTCCAATTAAATGTACTTGTCTGTGGCAGCGGCCGCTTTACGGCATGTGCGGTGATGTGCTGGGGAATGATTATTATAAGCAATAAACTATTTCTTTATCTTTTAACTTTGATCTTTGATTTTATTTAGTAAGTTCAATAGAATAGAATAGAATAGAGTATAATTATTGTAAAACATGAGCATACATTAAATATTATGTGCAAGGTCTTATAACAACAGGTAGATCTGCACGTTTTGCCATTGATGGCGTACAAAACAACATATTTTTGGTTAAGAATAAACCATACAAATATTGAGTCTACACAATATACTATGAAATTAATAACTTAATCCTAATGCTATTGTTTTTACAGATTTGTGGGTCAAATTGTGAATGTATGAGAGTAGATAGTAGTGTATGAAACTGCACATAACTTGGTATTAAAACAATCGTGTTTTTAATAATCCTCATCACCGACCCCGATGATCCTATTACCCTCCTCCAGAAAAGCAGTAGGTCCATGAGTACAGTACACAAAACACAGAGTACACAAAATATTTTACGCACAATACCTCCAAATTGCAATCAATACTTTAGCGAGACTCAGACCTGGCAACTCGTAGCTTGCCAACCAAATACATCAGCCATGATGGCTGTACCTAAATGGGAATATTTTTGTAGAAACTTAGGTTTCATATTTATTACATTCAGGAATAATATTTCGGCCACTCGGATGGGTGAATGGGATGAAGAGACATTAGTTAGGTACTTTTATGTACATTTGTGTAGGCAAGGCTAGGTTGTATGGCTAACATATAAAAGGGTTCATATTGTTTTATGAATATAATGAGCATTTGGTGAAAATTAAAAAATACAGGTTTCTTGCAGTCCTAATTCCATATAAAATATTTTAACGGTTGTCAACAATGAGGTTAGCAACTTAAAAAATGCTTTTACTTTTATTACGAAATTGACACAGAATACCGAATAACATCATAATACAAACAATAACGAAGTAATAGAGAGAACTTATTCTCGCCAAGCTATGCAATTTCAACCAAAAATAGAAAACACACTATTTCTTAAATTGTCCTCCACTAGAACATTTTCTGTATGCTGAGGGAAAAAATCCTTATATTACACTCCCCACAGTGCGGTATTAGAGCGGAATATTGCAAGGGAATTACTAAGCAATTCCCTTGATCTTGGCAATCACGGGTAGCGCCGCGGAATGCTAAGGTCTCGTTTCTATACCGCGACCGCAAAACTTGCGAAGAATAAATAAGCCGCAGCACTTATTGCAACTCATTGTATGCTCGAGTCTATTACCCCGTGGCCACGATCTACACGCTTAAGCGAAACGCTTCTTGCAACGAGTGACTGCGGAGAAAACAAATGAAAGAAGCTGTTTAAAGCATGCCACGAGTCACCACGATGCGAGCGACGCCGACTGACAGAAACAGGTGACGCACGCGCGTCGCTTGATGCTTTCGCGTCGGAAGCCGCATCGCTTGACGCTTTCGCGTCGGTAGCCGCATCGCTCGAGGCCGTGAACGGGGGCCTTACATTGCAATCGTCATCTTCGTTAAATACGAGGATTTCTAGCATTGTCAACTGTCAAGAAAATTGTTACCAGTTCACTGAGTGGGTTTTTTCTGAGCCATTTCAACAAACATGGTTACTTACTCGCCCATTTTCCAAGCATTGCTTGGGGATTAAAGTACCTGATTTTAACATGTTGATTGTGCGGTCAAAAAATATTTGTAGGTTATTTTATTATCTGACTAAAGATAATTTTGAAGTAAAGCATTGTCGCGATATCGAAACCTACCTCTAACCACTTCGTTCAGTGATACGTTCGGCTGAGGGGCTGAGGACAACCCCGCGTTACACACACTTATATTCTTTTTGATAACCATTCGGTTGTGGTAACAGCTATCAAAATGTTCGCAGTCGTTTTATTAGAGGCGCCAAGTAAAAGTCAGGGGTAGTATATTGAAATGACAGAACATTTACCAAACTATGAACCTATATGAATAAATAAAGAATATGAAACGTTGGTGAAAATAAAAACAATGTATTTATTTGTCTAATTTCTAGAGTGTCTAATTTTAAATATCTGGGTCACTGGGTCTCAGAGGATATGTGTGACAACATTGATTTAGAGAGGGAGCGCAGGGCGCTGTCTGTGCGCTGTAACATGCTGGCCCGCAGGTTTGCACGGTGTACCGAGCAAGTCAAAGTGACATTATTTAAGGCCTTCTGTCAATCTTATTACACCTGCAGCCTGTGGACTAAGTACACACAGCGTACATACAGTGCTCTGCGCGTGCAATATAAAAACGCGTTCAGGGTGCTGTTCGGGCTGCCGCGTCACGGCAGCGCTTCAGCAATGTTTGCGGTGGATGGCTTTCATGCCATCATGCGGAAGCGCTGTGCATCTGTGATGAAGCGCATGCGGGCCAGCTCAAGCAGCCTTCTGAGCGTATTCGTGGGCCAATGGGACTCGCCAATGTGGCGGCACTGGATGCAACTACACACTGCGGGTGGTCGCGTCCAGGGCTTGGCATAAACTGACATTCCTGTACGGAGCCATTTTTGCGATTTTTATTTCTTCCTGTGATTTTTGTATGTACTAACAATAGCTTTATAAGATTTTTGTGTTACTAACAGGATATGGACTACGTCTGAAATAAGTGTCTTATTATTATTATTTATTTTATTATTTACTAGCTTCTGCCCGCTACTTCGTTCGGGTGGAAGTCGTTGATACCACAATACACTAAAAAAACAGCCACAGTAAAAAAAAACTGCATTGTTGGTTTAGTGGTCGCAAGCGCTACTGTTGAGCATGGGGTTCGATTCTCGGGTTAGGCAAACTGTTGTTGGGTTTTTCATCTGGAATTTCTCAGTAACAGTCCGAAGTCTGGATTTGTGCCCGGTTAGTGGCATTAGGCTCACACCCTACTACATTGGACTTAGGTCCATAACCAGCGAAGTGTGGGTAGTGTGGCGTAATTATATAAAAAAGAAAGTCCCGCCACTGTGAAAACGTATACTTCAACTGAATGAAATGAAATTCTAATCTTGTATCAAACGCACACTATGCAGGCAGGCATATTATAAGTTGGGTGATTACATCGCTGATAAGAATGCTTGGCTCAATGCTGGTCCTGCTCCACAACCACATCCAATTGAATAATTAACATTTGAAAATACTGTTGGAGCAGCTGAACATTGTAAGACTATCTTTGCATTGTATAAACTCAACCTATGTTGTATTGTATAATTGCATTGCACAGGTGTGAGTACTATGTATAATAGAGCTACCATTTACCGGTTATGTAATTGACTTGAATGGGCCCTGGCGGCTGAGAGTATGTCATGCTCACTTAGATGTCTCGCTGATGGTGGCGCGTGTGTTGGATCATTTAGCTCCCTTAAAAATGGTTGAGCTGAATGGTGCTGATCCATGCGTCATGCTCGTGAACGGGCGCCGTTAGTTGGGACTGGTCACCTCTTAGCGTCCTCGGCTTATTTGCAATTATTTTATTTAGAAATTGTTTTGTTTCTCTTTCTACTATGGAATCGTCCTCACATTTAGTTATAATTTCAACATTATTCTTGTACTAATCTTTATGTGTCAATTTAATTTAAAAGAGTGTCCATGGAGTTTCTTGCCCGTTCTTCTCCATAGGTACCTACTACGCTTTAGAATGGGCAACTAGCTTCATATTTCTAACTGACCGACTCCTTGACAATTCAAAAGTGCCTGTAAATGGTTTAATTGAAATAAATGCTTTGAGTTTGAGTTTATAATTTAGTACATAAAAAAACCCGACTGCAAAAACACATAACTGAAAAGGGAAAAACAAGCATTATAATCTGTATAATATTGGTCTTCCAGGCGGGGACAATGAAAGTTACACCATATTTCAGGTTATTTCATTGTCCCCGCCTGCAAGACCAAAATTATATAGATTATAATGCTTGTTTTTCCCTTTTCAGTTATGTGTTTTTGCAGTCGGGTTTTTGTTTTTTAAATAATTTATTTTATTTCAGGCTTTTTAGTTTTATTATTATATATATTTGAAAAATACTTATTACTAGCTTTTATTTGATACCAATATTGATGCAATTAATTAAAAAAAAAAACTTCCCCTCCTTTTTTTTTATACCTACATACATACATTACATCCTGAGGCAGACGGGTAAAAAGAAAAATAGAAAGGACACAAAAAGGTAAAAAGGTAAAAACGACAATCTAAATTAAAAAAATCCCATGATAATCAAAAGCATTGGATTCCAGATGCGTTTCTTGATATTTGCGTATAAAAAGATATCACAGGATAAAACGCGCGAATATAATACGTCTTACCGGACTGGTTGCAACCAGTCCGGTAGGACGTATAATATTAAATTCTAAAACTCGCGTGTTAAAGTTTTATCCCGTGATATCGTTATAAACTTCAGGCACGCAAAGGACGAACTTGGCAAGTCAAAGGAGGAACTTGCCAAGTCCCTATTTTGACTTACCAAGTCCCTAATGTGGCGCACGAGTTCAAAAAAATATAAACATTTGGCTAGAGCCGTTATCTGTAATGACACGCCCTAGTGAAAAATTTCTGACGTTTCACGATATTCAAAAGTAAACCATAATGCGAATACCAACCTTAAAAAAATATTGATTACTTCTTGAAACGAAAGAGGAATGTTACAAAATTTTTAATGTAGAATGATAATTTTACCGTAGGTACACCTCTGTCTAACCCTTCGGGGAATACAGTCGTGATGCTATGTGATATAAACAAAGCATAAATATACATAGGTACATAAACTCACGCCTTCTTCCCATGGCAGATGCCGATGTAAACCCCTCCTAACGTTATTTAGGATCCCGACGGTGGCGCGTTCCATGGGGCCATGAAAACACACGGCCTCGGACTTGTGCAGGGCCACCTCAAGTCCCAATTGTCGGATCCTTTCTACGATTGTTGCAACCCCGCGTGCCGCGGGGTTACGACCGCTGCGCCAGGACCAACGTGTCATCAGCGTAGCGCACCACGCTGTCGCTGCTAGAGAGGTCAGCGCGCAGTAACCAGTCGTATCCGATGTCCCACAGATGCGGCCCCAGGACGATCCCTGTTGGAAACCTCACTACATCTCTTGCCGGTTCCACACTCCCTGGTGACCGGGGTAAATGACGGCCCTGTCCGTCAGATAGGCCTCGACCACACGACAGAGGTAGGTTGGCATCCGGTGGTACCGGAGTGCCTCTCTGATGCAACTCCAGGGCAGGATATTGAAGGCATTGGCGATGTCTAAAGACATGGCCAAGATGACCTCACCCTGGGCAACAGCATTCCCCGTCGTGAGGGCTCGCACGCGCATGATGGCGTCCACGGTAGAGCGCCCCCCGCGGAAACCAAACTGGCTCTCCACCAAATCCGGCCCTACCCGCACCAGCTGGCCGACGAGGCGGTCTGCAATGACTCTTTCAAAGAGCTTGCCCAACTCGTCGAGCAGCACGATGGGCCGATAAGCAGACGGAGAGTCCGCAGGGCGCCCTGCCTTCTTTATGAGGACCAGTTTCCCCGTCTTCCAACGAAGCGGGAACTGGCCCCTTAGTAACCTAGCTTGCTGTATTGATTACTCAAATATATTATTATATACATATTACCACGTGCTAAGTCAACCATTTATGACGGGGATCGGAACTGTTTTTGTTTTTAAATCTCCTTAACACAGGTTATTTTGTAACCTATCTAAGAAAACAGTACGGCACCCACTAACTAGATTAAGAAACTTTATGCTTGTGCTTTATATATTACCTTGCCATGTCATCTAGTCCTAGCTGAACAAAAAATCTTTATTATTATTAATTTGCTGTAAACTATAGAGATACAACAACATAATGCTATATTGCTCATCCCCCATAGCAAATAGCGTGATAATATATGTTCTATGTTAGAGGGTTTGGTTTCTGCACTTAGTACTTCAGGTGGACCATTGTGCGTGATGCGTGATAATATAATATTCGTAGCCTACTGACTGACTAGACTTATAGGGAATATATATGCAATTTTTTAACAGAATTATCGGGTAGAATTTGCGTGATCCTGGAACATACATTCAAAGAGGAAAACAAACATAATGCAATATTGCTCATTACCGCAAAGAGCGTGATATGATAATATATCGCCTACCGACTGACCAGACTTACAGGGGATATTTATGCAAAATATGAATAGAATCTATCGGGTAGAATTTACATGATGTTGGAACATACATTCAGACAAACAGACAAACATTCTAAAAACTATATTTTCGGCATTGGAATCGATCGCAGACCTCGTAGCAATAACTTTTTCTAAAAATTATTCAATTTACAGTTTTGACTTGGCTACGATTTTATTAAATGTATAATATACACAGTTAACTACATAAATTATGTTCTCATTATGAAATGAAAATAATGATGGACGTTTCGAACTAGGCTTTTGATAAAGGGTTAAGTTCTTTATTTTTTTTTCAAATTCCTCTGTTCTTTTACGAACTTCTGATTAGTCAAATCACATAGGTATTGCAAAAAAAAATATATTAAAAAAAACTCTATCGCTATGGGTATATTTACTGTGGAACAGTGTTTTAGTCAAAAAGCAATTGTGCAATATCGCGTGTAAGGTTCATTTTTGTACTCGTTGACCGTGATTGTATCACTGTTTGAAATTGAGTTTAGTTTTCAACGGTGGTCACTACTTCGTTACAAAATTCAATAAAACCTGGACCAAACTTTATTCCACCCGTTATGCTATGAAACTAACTGTGAAAAAGTTGAATTAAACATTCCTTTGAACGGAACCATCGGGGGTCCATCAAAGGGTCGATATAACGTTTTTCATACGCTTCAAAAATCTTTTTGTTCCATTTCCATAAAATCATGGCGGCTCTTAAAATGGAGTGGGCAAATTGTAGTACTTGTAATTAATTTATGAAGGGTTAAAAATCTTTTTTGTTGATTGTGTCAGAGTGCTGAGCCGTACAGATGGCAAAAAAAAAATCCCCAGTATATTTTTCTGACTCGGGAAACGAATGTGTACTCAGTTCCTAAATAAATAAATTATATTCTTGAAAGTAAGTGGACTTGATTACTTGGTTAAAAAGGTGGAAAAAAGTTGTGGATGATTTTTTGTTCGACAAGGAGTTCTACTAATAAAGTAAAGCTTCTTGTAAAAAGTTTGTCTGGGAAGTAATTCCAGGACGTATAACTATTTCTGGCGAGCAGCGGTAAAGCTGTGTTTTATTTAGAAGAATGGGTACTTAAAATACAATACATACTATATGTTGTTGTATTTGACAACAATATTGTGTAAACATATTTTGATCTTAAAGAGTATCCATGGAGTTTCTTGTCCGTTCTTCTCCATAGAAACCTACTACGCTTTCGAATGGGCAACTAGCTTCATCTTTCTGACTGACTGACTCCTTTAAAAGAGCCTGTAAATGGTTTTATTGAAATAAATATTTTGAGTTTGTGTTTGAACATCCATGTAGTTGCATGTGTTGCTTGGAATGACAGTGAAATATCGCCATAAATAGATTGAATTTAATCTAAAACATTGTCTCCTAAAAGGGCTACTACTTTAGTACCCAACAACCTTATCGCAGTTGCCCAATTAGGTACTAGCCAAGAATCTATTTCCCCATGCAATATCATGATGTTTCTTTCTCTACACACGCAGAGGGCATTAACTCGTAGGGTTTATGGTTCATATAGTGCACAGATTGTCAGGTTGCCAGGCCATAACCGTACCCATTCTCTGTTAATATTCCACCAGCCTGCCTCCATACAATTTGTAGCAGTAACTTTGACGAACAAAATGTAAATAACCAGTTAACTCAGAACGAATTTTGTGAAGTTTATTGTAATGCGATTTGTCAACTTCTTTTCGCTGTCGAGTAATTGATTATCGAGGCTTTTTTGTTTGAGAAGGGTGTCGGGTAGTAGAATATTTTATGTCGATCGGGATTTGATAGAAAATAATATGTTTATTCGATTAATGTGATTGGGCGTTTTAAATTTTCTAACGTGACGATATCATCATGGATGGTCATGGCCTCACGATAACTTGGGAAATTATATGAAGACGCATTTCCGTCCACGATAACGTGGCGTGCAGAATTATAAAAGCGCACATTGCTGAATGTGTACTCAGTTCCTAAATAACAAAAGTTGAAATAACCCTTGAGTTTGGAGTTGAACCGTTTTTCTTTGAAATTAAAAGAAGGAAAACCAGCCGATAAATATTCGTATTTCTATTCAAAACCGCTAAATAGATCTAAACCCTTATTACGAAGGTTTCACACAAACGCTGGTGGAAGCCATTATAGTCACCAGTCACAACTGTGGCCACTGACGTACGTGGGTCCGACGGATTGACAATAATGACAACGGTTTCCGTTCCAAGACATGGATTGGGTTGGTGCAAGATGTGAGAGGAAGCAAAGAGAGATTTAAAAAATCTGTAAATGTTAATGTGGGAAATATTTCAAAGGGGGGATAAAGATATTGTGGTAATATCAAACTCAGGAATTTAGAACCATCCTGGTTTCTGTGAAAATGGCTAGGATTCTGACACTGCTATTTGGGCCACTAGAAAGTACAGAAGTATAATATCCGTAGCGACACAGTAGCCGTAAATATGGCACATCGAGCTTTAGAAAAATTTCGGCTTGGTAAAGCGTTGTCTCCTTCAAACATGTTACAGTTTCTTCCACACGAACTGGTAAAAGAGCGAATATTAGTAATATTGTCAATGCAGAAAATACACTTGTACTTGAACTCACGGCCTGCCGCAAACCGCAATATATACATTGTCACAATTAAGATATTCATTTCTAAAGCCGCATGTCAGTGGTAACGAATTCAGTGTAATCTGACCTCGCATTATATTGAAACTCCGTACTACGCTAGGTCAACTCAAGGTGTTAGCATGGATTTGCAGTCTGCATTACCTTACTAAACATTTTTCATGTAAGAAGAAAAAACAAACAATCATCAGTCGCCAGCAACTTACAACTCGCACCATCACCAAACAAAAACCGAAACGTAATCGTTCACGTTTGACGCTAGAGCACGTTAAATTACCGGCGCGGAATCTTATTTATTTGACAGCGGGACGTGAGCCCGCCGCCTCCGGCCAGATTAAAGATCCTTTCTTCAGATCTTTTACAACGACAGATTACCTTTTTTTGGAATGTCGAGAATGGAAAATAAATATTTCTGGAGTGTAAGTAAAAGTTTCAATATATTGGGTTTAGTCGTAAACATGTTAGTGATTTGTCACTGGCTGACTGTTGAGTGATTTCTTGATCTAATATGTTGACTTTTCTTCTTTCCCAAAGGGTTTTCTTCCTATTGTCGTTCAACATAAGCAACGTTACGTCCCTTCAAAATCGTTCTTCAATCTCCCGAGTATATCTGTATATACAACACGTCGCGTCGTAAGTTACGTCTTTCTGTGGCTTGATTTCTGTTTCATTGTATCACAAACATTTCCCAAAAATATATTATAGTCATGTGCCTGTAATTTCGCAATTGAGTCAAGTCACGGTTATATTACTTTGCACTACCACTTTTTAATCACTGCTATCACATATTCAACATCCTACCTCCTCATCCATCCTTCTTTAATGGCTTTTGAAGGAATAATAAAAACATAATATATGTACGTACCTATGTTTTTATTATTCTTTCATTTATACGTACATTATGTATAATCACCATCTGTTTCGAAGCTTTTCCATGTTTCTCAATCTCCAATTAAAAGCATTATCATACTAAAATCAATCATTTTTTTATCCAGAATAGATCCGAAATGCAAAAATGAACAGGAATATTGCAGAAATCACGGTTTATCATAAATCAGAAATCATATTTATTATATTTCACTACAAATCTCTCCCTCTCCTACTTTGCTGTGCCCGATAGGGTCCACAATAATCATATTTTTGTAAAACCTACCACTTAAGCAATAAATATATAATTGAGTATTTGACTGTTTTACAGAGTCCTATGTGACGTCATCATTTCCTTTCCAGTTTACATATCGTTAACATACTTTCCAGAACTTTTTTAAATTAAAGAACTGATGCAAATTTATTTTTACTCAGTTCAGAGAACGATTTCGTCAGTGCAATTTTAAATGCGAGTTATTTTTTAAATTTTCTCTCTAAACAGGACCGATGAATACATATTGAACATTTAGCAATATACGTTTTTAATTAAGTTAATACAATTAAAGCTTACTTACATTAATACCAATAGAACAATTTTCTTTTTAAAATAAAAATATATTATGCAAAACCTTCTTCAGGAAATATTTCTGACCAACTGGAAGTTGATCTTAATCTATGTCAGTCATCATTTTCAGGGCCTCTACTAAATACTGAATCTTATATTACTTTAAACCTTTGATTCTACAGTTAAGTCAAACTTAATTGGAGGATCAAAGGTTTTACAGATTTATTTTTCTCAAGACGTCTAACAACTTGATCTTTTTAGGGTTCCATACCTCCCTTACACGTAAAGTGCGGATGCATTTTTTTTTCTAGTCTATCCTATGTGGGGGACCACTATATCGTTGGATAGGCCATCCAATATAAATATTGCGGGTCCGTGAAAACCATTTTTCGATTCAAGGTTCCGTTTGCGTAATATAAAGCTTTAAAGTGGTAATTTTTGTTAGGGCCGTGTCCTCCACTGCCAGCTAAATGGTTGTTTTTAGATATGTGAAAATAATCAAGGTTGTAGTACATACAACGAAGTTAAAAATAAAAGTATCGCAGCTAAGTAGACTTTACAAGTTAACGAATAATAGTCGACCAACTTTCATTGGCAGTTGGACAATTGACCGTGACGTATATCGATGTATGGGAGAACATGTTTGTGAACTACAATATCAAGCTTGTTTTGTACAATTATATTTATTTACGTAACCAAATTACAAGATGATTATTAACATTAACTAAATTAAATTAAAAATAAGTTAAGCCTAAAAAAGGCCCTCGGGGCATTGTACCGAGGATGCTGGCGGCGTTTCCTCACTGAATTGCAATGCTGATGCGTTGCGCGAGAAAGCCGCCAGCTTTTCGGTCACCAGTTACATCAACTAGACGTTTCGTGATTTCCAAAAATACAGTTGGTTTTTAGGATAAATTCATGCCTTAAAGGCAGAATGTACAAGCACTCTAACATTATTTGTAACATCTGATTTGTAATACCACATTCTTAACAAATAAATATATTCTATTCTATTCTATTCTATTCCCAACTACGGAACTCTTTATTGTGCGTGGTCTGCCACGCAGTTGCCGTTTTTTTTTATTTCGAAACGAATAATTATTAAAAACATTTTTCAGCCGTCATCCTATTCCCAAGAGTCATGAATGTTTAACGATTGTTTTTCTAGGGCCACTCATTCTAATGAGCTCTTCAATTCAGAAAATAATTTACAAATTAATCTTAATTGCTACTAATTAATGTTCTGTGACCTTAGTAACGAAGCCTACACTTTGACATCATGAATTTATTATTAAGCCATTAGAGTTCACACGTTTTATTAGCTGGAAAACTAAATGGAAATATTGAGTTAGTGTCGCAATTTTTTTTAATGAGACGTCATATTTTATGAGTGTTAGAAGTCAGTCTGTAGTAAATGGCACATTACGACCAAGTGTCAGATCTTCCATTGTCATGCTCACTTTTGTCACCAAAACTAGCATACCTGTGATATGGTTTCAAAGGGATGAATTACCGAAAAAACAAACAGAGATATCTAGGAAGAAACACAGTTTGATCGAGTGATAACAGCAAGAACATAATTTATTTCTATTTAGAACAAACCTCGTACGAAGTACTGTACTTTCCCAATACGCATGTTTCCAACTTAATACAAAATAACACGGACGGGAAATGTGTCAAAACTTTCTTCATTTTCGTGTTCAAGTCATTTTAGCAGTACGTGCGTCAGACGTCCTTTGAATGGACTATATGAATCAGCTTTATAACATGCTGCCAGCAATTTGCTTGGCTTCATTTATAGTTACCAGATGTTTTCCACAACTAGTTTTTTTTTTTCTGCCACTAGGTTCAAAAATACCAATAATAACATTGAATTATTAACAATGATTAGCATTACAACATCCAATAGCATCATTCTAATTCAATAGCATTCATCTCGTCATGATTCACCTTATCTACATACTAATCAGTGTAGCTCTTTTCTCATTCACATCACAAACAATTTTCACCTCTCCAAATTCATCCTTTAACTAAAACTATCTCACTCGTCCCAAAATCACAGCTTCTCCAAATATTTTAGGGGGTTCATCCTACCATAATAACCGAACGTCGCTCAACGTAACAATGTCCTATTCGGGAGCATCATTTTGGCAAATGTGCGCCAGTGACGAAGCCAAAGCTGCGTGCATTTATCTTGGCCTAAGTCCATCATAATAATTATTGTAGAACATGGTCTTTGTGTGCGCGGGGAGAGTGTTTATTTAATTGAAATATTTCAAAATGATCTATGAGCTTTCTCTAGATTGAAGTGCCTTCAGTTAATAGCGAGTCCATCTTGCTGAGTCTATATTTAAGCCTCCATCTCTAATGCATTTTTGTAACGTTTCCCTATCAACAATCTGAATCGTTTCTATTTGAATCAAACAATAAATTATAATTGTGTTAAAAATGAAATATTGGTTTTAGCTCGTGTTCTCTCTCTGTCTTTCGACTTATTGCGCAATATATAGACAACTTATTGAGTTTAGGAGCTCTATAATTTGTTCAGCACAAAACAAGCAACACAGCTTCTTCCCTTGTTTTCATAAGTTTTATTTTCTATTTTATTTTATTTTGTTAATACTTATCGTTTCTCAATTCACCAGCTTATCGCTTTCACATGGACCTCGCTTCACCAAGACCGCCCTGGGCGCGAACAATTACAGTGTTGTGTTGGCCCCTCCTTTGTTATTGGAACTTTTATGTATGGAAACGCTCTGTCATTACAAACGCTGTCTTACTTAATGCGAAAAACACAAAATTTCTTAAGTTCTCATTGAAATGAAATGAAATAAAATTGTTTATTCTGTAAATAGGATATGAGAATCACTTTTACACGTCATATTAAAAAATAAGTTAGATGGAGTCGACATTTCCTATCTGACTACCCCTGAGAAGAAATGGCGAAACAAACTCAAGGGTCAAAGTCTCTTTTAAAGTCCAGACATAATTTTGGTCAGATCATGTGAGGACCATTTAGATCTATGTCTGAAATGGTCTTTTGAGGAAAGAACCACACAAATTTGAGTGGACCTGTCCAGTCAGTGCAAGCATTTGTCAGTAATCGTGTAGCTCAACTCAAAACTTACGGAGCTCAACGACTCGACGAACAATACCAAGGAAAGGACAATGGGGTTGGCCGCATAAAGAACTCAAAATGCCAGACCATCATTAAAACTAAGAGAAAAAAAAAAAAAAAACAACAAGAAATAAATAAAAATGACCCACATAGTGCTCACATTCACAATAATTAAATTACATTACCAAATGTATCCCAAGTGGGTCTAAATTTAAATCTTGATGGCTTGAAACTAGATCCTATTATGGAAACTATATTTCTGGGAATTACTCTAGAATCGAAATTGCAATGGCCTGCGCCCACATTAGAGCTCTTTCAGGTAGATTAATTTAATAGAGGGGCTTGTGGTTAAGCACGGGTCGATAGATCAGGTTAAGCTACGCTTGCCGCGGTTGGTCCGTGGATGGGTGACCGTCTTTACATACCAAGACCCCTCCGTGCCTCGGAAAGCACGTTAAGCCGTAGGTCCCGGCTGTTATTTGTAGATCGTTACAGTCGTTACGGGTAGTCAGAAGACCGAAAGTCTAACAACCAGTCTTACCATGGGGTATCGTGTTACTCAGTAACTGGGTTGTGGAGGTCAGATCGGCAGTCGCTTCTTGTAAAATACTGGTATTCAGCTGCATCCGGTTAGAGTGGAAGCCGACCCCAACATAGTTGGGAAAAGGCAGGCAGACGAGATGATCAGGTAGATTAAATTCAGTTGCATATTATGTATTGTATTATAATTAAATAAATTCAGTTGCATATTTTGTATTGTATTATAATTAAATAAATTCAGTTGCATATTATGTATTGTAATTAAATAAAAATCATCATTTTGGAAATCGTATAATTTAAAAATACAAATATGGAAGAAAAAAGGAAGAAATAAATATGTAACCAAAAAGGCAATTCCAGATGCTGTTGTTGTGATCTATAAAAACGTGTGCGTTTGGGTAGAAGGTAAAACAACGGCCTATTAGTGTGATTGCAGTCAGACTCCCAGGTATGTTTAAACAACCATGTAACCTAAAACGCAGTGCTAATTTAGGAAGCGTTTCATACGTTTTGTACGAAAAAATTAATCCAAAAGTTTTCTGGTTACGCGTAGCAGCTATCAATTTAGAAATAAAAAGGTCCAAGGTAATAGGTTATCTGGAACCAATTCCGGTCGTGCACAGCTTGGGCAGGTCAGGAAAGAGGCACGCTGCAAAGATGCGGGTCACTCCATGGACTGCTACGCTCCGATTTCGATGCTCACCAAACTGCTTTGCTGGCAGGGTTGAAGCCAAAAAAATGTTCGTACGATAAACTTTCCGAAATAAAGGATAGTGGTTAAGTTATCGAATTACTTTCAATATAATGGAAAATGACGAGCAAATTGCATACCACTTCGTCGTGAGACTTACTTATATTAATCACGACGGGAATTATTATTGCCATTGTAGTTTTTACGGCTAGAAGACAAATATCGTGAGAAATGTCATCGTGAGTATTCAAAATTAGGTGAGATGGAATACGAACCATTAGTAAAATCCAGTTTTGACTAGCAGTACAACATTTTACCAAAGTTATACGGCGTTAAGGAAAAAAATGGTTAAAAATACAATTTTGGTGTCGTGGTTCAAAAGGTTCTCATCACTGATGGAGACAGCATTCTGGAATGACACAAATACAAAAAAAAAACAAAAAGAAACTGGAATGTACCAGTAGGGATCTTCAAATAAGAATTAATGTGTGATGATGGCATGGAGGATAATTACCAAAAAAATATTGTAGAATTAGTAATTCTACAATATGCAGTAAGAACATTAAGGCAATTGAATGACAGCCACAGCTAGGTTAGTATACTTTACTTATTTCTACAGTATTATATCTTATGACCATTTCAGACACTAATCTACATAGTCTTCACATGCACCAAGATTATGTCTGGACTTTAAAAGAGACTGTGACCTCTGAGTTTGTTTCAGCCTTTCTTCTCAGTGTAGTCAGATAGGAAACGACGACCTCATCTGATTAAAAAAAAATATGATTGACGTGTAAAAGTGTTTGTACAAACCTACTTACACAAATAAAATCATTTATCATTTATATGGCGTTCTGCTGTGGGGATCGACAGCGGCCGTAGATTCAATTTTCATTATACAAAAGAGTGCAATCCGCGCGATCTATAGAATGGTTCCTCGTGAGTCTCTTAGAAGCAAATTCAAAAGAAATTGATGTACTAACTCTGCCTTCTCTTTATATCTTAGAAACTATTTTGTATGTTCGCAAAAACTTAGGACTTTTCAAAATAAGAAGCGATTTCCATAATATAAATACAATTAGTAAACATGAAAATGTGATACCCAAATTTTGAATAACAAAACCAAGCAAATTATTTATAATTAATCGTATCCGCTTTTATAACAAGTTACAGAACTTAGCGATGGAAAGTTCAAAACCCACATCAAACGGGTGCTTATCACATAAGCATATTATAAGATTAAAGACTACGTTGAAGACAAGGAAGTTTTTTGCTCATCTACGAAGTTTGGCAATCATTCCTTCTGCACATGTGGCTTCCCTGGTACTTTATTAACGGTATAATTATGAAAATGTCTAATAACTGCTCCGAAATTACGAGGTTTATTTTTCTTTCTTTGTTTTACATACTTTCTTGACATATTTTTTTTTCATTATTTGACATTGGTGCCGATTCCCTTGTTCACAAACTAAATTAAAAAGTTCAGTGCATCTTTTTCTTTCAATTTCATTAAGATAAGGACAGAAGATAAATTTAGTTTAGTCCTGTCAAATATACCTAAAATTTTAATTTCGACTATTTATTTGTGGATTTTGTGGACAGTGTAATTAATTTAGATTTATTACAGTTGTAATGGCAATCATGTCATTAGGTTTAAATAGGTTTTTATGTTTATTATTATTTATCTTTAATACAAATTATTATAATAATATATTTTGTGAATGTGAAAGCGTTGTAAGCTTAATAGACTGTAGGTTTGTAGACCATTTTTTTTAAATACCTGGTACATCTTGACGGGCCTAAACGGGTTAATAAGTATTTATTAACCTTTTGACCGCCACAGTCATATATAACTGACAAACCAAAATATGCCCAGCACGCCACGGTCACGACTACATGACAGGTATTAAAGGATGAATTCGTATCTTGGCGCCGAGGGCACGTTTTTGCTTTTTTGACATGGCAGTCAAAAGGTTAACACTAATTTGAAAACATTGCATAATTCAATTATTTTTAAAATAGTAAACGTGGAGTTTTTGCTAGCTCTTCTCCAAAAGAAACGACTAATTGGAACCGTGTACCTAGCTTCAGACTTTTCATAAGTGTCCATGTAGGTTTATGTGAAATAAAATGTTTTGATTTTGATTTTGACGTATTTTTATAGGAATTTTAGAAGCACACAATAGATCCTTACTTTTATGTTATTCACGGCTTTAGGTTTGAGACCGAGTTTATTTGACCAGGCTGAGATGTTGAAAAATTCTGACGTTAAAAACAACTAAATTAAATCATTAGTATTTGTTGAAACCTTTTATGACCACACAATAATTAAGATTGATTTTTTTTTCTGACCTTATCGTTATTGTATCTTTATTCTATCATGCACAGAATTCGTCGTTTGAAGTTACATAACCTATATCAACGATATTATCTTCAGTATACTTTACCTAGCGAGCTTATTGTAGTTTTCTTGGATCAAAATAGATTTAAAAGGGTGACATAGTTTATGCCACATTTCATATTTCCAGTTCATCAAAACAGTTTTACCGAATTCCATTTAATTACAGCTCACTTCCGGTTTCATAAAAGATCGCCTGTAACGGAGAGATGTTTTGCGTACTCTAATCAGATTCATACGATTACTACTGACCTTGATCCTTCCCGGAAAATTTAACGACACAAGAACCCTGAACCCGATCATAAAATAATTCATAATAATATGGAGCATAATTTTCAGTGACGTCATTCTTATTAATAACATCCATGACGTAGCAGAATTTAATAATACTTTAACAATCTTCTCAACATGGCCGTATGCTGACAATGGTTTATAGTTACAAGGAATTTTCTATTCACAGAGTACCTACTTGCGAACTTCTAAGCCCCTTTACTTAAGTCGACTTGAAATGCTTACGTAGTACTGGCTTTGTTTGTATTTCTATTCTAGAATTAAATGGAGAAATTATTAAAATTGTAGTGGTTAGAACGATTAGATTCATCATAGTTATATCTTAAAAGCTAATTGTAAACACTACACACAACACGTTACCACTGGGAGAGGTCAACGACCCCAGTGTTCGACCTTGCCTCAAGGCGAATGCGCGCTCGGTATAGCGACATGCATAGCTTCCAGAACTTTTGAGAACGCTAGTCTCGCCCAGTCAGCTCCAACTATTTTATATTTTCTGTTTTACTTGTGCAAATTGTCCATAGTCCTTATTGTTGTTTTTGTACCTGTAATTGTTTTAAAGAAGTGCCGTGGTAGGCAGTAATACAAGTCGTTTTACTAAATAATAGTTTATTATTTAATCTACCCCGTAACACTTCAAAATAAAGTTTACAAAGTTAAGATAAGCACACAATACAAATTAGTTTCTTTAAACCGTTGATTGTGATGTCTCTGCGACAAATGGAGGAAAATCATGTCAGTATGATAGGAGTATTGAGAGAATTTATGAGTGTCGTATCTAAACATGTCTTTGATTAATGTAATTAGCCTTTGGCCATGTTATGCCGAAAATGTCGCAATATTTCAGTGCCCGAAGGTTTGTAAAGAAAAACCAATAAGTTGACAGCTGAAAGTTTCAATTCACCGGAAGAAACACATTTCAACATGACTTATTCATTAAAACTTTGAACTCTTAGAAACGTGTATTTTACCAAACTTCCCTAATCATTGAAACTATTCCAATTAACCGAAAAAATATCTAAATATAAAAGCGAAATTACTTTGAATTCCTAACGATCTACATCCAAATAGGAAAAACGTTCCTGCCAGGGATTTGAAATCTCACTCACCGGGAAATTAAAAAACTTTCAAACCACTTTGCAAACTTCATTACTCAGATCCCCAGGGTAGCTCCATCCTTCAAAATGTATAACGTTTAAAATAGCCACTGTTTGTATGGGATTTACGTTGCATTACTATTTAAACTTGATGCAACTGGATTTGTGAGTTTAATTGGTCCAGGTTTAATTACTTTTTTGTGCGGACAGAGTCAGCTTCAGTATACGCAGAGCTCTGTAAGTAAAGAGAAATAATTGAACAGGCTGTATTTTTATTTAAAAACTCGTTGAAATAAGTTAATACTGCAACGATAATTAAATTAATCATCAATCTATACGAAAATTATAAAGACAAAAGATTTGATTTTTTGTTTGTTTGTAATAGATAAACTCGAAAACTACTTAACTGATTTTAAAATTTATTTCACCTATAGAAAGCTTCATTATCAGCTACAGTAACAAGGGTTGTATATTATTTTTTTGAAAAATCGATATTCCTACGAAAATTGCAATAATGTAACCCAAGGTATCAAAAATTTGCTTAGAAAATTAATCATTTGGCTTGCGCTGCATAAACTATTGATGATATATTCATTATTATATAAAGAAGTCCGCGACGCTATATGTGCAACTAATTAAGTCACAAGAACCGTTTTTTTATTCAAATTAGTCAATCAAAACATGGGTAGAATCGAATGACGATGCCATTCAGTATCATGATATTAATCCTTATCCAACTAAATAGTTTCGTAATCAAGGTTGATTATGTACCTATAAATTTATTTTTAATTTATTCGTGTCGGACTTTTCGTTGATATGTTGCGATGGGTATAAAAATGTTAAAAGTAAGAAAAATGCCGCGGTATGAGAGAACAGCCCTACGGTTAGTCTATTAGTTACCTACACATTTTGTTTTTTGTGGATTAATAATAGATAGGATTTACTACTTTTAATCCCGATAGTACGTGCTCGTGGAATATTTTCGGACATCCACTATAAATGTTTTAAAAGTCATGTAACTGTATTCGCTCTACAGATAAAAAAATAAACTCAATACTCGTAGTTCTCAAAGCATAAAAGCCTTCATAGTTTATACCACGGTTCGTTTCACAATAGAAAACATGGTTGAAAAGCTTTATATTTATAAACTGCAGCTATTAAACGTTGATGAACATTCACGTCATGACGGAAGGCCCGTACGTTTCCGTCTACGCCTCGTTACTTCAAACCGACCATCCGTTGGTAGTGAAGTGTGTCAAAGGCCTGGTCCTTTTTCATTCGAAAGTCATTATGAGTTAAAGTAAAAATAAAAATTGGTTTAGGAAGTTGATGACTGAGATGGTTTATAAATTTTTGCGTTCAAAAGAGTTCTGATGGATATCTTTTTTTTGGTTAGAAAAGTTTTTTTATAAATAAAATTTAAGAATTTTCTTTTGCAGGAGTAGAACGTTTTAAGTGTTTCGACTTTTTTTTCAACATGTCACTTATCAAATGCTTTGTAAGAGTTTGTACCTGACGTTATCAATCAATAAATTCAACCTATTTCACTGCATGATGGACACATTTTTTTAAATTTCGTCTCAGCACCAAATGTTCCAGCTGTGGTGGTATCGGGTGTGACTTTCGAGTTGTATGTCGTGGGTTAGAACCCAAGCGCCTTTTACTGTAAATTATTTTATCACCACTGCTTTCAAAACGATGAAGGGAAACATCGTGCGGAAACCGACATGTCCTAGAATTAAAAATACCAAAACATGTGGCATCCGCCAACCCATACTTTGCCCGTATAGTGGATTAAGGCCCACTCCATCTCACAGAGAGGAGGCCTGCGTCCAAGCAGTGGGAATAATATAGGCTGAGTATGATGATGATGATGATCGAATATTCAACGTTTCTCATCCAGTCTATTCCTATGCCAAAGGTTATTGGTGGGCTGGGTGTCCGCGCAAGTTAAACTGCTGGAGCCCAGACCTCTGAGGTGCTTCCGTTGCCAGGTGGGCAACCACGTGCAAGCTACTTGCACCTCGGAGGTGGACCGCAGTGGTCTGTGCTACCGCTGTGGTCTGCCCGGGCACAAGGCCGGCTCCTGCAACGCCACGCCGCACTGTGCCGTATGTGCGGCGGCTGGCAAGCCGGTCGAGCACCGGATGGGGGGCAAGGCCTGCGCCCCACCCGCCAAAGCCAAGGCCAGGGGCTAGCCCTCCACCACCACCGCCACCGCCGTCACTGCCGCAGCCGCCGCCACCACTGCCGCCGCCGCTGCCGCTTCCACCACCGCAGCCGTCGCCGCCATAGCCGCCGCGGCAAGACCCTTGGTTCGGGAGGAGGCCAATGCCAACATGGAGTGCCAATAATGGCCCCATTACGCCTCCTCCAGGCGAACGCGCAGTGGCGCAGTGGTCGATTAACATCGCCGTGGTCGCTGAGCCGTACTTTGTCCCGCCCAGGGATGACTGGGTGGAGGACCTGAGCGGCAGTGACCCTAATTTCGTCGGCCGCCACCGGTACCCCATCCATCGAGGCCGTCAAGACAGGACGGGGCTGCGTAGCAGCAAGGTTCGGGGAGATTGTCGTGGTAGGGGTCTACTTCTCTCCGAACCGAACTCTTGCCGAGTTCCACAACTCCCTTGCGCAGTTGAGAGACGTCGTCGTCGGGTTTGGTTCCCTGCCCGTGTTCGTCCTCGGGGACTTCAATGCCAAGAATTTGGCTTGGGGTTCCCGGTTAACGGACACATGGGGCAGGATGGTGGAGGACTGGGCCCTGGAGACAGGCCTGGTCGTCCTAAACCGGGGTTCTGTCCCCACGTGTGTGCGGATGCGGGGTGAATCAGTGGTGGACATCTCGTTCGCCGCTCTGTCGCCGCGTGTAGTTGACTGGCGCGTCATGGAGGGGGTGGAGATCTATTCTGATCACCGGTATATCCGGTTCGAAGTCTCCGCCCAGACCTCGGACGTGCCGGTCCGACGGGCCCCGAGTGGTCCGCGGTGGGCGCTGAAGCAGCTGGACCGGGAGCTCCTCCTGGAAGCCTCGATCGTGCAGGCCTGGGTATCACCACAGGACAGGCCTGCTGACATCAACGTCGAGGCGGAGTGGTTCCGGGAGGCCATGTCCGACATATTTGACGTGGCAATGCCCCGTGTCCACCCTGTCCAGTCCACCTGCCTCGCGCCAGGTGTACTGGTGGTCGCAGGAAGTGACGGCTCTACGCACTGCGTGTGTGGCTGCACGACGCCGGTACACCAGGCACCGCAGGTTCCGTATCAAACCTCCGGATACGGAAGCCATTCAGGCGGAGCTGTACGAGGGGTACAGAGCGGCGAAGACCGCCCTCCAAGCGGAGATCCTGCGGGCCAGGGGGTTGGCCTGCGAGGAGTCGCTGGGGACTCTGGACAGGGACCCGTGGGGACGCCCGTACAAAGTGGTGCGGGATTAACTCCGCCCATGGGCTCCACCGCTGACGCAGAGTCTCCGGCCCCAGCTTATGGAGGACGTGGTGAGCGCCCTTCGTGAGGGGAATACGCCTCCCCGCCCATGGCTCCGCCTACTGCGGTGCCCGATGTGGACCACACCGCCGACGACAACGACGACGATGCTCCGGAGGTGACTGAGGTAGAAATAAGAGCGGCGGTATGCAGGCTTAATACCAAAAATACCGCCCCAGGACCAGGCCTGGGTCCTGGCCTTGGAGGCTCTCGGGCCTCGACTTAGGGGGCTCCTAAGCGCATGCATGGAGAGGGGCCAGTTCCCGCTTCGCTGGAAGACGGGGAAACTGGTCCTCATAAAGAAGGCAGGGCGCCCTGTGGACTCTCCGTCCACTTGTCGGCCCATCGTGCTGCTCGACGAGGTGGGCAAGCTCTTTGAAAGAGTCATTGCAGACATCGCCTCGTCAGCCAGCTGGTGCGAGTGGGGCCGGATTTGGCGGAGAGTCAGTTTGGTTTCCGCAGAGGGCGCTCTACGGTGGATGCCATCATGCGCGTGCGAGCCCTGACGACGGGGAATGCTGTTGCCTAGGGTGGAGTCGTCTTGGCGGTGTCTCTAGACTTCGCCAATGCCTTTAATACCCTGCCCTGGAGTTGCATCAGGGAGGCACTCCGGTACCACCGGATGCCGCCCTACCTCTGTCGTGTGGTCGAGGCCTATCTGACGGAGAGGGCCGTTATCTACCCCGGTCACCAAGGAGTGTGGAACCGACAGGAGATGTCGTGCGGTGTCCCACAAGGATCGGTCCTGGGGCCGCATTTGTGGGACATCGGATACGACTGGGTGCTGCGTGCTGACCTCCCTAGCGGCGTCAGCGTAGTGTGCTACGCTGACGACACGTTGTTCCTGGCGCAGGGGAGGTCGCACCAGGCGGCGGCCGAATTAGCGGCACGCGGAGTTGCGACAATCGTCGAAAGGATCCGGCAATTGGGACTCGAGGTGGCCCTGCACAATTCCGAGGCCATGTGTTTTCATGGTCCTCGGAATGCGCCACCGTTGGGGTCCCAAATAACGGTGGGAGGGGTTTCCATCGGCGTCGAGTCGACGATGAAGTACCTGGGACTTGTCCTCGACAGCCGGTGGAACTTCGTGGAGCATTTCCGACGTTTGGCTCCCAAGCTGGAGCGGGCAGGCGCTGCATTGAAGCGGCTCCTGCCCAATCTAGAGGGTCCAAACGCCTCCTGCCGGAGGCTCTATGCGGGGGTCGTGCGGTCCATGGTCCTCTACGGGGCTCCTGTATGGGCGCACTCTCTGGCGCTGCGGCCAGCCCGCCGGTTGAGCGCGGCCCAAAGGGTCATGGCCATCCGGATGGTCCGGGGATACCGCACGGTCTCCTGTGAGGCAGCGAGCCTCCTTGCCGGATTGCCGCCATGGGATCTGGAGGCAAAAGTCCTCGCGCACTTATGGGAGTGGCGCGAGGAGGCGAAACGCCGGGGCGTTAGTCCGTTGCCACGAGAAATCGCGGCACAGCGGACGGAGCTCCGGCGGGATCTCATGGCGTCATGGAAAGTACGGTTATCGCAACCCAGTGCCGGGCACGCCACGATTGCGGCAATAAGTCCCCTCTTTGAGGAGTGGCTAGAGAGGCGCCACGGCGTCCTCACCTTCCGCCTGACGCAGGTCCTCACCGGACACGGCAGTTTCGGAAGGTTCCTGTGTCGGATAAGGCGGGAGGAAACGTCCGGGTGTCACCACTGCGTGGATCGCCCGGAGGACACGGTGGAGCATACGGTGGAGGTCTGGGCAGAGCACCGCCGTGTCCTCGTGGAGGCGATCGGCGGCAGAGATCTCTCGCGTCCGGCCCTAGTTCAGGCTATGGTACGGAGCGAGAGGGCATGGGCAGCCGTCACCTCCTTCTGCGACGGTTAAGGGAAAGGCATGTTTCGCGCCCTCTCGCCCCTAGCCGCCGCAGGAGACGCCCTGGGCGTCGGGAATCCCAGGCGGATTTCCGGCCACCGTAGGCGCGGGCTTGCGGACGGTGAGCAACGGGTAGCTCACCGTCCGGCAAGGACCAGGCCCGGGTCGACGGCGCGTCGTATTCCACGCGCGCCTCAAAGAGATGCCAGCACAAATGTAGGGGTCCACTAGGGCCGATGCCTGCCGGGGTCGCGGGAAGGTACTTATGGGTCACCGAGTCCCCTGGCAACACAGGCAACAGGAAGGAATACTAGTGGGTTTTAATCAGTAAGAGTCTGACACACCCTCCTGCTCCGCCCAGAGCGGGAGAAGTTATTTGATGATTTCCCACCCTCAAAAAAAAAAAAGTCTGTCCCTATCGGTTTCTTCAGCTATTAGTTCTCTCTTTTCTTCCATATTGTCTATTTCCATTGCTCATCTACTAAGTTTGGTAACTGTTATAATTTACAACAGATACTCTAAGAACTATTATCGAAACAACAATTTCCACACATCAAGGTTTAACCGTTCCCAAAGCGGAAGAGATCAACCACGTAATAATGATCCAATAAATATCTCGGTTTTCTATCGCTAATGTTCTTTCCCTAAGGGTTAGGAACTCGAAGCTATATCAACAGGAGATTAATTCTGTATTTATGTCCGTAATACCATTATGGGATTCGAGTGGTGTTCATGTATTAATATTTGAGGTTGCTTGAGTTTCTTTTTGCCTTTTTGTGGATTAGTGTTAATAAGTTATACTAGTAATGTAAGACTAAGATTACCTACGTTATTATATCGACATAAAAGTAATTGATGAATCTCCGGTAATTATCGTCACGGTCGTCTGCTGATAAAAATATATTAATCAATACAAATAGAACTAACTAGTTATTATGTTATGTTCTAAGACGAAAAAGAACTCCTGGACTTAATTCTTTCATATTGATAATACAAATTCCTTAGCTGTACTTATTGAACTCTGAAATGATCGTTGCACAAAGCTTTACAGTGTTTAAAGGTAGCTGTGAACATATCTTAGTTCTCCGACATAATTAAATAATTATGACCAGACTTGCTAAAAATTGATATAATATTCGCACAGCAACAGCTAGTAAATAGGTATTAAAAAATATACAACGATTTGTATTATACTTGAAAAAATTATCAAAAATATTGACCGAGATTACACGCGCATTGGCGAACGAATGTCACTGAATATAATTATTATTGTCAAAATATTACCTTTGTTTTCACATCAGGTCGACATAAAAACACATTTTTTATTTTCTACTTCAAAAAAGGCGACTAGAAATTAGAATAGTAATTCTATATTCATGAAGCGAAAGTAACCAAATAACTTTTTCTGATGAGAAAACTTTGGAATGATGGAAAGAAAGACAAATATACATGAATGGAATCTGTTTGCTCAAAAAATGGAAACATTTCTTTGTGGGACACCTAAGAGGATGAACTTTGGTAGTTCCGAATGAGGGCAAACTTTCAGAAAGTAGTCCTCGCCTTATCGGATTTGGATTGCGGCAACCAGCTCCAATGTATAGCGACCTAATGAAATCCTAAGGAGTAGGCTTACTTAAGCTAAGGCATATCATCGCCTTAGAGTGAAAACCTCGGGAATGTTATTTGGTCATTTTTATTTATTATATTTTTGGAAAGCTAAACCTAGCAACGCACGCCTAGTTTCCACAAAAAAAGTTTAGTCACCTGTAGCGCCATCTATGGCGAGTTCGAAATTCTCGCAAAAGGAAAGATGAGGTTTTCAATTTACCAACACTTAGAATTTAAAAATTATTCCAGTAAAGTTACCTTTTTCGCATATACGAGGTTTTGACTTTTTTTTTTTTTTTTTTGAGGGTGGGAAATCATCAAATAACTTCTCCCGCTCTGGGCGGAGCGGGAGGGTGTGTCAGACTCTTACTGACTAAAACCCACCCGTATTCCTTCCTGTTGCCTGTGTTGCGGGGGCCTCGGTGACCCATAAGTACCTTCCCGCGACCCCGGCAGGCATCGGCCCTAGTGGACCCCTACTTTGTGCTGACGACATCTCTTTGAGGCGCGCGTGGAATACGACGCGCCGTCGACCCGGGCCTGGTCCTTACCGGACGGTGAGCTACCCATTGCTCACCGTCCGCAAGCCCGCGCCTACGGTGGCCGGAAATCCGCCCGGGATTCCCGACGCCCTGGGCGTCTCCTGCGGCGGCTAGGGGCGAGAGGGCGCGAAACTTGCCTTTCCCTCAACCGTCCCGCCTCCTCCTTCGCGAGCATTACTGCTTCGCAGAAGGAGGTGACGGCTGCCCATGCCCTCTCGCTCCGTACCATGGCCTGAACCAGAGCCAGACGCGAGAGGTCTCTGCCGCCGATCGCCTCCACGAGGACACGGCGGTGCTCTGCCCAGACCTCCATCCTATGCTCCACCGTGTCCTCCGGGCGATCCACGCAGTGGTGACACCCGGACGTTTCCTCCCGCCTTATCCGACACAGGAACCTCCCGAAGCTGCCGTGTCCGGTGAGGACCAGCGTCAGGCGGAAGGTGAGGACGCCGTGGCGCCTCTCCAGCCACTCCTCAAAGAGGGGACTTATCGCCGAAATCGTGGCGTGCCCAGCACTGGGTTGCGACAACCGTACTTTCCATGACGCCATGAGATCCCGCCGGAGCTCCGTCAGCTGTGCCGCGATTTCTCGCGGCAGCGGACTTACGCCCCGGCGTTTCGCCTCCTCGCGCCACTCCCATACGTGCGCGAGGACTTTTGCCTCCAGATCCCATGGCGGCAATCCGGCAAGGAGGCTCGCTGCCTCACAGGAGACCGTGCGGTATCCCCGGACCATCCGGATGGCCATGACCCTTTGGGCCGCGCTCAACCGGCGGGCTGGCCGCAGCGCCAGAGAGTGCGCCCATACAGGAGCCCCGTAGAGGACCATGGACCGCACGACCCCCGCATAGAGCCTCCGGCAGGAGGCGTTTGGACCCTCTAGATTGGGCAGGAGCCGCTTCAATGCAGCGCCTGCCCGCTCCAGCTTGGGAGCCAAACGTCGGAAATGCTCCACGAAGTTCCACCGGCTGTCGAGGACGAGTCCCAGGTACTTCATCGTCGACTCGACGCCGATGGAAACCCCTCCCACCGTTATTTGGGACCCCAACGGTGGCGCGTTCCGAGGACCATGAAAACACATGGCCTCGGACTTGTGCAGGGCCACCTCGAGTCCCAATTGCCGGATCCTTTCGACGATTGTCGCAACCCCGCGTGCCGCTAATTCGGCCGCCGCCTGGTGCGACCTCCCCTGCGCCAGGACCAACGTGTCGTCAGCGTAGCATACTACGCTGACGCCGCTAGGGAGGTCGGCGCGCAGCACCCAGTCGTATCCGATGTCCCACAGATGCGGCCCCAGGACCGATCCCTGTGGGACACCGCACGACATCTCTTGCCGGTTCCACACTCCCTGGTGACCGGGGTAGATGACGGCCCTGTCCGTCAAATAGGCCTCGACCACACGACAGAGGTAGGTCGGCATCCGGTGATACCGGAGTGCCTCCCTGATGCAACTCCAGGGCAGGGTATTGAAGGCATTGGCGATGTCTAGGGACACCGCCAAGACGACCCCACCCTGGGCAACAGCATTCCCCGTCGTCAGGGCTCGCACACGCATGATGGCGTCCACCGTAGAGCGCCCTCTGCGGAAACCAAACTGGCTCTCCGCCAAATCCGGCCCCACCCGCACCAGCTGGCCGACGAGGCGGTCTGCAATGACTCTTTCAAAGAGCTTGCCCACCTCGTCGAGCAGCACGATGGGCCGATAAGCGGACGGAGAGTCCGCAGGGCGCCCTGCCTTCTTTATGAGGACCAGTTTCCCCGTCTTCCAGCGAAGCGGGAACTGGCCCCTCTCCATGCATGCGCTTAGGAGCCCCCTAAGTCGAGGCCCGAGAGCCTCCAAGGCCAGGACCCAGGCCTTCCCAGGTAAGCCGTTGGGTCCTGGGGCGGTATTTTTGGCATTAAGCCTGCGTACCGCCGCTCTCATTTCTACCTCAGTCACCTCCGGAGCATCGTCGTCGTCGTCGGCGGTGTGGTCCGCATCGGGCACCGCAGTAGGCGGAGCCATAGGCGGGGAGGTGTGTTCCCCTCGGGAAGGGAACAGAGCGCTCACCACGTCCACCACAAGCTGGGGCCGGAGACTCTGCGTCAGCGGGGGAGCCCATGGGCGGAGTTTATCCCGTACTACTTTGTACGGGCGTCCCCACGGGTCCCTGTCCAGAGTCCCCAGCGACTCCTCGTGGGCCAACCCCCTCGCCCGCAGGATCTCCGCTTGGAGGGCGGTCTTCGCCACTCTGTACCCCTCGTACAGCTCCGCCTGAATGGCTTCCGTATCCGGAGGTTTGATACGGAGCCTGCGGTGCCTGGTGTACCGGCGTCGCGCAGCCACGCACGCAGTGCGCAGAGCCGTCAGCTCCTGCGACCACCAGTACACCTGGCGCGAGGCACGTCCAGGCTGGACCCGGGGCATTGCCACGTCACATATGTCGGACATGGCCTCCCGGAACCACTCCGCCTCGTCGTTGATGTCGGCAGGCCTGTCCGGTGGTGACACCCAGGCCTGCACGATCGAGGCTTCCAGGAGGAGCTCCCGGTCCAGCTGCTTCAGCGCCCACCGTGGACCACTCGGGGCCCGTCGGACCGGCGCGTCCGAGGTCTGGGCGGAGACGTCGAACCGGATATACCGGTGATCGGAATAGGTCTCCACCCCCTCTATGACACGCCAGTCAACTACACGCGGCGACAGAGCGGGGCTGGCGAACGAGATGTCCACCACTGATTCACCCCGCATCCGCACACACGTGGGGACAGAACCCCGGTTTAGGACGACCAGGCCTGTCTCCAGAGCCCAGTCCTCCACCATCCTGCCCCGTGTGTCCGTTAACCGGGAACCCCAAGCCAAATTCTTGGCATTGAAGTCCCCGAGGACGAACACGGGGAGGGAACCAAACCCGACGACGACGTCTCTCAACTCCGCAAGGGAGTTGTGGAGCTCGGCAAGAGTTCGGTTCGGAGAGAAGTAGACCCCTACCACGACAATCTCCCCGAACCGTGCTGCCACGCAACCCCGTCCTCTCTTGACGGCCTCGAGGGACGGAGTACCGGCGGCGGCCGACGAAATTAGGGTCACTGAGCCGCTCAGGTCCTCCACCCAGTCATCCCTGGGCGGGACAAAGTACGGCTCAGCGACCACGGCGATGTTAATCGACCACTGCGCCATGCTCTGGAGCAACAGATCCTGAGCGGCGGCGCAGTGGTTGATGTTCGCCTGGAGGAGGCGTAATGGGGCCATTAATGGCACTCCATGTCAGCCCCCTCTTGGGCCTCCTTCCCAGCCCCCTGAGAGGGGCCTGCCGCAGCGGCCACGGTGGCGACGGCGACGACGGCGGTGTTGGAGGTGGCAGCGGCGGTGGCAGTGGTGACGGCTGCGGCGGTGACGGCGGTGGCGGAGGGCTTGCCTCTGGCCCTGGCTTTGGTGGGTGGGGCGCAGGCCTTGCCCCCCATCCGGTGCTCGGCCGGCTTGCCAGCCGCCGCACATACGGCACAGTGCGGCGTGGCATTGCACAAGCCGGCCTTGTGCCCGGGCAGACCGCAGCGGTAGCAAAGACCGCTGCGGTCCACCTCCGAGGTGCAATTCGCTTGCACGTGGTTGCCCACCTGGCAGCGGAAGCACCTCAGAGGTCTGGGTTCCAGCAGTTTAACCTGTGCTGACACCCAGCCCACCAATAACCTTTGGCCCTCTTTGGCAATATTTTTGGCCGCCAACACGGGGCAGCTCACCATAGCGGTTTGCAGCCCCGCGGAGTCAGGATGGATGGTGCCCACCCTCACCTGCTCGGCAGAGCACCCCCCAGTCCTAACTACTGCGGCGACCACCTTTTCCTCCGTCACGGAGTCGTCCAGGCCCATGATGCGCATGCTAGCGCACTTGGTGGGCCTGGACACTCGGACCTCGTCCGCATTTAGGGACGCCCTGAGCCTTTCGGCCAGAGCGTCAGCGGCCGGGCCACTGGCCGCACCGGGGACCTCCACCATTCGGGCCCCAGTCGCCGTTACCTTCATTTTTAGGCCAGTGGCAGCGCCGAGCTCCTCGAGGCGCACCACCTCACCCACTTTCGCCATAACAGTCTTGTAGGACACGCCCTTCTTTTCCGCATCCGGCTGTAGTGTAATCACTACGGCTGCGGAATTCGGGGCGCGGAGCCTAGCGGGCGACCTCCGCCCGCTTCTCTGACATGCCGTCCGGAGGAGGCCCGACGTGGAGGACCTCCGCTGCCGCCACAATAGAGGCCGTGGCCGCGGCTATGGCCTGATCCTTAGAGGACCTGAGCCTCTTAACGGATACAGCCTTGATCGCCGCGGCCACCACCTCCGCAAACCCATCCACACGCTCCGAATTGGAGCCACCGGCGTCCGGCCCCCCGCCGGAAACCTCAGAGTGGGGCCCCTCCATGGCGAACTTCTCAACTCGCTGAGCTGGCTGAGCTGGGCTGGTTGGCTCGGCTGGACTGGCTCGGCTCGGCTTGCTGGGATCCCTAGTGGAGGGCCCTCTGTCCACCCCTTTAATTCCTCGGGCTCCACCCCGCCGGCTGGAGTGTATCTTCTTCGTCCTCCGCCCGACCCCTTCGTCGGAGGACGACCCCGAGTTGGGGCGCTTCGGGGCTCTTAAAGACCCTCTCTTCCTGTCCCTGGTCTGTTCGCGCTTTGAGCTCCCAGAGCTCTTTGCGCCGGATGCAGCGTCGGATTCCGACCCCGCATCGCTCTCCTCCTCAGGTTTTGACTCTAAGGCGACGATATGTAACTTATGTGGTGACAAAATACACTTGAGAACTTCCACAGTGCTAAAATATCACAACTTTTTGGTTAATACTATAGCATTACAATACCTTCTTATAATAAAATTTCTTGTTATAAAAATAACAACTCGGCATAATAACCCAAAAAATACAAAAACATATATTTTTGGCTGACTCAGACCTAATACTGATTACAATCTATTTAAGTCCAAATCGGTCTAGAAAAATCTTCAAGCAATTCTAGAACAGAAACTACACACAAAATAACGCAAAAGTAAAACCAAATGAGATAACTGGGCACCGCATTACCCACAATTTATTGCTAATCGCTAAACCCGAACATAATTCGCTCGATCCGAATCGAAACCGACCACCAATGGGTTTAAGTGACCACGCATTACTATAGAACATCGCGAGTTATTAGAGCGAAATGAATCGCATCCGACTAATTATTAGAATGGTGATATTGTTTTGACGTATGCCGCTAATCTGTGGGGGTATGTAAACATAGTGAGAGGTGTCAAAGATCTAGTAATTACAAAATGTTAACGGTACTTTAACCTATTGACCGCGACGTCAAAAAAGCAAAGACGTGCCCTTGGCGCCAAGCTAAGAATTATTCCTTAAAATCTGTCATGTAATCGTGACCGCGGCGTGCTGGGCACATTTTGCTCTGTCATCTATAGGTACATGCCTGTGGCGGTCAAAAGGTTAACATGAAAAGGCGAAGGATAGGCTTATTTTGGAGTTGACTATTTTCATTTTGAAGAATTAAAAGCGCACGATGAGTGTAGGTGTTGCTTTTTGGTTTAGAGAATATAATTTTATATCTTTACTTGTCAGGTTTCTTCTGCCCATTATTCTATTGATAATAAATTCTAATTCAATGAAAAAAAACAATTATGTACGCTCTATTGATTCAATAAAAACATAAAAATTAGTTCTAAATACCTACTGTCCTTCCCGGTGTGGGTGTTGCCATTAACTTGTTTACCTTAAATTATACCGGTACAGTCACAAATAAAAAAACATAAAATAATGATTTATGATTCACATGTTGCGTCCCCCAAAACCTTCAGCTAATATTGTCAGTAAGGGCGGAATTGTTCCAGAGACAGAACCTTGTGTCATGTCCGACCGGAAGTAGCGTGTATTTCAGGCAATAACAAAAAACGGACCGGAAGAACCACAACGTTATTGTGAGGGCCCAAGTAGCAGCTGACATTAAGTGAAAATTGCTGTGAAGTTCCCACGTAAAAAGTTTTTGAAGAAAGGGATTGTCATGGGGCCCATGTTATTCGGACATTTTTTTGACTTGTTATGTGGTATTATTATGATTATGACAGTCTTTTTACGCTGTATAGGTTGTTTAAGGAAAATCGGCAATATTTTTGAACGGCCTACCCATATCTCACACCATGGGATAGACGAGAAAAAAAATATCATCCCACTTTGATTTTAATTTTTCGTTGTTTTTGGTGGTATCGTTGGATAGACCGTTCAAAAATATTGCGGGTCTGTAAAAAAAAATAAGAAAGTTTGCGTAGCTTTTAGCTATTTTTTGATAGATCCAAGTGCCAATTCCTGCCAGCTAAATTGTTGTTTTTGGATGTGTGAAAAAAACCAGTAGTGTATATAACGAAATTAAAAAGAAAGCTATCAAAGCTTTACAAGTTAACGAGTAATATTAGACCAACTTACATTTGAAGTTGGAGAATTTGACCGTGACGTATATCGATGTATGGGAGAATGTGTTTTTCAACTACAATTACTACTAAAATTAAATTTGATTTTGGGATAAATTCATCCCAACTACGGAACCCTTCATTGTGCGTGGTCTGACACATACTTGGCCGGTTTTTCGTAATGTTATCTTGTCGAGTCCTGCAATATTTATTAAATGAAAATAAAATCTTCGAATAACGATACCCTTTTCTTGTTACAAGCATCATGTTTTACAGAATCTTTGCTCAGAGCTACCCATGACTTCACAATAACAATCTTCCTCCACTGGATGCAATTCCCATGGACCATTTTGTCGTAAACCAAAAAGTTTTGTATTTGACTTTCCATTCCAGTTCATCGACATTTAACACCGAGTCCAAACACGTCAAATTCCCACAATCGAGCGCACACAACGCGACTTGGCAACTTGTTATCCTGAAGCAATTAAATCGAGTCGGCATTCGAGTCACGTTCAGAATTAATGTCCGAGAACGTATCGGTTCGCGCTTCGTGTTTAGACGGTACCTGAGACGTTTAATGTATTAGATTAGTCGTGATGTGTGTGCCGGTGCTTAGTAGTTTAGAGTTTCTGTTTTATCTAGTTGAGAGTTATCTTGTAATTTCGTTTGCGAGGCGGAAGTGTGCTGCATTGATAATTTCGAATGATTTTAAAGGTTTCTTTTCTAATTTTCTTTTAGTGTTCACTGGCGTTTGCCCGCAGCTTCGCCCGCGTCGGAAATTATCCCACGGAAATGTACTAGCGGGATTAATTAATTCTGTGTTAATCTAGGTTATTAACTATCTGTATGCCAAACTGTATCCAAATCCGTTCAGCTGTTTATTCTGTCGTAGTAATAGCACAGGAAAAGGTCATTGACTCCCGCGCCACCGTCAACCATAATTATTTTGATCGCGCGTAACAAAATAATTATGGTCGACGGTGGCGTATTGAATCTGTGGTATCTTTTAAAGTATTAATTTAAATGATATGATGTAAGGGCATAATTTAAATGAAATGCCCAATTTAAGTAATATATGTATTTTATTGGATAAGGATTAATATAATACTTGTCTAAATAGTTTCGGAAATAACAATGAAATTCTTATCAAATTCTGAAAGATTAAAATGGTTACTGTGGTTATTCCTTAGAAGATAGACATATTGTGCTATCGCGGACTTTTTTGTTGATATTTGATGTACAATTCTGAAGGACATTCACTTTATGTATCTCTAACGGTTTGCAGTCGGGATGATTATTTCCGAGATCTGCAACACTGATCGTCATATTTCAGCCAATTTACACAAAAACTTAATGAATTATAGACTTATACCTTTCTCATGAATCACTCCGTCCATTGGTGAAAACCGTTTGAAATTCCGGTTAGGAGTTTTTAAGTTTATCGCGTTTAGACAGACAGACAGACGCGCCGGAGGGACTTCGTTTTATAATATACGACGTCAGAGAGGTTTAGATAGGATTGAAGACTTCGCTTTAGCTGCTACTGTAAGAAAAATACCTCTTAGTTATGAATCTATACTGCCGGTATTGAATAACTTAAGTACTTTCTACTAGACCAATCATATATCGAAGCATTTTTAGCTTATCCTTCTCAGCTTAGCCTACCGTCATACTTTGTTCGTATATTATCAGGCATACTTTTAGATTGTCATTACAGTCTTGAACATTTCTTGGCTTGTACTCGTATGTTCGATACAAGTGTGTAGAAGTAGAATTGTGTTATGAACTTACTGTCTGCTATCGTTTAGCAGAACTAAGTAGGTATATCTTTTTTTTTTTTTTGAGGGTGGGAAATCTACAAATAACTTCTCCCGCTCTGGGCGGAGCGGGAGGGTGTGTCAGACTCTTACTGACTAAAACCCTACCGTATTCCTTCCTGTTGCCTGTGTTGTGGGGGCCTCGGTGACCCATAAGTACCATCCCGCGACCCCGGCAGGCATCGGCCCTAGTGGACCCCTACCTATGTGCTGACGACATCTCTTTGAGGCGCGCGTGGAATACAACGCGCCGTCGACCCGGGCCTGGTCCTTACCGGACGGTGAGCTGGGTATGGTAGCCGGGAATGGGTAGCCGTCCGGTAAGGACCAGGCCTTACCGGACGGCTACCCATTGCTCATCGTCCGCAAGCCCGCGCCTACGGTGGCCGGAAATCCGCCCGGGATTCCCGACGCTCTGGGCGTCTCCTGCGGCGGCTAGGGGCGAGAGGGCGTGAAACTTGCCTTTCCCTCAACCGTCCCGCCTCCTCCTTTGCGAGCATTACTGCTTCTCAGAAGGAGGTGACGGCTGTCCATGCTCTCTCGCTCCGTACCATGGCCTGAACCAGGGCCGGACGCGAGAGATCTCTGCCGCCGATCGCCTCCACGAGGACACGGCGGTGCTCTGCCCAAGCCGGGCAGACCTCCACCGTATGCTCCACCGTGTCCTCCGGGCGATCCACACAGTGGTGACACCCGGGCGTTTCCTCCCGCCTTATCCGGCACAGGAACCTCCCGAAGCTGCCGTGTCCGGTGAGGACCTGCGTCAGGCGGAAGGTGAGGACGCCGTGGCGCCTCTCTAGCCACTCCTCAAAGAGGGACTTATCGCTGCAATTGTGGCGTGCCCAGCACTGGGTTGCGACAACCGTACTCTCCATGACGTGACGCCATGAGATCCCGCCGGAGTTCCGTCCGCTGTGCCGCAATTTCTCGCGGCAGCGGGCTTACGCCCCAGCGTTTCGCCTCCTCGCGCCACTCCCATACGCGCGCGAGGACATTTGCCTCCAGATCCCATGGCGGCAATCCGGCAAGGAGGCTCGCTGCCTCACAGGAGACCGTGCGGTATCCCCGGACCATCCGGATGACCATGACCCTTTGGGCCGCGCTCAACCGGTGGGCTGAACGCAGTGCCAGAGAGCGCACCCATACAGGAGCCCCGTAGAGGGCCATGGACCACACGACCCCCGCATAGAGCCTCCGGCAGGAGGCGTTTGGACCCCCTAGATTGGGCAGGAGCTGCTTCAATGCAGTGCCTGCTCGCTCCAGTTTGGGAGCCAAACGTCGGATATGCTCCACGAAGTTCCACCGGCTGTCGAGGACGAGTCCCAGGTACTTCATCGTCGACTCGACGCCGATGGACACCCCTCCCACCGTTATTTGGGACCCCAACGGTGGCGCGTTCCGAGGACCATGAAAACACATGACCTCGGACTTGTGCAGGGCCACCTCGAGTCCCAATTGCCGGATCCTTTCGACGATTGTCGCAACCCCGCGTGCCGCTAATTCGGCCGTCGCCTGGTGCGACCTCCCCTGCACCAGGACCAACGTGTCGTTAGCGTAGCACACTACGCTGACGCCGCTGGGGAGGTCGGCGCGCAGCACCCAGTTGTATCCGATTTCCCACAGATGCAGCCCCAGGACTGATCCCTGTGGGGCACCGCACGACATCTCTAGCTGGTTCCACACTCCCTGGTGACCGGGGTAGATGACAGCCCTGTCCGTCAGATAGGCCTCGACCACACGACAGAGGTAGGTCAGCATCCGGTGGTACCGGAGTGCCTTCCTGATGCAACTCCAGGGCAGGGATTTGAAGGCATTGGCGAAAGACACCGCCAAGACGACCCCACCCTGGGCAACAGTATTCCCCGTCGTCAGGGCTCGCACGCCGCGCATGATGGCGTCCACCGTAGAGCGCCCCCTGCGGAAACCAGACTGGCTCTCCGCCAAATCTGGCCCCACCCGCACCTGCTGGCCGACGAGGCGGTCTGCACGATGGGCCGATAAGCGGACGGAGAGTCCGCAGGGCGCCCTGTCTTCTTTATGAGGACCAGTTTTCCCGTCTTCCAACAAAGCGGGAACTGGCCCCTCTCCATGCATGCGCTTAGAAGCCCCCTAAGTCGAGGCTCGAGAGCCTCCAAGGCCAGGACCCAGGCCTTCCCAGGTAAGCCGTCGTGTCCTGGGGCGGTATTTTTGGCATTAAGCCTGCGTACCGCCGCTCTCATTTCTACCTTGGTCACCTTCAAGTAGGTATATCTGGGTTACATTGGTTACCGGTTAGCGCCTTCATTCTACTTTCTCAGAAGTACGCGCACACTTTTATTTATTAGTTTCTAAAACTTTTAAAAATATAAATAATATTACACTTGTGTCTCAAGGCATAAGTTCACATGATACGTAACATTTATATTGCCAACAAACGTTAATCTCCCTGCAAAGCCAAGGAATTATGGCATCACTCCCTAAGGACATTTTTAGTACACATGGAGGTTAATAATAATATTAAAGACGAAGACGGCATTAAATATTAAGATACCAAAAGCTAATGCTGGACTAAATCCTGACATAACTAAATTGAACTATCAAAGCACATTCTTAAATTAGCATGGATTATGGTAAGCCAAATGTTAGAGCAGGCCATAAATCGGGTGATTAATTTTAATTTGAAATCGTTCTCGTCACTGCACATTGTTATTTCATAGAATTTCCTGCCGATTTGTTGTAATCGTTTTCAAGCGAATGAGTCGTAGTAATTGGGGCTTAATTTTGATCTCCTGTGATTGAATAGTGCGTTAAGCGTTAGTTGTGGATTATTTTGGGATTAAATTTTTGAGAATAAAGCAGCAGATAGTAACTAGACTAGACTGGTCTAGACTGGTCGATATGGTAAATGGAAACAAGTTTGAACAAAATCACATACAACATCTATATTTTGAGAGTAATTAGTCATCAAAGGCAACAACGAAGGCATTCTCGATAACAACATATCCGTGGAAGACCCACCAATAAATCTACCCGAAGATCACATGAGGTGTACGTTGTCCCAGCATGTAAAAGAACATTTGCACAAAGTTTCTCTTTTTTTCTGGCTCCGTTATTGTACAATCGTGTTAGTAAAATAAAACCCCTAAAAGATATGACTTTGAAGATATGAATTCTAGAAAGGCACTGGATGAGTTTTTGGGTAAATTGGATTACGAACGGACTAAAAAATTCATAAAAATATGTATATAAGTTAAACGCTGTTATTTATTTTATACCCCTATACGTTAAAATATGGAAATTTATCATTTTAATTACTTCCACATTTTAATGAGTTGTATTATATTTATAAAATATAATTAAGTATATATAATTATACAAATATAAGTGCAGGTACACATTATATTATTATCCAAATAATGCATAACAAAACAAAATATTAATGTATCTATTTACATTAGTAAAAGATATTTAATCTTTCATAATTGATAACATACGTACCTATAAAATAAATATATGTACGTACTAGTATTACAAACATAGCATACATACATACATACACAAAATGAAGTACGTTCAATACTAAACTATATTTATTCTAGTATCCACATTTAAATCTAATATCGTATTTATTGTATTACGCATCATGCTTGTCTAGTTACTTTACATAATTATACTACTTGTTTACGTTAAACTTGTAATTCGTCATCGACGTCTATTTCTCATTGTAGGAAAAAACTTTTAGCAGAATGGTTTTGTATGTTCATTACGATACGATTGAAAATTAATCATCGAACGAGAATCTTACCTTGCCGTAACACAGTTGTAACTAGCAAAATCAAAATCAAAAGTCATTTATTCAAACTAAGCTGAGAATCAGCACTTTTCGAACCTCAACTTACATTATTAAGTCAGTTCCCAAAAACGCCCGCCCTTCACCACTTCCTAGTGCTTTACCTGGGAAGAAGAAGTGGCGGAGCAAAGTCCGCGCGGAAGGTAAAGAACTTTATTTATGTATACCGTCAATGGACATTTATCAATCGATTATGTTATTAGTAAGCAAGTTTATTTACATAGTTGTAATGCCATTTTGTTATAATTAATAATCGTTATCTAAGTTTTATTTTACTGTGTACTTGTGCAAGTGTACCTTATAAACATAGTGTGTACAGTGTTACAACTACGTTTTAATGTTTACTACTGGTGTACTGTATCTAAGATGGGTAAATAAATTATATTCTATTCTATATTCTACACTGTCATAAATTAATAAAATAAACCAATAAATGGAATTTAACTCAAATATATTTCACTATCACATGTTCAATTACACACCCCGTTTTAATTCCGAACACCTTTAAACATATTCACACCCAAGAAGATTCCCACAGAATCCCTCCTCCAAATTAACAGGACGTAAAACGCATTAACCGCTACCCGATTTAACAGGCGTAAATTTGGAATATTCATGCGTTCAAATAAATAATGGCCTCAACTATAAATTAGCGCCGATACAACCACTATCACCTGCGCTACATATTAAAGGGTCTTTAAAATCCTCTCGCAAAATTCTCCGCATAAACGCAAACGACATATTTCGGTCCCTTTTTAGGGAACCGTAGCTCATGCGGATTGGAGACATTAAATTTGAGGATGTAGTTGAAGGGTTACAGAAAGTCAAATAATTAAGGGTTGAAAATTTTGTTTTAAGTTTGTTGATAGTAATGAAAATGTATAAGATTTGTTGGAATCTAAGGGATGGTTATAGTTATGCACCTGGTTACGGTAGTAGAAGCGGCTACTATTTATGTTGGTCATCGAGCTGTGTGTCATGATATTCATTATTTCTAAGCAAAGAAAAATCATGGGCGTAATTTTAAATGTCCAAATTCCTATTTCTGTAAAATCTACGTCCTCAAAAAAACAATTTCATCAACCAGCACAAAGATCTACGCCACCTCGCCCACGTTTCAACACGCACCTACGGAAAAAAAAATAAAACGGGGGCTTTAAAACAAACGGTGTGCGTTTATGTGGCACACATTGGTTTACGTCTCTCACGTCATTAACTAGAGATTAGTTTGCTTTTAACACTTCTACGGCTTAAGTTTCATCAGGCATTTTGTTTTTTTGTGCTTCAGTGAATATATATTTTTTTTGTCCTTAAATTTCTCGGGAACATGGGGTCCCGGACCTTTGGAAGGCGTACGAGGGGCCGAAGCCATTGTAAAGGAATGAGGCACCAACCAACGATTATCCCTGTTTACTCTATGATGGTGCACCCAAGGACAACCCCCGGTTGATGCAGGACTATTTCAGAACGTGGGAACAAAACATATTGGGCTATGGGTTTGGGAAGCTATAGTGGATCGGTTTCCTAAGACTATAGAAAGGCTATGGCCCCTACCTGACCAATGCTTTATATAAAATACACCGATAAAATGGCAGGGGGTGACTTGCACACTCAATAATGGGCCCCCGAAAACGGCCGCTAGTACATAGTAACGTAGTGACAAGGGGGCTACACTTCCTGAGGTGCTTGAGGAGTGGAGAGGTATTCCACGGATATCAGGACAATCCCGAAAGTACGGTCAAGATCCCTACCAGCATCTTACTGGAATACTTCCTTCCTCCGAGCACGTTTGCTCTTGCGAATCTCCACTCAAGCCGGCCAATAAAGGCAAGAATGACGTGGGAGCTCTGTTCCTCGTCAGTGTTCACGCCAGTCGGCCAATAAAGGCAAGCCAGAGATGAGGAACAAGACTTCTCCCAGGAGATAGGGTCCGTGGTCGCTACTGCCCAACAGCTCGCCACATGCTGCCCTGCGGGTTTCTGTATCTCTCTTGGTTTGGCTCCTTACCCTAGACCCGTTCCGGCAAAGTAAACTCTACTGGCATAGACCCAGAGTTCGGAGCGCGCATGCCCCACCACGACGTCAACGTAGAGATACGGCGGTGGGGTGAATATATAAATATTATTAAGATTTTCAGATTTTACTTTGTAGGTCAGGTGATGTCACCTTTAAAATCATGAACACATGAGCGATTATTAATGAGAGTGTAAACTGATGACTTCCTTTTGATAGTCAAATTAAGCGGTGCGGAATCAAATTAGTGTTTTATACTTACACAAAACATAACATAACATCACGCCTATTTTCTCCAAATGGTTTAAGCATAGGTCGCTTGCCGCGGTTGGTCCGTAAATGGGTGACCATCTTTACATACCAAGACCCCTCCGTGCCTCGGAAAGTACGTTAAGCCGGTGGTCCGGGCTGTGATTTGTAGATCTTTGACAGTCGTTACGGGTCGTCAGAAGCTCGAAAGTCTGACAACCAGTCTTACCGAGGGGTATCGTGTTGCCCATTAACTGGGTTGTGGAGGTCAGATAGGCAGTCGCTCCATGTAAAATACTGGTATTCAGCTGTATCCGGTTAGACTGGAAGCCGACCCCAACATAGTTGGGAAAAGGCAGGCAGATGATGGTGATGATGTTTAAGCAGAGGTGACTTAAAGCTCACACATGTGTAACCTGTTAAGCCCCGCGCGACACCGATTTGGAGTCAAACAATAGAAAATCAATTGTGTCTCATTAGCTGTCCTTTTTTTTTTGGGTGGGTAATCATCAAGTAACTTCTCCCGCTCTGGGCGGAGCGGGAGGGTGTGTCAGACTCTTACTGACTAAAACCCACCCGTATTCCTTCCATGTGTTGCGGGGGCCTCGGTGACCCATAAGTACCTTCCCGCGACCCCAGCAGGCATCGGCCCTATTGGACCCCTACATTTGTGCTGACGACATCTCTTTGAGGTAGCTGTCCTTGACCAATTAAAATTGGTTCGGCAAATACACAAAAGACTAAAACATAATCAGTTTCTTATTGTGTCAATTTTGACAATTTCAATTTTAATGTTATATTTAATAAAAATTTACTATGTATTTTATTGTTTTGTTAAAATTTTACTGTACACACGGCTACACATCAAGCTATACATTTCCAGTTTACGCTGACCTCGCGTTGTACGAAAATCCTATACAATGCGAGATCAGCTTATACTGAAAATGTATAGCTTGATGTGTAGCTGTGTTTACAAAGCCTTAGATTTATTTGAATCTGTTAGGTTGTATCTTAAATAAATAAATAATTTTATAGGATAAAAACACTATGTTTAAGACATATAGAAAACATAACTTGGGCAATGATTACAATGGAAACAAAGAATCTTAGCATTTGTAAAATCTTATCTTCTCACATACCTAATCCAAACTATAATTTAGTCTTCGATAGAAATAGTTCTTTATATTCTGTTCTTGCAAGATTTTATTTCAAAGGTTTTACTATTTGAATATCGAGGAATTTGCATATACTTGAACCTAACTAAAGTGTGGAATGTCAACAAAGTTTAGTACTATTGAAATAAAAAGGATTATTACACTGTTATACTACAAATTTTATTATTCTGTTTCTCTGAGCTTTTTACGATGCTCGGTCGAATAAAATAATCCTAAATTAGATTTTTTATCTTTCGTACTCAGAATATTGTATTAAAATATTAGCTCTCTGAGGATTCCCAAATAAATAAATCAGATATTCAGCACCTAGTCAGAGTAACAGGCCAACTTTGTTTTGAAAGTCAAAAGTTCTTGAGAGACAAACAATCAGCTTCTTTCAAGAATATTGAATTAACGCTGAGATATTTTTTTTTGATTTTGTAATAAACTCTAAACAGGCAAAACACAATTTACCAAAATCTATTACTTAATAGGTTGTCTATTACCAAAAATATTAATATAAATATTATTTATTATTTATGGGTTGGCCTGTTACTCTGACTAGGCGCTGAATAAACAAAGTAGGCCTGTTACTCTGACTAGCTGAATATCTGATTTATTTATTTGGAAATCCTCAGAGACCAGAATCAGTCGTCACCATAGTGGTGATATTGGCGAACACTAAGTCCACCATTGGAAATCTTTTCACTGCAAACGATTTTTTGTGTTAATTATTAGTCCCTCTAAACTCAAAACTGAATCCTAACCTTAACTATCAACAGCGTAACTAAAACCAGTCTTCTAGCCGTCCTTTAATTATTCCTGGAACCGATTACTTACATGTACCTGCACTGTGACCAGTAATTAGGTGGACGCTCCTAAACTAATAGTGAGATCAAAGACCTTTAAGGAACGGCTCGATGGACCTGGACCCTTACATTGTCGGCATTGTTGTGATATATAAAGGTAGCTCGGTACGCTGTCTGGATTATTTGAGATTTCTGAGGGACTGTTTTTGATTTAATTATTTCTTTGATGGTTAGCCGTAGGGGAGACTACAAAGGACTTGTTGATTGGGAATTATTTTTGTTTTTCTGCCTGAATGGTCTGATCTAAATCAAATTAGTTCGTGTCGAATTTTAGACGAATCCAGACGTATTTGTCTTTAAATAGCTTTAGTAGACTTTAAAACTTTCTTCATGTCTATGGGTGATACTAATTGTGCTTGTCGCAAGAATTCAAACCAAAATATCATAGGATAGTCTGTTGTATTATCGATTTAAGAATCGTTCTAATTTACATTAGCGAAACGTCTAGTTGATTTAACTGGTGACCGAAAAGCTGGCGGCTTTCTCGCGCAACGCATCAGCATTGCAATTCAGCGAGAAAATGCCGCCAGCTTCCTCGGTACAATGCCCCGGGGGCCTTTTTTTGGGCTTAACTTAGTTTCAATTTAATTTAGTTAATGTTAATAATCATCTTGTAATTTGGTTATGTAAATAAATGAATTCATTAAGAGTACGTCTACGGCCTCTACTGGTTAGTTTACTTCATCTGATACACCCAACAAGATCTTTAAAGGCCCAATTTCACAATAAAAACGACAATTTGTTTTCAGTCGCAGGAGCCAGCATTAGTCTACTCATCGGATCTCAATTGTCATTATTCTACTTTTCCTAGAAATACCTAGTATAGAGATGACTGTTGGGATAAAAGACTTCGGCCACAGAAAGGACTTCTACTTGAAATTGTGTCATGCCTCGAGAAAGATATCGATTATGTACGTACATGTGAGTTAAAAGCACCTATTTTCGTCTTAATGAAGTTACATAATGAAGATAATAGCGACAGAGCGTTGGTTATTAACCCCGTTTGTTTTGACATTAAAACATTATAGGCTCAAAAATAATCTTCCAAACTGTTAAAGTAATATGAAGTGCGTGAGCAGTGCCACCTATTATTTTTAAGTTATTCGCAAGTCAGGGGGTCTACTCCGAAACGTTAAAACCGATGTATCGGCCGAACGTTCGGACGTTTCCTACTACGAACTTTATTCTATTCCGTTCGGTCGGTTCGGAACCGACCGAACTTCATTTTGACGTTTGTTTTATCGTAAACCCTACTCTGAACGTTATATGTCCGACCGACAATTTGAGTTTGACAAGAGTTACATCGTGAAATTAATGTCAAAATTCACGACAGCAAAATAGCTACCTTTTGAGTATCGTAAGTATCGAATTAAATTAATTCTTACAATTATCTTGAGTTTTATATTAGTATAAAGTGTTAAAGTGAATGTGCCATTCTTAAATTGTAGCGAAATGACATTACGTATGTTTTTGGTGGAAGAGGCTCTCAGAGAAGAGGCACATTTGGGATACTCAAGGGTCGATCGGGTCACATATCAGCCTGCTACTTCTGCCACAGATGCTTTGAGGAGGGGACAAAGAGAGAGGGAAAGGCTTATACAATTATTAGAAAATAATGGATAAAATATATATTTTATTAATCACTAAACTTTTTTTTATATTTATTATTATTTTATTATATTTATATATTATTTTTTTTATATTCGTGATTGCAAATGCACTTTGATCTGCTGCATATGCTCGCACAACTCGACAACAGCCATCCTTATGCCAGCTAGTTCCACGTTTCTTTGTTCTTCAAGGATCAAACGACGTTCTTCTGATCTAAAAAGTCTGTTCCGCACAGAGCTTTCAGCTTGAAGAGACTCAGGATGCCGCCGAGGTTCTCTGCGCTGCCGTGTGGCTGTAAAATGACAGAACATAAAAGCTTTACGTGTGTGTATGACCACTTAAGCTTAAAACAGCATGCGTGTATGTATGACCCTATGTATGAACGTGGATGAGGCAAAAGGAGTATGTAAGAATCGTAGTAGGTGGCGTTCTGTAGGTCATGGGAAAAAGGCGTGAGTTTAAGTAAAGCTTAACAGTACCTACATTATAGTTTGGTTGCCTGTCACATCCTTTTTATACAACAACTCTTTAAGCTTAACTGCTTGGCAGCAAAAAAGAATGGGTTATGTACTCATTCAGATGACTTTGAATTATTATATTAAAGCTTAATTTATTTAATTAAAATCTAAATCCACAATTAAATGAAAAATCAACAATAAAAATGTAGTAATAAAATGCTTTACATTAAAATTAAACAATGACACTTACAAGTAAGTCGGCTTCAAGTTGTTGAGGCATTGCTGACTGGTGTGGCTGAAGCTTCATGACTTATTTCTTGCTGTGGTGTCTGCATTTCTATTGACAAAATATGTGCAAAGAATAAGTATCAAGTGAGTATGGAAAATAAACTAAACAAAACTAATCACTAAGTAAGAAGAGCTTAGAAGTTTTCAGAGTTCATAAAAACAAAAATAGCTTTACCTTAGTTTAACAAAAAAAAAATATATCCTAAGGTAATATTAATATTATGTTAGTTGGTTTTAATGTTTACAATAACACAACAAAAAATAATTAAAAAAGTAAAAAATACTGTGTCATATAATGAAACTGAAATAATATTTATTTGCACTACATACAATTTGGTAAAGAAAGGTCCCCTTCTTGGTTGGTTGGCGTATGGGTAGAGGCAGCAGTATATGCCTCTTGAGATGGCTGGAATGCAAAATGTGTGAGTTGAGCCACATTATTTTATTTTTCTTTATAAATTGTTGCCACAGGGTCACATTTGTATTGAAAAATTAAATACAATATTAGTTTTTATAGATGAAACAAATAGAAATAATACATACATGCTCAACAAAAGCTTGTGATCTCGCCGAGGTCTGTGGTTCACCAAATCCATCTCCCATTATGGAAACTATTTTTAGTTCCCATTGGGAGAGTTAAGGCGCCCTAGATGGTCTACCTCCTGTGGCAGATGCAGATTGCCGTGCAGCTGCTGCTGCCTTTTTTGCCAGATGTTTTTATCTGTCCACACCTAAAATAAATTAACAATGTAATTAACTACATACTCACACTCACAAAAAAGAAACTGTATATAATCTAAACTAGTCATCAGAAAATCGTTTGAAATTTAATAGTCACAATTAAGTGTTGTTTAATGTGGCACAGATTCTTGTAAAAAATAATAACTGGACTGTTCATAATAACATGTATGATTGTTCTTGTCAATTCATATCAAATGCACACATGCACATAAAATTGTGTAGGTCTCTAAAAGTGCTCAATAGACAGATACATAATGCAATATTTAAGTAAAATTATTTAGATAAAAAATTGTATGCAACCACATTAGTGAGGGAACCATGGACATTAGAATAACACATTACAATTTAGAATGTATGATATTATTCATGAAAATGTTAGTATCTACCTATGTACTTAATTAATCAATTAATGAAAACTTACTTTTTGCCACTGTTTCGTCGTTTTGGTGCACCCGCCCATAGCGTTCAGCGTGGTGCAAATTTCTTCCCACAGTCGATGATTCAGCGTACGACCGTCGATATTCCTCAAGTTGCCTTGAGCTAAATCTCAATTTCCTTGAGTAGCTCAAGGAAATTGAGGAGAGCATCAATTTGTGTCGCTGTCGGTCTGGACATGGTGACTTGTTCTTGCAGAATGTTTGTTCATAACTTTAATTTCCAAACTTCCAAAACACGAACATGAGAAAACGATAAATTGAAGGGGCTCTTATCACGGGTTTAGTGAATAGTATAATATTTACGTTTTTTGTTGATATCTCATAAATTAAATTGAACACTTTACACTTCAGTCAGCACTTGATGATAAACGACCGAAATACGGTTATCGCTATTACGATAGCGATGTACGAGATTTGGTTTAAGTACTTTTTTCCTGTATTTTGCATTATTAACTAATAATAACTAGCACCACTTGTTTGTTTACTTGTCATCCTGACATTTTTATTTTGACAATCGGCCTGAATCGGCAAAGGCAATCTGTATGTCGGCTACAAATAATTGTTTTTTTGAGAAATATTACAAAGTTCGTAGGTTTAAATACTGAATTAAAAGCAAAGTTCAATTTCCATAATGTAATAAATTATTTTACTCTGTAAATCAACAGTTAAATTATATCGAAATGACTAATAAAAACATATCGATCAAACGTTCAACTCTAGCACTACGTTTCATTCGGTCCGACACTCTTCCGAACATTGACTATGGTGCCGACCGAACTGAGCTAATCCGAACTTTATTCGTAGTAGGACAACAATGTAAAGTTCGGTCGTGTTTCGGTCGGTCCCGAACGTTCGGATGTGTCAGTTCAGAGTAGACCCCCAGTGTTCGGTTCCGCGTTTGCGCCGCTAACATCATTGTATTGATTATCCTTATTAAATATACTTTATTGCTATAAAAGGTGCTTTTTATCCCATACCCCTTCAGGTTATGAGCCCAGGCTTTGCCAGTGAGTGAAATCAAAACTGATTAGTGCACAATTGCAGTGATTTGAACTAAAATAGTTCGTCGCATTCAAAGTCATAAATGCGTCTATGCGAGTTAAGGTTTAACCTAGGTGATTAGTGTAACGTGGACTCGCAAGTTACATTTGCCGTTTGTTTACTACAATGATTAATTTGATACGAAGATTTTGTTATCTGGGGGTCTACTCCGAAACGTTAAAACCGATGTATCGGCCAAACGTTCGGACGTTTCCTACTATGAACTTCATTCTATTCCGTTCGGTCGGTTCGGAACCGACCGAACTTCATTTTGACGTTTGTTTTATCGTAAACCCTACTCTGAACGTTATATGTCCGACCGACAATTTGAGTTTGACAAGAGTTACATCGTGAAATTAATGTCAAAATTCACGACAGCAAAATAGCTACCTTTTGAGTATCGTAAGTATCGAATTAAATTAATTCTTACAATTATCTTGAGTTTTATATTAGTATAAAGTGTTAAAGTGAATGTGCCATTCTTAAATGGTAGCGAAATGACATTACGTATGTTTTTGGTGGAAGAGGCTCTCAGAGAAGAGGCACATTTGGGATACTCAAGGGTCGATCGGGTCACATATCAGCCTGCTACTTCTGCCACAGATGCTTTGAGGAGGGGACAAAGAGAGAGGGAAAGGCTTATACAATTATTAGAAAATAATGGATAAAATATATAGGTATTTTATTAATCACTGAACTTTTTTTTATATTTATTATTATTTTATTATATTTATATATATATTTTTTTTATATTCGTGATTGCAAATGCACTTTGATCTGCTGCATATGCTCGCACAACTCGACAACAGCCATCCTTATGCCAGCTAGTTCCACGTTTCTTTGTTCTTCAAGGATCAAACGACGTTCTTCTGATCTAAAAAGTCTGTCCCGCACAGAGCTTTCAGCTTGAAGAGACTCAGGATGCCGCCGAGGTTCTCTGCGTTGCCGTGTGGCTGTAAAATGACAGAACATAAAAGCTTTACGTGTGTGTATGACCACTTAAGCTTAAAACAGCATGCGTGTATGTATGACCCTATGTATGAACGTGGATGAGGCAAAAGGAGTATGTAAGAATCGTAGTAGGTGGCGTTCTGTAGGTCATGGGAAAAAGGCGTGAGTAAAGCTTAACAGTACCTACATTATAGTTTGGTTGCCTGTCACATCCTTTTTATACAACAATTCTTTAAGCTTAACTGCTTGGCAGCAAAAAAGAATGGGTTATGAAAAATCAACAATAAAAATGTAGTAATAAAATGCTTTACATTAAAATTAAACAATGACACTTACAAGTAAGTCGGCTTCGTGTTGTTGAGGCATTGCTGACTGGTGTGGCTGAAGCTTCATGACTTATTTCTTGCTGTGGTGTCTGCATTTCTATTGACAAAATATGTGCAAAGAATAAGTATCAAGTGAGTATGGAAAATAAACTAAACAAAACTAATCACTAAGTAAGAAGGGCTTAGAAGTTTACAGAGTTCATAAAAACAAAAATAGCTTTACCATAGTTTAACAAAAAAAAAATATATATCCTAAGGTAATATTAATATTATGTTAGTTGGTTTTAATGTTTACAATAACACAACAAAAAATAATTAAAAAAGTAATAAATACTGTGTCATATAATGAAACTGAAATAATATTTATTTGCACTACATACCATTTGGTAAAGAAAGGGGTTCTTGGTTGGTTGGCGTATGGGTAGAGGCAGCAGTATATGCCTCTTGAGATGGCTGGAATGCAAAATGTGTGAGTTGAGATAAAGCCACATTATTTTATTTTTCTTTATAAATTGTTGCCACAGGGTCACATTTGTATTGAAAAATTAAATATATTAGTTTTTATAGATGAAACAAATAGAAATAATACATACATGCTCAACAAAAGCTTGTGATCTCGCCGAGGTCTGTGGTTCACCAAATCCATCTCCCATTATGGAAACTATTTTTAGTTCCCATTGGGAGAGTTAAGGCGCCCTAGATGGTCCACCTCCTGTGGCAGATGCAGAGTGCCGTGCAGCTGCTGCTGCCTTTTTTGCCAGATGTTTTTATCTGTCCACACCTAAAATAAATTAACAATGTAATTAACTACATACTCACACTCACAAAAAAGAAACTGTATATAATCTAAACTAGTCATCAGAAAATCGAAAATAGTCACAATTAAGTGTTGTTTAATGTGGCACAGATTCTTATAAAAAATAATAACTGGACTGTTCATAAAAACATTGTTCTTGTCAATTCACATCAAATGCACACATGCACATAAAATTGTGTAGGTCTCTATGAGTGCTCAATAGACAGATACATAATGCAATATTTAAGTAAAATTATTTAGATAAAAAATTGTATGCACCACATTAGTGAGGGAACCATGGACATTAGAATAATACATTACAATTTAGAATGTATGATATTATTCATGAAAATGTTAGTATCTACCTATGTACTTAATAAATCAATTAATGAAAACTTACTTTTTGCCACTGTTTCGTCGTTTTGGTGCACCCGCCCATAGCATTCAGCGTGGTGCAAATTTCTTCCCACAGTCGATGATTCAGCGTACGACCGTCGATAGGTATTCCTCAAGTTGCCTTGAGCTAAATCTCGATGCTCCTCAAGTAAATTGAGGAGAGCATCAATTTGTGTCGCTGTCGGTCTGGACATGGTGACTTGTTCTTGCAAAATGTTTGTTTCATAACTTTCATTTCCAAAGTTCCAAAACACGAACATGAGAAAACGATAAACTGAAGGGGCTCTTATCACGGGTTTAGAGAATAGTATAATATTTACGTTTTTTGTTGACATCTCATAAATTAAATTGAACACTTTACACTTCAGTCAGCACTTGATGATGAACGACCGAAATACGGTTATCGCTATATCGATAGCGATGTACGAGATTTGGTTTAAGTACTTTTTTCCTGTATTTTGCATTAATAACTAATATAACTAGCACCACTTGTTTGTTTACTTGTCATCCTGACATTTTTATTTTGACAATCGGCCTGAATCGGCAAAGGCAATCTGTATGTCGGCTACAAATAATTGTTTTTTTGAGAAATATTACAAAGTTCTTAGGTTTAAATAGTGAATTAAAAGCAAAGTTCAATTTCCATAATTAATAAATTATTTTACTCTGTAAATCAACAGTTAAATTATATCGAAATGACTAATAAAAACATATCGTTCATACGTTCAACTCTAGCACTACGTTTCATTCGGTCCGACACTCTTCCGAACATTGACTATGGTGCCGACCGAACTGAGCTAATCCGAACTTTATTCGTAGTAGGACAACAATGTAAAGTTCGGTCGTGTTTCGGTCGGTCCCGAACGTTCGGATGTGTCAGTTCAGCTGCATTGCTGTTTTATTTGGAGTTGAAGTAACTTTGATATATAAAACTTTGATAACAAGAAACTAGGCTACATCAATTAAGGTTGATCGACTTACTGGTGATAACTACGATACATGGAAGATGCACAATATGCGAGCAATTCTGATCAAGAACGGTCTATGGGAATATGTATCGGGAGCTTTACCAAAACCATATTTAGGTGATACGAAATATCACTGGATAAAAACGGACAGAAAAGCCGAGTCAGACATATTGTTGGCGGTAAGTCCAAGTGAACTAGCCGCAATAGATGATTTGGGAAGTTCTGAGGCTATATGGGATAAGCTGAAATCTATGTACCAGTCGAGTGGGCCTGCCAGAAAAGCCTCGTTATTGCAAAAGCTGGTGCTTACTCGTATGCAGGAAGATGATGAATTGTAGAAGCAAATACTGATTTGCTTTGATTTTTATTGATAAACTGTTAGCCATATTGTTGTTGTACAGTTTGCCGGATTCGTTCGCCACGTTTAGGATGGCGATGGAATCGCGAGATGATTTGCTATCAACGGAAACGTTGAAGGCCAAAATTATCGAGAAATACTAAGCTCGTAAGTCTAAAACGATAGACCAAGGGGCTATGTTCGTCAAACGTATCAATAAAAATAAATATGCCAATCAGAAGAAGAATAATACTGATAATCAAGACCATAAAAATAATGTTGAATGTTATCGTTGTGGTCGTCGCGGGCATTTATCGAGAGAGTTCAAGACTTAGAACATCAACAAGCATAAGCAAAGCGCACAAAAGTTAGAAGGCAGTAAAGACAACGAGCAAAGGACAACCATGTTATTGAGTACTACCAAAGAGGTTATGCTGGGTGAGAAAGTAAATCCTATTTGGTGCATTGACTGTGGATGCACGGATCATATGTGTAACGAGAAGCAAATGATCGAGGATTTTACGCGGTTGGACACCGAACTAAATTTAGCTAATAGCGGCAAAACACAAATTACCGGCTCTGGTAAGGTAAGGATTTTGGTAGACACTGGCAGTGAAGAATGCCAAATTGACATAGAAAAAGTATTCTACGTATCCGATTTACGAACAAAGTTACTATCAGTGGCCAAGATGACTGATCGCGGATAAAATGATAAAATTTATATACGGGCAGATTGTATTGGGAACCTTTACCATATTTGGATGAGTAACAACAGTGCCGATAATGTTCAAGCTGTGAATAATTTACTAGGCACATGGCACCAACGTCTTGGACATGTCCACAAACGCGACTTTAAAGCTATGGCGAAGAATAGTTTAGTACACGGGCTAACATTCAAGGACGACGAAAAGTTGTCTAAATGTGAGATCTGTATAACTGAGAAACAGACTAGCAAGCCGTTTCCAAGGAAAACGGAAGATCGTACAAGCGAATTACTGGAAATAGTGCATAGCGATGTTTGTGGCCAACATCTGTGTGGGAAACATCAGCCTTATGACGGTAAAAAATATTTTGTTACATTCATCGATGATAAGTCCAGATGGTGTGAAGTCTACTTTTTAGCAAATAAAAGTGATGTTCTAAATGCATTTAAAACCTACAAAGCCTATGCAGAGAATTTAACAGGAAAGACGATAAAGGACCTTCAGTCTGATAACGGACGTGAGTGTGTAAACAATGAATTTGATGATTTATTGAAGAAAGCTGGAATCAGAAGAATATTGACAGCCCCGTATACCCAACAGAATGGGATCGTTGAATGATATTGGTTTTGAGGCGTTGCCGCAGGATCCTTGTGTATTTATTGCACAGAAAGGTGAGCGAATGATGTTAATTGGTATCTATGTTGACGATATGATTATATCAACAAATTAATGATGATGCATGGATGCAGGGTATTAAGAAACAGTTATCGATTGCCTTTGAAATGGAAGATATAGGCAAGAACTTAAGTTCAAGAACTCAACTTGTTTAAGTATTGAATTTAGTCGCGATGGTGAAAATAGAGTTTACTTAAATCAAAAATCATATAAAGATAAACTGTTAGAACGGTTTAGTATGAGCGAGTGTCAATCTGTTGTCACACATATAGATGTTAAATTAGAGAAAAATGAGTGTATCAAATGTGATTTATTATGATGGAATAGTATCCGTATCAAAGTTTGATAGGTGCCTTGATGCATCTAGCCGTATCAACGAGACCAGACGATTTCGCAGATCTATCAGATTTTAGATCGCAGTTCCTATTCCGGTTTCGCATTTATTTTGGGAGGTGCTCCGATTAGCTGGGAGGTGCGAAAGCAGCGGACTGTTACCTTATCAAGCACCGAAGCCGAATACTTGGCCATTTCCGAAGCTACTAAAGAGGCAATTTATTTACGAGATGTTTTAAGTAACATTAGGATTAAGTGTGAGAGTGTGACGCTATTTAACGACAACCAGAATGCGATTTAACTGGTTCAAATTAGGATCACAACATCAATATGCTTCGTTCGTGGATGATAATCCACGAACGAAGCATATTGATGTGAGGCAACACTTTGCTCGAGATATGTGCGAACAAGGTGTAATTAATCTGAGATATTTGTGTACTGACCGAATGCCTGCTGAAGTATTGACCAAAGGCTTGAGTGGAACAAAGCATCATGAATGTCTACGTAATTTTGGTATGATGGATGAATGTATGTAAATGTCGATAATACATGCTCACTTCTTCGAGGAGGTGTTAAAGTAATATGAAATGCGTGAGCAGTGCCGCCTATTATAAGTTATTCGCAAGTGTGGGTGTTCGGTTCCCCGTTTGCGCCGCTAACATCTTTGTATTGATTATTCTTATTAAATATACTTTATTGCTATAAAAGGTGCTTTTTATCCCATACCCCTTCATTAACAATCCAAGAATCAAGTAACATTCAAGTTTAGATCAATATGGACTTATGGCTTATGGAAATGTCAATTGTAATAACAAAAGTGAACTAAAGCGTTAAAGAAAGGGTCAACTCAACATTCAAACATAAAAAATGGAATAGGTGAGGCATCAGAATTCCGTTCAAGTGTCCAATTCGCTGAATGCCAAATTAATTCTCCTTTTATCGCCAATTGCCTCGTTCGCTTGTTTTTCATAATTGCTTTGTAAAAGGTATCCGGTTTTATTTGATATTGTTGTCGGTATTTGATGGATTTATCTCTTCGTGTCGTAAGCGTTTCAAATAGAGTTTTTAATTTAATCAATTTAATTTACATACCTACCTTTTAGTAATGTGATAAGAGAAGTAATATGAGGGCGAATTCACATCCAAAATTAAAGTCATTTGTAATCTATAGTAAGTTCTTTGAAGAGAATTCGGGGAAACGAGACAAATCTAATCAAAGTTTGTTTGTCATTCCCTGTCTTGTAGATTTCGTCTGTTGAGGGAATATTTTTGACATAATGGCGGAGAAATTCAGCGGCTTCTGTTAGTTTCAAAGCTACACAAGAATAGACTAAAGCCTTCCTAGAATATTAATAATAATCTTTTAAAGGGAATATTAAGTTTTACTCTACGTAGGGAATATACTGCTACTTTCATTCTAATTAGTAAACTAGTAATACGTTAGCCCGGGCACTACAGATACCGTGGTAATTACTTAACCTAAGCCTGCTAGCCGAGTAATTTTCCAGGAAGATTACTTTGAGTAATCTATTTGTAGGAAGCCACAGACAGACCTCGTTAGGTATAATAATTGTTTTTTTTTTCATGACACAAATATACACAGACAAATAATTGTATGTCATCTTCAGACTTGGCTTTAACCGAATATAAGGATTTCTCCGGACCCTAATATCAGAATGTTTCTATTTCGCGATAACGTCAGACTTTCCACAAATATGTCGCAGATAATGTCTTACGAATTCAGGAATGTCAGAGTGATATCTTTTTTAAAGATCGATTAATGAAGAAAGGCCAGTTAAACACATCTACGCGTTAACTACAAATTTTATATATCCACGACTAACTTTTTAGGTCATCTCTCACCTTTTCATTCGTCCGCGAACAGAATTGTTCGTAATGTTTTTAGATACTCGGACGTAAAAAAGAGCATTTCATAAAATTGTCACATAGTCCGTTTGGCTAAACACGACATGTCTGCGGGCGGCGGCGCTACACGGCCCTTAATTAGGACACCGTTTGATTACGTTGGTAGTACCCACGTAGGTGTACTGTCACTTTTTCAGCCTGTTGGGACTTTATGTGGTATCAGCGTGTAAATCGATATTGACTTTGTTGGAAGTATTTGTTTTACACATATTTTATTGTATGGTGGTTTTTTGTTAGGGATGATTTTCGACCATTTAATTATATTGAACATTAAATTGATTCGAATTTATACCTCCCCTAAAAGAACTCAGTACTTACCTATAGTCAAAACGTTGACAGCCGAACGAATGCAACGCCGTGCGCCTGCGTCCCTTCGCTTGTCATACACCATACCCATAGACAATAGTCTATGGCAAGGACAAGTGTGAAGTTCGAGCGTCGGAGTCAATCGTAATATTTACTGTACATAGTTACGGTTTTTGTTTATTTCTGTCTTTTATTTATTATAAATTTTCATTATATTTAATTTTTATTCCCCTAATGGGATTTATATGTTTCCGTAGATGTGTCCGTGGCATCACAGCGGGCCCTATCAGAATACCAGCGCTGCGGTATTTATTTTTTAAATATCGCAGCATTATGAGAGAGCTTTTTTGTCGTCGCACATGTCGTTTTTATTTATTGTTTTTTGTTTATACGAACAAATACGTACATTTTGTTAGTTTTAAATGCTTCTTTTTTTACTTTTTGTATTTCTTGTGCGTGTCCCAAATAAAATACTTTCTTTCTTTCTTAGTGTTTATTAACTAACGCAATCCTTTATTTAAACGTCTTTATTCACGTTCCTGAATGTTCAAATTCTCAAATAACGTAAAAGCTTTCAAAGAATATGACAAAACCCAACCTAAAACGACAAACAAAATCAAAAAGGTGCGATTTCTATCGCTGTATTCGGAGAATTCTTATAAAAATGGAAGAAAACAGAACGCAGCAATACCTATTCGCAAAGCTGTAACAGAAATTGTACAAGAGATTTCAAACGTAACAGTTCATTTGGGAATGTTATTTAAACAAAACAGATACAAACAACGAGTAGAGAATGCGGATTACACTTTACCCGTTATTTATAAAAATACATATTTTAGGGCAATTTGTATTTATAAAAGTTAAAACTTTCGCTCCGACCAATGGACCACATACATCCTGCTCCAAATAGAGCATTGAATGTATGCAGCGATTATTTTAGTCCGGTTTCCAGCGCAAAAACCAATAGCTGCAAACATAACCATAGAAAACGTTGATCCAATTTGGGATTCTATCAGCAACTTTGAATAGATTGAAGGGTTAAAAAAAGGGTTAAAAAAGGTTAAAAAAATAGGGCCATTGAAAAGCGTTAAAACCGCACTCGCTTTGTTTACCACAGCATATTATGCATAAGGAACAAAAACAGTCCTAAAAAGTAAATACTAATCTAATAAATAAAAGGTAGGACGACAATTCGGTGGCTCATCCTTATCTAGAACGCACAAAGATTTAGGAACATTTAAATATTAAACAGAGGCTCTCACGTATTTGGAATGTAGTATTACTCCTTGTTAGTTTGTTGTTTATGACGAGTGGGATAAATGACAGTTGCTTTTTTTCGGATATTGCGCGTAATTGCCAATTCAGATAGAATCATGATCTGATACCTATTTTATTTAACTAAGCTCAAAAAGAGCACCTCTCGTCTGTCAAGCGGAATCGACGATGTTGGAGATCGACGATCTTATTGTAATACGAACTTCTGCCCACGTCTTCGTTCGCATGCAAGGCGTAAGACATCACAATATACTTAAGCAACTACCACATTTTTATTAAAAAAAACTGCCTCGTTGGTATATAGTGGTCGCAAGTGCTACTGTTGAGCATGAGGTGCTGGGTTCAATTCCCGGGTCAGGCAAAGTGTTATTGTGTTTTCCATATGGAAATTCTCAGTAATAGTCCGAAGTCTGGATTTGTGCCCGGTTAATGGCAATAGACTCGCCCCCTATTACATGGGACCTAAACGTAACTAGCGAAATGTGGGTGTACTATAGGCACGCCTCTGCCTAACCCTTCGGGGATTACAGTCGTGATGTAATGTTATTTTTATAAAACTTCTCTGTATACTACGTTTGTAGTTTTGGTCTCAGTCATATAATGTAAAATTGGTGACGCAGAAGCAAGCGACGTACAGTTATCCGTGTGAGAAGCAGTTTGTTCTGAGGTTGACTCCTGTTCAGTAGCAATTTCCCATTGCTTGTGTTCCTGCATATACTACCTAATGTCACAACGCTGATACACTGACTGATGCATTCTTACAGATTATTCCTGAGGAACGGCTATCACTAAAATAATATTACAGTAGGTTGTAAACACACGGGATTTCTCAGTAACAGTTACCTAACATTTATATAGACCGGCCGCTACAATGACAACTGGCCGAAAATTACCAAAATGTTTTAACTTCGAATTTCGAACGAATACGTTATAATTTTATTTTAGATTTTGCTTGATTAATGTTGCTTGTGATTTTAGACATGAAAAAAGTAAAGACCTCAATTAATTTAGAACGTTTAGACTTGTAAGAGAAAGTTTTTTGCGGTTTCTTACTTTTGTAGCGGCCAGTCTATTCATCACAAAAAACCGGCCAAGTGCGTGTCAGACCACGCACAACGAAGGCTTTCCTAGTTGGGATGAATATATCCCAAGAATAAACTTAACATTGTAGTTGAAAATATTTTCAAATGTAAATCGATGTACGAGTACGTCACGGTCAATTATCCAACAACAAATTAATTAAAAAAAAATAAACATGTGCAAAATTTTTGCGAGTAGGTACTAAAATATGTCGAATAAATGGCCGTATTTTTCATGGCTTTGACTTAGAAATTATTATTATTTTCTAAGCCGCCATCTTTTATTTACATTTGGACCTCACTATCGGCTTCAGCATCTTCGAACACTATGAAAGCGACACCCAAGACGAACAATTAGAAACATTTTCGCAGCCGCCACCTTGATTTACATTTTTACCACTTCCTGGTGCTTTAGAAGTGGCGCAACAAACTCCCCAGCAGCAAACCTGTCTGTTTAGTTAGAAAAACTTGATTAAAGTAATTAGCATTATGAAACACAAAACATGAATTTAAATTATATGACTTGACATAATTATGTTGACAAAACAATGAAAGCTGTACTCCTGCAGAAATAAAAAGTATAACATAAAAACGTAAACAGAACTTAATACCTAAATAAAAGCCTCAAGGCATAAAGGGCGTGACCGTTTATATAAAGCTATAACTTTAACTGTAAGTCACAAATTATAAACTAGCACCATCGAAGTAAAATAAATAAACAATTAATTAGTAATAACAATAATAAAACCATGTTCAGCAAAAAGTCCTCGCACATATATGGGAGTGACGCGTGGAGGCGAAACGCCGCCGCGCCGGGGCGTAACTCCGCTGCCGCGAGAACCACGTGTTATGGAGAGTACGATTGTCGCAATCCAGTGCTGGACACGCCACAATTGCGGAGATAAGTCCCCTCTTTGAGGAGAAGCTAGAGAGGTGCCACGGCGCCCTCACGTTCCATCTAACGCAGGTCCTCACCGGACACGAGTGCTTCGGGAGGTTCCTGTTTCAGATAAGGCGGGAGGAAACGCCCGTGTGGATTGCCCGGAGGTCACGGTAGAGTATACAGTGGAGGTCTGTCCGGCTTGGGCAGGGGAGCACCGCAATATCCTCATCGAGGCAATTGGCGGCGGTGATCTCTCGCGTCCAGGTCTGGTCCAGGCCATGGTGCGGAGCGAGAGGGCATGGGAAGCCGTCATCTCCTTTTGCGAAGCCATAGGCACGGGCCTGCGGACGGTAAGCAATGGGTAGTGATCATTTCCCACCCAAAAAAAAGCCAGTGACATCCAAGGGAACATATTATTTCATACGTACTTGTTGCCGGTTGCTGAAGCAAGAATAGTTTGATCAATTGTCGAGGACGCTAGCTAACCATATATTGCAATACAACTCATAAAAAGAACATTGTGATTAGAAGATTATGTCCCTAATAAATTAAAATTACATTAAATTAAAATAAATTGACATATGCAGACAAATAAAATAAACAATTATATGAATTCATAAAATCTGTCACTAGGTAAGCTAATTCTGGAGAATGAACTAAAACATTGTCTTGAGTTAATCACAGCGACCAACTATTCTTACCGATTGATAGAATAGTATGCCTTTGGTTTGGCTCGTCTTTTTACAATTTGCTGTAGACTATAGTGGAATACAAACATAATGCAATATTGCTCATCCCCCATAACAAATAGCGTGATACTATATGGCCTTCTAACTGATCAAACTTATAGGGAATATTTATACAAAATTTGAACAGAATCTATCCGGTAGAGTTTGCGTGATGCTGGAATATACATTCAAACAAACAGACAAAAAATCTAAAAATTATGTTTTCGGCATAAGAATCGATCTTAGAGCTCGCAGCAATTACTCAATGATAATATAATTATTCAATGTATTATTTTGAATTCGCTCCGATTTTATTATAAGTATAGAGTATAGATTCGCCGTAGGTATGTGTCGGAACTTGTTCAGCAGCTAATTTCATACAATTTTGGCTTCATTTTTATATGCAAATCAGTAAACTTTTACAAGGGAGGATAAACTGAATTCTTCTTATAGTTTAACTAATGTTTTCCGGATACTCTTCTTTAAAAAAATAATAAAAGTTCTGCTATCGGGGGACCCTGTTAGTAATAAGTCATTTATTCATGTGTTAGGAACTAAGTTCAGTTCAGTATTAAAGCTATACAACCGGCCGCGCACAATGCTCAGACGAGCATCTCACAGACGTTCGGATCTCGATACTCACAAAAGAGACAGACAGAGAGAAAGTCGCATGGAGGAGGCATAACGCTTTTTCGTTACGTGACGATTTCTACCAGTCAACTCCTACCGCAAACCGCATTAAAGAACTTCGTTTCAAACAAAAAAAAAACCACAGCATCGGTATCAGAAGTTGGAAACCTTTTAAGGAAAAGCAGATCTTGTACAAGAAAATAAGTGACTTTCCCGAAATAAAATAGCGTTTATCCGGGTAGAATGCTCCGGTCATACTTACACCCGGGTATTCGATGTACCCGGGTAAGTAAAAAGTCAATTGAACGTTGTACTGTTAAAATAAAACCTCTTTTGAATCACTTACTAGAGGAAGATATTCATTGATCGTTTTATGGATTGTACGTATAGGGAAGGGTAAAGGAGCGAATTGTTTTTTGATGTGTTTCATCGTTCCTCTCGCTTTCTGTGAGAGTGATTTCGTGAAAAGGGACGGAAGTGTGTAGACAGGAATCACTTCCTGTCTACACACTTCCGTCCCTTTTCACGCTCATGCTCAAGCTGTCACCAGCTTGAGCATGGAATAATTAATACAATAGCGTAATGACAATAATAATAACGCGACACTTAATGACATAATCCGCCGGTCTCTTGTCAGCATCAATGTGCCTGCTCTTCTTGAGCCGACTGGCATTGTCAGAGATGATGGCAAAAGACCTGATGGTGTGTCTTTGGTCCCATGGAGTTTGGGACGGATGCTTGTGTGAGACGCTACCTGTGTAGACACACTGGCACCGTCCCATCTCCAACGGACTACTTCTAAAGCGGGTGCAGCGGCAGAAAATGCCGAAAATCTGAAAGTTATTAAATATGGAGGCCTTGGCAGAGAGTACAGCTTTGTGCCCTTTGGCGTCGAGACCCTCGGTCCGTGGGGTCCAAGTGCGCATAAGTTATTTGCAGAAATCGCGAAACGTCTAGTTGATGTAACTGGTGACCGAAAAGCTGGCGGCTTTCTCGCGCAACACATCAGCATTGCAATTCAGCGAGGAAATGCCGCCAGCATCCTCGGTACAATGCCCCGAGGGCCTTTTTTAGGCTTAACTTAGTTTTAATATAATTTAGTTAATGTTAATAATCATCTTGTAATTTGGTTATCTAAATAAATAAATAAATAAATAAAAAAAAATACAATAGCATGGTTTTAGTAAATAGTTTATAGATTGTAAGTAAAGGGGGTTGAATCTCGACCAGTGGTAATAAATAATTATTCGAATAAATATTTAGCTTTTAAATTATGGGGTTAACTTCTGTCACTGCTCAGTTGCTTATTACCTAGGTGAGATGTTACACATGATATACAACTAGTGTAAGGCTCGCTCGTTATTTTTTATACTTCGGAATATAATATGAATAAATAAATAAAGATAATAATACTATACAATGTCAGGCTTATTAATAAACCTTATTTAACTTTTAAACAGTACTTTAAGCAGTGATTAAAATATGTTGCATTCATAAACCCTGTTTAGAGTTAATTAACTGTTTAAACAGTTATTTAAGTAGCTGTCAAATTAAACAGCCCTCGGACCTTGTTTAGCGATTTTAAACAACAAAATGGCGGACGAAATCCTTGCTTCTAACATCTGTTTGAGTCTTTGTCACTCATTTCTAACTTGTTGCAGTGCATTGTTAAAACTTTTCTAGTGATACCTAATGGAATATTTTGACTTCGATGACGATTTAAGTCTTTTTGAGCAAGATGTAGAAGATTTAAAAGAATTTAGTTGACTTCATACAAAATTTTAAAAGCCTAAGTTGCATCCTATTGTAGATTACGATAATGTGGAGTTTCGAATAAAGTACCAAGGAAAATATGACGAAAATAATTAATCTCGTAAAAGATGACATTACAGTGGATACAAGAGGCGGTGGCATACCTGTACAATGTACATATTCAAATAATGACTGTGATTAGGCCAGTGCCTAATCACAGCCATTATTTGGAGCGGCATGTGGTCGTACAGATTGACTGAGTAAAACTTTATCTAGAACAGATTCAAGACGATAGCGGTGAGTTGCACGGCATAAGTCAACCTACCATGTCTCGCCTATTTAAAAGAGTTGGTCGTGCACTAGCCAGAAGGTGTGCAGAATTCATACAAATGCCTAGTACGTTAGCTGAACAAAGTCGCACACAGAGGGAGTTTGCTGTATTTTATTTTGTACTGGAAAAAGACGAGCTGAATCCATTTATACCTGCCATAGCTTAAAAATTAATATTTTTATCCTCAAAGACACAATTACAAAAATTACCACGAGCGAATCTGACAACGACTGACAGTTTTTTTTTTATTTGGTCTTTAGCACGAGCACCATATTTTTACAGTATTCTACCGAAAATCCACCTAGTTGCCAGTGTACAAAAAGTTAAGTAGTGGTTAGTTAAGCAATGCTTAAATATCGTTTATGAATAAGAAATACTTAATTAGTATTTAAGGGTTAATCATTTACTTAGTTAAGTAATATTTAAGACGTTGATGTGAGTCTGTGTGTGTTTAACACAACACATAATAATTTTGAAATAGTAACTTGATGAAAAGTCCATTATAAATATAGGTACTCATAATTTGTGGGAAAATGAACACAATACATGCTTAACGAAACGAACCAGTAATTGTCCAACTGCAAATAATAAGTAACTGCCCCAAGCAAATTGTATGCTCAATGAAACAATAAAATGTGAAATAATGAGTATTCACTGTAATGACATCACTGCAATCGATTCAATCATATCGAGTCTCAGAAGAATTATAACAAATGTCGATGAGTTCGCTTCGGTTACGTTTATATCGACTTTTTATTGTATCGAAATCGAATTGGTTTTCATACTTCAAAATGCTTTATTTTTTTAATGATTGGATTTTTTACTGTTTGTGTTATTTAAACACAAACATGACTTAGTTAGGTTTAAGTAAGGTGTCTGTAGGTAGTAGCTGTAACAAGTAATTACTGAGGTACTTAAGGAAAGACAAAGGGAAGATAATGGAAGCCGTAACAGTGTTATCTTTTATCAGACATTTTATACTTAGCTAAATGTAATTTATTTCACGCGTAATTCTGGTAAAGGCAATTAAGTGGAACTTTGTTGAACTAATGTTTGGTAAGGAGCGTAGTAGGTGGCGTTCTATAGTTTCTGCCTACCCCCATTGAGTTTATGTATTTATGTATTAGATTGGGGAAAAAGTCTTTTCGCATAGTATGTGTATGAACTTGTAATAAAATCTCTTTGGGTATACTATTTGTATCTGGCTGGTTTTGGTATCATTGAAAGTTTAAATTTTAAAGAACATAATTCCAAATTCAAATTAGGAAAATGTGTGATTTTCATTTGTTTTTCGTACCGTCAAGATGAGTGAATCTAATGAAGAAATTCGATACATTTTAAAATTTTACTACAAAAAAGGTAAAAATGAAACGCAAGCCGCGAAAAAAATTTGCGATGTTTATGGACCTAGTGCAGTGTCTGTGAGAGTAGCACAAATTTCGTTTAAGCGTTTTCAATCCGGAAATTTTGATGTCACAGATGCACGTCGCTCTGGTCGCCCTATTACGGATAAAATGGATGCCATTTTTGAAAAAGTGAAGCAAGATTGGCATATCAGTAATTACGACGTAGCTGAAGAACTGGCATTTCCGACGTTTGGCTCCCAAACTGGAGCGGGCGAGCGCTGCATTGAAGCGGCTCCTGCCCAATCTAGGGGGTCCAGACGCCTCCTGCCGGAGGCTCTACGCGGGGGTCGTGCGGTCCATGGCCCTCTACGGGGCTCCTGTATGGGCGCGCTCTCTGGTGCTGCGGCCAGCCCGCCGGTTGAGCGCGGCCCAAAGAGTCATGGCCATCCGGATGGTCCGGGGATACCGCACGGTCTCCTGTGAGGCAGCGAGCCTCCTTGCCGGATTGCCGCCATGGGATCTGGAGGCAAAAGTCCTCGCGCACGTATGGGAGTGGCGCGAGGAGGCGAAACACCGGGGTATTAGTCCGCTGCCGCGAGATATCGCGGCACAGCGGACGGAGCTCCGGCGGGATCTCATGACGTCATGGAAAGTACGGTTGTCGCAACCCAGTGCTGGGCACGCCACGATTGCGGCGATAAGTCCCCTCTTTGAGGAGTGGCTGGAGAGGCGCCACGGCGTCCTCACCTTCCGCCTGACTCAGGTCCTCACCGGACACGACAGCTTCGGGAGGTTCCTGTGTCGGATAAGGCGGGAGGAAACGTCCGGGTGTCACCACTATGTGGATCGCCCGGAGGACACGGTGGAGCATACGGTGGAGGTCTGCCCGGCTTGGGCAGAGCACCGCCGTGTCCTCGTGGAGGCGATCGGCGGCAGAGACCTCTCGCGTCCGGCCCTGGTTCAGGCCATGGTACGGAGCGAGAGGGCATGGGCAGCCGTCACCTCACCGTCCGGTAAGGACCAGGCCCGGGTCGACGGCGCATTGTATTCCACGCGCGCCTCAAAGAGATGTCGTCAGCACATAAGTAAGGGTCCACTAGGGCCGATGCCTGCCGGGGTCGCGGGAAGGTACTTATGGGTCACTGAGGCCCCCGCAACACATGCAACAGGAAGGAATACGGGTGGGTTTTAGTCAGTAAGAGTCTGACACACCCTCCGCCCAGAGCGGGAGAAGTTATTTGATGATTTCCCACCCTCAAAAAAAAAAAAAAACAGCTGAAGAACTGGGAATTGACCACAAAACAGTTTTGGTTTGAAAAAAACTAGGTACACAAAAAAGCTCGATATTTGGGTACCTCACGAGCTCACTGAAAGAAACCTAATGAACCGTGTACTCATTTGTGATTCTTTATTACGACGTAATGAAACCGAACCATTTTTTAAGAAGCTGATAACTGGTGATGAAAAGTGGATCACGTACGACAAGAACGTGTGAAAAAGGTCGTGGTCAAAGGCCGGTCCAGCTTCACAGACTGTGGCAAAACCCGGGTTAACTCGCAACAAGGTGATGCTGTGTGTGTGGTGGGATTGGAAGGGCATTATTCATTATGAGCTGTTACCACCAGGCAGGACCATCGATTCTGAACTCTACTGCGAACAACTGATGAGATAAAAGCAAGAAGTTGAGAGAAAGCGGCCGGAATTAATCAACAGAAGGGGTGTGGTTTTTCATCATGATAACGCTAGACCTCACACATCTTTAGCCACTCAGCAAAAATTAAGAGAGTTTGGCTTGGAGGTGTTAATGCATCCGCCGTATAGTCCTGACCTTGCAGCTTCAGATTTCCATCTGTTTCGGTCTCTTCGGAATTCTTTAGGCAGTGTCAGGTTAACATCACGAGAGGACTGCCAAAACCACTTGTCGCGGTATTTTGATCAGAAGTCCCAAAATTTCTATAGCAATGGGATCATGTCCCTACCTACAAAATGACAAAAAGTTATCGAACAAAATGGTACCTACATACTATAGTTAAATGTAAATAAACTATATTAAAAAAAGTTTTGAATTTTCTTAAAAAATACGAAGAAACTTTTTCCCCAACCTATTATGTTTGGTATGCCTTTACGTGCTGCAAAATATTAAACATAAGTAAATATTATTATAAATATTAAATATATAAATATTCTTCAAAAACATCATCGGTATATTATTAATTAGCGACCCTCCCGTCGCTAGTTAATAATTATTTTTCGCACGGTTTTACGACTTGACAAAACATGTAATTTATTAATTATATGTAAGCTTAATATTACTGGTAGCAACCCTTTCGAAATAAATTCTCTAAATGATGGTATTGAAATGTTAATTTAAATTTCGCGCCTTCTAATGTAATTTCCTAGTGTGTTAGACTGTGTCTCTGGCTACTCTATACTTTATGATATATTCTTACTCTATTCCGTGACACTACGAGTAAAGTAAATAAAATTTTAATTCCAATAAAATAAACGCTTTTTTTCATATATAACCGACTTTCACTTATTTAAAACTATCAACAGGTTATGGGCCCAGATGCCCTGGAAAAGTGAATAAGTCAAATCGAACAATAATGCACAAAAATTGTTAAAATCTAACCTAAAAATAAACGCACGTGAAACCGGCAAAAAGTTTTACAAGTGTTGAAAATGTCTTCAAATACCCGCTGACCTTGATAGAAAAATAACTGGCCGAGATAACTACTCCACATGGAGATTTTCCGTGAAAACATACCTTAAACACGAGGAGTTATGGGACTATATAGAAAATCCAACCGGCGACGCGGCAAACCAAAAACGTGATCTCAAAGCAAAATCTAAGGTAATCTTGTTAGTGGACTCCGTGAATTATGCTCACATACAAGAAGCGAGGACAGCAAAGGAAGTTTGGGACAACCTGACAAGTGCTTTCGATGACTCAGGGCTAACACGCCGAGTAGGTTTACTTCGTGATTTATGTACCACAACCCTCGCAGAGTGTCAAAATGTACAAAAATACGTTAGTAAAGTAGTCTGCGCAATATCGGATTTAAAGTGGATAACGAGTGGCTGGGAACCCTGCTTCTCTCTGGTCTCCCTGAGACATACAAACCGATGATCATGGCGATTGAGAGTTCCGGTATGAAAATAAGTGCCGATTCAGTTAGGGCTAAAATTCTACAGGATGTAAAAATGGTTTATAGTCATACAAATCAACAAATTCAAAGAAAAAGGTAATTAAAAAGTCATTTCAAAAAGGTCCACGTTGTTTCAAATACAACAGATATGACCATATAAGCACAGAGTGCAAGTCTAAGCATAAGCATAAACATGAAAGTCTTAGCTATGCCGCTGCATTCATAGCTTCTATTAGTGACAGCGATGCTTGGAATATATGTAGATTCCGGTGCCTCAATGCATATGACCAGACACAAACAATTAACGGTAACAAGTAACGGGAAACGGTGCCACTATTGAAGGCAATTAAAGTTGCAAATAAAAAATTCTTATTAGTAGAAAACTCAGGTCAGCTGAGTTTGGATATCTGTGACGACAGAGGTCGGAATAACAAAGTTTTATTCCAAAAGGTTATAAATGTGCCCGAGTTAGCAACAAATTTACTATCAGTCAGTAGGATTGTAAATCATGGTGGTGCAGTGAAAATTAATAATGAAGGCTGTGTAATTTTTAACAGTCGTAAGAAAATAGTTGCAACAGCTATCTTAATCAACAATATGTACCAGCTAAATATGTACAATGTTCAAGCATACATATATGATGTTGATAAACAAGATATTTATCTCTGGCACCAGCGATTGGGGCATCTCAATTTCAGTAATTTAAAGAAAATTGAAGGAAACAGAGATGGTGTGCAAATATCTAAGAAAGAAGACAATCTGACCTGTGTGACTTGTTTAGAAGGAAAACAAACACGCCTGCCATTTAAGTCAAGCCATTCAAGAGCTACACATTTACTTGAAACTGTACATTCAGATATATGTATGTGGACTAACGGAAACCACTTCCATTGGTGGTGCAAAATACTTCATCACATTTATAGATGACTTTTCAAAAAAGGTGTTTGTTTATTTCTTAAAGAAAAATCAGAAGCTATTGAAAAATTCAAAGAATTTAAATGTCAAGTTGAAAATCAAAAGGAGTGCAGTATAAAATGTTTGCGTACAGGCAATGGACTTGAATATATAAACAATGTTTTTTCTGAGTTCCTAGCAACAGCTGGTATCGTTCATCAAACAACAGTGCCTTATACACCTGAACAAAATGATGTCTCCGAACGCATGAATTGTACGCTTGTTGAAAAAGCAAACTGTCTGTTGATTAATGCAAAACTTCCCAAACTGTACTGGGCAGAAACAATAAATACAGCTGCTTACCTCATTAATAGATCTCCAACACGTTCACTGGCTTTTAACACTCCAGAAGAAATATGGTCTAAGAAGAAATCAAATATAAGTCATCTAAAAATATTTGGCTGTGAAGCAATGATACATCTCCCAAAAGAAAAACGTAAGAAGTAGGACAGTAAATTACAGAAAGCTATATTCATCGGATACCGTGATAATATAAAAGGGTTTATAATACCTGCCCCTAAAACTGTGATTAAAAGCAGAGATGCCGTTTTCTTAGAGACCACAAAAGTCAAATTATTTATTTCAAATAGGCACATAAAAGGCCCTTTTGAACGTCAAAATTTACACAAAATTTTCACAGTAAAAATAAAATATCTTCCTATAAATCTGACAGAGAAGGAAACAATGTGTGATACATCATTGGAACAAAATGATAATTTTACATCTTTGAATTCCAACGAAACATCAGATACTTCAAACACCACTAGCGAATACATGTCAGATCAAGCAGATAACGAAGATCTCGAGTATAAACCAAATGTAAATGTTCAACTATCGTCAACACCTTCTAAAATAACATCAAAATTACCTACAGTGAAGAAAAGATAAATTCTATTCCTTGGAATTACAAAGAAGCTTTAACCTCAATTGAATCTGAAAAGTGGAAAACTTCAATAAAATAAGAATTAGAATCACATTGATAGATAGATATTGGTATAAAAACCCCAGAACACCAAGTTTATCGGATGTAAGTGGGTATTTCGTATCAAAAACGAACCAACAGGTCCTCGTTACAAATCAAGGCTCTGTGCAAAAGGATATGCACAAACAGAAGGGATAGATTTTGATGAAAATTTTGCGCCGACAGTGAGGTATGACTCTATACGATTATTATTATCACTTGCAGCTCAAAAAAATATAGTGATTCGATTCGACATTACCACTGCTTTCCTGTATGGTAACCTGGAAGAAACAAACGCATGGCACTTGTGAAATTCATTATTTTTATTATTAAAAATAATGAATTCACAAGCGTTGCAAGCATTTAATATAACTTCATTAAAGAAAAATATTATGAAAATGTAAACACAAACAATCAATATGCTGATATTATTATGTTTACCAAAGCATTGTCCAAGGATTAATAATAATTATAAGTAGTTCATTTTTCTTTTGTGTAACAACAAAACTTGTAACTAAATATTATTCATATTGTATATTTATACTTTATGATTTAAATAAAAGAAGGCTATAATTTGATGAGAGTATTGAAATTTTAATTTAAATTTCGCGCCTTCTAATCTAATTTCCTAGTCTGTTATACTGTATCTCTGGCTACTCTATACTTTATGATATATTCTTACTCTATTCCGTGACACTTTTTTTTTTTTTTTGTGGGTGGGAAATCATCAAATAACTTCTCCCGCTCTGGGCGGAGCGGGAGGGTGTGTCAGACTCTTACTGACTAAAACCCACCCGTATTCCTTCCTGTTGCCTGTGTTGCGGGGGCCTCGGTGACCCATAAGTACCTTCCCGCGACCCCGGCAGGTATCGGCCCTAGTGGACCCCTACTATATGTGCTGACGACATCTCTTTGAGGCGCGCGTGGAATACAACGCGCCGTCGACCCGGGCCTGGTCCTTACCGGACGGTGAGCTACCCATTGCTCACCGTCCGCAAGCCCGCGCCTACGGTGGCCGGAAATCCGCCCGGGATTCCCGACGCCCAGGGCGTCTCCTGCGGCGGCTAGGGGCGAGAGGGCGCGAAACTTGCCTTTCCCTCAACCGTCCCGCCTCCTCCTTCGCGAGCATTACTGCTTCGCAGAAGGAGGTGGCGGCTGCCCATGCCCTCTCGCTTCGTACCATGGCCTGAACCAGGGCCGGACGCGAGAGGTCTCTGCCGCCGATTGCCTCCACGAGGACACGGTGGTGCTCTGCCCAAGCCGGGCAGACCTCCACCTTATGCTCCACCGTGTCCTCCGGGCGATCCACACAGTGGTGACACCCGGACGTTTCCTACCGCCTTATCCGACACAGGAACCTCCTGAAGCTGCCGTGTCCGGTGAGGACCTGCGTCAGGCGGAAGGTGAGGACGCCGTGGCGCCTCTCCAGCCACTCCTCAAAGAGGGGACTTATCGCCGCAATCGTGGCGTGCCCAGCACTGGGTTGCGACAACCGTACTTTCCATGACGCCATGAGATCCCGCCGGAGCTCCGTCCGCTGTGCCGCGATTCCGTGACACTACGAATAAAGTACATAAAATTGTTATTCCAATAAAATATACGTTTCTTCTCATATATAACCGATTTCCGCTTATTTAAAACTATCAATAGATGGTGAAAACGCCACCAAAATCCGTTGCGTGGTAAGAACAGCGCGATCACGAAGAGCAACTATAATATATAATATAGTATACAGCATAGTACATTATAGATAATACGTACCAACCTAACTAGCACATAGTACGTAAAAATAAAACTTCTATTCTAATTTACTTTCATTAAATATAATTTGACTTTCTTTTTACCTTAAATTTTCTAAGTTAATCAAAAAAAAATTTTTTTGGAATCCTGTTTGAAAGAGAAATATTTGACGTATTGTCTCATGCATTATGTAAAGACATTCAGCTGACCGAATTTAAATGCGGGACACCTGTCCAACTTCGTTTTTATTTGTGAAATAATATGGAAAATATTATATAGCGTGTCAAGCCAAGTTCAAGTAACAGAATTGGTGAGCAGCACCGTGTGTAATATTACACGAACCATTTGGAGCCACTTTTGACCCACTCATAACTTAAAAACTATTTCACATAAACATGTCAAATTTGGCTCATATATTGAGATTTGCGAGATACATATGTGCTCCAAATTTTATAAACACATCTCAAACGGTTATTTAGATATTAACGTCCAAAAATCGTCATTTTTTATCACTGACTGACCTATAGATCAAAACTCTAACCCAGTTCCAAATGACCTAGAAAGTTCAAATTTGGCATGCAGATAGATAATTAGGTGAATACAAACGAATAAATCAGAAACTGATAAATTTTTATCATTTAATTATAATTTTTCACTTAAATGATTCTATTAAGAACACTTAACTTATACTTAGTGCCTGTTAGTAACTGTAATAATGTAAGAATCAGCAATCAGCCATTAAAACTTATGACAGCCGGTCTTTATGTGGATTTTAAGGTCTTCACGTGTTGAATACCGCCCTAATTTTTCCAAATATTTCCGTTTTAGTACTTATAACTAAGAGTATAGACTTTCGTATTTATTACGTTATTAACCGGGATTTAGTATTAATTATTGTTTCAATATTTAGCGCACATCAATAGTGTAAGATCATTACTTATAAATAATTATTAAATAATATAGGCATTTCGGTACACGGCGCGCGGTGCGACGCCGTGTACCGGGGTGGGAGCGAAGCGATAAAACGCGAGCGCCGCCGCCGTCTTGTGGTCCGGATTATTATTACAATTATTTTAGTAAGTACGTATGGTATAGGCAATAGTTTAAATCAAAAATTAATAATATTTTTAGTATAGTTATAATAGTTATAAATAGGTATGTTTACTTAACTCTGAATGAGTTTGAGAATGAGAACTTATTGGTAACAAATTGTTTTTCTTGAGAATTCGATAGATAACAGGTAATTTGTAAAGTACGAAATTTAAATTAATCAATTCATTCATTCATTTAAATTTTTATAATTTGTAAGGTACAAGAAAATACAGATAATAACACAAAAAGACATTTATACCCCGTAAACGTAGGAATATACAGTAGTTTATCAGAACCATTTCGTATTAATTTTGTTATATAAGTACCTACTAATAATTTATGTGCAAAAAGTAATGATATCCCATCAAAAACATAAATCTGAAATGAGAGCCAAGTTCAATATTATGATATATGCCTTGGTTGTTGACTTCAACGACAAAAGAAGTGAGATCTAAATGGGTGCCAAGTTCAATGGTCAGTCCTGAAATTTATTTATAACAACATAATTTTTTTTTTTCATTTAGATCTCACTTCTTTTGTCGTTGAAGTCAACAACCAAGGCATATATATTATGATATAATATTGAACTTGGCTCTCATTTCACATTTATGTTTTTGATGGGATTGTATTTATATTGCCAGTCTTTAAAGATAAGATTGTTTGATCTTGGATAGCTAGAATTTTGTAAATAAGATATATTCAGTATTAAATCAATAAAATCTCAATGTCTTGTTTTCAAGACATTGTGGATTTAATTCATTGATTCAATTGATATATTTTTTTCTTTGTAAACAGGAAGTATCGTTTTTTATACTTCCTGTTAACAAAGAAAAAACTTGCACCATAATATTATTGTGTTGTAACAAAACTAAATTTTTATTTATAGATATTTCATTCAAATTAACACTATCTTCATAAATATAAACTCATAACGATCATTTAAACTTCCATAACTGATATTTCCAAGAACACACGGTACACTTTTGAATTCATTAGCGAAGGTGTTGTTAATAATGTGAACGTTTCGTCATGATATATTACTATGTCAACACTCATCTGCTAATTGCATTCACAAGTTCTCGGTAGGTACGAGACGTTTCCTTATTAGTGTATTGAAACTGTCAAATAGAAGCTTACGGAATTATATTAGAAATTATTTAGCACTTGGAAGTGATTGGGGAATAAGCTTGATAACTTAGCTCAAGAGGATGATACAAAAGGCAGTCGTCTAACAGAGCACGTATTCTGAATCCTTTATCTATCTGTAGGTGGAGTAGGATTTTTGTATGTATTTTTAAAGGCGCACAGAATTGTAGCAGAAGCTGTAAGCTTGAATAATCTTTAGGTAAACTATGTATAACGAAATTAAATAGTTGGTGCTTCCATCTTGATACCGAAGCACAGTTTCGAAAACACATTCGTATAACGATAGATGAAATAACTCTAGCAGTGGCTATAAACCATTGATGTTGACACACGTACTGTTTATACTTAAGTATTCCAACCCACACTCAAACCATTACTTCCACTTCACCAAGTGAACCATGAAAATAAAGCTATAAAAACAACACATCCATGAATCCAACATCTTTGAATTTATCGACACAGGTGCTATAAATAAAAGCGGCAGCCATTACGGCAGATAACTCTGTTTTATTGTAATTTTATGCGCGATGTTACCACCTAAAGTTTCGTACAAAATGCAAACCACCCTGGAGATTAATTAGGAGACGCGCTCCGGAGGTTTATTCGGTTATGGGACAGGCAATAGTCTTCTACCAAGTTTAGATGTAGTCTCAGATTTGGGAATTGATAAAATGGAGGCTCTGTTAGGAGTCTTGTCTTAGGAGATGAATTAAAGAATAAACCTAAAAGATGAGAAGCAACGTAAGAAGACACGTACTAATATTAATAAATGAAACGACGGTAGGGAAAGTGTGATACGTGTATCAGGTTTTTTATTAATAATGTCACAGGATTCTTAAATCAGCGTCTGTCAGCAATGTGTTGATAAAAGGATAACTGTAAAGAAAACTTACGTTAAGAAAGTTACAAGACAAGGGCATACTAACACGTGCAAGCACAATCACATCATCAATTCTTGAATCGAATATGGCTTACACATGCCATTATCATTAACTTAATCCCGTCGATAAAACTTTTAAAGCCAGGCTAAACAATATTAAAATTTTCTCGTAACCCAAACCAGCCTCTACTACTACCGCTAAGCAAAAGTAACAAAATGAGCCCATATCCAACCGATTTCAACAAAGACAATGAATCACAAAACCAACTACAATCTAATTCAAAAGCAATCATCGCGAGCCCCGCAGATTTATAAACTGCTAATTCTAGTACTGTAATTCAGGATGAGGCTGGAGTAGGCTATGTAAAAGAGGGAGATTAGGGAACGTTCCCAATCTGGGCTATGAATCACTTCGGAGATGTAATTTGTACTGTTGGAAGTATTTTATGTGAGAAATTCGAGGGGCGTGCTGACCAGGATATAGTCGGTAATGGGATCAATTTAATGCTATAATGGATTTTAGGATACTTGATAATATAGTAAATGGAACAATATTTTATTAAGGAACTGTAAATGAAATGTGATTAGTGTTGCTGTGAATGAGGACGATAATGAAGTGGGAAAGTAGATTAAAGATAAACATTTCGTTATTAAGTTAGTGTTTGCCGTTATCTTACAAAAAGGTAGGAATTAGAACGAGGGAGGTGTTGGTGGTTAAAGGTACCTAATAATTATTATTCTTACTTGAAATCCGAACCTGGTGTAGGTACGTGGAACCTGCTGTATAATAAACTTTTTTTTTTTGGATGGGAAATCATCAAATAACTTCTCCCGCTCTGGGCGGAGCGGGAGGGTGTGTCAGATTCTTACTGACTAAAACCCACCCGTATTCCTTCCTGTTGCCTGTGTTGCCAGGGGCCTCGGTGACCCTTTAGTACCTTCCCGCGACCCCGGCAGGCATCGGCCCTAGTAGACCCCTACATTTGTGTTGACGACATCTCTTTGAGGCGCGCGTGGAATACAATGCGCCCTCGACCCGGGCCTGGTCCTTGCCGGACGGTGAGCTACCCATTGCTCACCCTCCGCCAGCTCACGCCTACGGTGGCCGGAAATCCGCCCAGGATTCCCGACGCCCAGAGCGTCTCCTGCGGTGGCTAGGCGAGAGGGCGCGAAACTTTTTACTGCTTCGCAGAAGGAGGTGACGGCTGCCCATGCCCTCTCGCTCCGTACCATGGCCTGAACCAGGGCCGGACGCGAGAGATCTCTGCCGCCGATCGGCTCCACGAGGACACGGCGGTGCTCTGCCCAAGCCGGGCAGACCTCCACCGTATGCTCCACCTTGTCCTCCGGGCGATCCACACAGTGGTGACACCCGGGCGTTTCCTCCCGCCTTCTCCGACACAGAAACCTCCCGAAGCTGTCGTGTCCGGTGAGAACCTGCGTCAGGCGGAAGGTGAGGACGACGTGGCGCCTCTCTAGCTACTTTTCAAAGAGGGGACTTATCGCCGCAATTGTGGCGTGCCCAGCACTGGGTTGCGACAACCGTATGGTGTCGTTGTTCTGCATGCATAATATTGCATGAAGAATCATAGTAGGTTATATTTTTCAATAAAATTTGCACAGATTAGAAACATGATGGAAAAGAGAAACGGTCACAACTTTTAATACGAGTATAAAGCTTATAAGGAAAAACCCAGTGCGTGTCGGCCCACGCACAATAAAGGGTTCTGAAGTTGAGATAAATTTATCCTAAGATAATGAAGCTATCCCAAGAACAAACTTTAACTTTGTAGTTGAAAAAATGTTCTCCCATACATCGATATACGTCACGCTCAATTGTCCAACTGAAAATGTAAGTTTATCATCGTGAAAAAAAAATGTTATGTGTTCTAATTACAAATTAACGATTTACGGACTTTTTCCTTCACTTGCGCTGCGAGACATTGCTTCTTGCCAAATTTCATGATTCTAGGTCAAGGGGAAGTACCCAAAATATGTCGCATAAATGTCCGTATTTTTTATTGTGTTAACTTAGAAGCTTATTATTTTTATTATATTTTTAGAGCTTTCAGGGACCATAGATCTATGTGGGACCACAGATCTACAAATTTGATATTCATTTCAGTTTGAAACTACCACGCGCTCCTGACGGTGTTGACAGACAGATGGCTCAAGTGAGTGACATATGTCTTTATTCAGAATAAAGTTTCATTAAACCTAGATTGACGGACGGGCGGACCACAAAGTGATCTTATAACGGTTCCGTTTTCTTTCTTTTGAGGTACGGAAAAAATAATGTTTAACATTAAACAGTATAACTACTAAAGGTACAGCATTGTGAATTATACCAGATGAAAACAACTCTACAACAAACAACTTGCACAATACATTTTAATTCCTCATTCCACTTAACATATAAAATGAACAATTAATTAAAACATTATTACGTTTTGGTGTAAGTAGTATTTACTCTGTTGTCATCATGTTTGTATTCCGGCTTTCGGTGGTTTAACCTTCACAGACGGCGGGAAAAAGCTGCGGTTATTTTTCCTACTAAAATATAGAATAAAATATTACGTTTTTTATGTTATTTTAAAGCAAGAATTACTGCCTCGTTGGTCTAGTGGTCGCAAGCGCTACTGCTGAGCCTGAGGTCCTGGGTTCGATTTCCGGGTCGGGCAATGTGATTTAGAGTCCTTCCATCTGGAGTTTCTCAGCAACAACTCGGAGTCTGGATGTGCCCGTTTGATGGCAATAGGCTCGCCCTCTATTACATGGGACTTAAACAAAGTCTGGTGAAATGTGGGTGTACTACAGGAACATCTCTGCCTAACTCTTAGGGAAAACAGACGTGATCTTATGTTAATAAAAAGCAAGAACATTTTTTTTGTTTTCTTTCATAGCCTTTATAAAGCAATGTTTTCTAAAGCAATGTTTGATTCTTAACTAGGGCAAAGAGAAAATCAATAGATTTTTGAGTACCCTTTCCAGTTAGGGCTGTATAACTGAAAGGGTCATCGGATTGGATCAAGCCCATTCCCCGGACTTCAGTTTCCATTGAAATTGGTATACGTAAAAGCCAATTCCTACGAAATTATTGATTGGAAAATTACTCTAACGTCCTGTACCAAAAATAATCCCAGTCTTTAACAGAGATAGATTTCTTCAAAAGTTTGTAAGAGCTACAAGAATACAATCAACTAAATAAAACAAGTTCACAATTCCCAAACTTTTATATTTTACAACGGAACATTTCAATACAATGTAATTCTTTACATTAAACTTACATAGGCATTTACAAATAGGTGTACCATAACCGTTCTTAAAAATAAAGAGAAATCTTTCAGGTTTTTTTATGAAAGATGTATGTATTACTCTTGGACACCGTAATTTCCTAAAAATAAGGAAACAAAAGATGTTATTCTGATTTTAAAAGGGTTCGAGACCATCCATCATGCAACATGCCAAATCACGACTGAAGATATTGCGGAGTGACGTCAAAAAAATAAGATAATAATATTGTAGAAAATGAAAATGGCCCTTTTGAAGGGAATTTATTGTCTCTTAGCCTTAGGCTGACGATCCTTTCTTGGTAGGTTAAAAAGTATAATATTCTACTGTGATGTGGTAGGATTTAAAGCAACCCGTCTCTCCATTACTTTGTAATAATTTTGCTTTTTGATATATTCTAACATTGCTGATCGTTGTCAAACGCCTATAGAAGCAAAAGACTTACAATACCTTCATTTAACATTTTTAGGGCGGAGTACAACTTGTATTGTAAAAAAAGAATTGAAAATAATATTAGGTATAACATTTTTTATAATACCATAATCCATTGCAGTCATGCCAAACATTCCACTAAAATTACCCAAAACTGTTTTTTTTAACTTATTCTATAATTTTCCAATCATACTTTTGACATAGGTCAACATTCTCTTATTCAATAAAGCCTTCAAAGATATTAATAATAAACCATTAACAAATAATACATCACTCAGAATCCTAAGGTCATATTGACCTTTCAAAGTATATACCCTCACTGAAGTAAGTATATTATTGATTTCCACTCCGCATGTTAAGGTTACCTCTGTTTTCACTTTGCAAAATGAATTGTAAGAATTCAAAATTGAATAGAAATAATTTAAATACCAACTAAATATCAATGAAAACGTTATTGCATTTGTATTACATCTGACTCACTAACAATGATTTATTAATAATCGTGTCCTATAAATTGATATGACTATCTTCGTGCAAAATTATTTACAGCCACGTTTATAATAATCGATCCTAAATATATACATTAAACAATAATAAATTTTGATCAGCAGTCGTTGTTTTAATTAAATTACAATTTACAAGTGAAAGTTTCTTGGGTCACTAACGTCACAGATATTTACAGAAGTTCGTCTACATACAACGAGAGAAACGTTTACGTTCCCTTGCGCCTGACATTCATTTGAGATCGTCGTACGCGTCGTTATTGTGTGCGTGTGTACGTTGTCACTCGTTGTATGGTCTTCTGTAGCTATCTATTTTGTTGCAGCGTGTTAAATGAATGTTGAATAGTGAAAGCCGTTATAACAACCTATGTTTTTGTTTATCACTGATTGGTTCAATGTCACGCTAGCAGCACTAGCACGAGCGCGAGGAGCGAGCACGCGGGCGCGGCGACCGCCGCGGCGTCGTGCGGCGGCGGCCAGCCCTCGCGCCAGGGGCCGCGCGCGCCCGCCGGCGGTCACATCGTCGTCACCATCTCTGCGGAGACGGAAGCTGTCAGTATCTGCTTACTGGGACCAACGCTCACCGCACATGCTTACACACGTATTGTCATCATGAGCCACGTGCGATTGGCAACGTATAAAATCTACGTTGATACCCGTGTCGATTCACTCACGTACATAAACGTGAACGCGCATATCGTGAGGGTTACCCTACTAGCTTAGACACGTTCTTCGATTGCCGGTAGCGTTAAAATCAGTAAAATCTATGGAATCCACGTTGTTTGGTTCGCATCGATAAATGCCGCTGATGTAAGTGTCAGCAAATATTCATACACAAGTGTTGACCAATTTCAGTGCCACATCAGTGCAGTATCATGAAAGAGTGCGAATGTTAACATGCGCGGCGGACGTAAAAGTCTGACTACAAACGATGCAGTAGAAGGAATACAGATACCGTCCACCGATCACTAAGGGAACAAATTAAGCAAAAAATGGTCAGTTTCTGGGATGCTAGGTATGGTTCAAACACAATCTGAATTAACATCGGTACAAGTCTTGTAGATGGGGTAATGATTTCTTTGACTGCGACGTCAAAGAAATCACCATTATCTTGCGTGAAATTTTGTTTTCAACTATGACCAACATTTAGATGGAAATCTCCACAGTAATTCGACTAAGCTCGTAATACTTATTGTAAACGTAAAAAAAGTATAAAAACTGTAAGTTTTACTATCCAAAGTAATGCTACAAGTTAAGATCTTTTTAGGTTTACCAAAGACTTTGTTTAAATTATTACAGTTTTAGAGTGAAGATGGTAGCAGACACAGAACCGGAGGTCATGGTGACCATGTCCAGTAGTGGATGCTTTCAGATGAATAAAGATGATGATGATGAAGATGGTAGAAATACTTACCAAGGTTCTGCATTTGGTGTTGGCTCAGAACAATGTACGGATTGTCGAGGCCGGGATCTTCTAGTACCCCGCGATGTAGCTGCTCCAAATGTCTCTCTGTGTCATCTTGGAGACAAATAATAAGTTTTAATTAATTAACAGCTAGTTGGATATGACTTTTCTTTACCTACGTAAAAAGTAACATGACATCTATATCAATTTGAAACATTTAAGCAGGTACTTGGATACTCGTACTTGTACAAAACACTTTATTTAAATTTCCGAGCAATTTCATAATAGATCGCTAAACTTGGACAACTAAAGTTATTTTCGACATCAGTCTCACTGCTTATCAAAAGTTCTAAACGCGTAAGTTCTAAACAATTCGAAAGTTCTAAACAATGTTCTAAATGAATAAACAGTTAAGAGTTTGACTTTAATTTTCATTTCATTCATTAGAATATTTGGATTCGTGTTGTTAATTTCAGTATCATGGTACTTTGATTTATTTATCTGGCTAGATTTAAAGCAAATAAATCGATGTTGACTAAGCTTTTGAGCATTGTACGCTTTTAACTCATTATCAAAGAGCAATGACATTAAGGCGATAACAAATTTAAAACCCTTTTAGCCCACTTTCCCACGGACGTAAAAATCGCGTGCCACGCTTGGGATGGAAGAAATTGAAAGCACATCTCTTTGCACGGCCACGGTTTTTTTCCGCCACGATTTTTTATTGCGTAGTGTTAAGCATTGAATGAATAAGAATTCTGTACTTCTGTTCCCACAGACGTGAAAAAATCGCGCGCGTTAGTCAGTACGGTGCGGCACCGCGCCGGCTCGTAGAGTGCGGACGTGCTACATACTCTTGAGTATGTGCACTGCCTTGGCAGTGGCGCACGGCGATGCCAAGCCGAAGAACGCGTAGGTAAATAAAACATTGTAATAATCAGTCATTAATGAGTGTAACTTATTTGAGGTTAGTTATTGGACGTCATAAGTACGCACTCACTTTCTTTTACAATTTTTTGTTTGATGGATCGAGTTCGGCCGACACCCAAATACGTGTATTCGAGAAGATGAGTAATTCCTTCTAAGAGGCCTGCGTTTTTAAGTTAATTGGGGATTTGAAGGGATTTGAATACAAAACATAATTTATAATATATTAGTTTTATTTGCTTACTAGCTTCTGCCTGCGACTTCGTTCTTCGCAGTCTTCAGTAGCAATTTTCCATTGCTTGTGTTCCTGCATATACTACCTAATGCCACAATGCTGATACACTGACTGATGCATTCTTACAGATTATTCCTGAAGAATGGCTATCACGAAAACAATATAACAGTATTTTGTAAATACACGGGATTTCTCATTTTTAACCTAACATTTTTATAGACTGGCTCAAAATTACTAAAATGTTTAAACTTCGAATATCGAACTCATACGCGTTATAATTTTATTTGCATTGAAAACAGAATTTAGATAGTACCTATGTTGCTTGTGATTTCTGACATAAAAAAATTAGGACCTCAAATAATTTAGAACGACTTGTATCGGAAAAGTTTTTGCGATTTGTGGCTTTTGTAGCGGTCAGTCTATTCATCATATTCCGGCCAAGTACGCGTCGGACACACAATGAAGGCTTCCATAGTTGGGATGAATTTATCCTAAGAATAAACTTAACATTGTAGTTGAAAAAATGTTCTCCTATACATCGATGTACGTCACGGTCTATTCTCCAACTGCAAATGTCAGTTTGTAATCGCATTTTTTTTGCAAATTAACTACAAAGTAGCGATTTTCGCACTTTTTCCTTCATTTGAACTGTAAGATCTTACATCTTGCCAAATTTCATGATTCTCGGTCAACGGGACGGGAGCATAAATGCCCGTATTTTTAATGATTTTTTTTTGGGTTGTTAATTATTAAATAACTGCTCCCGCTCTGGGCGGAGCGAGAGGGTAGGTGTGTCAGGCTCGTACTGACATTTTTCGCAGCTGCCATCTTTGATTTACATTTTGGTTTACATTTTACCTCACTATCGGCTTTAGCACCCTCGAACACTATGAAAACGACACCCATGACGAAAAATTTTTAAATTTTCGTAGTCGCCGTCTTGGATTTTCATTTTGACCTCACCATCGTCTTGAGCACCCTTTACTACCATGATAACGACACCCATGACGAAAAATTTGATAATTTTCGCAGCCGCCATCTTGGGTGTTCGTTTTGACCTTAGAAAAAGGCAGACGCAAGTATGAATGCTTTTTCACGTGACGGTTTTTGCCAGTTTACTCCTACCGCAAGTTGCGTTAAAGAATTATTTTACAAATATTTTGTGAAATTGCACATTTTTATGCTGACTGACATGTTTTTCAAAATCTGTGTAAGCTGATCAAAATGTCTCAAAAAGTTAAGAACACTCTCCTTATGCCGATTTCGTGTAGCTACAACGGTTAAAAGTATCTGCAATGTTCTAACCGTTTGGCTCGTCTTTTTACAGTTTTCTGTAGACTATAGAAGAATACAAACATAACGCAATATTGCTCATCCCCATAACAAATAGCATGATAATATATAGCCTACCAACTGACCAGACTTATAGGGAATATCTATGCAAGATTTGAACAGAATGTATCAGGTAGAATTTTCGTGATGCTGGAAAATACATTCAGACAAACAGATAAACAGACAAAAAGACGAAGAGATAAAAATTCTAAAAATTATATTTTCGGCAATAGAATTGACCAGACCTCGTAGCAATTACTTTTTTCAAAAATATTACATATCTACCTACCTATAATATCATCATCTGCCTAGCCTTTTCCCAACTATGTTGGAGTCGGCTTCCAGTCCATTTTACATGGAGCGACTGCGACCTACCTAATCGTATAATATGGAATCCTAAAATAGTTCATAATCATTTGGTACATTATAAATATATTATGGTCTTAAGATTACAGGTACATACATTTATTAGAGGACAGAGTACTAACAATTCTGGCCATAGGTTTTGGGGATTCATATGAGAAAATATAATATAATATTACATGCTATTTCATTGATATTATTATAATTTTCAGGATATTTCCTTAAATTATCGCAAGTAGTAAAAAAATGGATTTATAAATAAAAATCATTTTAGTTTATTATTCAAGGGAAACATCCAAAATTATATTTGCTTCTTTTGTGGTCTCCTGGCCTCACAAATAGCTACCGCTAATAATGGGGAATATATCGTATGTCCGCACTGTACGAAGAATCAGTTTAAAGTGATTTTTGAACCCTCATTCGAATACTCTGTTGAAGGCGGAAAAAATCACTAGGCGATTTTAATCCGCCGCGATTTTATTACGTCCGTAGGAATGTGGACTTAGGCTAAATTTTCAAATATGGGTGTTTATTTAATCATAACGATGAAAGACATAGCACTGTACCGACAATCACAATAAAGCCCTCAAACAGTTTAACGTTCAGTTGGGTATGAATTTTTACTCAAACATATTATTAAAGGTTACAAAATATACAAAAACGCTAGAAGAGACATATAATAACATCCCTGATTTTATTTTAATTCTAATTTAGTAGTTTCACTTACATGGTAGCAGCGTTGTTGGTGGTGGTAATGTTGTAGTAGTTGTTGTCGTTGTTGTTGTTGTAGTGGTCGTCGTTGTCGTTGTAGTTGTTAATACTAAGGAGACAGAAATTACTGATTTAGAAAACTGATCATGATTGAAAACATAAACATTTGGTAGATAAACTTGGTGAAACGATGTTTGTACAAAGAATAGAGAGAGATTGACTTATAGGATTGTGGAAAGTATATGCCATTTCAATATATCTGGTAAGACTGATATATTATTATTGGTCTTTTTTTTGTTGGACAAATATAAAGTGTAGTCTTCAGTCTCATATTTGGCGTTTGTTTATATTTTGTATGTCCGTTTGCCAGTCGGCAAAGGCCTCCTCCAACCTTCTCCATTCCTGTCTTTCACCGATCACTTTGCCTCATGTCGTTCCAACGCCTGTCATCGTCACACCTTCTCTGTGGTCTATTTCTCTTTCTTCGGCCGTTAGTTGGGCACCACTGGGTAAGTATTTTGCTCCATTTGTCTTTCCCTCTACTAATCCTGTTTCCAGACCATTTCCATTTTAGTCTTCTGATTTTTTGTTAGTTAATTCTTTACATTTCTTGATTCCACCTTTCTGTTGAATGTGTTTCTCTATTGTTTCCATTCTACTTTGATTTCGGTCAGTTCTTATATTTTCTTTTATTTCTTTGCATATCTTCGTTAGTTGTTTCCTTCTTTCGTTGATATTTATGTAATTAATTGAGATGGTTTGTTGGTCTGTCCCTTGTTATTAATGCGTTGATTGGTGGTATTTTTAATTATCGTTTCTAATAAGTTATATTTTTCCTGTAGATCCGTATTTGTTGTCTCCTTATTATATGCTGTGAGTTTGGTCATACAAGAACTTACTATTTGGTAAATTTTAAGTTTATTAGGCTTTCGATTTCCAGGTTTTCTCTTGGTTTTGGTTTTTTGGACGGGGTTGTCATCAGTGTAACTCGGATCATTCGATGGTCGATGTTAGAATTTAGGTTGCTGATGATACTCGTGTTTGAAAAAAAAATATTTGATTTCGTCGGACATAATAAAGTCTATTTCATTTTTAACCGACTTCGAAAAAGGAAGTTTCTCAATTCGCCCGTATATATATATATTTTTTTTATGTGTGTTCTCCGATTTCTCCGTCATTTGCGGACCGATTTAAAAAACTCTTTTGTTTGAAAGGGTATACTCCCGAGGTGGTACCATTGTCACCAAGTCATAATCTGATGAGGGGATCCCATGGAAATCGAGGGAAATCCTCAAATTTTAAAGGCACACCTATAGCGATATAGGCATTTTTTATAGTTACTTGTGCATTTGCTCTCCGAAAGCACCATTTGGCGGAGTGGAATTTATGATGAAGACCACGGATGGCCACCGGAACTACTTAATAAGATGTATTTAACGACTTGCGATTCGATTAGGTACTTTAATGTGGTTGCTAAGTCATTTATGTTCTTCTCAATTCATGTGGTTAGTGGCAGTTCTACTGCTTCTTACCAGGAGAACTCTTCAACAATTAACGTCCCTGCATCAAGAAAAGCAATATTTTGTAAAAGGTGATAAGCAGTTGACATTAGGCTATTGTAACTTAGATAAATTACAAACTGACCCGCTAAAAAGTGAAAAATAAAATACTTTTTACAAAAAAAAAAAACAACCGACTTCCAAAAAAACACTACAAAGTGAAAAATTTCTTTTATTTTGGAAGTCGGTGCCAGAGAACTAAACTAACTAAAATACAGATCAAAAGACACCGACTTCCGAAATCAAAGATATTTTTCACTTTGTAGTGTTTTTTTGTAAAAAGTTTTTTTGTTTTTTCATCAAGTGATAGCCAGGTCTCTTTAAGTTTTTCTTGAACAATGTGTTTAGAACGGGTCAAGTTATTTACCAGCGCAAAGCCTTCTTTGCGTTCCTGTATCTTGTTTTTTTGCTATACGCAAAAGGGTCCAAGACTGATATATACTTAATTACAAAAGTTTTTATCTGACATTAAAGTGATATTTCATCGTTTCATTTCTGGTAGGTAAGCACTTTTACATACTTAAATGCCTTAATTTGAACAAAAGCAAGATGTTCTTAAATCCGAAAAGAGCAACTTTAAATTCAATCTAACCGCTTGCGATGCACGAATTCAAACTAAGTGAAGTAGACTAAAAGCCCGTTAGTACGTTACGTCTTTATCTCAGTCTGCACTTTTCAGCGCTCACAGAATACGACTTAGATTAAGAGAAAAGATGTAGCGAGTTAGGAACGGTTTAGTTTATAGAAATCCGAAAAAAATAACTGAATAAATGATTTCAACATGGTAAATCAGAAAGAAGATGACAGAGACAGAATTATGTTTTCAATTTATGTTTAGCGCTAAATGATTAAGGACAAATTTCACCAATGAAACTGAATGCGATCATTTAATCCGCGTTCAAGAGCTGTCACTGTCATCATAGTTGTGAAAGATTGACACTGACAGCTCTCCAAAATCCAATCTTAATGATTTGTGGTGCAAGTGGGCCTCAGTGAAAAAAAAACTAATACTTACAATGTAAGAACAGCTCAGCCTGAGCCCTTCCCTGGATGTTTTCCACATGACACCGGTATGCCCCCGCGTCTTCCCTGGACATTTCCATCACCATCAGACTCACAGTGTGACGGTACCCTCTGGAGGTCATGCTTAGTCTGTGTTTTGTACCTAAAAATATGTTACATTTCAATTTTTGTTCCCAAAATCAATAGTCAGTTGATTTCAATCAGAACCTTTTTGTGACTCTTTATTTAATAAATGTCGAAGGAATTGCTTATTACAAAATGTTGTTTCCTGCCTAAAAGAATAGACACTAAAAACAAGATGGATGCTGTTAAAAAAAATCTTTCCAATTCTTTATAATGACATCAGGGATACAAAACCTAATAAGATAAAGCTTCAGTTTGGTACTTGGCAACTACATTATTAGTGTATTATTATTATTATTTATTAACATTATTCTTTGCTATAGTTTACATAACATGTGTTATGTGCTATTGTTATTCTACTGTTTTGACGTAATATAGTATCCATTAAAACAATTTCTCTGAAATAGGATAAAATTTAGATGGGTGTTCATCACAAAATAATATTATTGTTTGGTAAGTTGTTATAAATATCTTACAACAATATACCAACCATAAATATTGTTTTTTGTACTTATATTAGAAATATATCACAAAAAGTATCTGTTTTAATTAAATTATTTAAAAAAATGAATCGTTGAAAGTTTTACTAAAACAGTATTGCAGTGAAATAATGTTTATTTACAGTGATAAAAAATTGAGAATAGGCTTCAAATGTTATCATTTACTTTCTTCGGAAAAGTTTTTGCTATTGTTAGTATTCTGGTATTCTGCGGTTGTCTTATATTTTCGTTTTCATTATTTTTTTTGTTTGCAAACTCGGTTTGCGGTTTACAATTCATTTTAGAAAATTACTTTGTAATATTTTTTTATTTTTAAAAACATAAGTTGGCTTGACTTCAAATAATATTGTAAGACGTATAATCAAAGTCCATTCTTAAACTAGAAATGGTTAAAGTTTGCAGTTTTATTATTACAGTACAAAAAATCTTAAATTAAAACATTTTTGTTTTTTTTTTCAGCGTTTATTATAAGGGGTACTTTACTATTTATCAATAATTTGCACTAATTCCTATAAAATTACTATTAAAGGAATTTGTTTAAAGCAGAAGCAGCAATTAATTTATCAAATTTTTAGCAGCAGTTAAAAAGAGCACAAGCAATAATATATTCAAATAAAATCCTAAGTGTTTATGAAATGCAGTGTCATTAAAACGTTTCTGTTAAAATTAATTTACCCATAACTTCCTTATTATCAATTTACTTTTCTACGGCTTCATAAAAAGTTCTAAATCACAAAGTGCTTTCATAATAAAAATAATTCTAGCTGAGTCATAATTCTTGAGATGCAAACTTTCAGAACTCTGGAGCACTCATTAACTGATACATCAAAGAGTAATAAACTGGAATCTTAAATAATAATTGTAATTAAAAACTTTTTGAGCAAAATTTGATGTTTTGTGAAGACATGATTACTTAGGAGACTGACTTTTATCTTCCTTGGAAGATATTTCATTTGTTGGCTTTGAAAAACTACAATATATAGATAAAATGGCTTCTTTGTGACTGCTTTGATTAGATTCTTTACTAAATTTCCGTTTGTCGTCTTAAATGCTTGAATTTGTATTACTTTTTCGCACTATTCACATTACGTTTCTAATAGTTAGTGTTAGCAATAAGCTCAACAGTCAACTCTTTTTTGGGATCGATGCTTTCAAGAATTTCATACCTTTCAGGTGAAGTCATTGAAACAATAAGTACTACTTAAATAAAACTTACATACTCGTACCTTATTCGTTTTGCTAACACATTTTGTATTTGCACGTTTAAAATATTTTCTGTCTCAATGTTCATTAAAACGAATGTCTTTAATATCCAGCCAAGGTGTCTTTACGATCTAATTAGAAATAAGTATCCTTTGTAGAACAAACTTAAGTGATTGTAGCGTAAATGAGAACAAAAGACTCCAATTATATACAATCTTAGTTTGTGTCGTTTTTATTTCATTCTTTCATTTTTCAACCGTTGCAGCCAGCAATTTGTTTAACTTTATATAATTGTGCGGTAAGAAAGTTTTACCTCGGGCTAGGAAAAGGTTAGCGTGTTTCTTGTATGACATAAAAGAGGTATTTTATTTATTATTTCGACGAAAGCATGGTTTACTTAATAGTTACTGCAAATACAAGTTTAAAAATATATTTTACCACTTTTAAATAACCACGTAAAGTGTAAATAGTGTTTCTTTGTCTTTATCAGAGATTTGTGTTTAGATTCCTCTTGTTTACCAGTGGTTAACGAAGAGGGATCTCTATCCATTGTGCTACTTCTTTCACCGTTATGTCTTTAAATTTTCTTCATAGCTGTTTTAATTTTCCATGTATAAGTTTTGTTATTTGTATTGTATTATTTAAATCATTATCGTCATTTTTCTCTACTAACTCACTCACTAAGCTTCACTATAAGGCAAACTTAACTTTAACATTGAATAGCTTACCATTAACCAGCCTCTGTTCTCCATTAAGAGTCCAATGGACCTGTGGGACTGGGTATGCTTCAGCAGTGCACTGAAGAGTGATGGAGCCACCGGATGGTGCCCGTATTGCGACCCGGCCAGCCCACACTGACGGGGAAACTAGGAACGAAAGAGTTTATAAGTGTGGGTATTTTGGTATATATAGGAAAACAAATGAGGGAATTGACAATTTTCTAGCTGATTGTACAATTTTTTTCAAAATCTATGAATGCAGTTAGCCATTATTCAAAAGTTAAGGTCATAAATAGAAACGGAAGGACGAACGTTTTCTTGTACTACAATGGTTAAAGTACCTGTCCTTACTGCCACGTCTCAAAAATGTCTTCGCTCTGTATGTTACGTTTACTAAATGTAGGGCTTCAAAGCAAAAATAATGAGTTCAGGTTTCAGGTAAATATAAATCAGTAGTGAAAGAAAATATAGACCCTAAGTGGAAATTGATGATTTAAATGAAAATTAATGATACTATTCAGCAGAAAAAGCCGTTTCTATTTATTTCTGGCTTTAATATAAAGCCTAAAACTAGTCATTTAATTAATTACTAAAAAATATAGAATCTAAGTGGAAACATATTTTTTTTAATGGAAATTAATTATACTATTCAGCAGAAAATCCGTTTCTATTTATTTCTGGCCTTACTATAAAGTATAAAACTAATCATTTAATTAATTTTAATTAATTACTTAAAATCCTCAAATCATTTTAAGTAATTAAAATAACACCATAAACCACACAGAGTTCCCTACTAAGTAAAATACCATTAAGACCATAAAATAATTCCGAATTCAATTTCTTCCTGAAACCAACTTCAAAAGGGTAGTATCTCTAAAAGTTTTTTGTTATTAATGAACCTCGAACCTCCAATCCGCGAATATTTGAGAAAATAACCGAGAAAGTTGTAACACACGACCAACTTAAATGGAAAACGAGCACTTTGGTCAAAGTACATTACTTCACTGAGGTTTCACGTAACAAAAGATTTTACTTTAATCTTAGAAGTTCGTCTGAACCTGTCTGTCCTTAGAATGAATCCTGATTTTCAGAATAATGTAAGTGCTTAATAATCTCAAGCTACGTATTTGGCTTTTTCGAGGCTTTGATTAATGACAGTTTTTACTTAAGCTTCCATAAAAAAACAAGTTCTAATCTGGCTATTGATACAATGGTCATGATTTCATATTCTCTTTCAGAATACTGTCTTAAAATTCAACTTTGGTTGAAAGATTTAACGATATTCAAGTGGTTTATATCTAAAATGAAGATATACCTACATAGAAATATTTTATTCCTAAACTCCGGGGTAATATTAACATAGCAATACATTTCAATTGACAGTTTAAACAACATTAATTGCGGTATTTACATTGTCAAGCAAGCGGATTTTTCAAATATAATTTGAAGCAATGGATTAGCAGTTATTCAAAGTCCTACAGATTTTAATTGAAAAGTATTACACAATAGGTTGCGATCATACCAAACCAGTTGATGCACTTTGAGGACAAACACCCGAACCTCAATTTAAATGAATCAATTGCCTCAATTTATAAACACCTTACTACATAATAAATAAACCGTCATAACTCAAACAGCCTCCAAACTGACAGTACCAGGACACTCTTAATTGTGCCGGTTATAAATGACGTAATTAATTCAACTGTCGACTCACATATCACATTAATCTGGTTTCTCTTACTGACTGAAGGGGGGACGCCATTGGTAGCTATACACAGGTAGGCGCCTGACAGTACTCGCTCGACGCCAGTCAGGTTTAGCCAGGGGCCGCTCCATTTTGACACTGTGGGGGAAAGTACATTTAAATTCTAGTTGACTTGGTTTTATGAATTATTAAATTGATTTGTGTTTATTTTGAAAAATCTAACGATGGCAATCATGCTAGATTAGGATTTGGAGCCCATTTTCTTATAATTTAAAAATATGAAAAAAATCGGCATAATCAGCCTATAATATTCCCACTGCTAGAACACAGGCCTCCTTTTTCTGTGAGAGGGAGTAGGCTGTAACCCACCACGCGGGCCCAGTCCGGGTTGGTGGATGTAACATTTCTTTTTAGTTCTAGGACATTAACCGTTTTGAGAGTAGTGAACCCGCGACCTACTACTTGCAAGTCGCGGCTGTTACAACTGGGCCACCGCTGATCTTTTAGTAAACATAGAAAATAATAAGGTTGAAAATAATTGGGACATAAAACAAAGAAAAATGGCTAGATCAAAATCGTCGACTAGTTTCAACTTCCATAAAACCCGGTTGCTTTCAAAATTATTTTCTTGAAAACGCACTTATCTGTTTAAAATTATTTTTAAGTACCTTTATCTACAAGTACATCCAAATTTGAGCAAAGACAGGCTCGAATCACGGCACAAATCAGTTTTATTTACAAAGGTTTCTAGAATTACTTTTGATTGTGTAGACTTTTATTCCATCAATTCACTTTCTATTGAGAATAATCTTTAATATATAATAAAATACAATACAAAAGAACCTATAACTACAGTACTGTCGAATTATTAAGTAATTAACCAATTAAACAAGCTAATTTATCCAACGTATTGTTTTTACGTTGGCGTATTGTTTTTTGCAATCGATATCTCGTCAGTTCATCGGCCGCATCCACATCAGTCTTGTCTGGTAGGGCTTCTTCATTCCTGTCGAAGCCAAATAACTTGCCAAAGAAAAAGGTCTAAAGATTTGTGAATAATGGAGAAATCTTCCGTCTATCGAAATGCTTCTTAAACTGATGTTATACTTTTTGTATGTCTTTTTGCGTGTTCTAACGAGGGCCATGCCACTAAGCCACCGTAAGCTCGTTGATACTACATCCTTCCTTCATCCTACACGATTTGATCGCTGATCTACTGATAGGGACCATTGTCTTGACTTATTTGGGAAGTAATTTCCTCGTGAAGATATCGTATTAATAGGAGCTACGTTAGATCCATTTCCTGCTCGATTGCTGCCTTTATTTTGTGCTCGAATCAAATATGAATAGCCCCATTTTCACAAAATCTATTGGAAATTAGAACGTCCGCGCTTTTTGCAGTGTATTTTGGACTCAAAAGCAACCCACTGTTTGTACACAGATTGTTTACGGTCAAATTCGAAAATTCAAATACTTGATACTTTACACAAGAAAGTAACTGGCTACTTACTGGGGACAGAACAAAATTTAACTTCAGACAATAATGAGTTAAGAATTTATTTAGAACTTAGTGAAGTTGGCATTGCCAAGGGCCAAGATACTTTGCACAATTTTATAACAACTTCGTTTGAGCACACAATGCAAATAAGAGAGCTTACATTCAATTTATAGCCGCGGGCGCAAAAGTTTCCCTTTGTGTACACAGTTAGTTCTGGCGTTGACTGGCTGTGTGCATACTGTGACAGTTTTTGCACACTGTCGCTTTATAATGTTTGTGGTCCTCTGTGCGGTAGTGTGAATAACAGATAAAAGTTATTTCAGACTTTAAGTTTATATAAAACAACTGTTTGTACTTGTTGTTTGAACGGAATTAACGGATTTGCGAAATTTGCTTTTACTGCTCTGTTTATGCATACGCTGTTTGTACTGGTACCGTGTTTCCTAAAATCTGCAACATTATCGGGCTGTTTTCTACGGAATTGCCGTTCCCCAATTATTTTTACGGTCAACAGCAAGTTGTTCCTGACGACGCGACGGGGGCGTAACGATGTGGTAATTGAAAAACGAAACTCCGGCGGCGGGTTAACTAGAAAACGAAAATTTGTTTTGTTTGCTAAAGTTTTACGTTGAAATTAAGGTCGACATTTTAAATTCTGAGTTGAATCAAGCTTTAAATATCAGAGTTTAAGTTGCCAGTTGGAAGAAGAAATATGAATTGTCACTTTAGAATGGGCAAAAACTTAATTTGTACTTTTTGACAGGCCTACACTGTCTTCCCATACCTATGAAGTGTGATTTGAAAACATTTTATGAGTCAATTATTTTGAAAAGAGTAATCCTGGAGTTTATTGCCGGCTCGCTTCCATAGAAAACGACCAATATTGACACCGCGCACCTAGCATTTGACGTTTCATAAGTGTCGGTATAGGTAGGTAGGATAAGTGAAATAAAGTATTATAAATTTGAATTTCAGAAGCATAATGTCCATTATAATGACTTACCTAATGTCTGGTTGTCAATCTTGAAGTGCCTGGAATCTTCTCTCCTCCAGGCTATGAGAGGTGGTGGTGTTCCTGAGGCGGCGCACCTTAGTGCCGCGTTATCACCTTCTTTGACAAGCACCTCGCCACTGCTCGCGTCATCATCGATGTCTGGTGGAACTGTTGGATTTGATAAAAAAAAAATATATGTATTTAATACTCATAGGTACATTAGGTGAAGATTTATTTGTATCGTAGTCTTTTCCATAACCTAGTATTCCAAAAGAGCGTCACAGGGATTTTGAACCATCACAATGGTGTTTCTTTTTGTATTTAAATTTTAGGATTATATTTGTTTTTATTCTGATATTCTTACATATCCTACATAATTTTCTAAATTAGCAAATTCTGTTACAGTCGCAATTACATCTTGTTTTCCGGAACCTTTTGTTACAGAAAAAATATCAACCTTCTGTTTGAGATTGCACGCAGGATAAACGATAATACAATGTTCTGTTTTTTCTACTTCTAGTTATTGTATTGAGGATTATATAATCCTTAGTGATATCCTAATAATAATATATCATTATTCAGGGGCCGCTTAGCTATCCTAAATAAATGAGCAGTCAGCAATTAATATTAATTAATTGATAATTGATCAGTTGGCGACAGATAAACGGATGTACCTACTAAATATTAGAATAATTTGTAAATACTGCTTTTGGGGGCTGTAATGAGGTGTAGCATGTGTAACGTTAATAAGCTGTAAAGTTAATAACTGTTTTAGCACATCACAATCCGCACGCGCATCCCTAGTTGACTAATATTACTCGGTCATTTCATGAGCGGATGCTTGTCCAGAACCCTCTGGATGCCCCATTTGCCCAGACCTACGAGTAGGGTGAGTTCATCATTATATTAGCTAGTACAGTATGGTATGGTATGTACAGTGACCTCTAATCTGTTTCGTGTGCCATCTGCAATGATTACTATTCTCCTTTGTGTTCTATGCACCTCGTGTCTCATAAATAATCTCATCATAGTGCATATGTGTGTCATGTGTCACGCTGTCTTTGCAAATTCTCTGCCTGTCAACCGCTTCGATGTATTTAGATTCCACCTACCCTACTTTCTACACCGTTTCTTGGTCGCTAAGAACTAACCGCGTGCGATGTACCAGTCTCATAGCCCAGACTGGTACATCGCACGCGGTTGCTGTTCTCGCACCCCAACTAGCATGTGCTCCCTAACGCGCCCTTCCATGGTTCTACATCCAGATTGAGGGCAGGATAATTACCCATCGCACCCTGTTTCAAACTGTACACTGCTCCTCTGAACTGCACGCTGAGCTGAACCATACGCTCCTTGCAATTGTACGATCTAATATCGTTGCACGCTGCACGCTACTTGCAGTCTTTCGACCAGGGGCCCAAGTCTGCTATTTTTTTATAATTTTGTCATTCCAAAACGAACTTTTAGCAAAATGACAATGGGGTAATTTTGCTAAAAGTTTGTAATCTGCTAAATTCACAATGGTCGATCATTGGTCGGTCAATCGTGGTCAATGGTCTCGTGATAGAATCGTGGTAGAATGACATTGTCGTATTGCCATTATTATAAAACTCGTTAGTAGAAATGATTTTCGAAAAACTACTACTTAATTTGAACATTTAGTCATACCAGATTTCATTTATATTTAAGTTTAAATATTATTTATTAGTGTTATATGCAATCTGAAGTAGTAAGAAGTTCGTGAATAGCAAAAACATTAAATTTATGTGAAACTATACAACTCAATAATATTTTATCTGTTTAGCTGTCAATGTGACATTACTGCTTACTGACGTTAATCTGTTTTTAGGGTTCCGTATCCAAAGAGTAAAACGGGACCCTATTACTAAGACTCCGCTGTCCGTCTGTCTGTCTGTCCGTCTGTCACTAGGCTGTATCTCATGAACCGTGATAGTTAGACAGTTGACATTTTCAGAGATGATGTATTTCTGTTGCCGCTATAGCAACAAATACTAAAAACAGAATAAAATAAATATGTAAGTCCCATTCAACAGACATGATTTTTTGCCGTTTTTATAGATAATGGTACGGAGCCCTTCGTGCGCGAGTACGACTCGCACTTGGCCGGTTTTTATTTCTAGCGTTCGGTGTTTTGTTAGTTATTTATTTTCATTTGAGTGTTTTCGTTATATTTTTGTTTGTACCTATATTTAAATAATTTTATTTATTTATTACATTTTTTTATAAAATGGTGCTAATTAAGCAAATTTCGGCTCTAATTGAGTTTCTGGAAAACCATCAAGACCTGGCGCTTGGCCACTGCAGCCGCACCAATGAAGGGCGAAGTTTATCCAAACGATATTGGATGGAGTGCGCCCAAATTTTAAATTTGATATCTGTGGACTGCCCCATTAAAACGACGGCAGAATGGCGCACAGTAAGTACCTAAATACAGTATTATTTAGTAATAGGTATGCATTATAAAATGTCTCATTATTGTAATTCTTGCACTTTTTTTTAGTTCTTTTTTGAATATAAAAGTAAAACTTGAAAGAAAATTAAATCTCAGAAGAGTGAAATAAGTGCAACAACAATACTTTTGTTTTGGCAGCCTTGCAGAATTATAGTGGGGAGCATAATTATAGTAATAATTGTGTAACTTACGATGGGCTCAACGACGTCTGTTGCATTCCGCCCATCTTCTTTCTCTAGCATTCACTGCGTTGGCTATCTCGAGAATATTTGCTCGTAGTGAATACATTTCTCCATTCAATATTCCACAAATACGATAGATAGCAAACACTTTTTCAAAACCGAGCTATTAAAAGCAATGACTACACAATGACGTTCTAATGGTAGGTCACTGATCAAAGGAACTGTCAAAATTTTAGGAGATTACCGCATACGTCAGTCATTCATTTGTCATTATGTACGAGATTACCATTCTATGCCATTTCTTTCAATGGAGTGTCAGTGGTTGACCATTGGAAAGTCATAATGACGCTATTATATTAGTAGATTACGAAACTTGTCAAAATCAACAATTATGAAATCAATGATAGACCATTCTGACATTATTGTAATAGCAGACTTGAGGCCCAGATCTACTCAACGGAGAATATGCTGACAGGCCACCATGTCTTCCACGTGCTGCCAAGGATGGTACCATTTTTATTCCTATCCGAGAGTGTGTGCGATTGCTCAACAGTCAGTGACTTACTACATATAGGAATTTTATGTATTCACTTATCATGCTAAATTCCTTTATCTGTTTCTACAACTACTAATCGTTAACGGCCTGTGCAAGTGTGCAGTCGACCTGCACAGCCCTAGCCATTACACGGCATCTAAGTTATGCGACTGTTTCTTAATTAATCCAACTTAGGTATTTGTGTGATCTGTTGCCAATAATTATTTACAAATTTCACCTTTTCGAGATATTTACATTCGAAATGTTGACAATGACGTAGACCGGATAATAATGAGGAGCAAGTTAAAAAAATAACCTTGCGATGCCTAACACATTATTATTCCTTCCAGTATTAATATTCTGACAAACAAAAATACCCCGCGTCGAGTAAAGTCATAACAATGCATCACAATTTTCACAATAAGGCCTTACCTACTACCTGTAGCAGATGAGTCTGACTCATCATCGGCTCGGTGTTGACTTGGCACATGTATCGGCCGCCGTCAGACGGGCCTATCTCCTTGAGCGTCAGGGTCCAGGCACCGTCACCGTGGCTGACGCTGACGCGGTGATTCTTCGTGATCACGTGGCCGGCAATCGTCAGGATCGTCTGTGTGTCCACTCGGAGCCACGCCACCTAGACATGAGATTCATGAAAAGATTAGAATAGGCTTTATTATTATATACCATAGTTTATTCCTACATGCTCATGTACAATATCTTTAAGAGGACAAAGGCGATATTAATGTCAATATCGGTAGAAAATCTGCGCCTATGAACATTGAGAATAAATAACTGTGTGACTGGCATTTATTCAAGTGCCCCATTTATATTGAAATACTAAATTAATGTTTCTTCTAACGTCACAAAAGAGGAACGGAACCATCCGAAATTGAGGGAAAACGTTATGATGTGGCTTTTTATATTTTCACGAAAGACATACTTCACGAAACTCAAAAAAAATGTAATTAAGAAACAAAGTTAACAAAAGAACGATCGTTATACTAACTTTTTGATGTTTACAGTGTTATTAGCTGCAGAGACGTTGTTGAAATATTGAACAGATTTGGAACTCATTGCGGTTAATATTAAAACTTGGGATTTCAATTTTAATAAGCATTTAGCAAAGGTATGTTTGTGAGAAAACTTTACAAATTTGTTTCTCTTTCTAAATTCGTGCTGGGCTCTGTTATTCGCATGATTAGGTACTTTGATCTAAATAAAATAATATGTATTGAAATAGAACGTAGAACGATTGCTAAAAGTAAATTATCTGTTTCCATTAGGAACGTTTGAAAGGCTTTTATCTGCATCCATTTTGTTTTGCAATCCAAAAACGTTGCCCAATAAATCAACATTAGTACCTCAGCTCTATAAAAATTCCGAGTCTCTAGAAGAGATAAGTCACCCAACATTATCATGCTGGAAAAAACACGAGGAGTAATTAAGATAGCGAAGACCCTTGTCCCACTAATCGTGGAGGCTTCCGGCCCTTCACTGATTCAGCAATGTGACTTGTTCACACGAACAACTCAAGGAAGCCTGGAGAAAAATAATCAAATGAATTCGTTGGGACAACATTACTGCCTTAAATCATTCTAATTTTCTGATGGGACACTACAAAAAGCAAATTGTTTATCACAGTAAACTAAAAGCTGTTCAAGACCTCGAGGATTTTAAACAAAGCCTTGGTAACTACTTCAACAAATTCAGCCGAGCCTATTTTACAATGTTTATAAATGGAAAAGTCCTGACTGCTTTCGGCCAAAATGGCTGTCAAATAGTCATTTATAACTTAACACCCACTTCACTCTCACCCCTACCAAATCACATGTCAACGCAGATAATCAATAAAACCTAGAAGTGCTAAATTCCATTTTCAAAGCCACGTGGGCCCAACAATTGCGTCCTACGTCTAACAGCGGGTCCTACCGGGTGGAACGCGGAACACTTTTCTAAGCCTCGTTGGGCACCGGGGCCTATCTGCAAGACCAGACGGAGGGATAAGGGGTTAAGTGAGCGAGAAATTAATGGAAGAATATTGTGTGCTGTTTTTGACGGTATCGTGTAAATTGTGGTTTTGTTTCAGGCTATTTATAGATGATTTGTTTGATAAATTATTGTTCTGCCTGCGGCTTTCACCCACTTTATTTTTATTTATCTGTGATGAAAAGTGCCCTACGACTTCTTCTAGGAACTTTCTTTATATTTTTGCGACGTAAATAAAGCAAAAGGATTGTGTAAGGATCGTAGCAGGTGGCGTTCTGTAGTTTCTACTCCCATGGGATGAAAGCGTGAGTTTATGTATATGTATGTATACTTACCTCTTTGTTAATGAAAGAGAACATCTTCAATTATACGTTGTTATTAAAAAAAAAACTATGTAGGAGGAATTGAAAAAATGTCGTTGATTATTTAAGGAATTATTTAAGAATAAGTTAGTTAATCTTCTATGATTTTTACTACCATATTTTTGCCAACTAACCTTGAATGTCTGTAAATTGTCAACCCTACAGGTAAGCGCTGCATCTCTGCCGACTGCCACGGTGACGTTAGACCCTGGACCCACGAACCGTGGCAAATCTGAAACAAAAGAACACCACCATTGTAGACAAACTGATGAGCATATCTATGCTCATATATATTTCTTTTGGCTTAATTACAAAACCAGCCTTCTCATTTGGGAGTTACGCTATGATACCAAAGACAGGCACACAGATGCACAGAAACACAAAACGACTTCGAACGCCGTCAAACTTATAACATTCATCCGTCGGGGGTTAAAAAACCAAGTCAAAAGATTGTGATAATTTAAAGTTACATTGGTTCCGAAAACTGTTCACTATCTTTCGTTGCCGATTGTTTTAGTTAAAGTCGCTAGTGTATTAAAAAAATGGCACTGATTTAGGGTTAGGCCCAATATGGAAAGGGGGACCGCGGACCAGTTACCCCTTTTAAAAATTGATAATGGTTAACTGGGCTCACATCTGTTTTGCTTTCAATCAACCGAAGGGTGGTTTAAAATAGTTTAGGGTGGCCATTCATTCATTAATTAATTACACTACTTGAGTATGTATAGTTGTAAAAAAATATTACCGAAAAAATGATCACAAGAGATTTTATTGTCAAGAGTTTGTGTTATTTTCAAATTAAATTGATTACGAAAATTGTTTACTTATTTATTTATTTAAAAGTTTATGTACACACATTTAAACAGACAAGAAGAAAGGAACAGAAAAATATATACAAAGGTGATGCTTATTACTAAAGAAATCTCTTCCAGCATACCTGCGATAGGACAGTAGACAAAGAGATGTAGACACCGTGTGTAAGAGTAGAAGAGAAAACAAAATACATAAAAACAACAAAACAAAAACTATTGTTCACTATATTTCGTTGCTAACTCTTCCTCTCTCCTTTATACCTGAAATTCAGTCTCGTGTTCGTCGACGTCTTTGATTAAAAATAGAAAAGGTTTGAATTTAAACACCATACCTACATAGTTTTATTATGAGCGCCATCTTTCTTCCGTCAAAGTATTTTCTCAGAACGCTTTTGTCGCATGTTTATTCATGACTTCATGAGTGACGGAACTCGCAGTCTTCATTTATGATACATTCGTAGCAAGTCATTTGTAAAACGTGGTCGGGCACTTTGTTTTATACCATTTAAGTCCTGCTTGCATCACAAATCACTAAAAATATTAGGCGGTTGACGAAATTTGAAACATTGTTCTTTTCTGTTTATCATTTGAATTTGACTGAGTTATATTGATATTTTAATTAAATATATTCAACGCTAAATGTAAAGTCAGGGAAATTCATTGTTAAGCAAAATGACTACAAATTTAAAATGTATGAATTAGCTTGTGGCGGCATCTACAGCGCCACATACAAAACTACGCATCACACTGACGTCACGCAAAATCCTGCATCGCGCAAGCAGAGTTTACCGCGCAACTAGCATATATACAACATCCCGACATCAACCGTCGGGCAGTTGCCCACCAGACACGACACCCGTCTGGTCGGAGGATCCTCCCTTTTCTATGGAGGATGAGTGAACTTTACACTCTGTTCCTCATGCCTCTATACTGGTGACCCCGAATATGAACGTCAGCGCAGCCTTCGTGCTACTTCAGCGTGACGTCATCATCATCACTTCCTCAAGCTTTCGAGCGGCGAGTCACACAGCCAGCCAGCACCCACGGCTTCACCGGGTATCCTGACCACCAGCATGCTGCGACCGCGCATACCTGGTCATCACCCTAAGCCTCACCAGCAACCTTGGCACAGCACACTGCACTTTCGGCCGGTCAACAAGCAGAGCTCTTCAACGCTCTCCTGGTCGACGCCAGCAGTCAGCCCTCAACCCAGCGCTGTACCACGTCCGACTCACTGGAGCATAACGCAGCGCCACCCCGACTCACTGGGGCATCACCGCAGACAGTTCCGACCCACCGCGAACTATGCGACAACCGGTTCTGACCCACTGGAACCCCACCTGGCACAGGCAAGCATCGCAAGATACATGACTCAGCCCACTATCGACCTCCGGTCTCCGGAGGGGAGTGATGTGGCGGCATCTACAGTGCCACATACAAAACTACGCATCACACTGACGTCACGCAAAATCCTGCATCGCGCAAGCAGAGTTTACCGCGCAACTAGCATATATACAACATCTCGACATCAACCGTCGGGCAGTTGCCCACCAGACACGACACCCGTCTGGTCGGAGGATCCTCCCTTTTCTATGGAGGATGAGTGAACTTTACACTCTGTTCCTCATGCCTCTATAAGCTATTCATGGCAAATTGACGTAGGCTTTCAATTTGTTTAAAAATTAATTACCCTGGCTGTATTTTAGTGACTTGTGGTGTAAGTGGGCGTTACTTTTAATATTCAACATTTAAATGTGATCCTAAAACTTCACAGTATCCTTTATGACGTTCACTTAATTAGAGTTAGCCTCACTAGTTTCAGACTCAAACTAAAGCCCATAGCCATTAGCTGGTCAATCGGCGAAACGGCAAACTGATCATCTGGTTATATTATAATCTCCATTTCAGTTTGAAACTAGTCGCGGGATCCCAACAAAATGTACACATTGCACACAAATAAACGCAAGTACTCGTAGGTAAGTACAAAATATTACAACACTCATTTTGAAGAGTTTAGGGTGGATACGAAAGATAGATAAAATACTTATTTAATGAAAAAAAACTATGATTAAAAGCACATTATTCAAAATAAGAATTAGATTTAGGTAAGTTCATTTTTGATACGAGCAGCACTCCAATATTATTCCAACTCTGAAAAAGTATTAGTTCGAAAGGGCCGAGGCCCCTGGCAACACAGGCAACGGAAGGAATACGGGTGGGTTTTAGTCAGTAAGAGTCTGACACACCCTCCCGCTCCGCCCAGAGCGGGAGAAGTTATTTGATAATTTCCCACGCAAAAAAAAGACTACCACCCGCAACATTTTGTCTTCAATTTTATATCAAAAATATACCCGTACCACGTTAATTTATAATAACTTCGACAGAACACTAAAAACAAAACGTCTGCTGCCAATAGGTCCCGTGAGACAGAACTTGGAGATACAGTTATGACGGAAGCGTCCCGGTCGGGACATTCGGGACGTTTGGGGACAAAAAGAAAGCAAAAGGTAGGAAATAATGGACAACTCGGTATTAGTCGAGACGTCCGTCCGCGAGGGAAACATTTTCTGGTCGAATCTTTGTTACGTTACCGTTGTTATCTTGAATGATGAATATCCATTGTTGGTGGATTTTATTTGGTTATTTCAATGATTGCCGATCATTGACTTTTTAGTAATTTTGATAGTCATGATGCATGATCACACACACACGTATACTTATTACACTGTATACAACATAACCTAATTTTTTTGTAATTAAACAATCTAAAGGGTCCCCGAAACGATCAGTTAGAATTGTAAATTTTTATGTGAAAGATACACATCGATGTGTAAATTGATAATCTACAAAATGCAATTGAAGCGATGACAATGAACACACAAAACACTGAATCTTGCAATTGATCGTTTCTTAAGGGTTTTAAGGGGTTTACATCACTAACCATCGTTTAACAGACAAATTGCTGACTATTAGATGTTGTTCTCTTGATAATTATATTTCTAGCACAGGCAAAGTTTTAAACTACGCAAAGGATTCATTAAAACGTTTAGCTGGTTCAATGAATCCTTTGCGTATTGATAGGCAGCTCAACTGGAAGGATCACATTGAAGCGCTATGTAAGATAATTAGTGGTTCATCCGATGCCCCATATAAAGTTCATCCAACAGTTAACACAGATGCACTACTCACAGTTCAACATGGTCTTGTTGCACCTGTATTAACCCTTTGACCGCCACGTCAAAAATACAAAAACGTGCCCTCGGCGCCAAGCTACGAATTATTCCATATAAATCTGTCATGTAGTCGTGACCGTGGCGTGCTGGGCACATTTTGGTTTGTCATCTATACATGACTGTGGCGGTCAAAAGGTTAAGATACGGTATTATATTTTGGGGTAATTCGAAAAACAGATAAGCCGTTTTTAAAGCGCAAAAGCGATCCACCAGAGCCATGTTTGGACTACAAGTAACGAACAGTTGTGAAACATACTAAAAAAAAACGGCTAAGTGCGTGTTGGACCACGCACAGTGAAGGGTTCCGTAGTTGGGATAAATTTATCCCAAAAACAAATTTTATATTGTAGTTGAAAAATATGTTCTCCGAAACATCGATATACGTCACGTCAATTCTCCAACTGCAAATTTAAGTTGGTCGACTATTACTCGTTAACTTGTAAAGCCTACTTAGCTACTAAGCGTACTACTGCCATGATATTTTTTCACATCTCCATAAACAACCATTTAGCTGGCAGGCGGGGGGGCACAAGACACACTTGACTCTAACAAAAATTTGCACTTTATTATTACGCAAACGGAGGATCCGTTTGCAATATTTTTGAACGGCCTATCCAATGATACCCCACACCATGGGATAGACGAGAAAAAAATATCATCCCCACATTACGTGTAAATGTGGTTCCCTAAAAAAAAATTAAAAAAAAAAAATTATCACTTTGTCGGCGTAATTAATATGTATGTATACTTATGCCAAATTACAGCTTTCTAATACGATGCGTCTCTGAGCTACAGTGAGGACAGACAGACAGACGGACATGGCAAAACTATAAGGGTTCCTTGTTTTCTACGGAACCCTAAAAATGCAAAATTCTGGCTTTGTATATTATAGGATTCATTAAACCGGCTCTATTACCGGTTTAATTAATCCTATGTGTAGTTCAAAACTTTTCCTATGCTAGGAATATAGTTATCAAGAAAACACCGTCTAATAGTCAGCAAGTTGTCTATTAAACGGTGGTTAGTGATATTTCAAAACCCCTTAAAACCCTTAAGAAACAATCACAGTTTACAAGAAATCACTCGCCAAGAACACAAAATATAATCCGTATTTTTCTACCCACATTTTCAAACATAATTACAGTCTTAGCAAAGTAAGCAATTTAGTTATTACTGACTCAGTTCTTCATTATTCACATTAAATCTGGGAACATTAGTTACTCACTAATCCCGGCTTAGTAAGCCGGCTGTACCTACAACTTTACTAAAATAGAAACGGTCCACTAAGTACATGTAATTTTTCAACGACTGCGGGGATTTTGTAGGTAGTCTGTGAGCCAAAGAAAGGAGGAGACCCCTTTGTGGTGCTGTTTCAGGTGGTTTTAATTATTATAGGATTTCTGGTTAATTTAGTAATGGAAGTCTAATTATTTCCAACTTATTTTTTTTTAATATTTAGCAAATTGATAAGGCTATCACTACCTCATCATGTTTGTTAACAAGGTTTTCTCCAGTATGTTGGATGTATATAATTAGTATATTCCCAAACGTTCCATTCACACCCACCACCTTGACTTGCCTGTGTAATTCAAGAATAATAAACATAACTTGTACTCGTACAAACATTTAATCAAAACTTTTCCTACATTTAAAACAACACACGGTTCTAAGACAAAAGGTCGTAACTCCATACAATTACATCTAGGCCTGGTCCGGCTAAGTAAAGTCGAAAACTTTTCCTTCACCCCTTGAATTAGTTCTGATTAAATTCTTTGGACCCACCCACGTTCATGTGACAGAATTAGGGATAGTTATATAGGACTACGTATAGGCGTGCCCGGTATTAGGGACCAGAACTTGTAGTAAGTTAGGTTAGTTTTGAAGGGTCAGACCGGTAATTTTGGGTTACCTGCCGTGTTTTAGTGGATAACCAGACGTGAATTTAGAGGTTCACGGGGGGGCAGTAACGAAATCGGGTAAAACGAAATCTTCTTAGTTGGAAAATAAATAATCAGATTAGAAGCATCGTTTAAGCTGTCTAAGGTCGAGATCTACAAACGTTACTTAGCTCGTAGACTTAGACGCGTTCCCTTCTCTGTCCAGTAGTGCGACAGTGAGAAGAGTAATGCTTGGCCTAAGTACGCGCCAAGTAATGTTTACAGAACTTGGCCTTAAACACATTTCACCTCTTAGCGTCCTCGGCTTATTTGTAATTAGGTATTTTATTTGTAATTATTTTATTTAGAAATTGTTTTTGTTTCTCTTTCTACTATGGACGCGTTTTTTTATTTTACATCGTCCTCACATTTAGTTATAATTTCAACATTATTTTTGTACTAATCTTTATGTATCAATTTAATTTAAAAGAGTGTCCATGGAGTTTCTTGCCCGTTCTTCTCCATAGGTACCTACTACGCTTTGGAATGGGCAACTAGCTTCATATTTCTAACTGACCGACTCCTTGACAATTCAAAAGTGCCTGTAAATGGTTTAATTGAAATAAATGCTTTGAGTTTGAAGTTTTTGTGACCACAAATTCTTGTAATGCGTAATAATTATGGCAATATGGCCACTCTTTGAAATCATCGAAAATCCGTCCGCAAAAATAGTGGTTATACGCCTACCCTTTATCAAAGTACAGCCGCGAATAAAATGTTTTGTCAAAAAATCATATTACGAGTAGATCAGCTGAACCGTTACAAAGAAAATATTTTTCTATCCCTCGAGGGTACGATGACAAGTGGCCCGCGTCCTTGAACGCGATGTTGCTTCCCGTTCAAAGTTTTGTCGCATTTTATCGGTACGTGATCTAACAACACACGTACACTACATATCGGTAGCCATTTTATTTTTAGTTTTATCGGTTATGGTTATGGGAGTTCTAAAAGTTTTTTTTTTTTTATAACTTCATTAAGAGGCGGTTTTGTGAGGTGTATTATTATTTTAATATTATAGAGCATAGACATAGAGTAGTGGTGGCCCAGTGGTAATGGCCGTGACTTACTAGTTGTAGGTCGTAGGTTCGAACCCGGACAGGCGTTTACTTTGTGTAAATTATTTCATCACCACGGCTCTCAAAACGTTGAAGGAAGACATCGTGAGGAAACCGGCATGTCCTAAAACCAAAAATTCGAAGACATGTGACATCTATCAGCCCGCGCCCTCTCACAGAGAGGAGGCCTGTGTCCCAGCAGTGGGAACATTATTTATTCGATACTTTTTCGTTTAGGCACTTCGTTTAGTTGTTTATGGCATTACTTATAGTGCGTTTAAACGGTTAAAACCAATGTACAAAAAAAGTTCAGCGTATGTTGTGTGCATTGGGAAAAGTCTATAAATATTATGTAGCTCGCAGCTTTCTACAATGAACGTAATTATTGATGGTTTTAAATATGTAGAAAAATAATTACCCATCCGTCTAGCATCCTTTCCATTTAAATTCACAACAACGGCATTAAATAAAACACTAAATATAACAATAAATCTCATCAGAAATGCGCTATAACTTAGTCGACTTATTATTAGGACACTAATACGGCATTTCTAGGTAGGTACTTAGTAAATCATGTAAACAAACAGGCAAGTGCTTCTACGAAATGTGTGTGTTGTGGTAGATCTGGTAATGATTGGCAATCGAGATTAGCTCAACGCCGAGTAATTGTGGTAAACACTCCGAGCCTACAAGCATATTGACAGCCTAGTCAAAGAGAATAATAACTATAACAGATCCTGTATTACCAGAAATATTCTCCACAGTATTAACATAAAATACCACTTCAATTGCTCAGAAATATCAAGAACGTAAACCTTCACAGTTCTCGTATTGACCACAACAACTACCTTCAGAGAGATCACTCTAATACTCTAATTCCATCAGCCGACATTAACGTGCCTACTGAATACAACATCGATATATTTCACGTGTAATGTACCCGACCACATCACATGACACGAACATTAACATTATTCTACTCTCATACATCAACACATCCGGATACGCGCACACTGACGTAGTTACACGAACATATTGAAACATAAATTCGAATTCGAACGCGGTAACTACGCACACATAGACAAGTTCTGACGCACACATACGTAGAAGGGTGAGTATAAATGATAATGCACAATTTGAGACGCGCTGATAAATTGGCTTTTAACTCTGAGTAAGCTTGTTTGGATGAAAGTGCGTAATCGCTTCGCTCAGCGTCAAAGGGGATGCGGGAATGTTGTCGAGTTGCGTTTTTCTCAGAGTTTTTTACGCAGATAGCAGATAAATACACAGATTTTTATTTTTTACATTGTCACTTGCGATTTTTCGGAAGAAATATTTTTACTGTTTTGTAGATTAAACTACTTACAAAACCAGCCAAGTGCGTGTCGGTCCACGCACAATGAAGAGTCCCGTAGTCGAGAAGTTGGGATGAATTTATCCCAAAAACAAACTTAACATTGTATTTGAAAAACTTGTTGTCCCATACATCGATATATGCCACGGTTCTCCAACTGCAAATTTAAGATGGTCGACTATTACTCGTTAACCTGTAAAACCCACTTAGCTGTGATAGTTTTTTCACATCTCCATAAACAACCATTTAGCTGGCGGAGGGGGGGGGACACTTGACTCTAACAAAAATTAGCACTTTACTGCTTAATATTACGCAAGCGGAATCGAAAAGTGGTGTTCACAGACCCGCTTTTGACCGTTCTATGCAACGATACCCCACACTATGGTGTAGACGAGAAAAAAAATATCATCCCCACATTACGTGCTAGGGAGGTACCCTAAAAATAATGCTTTTCAAAGTTTTATTTTAGCACTTTGCCGGCGTGATTAATATGTATACATATGCCAAATTACAACTTTCTAGTAATAAGCGTATCTGAGATACAGCGAGGACAGACAGACAGACGGTCATGGCGAAACTATAAAGGGTTCCTTGTTTACTATTAACCTTAAAAATAGTGTGTAACCATTAGTAGGAGATTTCAAGCACATGCAATTTTGTTTTCATATCTGATACATAACTTTCATGGTCACTGTAATGTTTTACAAGCATGAATACAACAGAACTTTCGTCCTTCAAATTCACAACATTGCAAAGACAGTGGTTCAACGCTTCCTACGAGTACATCACTGCCTTGCGCGACTCCAACAAGTAGAGTTCTATCCTAAACAGATGCTGTAAACACCTGTAAACAATTGAAATACGAAACTTTACCACAGTCCCATTGTAGACCAGAAACAAAATCAAGATATCAAACTGGTTCAAAGCTTCACTAGTTTGAATGGGCGAGTCTATTTCAGTATTTAAAATTATGTCTCAGTTTATCATTGTAATACAATTTTAATTAGAAACAAGATTGATTCCAATGTTGACAAGTTATTTCGTAGTATTTGTCGCCAAATTTTCGTATTGATGTCGTCTTAAAAGAGTGTCCTTGGAGTTTCTTGCCCGTTCTTCTCCATAGGTACCTACTACGCTTTGGAATGGGCAACTAGCTTCATCTTTCTGACTGACTGACACAGCCCTTGACAATTCAAAAGTGCCTGTAATTGGTTTATTTGAAATAAATGCTTTGAGTTTGAGTTTGAGCTTGGTTCAAATAGAGGGTATTATTTTCTCGTATTATTTTTGAAGCCTAGTAATATTTTGATAAAAGCCTTTTTTGCTCTTGGGTTTTGCTCTAATTACCTAGTTTCAGAAGGGATTTGGAACAAATCACAATCTTCAAAAAAAATAAAAAATATATTAAAAAAAAAAAAATATTTTTAAAATATTTAAAAATATTATTATTATTTTTTTTATATATTTTTTATTTTCAGGCGCTACCGTCACACAACACAGGCACTATGCTGGGTGACACCACCTTCCGGCTCGCTACTTGACTGCGTCTGGGCGCTCCTTGCGTGGCTCCGCATCGCTGCCAATGCGGTGAAGGTGTCGACTGTCTCGGACACCATGGCCTATCCTGCGGTAAAAGCACAGGTCAGATAGCACGGCACGCCAGTATCAACGACATCATCCGTCGCGCTCTTGGCGTCGGGGTGCCCGCTGTTTTAGAACCTAATGGCTTGGCACGCGACGATGGGAAGAGACCAGACGGAATGACCATAATGCCTTGGAAGGTAGGTAGGCCTTTGGTGTGGGATGCAACGTGTGTCAACACTCTTGCGCCATCCTATCTTCCTAGCACGGCGGGCTGTACTGGGGCGGCTGCGGCAGGTGCTGAAAACCTCAAACGGCGCAAGTACTCAAATCTTATTGGGACTTATATGGTCGAGCCGTTTGGGGTTGAAACACTAAGGCCATGGGGTCCGAGTGCCCACTTAGTTTTTAGAGACATCGCAAAGCGGTTGGTCGACTCCTCACGTGACCAGAGGGCTGGTCTATTTTTTGGCCAAAGAATCAGCATTGCCATACAACGTGGTAATGCTGCCAGCCTTTTGGGCACATTTCCTGTTGACAACGATGCGGACGAATTTTTTGACGCCCTGTGATATTTTGCCCTCCCTTTTTATATAATTGTACATATTATTATTATTATTTTAAGTTTGTTAGTTTTTAAATGATATAGTAAACATAAACATTTTCTTTTTAAAAATACCAATGAATTCTTGAATAAATTAAACAGCCCGCTTTCATTTATTTACCGCAAAGTACAGCAATACATTCACAACAGAAAAACCCTCAAACAAAGAACTAAAGAACTGCCATTTAATTCCCACAACAACATTAATTTCCAACGTCCCTTACAATTAGGAAATTTCTAACAAGGCCCAATTATTAGAATTGATTCGAAGGTAACCCTCAAGGTCGCCTCCGTACTCCGTAGTTTTAGCAGCAGTATCCCTAAAGGCTATCCGTTTTAATTAGGGGCACGACTCGGAAATGGAAATTACTTAGTTACAATTTGAAATATCTTCCGTGAATCGAGTCAAGATTAGTTTCTGGGACGTCTACCTGGTTATGGAAATCGCGCTGTGAAATGACAGAACAGGGTGAAACTGTTTAACATGTATTTGGATTAGAGTTTTGGGTGATGACATCCTGACGATGGAGGCAGAAAACGGTTATCTCTTGTAAAACTAATCAATTATAATTATACTCGGTCATATAAATTATGAATAGACTTAATAAAAATCTTAAATTCACTCATTCATTAAATGACAGAGAACACAACTTAAACCGCTAGTTCTAAAAGCACTAAATTTTTCACAAGAGTTCCTAATACAACGAAATTGAGCACTAACTACTCATACTATGTATGAGCGGCACGTACTTATACACGAGCGGAACGTTGTCGACGGCTGCAGTTGCCTCTGCCTTTAGAATCATGCCGGTCGTGTTATATGAGAATTTACGAATACATAATCAGCCTATAATGTTCCCACTGCTTGGACACAGGCCTCCTCTCTGTGAGAGGGAGTGGGCCGTAATCCACCACGCGGGCCCAGTGCGTGTTGGTAGATGTCACATGTCTTCGAATTTTTGGTTCTGAGACATGCCGGTTTCCTCACGATGTTTCCTTCACCGTTTTGAGAGCAGTGGTGATGAAATAATTTACACAAAGTAAAGCGCCTGTCTGGGTTCGAACATACGCCCTACAGCTCGTAAGTCGCGGCCGTTACCACTGGGCCACCACTGCTCACAATGAATTTACGAATGGTTTTTGAAAATTCACCGCCTAGAGGATTTAAATAGGGGGATGAAAGTTTGAATGGAAGTTCGAAATATTGCCGATGGGAAATCCCATCGTGCGTACTTGTTAAGGTGACAAGAGTATTGACAAAAGAGGGATGTTTTCGTGCACCTTTAGAAATAGTTGTTATCTAATTGTGAGGAAGCTTAAAATAATTGAAACATTAATTCTGTGTGTTTATAAAAGTACAGTTTTTGTGGTTCTCCAAATCATTCGTGTCAGTCACAGCTCCTGTTAATAGTTTCATCACTTTTGCGCTGTCGAAAATATAGTTTTTTTCACATTTGATTTACTTAATGAAGATATTGTATAATCATAAAATCAAATTTTGATTTTATCACAAAGGAAATAAATACATCCATTTTTTTAATTATCCCTTGTTTTAAAAAAAATGGTATTTTCAACATTCTTTTTCTACTACATTTTGTATGGAAGTTGAAAAAAGTGGTTGAGCCAAATGCAAACAGACCATATAATGATGTTGGTATATCATATTCAAAATCAAAAGCAGTTTCTTGTAAAACTCGATCAAAGGTTAGTCTCGCATCATTTTTCGGAAAATTCGGAAAAGTTGTTGCGAATATTAGAGATTTTCCATGAATACTTTATTTTTTTGAAAAATCTTCCAGCCACATGCAATAATTGTAATTAATTTAAGTTTCCCTTTCTCACAAACAATGAACAAAATTTATCAAAATCAGTCGATTTCATGAACGTAAACAATAAAATGTAAATTGGTTCTCGAGATTAAAACAGACTGAAAGACACCGAAATGTGACTTTTATAATAATTTATGAATTAACAGAGTAGGGTGAAACTGTTTTCCGACGTTTGGCCCCTAAACTGGAGCGGGCAGGGGCTGCCTTGAAGCGGCTTCTGCCCATTCTAGGGGGCCCAAACGCCTCCTGCCGGAGGCTCTATGCGGGGTCGTGCGGTCCATTGGCCTTTACGGAGCTCCTGTGTGGGCGCGTTCCCTGGCGCTGCAGCCAGCCCGCCGGTTGAGCGCAGCCCAAAGGGTCATGGCCATCCGGCTGGTCCGAGGATACAGCACGGTCTCCTGTGAGGCAGCGAACCTCCTTGCTGGATTGTCGCCATGGGATGTGGAGGCAAAAGTCCTCGCGCAAGTATGGGAGTGGCGCGAGGAGGCGAAATGCCGGGCCGCAACTCGGCTGCCGCGAGAAATCGCGGCACAGCGGACGGAACTCCGGCGGGATCTCATGGCGACATGGAGAGTACGGCTGTCGCAACCCAGTACTGGGCACGCCACAATTGCGGTGATAAGTCCCCTCTTTGAGAAGTGGCTATAGAGGTGCCACGGCTTCCTCACCTTCCGCCTGACGCAGGTCCTCACCGAATATGGCAGTTTCGGAAGGTTCCTGTGTTGGATAAGGCGGGAAGAAACGCCCGGGTGTCACGTGGGCTCCGGGAATCCCGGGCGGATTTCCAGCCACCGTAGGCCGGGTTTGCGGACGATGAGCAACGGGTAGCTCACCGTCCGGTAAGGACCAGGCCCGGCCCCAACGGCACGATGTATTCCACGCGCGCCTCAAAGAGATGTCGTCAGCACAAGTGTAGGGGTGCACTAGGGCCGATGCCTGCTGGGGTCGCGGGAAGGTACTAAAGGTTTACCGAGGCCCCTGGCAACACAGGCAACGAAAGGAATACGGGTGGGTTTTAGTCAGTAAGAGTCTGACACACCCTCCCGCTCCGCCCAGAGCGGGAGAAGTTATTTGATGATTACTCACCCAAAAAAAAAAAAAAACGAACGTGAAACTGTTAAAGATGTATCCGGATTCATAATGACGGATGAATGAAATGCCCAACCATTTCGAAGGTTATATTTTAATACTATTTGTGTCCAGGGCTCCGATTGTGTAAATGAATACTTAGCATTTGAATAATAATTATGTAAGTATGAGTAACTTTAACTAGGTAACTAAGGGAGTTTAACAATATTATTCGTTCCAAGTTTTAGCGTGTATTTTTCAAACACATCACATTGTACAAACAAACAACCAAAAAACTGTCTGTATACCGTACAAACATTTGTTTAGAGCGGCAATCAATCCCTCCCCGCACCTACTCCCATGCTTCCTATATTTTTTACAAAACATCTGTCAGACCGCTGCACCGGTACGTCATCACTTATTGTTGTAAGTGAAAATAAACCACCACTGTATGCGGTGGATGTTTCCACCGCATACAGTTGCGTTTCTACTCACATCTTCCTTGTAAATACCTTTTGTTAGTCGCCTTTCATTCATCCTCTCAACATGACCAAACCATCCAAGCATACTCTATTCAATTTTTGTCACTACATCTTTTAAACCGCACCGTTGCCTTGTCACATTATTTTTAAGGCTATATAATTCATAGTTACGCCACACATGCTTCGCAAGGAACGCATTCCCACAGCGTTTATTGTACTCTTAAGTTTCTTTTGCCATATCCAACATTCACTTCAAAACACGAGCGTGGGCCACCAGCACACCGTTGTGATTAGCCAGTCGAGCGTTTTTGGACATCGACTGGCTGGTCACAATCGCATGTATACCATTCCCTTTTCCCGCATTGAAGCTTTATAAAAATTCCCCTACGTTTGTAGTATGGTCTCAGCAGCCATAATATACTGACGCGGGAGCAAGTGACGTACAGTTGTCCGTGCGAGAAGCAGTTTGTCTTGAGGTCACTCTGCAGTCTTCAGTAGCTATTTCTCTTTGCTTGCGAATTTCTTCAGTTTCAGTGAATTAATGAACGCCTGCGTTCCTGCATATTCTAGATATTGTCACAAAACTGATACACTAACTGATGCATTCTTACAGATTATTCCTGACGAACGGCTATCACAAAAGTGATATAACAGTAGATTATGCAGAACAGATGGACGATGGGGCCGAAAGGTTCTGGAGTGGCGACCGCGTACCGGAAGACGAAAAAGTTTTTGCGATTTCTGACTCTTCTAGCACTCAAACCTCAGTTCGACTAAGTTAATTTTTAGATCCTCATAAGAAACAAGATCTATAGGCATTTTTTTTCTTGTGATTATTGCCCATTTTCTTGCTAACTGTATTTTTTTCGAATCAAATCAAAAATGTTAATTTGTTAGGATATGGTACAATAGAAGTGCCTTAGAATGACGTACAAGTATTTCTATACAAAAACAAAACATATTACTAAACCTATTAATAATTATGAATTAGAGAATAAAATATGAATCTATAATCATCTAATTGATTATTACAGATTGAGATTGTATTGTAGTAAAAATAATGATTAATAATGAATATACAAGGTGTCGTTTTGCACCCTCGTCAAATTTCAAGAGGCTGCTATGATAGACATATATAATCAAATAAAATTACAATACCTGCTCAATAGTTAATACATACTTGTTTTTTAGTTATTTAAGTTTGACAGTATTTTAGAATACACCACTTTCACAGAACAGAATCACCCCGTTGCGTATGCGGTAGTGTGTGTGTAAAAGGACAGTTACACACATGCCGATTTCCAAATATTAGAAAAAAAAGTCCTGCCTATTTTATTATTGATTTGTGTCAAGCCTCATTAGCATAGTTACCTCCTTGAATTTGACGAGGATGCAAAACGACACCTTGTATAGTCATTGCATGAGATTCAGATTCAGATCATTTATTTGCTTGAAATTTGGTATTTTACAGGTTTTATAACAAATATACAATAGGTCTTCATATTCCGCCTACTAAATTCGGCATGCAAATTTTATTGAAAATAGTAATTAATTATTCTAAAATACACAACATAACTAATTTCAAATGACAAAACATAAAATAAAAAATAATCACAATAATTGTTTAAACAGCAAATTACAAAAATAAAAACAATATTAAATTAAAAATGTCAAATTAATATTAAATTACCAATGTCAAATATTAAATTACCAATGTCAAATATTAAATTACACGTTTTTAATGTTATTGAGTTTCAAACGAACACCTAAGAAATTAAATTACAAAATGTCAATAGCTTAAAAATAAAAATGTCAAATTCAATATTCAGTTAATGCAACTTTCCCATTTGTCTTCGAATCCATAAATTCTTTAATCGAATAAAAACATTTTTGAAATATGTGATAGATTAAAGGCTATTTTACTTTATTATCTTATTAACGACTTATCCTCTAAGTATTCTTGTACAGTAATATTTTTTTCTAATAACAGTCTGAAAAATACCCCCTTCAACATCTATATTCCGATCAAAAGGCTCAAAAAGTTAAGGACAGTCTTCTAAGACAGATTTCGTGTAGCTACAACGGTTAAAGTACCCTTACTGCCCAGTAAGGGTACTGTAACCGTTGTAGTTGTATAAGTCAAAAATCCACCCTGTATATGTCATGATGATTGGACTGCTTAGCCCTATATAGATATACCGTGTTGATCATGCTCATATATAAGGTTAAATCTGTAACTATCTGCAATGTTCTAACCATTTGGCTCAATTTTTACAATTTGCTTTGAACTATAGAGAAAACACATAGCATGATAGTAGCATCCTACCAACTGACCAGACAGATATATAGAGAATATCTATGATTTTTTTTAAGGAATCTATCCGATAAAATTTGCGTGATGCTCGGAGTATGTCCCAGCATCACGCTAATCGCACGCAATTCAGACAAAGAGACAGACAAAAATAATTCTAAAAACTATATTTTCGGCATTAGAATTGATCCCAAAGCTCTTAGCAATTCCTTTTTTTTTTAAATAGTTAATGAACAGTTTTGACTTCGCTACGACTTTATTATATGTATTTATTAATGTATTTGGCGTGGAGGCCATATGACGGAAATTGGATTAGGATGAAGAAGATTTTGTTTTAAAAATAAACGTGTTAAAAGTCTTTATAATAAAAACAAATAAATATTGAGTTGATTGAATACAATAAAGTGTTCATTTATTTGAAAAAACTCATATCAATAATACACACGGAATATTTGATTAAAATAAGACGTTGAACAAAATCAATCATATTTGATTAATCGGATGGTAACAGATGGACGAGACCGAAAATTATTCAATGTCAGAAAATGTAAGACATGGAAGAAAATAAATGAAACGCGATGTGTTCCATGGAAATTGCTTTTTTACTAAAACAAACCAGGTAAGTGCGTGTCGGTCCACGTAAAATGAAGGGTTCCGAAATTGGGATGAATTTATCCCAAGCATAGACTTAACGTTGGAGTTGAAAAACATGTTCCCCTATACATTCCAACTACAACTGTAAGTTTGTAAGCACAATATTCAGTGATTTACTGTGTTACTTTAGACTTATTATAGATTTTTTCATAAAATTATTTTCTAATTTAAGAATAATTTTATTTTATAAAAGTATCTCTTAGGTCTAGTAGGTACTTCGCAGGAGACGCCCTGGGCGTCAGGAATCCCAGGCGGATTTCCAGCCACCGTAGGCGCGGGCTTGCGGACGGTGAGCAATGGGTAGCTCGCCTTCCGACAAGGACCAGGCCCGGGTCGATGGCACGTTGTGGCGCGCGCCTCAAAGAGATGTCAGCACAAGTATAGGGGTCCACTAGGGCCGATGCTTGCCGGGGTCACGTGGAAGTTCGAAAGAGTTACCGAGGCCCCTGGCAATACAGGCAACGGAAGGAATACGGGTAGGTTTTAGTCAGACTTTCTATCTACAATCGAATTTTACGATTACGGTACGTCAAAGTGTTCCTTACATAACCTACATTGTTTAACAATTTTTTGTTCAGACGTGACCGGAGAGCTGGCCTATATTTGGGCCAAAGAATTAGCATTGCTATACAACGTGGCAACAATTCATATATGGTATAAAAAAGTAAAAGGCACGAGGCAATCCGGTTATACATTTTTGATTTCATTGTTATCTAAAAAGTAAAACCAAACTTTTAAAACCGTATATAGCATGTTGTATCACCCGAATTGATACCTATTTCTTCTTTTTCAATTAATTACAGCAGTACTAAACTATTACATAATTGGTAAAAGTTATTCAAAGTAAATACCCTTACAGAATACAGTACCATCTAGTTTAATCCAATTTAATTTTAAGATACTTGGCAACAAGGAATATTCATCAACTTGACTCAAATCTAGGTCCTTTGGCGAATAAACAAGAGTCAGTGAGCCAAGCAATCGTTTATAGTGCCAACAGACTGTTGTACTGAAGTCATTATGGTAGAATATCTAGTTATTATGAGTCATTGGAGCAGGAATCATTTGTTTACTTGAGTTAGTTTCGCAATTTTTGTTTTTTTTGAAATACGACTTTAAAAAATGTTCGTTTACATCGAGGCAGACCCAGGAGAAGATGGCGAGACGGGCTTAACGTCTATAGACATGATTGGTCCATACTACCTCAAGACAGAGAGAAGTGGAAACGAGAAAGAGAGGCCTTTGCCCAGGAGGGGGACAACACAGTCTAAAAATAATAATTTAAAAAATATATACATATAAACATGTCGAATTATTTTGTTGTCGAATATTTGAATGAGTCTCTTTTCTTTTACCACAAGAAGGTTAGTATGGGAAATTACTATAATCATTACGCTTTACAGATGAAATCGCTTTGCGGTGGCGTAACAGTTTTCATGTAAAAAAACATTTTTGTGGGGGTTGAAACATCTGCTAAAAATAGCTGGTTCTTTGAGAATCCTGGAAGAGTAAAATTGAACTTAAATGTCGATGTTATCGTTCAACGTCGGGTAAAATTGAATTAACAGCTTCACAGAGGCGTAAGAATCCAAAATCAAAACAATGTTTTGATTCTGGGTTCCTTACGCCTTATTATAAAACAACTTTAGTATTTTTTTGTATTTATTCCGACTAATCTTAATACAATACTGACACCTTAATACCGGACTAAATTGTCAGATTTGAACAAAGAACTATATTTCGATAACGGTGAGGTTATTTTTACATAAAACTGGTTCGTGAGTTTTAACCATGTCTAAAGCAAAATCTTGTTTTTTAATAAGACCGTAATACATTAATCTGAATACCTAGCAATCAAAAGGCAGACCTTTTCACGCAAAAGTATTAGGCAAACATACAAATTTATGTGAGACCGACATTTCAGCGAGTTACGTAAAAAGAGATTCGAGTGGTCCTCTAAAATTATTCGTAAACAAAAATATGGTTGTCATAAATTCAGACAAAGGTCTAATTTATGCCATCCGTCAAATACTTGCGAACGTACTTGTGAGTGAGGAAACGGTCCTCCCTGTATTTGGCCTGATTTGTGTACTGTGAGTGCGGATTCTGCGATGAATGGTGAATTTGTTTGGGACTTGATACGAGGAAACTTTTTGATGAGGTAGAAATCTATAATTCGAGTATACTAAATCTAGTGTAGTGTACTTGAATTTATCTTTGTTTTTTTTTAGTTAGTATAGAAGATTTGAAATACCGGGAAGGTACTAAAGGGTTACCGAGGCCCCTGGCAACACAGGCAACGGAAGGAATACGCGTGGGTTTTAGTCAGTAAGAGTCCGACACACCCTCCCGCTCCGCCCAGAGTGGGAGAAGTCATTTGATGATTTCCAAACCAAAAAAAAAAAAAGAGTGGTCAACTCGAAGTTTTACAACTTTAAATTAACATTATTTTCATTATAAACGAAAAATACAAAATATTTTTCAATATCTATATTATTCGGGCTTGGCAATTTTATATGCACCTTTTTGCTACTTAAAAATGCGATCGCTTTTCGTAATGTTTTTCATCAAATTTTCCCAAACTTTATTGGGTATCCCACTAACAAAGTCAGAAATTATGTTTTTCTGTCCAAGATTGACCACCATACGTCCGTTTAGACACCATACATTTTTTCACATATCCAAAACCAACCATAAATGGTTGGTGGAGTCACTTGACTGTAACAATAATTTGTACTTTAAAGCTTAATATTACACAAACGGATCCCTGAATTGAAAAGCGGTTTTCAGAGACCCAGAATATTGCTGATTTTATTTTACCACTGTGTCGGCGTGATTAATATGTATACCCATGCCAAATTACAGCTTTCTAGTCCTAAGAGTCTCTGAGCTTAGCCAGGACAAACAGACAGATGAATATGGTGAAACTATAAGGGGTCCTTGTTGACTACGGAACCCCAAACATGGGTTCTTTTCAATCCGTTCAAGAACTTTAGGATAAAATTACTAAAAGTCAAGAGGTGGTCATTGTCTTAAAGACCGTCTAATGGACAGTCTCTATAACGAATGTAATTATACAATGAGGAAACCACTGTCCAGTTTTGAATTTACTTAGTTTATTGATCTTACGCGCGAAGCTTTGACGTAGTGTTCGATCAAATGCCGCATTGTAGTTAATAATTATAACGTCTGCAGATGTATTGTTTATTTGTCAGTAGGTATTCGTATGAAATAAACATCAAATGCCTGCAGAGATGTAAAATACTCCCGCATCTTAGTATTTATTTATTTATAGAAATGGCGATAAGATCGAGACGTTTAATCCAAGTTGTTTCATAAAACTGGTTTTAGAAATATGAAAAGTTGATATTGGTATAAAACTTTTAGTTTAATGTATTCTTGGAACCTACTCTAACTTTTCCATAGGAACTGATACCGATAATGTATATGCGAGTGTAAATGTTCGTATGCATATACACGTATGCATTTGAGTTAATTTTGAAAGAAAACCGCATACCGAAAATCATCATAATAATCGAAATAGGTACAGAAATATTTTCATACAACCAGAAAGAGTGACATAAAATTTACTTCCACTTTTTATGTCCATATTTATATAGTACCATAAAATAGCCGTTAGAAAACAGAATAACTGTCTGTACGATAGTAAAAGTCGAAAGAAATATGAAAACGTCTGCCAATAACAACGCCCGTGAATAAGAGATGTTTATAACTTAACTTGTAAATTATACTTTTACTGCTAAGTACTACTGGGAAAAAACTTTTATGTACATTACAGAGAATATTCGGGACATTTTTTATTTTATGTAACATAATAAAATAAATTGTTTAGGGCCTGGGTGTAATGATAATCCTCTTAACTGTGTTTAAGCAGACATTTTGCAAATGATTGCGCAGTCCCTTACTTTGTATATTTTATAATTATTTTTATAATGCCTTCCATTGAATATTCAGCTTTTATAGGTTGAGCACATAATTGCTTCAACCGTAAAAAACTTTTCTCCTCTTCGAGATTTTTTTTTATCTAATTTTAAGTTGATCATTCAATGAACACATTAACTTTCTAAAATGCCGGACAAATTCATTTCAAATGCACTTGAATAACATTGAAACTTCTGACACAAACTATGTAGAACTGTTCAAACATGACCCATCTTTCAAGTATATTACATACATACTCATACGAGCATAGAATCATTCATAACATACTTTGCTAATGCCTCCTACACACGAGGTAGAGTGCAAACTTGGCAGCCACCAAAACACATCAACGCGTTATATATGGTCGTACGTTGCAGCGAAATGAAAACTGATTTTTCTTGCCTTTTCTGCAATGAATATTCTTCTATGTATCTTGGATGAAAGGGGTAAATGAACCGTGGTGACCTTTTGTGGGGTAGAAATTCAGTTTTTGTGTCGCATGGTTTCAGATAAAAACACATTGTGGTTCCATTTCATTAGCGTCTTACGAAGAGATTTTTTAAGCACACATTGCGCATGCATGCATTATTCTTTAGTCCTAAGAGTCTCTGATACATTGCGCACGCATGTATTCTTTGTACGATTAAGAGGAACTTTTTTTAGGGTAAAAATAAACTTATGACAGAGATATTTATGAAATTGTGTCATTTGATTTACGAGGAACTTTATTACACCATTTATACGCCAAAAAAATGAGAACATAGTTATTGACCATTGATTTCTACAGTATAAGAAACCCAATAAAACTGCTCATAAAGCTTTTAAAATCTGTAGATGCATTGAAAAAAAGCAAGGTTTCACAATTATCCGGATGGTAACTCCCATTCACAATTGTAAAGAAACCAGCTATTCTCTCCCAAGACCCACTAATAGTGATGTACACGGGCGTTTAAATAATTTACCTTTTGTTCAAAACCTCTGCAGTGTGGTCGTTGCTACTAGGGCTGCTACACAGTCATGGTTTTGACCGATTGTGATGAGGATTTAATTTAATATGCAATGTACAGTCGCCAGCACATCAGACCTGTACTGTGGTTATACTTTTACATGGGAAATCAAATAACTTCTCCCACTCTGGGCGGAGCGGGAGGGTGTGTCAGACTCTTACTGACTAAAACCCACCCGTATTCCTTCCTGTTGCCTGCGTTGCCAGGGGCCTCGGTGACCCTTTAGTACCTTCACGCGACACTGTGGTTATACTGAACTGTCAAATTTCTCCAAATGATTTTAAACCTTATAATGTTGATTGTTACGTTCAAAATCGAATGAGAGAATTTGACAGTTTGTGGTAACTTGATGTGCTGGTTATACATTAGTAATATGATGAAATATCTGTGGAAAACCTGGAAGAGATGTTAGTTTTACGTTATTTGCTGCCAATCTAGAGGCTAATAAGAATTTGTGTAATCTGAATGTTGGTGTTCTACAGGTATACCTCTGCCCAACTCTTTGGGGAAGCAAGGCGTGAGGTTATGTTTGTATGTTTTGTTGTAATCTGAATTGTTTTGTGCAACATGTAAGTGTCCGTACTGGTAGCACCCGCGTTTGAATAATGAGTCATGGCTCCTCAATCCATACGGACACACATATAAGTACCTGTTTAACTGTCTTAAGACGTTCTAAATTTTGGTTACAGGTTATGCTAGTTACAGACCTTAAAACACTTCGATAATGACATTACAATACGAAATTTAGCTAATGCGGCCACAATTCTCCGACATTCCAGCTTGGCCAACCCTGGCTGCAGGTGGAGACAATTTGTGCAACTCAATTACGAAGTCACCGCACGAATATTATACATGTGACTTTAATTCCATATACAATGACTCATTCATTAGTCCCCAGTGAATTCATTATGAATTGAGCCATTTGTCATTGAAATCGTTTTGCAGTCTTTCAATTGATTCATGTGAGAATTGCTGGAAAATTACCTGTTTCCGCAAGGGTTAGCTAGTCCTGTTGGATGGTGGAAAGGACGTATCGATTTTTTTTTTTGTAGAAACTAGGCAATATAAAAGATTGTAACAAATTAAAGGTCTGGATTCTATAAAATAAAAATAATTATAAAACCATTAGTAGGTTTTTTGAACAATAAGAAATTACAAAAAATCAAACTACCAGCAAGAATAAGTAGGTGTCTTACAAACATAAAAATTAACTTAGGTAACTTAAATACTATCGACTTAAGAACTACAGTTGTTGACTACTTCTGTATATCCTTACGACTTTACAAAGTGGAGTACGAATCGAAATCGCGTACCTATAATATTCCCAATAGCGCTGCCGTCGTGAAAGCTTTTTGATTAGCTTGTGAACGGTTCTTACATTACAGCCCTACAGCCTTACAGGCATGCAGATGATTTGAACAGTCAAAGTCAAATCATTTATTTCAAATAGGCACATAAAAGGCACTTTTGCACGTCCAAAACCCCCGTCCAAAAGGTAGTTTCGTATGAAGGAGAATGGGCAAGAAACTCCACCGTTACTCTTTTAAAATGTTTTATAAAATTTTGTATAGGTACATTTTAAAATTATATGTGAAGACGATGCACCTAGAATAAAATTACTATACCAAAATAGGTAAAAAAAGAATGAAAAATAAAGCAATTACAGATAAATTAATTATGTGATAGGTACATGATGCTCACATATTTACAAACATTGTAAAAGTATACGTTTTCCTAAAAATAATAAATAAAGTAATAGGTCAGTGTGTGAGTTAAAGTAGTATAACACATTACTTAATTATTTTTAATATGCGAATATTAAGAAAACGACACAATTTATTTTTCCTGTAAAGTCAGATACTTCGGGTTACCATTTTATTCGGTGGGAGCGTCGATATATAAGACGAATGAGAGAATAATTTAGTCAAGCGTAAACTATTTCTTTGTTATATTATGAAAAGTAAATTGGGAACTTTCTTATGGGCATTTCGATGAATCCAATCATGTAAGTTGTTATTAACACGTATCCCAGGACTCTTTGATTCATCATTATATGTACAAAGATGTTTTAATACACTAGTTTACAAAAAAACAGTTTTTTTTCCAGAAGGCTAATTCTCCTAATTACAGCGCTACAAGGATCCTATGCACTTGAATTACATTCACAGGGGGGACGCTGCCCGGAGGACACGGTGGAGCATACAGTGGAGGTCTGCCCGGCTTGGGCAGAGCACCGCCGTGTCCTCGTGGAGGCGATCGGGGGCGGAGACCTTTCGCATCCGGCCCTGGTCCAGGCCATGGTACAGAGCGAGAGCATGGGCATAGGCAGCCGTAACCACCTTCTGCGAACCAGTAATGCCGATGCCTGCCGGGGTCGTGGGAAAGTCCGGAAGGGATATCGAGGCCCCTGGCAACACAGGCAACGGAAGGAACACGGGTGGGTTTTAGTCAGTAAGAGTCTGACACACCTTCCCGCTCCGCCCAGAGCGGGAGAAGTTATTTGATAATTTCCCACCATAAAAAAAACTACAGTACAAAAGTGAACGGTGTAGCGCGTAGCTACATTGTGTAGCATGTAGCACGTAATGTAGTGCGTAGCACAAGCTCGTAGTAAATAAGTGCTTATTGTAGACGATAACTGCGTTCTTAAACGTATTGTGCATTCATAAGAGAAGCATGCTCCTACATGCTTCTCTGAAGTGTAAGTTGAAGGTGATAGCAACAAAAAATAAATTACATTAATGAATGAATTAATTAATAAGAAGTTGTGTAATTATTTAGAAATCTAGTCACAGTCGCAACAATATTGGGGCAATATAACGTGCTGTATTCTACAATAAATGTAATTTATTTTATAATCCTCTTACTCTTTACAGATCTTAGACCTATTTCAATAATGTTAAGTATGTGTTTTGTAATGCATGAAAAAACAAAAATCACAAAAACAATCATCAAATCACTATTATTTTAGTTTGAAATTAAAATAATCCCAAAAGTAATTTTACTACTACGCTACCAATTTGATCACAAATACGACAAAAAATATTGAACACTTCAATCTTTTTGTCATACTTGTGATCAAATATAGCTAATAAGCTTTGAAATGAATATTTTTCCGTTGTGATACAAGTTAAGCGGCAATGGCGGCTTGCCACACAGTTTTCATTGCGCTTGGTTATAGTGCTTCAATATTTAATAAACCACCATGAGCGGTTAATGTGGTGATTGCATAGCGCGCTAGTTCTCATGGTAATATTAAAGTGATACGCGGATATACAAATAGATTTTGTGAGAATTGCTATTTAGTACTTAATTTTGTGAGAATTGCTATTTAGTGCTTAGGTATACAAATCTGGATATTACGGATTTTCACTGTAACTGCATTTTTTCATAAAAACAAAAGGTTCCAGTTTAGAGGAAGAAGGAGATAGTTTTTTTTTGGGCCCACTATATTACAATACAGTGGGCCCAAAAATGTGCCCAGACAAGTGCGTGTCAGACCACGCTCAATGTAGGGTTCCGTAGCTGGGATGAATTTATCCCAAAAACAAACCTAACAGATAGGAAACGCCGGCCTCATCTAGTTTAAAAAAATATGTTTTGAAGTGTAAAAGTGTTTGTAAAAACCTACTTACAGAAATAAAATCATTTATCATTTATCATTTAACAGTAGTTGAAAAACAAGTTCCTCCATACATCGATATACGCCACGGTCAATTCTCTAACTGCAAATGAAAGTATGTAAACACGAAAAAAAATAGATAAAACTGCAAATTAAAGATGTTTGAACACTTTCGTTTACTTGTGCTGTGAGACCTTGTCAGACAAAAAAACTTAAAGAGCAGAATAATAGCAAGATCCGTTCGCTCAATATTGGTACAAATGACGGTCGGCTAAGATATGAATTGTTCGACATTGTAAAGAGCGTTTTCGCCAACTCGAATTTCACTTAATCTGATAATCAATGACGATGCGATGACAAATGACACGGTAAATGACATGATAAACCCGAACTTAGGTTCGGGTTTACTATCAATCGGGTCTCCAAACTCACAGAACATTTGTTTTCATTCTTTTTCCTCGTATATTGTGTCGATGTCGGTTTACACCGACAAAATATTACTATTTTGGCGGTTTATTAGAGGGAATAGATTTATTCCATGGTTTATTACCCACCTACCTATTGACTTATAGAATAAGACAACAGTTAACTATTATAGTGTACTCGTGTTGGTGATATTTATCGGCTAATAATTTTCCAGGCAACTAACAACTTACAGGGCGACTGAATAGTTGCCTATTAAACCAGCGAAGTGCGTGTCGAATCACGCACAATAACGGTTTATAAATATTGGGATAAATTTAGCCTAAAAACAAACTTAACATTGTATTTGAAAAGCACGTTCTGTTATACATCGTTATACGTCACACTCAATAGGGTCTTACACCCATTTTTGAAAAGTGTCTTAATTAAATTCTATAGTGCCAATATGCCCCAAAAAAAAAATCACAACATTTTTATTCAATCGATAAGTGCCATAAAATGCATTTAAAATTTTACATTTTCAAATTTCGCGCGTAGTCTGACGAAAACGCTGGACGCAGTGGACGCCATGTTGCTTTGTGGTCATGACGTCACTGGGCTATGAAAACAAATGCGCTGATCTTTTGTATGATAATTGACACGTTTTTGTTAACTTAGCCGTATGACGTAATAACATGGCGGCTACTATTTCGTGGCGTTTTTTAACAGATTACAAAAACTGAAAACGTTGAATTGAATTTTTAAATTTATTTTTTTATTTTATGAACTAAAACTAACATTTTCCGACTCCTTTTTGCCCTAACTATCTCAATAATATATTTTTAGGTTTTTTCTCGTTTATAGTAAAATAACCTATTCTCCGACCACAAATTTAAGTTGGTCGACTCTTACTCGTTAACTTGTAAAGCCTACTTAGCTGCGATATTTTTTCTTTTAATTTCATTATAATTATGTACATGATTTTTTCACATCTCCATAACCATTCAGCTTGCAGAGGGGGGAGACACTTGACTCTAACAAAAATTAGCACTTTAAAGCTTAATATTATGCAAACAGGTCCCTGAATCGAACAATGGTGTCCACAGACCCACAATATTTTTCAACGACACCATGGGATAGACCAGAAAAAAAAATATCATCCCCACTTTACGTGCAAGGGAGGTACCCTAAAAAACTTATTTTTCAAGATTTTATTTTACCACTTAGTCAGCGTGATTAATACGAGTATGTATATCTAAATTATAGCTTTCTAGTACTAAGCGTCTCTGAGTTACAGCGGGGACAGATAGACAGACAGACGGACATGGCGAAACAATTCCTTGTTTACTACGGAATCCTCGCCTAAAGTAGGTTTGTACAAACACTTTTACACGTAAACCATATTTAAAATAATATATGAGGTCGGCGTTTCCTATCTGATTACTCTGAGAAGAGAGGACGAAACATCAAAAGTCACTTATTCAAACTAGGCTGAGAATCAGCACTTTTCGAACGTCAAAATTATATAAGACAATCTCGCAAAATGCCCGCCCTTCACCTCTTCCTAGTGTTTTAGCTGGGAAGAAGAAGTGGTGCAACAACCTCCCAAGCAGCAAAGCTGTCTGTTCAGTTAGAAAAAACTGGAATTCTATACATTAGTATGCAAAATAATTTACACAACGTGCAACACAAAACATTAAATTAAATATTAGCTAACAATTAATTACAAATAAAAATAACAAAACCATGGTCAGCAAGACGACCAGTCACCATAAGCAGCACCCGTTCACGAGCATAACGCAAAGATCAGCCATTACCATAATTGAGGGAAGGAGGCAACCCGACCCCCGACGCTACCGCAAGCATCTAAGAGCATGACGAACTTGCTGCCGGTTGCAAACTCAGACGTCACAGTCTCTCTTAAAGTCTAAACATAATTTTGGTCCGAGTTAGCATTTATTTCAAGAGGATCTTGTGATGATTGTTCAGTAAGATTCCACCGCAATATACGAAAACGCTGTCCAAGACTGCTGCAGAATATGTGTAGTAACTTGTGAACGCATGGATTTTTCGCTTGTTTCAGTCAAACCAGCGGGATACAGTGTAAATGTCTCTTAAAACTCTTCTCTCTTAAGTCTCTTAAATGTCGCGAGATACACCATTGGTGCATAAGAACTTAGGTATCCGGAGTCTGGCGTTCAATGAGAAGGTGCTTATTGAAATTACAAGAAAGTAAGTAAGTATTCAAACACCTTATTCAGTTAGGGTATTGGAAAACAGGAATATTTGCATTAAATGTGGATCTGTATACCAAAAGCATACTGTGCTGGTTGACTCTGCGGGAAAGAACATTATTTTGCCGTGTATAGCATCACACCAAATAGAAAAATAACAATATTGGTTAGAATACACTTATTTTGCAACACAAATTTTTTTCATTTACAAAAGTAGAATATCAATTTCTAACTGTTAAAAATTGATAGAACAGAATACTCGTTATTATGTACACCATAAAAATTGATGCTCTTGCTGGACACTGTTACAACCATTTGGTGGACAGACGTAGGAACTGAGGGCTGCTGTGCACATGTAACTAATGTCTTTCGTGTGGTATTTACCTTGGGCACGGTATTAAGACGTAAGATGGAGCAACCTGCATCTTTTTAGGGCTCCGTACCCGAAAGGTGCCAAGCGGAACCCTATTATTAAGTCTCCGCTGTCCATCCGTCTGTATGTAAGTATTAAATGGGAAAAAAAAAACTAAGTGCATAAGATTTTCTTTAACAAATGTCAAAAGTAGTATTTGTGAGATAGTATTGAATCAAGAGAAATTAGAATTCGTCGATAAAACTTTTCCTGGGGATTACGCTCGACTCAAGGCTTCAATCGGGGCCTCATTTAACTTCCCTTGCAGGACGGCTAAGTTCAGCAGCATATGCTGTGAGAAAATCCGTCAATTTAGTGATGTAGATACCGCACGGCTAGTATATTTTAGTTACTTTCATAGTATTATGTCGTACGGTATTTTACTATGGGGACGGGCTGCAGACATCGAGTCTATTTTTATTCTGCAGAAAAGAGCCATCAGAGCCATATATGGCCTCCGCAGGTGCGACTCTCTAAGAGAACTGTTTAAAGAAATTAACATCATGACGTTACCTTGTCAATATATCTATGAAAACATCATGTACGTAAGGAAAAATCTACATCTTTTTAGTAAAAGTATGAAAGACACAATTATATCACTAGAAATAGGGACCAATTAGTTTAACCAGGTTTCAGGCTGGCTAAAGTAGACTCATCTTTCATGGGTTACTGTTTAAAATGTTATAATAAAATACCTCCCCACATCTTCAACTGAATGAAACAAAATTCAAATCTTGTATAAAACGCACACTATGCAGCCAAGCATATTATAAGTTGGGGGATTACGTCGTTGATAAAAATGCTTGGCTCAATGCTGGTCCTGCTCCACAAGAGCGCAAAAACTAATTGAGTAGCATTTGAAAATAGTGTTAGAGCTGCTGAAGATTTCAAAAACTATCTTTGCATTGTATAAATTCAATCACTTAGCATTGTATAGTTGCACAGCACATTGTTATGTAAGTACTATGTACTATAAAGCTGCTATTTACTGGATACACCTTTCATTGACTTGAATGTGCCCTGGCGGCTGGGAGTATTTATTTATTTATTTATTTATTTAATACTTTACGCACACAAATGTACAGAGGCGGACTTAATGCCATAGGCATTTTCTACCAGTCAACCTTTGGGTGATGCAGAGACAGACAGCGGTAGGTGCAATAACGAAAACTGTGAAATAAATATTTATTAAAATATAAGTATATACATACATATACCTATTAAAAACATTATATATAATAGATATACCTAATTATACATAAATATAAGACCAAATAAATACACGAATATACTAAACAGTAAGACAAACAATGGGAAAACATTACCGTTGTGATGATACTGCCAGCTTCTTACGAATGTGCTCGCGAACTTTAATTTTAAAGGATAATCGGTTGGTTGCCATCCTGATTTCCTGGGGGAGCGCATTCCACAGAGAGATAGACTGAACGAAGAAGGAAGAGTGAATAAAGTCAGTGCGGTGAGTGGGACATTGAAGAAGACGATTATGTGATGAACGTAGATTTTTACTATGGTTCGCGCAAATGTACTGAAAGTGGGGGGCGAGATAACTAGGGGAAGAGGGAGAGTCAAGAAATGAAAACAAGGTGGTCAGCGCCCTTTGCTCTCTGCGCTGGCGTATGGGCAACCACTTTAGAAGCGATCGTTGCGCAGAGACATGATCATATTTACGCAGATTGAAAACGAATCGAATGCAGTTATTGAGAAGACGGTCTAGCTTGTCGAGGAGGTCTGCATTCAGGTCATAGTAGCACACATCACCATAATCGATGATAGGGAAAATTAAGGACTGCACAAGCATTGTCTTGGTACTTGATGGTAATAAATTTTTCAGTCGATATAAAGCCCGCAGAGTTCCAGTAACCTTCTGGCTCACCCTAGCGACTGGAGTATGTCGTGCTCACTCTAATGTCTCGCTGATGGTGGCGCGTGTGGTGGATTATTTAGCTCCCTTCAAAATGGTTGAGCTGAACGGTGCTAATCCATGCGTCATGTTCGTGAACGGGCGCCGTCAGTACAGACTGGTCATATTTTAGCTGCCACGGCTTATTTTAATTTTTGAATTGCTTTTTTTTTGTTTATCTTTTTATTACGGACGCTTTTACGTTTTGCATCTTTCTCACATGTATAATTTCAAAATGAATGATGTAAACAATATTTTGTAACCATAATACGTTGATTTAAAAGAGTGTCCGTGGAGTTTCTTGCCCGTTCTTCTGCATAGGTACCTACTAAGCTTTGGAATGGGCAACTAGCTTCATCTTTCTTAGTGAACGACCGACCCCTTGATAAATCAAAAGTGCCTGTAATTGGTTTATTTGAAATAAATGCTTTGAGTTTGAGTCTGAGTTTAAGTTATGCGGGCTGGATCTCATGAACCGTAATAGGTAGACCGTTAAAATTTTCACAGATTGTGTATTTCTATTGCCGCTATAACAAATAATAATAAACATTAAATAAAGTTAAAAATGAAAGGGTTCTCCAAATAATAAACTTTTGATTTTGATGATGATGTGTGTGTCTTTGTTTGGAACTTATCGAGTAGAGAACAAATATATTTTTAATTATCATCAAAAATGAAGAAATATGGGCCATAAAAGTTGTCAGTTTTAGACCATTTTTGTACGAGCTTTATCGCAACAACTAAACAAGGAAGGAATTTGAAATTCTGTATCATGTACCGTATGCTGTATTTAATGAACAAATATTAAGCCAATTCATAACGTATTTATTTTAATATGGGCGTTTTTCTGCAACTGCAAAAATAACTTTGTTATTCACAGTATCATTATGAAATACAAATGTATCCTTGCGATTTTTTAAATTTAAGATAAAAATATTCTGCGTTTAAATCTTGTACGATATGGTACGGAACCCTTCACGTACAAATCTGACTTGCACTTGGCCGGTTTTTTAGAAGAAATACTACTTCTAGGTCATCTGATTTTGAAAATGATTTACTTACAGTAACATAAATCATCAGTTTTTAAACATCAGTTTTCGCTATTGCACCTACCACTGTTTGTCTCTGCATCACCCAAAGGTTGTCTGGTAGAAAATGCCTACGGCATTAAGTCCGCCTCTGTACATTTGTGTGCTTAAAGTATTAAATAAATAAATAAATAAATAAATGTTTTGTTATGTATGTGTGTTTTTTATTTATTTGATGAACACCCTAGATGCCGACTATTTATTACTTAAGAGTTCAACTGTAACTAACGACACAATAGATTGTTTTATTGAGCAATGCACTATTTTACTAACTTATACCAATGGGACTAACAAAACAATAGCTCTAAGTCAATTTTTAGTTTATGATCGTATTTTTCAGTATTCCCGTTAGACGAAGTATCACTATGTTACGATTTTATTACTACAAATGCAATTTAGAGATCATAAAGAACAAATCAACAGGCGTTTCATTTATATACGCCACAATTTTTGATGGGCGTAATCTCCGAAGGAAAAAACAGTCTCCTCCAGTTGTTTTCCTTTGTTTATTTTATTCAGCTTTCTTACAAATCCATTACAATAGGTAATAATAATACTAAACTAATTTGTAACATCAACTCTTTTACATCACAGTCGGCGGCATAGCTACCATAGTGATACCTTTTCAAGAACTCACAAAAATTTAATAATTTGATATTATCCTACAGTTCCAAAAGGGTTACCGAGGCCCCTGGCAACACAGGCAACAGAAGGAACACGGGTGGGTTTTAGTCAGTAAGAGTCTGACACACCCTCCCGCTCCGCTTAGAGCGGGAGATGTTATACGATAAAATCCCACCAAAAAAAAAAAATCCTACTGTATTCAATTATATATTTATATATTTCAGTACGTTACACTTATTTATTACCGAGTGTATTGTTATAAACATGTTCGAATATTATATAGAGTTCACTCGGCAACTATCAAACTCGACGGTTAACATCCTGAATAAACATATGAAATAATACCTATATAGTAATATATAAATGTTATTTTATTAATGTACTGGATATATACTGATAAAATACTGGACAAGAATGGTGCAATAGTTCACTAGTGCACATCTTCAAGAATAAAGGTGATGTTCAGGACTGCAACAACTATAGAGGGATAAAGCTCATGTCACATAGTATGAACCTATGGGAGAAAATAATAGAGAAAAACTGCGAGAGGAGTGTGAGATTACTCCGAACCAGTTTGGGTTTTTGCCAGGTCGAGGAACAGTGGACGCCACTTTTGCACTCCGCCAATTGTGCGAGAAGTACAGACGTGCACACAAGAACTTTCACATGGTGTTCATTGATCCGGAGAAGGCGTATGATAGGGTACCTCGGGATGTGTTGTGGTGGGCTTTGAAAGAAAAAAGTTTGCCCGGGAAGTATGTGGAGTTAATTCGTGCTATGTACAGCCAATCTTGTACCTATGTCCGGTCAGCTGCTGGCAATACCGACGGGTTCAGTGTGGCTGTAGGCTTACACAAAGGCTCGGCGTTAAGTCCTTACCTCTTCCTGTTGATTATGGACGCCCTGACGTCGGACATACAGGAAGAGGCACCCTGGTGCATGCTGTTCGCCGATGACATTGTTCTTGTCGGTGAAGGTGGACCTGAGACCCAGAGCAGATTGGAGAAATGGTAACAGAAGCTGGAGAATGTTGGCTTGAAAATCAGCAGAACCAAAACTGAATATATGTTCTGCGATTTTGGCGGTCTCTCCAGTTCCGTAGCCATAGCGCTTGATGGCGTGCTTCTACCAGTCTGTTCTGACTTTCGGTATCTCGGTTCACTCGTGCAAAGCGATGGCGAAGTAGATCGGACGGTTAAGCATGGAGTTAACACTGGATGCATGAAATGGCAGCAGGTCACGGGAACAATCTGCGACTCCCCCATTTCCTTTAAACTTAAGGGGAAGATATATAAAACAATGGTAAGACCTGCTGTCTTTGATGGATCAGAATGTTGGGCCACAAAAGGGATGAATGACAGGCAATTGCATGCAACTGAGATGAGAATGCTAAGAGCGATGTATGGTGTGACACGAATGGATAGAATAAGAAATGAGTACATAAGAGGAAGTCTGGAAGTGGCACCAGTGACTGAAAAGTTGTGCGAAAATCGGTTGTTATGGTATGCGGAGGAATGAGGAAAATGTCGTCAGGAAAGTCTTGAGTATGAATGTCGATGGCTATAACAGTAGAGGAAGACCAAAGAAACGATGGATGGACTGTGTGAAAGATGAAATGGTTAGAAAGGGGGGTGACTACCGAGATAACAACTAATAGAGAAATAAGGAAGAAAGCGACATGTTGCGCCGACCCCAAATAAATTGGGATAAGGGCAGGAGAATGATGATGATGATGAATCTGGATAAGTTATCATAACATTACATCCTGTTAGGTTCAAAAGTAATATATTTTATCCGATTGAAACTGTGTTTTTTAGCCGACTTCCAAAGCGGAGGAGATTATCAATTCGGATGTTTATATATTTTTTTAATGTATGTTCAGCTATTTCTCCGTCGATTGTAGACCGATTTTCAAAATTCTTCTTTTGTTTGATAGGGTATGTTTCTGAGGTAGTCCCATTGTCACCAAGTCCTATTCTGATGAGGGGATCCCGTGGAAATCGAGGGAAATCCTCAAATTTTAAAGGCACACCTATAGCGATTTGGGTATTTTTTATAATAACTTGTGCATTTGCTCTCGGAAAGCACCATTTGGTGAAGTGGTGTGACAAAGATGGCCACCGGAACTACGTAATAATAAGTATTTAACGGGTTGCGATTCGATTAGGTACTTTAATATCGTTGCCAAGCTACTTATGCTCGTCACAATGCATATGGTGAGTGGCAATTCTCTTGGTTCTTACCAGGAGAACTCAACAATGATGTGCCTGCATCGGGAAAAGCAATATTTTGTAAAAGTTGATGAGCCATTGACATTAGGCTATTGTGACATAGATAAATTACAAACTGACCCAAACAAAGTGAAAATAAAAAAAACTATTTACAAAAAAAAAACAACCGACTTCCAAAAAAAACACAACAAAGTGAAAAATAACTTTAATTTCGGATTTTTTTTTTTTATTATTTATTAATAAATTAAACTTCCGGAATTAAAGTTACTTTTCACTTTGTAGCGTTTGTTTGGAAGTCGGTTGTTTTTTTTGTCAAAAGTGTTTCTGTACTTATAATAAAATCGTAGCAGAGTCAAAACTGTACATAAAATATTAAAAAAAAACTACTATGAGGAGATCGCTTCTTAAGTCGAAAATATAGTTTTTAGAATCTTTGTCTATTTGTCTAAATGTATGTTACAGCATCACGCAAATTCTTCTGGATAGATTGTGTTCAAATTTTGCATATATATATTTCCTATAAGTGTGGTCAGCTGATAGGGTATACATTATTACGCTATTTTCTACGGGGGATGAGCAATATGGCTTTATGTTTCTATTCCCCTATGGTTTACGGCAAATTGTAAAAAGATGAGTCAAACGGTTAGAACATTGCAGATAGTTACAGATTTAACCTTTTAAATGATTATCATGCTATATCTTTACGGGGCTAAGCAGCCAATCATCATGATATATACAGGGTGGTTTTTAAGATAAGGAAGTAAGGATACCTTAATCGTTGTAGCTACACTAAATCAATCTTAGGAGACTTTCCTTTTTAAGACATTTTGATCTGCTCATAAAGATTTTGAAAAAAAAATAGTGAGCAAGAAAACGGGCAATTTTCACAAAATATTTTTTCGATGCCAATAGATCCTGATTCTTATAAGGATCAATAAAACTCTATTAGACCAACTGAGATTTGATAGACCTGGTACACACACGAAAATGCATTTTCGCGAACGGACTTTTGAGCGAATAGACTCGCGAGAAGGAACACTTGCGCGAATGGACTATTGCGCGAATGGACATTTGCGCGGAAGACACTTGCAAGAAAGACACTTGCCCAAAAAACACTTCGCATTTTGGTCATTTTCGGCCAGTCTACATAAATGTTAGGTGACTGTTAATGAGACCCGGCGACTTTTATTTTAGTGATAGATGTTCTTGAAGAAAAATCTGTAAGAATACATCAGTCAGTGTATCAATGTTGTGACATTAGGTAGTATAAGCAGGAATGCAGGTGTTCATTAATTCACTAAAAATGAAAAACTTCGCAAGCAATGGGAAATTGCTACTAAAGCCTGCGGAGTTGATCTCAGGACTTTCAGAGAAATTTCCGATGGAAATGACAATAACACTTTGCCTTACCCGGGAATCGAACCCTCATGCTCAACAGTAGTGCTTGCGACCACTAGACCAACGAGTCAGTTATTTTTAAAATTGTGGCTGTTAAAGACTTCCAAGCAAACGAAGTCGCTAGTTTCACCTGGAATGACATCAATAATCACTGCGCTTTGCTTTACAATAGTTACATTTGGAAAAATAATGTTAGACCCACGTGTTTTGATTTTCTTCTGTTTATTTTATTGACCGAGCGAGCGAAGCTTAGTCTCTTCTTTGTCAGTTCGTTCCTACAACCGATCTGGATGAAACTTGGTATACAGGTTTTACAACTTTATTTAAAAAAAATATCGTCGGTCATTTTTTTATTGGATACACCTCCTCCAAAAAGGTACAAACAATGATCTACTGGATATCTCCTTCTTATGAGATCCGATTACTATTGTTTTTTTTTTTATTTGAAAGGCAGTAACTTTATATTGGTTTCATAGAAATTTGGTGAAGATCTGATGAGGATCTTCGGCGTGATGAGCAGAATAGCTGCTCAAAATGTAGTAAATTGCTCACTTTTAGATTTCCACTAGTGTAATCGGCCTTTTAACTACTAGGTAGGGATTGATGGAGCACCTGGAACCACCTTCTCATCATAAAACTATTTATAATAAGATCAATAGATGGCGCTACTGTACATCGCTAGATCGCGCTGTAGATGTCGCTCGCCAAATGATTAGGCCCCGTCAACCATTTTGTATGACTGAGTTTTGTTAGGTGTAAAGTAGCTTCAAAAGTAAATTCTCGTGATTAACAGATAGTTGTTCGTTAGTTGTGGGTTAGTTTATTTCTATTTAATTATCGTCTTGCCACTTGCCATATTTTTTTAGGCTAAGTGCGGTAGCTTCAATCAGTTGTCTGACTGCTTTGACTACCCAGAGCTACAATGTTTTGGCATCGCTACGACTGTTGTCGTGTATTTCGATGTTGACCTATGCTTACAATCTGGCGATAGGTATTATAGAATACGCCTGCGGCAAATGCAGAGATTGGCTCCGAAAGAAGTGCAGCTTTGTTCGGACAATCTATTGTCTCCTAGCCAAATCAATTAACTTTAATGGAATATTTATTGTTGCCAAAAAAAATTGTAGCCTGTAGCCTGTTCACAGAACTATTAGTTAGATATAACGGAAATATGGTTTTTGATGAGTGGATAGGTTGCAAGATTTATTTTGTAAAATCAGCACTTCGGTAATGAAGCTTACGTAACAACTGAAATTTTGATAATTTATTTAAGAAAAGGTTATGGGGCATGAGTGATGGAGTCTGACATAAAAATGAGTAATTTCGGATTTACGGTAATGAGTGATGAGTATTTTAGTGATATTTATTTTAGAAGTATGTATTTATGTATACATGTAAGTATATTCTCTTAGCGTATGTTTATATTCAAATTAGTGAATAGTTTAATTTTATGTTTTTTTTTTCCTCTTCTACTCTTACACACGTGTCTACATCTCTTTGTCTACTTTTCTATCGCAGGTATGCAGGAAAATATTTTTTTTAGAAATAAGCATCACCTTTGTACGTATTTTTGTTCCTTTCTTCCTGTCTGTTCATATGTGTGTAAACTGTTAAACAAGTAAATAAATAAAGAAATAAATAAAATATACGTTGAAATCTTATTTATTGTTTCCCGATCTCTCTTAAGAATTTTTGCTTGCTCCTATTGCCCATCACTAGGCAAAGGTATTTATTAATGTTAAATTCCTTTCAACCATATGTCTGTTCTAAAAATGTCAAATATTTTTTTTTTTTTTAAATACCAAACATAGCACCTGAACTAAATAAAACTCTTGTCTATACGAAACATTGTATAAAACAATGGACTGCAGAACTATTGAATATACATTTCACCCGTTGACCTACTTTAGATAAACTTAGAACGTCCACATTGACATATAGCATTTAACCGATGGTCGCAACACTAATGGTCGATTCCTATTAACTGACAAGCATTTGTTCGTATGTCGTTACTAATTATTAAGGACATGTTGTTACAAACGACTTGGTGGAGGAGTTCGTGGCTAAGTAATAACAGCCGCGCGGTTCGATCCTTCAGGTTAAGCTACGCTTGCCGGGGTTGGTCCGTGGATGCGTGACATCTACCAAAACTACTCTGTGCCTCGGAAAGCACGATAAACTGTTGGTCCCAGCTGTCATTCGTGGAGCTTTGGCAGTCGTTAGGGGTTGTCAGAAGTCTGAAAGTCTGACAACCAATCTTACCAAGAGGTATCGTATTACCCTATTACTGGGTTGTGGAGGTCAGATAGGTAGTCGCTCCATGTAAAACACTGATATTCAGCTGCGTCCGGTTAGACTGGACTCTGACCCCAAAATAGTAGGAAACAGGCTAGGCTTTTCCTACTATTTTGGGGTCGTTTGTAACACTCATCATCTGATGAGTGTTAAATGTTAAATTAGCTCCTTCACTGCTGTTTCGACCATACTCCCGTTATTTTATTGGGGGTTAATGAGTTAGTTAGCCTCTAATTAAATAGGTAATAAGTTTAACGTAAAAAGAGACAAGCAAATTATCTCCTATAAGATGAGCAGCGTTGATCTTCCAGCCGATAATAATATAATAGACTGTGATCACTTATCTGTGTGCCCAATATGATCAGTTAAGGAATTATGTAAAAATATTGATCTAGGCTATAAAACACAGGCCCAAGTTCAGTGGTAGACAATAAACCTGATGATTCTACTGCTCATTTTTAAAGTAATAATCTGTGATTAAACACAAGAATTCAAGAATTAAACAGTAAGTCCCACAAACAATTCTTTATCATACCAATATAGAAACTGAAGATCAGAGTAGATAAATGAACGATCCAGGAAATGGTTGTGTAATAGTGCAGAACGTTGTATAGTTTAATGTTTCCTTTGAAAAATACTTGGCTTTCGATATATTTTGTATCTTTCAAAGAAATAAATAAGTGCTTGTCATAGAGTGCATTCAAAGTGTCTCAGTGTGTGACGATACTTAAGTGGAATCAACTAACAGTCTCGCTGACTGGCCAATCTATGCTATATTTTTCATACAGCTTTTGCCAACACACAATGTAAGAAGAAGGTGGACAGTATGTTAGTGCGAAGAGAATTTTGGGTTCATAATAATTAAGGGAGTCCGTGTCTACACAGTAAGACAGTGGTCAGGGGCAGGGCTGTTCTACACCGCCTCTATGTGTATTAAACCATGTGTGTACTCTGTGTTAGAACTATTAGAAGCAAAGAGACCCGACGGGGGTTGTTATAATCGTGGTATTTAAGCCATTATAAATGTGTATTGATAAGGTCCTGTTGACCGATATTTAATGTGTACTTTCTACCTTTCTACCTAAGTAAAATTAAGAAGTCCTAAGGTTAATATTTTTGCTGACCTAATTTCTAAAGCAGTCTTAGTTTTTTTTTATATTATAAGATATACATAGTTGCATGCTGATGTGATATGGAGGAGCTCGTGGCTAAGTAATAACAGCCGCGCGGTTCGATCCTTCAGGTTAAGCTACGCTTGCCGGGGTTGGTCCGTGGATGCGTGACATCTACCGCCGAAAGTCCGACAACCAGTCTTACCATAGGGTATCGTATTATTTATTACTGAGTTGTAGAGGTCAGATAGAGAGTCGCTCCATGCAAAATACTGGTATTCAGCTGCAACCGGTTAGCAGCTGGAAGCTGACTCCAACATAGTTGGGAAAAGGCTAGGCAGATTGATTAATACATAGTTGCAGTCTATGTTTTGTCATCATTAAGAAAATTTGTGAAACAAACTCTTCTTACACAATTATTGTTTTGTCAGTGTTTATTTTGACTTGTTTAAACATAAATATCACGGGCTTCCATCTGTTTTAAGTTGACTAAAAAAATATAAAATATGACGGCTTTACGCACGACATTTCCATAAAAATGTTTCAAGCCTCTTCAAAGAGTTGATGCTCAATATCATATCGATAGCCTTTATCTCATACAGTGTACTTTCCTGTAATCTCCCACAAACCCCTTTCGATAATAATCGAAGGGTGCCATAACACGTTTTAGGGATGAGATAAAAAAATTGTTCTCATCAGATAAACTGAGCTATATGTAATGACATTGGCACTTTATGGGTTTTATATGTGGTTCCTATCTATGAGTACTGTGTAAAAGAAAAGAGTATTTTTCCCCATTGGTGTTTATCAAATTATTTTTGGGGGAAAGATAAAGCCCTACGCTAAAATATGTTAAAATAATCATTAAGTTTACTTCATTTTGTACAGTAAAATGAAAGCGTGTGGTTTGGGTGGGTGGACCTCAATACCGTATCGACCCGTATCAAGTGGGTTTCTATCATACCTAAACCTCTGCCTATCCTTTCGCAGAAAACAGGCATGATAATATGTGTTCGTTATTAAATTGAGTTAAAAGAACCACTGGGTCAGGGCCAGAGCAAGGCAAAGATGGAGGACTAACTTGGCTCCAACCAAAATTACTGGCTAATATAAACAGAAGCCTGGAAAAAGGCGAAGTCTGGAGAGGAGGAGAAGAAGGGCAAAAGCCCTGCAGTGGAATAACACAGGCTAAATAGATCGATAGCATAACGTATAATACACACAACATAACGTCTGTTTTCCCCGACGGAGAAAGCAGAGGTAGTACACCCACATTTCGTTTTCGACAGATGGGTTATATCAATATGTAGACGACTATTGGTGTAGTGCTCGCCTGAGTGATTGGCTTCGTTAAAGTTTGCGGTTTGATTCCCACATGGATCATATGTGTGTATGGCTTACACATCGCTGTTTCGGGTTGGATGTTGGTTTGTAAAAATGGAATTTTTGTCTGTTAACATACCTAGCTCGTAAGTCGCAATACAGAAAAAAAGTTGTACGAAGAAAATATGTTTACAAAAAATTATAAATGAAATACTGCCAGAAAAATATCTGGAACTATCTATCTATACATAACGTAAATTGTACTAACGAAAAAAATAAGTATTTCACAGCTTAATAATTAATGTACCACTTGTTCTGTCGTAATTTAATATCATGAACATCAGCCCGTAAACGACCACTCCTGAACATAAACATTCCACTAAATCACTACAATAAATAGTAATACTGTTTACCATACACTTTGCATAAACCTAACGTGCTGGAGCCCAACATTTATAACAAGTATCTCACAATTTCTCATGTCTTCTTTCACGAACAGCGTAAAACATTGCGACAGAAAAATCCCACACTTGTTTCGCAATTTCTGTCTTCAAAACCTATCCTTTACGTCTTCAAACTCACGTCATTTACGACTATAAATACATTTACATATAATTTAAATACATGAATGCTGAATCAATTACGCCGACAGTACTGTATAACACAAATCTATACGATCGTCAATGTTAATATTGTTAACAGCCCTCTCGCTGCTCAAATTCTCAATTTATTTCAATAAAAAAACTTAACGAGTGTCTTATTATACTCAAAAGTTCCGTTCTCATAACCTGTCGTTTTCTGGTTTCTAATCTTCATTAAAACGAAGGATTGCTGCTTAATCCCTTGTGTAATATATCTACTTTTGTTTGACAATCTCGGAGACCGGCTGTCGACGAAAATTAATATAAGGCTCTCTTTATTAGTTCTCGTAACAACCTCACTTGCAGGGTTAATGAACCGACGAGGGAAATATTTTAATCCCAACGAAGCCTCATCAAAAACTTTTTGATGACAAAATCTAAGGCTTCTAAGTTGGAGATTTTGTTCTAGTTGGATTTAATCAGGATTTACTTTGGATCCGATCGGGATTATCACTTGATCGGGCCTGGAAAACTTACGTGCTTTAATTAATAGTGTCCGGGTTTGTGTTGTTTAAGTATTCTTTGTTTTGTTCATGACTAGTATAAGAAAATAATGCGTATTAAATTGTCGGCATTATCCTGAAAATTCACATCATTTCGTGTCTTACAGTTACGTTGTTTTATACACAAATAATCTCACTTGTACCAAAACCTCGAACAGGAACAACTATCTCTAGGCCATTTTGTTGCTTTTGTTAGAAAAACGATCCGGCACGATCAGCTAATGAATTAATAACCATTTAGTTCATTGAGACCTCCAAAAACACGCCAGTTTATTCAGTATTCTGAATTCTGGTTTAGTCCATGTTCAACCACCACAATTATTACCCCTGACCATGTTGAACCCCAAAATGTTATACAAATTAACAGAGTAGCTTAGTAGTTATATTTAAAAAGTATGTGTGTTTTTTCAACCCAAAAAGTTTTTAATCTAGAATATTCTTTAAAAGAAACTTATCTCAGCTTTTCTTCGCCCGCCATATTACCCATAATGACAATAATGAGAAAGCAATCCGGTATCGAGTCGATCGCACGATAACATGATAAAATTCAGCGCTGAATACGCTGATACGCTGAAACAGCTGCGTTTGATTATGTTTGTTTCTGGATTGAGTTTTTGCTGAATATTCGATGTATCATTTTGCTGAAAAACGAAAAAGATGATGTTTTAATGGGTAGGACGGGTATCGGTTTTCTGATTAGGGATGTGTTGATGTATTATTTTCATTACAGGTTAAGAGAAGTAGCGTTTCCTATTATTATTGATATGTATGAACACAATATTTCCACTGGTCAACTAGACCAGTATTTATATTATATTATGTCCACTGGTCTACCTCTAAATCTAATCTAATCAAACGCATTAGATTAGATTTAGGGGTTTGATTGAATTTGAAAATTAATAAATATAAAATGTGGCATAAAATAGATAACCCACGGCAAGCTAACGGCTTGTTTGGTGTAAAATATTGATATTTATTAATAGGTACTTAACCGTTGTAAGCTTAAAAACAACTTAAGCTAAGTAACGTTAATTGAGGTGGAACTAATATACCTACATAAATAATAAGTAAGATGGGCAGCAACTGTATCGATTGATAGTCAAATTCGATGATCAACTAATACTAGAAGCTTACGTCATCAAGTCTGACGTCATACGATAAAACGAAACGTAACAATACTACAGCAAAGAAATAAACAAAAGAACTTAGAAACAATGTCTGTTATTAAAGTTTGCGGATATTTATCTTATCACAGATACTTTGGGGAGTTTGGGTCTCTTTTAGTTGTCGTATATCTTTGTTCTGGCTGGCTGCTTTTTGTTGTTTATTTGGCATAAATCCTGTGTACTTTAGGAGCTGATTGTCCTTGTATAGCGTTACGTGAACTTCAATTAATTGACGTTTCTATTATTGAAATATCTTCTTAAGCCGTGGCATATCTAAATGTCAAAGTCGAAGTCAAATTATTTATTTCAAATAGGCACATGAAGGGCACTTTTGAATGTCAAAATTTACAAAAAAATAGAACTGATTCTAGTCTCCTCTTCCAAAGGGAAGTTTCGTATGGAGAAGAATGGGCAAGAAACTCCACCGTTACTCTTTGAAAAATGTTTTACAATAATTTGTATAGGTACATTGATTATATAATTATATGTATATGAAAACGATGCATCTAGAATACAAATACTATACCAAAATAAGTAAAAAGAAGTAAACATGAAGGAATGAAAAATACATTCTGTGATAGATACATGGTGTTCAGATATTTACAAACTTTGTAAAAGTACTTAACCGTTTTCCTTAATTAAAGTAATAGGTCAGTGTGTGAGTTAAGGTAATCACAGAATGTAAAATCAATGTCATAAAAATAATAAATTATACAAATACAATGCAATCAGTTTGATTTTGTCGTCTAAACTCCAAATTGTCCTATGGACTAGCATGTTTGCAAGCATTCTTATCTCGGATATAATCCTCTAATTTGTAATTATGGTTGTTTACAAAGTGTACGTTTAATAAGAAATTAAAATTTTCTTTTATTTAATTGTAATATATCACAAGGTATTTTGTTGTAACATTTAACGCAGTACCAAGATGTATGTACTTTCGATAATCTGAAAAATGACTGATCTATTTTATTTTTATTTCTAGTATTCAAATTATGCCTATCAGTTATTTTATTTAAAAGATATAGATTTTTCTTACATACATAATATTTTCATAAATGAATTGGCAGGCTACCGTCATCTCTGGACCGGACTCTCCGTCCGCTTATCGGCCCATCGTGCTGCTCGACGAGGTGCTCTTTGAAAGAGTCATTGCAGACCGCCTCGTCGGCCAGCTGGTGCGGGTGGGGCCGGATTTGGCGGAGAGCCAGTTTGGTTTCCGCAGAGGGCGCTCTACGGTGGACGCCATCATGCGTGTGCGAGCCCTGATGACGGGGAATGCTGTTGCCCGGGGTGAGATTGTCTTGGCGGTGTCTCTAGACATCGCCAATGACTTTAATACCCTGCCCTGGAGTTGGATCAGGGAGGCACTCCGGTACCACCGGATGCCGCCCTACCTCTGTCGTGTGGTCGAGGCCTATCTGACGGACAGGGCCGTCATCTACCCCGGTCACCAGGGAGTTTGGAACCGGCAAGAGATGTCGTGCGGTGTCCCACAGGGATCGGTCCTGGGGCCGCATCTGTGGGACATCGGATACGACTGGGTGCTGCGCGCCGACCTCCCTAGCGGCCGCGGCGCGGCGCGGCGTAGTGTGCTACGCTGACGACAGATTGGTCCTGGTGCAGGGGAGGTCGCACCAGGCGGCGGCCGAAGTAGCGGCACGCGGGGTTGCGACAATCGTCGATAGGATCCGGCAATTGGGACTCGAGGTGGCCCTGCACAAGTCCGAAGCCATGTGTTTTCATGGTCCCCGGAACGCGCCACCGTTGAGGTCCCAAATAACGGTAGGAGGGATTTCCATCGGCGTCGAGTCGACGATGAAGTAGCTGGGACTCGTCTTCGACAGCCGGTGGAACTTCGTGGAGCATTTCCGACGTTTGGCTCCCAAACTGGAGCGGGCGGGCGCTGCTTTGAAGCGGCTCTCGCCCAATCTAGGGGGTCCAAACGCCCCTGCCGGAGGCTCTATGCGGGGGTCGTGCGGTCTATGGCCCTCTACGGGGCTCCTGTATGGGGGCGCTCTCTGGCGCTGCGGCCAGCCCGCCGATTGAGCGCGGCCCAAAGGGTCATGCCATCCGGATGGTCCGGGGATACCGCATGGTCTCCTGTGAGGCAGCGAGCCTCCTTGCCGGATTGCCGCCATGGGATCTGGAGGCAAAAGTCCTCGCGCACGTATGGGAGTGGCGCGAGGAGGCGAAACGCCGGGGCGTAAGTCCGCTGCCGCGAGAAATCGCGGCACAGCGGACAGAGCTCCGGCAACATCTCATGGCGTCATGGAAAGTACGGTTGTTGCAACCCAGTGCTGGGCACGCCACGATTGCGGCGATAAGACCCCTCTTTGAGGAGTGGCTAGAGAGGCGTCACGGCGTCCTCACCTTCCGCCTGACGCAGGTCCTCACCGGACACGGTAGCTTCGGGAGGTTCCTGTGTCGGATAAGGCGAGAGGAAACGCCCGGGTGTCACCACTGTGTGGATCGCCCGGAGGACACGGTGGAGCATACGGTGGAGGTCTGCCCGGCTTGGGCAGAGCACCGCCGTGTCCTCGTGGAGGCGATAGGCGGCAGAGATCTCTCGCGTCCGGCCCTGGTTCAGGCCATGGTACGGAGCGAAAGGCGAAGCAGTAATGCTCGCGGAGGAGGAGGCGGGATGGTTGAGGGAGAGGCAAGTTTCGCGTCCTCTCGCCCCTAGCCACCGCAGGAGACGCCCCGGGCGTCGGGAATCCCGGGCGGATTTCCGGCCACCGTAGGCGCGGGCTTGCGGACGGTGAGCAATGGGTAGCTAACCGTCCGGTAAGGACCAGGCCCGGGTCGACGGCGCATCGTATTCCTCGCGCACCTCAAAGAGATGTCGTCAGCACATAATGTAGGGGTCCACTAGGGCCGATGCCTGCCGGGATCGCGGGAAGGTACTAATGGGTCACCGACGCCGCTGCAACACAGGCAACAGGAAGGAATACGGGTGGGTTTTAGTCAGTAAGAGTCTGACACACCCTCCCGCTCCACCCAGAGCGGGAGAAGTTATTTGATGATTTCCCATCCAAAAAAAAAAAGGCTACCGTCATAACATGAATCTTTTAAATTGTTCCCTAAGAGATTCGCGGTGACGTAGATTATAAATGACTCTGACAGCTCTCTTTTGCAAAATAAAGATGGATTCAATGTCAGCAGCCCGACCCCACATTAAAATGTCATACGACATAATGCTGTGGAATTAGCTAAAATAGACTAAACATGCGGTTTCTTCATCTGTTTCAAAACAAACCAAATCAAATCAATTTAACTATTTGCTTAATACAGGTAGGTATAAACAGATGTTACAAATAAATACAAAGTACTCTGTATCATTACCTAGTAAGGTGTGCAAATATTTATATTATTGTTAATCTTACTAAATAATTATTAAAACTACATGACTAAATTATACTCAAAAATATAAATAATAAAATCAAATAAATTAAATTAAAATATTGGTCGAAATTAAAATTAATAATTTAATTTTAATTTGACACAATATGTCAAATCAAATTATTATAATAAAATAATAATAAAATCATTTAATTCGGACAACTAAAAGATACATAAAATGTTAGTAACAGTTTTGCACTTAAAATACTATTGTTAGTAACTTAAAATAAAGACGAATTGGTGAGAAGACCACCCAACAACTAGACACAACGAGTAATGTGAAAACTTTGGTATAAGTCTTAGCACAAATTGCCTTATAATGGCGGAGGAAGTATCTGCCACCACGGCCTTCAGAATGCTATTGTGACTACGTCTCATTCTACTCAGGAGTGTGGCCGTTTTTTTCCGCCTGACGCAGGTCCTCACCGGACACGGCAGCTTCGGGAGGTTCCTGTGTCGGATAAGGCGGGAGGAAACGTCCGGGTGTCACCACTGTGTGGATCGCCTGGAGGACACGGTGGAGCATACGGTGGAGGTCTGCCCGGCTTGGGCAGAGCACCGCCGTGTCCTCGTGGAGGCGATAGGCGGCAGAGATCTCTCGCGTCCGGCCCTGGTTCAGGCCATGGTACGGAGCGAAAGGCGAAGCAGTAATGCTCGCGGAGGAGGAGGCGGGACGGTTGAGGGAGAGGCAAGTTTCGCGTCCTCTCGCCCCTAGCCACCGCAGGAGACGCCCCGGGCGTCGGGAATCCCGGGCGGATTTCCGGCCACCGTAGGCGCGGGCTTGCGGACGGTGAGCAATGGGTAGCTAACCGTCCGGTAAGGACCAGGCCCGGGTCGACGGCGCATCGTATTCCTCGCGCGCCTCAAAGAGATGTCGTCAGCACATAATGTAGGGGTCCACTAGGGCCGATGCCTGCCGGGATCGCGGGAAGGTACTAATGGGTCACCGACGCCGCTGCAACACAGGCAACAGGAAGGAATACGGGTGGGTTTTAGTCAGTAAGAGTCTGACACACCCTCCCGCTCCACCCAGAGCGGGAGAAGTTATTTGATGATTTCCCATCCAAAAAAAAAAAGGCTACCGTCATAACATGAATCTTTTAAATTGTTCCCTAAGAGATTCGCGGTGACGTAGATTATAAATGACTCTGACAGCTCTCTTTTGCAAAATAAAGATGGATTCAATGTCAGCAGCCCGACCCCACATTAAAATGTCATACGACATAATGCTGTGGAATTAGCTAAAATAGACTAAACATGCGGTTTCTTCATCTGTTTCAAAACAAACCAAATCAAATCAATTTAACTATTTGCTTAATACAGGTAGGTATAAACAGATGTTACAAATAAATACAAAGTACTCTGTATCATTACCTAGTAAGGTGTGCAAATATTTATATTATTGTTAATCTTACTAAATAATTATTAAAACTACATGACTAAATTATACTCAAAAATATAAATAATAAAATCAAATAAATTAAATTAAAATATTGGTCGAAATTAAAATTAATAATTTAATTTTAATTTGACACAATATGTCAAATCAAATTATTATAATAAAATAATAATAAAATCATTTAATTCGGACAACTAAAAGATACATAAAATGTTAGTAACAGTTTTGCACTTAAAATACTATTGTTAGTAACTTAAAATAAAGACGAATTGGTGAGAAGACCACCCAACAACTAGACACAACGAGTAATGTGAAAACTTTGGTATAAGTCTTAGCACAAATTGCCTTATAATGGCGGAGGAAGTATCTGCCACCACGGCCTTCAGAATGCTATTGTGACTACGTCTCATTCTACTCAGGAGTGCGGCCGTTTTTTTGCGGATAATGGCATGAAATCCATCGGTATGGGTTACCGTGAACATTTCTGAGGCACTGCAATAACGAGGCAGTCGCAACAGAATCCTATAAACATTATTGTATTGGATGCGTAGGACATCTAGCGACCTTTTGGAGTAGTTGACCCAAAGGTTACCGATGTAAAAAATCTGACAATAAGCTTTAAAAAGCGTAATCTTTACTTGGTCAGTACACCGAGCAAATCTCCGAGCCAACATATTACCCCTGACCGCCAGAGCCCTACGCTCCCTCTCAATGTCACTATGGTCCCTGAGGTCATCGGTAAGAAAATGCCCAAGATATTTAAACTTTGTGACTCTTCGTATTGGCGTACCGTTTATGGTAAGTTCGAGGGCATCTTTTCGGCACTTACCTGCCACCGTAAAGACCATATATTCACACTTCTTGGCATTATAGACCAGTCCATGTGCAGCAGCGTAGCTCTCACATACTTTTAGCAACTCCACGATCACCCCCGGCGACGGGCCCAGCAGCACCATGTCATCCGCGTAACTGATGTTGTTACAACTAACACCATTTACCCTGCATCCAACACGCATGCTGCTGAGCTCGGCAATGAGGTCAATAATATATAGATTGAAGAGCCGGGGAGACGACAAACCACCCTGCCTCACCCCGCACTCCAACCCATATGATTCCAAGAGCGCATTAGACCATCTAACACTGTTTGTCTGGTTGCGATACGAAAACTGTAATACATTGAGCAGATCTTCCGGTATACCCCTGCTCCTCAATTTACTCCAAAGCAGATCATAAGAAATGAGATCGAAAGCTTCAGAGAGATCAAGGAAGCAGGCGTACACCGGCGACCTACGGTCAGTGTAGTACTTGACAGTATGCTTGACACCTACGATAGCACTTTCGGTAGATAGTCCAGGACAAAAGCCAAACTGTGCATCGTGCAACTTTACATATTTTGCCAAATAAGAGTCAATCATACTGTCCAACACCTTAGCCGCAACGGTTGCAAGAGAGGTCCTGTCCTATTCTTCACGATGGGTACGACAATGGTCTTGATTAAGTCTGCCGGTAAATACGAATGGCTGAGACACATCGTATAGAACAAGGACAGGACCCTCGGCATATGTATGCCTGCATATTTCAAGTGTTCTATGCTCAGCCCATCATGCCCAGGGGATTTACCCCTACTCATACTATGTATCACTGACCTAACCTGCTCCGTGGTGAAGCGCAGTAGCTGCTCCTTCCCTCGGTCATGAGACCCAAAACCGATTCCCGACACTGAGGGACCAAGTGGAGACCTGACTTTGAAATGGTCTCTAAATAAATTAGCAATGTCCCTACGCTCAGTAATCCCACCCACATCCACCGCGAGACCAGGCCTAGCTTCCAACTTGCCTGTGGACTTCCAAAAAGCACCGAAATTATTATTTGCTCGTTGTTCTGCTAATACGTCCATTTTAATTTGATCTTGCCTATTTTGACAGTACTTTAGCCGACTTTTGAAAATAATAATTATAGCATGTCATATAAATTATAGCAAGTCTCACTATTTTTATTGTTATATTATTCAGTTTTAATAAATAACTCTAAGTATAAGTATCTATCTATATTTTTATCCTGTAAGTACTCCTTGACATTATAATAACATTTATTCACTTGGAATTTGTGCAGCATCGACTTGAATAGATGAACAGGTAACTTTTTGACATCATCAGGCAACTTGTAAGTCAATGATGCCATACAAAGAATACTTTATTGATTAGTGCTGTTTTCCCATATGGTATATCAATTTCTAATCTAATTTTGTCACGTAATTATCTATGGCGGCTTTTAAAAGCAGATTAAATTTCACAAAAACATTTAGTTCATATATGTATAACGAAGGCAGTGTTAGAATTTTTAAGCTTTTAAAGTAGGGTTTTTTTCTTTTTTTTTTTTTCTTTGTTTGTTTAGGGACATTTATAATCGCAATGCGTATGTCAGTCCCATCGTACCCTAAGTACACGTTGGTCATATCTGGGCCATGAACCTGAACAGACTGGCCGCATCATCGCCATTCGGTTGAGCCAGGATTTTATGGTATGTGCCTATTTCAAGTCTGTTCAAACTCAAAACCCTAAACAAATCATGTCTCCCAGACTCGTGCCGAACACAGTCCATCAATAAGTGATGTAAGTCTTCAACAACTCCACACTCCACACAGTTAGGCGAGTTTGTTTTTCTCATCATGAACGCAAACTTATTGCATGGAATGTGTCCAGAAGGCTAATTCACGTAATTTCATGACGCACCGATCAAGTTGCAGTGCAGTTGCAGTTAAGTTTAAGTTTGAGTGATAAACGGTATTCTTGTAATATTTGAACTGCGCGTAAGCTGCGCGTGAACTGCGCGTCAACTGCACGACACCCAAACTCTACCAAAGTTACCTACGGTGTGGCCACATGAGAGAAAAAATATTACTCACCAAATAATCGAATACAATCGATTACATTTCAATGAATATAACGTTATTATAATATTAAAATAATACCCCAGTACTGATTTTAGTGCTTTTTCTTACCATTTAAACAAACAATTCTGTTTTAATTCACAATAAAAAATATATTTTGCTAAAATTTGGCTGAATGATGGTGATCATTGCCGCAAAAAAACTAAAACTGACAAAATAAGTTCGGAGTAGTTGGGAGCGCGAAAGTTGAAATTTGAGACTCAGTGCAATTACAAAACTTGTACCTACTTAAACGATTTAAACTTTGAAGGTAAGCATATATTCTATTACAATAAAATTATATTTAAGGATGTAGGTACAGTGAAGTTTACGAAGAAGTAGCAGTTTAAATTCCTTTCATTTAAGTTTCATCCTGATTCTTCAGTAGGTAGGTATGACTTCACGGAAACGCGTTTCTGTGCGGCAAATAGAACTGCTGGTAGAATATTTGGAGGGCCACAGGGACCTTGCCCATGGCAGACTGAAATCTAGAGAGGGGAGTGCCCTCAAATCACGCCTTTGGTCAGAGTGCGCCAACATATTAAATGCTGAGGCAGATGGGGATCAAAGAACTCCCAAACAGTGGACCAAGGTCTGTTAGATTCTATCAATATTGTACCTATGTGTATCGGTACATTATACTTAGCTAAATAACTAGATTTGTAATATTTTTAGTGGTATACCGACTATAAGTGCCGCTTGCTCAACCGAATCAAGCAGATTCGGCATAATCAACAGGGTACAGGTGGAGGGCCAGGTGTACCTTCTTCTTTATCCCCTTTAAAAGAAAGAATCGCTGCTCTGCTTGGTGCAGGCAGTGAGGTTGTGGGGAGGAGTGGCACGCCCCAAAATGAGGTGCAAATAAATCCCTTGTCGGTAAGTTATGTAATCCCTTGTTTATTTTTATTGTATTTATTGTGATCGGTCATAGTGACAGTGGTATTTTCTTTTTGCTTTGCTAGCCTACATCCTACGCAGTTTCTCCGTTGCCTGCACATGCCATTTCTCCATTGCCTGCACTTCCCACATTTTCCTCATTACCTAATACGTAAGTTTAAATGTTAGTCAAGTACTTACCTATCATTCTAGCTGTGCATTAACTATTAGAAAAAGGCAGTTCTCGTGTGAGATGTCGTGCCAACACGATAGGAGAAGCTATGCGTAACATTCTATTTTAATTTTGATAATGTATTTAGTTACTAACCAACTAGTCATAAATGTTAGTTTTTTTTAGAAATGAAGATATTATTATTAAAGTTGATGTTACACCCGCAACAACACAAAACATCACACGTTTTACTGAAAGGTAATTATATTTACTTGTCATATTTAGGAAATAAATAACAGTCTAAAAACATAACATAATATATTTTTATTTTGTTACAGTGAGCAAGAGACTACTGCAGCCAGACAGCGTCGCAGCTATAATCCACGTCGCAGTCGTAGACAATGTACATTATTCATCATTCACTATAATCTAATGGAATATAAAAAAATAAATCTGTTATTACGTTAATTTTTACCTATTAACTGATTTTTATAGTAACATTTTAAATATCTTATTTTTTGCAGTGCCTCCTCCATCCTCAAAGCTGACGCAGACTCAAAATACGCTGGCCAATATAGAAAAATCAAGAATAGAGGTCGAAAGGCTTGTGGCTGAAGGCTACAATAAGATGGCCGATGCCTTGAACAGAATGGCTGATGCAGCAACCAAATCGGCTGATGCACGGTGCCGCATAGCAGAAGCATTGGAAAATATAAATAATTCCTTGGTAATAACAACATTTTTCGATTTTGCACACACTCGACTTTACACTGATATTGTGGTATATTTTGTTTATAATCCTAATAGAAACTAAACTACATACATTTACATTTTCTTTTTAGGGAAGCCGGCGGAGGCGGTCTTCACATGATGAATAAAATAAGCAGATTCTACATTACCTATGTGAGAACAATGTAAAAAAAGATGTGTATGTTAAAAAATAATTACAATATTATCATCAATTTAAATACAAAAATAAATAATTTAATTTAATTCCGACTCCTTATTCCCTATGTAGCCACAGGCGATTATTAAGAGCCTGTTGGACCGCCCGACCTTCCAACAAGTCTCTGTTTGGCCGCCTATTGCCTTGAGCAAGAATACTCAGGCTCTCCGCACGCACATCCTCTTCAAATGTTCTACGCTGTACACGCATTCACTCTTCTTGCTCACGCTCTTGATGTGTCAGTTGGGGCACTGGTAATCGTGCCTTGTTAGCTAATGTGCAATACAGCACAGGCATTCACTATTTGGCCTGCAAAAACAAGATCATAGTGAAGCATGCGTGCAGCTAACAAATACCTGAAACAATACATAACAATAGAATAATCAAAAGTTGGGCCTCAGTATATTCACTTGGTTTGACTTCTCAGGTAAAGTAAATAAGAGTATAATTATAAAGAGGAAACTTAGAGAATACTAGTTGTACTCAAATACATACCTAAATCGAGCTTTCATGGCAACATGGGTGCTATCAATACAGCCAATTACCCCTGGCATCTTGAACTTTATATAAAAACTGAAAAAAATACAGATATTTTGCTCATAGATTAAAATAATTATACAAACAATAACTCCTAAGTAAGATGATATATAAATTTTACTATCTTTTAATTTCGTCACGGGCTTCTCTTGTCATGGGAAACTTAACATAATTGCTAAATAAGTTTCTCACGTTGAGGGCTTTCATGACTTGCCGGATCGCTCTCGACACAGTAGGTTGTGATACTCCATGGCACCTGCTTTAACCCACCAGAGTCTGATAAGACCCGCTCGCCAAGAAACCTAGTGTTATGAGAACCTGAAAGTCACCCAATTATTTATAGAATATCTACTGTCAAATCTAATGTATTTTGCATGATTTAATTCTAATACTAGCTGTGCCCCATGGTTTCACCTGGGCTTGGCTCCTAAGAGTCATAGCATGTTCAATAGCCTTTAACCTTACTAAAGAATTGGGCTATCACAATATTATAACCCAATTCTTGAAGAATTTTGAATTCACTGGTAGTTCCAAAGATTAGCGAGTTCTAAGAAACTATTCAGCTTCGTTAAATTACTATAGATAAACAGATTTGACTAACCTTTGCCTGTACACTGAAACCATCTTTCCTTCTCTCCTTCGGAATGTATGTTACTATTGTGTTTATTATTTGCCGAGTCAAGGTTTTGCTCAGACGATAGGTTTTCTGGATTTCTTGGTCCGAAAGCTTGGCGACGTTCTCGGTCGTCTATTTCGGCAGCAAGGAATAAAATCCTCAAACCCAGTTGGAAACTCATGTTCACTAAAAAGGTTAAAAAATCATTTAGAATTTAATTGAAAACGACTTGTAGTTGATATGTCTTACTATATAAACATACAATATTTAATTTTATGCACTTACATTCACAGAAAATACAATTTGATGCCAACAAAAGTAAATATTGAGGAACTTATGTTGTGCGTAACCGAAACTGCACGATGATCAAATTGAAACTTCAAAGCTGTCATTTTGAGACGTCAAACGAATAGTAGAATACCGATCAAGTTGCGTTCAGAATCACGCTCTAATGACGCGCAGTAGTAGAATGCCGTTATTGCGCTCGCGTGACGCGCACTTGACGCGAGCGTAGCTGACAGCGGTAGAGAATACCAAAAGCATTGTTTTGATCGAAACTTAACTGCAACTGCACTGCAACTAAACTTCTTTAATTACGTGAATTAGCCCTCAGATCTGAGTCTATGAGCCGTAACAACTAGTTTTCGGCTTAAATTACTATTTACAAACCAGGGCACACAAAAAGGCTGACTCTGGATGGTTTTACACCAGATCCCTTTGTCTAAAGAGCGCTTGTCAAAATATTCCTTCCAATCATCATAACACTTATTTTTAAATTTAGGTAAAACTTCTGAATAATCCAAAATTATGTTAGTTCTTTTTCCGTTTTTAGCTGCAAATTTTGCTAGCATGTCAGCCCTTTCATTGCCCTGTATTCCAATATGCGATGGAACCCATTGCAATCTCAATGTTACACCTTTATGCATTATAAAGTAGGGTTGACAGCTGTGTTGTCTACATTACAAATTACTCTAATGCATTTCTTTTGAGCTTTACATACAGATTCCTTATCGAGTGCTTTACCCCAAGATATAATATTATATCTTAGAATAGGTGCAACAACTCATGATAAGCTAGCTGCTTACGGCTTCTTTATTAACAATTTTTGAGATTTTTTACAGAGCAAATGAGGATTTATTCATTATTTTGCAGACATATTCTAAATGTGTTTTCCATATCAATTTATTGTTAATATTAATTCCCAGAAACTTTGTATCCGTCACAAGATGTACTATTTCGCCTTGGTAACTAACGTTCATATTTATTAGTTGAGTTCTCTGGTGAAAGTGTATAATTTCCGTTTTTTCCATATTTATTTCAAGATTGGTTTCGGTTAACCATTGTGTTATCGTATTTAATGTTTGGTTGACTACATGCTCGTAATAATTTTCTTTGTCGCTTTTTATTATAATTAACTATTAACTGTCTCATCTTTCCAACAGCATAAGCGGCCGAGCTTAGCCGCCCCGCAAGAGATCTTACGAGTATATGTGGTCCCCATTGTAGTTTCTCATTTAGAGTGATTCCTAGGAAAACCGTTTGATTAATAAATTCCAGTTGTACTCCATTCAATATGATATCACATTCGCTACATATAACATTAGGTAATTTAAATCTAATGCATTTCGTTTTTTTTTTCATTATGTACCAAATTATTTACCGTAAACCTATCTTCGACCTGAAGAATAGAGTTATTCATTCACGTCGTCAATCGACGGTCACAAAAAGTGAACGTCGGTCTATTTTAAAGATCAATGATGTGTCATCTGCGAATAACACCATCTTCGGTTCATTATGAAGTAATTGGGGTAAATCATTAATATAAACTAAAAAGAGGAATGGACCTAATATCGAACCTTGAGGAACGCCCACTGCCATTTCAGACCCCAATGAGTTTACGCTGTTTACTTGAACGTTACCTTTCTACCTTTAAGGTATGATCTTAATAAATCAAGAGCTGTATTCCTAATCTATAGTGATTTAGTTTCAGCAGAGGTGTCTCATGGTTTACGCAATCGAACGCCTTAGAGAGGTCACAAAAGATTCCAATAGCATCTTGTGCTTCTTCCCAGGCGTTTAAATGTTCTTTATTGACACCGCCATTTGGTAAAACCGTACTGTTGTTCATGAAAGATGGAATTTTTATTAAAGTGACGTAAAATTTATTTGAGCATCAATTTTTCAAACACCTTACTGAGAACTGGCAGAAATGACAGGTCTATAATTGTTAAGTTCTTTACTATCACCGGATTTGAACAAAAGAACTACTTTACTGTGTTTCATGAGATCTGGAATGACTGGTGTTAAAAAGTGGTGTTAGAAGTCAACACTGGTGTTACATATGAAAGCTAAATAGGGCGCAATGTTTTCGATGGTAGATGATGGTATAGACTATTACAGATATTCCCCAGAGAACTGCCCCAGAAACCTAAACTCCGAAGGGCATACATTTTTTCTAAGTAATGTGCGTGGTTAAGGGATTTAAAGTTTCAGTAGTTTTATTTTTAGCAAAAAAGTTTTCAAATTCTTGAGCTATTTCTACATCTTAAGTGACGGGCCCATGTGCAGTGTCCAAATTAAATTCAATATTATGCTGTTTTTTCCTACCTGTTTCATTATTTATTATTTGCCAGGTAGTTCTTATTTTATCATCAGCAGATTTTATGTTAGAACTTTAGCTATTTTGTACACATTTTTAAAAGTTTTAGAATATTTTGCAACATACTGATGAAAGCTTTTATTATTCATATGTTGCTTTAGGCCATAATAAATCAAGGATATAGAAAAGTTTACCGTCACTGTCTTTCCTTACGTTGTTCATCGATTAGTATTGATCTTAACCTAACAACGTTACAATCACTTGGAATAATGCTAAGAGTAAGTTGTCAGAGTAAAACTAATCTCGAGCTGAAGTCGGTGCAGCTAGAACTTGCAAGTGCTATATGTCAGATTTAATAATTAAGCTCAAGTAAATCAAGTTAAGGAACTAAGAGAACATGTTGAAACAAGTTCCAAGTATACCAAATGCTTTTAGTATAAACTTGTTTACTAATTCTTTCGACTCATCGGGTTCGGGGCAGAACACTCAGTGGTGTATTTGTGTTTTTGGCTTATATTTTTTATCTTGGGTAATAGTATTGCCTATAAACGGTTCATGAAAATACATTTAAGCATTTTATTAGAGAGAAGAGTAATCCGACAGTAATAATTTCCTGGGGAAATTTTTCAACAGGAATAAATCCAAGTTTTCTTACAATACTTTCGTGTTTTAAAGTTTTTTATTTTATTTATTTATTTTATTTAACAGTTTATGTACACACATATAAACAGAAAAGAAGAAAGGAACAGAAAAATACGTACAAAGGTGATGCTTATTTCTAAAGAAATCTCTTCAGGCATACCTGCGATAGGACAGTAGACAAAGAGATGTAGACACCGTGTGTAAGAGTAGAAGAGAAAACAAAATACACAAAAACAACAAAAAAAACTATTCACTAATTTTAATATACAATAAGAGAATATACTTACATAAACACATACATCTTAAATAAATATCACTAAAATACTTAAATATAATTAATAGTATTTAGTTAGTTAGTTAAACTAAATAGTATACTTAGTTTTTCGTTGAGACAAAAAAAAATGTGGTCGTATGTTTGCCATTTTGAGAGCAGTGGTGGCCCAGTGGTAAGGGCCGTGACTTACGAGTTGTAGAGCGTAGGTTCGAACCCGGACAGGCGCTTTACTTCGTGTAAATTATTTCATCACAACTGCTCTCAACACGGTGAATTACGGCCCACTCCCTCTCACAGAGTAGGCCTGTGTCACAGCAGTGGGAACGTTATAGGCTGATGATATATATGTTTGCCATTAGTTATAATTATTATTTTACTTAAAACTAGCCTTAATTATAGCCTACAAAGTTGTTAGCAAAAGTAAATGCTCAGATAAAATTTAATATGAGGTTAACGTTTGTACAAACACCCACGCCATAGGAAATTAAATTAATTAATACCGACGGCTCTACCATGGTCATTTAGTCTTAAATGTCAAATTCCCATTTTACAGACACAAGAAAACGTCGCAAATATCTACAAATGACACCAATTATTTCATTTTGATTTAATTGAATTCCTGTTAAAATTAAATGTATTCGCACAAATTCAAGACGTGCTCAATGTAAAGGAGCATGCCTTGCAACCGTCGGTAATCAATCGTGTGAAATATCCTGTGAACAGATAGCGAGCGTTCCTACACACGAGCTTCTGGGAAGACGTGCATTGATGATGAACATACGTCATTGTTATGATAGCTTCGATCTAATAATGGTAGAGGGAGAATTATTGAAAGTAAGGCGTAAAAAGAATTAGAGAGAGCTCAAAATAAAAAATTATGCTTTGCGAGCAAATATTTAGCATCAATACGCAAAATCGCAATAATAATAGCCTCAAATACTTTAAAGATTAATTAGATCTTTGAAATTGAGCTAAACATCAAGGTCCTTACTGAAAAATTATGTAAAAAAATTATATGAAAAATTATGTAACCCACCCAATTACAGCTCCCAAAAAGAATATAAAACAAAATTCACAACGAGACTCTCACCTAAATTTTTAAGAAGCCTTGAATCAAACGAACTCGTAACGATCTAAAAAATCAACGTAGAAGCCTCAATGGCAGGATGAATAAAAGATGATCCACTGTCAGTCTATTATTGTTCACTTGTTGACAATAAGCATTCAGCCATTACGTAGACAGACAAACAAACGACACTCATCAACATAATCTGGAAATCAAACGACTCCGAGCCATTTTAATCCGTCTCCTTTTAATCAAAGGACGCTATTGTCAGCTTAATTGTGTGAGATGCTTAATCGTCGGCCGCCATATTTGGAATTGTTCGAAAACTTTCGGATTTATAACTGAGCTCTTTGAAACTAGGTTTAGATGAGAATAATGATATGGAGTCTTAAGTAGTAAGGCTTGTCGTTCAGATTTGACTGAACTTTGAAGTAGAATGGATGTGTGTCTTATGTGATTTTGCTGTGTGTCGGATTTTCTACTATGTGTGATATATACTTTGTGTGAACAATTCATGTATATGGATCTATCCAAAAGCTCCCGAATTTGAATACATTTTGAAAGTACATAATTTTGTAGTTATTGTTGACATGGCTCACATACCTAATTTAAGAGAATAATACCTCTTAATCACTCTACAAAACAGCCACTGTTATAAAAATACTTCAAAGTAATTGTTTCGTAATAATACTTGCCGGTGACTTTAATGTTAAATGTTACGAAATTTATATAAAGCTCACCGATCTACTCCCCAACTTGTACAAAATTACTCCCCGTACTTAATTTAGTTTAATAAGCTTAAAATATTTTTAATTTATTTGCCAAAGGTCTTAAGCACTTTGCGAGATGGGAACTGAGAAAATTAATTCAGAATATTCGTAAGATTTCAAAGTTTCCGAAATACGGTGTACATCGGCGAAGTTTTACGAACTCGATACGAGAATATCCGAAGTCGGCCGAAGTGTACCGAATCGGAATATCGGAAAACGATGAACTTCGCGTCCCGACGCCTGAGACTAGCGATTAAGTTTTAAAAGACGGCCACGAAATGCGGCTCCGGATTGTTCTGGACCATTTGCTTGAAAAACAAAAGGGGATTCCAAGGTGTGAACATGTTGCTAGAATACTTACTTACTTTTTATTTCGGGAAAATTACATCAAGTATAGTCAGCTCAATGGATGTACATGGTGCCAAAATAAATTGCCGATTTTTGACGGCCGCTCCGATATTGCCGCTTTTTCCGGAGAAAATCGGAGAGCCCTCTTATTAAATGGTATTCGCTCATGGTACACTGATCACAAAGCGTCTTACGAGAAAAAAGGGAATGTCATTTTGGTATTTTAAATTTTATGATCGGCGGGGTTTTGATGGATTTTACTTACCTAAAGATTGCTCACACAAAGGCAGTCTTGTTTTGAGTTAAATAATCAAAAGCTTTATCTTTGACTGAAATCTTATCTCCCATTGCCAGACATTTGGAACGTTCTGCCCCAGCTCAGCAACCGGATCCCATTTAGTCCATTAATTGTTCGCACTACAATGGATATCCTGGCGCAATCTCCAGTAATAGGCCACTTTGTGATGAGTGATCCGGGGTGCATAGAGTAATTGGGTCATTGTGGTCCGTATCTGTTTTAATCTGCTCTTGTCATGTCACCCTCATTAAGCCATGCGGTATTAAGATTTTGATGAGGCACTTAAGAGTAATTGGAAGTTTTGTCTGATAGAAAAATATTTGTATCGAACTTGCTATCACAGTAAAATTTTATTTGAAAACTTTTATAATAATTTGTCTCAATTAAAATCATTGATGGGCCATAAATATGTCTAAAGTTTACAGATTGTATTTATACTGGAGACGAAGGATCGTTCTTTACAATCATTTGTCGAACGAGACCTAAAAATGGAGCCTTCAAATTCGGTAGGCCAACAAGATGCAATGACAGAGCAAACCGCCTCGTAAAACTAGGACATTTCGGAGTACAAGCACTTTGTTAGCGGTGATACATCCAAACTATCGCATCTAGCGCCCTTTAGCCCGTAGTATGTGCGAACGTCGAATGACTGGTAATTTGGCAACAGAGAAAGGGTGGACCCGGCCATTTGATAAAAGGCGCTTTTTATGAACGCCAGAGGAACGTTAGATAGACCACCAGCGCGTGTACAATTGATTTACTGTGATAGGGAGGATACTTTTTAAAATTGATACTGGAACAAATTTTGGGCTCGATAAATAAGTTTTTTATCAAGAAAATCTACTAAATCTCCTCATAACACCTGAAAATGTCTTTATATGCAAGTAGTTACTTTATTTTACCTTTGGTTTCAGTTGGTTTCAGAGTGCACTAAGTATATCTCTTTTTATTTCGTAAAGCTTGTGTTTTGTGGGAACTGTAAATGATAGAGGCCAAATTAAACCCCAATCATAATTTTGAATAAAAAGTAATCTATTACAATAAGAAAACAATCATGTATGTAACATTTATTTTTTCTCAAATCCTTCGCCGTTAACAAAGGGAGTAAACCCACACCACAATCCATTGCATTTCATCCTTACTATTTCATTTCTGCCTTATTAAGGCCTGGACCAGCAGGTCTTTGACATATGATAGTTGTGTTTGTTTGGGGGCGACTTCATACGCTAGTGACGCGTGACAAATGTCAGCTTTAAGCGGAAAAATTGCTGCTGTCGCGTGGCTTACATTTTTTATGAAAATACTGCTATAAGGAAAGCCGAGGTTGGCTGCGCTTAGAGTAGTTCGCTTTTATGTGGCTGTAACGCGCGTTTTTTGTGAACGATATGTGTAGTCTTAGTTTCCACATTTGATTCTGTAGTCGGTAAATGAGACGGAATAAGATACGGTGGTTTGTGGTTTTTGTATCATGTACGACGTATGTACGGACGTATTCTGGTTTTCCCTCGTGTGTATATTTAATAAAAAAGCTTCTGCTAAGCTTACTTATCATGAAATACATACATTGAATAATATAACATAGAATATGCAACAACTTTGTGCATTTTATGTTTACGTTTTTCCCCTTTTTTTTTGGGTGGGAAATCATCAAATAACTTCTCCCGCTCTGGGCGGAGTGGGAGGATGTGTCAGACTCTTACTAAAATAATTCAAATAAAACTATGTTTCGTAGTAAAAATCTTATTTAACAAGATTATGACGTTGTTGTGGTTAAGTACTTGCTTGAAAAACTTAACAAAATTATTGCTATTTTCGAACGACTCTAGCTATTAAAAAATGTCAAATATAATATTGTCAAAACCAGAAAGTTTACGAAGTCATTTGTTACGAGTATCATACTGCATTTAATTAATTGTTGTTATGATAAATTCGTGCGATAAATAGATTTATTGATTTAGTACAAATCTTAACCACTATCGACAAATCTATTGATTTTGTGGTGAGTAGCATGTAAGCTCGTAGCTCATTGCAAAGCTCAAGTACGAATTCTTTAGTGAGCCTATACCGTTTGACAAACATTGGCTCCTGCAAATTAAAAGGTTTTATCGTGCTTCTCAAAACTTTCCTTTGGATTTTAGCAATTTGTTTCACACTGTTTTTATCACAGTCTTCCTCAAGAAACTTAAAAATTTTATCTTCGTTATACACCTAACATAAACGGCAAAGAGATTGTTTCTTTTGTTGTCTATAATTTTAAATATTGCCACAATCGTATTATACTCACAAATTAACATGTAGGTACTTTTTTTATTTTAAACAGTTCAATAAAAGTTAATTTTACGCGGCTGCTTAATATGACTGCAGGGCAGTTCAGTTTTCTAGTGTTTACATGTCAAAAATGACTTGATGGTACAGCTCATCGCAAGTCAGACCAGTGAAATGTTGTCACGTGACCACTGACCGGCTTTAGTCACGTGATCGCTGGCTCGCCTGTTATTTGATGTTTTCATGGTATTAAATAGCCCGACAGTTCACTTTCCGTCGAAAATTGACCTGTTATAAGAGTTTATGGTAGGTATGCCCCAGGACACCGGAGTTGTTGTCCCTTTGTGTTTGTTAGGCGGTGTCGCCGCAGCTAGCTATTTACAATAATGAAGACTGAGTTTGTATATTTATTGTGTACATATCTGTATCGATATCGAAATCATATGATGGTTTTAGAACATAGAAATACTGGGACAAAACTAATCAGTAAAAAAAAATGGATTAAATCATACGAAAAGATACCAGCGTAATAATGTTCTACTGCGAGGCAAGGCCTCTTCTCCTACAAAGAAAGCACGAGCATCGTTTGCATTTAATCATGATGATGTGATCGCAGTGGTGACCTAGTGATAACGGCCAGACTTACGAGTTGTATGTCTTAGGTTTGAACCCGGACAGGCGCTTTACTTTGTGTAAATTATTTCATCACCACTGCTCTCAAAACGGTAAAGGAAAACATCGTGAGGAAACCGGCATGTCCTAGAACGAAAAAAAATCGAAGATATGTGACATCTACTAACTCGCACTGGGCCCGCGTGGTGGATTACGGCCCACTCCCTCTTACAGAGAGGAGGCCTGTGTCCCAGCAGTGGGAATAATTATAGGCTGATTATGTGTGTATGATGATGTCAAATAACAGAAATAAAGCTTCACGTAATAGAATAAATGCAATAGAGCGAATACGGTTTATTTATAGAAAACATTCACTTCCAACCTTGTATGTGAATAAGTAAAGTTGCAGTGGGCGGTAAACACTCCAAGGGTGACAGCAATCCATCTGAGAAGGAAACCGAGCATCCCGCACTGACAGGTAATCGTCCCTAACAGTCTCATGTTTCATAAGAAACTGAGGGAAAAGAAACACAACGAATGAAAATTTAATGGAGTTTTACAAGTAGCTAGAAGCCTGTTATACTGGTTAAATTAAATACCTACGATTTATATATCATTTATTACACCATAATAACTTAACGGGAAACAAAGTTTAAAAAAAATAAACAAATGTTCTGGTTAAGAAAGTTGTCAAGAAAGAAAGCAGGTGACGCTCTGTACCTAGTTTCTGCGTACCCTCATGGAAAAAAGGCGTAAGTTAATGCGTGTTTAGAAAATTCACGGCGATTTCGTACAGTTAGTAATTAGCGTAATGCCACATAAATAAGTACGGCCATGAAGGATAGAGAGAAAATGTTATTCAAACTTGCACAAAAGTGAAAATACTACGTACGTAATATTAAATAACAAGGAATAAAATCGGTATAACAGAAGTGTTTTACGCTATTATTGGTCGACAGAAAATACAACAAGCAATCCATTTCCAAGCTGGTATTTAGAATTCTTGTACGGAAAACAATGGAATTAAAACCAGTACGTTACTTGGCAGACTACAAAATCTTGGAAGTTCGTAAGAAACAAATCCCGGAAGACTAACAGCAGTAACAAAGCTTGAATTCGTGAAGTGGCAGACAAATGGTAACTATTATGCAGCAGTGTATGATAAAGTTATAAAGTAGAATGGTCGCAATCCGTCTGGGACACAACCGGCCGTTGCCTGCGTGATGTAAGAGATTGGCGACAAACATGGAAATAGTTTAGAGTATTTATTGGATTATCTGGTCTATATTTTAAGATGTTATCTTATCCTGATGGGTTTTAAGATTTATCGTGCAAGGATCATACAGGCTAAGCGTGCCCTAGAAAGGGATGCTCCTAGTGAACTAATGGCTTGCAAATAAAGTTTGGTCTTCACTTAAATATCATCATCATAATATAATTATTAGCCCGTAAACATTCATTACACAAAAATGGGACTGATATTGGATGCATCAAAGGATATGAATTAATTAAATGAAATGATGGCAGATGAATTTACGGCTTTCAGCTGTTACCCATTCTCATGATCGTTTTTAATTAATCACGTTTATGATACGAGTAGCCGGTGCGAAAATAAGATACATTTTTATATGCAACAATGAATGTAAACCTATACCGGTCTCATAATACCCAGTCCCTGGGTAGTGGAGGTCAAAACTGCAGAGTATGGTTATGAATGGACGGGAACCAACTCGCTGTCCGCTTCTACCTTGCATGCCAGCTGCACACGAAGCTTGGCTGGCGCACCACAATGACGAGTTAAACGGATTGTTGCGCACCTCGTGTGTGGCCTGTCATTAATTCTTGGCGTAATTTCGCCTTCAATTAGCGGTAGGCGGGACATGCCAATAACTCACCATACCGAAGTTCCGCTTTAATTAGACAGATGTAAGTGAGTAAATAATGACAGGAAATGTGTGGGGTTTCAAGTTTTGACATATTTGAGGATACCTTTGAAATAAATTTAATGAGTTATGGCCGACACGACCCTTTCTATTTGGTATGCGACGGATTTTTTTTTTTTAATACGCCGTGTCGAGACTTTATTTTTATAAATTAAAGTCCCACACACTCTCTCAGAGACAAAAGACTTTAAGATATTAATATAATGACTGTAGCTTCTCAGTATAATTATGACAATATTTTGTATGCACATAAAAATATGAATTTGTTTAAAAATACTATGATATCCATAATGTAAATACTAGGAACAAACACAAATTTGTTGTTCCTACAACCAGGCTCAAAACTATAGGTGGCTCGTTTAGATATTTTTATAATAAACTTCCTAGCCACATTCAAGAACTATGTCTTAATAAATTCAAATGTTTTATAAAGTGGAAACTGTGCCAGAAAGTCTATTATACGGTTAAATAATATTGAGCAGAAAAAGGCTTGGGATTAAGCTGCCCCAATAAATTTACTGTGAATGTTGTAATTTTTTTTTTTGCTATCTTTATTTATTTATATTTTTTTTTCTAAAGACCATTTTACATATACAATGACATGAATATCTACTAGCAAAGTATCATATTATTTTAATTATTGTGAATGTGAGGACTAACTCATTGTATTTTTCTCATTTATCATGGTCTTTTTTTTTTGAGGGTGGGAAATCATCAAATAACTTCTCCCGCTCTGGGTGGAGTGGGAGGGCGTGTCAGACTCTTACTGACTAAAACCCACCTGTATTTCTTCCTGTTGCCTGTGTTGCGGGGGCCTCGGTGACCCATAAGTACCTTCCCGCGACCCCGGCAGGATTTATCATGGTCTGGCTGGTGGTTTGAGTAACTTATGCGGCCTACCCAAATGTCCTTTCTGGTTCTGAGTGGAGATGTGCATCTCCACTCAGACTACTAACAAATGGGAGCACTGACAGGACAGGTCCACTCAATCTGTGTAAAATTTGTTTCGGCTTTTCTTCTTAGAGTATTCAGATAGGAAATGCTGGCCTTATCTAGTCTCTAAAATATGATAGACGTGTAAAAGTGTTTGTATAAACCTAGTTCCAGAAATAACATCATCCTGCATTGATTCATTATTATTATGTTTCAGCTGTTTAAACAGTTACAGACTTTTGAGGAAAGGGTCAACTCATGGAGATGCTTTGGTAGATGGCTGTTGATGATTTTGTATAAAAGCAGTAACCTTTCAGTGGTCATTTCTGTTATGTCTTTTGATCACAATATTGTTTATTTTTCAGTAGTGCGCTATTGTATACTTCATTGTAGCAAACATTTTGTGGCATATGTATACAATACTCTCGAATACGGACAGGTAGCCACTCAACTACAAAAAACATAGTCGAAACAAAAAAAGACAGCGTCCTATGCTCCCATGACAGGCTGAGTCGTCAAAATGAAAGTGTCATAAAATGTACCTTGTCACATGTCATGAGTAACAATATATCTTTTCGAATTCCCCCTCATACAGGAATGAAAGATATTTCCCTTACCGAGTACTTGTCCTTCCCACATGTGACGCAGTTAACATCCGCACGAACGACTTGCAATGATCGTATTTAATAATTCATTGTAGGATTCATAATAATTCGTATTTCCGTATTTCAGACATTTTCCCCAATTTTCCATATCCCCCCCCTTATTGTGAGCAACAAAGGATCTTTGACGTTCTCCTTGCTATTGTTATTTCGATAATACACGTATTTCTTTTTCATCTGTTTTTATTGAGATCCGTACAGGCGGAAGTAATTTGTAAATGGCAATGGGGAAAACGTCAGAATTAGGGGTGAACGGAAGTGTTATTCAAAAGAGGTGATGGCAATAGTTCCTTCCACACAGGGAATTTAAAAAGGGCGACTCTATTGTGATATTTAATTTACAGTTTCTACAGGGTGGCTCGATACTCTTACCACACAGTAAAAGTTTTTGTATCTCTCTGTGATCAAACGTGGGCTGTGTTAGATTTGCGATGGAACGATAAGTCAACACAGACCGCGAGGGCTGACTCGACACTCCCTGTGGACTTTGCCAGCTGCGAACACATCATTAACACAACAAATAGTTATGAAATTGTACAATTTAGTCAATCATCTTCGTAAGCCCTTTCTATCCTCTCAAAGTTGGAGTACGATGAGATGTACGGTGAGCAGAATAATAGACGTAAAATAATGAATCATAAAGTCTGACACTCGATTTAGTACTTCAAAATGAAACGAGATGAAACCACCCGTCAATCAACTCAAAGTCCACAAAACTCGTGCTCGCTGCGGTACGAATAAATTACAAATAAAAACCTTTTAGCAGATTTTCAAATTAACGTGGTCCACGGGGTCCACCTCTACCGAAAAATCCATTTACTATGTAAAGAAATACCTTTACAAACCATTGTCAAGTACCTAAGTGTATAAAAATCCGCCTAGCAGAGAGCCACTCGCCGGTAAATCTTATTATTAGCAATAATCGTGGCATTGTGGCTCGCGCGGCCACAATAGGGCTCCGTAATAATGGACTGCCACACAATAGGCCTGCCCAGTCCTTTTTACCAGGATTGTGGACCTAGCACTGTGTACAGTCAGAATTTAAAGCAATCGGATCAAAGAATTAGGGGCCAATACGTTTCATGTCTAGTTTGTGCTTTATTTTATAGAGTTCTTCTGGTGCGTATCAATTACAATTATGATTTATACGATGATGCCAAAGTGATGTCAGATATTTTCGATCACAATGAATGACATTCTTCTAAATTTCACTGAGTAGGTGCAAGATGTAACCGTTAATAATGCATTGACACATATTTTGGCGTCGCTTGTTTCGCCACATAGTTTTGGTGTTCTTTCGATGTCGTTATTTGCCGCCATATATTAATGGATGAACCATGAAATCAGATATAATGCTCGTGACTGTACCTATAATTATTTTTATAAGAATTTTGAAATGAAATGATATCTTCCATAAAATGTATTTGTATTATAATTTCATTTACAGAGTAGAAGTCTTAATTAACGTGTTTTTTACGTGCTTCTTTTCGAATTGCTCAATGTGTCTCGCGAAAGCAATAATTAAAAGTTTGACAGACGTTGCATATTCTCGACTCTCCTCTTGCATACACATCTCTACAGACTAATTGGACTCGGCCATTCATAGCGCAACCCTTATCATAATTAAACTTTGAAATGTTTGTACTACTTTTATGAGGTTTCGTTCCATTGACCGAAGAAAAGAGAAGCGTAAGTCCGTTCACCCACGACGCTACACAGGAGTAACCAGTTACAAACTCAAATCACTAATGTACACGACGCAAACTAGTTAATAACAATAGAAAAGTAGGTGCCTGTGACATTTTGGTTACTCATTGATGATTTGAGTTTGTAACACACGTTTCTTTTGAGTAGCGTGGACGATTGGCCTAGTGCCTCGAGTGTCAGTTTCGTGCCATATCACGAAATACGTGACGATCAAGTTAGTCGAGCAAACTAATAAGCGATGGTATTTAAAAATGATTTAAATGTGAGTTGAACTATGTCATACTAATATAATATAATAGCTCGTATCGTCACTTGTCCGATAGTATGCCGAAAGTTTTGTTATTTATAGGGTTTCGTACCTCAAAAGGAAAAAACGGAACCCTTATTAGATCACTTGTGTGTCTGTCTGCCTGTCTGTCTGTCCATCTGTCACAGCCAATTCTTCCGAATCTAGTCTGTCCATCTGTCACAGCCAATTTCTTCCGAATCTACTGGACCAATTAAGTTGAAATTTGGTACACATTGAACTTCTGTGACTCAAACACGAACGTGTAATGTAAATAAATTAATTTTGAATATGGAGGGTCACTTTTGGGGGAAAATTAGAAAATTTAAAAATAAATGTTTTTCAAACTGTACCGCGTGACATATCAAATGAACGAACTAGCTGTAAGGATTTTAGATATTTTGTTTTAGTAATTTTAAAACCAATAACCTTTTAAAAAATACAGAGAAAAGTTCATCGCTACAAATAGAATTGTTCTTCCAGATTACAGGAAAACTTAATTATAAGAAGTCTATGATCTTAAAACTACAATGTTAAGTTTGTTCTGAAGATAGATTAATCCCAACTACAGAATCCATCATTTTGCGAGGTCCGACATGCACTTGGCCGGTTTTTTTAATGTTGCACACATTAAACATAGAATGGTTTCAGCGAGATAATACATTACAACACATCACATTACATTACATTTATAGCTGTAATTTTTATGGTGAACTTAATAAAGAGTATTCTATCTTCTATCGACTACGACTAAAATAGAGATTTATCGCAACCGTTAACAAACGTTATGCGTGTGCCCTACGTAAGTTAGACGTATAATATTGTTTATGAATGAGGTATTGCTGCTTCGTTTTAACGCGTAGCGAGTAAGGGAGATGTGAAATAAGTTGTGCGGCTTCAAATTCAAATTATGTTAAATAAAGGCTACCATTATTATGTTTATAATACCATAACATCACGCCTTGTTTCGGCAGAGGTGTATAATTAATAAAGTATGTTTTATTTACCAAATACCAATTCTATTTTTTGATCTATGTTTTTCTTTAATGTAATGGTTTAAATGTACTATGTATGGAACGCTTGCTTCCGCGTCACCAGTCCTGAGTCTCTGTATATTTTGACTGCTGAGACCAAAATTACAAACGTATTATACGGGGAAGTTTCATAAAAATAACATTACATCCCCCAAAGGGTTATGCCCTGGTGTGACTAGTACACCCACATTTCGCCAGATATGTTTAGGTCCCATGTAATAGGGGGCGAGTCTATTGTCATTAACCGGGCACAAATACAGGCCTCGGAATGTTACTGAGAAATTGAAAACCCAATAACACTTTGCCTTTTGATAGAAAACCCATCAACCCGGGAATCGAAACCAGGACCTTATGCTCAACAGTAGCGCTTGCGATCACTAAACCAACGTGGCATTTATTAATAAAAATGTGGCTGTTATTTTAGTATATCGTTGTGCGTTACGACTTCCACGCGAATGAAGTCGCGGGCAAAAGCTAGTGTATGGAATAAGAAGCAAATACATATAGTTCGTATATACACATAAGTAGAATTAAAAAAAGGGTCAGAATAAATATATAAATAATTCAAATAAAAATGAAGAAATTACTAATTTAATCATCGGGCTATTTGATAACTCAATAGTCTTCCTCGGATTACGAGTAGATAATCTCTCTTAATCAATTAAAAAGTAACCTCGGAGAATTCAAGTCATTGACAAAGAGATTAGAAAGGCTTCCTTTGACAAAAGATATCTATTCCTACATTAAGTACCGTTGAGATCATCCACTGGATTAAAATAGGCAAGAAAATCGGTTCTTTGTTTTCGGAAATTAATCCATTCATCTTGATAATAAGCAGTCATCATCATTTTCGATGATAAATAATTACGTGCTGTCATTATTAAACACAAATTACCACAAAATTACTCGCAAATAATACGGACGTAACTAATATAATCCACAATTCACCTGTCACACACCAACTGAGTGACTTTACTACGAAGTTTACGTTTACAAACGCTTGAACACCGCTTGGAAACGTCAAATTTTAACTGATACTCTCAATAACTCGCAGAATGTTCTCCGAAACGCTGCTATATACATCACGTGTATAAAATTCTGAACAATTCTAATACCGTTAAAAATCTTACACTCGCTGTTTCGGTTTACGATACTTTCCGCCAGGGGCGCTTTCTACGTTTTCATACATTTAATACTCAATACAGAATAATGTGAAAAAACTCACATTGATATAACAGCATTTTTTTTTGGATGGGAAACTATCAAATAACTTCTCTCGCTCTGGGCGGACCTGGAGGGTGTGTCAGACTTACTGACTAAGACCCACCCGTGTTCCTTCCCTTGCCTGTGATGCCAGGGTTTCGGTAACCCTTTTGTACCTTCCCGCGACCCCAGCGGGGGAGATATAACAGCGTAATGTGTGAAACAAATCAAATTTTCTTACATCAAACCAAAAAACAACTTTTACAAATGTAACGTTATCCTACGTGAACTCAAGCCAAGTCTACACAGACGGACAGAGATAACTTTTTTACTTTCATTCTTACAAATGTTTAAAAACTTGAGCCAAGTAAAGGTGTTACCTCATAGCGCGTCACTTTGATTTATGAGCTCAGATACTGTCGGCTCATGCTTGTAATTTAAGGTTTTTTGGAGATTTCGTGAGAGATTTCGTCTTACCTTTTAATTGACTTACATTTTCTTTTTAAATTATGACTCATAGTTGTATTGATAGTATGTGATTGGGTAAGTAATGTCTGTTACAAAAATATCTGATGAAAGTGTAACACACAGTTAGTTGTTCAAGTCAAATTATTACGCAATCACTCACTACAGAGAGTGCAGTAGTATCTCAACACTTTTACATTTACATCCGATACTTTTTAAACATACCATAGGTAAAAGAAACCAGCTCAGTGCAAGTGTCGACTACGCTAGATAAGGGTTTTGTAGTTGGGAAGTTGGTATGAATTTATCCCAAAAACAAACTTATCGTTTTAGTTAAAAAACATGTTCTCCCATACATCGATATATGCCACAATCAATTCTCCAACTGCAAATTTAAGTTGGTCGACTATTACTCGTTAACTTGAAAAGCCCACTTAGCTGTGATAGTTTTCCTTTTAATTTCATTATACGCATGTACTACTGTCATGATTTTTTTCACATCTCCATAAACAACCATTTTGCTGGCAGCGGGGACACTTGACTCTAACAAAAACTAGCACTTTAATGCTTAATATTACGCTAGCGGATCCTTGAATCGAAAAGTAGTGTTCACATACCCGCAATATATTTGAACGGCCTATCCAACGATACCCCACACCATGGGGTAGACGAGAAAAAAAAATATCATCCCCGCATTACGCGCAAGGGAGGTATCCTAAAAAAAAGTTTTATTTTAGCTCTATAACGGCGTCATTAATATGCCAAATTATAGCTTTCTAGTACTAAGCGTCTCTGAGCTACAGCGTGGACAGACAGACAGAACCTTTCATATGCGTCACTATTGAAGACAGTAATAGAGGGGACCTGGTCAATGGTCTCGATAATGGTCACAGTTCTAACCTAACCTAACCGGTTCGGTTCTGTGAACCGAGGTATCTGGAAACAGTGGTTTCTATGAACAAAGTTTACGGCCAAAAGTACTATTTAAGGACAGTAATCTCTGTCAACACCACTTCCTATGTACCGAGATGTCTACGAACAATGTTTTCTATCAACAGGGTTTTCGGCGAAACGTGCTGTCTAGGATTAGAGATTTCTATTAGCTTTGATTTCTGTGTGTAGTCATATCGTACAAGCGAGTTTCTATCTTAGGTTTCACGCTGGTTTACTAAGGAACCCTAAAAAATAGTAATCTCTGTTCGTTTAAACGGGCCTTGATTTGAGTTGACTTAGGATAAAGTTGAGAGTGTTAGTTTTGAGACAAACGTGATGTGTTTAGGTGCAAGCCTTCGGGTAATGTGGGAATAGTTCCACCATGTAGCTGAGGTAGCGGGGTTAACTAGTATTCAGTGATGTGATTCTTGTTTATGTTACCTGACTTGTGACCTGAGTAGAGTAGGATACTATATATTTTTCCATTTCATGATTTAATTAGACTATTTACAGTCATAGTGATCCAGTCGCTTATTTAGGTTCGAACATGTAACACCTCATAATGTATATGTGTGTGTTTCACGCATAAGTCTAAAAACAATGATGATTACTGGGTCATCTCCATTAAACTATTAAGCAAAATAATAAACATCGTAGCCCCCTATCAAGCTGTCACTTTCCCTGACCTCGTAAGGAGTAGTTAAGTTTAAATCAGCAACCTAATTGCGTAACACAGTTTGAATCACAATCTGTATGATTTTAAAGCATATTGCTAATCCATTACTTCGTTCAAAAAAATTGTCAATAATGTTGTTGAACTGTCAAAATGAAACCCATTACGATAGTGTGTTACACAATTACCCAGCTGGAAAAAAAAACGTATTTTAGAACTATTCCTATCTTAACTGCATTTAGCAAAATAATTGAAAAGTTAATACTCAATCAGTTGCTAAGACATTTTAATTTAAACAACCTCCATCATAATGAACAATATGGCTTTACATAAGGTCGTTCGACTACAGATGTGGGTGTTGAACTACTGAAACATATATTTGACGCATGGCAGAACTCGAAAAATGCTATTGGAGTTTTCTGTGATCTGGAGCCTTTGATTGCATTCACCATGACACGCTTTTGCGTAAACTACGTCATTACGGTGTCCAAAAAGAAGCTCTCAAAGTAATAAATTCTTATTTACATAATAGGTTTCAATAGGTAAATGTTAATAGTGTGAAATCTTCCAGGGTACCAGTTCAGTTAGGTGTACCTTAAGGCTCAATACTGGGTCCTTTTTATTCATAGTATATATTAATGACTTACCATTCTATTTAAAGGGTATCTGTGATCTGTGACGTTGTACTGTTAGCAGATGACGGCTCTCTTCTTTTTAAAGTAGACAGAAATAGACAAGATTTTGACGACGTTAAAAATGCACTCTCAATGGTTTACGACAGATAACTTAGTTCTTAATGCCAAGAAAACAAAATGTATAAAGTTTGCTTTACCGAATGTTAGAAATCTAGGTCCTAACGTCGTCAAAGATAAAGGGGTGCTTGAAACTGTAGACTCGGCAGTTTTTCTGGGTATAACAGTAGATGCCAAACTTTAGTGGGGCCCACATATATCAAGCCTAGTGGGAAGGCTCACTTCGGCTGCATACGCCGAGGGAAAGTAAGACAATACACTGACGTTGATATAGCTTGATTAGTCTATTTTAGTTATTTTCATAGCGTTAGCGGCCTACGGTATTCTACTTTGGGGTAAAGCCGCTGACATTCAAAATATATTTGTTCTTCAAAAACGAGCAGTTCGAGCAATTTACCAGCTTGGGGCCAGAGCTTCTCTGAGAGATTTTTTTAAAGATGTTAATATTCTCACGGTCGCTTCAAAATTCATCTTCGCCAACATCTGATATATTAGGCAAAATATACACTTATAAACAGTGATACTCACAATATTAACTCCAGAAATAAGGACAAATTACGTGCTCCATTTGACCGGCTTCATAAGTTCCATAACTCCTTTGTTGGGCTTAGTATAAGTTTTTTAACAAACTACCCTCATCTTGCTAGATTAGCCTTTTAATGCGCTTAAAGCTAAAGTAAAATCCAACCTTTGTTCAAAGGCATACTATTCTAACAACGACTACTTAAACGATAAGAATAGTTAGTCGCTGTGATTACCTCATGACAATGTTTATGTTTTTTCTTCAGAATTAGCTTACCTATTGACAAGCTATATGAGTTCATACAATTGTTTATTTTATTTGATTGTATAAGTCAATTTATTTTTATTTTTATTTATTATTGATATACTCTACTCATTAAAATGTAGTATTTTATTAGTTGTATTGCAATATGTGGTTAGCTAGCGACCTCGACAATTGATCATACTATTCTTGCCTGAGCAACCGGCAGCAAGTTCGTCATGCTTCATTAAATGTCGAGTTGCCTCCTTCCCTCAAATATGGCGAGGGGGTGATGGCTGATCTTTGCGTTATACTCGGGCACAGGTGCTACTTGAGATGACTCGTCGTCTTGCTAACCATGGTTTTATTATTGTTATTAGTAATTAAGTGTTTATTTATTTTACTTCAAAGTTTATCATTTGTGACTTCGAGTTACAGCTTTAGCTTTATGTAAGCGGGCACGCCCTTTATACCTGGAGGCTTTTATTTAGGTATTAAGTTCTGTTTAAGTTTTTATGTTGCAGTTTTTATTTCTCATTAAGTACAGTTTTCATTGTTATGTTGGTATATGTTAGCGTGTGCTAGCTAACATATGGCAAGTAAGTTAATTTAATGTTTTGTGTTTCATAATGTTAATTACTTTGCATACGATTTGTATAGAATCAATTTTTCCTAACTGTACAGCTGTTAGTAGCTGTAGTAGCTGTGCTGCTGGGGAGTTTGTTGCGCTACTTCTTCTTCCCAGCTAAAGCAGTAGGAAGTGGTGAAGGGCGTTTTTTGGGGGACTATCTTATGTAATTTTGACGTTCGAACAGTGCTGATTCTCAGCCTAGTTTGAATAAATGATTTTGATTTTGGGTCAATCCAATATTGTACCTATACAAAATGCCAAATTAACCAAAACATTGAGATATATTCTAAGGTTGACTACCTGTAAAGACTTTATATTATCTTATGAATAGATTTGACCGACATTGCAAGTAGTCACGTTAAATTAACGACATAACGAGCTCTGTGCTAAGGTTTTGCTGTGTGTCACCACACACACATCTACAGAATGATCCCAATTGAGCGCAGCTTAACCCAGTAGATCGGATTGATCCGTGTGATCGTTTTTATACCACGAACACTCTTCCCACAAAATGAAACCAATACTGCGCAAAAACCGTCACTTTACTCACCTTCAGGTCTCTCAATTGGCTGTCAATATAAAACTACGAAAATTAAATATACAATTAACAGCAGGCTTAGCATGACACTCTCTATTTCTTCGAAGAATAGACACGGCTCTTTCTATACAAAGTGACATTTCGTTTCTCAGTTTTTAACATCTCACCGTAGAAATCCTTCTACAATCTGTCATCTTGTCTTTCGTTTCTAACGACCTTTGTCTAGGTCCTTTTTTATGTAGAAAGATTTCTACGCTGGGATGTCAAAAAAGGAGAAACGAAATGTCACTTTGTATGGAGAGAGCCTGTATGTGTCTATTCTTCGAAGAAATAGAGAGTGTCATGCTAAGCCTGCAGGAATGAAGATATAAAATAAGCCTATCCATTATTTGCTAAATTAAACTCAATACAATAACATGGCATTTCAAGTTTCAACACGCTTCCACGTGCTATTTGTATGTAATTTATTTATCACGCGACAATTTAATGGATGTAATTACTTTTTCGAGTCGCCACATAATAAATTCATACTCAATTAATGCTTATAGCAGAGTGTTATCAACAACATTAATGTGAATTTTCGTTTAATATGTAAATTATGGAATAATACGGATTCTGTAGTGGCTCAATATTACCCCTTTATGGAGATCCTCTTAAACATAGGTAATGTATGTGGTTTTTTTTTCAGAATGTATTGGGAGGTGGGTTGTTATTGTTATAAGACATTAATATATTTACCTTTTTATAATATTAGACCTATGAAATTGGAGATTAGTATGAATTTTTTTGAATATGTCGTACAGGATCCACTTTTCATCGCAGGTAACAATTTGATTCAGAATTCCCTCGTTTCTATGCCGATTCAGTAGTGCTATGCATGCTTCGACGTAATTCTCGCTGCTGCAGGCTTAGCATGACACTCTCTATTTCTTCGAAGAATAGACACGCCTCTTTCTATACAAAGTGACATTTCGTTTCTCAGTTTTTGACATCTCACCGTAAAAATCCTTCTACAATCTGTCATCTTGTCTTTCGTTTCTAACGATCATTGTCTAGGTCCTTTTATATGTAGAAATATTTCTACGGTGGGATGTCAAAAAAGGAGAAACGAAATGTCACTTTGTATGGAAAGAGCCGTGTCTATTCTTCGAAGAAATAGAGACTGTCATGCTAAGCCTGCTGGTCGCTTAGTTCGTGTGGCGCCCACTTATCTAGCTTTTTTATCTTTCCGATTTGACGCAAGTGCTTCAATGTTGTTTTGACACTCCAAGGCCCGCAGCAAGCTCAGCCGTAGATTGAGTTGGATCTGCTTCCACTATCGCCTTCAGATCGTCGTTGTCGACAATGGTCACCGGCTGACCGCGAGGCTCGTTCTTCAACTCAAAATTACCAGATTAAAAACGATTAAACCAATGATGGACAGTGTTTATGCAAGCAGTGTTAGGCCCGTACACGTCGTTAATATTTCGTGTTGTTTGCGCAGCGTTATTTCCACGTAGGAACTCATATTCGAAAATTATACGAATTTTCAGTTTATCCATGGCGCCTAAAACTACCACAATTTCACAAAAACAAAAAGCTATCTAAAAACAAATGATTGAATTTGAAATTAAATTAACACGGCTTTCGAATAAAATTTATTTGAATTTCGAATTTCGCGCCAATCCACACATAATTAAATCTGAAAATGCTGGTTATAGAATCTCCAATTACATAGGTAAAGACCTGTTAATATATTCATAATATATACTGTATTCATTAACTTGAATAATCGGCTCACAGCAATAAAATAAGTGATTTCATTTAATCATATTCGGATAAACATGGATGCTATTCGTTTGGAAAATAGTAAAAATTAAACTATTAAGAGTACCTATTTACATAAATCGATAAATTTGTGTTTTTTCGTTTGACGTAAAACCACTTCGCCAGGCGTTCAAAATATGGCATCAATATTGTCATCACAAATCCTCTCCATATATTTCACTATCCCCACCATTGTTCGTCATTGTTGAATACATCCCCAGTTAGTAACACGTCATAAATTCGATGTGTAATCGAGTCGGTAAGCGAGCGCGGCCCATTGAGCAATGCGCAAACATGTCAAGATTACCTGCCGTTAATTATAGCAAGGTAACGCGACTCACTGATCGTGTTGCCTTTTGTTTAGTAAAGTGTTATGTAGGTGCTCAAGTTTAAGGGTGAGACGAAATGAGCGTCAGGCAAGCGTTGCTCATAATGAGTGGAGAGAATGTGTAGTACTCATTTAAGAGGCTGACCACAGCTAATGCGCGGTCACTGTCGGTCTGCATAGAAAAGAAAGAGAAGCGGGATGACACAACGCTTGTAATCTATTGCTAAATATGAAGGAATATCTATTTACAAAAAAATCTATTGAATGGATAAAAAAATTAAAACATTATTATGCTAATATGTTGCTTGTAGCATAATCTGGCAAAAAAACAAAATGATTGCATGTATATTAGTATAGTTTTTAGTCGTTAAAAGACAATTTTAGAGGTATCTTCGTGATTTTTTTCTATTGTATCAACATTAATGAAGGGCTATTCTGTAATCGTAAATTATAAAAGCTTTAAACGTAACCTTCATTTACTTAACCAAATTCAATTAATACTAAGTTAAACCTAAAAAAGGCCCTCGAGGCATTGTACCGAGGATGCTGGCGGCATTTCCTCGCTGAATTGCAACGCTGATGCGTTGCGCGAGAAAGCCGCCAGCTTTTCGGTCACCAGTTACATCAACTAGACGTTTCGCGATTTCCGCAAATAAGTTATCAATATACTATCAAAATAGTTGTATTATGTTTTCAACACTACCTGGCATACATCCTGAAGAATATCATAGATTTTTCTGATTTTGTTTACTGCAGTGGATCATAAATACTTTAAGGCATTATACAACTTGCGTTTAGCTCCTGTAGTCCCCTTAAAATAAACCTGCAATGTTTATTAACGTAACGTACCTTACACCGGGTTTTGTCTGGTCATACAGTCAAAGACAAATTATTTATTTCAATGAGGCACATAGGTAGGTTATGAATGTCAAAATTAACGACAGATAAAAAAATTGATTCTAGTTGAACTCTTCCAAAATATAGTTTCGAATGGAGAAGAATATATAGGCAAGAAACTCCATAAAACACCAACTGTTTTTCTATATTTTGTGTAGGTATATAAATTAGTGAGCAGTGGTGGCCCAGTGGTAACGGCCGCGACTTACGAGTTGTAGGTCGTAGGTTCGACCCAGACAGGCACTTTACTTTGTGTAAATTATTTCATCACCACTGCTCTCAAAAACGGTGAAGGAAAACATCGTAAGGAAACCGGCATGTCCTAGAACCAAAAATTCGAAGACATGTGACATCTACCAACACGCACTGGGCCCGCGTGGTGGATTACGGCCCACTCCCTCTCACAGAGAGGAGGCCTGTGTCCCAGCAGTGGGAACATTATAGGCTGATTATGTATGTATGTACATTAATTATAATATATTATGTGAAGACGATGTACCTAGAATAAAGTATTTAATGAAGCAATAACTGATACAATATTTTACATGGTGCTCACACATATAGCTGTTCACAAATACTGTAACCGTAGACGATTTTTTCTAAAGTTTTAACAAATAATGAATCAGTGTGTGACTTAAAGTTATCCAGAATTAAACAGAATATAAAATAAATATCACAAAATAATTAATTATATACATAAACTAATTAGCAACCCCTTTCATTTCGTCTACACCCCATCATATAGGTAATTGCTAAATTACGATATCTTGTAGGAACCCGACCAATATAAAATAATGATTCTGTGGGTCCAAACTACTTATTTAGATTTTAAATATAAGAGCGAGTATTTAATCTTAAGGATGTCAAATATTGTCGTATGTTACACGAGACAATGATTATAGCATACTCAAATTATGATGCTTGCAATAATAATAATGTAATACGCACGCATTTACAATACTTCAGTGTTGTAAATGCGTGCGTATTACCTCCATGCATACATCTTCAGCCTATAATGTTCCCACTGCTGGGACCCAGGCCTCCTTTCTGTGAGAGGAGGCCGTAATCCACCACGCGGGCCCAGTTCGGGTTGGTATATGTCATATGTCTTCCGAAGTTTTTGGTTCTCGGACATACCGGTTTCCTTACGATCTTTCCCTTCACCGTTTTAAGAGCAGCGTTCTTTACCTAAATAATAAAAGATCTGCACTCTGATATTAAGTAACAAGCAAACATTTAAAAATAACCTACAGTTAATTACACTTATTGACTCACTGAGCGTGTTAGCTTTTGTAAAGTCAAAGTCAAGCCGTCTTACGTAACAAGACGTAACATCGTTCTACAACGTATAATTATAATTAACAAAACTAGTTATATTGAGAATATTATGGAATAAGTTAGTTTACGTAATAAAGTATGTACCTAACTGTAGAACATTGGTATGTAAGTCACACATAGGATGGATACAGAATTTAGCCTATTTGTGTATAACTAAATTAGATTTAATCTTCTTGCTAACCTTATAAGTGGGTATATTATGTCAAATTGTTCTAAGTCCATCCATTATTATTATTTGATTCAATAATTTCCGAAACACTTAGCCTATTTTACAATTGGTTTTAGCCGCACAACATAAACCTCTCAGCGTTTATCTGTTTATAATAATATTATATTATTTACCAAGTAGATAGTACGTTTCCCGTGAGATAAATTCCGACCAATTCGACACGGGGGTGAAACTGCGGGCAAAAGCTAGTCCAAAATAGAAATAAAATATTTTACAGAACATATTTTAGACATTATGGTTGACCAAAAATAACCTAACCCTTCCTATGAGATAGCCTAGACGGGTTGACAAAGAGTCTATTTTAATAACTCTTGCATTTCTCAATTTTTAACCCCCGGTTTTACCGTTGTCATCGATGTGGTATTAACAAGTACCGCCCGCGGATTGCGGTATCTCTTACTGATTTCAAAGCGGTATTTTATACCGAGTTTTCAATAATTTTGTTTGATTTGGTAGGTTGGTTGGTTTCGTAGGTTGGTTGTGGCTGCGGTTTCTTGTGATCCCGAGTTCAAATCCCTTGACAGATTTATGATAAAATTGTGTTTTCCTGATAATAAATGAATTTACTCGTAGTAATTCAAGAAGGTGATCGTCACTAAATTACGTTTTCAAGGAATTGGCTCACAATGGAGAGAAAGGAGGCAGGGGAAGACCAAAGAAACGATGGATGGACTGTGTGAAAGATGATTTGGCTAAAAAGGGGGTGACTATCGAGATGACGACTAACAGAGAAGTATGGAAGAAAGGGACATGTTGCGCCGACCACGAATAAATTAAGATAAGGGCAGGAGACTGATAATGATGATGGGAGAGAAAGAAGGTACTGCGCAGGCAAGATTTGCTTGCAGTTTTTGATAGTTTTCCAGTGGCTTTAAACTAAAACCATAATGATAGACATGAAACTGTTTTGACGCTCGTTAAGTCCACTTTCCTGTTGTATTTAAGATTCATATTATTTTATTTTAAAACTGATCTCATAAACAACATAGATCCTCCATCTCCCCACGTTATCATCGCCGCGGTATATGACCCCCCGCTGCGGTATCGGTCGCTATCGCTCTGAGGTGGTATCGCATCCTGTCTACGGTTATCGATGTCATTATCTACGGTGTTATGTGATCCTGGTACCTACTAAACTGGTACGGCTTGCGAGAGTTAGACGTGTCGCGTTTCGGGTTAGATTAGATGGGGTTTTAAAATTGTTGTTTATTATTGTGAGATTATTGGTGGCCCAGTAGAAACGGCCGTGACTTACGAATGTAGGGCGTAAGTTCGAACCCCGTGGCATGCACATTACTTTGTGTAAATTATTTCATCACCACACTCTCAAAACGGTGAAGGAAAATATTGTGAGGAAACCGGCATGTCCTTAGAACAAAAAATTAAAAGACATGTGTGACATCCACCAATCTTCACTGGACCCGCGTGGTAGAATACGGCTCACTCCCTCTCACAGCGAGGAGGCTTGCGTCCCAGCAGTGGGAACATTATAGGCTGATTATGCTATAGCAAATCTGCTATAGCATAATCAGCGTATAATGTTCCCACTGCTGGGACGCAAGCATTGGGGCGCTGTAATTTTAAAATCCCATCAAAAACATAAATGTGAAATGAGAGCCAAGTTCAATATTATGACATATGTCTTGGTTGTTGACTTCAACGACAAAAGAAGTGAGATATAAATGGGTGCCAAGTTCAATGGTCAGTCCTGAAATTTATTTATAACAACATAAAATATAATTTCTTCTTATAACATAGGATAATATATTGTAGCCTTAGATCTAACTTGGCTAGTTCTCATATACGAATTATTATGTTCGATGGCTAGTTTCTACCAGCAAGCCAAATTTTCGGAATAATAAAATAAGAACCGACAGGTAACAGGTTTAGAACTTGCGAAGGCTATAATATAATTCGAATATGAAAACTAGCCAAGTCAGATCTTAGGCTACTATATATTATCCTAAGTTATAAGAAGAAATTATATTTTATGTTGTTATAAATAAATTTCAGGACTGACCATTGAACTTGGCTCTCATTTCACATTTATGTTTTTGATGGGATATCATTACTTTTTGTACATAAATTATTAGTAGGGACTTATTTATAACAAAATGAATACGAAATAGTTTTTGTTAAACTACTGTATTTTCCTACGTTTACGGGGTATAATAATAACAATACAATAATAAATACAAAATCCTAGATAACGTAATAAATACGAAAGTATACTATACAAAGTAACTAAGTGTAGTACGTGTTGTAGTAAGTGTAGTAGTAGTAGTGTAGTACTAAGTATAGTATACTCTTAGCTATAAGTACTAAAACAAATATTTGGATTAAAAAAATTAAGGGTGGTTTTCAACTCGTTATATATTCACGTGAAGACCTTAAAATCCACATAAAGACCGGCTGTTATAAGTTTTGATTGCTGATTGCTGATTCTTACATTATTACAGTTACAGGCACTAAGTATAAGTTAAGTGTTCTTAATAGAATCAATTAAGTGAAACATTATAATAAAATGATAAAAATTCACCAGTTTCTGATGTATTACTTTGTACTTACCTAATTACCTATCTGCATGCCAAATTTGAACTTTCTAGGTCATCTGGAACTGGGTTAGAGTTTTGATATATAGGTCAGTCAGTGATAAAAATGACGATTTTTGGACGTTAATATCAAAATAACTGTTTAAGATGTGTTTATGAAATTTGGAGCACATATGTATCTTGCAAGTTTCAATATATGAGCCAAATTTGACACGTTTATGTGAAATAGTTTTTGAGTTATGAGGAAGTCAAAAGTGAACTTGACACGCTACCGCGTTTCTAGATATTTATGGGATATTATAAATTGCATATCAAATAAATAATCGCCTATCAATACATACTCATCATTTATATTCTTATTTACATCTAATAACTTACTTCACTACAAATAAACTAAATGTTTAACAAAACTCAAACTGCAGATATGGAAAATTTGCTGTGCAGTCAATATTTATGCTATGTACCAGATGCCCTCTATTACCAAAACAAAAATTCGATGCCAGTTTAAATTAAAACAAAGCTAACAACTGATTATTAAGCTGCTACATTTTACTTATATGTATGTACGTTATGGGGACAACGGGAAATAAATTTAATCACGTCCCGCTGTCCCCGTAACGACTGTGACTAATAAAATGCTGTTTTATTTAGAAAAACTGCTGTACATAATATAAAAATAGAAGCTATATTTAAAAGAAAAAGAGTTAACATGTATAATGTGCATTAAGATTATTAGCTGTGCATTGATAAAAAAGCTTTTGCTTTAGGAAAAATCGCTGTACGCTGCGAAAATAAATTGTAGTGTGTTTAGTGATATTTTGAGTTGAATATTTTGCTGTGCAATCAGTAATTTTGATGGGAATTCGGAATCTTATTGCATAGAAAAAGGATATTTTTTGATTTGCGTTTAAATACTAACCGATATTTATTTTGTGGTTTCATAAATTCTTAGGATTGTGATCAATCTATCGGGATTGAGACTTGTCTTGTATCATTTAACGAAACGAGAAATATAACGAAATCGTAATTTGTAAGTTTAATATTAATGTAAAATACATTAATATTAAACTTACAAATTTTAATAACAAAGAAATCTTGACGTTGCAAAGCAGGGGCGGGTTGCCAGTGACAATATAAGATATTTTACAGATACACCGTTTTTCAAACATCTTGGGAATAAAAATAGAAGAAAACGCATTGTAGGTGTGTTTGCTTTACCATCCAGCACGTAGACAACACATTTATTACACATACGTGCAGACAACGTTACTTGCACAGTGGAAACGTGTTTTTATGTTGCACTCACTACTGGTTTAATGGACTTATCACGCCCTAACGTATGGTTTCAAATCATAATAGATGTAATCATACAATTCCATTGATACATAAAATGTAGTTGGGAGACTGATTACCCCTCTGCTGAACCAGAACGTTGTAATGCGTCACCTATTTATTAGGTACTGCTATGACCAACGTAAAAAATATACATAATAAAATAATGTAAACGTTATCTCAGTTGCATCATAGGTAAAGTCAGGGAATTTTTTTGCCGACAACTGAAATTGTCCGTATATTCAAATTTTTTTGCCGACAACTGAAATTGTCCGTATATTCAAATTTTTTTGCCGACAACTGAAATTGTCCGTATATTCAAATTTTTTTGCCGACAACTGAAATTGTCCGTATATTCAAATTTTTTTGCCGACAACTGAAATTGTCCGTATATTCAAATTTTTTTGCCGACAACTGAAATTGTCCGTATATTCAAATTTTTTTGCCGACAACTGAAATTGTCCGTATATTCAAATCCCAACTGTCTGTCATTCTGTGACAGTTGTATGAAAGAGCTATAACACGGTAAATTGGCGTAGTGTGCCAATTTCCCTAACTGTACCTACATAGCCGAAACCAACATCTATTCAATTTAACTCGCAGAACTTGATACAAAATGTCAAGAGAAATTAGCTTCTAAATACAAATTCCTGGTAAACTAAACATGAGTGAGAATTAGAAATGTGTTTAAGATTACTGAGCGCTGTTAATTAACCTAATTATTACTACGCTGCAAATTGGATTGAGTAAGTTGCTGGTAGAATTTAATTGTACGCATCTTATAGCAATAACTTAACATCACGCTTGTGTTTCTCGAAGTAGGGGTAGGCTGTGGTGTTCTGGCCTCTCTGCAACGATGTCGAATTGACTGGCGTTACATCGAAGTGTTGAGGTGTTTGTATGATGCTACAACGATGACTGTTCAGATCCAGGATACAAAAGCCAACCCTATCCAACTGCTCAGAGGGGTGAGACAAGGGATGTGATATCCCCGAAACTGTTCACCAATGCGTTGGAGGACGTCTTTAAGACGATGGACTGGACTGGTCAGGGTATCAATGTAAACGGCGAGTACATCTCACACCTTCATTTTGCCGATGACATGGTCATAATGGCAGAGACGCTGGAACAGTTAGACCAGATCCTGCACAGCCTAAATGGAGCCTCTCGGCGGGTTGGTCTCGGCATGAACTTGGACAAGATGAAAGTCATGTACAATTCGAACGTCTTGCCGAGCCCAATCCACAACGAAAGGGTCTTCTCGAACTTGTGATGGAGTAAGTCTACCTAGGACAAGTTATCCAGCTCGGTAGGCACAACATTGAGAAAGAAGCCGACAGGAGGATCCGATTGGGTTGGGCAGCGTTTGAAAAACTTCGGCAAGTCTTCTAGTCGCCAATCCCGCAGTGTTCGAAGACTAAGGTCGTCCACCAGTGCATGCTGTCCTTTATGAAACCAAAACGTGGACACTGACAGTCAGGCTGGTCCACAAATTCAAGGTCGCTCAGCGCGCTATGGAGCGGGCAATGCTCGGACTTACTTTGAAGGATAAGAACAGAAATGAAGTTATCCGGAAGACAGCCGGAGTTACCGACATAGCCTGCAGAGTAAGCAAGCTGAAGTGGCAGTGGGAGAATTCATTCCTGATCGAAAATCCAAGAAACCATTAATTTTTTTTTCAAGAGTCAGAATATAACATCACGGCTTGTTCTCCCTGAAGCTCGCCTCCGGCTCGCTTCAATGCCTCCGGGCTGCCAATGAAAAATTCCAGATAGAAAAACCCAACCGCTAGGCCAAAGAGGCAATCTACTAAAATAACTACAAAAATTAAATAAGCAAAGTACGCAACCAAAAATTTATTAAAATTTACTGACTTGCCCGCGCGTTACGATTCTGAGTAAAGACTAATGTAATTCGAAGTTCGCTAATTTACCCCTGTTTTGTAGAAACCCATCCAATTTAATCTTTAACAATGTTTGGCAGCAGATTCACCGGTGCATATCTGCTATCAAACACCACACTTCCTGGCACCGGGGTGATCTATTGTTTTGCTGTTGTGATATTTACTTACCAAATTCTGTGTTTGCATCTTGTGCTGATCATTTTACTGCATGTTAGTAGATAGCAGAAGGTCTTTGTGAAAGAGCCTATCTGTGAAAGTTCTGCCACTAGGTCTAGATTCCAATTTCAGGCACTATGTACCTGCAGCACTGCTGCTGTGCTTCGATTTTATAAACATTATTTTAAAATGATTAAAAATCATGTGGGATTTGACAAGATTCTTATTGCATTATTTTATGTTAAGTATTATAGCTCAACAACACGTTTGAAAAGGGTAAAACACTCTCTTTCGGAAAACCCATCAGTCTACTATTGACTTTGACTACGTTGAGCTTGTTTGATTGAACGTGCATTAATTATAATGCTTGTATCAATTTAGAATATATTTTCCATTTAAAAATATTTTTTTGATGAAATTTCAGTGTCTGAAATGATTAATAATTAAAAAAAAACTTCAAAGGTGCTTTCTAAGATATTCTAATGAAAAATACAAATAAAATAAAGAACCTAGACCATTTTTTATCCAGATTAAATTTTAAAATTAAAACTATAACTATTTCGTGGCCGTTTCTTTCTGTAGTTTTAATATAGAGGTTTTCTTTTAAGCGGTTCTTGGACATTACTCATCTAAATAAATGGTCAGCCTTATAGCTTAAATGTTTCATAATATAATTTTTGAAAGATTAATTTAAAAACTTTTATGGAACCTTCAAATATTCAACGAGCACACTCACAATTAAATTAATGTTACACAAATAACATTCTATCGATCCATCACAAGTAAACAGATCTGTGACGATTCCCTTTTCATGCCAATTTACTTGCCATATTCTAGACACACATCCCTTCTTACCGTCAATCAAATAACAAGAGGTCCTGATGACGTCACGGGTACTTACGCCTAATTCAATACAACGGGCGGATCCAATATGGCTGCGCTCCCAGTAACCACATCATTTGTTCATTCGGACGGTAGTCCTAAACAAATTGATACCTAATTGCTTCTCTACTCGAGAACCGAGCCGCCTTCAATGGAACCCAATTATACCCACATCCACACCGATGGGAACTTTCAAAAGAAACTGGAGATTCAAAAACGTATTTTTCTTTGATTAAATCGGGTAGTCGCTGTATTGAATACGCTTGATTCTGTTAGTGTTAAGTGTGTGGAATAGGCAGAGCTTGTTAATGTTGCGTAATTCAATAAATGGATAAGATTAAATTAGTTTACGGAATTCTAAACAGAATTTTAAAAGTTTGTGAGGCAGGTTAGTTCTAGAATAATTCGACGTCTCAAGAAACTAAGGTTGCACCTCACTAGAGTAGCTACATCATCCCCTGGTGAATATTAATTAAGTTACATTCTTGATATTTCTTTTTCACTTCACACATATCTGGCCCCAATACCAATTTACACAAAGACTTAACAAAATAATGGAGGAGCCTAACGTGCGGTAGATACATTACACATTATAAATGGAGTCAAATATGTAGTGACAAACGAGAAACTATTAAGGCGCAGATATATGATTTTAGTGACTTTAAAATCACTTATGAAGGCATACTTCATACAGTACAAGGAAGTCATGCAAATAATGTACGTTAAACTAGAATGCATACATATCATTTCTATGAATCGTACGGTCTCCGGTGAGGCGGCGAGCCTCCTTGCCGGATAGCCGCCATGGGATCTGGAGGCAAAAGTCCTTGCGCAGGTATGGGAGTGGCACGGAGTGGCGAAACGCTGGGTTGTAACTCCGTTGCCGGGAGAAATCACGGCACAGCGGTCAGAGCTCCGGCGTGATCTCATGGCGATATGAAGAGTGCAATTGTCGCAAACCAGTGCTGGGCACGCCACAATTGTGGCAATTAAGTCCCCTCTTTGAGGAGGCGCCACGGCGTTCTCGCCTTCCACCTGACGTAGGTCCTCACCGGACACGGCAGTTTTGGGAGATTCCTGTGTCAGATAAGGCGGGAGGAAATGCCCAGGTGTTACCACTGTATGGATAGCTCGGTGGACCCAGTGGAGCATACGGTCGAGGTCTGCCCGGCCTGGGCAGAGCACCTCCGTGTCCTCGTGGAGGCGATCGGCAGCGGAGATCTGTCGCGTCCGGCCCAGGTCTAAGCCATGGTACGGAGCGAGAGAGCATAGGGAGCCGACACCTCCTTCTGCGAAGCAGTAATGCTCGCGAAGGATTCAAACTACATACTTAAAATATATCATGTTTGTATGAACAGACTATTTTATTATCTATAATTCTATCGGTGATTTTTTTCAATTATTCTTATTTTCGTTACGGAAAATAAATATTCTCTATGAAACCAAACGGTGGTGCAGCGTGAGTGGGACGTGCATTTGTATGGCCAAGGTCATCGGCGATTACCCGACACTTAAATATAAAATATCCAACAAAAATGTAAACACATTCCCAAGAAACTAAAACAGGAAGATAGAGTACTAAAGGAATGTTCCACGTAACCAGAACTTGTGCTTAGGCGAACACCTTGGTTCTATTGCCACACTTAGTCGTGCGGTACCGTACGGATCCTTGCGGTACCGTGTGGTTCGAGTGAGAAACATATTAACTGTACCGCCGAACTTTGCCGCAGTATTGAACTGATATTAACTTAAATGTCTGTTGAGACCCTTAGCTTAGCACGGAAATGGTTATTTATTAGAGTGTTACGAACTTTGTGGTTGAGAGTGCTATAATAGGTGCTGATAGAAATAGAATGTGGGTTGGTACGGTCGGAAATAGAAGCTGATTTAGGTTCACATCTGTATTTAGAAAACATCTCAGTCCAAGATTCCTACAACTTACTGATCTATTATATCTATCAAAGTATAAAAATTACACAAAGAAAGATTATAAATAAAAGTAACATAAATATGTAAAAGCGAGCTTGTTAATGTTGCGTAATTCAATAAATGGATAAGATTAAATTAGTTTACGGAATTCTAAACAGAATTTTAAAAGTTTGTGAGGCAAGTTAGTTCTAGAATAATTCGACGTCTCAAGAAACTAAGGTTGCACCTCACTAGAGTAGCTACATCATCCCCTGGTGAATATTAATTAAGTTACATTCTTGATATTTCTTTTTCACTTCACACATATCTGGCCCCAATACCAATTTACACAAAGACTTAACAAAATAATGGAGGAGCCTAACGTGCGGTAGATACATTACACATTATAAATGGAGTCAAATATGTAGTGACAAACGAGAAACTATTAAGGCGCAGATATATGATTTTAGTGACTTTAAAATCACTTATGAAGGCATACTTCATACAGTACAAGGAAGTCATGCAAATAATGTACGTTAAACTAGAATGCATACATATCATTTCTATGAATCGTACGGTCTCCGGTGAGGCGGCGAGCCTCCTTGCCGGATAGCCGCCATGGGATCTGGAGGCAAAAGTCCTTGCGCAGGTATGGGAGTGGCACGGAGTGGCGAAACGCTGGGTCGTAACTCCGTTGCCGGGAGAAATCACGGCACAGCGGTCAGAGCTCCGGCGTGATCTCATGGCGATATGAAGAGTGCAATTGTCGCAAACCAGTGCTGGGCACGCCACAATTGTGGCAATTAAGTCCCCTCTTTGAGGAGGCGCCACGGCGTTCTCGCCTTCCACCTGACGTAGGTCCTCACCGGACACGGCAGTTTTGGGAGATTCCTGTGTCAGATAAGGCGGGAGGAAACGCCCAGGTGTTACCACTGTATGGATAGCTCGGTGGACCCAGTGGAGCATACGGTCGAGGTCTGCCCGGCCTGGGCAGAGCACCTCCGTGTCCTCGTGGAGGCGATCGGCAGCGGAGATCTGTCGCGTCCAGCCCAGGTCCAAGCCATGGTACGGAGCGAGAGAGCATGGAGGAGCCGACACCTCCTTCTGCGAAGCAGTAATGCTCGCGAAGGATTCAAACTACTTAAAATATTTCATGTTTGTATGAACAGACTATTTTATTATCTATAATTCTATCGGTGATTTTTTTCAATTATTCATATTTTCGTTACGGAAAATAAATATCTCTATGAAACCAAACGGTGATGCAGCGTAAGTGGGACGTGCATTTGTACGGCCAAGGTCATCGGCGATTACCCGACACTTAAATATAAAATATCCAACAAAAATATAAACACATTCTCAAGAAACTAAAACAGGAAGATAGAGTACTAAAGGAATGTTCCACGTAACCAGAACTTGTGCTTAGGCGAACACCTTGGTTCTTTGCCACACTTAGTCGTGCGGTACCGTACGGATCTTTGTGGTACCGTGTGGTTCCAGTGAGAAACATATTAACTGTACCGCCGAACTTTGCCGCAGTATTGAACTGATATTAACTTAAATGTCTGTTGAGACCCTTAGCTTAGCACGGAAATGGTTATTTATTAGAGTGTTACGAACTTTGTGGTTGAGAGTGCTATAATAGGTGCTGATAGAAATAGAATGTGGGTTGGTACGGTCGGAAATAGAAGCTGATTTAGGTTCACATCTGAATTTAGAAAACATCTCAGTCCAAGATTCCTACAACTTACTGATCTATTGTATCTATCAAAGTATAAAAATTACACAAAGAAAGAACATAAATAAAAATAACATAAATATGTAAAAGCGTTCTCTAAATTAGCGTCAAATGGGTTTAGCCATTTGTTATCTTTTAAACAAATATTTTACAAAATGACATTCCAGACCACAGAGTCATCGTACCATAACTTTGTCTGAGTAAAAAGAGGTTTCTAAACAAGAACCATTTATTAATTCATGCCTTAGTTTATTCTTCTAATTGTGCTTGAGTAAGCACAATTTGAAAACGAAACGCGAATAAAATAACTTGACGAAACTCAGAATGTATAGCTAATCTCCATTCGATTTCCCCTTTATTGGTGTTTAATATGAACGAATTAATTTGAATGCGAATTACTCGTGATTGATAAGCTGTATATATTGAATTACCATTTCAGTCGTTTTGTATTGTGATGCGTGGATTTAGTTAGTAATATATTGAGACATATTAACATGCTTATGTGTTAATATGTCTATCGAAAGTATTTTTCGTTTCATAGTAGATATATTATGTTTTAATCCGTTCATGTTATGCGTTCTAGATCTAATAGTTATTCAGTGTTGTAATGGAGGTAATTACCGATCAATTAGACCGTAAAGTCCCTGAGCAAAAATTAACCATCTATGAGAATAAACAAATTTAAATTTATCGAGGTACGGTGTTTTAAAAAATAATACAGAAAGTGTTGACTGTAATAAAAAAACAATTCATAACAAGCTTTCATTATCAACACGAAACTAGACCTGTCTATCCACATTAGAAAATACCGACGGAAACATACATTTTAATCGTTTAATTTACTAGTTCCAAAAGAATAACAAAAAAATCCGTCAGTATTTCTATGTCCACAGCCTGTAAGACAATATTTACTAATTGCCACGCTAAAACTCACATACAATAAGTTTCCTAACTCACCAAAATGCGAAGTGCCCTGTCTCCAGCCACCCACCGCATGACTAACAATGGTTTAAATTAAATAATCACGTTACCGATCCCAGTCTATTAATGACCGTTATTAGGCCGACCCGGTTTATCACTTTGTAACTCCCGTTCGGCAAGTTTAGATATCATAATTACTTCTATGACCTTTAGCGTATTTTGTTGAAGATACCTTATTGGTATTAAAAAGGGTTATAACGTTATGAGCTGAATTTTTATTGAGGCTATATTAAAAACTCAGAAAAATAGGTAGTTGTTAGTCGAAGTAAATCAGCTACAATTTTGAGTTTATTTTTGGAATAAATTCGTCCCAAGTAGTCCCAACTACGGAATTCATTGTGCGTGGTCCGACACGCACTTGGCCAGATTTTTTTAAATATTATATATATTCTATATTATTTTCAACGTGATGTCCAAGCCTTATTGAACCTAACGGAAAATGCGCCATATTTATCAAAAAATCGGACGAGTGCGAATTGAACTCGCGTGGTGAGGGTTCCCCGTACAATGAATATGTTATCTACCATGTTTTTATCCCGAGAACAAACTTAACATTGTAGTAGAAAAACATATTCTGCCATACATTCCAACTGCAAATGCAAGTTTGTACGCACAATATTGAGACATTTACCGTATTATTTGAACACCATACTATTATACTTCTTATAGTTTTTCCTGTAATCTATATATGTAAAGAACTATTTTCAACTTTAATTTTCATTAATTTCTTAAATAGCGTTAAAACTGATTATTTTAAATTATTATTCATTTATTTAAGTTACACGTCCGTGTTTGTGTCACAGAAATTCATATGTGTACCAAATTTCAAATTAATCGGTCCAGTAGATTCGACGAAAATTGGCTGTGACAGACGGACAGACAGACAGACACACGAGTGATCCTATAAGGGTACCGTTTTTTCTTTTTAACACGACTGCCCAAAAAAAGGAGTGTTTTCAGGGTTCCTGTATGTTTGTGAGTTTCTTTATTCCACCATAACTCCTAAACGGCTTAACCGATATCAATGTATGTGGTATCATTAGAAGCGTTGCGTTATCCCGGGTAACATAAGCCCGGAAAACTTAAACAATATAATGGGGAGTACATAACAAAAATATATAACATTAGTATTTAATATGCATTCGTTCACTAATAACATAATAAAAGAAAATATAACAGTAGGTACTATTCAATATTCCATAGAAAAACTTATAAAGGAAAATATAGTCCCACCACCTGTCGGTTTTATTAAATAGGCCCCTGATTATTCAAGAACTCAATCTCGGCCTCTCAGCATGCATGTTTGGGTAACTATCCATGACACCCTTATGGGTACATAATAATACGTGAAAACAGCATGCTGGAATTTTCCAAAGGTCCTTTAATGGACGCCCGGGGCTCTCATTCGAAAATTTCGTGACCTCAAAGATCAACCGCTAGGCATAGGTGCGTGGGTATAACCCAATACTCAAGATCACAACTGCCTGCACATTCTTCTTTGAGGATTTACAGGTCCAAAGGGATTTAATTAGCACCTGGCATTAAGGTTCTTTATAGAAAGGTATAAGGTTCTGTTCCTGTGCCTACGATATTATGTTCTCAAGTTTCAATGTTAACATACACATACATAAACTCACATCTTCTTTCCGTGAGGGTGGGTAAAAACTACAGAACACCACCTGCTACGATCCATACATACTCCTTTTGCCTCGGTTACGTTCATACATCTTGTCATACACGTACGCCGGTTGCATTACTACGCACCTAACCTTTCTGAAGAACATTACCAATAAGGTCACTATAATATGAGCCGCTAGGGCGTCCCCTCATGGCGTTTACACTCACATCTGCCTCGCAAATATCTTTTGTTAGTCGCCTTTCATTCACTCTCTCAACATGAACAAACCATCTAAGCATACTCGTTTCAATTGTTGTCACTACATCTTCGTCTAAGTTTAATTAGTATTAATATCTCTCTGTATTAACTAAGGGCTAGTTGGTTTGCTACCCTAGAGTCGCGGGGCTCAACGGGACGGGAACGGGAGGGTGATGTCTTTTTATGTTAGTGGGTGTCAATCGAGCACACGAATACCTGGTGCGTTGAATGATAAAGCTGAAATGTTTCAAACGCTTTACCTGTTATTAACACCAACACCTTTCAAACCAGTTAAGTACCTGGTATTTGGTGTGAGCTGTTTTCTTCATATACCATAGGTGCCCACTTTCAGGAATAAACCTTTCCTTGAACCGTTTCCATTACCTAGGTCCTTGTACGTTCATAGTCCCAGGCTATTCTTGTACCGTACAGCGAAGCGTAACAAACAAGTTCCATTCATGTGTGTGTGTACTGTTACAATAGGACTGGCCCTGGGCTAACTACAGATCCGATATCAAAGAATTTGTTCTGTGATAAAATGGGTGTACCTATAGGTATTCTATGCTAGAACTTACATCGTAATGGACACCGATACCAATTTTTAGCTCCCAAAATTCAGAGCTGAGCTTTTAACGTGGTATTGACCAAAAAGTTCATAATGGAGAAGGCAATTATCACACTTCAATTTATTGCTATTGCTGAGGTTAGTTACGAAAAATAATTAATTAGGCACCTGGTTGTTCAGAAAATTAAAAGAAAATTCACTTTATAACACCAACATTACAATTTAATCGTGGTTCCCTAATTTTGCATCAGTCCCTCTACTTCATTAAGTAGCAGTTAGCTATTTATTTACTACAAAAGACGAAGCAACTGCTGACAAATTTAGTAAGTTAACTTTTAATTAAGTTTCACGATTAATTAGCGTCGACGGGTGAAAAATATACTGACGTCGAAATAAGGTCCGTTTATTAAATACACGGGTGCTATCCTCAAAATAATTAAACTTGTGATACTTTTATAATTAAATATATTTGTCATTTTGTATGTACTTATATTTGTTATATTTTCTACAACTTACCGACAGAATCCGTACATCGAAACAACACTGAAACTCCGAGTACAAACAACTGTGACCACTTCATCACAAAGTTTTTCAACAAACTCATCTTCACCAAATACATCAACGGAAAAAATAACTAAAATTCAAAAAACGTTCCAAATTCTAGAACGTCGCATTTTCAAAAAAGTTTTCGTAAATCGAACGCGGGAGCGACAACGGTTACAATTTGCTCTGGTTTGATTCGGAGCGGCGATCGTGAAGCAACTGTTCTGACGGAACGGTTGAACAGAGGCTGAGGGTTCCAAACCACGCATGCGCGAATCTGTCTTCGCTTTTCAGAAAGCGGTGTTTCTAGTTTGAATTATACTGTATTTCCTTTTGACGTTACGCTCGATGCGCCTTTGACTTGGTGCATTCCTTCAAAGGTCCGTAGTTCTGTGGAATGGAACAAAAGGTTTTCGGTGTTCCCTAGGGACGTGTCTTGTCCTTAATTGTTGCCTTGTTTTATAAATGTTTCGATTGAAACGATTGTTTCTTATTAGAGTTATATAAATGATGAGATAGGCTGTTGAAATAATTTGAAGATTGTTTCTCCTACTTATATAATCAATAATATTGGAGAAGCTAAGTCAAATAAAGTAACTAATTAGTACAATAGCGGAATCGGAGAATTAACTAATTAAAGTTAAGGACAACTCAATTACTATAAAATGGCCACCCAAAACAAAAAGATTAAATGAAATGCTCAAAAATTACATTCAATAATAAAATTATAGAACAAATCTTAACAAATTTTATGAACTCTTATTCTTATTCACGTTCAAATGGTCGAGATATTCCTCCGTTAAATTACTCGAGCAATTTATGTGATCGTGTGACGTCATCATGACATGTGTCTTCTAACTGAAGAGCGTTTGTGGCGGGAAAGATGAATGGAGAGATTAGATGGCGCCAATTCTGGTAGGCGCTGACTAAGCTAAATATAGTGCTGACTTTTATTAAGAAGCGACATAGAAATATATGGGAGATATTTTCATACTATACTATTTTTAATTTCATGAGCAATGGCATGAATAATTAATTCATAATATTGCACGTAGGTAATTGTTAAACTGAATTAGACAATTTATAATTTCTTCCTGTAAGTTCAGTTCTGAACTGTATTCATTAATATTATAAATAAGTGTTTAATTTGAGAGGATCTTTAATGGACATTGGCAATATAAAATAACGTAACCAACGTTTAATCGATTTATTAATAAATTAACGTACACGGAAATGAATCGAAATTCTATAACTCCAATATCACAGAAAAGCTACCCAATTTCCTTACTCCAGATGTCGGTTCTTAATGATTCTTATAAAAATAAGAATACCTATAGAGTTTTAGTATCTAGACATTCTTAATTTCCGCTTAGCGACATTATTCTCGTTAATATTGTTTAGTGAAGTGCAATATTCCTTTGTGAGAGCAAATAGCATTATTCACGATCTTTCGCGAAAAATACCATTCATAAAACTTTTGCCTAGAAAGTAGTGTAGGAGTTTTAAGCTTTTATTTAGTAACCCAAGGTAAAATATTAAGATTTCAATCAATCCAACATTTACTCAGTCTTTAGACGTCTAAGGAAGGACCTGGATGTCCATTTTGGCAGGTTGCTAAGTGCCTGCTTATAGTCTAGGCTCTAATTGACCAACGGGTGCCCAACTCGAAGTTTGCCAATTCGAGCTCTTAAGTGAATTCAATACCTCGGCAAACAAGGTCAGGCAACCTTAGCTTGCTAAATTTCTACAAGATAGATTTTTTTAGTGTTCCGTAGTAAACAAGGAACCCTTATTGTTTCGCCATGTCCGTCTGTCTGTATGTCTGTCCCTACTGTAGCTCAGAGATGCTTAGTACTGGAAAGCTGTAATCTGGCATAGGTATACGTATTAATCACGCAAAGTGGTAAAATAAAATGAAAAAAAAATATTTTTCGGGTCTCCCTTGCACCTGATGTGGGGATGATATTTTTTTACGGGTTTGCGAACACCATTTTTGGATTCAAGGATCCGTTTACGTAATATTAAGCTTTAACGTGCTAATTTTTGTCAAGTCCCCCCCCCCCCTCGTGCCAGCTAAATGGTTGTTTAAAGAGTTGTGAAAAAAATCATGACGGTAGTCCATATAATTAAATTAAAAGGAAAACTATCACAGCTAAGTAGGCTTTACAAGTTAACGAGTAATAGTTGACCAACTTAAATTTGCAGTTGGAGAATTGACCGTGGCGTATATCGATGTATGGGAGGACATGTTTTTCAACTACAATGTTAAGTTTGTTTTTGGGATATATTCATCCCAACTTCCCGACTACGGAACCCTTCATTATGCGTGGTCCGACACGCACTTGGCCGGGTTTTTGTTACATATATATTTTATTGCAATACATTCTGATTTTTTGATGAGGGGCTCGTGGCTAAGTAATAACAGCCGCATGGATCGATCGATCAGGTTAAGCTACGCTTGCCGCGGTTGGTCCGTGGATGGGTGACCATCTTTACATACCAAGACCCCTCCGTGCCTCGGAAAGCACGTTAAGCCGTTGGTCCCGGCTGTTATTTGTAGATCTTTACCGTTGTTGGTTTGACAACCAGTCTTACCAAGGGGTATCGTGTTACCCACTAACTGGGTTGTGGAGGTCAGATAGGCAGTCACTCCATGTAAAATACTGGTATTCAGCTGCATCCATTTAGGCTGGAAGCCGACCCCAACATAGTTGGGCAAAGGCAGGCAGATGATGATGACATTCTCTTTTATTGATAATATTTTACTAATACATAATTTTCACATACTCCGAACACGTTTCCCCAACTCATAGATACGCATTATTTAGTTAAAATTATACTGTACACATTTGAGGAAGCAAAAGGAACAAAAAAATATGTGCTAGTGATGTGCTTCCCCCGTGAAACCTACCTACAATTGGTTCCCTCGCGAGACCTCACAAGCCCTCGATTACCATAAATCACAATAACAGTATATTGAATCCGTCTGAACTAGGATCGCGGGGTTTGCTGAACATTAGCTGTTCACGGCAAGACGAACATCATCCATCAATGGCGTATTACTCTAAGTATTGTATAATATCTGCGTATTACATACCTAGCTTTCGCAAGTACCTGATGGAAATGTAAACAAACTCTGTTCAAGTTAAATTCTTACGCAATCACTCATTAAGGGAACTAGTAACACTATCATTTGTATTTAGATGGTTTCAACTTTATATATCAGCACTTATTCCAAAAATAATTGCTTGAATAACATTGTAATTGAAAAATCATTAATGAAAATTGAGAAGGTTATACTTCAAATCGGCATCCACTGGGTCTTTTTCTGATGAATTTTACATTTTCCTCAGATACTTATTGGAATAAAAATTACTACAGTCGCAATCTGTGCATTAAGTGGTTAATGGACGAAAATTATTTTGAATTAGGGGCGTATCATTGTAAATACGAATAAATAGTACGTCACTATTCATGTCAAACTCAAACTCAACTCAAAGCATTTATTTAAAATAACCAATTACAATGACTGACTGACCGCTTGACAATACAAAAGTGCCCTTTTGTATTGTCAAGCGGTCAGTCAGTCAGAAAGATAAAGCTAGATGTTCATTATAAGGCGTAGTGAGTACCTATGGAGAAGAACAGGCAAGAAACACCACGGACACTCTTTTAAATCAACGTATGGTTACAAAATATTGGTTATCACTCATTTTGAAATTATACGTGGGAGAATGATGCAAAACAGCAAAAATGTCCGTAATAATAAGAAAAAAAAAACAATTAAAAAATTAACAAGACAATTATTAGACACATACGCCCCACTAGACGACGGTAGTACGGTCATACTTTTGGATTCATCGATAGCCGAGGTCTTAGAATAAGCTAAGAGATGACCAGTCCCTACTGACGGCGCCCGTTCACGAACATGTCGCATGGATTAGCATCATTCAGCACAACCATATTGAAAGAAGCTAACTGATCCAACACACGCGCCACCATCAGCGAGACATTAGAGTGAGCATGACATACTCCCAGCCGCCAGTGTATCCTAGCGGCTGGGAGTATGTCATGCTCACTTCAAGTCAATGAAAGACGTTGACCCCGTAAATAGTAGCTTTATAGTAGGTACATAGTGGCATAATGTGCTATGTAATTATACAATACAAAGAGATTGAATTTATACAATGCAAAGATAGTTTTTTAAACCTTCAGCAGTTCCTACAGTATTTTTAAATGCTAATGAATTAGTTTTTGTGCCCTTGTGGAGAAGAACCAGCGCTGAGCCAAGCATTTTTACCAGCGATTACGATATGCTTTTTTTTTTTTGTGGGAAATTATCAAATAACTTCTCCCGCTCTGGGCGGAGCGGGAGGGTGTGTCAGACTTGTACTGACTAAAACCCACCCGTGTTCCTTCTGTTGCCTGTGTTGCCAGGGGCCTCGGTAAACCTTTCGAACTATGACATAATTAATTTATCTGTCAGTGCTTCATTTTTAATTCTTTTTTTACCTATTTTGGTATAGTAATTTTATTGTAAGTGCATCGTCTTCACATATAATTATATAATGTACCTATACAAAATTTTGTAAAACATTTTAAAAAAGTAACCGTGGAGTTTCTATATGAAATAAATAATTTATTGACTTTCACTTTGAACTTCCCACGACCCCGGCAGGCATCGGCCCTAGTGGACCCCTACACTTTTGCTGACGACATCTCTTTGAGGCGCGCGTGAAACACAACGCGCCGCACCCATTGCCAACCATCCGCAAGCCCGCGCATACGGTGGCCGGAAATCCGCCCGGGATTCCCGACGCCCAGGGCGTCTCCTGCGGCGGCTAGGGGCGAGAGGGCATGCAATTTGCCTTTCCCTCAACCTACCTGCCTCCTTCGTGAGCATTACTGCTTCGCAGAAGGAGGTGACGGCTGCCAATGCACTCTCGCTCCGTACCATGGCCTGAACTAGGGCCGGACGCGAGAGATCTCTGCCGCCGATCGCCTCTACGAGGACACGGCGGTGCTCCTCGTAGAGGCGATCGGCGCCCAAGCCGGGCAGACCTCCACCGTATGCTGCACAGTGTCCTCCGGGCGATCCACACAGTGGTGACACCCGGGCGTTTCCTCCCGCCTTATACAAAGGAACCTCCCGAAGCTGCCGTATCCCTTGAGGACCTGCGTCAGGCGGAACGTGAGGACACCATGGCGCTTCTCCAGCCACTCCTCAAAGAGGGGACTTATCGCCACAATTGTAGCGTGCCCAGCACTGGGTTGTGACAATCGCACTATCCATATCGCCATGAGATCCCGCCGAAGCTCTGTCCGCTGCGCCGCGATTTCTCGCGGAAGCGGAGTTACGCCCCGGCGTTTCACCTACTGGCGCCACTCCCATACGTGCGCGAGGACTTTTGCCTCCAGATCCCATGGTGGCAATCTGGCAAGGACGCTCGCCGCCTCACCGGAGACCGTGCGGTATCCCCGGAGCAGTCGGATGGCCATGACCCTTTGGGCCGCGCTCAACCGGTGGGCTGGTCGCAGTGCCAGGAAGCCCCGTAAAGGGCCGTGAATCGCAAGACCCCTGCGTCCCCCGCGAGCCTCCGGCAGGAGGCGTTTGGGCCCCCTAGATTGGGCAGGAGCCGCTTCAAGGCAGCCCCTGTCCGTTCCAGTTTAGGAGCCAAACGTTGGAAATGCTCCACGAAGTTCTCGGACCGGCTGTCGACGACGAGTCCCAGGTACTTCATCGTCGACTCGATACCGATTAGGATCCGATAGGGGTTTACCCCATCCTACCGTTATTCGGGATCCCGACGGTGGCGCTTTCCTCCGAGGACCATGAAAACACCTGGCCTCGGACTTGTGCAGGGCCACCTCGAGTCCCAATGTCCGGATCCTTTCGACGATTGTCGCAAGCCCGATTATGATAAATGCTTGGCTGCATAGCGTGCGTTTTATACAAGATTTAAATTGCGTTTTATTCAGTTGAAGGATATCGGGAGATATTTTATTGTTGCATTTATATTGTGTCTTCCACCTCTTTTACTAATAAAGTTGTAGATTTTTCTTTACGTACGTGATGTTTTCATAGATATATATTGACAAGGTACTGTCATGATGTTAATTTCTTTAAACAGTTCCCTTAGAGATTCGTGCCTGCGGAGGCAATATAGTATATGGCTTTGATGGCTCTTTTCTACAGAATAAAAATAAACTCGATGTCTGCAGCCCGTCCCCATAGTAAAATACCGTACGACATAACACTATTAAAGTAACTAAAATAGACTAGCCTCGCGGTATCTACATCAGTAATTTGACGGATTTGTATCAGAGCATATGCTGCTGAGTCGAGCGTGATCCCCTGGAAAACAGTTTTATCGACGAATACTAGTTTCTCTTGCTTCAATGATATCCCACAGTTACTACTTTTGATACTAAGTAGTAACTGTAAAAAAAACCAAGTGTTTTTTACCATTTAATACTAAATTACTAAATTATCAGCAGTGAACCAATTTTGGATCTGCAATAGGGTGTTATTTACATCGTAAAAATTTGATGCACGTCTATGAGTTTAAAAAATCAAGGAAGTATCGTCAGAAAATAACACCATTTGTGATTGAGTTTTTAAAAAATGGGGTAGATCATTAATATATACTAAAAAGAGGAAAGGACCCAACATCGAGCCTTGTGGTACACCAATTTTCACTTTTTAGTCGAGTGAATTGACACTATTTATTTGAACTTGCTGCTGTCTATCATTTAAATAATATTTTACTATACTGAGCGCAAGTTTTTCAAGTCCGTAATGCTCGAGTTTCAAGATTAATGTTTCGTGGTCGACTCAATCAAATACCTTGGAGAGGTCACAAGATATTCCTATGGCATCTTGGGACTCTTCCCACGCCGTAAATATGTGTTTTAGTAAGGTGACACCGGCGTCAGTCGTACAATGTCCAATCATCACTAGATTGAATCCTAAGTCTAAACTAGAACAGCCACGTAACTTGAACGTTGACTTGTTCGGGGTCAGACAAACGTCGTAGTTTGATTAAGTAGTTTTAAGTCTCTGCAGTTAATTATTTAACGACTTGATATTGTTATGCACTCATAAAAAAGGTTGGACTACTGGTGTTTCTAAGATAATCTAGATGAAGCAAGATAATTAATTAACAGCGTATTATTTTCAAGCTCTATGAATATTATGAGTAGGTACTAAGGGGCGACGAATACTTAAATCTCAAAATATCGTATTTTAAAAGCTTAACTGTGTGTTTGTTTATGTATTACGAAACATGTAATACTGTTTGCGTACAAAAAGGGATTTACAAACGCTTTCTATAAAATCATTAATCATCTACGTATCAATCAAAATAATATATTAATAATTTCTTAACGTTGTATTATTTAATAAAGTTCGGGTTTCTATGAACATTCGGATGTAAAACTATCGCATGGTGTTTGCTGAAACATTATCCGGCTCACGGCGTGTGCTCTCTAAACATCATCAATCAACTGAGTATCACGGAGTTTGACTCCAAATAAAACCTATGGCATGGTGTTGTGTTGAAAGTGGGCTTATTTTAAACTGTCTAGAAAAAAATAAATTGTTTTGGAGTTGGTTCGATTTGGTTTTGATTCGGTTCGGTTTAGATATTTCGTAATTTTTAAGGGTGGTCGCACATCTGAAGGAACATACGTTGCGTATCGTTGGTTGCGTAACGCCAGAACTGACAAGTAGATAATAACATTCAACTTTAAACACTCAACCGATGATGCGTTAGTGTGTCGACGGTACTAACAAAGTTACGCTGGACACATCTCCCGTCTTGTGCGACCACCCTTAAAAAAAAACGAAAAGTCTAAACCGAACCGAATCAAAACTAAATCGAACCAATTCAAAACAACTGTATTTTCAAGACAGTTTAGAACAAACCCAGTTTTATTAAAATACTATGCCATACGTTTTATTTTGGTAATATTACTTAATTTATTCACGGAAGCGTGAATAAATTAAGTAATATTACCAATTAATAAATGTAATCTAATATTTTTTCTCGGCAAAAATATTATATATAGCAATTTATTTCTAGATACGTTTTACCGACAAAGCAATATTATAAAAATATATATGAACCTGTTCAAAACCGACACAAGAAGAAGGTTCAATCGTTACAGTATACAATGTAATTGAATCAAAAGTCCGCGGGTTTCCGGATTTTGTGACGTCGCAGGGCGCCATCGCCAAGCCTGCGGCCTATGGTTCATAGTCCATTGTTACACGAGTTTGGTTAAAAAATGTTTATTCAATGTATTTATGATAATTTAAACGTTAAAGACTACGTTGGAAATAACGGAGAAAAAATATTTACGGTTTCTACATAATTTAAAGCTGAAGAGCCTATAATGTATTAGTAAATTTTAATGTTATATAACAAAAATAAATAAAACATTTTCGTTGTCGATCAGGTACCTCCACGTAAAACATATAATCATGCCTACTTTATTCATCAAAAGAACCAACAAAGCCGATCAAAACTGTTTGTTCAGCAAGCTCTCCACTAAAATAACTCTCCACCTACATTGTTTTCAAAAAACAGCCACTGTTTACGGTCCTAACCCTCTCATATTAGCATAGATCAGGCATCTAAAATCATAATTCGTCTCAGCAGTGGAGCCGCTCGCTCATACATTAGTATGCGGGTCGGCGCTCCCAGCTATTGTGGTTTGTTTATAGACAAATTTCCACCTGAGTATATACTTGAACAAGATGAAACGGACTGATTTCTGTTTGCTTTACATCCAGTCTTTTGTGTTATACCTATTGTTCAGGACCCAATCAATCGTACCTTTTATTTATTCGTCAGGATTAACTGAGATTATGGTGCGGGCGTTTGAGGAAATGTCGGCAACGTGGGAAATGTCGGATTTAGTTCGCGACTGCGACGTAAATTGCAGTTGGATTCATTTGGTGTGTGCGCGCCGGAATGAATTTGTGTTAGCCATGGCAAGTATTGTTTGTTTGCAGATGCCATCAGTTCTGCGTGCTTTTGTACAAATATACGGAGTACATATAAGCCCTTTATGGGTTTTAGCAACACTTTTAGTGAAAAAAGTGGCTTCATTCAAATTGTATCAAAATGTGATTTGATTTTAAGGAGGGTTGAATTACCTACTGCAGGCTTAGCATGACGCTTTCTATTTCTTCGAAGAATAGACATACTCGTAGCCCTTTCTATACAAAGTGACATTTCGTTTCTCAATTTTTGACACCGCACCGTAGAAATACTTCTGCCAATCTGTCATTTTGTCTTTCGTTTCTAACGATCCTTGTCTAGATCTTTTTTTATGTAGACTATTTCAGAAGAAAGTTTCTATCCCAAACTGCCAAAATCACGCTGACCACTGACCTTTGTCTAAGGTAGTGAAGACATTTTGCGTTTTTCAACTCGACGGCCACAAGGTATATACGGTTATCTGACGGACGGGGCCGTCATCTACCCCGGTCACCAGGGAGTGTGGAACCGGCAAGAGATGTCGTGCGGTGTCCCACAGGGATCGGTCCTGGGGCCGCATCTGTGGGACATCGGATACGACTGGCTACTGCGCACTGACCTCCCTAGCGGCGTCAGCGTAATGTGCTACGCTGACGACACATTGGTCCTAGCGCAGGGGAGGTCGCACCAGGAGGCGGCTGAAGTAGTGGCAGGCGGGGTTGCGAAAATTGTCAAAAGGATCCGGCAATTGGGACTCGAGGTGGCCCTGCACAAGTCCAAGGCCTCGTATGTGTTTTCATGGTCCTCGGAACGCGCCACTGTCGGGGTCTCAAAAAGCGGTAGGAGGGGTTTCCATCGGCGTCGAGTTTACGAGTACTTGGGACTCGTCCTCGACAGCCAGTGGAACTTCGTGGAGCATTTCCGACGTTTGGCTCCCAAACTGAAGTGGGCAGGGGCTGCATTGAAGTGGCTCCTGCCCAATCTAGGGGGTCCAAACGCCTCCTGCTGGAGGCTCTACGCGGGGGTCGTGCGGTCCATGGCCCTCTACGGGGCTCCTGTATGGGCGCGTTCCCTGGCGCTGCGGCCAGCCCGCCGGTTGAGCGCGGCCAAAAGGGTCATGGCCATCTGGATGGTCCGGGGATACCGCACGATCTCCGGTGAGGCAGCGAGCCTCCTTGCCGGATTGCCGCCATGGGATCTGGAGGCAAAAATCCTAGCACACGTATGGGACGGGCGCGACGAGGCGAAACGCCGAGCCATATCTCCGCTGCCGCGAGAAATCGCGGCACAGCGGATGGAGCTCCGGCGGGATCTAATGGCGACATGGAGAGTACGGTTGTACGGCTGGGCACGTCACGATTGCGGTGATAAGTCCCTTTTTTGAGGAGTGGCTAGAGAGGCGTCACGGCGTCCTCACCTTCCACCTGACGCAGGTCCTCAACAGACACACCAGCTTCGGGTGGTTCCTGTGTCGGATAAGGTGGGAGGAAACGCCCGGGAGTGACCACTGTGTGGATCGCCTGGAGGACACGGTGGAGCATACGGTGGAGGTCTGCCCAGCTTGGCCAGAGCACCACCGTGTCCTCGTAGAAGCGATCGGTGGCAGAGATCTCTCGCATCCGACCCTGGTTCAGGCGATGGTACGGAGCGAGAGAAAATAGGCAGCCGCCACCGCCTTCTGCGAAGCAGTAATGCTCGCAAAGAAGGAGGCGGGATGGTTGAGGGAAAGGCAAATTTCGCGCCCTCTCGCCCCTAGTTGCCGCAGGAGACGCCCTGGGCGTCGGGAGTCCCGGGCGGATTTCCGGCCACCATAGGCGCGGGCTTGCGGACGGCGAGCAATGGGTAGCTCACCGTCCGATAAGGACCAGGCCCGGGTCGACAGCGCGTTGTATTCCACGCGTGTCTCAAAGAGATGTCGTCAGCATAAGCGTAGGGGTCCACTAGGGCCGATGCCTGCCGGGGTCGCGGGAAGGTACCAAAGGGTTACCGAGGCCCCTGGCAACACAGGCAGCGGAAGGAATACGGGTGGGTTTTAGTCAGTAAGAGTCTGACACACACTCCCGCTCCGCCCAGAGCGGGTGAAATTATTTGATGATTGCCCACCCAAAAAAAAAGGGTATATATGGTTATCTACAAGATCATGATTTTACAGGAGAGCGTTTCGAACGCAAATCTGTGATAATTAATAGAAGAACAAGGCTATCTTCTCCTATCTTACATCATTTAGTTAATAGGGCATTACCAAGGAAACGGTGAAGGCTAATATTACTATAATATTTTTTGTTCCAAAATACGGTACTTCAACACTTTGAGAAAAAATGATGGTATAAGTGACTTAATATCTGTAAAAATTGAGAATCAAACATAAAAAAAACGTATGACAAAACAAAGAATTCTGAGTCGAAATATGTAAAAGTATTTTATATAATATCGAATTTCGTAAAAAGTGTAAGTGACTCTTTCTACTTTGCCGTCGTCGTACTTTCTACACGGAACGTCATTTTTGTCTATTCTTCAGTACACAAAACGGTACTCGTTCTAAGCCTGCAGGTGACATACAGTATGTCTGGCCAGTACAAAACAAATTTTCAGATCAGATACGTTAGAAAATTCATAATAGAATGACTTTGCTACTCTGGGTGCAATTGTAACTTTTTAGGGTTGGAGGTTCCATTCGAATCAAGGCTACCTTTCCAGGTTTCAAGAACGATGCTGGAAATAGGTACATGAATAACGTTGTACTTAGGCAAAAGAACGAAAGGGAAAATGGCCTTAAGGTAACGTGTGTCAACAACCTTAACTTCCAAAAAACCGCTTTTAAAAACCCTTCACCACATACAGTAGGTAGACGTGTAACCATTCCTTTACATAAAAAGGCTTACCGTAAAAAAGTGCTAAGAGCTCGATCCTCAACTCGGCAGTAATGCTCTCTGGAGAATCGAATCATTGCCGCTCCGCTGAGCAAATTAACTACACGGGGACAGAACGTGGGGCGCTGTGTAAACGAGGTTTGGTTCAACATCTGCACTCATTTGAACGCGTGATGTTTGTTTTGGTAGTGTTTAGGCAAAATGGAAGGATGATCGGGTGCCTGTATAGGGTTTAATGGGAAATCGTTAGAAAGGAAATGCTGGGTGTCGATATCGGTAAATTTAGAAGATAGACAAAAAAAGCTTTCGCTTTTATGTTACTTAGAAACCTGAATGTGAACGTGTGGTCGAATTTGGTTCATTCCTTCTTACAGAGTAGAAGCCTCAGTCCAAACAGTGCACTATAGGCGGATTATGTAGCATGGGGATATTTTGAGTAGCCTATGAAAAATTTACCTCTTTTTGGGGTTCCGTAGTAAACAAAGAACCCTTTATAGTTTCGCCATGTCCGTCTGTCTGTCCACTGTAGCTCAGAGACGCTTAGTACTAGAAAGCTGTAATTTATCATAGGTATACATATTAATCACGCCGACAAAATGCAAAAATACGACCTTGAAAAAATTTTTTTTAGGATATTAATAAATTTTATAAATAAATAAATATAAATATTTTTTTTTAAGAATTTTTATTGGACGAAAATAATATCCTGTAACTACATATTGTGGGGATGATATTTTTTTCGTTTACCCCATGGTGTGGGATATCGTTAGATAGGCCGTTCAAAAATATTTCGGGTCTGTGAACACCACTTTGCAATTCAATGATCCGCTTGCGTAATATTAAGCATTAAAGCGCTATTTTTTGTTAGAGTCAAGTGTCCCCCCCTGCCAGCTAAATGGTTGTTTATGGAGATGTGAAAAAAATCATGGCAGTAGTACCTACATTACCATAATGAAATTAAAAGGAAAACTATCACAACTAAGTTGGCTTTACAGGTTAACGAGTAATAGTCGACCAACTTAAATGTGCAGTTGGAGAATTGACCGTGGCATATATCGATGTATGGGAGAACATGTTTTTCAACTATAATGTTAAGTTTGTTTTTGGGATAAATTCATCGCAACTTCCCAACTACGGAACACTTCATTGGTCCTACACGCACTTGGCCGGTTTTTTAAATATAGATCATAGTGACTCTATTTAGAGAACTTAATATAAAATTTAACATATATATTAAAAAAAATAAAAATAAAAATTATAAATATATTTAAAAAAAATATATATTTTCTCATGTAGGAAAATGTCTTTTATTTCCCGTCACACCACCGATGTGATGTATCATTGTACAATGAAGCCCCGCGCGACTCCGATTCGGTTTCAAACAATAGAAAATCAATTGTGTGTCATTAGCTGTCCTTGACCAATTAATTGAATATAACAAAAGAACAAAAAAAAAACAGTCGGTTACCTAAAACGACTGTTTTAGTTAGTTATTTATTTATTTATTTATAGTGTTTTTTTTTTAGGGAAAGTGATTATGTCCGCACACCGTGTGCTTCTAAAAAGGTACCCATTCGTCAGCGCAGAGAGGTAAGGGCTCTGTCTATGTTGTTCTCTATTCTCAACAAACCCACTTCTCCGTCTTACCTGACTTCCCATATTCAATACTTGTGCTCTGCCCATAGTAAAAATCTTCGTTCCACCAACAATCGTCTTCTTCGATGTCTTTCTCACCGCTCTGGTTTCACTCACTCTTCTTTCTTTGTCCAGGCTGTCTTTCTTTGGAATGCGCTCCCTCTCAACACCAGGACAGCGAACAGTCGGTTGTCTTTTAAACTGAAGGCACGTGAACATATTATACGTAAGAAGTTGGCAGAAACATCCCAGCGCTGATATTTTGCTGGATTCGTTTTCTCCTCAACTGATCGTTATTTCCCCACTACCGATCGTTATTTCTCCTGACAAAGTTTATTCTGTTTATATGTATGTATCTACGTATCTATTCTTGTATTGTATAGTTATTTTCGTGTTATCTATCCCTTAAGTTGCACCTGCCATGTGTGTTCTCTGCATCACCCTAATGTTGACTGGTAGAAAATGCCTCACGCATTAAGTCCGCTATTGTATGGTATTTTTTTTTTACTTGTGCTTAAAGTTTTAATAAATAAATAAATTATGTAAGGTCGTGACCAACCACGCGTGAGCGAAGCGAGTGAAGGGAGCGGTGCCATGGGAGTGGCCGGCGAACATACCATCTTGAATGTATGGTAGCCTAGTACTTGTTACCCGACTGCGCGACGCAAAGGAGGGTAATGTGTGTATCAGCCTATGAATGTTTGTTCTTTTGTGGCGCTCTTTTTTTTGTGTGGGAAATCATCAAATAACTTCTCCCGCTCTGGGCGGAGCGGGAGGGTGTATCAGACTCTTACTCACTAAAACCCACCCGTATTCTTTTCGTTGCCTGTGTTGCCAGGGGCCTCGGTAACCCTTTCGAACTTCCTAGCGCTCTAGATACTAAACGCGTAAGCCAGTTTTGATGATTCTTACGTCAATCGATTTGTCTTTATCTTGCGAGTGCCATTTAAAGACATTACAGTAATCAAAAATCAATATGGCGACAACCAGACGACATATTGTGAAAAAGAAAAAAATGAAAGTCGACGAATTATGTCAAATAGGGTATCATTGAATGGGTCTTTGAAAGAAGTGTAAAATTAAACAAGATTACTATAGATATGTCATCTTTTTTTTTCTCTTTATTTGTTTTGGGGTTTTTATTTAAACATATATGTCATCTGGTTTTCATCTTTTTTATATTTCACTTTTTACGCAGTCGTGAGTTTTGATTTTTTATTAACTTTTTTTTGTTTTAGTTAACCAGAATATTTACTGGTAAAAAGTTATTTGTAGTTTCCCTAGGATGCGAGTTTAACTGCAGGCAACAGCAACATTTTTTTTTTGAGCTTTTGTGTCTTTTCATCGGTATTTTAGTTTTTTGCCACCGACTTCCGAAATTAAAGTTTTTTTTTACTTTGTAGTGTTTTCTTGGAAGTCGGTTGTTTCTTTTTTGTAAAAAGCTTTTGTGTTTCACTTTATATTGGGTCAGTTTATAATTTGTCTAAGTTACAATAGCCTAATGTCAACTGCTCATCACCTTTTACAAAATATTGCTTTTCCCGATGCAGGGGGTTAATTGTTGAGCAGTTCTCCTGATAAAAACCAAGAGAACTGCCATTCACCATATGATTGTGATGAGCATAAATGGCTTAGCAACCATATTAAAGTAGGTATAGGTACCTAATCGAATCGCAGCCCGTTAAATATTTATTATTAAGTAGTTGCGGTGGCCATCTGTGGTCTTCATCATTAGTTCCACTTCACCATATGGTGCTTTCCGAATGCAAATGCACAAGATACTAAAAAAAAAAACACAAATCGCTATAGGTGTGCCTATAAAATTTGAGGACTTTTCTCAATTTCCATGTGATTCCTTCATTTATCCCCCAAAAGCGACTCTTATATTCGAAAATTACTTATTTACGTTGGTCACAGAAATTATTATGTTTCGCAAATTTCAACTTAATCGGTCCCGTAGTTTCGGAAAAAAATGGCTGTGTAAGACGGACAGACAGACAGACACACGAGTGGTCCTATAAGGGTCCCGTTTTTTCTCTTTTAGGTAAGTAACCCTAAAAAGATCACCTCTTGATTTTAAGTGAGCTGGTATTTTTTGTAACATCGCCAACATCAAACACAATATACAATGTGACAATATGCAGACCATCAAACTGAGCAACTTTTTCCCGGGGACTAAGATCGTAATCGTGAATCGTGATCTGTCTTACACAGCCAACTTTTTTCCGAAACTACGGGACCGATTAAGTTGAAGTTTGCGAAAAATAAGAATTTCTGTGACGTAGATATATGTATGTATCTACGTATGTATTCTTGTATTGTATAGTTATTTTCGTGTTATCTATCCCTTAAGTTGCACCTACAATGTGTGTTCTCTGCATCACCCTAAGGTTGACTGGTAGAAAATGCCTCACACATTAAGTCCGCTATTGTATGGTATTTTTTTTTTACTTGTGCTTAAAGTTTTAATAAATAAATAAATTATGTAGGTATTAGGTAAGTAACCCTAAAAAGATCACCTCTTGATTTTAAGTGAGCTGGTATTTTTTTGTAACATCGCCAACATCAAACACAATATACAATGTGTCAATATGCACAAAATGTTAATATAAACTGAGCAACTTTTTTACGGGGACTAAGATCGTAATCGTAAAAAAAAAAATCAGTCATCCCATACAAAACTTTAATACTTACTCGACCAAATATATGGGACTACTGATAATTTTTACGCGATTCCGATGTTGGTCCCCGGGAGAAAGTGGTTCAGTTTGATGGTCTGTACCACACCCTTATATTTCAGCACACACATTGTATATCGGATAGGAATAAATAAACATTCTTATACAAATAGTATTTGGCTTTAACTGTTCTTAATATATTTTGAGAGTTCAGTGTGAAAGGATTTGTTGTTAAAACTCGTCAGTGCCACGAGCCTAAAAAAAAGTTTTCGTTAAACTAAGATCGTTGAAACCAACTTCTAAATGGGAACTTAAGTACCTACCTAGAAAATTGTACTGGACCCACTAGTGGAACCAACAGTCCGAAAAGGCAGTTTTTTTTTTAATATGACATGACTAGATAAAAAAGCAGTTCATCTGTACTTTGGCCAAAATTATGGCCACTTCGATCAGTTTATTCGATCATGGTTAGCGAAAATGTTGGTAAGTGTTAATGAATATTTAAAATTAACTTCTAACTTATCACCTATGATTGCCATAGATGATTTAGTTTGTAATGTGATCTAGAGGTAGGATATTTTTTTTAATACTACTTCGAATATAGGTGCATCTACATTTTCCGGTCAATTTTATTTTCTTTAAATATGAGCCCATGGTTCCTTACAGCGTTTTTCTCTATGACCTATATTTTAAAAGTTAACTACCCATGTTAACCTACCGGCTAGATTTGTTTTAAAGCTTATATTACATCATCATAATAAATAATTATGATATGAATAAATTAGCTGAACATCACTTATTAGTGATGTGCGGCTATTGGCAGTGGTGTCACGGGGAATCGTGATTCCTGTCATTCCCCGTGACGCCACTAGTGGTGTAAAACTAAGTGCTGTAACGGGGAATGAACGGAAAATGCTATGTAAAAATATTTAGTTTTAATTCTGCAATTAAAACCGCGGAATAAAAACTAAAAATATTTATTTTTATAATAAAAACTCATTTTACTGTCACGGCTTTCCGGTTCAAAGTAACACCTGATTCCATAACTTATTTCTTGAACCTTTCAGAGAAGTATTAAATCCAACAAAAGAGCAAAACTAACAGTAAAAGTAATTTAATTTTGGTAAAACAAGTAATATTTTGAATGGTTGGTAACAGTAACGATCGCTACAAAACGGATTTGCACGGACTTCTGAATATGACGATATCCTAGAAATTTCAATATTGGCACCGATCTGCATTCTGAGAATCCAAAACCATTGGTTTAAATGCGAATCTGAGCTTCACAACCGTTTATTGGTTTGGTAGCATTGGTAATGCAACTATGAGATTCTGACTACGTTTAGTCAACAAATTAAAGCAGTCTACAAACATTCTTTTTCACCTCTCTATTTACAGCCTATAATATAGGCTGATATTATCAAAGTAAGTAAGACAGTAAAGTAAGACATGGCTTTTTTAGCCAATGTAGGCTGAAATTACAGAACGCCAAGAACTTACTGCTTTTGCATTTTCCACATGTATATAGTTGGTCATAAAAATATTCCCGATTGCAAACTAGACACATCTACGTATCTGACCTTTGTGAAAGACATCAATAGTAAGGTCAGTATTTGTCCTTTGAGGACACCTGTCCATCAATCTCATAAATATTCCTTTGACCTACAGAATCCAAAAAAAAAAAACATTCGAAATTCAAAATTTTTAGCCCAACCTTACTTACCTCAAATATAAAATAAAATAATACTTACCTCACAAATTATAACCCCCACTGTTTGCAGCTAGGGTTGGCGTTAATCATAACTTTATGTTGACTATTATCGTAAATTCGCGACATCTGAATAGTAAATTAGAGTGGTTCACTGCCCGCTAAGACTTGTAGAAATGTATCTAAGGAATAAGTTGTATGCAGTAAAGCTGTTTGTGAAATTGATAGAGATTTTTTTAAATTCATAAACATGGCGAAATTCTTTACCATCACACATTAAACCGCCGCTTACAATTTATCGCATAAAAACCCGCTTACAATGTAAGCTCTACTAAACAAAAAGTTAAACTGTACAACTCATTCCTTAAAAAAACAGATAGGTACCTTTCTAATCTGAATGACTAGTCGAAATAAAAACAGAGAGTGTATCAGCTTGTCCCGAACAAGTTTAAAACTAACTTCACTGGAGCTAGTGAAACTGGGTTACTAATGTACTCAGTCGAGGAGTGAGTGAGCAAATATACTCCGTACCTTGCAGTATGTGTCTTGAGAAGTGCATGTATGTGTGTCTGTCGTAATGGTATTACCTACTGACTGAGATGTGGAAATATTTCTAGTAGTTTTATAGATAGTAAGTAGCACTTAGTGCTGTTTCCTCTGATATCTATGTACCCATATACACACTAGGAAACAAAGCGATATTTTACTCACACATTTTTCCTCTCCAAAAAAATATACACACAAAATAATCCATGTTTTTATTACACCAAAAAATGAAAAACCATATGCAATAACAATGCAGCTTGGACGTGGACATGAACAGACAATTTTTTATCCCCTGTCGGCCGTTCATACAAGCTTAATATGTCATGCAGTGAGGTATGCTGGTCGCTTTTCAATTTACCTCTTTTTATACCGCAAACAAATAGACCGTTACAATTTGTATTTTGACGATTTACATACTCGTGTTTCATATTACAATAATCGGGTCTAAGTGTTGCCCCACTTAGACCCGATTATTGTATGGATTTCTGAATTTTCGAAATATTTTTGCAAAATATTTACGGGATTTTCTGTAGTGTAATTAAACGAGTTGATTCAGTTGGATGGAGATGAATGTGAACTTCAGTTTTCATTCTGAATTATTCAACCGTATCTGAAAATAATTTAACACGTCTGGAGTGAAGAATATTGGATTATTAATGTACAATCGGCAATATAATTATTTGAGCTACAAAATTAAATAAAGGAAGAGCAAATGAAACCGTAAGGTAAATATATTTATTAGGGATCAAATATTCTAGACCCTTCTAAAATACCTTTCAAAAGTTATCCGTTACAAAATTAGCCTTACACAGGAGAGAAATTCCTGTCTTAAATACAACTAAGAAGAGAACAAAAACTGCCCAATTTATAAGTATATAGGCATAGGCTTGAATTAATCTACAAAACATGCAGGGACTTCGTCCAGCATACAAATTAAACTCAGTATACAATGTTCCCAAAAAAAAAAAAACAAACATAAACTTAACGCTACATCAAGCTTTGTGGCTGACTGTCCGACGCCCGTCAACCAACTGCATTGTGACATTTCACACCATTTAATTCTCGCACCATTCAATCAATGCTCAGCCCATACATGTATACTGTGTATTATTTAAACGAATGCGAGAAACACGCATTGTTTCGTTAGCCGAACAATCCAATACATTTGTTATTCATATTCTGCGGGGCTCGTATGACAGTACCAAGCTATATATTAGTGGGAAAGGCTATATTTTACAGAGAGACAAACTGCACGAAAGTCTGCCGGATAATATCGATACGGTGTATGAAAAGTTGTCTTTGTATTGCGCCGTTTATTTTGACTTATACTTAAGATATGGCGGGGTTATTTTACTTCACGATTTCTGTATTGATTTTGTTGCATACTAGCTTCCTCTTTACTCTGTACAAAATAAAATATTATAAAATAATAATAGGTCATGAAATGGTAACAGTATCCACCTAAGGTAGACTGTCCAGTGCGCGCTGACCTATTAAGCAAAAAAATTAAAATAAAATAAAATAATTGCACCCTGCATTAAAATAGCCTCCACGAGCGGGAGGCAATTTTAATGATAGCCTTCATGTGCAACGTACAATACTATCTGTAACTGCTTCTCCATGTGTGTACTTATTATCAATTCAATACGTATGTATGTAATATTATTTGTATTGCTTTGGAAAACTGTGGCCCGTGGAAGTCAAGTCTACTTTGGGGTCAATAACACCCTTCTTTTTTATTTTTTTTAAACTGAACGTCTAGAACGAATCTTGTCGAGCAAAAATTTTCCTTAAGAGATAATTTTCCTTTACTAACTTTGGGTGATATTTAGACGGATAGTATATTTTTATTGATCGTAAATCATCATAATTTAAGGATTTATAATAAAACATGTTTTTTACAAAATTGCGATACAAAAAGAGAAACATTAATAAGTCTGAAGTCAAGTGAGAATGTCGCTAAAAATATTAAAAACCGCCTAGATCCTAAACTTTAAAAATAATCGCTGAACATACACGGGGGTGTTTCGGGAAGCTCTTGAAGAGAGCCTTCTAAAATTTTGCTTTGGCCCTAATTTCACGGGCCACCCTGTATATACTTTGGTGAAGGAAAAAATTGTGTGGAAACCTGGATTTATATTAATGACTAAACCCAAAGTCAACAAATATAAGTCTTAAATCGCCAATCCGTCTTGAGCGAGCGTGGTGATCAATGCTCATGCCTTTTCTGTAGGAGAACAGACCCTTGCCAAATAGTTGGATAATAATAGGCTGGTATTTACGTCTCTTGACATTTTTCGGTACCCTGGAGTCCCGGATCTTCGGAAGGCGTACGAGGGGCCGAATGCAACTCGCAAAGGCCCGTTGGACGTTTTTTAATGAAATGAGGCACCGATCGACGATTATCCCTGTTCACACTATGCAATTGCACCCAAGGACAACTCCCGGTTGGTGCAGGACTATTGCTGAATATGGAAACAAAAATATTGGATTATGGGCTTGGAAGGCTAAAGTGATCCGGTTATCTAGAACTAAGGAAAGACTATGGCCCCTGCCTGACCAATGTTTTATATAAAATACACAGATAAAATGGCAGGGGGAGCCACCCCCTGCCATTTTATAGCATAGCGTACTCAATAATGGGCCCCCGAAAACTGTCGCTAGCACGTAGTGTCGTAGTGACAAGGGGGCAACATATCCTGAGGTGCTTGTGAGGTGTGGAGAGGTTTTCCACGGCTATCAGGACAATTCTGGAAGTACGATCAAGATCTCTAATAGGCTGGTATTATTATTATTATTTTTAGTTACTTACCTTATGACCTTCTCTGGATTCTATGAAAATAAAATACAACACAAACAGAGACAAGCCGATTCTTTCCGCATTTAGAATACGAGTGAAGATTGATGCGATATTAATGTCCAAATTCGGAGAGGCTTATGTGCACTGTTGTAGACTGAGTCGTTGACCCATTGCCAAGATGTGCCTTCGAAGAGACAGTACAAAAACTATACTACTACAACTGGGACTGGGACTATATTAATGCAAAAATATAATACTTACCTATATTTAAGAATAATGGTGTGTTGTTTTGGTCATTAATTCTGAGGGATGAGGCAAGACTGAAGTATACTCTGACATAATGCAAAACCCATCTTTAAAACGCACGTGTGTTAGTAGTTAAGCGACATCCTTTACTTAGTTTAATTATTTTTGTACAATAATTTAGAGTGAGCTTTCATTGCAATATGAAACTATATATTTGCAAATGTAGCCGCAGGCTGGAGTTATTTAATTATTTTTGTGGAAAGCACTATAATATTTTTCATTTAAATACATTCTGTTTTCGAACCCATTAGTGCATTTCTCTTTGATAATTTTCCAGCCCAGTTTACTAAATATTATGTATTTTTAACTAGGTTTGAACCGTAATTGCTTTTGTTCAATTTTGTTGAAACACTGTCAGTCTCAAAACGCAGAAGTTAATGGGTCGGTGGTCGGGTAATTGCGCAATGCAAAAGTGAATTCCATAGTACGTTTTTACAGAATAATCTTTTAGGACATGGTATAAACATTTAGTAAATATGATCCTATGAGCTCCTTGGTATTTATTTATTACACACTTTAAATTGCACTTTTTTAGTTTGGATACTTTTGTACAATATTGTAAACACTATAGAAAAGTATAGTTTTCTTTAGTATATACATCTTGTAAAAAAAAAAATGTGATAAACAACAGCTATAGGGTCTTGGTAAATACTTATCGTTCTGTTTTATTGAGATAATACATAAGTATTATTCCTATTTAATTTTATCAAAGTCAGACATCTTTTATCTGTGGAACAAAATTGACGTATGACATCATGTGTATGGAAAAGCTGTCAAAAATTGTAATTTATTCGCAAGATAAATTAAATTAAAATGCATTTATTTTCAGACAACAGTGATCGATATTACGTTAGTATTACAAAGCAACTTATATTCTAGTGTTAGTAGTGGTACTAACGTACAATAAAATAAAATAATGCACACTCCACTCCACGCAGAGGACGACCAAACAAGAAAACATGGTTCTTACCTGAGCAACCTCCTCATAAAATGACTGATATTTGGAGTATAGCTCTCCGCTACAGCTCTCAGGATATAGTTGCGACTACCTCACACTCAACTCAGCAGCAACGCGTTTTTTTTTGCGAATTATGGCTTGAAAGACCCGTCTGTCTGTGTCTGTGTGGGTCTCTGCAAACATTTCCGAGGCGCTGCAGAAACAGGGCAGTCGCAGCTCGCAACTACGCATCACAATGACGTCACGCAAAATCCTGCATCGCGCAAGCAGAGTTTTTATCGCGCAACTAGCATATATACAACATCCCGACATCAACCGTCGGGCAGTTGCCCACCAGACACGACACCCGTCTGGTCGGAGGATCCTCCCTTTTCTATGGAGGATGAGTGAACTTTACACCCTGTTCCTCATGCCCCTATAACATCTTGAAAATATTATTATACTGTACGCGCAGGGCATCCAGTGATCTTTTGGCGTAGTTGATTACTCGTGTAAAAGCTCTGACAGTAGACCTAGAAAAGTGCCTATCTGACGGACAGGGCCGTCATCTACCCCGGTCACCAGGGAGTGTGGAACCGGCAAGAGATGTCGTGCGGTGTCCCACAGGGATCGATCTTGGGGCCGCATCTGTGGGACATCGGATACGACTGGGTACTGCGCGCTGACCTCCCTAGCGGCGTCAGCGTAGTGTGCTACGCTGACGACACGTAGGTCCTGGCACAGGGGAGGTCACACCAGGCGGCGGCTGAAGTAGCGCCACGCGGGGTTGCGACAATCGTCGAAAGGATCCGGCAATTGGGACTCGAGGTGGCCTTGCACAAGGAGGGGTTTACATCGGCGTCGAGTCGACGACCTGGGACTCGTCCTCGACAGCCGGTGGAACTTCGTGGAGCATTTCCGACGTTTGGCTCCCAAACTGGAGCAGGCAGGCGCTGCATTGAAGCGGCTCCTGCCCAATCTAGGGGGTCCAAACGCCTCCTGCCGGAGGCTCTACGCGGGGGTCGTGCAGTCCATGGCCCTCTACGAGGCTCCTGTATGGGCGCATTCTCTGGCGCTGTGGCCAGCCCGCCGGTTGAGCGTGGCCCAAAGGGTCATGACCATCCGGATGGTCTGGGGATACCGCACGGTCTCCTGTGATGCAGCGAGCCTCCTTGCCGGATTGCAGCCATGGAATCTGGCGGCAAAAGTCCTCGCGCACGTATGGGAGTGGCGCGAGGAGGTGAAACGCCGGGGCGTAACTCCGCTGCCGCGAGAGGATAAAGCGGGAGGAATTGCCCGAGTGTCACCACTGTGTGGATCGCCCGGAGGACACGGTGGAGCATATGGTGGAGGTCTGCCTGGCTTGAGCAGAGCACCGCCGCGTCCTCATGGAGGCGATCGAGATCTCTCGCGTCCAGCCCTGGTTCAGGCCATAGTACGGAGCGAGAGGGCATGGTCAGCCATCACCTCCTTCTGCGAAGCAGTAATGCTCGCGAAGGAGGTGACGGCTGCCCGGCTGGCCGGCTGGCTGGAGGAGGCGGGACGGTTAAGGGAAAGGCAAATTTCGCGCCCTCTCGCCGCTAGCCACCGCAGGTGACGCCCTGGGCGTCGGGATTCCGAGCGGATTTCCGGCCACCGTAGGCGCGGGCTTGCGGACGGTGAGCAATGGGTAGCTCACCGTCTGGTAAGGACCAGGCCCGGGTCGACGGCGCGTTGTTTTCCACGCGCACCTCAAAGAGATTTCGTCAGCACAAACGTAGGGGTCCACTAGGGCCGATGCCTGCCGGGGTCGCGGGAAGGTACTAAAGGGTCACCGAGGACCCTGGCAACACAGGCAACGGAAGGAATACGGGTGTGTTTTAGTCAGTAAAAGTCTGACACACCCTCCCGCTCCGCCCAGAGCGGGAGAAGTTATTTGATGATTTTCCACCCAAAAAAAAAAGGCCTAGAAAAGTGTAATTTTGTCATCTCTAAGGTGATGACATGTCCAAGATACTTAAATTTTGACACTCTGTTTAACTCCGTTTAGCCTTATTATTTCCGGAACAGAGTCCGGACACCTACCAGCGGCCTTAAAGATCACAATATTCACTCTTGGTGACATTATAAATCAGTGAGGCATCGTCGGGTCGTGTGAGGCAGCATAAATCTCACATACTTTGCGAAATTCTCTGACTGCACTAAGTTGCAGAATTGAAATCAGGGAATCAAATCATACTTATACTTGACGAACCCACGTTGGCGGATAAAGAAGTTTATTATATAATTCAACAGTATCCAATATTAAGCCATCGCTATACCTACATCACGAGGTTATTTCGTGACGTCATGATCTGCATATATCGCTGTGATATTTTCCTTCCGGTTCAATCTCGATTATAGTATCTATTGTATGTAGTGCATTGTGGAGGTTTGCATTGCAGTGTAAGCACCATGTAGGGAGGACACAATAATAATTGTGTAGTGTATTGATTGTTTATGCAACTATTAGTTCGTTCATTGATGAATCAATAGTTCAATTTTAGGATCGGCTACCAGAATCTGAACCTGGATTTATCCATAATAATCTGGGACTTTAAAAGGCAATTTTAAATTAAATTAAATCGAAACTTAAATAGTCGAATGAAGAAAGGATTAAGTTTTTTTTTTAATGAAAATCAGAATATTTTATTTCACATAAACCTAGATGGGAACTTGTGAAACGTCAGAAGCTAGGGGCACGGTTCCAATTGGTCGTTTCCTATGGAGAAGAGCCGGCAAGAAACCCCACGGTTGCTCTTTTATTAATAATTGGCCTTTACAATGCTATCAAATTACAGTGTTAATATGTATGGGAGGACAGTTTAGGCCTGTCAACAAGTACCAGGTACTTAACAAAAATAAATAAATATTATAAGCCCATTAAGATCTCTCATTCGCAAAATATAAAAAGATAGATATAAAATATTAATTAAATAATGAAAATAAAAACCTATTTAAACCGAATGACATGATCGTCATTACAACTGTAACAAATCTGAATTAATATCCTGTTCAGAAAAGCCACTAATAAATAGTTAAAATTAAAATTGTAGTTATTTTACATATACAAACAGTTGTTATGGGTTCCTAAGTTATTAACGACTGGACTGCGTGCACTAACTGGACAGGTCCACTCAAATCTGTATGGTTCTTTCCTCAAAATACCATCTCAGACACCAATTTACATGGTCCTCAAATGATCTGACCAAGATTATTTTTACTCATTGACATTCATGATTTTTTTATATATGTATACAATGACATTAACATTTACTTTTTAAAGTATTATTTGTTTTTTAATTATTGTGAATGTGAAGACTATGTGGGTTATTGTTTTTATTTTTACTCTCAGTAAGTTTTAATCTTAGTCTTGCAGTTTGAGTCATTTAAGCGGCCTACCCAAATGTCCTTGCTTTGGTATTGTTCGTCGAATCGTTGAGCTCCTTAAGTTCTGAGCTGAGGTGCACGATTACTGACAAATGCGTGCACTGACTGGATAGGTCCATTCAATCTATGTGTTTCTTTCCTCAGAAGACCATTTCAGACACCAATCTACATGGTCTTCACATGATCTGACCAAGATTATGTCTGTCTTTAAAAGAGACGGTGACCTCTAAGTTTGTTTCGGCCTTTCTTCTCAGAGTAGTCAGATAGAAAACGCCGAGCTCATCTAGCTTTTTTTTCTAAATATGATTTGACGTGTAAAAGTGTTTGTACAAATCTACTTACAGAAAATAAAATCATCATCATTTCATTTCATTTCATCATAACAGACTAATTAATGCCACATTTTTGTCTATACAATGCCTCTGATATTACAAAACTTAATGTATTTTTATCTTTGGTTGCCCACTTTTTCTTACTTAATATCTAAAACAAAAACAAAATACATTATTGTTAAAATCGTAGCGGACAGTCCTCGCACATTTACTTATCCTAAATATAGAAACAGAAACGTCCTGCATTCGTAAATAAACACAATTTACATGAACACGAGTATTATTAGTACGAACATCGCACTTAATGGCTGGTATTGTATTACGTACGTACAGTTAAGTAGTTACATACAAATTTAGAAAGCGACACTCGTTACACTATGTCAATAAAACTGAGTTTTTGTCTTACATTTTCGTAATATTTTAACTAAAGTGTCCCTTATAGATAATGCAAAATTAATGAGTGCTCTAAGGATAGCGTTATGTCTGCCAAAACAACATATAAAAATCACCAACCCATATAGGCAATCATTTTTAGAAGGCGGTGTATTTTCCTTCGGAAATCTGTTCATACTACAATGTTGTTTACCATTTTTTTAGGTTGTGTAGAGCACTTTGGATTCTAAAAACTGGTTATAACAAAGTAAACGGTTTAAAGGTGTGCAGTTTTTCGCTTTGTGCGTAAAGTGGAAATATTATTCACTCTGGAAATTCTCAAAGGAATGAGCGCGTTAAAATCTGCCGGACGAGAAGATATTTTTTTTTAAACTTGATTGACAGCCTTTTATTCCGTAGTATGCCTAATATTTCAGTGTTTTCTTTTTCTACGTAAATGTTTATTCAATACATTGTATGTAATCAAATCAAACTTTTGTCCTGGCAGCCAACCTTTGTGCGGGCAACCAACAGTATAACAGGATTATAAGTTACATTGTACATTATAATTTTATAAATTAGTAAATGAAACTCCACGGACGTGATGGGTCAAAACAACATTTAACACGATAACACACGTTGTTTACATCTCTTTGTCTACTTTCCTATCGCAGGTATGCTGGAAGAGATTTCTTTAGAAATAATGATCACCTTTGTATGTATTTTTTTTTGTTCTGTTCTTCTTTTCTGTTTTTATATAAATGGTTAGATAAATAAACAAATAAAACAAGAAGATGGAGACAACAAAAATATTTTATGATTTTTTGGGGTCACCGGAACCGCTGCTAATGTAATTACTTGAAGTATGAGTTTAGAAAGTCAGTTTTTTGAACATCCAATCCAAATATGTTTGTGGAATTTCGCTAGCTAACTAAATTTGACCCCGCATTAAACTCTTAGTCTCAACTAACATTGATAGCATTCTCAATAACTACTGAAAACCATAAACAAAGTTTAGCGCTAAATTAGCTGTAAGTTTAATGCCGAGATAGCACAATACTTCTCTTCTACTTAAATGTGGTTTACTGTGATACTATTGGTCAGCCACTTTTGGGTGTAGGGTGACTGCCGAGGTCGCGGGAAACTGCCGGGGTCGCGGGAACGTCCGAAAGGGATACCATGGACACTTTTTTTATATCATGCACGTTGGCTACGAGCTCTGGTCATAACTGTCCTGTACGCCTCAGGTCGGACATTCGAAACAGACGCTTTTTTTTTGTTGGAATTTATCAAATCACTTCTCCCGCACTGGGCGGAGCGGGAGGGTGTGTCAGACTCTTATTGACTAAAACTCACCCGTGTTCCTTCCATTGCCTGTGCTGCCAGGGGCCTCGGTATCCCTTTTGGACTTTCCCGCGACCCCGGCAGGCATCGACTCTAGTGGACCCCTACACATGTGCTGATGACATCTCTTTGAGGCGCGCGTGGAACACAGCGCGCCATCGACCCGAGCCTGGTCCTTATCGGACGGCGAGCTACCCATTGCTCACCATCCGCAAGCCCGCGCCTACGGTGGCCGGAAAGCCTGGGATTCCCGACGTCTCGACGTGCCCAGGGCGTCTCCCGCAGCAACTAGAGGCGAGAGGGCGCGAAATTTGCCTTTCCCTCAACCGTCCCGCCTCCTCCTTTGCGAGCATTACTGCTTCGCAGAAGGAGGTGACGGCTGCCCATGCCCTCTCGCTCCGTACCATGGCCTGGACCAGGACCGGACGCGAGAGATCTCCGCAACCGATCGCTTCCACGAGGACACGGTGGTACTCTGCCAAAGCCGGGCAGACCTCTACCGTATGCTCCACCGTGTCCTCCGGGCGATCCACACAGTGGTTACACCCGGGCGTTTCCTTCTGCTTTATCCGACATAGCAACCTCCCGAAGTTGCCGTGTCCGGTGAGGACCTACGTCAGGCGGAAGGTGAGGACGCCATGGCGCCTCTCTAGCCACTCCTCAAAGAGGGGACTTATCACCATAATTGTGGCGTGCCCAGCACTGGGTTGCGACTCGCACTCTCCATGTCGCCATGAAATCTCGCCGAAGCTCTTTCCGCTGTGCCGTGATTTCTTGCAGCAGCGGAGTTACGCCGCGGCGTTTTGTCTCCTCGCACCACTCCCATACGTGCGCGAGGACTTTTGCCTCCAGATCGCATGGCGGCAATCCGGCAAGGAGGCTTGCCGCCTCACCGGAGACCGTGCGGTATCCCCGGACCAGCCGGATGGCCATAGTGTTAAATCCGATAGTGAGTTCAACATTAAAAAGCTAGATGGCGGCTGCAAAAATGTTCAGATTTTTCATCACGATACCCGTTTTCATGGTTTTCGGGGGTGTTAAAGCCGACAGTGTGGTCAAAACTAAAAAGCAAGATGGCGGCTGCGAAAATGTTGATTTTTCATCATGAGTGTCGTTTTCATGGTTTTTGGGGGTGTTGAAGCCGATAGTGAGGTCAAATCTAAAAAGCAAGATGACGGTTGCGAAAATAATCAGATTTTTCATCATGGGTATCGTTTTCATGGTTTTCGGGGGTGTTAAATCCGATAGTGAGGTCAAAATTAAAAAGCAAGATGGCGGTTGCGAAAATGTTCAGATTTTTCATCATGGGTGTCGTTTACATGGTTTTCGGGGGTGTTAAAGCCGATAGTGAGGTCAAATCTAAAAAACAAGATGGCGGCTGTGAAAATTGCCGAACCTTTTGGAATAAAAAAAAACAAAATTGAGTTTCTGACTGAATTTCTGTTTTGCTATTTTATTTAAAAAAAAAACCCTAAATAGTAACGTTTCAAATACTAGTTCTGAAATACACATAAAATTATCAATAAAATTAGCATAAAAATATTATTACAATCTCGATTATGATTATAAATGTAATGCTTGGTCACTCCCTAGCATCAGTTGGATGACAATGACAGCTCACTCCACGCGAGTTTTCACGTTGAGATTTCTACAGAATCGACATGCTTATTAGAAACTTCACATAGACTTTTGACAGTTAGCAGTGTCTGCCAATGTCGTAATTTGGATAGTATCACATAGAGCAACTAATGTAGAAGTAAGGGCAAAAAATGTCCGAATCTGCCTCCCTTGAAATGAAACGAAAAATGCCTGATGGGGGGGAAATAAAAAATATACCAAAAATTATTTTAGTTGTGATTGATGAGATTTTTCGATATTTAGATTACTTTTGACCCTTTTTCTTAAATAATATTATCTATTTACTTAATTTTTAGGGGAGTGTTGGGTAATGTATTATTTTTTTTTTATCGTTCGGTCAGATGTGGTTAATGTTTTGTTATCACTGTGTGAATTACATGTTTCTCATGTAGTTTATGTATGTAATGTAATGTAATGTAATGGTAACTATCATTTCATTGATTTGAATTTACCCGCGCTCATTGACGCGCGAGTGATTATTAGAATGACAGTTAAGATGGAATGACCGACTGACATGAGAAGATGTCAGTGGGTTGTCATATTGTGCTTGTCATTGTGATATTTTGAAGTTATAAACTTATAAACTATTGTGTTAGATAAAACACGTGAAGATTAATAATCGGAGACGATATTCGTATAATCATAAGCTTTGAATGTTGTTTCTTTATTTACAGGTAAAGTAATATCTTGTAAAACATTATGTAGGTACCTACCTATTTACTTTATAAAATAACCTTTTCTAATACAATAAAAACTTTATTTACAGAAACGCAATTGCGTTTATTACGAACGACGGTTACATTAAATAAGATATCTTATATGTATTTTTCTATCGCGGTGAAGGAAAACGGAGGAAATGGTAGTTAAATCCATGGGGACAAAACCCCGGTTTACGGCGACCAGGCCTGTCTCCAGAGCCCAGTCCTCCACCATCCTGCCCCGTGTGTCCATATACCGGGAACCCCAAGCTAAATTCTTGGCATTGAAGTCCCCGAGGACGAACACGGGAAGGGAACCGAACCCGACGGCGATGACTCTCAACTCCGCAAGGGAGTTGTGGAACTTGGCAAGAGTTCAGTTCGGAGAGAAGTATAACCCTACCATGACAATCACCCCAAACCGTGCTGCTATGCAACCCCATGTTCTCTTGACGGCCTCGAGGGACAGAGTATCGACGGGGGCCAATGAAATTAGGGTCACTGAGCCACTCAGGTCCTCCACCCAGTCATCCCTGGGCGGGACAAAGTACGGCTCAGCGACCACGGCGATGTTAATCGACCACTGCGCCATGCTTTGGAGCAACAAATCCTAAGCGGAGGCGCAGTGATAGATGTTCGCCTGGAGGAGGCGTAATGGGGCCATTATTCGCACTCCATGTCAGCCTCCACCCGAACCCCCTGTGAGGGTCCTGCCGCGGTGGCTACGGTGGTGGCGACGACGGTGGTGGAAGCGGCAGGGGTGGCGGCGCCAGTGGTGGCGGTGGCTGAGGGCTTGCCCCTGGCCCTGGCTTTGGCGGGTGGGGCGCAGGCCTTGCCCTCCATCTGGTGCTTGGCTGGCTTGCCAGCCGCCGCACATACGGCACAGTGCAGCGTTGCGTTGCAGGAGCCGGCGTTGTGCCCGGGCTGACCACAGCGGTAGCAGAGAGTGCTGCGGCCCGCCTCCGAGGTGCCTTGCAGCGGAAGCACTTCAGAGGTCTGGGTTCCAGCAGTTTGACCTGCGGGGACACCCAGCCTATCAATAACCTTTGGCCCTCCCGTGCAATTTTTTTTTGCAACCCCGTGGAGTCAGGACTGATGGTGCCTGCCCTCACCTGCTCGGCAGAGCACCACCCAGTACTAACTGCGGCGAACACCTGTCCCTCCGTTACGGAGTCGTCTAGGCCCATGATGCGCATGCTAGCGCACTTGGTGGGCCTGTACACTTGGGCTTCGTCCGCTTTTAGGGACGCTCTAAGCCTTACGACCAGAGCGTCAGCGGCCGGGCCGCTCACCGCACCTGGGACCTGCAGTATTCGGGCCCCAGTCGCCGTCTCATTCTTCATCTTCATTTCGAGGCCATTGGCAGCACCGAGCTCCTCGAATACACCACCTCACCCACCTTGGCTTGCACGTCCTTATACGACACGCGCTTCTTTTCCGCATCTGGCTGTAGTGTAATCACTACAGCTGCGGAATTCGGGCGCGGAGCCTAGCCGCGACGCGGACGGTTCGCTCCTTGCGCCGCTGCCACTTCTCCCTTCTTTTAGACACTCCTTTCCTCTTCTCCCCGGCTACTTGCCATTCGGCATCGGCCGGGAGAGATTTTTTAGGAGGGGGGGGAGGGCATTTCGCCCCCAGGGCACCGGCCCTGGGGGCGAAATCCCGGCTTCAGCCCTGGTGGCGAGGGCACCGGCCCTCGCCACCAGGGCTGAAGCCGTCGCCGCCATTGGGCTGGAGCTTTTGCCACCTGCATAATCGTCCCACCCCTAGTCTGCCCCGATAAACCCGGTTTGGCCGTGGCAGCTGCAGTGGCATAGGAGGCGGCTTTCCGCTGGCCCGAGGCCAGCTGGCTCGCCACTAATGGGGGGTGCAGGACGATGGCCTCTAGGGCGGAGATACGACTCCGCAAGGAAGCCATCTACTGCCGCACCAGGGTCAAAACCCTTTTTTCAGCAGGCACGGGCCGTCCCTTCCCATGCTGCTGTTCCCTCTGTGGCTCCACCTGGGGGCTGGCTCCTCGGAGTCCAGCCAAGTCTGCTACAAGGAGCTCCTCATTCTCCTTTCAGAGAAGCTTCATGGTGGCTGTCAAACGGGCGACCTCCACCCGCACCTCGGACATTCGGTCCAATGGAGGCCCGAGGTGAAGGGCCTCCGCTGCCGCCACAATGGCCTGATTCTTAGAGGACTTGAGCCTCGTCACGGCCACACCCTTGATCGCGGCTAGCACGACCTCCGCAAACCCAGCCACACGCTCCGAATTGGAGCCGCCAGAGGCATCCGGCCCACCACCTCTGAGTCTCTGAGTGCCTCTGAGTGAGGAATCACCTTTGCGAGCCTCACGGTCCTCGCTGAACCTGCTTGGCTGGGCAGGATCGGCTCGGCTCGCCGGCCTCCTTGGTCCTTGGGCCTTCTATCCATCCCTTTTCCTCCTAGGGTCGATGCCCGCGATTCCACTAGAGCCGATGCCTGCCGGGGTCGCGGGAAGGTAGTGGGTAGTCAGTTAGAGTCTTACACACCCTCCCGCTCCGCCCAGAGCGGGAGAAGTTATTTGATAATTTCTCACCCAAAAAAAAACAAGGGTGACTGTGAGTCAAGTTTTAAAAGTCATAAAATAATTCAAAGAGAATAAAATCATCAATTACTTTCGTAAGCTTCGATTGAGTAACGATACTGTAGATAAATTAAATAAAATGATTACCTACATAATCTCAACAAACACAGTAATTTATTAAGTTTTATAAAAGTACATTGTACTTATATAGTGTAGCTAATTATATCAGAAAGAACTAAAACTCAAAATGTCCAGATAACGACTGTGTTCAGTTTCTAGGAATCGATAACAACCAATTTACTAATGGCGGGTATCGTATATTACCTCGACCAGTAACATAGTACGTCGCTCAGATATGTGTCCAACTAAGCTTCCTATTGTAACTGATGTCTGTCTGTACATTTTGTCTTCACTCATTTACTACTATAGTTCTTGCATTTCACGAGCGTGCACTAATTATTGCAATTGAAACCTTATATCATTGAAATAAGAGTCACGGGACGTGCGCTCGTGGTTTGCATCAAGTTCAACTTATTTTCAACTTGATCCATCACTACTCTACTATCTACATCGTGTCCATATCACTACGGCATAACTGTGACACACTACCCAACTCATTGCTGCGAACCTCAACTGCCCATAACAAAACTTTGCCCATTTCACAAAATATCCTCAACGACAACTACTTAGCAACAATGGTCACTGTTTGCCCAAGCCTCAAAATGTAGCAACAAGGATTAATTCCACACAAACTGCATCGTGTTGCTCTGTTGCCCACGCTGCCTTCGTTGTCCGCGACAAGCCCAACTTGTGCCGTTTGTTGCCTTAATGCCATGTCCGCTGAATGCTTGCGGCTAATGGTTAACGCTGACTTATGTTTCTGTTCTTAAGGATTAAGATTGTGGATGTAAATTGGAGAGTGTTTAGACTTTTTCCTTGAGGGTGTATGGCGGCATATTTAAGGGGAATTACTAATAGCACACGTAATTCACACAAAAGTGTTGACAGCAAAATTCTAAACACTTTTTCTGCTACATGATTTAATAGCGACATGGTGTGAATTATTTCTTGGGCATACTTACTGAATCCGAATTTTAATTAATTTAAAAAGCAATGTAACGCTAAATATAGTAGCCGGCACGTAACTTGACAAGGTTTTGGCGCAGTTGGGAGTAAATTCACGCATGCACACTTAGTGTAACAAAAAATCACTTTAATTCTGTAGTTATTTCCATAATTTATTTTTAAACATTTCTGTTTAGAAAAGAGAAAGAAAGAAGAAAGGAGATAAACATCTAACGACTCTTGCCAAGTTATGTGTTGGCGAATATACAATATTTAACGAAGCCGGAATGGTATTATTATATATTTACTCTGTCTAATCACACACAAGTCTTTAAGCACTATGTATAAACTAACAATATCTACTTACTTAGTAATACATCCACACATATTATACAAACGGAAAGCTAATTACATTTTTCCATCATCCCTCATCAGACCTTAATCAGTCGTCCCCAATCAGCGCAAGTGACAGGTACTCAGCAACACAGAACATTTGCACGTGCCAAGCAATATTACTGTGTAAGCAGTTACCACGCCAAAACGTACAGTCGCAGCACATTAAGTTACCACAAACTGTAAAATGTTCTCATTCGATTTTGAACTTAACCATCAACATTTTAAGGTTTAAATTTATTGATTACTTATTAATTATTCCCAATAAATAATTTGACAGCTTCGTATAACGTGATATGCTGGCAACTGTACAACTAATAATCAACTCAGTAATAACAGTCCAACTTCAGTTATGGTTGATGTGTTCGTGTATTATTGAGACAGTCGAAGGACTAAAAGATTATTCAAACTAAAGTCCAATATTTCTCCTGACTACATAGGTACTGCCCATTTGTTGACTGTAAATATTCGTAATAGAAGATTAAAAAGTATAGGCACAAATAGTTAAACAAGAAGGATCAAATTAATAAGAACCGTGTTGAGAGGTTTTTGAGTGAATTGCTTATTTATTCCAGACGCTGTCTTGATCTTGACCCAGATTTTATCGAACCCAATATACCAACTTCAATTGAACCATTCAGCAAACACTGAAGTGTTATAACATAATCGATCACCACTTACATGTTAACTATGGATACTTCACGATAGTACCGATTTAGATTAATGTACAATAAAATTGCGGTTAATTTTCCGCAAATCGGCGAGTCGTTGAACCTATACATTCGAAGACATGTGGCATTCACCAACCCGCACTGGGCCCGCGTGGTGTATAATGGCCCAGCCTCTCTCACAGAGAGCAATCAAGAGTACTAGCAGTGAAAATGTTGTTGCCTGATAATGCTGTTCATTTGTAGTCTTATCGGTAACTAGATAGACTATTTCATACGCTTCCTAATTAAAACTTGTGCATTCCTTAAAGTATTTAAACCAGACGTAGTCTGTTTGCAATTGTGCCTCATGGTGTAAAGCAGGATTGTTTTTTTTTTTTTTTTTACTTTTTCTCCTATTGGTCTAGTAAGCTTTAATAAAACCAGCGAGGTATAAAATATTCCTACAGCACGTCTAACCGAGCCTTTAAATATAGATTCAGAGAAAACGTGTCCTTGCGTCTCGTAGGCTTCCCTGTGTGCACCCCGGGTACCTCTAATACGTTGGTTTGTTCACGAAACATAGCGTTGCAAAGTGTGCACGTGACCACTTCTTAAATAATACGATAAGTAGACCAGTTTTAGTATCATGAATTATAAAATTAAGAGGTGGTGTGAACTAGTAATTTAGATTTTATTATTGTATTCACTTCTGAATCTTTTCTCCTTCTATTTATATGTTCCAAAAGAAGGTAATTGAAGGTAAGGTATACCATATAAGTACCTTGAGCTTTTGTATAATTTTGCTATTTTTCAATAATTAAATAATTAGCTTGTTTAGGATTTTCATGTTGGCAATTAAATTCCGTTTCATCCATTGTATCTGTACATGGTTCATCATTAGTTAGAGTATGTTTATCCTAATGATACAATCATTAGGATAAACATACTCTACCTAAACAAACCCGGAAGCTAAACAAACTCCTTATTCCTACAAGGCCACATAGACGATGATACCTACAGGGTGAATGTAACATCGGACCGTACTCTGCTTTTAACTTCATTTCCGTTTTAGTGATCACTATTCGCGACACACTTTTTGTTTATACAGCTATTTTACGACCCTTGTATAGCTATGGGAACCATAAGTCTCTGGAAAATGCCTGTTGATAGTATAAAAGGGTACCAGAATTGAGTGACGAAAAGGTCATATTATAGTTTTTCAGGAAAGATAGGAAGTTTTCCTTTAATATTTTCAGAATTTCCTGTTGTTTCTTCATATCAGATAGGTAGTATGTTTGTAATTTAATTTATAATCTAAATATAGGTAGGAACTTCTAAAGTTTGTATTTCGTGGGAATTTACTGAAAGAATTGAGAAAAAGGTTTAGTGAAATAAAACACGTGTTTATTCTTAGAGTAATCAAGATGCTATATCTTGACTGACAGATAAATTGACAGTGACACTACATACAGTGTTGCAAGGCAAAATATATTAAATAAAATATTTGGGATGCCAACAGGTACTATAGCTGTTTATTCAACCAATATCGTATGGAAGCATCTATGAGGCAACTTTTTACAACGCTCAGGGTTAAACTTATAAGAATCATCAATTTCTCTAAGTTTTGCTTTATGTTCGGATCTCGATTTAGAAAACTCAGTGCACAAGTGCTCTTCTTTTGAATGTTGCCAATATACATTGCGGTATTTTATCAACTCATACTGCGCCCGCGTGGTGTATGATGGCATTTCACAGCAGTAGCAACGTTATAGGCTGATTATGCTGATGCTATTTAAGAAGTAATTTTTACTTAGTGTGTTTTCCGAACAGAAGAATGTCATACATAACAGACTGCACACAAAGTCCTCCCGTATATTCCACGTATTACATTCATTAGGATCTGAGGCGCGATAACCGAGGTTAAACTGTACATATATCTGGCAGACGGGAACCCGCCTCATATCCTATGCTCACTACTCCAACTAGTGCCTAACATCGATAGTTTATTTAATAACAGTTTCTCGCTTTGGTTTTAGCGTTATGGTTATACCTATTGGTAATACATTATTATTGATGCTGAAATTAGTGACGATATTTGCGGCTTATGGGTTCTAATAAAAGTTATAAAAATTATGCGTATGTCATTTGGTGTTGTGTTAATTATAGCTTCGTTAAAGATGATGTAAACTTTATTTTATGACCACTGTGTAAAGTATCTATTAATTACAGAATTTATCTTATCGTTAGAAGGAATATCTACTGACTCAAGTAAGTTTTATTCTTCGGTAAAATTAGGTACCTCTATGATTTATTTTTAAAACAGTGTAAATACATTCGTTTATAATACGGAAAAGCTACTATTGATACTTTAATTGAACCTAACAGAGAACCTACCTATCTTGTCAATTTGAAAACCAATCTAAGCACAGAGTCACTACAATGTATTTTCTGAATTGTTGTTTTTGATAATGATTATGACAGCCGATTAAAACGACAAAAAAGTAGAACCGAAGTCACGTACCCAAATATAAATAAGTTGGTGTAAAACTAACTGGCACGCATAGGTGTGTCGATAGACAAAGTTGAACGCGATAGTTGAGCGGCCGGTAGTTGCGACGCGACACTACACACGTGACCTGACACACTAATAAGTCTGACGTGTGACATCGCATCAATGTGATAGCATTGCACTCTTTATTTTATACGATACAGCCGTGTAATAAGTATTATTCAATATATATTTAGCAATTTATCGGTAGGTACGATTAAGTACAGCACACACCCAATATTGCCAGATAATTGTGTTGGTAGACAAAGTTGAGCGCGATAGTTGCGACGCGACACTATACACGTGACCTCGCGATTGTTCATTCAACAAAAGTATTCAGATACTATTCCCTTATCACTTAAAGTAATAAGCAACATCCTTTTACATAAAAGTAGTGGTTTAATCGACCATTTTATCAAATATTGTAATAGCTATTTCCAAAGAAGCGATCACAAACATAAAAAATGTTACTAACCGCGATAAAAGCCTATCTTAGTTTATTTTATTAAATCAATAACGTAGACTATCATATTACCAGAAAACAATTTTGCAAAAAGAATATGATCATAAATTCTCTTTCATTTTGGATGAGAACTGATTTATGAAATTCTTTTAATCTGATAAAAGATTGCCTCGGTATTTTTATACCTGAATTATTGCTTCCACGATCCCTTTTTATCTAAAGATTATTTAACGCGGTTCGCTTTTTGTGGGCAAAATTAATTTTAAGCGTTAACTTTTAACGAACTAGGTATTTAAAATTATCGAAGTAAGCGATATCTGAAATATTGAATAGAAAGTTACTGTGTTATCAAATTAACTTTTCTAAGCCCATACTTAATTTCAATATTCTTCTTGAAGATCTAATTTAATCTTCATTTTTAAATGCCACTCGTGCTTAAACCCTTCTTTCTCAATTTAATTTAGTTTGACTTATCAATACAATTTCAAGGACAAGCAAACCACTCATGGAGAACATTATTAGTAGCGTAATGCTATGCCAAAGAAGTAAGCAGAGGTATTTGTATATTGCACATACATTTTGCCAGTTTTGTTTAAGTCCCTACTGGTGTCGTTTATCTCCCAATCTGAAGACCATGACACGGTTGCTGTTGTCAAGATTTTTTCATCTATGAATAATAAATATTTAAAAAATGAGAGCATCTAATGCTCAAACCATACATCGAACACACGCGTTACCAGACAGTACCGTGAAATGGGTGCACAAACTCGCAAATACAATTTGGTAGTAACTGCGTACCGGACGAATTGAGCCACCTCATCTCCCGCCGGCTCCCGAATGTTTTCATGCTAAATATTAAACACTGACCAACGAATAACTGAGTTTGAAGCAGGAAATGCGTAACCTACGAAATATAGATGGATTATAATCTAATCATACTCTTTTAGAAAGATGAACTTAACAGACATTTATTTTACTATAGGTAGATACACCTCTGCCTAACCCATTTGGGGATTATGGGCGTGATCTTATATTATGTGTACGTTAGGCAGCTGCAGCTACGGTTTAGTCTCAATCTTTTAGTTTTTCATACGGAATCTTATGTATGTACTCTACCGCGGGAAAGTCCGAAAGGGATACCGAGGCCCCTGGCAACACAGACAACGGAAGGAACACGGGTGGGTTTTAGTCAGTAAGAGTCTGACACACCCTCCCGCTCCGCCCAGAGCGGGAGGACTCCACGTCATTTAAGTTTGGTAGGTAAAAACTCTTAAAGAGAAAGATTGACGGTTGAATGGATTGAAGAAAACGAGTCATCGAAGAAAGCGAGTGCTTATTAAAATCTATCACTAAGTCTACTCGTAAAATCTATCAATAAGTTTATTTGGATGAACGAAGTTTAAGCACTCTGAAACACAACTGTCCTCCTTCAAAACTCACTCGTACAACAAACAAAGCAAAATTAGGATCCTCCAAAATGATAAACAACAAATTAAAAGTCAATGGCTCCAAACATTCCGAAAGATGTCCTAATTTGTATAATATCTCCGCGTTTACTTTACATAAAAAAACCAGATGATATCTTTTTGATGAATCGGTTGCAAACACTTTACAACTTGTAAATTAATTCCGTGAGCTGATAAGACCTATTAACTTTCTTTTATTTTTTAGAAGGATTTAAGGATTACGATTAGACCACAGAGAATTGACTACGAATAGTTATAATTGGTTTTTGTGGAAAACCCTTATATTATGTCCATTCCAATTTATTTTTGTGGGTTGTTTTTTTGGGGTTCCGTACCCAAACGGTACCCTATTACTAAGACTCCACTGTCCGTCTGTCACCAGACTGTATCTCATGAACCGTGATAGTTAGACAATTGAAATTTTCACAGATGAGGTATTTATGTTGCCGCTATAACAACAAATACTAATAAATACACTTCTGGACACATCTATTGGCCCACCTTGTATTTTCAGTTTCGTTTGGTCCTAGCTAAAATTTTATATTAGGTCGAGCAAAAAGTTTTTATGCAGTTTTGAACCTGGCACATTCACAATTTCATTCAATAGTCTTTTTTGAATTTCGAACACAGAATTTAAAGAAACAAAAGACAATTTGGAGCCTGTTTGTTGATATCAAACAATCGAATACTAAGAAAACTTGGTTTTATTGGTTTACTTGGATTTAATTCTTGAAAAAGTGATTGATATCTTTGGTTTTGCAACAAACATTACTTATTCTTAACATTAAGGAGAGGTTCTATCAATAATCTATGGATACTTCACCTGAAGTCGCCGCCCAAGCTGTGGCACTTATTCAGGCCGGACACAGCCAAAGAAACGTGAGTGCTCAACTTAATTTAAGTCGATCTGCGGTCCGAAATGTTTATCGGAGGTACCTAGAGACTGGCGGCTTTGTTCGTCGCCAAGGAAGGCCACGATCTCGGGTCACAACTGAAAGGCAGGATCGATTCATCGTGACGACCAGCTTGAGAAATCGTCACCTTACCTCCATTGAGATACAAAACCAACTTCGCGACTTCCACGGAGTATCTGTGAGCGCTCGTACTGTTCGGAGAAGGTTAAAAGAACGCGATATGGTACCACACAAGCCAGCTAATGGGCCCAAACTAACGCGAGCCCACCGAACAGCGCGCCTTCATTTCGCACGCAGTCATTTAAATTGGACACGGCAAGATTGGAGCCGTGTACTCTTTTCTGATGAGTCTAAAATTGTGTTACATGGCAATGATGGAAGGAAGAAGGTCTACCGACGTAAGGGAGAGCGTTTCGCACAATGCTGCTTTGAAGAGAGGGTTGCTTATGGCGGTGGCTCATGGACTGTCTGGGGCGGTATATCCGCGAGCGGCAAAACTCAACTTGAGGTTGTTACAGGACCACGGCTGCCAACATTAAATGCTGAATGGTACATTCGTGAGTGCTTAGAACCTCACGTGATACCATACGCGGACTATGTGGGTTCAAATTTCCTTTTTATGCATGATAATTCAAGAGCCCATGCGGCCGGCATCGTCAAGGAATATCTTCGGGATGTGAACATCACAGTTATGGACTGGCCAGCCAGAAGCCCAGACATGAACCCCATTGAGCACATGTGGGACGAGCTAAAAAGACGTGTTAGGGCTCGTCAGCCAGTTGCCCAGACGATGCAGGAGTTGAAAACTGCCATAGAAGAGGAATGGGAGATGATCCCTCAAAATTTCATAGAGCGGTTGATAAACTCTATGCCTAATCGTATGAGAGCTGTGGTAGATGCCCATGGAGGCAACACGCGTTATTAAATTAAACCTTTATTTGATAAAACATGGTTTTTATTCAAAAATCAATTGCCTTTAACAAGGCGCATATCCGACTTGTTAGGCGTAGCTCCATGTCGTATGGTATTCTGAATTAAAATTTAAAACAATACGATCGAAAAAGATGGTAAAATGTATCAGGTTTAAAACTGCATCAACAGTTTTTGTTCAATCTAGGAATCATATTTCGGTAGGGGCCATCGAAACCTAAACTCTAAGGTGGGCCAATAGATGTGTCCAGAAGTGTAGAATAAAATAAATATTTAAGGGGCTCCCATACAACAGACATGATTTTTTGGCCGTTTTTAGGGTTCCGTAGTAAAAAAGGAACCCTTGTAGTTTCGCCATGTCTGTCTGTCTGGCTGTCTGTCTGACCCCACTGTAGCTCAGAGACGCGTAGTACTAGAAAGCTGTAATTCGGCATAGATATACATATAAATTACGCCGACAAAGTGCTAAAATAACATCTTGAAAAATTTTTTTTTTAGTGTACCGTCTCATTACGTGCAAGGGTCACGTAATGTGGGGATGATATTTTTTTCTCGTCTGCCCCATGGTGTGGGGTATGGTTGGATAGGCCGTTTAAAAATATTGCAGGTCTGTGTAACACCACCTTTCGATTCAAGGATCCACTTGCGTAGTATTAAGCATTAAAGTGTTCATTTTTGTAAGAGTCAAGTGTGTCTCCCCCCCCCCCCCTACCAGCTAAATGGTTGTTTTTGGAGATGAGAAAAATTCATGGCAGTAGTACATAATTATAATGAAATTCATCGATCAACTTAAATTTGCAGTTGGAGAATTCTCCAACTGCAAATTTAAGTAACGATATATGCCACGGTCAATTGACCGTGGCATATATCGTTGTATGGGAGAACAGGTTTTTCAACTACAATGTTAAGTTTGTTTATGGAATAAATTCGTCCCAAGTAATCCCAACTACGGAACCCTTCATTGTGCGTGGTCCGACACGCACTTGACCGGTTTTTATAGATAATGGTACGGAACCCTACGTGCACGAGTCCGACTCACCCTTGGCCAGTTTTAGTAGATAATGGTATGGAACCCTTCGTGCGCGAGTCCGACTCGCACTTGGTCGGCTTTTTTTCTTGGTATTTTGCCATTTTCTTTTTATTATTGGGTTGCGTTTAACCATTTTCCTTTATTCTTAAGACTGCGGTTTAACCGATTGGAAAAAATTGTCTCTTGTGAAAATTATGTACAGGTATATAGACATTTCAATGTTGTGTCTAAAGACTAGGTTATTACATATCAACACGAAGTTTAACCCTTTTAATATTATACTCAAGTTTTACCCGCGGCTTCGCCCGCGTGGAGGTCGGAGATTATCCCACGGAAATGTACTACCGGGATTAATTTACCCCATGTGTTAATCCAGGTTATTAACTATCTGTGAGCCATTCACCCAAATACGTTCAGCCATTTTTCCCGTCGTAGTAGTAGCTGAAAAAAACGTCACTCAAAACTCCCGCGCCACCATCAACCATAGTTATTTATTAGTAGTAGTACTTTATAAGTTATTACAGATAGAAAATTACGCGTAACAGCGTAATTTTCTATCTGTTATAACTTATAAAGTATTCATTTAAATTATATGATATCCAGGCATTTTTTAATCTAAATTAAATGCCAAATTAAAGTAACATATTTATTGGGTGCGAACTAATATAATACTGCTCAAAATAGCTTCGGAAATAACAACATATTTTTATAAAATTCTGAAAGATAAAAATGGTTACTGTGGGTCATCTTTAGAAGATAAACATATGCTATTGCAGACTGTTTTGTTGAACTTTTTAAGATGTACAATCCTGTTGAACATTAATTTTATGTATCTCTTACGGTTTATGCGGCACACACCAGTAAAGCTCTCAGTCGGCATATTTTTTTCCGACATCTTCATCAATAATCGTCATATTCCAGCCAACTTATACAACTTCTTATTAAATTATACACCTACATTTTTCTCATGAATCACTCCGTCTATTGGTGAAAACCGTTTGAAAATCGGTTAGGTTAGTTTTTGAGTATATCGCTTTCAGGCAGACAAACATACGTGGCGGGGGACTTTGTTTTATAATAATTGAGAATGGTTATTCTATAGCATTCCCACAATGTGTACTTAAGTACACATGTACAGTGGTAACTTAAAATATAATGAGATCAATAAGGACCCCGTGGGGCACAGCAAAATAGTAGGAGAGCGGAAGCTACTAGTCCGTCTGTATGAACACCTAAAAATGAGAGGTTCTTATTTCAGCTGCGAACGAATCATTTCCAACCTTAAGGTCACGACCTGTGACCTTAAGGTTGGGGGAATATGCTAACTGGTAATTCGGATTACAGGGGTTTATGTTTGTTAATACAAAATGGTCGGCTATTCTTGGGTCAACTCTTCGAACAATCAGAAAATAGATATGACTTACGTCTAAATATCTCTGTACCTACACTGTCACTAGTATTTACAATTTCATCGTCCAGATTTAGCATATCACAAAACAAAATCTCTTTGCTCAAAATATGAGGCTTGTTTGCCCCTAAATTGTTGTTTGATATTTTGAGGAAAATTGCTCTTTAAATATACGCCCTTAATAATTTATAACGATGGGGTCGAACCCCCTACTCTTCCCCTTAGTTTGCAAAGTGTACATTAACGTAAATGCGAATAAATAAAATTTGGTGCATATTCCTTGCTGCCGAGAATGAGTAATAAATACTTGTAATACATAATTTCACGCCTCGGTTCCCGAAGGGTTATGTAAATTGCTTTTGGTTCGAAACTTGAGTTTATTAGCCTTTTTTTATTTTTTTAAATTCCATATTTCCTGTTTACTTTCCATTGAAATGAAACGAAATTATGAAATGATTTTATTTTCTGTAAGTAGGTTTATACAAACACTTTTACACGTCAATCATATTTAGAAAAAAAAAAACTAGATGAGGCCGGCGTTTCCTATCTGACTACTCTGAGAAGAAAGGCCGAAACAAACTCAGAGGTCACAGTCTCTTTTAAAGTCCAGACATAATCTTGGTCAGATCATGTGAAGACTGTAGATTGGTGTCTGAAATGGTATTTTGAGGAAAGAACCACACAGATTGAGTGGACCTGTCCAATCAGTGCATTTAACTCTAATACCCGGCTTACGGGATCGAACGGATAGTTTTACTTACTTATCGTATAACTAGCTACACGCCGCGGTTTCACCCGCATAAGTCTCAATCTTGGGGGAAAAACGGAATAAAAAGTACCAGTAAATCCAGGTCATGGTCTACCGATGTGCCAAATTTGATCCAAATCCGTTCAGCCGTTTTAGGGTGAAAGCGTAACAATCAATCAAACAAACGAATTCACTTTCGCATTTGTATTAGTAAGGATTTCGTACTGTCTGGTTTTTTTAAATACTGTGAAGGCTTTCCTGTACTTCCACGATACTAGAAACTGGCTGTTCGATCCACTTGAAATAAGGCTATGTTCCTAAACCACACGGTTATCACCTTTTTTTTTAGAGCTACCCATTGCTCACCGTCCGCAAGCCCGCGCCTACGGTGGCCGGGAATGACATCACTCACTCGTTCAGTATAAACAAAAATAAAACTGGCCAAATGCGTGTCGGACCACGTACAATGAAGGGTTCCGTAATTGAAATGACTTTATCCCAAAAACAAACTCAATATTGTAGTTGAAAAACATGTTCTCGTCACGGCCAATTCTCCAAAAGCAAACTTAAGTTGGTCGACTATTACTCATTTACTTGTAAAGCCTACTTAGCAGTGAAAGTTTTCCTTTTAATTTTATTATTATGTACTGCTGCCATGAATGTTTTCACATCTTCATACAAACAACATTTAGCTGGCAGTGCAGTGACTCTAACCAAAATGTGCACTTTAAAGCTTAATATTTCGCAAAAGTATCCCTGAATCGAAAAATGGTGCCAACAGACCCGCAATATTTTTGAACGGCCTATCCAACGATACCCCACACCATGTAGATTTTATTTTACCAATTTGTCAGCGTCATTAATATGTATACCTATGCCAGTTTACAGCTATCTACTACTAAGGGTCTCGCTAAAGCGGACAGACAGACGGACATGGCAAAACTATAAGGGTTCCTTGTTTACTATGGGTCCCTAAAAACCAAACACAACCAAAAGCCTCTAAAATTTTTTAAAAATGTATTGGCCCTTTAAGTTTTATATAAGTTGTAGGTAATATTATGATCCAAGCGTCGTCGCGGCGGGGGATGGCTAGTGAAAATAGGAAGTTAACAGCGGCTATCTTTTCTACAATAGCCTACATTCATTATTGCTAGGTATAAATAAGCCTCGTCTGTTTGGCGTTTTCATTAGCCGTCCCTCGACGCACACAACTTCGAAATTTAACAAAAATGTTTACATTTTGAGTAACCTGTAGATTATTGACTATAACCGCTTAGCTTGCATTAGCATGTGCTCGTCAAAACGCATCGTATGAGCCTAAACACAAGGTAGAAGCCGTAATCCGTTGAGGAGTTCTTCTGGCGCGTTGGGTATCCTGCAGGATTCTGGTGATGCCTGTGCATCAGGTCAAGATTATCATACTTTTATAATATTATTAACAACCTGTCCCATAGACAGGATTTCAAACGAATCAATCAGATCTGTAGAAATTATTTATATCTCTTCATCAACTAGAAAAGAGGTTATGATCTTCCTAAGTCTGAGCAGATTTTCTTGAAACATAGCTAAGAAGACTCTCGACTAAGACACCTTTCAAACAAAAAAAAAACAAAATCGGCTCATCCGTTTAGGAGCTATGATACCACAGACAGACACACAGATACACACTACAAATTTATATCACCCCACTTTAAAAATATCTACTATCATCGTGTTACATCGTATTTTTCCAAAATAAACAAAACGGCAATCAATTCGCAAATATTCGAAACTAAACTGCAATTCAATCGTATATCACGTTTACACCGGTTGGTAACTAAAAATTGATAAATGCCGGTAGGACTAGGGTTGGCAAACAGTGCTGTTTGTCTGTTCTATTGGGCAAATAAAAGAAACGTTTGGAGTCGCCATATAACGGCATTGTCGAAATTCTTTAGTTTCGTTACATAGTTTGTGTGACCAAATAAGTGTAATACGATCAACTGATCTATGAGGTTAAGCTACATATCTGATGCGATAGGCCATATAAGTCTATTCTTGACGCATTGTGAATTGGTGACGCTCTCTGTCTCGGAGTACCTACACCTTAAGCTGAAAGTCTTAGTTATGATATCGCTCCAGGTACTAAAAGCCGAAAAGTTTTACAGCAGGTCTAATTTTAGATTTTATCGGAGTTGGTCTAATTATGTCAGAGGGCAATCAAATATAACTCTGCTGAAAACAAGCCCCCAAGTACTTAGACAACCAGACCTGTTCTGCCCGCATCCAAATACCGTTTGCTCTTCGTAAATATTGATTTTCGTATTTTTGGTGTTAAGTCTAAAACCAACCCCCAGCAAAACAGGTCAGTTTGATGATCATGGGTGTCGTCAAAATGTACAGACAATGCAATCAACCCGGTTATCTGAAGTGGCAGCCCTTACTGCAATGGTTAGGCACGCGCATACCGGATAATTGTTAACCGGACGCCTGTGTTATTATCATTTTAACTCCAATTTACAATCACATGCATCGAATCGGTCGAAAATGTTAAAACTTTCATGTATATACGCTTCCTTTTTTTGTAACTGTGAATTTTTTAAACGAGCCTTCAGCGACCATTGTCCGCGGGTGATAAAAGCAAATGGTGATTATTGTTGCATGCATTTATGTAGGTAGTTGTAAAAGTATGTTAATTGAGAGGCATAGTTATCACTGTTGACTGGATCATTTTTATTTATATTTTGTTTTCATTCTCAGTTAGTTTTAATGATGGCCTGAGCAGTTTGAGTACTTTATGCGGCCTACACAAATGTCCTTTTTTTGGTATTGTTCCTGGATTCGTTGAGCTCTTTAAGTTCTGAGCTGAGCTCCACAATTAATCACAAATGCTTGCACTGACTGGACAGATTCACTCAAATGTGAGTGGTTCTTTCAGCAAACGACTATTTCAGACACTAATCTACATGGGCCTCATATGGTCAGGACCAAGATTATGTTTAAAAGAGTTTGTTTCACCATTTCTTCTCAGGGATAGTTAGACCCTGCCGGGGTCACGGGAAGGTACTAAAGGGTCACCGAGGCCCCTGGCAACACAGACAACAGGAAGGAATACGGGTGGGTTTTAGTCAGTAAGAGTCTAACACACCCTCCCGCTTCGCCCAGAGCGGAAGAAGGTATTTGATGATTTCCCATGCAAAAAAAAGGGTAGTTAGACAGAAAATATCGACTGCATTTAGCGTATTTTTTATATGACGTGTTCCGATGTCCTGTTTACAAAGTAAAGAATATCATTTAATTTGTACGTAATATAGTTTTTTTATAAAATGCTTGTTAAAAGCGATCGAATTTCTGACTGTTCTTTAGACCTAAAATGGGTATTTTCGATATTTTCTAAAACACCGGAAGGCTATTCTCGTACATTCCAATTCAATTCACTATCACAATCTCAGACGATAGTTTTTTTGACAGATTGAGACTGAGGACTGTTAAAATGTGAACGTTCATAAAAATATAAAATAATTAAAAATATAAAAAACTGAATCTATGAGCCCACCTGATATCATTAATACTGTGAAGGCGACTATATCAAGAGCTATATGCGGGCGGGCTACATTAAGAGTAATCAATAAATTCATATTAATGCTTGATAAAAATATCAACCAGAAAAAATTACGACACCTCCACCGTCGGGGCTTGACTGGCGAAGTTTAACCCCTCAGTAAATGCACCGCAGTCTACTACAGATACTTTAGATGTTTATAGATCCACACTCTGTAGTAGCGGGAGACAGGTTAAGATTTTAAGAGTTCCTCTACTTAATGAAAACGAACTCATCCTGCTCACAAATTGTTATTAACTTGGCAAACTTACTTAACTAAGGTTATTATTAAAAGCAACTTAGCTGAGTATTTTTATAACGATCATTACCTTCTCATGGTTGAGATTTTAATTATTATTAAAAATTCATTCGAGTCCATTACAGTTTTAATGGTAATGTAATACATTTTTATAAGCGACGACGATGTGAAATGAAAGTAACCGTTCTAGCGTTGCTTCAAGGCAATTTTTGTACTTTTATCGTGTGCTGCTCGAGAGTTTGTTGCGCTACTTTTTCTTCCCAGCTAAAGTACTAGGAAGTGGCGGGGGTTTTTGGGGGACTGTCTTGTGTAATTTTGTAGTTCGAAAAATGATGATTCTGAGTCTAGTTTGAGTAAATGACTTTTGACTTAATTTTGATTTAGATAATACAATGCTGAGAAGAGGCCGGATTTATCTGTTAATATAATACAAGATTGTATTGTTTATGTTCTAATTTTATAGTATATTTATAAGAAAATTATTTTACTTTTTAGAATACCCTCCATGAGAATCTTACTCCGTTTTCTTTTACAAATTATTTTTTTAAAGTGAGTGTATTTGTACGTTTTACATTATGTAAACACATTCATTTTACTTCAACAAGCCAATTTCAACAACAAGGGCATGATAGTACTAATATCGTTAATGCTGATGATAAAAAGGTACCTACAGAAGGTACCTACAGAAGGCTGCCAAATTGTTATAAATAGTAATTCTCAAATTGACTCGAAAAAAAGGCAAGAGTCTAGACAGTTTATCGACGTACCTACATATTACACATGAATAAAAATCTCGTTTGTCTTAATAGTTATATTTTGTACGTTAGTTCTCGCACAAAATTACAACCTTTTTAATATCCCGATGATAAATAGTAGCGCTTACTTACCTAACTACCGTATTTTTTATTTATTTACATAACCAAATTTCAAGATTATTATTAACATTAACTAAATTAAATTAAAACTAAGTTAAACCTAAAAAAAGTCCTCGAGGCATTGTACCGAGGATGGTTGGCGGCATTTCCTCGCTGAATTGCAATGCTGATGCGTTGCGCGAGAAAGCCGCCAGCTTTTCGATCAACAGTTACATCAACCAGACGTTTCACGATTTCCGCAAATAACTTATGTGCACTGGGACCCCACGGACCGAGGGTCTCGACGCCAAAGGGCACAAAGTTGTACTCTCTGCCAAGGCCTCTGTATTTTATTCTGATTAGTAGCTTCCCACACAAGCATCCGTCCCAAACTCCACGGAACCACAGACACACCATCAGGTCTTTTGCTGTCATCTCTGACAAAGCCAGTCGACTCAAGAAGAGCAGGCACATTGATGCTGGCAAGAGACCGGTGGATTATGTCATTAAGTGTCGCATATCTTGAAAAGCGGCCTGTACTTTATTGACAACTAAGTCCATGGAGACTCAGTCGGTCCACGTCCGTGCCACAAGGGCATGTGTGTGGAGTGCATACCGTGACCCCAAGCCGCAGACCAGTCGCCAGATGAAGCGTAAAGGCTCCTACATACTGGCGCAACTTGTCGCGCGACGCGTCGCGACACAAAGGCACCGCTTGTAGCGCTACACGCGGTGTCTTTGTGTCGCGTCGCGTCACGCGACAATTCGCGCCAGTATGTAGGAGCCTTAAGACTACCGTATTATTATCTACCTTTAAAATAAGCCAACCGTAAATCCAGTCATGTCCGGACGTGTAGTTCAATATTGTAGCCACAGATGTGCTTATACCTCATACCTCCGAGCGCGCATCGATCGAGGTAATAAGTGGCAGATGGATTGGATTGCAGCGCTCTAGCGGCTGCAACCCGCATGTCGCGTCAAAGCGTGGCCTACGTTATTAAACGGTAAGGATGGGAAACGGAGGGAAAGGTGAGCGGGACTTTTGATTTTTGATGCATTCAGTGGTAGGTAGACACAATAGTTGGAATTCACTTTATTTGTAGGTACTTACTATTGCCGTTAGTGTCTAGATTGGTTCCATTTTTGGCTCTCCATTAATTAGCATTTTTGGTAGTTATGCTATTTGACACAAATGTTACTAACCCGAACTTGGCCCGCGTGGTGGGTTACGGCTTGCTTCCTACTACAGATAGGATGCCTGAGTCGTGATTCCCACATTATATGCTGATTATTAAGTACTTATAATATGCCTGTTTTTACTTCGGAGACCAACAATAAATGTTTTTTCTTTCGAGCCCTTGAAATGCAACTTACATTCACCAATGCAATAATAACAACATTTCATAAAAGCAAAGTCACATCAGCCAAAGACCTGACTATGAAGGATTATTCTGTAAATGAATCCACTATAAATATTATGATAAAGCACGTCACTATAGTAAGAGCATAACTCGATTTTCACATCGATGCCAGCCGCAATATGAGCCAGCGCGGATCAGTTCAGTGTAATTATCAAAGACAGCACTATGGTTTCATGTGATAGGCTTTAATTCGATACTGAAATCATTTGCTATTCCAATGGCTGAGCGTGATTAGAAATGATTTTCGTGTTTCTGATTTATAGAGGTTATGTTAGCTGGATTGTGTTAGTTTCAGGACTCTTTAATACCAATAATTATTACACAGGAACACCGTGGTGCCGCAACACATCCAGCTTTGTTGTTGGTACGAATATCTCTCCAGGCGCAACCATGGTTACGCAACCAACCATTTACTTTTTGGCAGCGCGACTATGCTTAAAGTAACTAGTTAATTATATAGATTACCCGTTAACAGCGTTGAGGGGCTTGTGGCTAAGTAATATCAGCCGCACGGGTCGATCGATCAGGGTAAACTGCGCTTGCCGCGGTTGGTCCGTAGATGGGTGACCATCTTTTTTACATATCTACCAAGATCCCTCCGTGTCTCTGAAAGCACACTAAGCCGTTGGTACCGGCTGTCATTTGTAGATCTTTGACCATCGCTCCATGTAAAATACTGGTATTCAGCTGCATCCGGTTAAACTGGAAGCTGACCCAAACGTAGTTGGGAAAAGGCAGGCAGATGATGATGATGATGTACCGAAAATCAGCACAATTTTGTCTGATTTGCAAACGCGCCCTTAAGCCACGGAATGTTTTTGAACAGCCAAACCTTTCCCAAATGCTGCCCGACCCAATCGGATCCTCCTGTCGACTTCTTTCTCAAAGTTGTGTCTACCGAGCTGGATAACTTGTCCTAGGTAGACGTACTCCTTCACAACTTTGAGAAGCCACCCTTTGATGTGGATTGGACTCGACAAGACGTGCGAATTGTACATGACTTTCCTCTTGTCCAAATTCATGCCGAGGTCAACCCACCGAGAAGCTCCATTTAGGCTGTGCAACAAAAATCTTTTTACAAAAAAAACAACCGACTTCCAAAAAAACACTACAACGTGAAAAATAAACTTTAATTTCGGAAGTCAGTGGCAAAAAACTTAAATACAGATCCAAAGACACCGACTTCTGAAGTTTTTATGGAAGTCGGTTGTTTTTTTGTTATATTTTTTTTTTATTATTTATTTATTAAAATATATGCACAAGTAAAAAAAAACTGTACAAAGGCGGAAAATGCCTGAGGCATTTTCTACCAGTCAACCTTAGGGTGATGCAGAGACAAAACATGGCAGGTGCAACCGTGCAACATAAGGGATAAATAACTTGAAAATCAAAAATATAATACTAATACATAGACACATACATACATATAAACAAAATAAAAGTGTCAGGAGAAATAATGATTGGTAGGGGAGAAAAAAAATCGGCGCTGGGCTGATTCTGCCAACTTCTTACGACTATGTTCCCGCGACGTCACTTTAAATTATAATAGACTGGTTGCCATCCTGATGTTCAGAAGGAGCGCAAGAAAAACCGCCTGTACAAAGAAAAAAAGAGTGAATGAAACCAGGGCGGTGAGAAGGACATCGTAGAAGACGATTGTTGGTGGAACGAAGATTTTTACTATAGGCAGAGCATAAGTATTGAATATGGGAAGTGAGGTAGGAAGGAGAAGTGGGTTTCTCGAGTATGGAAAACAACCGTAGACAGAGCCCTCAACTCTCTGCGCTGACAAATGGGCAACCATTTTAAAACCAATCGGGGCGCGGACACTAGATCATACTTGCGAAGATTGAAAACGAATCGAATGCAGTTATTTAGAAGGCAGTCAAGTTTATTGAGGAGATATGCATTCAGGTCAGTATCAGCATTCGTATATGATATTAATTTTAACTTGATTCCTCGACGCGTTCCTGGAAAAAAGGTTCTTGACCGACAGGCAGACGGATGGACGGACAACGAAGTAATCCTATAAGCCTTATAAGGGTTTCCTTTATTCCTTTTGAGGTACGGAGCCCTAAAAGTAAGTTGGAGTCTCATTTCCCACGAAATGTACGGGAAAAGATTTTTGCAATTTCTGACTCTTCTAGTAAAACCAAAAACTCAGTTGGTCTATTAAAGCTTTTTGAGCCTCATAAGTTCCTTCTCACATATGATTTAAAACAAAAACAAAACTTCGCAGCCGCCGTCTTGTATCTACATTTTGACTTCACTATCGACTTCAGCACCCTCGAAAACTATGAAAACGACATGACGAATAATTTGATTTTTTTTGCAGCCGCCATCTTGGATTTACATTTTAACCTCACGATCGGCTTTAGCACCCTCGAAAACTATTAAAACGACACACACGATGAATAATTTGTAAAGAAGATGGCTCAAAATCCATACACTAAAAACCCAGAATCGCAATGAAATGTTTACCAACGGGTTAATTATAATAGACATTTGTTGATACCAAAGAGAAATCCCGGATATCCTTGGGGTATAGGAGCTATATCATATCATAAAAAATAATAAAACTATTTTGAATTGATGTTGTAATTTATGTGTAATTGTTGATTATTCTGTTGTTTCGTTTTCCTGCAACGGGTTTGGTGTAATAAGTAACAATAAAATATTTCAAATATTTTTATTATATTATATATTTTCTATGTCTAAGCACACTGCATCTAAAAATCCTGCAGGTTGATTCAAGTCGTCTTCATGTCGGGCCCAGGCAAGATAATATATTATGGAAATAATGTGGGCACAACTGCCTAATGTGCGGCTGCCATGTATGCAGCTACAGCAATAATCGGTGATTGCTTGGCGATTGTATAGTACGTAGCAATAATAAGTTCTTGTTTGAACGTGTCTCGATTTAATTCGGCACCGTACTAACGTATTATTATTTCCTTCTTCGTTATTAAGGTTCAGTCTCTCGGGATGCCTATAGATTTCAATAGAATACACACCGGTTGCTCTGATATGTTCGTAGCAGTAGGATTTTGCCAGCTTCATGTGGTACGTTCCAATAGCGAAAATAAGCAGCTCATCGTAAGTCATTCTTGAGAAATCTGCTACGTCTTGTAACGTTGCTGCCATCCTCTGAAATGAAATGTTCCTTTGTGCGTTTAGACGGTGTTGATCAACGTAATCTGCTAGTATGTTTGGCCTATTCTTATTTCTTTCTATCATTTCTAAAAAGCTTTCAGTCAGGCGACTGTCGCTGTAACTCTCTTGGGTTACGTTGATTAGCGCTGCAGCTATTCGAAAATCTACTATTGCATTGGGCAAAGTATTATTAAAATATCTATGTCGGAATATCTTAAAGTCCCTCTTCATTTTTCCGTTGGTGGTTTCTACCACTCATCTGACCAATGTTACTAATCTTGATTTATTTGCAGCTTCAGTGGACAGTTGTGTTTCGTGTCTGCCCACCGACTGTGGTGTACAGACCGTAAATCCACATTCTTCAAAACAGAGATTACATAAACAGTTGGGGCACAAAGCAAAAGAAAGATAACTATGGGACGGGACAGCTACATATCGGTAAGTAAAGACTACGAATCTATGAAACTACACGTTATAAACAACAACAAGACAACAAAGTTCACATATACCTAATTACGAATTGTGTTTTTCAGGCTCCCGGCAACATCAACACTTCTTCATCTCGCTGAAGGAGCCGCGCCCGGTGCCTTCGGGTACTTGGCTATCAAGGGCTTCAACTCGTCAATGGAAGTAACCTTATGCCGACTTCCATCAGAGGCCTTTATAGAGATGACGCCGTCTTGAGTCCAACACGCCCGCATACTAAAATGCTCGCGCGCCTTTCCGAAGACAGCTTGCCTGGCCCTGGTCAAGAACTCCTTCACTGATATTTTGGAGCCCTTTAAGCCAGTCTTTGCCTTCCACAAAAAAGTCATCAAATAACTTCTCCCGCTCTGGGCGGAGCGGGAGGGTGTGTCAGACTCTTACTGACTAAAACCCACCCGTATTCCTTCCTGTTGCCTGTGTTGCGGGGGCCTCGGTGACCCATAAGTACCTTCCCGTGACAAATAGCGTGATGCTGGAACATACATTCAGATAAACAGACAAAAATTCAAAAAACTGTATGTTTTGCTTATGAATCGTTCACAGACTTCGTAGCAATTACTTAAAAAAATATTCAATGTGCAGTTTTGACTTCACTACGATTTTATTATTATGTATTTATTCCAATTAAATTACGTTTAAAGCAATTTAATTTCTCTAGATTGGCACTGTACCTTATATAACGATTTAATCGAAATCTTTAGAAAGACACAAAATAAACTTATTTAAAAAAAAAACCTACTCTGGGTATTATTTTGTAAGGTTCTCGGTCCACCAATTAGTAATAGGAAACCTCTAATAAACCAACTCATTCAGAGAATTATCTATTTTATCCCATAATCATTTCAAAAGCGAATGAACTGAAAATACCATTCACTGAAATACCCCAAAAACCTTCTATAGTAATCCTGCCTTATTTGTATAACCCTAAAAAAGGGATGGAACAGTAGAACCTCGAGATTTTTGAGTTCAATTAAATAAAACCAAAATGTTTGTATACGGACCGGAGCCCGATCTAATTCTATTCAAATTACTCTGTACGAAGAATCTGTTTGTTTCGATATCCACGAGTATTTAATAAAATTAATAACGTATAGTCCCTGGTGCGCAGGGTTCAGGCTAGCTCCAGCGGCATCCAGACGGCTCGGCCCTCTGGATGCCGCTGGAGCTAGCCAGATAGTACGATTGTCCGTACCTGAACCGTTGCTGTATGGTTCACATTCTGAGCAATCGAAGTCAGTGTGTAATATGTTTATTGTCTTTTTATATATGTAATGTTTGTGCTCCTTTGTTGGTCGAAACAAACGCTTCATTTTTTTATTTTATGAATATAGTCAATAAAATACCAGAATATTTTAATAATTAAGAAAAAGGGTTAAGCAAGGCTCAAGCAAGTTCTGTTCACGAAATTGATAGGAAAATGATATTTAAATATTTTATCCTTAGCTGCTATTCACTGTATTTTCTAAACCCCTACTCTCTAATCTCTATAGCCACTAGACAGATTATTATAGAATTTTATATACATATTTTTTACATTAATGTCACACAAATGTTGCGATATATTCCATACGATTCCTTCCTTCCTTCCTTTCTTCCTTCCACAATGGTCACTTTTAACGAATCGCAAGATATTCGTAACTAACTATGTATAGTCGATGTCTGCGAGTTTGTTTGTATACTTCTTTAAATAAAATATAAAACCATTTTCCTCATGTCAACAGGTGTTCTTACCCCGGCGAGCATGTTGTGAGAAAACTGTCAGTTAGGTAAGTGGCAGGGTACGCCATGCCCTGCAGTGCTATTCTGTAACCTTCTCACCGTGAAAACTTAAGTGAAGTGAGGGTGGAGTGTAATGATTTTAAGAATATATTATGCTAATTCTATTCATCATAATCAGTTAACTGATTAAATAAACGCAATCCCATGACCCAACCGCGATGTGTTTTGAAGAAGCGGTAGTGGATTGAGTCTAGTAAAGACTGTGCGACGTCAATTAGCGTTGTTATTAACCCAAATCTATTCAATAAGAAGAGATAACCGAGTGTGTCAAGTGATCGAGTGCTAAAAGTGTGCCTGGCTGACGGCCCATAGAATTTATCCCCTCACAAACTATGTGGAAACCTAAATAAACGATGTGTACGTCTGTGTACATAAGCTATTTTAATAAATTAGGTGGTTTCATTTATACCGACCTAAGCGTTGCCAATAATAAAATAATATTAATGAAATCACCGTCATGAATACTACGCGTATAACAAAATTCAACAGTCCAACTGACACTCGCGCAGCGCGCTTCGGCTGGCGGGCGGCTAGGCTCACTCATCCAGCCCAAGTGAAGTGGAGTTGCTATGGCAACGAGAATCGAGTGAAGTGCTATGATCACGACACTCGCGCGTCGCGCTTACGACTCCCTTCACCTAGCCGATTCACTGCGGCGCGGGTGGTTACTATGGTTACGATAATCGGGTGAAGTGATAAGATCACGCGCTTGCGCGTGAGGCGCTGTTATTAAATCAAGTTGTGTTTTTTTTTTTACTTTGCCGTGTCTTATTTTTAAATGCGCGACAAACAAAAATTTAGTTGTATCACCATTATATCAAAATCCAAAATGGCGGCTACAAACCATTTTCATCATGGGTGTCGTTTTCATGATTTTCGGGGGTGTTACAGCCGATACTGAGGTCAAATCTAAAAAGCAAGATGGCGGCTGCGAAAATGTTCAGATTTTTCATCATGGGTGTCGTTTTCATGGTTTTCGGGGGTGTTAAAGCCGATAGTGAGGTCAAAACTAAAAAGCAAAATGGCAGCTGCGAAAATATTCAGATTTTTCATCTAGGGTGTCGCTTTCATGGTTTTCGGGGGTGTTAAAGCCGATAGTGAGGTCAAAATTAAAAACCAAGATGGCGGCTGCGAAAATGTTAAGATTTTTCATCATGGGTGTCGTTTTCATGGTTTTTGGGGGTGTTAAAGCCGATAGTGAGGTCAAATCTAAAAAGCAAGATGGCGGCTGCGAAAATGTTCAAATTTTTCATCATGGGTGTCGTTTTCATGGTTTTCGGGTGTGTTAAAACCGATAGTGAGGTCAAAACTAAAAAGCAAAATGGCAGCTGCGAAAATATTCAGATTTTTCATCTAGGGTGTCGCTTTCATGGTTTTCGGGGGTGTTAAAGCCGATAGTGAGGTCAAAATTAAAAACCAAGATGGCGGCTGCGAAAATGTTAATATTTTTCATCATGGGTGTCGTTTTCATGGTTTTTGGGGGTGTTAAAGCCGATAGTGAGGTCAAATCTAAAAAGCAAGATGGCGGCTGCGAAAATGTTCAAATTTTTCATCATGGGTGTCGTTTTCATGGTTTTCGGGTGTGTTAAAGCCGATTGTGAGGTCAAATCTAAAAAGCGAGGCTTCGTAAATTACCAAACCTTTTGGAATTAAAATAACAAAATTGAGTTTCTGACTGAATTTCTATTTTGCTATTTTATTTATAAAAACCCCTAAATAGTAACGTTTCAACACTTGAATACTAATTTTGATATAATATAAAATGATCAATAGAATTATCATAAAAATATTATTATAATCTCGATTATGATTATAAATGTAATGCTTGGTCACTCCCTAGCATCAGTGGGATGACACTGACAGCTCGCTTATTTATTTTGGAACTTTATTAGAGATCCATGCAATTAACTCAATTTTCTCAACGAACTTATAGATTTACCGGCTTTCCCTGACACTGCGGCCAGCCCGCCGTTTGAGCGCAGCCCAAAGGGTCATGGCCATCCGGCTGGTTCTGGGATACTGCACGGTCTCCTGTGAGGCAGCGAGCCTCCTTGCCGGTTTGCCGCCATGGGATCTGGAGGCAAAAGTTCTCGCACACGTATGGGATACGTAGTGGCGCGAAAAGACGAAACGCCGTGGCGTAACTCTGCTGCCGCGAGAAATCGCGGCACAGCGGACGGAGCACCAGCGGGATCTCATGGCGACATGGAGAGTACGGTTGTCGCAACCCAGTGCTGGGCACGCAACAATTGCGGCGATAAGTCCCCTCTTTGAGGAGTGGCTAGAGCGGCGCCACGGCGTCCTCGCCTTCCGCCTGACGCAGATACTCACTAGACATGGCAGCTTCCGGAGGTTCCTGAGTCGGATACGGCGGGAGGAAACGCCGTGGTGTCACCACTGTATGGATCGCCCGGAGGACACGGTGGAGGATACTGTGGAGGTCTGCCCGGCTTGGGCAGAGCGCCGCCGTGTCCTCATGGAGGCGATCGGCCGCAGAGATCTCTCGCGTCCGGCCCTGGTTCAGGCCATGGTACGGAACGAGAGGGCATGGGTAGCCGTCAACTCCTTCTGCGAAGCAGTAATGCTCGCGAAGGAGGAGGCGGGACGGTTGAGAGAAAGGCAAATTTCGCGCCCTCTCGCCCCTAGCCGTCTCAAGAAACGCCCTGGGTGTCGGGAATCCCGGGCGGAATTCCGGCCACCGGCGCGGGCTTGCCCGGGTCGACGGCGCGTTGTATTCCACACGCACCTCAAAGAGATATCGTCAGCACAAGTGTAGGGGTCCACTAAGGCCGATGTCTGCCGGGGTCGCGGGAAGGTACTAAAGGGTTACCGAGGCCCCTGGCAACACAGGCAATGGAAGGAATACGGGTGGGTTTTAGTCAGTAAGAGTCTGACACACCCTCCCGCTCTGCCCAGAGCGGGAGAAGTTATTTGATGATTTCCCACCCAAAAAAAAAACCATCACCTCTTACATAACAACTCCCACATGACGAATTGTGGGTGGTAACCTGAGTCATAGGCTTCCTGTTCAGTGTCAGAGTTTTCATCGTGCTCGCCGCGGCAGTGCTCCGTTTCTTCTTCTGAACTTGATGTATCAGAAGGATCAGTCACCAGCTCCGCCAGCATGCCCTTGATACACTCTTCTTAAGGGGACTACAGGACCTAAACGCAAACTTTATAAGTTTTGTAATGCCTTAAAGTATATAATCCACTGCAGTAAACAAAATCAGAAAAATATATGATATTCCTAAGGATATGTGCTAGGTAGATAGTGTGTTAAAAACATAATACAACTAATTTGCTACGATAGAAAAATCACGAAGATACCTCTAAAAAATTATTTTAACGATTAAAAACCATACTAATATACATTCAATCATTCTGATTTTTTGTCAGATTATTCTACAAACAACATGTTAGCATAATAGTGTTTTATTTTTTTTATACAATCTATAGCTTTTTTGTAAATCGATAATCGCTTCATATTTTGCAATAAATTACCAGCGTTGTGTCATCGCGCTTCTCTTTCTTTTCTATGCAGTCCGACAGTGACCGCGCTTTAGGTGTTGTCGGCCTCTTAACGTTCAATAATTATTTATGTACCAAAGATAAAAATAAATGCAAATAAAAACAACTAATAACACAAAGCCTGGTTCCGCGCGTCGGCCAAACTACGATCACATCACTGTCATTTGCTCAACACCCTTAGCTCCAGCTACTCAGCGCGCCAGTGTTGAAACTGGCATAATTTATAAAATACTTATAGTTTTGTGCGAGCCTGGGTATGTCACACCCTGCCACGTGCTCACCGGGTTACAACACAAAGATGTTGACATGAAAATACTGCCCCCCGTTTTAGAATTTCAAAGAAGCGTCTAGTATTCTTTTAATTCCACATTCGTACTTATTTTTTGCTCCGGCATTTCATTTAAATACCCTTGTCATCTTTCCAAGCAGTACTACTTGTTTTATGTTAACTGCATTGCATTTTCCTCAGTGTTATCCAAAAGACCTGACCTTAGACTTAATTTTCTCATATTTTCTCACTGTTGTTACTTTAATTACTTCGCAACGCTTGCCAAGTATTTTTTTACGAGAACAACTGAAATTAAAGTTGAAGTTTAGTAGCCTACAAAAATATGAATAATATTCACCAAGAGCTCATTTAGTGCAATCAAACTGTCTGATCTTTGGCAACGTTCGATTCCAAGTTTTTGCCCATTCACGTGCTGGTTCGGAATCTCGGGAGAGCTCAGTGCAGAATGTTACTTTGCTATAATTTATGTGTGACTGCACCCTCATATTAAAAACATTCAAGAAAAATTTCCTTGCTACTACCCCGGTTACAATGCAGGATATGACAGTAGGTGAATAATTGGAAACTAAATAATTATTTTGGATTCCAGTTGAAAGTTTATTCATAATTTCTATTCATATTATAAAAATAAAGGGGTTCCTATTCAAATTACTTACACTGTGATGTTTAGGTTTTTACTTTACTATGTTATTGTTTTTTTATGTCGCAAGAAACATGATCCATTGGCCCCTATATAAAATTTTGTGGGAGTAAAGCTGAAATATTCTGTTACAATAAATTGATTTGTGTCTAATAATTAGGCATGGTCTGAAACAGTAATTGTATGCCAACAATCATGATTTCTTCAAATCAATGTTAATCTATACTATTATTATAAAGAGAAAAGATTTGGTATTTTGTTTGTGTTTGTTTGTAATGGAAAAACTCAAAACTACACAACAGATATTTTTTTTAATTCACCCATAAAAAGCTATTATATCAAAAAAAAAAAATAGAGATCCCTACGAAAATGCAATAACGTGACCCAAGTTATCATGGCATAAAAGTGATTATTTTGCGTACGCTGCGATAACTATTGTCTACGGTGGCCGGAAATCCGCCCAGGATTCCCGACGCCCAGGGCGTCTCCTGCGGCAGCTAGGGGCGAGAGGGCGCGAAACATGCCTTTCCCTCAACCGTCCCGCCTCCTCCTTCGCGAGCATTACTGCTTCGCAGAAGGAGGTGACGGCTGCCCATGCCCTCTCACTCCATACCATGGCCTGAACCAGGGCCGGACGCGAGATATCTCTGCCGCCGATCGCCTCCACGAGGACACGGCGGTGCTCTGCCCAAGCCGGGCAGACCTCCACCGTATGCTCCACCGTGTCCTCCGGGCGATCCACACAGTGGTGACACCCGGGCGTTTCCTCCCGCCTTATCTGACACAGGAACCTCCCGAAACTGCCGTATGCCAGTCATATCACGATATTAATCCGTATCCAAATAAATAGTTTCATGATCAAGGTTCATGTAAATTCCTCTTTAAATCAATCGAATCGGAGCTTTCGTTTAGAAGTTACGACGGGTATAAAAATGCTAAAAATAAGAAGAACAAGGAAAATAAGAATAAGAAAAATGCCACGTTGAGCGAACAGCCCTACGCTTAGTCTATTAGTTACCTACACATTTTATTTTTTGTGAATTAACTCATAAGATTTACTACTATTAATCCCAGTAGTACGTGCCTGCGGGATATTTTCCGACATCCACGAAGGCGAAGCCGCGGGCAAAAGCTAGTTAGTAATAAAAAAACTTTCCTTCTCTAAACAAACATACTTGTTTTACTGCATAGAATATCTTTCCCTGGGTTCAACAGAAGCAAGCCAAGAATTCGATTTGAGCGGCGCACTGCACCGTCCGTGATGTATGCCCACTTTATGAGCGAATTAAAATGGCCGCCGCGTGACTTATGACGTCATAATGGCCGCCATGATGACACATACATCATACGTGTACGAAAATTAGTAGGTGGTTAACTACCAAATGGCAATTTAGTAGGTTATTTTTAGTAGGTTGTCATTCCTCATTAATAAAACTACTTAAATCATATCTACAAAGAAAAATCATAATTGTTTTTTAACCATAAGTATAAAAACAATGAGGGTTTTCGAAATAATTTATGTTTACAATTCTAACAAAGTTTATCTACATTTTAACAGCCTCAATTTACATTCCACTCAACACCGTATTGTGAATCTAACAATAATGTACGCTAAATCGATTCGGATGAAAATCTCCAATTTATTAACAAACAAATAAAGTTGTTAATAAAAACGGAACGTCCCATAAAGTCCGTCTAATAATGACCATCATTTAATTAATTGAATCGGAGATGGCGGCACGAAGTGGAGGGGAGAAGGGAAGAAGTGATACAAATGTAAATCAAGCGTCCATTATCCGCCATCGAAGTCTTTGGAGCGAAGTGAAAGATTACTTAATTAAATTATCTGTAATTTTAGATTCTACATTATTTTTATATTATTTAACGAAGGTATTTATGTATGTATTTTTTTAGTGAGCACTAAATAATTATGGACTTAAAATTAAAATAAAAAATAATAACAATTATTATTTGAATGTGAATACGTTTAATGTTATACTTTTAAACAAAATAAAACCGATAGGGGAACTTGTTGAAACATGAGAGAAGCTGAAAGGCATATACATAGCCTAAAGTCTTGACATAGCCAAAGTAAGCTAACAAAAAGCGCTTAGCAAAATGGAGTAACATGAATAGATCTTGGTGGATTATCTTAGCCGAAAATAGCTCGGGCAATTTTTAAATTGCCCGAGCTAATTGCCGAGCATAACAAAACAAAAAAACAACGAAATGAAATAAAAAAAATCTATAATTATCTCGTAATTTAATAAAATATCAAAGAACGATAAAAATAAATTTTACGTCCACTAAAATATTCCACTTATACTTCTAATGCGAATAGGAAAACCATCGTCAAATAATTTTCATGACTTTTAATCAATTCGAAAGCGGTGTCCACATTTTTGCACTTAAAAGAAATTACTTTTGCACAAAGCCACTGGCGGGAGGTTATTTAGAAAAGTAAATAAGAAATACTGAAGTCCAAAGAATCTTAGTCGCTTTTCCTTTACTGGAGTGAAGATTGGAACGTAGAAGTCTTGCAACGGCTTTTTTCCTGTCTACAGACTTGAGTTTTTACCTCAAAGCGATTTTTATTCTTTGCAAGAGATTAACTCTATTATGCTGGAGTCACTTGGAATCGCTCGGTTTATTCCCGGCGTCAATTAATTATTTTATTTTTCGTTTTTCCGGTGTAACTTAGAAGAGGTAGAGAAGTTTGACTTCGTGGTATTGTTTTTGTTCAACAAACTCTCGCTGTTTGTCGTTAAAGTTGGCTTATAAAAAGCTAAATATTGGATGCTGTTTTGCTGGTCTCCAAATGGCGTTAATTTGTTGGCTATCTTTTCAAAATAGGCAGTCCAAATTAGTTTGACATAAAACTTCCAAACACTTATAAATATGCTAACCCCTAATATGCTAAAATAGTGTTTTGTCTTCTTCTTTCAAACTCAAATCATAATTCAAAAGAAATTTTAAAACACGATTTTAACTAAAACAGGTTTGTAGAGCGTTTTAGTTTTTCACGAATAAGGGGGTTATTATGTTACACGTATCTTGCTTATTATTCAATCAGTTCAATGAATAAGTATATTTAGCTTAGTTTATCAACATCATATAATTAGAAATATTTTCCTCCCTGTATTCCTAGCACAACATACATTTACACGCGGCGCTGTCACGGTCACACGACACTTGTTGAGGCGCTCTCATATCAACAGAACGCAGAGCGTGTTTTAATGACGAACAATTGCTGTGGACTTGTTTTGTATAGGTGCACCGTGCAAGTTAAGTGCGTTGCTTTTATTTAAAGTTTTCGTAATCATTGCCTTGTTTCTAGAGAGGGCAGGTTATCTAAAATAATTTTAGGAAGAATTTGCAATATCCACTTGTCAGCCTTTCAACTCTCCAAATTGGTAGCGCGAAGGGTGTTCTGTCTCTTTACCCTACGAGTCCGCACGCGATAGAGGCGCCCTGTGACTAAAATGACGATATCTCGAAAGTTTCGTACGGGAGCTGGCTACTGGTTATGTTGTTAGAATCTTTATGAAATAAGCTAACAACTTATCTATAGATTAGTCCAGTTTTGCCTTGAAATGTAGTATCAATTCTGGTTTGAAATCAGTGTGAGGGATTTTTTCCCCGTTTCTTGTACTAAAGTGTATTAAATAAATAAAATAAACCATTAATTCAAAATCTTTTTATATTCTATAACATAAAGATACCATGTTTTACACTAATCAATAAAAAAAAACCACTCAGAACATTCTTTTCATCACACAATGATTACAACAGCATGTAGTCATTTCGCGCAGCTGCGCAGCTGCCGCGCGGCCAACAAAAAAAAGGTATGTTTACACTTCACTTCCGAGAATGCTATCGGTCCTGCCGCTTGGGCTATTAGTGTATATTATTGTTTGGCTCACATTCTTACCGCAGACAAGAGGTTCCGCTGTTAGAAGTTTTAGTTTACGAGTGTCAAGTATCAAGCCAAGGTTCTTGAAAATAAGCACAAAAAAATCGTCTCAGACTTTTGATAACAAAGTAAATTAAATGGCGTTTATTTTAAATATAAATTAACATTCTACATGTTGAAGATATTTACAAGTCGATAATCACAATAAAAAGGCATGCTGCCATAGAAAAACATTCCAGAAATCAACAACCAAAATGAGCAATTTCACTACAAAATACACCTGTACATAGTCCAGGACGACAGAAAGATGGATATGCCAATACTTGTCACATCTGAACATGACAAAAATTTAAATAAAAATTAAATGAAGCATTACACTAGCCGTGAATCTTTTGAGAAAAAAAAATAAAAAATAAAAAGATGACACCGCCACCGCGTCAGAAGAAGAATCACTAGATAACAACACCGTGACTATGAATATGTAAAAATATATGTAAAAATAAAATATACTTTACCTACCTCAATGATAAAAAATATAAATAAATACTGAAAATGTCTTTAGATATTAGACTTAAAACATAAATTCAATTAACTCAATGATAACCTCTCTATTTTAAATTTGGTTAAATATATCCTATCCAGCTATTCGCGAATCCGAGAAAACGAGAGCTTAAATCTAAAACTCCTTTTTGTCAGGATCGCCAGCAGGCGGTCGATGTGAGGAAGCGTGCTATGGTTTTCAATATTACGCAAATTTGTTACGTTATTATTGAAATGTAATGTTTATTAACAATACTACAATAGGTAACGTAATACATAATAATGACAGTTTGATAACATTCGTTTGTTTATTATTCTTAAACACCCGTACAAATACGTGCATGGCGTCGGCTCGTCGCAGACAATGGCGGAAAATGGCGAACAATGATTGTTAAAATAACTATTTCAGTCCAAAATCTTTATCAGTTCCACAATACATGCCACAAAACTGTTTATTACTTACCGATCCATGTTCTGGGAGCAGCTTCCCGTTCGGGCACTTCACAATATGTGTACACTTTTAATTTCAACTGACCGGCGCTTGCTCGAAATCTGTACAGAGGGGCGCGGAGCGTAGCGTCTAGTAACCATCGGTGGAATGTGTTAGATATTGAATTGGGGGAATTATGGCATGCTAGTTCTTTCCTTTAGCCGTTGTAGAAATTAGAGCGGCATAGATAGAGGTTTCATAGGCAAAAATGACACAAAACTGACGTCATTGTCAAACGCCATTACGCGGTAACTCGACAGATGTCAGTTTGACAGCCGCCGCGTTGTAGTTCCGTGACAATCGAACAGGAAATGTATCGACAATTTATTGCTTAGACAAGTACGTTACTGTTAGATGGGGTGCATTCTTCTAATTGAATACCGAATGACGAAACGCACTTCAAAAAGGTACTACCAAATAGTCGTCTAATATTTAGCTTCAAGGCACAATGAATTATGTAGAAGAACCCCTTACAGCCAGGAAAAAAAAACAAAACAAAATGGCTTAAAAATATTCTTCACCGAAAAACGATCTACAATGCAAATAAGAACTGCTATAAACAATGGTGAGCCCCTCCATTAATTTACTCATTCCCTTTTTATTTGCAGAAGTAATTAATTGCTAGTTATTCAGGGGCAGACATTATAGGGGATGTTAAAAAACCCTTTCATTTTTCTAAAGCTTCGGTAGCCAAGAACTAGACAATTAATTAAGAGGACCGACAAGATGGATGCCGTCTAAGTAAATGAACTGAGAACATGGATGCACAAAATGTAAGGGAAGAAACAGAAGGCTCATAGAAACGAAATTTTGATATTTATTCGTGGTACCTATATCAGAATTTTACACGTAGGTCAGACTATCTTCTAATCATTGAAACCTAAGTGGGTTTCAAAGTAAAATTATTTATTTCAAATTGGCACATAAAAGGCACTTTTGAACGTCAAAATCTAAAAAAAACAATTGAATTGATTCTAGTTGCCCCTTCCAAAAGGTAGGCTTGCCCATTCTTCTCCATACGAATGTATGGAGAAGAATGGGCAAGAAACTCCACCATTACGCTTTTAAAATGTTTTACAAAATGTTGTATAGGTACATTATATACATAATTATATGTAAATATGATGCACCTAGAATAAAATTACTATACCAAAATAGGTAAAAAAAGAATAAAAAATGAAGCACTGACAGATAAATAAATTATGTGATACATGATGCTCCCATATTTACAAACATTGTAAAGGTATAAGTTTTCCTAAAAAGAATAAATAAAGTAATAAGTCAGTGTGTGAGTGAAAGTAAGCAAAGAATGTAAATTCAATATTGATTTATTATTTGTATCAAATAATAAATTGTATAATTAATAGCAACCAGCAACCAGTTTGGTTTTGTCTAGACTGTATATTATCCTATGGAGCTGGACTAGCGCGTTTCCAAGCATTCTTATCTTGGTTATAATCCTCTAATTTGTTATATGCTTGTTTATAAATTGTAATTTCACAGTTAGACGGTAGAAACAATAATTATTGAGCACTACCCTAAAGCAGGCCACACACGTTACGATATAATTGCAAAATTGGACTTGCTGTAACGTGTGTGGGATAAATTAGCACAAGTATCCGATCCATTCGGTGTCACGCAGACTTGTGCAACTCTAAACTTGCGCAAGTACATCGTAACGTGTATAGCTACCATAAGGGTGACTTTGAAAAAGTTTAACGTTTCTCTTTATAATCTTAATCGATCAAAACTTATTTGAGCATAGCCTTTTAACAATCAATGCTTTGTTTGACGTGCTCGCCAAAGCATTAAGTAAGATAGTTCTTGAATAATCCATAGACTGATTATGGAAGTAATAACTTTCATCATCATCAGCATCATCATCATCATTTCAGCCGAAAGACGTCCACTGCTGGACATAGGCCTCCCCCAAGCACCGTTTACTGTGAATGCAGCGTCTACCTGTTAAAGGCATACATTCCAGCACTGTTATTTTATTATTGTTAACTATTAATGATTTAGTATGTACTGCTGTCGGTGTACCAAATTGATAAATAACATAACGCGTTTTAGAACGAGACTATTTAACAGGCACAGGAATTAATGATACAGACGACTCTGTGCAAATCCGAACTTTTCTAAAACTCCGACATACTATATGTTCCGTTATTATAACGGTACAAATTTTAATTAGATTCATTCGAGGATAATAATTATTAGACCTTCTTACTTATAATTTGAAGATGCACTATAACGAGGTGTTTCGCTCCCGATTGTATAAAACAGACATCTCTCGTCGGACTGAAAACTGAACGTAAGACTAAATGAAATTCCAAACGTTAACAATTGTTTGTGTGCAGAGCAAGTCACAACAAGACGTACCTACTGCGGTTTTGTGAACGTTTGGAAGATGGTTCGGAGCTTGCAAAAATAGGAGTAGGTACCTAGTAGATAGTGGAACATTATTTTTGACGACAGACAAAAAAGCTTTTACTTTAACGGATATTGTATGTACGAAATATTTCTTTCAGCGACGAATTTTTATACAAAACGTGTAAATGTGTTTGTACAAACCTACTTTCAGATATAAAATAATTTAGGTATCACTTCATTTTTATCTCTTTTAAACACAAATCAGCCATTATTTTCGAATAAAAAAGGTTAATTCCGAAACTCTGATTAAACCCTTCAAATACGTTGAATACCTTTAGCAACATTACCTTAATACGAATGTTCTATACCGTCTTCTAAGGTGTGCCGCGAGACAGAACGAGGAGCAAACACGAGCAGCTGCCGCGACCGCACTACTCGGAGAGACAAGTGTTGTGTGTGCTAACCCTGGAATGTATCCCACTTCTCGTATTTACAATACATTACACACCGTATGTAGGTGTATACGAGTACTAACACAATATATATCGTAGTGAAGTAAAAATTAGCATTGAACATTTTTGAAAAAAGTAGTTGCTATGATGTCTGGGATCGATTCTAATGCCGAAAATATAGTTTTTAGAATTTCTGTCTGTTTATTTATCTTTAAGTATGTTTCAGCATCACACCAATTCTAACGTATGGATTCTGTTAAATTTTGCATATATATTCCCTTTAAGACTGGTCAGCCGGTAGGCTATATATTGTCACTCTATATTTTTTTCTACGGTTCCGCACATCAAAAGGAAAAAACGGAACCCGTATAGGATCACTCGTGTATCTGTCTGTATGTCTGTCTGTCACAGCCGATTTGCTCTGAATCTACTGAACCGATTAAGTTGAAATTTGGTACATATATGAATTTCTGTGACCCAAACAGAAACGTGTATCGTAAACAAATGACAGTTTAATAAGAGGGTCACTTTTGGGGGACAAGTTAGAAAATAAAAATAAAAATGTTACTGTACCGTATGACATATCAAATGAAAAGGTTTATTGTGAGGGTCTCCAATATATTATTTTTATAATTTTAAAATAAATAGTTTTTAAGTTATTTAAGAAGATTACCAAGAAATTAACCATCCCCCCCTTATCTCCGAAACTACTGAATCAAAAATTTTGAAAAAAATACAAATAATAGTACTTTACTTATAGATTACAGGAAAACCTATTAGAAGTCTATAGTGTTAACTAGTAAAATAACTTGATAAATCTCTCAATATTGTGCGTAAAAACTTACACTTGAGGTTGGATTGTATGGGGGAACATGTTTTTCAACTACAATGTTAGGTTAGTTCTTGAGCTAAATTCATCCCAACTACGGAACCCTTCATTGTGCGTGGTCTGACACGCACTTGGCCGTTTTTTTTTTACATTTTATTTATTTTCTAAATAGGTTTCATTGATTTCGAGGTCTCTGATAACAAAACTGTGATCAAAGTCTAAATGCAAGATGGCGCCAACGAAAATTTGCAAATGTTTCATCATGGGTGTCGTTTTCATGGTTTTCGAGGCGGTGACAAAGATGATGGGACTAAAATATACAAATTTTCGGTGTAATCCTTTGAAAGGATACAAGCGTGATGTGTTGAAGAAATCTCATCGCAACTTTTTCCAATGTCCATTGTTGAATGTCCATTAAGAAAAAGCAATTTGCGCTTAAGTCCATTCGCAGAAATTTCTTTTCACGCAAGTGTCTTTCACGTAAGTGTCCCTTCGCACTAAAGTCTATTCGCGTCAAATTTTCATTCGCGGAAATGTTATTTTCGCGCAAGTGGGTTCGCGCAAGTTTCTTTCACGGAAATGTCTTTCGCGCAAGTATCCGGTTTCCAGATTTGATTACTAGAATAGTCAGAAATCAAAAAACTTTACCCACACATTTCGCGAGAAATGAGAACTTACTTTTTAGGGTTCCATACCTCAAACTGACGGCACCCTTATAGGATCATTTCGTTGCCCGCCCGTCCGTCTGTCGGTCTGTCGAGATCCTTTTTCTCAGGAACACGTGGAGGTATCAAGTTGAAATTAATATCAAATACGAAGTTCTACGTCCCTTAGAGCTCTAAAAAATCAAGCTTCTAAGTCAACGCAATAAACAAATATTGCCATTTATGCGACATATTTTGATGGGATAAATACATCGTAACTACGGAACTCTTCACTGTGCGTATTCCGACACGCACTTGGCCAGGTTTTATGATTAATAGACTGGCCGCTACAAAAGTCAGAAATCGCAAAAAACATTTCCCATCACAACAAAAATCGTTTATTTGCATAAAATGTGGTTGGTACAAAAGATGTTGCTTACATATAAAATTCAGTGTAAAGACACATTTCGCCATGCACTGATGACATGGAAATATTTAATGTCATTCAGTTAAATAGTAATATATAATTTTATTCAAATTCATTTTTACATACCATTAGTATTCAATATTGGAGTTTTAACGTTAAGAATTCTATGAACGAAAGGAAGTGAACTTTAAAAGATGGAAACAAGATGACCTATTGCTGTATAACCAATCTATGTAAACAATCTCATGTAGTTGGAGGTCTTTATTTTTAAATTTAAGAAGATGCCTGCGACTGCATGAGATTGTTTATATAGATGTAGAAGAAGGTTATCTTGTTTCCACCTTTTTAAAGTTCACTTTTTCCGCAGTCGGGTTTTACATTTTTTAATAACTTTTTTTTAATTTACATATTTTAATAATTATTTTTCATATTAATAGGACCGAAATTAATATACGATTAAAAAATAACTTTATTACAGCTTTATTATAAGTTTTGAAAATTTTAGTGAGAATGGTTGCCAATTTTAAACTGTTATAGATCCTAAATGATCATGCAAAATTCAAAATGATTAGAGAATCCTAAAGATGATTTTCAAATACCTATACAATGTTACCCCACTTGAAATAGTTCGTCGCCTTTCATTTTTCTTTTTCACAATATGGCGCCTGGTTGTAGCCATAAATAATGTTGATGACTGTCATGTCTTTAGTGACACTTACAAGATTAAGAAAAATCGATTGACGTAAGAATCATCAAACTCGACGCGTTTGGTTTCTAAAGCGCCACAAAGGAAAAAAACATACATACATAGGCTGATAAACACATTACCCTCCTTTGCGTTGCGCAGTCTAGTAATTAGTCAAGTCAATACAATTTATAACAATATACCCATACAAGTCTAAACGTTCTGAATTATTTGAGTTCCTATTTTTGTCCCAGAATGTCAGAAATCACAAACAATATACTATTTAAATGCGGTTCTCAAAGCAAATAAAATTACAAGGCGTATTCATTCTAAATTAAAAAAATTCTGGTCGTTTTCGGCCAGTGTTCATTGTAGCGGCCCGTTTATATAAATGTTAGGTGACTGTTATGCTAGTGATAGCCGTTCGTCAGAAAAAAAATCTGTAAGAATGCAACTGATGTATCAGTGTTGTGAAACTAAGTGGTATATGCAGGATCACAGGCGTTCATTAATTTACTAAAAAACGAAAAACTTCGCAAGCAATAGGGAATTGCAACTGAAGACTGCTGTTAACACGGACAACTGTACGTCACTGGATTCCGCGTCTCCACCAGTCCTGAGTCTCTGTTTATGTTGGCTGCTGAGATCAAAAATACAAATCTGTGTATTCTTCAGTAAAATAGAAATGAAGACGTAGAAGTGGCCATGCTCGTGCCAACGTAGGCAGCAGCGTACTCCTCGTTTAGAAGAAGAAACTGCGATCACAAAATCTGACTGCCAATCGTGGTTGTCTTTTTAATTAATTTTATTATTTACAGGCCTGCATTGTACTACTACGAGTATCACACGTTTGTTTGTGGTGATTTGGCAGCTGCATTGGTGGCTCATGTTCAGGTGTAAACGTTTTAACGCTGATGTAATTCTGAGTTCAAAAAGAAAAATCCACTGCTATTACAAAGTCACGAGTAGGTAAGTATATAAAGTTATTCTTTTGTATCGAAACAGCTGTGTTACAAAACGTAAAAACAATTTGCATTAAAAATAAATTAAGGGTGTTTTTGCTCCTGCCAAATGGTGACGCATACATTAACATAGTAAAATAATGATAAAACAATATTTTATTTATATCTTAAAGAATAACCATCAATTCCTGCTTTAATTTCCAGAAACTTCCTTAATTCTATTCTGAAAGAAGTTTTAGAAGCTCGAATAAGCTGAAGTGCATTCACACATAAAAATGCGATACAACAAATAGTGAATAATTTTAAATAGCCCGTGAAGTCCTGGGTGTGCCTCCATTCTGCCAATCTGCCAAGCTTCCAGCCTGCCAGACTGCCAGGCCGGCCATATTCCATTCATTCTGGCACAAAAACTGGCGGTATAAACACTGTATGGAGTTTGGCAATACAGCGAATGTACGAGAAAAAGACGAGCGAGTTGTGGTGAGGGGCGTGTACTGAAACGAAATTGTTGGTACGAGTTGTGAGAAACAGCGATTGAAAATGCGTGTGTTTAGTTGATCTTTGAGGAAAAGTGGTGACTATTATCGTGAGGAGATCACATTTGTAGTATTATTGATTAACGGTGACTATAAAGTTACGTATACACAGACACTGTATTCTTCTGATTGGCTGAAGGATCAATCACCATAGTTTCTCTGCGAAAGTTTTAATTTAAAAGTAACCGACTTCTTACAAGATAATGAAACTTTTAACGCGTTCATTTTAATAGTAGCTTTACCAGAATCAAATATTTATGTTCGGTATTAATCGGCATCGTAATAAATATGGCGTCAATAATTTAATTATCTCCCACTCCCGCTTACGCATCTCCCATACACTACACACTAGACCCAATTCCAAATGTAACTGCAGTGCTTGGCACAGCCGAGCGTTCACAAAAAAGTCGCGTATAAAATACAATTTATTTATTGGTTCCATTGACGTTTATACGGGCGAACGCCAAATCACGACGCAAACACGCCAAGAGCAGCGCTCAATGTACACTAAATAAATCGCAGGCAAAGTTTTACCGCGTCCTAGAATGTGGTCCGCCGTCTATGCTAAAGTTTCTCGACGAAAGGTTCGGGTTAAATTTGAACGGAATAGGACTAGATAGAGTTTGAAAAGATCATAAACATATTTTCATAAGTTTAATCACACTTTCGTAATGAAAGAACACTTCTGTTTTTTCGTTGTTTTTAGGATTAAAATATCTAGGTAGTCCCACGTGGATTAGTGATAGATAAACAAGATGTATCATCGTCATTTAAAACGTATTTGCAAAATCACTTGGAAATATTTCGCTTCTTTTTCTAGTCAAAAATATACCTTTTTAACAAACGAAATCATTAAAGCCATATGGAACTTAAATGTAATGCACCATTTTGTTGAAATTCAGAATTTCTGCAGCCAAATGAACCCTCATCTTTACACGTAGTACTGAATTAGACAACCTTACGCCACAGAGCAGAAAAGAGGATTCCAAAATGTTTTATCTCTGCTACATTCAGTGTTTTAAGTCAAAAGGTAATTTTACACTGTGGTCGAGTGTGGGTAACTCTGTAAAGGTACATAATCGCCTCATATCGTGCTTTCTCGTCGATTAGGTGGGCAAATGAGGTGAAACGAATGTATTGTGTGCGAAAGAGACAATGAGTGGGGCGCGGAAAGCTGAATAAATGACTATTGATTATGTTGATTTAGTTTGTGTTAAATACCTGAGATAAAGTCTCTCATATGTTTGTTCAATGTTGCTTGCTTAGCGATTTCGTTTGGGCGCTTTGTGCATTTATGTTTTGCATTTTTTTATTTTTATGTAAATAATGTTCTATTCTGTTCTATTCTTTGATTTAAATAATGTAAATATAATTAATCCATTTTAATTTTACATTTTAGCAACTTTTCCTTTCAGTTTAAATTTGTCTCTGTTGACAGTTTAGTCTCATGAACTATCTTATTTAGTTTACTTAGCGCAAATATAAATATTCATCCATTCATCAAAGCTCTCGTGTAGCCACGAGCCACTCTAAGTTGATCGTTAAAATTGTATTTACTATGTAAACCACCCTGAAAGACATCTGTGGTACAAGTGTAGTCTAAACCACAAGCGTTCTAACATCCTTAATGCTTTACAAAATAAAATGATATCTAAGTCGAGATTCAGAGCAAATACTCAGTTTGTCTCAAAGACTAAACGATTTTATTATAAAGGAATATTCATCATCATCATCATCATTCCAGCCGAAAGACGTCCACTGCTGGACATAGGCCTCCCCCAATATTGGGGGGGTTTGCCATAATCGCCACGCTTGGCAGGCGGGTTGGCGATCGCAGTATGGTGTTAAAATGCATAGAGAACGCTGCTGCCCATTCTCTAGTAAGTCCCTTAGTCGCCTTTTACGACACCCATGGGAAGAAATGGGATGGTGCTATTCTTTACGTCCGACACCCCACGGAAGGAATATTAGAAAAATGTTATTGCAAAATAATGTTTTTTTTCAACTTCTTTCGATTCACAGACAATGGTATTTTAGTTGAGTATAATCCATTACTGAGTATTGTTCATTACCGAATGATCTGTTAATTAATATTTTTTTCTTGATATTATTTAAACAAAACAATTTCGTAAAAAATGGTCTTATTTAACAAATTATGTCTATTAAATTCTGTAACAGTTAGAAAACAAAATCAAGTTTCCATCGAAAAAGACTTCCAAAACATTAAAATATTTGTATCGATACAAATAAACCCACTATCTCAATAACAAACATGCCAATAGCCGCGTCCAGCACACCGGTTGCAACAATAAAACAGTGTGATAACTGATAACACTGACAAATGTTTAGACCAGGATAGTTTACCGGAGAGATGGTTTTTACAAAAATCTTAAATGGATTTCGACTTTTAAACAACAGCGTTTGTTAATAACATGCTCGCTAAGCCATCTAATGTGGCTTAAAGATCGCTTTTCGGTCACGATAAAAGATTCAAGAGAATTCAACATTTCTATTTGTAATCTAAACGGTACCTAACATAAAATCGCGACTGTAATCCCCGCCAGTTATGTTTAAGTGCCATGTAATGATGGTCGAGCCTTTAATTTAATTTGTATGATGTATAAATATAGAATTAAAGGTATTCTACCTATATATTGATCTGAATGGTATAAATGTACTTATCAGAACCTATATTGAATACTTTACGAACCTCTTGTACAATTTATGTGGCCAGTTACTTTAGTATGTACTACGTGTGCGGGCTACTCACACTTATTTACACAAAGTCGTTTAAAAATTTAATACCCTGCACATTTCCTGAATATGCCGTGCATACACAAGCAACATTACAATAAAGTACTACGCGAGTGCTACGCCGTAGCAGTAACCGCTACGCTAGCTACGCTTTCGTAGCAAAGAAGAAATTCGAATCGATTGAATATTCTTTCCCTTTGAATATTCCTGATTGTCAGCTAAGGCACTCAGAAGCATACCAGAAAATTGCGTTACACATGCGATAATATTAAAAGCAGCCTCGTTGGTGTAGAACTCGCAAGTTCCACTGCTGAGCATGAGGTCCTGGGTTCGATTCTCAGGTCGGGCGAAATGTTATTGGATTTTTCTATCAGAAATTTCTCAGTAGGAGCCTAGAGTCTGGATTTGTATTTCGTTGACGGCAATAGGCTCGCCCTCTATCACATGGGACTGAAACATAACTGCCGAAATGTGGGTGTATGTGGGTGTAGTGTTAGGCAGAGGTCTTCCTAACACTAAATCCCCAAAGGGTGCAGAGGTGACGACAGGCGTCATGTTATGTTTATGTAATAATATTCTAAAGCTGACAGTACATAAATAGAGTCACCAATATTACCGATGACCAAAACATAATTATGGGCAAACAAAATTCAAACTAACCGAACCGGGAAATCGAATCACAAAATCGTTTACAATTCATAAATTTAAATCGATTCAATCCTAATATTGAAATGAGATGATGGCAACATTTGCCGGAGTTAATACTGTTCATTTTAAAGTCCACTGTTGGGAAGGGTGCATGTTCAATATAATTTGTTTTGGAACTCTGATTTGCATTTATATTATCAATTGTGTTTTGGCTTTATTAAATAATTATGGCATTTGTTGCTGAAATATTCGTACCATTAAATTTTTGGTTGGGAAACAAGGTACGTTACAAGTTATTACTAACATAACGAACTTTTACAGACCATTACATTCATAGAATAGAATAGAATAGAATACTCTTTATTATTTATACCATTTTTTTATGTTTTTTTTTTCGTTTGTTTTTCTTTCATCATCATCATTTCAGCCGAAAGACGTCTACTGCTGGACATAGGCCTCCCCCAAGCACCGCCACTTCGACCGGTTTTATGCTTTCCGCATCCAGCGGATTCCTGCGGCCTTCACAAGGTCATCGGTCCACCTTGTAGGAGGCCTTCCAACGCTACGTCTTCCGGTACGCGGTCGCCATTCCAGAACCTTTCGGCCCCATCGGCCATCTGTTCTGCGAGCAATGTGCCCTGCCCACTGCCACTTAAGTTTGGCAATTCTTCTTCTTCTTCAATTCTTGTTTTTCTTTATGTGTATTCATTTCCTTTATAATATTAGGATATGTACCTACTATTTATTTCATTTTACTGCGCACATGGTATTACTACTACAGACAAATGGTATTTTCTCATTCATTAACCGTGGTTTCATATTTAACAAAAGACTAACATAAAAAAAAACAATAAATCCTGTGTGTTGCAATAAAAAATAATCTCATCTGTTTTAATTTTCCCATGGGAAGAAGGCGTGAGTTTGTGTATGTTTTTTATATAAAACATTTCTGTAATATTTTGTAAACCCACAAATGTATCAAGAATTAGATTTGTTGCAATGTCGCCGTGTCGCGGTGCTCCATCTTAGATTACTGTAAGCCGTGATCGATAGCTGCACCTGTGACTGATCGTTCAGCGTGTTTGTTGCTACGTGTTCTTGTATTGGATATTGTTGAGAATATGTAGGGTTACAATTATTTTATTGTTGTCTTTTTCGATTGAAGACTTTACACTGGATTATTTGATTCGAGCAAATAGCTTTCCGAGTGTCTGACTGTTACTTAACAGGAAGACATTATAATTCATAACATCACGCCTTTCCCCGAAGGGTTGGGCAGAGGTGTACCTGTAGTACACATAAATTTCGTTAGTTATGTTTAAGTCCCATGTAATAGGGGGCGAGCCTTGTGCCGTCAACCGGGCACAAATCCAGACTCCGGGCTGCTACTGAGAAATTCCAGATAGAAAAACCCAATAACACTTCGCCCGACCCGGGAATCGAACCCAGGACTTCATGCTCAGCAGTAGCGCTTGCGACCACTAGACCAACGAGGCGGTCAAACAGACATTATAACAATATGGTATTTTGTCTTTTATAAGCACAGGTGTTTTCAAACACGATTTTTTCTTCTTTTTTTTAATAAGCCCTAAGATGCTAACCATATTTCTATTAACTAAGTATTAATCAATAACACATAAGTTTTTAAGTAAGCATAATTTATATCATATTTTCTTTAAAAGCGACTTTGTACTTTTGTAAATGAAAACTTATTTTTTAGTTACTTCACTCTATTTTAAAGCAATTCAATAGTGCGCACCTAATTGAGTCATCTCAATTATGTATCTCTTTTCCTTGAATTTTTATGTATATATTGTAGTAAATATGTATGTATTTGTATTTTATGCTTGTAACCTATTTATGTATTTCTGTACTTATTCTATTTATAATCTATTATGTTATCTTTAATATTTTTCGTTATTTTTATTTCCTCTCAGAGCACCTGCCATCTTATCTCTTCACCACCCTTGGTTGACTGGTAGAGAATGCCTAAGGCATTAAGTCCGCCTTTGTACTTAATGGTGTGCAAGAAGTTTAAATAAATAAATAATTACGTTCCTTGGCACCCTTATTTTTACCAAGCCATTAAGACGTTTTGAAAATAAAACAACTTTTTTGCTAATACTTTCACGTATCCCTTACAGAATTACAGACACACGATAGTATGCCATTTGCTTGAGATGACTTCTACAAATTGTGTGCGATGAAACACATCTGATGCTTCTGTTCTCCAAGTACTCACATATGGTATGATACATAATAACGTTGAATATTTTTTGTAGAGAACAAATTGATATTATTAGCATTGATACGTGGCCTGTTTCACTATCTCTGGATACGTCTCAATTAATTCATAACACAGATATTTTATACATTATGTGTTCCGTTTCTTCCTTCACCTAGTAGATAGTGCAGCCTGCAGATTATGTAAACTCTTAGGTTTTTCTCATTCTTAAGTGACGGCAAATAACTTTTTCAAAGATTATTTTTAGCAAATACGAAAACATTGCAGTCCAGGTGCACTTGTTTATCTGATTTTAAACCTTTATGATGCAATTCATTAGTCAAACTTGTACAGGCATAAAAGTACTTTAACTATTATTAAGAGCGACTACGAGATTAAATCAAAATCTGCTGTTATTGTAAACCACTCATCTTCAGTAATAAACCAACTAAAACATAAACCCTAGTACTTTTCCTTGCCTAAACGTAGAACAACGTATTAAGAACAATAAAATCACATTAGTTAACTGTAAAAGCCATTAAAAACATTAGCATGAAGACAAACCGTCCCCCACCGTGTGTACACGGCGTTACATTAAGCGTATTCAAAAGGCGGCCATTCTAACCGTTTTACTAACGAGTAACGAAACTCCGTGTGCTGCTATGTACTTTCAATAAACCGATGGGTTGGGATGCGTTGACAAGCGAGAGCGGGAAGTTGAACAATACACAGTTTTGAAATTGCCAAGCTTCACATCACCAACACTTTGATATCAGTATAAGCTGGCCTGTTATTCTGTTGAAACTCCGTATTCCTAACTTCTTATTAAAATAACGTAGATATCCTGATTTTGATAATATAATCTATAATACTATTGTTACAGCTCATGCTTTTATTACCTACATATTTTTAGTAGTTATACCTATTATAATTAGAGGATTTGGAAATTAACTTGTACATTTAATATTAGGAGCCCCAGACATAGCATTTCCTCGAATTAATAATATAAGTTTTTGATGGCTTCTTTAACTTTATTAACTTCAAGAAGAATTGTAGAAAATGCAGGAACAGGATGAACAGTGTACCACTTTCATCTAATATTGCTCACGGATGAAACTGTAGATTTAGCCATTTTTTCTCTTCATATAGCTGGAATTTCTTCTATTCCAGGATCTATTAATTTTATTACCACGATTATTTATATGCGATTAAATAATTTATCTTTTGATCAAATAATACATAAACATAACATTAACGCCTTGTTTCCCCAAAGGGTTGGGCAGAGGTGTACCTGTAATACACCTACATTTCGCCAGTTATGTTTTTTTAAGTCCCATGTAATAAGGGGCGAGCCTATTGCCATCGACCGGGCACAAATCCAGACTCCGGGCTGCTACTGAGAAATCCCACATAGAAAAACCCAATAACACTTTGCCCGACCCGGGAATCGAACCCAGGACCTAAACCTCAGCAGTAGTGCTTGCGACCACTAGACCAACGAGGTAGTCACTAGACCAATGAGGCATTCAAATAATACCTTTTTATTTTTTATTTCAGAAACTATTTTTGCAAGTATTTTTTTTTTTACATATGTATATATATTTAAATTGTCTGTGTCTAATTCACCTGAACTGTAATTTGTTCTAAATCTTTCTAAACTCGGAATCTCTTTGAGACATTATTTATGATTACTTTATATAATCGAATCCGCAATTTACTAGTATCTACCTAAATTACTTGGCTGTCTTTAAAGGATTTAGTTATTTATCAAGTATTTCTGAAACATTAAAAAGCTGGAAATAGTCTAGCCTACTTCAATTAAAGTTTTTGATACCCGAAAAGGTAATTATTTATTATATAATCTTAAATCGCAGTTTAAAATTTATTCAGGTCTTTTCAACTGTGAAATTATTGTTTCTATAGTTGATATTTGAAATTAAATATTAACTATAAAATCAATTTCAGATTATATTTCTTTAAGGTTCTAGCAATGTGGTTGCTTATTGCTGTTGTATATTATACATAACCAAATAAATAATTTTAAAAAGAATAGAAAATCCATAAGTGCACGCCTCACAGACACGTTAACGATACATGTTACGGAAAATTTATCGATTTTTGTTAATATCTTCTGAATGGTTATGAGTTTGATAACGAAAATCAATAGGGCTCATCCGAACTTTGATATAAAACTTATAGAAGAAGAATAAGATTAATCCGTTGTGTGTGAAGATGTGAATCGTGACGACAAACAGACACACTTCCCAACGGAAAGCACTACACGTAATTTTTTAATCACATTTTTTGTTATATACATTAAGGTATATTGAACTAAAACTATACTAATCTTACAATGTCAGTACTCCAGTTTTTAAAACTTCCCTACTTATATGAATTCCAAGTACAATTGAGAGAAGCGTAGGGGTCCACTAGGGCCGATGCCTGCCGGGGTCGCGAGAAGGTACCAAAGGGTTACCGAGGCCCCTGGCAACACAGGCAATGGAAGGAATACGGGTGGGTTTTAGTCAGTAAGAGTCTGACACACCCTCCCGCTCCGCCCAGAGCGGGAGCAGTTATTTGATGACTTCCCACCCAAAAAAAAAGTATAATTGAGAGTATAGAAATTATATTATGCTGAAAAATTTTGACAAGGCAACGTATCGAGAGTAGAGCACTCTCACACGCTTACGCGTTGTGAGGCGTGCAATATCATAAAATATTTGTGTAGCTTTGTGCATTCATGAGATGTCACTTAAAGAAGAAAACAAACTTAAAGAACAAAAGAAGATAAAACGTTTAAAATTAAGTATAGTAAAAATGAAACATAAAAAGAGGTTTTATACCTTCATGTTGTCTCTAAAATATTGCAAGGCCCGATAAATAAAATAAATCTGTCTGTCTGTTTATTTTTGGTAAATGCTTAAATTATTGCTTATAGACTTATTGTGCAAAAATAATTTTGTATCTATAGTTAATATTTTCCATGGTTGCCTGGAAAAGATTGCAGTAAGCGATAAGGCCGCGCATTGTATATTTTGTAGTGTATATTTTTTATTTTTGTATTAATAATCTGGTGTACAATAAAGTATATATAAATAAATAAATTTGTTAATTAATATGACTAATACATACATTGTACTGTCAGCTGTTCTAATTTCAACAACTCGAAGCTTGTTTCTGGAGCAGTAAATATTTTAGTTATTCTGGTGGAGTGGTTGGGTCTTCCACTACCATATATACCTTCAGATTTGATTGCTCTTTTTGCCACTTATTTCTATTATTCAATAACGATAAATAGTCTGACATCCAGTCTTACCAAGGGGTAATTGTATTACCCAGTAACTGGTTTGTGGAGGTCAGATAAGCAGTCGCTTCTACTACATACTATTCAGCTGCATCCGACCCCAACATAGTTGGGAAAAATCTAGGCAGATGACAGATGAATAACGATAAATAGTCCCCACGTCTTCTAAAATTGCTCCCGTGCTTGTTCACAAGATCGCCAAAGACGAAATCGATTGAAATCTTTGTTCGCTTAAGGGCAAATTATCTTATGGGCAAATTCTTATAATTGCAAATCTAATACAACAACCTACAAAAGTTTTAGGTACACTATGTTTTCCTACCAAAAAGCTGTTCGTTCCCGTATGACTCGCGTAAAACAAAAAGTGTAAACCTTGTGGTTAAGAGGACTGTAAAGAGAAAACCTCCTTTAAATCTAAAGAGGTTTGATTACACTGGCCACTTCATAAATTATTATTATTATCATGATAAAGTCATTTGAAAAAATAATTTTAAATCTAAACTGTAAGGATTTTGCGATATTTATTCTCGTTGTTTTTATATTAATTGGTCAAGGACAGCTAATGAGACACAATTGATTTTCAATTGTTTGACTCCGAATCGGTGTCGCGCGGGGCTTTACAGGTTAAAATTACATTATTTTATAAAATAATAATAGTGAATGCATGGGCTAGTTCTAGTTCGAGTGATGAGGGACCTTTGTGATATCTGGGTGAACATAGGGTGTCAGGGCGATGTCTGCTTGACCAATTAAGAAATGACCTGGAGTCAGAAATGAAAAATCAATATGATCTTGCGATCAGATTTTACAGCCGCTTCCCATAGGCCACTGTGATTAAAATTACAAGCGGGAATAAAATAAAATTGAATTCCTATAACTATAAATCGAACCTTGAAAGGTTTTACTATTGCGTAGCTTATAAATCTCATTCAATGTATTTTAAACTCTTTTAAAATTTGTGGCATTATCACAATATACAGGGTGGAATTTTGTAATGCCACCTGGAGGGAAAGTACTCTTAATACTGCAGATAGAAAATTTTACTCAAAGGAAACATTCCTTTATTTTTTAATAGAAAGCAAACTGCATTCAAAGATTTTCGAAAATTCTCTTCTCCCACACCCGGGAATCGAACCGGCTAAAATCTGAAAAAATTATACCCTGTACTTTTATTGCATCGATCGTTAGGGTCAATTATAAGGATGAAATCTCTCTAACAAACATGATAAATTAAATGAAAGGAAAACCAGGAAATCTGAAGTTACAAATTCAATGAGTCAAGTTAAAGCTCTTTAACTAACATCCATCTTTTGTAATGCAGACTCCTTTGCGTTTAAATATGGAATGTTAGATTAAAATTTGAAAATTAGATTATCATAGTTGTTATTCACATTTGATTGTTTTTACAACTCATTTCACATTTTGTCTCACGGTGAAAATGGCTTATCAAGAACAGTTTGATTTAATGGAAGCTTATTTTTTAAATAACAAAAACGTGAATCTAGCTCTGCGGTGGTATGGAGAGAGATATCAAGACCGACAGGCACCAACTCGGTTCGTATTGAAAAGAATGGTAGAAAATTTAAAGAATACGGGTGGTTTCAAGAAGAGACGGCAAACTATTCAGCAAAACTATTTCGATTTTGAACTAGATGTTTTAACATACTTTGAATCATTTCCAAAGGCTTCAAGTAGAGATGCTGCCGATGAATTAGGAACAACCCACACTCGCGTACTTAAAGTGCTGAAAAAGTATAAGTATAAATGCTATCGTGAAGGTCGGTTGGTGCAAAAATTGCATATTGCGGATCGTGACAGACGATTACAATTTTGTGAAAACATGCTTGGAGAAATTGACCGAAACCCTAATTTTTTGAGTAACATTGTATGGTCTGACGAAACCAACTTCAGCAATAATGGCATGTACAATCGCCGCAATAACCATTGTTGGTCTCGAGTGAATCCTGTTCGTGTTCATGAAACTAACAATCAAGTAAGATTTTCTTTCAACGTTTGGTGCGGAATTATGAGAAATAATGTAGTGTTAGTCCACGTGTACGAAGGTCATTTAAACACTGTCAAGTATATTGAAATACTGGATCTCTTAAGAAACGAGTTAAATGGTTTCCCCGAGGAAGAGCGAAACCAAATAATTCTACAGCAAGATGGTGCTCCAGCACATAACAGCAGAATCACTACTGCCTACATTAATAACCATTTTAATACCTGGATTGGTACAAACGGCACAATCAGATGGCCTGCGAGATCGCCAGGTCTCACCCCATTAGATTTTTTTTTGTGGGGATATGTAAAAAATCAAATTTACATGAAATCTTATGCGAATGACAATGAGTTGAGAGTTGAAGTTCAGAATACGATTTATAATATTCACCACAACACTTTATTAAAGGTTACTAGAAATGAATTCGTTAAAAGAATAAATTTGTGTATCCAAGAGAATGGAGCCCATTTCGAGTAACTAATTAGTTAGTTTACCATTTTTTGTAAATAATTAAATTAATTTAAGATTTCTTGGTTTTCCTTTCATTTAATTTATGTTTGTTAGAGAGATTTCATCCTTATAATTGACCCTAACGATTGATGCAATAAAAGTACAGGGTATATTTTTTTCAGATTTTAGCCGGTTCGATTCCCGGGTGTGGGAGAAGAGAATTTTCGAAAATCTTTGAATGCAGTTTGCTTTCTATTCAAAAATAAAGCAATGTTTCCTTTGAGTAAAACTTTCTATCTGCAGTATTAAGAGTACTTTCCCTCCAGGTGGCATTACTAAATTTCACCCTGTATATTAAAAAATAATCAATAAATATATTAAAAAATCTCGATTATGATTGTAAATGTAATCCTTGGTCCATCCCTAGTATCAGGTGGGATGACACTGACAGTTCACTCCATGGACACTTCACTTAAGTTTTCACGGTGAGAAGGTTACAGAATAGCACTGCAGGTAAGGAAGCTGCTTAAGAGGTATTATTAGTAGCACTACAGAATTGGTACGAAATTATCTGTTTGATATGTTAAATGAAAATTATTGGAGTTAGTGAAACATCCCACAATATAAAATACAAAAAATAGATTTACACACATAATATCTTCTTGTTACATCTTGTAAAATTGTTTGTCTTATAACAAAAACTCGCTTCTCGCTACCGCTTTTCAATAAACTCGCGGCTTCACTCAGCACTCATTACGAACTCGTGAGACAAAAGCCTCGCTCAAGTTCCATTATGATATAAAAAGGAAGGGTCGCTCCCATACAACTCACACAAACAAAATGTAATACATAAATTGCGTTACACCGTTACCACTGAGGAGAGAAGTGCAAAAGGTTCACGTGTAATGTGAAATACAAGCTGACGTATGACGCCATTCATTGTATTGGTACAAACAAAAATGGCGGCGGTACCTATGTATTGTTTATATATGTTGTCTGTGAGGGTCTTGTCATCGGCTCTAGACATTGCAAGTATCCAAAGGCGGTGTTTAATACTTTAAATAAATAAAAAGAACCGTCGGCATTAGCCTGACTGGAAACAATTCATACACCAAAAGTCTTTAAATATTTGTAGTGTTTACAGAAATCATAAGTTGACAAATAATTCTAGTGACAAATACATTGGCCTAATCTGCATGCATCAGGCGAAATCAATTTACATAGATAATTTTTAGGGTTTCATACCCAAAGCGTACAACGGGACCCTATCACTAAGACTCCGCTGTCCTACTGTCTGTCTGTCTGTCGGTCTCTCACAAGGCTATTTCTTCTGAACCGTGATAGGCAGTAAAAATTTTCACAGATGATGTATTTCTGTTGCCGCTATAACAACAGATATAATAAAATAAATATTTAAGGGGGCTCTCATACAACAGACATGACATGACACAACAGACCCTTCGTGCGCGAGTCCGATTGGCACTTGGCCGGTTTTTAATTTCTTTTTAAATCGTATCTCACAGGTCAAGAGAGCAATAAAATATTTTTTTTTACGTACCGTAGCGAGTCTGTGTACCTTCTGTTATCCATAATATACAATGTCCCCACCCAACCACTTGAAGTAAAACTTGGAGTTTGTTTAGTTCTCCGCTTTCTTCAACTTTATTATCGCTTACAATGTTTGTGCCGCGAGTATTGTCTAAAGCTGTTATGGGACAGTTTTCATGTCGTATAGTGTGCAAACAAAGTGGCCAACTTGAGGTGTATTGGTTGTTGTGTTTTTGTTTTACAAATTGAGTTTGAAATTCTGAAAAGTTGTATTTGTTTCGCCAACCGTGTATTTTTTCTGGGATATTCCAATATGTAGATTCATCAAAATATTGAACCATACCAACTAAAACAATATGGGACATATATAATCTTAAGGAAATTGTTATTATACTCATTGGCATAATAATTTATTTTTAATTCCTACGCCATTTCGACTACCATTTGAAAATAAAAACATGTACCTACCTAATCTCTAGTGAGTTCTGCAGACTAATACCAAAGCAGGGAAATTGGTTGTATATAATATCAAGGAAATTAATTATTAAGCAAATTGACACTACATCATTTTGCCGTGTTATATTCATTCAATTCCATTCTATACAACTGTCAAAGAATTGCAGTTGTGATTTGAATATTTGGACGATTAAAGTTGGTAGTTAATTTGCATCACTTTAAATTGTATAATAACAACAAGTAACAATACAACAACGAAGCACCAAAACAAATTAATACTACGTCGTCACAAATGAGAAGCAAACATTTGACGCCGGTACCGAGGACTGCTTCGCTCCAACTCGTAAGTCCTCGGGCGGTCCTGTAATCCACCGCAAGAGGATTGCCCGCGCTTTGACCAGCCACCTTTATGACGTGGCGCAATTTATGAACGACTTCCTCGGACGACTTCTTGCGGCTTCCGAGACTATTGGAAGTTTCTGTAGAAGTTAAATACTTAAAAATTGCTACCACCGAACTAAAAAATAATAAATACTTTGAACCCTACCCTATAATTATATTATATATTGTTCATGGCATTAAGTCCGCCGATGTACCTACATTTATTTGCTTGAAGTATTAATAAATATATAATTATATATTTTTTAGATTAACTACACAGATATAATTAGATTTGATTTCATGGACAATTTAAATTCAGTTATTTATTTTCATTTGCTGCCATGATACACAGGCTCACTAAGGAAGCATTTCTAATGGGTAACTACTAACCAAATTGACTAGTAAAGCAAATGTTTCATGTGCCTGTAATTTTTATAATAAGTACTGGAACACAGCAATGCTTAGAAACAATCACAGGTGTCCGGCCGGGGTCGTGGGAAGGTACTAAAGGGTCACCGAGGCCCCTGGCAATACAGGCAACAGGAAGGAATACGGGTGGGTTTTAGTAAGTAAGAGTCTGACACACCCTCCTGCTCTGCCCAGAGCGGGAGAAGTTATTTGATGATTTCCCATCCAAAAAAAAAAGGGCCGTATTGTAGAAAGCGAACGCAGGGGGTTGGCGGTAAGGAGCAACATGCTGGCCCATAGGTTCGCTCAAAGTACTAACGAAGTAAGGTAAAGGTCACTCACTTTTTAGAGCATATTGCCAATCTTTTTACTCAAGCGGCCTGTCAGTTCTGTATACGCAACGAACCTACAACGTCCTGCGAGTATAATAATAATAATGCTTTCAGAATGCTGTTGAGTTACCGTGGCACTGTAGTGCGTCGCAAATGTTCGCAAATGCGCGCGTTGGTTTCCACGCTATAGTGCGTAAGAAAGTGGCGTCACTATTCCAAAGACTGCGCAGTAGCACTAACAGCATTTTGCAAATAGAAAGAAGAAAAAAAAGAAAAATAATGAAAATACGTTTATTTGCGGTAAGGAACACAAATACAAAAAAGAAACAATTTGGCGGAGAATATGCGTCACGTCCACGCAAAACGGCCAACGTTCAGCACAATGCTGCGACCCTTTGCGAGACAGAGTACCAGCGCTGGTTTTCAGCGATAGCTGGCGTTGACGTGATGACGTCGACCGGTGCAGCATACAATGAGATTGTAATATGAAAAAAAAGTTTAAAATAAATACAAATATTTAAAATGGCAACATACCGACGGGAACGACGTACGCGCCGCCGGCCTAAAGTAAAATGATTGCATCCCGAAATTACGGTCCCACACAGGCGCACGAGGTGGGAATAGTTACGGGGATATTATAATTTAAAAATGTTACTTATATTAGGTACCTACTAACATAAATCTTAAGGAAATTGTTATTATAACTTAAATGGATTCTGTCCGAAATAAATGGCTATTATTGTACACGATTAAATCTAAACACCCGCTTAACCCTTGTGCCTCAAATCTTGTATATCCTTAGCCTAACAGTGGAAGACATTCGTGAGTAATTTAAGGATTATCATGGCTTCCAATACGTGTATCTGTAGTATCTCGTATCACTAGTCGTCGGCTCGTGAACACTTGTAGGAAGTGTTCACGAGCCGACGACAAGTGACACGAGATACTACAGATAAGCAATAAGTAGTGTTCTAGTGTTTTTATTGATGTTAAGCGCTGTTGTGGAAATCATTCGATAAGTAGGATTTTGTAATTGTAGAACTTATTGAACAATCAATTGAAACGACCAATTGGAACCGTGCACCTAGCTTCTGACGTTTCATAAGTGCCCAAGTAGGTTTATGTGAAATTAAATATTTTGTTTTTTTAAAAACAAAATATTTAATTGCGTTGAAGTGGTCGTTAGATTCCCTAAAGATTTATTTTTATTTTATTACTACATTTTTGACTCAGACCGCCAGAACCAGTCTAAAAGCATCGCATTTTAACGAGAGCCCCAAGAGAATTATTTATGAATAAAAAATCTGAGTTACACAGAGTTTTAATTTTCTTTTTCCAGGTAAAACAAAATGTTTTACATTTAGAATGTTCCAACACGACTTTAATTATGCCACATTTGTTTGGTATTCTTTAGAAGTAAATGTCAAAAGTCCAAATATTACGTGCCCGGTCGCCAGAAAAAAACAAAAATTCCACACTTCACTCCTGACTGTCTAAAAAATTGTAATTCAATTCTAACTGAAACAAGAGGTCAACTATGCGCATAACTGGACACTGACACTCACGAAATAACTTCACGATGAGTGCATCGACTGATCTTTTTGTTTGAGCCGCGATTTGAACACTTTGAACTACCGAATCCATGTATACGCGTGCATTTGAACCGAACGTGCACCTGAAGATGTTAATAATTGTATCTTCAATAACGCGTTTTACGAGTAATATGTTCGTAACTATTAGATATGTAACGATGCTATTAATTGTATCGACAATAACGCGTACATATAAAATGCTTCATTGTATTGTATGATATTGAGATAGACTCATGATAGCACAAGTTTAAACCTTAGTGGTTTTTGGTTGCTATCTAATTATGTAATCCTGTGTTCTTTTGTATAAATGATAAATAAATAAATAAAAAATAAAAAAACACGTACTTTGTGTTGCAATTTCATATTCATTTATTGCATTCCATAATGTAAAAACCGGCCAAGTGCGTGTCAGACCCTGCACAATGAAGGTATAAAGGTTCCGTAGCTGGGAAGTTGGGATGAATTTATCCTAAAAACAAACTTAACATTGTAGTTAAAAAACATGTTCTCCCATACATCAATATATACCACAGTCAATTATTCAACTGCAAAGGAGATGTTCCAGAAATGTATGGAGCCTGGGCTAGCTCTATGTACACTATATTATGTAAATATCGCTTTACAATAAAGTAACCGTTTTTTAATGTTAATTTTCTATAATTTTACTTCGTTTTAATGTAAATTCAAATTAACTCGGTCAAGGAGAGCAACACAACATAAATAAGGTGGATCAGGAATATACTAGATGTCATTTTGACAATGACATTTGATTGATGTGTATTTCCAAAAATAACAAATGAACCGAAACTAATTGGGTTTCGTTAGTCATATTAATATAATAGAACTACAGGATATTCTACTTGAATGCGGCAGCGAATATTATATTATCTATTCGAGCAGCTAGAGATTGGTGTCCAGAGGAGCAAGAAACGATGGCGTGAGCGTTTATTTTATCTATAAAACTGTCCTGCTGCTTCATTCTTTCGTGCCTATTAATATATGCTCTGGACTTCGATAATACATAGAAGAGCAGTGAGCTGTACAGTACCTGCAGGCTTAGCATGACACTCTCTATTTCTTCGAAGAATAGACACGGCTTTTTCCATACAAAGTGACATTTCGTTTCTCCTTTTTTGACATCCCACCGTAGAAATCCTTCTACATCAAAAAGGACCTAGACAAAGATCGTTAGAATTGAAAGACAAGATGACAGATTGTAGAAGGATTTCTACGGGTGAGATGTCAAAATCTGCAGGCTTAGCATGACACTCTCGTCATGCTAAGCCTGCAGATAACTGCAAGTTATTGTTAGTCTACTATTCCTATTATACAGTAACAGCTGGGAAGAAACCAACTATTTTAGTCCAACTAGGAGTAACAATTTTTCAAACAAGTTTTATATTATTTAGCTCCCAGTATTAGCGACATTGAGAGGATGAGAACACAGTCATAAAAGGTATACCTATAGAAAAAAAAACAACTTGTTGGGACTTGTGATTTTATTTTATTCATTTCTTTATCATCTCTTATAGTCAGCACTGTGTGTGTCAAAGTCGTCAAACGTCATTATCATAGTTTCAGGGTTATCATATTAAAAAATTTCCCAAATCATTATTTTCATACGCCTGTATTCTTCTTCAAATAATATATTTACTACTGTCATGATGTTTTTCACATTTCCATAAATAACCATTTAGCTGGCAGGGGGGGGGGGGGGGGGCATTTGACTCTAACAAAAATTAGCACTTTAATGCTTAATTTTACGCAAGCGGATACTTGAATCAAAAAGTACAGTTCACAGACCTGCAATATTTTTAAACGGCCTATTTAACGATACCCCACACCAAGGGATAGACGAGAAAAAGAATATCATCCCCACATGACGTGCAAGCGAGGTATTTATTAAAAATGTTTTTTTTTCAAGATTTTATTGTAGCACTTTGTCGGCGTGATTAGTATGTAAACCTATGACAAATTACAGCTTTCTAGTACTAAGCGTCTCTGAGCTACAGCGAGGACAGACAGACAGACGGACATAGCGAAACTATAAGGGTTCCTTGTTTACTACGGAACCCTAAAAAGATGTCACAAAAAGCTTGGTACAAAAATATGGACCCTGTAAGTAAAAATTCCAAAAAACTAAGTTAAAACCATTACCAATATTTAAAAAAATCTAGGTATTCAAATTAATCTATACATATTAAAATAACATCGTAGCGAAGTCAAAACTGTACATTGAATGTTTTTGAAAAAAGTGATTGCTAGGAGGTTTGGAATCGATTCTACGAGTACTAATGCCAAAAATATATTTTTTTTATTTTTTGTCTGTTTGTCTGAATGTATGTTCCACGCAAATTCTATTGGCTAGATACTGTTCAAATTTTACATGTACATATATTCCCCCCTATAAGTTTGGTTAGCCGGTAAGCTATATACTATTATAACGCTATTTGCTATGGGGGATGAGCAATATTGCATTATGTTTGTAAAAAGACGAGCGAAACGATTAGAACATTGCAGATAGTAGCAGATTTAACCTTTTAAATGATTATCATGACGCTATATCTTTATGGCTCTAAGCAGTCAATCATCATGACTTAAACAGGGTGGATTGAGATGGGGTAGTAAGGATACCATAACCGTTGTCGCTACACTAAATAATTCTTAGGAGACTGTCCTTAAATTTGAGACATTTTGATCTACATACACAGATAAAAAATACAGTCAGCAAGAAAATGGGCAATTTTCACAAAAAAATGTTGGTGCCAATAGATACTGTTTCTCATGAGGATCAAAAAACTCCAACTGAGGTTTGATGGATCCGTTACACTTGCGCGAAAGACATTCCCGCAAAAGACACTTGCGCGAAAAGACATTTCCGCGAACGGACTTTTGAGCGAATCGAAGGGACATTTGTGTGGACACTTGCTCAAAAGGATAGTTACGCGAAAAAGTGGTGGAGATGAGATTTCTTCATAACATCACGCTTGTATTCTTTCAAAGGATTGAGCAGGGGTGTATACTGACAATAGTATAGTAGAAATATATATATAGACATAAATAAATATAAATAGAATAGTACACCCACAATTCGCCAGTTATGTTCAAGTTACAGACAGACTGGAAGTAAATAGTCACATTAGGCGTCAATAGTTTTTTTTTTGTACATACCACTTTTTTTGTTTTATATTTATTTTTGACATGTCGTTGTTATGGTTTTTGAAGTCTCTGATAATAAAACTGAGGTCAAAATCAAAATCCAAGATGGCACCATCAAACATTTGCAAATTTTACGTCATGGGTGTCGTTTCCATGGTTTTCGAGAGCGCTGACAACGATAATGGGTTTAAAATCAAAATAAAAGACGGCGCCATCGAAAAATTGCAAAGTTTTCGTCACGGTGCGGTTTCCGTTGTTTTCAAGAGCGCTGACAACGATAATGGGGTCAACATCAAAATGCAAGAAGGTGTCAACAAAAATTGGCAAAAATGTCTTTCGCGCAAGAGTCCTGCTGCCAGGTTTGATTACTAGGTAAGAAATAAAAAACTTTTCTCATACATTTCGAGGGAAATTAGACACCAAATTACTTTTTAGGGATCCGTACCTCTAAAGGAAAAAAACGGAAACCTTATAGGATCACTTCGTTGTTCGTCCGCCTGTCCGTCTTTTTTTTTTGTATGGGAAATCATCAAATAACTTCTCCCGCTCTGGGCGGAGCCGGAGGGTGTGTCAGACTCTTACAGACTATCCCGAAACCCACCCGTATTCCTTCCGTTGCCTGTGTTGCAGGGGCGTCGGTGACCTTTTAGGTCAGTGTGTGAGTTAAAGTAATCAACATTGATTCTCCGCAATCGTGGCGTGCCCAGCACTGGGTTGCGACAACCGTAAGCCTTTCCGTCTGTCTGTCTGTCACGATCTTTTTTCTCAGGAACGCGTGGAGGTATCAAGTTGAAATTAAAATCAAATATGAAGGTGACTATCCCGTGATTCTCTCGTCCATTGAAATGGGGCCTAAGGTACGTAACCCTTAGGCCCCATTTCAACGGACGAGAGAATCACGGGATAGTCACGCTATGCCTTCAAATTATCACCGCGATGATATCGCCGTGTGGAGATTAATTCATAGAGTTTCAATAGAATTTGAGACTATCGCCGCGTCTTTCTCACCCGTAGAGATGGAGGATAGTCTTTTTTAGAGTTCTATAAAAATCAAGCTTCTAAGTGAACGCGCGCTGAGTGGAAGCCTACTTGTCACAGTCACGGCGTGCAGTTGCCGACTATATGTATATATGTCCTGTGTCTCTCTGTGTAAGTCTGTTTAGTTTTATTATTTATAAGTATTACCCATATCTTTTATGTGCACGTGTTTCTGTGACAAATAAATCTATTTTTCTTTCTTTCTTTCTTTTTTTCAATAAAAAATATGGCCATTTATAAATTATATTATATATTTATATATAATAAATAATATATTACATACTGTTGGGATAAATTCATCCCAACTACGAAACCTAGCATTGTGCGGGGTCCGATATACACTTGGTCAGAAATTGCCAAAAGCTTTTCCCATCAAAACCAAAATCGTTTTTTTTGCTTAAAATGTCGGTACAAAAGATGTTACTTACATATAAAATTCAGTGTAAAAGACACATTTTGCCATGCACTGATTTTTTTTTTGGGTGGGAAATTATCAAATAACTTCTCCCACTCTGGGCGGAACGGGAGGGTGTGTCAGACTCTTACTGACTAAAACCCACCCGTATTCGCTCTTTTGCCTGTGTTGCCAGGGGCCTCGGTAACCCTTTCGAACTTCCACGCGACCCCAACAGGCATCGGCCCTAGTGGACTCCTACACTTGTGCTGACATCATTTTCTTTGAGGCGCGCGTGGAATACAACGCGCCGTCGACCCAGGCCTGGCCCTTATCGGATGGCGAGCTACCCATTGCTCACCATCTGCAAGCCCGCGCCTACGGTGGTCGGAAATCCGCCCGGGATTCCCGACGTCCAGGGCGACTCCTGCGGCGGCTAGGGGCGAGAGGGCGCGAAATTTTCTTTTTCCTCAACCGTACGGTTGCCATGCACTGATGGCATGCAAATACTTAACCCAACTACTATTTTGTTACTATTTAACTTACTAACATCCGTCAGTTAGTAACATACAATTATATACAAATAATTTTCTTTAAAGGTTTTTCAATTGGAGTTTTTTAGCCCTTGCGACCACTATACCAACGAGGCCTTTTTTTATAAAAATGTGGCTGATAGTTTTAGTATATTGCGGTATCATACGACTTCCGCGCGAATGAAGTCGCGAGCAGAAGCTAGTTTAACAATAAAGTAAGGACAATGTGATAGGCAAGTATATCCTTTTTTTTGTTGTAAATCATTCCAAGTAGTAACTTAATAATGATTGTGATGTGGTTTAGGCTAAGAGTTTGGGTTAACAACAGGTCAAAATGCATGCAATGCATAACTCGAGCTCTTGATAATCCAAACAATTACGCTAAATCTAAAAACAAAGTTTTCTAGCTGCTTTAATCTGGAAACACTACACATCGCCAGCCACTTCAGGCTCATCCAAACCAGTGAAGCACCACGTCTTCAGCTAAATGCCCATGAAACTAATTAATATATCTTGGTAGTGTGCAGTAATTGGGGTTGGAAGGCGTCCAGCGTTGGCAATCACGTTGGAACACCGATCGGCACAAATTAGCCTGAGACTCTTGATTCAACGTGTATGATACTTATGTGAGCCTAGTACTAATTTGCAGGCATTTTGATTAGGTTGAGATTACCTGTGTGAGCTTTTGAGCAGAGTTCTGGCAATATAAATAAATAAATTCATTTAATTCAGCCAAAACCCATATTTCATACAATAAACTTAAATTTCAGAATACTACCACCGAATATATCACAATAAATGTCAATGCAATTAAAATAAATGAATGAGTAGGTACATATCAAAAGGTCACAGAATTAAAATAAAAAATGTCAATGAAATTAAAATAATCAAAGATAAAAAAAAATACAAATTATCAGGGTCACACAATAAAAAATAAATTAAATTAAAAATGTCACATAAATACAAATCATCAGGGCCTCAAGTCTGCTATTACAATAGTGTCAGAATGGTCTGTTCTGATCCTCATTAATGACGCCATTATATTATATTAGTAGATTACCAAACATGTCAAAATCAACAATTATAAAATCAATGATAGACCATTCTGACTATTGTAATAGCAGACTTGAGACCCAGATTAAGTGTCCTGGCTATACATGTCTGGTACAGCATTGTCGCATGTAGGGGCATTCAATACGCTCAGCTATCATTACCAGGATAGTATTGCAGCACCCTGGGCACTAAGGACGAGGATCGCTTGCACATGGTAGCGTGAAAACAGTCGGTGCAAATAATAATTTATAATAATATCCATAGAAATTATGTGCTTTTAGACTTTTTGGTAATGTGTAAGGCAATCTATAAAATAAACTAAAGTTGCAACCCAGATAATCAATCTATATTTTTAATTTAATAAAAACACTTATCAGCTATAAAACTTTGTCTCTGAATCACTGATTCCCATAAAATTGACCCTTGTCTCCTACACTTCTCTACAGCTCAAAACAATTGAAACCCATTCAAGTCCACGTAATCAACTACCCACTAAACTGCCACTAGGTACATTGAAACTAGTCGACTCCACGACATTACTCCCCTTTATTATAGCCCCCTCAATCACGGGTTATACGCTCCTACAAATAGGATGGTCCTTTAAGATGGTCCTAAGGATGCCAGTTTTGGGTCCTTCTCTCCTCAAAGATTGGGACTTCCGTAATTGTGACGTAATAAACAAACTGTTAGATGTTGATCGCATTTGCGAAGTTGTTCGGGAACTGAAAGTTGTTGTTCAGTTATTAAGTGGAAAGGAAGTAAACAGTTAAGATTTGGACAGTGTTTGTAGGATTTTCAACAATAGAATTTGATTTGCTACTATTGCTACTGCGCTCGTTTGACTTTACCAGATTTATTCACATGACTCAAACTCAAAGCATTTAATCCAATTTAATCATTTACAGGCACTTTTGAATTATCATGGAGTCGTTCAGCCAGTCAGAAAGTTGAAGCCATTCCAAAACGTAGATCTCTATGGAGAAGAACATGCAAGAAATTCCAGGGAAACTCTAGTAAATCAAAATATTACAAAATCCTGGGTAAATTATTCTTGTTGCTTCTGTGAGAATAATGTAAAAGAACCAATAATACAAAATAAAATATTAAAGATAATCTGGCAGTAAAGAGATGACCGGTCTCAACATCTGACAGCATCCGTCCTCGAACATGACGCGTTGATCAGCACCATCTAGCTCAAACATTTTGAAGGAAACCGAATCATCCAACACGCATGCCACCATCATCAGAGAGAAGTTTGAGTGAGCATGACAAAATGTCTTCCGTATGCAAAATATAAAAATACTTTATCTGGCTGACATCTAGAATATGCCAGCAAGCGGCACATATTTACCTGTATCGTAAGTGTATTCTGTATTTCCGTTCATAAGAAAAGTAGCTTTTCATACTAGATTTTTCTATAAGACCGACTCCCGCGTGGAAGTTTTCAGTATTTTTATAAGTTTAAACTTGTTTCTATCTTAGATTACGTTTGAAAACAATTCTTCTTCGAGATTTCAGTTGCGAAGCGGACACTTGATTCGGGATTGAATTCTTCACTATCCAACAATTTTTACTAAGAACACCGATCAAAGGTGGAAGTGGGATATGGCAAAAATATTGTAATATAACTTAATACGATTTAAAGGCAAGGCAGTGCAATTTCAGAAAAAAATCTTCAAAAAAACATTTAAACGTACTATAAATTACGGTTAAATACTTACCGCTGCCCTGCTGTCTTGCCGCTTACACCTGCAAGACTTATGTTTTACTTTCAGAAAGAATTTCTTCTGACCACCTCTTTCACAAAGAACCAGTAGTCGTTAAAACTGGAAGACTCATCTTTCTCGGTTATCTTAAAATGCAGTTAATTTAATGAACTGTGCAAAAACGTCAAAGTCAAATTATTTATTTCAAATAGGCACTTAAAAGGCACTTCTGAACGTCAAAATTTCCAAAAAAATAGAATTGATTCTAGTTGTCCCTTCTAAAACGTTAAAGCTTCACAACGTTCAGCTTGGTTAAGTAAGGTAAAAGGAAGACAATTGGATTGTGGTCAATATAATGTGTTAGCCAAGGGGTGATAATATATTTTTTATAAGACTGTCTAGGCTGTTTCGTACTTCCACTCCAGAAATATTTATTGTTTCTACCATCTAAGAATTCTTTACTATACACAATTTTTCACCGAAAGAAGATATTTATTAAATCGACGCCCGATACAGATTTTTCCAACTTCCATCGCTTGGCAGACTTTAACAAGTTTTGACAGCATTTCTCAAAGTTTGCAGCGCCTTCGACTTGTCGAGGAGAACTGAAACCGATATTTTACGTTATTCAGATTTATAGGCAAAAAGTTATAGTTTTATAGGAAACTAATTAAAAAGCTAGGTAGTAAGTGGACTTTATAAAACAGTATCTTAGACCAATTTTGCTGCTCAAGTGCAAGGACGATTTTGATTGTATATGCCTTTGTTAAATAGATAAGCACACTTGCACAATGCTGTGTAATCTTCGTTACCTCTATGCCTATCATACTTATGCCTGTTTTGACTAAAACTAGGCGACGCATGAATTAATGCCTAAATAAAAGCGCGCTGTTGGATTTGCAACGCTTGATTCAGCACCGAAAGTAGTGGTTCCAGAGAGAAGAACCTCCACACTATGCGTGCCGCGTCTAGGAGTACTGCTTTCTGAATCAAATCAAGCCCTCGACCCAGCCGCGAAATGAGAGCCTTCTGAGGTGCTCGTCGAGGCTCTCCCTTATTAGTTCATTAACCGAAACGATTATCGGTACGATGATCGCAGAGTGGGTTTTCTCTATCTGGCAGAATCTTGATGCTCCGAAATTTATTTGGCATAACACACTTGGCACAATTTTCTTTAAACGAATATTATTAAGGCATACATATTATTTAATATAATTATTGTTTGGCCAAATGTTTATATGTCCGAATTTACAATGACACCTTTAAGATGGCAGAATTTTATTTGGCATAATTACGTTTGGCAAAGTTAAAATTCCGCATAATTTCATTTAGCATAACTTTTATTTAAAGCGACGATTATTTGGCACAATTTCACTTGGCATATTATGAAGATGACAGAATTTTATTTGAAATAATTTTATTGGGCATATTGCCATTTCTGTTTTATAGAAAAGGCAATATGCCTGATAGCATTTTTATCTTTCATTAAAATTAAAATAATATTCATGAAAAGTCATTAATTTGTGCTACAAAAGTTAGTGACAGAAGAAGCGCTGCAAAACCGAATCCACTTAGTCTTGTGTGCCCTACCGCTAGAGTGTAATTTAAGCCCGCGTAGGTGTGGAGGAGCCAGGTGGCCCGCGAGCTGAGGAGCAGGTGGTGAGCGCTAAAACCAACTGCGACGATAACTTCGCGTGGGACCGCCGGAGCCCCGCAGCGCCGGAGCCGTGACAGAAACCATGCTTGCTGCACGTTGCATGCTCGCTTGCATGCTGCATGCTCGCTTGCATGCAGCATGCAATGCTTACTGGCATGCTGCATGCATGGTGTATGTTTGTTTGCATACTGCATGCTTGCTGCATGCATGGTGTATGCTTGTTTACATGTTTGCATGCTTCTTACAGGGAAATAAAAACCATATAAGTTCAAAATCAACTGTTTTAATGAGTGATAAACTGATAATTTTATTATTACGGTAAGAACTACGAAATTGATCTATAGTATACATTTTCTGCAATGTGATAGATGGGTTTTTCAATTTTATGGGTATGAAATGTATGCCAAAAGATGATTCTAACTGTAAACTTTCTGAGAAATGATAGTTCTGCCTTTTAATGACTGTTGATATGAAGTGTATACCAAAAGACGATTCTGACTGTGAACTTTCTGCGATATGATGGTTCTAATTTTTGATTGTAATTGATATAAAATGTATGCTTAAAGATGATTCCGACTTACAAACTTATGAGTTTTGAATGTATGATAAACGAGTGTCTGCCAAACGATTTTCTGCTAAATGATGTTTATGCTGTCCGCTATTTAGCAAAATAATATTATGACACAAAAAGTTCTGCCATAAAGTGTAGACCCCTCCCAGAGTCAGTCCATGTGGGAACATGACGGTAACCTCGTGTGCTAAGTCAAGATACTTGATTTTTTAAACTTTCTCATATTTCACGAGATTCTCGTCATAAATGACAGTGACATACTTATTTATTATATATATTTATTATTAAACACATTATTAATTTATTAGATTCATACATTTTTTGTACGTTTTTTGCCAATTATGATGTTATTATAAAATATCAAAGAATATTCGAATCAAAGCCCCAAGTTGTAAAATACTACCTGTCTATACTTTTGCATATTCACACATTATACTAAAAAGTAACAACTTGATAGTATTATTTTATCCCACTTCAAAAACCAAAGAGTCATATCTCCCTACAAAAAATATAAAAAGTATAAAAATAAAAATTTACGACACTCCGTAAACAGACAGAATACGGTAAAATGTAACCTTTAAACAAAATTGTATACGGTTCCCAGAGAATTTTTATATAAAAGGGAATGCTGAATTAGAAAAGAGATATTTCTGTTTATTCGTCAGGTAGGTTTGAGTATCCGGAACCCGGCGTAAATATTTTATTAGTAGCTATAAAATATTATTTTATGGTGTCGCGAAGTGGTGTCGGTATAAAAAGTACAATAAACCCGGTGACACGTTTCCCGATACTATTGACGTTTATGTGAAAGGAGTCTACTATGTAGGAACTGCATATGAATACTCCTTGATTTTAATGCTCTCCTATTGGCTGATAAAGAAATGGCATTTTCTTCGCATCACTTTACTACATCAGACCGATCAATACAAGCCTAGCAATATTAGGTATATGTTTCAGGATTGTACAACTAAGTATATTCTAACTTAAACGACTTCAATTCCTTCACAAATAAATATTTACTAACTGTCCAACTTCCACGTGGACTACCATATTATATAACATTAAATGTATCTGTGCTCACACCTAAAAAAACGAGCGAGCCTTATAGTAGTTGCATAATATGATGTGTAACATGTAACATCTCACCTTGGTAATAAGCAACTGAGCAGCAACAGAAAGTAACCTCACAGTTTAAAAAAGCTAAATACTGAAATATTTATTCGAAAAGTTATCTATTACTAGTGGTCGCCCACTGGTCGAAATTCGACTCGTTCTGCTTGCAATCTATATAGTTCGTACTAATTCCATATATCCCATGCTATTGTAAAGTATTTACTAATTCCATGCTCAAGCTGTCATTTCCTGTTACAGACTTCCGTCCCTTTACACGAAATCCCTCCTTCACAATGCGAGAGGAAAGATGTTACACGTCAAAAATACAATACAAAACCTGGAGGACACACTATTAATAAAATAATACGAGTATGTGACGAATCGAGCCACTAATACAGCACTAACAGCATGTCGTCCCCACGATGCCAGCACAAGTGCATGTACAAGTCCCGTAAAACTTAACCCGTGGTTCACGCCGACCACTCTTCACGCTGCTTTATCGCCGGGGGTGGGCAGACAAGGCGCTATTACCATAAATACTGGCACACTATCTCGATTTTATGCAGCATGGGATTAGTCATGATAATTGATGGTGGATGTGACTAGTGTATTCTGATGTTTTGCGGAGCCTGCTGCTAATTTAGATGCCTTCTGATTATTTTACTTTAGGGCAAATTAATTAGCTATGAATTCATTTACTTATTTGTACTCACGTAAATCACTCTATTTTGTTTTGTAAAATAAAAAATACTTACACAATTTTATGTTAATTGGTTATTATAATCAAACTAGTTTCTAGCATTTATTTTACAGTATAGTTAGGGACCTTACTGATGAGATGTATGTTACCAAGACCTACAAGCGGTATTTGGAGATAGCCGCATAAATGTTAAGAAAGGCGAGAGTTTGTTTTGTTTGTATGCCATTTTGTTGAAGTTTTATTTTGTATTAAGTAACTATATTTTTGTTATTTTTTGCGTTTTTTTATGGATCATGTGGTCTGCATTAAAGATTTTTTTTTAAATTCCATTACTTGACTTTTTATTTCAACTATAATTTATTCAATAAGTGTTAAAATCACATTGTTATTTCCACTGTAGCACACGGAAACAGTGTCTTTCTCACGCCTGCCTCTTTTTCAAGCAATACAGTCAGTATAGCTTGGTACTAATTACAGCTCATTTAGCCCTACCGTACCACGCACGTAAAATTCCATTCCTACGTACCTATTTCCGTAACATAAAGACAGTAAGACAACAAACTCAGTGAAGGAACAAATTTGCCAGCGAGACGAAGAAAGTTCGGCGCGATGCTACGTTATAATTCAGCGAGAGATGATATAAATCATCGCACGAGTTTCGAAAACTATTTATTGAGTGCTCGGTTTGTGATGAAGTTAAGGAAATGTACTGGTAGAGGAGATTTTGGGGCTGATCTCCAGATAAATAAAGCTGTCTATTCTGCAAGCATAGGCTCAGACGCAGACCCGTCAGAATATTCAACCTAATTATTTCAAACTGTTTCAGTACTAACACTAACACAGTCAGTGTAAATTAAACAACACAAGGCAACGAACCATCTAAAACGGAACAAGAAATTAATTACAACAAACTGTCATGGCGCCGCACAACATTCTAAGCTGAAATCTCACAAATATAAAGGGAAAATTGTTTTTCAGCGTTAAAGCGCTCTTGAAAACTGCAATTGTACGTTCCACGACTTGAACTGCTCGATTTAGTTAAAATGTTTCAGCTAACATAACATTACGAATATAAAATTGTGCTATACTCGTACGAGTTTCATTTGCAAGTACGAATGTAAAGAAATTGAATGAGTCTGCGAAGAGCTGCTTGAATTCATGACAACCGTACTTATTAAATGTAATTTAGTAAAAGGTGAAGGTCTTGAGAATCTCTTGAATGGTTTAATGACTGTAACATTTTTCAGTATGAAAATGTGTTGGGTTATTTTCATTAAATTCTTAGAACGCGACAGAAGAAAGATGGAAGAAATTTGCAGTAGCAGGCAAATACTTTAGAACATTCACAGGCCTAAAGTATTTGCCCGCTACTGAACATTTGTAGACATTGCCTGGTGAAGAAAATCGCAATCTGCTGAATAGGAAAAAAAAAAAGAAAAAAAGGTAGGTCTAAAAATAAGGTATTTTTACTTATGTAGGTAGGTATATTCATTCACCCTAGACATTCAGTTGCAGAGATCAATAACGCTAGTAGTGATCCTTGGCAATAATTTAACTGACTATTTTACCATTTCGAATAGTAGCAGTAAAATACAAGATGTTAGGCCGTTATCCGTGGGGCCATCTGCTACGTGTTTAGACCCAGTATCTAGACCCAGAACAAACGCATTTTTTTTTTAGATTCTAAATTCGTCGGTGGTCAAACTTCAAATGTCAATCATTTCTTTTAAAAATATTAAAAAGGAAATCTGCCATTAGTTTCTTATAAATTGAAGCAGGAAATGCTAATAAAAATATACTAAATAAATGCCAGCGCCAAGGCAACATCAGTCTGAAAAGAACAATTTTAAGAAATAAGCTGCAAAAATAACTCCCTATTGTAGTATTTGTCGATGGAATCGAACAATCCGCTCGTTGCAGTACCGTCGGCAATTTGATCAGCGACTCGATAACGAAATAACACTGTATGGACAAGTGTACCGTGCACGGGAACGGGACGAGACATTGATACCAGTTTCGAGAAATGCGAGTAGAAATAGAATTTGATAAAAGTTTTGAGTGTTTTCGTATCTATTATTAAACATACATAAACTACGACAAAGGTCACAACCCCAAAGGTGGACCCCTACATATGTGCTGACGACATATCTTTGAGGCGCGCGTGGAATAGAACGCGCCGTAGACCCGTCCCTGGTCCTTACCGGACGGTGAGCTACCCATTGCTCACCGTCCGCAAGCCCGCGCCTACGGTGGCCGGAAATCTGCCCGGGATTCCCGACGCCCAGGGCGTCCCCTGCGGCGGCTACGGGCAAGAGGGCGCGAAATTTGCCTTTCCCTCAACCGTCCCGTCTCCTCCTTCGCGAGCTTTACTGCTTCGCAGAAGGAGGTGACGGCTGCCCATTCCCTCTCGCTCCGTACCATGGCCTGAACAAGGGCCGGATGCGATAGATCTCTGCCACCGATCGCCTCCACGAGTACACGGCGGTGCTCTGCCCAAGCCGGGCAGACCTCCACCGTATGCTCCACCGTGTCCTCCGGGCGATCCACACAGTGGTGACACCCGGGCGTTTCGTCCCGCCTTATCCGACACAGGAACCTCCCGAAGCTGCCTTGTCCGGTGAGGACCTGCGTTAGGCAGAAGATGAGGACGCCGTGGCGCCTCTCTAGCCACTCCTCAAAGAGGGGTCTTATCGCCGCAATTGTGGCGTGCCCAGCACTAGGTTGCGACAACCGTACTTTCCATGTCGCCATAAGATGCCAAGGTCAGTCTCCCAATAATTAAATACTGTAAAAAGCAGTCTTTATGCATTACGGTATCGTGATAATCACTATCCCACAAGACAAATCTAGAAATGATGCACGATGCACACTAATATTTTTGAAGGTTTTATTGCTAACGACTTGGTGTCAATCATTAGTATCAGTTAAAACAAAATCTTCTTATCCAAATAATTATCACACACAAGCTAATTCTTTTGTTGCCACTACACCAGTTCTTTGCAAAGCAATCGACACAATATTTGAATAAAAATATTTTTATTGTGTGTGCCTCACAATGTATCCCATTTATGAATGGAATACTTCAAAGTGTGTTAAATGTTGATTTCAACTTTGTTATAAATATTACTATTATAAATAAAGGAAGAAGAGGATGAATGAATGAGTGTTTTAATTTTGGTCTTTAGGTATGGAGTCGAAAATGAAACGTGTACAGAAGACTGTAAAAGCTTAAAATAAACCTTTAAATTACCACAGAAAAGTTATTTTTGTCATTTCACTGAACCAATTTTGAGATTTGTTCAAATCACTAGATTTCTTTATTGGGATTTGTCAAATCACCAGATTTGCTTAGGGAAATGATAAAAACGTGTTATTATTTTAACATCCTCCGTGATTTGATGAAATCGCTTAGAGATTTGATCAATTCCCTGTTTTCATCATATCCCTGCGACATATATATTATTATGTAGATCATACATCTCAAAATCGATCCTTTATAATTAAAAATACATTGGTATACTATAAACTAAACAGTTATGTATACTAAAAAGTACCTACCCAACACTACGCATTTACCTTCAGAAATCACGAACGTGACACTAAAGTTTTCACTATCACTATCTCAACAGTTTAGATAACAAGTTACAGTTGTATAACCACACGGTAGAAACACAAATTAAGTCCCAGAACAAAACTATTCCATTATTAAGTAGTGTTGGCTACTTAGCCCAGTGTTGCCCGGGCAATGGGCATCCCAATCGTGGAGGCTACATTTTTTTATCACTTCATCTCGATTAAATATTCAGTGGACGGCGTAAAAACCACGCGCCTGCAACTACTGCCTATCGGGTGTTAGTACACTGAGTGACGAGAAAAGTATGCTATAATAATGTTACAATTGTTTTTTTTATTAAAAAAGAAAGTAATAAAATATATTAACAAAAAAGACTCAAAACAAAATAAGTTAGGCAGAGGTGTATCTATAGTACACCAACACCACGTTTCGCTAGTTATGTTTAAGTCCCATGTAACAGGGGGTGAGCCTCCTGCCGGGGTCGCGGGAAGGTTGCCTCGGTGACCCATTAGGGGTCACCGAGGCCCCCGTAACACAGGCAATGGAAGGAATACGGGTGGGTTTTAGTAAGTAAGAGTCTGACACACCTTCTCGCTCCGCCCAGAGTGGGAGAAGTTATTTGATGATTTCCCATACAAAAAAAAAGGGGGTGAGCCTTATTGCCATCAGCCGGGCAAACATTAACGCACATCTTATAAATACAAATATATTATCGGCGCAAAACAGCCTCTACCAGAATCTGATGTGTTCATCGTATAGTGGGCTGCATCACTAATACGATGACCACTTCAGATTCTGGTATATGCTATCCTGCGCCGCAGCTTCAATATCATCAGGATTGTGCCAGAATATAGCAGCTCGTCCTAGACGTGGTACGACAGCGGTGGCTCCACTGACATCAGAAGGCAGCCGCCACGCAACCATCGATGCGACTCTATGCTAGAGTGACAGTCACCTGCCAGTATCACTCTTATCGAAGGTTCTGACTTATTTGCAGGTCGTTGTTTTCTGTAAAAAGGCAAGCAAGTACCAAGGCGGCCAAAATTGCATAGATAAAATGCTTCGGTGGTGCAAGTCTTCATGGGTGGCGGTAGCAATTTACCATTAAGGGGGGAGACGGGAAAATACATACCAAAAAATTCATTACTGTTTGCGAATGCTCAGTGTGTCCCCCATACCAATACGGGCTATTAGGAAACGTGAAGGTAGGTAGGGTAGGAAGGGGTAGGCAGTAACGCAAGTTTACGAGTTTCGTGCACAATGAGAGCCCGTATGAATTCGCAACGTATCGGCCTGCGAACAATCGGATACGCCTAAATTTTTAAATTATAAACTTGTTTGTTAATAGGATTTGTACTTTATTGACGAGATTTGTGGATAATATTATAGTTATGTGATTTAACATGCGGTTCAATGGGATTTTCCAAAAGGAAACATAATATTGGTGTAGTATCTCAAGGTTATTCTAAAAAGTCTTTTTAGAAAATTATTTGTTAATATCATTGATAACGGACCAAAATTAAAAAAAAAAATTATGTCTAGACCCAGTGAGAGTACTCTTGTATTGATAAGTACTCTCACTTGAATTTGGCTAGTTCATCTTCCAAACCTCCTATCCTCAAAAAACATTCTAAAGGTTTGTCTCAACTTATTTTTTTAGTCTTCTTTAGCTTTCTAATAATTTCCCAAACATTCAATAAACGGGCCACTTATTAAACTATGAAAATCGACGAACATGGAACAAATGGATACATTATGCCAAAATGCAAGCACTGGCGACAGCTACGATCAATCACGAAGCAGAAGAAGATAAATAAGTTGCAATAAACGGTGCAACTGCTAGATAACTTATTTCAGTTTCAAATTAAATCAGTTGTTCCAGTAGTAATAGAGCTCCTTGTAAAAGGGCTCATCTGGAGAAATACCTTAGACTAGCATACCTACTTTTGCCGCCCAGCAATATTAAAGAGTTAGTTAGAAATGACAGGTACGTGAGACATTTCATAACATCGGCAACTATTTGTATGGTATTAGATACAGGTAATTCCTTAACACCAGGTGGCCGTTTGCGTCGGCGTGTTTGCCAACCCTATCACATAAAAGAAACTTTAGTAATTCTGCAAAACGATGCGCGAAATTTCGGGCTGTAATCCCCAATACATGTCGAAATCTGTTCAGTTCAAGGTTTTAAGCCACGTACTGGTGGCTTCAAGAGCACATTACACCAGTAAACGGCGGTAACTGCGGTGTAAACACACTGTAACGGCCACGAGACGTCACTCCTGCCACTACGCTCTATTGACGCGCTGGCGTGTGGCCAAATACTTCTGAATCCTGTAGCAGTTGCTTGGCTTAACTTTGAACGTTACTGCATGGGAGTAAGGGACGTATGATGTACACTGATATAAGTTTGTTCGTGCGGTCAGCATGACCAGTTTATTTTTGCAATTCACTGCATCCGATTTTCAGCTGTGTGCTCAAGCTATAAGGTTCAGTATTATAAACCACAAGTATATAGCGTTGGTTATAGCTGGATGATAGTAACTGTAACGGGAAAAGGCTTAAGGGTCGTCTGGGGTGAGATGTTCAGTTTTTTACACGTTACATGCAAAAATGAAGCGATACTTCAAGAGAGGCATCTGGTTTTATTGTAGTTCTGTCCGAAGCAATAAGGTTGAGAATTGGTTGTTAAAAACGATATGTTGAATAGCCATAGTCATGAACTCGGTTAAAGTGGACGTTCCAAATGGCTGATAATAATTTTGTGCTCGAATAGAAATCCGTCTGAAATGAAGTCCGGTGACCTCGGATGACCTCTGTTGACCAATAAACATATCGCTATAATAACAAATACCGGACGATGTTTACTCAACGTTTTACAAATAGAACTGATTCCAAGAATGATTAACTTTAGCACCGGCTTTGTAAATACATCCGGATAATACCTACAAGTAATAAATACATAGGTACAATAAAAAATATACGTAATTTTTTGATAAAAAGGCATTTGACAACAATATTATCAACACCGGACTAGGCTTCTCAGGCAAATACTGAGAAAGAACAAACATACTCGTAGATCATCAAGCTTGCTCATTGCAATTTGGCAATTTAAGATCATGAAGTAGGTACAGATTTCCTCAGTAACCACGATGTTCACCTAACCGATGACGTATTCAATACACCAATAAAAAAGCCGAACCTATTGGTACAGTCATACCATGCAACAGTGAACAGTTGACCGTTCAAAAGCAAACAAGTCACCACAAGCTATTGTATTATGTTGTTTTAAAACTAAGCAAGTGCAAGACAAAGACGAATCACTGAGCGGCGTCATGACGTCACGGATAGCTCTATTACCAGACAAACAGTCGCCGACGTAATCGATTTAGTTGCGCTGCGCTCGCGCTGGATAAATTGATTTCAGTTTTGTTACGGAACAAGTTGTAAGCGGTGGCGTGGGATTTTGTCAGAACTCAAGCTTCAAAATCTCCATTTCTGCCTGTAACGAATGCGCATACTTTTGTGATAGTTTTTATTTGGTATTCCGAAACCACAAATAATCTGCTGAGAAAGACTTCATCTAACAAGGTTAGTCGTGTCCAGAAGCAGGTACTGCTTTCTATTCTTTCCAAAATGCCGTTAAAAACTATGCTATTCGTTTTATACAGCCAGATGATAACTGCTTAGCTCTTCTTGTTAGCGTGTTTTTGTTAATCTAAAATGAGGGAGTTGGTAGTCTAAATGTAGGTCCAGAATTGGAGTGAATTACTGTGTAGTGAAGCTCTAATGTAAAGCTGTAAGTTTATTTATGTAAAGCTAACGTGCCATTAAAAAGATTAATTGATTTTACTATCCTACCTCCTTTTTCCTGCCTTTATTTCATACAGTAACTTCGACAAGTAATCGCTATCAGCTAATGCCTTATACCACATTATTCTCCCGCTGAAGTCGTCCCGACGCGTTCAAGCGAAGACAGCTATCGCTCGCCGTGCAGCGAGAATTAATCAATTCGGTTCCAGAAAAGTATTCTTAGCTGCGATACTGGAAACAACTTCCGATTTATATATACATCTCATGTAAATACTAATGGATAGATTACCATGTATGTTTTACGGTGCATCAAATCGTCACCGAAGTGTTTCATTTTAAGTACTCATAAATATCATAATTATAGTATATTAAAACTGAAGGTATTTTCGGACTAAAACTGATTACAATTGCATTAACGACGTCAAGATATGAAACCAGAGAAGCAGCAGTTTCTCCGGTGTATGGCAATGGTGCATTTCGACCTCAACAACCATTGAAGCGAGATCCTATGAATAATTTTTATCTTCAAAGTTTATTACAACTTAATGAAATCATGCTTAACTTTTAAATTAAACTCCCTTCCAGCCCATCCAAAGTGCACAAGGTAGACAAATAAACTACCTAACTAATCCGCTTACATTGAGCCCTCGTTCAGTATTCCTAGTGCGAACTGCTGCTGCTTTAATACCTGAGGATGTAAAGCCTCTAATGACATATATTTTACTGCTAAGCGCATTACGGTATCGTGGTCAGGATTAGTTCCGTACCATCTCCTGCAATGCTGTGATCTATGGCAAAATAGTAAAGTGCTATGCTATGTACGAAATGCCGTTGTCATTGTTATTTTTTATTTATATTTATTATTGTGTGATTTTCAATTTCCGGTAGCTCTTAAGAATTTCGAAATTTTGCCTCAGAGGCTCACTGACGGTTCTCTAGAGAGAAAAAAACTATTTAGTCTTTTTGTCTCGTGTAAAGACATAACTTATTCAAAGCCAAGTAAAATGCAAGTTGGAGCATTTGGGTAGTTGAAACATAATTATGTGAAACCGTAACCTGTTCCTGCGTTGCCTCCTTCCCTCCAATATGGCGAGGGGGGTGATGGCTGATCTTTGCGTTATGCTCGTGAACGGGTGCTGCTTGTGGTGACTGGTCGTCTTGCTGATCATGGTTTTAATTGTTATTAGTAATTGTTTACTTATTTTACTTCGATGGGGCTAGTTTATCATTTCTCACTTCGAGCTACAGCAATTGCCTTATGTAAGCGGGCACGCCCTTTATGCCTGGAGGCTTTTATTTAGGTATTAAGTTCTATTTACGTTTTTTTTATGTTGAAATTTTTATCTGCTTGAGTACAGTTTGTTCATTGTTTTGTTGGTATACTGGCGCGTGCTAGCTAACGTATGGCAAGTGTGTAATTTAATCCAATATTTTGTGTTTCGTAATGTTAATTACTTTGCATACGATTTGTATAAAATCAAGTTTATATAACTAAACAGACAGACGTGCTGCTGGGGAGTTTGTTCCACCACTTCTTCTTCCCAGCTAAAGCACTAGGAAGTGGTGACGGGCGAGCATTTTTGGGGGACTGTCTTATGTAACTTTGACGTTCGAAAAGTGCTGATTTTCAGCCTAGTTTGAATAAATGACTTTTGATTTTGATTTTGATTTTGATTTTGTCTGAAAATTAAAAACATCTGAAAGCAAATAATAAACCCAATATTTACTAAAACATCTGAAAGCAAATAATAAACCCAATAGTTACTAAAACATCTGAAAGCAAATAATAAACCCAATAGTTACTAAAACATCTGAAAGCAAATAATAAACCCAATAGTTACTAAAACATCTGAAAGCAAATAATAAACCCAATAGTTACTACATTTTTGAGAATTTTGATTAAACAGGCTAGTCTAATTAACAACTAAAACGCAATTTAACACACCATAAATAACACAAATTAATCAACACGTTACGCCTTTGCTACAACAACTCAAGACTAACTCCTTTTAAGTTTTCAACTCTTAAAATAACAAGTTTCTGAACACAATCCACATCGACATATTTAACGAACAAAGCGCTACGAAGTAAATATATTTCAGATTTAATCTGTAATAAGTGTTCCACTGTGAGTTGATAACAATGTAAACGTCAAGATGCTGCTGTTGACTAAAGATTGCTATCTCTATCCCTTTCTAACTAAAAGAGTAAGACAGAGAGGACCAGCCAATCAGGTGATTGAATTGTATCGTACGCACAATAGAATGGAAATTAGATTTAGTGAATCACATTGTTCGTCTGTTCGTGTAGCGAGGGGAGTATCGATAAATGATCATTTCAGAGCAATAAATAGCTCGTATTTATTTGTGTATGGATTTCTTATATGGGCGGATAATTGTATTGAAATAGCTGTTAGTAGGTTGAGATTCGCATAATCAGCCCATAATGTTCCCACTCACAATTAAGACTAGGCCTTTTCTCTTCGAGAGGTACTGGACTGTAATATAACCACGCGGGCAAAGTGCGGATTGGTTACATCATCACATGTCTTATTTGCCTCTTAGAAGTAGCCCATATTCAAAATTCATTTATTTACGCTACTCGTTCGTTTTTGGGTCATAGAAAATTATATTATGTGTACCAAATTTCAAATTAATCGGTCCATTAAATTCGGAGTGAATTAGCTGTGACAGATAGATATATAGACAAACACACGAGAGATCCTATAAGGGTTCCGTTGATTACATTCGGATGTAAGGAACTTTAAAAAGGTTTCAATACTGCATATACTATAGTACACAACTGTAAATAGAAAAGGAAAAATATGTTGAGAATTAAAATGCCATTATTTCGAATTTTTAAATTAAGTGGTTGCAGTTTTTCCACACCCGCTAAATCACAACCCATTTAATGTACCATTTTTAGCACCAACCACAAGCAAACCAGGTCAACAATAAAACACAAGCAATACATCCACAGTGCAGCATTATTACTCAATTGCAGTACAATCTCACATCATAATCGGTACGTGCCTTAAATTCCGGAGCGCTGTCTACGTTGCACCGGGTCCGTCACTGCGCGGCGAGGGGCTAGGGAGCTATAAATTGAGCTCGATAGCTCACACCTGACAGCTACCAAGTTCAATTAAACTGACGCTACGTTTTCTACGTAATTCGATGATGTGAGGATTTTGGGAAGATAATTTATGACCTGGAAATTGAAGAATAGTGTAGGTTATTGTTATTGAAAAATCGGGCTAAATTACTTTATACACCATATAATAATACACAAACATTATTAATGAATGCCATATTTACAAATTATAGTAATATTAAATAAATATGGCACATTGATAGACCTTGACCTATGTAAGGACAACGGACTTTTTATACCAGTGCTACGTTCCCGTGAGATAATTTCTAAAATCAAAATCAAAAGTCATTTATTCAAACTAGGCTGAAAATGGCACTTTTCGAACGTCAAAGTTACATAAGACAGTCTCCCAAAAATGCCCGCCCGTCACCACTTCCTAGTGCTCGAGCTGGCCAAGCGTAGTACGGAGTTTCAATACAATAAGAGGCCAGCTTGTACTGATTATTTTAATACTGAAGTGCGGCCTACTGTACGCTGGATTTACTTTAGTATCGAAGAAGCTCGTTTAATTGCACAAACTTGTTTTGAGAAAAAACGTCGTTCTGAGGAATTTCGTCGAGACAGTTTCAGGAAGTCTTTGTATTTAGTATGGAATTATAGGTATTTACTGAGCAAGCTTAATGTACTGATTTTAGATTACGAGGCTCAACTCCAAGATAATGTTATTAAACTAAAGGACGATTTAATTTTGACATCGCCGACTGACGCTCCTGCGATTTAATTACGGAATACTGTCTTCAGCTGTTCAGATGCGATAGATTATAACAAATTGTTTATTTTCCAATAGAATTTAATGAAAAAACATACCGTAGATTTAAATCCTTGGGCGGTCATTCGTCTTGTATGCCGTTTTATATCAATGGCTAGAGTTATTTCGGGAAGACACTGTCACGTAAAAAGGCGTGAATTTGTTTACCTAAATACTAATAATATCAGTTTTTGAAAGTCTATTTAGAACTTTTCATGAAGAGGTCTGAAGCACAGAAGCCGGTTGATACCGTTGATGAGCATAAATTGAAATACTGCTAACTTTTAATTAATATAAAGTAGCAAGCGAATCTTCTCATTAAAAACTCGTGTAAAGTGGGTGAAATTTAATAAGTTCCTTAGTTCAGTTTATCGTTTTATGAGTCAAGTCAGAAACGTCAGACACGTTTCTGACTTGTTTATGTGGTGAAAAGAAGAGTTCATTTAACTTGCATGACATTGTTTAGAGAAAATACTTTTTGATGCAACTGCGTTTTCTATACGATATACTTAATGTAGAAGGTAGGTACGGTCAGCAACAAAAGTCAATTAGAGCTTCTGAGCCTCCTTAAGGTCAAAGCCTCATCTAATTCTGTGTTATTAGACCATTTCTTTATTTACTTATCAGCAAATTAAAACAAAGATGGCGACCTACTATCGATGTCGCTTAAACTTTTAAGATTGTCTCAAAAATTCTTCAAAACTCACACTTTTGAACTTACGACTTTCAGACTGGAGTACACACTCCAGTTTGAAAGTCGTAGTTGAAGACCTAACAATACTCAATTTACAATTTCTTCGTCAATTTTCTTCATTCAGTTCCAATTGGGATTTCTACAATTGCCATAGAAGTTATGATTAGTTCGTTTTAAAACAGAGTTTTATTCAGAAGAGATTATTTTTTTATAACAATTGGACGCTGGGAGCGTTTTAACATTATTTGACAGGCTTTTAACGTTAATTTTTAATAGACATTCTTGAAAGAAATTACTTTTCTATTTTACAAAGTGGTTGACTTCGCTGGTATACGTCGACATTCCAAGAAAATTATAATCATTTTGAGTGAGTTCCACAGAAGTTCCCTTATCTAATAATTTATTAAGTTCTACTTTCACGGCGATGCAAATTACTTCTAATAAATTGCGATGTCTTAATAAATCCTACCTTAATAAAAAAATATATATATTTACTAACTACACAAAAATGCTCAACTCATGAAAACATTTAAGTTCACTCATGTACCATTAAAAACAGTATACCTAAAAATCTTACGAGAAGATGTTTTACAATACACCTTTAATTGGCTACCTCGCTAAAGAAATCGTTCACACTTTTACAACTTCCTCAACTTCCTTATAAAAAGTGTTCGAGTTGGCTTACTAAACACAAATTACTCGAGTATCGATTAACAAGTAATACGCAAGGCGAGCATTAAAAAACTTATTGACTTCAGTGAGCGACGTTTACACTTCGGACCGTCGGCGTCGTCGGGAGATTGGTTTGGGAACTTGGTGGAAGACTTCAGTAGTTCTGAAGCTTTAGAGCGGTTTTTTTTTCTTATTCAGCTGTTAGTTGCCTGAAGGTTGTAAGCTCGGAATTTGGCTTGCACCAAAATGGCTATTTCAATGTCAGAGTATTTCATAAGTTAATCGGTTGTAGGACACTGAACGAGACACAATCTAAGTTTTTTGTTATCACGCCTATGGGCGTTTTGTGTCCTTCAAAGTGTAATTATATTAAAACCACTAAAAACTGTTGAAGGAACATCACGAGAAATGAGCAAGTGTGACGATCACTGCTCGCACCTGTTCCGTATGGATAGAGGTTATACCCTGCAGTTGGACCACCACATGGCTGCGAAATAATCGTCTTTATTATAGCTTATATCCCGAACTCGATTTATTCAAAATTGGCTATCCTTATCCTACTTTACATAAGTACTATACGCAAAACTGGCGCCCATTCTCCTTGACCATAAAGTGGCGATGTCGTGGCATTCTGCCAAACAATACCGTCGAGATCGTCCGCTGAGTACATGAGATATATCTTAATAGAACCTCATCATGCGCTGCATTTTAAACACGTATTTTTTTTTAAATTAAATCACTGTTTTATTTAAGTGTGTCATACTTCAAACATTATGCGAGGGCTGAGCGTTGAAGTGGCACGCTTGGCGGCTTGCCAAACTGCACGCAAGGGAATCACTTGAGCTGAGCACTTAAGGCGTATTCTTCGGACGCTCAATGCTGCATTCTACCTTAAGTGAGTTGCAAATCGTTGTAACTGATGTATTGTAGAGTATAAGATGGATAAAAGATTTCTCTAAAATTAAAAGTTGTGTTGTGTTTACTTGGGAGAACCGTGGCGTGACCGTGACGTAGTCAAAGTCAAGTCAAAGTCAAATTATTTATTTCAAATAGTCACATAAAAGGCACTTTTGAACGTCAAAATTAACAAAAAAAAAAAATAAAATTGATTCTAGTTGCCCCTTCCAAAAGGTAGTTTCGTATGGAGAAGAATGGGCAAGAAACTCTACCGTTACTTTCTTAAAATGTTTTATAAAATTTTGTATAGGTTAGGTTAGGTAATTTTGTGTACATTTTAAAATTATATGTGAAGACGATGCACCTAGAATAAAATTACTATACCAAAATAGGTAAAAAACGAATGAAAAATAAAGCAATGACAGATAAATTAATTATGCTGACATATTTGCTTAGCTGATGCTCACATATTTACAAACATTGTAAAAGTATACGTTTTCCTAAAAATAATAAATAAAGTAATAGGTCAGTGTGTGAGTTAAAGTAATCGCAGAATTTAAATTCAACATTAATTTATTATTTGTATCAAATAATAGTAATTTTCTCTAGAGTGAAACTACAAGGTCTCGCTAGAGAGAAAACTACGTCACGGTGTAGCATTAGGAACTTTACATTGAAAGATGTGAAAAAAATACAACTGACTTCCAAAAAAACACTAATGTGAAAAAAAAAGGAATTTAAACCAGCACTTAAGAAAAGTACCTCTCAAATATAAAAAAAAAATGGCTTTGCTGGCACCGACCTCAAAAAAAATTGTTTCGTACCTACGTTTCATTTCGTTTTGTTGGTTAATTTCGTGTATAAATAAAAATAATATTTTATAATATTTTCTTAAAATATTTTATATTTTATATTAATATTCTTTTAAATATTATTCCTTAATATTTTTATTTATAGTAATATAAAAAAAATATTTTTGAAGTCAATATTTTTTTAATTACATTTTTATTTCGTTATTTTTAGTTTTAAGTAATACTGGAATATTTGTTTGTAATAAGTAGTTAATATTATATTTTTTCTTGATTTCACTTGATCATTTATTTCTTACGTGCTATTGAATTTGACCAAGGTTTTGAGATGCTTTCCCTGTGACACCACACCCGTAGCTCGTATCAATAAGCCAGGCCGTCACCACATTGACACGGATTAGTCCATATCTTGAAAACGTTTGATAAAACTTGCACTGTTCTCTATGTTGAAGTAAATGTAAGCCAATAAAAAAAATATCTCAATCTGATTTGTGGTTTTGGAGAAATGCGTGGATAAACATACATACAATCATACATATACACCTATAAAAAAAGTATATTTGTTTGGAAGCCCTAATAGATTATCATATGTGAATATATTACAGTTACAATAATATAACATACAAATGGAAAACACAAAAACACTATGCCTGACTGACTGCCTGGAATCGTACCATTAGACCAACAAGGCAGTTTTTTTTTAGTAAAAATGTGGCTGTTCTTTTACTATATTGTGATGTCTTACGTCTTCCACGCGAACGAAGTCGCGGGCAGAAGCTAGTTAAAAATAAAAATGCAGTGTCGATTTCAACACAGACTGATTGGTTAATCTGATTTAATATCAGTAGAAACTCAAACGGAAAATAATTTCGATTCTAAATATAATTTTAATATACTACACAACAATATACATGGTTTTAAGATAAAAAATATGATTTGAAATTGCTAGTTGGGTCAAAGAACATTGACGTTATTTGTCTTAGTGAAACATTTTTTTCGTGATCGGAATGCAGAAATACTAAGTCGCCAAATTATAAAATAGGGGTTTATTTTTCGAAGAAAAATAAATCTCGAGGTGGTGTGTCTATTTATTAAATTAATACCTTTTTCACCTGACCCTATACTACCCAACTCGGTTAACGTTACATTCTGCAACTTGCATACACAATATAATCACAAATTACCGTAAAAACAAAGTAGAAATATGGGATTTACGTACCTATATCGGACCATACTGGCCAAGCAATGTAGATACCGTGTAGTTTAAGTTACAGAGAAAAATACGGGTACAAAATGCGACGTAACATAAACTGTTAGAACATAAATACATCGACATATTTCTAAAATACATTTCTAATAAAGTTCCATGATGTCTGATATGGATGCAAACACAGCTTATATGAAGAATTTATTAACTTATTTAAATTAATAATCGATATTTGTATTCCAATTGAAAGGATTAAAATGCATTGAAATACACATCATGGGAAACCAAAGGCATCATAGTCTCTAGTAAAAATATACGAAAAATGTACCTTCATACAAAAGGTAGTAGGTGTCAGGAACATAAAATAAAATATGTTCGTTGTTGCAAAATCTTTAAGCGAGCAATAAAACAACCAAGAAACAATTTTAATGCGAAATTCATTTTATGCAGTACCAATAAAACCAAGGCCACATGGGCATTAATTAAGATACAAACCCAAAGTATAAATGTTCTTCAACCCACAATAGACTACATACTGCAAAATAAAACATAATATTAAAAAAAAACAAAAAACCCGACTGCAAAAACACATAACTGAAAAGAGAAAAACAAGCATTTATAGAATTTGGTATCGTCGGGTATTCAATAACCTGAAATATGGAGTAACTTTTGTTAGTCCCCCAAACAAAAGTTACCCATTGGTTTGCCTGCGATACCAAAATTCTATAGATTATAATGCTTATTTTTCTCTTTTCAGTTATGTGTTTTTGTAGTCGGGTTTTTTTTATTAAATAATTTGTTTTATTTCAAGGTTTTTAGTTTAAATAATATAGAATATATATATATGGAATTGCCTCATTACTAGCTTTTATTTGATATCAATATTGTAGTAATTTATTTTAAAAAAAACCTTCCCGTTTTTATTTTTCTTTGTATTTGCAGATGCAATATATAAATGTTTATATACCCTATGATGCTCCCACAATTAAGACAAATCTAACGACACCTCTTATGTTAAAATCCATCAAGCCGTTTAAGCTACAGAGCGTGCCAAAGAAAGGGACATACATACATACTTACTCTCGAAAAACATTACCCTCCTTCTGGGGCAGACGAGTAAAAATAATAAATAGACTTATAAAAATTAATACTCTGGACGGACACAAAATGTTCCAACTACCTATTTCACTAAGAAAAAAGTACAATATAAACTTCATCTTCACCAATTTATAAAACGGTTGAATTAACTAGAAGGTCTTAAAACGACTCTGTACAACAAAGTAAATAGTTTCATAAAAATATCTTATAAATCCGAATTGGAAATTATCGTCGGCAAATCTTTTAATCTCTTAATGAAATTCTAGCGTTTTTGTGACACCAGCTCCATTACAACTGCGTGGAAGCACGAACGAAGTATTAATTATTAAAATTATGAATTTTGCGTGATTATCGGCATTTATCTACTGACCGTCACCGGCACGGCAACGGCAAGGCAACCGCCCGGTAGAGATTCAGGCATTTAAATAAAAGCCGTTCGGCAAGTGGTAAGTTTTTTCCCGGCCGCCGGGCGGTCGCCTATCCATGCCGTCCGCTGCTGGTCAGTGTAAAAACGCCCAATAACCCCGCGTTTACACTCATAAGCGTGTTAAAGTCATGTAAAAGACTTGCCAAAAACATGTCGTGTATAAAACATGAATCATACATGTATTGTAATGTTATTTCAGACGTGTAATGTTAACTATTTGGTTACCTTTGTGACAAGTTTTGTACACAACTAGTCATTGCCACTTATTTCAGCTAATATTCTGAGCAGTTAACATTAGATGACAGCGAGTTAGTTGAATTTATCAGCTTTTCAAAAACTAGGTGTTAGTTATCTATAGCCCGAAACAGAACTAATTGCACATGCAGTTTTATCCCACTTAACAGACGGCTGTGCTGCTGGGAACTTGTTGCGTGTTCTTCTTCCCAGCTAAAGCACTAGGAAGTGGTGAAGGGTGGGCGTTTTGGGGGACTGTCTTATGTAATTTTGATGTACGAAAAGTGCTGATTCGCAGCCTAGTTTAAATAAATGACTTTTGATTTTGATTTTGTACAGTCAAGCTACTACTTCACGACACTAGTTTCATAATGTAAGCCGCGGTTTAATTAAGTGTAAGCGATTAACGAAACTGGTAGACACAACATGCAGATAACATGGTTTACACCTTGGTGTAAATGCGGGATAATAATAAAAATAAATATCTGATGAAGACATGTAAACTACTCAGTGGTGCGTGGAGATGGATCCCCAGGTTGTACCTCAACATCAGCATGCAGTTTTGGTTAGTACAGGCTTTTTGTCCATGTATCTCGAATCTTTAGGGATTGCTTTGTCGGGCTACCGATCTTACTGATAACAATACAATATTAACGTAGTATTCATACCCACAATAGACAAAGCCTTTTGCAAGCCAAAAGCCCAATTACTGAATTTGCAACACAAATAATATTGTGGAGCAGTCGTAACTCGTAGGTTTCAGAGACCGACGGCATCGCCAGACGAAGTTTTTAATAGTGTTGTGTCGAGTCACCGCCCGCAGTTAATTACTGGCATTGGTCTTTGACCCCTTTGCGCGAGTCTCGATCTTATTGACTGCTGTATTGATAGACAATTACGTGATTTTGCTATTGTCTGTTGATTGGTATGAAGAAGGAATTAGTGTTGTCTTTTTTTTGCTTGAAATCTTACTACAATGCATTTGATTTACAAATTTTCTTACGATATTATAGTAAATCTTACCTTCAAACTTTTAATATTTCCTATCATAGATCTCATCATAAAATCTACAATTTCATATAACATCTTGCGGTCAGTTTAAAGTTGTTTGCTCCCAATATTGAAACAACTTCTAGCAATAGCTTGCTATATTCACCGCCTAATGAGATAACTTGAAGAGGGTTCAATGGCTATTATCACTGACCATCTTCAAAGAAAACCCGTTTGATGTGGAAAAGATTTTCCGCGACTTTCTTTTGTTTTTAAAGAAGGTTTTATTTGAATAAAATAGTCACATCTGCATTTCAAAACACGGTTTGTATTCAGTTTGTCGGTTACTGAAGGTACTAAGGCTGATTATAGCTAAAAATCCTTAAATATTTACCTTTAAATTGCTTCAAACTTTCTTAATACCACCATTCCTTTTAATGTTGTGTTGTTGACCTTGGTTTCGCTAGACGCGTTAGAGTTATGTTTTTCTTAAAGAAAAAGAAACATTTTTACCAACGTCATGAAAGTTAATAAGTAAACTACCTCTGCTGAATTTAAGTCTTTAAAAACGTATAAGTGATTGCAGGTTATTATTAAGTAGTTAAAAGGACAACCCTTTTTATTTACACAAGTTTATTTACTTTCTAAAGCTGAACCCCAATCTGTCAAAATTAAAGTTCAATTCCAAGCATTGAAAATTTATTCTTAAAGTTCACTATAGCGTATTAAGACTGCATCCTTAATACATTGAGCGGTCATCCGTAGTGTGGAATATTCTAAACTCCGAAAGGCTTAGAATTTTTATTCTGTGAGACTTTTCAAATCGAATCTTGATTTTGGCTCGTTTAAGAGAAAGGTCTCAAATTGAATTGTCTATCGCGTCCCAAGGCGTGGGTAACTCGGTTACTGTGATCATGTGCGTACGAGATATGTTTCATTGCATATTGAAATGAGATTTGATCTATTTATTCGTAAGTAGGTAATGGAAGGCGTTTTGGGGAAATTTTAGGAGTATATTGTTTTTTTTAAGAGGTTATGCAGTAGGTAAATGCATCGGTCATAGTAAATTATGTTGCCTAACAGCATGGCTGTGTTCTAGGTTCAAATGTGCTAGGCATATGGGACATTAGAAGTTCTCTCTAAGATTGACAACACGTCGATTGACCCTTTGGATGTTCAGCAATTTTATAGGCGTGGCAACTTTATATAGTGATCCAAGCCATGCTTTAAATGGTAAATGTTTTTGTAGATATAAACAAATAATAATAATAATGAGAACTGAACTAAAATTGCGCATATCTTGGCAATTTCTATACAGTCCTGTTATTGCCGTAAATTTCTCGGTGTTGAGATACACGTCATAAAACACAGTTGCCATTTTTTTGCAATTATTGACCATCTGTAGATGCAGTGAATAGCGGTATCTCAACACTTCTCCCTCTCAAGTTTCACCAAACGAAGGCTTCCAAAAAAAGTTTGCCTCTCCAAATAGAAACAGTGTAATGGCCGATCGGTTTAACGACCACCATCAGGCCTAATTGACGTTCCCGCCAAATTTACTGTCTTCAATCCTGACTGACGGCTGCGATTAAAATGAGTAACGCGAACACCCAAGATAGCCGGGTTGTTATAATCGAGCTGTCTTCATAGATAATATTAAATTATTATTTTGTTGTTTATTCATTAGTTTTGGGGATGGAGTTGAAACAAAGAGCCGATTTAAGGAAAACACACGTTACAATATAAAAAGTGGCGTGCGGCCTGTAGTGTGCGATGGTTCATATTAAATGTACGCAAGTGATTTAGGAGGATTTTTAAGTTGTAGTACGGGTCGCCCTAATGTGGGCCTTTACGGGGTGTGATAACGTGATGTATTGTAGTGCTATAAAGACTGCCCTAAGTCGTCTCTTGGGTGCGTTTCACACACTTGAATTTTAATCTTTTGGTGTGGATTGTAATTGTAATTCAACGAATATAGAATTAACGTAAAAGTTGAACTATTGAATAATCGTACTTAAAAATGCATAATTCGTGATGTATTAGACAATGTAGAAAACCGAGGCAGAATTAAGTCCACGATTCATGAACATGACAAATGGTCATTTCATGATCGTGTATTTCATACGCTGCCGCCACGCCCTTTTTTGTAATCATTATAAATATTGGCCCAAAAGGTACTGAAAGAAAATCCTGCATTCTTCAGTTGCATTATTCAGTTGATGACAGAATTGTAAAAAAAGTATATTTCTTTTTATTCCCTTGTGTGTTGACCAACGTTGCTAATTTTAATTTCGAAGGGATTTATCATTCGCCGGAGCTATCTGTATATTTGCTGATATGCAAATGGTCCATCAATCGAACATCGCAAACGTGGACCAAACCGGTAACATTAACATTTGGCAAACTTTGGAAATATACAGAACTGTTTTTTTGTCTGGAGTTATTTTATAATGTAGAATTTGAGTAGATATTTTTTTTGCAAATGTGTTATTTCTCACGTAGAAGCATTGCCTCTCAATAGTTCGTGGTGATTTTTCTGTGAAAGGTTCAAAATATAGATAAAGTCGAATTATTATTTAATTCGCAGGAGTAACCTGACATTTGCTATCTGTCACTTTGTGACAATGGGCATATTTAGTGTAATAGTGATTGTTTAGTTAAATCTATTTATATTAGTTTAAAATAAATGTAAAATAATAAGTTGTAGGGTTCGTGGAATTGAAAATGTCCGCACACTCGTTAAAAACAGTTACACAGTATTTTAGCAATTAGGTAGCAGGAAGTTATAAAATGGCGTCGGGGCGCAGATGGGTGCATACGCGTGCGTATCGTTTGATTTTCCCCGGGAAAGAGAGCGACAGGACCTTGACGACAGGACGTGGTTATTAGGTTGGCGTCCTGGAGGCGCGTTTGCTGCCAACTTTACGGCGCTGCGATTTAGGTTTTTGAGACGTTCGGAAACGGTGCGCACTACAAAGTGTAAAAGTCTAAAATACAATAAGAATGACCATTTTATTACACAAAGTAATAGCTAGCACATGTCAGATTGCTCCAGTGAATAAATAATTCGACTTTAGATGGAATACTTTTTATAATTACAGATATAAATGTAGAAATGACATTTTGATTCCAGCAGATAAGAATCTTGAGTATTGAGAACTTAAAAATACATTGAAATAATGATTAACATTACTTGCGATAATTTAAATACAAACAATGAGTTTCTTCATGGAGTTTCTTGCCCGTTCTTCTCCATAGGTACCTACTACGCTTTGGAATGGGCAACTAGCTTCATATTTCTAACTGACCGACTCCTTGACAATTCAAAAGTGCCTGTAAATGGTTTAATTGAAATAAATGCTTTGAGTTTGAGTTTGAGTTTGAGAATATGATGGATTAAGCTATTGAGCTGAAGCTATTATATTGTCTTCTATAACAAAATAACACTTGTTTTCCTCATAATACGAGTGACAGTTTTACCCACGATATATTCCCGTGGGTTTTCGAATTAGCTTAGTCAATCAATTTAGATTTCAATAATTACTATACCGATCGATTAGTTCGTTGATTTTAAAGGGCTTGATCTGTACACAGTAATCGGGGTTATCACTTTGCAGATAAAACTGTACAGCTGTAGATATATCATGTGAAATTAAATAAGGTATTACTATAGTCTGTACATTTTTTTTAATAAAACTTATTAATATTTATAGGATTTCAACCTAATTGTAGCTTTGTTGCTTAATATCTTTTGCTGGCAGTCTTCACCTACCCCATTATTATCTTACGTGAATCACACATAATGTGACTCACCCTGAGATGTTTGAAAAACTGGGTGATAAATGTAAGTGTAATATTAGATTAATTATTCCTAGAATGAAAACGGAACTATATGGGCGAAGTTGTTTTCCTATGTGTATTCAGATTTATAACAAGATTCCTAGCCAAATTAAAGAACTTCCAATGGTCCGCTTCAGAAGGGCTTTACGCAGTTGGCTAATTGAGAATTCCTTCTATACTATAAAATAATTCCTTCAGTTTAAATTAAACCGATATAATTGTACCTATACCAAAATGTGCATGTCATTATGTTAGGATTAAATATGTTAAGCTTCTTGTACTACATTTGTAAGAACCTTTGTAGCCATATTTATCTGTAAATAAATCTTTGACTTTGTCTATTGTCTTTGTAGCTAGTAACAACGCCGACCCGACGTTGCATACTCTAATAACATATAATTATTAACGTCGCGTCGTCCACAAAATATTTAACCAGACAACTTACGTACAACCTTCAAATAGTAGACAGTGCCAGCGCTCAGGCACTTATAGAATATTCACGAATTAAGTTGCACCAGATTAATGTAAAATAAAGCGTGCAGTCTGCGAATATTTATTTATTTATTTATTAAAACTTTATGCACAAGTATAAAAAAAATAATACCGTACAAAGGCGGACTTAATGCCTGAGGCATTTTCTACCAGTCAACCTTAGGGTGATACAGAGAAGACACATGGCAGGTGCAACTTAAGGGATAGATAACACTAAAATAACTTTACAATACTAGAATACATACCTAGATACATACATATAAACAGAATAAACTTTGTCAGGAGAAGTAACGATCGGTAGTGGGGAAATATCGATCAGTAGAGGAGAAAACGAATCCAGCAAAATATCAGCGCTGGGATGTTTCTGTCAACTTCTTACGTATATGTTCACGTGCCTTCAGTTTAAAAGACAACCGACAGGTCACCGCTCAATCCAACAAACCGACAGCCCTAGTACGGAGTAGTACTAAAAAAATAAAATGTTTCGTTTAAATTTCACATTTAGGGGGTTATGTCACGAGAAGCGCAGCCGGCACGACGATTATGTCTAATTTATGTACATAATTTGTTGAACAAATGGCCGCCTGTTTTTGTACCGAGCTCCTTATAATTAATAAATTTGAGACTACGCCGCCGCATCAAAATATCAGCTACAGTGCCTGATTACAGATGATTTGATGTTGGATGTTAAGCAGTTTTCGAGAGAAAATCTTGTTTTTGAGAATTCACTCGGTGTAAGCGCTTAGAGCTTACTGTAGAGTAGACAATATTAACACATTTATCAGCACCAGCTCACAATTGAACGTGACTTTTTGTCTGCATTCAGATACAGCAATGATTATTTTGGAGCTAATCAACCAAACCATTAAGTTCGTACTCTTAGTCGTATGTAGAAGACTATTGCGATTACAGTTTTCTTTACCTCGTCATTTATAGTTGAATAGAATAGTTATCCAACAAGAAACACAACTAAATAATAAATAACACATAACTGAAGCAACAAGAAACCGTTAAGAACATATTCCTTACCCCCCAAGAGACGTACGTAAGGAAGCATTTACAAAAATAAATAATAAATTATTCAGTATATCTACCCACCGGCCCCGGGGAGCCATGCAACCAGGAATTATTGTTTTATTTACACTACATTATCGTTTACATAATAAATATATAATTCATAAGTAGGAAAGAGTCTACTTCGCCTATACTCGTATTGCCTATATCGTACCTATCCATAAATTGTTGTTCGAGGGTATTTGTTCCGTAATCGTGTATCATCATGTCTTTTGTATGGCTCCCATTATTTACAATAAGCTTCCCAATAGCTGGAAAGAGGTAAGCGTAGAAGCATTTAAAAGGACATTAAAATCTTGTGTAACTAGTAAAGCATATTATGATGTGAATGATTTTTTAAGGGAATCATTTTAAATGGACATGCTCTTTTATTTATGAATTAATTTAATGTGAAATGTATGTAATGTAATGATGATTTTGATAATGAAGTTTGTATTGAATTTTTTGGACCTACGCTGACGTTATATTATCTTATTTTTTTATTATTGGTAATTGAATATTTGACAATCTTGTATGTAACTCCTTTATATTTCTATATGGATTTATTAAGTAATGAATCAATTTAATTTAGTTTATTTGTTTATGTCAGCATTGTCAATGTTAATGAATGTTGTTATATATTTATTTTTTAATTATAAACTTGTATTAATATTTGCACACACCTTGGATGCATTTATTTTGCAATTGTATGTGTGTACATACAATTGTAAAATAAATGCATCCAGATAACTTCAGATAACTTTATTTGCTCAAACATGTGTGTAAATGTTTGAGCAAATAAAGTTATCTGAAACAACATGAACAATAACGATTCCATGATAACCAAGGAAACTATCTGTCCTTTGAAATCAAAACGTCTATCTAAGTACCATCATATCTCTTGGGTCTAGAGCCGGCTTAACACTGAAGCATCCTCGTGCTATAGCGCACAAGACGACACCTGACTTTATATTATGTTGGTACCTAAGTAAGAAACACGTCATCTGTCACGTCACTGTCTGTCACTTTTTCACAGCTCATATATATTTAAATGTACGTATTGTACGTGGCTCTAGATGTCTAAATTTGATCGTTTTCTTGTTAATCAAGGCCTAATTGCTGTGCCAAAGTGTAGGCAGCTCCCAATTTCGAACAAATAATTACATATCTTTTTGTTTCAGACGTTGCGGTCCTCTTTGGCAACGTTATGTCGTGTCGTCTTGACGTCCAACGTCAACGCCTCTGAAAGACTGTATAATAGTAATATTTTTAGTTATAATTTCTATTTTGTGTTTATTTGAGTGTTTTTCTTCATTCAAGTGTTGTTTTCTGGTAAGTGGATGCGTACCGCAACCCAATCCAGTTCAGATGGCACGTTAAATCAAAGTTACATTTGTTTACATTGCGATAGATCTTTTCAATCAAAAAGGGGCCTTAATATTCATATTTCAAAAAAACATCGTCTTTGTATTAGCCAGAACGCCCTGCTCTAAATTTAGACCCAGTTTATTTACCGGCAACTGTTTCCGACAGTCCAAATTCTATCCCATTCCATTTGTACCTTAGTTACCTAAAAAATAATGTGCCTGTTATCAAACGAGTCCCGCGCGGTGCCAGGATCTCCGTCGCAAACCACCTTTCAGGCCTGATTAAAAAATGTCTGGAGAGCAACCAAATTATAGACTGGCATAATCTCTTCCTTTTTCCTATACTACTTTGCACGTCAAAAAGATGAGGCTATTTCTTTAACCCAAAAAATCAGAAATAACTGTTTGACTAATACATCTTCACCTTTTGATTCTCCCAAGAGGGGAGCATTATCTAGAATTATATTAATTGAAGGGGATCTCAAAGGCGCCGCACGTCTTATTTTTACTAACGACGTGTTATCGCCTGATACTCCTGATACTCTTTCGGCTTTGCATTCGAAACATCCCCCGGCTCTCGCGATCCCGTACTTTTTTGACTCTCTTACAGCAGGCCAGGCCTGCCTCGAAATTGAAGGCAAAGACGTTATTGACGCAATGATTTCTTTTAAAACCGGTTCAGCGACCAGCCTAGACGGAATCTCACCCCAACATTTAAAAGATTTAACTTCTTTTTCTGTGGGAATGCAGGTGAGCAGCTTATTTGCTATATTACAAAATAAATTTTATGTTTTCAGGCAAAATCAACGCTGATATTGCCTCACATTTATTTGGTGCTAATTTGATCGCCCTAACTAAAAAAGACGGAGGGGTGAGACTCATTGCCGTAGGGTCAACTTTAAGACGTTTGGCATCCAAAATTGCGGATAATCAAATCTAAATTACAGTCTGTTTTCGAACGTATACAATTAGGATTTGGCACGAAAAATGGGTGTGAGGCAGCCGTCCATGCCTTAAGAACCTACCTTTCGTATAATGATTGCGAAATTGTAGTCAAAATTGACGTCAAAAATGCTTTCAATTCAGTAAACAGGGTTGCCATGCTGACAGACGTTAAAAACAAAATTCTGGAACTGTATCAATACCTGCTTACCTACTACGCAGACCTTTCAAAATTAATTTATCGTTCTCATGAACTTTCTTCGGAGGTCGGCTGTCAGCAGGGCGATCCCCTCGGGCCAGCAATTTTAAGCTTGGCTATAAATCCCATTATTAAAAATAATAATTTAACGTTTGGTATTTGGATGACGGAACCCTGGGAGGCAATGTGGACACTGTGTTGCACAAATATTGGTTTAGAATTAAATTTTAGCAAATGTGAAGTCTTTATTCAAAAACTTCTTACGGTTTGGATAATTTAAAATCCAAATTAAATTTTCTGGCACCCAATATAAATAGTAGACAGAAAGTCACTTTGCCTCCTGGATTCTCCCATCTCTGAAGATTTTTTTCCTGATTATATTACTAACACTATTTCTAAATTCCAAAGTCACGCAAATTGTTTACTCGAAATCAGTCCTCATTATGCTCTTGTAATTCTAAAGTTTTGCCTTTTTGTGCTTCGCTGTAGCCCTTTTTGGAAACATCCAAATTTGCTTTCACCAATAGACGATTTAGTCAAAACTAGTTTAGAAATGATTTTAAATATTCAGCTCAATGAACCATCTTGGTTACAAGCATCCCTCCCTATTCGGTTTGGCGGCTTAGCAATCCGCAAAATTTCGAGTGTTGCTTCCCCAGCCTTTTTGTCGTCCACCCATAGCACGTCACGTCTCATAGGTAATGTCCTAAGGGCTTTGCCTACAAACTATGAGACTGCGAGCTTGGAGGATGCCAAGAATGCTTTTCAAATTGCTTGCCCGGGTAAAGAATTTCCAGACAACCCAAAATCTCAAAGGAGCTGGGACGATATTTATTGCGATTTAACATACAAATCGATTCTGAGCCGCAGTTCAGGTCCGGATCGCGCAAGACTTTTGGTGGTCGCAGCCAGAGTGGCCGGTCATTGACTTACAGGCCCATCCTTCTCCATATACCGGTACCTTCCTGGATCCGACCTCGCTTCATCTGGTAAATGGTCTGCGGCTTGGGGTCACGGTATGCACTCCACACACATTGTTGTCAAAAAGTGCAGGCCGCTTTTCAAGACATGCGACACTTAATGACATAATCCGCCGATCTCTTGCCAGTATCAGTGTGCCTGCTCTGCTTGAGCCAACTGACATTGTCAGAGATGATGGCAAAAGACCTGATGGTGTGTCTTTGGTCCCGTAGAGTTTGGGACGGATGCTTGTGTGGGACGCTACCTGTGTAGACACACTGGCACCGTCCCACCTCCAACGGACTACTTCTAAAGCGGGTGCAGCGGCAGAAATGCCGAATATCTGAAAGTTATTAAATATGGAGGCCTTGGCAGAGCGTACAATTTTGTGCCCTTTGGCATCGAGACCCTCGGTCCGTGGGGTCCCAGTGCGCATAAGTTATTTGCGGAAATCGCGAAACGTCCAGTTGATGTAACTGGTGACCGAACAGCTGGCGGCTTTCTCGCGCAACGCATCAGCATTGCAATTCAGCGAGGAAATGCTGCCAGCATCCTCGGTACAAGGGCCCGAGGGCCTTTTTTAGGCTTAACTTAGTTTTAATTTAATTTAGTTAATGTTAATAATCATCTTGTAATTTGGTTATGTAAATATTTTTTTTATTAAGATCATATTGTGTTGTTATATTGTCATAACAAACACCGATTGTTTTAAATTACATGTTATTCAGCACATGTAGCATGACCGCCGTAGAAACGGGAGAAACTAAAGAAAAAATTACAGATTGTAGAATGAATTTTACGGCGCTATGTCTAAAATAAAGAAATTATATGTCACTTAGTCTCGTAGAGTAAAGATAGAAGTAGTTAAATGCCACACGCGCAGGATTAAATAAAAAACAAAAGAAAAAAAGCGGCAGCATAATAATAATATATTATGTTCGTGTGATCACCAATCGACTGCATTTGTTTTCAGGATACCATCATGTAAAGAAAACATAAATCTTAAAAAAAATAATATTGCCAACTTAGAGCGGCTTATCAAACACCAAGTTGTTTCTCTGTCCTAAAGCAGAGAGCATCTGCAAGAAACTCCAGGGCTGCTGCTTTCGGTCCAACAATTACAATTACACTCGTATCCCTGCAAGCTACAAAATACTTGGTAACTGGAGTCCAGCTCTTTGAGAGTTCTGCTACAAACTGCACTTAACGGCATTGCATCGAACACTCAGATTGCATTGAAACTAATACAAGTTGTTTGCAGCCGATGTATGTACTCTGTAGTTTACTGGTTGGTGTGGTACAAGGTTGAAGAGATTAGCGGGTGTACCACGGGTGTATATCTACCTCATTCTACAAAAAAATGAACCTGCTGATAATCGACGAAATTCTATGGATAGACAAGGAATAAGCAAGACGAACTTGTTGGATTCTTACATAAGTGTAACTGCTAATAACTTATTTATTTATTAAACACTTTATTTTACCACATAAAATAAAAACTACAAACATAGTTAGAACTAGTGCGTAATGGGCAGTCAGACAACCTTTGGCTGAACTGAAAGAAAGGAGAAACATTTTGAGCTGTTAGTGTACAAACATAGAATACTTAATACCTGCTACTTAGACATAACAATATTAAATACATCACATACCAATACAATAAAATAACTTACTTACTTGAGATGGCAGCAAATATAGCAGTTTCGTACTTTTATACGGGTGTATAATAGTACGAGACTGTTATAGTTTTCATAAAGCTACTTCGTTTTACTGAAAGTATAGCAGTTTTCATTAAAGTACATTTATTAGTATGATAGCTTTCTGACCAACGCAGTACTCTTTCAGTAAATCAAACGGTTGGCATTTAGATTTTGAGCATAAGAATTTCAGAATACAATTAACTTATTCATCAGTCGCCTTCCACTCATAGCTTGCCTCTCTGTGTAATGTACAAGAGAGCGCCAGTTGTTTGGCAAAACGCGCGCGTGCAGGGCAGAGCCCACAAGCAAACCGCTCAGTAATCCGGCCAGACAGGCTCCGAGGCCACAGTGAATGCGATCACTGTGCTACCCAAAGAAACCTTTATACACGAAGATTTAGGTGGTAGAGCGTAATTACTCTGTAGTTCGAACAATGGTTGTTGCTCACATGATCTTCATTTAAAGCGTGTTTGTTTGCCAGTCGATATGCGATGTAGGTACTGTAGGTGTTTTGAAGTGATGCACTTTATTTCTCTCTCTTTTCATAAAATATTAAGGGCAGGATAATGGGCAGCATCATACTGTAAGCTAATAACAATATACTGATTTGATTATCACAAATCCGTTTGCATCATGTAAATTAATGTTTCAGTTGTACCTACTAATGGCCGAGTTACACAAGCGTTTCAAGTTAGGATAGCACAAAGTAATATCCTGACTTGTTACATGCTAGAGCTGTTTACACGATGCTATTAAGGTGAATCCAGAACTGTAATCCGCGAAATTTAAATTTTCTTACGTTTTTTGCTATTTGCAGGTCAGTGTCAGGTTGTATCTTGGTCTAAATATGATTTGCGACTGTAACAGATACGTATTTACAGAGTTATAATCATCAGAATCATTAATACATCTCTCTTAGTTAGATTTGTTCCCCAATGTCATGATTTCATGAAAAAGTAATTCAGTGGAACAAATCTAACTTATAGAGATGTATTAATGATTTAAAAAAAAGTAGCTAAATGGTTTTCGCGGTTTACAGCTGCGGATCCACCTTATAGATCCAGTGAATAGCATTGCGCTGACTTAGTGGAGTAAAATTATCCGAAAACTAGCCTCGTGTAACCCAGGCGTTACAGGTTTTTATTGAGTGTACTGCTGGACCGCTGTGGACCGCTGTTTTGTTATTGCATAACGTATACAAATTTGCAGTTGCCAAATGGCAAAGGGCTAGCCCCTTTGCCATTGAAAAACAATCTATACAGCAGCACCAAGACCCTACACATTTCTTTATAAAATACCACACAATATGATAACTTCAATTCAAAGTTACACGTGCCACTAATTCATAATGAACGTGCACTAACCGTTGCCGTAAATACTGCTAATGAGGTAATTAAAAGCGAAATAGCGCTGTATGGAATTAAAAATGGCGTATTTATTTGCCAGCGGCGTGTTGGGAAACATGAGAGGATTCTACGGAATTATGTTTTGTTACGATGTAGGTGGATTGTAGTTTATTTATTATTTGATTATGTTACGTGAAATGCATTGCTTTTTTACACAGATGGGTACCAAATTTCTCTGTTTCGTTTATATCGAGGTGAGTTGTTTAAGAATATATCGTTTTGTGGTGCATAGAGAACAGACAATAGGTAACCGCCTAAATACTGTACCTGCTTACTTTCAGTTTCTGTGTAAAATACCCGTTTTAAACACAAATAGATAGGTAGAAAGGTAAACTACGTTAACCCTAGAACCATGCCCATAAAAAAAAAACTTAAGTAGCAGTACCCAGGGGTACTGGAGGACCCCTAATAGAAAGTAAGAAATAAAACGTCATTACTACGAAAATCACTATCAACTTATATAGACTTTTATGGCCTTACATATAAGTAACAAATCTTTATAAAATTTTGTTTAGTTAACAATTTTGGCATAATTTTTTGGGTGGTCTAAACAAATATTTTTTATATTTACCTTCCACATTTAGTTCGTGATTTACGGTCTTTTGACCTTAGACATGATGAACATCTCCCAGATTTAGAATCAGAAAGGGTTGGAATACGTGATGACCGCTTTTTCCCAAGTATATTTCCAATACTTATTTGAAGATGCGTCAGCAACCAGGGGTACTGGAGTTCCCCAAGTGCTGCGTACCACGAACACACGCTCACAGGACTTGGGGCCGACTAACCATTCGACCCTGCCCCCTACCCCGCTCAAATACGTGGTAGCGCGAAAAAATCGGTTGAATAATAAAAAAGTTATTGTAAAAATACTTTTTATTTTTATATTTGTACCCCAGGGTACGGTTCCAGAGTTAAGCATTACAATGGGTGACAAATAGCATTAGTTAAATCCTACCACTATTGGAGCCTTGTTAATTATCTGCATTAAAAATACTGTCACTCTCTATCAATTACTTTAAGATAAATGACAAATTATTTTTCACACAGTGCCCACGTATAGGATATTACCCAACCTTCATAGGCCGTACATATAAAACCTTATAAATCTATACAGTCAACCTACACAACCCTCTCATGGTTACGCAACCATCTTGATCGGCTAACTGGCACGTAATTAGGTCAATTGGAGCGGGGCCTGGCTCTCTGCCAGACCTCTTGATCTGAGCTCAGTTGGCGTGCAGATGTTCGTGTGTTGGATGCTGGGCTTCTGTGTGTTGAAGGGGTTTTTGTATCTACAGGTTTCAATGGAAACTAGCTGTTGACTGTTGTTTCAGTCTTGCTCTAAGGGAACTTCTTCATGTACCCGGACGAACAGTAGGTATATCCTATGTTCTTCTCCAGTTTTAACCGACTTTAAAAATGGAGGAGGTTAAATGCTCGGCTGTATGTATGTTTGTTTTTTCTCATGTGTGTTCACCGATTACTCTGTCAATTGCGGACTGATTTTGAAAATTAGTTTTATTATTTGAATTATGTTGTTATGCTCTCGAGGTGGTCCCATTATCACCAAATCGGAATCTGATGAGGGGATCTCATGAAAATCGAGGGAAATCCAATTGATTACAAAACATCAAAATCTTAAATGGAACAATTCCACGTTTAGCTCGAAATCCAAAAAGCGTGGGTTGATGGGAATCTCGTAAATCGGAAGGATTTCGGAAACCCACGCATTGATAATGGATAAATGTTCGAAAGCCGCGGGATGTAGCACCTGTGAATCTTGTGAAATAAGAGAAATGAAGGAATTTCAGTATGTTACTATATATATTACTGCTAGGTTGATTTTTATATAAACTCAAGAGAAAAACTACAATTTACTCGTAATAGTATCTACAAAATACCGTCAATAAAATAAAGTGTACAATGTGTACACTCTATTTTATTTACAGTGTTTCTACTATGTGTGTCCTTTTGTACTCTATCACAGGTCTATGGTAGGTACGAGAAAAGTATAGTACGAGTAGTAATGATAAAAGCATAATATTAACTTATTTCGTTGTTTGTTTGCTTCCTTTAATTGCTATGTTGGCAAAAACATGGAGTAAATAATTCATAAGACTTTTATTATTGCTTGTATCATCAGTGATTTATTAATACTTACTAGTTGTACCTAAATACATAAACTTACGCCTTTTTCCCATGAGGGTAGGCAGAAGCTACAGACAGAACGCCACCTGCTAGGAACCCTACACACTCCTTTTGCTTCGTTCTTACTAAGAAAGTTTTGATAGACCTATTATTTCCAGCTCGAAATCGGCCACATTTCACTAGCATGATAAAAATACCATACAACATTCAACAAATTTTCTCCTATTTACATGAACCATCCCATTGTAATTGATGAATTAAAATAATTATTATTGAAAAAGGCTACCGTAAGGCAAGTAAGCTTTAAGCAAAAGACGATCAATTGAAGAGCTCAACTTGATTATAAACATGTTAGTACGCGCGGTTTATCCATTGGAACATATTTTTTTCCGTCCATAGGTATGCAGAACATGTCTGTGTTATTTTTCCTTTTGCAATTAACTTGACTTTTTTTCAAAATGCACTTGAGCTCTTCAATTTATCTATTAGATAATAGATATTTAATATTAGTCAGGATATGTTAATTAGTGATCGTTAACCTCTCCCACGGGGTTACCGCCTGCATCATAGTCTGGTCTTAGAGATTAGCATAATCCGGTAATTAGCAAGAACGGTCCGATGGTGTGGGTAGTATGGATTGCTAATATTAATGTGATATTGTATCGTAAAAATAAACAGCGGGGTATAATTACGATGACAGTAGACCGACTTCAGTTCAGTCCTTAAGTTCTGAGTTGAGCTGCACGATTACTGACAAATGCGTGCACTGACTGGACAGGTCCACTCAATCTGTGTGGTTCTATCCTCAAAAGGACCATTTCAGACACAAATCTACATGGTCTTCGCATGATCTGACCAAGTTTATGTCTGGACTTTAAAAGAGAATTGTGAGCTCTGAGTTTGTTTCGGCCTTTCTTCTCAGAGTCGTCAGATAGGAAACGCCGACCTCCTGTAGCTTTATTTAAAAGTATGATAGACGTGTAAAAATGTTTGTATAAACCTACTTACAGAAATTAAAATCATTTATCATTCATATAGTTCTAAAATATATTTTTTTACCTGTGCGTTGGTTTTTTATACAATCAATTAACAGAAACAAAATATTCACTTTTTCCACATTCATGTGGATTTAAAATCTAATGTGATTAGTACGGGATGAGTAATCTTTTAATCACTAATCGAAGTACCTATTGGGCCTACGTCCATTACATGAACTATACCTGACGGTAGTGATAAACTTGAATAAGGGCTCCCACACAAAACTGCGAATTCGCATCGCATCGCAAAAATCTGCGAGCTCGTTGTCATTTTATTGCGAATTCGCAGTTTTGTGTGGGAGCCCTTAGAGTCAAAAACACAAAATACTTACCGTTGCTTTTCATTACCAGATGATAGATGGGGGATGACGGTATCATCTCGGATCAAATCAAAGCTCATGTAATATAAAACTCGAAACAATTAAAAAGGAAACAATTACAACAATCTAAAAACAACAATTATAAGGCTAACGTTAATCGCACGCTTACCGGCGCGTGGCGCCCGCTTACCGCTGATTAACGAGCAGCGCCACCTGCGCCCGTGTGTGCACCGCTTTATACAGATTACCCGTAATCTTCACTTATTGAACGATTTTTTGTTTTTGCATTGATGGATGAAAGGGTTGGAGGAAAAAAGGCTGAAAGTGGTAGATTCAACGTTGTGTGTACCAGGGATCAAGAATGGCTAAGCAAAAACTGTTTAAAAACTTAGGCCCGCTTGTACCATAAATCATTAAATCCGCTAAACAAAATTATTTGAAACATTATTCTCTCTTTCATCTTCGAACGTTTGACAGAAACAATTATGTCTTAAATACGTTTATCGTTAAATGTCTTGATTGATTTGTGGTGCAAGGGAGTCTTCCATGTATTATGAAATTATTAATATTATAATATAATATTATTTTACGCAATAAAATAGAAAGCAAATATCTGCACACAAAATTGGTATTGAGGAAGCAAGTTACCCAAATTTAAAACACGTATCCACACTCCACACGCCCTACTTCCTAAACAAATCCTTTCTAAATTTCATTCCGAGTCTGGAATATTCTGGAATGTTCCAGAACATTCCAGAAGTCAGTGTTCCATTAGAACCTGACGCGGGTTCGTAATAACTGTAATGTGAGGCACATTACACCTCCAAACTTGAGCTCGGATACTACGTTGGATCTTACGTATTATCTAGTATTCTGTTGTAATAACGTCATGCTGGTAACTTTTGAAACTTTAGGTGGGAATAAACGACGGTAGACAAATAATAAACTATCATAAAAATATGAAGAAACGTGCTTAGAAGCCTGATTCTTAAACTGTAAGTTTAAATTACGAGTTAGTATTATTTATCAATAACTCGTAGACGAAAATCATTTACAGACTGCTACGAAAATGCTACGCGCGTGCTACGAAATAGCTACAAAAGTGCTACGTCGCTACGTAAAGTGAGTAATGCGGATAAAGTTGTGTGTCTGTGAAACTAACACGGGGTAATTCATTTAAAAATGATGACATATTTGTGTAATAGGTTAAACCTATTACACAAATAGATACGTTTAGCGGTAGACCTATTATATAAAATTATAAAATTAAACTTAAGGTTAATACGTAGCTTTACTGCAATAATTGCGCCAACCACGAAATCTACGTTCATCTCACAATCGTCTTCTTCAATGTCCCACTCACCACACAGACTCCATTCACTCTTCCTTCTTCAGTCAGTCTATATCTCTGTGGAATGCGTTACCGCAGGAAATCGGGATGGCAACCAACCGGTTATCCTTTAAAGTTCGTGAGCACTTTCGCAAAAGACAGAATGATCACAACAATATTTTCCCATTATTTGTCTTATTTGTGTTAGTATATTAATGTCAATTTATTTCTGCTTATATTTATATATAATTAGGTATATTTATAGTTTTAATAGCTATATGTATATCTTTATATTTAAATAAATATTTATTCATCAATAATTCACGCTCTTACACCTACCACTGTTTGTCTCTGCATCACCCAAAGGTTGACGGGTAGAAAATGGCTGCGGCATTAAGTCTGACTCTGTATATTTGTATGCTTAAAGTATTAAATAATCAAAGAAACAATCTACTTTTTCTTGGGTTACAAAGCAAAACATTTCGGCCAAACCTCACCAAAATTCCTAATAACCAAACATGGAACTCAAAAATCCATGTACCTATTATATGTAAAATAAATCAATTAACACACAGTTGGAGCAACGAGACGCATATGCATCTGAATGGCGGGTCGTTGGAAAAATGCGCGCATTAATATGTAAAGTGTGTGTTCGCTCCTTTGTTTGCGAGCAGCCGAGCGGCCGCGTTTTCCACCAAATCGCTCGCGACTGTAGAGCACCACACCACACACACCACACCACCACAGAGTAACTAAATAAGGAGATATGATAAAGTGCTAGTGTTGGTAAACAATATGAAATTATCATAGAGAAATAATTGTATTAACAAAACAAGATGGCGGCGTTAGTCCTGATTTCGTCCACGCGCCAAAGGAACCTTGTAAAATGATTAGAAGATTTTCAAAATTATTATTATTACTATTAAACTTTCAGCCTACAAATCTGAAAGAGACGACGTGTTCAATTTTCAATTGAGATAGAAATAGAGCCTAATTAATGAAAAGGTTTTGTTTGTTTTAACATTTTGTTAAACTTACTGTTTAACTTACTTACTTATAATGGTAATAAAAAATACTCGATATTTTATCACGTCGTAAAATCCGCGCGGAAGCAGGGGCGCGTGGCTACTTGTCAATAAAATATTCCTGATGACAACTAGAAACCCGCTCCTGCTTTATTCATGTTTTTATTAAAACAATTCATTACAAAACTTTCAAAAAGATTTATTTGGTAACTAATCCCAAACATCATAACGCACTTATTTCTACCATTGGCCGAACCCGATTTACAAACTTAAAATATATCGACACATATCATCGATACCGTCTCCCACATCACTTACTGCTATACGACTAACAAAGGCGATGCGAATCGATGACCGGACTTTTTTTACGTTCGCTCTGAATGTAGGTAGATTTGTAACGAATCACACTCAGTACACGAAGTTCATTTGCATTTTAGATATTATAATTATGTCAAAGTAAAATTTAATTTTATCAATGTTATTTGGGACATTTTTTTTATAAAATAGTTTAACGAGTGTTTTATAGTGCGTTTGTGTCCAATCATCGCGCTGTACAGTGCAATATGTATCCAACGCAAGTAATTATGATACCTCTGATTCATAACAACTAAGTAGTTTTAGGCATTACATAATTTATGTATACGTAAATGTTTTATATAGGCGCCATAGTCTGCACAAAACACACAATCATAATATTTAATGCATTTAGAATAAGATCTGAATGTCAATTATCTGTTTTGTTTATGTTAAAATATAAAGAAATTTCAAATCAATCAAATCAATGTCTTTATTAGGTTATGAGGTTATTAGGTTATTCGTAACCTCATAACAGCATTAATAAAGTAAATAGCGTTAAGATTAATTCAAAAGCTTTCTAAAACTGGAGTAAAAAAAAAGAACTGGAGTATAAAAATTAACTATCCATTATGGTTAAATTGGCTTTCACTTATATAACACTTAATTAATCAATTTTGTTTCCTTTGGCATATCTATCCAATTCTAGACTCTACGAAATTCCACAAAGAGCACAGTGAACGCGTTTGCTAGCGAGTGTACACAAACATACTAACTAAGTTAAATAACTGTTTCAATCTGTGCAGCAGTTTAAAAGTGTAGCTTGACATGTCTCCTCTGTGACCTGCTGGCGTTTGTGACGGTGACATAAAACTTTGAGTTTTGAGCTTGATAATATAATAAATAAATGTCTTTGTCAAACGAATCATTATTGCGATTGAGCACATGAGGTTGTCGACATGTGGAGTGTGGAATCGGCTGTCATTGTGCCGATTGTCTGATGGCCGAAAGACTCAACCAACATCTCTCGAAGTTCAGCAGCAATTTCTCCCTCGAGGCGCTTGGATAAAGGGCCTAATTCAGGCAGTACTCGACTCGTGTTGTGAGGAGGATTCTGTCTCTGGAGCCCTAAGCACTAGCCGCTTAGAACCTACTCTCGACATCGGTACATCCTTTTTTTATATTTGTAAATGCTCTTTATATATTTTTAAGGACGCGTTTGCAAAATTAAAGGTATAGAATCGAAATACTACATTGACACGGGTCGCACACACAAGTGTACTCACGGTTAGCTGCGGGAATAGTAGTCAAGTGAACTAATTTTGATACTTTGAGTTTTTTTTTTCTTGTTTTGTTATATTTCGTAAAAATATTTCGTATTGCTCTTTATAATTTTACTAAATAATTCTTAGATACAAATCCTTCAGTGACTCCTAGGCACTGGAACCCTTCACTAGTAGAGAGATGTGGGCTGTGGACTTTAGGCAAGTTTTATTAGTTCTGATGAGACCTTACCTCCGGACTTGATGATGTGACCTGAAGGTGTACTTCGGTGATTGGTACTGGAACTGATCGGCGAGTAGGACTAGGTGTGCCGAGTTTGGGCTCGTTTTGATAGTAATGATGAGACCTTACCTCCGGACTTGATGGAGTGACCTGAAGGTGTACTTCATTTACTGCTACTGGAACTCGTCGACGAATGGAACTAGGTGTGTCGAGATTGGGCTCGTTTTGATAGTTATTGTTTCGAAACAATGCGACTGTGTGCGTTTCGGTTTATATGTGTGGTATCAGTTTTTACACAGTTTGACCAGAACGTGTTTCAGTAACTCTTTGTAGTCGTAGTGTTGACAAAATATGTATGCAATTGTGACGACTTCAGTTTGGTTTGCATGTGTTGTAACAGCGTATACACAGTTTGACTGAAAAGTGTTTCAATAACTCTTTGTAGTCGATGAGTCAACACGATATATACGGATTTGTGTCGACTTTATTTTATACACATTTTTTTTTTGGGTGGGAAATCATTGAATAATTTCTCCCGGTCTGGGCGGAGCGAAAGGGTGTGTCAGACTCTTACTGACTAAAACCCACCTGTATTCCTTCCATTGCCTGTGTTGCGGGGGCCTCGTTGACCCATAAGTACCTTCCCGTGATCCCGGCAGGCATTGGCCCTAGTGGACCCCTACCTTTGTGCTAACGACATCTCTTTGAGGCGCGCGTGGAATACAACATGCCGTCGACCCGGGCCTGGTCCTTATCGGACGGTGAGCTACCCATTGCTCACCGTCCGCAAGCCCGCGCCTACGGTGGCCGGAAATCCGCCCGGGATTCCCGACGCCCAGGTCGTCTCCTGCGGCGGCTAGGGGCGAGAGGGCGCGAAATTTGCCTTTCCCTCAACCGTGCCGCCTCCTCCTACGCGAGCATTACTGTTTCGCAGAAGGAGGTGACGGCTGCCCATGCCCTCTCGCTCCGTACCATGGCCTAAACCAGGGCCGGACGCAAGAGATCTCTGCCGCCGATCGCCTCCACGAGGACACGGTTGTGCTCTGCCCAAGCCGGGCAGACCTCCACCGTATGCTCCACCGTGTCCTCCGGGCAATTCACACAGTGTGACACCCGGGCGTTTCCCGCCTTATCCGACACAGGAACCTCCCGAAGCTGCCGTGTCCGGTGAGGACCTGCATCAGGCGGAAGGTGAGGACGCCATGGCGCCTCTCTAGCCACTCCTCAAAGAGGGGACTTATCGCCGCAATTGTGGCGTGCCCAGCACTGGGTTGCGACAACCGTACCCTCCATGTCGCCATGAGATCCCGCCGGAGCTCCGTCCGCTGTGCCACGATTTCTCGCGGCAGCGGAGTAACGCCCCGGCGTTTTGCCTCCTCGCGCCACTCCCATACGTGCGCGAGTACTTTTGCTTCCAGATCCTATGGCGGCAATCCGGCAAGGAGGCTTGCTGCCTCACAGGAGACCGTGCGGTATCCCCGGACCGTGACCCTTTGGGCCGCGCTCAATCGGCGGGCTGGCCGCAGCGCCAGTGAGCGCGCCCATACAGGGGCTCCGTAGAGGGCCATGGACCGCACGACCCCCACATAGAGCCTCCGGAAGGAGGCGTTTGGACTCCCTAGATTGGGCAGGAGCCGCTTCAATGCAGCGCCTGCCCGCTCCAGTTTGGGAGCCAAACGTCGGAAATGCTCCAAGAAGTTCCACCGGCTGTCGAGGAGGAGTCCCAGGTACTTCATCGTCGACTAGACGCCGATGGAAACCCCTCCTATCGTTATTTGGGACCCCAACGGTGGCGCGTTCCGAGGACCATGAAAACACAAGGCCACCTCGAGTCCCTATTGCCGGATCCTTTCGACGATTGTCGCAACCCCGCGTGCCGCTACTTCGGCCGCCGCCTCGTGCGTCCTCCCCTGCGCCAGGACCAACGTGTCGTCAGCGTAGCACACTACGCTGACGCCGCTAGGGAGGTCGGCGCGCAGCACCCAGTCGTATCCGATGTCCTACAGATGCGGCCCCAGGAACAATCCCTGTGGGACACCACACGACATCTCTTGCCGGTTCCACACTCCCTGGTGACCGGGATAGATGACGGCCCTGTCCGTCAGATAGGCATCGACCACACGACAGAGGTAGGTCGGCATCCGGTGGTACCGGAGTGCCTCCTTGATGCAAATCCAGGGCAGGGTATTAAAGGCATTGGCGATGTCTAGAGACACCGCCAAGACGACCCCATCCTGGGCAACAGCATTCTCCGTCGTCAGGGCTCGCACGCGCATGATGGCGTCCACCGTAGAGCGCCCTCTGCGGAAACCAAACTGGCTCTCCGCCAAATCCGGCCCCACCCACACCAGCTGGCCGACGAGGCGGTCTGCAATAACTCTTTCAAAGAGCTTGCCCACCTCGTCGAGCAGCACGATGGGCCGGTAAGTGGACGGAGAGTCCACAGGGCGCCCTGCCTTCTTTATGACGACCAGTTTCCCCGTCTTCCAACGAAGCGGGAACTGGCCCCTCTCCAAGCATGCGCTTAGGAGCCCCCTAAGTCGAGGCTGGAGAGCCTCCAAGGCCCAGGCCCAGGCCTTCCCAGGTAAGCCGTCGGGTCCTGGGGCGGTATTTTTGGCATTAAGCCTGCGTACCGCCGCTCTCATTTCTACCTCGGTCACCTCCGGGGTATCGTCGTCGTCGTCGTCGTCGGCGGCGTGGTCCGCATCGGGCACCGCAATAGGCGGAGCCATGGGCGGGGAGGTGTGTTCCCTCGCGAAGGGAATAGAGCGCTCACCACGTCCTCCACAAGCTGGGGCCGAAGACTCTGCGTCAGCGGGGGAGCCCATGGGCGGAGTTTATCCCGCACTACTTTGTACGGGCGTCCCCGCGGGTCCCTGTTCAGAGTCCCCAGCGACTCCTCGCAGGCCAATCCCCTGGCCCGCAGGATCTCCGCTTGGAGGGCGGTCTTCGCCATTCTGTACCCCTCGTACAGCTCCGCCTGAATGGCTTCCGTATCCGGAGGTTTGATACGGAGCCTGCGGTGCCTGGCGTACCGGCCGGCGTCGCGCAGCCACGCACGCAGTGCGCAGAGCCGTCAGCTCCTGCGACCACCAGTGCACCTGGCGCGAGGCACGTCCAGGCTGGACCCGGGGCATTGCCACGTCACAAATGTCGGACATGGCCTCCCGGAACCACTTCACCTCGTCGTTGATGTCAGCAGGCCTGTCCGTTGGTGACACCCAGGCCTGCACGATCGAGGCTTCCAGGGTGAGCTCCCGGTCCGGCTGCTTTAGCGCCCACCGTGGACCACTCGGGGCCCGTCAGACCAGTGCGTTCGAGGTCTGGGCGGAGACGTCAAACCGGATATACCGGTGATCGGAATAGGTCTCTACCCCCTCCATGACGCGCCAGTCAACTACACGCGGCGACAGAATGGGGCTGGCGAACAAGATGTCCACCACTGATTCACCCCGCATCCGCACACACGTGGGGACACAACCCCGGTTTAGGACGACCAGGCCTGTCTCCAGAGCCCAGTCCTCCACCAACCTGCCCCGTGTGTCCGTTAACCGGGAACCCCAAGCCAAATTCTTGGCATTGAAGTCCCCGAGGACGAACACGGGGAGGGAACCAAACCCGACGATGACGTCTCTCAACTCCGCAAGGAGTTGTGGAACTCGGCAAGAGTTCGGTTTGGAGAGAAGTAGACCCCTATTACGACAATCTCCCCGAACCGTGCTGCTACGCAGCCCCGTCCTCTCTTGACCGCCTCGAGAGACGGGGTACCGGTGGCGGCCGACGAAATTAGGGTCACTGAGCCGCTCAGGTCCTCCACCCAGTCCTCCCTGGGCGGGACAAAGTACGGCTCAGCGACCACGGCGATGTTAATCGACCACTGCGCCAAGCTCTGGAGCAAGAGATCCTGAGCGGTGGCGCAGTGGTTGAGGTTCACCTGGAGGAGGCGTAATGGGGCCATTATTGGCACTCCATGTTGGCATTGGCCTCCTCCCAAACCAAGGGTCCTGCCGCGGCGGCTATGGCGGCGACGACTGCGGTGGTGGAAGCGGCAACGGCGGTGGCGGCAGTGGCGGCGGCTGCGGCGGTGACGGTGGTGGCGGCGGTGGCGGAGGGCTTGCCCCTGGCCTTGGCTTTGGCGGGTGGGGTGCAGGCCTTGCCCTCCATCCGGTGTTAGGCCGCCTTGCCGGCCGCCGCACATACGGCACAGTGTGGCGTGGCGGTGAAGGAGCCGGCCTTGTGCCCGGGCTGACCACAGCGGTAGCAGAGACCGCTGCGGTCCACCTTTGAGGTGCAATTAGCTTGCACGTGGTTGCCCACCTGGCAACGGAAACACCTCAGAGGTCTGGGCGCTAGCAGATTACCAGCCCACCAATAACCTTTGGCCCTCTCTGGCAATTTTTTTGGCTACCGACACGGGGCAGCTCACCGTAACGGTTTGCAGGCCCGCGGAGTCAGGCTGGATGGTGCCCACCCTCACCTGCTCGGCAGAGCACCCCCCAGTCTTAACCACTGTGGGAACCACCTTGTCCTCCGTCACGGAGTCGTCCAGGCCCATGATGCGCATGCTAGCGCACTTGGTGGGCCTGGACACTCTGACCTCGTCTGCATTTAGGGACGCTCTAAGCCTTTCGGCCAGAGCGTCAGCGGCCGGGCCACTAGCCGCACCGGGGACCTCCACCATTCGGGCCCCAGTCGCTGTTATCTTTATTTTTAGGCCTTTTGCTGCGCCGAGCTCCTCGAGGCGCACCACCTCACCCACCTTCGCCATAACTGTCCTATAGGACGTGCCCTTCTTTTCCGCATCCGGCTGTAGTGTAATCACTTCAGCTGCGGAATTCGGGGCGCGGAGCCTAGCCGCGGCGGTTCGCTTCTTGCGCCGCTGCCGCCTCTCTTTCTTTTTGGCCGCCATTTTTGCCTTAGCCGCCTTCCTCTTTTCCCCGGTTACTTGCCATTCGGCATCGGCCGGAAGAGATTTAGGAGGCGGGGGCGGCTGTCTCGCCACCAGGGCCGGAGCCCTCGCCGCCAGGGCTGGGGCCCTTGCCACCGGGGCCGGAGTCCTCGCCTGTGGGGCTGGAGCCTTCGCGGCCCGCGCATTCGCCCCGCCCTTTGGCTGCCCCGACGACCCCGGTTTGGCCGTGACAGCTGTGGCGGCAGAATACGATGGGTCTTTGCCTGGCTTGCCGCCAACGGGGGGCGCAGGACTATGGCCTCTAGAATTTACGTAGATCATCTTTTTCTTCTTAAAACATAATTAATAAAAAAAATCTTCTAGTTATTTTTTTTATTTGAGGATATTTATAGTCTAGTAAAAGTAAACATGTAGGTAAATAAATTTACGTATTGTTTGGTTAAAAACATATTATATCAATAAAAAACAATGTTAGATGTCCATAGTAATTTTTGCTCATTATTAATTTGTTACGGACAGTGAAAATTCTTATGTTTTTTTGTGTAGTTTAATGTCAAAAGCTTTTCGGTGATTTCCACTTTTATACTGAACTTCGAAAAAGAAGTTTTAAAAATCTCATTCATAACTTCAACCATCCATCTGCAAATAGTAACAGCCCGAGTTTTTTTCGCCTCTAATGTTGACAACTGATTTTCATCATCCTGTAATGATGATGGCATATTCACAGAGTAGTTACACTTTTGCAACAATGGGACTGCACCTCTGAAACCTGTATCTAGAATAAACACATGTCCCTCTTGAAAATATTGACGCAATGTACTCTCTGGGTTTCCAAAGTTAAATGCCGTTTCATCAGGAACACATTTAAACCACATTGTCACAAAATGTGTGTAATGGATATAACACAGCACGTTTATAACGCAAACGCAGAGGAATTCGAGAAGGAAACAAACGTACACATAGAAAAACACCGACAACAACACATGATGTTTAACATCTTGTCATCGTTAACTCACTGTCAGTTTAAGCGGCGCGCGCGATCTTAACAGAACTGCAGAAGACGTAACCTAACAGGGTTTTTTTTTGGATTGGAAATCATCAAATAATTTCTCCCGCTCTGGGCGGAGCTGGTGTGTCAGACTCTTACTGACTAAAACCCACCCGTATTCCTTCCGTTGCCTGTGTTGACAGGGGCCTCGGTAACCCTTTAGTACCTTCCCGCAACCCCGGCAGGCATCGGCCCTAGATCTAGGGGGGTTAACCCTTTAACAGTCATAACAATTTAGCAATCTGATGATCATAAAACATGATTTTAAAACTAGAACTTGAAACAATAGCTGTTTTTTTTGTACTTACCTCGAGGGTTATGGCCTATGGGCAATGGATATGGTTTTCCAACAGTGTGAGTGGCTACTGATTCCTCCAAGTTTAGGTCCAGTCTGTGTCATTGTTGCAGGAGCAATGGTAGTCTACAGTTATCTGGGGGTGGTTGCTGTGTCTTACTGAGGCTGCATTATCTAGGGGGGAAAATGAATACCTATAATTTTATTTTATTTAATGTAAGGCTGTGTTTTTGTGTCAATTTGTTTAATAATGCAACACAATTACCTATAATAATGCTTACCATTAAGATCAGGAGGCTTGGCATTGTACAAAGGAGCAAACTTATCGCTTTGACCGAAAAGCATGATTCATGTTTGCCAACGCCATGGTTCACGCCGTTGGCAAATGGCCGCCATCGCAATTCCCACAGTGCATCTATGAAATTATAGTGTATTGATGAAAACTTTATTAATTCACCATGGAATATTGCTATTGTATCGAAATAATAATATATTGTTACTATAAATATAAAATAGCATAAATACGCACCACACTTAGCACAACGCCATGAGTAATTTAATTACTTAGTACTTATTTTAATTATTTTTCATTGTATTATAGTTTGTGTATTCTTTTTATTTTTTAAAGTTACGCATTGATACAGATATATATATTTTTTTTGTATTTATATACATACTTTATTCAACTTGAATTACAAATATTTCTGTGGAAAATTTTCACTTACCTGATTTATTACTTCACACAGGGGACGTCATTACGTCATTCGACAAGTAGGTAATTGCTGAAAATCAGCGCTGTTGACGATAGGCTTGTCCGAAGTCACAGCATTTCGCTGAGCAACGACCTTTTCTTGCACAGATGCGACGCATTGTTTAATTGTTCTAGTTTTAATTGTTTATTTGTTATAAAAGTAGTTATTTCCCCACTGCAATGGGCATTCTGTTTTTGTTTTGATTGTTGTATGTTATGTTGTCATTGGTTGTCATCTGCCAGTGGCGCAACAGAGTAAATATTACGTAATCGACAGGATTGTCAAAATTATATGGGTTGATTACGAGGCTTTTAGCTACATTGTATATTAGGTGTCTATTTTACGTAAATTTTTATAATGTGCGTTTTGTTTGTGCAGAATAAACAATTTTTCTTTCTTTCTTTCTTCTTTCAATCGGACAACAATGTGAACGTAAAGTAGTATAGATAAAGAAAGAAAAAGAAATTTCACTTTTTAAATCTTTTTAAATATTTTGTCAATCATTGATAACTTTTCAAATAGCCTTTGTAAAACAATAGAATACTACTTCGAACGCAAAATTTGATGTTTATGCAGTTAAATTTATGGTGATACGAATATTCCCTTTGCTTTTTATAGGGTTAATCGCTTTTTAAGCCTCGGTGACCCATTAGCTTACTTTTACACTTAGTACCTTCCCGCGACCCCGGCAGGAACCTAACAGGGTTGCCATTATAAGGCGATTAAGTTATCGAACACAGATCAGGAAAATCGATTTCTTGAATTACGTTTTTATATTCTTTAAAAAATACTGAATGTATTTATAATAAACACGATGAACGTATTACTCTTAGGTAAAAAATAATAATAATAAAAGACAATTGTGAGGTGGTAAATAAAAAGTAAAGAGTAAATCGCTTTAATTATTTAGAATAATCGATTACAGTGGCAGAACAGGTAACTAACTACCTGACACTTTTTTATTTAAAAAGAAAAACGTGTAATTCAAGAACATGAATAATAAAATGATTACTTATTAAAATAATTTTCTTTTCGAAAAGTTCTCGAAAAGAACTAAATATTTTTTTAATAAGTTTGAATTTTATATTTAAATGATTGTAAGTAAAATCTTTGTGTCCGTGTGAATTTAGTTTTAAAAGTTGTGTTGGTCGAAACCTGACATTGTTCTTTCAGGTAATATATCAAATGCGGATGGGCGGATTTCCGGCCACCGCAGGTGCGGGCTTGCGGACGGTGAGCAATGGGTAGCTCACCGTCCGGTAAGGACCAGGCCCGGGTCGACGGCGCGTTGTATTCCACGCGCGCCTCAAAGAGATGTCGTCAGCACACAGTAGGGCTCCACTAGGGCCGATGCCTGCCGGGGTCGCGGGAAGGTACTAAAGGGTTACCAAGCCCTGGCAATACAGGCAAAGGAAGGAATACGGGTGGGTTTTAGTCAGTAAGAGACTGACACACTCTTCCGCTCCACCCAGAGCGGAAGAAGTTATTTGATGATTTCCCACCCAAATAAAAAAAGCCCTCGTTTTTAATATTTTCTTTTACCGAAATCAGTGCTCTGGTGTTATTTATTTTATTAAACGCACTGTAAATTCTTATAAATGCCAGCGAGTAAGCTTTTCTCATCTAGATAGATGACACTTCCTTTACCAAACAATTCTTTTTTCCAATAGCTTTTAGAGTCCTCTTTCAGTCCTACCAGAAGCCGCGGCTTTATTATTACTGAAATTGTATTTTATACCACGCAATTGTTATTTGACCTAAATAGGAGATAACTTGCCTCGTTGGTCTAGTAGTCGCAAGCGCTACTGAGCATGAGGTCCTGGGTTCGATTATCATATTAGACAAAGTGTTATTGAGTTTTTTTATCTGGAAATCCCCAGTAGCAGACCGGAGTTTGAATTTGTGCCCAGTCGATGGCAATAGGCTTGCTCCCAAGCACGTGTGATTTAGGGGTATAGCCCTCTGTTTAACTATCCTGGGGAAACGGGCGGGATGTTGGGTTATGTCATTTTCCCGCGTAACTCGTGATCCCGTGGAAATATCGGGATAAAAAGTATTTTATGTCCTAATCCAGGTCATGATCTACCCATTTGCAAAATTTCATCCAAATCCATGCAGCCGTTTTAACGTGAAAGTGTAACAAAAAAACTCACTTTCGCATTTATAATATTATATGGGAAGTTAGAAAAGAAAGGATTCAGAAAAGAGTTTGAGAAGTATTTCGTGACAATTAAGAACGTAGTTACGAATTGTTTTGATTAACATACCTTTGATATTCCGAGTCAGTGACTCCAAAAGTAATTTGATATACATGTCCCTTTACGGCTATAATTCCCTAGTAGGTACTAGAGTATATGTGGACTTTTTGTATATATAAAACTCAATTACATTTGGTTTGTCAGACACAGGATTATAATAACTAAAGCATTACAAAGGATTAACAGTTGTGTGCTCATTTTCACATTAATATTAGTAAGGACTAGTAAGGGTAGTAATGATTGTCAAAAATAATTGTTAATCATTATTTGTCAAGACAAAAAAAATAAGTTAATAGGTACAATAATACAACAATCAATTGTTGTATTATTGTACCTATTAACTTATTTTTTATGACCCTTCTTATCAATGACCTATTTTATGTTGTTTGGCATTCAAATATTTGTTTATTTTGAAATCTTATTATAAGTTTTTAAATAAATAAAAACAGTTTTTAATCCAGTCAATTTCACAGCATTCAATTTCCTTTAAAATAATAAGATTTATTACATTTATTTATAAAATTAAATAAATAAAATCTATAAAAAAAAATCATCAATATGTTATGAGTTCGATACTTTTCATACCGACGTTATACATCACTTTTTTAGGCGTTTTGACGACGTAGTATCTTGTATTATTATTTGGGCCGAGTTGGCTCGGGCCGAGCTGTCCCTGACCCAATTACTTAGCCACGAGATTAATTAACAATATGCTTATTTATTACACAGTTATTTTGATAACTGTAATTGTTTTCTCACATTCATTATAATATCACAGGAGTTTGTTCTTAATACACATAACATTATGTAAATTGTTTGAATTAGGTAGTATTAATTGTTTGCGGACGTTAGAACCACACATATTATCCGATTTACCCGCTTACTTGCTGGTATTGACTTATTGCTAGCAATTATATGTATGTATGATTACCTGCAAGCTCTTACATAAACATAACTTCGCTAAAATGATTGATAAATGATTTTATAACTGTTCAAACACTTTTACTTCATTTTATACACACATTAGTAAGTAGGTACTGACATCCTTATCCTTAGTTACTATAAAACAAAGTCCCCACGTCACGTCTGTCTGTCTGTCTAAACGCGATAAACTCAAAAACTACTCAACGGATTTTCAAACTGTTTTCATTTATGGATGGAGTGATTCATGAGGAAGGTGTATAACTCATTGTATTGTTTTGCATTTGTATAAATTGGCTGAAATGTGACGATTATTGTTGAAGATGTCGGAAATAATCGCTTTACTGGCGTGAGCCGCGTAAACCGTGCGAGGTAAATAAAAACTATGTTCTACAGGAATGTACATCTTAGATCAACAAAAAGTCCGCGATAGCATATGTCTATGTTCTAAGGATGACCCACAATAACCATAGTTTGCTTTCAGAATTTGATAAAAATTTAATTGTTATATTCGATGCTATTTTAACCGGTATTATATTAATCCTTATCCAATAAAATATGTTATTTTAATCTAGCATTTAATTAAAATTAAAATATGCCTCTACATTATACCATTTAAATGAATGCTTTAAAAGATATCACAGATTCAAAATTACGGTAGTACGTTCCCATGGGATATTTTCTGACATCCACGCAAGCAAAGCCGCGGGCTAAAGCTAGTATACATATAAATTATTAAAAGTCATTCATAATTATACCGACAACGCTACAAGGGTCTTTTGGCACGTGGCCGAAATCGTAACTAACCGTCATCTTGTTTTCTCAGAACAATTCCTGTGGCAATTTCTCAAAATGTTTACCAACAACGCCCCCCTGTCTTTCAGTTACCAAAAGAGCTTTGTAGCAGTCTGCTGACCTCATCATCGCTGACAACACCTACTGCTGAGTAGTAGGTCTCCTTTGTGTGCCCTGGTCTGTGCGAGTCTCATCCAGGTCTGGCACCCCCGCCAACTCATTAGTTAGTCTGTAAGCTCTCTTACTATCTCTCGGCAACCTTTAATTTAGGGCTTTACTCCGTCTGCCATCACCACGTCAAGCCACGTCTATTTAAGTAATTACCCGCATTCGTTATTGTAAGTTAAGAACAATCTGTTTCGTTAATATAACCGTTTTATTACCCAATTGCTAATACTCATGCAATTAATTAATAGTATTATTTTGTTTGGGAGCAGTGGTGGCCCAGTGGTAATGGCCGCGAGTTACGAGTTGTAGATCGTAGGTTCAAACCCAGACAGGCGCTTTACTTTGTGTAAATTATTTCATCACCACTGCTCTCAAAACGGTGAAGGAAAACATCGTGAGGGAACCGGCATGTCCTGGAACCAAAAATGCGAAGACATGTGACATCTACCAACTCGCACTGGGCCCGCGTGGTGGATTATGGCCCACTCTCTCTCACAGAGAGGAGGCCTGTGTCCCAGCAGTGGGTTACATTATAGGCTGATTATATATATGTGTGTATTATTTTATTTACAGCGCAGGCATTTAGGTAGGATTAATAACTTACGTGATTTCAAAACTGACTGGATTTATCACTTACCCTCCTCAGTTTTTAATACAGTTAATTGATTAGTAAATATCTCCGGTTAGTTGTTTGTGTTAACAAACCGCAACAAATATAAACAACGCAAGAAACGTTTTAATTAATTAAATGTTTCATAATTACGGGAAAGGGTTTATTTTTTATGTGAATATTATCAGTATGTTCTTGCTTGGCATATGCATACCTAGAATAAAACAAAACTCGTGGTTACGCTCGTAACATTTAAATTATACTAGCTGCGCCTCGCGGTTTCACCCGCATAAGTCTCGATCTCGTGAGAATTAATGATAATCACGCGACTTGTAGGTATGTTTAAAATATATTAATATAACAGTAAATAATTATTAATAAATAATTTAATAATAATAATTAATTATTAATATAACAATAATAATAATGAAATGAAATAATTATTCAAAGAAAAACAATTTATACCAAAAAATAAACGGCATTATAATACATATGTACAGGTATATAAAATTAGTTTAAAATATTTAAGTACTTTTTCAGATAAAATAATAAATAAATAGTAGATAGGCGAATTGTTAGTATCATATTTAGCGATCTCCTGACGTTGAGTATATGAAAGTTAAATCTCCTAAAACGCGGCTTCCTCTCTCCTACCCTCTTGCTGTGCCCTACAGGGTCCATAATGATCTCAATTATATAGTTACCACCTAAGTACACATTATGGTAAAGCAATAAAGATATTGAGTATTGAGTATTGAGTATTGAATATCGGGAAAAACGTATCCTACATAACCTAGGTCATAGTCTATCCATGTACCAAATTTCAAATCCGTTCAGCCGTTTTAGCGTGAACGCGTAACAAACAAACAAATAAACTCACTTTCGCATTTATTAGTTAGGATTCAGAAAAGAGTTTGAGAACTACTTTGTGACCACGAACGTAGTTACGAATTGTTTTGATTAACGTACCTTTGATATTCCGAGTCAGTGAATCCAAAATAATTTGATATACTCGTACATGTCCCTTTACGTCTATAATCCCTTAGTACTAGAGTACGTATGTGGAGTTTTTGTACATATAAAACTCAATTACATTTGGTTTGTCGGACACAGGATTATAATAACTCAGGCATTAAAAAGGATTAACAGTTGTGCGCGTTTTGGTACTGGCAAAATAGTTTTACAAAAAAAAATCGTGATGATCGTGATGCTTTGAAATTGCATGAATTTATTTATTTACAACTAAATTTTGATAGTGATAAGTTTTAACGAGAAAAAAATTATTACATTACGTATTGACTAAACCTGTAGAGTAGGTTTCGTAATACAGAAATAAGTTATTATTTACACCTATAAAAGTAAGTACTCTAATAATAGAGCCACGATGTTCTCGAAGTACCTTACTAACTTTGTTAAAAGTTTCTTCAATTGATTATAACAAAACGTGGTTAGGTAAAAGGGGGCTGCTAAACTGACAGGCAGACTCACTTATTTGAAATTGCCAAACATTCCCATATTTATGGGAACACTACACTAACAAATATGCGACAATATAATTCCCAAACGAACAAAAAAATAAAACCCAGTTCATATCATCCAAACACAACACAGTTTTTAATAACTCGAAATCTGAGCTCATCGGTGAAAGTTCCATCAGTGTAGTCCGAGCTTAAATTGAATGATGGCGTGTTTCTTTGACGAGCAGTGTTTGTACTGAGTCTAAAGCTTTGCGCTAAATTATCTGATGTCATGGCGTTGATAGGCTCGGCGGACACAAAGCGATGGGAAATTGTAAGATTGTATAAACTATTGTCGTCAGTATAATAACACTGTGATCCCTCACAGTGTTATTATTTTGTAGGTGTAAGAACAGTTTCGGTGTGAAAATAGATAAGGTTTCCGGTTTTGGCTCTAGTCGTAGTTTTAGAGTGCATTTAATCTTTGTTAATCAAACGGGTTCAAGAAAACATAACAAAATCAGCGTATACCTAATGATCCCACCGCACAGTGTGTTATTTTGCCTTAGTTGCGGATTTTACACTAAATGTTTTAAGGTATTATGGTTCTTATAAAAATGGTTCTTATAGTGAATTCCTTCACTATAAGAACCATTTTTTTCTTGAAAACTATATAAATCTGGCTCACACAGGTGATTTTTTTTTCTTCTTCTTGATTTTGTTGATTTTGATTTTGTAATTTTTTCCAGCGATTCTCTTCACGGTCGTGTCTTTTTATATGCTTTAATGTTGATCACTATAGTAAATATCGCCACAAAAAAAAGGCAACAAGCCCAGGATTTCAGAAATATAGAATTTTAAAATTGCGAGTTAGGATTGTCAATCAAATCTGTGTGCAACATACAATATAATATATGCAAACATTACTTATTAGGATTCATTATTTTTGAAGCAGGTGGTATTAGCAATTGCCGGTTCAAATTTTGACGTGCATAGTTTACATAGTTTAAGATTATGGAAAATATTATATATGGATTAAATATGGAAAAATGGTGTAGAAAATGAAAGTCGAAATTAAAAAAAAATACGGTTGATTTTCGATCACTACTTTAAAGTAGTGATCATGAAGCATGTGGATGAATACAATTGCTTTTAGATGACAGTCAATATTTCTGATTCTATTGTACACCGAACTGAACTAACTAAACTATCACTAACATTGCTTACTATTGGCTATGAGAGTCTTATTATTATTATTATCTAGTTCTTCTGCAAATCATTTTCTCTAAATTTAAAAACTATTTTGACACAACTAAAACAGAGTTTGACAATCGCGACTCCGCGTGGTACTTGTTTGTCCTACCCCTAGAATGTTTTTAGAGCCGGAGGCGCGCATGGAGCCTCAACGTGTTTTATATGGAATTTTTCAGTTTTTGTATGGAAAATATGAAAAATTATTTTAGGCACAAGATGTTTTCCTTTACCGTTTTGAGAGCAGTGGTGATAAAATTATTCACACAAAGTAAAGCTCCTGGCAGGGTTCGAACCTACGACCTACGACTCGTTGTGAGGACGTTACCACTGGGTTACCACTGCAAGAAAACATAGAACGTGTGAATTAGCTCCAAGAAGTATTTGGTGAAACTGAAAAAAACTGATTATACAGTTTGATATGACAAAAAAAAGAATACTCGCTACCCATAAGACGGTATAGAATATTGTTATTCTGTTTCACGAGTACCTACGTAAATAAAGCATCCACCCAATTTTCAACAGAACCCATAAATAATTCAATAATTTTCTTACCTTTCCGTCCACTAATTGTTTAATTGTTTACATGCAGCAATTCCAGCGACTTGTAGCACCGCACCATTTCGTTCGGGGAATGGAACCGCTTTACGCAGCGCTTAGAGAGAGTATTTCCCAATTGCAGTTTCCAAACACGGTGTCCCAGAATGCGGACGACTGATATTAATCAGGGGAAACAGTAGATGGTACTTCGGCCGTCTGATTAACATACCCCGGCAAGATATAAGAGATTTTGTATTTCTTGATTCTGAAGTACTTTTTATTTTCTGCTGCTGTCTTTCACAGCCTATATTAGCATGTAGAAGCGGTTCATTATTAATCTTCAGTTCCATTCTTGGCCTGCTTATGCTAGGTGTTTTGTACATAAAATAGGCTTATGATGACTATCAATGACTTAATAAAAAATAAACAAAATGTCTATAACTTCAATATTAATGATTTTTCATTTTCTAGTTACTTTCAGTTCTAACGCTCACCGCTTATAGTGTCCATAGAGTTTCTTGCTCGTTCTTAACCACAGGAACCTACGCTTTGGAATGGGCAGCTAGGTTAATTTTCGTAACTGACTGACTCCTTGATAATTCAAAAGTGCCTGTAAATGGTTTCATTGAATTGAATGCTTTGAGTTTGAGTCTTGAGTTTATAACTTGTACCCCATCTATTCTCCCTAGCATATAGCGATGTTCGCGTGAACTCAGTCTGACGCGCGCAGTGCCTAGCTAGTTCCAACCACTTCACTGTGGTCTAGCCTCTCTAAATTGATTGTCAAATTCCTCTTACGTCGTGAACTATAACAGTGAATGGAGACTAGCTAGTCATTCTGCGTGCCAGAAGGAATTACCCGGGTAGTGAGCAGCAATGGTTACTTTGATTTTGTTTCTCTGAAAGAAATTTCAATTCAAACCTTCTCTAACCACGTACCATTCCTAACGATAAAAGATTGACAGCCAGATAGGTAAGTAGAAAACAATATAATATGGTGTAATGTTTTGTACTTACTGGTCGTCATAATAATGAATCTTAGACCCTGCTACTGACATGATTGAGCTTTGTCCATGCTATATGTTATGTTAGAGGGTTTGGTTTCCGCACTTAGTCCTTCAGGTGGACCATTGTGCGTGGGCCATGGCGGCCGTTTTTGGTGGTTATTCCAACCAGCCCACCTCCCTCCAGAAGTTGATAACATCTCCTGGTCTGTTTAGGATTTCTGTGTAGGATCTGGGTGCCCCGAGGGTTTCTGTTCTAATGTGGGTGACGCCTGTGCATTCGAAGAGCACATGCGCAACGGTTTCCTCTGCCTCCATGCAAGCCCTGCACAGAGGGCTGTCCGTTATGCCTATTGTGTGGAAGTGTTTGTTTAGCGAGCAGTGGCCCGTGATGGTCCCCGTCAACAGGCGCAGGCCGGTCCGGTCCAGGCGTAACAAACGCCTGGTTAACTTACTATCCAAGGATGGCATAGCCTCCTTGGACTGTCTGCACCCCTGTGCCGAGGACCACCAGCTCTCCGCTTGTGTGTGGGTGAGCTCCTGTAGCCACCTGCGTAGTTGGTTGAAGGGGATGGGCATGATCGGCTCCGGTCCGCAGACTGACGTGCCAGATGCTCTTCTGGCTAGTTCGTCAGCTGCGTCGTTGCCCAGCGATCCGCTGTGTCCTTTTATCCATTGCAGTGTCACTGTGTTGCGGTTGAATACCGTTATACGTTCTAGCGCATTGTGACATTCTTGTGTTAATCTCGAAGTACTGTGTTTCTTTCCTAGGGATTGGAGAACTGAGGCGCTGTCGGAGAGTATACGTACATGAGTGTCCGTGACTCTCCTGGCTTCTATGGCATACGCCGCTTGTATAATGCCCACACACTCCGCCTGGTAGACGGTGTTGAACATTCCCAGCGGGCAGGATATGTTTATGTTAAGGTCGTGTGAGAAAACGCCAGCTCCGGTTCCGGAGTTGGTCTTTGATCCATCGGTGTATACTCTTACCTCATACGGGCCTGAATAGTCGCACCGTTCCTCTGTGAGTATTATGTTGTAGTGCTTTTGGAAACAGTGTAGTTTTGGGGCTCTGTCGCAGGGTGATGCCATCATCGGTCTTCGTTTGATCGCATCCTCCCTTATGCGTATGTGCTTGACTCTAGAGTCTTTGCTCAGGGTTCCTGTTATGTTAAGCCTAAAGGCGGCCAGGGCCGCCTCCTCCCGCACGATAAGGTGCAGAGGCGGCAATCCAAGCATCGCCTGTAGGGCGGCGGTGGGCGTAGTTCTCATACAGCCTGTGATTGCTACACAAGCAAACCGTTGCAGTTTTTCGAGATCTTTTTGGGCTGTGCTCAGGTCTGTCCTGGGCCACCAGACTAGTGAGCCATATGTGATAATTGGCCGGATGACCGTGGTGAACAGCCAGTAGGTAATCTTGGGGTTAATTCCCCAGTTCCTGCCAAGCAGTCTTTTACACTGCCACAGGGATATGCTGGCTTTTGTGATGATGTAGTTGGTATGTTTTGCCCAGTTCAACTGTTTGTCCAAGAAGATGCCCAGGTACTTGGTTTCAGTTGAGAGGCTTAGGGTGGTCCCAAAGAATCGTGGTAGCTGCAAAATTGGCAGTTTCCTCTTCTTTGTGAATAGAACTAATTCGGTCTTTGTAGGGTTTACTGATAGTTGGTGCTTATTGCACCAATCCTCTACTATTTTTAAGGCTTGGCGCATAAGGTTGCATAGGGTATTTTCGTGGGTGCCATTTATTATTATGGTTATGTCATCCGCGTAGCCTACGGTGAAGTAACCTTTATCGTTGAGTGTTTTGATGAGGTTGTCGACGACCAGGTTCCATAAAAGCGGCGAGAGGACGCCTCCTTGTGGGCAGCCTTTCGCCACTATGGCCCTGGTAGTGTCGTTCACTGTGACTTGTACAGCTCTCAGTTTAAGCATGTTTGTGATCCAGCCACTTATGGTGGGGTCTATGCTATGTCTGTCAAGCGCCGTGTTGATGCTATTGAACATTGTTTTGTCAAAGGCGCCCTCGATGTCAATGAAGGCGGCCAGTGCCGAGCATTTGTGGTCCACTGCGCATTCAATTTTAGAAACCACGCTGTGCAGCGCGGATTCTGTTGATCTGCCTGTGGTGTACGCATGCTGTTGTTTGTGAAGGGGTTTTGCCCGAAGAGGTCCGTCTCGGATGTGTCTATCGCAGAGTCTCTCAAGGGTCTTCAGTAGGAAGGGTGTGAGGCTTATAGGCCTGTAAGCCTTGGGTTGTGTATAGTCGGTTTTGCCAGGTTTGGGTATGAAAATGACTTTCACTTCGCGCCATGCGAGGGGTATGTATCTGAGTGCCATGCAGGCTCGATAGATCTCCGTCAGCACTGGCATCAGATGATTCACCCCCCACTGCAGCAGGGCTGGGAAAATGCCATCCAGCCCCGCGGACTTGTAAGGCTGAAAGGTGTCAATAGCCCACCTTAGCCGATCTTCTGTTACTATGTTGCGGGCTCTGGACCAGTCCTGATCAGTTGGGGTCCATTCTGGTTCAGCCTCCCACCTCCCACCTTCCAGGAGTCTGCAGTCTGGGAAGTGGGTCTCGAGAAGGACCTTACTGGTTTCCTGGTCGGTTAGTGTGTATGAATTATCAGGCTTTTTCAGCGCGCCGAGAGTACGGTCCTGATCTGCTGCCAGAATCTTCCTTACCCTAGCGGCTTCATTATTTGTCTCGATGGATTCACAGAATTTCCGCCATGCTGATCTCCTGGCGGTTCTAATCTGTTTTTTGTATGCGTATTGGGTTTCTTTGTATAGGTCCCAGTCGTCCGGGAGTCTAGTGTTTTTAGCTCTGTTGAATTGTTTACGTAATGCATCTCTGAGTTTACTAAGTTCTGCGTTCCACCAGGGGTTCCTCTCGCCCTTGGTTTGTGGCGCTCTTAGTTTGCAGCATGCATGGTATGCTTCGGTTAGGTATTCTGATAGTTTTGTCACGGTGTATTCCAGTTGCGCTTGGTCTCTTAGGGTTACCTGTGATAGGTGCCTATCTAATAGAGAGGCTAGGAGACGTTTAAACCCGGGGACATCGGTGCGCCGCGGATTCCGCCTTGGTGCAGGTTTCTTTGTATTGGTAGTTATTTTAAAGCATATCCTTCTATGGTCCGAGCAAGATGGCTCGTCCGATACATGCCAGTCTGTAATAAGGTTAGTCGCGTTTTCTGTAGCGAGTGTTAGGTCTATGATCGTTTGTCCTCGGACTGTGACCCAAGTGGGTTCTGAGCCGCGGTTAATGATGTTAAGGTTAGTAGAGAATAAATAGGTGGATAGTACCTCTCCTCTGGAGTTCGGTGCATCGCTGCCCCATAGAGGGTGGTGGGCGTTCGAGTCGGTGCAGATGATCAGTTCCAGTTTGGCGCGCTCACAGTGCTGCACCAGGTCGGCCATCTCTTTTGGAGGGCAGTGTACATCCTCGCCTGGCATGTACACCGAGGCTAGTACAACATCTGGAGCGCTACCATCACTGTGGAGCCTGACAGCTGTTAGGTCTCTAGAACAGAATTGAGTGAGGGGTGTGATAGGAATCCCTTGTGGTATGTAGGCGCAGGTTCTTGGCTTGTCTGCGCTGTGTGTGTTTAGGATCAGCTTACCTCCGATGTTACCGAGGCCGCATATTTTGTTATTTCTGATCCACGGCTCTTGGATCAGTGCAATTGTTTGGGGCTTTACCTCCAGTGCCCTGCGTAAGCTAGCCGTGGCAGTCTGGCTATGCTGGAGGTTTGCTTGTATGATGTTGAGGGGGGGCGATGGCGACGGTGGGGTGGGGTTAGTCGGAGCTGGATCCATTGGACAATCCCTCCACTGCCTCCACCCTGTGCTGGTCGTCGTGTCGATCGCCCGGTGGCGAGGCTAAAAGTTGCTCGTTCCAGCCAGGTGATGATAGCGGTATGGTCTCGTCTTCGTCGGCCATTGCCGCTCGGGCCATGACCTCCTCCAACTTGTCCATATCCGCGTCTATTGTGTCCGTCGACGTCGGTAACGTTACAGTCAGGTTCGTCGTGGGATCGGTCAGGGTGGCGGGGAGTTGAGTCGCGTCAGGGGGTTGGGTCGTGGGCCAGAAGCGTACGTATATCGACCCAAGAAGGTACGATATCCGACGCTCCCGGGCTAGGACCCTCTCAGCTTCCTCCGGTGGCACACCTAGGGTCAGATATGTCCCATAGTTGTCACCACCGACGGTAGTTGCCCTGTACAGCGACCACTTCCCTATGTCATACCAAGTATTCTGACGAGTCAGAATACTTTGGAGCCGGACAATGTCCCCTTTATAACGTGGGACGAAGAGTGAGGCTCGGACACGGGTCGGTGCGTCGGACTGTCTTATCACCGTCAGGTTAAGATCAGTGTCTGGAAGTCGGATTCGGGGCACGTTGTGGGTCAGCCAGGTCAGAGCATGGTCGTCCTCACACCACAGCTGCACGGTGCCTTCCGCTACCCGTGGGTATCCGCGGAAGGCAGGGAGCTGTGCTGTGGAGTCCGTGTCCAGCATAAGGCTCTCTAGTTCGGTCTTTATATGTGCGGTCTCTTCCTTAGTCAGGTCTCTGGAAGGGGGAGGTAGGCAGATTGCTACGGCCAGCCGCGCCGGGATGTCCTTTGTGGCTCGCGCGTAGGTCCTCTGCTCGCCCTGAGCGGATTGGACCCTCACACGTTTGGCATCCCCCTGAAGCGTGCTCGGTGAGGCCGATTCATTCGGGCGCTCCCTCTTCACCGGCCCTGTACCACTTGGTCCAGGCTGCGGGTTGGAGGCGCCCGGCTGAGTGCTTCTTGCCGGTAGCGGTTGGTGTGAGGATCCAGCCCGCCTACCCCTTTTCCGTTGAGGCCGCGGTCGGTCGTGGGTCAAGTCAGTGTCTCGGGGTCGACTGGCGGTCCCGGCAGGCTCTGTCGCGTGCGGAGGTTTTTCGCGCTGGGTTACCCCTTCGCGTACTGGCCCCCGCCCGCATGGTTCCGCGTCCAGCCGCTTTTCGCGCTGGGTTTCCCCTTCGCGTACTTGCGACTGGTCACGTGATTCCGCGTCCGGCCGTTTTTCGCGCTGGGTTGCCCCTTCGCGTTCTCGTGGCTGGTCGCGTACTGCCTCTTCGGCGTCCGATCGCACTTCGCGCTGGCTAGAGCCATCGCGGTTGCCGTGCTTTCGGTCGCCTACTTTCTTTCCCCGAGCCATGATTTTTCCGCGCTTGTGCAGCATGCGTACTCCGTCGGTCGAGAAAGTGCTAGAGCTGCCAGGTCCGTCACCCTTCCCCGTCACTCTTTGTCTGTGTTGTTCTTGGTCCTTGTCCGGGTTGGTGATGCTGTTACGCACGAGACTCTGTTGCCAGATGCTTGTGGTAGGCACACACGTCGTAGTGGGTGTTGGCGCGAGAGATGCAGCCAGAGTTGTGTCTGTTGGCGCGCTGGTCGCAGCCGTGGTAGGGTGAGATGGCGCGTGAGTCGCAGCCGTGGTAGGGTGAGATGGCGCGTGAGTCGCAGCCTGTGTTATGGGCGCTGAGTCAGCAGCCAGCCGCGCTGAAGAGCGCGGCACCAAAAAGCAGTTAGATGCCCCCCCCAGATTACGATGGGGGCTGACCGCCGAAGCGGTATGGGATTCCCCGGCTCGGCCGGGACCCACCTGGGTAGTATTTTTCTCTTTCTGCTGCATGGTTGTGGGGGTGGGCTTTTAAGGAATTGAGGTTGCCCCTCCTCGGGGACCGATGGGATGTAGGGATAGGAGGGAAGGCATGGTGAGGTGAAGTGGGGTGGGTTCTTGGGGTCACCCTGTGCCTGGGATTTGGCCTAGGGATTTGGGGTCCGACGGGAAGTGTGGATAAGGAGGGATGGTTGGTTTGGCTATAGGTGCATAGGACAAAGGTAATAGGTTTCCCTGAGCCTGGGATTTTGCCTTCAGGAACTTCTCATGTCCGGGATCTCTTTCGAGATGCTCCGGATGCGGGATCGACAATAACAGTCGGTCCCGCAGCCGGAGTTGGGCTATCCGCAACCTGCCCACCCGCTCGGTTGCAAGAGAAGAAGTGCCTGGCTGTCTGGGTCTCCCCACCACAGATGTACGTGTAGATTTGTGTTGGAGAGATCCAGCTTGCCCCGAGTTCCATGCTATATCTTCGCCTTTCATTGCGATGTGAAGCTAATAGTTACTGGCAGGGATTGCCTCACTTTGATGTGCGCATAACATGAGAAAGAAGAAGTTGTTACATTGAGTGGGTACTACTGATTGGTCGGTGTTACGCCGCTATTCGCTTATGACTTTTGTCCCAGCTACGCAAACATTATCCTTAACGTAACATCGCTTGCCAGTGGTGTTACCACCGCACCAATTCACTGTGGCCATGATGGGGCCGCATTGCCGCATTTGTCTCCTCTGGCGGATTTACGAGGTGGTTTGGTGATAACTCTTTTATCGTGGTAGTATTTGTTTTGAGCCTAAGTTTAAGGCAACAGTCACGTAACGAAAGTATCTTTAAACTAATTATTTCTCATTAGTCAATAAGTTATCCTAACTATAAAATATCGTAAATGCGAAAGTGAGTTTGTTTATAATTTGTTACGCTTTCACGGTAAAACGGTGAACAGATTTGGATGAAATTTGGCACACAGGTGGAACATGGCCTGGGTAAGGACATAGGCTACTTTTTATCTTTGATTGCACATGTAGTCGCGGGAAACAGCTAGTTAAATAATAACATAGGAAATAACATTTTTAGGAAATAGCTTAGTATGAATGACTTTAAAATTTGTAGCAATAAATCCTTCAGCTTAAACTTTTATGAAAATAATCAAACATTACACTATGCTAACCACTATACAAATTTGTGAATATTATTCACAATTAGACATAACTAAAACACCTAACCAGTAAAATATCAAATATAATATTGATAAATTATAAATCATTTATTTTCTGTTAGTAGGTTTGTACAACAACTTTTACACGTCAATCATATTTTTAAAATAAAGCTAGATGAGGTTAGCGTTTCCTATCTGACTACTCTGAGTAGAAAGGCCGAAACAAACTCAGAAGTCACAGTCTCCTTTAAAGTCCAGACATAATCTTGGTCAGATCATGTGAAGGCCATGTAGATTGGTGTCTGAAATGGACCTTTTGAGGAAAGAACCACACAGATTGAGTGGACCTGTCCAGTGAGTGCACGCATTTGTAAGTAATCGTGCAGCTCAACTCAGAACTTAAGGAGCTCAACGATGCGACAAACAATACCAAAAAAAGAACATTTGGGTAGGCCGCATAAATTACTCAAACTGCCAGACCGTGATTAATACTAAATGAGGAAAAAAAAACAATGACCTACATAGTCTTCACATTCACAATAATTGAAAATAATACAAGATACAGTTTTGAACCTGCAAAACCTTTCAGGAGGTTGTTATGAAACTCGTAAATAATCATATAACAATACGATACCAAGTCAATAATCAATAATACTTTTTATTTTAGATTTTTAAATTTTATTGTTTTTCAGAATAACTCTCTTAATAACCAACTCTCTTCAAAAAAACAGAATCACCCATTGCGATTTATCGCGCGTCATGTCACTGTGTGCGTGAATGCGATGACCAGTGACGACAGCCTGTACGAGGCTCCGCCCACATTTCTACGAAAAAAACGCGGCACGTAAGTTGAAATAAAATGCGGTCGTTGCTATGGTTACGCGCAGCCCCGCGTTGCACGCATACCGCAATTCGATTGAGACTCGAAAATCTGTTACTGCGCAAGGTTCAACCAACGTGCCGCGATCTGTACAAATTGTTGTAGCTACAGGAACTTATAGCAAATAATTTAACCTTGAGATGTAGTTCGAATTTGAAAATAACAATGTTGTTTCTACATTATTGTTTTTAAAATATCGCTAAATAATAACTCATTTTTAAGCATCATTACAATGCGAAAATGTTCATCATCTGCCGAGCCTGTTCCCAACTATGTTAGGGTCGGCTTTCAGTCTACCTGTATGCAGCTCATTACATGGGGTGCCAGTGAATCACGTAGGGCGACTGCGTATCAGACCTCAAAAAACCAGTTACTTGATAACACGATACCCATTTGTTAGACTAATTGTCAGACTTTCTGGCTTTTGATTACCCGTACCAATGACCCTACGGCAGGGCTGTAAGGTCGTTGACCCGTACCGACCCGTGTGGTACCTAACGACTGTCCGAGAGCTACAAATCTATCGGAACCAAAGGCTTTAAGTGCTTTCCGAAACACATGATTTCAATGATGTCCTAAGTTTTAGAAAGTACTTACATCATTATGAATTAAAAATAACACAGTGGTACTTGCTCAGTTGCGAACCCGCAACCTCATGCATGAGAGGAGAACGCCTTAACCACTGGGCTATTACGATAAATAATAATAGTAGGAGGTAGATACTACTGCGCCAAAAAAAAGTTCACGTTGGCGTCGTTAGTTACCTATCAGCTGATGAATAAAATAATAGGCGGCGATAAATAAACCTTACATAGCACGTAAGCAGTTCCTGTTGCACAACTGTGAAACTAATCGCGAGCGCGTGCGCGCCTAATAATAATAAGGTTATGTTGGTACTGGGCGCAGTGCCGCGGCGGGCTCTCTGTAAATTCAGCCCCAAGGACGGTTTTCGTTTTTATTTGTAGATTAAATTGTTGATTTAAGATTTTCTTTTCTGCTTTTTAACGGAGTGAGGACCGACAAAAATACCTCAAGATAATTTGTGCTAGTTAAGTAGGTAGGTACCCATGTGTTAGGGATTTTAAGTGATTTATTTTGTCTGATAGGTATTTTTGGCGTAGTTAAAAATTTTAAATCAACTTATTTACCCTTATCAAGTTGATTTAGCTAACATCGTATTTATAAATTATTGTCTATGTACAAATAAATAAATTACCTACTTATGTTACCTGGAGGTATTGTTCAAAGTTTCAACCGTCACACTCTAGCACGACGTTGCACCACACAAACACATTCATTTTTATTGTGTCGAAAGCACTGATCACTTTTTGTTTGTTATGAACATTGTAGACTCCAACTCGAGTAAATAAACACTCGTCCGTCTACAGGATGTTGTTGTCTTGGTATTCCGGCAACCAGCGACAAAATGTAACTCGCGCGGCGTTATCAAGTTGGTGGAGATCCTGTACCTTGCGGTAATGAAAAGGATGCTGCATTTCTTTGTGCAGCAGCCGCCACACTGTGTAGTGGTGCACTCACTCACTCATCTTCCTGCAAGGCGACAGGCAGGCCTTCGTTGCCGCGACCTTAAGCATGCTGGGGAACGTCGAACTGCCGATGATCAAGTCTCTGCGTAGCAGCCAGCATTACCCTGTGTAAGGGACGATGCCGATTGGGGAATAACTCCGCGAGCATTTCGATGGCACGAGATACATTGTCTCCGCTGATGGCATACAAGCGTACCATCTCCGCCAACTACATTGGAGTATTGGTCTGTCGTTTTTACAACTAGGTAGTAGGTACCTATCGCGACCGTTAATCGAAGGCACACTTGACGGGCGGAATTTGCAAGCGTATGCACGCGCCGGCGCCATCAATCACACTAATAAATTGACCCGATTTATGTGCTTGTGATGGCCGCGGGGGCGTGGCTAGTGGTAGTGGGAGCGTGCGGTGGTTGGTGCTTTGGATCTATGAAAGAAATGTCGGTTGCGTTTGTTTGTGTGTGTGTGAAAGCGCAGTTTAAGGACACGTACAGACTGGCCGCGTTTTAAAAAGGGGAGTTCACACTTACCGATTTCCGTAAACAAGAATAAAATGAAAAAAAAATTCCTGCCCATTTTATTGTTGATTCGGGTCGAGAATCACTAACATAATTACCTCCTAAAATGTTTTGCAGGTCCAAAGCAACACCTTGTATAATCTTTTACAAGTAAATATTAAATTCCACACAATATATTAAGCTCCATAAAGTAAATATGTCATTGTGTTTTGAATAATCATTTAATGTCAAAAGTGTATATAAATAAAATAAAAGTTTCAGTATGCAATAATTGGAGCAGCTCAATCCCAAGCCTTTTGTCCTCAATATAATCTTTAACGGTATCAAAGGCTTTCTGGCTCAACTTACTTTTAATAAATGATTTGAATTTATTAAGGCTTAAATCTTGAACGTGGCTTGGATGTTTATTATAAAAAGGTATACATTGACATCTGAATGAGCCTTGAACCTATTTTCTTGAGCCTTGTTATAGGTACAACAAATTTGTGTTTGTTCCTAGTATTTATATTATGGATATCACTGTATTGTTTAATCAATTTTAAATTTTTATGGGCTTATAAAAGATTTTCAAAAATATACTGAGAGGGCACAGTCTTTACATTAATCTCCTTAAATTTCTCTCTGAGAGAGTGTCTTGGACTTAATTTATAAATTGATCGAACAGCTCTTTTCTGCAAAACAAAGTTAGTCTGAATATCCGCGGCATTTCCCCACAACAGAATACCGTACGAAATTACACTATGAAAATCGCTAAAGTACACTAATCGGGCTGTCTCTATATCAGTTAAATTACGAATTTTTCTAACAGCGTATGCTGCGGGGCTTAGCTTTTTCGACAATTTATCTGCATGTGGTCCCCACTAAAGCTTACCATGCAAAGTTAAGCCCAAGAATACTGTGCTATCTTCAGGATTCTATTCTTCGCCCTTTATCAACACATTAGTTTTCACCTGCCTAACGTGAGGAAGCGTAAACTTAATGCATTTGGTTTTTTTTTTAATAGTAAATTATTAACATTGAACCAGTGAACTACTTTTGAGATCGCACTATTTACATCGTCAGTAACCAGCTGCTGACGTTTAAGTTTAAACAAAAGTGAAGTGTCATCCATAAACAACACTATATCATTATTATCCTATATGAGGTACGGAAAATCATTAATTTAAATAAGAAACAAGAAAGCACCAAGAATTGAGCTCTGTGGTACTATTGTTACTATAGATCCGGGCGATCTTTTTCCATTAACGTCAACGCTCTGAATCCTATTACTCAAGTATGAAGTAAGAAGATCCAGAGCGGTGTTCCGGATCCCGTAGTGGCGGAGTTTCCTGATTGACGTTTCATGGAGAACGCAATCGAATGCCTTCGACAAATCACAAAAGATGCGCAAGGCATCGCGTTTATCTTCCCATGCTTTATAAATATGTCCTAAAAGTTCAACACAACTTCAGTAGTCGAACGACCCCTTGCAAAACCGAATTATTTATTGTGCAATAATTTATGTTTATTAAAAAATCTTTGTAATTGGTCTAATATTATTTTTTCAAAAATTTTACTAAAGGTAGGTAGTACTGAAATAGGTCTATAATTGGTGGGGTCTGATGTACTAACAAAGGTATTATTTTACTATTTTTCATAAGGTCAGGAAACTCTCCACAGTCAATGCAATTATTAAAGATAAGAGATAAAGTAGATGCTACAATGTCAATAATTGACTTAGCAACTTCTACAGAATTACCCCACAGATCTGCAGTCTTTTTTACATTTAAATTGTGAAAGTATTTAATTATATCTCTACAGATAATATGTTCAAAATGAAATTCCAATTCGCAAACATTAACATTTTCCTTGAGCAAAGACTTAGCAACAGAAGGTGATGAGTTTAGTGATTTAGTAGTTGAAACGGGAATATCTGAAAATACATTTTCAAAGGCCGCGGTGACTTGCGAGTCTGATTATATTATGTTGTCATTAATTGACAGGCTTTAGTCAGTATTTCGGTTGCTAGACCTTCCCGTTTCACTATTAATAATATTCCAAGTCGTTTTGATTACATTACAACTATTTTTAATCTTCGAACTCAAATGACGCGACTTGGCCATACAACAAACTTTTTTAAATATTTTTGAATAGTTTCTTACATATAAATTAAATTCAGCTGTGTTTATGTATGTCCTTTCATTGTCATCATCTGCCTGCCTTTTCCCAACTATGTTGGGGTCGGCTTCCAGTCTAACCAGATGCAGCTGAATATCAGTATTTCACATGGAGCGACTGCCTTTCTGACCTCCACAACCTAGTTACTGGGTAATACGATATGTCCTTTCATTGTACAGTTCATAAAACCGTGTTCTACTTTTATGAATACTAATGGTAGCCCAATCACTGGAAACTGCATTATTATTAATCGAGATAGTCTTGGGAATAAAAATGGAATGAAATTGTTTACAGTATATATTAAAGAAATCATCATATAGATGATTAAGATCAGCAGGAATAGACAAAACTGGTAATTTATTAATGAGTTTAACTTTAAAAGCTTCCAAGCGACTTGCAGTTTTGGGATTGACAATGATATCTTTTTTAGCCACTTTGTTGTTTTGGTTTTGAATAGTAATCTTTTGCCCACAATGATCTGAGTCTAGTAAATTTATAATTTCTTTGTGGCTTGGTATAATATCTGTATAAATATTATATAGGCATGTGGCACTTGTAGGGGTTATTCTTGTGGGCTCTATAAATAGATTTACAAGATTGTAGGACTGAAACAGACTTATTATTTTACTACAAGAAGCCGAGTTTTCTAATAAATTAACATTAAAATCACCACAAGTGATCCAGTTGTTGTTGTTACAAATCTTGTGTAACACTTCATCCATTACCTTTTCAAAGTGTGTACAGACCCCCTTCAGGATTGTATGACTGTACAATCCTGAAGGGGCTCTGTACACACTTAATACAATAATCTGCTCCAATTCTATACAGGCTACTTTAACTGTCCGCTCAACAGATAGGCGCACAATATCCTTACGGTCTTTAAATTTAAGCTGGGTACTTACTAAAAGTAATGAGCCACCGTGTATAGTACCTATTTACTCTGCTGAACGAACTACCAACTTGTTGATTATTAAAATTGAACAAGAACTAGTGGCTTTTAAGCCAATGTTCTGTTATACAAAGAATATCATTACTGTTAACATTCAGAAATAACTCTACCTCTAAATCTTTGTTTATAAATCCTTGAATATTTTGATGCACCAGGTTGATACTATGGACTGATTTTAAACTTTTATTTGATTTATTTTTCCAGTTCTGTACATTGTTATTGCTAGAGATTTACTATATTGTCTTAATTTTTAATTTAAATTATTATCACTGTCAATGTTTGATACCAAATGATTGGCTGAATTATTTAACATGTCATTATTGCATTGCTCAATATAAGCAATTTGTTTAGCCAAATTCTTGGCTGTAATAGAAAAGTAGTAAGATAGCGACACAGCTATCTGTTTTTTACAGTACTTTGAAAGATAGTACCTATCCATAAAAATCTATCTTTGGTCAAATTTATATGATTACCAACATAATTGTTAGTGTCAATTAATTGAAATAAATTATTATTGTAAGTTAAATTATGCAGAGTCATATTCATTTCAGACCTAAAGATGTTTACTTCCTGTGGCAAACTTTGGTTGTAAGGGAATGTGTAGTAGCCTGAAACCGAAACAAACCGGCAGTCCACATTATCAAACTCCCAGTTTAATTAGCTAGCTAAACAATACGATAACATGTAAAAGAGCATTGATAGCGCTCTGTTAGTGGACGTACAGTCGAACAAGGGGATAGGTGTGTAATTTTGTAATTTTGCTCAGGCTACACAAGTCTATTGTGCCAGACATTTTCCCTAAGGACCATCGTCCACAACCCTACTCAAAAGTAACTTATAATAATCTGAAGTCAACAATGAAGAGTCAGAATATTACAGCGCTACTAGGTCCGTACACGACGCAACTTAGTAACGCGTTATTAACACGTTTATCATTAATTGCGACGTGTATCGTGTGTCTTACGCTTAAAAAAATATAAAATACACAATTTAAAAGAAAATTGTCAGATATTTTTTGCCTGCATACCTAAATTGTTTGTCTGTACACTTACACAAAGTGGGAGGAGTCAGGGAGCACAGCTGTGTAAATCGCCGGAACCAAAGGTAGCGATGTTTCTACCAGATTATGTTTGTGAGATGATGTCAGAAGGAATGTGGATCTACCTTTTATTTTTTTATCTGATAGGAAATTATCAAATACGATTAACTTCTCCCGCTCTGGGTGGATCGGGAGGGTGTGTCAGACTCTTACTGACTAAAACCCACCCGTGTTCTTTCCGCTGTCTGTGTTGCCAGGGGGGCCTCGGTAACCTTTTCATACCTTCCCGCGACCCCAGCAGGCATCGGCCGTAGTGGACCCCTACACTTACGCTGACATCTCTTTGAGGCGCGCGTGGAATACAACGTCGACTCGGGCCTGGTCCTTATCGGACGGCGATCTACCCATTGCTCACCATCCGCTAGCCCACGCTTACGCTGGCCGAAAATCCGCCCGGTTTTCCCGACGCCCCGGGCGTCTCCTGTGGCGGGTAGAGGCGAGAGGGCGCGAAATTTGCCTCTCCCTCAACCATCCCACCTCCTCCTTCGCGAGCATTACTGCTTCGCAGAAGGAGGTGCCGGCTGCCCATGCTCTCTCGCTCCGTACCAGGGCCTGTGTGTATATTGATGTTGTGGATCTACCTTAAGATTTTATCAAAATCATGCCTGAAATTGTGTTGTTGCTTGCTCTGTTGCTGGATACAGTTTTTTGTTTTCGTTATGATACCCAATAATGTCGTGTTTGCTAAGTAGAACGACGTGATAAAGTTATTTTAACCAACAAGCTTACTCTAATAATGTTCACCACAATATTGAACAGGTTTAGAAAATCAAAAATAACCTCTGCGAAGCGTGGTAAGTTTCGGTTATTTATACCTTTTACGTAGAGAGTATATACTAAATTGTATAGAAAAGTAGCACGTCACAAATACGTTTTTGCTTTGTTTTTTTTTGCCAACAGGCTTTTCTTTTAGACAAAATATAAATATATTTTATCAAAATCCACTGAAAACCGTACGTGCGATACCCTAGTCGATACATAGCCCGGAGGCACTTTGAAAAAATCACGCGTTAGCTTTTTTACACCCATAATAAAACATATATGCAAAATTTTACCCGAATTCGTATTTAACAATAAAAAAATGGATGTGAAATAGCAGTAACATGAGATTCATTTATTTTATAGAATTCGGATTTAACTGTTACCTTTGAGCACGAAAAATATGTTAAATCTGTTATTTTATCACATATTTATAGCGATATTTTTATACGAGTCGAACAATAGAGTATTATGTTTTTTGTTTGAAAATAAAACTCAATAAAATGGTGGATATTTTAATAATGCATGACGTAAAACTGACAATATTTATTAAACCTCTCACATATAATATTACTATGTACAATAATTCGTACTTATTTAAATAATAATGCGAAATCTAACGTACTATATTACTTATTGGTGATGTTCTTCAGAAAGGTCAGGTGCGAAGTACTCGCAACCGACGCACGGCGTGTGTGTATGTGGTCATACACGCACGCCGCGCATTTATGAACGTAAACGAAGCAAAAGCAGTATGAAAGGATCGTAGCAGGAGACGTTCTGCAGTTTCTGCCTACCCTCATGAGAAGACGGTGTGAGTTTATGTATCTGATGTTAGGTGCGTTGGTCCTTTTATGATACTTAGCACAAAGAAGTCAAGGAAACAAGCCATCTTTACATCTCCATAGTATTGCATACCACATCCACAACTTCGCTGTTCCAACCCTTGCGGCGTCCAGTGCACTTTACGTCCGCCCCGGCTGGGAATCGAAGCGGCGACTACTAAATTAAATAACTCAAAACATCTCTCCATTGCAAGCACTTAAATAATTCACTTTGTGGTCGCTAGATAGCGCTGGCTCGCTTTAATGTATTTACGAGATTGCACAAGCCTCACACAGATATGTTTGTGTGTTTATCTAATCGTTGTGTAATGTACGAGATTCTTGATGCTGTTTTTTTTTGTTGTCGGTAAATGGCTACTTGCTGTGTGTGCACTGCAGCAGGAATCACTGTGTGGCCAGCATGTTATTTACATGGGTTAGGTAATAATTGGCTGACAGAGACAAAGCTGAACTAGCTATAGTCCCGCGACTTGTGGTAGTTCAGGTCTGTCTCGAAGGTAAACAACGCTTAGTCAAATTTCTTGGTATTGTAACCTCGCTTTCTAAAACAGTCAGAGTACACGCATCACGTCATTAAAACCATTAAAATTTAATCACCTATAGGTGACTCACCTTTGTTCCCTACCCACGTATTGACAATATATTCACAGTATCGCTGTATATTCTAGTGTCAATGCTCTAGCTAATCACAGCTTGTCTACCAATAATTTAATCCAATTAGACAAGAGAATCATTTACTTCTGATCCGATTGTAAATGTATGTAAGATTTGTTGCTAATTTTCATCAAATAGTCCATGTCGTGGTAAATGTATATTGAAATACGACGGTGACTATAATTGATTTTGAGATAGGAGTTTCACGTTTCACGTGAGAATTCACGTTTACGATGCGACGATTTAACTAGTTGATGTATCGAATAATATTTCAATCAATACTTCTAATCTTCTTCTTCTTCATCTTAAAAAAAAAAAACTAATCTTCCAACATAACTGAACGAGCCCATAAGCGCATTTCTGAACGAGACGGCGGAAGTAGCGGGGTGAGCGCGGGGGGGCCGAACGCGGTCGCCGGCAGCGCGCGCGCCACCTTTTAGTCGGCAATTAGACACCGGTCGAAAACGCATTTTTATGTCGCGATCGCGCGTCCATTATCCGTTATAAATGTAATGTGCCGTCTCACTTATTCAATATATTAAATAATATTCTTCAAATAAGGTTGAGTAGTCTTATTTAAAACTATCCTCAACAATAACTATAATTGAAGTTTAAACAGTAAGCATGTCATTAAAACATCAAGACGGAAGATGCAGGAAACCATTTTTATGACGTGGCCTTACTGACTGAAATCTCCAGCAAATCTTTCACAGTTCACAAAAGATATTAAACGTGTTATTTTATGTGTATAAATTATTAATGTCATGTGTGCGCGATGACCCACGAAACTACTCAAAAGTGACGTGTTACAAACTCGATTCAGCAATGGGTAGCCAGAATGTCACAGCTCTAGTATTTCAATGGCGGTCCGTACACGACGCGTTTTACCAACTCGTTATTAACTAGTTTGTGACAGGTTGCGTCGTGTTCTAAGGTTATGATGCCAATGATGACCATCGCAATTGCTTTTCAGTGCCAAAGCGAGATGATTCAGTGTTACGGCCCTATGTGAGAAGAGGCATTTGTCTTGAAACGTGGGTTGGTGTTCTGAAATTCACTTGTTTTTCTTTTATTTCTCATCATCATCTGCCTGCCTTTTCCCAACTGTGTTAGGGTCAGCATTCAGTCTAACCAGACGCAGCTGGTACCAGTATTTTACTTTGAGCTACCTGTACCTATCTGTACTCCAGAACCCAGTTACTTGGTAACACGATACCCCTTGGTAAGACTGGTTGTCAGACTTTCAGGCTTCTGACAGCCCGTAGCGCCTGTCAAAGATCTACAAATAGCATTTAATTTGTTACTCAAACCATTTCCATTCCTCCACCCACGACAAGTCTCTTCTAAAACCTTAAAGTACATATTTATCCTGAAGTGTTTACTCGGAATAGATTCGCTTTACATTCTTAATCAAATTAATTGCAGTATGTTTGCCAACTGCTGGCGGTGGAAACGTTAATGTGCGGTACTCGCAGTTCTCTTTGTAATTCAAGTGTTTCTAATCTCACTTGTTTGTTGTGTGAGCTTTAAGAATTGTGTTTGAGTTATTAGTTGAAAAGAGAGGTATGAAGTGTGTGATTGTACATAATAATAGAAATTGTCTATCAGTTCATTGTCTAGATCAATATTTTATTTTATTTTATTATAAACTACCTCTTTGCTGAATAAATTAGAACTGCAATTTAAAAACCATATGGTTGATTAGTCCATGACAAGTTCAACATTTTTGATTATTTGTGAATACCTACGTGTAAAGGTACCTAAAATAATATTCAGTAGCTTTGGTTTTTTTAATTAAATTTTTAATTGTTTACTCGAATTAATTAAATGCAAAACAATTAATATAATAAATGTATAGGTTTCATGCATAAGAAACCTATACATTTCTTATATTAATTGTTTTAATGTATTAATGTAGCATTACCTTAATACCTAAATTAAACATCACCAAACCAACAAAAAAATATTTTTTAAATTTAAACCAGATTACATGTTCACAGTAAGTTCATCCTTCCGCAAGCCCGCATCACATAACATTCAACTTCGCAATATGTCAGAAACACACAATATTTTGTTAAACAAAAATAATAATTCAATTAAACAGATCGCTCACAAATTGTTATGTTTGATTAAAATAACAGGTTGGGCTCAGGGTTCATTTCTACTTGTTTTGCTAATCAAAAAGCTGTCTAACTTGTCAGAACAACCTTCATATGTATGTAGTTAGACCTGCCCATGTAAGTACATACATACCTATTAAAAGTTTTGTTGTTATCAGCCCTGGTCTTAGTGATTAGGTTAGGACTTTTGGTACAATGTCTTGATTAACAAGTGTATGAGATTTTCAGATTTTAGCGTAATTGCCTTATCACTTTTGACAGCAATTCCCAGTAAATTGAAATTATCTAACTGTCACACACACACCAAATAGACCTTGCCGTTTTATGACTAGACACTTCCGCATTCAACCTTCGATTTTTTATTTATTTACGAAAATTCTCGAATGTTATTTTCCTTCTAACGTTTGTCTTATAAATAGTTACAACTCGCCCCCTATTGTAAGGGATCTATTACCGGCGAACTTTAAGATACCCTTTTCTTTTTCTTTCGGGGATTAACTCGAAAGGTAAGAAAAAGGTAGCCCTCTTGTTTTATTCCATCCATGACTGTGAGTAAGTAAATAGGAACTTTTTAAAAGCAATAAATGAATATCTTTTTACAAGCTTTTATTTAGGTTAACCTTTCCGGCGGGTGTCAGTCCGTAATGTAATTTTGCAAGTTAAAGGAAATTGTGCTGCATCCATACATCTATCGCGCCAAAACCAACAGCGAAGGTGTTCTAAATTAGAAGTGAAGTCAAAGTTTAATGACGGACAATTTGCAGAAAGGATTTAATTAGAATAGGAGGCCTGTCCCAGGAGTGGTAACTTTAAAGGCTGATTATGTAATGTGAAGTAAGTATAGAAAAAGATCATTAATTAATTGTTGAATTATTTTCACACCCAAGGTGTATGCTACCAATTAAAACGGCGCACAAGTCGCTATAGAAGCGTCATAGCCTAGAGCGAAAAAGGTTGACAAGGAAGGTACGTACGGATGCGTACATATGACATCTGTGAGGCCAACGCAAAATAATCTCAATCTCGGTGTGTGAAAGGAAAGATTGGGCATGACTAATTATCATGTCAAATCAAATTGTCAAAGATGGCGGCATTTCTGATGTGATGTCGTTAATCGGTACAACTCTTTTAATTGTTCATTATGCAGCAGAAGTATGCAGCAACGCAGAGTGTCCGTTTCGTATTCGCAATTAGTATAATAGATTTTTTTATAAATAATATTATGTACCTACGTCAGACGTTTCTTGGTCCTAGGGCCATTTTCGACGATGTAGTTTGACTAACTTTCCGGTTTCCGATTGAGCTGAAATTGTTAATGTATATGTAAATCAGACGTCAATGCAATTTTATTATGACATGGAGCTGATCTGATGATGGAGCCAGAAGGTGGCCATGAGAACTCTGTAATTAAACGACGTAACCCCATCGTGGATGGGCTCGTTTGATTCATCTTAACAAAGACTCTGATCCTAGATGATATCCAGGGTCTGACGATGGAGTCTGAAGGTGGTCACGGGCATTCCTCAACTAAACAAGATAGCTCTGCTATGTCTCGGCCATTTAGATTTATCTTGACAACCTCCTACCTTTCAAATGAAGGTGATAGAACAAATAATTAAACAAACGCTAATGCTTAAAAGTACAAAATAAAGTAGACGACACGGTTGGCGTAATGGCTGAGCGATCGACTGCTGCGCAGCGTGTCGCGGGTTCGATCCCCGCACGGAACAAATATTTGTATGATCTGAAAGTAATTGTTCCGGGTCTGGGTGTTTGTGTTTGTGAGTTTCTATGTTTGTAAACGCACCCACGATACAGGAAGAAATTCCTAGTGTGGGGCAACGTTTAAAAAAAAAAAAAAGTATAAGTAAAAAGATCTTTTCTATAATAAGTTTTTAATGAACTAAAAAGTACTAAATAAAACTTACGAAAACAAGAACGTTAATATTTTCTTAAAAGTTTGAGGCGTCAACGTCCTTCTTACCCTTAAAGATAAAGCTTCAAGCTTTTAGGAAAATATTAAAGTTCTTGTTTTCGTTAGTTTTATTTAGTACCTACTTTTTAGTTCAATAAATGCTTGTTTTTAAAAATATTTTACCTATATTTTCAAGTTTAGGTACCTACCTACCTACGATCGGTTCTTTAGATCGAAATAGAAAACAAGTATTTATGTTAATGAAATATGGTTTCAAAATACTTAACTGGTCCTTTAAATAAATTATTTAAAAAACAAAATACCCGACTGCAAAAACACATAACTGAAATGGGAAAAACAAGCATTATGATCTATATAATTTTGGTACCGCAGGCGGGGACAATAAAAAAATACACAATCATATTTAGGAAAAAAAAAAAAAAACTATATGAGGTCGGCGTTTCCTATCTGACTACTCTGAGAAGAAAGGTCGAAACAAACTCAGAGGTCACAGTCTGTTTTAAAGTCCAGACATAATCTTGGTCAGATCATGTGAAGACCATGTAGATTGGTGTTGTATTTGCAGATGCAATTTATAAATATTATATAGCCTATGTCACTTCCACAATTAAGACGAATCTAAGGACACCTCATACGTTAAAATCCATCAAGCCGTTTAGGCTACAGAGCGTGCCAAAGAAATAGACATACATACATACATACATACATACATACATACATACATACATACATACATACATACATACATACATACATACATACTCTCGAAAAACATTACCCTCCTGAGGCAGTCGGGTAAAAAGGTTTAAAGAAATGTTAGATGTAAACGCTAAAAGTAAATGGGTCCCTGCTAAGTTTTAAAACTACGCTTCGATATTGGTAAAGAACGAAACATTTTGTAATAGCTTATATTAAACTGGTCTTAAATACCGATAGTCTAGGCGACATTCGTCATCATATTTAAACATAAGGTAAACATGCATATTGACAAGATTATAACTAAGATTGTAACAGTGACTCCATCTTAGACTCAGAGAAATAAAAAAATACCAAATAATACAACTTACTTTTCTATAACCTCCCAAAATAAGCATAGAGTCACAGACGAACCTCCTTCAGCAGCCTTACATTCCTTGCGTCACATTGTACCCCAGCCTCCCTCTACTTATCCTGCAGATTCGTATGAAGGTTCCGTGTCAGTCATTACGAAGGGAACATGTTCAATTTGAGCGGGCATGTCGCTTGCCTGTCACGTCCGCTACCTATTATTTTTGTGGGAAAACAAACCCAATTTGCTTGAGAACAAAATTAGTATAGGATGTTGTATGTCTGAAGTTCAGACTTTGATTAAAGCTTGGGTCTAGAATATTATAGTTATGTTAAAGTTCTAGGAGGAATTAGGTATGGAAATTGGGTAGCTGTAGCAATTTTTCCATAATATTTTCTTATGAACCAGACATATAGATATTAGATAGGCGTAGATATATAGATATTTCTCTAGAGCATAAGCCTACCGATGCCCTGTTTCACTTATATGGTATTCTCGACAAAGACGTCTAATTCATAAGATATTCTATGGACTTGATTCATTTATCCATCACATGGTGTAATGTTGGCCTGCAACCTTTGTTTTCGTCTTACGTGTAAGTGTATTTCTCAGGCGTTTATAACTGACGTTGATTAGATGTCCCTTGCAACATACACAACCAAAAGGCAATATTAAATGCAATCATGTACTTACAATTTTTCTAATAATGGAAACTTAGAACGAAGTGTTATCTTAGTTTGTCAGGATTAAAAGCATTGTTCAGCATCAACATTCTCTTCAGTTTAACAAGCAACAGGATCCAGTGTCTCAAGAGTAGAACAAACCAATACTAACGTAGTTTTGATTGGCATTTTTATGATAAGTAGGTACGGATTTTTTATGCTTATGATAGAAATAAAATATTCTTACTAATAATATTTTTTTCTGAGATTCTCAGCAGTGTAGGTATTAGATCGCATAAAAGATGATTGTTTCGTACAGGCCTTTTAATTGATTTATTATTGTTAACCTGTACTGTTCCAATGTTTGGCAAGGTTCCAATGAACCGACAATACATTACTTAATACGTGACTATCCAATAAGCTGATAAAATGATTAACTCGACTACAATTCTAAGCATGACGCCACATTTCCCTAAGTACGCACTAAACATACTCACGTACTACATAATACTGTATCCGTATTCTGTAACCCACGCCGAACACATTGTGCGCGAGTTATGTTAATACCGCGTTAGCGAGAGGCGCCGCGGGGCGTAAGTTGCGTTTCAAAAGATAATAATAATAACATTGGAAGCAGTTGGCAAGCGAGCGACAATACGCCACTAGCTGGCTTTTTGTTAAGATGTCTAAGGTACGAGCGGAAGGCATCAACCTATCGCATTTTTATTATTTTGGTGAAATTGACTTGAGATGCCCCCCCTCCTATAATCTATTCAAATCCTTCAACACTAAACATGTGATCGACTAATTATAGGAGGGGCATCTCAATGCCCCTCCTATAATCTATTCAAATCCTTCAACACTAAACATGCGATCGACTAAGCCCTTAACCCACTCATTCACTTTTACTCATCTAAACACAAAATTATCAATGATTGGCGATTAAAGCAGACGCTCCGTCTTATAAAACTATGACCCCGACTAAACACTTGGAGTTTATTCAAGTATCACACTCAACCAGTGTAAAAAATATAGCTATTGCAGTTAAAACTGTGGTGCAGCTACCAACACCCAACTTCTAGTGAGAGGCTAGGTTCCAAGACTAATACGTAAGGAAGGTATTTTAACAAATATTTAAAGAAAATAAAATAATAATAAATTTGTAGATAAGTGCCGTGTGTGTGAGTTCCCAACGTTGAGTAAGAGAGGGTGAGAGTGTGTGTTGTGTGCTGTATCGTGTGTGTGTGTTTTCCAAGATGTTAAATTTCCACAAGTTTTCTGTTGCATCATAAGTAAGTGATTTTAGTATATTGGCAACATTTTTTTTTGCATTCATAACTGGAAACAGAATAGATTGAGAGCCGTGGTGGCCCAGTGGTAACGGCCGCGACTTACGAGGACGTAGGTTTGAAGCCGGACAGGTGCTTTAATTTGTGTAAATTATTTCAAATTTATGTCCTAGAACCAAAAATTCGAAGATATGTGACATCTACCAATGCAGGTTGCATTGAGCCAGCCTGGTAGATTACGGCCCACTCCTTCTCACAGAGAGGAGGCCTGCGTCCCACCAGTGGGAACATTATAAGCTGTTTATGTATGTAACAGAATAGATGTAGATATTTTTATTTATTCTATTATATATTTTTAAGCTCATGTAGGTAAAATGGCGGCGTGCTGCTACAGTTACATTACGATGGCATTACATCACAAACTCGATCAGAACGGCGTCTACCGCTAAATCTAACTGGTTCATAATTCAGCTACGTACTGCTTGAGAAATGAACAATTTTCTCATCATTAGGACCTGGCAAAGAGAGTTAAATAATGTCGTAGGAAAGCGAAGTGGTTCTTCGCTAGGACTTTCAAAATTGCTCTCTGAGCTCTTTCAATCGGCAACATTGTTGTTTAATGTGCATCATCCCAGACCTTCCCATTTACTTTGCTAAGCTTTAATGTTTTATTTAACCCTTTAGCTCTCCAAATCTACTAATCACAACAGATAACATGAGTTTCGATAGCTGTTGCATAAATTGGAGACATAATATAATGTAACTTTACCTAACCGGGGTATGTCGCTTTTACGTCGCGTATAACTTGCACTACCCACCTCCGCCCGTAGCCAGCAGAATGAACGGGCACCTCATAAAATATTATAACATGCTAAAACGGAGACACACACATACACACACACCATACAGATAATTTTAATAGGGTGGATATGAAAAACTTTGTTCTCATTTTTTGTGTACGAATACATTGGGCGGCGGAAGTGGGTTCCCATGGCAAGGGTTTTTAGTGCCAAACGACCGAATTCTGTACGACTTTATAACATTTTATTGTTAAGTGTGAAATTATTGCTTTAACTAGACTTTATAAATAGAATTTTCTAGGCTATAAACTTTCATTAGTGTCCATTGCAGTATGATTTGATCTTATGTAGGTTTCACATGTTTTTATAGGTACGCAGGTTACTGCGTACCTATAAAAACATGTGAAACCACCACGACATTAAAAAACCAAATGAATGGACCAATTTCTTAATTATTCGAAAAAAAAATTTGTTTCATTCCAGTGAAGATATTTAGCAAAATCCAAATCCAACATTTGCCATTGCTAAACTTTGAATTTCCTTGAAAATTCAAACATTCAGTCACTAAAATAGTACTTTATAAGTAACTAGCTTTACCCGGCCCGGCTTCGCACGGGTAGCACTAAGTATCCACCTTACCCTTCCTACTTACCCTACCTACCTCGCCTACTCTACCTACCCCGCCTACCCTACCTACCCCACCAACCCTACCTGCCCCACCTACCCTACTTAATATTAACATTTGTATCTTTAATTTTTATAGTGTACATAATAAAGAGTATTCTATTCTATTCTATTCTATTTTACCTACCCTACCTACCCCACCTACCCTACCTACCGCGCCAATCCTACCTGCCCCACCTAACCCACCTAATTTCAACATTTGTATCTTTAATTTTTATTTTGTACATAATAAAGAGTATTCTATTCTATTCTACCTACCCTACCTACCCCGCCTACCCTACCTACCCCACCTACCCTACACTACCTACCTATCTACCCGACCTACCTACCTACCCCACTTACCCCACCTACCCTACCTTCTCCACCTACCCTACCTATCCCACCTACCCTACTTACCCCACCTACCCTACGTACCCCACCTACCCTACTTACCCTACCTACCCCACCTGCCCTACCAAACCCACTTACCCTACCTAACTGCAAATCGGTTTAGCCGTTCTCGAGTTTTTGTGACTAACAAACGTCAATTAATTTTTATATAATATATAGATATTGACCACTATCTGAATATTTTTAAAATCCCTTTAATTTTCTTATTTCTAGACGTAGCTGTTGTACAGCGTGAATTTATATCTTTCTAGACATAAAATAAAATAGTAACGAAATAAAGTAATTGCTACGAGGTGGGACTGAGTCTGATACCGAAAATATAGTTTTTATAATTTTTGTCCTTTTGTATGTTCCAGATTGGCGCAAAATCGACTATATTTTATAACATGGATTAACACGAAGGGTACTTTTAATCCCGTTATTACGTTCCCGTGGTATTTTTTTCTTCGTTCAAGCGGGCGAAGCTGCGGGAAAAGTTAGAACGGAATAAATCTTGTAATGAAGAGGATTCTTAATTACGATAATGTCTGCGGAACTTTTAAGAACAAAAAATATTGAGATAGGAGGTTCTCCCTGTAGTTTAAGTTCTAGGTTAAAAAAAAGAGTAGGCAAAAGTAAATTAGGACTGAAAAACGTAGTTTAATGAATTAATTACATGATTTTCAAATGAAGAACATTTTTGTGTAGAATTAACAGTAGGAAACCAAAGGGTCAGCCTATGGATTTCATTGTTTCCTACTGTTAATTAAGCAAAAATTCTCCTACATGACTTTTGTACGTTTTGTATGAACCATCGCACACTACAAGCATTTCAATGCAGACTGTTGCATTGAAATGCGATGCGCTGCAGGCCAGTGCAGCCGTGATGTGCGTTTAGCTTAAGTCCACAAAGTTATACATTAATGGCAAAACATAACTAGCTAGCTAGTGAAAAAGGAGCAATTGAAGAAGTCATTATTTCCTATAGAAATAAAATACACTTTCGATACGACTTCCCTATCCAAATCAAACAGAGTATTAATATTTGTGAGAATGAAAGACCATACGAAGATCTTAGAATCACGTATTATAACTTCAAAAAGTAAACTCCAAGAGCTCCACCAGGTGAGCAGATATTCCTACATTAGGTAACATGATTCATAGCTCAGCAATATATCACCCTTCGTGAATATATGAGCTGTCGTTTAGCTCAACGCTTTTCGTGGAATGGGGGCTTACATTAAGCGTAGATTTTTTGAGGTGGCGATTGACTTTGTTTGTTATTTTCATTTTTAACATTAATTTGGGTTTGAATTTGAGCTGGTTTTTTTATAACTACTTAATCTTATCATAATGAACACAGCCGCTCAGACGAAATTCATAAATAACTTATGACTTATGACGGTGGTCAATTCCAATAAGAAAATATCAAATTCATGTCATGCCTTGTTATGCATTGTAGAATTTGGCATAAACGATTGTGAGTCAAGGCAATGAAATCTAGATTTACATAAAACATAATATAGAAAGAGAACGCAGGGAGTTGGCGGTAAGGAGCGATATGCTGGCCCGTGTAGATTCGCTCGAAGTGCTAAGGAAGTAAAGATAACACTTTTTCGGGTATATTTATTTATTTACTATTTATTAAATCATTATGCACAAGTAAAAAATACAAAGGCGGGCTTAATACCTGAGGCACATTGCTAATATTTATACTCGAGCGGCCTGTGGCTTCGGTTTACGCAACGAGCCTACAATGTCCTGCGTGTACAATATAATAATGCTTTCAGAATGCTGTTGGAGTTGCCACAGCATTATAGTGCGTCGCACGTATTCGCAAATTCGCGCGTTGATAGTTTCCACGCTATTGTGCGTAAGGCGGCGTCACTATTCCAAAGCCTGCGCGGTAGCACTAGCCTTTTGCAAATGATTGCATCCCGTAACGGCTGTCCCATACAGGCGCACTAGGTGGGAATACTTACATGGAAATGATTATCATAAAATGTTACTTTCTTGCATAAGTACCTACTAGCATAGATCTTAAGAAAATTGTTACTAACACTTTTAGATTGCATCCGAAATAAAATAAATACTATTATTGTTATTTTGATTGTTTTTGACATATCTCGGGACCCTGGGGTCCTGGACCTTTGGAAGGTGTACGAGGGCCACGAGGGGCCGAAGCCAATGCAGAGGACCGTTACGATGCTTTTAATGAATTGAGGCACCAACCGCCAATTATCCCTGTACCGACTATGCAAGTGCATCCAAGAACAAAGCCCCGGTGGGTGTAGGACTATTACAGGATATGGAAACTAATAAATTGGACTATGGATTTGGGCCAACCAAATCTAAAAGTGTCTAAAATCTACTACTATGGACTATGGTTTTTACCTATGATTTATACATACAATACACGGATAAAATGGCAGAGGGTGACTTGAACACTCAATAATGGGCCCCGGAAACTGTCGCTAGCACTTAGTGACATAGCAACAAGGGGACAAGCAGGTGCTAAGGTGCTTGAGGACTAGAGAGGTTTTCCAAGGCTATCAAAACAATCCCGAACCCCGGAAGATGATCAGGATCCCTACAAGCACTTACTGGAATACTTCCTTTCTCCGACCACGTTTGCTCTTGCGAATCTCCACTGAAGCCGGCCAATAAAGGCGAGAATGAGGTGGAAGCTCTATTCTGGGAGTCTCGTCAGTGTTTATTCCAGCCAGCCAATACAGGCAAGCCAGAGATGAGGAACAAGACTTCTCCCGGGAGATAGGGTCCGTGGGGTCGCTACTGTCCAACAGCTCGCCACATGCTGCCCTGTGGGTTTCTGTATCTCTCTTAGTCTGGCTCCTTAAACCAGACCTGTTTCGGCAAAGTAGGCTTCAGGCTATGTCGGTAACCTTGGCTCGCCTGCGGATCTCTTCATTTCTGATTCGATCACGTAGGGAAACTCCAAGCATAGCCCTCTCCATTGCCCTTTCAGTGACTTTTAGCCTTTTAATAAGGCCCATTGTAAGCGACAACGTTTCAGTGCCATAGGTCATCACTGGCAACTCGCACTGCTCAAAGACTTTCGTCTTGAGACACTGTGGTATGTTGGACGAGAAGATATTGCGTAGCTCCCCGAACGCTGCCCAGCCGAGTCGGATTCGACGATTGACCTCGTTCTCGAGGTTGGACCTACCTAACTGGACAGTTTGTCCTAGATAAACATACTCGTCCAAACTTTTGAGCGTAGCGTCTCCGATTTTCATGAAAGTGGGTGTAACATGGGCATTTGACATGATCTTTGTCTTGTCCATGTTCATTTTAAGACCCACTCTTTCGGAAGCTCTACTGAGGTCATAAAGCATTGTACTGAGGTCCTCCATAGTCTCAGCCATGACAACTATATCGTCGGCAAACCGAAGATGATTGATGTACTCGCTATTGATGTTGATGTCTGGCCCTTTCCATTGAAGACATCTTCCAGTGCAGCGGTGAACAGTTTCGGAGAGATAACGTCTCCCTGCCTCACACCTTGCTGCAGAAGGATAGGTTTCGAGGTCTGGTCCTGGAGTTGGACTGACATAGTGGCGTTTTCGTACAGACACTTAAGCACCTCGATGTACCGATAGTCGATCTGGCACCGTTGAAGAGACTGCAGTACAGCCCATGTCTCGTTCGAATCGAAGGCTTTGTTACGACAAAGCCTTCGATTCGAACGAGACATGGGCTGTACTGGACTACGGTCCACAAACGCTAAGCAGAGAAGCAGGTTATACTCTTCCGTCTTCTGTATAACCTGCCGCAGCGTATGTATGTGGTCTACAGTGCTAAAGCCTTTACGGAATCCGGCTGATTGGGAGGCTGGAAGTCGTCAAACCTGTGCGCGAGACGTTTCGTAATGTAAACAGCTTGTAGACATGGCTCAGAAGTAAGATGGGCCTATAATTCTTAAGGAGGGTATTGCACAGTCGCACGCGCCGCCGCACTATGGGACCAAACAGTATTTTCCATCTCAAAAATGGTTTTGTCGAAAGTCGTAAATCCATAGATTGTTTTATGGTTTTATACTCTCAAAAGATGGAACTTACGAATAAATTACAAAATATAAAAAAATATAAAGTTTTACGTTTATAAAATGAACCTCAAACATTGGGCATAAATATTTTCATGCCAATTAAATTACCGTTAAGGGAGTTCAACACATAATTATTCGGAAGTTTTCCAAGGAAACATATTAGTGTTATACATCATTAGATAGCTTAGAATATACACTTTGCAACCACATTCAGTTTTTGTAAAAAAAATATTTTTATTTAATTTTTTAATATATTTTTAGTGAAGTAAAGAAAATTTAGTTTTTGTTAATTTCAATTGGAGTTTTCGTTGTTGCCGAAAGCAGCCGGTGTCAAGTTAATTACTCTATTAGAGACCTTATCTACTCAGTAATATGAGGATTTAAAAAAAACTTGCGCGTTTTTTGCGCCAGAGGTGATTTTGAAGCAATAATGTCAATCGGGGAAAAATCCTCGAAAATTACGGTTCTTCTTTTTTATTATGAAATATTATATTTAGTTATTATCCTTTGATGTCTATATTGTTTTTTTCTATTTCTATGATACATACATTTGCAAATTAAAAAACTGCTATTATATTTGAAAGAATCTTCCCATGGCAATTTTGTTTGGGGTGGTCACCTTAACCACAAGTATGATAAACTATATTGCTGCGGAAGTTCTATTTATCTGTTGTGGTAAATAATTACAATCAGTACTGATTACACTATTTCGATGAGAACTGTTATAATCAATTGTCCCATGGTTTTTGCACAAGGCACTAAAATATTAGTCCTTTAAATACCCGTGTATGTTCAGCATACGATTCATCAAAGTGTTCAGATACTTCTTTTCAATAACAATTAACGCATAAAAAACATTATTATCTAACAATGAGTGAATTCGTTTGTGTTCGACGCGATCTTTGTGATCAAATAATAAAAGGGAAAAGTACTTCAGACCTCAAAAAATATTTATTGGAAAATTTTCAACTATCGGAAACTGACGTTAATACTGTAATAGAGAGTATTCAAAAAAATCTAACATCGAGTTGCAACCAGAAATGGACCAAAGCTCAAAGAAAGCCGGACCGGTTCGAGAGCCTATACTCAAATTGGTTAAATGGTGAGTTTAAAGTATCATTGAATTCTTGCAGTACCTCAACCACTGTAAATTCTGGTTTGAATACTTCCGGTGAACGTGGAAGACCAACAAAACAATATGACGAGTGCTCGGAAAACACAAAGAAACGAAAAAATATGGAGCTGGTCCAGGAGTATGGAATGGGACATGTCCGTAACGCTTATGTGCAAGGTTTAAGATCCATGGGGGAAAATGACGAAGCGTCAATTGTGACTATTATCAGAAATATGGAAAAAGAAGAGAAAAAAGTTATTCAACAAAACATACTCAATCCAGATAACGCACTTTCCTTTACAAAAGAGGAAGCATTGAGTATATGCATTGAAACTGATTTAACCAAAGCACAATATGCGTACCTAAGAAAAAGGCTCGTTGATAAGAATTTAAGTTCTGTATTGCCTTCGTATCAAACACTAAGTGAAGCAAAAAAGGCTTGCTATCCGCCTGCATCCAGCATTACGGTGACAAATATAAGCGCAAAAATCAACCTGCAAGATCTCTTAGACCATACAGTCTGCCGTATTATAAGGATAAAGTCAGGATCGACTTACAATCGTCTCAAGCTTTTCACTAAATGGGGTGATGGATCCTCTGGGCAAAGTGAGTATAAACAAACTCTACCGGAAGAAAACGAACAAATATCGGACGCTAATTTGTTTATAGTGTCCCTTGTACCACTGCGACTAGTAGACGAAGAAACTTCTACGATCATATGGAAAAACCCTACTTGCTCATCTGTTAGATATTGCAGACCAATTTCATTAGAATTTGCAAAAGAAACTCCCGAAAAAACTACAGTGGTTGTCAGTGAAATTGAAGCCAAAATTAATCAATTGATTCCAACTCTTGTGTCAATAGAAGACAAAGTCATCGAAGTTAAACATCAACTGTTTATGACAATGATTGATGGGAAAGTTGCTCAAGTGTTGACAAACACATCATCCAGTGCTACCTGCACTGTTTGTGGAGCAACTCCCAGACAAATGAATGATCTTTTAAAAGTTACAACGAGAGTTGAAAATGAAAATGCGTTTAAATACGGATTGTCGACGCTACACGCATGGATAAGATTTATGGAAATGATCCTCCATATTTCTTACCATTTAGGTTTTGAGAAGTGGTCTGCAACAACTCCAGAAAACAAGCAACTTAAAGAAGACAAGAAAAAATTTGTCCAAAAACGTTTCCGAGAAGTGCTTGGCTTGCATATTGATAAACCACGTCAAGGTTCCGGTAATAGCAATGACGGTAATACGGCAAGGAGATTTTTCCAAAATTACCAATGTTCTGCAGAGATAACCGGAATTGATGAAGAATTAATCAAGAGACTTTAAGTAATTCTTCAAACTATGTCATCGGAATTTCCTATAAACGCAGAAAAATTTGGTCAGTATACATTGGTAACCGCGCAATTATATGTAAGCAAATATAACTGGTACTACATGCCATCTTCGGTCCATAAAGTACTTATACATGGTGCTAAAATAATAGAGCATTATGCAGTTTTGCCTATAGGACAATTATCCGAAGATGCCCAGGAAGCTCGAAATAAAGATTATAAGAAATATAGGTTACATCACGCTAGGAAGTGTTCCAGATCAGCAACAAACGAAGACGTTCTGCATATTTTGATATATACATCTGATCCTTATATATCTAGCTTAAATAAACCAAGTTTTCTAATATCCAAAGAATTATTTGACGAAGCTAAAGAATTGTTGGAAATAGAAAGTGATGAGTAGGATAAGTTTAAGTAATAATTTTTTTTTGTCATGTAACTGTTTGTTTAATAATAATAATTTAGTTTTAAACTTATTTTAAGCATAAGTGTAACTTTTATTGCTATTTTAATATAACTGTATGATTTTTTGTATGAAATTTCGTATAACTTTATCTTTGTCATTTTTTTTCGGAAAAAATATTTTTTTTAGAATGATGATGTTTGATTTCTTTTATTGCCTAGATATTCACAAATACGTGAAAAAAATCAAGGAGATAAATCACAAAACAACAGAGTTATCGATTTTTGAGATGGAAAATACCGGTTGGTCCCATAGTGCGCCGAGCAGTCGCGCCGTGTTCGATCGTTTGCTCGGGATTAGAAGTCATAGTGTAAACAATGGCTACTAATAATATAGTAAAGTGTGTAAATTGTAATGTCGTTATAAGTGAAGTATTAGCTTTTATTTGTAACAAACTGGATGTGATGGACGAGCAAAGTCTGACACGTATATGTATTAGTGCATTTACGGAAGCTGACATTGTGGAGGCAAAGAATTTGCTTTTTAATTCTATATCAACAACAAAGCGTAAAGTGACCAGGAAAAAACAGGGAAAGGCAATACGTGACATTGATGATATTGTCTGCCTTTTGAAAGAAACAGATCCTGAAAAAGTCCCCATTTTCGTCGCAAGAGATTTGCAAAGACTACCCCCAGCGTTATTCGACCATGTTGATGTGACCAGACTTCTTAAAGATTTGTTGAAAATGCAACAAGAAATCAATCGTATTTCCGAGGAGTATGCTACATTAGATCAGTTGAAGGAGCTGCACACCGAGATTCACTCTCTTAAGAATGCACCTATCGTCAGCAACTTCTCACGAAATGTTAATGTACGGCGGGGTGCTTGTACATTGTCAAGCTTTGAACAAGATAGTGGACCTGTGGGTCTATCTCCGGCAGGTGTTGATCATATACCACCTGCAAATCTGCCTGCCATGACGCATGTGAAGAAAAATTCTGGTCAGCATACTTTATCATCAAATGAGGGTGGCGGAATAAAATCTCCGCGCAAAACCGTTAACGGTACAGAGCCCGCAAGCAAGCAAGTATCAGCTGATCGTCGCTCGCCGAACGCAGTGATGAATCACACGATCCCCACCGTTCCCGACAGTTGTGTGTCGCCAGCCGGCAACCAGACCAACCAAGATCTGCAGAGCGATGTAAATAATAAAACATTTTCGGTTGTAGTGCAGGAAGGGAACTTGAATCCTCAGTCCAAATCGCAATCGCCTAGTGATGAATGGACTGTAGTTCAGAAAAAGAAGATGAGGAACCGTATTATAGGTCATACAGGGAATGCTACAGCTGATTTAGATAATAAGTTTAAGGCGGCGAATGTTCAAGTTCCCATCTATATTTATAACGTGTCGAAAGAAACGACATTAACAGATATTAGTTCTTATGTATTGAAGAAAACTAATTTGACTATAAAACTGGACAAAATGAATATGAAAATTAACAAGGATTATGATGGATACATTGCTTACATTCCCAGACAAAAAATATCTATGTTTTTGAAGAATGACTTTTGGCATGAGGGAGTAAAATACCGTCGTTTTTGTTAACTTTGCTCGAAACACGGAGAAAACTACTCACAAGGGATTAAATGGAATTAATTCATCGGTTAATGGATAGTGCAAACCAACTTGTAAAACTAGTTACTTTTAACTGTAAAAATGTTAAATGGTCAGTCGAGTGTGTTAGAAGACTGTGTCGGTCAGCTGACATTGTGGCGCTGCAAGAAACCTGGCTTATGCCGCATGATATACAATACTTGAATGATATTGATGACTCATTCTCGTTCACTGGAAAGTCAGCTGTGGATACATCTACTGGTTTGATTATAGGAAGGCCGTACGGGGGTGTCGCGATACTGTGGAGGAAGGCTGTGTTTACAACGGTGTCTGTCATAGCGTGTACAAGTGATCGTATTGCCGCGATAAAAATAGTTCATAACGACCGGTCTATGTTAGTGCTATCAGTGTATATGCCCACTAATGATATAAACAACTTAAGTGAGTTTACAGACTGTCTCGGTGAACTAAACGCCATAATAGAGAGCAGTGATGTGGAATCGGTATATATTCTCGGAGACTTCAACGCGCACCCAGGTGAGCTGTTTTGTAATGAGTTATTAACTTATTGTTCGGAACAATTGTGGTCGTGCGTAGACATTGAGTGGTTGCCACGTGAGACTTTTACATTTGTGAGCGATGCACACGGGTGCTTGCGCTGGCTCGATCACTGTGTAGTGACAGGTGCTGCGCGCCGATCGGTTGTGAATGTGTCAGTACTATACGACACATATTGGTCAGACCACTATCCATTATGTATTGAATGTAATATAAATATTATTGTGCCCAAAATCACAATTAATTGTAATTCATTTAGTAAATGTAAATGGGGGATTAGAGACCGTAAGCAAACTCATAAATATAATATTAATTGTAATTCTAGATTAAAACAGATTGACTTTCCATTTGAACTTAGGCATTGTGCAGACAGTATTTGTAATGATGAGTATCATAATACACTATTGAATAATACTCGTATGTATAATAATATTGTGAATATTTTGACAGAATCTGCTAAAATTAGCTGCAACAGAACTAAACCTAAGAATCGTAAAAATGTAACAGGGTGGAACAGGTATGTCGCTGATGCTCACCGGTGGGCAAGACTTTGCTTTCAGACTTGGGTTTCACATGGAAAACCTAGAACGGGTCCTGTGTATAACGATATGTACGAATCGAGAAAAATCTTTAAAGCGGAATTAGCGGAAAAACCGGATTCTAAGGAACTGCCAGAATAAAGAGTCCCAGATTAAAATGGATATAATTGCGGAAAATCATGCAAATAAAAATTTTAGTGGCTTTTGGAAAAATACAAATAAACTGAACCCGAAGTTAAGCTCACCTTTGAGTGTTGGCGGTGCGCAGAACCCTCGAGATATAGCTTGCGCTTTTCAGCGACATTTCAATGTTGTGTCTCCGCTCGGGCCCGCGTCTCAGATGTTTGATGCTGGGAGTCGTCCGGGGGATATTAGTGTCAGATTTTCTGCTAAGGATGTAGCTCAAGTTATAAAGAAGATGGTGAGAGGCAAGTCCCCAGGTCATGATAATCTCAGTATCGAGCATTTGAAGTACGCGGGTGTACACCTACCAAGAGTACTAGCACTATTTTTTAACCTGTGTATTAGTCATACGTATCTACCCGACGATCTATTGTATACGGTCGTAGTACCAATAATAAAGGATAAGAATGGGGACTCAGCTGACCTGTCTAACTACAGGCCAATCTCACTGGCGACTGTCATAGCGAAGGTGCTGGATAGTTTGCTTGACCGACAGTTGGAGCAGCACATGCAGCTGCACGACGCTCAGTTCGGGTTTAGGAAAGGGTTGTCGACTGAGAGTGCTGTTCTCTGTCTCAAGCAGACTGTCCAGTACTATACAGACAGAAACACACCTGTGTACGCAAGTTACTTAGATCTTTCGAGAGCTTTTGATCTAGTCAGTTATGATAAGCTATGGCAGAAGCTACAGTGCGAGACAGATGTGCCTCATGAGATTGTGTCCTTATTCAAGTATTGGTACGGTCAGCAAAAGAATAGTGTAAGGTGGGCTGATGCGCGGTCGGACGTGTACGGGTTGGAATGCGGGGTGAGGCAGTGGGGATTGTCCTCGCCTCGTCTTTTCAACCTGCATATGAACGGGTTTATAGGTGAGCTCAGCAGCACTAATATAGGTTGTTCCATAGATGGGGCGTGTATGAATAACATAAGCTACGCGGATGATATGGTGCTGCTGAGCCCATCGATCAATGCGCTACGCAAACTGTTGGGCATTTGTGAGTCGTATGCGGAGGCCCATGGGCTCAAATATAATGCCAAGAAAAGTGAGCTAATGGTTTTTAAAGCCGGTACCAAAGTTTATTCGTCTGTACCTCCGGTTATTCTGTGTGGCACACCACTCAAAAGGGTGACGCATTTCAAATACTTGGGCCACTGGGTCTCTGACGATTTGTGCGATAACATGGACATTGACAGGAAGCGCAGAGCGCTGTCCGTCCGGTGTAATATGTTGGCTCGCAGGTTTGCACGTTGTACTCTGCCAGTAAAAGTGACTTTGTTCAAGGCCTACTGCCAATCGTTTTACACGTGCAGCCTGTGGGCCAACTACACGCAGCGGGCGTACAGCGCACTGCGTGTACAGTACAACAATGCCTTCAGGGTGCTGTTGGGGTTACCGAGGTTTTGTAGTGCTTCAGCTATGTTTGCTAGAGCACGAACTGATGACTTTTTCGCCATAATTAGAAAGCGGAGCGTTTCACTTCTTGGTCGCCTGTGTGAGGAACTGATACTATTAACGTCGAGATAAACGTTTGTGAGAGCTTTGTATTAAGTATCTAGATCGATTGACTGTGTGGGGGTTGTGTGTACCTGACTAAAGGGGTTATACTATGAAAACAACGGGGTAGGCAAGACTAGGTATTTATTTAAATAAATTGATATATGATTGGAAGGTAATTAGAAAAGGCTAGTCGCTCATTCCAAAGCTAACTCTGCAGGAGAAGAACGAGCATGAAACTCCCCAGTTTATTATTGTGATCGTTGGTTTATCATTACAGGAATCAAATTGAATATTTAGTTGATAGTACACAACGACTTGGTTCTAACAAATAACAAATGGTGTTTTAAATTGACATTCAGTAGACATTATAAAGTAATATGTTCATGGTACCAATAAGCATAATATTACAGTACATAGTATAGACAGTAACACACCGGATACCTAATATAATTATATAAACATGGTTTTAGAGAATAATACAACAGACATATCACTTAACTTACTCGACTCCTTCCATTCTATTCAGTCCCAGTATTAAGAACCCGTCAGGGTATATGTGCTCTGTGATTAAGAAGTACTCCAGTATAGATTATAATTTATTGATAATCTCAGGCAGTCAATAGATCCTTCTCAAGTCGGTTCGTCTCCAAAAAAGAAAGAGCCTCCTCGCTCCTCTTTTATGTTTTTTCTATCCCTTCCCCAGCGGCCTCACATTATGCCGCCCTTTTTAAGCCAATCATACATATTGACCTAATAACTTTTAATATTGACAATCTTAAGTAAATCTAATTTGGCAGAACTGTTTTAAAACATTATAAGATATTAAATGTATTTTAATAACAATTTATCTGAGTACAATTAGATGAAGTCCCTTAAACATAACATCCACTGAGTTTACAACAATTATTATTTATAACCACTTGTGCATCAAAATATAGCACATAAAATTAAGGAAATATTTTATATACGATTTATAATTCTGTTATCCTTAGATTTTAGGTGCAAGTAAATAAAGTTGTTGTATTTATTCGATTGCCTCACAGATCATCAGTTTCGTTCCGAATTGCTTTATTCGTCTAGAAATACTCTCGACAGTCTAGCAAGAATATAGTACCTACTAACTCCATACAATTTAGGAAAGAATATAAAGATTAATAATATGTCATTCTACATATTCCGACACGGCCATTCTGACCTGTGCTTCGTCCCGAAGAACATAGGCAATAGTAGTTAAATTAACATAACATGAAACATCATAATTGTTCAGTTACAGATTACAAATATTGGTTCAAGACAGACTAATAGTTCTATTAATATTTTTATCTACATTAATACAATAATTGATATGAAACCAACCTGTATCCTTCATATCACATTCCTAACCACTTTGATTTCTTCTTTGACATAACATTGCTATGCGAACTGTTATCCTTTATGATATTATATCCCTATCCAGACTGATATCCTCTTCGATATCACATATTTATCCATACAGATATCCCTCTTGATATCATGTCCCTATCCATACTGATATCTTGTTCCATATTACCTCCCATCAATACTGGAACAAATAATTAAAAACAATAAAAGAAGAAAAATAATTAAAATTGTCTGCCCAACTACTTTTTATTACCTAGATAAGTAAGTAAAATTGTGTTCATGAAATACCTAAAAGACGAAATGAATTAAAAAAAAATCAACTTTCAATCATTTGGTCATTACTAATACTCGCATCTCTTTCATCTACAAATTCACCAGGCCACTGCCTTAATTTATCTTTGGCAACCGTTATATTTCTTAAATTATTCATTCCTTTAAGTCTAAATCTATCATGGGGAAGAATGTCTGAGATTTCATAGGGTCCCTTATACCTTAGACCTAGTTTGTCATGTCGCCTATGATCCTGATTGACAAACACTATGTTACCCATCTCAAAATTCTTATTATTTCGCCTGACTACATCAAAACGCGTTTTAAATTTTTCAGCTTGTGCACTTAAACGCTGGTGAGCTATTTCTCTGTCTGCCCTTACATCTATATTATGTTCAAAAACATTTACATCATTTAATTGTGATTGGATAGATGGGATGTTTGCATTACATCCTATAAGCAGACGTATAGGAGTAAAACCAGTTGATTTTTGGACGGTAGTGTTAATCGACTGTTGTACTTTCCACAACCCGCTTGGCCAATCTGACATACCATTACATGTAGTATTTAACATATCAATGACTGTCGTTACATATCGTTCTACTTGACCATTTCCTCGTGGTGTACCCGTTGCCACCATAATTATGATGTTCGATTTCTAATTCTCTAAACAGTGATTGAGTTTTATTAGAACTAAAATTAGTGCCTTTATCCGTTATTACCATTGAAGGGGTACCAAATATTGTAATTGTGTCTCTTATAAGAGGTGCCAGCTCTTGGGAATTTAGTGTTTTGAGTGGTTTCAACAAACAAAATTTAGTGAATCCATCCACCATAAGCAATATGTACCTGGATCCTTCATTTGTTTGCTGGAATGGACCGGTACAATCTAAGTGAATTGTATGAAAAGGAATAGATGTCTTGTCAATTGGATGTAGGAACCCTTGTTTCGGACCTGAATGACTTTTACGTTCAATACATATTAAACAATGTCTCAAATATTTTTGAACAAATGTGGCCATGCGAGGAAACCAAAAATATTCACGAAGTTTTTCCAATGTTTTCTGAAAACCTACATGACAATTCTGATCATGAAAAAGTTTTAAAAGACCGAGTCTAGATCCTTTAGGTACATAAAGCTTAGGTTCATTGTTAGGTTGGACTTTATAAAACAACAAATTGTGTTCAAAAATATATTGATTTTCATCAAGCTCGCCAGCCACTGCTTGATTAATCAAATTTGAGTTTCCAAGTCATTCTGTTGAGCTATCTCTAACCAAGATGGAGAATCGTGAATCAAATTAACTGATTTAATCAAATGTTCAACCTGAGGTGTTTCAAACTTTGTTAAACTAGGAGAACCTTTTTGTGTTAAACTATGTTGAGTTGGTACTGCAAAGTTTATAGAATGTCTAATAGGATTTCGGCTAAGAAAATCGGCATGACCTATATATTTACCTTTCTTGTATATTATTCAAAGGACGTACATGCAAGATTTCAAATTCGAAATCTTGCATGTACGTCCACCAACGAGCAACACGAGGAGAGATATCTTTTTTATTCATTGTGGATTTTATGGAATTGCAGTCTGTAAAAAGCTTGAATTTGTTACCTAATAAGTATACTCTAAAGTGTTTTAATGCATTAAATATTGCCAAGGTTTCTAAGTCATATGAACAATAGTTAGATTCTGCAGGTGAAGTTCTTTTGCTGAAATAAGCAAGTACCCTTTCTATTTTATCAATTCTTTGTACTAATATAGCCCCATAACCTAATGAACTGGCATCTGTATAGAGTTCAATTGGTAATGCCGGATCAAAAACTGTTAACAATGGTTCAGATGATAGATGTTTAATAACATAATTCCTGGCTGTGTCCTGGTCAATTCCCCATTCCCATTTATGGTTATTTTTGGTCAATTTTGTTATACAGGCCGTGCTTACTGCAAAATCGGGGATGAATTTACGAAAATAACTTGCAAGGCCCATGAATTGTCGTACTTGTTTAATATTTCTTGGGACCGGAGAATCAACTAGAGCAACTACCTTAGTTTTACAGGGCCTTATACCTTCTTGCGATATATTTCTACCTAGATAATCGATATTATCAACGAAAAATTTACATTTCTTTAGATTTATTGTAAATCCTGCTGTGCTTAAGGCCAGCATCGTTTCTTCTAAATAAGAGAGACCCTCTGCTATTGTTGAAAACGGAATTAATAGGTCATCTATAAATACAAGAAGGAATTTCAAATGTTGTACCGCCTTTGTAATAGCTCTCTGAAATACAGGTGGCCCGTTACAAATACCAAACGGCATTTTCAAAAATTCGTAATGACCATCTGGTGTTACAAATGCAGTATATTTTATAGATTCTGCTGATACTGGTATTTGATAAAAGCCATTTTTCATATCAATGGATATGAAAAACTTAGCTTTACCTAATTTGTCTATTTGGTCTTGTATAAGAGGAAGTGGGTACCTATCCTTTTCCAGGATTTTATTTAATGCTCTGTAATCTACACACATTCTATCGCTACCATCTTTCTTTTTCACTAGTATTATTGGACTAGCAAAAGGGGAATCACTTTCTCGAATTATATTATTTTTTTGGAGATCTTGTATTATATCTTCCACCTTTTTTTTTCAATTGGAGCTAATCGATATGGGCGGTAATAAATGATTTCGTTTTTATGTAAGCGTAGATTTAGCTCACCAGTTTTCACAGTACTAGTTTCATTCAAAACAGAAGAATAACTTTGAAAAATGTTTTTAATTTTATCTTGTAATTGCAAATCTAATTGTTCGATTTTAGAAGTTAAATCGCAGAGTTCTAAAGCTGTGGAAATTGCATTTATTTCTATCTTGGGTTCAACTGGCTTTCTAAACAAACGACTGCCAGAGGAATCGATAATAATTCCTACATCAGGGTATTGAACTGCATTTCTACCTATAAGAAGATCATAACTAAAGTCATGGCCCCTAACCACATACATATCAAGTTCTAAACAAATTTCTTCAAATTGAACTGGCAGGGTAACAATAGCAAATGCATAAATCTTACTTTGTCCTATTCCGTTTAGATACATTGACACGGGTAGTAGATGGCAACCTATTTGTTTTGCAATAGATTCCTTAATTAAACTACAGCTAGCTCCTGTATCTATAAGTGACTGAAATGGTGTATTTTTAATTAAAACTTTGGTAAGTTTTAATTCTGTTTGTCTAAAAAATTGATCTCTTTAGATAAACCTGCTACTGATGGATTAGTTGTTTCAGCTCGCTGCTTTTGGTAGCAAACAGATTCAATATGACCAGTCTTTTTACAATAAGCACAAATTTTTGTACGAAAATCTCTAGTTACAGACATCAAATTATTATTGACCTTACGAGGGCCACCCTGAACCAAAATAGGTTTTGGACATTGGGACTTTAGATGGTCAGTTTGATTACAATTATAACATTTCCTTTCTGATCTGAATCGCTTATTTACAATGGAACTATCATTATTTTCCAACAACCTTTTCTTTGTCTTAGAGTAAGTGGACAGCAAAGAAATAAGTCCAGAAGTGGAGGTAACACCATTATTTAGAGAAGCCATTCTGACGTCAACCTCACTAATGCCACCACAAACTAATTCTAGCAATTGCATTTCAGTAAATGCAATGGTAGTGTTTTTAAACAATCTGATTTTTTCCTTCGCATAATCACTGTATGATTCTGCTGAATCAGAAACAAATATAACTGCTTTGCGAAGTCTTTCACTTAAATTTCTTTTTTCAGGATAGATATTCACAATATCTGCCTTAAAATTATACCAAGACCTTCCTTCTGATGGTGTCCAGGTATCGAACCACGATAATGCAGAGCCCCTAAGGGCCTTACCAGCTTTAGCTACTATTTTAATGCTGCTCCATCTTAATTCTGAGGCGAGAGCCTCAATGCTGACACACCAGCCCGCTGCTCCGCAGTCGTTTTTGTCGGGATCAAACACCGGCAGCGCAATATCATCGTCTTTTTGTTGTGGGGTTGAAATAGCGTCGCGAATAGCTGTCAGAAGGTCAGATATCGTTGCAGCGTCCATTCTGGAAATTTTTAAATTAAGCGAATTAATAATGAGTCTAGAGATCTATCCCACTTCTGATGTGAGGAACTGATACTATTAACGTCGAGATAAACGTTTGTGAGAGCTTTGTATTAAGTATCTAGATCGATTGACTGTGTGGGGGTTGTGTGTACCTGACTAAAGGGGTTATACTATGAAAACAACGGGGTAGGCAAGACTAGGTATTTATTTAAATAAATTGATATATGATTGGAAGGTAATTAGAAAAGGTTAGTCGCTCATTCCAAAGCTAACTCTGCAGGAGAAGAACAAGCAAGAAACTCCCCAGTTTATTATTGTGATCGTTGGTTTATCATTACAGGAATCAAATTGAATATTTAGTTGATAGTACACAACGACTTGGTTCTAACAAATAACAAATGGTGTTTTAAATTGACATTCAGTAGACATTATAAAGTAATATGTTCATGGTACCAATAAGCATAATATTACAGTACATAGTATAGACAGTAACACACCGGATACCTAATATAATTATATAAACATGGTTTTAGAGAATAATACAACAGACATATCACTTAACTTACTCGACTCCTTCCATTCTATTCAGTCCCAGTATTAAGAACCCGTCAGGGTATATGTGCTCTGTGATTAAGAAGTACTCCAGTATAGATTATAATTTATTGATAATCTCAGGCAGTCAATAGATCCTTCTCAATCGGTTCGTCTCCAAAAAAGAAAGAGCCTCCTCGCTCCTCTTTTACGTTTTTTCTATCCCTTCCCCAGCGGCCTCACATTATGCCGCCCTTTTTAAGCCAATCATACATATTGACCCAATAACTTTTAATATTGACAATCTTAAGTAAATCTAATTTGGCAGAACTGTTTTAAAACATTATAAGATATTAAATGTATTTTAATAACAATTTATCTGAGTACAATTAGATGAAGTCCCTTAAACATAACATCCACTGAGTTTACAACAATTATTATTTATAACCACTTGTGCATCAAAATATAGCACATAAAATTAAGGAAATATTTTATATACGATTTATAATTCTGTTATCCTTAGATTTTAGGTGCAAGTAAATAAAGTTTTTGTATTTATTCGACGGCCTCACAGATCATCAGTTTCGTTCCGAATTGCTTTATTCGTCTAGAAATACTCTCGACAGTCTAGCAAGAATATAGTACCTACTAACTCCATACAATTTAGGAAAGAATCTAAAGATTAATAATATGTCATTCTACATATTCCGACACCTGCGTGGTAGCACTAATGGCATGCTGAAGGTATTGTCCGAGCGATGGGATCTGCCCCTTTTAAAGACATGGATGAAGTTGCATGCTAGTGGATCCTCACGTTTTATTTAATGTTTTGTTATTGTAAATTTTTATATCTCAATTTTATTTCAATTTCATTTTAATTTTATATCAATCTTTATTTTTAATTTATTAATTTTTATTTTATTTCAATTGTATTTTAGTTTTATTTCAATTTTATATTATAATTGTAATTGATAATCAAATTTATATGTTTTACTAACACTAGTTGTATAAGAAAATTGTTACTAACCATTTATGAGCTCTAAGCTTGAAATAAAGATTTCTATTCTATTGTCGCCCTTCTTAAAGAACAGTATCACCACACCTCTGTTCCATGCCTGTGGCGTTTTGCCATCGAGGATGACGGAACCAAACAGCTTCTGGAGGGCCTTGAGAACGGGTTTTCCACCGGCCCTCAGAAGTTCAGCCATAATTCCGTCATCACCCGGCGCCTTGTTGTTTTTGAGCTGCTTCAAAGCCATCCTAATCTCGTACAAGCTGACGTCCGGGATGTCTTCGGTGTACACCGAAGACACCGAAAAACTATTTATTAATTTGAATATAAACCTACAGTAAGAGAATATACTTACTTACATACATATGTATGTATCTATGTAAGTATATTCTTTAGATGTATGTACTTCTAAAATAAATATCACTAAAATACTTATAAATAATGAATAGTATAAAATAATAAAAATAATATGCAACTATGGCAAAGTGGACAGATAGTGTTCTTTCACTCTTATTTTAAAAACAGCAACAGTTTGGCGGTCCCTAATGTCAGGCGGATAATTATTATATTATTATTATCATAATGTGCCGCGAAAAGAAGCCTGAAATAAAATGTGGCAATAACTATTATTTAATAAGTAGGTACTTTAATCAGCGATTTTCAAGATTCCATCCAATTATTTAATTGCTATTTTACTGCTTATTTGTTCACATGTTTACATAACGGAACCATTAATTAACTAGCCATTTCATTGGAAGGATTCAATTTTTAGTGCGGGGCTGCATCAGTGCAGGCTGGCGATAATCCGATTTCAATCAGCAGCGAATATCATTAATGTGCTGAATAATGGATTTGTGTGTACCATGTGTGTGGGAGTAATACCAAAGATAAAAAAAAAAATGAAAAGTTCCATTCTACACAATGAGCGAAAATAAAGGACAACTGGAACAAAGATTATTCCGCCGTGGAATTAGTTATGTGGGAAACAATATGCAATAATAATATATATATTACTTTAACTAAGTTTTAAAAAGTTTGCTCTTGATCAAACTGCTGAAGTTTCTGAATTTACACGAGGCAATTTAATTGCCTGTGGCATACCATAAGTTAAAGCAACAATAAAAGTTGCAGCATCTAAACAATATTTAGGCAATGCAAGTCATTTCTTGCTTCAATTTTATTGTATACCACACACAGGCAAGACACTTGCATTGTGTAAATGGGGTTTTGGTATGTAGAAATGTATAGTAATAAATGGACCTTCTGCACCTACCTCACTACGCCCTTTATTCCCCACTGCGTGCGATCCAATATTACAGCAGTAATTATTTACAGCTAGCTACATATTTAATTGTACGAGTAATACGCTCTGATCCAATTAACCCGTTGATTAGCCCGATTTGATTGTAATTAATTTGTATTGTACTTGAGGCAACTAATTACTATATCCAAGCATGCAAATGGAACCTATGTGTGCACTGCAATTAAATATTATAATTATTACGCTGAGATTGTAAACTGAATGTGACTGAATCCCTGAAGAATTATTAATTTGGGAAAAATAAGTAGCCAGACAAACTAATTCATTCCAAGTACATTTAATTTTGGAAATTCACTGTTGCATTAATTATTTAAAAATCTCCCGACACAAACAACAACCTCCAAAAAGTAAAAAATAATATGTATTAGCCCTTTAAGTTTAATATAAGTTATAGGTAATATTTTGATCCAAGCGTCGTCGCCGCGTCGGGGCTAAATATACTCGATCAGACCTGTACAGACCTGAAGATGCTCACATCCATTCATTAACCAGAAAAGAGCTGATAATCTTCAAACGGCTGAACCAATTTTCTTGAATCATAGCCAAGGTCAAATTTCAAACAAAAAGGAAACATTAGAATTGGTTCAGCCGTTTGGGAGCTACGATGCCATAGATAGACACACAGATACACACGTTAAACTTAAAAAATGTTGTTTGTGTCTATGGCGCAAATAGATATGATTTTTGTGACTTTTCAATCTGTTATTACGCCTTCAAATAATTCGAATAAGTTATGCAAAAAATATAATTATTGTTAAACTAGAACGCGTGCACATCAATTCTACATGTGTATATTTAATATCTTTGTGATTAGCGATTATATTTGTGTTTTTTTTTTAAACGTTTATAGTTTCGTTACTAAAAATAAATATTCCCTTTGAAATCGAACGGCAGCACGGCGTGAGCGTGCTTTCAAAAATGTACCACTTTGAAGAGATTACCTTAATTAAGTGAGAATAATTATTGAGTCCTCGAACTTTACTGAAAAATAAATTACTTAATTGGCGAAGTCACGAGCTCTTCAATAGTGACCAAGCGTGCAATCAAATACTCCCTTGTGTCATTATCATCATCATTTCAGCCGATAGACGTCCACTGCTGGACATAGGCCTCCCCCCAAGCCCTCCCCTGCATAATAGCACTTAACCTCTCACACATTGCATACCCAACCAGCCCATACAATCTACGTATGCATTGTATCTTCAACAATAAAATATATAAGCCTCAACTCCTTCGTCGTTCTCTTGTTTGTCTGTCCGCGTTTCACAGATCAAGGAAACAAAGATTATACGTTAAATAGGAAAAAAATACCCTGCACACTTGCACACATTGAATGGGCGTTTTAATCATTTCTAACGTGACCATATTATCGTAGACATTCACAGCATCACGACAACACGGGGAAGTAAAATCTATGGAAATTTAGGCAGTTTTCCAATCGTAGCGACTTAACACTAATAGTAACTTAGTTAATCGGGCCGTCTCCATCGGCATTGAATGACATCTGGTTAATTTTCGATGCCCTATTGCGTTTGAAGCGCTTGAAAATAAAGAATAATTTTGACTTCCGGAAAGCGCTTATTCGGTTAAAGTTTAGAAACGTGCCACCTCGATAGGGTTCCATGAAGCGGGGAGAGGGGAGGGGGCAGGGAATGAATATTTTTTTATGCAATAATTTTGCCTCCAATCTCAAATCCTCAGATCCATCTTCAATCATCCTCAATATGTCGACTACGAAACAGAAAATAAAAAAAATATCTGATATTTTGTACCTAACCTAATCCAGTCAAGTTGGACTGAGTCGGACCCCGGGTGGGCTCCCGCCAGAAACTCTCGGTCACCCCTGAGTGTCGCTAAGAAACACAAACCACAAGGCTCCACTCAGGAGCTCTCTTGAGCATCTGGCTCCCGCCTTTATAAAAAACACTCTATGGGTAGGGACCACAAGACAACGTGGGGTCCGGGTGCTCTGTGTCGATTCTGACACTAAGTCCTCTCTGCGTGGTTCATAAAAAAATGTTCATAACCTACACTAAAGAATTGGGGCAAATATATACCCCTATCTGTTATATTTACCTTTGTTGTACTTCCTTTTCTCAAATTTGATTCGTCTATTTACACAATTTTGCTGACTCCTCCGGTTTTGCGTTTAGTTTCACGTAATTCTGATTATTTTTATATATTATCTACATATTTTTGGTGTAAATAAGTCCAATCGTAACCTAAAAATTATTGTATATTATAAAAAAAGGATCCTTGATTTATTTTTTTTGTTGAAAACTGCGTTTCCGGCAAAAAAAAATTGTTGAGGGGTATCAGAAAACCCCCTAGAACCCTCTAATATTCTCACATTTCCTCCAGCGAGGTGGCACGTTTCTAAACCCAACCCGCTTATTCATCAGATCTCAGCTGATTTTATACACTCATTATTTTAAATTTTAAATGAATTTATATATAGGTATGTCCATTTTGAGCATATTCAAGTACCACAGGAAAGAGACATAGAATCAAAATAATTACTCATTCTTTCTCTTGTTTCTATGTCTCTTTCCGTGTTCTGAGGTACCATTGTTTTGTTTTCATTTGTTTAATTGCCCGCCTTTTTCTATGGGCTGGTGACGTCATTATGTTTAATTTTATTCATTGCCACCTGTGTAATTGGGCCCTTAGGGATATTGTGTGGGCTGTTGGTTTCTGACCCTTTGTTCTGGTGTGAATTGTGTTATATTACCCACATTTTTGTCAATTCCCCTTCCAAAGTAATCTCGTCTATTAAATGTAATGTTCCCATAAAGATCTTTTAGTCCGATTTGGGGGAAAAGACAAACAGAATAATAAAATATTAGCCGTATATGAGCCGCTTAACTCGGAAAACGGAGTGATATTATCAATACCTATGTGAATTTGGCATTATCTAGGCGCTTTGTTTTAGTAGCAAATTGTTGTACTATTATATAAATATTACTACGAACAGTAACTAAAACGTAAATATATTTACTTATATTTGTACCAATACTTTCTTTAATCGAAGTCTGAGTCAATATCCACATAACAACTCATTAATAACATTATATTTTAGAAACATCAAGATGAATTCTTATTTACTTTACCTTTTCCTCCATAAAAAAGTATTCTAAATAAATAAAAGATAAAGCTAGTAAATACAATAAAACGTGTTGAAAGGTATCGGGCAGCAATCTATCTCTATTTAGCGCAAACTATTGAGATATAGTGGGGTGTTTAACGAAAAAAGATTTTCTTTCCTGTTCAGGAGGCTATAGGTGAGTATATTTACCTGAGAAATAAATAGCATTTGAAAAGGATTTTGTATCTCGTTTGACTACTGTCTCACCTAATGGTAGGTAATGTTGAGGTTATTCCTATTCACTAATGTTACGAGAATAGGTTAGATACTCAATTAGTGAACTTTTGATATTGGCGCCGATTCCCTTGTTCACAAACTAAACTAAATTTAAGTTCAGTGCATCTTTTTCTTTCTATTTAATTAAAAAGAGGACAGAAGATAAATTTTAGTTCAGTCCTGTCAAATTAATCAGCGCCTGTCACTACTCCATACAAGTTTAGACGTGATTTAAAACTTGCCTACTAAAATTACGTCAATTTACGTCAAGCGCTGATTAATTTGACAGGACTAAACTAAAAATGATCTTCTGTCCTTTTCTTAATGAAATAGGAAGAAAAGGATGCACTGAACTTAAATTTAGTTTAGTTTGTGAACAAGGGAATCGGCACCATTATGTGATTTAATAACTTTCAATAGTTTTGTGCAAAATCAGGCATAAGCCCGCTGGGTGGCCGCTCTCCGTGGAATCTTGAGGAGCCAATTACAGTCTAGGTTCAAAACCAGCCCGTTGCTATATTTAAATTAGTTATGACAAAATTATACCTACATGGTTAGCAACAATGCTTATATTCTTTAAAACAAATGAAGCTCGAATTATTCTATACGAAAAGTCTGCACTTCCTGATTTCGAAATTGACCCCAGAGTTTCTGATTCTACAACCCAACTGACTTGATATTCGCGATTGGAGCGGTATCTTTGTAGGTACTTCTCATTACCACTCAACGTAGGATTCGATTACGATATCTTATTACGTCTAAGGAGATCCGATATCCGAGCATTATTTATTCAATGCTTAACTCTGTTTGCGTCGATCGGTGCACTGAACACTATTACTCCTAGCGGAGAAGAACGCTATCTTCATACAAAAAGGTGGTTTAAAAGTAGACTACTAGCGCCTCCAGTGGGACCCTGGCAACTTAGACATGACGCTAAACTTTAAATTCCTCTGTGGTGATTATTAATTTATGTTTATTAGGAAGATATCGCTCTTAAACCAATAACTAATTCATAATTATTATTAGTGAGTTATCGTTACTAATAGGAATTAATCATTTATTTAGAACGTGCTCATGTTACTTGAACTTCAAAAACGGAATTAAATAAGATATCTTATTTAAAGTAACCGACGTTCGTAATAAACTCAATTGCGTTTCTGTAAATAAAGTTTTTATTGTATTACAAAAAGTTGTTTTATAAAGTAAACAGATAGGTACCTACATAATGTTTTACAAGATATTACTTTACCTGTAAATAAAGAAACAACATTCAAAGCTTATGATTTCACTAATATCGTCTCCTTTTATTTTTCTTCACGTCTTTTATCTAACACAATAGTTTATAAGTTTATAACCTCCAAATATCACAATGTCAAGCACAACATGACAACCCACTGACATCTTCTCATGTCAGTCGGTCATTCCATATTATCTGCCATTCTAATAATCATTCGCGCGTCAATGAGCGTGGGTAAATTCAAATCAATGAAATGGTAGTTACCACTTAGATTATAGAAAGAACCAGAAGCCGGGAACACGCCTAATACTGAAGCGCCTAATACTAAAACTACTCTTAAATAGAGTAGTTTGACGCGCAGCCGATCAGTTACTCTGTGAAATCGTATCGCGTAACGTGTTTTACCAGTGTGCAATTTAATTATGCCGTCTTGTGTCGTTCATACCTGTAAAAATGCAGTGGGGCTAAAAAATAAACAGGATTGGATCACATTTTACGTGTAAGTAGCGCATTCAAATGTCGTCTTATTTAATTACTGAATAAATTGTTCAGTTTGTAATTGTCATAGTGACTGATGCATCCATCTTGTTAGTGTTGCCAATATAATAGTTTTGATTTTCCCTTCTTTTTGTTACCTACTGAGGGCTTTTATTCGTTGTAGTATTAAATTAATAACCACTTAAAAAAAAACTCGACTTGAAAAAGAAAGGTTATCATTGCGACCGGTATGTATACGTGTGTATATGATATTGTTAGAATTGCATAACGTTCACAATAGGTATATTACATTAGTAGGATTTCTAGAGAGGAAGGAACACCCGCCCCGGGTGTGTGAAATTATGTATCTATGTAACACTATAACTATCTATCTCAAATGTTAGCTTCCCTGCTGATGAAGATGAAAGAAAGAAATGCAAGGACGCCCCAGAGCTGAGATGCCTATGTTTTCCAGAGGTATACAATTGCTGCTATCGGAAGCTTTAAGTTCTAGGTGACAATACTTTTCGAGAAATGCCTTTAAATTGTTTTGCATTTGGGTTGTCGTTCTGGCCCCCGTGCATTCGTATCATTTTGGAGTAGTTCCAAATAGTCTTGGCTGCATTTATATGTTGGTATAAATAGCTCATTCGTTATTTCAATTTACAAGGAATTCATCGGAAAAAAATGCATTATTCCAGTTGGGAATAGCCATATAAATGGTTTAAGCCACAGAAACAATCTGATAAGGGCTGTGTTTGAAAAATATCTAGACATAAGATTCCGTCATTTATCTAAATGTAAATCTTTGATAATCAGTTCAAACTCCAAAAGAAAATATTTTAAAAAGCTTACTCAGCAAAAAGGAAATTTAATATTTGTTTATCTAAACCTTGTTTTATTTAATAAACTTCTCTATTTCTTGAGATTATCGGGTACATAAGCATATACAATATTAACCTTTAAAGAAAATGTCATTTTTGATTTTATTATCTTACCTCCAATACTCTCAACGTTTACCCCAAAACGGGTTACTAATGTCTGAACTAGCAATATTACGCGGATGGGAAGTGAGGCGGGTGCGGGACGCTTGTCTTGTTTTTGGACACAGCGTGCGGCTTCCAATTACAGTTGAACGCGGATTCTGGTTCTTTCTATATTCCAAGAGTTACCATTTCATTACATGTATAAAACTTTATGTATGAAGGACATATTAGTTACATTACAAGCTAGTTGTTTATTAATTGATCAAGGGCAGCTAATGAGACACAATTGATTTTCTATTGTTTGACTCCGAATCGGTATCGCGGGGGGCTTAACCTATATCGTCTCGGATGGGGCAAAGCGGTTTTTAAATTATGTGAATCAAATACCTTTTTTTTTTTTGGGAAATCATCAAATAACTTCTCCCGCTCTGGGCGGAGCGGGAGGGTGTGTCAGACTCTTACTGACTAAAACCCACCCATATGCCTTCCGTTGCCTGTGTTGCCAGGGGCCTCGGTAACCCTTTAGTACCTTCCCGCAACCCCGGCAGGCATCGGCCCTAGATCTGGGGGGGTTAATCGGGTTTTAAGCATGTCCAGTACTGTTCTACGGGTTTCAAATCTGGGCTCTTTTCTGGTCACTCCAATTTCGGAATTCTAGCCTCTGAGAGTAATTATCCACGCAATGTGCTGTGTCCGGGCGGGCATTATCTTGCATTAAAAGAAATTTCTCACTACCAATGAACCCCATGTATGGTAAAACATGTTCTTGGATGATCTCCTCAACAAACCGCACTGCTGTAAGATATCCTTTAACTACGGCTAACCCTGTGCGAGAGTCCGAACTTATTCCTCCCTATATCATAACAGACCGACTATGAAACCTGACAGTTAGCCTAGTAGTGATCGGCGGAAACCACTATCCGCGCCTTCTCTACACCAGTTTGCAGCCGTCTGGATCTCTTAAGGCCACTCTCCATTCATCGGTCCATAGAAATTTACTCCACTGGTCGTGAGTCCCAATTTGCGCTTCCGCGAGCGAACAGAAGTCGAGTTACATGGTGGTGCTGGAGGAGTCTGGACCTCGATCTGATCGTTGAGCATGCAGATCCTGTTTCTCTATTTTCCTTCTTATTATTCACTCACTTACGTTGACCCCTCTGGCCGCTTGTAGGCGCCGCCGTATCTTCACTACAATGAGGAACCAATTTCTTAAAATTGCGAGGGCAATAAATCAGACATCTTATGCTGAAGTGCACATAATTCCGCCACTTCCTGGTCTCCTCGTGTACAGCCCAGTGTGATCGTACCTGGTTAATGCGTACCTGAGAGTTGTACGCTGTACATTTCAAGTTGCAGCGATTTCTCGCTGCGTTCGTCCTTGATTCCGAAGCACTACAGCTTGAACGACTTCAGCTGAAGTAAGAGGCCTTTTTTATTGTTCTGGAAGCAAAAATGGGTGTATATTAATAAAAAAATAAAACAGTACACCCATTTTAGTATCCAACTTTAACGTACCCGTCTTCTACGCGTTCCAGTAACGAATTGAAGCTAAGTGTCAAACACGTTAAAAAAACGAACATTTTGTTTGTGCTTACCCTCTTAAATTCAAATCAACAAAAATTATAACAAACCGCCACTTCAAGTTGCCATACGCGTCAGTAAAATTCAGCTGATATTGGGTTGTTTATGTTTGGGTCACATTTTGTGCCGCTGAGTGTATAACTATTTCCTTTTGTAGGCTCGCTTGCGCAGCACTTCCAGCAAACATCCTATTTATTTTCTCTCGTATTACTTGTCCATCTCCTAACCTACCTTAACAGATATTTGTCATTTGATTGTTATAAAAGTTTTTAAAGATCTTAAAATTAAATCAACAGAAGATCTCTGGGGAATGTCTGTAATAGTCTGTAGATCTATTATCGAAACCATTGCACCCTATTTAGCTTTCATATTTAACACCAGTGTGGACCAAGGAGTCTTTCCAGATCTCATGAAACACAGTAAAGTAGTTCCTTTGTTCAAATCCGGTGATAGTAAAGAACCCAACAATTATAGGCCTGTGTCAGTTCTGCCAGTTCTCAGTAAGGTGTTTGAAAAGTTGATGCTCAATCAAATGTTACGCCACTTTAATAAAAATTCCATCTTTTATGAACAACAGTACGGTTTCAACAAAGGGCGTTGTACGACTGACGCCGGTGTCACCCTGATAAAGAACATTTTTAACGCCTGGGAAGAAGCACAGGATGCCATTGGTATCTTTGCGACCTCTCTAAGGCGTTCGATTGCGTAAACCATAAGACACTTCTGCTAAAACTAGAGCACTATGGACTTAGAAATACAGCTCTTGATTTACTAAGATCATACCTACAAGATAGAAAGGTTAAAGTTCAAGTAAAAGGTGTAAACTCATTGGGGTCTGAAATGGCAATGGGCGTTCCTCAAGGTTCGATATTGGGTCCATTCCTCTTTTTAATTTACATTAATGATTTACCCCAATTACTTCAAAATCAACCGAAGATGGTGTTATTTGCAGATGACACATCATTGATCTTTAAAATAGACCGACGATTACAAAATCATGACGACGTGAATAACTCTATTCTTCAGGTCCATGATTGGTTTACGGTAAATAATTTGGTACTAAATGAAAAAAAAACCAAATGCATTAGAATTAAATTACCTAATGTTAGAAGTAGCGAATGTGATCTCATATTGAATGGAGAAAACCTGGAATTTATTAATCAAACGGTTTTCCTAGGAATCACTCTAGACGAGAAACTACAATGGGGACCACATATAACATCTCTTGCGGGGCGGCTAAGCTCGGCCGCTTATGCTGTTAGAAAGATAAGACAGTTGACAGATGTAGAAACCGCGCGTTTGGTCTATTTTAGCTACGTCCACAGCATTATGTTGTACGGCATTTTATTGTGGGGTCGGGCTGCTGACATTGATTCCATCTTTATTTTGCAAAAGCGAACTGTCAGAGCCATTTATAATCTACGTCGCCGTGAATCTCTTAGGGAACAATTTAAAAAGATTAATATTATGACAGTACCTTGCCAATTCATTTATGAAAATATTATGTATGTAAGAAAAAATCGACATCTTTTTAATAAAATAAGTGATAGACATAATTTTAATACTAGAAATAAAGATAAAATAGATCAACCATTTTTCAGATTATCTAAAGTACATACATCTTTTAAGGGGTACTGTGTCAAATGTTACAACAATATACCTTGTGAAATATTGCAATTAAATGAAAGAAAATTTAAAACTCATGTTAAAAGTACACTTTGTAAACAAGCATATTACAAATTAGACGATTATATCCAAGATAAGAATGCTTGGAAACGTGCTGGTCCAGCTCCATAGGACAATCTAGAGTCTAGACAACATCAAACTGGTTGCTATTTTAATTGTACAATTTATTATTTGATACAAATAATAAATCAATGTTGAATTTTAATTCTGTGATTACTTTAACTCAAACACTGACTTTATTTATTATTTTTTTTTAGGAAAACGTATACTTTTACAATGTTTGTAAATATGTGAGCATCATGTACCTATCACATAATTCATTTATCTGTCATTGCTTTATTTTTCATTCTTTTTTTACCTATTTTGGTATAGTAATTTTATTCTAGGTGCATCGTCTTCACATATAATTTTAAAATGTACGTATACAAAATTTTGTAAAACATTTTAAAAGGGTAACGGTGGAGTTTCTTGCCCATTCTTCTCCATACGAATCTACCTTTTGGAAGGGGCAACTAGAATCAATTCTATTTTTTTTTTTTGTTAATTTTGACGTTCAAAAGTGCCTTTTATGTGCCTATTTGAAATAAATAATTTGACTTTGACTTTGAGTTTGATTATTGGGAAACGGGTAAGGCCTTCTGCTATATTTGACACCGAGCACTAACGCTCTTGACTGTTGACCTTTAACTGACGCACCACATATGGTAGGCAGAACCGTATATACTCACAGTATATTTAAATCAAACTAAGGTAAACCAAACGTTAAATTTCGGATGATACTGTTTTCAAGAAGGTCTTGCCACAGAAGATTTTGCGTGAGTCTCGTTACGCACATTTCCGGGAGTGGGGCCAGGCTTCACCAAGGACCTCAATCTGAATTGGTAGGAACTGAATTGGTAAGAACACTAGTGACCGTGTCTCGTTAAAACCACACCCGGCTGTTTGTAGGCCTATTACTGAATCGACACTATTTGATGAGAAACGCTATTTGGATGCAAGCCGCTAATAGCCGCAACGCATCCTGTAAATGGGGCAGAGTAAGGAAAGTGAAAGTGTGAAATGACGAAATACCACTTCGGCGAGCATCAAGTACGATCGCAATGAATTCTACTAGAGACTTAGTCTACGGTGGGCTTGTACTAGTTTTGCGCTATATTAGTAAAAAGGGGCTAGGCCACCATAAGGGTGTCTTTCACATTAGTTCGCGTTTAGAACTAGGCAATACCTTTGTTCCTCAGTAGCAGTTGGACTTCGCAGTACTCTGTCTTAGGATTGATTAAGACAATTATGGAAGGCTTAGGGAACGTGTTCTATTAGAATCAAATTGGTGTCCTTAGAGGTTCTATGTGTCAGGTTTAGCAGAAGACGTATAATGAGACAAACGAAGTAAAACGGTTCGCAGTGCTATTCTGTAACCTTCTCACGGTGAAAACTTAGGTGAAGTGAGCGTGAGTGAACTGTCAGTGTCATCCCAACTGATAATAGAAATGGACCAAGGATTACATTTACAATCATAATCGACATTTTAATAATATTTATATGCTAATTGTATTGATTATTTTATAAATTATTTCAAAGCTAGTATATAATGTAGTTTTTTATTATGAACCATTTGTTAACTGATTAAATAAACGCAATCCCATGACCCAATCGCGATGTTTTTTGAAAAAGCGATAGTGGTAAAGACTGTGCGACGTTATTCAGCGTTCTTATTAGCGTATTCAGCGTTGTTATTCCCGGTTGTTGTTTAGTAGTAAAAGTAATCCTCGGTCCATCGACCGAGGATTACTTTTACAATCATAATCGAGATTTAATAATATTTTATGCTAATTCTATTGATCATAATCAGTTAACTGATTAAATAAACGCAATCCCATGACCCAATCGCGATGTGTTTTAACTGATTAAATAAACGCAACCCCGTGACCCAATCGCGATGTATTTTGAAAAAGCGATAGTGGATTGAGTCGACTAAAGACTGTGCGACGTTATTCAGCGTTGTTATTAACCCAAATCTATTCAATAAGAAGAGATAACTGAGTGTGTCAAGTGATCAAGTGTTGAAAGTGTGCCTGGCTGACGGACCATAGAATTTATCCCCTCACAAACTATGTGGAAACCTAACTAAACGATGTGTCTGTGTACATGAGCCATTTGAATAAAAAACGTGCGGATTATTTAATAAGTACCTTTCTAATATTTTATTTTAGGTAGGTAAATTTATACCGACCTACGCGTTGCCAATAATAAAATAATATTCATAAAATCACCGTCATCAATACTATAACAAAATTCAACAGTTCAACTGACACTCGTGCAGCGCGCGCACCGGCAGGCGGGCGGCTAGGCTCACTTCATCCAGCCCAAGTGAAGTGATGTTGCTATGGCAACGAGAATCGACTGAAGTGATAAGATCACGACACTTGTGCGTCGCGCTTACTGACTCACTTAACCTAGCCGATTCACTTCGGCACGGGTGGTTACTATGGTTCCGAGAATCGGGTGAAGTGATAAGATTACGCCGCGCTTGCGCGTGAGGCGCTGTTATTAATACCAAGTTGAGTTTTCTTTTTTAAATTTGCCGTTTTTTATTTTTAAATGCGCGACAAACAAAAAAATAGTTTTACCACCTTTATATCAAAATCCAAAATGGTTTTCGGGGGTGTTATAATCGATACTGAGGTCAAATCTAAAAGCAAGATGGCGGCTGCGAAAATTACAAAAAAAAATAAATAAAAAAAACAAAATTGAGTTATTGGATGAATTTTTGTTTAGCTATTTTATTAAAAAAAAAACCTAAATAATTCCGTTTAAACACTTAAATACTAGTTTTGAAATAATATAAAATCAATAGAATTAGTATAAAAATATTATTAAAATCTCGATTATGATTACAATTAATGTAATGCTTGGTCAATCCCCAGCATCAGTGGGATGACACTGACAGCTCACTCCACGCAAGTTTTCACGGTGAGACTTTTACAGAATGCCGGTCACACATTGTAAACAGACAAATTAATGTAGCTATAAATAATGAATTTAAGCGCAAGTGTAGCGATCCCTTTACCCCTTAGCATTGATATTATAATACTTATGTTTAATAACTGTGAATTCCCAGTATTAAAATCACCGTGTGGACTAGGACATGCCGGTTTCCTCACTTTGTTTTCCTTCACCGTTTTGAGAGCAGTGGTGATGAAATGATGATGGTCTGGGTTCGATCCTACGATCTACAACTCGTAAGTCGCGGCCGTTACCACTGGGCCACAACTACACAACACTACTATTATTAACATTATTTAAGAAAAACAAAAATGTTATCAGCCTAGGGTCATTAATACAAGCGGATGCTTGTCCAGAACCCTCTGGATTGCACCATGTGCCCAGATCTAAGGTGAGTTCATATATACGAGTTGTATTAGCTGTTATGATATGTACAGTGTACTTTACACTATTAAGTGTGTCATCTGCAATGATTACTGTTCTATGCGTATCACAAAGATAACCTCATCTGCCTCATCCGCATCTGTCGTTATGCCACGCCGTTTTGCAAACTCTCTGCCTGTAATCCACTACGTCATCTACTAGCTTCCACCTGTCCTGCCTTCCACATCGTTCCTTTGTCACTAGGGGGGCTGGCTAATAGGCTAGCACAATGCACGCGGTTATTCTTTTCGCACCGTAACTAACAGCGCATATTAGTTGCGGTGCGAAAACAGTAACCGCGTTCTATGTGCGAGCCCTAACCTGCGAACCCTAACGCGCGCTTTCAGGTTTCTACGTCCAGGCCGAGGTCCATTGTATGCTGCTCTAAACTGCACGCTGCTCACAACTGCACACGTAGCTGACCCGCGCGCTCCTTGCGGTAATATCGACTGTAAGACTACGGCTGATATTACCACACGTTACACGAACCTGCAAGCTGTGCTGTGCCACGCGCTTCCTCCAACCTGATCGGCCACTTTGAGGGGCATGTGCTGAAAGGACACCACATCTGCCACGTGCTGCTGAGGACGGTACCTTTCTTAACCTTAGTGTGTTCAGACCAGTCAGTGAAGACCAGCCGTGTACTACTAAAATTATATATGTCGGAAATACGTTAGTTACTCTTTTTACTAATCGGGACGCCAGCGCCACCAAGCGGCGCTCGACAGAGTCTACAATATGACGCTGGACCGGGGATAAGAGCAGTTTATCGAGAGCAGTCTGTCGGTGGCGGTCAAGAAGTGAACACGTTTAGAAACTGTCGCACTTTCCGTATAGTTGTGTCGTGTACCTATAGTGTGTGAATAGCTAGTGTGATTATTTGATCGTAAATTATAATTTGATTTAAACAGCAAACGATTTTTCTATTGTGCAATAACCAACACTTCCCATTGTACGCCCACAGTAGTTAAAATGAAGCTGATGATAACGAGAGAGACCTATCTTCTCCGTCATCAGAAGTGGAATAAGTGTTGGTTCAGGCGCAAAATGAAACGCTAAAAGTGACCGTTGGCGTGCCATGTTTGAACAACAAAATGCAAACATGCGAGCGCTGATTGAAGCCCTGCAAGTGCCTAAAATGAACAATCGTGTGGATCTGCCTGAGTTCGTCCCAGACAAGGTAGATACGGACGCGTGATCATGGTGCGCGACAGCTGATGTGTTTTGCTAAAAAATCACTGCAAACAGGTCAACTTGTTGTGGCAATCAGTAAGGCGCTTAAAGGAGCAGCATCAACACGGTGACAGGCCTGGTGATAAGGAGACCCTTGTTGCCTATGCGGATTGCCTGATGACGTCGGTCACAGGAGTACAGAAGCAAGCCAATTACAGCAGAGGAAGAGCTACGATATCTTCAATATCGAGTTAAGCAGCCCTACAGCCGTCTGCGAAGCCCGGTGCACGAATAGTGGCAGCCAATCGGATGGTGGAGCACGTGTTGTAAGCAGTGAACCATCGTACAACCACCCTCAGGCACGTTAGAACACAACGGTGAGCTATATTGTTTTGTTTACGATTCTGGTGCTGAATGCTCGTTAGTAAAGAAAAGTTGTGCAGCCAAATTAAGTGGCAAACGAGTTAATAACGTTGTTGCGTTGACTGGTATTGGTCAAACACGTGTATTCAGCCTAGAACAAATCTTATGTGGTGTAACGATTAGCGAACACCAGTTTGAGATTTTACTACAAGTGCTTCCTAACCTTCAAAGTAATCTTATGATAGGACGTCAAATATTGAATCTAGGCTTTCTATTAACATGTCTGTGACATAGATATCGTTACATGAAACTCTTGTAGTAATTTATTTTATTTATTTATTTAGGTTAACCAACAATTGTTTACACTATATACATTTCTGATTTAATGATTAGAGTAGCATTTACAAGTGCAACAATTAATTACAGGTTAACACCACATGCACAGAAAACGGCTTTACATAACATATTTATAAATTATTGAAATTAGAACATTTACATACAATGAATAAGTAATTCAAAACAATAATAAAGAAAAATTATAATAACATTCAATGCTGTATACAACATATAAAATAAAATAAAAAAATAAAAGGAATCATTGGCATGGGATTACCTACTGATAAAATTATAATTGATTAAATTGATTACATTATGATTAATTATTAATTGAATTATGAATAAAGATATTGACCATAAATAGATAATAAAATTAAATCAAAAGAATAAAATAAAAATAATAAATTGAATACATTGAAAAAATTGAAAACAGGTACAAAATTAAAATTAAAAAAAATAAATTTAAATTAAATTCAAAATCAAATTAAAATCAAAAATAAAATTTAAATCAAAATTAAAATAAAAATCAAAATTTAAATTATAAATTTAAATTAAATCGCCATTGGATTGTTTACAAAAGCTCGTAGGAATTTATTTATACTATCGTGCTGCACATCTACTAAGTCACTGCGGCCATTAAAGGATTCTACACAATCTAGGTATTGGAGAATTTGCACCAAGTACTTACGGACTTTCGAAGTGGCGGACACGGGTGTTATCTTATTCCTAGGATATCTAGAAGGCGCGTGGAACCTAATAAGCTTCAATAAACCGGGGCAGTCGATCTTATTGCGCAAGAGTTTGTAAAGAAACAAAGCATCGGTTATATCTCTACGCATAGACAACGATTGCATCCTGAAATGGCACAGACGGACTCTGTAAGAGGGCAGGCGCTTAGATTTCCCCTCACCAAAGGCTAAATGCCATGCAAAACGTTTCTGTACCCTTTCTAGACGCAACATGTGAGTAGCATAGTGAGGTCTCCACACAACACTACAATACTCCATAACACTGCGTACGAAACTGTTATATAACATTATCTTGGTGCTACTTTTACGAAAGCCTTTGGTGTTACGAAGCAGGAACCCTAACATTTTTGATGACTTTTTAATAATGTTTTCAATATGAGGCACAAAAGTGACCTTTTTGTCAAAGTGTACTCCTAGATCCCTTATTGTTTCGACTTCTTGGACTCGCTCCTGGTCTATGAAGTATTCTGTGTCAATACAGTTCATTTTTCGCGTATACTTAACATGGTAACATTTCTTCGGATTTAGTTGCATTTTATTATTGTTGCACCATTTTATAACTTGGTTAAGATCGTGTTGTTGGTTAATTTCGGTTATAAACGGTCATCGACAACAAGATGATTTTAAAACTATTGATACGAACATTGCAGGTGCAGAAAATACTGAGCTATTGCAAATTTTAAATCGATTTTCACATTTTTTACTATAGGTATGCCTATTACGCCGTTTTACTAATAGCCGACCAAGGCAGATGTTTTGCGAGTAAGGAGTTTCGTGATTTCTGTAATAGGAAAAACGTAAATATGCACCTCATAGCGACCGGTTCATCTCGTGCGAATGGGCAAGTAGAGCATGTAAGTGGTTGGCGATTTCGTGTTATTAGAAAACGATGAGCGAAATCAGACTAAGTTAGATCGGAAGTTCAGAGGTCCGTTTAGGGTAGCCGATGTTTTGGATGGTGATCGCTATACGTTAAAAGGTTTAAATTCTAACCGTACTTACAATTACATTTACGATAGGTTATGAAAGATGCCAGTAGGTCATGTACCAGTTAAAGTAGATAGTGATCAAAATGGTGATGAGCAAGCTTAAGTTATTGGAAACACGCGAGTAGGGTTCTCTAACGGCCTTAGTAAAGTCGACCGTACCAGTAGTCAATACGTAGGTAGTCGTAGCCCGGTAGAAATCGGTGTCTCTTGAGGAAACTCAAGTAGTCCGTGGGTGCGCGGTGGGCGTTTGTCTCTGACGGAGGTCGGGGTCTGGAGAGCCCGTAGTGTGTAGTCAGTGGGTGATGCACACGGGCGATCTACTTGATGGATATGCGTACAGATTGATCCATGCGCTGGATGTGTGACAGCAATGCGATTGATGGTTGGCTGGAGAGCCGTGGCGTTAGAGGTCTTACTCGAGAGTTTCTGTAAGCATGGCAATTTGTTGCAGTAGAGTTTTAAATGTTGGTTGATGGTACATGGCCCAGGGTAGTGATTGTTGTATTTTCCCAATTTTACCATGTTTGATTTTAAAGAGTACGATTTGGTTAAATCAAAACTGTAGTTTTAAAAATTTCCTTATTTTCACCGACCCGATGAAAGTAGTTTGGTCAGAATTGGCTGAGTCGAACAGATACTGCTATTGATTTCTGGTTGCAGGTTAACACACGAGGACGTGTGCAAGCAGGATGGCCGTGTCGGAAATAAGTTAGTCACTCGTTTGACTAATCGGGACGCCGCACAGTGGGCTGGGATTACAAGGTTGGGTTATCAAATGTATTTTTTTGGTAGCTAGGCATAAATTTAAAACGTTTTTATTCTTTGACTTTTTTTTAATTTAACGAGTACTTTCGGAGATATTTTTTTTTTTTGAGGGTGGGAAATCATCAAATAACTTCTCCCGCTCTGGGCGGAGCGGGAGGGTGTGTCAGACTCTTACTGACTAAAACCCACCCGTATTCCTTCCTGTTGCCTGTGTTGCGGGGGCCTCGGTGACCCATAAGTACCTTCCCGCGACCCCGGCAGGCATCGGCCCTAGTGGACCCCTACTTTGTGCTGACGACATCTCTTTGAGGCGCGCGTGGAATACGACGCGCTGTCGACCCGGGCCTGGTCCTTACCGGATGGTGAGCTACCCATTGCTCACCATCCGCAAGCCCGCGCCTACGGTGGCCGGAAATCCGCCCGGGATTCCCGACGCCCTGGGCGTCTCCTGCGGCGGCTAGGGGCGAGAGGGCGCGAAACGTGCCTTTCGCTCAACCACCCCGCTTCCTCCTTCGCGAGCATTACTGCTTCGCAGAACGAGGTGACGGCTGCCCATGCCCTCTCGCTCCGTACCATGGCCTGAACCAGGGCCGGACGCGAGAGGTCTCTGCCGCCGATCGCCTCCACGAGGACACGGCGGTGCTCTGCCCAAGCCGGGCAGACCTCCACCGTATGCTCCACCGTGTCCTCCGGGCGATCCACACAGTGGTGACACCCGGACGTTTCCTCCCGCCTTATCCGACACAGGAACCTCCCGAAGCTGCCGTGTCAGGTGAGGACCTGCGTCAGGCGGAAGGTGAGGACGCCGTGGCGCCTCTCCAGCCACTCCTCAAAGAGGGGACTTATCGCCGCAATCGTGGCGTGCCCAGCACTGGGTTGCGACAACCGTACTTTCCATGAGGCCATGAGATCCCGCCGGAGCTCCGTCCGCTGTGCCGCGATTTCTCGCGGCAGCGGACTTACGCCCCGGCGTTTCGCCTCGGCGTTTCGGGTTTCCATATCAAATTTGTATGAAGAGTCATGTTATTTTAGTTAAGCAATTTATTCCAATTAAATTGAAATTGAAAATAATGTATACTAAACGGCCTGAAAACCTCAATACCTACTTAGTTCTTTAAAAAAAAAAAACAATGTTCGACATTTTCCACCACCATAGGTAGGTATGACGTAATTTGTTTTGAGACTTATTTCCGGGAATCAAGGGATAAGAGTGCGCGAGCGCAACAACAATTTATGACGTGTCGTAACATGATTGGTGCAACGATAGGGTATCTACGGAATGTTCGGTTGCATTCAAACGTACTTCAGTGTTCTATTACCCACCATAATAGACGCACTACCCCCACACATTCATTACTTACTTATTTGTTATTTTGTATTTGTGAAAATGTTTGAAAATTTAGTGACAAAGCTTGATCTTTTCGTTATTTTAAAAAACAGTGGCAGTACTAAAAATAATGACAGTTTGTGTAGTGAGATAAGGTCTAATTTTTTAGTCGAATTAAGTGATGATCACGAAAAGACCTTAAAGTTGTTTTGTGCAAAATTTTGTTATAATTTAAATAGAAGATGGGAAAACGCTTATCGTAAAGAAAATGTATTCAGAACTAAAAATAGTGAATGGTTACAAGAAAACATAATATGGCCAGACTTTATTAAGTGTTTCAAATAATCAACCTATAATGTTCCCACTGCTGGGACACAGGCCTCCTCTCTGTGAGAGGGAGTGGGCCGCAATCCACCACGCGGGCCCAGTGCGGGTTGGTAGATGTCACATATCTTCGATTAAGTGTTTAATAGGCAGTAATGAAGATCAACCAGCACCGAGTACATCAACTCAGTATGTATCACCATCAAAAGTTTCTGTCGGTGTCTCCACCGAACAAAGCCCAAGAAAACCTTTTTGTGAATTAGCGCCTAAACAGAAAAAAAAGACGTGCAGAAAACTTTCATTTATCTTCGGACGAAATAAAATATGCATATTTTGAGCAGTTGAAAGCGGATGGGAATGAGGAGGTTGCTAACATACTAGAACATTTACTAAAGAATCCCCAAGATGTAAAAAAAGTTAAAAAGTGCATATCTGTTAAAGAAACAAAACCTGTGTTTTCTCCGGATGAGGCTTTAGGGTTATTTTTATCACTTAAGCTGACCAAGTGGCAATACAATACTTTAAGAAAAAGGGTTAACGAAAAAGACAGTAATATATTTCCATCTTATTATCAAGTGCAATATGCGAAACAGAAATGCTATCCACCAAAAGATGCTATTACAGTGACAGAAACCTCAGCTAAAATAAAGTTACAAGCTCTATTGGATATAACGACAACAAGAATAATGACGTCACTCGTCATAGATAGTGGTTGTAAAGAATTTACACTAATCAGTAAGTGGGGATTTGACGGTGCTTCTAATCAAGCCAATTACAAACAAAAATGCAAACAGACGATGAACAAGAAAGTCAACTTGACGATTCAAGCATATTTATGGGTAGTTTAGTGCCAATAAAATTAGTGTGCGGCGAACAAGTTATCTGGCAAAACGATTCACCAAATTCATCTTACTGGTGTCGTCCAATCTTTTTCGAATTTGTGAAAGAAAATAAAATAACGATATTGCGGGAAAAAAGTGCTATTGAGGAAGAGATTGTAAATTTAGTGAAAACAGAAGTTGGAGAAATAAAAATTTCACACTCTTTATTAATGCATAGTCATTAGTATAGACGGAAAAGCAACATCAATTTTATGTGATACTTCATCTCAGAGATGCGACATTTGTAAAGCCACTCCAACAGAGATGAATAATTTGCCCTTAATTGCATCAAAACCGACTGATCCAGATCTCTGTATATACGGATTGTCATCATTGCATACCTGGATACGAATGATGGAATGCATTCTGCATATAGCCTACAGATTAACGATACAGACATGGACAGTAAAGGGAGACAACAAGTGCATCATGGAAAGAAGAAAGAAAGACATACAAGACGCAATTTCAATAACCTTACTATTCTCTTGAATTCTTTTTCGTTACACAAAAACAAAAAACTTATTCTATGTGGTGATTTCAACATTGATCTTTTAAAAAAGACTACATATTCAGATCAATTCAAGTATCTTCTGGCGGGTTACAATCTCAAATTGGAAATAAAAGTTCCAACCAGACTAGGCAGTGGGACTTGCATAGATAACATTATTCACAATGTACGAGGATCAAATGGAGAAATCTTAGAGCTAGCAGTATCCGATCATACGGCACAATTTTTAAGATGTCCAGTTAGACGAACATGCATATTAAATTACTGGTTCTCAACTAAACGAGATTACTCAAAAGAAAATGTTCAAAAATTCATAAAAAACATCAAAGCTATCACCTTTTCTGACGTATACGAGGAAACGGATCCCGCTAAGGCATTTAAATTATTTTATGATCTGTTTAAGTTGCTTTATGATTTATGTTTTCCAAGTATAAAAATACGGATTTCGACTAAAGGAAAAGCAAAATGGATTAGTCGTGGCATTAGGATTTGCAGTAAGATAAAAAGAGAATTGCTATGAAAATATCGGTCATTACCAAATAAGCAAAATAAAACAAACTTTAAAAATCTTTCCATTCGGCTGAAAAAAGTAATAAATCTCACAAAGAGAGCCCATAATAATCGTCTCATACATTCGGCTCAAAATCTTTGCAAAGCAACATGGAAAGTGATAAATATAAACAAGAATAAACATAATTTGCCAGAGGAAACCATAGAAAAAATTAAATCAAACGACAAAATCTTAAATAATCCTGTTGAAATAACACAAGCTTTTAATGACTATTTTGTGGATCAAGTAAAACCAGTGACTAATTCAGACATTTATAAAAATAAACATAAAATAAACAGTACTATTAGTTCTATGTTTATGTCACCTACAATACCGCTAGAAATACACAAAATTATTATGTCGCTAAAGAATACATCCAGCACTGGGTACGATGATATAAGTACAAGCATTATTAAACAGGTATCCACAATTATTGCTCCTGTGTGGAGTCATATTATCAATAATAATATGTGTATATGTCATGGTCACTTTCCAGAGGAATTAAAAATAACAATTATAAAACCACTCTTCAAGAAAGGCAACAGAGAAGATATGTCTTGCTACAGACCCATTGCGTTAGTACCGATATTCTCAAAAATATTTGAGAAAGCAATATATTTTCAACTTACCTCATACTTTGAGAAAAACTCCCTTTTTGTCGATAACCAGAAAGGTTTTAGGAAAAAAAGATCTATTGACATGGCCATCTACGATTTCTTACATATGGTTACCGGCAGAGTGGATAAGAGACTACTAACTCTTGCGCTTTATATGGACATGTCAAAAGCTTTTGATCGCGTAGACCATAAAACACTAATAAGTAAACTTAATGCGTATGGCATAAGGGGAAATATATCAAATTTAATAGAATCTTATGTCTGTAATAGGCAGCAAATAACGACAATCAGTAGAATTTCCAAAAAATCCTTAATTCACCATAAATCTAACTTGAGAACGGTACATTATGGAGTACCACAAGGTAGTGTACTGGGGCCACTCCTATTTATTATTTATATTAACGACTTTCCGACAGTATCATCATATCCTATGACAATGTTTGCAGATGACAGCACTTTACTTTTCAATTGTGACGAGGTGAGTAAAATAGAGCCTGAGATTAATTCTACACTACTATCAGTTGTGAATTGGCTACAAAATAATAATTTGGTTGTAAATCTTGACAAAACAGTATTAATGAAGTTTTAACAGAGAGTTAATTACAATCTAGACTTAAAAATTAAATACAAGGACAAAATTATTAATGAAACAAATGAGACTAAATTTCTTGGACTAAACATAGAAAACACTTTAAAATGGAATTCCCATATTGATAAAGTATGCAGTAAGCTTAACCAACAATCCTATGCTTTGCATATGTTAAGTAAGACGGCCAATCGAGCAACAGTCTTAACGGCTTACCATGGTTTAGTAGCCTCAACATTGAGATACGGAATTATATTTTGGGGGAATGCCACAGGTAAAGAAATGGTATTTAAGTGCCAAAAGAGGTGCATTAGAGCTATCTACAATTTAAAGACAACAGAGAGCTGCAAACCATTTTTTTAAAGTACAAAAATATTAACGATGCCCTCGCTGTACATATATGAAACGTCTATGTTCGTCAAAAATAATCTGCATAAATTTGCTCGAGTAACTAGTCAGCGCCGTTGTGATCGGTTACAAACAGTTGGGTCTAGAACTGCGCTATATGGAAATAGTATCTTTGTAATGGCACCAAGGGTCTATAATAAATTACCAAAATGTATAAGGAGTGAAGATATTATCCGCAAATCCAAAAGTAAATTGTATTTATTTTTGTTAGATAAGACGTACTACTCCATAGAAGATTTTTAAATGATAAAATGTGACATTACTAACAATTCAATTAACCTTTGACATGCATGTAAAAATAAATTATAATTGATTAATTGCCTAATAAGAGTACCATTAATTCGTATTTTGATTTAATTGACATTATTTACTTGAACTTGACTTTTTACTGTATAAATTCAGACTTATTACTAAAAAATGAATAGATTTGTACACCAATTTCATTGGTAGGACATAGAGATCGACTAAACTGTATTGTATACATAACACCTTTATTGTAATACCTATGTTCACAAATAAAGTTTGATTTGATTTGACGCTTTTAAAAATAGAATGGGACTTCTGATTGATGTTGTTAAACAAGGGCAACCACGAATGACGGAAATACTGCTAGAAGATTTTTTGCAAATCCAAACATGACTGCTGAGATAACTGGTGTTAGTGAAGAATTAATAAGGCGATTTGCAATCATTTTAGAGGCAATTTCATCAGGTTACCACATTGACACAGCGAAATTTCACGAATATGCTCAAGTGACCATGCAACTGTATTTGGAATTATATAGCTGGTATTATATGCCTTCAAGTGTTCATAAATTTCTTATGCATGGTGCAGCTATTATTGAAAGTTTTGGTCTAACACCAATTGGACAGCTATCTGAAGAAGCTGCTGAAGCTAGAAATAAAGACTTTCGTAGGTACCGCCAACACCATTCCAGGAAATGCAGTAGAAAAACTACAAATGAAGACATTTTAAATAATTTATTGACCAGCTCTGATCCACTCATCTCAGCGAAACGTCACAAACTTCGCAGAAAACATAAAAGTTTGTCAGTGGAAGCACAAAGTTTATTAGTAATTGAACAAGCGGAAACATTTGATGATGACGAATACGAAAATTTTGCATTCGTTAATGTGGATACCCTTGACAGTGGTTAAATTAAAACAGTGCAGTGGCCAGTAGTGATTGTGATTTTTACTTATTTATTTATTTATTTTATTAGTCCTTAGTGGATTAGGCCTAAAGGGGAGACCACTACATAAAAAAAAAACGCGCCTTGTTCTTAACCTCTATGGTGGTCTGGAATAGAGAACAAAATTTGAAATTGCGACCAAATCGCAGAAAATCGCAACCCGAGAATAGGCGCTAAAATAGGACAAATATACTTACTATGCATACGTAGAGTCAATTATTTGAGAAAATTTGATAATTTCGAGATTTTCACATTTTTTTCTTTTGCTTCATACAAAAATTACTTTGGATATTTATAACTCCGAAAATACTAAGTTACCTAAACGACCCTCATAGAAATAATTACTTATAATCGATAGATAAATCCAACACAATATTTAAAATTTCAGAAAAAGAAACTTTTTTTATTTAAATGCTAAGTCCTTTACCGGCCCGTTTCAGCCCACTGTGCGCCGGCGCCACCAAGCGGCGCTCGACAGAGTCTACAACATAACGCTTGGCCGGGGATAAGAGCAGTTTATCGAGAGCAGTCTTGGTTTGTCGGTGGCGGTCAAGAAGTGAACACGTTTAGAAACTGTCGCGCGTTCCGTATAGTTGTGTTGTGTACCTACAGTGTGTGAATAGCTAGTGTGATTGTTTGATCGTAAATTATAATTTGATTTAAACTGCAAACGGTTTTTCTATTGTGCAACAACCAACACTTCCCATTGTACGCCCACAGTAGTTAAAATATGGCTGATGATAACGAGAGAGACCTACTTTCTCCGTCATATATATTAAAATAGCTATTGATAGTTTATCTTATGTCTCCTTCCTATTAGTTGACGGCCAGCACAGTCTTCCTGTAAAACCCTAGCCGTTACGAGCTACACAGCAAAAAAAAAATAGTTGGGTTAAAATAGTTTGAAAACGTGTTCGCGTGGGCAGTAAAGTGCTAGGTTTAATTTTACCACGACCTATGAAAGAATAGTGCATGCTGTATGCTCGGTGAGTCACTCCGTTAGGTTGGTTGAGGTAGCACGATCGCAGGATATCGTTTCATTCAGATGAATACAACGGTACTCATTACTCACCTATGTAAACCACACCAATCCCCTTCACTGCCTGCCGAATACTCAACAGTACAAACCAGTAGGTACATTTCAGTACACCTAATTGATTAATTAATTCTCCTTTGATATTCGATATCACATGTGACATCCCAGCAAGATATTGAGTTAGGACCAAACTTAGAATTGGGACGCAGTGCATAAAATAAGCAGTAGAGCAACTACGAACAAATGATCAAATCGCACCACTACATGACCTTCAATAAGTTTCGCTCAAGCGGCTGTTACCTCTGGAGGTGATAAGTATTACCTTTTGGTTTAAACTTCACATTTCCCGATTTTTACAAAACATTTCATTAGGTTGCTGAACCAGTGAAGAAAAGAAGCAATTAGATGTAACAAAAGTAATAACATTGGTATTCAATGATATTACGAGTTTATGTAAGATTTTTGTCACTATATTTCTTCAAAAGTGACATCATCTTGGTTATTAGTCACTAAGAATAATAATAAAAATGAATGGTTAATAGCCATAAGGCTAGGAAGGATGTTTACCCAAAGATGCCGATTGAGATGATATACCGTTTGACACTTATACAGTGACACAGGATAGCATTCGGGTGTGAAATTTGAAACACAATACCTTTACCAATAGGTCTGTTGGAGCGCCCACAAGGATTGCGGTCCGGTCTCCGAGCTTTGTGTCTCCGGGTCGGGTTCATAATCCTTCTGAGGAATAAGTATTAGGTAGGTTAGCAATCAGGTGATCGCTAGTTAGTATGAGAAATAGATGGTTGTTTCATAGTTTAAGAAATCCTTGTTGCTAAGTCAGTGTTGAAAAGAAGCAAAGTGGAAACAAAAGTAACGAATTGACTATTAACACTGTAATTCTTTAGATTGTAATTCAATCCAATAACGAGATAGTTATTCAATTATAAGCCTTGTTTATTTAATAAAAAAGGTTGTGACATCTATACATTTTAAGAAGTAATATAAACTTCATCTAGGAAATGTAGTTTATAGTACTTCTTCAATGTCAGTGCCACACTTTTTTATGCAAGATTGTAGCTAATGGCTTCAAAAAAGTCACTTCTTTAGAGAACTACCGAAACACAGTCACATTCACACATCTTCATCACCTGCAATTTAAAAACAAAACCACAATCCAGTCCAACCTGGTAGCAACCACCTCCTCTTAAAGCAGTATTATTTTAATATTGCTTCACAGTAAGAAAGAGATGGAGCTATAGCCCCTGTATAGCTTCATCTCATTCTAACACTGATGTAATATTAAAATAATATTGCTATAAGAGGCCGTGGTTGCCCCCCTGAGAAGCAGTAAAGTGGACAATAGGGTCTTACACCTATTTTTGAAAAGTGTCTTAATTAAATTCTATAGTGCCAATATGCCAAAAAAAATCTCAAAATTTTTATCCCTCGACAAGTGCCATAAATATGCATTTAAAATTTTACATTTTCAAATTTCGCGCGTAGGTTGACGAAAACGCTGGACGCAGTGGACGCCATGTTGCTCTACAGCTCTGTAGTCATGGCGTCACTGGGCTATGAAAACAAATGCGCTGATCTTTGTATGATAATTGACACGTTTTTGTTAACATAGCTGCCGTATGACGTAATAACATGGCGGCTACTATTTCATGGTGTTTTTTAACAGATTAGAAAAACTGAAAACGTTAAATTGAATTTTAAAATTTATTTTGTTATTTTATGAACTAAAACTATCATTTTCCGACTCCTTTTTGCCTAAACTATCTCAATAATGTATTTATAGATTTTTTCTCGTATATAGTAAAATACCCTATTACAACCGTTTGACCTGCGAGTTTCAAAGCAAGCTAAAAAACGCGTCTGGTGAAGTGGCGAGCTAAAACGCTGAAAAACGCACCGGAGCCAGCTCAGGGAACTAATCCGTTCTATATTTCGCTGCTTTGCGCTGAGTACGGAACGTTTTCCCGCCAAGTCACGCTCGGGAAAGGTCCTCGAAAAGGAAGTTGTTTTACGCGTAACATTACTGCGATTAAGTGCGAATGTTCGTCATTTTAATATATCTGGTGGAGTGTAGGTTTTTATTATCGAAATATCTTTTAAGTTTGTTTTAATTCGATAGATATATGTGTGCAGTACAATGTCTTTTTTACCCCGTCATTATTTAATGCCTTGATTATAACATCATACCGTTTCCACACTTTCTAATGTCACACTAAATTATCATAAAATTAATACGCAACTATACAGTCACTGTGCGAACCACTCGAGCAAATTACACTTAGAAAATACAGATATTTTGGTGGGGCTCAGGTAATTTCTCGTCTAAAATTACCTGAGCTCAGTTATTCTTCACACTAAATTACAAAATAATAATACCGTGTAAAACAACCCCTACCCTTACAAAATTCTCTCGGCACAATTTTCCCTCTCAGTGCGTTAAATCTCAATACCTTTTTGTACGTGTTTTCTTGCTGGCGACCGTAAGCCGGCGTAATGTTTGTAAATAAGAAAACTGTAGAATAATAACGCTTAACTTTGGATCTCGTTCGACGCCGCGAGCGCAAGAAGCACTTTCAGACGGAATCTTGTTTGTAATCTTATTTTAGTTGAATAAAATTGCAATTTAGCGCGGAATAAAATTTTGTACGATTGTCTTTAATGTAGGCTGCTTTTGGCACTTCAGTTTTTACTTGGAATGTATTGCATTGCTTGTTATGTTACGTAAACGTTTATTTTGTGGTCGATGTAACTAAATATTAGTAAGTTTGTATGTTTTATCTCTTTTCATGTAATGTAACAACATTACGGCTGTATTCCCCGAAGGGTTAGGCAGAGGTGTACTGTAGTAAGTACACCCACATTTCGCCAGATGTAATAGGAGGCGAGCCCATTGCCATCAACTGGACCCAAATCCAAACTTCCCGCTGTGACTGAGAAATTCCTGATGGAAAAACACAGTAACAGTGTGCCCAACCCGGATATTAAACCCAGGTACCATGCTCAGCAGTAGCGCTTGCCACCACTAGACCAATGAAGTAATCATGTAATGTAGTAGTTGATAAAGGGGTTTAAAATTATATCCAAAACTTTATTTATTATTTGATTTCAATTGTCAAAGACAGAACAATTAATTAAGTGGAAGAATGGTCTCTTTGTAACTTTAGGTCTTTGATGGAAACAAAAGGCAATATTGTAAAATAGAATATAATTTAAAACAAAATCCTAATTTCACAAAATTATAATGACTAGTGATCGCCCACTGGTTGAAATTCGACCCTCTCTACTTCTACAATCTATATAGTACGTACTAATTTCATGCTATTGAAAAGTAAGTACCTACTTATTCCATGCTCAAGCAGTCACTTCTTTCACCTATCTATCTTCAATTTCTGAGGCATTGAAAGAAAGAAAGAAAATACGTTTATTTGCGGTAAACATGACGCAAAGAAGGAACACAAATACAAAAAAGAAACAATTTGGGGGAGAATATGCGTCACATCCACGCAAAACGGCCAACGCTTAGCATAATGCTGCAACCCTATGCGAGACAAAGCCCCAGCGCTAGTTTTCAGCGATAGCCAGCGTTGACGTGATGACGTCGACCGGTGCAGCACACAGTGAGATTGTAATATGAATAACATAAATACAAATATTTAAAATGGCAACATTCCGTACCGACGAGAACGACGTACGCGCCGCCGACCTAAATTAATCTGTGCGCGCAGCTGTCAGAAAACTATTTGTTTGACGTTTTAACATGCAGGTGTTACATAATGTACTATGGTACTATGTATGTTTGTATCAAACGCACGGTAATCTGTAATGTTTTTTTATTAATTTAATATACTTCTATTGCATATTATATAATAATAATATTGCATATTATATTAGCTTTTTGCAGTCCTCCTTCATATAAACTTTAAAACTCTGCCAAATTTCATACTCCTCCGTCCGCATAATTTTCGTAAAAAGGGTTTCAATGTTTTCGCTTCACGTATTAATATAATGATTCCCCAAATCAAATCCTGTTACCCACTTCCCAATTATAATCTCCCAATAGGATTATTTAAATAATATTGGGATATTCCTTCATTTGTAACAATTCCCGTTTGTTCATTCCTGGTAGGTACAATTCCCAAATAATAGTATATTATCATCTCATGTAAGCCTACTTTGGTATATCCTATTGATGCAGTTTCTGTAATGCATAGCTTTGGAATTAAGCTGCATTAATAACAGGTGAAATTCTCAGCCATCAAGGAATTCTCGGCTTAATGTGAATCGTGCCATAATATGGGATTTATAATAATATACAAGTAGATATCTGTTTGTGTCGTTATTATAATTAAGTCGTTTTGTATTGAATGGAATGTCGGTGATTTGTATTAAGTAATTGGTTACGGAGAAGTAATTTGGGACATCAAAGGGTTGACGTTATTGCTAAAATAAGTTCGCTATGTGGGCCGTAATGACTTTATCCCAGAAGAAGACAAAAGATGAAGACCCAATTAAATTTTATTACGACAAACTGGGTATTGGCATGTCATGTGATATGAGTGATGAAGTGATCGCTCAATCAATCATAGGGACTCTTGGAGACAAATTGCTTGAGGTTGGAGCGTTATCTGCTGGCTGTCATGATACATATTCTTAGCTCATTTATTGGCAAGCATGAAAGCATCAACTGATTGTACTGAATCAAGCCAACCAGGAACGTCACATGCTAATGGCAACTCAAGCAAAATAACTAAGTGCATTACACTTAAGCGGTAGATCGGTCATACGTAAGGTAAGAGTGCGGGGTAAAATTCCACAGAAAAAAAAGATAAAAGAAATTGCGGATATTGTGATCGCCTTGGTCACCTTGAAGAAAATTACTTCAAAAAGAAAAATCAAAACAAGCATTGCTAATTTTGCAATATTAAGGGACGTATACTAGATGGGTGCAGAAAAAACAAAGCTGGGCAAGACAGAACTGTGAGGAAAATTCAAACAGTGTGCTGTGAAGCTTCAGATAGAAAATATTTTCAAACAATCCTCATATATGAGTTTCCAGCTGAAGCTTTCATAGATTTTGGCAGTTCATGCAATACGATAAGACAAATCTTCTGTGATAAACTACAACTGAATCCGACAATCAATGACAACATCATCATCAAAGGATAAGGGGATGCATTAACTCTACCACTGGGTGTTACCACTGCTTCACTGGCTGTCGACAATGTGGAAATGGTAACGAGATTTTACATACACACAATTTTATTGAACGCCGTGGCTAAGCCAAATGGACAAGTTAAAAGACTGAATCGCACAATCTTAAGTTTCTTGACGGCTAATATGGATGAAGAGCAAAAGGGCCGGGACGCTTATTTACCGAGAGTTCAGTTGGGTATAAATTCTACAGTAAGACAGGGTACTGGGAAGTCACGTCGATTGGCAGGCCTAAGACCTCGCTGGTGATTTATAAGGTGCACAAAGTACGTCAGATTTAGAAAGTTTACAAGAGCACGCAGCTAAAAGAACTGAGCATAATTCAATTGCCATGAATTCGCGTTTTGATAATGGCCGACGAGAATCGAAACCTATGGCAGTAGGCCATTTGGTCATAGTGGAGCGAAGGATTTTACGACCCGTACTTACAAGTGGAAAGCTTGTTTCGAGATACGCAGGGCTTTACAAGGTAACCACAGTCTTACTAAATGACCGGTATGAAATTACCTCTGCTGCTAGGGGCAAGAGAGCATATAAGAATGTTGTCGCTCGAGACAAGGTTGAACTTTGGTGTGAGACGAGAAAACTTGTCAGATGAAGATTTGGAACGTGATGATGTATCTTCAACCAAATAATGCGCCTTTGGAGTCGTATTATGTCATTACCTACGGAGCTATATTACGCCATTGCTTACGGGGCCATATTATGACATTGCCTACGGGGCCATATTATGACAACGCCTACGGGGACGCAGAAGAGTCAGGAAGGCCGAACTGATAACGACAATCCAATGGTCCCAACCCTATACGTATCATGGCGGGCAGCACTAGCGATCAGCACGAAGTGATCGTTAGACGACACAAATATTCGGGAGTGTGCGGGAGGGTAACGTTTTGTTTCTTTTGCATACAATATAATTGTATTCATTATAACAGCACCCATAACATAATAATAATAATAATTTAATTAATATAAAACGTTTACAAAGTATTCATAGTTTAATTTCAAGACTTAACACTAGTTAAAAAATTTCTACAATAGGAGTAACTTACACAGTCCAATCCTAAGCATAGCGAGAAAAATATCTAGTACGTTTTGATAAAAATAACTATTACATTATAGCCAAAAAAAAAATCTGCAAAGAATGGTAATTATGTTCTATGAATTGTATTTAAAGGCCGCGTGCTGCGCGATGTCTGGCTGTACGCGGCGTACTGCCCGTAAAGCTGAGGTTTCATTACACGTTTAGTACGCGTCTTGTGGCTGCCGCGGTATAACTATTAAAACCAGCCATTTTTAAGATATCCTTACGTATATTCAGCCATATTTATAAAAATCTAGCTAATCACTGATTAGTCACTGTTTAGCTTAGCAATTTATTAGCAGATTGATTGATTAATCAATCGTTAACTTTTTTTTATTTATAAACGCTAGTTAGCAGGTGATTAGTAGCGAAACAAAATAGAGGTGAAACTATGCGTTCAGCGCAGGTTATAAAAAGAATAGTCGACTAAAAACCCGAATTTTAAGAAAAAAAGTTGTCATACCACATTTTTTTCATCTGTGGTGATTTTGACAGGTGCGAGTTTTCAGAGGCAAACATGAATTTAATTTCGAAATTATATTTATCTATCGTGTTGGATTGTATTCGATATGGAAGAATCAAAAAGAATACGGAACGCTAATTGGAGTGAGCAAGAAAAGGTATTTATCTCTTAATTTAACTATTACTAATGTAAATTGAACAAATTAATTAATAAATTTGTCCTAATAATACACTAACATTTTCTTCCTAATCTTGGGTAACACAAAAATGCTCTTTTTAGAAAGTACTGCGATTGCTAGTGCTCGAGCGGGCTGATATAATTGAAAAAAGATGCTACGTCGAATACGAATGCCACCAAAAAGCTTGCTTGGGAGGAGGTATTGTTGTGGTACCTACGCACGCTGTTTCATGTTTGGTTTAGGATCGTTTGATGTTGCTCCATTTGAGTATATGTCATATCTATGGACATTTAATCATTTCAGTTTTAACGCAGTCAGCGCTAACAAACGCAGTACGATGCAACTCCTGAATCAATGGAGGAATATGAAAAATAAGGCTAAAAACTCTGAGTTTGCGTACAGGAAAGCCAGGACGATGACTGGTGGAGGACCGCCCTCACCAAGCCCGCCTGCGGAAGACCGTGAACTCATTGACGCAATTCCCGATGAGTTCGCAGTAGATAGCAATGCTTATGACGCTGACTCCATTTATGCCAAACAGGTAAATATTCTGATATGTGTCCATCTAATATACTCCATTTGCTGGCGGTAGCTGCATAATTTGATGGTTGGTATTCTGTTAAGGCGCTGACAAGACCCAGTTAACCAAAATAGGGTTCCCTTAAGAAAAAAAATTGCCGAATATGTATAGTTTGTGGTAGCGGAAAAAATATATGTTAATTTTGAACATATTTCCCAGAATTTGGTTGTTACCAAAACTTGTTTTGGAAAAGAATCTCGATACAAACTAACGTTAAACTAACCTCTTAGCTTGAGATCTAATCTAAAATATCTGCATGTAATATCAACACACGTTACGTATTTAATTAATAACAAGAACGTCTTATTTGAATGCATAACTTGGTTGTTTTTTATTTTCGATTACTCAACTCAGTTTTGAGTAAATAGATAATTGTTTCATATTTTGCAATAAATTACAAGCTTTGTGTCATCGCGCTTCTCTGTCTTTTCTATGCAATCTGACAGTGACCGCGGTTTAGGTGTTGTCAGCGTCTTAACAGCAATTGATAGGATTCCCTGGTTAACTAGATTTTTCTTTATAAAGTTTGTTAATTGTGTTAGCTAGTTAGCGAATCCAATACTATTACAATTTCTACAGTATTCTGCTCTTACAAAATGTTGAACTGTGATTTCGCGATCTGCATGCCTAGTGCATGCGTATTGGGCAATTACCCATTTCATTAAATGTTGTCGGCGCTTTATTAAAAATATTAATACATTTTTAGTCGAACGATTCGTCGAAGACCCACGATTCTAATGAATCTCAAGCTCCTGCTGTGTTGGTATGTATAAAAATTGTTAGATCATTTGTGGATCTTCATTTACTAGTTAATGAACAATTTCTATTAAACCTATTTTATTATAGTTTTAGCCTGAGACTTCAGAAAATAAAAATCCTCGCCCTTCGGTTAGTCTTCGAGCAAGCAAAAATAAAAAAAGGAAGAAGTAAGTACCGACATACATACAGTGCTGCGCACGCGTCGCCGCATCGAACTTAGTCACGCAGTACACGCGCCGCACGCAGCTACTTTGCTGGCTTCCCGTCGCTAGCGCTCGCTCGCGTGGCTAGTCGGCCCCCGCTACCCCGAGGAGGCCGAGCACGCTGCGATCGTGTGACAATCGCTCCATCTTTTATGTTTCAAATTATTATAAGGACTACATCCCTCGACAAACCCCCTTATAGGTACTACTTGTTATTTTATACTTCATTGAAATCTATTCAGCCAGAAATTGGATGGGAGCAAACATACTAACCTTCTAAAAGTAAAACTTTCGCATTTTAATTTTTTTATTTATATCAGCCTGATGTATTTATTTGAAAGAGGATAAAGAGGAGTATACTACAAAATAGAGATACCGATGTCTGTTTTGTTGAATTACTTCCTGTTAATTTTGCAGTGGGATTTATTGTTTCTTTAATAATAATCTACCTATTTTTTTACAGGAACAATTCTGATTGTTGTCGTGAAAGCCACGAGCATCAGATATTCGTCCTCTCAAAGACTGCGAGGGAGGAGGCCATGAGACAAGAAAAAGAAGCACATGAGTGTAAGATGATGAAAGAGAATTGCATGAGAGAAGAATAGAACTTATGAGTTTGGAAGAAGATTACTGGAAAGCGAAAATTATGAAAATTAATAAAGTTTGTTTTTGTTAATTAAATAGTATATTAAAAAAAAAACAAATAAAAGGAAGCTACTTATATCAAAATACATTATTTTGTATAAAAGCATTTCTGTTTATTCTTGCCATCTCGTCATCAATGATAACATCGTTATTAGGTGTGACTTCCTCATCTTCTTGATACTGTGCTGTATCTGAAAACAAGGAGGCTTAGTAGTAGTCCCATTTCCGCACTTAATTTTTGCTAAATCCTCTTCTGGTGATATATCTTAGTGTAGGTAAGTAAAAGGTTATTCAATTTAGCTGGAAACGTTTATAATTACACACCTTGTTCTTCTTTGAATATAATTGCCAGATTATGCAGCACAGCACAAGCACCAATGACGATCTTGATGGTAGCATATGAACCCCTCATCACCTCCAGCAATATCCGAAACCGTTGCTTCCAAACACCAAAACATCGCTCGACAACGTTACGGATTTGGACATGCTGTTGGTTATAACGCCGTTCTTCTTCAGTTTTTGGTCTTAGAATAGGCGTTATAAGATGAGGGGTACATGGATATCCGCTATCACCAATGAGCTTCCCCAAAAACTCATTCTCTTCGAACCTCCTTAATTGAGCTTTCTCTGTATATCCTAGGGTCATGTGTACTTCCCCTCCAATGGCACACAATGTCGCATATCATAAGGTCAGCATCATAGATAATCTGTGAATGATTGTATTGATATGAATTAAATAGGAAGTCTAAAAGACAAAAAAGAGGGATGGGTCACACACAATCTTATATACTATACCTAAGATTAGCAATCGGTTCCTATTTCAATACACATTTATGTTGCTTTACCTATACCTACTCATTTTAATTATTTATCTTAGTTGAGTATTAATGGAGTAATGCCCCTTTCGGTTAACGTGGTATTGACCCACATCTCCACCAACCTTCCTTATTTCAATACGGGTGCCGTCTATTGCACCATTGATCCCCAAAGGCCGCAAATGGCTTCAAATTTGCGGATTTCGTTGGTTTCTTCGGTCATATTCAACGGCATTTTTATGAATCTGGAACTTTTAGAAGCTAACGCGATGGCCACTTTACGGGCCAAGCGTGACATAGTTGGCTGACTTATGCCTTGTATGTCCGCGCAGTCTTCTTGAATCTAAAAAATAAATACTCTCCGTGAATTCGCACATGCTTAGAACTTGAACAAAATAATAAATACCCTATCTGATGACGACCCCAATATCTGATTGCAGCCATTACTTGCAGTTCTACTGGGATACAGCCGCCTCGAGTATCCACCTGCAGGTCAGGTTTACCAAATCTATGATGCGGCACATATTTGCCTCGGTAAAACGGTATCTTTGCCTGAATTCTTCATCCGGTAATGCTAGTAGCGGATTTATACGATGCCTGTAGGTTTTCCTCTGTCTACTCTCCGCTGGCGTTGCAAAATTATTCATGTCTTCTACGTCGTTTTGGAAAACTCGTAAAAGATTGTCGAAATCCGTATTTTAAGCACTACTTGATAGAACAAACCTCGAAGCACACAAAAATCCTATTCGATTCGATCAGCTGATTCAAATAAATCCGCCATTTTGCCTCTTAGCAAGCTTTAAACAGGGCACCGATGGCGTTTAATTTTGACAGTTTGTAATCAATTGCTTAGCGACCTCTTAGCGTTAAATAGCGTTTATAAATAAGAATTTTGCTAATAAGTTAGTTAGCAATTGATTAAAAGTTAAGAGGCGTTTATAAATACCGATAAGGTCTAGATAAACAGTAATTGTATCTACGTAATATTTTTAATAGTTGTGGGCACTTTTGTTTTGTTGACGTAGTATACGTGGAATATCCTGGGTTTTAGGCGCATTTTTCGTAAAAATATTCCATAGTCATCTCTTCGGCCAGACAAATCGAATAATTTTAACTACCTATACAATCAACTCATATAAAAAGATAGTGCCAGCAAAAACTTAAAACCAACGCAGCATTTGCTGTGACAAATTAGGCAGAAACCATCGACAAAGCGGGGCCGCTTTGCTCCGAGTAATTGACGTAAGCGGACCCGAGAGTGCTTTATTATAGTCTGTCGTGGTCCCATGTCGCAGCAGAGTGGACAGAATACAATGTGAGCAGTAATGCACTTTTGCGGAATGAAGTACGCGGCGTATTATTAGTTTTGTAGCTCTGATGTGGTCTGTGCTTTACCGGCCCATTATGATGCCCTGCAATGTATGAGATTTGAATTATAATTTTGTAAATTAACGAATGTGTTAAAAGCTCTACGCTAGCCTGGCATGTGGGAGTCGTAATGCGACTCTCGTTACTGCTAAGTACGTAGGTACAATACATTGTGCTTTCATGATCAATGAATATTATACTATATTTTGGTACCTAGTCAAATATTATCTAAGCCGTGGAATACATACGTTTATCACACTACTTGTATAGTCCGTTAAAAGTATGTATTCCTATCTATCATCACTAGAGGTCAAAAGATGATCTTATTTATAAGTTCAACAAACCGTCACAAGGTCCCTCGCCATTTTAGCGATTAAACTGTGGCGTGAAATCTAAGCGGTTACCAACAGCACCCGCGGGCCAGAGGTAAAGTTACTGGAACTTTTCCAATATCCAGTGTTATTGCGGCGTCCCGTGCCCGTCTCGCGCCGACCCGCGCCCTCCCGCCGAGATGAGGTGGACTTTAAGTCTTCACACTTTCCTGCATGTTAACTGGTCGTTTTAAGTTGGGATATATTATCGGTAATCATGGTGTTTGATAGTCTCTAGTAAAATGACTGATGTGAAAATCTACCTGTATTTAAATCATCTGACTATTGGCCGTCGCACACAATTGTGAGTTTTTTTCGAGTAGAATTATAGAAATTACTATTCTTAATATTGTATCGAAAAGTATTGATATGGTTTTCGTTCGCACATCTTGTACGTTATCACCGTTAGAAAAAATATAACAATTATATTTATGTACGAATGAGTGAAAAGAACGAGGAACTTTAAGGGCAAATGTAATTTTGCAAATGTCAAATTGGATAAAGCTCGTACGAAGTAATTGAGGCGTGGCTATGAAATACGCGGACTACGATATTAGTAATAAAAAAATGTGCAAAGGGACAGTTACAATTTTGTAGTGGCAGACTTTGTAACCATGTGGAAACTGTTTTTTTTTATATTGGATAGTGCTCGTGTTTGTTCTCTTAATCACGTGATGTTAAGCTTTTTACTCATTGCTTGCCACCCGGTTTAATCTACACGTTATCATGTTAACGCTAGCTTAGTGGCCACCAATCAGTAAATCTGTCTTTAATTTGATTAGATTCCAGTGGGCCATGAAAGAATTTCCTTAGCACCTAAATAAATACGCGCCATGATTAGTTAGGGGCGGTTAGTCCCGGGATCACGACTCATTGGTCTATTGAACGTGGGGCCCTGGACTATGTGTTGAGGGACCTAGACTTTAATATAAGCTATGATTATCGTATGTCTCTCTTCATAGTGTGGACAAGGCGACCGAGATATTTTGAGTCCATTTTAGGCCCATTTCAAGAGATACCAATAATGAAGGTTTAGTAAATGGTTAACGTTACTTAACCCTCAATTTTTGACGTGTAAACGTCTCGTAACTTTAACGTCTATGGTCCCGGATCCTCAGGCGTCACTGTTTCGACGCCTGAGGGCGACACCGGGATCTGAGACACTAAGCAACGTTTATAAATAAACTTTATGTTAAATCCCCACAGATCTTGGGCTGATAGTCCTGGATATAATTATTAATATTCTTCTGCTTATCATTAATTTCTTGTCATTATACAATATCTTTCTTTGGGGTTGGCTTGAGGCTAAGTAATAACAGCCGCACGGGACGATCGATCAGGTTAAGCTACGCTTGCCGCGGTTGGTCCGTGGATGGGTGACCGTCTTTACATACCAAGACCCCTCCGTGCCTCGGAAAGCACGTTAAGCCGTTGGTCCCGGCTGTCATTTGTAGATCTTTGACAGTCGTTACGGGTCGTCGGACGCTCGAAAGTCTGACAACCAGTCTTACCAAGGGGTATCGTGTTACCCAGTAAATGGGTTGTGGAGGTCAGATAGGCAGTCGCTCCATGTAAAATACTCATTACTGGTATTCAGCTGTATCCGGTAAGACTGGAAGCCAACCCCAACATAGTTGGGAAAAGGCTAGGCAGATGATGATACAATATCTTTCTTTCTTTAATTGCAACCTCGGTGGATTCGACAGAATTGGCAGGAATGCATGAGCATTCTAATCAATTGTCTGATTATTTTCAAGGACTAATGAAATTCTTAATGGCCCTTGAAAACGCAAAAACTACGCCTTGTAAGCCACGATTAGTTTAGTATAACAATGTGTCTGCATTCGAATGAAGTGCCAATAGAAACGTCTGACAATAGGAACCGACTACTACAAACCTTCGCGAGTTACTTCCAATGCCTTTGTACTGCAAAGAGGTGGCGAAATAAACAAGAGATTTACTAGAAGGGGTTATTCAATACGAAACGGCGTTTTTTATTGTTGTAAATGTTGTTCAAATTCATAAATTTAATACACACTTTACTTTGGCATAACGAATTAACGGTACTTCATTATAAACTTGTATTTGTTAATTTACCAGTCTTCTCTATCCCTCCTCGTGGCGATACGAAAAGAAAAGACGGTCTTCAAAAAAATTCAGATCAATCTTGTATTTGCTGTAACTATAGGACTACTGATCAGTTGACAATTTCATTCCGTATATTATACCATTCTTATACGAGTATAAATCTATACCTATTATAAATTAAAACCTCTTTTCATGTTTGTCTATGTGACCGCGTTGTTCTTCTAAACTACGCAACGGGATTTGATGCGTCTTTCACTTCAGAAATTCTATTCCGGAAGGTTTATTATTTATTTATTTATATATACTTTATTGTACACCACAAAAATACATGACAAAAAAATAAATGAAACACTACAAAATATACAATGGGCGGCCTTATCATTGGCATGTGTATATTAGATGAATATTAATCTTACAAATAATAAATACATCGTGCGACGCAGGGGCAAGCACGCTAGTACAAAATAAAGCACCCACTCAACGGCCCTTTAGCTGAGCATCACGAATTCTCGTAAATCTAGTATGGAGTGCACAAGTCAGCTCAGATCGCGCACGGCTGCGGCAAACGGCGCGTTCACGAACCGTCACCGCACCTCCATCACACCGCGCCACCGGTCGCCGCGCGATTATGTAAATACAACTACTAACGCTTTTGCGTTTCACTTAATGGTCTATAGAAAATTGGGAGAAGTGATTCTGTTTTTAAGAGTCTAGATTTGTTTTGAAACTTCACGAACAAAGCCTAAGATATTTACTGCATTACAGGGCTTGGATTTTGTTATTTTCGGCTTATAAATTAAGTCATTAGGGTCTTTGCCGTTTGTTATCAGAATAATATCCTGAGATTGCACCACTTGATCACAGAATTGTATTATTCTTGAAGACATTACAGTATTTTACATTTCGTATTAAATCGCCGAGGAACATGTACGTTAACACAGTTATGTATACTGAAAATGAAATTATAAGAAAAAGTAACATTTAGTTTATACCGATTGTTGCTCGAACGTCAAAATTATGTAAGACAGTCCCCCAAAACGCCCGCCTTTCATCACTTCCTAGTGCTAAGTGGCGCAACAAGCTCCCCTGCAGTGTCTGTTCAGGTAGAAAAGGTTGACTGGTAGAAAATGCCTATGGCATTAAGTCCGCCTCTGTACATTTGTGTGCTTAAAGTATTAAATAAAAACTCGATTCTATACAAAAGTATGCAAAGTAACTAACATAACGAAACACAAAACATTAAATTAAATTATTTGCCATGTCAGCTAGCACACGTCCACCAACCACCAACGAAGACAATACAAACTATACTCAAGCAAAAAATATAAAAGTTAACAGAACTTATGTATAAAATAATACCTTAATAAAATCTTCCAGGCATAAACCGCTTACTTGTGCAATGGTGCATTATGTTCATACAGCTGTGACTTTAAGTCACTAATTATAAACTAGGGTCACCGAAGTAAAATGAATAAACAGTCACTTACTAATAACAATAAAAAAACCATGGGCAGCAAGACGATCAGTCACCACAAGCAGCACCCGTGCACGAGCATAACGCAAAGATCAGCCATTCCCCTCGCCATATTTGAGGGAAAGAGGCAACCCGACCCCCAACGCTACCGCAGGCAGTGATATCTATGGTGGAGCATGACGAAGTTGCTGCCGGTTGCTCAAGAAATAATAATAATTATGATCAATTGTCGAAGTCATGTAAAAACTTTACAGTCATGTACACTTAAAGAATGCTGTCTCATCATGTCAGTCTTACCAAGGGGTATCGTGTTACCCAGTAACTGGGTTGTGGAGGTCAGATAGGCAGCATACATACACACACATGCACACATACATACATACATACATACATACATACGTGGCATAGAAGAATTGTTAAAACTTATAATTTTATTTTCCTATTTTCTTTTATTTTTATTATTTGTTTTTTATTCCTGTATAGTAACTTGTTAAAAATTGATTACTTTGTTTGATGAAAGCACTTTGAATGTAACGCACCGAAATAGAAGATAAACTGGCTCCCAAGATACAGGTTATTTTTACCTAGTTTGGGAGACAGCTGCATCTGTCTTTTAGTTCATAATATGCCTTACCTTTCCTAACTATTGTGTACCCCTAGTCTTTGTCTTTTGTACAAATAAATGATTATTATTATTATTATTATTATTATCATAACTAGACGTTTCGCGATTTCCACAAATAACTTATGCGCACCGGGACCCCCGAGGTTGTCGACGCCAAAGGGCACAAAGTTGTACTCTCTGCCAAGGCTATTAGCAATAGCCTTGGCATATACAGCAGCTTGGCAGCTATAGGCTCTGGCAAGACTATAGGATATTTAATAACTTTCAGATTTTCGACATTTTCTGCCGCTGCACCCGCTTTAGAAGTAGTCCGTTGGAGGTGGGATAGTGCCAGTGTGTCTACATACGTAGCGTCCCACACATGCATCCGTCCCAAACTCCACGGGACCAAAGACACAACATCAGGCCTTTTGCCATCATCTCTGACAGTGCCAGTTGGCTCAAGAAGGCACATAGATGCTGGCAAGAGACCGGCGGATTATGTCATTAAGTGTACCATGTCTTGAAAAGCGGCCTGCACTTTTTTGACAACAAAGTCCGTGGTGACCCAGTCGGTCCATGTCCGTGCCACAAGGGCATGTGTGTGGAGTGCATACCTTGACCCCAAGCCGCAGACCAGTCGCTAGACGAAGCGAGGTCAGATCCAGGAAGGTACCTGTATATGGAGAAGGATGGACATGTAGCCAATGACCGGCCTCTCTGGCTCCGACCGCCAAAAGTCTTGCGCGATCCGGACCTGAACTGCGGCTCAGAATCGATTTGTATCTGGATAATGAAATAAAAGAGCTGGGACGATATTTATTGCGATTTAACACCGCAATAAATATCGTCCCAGCTCCTTTGAGATTTTAGGTTGTCTGGAAATTCTTTACCCGGGCAAGCAATTTGAAAAGCATTCTTGGCATCCTCCAAGCCCGCAGTCTCATAGTTTGTGAGCAAAGCCCTTAGGAGATTACCTATGAGACGAGACGTGCTATGGGTGGATGACAATAAGGCTGAGGAAGCAACACCCGAAATTTTGCGGATTCCTAAGCCGCCAAACCGAATAGGGAGGGATGCTTGTAACCAAGATGGTTCATTGAGCTGAATATTTAAAATCATTTCTAAACTAGTTTTGACTAAATCGTCTTTTGGTGAAAGCAAATTTGGATGTTTCTAAAACGGGCTACAGTGAAGCATTTAAGTAAATGTAGGGACAAAAAGGCAAAACTTTAGAATTATAAGAGCATAATGAGGACTGATTTCGAGTAAACAATTTGCGTGACTTTGGAATTTAGAAATAGTGTTAATACAACCAGGAAAAGATTCTTCAAAGATGGGAGATCAGGAGGCAAAGTGACTTTTTGTCTACTATTTTTATATTGGGTGCTAGAAAATTTAATTTGGATTTTAAATTATCCAAACCGTAAGAAGTTTTTTGAATAAACAGTTTATTTAGATTTGCTAAAATTTAATTCTAAACCAATATTTTCGAAATTTGTTTTAATATCTGATAAGTCAGATAACACAGTGTCCCCATCGCCTCACAGGGTTTCGTCATCCAAATACGAAACGTTAAATTTCGATTTAAAATATTGATTAATTGGATTTATAGCCAAGCTAAAAATTGCTGGCCCGAGGGGATCGCCCTGCTGACAGCCGACCTCCGAAGAAAGTTCATGGGAACGATAAATTAATTTTTAAGGTTCTGCGTAGCAGATAAGCAGGTATTGATATAGGTCCGGAATTTTGTTCTTAACTTCTGTCTTCTTCTTTTAATTTAGTTAATGTTAATAATCATCTTGTAATTTGGTTATGTAAATAAATAAAGATGATGTTGGGTCTTAAATGTCTAACTTTCCGTAAGGCAAACTTTGATACGTTTTCTTGGCATTAAGAACTAGGTTATTTTTCGTAAACCAATGTAACTATTGAGGGTGCACTGTTTTCGTCATGAAAATCTTGTCTATTCTTATCTCCTTTAAAAATAAGAGAGGTATCATCTGCAAACAATACAACGTCACAGACATCCTTTAAATAGAATGGTAAGTCATTGATATACACTAAGAACAAGAATAGACCCTGGTAGCCCAGAAGATTTCACACCATTAACATCTACAACAAATGTACTACATTGGAACCGTATATGTAAATAAGAATTTATTACGTTGAAGGCTTCATTTTGAACACCTTAATGACGTAATTTACGCAAAAGCGTATCATGGTGCATGCAATTTAAGGCTTTGGGGAGATCCCTGAAAACTCCAATAACATTTTGCGAGTTTTCCCATGCGTTAAATATGTGTTTCAGCAGAGCAACACCCGCATCGTTGTCGAACGACTTTTTGTAAAGCCATATTGTTCATTATGAAGGAGAATAAATACTCAAGCATAAAATTAATACTCAAGCAGTTGCTAAGAAATTCTTATTTAAATAGCAAATAAGTATTTCTTAGAAACTGCTTGAGTATTAATTTTAAAATATTTTGCTAAATGCAGGTAAGATAGAAATAGGCTTAAAATTGCCTAGGTCATTTTATTACTTGATTTAAACAATGGTATGACTTTACCACTCTTCACGAGGTCAGGAAACTATCATGACTGCATTTACATAATTTAATGGTTATGCCCCAGTAATCACCAGTGTTTTTAGACTAACTGTGTTAAAAACATTAATTACATGTTCGAAGATAAAAACGTGACTAGAATTAGGCACACTACTATGCAAAAAATTTTCAGCTTTAGACGGAGACGAATTTAAGGAGCGAGTCGTAGTTATAGGTCTGTTGAAAAACTCATTAAATGCCTCAGCTGCGTCAGCTGCTTTATAAACTAATTTGTTGTCGACCATAATTTCAAGTTGTTTCTCTTGTTTAACCGACTTACCGTTTGATTGTTAATAATTTTCCAAGTGGTTTTAACTTTAGAATCGCTTTAAAATTTAGATTTAGTAAAAACACAAATCCTTTTACATAATTTCAAATACTTTTTGACATACTCTAGGAAAGGACTTTAAAACTTGCATTTTTTTCAACCATATAACTCTTGTCTTGCTCTAATTTTATAAATACCTGGAGTAGCCTATTTGTTAAAGCTACCGGAAGTGCTATTAATGTTACTAGTTTTGCTTGAAATCAAAGTTAAAATCAAAATATTGTATTTCACATAAACCTGGGCACTAAAGAAACGTCAGAACCTAGTTGCACGGTTCCAATTGGTCGTTTCCTTTGGAAAAGAGCCGGCAACTCCACGGCTACCCTTTTAAAAATAATTGGCTTGTACAATGTTTTCAAATTAGGGTCAATAGGTATGGGGAGACAGTGTTGGCCTGTTAACAAGTACAAGTATAAAAAATAGAAAATGGTCTACAAATCTACAGTCTATCAAGCTTAAAAAGTTCTCACATTCACAAAATATAAAATATTTAAATAAAAACATATTTAAACCAAATGGCATGATTACCATTACACTTGTAACAAATCTGAGTTACTTGAAAGTATACTCCTATTGCACAACATCAAAAGGGAACGTGCGAAACGTTGTAGTGTGACCGTCAGTTGACAGTTGCTGAGAGAATAATAATATGCATTTGAACTTTATTTGAATGACAAAACGTACGAACGCCAGTTTGAAAAATTAGGCTGACAAAGTATTTTATATAAGATGCAAATCAATCATCTCACCTACAAATATTGGTACATAAACTAGACTATTATTATAGTTCTTCAAAATTAGGTACTTTCCACTAGTTTGTCTGTCACCTATAAACCTTAGATTTCAGTTAAACGACTTCACCTTAGCCGTTCGTTTCAATTTCGTCACAATTCACTCCGTCACGGTGTCGCAGTGCAAACAGCAGCGTTGCATTCCACTGCGACTATCTACTGGTAGCTAGGAACCTTGTACACAGAGCGAACAGTAATGGAATGGGTTCACTGCCTTCTATAGGTATTAAGTTTACTATTTGACTATGCGTGGTGACTTAGTGGTAGAATTTTATTAATAAAACCTAGCGTTTCTAAAAATGTAAACAATAATGGGTGATTTTGTATTTGGTTTGGTGATGTGGTCGTATGAATTTTAAGTTCAGGGGTAATCGACGTTACAATTATACATTATATTATTTCCGCGAATAGAGTAGATTAAATTATTTGAATTTTGGTGATTTCCGTTTGATGTTTTTATGAAAAACCGGACAAAGGCCGTCCGACCGCGCACAATGAAGGGTTTTCCGTAGTTGGGATAAATTTATCTCAAAAACAAACTTATCATTGTAGTAGAAAAACATGTTCTCCCGTACAACGGTATACGTCACGGTCAATTCTCCAACTGCAAATGTTGGTCGACCATTTTTTTCACATCTCCTTATACAACTATTTAGCTAGCAGGGGGCTTGACTTTAACAAAAACTTGCATTTTAAAGCTTAATATTACTCAAACGGATCCCTGAATCGAAAAGTGGATTTCACAGACCCGCGATATTTTTGAATGGCCTATCCACCGATACCCCACACCATAGAATAGATGAGAAAAAAAATATCACCCCCATTTTACGTGTAGGTAAAAAACATTTTTTTTAAGATTTTATTTTATCACTTTGTTGGCGTAATTAACTACGTATACGCCTGCCAAATTACAGCTTTCCTGTACCTTAGTACAAGAAAGCTGTAATTTACTATCTGAGCTAAGCTGGGGGGCAGACAGACAGACACACAGACATAGCGAAACTGTAAGGGTTCCTTGTTCGACTACAGAAATTTTAAAATGTACTCCAAATTAGTGGTTTTATTGATAGATCACTATACAATTTACAATAATATTGTATGAAAAATTAATTGCAAAATTTCTACGCCAAGAGCTTCGTCTCATCGGCGGCAGAGATCTCTCGCGTCCGGCCCTGGTTCCGGCCATGGTACGGAGCGAGAGGGCATGGGCAGCCGTCACCTCTTTCTGCGAAGCAGTAATGCTCGCGAAGGAGGAGGCGTGACGGTTGAGGGAAAGGCAAATTTCTGGCCCTCTCGCCCCTAGCCACCGCAGGAGACGCCCTGGGCGTCGGGAATCCCGGGCGGATTTCCGGCCACCGTAGGCGCGGGCTTGTGGGCGGGTAGTTCACCATCCGGTAAGGACCAGGCCCGAGTCGACGGTGCGTTGCATCGTTGCTACGCGCGCCTCATAGATACGTCGTCAGTACAAATGTAGGGGTCCACTAGGGCCGATGCCTGCCGGGGTCGCGGGAAGGTACTAATGGGTCACCGCAACACAGACAACGAAAGGAATACGGGTGGGTTTTAGTCAGTAAGAGTCTGACACACCCTCCCACTCCACCCAGAGTGGAAGAAGTTATTTGATGATTTCCCATCATAAAAAAGAGCTTCGTCTCCGCCCTTCTATTACATTATATTTTATTCCAGACGCTAATATAGTCATCCGTTATAAACCTAAGACATTATTTTTTTTGTATTAATGTGTATTAAATACTCTTTGTACATACTGTCGGTAATATTATGTCACATCACATAATTCAACGACAACAATAAAGTTCGACAAGACACAAAGGATGTCAGCGTTTGACGTTTTGTACGAATTCAAAAATCGTCACTGATTTTCGTTATTATTGATGAATAATTGAATATAGTATTATATATCGCGAATGGAAGGTTACAGTACACAAGGTCAGAGGGGCGCACACGCACCTCAGTCACTTTTGCTCGACAGCTCGGAAGCGACGCGACGGATGAGTTAAAGTGGAAATGTAGATTTGAATTATTTCGGTGTCTACCGGTTTCACGTTATTGTAATTTATTTTCTATCCTATATTTTTTAAATAAATACTTATCGTTGATTTGAACGTTTTGAATTTCTTAAAAAATGTGTGCTTCTGCTCCCTACGAGTATATTTAATAGTTTTTTGGTGATACACAGGATGAAAAAGTGGTTGTGATAATTCGTGTGTACTATAAGGCACGTTATCAATCAGCGACGCGCAGATATCGCATTATATTCCCAGGCAATATAGAGTTATATCGTTACTTTCTATAAATAACTTACAGACAACAATAAAAATAAACATATATAAACATGTCCAATTGATAACGTCCTCCTTTTTGAAGTCGGTTAAAAATGTCAAATCAACCACAGACGTAATAAAATTAGGGACGCCTGAGGTTACTAAACATAATAAGTTAGCTGTCCGTGCTAGTGATGCGCGCGGTCGGCGTATCCGAACGCGGGTTAACCTTCGCTTAACCTTCGCGACTGCACCGCCGTGACCATTCCACTCACGCTGACCACATTCGAATTCCTGCTACGGACGAAGACTTTTTCACTTGATCCTGAATCACTTATGACCCTACATACGTGGTTTTCATCATTTTTTAAAGTCTAAAGCAGGCAACAGTTTTTGTTGACTCCTATTAGTCAACTCTATTAAATTCTGTGTTTTCGTAAACCCATACTGGGTAAGTATTGAACAGCTAATTATATTTTATATTGTGTGTACCTACATAATCTAAGTCAATTTAGGGCTTGTGTCTATTTGCTCGTAATATGCTATTGTCTAAATGATTATGCCTTCTGCGTAATTATTTCTCTATGCAACCTATTTGCCATTAGCTCTGCGCATTTTTTATGTACTTGTCATTGACTTAAAATGGGCAAGTCACGTGCTTTTCAATTCCATTCGATCCATGTAAACTCCGTACTGATTGTGACATCCACACACCAACTTCATTAGCGCACTAGTACATCTCGCTTTGCTTATGTTTTGGTATCACAATCAGCGGAGATAACTAATGGTCATCTTGTGACACGCTGGACGTTATGTTTCCAGGGTCCAAAGTTCCGGCTACCATCTCGAATGTTCCGGCTAATCATCCAACATTATCGGTGGCATCCGTACACTGTTTTACGGGCCACTATTTGCCAGCATATCCGATTGCCGTCGTGCTCCATGCTGGGTATATATTTACCCGCGTGAGCACGTCGAGCCGTCTACAGGTCAGCCGCGACCAACCGCCATCCATCACCATTCCTGACGTCCGCAGCGTGGCACACCCGCTAGGGTCATCGTTGCACCAAGCTGAGCCTGGGGAGTATTGCGCTACTCCTAAGAGAATTAAGGGAATCTTCTGACCATTAACCTACCTACCCCATTTCTTATATTGTTATAGTAATTATATATTTTTTATGTTACCAAGGTTACGTGGTCTTATTTACCCCCACGTAAACGGAGTGGGTTTACGTGGGGGTAAATAAGACCACGTAACCTTCGGGTCGCAGCAAGTTCAATGTTATTAGTTTTGGGTTCCTGGGTACTACTCATAGTTTACGGGTCGTGGGTTCGATTTTTTTAAGGCTTTTGTGCGGTCCACGTGTCCTACCCTTAATAATTAGGTATTGTTTTACCAAATGGGCTGTTCTTTGTTTTCAGGTTTTTTACTCGGGCTTGGAAAAAATAACGTCCATTTAATTTTCATTTGGTTTTCTGAAACAGCAGCTTGCGTTTAAAGCAGTTTGTTTTCTGAAGACTGCCCGAACTTAACCGACTTCCAAAAAGGTTTTACACATATATGCATTGTTTGTGTTTTTTTTTTAATGTGTCTTCATCGATTCTCCGTCAATTATGGACCGATTCAAATTATTTTTTGTTTAAAAAAGAGTATACTCCTGAGGTGGTTTTGCTGTCACCATGTCAGAATCTGATGAGGGGATCCCATGGAAATCAAGGGAAATCCTCAAAAATTATTGGAAAAAGCTATAGTGATTTGGTTTTTTTTTATAGTAACACGCACATCTGCTCTCAGAAAGCACCATTTGGAGTAGTGGAACTAATGATGAAGACCACAGATGGCCACCGGAACTATTTAATAACATAAAACATAAAATAACATCACGCCTTGTTTCCCCGAAGGGTTGGGCAGAGGTGTATCTGTAGTACACCCACATTTCGCCAGTTATGTTTAAGTCCCATGTAATAGGGGGTAAGCCAATTTCCATCAACCGGGGCACAAATCCAGACTCCGGACTGCTACTGAGATATTTCTGATAGAAAAAATTAATAAACACTTTTCCCGACCTGGGAATCGAACCCAGGACCTCAGCTCAGCAGTAGCGCTTGCAACCACTAGACCAACGAGGCAGTTCACTAATTACTTATAATAAGAAACTAATTATTAAATAGTTTCTTATTATAAGTAATTTTTATTAATTATTTTAGTAATTCTTATCAAGTATTTAACGGGTTGCGATTCGATTAGGTATTTTAGTGAGTGCTAAGCAATTGATGCCCGTCACAATGCATATGGTAAGTGGCAGTTCTCCAATCAATGTACGTCCCTGCATCGGGAAAAGAAATATTTTTAAAAGATGAGCAGTTGACATTAGGCTATTGTAACTTAGAAAAATTAAACACTTTTTACAACAAAAAAAAAAAAACAGCAGACTTCCAAAAAACACTAAAAAGTCGAAAATAACTTTAATTTAGGAAGTTCGTGATAAAACATAAATACATATCCAAAGACACCGACTTCCTATATTAAAGTTATTTTTAACGTTGTAGTGTTTTTTTGGAAGTCGGTTGTTTTTTTTTTTGCCAAATGTCGATGTATTTTATTCGAACTTGTTTTGAATAATATGCTTATTATAGTATCTGTAAGCAGTCCACCAATGTATCAGTTTAGAATCTAATTCCAATAATGTTCATAAAAACGTGACCTCAACCAACCGACCGACACATTCTCAATAGCATTACATTCACGAAGTTGCCACCTATTTCCAGTCGCTCGGTTCCGCCGAGCTCAACGCTGAGCACCCAGCTGACGTTGCATTCTTGTTACCTCGCCGGAGGAGCCGTGTTCTCCGGCCACGAGCCGGTGTTCGCTCCAGTTTGCGGTTCGTTCCCGCTATTACGACGTACTTTTACCTTTGCGGTGTTCTCCTTTAAATGCTTTTCTATTTTGTGGATTTTGTTGGAATAAAAAAAGTGTGGTAGCCTTTGAAATTATTGGAATTATCAAAGAATTTAAGTACCTAAATATCAATTAAGTATGTATATATTATACTCATTTATTAAAGTCATGGTGAGTGGTTGCTGTATAAACGGAAAAAAAAAAACATTAAGTTAAACTAAACGGTATACTGGATGTATACCGTGTTCTCATTTCACGTGAAACTACTTTGTTTCCGTAGAGCTTGTACAAAGTGCTGCATACGTTTACTTTTACTCCGCTACTTGTTTCCGCAAAGCTCCGAACTAAGCATACGTACATAGTTCGCATCAAAGCTAAATAGTCGGTTTACTTTGCGTTTGAGATTAACATCGCTTAGAGGATTTATTATTTACATGCCAATCAAACGCAGGAACACGTGTAACTTTAAAAAGTTGTGTATTTGTATATAATTATAGTAGCTGACGTAGTGGTGCTATAATTATATGCTACGGCGTCGCAGGTGCTACGGACTACGGCGTAGCAGGGGCTACGGGCTACGGCGTAGCATATATTCAACTCGCGACCCGTTTAACATACAATTTTATAAAACTTGGTTTGTGTACGAGTATGTATGGTTATCAATTTGGCCAATAAACTTAATCATCTATAAAAATGGCGTCTCATAAACAAATATTCCAATATTGTGTTCTTGACGTAAATTATTGTTTTCTTTTATTATTTCATAGCAATCTAACCTTCTCATCTTCAATTCAACTTTACCATCCTCCCTAACAGATAAAATAAAAACTCCAGATCTAAAGCCCGGCCTGAAACAGCTCGCATCGTCACTGAATCAGCTGAAGTCCGCGTGACAAGTAAACCCTCTTGGAGCAGACACTAATGCACCGCTAACGGCACAACTATGTGAGGAAAAGTGTTTGTGGAGTTTGCGATAAGGAACTGTGAGACGAGAATTATTGGGTGGGGCTTTTAATCCTAGAGTACTATCATCGCCTGGCCGGCTGCAGTCGTGTTTTTTTGGTTAATTTGAAATTGGGTAACCCGCAGCGCCTTACATGGTGATCCCGCACCCGATTAGCTTATACCGTTATCGAGATATTGACTATGCCATCGCTTGGGAGACGATCAATCAAATTAAATCAAAATATTTTTTTCACATAAACCTACATGGGCACTTATGAAATATCAATAGCTAAGTGCACGGTACAAAATGCTCCTTCATTTATAGATCATTAGTATTATAGTGAAAAGAATTATCTGAACATTTGTAGAACTTTTTTTATACATTTTTTATATAGAATAGTTATTTTTTATGTATTCGATAGTGCATACATTACATTATAGCCTCTATAAAAATCAGCACTCTCAAATCAATTCAAATCAAATCATTTATTTCTTTGAAAACATGGGTATAGAACATAGGTGTTTTAATGATAAAGTTACCGTCACATAGGCATGCAAAGGATTAAAATTAAATAAATAAAAATATAAAAAATCAAAAATAAATAATTCAGATTTATAGTTATTTTTTTATAAAACATTTCCGTAAGGCTGTGTCAGAAGGTGTGGTGGCACGAAGGTAGTATATTTAAGGTGAATGTATGGACTAATCAGAATGTCTCTGAAAAACACCTTTTGAATTTATGAAAGATAAAATGCTTGCCTATTATTTCTTTTAAAGATTCTTACATATCAGTAAAATATGTAAAACAAACGGTTTATTTATATAATCGCCTCCCTGGGATCATTAGTATCAAGCGGTGATAAAATAAGATAAGTATTCTAGGATTAAAAGTTATGGTTACATTTATTCGAAATCCATACCTAATACACTGATTACTATATTTACGATAATTTTATTTCTGTTAGTAGGTTTGTACAAACAGTTTTACACGTCAATCATATTTTTGGTCGGCGTTTCCTATCGACTCTGAGAAGAAAGGCCGAAACGAACTCAGAGGTCACAGTCTCTTTTAAAGTCCAGACATAACCTTGGTCAGATCATGTGAAGACCATTTAGATTGGTGTCTAATATGGTATTTTAATGAAAGAACCACACAGATTGAGAGGACCTGCCGATCTATTTCGTAAACATTTAACCGTGAAAACTTGAGTGAAGTGGGCTGTCATTCCATCTGATGGAATGTCAATATTGACAATATTGACGACTCACTTCCAGCTCACTTCACCCACGCTTTTACGGTGAGATTTTTATAGAATAGATCGGCAGTCCAGTCAGTGCACGCATTTGTCAGTAGTCGTGTAGCTCAACTTAGAACTTAAAGAGCTCAACGATTCAATGAACAATACCAAAGAAAAGGACATTTGGGTAGGCAGCGTAAAATACATAAACTGCCAGACTATGTTAAAAAGTAACTAAGAAAAAACAAAAAAAGTAAACAATGACCCCGCATAGTCTTCACTTTTACAATACTCGTAATTAAAATAATATAATACTTCACAGAGTAAATATTCATGTCATTGCATAAATAAAACTCATCAATGTCAATGTGTATATACACATTGACATTGATAAGTTTTATTTAATTTAACAATCCGGACTTTACCTTGGTCAGATCATTTGTGGACCATGTAGGTTGGTGTCTGAAATGGTATTTTGAGGAAAGAACTACAAACAATTGAGTGGTAGCTCCACTACCAGTCAGTTATCGTGCAGCTCAACGATTCGATGAACAATACTAAAGAAAATGGGCGGAGGGGTCTGTCAGGCTCTTACTGACTAAAAACCACCCCGGTGTTCCCCTCTCACACTTGCACCGGAGATCATGGGATCTAGTGCGACTTCCGCCATCCTCGGCTGGTGCCGGCCCGCCACTGCGGGCTACCTCAGGCTTGCGGGGGGAATGAGGTGTAAAACTACCCCCGCGACGTCCAATAGGGGCGCGCGTGGAACACTACGCGCCACCACCTCGCGTCCTGCTTTGCGGGAGGAGAAGGATGTCCCCGAGTCCGTCGCTCCTGGATTCATTTAGGGGGCCTGGAAGAGGGCGTTGTCCGCCCTTCGCTTCCGCCCGATAGAATGTATCCTATCCTAACTAATATTATAAATGCGAAAGTGAGTTTGTTTGTTTACTTATCTATTTGTTTGTTTGTTTGTTACTCGTACACTTTCACGCGAAAACTGCTAAACGAATTTGGATGAAATTTGGCACATGACGGAATATAATTTTCTAATATTCTATGGTCTACCCACAGAATATTAGAAAATTATATTCCGTCAGTCTGAAAGATGAAGCTATTTACCCATTCCAAAACGTAGTAGGTTCCTATGGAGAAGAACGGACAAGAAACTCCACGGACACTGTAGAAAGACGTGCACGTTAAAAGCATCCGCAATAAAAAGATAAAACAAAATAATTCAATAATAAAAATAAACAAAGATAAGCCGTGGCAGCTAAGAGATGACTAGTCCTTACTGACGGCGCCCATTCACGAACATGACGCCTGGATTTGCACCATTAAGATCAACTATTTTGAAGGGAACTTAATGATCCAACACACACGCCACCACCAGCGAGACAAACGAGTGAGCATGACATATTCTCAGCCGCCAGGGCACATTCGACGTACCCAGTAAATGGTAGCTTTATAGTGAAAAGCGCTAATTCTCAGCCTTATTTAAATAAACGACTATTGATTTTATATTTAATACTTTTTATCCGGGTAGTATGTTCCCGTGGAATATTTTCCGACCTCCACGCGAAGCTGCGGGCAAAAGCTATTGTTTTTACAACACTTACGATCTTATCGTGATTTTATTTTGAACGGATTTCTATTTTTTTTTTTCAATGCGTGAGAATGAAAGAGATAAGACGAAAATCACGGTCCGGGAAAGATGACCATTTATCGATGTGCAAATGTGCTGTTTCCACCACATTTTATTAAACGGCATAGGTTAGCCTTTATCAGAATTGATCATCGTATTAGTGATTCAGCAGCTTCAATATCATCAGGACTGTGCCATAATTATAGCAGTTCGTCGTGGACGTGGTACGACAGCGGCTCCCCTGAAATCCAGAGAGGATTTACTAGACGGTCTGCTAGAGTTACTGTCACCAGCCAGTGTCACTCTTATCCGACTTTTTCCGGTGATTCCAGTAACTTTCTATGATGTTTATCAAATCCCATCATGTTTATTCAAAAAACATTTACTTGTTTTAAACAATACATATTATATATTTTTAATTATACACGGGAACGCTTTGAATCGCTTTACACTCATCACGCTTGGCCAATTCATAAAATATTTTGTAGGATTTATGTCCCAACGCAGATCAAACAAAAAAATATAAAAATGTATCTGTGAAGGTAAATAACATAGGGCCTTGGAGAATCTTATTGAAAAGGTCAGCTTCCTAGAAACAAACACATGCCGTGTTTGTTTTTAGGAAACTGTAATAGTACTATCTGATTCCTGAAGCTTTATATTTTCTTTATTGTGTATCCAAACACGAGTGAGTATGGTTTGTCCCAAAAGTATTTGATGAAACTATTAACCTGAAAATGGGTCAGAAAACGCACCTATGTATAATGGATGCCAATTTGTTGTATCACTTACAAATTGAGTGCTCTGTATTGATTATTTGTTTGGTTAAAGCCAAAATTCTATTTTTAAATCACCTTAAATATATTTTTCACATGTGTGCCACATACATATTTATACGAAAACGAATGAAATTAGAAAGAAAGAAAAAATATTTTTTGGAACTCGCACAGGTGACCACAAATTGAACCAAAAAACACTCATAGAAACAAAAAAACAAAGTAAAATCAAAATAAAAACAAAAAGTCCTTTAAGAGGTCAAAAGGCTATCCTATCTCAGCATGATGCTACGACATTTAAAATTTAGTGTCGCAGTACTGGTTTTTAGGGGCCCAAAGTTCTTTTAAACTGCTCACAAATATAGGTATCCTAAAGCGTAAAGTCTAATGATAACATAATTATCATTTTCCTTCACATTGTAAGCACGTTAGCGCACAATCTGATGGTTATAGGTATGCTATTCTAATAGTCGGAGTCATAACTACTAAGTGTTTATTGAAATGCAAACACAATAAGCGCTGTTATCATTAACAGTTAGTAGAAATAGGCTTAGTGTCACAGATGAACTTAATTACATACAATGAAAGGCATTCAAGAGACCATAAATACAATTTTAGTCACGAGGCTTTCCCATGGATAAACTATACATAAATGAAATTATACATTAGATGTTGACTTTCCATTAAAAACATTGGAAGCTGCCTGGGGTTTCGAACTCCAGAATTACTACGGTAATAGGTTTGCCCCTCTAACACCAACTTGTCTCTTTGAATAATTTTATTCGACCTTAGGCAAAGATACTCCAGACAATTTTTTCATACCTACCATGCAAAAAGTTACAAAGTACGCTCCTTAAACGACACTTCAACAGATTGACAGAGATCCACTTCTTTGCAGCCTAAGCGTTAGAACAAAAACTGTACAAAGTGCTTCACACAAGTCTAGACTGAATTTACGTGAGTTACGAATTTTCTGCCTCCCACAACTTTGGGCAACGGAGTATGAAACAAATGAAATACTCACTTTGGACGTATCTACATCTTTAGGGTTCCGTACCACAAAAGGTAAAAACGGAACCCTTATAGGATCACTTTGTTGTCCCTTATTCTGTCTGTCTGTCAAAACACTTTATCTCGGGAACGCGTAGAGATATCAAGTTGAAATTCTCAAAGAAAACCGTATACTTAAGTCGACAGGCCCTTGATGCTGTGAAAAATTCAAACTTCTAAATTAACTTATTTCGACACTCTCAAGGAAATCAAAATTAATAGGGTACTTTCCGTTGACCTAGAACAATGAAATTTGGCAAGTAATATTTTCTTATACTGCAAGTACAGGGAAAAATCTGAAAACTATACATTTGTAATCAAATCATAAAAAATATAGGCTTTATTTAAAGTACGTAATCAATCATCGGTTAAGCAACGGTATGCACGGTCATAATTGTATGGGTGACCAAATCTTTTTGTAGATTTTTTAGAAGAGAAAAATCTGAAAGCCGTATCTTTTTAAATCACAAAAAAACAGGGTCTTTATGCAAGGAACGGGGGTCGAAATTTTGATGTGAGTTAACCGTGTCATGTGGGGTATCGTATGAAAGGGCTTCATTGGCACAAGCTTAAACAGATTTTTAATTATTTTTATTATGTATAGTTTTCGATTTATGACGAAGAATGAAAAAAAAACCTTTTCCTCGTATATGTATAGGTATCTGATAACTTTGGTGTATGTAGTACCTAACAGTTTGCAAGGTTATGCGTACAGCGTGCGTGCGTGTTTGTACTGTTGTGTGTTATGTTAGTTTTTTTTAGGGTTCCGTAGTAAACAAAGAACCCTTATAGTTTCGCCATATCCGTCTGTCTGTCTGTCCCCGCTGTAGCTCAGAGACGCTTAGTATTAGAAAGCTATATTTTGGCATAGGTATACATATTAAATACGCCAAAAAAGTGCTAAAATAAAATCTTGAAAAACATTTTTTTAGAGTACCTCCCTTACACGTAATGTGGGGATAATATTTTCAGATGTTAAATAATTCATGGCAGTAGTACATATATTATAATGAAATTAAAAGGAAAACTATCACAGCTAAGCGGGCTTTACAAGTTAACGAGTAATAGTCGACCAACTTAAATTTGAATTTGAATTGACCGTGGCAAATATCGATGTATGAGAGAACATGTCTCAACTTTCCAACTACGGAGTGGGTCTTCCCCCTTATTGCGTGGTCCGACTCGCACTTAGCCGGTTTTTTAATGTTGTAATCAAACAAACACAATCCTAAATAGGTACCTACCTACTTAAGTGTCTTGTACTTAGTAGTGTTATACATATTATATTTTAATTGAATATTAAATAAACATAGGTCACATTCAGTTCACGTAGAGAGCAGACAACAAACGTTAATACAGCCCTAGATTCAATTACTTTGTATGTTAAGCACCTAACATTAAATTATAAATCATTACATAGGTAGGTACTTCTTATACACTAGCAGCGTAAATATTTAATATCGGTTGAGTACCTACCTACTTTTTAGAGTTAAATCCTTTCCCAAAATGTAATTTCATCATATTTTTCTTCTATAGGCCCGTAATAAACACTATAAAAACGGACACTATTAATTATAGACAATGTTTTTTCTAACTTTGATGTACAATGCGATACTGTTCATTATTTTTTCAGTCACCACTTACAAATCTGGATTAAATTTGATTTTTAAGTAAAAAATGACTTTGATTAGGTTACCTAACTAATTGAGGTATAAACTGTTAGTGTAACAATAATATTAGTAATTATTGGTTTCGGAAACTGAATTTCGGGAAAAGCTCGAAAAAACTGCGGGACTCGATTCTTGAATTATTTATAATGTACCAACAAATTTGTACGGAACCCTCGGCGGGCGAATCCGAGTCGCACTAGTCCAGTTTTTTTTAAATTCAAATCAATTGAATAAAAATAAAAGTTGTTTTGCTACGACGTACTTGTCTTTTGCTACGTCGTAGGTTTCTTTTGCTACGCCGTAGCAAATTGCTGCGCAAACCACGCCATCATAGTAGATAATGTCGTATGCGGTGGAGAGATAGCAGAGTTAGGTTAATTTAAGAAAAAAGAGACAAAAATCAAAGCGTACTCTGCTAGACTTTTTGTACCCGGTGTCCGATCGACTTAACAGATGACATGGCTTTAATATCTAAAATTTTCTGACGAACAGTAGATTCATCGTTGTAAATAGCTCATCTAGGTCACATTACTGATGAGAACTACATTTGCTATGTAATGAGCACTCCATTGGTTAATTACTCTGATATAAGCCAGTGATTAGGTAGGCACTGTGAGTGAATCGAGACGTCTGAACTGAAATTGATGTTCACACTCATTACTCAAAGTCACCACAATAGAATAATGTTATTATCTAAGTTTTAGCGACGCTTATTAACGATAAATGTTACCTTTATATAATTATGTTTATAGATTACGCTTATAAAGTTACGCGTAATTGTAAATAGCGCAATGACAGACTAACATTTCCTAACGATTGGTACGCACTAAAACAATTTTCATCTCGTATCAGATCAAATCAAATAAAAATAAGTTATACCATGTTAAAAGTAATAGCCAGCCAGCCAATTAAATGTAACAGGAAAGAAAGAGGGTACCTGTATTTGACCCAGACTCAGGATTGACTGGTATAAGACACATTTGAATACGGCCACTCGTGGAATATTTTTTAGGGTCCCATAGTCAACAAGGAACCCTTATAGTTTCGCCATGTCCATCTGTCTGTCTGTCTCCGGCTGAGCTCGGAGACTCTTAAAAAGGTGTAGTTTGGCAAGGGTATACATATTAATCAGGCTGACAAAGTGGTAAAATAAAATCTTGATTTTTTTTGGGGTACCTTCCTTGCACGTAAAGTGGGGATAATATTTTTTTCTCGTCTATCCTATGATGTGGGATATTGTTGGATAGGCCGTTCAAAAATATTGTGGGTCTGAGAAAATCATTTTTCGATGCAGTATCCGTTTGCGTAATATTAAGCTTTAAAGTGCTACCTTTTGTCCCCCTTTTTTTTTTTTTTTTTGAGGGTGGGAAATCATCAAATAACTTCTCCCGCTCTGGGCGGAGCGGGAGGGTGTGTCAGACTCTTACTGACTAAAACCCACCCGTATTCCTTCCTGTTGCCTGTGTTGCGGGGGCCTCGGTGACCCATAAGTACCTTCCCGCGACCCCGGCAGGCATCGGCCCTAGTGGACCCCTACTTTGTGCTGACGACCGTCGCGCCGTCGACCCGGGCCTGGTCCTTACCGGACGGTGAGCTACCCATTGCTCACCGTCCTCAAGCCCGCGCCTACGGTGGCTGGAAATCCGCCCGAGATTCCCGACGCCCAGGGCGACTCCTGCGGCGGCTAGGGGCGAGAGGGCGCGAAACATGCCTTTCCCTCATCCGTCCCGCCTCCTACTTCGCGAGCATTACTGCTTCGCAGAAGGAGGTGACGGCTGCCCATGCCCTCTCGCTCCGTACCATGGCCTGAACCAGGGCCGGACGCGAGAGGTCTCTGCCGCCGATCGCCTCCACGAGGACACGGCGGTGCTCTGCCCAAGCCGGGCAGACCTCCACCGTATGCTCCACCGTGTCCTCCGGGCGATCCACACAGTGGTGACACCCGGACGTTTCCTCCCGCCTTATCCGACACAGGAACCTCCCGAAGCTGCCGTGTCCGGTGAGGACCTGCGTCAGGCGGAAGGTGAGGACGCCGTGGCGCCTCTCCAGCCACTCCTCAAAGAGGGGACTTATCGCCGCAATCGTGGCGTGCCCAGCACTGGGTTGCGACAACCGTACTTTCCATGACGCCATGAGATCCCGCCGGAGCTCCGTCCGCTGTGCCGCGATTTCTCGCGGCAGCGGACTTACGCCCCGGCGTTTCGCCTCCTCGCGCCACTCCCATACGTGCGCGAGGACTTTTGCCTCCAGATCCCATGGCGGCAATCCGGCAAGGAGGCTCGCTGCCTCACAGGAGACCGTGCGGTATCCTCGGACCATCCGGATGGCCATGACCCTTTGGGCCGCGCTAAACCGGCGGGCTGGCCGCAGCGCCAGAGAGCGACCTTTTGTCCCCCTGCTAGCTAAATGGTTGTTTTTAGATATGCGAAAAAAAATCATGTCGGTAGTATACATAACGAAATTAAAAGGAAAACTATCACAGCAAAGTAGGTTTTACAAGTTAACGAGTAATAGTCAACCAACTTACATTTGCTCTTGGAGAATTGACCGTGACCTATATCGATGTATGGGAGAACATGGTTTTGAACTACAATGTTAAGTTTGTTTTTGAGATAAATTCATACCAACTGTGGAACCCTTCATCGTGCGTGGTCCGACACGTACGGCATTGTAAGGATAATTCAGCAGTAGTTATTTACAACCTTAACTCTAACCTGAGCGTGTCTATAGTTCTCCTTATCAATAACCAATCTAAATCTGTTGTTATCCAATTCTAACTATCCTACTTACATAACCAAATTACAAGATGATTATTAACATTAACTAAATTAAATTAAAACTAAGTTAAGCCTAAAAAAGGCCCTCGGGGCATTGTACCGAGGATGCTGGCGGCATTTCCTCGCTGACTTGCAATGCTGATGCGTTGCGCGAGAATGCCGCCAGCTTTTCGGTCTTTTCACTATCCTACTTATATCCTAACTAATGTTATGCGGGTAAAACTGCGGGACACAGCTAGTCATTGATAAATCATTTATTGCTATCAGCTTCACAACCATTTATTGGGAAAGCGAAGTCGACGTTGTCACTACCTCATTAAACCGATCCCATAATAACAGTAATATTGGCTTTCAATAACATTGCCCTGTCTTGTGACATGGCTGACGCACTCGAGTACACTTGTGTACACTCGAGTGACAAGCAACGTTATACGCTTGACGACTAATGGACCGGGAGACGTAATGAGGGTAATGATATAAACACAGTAACATGTAGCAACTTGGTGTGGTTATAATCAGCCTTTATAATGTTCCCACAACTAGGACACAAGCCTGATCTCTGTGAGAGGTAGTGGGCCGTAATCCACCACGCGGGCCCAGTGCGGGTTGGTAGATGTCACATGTCTACGAGTTTTTGGTTCTAGGACATGCTGGCTTCTCACGATGTTTTCTTTCACCGTTTTGAGAGCAGTGGTGTTAATAATTAACACAAAGTAAAGTGCCTGTCTGGGTTCGAACCTACGACCTACAATTCGTAATTTACGGCCGTTTCTACTGGGCCACCACTGCTCTTACGAAATGAGGAATAAGTTGTGTGATTCAAACTCTGCTGTGATGTATTTTACACCTATACAAGAACTAAACTTGACAAAACGGTGGTTGTGATTATTTACAACCCACAAACTGATCAGTGATCAATTTGGGGGTACACTAAAATAGCCTCTACAAATATGATTCATATATTGTGTATGTACGTGGGGCATGTGGGGCATGTCCTCGAGTTTAAATGTCCCTGCTACCACATGATAGCCTGGTATTTTTTTTAACACAGTATGAGGTATTTTCACGTGGTCGGAACCTACACGAGAGCCTATAGTACACGAAGTTCAGTTATACAGAAACCTATATAGATCAATAGTTAAATAGCGAAAGTCTAAACACAGTGGCAGAAATATTAACTTTAAAACATAACACTGTCTAGTTGATCTACCTCGATAACCTGACAACCGTATCTACTAGGTTTTCATGATCTAAAAATACTCTAGCACCTCACACGACATTTCTATTTAACCAGTAAATCCTCAAACCAGATACCACCAAAACAAACGGCCATGGGTTCACAACAAACAATTTAAAAGCAAAATACTTTATACGCGGCTTCACGCGAGCTCTGGCCACCTTCCAACGTATCTGCTACCAACTTCTTTACTATAGGTCGTAAGTCGTGGTGACGTGTGGCACTATGGGATCTTCCCACGGGCTTAGCAGCTTACTGCATTTATTTATCGAAAAGTTCTTTAGAAATTGTTAATAGTTAGATTAGGTTTAAAGACTGGACATTAATATGCTCTTTCTTTGACTGATACATACCGTATGAAAAGTAAAAAAAAATCGTGTGTAGCCAGTTGAACATATATAGTCATGATCTTCTACTTTGGATCTACTTCAAATGCTCAATAAAGAAAACAATTATTAAAACTAGACTGATGCTACATTTAGGTATTAACAAAGTTATCAATCTGAGACAGTTTGGACGGATCAGAAAGGACAGATCAGAAAGGCGTTGGTGCCTCGGATGCTATGAATACATTAATAAATGACATAGTTTTTAAATTAAATAAAAAATGAAAGTAGTTGGACTATTTGTTGACCTCAGTTCCGCTTTTGACACGATAGTTTATGAACTACTACTTATTAAACTCGAACATTACGGTATAAGAGGCAAGACATTACAACTTATGAAATCGTACTTACAAAATAGACGAATGTATGTAGAAATTAAATGTATAGACGAGAATAATCACGAATGTATATTACATGTATTATATGTATTATATGTATATCACACAAGTCAAAAATGACATATTTAAAACGTGGTGTGCCCCAAGGGTCAATTTTAGGACTTATACTTTATACTATTTTTACAAATGACTTACTGAACTTCGTCAATAAAACCCAGCCGAATGAGAAACTTGTTGTTTTCGCAGATGACGCAAACGTAATAATTGGGGCAAAAGACATAAAAGAATTGACTTTAGATAAAACATAATTATAGAAAAAGTTTTCGAATGGTTTACAGCCAATAACTTATTACTAAATACAAGTAAAACGAACCTCATGTTATTTAAGACTACGACTCGTAATAATGATAACTTAGATATACAAATAAATGGAGACAATATTGAATTAGTGGACAAGGTTAAATTCTAAGGGATTAACATAGATTCGCATTTAATTTGGAAACCGGAGCTTGTTGTTATTGAATCAAACATATCGTCAGCATGTTCGCACTTAGGAGCCTTAGGGATGAATTGAATATAGAACAATTAAAGGCTATATATTATGCATTGGTCGAGTCTAGGATAAGGTATAGCATCCTGCTCTGGGGAAATAGTTACAGTTATAACTGGCAGAGAGCGTTCATCTTACAGAAACGAGCCATAAAGACAATAGTCCGAATTTCACAACGTGTCTTATGCAGAGATTACTTTAAAAATTAGCAATATTAACAGTTCCTAGTCTATACATATTGGTCCTCTTAAGTCATTTTGCCAAGTATCTACATGAGTTTGAATCACAAGAGGAACATGAGATCAGAGAGAGCACGCGGAGAAAAACAAATAAACAACAAATAGCACCTAAATTTAACATGGTAGAACATTGCTCGAAGTATCAAGCTGTAGAGATATTCAATAAGTTATTAATATATACCCAGCTAAAGACCTTGATTTATAATACCCACTTGTTTAAAGCAAAATTAAAGGGCTTTTTATTAGAAAAATGTGTCTGTTCTGTTTTAAATCTATCGACATCATATAATTTAGAATAATTTACCGAAATTTTATATATCTTTTGACATTATACTTAAAACTGTTTGACATTAGATTTGAAACTGTTTGATACTTTATTTGAACTTTGCTTTAACTAATAATTCATAGATTTACTTTGTATTATTTTTTTGTATTTGTATGTAGATTGCATGTAGCCTGTATTCAACACAATGTTAATTGTTTATGAATAAATAAAATGAAAAACTTTTTTTTTTGGGTGGTATATCATCAAATAAATAGAGTAAATGCATGGCAGTGTATTATTTATTTGGCGGCAGAGATCTCTCGCGTCCGGCCCTAGTTCAGGCCATGGTACGGAGTGAGAGGGCACGTGCAGCCGTCACCTCCTTCTTCGAAGCAGTAATGCTCGCGAAGGAGGAGGCGGGACGGTTGAGGGAAAGGCAAATTTCGCGCCCTCTCGCCCCTAGCCGCCGCAGGAGACGCCCTGGACGTCGGGAATCACGGGCAGATTTCCGGCCACCGTAGGCGCGGGCTTGCGGACGGTGAGCAATGGGTAGCTCACCGTCCGGTAAGGAACAGGCCCGGGTCGACGGCGCGTTGTATTCCACGCACGCCTCAAAGAGATGTCGTCAGCACAAGCTTAGGGGTCCACTAGGGCCAATGCCTGCCGGGGTCGCGGGAAGGTACCAAAAGGGTAACCCTTTGGCCCCCTTGAGGCCCCTGGCAACACAGGCAACGGACGTCTGACACACCCTCCCGCTCCACCCAGAGCGGGAGAAGTTATAAATTAATTTGACAATCACCGCTATTAATTAACCTAAAACGCGGAGTGCCAATTTATTTATTAATTGGCATTTGCATTTGACTCTAATAACAAAATTTCATTTTAATGCCATGACACCTAATCTAAACCGATTCGAACGTATAATTTTTCTCAACAAGCCCACACTCAGCTAGAGTCGTCCCTCGCAGCAGATGATCTGTTAATGTTACTACAATTTCCGCTTTGTACACAAGATGCTATTATTTAATTAAAACTTAGCCGCACACAATAATCACCCTTTCTGTCCCAGTAATACGTGTCATAATCCCGTGACGAACACTACAGTTATATCGTTATAGGTATACGGTTGGTGGCGAGGCAGTGTTAGTGAAATTTCATTACATTTCAGTAATCGGAACACTAGACAATTCCGTCATGGTCTAATGGTCGTGTTTATCAGGAATGTTCAAATTAAACATCAATAAAGTCTTATTGGAAATACTGTGGAGTTACGTAATAATAGGCGGAAGGTATTGATCACTGATCACAGAAAACTAATATAATAAATGCTCTTCAACGCCTGTAGTGGAAGTGGGTTGGACACGTAGCAAGAATGACAGATGGAGACAGTCGGTAACGCAACGGCTAGGCTCCTGCTTGTGCCTGAGAGAGCCAGAGGACGACCCAGAGAACGTTGGGCAGATGAAATAAAACAAATAGCTGGAAACGACTGCACAAAGAAAGCGAAGGAGAGAAACAGTTGGAAAAAGTTAGAGGAGGCAAACTCAAACTCAACTCAAAGCATTTATTTCAAATAAACCAAATACAGACACTTTTGAATTGTCAAGGGGACAGTCAGTCAAAAAGATGAAGCTAGTTGGCGTAGTAGGTTTCTATGGAGAAAAACGGGCAAGACGGACGGACCACGGACACTCTTTTAAATTAAAATATTGTTACAAAATTATATATGTGAGAACAATATAGAAATACGTGCACGTTAAAAGTGTCCGTAATAAAAAGACAAAAACAATTGAAAAATTAAAGGCCTATACGATAACGAGGCCTTAACTAAATAAAATTGAGTATGTAATATACCTGCCTATAATTTTTTTTAATGCAAAAAAGAACGTTAAGGATAACTAAAACCTAGTTTTTACAAGTAGTTCTGCGAACAGTAGACTTCGCAAGCACAAACTTTTTTGCAACAATTAATCTACCACTAAAGTTATTTGATTTGGATAGGAGACATTAAAATTGTCCGAACAGAGCTGCACGTCGTTCGGAGTCAATCTCTGCATTTGCTGCAGGCGTATCCTGTAATACCTATCGCCAGATAGTAGGCATATGTAGGTCAACATCACAATTTTTGAAATTAATTCCGATGAAATTTCCGTTCGATGACACCAATCGCAGCCACGCCGAAATATTCTTATTTTGGGTAGTCAAAACAGTTAGAAAACTGATTGAAACTACCACGCTTAGCCAAAAGAAAGCAGCCTACTTGTACCAAAGAATCTGTCAGTGTCTGGTGTCTGCGGGACGTTCGCAATCTTTTTGTGGTGTGCCGGTATGACTGATCCTTGAGTGAAATAGTGAGTATTTATATATTTAACAAGCACTTCTCGCCATCAACCTAGAAAGTTTGACGAGTAAAATTGTATAAAACAAATAATGTATGTTGAGAATAATAAAAAATAAAAAAATGGCGAATGGCAAGACGATAATTAAACAGAAATAAACTAACCAACTACTATCTGTTGAACACGAGACTTTACGCCACTTACACCACTTACTTCAGCTACTTTACGCCAAACAAAACTCAGTCACAAAACATGTTCGACGGGACCTAACCATTTGGCGAGCGACAACTACAGCGCGATCTAGCGGTGCACGGTACCGCCATGAAAACTAACATTAATTGGTTTCAAAGAAATATTGGTTTCTAAAAAATATTGGTATCAAAGTTACGTTTTAGAGAATTTTGAAAATTCTCTAAAAGATGCTCCATGAATGTCCAAACGCCTCCTGCCGGAAGCTCTACGTGGGGGACGTGCGGTCCATGGCCCTTTACGGGGCCCCTGTGTGGGCGCGCTCCCTGGCGCTGCGGCCAGCCCGCCGGTTGAGCGCGGCCCAAAGGGTCATGGCCATCCGGCTGGTCCGGGATAACCGCACGGTCTCCTGTGAGGCAGCGAGCCTCCTTGCCAAATTGCCGCCATGGGATCTGGAGGAAAAAGTCCTCGTGCACGTATGAGAGTACCGCGAGGAGGCAAAACGCCGGGGCGTAACTCCACTGCCACGAGAAATCGCGGCACAGCGGACGGAGCTCCAGCGGGATCTCATGGCGACATGGAGAGTACGGTTGTCGCAACCCAGTGCTGGGCACGCCACAATTACAGCAATAAGTCCCCTCTTTGGGGAGTGGCCAGAGAGGCGTCACGGCGTCATCTTTCACCTGACGCAGGTCCTCACTGGACATGGCAACTTCGGGATGTTCCTGTGTCGGATAAGGTGGGAGGAAACGCCCGGGTGTAACCACTGTGCGGATCGCCCGGAGGACACGGTGTAGCATACGGTGGAGGTCTGCCCGGTTTGGGCAGAGCAACGCCGCGTCCTCGTGGAGGTTATCGGTGGCAGAGATCTCTCGCGTCCGGCCATGGTTCAGGCCTTAGTACGGAGCGAGAGGGCATGGGCAGCCGTCACCTCCTTCTGCGAAGCAGTAATGCTCGCGAAGGAGGAGGCGGGATGGTTGAGGGAAAGGCAAATTTCGCGCCCTCTCGCCCCTAGCCGCCGCAGGAGACGCTCTGGGTGTCAGGAATCCCGGTGAGCAATGGGTAGCTCACCGTCCGGTTAGGACCAGGCCCAGGTCGGCGGCTCGTTGTATTCCACGCGCGCCTCAAAGTGATGTCGTCAGCACAAGTCTAGGGGTCCACTAGGGCCGATGCCTGTCGGGGTCGCGTGGCAGTCCAAAAGGGTTACCGAGGCCCCTGGCAACACGGATAATGGAAGGAATACAGGTGGGTTTTAGTCAGTAAGAGTCTGACACACCCACCTGCTCCGCCCAGAGCGGGAGAAGTTATTCGATGATTTCCCAACCAAAAAAAAAAGGTACTCCATCAATCCCTACCTAGTAGTTAAACGGCAGATTCCACTTTTAGAAACCTAAAAGTGAGCAATTTACTGCATTTTGAGGAGCTATTCTGATAAATCTACGCCAAATTTGTATGAGATCAATTTAAAGTTATATCCTTTCGGATAAAAAGAACCATCGAAATTGGTTCTCATAGGGCGGAGGTATGCAGAAAAAGAGGCAAAAAGGGGGCCTTTCTTGCCCCTTTTTGAAGGAAGCACCCCTCAAATCAAAAATCCCCGACGACAACAAAAATCTATGAAGTCGTAAAACTTGTATACTAAGTCTCGTCCAGATCGGTTGTAAAATACGATCTGTAGAGGAGTAGCAACAAATTGACAGCAAAGTAAATTTTGCTAGACTTGAAGAAGAGACGCTTCGCTCACTCCGTCAATTATTATTATTTATTATTGATCGCTGTTGGTGGAAAAAGGGTTTTTTGGATTGTTTACTTGACATTTTACACGTATCAGAATATTGTGAAGGGATTTAACGCGTCAATTGTTACGCGGAATATAGGTTTTGTAAAATTAATTACAATAGTTAAAGGCTAACTAAAGGTAGACAGCGAAGGTTTTCAGAGAAAGATTTGACAGGGTGTTGTCAACAAAAGCACAAAAAGCACTGTTGAAGCACTCTTAGTCTTGTTAATATTACATAATCAGCCTATAATGTTCTCACTGCTGAGACACAGGCCTCCTCTCTGCGAGAGGGAGTTGGTCGTAATCCACCACGCGGGCCCAGTGCGGGTTGGTAGATGTCACATGTCTTCGAATTTTTGGTTCTAGGACATGCCTGCCATAGTTTCCTCACGATGTTTTCCTTTACCGTTTTTTGAGAGCAGTGGTGATGAAATTATTTACTCAAAGTAAAGCGCCTGTCCGGGCTCTAACCTACGACCTAGAACTTGTGAGTTGCGGCCGTTACCACTGAGCCACCACTGCTCTCAATAAATGTTAATATTATATAACAATAATTTAACTGAATTTTCAAACTTTTTATGACGAGAGAATTCACTTATTCGATCAACTTTGAAATACGGTTATACACAGTAATTCCTTACAAAGTTATCGTCAACCTAACTTGTAAAACACAAGTTTACTGTAAATAAATAACCAAGCTAATAAAATAATAACCTGTTCATAAAACCGCACTATCAGTGGCACTGAAACAATTTTCTGTTGCGAAACAACTTCGTCCGACAACACCCTTGACTTGATTAAGTACCCGTCACGCAAAGTAAGGGTAAATACGAATATTTACTCTTATTTACTCCCACTGAGATGAATTATGCCATGAGTACCCGTTACACTAAAGACGTAGCTCAGAAGGTATATTAAGGAAACTCATTATGGACAGACTATCAGACTGAGACGTTTGGTAGCTTCCTCATGTGCTACTGATATTAATTCTTAGTACATTAATTATCCGTTACTTGAAATATCTAACAACTTATAAGCTTGACACATTTAGTTGTGCCGAAGAAGCTCAGCACCCCAGTTGCGTAAAGCAGTTTCAATCACAATTAGGAGTTTAATGGAAATCCATTGCTTATTAATTTTGGAAAAGGTATCTGTTTGACAACGTTAATAACGCAATTCATATTTCTGAATAATCAAAATGAATAGCATTGCGATTGTAAGTGTGTCACGGAATTACCCTACAGATTATTCTGAGGACTGAAAACAATGATAGTTACACGTCACAAGCATAAGCTTCATCATGTGCCCTGTATAAAAGTCTACCTGCTGAATCTACCTGCCTAATACCATACCCATAATGGGTAGGTCATATTTATGACCCGGCAAAAGAAATATACGTGTTGTGATTTCGCGAATACTAATGACAGAAAAGAAAATAATGTCTGAGGCAAGGGTAATGAAAGGTACGAAATTGAGAATAATACTTATGTTTCATATGATGTGGGGGTAAATGGGAATCTGATTTTATCTGTATTGTCACGCAACAGAAATATGTCTATTTCTAGTTTTCTTTATTGTCTTTCGTGCGACAGAAACGGTTTCCTGTGAAATTAGTTGAATCGCTTCTTATCAACGTCTTCACCTCTTGAAAATGAATGGTGGGCGATCTTGCAGGGTGTTTTTAAAACCTTTAGAATTATAGCTAATTATGGTTATTAGTCTTCTCCTATTCCAGTGTTATACGTGGCCAAAAAATGGATGGAATAGCAACAAACTTTCCTCGCCAATTTTCCCATTCAACACTTCGGTATCAATCACAAAATTCTCGGTAACGAGTTGGAAAAAAATCGATCGTTCGCATTTGAATGGTTTTTCCCAATTACCCACCGAAAATATCTAGTGTAACGATCTGACGACCGACACAAATGAACTGTACAGAATATCCGGCCAATGTAACCTGGGCACTGCGAAATATCTGGAAAAATTACGGACTTCGCGTAAATCGGGCTTCAGGTAACTGGTGGCGGGAATAATTTGGGAGATGTTTTATACATTTTTGAGAGCACTGAAAAAGTATTACTTCTTCTATTTTCTCTATACGCAATGTGAAAATGTAAAAAAAAATATCATACAAATACTTGTGTGCGCACCCGGGACTTTAAAATGGCCATAATTATTGTGAAATTAATACCGCAAACTATTACTTTTGAGCGATCGCTATCGGTGATTGAAGTGTAATGATTTCGTGCAGACGAGCAACCTGAACCAAGGAGTCGCTAAGCCTCAAGCAGCCTCAATCAGGATTCCGGTTAGAACTTGCTTTCCTATCCCTATTTTGGGGCGTTCGGGATGAGCATTGGTCGTCCCAAAATCACCACATGAAAATTAAATAATACTTATTAAAAAACCACCAGCCATTGTTAACGACATGATTTTAGTACCTAGTTAATATATAGAAACTTTGGAAAACTTCAACCAGTGCGCCAGCCCGTTTTGACATACGATGCCGAAGCGTGCACGTTGATAGTTGGCCTGGTTCACAAATTCAAGGTCGCCCAGCGCGCTATGGAGCGGGCTATACTCGGAGTCACTTTGAAGGATAAAATTAGGAAATAAATTATCCGGAAAAAAATCGGAGTTAACGACGTAGAGTAAGCAAACTGAAGAGGTAGTAGGCTGACCATGTTTATCGAAGGACCGATAGCCGGTGGAGCAGACGAGTCCTGGAGTGGCAAGCGTTTCGGCAAGCGTAGTGTGAGACGCCCCCCAGCTAGATGGACTGGATAGCTGGTCAGACAGGATGCGGAAGGTGGCGCAGTCTGGGAGAGGCCTATGTCCAGCAGTGGACTGCGATAGGCTGAGTTGATTGATTGAAATAGAAACGTTTGATGAGTAAGATTGAACATTAAAGATATCTCTCTTTTCGCTTATCCATGGGATCTATCTATTTCATATATCCATGAGATATATATATATTAACTGTGCACTATGCTAATAACCTTCCATTTATTAGTATAAGAAACAATAACCAATGGGTTATAATTTTATTTCTGCGAAAACTCTAAGGGACTTCTTTACTCAATTCTTACACCTACGAGCATTTTTGGTAAGTAAACAAGTGCCATGTTTCGCTCCTCAGATGTGTTTCGCTAACAAATTCCTCGCTAAGCTGCAAGTAGCTGCAAGTCGCTGCAAGTAGTTAACACTTAAGCCTCTTTTGTAAACTTAGCCCGTTAGCAACACGCGTTACACTTACTCCGATGTTTTGCAAACGTACTTAGAAACTGTTATGATATACGATAATAAGGAATATCCATATTTATTATCTAGACAATATTATAAATACGAAAATAAGTCTACCAAGTTCGAAAACGCGTCGATAATCTTAATGGTGATAACCAAGGAATAAATATATCAGAACTTAATTTAACCGGATGGGTCCCTAACCTGTTTGCCAAACAAACACATAAAAGTAATCAATTGATCACTCACTTTTAAACCCATGATTGGCAGAATTAATTACACTAAAATGTCCAATAGCCGTAATTGCATTGTTAATAGAACACAATTTGATAATTGATTGACCTTCGGAAACGTTGTCCGGTAACCAAAATGACATGGACATTTAAATGGTCCGATGAACAAAAATTAATTACTAGCTATGACCGAGCTTAGAATGTGACAAATGAGTTGTCAATTTTGTTCATTAAGTGGTTTCCAGCGAATAGTGGTGCAGTGTTTATGATGGGAATAAATTACTTTCCATGTTTTGAAGGGACTGAGGCGTAATTTAAATGTTCAGAAAGTTAGTGACTCCCTCGTGGACACACGTGACACTCATGATACTCATCGATACCCGTAACACTCTCATAAGTCATAACATACGTGACTCTGTCGTCGACACTCGTAAAAATCACGTCGACACACATACAAATATTGGAATATCATAAGAGTTTAATTTTATTAGTAAAAAATATTCATAGTTGTGCATCTAGGTAGATGTGTGATTGTGTGTATGTATGTGTGTTTATGTAGCTACATAAAACGTTGGTGTGTAAGTTTGTTAGTGCAACATTGGACCGTTGCGTGACATGTGGCGTGAACTAGAAACATTGCATTTAATGCACTCGTGAACATGACGATAGCACAACGCAATCATAGCTATAGTAACGGTAACTACATGTTATTAATGTGTAATGCTACCACAGTTTGGTACATATTATTTCTCATCACTGGTACGAAAAAAATAAGCCACATTTCCTACTAAAAACAAAAGTTGTGAAAACCTTTTTCGCATTACTGCGCACGTTGACTTGCAATGAAATAGATTCCGGTGGTTCAAAAGCTGTTTAAAATACTCGCAAAAGGCTATCGTCATGAACCAAGTCTTTTACAATTTTGATTCGATCCTCCGACCGACGACGTTTCGTGATTTCTTTTTACCAACCATACCTACAGACACATTTATTCTACGCCGTCCCGTACAACCTGGCGCTACGGTATTTGCGAATACATTCAGTTATATATATCTCCGTTTTAGATCCGATAACTTTGGTTCCAAGCCCGGTGGGATTAATCGTTCACCAGCTATACGGTGTGAGGATAAACCGGTTAGTGTAAAAGTAACCCGGTTGCTTGGCGAGCCGGCGAGGTTCAAGACAAACATAGAGGTTAATTACTGCGGGCTGCGTTGAGCCGACAATATCCGGGTAGACGGCTTCTTAGGTGCGCTGTGTAGATGCGACTGATCGCTTTTCTATTATTTTCTAGATCTTAAAAGTCACTGTATGTATATTGACAAATATGTATATCATTTAATTTGCCCTCACCATACTTATGCCGCTTTAAAAATTTAATTTTGATAAGAGTGAGCTCACGTCATTAGGGAGTTTCGATGGCAGCATGGGACATTGTGGGTGGCAGATGTGTCAAAACGAAAAACAAACGCGACCATCTTTTGAGGCGGTATGGTAGGGCGAATTTTACGATTTGAATCTTTGTACATCACTACATGACTATCATCACTATCACTACATATTATAAAACTAAGACCCCGCCGCGTCTGTCTGTCTGTCTGAACGCGATAAACTCAAACTACTAAACGGATTTTCATACGGTTTTCACTTATGGACGGAGTGATTCATAAGGAAACACTCCGTCCGGTTTAAGTATATAATTAATTCATTATCGTTTTGTGTAGATTGTTTGAAATATGACAGTGTAAAATACTCCAAGTAGGATGAAAATCGATTAAATTGTAATCTAACCCACATGCTCGACGCATCAGACTAATACGACCCTACGACAGAAAAAAAATATAAGGCATATAAATAATTATATGCCTACAATTTTTTTCGCAGCAATTTTTTTAGCAGAGCATAAGCTCTGCTACCCGAGCGAAGCCGGTTAATGCTAGTTGATAAATAAACACACGCATTTTGTGGGGGTAGGTGAAAACTACAGAACTCCACATACTACTAATTAAGCCAGATCATAGTTAGGTTCACTGGTACATACTTACTTGTAGTAAAGGGCAACTAAGAGACATTTTGGCCAAAAGCACAGCATCTACCAATACGCTACAAAAACCTGATTTCCCAAAGGAATGGAAAGTAAATTCGAATGGAATCAACATCGACACGTCCAGGAGAGCATTCTCATTGTTAATCCTTCAAAATGCTTCATTGGAAAAATGAAGGTACTATATACTTACATACCTACAAGTGGTGATGCACTTTTGTTTTATATTATCTTGTAGGTGTCTTATTTCAAAGATTGCATTTGGAACTCTGGAGTGATATGATTATTATGCATCATTGTTATGTTCGCCCTCACCATCTTTCGTTCGTTAGTCTTTTGCAGGTTTTGTAGTGATTTTACAAACAACGTTAATAAAACCGGCCAAGTGCGTGTCGGACCACGTATAATGAAGGTTGTCGTAGTTGGAATTACTTGGGATTAATTTATTCCAAAAACAAACTTAACATTGTAGGTGAAAAACATGATTTCCCATGCATCGATATACGTCACGATCAATTCTTCAACTGCAAATTTAAGTTGGTCAACTATAACTCGATAACTTGTAAAGTCTACTTAGCCGTGATAATTTTCCTTTTAATTTCATTATATGCTACTGACATAATTTTTTTACATCTCTTTAAACAACCATTTAGTTGATACTTGACTCTAACAAAAATCAGCACTTTAAAGCTTAATATAACGCAAACGGATCCTTGAACTGAAAAGTGGTGTTCACAGACCTGACTAATATTTTTGAACGGCCTATCCAACGATAACCCACATCATGGGATACTCGTAGACCAAAAAAATATATCATCCCCACATTACATACAAGGGTTCGTGCACGGCTTCCTAAAAAAAAATGCAAGATTTTATTTTAGCACTCTAAAATAAAATCTTGAATAATATTTCGCCGTAATTATGCTATGTATACCTATGCCAAATTACAGCTTTCAAGGACTAAGCTCTCTGAGCTACAGCGGGGTAAGACAGACAGACAGACAGACATACAGACGGACATGGCGAAACTATAAGAGTTCCTTGTTTACTACGGAACCAATAAAAAACGATGTGAAAATATTATTTAGCATCTTTTAGTATCCTGCAGTAAAAAAGTCAATACTTTTTATCTGAACTCAGTTCAAGCCAGACGGCGCCACTCACATTAGACGCTTGAATAATTATCTACTAGTCATTGTTACAACTCAAATAAAATATGCCTATCAGACCAGACTCGCCTTTGAAAAAAACAAATGGTTCCTGTTCATGAGACATGTAGGTAGTAATAAGTGTGGGACTGTTTTAGGCTCGATTTCCAATTAAATTACGGAATAAATATATGATAAAATATCATAACCATTGGCACAATTATATTATGCGTGAAGAATACAATTTTACAGTCGATCCAGTGCCAAAGGTAGCATTCAAAAACGTTTAGACATATTGTCGCAAGCTTGTAGCCGGCCTTAGAGTGAAACCTACTTCTTAAGTAGGCGAGGCTATTGAAAATTACATAAATAGTGAATGAAAGAACGGTAATTAACTTCTCGTCTGCTACGTGAAGGCTGGTTTTGTGCAAAGTACCTACTCTGGTAGCTACTTAATTGCTAATTTAAGACTTTGTTCTTGATATTATTCTGTTTCTGTAATCAGAAATGTGAGATTACTGCCTTAATTTTAGGAACGGTTGTTTTAAACTGATACTCAATTTTAGAAGCCATTCAAGAGATCAAGATCTTCGCTGATAAAATTGATTTAAATCGTTTTAATTCAAACAATCGATGAAATATGTAGTTAGACGTGCGACTTCACCATCGATTCAACTAAATAGGTTTTCGGAAACATTAATAACTAGCTGGGCCCCGCGGTTTCACCCGCATAAGTCTCGATCCCTTGAGAATATCGGGATGAAAAGTATATTTTATGTTAATCCAGATTAAAATATATCTGTGTACCAAATTTCATCCCAATTCGTTCAGCTGTTTTTGCGTGAAAGAGTAACAAACATCCATACATACTCACAAACTTTCGCGTTTATAATATTAGTAGGAAGAGAAAAAACATAACATAATATCACGCATTGTTTCCCCGAAAGGTTGGGCAGAGGTGTACCTGTAATACACCCACATTTCGCCAATCACGCATTGTTTCCCCGAAGGGTTGGGCAGAGGTGTACCTGTAGTACACCCACATTTCGCCAATTATAATTAGAAAAATCTTACAATATTATTTAACTACCTAGCGAGTAGCCCCTTTACACGAAGTTAGCCGGGCACTATTGTCCTGGCCTCTATTTATATTGCTAGCGTAAGGCAATCACGCTGTACTCAAACTGATACAAACTCCATTCTGTCCCAATTCAAGTTAGTCGTTGTTAAATAGTGGATTACCCTCCTTCCTGCACATGTAGCTTATACAACGAGCTAATCGTCCAGCTTAATTGATTTACGAGATGCGAACAGTCTGGGAACACTTTCATGTACTTTTAAGGAAGTTTATATTGTTATATCGTTTGTTTCTTTCATTTGAGAAAAATTGCTCGTTGTAATTAATGTAGTTATTGTGTGTTAATATTAGGATTCCTTACCTCAAAAGGAAAACGATGGAACCCTTATAGGATCACTCGTGTCTGTCTGTCCGTCTATCACAGCCAATTTGCTCCGAATCTACTGGACCGATTAGGTTGAAACTTGGTATACATATAATATGAATGTCTGTGACTCAAACACGAACGTGTAATGTAAATAAATGAATTTTGAATATGGAGTTCACTTTTGGGGAATGAATTAGAAAATAAAAAAAAAGGTTTTGCAAACTGTACCGTGTGGTATAAAGGACTTCTCATGAGAATTACAATATATTTTTTAATAATTTTAAAATAATTACTTTTAAAGTTATTAAACAAAATAGATAAAAAAATATAATTCCGTGCTTATCTTCGAAACAGCTAAACCTATAATATTGAAAAAAAAAAATACAGAGAATAGTTGTATACTTATAGATTACAGAAAAACCTATAAGACGTCTATAGTCTTAAAATAACATGGTCAATCACTTAATACTGTGCGTACCAACTACTTACATTTGTTATGTCATAGTTTTTTATTCTGGTGTTCAATAAAAAGTGGAAGTTAAAGTTACAAGCTTGATTGGGTTACCTATTCACAAGCAACAGATTTTTACAGATCGACATGTTGGATGTGAGATTAACTCTGTTAACAATCTTATGATATAAAAAATCGAAATGACATCCCTACTTATTTATTTGAAATATTTTATAATTTGTTACCGTGAGATGATCTACTCAAGTCAAGGTGAACTTAGTGACGTCGCATTGTCATCCTCATCAGAATATATGTTTGTAGGTCTTTCTTCGGCACGGTGCGGCTTCCATGCAACTGAACCCGGTCTACTATTTGTGTAAACATTTTATCATCCCTCATATTTGCATGCTATTCCAAATCAATTTCCATATTGATCAGTATCTCCCTCGGAAGTAACTCAGCTGTAGGAAAATAGGTTACCGCGGTGACCGGGGCCGTTGATCGGACACTGGACATCTATTTGTACCTACTATTACTTTGTTATCATAAGATGATAACAAACATTCCTTTTTACATTTTTTAAGTTGTAGGATAGCCTGCGGTAGTGACCATATTGATAGATGGCGGATTGGTGATTGCAGGATTTCGTTATAATTACGAAAATAGTTTATTAATCTTTTAAAAACGGTTTAAAAAATCTTATTAGTCGAGTCTCTACCTCAGAATTCCCAAAAGATATTTTATTCTAAGAAGTTTGTAAAACTCCTTCTAACCCAAAATACGTTACATAACATACATAATCAGACAATAATGTTCCCACTGCTGGGACACAGGCCTCCTCTCTGTGAGAGGGAGTGGGCCGTAATCCGCCACGCGGACCCAGTGCGTGTTGGTAGATGTCACATGTCTTCGAATTTTTGGTTCTAGGACATGCCGGTTTCCTCACGATGTTTTGCTTCACCGTTTTTGAGAGCAGTGGTGATGAAATAATTTACACAAAGTAAAGCGCCAGTCTGGGTTCGAACCTCGTAAGTCGCGGCCGTTACCACTGGGCCACCACTGCTCACTAAAATACGTTACGCACTAGAAAACATCATAACCTTGTAGTAGAAAAACATTTATTTCCTACATGCCAAACTCTTTTGTTCCCTCTACATGTATCTGTACAGACGCGCTCAGCGCTTCGAGCAATTTGCCACAATTCCGTGTAATGGCGCGGCAGACCTCATGACCGCAACTTGCATCACACACAACATTTTATGCCCACTTTTGTGCACGTCTTTACCGGAGCGTAGAGGTTGTAAATATCTCCAAGTGTACATGATTGGATGGTTTAAAGTTATAGTATCCCAGTCTGAATTTGTGCCCTGTTGATGGCAATAGACTTGCCCCTTATTGCTTGAGACGCAAATATAACTGATTAAATGACGGTGTACAACAAATTAGCCCACACCTTCGGGACGTTACAGGATTGATATTAATTATTTTATAATAAAAATAGCCCAAGAAACTAAATGGTTACGTAAACTACAGGTTCAACTATTATTAGATGTAATAATTTATCTACTCTGTTTCGGAACACACATCTTATACTTATAATAAAAACGGCCAAGTGCGTGTCGGACGACGCACAATGAAGGGTTCCGTAGTTGGGATTACTTGGGGTGAATTTATTCCAAAAACAAACTTAACATTGTTGTTCGCGACGATACGTCATCACATAGTGTTTTCGTAGTGTTTTTGAAAGTAACTTAAATTCAGTAGTCGTGACGGTATGTTACCATAGTGTTATTCAGTGTTTTTGAACAATAACGTCGATTCAAGTGATAACACTGCTAGTTTAAGGATATAAACGGTATTAAAATAGTGTTTAGTACGTAAGCCGGTAAGTACGGCACTTACAAACGTCAGTTAAGTGGACTATATAGCCATAATATATAATTTTTTCGGTATGTCCAGGTAGTTTGAACCGAGAACTAGCTCTGGACATATACTTTTATGTATCTAGTCCCTTGGAAAAGCCCATTTAACTGAGTTTGTATGTCGTGTTAGTTTAGATTAGTAAACATTGTTATTTTGGTTTAACCAATCCTGATTTCAGGGCGCGTCACGCCCTGAAAACATCAGATTGTTTTAGTTTTATAGACCGGCCTGAGGTATCTGTAATTAGTTTGAAAATCGGTTCAGTACTTTTCCAGAAAAACACCGGACAAAACCGTTCTAGTGGAAAATTGCAATATTTTGTCTGTTCCCCTGAAATATCCTTTCAGTGGAAACAGATAAAACCGATACAGATATCTCAGGAGACGGGGAATTTTACAGGAAATGTAATGACATATAACATGCCTCATGTAAGCATATAGTTGTGTTTGTTAGTGGAAATGTCAGGTGAACATAATGAAAAAGTTCTTCTAATAAAACTTTAAAACAGGAAGCAATAAGCGGCTTTCGCTACGGTAAAAGTACTTACATAATCAGCCTATAATGTTCCCACTGCTGGGACACAGGCCTCCTCTCTGTGAGAGGGAGACCTGGGGTCCTCTCTGTGATCTAAGAAAACATGTCACATAGAACATTTCGTAGTCATCGGCAAGGTAGGTACTTATTTATATTTTCGAAATCATAAAGTATTTCAAAAGTAGTGTCCTGAAAGTCCCGAAAGTTATTCCTGGAGATTCGTGGAGACTTGTGTTATTATTCAGGTAATATGGAGTATATTCAAAGATATGGTCAAAAACCCTTCCCAGTCAAAAACGTACTCCTCTATGAGATATTCAAAAACAATGGTACGTGTTTTTTTTTTTTTTGAGGGTAGGAATTCATGAAATAACTTCTCCCGCTCTGGGCGGAGCGGGAGGGTGTGTCAGACTCTTACTGACTAAAACCCACCCGTAGTCCTTCTTGTTGCCTGTGTTGCGGGGGCCTCGGTGACCCATAAGTACCTTCCCGCGACCCCGGCAGGCCTTCCCGCGACCCCGGCAGGGGTACGTGTGAAGATATATAATAGCCGTATAGAAGAGGCAGGTAGCTGTCTTGAAGATATCTGGAATCGATAAGTACAGGACGTCAGCGCCGCATAGACAGGCCTACCCTCCCACCGGGATAGACCTGGATTACACACTCCCTATACCCCTTCGCGTCCAGCGATCTTGCCCGTCCGGCACAATTGTAGTTGAAAAACATGTTCTCCCATACACCGATATACGTCACGATCAATTCTCCAACCGCAAATTTAAGTTGGTTCACTATTACTCATTAACTTGTAAAGCTTACTTAGCTGTGATAGTCTTCCTTTTAATTTCATTATATGCACTACTGCCATGAATTTTTTCACATCTCCATAAACAACCATTTAGCTGGTAGGAGGGGACACTTGACTCTAACAAAAATTAGCACTTTAATGCTTAATATTACGCATTCGGATCCCTGAATCGTTTTCACAGACCCGCAATATTTTTTAAGGGCCTATCCCACGATACCCCACACCATGGGAAATACGAGAAAAAAATATCATCCCCACTTTACATGCAAGGGAGGTGTACCGTACAATTTTTTTTCTACGTTTTTACTTTACCACTTTGTCGGCGTAATTAATATGTATAACCATGCTTTTCGTATTAAGAGACTCTTAGCTAAGCTTACTGCGGACAGACAGACAGACATGGCGAAACTATAAGGGTTCCTTGTTGGCTACGGAACCCTAAAAATGAAATGCTGTTCGTTGGTAAGCGCATCAATTGATAATGGCTGGATCAATTTGGCTATTTTTGCTTGGAAAATAGTCGTAATAGTCCGAATCAGGTTTTTTTTTATGGAAAGCAAAACTGGAAAAGATTCCCGGATAAACTGAACGTCTTTTTTTTTCTATGGAATTTTTGTATGAAGTATTGAAACCTCGCGTGGTAGGTTATAGCCCACTCCTTCGCACAGAGAGGAGGCCTGTGTCCCAGCAGTGGGAACATTATTGGCTGATTATGTTATTGAAATTTGGAGAGGACACCGTCTGTCGGGTCCGCTAGTAGAAAACAAATAAAAACACAATTTGAAATGAGGTACCGTGTGCCAAGTACGTACCAGCGAGTATAATATTCTACTGCTAAACTGCGATCTCTAAACTCCAGCCGCTCACTCGCATAAATAATAAAGCAGCTATAATTCCACATTTTATACCAAAAGCAGTTACTCTAAACTCGATACTTCGCATATCTGAGTCGAATAAAATCCTACATAATACGCGAGTTGATCGCACCTTAGCAATTCATGGGCTCCCGCTTCGCTATACATCGCTTGCCGCTCGTAAACACGTTTTATTGAGTTGTGTAGTGAGCGAGCGATGAATATTAAAGTAGAGAGAGAACGAACGATGCATATCCAATTTTGATATGCTGCGACGTTAGTGAGACTGCGATATTGTTTGGCTGATATTAATTATGAACGGATTTGAGATATACAATGTAGCGGTATTAGCAACCAGTTAATTTCCATTTCAAACTCCAGTCACTATAAAGGAGTATTTGTAATTTTTATTATTTGTGTCAGAAATCATGTAACGTGCAGTCGATATGTGTGAAAATCGATGGATGGACTGTGTGAAAGATGATATGGCTAGAAAGGGGGTGACTACCGAGATGACAACTAATAGTTATAAATAGTATGGAAGAAAGCGACATGTTGCGCCAACCACAAATAAATTGGAATAAGGGCAGGAAACTGATGATGATGTGAAAATCAAAGAAATCATAAAAGGAAAATTCCATGAAGTGCCTCTTCATTTCAGAACTTACTTATATGAAATTGCATGGAATTTTTCATTGCACCAATGTTGAACATTCTCGTAGAGTTCACGAAGAAATTGAAATATCGAAGTACAAAGAAGTATGTTTGTATAAATGTCTGTTTTGAACTTTTAATACAAAGGAGTCAAAGTCTTGTGAAATGTAATGGAAATGGCTTTATTTTGCAGATATTTTCTGCGAAGCAGCTGTTATCAGTTTTAAGTTTTATATTTAATCTCATTTATAATATTGAATCATTAGCATTTCGTGTTTTTTTTTTAAATGCGAAACGACCTCGACAAAAACGTTGCTCCTCAATTGGATTGTTCCAGGCATGAAAGTATTTAACTGGCCGCGTATTGAATTCACCATTGCGGCTATCAAATTTTTTTCAATATTAGTATCAATTAAGTTCTGACTGGTGGTTAAATGATGAATGAGTTTATTTCTGTAAGTAGGTTTGTAGAAAAACTTTTACACGTTAGTCTTTTTTTTTTAAATAGATGAGGTCGGCGTTTCCTATCTGACTACTCTGAGAAGAAAGGCCGAACCAAACTCAGCGGTCATAGTCTCTTTTAAAGTCCAGACATAATCTTCGTCAAATCATGTGAAAACCATGTAGATTGGTGTCTGAAATGGCCTCTTGAGGAAAGAACCACACAGATTTGAGTGGATCTGTCCAGTCAGTGCACGCATTTGTCAGCTATCATGCAGCTCAACTCAAAACTTAAGGAGCTCAATGATTTGACGAACAATACTAAAGAAAAGACATTTGGGTAGGCCGTAATAAAGTACTCAAACTGCCAGACCATGAATAAAACTAACTAAGAGACAAAAAATAAAACAATGTCCAACATAGTCCTCACATTCCTAATAATTAAAATAATATAATACTTTAAAAAGTAAATATCCATGTCATTGTTTATACAAAATGTTATATAGAACAAGAAAATATAAAATTGAAAAGAGTAAGCTCAGATGGTTTGGTCATTTTGAAAGGATGAATGAAAGGCTACTAACAAAAGGCAAGGCAGATGTGAGTGGAAATGCCGGGAGGGGACGCCCCAGAAAGACATATAGTGATCTCATTAATGATGTTCTTCAAAAAGGTCTGGTGCGTAGTACTCGCAACCAGCGTGCGTGTATGACCAGATGTATGAACGTAACCGAAGCAAAAGGAGTATGCAAGGAGCATAGCAGGTGGCATTCTATAGTTTCTGTCAACCCCCATGGGAAGAAGGCGTGTGTATGTGTAAATATAAATAGCCAGCAAAATAAAAGAGTAAAAAACAACATTCACTGTAAATTTATTGGAGCAGCTGAATCCCAAGCCTTTTTGTACTCAATATAATCTTTAACAATATAGGCTTTCAGGTACAGTTTCTGTTTTATAAAACATTTGAATTTATTAAGGCTTAGTTCTTGAATGTGGCTTGGAAGTTTATTTTAAAAACGTGTACATTGGCATCTAAACTGGCTGCCTTTTTTTTGAGCCTAGTTGTAGGAACAACAAATTTGTGTTTGTTCCTAGTATTTACAGTATGGATATCACTGTATTTTTAAACAAATTAATATTTGTATGTGCATACAAAACATTTTCATAAATATACTGAGAAGCTACAGTCATTAATCTCTTTAAATTTGTCTCTGAGGGTGTCTGGGACGAATTGCCCTTTTTTGTAAAACGAAAATTGTCTAAATATCGGCGGCATTTCCCCATAACAGAATACCGTACGACATTACGCTATCAAAATAACTAAAGTATACTAAACGAGCTGTCTCTAATTCAGTTAGATCACGATTTTTTCTAACGGCGTATGCTGCAGAGCTAATCTTTTTAACAATTTATCTTCATATATGGGAGCCCCATTAAAACTTGGCATCCAAAGTTATGCCTAGCAACACAGTGGTATCATCGGGGTTCAACTCTTCACCCTTTATGAGAACACTTGTTTTTACTTGTCTTACATGAGGTATTGTAAATTTAATACATTTGGTTATTTTCTCGTTAAGAAGTAGGTTCTTAACATTAAACCAGTTAACTACTTTTTGTAATTGTTTGGTTAGATTTCAAGATTATATTTAATAAATAATTCAAATTAATGATTAAAAATAATACATTCATTTTCTTTGACATTAAATAATTATGTAAAATTTGCACGCTAACTTTAATTGCAGAATAAGAGATTCATATACCTTATCTTTAAGATCCCTCTGTTCCTTATTTACGCAAATAAATGATTTTGATTTGATTTGAATAAATATTCGCATAACAACCGAAAACGTCAGTTTTACGCGCTTGCAAAGACACAAAAAAGTCTCAACTTGTAAAAAAGCAATCACATAAATATAATCTAGAAGTGTCTCATTATTCACTATGCTGATTCTCCTACGATAAGATTTACAGATGAAGCAATTTCTGATTGTATATATCCGATATCGGCTAAATAAACATATACCTTCCGATAACCAATGCGTCAATTTACGGACCTAATTTTAATGACTATCGGACCACTTGATCAGACGGTCACATATAAAATATACCCCGGGCGGTGAGGCGCGGATCAATTTATTGGTGATAATTAGTCCGGTACAAATTAGAAGATGCTATACTCCGTAAGGCCCGTCAATTAGTCCAGGAGAATTTGGGTCCATGTTTTAGTTATTTTAATGATTATTTGATTAGCCAGAAGAATGGTGAAAGTTTAACAACAACAGATAAGTAAAATCATTCCACTGCCAAAAATTATAATTTTTGTTAATTGGTCAAGGACAGCTAATGAGACACACTTGATTTACTATTGTTTGACTCTGAATCGGTGTCGCGCGAGGCTTAACAGGGTAACCTGTTAAGCCCCAATATAAACTACGGTACATTATTTTCTACACAGAACATATAAAGAGTTTGCCAAGAATTCAATAAAGCATGTCCTGTGAAAAAAGTTACAATCAATACTAAACCAATATTTAATGAATGGGCCACTGCTGGTTTTAGAAAAAGCAGAGATATTTTATATAATTTATACTACGAGAAATCATTGATTTCTGATCAAGTCCTTCATAATTATGTCAGAAATTATTCTAAGATATTCAAAAAGAGTCTGCGCTCAAGCTAAATCTAAATTAATAAGTAACAAAATTAGTATTTCTAATAATGAAATAAAAGCTATGGTGGTGGGTAATTAACAAGGAAACTTAAAACACAAAACAGCGGGATCAGAATGAATTGTCTTTAAAAATTAATAATGAAACCATTACAGATAAGTTAAAAGGTGCTGAGACACTAGAAAATTTCTTTACCAAAATCTCAATAGAGGTTACGATATCTCTTCCCTCATCACCTATATTAGCTGAATCTCTTCTCGAAAACACTTCCCTAAGGCCATTCCAAGTTTTGAATTCAAGCCCATTTCTATTGTCACAATTAAGAAGGCATTCCAAAGTCTTAACATAAAGCATACAGAAGACATATTGGGGGATTTCCGTTAAGGTTCTTGGAAATATCATTGACACAATAGCCCCTGTCCTAACAGGCATATTTAATCAATGTTTAGACAGCGGTACGTTTCCTGATTTAATGAAACATAGTAAAGTAGTACCAATTTTCAAATCGGGTAGTAAGAGTGATCCCTCTAATTATAGACCTATATCTGTGCTACCAGCATTGAGTAAAATATATGAAAATCATGCTAGACCAGTACCATGAGTTGTTATCGAAAAATTACTCGTTAGCGTATTAACTGGGATCAAATAGATTTCGACAATGCTTACACCTTGAGTTTTACGGAGTCATACGCAGACGCTAAGGTAAGCTCGATAGATCGTGTCGTGTAGCTAACTTCACTCTTTATGTTTTGTTTCCTTCTTTTTCAGTAACAAGAAGAGAGAACGGCTCGTAAGCTGACAGTGAATATCTCGAAATAATCCGACTAAATAGAAAGGTTGGCGGTTGGTGGACTATTTATGTTATTTAGTGGTTGTTGAATTTTTATTCCTTATCTTGTCATTGTCGTCGATTCAATTCGTAATTTTGTTTACGTTATGTGGTCCGCAGCGTTTTAGACTTAAATTTAAAGTGAAAAAAGTTGACTAAATTGTAATATTTAATACGACGAGGACCAGTGGGTCACAATTTAGTATAGTGTATTGAGAAATGAAAATTATTGTTTTAGTTCTAATGCAACTCTTTGTGTTGACTTAAATTCCGTAACATTATTCAATAATAAGCACAAATCTTCAAAAGTTTCTTTAGAAAGTCTGTAGAGTTAGCCACTAACATATTATTTCATACGAAATAAGCTCCTCCAGACATTTTTTTTACTTTAATAGACTCAAAAAAGTATATAATTTTAATGTAAACATATGTTTCACACTTCAAAACGCTAGTGAGTTACGTAACCACTATCGCAAGCGTATTTTTCGATAGCACATCAAGCTAAACAGCGCCCTCAAGCACCAACAAAAATTGTCCATCTAATGAAACACACAGAATTAAGTATCTTTTCAATAAAAACAAATGTATTTTTGTGGAAATAAACCACTGTAAATTTTAAATACATCTTAATTGAGCTATAAAAATACGATCTCACCTAATTTATCTTCTTAGAAAAGTCGTTAAATTCGCTGTGGACACTAAAGATGCGAGCCACGTACCTCTATACGTCACCTTCTTAATTTATTATGATCTCTTCGCCTTTATCTCGATTTGAGGCGACGAATGAACGTGATTTATTACTGAAAATGAGTTCAAGTGGATATTGTAAGAGCTCAAAAGCAATAAAAATATCAGCTTTAAATAGTAAGCACATACTTATTTAATAAAATAAATACTTTAATATATTATTGTAAAAAGTCAAATGACGCCAAAAATTTAACACTCCCACGTATAACATCATGCATAACACTCGCTCCAGTAACGCGTAACACTAGCACGTGTAACATCACGCGTAACACTAGCACTTGTAACATCACGCGTAACATCGTGTGTGAAACTCGTTCGAGTCTACCGGCGAACAACCGCTCCGCTTTAAGATTTGATTTATGATTGAACTTGTTTTAAGCTTAATAAGACAATAAGTATTTAAATTAAAGTCCACAAACGACCTATTCATTAACGCAAACTAATTAAAAATGCGTAATTTTAGTAAGCAATCAATTGCTTCAGTATTAAGTTTATTGTCAATAAAGCGGGGACCGTCCATGAATTATGCAAGTTTGCAGGGCTTCGTTCACGATGAATCCGTTTAATTGATTCCAATATCCCAGTACGTAATGACTCCAATTAATGAATTAGTTCATACATTTTCATGGAAACTATGGTATCGGTATCTGTAATCTACAAGGTGTCGTTTTGCATCCTCGTCAAATTCAAGGAGGTAACTATGCTAGTGCTTCTAGACACGAATCAATAATAAATATAAGTAGGTCTTTTTTTTCTAATTTTCGGAAATCGGCATGTGTGGGACACGCATGTTAAAACGCGGCCCAAGTGATATCGCACTGTAAATGCCCGCATACGCAACGGGGTGACTCTGATTCCCTCCATCCCCCCCCCCCCCCCCCACCCCCATCTCCAAAACTGCTAAACGTTTTTTTTTATTTCATTAAGCGTGCAAAATTATCTATCCGCTTCGCGCGCAAAAAGTATATAATCAAATACTACAAAATATAAGATGACTGTTAATGAGAATCAGGGGGAATCGATCGTGGGTTCGATTCCCCCGATCCACAGTAGCACTTGCGATCACTAGACCAAGCAGTTTTTTTTATAAAATTGTGGCTGATACTTTAGTATATTATGGTGTCTTACGACTTCCATGCGAACAAAGTCGCGGGCAGAAGCTAGGCTTATAACATAAATTATGAGACTAAGTACTTTATTACGTGATGATGTAGCACGTAAGTTTAAGTGTTTCATTCATCCATCCATACTGATGTTATGAATGCGAACGTAGTTACTCTGTTATCTGTTCCCGCTTAAACCACTGAACTGATGGGACATCCTGGGTATTTTCGTATAAAAGATAACATACAAAATACATACAGACGAAGTCGCGAGCAACAGCTAGTTTTAATAGTAATTTAGAAAAAGTATAGCGCCTGTCTGGGTACGAACTTATGACCTACAATTCGTAAGTACTGTACCGTTACCACTGGGCCACCACTAATAGACTGTTGAGAACATAAATTAATATTTCGTTTATGGACATCAATAACTCACGAACATTGTAAACCCGTAAGGTGGCTACTTAATCGGTGGTAATAAAATGTACATTTATCGGCTTATGTTTTCAGTTTTATTGTGTACTGTTTATTGCGTATAAGCTGGCATGGGATTTAATTAAACTGTGTCAACCCAAATTGAATTTATTGCTGTTACTTTCGATATTTTATTGCAGGTAGTGTTACTTACCTGATCACTAAAATATAAAGTGTTATAAAAATATCTCAACAATTTGATTCGAGAAAGATTATTGTAAAAAAACTGAACCAATCAACAAGAAGAAAAGTGTTCAAATCAAATCAAATCAAATCTTTTTAATAAGGGCATAGGTTATACATACAGATGTAAGGTAAATTACAGATCTATTATGTCCAGCCTAGTAGGCATACAATAATAAATTATGTCAACATGCAGTATAAAAAAATGAGTTATAATTTTTAAAGAAAATCAAAATAAAAAAAAACAATATCAAATATATTTTTGTTTAAAATCTAGTCGCAATCAAATCTCAGCGACAATGAATGTCAATATGTTTTTAAAATTTTAGGTAACTTAGAGGTATTTTTGACAGATTGAGACATACTGAGTTTACAATGCGAACGGGAATTGCCAGAGGGGTAATTCCGCAGTGTAGTGTCTGTCATTATTGATGTATGCTTATTAAAATAATAACTATAATATAGTTTAATTATTTAAGATTATGCGAGCAATTTTATCTATGAACTTAAAAAAATCTTGTATAAATAAAATATAAATGTAAATCTTAAATGTAATCTAAATGTAAATCTAACAAAATCTTTTCAAAATCTTAGGTAATTTAGAGGAATTTTTGACAGATTGAGACATACTGAGATTACAATGCGAACGGGAATAACCCCTCTTTTATTAATGTATGTTTTTTTTAAATACCAACATAATACTATAATATCATTTATTTACATAACCAAATTACAAGATGATTATTAACATTAACTAAATTAAATTAAAACTAAGTTAGGCTTAAAAAAGGCCCTCGGGGCATTGTACCGAGGATGCTGGCGGCATTTCCTCGCTGAATTGCAATGCTGATGCGTTGCGCGAGAAAGCCGCCAGCTTTTCGGTCACCAGTTACATCAACATAATATATTTCAAATATTAAAGATTATGCGGACAATTTTATCTATGAACTCAAATAAAATATTAATCAACTATCTTAAACTCTCATACCACACTAAGTTTTTTACTTTCCTGTCTGCCCCGACTGTCACCTACTGGTCGTGCGAAATTCGTCTCATTTGATGCAGTCTGACGTTGCATTACCGAGTACCTAGCGGATACCACTACAGAACTTGTTTAGCTTCAATGGACAACATTATTTCTGCAGACATGACAATTAAGTACTTCTTTTTAACCGAATTAAAAAAGGATGAGGTTCTCAATTTGGTTGTATATAATCTATATTTTATTATTGTTGCCTCAGAACTCCGTTTTTTATAAATAGGCTTGGAAAATTATTTTTTTATTTGAAAGGACAGGAAGGATACTTTCAGATTGACCGCATATTGGTCAAGTTTTGACGAGTTGTTTCTGAGTTAGTTGTAATAATATTATTTTTTTCCACTTATTGTATGTTGATATTGTTATAATAATAACTTCATAACACTGTTATTTACATTGCAAGTAGTGGTATACTACTTTGAGTGGGGTAGGTATCATTTTTTTTGGAAGTCGGTTGTTTTTTTTTTTGTTGTAAAAGTGTTTTTATTATTCATCTTTTAATTGTAGTACCTACCCCACACAAAGTCGTATACCACTACTTGCAATGTAAATAACAGGGATAAGAAGTTATTCGTAAGTCGGTTTAAAAAAGTTTTTCATAGAGGTTGTTGTTGGTATTTTCTAGTTTTCTATTTTTTCCCCGGTTGCCATAGCGAACCTCTTTTTATGTTTATCTACATCCAAATTACGTCTGATCTGAGTGATGTACACGTGGTCTACTTAACTTGTAAATTATTTAGAAATTTCTAGCCGATATAGCATCCATTGCACTGAGAGCAGTGGTGGCCCAGTGTTAACGCCCCCCTCTTACGATTTGTAAGGTCGTGGGTTTGAAACCAGGAGGGGCTTGACTTTGTGTAAATTATTACATCGGAGGGGCTTGACTTTGTGTAAATTATTACATCACCACTGCTCTCAAAAAGGCGAAGGAAAACATCGGGAGGAAACCGGCATGTCCTAGAACCGAAAATTCAAACACATGTGACAACCAACCTGCACTGGGCCCGCGTGGTGGATTACGGCCCAATGCCTTTCTCAGAGAGGAGGCCTGTGTCCCAGCAGCGGGAACATTATAGGCTGATTACGCTTATGTTATGCGTCCATTTCGTGACCAGAAATATTTTACATTCACACAAAACACATTGTTCGTATGAACACAATTGTTCGTATGAACACAAGTGTGTACAATTGTGTGTTGACCACAAAACACTGTATAGGAAATAAATTCATTATTTGGTATTATTTTACGTGGATTTATATACAATTTGAATTTCCATAAGCGGTTGTTTCGACGGGCTCTGGTTGTTTTAAATTAGGCCACTGAGGGTACTTGTGTTAGTGTAAACAATGCAATGGAAAACATACTAAAGGATTATATTATACCGGTACAAGGTTATGAGTATGTATTGTTTTTTGCTGGCTATGTTTCATGTAGTTTATATACATTTTGCTTCTACATGCAAAGGATCTGGAAACAATTTCACTCTCAATAACATAAAACAACACGCCTACTTTTCATCATAAAACAGATGACCTCTGTTAAGTAAAACGCATGTTCTGATACATTTCTAAGAAGCAAATGGTTTTCACCAACAGGTTCCAACAAAAACTATTCATTCTAATTGATCAATGGAAATTATTATTTAAGTAAATCGAATGTCTCGTAGAAGACTTCGTGGGAAAGCCGAGGGGCCGGCCCTAGCAAGAGTTTGCTAGAGAGTAAAGATTTGAATGGTGACTTTTGTCAGTAGAATAATCAGAAATTGTATGAAACTAAAGAATATTATCGAACCACAACGCTATTGTTGCATATTTTGTTGGATTTTGATTTTTATGTGGATTTGTCAAACAAAACTGTGGGTGTGCCTACTTTACCTACCCCAAGACGAAGTAATGTGTAAGTATTACAGTTACATTATTTTTGTTAATTGATTCTCTTACCAAGAAAATTATAGTAAGGTGTATTAGATATATCACTCAAGTTTTGCCGCGCCAAAAACAGAATTACTTATTTATTATATGTCTATAGCCAATCTCTTTAACTAAAGTAGATTTTTATTCGATAATTTGAAGACTTAACAAGGCCCTTATATGTATAAACTCCTGTTGTTAGTATCCCAAATTTACGCTCATCTTTCTAAAATATCTGAAATATACATTCTTACTTACTGACGAACAGATTCGTTTTCAATCTCCGCCACCTCAGTTTTGTAATACACTCCGAAATTATGTAAAAAATGTTTTTACAACAAACATGTGTAGTTTGTTTTGCAGTTTGTAGATCTAGGTATTGTAACCGCTAGGCAAGCGTGTAGGTAACCTCTTAATAACCTTAGAGACATATTAAGAGGATTACGTAGTCGACTCATGAGGCATTATAAATGGAAATGATATTGATAGTGCTTGAAACATATAATTTGGATGACAATAAAATTTCTTCAGACTCAATTAAGTGTTAATTACCTAGAACTTATATTTACAGCTAAACTCACTGTGGTCCAATTTATTTTCTTTTGTCACGCTGAGCCGGGTTTCGGTCGAGAATTTTTACGTATAAATCCCCTAAGATTCCTTACAAAGAGTTTCATTTGCATCCGAGTGTTTGGGAGGCCACTAAATCAGCGGATCATCCTCGTTGTACATAATGAAAGTGCGATCCGATCAGTTTAATGAGACTTAGTAAGGAGTATATCGCATAAGGAGTAGATCGTTTTATTGTTTATTTTTTATTGTTTTTATTTAAGGAGTCTATTAAAGTAGGTACTTAAACGTTAAGTCATTGGCTTAGCGTGAAGCGTGCATTAGTAGTCAACATGCAATTATTTTTATCGAACTACATTTGGACTACTCTCTATAAGGCATATCACACTAGCCAATTGAAGCAACTCCCACTTTATTCCTTCTTAGCACGTTTCGGTACGCTACGCAACATGCTACGGTTAGGTCCGTGCTAAGATGGCGTAGCAATCTCGTAGCACGTATTTTAGGAACTTCCTGTTTGAATAATAATATAATAGGTAGGTATAAGCTTTTATTTAGAAACACAAAATAATTTACAATAGTTTGTATTTTAATCTAGTCGGTGACACCGACACCCATTCTGTTTGCCCAAATTTGGCAAAGGCCTCCACCATTGTTCGTCGAATCGTTGAGCTCCTTAAGTTCTGAGTTGAGCTGCACGATTACTGACAAATGCGTGCACTGACTGGGTAGGTCCACTCAATCTGTGTGGTTCTTTCCTCAAAAGACCATTCCAGACACCAATCTCACACATGATCTGACCAAGATTATGTCTGGACTTTAAAAGAGACTGTGAATTCTGAGTTTGTTTCGGCCTTTCTTCTCAGAGTAGTCAGATAGGAAACGCCGAGCTCATCTAGTATTTTTTTTTAAATATGATTGACGTGTAAAAGTGTTTGTACAAACCTACTTACAGAAAATAAAATCATTTCATTTCATCATCATTTCATTTTATTTCATTTCTTTCCACTCTGATCTATTTTGCGCTCTCCTGTATGAATAAGTTGATTAAGTTTGATAATGTTTCTGTACACTCACTCTACGATTTCCGTACAATAATCCGGATGTCTAACACATACCTTGCATAACACTAGTAGTTCTGCGAACAGTAGACCTCTCGAGCACAAACTTTCCTGCAACAATCAATATACCACTAAAGTTATTTAAAACGGGATGTTTACCATGTTTTTCGTTTTTAAAAACATGGTTTTTACCATGTTTTTAATCCCATTTTAAATAACTTTAGTAGTGAAAATAAGCATGTCAGTTTAATATCCTATATAACCTAATAACCTATCCAACTTAAAAAAAACCCGACTGCGGTTGTAGGTTACTAAAAAACATAAAATAAGCTCAGGTAAGTAGTACAAAGTCTAAGAAAGTTTAAAGCCGGCGGGCGGGACGGGGTCGGTTTGCAGGGTAACAGCAGTACCACCTATTTTATGAATTATAGTTAGTTTTGTGGTGAGAAGATAGTTCAGGTGCTCCATCAATCCCTACCTAGTAGATATAGGGCCGACTGATTCCAACAATAGAAATTTATAAGTGAGCAATTTACTGCGTTTTTTACTAACTGCATGCATGATTCAAAATAATACATTAATTTTCTTTGACATTAAATACTTATGTAAAATTTGCACGCTGACATTAATGGCAAAATAAGAGATTCATATACCTTATCTCTACGATCCCTCTGTACCTTATTTACGCATATAAATCATTTTGATTTGATTTAATTTGAGGAGCTATTCTGGTTATCACGCCGAAGATCCTCAACAGATCATCACAAAATTTCTGAGACTAACTTAAAGTAAAAAAGAACCATATCCCTTTTTGGCCCTTTTCAGGGTTCCGTACCTCAAACAAACAAAACAAAACCCTTATAGGATTATTCGTGTGTCTGTCTGTCCGTTTGTGACAGCCGATTTTCTCAGAATCTACTAGACCGATTAAGTTGAAATTTGGTACACATATGAATTAACGTGACCCAAACACTGGCGTGTAACGTAAATAAATGAATTTATCACTTTTGGAGGCAGATTCGAAAAAAAGAGTTTTGCGAACTGTCCCGTGTGATATATCAAATATAAGGGTTTGGTGTGAAGGTCTCAAATATTTATTTTCTAATTTTAAAATAAACCGTCATTAAATCTCAACAGTCAACATCTTATCTCTTCACCACCCTTGGTTGACTGGTAGAGAATGCCTAAGGCATTAAGTCCGCCTTTGTGCCTCATTGTGTGCGAGAAGTTTAAATAAAAATATAAATAAATAAACAGTTTTAAAGTTATTTAAGATTATACATGAAAAATGACCATTCCTCCTTATCTCCAAAACTACTGAAAAAATACAGAAAATGGTTCTTTACTTATAGATTACAGGAAAACCTATAAGAAGTATATGGTGTTAAAATAACATGGTAAATCGCCCAATATTGTGCGTACAAACTTACATTTGCAGTTGGAATGTATGAAAGCATGTTTTTCAACGAGAATGTTAAGTTTGTTCTTAGGACAATTATCTTGGGATAAAAACATGGTAGATAACTTAATCATTCTACGGAACCGTCACCACGCGAGTTCAACTCGCACTTGACCGGTTTTTGGAAGAAGTACAACTCCAATCAAAAAATTGTATAAAGTCCTAAAACCTGTATACCATGTTTCGTATAGTTCGGTAGTAAAATACGACCTGTAGAGGAGTACCAACAAACTGACAGAGAAAGCAAATTTTGCCAGACTTGAAGCAGAGACGCTTCGCTCACTCAGTCAATTATCCCAGAAAACATCCCCAAATCTCCGAAAATGTCACCCCACTTTATTTCTCCTCACTCCCCCAATTTACCCCGCTTCCCTTTCCCCAATATTCTATAAATTAACCTAATCATCCACCTGTATCGTCGCCGCTCACTTCATTGCCGTAAATTTCTCGCCTCCAGATTTATTAAGGCAATTAAAGTTGGTCCAAGTTGACAGTTTTTTCCTTTGTTTCGGACACTTTAATGAGCGCCGCGAGACGTAGGGAATTAAATTCTTACGGCTTACTGTACCAGAACGTATATTCTAATGTCCCAAATTCTAGGCTCTGAAATTAAAAGGCATTTATGGAATTTAAATTGGCTTTCAAACCATCTTGACACATCGTTTATAAATAAAGCTGTCCGGTGAAAGATCCGGAATTCCATTCTCGGTTTAGTTGGGTTTTGTACAGCATTTTTGTTGAAATCTACCCGGATTTTATCAAAAATTCTGTCAAAAAATTCTGTATATCATTCCTTACCTACCCAGTTATGGAATGATTTCAAGCCTACAATATCAATGTGACGCAATAGTATCCAGACCGAATTTCGACTATGGTCAATCTCAACGGCGGCTAGCCAACACAGGAGATATTATAGTACACAAGTGTGTGCGCAGACACAGGTGCACTCCTCTGCTCAATCTCATAGTTGGATGAGACGGCAATCCGACACGACCGGAGAGAGATCAGGCGCAGGACCAACAGCTTAACGTGGTTTCCGACGCATGGGGTAATGTGACGTACTGTAAGCATGTAGTGTATAGGAGAGTAAGTCCATGTCACATGATATAGGGTGGTGGTGGTCAATTCAAATGTGTACAATTATTTTGGCCGCCATTTTCATTTGGTGCCCACTTTTACGGTTATTTGATTTCCACTATTTAGTTAAAATGTGGCAAATTCGTTATGCAACATTTATAAGAACTGGCCTACTGCATTAATTTTATCGTCAAGTTCCTAAACGGATTGAAAAACAACCCTATTGTTTTCAACAAATCAGTACGAGTACCTAGTTAATCCCATATTGATCACAAAAGATTTGTAAATAAACAATATTTTGTCTGACTGCTTAGGTGGAGTAATTGCACAATTCTTCCTTGGAGAGGCTACAAGACAGGTGCTCCTATCACTACGACTGGCAATAGTTATTATAGAAATAAGTAAAAAAAACAATTACATCCAATTAATCAGTTAGACCTAGAAAACACGTGGTTCCATTAAGATGAAGACACAAACCATACATTACGAAACTCCAAGTTTCGATTATCGGAACTTGAAGTTGGAGAGAAGAGGATGGAGGAATATTTTCGAAACAATCAATTCCAAGGAATGTTGATTAATGATGATCCAAAAATTCACCAAATTTGTCAGGTCCTGACTTTTTACTATAGTGTTATCTGAAGGAACGTGTCATGGTCAATTGTGAACGCTAAAAGCAGAATATTTGTGACTCTGTGTAGTGGAATACCGAAAATTTATTGAAAAGCACGATGAGAGCATAATTTTTATATTTCTTATTTTTTTCTTATTATTATCTGCGCCCCGCGGTTTCACCTGCATAAGTCTCGACCCGTGGAAATATCGGGGTAAAAAGTATCCTATGTCTTAACCCAGGTCATGGTCTACCTATGGCCAAATTTCATCAAAATACGTTCAGCCGTTTTAGCGTGAAAGCGTAACAAACAAACAAACTCACTTTCGCATTTATAATATTAGTTGAGATATTATGCTACACCGGTTGACATCATCACGTCAACACCGGCTATCGCTAAAAACTAGAGCTGGGAACTATGACTCGCATAGGATCGCAACATTATGCTGAGCGATGGCTGTTTTGCCTGGATGTAATGAATATTTTTCCCCAACTTGTTCTTTTCGTGTTTGTGTTCTTTCTTTGCGTCATGTTTAATGTAAACAATCGTATTTTCTTTCTTTTTTTTTAAACCAGCTAGATTTAGCGGATGCTATTCTTCACACAACATAACCAAGCCTGTATTAAGACGCTGACAACACCTAAACCGCTTTCACTGTCAGATTGCATAGAAAAGAAAGAGAAGCGCGATGACAAAACGCTTGTTGTAGATTGTTGCAAATTATGAAGCAATTATCTATTTACTCAAAATTGAGTTGAGTAAACGAAAATAAAAAACAACCAAGTTCTGCATTCAAATAAGACGTTCTTGTTATTAATTAAATACGTAACGTATGTTGATATATAAAGCTGATATTTTGGATTAGAACTCAAAGTAAGAGGTTAGTTTAACGTTAGTTTGTATCGAGATAATTTTTTCAAAACGTTACGCTACCACAAACTAAACAGATTTGGCAATTTTTTTTAAGAGATGCCTATTTTGGTCAATTGGGTCTTGTCAGCGCCTTAAGTATATAATTATGAAAAAATATGTGATAGTTTTCGTTTTTAATAAAAATTAACTTATATTAAAATTGTATACCTTCGAATTGGCCACCCTGTATCAGCTTACTTTTAAGAAAAACATTCCTATATTTACTGTCTTAACAAGTAAAGTAAGATAAAAAAACAATACTTATTACCTACCTACCACGATTTGTTCACTGCATATTGGTGATGGAAAACTATGAAAGTACATAATATACTGAAAGAATTACATAGGTATGAGCTACATCGGTACACATCCCACCTACGACGATGTAAATATTATCTTCTATATAAATATACAAGTTTCCATTACGATATAAACCTACTTTAGACTTACATTACCGATACACGGAACATTAAATAAACCCTTTTTCCTATATAAAAAGGAACTAACGTATTTTGTATAACCCCGGGGACACGCTGCGGTCATTACTTTCCGCTTTGTTAGCGCCGGGCTAACTTGTTTGATAACAGCTAAGTAAAAGCGCGACTTGTTCTGTTGTGTGACGTCATCAGATGGCGTAAGCTGATGTTGCTTCAAGTGTTGTTTATAGATGGTGTTCTAAATGTATTATTACATGCACTTCAAAAGAACGCCATGTTTATTTTCTGTGTTGTGTACAATATTTTACTGTTGTAGGTTGACTAAAATGTATAAAATAAATAATTAAAAAAATTAAAAACACGAGTGCCCCCTGCCAAAAAACGAACTAAAAAGTACGACTGGAATGATAATTTTATTTATCTGTTTGTTCAGTAAATGATAAATGATTTATTTTCTGTAAATACTCGTAGGTTTGTACAAACACTTTTACACGTCAATCATATTTTAAAAATATAGCTAGATGAGGTCGGCGTTTCCTATCTGACTACTCTGAGAAGAAAGGCCGAAACAAACTCAGAGGTCACAGTCTCCTTTAAAGTCTAGACATAATCTTGGTCAGATCATGTGAAGGCCATGTAGATTGGTGTCTGAAATGGTCCTTTTGAGGAAAGAACCACACAGATTGAGTGGACCTGTCCAGTCAGTGCACGCATTCGTCAGTAATCGTGCAGCTCAACTCAGAATTTAAGGAGCTAAACGATTCGACGAACAATACCAAAGAAAGAACATTTGGGTAGGCCGTATAAATTACTCAAACTGCCAGACCATGATTAATACTAAATGTGAAAAAAAAAACAACAATGACCCACATAGTCTTCACATTCACAATAATTGAAAACAATATAATACTTTACAAGTAAATATTAAATTCCACACAATATATTGAATTCCACAAAGTAAATATGTCATTGTGTTTTGAATAATCATTAAAATAATGTCAAAAGTGTATATAAATAAAGAAAAAAGTTTCAGTATGCAATAATTGGAGCAGCTTAATCCCAAGCCTTTTTGTCCTCAATATAATCTTTAACGGTCTATAAGGCTTTCTGGCACAACTTACTTTTAATAAATGATTTGAATTTATTAAGGCTTAGATCTTGAACGTGGCTTGGAAGTTTATTATAAAAATGTATACATTGACATCTGAATGAGCCACCTTTTTTCATGAGCCTTGTTGTAGGTATAACAAATTTGTGTTTGTTCCTAGTATTTATATTATGGATATTATGGATACAGTAAGTAAATGAGTACCCTTTCCCTTTGTATATATTATACAGATTAACTAATACAACTTGTTTTTACCTTTTTAGTTCGTTATTTGGCAGGACACTCGTGTTTTTTTTAATTATTGATTTTAATTTTAGTGACAAGTTTTATTTTGTAATACTTGTGATGTTGTGTTGGTATTTTTATTGTAAGCACCAAAGGTACTCTTATGACGAGGCGGGGCTTAGATGACGTAGGGATGACATTTTTGTTTTGCCTGTACCTACACTACACCCTACCTATGTAAAACTTATGCCAATTAATTTTCTAGTTTTGGCTTGTTTAAGGCTTTCAATTTGATATACATATTGTAATAATTTAAGTGTATTTTTTTTCACATTTGAAAATGGAGCCTTACTGCCGCCATATTGATTTTTTCACAAATATTTATAGTCTATGGCTTAAAGGCTTTCAATTTGATATACATATTGTAATAATTTAAGTGTATTTTTTTTCACATTTGAAAATGGAGCCTTACTGCCGCCATATTGATTTTTTCACAAATATTTATAGTCTATGTTACTCGAGAGATCCGTAACAATACCTACCCCATACATCTAAATCTGTTTAGGCATTTAAAAGTTATGGTGGCACAAATAAACTCACATAGATACATTCATACTACATGAACAATAAACATTACACTCCTTTTTAGGCAGTCGTGTAAAGTACGAGTGTCAAGTTCGATGGAAAACAATACGAGGAACAATGTTTTCCTCTTTTCAAATAGGTAACAATACATGATAAAAGTTTTTAGATGAATAGTGTAAGTAAATATAAAGGAAAAGTTCTAGGTCACACACCCCAAATAAAACAATCGTGACCCTTTAAAATTCTAACAATGATCGATACCGCTCAACTTCCTTCAATAACATTTTATCAAACAAATCGTTCTGAGCGGTTCTTCGTGACTTTTGTAAAATTCCCGAGAGCTGCCTCATTATAAAGTTTTCGATAGTCGACTATGGAAGACGTCTTAATTTTTCTAAAACTTCTCTTTTAAAGGTCGTGTTGACGTGAATTTTTAATGGCACCCCTGCTTCATATCCTGTTTGATGTGCTTTTTTTTCAAAGAGTTTTGTGTATGAGATTATTATTCTTCAAAATGTGACGCTTTTATTTACATAGGTAGGGGGAAGTCCCGTAGCGCCGGACGGCACCTACCGCCGGACACTCGTACTATTCAAGCAAGTATAAACCGGTTCGATTCAAAGTACAAGTGAAAGGGGCGCGGGGGGCACACAGCAACAGGATCACGCGCCGTGGCTCGCGAGTGACGCGCAAGGCCACGGCGGGAGCTGCTTTTGGCGGGAAATCACGGCGTCACGTAAAAATCGATGTAAGTAATTCTGGCACATTTCTGCATTTACATTTTAATGGTATTCAAAAATAAAAGTAGTACTTAATTGTTACCCGTGAACTGATAGAATATTATTAGATTTTTTAACTAATTAAAGTAGGTACCACCTAATGTACGAAATCATCTGTCCGTTAGTACCGGACACTAAGTCATCCCTTAGCACCGGACAGTAAACATATTGATATTTCTCGTGAGAATTAACGTTATTTATTCTAATTGTTGAATTTTGTTTTAGAACATAGAAGAATGAATAGCATTGAAATGGAAGAGAAGAAAAAGAAAGAATCGTGGGCTTACAAACGGTGGAAAGCTTACAAACTGCTATCGATATTTTTTTTCCAAAGAACTGAGTGTAAGACAAGCTGCAATGCGATACAATATTCCTAAAAGCACTGTATATGACAAAATAAAGGCGCTAAATCGAGGAGAAGAAGAAACGCCGTACAAAAAAGTGGCAGAAGAAAAAGAAAATTAAAAGAACATGAGAGACAAAAAGAAGGAATTAGGATCTAAGTTTAAAGCAGCAATTGTAGGCAAAGGAAAGCAAACCAAAGGAATTAAACCCAAAGGAAAAGAAGCGAAAGACGTGGAGCCCAAAGAAAAATATGGAAATAAAGTGGAACCATTAACTGAAACATCTAACACAAACACAACAATTTGCGTGGTTTGCTTAGAAGACACTGAGGAAGACTGGATCCAGAGCTCATCCTGTCTTGGGTGGGCACATGAAGCATGTGCAGACGTCCCAGAGGCTGGAGATGGCTACATATGTGATCGATGCAAGCTATTCTGAGATGTCCAGTGCTTTTGGTATGGCACAAATATCCGTCCGGTACTAGGTGCCACTTTTATAAATTACATTTTTTGTTACCGAAGTCTGATTAATGGTGTTAATTATTTTTAAGCAGAGGTTGTGTTTTTTTTAGTTTAATTTGATTTCTAACTTAGTTATCTATTGTAAGTCATAAATAAATAAACATTCCTTAAAATATTTTTTATTTTATTTCTAAAAAACCTTAACTGTCCGCCACTAGGGACCCCCTATCGATTTTTTCTTTTAAATTAAAAAGTATTTTTTAATCAATCAATCAATCAACTACTTGGCGACGTCACACGTATAATTACTGGGTCGACCGCCCTATAGCTCCGACCTCGCACCTTGCGATTTTTATTTATTTCCGAAAATAAAAGAAAAACGTTTATGGACGCCGAGGAAGCAGTGGCTGCGTTTCAAAATGCCGTCTAAGAGACCCCTAAGAACGACTGGGTAAAGTGCTTTTCTCAATGGTTCCATCGGATACAGCGATGTATTGATGTAAATGGACACTATTTTGAAAACATATAATAAAACTAATAACTTGTTAGTTTGTTCTATTTTTGATTTTCTAAAACTTTCAGTGTCACCCTCGTAATAGTATACGTAGTCAAACTTTTATGAAAAAACAAAGTTTATTTTCATAACCATGGCTCCCCATTATATTTTTCAAAATTTTCAACAGCCAGCATATGTTACCCGAGATAACATAACGCTTCTAACGATACCACATACATTGATATCAGTTAAGCCGTTTAGAAGTTATGGTGGAATAAAGAAACTCACAAACATACATGAACCCTGAAAACATAACACTCCTTTTTTTGGGCAGTCGTGTAAAAACAGCAAACTATTTACAAAATTTCATAACAATAAAAAACCAGAAAAAAGGTTAGAGAATGTTTATTTCCTGTCAACAATTCCCTATTTTCCAATGAAAATCACAATCAATCCTTTGCCGAAATCAACAAAAACCTTTCACCTATAAGTTCTACTACCGGTCGGTCTGCGCTGAATATTTAACACGAAGGCTTCAGCAATGACACCGCTCCACAAACTAACGCATTATTAATGAACCAAAAACGAAAATACATTCTGATACTTCGGAATTAGTTAATTTAGATGGTTTAGTACGTGCTATTTTATCACTTAGAGCAGTGGTGGCCCAGTGGTAATGGCCGCGACTTACGAGTTGTAGATCTTAGGTTCCAACCCAGACAGGCGCTTTACTTTTTGTAAATTATTTCATCACCACTGCTCTCATAACGGTGAAGGAAAACATCGTGAGGAAACCGGCATGTCCTAGAACCAAAAATTGGAAGACATGTGACATCTACCAACCCGCACTGGGCCCGCATGGTCGATTAAGGCCCACTCCCTCTCACAGAGAGGAGGCCTGTGTCCCAGCAGTGGGAACATTATAGGCTGATTATGTATTTATGTATGTTATGTATAGGTGGCGGTGGGGCTTGTAGCTAAGTAATAACAGCCGCACGGGTCGATCGATCAGGTTAAGCTACGCTTGCCGCGGTTGGTCCGTGGATGGGTGACCATCTTTACATACCAAGACCCCTCCGTGCCTCGGAAAGCACGTTAAGCCGTTGGTCCCGGCTGTCATTTGTAGATCTTTGACAGTCGTTACGGGTCGTCAGAAGCTCGAAAGTCTGACAACCAGTCTTACCAAGGGGTATCGTGTTACCCAGTAACTGGGTTGTGGAGGTCAGATAGGCAGTCGCTCCATGTAAAATACTGGTATTCAGCTGTATCCTGTAAGACTGGTAGCCGACCCCAATATAGTTGGGAAAAGGCAGGCAGATGATGATGATATAGGTGGCAGTGACAAGTTGCTACCATCAAGTGGCTGATTATGTATGCATGTGTATTTTAACACTTATGTGAAAGTCACTTTGTGCAGCACAGAGGGGTAACCATCACCTCTTATAGCAATATTATTTCAATATTACTTCAGCGTGAGAAAGAGATGGAGCTATAAGTACTGTATAGCTCCATCACTTTCCCACTGTGAAGTAATATTATAATAATACTGCTATAAGAGGTGATGGTTACCCACCTGGAGGGAGGTACGTTTGAACCTGTGTTGCCATTGGCAAAAACTTACTCGTCATCATCTGCCTAATCCCAACTACATTGTAGTCGGCTTCTAGTCTAACCGGATGCTGTGAAATACCAGTATTTTACATGGAGCGACTGCCTATCTGTCCTCCATAGCACAGTGACTGGGTGGGCACGCCTCACAAATCATTTGTTACGCTGATGCTGCGAGAAAGAAGGACAAACCAACATATACACGGATTTTATAATAACACTAGATTTAGCATAACTCGTGCAGGTGTTCGCGAGACTACTTGAAATGAACATCCCACGTCATATTAGTATATAACTTGTGACCTTAAAGCAATAATATTAAGTTATTATCTAAAAAAATCAAATAATAAATATACTGACATAATCTTGCTTTTCTTGCTTAAGGGAAGTAAATTTGTAATTAAAGAGTGGGCGGTGGCACCCACATGAAGCCTTGCGAGTGTGTTCCGTTGATCTGGAATTATTCAAAAGGATAATAAGATCAGCCTGTAATTCTCCCACTGCGGGATACGGAGGGCCTTTTATTCAGAGATAGAAAGAAATAGATCACGCTTGTTTATTATTATTTGAACTGTGTCTGTCTGTCCGTCTGTCACAGCCGACTTGCTCCCAGTCTACTGGACCGATAAAGTTCAAATTTGGTACACATATGAATTTTTGTGACCCAAACACGGATGCGTATCGCAAATAAACGAATTTTCAATGTGAAAGTCACTTTTGGGGGCAAATTAGAAAATTTGAAATAAGATTTGCAAACCGTACTATATATCAAATGGGTCCTTCCATTTGGTATATCACGCGGTACGCTTATTGAGAGGTTCTCAATTTCTTTTTGTACTTTTAAAATGAATAGTTTTAAAGTTATCAGAAGATAGATGAAAATTGACCATTCCCCTTATTCCAAAACTACTGACCCTAAAATTTTGAAAAAAAAAATACAGAAAGTAGTTCTTTACTTACAAATTACAGAAAAACCTATAAGAAGTCTATGGTGTTAAAATAACTTGCTAAATTTTTCAATATTGTTCGTATGTGCTTGCTTTTTAACTACAACGTAAGTTTGTTCATGGGATAAATATCATCCCATTTACGGAACCCTTCATTGTGCGTGGTCCGACACGCACTTCGCCGGTTTTTTCTGTTACACTGTGCTTAAAATTTTCGTATGCTCTTTGCATTCATAACAGCATTCCTGTTATGCTCTTTATGGCAATGGATCAATTACGATGAGCTGTTTTTGGTGGGACTCGTTTTTGTTGTTTTGGCTACCATACATTGTACTTCTTTCTATACGAGCAGCCTGTGGGTCTCATACACGCGCGAAGAGTGCAACGCCTTACACACGTAATATAATAATGCATTCAGGGTATTGCAGTGTGATTCTGTAAGACCTCGTTCTAAACTTCGAATCTGAATCCGCCGTGAGTTTCTTGATTGGCATTCTAAAAACTCGGTTGATACACTAGCGCTGCCCTTGCGAGCGTGTCAGCGAGTTGAACTAAATTGACCGTGAGCTTTTGACAGATAAAGTATGAGATGACGTAAGAAGTGGCATTCTGTAAGGTAATTACCTCGTCACTTCGACGTTCCCTTCGATCTCGAACCCGATTCAAAGTGTCAAATAATCAGTGTTAAAAATCAGTACAATAACTTTGCGGTTAAATTTGCGGTTAAAAACTACTTTTTGGGTGTTTGTAAAGTGAAGCGATAACGATGGCAAGAATGTTTTTGTGTAAATCTTTATTAGAAGAGGCTCATGCTTTGGATAAACTAGAAAAGCGTCGAGAATCTAACCAAATTCGAAGTGTATCTTTATTAACCCGAGATGACGACTATGTGAGCGTATATAGATTGTCACAAGAACTAATTGACCAACTAGAGTATGAGTTACTGCCTCTGATGAAGCCCACAAAACGTCGAGGCAAAGGACTTTCAACACGTTTAAAAGTAAGTGCTTCATTTTACTTTGTATAAAGTTACTTTTGAAAGTATTTACACAGTTTATAGCTGATAGATTTGTAACAAAGTACACCAAAATAATTTATCGCATAGAACTCATGAAAACACTTCATAATAAGGAGTATTCCCTTTAAGTTGTTCTCCTGCTAGCTACGTTTTGATATTAGTCTAAGGACCCTATACTTATAGTTATAATATAGGTACTCAGTATTATTATTAGGCATGTAAATAGTCGCGGGAAGGTACTTATGGGTCACCGAGGCCCCCGCAACACAGGCAACGGAAGGAATACGGGTGGGTTTTAGTCAGTAAGAGCACACCCTCCCGCTCCGCCCAGAGCGAGAGAAGTTATTTGATGATTTCCGACCCAAAAAATAAAATAAAAAAAGGGCATGTAAATAACAAAATTGGTCCCTGATTTATTGTTTCACAGATATTATGCACCTTGTCATTCTTGGCTAATGGCAGTTATCAAAAAATAATAAAAGAAAATATAAGAATATATATATCGCAACCATCAGCATCTCGTTGCATAAATGAAGTAGTGGAAGCTCTTAATAATCCGGCAATAGTAAAAAAATATATAAGGTTTCCTCAAAATATACAAGAAAGACAAATGTTAAAAGAAAGGTTAGTAGGTATATTATGATTAAAGTGACCCTTTTTTGATTTTTACATTTTTGTGATAATCAATCATGTTAGTTTCACTTTAAATTACAGGTTCTACAAAAAGTTTGGCTTCCCAGCAGCTCTTGGGTGTGTCGATGGCACTCTGGTGGCATTGAGAAAACCAGTAGAGAATCAAGAGCGTTTCTACTGCCGCAAAGGATACCATGCAAGAAATGTGCAATTGGTAAAATGGATTTCAATGTTGTATTCTATTACTATTAGGTATTCAATTAGTCTTCTTAATATTTCTTTTTTTATATTTTTTTTTCAGGTAACAGATGCAGATCTAAATACTTTAAATGTGGATCCAACATATGGTGGAGCTACTCATGAAAGCTTCATTTTTAACTATGGTGTTATAAAAGCCCACTTAGAGGCATTAACAAATGCTGGTGAAGAAGTTGTTTTGTTTAGTTAGTTAATCCCTGAACATGCTTTTCAACTTCAATGTAAAGTTTGGTTTTGGGATAAATTCATGCCAACTTCCCAACTACGGCACCCTTCAATGTGCGTGGTCCGACACGCGCTTGGCCGGTTGTTCTGCTTTGCTCCGTCATTGTTGCGCGGCGGCGTGATAGCGTTCACGAAACTCACGAGCGCGAGTATTTTAAGACGCTGACAACACCTAAACCGCGGTCATTGTCAGATTGCATAGAAAAGAAAGAGAAGCGCGATGACACAACGCTTGTAATTTATTGCAAAATATGAAGCAATTCTCTATTTACTCAAAATTGAGTTGAGTAATCAAAAATAAAAAACAACCAAGTTCTGCAATCAAATAAGACGTTCTTGTTATTAATTAAATATGTTACGTATGTTGATATTTAATGCAGATATTTTGGATTAGAACTCAAGGTAAGAGGTTAGTTTAACGTTAGTTTGTATCGAGATTTTTTTTTCAAAACGTGTTTTGGTAACAACATAGTTCTAGGAAATATGTTCAAAATTAACATATATTTTTTCTGCTACCACAAGCTATACAGATTTGGCAATTTCTTTTTCTTCAGTAAAGCCTATTTTGGTCAATTGGGTCTTGTCAGCGCCTTAAGGCTCGCGCGTATAACAATATTCTTCCTAAATCAGTTATATGTACGAAATACCTTGTACATTTTACATGTACGAAAAAATTACTTTACATTGTATTTTGTTATACATTACATTATACATATTTTTATACACACAATTTATGATTTTTGGTATATGATGCGGTGCAGCACGGCCCGCCATAACGCGCGCGAGCCTTTAGTATATTTAGGTACTTTCGAGGTATTTCTTGTTATCATCAGTGAATTTTTTGTCACGATTGGTAGCCGTAGGCCCGGGCCTACTGTGCCTTAGGGCTGACATGAACTAACATGAACATAATTATGTAGTTGGGTAAGGCCGTAGATTTTGCCACTTTTTGAAGAAAAAAAAATCTTAAATTTTGATTGCTTACAAAACACAAGCTAGTAGGTAAATTATAATGAAGGATTTTAATTAGGTTATTACGTGTCTTAAATTCTTATACCTTATTGTTAAAATGAATGTAAGTTGTAGATTTAAAAAAATACAATAAGTTAAATTCGTAGAGTCCCAAATTTAACGAAAAACATGCTGTCTTTTTGACACTTAGCACTATAAAACTTATATTTTTTCTAATGAACATTTAATTAATTGAGACTATCTGAACTGTGTTAAAGTTAAGCTGCTACATCGTGCTTTTCATATCCTTAAAACGTATTTTTTATAGATTTATTACTATTCAAACCTATACTCAATATTTTTGCTTCTATGTTACTAATTTGTATGTTACCAACATTTTCCCTTAAAAAGCATTGAAAACAGTTTGGTAGTGTTTTGAAATTGTACTGGCAACACCAAGGATTCAGGGAGCGCAATAAAAAAAAAAAAGACGCCATCTTGTCGTCTCTGGAGTCTGTCAAAGGTGCACGCGTGTGTTTCGGCAGCGAATTTTAACTGTGAATTTTGGCGATTTCAAAGGTAAAAAACACTTTTAATTAAACACATATTTTAAAGTATTATGCACGAGTGACTAATAAGTGCGTGGTAATGTGTCTATGTTTAAAATTTACCTCGATGTCGAGATATGCCTATTTATAACCTTGAAAAATTGCGCTTTAACGTTACTTCTATGTAACTTCGATGTTACTGGTAACGTTGATTGTATGTTACGTAACGTTTTACAGTTATAAAGGTTTGTTCATATCGTAATTTATTATAATACTTCTTTGTTGGAACAGCGTCCTTGTAAAAAAATATATGTCTACTTCTTTTATCTAAGTTTTGATCATGTAGAGTACTGTAGAGTAACGAAAAATCCGGTCAGTATTTTTTTTATTTGATGTGCAGAAGGCATTTTTTTTAAATGTTCAGTTTCCAAACAAGTAAAAATTCCATAATGTGACTGTTTTATTTATTATTACTGTTTTATTACAAAGATTTATTTACAAAAAACATATAACAGTAGTTTCGTTGCCTTGACTAACATGTTAGGTTTAGTGTCATTTCAGGTGTTTGGACATTCGTGGAAACTGTATTAAAAATTACTGTATGAATGCTTTAGAGCCCTTAACCCAAACTACACCTATACTTTTCTGATTAACGATAAAACATTGCCACAGATGCCGCCGATGACTGCTGCTGAAAAGCAAAAAAAATATCGCGATAAGTTGAAAAACGAAAACCCGCAAAAGTATGAAGAAATACAAAAGAAGGCCAAAGAAAGATCTGCACTTTACTATGAGAAAAAAAGAGTACCTACACTGAGGAGCACATGCAAGCATTACGGCAAAAATGGAAGGAAGATCGGAAAAAAGCAAAAGATTCAAAAATAGCATCACAAAATGAAGCGGCTACAGCACAAACTTCAAAATCCAAGCTAGATAATAACCAATTAATTTGCCGTAATATGCAACGTCGAATTGAATACAAGCTGAAACAAGAAACTGCACAATTGAGATTACAGTTAAATACATTGACTAAAAGTTTCAAAGGTCTTCAGAAAAAAATGATGAGACAACAAAATAAAATAAACAAGATGCAGGCAGATTATGAAAATTTATTAACTAGATTAGCCGCGGTAGTGGAAACAGAGGACACGTATACACGAGCATTAGAAGAGGAAACACCGAGGAAAAAAGTAACAGAGTTCATAAATAATAACATACCTAACATTGAAACTCCAAAAAAAGAAGAAGTTAGGAAGAAACTACTTGAACACGATGTACTAACGAAGTCATTAAAATTACAATTCCAATCCGCTAACAATACTGAAAAAAATGTTTTGAGAAAAGTTCTGGATAACAATATTGTCAAAAGATATAAACTAAAAACAAGGATAAGAACCTCACTGGGATTCAAAAGTAATTTCAAAAACTACCGCCAGCAGAAGACCAAAACCACTGCATTGCAAAAGAAAATTGAATGTTTTTTTAACCGAGATGATGTTAGCCGCGCCACTGCAGGCAAAAAAGAATATCGCACATTCAAAAAGGTTACACGTCAGAAAAGATATTTGCTAGACAAACTTATCGTACTTCATAGAAAGTTTATCGCAGAAGAGGCCCAAATAAGTTTCAGTACGTTCAAAAAGTACCGCCCCTTTTACGTACTTTCTCCGAAAATCAAAGATTGCGAGAGTTGCGCTTGCAAAAAACATTCTAACATGCAATTCTTGGTTGATGAACTGAAAGCCCATAATATAATTAAAACTGACAATCTTAATGAGGTAACAACATATTTAGTATGTGATTTTCATTCCAAAGATTGCATGTACAACAATTGTAATGCGTGTTCAGATATAAAATTACAAGTTAATAACGAAGAACTGTCGGATAAAGCAAGCTGGTTTAATTGGGTTTTAAAAGATCACGAATATGAAAAGGAAGGGGAAAAGAAGAAAATTAAAAAGATGATTAAAATTAAGAAAGAGGGTACTTTACAAGACTTACTTGAGATATTTAGTGCGGAAATGAAACAATTTAAAATACATGTTTTTAATTTTTATCATCAATATAAAAAATACAAAGATTGCATTAATAATTTAGAAAGAGATGAAGCATGCATCCATATAGATTTCTCTGAGAATTTCACCTGCAAATACCATAAAGAAATACAGGCAATGCATTTCATAAAAGAACAGATTACCCTACATACGGGAGTTATTTACATTAAAGGAGAAAAGAAACCTATTTCTTTCTGTTCTATTTCCGCCGATAACCAACACAATCCAGAGGCAATATGGGCTCACCTTGATCCCGTTTTACAACACATAAAGAGTAATTATTCAAACATCTTTACTATTCACTTTTTCTCTGACGGCCCAACGACCCAGTACAGACAGAAAAAGAATTTTTACTTATTCAGTGAAAAAGTATACAAATATGGGTTTAATTATTGTACTTGGTCCTTTTTTGAGGCCGCTCATGGAAAAGGTGCGGCTGATGGTATCGGAGGGGTCATCAAACGAACTCTAGATGCCAAAATTGCTCAGGGAAAAGACATCCCAAATGCCGAAACAGCATTTGATATTTTGAAATCCGAGGCTACAAATATCAAATTATTTTATATTTCTTCTCTTAACATCAAGCCTTTACACACAAAACTTAGTCCTTTGCCTCGTACAATGAAAATTCATCAGCTGATAACAATGGAAAAGCTAACACTCAAATACAGAGATCTCAGCTGTTTCTGTGGGGATCCTAGAGGCAGCTGTGAATGTTACTCACCTGAATCTCATAGCTTTTTGCCTACTATTAACACAAATGCAAAACAGCTGAATAAACAAAAAAATAGTGGAAATAAAAAGGAAGTTAAAAATTCAAACAAGAAAAATAGGCGAAGGCAGATAAGTTCATCAACCGAAGAAGACGAATATGATGATAACATTGATTATGCCGAAAGCGATGCTTCGGTGTTTATATCTGATGTTTCAATAAGTCCAGATTTTAACGACGATGAAAACAATCCAATCACTGAACTTGACGAAAAAACTGGTGTTCTCAGGGCAAAACTTGATCCAAATAAGAAAGTGACTCTGCTATCCACAATCATTTTAAAGAAACCTAATGCTGAAAATAATACTAAACAAGACAGGAAAAGAAAAATAATTTCCGAAAATGAAGATTTAATGCATAAAAGATTTAACGAAACTACCAAACATGTTACTGGGGAAGATGATGTGACAATTTTGTCACAAATAAGAAATAAACCAGAAAATACAGCAAGTTATGATTTAAGTGAGAGTAATATATTTGGAAAAGTAGTACCGATAAAGGAAATAAGAAGTGATGACAGCAACAAAATTAAGACTGATAATAGGAAAATAGACGAAAACAAGGAAAATACAAACGATACCAAAGAAGAGATCAAAAAGACTTTGAAAGAGAAGTTCGTAAAAGAAGAAAAACTCACAATTGAGATTAAATGTATGAAGAAACATGAAAGCAAGGAAATTCTTGATGTCACCGGAGAAGAAGAGGCTGATGAAAATAAAGACAATGATACAATTGAGACTGAATATAAGAAACAACATGAAAGCATGAGAAGACAAAATAATACTGGTGAAGATCTAGAAGACGCAGTTAAATATAAAGAAATGGATAAAACCAATTTATATGAAATAAACAAATCTGAGAATTTAAAAGTAGAAAGTGACAAGAAATCGAATATAAATGAAGAAGAAGATAAGACAGAAGAAAATATTGAGAGTGAAGAAAATATGCAGAACTTTATTTTAAATGTACATGATAGTGTTATAGTAAGATATTTCCAAAGAAAAACGTGGAAATATTTTATAGGATTTGTTGAGAATATAGAATTTAAGAACGGAGAAAATTATTATAAGGTAATATTTTTGAAAACAGTAAAGGATTTATTTGATTCCGTGAAGTTTGTAGTCCAAAGAAAATTAGATATTGATATAGTGACCAATATTTCTATCGTCAAAAAGGTAAATTTGATTCAACGGGAGGAAACCTCTAAAGAATATTACCTGAGTACCGATTTCGATATGGTTTATTTTAATTGAAAAGGTATTTATATTTGTAGAAGAAGTAAGAAAGGTTTTGTTATTACATTGATCTCTTAAGTAATAAGTCTGTTTTTTTGGGCTGCGAATCATCAAGTTAGTCCTCCTAGGAGCCTTTGGATGTAACTTTTTTACAACAAGATTTATTATTCCTGCAATTTATTAAAATAATTACCTACCTACTCGTGTAACTATGTAAAGTAAGTCCTAATGACTATTTTGTTTATCAACAAGTTTTATGGAACATTTCGTGTTAATTTAATTATTTTAATAGTTTCTAATATTAATGCGTTTCAGAAACATTCCATTTTATTTAAAATTAAGAAGATAACGCATGTGATTTATATATTTTGTGATTCCACGATCTCATTGTGTAGCTTGTTTTTAATGTTTAAAACATTTCAATGAATGTTATTTAGTTTTTTGTATTTGCTAGGAGAGTTTTTGAGAAACTCTATCTATCACATTAAATATTTTTGTTACTTCACTTATTTCGTAGTATTATTTTCCTGATAATGTTCATTTATTTGGTAAACTTGGCCATATTACATGATTGTGTAATAATTTTAAACTTTTGATAGTGTATTTATCTATTTTTTTTCTATCACGGCACTTTACACACTTGGCGAACTGTACAGGTCGTTTTACTTATGCGTCGAAACCTCCTCCTTTTTGAAGTCGGCTAAAAATAGCGCGTTATGCAATTGGCCTTACAAACATTATGTGTTACTTTTGCGTTACTTTTCTTACCGTAACATACAAGTGTCAATGTTGCTCTATGTTACAAAATCTACGGCCTTACCCAGGTGCGATAATAAGTCTGCAGTGTCAAATTAAACGAAATCCAAACAAATCACCAATGGACTTTCAAGAAAACTGCGATAGTATTCGTTACGACGTGCCACGAGTTAAAGCCCCACCCTAAAACACACACTGCAGGATTTAACTCTAATGATAGTTAGTTGTTTTTGTAAATAGATAAATATAAAAGACGGAGGTCAACAACCCTTTCTAAGTTTTCTTTCGCCATTTCTTTCTTGGAGAGGCCTCCCAATTTGTGAAATGGTGGTAAATTCAATAGATTTATATTTTTAGCACATCGGGAAATGTTTAAAATCAAACCAAAACCAAACTAATCACCAATAAAATCAAACCAAATCCAAACTAATCACCAATGGACTTTCAATAAAACATCTCTAGTATCCGTTTAAAGTGTTTTATTTATTATATTAACTATTATTACTACACCCTCACTACTTCATAGCCTCTGCCAATGCTTGCAGCCCTTTCCCCACTGCAGCCACAGCTTCATCCAAGATCCTATCTCTCTCTGCACTCCTTTCATCCATGGCCCTTTCTCTTTCCGCACTCCTCCCCAGAAAGGACTGCAGGATTTGTGCATTTAGTCGCTGTATCTCCAGCTGCTGTTCTTCCACCCTCCTCTCAGTAGTGGTGGAGAATTCCGTTCGCCGTTGAGATGGTGGAGGAGCAGCAACTAAGGACATGTGACGTGATGCTGAAAAAAGAACACCGATTACTATGATGCATAAATAAAAATCTTAAATAGGAGCTTTTCGTTGTCATTCGTTTGAACAATTATGTTTTAATAGTTATTTTTATTTTGTACTTACACACAGAACCAGCACCTCGACTTGCACGAGCCATATTTGACCTGGGGCGGCGAGAAGGGGAAGCAATTGGCGTTGCGTAGCGTGAAGCTAAAAAGATAAATATTTACTTTAGTTTGTGAACAAGGGAATCGACGCCATTGATCGAGTAAAATTATGAACACGCTTTAAACCAAGAAACGTCGCACATTTTAAGTGGTTTGCTTTGAGGTATGTTAAATGGTTTAACGGATTGGATCTAGTATCGTTTGGCAGGAGTTGGGGGGTAAAAGGGGCTAAAGTTAGTAGGGGTTGGGTCCAGGATTATAACGCTACCACTCTTATTAAAAGGTAATGCATATTTTTCGAGAAATTAATTAAAAATGTTTCTAACCTCAAATCCGATAAGAAGCGAAAACGAAACGTTTAAAGTGGGCGATTGACAACCAAATTTGCCCCAGTATCTGTAGTCAGTATCCAGTATCAGTATTTGTAGTCAGTCCGTGGTATAAAATATCGGGCAAAATCGATAACACGGAACGTAAACAATAAAACTGGTACGCCATTTGCGTCATGTGTCACTGTCATTCGTTTTCGATCGTTCCGTTTCTCCTCGAGTTGCGTGATTTTTTTCTCTGTGTTTGTACTTCCACTGATCGTATGTGTGTACAAAAGGCAATATCACTACGGTTACTAGGAGAACTTAGGCTGCAAGAGCGAGCGAAGCGAGCTCGGGACTTGGGGCACCCCGACTCGGACAGGTTAGGTTCGAAGGGGATGGCGGGGTCTAGTGAGCAAACGGACCGAGCGAACTTAGACCCCGCCATCCCCTACGAGGTATTTTTTTTTAAAACCTGGAGGCCCGCGAAGCGGGCCTCATACTACGCCTTTTAAGCGACTTCAAATGTTTTGAGGTTAGGTTACAATAATTGTTTTCTCTCAAGAACGGTGCGTTACCTTTTCATGGGAGTGATGCCAAGGGGCAGGGGGCACCCCCCTAACCTCCTCCTTGAAGCGGGGCTCATACTACTGCTTTTTAAGCGACTAAGTGTTTTGAGGTTAGGTTACAATAATTTGTTTTTCTCAAGAACGGTGTGTTACCTTTTCATGGGAGTGGTGCCAGGGGGCAGGGGGTACCACCCCCCAACCTCCCCCCCACTCCCACCCCCCTCCTCCTGCCAAACGATACTAGATTTTACTGGTTTAACTAACATGTAGTAAGAAAAAGCGATGCTAACCTTGGTCCATTGCTTATAGTTTTTTATTGTGCCACCTAAACTATTTAGGCGCACGGCTAGTTCCTCCCACTGGCGTCGACTTCGCTCTCTGGCATTTTGAGTTCTCAAGAAACCCTTCGCCATGCCAGGGTTTCTTTCCATAAACACTACCAGAGTTTCAACCTGAGCCGACGATGGGTGAGAAGAACGTATCTCATTTGGACTGGAATATTATTGTTGGATTAGAAAACAATATAAATACTATTTAATTAATATAATTTTTAAACTTCACAACCATAAATATAAACTTACTTCATGATTATTATTCACAATTATTTTCGGCACTGAACGATCAAATCAAACACAAACAAAACAACACAACGCACTATCAAAATATTGTCTGTCTGACATTTTTTTCGTAAGGGAAACATAGATTATATATTCCTGACACGAATTTAGAGTTTCTGTTTTTTTACTTACTGGCTGCCTCAAATTCCTTTTCAAATAAGAAATTTTAATATATTAGCTAAAATTCTGTGCCAAAAAACTCAACAATTGTGTCAAAAAACTGGTATCGATAAAACTTCACTTCGCTCGTGACTAGGTGATGACTACAGAATGCAAAACCAAGGTCGTTTTGAACCTTATGCGAAGTGAGAGTGAATAGCGATGTGAGATGCGAGTTGTTGTTCGAATTTTACAGAATCGACGTACTGATGAGGCTGCCCCAATTCTGCAGCGCATCAGGGATGTTCGCCCTGTCGCAAGTAGACTGTTTCTATTCTGTTATGCGGAAACGATGCACATCCCTGGTGGGCAGGATTTGGGCTAGCTTCAGCAGCCTTCTGAATATCATGTTAACCGTTGCTCCATGGTTCAAACTGAGCGAGGTGGTTCAAACTACATAACCATATTACTGAGCAATCGAAGTCACTAATATGGTTATGTAGTTTTTTAATTGTGTTTTATTTATTATTTAATATTGTTTTTTGTGCCTGTGTCCTTTGCTGGTCTAAATAAATGTTTTATTATTATTATTATAAATAATATCTTCACTTCCACATTCTTCATTAGTTTCCTGATCCTCAACTTCAAAAATAACAGAAAACAAAGAAGAAACGAAGAAACACTTTTAATAACTTTCACTTCTCCAAATGTCCTTATCGTTCTCTCACGTCTCCATTTCAATCAGTGCGGTGCGGCATCCATACATAATGAGGAGACATCTACCTCGCACTTTGACATACACATCGCGGTGCGACAAACGCCTCGTACTTTAAACACCTCGTGGTTTATGACCGAGCCCGTCCTTACCGGATTACAGCGCCTCTGTTTTATTGAAGCGGGTGTACCGTCATTGGTTTATTTAAAGTGGTAAAACTCCAATAAATGACAATATTTTATGAAGATTTGTTTTCAAAATATCGACTTTACCATTTTTAGGGTTCTGTAGTAAACAAGGAACCCATATAGTTTCGGCATGTCTTTATGTCCTGACCCCGCTGTAGCTCAGAGACGCTTAGTACTAGAACATTGTAATTTGACATAGGTATACATATTATTCATGCCCATATTATACAAAGAGCTCAAACAAAATCTTGAAAAAAAAACATTTGTTTGGGATAATGGTGTGGGGTATCGTTGGATAGGCCATTCAAAAATATTGCGGGTCTGTGAGTACACTTTTTCGATTCAAGGATCCGTTTGCGTAATATTAAGCTCGTCGTAGTAAGCCCGTGGCGTTGAACGTCAGACTCAGGATACCTAAGTTCTTATGCACCAATGGTGTATCACGCGACATTTAAGAGATTAAAGTGCTCATTTTTCTTAGAGTCAGGTGTCCCCATGCCAGCTTAATGGTTGTTTATGGAGATGTAAAAAAAAACAGGGCAATAGTACATATAATGAATTAAAAGGAAAACTATCACAGATAAGCAGGCTTTACAAGTTAACGAGTAATGGTCGACCAACTTAAATTTGCAATTGGCCAATTGACCGCAACGTAGGTAAATCGATGTATGGGAGAACATGTTTTTCAACTACAGTGTTACGTTTGTTTTTGGGATAAACAAATCCCAAGTAATCCCAACTACAGAACCCTTCATTGTATTTTTTCCGACATGCACTGGGCTGGTTTTTTTTCTAGATTATTGTGACTTATCTACATACACAGTGCACCAAAAACTGACTTGAATTTTCCGGAATAAAAAAAAAACTTGGCGTTCAAATTGGTGACCAAAGAGTTGTAGTGAATGAACGTATTATAATCAAAATTGGTATTGAAGTAAGCATATCAGCTACTGAATTCAGTGCTAGAAGTGTTTAAAGATACAAACATAACATAGTTTTATCGTCTATTAACTATTTTACGAGCTCGCGAGTGCTGCACTGATCCTTATCATGTAAATTGCTTTCTTTTGTCTGGCAACCAAGGGTTTTGTACGTTGACTTCTTATACGTTAGTTGTTGTCTCAAATTATCCAGATAAAAACGACCACAATCGTAAAAGAAAGGTATATAATCAGCTAAGTATAAAAAAAAAAACTATTACGTTTTATCCAAACTTTGAATCAAATTAAAGACCTGACCCGATTTATAAACGAGCCATCAAATTGTTATTGCCTCTAAAACAGCTATATATAAAGTCATTGTCGCCACCCGGTTGATAAATCCACAAACAGTTACTTACAAACGAAACGAAGCGAACAGTTACTAATGCGTTTTATTTCCCTTAATTCCCCGATCATTAGCAACGGACATATATCACGTCCAAACCGCTTACAACGTTTTACGAAAAATGAAAATAACTAAGAATAACCGCTATTTTTCTCTCTCCCCTAACAAATGATTCGGGAAATAAAATTTATGAATCAATAAACACGGAATGCTCTTTGGATTCCGTATTCGTGTGTCGCCCACTATGCGTTATATTTTTACGACGTCTTTTCAGAAACATTTGAACTCCAATATTTGACTAATATATCCATTTTAACCCTTATTAGATAGACATAAGAGCGTTTTTCCCGAACCTAAGCATCGGAAACGGCTTACAGTTAGAGTATCCAAGAATTCAGGGCAGAGCCGAAATGTGCTAAGTTTTCCGTTAAAGCCATGTAAATGTGTAATATTTTGCATATTGATTTTGGTAAAAAGTAGGTAGAACAAAATTGCCTTTCCCGGCGCAAGTCGTACAAGTTAGCGAGCGGAACATTTTCTTGAATGTTTCGTGTGAGGGAGAGCACTGTTGGTTTTTAATGCTAATAAAATTAAATGGGTTCGTGTATCGGTATAATTCTCAACTATATCACTGGGCATGAGCTCCTTTTATAATATTGAGAAAATCTTGTGACCAGATTAGAGAATGAAATAACCATTGTAATACAATAATAGTCCAACAATATGAGCAGGACGTGCAAGCTAATATGTACATAGTTCACTATAACAACGCATAAAGCCCACCACAAATGACCCATTAAAAACATGCATCAAAAATAAACTACTCCGTGCGGTGCACAACTGCCACTTGACACAAGCTTGCTGTTTCCACTCATTTCCCGTTAATCATATAAAAGTTGGCGAGCCTACTAGTAAGGTACAACAGCCAGTTGCCGACCTACTTCCATTCGGTCTTTGTTTTAAAATTCCCTCGCCGCGCCTGCCAAATGTGGCGTAGATTGAAAACGAGGTCGCGAGCCTTGTTATCGTTTTTTTTTTCGACAATTTTATATGGGTTCCTTTGCATTCGGATTTTTGTATATCCGTTGACGTTTTGATACGAGTATTAAGCCAACATTACGTTACGTGGCTCTTTTGCTTCTGTAACTTCTTTTAACTGTTTGTGGGTGATTTTTTTTGAGTCTTATTATAAACTAGCTTCTGCCCGCTACTTCGTTCGTGTGGAAGTCGTAAGACACTACAATATACTTTATTATCCGCCACATTTTCATATAAAAACCCTGTATATTACATTTGTATGTTTGGTCTCAGTAGCCAAAATATACAGACAAAAAAATTAACAATCACATAAAAAGAACCAGATCCGTGGCATACAGTGCGATCGTGGAACCGTTAGGCTGTTCACTTCATTGACAAATTATAGTTAATTTGTCAATGAATATTGCATTGGGTCCGTATTCCTCAACAGTTTACAAAAATTATAAAATATTGTTGATAGATACGGATTTAATCTCTGAAATGTATTTTAGTAAATAGCCGTTCTTATACATGTTAAGATTGACTGCATATCTTCTTGTAGATACAGCGTGATAATATTCACTTCGGAGATTAAATCCGTATTTATCTACAATATTTTAACATTTTTGTAAACTGTTGAGGAATACGGACTTAATACAATATTGTTAATCCCCATAGCAAATAGCGTGCTAATAATTATAAGGCCATTAAAAAAATATATATTATTCCGTGTACAGCTTTTACCCGCGGCTTCGCCCGCGTGGAGGGCCGAAATTATCCCACGAAAACATACTACCGGGAATAATTTAAGATTAATTAATTATATATTGTTTTTTTTTTTAATTTGGCATACAGATTTATCCTGTGTTAATCTAGGTTACATAATCACATACATACATAATCAGCTTATAATGTTCCCACTGCTGGGACACAGGCCTCCTCTCTGTGAGAGGGGAATAGTTATTAACCTAGATTAACACTGTATGCCAAATTTGATCTAAATCTGTTCAGCCGTTTTTCTATCGTAGTAATAGCAGAGGAAAAGATCATCTACCCTCACACCGCGCCGCTGCCGCACCGTCAAATATGATTATTTTGTTACGCGTAATTTTGAATCTGTGAAATTTTTTAAAGTATTCTTTTAAATGATATGTCAAGCCATATTTTAGTCAAAGTTAAATGCCCAACTTAAATAACGTACTGTATTGGATGGAATATACTTAATTAATAGTATACCGGTCAAACTAGTTTCGGGAACACACATACATAAACTCACGCCTTCTTCCCATGGGGGTAGGTAGAAACTATAGAATGCCACCTGCTACGCTCCTTACATACTCCTTTTGCTGCGTTTCCGTTCATACGCCTGGTCATACATACACGCCGGTTGTGAGTACTACGCATCTGACCTTTTTGAAGAAATCTCAGATCACCAATGAGGTCACTACGTATATGTCTTCCTGGGGAAGGTTCGGAAATAACAATGAATATTTTTTTTTAATTCTAAAAGATAAATATGGTTGCTGTGGGTCGTCCTTAGAAGATAGATATATACTATTACGGTTTTTTTGTTAATCTTTTAAAGATGTACAATACTGTACAACATACATTTTATGTACCTCTTACAGTATACGCGGGGTACGCCAGTAAAACTCCCAGTCGACATGATTTTTTCTGACATATTCAACAATAATCGTCATATTTCAGCCATTTTACACAAAACCTTAATAAATTATACATTTAAACCTTTCTCATAAATCACTCCGTCCATTGCTGAAAACCGTTTGAAAATCCGTTTCGTAGTTTATCGCGTTCAGACAGACACATACGCGGCGTTGGACTTTGTTTTGAGAGAAAGATAGATAGTATTAATAAATTGTATTTAATTTACATCCAATCAGACGACAAAGCATTTAACAGGAGTATATTTTGTAAATTCATAAAAAAAAATGTGAAACCTTTTGAAAAGGTACGTGCAGAAAAACTTTATTTATTATTGTATTATCGGCCTACACATCTACTATCGATAGAATTTATGTTCCCATAATCATGTGCACTCCGAATCCCATAACCTCGGCCATTCCCACTAATCTTTTCCCATTCTTTTTCCAAGAAAACTACCGTAAGAGCGGCGCTACAGGCCACGATAGATCCCATAATCATTTGTTCTCTGCATACGTTACCATAAGCTGTAGTTTCTCTCAACGATAAACTTCGGTCGGTATACCGAGATCCTTTTTACTCTGTGACAGTTTGGGAGCTCACATCCCTTTGGAAACATGTTTATTTGATAAATTACTCGTATGCCAGGGGCTGAGCGGACAGTGACATGCGTGAAACTAGGCACCGTTTTTAGAAGGACCACAAATAAATTGGCTTATGAATTTTGTAGCGAAGTGATATTAAATGAGCTCGTACGGTTTAGTTGGGTCTGTTGGGATTCTTATCTTGACGAAGTTTATTTGTGAAAGTTACCTATTCTTTTTTTTGTATATAAATGTCTCTTTGTTATACTTAACTTTGGTTAATACGAATTAAATAAATAAAATAGGTAGATACGTACCCGATGTAAAAGTGCGTTGAATCAACTTTGCTTCTTCAGCAATCAGAGCTGAAATAAACATTTAGGATCGCTTCCCTGAATTCCCGCTCTTTAAATATTCAACGCACCAAAACTTAACTTAATCTTTTCCTCCTAAGAACATTAGCCACGCAAATCTATCTGACAAGGCCTCCAAAAAGTTTCAGAATTTATTCCACGGTGTTGCCAACAAACAAAACCTCCCAAGTTAATTGGTACACGACGGCTGGGGAGGCTCGCCGACCAACTTCGTGGTACCTGCCGCCACAATGTTGCCAGCATTAATTCTAATAACGCACGTGGCGTCATCCACTTCTAAACTTGAGGAATAACTCCTGGGAACTATATATTAATTAAAATCTATCGTCAACTGTGGCCACTAGCGCGCGGGGTTGCGCCACGTTGATGTATTCTATATAATAATTATTTAGTATACATATATTATATATTATTATTCTCCGGCTGATGAGAGAATGCGTTTCAGACGCCAGGGGGGTAACCATCACCTCTTATAGCAGCATTATTATAATATTACTTCACAGTGGGAAAGTGATGGAGCTATACAGGACTTATAGCTCCATCTCTTTCTCACGCTAAAGTAATATTGAAATAATACTGCTATAAGAGGTGATGGTTACCCCCCTGTTAGCTGAGTACAAAAGAAAACGTGTTTATCGAATTTAAACCTAATTGTGTAAACATTCTCTCGGCGGCGAAATATTATCAAATTCATGGTGATCTAGGAACTGTGTTGATTCGTCATCTGCCTAGCCTTTTTCCAATTATGTTGGGGTCTGCTTCCAGTCTTACCGGATACAGCTGAATGCCAGTATTTTATATGGAGCGGCTGCCTATCTGACCTCCCCAACCCAGTTACTGGGTAACACGATACCCCTTGTAAGACTGTTTGTCAGACTTTCGAGCTTCTGACGACCCGTAACGACTGTCAAAGATCTACAAATGACAGCCCGGACCTACGGCTTAACGTGCTTTCCGAGGAACGGAGGGCTTTTTTTTTTGGGTGGGTATTCATCAAATAACTTCTGCCGCTCTGGGCGGAGCGGGAGGGTGTGTCAGACTCTTACTGACTAAAACCCACCCGTATTCCTACCTGTTGCCTGTGTTTCCAGGGGCCTCGGTGACCCTTTAGTAACTTCCCGCGACCCCGGCAGGCTTCGGCCCTAGTGGTGCCCCCACATTTGTGCTGACGACATCTTTTTGAGGCGCGTGTGGAATACGATGCACCGTCGACCCGGGCTTGGTCCTTACCGGACGGTGAGCTACCCATTGCTCACTGACCGCAAGCCCGCGCCTACGGTAGCCGGAAATCCGCCCGGGATTCCCGACGCCCAGGGCGTCTCCTGCGGACGTAGGGGTCTGGCGTTGGTTCTGTGTGTTTTGTTTTTTGTGTTTTATGTCGGTAGTCATTTTAAGGTGTAACCTGCATTAACCTATTGACCGCCACGTCAAAAAAGCAAAGACGTGCCCTCCGCGCCAAGCTACGAATTATTCTTTAAAATTGTCATGTAGACCGTGGTGTACTGGGCACATTTTGGTCAGTCATCCATACATGACGGTGGCGGTCAAAATGTTAAACGTACAACAGCTAAAACTAGCTAGGTAAGCTGTATTAATGGTGTGAATTTTAGGCTGAAAACATGTCTCAGGAAATAGTAGGTATACTCTTCGGTGCTTCAAACATACATTACTACTTTGAAATGTAGGATTTAAAGATAACAATCTTAAGTATCCTCGTTTAAAAATAACGTATTAGAAGATTAATTTTGCAATTAATATAAAATGGAAACCAACGTAATCCATCTAAGCCTTAAAAGCATGTTGTCCATGCCCGTAATCCGGCTTACAATATTATCGATATGATTTAGTAATCTGCATTGCATGTTTACACTATACAGAGTTTACACTGTAAATCCCTCTATAAATCTCCCTATTACGACATAATATGGTTACCCTACACGCGTGGCAGCAGCACCAGTTGTCGGGCATCTCGCTTCACAACATAGCTCACGTGAGGTATTAGACGCAACTTTTATTAATTCTTATTGTCGCCGGCCGTAACGCGTCGCTATTGTGTCCATTGTTCTCTGTAATAACTTCGCGGAGGGTGGGCGGATAAATGGACCCTCCACCCTGCGCTTTACAACTCTGTGATCGTGTTTTTGTCTTTTGTAACGTAAACAATTGAATAAAACTGAAATAAAAGTTTCGTGAATATCGAACTACAGATACGGGCCAATAATTTGATGTTCAACTCTCTTTATATATAAGGGGTTGGTAGAGTTTGCTTATAAAATCTTTTAAGCAACCAATCACATTCTATATTATATTATCTTTTGGGCCTCCTCAGTTATTTTAGTAACTTGATGGATCAACTATCAAAATATTCCCCGTCTAATACAAACTGGCAGACAGACAGGTACGTCTGGAAAGCTATCGAATTATTTGCTAAGTAACTATTAGGACTGGCTACAACTATTGGATTGTTCGTTAGCTTTGCGATGAGTTTCGCTAGCTTTAGCGAGACTATGACGCTCTGTCAACATTTGCCTAGACAGGTTTGAAAGTCACTGTGTCTAGCTTAGAGGTACAGAATAGGTGCAGCAGGTCCATTCACACTTGAGGAATCTTTAATAGAAAACCCTCCTGGGTTTTGCCAGAACATGAATGCTTCCTCATGTTCCAGGCTGGGATTCCAGCTAAGATCCACCGTTCTTAGCAGGAATCCCAGCTACCGTTGACTACGTCATTGGTTTAGTGGTCACAAGTGCCACGTCCTCAGCGCTCATAGAGGCTATTAATAACGATTCACTTACGCAACATTCAAAAGCGATTTTCTCCTAAAGTGTTGAAATATATTTTATTCTGAAATATTTTTCCTCAAGGTTGCAATTTTCCAACGAGTAAAACGTTTTATTTTTTTTTATAACTGTAAGCTATTTTATGCTCGTAACTGCCCTGCTGCCGCTGTTACTGTTTCTTTTTCTAGAGAGCGATTATTGCTACAGTATATTTTTCTTCTCTTAACTCTTGGTTTGTGATATCTCATGATCTCAACAGTGAGCCTTCTGGGCCCATTTTTATACTAAATACGTCTAGAATTCTAAATGCTCAAGCGACAGTCGCTTCTAAGACGCGATAATTTAAAAAGGTAGGTTGAATATACAATCTAATTGTGATAAGCTCATTGTGCCACGGAGATTTAGCTACGGATAGGGTTGAATGAGGGTTAAGATGGTCAAGAATGAACATCGTGGTTTATACCTCAAGATAGCTCTCTCTATCTTCATAGAACAGCTTATTTTTTCCACTTTAAATAAGCAAGCAAGGATCCCATCCTATGACAAATTAAAAAACGTCTATTGAGCTGAAATTTGACAATTTTTTTTATAACAGTGACACAATCGTTCCCAGATAATATAAGATACAGGCAATCTTCTAACAAAAAACACCCATAAAGGCAAAACCAGTCGATCAATAGTAACTGGTGTAGTACCCCACCGATTACGGCGCAATGTAGAACATTCCCATAGGCAGCCATAATGTGAATAAAAACCGCGGGCCAAGTGTTTGCATAATGGAATATTCCGTAGCACTCAACAAATCATTTTCCGTTGTAGTGTTGGGACGTGAGGCTTTATTTTATGTTGCTCTTTTGTTTTTATACGACTAAATTGATCGTTTCTACTGAAACAATGTTGTTATTTGTATACTTGACACAGATAAATGAGGATGGGAAATGTGTCCGAATCTTGTTTAACTATATCCTCGTTGGTCTAAAAGTCGCAAGCGCTACTGCGGGCTGAGCATGAGGTTCTGGTTCTGTGTTGGTTTCCCGGGTTGGGCAAAGTATTAATAAGTTTACCATCCGGAATTTCTCAGTAGTAGCCCGGAGTGTGGATTTGTGCCCGGTTGATGGCAATAGGCTCGCCCGCCGGTAAGGACCAGGCCCGGATTGACGGCGCGTCGTATTCCACGCGCTCCTCAAAGAGATATCGTCAGCCCAAGTGTAGGTGTCCACTAGGACCGATGCCTGCCGGGGTCGCGGGAAGGTCCTAAAAGGTCACCGAGGTCCCTGGCATCACAGGCAACAGGAAGGAATACGGGTGGGTTTTAGTCAGTAAGAGTCTGACACACTCTCCCGCTCCGCCCAGAGTGGGAGAAGTTATTTGATGATTTCCCATCCAAAAAAAAAAACAGGCTCGCCCGCCATCACACGGCACTTAAACATAACGGGCGAAATGTGGGTGTACTATATGATGGTACACTTCTGCTTAACCCTTCCGGGTATACAGGTGTCATGTTTTGTTATGCATAAATAATTAAATTTAAATAATATAACTTAATTAATTAATAAATAAATCAAGTTTATTAATCGCTACTTATTTATTTACACTGGTCCCCTTCAGAAATCGCTACAATTTCGTGATTTAAACCCCTCATCTAATTATTATATCTAATCAATTGTGCCATAATTGTAATTTATAATTTATGCCATGTAAAATTTGTACAATAAAAAAGTTGGTTTATTTAATCAAATTCCCCACAATTATTTTTTAAAATCCCAGCTGTATGCGTCATACGTGCATCGTACATATGAGTGTGGGCCTGTGGCACCGCCCGGCGCGGGCAGTGCTCGAGTTCACACAAATTGTGTTGAGATTTGTCGCAGTGGTTGATTTACTTGTTTATACAATAAACATTCTTTTACGTGCAGTTTTCAGCGGTATTACGAGTTCAGATGGGTTTGGAGATTGCATTGAATAAGTATACTTAGATAGAATGGTTTTACGATTCAGTGTGATGTCAACTCGAGCCATTCAGTATTCTTTGTGTAAAACTCCCTACTGCAACGCACACTAATCGGAATCGTAACGCAATCGCCTGGGGAATTATGGAATCTATACCTGGAATAGGAAACTGGGTGAACTGGGGTATATGGAGTCTATCTATATAAATAAAAAGAAAAGTCCTGACTGACCAAGAAAGCTGAAATTTTGCAAAAAGTTTTCCTTTATAATGTAGACAAGGAATAGGAAGGAAGGATTTTGCGAAATTCAATCCCTAAGGGAGTAAAATAGGGGATGAAAGTTTGTATGGAAAATAGTCATTTTTGTAGTTAAAACTATGAAAATTGGTATTTACCATTCTGGTCAAAAAATAAAAACTACGTGTTTCAGCGTTTTTGAAAAATCATCCCTTAAGGGGGTAAAATAGGGTATGAAAGTTTGTATGGGAAACCTGTTAATTTTGTAGTTCAAACCATGAAAATTGGTATTTAGCCTTTTGGTTGGTAAAGAATAGTTACATAAGAACAAAAACTCAAAACATAATCCAACTAACATTAAGCAAATTATTAGTGGAACTCCAACGGACTGCTGCAACACCAACATGAGTTGCAACTGGGCTAGACACAGAAAATATTCATGAGTGTTTGATCTCTGAAACGCACTTTACTAAACAGTCTTTCGTAAAGTTTAGAGGCTATACGGTTTATCACTCGCTGCACCCTAACAACACGACCCGAGGAGGTAGTGCGGTTATTATTAGAGAAAATATCTATCATTACTAACAGTGTAAATACGAGGAGCCAGACTCGCAAGCTGTGGCGATAGCAGTTAAAACAAATAAATTTAATGTTAGACTAGCGGCCGTATACTTTTCCCCAAGACACACGATAAACAAACAACACTTCAGACTCCTTGGACAGAGATTTATATTAGGCGGTGACTTTAACGATAAGAACACTCATTGGGGATCAAGATTAACTTCAACTAAGGGACGACAGCTTCTAAGTGCAGTGAAAGATATGCACTGTAAGGTCATAGGTTCTAGAAAACCTACATACTGGCCGACTGACCACCAGAAACTACCAGACCCTTATGGACTTTTTCATAGTCAAAATACCTATATCAACGAATTATCTGAGTGTGTAAGAGGGGTACCACATGAACTCCGATCACTCGCCGATATTATTACAATTAAGTCACAAAATATTACTAAGAGCAAAACCACCTCACATTAGTAAACAAGGTTACAGATTGGGAAATTTTTAGCTGAGACCTACAAAATGCCCGGGTGTCACCACTGTGTGGATCGACCGGAGGACACGGTGTAGCATACGGTGGAGGTCTGCCCGGCTTGGGCAGAGCACCGCCGTGTCCTCGTGGAGGCGAACGGCGGCAGAGATCCTTCGCGTCCGGCCCTGGTTCAGGCCATGGTACGGAGCGAGAGGGCCTCCTTCTGCGAAGCAGTAATGCTCGCGAAGGAGGAAGCGAGATGGTTGAGGGAAAGGAAAATTTCGCGCCCTCTCGCCCCTAGCCGCCGCAGGAGACGCCCTGGGCGTCGGGAATCTCGGGCGGATTTCCGGCCACCGTGGGCACGGGCTTGCGGACGGTGAGCAATGGGTAGGTCACCGTCCGGTAAGGACCAGGCCCGTCAAAAGTCTATTGAATAACCTTACAAAAAGACTGAAAGAGAGAAATACAAACTTTTCAAGATGGCGTTTTGAATATTAACCTACGTCAGTTAACCAGCGATTATACAACGCAATACCCTCTTTGGAAAGCGACAAAGTCATTCAAAAGGCCAAGTACACCAATACCCCTTATCAGAGATGTTAACAGGAAGTGGGCCATAAGCAATGATCAAAATGCTTTATGATTTTCACATTACTTAAAAGAAACCTTTCACCCAAATGACGGGTCTGTAGGCAACCTACAGTTTGACAACATTCTGCGAGATCAAAGAAATTATTAAATTTCTTTGATCTCGCAGAATGTATGTGTATTAACACTAGCCTAAAAAACCCCAGGGTTTGACCTTATTACGGGGGAAATCCTAAAACATCTGCTGCATAAAGCCATCGTTAAGCTTACTAGACTCATCAATGCTGCATTCATGCTAAAGCATATTCCAGAGCCATGGAAAGCTGCTAAAGTGATTATGATTGCAAAGCCCGGTAAACCACCTTACGAAGCATCATCATAAAGGCCCATTTGCCTGTTGCCAAAACAATCAAAGCTGTTTGAAAATTTGTTTTTAAAACGCCTAAAACCTATCATAAACGAGAGAAACCCGATCCCTGACCATCAGTTTGGTTTCAGAGAGAAACACTCAACAATAGACCAAGTACATACAATTACCAACATCATTGAAAGAACGCTTGAAGATAAAAGAGTCTACTCCACAGTATTTTTAGATATGGCACAAGCTTTTGATAGAGTTTGGCTTTTGATTGGGTTGTTATTCCAGCAAAGACTTATGCTGCCCAATGATTTAGCCGATATCTTGCAATCATACATTACTGATAGAATGTTTCGACTAAGGCACGAGGATGCCTTCTCCACGTTAAAAATTATTAAAGCTGACGTGCCTCAGGGTAGTGTGCTGGGCCCAGTCCTCTACCTGTTGTACACGTATGATATACCAGAGCTGGAAAATAATACTATTGTAACCTTTGCGGAAGACACTGCCATTATGGCTACAGGGTCATGCCATATGGAAGCAATAAAAAGGTACAAATCACTGTAAATTAATGATGATCTGACTGGGCACAAAAATGGAGAATCAAATTGAATGAATCGAAGTCACTTCACATTGATTTCACCAACAGGAATTGTAATTACCACCCAATCTTCATAAATTGCCAACAAGTACCATACGCAAATACAGCCAAATACCTTGGCATAACGCATGACGACGCTACAACGGCGGCGGTTGGATTTTTTATTTTTTGTAATTATTGCGTTTATCACATAAAAAGATTTGTCTAGTGCAAAAAAAAATACTACGCCTGATGTTTAAATTACTAGAAAAATATCCTTGTCTTATCAGCTATTTATAAGGCTATATAAGCAGTGTGAGAAGATGTGCTAACTCACCAAAATGATGACACCACAACCTTCCTCCAGGAGATTAGTAGGGCCACCAGCACCATTTCCGACGACGCTACAACCTTCCTCCATGAGAGTAGTAGGGCCACCAGCACTATTCCCGACGACGCCACAACCTTCCTACAGGAAAGTAGTAAGGCCACCAGCACCATTACCGACGACGCCACACCTTCCTTTCAGGAGAGTAGCAGGGTCACCAGCACCATTCTCGACGACAACACAAGCTTCCTCCAGGAGAGTAGTAGGGTCACCAGTACCATTCCCGACGACGCCACAACCTTGATCCAGGAGTGTAGTAAGGCCACCAGCACCATTCCCGACGACGCCACACCTTCCTTCAGGAGAGTAGCAGGGTCACCAGCACCATTCCCGACGACGCCACAACCTTGCTCCAGGAGAGTAGTAGGGTGGTGACCCTACTACTCTCCTGGAGGAAGGTTGTGCAGTGCTGGTGAGCACTGTACACAAATACAAAATCCTACCGCCGCCGCCATGCTTCCGTCCTCACCGCTTTAAAGCTTTAAAGCTCCGACCCTTGCTCGAGTCAGCCCGCGCTGTTGAGCCTGTAGCTTTAAATTCATCCCCAAATAATATTAATCCGATCCAGCCTGTCCCTTGCCGTCCTCCCCCAGCGATGCTCTAAGCTGAGGTCAGTACCCCACAGGGGGTGCCCTTAACGTGTAGTCGTTTAGTTTATAAGTTTTTGCCTTGCCTGGAGGCTTTAATTTATTGATGACACACAGGTAATTCCGGTTAAGCAGACGACAACCTCCTAGGTTTACCTGCGAGATGCCAATTTAAAAAAATGGGCCAACTCATTATAATTGCAACGTTTGTTTACGATAACACGTTTAGCGGAAGCACCGTGATCGTCTACGATATAACTGAACTCTACTTTTTAAAGAAAAACTATCTTCTAAAAACTGTATTTTTCAGCGGAATCCTTTGTTTTCCGACTCTCCAAGATTATTGTGTAATATATAAAGTACTTTAAGTATAAACTAACAATAGGTGGGCGTTTAAAAAAAGAGTCAAAATGTAAACGAAATCTATAACTTGGATTAACACATAGGGGTACTTTTAATCCCGGTAGTACGTTCCCTTGGTATATTTTCCGACATTCACGTGGGCGAATCTGCGGCCAAAAGCTAGTCTTGGATGCGCACGATTTAATGGGTTTCCTATTCACTACTTCTCTCTTTATTGTATTGTTCCAAAGATTATATCCATATATTATTAACTAATACAGTACTAGTATTAACCTAACTTCCTAATGATAAGAAACGGGATGAACTTCCAATTTATGTTTTACTAATAAACTCTTCAAACTAGCGACTCGAAATATTGCTGTAACACCCATTTTGGTGATATATCTAGGAAGTCTCGTCAACATCCGTCTCCCATCGGGAGATAAAGCAACGCTATCATACTACTTTGAATCAATTGGAACTCGGCTAAATAGATTTACCTCCGATTCAACTTTTATTCGAGTAATAAATGGAGTGGGCCCACCTCTAGCGCGTGGAAAGGGCGATGCTTATGTATGAAGGGCGCTGGTTATAAATGGCGGGGCTTCGGCTGTTTTAAGCGAAAATCGAGCGAGTTTTTAGCCGACAGAGGAAAAGCGGTCAATGTGATTTATGAAGTGGCATGGAAGGATATCTTGTGAGAATCGACGCGTTGACATCAGCTGTTGATATAAATGACGGTAGGTATAATCGGGCTGTTGGAGAGCAGTGGTGGCCCAGTGGTAACGGCCGCGACTTACGAGTTGTAGGTCGTAGGTTCGAACCCGGACAGGCGGTTTACTTTGTGTAAATTATGTCATCACCACTGCTCTCAAAACGGTGAAGGAAAACATCGTGAGGAAACGCCGATGTCCTAGAACCAAAAATTTGAAGACATGTGACATCTACCAACCCGCACTGGGCCCGCGTGGTGGATTACGGCCCACTCCCTCTCACAGAGAGGAGGCCTGTGTCCCAGCAGTGGGAACATTATAGGCTGATGATATATAATTGGGCTGTTGCACACTTTTACGCATTTTTAGGTGAAATTTTCAGCAGTGTGTGTCGATATCCATGAATTTTATGAACGCAGAATATTGAGAATAATGAAGCGCAGACGGGAGACGTGCTTGGTAATAGAATTCTTAAAGCTTACTCACTCTACGTGTATTGACCCCAGCCAAAGTTAAACGTCGCAGAGTGTAATTATGTTTGTAACTATAAAAACAGGTCGAACCTTCCGTAAACGTATCATTACTATAACTCCGAAAACATTCTTAAGAACAAATTCCAAAAATAAACAACGTCTTGACGAACTTAAAACATTTAAGGGGCTGTGCATGAAATCGAATGATTTTGATCAAGTTTGTTCATTGTTTTTTGAGAAAGTGAAAAATATTTAAACAAAATTATGCGTGATTTGTAAAGTCGAGTTCTTTGTTTTGCACGTGGATTTTTCAAATACATAAGTATTAAAGTTATTAAACTTCTTTTGATTTTGAACATTAAAAAAAATCATCAACATCATTGTATGGTCTACTTGCACGTGATTGGACCTTTTCAACTTCGATATAAAATATAGCAGAAATAGGTTTTTTAAACATTATGAATGTTGAAAAAAAATATTTTTCAAAGAAAACCCAGTCAGAAATGTAGTTTTTCCCATTATTTACCAAACCAAGAAATTAAAAATCACACATTGGTGCTTATCTTTGAAATAAAATCAAAATTGTATTTTATGATAATACAATATCTTCATTATGTAAATCAATGGTGAAAAAAACTTTATTTTCGAGACCGCAAAAGGGACAGATGCTGTGACTGACACGAATGGTTTAGCGCCACAAAAACTGTACTTTTATAGTCACACAGACTTAATTTTTAATTTTTTTCAAGCTTTTTCGCAAATAGATAAGAAATCGACAAAAGAAGGTTTTTTTCGTGCACGGTGCCTTAAATACTTAATGAAACAATTTTGTTGGCTGCACCCGATTGATCCCGAGTCCGACCCAAGTAATCTCAAAGTACGTAGGAACTTTTTAATTTGGCCAACCCAACGCCGCGAACTTACTCGTTATGAAAGGTGAAAGCTTCAGAATTAGTAACGTTACACGATTTCATACAGTTCCGTACAAATTCTTCCGCGTTTTTTTAATTACATTCACGCTGTGCAGTCGGTGGAAGGATTTCATTGTATCAATGTTTGTGGACGGTTAGTAACTTTTGTATTATTTTATTTTAAGTCACAACTTTAGGTTGCAAATGTTTGTGTACATACCTGAATTTATTATTCTCTTGAAATTTAATTTTGTGGTTTAATTAAAAACCGTAACGTTTTGAACTATTATTTTTCTGATTATTTTTTAACTTTTAATTTCAAAATGCATTATTTTTTCTTAAGTGTTCTTATCTCTAAATGCGAAGCATTTATTTTTAATATTATTCAGCACATCGGCATACCTGCATATTTTATTTCTTGTTTGTTCTGCAATAGAATATTATATAATACGGGTTTTTTTACTATTTTCATTTACTTTGCACAGCATTCAGGTACATGTATACATAATTATATTCTAGGAACACAGTAGCTATCGTATTTATTACGGAAAAACTAGTCTCAAGTACTAATAACGCCAACAAACAACAGACGCGGGAACTGAAACCAAGAAGTAACAAAGATTATTCATACTTTTCTCAAAGTTTTCGTTGCGTTCACATCAATACATAGCTATCATCTTGATGTTCATGGGATACTTGTTCTACGCTTGGAGACCTTATGTAGCAGACAGCAAAGGTATTGGAAATAGTTCGCTTTGTACTAGTAAGTAAGTGCGCTGGAAAGCTATTAGAACGTTTAAGCGATTTTTTTGCTGCTAGATTTAATTATTGTTTGAATTAATTTTGTTTTCTTTAGAGCAGAGCTGTGAATGTTTAGGATTTAGTCATAATTCATGAATACTAACAGACTATTAAAATTAAAATATAATATCCTAACCTAACTAAAACTATTAACAAACTAAAATTCACCCGCATCGCTGTCGATGATAATGTATCCAAGAGACTGGCTGCATCGCCACGTTGTATGACAATGCTTAACCTCTGGCCAAGGTAAAAGCCAGCCTTTGGGTATCGGGAACTGTCATCCAGCCATATAGAGATTTCGTTGAACAAACCATGAGTGCTCGGACGCTACGGTTTTCATTTAGTAATTAATATAAAATTGCCTAAAGCTACACTAACACAGGAATCCCTTAATGTTTCTCTTTCTAAACAGTTCAGTTTATGAAGTGCACCGTTTTTCTGTATGCATGTTTACTATGGAAACATGAAACAATCTTCTTCTTAATAAAAATATTAAATTCATACACTAACAGACAACGCACAGACTAAATCACTGTTGTTAGAAGCATGAAATTTTGCACAAGAATGTTCCATTTATAACAAAGGTGAGCTCTGTTTAACCGCCTTAGGGAATGAATTTTCCAAAATTCTTCCTATTTTGGAAAATTCATTCCCTAAGGCGGTTAAATAGGGGTTGAAAGTATGTATGGGAGTTCTTCATTTTCGCCGATGGGTAATCCCAACGGGCACACGTCTTCTTAATTATAAATTCCATGTAGAAAGTGAACAAACTTAGCTTTTAAATATAAAGTTAGCCTTATTTCTCTGTAGTAGATAGGTAACATAAACCAAAGTAGCAACATAGTCAAAAGTGCTAAAAACAAACCACTATGGAACATAACTGAATCACCAAAGCACCGACAAGACGATAACTTTATTGGAACACAAAGGTAAGCCCACATTAACATTGACGGTTGCTATTAATCAAATGCCCCACGGGTGTCGTTACGTTAGGTATCGGTGGAGCATTCAGCTGCGTGACGCTGGTCCCCTGAGAGTGTCAGATCGTAAACTGTTACCAAATATACTTCCAACCATGTAGTAAATCGTTAGAAGCTTGTAGGTATTCATATACATATATTATTACCATGTCAAGAAATAAGCCATAAATGGGACTAACAATTGGTGAAAAACACATTAATTACAGCAATAGGTCATTATATTTTTATATCCGGTAAGACTGGAAGCCGACCCCAACATAGTTGGGAATAGGCTAGGTAGACAATCATGAGGTCATGACATTTGATATTTTTTGATAATTAATTAGAATAGCTGTACCTATAACTGCGTACTTTAGTCTTTACTAAAGTACGCTGTTGGTATGTTATTCTCTAAATAACATTACCAAATAAGTGTTTTTCAGACGTGTTCAATAACATACCAACTACACCTTTGCGTAGTAAAGCCATCCTTTCATCACATTAGTTCTTGTAAAAATAAAGACTTCCAGTTATAAAAATAACGCTCTTCCTTCAACATAGTTCGTGCAACCCGTTTCCCCGAACAACCCCACTTATTAAACATGGTGGCAATTAACAACAAAAACAAAAATAAATTGCTCCCGTCACCAACAAAGATTTTGTTATGGGGAACGGAAGAGGCGGCACGCTGTGCGACACACATTTATTGCGTCGACCTCGGCTCCGGCCGGGGCCACTGTGCACCGCTACGTTACCGGATCTCGCCTTGTTTTAATACATAGTTTCGGACTAAGTAACTTATTTTTTATTTATATTTTGTATTTACTTTACTCAGGTATTAAATAAGGCGTTTTGAAATAAAAAAACTTGTGCGGTTGGGGACCCAGTCAGGAACGAAGTTCTTTACGCGATACTCGCACGCACACACACACACTCGTATGTAATAGAAAGAGACAGAGAGAGAGATAGAAAGTCACATGGAGGGGCAAAACGCTTTTTCCTTACGTGACGAGGTCAACTCCTACCGCAAGTCACGTTAACGAACTTGGTTAAAAAAAAAAAAAGAAAAATGAAAAAGTTTTTTAAACTTCTTTCGGTATTACATAAAAGAATGGTCACAAAATCAGTTAAAATTGATGTGTCAAATGTGCAAAAATACTGCTTTTTTTAACATAGCCACTGAGTTGAGTTCAAAAATAGTCATACTGTACCGAAACGTGAAAAGTAGTGATAAAATCAAAAATTCACTTTCAATACGGTACTTACCTCATTTTACCGTCTGATAACTTCAAGCCTTTTAGTTATCATAAGTCATTGGTTCTCTAAAATTAATCAGTCTGTGAATGCACGTGTCAGTTACAAAGTTATATAATTTGAATACCCAATGAATTCGCAGACATTGTAAAACAAGTATCATGAGAGATAGAACGAAATAATTGAACAGAAGTTTACCTCATTTGATGAATGACTTGTGTTTATTCATAATCATAATCATTTATTTTTGCAAAAGGTATTAGTACAGTGTCAGTGTTAAAGTAAGTAGTTAAGTTCCTGATACATAGTCAGACATTTGACATGCAAAACACTACAATATTTATGTCCAATGAGATGTTTTAAATGTTAATTTATATTATTCATAAATTATACAATATATTCAACATTAATTATCGTCACATTAATTAATTATATATTCATATCACTAACTTGAACTTTTATACGTCTAGGTCAGGGATGAAGAACTCTATAGACTGCGTGACATTAAAAAAAAAATGTAATGTGGTCATGACGTGCCAACAAACAGTCTTAACTTAGTAACTACAAAAAAAATACTTTCACATTGCTAGGTATTCTTTATTTGCAAACAGAAATAGACCTTTACTAATATACAGTTATCAATATCTCACCACATTATTTAAATGAAAGCACAAATTAGTGCAACTTCTGCTGTTACAAATGAGGTGCCAAATAATATTTGTATCAGGTTCATATATTATTACTTTACGTTCATATATTAGCAGACTGCAAGCTAAACTGGAATCATCTAACAAACGGTTACTGAAAATAACGACTCACAGGCATAGGTAGATGAAAATATCGCGCTTAGATTTCTGTTTGTTACTGACTTACGTACCTACCTAACTTAATTCCTCAATTGCTGCCGTGCCCAATTATTTTCTCGCATGCCACCAAAGTTAGGCGTGCCATTGGTTTGCCATTGGTTCACCATCCCTGGCCTGGGTCTTGTCTGTAGACTATCAATACCGAACCCTTTCGTATCTTCGCCAAAAAGTGTAGTCTTCATGACTAAGCACACACGACCCGTTCATTATTAAAAGAACTTTATCTACACGTTATATTATTATCAACAAGTAAAATTGACTATTTTGCAAAGTAACCCTTTATTAACTAGTTGTAACATGAAATCAAAATCAAAAATCAAAATCAAAAGTAATTTATTCAAACTAGGCTGAAAATCAGCACTTTTCGAACGTCAAAGTTACATAAGACAGTCCCCCAAAAATGCCCGCCCTTCACCACTTCCTAGTGCTTTAGCTGGGAAGAAGAAGTGGTGGAACAAACTCCCCAGCAGCACGTCTGTCTGTTTAGTTAAATTACACACTTGCCATACGTTAGCTAGCACGCGCCAGTATACCAACAAAACAATGAACAAACTGTACTCAAGCAGATAAAAATTACAACATAAAAATACGTAAATAGAACTTGATACCTAAATAAAAGCCTCCAGGCATAAAGGGCGTGCCCGCTTACATAAGGCAATTGCTGTAGCTCGAAGTGAGAAATGATAAAGCGCTAAATGCTAGCCCCATCGAAGTAAAATAAGTAAACAATTACTAATAACAATTAAAACCATGATCAGCAAGACGACCAGTCACCACAAGCAGCACCCGTTCACGAGCATAACGCAAAGATCAGCCATCACCCCCCTCGCCATATTGGAGGGAAGGAGTCAACCCGACCCCCGACGCTACCGCAGGCAGTGACATCTAAGGGAGCATGACGAGCTTGCTGCCGGTTGCTCAGGCAAGAATAGTATAATCAATAGTCGAGGACGATAGCTAACCACTTATTGCAATACAACTCATAAAACACACATTTTAATGAGTAGATTATGTCACTAATAAATTAAAATTTAACTAAATTAAATTACATTGACTTATATAGTCAAATAAAAAAATAATCAATTATATGAACTCATATAACCTGTCAGTAGGTAAGCCAAGTCTGGAGAAAGAACATAAACATTGTCTTGAGTTATTCACAGCGACCAACTATTCTTATCGTTTAAGTAGTCATTGATACAATAGTATGCCTTTGAACAAAGGGTGGATTTTACTTTCGTTTTAAACGCATTAAAAGGCAAATCTAGCAAAGAAGAGGGCAGCATGTTATAAAAAGTTACACCAAGCCCAACAAATGAGTTATGTACCTTATGAAGCCGGTGAAATGGAGCTCGTAATTTGTCCTTATTTCTGGTGTTAATATTGTGAATATCACTATTTTTAGTGTATAAGTGTATATTTTGCCTATTATATAACATGTTGGCGAAGATGAATTGTGATGCCACCGTGAGTATACCAACATCTTTAAAAAAAATCTCTCAGAGAAACTCTGGCACCAAGCTGGTAAATAGCTCGAACAGCTCGTTTTTGAAGAACGTAGGACATAACGCTATGAAAATAACTAAAATAAACTAATCGAGCTGTATCAACGTCAGTGTATTGTCTTACTTTTCTGACGGCGTAGGCGGCCGAACTGAGCCTGCCTGCTAGGCTTGATATATGAGGGCCCCACTGAAGTTTGGCATCTACTGTTATACCAAGAAAAACTGCCGAGTCTACAGTTTCAAGCACCCCATTATCTATGACGATGTTGGGACCTAGATTCCTAACATTTGGCAAGGCAAACTTTATACATATCGTTTTCTTGGTATTGAGAAATAGGTTATTCGTCGTAAACCAATCCGTAACCATTGAGAGTGCACTGTTTACGTCATCAAAATTTTGTCTATTCCTGTTTACTTTAAAAAGAAGTGACGTGTCATCTGCAAACAATACAACGTCACAAATACCCTTCAAATAAAATGGTAAGTCATTAATATACACTAAGAATAAGAATGGACCCAGTATTGAGCCTTGAGGTACACCTAACTGAACTGGTAACCCGGAAGATTTTACACCGTTCACATCTACACATTGGAACCTATTATGTAAATAAGAATTTATTACTTTGAGAGCTTCATTTCGGACACCATAATGACACAGTTTACGCAAAAGCGTGTCATGGTCCACGCAATCAAAGGCTTTGGAGAGATCACAGAAAACTCCAATAGCATTTTGCGAGTTTTCCCATGCGTCAAATATGTGTTTCAGCAGTGCAACACCCGCATCTGTAGTCGAACTACCTTTTGTAAAGCCATATTGTTCATTATGAAGGAGGCTGTTTAAATTAAAATGTCTTAGCAATTGCTTGAGTATTAACTTTTCAAATATTTTGATAAATGCAGGTAAGATAGAAATAGGTCTGAAATTGCCAAGGTCATTTATATTACCTGATTTAAATAAAGGAATGACTTTACTACTCTTCATGAGGTCAGGAAAAGAGCCCAAATCAACACATTTATTAAAAGTAACAGCTAAATAGGGGGTTACGATTTCTATTATATTGCTTAATAGTTTAATGGAGATACCCCAGATATCACCAGTGTTTTTAGACTTATGTGTGTTAAAAATATTAACTACATCACGAGGTGTTACATGTTCGAAGCTAAATAAGCGACTACATTTAGGCACACTACTATGCAAAAGGTTTTCAGCTTTAGACGGAGACGAATTCAAGGAGCGAGTCGTAGTTATAGGTATGTTGGCAAAAAACCCATTGAATGCTTCAGCTACGTCAGCTGCTTTATTAACTAATTTGTTGTCGACCATAATCTCAAGTTGTTTTTCTTGTTTAACCGACTTACCCGTTTCATTGTTAATAATTTTGCAAGTGGTTTTTACTTTATTATTGGAATTTTTAATTGTATCGCTTAAAAAATTTGATTTAGCAAAAACACAAATCTTTTTAAATAGTTTTGAATAATTTTTGACATACTCTAAGAAAGGAGTGTTAAACCTGAATTTTTTAAAACCGTATAACTCGTATAGTCGCGCTCTACTTTTATAAATACCTGGAGTAGCCCATTGGTTAAAGCCAGCGGAGGTGCCATTAATGTTAATGGTTTTGATCTTGAAAGTAGATTGGCACTCTTTTTGCACAACATCAAAAAGGGCTCCATAGATATCATTAGGATTCACGTGTTCTACTATAGATGGTGTAATTCTATGCTATATTATTTTTAAACTTGTCGCACCGACTAGCTGTATAAGGCCTGCATTCTATTTTATGCGGCTTTTTATGTAATGGCTTATGGAAGCTAGCTAATAAACCACAGTGGTCAGACGTTAAGTTACTTAACACTAATTTATTTTTGGCATCACAATCACTAAAAATATTATCAATACAAGTCGACGAGGACGCCATGATCCTAGTAGGTTCAAAAAACAAGTTAATTAAATTATAAGACCTAAACAGATTGAGAAGCCTAATACTTAATGAAGTAACATCTAAAATATTAATATTAAAATCTCCACATAAAATTATACTTTTGTTACTACTTTTTAACCTATTGAGTGAATCCTCCATTACCGATTCGAAAAGAATAAAATCTCCAGAGGGGGGTCGATAAACGCAAATTATAACGTATCGCTCGAGTTCAACACAAGACAACTCAATAGTGCGCTCGATAGAAAGATTAACTAAGTCTAAACGTTGTTTACACTTCAACTTGTTTGCAACAAGAACTAAAGATCCACCGCGAATAGCACTTTTTCTTACAAAAGCACTTTGTACAGTAAAATGATCACTATTCATAAACACTACTTCATGTTCTTTCAACCAGTGTTCAGTCACACATAACACCTGAACATCATAGTTCTCCATAAATAAACTTAACTCTAGCTCTTTGCCGGTAATCAGTAATAAATTGATTACAATCAAAATATAAAATAGCGTCACTGTGACGACAGCTCCTATTATAAATTAACATATTTAAGACGCTGACAACACGTAAACCGCGGTCACTGTCAGATTGCATATAAAAGAAAGAGAAGCGCGATGACACAACGCTTGTGATTTGTTGCAAAATATGAAGCAATTATCTATTTACTCAAAACTGAGTTGAGTAATCGAAAATAAAAAACAACCAAGTTCTGCGACGTTTTTGTTATTAATTAAATATGTAACGTAAGTTGATATTTAATACAGATATTTTGGATAAGAACTCAAGGTAAGAGGTTAGTTTAACGTTAGTTAAGTACAAAGCCCAGACTGCGGCCAAGAAACTGGGCATCCTAAATAAGGTGAAGCGATACTTTACGCCTGGACAGCTTTTGACCCTTTATAAAGCGCAGGTCCGATCCTGCATGGAGTATTGTAGCCACCTTTGGGATGGCTCGGCTAAATACCAACTTGCCGCGCTTGACTCGGTGGAACGCAGAGCTAAGAGGCTCATTGGCGACGTAAATCTGGTGGATGCCAAGCTTCACAGTTTGGCCCATCGTCGCAAGGTTGCCTGCTTGTCGGTCTTCTATAGATTGTACTTCGGAGAGTGTGCTCAGGAACTCCACAACCTCATTCCACCGGCCCCCTTCTATTATCGGTCATCTAGGCGCACTTCAGGTTACCATCCCTTCCTGGTGGCTATCCCACCAACTCGCACTAAGCGTTTCCAAACTTCTTTTATAATGCGCACAGCAAAGGAATGGAACTCTCTGCCTGCGTCTGTGTTTCCGAACGCATATAACCCTAATCTCTTCAAAGTGAGAGTGAACAGGCTTCTTCTGGGTAAGCTCGCTCCATCATCGACTTTGTTTCTGTCGCCTCTGGCATAGACTAAAGTCAAGAGCAAACCCATCACAAATAAAAAAAAAAAAAAAAAAAAAAGTTTGTATCGAGATTTTTTTTTAAAACGTGTTTTGGTAACAACCTAGTTCTGGAAAATATCTTCAAAATTAACATATATTTTTTCCGCTACCACAAACTATACAGATTTGGCAATTTTTTTTCTTAAGCGAAGCTAATTTTTGTCAATTGGGTCTTGTCAGCGCCTTAAATTATAAATGTGCCTATTTTGCTCAACAGACAAATATTGAGAATAAGGGAAGGCACAGAAAATAAATTTACAATTATTGGTCTTATTGAGATGTAACATCAAATGGACACATTCAATTATGTCATTTTTTCTTACAGCTAAACTATCCCCATATAATAAAATAACAGTAGAACTGGGGTTTATTTTTGTCAATTTAATTTTACTAATTAATTGGCTAATACTGGCACCGGGTAAACAATTATTAATTACATACTGTTGTGAGCACTGATTAAATATACTACCAATGAAGCCTAGATATCCGTTTTTACAATTAGCAACAATTTGACAGCGCCTTTATTTCGTACCAGCGAAGCGATTTCCGTAGTGCAAGTGTTACCACTGATTTTATTTTTTTGTATGGCATCTCGTTGACCTTGAGAGGTCATGACTACTTAACCGGACTATCCTGTGGGTGCCTTAAGCTAACTTAAAGCCTCAAGCCAGGGGCGAAATTCTTACATTACTAAGCGACTGCACGCTAAGGGCAACCCCTGTGGCGTACGAACCTCGACTTAGGGCGTTGCTGGGGGGAGGACAGCAAGGTGGGACGGGCTGGATCAGAACTGGAGTTACCACTGATGTGAGGTTGACTGCATTTATAGAAACTCAACTTGCGAACTCATTAGAGTTGTCATAGTTAGGTATTATGTTAGACTGACCTGCGTTTATAATTATCCTAGTAAATAAGTTCATTGTATCCACTGGATGCGAGAAGCGCAGGACCGATCGTTGTGGCAACGCTTGGGGGAGGCATACAGCAGTGGACGTCTTTGGGCTGGAACGATGCTTGAAAAACTGTCTGGTAATCTGAGTCAGTGGTTATGTCTTAAAAGACCCTACACCTACCTATACCTACATAATCTACCTTTTAATTACACTAACACAAACTGAGAAGGCGATTTGACTTGTGGCAATAACCTCAAACAATATTCAACCACTAATCTAATTCCCATCTTGTAACCATCTCAAATCAACACTCTCGTCTCACGAATATATCTTATGGAATCGACTATGGCAGTAAGTAGTACTCGTACCTATAGCGCGTGTTTGAAAGGCCTTTGTACCAACGATGGCGACACGCGGCGACGGCGCAGCGCTCACACGTGACCGTTTAGTTGGTTCACGTGACCCGTGTACCAGGCGAGGAATGGGGGCCACAGTGGTGCGGAGATGAGTGAGTTAAGTAGGAACGATGTCGGGAAAGATGTCTGTGATTCAAACTTGTTGGGGACCGAGACATTCTTAAACACTTGAGAATGTCAAGTTATGGATTATGTGGAATCAAAGTATTGGTGGTTCTTTTTCGCCATAAACGTGTGAAAATTTTCAAAAAGATCAAAATCAAAATCAAATGTCATTTATTCAAACTAGGCTGAGAATCAGCACTTTTCGAACGTCAAAATTACATAAGACAGTCCCCAAAAACGCCCACCCTTCACCACTTCCTAGTGCTTTAGCTGGGAAGAAGAAGTGGTCAACAAACTCCCCAGCAGCATAGCTGTCTGTTCAGTTAGAGGGAAAAAAATGGATTCTATACAACAGTATGCAAAACAATTTACATTACGTGCAACATAAAACATTAAATTACTAGCCATATGTCAGCTAGCACACCACTATACCAACAAAAAAAAAAGAAAAGCAAAACACCGAAAACTATTAATTCTCAAGCAGAGATAAAAACGTAAACAGAACTTAATGCCCAAATAAAAGCCTCCAAGCATAAAAGGCGTGCCCGCTTACATATAGCTATAGCTGTAACAGTCACAAATGATGAACTAGGACCATCAAAGTAAAATAAATAAACAATTAATTACTAATAACAAAACAAAATAATGGTCAGCAAGACGACCAGTCACCACAAGCAGCACCCGTTCACGAGCATAACGCAAAAATCAGCCATTACCCCCCTCGCCATATTAGAGGGAAGGAGGTAACCCGACCCGGAAAGGTTTTTTTTATGCAAATGATGTAAGAAAAAGTAATAAAATTAGTTTATTTGCACCCAATATTGACGCACTGAAGTGCCGTTTCATGCCTCGGAAAGCACGTTAAGCCGTTGGTCCCGGCTGTCATTTGTAGATCTTTGACAGTCGTTATGGGTCGTCTGAAGCCCGAAAGTCTGACAACTAGTCTTACCAAGGGGTATCGTGTTGCCCAGTAAGTGGGTTGTGGAGGTCAGATAGGCAGTCGCTCCATGTAAAATACTGGTATTCAGCTGCATCCGGTTAGATTGGAAGCCGACCCCAACACAGTTGGGGAAAGGCTAGGCAGATGACGTGAACATATGCGTCACATCAGCGCAAAGCGTGCTAGTTTTCGAAGTTGACTTAATGACGGCGATCGAATAAAAAAAATCAGAGATCAATGGCATTTGTACATTACATAGTATTTAAAATGGAAACGTTTCCTTACACCGCTATTGACATACGCGTTGAGGAGCAACATAACAACAATTAAAATATGTTATCTGTGCGAACAGACAAAATACAGAGAAAAGACGTAATATTATAAGAAGCTTTATTCTTTGAATAATAACTTGCTTATCTCGTTAGTGTTACGAAAATAACGGATGAACTGTTCAGAGCGTTTTTGTACTCAGTTTGTGAGTTTTCTGGGGTTGGATCTAGTATCGTTTGGCAGGAGTTGGGGGGTAAAAGGGGCTAAAGTTGGTAGGGGTTGGGTCCCGGATTATAACGCAAAATTCAAAATTCTCAACTCTTATTAAAAGGTAATGCATATTTTTCGAGAAATTAATAAAAAATGTTTCTAACCTCACATCCGATAAGAAGCGAAAACGAAACGTTCAAAATGGGCGATTGACCACGAAATCTGCCCCAGTATCTGTCAGTATCCAGTATCAGTATTTGTAGTCAGTCCGTGGTATAAAATGTCGGGCGAAATCGATAACACGGAACGTAAACAATAAAATAGCTATGCCATTTGCGTCATGTGTCACTGTCATTCGTTTTTGATCGTTTCGTTTCTCCTCGAGTTGCGTGAATTTGTTCTCTGTGTTTGTACTTCCACTGATCGTACGAGTATGTGTGTACAAAAGGCAATATTACTAGTTACTAGGAGAACTTAGGATGCAAGAGCGAGCGAAGCGAGCTCGGGACTTGGGGCACCCCGACTCGGACAGGTTAGGTTCGAAGGGGATGGCGGGGTCTAGTGAGCGAGCGGAGCGAGTGAACTTAGACTCTGCCATCCCCTTCGAGGTTATTCTTTTTTAAACCCTGGAAGCCCGCGAAGCAAGCCTCATACTACGTCTTTTAAGCGACTTCAAGTGTTTTGTTACAATAATTTGTTTTTCTCAAGAACGCTGCATTACCTTTTCATGGGAGTGGTGCCAGGAGGCAGGGGCCACCCCCCAACCTCCACCCCCACTCCCACCCCTGTTCTTCTGCCAAACGATACTAGATTTTTACCCCTAAATTAATTAACAAATTAAAAATAAAACATCCTAACGTAACTGACACTTTTAACAAACAAAAAATATGGTCAGTAAATCATTAGTAAGTTAGTAAATATCAATTCAGAGATTCCAACGCAATAATATTCACATAGCTCAATGGACACACTGCAAATTATCAAAATGAACTAAATTATAATAATTAATACAAACATTCCGCCCAATGAATACATACATGGAAATGAAACAGAAATCAACATCTACAATAAATAGATAATAATATACAAATAATAAATGTTAAAAACTTTATTAGCTTTCGAAATTGATTAAACATTTCAGTGTTTGCGATTTCGTTTATTAATTCAGTAAATATAAATCTTAGGTGTTTTCATACTGACAGGAACAAAGGAGTTGCTTCGGAAAGGGTAAAATAAATAAAATGTTAAATGAAGGTATGTGAGCGCGTCAATCAGCGTGCGCGTGATTTCCCTGGAGGAAACACTTTGCTACTTAGAGAGGTTTTGTTTTAAATAGCTCACGTGCAAATTGATTGAGGTAACTGATTCTTGGGCGGTGACAAATATTTTGATATAACCAGGTCCAGGATTAGGTGTAATTTTTTAGTTCATGGATTAACTTAGATTTAGCTCTGGCTGTTGTTTAGGTTTTAATATCAAAGTTCACAACACAGTAAGTACCTATACGTTATTCTATATCAGCACCTACCTAGCTTTTCCCAACTATGTGGGGGTTCCAATATAACTGAATGCAGCTGAACAACAGTACTTTACATTGAGCGACTGCCTTTCTAAACTCCACAAACCAGTTACTGGATAATACGATACATCTTGGTAAGACTTTCGGACTTCTGACTACCGGTAAAGAATGTCAAATATATAAAAATGATAGCCGGGGCCAACGACTTAAAATGCTTTCCGAGACACACATGGTTACACATCCATGGGCCGACCTCGGACGAGTAGCATGCGGACCTTCGATCTACCCGAGCCGTGATTTTTATTTAGCTACATTCCCCCTCTGTGTATTCATGAAAATGCAAAAGGTTAGCAGCAACCGTCTGTTCGTGCGCGCTAAAGATTGTTGCCTCACTGTCTATAGCTGTACTGTGGCGCTCAGGGCGCTCACAAACAGTTTGCATTACTTACTTAGGCTTATTTGCTGATCGTGTTTTGTACATTTATTGCCAAGATGAGGATCCAATTTGAATTATGGTGTACGTGTCTGAAAATGCATAATTATATAGTCGAAAGAACGATTGTGTGCTAAAGATGCCCTACAATTAATTTTCTTTAGAAACATATTAATTCTGCAAGCTATTATCGACAAATGTATATATTGTAAGATATTCGGTAAATGCAAAGCCAGAAGTGCATAGTTTAGTAGGTACTTAACTAAAAATTCTACACAGATGTAGGTACACCCTGAATACTGATGAAACATATTTAGAAAGTTCAAATTATTATTTGTGATAACGGAAGCTACGAAAAATAAACAAAATCGACCAGATTTAATAAAAAAATCGTTATTTGGAACTTGGTACCTCTATTTTTATCACAGGTAATGTAATTTTTAAAATGAAAACTACTGTTTAATAATTTCGCTCTGTATTTGATGCTATTCGATAGTGCGCACAATAGTTTAATGTCTAAACTGCCAAAAAAAAACTTGAATTTAAACTAAGTGTAGCTGTGAAACTACTTCGGCTGGCCGCGGCTGATGCCGACCCTACTCACTTATTCCCTCCTTAGTCTGACGTTATTTATTCGGTTGTAATGTCTTAAAATCATCACTTCGCAGAATTTTGCCCATAGTAGAAAATACTCTGTCAAAGTTACTCATGGTTTCATTGAACCAATAAATAATTTTCCTCTTATATGCGGAACTAAAAACACATCTTAACAAAAAAATACAACCGACTTCGAAAAAAACTCTACAAAGTGAAAAATAACTTTAATTTAGGAAGTCGGTGTCTTTGGATCTGTTTTTTAGTTTTTGCTACCGACTTCCAAAATTGAAGTTAATTTTCACTTTGTAGTGTTTTTTGGAAGTTTTTTTTTTCACTTTTTAGTGGGTTAGTTTGTAATTTATCTAAGTTACAATAGCCTAATAACAACTGCTCATCACCTTTTATAAATATTGCTTTTGCCGATTTATTTTATTTTATTTTTTATTTTTTTTTTAAAAACGTTGCCCCACACTAGGAATTTCTTCCTGTATCGTGGGTGCGTTTACAAACATAGAAACTCACAAACACAAACACCCAGACCCGGAACAATTACTTGCAGATCATACAAATATCTGTTCCGTGCGGGGATCGAACCCGCGACACGCTGCGCAGCAGTCGATCGCTCAGCCATTACGCCAACCGTGTCGTCAAATCAATGCAAATCGATGCAGGGACGTTAATTATTGATGAGCTTCTGGTAAGAACCAGGAGAACTGCCACTTACCGCATGCATTGTGACGAGCACAAATTGCTCAGCAACCATATTAAAGTATCTAATCGAATCGCATCTCATTAAATACTTATTACTTAGTAGTTCCAGCGGCTACCTGTGGTCTTCATCGTCAGTTCCACTTTCCGAGAAAAAATGCACGATTTCCCTCGATTTCCATGGGATTCTGACTTGACTCATCAGATTCTGACTTAGTATCAACGGGACCACCTTGGGAGCATAGCCTTTCACAAAAATATATTTCAAAATCGATCTATAATACTAGGTGTCGTTTTGCATCATCGTCAAATTGAAGGAGGTAACTATGTTAATGATTCTCGACACGAATCAATAATAAAATAAATAGGTTTTTTTATTTTTTTTTATTTTCTAATTTTCGGAAATCGGCATGTGTGGGGCACGCTTGTTAAAACGATGATTCTGTTCTGTGAAAGTGGTGTATTCTAAAATTCTGTCAAATTAAACAAGTATGTACTCGTATTAATTATTAAGCAGGTATCATAATTTTATTTGATTATACTATAAGTCTCTCATAACAGCCTCCTGAAATTTTTCGAGGATGCAAAACGGCACCTTGTACACATTGTGACGGAGAAATCGATGAAATTGGATCACAACAAAAAAAAAACAGACGAACATAAACCTGCTTTTTGGAAGTCAGTTAATTACATTTCCCAAATATGTTTGCATCAAACGCATCTAAATATTTTGCTAAACAAGTCGTTTCGTCCGCAATGAGTCGCACGTGAACTATTAATCCGCTTGTGTCCAATCATGGCGGATATCCGTCCGGCATCGCGCGATACGGGACTATTCGGACGTGATCGCATATCACGAGATCGTGATCCACATACTGCTTCGAAATAGGTGTGTGCAGAAGAACCAGGGATGGAACACGAAGGAAGCAAAACACATGGACTTCGGGCAGACGTAAAACTAACACAAAACTGCAATATGATTAACACTTTCCGGAAAACTAAACGCCCTTAGACGTCATAACAATAAAACATCTATTGTGTCTTGTTCAGTGTCCCGGAAAGCGTTAAATTCATGTAATTAATTATTTTGATTGAACTGATTAAAATCAAAATATCATCGTGTAAACTATCTACTTAATATACCTATCTACATAAATTAACTAACTATTAATGAATACATATTAAAAATAGAACTACATCATTCACTTTCGCGAAGGAAATTCATCCTCAGAACGTTAAACGTTGCAAAATAATAAAACCCCTGGATCTTATTTCCATTACGTTGGTGTTTTCGAAGTCATAATGTTACCTGCCATATCTGATCATATCTTTAGCTTACGTAAAAAAGAGAGCCTCGTCGATTACCATTTTATTGGTGGTGAAATTCTTACCGACCGATTTCAAGAAGGTAGGTAGTAATACAACACCGGCCAAGTGCGTGTTAGACCATAATGAAGGGTTCCATAGTTAGAATTAATTTATCCCAAGAACAAACTTAACATTATAGATGAAATACATGACCGTGACTTACGAGTTGTAGGCCGTAGGTTCGAACCCGGACAGGCGCTTTACTTTGTGTAAATTATTTCATCACCACTGCTCTCAAAACGGTGAAGGAAAACATCGTGAGGAAACCGGCATGTCCTAGAACCAAAAATTCGAAGACATGTGACATCTACCAACCCGCACTGGGCCCGCGTGGTGGATTACGGCCCTCTCCCTCTCACAGAGAGGAGGCCTGTGTCCCAGCAGTGGGAACATTATAGGCTGATTATGTACATGACCATACATTCGAACTGCAAATGTAAGTTTGTACGCACAATATTAAGTTTTACCATGTTATTGTAAGACCATTGATTTCTTATGGGTTTTTTGTAATCTATAATTATAGAAATATCCTCTGTATTTTTTTCAAAATTGTAGGCTCTGCAGTTTCGGAGATAAGGGGGTAAATTTTCATTTATTTTCTTTAATAACATTAAAATGAACAATTTTAAAATTATAAAAGAAAATATATTTTAAATTCTCCTAACAAGTCCTTTCATTTCGTATGTCACACGGTACAGTGTGCAAAACTTTTGTTTTAATTTTCAAATTTTTCCCCAAAAAGTGAACCCTATATTCAAAAGTCAGTCATTTACGAGTACGTTAGACGTTCATGTTTGGGTCACAGAAATTCATATGTGTACCAAATTTCAATTTAATCGATTTAGTAGATCAGGAGCAAATCGTATTTGACAGACGGTTTGACACAGACAGACTCACCAGTGATCTTATAAGGGTTCCGTTTTTTTCATTTTTAGGTACGGAACCCCAAAAATACCTTTAGAGCGAAGGACCTACGCTCCAAGAGTATTTTTATTATGTTCGAAGTTCATGTCATGTGTGAATGCACTTTCTGTGTCATCTATATTGTGACCCGATGCGATACACCGTTGCTGTGTCACCGCTTTATTAGACGGGCGGTTGACACTAACGGGCGACCATTTAATATTTGATAGTATGTTCTCGCCCTTGCAGCCTTGCAGCATTATGAAACTAAAATAGTAAAAATTCCGCTTTGCTGAAACTTTCGATGGAAATTCCGGTCAAGGAAAAGTTTGATGTTATTCGCCTATTCGGCTTAAATTAGAAAGTATTTTGATAAGTGCGTTGATACTTACATCAGGTTATATTCAGCACGAGTTTTAGACGTTCTCAACTCTTTCGTGATAAACCACATCCTTAATTACTATTCGTAAGTACCACCTGAGGATATTGAAAAAATTGATTCAGGGAAAAAAAATACAGCTGCGTCCACTTTTCAATTATTTTTTCAGTCAGAATAGATCAGTTGTTGCGTGGTAGACGTCAAGCTTGATGATTACCAACGTCCCCGTGACTGTTTATTAAACGAAGTCAATATACATACTTTTGAGCTGAGTGCAGCATCAGATCCAAGCTGCATGTAATGTGTTTCTAGACTGTGCATAAATGATGAAACAACCAATACTTTAGTAATAAGTTAATCTAGTCAAACAATGAGCACTAAATGTAATTGTTATCACTATTCAGACGCACTTCACTTGCTAAGATCACTGAGCTTAGTACGCGGGTATGCAAGCCAGGGCTTATTGATTAATTAACGCCCATTAAGTAGTGACTGATTGCTTTACATCATCTGTGGTGCTATTAATGATTTGCTTATATTGATTACTGGACGAATATTAATGGACGAAAAGACTGTAAAATCTAAAGTCTATTAAGTCCTTACAGCGTGTTACGTTAAATAATGCTGAACAATATGAACGTAGTTTGAAGGCGCATTGAAAGGATTTCTCGAGTGACGATTCATAAAAGAAGAATTCTTCCATCTAGAATTCTATATGGACTAGCAATTCAACATTCTTCTTGGATGTGAAAGGGGAGTTATCGAGATATTTGGTGCATTTTCAGAGAGACCAGTGTCGAAAACCGGATTGCGACAGAGGCTGAGTCATTTTTATGATCAATATTTTACCTACACCACACTGAACTCCTGTTGAAGTATATTAAATAACGTCGGACGTGGGAATGCAAGCAACCACCTGCATTAAATGCGATTAAAAATTAGATGTGTTTAGTTAAAGACGCACATCAAATGTATGTGCGTCTTTAACTAAAAATACTTCTTAGATTTTTGTAATAATACGCCTATACCTACTTAGTTATGTAAATAAATAATTATATTGTGGCACCGAGTGGCCGTGTCTAACATAATAACTGTTATTTAACCCGCCATGGTTTGTATTGGTTTGTTTTCGTTACATGTAACCCAAAAGTGCCACTAAGACGAATAATAACCACAATGCAATTGAGGTTTTTAACTAAAAACAATAACATTAAAATGCAACGAATGAAGCAGTCACGATAAGTGTTAATTACATTGAACAACTCATTTTCCTTAAAAAAACTTGGTACTTCGAATATTTTTTTTGTTGGATTGAATTCAGCGAGACTTGTTTAGAAACTGGTCCCGATCGAGGTGGCTTAAAGGAGTTCGGGCATCAAAGCACGGCCGGCGCGATTGGATTACGCGAATATCGCCATCACGGTGTGCAAACAACTTTGTATTTGCTTTTTTCCTTTTTCGGGAAAAATTGCTGTGGAAATTCACAGATTTTTCTGGATTTGCAAAGCCCGTACCATACTTTTCATAACTATTTAATTTTGAAGCAACTGTTATTGGGTTTTTCCATCAGACATTTCTCAGTAGCCACCTGGAGTCTGGGTTTCTTCGGTTGATGGTAAAAGGCACGCCTCCTATTACATGACTACCTTTATACAGTATAGTATATATATAATATTTTTTATATTTTTACCTTGTCAAACTTACTGTACCTAGTTTTAAAGTAAATGATGTGATCTCCTATAATTGCAAGCGCACACTTGTTTATTTTGTCCCTGGACCCAATAATAAATAAGTATGGCAAGCTTTAATTTTTATGTTGAGTTAGTCGTCAAAAATCAATCTTGTTCTAATCAAATTAACATCCACACCGCACTTGTCTATGCAAATCTCACTTTTACAAATGTTTCCCAAATGATTTAGCAGACCTTTTTAAATTCAATCTAACGTGAAATTGAATTAAATGCTTCTGCTATGAAATTCACGTCGAGAGTAATTTTCTTTTAATATAGCAGTATTATTGTATTCATATATTCATGAGAAGTTTCCCTCAGAGAATCAGTTATGAAGCTCTCTTGAAATAGAAAGAAAACTATTAGGTGTCTGCTTGTTATAAGACTAGGTATAGTACCTAAAGTGTTTTGGTAAACCATAGCGCGTCTGCATTTTATGTATTTTTTAAGAACCAGTGAGCTGAGCACGGTCGCGCCGAGTAAACAAAGCGTAAATTTGAACGAATTTAAAGAAAGAACAACTATTTTTTTAAACTTTATTCAAATCTACGGGTGATATTAATCACCTATCATCGCTTGTGCTTGTCGTTGAAGTTTAAACAATATGCTATAGGGATAGGTGTATTCTCGATTTAAAAATCTTTCGAGTTATTGATACGTTTACGTTCTACGTAGGTGCTAAAGCCTCAGGGTCTAAACTACAATAATATAAGCAAAGAAACACCATTCATGACTTTCCGCGGCACGGAGTTTCAAGCTTTCCGCCTGCCAACAATGAAAACAGGTGGAACAAAGACGTATGCCAAGTATTGTAAGCGTTAGGCCCTTTAATAAAAAAAAGAATATTCTCTGTAGGTATCTTGGGGCAGGGTTGTGCCCCCGACAAGACGAGCCAAAAAAAAGCAGGGTGTGCCTATCTTTATTCAAAGTGGTTCCTCGTATTTTAAAACCCTCATAGCTTCTGCCTGGATTATGCTAGAGAGATCAAATTGTCAGATTAATATGTAGTTAGCAGGATTATAAAACACTCACATTTGTCTAGCTTTTATACTTTAGATTTTATAAATACCTAAAGTTCGTCGATTTCACCACTGTATGAATGACTCACTAATTTACTCACTCATCAATACCTCTAGCCTCGGGCACTTCCCGAAAGCTGACATTTAGTATGAAAGGTAGGATTTGCACAAAAACAACAAAAAAAAAATAGATATTGTTTGATAGTTATAAAAATAATCTATTTATTATAGCACCCCACAAAAATAAATGAAATCCTTGTAAAAATTAAGAAATGTATGGCTTGGCCAATCCATTGAACTATTGCATGACTCAACATTAGACCAGTGACTTAATTTCTCACCATAAGGAGTGACGAATAGTTCACACAATTCGTCGGCTGCGACACGGCCAAACCGTATATTTTAAGTTAAGGGCTTGGCTCTACATTCAATCTGATATCTTTTTAAAGCATTATGTGAGTACTGGCAACGTACTTTACAAGAAATGTTTTTTGGTGGGATTTGTTTGTTCGCCTAGCTCGAATAATTTACCAAACGTAGGTATCGTAACTACCTCTGCCTAGTCTTTCGGGGATTACAGGCGTGATGTTATTTATTGTAACTTTAACGTATATGAACGACACGGACGTTCTAGAAACAACGTTTCCCAAAGCTGCAACATTTCCACAATAATCATATCTCTTCAAAACGTACTCGGAAGAACAGCTACAAAACTGTCTCAGTTGTAAAGTCACGGACGCCGATCACATGTTTGCTTTAACTAGCACGTTAGTGGACAAGTTGGCCACGCGCCCATCGCCGACCATCCTCGGCCAGTCACGATTTAATGAGATTTTGTGGACCATTGAGTTACAAAAATAAAAGGATTGTAGCTGAAAGATTGGCTTAGTATTGTTTGGCTAAATTAGTAGTTTAAATAAACATTACCTATGCTTTTCAAAAGATAGTATTGTTATTTTCTTTAGTATATTGTATAAGCTAGATTGTAATGTGAATAAAACACACCAGCTGTGATACTTTTTATAAAGAAATATTAAATTTTATTTAATGTAAGGCTGGGTCTCTGTTTCAATTTGTTTAGTAGTGCAATACAAATACTTAAAATAATATTTACCATTAAGATCAGGAGGCTTGACATTTTTTAATCCATGCAAAGGTTGTCTGTAAAAGATCGCTTTTAGCGGATAAGACCGCCCATTGTGTCACCCCTTGTAAAATTTCAACATTTGCATCTGTAATTTTTATGGTGTACATAATAAAGAGTATTCTATTCTATTCTATTCTACTTTTTCATTGTATTATGTCTTGGTTTATGTACTTTTTTTTATAAAGTTACGCACTAATACAGATACCTACATATTTTTTAGTTATGATAATATTTCTGTGGAAAATTTTCACTTACCCGATTTATTATGTCACACGTCATCACGTCACGACATTACGTTATTCGATAGGTATGACCGAAGTCACAGCATTTCGCTGAGCAATGACCTGTTCTCGCACAGATGCGACGCACTGTTTAGTTGTTTTTACTATTGTTGTTGTTTGTTACAAAAGTAGATAATTGGGTACCTAAATTAACTACTTTCTGCAATCGGCATTCTGTTTTTGTTTTGATTTTTTGTTTGTTGTCATTTGCCAGTATCACAACATGGAGCAATGTAAATTGTCTGTGGTCCCTGGCCCTGACATCAAGCAATGGACAAGATTGTCAAGCTTTAATTGGTCAAGAACAGCTAATGAGGCACAATCAATTTTCTATTGTTTGACTCCGAATCAGTGTCGCGCCCCTTAACAGGCTTAAATACGAGGCTTTTGGCTACTTTTTATGTGTATATTTTATGTAATCTTTTTTGTAATGTGCGTTTTGTTTGTGCAGAATAAACAATTTTTCTTTCTTCCTTCTTTCTTTCTTTCTTTGTGTCACATACACACACTGTGGTGTAGTGCATCTTTAAATTATGTAAAAAAAATACATAAGAATCTTAGACTTTTGAACTGGTCTCAAAGATTGGCATCGCTTCAGGGATCTCCTTGGTAATGCATGTGCCCGTTTAAAGCCAAAAAAATAACAACCAACTCAAATGGTTTAGAAAATTCCTTACGCAAACAGAGAGTTATGATTTCTTAGGCTCTTAGACTTGGTACACACTTTTTTCACACATTCAATTCGGCAGTATATGTTGAACATCAAATCCGACCCGAAGCAATTACTACGTAATAGTTAATAGGTAAAACGGGCTGGTGTCCGCAACTCCACGTCAATGCGCGTATTTTGCGTACGGGTGGGAAATCGATTATTCGATCCACCCCAGCTCCTCCGGGAAGGCCAGCAACGCCTTGGTGTTACTGACAATCTCACGGAGGGTACCTGGGTGATCGAAGTACTTTGCTCTGTATGTGGCAACCACCGGGCAGTTAAGTAGCACATGTGCTGCTGTCTCGTCGTCCTTCATGCACAGCGGACTGTCTGTGACTCCTATCACAAAGAGGTGTTTGTTAAATGACCCGTGGCCTATTATTGGTGCTGTGCGCAAGTGTGGTTTAGTTAGTCGAAGAACCCGGTTCGTGAGGCGGCCATCAATTGTAGGGAGTGCTGCCTTGGCCTGCCTGCACTCACCTTGTTCCGACCATAGTTTGAGATGTTTATCTCTGGTGTGTTTCCTTACCAAAGTGCGTAAATTCCCGAAGGCGAGTGGCACGATGGGTTCAGGTCTCACTGGTCCATTCTCGAGCCCCTTCTGGCAAGTTCATCGGCTGCTTCGTTGCCTAGCGAACCGCTGCGTCCTTTAATCCATTGAATGGTTATATTTTTGAGGCTACCCACCCGGTTGAGACGCTGGTGGCACTCGTATATTAGCCCAGAGTCAACTTTGTAACTGCTTAGTGTTTGCAGGACAGCCATGCTGTCTGAAAGTATGCGGATCGAGTGGTCCTTAACTTCCCTGGCCATGATGGCTGAAGCGGCCAGAGAAATACCTATGCACTCGGCCTGGAACTCTGTGTTATGGACACTCTGCAGGGCGTAACCCCTCGCATCGGCGATCCTCGTGAAGTTGGATTTTGTATTTTTTATCAAAGATAAATTGTTTGGGTACCTGGTCATTTATTGCTTTCGTAATGGGGAACTCTTTATTAAGTCCCTCAAGCAGCGCGGTGTGTAGTGCATCTCTCTTGCCCCAGAGATTCAGGGCATTCAGTTGTACTGCCGCCATCGTCGCTTCCTGCTGTATGAACAGGTGGAGTGGTGGCTGTCCCAGCGTGGCTTCGACTGCTGCAGTCGGAGTTGTCCTCATGCAGCCCGTGGTCGCTATGCAGGCAAGTATTTGCATGCGTTGTAGTTTATTGGAGGCTGTGACTAACTTGGTGCGGGGCCACCAGACCATGGCCCCGTAGGTAATCATGGGGTGGATTACCGCCGTGTACAGCCATAGTATAATTTTGGGGGATAGGCTTCTTACCTATCATTTTCTTGCACTGCGAAAAGTTGATGCAAGCCCTATTTAGTTTGCTGTGTAAGTGACTACTCCAGTTTAACTTATTGTCTAGAATGCCCCCGAGGTACTTGACTTCGTTGGTTAACTAAAGTTCTGTGTCGAACAGTATTGGTAGGCAGAAAGGTCCTAATGCTCGTTTATGGGTAAACATAACTAGTTCAGTTTTGGTGGGGTTTAACGATTGGTCGAATTCCCTGCACCATTTTTCAAAGATACGTAGTGCCCGCTGAGTGAGGTTGCAGATTGTTCCCGTTACTTTTCCCGAAACAAAGATTGCAAGGTCGTCTGCATAATCTATTGTGTAATAGTGGTTCGCGTTGAGTTTGATAAGGTCATTAATCACCAGATTCCATAGAAATCAATTCAATTTCAATTTTCAATTCAATTAATTTATTTAGTAACAATTTACATTGCGTTCGAATATAGAAGGGGAGACAGCACCCCTCCCTGGGGGTAGCCGCTGGCTATCATGGCCAGCTGTCGCTCATCCTCAAGGCGAACCACTTGTTTGCTTAACATGTTTGTAATTCAGTCCGTTAGTACCTGTTCTACTCCATGTGTGGAGAGGGCGCGGCTGATGCTCGAGAAGTTAGTTTTGTCAAAGGTTCCTTCGATGTCTATGAAATGCCCAGACAGGTGCCTTTCTGATAAATCGTTTCCTCTATCGCAATTACTACATATATTGTATTCGATTTTTCCGCCCGGCTGTGCGAAAACCAAACCTTTGATATTCTCTGGTCTAGTAAAGAGCTGCATTATTCAATGATTGTGTAACAAATTCCTGTGGAGTCGCAATCAGACATGCAGATCCTTACAACTGCTCGCCGCGTATATTACGTCACACGAATTTGATGATTTTGGAGCCCCCGTCCTTCTCACATGTGATTATTTGTGTGACCTCTTCTTCCCCGGTGTGACGTCACAATTTTGCATTTTTAAACAAAATCTCATAATAATTTTGATACAGGTTTTTGTTAGAGGTAAAGTTAAAAGTTTGAATTCCTTAGATTATATTATACCTACATGCTATGTCTCGTCCCCGTCCCTCCCCCCTTTTTCACACTTTGCTTATTTATTTATTCAATAAGTACACCAGCAGCACATAAACTAAAAACTCAAACTCAAAGCATTTATTTCAATGAAACCATTTACAGACACTTTTGAATTGTCTTCTTGAACTTGATTTTTTCTTTGATAATACTTACTACTTTTTACACAAGTAACTTCAAGCTATTGCCATTTATTACAAAACTAAACTTTGTGTCCAAACTTTGACCAAGAAAGTGATGTGCTACTGGTTTGGTTTTGTTTTTAGATGGATGCTGTGCCGTGAATCGCAAAGCCACTCTGAGCAATGCCCAATTACGTTTATCCATAGAAAAAATAATGTAATTACTCAAAAATATCTCGAAAAAAGGCATACCCACATGAAATGCGATTCTGTACACAGTGCCATCGTTATTTAGAGTACACATTATTTACCGATTTTTCCAAAGAATTGATTTATAAATCTATACGTCCTGGGAGGAAGGCAGGTGAACCAGTTGTGACAAACTTACGTGTGCTAGAATATAGGACCTCACGGCACAATTTGGTTCAAATTTTATTATGATCACGAACTACAACCTCTGCTGCATCGTCCCACGCCCATTAATTGCATCAAACCAATAAACCAAATACCGAAATTGTATACGGCTAGATTACTTATTACAAAGTGAAAATATTAAGACTAGCAAGACTTAAAATGTGTGTTACCAGCTAGTTGTCACTCTTTTTATGATGAACTACCACATACTTAACTTTAAAATCAAATCAAAAGTCATTTATTCAAACTAGACTGAGAATCAGCACTTTTCGAACGTCAAAGTTACATAATACAGTCCCCCAAAAACGCCCGCCCTTCACCACTTCCTAGTGCTTTAGCTGGGAAGAAGTGGTGCAACAAACTCCCCAGCAGCACACCTGTCTGTTTAGTTATATAAACTTGATTCTATACAAAGACTACCTACATTACTTTTTTTGAAGACTCCCTACATTACTAAAGACTAGACTAACTAGTCCTAAGTTTATATTTATTGGTCAGAACAACCTTTTTGTTAAACACAATTAGTATTTAATTGTTTTAAATGTATTAACTAAAGTTAGTTATAAGAAATTGATATCATTTGATTAATAAAATAAAAGTAGCTGCTTATAAAAAAATGGGTAATTCGAAGATCCTAATGGTTTTTATTAAGTAAATGTATTAGAGGATACATAATAAGTGCTCAATTGCTATGTATCATTAATAAATTTAACACGACACAAAAATTTTAATTCTTTTATTAGTCTCTGTACACATCCTTTCAACTTTCTCAATCAATACAGCCTTGAATATTATCACCTAAACACAGCACAAGTTAAAATAAACTGATATTTCATAATCTTGTAAATACAAGAATATGGGATTCGTTGTAACCTTAATTAAATCATCCATTCCCAAAATCAAAATCAAAAGCAAACTCTATTTTAAAAATTTATAAAATACACGGTTTTTTCGCTTTCCTGTAAAGTTGGTCAAAATGACTTGAACGGTTTTTGTTAGATTAGAGACGCTTAGTGTTTCAACCCCAAACGGCTTGAACATAGAAATCCCAAAGATTGGAATATTTTCGCTGTTTTAGGTTTTTCGCACCTGCAGCAGCCACCCCAGCATAGTCCACCGTACTAGGAAGGTGGGATAGCACAAGGGTGTCGACATAAATGTTGCATCACACACTCTGGTGTGTGATGCAACATTTGAATTTTTGAATTTTGAATTTTTGATGCAACATTTGCCGCGCGAGCCGTGCTAGCCTGCACTCTTACTGCAAGATAGGCTATGATGTCCGAGGCAATCGACGGCTTCAACGCACTGGCAGCGATGCGGAGCCCCGCAAGGAGCACCCAGATGCAGACAAGTAGTGGGCCGGAAGATAGTGTCACCCAGCATAATGCCAATGTTTGATGATGGTAGTGCTTGAAAGCCAGAGTCTGACTCCCACTCACCCACAGCCAGCAGGCGGGCACGCTCAGCAGTATCGATGGACGTATTGATATTATTCCGTACCAATCTGCAAAGCGGCTCATCTCACTGTCTTTGGGAAGATGGGTTTACGGGCCGATCCTTCGTATCCGAAGCGGCTTCCGCAAGCCGCTATCCAGGGGTTCACCGCATCAGTCACGCACGGTACTTCAGAGTCAACCAGGGAGTGAGCTAAAATTTTCCCGGGCAACATTTCAGTGGCAATTTTTGGCCACTTTGTGTATCTAATCAGCGTGATGTAAATTAATTTTGAAGGGTCTGTTCAAAATTTCGTTGAAGTGTTTGATTTTTTCGTGAAAGGAGAAAAGCTGGCTTCTAAAATTGGGGAATTAGGAGGTGCAGTGAACTTTTTACAAACATCTTGATTTGTGGGGCTATTGCATTAAATGTCTCTAGGGTCAAATTGTCTGTCAGTAACAACAGAAAGGTAAATGTGACATTTTGATGGGTTAAGGTCCAGACCAATAGATTCAAATCGCTGTTTGACGAATTGTAAGTCTTTCAAAATGGTGTCTACATCACCTTCTGGCGTTCCATCATATAAATACCACCCGTTCATTTTGAAATTAGTTTCTGAATAACTGAATGAATAGCCAAGCAGAAAATGACTGGCCCGAGAGGGTCACCTTGTTGGTATCCTACTGCAGATTCCAAAACATTGCCCTTGTGTAATCATTTGGAAGGGTACCTGTAACATTGCCACATAAAACCATTTTCGGGTATAAATACATATAAACAAGATATATTCTTGGTAATTGTATATAAGAATAATATACCTAACAAAAATGTATGTAAACTTAATACGAGACACTTTTTTTTTTTTTTTTTTGATTGTGGGAAATCATCAAATAACTTCTCCCGCTCTGGGCGGAGCGGGAGGGTGTGTCAGACTCTTACTGACTAAAACCCACCCGTATTCCTTCCTGTTGCCTGTGTTGCGGGGGCCTCGGTGACCCATAAGTACCTTCCCGCGACCCCGGCAGGCATCGGCCCTAGTGGACCCCTACTTTTGTGCTGACGACATCTCTTTGAGGCGCGCGTGGAAAACGACGCGCCGTCGGGCCTGGTCCTTACCCGACGGTGAGCTACCCATTGCTCACCGTCCGCAAGCCCGCACCTACGGTGGCTGGAAATCCGCCCGAGATTCTCGACGCCCAGGGCGTCTCCTGCGGCGGCTAGGGGCGAGAGGGCGCGAAACGTGCCTTTCCCTCGACCGTCCCGCCTCCTCCTTCGCGAGCATTACTGCTTCGCAGAAGGAGGTGCCGGCTGCCCATGCCCTCTCACTCCGTACCATGGCCTGAACCAGGGCCGGACGCGAGAGGTCTCTGCCGCCGATCGCCTCCACGAGGACACGGCGGTGCTCTGCCCAAGCCAGGCAGACCTCGGCCGTCCTCCGGGCGATCCACACAGTGGTGACACCCGGACGTTTCCTCCCGCCTTATCCGACACAGGAACCTCCCGAAGCTGCCGTGTCCGGTGAGGACCTGCGTCAGGCGGAAGGTGAGGACGCCGTGGCGCTTCTCCAACCACTCCTCAAAGAGGGGACTTATCGCCGCAATCGTGGCGTGCCCAGCACTGGGTTGCGACAACCGTACTTTCCATGACGCCATGAGATCCCGCCGGAGCTCCGTCCGCTGTGCCGCGATTTCTCGCGACAGCGGACTAACGCCCCGGCGTTTTGCCACCTCGCGCCACTCACATACGTGCGCGAGGACTTTTGCCTCCAGATCCCATGGCGGCAATCCGGCAAGGAGGCTCGCTGCCTCACAGGAGACCGTGCGGTATCCCCGGACCATCCGGATGGCCATGACCCTTTGGGCCGCGCTCAACCGGCGGGCTGGCCGCAGCGCCAGAGAGCGCGCCCATACAGGAGCCCCGTAGAGGGCCATGGACCGCACGACCCCCGCGTAGAGCCTCCGGCAGGAGGCGTTTGGACCCCCTAGATTGGGCAGGAGCCGCTTCAATGCAGCGCCCGCCCGCTCCAGTTTGGGAGCCAAACGTCGGAAATGCTCCACGAAGTTCCACCGGCTGTCGAGGACGAGTCCCAGGTACTTCATCGTCGACTCGACGCCGATAGAAACCCCTCCTACCGTTATTTGGGACCCCAACGGTGGCGCGTTCCGAGGACCATGAAAACACATGGCCTCGGACTTGTGCAGGGCCACCTCGAGTCCCAATTGCCGGATCCTTTCGACGATTGTCGCAACCCCGCGTGCCGCTAATTCGGCCGCCGCCTGGTGCGACCTCCCCTGCGCCAGGACCAACGTGTCGTCAGCGTAGCACACTACGCTGACGCCGCTAGGGAGGTCGGCGCGCAGCACCCAGTCGTATCCGATGTCCCACAGATGCGGCCCCAGGATCGATCCCTGTGGGACACCGCACGACATCTCTTGCCGGTTCCACACTCCCTGGTGACCGGGGTAGATGACGGCCCTGTCCGTCAAATAGGCCTCGACCACACGACGGAAGTAGGTCGGCATCCGGTGATACCGGAGTGCCTCCCTGATGCAACTCCAGGGTAGGGTATTGAAGGCATTGGCGATGTCTAGAGACACCGCCAAGACGACCCCACCCTGGGCAACAGCATTCAGGTTATATACCATTACGCTGTTTATTATGGCGGATGAGCAATATTTCATTATGTTTATATTCCTCTATAGTTTACAGCAAATTGTTAAAAGACGAGCCCAACGGTTAGAACATTTCAGATAGTTACAGATTTAACATTTTAAATAATTATTATCACACTATATCTCTATGCAGTCAATCATCTTGAATCAACGTGAATTTTTTAGATGAAGCAGTAAGGGCAGGTACTTTAACCGTTGTAGCTACACGAAATCGGTCTCTGACATAGTTAGTCAATTTATTATTTACTTAAACGCTAATAATTTTGAGGTCTTAAACATGTAGATAATGTCTATATTATATATGGAAAATAATTGATAGCACTTAGTTACACGATTATGATTACGTCTGCAGTATTATTAACTAGGTTGAAACAAATATTGCATAAATCACCTCCAAGGCGAATGTGCTTAGACAGCGACAAATCAATGGTAAGTAGGACATTGCACTGGTCAGGTATATTGTTGAGTCAGCAATCAGCGATACAGAAGTCTGGAATTATGTACGACGCGCAAGATGCCCTCATAATCGATGGAGTTAATGTATCTGTATTCTGCTATTTTCCTAGCAGGGCATTCAGCGTCTCCCGTTTTGTGTTCACTGGGCTTTTTAAAGCGTGAGCAAGTTGCACATTTCAGAATGTTGGCTTTTTTTGCGCATTTGGACATTTATTGGCCTGCGTGAGCACAGTGACTACACTTAGTTTTTGCTGCATGACCATATTTTTGGCATTTATAACACCTTGTTATCAATGTAAAGTCTCTGACAGGACAGGTCGTCCAATTTACAAAAAGCTTTAAGTGAGGTATTAGGGCTTTACGTATATCGGCTGAAACTTCAACAACGTAGTTGCAGGTAGTAGCATCTCTCTTCCCCGATTTGTGGCTTAATTTTATCAAGGTCAAAAAGGATTCCAAGGACATCGCTTGTAACTTGTCGCCTAAGTTTTGTTCGAAAATGCACCTGAAAACCTCATTTTCAGCCAAGGAAGTCGGCACTCCTACAACCACGATCCAAGGTTTGCGCTTGATGGGTTCGTTGGCGGTAACTCCAGATGTAGACAGCTAGACTGCGTGTTTCAGTTTATCAAGGTCACGTTTCTTTCGTTCTTTCGTTTCGTAACTTGATTTAAATTTATCATTGGGATAAATGGCAATAGAGCTTAGGTTATTGGGTCGAGCGAAATCATTTGATCCCATTTTCACCATATTGACAAAAGAAGCATTTTCTGCAGAACCAGAGTCTCTTATCGTCTGCTTGAGCTCCGAAATATGTTCCGTCAGGTCGCGCTTTTCTTGAAGGGCTTCAACTATGTTATACGCGTGAATGGCTTTCTACTTGAGCGACTATTATAGGACTGCCATTTGTGAAGTGCTAGAACCTACTTCACGGCATAGTGTAGCAATTTTAATTTTCTGCTCGGAGTTCAGTTTTCCATCTGCATCAATTAAGACAACTTCATTTAGGTTCTGCTCGATGGCTAACATCCATTTTTGAATCTCGAGCGTCGAAAGCCGTGGCCGACTCGCGGACTGGGTTTTGTGTCATCGTCTTCGACGGTGAGGCGGAGGGTTGCACAGGGCCCCTTGGATTAAAGGGGCTGTTATCTATTTTGTTTTATCACAAGTTCACTATTTTGTAACCATTAATATGTAATAGTAATGCACTGAAGGAGGTCACTATTATATTATTTATTAAATATTAAAAAGAGTACAGGACATAAGTAGGATCCTTACGGGACTCTTGATTGAGCATACTGCGATAGTGACTCGAAACCACCTACTGCTACTAACTAAGATCTTTCAGTTAAATACGATGCAAGCCAGCGTAACAAGATGCCACAGATATCGATAAGTTGTATTTTTTTTAATAGTAATTGATGGTTTACTTTATCAAAAGCGCTAATAAAATCTGTATAAATGGCGTCCTGCCGTCCATTATTTCTTGAACCGCTCTCTCCCGTGAATGTAACTTTATTCATGGATGGCCCATAAGTTCCAAAATTTCAAGCACATTGAGATATTTCAAGCACATTTCTCAACAAGCACTTGTTGAGAAAACAACAGAAAATGTTGTACAATGTTGCTAACACTCCAACTTTATTTTACTGGTGAACAGCTACATCTTGCCTACGTTTATTTTGTAGTGCAACGCTAGTTTCACAGGACACCCATTTTCCTTTTAACATCCTCCGAAATATAACGATCAAGAGAAAACATGTTTTACGAGTAGGAGTCTCATCAATATGGTATCATGACTATTATTTGAATGACACAATGTATTTTGGTTTTCTCTTAATAACTTCTTTTAATAACTCCACAGTGTAGTTAAAAAAAACTGAACAAGTTAGGGAGTAAATAACTATAATATTACTAGACTAAACTGTAGAGAAACATTATTAATATAACGATCCAAAAGTTCGTATTTATTCACTTTGATGCCGAAGTTGGATCCGAAAGGAAATAGTTAATACGCTTTGCTGACATAAACAAAACTGCAGTTTTTCAAGAGTTTGAAATTATATATTGCACTAAAATAATACTTTTTATGTTTGTTTCATGGTAAGAGCATACATAACATAATACCACGCCTGCACTCTTCGTTGGGTTCGGTAGAGGTGTACCTATATAATAGTACACCCACATTTCTCCAGTTATGTTTAAGTCCCATGTAATAGGGGGCGAGCATATTGCCATCAATCTTTCTACCACAAATCCAGACTCCATCCAGCAGCCCGGGCTACTACTGAGAAATTCCTGATCGGAAAACCCAATATCACTTTTCCCAACCAAAATGAAAATCTGATGTATTGTATTTTAAATATGTAGGTACCTACCGAACTTGTAATATGGATTTTGTATGCCTCAATGGCGGTACATAGCAGACTTACCTGCACAATATGAAATTAAATTAAATTGTTTATTCTGTAAATAGGATATCAGAATCACTTTTACACGTCATAAAAGCTAGATGGAGTCAACATTTCCTGTCTGAGTACCCCTGAGAAGAAATGGCGAAACAAACTCAAGGGTCAGTCTCTTTTAAAGTTCAGACATAATCTTGGTCAGATCATGTGAGGACCATGTAGATCCATGTCTGAAATGATCTTTTCAGGAAAGAACCACGAGTGGACCTGTCCAGTCAGTGTAAGCATTTGTCAGTAATCGTGTAGCTCAACTCAGAACTTAAGGAGCTCAACGACTCGACGAACAATACCAAGAAAAGGACATTTGGGTAGGCCGCATAAAGTACTCAAAATGCCAGACTATCATTAAAACTAACTGATAAAAAATAAACAAAGAGAAATAAATAGAAATGACCCACATAGTGAGATAGACCCACTTTCACAATAACTAAAGTAATATAATACTTTTCAAGGTAAGTATTCACGTAATTTTGTTTATAATATTTATCAATGTCAATATGTATATATAATTGTATATAATGATAATTTTGCATAATAATTCAAATGCCAAGTTTTACGGTTTTATCACCAGGTTTGCTAAACCGTGCGAGCGATTTTATGTACCTATAATCCACAATATCCAGTGGGCAGGGCTCGTTGCTCGCAGAACAGATGGCCGATGGGGCCGAAAGGTTCTGGAGTGGGGACCACGTACCGGAAGACGTAGCGTTGGAAGGCCTCCTACAAGGTGGACCGATGACCTTGTGAAGGCTGCAGGAATCCGCTGGATGCGGGTAGCACAAAACTGGTCGAAGTGGTGGTGCTTGGGGAAGGCCTATGTCCAGCAGTGGACGTCTTTCGGCTGAAATTATGATGATGATGATGAATCCACAATCAATTATTTGAATTTGAATATGAACCTGGGAATCGAACCTAGTATAGGCAGTCGAAGTTAGATAGGTAAAATGAAAAATGTGTAAATTGCTATATTTTATAACATTTTCTGATACATTATTATTACATACATTTTTTTATTTTCATACTTTGCTTTTTGACAATATCTAGAGAAAGCATTGACCCTATAGAACATAAGTGAAAGAAAGTCCCTAAGGCTATTTCTAACAAAGACATGTAGGCGCCAATCTTTTAACTTCTGTTACCATAATATCTACCAGGCTTAAATTATCCTCAAGGAAAAAAGAACCTCTTACATTTAAAACGTTAAAATATTTCCCGAAATCACCACAAAATACGGAGCGCATTCATTAATCGTGAGCAAAGAAAAAGCTCACGGAAACGGAGAAAAATATACGAAATGAAATTCATTGCAATAAGTTTTATTGGTTTTGTTTCGTTTTCATAAATAATGCACACCGCGCCAGCTGGGCACGGTGGGCACGGTGGGCACAGTGGGCACGCCACCGGGATATTGCTCATAAACATTTGATAAATTAGACTTGTAATACAAAGCTACGTATTTTATGTTTGCATTATCTGCTTTGCTTTGATTTTCATCTAAATGGATCTTTATAGTACGTACAGTAAGCCTCAACAAGATATACACATCGATAATGATGCATTTAGGTAGCTGTCTTCAATCTTTATTCCATAATATTCTATCATAGTGTAGCCACACAAATTTACAAATTCGATATTTAATTATAGAAGAAGAATTCTTGTCGATATAATATGCGTTTGTAACCCTATATAGCTCAAGAGTCTTCTCATTCGTTTTGAGCCATCAAATCCTAATAAATAGATTGAATAAGTTCTAAGATCAGTAGATTTCTTTTATTTTTGATCTTCATTATGATTTGAAGTTTTGAAATCGTCAAAAATAATAATACCAAAGCAGACAGGCAGACAGTTCAAAAATTTTGTTTGAAATGTATTCGATAGCGAATACATTATATGTGAAAATATTGGGCTGATGATAAACTAATAAATAATTAACAATAGTCCTCGCGACCGATGTCTGGTGAGGTGGCCAATCTCAACGCAGATTAGCCAGGCACGTAGGAGAAGTTATAGTGTATAGTGTATGCGCATACACACGTGCTCTCTCTGTTCCTTTACCCTTAAAGTCCGACAGGACGGCAATTCGACGCAACTGGGCAGAGATCAGGCGCAGGACCAACGGCTTCACGTTCATTCCGAGGCACACCACCAATTACTAAATTTCGGCCTGCTACTGAGAAATTCTTAATGGAAAAATCGAATAACTTTTTACCCGACCTGGGACTCGAACCCTGGACACCACGCTTAGCAGTCACGCTTGTGGCCACGAGACCAACGAAGCAGTATTTTTTTTTTATGAATAAGAAACTGTCCAACGCTCATAAATTAAAATATCTATTTACATACGTACTTTATGAATTAATTAAGGTGCACTGAGAACTGAAAGAATTTTACTAGGAAATAAAAAGTTTTATACGAGTATCTGGTCAAATATATTATGATAGCTTTCCAAGACATTTAGAAAGAAAGAAAAATAGATTTATTTGCCACAGAAACACGTGCACATAAAAGGGTAATTCTTATAAATAATAAAACTAAACAGACTTCACAGAGAGACAGAACATTATACATATAGTCGGCAACTGCACGCCGTGACTGTGACAAGTAGGCTTCCACTCAGCATGATGCTGTGCTATGGGGGGCCCACAGCAAAGCGCTGATTTTCAGTGGTCACCCGAAAACGACGTACGGAAACCAAGTCAGGTTATGAGATTTTTACATACATATTAGAAAAAACAGGTAATAAAGTATAACAAAATAAACAGTACTTAGAAAATAATATAACCATTATGATCGATAAATACTATACAATAACAACACAAACAATAAAATAACATAAAAAAGTATTTAAGTAGGCATCATCACCATGCATAAACAATTCCTACCCATAGTACCTACACAATAATTTACAGTGACTTGTCTCGCTCCCACTCTCACCTTCTCGTCATATTATCTATGTTCGCGTCGCCTGCGCGCGCGCTCACAATATAGTAACTTACTTTATTAATTTTCGAGCCATCTAGCGCACGAGACCTGTGTGTTACTACAAAGACTACAGGTGACAGAGGGCAACTGACTGGCTTATACTTGTGTTTTAGTCGACCCTTCATCAAAAGTGAGGTGTTCAGTGGTGTACTACTTAGATATAAGTGTCTATCGCCGCGATGAAAGACGACGGGACGCATTCGACGCATAGTCTATTAGCTATCGAGCATTTATTTTCACTATGCCGCCTTGAGCCGCTTGGATATTGATGTACCTGGACCATAGATGATAAATAAACCTTAGGTGAGTAGTTATTTATATAATATTTGCTGCTCATACTTTTGTTGTACCAAAAGATTATTTTTCAGATGTAATTTAAAATTTTGTTTTGTTTTCAGGGATCTTATAGGGGGTGGTAAATAATTCCAGCAGCGAGAAGCGGCATACTTGAAGCATCCTCTAAAGGCAACGGTCTTATGCCGAGGCATCGAGATCGGGTTGGACGTCGAACGAGCAGAGTAGCTGTAGTGCTCGTGCCTCCAGCTAATTTTTGTCCAGCAGTACCAGAATAGATCCCTCCCCGCGGTCCCGTGCTTCAAGGATATTACCCAAGACGTCAGCCAAAGCAGTTATGGTGCCGCGTCCCTTTCTGAAACCTGACTGCAGTTCGGGCAACATACCATGCGCTTCGAGAAAATCGGAAACCTGTAGACACACCACTCTTTCCAAAACCTTAGACAAGCATGGCAATATGCTTATGGGGCGAAGATCTTTGTAGCTTTGTGGGTTATTACTTTTTGGAATTGGCCGCACAACTGCATTACGCCACAGATCAGGAAATACACTCGAGGTAATGGATCTATTTACTATCTCCGTTATTGCAGTTAATGATTGCGGCAGTGTAAGATTTAACATTTGTATCGATATAAGTACCGTCAATTCCTTGCGCATTAGTTGTTATGGTTTTTAAAATATTTAAAACTGTTTTCGAATCCGTTGGCGTCATTGTGAAATTTGCGGTCCCGCACCGGTTTGATTCAAAGTAATTTTGTTGGCAAGTGTTCACATTAGGGTCACCCGGGACATCTAGGAACGCTGAATTTATCCCGTCTGGGTCGTTAAATTGATCTAAAAGCACGTCGTCACCTTTACCCACTGGAAGCACATGCTTTTTTATATTGTGCCCTAAGGACTTTGAATCGCAAATGTTGTCATTTATATACTTAGTAAAGAACGCTTTTTTTTCATTTAATAAACTAACTATTGCTTGGTGCTTAAGGTCTAAGTAGTAGTGTTTATGTGCTTCCAGTTTGGTTTGACGATATTGATAGCGGGCATCGTTTCTCAATTTAAACATTCGTTTTATAATGTCTGTTATCCAAGGTGTAGGTTGCGTTCTGAAAACTCTAGTTTTTAAAGGCGCGTGAGCATCGAAAAGCCTGATAACATGAGAAATAAGGGAATGCACCATGTCATTTACATCGAGTAGTTCACAGATTGAGTCCCACGGGATTGCCTCCAAATCTCTCCGGAAGTCATCAGCTGTTATGTCTCTAAACGGACGATAAGTTAACTTTTTACGTACCGGTTTTTCTTTTTTAAAAACAATTTCGCATGATACGAACGAGTGATGACCGAGTTCCGCTATATGGTCCACAACAACGTCCCGATACCGTGCTTTCGTACACATCACATCGATCAGAGATGATTTAGATGAGAGATCATTTAGATCTTTTAGTTGTCTGCTGTTTAAATACCACAATCAAAAACCAATGACTTCACTACGCCGCCGCAGTTCAAATCATAAACAGCAAGACTACCTTCTTATTAATTCTCTTGAACTCTTCAGTTTCCACCACTGGCGTCTAAGTGTCTCCGAAACGATCAATTGAAATTGAATCAATTTAAATAAATTGCAATTATAGTTATATTGTCAATCGCTTCAATTGCATTTGGTGGACGATCAATTTGCGCATCAATGTGTATCAATGACAGAAAATTGACAATTGCAATTGATCGTTTCGGAGACGCTTAGACGCCAGTGCTGGAAACTGAAGAGTTCAAGAGAATGAATAAGAAGGTAGTCTAGAAGACCCTTTACAATCATCCTTTTTTTTTAAGTGGGAAATTACCAAATAACTTCTCCCGCTCTGGGCGGAGCGGGAGGGTGTGTCAGACTCTTACTGACTAGAACCCACCCGTGTTCCTTCCGTTGCCTGTGTTGCCAGGGGCCTCGGTAACACTTTCGAACTTTCCCGCGACCCCGGCAGGCATCGTGTCCTAGTGGACCCCTACACTTGTGCTGACGACCTCTCTTTGAGGCGCGCGTAGAACACAACGCGCCGTCGACCCGGGTCTGGTCCTTACCGGACGACGAGCTACCCATTGCTCACCGCCCGCATGCTCGCGCCTACGGTGACTGGAAATCCGCCCGGGATTCCCGACGCCCAGGGCATAATCACTCCCTGACGTTAACGGCACATTTAATAATTATATCTATAAACGGCTGTTGCAGCCTTTTCTCATTAATGTCAAAGAGCCAAGTTTTATGTTGGCAACACGTTGGCTTAATTTTACACAGACGTTTGTTACTCATTGACGGATTAGTAACATTCTTGTTTGTAGGCATAGAGTTAAAATGAACCACTATACACACACATATGTATTGACTCAGTGAAAGTTTATTTGGGTACGTGTCTCATGAAAAAATTTGCTGTATGTTACAATCTACGGATAGACAAAAGAATTCTGCTAAGTATAACACAGGTAGCCACCATTGTGTGTTGCCTGCCCAGGGAACATTATGAAAGTTTATATTAAAACTTTCGCGTGATTTTTACCAATTAGAACTTTTCGTTTACACGCTGAGTTTTACAAAGAGTGAGCCAGTTAATTAATAACTAGATAACTGCAACAGAGAAACTTCATAAAAATCTGAAAATTAGAATTGGGGTACTTAATTATAAAGTACGAATCTTTTATCCTATTGTTAACAGAGTTTAAGCACATTATTACGATAAACTTAAACGTGAGAAAGAAAAACTAATATCCTTTACTAAAACAAACCATATTTTATATCAATCCTAATTCTGTCGACTATCATAGGAACGCGTTCCTTCAAACCGATAATTACGACTGGTTAATGTGTAGTTAATGTGTCTTTGAAAGTCAGCGGCTGTAAAATGAATGAGTTACGAGCGTGTGATTGTGAAGAGAGCGCTCGAACGTGAACCGTGAGCATTCTCATGTGTTTATTAATGATATTATGGTTTCTTTTGTGTTTTTAAGAGCCAGTACCATTAAGTTTTTGTTTATATTTTAATTGCAACTAAGGTCATCTAGGTGGATAATTAATAAATACCAAATATGTTCTTACACCTTTCTTCACGAGGCAGTAGACATCTCATCCTATATCATCATCATTTCAGCCGAAAGACATCCACTGCTGGACATGGCCTCCCCCAAGCACCGCCACTTCGACCGGTTCTGTGCTTCCCGCATCCAGCGGATTCCTGCGGCGTTCAATAGGTCGGTCCACCTTGTCATCTACTCTATCTCAACATAATTACATTATTTCATCATCATTATAAAATATGATCGTACAACATTCACTAGTGTAAACCCTTTAATGGTAACACGCGGGATCTCATTAAAACACAACAATTTGTCAAACAGATTTAGTCGTAATATGCATTCTATTACAACTTCCTTACCGAACATCATAGTGCACAATACTGCATACATACACGACGCGGTATAACTCAACCCTGCTCCCGCCGCCCTGGTCGCGACGACCAATGCATTCCGTTCCGGCTTCATTCCGGACTGGACAGCTTTACGGGCTCACTCGTGCGAACACCTTCCAATATTTAATGTTATTCGCGTATTCATATCGGATTGCAATCCGACTTTATTGATTCGAGAATTGAATCTGTCTTGGTTACGTGATTTATGATGCTGAGCTTGAAAACTATACTTTTACTTACGTCTCCAATCGCATCTCATTATTTTTTACTGATATTACTTAATTTTTCTTTGCAAAGTGTTATTTCGCAACCTCGAGCAATGGTTAAATTATTTTACTTATATTATGGTGATCATTGTGTCTGTACACTGCGTCAGCAACCGTTTATACTCAAACTACAGTATACTAATACACAAACAAATATGTACTAGTGTTAGAAATGCGCTGTCTTTTACAAGTAGTACATTCAAAATAATTTCTCCTACCTAAATTTCTATCAAATTAGCAAAGTAATTCCAAACTCATCTCAATCAATCTGCCTAGCCATTTTCCAGCTATGTTGAGGTCGGCGTCCAGTCTTAACGTATGCAGCTGAATACCAGTTGAGTTTACATGGAGTGTAAATAACCTATCTGGCCTCCTCAACCCAGTTACTGGGTAACACGATACCCCTTGGTAATATTGCTTGTCAAACTTTTGGACTCTTGACTACCCGTAACTAATGTCGTAGATCTGCGAATGGCAGCCAGAATCAATGGCTTAACGTATTTTCCGAGGCACGGAGGCATCTCGATATGTACCGGATGGCCGAATCTATAATTCACGCACCGACCGCGGCAAGCGTAGCTTAACCTTCGATCGACCCATGCGGTTATTATGATTTAATCACGAGCCCCCAATTCAAAACATACAAAACAAATTTAAATAAAATTAATAAATAAATATCTGAAAGTTCAGACAGACTTTGGTAATCGAATGTTCCTGTTACAAACTGCCACACCGCTGCACCCGCACGGTTACAATACATGTCATGTTCCGCTGCGATGAGATTTCTGACTTTAATTGTAACACTTCCACAGTATGTGTACTGAGCCTGATACCTATTACATAGTGTGGAGAGGAGCGGAAAATGTATTTTACCCTAAGCTGCGAGCATGTGACTAAAATATTCTCGAGCGTTTTATTAAGTTTTTAGGAACTTCATTATAATTTAAATAGCATCATAGTTAAGTCAAACATACCCAACTTACGATGTAGGTACATTAATTATGTGAAACTCTTTGCCAACTTCCACTTATAACCTGTCAGTGAGATCGAGGTCAACAGAAGCAAACAAGCAAGGCAATAAAAGAAAAAGTTTTATATTTTGTGTGGAGTGGAGTTGCTGCATTACAATCTTATGAAAATCGATTCGCAAAAGGGATACTATTCACCTCCTACAAGCCCACACACCTCACGTACCTCGCGGGCCCCACGTCATCTAAGTTGTCGGACACAATCAAAGTTGAGGCGCTTCTAATTCGGCACCTGCCGCATTGCGCTCGGCTCGAGCTCGTGATTAATGGCCGGCCTGATGCAACGTGCTTGAGATTGATTCGTAACGTTATACAGCGCCTTCGTGTTGTAAGATTGCCTGATAGATTGGGTTAGTGTGTCGTAACCGTCTGGTGTGAAGCCAACCGAGTTGCACTATCCAAGCCATAGCCATCCTTTAGAACGTGCTATCATAATTTAATGGGTATATAAAATTTTGCTTATGTCCTGTTGACCGCTGAGGAGTTCCCTCTTCTGAAACAAACCCTGGGTGCAGCAGCCAGATCATTGTGAATTTTAGAATGGGCTGTCATAATTAAATATGTAAATAGCATTTCTTGTCTGTACTTTTAACCGTTGAGGAGTTCTCTCGTCTGGAGCCAATCCTGGGTGCAGCTGCCAGGTCATGGTGGATTTGATAATGGTGTATTATAATTATATGCGTCTATTATACTAGCTTCTTCCCGCGACTTCGTTCGCGTGGAAATCGTAAGACTCCACCATGTACTAAAATATCAGCCACATTTTTATTTAAAAAAACTGCCTCGTTGGTCTAATGGTTGCTACTGTTGCTACTGTTGAGCATAAGGTCTTGGGTTCGATTCCCGAGTCAGACAAAGTGTTATTGGGTTTTTCATCTGAAATTTCTACGAAACATTCTAATGTCTGGATTTGTGCCCGGTCAGTAGCAACCTAAACGTGACTGGCGAAATGCTACAGGTACACCTCAGGAACTGGACTGGTGACGCAAGCAATGCGACAGTTGTCCGTGTGAGAAGTAGTTAGTCCTGAGGTTGACTCCGCAGTCTTCAGCAGCAATTTCCTATTGCTTGTGTTCCTACATTATACTACCTAATGTCACAACGCTGATACTGACTGATGGATTCTTTCAGATTATTCCTGAGGAACGGCTGTCAGTAAAATAATATAACAGTAGGTTGTAAATACACGGGATTTGTCATTAACAGTCACCTAACATTTATATAGACTGCCCGATACAATGAAGACTGGCCGAAAATTTTTAAACTTAAAATTTCGAACGAATACGCTTTATAATTTAATTTGCTTTGAGAACAGGATTTAGATAGTGCCTATGTAGCTTGTGATTTCTGAAATAAAAAAAAATTGAGACCTCAAATAATTTAGAACGTTTAGACTTTTATGGGAAAAGTTTTGTGTGATTTCTGACTTTTGTAGCGGCCAGTCTATTCGTTATATAAAACCGGCCAAGTGTGTGTTAGACCACGCAAAATTATATTTTCGGCATTAGAATCGATCCCAGATTTCGTAACAATTAGTTTACTCTAAAATATTCAACGTGCAATTTTGACTTCGCTACGATTTTATTGTAAGTATAGATTTTGTGTCTGCACTGTGGGTGCAGCAGCCAGATCATGGGTAACTTTAAAATGGGCTATTATAATTGAACGCGTATATAAAACTTAAAGTCTCTGCTGTTGAACTCCGCAACGGTCATACATATTAAAAATGCATTGTATTTGAAACCGAACTAACGTGTAAAATTTAAAATCTGTAGGATAAAAGGAAGTGGTTTTAATTCAGGCCGCAAGATTTGACCCACACTTACTAACTAACTAATTAACAAGGCAAGTAAAATAAAAGCTTGTAAACATTACCGAGAGTAGTGGTGGCCCAGTGGTAACGGCCGCGACTTACGAGCTGTAGTTTCTTAGTTTGAACCCAGACAGGCTCTTTACTTTGTGTAAATTATTTCATCACCACTGCTCTCAAAAAGGTGAAGGAAAACATCGTGAGGAAACCGGCATGTCCTAGAACCAAAAATTCGAAGACATGTGACATCTACCAACCCGCACTGTGCCCGCGTGGTGGATTTCGGCCCCCTCCCTCTCACAGAGAGGAGGCCTGTGTCCCAGCAGTGGGAACATTATAGGCTTATTATGTAAACATTACCGGAGAACAATAACGGGCAAAGCTGAGATTCACTTGTTCTTCGCGTCGTTAAGATATTTTTTTTTGTACTGGATAAACCACCTGGAAACCTTCTGGCTACTTAGGTCAACCTTCCATCATGTATTCACATGTTTTACGAAAGAAATAAATAAATTAAAATTAAAAAAAAGTATAAATGTTATACCTTAACTTTAAGTCCGTTGCATGCACACAATGTTTACATCGCGCACTAAAAGTCGTTTCCCAGCAATTATTTTTGCACAAAGTTAATTAGTTAGATTTACAGAATGCGTACAGGACGGCTTCGTTATTGATCTTTTTAAACTCTGTACAATAATTAAAGACACTATAACAAGACAAAATAGTCCACCACTTAAAGACACTCGATAATTATTATCGAGTGTCTTTAAGTGGTGGGTACTTTCAATTAGGTACAGTGCCGTATTTTGCTGATTTTTCAATCTGATAGTTGATACATACAAGGTGTAATTGAAATAAAACCTGAAAATGGATCACCACTTTTACAAAATATCAGCTTTACTATACATTTAACCAGGTTCAGTTATTTCAGTAAAACAATACAATGTAAATGAATGATCTATTAGCCTATGTAGTTACAACAACAACATATTTTTATTATTGTTAAACTAGCTTGAATAACTGACAAACCGTTCCATAAAAGTTACCTGTAATGTATTTTACCACAGACAACACTATTACTGTAGCGCATTTGCCACAACACAACAAAATTCAACGTCTGAAGTCATAAATGGTTTCCCATTGAGTTACGTTCATATTTCCGCGGCTCGCGTTCACTCGTTCACTCGTTCAGTTACCCCTGGCGCATACCACAACTATGTGCGCTTAATGCTCGTCACTTATTATAAACACGCTCGCTGTCCGGTGGAAAGCGTCGATGAGTGTGCGCTCGATCTAAGTGTGTACCGTCAGCATGTTAGTGTTAATTTTGAGTTAGGATAGTAAACTAAAGTTTGAGTAACAGAGCTTGAAGCTCACTCATATTTTGCCAGGGCTTGCTTCTTCTTAGGGCTCATGTAGAGACATTTCATTTGCCTAAAACAAATTGATTTAAGATAGGTACTAGTTACTAGGAAAAATTGTGATGTGGTCTCAGTAACGCCATCGAGCATAATATAGCAAATTACATAAATATAAACGATACACTTTTACCGACACCAACATTTTATTTCCAACCGTCAGATAATTTGACATTATCCTACAAAATTATTTAATTTATCTGAATAATCGGTAAATTATGAAATCCTAACGAAAATAAACCGTAGTTGAGTTCATTTATTTTATCAATACGAGTTTTACCACACCACCATTGTGGTCAATATACAATTATTATATTATTATTTTGTAATTAATATTTCCTTGGAAATGATTTTCTTTTGCACACAATGCGACCTGTCATGTGGGGCGTATGACACGAGACATAGAACTAAAATAAGCGAGGTGTGATCTGTAGGTGATACCAAGCAGATTTTGATGTTATTCCCTTTGCTTCGTCTATCGTAAGTATATTTAAATGTCTTTGGCCTGAAACGTTTTGTTCTTTAATTTTATGAGCGTACTCAATATTGACATTGGTTATTTTCGTAATACAAACACGAAATATTACATGTACATCAAATTGATTCATAATGCATCAATTTTGCAATAAAAGAAATATGGGCTTGGTACAAGCCCTCGGGGTCATAATTTTCATGGGCGATCGAAATTGAATATTACCTGCTCAAGAATAAAACTTCGTCTATTTAACCTTCGTCGCTATTACACATTCAATAAAGTCCTGTAACAATATTAATTTTGCTATCGGTACGTCCAGTCGCACGTGCAAAATCCGTCGGCTGCGAAAACATAGCGCGCACTCGTTACACCGCAACCTCCGTAATGTTAATGTATAATGACGATAACGCTCACACAATTTCATTTAACTTCACTTAATTATATAATCAGCCTATAATGTTCCCACATCGGCCCTAGTGGACCCCTACTTTTGTGCTGACGACATCTCTTTGAGGCGCGCGTGGAATACGACGTGCCGTCGACCCGGGCCTGGTCCTTACCGGACGGTGAGCTACCCATTGCTCACCGTCCGCAAGCCCGCGCCTACGGTGGCTGGAAATCCGCCCGAGATTCCCGACGCCCAGGGCGTCTCCTGCGGTGGCTAGGGGCAAGAGGGCGCGAAACGTGCCTTTCCCTCAACCGTCCCGCCTCCTCCTTCGCGAGCATTACTGCTTCGCAGAAGGAGGTCACGGCTGCCCATGCCCTCTCGCTCCGTACCATGGCTTGAACCAGGGCCGGACGCAAGAGGTCTCTGCCGCCGATCGCCTCCACGAGGACACAGCGGTGCTCTGCCCAAGCTGGGCAGACCTCCACCGTATGCTCCACCGTGTCCTCCGGGCGATCCAAACAGTGGTGACACCCGGACGGTTCCTCCCGCCTTATCCGACACAGGAACCTCCCGAAGCTGCCGTGTCCGGTCAGGACCTGCGTCAGGCGGAAGGTAAGGACGCCGTGGCGCCTCTCCAGCCACTTCTCAAAGAGGGGACTTATCGCCGCAATCGTGGCGTGCCCAGCACTGGGTTGCGACAAACGTACTTTCCATGACGCCATGAGATCCCGCCGGAGATCCGTTACCTGTGCCGCGATTTCTCGCGGCAGCGGACTTACGCCCCGGCGTTTCGCCTCCTCGCGCCACTCCCATACATGCGCGAGGACTTTTGCCTCCAAATCCCATGGCGGCAATCCGGCAAGGAGGCTCGCTACCTCACAGGAGACCGTGCGGTATCCCCGGACCATCCGGATGGCCCGTCGTATCCGATGTCCTACGGATGCGGCCCCAGGATCGATCCCTGTGGGACACCGCACGACATCTCTTGCCGGTTCCACACTCCCTGGTGACCGGGGTAGACCGGCCCTGTCCGTCAAATAGGCCTCGACCACACGACAGAGGCAGGTCGGCATCCGGTGATACCGGAGTTTTTCGGGCCCCAGTCGCCGTAATTTTCATTTTCAGGCCCCTGGCAGCGCCGAGCTCCTCGAGGCGCACCACCTCACCCACCTTCTCAAGGACGGTCTTGTAAGACACGCCCTTTTTTTCCGCATCCGGCTGTAGTGTAATCACTACGGCTGCGGAATTCGGGGCGCGGAGCCTAGCCGCGGTGGTGCGCTTCTTGCGCTGCTGCCGCCTCTCTCTCTTTTTGGCCGCCCTTGCTGCCTTACCCGCCTTTTTCTTCTCCCCGGCCACTTGCCATTCGGCATCGGCCGGAAGAGATTCAGGAGGCGGCGGCAGCTGTCTCACCACCAGGGCCGATGCCCTCGCCGCCAAGGCCGGAGCCCTCTTCGCCTGGACTGGAGCTCTCGCTGCTGGGGCTGGAGCCCTCGCCGCCTGCGCTTTCGCCGCGCCCTTGCTTTGCCCCGACGACAGTTTGGCCGTGACACCCGCGGCAGCCGAGTATGAGGCGGGCTTCTGCTTGCCCGAGGTCGGCTGGCTCGCCGCCAACGGGGGGCGCAGGACGATGGCCTCCAGGGCGGAGAAACGACTCCGCAAGGAAGCCATTTCCTGCCGCACCAGGGTCAAACCCGGTCCCCCACAGACACGGGCCGTCCTTGCGGCTCCATCTGGGGGCCGGATCCTCGGAGCCCAGCCAGGTCCGCTCGGAGCTTCTCGTTCTCCTTTCGGAGAAGATCCATGGCGGCCGTCAAGCGGGCGACCTCCGCCCGCATCTCGGACATACCGTCCGACGGAGGCCCCAGGTGAAGTGCCTCCGCTGCCGCCACAATAGAGGCCGTGGCCGCGGATATGGCCTGATCCTTTGAGGACTTGAGCCTCTTTACGGCCACACCCCTGATCGCGGCTAGCACGACCTCTGCAAACCCAGCCACACGCTCTGAATTGTAGCCAGCGGCGTCCGGCCCCCCGCCAGGAACCTCAGAGAGGGGCCCCTCCATGGCGAGCTTCTCGGCTCGCTGAGCCAGCTGAGCTGAGCTGGTTGGCTCGGCTGGGCTGGCTCGTCTGGGCTTGCCGGCCCCCCTAGTGGAGGGCCCTCCACCCCTTTATTTCCTCGGGCTCCACCCCGCCGGCTGGAGTGTATATTCGTCCTCCGCCCGACCTCTTCGTCGGAGGACGACCCCGAGTTGGGTAGCTTCGGGTTTCTTAAAAACCCTCGCTTCCTCTCCGCGACCTCTTCGCGTTTTGAGCTCCCGGAGCTCTTTGCGCCGGATGCAGCGTCGGACTTCGACCTCGCATCGCTCTCCTCCCCTTGACGTCCAGTTTTTTTTATTTTTTAAAAAAGATTCCATTTTTGTTCCCACGAGTGTGGGGGATCTATTCGGTCCACCTAGGTTCACCCCCTGTCCCTAGGTAAGTGTGCATTTATAACCCAACCAGGGGGTCCACTGGTACCCTGGCTGGGGGTTCGTAAGCTTCTATGTTGTTTTCTGTGTATACATACTACGCACCTCTTCAACGATAGGTAGGTAAATGATAAGTAAATTAAAAGGTTATTTTTAGGGTACCGTTTTTCCGTTTGAGGTACGAAACCCTAAAATAACCTTATAGGATCACTCGTGTGTCTGTCTGTCTGTCACAGCCGATTTGCTCCGAATTTACTGCACCGATTAAGTTGAAATTTGGTACACATATGAATTTATGTGACTCAATACGGACGTGTAACATAAATAATTAAATTTTGAATATAAGGGTCACTTTTGGGGGCCAAATTAGAAAATTGAAATTAAAAGTTTTGCAAACTGTACCGTGTGACTTATCAAATGAAAGAACTTATTGTGAGGGTTTCAAATATATTATTAATAATTTTAAAATAAATAATTTAAAAATTAATTAAAACAATAGATGAAATTAACCATTCTCCTTATCTCCAAAACTACTGAGCTTAATTAAAGGAAAACCTATAACACATAGATGGTCTCAAAATAACATGGTAAATCTCTCAATAGTGAGTGTAAACTTACATTTGCAGTTGGAATGAATAGCGGAAGATGTTTTCAACTACAATGTTATTTTTTTTTTTGGGATAAAAACATGGTAGATAACATATTCTTTGTACGGAAGTTCAACCCACACGCGAGTTCAACCCACATCTGTCCAGTTTTTTGTTGTGAAACATCGTTCCTCTCGCTTTCTGTGGGTGTAATTTCGTGAAAAGGGACGGAAGCGTGTAAATAGGAATTGACAGCTTGAGCATGGAATAAGTAAGTACTATATAGATTGTAAGGATAGTGGGTCAAATTTCGACCAGTAGGCGACCACTATTAACCTTAGAATTTAAAAAAGCTTAATACCGAAATATTTATTCGAATAAATATTTCACTATTGAGCTTTTTTTAATTCTGAGTTTAACTTCTGTAACAGAAATTAAACCTTAACTTTTTTGACCTTAGTGAGATGTCATATATTACAACATATGACTACTGTAAGACTCTCTCGTTTTTAGGGTTCCGTAGTAAACTAGGAACCCTTATAGTTGCGCCATGTCCGTCTGTCTGTGTCTGTCTGTCTGACCCCGCTGTAGCTCAGAGACGCTTAGTACTAGAAAGCTGTGATTTGGCATAGGTATACATATTAATCACTTAGGGTAACTCCCTTGCGCGTAATGTGGGGATGATATTTATTTTTTTCTCGTCTACCCCATGGTGTGGGGTATCGTTGGATAGGCCGTTCTAATATTGCAGGTCTGTGAACACCACTTTTCGATTCAAGGATCCACTTGCGTAATATTAAGCATTAAAGTGCTAATTTTTGTTAAAGGTGAGTACCCGGTAAACGATTGTTTATGGAGATGAGGAAAAAAAAAAAAAAAAAAACATTATGGCAGTAGTACATATAATGAAATTAAAAGTAAAACTATCACGGCTAAGTAGGCTTTACAGGGGTGCGTGCAGAAAACCTCCTCGTGTGCCTGATTGCTGCTGGTTCCCTTCGAATACGTTCGGCGGAAAGAGCAGTCGTCGGGCCGGTGCATCCTGGGCACGGCCAATAGTCTCTCCATGTCTCGGAGAGGGTATTGACCGTGGCGAATTTCTGCGTGGCGGGGAGCTTCATGCTCGATCGTCGGTCGTCCACTCCCCTCTCTGCTTACAGAGGGCAGGTCGAGTGGGCGAAGAGTGGCGGTGCTTGCTGTGCACTTACCCTGCCAGCGAGCAAGCAGCGGGAGAATGACTCTTCTGTCTGCAACCGTCGAAATCGTAATCCGTAAAGAGACCACAGTCATGTTTTGTGGCTTGGAACGGGACGAGGATCTTGGCTTGATCGCCCGGATCGCGAGGAAGATAACCTCTATAAAAATTCCTCTAATATCAAGTTTTGGTGCGCGGCGAGGATATGAATGGCTGAGGAGTAGTGTCATCTGCAACTTCCGAGTTGTAGGTGGCGCATCAGTCGTTAGCGCACCCCCAGCCAGGGTACCAGTGGACCCCCTGGTTGAGTTACAAATGTACACTTGCCTAGGGACAGGGGGTGAACCTAGGTGTACTTTTTAGATCCCCCACACTCGTGGGAACAGAATGGAATCAAAAAAATTAAAAACTGGAAGACAAGGTGAGGAGAGGGATGCGGGGTCGGAGTCCGACGCCGCATCAGGCGGAGAGAGCTCTGGGAGCTCGCAGCAAAAGGAGGTGTTGGAGAGGAGTCGAGTGTTCAGGCGAACCTCAAAGCGGCCCAACTCGGGGTCTTCCTCCGACGAGGGAGTCGGGCGGAGGAAGAAGAAGATCCACTGCAGCCGGCGGGGTGGAGCCCGAGGAGGTAAAGGGGTGAACAGAGGGCCCCCCACTAAGGAGGCAGGCAAGCCGGGCCGGGCTGGCCCTGCCGAGCTGGCCAGCCCGGACGGGCTACCTGGCCCGGCCCAGTCGGCCTGGACGTGCCTCGCGCCAGGTGTACTGGTGGTCGCAGGAGCTGACGGCTCTGCGCACTGCGTGCGTGGCTGCGCGACGCCGGTACACCAGGCACCGCAGGCTCCGTATCGAACCTCCGGATACGGAAGCCATTCAGGCGGAGCTGTACGAGGGGTACAGAGCAGCGAAGACCACCCTCCAAGCGGAGATCCTGCGGGCCAGGGGGTTGGCCCGCGAGGAGTCGCTGGGGACTCTGGACAGGGACCCGTGGGGACGCCCGTACAAAGTGGTGCGGGATAAACTCTCCCCATGGGCTCCCCCGCTGACGCAGAGTCTCCGGCCCCAGCTTGTGGAGGACGTGGTGAGCGCTCTGTTCCCTTCCCGAGGGGAACACACCTCCCCGCCTATGGCTCCGCCTACTGCGGTGCCCGATGCGGACCACACCGCCGACGACGATGACGATGCTCCGGAGGTGACCGAGGTAGAAATAAGAGCGGCGGTATGCAGGCTTAATGCCAAAAATACCGCCCCAGGACCCGACGGCTTACCTGGGAAGGCCTGGGTCCAGGCCTTGGAGGCTCTCGGACCTCGACTTAGGGGGCTCCTAAGCGCATGCATGGAGAGGGGCCAGTTCCCGCTTCACTGGAAGACGGGGAAACTGGTCCTCATAAAGAAGGCAGGGCGCCCTGTGGACTCTCCGTCCGCTTATGCTAAGCTATGTTAAGCTCTTTGAAAGAGTCATTGCAGACCGCCTCGTCGGCCAGCTGGTGCGGGTGGGGCCGGATTTGGCGGAGAGCCAGTTTGGTTTCCGCAAAGGGCGCTCTACGGTGGACGCCATCATGCGTGTGCGAGCCCTGACGACGGGGAATGCTGTTGCCCAGGGTGGGGTCGTCTTGGCGGTGTCCCTAGACATCGCCAATGCCTTCAATACTCTGCCCTGGAGTTGCATCAGGGAGGCACTCCGGTATCACCGGATGCCGACCTACCTCTGTCGTGTGGTCGAGGCCTATTTGACGGACAGGGCCGTCATCTACCCCGGTCACCAGGGAGTGTGGAACCGGCAAGAGATGTCGTGCGGTGTCCCACAGGGATCGGTCCTGGGGCCGCATCTGTGGGACATCGGATACGACTGGGTGCTGCGCGCCGACCTCCCTAGCGGCGTCAGCGTAGTGTGCTACGCTGACGACACGTTGGTCCTGGCGCAGGGGAGGTCTCACCAGGCGGCGGCCGAATTAGCGGCACGCGGGGTTGCGACAATCGTCGAAAGGATCCGGCAATTGGGACTCGAGGTGGCCCTGCACAAGTCCGAGGCCATGTGTTTTCATGGTCCTCGGAACGCGCCACCGTTGGGGTCCCAAATAACGGTAGGAGGGGTTTCTATCGGCGTTGAGTCGACGATGAAGTACCTGGGACTCGTCCTCGACAGCCGGTGGAACTTCGTGGAGCATTTCCAACGTTTGGCTCCCAAACTGGAGCGGGCGGGCGCTGCATTGAAGCGGCTCCTGCCCAATCTAGGGGGTCCAAACGCCTCCTGCCGGAGGCTCTACGCGGGGGTCGTGCGGTCTATGGCCCTCTACGGGGCTCCTGTATGGGCGCGCTCTCTGGCGCTGCGGCCAGCCCGCCGGTTGAGCGCGGCCCAAAGGGTCATGGCCATCCGGATGGTCCGAGGATACCGCACGGTCTCCTGTGAGGCAGCGAGCCTCCTTGCCGGATTGCCGCCATGGGATCTGGAGGCAAAAGCCCTCGCGCACGTATGGGAGTGGCGCGAGGAGGCGAAACGCCGGGGCGTAAGTCCGCTGCCGCGAGAAATCGCGGCACAGCGGACGGAGCTCCGGCGGGATCTTATGGCGTCATGGAAAGTATGGTTGTCGCAACCCAGTGCTGAGCACGCCACGATTGCGGCGATAAGTCCCCTCTTTGAGGAGTGGCTGGAGAGGCGCCACGGCGTCCTCAGCTTCCGCCTGACGCAGGTCCTCACCGGACACGGCAGCTTCGGGAGGTTCCTGTGTCGGATAAGGCGGGAGGAAACGTCCGGGTGTCACCACTGTGTGGATCGCCCGGAGGACACGGTGGAGCATACGGTGGAGGTCTGCCCGGCTTGGGCAGAGCACCGCCGTGTCCTCGTGGAGGCGATCGGCGGCAGAGACCTCTCGCGTCCGGCCCTGGTACAGGCCATGGTACGGAGCGAGAGGGCATGGGCAGCCGTCACCTCCTTCTGCGAAGCAGTAATGCTCGCGAAGGAGGAGGCGGGACGGTTGAGGGAAAGGCACGTTTCGCGCCCTCTCGCCCCTAGTCGCCGCAGGAGACGCCCAGGGCGTCGGGAATCCCGGGCGGATTTCCGGCCACCGTAGGGCTTTACAAGTTAACGAGTTATAGTCGACCAACTTAAATTTGCAGTTGGATAATTGACCGTGGCATATGTCGTTGTATGGGAGAACAGGTTTTTTAACTACAATGTTAAGTTTGTTTTTGGAATAAATTAATCCCAAGTAATCCCAACTGCGGAACCGTTCATTGTACGTGTCCGACACGCACTCTGCCGGTTTTTTTTTTTTCTTAATGGTTACTAACCCTTTTGGCTACCTCGTTTTCATATGCCACTCGCATACGTGGCAAACGGTCATTCGCTTGAAGATAATCCTATGGCTGCAAAAACAACGTGCAGCGTGGCTGCATACATGATACGTCAGTTCACAGAAACCGTTCATTCTTATCACGAAACAATGGAAGAGTTTGCTCAGTGACGGCGCCGTATGACTCAATTTAGTGAAGGAAAGAGGATGTTATTCATAAAACTGACCAAATAGGTTATTGGTAATCTTTCGCTTGACGACAAAATGTCGCGAGTGTCTGACACACATGGCAAAACATTCGAAATTGACTGACAATTTGTGGCATTGTCTGATACTTAGTACAAAATAGCCGTCTTGTGTCTCACTGCAAGACAAGCATGTCGATTCTGTAAAAATCTCACCGTGAAAGCTTGCGTGGAGTGAGCTGTCAGTGTCATCTCACTGATGCTAGGGAGTGACCAAACATTACATTTATAATCATAATCGATATTTTAATTATATTTTTATGCTAAATCTATTGATCATTTTATATTATTTCAAAACTAGTATTTAAGTGTTGAAACGTTACTATTTAGGGTTTATTAAAAATAAAATAGCAAAACAGAAATTCAGTCAGAAAATCAATTTGGTTTTTTTTATTCCAAAATATTTAGTAATATTCGCAGCCGCCATCTTGCTTTTTGGATTTGACCACACTATCGGCTTTAACACCCCCGAAAACCATGAAAACGATACCCATGATGACAAATCAGAATATTTTCGCAGCCGCCATCTTGCTTTTTAGATTTTACCTCACTATCGGCTTTAACACCCCCGAAAACCATGAACACGACACCCATGATGAAAAATCTTAAATTTTTGCAGCCGCCATCTTGCTTTTAGATTTGACCTCACTATCGGCTTTAACACCCCCGAAAACCATGAAAACGATACCCATGATGAAAAATCTGAAATTTTTTGCAGCTGCCATCTTGTGTTTTAGATTTGACCTCATTATCGGCTTTAACACCCCCGAAAACCATGAAAACGACACACATGATGAAAAATGTTTGTAGCCGCCATTTTGGATTTTGATATAAAGGTGGGAAACCAAATTTTTGTATGTCGCGCATTTAAAAATAAAAAACGGGAAATTAAAAAAAAACTCAACTTGATGTTAATAACAGCGCCTCACGCGCAAGCGCGCCGTGATCTTATCACTTCACCCGATTTTCGTAACCATAGTAAGTTATATAATGTTAGTCCGCCTCTGTACATTTGTGTGCGTAAAGTATTAAATAAATAAATAAATAAATATAATAACACCTAACTTTATACGCAGACGACACATGCCTCTTTTATTTGGATAAATCTATACCTAATATTATAACCGATACTCAAAAAGATCTCGACATACTCAGTGAGTGGCTTAAATACAATTTACTAACAATAAATACCTCGAAAACAACATACATGATTTTTACCGCAAAAAATAAACCATTACCAGAATTCTCGCCTCTTACTATAAACAATGACATAATAAAAAGATCCAGTCACGAAAAATACCTCGGTCTGAGGGTAGATGACTAACTCACATGGAAACTGCACATCGAACATGTAAAAACAAAATTAATGTCATTACTAGCATCACTACACAAAATTGCAAATTGTATTCCAAGGAAAATACGTACTGTTATATACAACTCATTAGTAAAATCACATCTCGAGTGTCTTATCGAAATATGGGGATCTGCCGCGATAACTATCCTGATGCCTTTGCAAAGAACCCATAATAAAATTATTAAAACCCTATACCATTATCACTATCTCACTCCAACTAAAACACTATTTGAAAAAACTAAATTATTAAATCTCGCACAACTATACACATACGGCACCTGCATTCTAATTTAAAAAATCACCACAAACAGCATACAATCCAATTTACAATTACCCAAAAAAACAATATCACACAACCTAAGAAATAAAAATAAATTACAACGAAGACAGGCTCGTATTAACTATGGTAAAAAAACCATATTGTTCGAAGGAGCACGGCTGTATAATGACCTGCCAAATGACGTAAAAGATTGTAACAACATTAACTTATTCAAAATGAAACTAAAAAACCATATTCATAAAATGTAGTCATACCTATCAATTAATGTTAGCAACTATTGTATAATATTATAACTTCACCAACACGCACCTGAGGCAAAATGTATTTCAATGTATTTCATTTAGATCTAAGAAATTAGTTTGTATCTCAATGTAAGTGAACCTATGTATTGTTCTTATGAGAATAAATTCTTTAAACCTATTGTAACCACCCGCGCCGAAGTAAATCGGCTAAGTGAAGTGAGACGGTAAGCGCGACGCGCAAGTGTCGTGATCTTATCACTTCACTCGATTCTCGTTGCCATGGCAACATCACTTCACTTGGGCTGGATGAAGTGAGCCTAGCCGCCCGCCGTATGGTGCGCGCGCTGCGCGAGTGTCAGTTGAACTGTTGAATTTTGTTATAGTATTGATGACGGTGATTTTATGAATATTATTTTATTATTGGCAACGCGTTGGTCGGTATAAATTTACCTACCTAAAATAAAATATTAGAAAGGTACTTATAAAATAATCCGCACGTTTTTTATTCGAATGGCTCATGTACACACACATCGTTTAGTTAGGTTTCCACATAGTTTGTGAGGGAATAAATTCTATGGTCCGTCAGCCAGGCATACTTTTAGCACTCGATCACTTGATACACTCGGTTATCACTTCTTATTGAATAGATTTGGGTTAATAACAACGCTGAATAACGTCGCACAGTCTTTAGTCGACTTAATCCACTATCGCTTCAAAACACATCGCGGTCGGGTCATGCGATTGCGTTTATTTAATCAGTTAACTGATTATGATCAATAGAATAAGCATAAAAATATTATTAAAATCTCGATTATGATTGTAAATGTAATCCTTGGTCCATCCCTAGTATCAGGTGGGATGACACTGACAGTTCACTCCACGTTCACTTCACTTAAGTTTTCATGGTGAGAAGGTTACAGAACAGCACTGAAGGACTATCATCTCTCCATCAACTTATAATTAGCCTATAATGTTCCCGCTGCTGGGATATAGGCCTCCTCTCTGAGAGAGTAGGCTGTAATCTAACCCACGGGGCCAGTGCGGGTTGGTGGATGTCACATACCTTCGAATTTTTGGTTCTAGTACATTTCGGTTTCCTCACGATGTTTTCCTTCACCGTTTTGAGAGCAGTGGTGATGAAATAATTTACACGGGTTCGAACCTACGAACTACTAGTAATAAGCTCTGCTATCCAATATACCGTGCAATATTATTGAAAGATATTTGTGTTGGTTTGTCTGTTTTTTTCTGTTTTGTTACCTTGCACTACTAGGTAATAACAATAACCACGTCGTTAAGTTATTACCTAGACTATACCTATACTATCATTGATGATAAAAAGTACAAAAATATCACATTTTTTATAATTGTAATCGAATCGTAAAGCTCGGAAAATTCCGTAGCTCCACCGTTGGCACACAATACATTATGTTTTGTCATGTTCTCGCGAAACAAAAGATGTCAAACATGAAATAAAGGTCCGCTACAGTTCCGAGTTAGGGAGCGTGCACACTGCCCGGGTGGCAGATGGTCCGCCAATGTTAATTTCATATTGCACGAAGCTTGGGAAATTTTTAAAATTAGTTTGCGCTGCTGCAGTTGAGAGCACTGTTTCTGAAACTTTTTTGATTATTTCTACTTTCTTTTGTTGTGGAATTGGGGAAAATAGAGTGGTAAGACATGATTGTATACATTTGCCTTTTATTGTAACAGCTTTAATTTAGCTTTTGCATTATGTAGTTTTTATTTACTCTGAATATTGATCCTGAGTACACGAATGCAAAAAGTCTTGAAGTGCAGTTCATAAAAGATCTACGTTCGGCCAGAACCAATGAGTATTGACTGATTGAAGAAAAGAAGAAAGCAAAGAAACCGACCTATTTTAGTAACAGAGCTCGCTAAGAGATTTGTCTTAATTTTCTTACCAACGTCAAGATATTCCATTACGATCACAACGTATCGTCTCACTCTGTCTGCGCACTTCTTAACGTTAAAAGCGTGGAGTCAGTCGGACGTCGCAAGAGGTTTTAGATCGTCGCGTTTTTGTCGCTTCCACCACGTTACCTCCACCGTCTCATTCTGTAGGTAGCTTTGCCGGTCCGGGCACCTAATGGATGCCTCACTGGTTGTTGGGATTCACGGTATTTTCTTTGATTGTTGGTTTTACTGGTGATTGGCAAAAGCCTGAAAGCCAGTCTGAAGGTGACACACTTTGTTGATTGATGACAAATAATTTGTTTACGCAGGTTATATCGTAGTTGCTCCGTCCGTTTATGATCTGATCTGAGGGTCTGGGTAAGACAGGCTGCTGACCTTAATTGACCAGCAAAGGGCTAGTCACTAAATGTTATATGATTTTTATTTCTGTAAGTAGGTTTGTACAAACACTTTTACACGTCACCATCCTCCGTGTCCGACAGCTGTTTATCCTCAATGCAGTACTTCAAACACACAGAAAAATAAAATCCAGACCAGACTACACAGAGATCATCTCAAAACGTACATTTAGGATTCCTATACCCCAAGCAAACTCTCTTATGGCAAGACGTTCTTTAAGCTATCTACACCCACGCATATACTCGTATAACACACACACACACGGCACACACACATTTAAGTTGAACCTTCTTTGTAAGAGTATTACTCGTATTAACAATTTTTTTAACTTTTTTATGCACTCTTATTTTTATTAGCCGGTGTGTATAGTGAACCATGTAGGTTGGCGTCTGAAATGGTCTTTTGAGGAAAGAACCACACAGATTTGAGCGGACCTGCCCAGTCAGTATTCGCATTTGTCAGTAATCGTGTAGCTCAACTCAGAGCTTAAGGAGCTCAACGACTCATCGAACAATACCAAAGAAAGGACATTTGGGTAAGCCGCAAAAAGTACTCAAACTGCCAGACTAGCTAACTGAGAAAGACACAAAACAAAATATGACCTACAATAGTCCTCACATTCATGCAGCTCAATCCCAAGCCCTTTTGTCCTCAATATAATCTTTAACGGTATAAAAGGCTTTCTGGCATAACATACTTTTAATAAATTATTTGAATTTATTAAGGCTTACATCTTGAACGTGGCTTGGAAGTTTATTATAAAAACGTATAGATTGACATCCAAATGAGCCACCTATTTTCTTGATCCTTGTTGTAGGTACAAAAAAATTGTGTTTGTTCGCAGTATTTATACTATGGATATCACTGTATTTTTTAAACAATTTTACGTTTTTATGGGCACATAAAAGATTTTCAAAAATATACTGAGCATATTTATTACATTAATCTCCTTAAATTTCTCTCTGAGATAGTGTCTCGGACTTAATTTGTAAATTGATCGAACAGCTCTTTTCTGCAAAACAGAAATACCTAGTCTGAATGTCAGCGGCATTTCCCCACAACAGAAAACCGTACGACATTACGACATTACACTATGAAAATAGCTAAAGTACACTAAACGGGCTGTCTCTATATCAGTTAAATTACGAATTTTTCTAACAGCGTATGCTGGGGAGCTTAGCTTTTTTGACAATTTATCTGTATGTGGACCCCACTGAAGCTTAGCATCCAAAGTTAAGCCCAAGAGTACTGTTCTATCTTCAGGATTCAATTCTTCGCCCTTTATCAACACATTAGTTTTCACCTGCCTAACGCGAGGTAGCGTAAACTTAATGCATTTTTAACTTAAGGTTTTTTTTTTTTTCATTAAGAAGTTATCTATTAACATTGAACCAGTGAACTACTTTTGAGATCGCACCATTTACATCGTCAGTAACCAGCTGCTGACGTTTAAGTTTAAACAAAAAACACTCATGAAAAAGATCTGATTTTATTCCCCATTACTAAATAAACGTTTGTTTTTCGTACGAAAATAGTTGTGTAACTATTACTCGATTAATAACAGTAGGACTTTATGTAATGTTTACGAAATGTTCATATTTACAATACCTGCGAGTAATATCCGATTATTTATTAAACATACACAAAAAGTCGGGAAAATGATTTGTTAATAACAAATAATTGAGATGTTGACATGGTAATATTACGATAACGCTAAACTTGTCTTTTTTATGATATGATAATAACATTTTTCCACACAAAATAGAGAGCTTTTCCTTCTTCAAATAGTAAACATGAAAAAATAATGTGATTATTTCAATAGCCTCAAGCAGCTATCGAGTCTGATGTTCAGACAATATACAATCTTTGTGTAAGGAATTTATGGAGTACTGTACATGTAAAAGATCGTAAGTAGGTGCACATTTTGCAGGACACAGGAAAAAGGGAAGTTTAAACCAAAGTTGGCTTCCTAAACAACACTACCTACGGCTGCTCTGAAACGTGTTGTCTTAGTAAAGGATAGGAAACTGCACAATATGTGGAGGGAAAACCACTTCCCGTGAAAGTTTTTTAATTTGCCGAAGGTATAGATTACTGGAGCTTTCAACTTTTGCAGTCCACGTAGGATAGAAAGAGTGTAATATGAGACTAGGTACGTGATACGTGGGGAACACTTATTGTTTCGATAGTTCGGTATTCTATCTAGATAAGATTTAGCTAATTAGACCACAGGGCTGATTACCGCGAGTTATATTCCTCAAATTAAAAATCCCTCTTGTACAGCACTTGTTTTAATATCTCAAGTACACAAACACTTAAAACTAAATTAGCTATCTAAAGGAAAAGTGTTAAAGAGTTAATATTTTTTTTTATAATAAGAGTCATTAAGGAAATCAAGAGTTCTTGTTAGTATTAAATCATCAACAAAGTGGTTACGACCTGAAGTAGCGTATTCAGCAGTCGCTGATTAGTCCATTAATAATAATAATAAAATGTATTTAAAAATCTAAGAAATAATGAAGTTATTACAAAGTATGATGCCTGTACTAGGATAAACCGGTTTCACAGTCGACAGTTCTTACAATAACTATTAGGACAATTGATTTCTTAACAATAATTCAACATACGTTTTAAGAATAGTGACATTTATTATTTATAATTTACTTAAACACTAATAATTAAGGTCTTAAACCTGTAGATAAATTGTCCCAATACATCCATTAAATGGCTTATCTATCTACTTTACAAACCCTTTGTCACCTAAATAGGCCAATTTTACTACTAAGTGTTAGTCCACGTGTAGGTATTAATTGGTTTAGATCTAATCGAAGGACTAACTGGCCTTGGAGTCGCGCCAAGGACAGTGAGGCGATTTGTTAGTCTTCCCTGGGGAACGCAAATATGTACTCGGTTCAGCTCAATGTACCTGTGTGAGTATAGGTTTCAACTAAATCACTTGCGCCCTCATTAATACATGACTCTAAATATAACTTAATTTGGGAATGTAAAACTGTTTTCTTCATTGCTCTTTATTTTGCAGAATTCCTCATTTTCCCCAATTAAGACGTCCAGACTGAAGCTGTTCCGGAATTAAGTAAATGTTCAGAATGAGCTATGTTGTTTTTGGGATAGATGTTCTGTGACTTACTTACATAATGTAAGCCATACCTATAATGTATGTATATATTAGTTTTAAAACTGCGGATTTAACAAGCAGTTTGAACCTATTAAGATACAATGTTGTTTAATGTGACAAGTTCCATACAGTCATCATTATGTGGCTTATATTATGAAGATGCAGTTGCTCGAAATAAAATCAAAGTTACTATGTAGTTACATTTTAATTTTAATTAATTATACAAAGATATTTACGTATTGCAACTGGGGAGTTTATTGCGCCACTTCTTCTTCCCAGCTAAAGCTCTAGGAAGTGGTGACGGGCGGGCGTTTTTGGGGGACTGTCTTATGTAACTTTGACGTACGAAAATTGTTGATTCTCAGTCTAGTTTGAATAAATGACTTTTGATTTTGATTTTGCATAACTATTTACAGTTATGCAAAATCAAAATCAAAAGTATATTTTATTCACTTTCAAATCAAATGTACTTATTTACACAATAATCACCTTTCTTGTTTCAGTTAGAGTAAAGAAGCGGCGTTACAAACTCCATCGGAGTAATTATACAAAGATATTTACGTATTGCAACTGTGCATAACTGTAATACTTTCAAATCAAATGCAATTATTTACACAATAATGACCTTTCTTGTTTCAGTTGAAGTAAAGAAGCGGCGTTACAAACTCCAGCGAAGTAATATTATTATGTGGGTTAAAAAACAATATTTTTATTTATTTGTTTATTTTCTAATTCATGTTCTTCAAAAGGTCAGGTGCATATTACTTCAACCAGCGTGCGTGTATGACCAGATGTATGAACGTAAACGAAGCAAAATGAGTATGTAAGGAGCGTAGCAGGTGGCGTTCTATAGTTTCTGCCTACCCCCGTGGGAAAAAGGCGTGAGTTTATGTTTTATCCTACTAATATTATAAATGCGAAAGTTTGTAAGGATGGATGGATGTTTGTTACTCTTTCACGCAAAAAGTACTGAACGGATTTGAATGAAATTTGTTCACACAGATAGTTTATAACCGGGAATAAGACATAGGATACTTTTTATCCCGATATACCCACGGGGTCAAAACTTATGCGGGTGAAACCGCGGGGCACATCTAGTGTTAAATATTTTCTCGCATGTAGATCACACATTTTACAATAAATTACTGTCGGTTTTTGTACATGAACCCTGTCTGTCATAAAACCTACATACTACTCGTTAGTAGAAAACAATACATTGATAAGATCAAATAACGATAAATAACAAAAGACACAAACACAAACTAACAGGAATAAACAAAATCGTAATTTCCTCATAAAACTCACATACGTCGTAAAAACATTGTCTGTCATATTTACCATCAACAAATACAATAATAACAGAAATGGATTAGTTATGTTTTCTTCAAGTTAGCTACAGATCGAACATTATTAGTCTTCTCTGTGAGTTCCGTGGGCATTGTTAGAGGCAGTGAGAGTGTGGGGTCGATTCTAATTACTAAGTCAAATCCAGGATCTGTTCCCGAGGTTTGCATAACTGTCATTGTGGACTCGGATAATGTTCTTGTTATTAGATACGCATTTATTTTTATGAAAGTGGCTGGTAAGTTACATAAATGTTATTCTTTGGATGATCGTGTAACTGTTTGATGTGGTTCTAATCGAGCAATTTCATGTGAAATTATATTATATACAACGTTCATTCATGCACTTCGAAAATAATGTAGATGCACGTCCTATTTGTTTAATTGTGTCCAAAAATAGTTATTTCACTTACTAGTCGTAATGTATAGTTCCACAATAAAGAATATGATTGATTGTGGTACAAATCGTAAACTTGGTTGAGCGACGCCTTGTTACTTATAGGTCCTATCAAATTACTCTGAAGAAAATAACTGTCTTGTTTAATTTTAAGGCATAACTTCGATGCTGGTCCTATTATCTTATTCAATAACCATACAACAAATATTGCACATAATTCTTCCATGAAAAATGCGTTACGTGCCACCCCTAGCTAATGATTAAGGTTGTCGCAACAGTGTGTCTAGTTAGAACGCCTGTGCCAAATTGTCTCGATGCATTCGACAAGTCGCGAGCGCTAAGTACCTATTCAAAAGAGGCAGGTAGCGCAGTGACGTCATTACTGCTCTCTCTAAGATACCACCAAATTGGAATAACTTACAAGCTCTACTTGAAGATCTCCCGAACATGGTAGTACTCCCAGCTGGCGCGGGTGAGGAATTTAAAGCTTCAGTAGTTTTAAGGGGAATATTAGCAAAAAGTTTTCAATTTTCTGAGCTATGTCTACATCTGAGGTGATGGGGCCGTGTGCAGTCTGGTCAACTAAGCGTTGTTGATGAAGTGGGCTATGCATAAAGGGGTAATAATAATCATGGAAAAACAAAATTCTTTAGGGGCGTGAAGGCCATCAGAGACTAACGAAACTTTGTTTGAATGTTTTTTGAATGGGTTTAGTTCAGCACCGGATTACTATTTACTCAAACTCAAACTCAAAGCACTTTTTTCAATTAAACCACACAGGCACTTTTGAATTGTCAAAGAGTCGGTCAGTTGGTCAGAAAGTTGAAGCTAGTGGCCCATTCCAAAACGTACATCTGTATGGAGAAGAACGGGCAAGAAACTCCAAGGACACTCTTTTAAATCTAGATATTACAAATCCTGGGTACATTATACTTGTTGCTTCTTTATGTGAGAAGATTGTAAAAATAAATTAATTAAAAACAATTCAAAATATAAGATTAAAAGATTAAAAATAAGCTCTGGCAGTTAAGAGATGACCAGTCTTAACCAACGGCGCCCGTTTACGAACATGATGACGCATTTTGATGCGTGGATCAGCACCATCCAGCTCGGTTGAGTTGGATGGTGCTGATCCACGCATCATGTTAATATGGTTATTTTAGGGGAGCTGGACTATGTATGAAACTGTCATTCTTATAATGCGCGTTCAAGTTTCAAGTAATCACTAATGCGATTGCGAACAGGGTTAGAAGTATAAACCGTACCGAAAGACCGCAAATTTTTGTTCATTTGCCCATTTTCTTTTGCGGCAAAACTACGAACATTGGCTCGTTGCCTTTCATTCCGCGTTATGAGATTAGAAACGCTTCCGGTATATCCTGCGGCTGGCAACTTTTTTGAGGTGTGATAAAATTTGACTACCTTCACTTGTTCTGTACATAAGTGGCTGAAATATAAATGGAGAACATTTTTGTGTTTTATATAAGTCATAAATTGTCTGTTAAAATGGCTCTTTTACATGCCGTCAGGCAGTATTTAGTAAAACAGAACTCCTATTTTAGGCCGCTAAGTAAGCTTGATGCCCGGGTTATACGAGGTTGGTTTTTGAGGCTAGGATAGTAAGGTAGTGCTATTAAGCTAGCAAGCTAGTCACGCAGGCCTCGTGTATACTGAGCTAACGGCGCCCCCTACCACTGACATTACTTGTGTACAGTCAGTGCTCTCCATAACCCGACCCCTTTTCTCTTCTTCTTATTTGTAAGAGGGATTAGGTAATGCGGAAGACTGACCGTACTAGCCTCGTGTGGCCGTCGAGCCAATACCCAATCGGATGATTTTACTGCACACTGCAATGAAAAAAATTACTAGTATCGAGTAAACAGCTCTAGTATGTGCCAAGTCAGGATAGTTAGCCAGGATATTACTTGCTTGCTGTCCTAGATTAAAAAAAAACAGGACTCGACAATCACGAGATTCATACTCACAACAGTGCCGTTTTGTGTACTTACGTAAGTAAGTGCAGCCTTCGTATTGCATAATGACATAATCAACCGTAGATAGTTGCATTCTGATCAACTGATCATAACATGATCAAAGTTATACGGTCCTATACAAACAGATAAGTATCGTTAGTTCTCAAATGAACAATAGGAATAACCCATTAGCCGGCGCCGGTTGCGTTCAACTTCAGACGCGAATAAAGCAACGACACGTAATGTCCATTCGTTTTACATTTTAAAGCCTTCAGAGGTGAAGGAGGTTCACGCGTGGCTGCTAGACTAGCGATTGTGATGACTTATTACAAGTAGGTCATAATTATAACAACTGAGTGCCTTTTATAAAACATCACTTTGCGGTATCAGTAACTATCAACCACGATTACTATGAGGTAGCCTCTGGCTAATAAGCCAGTTGATTGCAAATATTAGCACTTACCCTAATACCTGATATAAAAAATATTAAAAAATTGCATAAACTTATATATAACAAAATACAAAGTTGTTGGAAGGACTATAATTTGACATTATTCAAAAATAGACCTAGAATTATTTTAGTAGACAAAGTTTATTATAGGGTTGAAGATTTTTTTATTGGAGAAAGAAGTTGTTTGACTATTTTATATAATTGTATTTAAATAACTATTAGAAATTGTGACATTAATTTTATTATAGACTGATTTTTTTATTAATGAATTATGAATTAGAATATTATTACGTATTATTAGGCAATATGTATTTCAATTATACCTAAACTCTATACTTTTGCATGCATTGAAATTGGCAAAATATGGCTGTTTCTGTATTTATATTACGTAAAACCTTGACTTGTACCCTTATTGGCAAAATAAAATATCTTTATCTTTAAACTGTGACAGTACACCTTTTTATTCAACACAAGATGCCAAGAATTACATAAAATATTAACTTAACGCACTCATGAACGTTAATGTTTTATCTCATGAGTTTAGAAATCGTAGACCTACCTAAGTCAGGTCTTCATGGCGTTTAAGAATATACTATAAAATAACCTCGTCTTTTAAACGCATCATGTTTTAAGCGTGTATTATCTTAATAACTTTGCAAAAGCATTAGTAAACGAAACTTAAGCTCATATAAACGATACAAATTCTACACCGATAGCAGAATAAACGCTCTACGCTTCGGGCTCACTTCGGCTTCATTCGACTTCTACATCTACAGAGATTCGGTACTGAAGTTAACTACTTCAGTAGTGAATCTTTATAATGGTGGTACGTGGCTCATAAACAGCGAAGCTGCACGTCTTTGCTTCCCCACTTATAACTGTACTCGAACGATAAAAGCTAATACTGGTCACGTAGCTAGTGATGTTATTCATTTTCGCAATCGGTGTGCGAACTTGTGTATTTTTTGGTTTTTGTGTATTTATGTTTTTTTTTTTTCAGTAATATCTCTATGTGCGTAAGAAAACCAATAGTATACGGGTTTATTTCCTGTGCCATGTATTTGTTTTCATAAACAACATTGTTCCTTCGAACACATTATAGTTTCAGATTAGTCCACACTGACCCATCTCGGCTCAATCTGTATAGAGCCAGCGAAACTCTCAAACAGCTGTTATTTATATTATTTGAATTTCGCAGAATAGGTACTTAAGCGTACCTACATCAAAGCAATATTCGATACCGTATAATAATTGTATTAGAAATATTGAACAAAGGAGAAGATATAATACAAAAATGGATACAAAATATAAAAGCTTTCTTCGACGTAGTCGCACGCAGCAAAAATCCAATATACACATAGCCTTGAACGTGATGTGTTGTGCAACATTGACTTACCAATTCTGCTGACACAAAATTATATCATGTGTTTAACTAGATTTTAAGTGCAAGAAACTATTTTACGCAAACTAAGAACTTACCTTTATAACCCTTTTTGTTGTTTTTATGTTTAAGGTAAATAGTAGTTTTTTAAGTAAACTAAGTATAAAATATTGAGTTAATTACATTTTGTCACTATTTCAAGTCTTGTTATGTTAAATATTGTTAAGAATTGTATCGTCCTATAATTACCATACAGTAAGAGCTCACGCCGCCTGTGATACAGGTTTATCCTAGTACAGGCATCTAACATCATAATACCTTTGTTAATTATTTCGAATATTTTTTGTTAATATTTTACCAATTGTAATACTTAATAAATATTTATTTTATTTATTTAATAAAATTACATAGAAACAAAAAAGTGGGTACGTTAACATTACTTGACTGAAATAATATTTCTTACTAGCTACTGCCCGCGACTTCGCCCGCGTGGATTTTTCTAAAATAAAAGCTTAAATTACTCCTTATAACATCAGCTTATATAATCTGCCAATTGAGGTCCCGTCAAAAGCAGTCCAGCCGTTTCGTAGATTAATCGAAACAAACAGAAAAACAAACAGACATTTTTTTTTTTTTTGTAAGCGCTTTCCGTACCTTATACACTTTCATATGCATAAAAAAAACAAGTTATTAAAGAAACAAAAATCCCGTCTGCTCAAACACATAACTGAAAAGAGAAAAACAAGCATTATAATCTATAGAAATTTGGTACCGCATCGCGGGGACAAACAAAAGTTACACCATATTTCAGGTTATTGGTAGGTTTGTCCCCGCCTGCAATACCAAAATTCTATAGTTTATAATGCTTCTTTTTTTCTTTTCAGTTATGTGTATTAACAGTCGGGTTTTTTGTTTTTTAAATAATTTGTTTTATTTCCAGCTTTTTGGTTCTATTAATATATATGCATATATTGAATTGATTCATTACTAGCTATTATTTGATATCAATATTGTTGTAATTTATTTAAAAAATACCTTAACGTTCTTTTTTCTTGTATTTGCAGATGCATTGTATAAATATTATATAGCCTACGTCACTCCCACAACTAAGACAAATCTAACGACAACTCTTATGTTAAAATCCATCAAGCTGTTTAGGCTACAGAGTACGCTCTGTAGCCTAAACGGCTTGATGGATTTTAACATATGATTGATTTTGTCGGATTTTCCAAAGAAATAGACATACATACATACATACACTCGAAAAACATGACCCTCATTGCAAACAGATTTTATGTATGGATATTGTAACCAATATAATACGTATTATGGCTCCTATAATTTTATGGCTTTTTTCCTTAACAGCCATTCATTAGGAGTGTTCTCCTAATCATGTTACGATAACAATAATTCAGCAGTGGTGGCCTTGTGGTAATGGCCGCGATTTGAGAGTTGTAGGTCGTAGGTTCGAACCCTGACAGTCGCTTTATTTTGTGTAAATTATTTCATCACCACTGCTCTCAAAACAGTGAAGGAAAACATTGTGAGATAACGGCATGTCCTAGAACCAAAAATTTAAAGACATTGTGACATCTATTTAACCCGCACTGGACCCGCGTGGAGGTTTGGAACATTATAGGCTGATTATGACATGTAAGAATAATTAAACACCGTAGATAAACAAGGAGGAGGATTATGGTGTCGAATTATTATGAAGACGGTCATTAATTCGTCTGTTATTATTTACCTTTATTCGGCGTTCTATAACTTTATTTCACGAGACATAATTTAGTTACACGTTTTACCGAATTCATTTATGAATAAGTAGAGTATCTGTGGGTAAATAACGACGAAACTGTGGCAGTTGAATTCACCACTTCGATGAAGCCTTGATAATGATGTAAGTTGGCGTAATTCTGCATCTTTATTCACTGAGAAACTATACGCATAATTTAAAAAAAAAAAACTTCCGTGCGTTATAGAAACAACACTCTACGTATATACTCTAAAAATTTGCTACTTTTACTTGCCGTGCTACTTTTAATTGCTCTCCATTGCCAGCTTACAACTAATTATCCCCACCACATCCAGACTAACCAATTAATGTATATCACCCTCACGTTTATCCCGCTGACGTGATGGCTTCAGGTGCGGGTGCATTCGACTGGAAGCGAACCTCTTCAAATGGAATACTTACGCCGATGCTCCCTGAACGCCATGCTAGGCATTGTCATTGGTATTGATAACTGTTGCTCTGATACTAGCATAAGAAACTATTGTTAGTACGAGATTAGCCGCCAACACGGGTCAATTTAATATATCTGATAATGCGACATATTTGTCTAAAATAACAAAATTGTCACAATTTCATGACGAATGCTGTTTAATAAAGCACTAAAACTTTTAAAACACCGAGTAAAATTTTCGAATTGTCAGATTATAGAAAGTGACGTAGTCTAGGGGATTTTCAATTCATATGTGTTTATTTTTTAGATAGTTCGCTGTTTTTCTGCCACCTCTACAAACACAATTACATTATTTTTGCTCACTGAAACAATCCACGGCTAGACAAACACATTCTTACTGAAAAATATAAGAAGGCATCACTCTAACACTATCAGCAGCGCTTAACACAACATTAATTTAAGGGTAATATGTAGCTTACCCAGACAGAAACTTTTTTAAATGAAACAGGGTTCCTGTTACGCTACCAAATGTTACCATTTTGATTACTGGTTTCCTTAGCTCAAAGTGTTGACGGTAGATAGCGGTTTATTCCAGTTGGATACTCACGTAACATTGACTTTCAGCCACTAGATGGCAGTACAGGCATCTTCAGTCGCTGTAGTTTGTAAGTTATTATGGGTAAGTTATTCGGGTTACACCTGCGATGTTGGCTGGTTTATACCTACATTTGACAATTACAGGTGATTAGAGACACTTGCATTATGTGTTTACAAAGACTTTTTCAGCAAGGGAGTGGGCTCAAAATGTCTCATCAAGTATCCATTTATTATCAAATTACAAATGTCGTCTTTAAATTTTTACAATAAGGAGATGAGGAAGCTAAAGTGTACTATATTGTGGTAGTACTTATGGTATATACATCTCACTGCTGATAGTAAAACCTACAACGAACAGTAGTATTATTTTTATGCAGATGGCGTTATCAGTCTTGTAGGTATACTTATTTCCTCCACTACTTTCCTTTACATCGAATAAGATTTTGGTAAAAAAATGAAACGACATCATTTAATATTCTGGATATTTATTTAACATAACGACTTGTTTCCCCGAAGGGTTGGGCAGAGGTGTACCTATAATACACCCACATTCCGCCAGTTATGTTTATTTTATTTATACGTGAATAAATTATTACTTTCACTGATTATGATATATACGTTTATTTATAAGTGAACGTTAATAATAATAGGTAATAGGTAATACGGGCTGGTGTCCGCAACTCCACGTCAATGTGCGTATTTTGCGTACGGGTGGGAAATCGATTATTCGATCCACCCCAGCTCCTCAAGGAAGGCCAGCAACACCTTGGTGTTACTGACCATCTCAAGGAGGGTACCTGGGTTACCGAAGTACTTTGCTCTGTATGTGGCGACCACCAGGCAGTTTAGTAGCACATGTGCTGCTGTCTCGTCGTCCTTCATGCAGGCCCTGCACAGCGGACTGTCTGTGACTCCTATGTAAAGAATAAGTATGAATAAGTGAATGTTATTTCTGTAAGTAGGTTTGTATAAACACTTTTACACGTCAAATATTTTTAAAGGGCGTTTCCTATCTGACTACTCTGAGAACAAAGGCCGAAACAAACTCAGAGGTCATAGTTTCTTTTAAAGTCCAGACATAATCTTTGTCAGATCATGTGAAGGCCATGTAGATTGATGTTTGAAATGGTCTTTTGAGGAAAGAACCACACAGATTGAGTGGACCTGTCCAGTCAGTGCACGCATTCGTTAGTAATGAAATGAAATGATTTTATTTTCTATAAGTAGGTTTGTACAAACACTTTTACACGTCAATCATATTTAGATAAAAAACTAGATGAGCTCGGCGTTTCCTATCTGACTACTCTGAGAAGAAAGGCCGAAACAAACTCAGAGGTCACAGTCTCTTTTAAAGTCCAGACATAATCTTGGTCAGATCATGTGAAGACCATGTAGATTGGTGTCCGAAATGGTCTTTTGAGGAAAGAACCACACAGATTGAGTGGACCTATCCAGTCAATGTACGCATTTGTCAGTAATCGTGCAGCTCAACTCAGAACTTAAGGAGCTCAACGATTCGACGAACAATACCAAAGAAAGGACATTTGGGTAGGCCGCTTAAATGACTCAAACCAAAATGAAAACTAATTGAGAGAAATAATAAAAACAATAATCCACATAGTCTTCACATTCACAATAATTAAAAAAAAAAAATATAATACTTCAAAAAGTAAATAATAATGTCATTGTATATATAAAAAATCATCAATGTCACACTTAGTACGAGAATAGATTTAGTATAAAATTAGTTTGTTGCCTGGGGGTATATTGGAGTAACTTAATTAATCCCAAGCCGTTTTGTCGTCCAAGTAATCTTTAACTTTATAGAAACCTTTTTGACAGAGTTTCTGTTTAATAAATGATTTAAATTTATTGAGGCTCAGTTCTTTAACATGGCTTGGGAGTTTGTTGTAAAAACGTATACTTTGGCACTTAAATGAATTACCATTTTTTGAGTCTATTCTTGGGCACAATAAGTAAGTCTTTGTTTCTAGTATTTATGCTATGAATATCGCTGTGTTTAGAATATAGATTAATATTCTTTTTGACATAAATCAGGTTCTCATATACATATTGAGATGCGACTGTCATTATGTTTATATCCTTTAATGTATCCCTGAGTGAATGCCTACAACTTAGGTTATAAATTGCTCGAATGGCTCGTTTCTGCAGCACAAATATAGCCTGGATGTCGGCTGCACTTCCCCACAGCAAAATTCCGTACGACATTACACTATGGAAATAACTAAAATATACTAATCGTGCTGTTTCTACATCAGTCAAATGACGGATTTTATACGCCGCGTAGGCTGCAGAGCTTAGCCGCTTCGACAATTTGGTTATATGTGGGCCCCACTGTAGCTTTAAGTCCTAAGTAATACCTAAGAACACAGTAGTGTCCACAAGATCCAAATCCGCCCCATTTACTAGTACATTGGTTTTTACCTGCTTAACGTTGGGTGTCAGAACTCTAATACATTTGGTATTTTTCTCGTTAAATTAATAACACTAAACCAATATGCTATTTTAGAGGGAGCATTATATACATCTTCAGTAACTGTCTGTTGTCGTTTAAGCTTAAATAAAAGTGATGTGTCATCTGCAAATAACACTATTTCATGATGTTCTTTATAAGGCAAGGTAGGTCATTAATATATACGAGGAATAAAAAATTGCCAAGAATTGAGCCCTGCGGAACTCCCATAGTGACAATAGAACCCGGCGATCGCTTACCGTTAACATCCACTCTTTGGATCCTATTATCCAAATAAGAAATAAGAAGAACCAAGGCAGTGTTTCTAACACCAAAGTGATGCAATTTCCTGACCAATGTATCATGAGAAACACAATCTAAAGCCTTAGATAAGTCACAAAAAATACCTAGGGCATCATGTGACTTCTCCCAAGCCTCAAAATTATGTGCAAGAAGTTTACACCAGCATCGGTAGTCGATCGACCCTTTGTGAAACCGAATTGTTTACTGTTTAATAATTTATGTTTATTAAAATGTCTTTGCAATTGATCTAGCATCAATTTTTCAAATATTTTACTAAAGGTGGGAAGCACAGACATTGGTCTAAAGTTTGTGGGGTCTGATCTGCTGCCCGATTTAAACAAAGGTATTATTTTACTACTCTTCATTAAGTCAGGAATTACACCACAGTCAATACATTTATTAAAAATAATTGCCAATTCAGGCGCTACAGTGTTAATTATGCATTTTGCAACCTCCACAGAATTTTCCCATAGATCAGCTGTTTTTTTTAACATTGAGTGTATTGAAAGTTTTAATAATATCCCGAGCACTAACATAGCTGAAATTAAATTCATGGTTACAAATATCAACATTTTCTTTCAATATGGACTCAGCAACAGTGGGTGATGAATTTAAAGATTTAGTGGTTGAGACTGGAATATCTGCAAAGAAATTTTCAAAAACTGTGGCAACTTCTAAATCCGTTTTAATAACTGTATTATTAATATTAAGGCTGTATTACATTATCACAATTACGTTTCCTATCCCTTCCAGTCTCATTGTTTATAATTTCCCAAGTCATTTTTATTTTATTTTGACTATTTTTAATTTTTGAACTTAAATATCAACTCTTAGCTTCGCTACAAACTTGTTTAAATAATTTGGAATAGTTCTTAACATATTGATAAAATTCATTATTTTCATAATAATTTCTTTCCTCATAAAGTTCAAAAAGTTTGATTCTACTATTAAATATCCCTTTAGTTGCCCATTAACTGAAGGTTGCAGAACCATTAACTGAGATTTGCTTGGGTATAAATGTTGAGTTAAATTATTTACAATACATGGAAAAAAAAGGAATTGTACAGTCATTAGGATCATGACTATAAGGTAAGTAGGCTAACTGACTATTAAGTTTGTTTTTAAAGCTTTCCAAGCGACCGACAGTTTTGGCACTACAGTGATATCTCTCTTAGCCACTTTTCTATCTTGCTTACTAAATGTAATCAGCTGACCACAGTGGTCAGAATCCAGTTGGCTTATAATTTGTCTAGTTATAGGTAATATGTTAGTAAATATATTATTTATACATGTAGCTGAGGTGGCGGTTATTCTAGTAGGCTCTAAAAATAAATGATCAAGGTTATATGACTGAAATAAATTTTTAATTTTTAAGCACATCGATGAGTCCTCTAATAAATTGACATAAAAATCACCACATACAATCATATTTTTCCTAATTTACCAAGTTTTTGTAACACATCATCCATGACACTCTCAAAGCAATCATAAATCGATGACGGAGGCCGGTACACGCTCAATATAATAAGCCGCTCCAACTCCACATAAGCTATTTCAATAGTCCGCTCAACAGAGAGGCTCACTATATCCTTAAGTTCTTTGAATTTAAGTTGTTTAGTTAACAGTATCAATGAGCCACCATGTATTGCATTTTCTCTGCTGAAAAAACTATTAACCTGATGATTACTGAAATTAAACATGAACTGATGGCTTTTTAACCAATGTTCTGTAATACACAAAATATCAATGTCGTTACAGTTCATGAATAATTCAATTTCAAAGTTTCTTAAGTAATCGTGCAGTTTAACTCAGAACTTATGGAACTCAACGATGCTACGAACAATACCAAAGAAAGAACATTTAGGTAGGCACCATGAGTTACTCAAACTGCCAAACCATAATTAAAACTAACTGAGAAAAAAAACCACAATGACCCACATAGTCTTCACATTCACAATAATTGAAAACAATATAATACTTTACAAGTTAATATACATGTCATTGTATATATACAATTCATTAATGCCAATGTGTATATAAATCTGAAAACAATCGTGGTCAGATCATTTAAGGGCCATGTAGGTTGATGTCTGAAATGGTCTTTTGAGTTTCCTCATGTTCTTTCGAACCATACAGGTTGAGTGGACCTGTCCAGTCAGTGCACGCTTTTGTCAGTAATCGTGCAACTCAACTCAGAGCTCACAGGGAGACATTAGGTGTCGGAACTGTGAAAAAATACATTATGATCTCGATATTTATTTTATTTCCAAAATACTTAACCTACTTTACAAGTGGTTTTAGCCACACAATGAAAACCTCTCAGGATTTATCAGTGTCATGGCGAGCCGTTCTTTTCAATTAAAACCACAATGATTATTACTACAATTCTAATTAAATAACAATATAATACTTTTTTTAATTTTGTGTTAGAGTGTTTGTACAAATCTACTTAAAAAAATAAGTAATTTATCACAAATACATCATGATTATTAATTCCAAGATTGATTTTTTTTTGTATTAGGAAACGTTTTAGGTAATTTGTACTTTAAAACTTTTCGTGGAAGTTATAAGACGATAATGTGGTATATTGTGGTAATATACTAAAATAATAGACACATTTTCATAAAAAAAACGGCCTCGTTGGTCTAGCGGTCGCAAGCGCTACTGTAGAGCATGAGGTCATGGATTCGATTCCCGGCTGAGTCAAAGTGTTATTGAGTTTTCCATCTGGAATTTCTCAGTAACAGTCCGAAGTCTGGATTTGTGTCCCGTTAATAGCAATAAACTTGCCCCCTATTACATGGAACCTACACATAACTGGCTGTATGTGGATGTACCATAAGTACATCTCTGCCTAACCCTTCAGGAATACAGGCGTGATATTATGTTATTTTTATAGAACTTCCCTGTATACTACATTTGTATACAGGGCTCAGCAGTCAACATATACAGACACTCAGGACTGGCGACGCAAGCGATGCACAGTTTTCCGTGTGAGAAGCAGTTAGTCCTGAGGTTGACTCTGCAGTCTTCCATAGCAATTTCCCATTGCTTGTATTCCTGCATATACTTCCTAATGTCAATGCTTATACACTCACTGATGCATTCTTACAGATTATTCCTGAGGAACGGCTATTAGTAAAATAATATAACAGTAGTTTGTAAACCACGGAGTTAAAAATGTTTGTTATTTTCGGCCAGTTGTCATTGTAGCGGCCTGTCTATATAGACTGGCTGCTACAATGACGACTGGCTGTAAATAACAAACATTTTTAAACTTAGAATTTAAAACGAATACTCGTTATTTGTCGTTGCTAAACTCAAACGTTGCGCATGTCCCTTCACTATACCTGTCATATGAACTATGATTAAGTCACAAATCTTTTAATAATTAAAATCCATATTATACACATTTTTATTTTAACAAATATATTTTTTAGGGTTCCGTAGTAAACAAGGAACCCTTATAGTTTCGCCATGTCCATCTGTCTGTCTATCTGTCTGACCCCACTGTAGCTCAGAGACGCTTAGTACTAAAAAGCTGTAATTTGGCATAGATATACATATTATTCACGCCGACAAAGTGCTAAAAAAAAACCTTGAAAAATTTTTTTAGCCTACCAAGGGTAGGCTAAAAAATCACGTAATCTGGGGATAATATTTTTTTTCTCGTCTACCCCTTGGTGTGGGATATCGTTGGATAGGTCGTTCAAAAATATTGCAGGTCTCTGAACACCACTTTTCGATTCAAGGATCCACTTGCGTAGGTAATATTAAGCATTAAAGTGCTAATATTTGTTAGAGTTGAGTGCCCCCCCCCCCCCTGCCAGCTAAACGGTTGTTTACGGAGATGTGAAAAAAATCATGGCAGTAGTACATATAATGAAATTAAAAGAAAAACTATCACGGCTAAGTAGGCTTACAAGTTAACGAGTTATAGTCGACCAACTTAAATTTGCAGTTGGAGAATTGACCGTGGCATATATCGATGTATGGGAGAACAGGTTAATCAACTACAATGTTAAGTTTATTTTTGGAATAAATTCGTCCCAAGTAATCCCAACTACGGAACCCTTTATTGTGCGTGGTCTGACACGCACTTGGCCGGTTTTGCTATTTACATTATTTTCCGTACACACCCTAAGTATGATAATATTTATCACGTTATTCTTACAAAAGAGAACTTACCGACAGATACTTAACAACATACAATAATTTAACGACTCCTTAAATATGAGTATTTTAGATACTGTTTTTACTTTATGTTATTTATAGTCAAAATCACGCTTTTTAAAGCATACTGCACATCCCTGTACTCGAGCGCTCTATGGATCAGCTGTACTAAACGTGCCGCCAATGCGTTGCGTGTTCAATACAACAACGCTTTTAGAGCGCTATTGCGACTGCCACGTTATTGCAGTGCATCTGCAATGTTAGCTCGAGCCAGAGTAGATAGCTTCTCAGCTGCAGTGCAGAAAAAGAATGCATCTCTTCTCAGCAGACGGGACAGTAGCAACAGCCTCTTGAAAGTTATTGCTGATGGGCCTGATGAAATCCCCATAATGAGGCATCTTATAAACACTACCCTGTCAGTATTAGAACTTAAGTACTAACATAGCGAATAAGTTAAACAGATTACTAACTTCTAGAATTGTAAGTATTATTTTTTGAAGTGTAATTGGATCCAGTTGTCTTTACAAACCAATTAAAAATTAAATGAATAGAAATCTTTTTTTTATTATCTTTGTAATGTTGAATTGAAGTAAGAAATAGTGATTTCGGTATTGTAATATTAATGTACCTACGTTTAATCATTTACTTTGTCTTTCCACATTTTTCATCATTTGCACAAAAAATTACAATAAAACGTAATTATGAAACAGTGACACATTGCCCATAATGTTTCAGTATGTGATTTATAACAGTTGACAATCCAGCTTAAAACTTGATACGAATAGTGACCACATGATAGTATGGCAAACTTGAAACCAATTCTTTTAAAACAATTTCACAGTAAAAGTTTACTAAAGTCAAACCCATGTGATCGAATTCTGGACGAAATTAGGCACACAGCTCGTAACAAACACGTCCACATTTTAATCGAAGTGGATTGATTTCACTCCTCTGAATCCACTTGCCTTGTTACAGTCAATGAACATTTGTTTCCTCTGTGGAAACAAGTAACATCGAAAATGAAGATTTACAGAATCACAGATCTATCACGTCAGCAGTTAGCATAGTCTCGGCTGAAACAGTGTTCACATTTTGTGGCATTTTAATGGATCAGAAACCTCGACGATACCTTGGCCTCGTAAGATAAAAGGACACAGATAACGACACGACTTTCGTATCTATAACACGTGTCTATGGTTGCTTTGTATGGAGTATTGTCCGTTGAAATGTCATAAATGCGGACAACGCATAAAGAGTGGTCTAAACATCGAGCTGCGCTAGAAAGTGGTGCTGATGCTGCGGATGGTTGGGGTTGTGGTGCGGCATGTGCCACTGCGCATGGTTGTCGTGCGCGTGGTGCACGTGTGTGTGTGAGGAGTGCGTGAGCGCGTCCAGGTGGGTGTGTGGGCGCTTGAGTAAGTCCAGGTCGGCGTGGTCGCGGCGCGCGGTGGGTCACGGCTGGCGTTCGCCAACAGGCTTAGCACGAGCACTGTTTTGTCAACGGAAGAATAGACAAAAATGACGTTCCGTGTAGAAAGAATGACGGCAGCAAAATAGAAAGAGTCAACTGCACTTTTTACGAAATTCACTCGTTTACATAATTCGACTCAGAATTCTTTGTTTTGTCACACGATTTTTTTTTGTTTGATTCCCATTTTTTACTGATATTAAGTCACGTATACAAAGACAACTACATTTTTTTTTTTGCCGAAGTACCGTATTTTGGAACAAAAATATATTATGGTAATATTGGCCTTCATCATTTCCTTGGTTATGCCCTATTAACTAAATGATGTAAAATAGGAGAAGATAGCCTTGTTCTTCTATTAATTACATACCATAGTCATGCGTTCAAAACACTCCCCTGTAAAATCATGATTATGTAGATAACCGTATATACCTTGTGGCCGTCGAATAGAAAAATGCAAATTGCCTTCACTACCTTAGACAACTGTCAATTGTCGGTGTGATTTTGAAAGTTTGGTATAGAAACTTTCTTCTTTAATAGTCTACATAAAAAAGGACCTAGACAAAGATCTTTAGAAACGAAAGACAAAATGACAGATTTCAGAAGGATTTCTACGGTGCGATGTCAAAAATGGAGAAACGAAATGTCACTTTGTATATAAAGAGTTTCGTCCATTCTTCGAAGAAATAGAAAGCGTCATGCTAAGGCTTAGAATGCAGCGCAGGTGCAACGGGACTGGAAAGAGCTCTGGCATCACGCTGTGGTGCGTATCTAGATCGCACTGGGATGGAATGAATTCCTTTGTGAAGCCATGGAAGGAGAAATATTATGAGTGGTTAGTGTTCGGACGTCTTTAATGAACGACTATAAAATTGGGCTAGAGTTGCGAGCAGTACCTAACTAATCATGTAATTTACATTGCTTTGGAACAAGAATTAACATTTGTTTTTAAACAATATGAGATTATGAATATGTACACAGAATAATTTGTGGTATATTTTATAGTGCTTAACGAAAGATAATATGGCTAGGAAGGAAGTGAATTCTGATATGACGAGTTATAAAGATATAGGATAGCAGTGGTAGCCCAGTGGTAACGGCATCGACTTACGAGTTGTAGGTCGTAGGTTCGAACCAAGATTAAAGCTTAATTATTAAGCTTTACTTTGTGTAAATTAGTTCATAACTACTGCTCACAAAACGGTGAAGGAAAACATCGTGAGAAAACCGGCATGTCGTAGAATCTACCAACCCACATGGGGCCCGCGTGGTAGATTACGGTTTACACCAAGAGGAGGCCTTTGTCCCAGCAGTAGGAACATTAGAGGCTGATTAAGGTGATGATGTGGATAGTAGAATGATTATTATGATTCTATTTTTTAGTTAAGCACTTCCTGTCCCAAACAACATTTGATGTGAAATAAATAAACTAACCTACTGTAGCACACTAGACACACTAGTCACACAATCACACTAGTCAGACAATGGTCACAATACGACTTAGAGAAACTAAAACAAAAATAAGAAAAATAGCATTCATTAATTTTATTGGAAAAAACATACAAAGCTTTAACAAGGTACCGTTACTAGCTGCGGGGCAAACATTTTGTAGCTGTATGGGTGACGTCATAGTGTGTAGGTTACATCAATCAACTTACTACGCCTATCGCAGTCCACTGCTGTACATAGGCCTCTCCCAGGCTGCGCAACAACACCCTGTCCTCCGCCTTCCGCATCCAATCTGTCCCAGTCACTTTCTTAAGGTAGTTGGTCCATCTGGCTGGGGGTCCCACACTACGCTTGCCGATATGTGGTCTCCACTCCAGGATACGTCTGCTCCACCGGCCATCAGCCCTTTGTCAAATATGACTAGCCTACTGCCACTTCAGTTTGCTTACTCTGCAAGCTATGTCGGTAATTACGGTCCTTTTCCGGATAATTTCATGTTTGATTTTATACTTCAAATAAACTTCGAGCATAGCGCGCTGAGTGACTTGAACTTGTGGACCAGCTCGACTGTCACCTTTGCACATTAAATATTATATTCGACGGGTGAAAGGCTATTTGTTTGAAGCGACATTTTGGACGAGTTTGAGTTATATACATATTCAGATTCAGTGATTTTTCTGCTTTGGATGAGCCGGGTTTCGTACAATTCTGAGCACTTTTTGGCGCTCAAGACAATGCAATTTTAGGGCATAATTCTCAAACCTGATGGATCCGACATCAAAGCCATTTTGTTAGTATTTCATTTAGGCTGTACACAAAAATAAAGAATCAAAGAATAAGCCGTTATTCTCGTGCTAAAATTTCAGTTGAATGGCAGATAAAGCGTTTTTCGATATACCTAGCTAACTTTATATGAAAAGTCCCTTCATACATTTTTGTTTTCCACTACTAACCCTATGCCATGTCGCTTCAACCAATTCGCCGTCAGCCAAATTCAATAGGACACGTCGCGTCGGTTCAATCCTTTTCGCTGCAACTGTTTTGCACTCTGTTTGGAGCTTCAAACAGATTGAGTGTTAATTAAGTTAAAGTAACGACTAGTAGTACTTTAATTATATGTAAAGAAACTTAGAAAATCTTTTATAACGTACCTTATGTACATAATAAAAGATTTTCTAGTAAATGAATATATTTTTTTATTTATTCCTGACATAATAATTATTCACCCATTTCAGTACTACAACTTCTGAAATAACTCATAAATCTGTCATTACTTATATTATCCTTATCAACAATTACTTAAGTTTAGAAATTCTTCGGGCTATGTTGGTAATCTTGGTTCGCCTGCGGATCTCTTCATTTCTGATTCGATCACGTAGGGAAACTCCAAGCATAGCCCTCTCCATTACCAACTTAAGTGTCAGTGGGCAGGGCAAAATGCTCGCAGAATAGGTGACTGATGGGGCTGAAAGGTTCTGGAGTGGCGACCGCGTTCCGGAAGACTTAGCGTTGGAAGGCCTCCTACAAGGTGGACCGATGACCTTGTAAAGGCCGCAGGAATCCGCTGGATGCAGGAAACACAGAACCGGTCGAAGTGGCGGTGCTTCGGGGAGGCCTATGTCCAGCAGTGGACGTCTTTCGGCTGTAATGATGATGATGATGATGTAATTTTTCTTTGTTTTCTGGCTTAGGTCAGTTTTTTTTCCTTTTGTATAGCAAACTGATGGGGTTCCACAATTTGGAACCCCATCAGTTAGAAAAAAAGAGATTAAAAATATCAAAATCCCGACTGCGTGAAAAGAATTAAATTAAAATTTCATGATAGCCTCAAAGAAGGAGCTGTGTGAATGGGCTATAATATGTAAAGCTTTTGCCATTACAAAACCTTTGGTTCGATGCTGCCCAGTGCCCAGTATAATTAATTAGTATAATTATTAAGTATAAAGGTAGATGCAATATAGGTTGAATATTTATATAAATAGTAGTTAGTGAAAGTGCCTGATATTCGTAGCTATGTATAAATGTTGTGGCATTACCTAAAGCAATATTTTATTTTATAACATTAACCTAGTTACAATTTGACTTGTTGCGTCCTAACAGAGTCATGTACTCATTAGTTAAGCCCAGTCTACTCCAGTAGACTTTATATACATCCACATAAACCGCTAATTCTAACATTTGAAATTTTGCACAAGAGTTTATTTTATAAAAAAAAAACTGGCCAATGCATGTCAGACCATGCACAATGAAGGGGGGAACCCTTCGTTGGGAAGTTGGGATGAACTTATCCCAAAAACTTACAATGATGTAGATGAAAGACATGTTCTCCCATACATCGATATATGCCACGGTAAATTCTCCAACTGCAAATTTAAGTTGGTCGACTATTACTCGTTAACTTAAAAAGCCCACTTAGCTGTGATAGTTTTTCTATACTACTGCCATGATTTTTTTAACATCCCTATAAACAACCATTTAGCTGGCAGGAGGAGGAGACTTGACTCTAAGAAAAATTAGAACTTTAATGCTTTATATTACGCAAACGGGTCCTTGAATCGAAAAGTGGTATTGACAGACCCGCAATATTTTTGAACGTCCTATCCAACGATACCCTACACCATGGAATAAACGAAAAAAATATCATACCCGCATTACGTGCAAGGGGGTAAACCCTATTTTTTTTGTTTTTATATTAGTACTTTGTCGGCGTGATTAATATTTATTTATTTATTATTACCACTTACATTTATTTGTAACGGTGGGAACCCAATACAACAATGTAGTCCCAATTTAATTTAATTTAAAATAGACTCTGAGAACAGACAATATTTTAAGTGTTACCAATCAAAATCAATCAATCAATCAAATCAAAATATTTTCATTTCACATAAACCTACATGGGCACTTATGAAATGTCAGAAGCTAGGTGCACTGTTCCAATTGGTCGTTTCCTATGGAGAACAGTCGGCAAAAACTCCACGGTTACTCTTTTAAAAATAATTGGCTTTTACAATATTTTCAAATTACAGTGTTAATAGGTATGGAAGGACAGTGTAGGCCTGTCAAGAAGTGCCAGGTACTTAACAAAAAAAAGAAAAAAGTCTACAAAATATCTAGTCTATTAAGCCTACAACGTTCTCAAGTTCACAAAGTACACTCGCTGATGGCGGCGCGAGTATTGGATCATTTAGCTCCCTTCAAAATGGTTGAGCTGAATGGTGCTAATCCATGCGTCATGTTCGTGAACGGACGCCGTCAGTAGAGACTGGTCATCTCTTAGCTGCCACGGCTTATTTTAATTTTTGAATTGGTATTTTTTTGTTAATATTTTTATTACGGACGCTTTTACGTTTTGCATTGTTCTCACATGTATAATTTAAAAATGAATGATGTAAACAATATTTTGTAACCATAATACGTTGACTTAAAAGAGTGTCCGTGGAGTTTCTTGTTTCTCTCCCGTTCTTCTCCATAGGTACCTACTACGCTTTGGAATGGGCAACTAGCTTCATCTTTCTTACCGACCGACCCCTTGACAATTCAAAATACATTTATTTCAAAAAAAATAATTACAGGCAGTAATTAGTTTATTTGAAATAAATGCTTTCAGTTTGACACAAGAATCTATGTAAAATATTAATAAAATCATAAAAATAAAAACCTATTTAAGCCAAATGACAAGTTTGCCATTACAACAAGACTGAATTAATATCTTGTCCGCAAAAGCCACTAGTAAATAGTTTGATATCAAAATTATAGGTATATAATGTCAAATAATGAAAAATTATGAAAATACCCTCTGGAATTCCGCCAAAGAGCAAGTAAAGATATCTAATCGCAGAGAGACGCTGTTGAGTATCTTTATTGCCGCCCCACCGGTGCAAACTTTAATAAGTTTGTACGGCGCACCGGGACTTTAAACAGCCTCTCTCTCGGCTCGGCTACTGTTTAGAACGAGCAACCCCAAACATTCTAGTATTTGCGGGTTTTTTAGTATACCACGGAACACCAATAAAAAACATATTTAACCAGTGCCAAATTGCGCCTTACCTCCAACTTATAGTAACCAACCATCCCTATTACAAAGAGGGTTGGAGACATAAATGGATAGAATGGATAGACGCCAAATTGCTTCATATAAAGGAACCGGGTAAATTTATTTTTCTACCATAAGACAAACTTCGTTTCAAACGGATTCCAGATGACAGCACTCGTTTCCAGATTACTTCTAACTAAAGTATTATAAAGCGACTTCACAGCTGCTGCACGGGTTTCACGCATTACAAATCCCAGATTCTTGAAGGCTTTTTTAAACACCTGTACGATAAAATCAAAAACAAAATCAAATCAAAAGTCGTTTATTCAATCTAGGCTGAAAATCAGCACTTTTCAAACGTCACAGTTACATAAGACAGTCCCCCAAAAATGCCCGCCCTTCACTGAAAATATGTGTGCGAAACGATAAATCTTCGGAGAAAGTGACCCCAAGATCTCGCACCGACACTATCCGCGGTATCGCAAGCCCGTCCATGCTATATTCGTGATATCGGGGAACCACGGCCCACGTAAAAGACATCACGTTACACTATGTCACATTAAAGAATAGTTTGTTCTCAATACTCCACCCTACCGCACGATCAATGTCCCACTGCAGCAGTTCGCAGTGCGACTGGTTGGTAATCCGCGTGAACAACTTCAGATTGTCGGCAAATAGTAAGCAACCAGCATCTTTCACAATTTCAGGAAGATCATTTACCATTATAATAAATCCCAATGGTCCTAAATTAGTACCCTGGCTTACCCCCGTAAGGATGCAATACGAGTTCGAGATGAAGCCAGCGTATTCCACAATTTTTTTCCGATTACCTAAGTAGCTGGAAAAGAACTTTAGAAGGGCTGAAGTGAAACCAGCCTTTGTAAATTTACTTAGCAGAATGTCACTATCTACGCTATCAAATGCCTTCCTGAAATCTAAATAAGCGACGTCCAGTTGGGCACCTGCCTCAGAGTCCATCAAAGTGGCGGCCTATTTCATAATAAAACTACTAACGAAAATCATGCTGCGCATCGTTAAGCTGAATTACTACTTGCGTTTGGATACAAGAGCATAACGCAGACTCGAAGACCTTTGCAAAGGCTGACAGTACTGCAACTGGTCTATATCCTCTGACCTCCGAGATAGGAGCACCCTTTGGCACCGGAGTAACCCTAGTCAGCTTCCAGTCGTCCGGATACGAGCATTCTTGTAGGAAGCTATTAAATAAATGCAAGAGAGGTCTGGCCAGCACAGTACTACAATACTTAACTATGTAGGGTGGCACCCCGTCTGGCCCAACCGAACGCTTGGGCTCGAGGTGCGCGAGCGCCGCACTCAGATCACTAAGAGACAGCTGCCCCCAAGTGAATGCGCGCGCCGCGGTCGGGCGCCACCTGCCCCGCGGCAGCCGCATCTAACCGCGGTGCCACTGTGACTGTCTGTCATGTCTTCTAATTAATAACAAAATATTTTATTCTAAATTCTTATTTTAACATTGTCTCACGATATTATGCTCTTACAAATACATTAAATCTCAATTTTATGGGCTGACAGCTCGACATGTTACCGTAATTAATAACAAAACATCCTATTTCTTTGGAATTGTGAAACCTTTTAGAAATGCATTCCATACTATTGTTATTGTTCCAAAAACAGGGGGAGACACTGACTTCTGTAATACAGGTACCACCTAGGTCAGGAGTCAGGGCTTCAAATTAAAATGTAACTCCTTAATTAATGTCAATAAAAACATTTTATTATTATTTATTATTATTTTATGGGAAACAAACTTGAGACAATTAACAACGGACGGATCGAAAGCAATAATTCAAAAAATTCTAAAGATACGACTAAAGTATTCGATTTCTTATCGCAGAGGACAATACTAGTGCCAACATCTGCTTGGGATAAACTGAGTTCGGGCAAAACCCAAACAGGCCCTTAAAACAATTGAGAAATGGTACAAAAAAAGGCAATAAACCTATTCTGCGTATTCTTTTGGGATAGGAAAAAACCCACGTTCCGGTCGTTTTGGAGATGGAAACGGCAAGGGTAGGCTGAAGGGAGTCGGTGATGAGCCGCGACAGGGTTCGGACGCGATATCTAGCGAGTTAAGTTAGGGGGTTCGTTAAATATCACGACTAAGGGCGGTCAAATGAGGCTTGGTTAGGAGAGTTACAACTAGGTCGATAATAATGACACAATGTCACTTTGGAGAGATCGCTATAGTGAAAGTGTTATCAGTTTAATATCTTAAATTGTAATAATAAGTGAAGATTAATACCTTAAATTGTAATAATAAGTGTAGATTTAGACTAGGTTATATTAGTCAAGTATAATGTAAGTTGTGTGTAAGGCGCGCGAATCTCAGTGAGTGTGCCTGTGAACGATTGGGTGAGTGTTTACTATTCTATTCCTCCTTATTCCTTTCTATGACGATCGAGGTATCCTACACCAGCGTTTCGTTCTAGGGACTCGGAGAACGCCTTCCATTAGGTGTGACATTTAACAAGAGACGGTAGACTACTCTACCAACAGACTATAGACAACCACAACCAAGACATGACACTTACGGCAGCCACACCGCTTATGGATGGCTGAACCGAATTAATACTCGCAACTCGTTAGGGCCAATTTGAGCTTTATTGCTACTTTGTAATTGTGTACGAGCACAAACAAACCAAATGCTAGTGATGGTTACCTTATCCCTATGGACTGACTAACTGCAGGATATTTTACATTGTTCTTGATGTATGCAGACTCCCAGGGAGATGGGTTAGGCATCAAAAAGTTTCCTAAACTGGATTGATAGTTCGTTCTTAGGAACGCTAGGGATTGTGTCTCGTTAAACCACATCTGGCTATCGGCCTCTCACAAATTATCATTAGCGAGACACGATATTTGGATGCCGAGATAGAAACGCTCCGATGCTTGACTTAGTCGCATGGTTGCCGATTACATTGAAAGCATCCTGTAATGGGGGAGATTAAGAGAGTGAGAAGTGACGATTTGGAATAACCACTTCGGCGTATAGCAGGAGCAATTGTAAAGAATTCTACTACCGACTGACGATGCGGTACGCTTGTGCAAGTTTTGTATTGTCTTTGTAACGGGTGATTAGGCCGTTATAAGGGGTTCATTACATTAGTACGCGCCCAGTGATTACTGGAACGTGTTTTGCTCAATGACAGTTGAACTTCGCAGTACTCTGCCTTAGGATTGAGTAAGACATGACTAGAGCTTAGGGAGCGTGGCTTGTTAGAATTAGTGTCCTTAGTGGCCCTATGCGTTCAGGTCTAACAATACACTCACGACACTGTCAGCTGTTGTAAAGCAGTCCCACGTCACTTGGGGTGGGTCTGTAATTATTGTAAAGAAATCCATTAACGTAACTTAGAGTAATATACTCGTACAACACAAGCGTCACATACCTACCCTTTTATATTACTGACATGTCCTCTAACTTTCATAATCAAAAGAAAAGTAGATAAATTAGATTCCTTTCCATAACCTGTGAATTCCCAACCTTATTTTATATTGACATTGTTTACTTGTAATCCCTCCTTGTCCTAACTATCCAAGACGAATGCAACAAGACGATTTAAGACTACGGAAAGATACAGACGTTGGAGTCTAGGCGAGTTAAGTTAGGAGGCTTGGTGAATACCAAGGGCCATGTCCGAGTGGGCTGTCGCTAGATAGCGAGTATGAGTTATAGTTGGGTTAAAGCCCTGATTAGACTAATTTAGTACTTAATATAGTGTGTGTGTGAGTTTGTTGCAACGACTGGGAGAGTCTTTCATTATAATATTTATCCTAGTCTGATAGTATAATTAAAGTTCTTGTAACTAAACAGACAGAGACGTGTTGCTGGGGAGTTTGTTGCGTCACTTCTTCTCCCCAGCTCAAACACTAGGAAGTGATGAAGGGTGGGCGCTTTGGGGCTGTCTATAGATCTTTAAGAGAGTTGATTCACAGCTCTGTGGCGGCATCTACAGCGCCACATACGAACTACGCATCACACTGACGTCACGCAAAATCCTGCATCGCGCAAGCAGAGTTTACCGTGCAACTAGCATATATACAACATCCCGACATCAACCGTCGGGCAGTTGCCCACCAGACACGACACCCGTCTGGTCGGAGGATCCTCCCTTTTCTATGGAAGATGAGTGAACTTTACACCCTGTTCCTCATACCTCTATACTGGTGACCCCGAGTATGAACGTCAGCGCAGCCTTCGTGCAACTACATCAGCGTGACGTCATCATCATCACTTCCTCAAGCTCTCGAGCGGCGAGTCACACAGCCAGCCAGCACGGCTTCAACGGGTATCCTGACCACCAGCATGCAGCGACCGCGCATACCTGGTCATCACCCTAAGCCTCATCAGCAACCTTGGCACAGCACACTGCACTTTCGGCCGGTCAACAAGCAGAGCTCTTCAACGCTCTCCTGGCCGACGCCAGCAGTCAGCCCTCAACCCGGCGCTGTACCACATCCGACTCACTGGAGCATAACGCAGCGCCACCCCGACACACTGGGGCATCACCGCAGACAGTTCCGACCCACCGCGAACTATGCGACAACCGGTTCCGACCCACTGGAACACCACCTGGCACTGGCAAGCATCGCAAGATACACGACTCAGCCCACTATCGACCTCCGGTCTCCGGAGGGGAGTGATGTGGCGGCATCTACAGCGCCACATACGAACTACGCATCACACTGACGTCACGCAAAATCCTGCATCGCGCAAGCAGAGTTTACCGCGCAACTAGCATATATACAACATCCCGACATCAACCGTCGGGCAGTTGCCCACCAGACACGACGCCCGTCTGGTCGGAGGATCCTCCCTTTTCTATGGAGGATGAGTGAACTTTACACCCTGTTCTTCATGCCTCTATAGCTCTATTAATTAATAATTCTTGAGTTTCAATTCTCAACTCTTATTATCTAGTAATTCTTGAATGTCTTCTTAATTCTTTATCACAAATCAACAATTCGGTTAGACTGATATGAACACGTGTCTTGCAGATATGCTTGTTGTGCAAAGGGTGAACTTCCAGGGGTTCGGGAAACCACATCTATCTCATATCCAGTCCAAGGACTGATAGGGACCATGTCTCCTTAAGAGCATGATGCCGACGCAATACCGCTGAAACTAGCCACCCCGTTGTTAGACAAGGACGGTCCACACGGTTGCCGCAGGGAAAGCCGCTTCGTCACGCTTATCAGTTTGAAAGAACTGCTAGGGACCATGTCTCCAAAAGAGCATGATGCCGACGTAATGCCGCTGAAAAGCCGCTTGCGTCACTTTATTGAAGTGTTGCTCTGAGTACTCCAAGTACAGATGCAAAGTATCGTGTGAGTAATGCCTGACCAAATACCTCTTACGCTAGCGTAAGAGTTACTCACAAATCTATATAATAATATACTTAGCATTATTCTATTATTTATTGTCTTTCTAAACCACATCCAACTTCATAACTATAAATTCCTAAATCTTATTTACTATTTATTTCAATCCTTTCCTTGCTCTATTAACACAACAAGGCAAGAGACAAGGCGTTAGACTTCTTCATATTTGGAATTCTTATCTCTGTCAGTGGGAGAGTGACCAGTCTGGAGACGAGCTCTACAGAGTCGTACGGCGGCGGAGTACGACTTTTCCTCAAAATGAGGAACCGACCCAAACATTAATATTAACAGAATTAGGAAAAACGAAAATTTTATCGGCCTAGGGTCACTTAGGAACAGTCACACCACCTCACCATAAACCGAATGAAAGTAGTCTGCGAACGCCTGGGCACACTCAAGATCAGGTAACGGCTCACTATTATTAATTATTTTAGTTTTACTACGTTTCGAACATTTGCTACCAATAAATCCCCAGAAAGATCTCGGTCCATTTACAAACTGTTGCTTAATACGATTTTGATAGTTACGATATGCCGTATTAATTTTATCTTTGACCACAGAACGATAGTAAGAAAAGTTTATATATTCATTGTTCGAACCAGTTCTCTTAAAAGTTCAGTGCCAGAAAGCCTGTCGTTTAATATCCCCTATTATATCAGCTGTGTACCATTCTGGGTAGCCATATCTAGAAGAGTTTCTTGGAAGTCGAACTTTTTCTTGGAGTGCTACCATCTAAAATCTCATTAAATATTTCATAAAATATACTGAATGCTGCGACGGCATTGCTCACTTCATACAGGGCGCTCCAGTCTACCGCCGTAAGTGAAACATACAAAACAATAAAAACTGCCTTGCTAAGCCGCGGTGGGTAGCTGGACACCTGCGGCATAGGGCCGCCAGAGTTGGTAATCGCTCGCGCACGGCTTATGCTAACTCGCAGTGGCGGATGCTGCTGGTCAATGCAAGACGAATACTCACCGTGCTCCTCAGTAACGACGATATTGAATATGTATCCCTGCCAAATTACAGCTTTCTAGTACTAAGCGTCGTAAGCGTACTCGAGCTACAGCGGAGACAGACAGACAGACAAAAAGATGGACATGGCGAAACTATAAGGGTTCCTTGTTTACTACGGACCCCTAGAAAGGTGAGCACTAAGGAAGGGTTCTCGAAACTGCATCCTATATGGGGCTCAAATACCCCTATTTAAAAGTTTGTAAGAAATTTCGTCATTTTTCCGATGAGAAATTCCATCGGGCACCAGCTTGTACGGTCATAAGAGTTTATGATATCCACTAAGGACGACCTGTGTGAATTTATAGTCCAGTGGTATTCGTAAAGCTTTTGATATTGCAGACCATTTTCATTCAATGTTGCCCTTCTGTATCATTTGAAGTCCGGTTCAGACGGGGGTGACGGTTAGGTATACCGTTCTTCATATTGTTACACTTTATCAAGTCCATATCTCGATCCGAGTGCATGAGGTGCTCGATCCAACTGCACGCGGCGTGCACGGCGGGGGTTACGCGGTTGCTCTCCTGCGTGCGCGCATCCGCCTCGGACGCCTCTATAATGTAGCCCCAGTCATGCACAGAGGCAGGTTTGTGGGGCTGGAAAAGGGAGAAGAGTGTTCTGTAGATACTGCTGATGAGATTAGGAGATATAAGAATCATAATTTCGCAATTAAAATTACATCAAAGAAAAAGGATAACCAAAACTGCTCAACAACAAATGCAGTTATCAAAATGCAAATAGCCGTGGCCATATTTTTGGCATTCATTCAATGTTTCACGGTGGGCCACTTATTTTAGTGGCCAAGTGTCCCTATTCTTTCACATTTGAAGTCGTAGAGAACGCTACTGAAGCCGCGATCAGCGTGGCCATCTACTTGGTCAAAGTAATCGGGGACAACACGAATGTTGTATCACCAATTCGAAAAGAAGAATATTCAATGTTTCGATTTTGGCTGCAAATAAATATAACTTAAACACTTCACTGAGCCTAATGACCGGTTTCTTTTGGTATAGTACAAGTTGTGATCCTATTCCAATATGCATAACAATGCCAGCAAAAGTCACATTACTTCAGTCACACGATTGATACCAACCATGATTTTTACCAACATTATGGAAAATTTAAGAAAAAATTGTGATTGAATTGTAATTGTGTTAACACTTACGCGGTGGGTGTAACTAAAACCAGCGGTGTGAAGTCATGGTCGAAGAGCTCCAAAAGCGCCCCGCTGAGCGCCACGGCCAGCCTCTTCATAAGAGGAGAGTTCTCCGCAAGGCGCCGGTAGCAGTTAATCTCCGTCGGGGAGTTCGTCTCCTCTGAAATACTCGGGCTTGGCTCGTTCTCTAGCTCCGATGCGCCCATAATGTTGCATTTCGCTGGGGACCTGAAAAGTTATTGTAGAAGCAGGTTTTAGAAACATTGGTCTTGTTTATCGCATTCACCCAACTTGTCACATTGGTGTGAGAAAGTTGATGCTCAATATTCAATCATTTATTCAAAATCAAAAGTCATGTACTCAAACTAGGCTCTTTTCGAACGTCAAAATTAAATAAGAAAGTTCCCCAAAAACGCCCGCCCTTCACCACATCCTAGTGCTGGAATTACATGGCGCAACAAACTCTCCAGTAGCACAGCTGTGGGTTCAGTTAGAAAAACTGGATTCTACTCGTAATTTATAATTTTCGATCGATTATAATCTTATCGGTTCCTGGTAACTTAAAAAAAAAAAAAATATGATGTCATTACTGACCCTGTCGGGCACAGCAAAATAGTAGGAGAGAGAAAAATTAAAACTTATCATTCTTCTTAACTATATCTAATGTTATTAGGGTTTTTTCTTATACGTATGAATTATCGAAAGTTTTAGTTTTTGTACTAACAATTTTAGTTTATCGTTTACTTATTCGTTTACAGTATAGTAGCATTTTTATATTAAAATTTGTTGTAGTGTATTACCAAATATATATTTTTAGGTAGGTAGTAGGACACTTGCGCGAAAGGCACTAGTGCGAATCCACTTGCGCGTAAGACACTTGCGTGAATCCACCTGCACGAATGGACAATTATGTAAAAAAGTTGCGTAAGTATGAGATTTCTTCATAACATCACGCGTGTAATCTTTCAAAGCATTGGATAGGGGTGTATACTGTGAATTGTACAGTCAGCGGTCATAAGTGCCGCAACAATTTTTATTGTTCACGTTTATTTGCAAAAATAGTAATTATATATTTTAACTTAGTTAAATATTAATAGTGTTGAAAATAGGAATAAAATAAATCATAGCAATTAAAAGGACAGTGAAATAATCACCCGATTATTTTAATGCTTTTTATTTAGCACTAGCTACTGCCCACGAATTCATTCGCGTTGATGTCGTAGGACACCACAATATATTAAAATAACGACCAAATTTTTCATTAATAAATCATGTCTGTTGTATGGGAGCCCTTAATTATTTATTTTATTCTGTTTTTTAGTATTTGTTATTATACTCGTAGCGGCAATACATCATTTGTGAAAATTTCAACTAACTAACTATCACGGTTCATGAGATACAGCCTGGTGACAGACGGACAGCAGAGTCTTAGTAATAGGGTCCCATATTACGCTTTGGGTACGGAACCCTAAAAAACAAGCTGTGTTTTTTAATTTGTATATACAAAGTGAAAGGTCATTTATACAACAAATAAACAAAATTGTCATTGCTGTCGGGGGACCGTTCTGTGGAACACTTATTAATCTAATTACCAAAATGTTTACATTTGAAACGAACGAATACGCGTTATTAATCTTATTTGCTTTGAGAACAGAATTTACATAGTATGTCGTCTGTGGTTTCTTAATTATGAGAAAAAAAAATGAGGACCTATATTAAATAATAATAATTTTGAACATTTCGACTTGTTATGAATTTTAGTGACTTCAAAAATGTATTCCTTTCGTTCATAGAATTGTTAACGTTAAACATCGAATTTAATACCATTTTTTTGTCTAGAACTGTATGTTACTGTTACACCTACTAACTTCCCTTAAATATGTCCATGCCATCTATCTATAATGCCATCAGTGCATGGCGGAATATATAATATATTTGCACAAAATTTTATAATGTAGGTAACATCTTTTGTACCCAACACATTTTATTTATATACTTTATTGTGCACCCAATTATACATTACAAAATGAAAAAATACACTCCAAAATATATAATAGGGTTACAAAATTTTTGAAGCCGCTCAAGTTTATCGGGTTGGTCTTGAGTTAGGTCAAGAAATCAATCAGCATAATCAAGGATAAAAAGAAGTGATTGTGCAAGCACAGTTTTGGTGGCAATCGGTAGAAAAGTACGCAGTCGTTTCAAAGATGCATCGGAAGTAAACAGCTTGCGGCTAATTTCCTGTAGCTGGGTAGTCCAAAAGAAGTTCGTGTCAATGAAAATCCCCAAGTTTTTAACTTTCTCGCTGTAGGCTGGTTTTATGCAAATAATGATTTTGTTTTTGATGGGAAAAGTTTTTGCGATTTCTGACTTTTGTAGCGGCCAGTCTATTCATCAGAAAAAAACCTGCCAAGTGCGTGTCAGACCACGCACAATGAACATGAAGGGTTCCGTAGTTAGGATGAATTTATCCCAAGAACAAACTTAACATTTTAGTTGATAAAATTTTCTCCTACACATCGATATACGTCACAGTCAATTCTCCAACTGCAAATATATTCAATGTACAGCGAGATAATTGCGTAACACTTTATGAGAGCAATAGGTTTCGTTTTGACAGTTCAACAACATTCATTGCGTTATTGACGTTGTTGAGCAGACAAAGTTTCCGAGCATATGAAGCAATGGTAATCCATTAGAAATATACTTCAAAAACATTCAGATTGTCATTGATAGTGTGTTACGCAATAAGGGTGCAGTTATGAGTTTGCTACGATTTTATTATATTTTATGTGTAAATGTTCATCGATATTTACATCAATAAAATTGTGGACCTATATTGAAAATTATGTTTTTCATTTGGTAAAAGAAGCTCGCGCTAATAAGTATTTAATCCTATAAATAAAACTACCAACTTCCAAAAAAACACAACAAAGTGCAAAATTACTTTAGTTTCGGAAGTTGGTGGCAAAACACGAAAATACAAAACCGAAGACACTGACTTCCAGCATTTAAGTCATTTGACATTACGATCATCGTTGGTTAACGTGGTTACGTCCCTAAGTTCGGAACATTAAGTGTATTTATACGTAAGTCAATCGCGGTTGTTGTGTGTTTGTTACATACACAATTTTACCGACCTTGATAACCCTTAATAATAATTTAATATAATTTATTTGTCAGTATTTACGGTACATTAAGATCTTAATATTAGTAAACAGCTTCATATAATATACTTACCCTACCCTTACCTTTATTAAGTGCCCGAACATACTCGCATTATTACAAAGGTGAGACGTGCACCCACTGTCAAAAATCCAGTCGTCTTTTTGTGCATGTACAACATTATAAACTTCTGAATCTGAAACATTAAAAGTAATTAATACTTCGTCCTCGTCTAAATGATGAGCTACCAAATCTTTTTGTACCTTCTTTTTATTCGGGCATTCTGATGCCTTATAGCCTTGCTCGTGACATCTAAAGCATTTATATTTAAATCCTTCTCCGCCTGTGAGGTTAGTTTCGTTTCCAGCTTTCGCGCTTTTGTTCCATTTCTTTAAGCTTTTTTGACATTACTACGGCTTTATTATGAGATCTATTCCTCTCTGGATTCATGCTCTTCTAATATATTAATTTTCAAGGCCTCTGAAAACTCGTATTTTCATTCAATGACATAATTAAAGCTAAAAAAAAATTCCAGATGAACTATATAATATGCATTATAATGTAATAATACACTTTACCTGGAACATTTTAAAGCTGAAATGAGTATACATATACTTCTGCTAGTGTTTCAACAGTGTCGAAAAACGATTCAAATGATCACAGCAGCACCTGTTTTCGTCATTTTGTACAAAATCAAGCGTTAGAAGCTTCTTAGCAGGTCTTTTAGAAGCATATATAGACTTCACTTTCAGCCAAACCTCTCTCCAAGTGTTACAGCCCCTAATATGTCGAAGTTCACTACCGCACATCGACAAAATTAAATCCGCTGTAGCTTTTTCATCCTCTGCTTCCCAATTTGTATATTCACCTATTTCAGATGGTTTTCGTACCTTTCCACTTACTTCCATCCATCATTAGGGTTCCGTATCTCAAAAGGAGTCCGTCTGTCTGTCTGTCAAGACCCTTTATCTCGGGAACGCGTGGATGTATCGAGTTGAATTAAAACCATATACTCAGTTCTACAGTCCCTTGAAGCTGTGAAAAAATCAAACGTCTAAGTGAACGTAAAAAGATGATACGGCCGTTTATGCCACAAAAAACGTATGTTTCGACACTCTCAAGGGAATAAAAATTTATAAGGTACTTACTCGTACCTTATCTAGAACTATTGGCAAGTAATATCGTATTATACTGCAAGTATAGGGAAAAATCTGAAAACTATACATTTGTAATTAAATCATAAAAAATATAGCCATTATTTAAAGTACTTATTCAATCATCGAGGTTAAGCAACGGTATGCGCGGTCATAATTGTATGGGTGAACAAATCTTTTTGTAGATTTTTTAAACAAACTGAATTTGACTGATTTTCTTAAAATCTGAAAGACGTATTATTTTTAATGAAATCACAAAAAAAAAACATGGAATGGGGTTCCAAATTTTAAAGTGAGTTAACCGTGTCATGTGGGGTATCGTATGAAAAAGTTTCATTGGCACAAGCTTAAACAGATTTTAATTATTTTTATGATGTATAGTTTTCAATTTATTAAAAAAAGTAGTAAAAACTGCGGGACTCGATTCTTGACTAACTATTTGACTATTTATAATTATGTACCTACAAATATGTACGGAACCCTCGGTGGGCGAGTCCAACTCGCACTTGTCCGGTTTTTTTTTTATTAACCTGCACCATCTGTATTCGCCAGCTATCATAATTATATTCCTTCAGTGGCTCGATCCTAAACATATGGCTCAGAATCGCTCCTTTGCACAAATAATTATTTCTTTAGGTACTTGAAAACTCCTTACTTAAGTCTCCAGACTACTTACTGGATCCACGCTAAACCTATCCACCCGGGTCTCATGCTTTGGGTGTCTGGGTGTCTGTGCCCATAACCAATTTAAGATAAAAGAAACGACTGGGAGAAATAGATCGTAGCAAAATATATTCGGAGAAAATTTAGTTAGTGGCACACAATCACACTTGCTAAAATTACATCAGAACGTATTTATTTTCAATTCAAAATTTACTTTATGCATTTCATAGTTTGTAAATCCAATAGCTATAAATTTAGTAACTAAACCAGTCCAGCACAGCACAGAGATCACACTGACCCAATACAGACAACAAACAAAATCACTCCACACTGGCGTCTAACAAAATGTCAGACTCGACTACCCAACTAGAGTAGTTAGCCGACCCGCGGGAACAACACTACACTTTAGATTCAAATGTGATCCTGGTGAAGATACATACAGTCTATCTGTCTGGATGCAACAGCCACTTGAGGTAACGCGGTCACGTGGTCGTTGGCGTTCTTTCCATACAAACGTATTCCTCTGTTTTCTCTCTGGTTAATGACACTAGTTCAAATATTTTTACGATAATATAGGTATCTACCACTGCCATGTCCCTATATTTTGTTGATTGGCGTAGTCATTTTTTTTTCTAACGGATATAAGATATTTGGTCTAGTTTCATGTTTAGCTTCATTAATCAGGGACAAAACAGGATAACGTTAGTATGGAATGAACGCCAACGACCACGTGACTGCGTTTCCTTTTAAGGTAAAGATAGTTAATGATCCTTTTGCGTTTTTTTAAATGTTTTAAATTGGTTTAATCTCTATCTATTTATTTATACATTAAACAATACAAAATCGTAATCAGCAGTCGTTGATTAATTAGATTATAATTACAATTTACAAGTCCAAGTTCCTTGGGTCACTGACGTCACAGAATAGATAGGAAAAGAAGTTCAGCTTCTTACAACTAACAAAACCGACCGCATAGCGTGTGTAAATTCATTGGCGACTGGCACTCTTTTGAGATAGTTTGAAATCGCCGTATCGCACGCATATATATATATATTTTATTGTGTGCGTGTGCATGTTGTCGCTCGTTGTATGAAGCTAGACTTCTGCACATATCGTTTTAGCGCCGTTTTAACAACCTTTGTTTTTGTTTATCACTGATTGGTTCAATGTCACGCTAGCAGCACTAGCACGAGCGCGAGGAGCGAGCACGCGGGCGCGGCGAACGCCGCGGCGTCGTGCGGCGGCTGCCAGCCCTCGCGCCAGGGGCCGCGCGCGCTCGCCGGCGGTCACATCGTCGTCACCATCTCTGCGGAGACGGAAGCTGTCATTATCTTCTTACTGGGACCAACGCCCGCCACACATGCTCACACACCTATTGGTCATCATCGTCTCTCGTCATCAACCGCATGCGAGTGGCAGCGTTTAAAGCCTATGGCGTTGTACCGAACTTCGCTTTTGCTTTTACATGTCGACCCAAGCACGTACACATGAGCGTGCACACGCGTGTCGTGCTAGTGACTCTAGTAGCTCAGACACATTTTTCGTTCGTCAGTGGCAGTGGCGCGAATGTCCGTAAAATCTATAGCACCCATGGTTGATTCGCATGGATAAATTCTACTGATGTAAGACTCGTGTCGGCAAATGCTGATGCACACGTGTCGACCAATGACAGTGCTATATCAGCACAGTATCGTGAGCGAGAGCGAGTGTGAGCATGTTCGGGGGGCGTAAAAGTCTGGGTACAAACGCCGGTTGCACTCAAAGGACTACAGGGACCGTCCTCCGGTCACCAAATGGAGGATAATCACTAGGACAATAGATATGTTTCAAAGAAAACCTGATTTAACATTGGTACAAGTGTTCCCATTATCATGCGTGAATTTTTTCCATCAACTACGTCCAACATTTAGATGGAAATCTCCACTGTAATTCGACTAAGCTCTTAAAACTTGTAGAAACAGTAAAACAAAGTATAAAACTGAAAGTTTTAGTATCCAAAGTAATGCTACGATAATGTCAAGATCTTTACTTTTACAATCCACTTTCTTTATATTATTATACTTTTCGTCTATCACGTTTTTCAAATTTAAAATTTGTTAAATCTTTTTTATGGGGGCACAGAACTGCTAGTTATAGCAATGCTTAGGGGAAGCATAAGTCCAGTACTGGATCCTTTCGCATGAATGATGATAATGGTGAGGAAGGTAGAAATATTTACCAAGGTTCTGCATTTGGTGTTGGCTCAGAACAATGTATGGGTTGTCGAGGCCGGGATCTTCTAGCACCCTACGATGTAGCTGCTCCAGATGTACCTCTGTGACATCTAGAAGATACAAAGTAAGCTTAAAATTTTATTACAGCAAATAATTATATTTTTATTTACGTCAACAGTAACACACGAAATCGTACTTGTACAAAATACTGTAGGTGTCTCATGTCCGAAAAAATTCAAGCGAAACCATTACGAATCACTAAACTTCGATAAATTAAGTTCATTTTGACATCAGGGGACTAACCATCACCTCATATAGCAGTATTATTATAGTATTACTTCACAGTGGGAAAGTGATGGAGCTGTACAGGACGTATAGCTCCATCTCTTTCTCATGCTTGTAGTTCTAAACCATTCAAAAGTGCTAAACAGCGTTCTAAATGAAAAACAGTTAAAAGTTCGACTTTGATTTTCATTTCATTCTATAAATATTTGGATTCCTATCGTAAATTTCAGTATCATGATAATTTGATTTACTTGTCTGACTAGATTCAAAGTAAATAAATTAAAGTAGACTAAGCTATTAAGCATTATACGCTTTTAACTCACTAGCAAGGAGCATTGACATCCAAGCATTTACGAATTTAAAACCCTTTTCAGACATAATTTTCAAATGCGTTGTTGCTTTATTTGATGATAAATTTGAAACTACACCATTATTACCATTAATATGCATCACGATAAGAATAAAAATATTTACATATCACTGTAGCTACTGACAAATAAAAAGGTGTGCTAAAACAGAGATTTACACAAACAAATATAAAACGTTAGAAAAGACTAACATAACCATTGCCTTTAATGTGATCACTGATCTTCTACAATTAGATACCAAATAGACTCACATGGTAGCAGCGTTGTTGTCGGTGGTGGTAATGTAGTAGTTGTTGTTGTTGTCGTTGTTGTTGTTGTAGTTGTAGTCGTAGTAGTAGTAGTAGTTGTTGTTAATACTACACAAACATAAAATAATAATCTTAGTAGATTCGAACACTTTTTAGTACAGCTATATCTGGTGAAATCAGAAGATGATCCGAAAGTTGAAAATCATTACAACAAGGTCACAAAATCAAGATACAAGCTATAAGCTAAGTCTGACATGGCTTACTTATATTTGTCCCAATTGTAATGTTACTAAACTGTAGGAACTGTTCAATAAACATTAATTTATGTTACTATAGAAAATTTTAGCTTTACGAGGACATAACTATTGTGACACATTTAATTATTCTTTAATTTAGTAAGCATTCATTTAACCATTAACATTCTTTTAAATAGTTGAACAAAAGAAAGATGTTCTAAAATCCGACCGGACAAATGTAAACTAAGTGAAGTAGACTAAAAGCCCGTTAGTACTCGTACGGTACATCTTTAGCAACGTCTGCACTTTCTAGTGCTGACAGAATATCACTTCAATCAAGGGAGAAGATGTAGCAGGTTAGCTGATCTTTAGCTGATAAAAATCCGAAATAAGAGAGAGCCGAATAAATCATTTCAACATGGGAAACCAAAAAGCTTTTAAAATAATTACATTATTTGAATTTCATACAATACCAACAAAAAATTGCTATCTATTTTTTAATGGCAATTCAAATTAATTGTATTCATTTTGTGAACATAGGGTCACATTATACAGATGTTATATAAAAAAATGATGGTCTATACTATGTCCTGTCAGAAAGCATACATAAGAATATAAAAACGTTAAAATATAGGCACAGTATCATAGGAATAATATTAAATTTGAAAGGCGTATTTGTCAAGAGATTTTAGGCACAGATACAGTCAGACTAAAATTAAAGGAAGCTAGTGACATGACACATTTTACTTCTCCATCACGAGTTACAGTCGTTCAGACGTCAGTGGTAACAAAACCAGTATAAGCTGGCCTCGTATTCTAATGAAACTGTATACTACGCTGGGTCAGCTCAAAGTCAAAGTGTTACCATCGATGTGCTGTCGAGACATTTAGGCACAAATATAGTGGAGGCTAACATAAAGGAAAGGATGATGACGACGTAGGAAATTCCATATCCTCCATATCCTGGCATCACGAGTTAAATGAAAACAGCTCATGCCACGCGTTGAAACAGCTCCTTAAGCCAATATCAGACGCTTCGCTCGAGTGAACGGTTCACTCGAGTGATGGTTCATTTTTGTTTCATTCCACGTCCAAACGTCACTGATAAAATTTTAATAAGAACAAATGTCAATCTGCACCTGCATTCAAATGTTTGATTGTTCTGTAGGCGCATGAACAAACGTCGTTGGATCTGCTTACAAATGAATACATTTTTCACTTTGATTAATTTTGAGTTCAGACGTTTCACTTGTTTCGTGTGAAATATAAGTAGGTACCGAATGATAGGTAAAAATAAACAAAAAGTGATGCGTCTGGTATCGGGCTTTGGTAAAGTAAACAAAACTAATACTTACAATGTAAGAAAAGCTCAGCCTGAGCCCTTCCCTGTGTGTTCTTCACATGACACCGGTATGCCCCCGCGTCTTCCCTGGACATCTCCATCACCACCAGACTGACGGTGTGACGGTAGCCTCTGGATGTCATGCTTAACCTGTGTTTTGTACCTAAGAAATGAAAAATACATTAGATTTTTCAAAAAGTAGACAGCGGTTATGTGTAAATATTGTCGCTACAGCTTCTTGTAGTTGCCTTGTGATAACCGCAGTTTCGATGTGGTTGCGTTGTCGCCAGTATTTGCGATGTGGTTATGTCGTGGCTAGTGCCTGCAGATGGACAGATCGTTGTTTGCGACGTGGTTGGCTGCTAATGCATGGTCTCGCGGGTGGTTACGTTGTGGCTGCGACTTGACGTTGCTGTGGTCGGTATCGCCCACACAGTTGATTTTGACGGCCAAAATGTGGTCCGTGTAAATAAACTATTCAAATTCATACAAATAACCGGCCGTCTACGTGTCGTAGTAGTGGTGTGGTTGTGGTACTGTCAGCAAAATTTAAGCATGCTCAGTTTAGAAAATATTTCTGCGGCAAGCGCAGATAGTGACAGACCACACTCCTTCCTGGATTCGCCACAAACATAAAAAAGTTTTTGTCTTTTTTTCGCGAATGTATTGTATGGCCCTTTATTAAGCCGTCCTATAGTTTAACCGGATTCACAGACGTTCCCACTAAATAACAATGGTACGTAGATAACAGTCTGACTCCCTGATAACATTGTATACTCTGCACCAAGTATTGGCTCAAATACTTGGTGCAAAAAAAGAAAAGATACCAAATGTTTTCAATTTCTAACAAAACTACGTAACTTGCTTCTTTTTGTATATGTTTCCAAGTTTAAACAAATTAAAATGTAGTTATTCACTTTATAATGACATTGCACAATAGAATGCTTTTAGCACTGCGGCGTTATTGTAGTGCCTCTGGCATGTTCATTCAGGTGCGTGTTCACGACATCCACGGAATGGTGGAGAGAAAAACGGCGTCGCTAGAAAGAACGCGGTCAATCCCTAATAGCTCTCTGAAGATGTGAGTGAACTTTAACTGCTGATCACTTCACGCAGGTTTTGGCTAGGCAGGGGTGATTTAATACATCCGGTGAATGTAATAATGTAAATGTAGTTTTTCTGTAGGCTTAGTATTTAGTTACATAGCTTTTAAGTTTTTTTTTTGTTTGTAACTAAGAAATGGATCATTGCTGTCTGAGTAAATTAATAAATTAAAATTTAAATAAAGTCCTAAATCATAAAGCGCTTTCCTAATAAAAAATATTCTAGCTGAGTCATCATTCTTGAAAGGCAAACTTTCAGAACTCTGGAGCACTCATCTGGTTAAAATCTGATAGACTCATGAACAGTTAGGAATTATGCTAATAACTCAATCTCCATAATATTTATTTTATGAGATTGGGAGCTTTAGTTGTTTTTCTCACGATATCGGTATTAGTATTCAGTAAAATAACCATAAGGAACTACACACTTCTGTTATGGAGCTGAAGACAATTTTTGAAAATAATTCTAGTAAATACACTTAGGTCACTTTAGCCTTTCAAAGTTCATCTTTCAGACTCGGGACCCCTTGACAATTCAAAAGTGCCTGTATTTGGTTTATTTGAAATAAATGCTTTGAGTTTCAGTTTAAGTTTGAGTACTTGGGTTTTACTTGGGATTGGGATTTATCTGGAAAATTATGTTTAATTCCTGTAATTATTATAACACAGGAGTTGCCAATTATTCTAGAAAATACACTCAGGTCACATTAGCCTTTCAAAGTTCATCTTTCAGACTCGGGACCCCTTGACAATTCAAAAGTGCCTGTATTTGGTTTATTTGAAATAAATGCTTTGAGTTTCAGTTTAAGTTTGAGTACTTGGGTTTTACTTGGGATTGGGATTTATCTGGAAAATTATGTTTAATTCCTGTAATTATTATAACACAGGAGTTGCCAATTAATATAATTAATTGTACTGGCCACAGGAAAAGACCATTGATAACGATGACGGAAAAATAAAAAAAATCGATTTAAAAAAGCTTCCGAAAAGTTTAATTATATCAATCCTGTTGAAAGTCGTTGTACAAATTCGAAACGGTTTGAAAGCGACTGCCACCCGTCTGGGCCCCCCAGTAGGTACTTATTATGAATCCATATTTCACACTTCCGGGCATAAAAAAAATTGTGCAGCAACCACTGAGTTTCGAACCATGTCCTATAAACAGCTGATAACATCTATACCCAACGGGGTTTTACAGATAAAAATCTTATATTTTTTGCGTTGTTACTTTAAAACTAAGGAAAAATTATTCACGGGAAATCTCAGGAGAGGTCTATCTTAAGAAATATCTTAATTAGGGGCGACAGTTCCACCTAAACTTAAATTGGCTCGACTTCGTCCGAAAAAAACGCATCATAAATGAATGCCTAATTTTGCTAAATATTGTAAAGTTAAATAAGTTAATTTGCACGTTTTTAGCGAATTCGTTATGTAATTATTTAGATGTAGAAAAATATGAAAAATAAATGTGTTTTTACGAAGAAACGTGACGAGACGACTCGCGACTTGTCGACGTGTTGTTTTAACGTTGTGTTTCCAACGTCCATTAGCTCAGGTTTTTTCTCAATCTTTGCAAAAGTAAATATGAACAGTAGGTAATGTATACGACATTATAATATATTTCGTTTATGTTTCGTCAGCTAGAATTATTCAGCGGTCTTGTTTTCTGCTAAAAATATCAATCAGTCTCGTTTATTATTTTACGAACATAATTTTTACGGTTTAACCGGTTTTTTAGTAATAGGACCCTATTACTAAGACTCCGCTGTCCGTCTGCTTGTCTGTCTGTCCGTCTATCACCAGGCTGTATCTCATGATAGTTAGACAGTTGAAATTTTCACAGATGATGTATTTCTGTTGCCATTGTTGTAATTATATCCATTCGCTGCTGAAGTGCTGGATAATTAATAACAATATATCAAAATTGATCTAGAATTCTCACAAAATGTTTGTCAATTATCATTGTAATCGCATTCATTAAAGTTGATGACGTCACGCATAATTACGTCGCTCCAATTATATGGCGGACGCTTCAATTAAAGTCTTAAATTTTCAAGTACTTATCGTAATTTATTACTATAACCATTAAATTTGTTAATACCGAAAAACTATGTCGCAAATAGACCTATGAAGACACTCGAAAATAAATATTTTCATCACATTTACAGTTTTGTTTCATGTTATCTTAAATCAATTTCCAGTACTTGTACCACAACAAACAAAGTCAAATTCAAAAGTCAAATTGTGAAATACTTCATAAACAAACAGGCCGCTATCTCCACAAAGAAAAACAAACAAGACTTAGGAATTGAATCCTTTCTCATTCATTTACAAATCCTGCCAATGAATTCGGATTTGTAAGCCACAGCCCGACTCAGTGCTCGAAAATGTATGAGAATTAGTTCAATACTAGCTGGAGCTTCGTATCGACAATGAACAATGAAATGAAGGTAGGAACGATGTATTAATAATAATATAATAATTATTATTATTTATTTATTTCTTACCACAAATTACAGAAAATGTCAGTAAAAAGTCAACAGATACAATTTTATAATTAATTTGTTGAAGACTGGTGCCTAAACTAAGTTTTTTAGAAAACCTGTATGTCAGGTCACCAGACCCCCTAAAACAAAGTTTTACATTTTTCGTTGTTGTACTGGAGACGGTCTGATTTGCATAGAATATTATTCAAATAAAAATCTCATACATTATAACTTTGCAATATTGTTCATAAAAATTGATTTACAAAAATAAAAATAGTGAAAATAATGTAATTAAGGATACATGCAAGGGAAGATGTAAGTGAATGTGTGTGGTGTGTGCAATGTGGAGTGCGTGCGTGTGGTGTGGGGTAATTGTGCATTGCAAAGGGAAGATTGTGTTAGGACATGGTTTTGAAAAGATCTTCAATTTGGGTATAATCTAAGGTAATAAGCCAGTCAGTTATTTTGCCTATTTGACGGACAGGGCCGTCATCTACCCCGGTCACCAGGGAGTGTGGAACCGGCAAGAGATGTCGTGCGGTGTCCCACAGGGATCGGTCCTGGGGCCGCATCTGTGGGACATCGGATACGACTGGGTGCTGCGCGCCGACCTCCCTAGCGGCGTCAGCGTAGTGTGCTACGCTGACGACACGTTGGTCCTGGCGCAGGGGAGGTCGCACCAGGCGGCGGCCGAATTAGCGGCACGCGGGGTTGCGACAATCGTCGAAAGGATCCGGCAATTGGGACTCGAGGTGGCCCTGCACAAGTCCGAGGCCATGTGTTTTCATGGTCCTCGGAACGCGCCACCGTTGGGGTCCCAAATAACGGTAGGAGGGGTTTCTATCGGCGTCGAGTCGACGATGAAGTACCTGGGACTCGTCCTCGACAGCCGGTGGAACTTCGTGGAGCATTTCCGACGTTTGGCTCCCAAACTTGAGCGGGCGGGCGCTGCATTGAAGCGGCTCCTGCCCAATCTAGGGGGTCCAAACGCCTCCTGCCGGAGGCTCTACGCGGGGGTCGTGCGGTCCATGGCCCTATACGGGGCTCCTGTATGGGCGCGCTCTCTGGCGCTGCGGCCAGCCCGCCGGTTGAGCGCGGCCCAAAGGGTCATAGCCATCCGGATGGTCCGAGGATACCGCACGGTCTCCTGTGAGGCAGCAAACCTCCTTGCCGGATTGCCGCCATGGGATCTGGAGGCAAAAGTCCTCGCGCACGTATGGGAGTGGCGCGAGGAGGCGAAACGCCGGGGCGTAAGTCCGCTGCCGCGAGAAATCGCGGCACAGCGGACGGAGCTCCGGCGGGATCTCATGGCGTCATGGAAAGTACGGTTGTCGTAACCCAGTGCTGGGCACGCCACGATTGCGGCGATAAGTCCCCTCTTTGAGGAGTGGCTGGAGAGGCGCCACGGCGTCCTCACCTTCCGCCTGACGCAGGTCCTCACCGGACATGACAGCTTCGGGAGGTTCCTGTGTCGGATAAGGCGGGAGGAAACGTCCGGGTGTCACCACTGTGTGGATCGCCCGGAGGACACGGTGGAGCATACGGTGGAGGTCTGCCCGGCTTGGGCAGAGCACCGCCGTGTCCTCTTGGAGGCGATCGGCGGCAGAGACCTCTCGCGTCCGGCCCTGGTTCAGGCCATGGTACGGAGCGAGAGGGCATGGGCAGCCGTCACCTCCTTCTGCGAAGCAGTAATGCTCGCGAAGGAGGAGGCGGGACGGTTGAGGGAAAGGCAAGTTTCGCGCCCTCTCGCCCCTAGCCGCCGCAGGAGACGCCCAGGGCGTCGGGAATCCCGGGCGGATTTCCGGCCACCGTAGGCGCGGGCTTGCGGACGGTGAGCAATGGGTAGCTCACCGTCCGGTAAGGACCAGGCCCGGGTCGACGGCGCGTTGTATTCCACGCGCGCCTCAAAGAGATGTCGTCAGCACATAGTAGGGGTCCACTAGGGCCGATGCCTGCCGGGGTCGCGGGAAGGTACTTATGGGTCACCGAGGCCCCCGCAACACAGGCAACAAGAAGGAATACGGGTGGGTTTTAGTCAGTAAGAGTCTGACACACCCTCCCGCTCCGCCCAGAGCGGGAGAAGTTATTTGATGATTTCCCACCCTCGTCAGTTATTTTTCTTTTAATACTTGTTTTGTTCAGGGTATGTATTGAAAGTAAATCATTCAGTCTGTTGTATAAAAATTGGGCCGAGAAAAGAGAAAAAATTGCGGGCAAATTTGGTTTTTACTGATTTAGGTTGGCATACATTCCTTCTTCTGCATCTCATGTCAGAATTTTGATGGGTGTTTATAACAGGAATAAGAGATCGTTGTTTCGAAGCAACATGGGGAAGAAAAAGCTGCCGAATTGAGAGGACATTAGAAGACTTATAAACTTCTACAGTGGGATGACGGAAAGGAAGGAATAATGCAACTTAAAGGACTGCCCCTTGAGCCCTTTCAAGTACTAAAAGGTTAGTTTTAAACGTTCCACCCCATGAAGTGATGCAATATGTCAGGAGCGATTAGCATAATGCACAATAAACAGATAGTAGTTGCTTGGAGTTAAGGATATCCCGAAGATTTTTAACCACGAAGAAAAATTTTCGTATTCTGGTAGTGAGACAATTTATATGTGCAGCAAAGTTTAATTTAGAATCCAAGATGACCCCCAAGTACTTAATATCGTCGACTTTCTGCAAATTAGAACAAGAACAATCACTGTTATGAGGGGATGAACAGGTGTGAGCAAGAATGGAGAATGGGTGGAGAGATGACTGTGGGCTGTTGCTTAAAGTAAAGGTTCCTTAAAGTATACTTGGTTTTACTGGAATTTAAAGTGAGTATGTTAGTTCTCAGCCAATCATTTACTGTATTAAACCCGACTTGAGCGTAGTTATAAACTTCTTCCCATGAGTCCGCACTGAAAAGAAGAATCACAGTGTCATCCGCAAAGTTAATAATGCGTCCATTCTAAAGAGACAAATTAGACACTATAAACAAACGGTACTTTTAATATGTACTAGCATAAGCTATGTAATATAAAACTTAAAATAATTTGACTGTAATTAGGACATATAATAATAAAATAATAATATAATAGTGTCTAATTACGAAAATAAAAATAACTATTTGTGCCCACATTTTGTTTTATTGCATAATTGCTAATCACAATGGATTAGGTGCAGCATACCTTCATGCTACTACATGCGATTCTGTTCAATGTACATCGAATTCGAAATTCAGCAATTCGTCATAGCAAGCTTTCGAAGTTCCGTACATCGCTATGATGAACATTCTCAATAAAGTAAATCGACATAGCATTCTATCGAAGTTCCGTACGTCGCGATTATGAACATTCTCAATTAAATAATTCGTCATAGCGTACTTCCTAAGTCACGTAAATCGTACTTATAAACTTTATGAAACAGTACATCGATATTTGAAACTTCGAAATTCAGTATGACAGTCGCCCAAAGCGTCTCCTGCGGCGACTAGGGGCGTGAGGCCGCGAAATTTGCCATTCCCTCAACCGTCCCGAGCCTTCGCGAACATTACTGCTTCACAGAAGGAGGGTCCCCTCCTTCTGTGAAGCAGTAATGCTCCCATGCCTTCTTGTTCCATACCATGGCCTGGACCAGGGCCGGACGCGAGAGATCTCCACCGCCGATCACCTCCACGAGGACAAGACGGTACTCTGCCCAAGGCGGGCAGACCTCCACCGTATGCTCCACCGTGTCCTCCGGGCGATCCATCCAATGGTGACACCCGGGCGTTTTAAAAACCAAATAATAAACCTGCAATGTCTTTAAGATCGATGGCCGATATACGTCTTAAGGCTAATCTTGACATTACAGGGTAATTTCTGCCTTCAGATCTATCTGACCTGACCAGCATCCCTAACTGAACAGGAGCGAACGTTTTGACCTCAAAATCGAAAGATTATTTTTAATATGTGGTATACTTAATTTATTATGTAAGATACTACAGGATATCTCGGTTAAGCAGGAGACAACTTCCTAAGTTGACCTGCGAGATGCCGTCTAGGAGAAAAAAGCATTCTAATCGTTTCGCGTGCCCAATATGGCAATATTTATGTGCTCATCTATTGAGACTCCTTTATCAAAAACTTATCTCGAGACAAGCAAACCCACAGCTCAAGCTACAACTACCAAGAAATTTGATTAATATGAAAGTTGTTCGTTGCTCATGACTGCGCCGTTATTAGGCCGAGATCACCGATATACAACAACTGCGCCAAATTTAATTAAGTTTATTTACAGAGCAACATAATATTCTATGGTTATAATACGCAAAGTTTAGGTTGAGAATAGACAGCTAAAGTTCGGTTTCATACTTACAACGAGTTAAAACGCACACGGACAAATAGACTCGCGTTCACGTCGGACATTCTTTTTACATAGTTTGAGGTCAGAAGCTAGGGCTTCTAAATTTGGACCATTCAATGGGTGAATAAACGTAGTAAATATTAAGTGCGATACGGGTATTTTAAATTCGTTCGAATTTACGTTACGCGTTCGATGTCAGTACGTATGCGTGATGTGTGCGTGCGCCTGTTTTCGCTCATTGTGTAGAGCCGACCTTCTGTACTTATCTTTTCTGTGGTTAAAGTGCAGAGGTTGATAAGCTATATTTGAGCGACAGATTAAATCTCTTGCAATGTGGGAATAGATAGTTGAACGCAATGATTCTATGATTTAATGTGCGTTATACATATATAAGCAAGTTCAGTCAAAAGTTAATGATATTAACACACAACAAAACTAGCTAACTATCTCTTAGACTCATCAAAGTACCTGTATCTCTTTAATTTTCTAATAAATTTTGATCAATGTCTTTGAGATACATTCGCATAACTTTTAATCAACTACCTAAGACACATCTTTATCTGCAGTACTGCAATATATCTCATTCGTAAATGTCTAGCCACAGTATCATTTAATTTGGGAGTACTAATACATATTCAGTGTGGAGCCGTGGAAGCAGCAGTAAGGCTAATTTATCACCTCGCTATAGAAGAAGCGAGAAAAGGAAGGAATTCGAGTCCGTGAAATCATAATGAGAAAGTTGGGTGTGGAAACTCTGAGGCTTTTAACTGATAAAGTTCGATTTGATCAAAAACCTTGACTCACAGGTATGTTTACTGTGAGTTGGCAATTAATCATACTATTTCGTTTCCCTCACTTTCATCAAAGAAACAGTACTTAATTTGTTCTGCAGTTTGACAATAATGCGTTGATGATTGTTATGAAGAGGTTGAGTCGACAGTTTTTCTTGGAATAACTATTGACGCTAAATTACAATGGCGCCCACACATAGAAAAATTGTCAGGAAGGCTAAGTTCGGCCGCCTATGCTGTTAAAAAAAAATCGACAGATAACCGATGTAGATACGGCCAGAATTGTTTATTTTAGTTATTTTCATAGTCTTATGTCATATGGGATTTTTCTCTGGGGAACCTGTGCGGACATTAATACCGTCTTTGTTTTACAAAAAAGGGCTGTTCGAGCCATTTACAACCTAGGTCCAAGAGATTCCCTTCGAGAAAAATTCAAAGAAATGGATATTCTGACTGTAGCCTCTCTGGGCAGCCGTCACCTCCTTCTGCGAAGCAGTAATGCTCGCGAAGGTGGAGGCGGGACGGTTGAGGGAAAAGCAAGTTTCGCGCCCTCTCGCCCCTAGCCGCCGCAGGAGACGCCCAGGGCGTCGGGAATCCCGGGCGGATTTCCGGCCACCGTAGGCGCGGGCTTGCGGACGGTGAGCAATGGGTAGCTCACCGTCCGGTAAGGACCAGGCCCGGGTCGACGGCGCGTTGTATTCCACGCGCGCCTCAAAGAGATGTCGTCAGCACATATAGTAGGGGTCCACTAGGGCCGATGCCTGCCGGGGTCGCGGGAAGGTACTTATGGGTCACCGAGGCCCCCGCAACACAGGCAACAAGAAGGAATACGGGTGGGTTTTAGTCAGTAAGAGTCTGACACACCCTCCCGCTCCGCCCAGAGCGGGAGAAGTTATTTGATGATTTCCCACCCTCAAAAAAAAAAAAAAAAGCCTCTCAATATATATTTGATAATGTTATGTATGTACACAAAAATATATAAAACTAGCTTTTGCCCGCGACTTCGTTCGCGTGGAATAGTGACTTCCGGCAGATTTTTGGTTTTACCCACATAGTTCCCGATCTCGCGGGATCTCTTCAAAAATGAAATGTGGAAGATATTCTAGGGAACTCTTCAAAAATCAACATAATGAGCTCTGCGTTTGAATTGAAGATATGTATACTCACTTAGGGCATTAAAGCCGTTATTGCCGATCGAAAAAGGCGAAAATGTTATTTTTCCCTTATTTTCAAAATATTATTTTGATTTGCTATTTCAGAAAAAAATACTGTTTCTCCCTTGACAAATTTTCTATTATTTTAGGCTTTAAAGATTATTAAAGTTTCTTACACCAAGACATTTCTGTATACCACGTTTTTAGTTTTGCCATCTTTTGCAAAAATATATAGGTCTTGTGGTTTTGACACTCTTGAGCACGCAACGTAGAGTTGTCCATGGGAGAAACAGTCTTTTTCAAGATGTACCCCCGCAACTTTAAGCGTTTGCCCTTGGGCTTTATTTATGGTCATTGCAAACGCAGTTTTCAGCGGAAACTGAACTCTTTTGAATTGGAATGGCAAATCAGTTGGAATGATGGGAATGCGGGGAATAATTACAGTTTCGCCTTTTGCCATTCCAGTCATAATAACGGCTTTAATGACATTCCGTCCTAAATAGGTTACTTGTAACCGTGTGCCGTTACATAGCCTTGGTGGATCTAGGTTTCTCATAAGCATCACAGGAACTCCAACTTTCAGCCTCAACTTGTGAGAAGGCACTCCTGATAACTCTAAGGAGTTGAGAAACTCTGTTGGGTAAGATGTCACTTGCTCGGTATCCACGACGTTATCTACTGATAGATACTTGATGACATCTCCCTCTACGTCAGACATAATTTAATCATTTATCCGGCCTACTATTTCATTTGTTGGCGCCAATATCGCCCTTTCGCATAACCATTCCCGATTTTCGATATTAGCGCGTAAACCCGGATAGACACTATTTTTTAAATTGTATGTGCTATCCACAATTTGGCATAATTCGCTGCTCAGCGTGATCATACTCTTGGAGTCGGTAGGCATACGATCCTCGCCGATCTTCAGAAGAGCAGCAGCATACTGCCCGGCTTGACAATCATTATGGAGTAATACTCGCATATTCGTCGACAGTGAAACCTTTTTCACATGTGTCCATAGCACAGATGCTTTTAAACAGGCATTGATTTCATCTGCCGGTGTGCCCCTTGCTATAACCGGCAAGGTCTGCTGGAAGTCACCGGCCAATAGAACCACCATTCCTCCCATAATACCTTGATTGTTTTTAATGTTTTTCATCGTGCGATGAAGTGCTTCGATTGCTCTTTTATGGGACATCGTACATTCATCCCAAACCAGCAGTTTACATTGTTGCAACATTCTTCCACGCTCACTACTTTTACTTATGTTACAAACTGGCATTTCCTCATGAGCTAAATTTAGTGGCAATTTCAGAACTGAGTCGGCCGTTCGTCCTCCACTAAGCAGCGTAGCAGCTATTCCGGATGAAGCTACTGCCACAGCGACTCCTTTATCTTTCCGGATTTCAGCTAATAATAAGTTTAGAAGAAAGGTTTTGCCGGTACCTCCTGGAGCATCCAAAAAGAACAAACCACCTTCACCACTGGCAACTTTGTTGATGATTGTCTCAAAGACTAATCTTTGTTCTGGATTTAAAAGTGGAAGGCCCTCTGTTATTTGTTGCTGTAACAAAACTGGATCATAATTTAGCTCTCGCATTAAATCATTACTGACTTCCCCAATTCATTGTGGTCTGCTCATACCAAAATCGGACAAATATTTACCAGTGATAGTTATCACTTGGTCCTCAACCTTGGTCAGAGCGTCATTGTAAATTACATCATTATACGAAATATTTGGGTCCTCTTCTTGAAATCTGCGTAAAATGTCGTCCGCCATATCATTTTTATATTTTCCCAACAGATATTCAGGGTTTGAGAGTCCATACGTTGCTATTAATACAGCAAAAAGCTCTCTCACCTGTGGCGCAGATTTGCATTGTGCGGCCTCTTCTAGAGTTAGATCCCAATGATTATCGTTCTCTAATAGTCCTCTTGCCTCACATGCCTCTCTAAATGTCGAGAATTCTTGATCATTTAGCTTTTTGAGATCTGCAAACGAAGTTGGTCCCCGCACGTGGTGTAACAGTATTCTCAGACAAAAACACATTAGTAACGTGGACCGTGTAAACTCGGCCTAACGCATCTCCAGATTTGACACCAGGCCAATTCTGAACCGGTACTCCTTGGATTCGTCGTTTCCATTCCCTCCTTGTTGCGTTCCAAGTGTAATATCTTGGTAAATCAACATAGAGGAGCGTCCTTGCAAATTCATCTCTTGTGCAGAGCTCAAAAAAAGCGGTGAGTGTTGTTTTTGGAGCAGAGGTTAATCTCTCTTGGAAATTGTTTGCAGTAAAGTAGACACGTTCACCATTTTCCAAGTGTACAGTCAGGTGTGTGACTGTCGGGTGCCTTTCGTGTAACGGGAAGGCTAAAATCGGCCACACGGCTTCGTTGCTGCTAACATAACGACTAGACTGATACGTTTGGACTTCATTTATGGGATTAGCAGCATCGGTGTTTTTAAAATTAAAAATAGCTTGGTCGCTACCTTTGTTTATGTATTTACATATATATTTGATAGGGCGCACTGAGCTGCAAGCCACTACGTTAATATGGGCGTTAAACATTTTTGACAATACGGGCGAAAAATGAAACTACCCAACTATTATCAATAGTAACATAAACATTTCGAACTTTTACAGACGCCGTTTGTCCCCCATCTCCTGGTGCTCTTCTACGATACAGCGGATATCCATTGTCATTATGGACAGTTTCTTTAATAAGCGCGCGAGGATATTTTTTAGAGCATTTTCCATTTTTCATGCAGGGGCTTTGAGGATTGTCAGAACCGCAAGGACCATGAATCATATTTTTAATAATAATTTCATGAAGTGCCTGGTCACTACTTGGATCCGGTATTTCCGCTCTAATAACATTATCTATTCGATCGGGTCTCAGCTTGTCCTTCAGCCAGATTAAAATATGCACGTGAGGAAGCCCGCGTTTTTGCCACTCTATCGAGTACATAAAGCATAGTACTTCACCGAACACATTTCCTTTATTGACAACTTCCATAAGCTTTTTAACTTTTAATCGAAAAACCCTTGCAACAATATCATGTCTATCGATTGCCCTCTGTCCCAGCAGCAACTCTTCAACTATTTCAGGCCAGCTTGGGTTGCATGTAAAAGTAACGAACAAATCGGGGCGACCATATGTACGTACGTAAGCGAATGCGTCCTGTGTATAAGCGTGTAAATATCGGGGGCTATTTACAAAAGATGATGGCAAAATTACCAATTTACCTAAATCGTTAGGGTTAACATTACCATCATTTGCCACAGCATCTTGAAGATGGACATAGTTCTCCGCTCTCAATTTGTTTTGGTTTAATGATATGTATCGTAATCGTTCGCTTTCAACTTTTACATACATATCAACATAAAACTGATTGGCCAGTTGTCTACATCGTGATATTATATTAAAATCATTTTAGCATAAAAATCCATGCATGAGACTTTTTGGTTGTTTACAGGCAAACCTGTTACAGGACTGACTTGGGGTATTTGAAAGTGGTACCCCTCTTGCCCCTTGCTGAATATCAACGGATATTGCAATGCGTCGTAAAATTTGTGTGTATCTGGTACCCTACTTAAAATGTCATTACGGGCATGCAAAATAATGTCACGGGAAGCAAACTGTTCGCCTGTGATTACAGCTGCTACTTCATTAATAAGCGGTGCATTGTACCGTCTTTCATGTTCCCCAGTTGGTGTACGGTCAGGGTGCATAATCAACTTGTATTCTTCTCCCGGCATTCTTTCTAATGCTGTTTTGAAAGTATTAATGAGGTTGTTATGCTCGTGCAACATTCTCTGGATTTTTAAGACAGTATCCCTTACAACTCCATTAATATTCTGGCATCTACGGCTAACTTCACTATTTTCGTCTCCCATAAAATAAATTTGCAAAAATTTAGGCTGATCGTTTGTAGGCAGTAATGACTCAACCCTATGGTAAACTTGACCTTGTATTTTAAATGTACTGGAAAATCCAGGCATAACAACCTCATGATCTACCCCAAATGACGTCATTTGGAAACAGCTATTATATTTCCTTATACTGTTCAAAAAGAGTCGTGACTCATTACTATCGCATAAAAGGAATGTTTTCAGGGGTTCTTCTGGAATACCGAGTGATGGAAGTGAAACTTTACCTCCAGAACAGCACATACCCGGAGTTTCCTCTTTCCATTTTAGTGCCATATAATATGTGCACTTTTTAGCCATCCGTCCTAAGAGCACTAATCGATGGTTCATGTAATCGATTAAAGGGTCGTAATCAAAAGCAGCATCATGAAATACCTCCCACGTATTACGTGTAAATATATTTCGTCTTTGTGCTTGCCGTGCAGCTAATAGAACACGTCGTCTATGAGATTCTTCATGTGACTCTGCAGAAATCAGAGACGCATGACGTTCAGCATCCAAAAGCCGACGTACTCGAGTTTGATCTACAGTTTCGGAAGCTCTTTGAGTTGCATGACGCCTGGCGTCTAAGAGCCGGCGCTCCTGCCTCACCTCCTCAGTCTCAGCAGCTCTTTGAGCAGCGTGACGTTCGGTGTCTAAGAGGCGGCGCTCCCGAGCCATCTCTTCTGTCTCAGCAGCTCTTTGAGTTGCATGACGCCCAGCATCTAAGAGCCGGCGCTCCCGAGCCATCTCTTCTGTCTCAGCAGCTCTTTGAATTGCATGACGCCCAGCATCTAAGAGCCGGCGCTCCCGAGCCATCTCTTCTGTCTCAGCAGCTCTTTGAGTTGCATGACGCCCAGCATCTAAGAGCCGTCGCTCCCGAGCCATCTCTTCTGTCTCAGCAGCTCTTTGAGTTGCATGACGCCCAGCATATAAGAGCCGTCGCTCCTGCCTCACCTCCTCAGTCTCAGCAGCTCTTTGAGCAGCATGACGTTCGGTGTCTAACAGCCGGCGCTCCCGAGTCATGTCAGCGGTCTCAGCAGCTCTTTGAGTTGCATGACGGCCGGCATCTAAGAGCCGTCGCTCCTGCCTCGTCTCCTCTGTCTCAGCAGCTCTTTGAGCAGCGTGACGTTCGGTGCCTAAGAGCCGGCGCTCCCGAGCCATCTCTTCGGTTTCAGCAGCTCTTTGAGTAGCGTGACGTTCAGCGTCTAAGAGCCGTCGCTCCTGCCTCACCTCTTCAGTCTTAGCAGCTCTTTGAGCAGCGTGACGCTCGGCGTCTAAAGTTAAACGGGCTTGAGTCTGTTCTTGAGACTCTTGACTTCTTGCAACTCTTTTAGCTCGAGCTCCGCTGGAACTACGTGCTAAATTGGACTTGCGTTTTCTCGTCATTGTAAAAAGTAGTTTAAAAAAGAACTTAAACTAAAGAAATATTACAATCTTTCCGAACTTAAATTGAAAACTAACTGAAAACAAAAGAATTAAAAAAAAAACCAATTACGGACTTGATAACAATTTAAAAGAAATTATATTACAACCTATTCTCTTAATAACCAAGCTTAAAACTAAATAATTTAAAAGGAACGATCTAATTAATTTAAAAATTAAAACGAATTTAGACATACAATTTTAGTATCTACTAATATATCTACTAATAATCGAGATCAAACTAAACTTACATTATACAACAACCAGACAACCCAACAAATAAACCTTTTAATCTACTAATACAACGGAGCCAATTTTAAATTTACGAAACGATCAATCCACAATTCCACGACAGTACTGAAGCGCTCGGCCGATACCCAACCAAATGCGTGTAACGAAACCATAGCGCGATCTATTTCGATCCCAACGCCATCTATCGAGCATAGTGACAACTCGGATTATTTGTCTATACTCCGTTCGGGCATTTTCTTTGAACTAAAAGTTTTATTATATTGATATTATTTTTTTCACACCTTTTTACTATTTATTTACTTTTTTCCGATGAATTAAAACAATAACATGAACCGAACTCGTGTAACGATCGACACCATTGCGCGATCACCAACTCGACATATAGTACTAATAGAATTATCTATACTCCGTTAGAGCATTTTCTTTGTACTAAAAGTTGTATTATATTATATTTTCATACCTTTTTACTATTTATTTATTTTTCCGATGAATTTTCAGTACTGAATTGATGCCGACTCTTGACCAATAGATGGCGCTGTATGTCCGGAATAAATTTTATTTTTTATTTTATTTTTTGTAATATAAACTATCCTGTGTCCTTTCTCAAGTTCCAAACTATGTCTGTACCAAATTTCACACAAATCGGTTCAGTAGTTTAGGCGTGAAGCAAAGACAGACAGACAGACAGACAGACAGAAAGACAGACAGACAGACAGACAGACAGAGTTACTTTCGCATTTATAATATTAGTTTGGATTTTAAGAAAATGTCCGATATCCACAGTTTAAATACCAGGAATAAACATAATCTTGCTGTACTTCACAGTCGCCTCCACAGAGTAGGCAACTCGTGCATGGGTCGCTTTTACAACAAACTTCCCATTGATATTCGAAATTTACCCATTAAACGATTTAAAAGCTGTAAGTATTAAAACCTAACTTTGTAAAAAAGGGTACTATAAAATTTCTGATAAATAATCAGAAATTTTAGAAAACAAACAAGCTTGGGATCGAACTGCTCGCTCTGATAAGCCTTGTGATAAAACCGTACAACTTGACATTTTTATGCAACATCATTATATACAAATATATACATATTGACATTTATGAATATTATAAACAAAATTACGTGAATATTTATGTACCTTGAAAAGTATTATATTACTTTAATTATTGTGAATGTGAGCACTATGTGGGTCATTTTTATTTATTTCTTGTTGTCTTTTTCTCTTAGTTTTAATGATGGTCTGGCATTTTGAGTACTCTATGCGGCCAACCCAAATGTCCTTTCCTTGGTATTGTTCGTCGAGTCGTTGAGCTCCTTAAGTTTTCAGTTGAGCTACACGATTACTGACAAATGCTTGCACTGGACAGGACAGGTCCTCTTAAATTTGTATGGTTCATTCCTCAAAAAACCATTTCAGACATGGATCTACATGGTCCTCACATGATCTGACCAAGATTATGTCTGGACTTTAAAAGATACTTTGACCCTTGAGTTTGTTTGGCCATTTCTTCTCAGGGGTAGTCAGATAGGAAATGTCGACTGCATCTAGCTTATTTAAAAAAAAAAAAATAATATGACGTGTAAAAGTGATTCTCATATCCTATTTACAGAATAAACAATTTAATTTCATTTCATTTCATTACAGAAGTAACTGTTGCCCGTCAATGTATTTTATTACCAGGCATCACCAGTCTCACAACTCCTTCTGTCAGGCGCAATGATCTCGCCTCAAAATTGCAGCCTTTACTTTGAATAATCAGCCTTGAATTATCCCACTGCTGGGACGCAGCCTTTAATTTAGCAGTGTACAATTTCAAATTATGATGATGACAGCTTAATGGACCATTTACTAAAATGAAAAGAAAATCCAATTTAAAATGGATGATCAATTTGATACCAATAAACGTGAAAACCTCCTAAATACCAAGCGATCAGCAAATATAAGTTTGTAAGGCACACGATTTATTACGAACAGAACGAATTTACATTGTTCTGCCAGGATTCGTTTTTGGTAAACAAATCGTCAGTCTAGACATATTAATTATAATTTAGACACATTTTTTTCGTCTAATATTGTGATTTATATATTTACAAGGCAGTAAATTTAATTAAACTTTTTAGATTTTAAACGTGTTTTTTGTGGAAAATTCGTTTGCGTTTTTAACTTAATGCCGAAGTGCTTATGAATGAATTTCATTAGTGCGAGATGTTGGAGTAACCTTGAGTCCAATATTAAATTAACTTGTGATTGTAAAGCTTCTCATTCTATAAAACAGAAAGTAGCGTCTACAACAGCAACAAACATCGAGGCAGCACAAATAAAAACGTAACATTTTAAACCCCGCTACAAAATCCTGTAAAACAACAAATTATCCAGCAGCCAATTACAATACCTGTCACGTTAATCATAATAGCAATTAAGGTCCCCAATCACCGGAGTGACAGCTGCCTATCGAAAAGTTCCTAGGGGTTCAAAAATTGCCCCAAAAAGGCCTCTGTGTTTTCATTTAATGGAATTACACCTGTAATCTTGGTGCCAATGTTGGCCGGAGTTACGCCCACTAATTCCGAAACTTTTATTTACCTGCCCGCCTGTTGTTACTAACATAACGGGTGAAACAAATCCAAAAAGTCTTTTCTCGTGCCAAAAAATGGTTAACTTGATGAAGCCTCATTTTGTTGCAGCGCGGTACATTTTGTTCATTAATCGAAGTTTATATTGGGTTATTTCAGTTTTTCGGGAGGAAAAGGAAATTTTTCGTTTGTATTAAATGTAAGCGATGAAATTGGATTGCGTTTTTGGATGAAAGTTGAGGAAATTAAGGGAGCCCGGCTGGGGGTTGCAGTGCTGGGAAGAGAAGTTATTCACAACAAGAACATCTACCTAGCACAATTATGAAATAGACTAAAAGTTACATAGTTACGTATAAACAATGGATTTAAAATCGTGTGTTGATCACATTCAGTTAAAGAAGATGCATGAACGAAAGAACTGTGGAAAGCTAGAAACTTAGGAACCTGATGAAGATGATAATAAAAAACATAATACCTACCGATAATCTTCCACACAGATCTTCCTCACCTCTTCTATCAACTTAAAATATCTAAACCCACGAAACAAACCAAGTAAACGAGTACTTCGGCATCCATAAAATAATGAATCCCGTCGCCCCGCCTCGATAGAGAAGGGTCGCCTGTTAATCTTCTTAACGCCTACCCTCATCCAGCGTCAATATACATACATCGAATAGTCGCTAATACAGGTCTTAAAACGGGTAGATAACATTTGGGGTAGATGAAGACACGTTGCCATTTCGTTTAGTAACTACCTACTTGATTTTCATCATACATTTATTATTTCCATTTTACTGTATAAACAAACTTAGTACCCTCAACCACCTAGGGGGGCATTTTAATTATCATTATGAACAACTAATATTATAGGTCCCTGAAATCTCGAAAAAGAAATCAACTGTTCCATACATTTGTGTTCACATAAAAGACAAAATGTAATCTCGTAGATTTGGAACAAATTGGCTGTAACAGACAGACAGACAGACCATGATCCTATAAGGGGTCCATTTTTTAATTCGGATGTATGGAACCCAATAAAATACAAAATACATACACCCAAAAGCCAAAAGCCTCGTGTTCAAAAAATTTAAAAGTTTGACAATGTTGTCCATTGCTTGATGTCGGGACAGGTCACAATTAAATGGTCTTATGGTCTACACCTAGGGGAAAGGCAATACATATTGCGTAATTACTATACGTTGTGACACTGGAAAATGACAATAAACCAACAAAACAAAACAAAATGCCGATTGCAGAGTGGAACTGCAACAAACAGCAATTACAAATAAGATTAAGCCGTGGGTCGCATCTGTGCAAGAACAGGTCGTTGCTTCGTAAAATGCTGTGACTTCGGACAAACCTTTCGTCTCGTCAACAACGCTGATTTTCAGCAACTCCCTCTTGAGTGACACAATGACATCGCCTTGTAATAATTCGGATTAGTACTATTTTTACGCTACACAACAATAATTGTGATTCGAAATCTAACTGAATATAGTGTGTACTTAGAAAAAATATCTAATTATTAAGTAAGTTCAAAGGTCTTGTAATCTCTTAAATGTCGCGTGATACTGGATACTGGACCGTGATACGGAGAGCTCCGTTCTTGGTTTATGTGCAAGAATGTAGATAAAAATTAAACTTACTTAACTATCATGTAGTTAAGTAAGTTTAATTTTTAATATTATTATGTATTCTTAGCCTCAGACTCTTACTGACTAAAACCCACCCGTATTCCTTCCTGTTGCCTGTGTTGCGGGGGCCTCGGTGACCCTTTAGTACCTTCCCGCGAATGTATTATTACCCTAGCGTTTATTTATTTGAATATTATATTCCACAGTTAATCTGTTAACAGTGTTGTGGGCTACAATATTGTTCAAATGTTATGTGTATTTATTTTCTATCCTATCCTATCCTCTTGTGAGGAAGGATAGTCCCCACATGACACAGATGGGATCTACGGAATCACGTTAAAATTAATATCAAATAAGTAGGTAGTAAGGTCTTTTTTTTTGGTGGGAAATCATCAAATAACTTCTCCCGCTCTGGGTGGAGCGGAGAAAGAGACTAAAACCCACCCGTATTCCTTCCTGTTGCCTGTGTTGCGGGGGCCTCGGTGACCCATAAGTACCTTCCCGCGACCCTGGCCGGAGGTATTAAGGTCTGCGGTCGCTTGGACGCGTGAAAAAGTCAAGCTTTTAAGTCTAACTCTACCCTAAACTTTATCACAAGGTTTTTTTTCGACTGTAAAGTTGATTTTGTCCTTGCAAAGTTGAGTCTGAACCTTTGGACAGGACAATATCTGTCGGGTAAGCTAGTATTCCGATTAAACTATGAAGGGTTCCGTGAGGAATATATCCCAAGGAAAAACTTAATATTGTAGTTAAAACCATGTTCTCCGATTCATTCTAACTGCAAATGTAAGTTTGTATGGACAGTATAGAGAGATTTTCCATGTTATTTTAAGACCATAGACTTTTTATAGGTTTTCCTGTAAACTACAAGCGTCTAATTTTAGACTCTTTAATTTCGGAGATGATGACCCTTATCTCCGAAACTACTGAGCCTAAAATTAGTTGTGGTCAATTTTCAATTACTACTTTTTTTATTATTAACACAGTAATTTTAAAATATTTTAAAAGCCAATTACTTTTAAAAGAGCAACCGTACAGTTTTTGCCGGCTATTGTCCATAGGCGTATAACGACCAATTTGGAACCATGCACTTAGCTTCTAACGTTTCATAAGTGCCCATGGAGGTTTAAGTGAAATAAAATATTTAAATTTAGACGTACGAAACCCTATAATATTTGGTACATTGACTTCAAAAAAAGTTCACGATATCTTGAGCTACGCAATAAATATTCTGGAACTGTAAAAATATGCAATACTTTCAGGGAGCACCTCCTATTCCTTAATCTCTTTTACTTATTAAACTCGGCGCGTACCCCATGTCTCCACATGGGGTACGCGCCGAGTTTAATAAGTCCAAACAATGGAAAATCAATTGTGTCTCATTAGCTGTCCTTGACCGATTAAAAACCTAGATGCAGAAAATAATATACTTGTGGTGACTATTTGGACCTGGGACCAAGGGGAGTTTCCCCATAAATAAGTAAACTTCTGTAACTCTGCGATACCTATCAACTGAGACAGATCTTTGTAAATCCATAAGACTGCCTGACCCTGGATTCGAACCCATGACGTCATGCTCAACGGTAGCGCTTGCTCGCAAGTCTGACTTTTCTAGTACTAAAACCTCTGTTGGTTTAATAGAGTTTTTTGATCCCTGTAAGAAACGGGATCGATTCGCACCAAAATAAGTTTTTGTGAAAACTGCCCATAATCTGCTGACAGTACATTTTTTTTCAAAATGTGTGAATGCAGATCTAAATGTCTCAAAAAGTTAAGGACGGTCTCCTAAGACCGCTTTCCTGTAGATGCAACGGTTAAGGTAGCTGCCCTTACTGCCCCGTCTCAAAAATCCACCCTGTATATATTTTTATTTCACTAACTTTCATAAATCTTGCCATACACGCAAATTGAAAGTAAATTATTCGTAAAGTTTACCCTTCTGTGCCATTTAGGTCATACTTAACGTAAGGATAGTCACAAATAAAAGAAACTAAAGACTAAACGGTTAAACAAACGTATTTTATAGTCCATAAATTTCATTCTGTTTGTGTAGGCCCACTGAGCTGACTATTGGATTCAACTTTCTGGCTAAATGCCAATAATATTTGCTACTAGGTATCTAAATATTGGAAGTAATAATATTGACATCGGTTCGTGAGGAAACCACAAAATTAGAGATTACGGTAAATCCTCAGGGGTATTACGAATATCTCTCTCGATTATGATTATGTATGTAAAGCCTAGATATTGGAATTGCTATGCTTACTACACCGTATGTATATTATTAGATATTCATATTGATAAGCTTCTTAAATGGACGTTACAAACTTTAACATCTTGTTTCCGCTGCGAAACTTTGCCATAAACGAAGCTAGTAACTAGTATAGTTCCTTTTGGCAACAATTTACCGAAGTCAATCTCAAAATCGCTGAAGTTACCCACAGAATTGTCAATGAAGGTCTACCTGCCTAGTAATTACCTACACGAGGGTGTGTTGGTGTGTTCAAAATCACACAAATACTCCCACACTCGAAGCAATTAACTGTAAGCTAAACAAAATGTTCGTTACTAACTGCAAAAGTCAATCGATCCGTTCAATTGAAACATCTAAATATAGTATTGAGGAGGTCAGACCAAATCTGTCTTGGGGTATAAAAAATACGTGAGTTTTTCTCAAAACATCTTACCACGACCATCTCAAAATAACGCAAAGATACCTTAAAAACGTTTCCTCTTCGTTGTTCCGTAAAATACCTGACGATAAATCTTGTGCAAAATTAAATATCATTCATCGCTTGGTTGGACATTTTAAATGTTTTTGAAGAAAACGTTATTTAATATCTATTATAATTTCGTCTAGATACAATAATATTAGCTTCCTCCAGTTGGGTGAGCGAGCAGAGCGAGCGAGAGCGAGCGTGTGCATGAATAGAATAGAATACTCTTTATTATAAACCATAAAAAATACAGATGCAGATGTTTAAATTTTACAAGGGGTTACACAATAGGCGGTCTTATCTTTAAAAGCGATCTTTTACAAACAACCTTTGGATGGATTAAAGGGAGAAGGAGCAACAATACCACATACATAATATACATGAGTCATTGATATTATGAGTATTCTGATGAGTGGTGTCTATTAAATTGTTTCAGAATATAGTTTTATTCGTTAGTGTGTGTAGGTACACTATAATGTTTTTACATGGAAGCAAATCACACAATTGTCAGGTAGCTGTCACGGATGTCAACTGTCAGTCAAGAGGATTGGCGGGAAGATGGACGTGAAGGTATCGAGAAGGAGGACCTTGGATGTGCTGGTGAGCCTGTGAGCAAACGTGCTAATAGCCCTGATATAGAAATAAACGAACACCACAAGTGGCGACGAGGATAAAGGTCAGAAACTTAAGCAAATCTTGTTTTTACCAATCTTGTTTTTAATAATCTTTAAGGATTGAACGTCTGACACAACCTAATCAGCTCGTTAGCAAAATACTAACTGGCAATATTTTTCCCCATCAGCATAAGGCAGTCCACTGCTCGACATAGGCCTCTCCAAACGCAGGCTGCTCTTCTCAATCCCCGGCAACTCTCATCAGGATGCTACCAGCCACATTGCGATGATTTGTAGCTCCAACTTGTGGTGTTTTGCTACACAAAACAACATCTTTTATTATATTTATATAATAACCATTTAAAGGGCTGCTGTGTCCAACAATTATTTTTATATTTCTATAGGTAGCTTGTTTTCTTATTTTCAAGCATGATGATTTCATGCTTTATGACTCTCACTTAACCCACATTTTACATATTTTCGAACACTATTACTGCTAAAAAGAAAACCTTCAGTTACCTTTAACTATTTTTGCATTCAAAACTGTATTTTATATTATTAACATAACATAACATCACACCTTGTTTCCCCAAAGGGTTGGGCAGGGGTGAACCTGTAGTACACCCACATTTCGCCAGTTGTGTTAAAGTCCCATGTAATAGGGCCTATTGCCATCAACCGGGCACAAATCCGGACTCCGGGCTGCTACTGTGAAATTCCAGATAGAAAAACCCAATAACATTTTGTCCGACCTGGGAATCGAACCCAGGACCTCATGCTCAGCAGTAGCGCTTGCAACCACTAGACCAACGAGGCAGTCTATATTATTAATGGGCGGTATATGATTAATCCTTTTACATCTTTCATTATAAATTGTCATCTACTAGTTTTCTTTTTTATATTATAAAGCTAACATGATAAGCCATCGGTTATATGGATTATATGGCTATTAGCACTTTAGTATTGTTTTTACTATACATTTGTGCCGATGACAGCAAAGAATAAGATCACAAAAATCTTATAAACCCCATTAAAAGAAAACAACCAACTCAATACGAATGTAACACGCACACAGAATAATCGAGAGCAAGTGAAGCAACAAATCCACATATGCTAATACCACGTATATAACCATCTATTCCGATAATGTATATCCATCTAATGTATTCCTATAATCGGATCGGCTCCCATTCTCTTCTCGCTGAGAATCGATAAGATTAGCCGGGCACAGGAAGAAAACAAACGCGAAGGTACGAAAGTGTTTGTATATTGTATGTAGTGAGACTTATTCGTTTGGATGAACTGTTTGACAGACTGAAGGTTTGGAATTATTGAAATTCTAAGTAGCAGACTTTCTGTTTCAATAAATGAACTTTAGAACATTCTATCTACAATAAGTCACCATGCTAAAAACTATTCCCAACTTCGCACAATTATTACAATATTGTTTAAAAGTATTTCAAACAGACACCTAGATAGTGGCCTTTGTGAATAATTTGAATCGGCCATTCGGTAATAACTTCATTCAAATAATCTCGAGTTGATCTTTTAACTAATTAACTATTTATTCAAATTCCATCTGTTCCAAGTTTCATCTCTATTACTGACGTGTAACCTTCACAAGGGGTGAAGGTGACACTGGAGTAATAAAACGACTATTAATTACTTTTAGGTAGCACCATAAATATTTTGGTCTAGCATGAGATTAAGTTGCATCAGTTTATCTTAATGATGCTTTGTAATTGAGTTGGTGGAATTAAAGGCCTCATTTGAACTGGTAAACAAATAAATAAAGTTTACCTATTGTGCTAAATGGTCGACAGGACGGCGATTATCTAAGATCAATGCTTATTATTTTGGATGTTTTTACTGTAAACAAACTGTTGTATTTAACTTTCGACGCAGGTTTTAGTTTTGCAATTGTCTGCAAATAATAGTTTATATTATTTTGCCAAATACACATTATTCAAGTTTAAATTCTTTATTCGCAACCATCAAACAATCGCGGCGCCCGTGGCCACAGTCCCTGTGCCACCACCATCGGTACTCGGCCATCTCCGGCGCCGTTCGGCTGTCGTCGGAAATGCAGGCATGCGAGCGGATCATTCGACTGCTACCCAATGCCGATCGGCCGTCTCCGGCACCGTTCGGCTACCGTCGGAGATGAAAGCATGCGAGCGGATTATTAAACTGCCGTCCAACGCCGTTCGACCGTCTCCGGCGCTGTTCGGCAGCAGTCGGAAACGTGCCGCTAGATTCAGCGCCGTACGGATGCAATCAGCTAATCGACAAACGGCTCGTTTCGTCGTCGGCCGGCGTCGCGACGCGTCGTCCGAGCCGAGCCGATGCGAATGGTAACACCTTTAGTACGTAGTCATGAAGGCTTTTTTTACCCGTTGTTAACCGATTCCGCGTCGATAAATGTGGGGAGACCCTTACCCAGTGGCGCAGAATAGGAAAGTCCCACCGATCTGAGAACACGCTCAAGAGACCGTTGGTGGTGGCGAGCAGCGGGCCGACTATGGATGCGGTCCTTTTTTCCTTATTATGGCGTAAAAATCGTCTGTGCGCGCCTCCGCAAACATTGTGGACGCACTACAACGCCACGACAGCCCCAAAAGTATCCTAAATGCGTTATTATATTGGACACGCAGATCGCTGTATGTCCTCTGCGTAAAACGGGTCCAAAGACTGCACGTGTAGGAAGACTGACAGAAAGCTTTGAAAAGAGTGACATTAACTTGATCTGTACAACGTGCAAATCTTCGAACCAGCATGTTACATCGCCAGTATTGTCCTTAAGATCATCAGTGACCCAATGACCCAAGTACTTAAACTTAGTCACCCATGCTAAAGGAGTGCCACAGAGCGAGACACCGAGAATATCAGAATAGTTTATGGCACTCGCTTTAAACATAATAAGTTCGCTCTTAAACTATAGGTATGGCAATCTACGACTTTATATACACGGTATTGACAAATATGGACAAAAGAACACATGTATGTACTATCTTTTGCGACATGACGCAAGCATTTGACTACGTAAATCATGACATTCTAATAAAAAAACTTGACACTTAGGGAATAAGGGGTAATGTACTTAATTTAATCCAATTTTATTTAGACAATAGAAAGCAAAACACTGAAATAACTAGAATCAATATAGCTACTAAAAAAGAAGAGATATATGTTTCAGATGAGAGTCACGTTAGTTTTGGTGTTCCACAAGGTAGTGTATTGGGACCTCCTCTCTTTACTTTATACATTAATGACTTGCCAAAGTCAACTTCACATCCCATGACGCTATTCGCAGATGATAGTACAGTGACAATTGCTAATAATAATAATGACATGACCCAATATAAACTTGACATTTACAACTCTTTGACATCTATAATACAATGGTTAAACTATAATAATTTAAAGATCAATTTAATTAAAACTAAGATCATGCATTTTAGCCAGCGATTGACAAGAAATAATTTGGACATAAATATTTATAATAAAACCGTTGAAAGTGTTAATACAACTAAATTACTTGGACTAATCATTGACAAGAGACTGGACTGGAAATTACATATAGAGAATTTCTGTAAAAAAAATTGTAGTTCGTCTTTTGCCTTGCATTCCCTAGCTGCAATCGTGAATGTGGATACCCTAATTGCGGCCTACCATGGCTTAGCTGCGTCGCACTTAAAATACGGCATAATCTTTTGGGGAAATTCTACCGATTTCAACATCGCGTTCAAGGCCCAAAAGAGATGCATTAGGTCAATGTTTAGGTTGAAGACTGATGATACTTGTAAACCGCATTTTATAAGATACAAGATATTAACTTTGCCTTGTCTGTATATCCTCGAAACTGTTATGTTTGTTAAAGCGAATCCCAAATTATTTCCACGTCTACAGGACGCTGTCCCACGTAATAGACGGGATATGAGCATAATTCGCAAATATCCTGCTAAAACTGCACTCATGCGCAAAAGTGTCATCTCCATGGCTCCAACTATATTTATCAAGCTACCAAAGCGTTGGAAGTAAACTAAGTATCAATGCGTTCAAACGTCAGTTGATAGTGTTTTTATCGCAAAAGGCTTACTATAGTGTGTCTGAATTTTTTGCCGAAAAACTTGTTTGACATTAATTTTATCTATTGATTATAAGTAGTAATGTGACTAAAATATTTGTATGCCAATATATTATAAGGCTAAACATGATTGGACTTTAATGTAACTGAATAAGATCTTGCATGCTCTTGTATGTGTATACCATGTTTATACAAATAAATGAATCTTATCTTATCTTATCTTCTTAACATTGTACTTGAGCCCATGGGGCACTGCATAGGGCTCACAAATAGCCACCAGTCGCCTCAAAACGCCGATCGATGGGCTTAGCAGCACCATGTCATCCGCATAACTAATATTATTTAAACAAACGTTGTCAATAAGACACCCAACTTTGGTGCTGCTAAGCTCACCGACTAGTCGGTTTATGTACAAATTGAAGAGGCGTGGTGAACTTAACCCCCCCTGCCTCACCCCGCACTCCAGTTCATACACACTATTCTGACACTATTCCTCTGGTGGTTGTACCGGTAATGAAACAAGGATGTAATTTCAATTGGTAGTGCTGTATCACCCCGCAACTTATCCCATAGTACTCGTACCTCGTACGACACTAAGTCGAACGCCTTTGACAGGTCCAAAAAACAAGCAAATACGGGTGTTTTTCGGGTAGTATAATATTGAACAGTTTGCTTGAGGCACAGAATGGCACTTTCCGTGGATAAACCAGATTTAAAGCCAAACTGGGCGTCATGGAGATCAACGTGTTTAGTCAACTGTTGATCAAGCAAACTGTCCAAAATCTTGGCGACTATCGTGGCCAACAAAATAGGCCTGTAATTGGATACGTCAGAAGCGTCCCCTGTCCTGTCCTTAATAATCGGAACTACCACTGTACACATAAGGTCCTGTGGCAAATAACGGTGACTGAGACATACATTAAAAAGAAGAGCAAGAACCCTATACACGTGTGGCCCCGCGTAATTCAGGTGCTCGATGCTAAGGCCGTCGTGGCTGGGCGATTTACCTCTTGTCATTTTCTTAATAACAGTAGCAACCTGTTTAACTGTAAACATTACGTTTACTGTTAAGCTGGCAAGCTCACCAGACCCCGACAATTCCCCCCCATCGAACACCCGCCGGTCTTTTTGCAAGAGAGACTGAACTGTAAAATGTCTTTGAAAAAGGTTGACAATATCTTTTGGTTCACTCAGGTTAGTGGACTTCCAAAACTTAGCAAACTCTTTTTTCGAATGACTTTTTGCCAAAATATCTAATTTAATTTTTGTTACTTAATTATTTTTAATAAATTTTAATTTTGTCTTAAATTTGTCCTTTGTGTTTCACGCATTCTCTCATACATAGTCCCATGAGTGGGTGCACCATGCAATAGCCACGTTTGGTAATAAGTACGAGCCATGACATATTTGTTCCAGCCTGTGACATATTTTTGTTTCTTGTTGCGATCACTGCCAACATATGTATACTGGGCACCCTCTTGGAGAGTTAAAATTATTTTCAAATACAAATTATTCATTAATAATAAATAAACTACATTATTACACATTTTATGATAACACGTGCTACATTGCTCGGGAAACTCTATTAATTTTAGTTTATTATTGCAATACTCATAATAATTATTTATTTGTTGAGTTGATAATTTCTGATTAATTTGCGTTAAATTACATTAAAATAAAACAGAATAATGATCAGACTGGTAAACCCCATATGAGACTGCCGCTTTAGTAATTAAGTTTCTGGCCGCGCTTGTTATCAAACAATGATCTAACCAACGTCGCGAGCCGCTCGCTTGACAAACAAATGTATTTGTATCTTTGGCAGGAGCTCATAGTCCACGCAAAACCATGTCTGCTCACTACAAACTGAAATAACTTCACTAAAAAACCGCGAGCCAGGGATGGCATTTAAATCCCCCAGTATAATTAAACACTCAATATAACTTTCAATTATAGCTATAATCTCACTGAGAGTTTGTGTAAACAAAGTCAAATTGTCACTCTTACCGTTATCGTAGGGCATATACACTGAAAATATCAACATAGGACGGCTTTCGTATTCAACTTTTATCGCAACTAATCGATCACTGAAACACTTCACTGTTGATACAGATGGAAATACTGATTTTCTCCACAGCAGTGCCACTCCACCGTATGGTCTTCCTGTGATCACTTTGACGGACGTGTCAATGGCTGACTTGCCGTTGTACGCGAAGTTGTCGTCTAGGTTTCCTAGGAATCCTATATCGTGTGGCCAAATCCGGGTCTCTTGGAGTGCAATGATGTCGGCACTCATGCATAAGTTTCTCACACATTCCACTGAACTGTTCACACCTTTACAGTTAAATTTAGATAGTATTATTTTTATATTATATCCCTAATAGAATATTTTTTCAGCCTTCATCATTTTTCAGCAGAAAAATGATGAAGGCTGAAAAAATATTATATATTACATAAAATTCTTCAAGACTTCATCAAGGATGTAGCAACATCCTTGATGAAGTCTTGAAGAATTTTATGTAAAATGCCCGTAAACGTAGTAACGAAGTTAAAAAAAAAATAAGTAAAACAAAGACATCTTTGTTTTACAGAAAAGGGCTGTTCCAGCCATTCATAACAGGTCCAAGGGATTCCCAAAAATCAAAGAAATAAATATTCTGACTGTAGCCTCACAATATTATATTTGAAAATGTATGTAGTTAATTATAATTATAAAATTTTAAGAAAATGTCCAATATTCATAGTTTAAATACCAGGAATAGACACAATCTTGCTGGGGACCATAAACTCTTATAGCAGGTAAATTTTAGACATGCTGAGTTGAACTGCCCTGCACTTGACAAATATTTTAAAAGTTTATGGTAAGCCCTCTGTACATCGTATTCGCCACCACAGAGTAGGCAACTCGTTATTGGGTCAATTTATTTTTTATCACACCATACTTACCCATTAAAGAATTTAAAAGCTTTACTAAAACCAACCTGTGTAAAAAAGGGTACTTTAAAATTTCTGACTATTTAGAGACATTATTTTATTAGACAAAAAACCTTGATATTGAGCTACTCGCTCGCTAAGTCTTGTTTTGAAACCAACAAACACTTTCATTCTTGTGCAAAATTATCATAATACTTAAACTATATTCTCTAAACACATTGATGAATATTTTAAACAAAATTACATGAATATTAACATTGTAAAGTATTTTGTTACTTTAATTATTGTGAATGTGAGGGCTACGTGGGTATTATTTTGTCTCTGTTAGTTTTAATGATGGTCTGGAAATTTGAGCACTTTATGCGGCCTATTCAAATTACCTTTCTTTGGTATTGTTCATTCTATCGTTGAGCTCCTTAATTTCTGAGTAGAGCTACAGGATAACTGACAAATGCTTGCACTGACTGGACAGGTACGAGTACACTCAAATCAGTGTGACTCTAATCTACATAGTCATCACATGATCTGACTTTGAAAGAGACTTTGACCCTTGAGTTCGTTTTGCCATTTCTTCAGAAATCAGAAATCATTTATTTTGCAATTGATGTGGATACAAAATAATATGTTAACATTGTAAAAGCTGTTCCAACAAACTCTACCTTACGGCATACAAAAGCAAAAACGCTATATATAGCTACTCATTTATACAACCAAACAGTTATGAGGAGCTACTGCAGCCTTCCTACATAAACTAAACATCAAAAACAACAATCTCAATTCTATATTTTACAAATAATTGTTTTTAAAATTGGTTATTTTACTTACAAAATAAATTTAAAAAGAATAAAGTAATATAACACTATAAGCTCTTCGTCATTCAAAATATCTTGTATAGAATGGTAACATTTATCTATCAGTAAGGATGTTAGCCTCTTTTTAAATATAGTTAATGGTTCTTCTTTGTAGACATGAGGTATTTTATTATAGATGACGGTCCCCAATTAGTAAAAGTAACCAATCACAGGCATTTTTGAATTGTCAAAGAGTCGGTTAGTCAGAAAGTTGAAGATAGTTGCCCATTCCAAAACGTAGATCTCCATGGAGAAGAACGGGCAAGAAACTCCAAGCACACTCTTTCAAATTAAGATATTACAAATCCTGGGTACATCATTCTTGTTGCTTCTGTATGTGAGAACAATGTAAAAATAAATAGATTAAAAACAATTCAGAATATAAGATTGAAAATAAGCTCTGGCAGTTAAGAGAAGATCAGTCTCAACTGACGGCGCCCGTTCACGAACATGACGCGTGGTCATCATCCAGCCCAACCATTCTGTAGGGAACCCAATGAACCAACACACGCGCCACCATCTGCGAGACATTTAAGTTAGCATGACATACTCTCAACTGCCAAGCTTTTTCAAGTCAACATACATAAACGGCTCCATGGTACAATGAATATGACATGGTATATGAATACAAACGTAATGCAATATTGCTCATCCCCCATAGCCAATAGCGTTATAATATACAGCCTACCAACTGACTAGACTTATAGGGAATATCTATGCATAATTTGAACAGAAACTAGCCGGTAAAATTTGCGAGATACTGGAACATACATTCAGACAAACAGACAAAAATTCAAAAAAAAATATTTTCGGCATAGGAATCGAACCCAGACTTCGCAGCAATAATTCTTTTTCAAAAATATTCAACGTACAATTTTGAATTTGCTACGTAAGTATATATATTATAACCTGTCACCAATTGAACCGTTACCCCGCGTCCTAAGCAAAAGCGTTCGTCGCAAGATTACCCGATCGACGCTTTCGTTTGTATGAATTTTTACGTACAAACACGACTTCATTGATCGCCCGAATATGTCATATTCATATCGACGCGAAGATCGCGTGCTCGCGCGACGGTCATGGTTAAGATGCGTCTTCAACATCTATTTAAGTATCTTTTTGTATGAACACTGGACTTTCTTAAAAAATACACCAATACCAAAAATACTCCGTTAAAAAATTAAAAGTAGCAACGCATTTCTTAAGTTTCTAGATTGGTGCTAGTTTAAAAATCATGGTCAGATAGAAAACTAGATCAAAATTATACTAAAACAAATTCTGACTACCAATTTTCACCATTCCAATCTAACTTTAAATTTTCAATCCTTGATTTTCCGCAGTCCACTCCAGCATGTTGTAGAAATCTGAATAAACACGACGTACCACGGCGAATGCCGCAGCATCACAAAGAAGGCAGCATCAAAGCGTCCTTTGTTCCGGCCCATTGTCGCGACAATGGAACATGTTACCAGCGTGTTTTCAACGTAATGCGACTAACTTTTTTTAAAGCTAGAAAATTGGAAGCGGTCATCTGAAAGGCATTGTTGGAGCTATTTATTATCTAATACGACTGCCTGTTGTGTTTTATTTGGAAAGGTAGTCTGTGGCTTTATGTGGAAGACTAACACTCCATATTTCCCATTGGGTAGTTAGTTTCTGTCATCAGTTAAGCTCCAATTATACCATAAAATTGAAGGGGAACTAACTGGCACCGTCCAAACAACACGTGCAATATTGTTGCGATTATTGCTTTTGAACGTTCCAGAAACTTGCACCGTGTAAATGGAGCTTTAACTTTATCTGTTTCGTTTTGGCACCTGTGTCACACACAATGTCACAGTGACTTGACTTGGTTGTCATGGAAACTGAAACTGTTTTCTTGTTAGCTTTTGTGAGTCATTGTAGGAAATAACAACAGCCAATCAAATTACTTTTCATGAGAATTAACAAGAGATTAAATTTTATCGAACAGGTTTTCAGAAACCTTAAAGTTAAATTGTTATAATATTAATCATTATTATTATTATTATAAGTATTAAATTGAATACTAATTATTTCTTAAAATCATAATAAAATTTTGACAAACACGCTTTGCTCTCTGCTTTCATTTCCAGAATAGTAATTTTACACAAAAATGTAGTCCCAGTATAATGAAAATTACGTTTAAAACAAAGGAAATAAAATAAACTATTCCGTATTGAATCAAGGCGACATTGTCGACCGTGCTACTGGCGGGTTGGTACAATAGTACCTACTTCGACTTTTTGCTAAACCCGAACGAAGTAGTGATATTTAGTTATTTCATTAATCTTTCCTTACATATCAATGAGGGTATTTTAATTCCGTTAATGGTATTTGTGTTGAAAGTTTTCGAGTGAAAAGGTTTCTACGTAGGCTCGACTAAAACTGATGACAGACAAGCTTACTGTAACGTTAAGGTCCCTCTGAATAAGGCGGGAGGAAACGCTCGGGTGTCACCACAGGACATCGTACGGAGCGAGAGGGCATGGGCAGCCGTCATCTCCTTTGGTTTTTGAGGGTGCTAAAGCTCAAAGTGAAATCAATATTTAAATCCAAGATGGCGGCTGCTAATTTTGTTTTAAATCATACGCGAGAAGGAACTTCGTTCCTGACGTGGGACTCCCGACTGCACACGTTTTTTTTTATGCCAATAGGTCCTTTTTTTTATGAGGATTAAAAAAAGACCAACTAAAGTTTGGGTACTAGAAGAATAAGAAATCGCAAAAAAAATTGCCACACATTTCGTAGAAAAAGATACTCCAAATTACTTTTTAGGGCTCCGTACCTCAAAAAAAAAAACGAAATCCTTATAGGATTACTTCGTTGTCTTTCCATCCATCCGTTTATCTGTCTGTTAAAACCCTTAAGGCTCCCGCAGACTGGGGTGACAACGCGGGCGCGACAGGCGTATTGCTGCCTGTCGCGCCACGATATCGCGCTAGTCTCCAAGAGCCTTCATTTTTTTCCAACGCGAGGAGGTATCAAGTTGAAATTTATATCATATAAACAGGTTTACGATCCCATGGAGTACTAAAAAAAAAAAAATTCTAAGTCAACGTTATAAAAAATACGGCCGTTTATGCGACATATTTTGACACTAGCAAACAAATCAAATGGTCCGACACGCACTTGCCAGTTTCTTATGATGAATAGAATGGCCGCTACAGAAGTCAGAAAACGCATAAAACTTTTCCCTTATAAGTCTAAACGTTCTAAATTATTTGAGGTCCTAATTTTTTTCATGTCAGAATTCACAAGCAACATAGGTGAGTACCTATGTTGCTTGTGAATTCTGACAGAACAGAATTTAGATAGTAGGTACGAGTGTACCTACTATCTAAATTCTGTTCTCAAAACAAATAAAATTATAACGCGTATTCTTTCGAAATTCGAAGCTAAAAAGGTAATTTTTGCCCAGTCTTCATTGTATCGGCCAGTCTATATAAAAATGTTAGGTGATTTAATGAGAAATCCAGTGTGTTTACAACCTACTGTTATATTATTTTAGTGATACGTAGCTGTTCCTTAGGAATAATTTGTAAGGATGCATTAGTCAGTGTATCAGCGTTGAGACATTACGTAGTATATGCAGGAATACAAGCAATGGGAAATTGCTAGTAAAGACTGCGGAGTCAACCTCAGGACTAACTGCTTCTCACACGGACAACTGTACGTCGCTTGCTACCGCGTCACCAGTTCTGAGCCTCTATATATTTTGTCTGCTGAGACCGAAACTATAGACGACTACGTCTATAGTTTCAGGGATGTTTTACAAAAATAACATAATATCACGGCTGTATTCTCCGAATGGTTAGACAGAGGTTTACCTATAGTACACCAACATTTCTCTAGTTAAGTTTAGGTCTCATGTAATAGGGGACAAGTCTATTGCCATTAAACGAGCACAAATCTAGACTTTGGACAGTTACTGAGAAATTCCAGATGGAAAACCCAATAACACTTTGCTTGATCCGGGAATTGAACCCAGGAACTCATGCTCAACAGTAGCGCTTGCGATCACTAGACCAACGAGGCATTTGTTAAATAAAAATGTGGCTGTTATTTTAGTATATTTCGGTGTCTTACGACCTCCACGCGAACGAAGTCACGGGAAGAAGCTAGTTTTCAATAAACAGATACTGAAATCTGCAAAAAATACCTTTCATCAATCTAAAGAACTGATTCTAAAAGCGAAAAGACAGACACTTTTAAATTCCTTCAACTTCCACCGCACCTCAGAATGATTCCGCAATTTTACCTCAATGTTTCCTGACGAACTTTTCCAGCATATGAACTTATTTTACCGCTGCAGCTGGCCACTCCACCACCTTCAAACATTCTGTATAGTTTTTTTCACAAAGAAAGTAATATAGTTGTTTAATTTTCACAGTTTTATTGAATGTCTGGGTTGCGTTTTAAAATAGTTACGAGTCAGATTTTAATGGGATGAACGTAAAAAGTAAGTGTTCAGTCATTTAGTGGAGATCTTTTAAAGCTTTCTTGTTGAAGAAAGAAACGTTTAATAGTGGCTGTGATATAATATAATTGTGAATGTCTTACGTGAGGATCAAATTACTCTCCTTATTGTTATTAAAATAATTAATTATTTTAGTGTAACCGTGAATTTAGGTAATGTGAAACATAGTAATAAATAGCAATTGTTACAGTGGTGGAAAAAGATCTTACTCTATCAGTTGCATTAATTGTTTAGTAAAAAGATCGCGAGGAAGCACTATGCGATCTTTTTAGTCTAAAACCTAAACCAAAAGTTCGGTATGTACTCTCCGAAACTATGCACATCTAAACACTCAACCTGTATAAATTGTTCGTAATATTTAGTTTATTCTCATTCAATAGAATAACAAGTTACAAATTATTGATTCTATCCATTTTGTCATGATTAATGTGATAAGGTTGATCTTCTACATTTACCATCGATTGTTGTACCACTTTGTGCGCTAAAACTGTGTTGAAGATAAAAGGAGACAATTGGAAACATCTTAAACAAATATACAATGGATGTTTTGATCAATAGGTTGGACACATAATGTGCAGTAGATTATTTTTCCTTTGACCTTAATGTTATATCTATTCTTCTATACTAAGTATCGCCTTATAGAAAATTTTATAATTCCAAATGGGCGTATCTCTAATATTCTGCTAATATCGGCTGGAACAGTATTACTTATTATACAGTATTAACAGTATTACTTGCTACCTTAATAGTGTCTTGACTGCTTCTTCTATTGTTTCGGATTATCTATGAATTTCACTATGAGCATTATCTACATGAACAGGGTGGACTTTTGAAACAGGGTAGTAAGGGCAGGTACCTTAACCGTTGTAGCTACTGGAAAACGGTCTTAAGAGACTGTCCTTAAGTTTTTGAGACTTTTTGATCTCCAATTACAGATTTAGAAAAAAATCAGGAATCGCAAAAACGTTTTCCATACTTTTAAAGCAACAATATTTTATTTTCTCAAAGCAAATCAAATTAAATCGTGTATTCATTCGAAATTTGAAGTTCATTTTTTTTTTTGTTAATTTTGGCCAGTAGGTAGTCTCATTTGCTACGACATGTATGGGAAAAGTTTCTTGCGATTTCTGATTTTTTGTTTCAAAATCTGTGATTGGAGATCAAAAAGTCTCAAAAAGTTACGAACATTATTTCATTTTGATCCTTATAAGAAACACGATCGATTGACATCAAAAAAGTTTTTGTGAAAACTGTCCATTATTCTGTCGACTGTATTTTTTTTTTTAAATCTGTGTATTTTAGATCAAAAAGTCTTAAAAAGTTAAGCACTGTCTCCTAAGACCGTTTCCTTGTAGCGACAACGGTTAAGGTGTCCTTACTGCCCCATCTCAAAAATCCACCAGTTCAATAACAGTCCGAAGTCTGGATTTGTACCCGGTTAATGGCGACAGGCTCGTCCCCTGTTATATGGAACCTAAACTATTAAATATGGGACCTAAAATGGTACTCCAGGTGCACCTCTGGGAACCTCACCTCCCCTTCGGGGAATACAGGTGTAATTTTATATTATTTTTTTCTAAAAATTCCCTGTATACTATGTTTGTAGTTTAAGTCTCAGCAGCCACAATATATAGAGACTCTGGACTGGTAACGCTCCCGCGATTTACAGTTGTCCGTGTGAGAAGCAGTTAGTCCTGAGGTCGACTCCGCATACTTCAGTAGCAATTTCCCATTTCTTGCGAAGTTTTCGTTTTTAGTGAATTCATGAACGCTTGTGTTTCTGCATATACCTATGTCACAGCATTGATACACTCACTGATTAATTCTTACAGATTATTCCTGACAAACGGATATCACTATCAATGGATATCACCAGTTCTCAGTGTCAATGACGCCGCACATGACCAACATTTTTTTCGTTCATAGTATTCTACTATTTTAAATTAAATTCTACTATTTTTTTAAATTATTTTTTCTATAATAAATATAGAAAAAATAATTTAAAAAATATTGAATTGAAGTTAGTTAAACAGTACAATTATTGTACTGTTTAACTGACTAACTTCAATTCAATATTTACATGCCATCATTACATGGCAAAAGGTGTCTTTGCACTGAATTTTAGAAGTAACATATTTTGTACCACCAAATGTTATGCAAATAAACGATTTCGAAGGGTTTTTTGTGCGATTTTTTACTTTTCAGCGGCGAGTCTATTCATCATAAAAAGCCGGCCAACTGCGTATTGAACAACGTACAATGGAGGGTTTTGTAGTTGGGATGAATTTATTCTATAATATGAAAATAATATGTCGCCTAAATAGCCATATTTTTTATTGCGTTAACTTAGAAGCTTGATTTTTTTTAAAGCTCTAAGAGACTGAAGACCTACGTATTTGATATTAATTTTAACTTGATACCTCCACGTGTACCTGAGAAAAAGGATCTTGACAGACACACAAACGGACGGACGGTTCTATTTTTCCTTTTGTCGTCGGTACCATAAAAACCAGCCAAGTGCGTGTCGGACCACGCCCAATGAAGGGTTCCGTAGTTGGCATGAATTTGCATATTCTTGCACAAATTTCATGATTCTAGGTCAACGGAAAGTACCCTATAGGTTTTGTTTATTTGGGAGTATCAAAATATGTCGAATAAATGACCGTATTACTCGCTATATTATCGCTTGATTTTTTTTAGAGCTCCAAGGGAGCTACATATTTGATACTAATTTCCATTTGATATGTTCAAACTTTAACACTCTAAAATCCTTCTGAGGGGTAGTTTTGAAAACCGAATTAAGATAAACTTTATTATTTATTTAAGTACATATCGGCTGTCCCATTTTGCAGGACCGACGTGTAACGTAACAAGGCGGACATAGTATCGCACTTAACTTGACCGTAACTAGCCACTGCTAACAGTGTACCGACTAGGTCAATATATTTTGTATTTTGATTTATGTGGAAACAGACCAACTACAACCAGATATATTGCTTATGTGTCTTACCATTATAATTATAGTCAAATAGCATAATGCCAATTCTAGCATTGATTTATGTCATTTGATTTTATTTTGAAAATATTTACATCATTTAAAAACTAACAGTCTTAAAATAATAATAATATAAAAAAGGAGCGGAAATAATCATAGGGCATCAAAAAATTCATCCGCATCGCTGGCACCAGAAAGAGTGCCCAAAAGGCAGCACTGCAATGCTGATTTTTGGCCAAAAAATAGGCCAGCCCTCTGGTTACTTGAGGAGTCGACTAAACTGCTTGTCCATGTCTAGAAAATTTAAGTGGGCACTTGGACACTATGGCCCTAGTTTTTCAACCCCAAATGGCTCGAACATATAAGTCCCAATAAGATTGGAGTATTTGTGCCGTTTGAGGTTTTCCGCACGTGCAGCATTCGCCTCAGCACAGCCCGCCGTGCTAGGCAATTGGGATGGTGCTAGGGTGTCGACAAACGTTGCATCCCACACCAAAGACCTACCTATCTTTCAAGGCATTGTGGTCATTCCGACTGGTCTCTTCCCATCTGCATCGTCGCATGACAAGCCATTGGGTTCTAAAACAGCGGGTGACAAGAGCACGACGGATGATGTCATTGATGCTGGCGTGCCGTGCTATCCGCCCTGCGCTTTTGCTGCAGTATAGGCCATGGTGTCTGAGGCAGTCGAAATCTTCACCGCATTGGCAGTGATGCGAAGCCACGCAAGGAGCACCCAGACAGATACGTTGGAATTGTATTCTGGAGAATCATTTCATCGAACGAACTCGTGATTAGTTCTATCAAAATATTTACTGTCAGTATGTGATTTTAATATTATAAGACTCGCAAAATATCAAATACTTAGAATGAACTTGCCAGATTTTGAACTCACAGAGTATAAAAGTAGTCTTAGGCAATTTAGGCTCTGACTTTTTTTGATGTTTTTGGGTGACCACCGTAAATCAGCGGTGTGCTGTAACCCCCCATAGCACAGCATCATGCTGCGTGGAAGCTGTCTTTTGACATTCATGACATGCAGCCATCTACTACTTTTTTATTCGTGCTTGTAATTATATTAATAATTTGTTTTAATAAGGCAAGTTCGATTCGAGGCAAGAAGCTAACTTATATGTTTCCTATGCACGTGTTTCTTCGGAAATAAAGCATTTTCCTTAATTTCTTTCTAATTCTCTAGGAATTTCCCCGCCCACCATCTCCTAGTAAAACTAAAAATATCTTATATTTTAATAGGTTTCATCGATATCGTTTTTTATTTGCCCCAACAGAAAAAAGGGAACCCCTTTCTTACCCCTACTAATGCACGTATGGCCTTCTTTATACATTTCTTATGATCCTTGTCAACACTGAAAGCCACTTATTTTTGGAATTCTTTGATCGGAAGCATGAATGGGATATAAATACATTAAATATTTGTGTTCATTACTTTTTAGGGTAACAGTGTTTGTATGTTCAAATGACGGAAACTTTTTTTTTCGGTTACGTTGTTGGTTCGTTTTGTTTAAGGTAATCGTACTTGTAAGCTAAAGTAATAACCGTAAAAAACGTGTACTCGTAGTAGATCTAAACAAGCAGTGTCCGAGTAAATAAATACATTTAAACGGGATATTGCCACACTCGTAACACTAAATGCTTTAAATGAATGAAACGCAGATTTTATTTAATCTCCAAACCGAAACTATTCTGCTCGCTTTTAGTTCCAGTCTCATTACACATACAGCCGATGAAATCCTCCACAACCGGCCAGAATTAGTAGCAAACGAATTTCGTACTTTGTACACCAAGTACGAAATTATTTCTCATCAGTATTGGAATATGGTTGCAAATATACGATTGTTTTGCAACACCTCTATTATTAATTCTGATAGGAGTTCGAATTTCCTAGTTTAAATATATGGTATTAAAATAACAATAGTCTGTGTGTAAGTTTGGACTGTCATTTGGAGTTTGGTTGTGGTTGCGTGTTCCCGATAAATAAATGTTCGGGATTGAAATTCCTATGGGATCGCGGTATTTTCAAAATATATTACACGGAACAGTACAGGGTTACGTTTACAGTGAAATCGGCACGTTTTGTCACTTGCGTTGTTGTTTCAGTGTTCGCGCTGTCAAAAAAACTGAGATTGAAGACAATTCATCTTATCATCGGCGTTGTTTAAAGGAAACTAAGGCAACATTTAAGGACATGTTACAACTCTGATCACATTTATACGTACCTAACTAACTAAAGGAAAGAAAAAATAAGGATTTAACTAAGATACATAAAGTGCTTTTAAGAAAAAGCGCATGGATTATTAAGATAAAGTTAAACATAAATTAAAATTATCAAAAAACAAAAGTGAATTAAGTCTCATAATATGAATATTCTTATTACCTTGCTATTTTAAGCTAGAACGCTACTCGCTCGTATACCGTGCACATAATTATATGTAAATCTGTAAACTTGTAGACTGAAATGTAGGCAGGCATCAAATTGAATGTGAAAACCGCCCCAGTACCTGCAGTTAATTTGAATTTTATTTAGGTTTTAGGCATTATAATTTTTAAAACCTAAATAAATGCTGATAGTCTTCTAGAATATTAGAGTTTTGGACTATGTGAATATAGATTCGCATAGCAATACCGTTACTTCTGACAGAAGTAACGCTATTGCTATTTCATGTACATAAAACTTCAGAACTATCTAATTTTCTGGTTTTTGGGTAAATATTTTTGACTGAATACATTATTGTAGATAGTTTCATTTCATACTCATCATAATTCTCTCGCCCTTATCCCAATGCATTTCATACTATGATGCTATAATAAGTTAAAATAACCTGGAACTCCGTATTTTAAGAATGCAATCTTTATTCAGTCAGTTCCTTGAACCCTTCACCCACCTTTATATTTTGCTTATATTTTCTTTCTGGAATACTTTCTACACATTCCTGGTTCCATTCACCAAAATCCTTACGTTATAGAATCTGGACCAATATTTCTATTGAATTAAATTTTGTATAACATATACCCTGAAATAAATGGTTACTATGAGCTTTTACTCTACGGGAAAAAAAATAAAAAGGAGGGTAATATTTTAATTTACTGGTATTTTTTAAATGTTATGTTTATTTAAAGTACCCATTTTCTTTCGATAGAGTCACAAGCAAGCAAGCTTTGAATATTAATATTTTAGCAACAATAAATTGCTATACTCCACAACGATTAATTCATAGTCTAGGTTTCTGAATAGCTCATTGCATGCAGCATCAACCGACACGATAGTAGATTACAGCAGAATTCATTATATAGACTACACAGTGACTGCAACGCACAGTCAATCAAACAATAAATAAAACAATAAAGTACCTTCAATAATTATTTACAGAAGCGCCACGGTCCGCAATCATACAGTGCCTAAAGACAGGAGATTGGCGAAAAAGTCTAGTGAAAAATATGAACACCATGATATGTGAATGTAAATTTTAACAAACACTAAACTACGGTATTTTCAAGAACGTTAAATAACAGAAATTCACCATAGTCATGATTAAATAATATCATTTAAGTGGTTAGTTACTATAGCTATGCAACTAACTTTTTCATATCCAATGAACCATATTAATATTTGTAAAAGAGGAATTAATTTTGATAAGTTTAACAAAGTTTAGCAACGATGCTATATTCTTATGAAATATGATGGTCATCACTCTAATCTTTGTCAAGAAGGGTATTTATTCATTTGTGGACTGAAAATAAACATTCAAAATTCAAGTTTCTTCTACCGCGTCACAAGCAAGCCAATCACATGGATCAATGCGTACCTAACTCATCAGCCACGAATGACGAACTGGAGAGCACGCCGCGTCATGTACCAGGTACACTCCTACATGCTTTTGTTTTGGAAGAATCCTTTAGGTCGCTTTTCTTGTATAGAAGTTTCGGAGTTGTCTAATTTTTTGAATAGTCTCCATAAGTTTCTGGACCTTATTTGTTTTAGGAATCGAGGGATTTGAAATTATGGTTATCCAAGATTTGATGTGGTGGATGTCTTATTATTTTGAATGGTTTTCTTATTATTTTTCTCCAATGATATATGAATGAGGGGCTTGTGGCCAAGTAATAACAGCCGCACGGGTCAATCGATCAGGTTAAGCTAGGCTTGCCGCGGTTGGTTCGTGGATGGGTGACCATCTTTAGATACCAAGACCCCTCCGTGCCTCGGAAAGCACGTTAAGCCGTTGGTCCCGGCTGTCATTTGTACATCTTTGACAGTTGTTACGAGTAGTCAGAAGCCCGATAGTCTGACAACCAGTCTTACCAAGGGGTATCGTGATATCTGTAAAACATGATTACTTAGGACTGTCTTTTATCATCCTTGGAGGATAATTTATTTGTTGGCTTTGAAAAACTACAATCTATACATATAATAAAATCGTACCAAAGTCAAAATTGTATATTGAATATTTTTGAAAAAAGTAAGACGGTGAGCAACCCATTGCTCACGGTCCGCAAGCCCGCGCCTACGGTGGCCGGAAATCAGCCCGGGTGCTACGAGGTCTGGGATCGATTCTAATAATAATAATAATAATAAATCCATTTATTTCAGGTAAATTAAACCCATCGAAACCAAACACAAAACACATAATGAATACAAAAGATGACAGATAAGCATTACAAATTACAAATTTACATAAAATCATTGCAAAAAAAATGCCGAAAATATAATTTGTTGAGACAAACATTTGAAAGACAAACGTTTGAATGTGTGTTCCAGTATCACACAAATTCTACCACATAGATTATGTTAATTTTGCATAGATATTCCCTATAAGTCTGGTCATTTGGTAAGCTATATAATTATATATATTATTATCTCGCTATTTGTTGGGGGACTGAGCAATTTTGCATTACTTTTGAATTCCTCCATAGTCTACAGCAAATTGTAAAAAGACGAGCCAAACGGTTAGAACATTGCAGATAGTTACAGAATTAACCTATACCATCACGCTATATTTTTATGGGGCTAATCAGTCAATCATCGTGACTTAAACAGCATGGGTTCATGAGATGGGGCAGTAAGGGCAGGTAATTTAACTGTTGTAGCTACAAGAAATCGATCTAAGGACTGTTCTTAAATTTTTGATACATCTTGATCTGCATATACAGATTTTGAAAAATTTGTACAATCAGCAAGAAAATGTGCAAACTTCACCATTTTATTGGAATGAATTTCTTTAATGCGGCTTGCGGTAAGAGTAAACTGGCAGAAATCATCACACGAAAAACCGTTCACACCTGCGACTGCTTTCTTCTAAGGTCAAAATTAAATTCCAAGATGGTGCTGCGAAGATTTTCAAATTTTTCATCATGGGTATCGTTCTCAAAGCAAATAAAATTATAACGCGTATTCGTTCGAAATTCGAAGTTTAATTTTTTTAGTCATTTTCTGCCAGTCTTTATTACAGCAGATAGCGGCCATTCAATTATAAATGTTAGGTGACCGTTAATTCAATTAAATTCAGTTCAATTATTTATTTCGGAAAACATCCATATTGTTATACGAGTAGTATTAGAACTTATAAAAATATATTAGTAGCATTGAAAAAAAAATGTATTCCAATCAAAAACCAAAAGATAAAGTCAATATCAAAATCAAAATTAAAATCAAATTCAAAACGAGAAATCCCGTGTGTTTACAACCTACTGTTATATTATTTTAGTGAAAACCGTTCCTCAGGAATAATCAGTAAGAATGCATTAGTCAGTGTATCAGCGTTGTGACATTACGTAGTATAAGCAGGAACGCAGGCGTTCATTATTTTATTATAAACTAAAAACTTCCTAAGCAATGGGAAATTGCTACTGAAGACTGCGGAGACAACGTCCACACTAACTGCTTCTCACACGGACAACCGTACGAGAACGTCGCTTGCTCCCGTGTCACCAGTCCTGAGTCTCTGTATATTTTGGCTGCTGAGACCATCATTACAAATTTAGTATACAAAGAAGTTTTATAAAAATAACATAATATCACGCCTGTATTCCCCAAAGGGTTAGGCAGACGTGTACCTTATATAGTACACCCACATTTCGCCAGTTATATTTACGTCCCATGTAATAAGGGGCGACCCTTCTTCCAGATACCTTCTTCGACCCTTCTTCTGCGACCCTTCTTCCTGATTTGTGCCCGGTTAGGGCACAAATCAGACTTCGGACTGTTACTGAGAAATGCCAGATGGAAAACCCAATAACACTTTACTTGACCCGGGAACCCAAGACCTCATGCTCAACAGTAGCGCTTGCGATCACTAGACCAACGACACAGTTATTTATACAAATTTAGCCGTTATTTAAGTATATTGTACGTATTGTTGTAACGAAGTTGCGGGCAGAACGAAGTATAGAGATAAAATGGCTACTTTTGTGACTCCTTTGAAGTTTTATACAATCTATTTCACTCTGTACGTAGTTATTTTTGGTTAGATTCTTTATCAAATTTCCGTTTGTCGTCTCGGATGCATGGATTTCTATTACTTTTGCGTATTATTCTCATTGTTCCTTATAAAGTTAACGGGACTTAGGAAGATTAACAATCAACTCTATTTTGGGATTCCCTTTCACAAATTTTGTACCTTCAGGAGAAGTCGTTTACAAAATGAGTTTTCAGAAATTAATAGGATCCTCTAAAAATATAAACTTACCCAAATCTTTTCCAACATTTTATATTTACACGTTTAAAATATTTTCTGTTTCAACTTTCATTAAATTTTTTAATATCCAGCCAATGTACCTATACGATCTAATTAGAAATACGAATCCTTTGCAGAACATAATTAACTGATTGTAGCGTAAATGATGAACAAAAGACTGCAATTATATATATTGTTAGTTTGTATTGCTTTTATTTTATTCTTTTATTTTCTTTCTTTCATTTTCTAACCGTTGCAGCCAGCAATTTGTTTAAATTTATATAATTGTGCGGTAAGAAAGTTTTACCTCGGGCTAGGAAAAAGTTAGCTTTTCTCTTGTGTGACATAAATGAGGTACTTTATTTACGATTAGTTTTAAGCCTCCGACATCTTTGTGGAAGCACCACTTAGTTTATAGTTGCTGCAAATACCATTACTTTTACTGTACCACGATACCATACATTCAAATCCACATTAAGTAGTACGTTTGATCCAATTTCCTTTCCTTCTAGGGGGGTCTCTTTTAACCAATGCTTTCCTGTTTAATGTCATTAATTTTCATCTTCATCATTGTCACATTATAAATCGCAATATTATGGTAACGTGCCTTGGGTTTTGGCGTTCTTGGCTTTTATCCTTGTAAACTAGCTTACGTCGTAAATAAAACAGCTTTAACTAAAATGAGCTTACCATTAACAAGCCTCTGTTCTCCATTAAGAGTCCAGTGGACTTGAGGGACTGGGTACGCTTCAACTGTGCACTGAAGAGTAACAGGACCACCAGATGGCGCTCGTATGGCGACCCGGCCAGCCCATACTGTCGGGGAAACTGTAGGAATGAAAGAGTATTTCATTTAGGTATACGTTCATCATCCTGTTACCCCTACCCCAATTCATTTGGGATCGGTGCAGCACGTCTTTTTCTCCCATTCCACTCTATCAGCCGATATCTTAATAGTCAGTCAGCCGACGTCTTGCTAACCATAATCATGTTTTACACAATACATAATAATAATATTATTATCGTATTTGTGGTAGTTCCCTTTTTCCATCCGCATTTATAATCAAAACTTGTAAGTGGCCGTTCATCCCTAAATACCTAATATGTTCGGGTCTTAAATAAATATAATTTTGCAATGAAAAAAAATATTGAACCTAAGTGGAAATATACTTTTAAAATGGAAATTAATCATAATATTTAAGCAAAATAATAAAGTCTAAAAGTATATTCCTCAAAGTATTTTAAGTAAAATAACACCATAGACAACACAGAGTTCCTTACTAAGTAAAATACCATTAAGACCATAAAATCATTCCGAATTAAAAAAAAATCCTGAAACCTACTTCAAAAGGGTAGTTATCTCTAAAAGTTTTTTGTTGTTAATGAATCTCGAGTTGCGAATCCGCGAATATTTGAGAAAATTACTGTGTAAGCTGTAACATACGCTCAACAGTGGAAAACGGGCACTTTGGTTAAAGTACATTACTTCACTGAGGTTTCACGTAACAAAAGATTTTTCTTTAATCATAAAAGTTTATCTGAACCTGTCTGTCCTTATGATTTTGCAGAATAATTGAAGTGCTTAGTAATCTCAAGTTACGTTTTTGGCTCTCGCACGGATTTGATTAATGACAGAATACTACTCATAAATATTCACTGTGGTTGAAAGTTGAAGACCTCCGTGTTGTTTGCATCTTAAATGAAGATAAGTACATACATAGAACCATTATATTCCTAATAATATAATGATTACTATAATTCCATCACATACCTACATAGAAACATTATATTCCAAAACTGCCAACTAATACTTACAATACCTTTCAATTTAACAGTTCAACAAGTTTTATTTCATTATTTACATTGTCTATCAAACGAATTTATCAAACATAAATACGAAGCAATGTATTAGCAGTTTCCTTCAAAATCTTCAGAATATTAATTGAAGAAGTGTTACACAAGTAGGGTGCAATCATACCAAACCATTTGACACACTTTAAATGACATACTAAAACCCAAACCTCAATTTAAATTAATCAAATGCCTCAGTTTATAAACACATCCTTACTACCTAATAAAAAAATCTACATAACTCAAGCTGATGCATTACACGACGATGAAGAGCGTCATCTTACAGCCTCCAAACTGACAGTACCAGGGCACTCTTAATTGTACCCGTTATAAATGACGTAATTAATTCAACTGTCGACTCACATATCACATTAATCTGGATTCTCTTGCTGACTGAAGGGGGGACGCCATTGGTAGCTATACACAGGTAGGCTCCTGATAGTACTCGCTCGACGCCAGTCAGGTTTAGCCAGGGGCCGCTCCATTTTGACACTGTGGAGGAAAGTTAATTTAAATTCTGGTTGACTAAAGGATTGATTTATGTTTATTTTGAAAAAGTCTGACGATGGCAATCATGCAAGATTGGAATTTTGAGCTCATTATCTTATAATCTATACATATAATCGGAGCGAAGTCAAAATTGTATATTGAATATTTTTGAAAATAAGTAATTGCTACGAGGTCTGGGATCGATTCTAATGCCAAAAATATACTTTCTTGAATTTGTGTATGTTTATCTGTTTGTCTGAATGTATGTATGTTCCAGTATCACATAAATTCTACGGGATAGATTATGTTCAAATTTTGCATAGATATTCCCAATTAATCTGGTCAGTCGGTTGGCTATATATTATCACACTATTTGTTATGGGGGACGAGCAATATTGCATTATGTTTGCATTCCTCTATAGTCTACAGCAAACTGTGAAAAGACGAACCAAACGATTAACGCATTTCAGATAGTTACAGATTAAACCTTGAAATGATTATCATCACGCTATATTATTATGGGGCTAAGTAGACAATCATCATGACATATACAGCGTGGATTTTTGAGATGGGGCAGTAAGGGCGGGTACTTTAAGCATTGTAGCTACATGAAATCGGTCTTAGGAGACTGTTCAACTTTAACATTTTGAGACATTTTGGTCGGCATACACAGATTTTGAATAAAACTTACAGGTAGCAAGAAACTGCAATTTTTTAGATCAACTGAGATTTGAGTAGGTAATAATAGGTACTAAAAAGTTTTGACATACATCTCGTGGGAAATAAAACTCTTACTTTTTTAGGTTCCGTACCTCAAAAGGAAAAACGGAACCCTTATAGAATAACTTCGTTGGCCGTGCCTCCATCCGTCCGTATGCCTGTCTGTCAAGGCCCTTTTACTCAGGAACGCGTGGAGGTATCAAGTTGAAATTAATATCATAAACGCTGGTGGTATATGTCACTTGGAGCCCTAAAAAATCAAACTATTAGAAGCTTGATATCTTGACTTAGGTCAACGCAATAAAAAATACGGCCATTAATGCGACATAAATTTAAACTCGCAGAAAAATCAAAACCTATAAGGGTACTCTTACCGTTAACAAAGAATCATGAAATTTGGCAAGAAGCAAGCTATCAACAGCACAATTAAAGAAAATAGTCCGAAAATCGTTAATTTGTAGCTTTATCCCATTTTTTTTTCCTATTCGTTCTTACTTTTGCAATTGAAGATTGACCGTGACGTATATCGATGTATGGGAGAACATGTTTTCAACTACAATGTTAAGTTTGCTCTCGGGATAAATTCATCCCAACTATGGAACCCTTCATTGTGGTAGTAGGACACTTGCGGGAAAGACATTTCCACAGAAGAAACTTGCGCGAACCCACTTACGCGAAAATCCTTTTCTGTGAATGGACTTTTGCGCAAAAGGACATCTGCGCGAAATACATTTCCACGAATGGAATTTTGTGCGAATCGACTGTTGCGCGAATAGACATTTGCGCGAAAGGACAGTTGCGCGAAAAAGTTGCAGAAATGTGATTTCATAACATCACGCCTATATTCTTTCAAAGGTTTCGGGCGTACGCTGTGAGTGCTACATCTTCAGCCAGTTAAGTTCTAATAGTTTTTGTGGTACTTAATTTTTTTACTGTATCAATTTTTATGTTTTTTTTTTTTTATTTTGTTTTATTTAGTTTCGATATGGTTGTAATTTCATGGTTGATTAGGGTTAGTGGTTAGTTTAGGTAAGTGATAACAAAATTCGGGTCAAAATCATAATTCAAGATGGCGCCACCGAAAAGGAGATTCACCGAAAGCAGGCCCACGTTATGGTGCCGTGTCAAGACTATTTCTTTATCGAAATATATGTCGTATTTTTTCAACATGTTCAGTTGTTGTTCAGTTGTTTTTTATCAACATTTCTTAAACCCTAGCATTGGAGAACCTAATCAATATAACTTATTTATGCTTCGATGAATTGTGTTATTGCAAGACTGGACATTATCAAATACAACTCTATCCCAAGTATCCCTTGCTCACGGACATCTAAGCATATTTATGTTTTGCATGTGGCATGTCAATTGCTTTGCAAGTCGCAGAAGTCATCTAGTTGTATAAATTAGCAAAATTACTATGAGTGATATTAAACAAATGGAAATAAACAAATAATTATAAGTACTTTCTTACTTACTAGATCATACATTTGGATCAAGTTTGTCATGCTTATTGGGAAGCTGCTACCGGATATTTTTAGAGGCAAGGATTTGGTGTTATTAACAGACCCACCCTGGTGTCATACAGTGTAGAAATAAGCATGAATGAATTAACTAATAAAAGATTTGCCCTTAATATAAGGTCAAAACCATAACTTGATTAGAGCTAGAATCAAATCACGACATGTGAGCAGCAGGACTTAGTGTACATAATTATTGATAAGTGAGTAAAATAGAACAAAACCTTTAGAGAGCATCATTACTTATTATTGCAGCTTCATGCGAAAGCGTACAGTACTGTAGGGTACTTACGCTGGTTTTACTATTAATTATTGTTGTTTTATTTTTTTAAGTAAACCTTCCTATAGAGCACTGAAAACGCTGCTACCAAAGTCTGTATTCATCTTTAATCACACTTGCTGGTGGACAGGGCACATATCACAATTATAATCTCTAGCGAGAGAAGGATACCTCCTTCTCTCGCTGAGGCTGAGGCTGAGGGACCTCACTACCTCATTCTCATGAACTATTATTCTGATATTAACCGTAAATAAACATTTACTACAATAACAATTTGGATTGTAAATCACGATTAATCTCAAAAGGGGTTTGACGGGCTAAGAAATATTTTGTTATAACCTCAATATCTTAAGATTAATAAGATTTATCCTCAACCAGGGTGAAAAACTGAAAATCGTTTTGCAGACTAAGAAAATCAATTTTAAATATAAATATAATATAAATATATATTAAATATTATTTCTTAAAAAAAAAAGTGTAAATACTAGGAACACACATTTGTTGTACAACCAGGCTCAAAACATTGGCATCTGGTATAGATGCAATGAATACGTTTTAATAATAAACTTCCTAGCCACATCCAAGAACTAAGCCTTAATAAATTCAAATGTTTTATAAAAAAGAAACGGTGCCAGAAAACCTTTTATACTGTTAAAGATTATATGGAGGACAAAAAGGCTTGGGATTAAGCTGCTCCAATAAAATTACAGTGAATGTTGTTTTTTACTCTTTTTTTGCTAGCTATTTATATTTTCTTTTTCTATATAACCTTTTATATAAACCGTTACATGAATATTGACTTTGTAAAGTATTATATTATTTTAATTATTAAGAATGTGAGGACTATGTTGGTCATTGTTTTGTTTTTTCTCTTAGAGAGTTTTAATGATGGTCTGGCAGTTTGAGTACCCAAATGTCTTTTCTTTGGTGTTGTTCGTCAAATCATTGAGCTCCTTAAGTTTTGAGTTGAGCTGCATGATAGCTGACAAATGCGTGCACTGACTGGACAGGTCCACTCAAATCTGTATGGTTCTTTCCTCAAAAGACCATTTCAGACACCAACCTACATGGTCCTCAAATGATGTGACCAAGATTATGTCCGGATTGTTAAAGACAGAATTCAATTTAAGCAAAGACATGAATATTTACTCTCTGAAGTATTATAATAATAAAAATTAAAAATTAAATAAAAGTTTCGGGGATGTGATATCCCCGAAACTTTTCACCAATGCGTTGGAGGACGTGTTTAAGACGCTGGACTGGACTGGGCAGGGTATCAATGTAAACGGCGAGTACATCTCACACCTTCGTTTTGCCGATGACATCGTCATAATGGCAGAGACGCTGGAACATTTAGACCAGATGCTGCACAGCCTAAATGGAGCCTCTCGGCGGGTTGGCCTCGGCATGAATTTGGACAAGACGAAAGTCATGTACAATTCGCACGTCTTGCCGAGTCCAATCCACATCGAAGGGTCGCTTCTCGAAGTTAGAAGGAGTACGTCTACCTAGGACAAGTTATCCAGCTCGGTAGACACAACCTTGAGAAAGAAGCCGACAGGAGGATCCGATTGGGTTGGACAGCGTTTGGAAAACTTCGTCAAGTCTTCTTGTCGCCAATCCCGCAGTGTTTGAAGACTTAGGCCTCATTTACGGAGACGCGAGGCGTCGCGCGTCGCGTTGTGCGGCGCGGCCTGCACTGAATTCAAACATATGGCGTTGTACGAGTGCGTTTACGGAGAAGCGATTTTAGACGCGTTTGCTTGAAATTAAGCGTTTTTTGCGGCCGAGCCCGCGGCTGTCACCGCCGCGTCTCACGCGGCGTTTATCGTGGCGGCGCACGCAGTGGCAATTCTCGATGAAGCGATGCCCGCGGCGGAATCTTCTGCCAATCATATTTGGAAATTGCAGAACGCACACGTAGTCACCGTCACAATGGAGTACGATATGATCTATTTTTCATGTTGCAAGTTGCGACACGTGCGCTCCCATCTTCCGCTAACCTAAAACTTGAAGACCTAAGGTCTTCAACCAGTGCGTCCTGCCCTATGTAATAAACATACGTTGCCGAAACGTGGACACTGACAGTCGGGCTGGTCCACAAGTTAAAGGTCGCTCAGCGCGCCATGGAGCGGGCTATGCTCGGAGTTTCTTTGAAGGATAAGATCAGAAATTAAGTTATCCGGAAGAGAACCGGAGTTACCGACATAGCCTGCAGAGTCAGCAAGCTGAAGTGGCAGTTAGCTGGGCATGTGTGTCGAATGACCGATGGCCGGTGAAGCAGACGAGTCCTGGAGTGGAGACCGCGTATCGGCAAGCGTAGTGTGGGACGCCCCCCAGCTAGATGGACCGATGGCCTTAAAAAGGTGGCTGGGACAGACTGGATGCGGAAGGCGGAGGACAGGGTGTTGTGGCGCAGTCTGGGAGAGGCCTATGTCCAGCAGTGGACTGCTATAGGCTGAGTTGATTGATTGATTGATTGAAGTATTATAATATTTTAATTATTGTAAATGTGAAGACTATATGGGTCATTGTTTAATTTTGTTTTATTCTCAGTTAGTTTTTAAAATGGCAGTTTGGGTATTCTTTGTGGCCTAGCCAAATGTCCTTTCTTTGGTATTGTTATTGTATATTTTGGCAGCTGACACCAAAACTACATATAACATAACACGCCTGTATTCCTCGAAGGGTTAGGCAGTGTTGTACCTGTAGTACAGCCACATTTGGCAAGTTATCATAATTATGTTTAGGTCCCATGTAAGAAGGGATGAGTCTATTCCCATTAACCGGGCACAAATCCAGACTTCAGACTGTTACTGAGAATTTCCAGTTGGAAAACCCCATAATACTTTGCCTGACCCGGGAATCGAACTCAGAAACTCATGCTACTGTTGAGTATAAGCAGTAGCTTTTGCGACCATTAGACCAACGAGGCAGTTTTGTATAAATATGTGGCTGTTATTTTAATATATTGTGGTGTCTTACGACTTCCACGCGAATCAAGCCGCGGGCAGAAGCTAGTTTAAAAATATGATAAAAAATTGATTTGATTATAAATGAGCAGTTGTTGCCCAGTGGTAACGGCCGCGACTTACGAGTTGTATGTCGTAGGTTCGAACCCAGGCAGGCGCTCTCAAAACGGTGAAGGAAAAACATCAGGATCTTTAAACTTTGTAACTCTTCGTATTGGCGTACCGCAAGTTCGAGAGCATCTTCCAGGCACTTTCCTGCCACCCCAAAGACCATATATTCTATTTTTTTCATTAGGCATTATAGACCAGTGTAGCAGCTTTGGTCTCACATACTTTTAGCAACTCCACGATCACCCCCGGCGGCGGGCCCAGCAGCACCATGTCATCCGCGTAACTGATGTTGTTACAACTAACACCATTTACCCTGCATCCGACACGCATGCCGCTGTACGCGGCAATGAGATAGATTGAAGAGCCGGGGAGATGACAAACCATCCTGCCTCACCCCGCACTCCAACTGATATGATTCCGAAAGCAGATTAGACTATCTTACACTTAGTTACATAGAGGAGTTTTGGTATCGTAGCCAGACAAACTTCTGGCTACGATACCAAAACTACTAACTACTTTGGAGTAAATTGAGGAATTTACTCAAAAGTACATCATAAGAAACGAGATCGAAAGCATTACAGAGGACAAAGAAGCAGGCGTGCATCGGGTCCTCCGGTCAGTGTAGTACTTGACAGTATGCTTGACACCTACGATAGCACTTTCGGTAGATATTCCAGGACAAAAGCCAAACTGTGCATCGTGCAACTTTACATATTTTGCCAAATAAGAGTCAATCATACTGTCCAACACCTAAGCCGCAACAGTTGCAAAAGAGATTGGGCGATAATTGTCGATATCCGAGATGTCTCCTGTCCTGTTCTTCACGACGGGTACGACAATGGTCTTGATTAAGTCTGCCGGTAAATACGAATGGCTGAGACACATCGTATAGAACAAGGACAGGACCTTCGGCATATGCATGCCAGCATATTTCAGATGTTCTATGCTCAGCCCATCATGCCCATGGTGAAGTGCAGTAGCGGCTCCCCCGGTCATAAGACCCAAAGTTGATTCCCGATTATGATAAAATACTGTGTTTTTTTTTTATAAACGTAGAAAATAATAAGGTTTAAAATAATTGGGATATAAAACAAAGAAAAAACACTAGATCAAAATCTTCAACTAGTTCTCACTTCCATAAAGCAAGCCCGGTTTCTTTCATCTTATTCTAGAAAATGCACTTAACGGCTTAAAGTTCTTTTTAAGTGCATGAGGAACAGGGTGTAAAGTTCACTCATCCTCCTTAGAAAAGGGAGGATCCTCCGACCAGACGGGTGTCATGTCTGGTGGGCAACTGCCCGACGGTTGATGTCGAGATGTTGTATATATGCTAGTTGCGCGGTAAACAATGCTTGCGCGATGCAGGATTTTTCGTGACATCGGTGTGCTGCTTAGTTCGCATGTGGCGATGTAGATGCCGCCACATCACTCCCCTCCGGAGACCGGAGGTCGATAGTGGGCTGAGTCATGTATATTGCGATGCTTGCCAGTGCCAGATGTGGTTCCAGTGGATCGGAACCGGCTGTCGCATAGTTCGCGGTGGGTCGGAACTGTCTGCGGTGATGCCCCAGTGAGTCGGGGTGGCGCTGCGTTATGCTCCAGTGAGTCGGACGTGGTACAGCGCCGGGTTAAAGGCTGACTGCTGGCGTCGACCAGAAGAGGATTGAGGAGCTCTACTTGTTGACCGGCCGAAAGTGCAGTGTGCTGTGCCAAGGTTGCTGGTGAGGCTTAGGGTGATGCTGGTCGCTGCATGCTGGTGGTCAGGATACCCGTTGAAGCCGTGGGTGCTGGCTGGCTGTGTGACTCGCCGCTCGAAAGCTTGAGGAAGTGATGATGATGACGTCACGCTGAAGTAGTTGCACGAAGGCTGCGCTGACGTTCATACTCGGGGTCACCAGTATAGAGGCATGAGGAACAGGGTGTAAAGTTCACTCATCCTCCATAGAAAAGGGAGGATCCTCCGACCAGACGGGTGTCGTGTCTGGTGGGCAACTGCCCGACGGTTGATGTCGGGATGTTGTATATATGCTAGTTAGTTAATTTGTTAGTTAATGTGTTAATAGTTAGTTAATTTGTTGTTTATATGTAGTTTACCGCGCGGTAAACTCTGCTTGCGCGATGCAGGATTTTGCGTGACGTCAGTGTCATGCGTAGTTCGTATGTGGCGCTGTAGATGCCGCCATACCTTTAACTAGAAGTATTAACCGAATTTACGAAAAAGCAAAGACGGGCTCGAAGCACGGCACAAATCAGTTTTGTTTACAAAGATTTCTAGAATTACTTTTGATTGTGTAAAGACTTTTGTTACATCAATTCACTTGTCAAAGAAAAAGCTCTAATGATTTTTAAATAATGGAGAAATATTACGTATTCCGAAACGCTTCCTTAAACTGAGGCTGTAGGCTTTTTGTATGTCTTTTTATATGTTCTCATGAAGGCTACGCCACTAAGCCACCTTGTAAGCTCGTCAAGTTGATACTATGTCCTTCCTCCATCCTCCAAGATTTAATTGCCGATCTGCTGATAGGGGGACCATTGCCTGACTTATTTGGGAAAGAATTTCCTCGTGAATGTATTTGTCCACTCATAGAATATGAATTTTCACAAAGTCTGTTGGAAATTGGAATGTCCACGTTTTTTGCTGTGCATTTTGGACTCAAAGGCAACCCTCTGTTTATATAAAGATTGTTTAAGGACAAATACGAAAATCTAAATACTTTACATAGGAAAGTAACTGGGGACAGAAGCAAATTTAACTTGAGACAATAATGAGTTAAGACTTTATTTAGAACTTAGTAAAGTTGGCGTTGCCAAGGGCCCGGCAATACCTGCACAATTTTACAATAACTTCGTTGGAGCACATAATGCAAATAAGAGAGCTTACCTTCAATTTATAGCCGCGGGCGCAAAAGTTTCCCATTGTGTTACACAGTTAGTTCTGGCGGTGAGTTTTTGCACACTGTCGCTTTATAATATTTGCGGTCCTCTGTGCGGTAGTGTGAATAACAGATAAAGGTTATTTCGGAGTTTAAGTTTTAACGGAATTAAGGGGATCAGCAAAATTCACTTTTACTGCTCTGTTTATATATATGATGTTTTTACTGGTACCACGTTTTCTAAAATCTGCAACATTGTTGGGCTGTTTTCTTCGGCCGTTTCGCAATTATTTTTACTGTCAACAGTTGGTCCTGACGACGAGACGGGGACGTAACGATGTGGTAATTAAAAAACGAAACTCCGGTGGAGGCAGAACTAGAAAACTAAAATTAATTTTATTCCCCTTTAGGTTGTGTTAAAGTTAAGGTCGACATTTTAAAATCGGAGTTGAAACCAGCTTTTTAAACATGAATTCAAGTTGTCAGTTGGAAGAAGGAATATGACGAGTCAATTCAGAATGGCCAAAAACTTCGTTTGTCTTTGTTGACAGGCCTAAACTGTCCTCCTATACCTATAAGGGCCCGTTCACATGTACCACAACCACACCATATCGTAGCGACAAAATGTGGGCAAACAGTTGTTACGTGTGAATAGTGTCGCTGCAACTTCTTGCTGTTGCGTTGTGTCTGCATTGGCGTTAGTAGTTGCGATGTGGTTACGTTGTGGCTGGTGTTTGCAGTCAGACAGTTCGTTGTGTTTGTGCGCGGTCTCGCTTGTGGTCGCGATGTGGCTGCGACATGGCCTTGATGTTGTCGGTATCCCCATAATGGTTAATTTTGGGGTCAGTGATAACTCGACACGAGACAACTAGGCCCGAATAATAATATCAGATATTTCACTCCCGATTATGGTGATTTGTAAGGACAGTCTGAAAATAGATATTTTAAAATAAATCAATACGAATTTAACTTTTTTTTCCGAAGATTTACATACAAAGCAGGAAAATAGAATTATCTACAACGCCTATTTCAATTATGATACCTATATAAGTAGTTTAAGTTCATTCGTTTTTTTTAATTGTCTGGACCAGAAAGACAAGCGTTCCTTTGCTTAGAAAACGACACACATCGGTTACCTGATGACATTAGAACATTTTTCTATCTCACTCTTGCACATCAAAATTAAAATAGTTTAGATCATAAAAGACGAGAAGGCGATTTCTGCGAAAAATGTATTGTGCACTTGGCTCACAAGAACCGGTTAATTGATACTGACAACAAGTGTTTTTTTTTTGTTTCTCTCTTACGGTGTACATTTGCACATTTTTGTGCATTCTACATGATTAGGAAATTCAGATAGTCGTTAGATACTTTTTCATTTATAATATTAGTTACGAAGTCAGGATAAAGTATTTTGAATTTGAATTTTGAGAAGCATAATCATAAAGACTTACCTAATGTCCGGTTGTCAATTTTGAAGTGCCTGGAGTCTTCTCTCCTCCAGGCTATGAGAGGTGGTGGTGTTCCTGAGGCGGCGCACCTTAGTGCCGCGTTATCACCTTCTTTGACAAGCACCTCGCCACTGCTGGTATCATCATCGATGTCTGGTGGAACTGTTGGATATGACAAAAGAATCTTATATGTATTTAATGCTTATACATTAGTCAAAGCCTTTACCGTAAAGGCCTCAGCACCGCAGACAACAGTCATAAGCCGTGGCAGGTTATACAGAAGACCGAAGATAGTCTGCCTCTCTGCTTAGCGTTGTGGACAAATATAAAGCCTTCGAATCGATCGAGACTTAGACTGTACTGCAGTCTCTCCAACGCGGTGCCAGTTTCATTATGGGTACATCAAGGTACTCAAGTGTTTATATGAAAACGCTACTATGTCAGTCAGACTCCAGGATCGGACCTCGAAACCTATCCTTCTGCAGCGAGGGGTGAGACAAGAAGACGTAATCTTTCCAAAACTGTTCACCGCTGCACTGGAAGATGTCTTCAAGGTTCTGGACTGGAAAGGGGTTGGCATCAACATTAATGGTGATTACATCACTCACCTTCGGTTTGCCGATGATATAGTGGTCATGGCTGAGACTACAGTATAATGCTCCATGACTTTATTAGAGCTTCAAAAAGAGTGGGTCTTAAAATGGACATGGACAAAATGAAGGTCAATCAAATGCCCATGTAACAACAACAATTATTTACCTTTTTTTTATATTTACCTGGGAAAACCTATCCAGTTAGGTAGGTCTAACTTCGAGAGAGAGATCAATCGTCGAATCCTACTCGGCTGAGCAGCGTCCGGGAAGCTACGTAATATCTTCTCGTCTCATATACAACAGTGTCTCAAGACGAAATTTCTTAAACAGTGCGTGTTGCCAGTAATGACCTATTGTACTGAAACGTGGTCGCTCACAATGGGCCTCATAAGAAGGCTGAAAGGCACCCAAAGAGCAATGGATATGCTTAGAGTTTCCCAACGTGACCAAATCAGAAATGAAAAGATCCGTAGGAGAACCAAGGTAATTGACGATAATTAATGTTGAATATATTGTATAATTTATGAATAATATAAATTAACATTTAAAGCATCACATTGGACATAAATATTGCAATGTTTTGCTTGTCAAATGTCTGACTATGTATTAGGAACTTAATTACTTATTTTAACACCGACACTGTACCAATACCTTTTGTAAAAATAAATAATTATGTTTATGATTATGATTAATCGACACAGCCCGAAGAAAAACTTGGCAGTGGTACATTGCTCGCAAAACAGATGGCCGATGGGGCCGAAAGGTTCTGGAGTGGCGACCGCGTAATGGAAGACGTAGTGTCTGATTCTGTGCTTCTCGCATCCGCAAAAATCCGCTGGATAAGAGAAGCACAGAACCGGTCGAAGTAGCGGTGCATGGAGGAGGCCTATGTCCAGCAGTGTACGTCATTCGGCAAACATTAAGATAATGACATCAATTAAAGATTTATTTGTATTGAAGTCTTTCCCATTACCTAACCTTCCAAAAAATCGTCGTCACAGGGACCTTGTAACCAAATATTGATGTGACTATTTTGTATTTAAATTGTATTTGTTTTTTATTCTGACATATCCTACATAATTTCCCGCATAAGCAATTGCTACAGTCGCATCTTGTTTTCCAGCACCATTTGCTACAAAAAAGATATCAACCTTTAAGATGAGCAGGATAAACGATATGATTGTTTTACTACTTCTCTCAAATTAATATTGTATTGAGGATAAATAATACTTACCGCTTACCTATTCTAAATAATTGAGCAGTCAGCGATTAATATTTATTACTTGTTAATAAATAATATTGAACTATTACAATATGTATTAAAGTAAAATAATGTTTGTACAGTCATGAACGTACCTTACAGTTACGCAAAATTAAAAAGCATTTTTCTCGTGAAAATAAAAAAGACCTATATCATAGTACGGTTTAGATATTACTATGTTCTTAACACCATAAAATATCTACCAATACTTTAGGAAAAAATCGCTTTTGAATCTATTCTATATCTATATTGATATTTTGTGTATTCTGTAAATGATGTTAACAATAGGACAGAACCCTGCTTCGAGTGAAATTATTATTAACTTAAAGAAAAAATCGTTTTCACAATAAGGGCTTACCTACCACCTGTAGCAGATGAGTCTGGCTCATCATCGGCTCGGTGTTGACTTGACACATGTATCGGCCGCCGTCAGAGGGGCCTATCTCCTTGAGCGTCAAGGTCCAGGCTCCGTCTCCGTGGCTGACGCTGACGCGGTGATTTTTCGTGATGACATGGCCGGCAATCGTCAGGATTGTTTGGGTATCCACTCGAAGCCACGCCAACTAGACATGAGATTTATGATAAGAATACGAAGAAGAAGCCTTTATTGTATTGTCAACCTCGTAATTGTTCTACCAGCACTACGGTGACATTCAACCTTGCACATAATAAAACGGCGTGGTCTATTTGTCATAATTACGAGGCCTTGTATACACTATATTTTACACAGCTCATCGATAAAGGTACATCATCATCATCAGTTTCCTGCCCTTATCCCAATTTATTTGGGGTCGGCGCAACATATCGCTTTCTTCCTTACTTCTCTATTAGTTGTCATCTCGGTAGTCACCCCCTTTCTAGCCATATAATCTTTCACACAGTCCATCCATCGTTTCTTTGGTCTTCCTCTACTCTTATAGCCATCGAAATTCATACTCAAGACTTTCCTCACATTTTCCTCATTCCTCCGCATCACATGCCCATTCCATGACAACCGATTTCCGCACAACTTTTCAGTCATGGTGCCAGTTTTAGACTTCCTCTTATGTACATCCCATTTCTTTTTCTATCCATTCGTGTCACACCACACATCGCTCTTAGCATTCTCATCTCAGCTGCGTGGAATTGCCTTTCATTCGTCCCTTTTGTTGCCCAACATTCTGATTCATACAAGGTACAGGAACAATGGCCGTAATATTGATATTAAAAGAAAATCTTTGAACATTGAGAATCAATAACCGTATGAATGGCATTAATTCAAAAGCCTTGGTGGTTTACCTTGAAATGCTCTATTATTGATTCTTGTAACGCTACAATAGAGGAATGGCATAATCCGAAATGTTGGGAAAACGTTAGGTGGCTGTTTAATTTCCACGAAAGGCATTATTTACAAAAATTAAAAACAACCTACCCCAAAACGCAAAAAACTAAAAAAAATGGATCAAGTTAAAGCTGTCAAAATTCGCCCTGGCCAACAACTTCTCTTTGAAATACATCCGAAAATGAAAGATTAAAAATCTCAATTTCTAAATAAAAGAAAGTTGAGCAACACCTCAGAACAGGGAAAGTAAAATTACGAAAGTATCTGAATGTTGAAACTAAAGAATTTTGTAATTAAGAAACAAAGTTTATAAAAGAACGAGCGTTTTGCTAACTTTTGATGTTTACAGTGTTATTACCTATAGAAAAGTTGTTGAAAATATTGAATAGATTTGGAACTCATTGCGGTTAATATCAAAACTTTTGGGATTTCAATTTTAATATGCAATTTGCAAAGGTATGTTATTTGTGAGAAAACTTCCCAATTTATTTCTATAACTATTCTGAATTTGTACTGGATTAGGTACTTTGATATAAATACAATAATATGTATTAAAATAGGACGTAGAACAGTTACTAAAAATAAATGATCGATTTCCATTACGAAAGTTTGATAGGCTTTTATTTGTATCCATTTGCTCACAATTTTATTTTTAACAAACTTTGTTTCACCCAAAACGTGGCCGAATAAATCAACATCAGCACCTCCGCTACATAATAGTTCCGAGTGTCTATAAGAGAGACTTCACCCAACATTATCAAGCTGGAAAAAACACGAGGAGTAATTAAGATAGCTAAGAGCCTTGTCATACTAATCGTGGAGACTTCCGGCCCTTCACTGATTCAGCAATGTGACTTGTTGACACGAACAGCCCTTAATAATGAAAGCCTGGAGAAAAATAATTCGTTGGGATAACAATACTGCCTTAAATAAATAAAAAATGACAAAAGAAAATAATAAAAAGGAAAGAAAAACATAACAAAAAGAAAATTGCTAAAATTATACAAGACCTCAAGGATTTCAATCAAGGACTTAGAAACTACTTCTTGTTGGCTCAACAATGTTAATAAATATAAAACTCCGGGCTAATTTATGCTAGAATGGCTTTCAAATAGTTATTTTATAGCTCAACACCCACTTCACTCACGCCCCAACTCATATTTCAACACAGAAATATTCAAGAGAACCTAGAACAGCTCAATTCCATTTTGTCAGAGCCACATGGGCCCACCAATTGCGTCCTACGTTTAATACCGGTCCTACCAAGTGGAACGAGGAACACTTTTCTAAGCCTCGTTGGGCACCGGGGCTTATCTGCGAGACCAGACGGAGAGTGATAAGGGGTCAAGCGAGCGAGAAACTAATGTGTGCAGCTATTTTTTACGATATCGGGTGAATTGTAGTTTTTTTTCAGGCTATTTAAAGATGATAAATTATTGTTCTGCCTGTGGCTTCCGCCCACTTAATATTACCATATCACTTAATATATAGAAAAGTGTCCGGAAGAAAAGGTAAACATACAAACACATACATAAACTCACGCCAGTTTATGTATGTGTTTGTATGTTTACCTTTTTGTTAAAAAAATATACGTTGATAAAAATAACTAGGTATGAAGAATTGTGAAAATTTTGTTGAATTTTTAAGAAGTAATTTAAGAATAAGTAAGTGAAGCTTCTATCATTTTGGCTATCATATTATTTGCATTGACTAACCTTGAATGTCTGTAAATTGTCAACCCTACAGGTAAGCGCTGCATCTCTGCCGACTGCCACGGTGACGTTAGACCCTGGACCCACGAACCGTGGCAAATCTGAAACAAAAGAACACCACCATTAGAGAAAAACTGATGAGCATAAATTACGTAAGTACATAACCAGCCTTCTAATAAAAAAAACCACATTGAAATCGGACCATATATTTGGAAGCTACGATGTCACAGACAGACACACACATAATCAGCCAATAATGTTCCTACTGCTGGGACACAGGCCTCTCTGTGAGAGGGAGTGGGCCGTAATCCACTGCGCGGGCCCAGTGTGGGTTGGTAGATGTCACATGTCTTCGATTTTTTGGTTCTAGGACATGCCGGTTTCCTCAAGCTGTTTTCATTCACCGTTTTGAGAGCAGTGGTGATGAAATAATTTACACAAAGTAAAGCGCCTGTCCGGGTTCGAACCTATGCCCTACAACTCGTAAGTTACGGCAGTTACCACAGGGCCACCACTATTCCCAGACTGACACTCAGGTATACAGTAATAGAGACCGACAAAGCCGTCAAACTTATGAGCCTCCTACCTCTTCATACGTCGGGGGTTAAAAAACAATGTCAAGAATGTAAAGTACATTGATTCCGAAAACTATTCACTATGTTAAAGTTTAAATTAATAAAAAAATGCCACTGCACAAGCGGAAATTGTTTATTGTAGTTTTGGTAAATAAAAAAATACAAAATGCCTATTAACAAGTTCTGCAGTAAAACTGAGCAATAAACTAAATAAAGATGAATCATAAAAATATTGAAATGTGTTATTAGATAAATATTAAGCAGTAAAATGGCGGTCCCGTGTGGGCAGGTAACAAATCGGAGAAAGGCGGTATGAAATCTAACATAGAAGTAACGCTCGCTCGATCCTATTACTTTTAAAGCATACAGCTAAGTTTGTCCGATGAGATCCTGTGAAATTTTGGATTTTAGCTTGCGGGTTTCTTTTATATCCATTAGGTGGTTTGCCAGGATGTTTGGGTGGTGAGTTATTTTTTATTTGTAGTATGAATAGTCAGTAGCAGCTGTAGCATCAAGGTTGCTTAGGGGCACCTGGAGACTATTATTTCTGTCCTTGTCTAGTAGCTTTTTGAGATTCCTAACAGCGTGGTTTAATTTACTTTTATCAGCAGGGCATCAAAATTGTCAATTGCCAATGTTTTCTTAGCCTTCTTTTTACATATATTTCATCCAGTATAGTATGGGATAAAGATTTATTTTTCTTATTTAATTTGTTGGTAGGAGTTGATTATCAGGCAGTACTCTGGAGTGGAATATTGAAACATTCTATTGCTGCTACAACCTATATCTTCTTCTGTTTACATATACAGCTCGATTAGTTTATTTTAGTTATTTTCATAGCGTTATGTCCTACGGTATTCTGCTGTGGGGCAAAACAGCTGACATTCAAAATATATTCGTTCTTCAAAAACGAGCTGTTCGAGCTATTTACCAGCTTGGTGCCAGAGCTTCTCTGAGAGATTTTTTTAAAGATGTTGGTATTCTCACAGTGGCATCACAATTCATCTTCGCAAAAATCTTATATATTAGGCAAAATATACACTTATACACTAAAAACAGTGATATACACAATATTAACACCAGAAATAAGGACAAATTACGAGCTTCATTTCACCGGCTTCTTAAGGTACATAACTCATTTGTTGGGCTTGGTATAACTTTTTATAACATGCTGCCCTCTTCTTTGTTAGATTGGCCTTTTAATGCGTTTAGAACTAAAGTAAAATCCACCCTTTGTTCAAAGGCATACTATTCTATAAATGACTACTTAAACGATAAGAATAGTTGGTTGCTGTGATTAACTCAAGATAATGTTTATGTTCTTTCTCCAGAATTAGCTTACCTACTGACAGGTTATATGAGTTCATATAATTGATTATTTTTTTATTTGACTGTATAAGTCAATGTAATTTAATTTACTTAAATTTTAATTTATTAGTGACATAATCTACTCATTACAATGTGTGTTTTATTGCAATAAGTGGTTAGCTAGCGTCCTCGACTATTAATTATACTATTCTTGCCTGAGTAACCGGCAGCAAGCTCGTCATGCTCCCTTAGATGTCACTGCCTGCGGTAGCGTCGGGGGTCAGGTTGCTTCCTTTCCTCCAATATGGCGAAAGGGGTGATGGCTGATCTTTGCGTTATGCTCGTGAACGGGTGCTGCTTGTGGTGAATGATCGACTTGCTGATCATGGTTTTAATTGTTATTAGTAATTGTTTACTTATTTTACTTCGGTGGGGCTAGATTATCATTTCTCACTTCGAGCTACAGCAATAGCCTTATGTAAGCGGGCACGCCCTTTATGCTTGGAGGCTTATATATGGGTATTAAGTTCCAGTTTTCCTTTTTTTTATGTTGTAATTTTTATCTGCTTGAGTATAGTTTGTTCATTGTTTTGTTGGTATACTGGCGTGTGCTAGCTAACATATGGCAAGTGTGTAATTTAATCTAATGTTTAGTGTTTCGTAATGTTAATTACTTTGCATACGATTTGTATAGAATCAAGTTTATACAACTTAACAGACAGATGTGCTGCTGGGGAGTTTGTTCCACCACTTCTTTTTCCCAGCTAAAGCAGTAGGAAGTGGTGAAGGGCGGGCATTTTTGGGGACTGTCTTATGTAACTTTGACGTTCGAAAAGATCTGATTTTCAGCCTAGTTTGATTAAATGACTTTTGATTTGATTTTATTTGATTTGTTTTTAAGCTGACTGTAAGCGTTAAAGCCTGATTGAATATTGATCTAAGGATTACCCAAACAATTATTTTGGTGTGAATGCTGCAGGTTCCTGTAGATTCCTGTAGTTTCTTTGAAATGACTTAATAATGTCACGAAGAGTTGTAAATGTTTCGAAGATAGGTCATAGCTCTCTCTTTTTGGGCTTATTTTTTTTATTTTTGTGGGAAATCATCAAGTAACTTCTCCCGCTCTGGGCGGAGCGGGAGGGTGTGTGTTAGACTCTTAATGACTAAAACCCACCCGTATTCCTTCCGTTGCATGTGTTGCCATTTGTTGGCCTCGGTAACCCTTTAGTACCTTCCAGCGAGCCCGGCAGGTGTCGGCCCTAGTGGACCCCTACACTTGTGCTGACGACATCTCTTTGAGGCGCGCGTGGAATACAACGCGCCGTCGACCCGGGCCTGGTCCTTACCGGACGGTGAGCTACCCTTTGCTCAACGACCGCAAGCCCGCACCTACGGTGGCCGGAAATACGCCCGGAATTCCCGACGCCCAGGGCGTTTCCTGCGGCAGCTAGGGGTGAAAGGGCGCGAAATTTGCCTTTTCCTCAACCGTCCCGCCGTACTGCTTCGCAGGAGGAGGTGATGGCTGCCCATGCCCTCTCGCTCCGTACCATGGCCTGAATTAGGGCCGGACGCGAGAGATCTCTGCCACCGATCGCCTCCACGAAGACACGGCGGTGCTCTGCCAAAGCCAGGCAGACCTCCACCGTATGCTCCACCGTGTCCTCCGGGCGTTCCACACAGCTTTATACGACACAGGAACCTCCCGAAGCTGCCATGTCCGGTGAGGACCTGTATAAGGCGGAAGGTGTGACGCCATGGCGCCACTATAGCCACTCCTCAAAGAGGGGACTTATCGCCGCAATTGTGGCATGCATCAAATTGGGGGAAAATATGCGTCACATTCACGTAAAATGACCATCGCTCAGCATAATGCTACGACCCTATGCGAGATAGAGCCTCAGCGCTGGTTTTCGGTGACACCCGGTTTTGACGTGATGACGTCAACCAGCGCAGCATATAATGTGATAAAAATAACAGAATAAAATAAATAAAATGCTGGTTTTAGTTGTTTAAAGCAGATAGCTAGATAACTTTAACACGGAATTCGAAACACATTTTTTTAAAATGTTTTGAGGCATAACTTCACAGTATTTATAGAAAGTCGCGAAAACATTAATTGAGCGTCCTTCTGAGGGCAGTTTGACACAACTCCAAAAAAAATAATTGTCCAGAGTTTGTGTTATTTTTAAATTACATTGGTTACGAAAACTGTTTACTATCTTTCGTTGCTGACTGCTGCTCCTTTATACTTACATTTCAAATCAGTCACATGTTCGTCGACGTCTGTGATTAAATATAGAAAAGGATTTAATTTAAACTCCATAATTACACTTCCGTCAAATGTTTGATCAAAGATTGCCAGTGACAGCTTTTACGAATACATACCAACGTTCAAGCAGCAATATTAGCTGTATAACCCGAAACAAATCAAACCGAGAAAATCTTTTGTTCTAGTATTTTCTCGGAACGCTTTTTTCGTATGTTTATTCATGAGCGAAGGAACTCGCAGTCTTTATTTATGATACATTCGTAGCAATTTATTTGTAAAACGTATTTGGGCACTTTGTTTTATAACATTTAAGGTCCGCTTGCACCACCAGTCACTAAAAACATTTAGCACTAGAGGAAATTGAATTTATATATTAGGTATTTTATTTTATTTTATTTATTATGGGGCAATATACAGCTACAATATGATTTTTTTACAAATAACAATAATATAGGCTCATAAGTAGTATTAACAATATTGCAGCCCACTACATTATCCGCATGTTAGCAAAATTAAGATAAGGCAAAAAGTGCCACTAGATTAGCATTACCCAGTTAAATAAATGAAAAAACAAAATGATCATTAAAATACAATACAATTAAATAATCATTAAATATGAATCATAAAATAAAAATATATGCATACATTTTTGGATAACATTAAACATTTTGGAATTATCCAGTGTGGATATGAAATAAGAATTAGGACTAAAAATAAAAAAAATGACAGGACAGGACAATACAATTCATTAATACAAATAATTAAAACGGTTGAAATAGATTAAATTTAGAATAAAGGACTGACACTATTTCTTATTATCATTAAATAAGATTTGAAAAACATTGGACTTAAATTTAGATTTGGAACATACAAAAATATCAATATCAATGAAGTTGCGATTATAAGATTCCACTATACGACGAACAGGGCAACGCAATCCTGAATTAGTCCGACAGCTATTTAAAGCGAACAATGTACCTTCACGGACACTACGCTTACTTACAGTGCGGGGGACCACATAACATAACTTACTCGTGAGATCAATGGAATCGAAGTTATTATGAACAATACCATGTAGTATGTTGGCTTCTAGAAACTTACGTCTAGATTCTAATGTTAACATATTATATTTACTTAGTAATTGTGAATATGACAAACACCCTTTAAAGCACCTATAGTACATGGCGCGAAGAAATTTACGCTGGACTTTCTAGATCATATCTATATATTTCTTATAGAACGGATTCCAGATTGAGACAGCATAATCGAGCTGCGAGCGCACAAGCGTCTTATATAAGTAAGGATAGGTGGAATGCTGTTTAAACTCAGTAGATGATCTCATGACAAAACCATACATATTATTCTTTCTACGTGTTGATTAAGCGATAACTTATTGTCCAGTAAAACACCAAGATCTCTTACAATAGAAGTGTTACTTAGCAAGGCATTACTTAGCCTATACTTAAAATTTGTGATAAATTTGTTATTCGTTAAATTTATAAAATGACATTTGAAGATGCAAATTAGGTTATTTTTTTGGTGGGAAACCATCAAATAACTTCTCCCGCTCAAACCCACCCATATTTCTTCCTGTTGCCTGTGTTGCCAGGGGCCTCGGTGACCCTTTAGTACCTTCCCGCGAATTTAGAGATGCTTAAGTGTAGTTTGTTGCTGAGAGTCTATCTAAATCTTCTTGAAACTTTAAACAGTCTTCTATAGTAGTAATAGTTTTAAAGGCTTTCAAATCGTCAGCATACATAAGAGATTTAGTACCTAAGAAGCATTTCCCAATGTCATTTATATACATATATATTAAACAGGAGTGGTCCCAATCCTGGTACCACTCCTCCAGCCCTGTGGAACACCAGAAGTTATAGACAGTGTATCAGACTGATGGCCACTTACAACAACCTTCTGGTATATTAGGTATTATAGTAGGTTATTTATATATTATATATAACAAATGTATAATCTTAACTATCTTATCTTATCTAATATTATAAATGCGAAAGTGAGTTTGTTTGTTTATGTTTGTGTGGTTGTTTGTTACGCTTTCACTTTAAAACGGCTGTACGGATTTAGATGAAATTTGGTACATGGGTAGACCATGCCCTGGGTTAGGACAAAGGATCCTTTTATCCCGGTAGTACGATTCCGTGGGATACATTCGGTAAAACCGCGGGCAAAAGCTAGTACAAAATAAATGAGTATTTTATACTCATTTTGTTTTCATTTTATACTCATTGAGTTCACGATAAAACATGGATAAAATGTTTATTCAGTGAAACAAAACACTCAAAGCATAGGGTAGAATATAAAAGCATATTATTCAAAATAAGAAAAACAGGATATTTTTTCGGCAACTCTCCAATATTATTGTAACCCTTTCACAACCACCCGCAATATATAACATTAAATTTTATAAAACAATATAACCGAACCACATTCTCATCCATTTCATTCCACAACTCGCACGTACCTCCACAATCAAATACCTCGGGGTGACTCTTGATGACAATCTGAGTTTCTCAGCCCACATAGATCTACTGACAGCACGGGTCAGAAAACTAATATTCGTCTTTAAGACTCTTCGTCATGTGGCAGAAGCACAGATGGTCAAAAGGGTCTACCTTGCCCTTTGCCAATCACTCTTATCATATTGTGTTTCTGTCTGGGGTGGTGCTCCTAAGACCTCAATGCTGAAATTGGAGAGGGCCCAAAGAGCCGTGTTGAAAGTGAGCACATTTCGCCCAATACTTTTCCCAACAGAAGATTTGTATCAATGTTGCAAAGTACTTTCTGTCAGACAACTCTTTGTTCTTAATACAGTCCTATTGCAACACAAAGATACCCCCTACATGACAATAAAAAAAAGACGTAAAGATATAGTTTGTCGGAACTACAGATGTAAGTACTCATTCACAAAACGATTTCTTTGCTTCCAAGGGCCACAATTATATAATAAACTCAATAGGAAACTGAAACTTTACTCTCTTTCAACCTCGTCGCTCAAGAAAACTGTGACAAACTTACTACTTACATATAACTACCTGGAAACAGAACGCCTGCTTTTCTCTGATAATAACCCACCTTAAACCCTTCCACCGAAAACATAAAACACATTCTGCACCGACACAATACACACTACACACACACACACACACACACACACACCCACATACATACATACATACATACATACACACACACACACACACACACACACATACACACACACACACGCACGCACGCGCGCGCACACAAACACGAATAATCCAAATGTCAAATAAATGATTTGTAATTTCTGAATTTTGCAATTATGAGTTTATGTTAACTTTCGTTTCTTCTTAAACACTTGTTCTGCCTGCAATTCTTTTGTGTAACTGAATTATGTATGGGCTTGTACCACTGCCCTTAATACAAGTTATTCCATAACTTAGTAAGGGTGCTGGTTGCAACACCTACCTGTTTTGTTAACTATCATAAGTCAAGTGTACCTACAGACGATACCATTTAATGTTAACATTGTTATTTGATTGATTAAATAAAATTATTATTATTATTATTCATTTATAATAATTTGGACAGAACACTAAAAACAAAACGTCTGCTGCCAATAGGTCCCGTGAGACAGAACTTGTAGACACAGTTACGACGGAAGCGTCCCGAAATAATGGACAACTCGGTATTGGTCAAGACGTCCGTCCGCGAGGGACACATTTTCTGATCAATTCATTGTTACGTTGCCGTTGTTATTTTGAATAATGATCAATGTCCTTTGATGGTGGATTTTATTTGGTTATTTTAGTGATCATTGATTTTTTTTTGTTATTTTGATAGGCATGATACACACACGCACCCCATACACATTACACATACAACATAACCTAATTGCTTGTACTTTACGAACGATTCCATGAAACAATCTAAGAAAGAAATGAAACGATCACTAACCACCCTTGGGTAAACCAATTGTTGTTTGTTTATGTTGTCCTGTTGAGAATTAATCCTTTGCGTAGTTTAAAACTTTTACAAGAAACCACTCGCCAACAACACAAAATATAAACCATATTTTTCTACCCTCAACTTCAAACATAATTACAGTCTTAGCAAAGCGAGCAATTTAATTGTTATGGTACGGCTACATTATCGCGATAACGCAAACTACATTTCGTCGAGTGGTGTGCGAGATAGAGTGCGTGAAGTGTAGTTCGCCTTATGACGACAATGTAGCTGTAGCATTACTGAGGCAGCACTTCATTATTCACATTAAATCTGGGAACATTAGTACTCATTAATCCCGGCTTAGTAAGCCGGCTGTACCTACAACTTTACTAAAAATAGAAACGGTCCACTAAGTACATGTAATTTTTCAACGACTGCGGGGATTTAGTAGTCCTTGAGCTAAAGAGAGGTACCCCTTTGTGTTGGTATTTCAGGTGTTTTTAATGAAATGAAATGAAATGAAATTGTTTATTCTGTAAATAGGATATGACAATCACTTTTACACGTCATATTAAAAAATAAGCTAGATGGAGTCGACATTTCCTATCTGACTACCCCTGAGAAGAAATGGCGAAACAAACTCAAGGGTCAAAGTCTCTTTTAAAGTCCAGACATAATCTTGGTCAGATCATGTGAGGACCATGTAGATCAATGTCTGAAATGGTCTTTTGAGGAAAGAACCACACAAATTTGAGTGGACCTGTCCAGTCAGTGCAAGCATTTGTCAGTAATCGTGTAGCTCAACTCAAAACTTAAGGAGCTCAACGACTCGACGAACAATACCAAGGAAAGGACAATTGGGTTGGCCGCATAAAGAACTCAAAATGCCAGACCATCATTAAAACTAAGAGAAAAAAAAACAACAAGAAATAAATAAAAATGACCCACATAGTGCTCACATTCACAATAATTAAAGTAATACTCGTATAATACTTTTTAAGGTACATAAATATTCACGTAATTTTGCTTATAATATTCATCAATGTCAATATGTACATATAGTTGTATATAAAGATGATTTTGCATAATTTAAACTTCAAATTTTATGGTTTTAGCACAAAGCTTATCAGAGCGAGCAGCTCAATCCCAAGCTTTTTTGTCTTCTAAATAATCTGAAATTTTATAGTACCCTTTTTTACAAAGTTTGGTTTTAATACAGCTTTTCAATCGTTTAATGGGTAAATTTCGAATAGCAATAGGAAGTTTGTTGTAAAAGCGTATACATTGACCCATGAACGAGTTGCCTACTCTGTGGAGGCGAGTGTGAAGTACAGCAAGATTATGTTTATTCCTGGTATTTAAACTGTGGATATCGGACATTTTCTTAAAATTTGATATATTTTTGTGTACATACAAAAGATTATCAAATATATATTGAGAGGCTATAGTCAGAATATCTATTTCTTTAAATTTTTCTCGAAGGGAATCTCTTGGACCTAGGTTGTAAATGGCTCGAACAGCCCTTTTTTGCAAAACAAAGACGGTATTAATGTCCGCACAGGTTCCCCAGAGAAGAATCCCATATGACATAAGACTATGAAAATAACTAAAATAAACAATTCTGGCCGTATCTACATCGGTTATCTGTCGATTTTTTTTAACAGCATAGGCGGCCGAACTTAGCCTTCCTGACAATTTTTCTATGTGTGTGCGCCATTGTAATTTAGCGTCAATTGTTATTCCAAGAAAAACTGTCGACTCAACAGGGTCCAACTCTATTCCATTAAGTTGAACATTGGTAGTTAGCTGCCTGACATTTGGCGTTGAAAATTTAATAAGTTTAGTCTTTTTTTCGTTCAGGAGAAGATTATTTACATTAAACCAATGGACAACTTTAGAGAGTGCATCGTTAACATGTTCAAAGTTGACCAGCAGTCGTTTAATTTTAAAAATGAGGGAAGTGTCATCTGCGAACAATACAATCTTGTGATTATCCCTTATGTGATAAGGTAAGTCATTTATATAGATTAGAAACAAGAATGGACCTAGAATTGAACCCTGCGGAACGCCCATAGTGACCGCAGATCCTGCAGATCTCTTGCCATTTATATCAACCCTCTGAATTCTATTATTAAGATAGGAAGTCAGAAGGTCGAGAGCCCTGTCCCTCATACCATAGTGGTGCAGTTTCCTGATGAGAGTATCATGATGGACGCAATCGAAGGCCTTAGACAAGTCGCAGAAAATGCCAAGAGCATCCTGCGACTCCTCCCAAGCCTCGAAAATGCTCTTAAGCAATTCCACGCCCGCGTCTGTAGTTGAAAGACCCTTCGTAAAACCAAACTGTTTCAGATGAAATAAATTACATGAATTGAAATGTCCTAACATTTGTTTTAAAATTATTTTTTCAAAGATTTTGCTCAATGTAGGTAATATCGAAATAGGCCGAAAATTCGTGGGATCAGTTGTGCTGCCAGATTTGAACAGTGGAATCACTTTGCTAAGTTTCATCAGATCAGGAAATATACCAGATGCAATACAAGAGTTAAAAACAATTGCTAAAAAGGGTGAAATAACATCAATTATTGAAGACATTGTATGTACTGATAATCCCCAAAGATCAGTAGTTTTTTTTACATCAAGTTCTTTAAAAGATTCCAAAATGTCTTTAGGGCTAACAACTGTGAATTTAAAGTGTTTATCACATTCTGGTACACATTCTTTTAGTATTGAGTAAGCAGAAGTGGAGGACGACGATGACAGAGTTTTGGTTGTTAAAAAGGGAATATTAGTGAAGAAGTTTTCAAACTCTGTTGCCACCTCCACGTCTGCCCTAATATCTGCATCATCGATTTTTAGATGGAAGTCACGATTCCGTACTGTCGTTCTTCCCGTTTCAGAATTAATAATATTCCAAGTTGTTTTAATTTTATTTCCAGAAGATTTTATTTTATTTTTAATGTGTATGGCTTTTGCTGAGGAACAGGCTCTTTTAAAAGTTTTAGAATAATTCTTAACAAATTCTTTAAAAGTTTCATCATGGTTATATGTTTTTTCATGATACAGTTCATATAACCTCAACCTACTTTTGTAAATACCTGGTGTTGCCCAGTCACTAAATATAACGCGATCATAAACAGGCAATGTTTTTGAGGTGAATACCTTCCTAAATTCACAATTGATGAGGTTAAATAGTAAAGTATATGCTTGGTCCGGGTCAGTGTGATAAGGCAAACCCGGTAGTTTTTCCATTAATTAACATAAGATTCCTTGTTCAATTAGTAATGCTACAGCTACATTGTCGCGATGACGCGAATTAAACCTTGCGCGCTTCTCTCGCACACCGCTCGATGTCTCGCTGTGCAGCAGAGAGCGCACGAAGTATTGTTCGCGTCATCGCCACAATGTAGCCGTAGCTTTATGGAAGTCTAATTATGTAAAACTTATTTTTCAAATATTTATAAAATTGTTAATGCTCTTACTACCTCATCATGTTTTCTTTTCAAGGTTTTCCCCAGTATGTACGATGAATGAAATGATGAGTTTACATATGTATACCCAAATTTGCCATTCACAAGCACCACCGAGACCTGTCTCTGTAATTTAAGAACAATAAACATAACCTATACAAACATTTAATCAACAACAGACGGTTCTGAGACAAAAGGTCGTACCTCCATACAATCGCACCTAGGCCGGTCCGGCTAAGTAAAGTCGAAAACTTTTCCTTCGCTCCGTGAATTAGTTCTGATTAAATTCGTTGGATCCTACCCACGTTTATGTGATGGAATTAGGGATAGTTATATACGTATAGGCGTGCCCGTTATTAGGAAACAGGGCTTGTAGTAAGTTAGGTTACTTTTAAAGGGTCAGACCGGTAATTTTGGGTTACCTGCCGTGTTATAGTCATTTGAGTGGATAGCCAGACGTGAATTTAGAGGTTCACGAGAAGTGTTGGAACAGAATCAGGGAAAAGTCATCTTAGTTCTTAGTCTTCTTCTTAATCAGGATAGTGCTTCATCTTTGCAAACTGTCTAAAAAACGTAAGATTCTTGGAAACAAGAATTCGTTTCGTGACAACTGTTAATCCTTGCAACAGCAGTAATTATGGCTATATCTCCTAGTATCCCTCTTTAAAACCATCAATTTCGGATGTCCGCAATCAACTTTGGTTATACGTATACGCCTAAGCGTTACCAAAGTACAGCCGCAAAGAAATTCTTTTGCCAAAAAATCATAATACCTACGAGTAGATCAGCTGAACCGTTTTAAAGACAAATAATATTTTTCTATCCCCCGAGGGTACGATGACAAGTGGCCCGCGTCCTTGAACGCGATGTTGCTTCCTGTTCAAAGTTTTGTCGCATTTTATCGGTACGTGATCAAACAACACACGTACACATCGTATCGGTAGTCATGTTGTATTTACTTTTATCGGTTATGGATAAAATATGGAAATGCTAAAAGTATTTTTAGTTTAATATTGGTGCCGATTCCCTTGTTCACAAACTAAACTAAATTTAAGTTCAGTGCATCTTTTTCTTTCGGTTTCATTCAGAAAAGGACAGAAGATAAATTTTAGTTTAGTCCCAACGAGATGGCGATAGCATTATATTAGAACACCACTTAATAGCTAATTAGTTGATTAATTACCCATACAAATCTATGGAATGTGCCGTTTGACTATTTCACTCATAAAAGGTGTAGGTAACCGTCAAGTTACCCATACAGTCCCGATGGGACCGATTCGGTCCCATCGGGACTGTACGCGTAATTAATTGAAAGCACCAAAGCCTGGGACCGATTCGGTCCCAAGCTTTGGTGTTTTCAGTTAGTGACAGTAATTCGACTATTTCGGTCTAAAAGGACTATTTCGGTCTCGGCCGGGACGTGGGGCGATTTGGTTGAACACGCATTAGTATTAGGTTTATGTAATGAAGCTTGTTTATGGTTGAACATGATTTAAATAGATAACGTATTTCAGGTAACCAGTGAGAACTATGTATGCCAAGCATATTGGAACCTGACCCAAGATGTGGTTCTTGGGAGACGTCCTAATGAAGCACCAACTCAAGTTGGCCATTCCAGTGTTTGTGTCCGCTGCGGTCGTTCACAGTTAGCAAGGCGGTACAACCACCTTCTTCGCAATGAACAACGCTCGTGATTAATTAAATATAAGCCTATTATTGTAATTGTATTGTAGGTAGGACTGTAGGCTGCTGTGTCATTGTAATGTGCATAATATGTTATCACATTTGGGCAATATACCAAGAAAATATCGTACCTCCTGTTCAATTCTTAGATGATATTCTCATAATTATGGAAGATTAATATGTAATAAATATTTTATACATATATTGGTGTTTTATTTTATTTCCTCTTCTCCCTTTTTAAGTATTGGATGTAGAGACTTTTTTTCGACTGTAGCGACTGTCCAGGGCATGCCAAACTTATCAGATCTTCGATAACCCACACATGGAGGCTCTCTACTTGAACTCCATGCATAGAACCATTACAAATAACATAAAATAAACTACAATGTTATTAACGTAACATTGCTTTTACTAAACTTCATTTATCTTGATTCCTGGATAGCCAAATTTCACCAAATTTTCAGTGAGGCCTTGTTATTATATCCTCTTAGAAATAAGTTAACAAGTTTGATTGAGTTAACACCTGGGGCCAGGAAACTATGGAGTGTTTCCCTTCTCCTTGTATTGTGTCGTCTTGATTCAAATAGAGGGTATTACTTTATCTGTTTGACAATATTATTTGCGAATCCTATTAATACGTTGAAAAAAGCCTTTTCTGCTCTTGGGGTTTGCTCTTAATACCAAGTTTCAGTTGAGATTTGTACCAAATGGCATTATTCACAAGTTTCAGAATTTTGCTTTTCAAAGAACCTATGAAATCCGAATCCTTCCTAACTAATAATTGCGAAAGTGAGTTTTTTGTTTGATACGCTTTCACGTCGTAACTACTCAACCGATCATCATGAAATTTGCATACACGTTGTACAGAAAAGAACACAGGGTACCTTTCACCCAGAAAAAAAGAACTGTTCCCGAGGGATAGACAAATAATTGACAAAATCAACATTAACGCGAGTGAAACCATGGATAAAAAAACCAGTAATAAATAAATTAAACAACTCGCTTTCATTTTGTTTTTTACCGGAAAGTACAGCAATACATTCACAATAGAAACCCTCAAACAAAGAACTAAAGAACTGCCATTTAAGTCCCTCAACAACATTCATTTCCAACGTCCCTTACAATTAGGAAATTTCTAACAAGGCCCAATTATTAGAATTGATTCGAAGGTAACCCTCAAGGTCCCCTACTCCGTACTCCGTAGTTTTAGCGGCAGTATCCCTAAAGGCTATCCGTTTTAATTAGGGGCACGACTCGGAAATGGAAATTACATAGTAACAATTTGAAATATCTTCCGTGAATCGAGTTAAGATTAGTTTCTGGGACGTCTACCTGGTTATGGAAATCGCGCTGTGAAATGACAGAACAGGGTAAAACTGTTTAAGATGTATTTGGATTAGTTTTGAGTAATTTTATCCGGATGAAACATGAGGGAAATAGGAGAGGATAGGAGAGGGATAGGTTAAGTTATAATTTTAATAATAGGTGTGTCCCAGGCACTTTATGCTAACGAATAGGTACAATAAATACTGTTTAAAACCTAGTCAAAAATAATCACGTAAATCCATAGTGGTTTTCGATATGGCTATGAGCACATTAGCGGTCTGAATAGCATACTATATCCTTTACGAAGCTGTATCATAGTTCGGTTGGATATACAACACAATAGAATGGCACATGCACATTGTACATACAACCAACCAACAAACGGTCTGTATACCATACAAATATTTGTTTAGAGCAGCAATCGACCCTTCCCTGTACTCCCTTCCTATTTTTTTACAAAACGTTCGTCAACCCGTTACGTCATTACGTATAATATCCATACAGGGGTTTTTATTTTACTACACACAAAGCTAAATCTTCTTTCATTATTTCTTCAACAGGGATATCATATGAAATGTGAAGGTATGTTACAAATTGATTGATAGTCTTATCCGTATTCGCTTGTTTTGCTGACGGATTTTATTCAGGAAGTCTTTTACGGTGATGAATGTGTTCACAATATAAATTTAATAATTATGAATGTATTTGGTGATGTACTCACTGGTGGGTACTTTGATTTAGTATGAAGAAGTTTTTGGTTTAAAAATAAACGTGTGAAATATTCCGTAAATCAATATTTACACTTAACGTCCATTTATGGCTCTATTGTATTCTTGAAGGTGCATTTTTCTTGGATCAGTCGCGTTACAGCCGTTCTACTTTAGAAGTAAACTCAGCATTAAAAGTGCCTGTGGTGAGAAAAGAATCACAAAGATCAAGTTAACATCAAGCACGGTACTAGGCGAGCCGACTTATCAGGAGATACTTTTTGTCGCCCACACACACGCAATAATGTAGACAATATTGTATGTATTAGCAACATTATTGCGAGTATAGTTGCGACTAATTATATTATATTTAAGTGATATTATTTTCAAATAATACTTTGCGTTTTGACTGTACTGGACTGACGGACGTAGAGCAACTAATTGTAAAATATGAAGATCAACGGCCGTAATGCGATCGATCTAAAAAAAATGCATCTTCCAAATACGGTCACTAATGCACGTTTTACGTTTGAAAAAACACTCAGATCAATAATACACACGGAATACAGTGATACAATAAGACGTTGAACATAAATAAATCATATTGGATTCATTGGATGGTAACTGATGAACGAGACTGCAAATTATTCAATTGTAGAAAATATGAGATATGAAATTAAATAAAACGCAATTTTATGTTGATAGGCTTAGATAGCTAGTTTTCGAAAAAAATAATAGGTTTTATTTTCATATATCTCTGAACACATAGTATCAAAATTTTATTTTGTACTTTATTAACAACTTCTACAAGCAAGTAGAAGTTCAACAGATATCCTAACTAATATTATAAATGCGAAAGTGAGTTTGTTTATTTGTTTGTTTGTTACGGTTTCACGCTTAAACGGCTGCATAGATTTGGATGAAATTTGGTACATGGGTAGACTATGACCAAGAAATGGACATAGGCTACTTTTCATCCTGAATCGACAAAAAGGAAGTCGCGGGCTAGTTTAATGTAAACTTATATGTAAATAAATAACTTTATATCTTGAAAATCTTTTACTAATGCAGGTACTACATTTATTATATTAAACTGAATATACATAAGTAACACTGTTGGTATGAAAAGTACGATCTAAACGTACCTACATTTAGGGTTTGAGCATATTTTTATGTTATAGCAACACTGACGTAGGTAACCGCAAAATTCGATTACAGATAGAAAGTCTGACAATATACATTGTTTAACTAACTTTTGTTTTGATTCTTAACTAAAAAGTAAAATTAACATTTTCACACCCTGTCTAGCACGTTGTATCAACAAAATTAAAATTTTATTTTCCTTCGTTTAATTACAGCAGTACTAAACTAATATTTAATTAGTAAAAGCAATTCAAAGCAAATACCATTACAGAATCCAGTATCATCGAGTTTAATTCAGTTTAATTTTAAGCAACTTAGCAACAAGGAGTATTCATCAACTTGACTTGAATCTAGGTCCTTTGGCAAATAAATAAGAGTCAGTGAGCCAAGCAATCGTTCATAGTGCCAACAGACTGTTGTACTGAAGTCTTTATTGTGGAACATATAGTTATTATGAGTCATTGGAGCAGGAATCATTGTGTACCTGAGTTATTTTCGCCATTCTCCTCAGGGGTAGTGAGATAGAAAATGTCGACTCCATCTAGTTTAGTTTTTTTTTTTTATATATATACTAGACCTTTCCCGCGGCTTCACCCGCGTGGAGGTTTTTTTTTTCTTACATTAGAACCTTCTCTGACAATAATAAACACAAAAAAAAATTGCGAATTCAGTCCAGCCGTTCATGTGTGATGCCGTGACCAAGGGAATCATTTATATATATAGAGAGATGACGTTTAGAAGTGACTCCAATATCCTATTAACGGAACAAACAATTTCATTACATTTCATGTTACGGTGTCAATGGGAAGAGGAAATGAGTTGAGCGCATTCTTTCATAACTTGGTCATAATCGTACGTAAAATACAAGGAAGTTTGGCAATAATTTCTTCTGCACATATGGCTTCCCTGGTAGGTACCTCATAAACTGCATAACTATGTAAATGCCTATTAACTGCTCTCAAATTACGATGTTTATTTTTAATTATTTATTTTTTGACATACTTCCTTGATTTCATTATTTGACATTATTTTTTTCATTATTTGACATTATATACCTTACCTACGAGTACAATTTTAATTTCAACTACATAGTAGTGACTTTTATGGACAGGACTTTAATTCAGACTTGTTACAGTTGTAATGGCAATCATGTCATTCGGTATATATAGGTTGATTTTTATTTTAAACACAACATAACATCACGCCTTGTTTCCGCGAAGGGTAAGGCAGAGGTGTACCTGTAGTACACCAACATTTTGCCAGTTATGTTTAAGTCCCATGTCCATTTTTATTTTTGTTATTTTATTAATATTTTACATAGATTATTTTAAAATGAAGTTCCATACCAGTACGACGGCAGCAAAATAGAAGGAGTCAACTGCACTTTTTACGAAATTCACTCTTTAACATAATTCGAGTCAGAATTCTTTGTTTTGCCATACGATTTTTTTTTCTGTTTGGTTCTCAATTTTTACTGATATTAAGTCACCTAAATAAAGACAACTACAATTTTTTCTCTCAAATTGTCGAAGTACCGTATTTTGGAACAAAAAAAATATTATAGTATTACTCTTAACCATTTCCTTGGATTACCAATCCTATCTTCTCCTATTTTACATCATTTAGTTAGTAGCCCTTTTAACTAAATTATGTAAAATAGGAGAAGATAGCCTTGGTCTTCTATTAATTATCACAGTTTTGCGTTCAAAACGCTTTCCTGTAAAATCTTGTTTTTGTAGATAACCGTATATAGCTTGTGGCCGTCGATTAGAAAAATGCAAATTGTCTTCACTAAATTAGACCACTGTCAGTTGTCAGTATGATTTTGAGAGTTTGGTATTATAGAAACTTTCTTCTGAAATAGGTAGTCTATATAAAAAAGGACCTAGACAAAGATTGTTACAAACGAAAGACAAAATGACAGATTGCAGAAGGATTTCTACGGTGCGATGTCAAAAATGGAGAAACGAAATGTCCCTTTGTATAGAAAGAGCTATGTCTATTCTTCGAAGAAATACAAAGCGTCATGCTAAGCCTGCTGGTCCTTCTTGACAGGCCTACACTGTCCTTACCTATTTGAAAACATTGTAAAAGCTAATTATTTTAAAAGAGTAAGAGGAGTAGGAATTGACCAATTGGAACCGTGCACCTAGCTTCTGACGTAACATAAGTGCCCATGTAGGTTTATGTGAAATAAAATATTTTCATTAGATTTTTTGATCGTTTGTATAAATGAACCCGATGACATTATTGATATTAACAGAACACAATTACATACAAACATCGATTATATTTTCTTGTCCAATTTTTTTTTTGTCTTTTGTTGTCCAATATTTGAATGAGTCTCTTTTCTTTAAACACAGGAATGTTGGTAGGGGAAATGGCCATAATAAGCATAAGCTCTATAGATGGCTTTTTTATGGAAATTTATCAAATTACTTCTCCCGCTCTGGGCGGAGCGGGAGGGTGTGTCAGACTCTTACTGACTAAAACTCACCCGTGTTCCTTCCGTTGCCTGTGTTGCCAGGGGCATCGGTAACCCTTTCGTACCTTCCCGCGACCCCAGCAAGCATCGGCCCTAGTGGACCCCTACACTTGTGCTGAAATCTCTTTGAAGCGCGCGTGGAACACAACGCGCGACGGCCCGGGTCTATAGACCCGGGCCTGGTTCTTATCGGACGGCGAACTACCCATTGCTCACCGTTCGCAAGCCCGTGCCTACGGTGGCCGGAAATCCACCTGGGATACCCGACGCCCAGGGCGTCTCCTGCGGCGGCTAGGGTCGAAAGGGCGCGAAATTTACTTTTCTCTCAACCGTCGCGCCTCCTCCTTTGCGAGCATTACAGCTTCGCAGAAGGAGCAGGAGGAGACGGCTGCCCATGCCCTCTCGCTCCATTCCATGGCCTGGACCAGGGCCGGATGCGAGAGATCTCCGCCGCCGATTGTTTCCACGAGGACACTGCGATGCTCTGCCCAAACCGGGCAGACCTCCACCGTATGCTCCACTGTGTCCTCTGGGTGATCCACACAGTGGTGACACCCAGGCGTTTCCTCCCGCCTTACCCAACACAGGAACCTCCCGAAACTGCCGTGTCCGGTGAGTACCTGCGTCAGACAGAAAGTGAGGACGCCGCGGCGCCTCTCTAGCCACTCCTCAAAGATGGGACTTATCGCCGCAACTGTGGCGTGCCCAGCACTGGGTTGCGACAATGGCATTCTCCATGTCGCCATGAGATCCTGTCGGAGCTCTGTCTGCTGTGCCGTGATTTCTCGCGGCAGCGGAGTTATGCCCGGCGTCTATAGATGGCTTGGTAATTGTTGTACGGAACTCACACGGTGTAAAAGGGAGTTCCTATATATGCATAATTCTTTTGTATGAAATAGTGGTGCACGTACTCGTATATTCTTGTCGTAAAAGAGGACCAGTATAAAATTCGTGGTATTTTAAAAGCACTTTACAGTCCGTAGCGTATCAGTTTCCATGTAAAATTAATTTTTGGGGTGAACCATCTACTAAAAAATAGTTCTGGTTATTTAAGAATCCTGGAAGAGCCACAGGATCAATTTTTCTGGTATAACGGTAGTGCCAAACACAATGCCTATATCGAAAAAAACCTACAGTTGTAAGTCGTTAGGACTACTGTTTACATTCTCATAGAAAAAGTAAAACTTAGGAGTTTTATTTATGGAGTCATCATAAAGTGCTCGATCTAAACAATCGCTAGTCGGCAGTTCAAATTGATCACCTAAAAACATAATATATGGTCGATCGATGAACTTAATGCGGCTACCTACAGTACCCTACAGTTGAGAACGATCCAGTGTGGTGTACACACTGGATCGATCTCAACTGTCGATATCATCGATCGACCGCAGTGGGAAAAGGAACTCAAATCATTAAAGCCTGATGAAATGAATGATGATAGCATACGTTCAAGCAACAATAAAAGTGCAACTTTTAAACAGTGTTTAGAAGATACAAGTAATTGTTTGCTTCAATTTTATTTATGTCGCGGCCAAAAAATATGCATCGTATGAATGGAGCTTAATACATTAATCTCAGCAGCAATCAAAAGCATACCTTTTCACGCAAAATATTTACCAAACATACAAAGATTCCAGCGGGTTACGTAAAAAGAGATTCAAGTGGTCCTCCTAAATTATTCGTAAACAAAAATACGGTTGTGATAAAGTCAGACAAAGGTATAATTTATGCCATCCGTCAAATACCTGCGTACGTAATTATGAGTGAGGAATCGGTCCTCCCTGTAGTTGGCGTGATTTGTGTACTGTGAGTGCCGATTCTGCGTTGATTGGTAAATTTGTTTGGGACTTGATACGAGGAAACTTTTACATGAGGTAGAAATCTATAATTCGACTATTTCTTATTGATTCATTTATTAACTATACTAAACTAGAAGTACGAAGAGAAGATTTGAGATACAGGGTGGCCAACTCGAAGTTGTACAACTTTAAATTAAGATTATTTTTATTACAAAAGAATATTATCAGATATTTTTACATAACTACATATATTGTTCAGGCTTTTTTTTTTTTTTTTTTTTGGGTGGGAAATCATCAAATAACTTCTAAGTAAGAGTCTGACACACCCTCCCGCTCTGGGCGGAGCGGGAGGGTGTGTCAGACTCTTACTGACTAAAACCCACCCGTATTCCTTCTTGTTGCCTGTGTTGCGGGGGCCTCGGTGACCCATAAGTACCTTCCCGCGACCCCAGCAGGATATTGTTCAGGCTTGGCAATTTTATATCCACCTTTTTGCGAATTTCGCATACTTTATTCGGTATCCCACTAACAAAGACAATTTTGCTTTTAGTGTTTAAGATTGACCACCATACACGTCCCTTTAGACAACTCCACAGAAAAAATCTGGACACGTCGTGCAATCTTCTGTGATCAAAACGGTATTCTTACTTGCGTATGATTTGTTACAAAAAAACCGGCCAAGTGCGTGTCGGACCATCACACACTTGGCTTGAGTACTTATTAATTAATAGTATAAAACAATAGATACATAATATGCAACTATGACAAAGTGGAAAGATAGTGTTCTTTCACTCTTCTTTTAAAAACAGCAACAGTCCCTAATGTCAGGCGGAAGTGAATTCCACAACCGAACCGCGTGCACAGTGAAGGAGTAGGAGTAAAAGTCGGTAGAGTGGGGAGGGGATTTAAGGAGATTTCTAAGATGCGACCTGGAAGGTGCATCAGAAGGACGGGCGAACAAAAAACGTTGCCGCAGATAGGATGGCGATCTAGAATTATGAAGGATGTTAAATAGGAGACACTACACCCGAGAGTTCCTGCGAAGACGAATGGAGAGCCACTTGAGAATCTTGCGAAAGTTAGAAACATAATCATATTTTTTAAGGAAAAACAAAACGAATGCAGATATTTTGCAAACGTTCAAGTTTATTTAAAAGCTTCTCCAAATAACAGGCATCAGCGTAGTCTATGATGGGCTTTATGAGAGTTTGAGCAAGGGAGATTTTGATATTCAACGGCGAGAAGCTCTGGAGGCATTTCAACGAATGGAACGTGTAATGCACTTTGCGACTGAATTGAGCAACGTGGGTAGTCCAAGATAGGTAAGAGTCCAAGTGCACTCGAATAACAATTACAATTATTAAAACAATGTAGCACTATTTAAGCATGACCATCTTTCAACTCTATTCTGCATACATACCCATACAAGCATAATACAGAATCATTCATAACATACTTTGCTAATACCCCCTAAACGCGAGGAAGACTGCAAACTTGGCAGCCAACGAAACACATCAACGCGTTATATATGGTCATACGTTGCAGTCGAATGAAAACTGATTTTTCTTGCCTTTTCTGCAATAAATATTCTTCTATGTATCTTGGCTGAAAAGGGTAAATGAACTGTGATGGCCTTTTGTGGGGTATAATTTCAGTTTTTGTGTCGCGTGGTCCCAGATAAAAACAGATTGTGGTTCCATTTCATTAGCGTCGTCGTATCAAGGTATTTCCCGGCATCGCATATTTTTCATACTTCTGTACTAGCATGCATTAATTCTTTGTTAGATTATGAGGATTTATTTGTAAGGAAAATAAAAAATGATGACGGGGACGTCTATTACTTTGTGTCATCTTATTCAAGGGAATTTAAGCTAGACCTTTTTACGTCAAAATATTGCAATGTATAGATTGACCCCAGACATTCATCAACCCATTAAAAACTGCTCATAAAGCTTCTAAAATTTGTAGCTTTCCGCTAAAAATCCGTTGAAATAAGCTAGGTTTTTACAACCATTCGGCTGGAAGCTCTCTTTCACAGTTGTAAAGAAACCAGCTATTCTCTCCCAAGACCTTCTAATAGTGATTTACACGGGCTTTTAAATAATTTACCTTTTGTTTAAAACCTCTGCAGCGTGGTCGCTGCTGTTAGGGCTGGCACAAACATGGTTTTGACCGAATGTAATTTTAAGGAACTCACGTTCATTCATTTTATTCATTCGTTTAATTCATTTGCATACCATTGTGTATAAAAGACGTTACATAAGGCGGCGGTGTGGTGGTTATACGATGCAATATCTGTGACGTAGGCTGGAAGACATGTAAATTTTACGGTATATGCAGTCATGCTGCTTGGATAATGTACGCAACGAGGCAGTCAGAGGGTGTCTCTGATTTCCTCAGAATTGCATAGTAAATAATCTGTAATGTTTTATGCGACATATAATTACGAAAATTAACTAAGGTTGTCTTTGAAAGATCGCTTTTAGCGATAAAACCGCCCATTGTGTTACCCTATGTAAAATTTCTACATTTATATCTGTCATGTTTATGATGTACATAATAAAGAGTATTCTATTCTATTCTATAATTATTAACTGTTTTAAGACCTACACAATTTTGGTGTCCATCCACCGTTTCTGCTAGTTACAGACCTAAACAAAACGCTTAGATGTTGGTATTAAAATAAGAAATTCAGCCAATGCGGCCACAGTTATCAACCACTGTTCGGTCTAGTTTTCCAGCTTGGCCAACCCTGGCTGCAGGTGGATGCAATTTGAACAATTCAATTACGGAATCACCATACGAGTATAATACATGTGAGTTTAATTCCGTACACAAATATTCATTAGTCCCCGGTGAATTGATAATTAATTGAACCAATTTGTCATTGAAATCATTTTGCAGTCTTTCAATAATTGATTCATGTGAGAATGGCTGGAAAATTACCTGTTTCTGCAAGAATTTTGTACTTCTGTTGTCGAAAGGTTTTATCGGTTTTAAATTGTTATTGTCTGTGAGGACGATAGGACTGGTTTGTTTATTTATTTTTTATTATTTAATTATTTTAATAACATGAAGCCTTTCATGATTTAATACAACCTACCTACTTGTGAAGGTAGTTCGATAATCCTTCGAAGACATCGCATGATCAAACTAGGTATCAACACAAAAAGGTAGCTACTACATAACTACACATATTGACTGGTCGCGTGTTCTCTACGACTTTATCAAAGTGTAGTACGAATGGAAGTTGTGTATAATATTCCCAATAGTCGTGAAAGCTTTTTGATTAGCTTGCGAACGGTTCTTACAACCCTATAAGCATGCAGATAATTTGGAGAGTCAATGGTATCGTTTAATATAAAGTATTTCATCTTTTTATAATAAATTGCAAAAGATGTATTTTCTACAGATAAGGTAATAACTCATTATATAGTTAATAATAACTTAATATAGGAATAAAAATAAAAAATGGAAAATTACGTTTGATAAAATAAAAAAATAAACAAAAATTGTCAAGCGTAAATAAGTTTCTTTGTTTAGACATTTAAATTGTAAACTGTTTCATATTAATGGTAACGCGACGAAGCCACTCATGTAAGTTTTTATTTACATGTTTCCAAGATTTTTTTGATTCATCTTGCAGGAATACCTGCGGTTAAGTAATTATTTCGCGCAAAGCGGTTAAATATTTTGCGCGCTAAACGGTGAACTTATTTTTATTTTTAAATTTTGAAATATTCAAATAGATTGTCTTTCCAAAAACAACCTTGTTAAAATTTTTCAGAGCATCTGGTCAGTCATGAGATTTTATTTGTTGTGGACGAAACGACATAATTTAATAAAATATTATAATTTAAAGTCAAAAAAACGTGTTTACACTATTATTGAAACAAATATTCTTTATATCGTCTCAGTTACTCGAGTGAATTCTCCAGTGCGACTATCCTACGTGCGTGTTTTTTCTATATTATGGTATGCATTTTATAGAACCCTCTATAAAATGCATACCACATAATATAATAATAAACTGGTTATGCTGAGGGCAGAGTGACGATCCCGTCACTCTGCCCTCAGCATAACCTGTTTATGTTTGTAGTCAATTTTAGGCCTTACCCCTAGCCTACAGAGCCCTTAGTGATGCTCTCGGTTGCGTCCATCTGGTGGTGTGCGACTGTGGCCTGCACGACCCAACCCGGAGTCTATGATGCTGCCTCAATGGTTTGTGCCTAAAGATCCGGCCAGTCATACGACGAAAATGTTACCAAATTTATTGGTTGATGCTCCTTGAGCTACCTCAAAAAACCCCTTTAAAAATCTTTTAAAAAAAGGTATCGATTTTTTTAACCACGTCACGACTTTTTTCTACTCTCTTTTTATATCCGAATTGCATTTTTTTTTATTCGATCTATTTAATTCAGTGTATTTTATGCTAAAGAAAGTGTTTAGTTTTTGCGATATTGTGTCCGGGGTTCTAATCCCCAGCACCCATACTTTCATTACAATATCGCAGCCCTCACATTTTCCTTCACTACAGTACGACCGTATAAAGATGATCGAGTACCAACACGTCAATTCTCGTACATAAAAATCGTTCAAATTCAAGCCGCAATCTCATCTCAGCATCAATCAATGGCAAAACTTCTCAATTAGAGGTTTTTTTTTTAACAGAATAAGACCGAGATTAGAATGCGAACGTTCTGAAAAGTATGGCAATTGCCCCTCTGAATTATTGGCGAATAGTGAACGACGTCGCGTAGCTGCATTGCACGTAGCAGTTTCCGTAGCACGTAATGTAGTGCGTAGCACAGGCTCGTAGCAAATAACTGCAGAAGCGCTTATTTGCTACGAGCCTGTCAATAACTACGTTGTTACACGTGCTATATATGAGTAGCATGTAGGAGTTAAGTATAAGTTTAACCTTCAAGCAGGCGCGGTCATATGTAACGGTAGCGGTCGAGCGTAACTTAAAAGACCAATTGGACATTTAAGGGATTTAAAACACCAAATAATTACAGAACCGTTTAATTATAAGATTAAAACATTCATATCAATATTAGGAAAATATTTAGTAATGGAAAAGTATTTTAATTCAAATAATTAAATTAATAGTTATAATTGCATAAGTGCGACTAATTATTTATTCAATAATATCTTCACTGATGAATAATTTCCAAGTTTTTTCAAACGTTGTGACACCAACGCCATTTCTACGAACACCAGAATCTTTCGTCATAATATTTTGTCTCTGATGTCTCACCCTGTTGTTATTAGATTTTTGCCATTTTTACTTTATCACGCTCCGTAAAACCCCATCTATCTGTGATAAGGACACATCTTCTTCGTCCGACCTCAAGCTGTTTGCTTCTTCTATCGGTTGAATTTTTTCATTACTTTCTACTTCAAAAAGATAGTCAGAAACTTCCAACCCTTCATCACTGAGAACTGATTCACTCTTTATATCTACTTCTTGTAATTGCGCGATTATCTGAGAGTCGCTAATATGCCTACGAGCTATTTTATATTAAAAAATTCAAACAAAACACAAACTTAGTTCAAAATAGTAGAAAAATATTTCTACCCACAGGTTTTTCGCGTAAACTTTTCGATGACGGTCGCGCGGAGTCCTTTCGACGCCTATGCTGCGACTAAAACAGAAGCTATTTGTACAACACGGGACAGGCGGAGAAGTTCACTAAAAACAAATCGAGCTATATACCCTCCGTATATAACTCGTTTTGTTTTTAGTGAACTTAGAAGAGGCTACTTGAGACGAGAAAGAGTTGTGGCGCAAATATTAGAAGTTATAAACAAAAACGTTTTAAGTGCGGTCGATTTGACGCCGCGCGCCTATATACATACATAATCAGCCTATAATGTTCCCACTGCTGGGACACAGGCCTCCTCTCTGTGAGAGGGAGAGGGCCGTAATCTACCACGCGGGCCCAGTGCGGGTTGGTAGATGTCACATGTCTTCGAATTTTTGGTTCTAGGACTTGCCGGTTTCCTCACGATGTTTTCCTTTACCGTTTTGAGAGCAGTGGTGATGAAATAATTTACATAAAGTAAAGCGCCTGTCCGGGTTCGAACCTACGACCTACAACTCGTAAGTCGCGGCCGTTACCACTGGGCCACCACTGCTCCCAGTGTTGTGTAACAGATGATAATAAAAACATATTTGTATACTTACTATTGTAAGGTCTAAGGATTTTTTTTTTTTTTTTAGTGTGGGAAATCATCAAATAACTTCTCCCGCTCTGGGCGGAGCGGGAGGGTGTGTCAGACTCTTACTGACTAAAACCCACCCGTATTCCTTCTTGTTGCCTGTGTTGCGGGGGCCTCGGTGACCCATAAGTACCTTCCCGCCGGTCTAAGGCTGAAATGATGATCTGTTTTTCTTTACAATCTTAACATTTTTTTGCATGCTGACAATTTGTTTTGTACAGTACAAACATGAACACCTAAACCTTAAGCAAGATTCAAAAGTAGAAAATTGCTTCTCCCAATGCTCATAATATTATAAAAATAAATAGGTATGTTCTCAAAGTTGTATTTCACGAGTAAAACGCTTTTGATTTTTTTTTTTTTAACAGAAAGGTATTTTTGCTCGTGACTGGATGTACTCATATTTAAATAATGAAAAAAAAAATATTTATTTACATAACCAAATTACAAGATGACTATTAACATTAACTAAATTAAATTAAAACTAAGTTAAGCTTAAAAAAGGCCCTCGGGGCATTGTACCGAGGATGCTGGCGGCATTTCCTCGCTGAATTGCAAGGCTGATGCGTTGCGCGAGAAAGCCGCCAGCTTTTCGGTCACCAGTTACATCAACTAGACGTTTCGCGATTTCCGCAAATAACTTATGCGCACTGGGACCCCACGGACCGAGGGTAATGAAAATGATTTCAATATTGATTTTATTAACAAAGTACCAATTTATTGACAAATTAAACAAACAATATTTAAATGTTGCTAATACGCTTTAAAATTAATATTTTTACGGTATAATACAAGTTTAGCGGCGATGGCGGCTTGCCACGCTGTTTTCATTGCGCTTGGTTCTATTAAAGTGCTTCAATATTTAATAAACCACCAGGAGCGTTAATGTGGTTATTGCATAGCGAGCTACTTTGACGGCAATATTAACGTGATACGCGGAACTGCTAACATATTTTGTGAGAAATTTTTGCTGTTGCTGTTTAGTACCTGTACAGTCGGCTGCGCGTCAACGTAAACCTCTATAACTTCGACGCGTTATGGAGTGTTAGAAATAAAGTATTCTTGGCATGATTGGTGGAGTTTTCAACGTTTCCAAAATTGCCCAAGTGTTGCACTTACTAATAATTAGGAGCCAATAAATCTCTCTAAATTTATCACTAGGAATAGGCCACACCTCCGTGGCCCTGCTCGTCCGCCACCGCTCCCGAGTTTTCCCGACTCTTAACGATATTAAACGAACGTCACTCGTCACCTCGTTTGTTTATCCATTACGTCAGTCATTCAAAATTCTTGGAGTTACTACGACTCCAAGAATTTGTGTTGACTTTATTTAAAAGTTATTAATATTATTATGGCGCCTCAGTTGACGCAAATTGAGAGAGAACGCATCATAGCAATTCGATTGATTGGATCATAGACGTTTGTCGGCAGACGGGTATAACGATGAGTAATATTTTTTGTAATTATAATTTTTAAATTAAAATAAACAGAGGCTAATATTGAAAAAATGTGGCAATGCCGTTTTTCTATAGAATTTTCTAAATACGTAAACAGAAAGGATAGGTAGGTAGGTATCTTCCTTGAGTTCTTTCATAATGAGTTCCCGATATTGTAAAATTTTAACGCTGTGCGCTAATCCAAGCGCCATTGTTTTTTTTTTTAAAGTGGGTAGTGATTGGATTTTAAAGTAAATACTTACGTAATTTTCACTTTTTTTGACTGTTGAAATATTGCAGGGATAAGGGCTTTTTAGTAATGTTTGTATCTAAATACAAAAAAATAATAATAATAAGCTAGCCATTATTGAAGGGAATCATATAAGTACTTATAATCTTTGCCTATTGAGTAATAATGCGCAAATATACTATAGCCATCTGTTTCGTTCTGGAAAAAAAAATGTTTACTTCTGGCTTCGGCGGTGGCAAGAAAGCGGAACCCTTGAAGCCCACTACCGCCAACTCAACGCGAGAGCCACGACGCGGACGACATCAGACGGTGTGGCTATAGTCGCTGCACACTATGCCTGTCTGTTTTGAGCACAAGCATAACCTCAACTTCGTACAGCGTGAGACCACGGTATACCTTGTTATCCTAACTTATTCATATTTTTTTTTATAGTCATAGTTTTCTAGCGTTACCTAGTAATTGCGCTAGCTGTACTATTATAATAACATTCACTAAGTCCAATACGTCCAGCTTCCACCCACGACGATTTCCATACATGTATGTTATTACATACATCTTCAGTGCTTTACTACCTTTTTTTTTTTTTGGTAACGGGGTGGAAATCGTCGTGGATGTCCTCCGCCCCGGGGCTGACGGAGGAGTTTGTCAGACTTCTACTGACTAAAACCATCCCGCGTTCCCTCGCACACCTGCACCGGGGGCTACGGGTGCACTTAACCCTTTGACCGCCACGTCAAAAATACAAAAACGTGCCCTCGACGCCAAGCTACGAACAATTCCATATAAATATGTCATGTAGTCGTGACCGTGGCGTGCTGAGCACATTTTGGTTTGTCATCTATACATGACGCGGTCAAAAGGTTAAGCACTATTCAACGCAGACCTCGACTACGCCGTGAATTTCTTTGGGTATATGCACCATACGAAAGTAATTGACTATAGTGGCTTACATGATGCTATGTTGGCATTAGAATTACTACTTCCTATTGTACGCCATGAGAGACGCCAATTGAACAGCTACTTATCCGATAGATAATTTAACTAATGTCATTTCTCTTCATACTAAGGTTGTCTCTGTTTGTAACCGTCGCCGTATTATTAAGCCTTGGATGGCCCAGGAGTTTTGAGATGCTCACGTACAAAAGATACTGCAGTTTTTGTAATAACTTATTGAAAAAAAATAGACAGGAGTACGAGAAAGCGAAGATTAGTAGTAGCATGAAGCCTAATAGTAAAAAGCTTTGAAAGCTAATTAGAAACATAACCGACACAGACAAACCTTAGGCCACCCAGGAACTTATACAAGTTGAAAGTCTGTCAATGACGTAAACTATTTATTTTCCAGTATCACTAAATCATTCGCTGAGAAGATATTCAATCATCATATACAAGTTTATTCAGTAGCTCATCCACAGTTCGCTTTTCTTCCCGCAGATGTAATAGAGGTAGACTCCCTCATTTGTAACCTTAAAAATACCTGCTCTGAAAGTGTTAACCCCATTTCTGCTCAGTTCCTTAAGTATTACAAAAACTACTTGGTTCTCTCACTAACCCATTTATTTAATCCGTCATATTATACAGACACCTCTTCGTTACCTTTAAAAAAATCACTCGTACGTCTTATTCACAAGCTTGGGGATCTGTCCCCATGCTTGTGAATAGAATGTACGATTGATTTTTTGACATAGTCTCTAGGCTTTGTCAACAATTATAGGCCGATCTCCATTTAACCCACTCTTTCCAAATGATTACAAGCCCTCATGAACAGCAGACTTACCGAACACCTTGAACGCAATAACCTTAACACAGGTTTAAATTTGGCTCAGGGCTGGATAATTTGAAGTAGAAAATCTCGAAGACCTGAGCTGACACTGTTCATGAGCTGACAGATCATCGTGTTAACGGTCCTGATAGTTACAAGAAGGTAATTGTCATATTGTTCGACCTGGCTAAAGCGTTTGACACAGTCTCTGTATCCAACCGATTAAACAAGATGAAAAACGTGGAAATCAGCTGTTATCCTACTTATCTGATCGGTTCCAGAGGGTCTAAATAAGAAACTATGTTAATGATGATATACCCATCACTTTTGGTGTACCACATGGAAGTATGATCGGGCCTCTTCCTTGCTTATATTAATGATCTATGTAACACCATGGTAAAATCTAATTATCTTTTGCCGATGATACGGCACTACTTTTCACAGCAGACTCATGAACTGGTATCTACCATTACGTACAAAAAGTTTTGATAGGGTCTTTGCTTGGTAAAAAAAATATGTTTTTATCCTTAACGTCAAAACCAAGTATAAAGCTTTCTTGCTCACCAACAAACGCAATGAATTGCTACCTATTTCCACGTTAAAGCGCACTATTGTATTGACACAAATTTTGACACCTGCTCCTGTACCGTTCTTTAAAAGACTGGCTCCATTAAGTACGTTGGCATTATAATAGATAACAATGTAAGCTTCCAACCACAAATATTCAGCCTCACGTCGTGAATTCGCAAATAATTATTTCTTTCCAAAATCTTTCGAAGGTTAATGGTTAATATGTGTATTCACAACTCACACACACCAATTTTAATTTCCTTTCAATAATATGTCTGTCCTAATTTTTTTTGATATTTACAAAAATAATACAAAACCTCTACTAAATACAACTCTTTTCTATACAAAACATGGTATAAACCAATGGACTGCAAAACGATTAAATATACATTTCACCCGTTGACCTACTTTAGATAAACTTAGAACATTCGATAACATTTAACCGATGCCCACTAATGATCGGTTCCTATTAACTAACCGACTAGCATTGGTTAAACTTAGGTTCGTATGTCGTTTGTAATTATTAAGGACATAGTGTTACAAACGACTCTGTAAGGTAGGCAAGGAGTTGGCCATCCTCTAATCAAATAGGTATTATGTTTAACGTAAAAAGATACGTCCAGATTATCTCCTATAAGATGAGTAGCAGTGATATTCCAGCCGATAATAATAGAATGTGATCACTATCTGTATGACAAAAATGGTCTGTTATGGCATTATGTAAAAATATTTTTCTTTACCCAGGCTACGACAGAGTAAACCACAGGCCCAAATTCAGTGGTAGACAATACAACTGATGATGCTACCACTGCTCTTTAAAGTAATAATTTGTGAATAAACACAAACCATGAGTAATAGTACACAGACGATTTGTTATCGTATAATATAGAAACTACAGACAAAAGTAGATCAATGATCGAACGATTTCGAACCAGGAAATGTATGTGTAATGGTGCAGAACGTTGAATAGTTTAATGTTTCTTTTGAGAAATACTTGGCTTTTGATAAATCATGTATCTTTCAAATAAATAAGTGCTTGTCAAAGAGTGCATTCAAAGTGTCTCAGTGTGTGACGATACTTAAGTGGAACCAACTAATAGCCTCGCTGACTGGCCAATCTTTTGACCATAATATTTCTAATACTTCTCTATACTTCTCTTGCCAACACAGAATGTGAGAAGAAAGTAATCAGCAAGCTAGTGAAAAGAGAATATTGGCTTCATAGTACATAACATGTAGTCTTAACGGAATCTGTTACTACTTTTGCTGACCTACTTTCTGAAGCAGTTTTATTTAGTTCATATTATAAAATGTAGGTACAAACTGAGTTAAAAGCTATGTTTTGTCATCATTGAGGAAACTCGTGAAATAAAAACAATAAAAAAACTACAGAATTATATTTTTGTCAGTGTTTTATTCCAACTTGTTTAGACTTAAACAATACAGACATCAGTCTGTTATGAGTTAACTGCAGTAATAAAAAAAAAAAATATATATATATATATACGCCTTGGCTTTTCGTACGCTATATCCATAAAATGTTTCAAGCCTCTTCAAAGAGTTAATGCTCAATATCACATCGATAGCCCTTATATCATACAGTGTACTTTCCTGCAATTTCCTCCTTTCGATAATAATCGAGGGTTGCTATAAAACGTTCTAGGGAGGGGATTAAAAAAATGTTTTCATCGGATAAACTGAACTGTATATAATGACATTGGCACTTATGGGTTGTATACATATGTGGTTTCTATCGATGGGGACTGTGGAAAAGAATAGAATATTTTTTACCATTGGTGTCTGTCAAATTATTTTTAGAGGAAAGATATAAAACCCTAAGCTAAAATGTGGTAAAATAGTAATTAAGTTAACTGAATTTTATACGGGAACAGGGCTTGTTAACGTTACCAAATAACAAAATAATAACCGTTACGTAACGTTAATTTTAATGTGATACCTTACTAACGTTACAAAAAATTTAACGTTACTTGATAACATTACCAGTAATATAACGTTAATTAACATTAACGTAAAATATGATAATAACGTTAATTTTACCGTTAATTTTGCGACGTTGCCGTTCCGTAGGTTTACATTTTGTGCGCTCGCTTAGCTACACTGTTGCCACTCCGCCGCCGCACTATGGGAAAATCGCGTATGTTTCGTCTCAATACTCCGTATCTCAGTTGTTTCAAAACTAAATGAGCTGTAATTTTGCACACGTATTTTTGGATGTATAAAATGTAATATAAATAATTTCGATTTTGAAAATTCTGTTTATTAATTAATTAAAAAAATAAAACTTGAAAAAATACATGCATTCTATAAGAAAAAAAAAAACCAAAATTTGTCTTTTTATTTTTATTTACTTAAAATGGAATAATTGAAGCAAACGAGAAAAATAAAGCACAAAATTCAGGAAGCTCGTACAGATTTTCGTTGATAGCAAGAAGGGCCTTGGCTTCATCTAAAAGTTGTTTCGATATTGTTTCCGAGTTATTTCTCAACCTTGATATATATTATATGGATCAAAGTGTACAATAAGGTATGGTGTCTTCATTTGTAGCCGCTCTTGAACACTTTCTAGAATGATGAAGTCTAAACTTTTTGTAATCCTTATTTTGGGATTCTTGCGCGTCTTTGGACAATTGTCCTATAGGTAAAATAGTATTGTATGCACGTAGGAAGGCATAATACCAATTTTAAATATTTACGTACAGTTGGGCTGTACTATATTTTTTGTTTTTGTTTTTATTTTTTGGTGGGAAATCATCAAATAACTTCTCCCGCTCCGGGCGGAGCGGGAGGGTGTGTCAGACTCTTACTGACTAAAACCCACCCGTATTCCTTCCGTGTTGCCTGTTTTGCCAGGGGCCTCGGTAACCCTTCAATACCTTCACGCGACCCCGGGATTCCCGACGCCCAGGGAGTCTCCTGCGGTAGCTAGGGGCGAGAGGGCTCGAAATTTGCCTTTCCCTCAACCGTCCCGCTTCCTCCTTTGCGAGCATTACTGCTTCGCAGAAGAAAGTGACAGCTGCCCATGCCCTCTCGCTTCGTACCATGACCTGAACCAGGGCTGGACGCGAGAGATCTCTGCCGCCGATCGCCTCCACGAGGACACGGCGGCGTTCTGCCTAAGCCGGGCAGACGTCCTCCGTATGCTCCACCGTGTCCTCCGGGCGATCCGCACTGTGTTGACACCCGGGCGTTTCCTCCCACCTTATCCTACACAGGAACCTCCCGAAGCTGCCGTGTCCGGTGAGGACCTGCGTCAGGTGGAAGGTGAGGACACTGTGGTGCCTCTCTAGCCACTCCTCAAAGCGAAGCAATTATCGCCACAATCGTGGCATGCCCAGCATTGGGTTGCGACAACCGTACTCTCCAAGTCGCCATAAGATCCCGCCGGAGCTCCGTCCGCTGTGCCGCGATTTCTTGCGGCAGCGTAGTTACGCCCCAGCGTTTCGCCTCCTCGCGCCACTCCCATACGTGCGCGAGGACTTTGCCTTCAGATCCCATGGCGGCAATCCAGCAAGGAGGCTCGCTGCCTCACAGGAGACCCTGCGGTATCCCTGGACCAGCCGGATGGCCATGACCCTTTGGGCCGCGCTCAACCGGTGGGTTGGCCGCAGCGCCAGGGAACGCGCCCACACAGGAGCCCCGTAAAGGGCCATGGACCGCACGACCCCCGCGTAGAGCCTCCGGTAGGAGGCGTTTGGACCCCCTAGATTGGGCAGGAGCCGCTTCAAAGCAGCCCCTGCCCACTCCAGTTTGGGAGCCAAACGTCAGAAATGCTCCACGAAGTTCCACCGGCTGTTGAGGACGAGTCCCAGGTACTTCATCGTAGACTCGACGCCGATGTAAACCCCTCCTACTGGTATTTGGGATCCCGACGGTGGCGCGTTCCGAGGGCCATAAAAACACATGGCCTCGGACTTGTGCAGGGCCACCTCGAGTCCCAAGTGTCGGATCATTTCGATGATTGTCGCAACCCCGCGTGCCGCTACTTTGGCCGCCACCTTTTTTTTTTTTTTTTTTCCCGGGGTGGAACATCCTCATGGATGTCCTCCGCCCTGGGGTAGGCGGAGGGGTCTGTCAGACTCTTACTGACTAAAAACCACCCCGGTGTTCCCGTCCCACACTTGCACCGGGGATCATGGGATCTAATGCGACTTCCACGATCCCCGGCTAGTGCCGGCCCGCCTCTGCGGGCCACCTCAAGTCTGGGGGGGGGGTGAGGTGTTTTTACCCCCCCCGCGACGTCTGAAAGGGGCGCGCGTGGAACACTACGCGCCGCCACCTCAGGTCCAGTGTGATGGGGGGCGGCGGGCGTACTTTGGCCGCCACCTGGTGCAACCTCCCTTGCGCCAGGACCAACGTGTCGTCAGCGTAACACACTACGCTGACGCCGCTAGGGAGGTCGGCGCGCAGCACCCAGTCGTATCCTATGTCCCACAGATGCGGCCCTAGGACCGACCCTGTGGGACACCACACGACATCTCTTGCCGGTTTCACACTCTCTGGTGACCGCGGTAATGACTGCCCTGTCCATCAGATAGGCCTCGACCATACGACAGAGTTAGGTGGTACCGGAGTGCCTCCTTGATGCAACTCCAAGGCAGGGTATTGAAGGCATTGGCGATGTCTAGAGACACCGCCAAGACGACCCCACCCTGGGCTACAGCATTCTTCGTCGTGAGGGCTCGTACGCGCATGATGGCGTCCACGGTAGGGTGCCCCCTGCGGAAACCAAACTGGCTCTTCGCCAAAGCCTGCTGCTTTTTGGAATTAATAGCCCTTCCAGATGACATACATTATTATGTACATTCGTTTTATAAGTTCTACGTCTACAACTGTATTGTCTGCAGAGCAAAAGTAATTCTGAAAGAATCTCCGAGTTGTGTTTCTTTTATTACTATTTCCAGTGCCTTGTCGAGGTTTATCGACATGCTATAGTCCCATTTCCTCCCTAACCCGCTTTTGTACCAATTTTTTTCTTTTCGTGTTTGGTTTTATTTAATTTTCAGGTGTAGTAGCTGACTACTTTTCAAAAGACAAGTTATAAGAAATGTGTAAGATCATCTCCTTACTCCTAAACCAAGCATGTAGTGTTGACAGTCCCTATTGAAATGAACTTTCGTTCACATCTCGTGTCCTAACTGCCTCTAAGTTATTCATTTGCCGAGGACTAGCACTACAAACTGTACAAGAAGCGCTCGAACGCTCGCCACTTTACCATCAATCATGGTTAAATATAGGTCATGAGTTATTTCGCCATTCTTATTTATCAGGGAAGGAGACAGATTATGTTTTTGATTGTTGATATTAGCCACAACAGACGCAGTTTTTACAGGAGTTTCTTTGGCTTATTCTAACAATATAAGTCTGCAAGTTTTGTTTGTACTCACTCTGCCCGGATGACCCGTCACAACCCCATTTACAGAATAGTTTCAACTTTCTTAAACCATTTTTGTAAACTGAACCAATTAGTAATTTACGTGCCACAGTATGATCCAACAAGTCCTGCAGATTGACTTTTGCACTTATGTTAGTAATGATTATGCTCGAATCTGGTGGGTAACACATCTTTTTCGCTTCAACTAAAGTTGGATAAGAAGGAAACACTGAGCAGTTTTTTTCCGCTAAACAAAGTCGAAGTTTCTCATACTGTTCTTTGTTAAGGTCTAAGTAAAAAAATGTCCGTAGTGCTTCTTCCTTTGAAAAAGGTGTAACGTCTTCAGAGTTCTCAGTTACGTATTTAACAAAAAAAATCTTATAATTGATTGATGCAGTTCGTATAATATTAACGATTGCGGCCTCCTCCGTCTCACCCATAGACAGTAACTCCTGAGCATATGCATTGAGAACACAGTCCTATCCGTACTCTTGTATTAATTCCATGTTTTTTCGTTTTTTCTGAAGATGCTTCGTATGGTTTCGAGGTCTGCCGTCACTACTTCCAGGCATATTAGGGTCATTAACCGTGACTCGTAACCAGCTGACTCTCTTACTTTCAAAGCGGTCTTTTATCCGAGATGCATTTCTCCAGCGTTCGTTACATTTAGATACCAAGTTTCTTTGAATGTAGAAGACCACAGTAGCCATATCCTCTGGTGACATATTGAAATTTTCTTGTAAGTAGTCTTCTATATTATTCCTATTTATCAACAAATTGCACAACTCTCGTTTACTACAAACAAATTCACCCATTTTTCAAATCAGTCAACTTTGCAAATAGTCGAAAAAAGATATTAACTGGTTTTTAGGGGGGCAACTGAATATTTGACTAACAAATGTGAATGTTACAGGGCTCACCATCCTTTTATAGGCATATGAAATAGTGCTATGTGCAAAAAGATAAGATACGAATACGAGTAATTTGCACTCTTCCCATAACAAACCTGTTTTTATTTCGACCCTAATAGATAGTGACCATATTTTATATGTAAGGTGGTGAAAACTGTATCAAAGCTACAAAGAACTATTAAGAATAATCATCACTGTAATTAACTTTTTATCAATTTGACCTTAATAGGTAACACATGATTTTATGAGAAATAAAAAGAAATTGAAAAAAAAATATGATTTTTATCTCGCGATATGTTTTAGCACCGTGTCAGAAAAAGAGCAAGTATGAGCAATTTTTTGTTCTCCTTGCGTAAACTAATGTATAAAGATCTTAATACAATAAATATCTCTACAGCAGCAAGCAGCGGTAAAGGGTAAATATCTCATTAAAAAAAATATCTTATAAACATACCATCTTAAACTATATTAGTTAATTTTATTTTATCAAAGTAATATATATAATTAATTATGAAACGTTATGAGGAGATTATACACATTCCAAAAATGTATAATACGGGTACATTTATATGAAAAACTTTCGAGTTATGTGGCATTGAATTGCAGTAACGTATTGCGTCAAAATTACGTAATTGAACAAGAGTTAGTTTTTAAGCCTATTTACAATACATTATGATTGGATGCGCGGGGCAACACATAATCGATATTTTGGAATTGGTTTTACGACAAAAGTATGGACGAATGCACAACCACTGTTAGGAAAGAAATTAGGTCGCAAATCAGTAGTTGGCGAAAGGAAGGTAGCACGATACCTTATTTGATACGATGATGATGCACTGTCCCTAAGATACAAGCGATTTCCACAAATTTTCACTTGGTTAAATGAATTTTGGGTGTAATGGGATGCACACGCGACGACGCACGAAAACCGAATCCCTCTTGAATTTCGACGACATTCCGCGGGTTGGCGCTGATTGGTGTAGCGGTCTCGCTCACACGCGGGTGAAAGGCAATATGCAGGAATGGGATAGGGGGAGAGGAGTGCAGTAAAACCAACCTAATCCCATTAATTAGTTATACCAACATCAAAAAACTAAGGAAATGACAATACATAATTTCAGTCGATCAGCGCGCAAGCAATGATTAACAAAAAAAAAAATTGCGTATAGAAAGCTTATTTATTAGACCATATTAATTTATTATTTTTATTCCATAACAACGACATTCACGTGAAACGGTTTTGAGGCGGCTTTGTATGGGGCTTTACCATACAAAGCCGCATACTTTTACATAGTGCGACGGCACGATAGTCAATTAAATCCTGCATGTGTAAAACGACTATTGTAATAAATATAAATAAGAATCATTAATTACATTAATAATAATAATAATAATAAACCGTTTATTTTCTCTTCACAAGTTATGAACTTAATCCTAAAATTTGTGAGAGACTGGAGCCTGAGGTAGGTTTATAAAAACCTGTATTACAGGTCACCAGTCACATTGACTATTGTCTTCACTTCACTCATTGATATTGAATTGATTTGATCAGTTATCACTGACTAAATCAGCTCACTATACTATCAAAACTTCTCACGCGTAAGAATCAGGCAAGGCAATGTTTTGATCGGCACGATATCAGCGCGGTGCGAGGGCGCGTGGCGGGCGGCCAACCACGCGCCTCAGGCCCCGCTACTTCCACCTTACCCGTTTAAAAATAACGATAAAAGTAACGTTAATATAAAATTAACGTTAATAAAAATTAACGATAAAATATAGCATAAATAACGTTAAATTTATTACCGTTATTTTAATTTTAACGGTAACGCTGTCAAATAGAGATAACGTTACAAAAAAATTACCGGTATTTAAAGCCCTGTACGGGAATATCAAAGTGGGTGGTTTGGGTGGGTGGACGGGTCGTGGTAATATTTCCGTTATCAAAGTGAATTAAAAAAACACTACACTACACACTAATTCACAAAGCAAAGCTGGAGGACAAACTTGACTCCAACCAAAATGACTGGCCAAAATATTAACAGAGGACACAAGTGTGTTGAAAAAGAGGAGATATCATTGCCCTGCAGTGCAATAACACAGGCTAAATAGATCGCTAGCATAACATACAAACATATCACGCCTATTTTTCCCGAAAGTCAAAACAAAGCTGTTCCTATAGTACACCCACATTTCACTTTCGACAGATAGGTTATATCAATATCTAGACGACTATTATTGGTGTCCAAGCTCGCCTGAGTGATTGGCTTTATCACAGTTCGTGGTTTGATTCCCACAAGTACCAAATGTGTGTATAGCCTACACATCGCTGTTTTGGGTCTGGGTGTTGGTTTGCGCAATTGGATTTTTTATCTGTTATCGGACCTGCTCGTAAATCGTGATATATAAATAAAGTTGTGAGAAGAAATGTTTATAAACAAATATAATGTCATACTGCGAGAAAAATATCTGGAACTATACAATTATATATAAGTGTTTCACAACTAAATAAATTATTGTACCACTTGTTAGTGTAATTTAATATCATGAACATCGGTCCGTACACGACCACTTCTGAACATAAACCTTCCAGTAAAAGACTACAATAAATAGTAAGTAGGTAGTTCTATTTACCATACACTTTACATAAACCTAACGTTTCGGAGCCCAACATTTATAACAAGTATCTCACAATTCCTCATGTCTTCTTTCATGAACAGCAAAATATGTTGCGACGGAAAAATCCCACAGTTGTTTCGCAATTTCTGTCTTGAAAATCTTCAAACTCACGTCAATTTACGACTACACATATATTTCCATTTAATTTAAATACATAAATGTTGAACCAATTACGCTGAGAGTACTTTATAACACAAATCTATACGATCGTCAATTTTAACAGCCCTCTCGCTGTTCAAATTCCTTCAATAAAAAAAAACTTAACGAATGTCTTGTTATACTCAAACGTTCCGTTCTCATAATCTGTCGTGTTCTGGATTGTAAGCTTCATTAAAACGAAGGATCGCTGTTAAGTCCCGTGTGTTATACATCTACTTTTGTTTGACAATCTCGGAGACCGGCTGTCGACGAAAATTAATATAAGGCTCTCTTTATTAGTTCTCGTAACAACCTCACTTGCAGGGTTAATGAACCGACGAGGGAAATATTTTAATCCCAGAGAAGCCTCATCAAAAACTTTTTGATGACAAAGTATAAGCATCTTTGTTCTAAGTTGGACATTTTGTTCTAGTTGGATTTAATAAGGATTTACTTTGGATCGGATCGGGATTATCACTTGATCGGGCCTGGAAAACTTACGTACATAATCAGCCTATAATGTTCCCACTGCTGGGACACAGGCCTCTTCTCTGTAAGAGGGTGAGGGCCGTAATCCACCACGCGGGCCCGGTGCGGGTTGGTAGATGTCACATGTCTTCGAATTTTTGGTTCTAGGACAAGCCGGTTTCGTCACGATGTTTTCCTTCACCATTTTGAGAGCAGTTGTGATGAAATAATTTACACAAAGTAAAGCGCCTGTCCGGGTTCGAACCTACGACCTACAACTCGTAAGTCGCGGCCGTTACCACTGGGCCACCACGGCTTTAATATTAATAGTGTCGGGTTTGTGTTGTTTAGGTATACTTTATCTTTTTGTTTTGTGTTTTGACTGGTGTATGACGAGAATGCGTATTGAATCGTCCGCATGATCCTGAAAATTCATGTAATTTTGTGCCTCACAGCTAACTCGTTTTATACACAAACAAATCTCACTCGTACAAAACCTCGAACCGGCACAACCATCTACTAGGCCAAGCTATTTATTTTGTGTGGATATCGATCCTGCATCTGAGGGTCAGCTAATACATACAAACGTATATTTATTATAATATAATCGTAGCGAAGTCAAAATTGTACATTGAATATTTTTGAAAAAAAAATGTTGCTACGAGGTCTGGGCTCGATTCTAATGTCGAAAAAATATTTTTTTTGTATTTTTGTCTGTTTTTCTGAATGTATGTTCCAGCATCACGCAAATTCTACCGCATAGATTCTGTTCAAATATTGCGTAGATATTCCCTATAAGTCTGGTCAGTTGATAGGCTATATATTATCACGCTATTTGTTATGGGGATGATCAATATTGATTAACTTTTATATCAGCCCATTTTACTGTTTTTCCATCTTCTGTAGTGTTATAATTGCCAATAGCTAAAGATTTTAGATCCAAAAAAGTCTCATGTGTAAGTTCATGAACAACGAAGGGTTTGCCTTTCTTCTTTGCGGTTTTAAGGGTTATGTACTGGTCCGGCACATAAATAGGAGATGATTTTAAAGCGCTTGAAATATTTTTTTTAATTAACGAGTGGGCAGCATCACCTTTATTTTGCGTGTGCCCTTTTATAAGAAATTTATGAGTTATACTTCTTAACTTCGGCAACTCACTGATGGCGTATTGATACATCGCCAACATACATTTATTTTTTTGTTGGCCGCAGCAGTTGTTGCTATAAAAAACTATGTCAAAATCACAAGAAGCTTTCTCGTTTAAGTTTTTCAAGTACACAAGACCCTATTTCATTTACACTACGAGCTCCTGCACCCTCATGCTTTGGCATGAGGGTGTGAAATTTAATTTGGAAATATAAAAAAAGCTAGAGACCTCACCCCGTGGACATGGCATTACAGCCTGTAAATCATACACACATACCACAAAATTATCGCTTATGTTTTTTTTGTCATTCTCCTTTTCAGCTCTAACTAGAGATTTTTCTTTTAAGTGCAGATCGTACTTCTCTTGCAAAAGCGTTTTATCTTCCACATTTGCGAAAGCTGTGCAGTCTTCGCATTGATCCTTTTTGGGTTGTCAAAAAGAAATATTGAAGTCATTCATGAAGATGTTATAGTATATTTTGTATGAAAGGTATTCTTTGGATTCAGCTATACTTTGGTCAACATAATCACGATGAAAAGCAGCAACAGACAAGCTTCCTTCTTTATACTCACGTATAGTGATAGCACGGCAGTAATGGCTTTCGATGCGGGGATTGAGTTAATGTGTGCCTTGGCACCATCCTTCAAAGCAGCATCTAACTTAAATTGGTTACCGTGTTTCCCTCGGTTATCTTGTATTTGGATTCCAATTAGTCCAGAATTCTTCTTTACAACAGTCCTTATGGTTTGATCCGAAATTGCAAGAGTATTCATAGAGAATACTTTACATACTCGGATGCATTTATTGTTTTTCGAGAAATAATATGCGTGGTTGAAGTTTTGGTGAGTGCTACCAACACGGATATATCGATACTTAGGCTCAATTTTTGCCATGTTGTTGGCGATAAACTGCCTCTGAAGGTTCAGATCACCACTCTCCCAATAGTTATTAAATACAGTTAGTTAATCGTTCTTTAAATGAAAATTCGTTTTGACATTTCAGTTTGCAACTATCAGAACAAACAGGTTCCATTTTTCTTGCAGTAATTAGTTTTTTAGATTTGGACATAGTTGTATATGCCTTCCCACTATTTCTTAGAGCCTTGGTTATGTTTCACTTCCATAATTCTGGATAAGCTTTTCTTTTTCGTGATAATGGCTGAGGGTCCACACTACATGGTTGACTGTCAATGCTAGGTGGCTGAGTATTAACGCTGGATGAATGTGAATCTATATTAGGCGACTGAGTATCTAAATCGACAGGTAAATTATCATAGATGAATGGCTAAGGTTCTTCACGGGAACTTCCTGGTTGGGGTGAAATATAAAATTGAGCGGTATTTTGTTTTGGCTGTACATCATCCTCCGAATCAGAAGAACTATAACTGTAAGGTTTAAAAATGGGATCCTTGACACTGTGATCTGAAGAAAAATCGGCATTTGATGAACTATTTGATGTTGTAGAATCAGAGTCACTATAGAAGTCGCTTGAATTACTACTTGAGTTGCTCGGTTTCATGACTTTTCCTGACATTTTACTAGGTGCTGCTACAGATTTTATATCGGTATCTTCATCATCAAGTAATGATAGGTTACCCTGTCAGGTATGGAGTTTGTATCTAAAGAATCATTGGATAGTGGGTCTGGTTTATCGAGGGGAGTAGTAGGTTCTGGTGTATCTTGGATGTTCTGGGTTTTTATAGGTTGGTCATTACCTGATTCTTGAGTGAAGTTCGCCTTGTTCATTATTAATCGTGCACTAGTTTGAGGTTTTGGTGTATCGTTGATGTTCTGGGTGACAGGTTTATGATTATCTGATTCTTGAGTCGTCATGTTCAAAATTAATCGTGCTCTGCTATTCATTCTGTAAGTGATAATTGATTACATTAATTTAACTGACTGACACTTACTCACTAAAATACTTATTATTTATAACCCAGGCAAGCTAAAAACACAATACATTATTATTCGCATCTTCATCAGCCTATCGCAGTCCACTGATGGACATTGTTAGTGGAAAATTAGTATGATTCTAAGTTTAATCACAAAAGCAATTACTTGAGCGTTTGTTTTAATGCCCATAAATCATGAACTATTTCAATACAAAACGGACACATTTCTAAACTTCCAACTCTAGCATTAAAAAAATAATAATCAGTCCATGCAAATTTCCATGCAACACAAATACGGCACTATTTTAGTAAAAAAATATTATTACTATTACACGATGTTTGAATGCAATACAGACGCGTTTCAAATAATGGCTCTGTTGTTTTACAAAATATGAGTATACTTACTTGATCTTTGAAGGCAAAACTTACGTTTTCCAAAATATGGCACTTTTGCAGAGAACTATGACCACGAACTACACCAATATTTTGAGTTGTGGCCGTTTTGCATGCAACTGACGTGCGTTCGCGTCGAGTTTCGGGTCGCAACTGACAAAATGTCGGCTTTGCACTGAATACATCTAACAAAATGCTTCAATGCAAAAATGGGGGCCAGCCGGTTTGGGCATAGTGATGCGAAAATTATGGGTGATTTTTTTAAATAAAATTTAGTCGATTTAGACCTTATTTTTGCAAAAAAAAACGATTTTTTGAAATTTTTGATTTGTGGCCCTTTTGCATTCAGTGAGCGATATGCTAGGTAGATAGTGTGTTGAAAACATTATATGACTAATTTGATACGATAGAAAAAATCCACGACGATACCTCTAAAAATTGATTTTAACGATTAAAAACCATACTAATATACATGCAATCATTATGATTTTTGTCTGATTATTCTACAAGCAACATATTAGCATAATAGTGTTTTATTTTTTTTATACAATCTATAGCTTTTTTGTAAATCGATAATTGCTTCATATTTTGCAATAAATTAACAGCGTTGTATCATCGCACTTCTCTTTCTTTTCTATGCAGCCCGACATTGACCGCGATTTAGGTGTTGTCGGCCTCTTAATATACCACTAAAGTGATTTAATTTCACGTTCCCCGTAGAACATCTCATAGCGTACGATAACGTTTGATTTGTTCTTGCATATTTTATGTGAATAAGATAAGATCATATAATTATTCATACCAGGTGCTCCATCAATTCGTACCTAGTAGTTAAAGGGCCGATTCCACTGCTGGAAATCTAAAAGTAAGCAATTTGAGAAGCTATTCTGCTCATCACGCCGAAGATCCTCATCAAATTTCTATGAGGCCAACTTAAAGTACATCTTTCAATTAAAAAACCTGCCAAGTCAGTGTCGGAACACGCACAATGAAGGGTTCTGTATTTAGGATGAAGTTATTCCAAAAACAAACTTATCATTGTAGTTGTAAAACATGTTCTCCCATACATCAATATACGTTACCGTCAATTCTCCAACTGCAAATGTAAGGTGGTCGACTATTACTCGTTAACTTGTAAAGCCTACTTAGCTGTGATAGTTTTCCTTTTAATTTCGTTATATATATATACTACCGCCATGAATTTTTACACGTATCTCAAAACAACCATACCAATTAGTATGCCCCCCACCCCTACTAATTGGAACACTAGACTAACAAAAAATAGTACTTTACAGCATAATATTATGCAAACGGATCCCTGAATCGAAAAATGGTTTTCACAGACCCGCAATATTCTTGAACCACCTATCCAACGATATCCCACACCATGGAATAGACGAGAGAAAAAATATCATCCCCACTTTACGTGCAAAGGCACCGACCCCAAAAAAAAATCTAGATTTTATTTTACCACTGTTGATTAATATGTATACATAATCAGCCTATAATGTTCCCACTGCTGGGACACAGGCCTCCTCTGTGAGAGGGAGGGATTAATATGTATACCCATGCCAAATTACAGCTTTCTAGTATTAAGAGTCTAAACTAAGCCGGGTACAGACAGACAGACAAACCGACATGGTGAAACTGTAAGGGTTCCTTGTGGACTACGGAACCCTAAAAAATAATCATCAAAATCGGATCTCATAAGGCGGAGATATCCAGTGGGGGTTACGACGGTTATTTTTGCCCCTTTTTGGAGAAAATACCCCTCCAATAAAAAATCCTGGACTACAATAAAAAATCTATAAAGTCGTAAAACCTGAATATCAAGTTTCGTCCAGATTGGTTGTAAAATACGACCTGTAGAGGAGTAGCAACAAACTGACAAAGAAAAGCAAATTTTGCACAACTTGAAGCAGAGACGCTCCGCTCGCTCGGTCAACTTAAGCAAAGAAATAAATAAAAAAACTAAAAAACAAAAAGTGTCTGTTATTGAAGTTTGCGAATATTTATCTTATCACATATACTTTGGGGAGTTTGGGTCTCTCATAGTTGTCGTGAATCTTTGTTCTGGCTGGCTGCTTATTATTGTTTATTTGGCACAAAATCTGTGTACTTTGGTAGCAGATTACTACTATATAACGTTGCGTATGACAGACAAGGCTGCATGATTATAAAAAAAGATGCAAGTTCAATTAACTGACGATTACATTTTTTAAATAATATCTTACGCTGTGGCATATGTAAGTAACTTTATTGTAAAATTTATTCGAACGGCTCGCCAGACAGATAAACCCTGAGAGGTTTTCGTTGTGAGGCTAAAACCAAATTGTAATAGGTAGTGTTTTAGAAAAAAAATAAATAAGAAAAATAAAAATATATCTAAATTAATCATTAACACCTAGATTTTTTTACCGTTACTGTCTTTCTTTACGTTGTTCATCGATTATTATGGATCTTAACCTAACAACGTTACAATCACTTAGAACAATGTTAAGAGTAAGTTGTCAGAGTAAAACTAATCTCGATCTGAAGTCGGTGCAGCTAGGACTTGCGAGTACTTCATGTCAGATTTAATAACTAGTTAAGCTCAAGTAAATCAAGTTAGGGAACTGGGAGAACATGTTGAAAGAAGTTCCAAGTGTACCAAATGCTTTTAGTATAAACTTGTTACCTAATTCTTTCGACTCATCGGGTTAGGGGCAGAAAACTGAACGTTTTGTTTGTGTTTTAAGCTTTTATATTTTATCTTGGGTAATAGTTATATTATACATATACACGGGTCATGAAGATACATTCCACTACCTTGCTGATTCAAAAGGCCAGTACTTTTTTAGAGAGAAAAGTAAGAACCCAACTGTTTTACTGCTGAGGTCACATTTATAATACTACCTATACATACTACCCTTAATTTTAGCCTACAAAGTTGTTCTCAAAAGTAAATGCTTACCTTTATATTAACGTCTGTACAAACTCCCACGGCATGGTAAATTAAATTAATTGAGACCGACGAATCCGCCGTAGCGTTCAGATTTAAATGTCAAATTCCCAATATACAAACACAAAATATCGCAAATATTTACAAATAACACCATTAACTATAATGATTTCATTTAATTTCAATTAAATGTCATCGCACAAATTCAGGACGTGTTCATTGTAAAAGAGCATGCCGTGCACCGGTCGGTAATCAAACGTGTCCTGTGCACAGATAGCGAGCGTTCCTACACACGACCTACTGGGACGACGTGCATTGAAGACGAACATACGTTATTGTTACGATGGCTTCGATATAATAATGGTGAAGGTAAGAGAATCATTGAAGGTAAGGTCGTTTAGTGAGGAGTTTGAGATAGGTCAAACTTAAATAATTATGCTTTGCGAGCTTGCAAATAAATCAAACAACAAATCTTTAGCTAGGATGCGCCAAATTACCATAATAAGTGGAGTATCGTAGACTCAATCATTTTAAACAAAAACTAGATTTTTCTGTAATTACATTGACCTAAATGTCAAGGCCCTTACTTAAAAAACTTAAAATTGTCTAGTATCCCCCAATTACAGCTCTCCAAAACAACTTCAAACAAAATTTACAACGAGACTTTATTTAAATTTTAACAAGCCTTAAATCAAACGAACTCGTAACGATCCAAAACATCAACGTGGAAGCCTCAATGGTTGGATGAATAAAAGATGATCCACTGTCAGTCCATTATTGTTCACTTGGTGACTCCGGACAATAAGCATTCAGCCATTATGTAGACAGACAAACAAACGACACTCGTCAACATAATCTGGAAATGAAACGACTCCAAGCCATTTTAAGCCGTCTCCTTTTAATTATGGAACGCTATTGTCAGCTTAATTGTGTGAGATGCTTAATCGTCAGCCGCCATATTCGGAATTGTTCGGAAACTTTCGGATTTCTAACTAAGCTCTTTGAAACTAGAAGGTTTTGATGAGAATAATGGTATGGAGTCTTAAGTAGTAAGGCTTTTCGCTTAGATGTGACAAAACTTTGAAGTAGAATGAATGTGTGTTAGGTGGGTATCATAAGTGACTGCTGTTAGTTTAATATACTTTAAGGCTCTGGACGTGCTATTAAATAGGTATTTCTGTACTTTCTATCGTTTATTCTGAAATTATTTCATGATTTGTAATGTGTAAGTTAAGTGGTCAAGGCATGTCGGCTGTTGTTAAGCATAAACTACACAAAATATAAATAATTCTATATTCATGAGTCCATCTAAGCTCTCGAATTTGAAGTATCATAGACTTTGAAAGTATCTATATTTATAGTTATTGTTTACTTTGAAAAGGCTACACGCAAATAATATGTATAAGTGTGTAGCCTTTTCAAAGTTAACAATAACTCGAATTAGGTATATTATGTAGGTATGTACCTACATAATACACCTAATTTGAGAGAATAATACCTCTTAATCACTCTAAAAACAGCCACTGTTATGAACACACTTCAAAGTAATTGTTTCATAATAATACTTGCCGGTGACTTTAATGTAAAATGTTACGAACTTTACATACAGCTCACTGATCTACTCCTCAGCGTATAAAATTATTTACTTAATTTAGTTTAATAAGCTTGAAATATTTTTAATTAATTTGCCGAAGGTCTTAAACACTTTGCGAGATGGAAACTGTGAAAATTAATTCAGAATATTCGGAAGATTTAAAGTTTCCGAAATACGGTGTACATTGTCGAAGTTGTACGAACTCGATACGAGGATATCCGAAGTCAGCCGAAGTGTACCGAATTGAAATATCGGAAAACGATGAACGTCGCGGCCCGAGACAAGCGATTAAGTTTTAAAAGATGGCCACGAAATGCGGCCTTGCATTGTTCTGGACCATTTGCTTGAAAAAACAAGAGGGGAATCCAAGGTGTAAACATTTTGCCAGAAAATGGTATTTTTTGTTACGGGAAAATTACAGTAAGTGTAAGAAGAGTCAGATCAATCAATGAACTCGGTGCCAAAATAAATTACCGATTTTTGACGGCTTACGACGGTTAACGTATTGTTTTAAAATCGGAGAGCCCTTATATTAAATGTTATTTGTTCACGGTACACTGATCACAAAGAAGGAAATAATGTATAAAATATATTTTGGCATTTTTAATTTGATTGTTATGAGTTGAATAATGTTATGCTTTATCTTTGACAGTAATCTTAACTCCTATTGCATCTGGTAATAGGACTTAAGATTTCTGTCAATCTTCTGTTGAATTTGGAACATTATGTCTCAGCACAGCAACGGGATTCCATTTACTCCATTAATTGTTCGCACTACAATGCATATCCTGGTACAATCTCCAGTTAAAGGCCACTCTGTGATGAGGGATCCGTATCTGTTTTAATCTGCTCTTGTCATGGGTCAATGATTCATCATTTAGGCGATGCAAGCTTGAAGTAAGCTGTCATTCCTCCTGAGGATAGGGATTGACACTATAACAGAATAGAGCAACTGTTCACCACGGTACAAGCCAAGAGCCATGCGGTATTAAGATGTTGATGAGGCACTTAGAAGAAATTGGAAGTTTTGTCTGCTAGAAAAATATTTGTATCGTACTTGATAAAAAGCTTTTATGATACTCGTATTTTGTCCCGAATAAAATCATTGATGGGCTATGTCTAGTGGTTACAGATCTTATTTATACTCGAGACGAATGATCGTGCTTTACAATCTTTTACCGAACGAGACCTATAAATGGAGCCTTCAAATTCGGTAGGCCATCAAGATGCAATGACAGAGTAAACCGCCTCGTAAAACTAGGACATTTCGGAGTACAAGCACTTTGTTAACGGTGACACATCCAAACTATCGTACATAGCGCCCTTTAGCCCATCAGTATGTGCGACCGTCGAATGGCTGGTAATTTGGCGACAGAGAAAGGGTGGGCCCCGGCCATTTGTTAAAAGGTGCTATTTATGAGAGAGAGGAACTCGTTGGATACACCACCAGCGCGTGACTTAAGTACTGGGAAGATACTTTTTAAATTGATACTGAAACCATTTTTGGGCTCGATAAATAAGTTTTTTTTAATCAAAATATGATTCGCGACCATAACAAATATTATGTATTTACATAATTGTAATCATTAAAATCATTCACACATCTCTCTAAGTTTCTAACTAAGAGATGTATTAATGATTATAATTCTGGTTCTTATGGAACAACTCTAACTTAGAGAGATGTATATTATACAACCTGAGACTGACCTGTAAATTGCAGAAACGTATGAAAATATGAATTTCGCGGGTTACCACTGCGGAACCATAAGGTGGTTCCGCAGTGGTAGTGCACTATATCTATTTAAATTCAAGTTTTTTTCTAAAGCTGTTGTTTTGTAGGAACCGTAAATGAAAGAAGCCAAATTAAGCCTTGATCATAGCTTACAATAAGAAGTATTAATACAACAATAATAGATGTATTTTTTCTTAAATTCTTCGTAGTAAAAAGATTCCCCATAAACCCAAACCACTAAACCGTGTCCATTACATTTCATCCTTACTATTTCATTTCTGGGTTATTCAGGCCTGGACCAGCAGGTCTTTGACAAATAATAGTTGTGTTTATTTGGCGGCGACTTCATGTGCTGGTGACGCGGCACGAATGTCGGCTTTAAGCGGAAAAATTACTTACATATTTTATGAAAATGCTGCTATAAGGAAAGTCGAGGTTGGCTGCGCTTAGAGTAGTTTTATGTGGCTGTAACACGCGTTATTTGTGAACGACGTGTGTAGTCTTAGTATCCACATTTGATTCTGTAGACGGAATAAGATAATAATACGGTATTTTGTGGTTTTGTATGTATGGTGGGTTCTGGTTTTGTTTCGCACTTAGAGCATTTTATGTGTACGTTTGCCCTATTACCAAAGCAATGTCACTTTCTTATGAGAGAAAAACTGCCAGTAATACTGATAAAGAAAACATTTTCCATGCATACGCAAATGAAATAATTCAAACTCAAACCATTTATTTCAATTAAACCATTTACAGGCACTTTTGAATTGTCAAGGAGTCGGTCAGTTAGAAATATGAAGCTAGTTGCCCATTCCAAAGCGTAGTAGGTACCTATGGAGAAGAACGCGCAAGAAACTCCATAGACAGTAATGTAAAACAGTCCTGAGAATGTAGCTGCTATAAATGTAAATACAAATGATCATTTTTAGAAAGGCCCTTTATCAGACAATAATAAAATGTACTACTGACTTCGAGAGATAACCTCTAAGGCTGATTAGCGATAAGGTTAAATAGCTTTGTACGTAACCAAGTACGCAGTGTACCAGGAAGCGATGGCAGCGATCCATCTGACAACACGACCGTCTGTCAGCCCGACCGACACTGACGGGCTATCACTCTCACACGGACTGAGGCTTAAGAAACTAGCGATGAGACTTGTAGCTATTTCAGTACAACATTATTCGTTAAAAGTGCGGCAATAGGCACATATCCGTTTAACTACCTTTTCGCCTTTAACTAATAATAATCCGTAATCAATGCAATAGTTATTAGCCCTTTTAGATTTATCCTTAGACTGGCAACCCGCCCTTGCTTCACACCGTTTTACGATTTGGCAAAATATCGATATTTCATTACTATTATACAGGGTGTGGCGTAAGTAGTGGTCCACCGTTCAGGATTCGATGAACCAGATAATTAACTATAACAATTAAAAATTTTAACCATTTTTACCCAAGGGTTACGAAAATATTTCCTTTTTGTCTTTTATTTACGAAATTTCTATCTTTTTTTACAAATTTATTTGTAGTTTCAACAAAAACCATTATTTTTTAATTTTGATTTCTGTTAATTACTGCTGAATACTAGAGCTATCATGATAAATTATGATTTTTTATGTAAATTCAGCTCTTTTGAAGAAAAAGTTGGTTCTTCTCTAATTTTAACCCTAATTTTCAAAACACCTTCAAGTTCAAGAGCGATTTTTGTAAAAGAAACGTACTACATTGTCAGTGCCCATGCATTTAATAATATGCCTACTAAATACCGATTTCAAAATGATATCACTATAACAGATCCAATAATTTAACAAAAAGATATTCAATTTTAATTGAAGAAAAGAAGATTTTCATGAAACTACTTTTTTAAACTTTGTTGCGTTAATACTATTACAAAACGTATAAAAACTCAAAAAACGGATACAATGTAACTTTTTACAATTCAAATGTGATTTGTGTTAAAGCACAAACATGTCAGGTAAAAAAACCCTGACTCTTTTTTTACCTGAGACATGTTTGTTTTGTTAACAAAAACCGGTTGAAGCTCTCGCAATCGAGTTACGCACAATAGGAGTGATAAGGAAGAGATATGGTAGGGTATTGCTATCTCTTTCATTACTAACGTTGAAATCTTCAGAAATCTCGAAATGTTTTAGTACGATCTCGTCACTCGTGTCATGCGTCGTATGCGTTTCGTTTTTATTCTGCCTGTGTTTACCTCCGCCATTTTTTTACCCCTGCCTGCCCCCGGACTCTGTTTAATTTGCCTACTGATTGGACTTGTTGTTTTGGTGATCTCTGCGATATTGGCTACGTGTACTGGTGACTTTGGCTTTCTCAACGATTTGGACAAACGTGCAGTGCAGTGACAATTAAAAAATGTCTCGGTACACACCGCGCGAATATGCTGACATACATTTTATTTATGGCGAATGCAGAGGTGTCGGTAGAGAAGCAGCTCGACTTTATCGGGAGAGATATCCCGATCGAAGACATCCAGACCACCGAGTTTTTGGAAGAGTGCATAACGCATACACCGAGGGAAGGATACCTGGCACAGGCGTAGGCGGTGCAGGTGAAGGACGACCGCGACGACACAACGATGAAGAGGTAATGAATTTAGTTACAGAAGATCCTTCAACATCGGTCCGTGTCTTAAGTCGCAGAACTGGCATATCAACTAGATCTGTACATCGAATACTCAAAAGACATGAACTGTACCCATACCACTATCAAAGGGTACAGTCATTGCTACCAAGAGATTATCAATTGAGAGTAACATTTTGTAGAGTAATGCTACGCAGAATAAGAGAACACCCGCAGTTTTTTAATAAAATACTATGGAGCGACGAGTTATCCTGCAAAAAAGATGGATATTTAAATCTACATAATTTGCATAACTGGCAGCTAGAAAACCCGCATCTCATAAGGCAAGACAGATCACAGTATCAATTTAAAATAAACCTTTGGACCGGAATCATTAACGGACAAATAATCGGTCCACACGAGCTGCCAGAAACATTAAATGCAGAAAGATATTTAAGTTTTTTGCAAATTGACTTGCCCTTGCTTCTGGAAGGTGTCGTTCCTGAAGTCCAAGAAGACATGTGGCTGCAGAACGGTGGCTGTCCCGCTCACTACGCTGTTAGAGTACGAGAGCACCTTGATACAGCGTATCCAAGTAGGTGGATAGGGCGCTTAGGTCCAATATTGTGGCCACCACGCTCGCCAGATCTAAATCCCCTAGATTTATTTTATTGGGGTTGCCTAAAAGAAAAAGTCTATAGCAAAGAAATCACTAGCATTGAGCAATTGAGGACTAGAATCCAGGCAGCAGCTAGAGAAATCAGTTTTGTTTTAATTTGTTTTAATTGTTATAGTTAATTATCTGGTTCATCGAATCCTGAACGGTGGACCACTACTTACGCCACACCCTGTATATAAGTTTAATTTCCCTTAATTTCATCATTGGAGAGTGGCGACCGCGTACCGGAAGACGTAACGTTGGAAAGCCTCCTACAAGGTGGACTGATGACCTTGTGAAGACCGCAGGAATCAGCTGGATGCGGGAAGCACAAAACTGGTCGAAGTGGCGGTGCTTGGGGGAGGCCTATGGTCAGAAGTGGACGTCTTTCGGCCCTTAATTTATTGTTCGCAAAACTTTCAGAATACATTTTCTAAATGATGACGAGAACCGCATAAAAATCCGTAACATAGTTTAAAAACAACGCGTTCATAAATACAAACACGAAAAGTCATTTTAGTCATTTATGATAGGTATGTACACATGTTAACATAAACAAAACAAATAATTGTTGTCGCTTTGAAGACAAACATAGTTATTGACATAATTATAAAATTTGGTATTTTGATTTATGATTTAATTATTGGTTGATTTATTTGTTAAAGATATATTTAAATAATAATCTATTTAGGGCTACTCGACATTAAATACGTTTACCCATTTAAAAGTAAAGATATTATCTCATTAATATTTAGGTTGGCAGCACTGGTGTCGCGCCATTATTGTTCCGTTGCGAACTTCCGGAGCAATAATGGTGGGGCGACACTTGCCACACGAATATTGGAATGAGTGATCGGCAGTTGGTCGTCGGATAAAGTGCGTGAAACGTCTCCAGAATTGTTATAAAATAGTTTGTTTATATGTTAGACTAGAAAATGAAGTTTTAATTATATTTTACGTGTGCAATTTGATTAAATTCTTTAACATAAATGACATTCAGATCTTATTCTAAAAGCATTAAACATTATGATTGGGTGTTTTGTGCAGACTATGGCACCTGTATAAAATATTTATGTATACATAAATTGTGTAATGTATAAAACTTCTTAGTTGTTATGAATCAGAGGTATCATATTACTCACGTTACATAAGTATTGTACTGTACAGCGCGATGATTAGACACAAACGCACTTTATAACGATTGTTAAACTATTTTATAAAATATTGTAACAAATAACATTTATTTTAAGGGTATCTGTGACTTTTTACTGTTTGCAGATGATACCTCTCTTATTTTTAAAGTAGACAGGAATAGACAAGATTTTGACGACGTAAACATTGCCCTCTCAATTGTTACGTATTGGTTTAGAAAGTATTTTGTATGTTCGCAAAAACTTATGTCTTTTCAAAACAAGAAAGGATATCCATAATATAAATATACGTAGTAAATATGAAATGGTGATACCCAAATTTAGATTAACAAAAACAAGCAAATCATTTGTTATCAACAGTATCCGCTTTTATAACAAGTTGCCAAAGTCAGTTACAGAACTTAGCGATGGAAAGCTCAAAACCCACATCAAACGTGTCCTTATCAAAAACGCATATTATAAGATTAAAGACTGACTACGTTGAAGACAAGGAAGTTTGGCAATAATTCCTTCTGTACATGTGGATTCCCTGTTACATCAGAAACGGCATAACTATGTAAATGTCTATTAACTGCTCCCAAATTACGAAGTTTATTTTTTTTTTTGACATACTTTTTTGACATTATCTTTTCATTGTTTGACATTGTATACCTACAATTTTGATTTCAGACTTGTTGTAATGGCAAACATGTCATTTGGTTTAAACAGGTTTTTATTTTTATTATTTTAATATTATTTTTCATAGATTCATGTGTACGTTGTGAATGTGAGAACGTTGTAGGCATAATAGACTAGATCTTTTGTAGACCTTTTTCTTTTTTATTTGTTACGTATTTCTCGTCAGGCCTACACTGTCCTCCCATACCTATTAACACTGTAATTTAAAAACATTGTAAAATCCAATTATTTTTAAAAGAGTAACCGTGGCGTTTCTTGCCGGCTCTTCTCTATAGGAAACGACCAATTGGTACCGTGCACCTAGCTTCTGTCGTTTCATAAGTGCCCATATAGGTTTATGTGAAATAAAAATATTTTGATTTTGGTTTACGACCAATAACTTAGTTCTCAATGCTAAGAAAACGAAATTTTTAGAGTTCGGCTTACCGAATGTTAGAAATGTAGGACCCAACATCGTCTTGGATAAAGAAGTTCTTGAAGCTGTAGACTTGGCAGTTTTTCTGGGCATAACAATAGCTGCCAAACTTCAGTGGGGCCCTCATATATCAAGCCTAGCGGGAAGGCTCAGTTCAGCCGCTTATGCCGTCAGGAAAGTAAGACAGTACACTGACGCTGATACAGCTCGGGTAGTCTATTTTAGTTACTTTCATAGCGTTATGTCTTACGGTATTCTGCTGTGGGGCAAAGCCAATGACATTCAAAATATATTTGTTCTTCAAAAACGAGCTGTTCGAGCAATTTACCAGTTACATAGGTGCCAGAGTTTCTCTGAGAGATTAACTGTATGTAGTACTACTCATCACCGTGCTAAAGTAAATTTATAGGGTATAAGCTGTTAGGGAAAGATTCAATTAAACAAGTAACAATACAATGTTTATTAGCAACATACCTAATTTAAGTTACATAATTAATAATATGGCTGGCCACATACTTTCCCCAAATACTTGGGCATCCACACCAATACAATTAGTCTCGGATCTAGTTGTATCGGTGTAAACACCTGCAATGAGACTATAACAATAACTCAGTCGCTATAGCGAGTCCGTGAGGTGAACCACTTAATAGTTACTAGCTCAGTCACACAAGTACTGACCTATCAAGATTGTGCTAACAACGAGAACATAACGATTATATAAAGCAACGCGAGACACAACCATTCATGACAACTGGTCTTATTACCTAGTCCGTACAATAGGTCTAACTCTCTCATAGATTAAATTATTACATTACAGATATACTCTGTGATCTCTCAGTATAATCCTTTCATTTGACGGGGCTACTACCCTTGGCATCAAACACAGGATGAACCTGTGTTCACACGTGAATCGTGCTCTACCGACATACTCTTAGATAATGACGCTTTCGTTACCTGGAGTGGTGAACTTTCCTCATCACCGATATTCGGCTAAGTAAGGCCTTCCTGACTGACGGATGACCACACCTCAAGGTTTGCCTGCACCCGGATCAATTCCAATCATCGTACGAGCCTGGCCATTCCGCATGAACAAAGAATATGGTTGAATACACACAAGAATCAGCTTCGAATAGGACTTATTGTAACCCCCTTGCGTTATTTGGGCACAGTCTGGTCCTCCAGAACTAAGTCCAAAACTTATTTGTTCGTCTCACCCACGTTTGCCGATCCTGACCTTTTTCGAGACCAATCTCTCAGTCCCTTCTAGACGCTTCCACCACCATAGTGTGGAACACCACCTGTGTCATCCGCAAAACAAGTAAGATGAGTGTGATCCTGCTTCGACATGTCGTTTATATCAGTATGAATAAATGCGGCCCAAGCAAGGAGCCCTGCGGCACCCCCTCAGGAATAGATCCTAGTTTAGACACACTATCGCCAATGTAAACACAGAACGATCTATCCGTCAAATACGTCTGGACGATTTTAACAAATCCAATCGGTACATACTCGTATCATATAAATAGCTTATGTAAAAAGCCTGCATGCCAAATGGTATCAAAAGCTTTTTCTACGTCAAATAACATCATGCCCGTAGTTTCCCTATGTTTAAGTGGTGCGTGACATGCAGTACGACCCTGACTAGTCGTTGGGCCGTAGAATGAGCGTATCTGAATCTGAACTGCTCAGGCAATAGCAGGTGGTTTGTATCTTTTGCTAAGCGCGATGAAATTACTCATTCGAGTAATTTTCTCAAGGACGGTAGGAGACTTATAGCTAGTTATTGTACTTTCATCTTTTCCTGGTTTCTTGAAAGTTATAATCTTGGCTCTTTTCCAAGCAGAGGGAAAGTAGCCAATTCCTAAGCCACCATTAAAATGTTAGGTTAAGAACACTCTGCATTAACGTGATAGATTCTTTAGTAAGCAGTTGTGTATACCAACAATGCCCGGATACTTACGATAGTTGAGATTTCTAATTAATTTTAACACTTCTCTAGGACGCATGAGATTAGGTAGAATAAAATCATCAGTGTTTTCGAGTTTATTTAATTATTCTTTGACGGATTTTTAATTACTGATACCTTATTATGTGTATCCTTAAACAAAATACTTCTAACACTACATAATACAAGTTCTTCGTTAACCTTCCCATAGGCTATTCAATGTTACACAGACTTCAAAACACGAGGCGTGAGAGGTGATTCCCATAAATTTTGGGTAACGTAACCGACGACACTACCCTCAAATAAATTGCTGCCATATTTTAGCAACTACAGGACACCGGCGTTGTTGACCCTTCCCATTTGTTAGGCTGTGTCGCCGCAGCTACCTATTTACAATTTTAGGTGTTATGAAGACTGGGTTAGTATATTTACTGTCCCCATCCACGCTTGTATTTAATCAAGATGTTGCCAAATAATAAATAAAGTAAATGCAACAGAGTGAATACAATTTATCTATAGAAAAATACACTTCCAACCTTGTACGAGTAAAGTTGCAGTGGGCGGTAAACACCCCAAGGGTGGCAGCAATCCATCTGAGAACGAAACCGACCATCTCACACTGACAGGTAATCGTTCCTAATAGTCTCGTGTTTCATAAGAAACTAGGGGAAAATTTAATGGAGTTTTACAAGTAGCTAGAAGCCTGTTATACTGGTTAAATTAAATACCTACGGTTTATATACCATTTATTAAACCATAATAACTTAACGAGAAACAAAGTTTTAATATTAATATGTAATAATTAAGGAAGTTGTTAAGAAAGAAACTGACAGACTGTAGTTTCTGCCTACCCCCATGGGAAAAAGTGTATGTATGTGTGCTTATAAAGTCCAGGGCGTATTTCATACAGTTAATATTAGCGTAATGCCATATAAATAAGTACAGCCATGAAAAGAGACAGAGAAAATACGACGTCCTATTAAATAAGGAGTATTAAAATCGGTATAACACAGTGTTTTACGCTAACTATTATTGTGGTCGACAGAAAATACAACAAGCAATCCATGTCCAAGACGATATTGAGAATTCTTGTACGAAAAACAATGGAATTAAAACCAGGACGTTACTTGGCAGACTACAAAATTTTGGAAGTTCGTAAGAAACAAATCCCGGAAGACTGACAGCAGTAACAAAGCTTGAATTCGTGAAGTGGCAGACAAATAGTAACTATTATGCAGCAGTATAATATGTGGAATGTGTGTGTTACAATGTGGAATGGTCGCAATCCGTCTGGGATACAACCGTCCGTCGTGTCGTAAGCGTGATAGAAGAGATTGGCGACAAACATGGAAATTGATAGTAGAATTGCTGTTGGCGCAATACGGACGAGATAATATCTTATATCGATAGATTTTCAAATTTATCTTAAAACTACGATGGCCTAGAAAAGAATGTCCGTTGTAAAATAATGGCTCGCAAATTAAGGTAAGTCATTACTAAAGTATAATATTATTAGCCCGTTAACTGTCACTGCTGTACCAACATGGGACTGGTTAAAGATGCACCAGGATGAAAATTTATTTAAAAATATGACAGGTGAATTTAAGATTGTGGCGATTGCTGATACCCAGATTCTCATTATCGCTTTTCATGAGTTATCTTCATGATACGAGTAGCCTGTTAGAAAAGAAGACATATTTACAAGCAAAAATGAATACCGGTATCATATATCTGAGCAGTGGTGGCCCAGTTGTAACGGCCACGACTTACGAGTTGTACGTCGTAGGTTCTCACCACCACTGCTCTCGAAACGGTGAAGGAAAACATCGCGAGGAAACCGGCATGTCCTAGAACCAAATAATCGAAGACATGTGACATCTACCAACCCGCACTGGGTCCGCGTGGTGGATTACGACCCACTGCCTCTCACAGAGAGGAGGCCTGTGTCCCAGCAGTGGGAACATTATAGGCTGAACATACATATATTGTTAGAAGAATAAAGCAGTTGCAAGGAACGAGGGGCGTGGCCAAGACAGCTGGATCAAGAGTGGGGATAGCACGCGGCGACTGCGGACGGCGAGGTCCGAGGAGCACACGCTCTCTTTTGGATCGACAGCCGACGGCGACGGACGTCTCTCCACCTTAATGTTGTGTTTTATCGGTGCCAAGTGATTAGCCAATTAATTTCTCATTAATTTTATTAGTTTGATAGGATTTTCTATATTAAGTTTAGTTTGTTAAAATAATAAATACAGTTTATTGGTTGTGCGTATTTTTTTAATAAACCTGCTTCTGATAGATAATAATATATATATATATATATTACCTGGGCAGTGGAGGCCAGAATATTTTTCTTTCTTCTAGATAGGCAGTCACTCCATATTAAAACTGGTATTCAGGTGCATCCGGTTAGACTGGAAGCCGACCCCGATATAGTCGTTTGACGTTCGAAAACTGCTGATTCTTACACTAGTTTGGATTTAATGACTTTTGATTTTGATTTTAAATCGGGAAAAGACTAGGCAGAGTATGATGATGGTAATGAATGGACGGGAACCAACTCGCTGTCCGCTTCTACCTTGCATGCCAGCTGCACACGAAGCTTGGCTGGCGCACCACAATGACTAGTTAAACGGATTGTTGCACGCCTCGTGTGCGGCCTGTCATTAATTCTTGGGCTAATTTCGCTTTCAATTAGCGGTAGTCGGAACATGCCAATTCAGGATACCGGAGTTCCGCGTAAATAAAAAACTTATGTCAACAAATGTATGGCATTTCAAGTGTGCCATATTTAGGCGTTTGAAATAAGATGATGTTTTGTAAGGCGGTAAAAGATTTTCGAATGATGAAGTGATGTTGACGAATAATGTGACTGTTTACGCAGCAAAATTAATCGTCTTTACAAGTGGATAGTTTCATAAATTATTTATAAAACAAGTTGACTATCAAGAATATTTTTTATTTATTCGTTAACATTTTGATCGTTATTTAGGCCACGCGTATAATACCAAATACTGACAGGTATCCACCCAACTACGTACAACTTAGGACCCGTTCTCACGTACACAATCACACCACATCCCAGCGATAAAATTAGGCAAGGATTACGTGTGAATAGTGTCGCTGAGGCTGTTTTCAGTTGCATTGTGGTAACGTTGTGTTTGCGACGTGGCCGGCCGCTAGAGCGTGGTTTTGCTGGTGGTTGCGTAGCGGCTGCGTCGTGGCCTTGATGTGGTCGGTATCGCCCACACGGTTGCTTTTGACAGCGGAAATGTGGTCCGTGTGACTAAACTATCACTTTTCATACAAATTAGCGCCCGACCACGATTTTTCATTGTAGTGTGGTTGTGAGTATGGTGTTGGTACGTTTGTTCGGTTATATAAAATCAAAATAAAAACAAAAGTCCAACGCTTCCCTGACGCGTTGATTCGTCAAAACGAAAGTGTCATAAAATGTACCGTGTCACACGAGTATCCATTTATATCTTTTCAAATTAAGGGAATTTTCACAAGTCATATGAAAGATATTCCCCTTACTTGTCCTTTTCAGATGTGGTGCAACGTCACTTAGTTCTCATCCGCCCGAACGACTTGCAACGATGGTATTTAATAATTCGTATTTCCGATACAATAATACGACGTATTCCGCTTTTTTCTGTATTTCCCTCCTTATTGTGAGCAACAAAGGATCTTTGACGCTCCCCTTGCTATTGTTATTTCGATAACACACGTATTTCGTTTCCTCATGTTATTGTTAAGATACGTTCAGGTGAAAGTAATTTGTAAAAGGTTATGGGGGTAAATTTCGGAATTGGGGATGAACGGAAATGTTATTAAAAGCCGGAAAAGTGCGAGTTGAACTCGCGTCGTGAGAGTTCCGTACAATGAATATGTTATCTACCATGTTTTTATCTCAAGAGCAAACTTAACATTGTAGTTGGTAAACATGTTCTCCCATACATTCCAACCGCAAATGTATGTTTGTTCACAATATTGAGAGATTTATCATGTTATTATAGCACTATAGACTTCTTATAGGTCGTGTCTCGGACGCGTCGCGTCGTCGCGTAGTTGGGGTGCAATTTATCCGAAGCACAAACTTAACGCTGTAAACAAAAAACATGTTCTCCCATACATTCCAACTGCAAATGTAAGTTTATGCGCAGAATATTGGGAGATTTACCATTTTATTGGACTGCCTCGTTGGTCTAGTGGTCGCAAGCGCTACTGCTGAGCTTGAGGTCCAGGGTTCGATTCCCGGGTCGGGCACAGTGTTATCGGATTTTTCTATTTAGAATTTCTCAGTAGCAGCCTGAAGTCTAGATTTGTGCCCGGTTGATGGCAATAGGCTCGCCCCTTATTACATGGGATTTAAACATAACTGGCGAAATGTGGGTGTACTACAGTTACACCTCTGCCCAACCCTTCGGGGAAACAAGGCGTGATGTTATGTTACCATTTTATTTGAAGACTATAGACATCTTATAGATTCCCCTGTAATTTATAAGTAAAAAACAATTTTTTTGTATTTTCTTCAAAATTTTTGGCCAAGTAGTTTCGGAGATAAGAGGGAAATTGACAATTTTCATCTATTTTCTTTATTCGTTTTAAACCTATGTATTTATTCAAAAAAATATAAAAAATAATAATTGAGACCCTCTCAACAAGCCCTTTTATTAGATATTTCACACGGTACAGTATGCAAAACTTTTTTTTCTCTAATTTGCCCCCAGAAATAATCCTCATACTCAAAATTAATTTATTAACGTTACACTTCCGTGTTTGGGTTACAAAAATTCACATGTGGACCAATTTTCAAATTAATCGTTCTAGGATTCGGAGCAAATCGGCTGTGACAGACAGACAGACAGACACATGAGTGATCCTATAAAGGTTCCGTTTTTCCTTTTGAAGTACGGAACCCTAAAAAATGTGATGGTAATTTTCACCGGGATTTTCAAAACTGATCAAGGCGACTTTGATAGGATATGTAAGCTACTGTGTCTACAGAATGGTACGATACTGTTACCAAACAGTACATAAAATATTTTTGTATCTCACCGAAATTTAATCAAACGTGGGCTGTGTTGGCTTTGCACGGAACGATAAGTCAACACAGACCGCTAGAGCTGACTCGACACACCCTGTGGACATTACCCGCTGCAAACACATATTTATAAAATAGTACAGTTTAGTCAATCAAAATGTTCGTAAGCCCTTTCTATCCTCTCAAAGTCGGAGTACGATGAGATGGGAGCAGAATATCAGACGTAGAATAATGAATCATAAAGTCGGACACTCGATTTAGTACTTCAAAATGAAACGAGATGAAACCACCCGTTAATCAACTGAAAGTCCACAAAACCCGCACTCGCTGCATAATCATCCTACAATGTTCCCACTGCTGGGTCACAGGCCTCCTCTCTTTGAGAGGGAGTGGGCTGTAATCCACCACGCAGGCCCAGTTCGGGTTGGTTGATGTCACATATTATCTTCGAATTTTCCGTTCTAGACAGTTTCCTCCCGATGTTTTTCTTCACCGTTTTGAGAGCAGTTAAGATGAAATTATTTACACAAAGTAAAGCGCCGGCCTGGTTCCGAACCCACGACCTACAACTCGTAAGTCAGGGCAGTTATCATTGGGCCGCCATCGCTACTGCTGCTGTCGCTGCGGTTCGACTAAATTCCAAATAAAAACATTTTATCAGATTTTCAAATTACCGTGGTCCCTGAGGTCCACCTCTACAGAAAAATCCATCTACTATGTAAAGAAAAACCTTTACAAACCAATGTCAAGTAGTTACCTAAGCGTATAAAAAATCCGCCAAGCAGAGAACCACTCGCCGGTAAATCTTATTATTAGCAATAATCGTGGCATTGTGGCTCGCGCGGCCACAATAGGGCTCCGTAATAATGGACTGCCACACAATAGGCCTGCCCAGTCCTTTTTACCGGGATTGTGGACCTAGCACTGTGTACAGTCAGAATTTAAAGAATCGCATCAAATAATTATGGACCGATACGTTTAATGGCTGGTTTGTGCTTTATCTTATTAGTCTACTAGCTTGCCCGTGGCTTCGCTCGCGTGGATGTTGGAATCTCACGAGAACGTACACCGGAATAATAAGTATCCTATATCCTGTTTTTTTTTTTTGCCCGGGTTGGATAATCCTCATGGATGCCCTGGGGTGAGCGGAGGGGTCTGTCAGACTCTTACTGACTAAAAACCACCCCGGTGTTCCCCTCCCATACTTGCACCGGGGATCATTGCAGGAAGTATCCCATATCCCAACCCAAGTCAAACTTTATCCCTTTCATCCGAATCCGTTCAGCCGTTAAGGCGTGTAAAGGTCAGAGCTATTACTTTCGCATTTATAAAATAAGGTTTTGCCCACGATTTCATCGGCGTGCACTTCATAATTCGGTCCAGAGAGAAATGAAAAATGTGTGAGTAATTCATCCGTAGATATTGAATACAATAACATGGTAGTATCCCAGAATTTATGTTGTTTTTTTTTTCGACGCACTTTATTTTAAGTAAAATTATCTATTAAAGAGGATAAAAATATATATACTGAATAAACTTCCTATACTAAATGAACTACCAAACTATTAAAATAAAAAAAATAAATATTACTAGCACTTCGCCCGCGACTTCGTCCGCGTGGATTTAGTATCTTCGCCTATTTTGGGCAAAATACCCCTTTTCCAAAATGAACTGATACCTCAGAAAAAGAAAGAAAAATTTAGCGTTACAAATTTTTTCATCTTGTATGAACTTGTGCACGCTTACCGACTTGTCGAGTTTTTTAAAAGTACAATAATGATACTTCCTACTAAAATATTAGTCATTCTTATAGCAAGTTGGTACACGTTACACAACCTATACAGTATCTTGAAAGTTTCAAATAAGAGTTTGTGCTAATTAATAGGGGTCGATTTTTAGACCTCGTCGACCCCCAAAATCAGTTTTCGTTTATATCGACCCCTGGGAAACCGATTTTGACCCCAAGAGGTCGGCATCCGGTTGAGGGACAGGCAAATTTCGCGCCCTCTCGCCCCTAGCCGCCGCAGGAGACGCCCTAGGCGTCAGGAATCCCAGGCGGATTTCCGGCCACCGTAGGCGCGGGCTTGCGGACGGTGAGCAATGGATAGCTCGCCGTCCGATAAGGACCAGGCCCAGGTCGACGCGACGCCGCGTTGTATTCCACGCGTGCCTCAAAAAGATGTCAGCACAAGTGTAGGGGTCTACTAGGGCCGATGCCTGCCGGGGTAGCGGGACAGTACGAAAGGGTTACCGAGGCCCCTGGCAACACAGGCAACGGAAGGAACACGGGTGGGTTTAGTCAGTAAGAGTCTGACACTCCCTCCCGCTCCGTTTAGAGCGGAAGAAGTTATTTGATAATATCCCACCCAAAAAAAAGATTAGAGGTTGATATCGACCACTTTGGGAATCCCTACTCTTAATCATCCCGTTTACTCGTAAAAGATAGTTTCCGAAAGCGAATGATTGCGATCTTTCAATTGTTTCTAGTTTACAAAAATAAAATGTATAGGTAACGAATAGACTAAGCGGAGGGCTGTTCGCTCACTCCGTGCCTTCTAAACGAAAGGTACGATTCTAATAATTTAAAGAGGAATTTACATGTACTTACATAATCAACCTTGATTATGAAACTATTTATTTGGATAAGGATTAATATCATGATACGAATGTCGTCATCTTTCAATTCTACTCGTGTTTTGATTGACTAATTTGAACAAAAAACGATTATTGTGACTGCCTCGCTTTTATAGGCAAATTTGTGATACCTTGGGTTACATTATTGTAATTTTTCGTAGGGGTTTCTATTTTTTTTTATGATATAAATCCCTTGTTACTCACTGAAAATATAGCTTTTTATAGGTGATAGAATTTTTAAAATCAATTAATCAAGAATTTTTAAGTTTATCCATCTTCTATAGACGACATTGTACGATTTATTTTCCGTCAGTGCAGTTTTGGGCACCATTGCTAAAATAAAACGAAACTAAAACAACAATACCAATTCAAATTAAAACTGTCATTATTTGATATATATTTGAAATGGATATTGATGTAGTTTGTCATTTTATTGAGTTGTTTTTTTTATGTTCTTCAAATAAACCTAACGTAAATTCAGGAAAGCCTACTTAGCCTACTTTTTGTTAACTATAAACTAACTGTGTGCCAAATTTCATCCAAATCCCATTTTTGTGGCATAATACTAATGATTAAATACTATCTTGATTCATGCAAGCCCAGTTTTTGTGTTAGGTTACTGCTCAGAAGTTGTGCACAACGTGTCGTGAACAGAAACCGTCTTGTGTGCATGCAACGATAAAAATAATCCTATGTGTTAATCCAGGTTATAAACTATCTATCTGCCAAATTTCATCCAAATCCGTTCAACGGTTTTTGCGTGATTGAGTAACGAGATTTTGTTCACTATCTTTTAAAAGACAGACGCGTGTGCAAAATAAGCTCTGCTTAGATTTCTAGTCTTGTTTGTAGTATTTGTCAAAACTCTTTTCTTTATAAAATACGATCATGACGCTATAAAATGATTTTTGAAAATAAATAGATAAAGCTTTATAAAAAAATTGCCAGCTGAACGGAAAGCAATAAAAATATATTTGTTCAAATTAAAAATTTTAACGACTGGTGCGTGTCAAAAATTATGTTTATTACTTATTTTGTTAAAAAGATGTAGATTTTTTCTTACATTCATAATCTAAACTAATATTATAAATAAAGAGAAAGGATTTGATAAAAACAAAAATTGTATGCTTGTATGTAATGGATAAATCCATAAAATACTTAAGTGATTTTAAAAAATTCTTTCACTTAAAGTGACACACACACTACATTTTAATCTTGATCTCTAATTGCAATAATGTATCCCAAGGAATCAAAATTTTTCCTATAAAAGTCATTATTTGGTGTGTGCTACAAAAACTATTGATGATACATAAAATATAGTATATATTATTTATAGTACATCATTACCCAGAAAAGTCTGCCAGGCTGTATATATCTAACTACTATAGTTAAGTCACAATAACCGTTTTTTATCAAATTAGTCAATCAAAACACGGGTCGAATCGGAAGATGATGACATTCGTATGAATCATGAAATTAATCTTAATCCAACTAAATAGTTTCATAATCTAGGTTGATTCGCATAATGTCTGATTGCAATAATTTAAAAAGAAATTTATATGTACATAACAATAACATATACATTTCTTTTTAAATTAGTCGAATCAGACCTTTTGTTTAGATTTCTAGAATTTACGACGGGTGTAAAAGTAAGAAAAATGCCGCGGTGTGAGTGAACAGCCCTACGTTTAGTCTGTTAGTTACCTACACATTTTATTTTTTATACTAGAAACAATTGAATAGTAGTCTATCATAACTAATAAAGTTTGTCATAATATAATAAATAAAAATATCGCAATCATTCGTTTTCAGAAACTATGTTTTAAACGGGATGGAGAAAGCGTTGCACTTTGAAGGCGAAAATACAAAATCCACGCGGACGAAGTGTCATATTATTTATTCTTAATTAATTGACAAGATACCGTCATCGTTATGCTATTAATATTAATTAACTAAGTCACAACATTTATTTATATTGAGATTAGTGAAGTTATAGGTAGGTACATAACCATTCACAAAGGATTTGAGTTTGTAGGGGCTCGTGAAGCGCGCGCGATATCGCTCGCGCGACCGGCAGCGATATGCTTTGCGCACCCGCGATATCGTCCGTCTGCGGGAACCTTCAGAAAACAATATTTTTAAGTAGCTTCGTGGTCGTTGGGCTTTAGACTTAGTACGAGAGCCCATGACAAAAACCATGTCGCATCGTTGTATGGCCACTGATCTAAACTAACTAACTTCTTCAGAAAAATGATTTATTCGCACCACTGAACTGTGCAATAAATTTTCACTTGAAAACAAATTTTCAGACGGTTTGCTATAGGTTTTTTTGTCTCATTTTTAATTTCCTCAGAATATGATCTCCTGCAGGGTTAGCATGACGCTTTCTATTTCTACGAAGAATAGACACAGTTCTTTCTATACAAAGTGACATTTCATTTCTCCATTTTTGACATCGCACCGTAGAAATCGTTCTATAATCTGTCATTTTGTCTTTCGTTTCTAACGGTTTTTGTCTAGGTCCTTTTTTATGTAAACTATTTCAGAAGATAGTTTTCTATCCCAAACTGTTTAAATCACACTGACAACTGACAGTTGTCTAAGGTAGTGAAAACAATTTGCATTTTTCAACTCGACGGCCACAAGGTATATACGCTTATCTATAAAATCATGATTTTACAGGAGAGCGTTTTGAACGCAAAACTGTGATAATAATAGAAGAAAAAAGCTATCTTCTCCTATTTTATATCATTTATCTAATAGGGTATTACCAAGGAAATGGTTAAGGCCAATATTACTATACCTAACATTTTTTGTTCCAAAGTGTCAAAGTACCGTAGTACTTCGACACTTTAAGAAAAATTGTTGTAGTCTTTATATAAGTGACTTAATATCAGTAAAAATTAAGAATCAAACAGACTAAAAATTCTATAACAAAACAAAAAATTGTGAGTCAAATTATGTGAAAGAGTGAAAATTTTTGCAGTTGACTCTTTCTACTTTGCTGCCGTACGTACTGTCTGTCTACACGGAACGTCATTTTTAACTATTCTTCCGTCAGAAAAACGTGTGGCGCTACTGGTCTCTGAAAATTGTGTTTTCGGTATCTAAAATCTATCGTACAACCATATTCTAAAAATCAGACTCAGATTGCTATGAAACGGTTCGGCATTTTTTTGTTTTTGATATTTCAAAATTCGTAAAGTCATGACGCGAAAAATTTCTGAAATAAGTATTTTTGGTTTTAAAATAACCAAATCTATCGATTTTATACGGTTTAGTCGTAAAAGATGAGGCAAAAATGTTGATCATGGGCTCTATGCACTATCAGAAGGAAATGAATAATGTGTGAAACAAATGGTTTTTTCTTACATCAAAGGCAACATTTACATACTAAACATTATCCCTAAGTAAACTCAAACCAAGTCTACACGTCTGTGTAGACTTGGTTCTTCTAAGTTTCTTGTAAGAATAAAAGTAACCTCTATCCGTCTGGATAGAGGTTACTTTTATTCTTACAAGAAACTTGAGCCAAGTAAAGGTGTCACCTCATAACGCGTCATACTTTGATTTATGAGCTCAGATAATGTTGGCTCATGCTTGTAAATTAACGTTTGTTGGAGGTATAAAAGGTAGTTATGTCTTCGTTTTACGTTTTAAGTGACTTGCATTTTCTTTTTAAATTAAGACTCATGGTTTTAATTAAAGTGTGTGATGGGATAAGTCGATAAAAATAGTAATCTCTGTCCGTTTATACGGGATCTCGTTTGAGTTCACTTAGGGTATAGTTGAGAGTGTTCGTTTTGAGACAAATGTGATGTGTTAGGTGCAAGCCTTAGTGTAATGTGGGTATGTTCCCATGTGGCTAAGGTAGCGGGAACTTACTGTTCAGTGATGTGATTCTTGTTTATGGTACCTGACCTGTGACCTTGTGACCTGAGTAGAGAGGAGACATTTTTTTTGTATTTTTAGATTTAATTAGACTATTTTAGCCTTAGTGTTCCAGTCAATCCAATATTTCACCTACATGAAATGCCAAATTAATCCAGCAAATTATTTAAGTGGATTGGTCCGTGTGATAATTTTTTAAACCACGAACACTCTTCCCACAAAATTTAACCAATACTGCGCAAAAACCGTCACTTGCTCAATTGGCTGTCAATATAAAACCGCGAAATATAAATTATCAAGAATGAAGATATTAATAGGCCTATCCATTATTATTTTGTTAAATTCAAGTTTCAACACAATCCACGTGCTATTTGTATGTCATTTATTTATCACGCCAATTGATGCACTTAATTGCTTTTGTGAGTCGCCACATAATAAATTCACGCTCGAATGATAATCATACTTATAATAGCAGAGTGTTGTCAACAAAATAAATGTGATTTTTCGTTTAATATGTAAATTAAAAATAATACAGATTCTGTAGTGGCTCAATATTACCCCTATAGGTAAGGAGATCCTCTATAACATAGGTAACGTATGTGTTTTATTTTTCATAATATATAATTCATTTAATTCGTTTGGAAAATAATAAACTATTAAGATTACCTATTTACATAAATCGATCAATTTGTACCTATTTAAATAAATAAAATAAAAATCATTTATGTCAGACAAAAAAGTCCATAGGCAAAGCAAGGTTGTTAGTAACAAGAATGTTGTTAATAACTTATGTTAGTAATTAAAAAGTAAAAAGAAGAAACTAGCCACACCGTCTACCCCTGCACAGTAGACTCATCGGTCTCGCAACACATGGAGATCAGTGCACAGTATCGGTTCTCTCGCCAATCGTCCTTAGGACGCTATTCGGGCTCCCCGTACTCGCCGCACCACCGACGCTACTTTTTTACACATAATTGCGTGGAAGTCATCTACGCTATTGGTCAAACACAAGACCATTTCGCCTGGCATTCAGAATATGGCATCAATAATTTTATCACAAATCCTCTTCATACATTTCACTATTCATAGCATTGTTCGTCATTGTTCATATTCGACATGTAATCGAGTCGGTAAACGATGGCGGCCCATTTAGCAACGAGCAAACATGTCAAGATTACCTACTACCGTTAATAATAGCAAGCAAACGCGACGCATTGATCCACGTGTTGCCTTTTTTTTTAGGAATAGGGGAGGTGTATGGAGGGGTGAGACGAGATGAGTGAAGTTAGTGGCGGGAATTTGTATCAACTAGAGACCAATCAATTTTTTTAGTGTCTTGTCGATGGGTTTTTGTTTGATAAAAGTAGGTGAATATAACAAAAGTAACAGATATCCGTGTAAATTCGTTAACCATTTAACAATAGATGTTCTCTGAATTAAATAATTGTCCTACTGACTTGCGGGAATTTATTTTATTTCGGCTAAGGACGAAAAAAAATGTATTTTTGGTCGAAAACGAAATTTGCCGAAATTGGGCGCGTTTAATTCTTGTAATTTAAAAAACGGTAGGTAAAAGGTAGGTTTAATGGTAAAAAAAATGAATGCCGCATTTATATTAATTTTATCATACTTTTTTATCAAACAAAAACTATCTACAATCTTTTTTTTTAAAGGTTATTTTAATGTGTTCGAGCGAAAAAAAATCGTTCCTAATTTCGCTTTCGTTTTCCGTTGGTCTCTCGTGTCAACACAGAAATCGCAATATCTGTAATTTTGGTCACACACTTTGAACATCGTGCTAGCTTAGTCTAGCCCTATTCCCTGATCAACAAGTTATGATATCTAGGAGGATCCAAAAACGGTAAAATGTGAAGTGAAGTGTGTGAAGTGCTCAAAGTTTCAAAAATATCCAAAGTCGTTGAGAATATCCAAGATGTTTCACGAAACATATCGTACTTACTTGTCAAAGTCAGTCAAAGTTTTTATTAATATGATTTTTGGTGATAAAACAGGGTCTTAAAATATTTTATAGTACTTCAAAAATCTATCCATTAGCCTGCATGCATTGTTAAATTACAATATTAAAAATTAAGTTAAACATTACATGAAAAATATAAATATGTAGATACATAAAATGGTCAGTCACATGAAATTTTGTCTACTAGGAATTCGTCAATGGTATAATAGCATTTGTCTATTAAACATTCATTTAGTTTACGTTTAAATTGTGTCAAGTTTAATTCTTTTATGTCATTTGGTAGCTTATTAAAAATTTTTGGAGCCATGCAAAGTATGCTCTTGTGCATAAGAAGTTCAAAATCCGCCCGTTTTGAACTTCTTAGGCATTATTCATGTCTATATGTTGGTCTTATGGATCGATAGCTTTTTTCGGAAGCTTTTTTAAATGAACCAATGTTTTTCTTTACGAACAAAGCGGTCTCATAAATATACAGACAAGATAATGTTAGTATTTTTAAGGCGATAAAAAGCGGTTTGCAAGTTTCTGTTGATTTAAGATTGCACATGGACCTTATGCATCTCTTTTGCGCCTTAAAAATTTCAAGCTTTCACAAGAATTCGCCCAAAAAATTACTCCGTAACGTAATAGGGAGTCTACGTAAATAGCTGATGCATTTATCCTAATAAATATTATAAATACGAAAGTGAGTTAGTTTGTTTCACTTTCACCCTAAAACGGCTGAAAGGATTAGAATGAAATTTGGCACATGGGTAGAGCATTACCTGAGTTAGGACATAAAATACTTTTTATTCCGTCTACGTTCTCGTGGGATAATTTCTGACCTCCAGGCAGGCAATAATATTTAACACTGTATTCCGCAAGATTTTTATTTTAATCATGTATAATATTCCTCTATCTGATAAATACTGCTAAGGACACAACAACCCGTTAATTACAAGGTAACGCGGCTCACTGATCGTGTTAGGTTGTGTACAGGATTCGATACTAATTTAATATTGTATGGAGATGTTTCCGTCTTCACGTAACAAGACGTAACATCGTCTACAACGTATAATTGTTATTAACAAAACTGGCTTGTAACTTGAAAACATTATTTTAAATAAGTTTACGACACTCGTTTACAAGTCACACACATTGCGGAGGCAGATTCTAGCCGATTTTTTTATTTAAACCTCCAACTAGACTTTTTAAGTGGACCTGTCTCAAAGATTTCAGAATCTACCCATACCATACGATGCCATACCATCCAAAACCATACGATTATTATGCCTTTTATCCCGGTAGTGGGTACGTTCTCGTGGGATAATTTCCAACCGCGGGCAAAAACTACTCAAAAAAAATTTTTTTTTTTTTAGAATACTCTTTTGACGCGAGAAATAACCCAACCTAATTCTGAAGCGTAGACGAATAACAAAGGTTTTATTTTTAATAACTCTTGCCTTTCTAAATGTTATCCCCAGTTTTACCATTATCGATGCGGTATTAACAAGTACTGCCTGCGCCTTCCGGTTTCTTTTACCGATTTCAGAGCAGTATTTTATTTTATGCCGAGTTTTCAGTAATTTTATTTGATTTGGCTCGTAGATCGGTCGTGGCTGCGGTTTCCTGTGACCCAGGGTACAAATCCCTTGACAAATTATATGATAACATTGTGTTTTACTGATAATATAAACGAATTTACTCCAAGTAAGTTTAGTAGGTATTAGTCGCTATATTAGGTTTTCAAGGAGCTCACAATAGAGTGAGAGAAGAAACCGCACAGGCGAGATTCGGTTGCAATTTTTGACCCTGTTCCCGAAAATAATGTCATGACCATCAAAGAATTGAGTGGTTTTAAACCAAAATCACAAGTATGGAGTTGAAAATGTTCTAACGCTCATGGAGTCCGCTTTCTTTTTGTATTTTAGCTTCGTATTATTTTAAAACTTATCTAATAAACAACATACATCCTTCTTTTTCCCGCATTGTATTTGCATACATTGTTACGATCCTGATCAATCTCTCGGTATTAAGACTTGGCTTTATAATAATCTAAGTTCTTGACAATATAACATTTTGCACTGTTTTTGTGACTTCTTCAGAGTTAAAAGTGGAAGTAAAAACGCATTGAAGGTGTGTTTAATGCAACTTCTAGCACGTATGTAAGACATTATTACACACACGTGCAGAGAACGTTGCTTGCAAGGTGGAAACGTATTTTTATGTTACGCTTACCATTATTTTAATGGGTATTCATATTGAGCTTTAAAGTTTGGTTCCAAACATGAACAGATATAATCATAAAATTACATCGATAGACCATCAGAAGGCTATTATTTTATATTATCAACGTTATTCGAAAATAAACAGTTCTTTATCAAATTGACACAGTACGTCAATATGCCATTTTTGACAACTGACAAAGAATGACTGACAGCTGTGATTTGAATATACGAAATTTCAGTCAATTTGGTAAACAATGAACACTTTCACTGTCCATCCACTACATGTAATGCGCTGCAGTCGTAGCCCTATACGTCAGCGCATGACATGTAATGCACTGCAGTCGTAGCCCCGTACGTCCGCGCATGACATGTAATGCACTGCAGTCGTAGCCCCATACGTCCGCGCATGACATGTAATGCACTGCAGTCGTAGCCCCACACGTCCGCGCATGACATGTAATGCACTGCAGTCGTAGCCCCATACGTCCGCGCATGACATGTAATGCACTGCAGACGTAGCCCCATACGTCCGCGCATTACATGTAATGCACTGCAGTCGTAGCCCCATACGTCCGCGCATGACATGTAATGCACTGCAGTCGCAGCCCCACACGTCCGCGCATGACATGTAATGCACTGCAGTCGTAGCCCCATACGTCCGCGCATGACATGTAATGCACTGCAGTCGTAGCCCCATACGTCCGCGCATGACATGTAATGCACTGCAGTCGTAGCCCCACACGTCCGCGCATGACATGTAATGCACTGCAGTCGTAGCCCCATACGTCCGCGCATGACATGTAATGCACTGCAGTCGTAGCCCCATACGTCCGCGCATGACATGTAATGCACTGCAGTCTTAGCCCTATACGTCCGCGCATGACATGTAATGCACTGCAGTCGTAGCCCCATACGTCCGCGCATGACATGTAATACACTTTTGAAAATTATATGTAATGGTTATCTGAGGGTAATAGACGTTTGTTAATTGCTTTGACTTAACATAGCCAATACGAACTTCTATTCAATTTAACACGGCGAACTTGATACAAAATGTAACGAGAATTTAGCTTCGAAATACAAACTCCTGGCAAACTAATCATGACTGAGAATTAGGAATGTGTTTAAGATTACTTAACACTGTTAATAATTAACCTAATTATTACCATGTTGCTAATTGGAATAGGTTAGTTGCTGGGAGAATTCAACTGTGCGTATCTTATAGCAATAACTTAACATCATGCCTGTGTTCCCCGAAGTAGGGGTAGGTTTCCCGGGCGGATTTCCGGCCACCGTAGGCGCGGGCTTGCGGACGGTGAGCAATGGGTAGCTCACCGTCCGGTAAGGACCAGGCCCGGGTCGACGGCGCGTTGTATTCCACGCGCGCCTCAAAGAGATGTCGTCAGCACAAAGGTAGGGGTCCACTAGGGCCGATGCCTGCCGGGGTCGCGGGAAGGTACTTATGGGTCACCGAGGCCCCCGCAACACAGGCAACAAGAAGGGATACGGGTGGGTTTTAGTCAGTAAGAGTCTGACACACCCTCCCGCTCCGCCCAGAGCGGGAGAAGTTATTTGACGATTTCCCACCCTCAAAAAAAAAAAAGGGGTAGGCTGTGGTGTATACTTTTTTTGACGGGAGGGTGTGTCGACCCGGGCCTGGTCCTTACCGGACGGTGAGCTACCCATTGCTCACCGTCCGCAAGCCCGCGCCTACGGTGGCTGGAAATCCACCCGAGATTCCCGACGCCCAGGGCGTCTCCTGCGGCGGCTAGGGGCGAGAGGGCGCGAAACGTGCCTTTCCCTCAACCGTCCCGCCTCCTCCTTCGCGAGCATTACTGCTTCGCAGAAGGAGGTGACGTGTGGTGTATACTTACTACAGCAGTAAATACTCATGTAACAAAGGGTGAGCCTATTGCCGGAATCGGATATCTATGGCCGGAATCCACGTCGCTGCAGCTGCAGAGAATTAATTCCTGATCTAAAAATCCAACAAGGCATTAAATTTTTCAAGACTTAGTGGTACCTACTAAAATTAAATAAGCAAATACGCAACCAAAAGTTAAACCAAAAATATACTGACTTGCCTGCGAATTACGATTCTGAGTAAAGATTAATCTAATTCGCATTTCGCTGATTTACCCCCGGTTTGTGGAAGGCCTTTAATCTTTAATAAAGTTTGACAATAGATTCACCGATGTATATCTGCTATCAAACATGCACACAGACTAGATCACACTTTCTGGCACCAGGGGGAACAATTGTTTTGCTGTTGTGATATTTACTCCCTAAATTCTGTTTGCTCATCATCTTGTGCTGATTTAAATTGCATTATTAGTAATTAGTAGAAGCAGAGCTCTTTGTGAAGGAGCTTATTCATAGAAGTATCCTTATTCCTGGCACATTGGTACTGCAGGCACACGTGATAGCTAGCTTATAGCTGTAGGTTGTAGCTATAGTAGCTTACTGATTTGTAATATGGTGGGCAACGCGCCTGAGATGCCTCAGCCATTTACCATAAGATGGGTCATCTGGTTAGAATATTATATTATAATTTTAATAATCTGTTATTTAATTTTGTGTTGATTAAAAAATATTCTTGATATCTATTAAATCCACAACGCATTAAAATTCTTATCATCTGGTTTTGTAAATTTTATAAAAAAAAGTTGTGACACAAGTGTAGGGTATGTGTATCCCACATTATAAAATCATGTGGGATTTGACAAGATTTATGTAGCATTATTTTTAATAAAGTTTCGCGTGTTCTACAAGCCTTTTGAAAAGGGTAGCGCTCTCTTTTTGGAAAAACCCATTAGTTCACTGTTGATTTAGTTGATGGATCGAGCTTGCTTGATTGAACGTGCATATATTATAATGCCTGTATCAATTTAGAATAAATTTTCAATTTATAAAATAAAAAACTTGGTGTTATTCGACCGTATCTAACATATTTAATAACGTTATGTAAAAATAAACATCAAGAGATGTCTTCTAAGATTATAAATGAAAAATACAAATAAAATGGCAGGGATCCAGACCATTTTTTATCCAGTTTAAATTTAAAATTGAAGAAAGAAAGAAAGAAAAATTGTTTATTCTGCAAAAACAAAACGCACATTATAAAAATGTACGTAAAATACACACATATGTGGTGTGTGAGGGCATGTGTGGTAATAAATCCCAAGTACACAGGAAGAAGAATGAAAGTTTATTAAATACACAGACACAGGTTTCAGTTCACACACACAAGAGTTACACTTAGTTAAGAAGGAGTGTTAGGAATGTAGATAGCAGAGAACAACACGAATACACAGATAGTCTTAAATACAAGAAGTTTCAAGGGTTGAAGCTAGCACGGTAAAACTAGGATCGCGTGGTACAATATGTAGTTATGCGCGTAGTGAGCATACCGACTAGATACTGGCAAGTCACGGTGCGCGCGCGTCATCTGTACGGTGCGGGTGCGTGAGTGCAACGCACGATTATGCTGTCCCGCTCACGCACACGGCTCGCATGACGTAGCGCGAGCGACCGGTCGGGGCTAGAACAATAGACGCGTCATAGCTGCGCCGGCCACTGATAAGTAATTAGCTACTAATAAAATGTTTGTACTTGTCTGTTTGTACATTGAACATTAAGTTAATTATTGTAAATAGTTTTATTCTAAATGTTGATTATAAATAAGTCTAGTTTTAAGTTCTTTTGTAAATGTGTGTATATAAATTATAATTAATTAAAATTAAGAAATACATAGTTTATATTTAATTTAGATTTACTTTTAATTCAATTAGACTTAAGTGTAGGTCACTACATCACCCCCTTCCAGAGACCGTCAAGGGCGATAATAGTCGGGAAATTTAACGCGACGCCCTGACCGCGTTCTGACGACGCTATCGTCAGCAGAAGGTAAGTTCCGGTTATCCGCGTCCGGTGTGTAGTGATGAGTGTTAGTGTTGAGTGGTAACGGTGGTGTGTTGTGATGAATGGTTGGTGATGAGGATGATGTGTAGGGATCACGTAGTATGAAGGCCGGCTTAATGCGGTCAATCGATACGGTAACGTGTTTTCCATTTACCATTATTATAAACACTTTGTCACCTCGTTGAATTACCTTGTGAGGACCAGAATATGCCGGTTTCAGACCACCACCAGTAGTGCAGTCCCTAAGGAAAACGTGGGTAGAGGAAGCTAATTCCTTGTAAATAAATGTTTTAAAATGACTGTTGTGTCTGGCTGCTGGTGATGGTTGCAGATTCCTGACAATACTCCGGAGCCTTGACATGTAGTCGGTCATATCGACCGTTTCATCAGCCTGAGGGTCGAAGAATTCGCCAGGTAGACGTATTGGTTGACCGTAAACAAGTTCGGCGGCAGTAGCCTGGGCGTCTTCTTTATAAGCGCTGCGTACGCCTAACAGGACTAGTGGAAGAGATTCCACCCAACTGTCTTTAGTGTGGCAAGTGATAGCTGCTTTAAGTTGACGGTGGAATCTTTCCACCAAACCGTTGCTGGCAGGATGCAGTTGTTCTGCGACGTCGGAACCCAGCGATTGCAGACAGGCATTTGAAGAGCGCCGATTCGAACTGCCCACCTCTATCGGTTACTATATCGTATGGGCAGCCGAAACGAGCAATCCATCCACTCAGTAAGGCCTTTGCCACTGTTTCTGCAGTTATGTTTGTGAGCGGTATTGCCTCTGGCCATCGCGTAAAGCGATCGACGGCAGTGAGACAATAGCGGAACCCTTCACACAGTGGCAATGGTCCCACGAGGTCAATGTGAATGAATGCGAATGTTGATTGCGGTAATTTGAAAGTACCTATTGGAGCAAAGACGTGCCGTGTGGTTTTTGAGCGCTGGCAAGCCAGGTAGGAACGTGCCCAATCACGGCAGTTTTTCCTAACGCCAGGCCAAACATATCGGTCAGCGACCAACCTTGCTGATGCCTTGGTACCTGGGTGACTCAAGGAGTGCAGGCTTGTGAAAATTGGTCTGCGTAATTCCTTGGGCACAAATGGTCTTGGCGTAGGGGTGCTAACGTCACAATAAAGTTGCTCTCGTGAACCTGGTACCTTGACCTGCTGCAGGCGCAATGCGGTAATCCCATCTAGCAGTTGCTTCAGCTCGGGGTCGTCAAGTTGAGCTGCAGCGATCTTTTCGACGGGCACTGGTTGTGTAATCTCCTCGACGCGCGAAAGGGTATCTGCTACGACATTGTTCTTCCCCGAAATATGCCGGATGTCCGTTGTAAGCTATTAGATCCAGATGACGGAACTGCCGTGGGGAACAATTCTCCTTACGAGAGTGGAAGGCGAACGTCAGAGGCTTGTGGTCTGTGTAAATCACAAAGTCACGAGCCTCCAGCATGTGCCGGAAATATTTGATACTCTCGTAAATGGCGAGCAATTCGCGGTCGTATGGAGAGTACTTAACCTGTGCTGGACTCAACTTGCGCGAAAAGAAAGCAAGAGGCTCCCATGCACCTGCATTCAGCTGTTGCAAGACTGCGCCAATGGCCTTGTCGGAAGCATCTGTGACCAACGCCAACTTAGCGCTGCAGTCTGGATGCGCCAACAGTGCTGCTTGACAAAGGCTGTCCTCGCAGTTCTGGAATGCTTTATGCTCCTCGGGTGAAAAATTGACTGGGTGTGAACCCTTCACTGAGCCAGTAAGCAGAACGTTCAAGGGTGCCTGGAAGTTTGCTGCGCCTGGGATGAACCTGCGGTAAAAATTAAGCATCCCAAGAAATCTCCGTAGCTCTCTTACGGTTTTGGGAGCGTTAAAATTCTGTATGGCCTCGACCTTGGATGGTAATGGTCTTGTGCCCTTGGCTGAGATGTGATAGCCCAAGAAGTTTACCTCCGACACTCCAAAGACGCACTTGGAACTGTTGATGACCATACCGTAGTCTCTGAGCCTGGTGAAAAGTTGACGCAGGTGGTGCTCGTGGGTCTTCTGGTCTTTCGAGTAGACCAAGAAGTCGTCCAGATAAGCGTACGTAAAATCCAGTCCCCTGAGCATTTCATCCACGAAGCGCTGAAACGTCTGTCCGGCATTTCGAAGACCGAACGTCATGAACGGGAATTCGAAAAGACCAAACGGCGTCGTGATTGCAGTCTTCGGGATGTCATCAGGATTTACAGGAATTTGATTGTATGCTTTCACAAGGTCAATTTGAGAGAAGACGGTACAACCAGACAGACTATGAGCAAAGTCTTGGATGTGTCGGATGGGGTATTGATCTGGGATGGTACGTGCGTTCAGCATCCTGTAGTCGCCGCAGGGGCGCCATCCGTCATCTTTCTTTGGCGCTAGGTGGAGAGGCGATGAACATGGTGACTCGGACTGGCGACAGGTTCCACTTTGCAGCATGGCCTCGAATTCGGCCTTAGCAATTTGCAGTTTGTCCGGGGCTAATCTGCGAGGTGTACAGGATACTGGTGGTACCAGCACTGCGGGAATTTCCTGTAGCTGGACTCGGATCGAGATGAGCCTGACCGATATCGCGTGCGACTACGGGACCGTTCTCTAGAGCGAGACAGTCGCTCCACTTTATTCGTCAGCTTCTCCATTTGCCTGGTCAGAGCGGCGACCTCCGAGCATACACTGGTACCAGTACTCGCCGATGCAGCAGTAGATATTGCACTTGTTGATGCCAACTGGGCACCGACGACGTCGTGGATCCGGTCCGCCAGCTCTGCCAGTTCAGCCAGGTCCATCCTCAACTGTGATGCTACGATGGCTTGTGTGTTTGCGGGTAGGCGGCTCGTCCATATACTCCGCGAAAACTCCTCGGGTACACCTGGGCCAGCGAGGTTGAGAAGGTGGCGATAAAATTGTGACGGCTTTCGGTCACCCAGTTCCTCATGCATGAGAAGCTGCTTCACCTTTTTCTCACGAGACGCCGACAGCCGTTTAATGAGCTCACCTTTTAGCTTCTCGTACTTTCCAGTGGGTGGAGGGTTGCCAATAATATCCTCAACTTCGGCAGCGTACTGCGGATCTAGGTTGCCGGTTACATAATAAAATTTAGTGTCGTCCGACTTGATGCTCGCCAGGATGAACTGCGCCTCCATCTGGTTAAACCAGAGACTTGGTTTCTCTGGGTAGAACGGCGGTATACGCACACCCACGCGAAATTTTTCCGTTGCCGACACATTTTGGCTCGTGCACGCTTTGTCCTCAGTCATCTTCGTGTTTGAACGGGGTCACCAATGTGGTGTGTGAGGGCATGTGTGGTAATAAATCCCAAGTACACAGGAAGAAGAATGAAAGTTTATTAAATACACAGACACAGGTTTCAGTTCACACACACAAGAGTTACACTTAGTTAAGAAGGAGTGTTAGAAATGTAGATAGCAGAGAACAACACGAATACACAGATAGTCTTAAATACAAGAAGTTTCAAGGGTTGCTAGTTAGCACGGTAAAACTAGGATCGCGTGGTACAATATGTAGTTATGCGCGTAGTGAGCATACCGACTAGATACTGGCAAGTCACGGTGCGCGCGCGTCATCTGTACGGTGCGGGTGCGTGAGTGCAACGCACGATTATGCTGTCCCGCTCACGCACACGGCTCGCATGACGTAGCGCGAGCGACCGGTCGGGGCTAGAACAATAGACGCGTCATAGCTGCGCCGGCCACTGATAAGTAATTAGCTACTAATAAAATGTTTGTACTTGTCTGTTTGTACATTGAACATTAAGTTAATTATTGTAAATAGTTTTATTCTAAATGTTGATTATAAATAAGTCTAGTTTTAAGTTCTTTTGTAAATGTGTGTATATAAATTATAATTAATTAAAATTAAGAAATACATAGTTTATATTTAATTTAGTTTTACTTTTAATTCAATTAGACTTAAGTGTAGGTCACTACACATATACAAAGTAGCTAAAAGCCTCGTAATCAACCCATATAAGTTTGACAATCCTGTCGATTACGTAATATTTACTCTGTGTTGCGCCACTGGCAGATGACAACCAATGACAACATAACATACGATCAAAACAAAAACAGAATGCCCATTGCAGAATGGGGAAATAACTGACTTTATAACAAATAAACAACTATAACTAAAACAATTAAACAGTGCGTCGCATCTGTGCAAGAATAGGTCGTTGCTCAGCGAAATGCTGTGACTTCGGACAAGTCTATCGTCAACAGCGCTGATTTTCAGCAATTGCCTACTTGTCGAATGACGTAATGAGGTCCCCTGTGTGAAGTAATAAATCAGGTAAGTGAAAATTTTCCACAGAAATATTTGTGATTTAAGCTGAATAAAGTATGTATATAAATAAAAAATATATATCTGTATCCATGCGTAACTTTAAAAAATAAAAAGAATACATAAACTAAGACGATAATACAGTAAAAATAATTAAAATAAGTACCAAGTAATTTAATTACTCAAGGCGTTGTGTTAAGTGTGGTACGTATTTATGCTATTTTATAATTATAGTAACAATATATTATTATTTCGATACACTAACAATATTCCATGGTGAAATAATGAAGTTTTCATCAATACACTATAATTTCATAGATGCACCGGAATTGCGATGGCGGCCATTTGCCAACGGCGTGCATCGAACCATGGCGTTGGCAAACATAAACCATGCCTTTTCGGTCAAAGCGATAAGTTTGCTCCTTTGTACAATACCAAGCCTCCTGATCTTAATGGTAAGCATTATTATAGGTAATTGTATTGCATTATTAAACAATTTGACACAAAAACCCAGCCTTACATTAAATTAAAAAAAAATTATAGGTACCCATTTTCCCCCCTAGATAATGCAGCCTCAGTAAGACACAGCAACCACCCCCAGATAACTGTAGACTACCACTGCTCCTGCAACAATGACACAGACTGGACCTAAAATGTAAGAGAAATTAAAACTAAAACTCTTTTGAGGTCATTTCTTTCTGTAGTTTTAATATAGAGGTTTTCTTTAAGCGGTTCTTGGACATTATCCATCTAAATAAAGGGTCTGCCTTATGGCTAAAATGTTTCATATTATATTTTTTGTTAAAGAAAATTATTAAAATTAACTTTTATGAAACCTTAAAATTTTCAGTGACCACACTCACAATTATTCCATGGATCCATCCTTTTCATACCAATTTTCTTGCTACTACACTACCACAACTTCTTGGTACTATTTCTAAATACACCATACATCCCTTTTTGCCGCCAATCAAATAAAAGGAGGTCCTGATGACGTCACAAGTACTTACGCCTAATCCAATACAACGGGCGGATCCAATATGGCTGCGCTCCTAGTAACCACATCAATCGTTTATTCAGACGGTAGTCCTAAACAAATGAATACCTAATTGCTTCAATACTTGAGAACCGAGCCACCTTCAATGGAACCCAATTATACCCAGCATCGACACCGATGGGGACTTACAAAAGAAACTGGAGATTCGAAAATATATTTTTCTTCGATTATGCCGAGTATTCGCTGTATTGAATGTGCTTGATTATGTTAATTTTAAGTGTGCGGAATAGGCAGAGCTTGGGCAGGTTTGTTCTGGAATAATTTGACGTCTCGGGAAACAAAGTTTGCACCTCATTAGAGTAGCTATATCATCCCCTCGTGAACATTCTTGTTATTTTTTTCTACCTTCACAAGAATCTGGTCCCAAAGCCAATTTATATAAAGACTAAGCAAATAATAGTACCACTGGATGAGACTAATGTGGAGTAGACACATGACAAGCGGATCATAAACAGAGTCAAAAATTGTGACGTACAGAACCATTAAATATACGTAGATTATCTCCTACAAAAATGGAAGCACATACTGGTGTATTTTTAATCGACCGATTTTGCAAAGGATTACGTAGGATTAGGCACGCATCCTGCAGGATGCGTACCTATATAATAATGGCGGAGAGACGCGCGCGTGGAACAAAGATGAATTGATGATTGATTGTATAATGATGGCGAAAGCCTGCCAGCCATTACATGCGGCGCGGCGTAGTGAGTTCAGAAGAACATGCGTCCTCTGATGATGACTATCAGGAAGTGTAGCGACGCTGGAGTGCCCAGAACGTGCACATAACTCGGTCTCGCGTTCAATCACTCAACCGGTGACTGACTTGGAAGCGAGTGAACTATGGCAGCTTTGCTCGCTTATACGTAAATAGGGCGTATAGGGTGAATAAACACATACGTTAAACATTCCCAAGAAACCAGAACACAGCTTTGCTCGCTTATACGTAAATAGGGCGTATTGGGTGAATAAACACATACGTTAAACATTCCCAAGAAACCAGAACACGAAGCTAATTACCAAAGGAATGTTTCACCTAGCCAGAACTTGTACTTGCTAGAACATCTAAGATCTTCGCCACACTTAGTCGTACGGTACCGTGCGGTTCCATGCGGTTCCCTGGAGAAACATATTAACAATTTATTAACTGTACCACCGAACTTCGCCGCAGTATTGAACTGATATTAACTTGAATTCTGTTGAGACGCTAAGCTTAGCACGGAAATAGGTATTTATTAGAGTGTTGTAAACTTTGTGGTTGAGAGCTAATATGTGCTAATAGAAATATATTGTGGATTGGTACGGTTGGAAATAGAAGTTGATTTAGGTGCACATCTGAACTTAGAAAATATCTCAATCTAAGATTCTTATAAATTAATGATCTACCTACTGTTTCAAGGTTAAAAATAAAATACAAGAAATAACAGAAAAAAATGTCATATACAAATGTAAAAGCGTTCGCTAAATTAGCGTCAAATGTGTGTTATTTTTTACCTTTTATAATTTATGTTTTTCTCGTATGGTTAGTATATATATATATATATATATATATACGATTTCAATTTCAAACGTTTCACAGCTTGAAATTGCTCGATCACAGAATCATCGTAACATAACATAGTCTTAGTAAAAAGAGCTTTCTAAACAAGAACCGTTTATTAATTCATGCCTAATTTTATTGCTCAAAGTCTTCTCTGGAGTGACGTTTTGACGTTTGTACTGGTGACATCGTTGTCTGTTGATTTTTCGCGGAAAAATAAAATAACGACAGTAAAGTGTATAAAAAGTATTTAATAAAGTGGATAGAAACGTAATACAGAATATACAGTGTGGTGAGGTCTTGTTAGCCCTCCTGAAGTGCATAATTCTTGGAATACAAAATCTCCAAAACATAATTAAATACCCTCAAAAATTTCAAAATATTACTCGACGTTATACTGTCAAAGTTTGGTGTATTGTAACTTTCGTATTGTAACTTTCGTCAGATTGAAAAGTAAACAAACTCTGTGTACAGTTGGGGAGTATTGAGGCTGTTTGCAAAAATGCCGGTGAAGTGCGGTGGATGCGGCAAATTTTTGTCAGCAATTGACACAGCGAGGTGCACAAAATGTGCCATCGCTTATCACCGAGTGTGCGTCGGCCTGCCTACGAAGGGCCCGTTAGTCTCCGCCTGGCATTGTCCTGAGTGCAGAAAAAATGTCCGTAGGGATAATAAGGCCGAAACGCCGGTACGAGGTTTTGTGGCGGAAGTACGGAGTGAGGAGCCGGCGTCCATGTCAATGACAACGCCTCCGGCAGTGGTGACGCTAGAGCCCACGACGCCCACGGCAGAAACAATGCTGGTGCATCCGACGACGCCTCTGTCAACTGCCGCATCGCCAACGCTTCTGTCAACTGCCGTACCATTGACGCCTCGGTCAATCATTGCACCGCCGTCGCCTGGGGTGGTGGAGGCACTCAGTCGGGTGGTCACGCCTCCCCCTATCGTGACCGTGGCTGTGGACGCAGACAACACAGAATTCCCGCAGGACGTGGGCTCTGCTCTAAAGATGGTAGTAGAAGAGCTACGCACCTTGCGATTTGAGGTCTTGGAGCTTCGGAAAGACGTAGCGGAGTTGAAGGCGTCTAACGACTCGTGTCACATGCGCATGGATGGGATTGAGTCCAGATTGGAGGCGCTTGAAAACCGTCACGATACCGGATGCGATCCGACAGCAAATTTAAATGCGGTGGAGAGTGTGGTCCAACAGCTCAAGAGGGACCTCAATGACAGAGATCAGGAGCTAATAGCAAACGATCTGGTGATAGCGAACGTACCTGAGTCGCAAGCAGAGAACCCAACACACCTGTTCCAGCTAATTGCCATAAAGCTAGGAGTCGCTTTGGAGGACCGCGACATCGTGAGTGCAGAACGAGTCGGTGGCAGACACATAAAAGCGACAAGCCCCATAGCTTCATCGGTGCCCCGCCCTCGCTCTATTATGGTGCGCCTCGCTCGGCGTGGCCAGCGTGACGCAGTGTTGAACGGCGCCCGCGTGAGACGGGATGCCACAACAGAAAATCTCGGAGTCCCTGGGAAACCCGTACGCTTCTTTGTCAATGAGAGGCTGACCAGGTTGAATCAGCAGTTGTTTCGTCAAACAAGGGCCGCTGCAGGGTTTCATGGATGGCGGTTCATATGGACGAAGTGCGGTCGCATCTTGGTCCGGCAAAAGCCTGGAGAATCCACCCACAGGATTGCATCTGAGGAAGACATCCAACAGTTTATTGGACACATGGACACTAACAAATAAACTTTTGTTTGATGCTGCACATTTTTTTGTAGTAGTTCCTAGTTTTTGTAGTTGTTTTTGTTTATTAAACATGGTGTCTGTGTGTCGTATCTGTGTTTGTGTGAGGTGGGAATATCAATGTGAGTACTGCAATAATACAAGGAATATAGTTATATTATTTACACTTATTATTATCTATACACTGACAACAACATTATTTATAAACAATATATATAATATATTTTCAATTTATAATAATTGGGAGCATTATTTTAAAGGTAACACAGTTATTTATTTAGTACCGGAGCTAAACCTTATGTACAAAAATTACTTACACAAAAGAGATAAACAAAATTATTATAATAAATATATGAATAAGATATTATCATTACTATATAAATATTCTTATACAGCCATTACTATCTACATAACATGATTAAGTCAAAATTATTAAAGTTTGGCCTATTTAATGCAGGCTCTCTGGCAACTAATCAGGACGAGTTTCTGATAGCCATGTCACAACACTCAGTGGATATAATGGCAATCAACGAAACGTGGCTGAGACCTGGGGAGGAGGGACGCGCACCTAAGGTCCCGGGATATAGGTTGAAGCACGTGCCGCGCCCTGTGACTATACGCGGGGGACGGGGCGGAGGTGTAGCGTTTTACATTAAAACAGGAGTTAGGGCTCGTGTACGGCCACACTCAGAGCAGTCTGATGTGGAACAGATGTGGTTGAACCTAACTATAAATGGTAGAAAGTTGTTGATTGGCACTGCATACAGGCCACCCTGGTTTGAATTGTCAACATTTCTGGATGGAATAACTGACAGTATTAGCGCATTGGCACCTTACGATCATTTGGTATTACTGGGGGATTTCAATGTTAATCTATTGGATTCTAATAATGCAAAAACTAAAGATATGATGGAATTCCTAAATTATACCAATCTAAATCAGGTAGTACAGTCACCAACTCATTTTGTAGGGGATAGTAGTACTCTCATAGACGTGATCTGTACCGATGTAGGGGTTCGTAATATATTAGTCAATCATGTCAGTGAACTTGGTCATCATTCGTTTATTGTATGTGATACTGTCATAAAAAAAGTAAGTAGCAAACCTAGGCTAGTTGTATATCGTCCTCTAAGGGATATATTGATGGATTACTTTGCAGTGGATCTGAAATTAATGCCTTGGTCTGAAATTGGTTCACTGCCAGATGTTAATAGCATGGTTGAATATTTTAATGTCTTTATCACCCAATTATATGACTTACATGCCCCCATAAAGAGTAAGATATTTAGAGACAGACCCACGCCGTGGATAACAGATAATATTAAATTAATGATTATGCGAGATGAGGCAAAAAATAATTATCGTATCGACAAGTTAGATACTACGAAGAAATATTATTTGGATTTAAAAAGACAAGCTATTACAGCACTTATGCAGGAAAGGAAGGTATACTTTGACAGGCACATTAATAGTCAGATAAAAAACCCCAAAAAGCTGTGGAAAAATCTTAAGACAGATGTGTTCGCAGAGCATAGTGAAGGTTTGCTTCCTGGACAATTCAATGACCCAGATGAAATAAACAAGGCATTTCTAAATGTACCAGGGCAGTGCATACTGCCCACATCGCAGCTATCATATTTTGATTTGAATAGGTTTGGTGGAACTCACTTTGAGCTACGAAATGTTAATGAGGAAGAAATTTCTAAAATTATTAAGAGCTTGGGGTCAAATGCTAAAGGGATTGACGGAGTGAGTCTGGATATGATAATGTTAACATTACCAACCACCCTTCAGGCTATTACCACAATAGTAAACAAGTCGATAGGCACCCACAGTTTTCCTGACTTATGGAAGTGTGCTATTGTGCGTCCTTTACCCAAAATTGGCAACCCAACCACGTTTAAAGATCTACGTCCTGTTAGCATTTTGCCTTGTTTATCAAAAGTCTTAGAGAGGGTGGTTTATAACCAAATGTTAGAATATTTAGAAGCAAACAATATGCTCCCCGACCTTCAGTCTGGTTTTAGGAAAGGCCGTGGGACAGCTACAGCCCTTTCTGACGTAGTAGGGAATATCCTAGAGGCACGGGACAGGGGAGAGGGAACAATCCTAGCACTTCTTGATTTTTCACGGGCTTTCGATGCAATAAATACCACTATGTTACTTTCCAAGTTGGCCTATTATGGTTTTACAACAGAAACAATACAGTGGTTTGCTAGCTACTTGCAAAATAGGTCACAGCTCGTTGAAATCCAGAAGGAGGATGGATCAAAGATGTCATCCCCCCCTCGTCGGGTGCCACGTGGTGTGCCTCAGGGATCAATTTTAGGGCCCCTTCTCTATATCCTTTACAGCGCAGACATTATTAACTCATTTCAGCATTGCAGATATCACATGTATGCAGATGATATACAATTATATATAACTTTTAAACCAGCTGATACATTAGAGGCAGTGGAAAAAATCAATGACGATCTCGAAAGAGTGATAGTATGGTCAGATAATAACTCACTGGTATTAAACCCACTGAAATCTAAATTTATGGTTTTAGGAAGTAGGAAAATGATCAGCGCTATTCTGTCAGCCAAGCCAGAAGTTGTCATCAGGGGGGAAAAAATAGATAGAGTGGAAATAGCATGCAACCTTGGGTTAACCATGGATCCACTACTACGATTTGAGAAGCACATCAGTGACTCCATGAGGAATTGTTTTTATAGATTGAAACTCCTATATTCAATTAGAGACTACCTGAGTGTTGATCTGCGTAAACAGTTAGTGGATAGCCTAATTTTATCAAGACTTAACTACTGTGATACTGTATATGGCCCATGCCTGTTAGCAAGAACAGAGAAGCGGATACAACGCATACAAAATGCATGTATACGGTTCTGTGTAAAGGTACCTCCTAGAAGTCATATCACTCCTTTCATCAATGAAAACAACATTTTGAAAATGGCTGCTAGGAGAAAGCTACATATGGCTAGTTTACTTTTTGGAGTAATCACTACACAAAAACCACTCTATTTGTTCGAGAAGTTAAGTTGGAGACAGAGCAAGTACGCACCACGTTTTTCTACCAAACCGCTTTGTACATTAACACATAGGACCGCAGCATTCAGGGGGAGCTTCAGATACGCCGCCACGCACTGTTGGAATAACCTTCCTCCACCAGTAAGAGTCCTGAGGACAAAAAAGCATTTTTTGAGTATCATAAAGAAATATTTCATGCAGATCCAGCAATCTACATGATTTTAAAACTAAAACTTGAAACAATAGCTGCTCTTTTTGTACTTACCTCGAGGGTTATGGCCTATGGGCAATGGATATGGTTTTCCAACAGTGTGAATGGCTACTGATTCCTCCAGTCTGTGTCATTGTTGCAGGAGCAATGGTAGTCTACAGTTATCTGGGGGTTGTTGCTGTGTCTTACTGAGGCTGCATTATCTAGGGGGGAAAATAGGTACTTATAATTTAATTTTACTAATGTAAGCCTGGGTTTTTGTGTCAATTTGTTGAATAATGCAATACAATTACCTATAATAATGCTTACCATTAAGATCAGGAGGCTTGGCATTGTACAAAGGAGCAAACTTATCGCTTTGACCGAAAACGCGTGGTTAATGTTTGACAACGCCATGGTTCGATGCACGCCGTTGGCAAATGGCCGCCATCGCAATTCTCACGGTGTATCTATGAAATTATAATGTATTGATGAAAACTTCATTATTTCGCAATGGAATATTGTTAGTGTAACGAAATAATAATATATTGTTACTATAATTATAAAATAGCATAAATACGCACCACACTTAACACAACGCCTTGAGTAATTAAATTACTTACTTAGTACTTATTCTTATTATTTTTCATTGTATTATAGTCTTAGTTTATGATGTATCTTTTTATTTTTTAAAGTTACGCATTGTTACAGATATATATTTATTATTTATATATATATACACATACTTTATTCAGCTTGAATCACAAATATTTCTGTGGAAAATTTTCACTTACCTGATTTATTACTTCACACAGGGGACGTCATTACGTCATTCGACAAGTAGGTAATTGCTGAAAATCAGCGCTGTTGACGATAGGCTTGTCCGAAGTCACAGCATTTCGCTGAGCAACGACCTTTTCTTGCACAGATGCGACGCGCGGTTTAATTGTTCTAGCTATAGTTGTTTATTTGTTATAATAGTAGTTATTTCTCTCTCTGTAATCGTCATTCTGTTTTTGTTATGATTGTATGTTATGTCATTGGTTGTCATCTGCCAGTGTCGCAACACAGAGTAAATATTACATAATCGACAGGATTGTCAAACTAAAATGGATTGATTACGAGGCTTTTAGCTACTTTGTATATGTGTTTAGTTTACGTAAATTTTTGTAATGTGCGTTTTGTTTGTGCAGAATAAACAATTTTTCTTTCTTTCTTTCTTTCTTTCTTTCTTTCTTTCTCAAACAAGAACAGTTTGAAAGCGAAACGCGAATAAAATAACTTGGCGATACTCAGAATTTACAGCTAATCTCCATTCGATTGCCCCTTTATTGGTGTTTAATATGAACGAATTAGTTTTAGTGCGAATTACTCGTGATTGATAAGCTGTATATATTGAATTACCATTTCAGTCGTTTTGTATTGTAATGCGTGGCTTTAGCAATAATATTGAAACAAACTCGTGTCAGTTTTATAATGAAGCAGGATTTAGTTGATTTAAACCCAAAGTTATTATCTTTATTAATATGACTAGCTTTTGACTTCTAGCGCTGCGCCCTCCGTTACGCGTCATTTTAAATCTGTGATATCTTTTAAAGTATTAATTTAAATAATTTGATGTAAAGGTATATTTAAATTTAAATAACATATTTGATTGGATAAGGATTAATATAATAGTGGTTAGAATAACTTCTAAAATAACAATGAATTTTTTATCAAATTATGAAAGGTAAAAATGGTTACCGTGGATCATCCTTAGAATATAGACATATACTATCGCGGTACATCATCAACAATAATCGTCATATTTCAGCCAATTTACACAAAACCTTCATAAATTATAACCCCCTACATGACAATCAAAAAAAGACGTAAAGATATAGCTTGTCAGAACTACAGATGAAAGTACTCATTCACAAAACGATTTCTTTGCTTCCAAGGGCCACAATTGTTATATAATAAACTCAATAGGAAACTGAAACTTTACTCTCTTTCAACTTCGTCGCTCGAGAAAACTGTGACTACTACTTACATATAACTACCTAGAAACAGGACGCCTGCTTTTCTCTGATAATAACCCACCCTAAACCCTTCCACCGAAAACAAAAAAAAAACACATTCTGTACCGACACAATACACAACACACACACAACCTCACTCACACACACACATACACAGACACCCACATACATACATACATACACACACACCCACATACATACACACACACACATACACAAATTACGTAGCGCTACTAAAGGAAGATCGCCGACGTTGCAGTTACACCAATAGTGGTTGACAACAACTAATCGCCGATGCAGCACTGACGTCAATCGATAATGCAACCTAATTTTAATGACTACTTTTTTTAAGAATACGCATTCCATATTCCTACTTCGACGTGGAATGAATATTCGTAGGTTAACTAATTGTAATTTACTTTTTTGACTATTAAAAGTTATTAAAATCATTTCGGTTTTTTTTCGATCCTTCGGCTGTCGTAAACGTAATTGGCGCAGTCGGTAGGATATCCGCGGGAGACGTCGCGACTCACATCTCGCATTGATAACCGCGTCGCGTGTCACCCGGGTGGCTATCAAGTACCGTTCCGGATATCCTGAACATACGGACCTGCTGCAGACCGAGAGGAGAATCTGGAAATCGATTCACGGAGAGAGACCAGAAATGAAGTATCTGTAAATGCATTAGAATTATTCTCGTGTTGCTCCCTTCCAAATCTTAGCCTTCAAGATTTACCATCCCAGAGCCTCGAGTGCGCGGGAACCTGAATCGCGTCAGGCCCGTCGACGAACTGTAGATACTAGAAGAGATATAGTTCTAGATAATTTAGAGTTAGGTAACTTATTTAGTTTAGATATGGCTCAGCACGACCCAGACACTATTTTCAAGGCCCTTCGCCTTGTCCCGGAATTTGATGGTAACCCTAACGTGCTTACGCGGTTTATTAAAATCTGTGACTCTTTAGCAACGCAATAAATAATAAATAAAATAAAAATCTTTTATTTCAGACCACTTAGTCCAACATGTTAGTAACAGAAAAAACTTACGATCTATGTTAGTAATCTCAAACATATAATGAAACACTAATGAATTCATCGACCTGCACCTCTCACATGCAGAATGATGAAACGACAGAGCACAGCTGAGTCTAACCTGTCCGCTATCATTTTCAGTATTCTGTTGCTACTCCCCCGTATAGCCTGCATAACGGACGCCGATTTCTTACGCATGATTGCATAAAAATCATCTATATGGGCGTCCGCAAACATGCCTGAAGCACTACAATACCGGGGTAGCCGCAACAGAGCCCTGAAAATGTTATTATATTGGACTCGGAGGGCATTGTAAGCGCTCTGCGTGAACTTGACCCATAGTCCACTCGTGTAGAAACTTTGACAATAAGCTTTAAATAATGTCAGTTTTACCTCAGTTGTACAACGAGTGAATCTATGAGCTAGCATATTTCCACGCACTGACAATGCCCTCCGTTCCCGGTCAATATCCAGGTCATCTTTTAACTTGTCCGTCACAATGTGGCCAAGGTACTTAAACTGGGACACACGGTTCAAAGGTACTCCATTTAAATAAATAGGAGGCACACTATTGGGGCTTTTATTGTTTCCGACAAAGACCATAAATTCGCTCTTTTTGTCATTGTACTTTAAACCATGTCTCTCAGCATACTCTTCACATACACTCACTAGCTTTCTTAACCCACTGATTGATGGGTTACTTAAGTAATACTTAAGTGTTGCGCCCGGGAGCGAATTCTCTAACTTGTGCCTATTAAACGGAATTCTTAATAAAATTTCTGGAACTGCTGCATGTACCATAAACTCTAATGGGATACCAGAGAGTTGGTTGGGCATTCGAACTGCCTTGATTAATAATTTCTCAGACCAACGTGATGAAACCGCATTGTACAATGACCTTTCTGTCACTATGCAGGGTAACAGGACCCCTCAGGAGTTTTATGATCATTGCCAAACGTTGTTCAGTACAATGATGACATACGTGACTTTACATGAGACTTTACCGACTACTATAGAGGCCAAGCGCGAACTGTATAAAAAGGTGACTATGCAGGCATTTATTCGTGGTTTAAAGGAACCCTTAGGATCTCGTATACGTTGCATGCGGCCGGCTACCATTGAAAAATCTCTTGAATATGTTCAGGAGGAATTAAACATCATGTATTTGCAGCAACGCAGTGAACCCCAAAACGGCCAGTCAACCCTAAGGGTCACCCTAGCAATACCGCCAACAGCAATTGCGCCCCCGCGGTCAAATAACTTCCAGGTACCTAATTGGCCGGCTCCCGTAGGTCAACGCCCTATGGGCCCCCCTCCTCAACCTTTCAGATTTGCCAGACCGATGCAATATCAGCAGCATGGACCCACTAACACGCAAAGAATGTTAAGTGCACCGCCACCTAATTATAATCCCCGTAGTAATGTTTTCCGGATACCGTCCCAAAACCGTCCACTATCAGGCCCTCAACCTATGAGTGGAGTTCAACGTTTCACCCCCAGACCTTTACCCCCAACCAATGGGATAGCAGGTCACGATTGGAATAGGTCAGGAAACCCGCCGCCAACAAATTAATTTAGAACCCGCGAAATGAATGTTAATGAATGTGCTACCTACGACGACTCATATTACGATTATTATCAAGAACCGGCGTACAATTATTATGCTGACTATAATTATTCGGATAGTGACTTTGCCCCCGGTTTCACCGGTGACTCGACTTATTTTATGACTGCGGATAATCAATTGCTTGACGATCCTCAGCCACAGAGAAAGGCTAACCATGCTGATCAGGATTTTCCGGAGAATTCAACCTCACCAAAACCAGGATAGAATTAAACCTACAGGCGCAAAGACGGCTACCATACATACAAATCGCGAGTCCCCCTTTGAAATTTTTGATAGACACAGGTGCCAATCAATCTTTTATAAGTCCCGAAGCCGTTCAAAAGTACTTTGCCGATTACACACTCAACTTTGATCCGTTTGAGGTGTGTGCAATCGAATACGCACCCCAACAGCAAGTATTTGTAACAAACCCTCTCGCTAATCGTCAAAAGACCGCACCACGGTATACACAAGATATAGTTTTAGCTGACCTGCCGATTCACATTTATACATCAAAGAAACGTGGCCCCATAGCAAAGTCAAGACTTAAGCGTATTCCTAAAGCAGCAAATTTGTTACAGGATTCTGCTAATAACAATTCTCCCAATGATGCGACCTCAGGAGATAAAAGTCGAGAGCCTCGATGAGGGACTAGGACTGCTACCCTACAAACTCGGGCCTATGAGACTCACGACTCACCACCATACATTCCTACAATATGTACGTCTAGATGATATCGAAAACAACGTCCACTCAATACAGACTCAACTACTAAGCTATCAAAGTCGAATGACCAATGACACCTACTTACTATATGATATCCAAATAAACCACCTTACTGACAAGCTTGGCAATGTCCTCAGACAATTACAATCTCTGGAGCCCAATAGAGTTAAAAGAGGTCTTGTAGATGGGCTAGGTTCCATCATAAAAAGCCTAACTGGAAACCTAGACCACAATGATGCTTTAAATTATAATACGGCCATTAAAACATTAGAGACAAATCAGAATAGAATAGCAACTGAATTTAATAACCACATTAGCATAAGTAAAGAGTGGATGTCCAAACACACTGTCGTACTAGCACAGATAGTCGATAATCAGAACAGAATTAACAATACATTAGAATCAATACTAAAGAGCGATGCACTAAGAGAAAATAGTTTAATAAAATACGCAAAGTTTGCCCAACTTCTAGAAGTAATGGGTGAGAACGTAGAGGATTTAACTCAGGAATCACTTAGGATAGAAAATAGTTTAGCTTTTATTCATGCGTCCACCATGCATCATTCTATGGTAGACATAGAGATACTGGCATCAATGGTCAGTAAACTGAAGGTTATATATTCTGAAGAACAGGTTTTAGATTTAGAACTTAGGGAATACTACAATATTATAAAACCAGGATCGTACTTCGTTGATAAACAGATAGTTTTCGTTTTTAAATTTCCAATCTTTTCTAAGAATAGTTACGACCTATATAGGTTGTCTGCAGTACCTAACAAACACGCACAGGCTCTTATTCCATCCTTCCCATTCCTAGCAACCAACGAGTTGACATTCATGTACATGGAGGCTGAATGCCCGAAGTCAAAGAGCTGGTACCTTTGCGAGAAAGAAATCACCCACCAGATCCGTTCCAAATCTGACTGCATCCAGGAGTTGATCATCAATCAAGTTCTGCTAGACACCTGCCAGTTCACTACAGTTACCCTGATGAGAGAAGCTATGGAGAAACTCGATGACCAACACTACGTCCTGTCGTTCCCTCAACAAACGAAAGTGCAACTCATCTGCCACCAGAAGGACTACACACTGCTCCAAGGAAGTTATCTTGCTACAATTCGATGCCAATGTCTATGACGAAATAAAAGGCCAACCACTAATTCACTAATTCACACAAACGCGCACACAAACACGAATAATCCAAATGTCAAATAAATGATTTGTAATTTCTGAATTCTGCAATTATGGGTTTATGTTAACTTTCGTTTCTTCTTAAACACTTGTTCTGCCTGCAATTCTTTTGTAAAACTGAATTATGTATGGGCTTGTACCACTGCCCTTAATACAAGTTATTTCATAACTAAGTAAGGGTGCTGGTTGCAACACCTACCTGTTTTGTTAACTAGCATAAGTCAAGTGTACCTACAGATGATACCATTTAATGTTAACATTGTTATTTGATTGATTGATTAAATAAATTATTATTAAATATACACTTAAACCTTGCTCTTGAATCACTCCATCCATTGGTGAAAACCGATTGAAAATCTATTTAGTAATTTTTGTGTTTATCTCGTTCAGACAGACAGACAGACGTGGCTTTGTTTTATAATATGTAGTGATTGCTGTAGTTTTATGTTGCATAAAAATTGTTAAGGTATAATTTTCATCAGCACGCAGTGCAACTGCCGAATGCATATACTTTTGATAATGTCCTTATCTGTAACTATTTCCATGTCCACTATTACTTACCTACTAATTGCCACGCTAAAACCCACAAGCCAATAAGTTTGCTAACTCACTAAGATACGAAGTGCCCTATCTCCAGCCACCAACCTCAGGACTAACAATAGTTTAAGTTTAATAATGACGTTACCGATCCCAGTCTATTAATGACTGTTATTAGGCCGACCCAGTTTATCACTTTGTAACTCCCAAGTTCGGCAAGTTTAGATATCATAATTACTTCTATGAGCTTCTCTGGGTGTATTTTGTCGAAAATCCTTTTATAAATGACTTCTTAAAAAGGAGGTGGTTCTCAATTCCTATCTGTACCTATATACATTTTTTTTTGTGTATAGGTGTGTTCATTGATATTTTTGTAAATTGTAGACCGATTTTGAAAATTCTCCACATAAATTTTAACTTTGCTTGGGTAAGTAGTTTTTGAGTTAGCTTCGATAATACGTATTTAATCCACTTTATGTGTGTTGATAATGTTATAATATTTTCTGTCACTGTTATTAACATAGCAAGTAGTGTAGTAATACGAATTCAAAACGTGAATAATAAATAAAAAAACTTTTTCACAAATTAAAAACACACTACAAAGTAAAAAAATACTTTTATTTCGGATGCCGGTGGCAAACAACGAACATAGAAAACCAAAGACACTAACTTCCAAAATTAAAGTTATTTGTTCGTTTTTTGGAAGTTAGTTGTAATGTTTTTTTTTTTGTTGTAAAGGTATTTGCTATTGTAGGAGCGCTGACACATCGTTTTGTATTCTAGATTCGCGCAGCCCGGCGACAGACAGTTCGCCCGTAACCGCCGTTAACTATAGACGCACTCTTAAGAGGACGATAAATGCCAGCGACCTTGAGCGAGTGGGAGGAGCTTGCGTCACCCCCCGCGACCCCGCAACCGATCGCACGTAACGTAGGGTAACCATACGTTTCAGATTGTGTGGACTGTCCTGCCTGATTTTTTATCACCATCCAATTTTTTTTTATGTAGTGTTCATAAATAAGGTAATATTCTGATAATAAAATAAGATTGTAATATATTATATTATTTTAATAGTTTGCATTGAATAAGTTGGTTTAAACAGGGTGTAATTTTAAACACCATCAACTTCTCTCGTCATTGTACTCATCATTATAAACAACTTTTACTATATTGGACACAACATGAAATAACTTGGACTAAACATGAAATCGCGAAAAAAAAATCAGCTGTTCCCTATATTTTGACGAATTAAGCGAACGTAGGGAAATGTAGGGAACAGCAGATTTATTTTTCGCGACTTTACGAGGCACGGATGAGTCTCAGTACGTAAAGATGCTCACCCATCCACGGAACAACCGCGGCAAGAATAGCATAACCTAATTGATCGGCCCGTGCGGCTGTGATGCGACTAACTAGCTCTTTAGCTATGGAAACAATATTAAGTGAAATAAAGAGCCAAAAATCTAAATAAATAAATTTAATTCCAAAATAAAACAATTATATTCTTTAGTGACAGATGAGAAAATATGAGATGTGCAGACAAGATTTAGAGAGGGAATGGGCTGTATGGATCAGGGGGCCGATTCTACTTATTTGCAAAGTTATACGCTCTGTACCGTCTCATCAATGGTTCGGTTTCGTTCGGCTCTCGTTCGTCCCCCATAAATCTATTCTACAATTTTTATGACAATAACTGAAACTGTAACTGACTCTAACCAAGTCGAAACCCAACCCAATCACTACGGGAATTAATGGCAATGAATGAGTGTTACCTATAGTTCAATTAGTAAGTTTATAATATTACTATAACAAAAATGGTTAAATAACAAATAAAGTTTATACGATTAATAAACCCATTAAAACTTATTTTCCGTTATATTTACCACGAAAAGTAAATGATTTTTTCCATATATTTTAATAATTGTAAATTAGCAAATTTTCTTAAAGGAAACAGTCTGGGCGGTTCGAATCGCGTAAAACGAAACGGATTTTAAATGTCGGATAGAGTTACTTTACTATAAAATAAACAGCGGGAATGGAATACTATACTAACTACTATACTACTGGCATGGTGGCCATGCCAATAGTCGCTGATCACTGTTGCATGTTATTGAAACAAAGAAATAATTTTAGGATCAATAGGTATCACGGTGTGCTGTGTGATGTGATAAGTATTCAATGCTTTTCGTATAATATTAGTTCTAACATCAAATATATTAATACCTAGGTAGGTTCCTACGTATGCCAACAATAGCAAAAAAAATCATACGTTGTTCATAAGTAAAATATGAAAACGCTTGAAAACCCTGATTGAGTTGAGGTTCAATTGCCATTTTAGAACAATGTTGTTAGTAGAACCGCCCCCCAGAGTAAGTAAGTATATTTGGGGAGGCAGTTTACAAGGGATGGAAAGATTGATGAAGATGTGGAAAGGAGAGTAAATGCGGGAAATAAAGTGAATGGTACATACATACAATACATGCGACTGTAACCAACTAGTCGATGCCTAAAAAGTCTCGACTGGCTGTTCATAATAGTGTGCTGGTGTCTAAGCTTATGCATGGAAGTGATTGAATTTTGGGTGTTGCAAAAGAAGCATAAAAGTAGAATAAGGGCCGATTTTTCAATCGCCAGATAACTTTTATGTGAAGAATATGTTTGACGTTTTGACAGCTTTTGTATAGAAAATATGTCAAAGCGCCATATTTATTCCTCAGATAGAAGTTAACTGATGATTGAAAAATCGGCCCTAAATGCTGTGGAAATGCCTCCTTGCGAAGCATGTGTGACGTGACTATAAATGATAGACTGAAAAATTATGTGATAAGGCAACAGTGCGTTTTACAACAATTTAATACTCACTTTGTCTCCGCTTTTTCATGTTGGGAATCATTGTCAGTTCTTTCATTATTTTTATCATTATTTCCGTCGGGTCGCAACAACTAAAATATTAAAACATAATCTTATTAATGAGCTGCACCTGTTTATTTAAACTAGACAAGTTTCTAACCTATTATAACGGGATTGTCCCCATAAAACCATAATAAAGGGTATGCCTAGAATCTACAATTTAATACTCACTTTGTCTCCGCTTTTTCATGTTGAGAATCATTGTCAGTTCTTTCATTATTTTTATCATTATTTACTTCCGTCTGGTCGCAACAACTAAAATAGTAAAACATAATCTTATTATGTACTACACCTGTTTTTTTTTAAGCTAGGTAAGTTTCAAACCTGCTGTAATGGGATTGTCTTCAAAAAACCATAATAAATCTAATAAGTCTACAATTTATTAGGTAGGTACTTACTTGCTCTCCACATTTTCGTTTCGGGAATCTGTATTATGTTTTTATCCTCATAAAAAAAAATAATTGATACGGATCTAAAGTTATGTTTGAACTTACTCGTAAATAATGGATACACTCGCGCACAAATTATTATCAAAATAACTTTTAGCTAACCTCATTATATTATAATAATATATGAGAAACTTACCTCAGTATCCAGTTTCTTTCATGTATACGTCATTTCTCTTTCAGAACTTTAGTTGTTCTACCCATATTGTCGAAAAAATACGTAAGTACAGCGGTCGCGCAAAGTGTCAGCGTCTACCCGTGACAGTGGCCAGCGGTACACTGCCGCCCGTCGCCCGCGCAGAGCGCCGCATGCCGTTCCGTTCGATTTTATAGGGAATATTATTTTTAGTAATAAAAGTATGAATATTTGAAAAAAATCACAGATAGAATTATAGATAACAGAATAGTCTATTCATACAAAAAAAAACCATGAAAATATCATTAGTAGTTTGGAAGTAATTTCGATTTTTTTATTTGGGTAGACCTTATTTCCTGAATTTATTTCATAAAGTATTTTACTACAATACTAAAATATTCACATATATAATTGATGTTTATGCGGTCTAGTTTAACATACATTTTTTGCGTAACTTACTTGCATTAATTGAAGGCGTAATAACAGATTTAAAAGTCACTAAAATCATATATCTGCACCTTAAACTGATAAGCTACTCCTCTGTAATATTTCGTAATAAGTTAATAAGTAAAGTTACCACAGAGTCTTCGCAGCATTTCATTTCTCTCCGTACACACAACCCAAAGACATTACATACACGCACACAAAATTGGTGACCCCGACGTGATTAAAAAGCACCCGACGTGATCTAAAAGTGGTGTCGTGATATAAAATCTAGCAACGTGACTTTACCATCAGTGATTTTTAAAGATATTGTGTGTACGTGATCGAGAACGGGCAACTCACTCAACAGCAGCGTCTATAGTGCGGAATCTCTTTTTAAAAATAATCTGCGTGAGTAGTTAACATCATGGAAGACAAAGTATCAGCCGACGAATATTCCCTTTCACCGGTCTCCATCACCGATAAGTTAGAAGATTTTTGGCGGAGAGCACCAGAATTGTGGTTCACCAAGGCAGAGGCGATAATTAATTGCCGGAAGATGTCCGACGATTCTAAGTATCGGATAATATTGTCGAAATTAAACCTCGAAGTCACAGAGCAAGTCGCGGATATCCTTTTACACCCGCCACAGGAAAAGAAATATGAAGCCTTGAAACAAAAGTTAATTTCGGTGTACAAAGAATCAGCGGAACGGCAAATTAAAAAGCTGATTGGCGAGATGGAGCTAGGCGATCTACAGCCATCGCACCTCCTACGCAAAGTGCGGGACCTGGCCAGAAGAAAGGTAACCTATGATACACTCAAAGTAATGTGGAAAAACCATTTACCACCACCAGTACGTGGAGTCTTGGCAGTCACAGATGAAAAAAACATGGAAAAATTAGCGACGATTGCATACAAGGTCGCGGAGACTATCACCCCAATTCAAAGCGTATCCAGCATAAAAAAAAACTGGATCTCCAGACAAGGATAATTTGGTGATAGCGGAAATAAACAAATTAAGCGACAGATTACGCAAGATCGAGTATGGTTCCAGAGGTCGCTCAAGACATGGTGGATCCAGAAGATGGCGATCCCGGTCAAGATCGAAGTCCAGGTCTAGAAACGTGAAAGCACCTGAAGACGACCCCAACTGGTTATGTTTTTACCACTTCAAATACCGCAGCAAAGCGGATAAGTGCGTTCAACCATCCAATTGGAAGAGGAAGGACGCCAAGCCATCGGAAAACTAGAGTCGGTGCAGTCAGCGACGGGAGGCTGTGACCGCGTGCACGACAATCACCGTCTATGCTAGGGACAGGAATTCAGGTTTGAACTTTTTAGTGGATAGTGGTGCAAATGTGAAAGTTCTACCTCGCAGAGTTGTTTTTAAGAAAGATAACGCACATTGTGCCTGTTATAAGTTGTATGCTGCGAGCGGTACCGAGAGCAATACGTACGGTACACATATTTTAGAACTAGATTTAAATCAAAGACGAGCGTTTCCGTTGGTTATTTACGATAGCGGACGTACAGCAGCCCATATTAGGTGCTGACTTCTTAGCTACACATGTTATTAGTTAACTTGAACGGACGCTGGCCAGTGGATCAGGGTACTAATATAAGTACGAGAGAAATCTCTCCAGTTCCACCGAGCCCACTTTGTAAACCATCACTGATAATTGCCACTATTATGTATTGTTGAGTAAGTTCCTTGAATTAACCAAGCCAGTCCATATAAGGAGAGACCTAAACATGGCGTTTGCCATCATATAGAGACAACAGGTACTACAGTGCACGCGCAAGTGAGACAGCTACCCCCGGACCGCAGAATATATACAAAGATTATATGTTTGGATTGTAAAGTGTAAAGAATAAATATACGAATTGTTATGTTGAAACAAACTGCTTGTTCCTTTAGTAATAACAGCGTGATAATATAACTAAAAACTTTAAATGCATAACATTGTTTAAAGCGTACATTGTAAGTAGCGCAATCGCACACCTGCAAGATATCTGGTTACAACATTGTTCATTGTAGTGAAATGATGTATAAGCAAATTCTTTCTAACTCGTAGTTCTGATAAAGTTGTACTTAGTTTAAGGCATGTTATTTTTGTTTATAGAAATTATTATGTAAAAAACCATTTGTTTTTTTTTTTAAAGGGAAGGAATAGTGTAGGAGCGCTGACACATCGTTTTGTATTCTAGATTCGTGCAGCGCCCGGCCACACACCAGTTCGCCCGTAACCGCCGTTAACTATAGACGCACTCTTAAACTGATAAGCTACTCCTCTGTAATATTTCGTAACAAGTTAATAAGTAAAGTTACCACAGAGTCTTCGCAGCATTTCATTTCTCTCCGTACACACAACCCAAAGACATTACATACACGCACACAAAAGTATTAAGGGTTATAATGTTATGAGCTAAATTTTAATTGAGGCTAAACTTTTTATGTTGGTTGTTTACCGCTGTAAACAGGACAAAAATAGAAGATCCATGAAAAATAATCAGAACTCAAAGTAATTAAGAACTTCACCATTGGTCTTTCGTCTTAAGAAACCGTAAATAAAAAAATATTTAGAGTATTTTTTTTCATGTTCTATGCAGTTGTTTAACATGACCACCTCGACCATGTTATGTAAATTATTTTACTCAATAGACTTCCTCGGTGACTACGCATCACACGTCACGTCTGAGTCTTGTCAAGGTCCATAACACACATATTCACATATATTTCGGTCTTCACATATATTTATATAATGAATGTACCCATACAAAATATTGTTAAACATTTTAAAAGGGTAACGGTGGAGTTTCTTACCCATTCTTCTCCATACGATACTACCTTTTGAAAGGGGCGACTAGAATCAGTTCTATTTTTTTTTGTAAATATTTTTGTTCAAAAGTGCCTTTTATGTGCCTACTTAAAATTAATAATTTGTCTTTGACAGCATAACATGCTGCGGTACTCCTGAAGGTACTCGTTTAATGGACGCTTGGGGCTTTATTGGAAAATTTCGCGACACCAAAGACCACCTGATAGGCACCATAGATGCGTAGGTTTATTCGATGCGAGACCACAATTGCCTGCAGTGCTATCTTTCAGGATCCGTTGATGGTCCAAAAGGACCAACACCTACCGTTGAGGTTCTTCATAGAAAGGTATAATCTCGAAATTCACAGTTGCATTAATAATACTACCCCGCTCTATCCGCTAAGGGCTCAACGGTTTCATACTGGACTGTGGCCGAGCACAAACGAATGGTAATGTTTTTTTAATGTTATTGGGTGCCAGTCAAGCAGACGACCACCTGATGGTAGTAACTTGTCACCGCCGCCTATACATAACATACATACATACATAATCAGCCTATAATGTTCCCACTGCTGGGACACAGGCCTCCTCTCGGTGAGAGGGAGCGGGCCATAATCCACAACGCGGGCCCAGTGCGGGTTGGTAGATGCCACATGGCTTCGATTTTTTATTTTTTTTTGGTTCTAGGACATGCCAGTTTCCTCATATTTTCCTTAATCGGTTTGAGAGCGTGCTGATTGAATCATTTTCACAAGTAAAGGGCCTGTCTGGGTTTGAACCTACAACCTACAACTCGTAAGTCGCGACCATTACTCTGGGCCACCACTGTTCCGCCGCTTATAGTCATCTGCAACACCAAAAGCCTCGCAGGTGCATTGTAATCCCAGAAGTAAACCTGAAAAGTCGCATAATGCCTGCAAAAGTTAACACCAAGACCTTTTAAACCAGTACCTAAGTACTGTTTTTTCTTGTACCATAGGTGCCGCCTTTCAGGTAAAACTCTTTCCTTGAACCTTACGAACCCTTCCATTGGCCGACTATATCGACTTGCACAAATCGAAATGTCTACCTAGCCGTAGGTATTGGCATGGTCATATTCCCAATCTATTCTTGTATCGTACAGCAAAGCGTGACAAACAACTTCCTTTCATGTTAATTATCTATCAGGTTAACATAATGAGTGAGTAATGTTACAATAGGACTGGTCCTGGGCTACCTATAGATCCGTTATCTATTCTGTGATAAAATAGGTATAAAAAAATATAGGTAATTATCATATTTTTGTTGAGCTCTGTTGGTTAATTGCGTCTTTAAAAAACAAGAATATGATTCCAATAAAATTAAAATCAAATTTACCTTACAACACCAAAATAAAATTTAATAGTAGTTCCCTAATTTAGCACGTGTACTTTGCTACTTGGTTAAGTATTAGTTAGCTACGTATTTACTACAACAGACGAAGCAACTCCTGATAAATTAAGTTAGTTAACTTTGAATTTAGTTTCGCGATTAATTTCCGTCGACGGGTGAAAAATATACTGATGCTGAAATAAGGTCCGTTTATGTCATGGGTGCTACCTGAAATAAATTAACCTGGTAGTTTGATACTTTTGATACTTTTATAATTAAATATTAATTTACTATTTTGTGTGTATTTATTATATTTTCTACAACTTACCGACAGAATCCGTACATCGAAACAACACTGAAACTCCGAGTACAAAAAACTGTGACCACTTCATCACAAAGTTTTTCAACAAACTCATCTTCACCAAATACATCAACGGAAAAAAAAACAAAATCAAAAAACGTTCCAAATTTTAGAACGTCGCATTTCCAAAAAAAGTTTTCGTATATCAAACGCGGGAGCAACGATGATGGTTACAATTCACTCGGGTTTGATTCGGTGCGGCTATCGTGAAGCAACTGTTTTGACGGAACGGTTGAACGGAGGCTGAGGGTTTCACACGACGCATGCGCGAATCTTTCTACGCTTTTAAGAAAGCGGTGTTTCTAGTTTGAATTATACTGTATTTCTTTTTGACGTTGCCCTCGATGCGCCTTTGACTTGGTGTATTCCTTCAAAGGGCCGTAGTTCTGTGGAATGGAACAAAAGTGATGTTTACCTAAGTGTTTATGTACAATGGAAGATAATAAAATAAAATATTTTTTTTTTTTTTTTTTTAAAGGTTTTCGGTGTTCCGTAGGGACATATTCTGACCCTTTAATCGTTGCCCTGTTTTGTAAATGTTTTGGTTGAAACGATTATTTTTTGGATATCAGCATCTATGTAAACGGTGGTATAGACACTTTGAAATAATTTGAAGTTTGTTTTTCTTGCCTACATAATTAAAAATATTGGAGAAGCCAAGTCCAATAGGGTAATTGATAAGTATAATTTCGGAAGTGTAGACCTAATTAATTTACCTTAAGAACTACTTACTAACTTTACAAAAATAATGGTAGGTACATTCAATAAAAATATCAAAAATCACATTCATTTGAATTCTTCGCGTTCAAATGGTCGAGATATTTCTCCGTCAGATTACTCTAGCAATTTATGTGATCGTGTGACGTCACCGTGACATGTGTCTTTTAACTGAAGAGCGTTTGTGGCGGGAAAGATGAATGGAGAGATTAGATGGCGCCAATTCTGGTAGGCGCTGACTAAACTAAATATAGTGCTGACTTTTATTAAGAAGCGAGGTAGGAAAGAGATGGGAGATATTTTCATACAGGTTGACCTTTTTTTTATTTTATGAGTAATATTGTTGATATTGCACGTAGATATTTGTTGAAATTAAATAGACAATTTTTAATATCTTCCTGTAAGTTCAGTTCTGATCTGTATTTAATCATGATTGTATGTTTCAATTGAGAGAATCTTTATTAGCCATTGACAACATAAACATAATTTAGGCAGCGTTTAATCGATTTAATAATACGTAAACTCGTATCGAAATTCCATACCTCCAATATCACAAAAAAACTACACAATTTCCTAGTCCAGGGGTTCTTAATGATTGTTATAAGAATAGAATACCTACAGAGTTTTAGTACCTTGACGTTCTTTATTTCCGATTAGCGACATGGTTATCATTAATATTGTTTAGCGAAGTATAATTTTCCTTTGTGAGAGGAAATAGTATTTTTCCCGATTTTTTGCGATAAATACCATTTCTTTTTAAAACGCTTGCCTAGACAATAGTGAAGGAGGTATCAGCTTTTATTTAGGTAGCTCAATGTAATATCTTTGGATTTCAATCAATCAAACATTAACTCAGCGTTTTGAAGTCTATGGATACACCCGGATCCATTTTAGGTCGCTAACGGCCCGTTTATAATCTTGTCTCTAATTTGACCAATGGGTACTAAACTCGAAGTTTGCCAATTCGAGCTCTTAAGTGAATTCAATACCTTGACAAACATGGTCAGGATTCCTTAGCTTGCTAAATATCTACAAGATAGATCTTTTTCAGATAGTAATCCATATATATTTTTGGCAAAATATAGGATATCATTTACTGATACCTACATAATTTCCACGTACTTTGTACACGTTTCTCCGAAGCTCGTATGCTTTAGTTAAAATTATACTGTACTAACAAAAAAAAAATACGTTTGAGGAAGAAAAAGAAATAAAAAGCTAGTGATGTGCTTCACCCGTGAAAGCTACCTACAATTGCTCCCCTCGCAAGTCCTCACAAGCCCTCGATTACCATAAATCACAATAACAGTATATTGAATCCGTCTGAACTAGGATCGCGGGGTTTGGTGAACATAAGCTGTTCACGGCAAGACGAACATCATCCATCAATGGCGTATTACTCTAAGGATTGTATAATGTCTGCGTATTATTAGTTACTTACATACGTAGTTGTGAAACGCACTAGTACCTATGGTCTGTCCCAAAAGTATCTGATGAGAATGTAAACAAACCCTGTTCAGGTTAAATTCTTATGCAATCAGTCACAAAAGGAATTAGTAACACTTTCATCTGTATCTAGAAGGTTTCAACTTTATATATCATCACTAATTATTCCAACAAATTATTGTTTGATTAACATTATTAAATTGTTAATTGAAAAGTCATCGGCAAAAATTGAGGTCATACAAAAAATTGGCACTCTCAATTTTTTTTTTCATTTTCTGATCCACTTGTTTAGATTTTCCTTAGATACTTTTAGAACAGAAATTACTACAGTTACGAACTGTGCATATAGGCTCGTGCAGACTAGCGCGATATCGTGGGCGCGACAGCCAGCAATATGCCAGTCGTACCAGCGATATTGCCCCAGTCTGCGGGAGCCTTTATGGTTAGCATAATTAGCCAAAAAGTGTGTGTTAATAGACGAAAATTAAGTTAGTTAATGTGGGTAAGCTTTTGGTGTGGGACGAGTTAAGTGTGGTAACCCTACTACAATTAGCTTTGTCAGCAGTATAGCTTCCGCCAAACCTTGAGAGTAAGTAATTGTAATGTAGAACATGGTCGTCACGTAGCGATTGTCATAACTTAGCTATAAGTACCTTGTACCTTTAGGATTAAGACATTATTATCTTCACTGTCATTCTGTCAGTAAAATAAAGTTATTTTTATAAAACTCTCCGACTGTCGTTTACTTAATTGGCGCAGCCGGTAGGATCTCTGTAGTCACTCAGTATAGTATAAAATTCTACAAAGCTGCTGTGACGTCTGTTCCAATTTTTAACCCTACCACAAAAAAACCCTATGTCATTATTCCGAAATATCCTTACCTACTGGTGAAAAAGTCGAAATACAGGCCCGTAGTCGACAGCTGCGAAGAAATAGATGACCTCACATACCTTTGCTCCGAGGACAACGTTCTTCAGTACACAGAAGAAACATGCGTCGAGCAACTTATGTTACTAAAACATAATTTCACGGATTGTCAGCAACACCAGGTAAAAATAGAAGAAACCAAGATACAACCCATATCCGAAAGTCACTGGTTGGTATATGCAGAAAAAAGTATCCAGACAACGGAACATTGTGACGATGAAACCAGGAAATACACCTTGCAAGGTACATACATCTTAGTACCAAGTCAGCACTGCACACTGCAGATCGCTGACATCTCCATTACAACGCCAACGAATAGTAGCACAGTCTCCTTCAGCCTGCCAACAGCACAGATGCCCGAACTTCGACGTGACGTCAGCCCACCGGCGAAGCAAATGGATCTTAGAGGGGTGGACTTAGGTGACATCAAGGACCTAGTGAACCGAGCAAAGTACAGTGAAAGTGTTAGTGATTTCGAGTCATATTATGTACGTGTAACAAGTGACAATATCAGTGTATGGACCCTAAGTATTTACGTCATAATCCTAGTTTCTGTTATAGGTTTCATTATATATAGATGGGACTTATGTAAAATTTGTAAAAGAAATTCCCTAAAGACCACACAGTTGCCTTTAGATAATTTCTCTCTTGGGGAGGGAGGAGTTAAGTGTGGTAACCCTACTACAATTAGCTTTGTCAGCAGTATAGCTTCCGCCAAACCTTGAGAGTAAGTAATTGTAATGTAGAACATGGTCGTCACGTAGCGATTGTCATAACTTAGCTATAAGTACCTTGTACCTTTAGGATTAAGACATTATTATCTTCACTGTCATTCTGTCAGTAAAATAAAGTTATTTTTATAAAACTCTCCGACTGTCGTTTACTTAATTGACGCAACCTGTGTCGCCCTTGCCGCTGGGCCACTGCTGCAGCTGCTGAGACCCTCAAGCGGCGCAAATACTGTAACCTTATGGGTAACTACAGTTTTGAGCCGTATGGGGTCGAAATGCTCGGGTCATGGGGTCCAAGTGCGTGTCTCCTTGTTTAAGGAAATTTCTCGCCGACTGATCGACGCTTAACGTGACCAGAGGGCTGCCTCATTATTTGGCCAAATAATTAGCATTGCCATGCAACGTGGCAATGCTGCGTGGCGTGCAGTGTAGGAAGTGGTGAAGGATGGCCGTTTTGGGGGAATGTCTTATGTAATTTTGAAGTTCGAAAAGTGCTGATTCTCAGCCTAGTTTGAATAAATGACTTTTGATTTGAATGCTGCCAGTCTTCTGGGCACGTTTCCGGATGACAGCAATTCGGAGGAGTACTTCGACGCCTAATTCTCCTTTTGTTTTTAATTGTATTTACTTGTATAGGTATTTAGTTATAAAAAAAAAACAAAAGTTTATTGGTAAAACAAGTTTAGGTAGGCAGACAGTGCCTGTATTAGGAGAGTCCGCTCTTCCATAGCAAGACGTGTTATATAAAAAAGCACAACGTATAATTTTTATGCTAAAACTACATAAATTTACATTAAGTTAAATTAACAGGACAGGTTAGCTTCGTAGTTATTTTTTTTTAGCCATGGAGCCCCGCAAAACGGGGCTCTGACTACGCCTTTTAAGCAACTTTTAAGTGTTTTGAGGTTAGCTTACAATAATTTGTTTTTCTCAAGAATGGCTCGTTATCTTTTCATGGGAGTGGTGCCAGGGGAGAGGGGACATCGCCTTCTTTCTTCCCTCCCTCCTGCCTCCTCCTGCCAAACGATACTAAAATTTTACCTTTAATTTGGTACCTAGTGTAAATAGTTTGAGCAATTGTGGCCCAGTGGTAACGGCCGCGACTTACGAGTAGATATACTAGATCGTAGGTTCGAACCAAGACAGGCGCTTTACTTTTTGTATATAATTTCATCACCACTGCTCTCAAAAAGGTGAAGGAAAACATCGTGAGGAAACCGGCATGTCCTAGAACCAAAAAATCGAAGACATGTGACATCTACCAACCCGCACTGGGCCCGCGTGGTGGATTCTCTCTCTCACAGAGAGGAGGCCTGTGTCCGAGCAGTGGGAACATTATAGGCTGATTATGTGTAAATAGTTAGTAGGGTCATATATTGTACATAATCTAGTTTATTGATATTACTTTAAACCTATTAAAGAAAATTGGTTTACAGTTATTTAAGAGAATAAATCAATAATTAAGTAAGATAATAGTTATAATATCAGTAGATTGAATCCGTCTAAACTAGAACAGCCACGTTCGTTGAACGTTGATTTGTTCGGGGGCAGACAAACACTATCCATCAATGGCTTACCTATTACTTAATACGTTCGTCGTAGTTTAATTAAGTAGCTTTGAGTGACAGCAGTTAATTATTTAACGATTTTATGTTGTTATGCACTCATAAAAAAGGTTGAACTACTGGTGTTTCTAAGATAATCTACATACATACATGCATGAAGCAAAATAATTAATTAACAGCGTATTATTTTACAAGCTCTATTACGAATATTATGAGTACTCTCAGGCGCGACGAATACTTAAATCTCAAAATATCGTACTTTAAAAGCTGTAGGTACTGTGTGTTTGATTAATCATGTAACACGAAAAGTTCTTTGATACCGTTTGCTTAAAAAAAATATTAAACGCTTTCTTTAGCATTGTTAATCGTCTACATATCAATCAAAATCTTTCGGCATACTTACTTAATGTAATGTAATAATGTTCATAGAAACCCGAACTTGATTAAATCTTGTTATAAAGTTCGGGTTTCTATGAACATTCTGATGTAAAACTATCGCATGATGTTTGCTGAAACATTATCCGGCTCACGGCGTGTGCTCTCTAAACCTCATCAATCAACTGCGTATCACGGAGGTTGACTCCAAATAAAACCTATGGCGTAGTATTGTGTTGAAAATGGTCTTGTTAAAAAATGCCTAGAAAATCTATTTTGGAATGATTTTTCACTTCAAGTCTGGTCAATCTGGCTATAAATTATCACGCTATGTTCTAGGGGGGATGAGCAATATTGCAATTTGTTGGTAGTCTGCTATAGTTTACCGCAAATTGTAAAAAGACGACGCAAAAGGTTAGAATATTGCAGATAGTTATCAATTTAACTTTTCATTACGCTATACCTTTATGGAGTTAAGCAGTCAATTATGATCATGAAATATACAGGGTGGATTTTTGAGATGAGGCAATAAGGGCATGCACCTTAACCGTTGTCGCTACAAGTAAACGGTCTTAGGAGACTGTCCTTGACATTTGAAAAATTTTGATTTGAGGTTTGACTACTAGACAATTAGTCAGAAATCGCAAAAAAAAACTTTCCATACATTTCGTAGAAAATGAGACTGAGATGAGAGAACACAATATGATAGTAATAATAATAATTTATTTCATAAAAAGAGGTACAGTCTTTTACAAAGTACGATGACAACTTAGGAATAGTTTACATCTGAGATGAGTAGGTAACAATACAATTTTATGAATGTCCTAGCTAGGTTACTTAGTAGCCTGTATTAAGGACAATCAGCGCTCAATTTCCCGAAAACTAGGACAAAAATATTTCTTACACTGTTACATAATTAATAACAAACAATTTTGAACAAATTGATAAACTAATAAAAGTCCAATACAAGAACTGTGTGTTTATGTGTGTAAATGCACGTGCGACAGTGTGTGTGTGTGTATTATGAGTTACAACACAATATATCAGTGTATAACAACAATCGAATTATTCTATTACTTCACTGGGCTGAATAGGCACCGAATATAGCAGATAGTTACAGATTTATTTGTCTAAATGATTATCATCCCTCTTTACCTGTTAAGAGTCAAAAGGCTAAGAATCAATCACATAATAATTATGAGAACAGCTATTTTAGTCAACTTCCAACGACTGGTTGGCATACTTAAGTTCGATTCCCAACAAATGATATTTTTGTGCTTCTTTTGTTTATATTACATATTATTTATGATAGTTCGAGAGTTTAGGTCTCTTCTGTCATCGCTGGATAAAATAAAAATAAATATCTATGGTTAGGTGACCGTTTTTACAGTCTACTGTTATATTATTTTAGTGATAGCTGTTCGTCAGGAATAATCTGTAAGAATGGATCAGTCAGTGTCGTGGTGCCTTAAGGTACCGTAGTACCGTATATGCTTGACCGCAGGTGTTCATTAACTCACAAAAAAATACAAACTTTGCAAGCAACGGGAAATTGCTATTGAAGGCTGCGGGTGTCGACCTCGGGACGATCATACAGCCACTGTTTACGGTCCTAACCCTCTCATATTAGCATAGATCAGGCATCCAAAATCATAATTCATCTCAGCAGTGGAGCCGCTCACTCATACATTAGTATGCGGGTCGGCGCTCCCAGCTATTGTGGTTTGTTTATAGACAAATCACCTGAGAATATAATTGAAGATGAAACGGACTGATTTCTGTTTGCTTTACACCCAGTTCTTTGTGTTATACCAATTGTTCGGGACCCAATCAATCGTACCTTTTTATTCGTCAGGATTAACTGAGACTACGGTGCGGGCGTTTGGGGAAATGTCGGCAACGTTAGAAATGTCGGATTTAGTTCACGACTGCGACGTAAATTGCAGTTGGATTCATTTGGTGTGTGCGCGCCGGAATGAATTTGTGTTAGCCATGGCGAGTTTGGTTTGTTTGCAGATGCCATCAGTTCTGCGTGCGTTTGTGCAAATATACGGATTGCATATAAGCCCTTTATGGTTGTGCTGCCAACACTTTTACCTACGGATGATATGTGGATGGCGTCTCGTCAATTCAAAACAGATTATTCGGACAAGTAAGAAAATAAAATTCAGAAAAGGTGATGATTTTTGTACGTGTAACTTTTTTAAAGGGAACCTCTAATCGAATCAAGGCTACCTTTCCAGATTCCAACTATGAAAAGGTACATGGATAACCTTGTACTTAGGCAAAAAGAATGAGCAGGAAAGTGACCCCTGTCAACCGCCGCGCGACTCCGAATCGGTGTCAAGCAATAGAAAATCAATTGTGACGTCTCATTAGCTGTCCTTGACCAATTAAAGTAACATGCGCAAACACCCTTGACATAGCAATAACAACTTTTTGAAACCCAGTTACGTCTAATCACGTATAGCACACGTGTAACCATGCCTTTACATAAAAAGACTTACAGTAACAAAGTGCTAAGAGCTCGATCCTCGACTCGACAGTAATGCTCTCCGGAGAATCGAATCATTGCCGCTCGGCTGATCAAATTAACTACACGGGAACAGAACGTGGGGCGCTGTATAAACGAGCCTTGGTTCAACATTTGCACTCATTTGAACGCGTGATGTTTGTATTCGTGGTGTTTAGGCGTAATAGAAGGGTGATCGGGTACCTGTATAGGGTTTAATGGGAAATCGTTAGATAAGAGACGCAGGCGGTACGGTTCGACGTACGGTATCTTTCGCTTTTGCTACGATTGAATGTAGAAATCTGAATGCAACCGTGTGGTGGAATACGTTCGAAATTCAAAACTGTTAGCCCAACCATACCTCTTTCTTCAGAAATTATAACCTCTTCTACAGCTATGGTTCTGCAGCTAGGGTTGGCGTTAATCATAACTTTTTGTTGACTATTATTGTAAATTCGCGGCATCTGAATAGTAAATTAGAGTGGTTCACTGCTTACTTAGAGTTCGCAAGAGTTCTAGAAATGAAAGGGATAAATTGAAACCAGTAAGCGTAATAGAGAAAGATATTTATTAAATCATTATTTAGTCAATTATTTCTACTGTGGCGGCATCTACATCGCCACATGTGAACTACGCAACACAATGATGTCACGCAAAATCCTGCATCGCGCAAGCAGAGTTTATAGTTCCCTGTTCCTCATGCCTCTATAAAGTGAAGATCCTTCAAATTTTAGTAAATGAAAAGTTTTCTTTTTACATTTATGAACCTAATCTCATCTAATTAGTTTGTGCTGCCCACTGCAGGGCGCAGACCTCCCTCTCACTTGTCCACGCAATTCATTTTTCGCTAGGCTACAACTAATTACAATATTTTCTTGTTGTTACAAAGAATGTTTCCTCTAACACAAACTAAACTGCTGGTCCTACAATTTGTCGAATAATATCCAGCTTACAATGCAAGCACTACTAAAAAAAACTAAGTTAAACTGCACAACTCGTTTCTTAAAAAATAGATACCTCTCTAATCTGTAGTACTAGTCGAAATAAAAACAGAGTGTATCAGCTTCGTGGATTGTCCCGAACAAGTTTAGACTAACTTCACTGGAGCTAGTGAAACTGGGTTACTAATGTACTCAGTCGCAGAGTGAGTGAGCAAATATACTCTGTACCTTGCAGTATGTGTCTTGAGAAGAGCATGTATGTGTGTCTGTCGTAATGGTATTACCTACTGACTGAGATGTGGAAATATTTATAGTCTAGCACTATATGCTATTTCCTCTCATATCTAAACAAACAGTGGTTACAATATGCATGTACCCATGTACACACTCGGAAACAAAATGATATATACTCCCACTTTTTCTCTCCAAAAAATATACACACAAAATAATCCATGCTTTTTTATTCGGTACACGAAAAGTGAAAAAACATTTGCAATAACAATGCAGTTTGGACATGGATATGACCAGACAAATTTTTATCCCCTGTCGGCTTGCATGATGCTTGTATGAACGCATACAAGCTTAATACGAGTATGTTATGCGGGTGAGGTATGCTGGTCGCTTTTCACTTTACCTCTTTTTATATCGCAAACAAACGGACGGTTATAACTAGTATATTGAGGATTTACATACTCGTGTTGCTGCGTTGATAATAATCCTGTATGTGCGGGCAAATTTATGATGTTTTTAGTTTTGTAAATATTCTTAAGTGAAATGCTGTAGTATAATAAAACGCGTTGGTTCAGTTGGATGGAGAAAACTGTGATCTTGGGTGTTCATTCTGAATTATTCAACATTTTCTAAAAATAATTGAACATGGCTTGCAGTGAAGAATATTGGATTATTGATGTAAAGTCGGCAACATAAGTAAATTTATATTACTGAGTTACAAAATTAATTTATGAGGAGTAAATTAATAAACTGTATTTAACCTATTACCTATTTATTATAACCTAGTTCAAAATATTATATTTATTAAGGATCAAGCATTCTCCCGAGAGTCGCCATTGTGTGGATCGCCCGGAGGAAACGGTGGAGCATACGGTGGAGATCTGCCCGGCTTGGGCGGGGCATCGCCATGTCCCTGTGGAAGCGATCGGCTCTCATGTCCGGCCCTGGTCCAGAGAGGGCATAGGAAGTTGCCACGCTCCTAGCCACCGTAGGAGACGCCCTGGGCATCGGGAATCCCAGGCCGATTCCCGGCCACCGTAGGCACGGGCTTGCGGACGGTGAGCCGTCCGATAAGGACCAGGCCCGGGTCGACGGCGCGTTGTATTCCATGCATGCCTCAAAGAGATGTCAGCACAACTGTAAGGGTCCACTAGGGCCGATGCCTGCTGGGTCACGGAAAAGTCCGAAAGGGATACCGTCGAGACCGCCTATGGCCTGGCAACACACAAGCAACGAAAGGAACATGGGTGGGTTTTAGTCAGTAAGAGTCTGACGCACCCTCCCGCTCCGCCCAAAGTGAGAGAAGTTATTTGATATTATTCACCCTAAAAAAAAAGGATCAAGCATTCTAGGCTTTTCTATAGTGGCTTTCAAAAGGTTTAGATCCGTTACAAAAATTACCTTACACACAAGCGAAATTGCTGTCTTGTTCTCTAAGTTTGTCTTTCGCAAACTATACTACTTAATTGTTTAATTATGACGTAAATAACCCTTGGATTTTAAGGGCACTTATTGCAATACATAAACTTCAATCTAAAAACTGGCTAAGTGAGTGTTGAACCACGCATAATGTAGGATTTTGTATTTGTTGGGATGAATTTATCCTAAGAACAAACTACAGTTGAAAAACATGTTCTCCCATACATTCAAACAAATGTAAATTTGTACGCACAATATTGGGTGATTTACCATGTTATTTTAAGACCATAGACGTCTTATTTTTCTGCTATCTATAAGTATAGAAATATTTTCTGTATTTTTTTTTATTTTAGGCTCAGTAGTTTCATATATTTTCTTAAATAACTTTACAAATATTTATTTTAAAATTATAAAAAACTAACTTAAGACCCATACAGAAAGCACTTTCATTTGATATGTCACACGGTACAATGTGCAAAACTTTTGTATTTTATTTTCTTATTTGTCTCCCCAAAGTGACTCCATATTCAGAATTCATTTATTTCGTAAAACATCCGTGTTCGGGCCACAGAAATTGATATGTGTACCAAACAACTTAATCAGTCTATTAGATTTGGAACAAATTAGATGTGACAGACGGACAGACAGACGAGTGATCCTTTATGGGTTCCGTTTTATCATTCGGACATACGGAACCCTAATAAAAGTTAAGTGGGACAGACGGTCATTATAATATCCTAGCTATTCTAATCCTAACTTAATATTATAAATGCGAAAGTGAGTTTGTTTGTTACGTTTTCACGCTAAAACGGCTGAACGGATTTACATGAAATTTGGCTCATGGGTAGACCATGACCTGGATTAGGACATAGAATACTTTGTATCCTGGTAAACGCAGAGGAAGTTGCGGGCAGAAGCTATTATCGCTATTAAGTAAGAAGACGGCAAAAACTCTTCAATTCAGAAATAGGTACAGCCAGGGGCTTTGATCTACAAAACATGCAGTGGCTTTGTCCTAGACCAATTAAACCCAACAGATATGGTATAAAAAAATATGCACAAAAAATACAGCCAGAAACTCTTAACGCTACATCAAGCTTTGTGCTTGACTGTCCAACGCCCGTCAATCAGCTGAATTGTAGCATTTCACACCTTTTATTTCTCGCACCATTCAATCAATGTTTAGCCCATACATTTACACTGTGCATTATTTAAACGAAGTCAAGAAACATGCATTGTTTCGTTAGCCGAACAATTCAATACATTTTTAATTCATATTCCGCGAGGCTCGTATGACAGTACCAAGCAATATATTAGTGGGAAAGGCTATATTTTACAGAAAGTCTGCCGCATAATATCGACGCGGTGTTTGTATTGGGCCGTTTATTTTGACTTATACTTGAGATATGGTGGGCTCATTTTTCTTTAAGTTTTCTGTGTTGATATTTTTATATACTATTTAAAGTTTATAATATCGATACGAAGAAAGGAGGACCTTTCTTCGTATCGATATTATGAACTTTAAAGTAACTCATGTCGTAGTAAAAAAATGTATATATATGTATATAATAATAAAGATTCCCTATGAAACCGAACAGCGGCGCTGCATGAGCGCGGGGAGCATTTATATGGTCAAGGCCAACGGCAATTACCGTCGGGTAATAATAAGTTTAATTACTTTTTGTACAATAATTTGGAGTGAGTGACTTAAATACGAATCAATTTCAAAATATAGCCGCGGGTTAGAGTTATTTATTTAGTTGCGTGGAAAGCAGTATAATATCTTTTATTTAAATAAATTCTGTTTCCTTACACATTACTGTATTTCTCTTTGATTATTTTCCAGCCCAGATTACAGTTATTATGTATTTTCTAGGTCTTGAAACATAATTGCTTTTGTTTCCGTGTTTTGAGACTGGCAGTGCTACTGGAGGTCATTCTCAAAAATCACTGTCAGTCTCAGAACACGGAAATTCATCGGTCGGTGATCGCGTTAGTTGGTAAGTAGTTGAAAGTGAACTTTATTGTGAGTTTTTACTGAACAGCATGGCATTGGCAGCGTGGCATTAAATTATGAACTATATTATTTATCGAAATCAAAAGTCATTCATTCAAACTGGGCTGAGAATCCGCACTTTTTGAACGTCAAAATTACATAAGACAGTCCCCCAAAAACGCCCGACCTTCACCACTTCCTAGTGCTTTAGCTGGGAAGAAGAAGTGGCGCAACAAACTCCCCAGCAGCACACCTGTCTGTTTAGTTATATAAACTTGATTCTATACAAATCGTATGTAAAGTAATTAACATTACAAAACACAAAACCCGCAAATATACTATAATATACTCAAGCAGAATATCCGGTAAGGCGAACTTTATATATTTCGTTTTCTTGGCATTGAGAACTAAGTTATATGTCCTAAACCCATCCGTTACCATTGAGAGTGCACTGTTTACGCCGTCAAAATCTTATCCTTTCCATTCTACTTGAAACATAAGAGAGATGTTACCTGCAAACAGTACAACTTCACAGATACCCTTTAAACAGAATGATAAGTCATGAATATACACTAATAATAAGAATGGACCCAGTATTGAGCATTGAGGTACACCTAACTGAACTGGTATCTCGTCATAAATAGTTACATACATTCATAAACTCACGTCTTCTTCCCATGGCTTTTCGGTACCTTTTATACAATTATAATTGTTTTTTCTTCTGCTTACCCTAAAGGGTACACCTGTTTCGCAGAAGGGTGTCAGGGAAACAGGTGTGATGTTATGAGGAGTTTTTTTTTCGAAACTACTTCTATTGAAAATAAATATACTAGTTATAAACAACCGCCATAAAGGTTTTGTTTTTCTAAAATAGCTTTAATGTTAAGACCTGTACATTTGATAAGTATAATTTAAAGTACAATCGACGAACCCACAGTGGTGGACACTAAAGAATACCTACATTCAATAGTATCAAATGCTTAAGCCATCGTTATTCGCTACACATCACGAGGTTATTCCGTGACGTTACGGTATACATTTATCTTCGTGCTATTGTCGCTCCGTTACAATCACGATTATAGAACCAATCTATTGTATTAAGTTTATTGTAGAGGCTGGCAATTCTATGTAAGTGCATTGAAGTGAGGTCACGTTTGTGTAGTGTATTGATTGTTTATTTATGCAACTCCTAGATCATCCATTGACGAGTATATCTATAGTTCAATGTTAGGTTCGGTTTACCGTGTAATCTGAATTTTCCCCATGAATACTGAAGACTTTTAAAAGGCTATGTTTCAAATTAAGTTTAAAAAGTTATCTGAAGAACTATTTAATTGTAGTGTGTGTGTGTGTGTGTGTGTGTGTGTGTGTGTGTGTGTATGTAGGGTACTTCCTGAAGTAGGACTTCAGGAACTACCCTAAGAATTTTGGTTATTAACAGTCAAGTCACATATAAGTACACATACTAAGGTTTAGAGTTTGTGAAGTTAGGGCTTGTAGAATTAGGGCGTATAGAGTAGAAGCTTGGCTCTACATGAGATTTGATAACTTTTTGACAGTGCGAGCCATGTGGTCTCATCTTGGCAACATTTTACATGAAAATGTTTTTGGTGAGACATTTAGTTTCTCAAACATGCTTGGAAACAGGAGCATTATTTTCACAACTTTCTTCGAGATACACCGAAAATACTGTACTGGTGAAATAGTTGCAATCAGCGGCCGGAAACTTTAGTATTAAAATCCATATCTGTCGTGTTTAGCGGTCGGATAAATTCCTATGAACACCCATATCAATCATGTATTTTAAAAATGGAATGAACTTTTTTACTTCAGAACATGGAAACCAAGGAGAAGAATGGGCAAGAACCTCCATGGACACTGTTATAAGTAATATTGTTACATCTTTCATGTTGAATTTACAACTGTATGTGAGAATGATTTAAAAAAAGACGTACACGTTAAAAGCGTCCAGAGTACAAAGTCCAGAGTAAAAAGTAAAAGCGTGCAAATAGAAACAAAAAAAAAACAATTCAAAAATAAAATAATTAAAATAAGCCGTGGCAGCTTAAGATATGACCAGCCCCAACTGACTGCACCCGTTCACGAATATAACGCATGTATCGGCACCATTCATATATCCACCCAATCCTTATATCCTAACTATTGGTGATGTATTTTCATTCGGAAATCTCTTCATGCATTTATTCAGAAAAACTGGCCAAGTGCGTGTCGGACCACTCACAATGAAGAGGTGCGTAGTTGTGATGAATTTATCCTACGAACAAACTTAACATTTTAGTTGAAACACATGTTCTCCCATACATAATTTTAACAAAATTATTTTAAAATAATTAATTTTACAGTTATTTCAGAAAATAGACGACACTTGAAAATTCTCATTTATCTCCTTAACTAATAAGCCTAAGTTTTGAAAAAATAGAGAAAATAGTTCTATACTTATAGATTAGAGGAAAATCTATAGAATATCTATGGTCTTAAAATAACATGGTAAATCTCCCAATATTCTGCGCACAAACTTTCATTTGCTAATGGAATGTAAGTTTGTTCTTGGGTAAAATTCATCCCAACTACGGAACCTTTCATTGTGCGTGGTCCAAGACGCACTTGGCCGGTATTTTTAGTGTGTAGAGAGCACTTTATATTTCAAAAACTGGTTATAACTAAAAGAACGATGTGAAGGTACCTATCGGTTTTTTTTCGCATTGTGCGTAAAGTGAAAATATTTTTCCCTCTGAGAATTATCAACGGAATTGTCCGTGTTAAAACCAGCCGGACAAAAATATTTAGATTTTTTTTTACTTGATTGACAGAATGTTATTCTGTAGCATAATTATATAATAAGTAAGTGTTGTTTTTTTAAGTTACTGTATATTAAAAACGATGAAATTTTCTGCATTGTCTCTAATTTTTTTTTTTGCTCAACTTCCCGTGTACCTTAACTGACATTTTAACATACTTAACAATTAATGCTTAAAACCGTTAGGTATTTCAAGCAAAGTTTGGCGCTAAGTTAGCTGTAAGTTGTTTTGTGCCACGATAGCGCAATTCTTCTCTTCTACTTAAGTATAGTTAGTAGTATTAGCTGTGATACCATTCTTCGGCCACTTTTGGGTGTAGGGTGACTGGGAGTTTTACTTTTTAAGAAAATAATTCAGTGACAAAAAATAACTACGATACTAAAGTATGTGTAAAATAGTTCTACTACTGACGGATACCAAATGGGAATATCTGTCCACCATTACAGTGAGTACATACGACAATGAGTTACGGCATGAGTTCATACGACAGTGAGTTACTGCACGAGTTCATACAAAATCAAAATTCATTTATTCAAACTAGGCTGTGAATCAGCACTTTTCGAACGTCAAAATTACATAAGACAGTCCCCCAAAACGCCCACCCTTCACCACTTCCTAGTGCTTTAGCTGGGAAGAAGAAGTGGTCAACAAACTCCCCAGCAGCACAGCTGTCTGTTCAGTTAGAGGAGGAAAAAATGGATTCTATAAACAGTATGCAAAACAATTTACATTACGTGCAACACTAAACATTAAATTACTAGCCATTTATCAGCTAGCACACCACTATACCAACAAAAAAAAAAGAAAAGGAAAACACCGAAAACTATTAATTCTCAAGCAGCGATAAAAATGTAAACAGAACGTAATGCCCAAATAAAAGCCTCCAAGCATAAAAGGCGTGCCCGCTTACATATAGCTATAGCTGTAACAGTCACAAATGATGAACTGGGACCATCAAAGTAAAATAAATAAACAATTAATTACTAATAACAAAACAAAACAATGGTCAGCAATACGACCAGTCACCACAAGCAGCACCAGTTCCGTTTTTTTTTTAGGGTGGGAAATCATCAAATAACTTCTCCCGCTCTGGGCGGAGCGGGAGGGTGTGTCAGACTCTTACTGACTAAAACCCACCCGTATTCCTTCCTGTTGCCTGTGTTGCGGGGGCCTCGGTGACCCATAAGTACCTTCCCGCGACCCCGGCAGGCATCGGCCCTAGTGGACCCCTACTTTTGTGCTGACGACATCTCTTTGAGGCGCGCGTGGAATACGACGCGCCGTCGACCCGGGCCTGGTCCTTACCGGACGGTGAGCTACCCATTGCTCACCGTCCGCAAGCCCGCGCCTACGGTGGCCGGAAATCCGCCCGGGATTCCCGACGCCCTGGGCGTCTCCTGCGGCGGCTAGGGGCGAGAGGGCGCGAAACTTGCCTTTCCCTCAACCGTCCCGCCTCCTCCTTTGCGAGCATTACTGCTTCGCAGAAGGAGGTGGCGGCTGCCCATGCCCTCTCGCTCCGTACCATGGCCTGAACCAGGGCCGGACGCGAGAGGTCTCTGCCGCCGATCGCCTCCACGAGGACACGGCGGTGCTCTGCCCAAGCCGGGCAGACCTCCACCGTATGCTCCACCGTGTCCTCCAGGCGATCCACACAGTGGTGACACCCGGACGTTTCCTCCCGCCTTATCCGACACAGGAACCTCCCGAAGCTGCCGTGTCCGGTGAGGACCTGCGTCACGCGGAAGGTGAGCGCCTCTCCAGCCACTCCTCTCCAGCCACTCCTCAAAGAGGGGACTTATCGCCGCAATCGTGGCGTGCCCAGCACTGGGTTGCAACAACCGTACTTTCCATGACACCATGAGATCCCGCCGGAGCTCCGTCTGCTGTGCCGCGATTTCTCGCGGCAGCGGGCTTACGCCCCGGCGTTTCGCCTCCTCGCGCCACTCCCATACGTGCGCGAGGACTTTTGCCTCCAGATCCCATGGCGGCAATCCGGCAAGGAGGTTCGCTGCCTCACAGGAGACCGTGCGGTATCCTCGGACCATCCGGATGGCCATGACCCTTTGGGCCGCGCTCAACCGGCGCACTATGGGACCAAACAGTATTTTCCATCTCAAAAATGGTTTTGTCGAAAGTCGTAAATCCATAGATTGTTTTATGGTTTTATACTCTCAAAAGATGGAACTTACAAATAAATTACAAAATATAAAAAAAATATAAAGTTTTACGTTTATAAAATGAACCTCAAACATTGGGCATAAATATTTTCATGCCAATTAAATTACCGTTAAGGGAGTTCAACACATAATTATTCGGAAGTTTTCCAAGGAAACATATTAGTGTTATACATCATTAATATCATTTATTTACATAACCAAATTACAAGATGATTATTAACATTAACTAAATTAAATTAAAACTAAGTTAGGCTTAAAAAAGGCCCTCGGGGCATTGTACCGAGGATGCTGGCGGCATTTCCTCGCTGAATTGCAATGCTGATGCGTTGCGCGAGAAAGCCGCCAGCTTTTCGGTCACCAGTTACATCAACTAGACGTTTCGCGATTTCCGCAAATAACTTATGCGCACTGGGACCCCACGGACCGAGGGTCTCGACGCCAAAGGGCACAAAGTTGTACTCTCTGCCAAGGCCTCCATATTTAATAATACATACATCATTAGATAGCTTAGAATATACACTTTGCAACCACGTTCAAAAAAAATATTTTTATTTAATTTTTTAATATTTTTTTAGTGAAGTAAAGAAAATTTAGTTTTTGTTAATTTCAATTGGAGTTTTCGTTGTTGCCGAAAGCAGCCGGTGTCAAGTTAATTACTCTATTAGAGACCTTATCTACTCAGTAATATGAGGATTTAAAAAAAACTTGCGCGTTTTTTGCGCCAGAGGTGATTTTGAAGCAATAATGTCAATCAGGGAAAAATCCTCGAAAATTACGGTTCTTCTTTTTTATTATGAAATATTATAATTAGTTATTATCCTTTGATGTCTATATTGTTTTTTTCTATTTCTATGATAAAAACATACATTTGCAAATTAAAAAACTGCTATTATATTTGAAAGATTCTTCCCATGGCAATTTTGTTTGGGGTGGTCACCTTAACCACAAGTATGATAAACTATATTGCTGCGGAAGTTCTATTTATCTGTTGTGGTAAATAATTACAATCAGTACTGATTACACTATTTCGATGAGAACTGTTATAATCAATTGTCCCATGGTTTTTGCACAAGGCACTAAAATATTAGTCCTTTAAATACCCGTGTATGTTCAGCATACGATTCATCAAAGTGTTCAGATACTTCTTTTCAATAACAATTAACGCATAAAAAAACATTATTATCTAACAATGAGTGAATTCGTTTGTGTTCGACGCGATCTTTGTGATCAAATAATAAAAGGGAAAAGTACTTCAGACCTCAAAAAATATTTATTGGAAAATTTTCAACTATCGGAAACTGACGTTAATACTGTAATAGAGAGTATTCAAAAAAATCTAACATCGAGTTGCAACCAGAAATGGACCAAAGCTCAAAGAAAGCCGGACCGGTTCGAGAGCCTATACTCAAATTGGTTAAATGGTGAGTTTAAAGTATCATTGAATTCTTGCAGTACCTCAACCACTGTAAATTCTGGTTTGAATACTTCTGGTGAACGTGGAAGACCAACAAAACAATATGACGAGTGCTCGGAAAACACAAAGAAACGAAAAAATATGGAGCTGGTCCAGGAGTATGGAATGGGACATGTCCGTAACGCTTATGTGCAAGGTTTAAGATCCATGGGGGAAAATGACGAAGCGTCGATTGTGACTATTATCAGAAATAAGGAAAAAGAAGAGAAAAAAGTTATTCTACAAAACATACTCAATCCAGATAACGCACTTTCCTTTACAAAAGAGGAAGCATTGAGTATATGCATTGAAACTGATTTAACCAAAGCACAATATGCGTACCTAAGAAAAAGGCTCGTTGATAAGAATTTAAGTTCTGTATTGCCTTCGTATCAAACACTAAGTGAAGCAAAAAAGGCTTGCTATCCGCCTGCATCCAGCATTACGGTGACAAATATAAGCGCAAAAATCAACCTGCAAGATCTCTTAGACCATACAGTCTGCCGTATTATAAGGATAAAGTCAGGATCGACTTACAATCGTCTCAAGCTTTTCACTAAATGGGGATGTGATGGATCCTCCGGGCAAAGTGAGTATAAACAAACTCTACCGGAAGAAAACGAACAAATATCGGACGCTAATTTGTTTATAGTGTCCCTTGTACCACTGCGACTAGTAGACGAAGAAACTTCTACGGTCATATGGAAAAACCCTACTTGCTCATCTGTTAAATATTGCAGACCAATTTCATTAGAATTTGCAAAAGAAACTCCCGAAAAAACTACAGCGGTTGTCAGTGAAATTGAAGCCAAAATTAATCAATTGATTCCAACTCTTGTGTCAATAGAAGACAAAGTCATCGAAGTTAAACATCAACTGTTTATGACAATGATTGATGGGAAAGTTGCTCAAGTGTTGACAAACACATCATCCAGTGCTACCTGCACTGTTTGTGGAGCAACTCCCAGACAAATGAATGATCTTTTAAAAGTTACAACGAGAGTTGAAAATGAAAATGCGTTTAAATACGGATTGTCGACGCTACACGCATGGATAAGATTTATGGAAATGATCCTCCATATTTCTTACAATTTAGGTTTTGAGAAGTGGTCTGCAACAACTCCAGAAAACAAGCAACTTAAATAAGACAAGAAAAAATTTGTCCAAAAACGTTTCCGAGAAGTGCTTGGCTTGCATATTGATAAACCACGTCAAGGTTCCGGTAATAGCAATGACGGTAATACGGCAAGGAGATTTTTCCAAAATTACCAATGTTCTGCAGAGATAACCGGAATTGATGAAGAATTAATCAAGAGACTATATGTAATTCTTCAAACTATGTCATCGGGATTTCCTATAAACGCAGAAAAATTTGGTCAGTATACATTGGTAACCGCGCAATTATATGTAAGCAAATATAACTGGTACTACATGCCATCTTCGGTCCATAAAGTACTTATACATGGTGCTAAAATAATAGAGCATTATTCAGTTTTGCCTATAGGACAATTATCCGAAGATGCCCAGGAAGCTCGAAATAAAGATTATAAGAAATATAGGTTACATCACGCTAGGAAGTGTCCCAGATCAGCAACAAACGAAGACGTTCTGCATATTTTGTTATATACATCTGATCCTTATATATCTAGCTTAAATAAACCAAGTTTTCTAATATCCAAAGAATTATTTGACGAAGCTAAAGAATTGTTGGAAATAGAAAGTGATGAGTAGGATAAGTTTAAGTAATATTTTTTTTTTGTCATGTAACTGTTTGTTTAATAATAATAATTTAGTTTTAAACTTATTTTAAGCATAAGTATAACTTTTATTGCTATTTTAATATAACTGTATGATTTTTTGTATGAAATTTCGTATAACTTTATCTTTGTCATTTTTTTTCGGAAAAAATATTTTTTTTAGAATGATGATGTTTGATTTCTTTTATTGCCTAGATATTCACAAATACGTGAAAAAAAAAATCAAGAAGATAAATCATAAAACAACAGAGTTATCGATTTTTGAGATGGAAAATACCGGTTGGTCCCATAGTGCGGCGGGCTGGCCGCAGCGCCAGAGAGCGCGCCCATACAGGTGCCCCGTAGAGGGCCATGGACCGCACGACCCCCGCGTAGAGCCCCCGGCAGGAGGCGTTTGGACCCCCTAGATTGGGCAGGAGCCGCTTCAATGCAGCGCCCGCCCGCTCCAGTTTGGGAGCCAAACGTCGGAAATGCTCCACGAAGTTCCACCGGCTGTCGAGGACGAGTCCCAGGTACTTCATCGTCGACTCGACGCCGATAGAAACCCCTCCTACCGTTATTTGGGACCCCAACGGTGGCGCATTCCGAGGACCATGAAAACACATGGCCTCGGACTTGTGCAGGGCCACCTCGAGTCCCAATTGCCGGATCCTTTCGACGATTGTCGCAACCCCGTGTGCCGCTAATTCGGCCGCCGCCTGGTGCAACCTCCCCTGCGCCAGGACCAACGTGTCGTCAGCGTAGCACACTACGCTGACGCCGCTAGGGAGGTCAGCGCGCAGCACCCAGTCGTATCCGATGTCCCACAGATGCGGCCCCAGGACCGATCCCTGTGGGACACCGCACGATATCTCTTGCCGGTTCCACACTCCCTGGTGACCGGGGTAGATGACGGCCCTGTCCGTCAAATAGGCCTCGACCACACGACAGAGGTAGGTCGGCATCCGGTGATACCGGAGTGCCTCCCTGATGCAACTCCAGGGCAGGGTATTGAAGGCATTGGCGATGTCTAGAGACACCGCCAAGACGACCCCACCCTGGGCAACAGCATTCCCCGTCGTCAGGGCTCACACACGCGTGATGGCGTCCACCGTAGAGCGCCCTCTGCGGAAACCAAACTGGCTCTCCGCCAAATCCGGCCCCACCTGCACCAGCTGGCCGACGAGGCGGTCTGCAATGACTCTTTCAAAGAGCTTGCCCACCTCGTCGAGCAGCACGATGGGCTGATAAGCGGACGGAGAGTCCGCAGAGCGCCCTGCCTTCTTTATGAGGACCAGTTTTTCCGTCTTGCAACGAAGCGGGAACTGGCCCCTCTCCATGCATGCGCTTAGGAGCCCCCTAAGTCGAGGCCCGAGAGCCTCCAAGGCCAGGACCCAGGCCTTCCCAGGTAAGCCGTCGGGTCCTAGGGCGGTATTTTTGGCATTAAGCCTGCGTACCGCCGCTCTCATTTCTACCTCGGTCACCTCCGGAGCATCGTCGTCGTCGTCGTCGTTGGCGGTGTGGTCCGCATCGGGCACCGCAGTAGGCGGAGCCATAGGCGGGGAAGTGTGTTCCCCTCGGGAAGGGAACAGAGCGCTCACCACGTCCTCCACAAGCTGGGGCCGGAGACTCTGCGTCAGCGGGGGAGCCCATGGGCGGAGTTTTTCCCGCACCACTTTGTACGGGCGTCTCCACGGGTCCCTGTCCAGAGTCCCCAGCGACTCCTCGCGGGCCAACCCCCTAGCCCGCAGGATCTCCGCTTGGAGGGCGGTCTTCGCCGCTCTGTACCCCTCGTACAGCTCCGCCTGAATGGCTTCCGTATCCGGAGGTTTGATACGGAGCCTGCGGTGCCTGGTGTACCGGCATCGCGCAGCCACGCACGCAGTGCGTAGAGCCGTCAGCTCCTGCGACCACCAGTACACCTGGCGCGAGGCACGTCCAGGCTGGACCCGGGGCATTGCCACGTCACATATATCGGACATGGCCTCCCGGAACCACTCCGCCTCTTCGTTGATGTCGGCAGGCCTGTCCGGTGGTGACACCCAGGCCTGCACGATCGAGGCTTCCAGGAGGAGCTCCCGGTCCAGCTGCTTCAGCGCCCATCGCGGACCACTCGGGGCCCGTCGGACCGGCGCGTCCGAGGTCTGGGCGGAGACATCGAACCGGATATACCGGTGATCGGAATAGGTCTCCACCCCCTCCATGACACGCCAGTCAACTACACGCGGCGACAGAGCGGGGCTGGCGAACGAGATGTCCACCACTGATTCACCCCGCATCCGCACACACGTGGGTCAGAACCCCGGTTTAGGACGACCAGGCCTGTCTCCAGAGCCCAGTCCTCCACCATCATGCCCCGTGTGTCCGTTAACCGGGAACCCCAAGCCAAATTCTTGGCGTTGAAGTCCCCGAGGACGAACACGGGGAGGGAACCAAACCCGGACCCCCGACGCTACCGCAAGCAGTGACATCTAAGGGAGCATGACGAACTTGCTGCCGGTTGTAAGAATAATATAATCAGTTATCAAGGTCGCTAGCTAACCACATATTGCAATACAACTCGACAAAAAACATTGTAATGAGAAGATTATGTCAATAATAAACGAAAATTAAATTAAAAATAAATTGACTTATACAGTCAAATAAAATAAACAATTATATGAACTCATATAACCTGTCACTAGGTAAGCTAATTTTGGAGAAAGAACATAAACATTGTCTTGAGTTAATCACAGCGACCAACAATTCTTATTGTTTAAGTAGTCGTTGATAGAATGGTATGCCCTTGAACAAAGTTTGGATTTTACTTTAGTTTTAAACGCATTAAAAAGCAAATCTAGCAAAGAAGAGGGTAACTTGATATAAAAAGTAATACCAAGCCCAACAAACGAGTTTACGAACCTTGTGAAGCCGGTGAAATGTAGCACGTAATTTGTCCTTATTTCTGGTGTTAATTTTGTGAATATCACTGTTTTTAATGTATAAGTGTATATTTTGCCTAATATATAAGATGTTGGCGAAGATGAATTGTGATGCCACCGTGAGAATACCAATATCTTTAAAAAAATCTCTCAGAGAAACTCTGGCACCTAGCTGGTAAATTGCTAAAATACGACAGTGAGTTACTGCACGAGTTCATACGATAGTGAAACCATGTAATACGGGCTCGTGGCTAAATAATAACAGCCACATGGGTCGATCTTCGAGGTAAAGCAACGCTTGCCGAGGACCCATCCATTACATTCCGAGACGCCTTCGTGCCTCGGAAAGAACATTAAGCAGTTGGTCCGGCTGTAAATCTTTTATGGGTGGTCAGAAGCCCGAAAGTCTGACAACCAGTCTACCCACGGTGTATCTATCGTGTTACCTGGTAGCTGGGTTGTGGAGGTCAGATAGGACTACCTATAAAATAAAATACTGGTATTCAGGTGCATCCAGTTAGACTTTCAGTTTCTAGGAATCGATAACAACCAATTTACTACTGCTGGTACCTATCGCTTACTACGTCATTCACTAAATTGGCCAATCTTAAGTGCCCATTCTCCTTGAAATCAGTCTGTTAATTCATGTCTACACTTATAAAACTTGCGTTTAGCTCCTGTAGTCCCCTTAATTATTACCGATTACACATATTTCCTAGAGTCATTGTGTCACATAATTAGGGTATAAATGTGATCACACTACTCTACCATTGCTGCCAGCCATAACTGCTCATAACAAAAGTTTACCCATTTCGCAAAATATCCCCAACGGACCTACCAACAATGGTCACTGTTTGCCCAAGCCTCAAATTGTAGCAACAAGGATTAATTCCACACAAACTGCATTTTCTTGCTCTGTTGCTCTCGCTGCTCTCGTTGCCCGTGACATGCCCAACTTGTGCCGTTTGTTGCCATAATGCTTTGCCCGCTGAATACTTGCGGCTAATGATTAGCCCTAACTTATGTTTTTGTTCTTAGGGATTAAGATTGTGGGTGTAAATTGGAGGATGTTTAGATTTTTATAATGACGTTTTGTTGGCTTTAAGGGGAATTACTAATAGCGCAATGGTTGTCAAAAAAAATCCAAGCACTTCATCTACTATAAGATTCTATAGCGATATGGTCAGAATTATTTCTTGGTCCTTGTACTACTGAATCCTAATTTGAAAATCATGAGTTATGAATGTGTAGAAAGTGCACGCAAAATAATGTAAATTGAAAGCATTTCGATTAGCCAGAAAAATTATAGCAGAAGTGCTGCTGCTAGCTGTCCTAAAAAAAATAAACCTCAGGTAGGTATAAACCACGCGGGATAGTTCGAAAGGGTTACCGAGGCCTCTGGCAACACAGGCAATGGAAGCAACACGGGTGGGTTTTAGTCAGTAACGATTTTTTAAAATAATAACTTCTTTTATGCCTTTCTCAATACAAAAATCTACTATGTCTTTCAACAACTCGTCCCGCGATGATGCCGGTAAAGATTTATAGTTTACATAAATACTCGAGTTTTCTGGCACATACATTAAATTACGCGTCTTTGAAAATATCTTTTTATAATTGTTGTTACGTAACATTTTCTCCCATTCATTCAAACATATCTCAACGTCATTTCCTTGTTTTTTAAGAACTTCCACAATACTAGGGTGATCAGTCCCAGACACCATGGAGTCTGTATCACAAACATTCGGTCCTCTTAACCGTTTGTACTGCGCTCTCGTCATCACTGATATAGTCTTTTCGCGTATGGTTTTTAAATCCTCGCTTGTAATCACTATCCTGGAAAGTGCATCTGCTTGTACATTTTCTTTTCCCTTAATATATTCAACCTCAAAATCGTATTCTTCTAAACACAAACGAAACTTAGTTAACCTACTTGAAGGATCTGTCATGTTAAACAAATACAACAGCGGCCGGTGATCCGTTTTTACGACGAACCTCCGTCCGTACAAATATGGTCTAAAATGTTTAACTGACCAAACTATTGCCAATAACTCCTTCTCTATTATAGGATAATTTAACTCACTTTTCCCTAAAGACCTACTAGCATATGCAATGGGTTTCCCGTTCCCATTACACAACACACTCCCTAAAGCATACCCCGAACTATCGGTTTGCAATCAGAAATTGTTGTTATCAGAAAAATCTGGATAATCCAACACTGGTGGATTCACTAACGCTTCCTTAAGCACCAGAAAAGACCTCTCACACTCATCGGTCCAACTAAACACAACACCTCTTTTACACAGTCTATTCATAGGTACCACTATATTAGCAAAATTTGGTATGAATTTCCTGTAATAATTCACAAACGCTACGAACCTCTTTACCTCATCAACCGTCGTTGGACGCGGATAACTTTTTACGACTTCTAGCTTCTCTGGATCTGGTGAAATACATTCCGCCGAAATTACGTGTCCTAAATAAAGCACTTGCTTCTTCAAAAATTCACATTTGGATGGATTTAGCTTAAGATTCACTTTCCTCAAGCGTGAAAAAACTGATATAAGATTCCTGTTATGCTCATCCAAATTCCGTCCAAAAATAATTAGATCATCTAAATAAATCAGACATCTGTCATAATTCAATCCAGACATAGCCACAGTCATCAATCTGCTAAAAGAACTCGGACTTATCTTCAACCCCATCGGTAACCTACACATCTGATACTGCCCCTTATCAGTCGTAAAAGCAGTGTATTTCCTACTACTTTCTTCTAAAGCACATTGATAATATGATTGCGACAAATAACAGTGACTAAAGTAAACAGCACCCGACATTGAATCTAAGATTTCAGTTATATTAGGCAAAGGAAATTTATCATCCTGTATCTTTTCATTCAACTGCCTGTAATCTATCACCACGCGCCATTTCTTCTCCCCACTACGATCTGCTTTTTTGGGTACAACCAAAACAGGACTAGACCACTCACTAACTGTCTCCTCAATAATATTACTATCCATCATCTCCTGCACTTGCCTATCAACTTCCTTCTTCTGTACATAAGGTATCCTATATTGCCTCCTATAAACTGGAGTCACATTCTCTTTCAATCGTATCGATTGCTCATACACATTCGTGACTGATAATTTATCTCCCGGAACATGAAATATATCAGAATACTTCGCGCAAATTCGCTCAATTGACAATCGTTCCTCGGCATTCAAATAATCAAGTTTAAGCAAAGAAAATATTTCCTTAACACGCTCAACGCTCCTTTCCGGCTCCGCAAAACTACAACAATCGTAACCACTTAACGGATAAACCTCTACACCAGACATACTACACACAACTTCCTCAGAGTTTGTGTTTAAAATCCTAATAGGTATCATCCCATTTCTAGGCCTAGCCACCACACTTGCCAAAAAAACACCTTCAAGCAATTCTTTCCTTACCACTATACAATCTTCTGCTCTATTAACGGGAAAATACCTAACTACTTCACAACGCGGAGGAATAGTCAACAGGTAATCATACGACTTGAGCGGCATCGAAACCTTCTGTCCCTTATTACCCTTAAGAGACAACCTATTCAATGAAAAATCTATAATACCACTATATTTCTGCAAAAAATCCTGGCCTAATATGCCTACCGACTTACATGGCAACTCATCAAATATATAAAACCTATGCACGAACGAACATCGACCGTACTCCAAATTTAAATATACATAACCTATAGCTCGCAAACTACCTCCTACACCATTGATCACCAACTCTTCCTTAACTACTTTATAACACAAAGCGTTATTCGTTAAAAAAGTGTTTTTTACGGCTGATATGGACGTAACCGTATCCACCAACCATTCCGTATCCACACTATCCACTAACAAATTAACCCAGTTAATGCTATCACAAGCTAAAATATGCTTAGGCACGAAAAAATTGAGTCTCACTCAGCTGTCCGCCTTCATCGTTCCGTGACATTGACACTGCGCCTGAGTCAGCATCGCCCCGCGCGTGCTCAAAATACGCTACACGCCGTCGACCTTGCTGAGTCTGGCGTCCACGACGAGCATTATCGCTGCGACCGCGCATTCCACTGCTATGCCATGCCTTGACATTTTTGCGCGTACGCTCAACAGCTGTTCCATGCTGCGCGTGCCTACTCTCTACAATCTGCCGCCTATGGTTATTTCCGCAATTTCTTACGCCCGATGAAAAACCACGTCCATTTTAACTTAATACACTATATGCATACTATTGTCTCTAAATTCACCAATGACCGCAAGCACTTGCCACAACACTTAAGCTCACATTAAAATCACTTACTTCTTGACGAGGGAACGTTACTTCGTCCATATCTGGTCAGGCGATCTGCACAGCCTTGCGAACCTCCCGCTGGTTGATCTTCTCTTCGATCCAATTCTGGTGACATCTTCTGTACATCCGAACCGCCACACCAATGATGACAACCGCCAAACACACAGCAATAAACAATAGCACCGTGTTGATAGCTGTCAGTCGCTCCTGCGTAACCGCTGCGGTATTCGAACCACCCGCTGCCGTCTGAGCGATAATCACCTCTTCCTTAGATGTCGTGGTCCCCATGGCCCGTGACCCGACGTGACGTGTAGCTGACCGAAATCGACTAAACTGCGACTCTGACTAGCCCCCAATTGGGCAACCATAATGCCGTCCAGCCGACTGGCAGGGTCGCCATGCGACCCCCAATTGGGCAACTATAACGCCGTCCAGCCGACTGGCAGGGTCGCCATGCGACCCCCAATTGGGCAACTATAACGCCGTCCAGCCGACTGGCAGGGTCGCCATGCGATGTGGGGATGAGGAGGGGTTAAGTAAACTACATGACGTGTATTACTTTGAGAGTCAATCGTGAACAGAGACTCAACTGTGTTCCTCAACTGTGCTCTCTCCTTTATTAGATGGTTTAAATATACCTAGGTAGTACGTGACTACGTGCTAATACTAAGCTTATGTAAAACAGTATATCTACCTTAACTTAACCCTGGAAAATTCGTGACATGCTGATGTAAACACATACGTGACTACTCACCACAGCGGTCACGGTAACGGCGGGACGGGGGGTGCGAAGAATCCCCGGGCTACGGCAGGCTACCAACGACGACTACATCTGGCGACGTACAATGGACCTCCTTGGATCACCTTGCCGAACTCGAGGTAGAGTTAGGTCGCATTAACTGGCATATACTGGGGTTATCTGAAGTCCGAAGACAGGGGGAGGACACGACAACCCTGGAGTCAGGTCACCTATTTTACTTCCGTGAAGGTGATCAGCTCTCCCAAGGTGGTGTCGGCTTCCTTGTCAACATGGATCTCACTAACAGCGTTGTGGAAATCAGTAGTGTGTCGACACGGGTAGCGTACCTTGTACTGAAACTCACTGACAGGTACTACCTGAAGGTGATACAGGTATATGCGCCGACTTCGACATGCTCTGACGAGACAGCCGAGGCCATGTACGAGGACATTGCCAAGGCAATGCACAGTACGACAAAGGCCCACTACAACGTTGTTATGGGTGACTTCAATGCCAAAGTGGGAGTACAAGGATGCGGCGAAACGAAAGTTGGACCGTTCGGTTTGGGGCACAGGAATCACAGGGGGCAAATGCTGGTCAACTTTTTAGAGTCTCAGGGGCTCTTCTTGATGAATTCGTTCTTCGAAGAAGCCCCAAAGGAAGTGGACCTCGCAGAGCCCCGATAACATGACAAGGAACGAGATAGACTTCATTATGTCGGATAAGACGTACATATTTAGAGATGCCTCCGTGATCAGCAGGTTTAATACCGGAAGCGATCACAGGCTTGTCCGAGGCACTCTAAATATCAATTTTCGAGCCGAGAGAATTCGCATGATGAGTCCTACTCTCCGACCTACGCATCTATGATCCGAGAAGTTCCAACTGGAACTTCAAATCGATTCGCCCTACTGGAAACCACAGGCACTGTTGATGAGAAGGCCGACGAGGTGGTCAAAGCACTACGCGTCATGTCTCGCAGAATTTTCCCGTCACAACGTAAAAGTAAAGTGTCCAAACTTTCCTCGGAGGCTCTCGGACTTATGACGGAAAGACGAGAGTTACCATCCACGCCGCCGTATTCGTCAGATAAAGAAAGAAGAAAAAGAAAGAAAAATTGTTTATTCTGCACAAACAAAATGCACATTATAAAAATTTACGAAAAATAGACACATAATATACAAAGTAGCTAAAAGCCTCGTAATCAACCCATATAATTTTGATAATCCTGTCGATTACGTAATATTTACTCTGTTGCGCCACTGGCAGATGACAACCAATGACAACATAACATACAATCAAAACAAAAACAGAATGCCCATTGCAGTTGGGAAATAACTACTTTTATAACAAATAAACAATTAAAACTAGAACCATTAAACAATGCGTCGCATCTGTGCAAGAAAAGGTCGTTGCTCAGCGAAATTCTGTGACTTCGGACAAGCCTATCGTCAACAGCGCTGATTTTCAGCAATCACCTACTTGTCGAATGACGTAATGACGTCCCCTGTGTGAAGTAATAAATCAAGTAAGTGAAAATTTTCCACAGAAATATTTGTAATTCAAGCTGAATAAAGTATGTATATAAATACAAAAAATATATATATATATCTGTATCAATGCGTAACTTTAAAAAATAAAAAGAATACATAAACTAAGACTATAATACAATTAAAAATAATTAAAATAAGTACCAAGTAATTTAATTACTCGTTGTGTTAAGTGTGGTGCGTATTTATGCTATTTTATAATTATAGTAACAATATATTATTATTTCGATACAATAGCTGGATGATTATTATGGCGCTCTCGCCACGAGTAACAAGTAGCTCCGTATTTCAAGTCAATTAAAAATAGTTTTATTAAGTAAACAAGTGTAATAATTAATTTCGTAGTGACAGTGGACCTCAATTAATACGTGACATTATTATCCAGTGCCTATTACCAGGAATTAAAAAAATACAAACAATAATGTGTTGCGTCAGTTCGTAAACAAAACATCTGTTATTACAGTGAATTTCGATGCCAAAATCAATGTGTGCATGTCTGTGTGCATTTACACGAACAAGTGTCATCAAGTGCTAAAACTTTCTTTGATAAAAATTCTAAATTGTAAACTGCACTTTCAAATTGTGTAACTGTCAGTTCAATCTACCTGACATTTAAAATAAAGAAAAATCTCATCAAATAGCGACCCGCAATTTGAACTAACTACGCTAACGACCATCTAGCTGACTGCGTATGACACGTACTTGATTTCGCAATTTGGACAGAGTTCGAATCCTGGTAATAGATAATCTTTATCTAAGCTTTTTAAATCTTTTCCAAGTTTTTAAATAATATAAGATTTAAATACGCATTTTTCAACATGAACTTCTTCGAAAATATAACGTTCAGAAAAACACGTACTCAATCAATGTCCGAAGTAGAACCAGTAAGTGATGGTAGTAGTACAAATATATCAAAACTAGATGGCACCACTAGTAGCTTGCCGAACCTATCAGGAGAAGAACAAACTAGTCAAATACAGGAACTAAAACAACAAATAAATCAACTTGCTTCACAGCTTAATTTAGCAAATGTAAAGATAAGTAATTTATCAACAGAAAATGAAAATATAAAATCAACATTACAATTACTATCTAGCAAATACGAAGTCTTAAAAAATGCTACACAGAAAATGTCAACACCACATAGTAGAACCAAGAAGAAATCTTGGAAACAACTTAACGCTGTTCCTTGCACTCCAATTTCTCCAAAATCAGCAGTAAACCTAGAACAAGAACAGGAAACACAACTGGAAACTGTGACACAATCCAAGACGGACAAACTCCTTACAAAGAATTTCAAGAACCAACTGTGCATTATAAGTGCTAACAATACGAATAAAATTCTATCTATTGCTGAAGATATTTTTGTTAATTCTAAGATATGCCATTATGTTACACCATACTGTGGAATATTACAATTAATCAGAGACTAGAAAAATAAATTACTAACGTTTACAAAACAGGATTTTGTATTATACTTATAGAAGAAGAAGATTTTCGCAACACAATTAATTATTATGAAATTATAGTGGAAATTAGAAACACTCTTCAAGCAATCCAGAACACGAACCTCATCATATGTGCTCCAACCTTTAAATGCAACAACTATTCACCAATATTCAACTGGCGCATAGAACCGTTCAACTATCTTCTATACTTAGATGTAGATACACATAAGTATGCAACAATGTTTGACTCTAATTTAAATTTAAGTTATGATGAAATTATGTTCTCCAAATACACCGGTAGAATAAACGACTATGGAATGAAGAATATTATGAATAATATATTAGCTTTATTAAATGAAACAAATTGCACTACATTAGAAATAAATATGAAAACTAATATAATACCAGTACCCGCCAATTCTTCACAAGACGATTTTTTTCTTTTTTAATCATTTAAATATCATGCACCAAAATATAGCCGGGCTTCTTAATAAATCAGACATTTTAACCGTCCACATTCATCGACTGTTAGACAGTAAAGTAAACATAGATGTACTTTGCATAACGGAACATTTCATAATGTCTGGACATGAATCTTTATTACAAATTCCTAATTTCAATTTAGCAGCCTGTTATTCAAGAAATAACATTAAACGTGGAGGCTCTTGCATTCTGGTTAAAAAAGGCTTAGAGTACATTGAATTGCTAGACATTAAGAAATATTCTTAATGTCTAGCAATTCTAATTGATCTTATTCTGAAGAAAGTATGCAATAACAACAAAAATAAAATAATATTGTGTGGTGACTTTAATATAGATATCCTGAAGAGAAATAGTTTTGCAATGGAATTTGAATGCTTTCTTTTGGGCTATAATCTGAAATTAGAAATCAATAAACCAACTAGAATCTGTAGCTAAAGTTGTCTTGACAATTTTGCACACAATATAAAACAAAAATGTAAATCTCAAATATTAGAATTAGCCTTGTCAGATCATACGGCCCAGTTAATAGAAATTAAAGTTAACAAATCTAGTCATATAAAATCGGCGTGGCGTAAAAGATTAAGAAACATGTCCAAAGAAAATCTACATAAGTTTAACAACTATCTTCAAAATCTTAGTTTTCAATACCACAGACCCTAATAACGCCTATGATGCCTTCATTGATTTATTTATAGTTAAGTTAAGTTAAGTTATATAATTTATGCTTCCCATATAAAACAGTTACAAAACGTCTAGAAAATAAAATAAAATGGGTGTCTAAAGGCATACGGACCTGCAGTAAAAAACAACGCTACCTTTTGTGGCAAATGAGATTAAAACCGAACGAAGAAAATAAAAAGAACTTTCATTCCTATACCAAAAGATTCAAAAAAATAGTAAATCTAACACAGAAAGCTCAAAACAATTATCTAATCCAAAATTCTAAAAATAAATCAAAGACGACTTGGCAAATTATAAATAAAAATAAAAAAGTAACAGAAACCATCCTCCAAATAAAAAATAACAATTCATTAATAACCAATCCGAATGAAATAGCTGAGACTTTCAATAATTTTTTTATTGACCAGATAACAGAACTGGTTGTGTTTTGTTTTGCTATTCCAAAACATAACACAACCAGTGTTAAGCCGATAGAACATAATCCACACTCTTTGTTTATGCATCCAGTTGTGCCTCAAGACCTCATAAGAGTAATTAAAAGTCTAAAAAATAAAAAAAGTCTTGGTTATGACGGTATATCTACTGAAGTAATAAAATACGTGTCTCCTTATATGTATAGCAGGCCCCTTAGCACACATTATAAATACTAGTATATCAACAGGTGTCTTTCCCGAGTCCTTAAAAACAACGATAATAAAACCGCTCTACAAGAGGAACGATAAAGATGAAATGTCAAATTACCGTCCTATCGCGCTAATACCCGTTTTCTCCAAAATAATTGAAAAAATTCTTTATGAATCTGTTTACAATTTTTTGACAAAGTTTAATATATTATGCGAAGAGCAAAATGGCTTCAGGAAAAACAAAAATATAAATATGGCTATTTTTGAATTGCTGAAAATGTTAATGGTCAATGTCGATAACAAAATCCCCGTTTGTGCTATATTCACTGATATGTCGAAAGCTTTTGACTATGTGAATCATTCGATTTTATTAGATAAGCTGAATGCCTATGGCATACGCGGTAACGTCTTAGATTTAATTAAATCTTATTTAACTGGACGTAAACAATACACCGAAATAGCTCGAGTATGTCTCAAATCGAAAAGAGAAACTTTACACGCATCGTCTTGCAGATATATTCATTATGGTGTGCCACAAGGAAGCGTCCTGGGACCATTATTGTTCCTAATATATATAAATGACCGTCCCCGTCAAATCAGCCACCCAATGGTTCTGTTCGCAGATGACAGCACCGCCTTAATAAAATGTACAAATAAAGAAGCATATGCCTATGATATTAACAATTCCTTGAAGGTAATAATAAACTGGCTAAATATAAATAATTCACTAATAAATATCCTTAAGACAAACATAATGCACTTTCACCAAAGAATTCGTACGAACAATTTAAACATAAACTATGTTGGCCAAAATATAGAACAAGTGTGTCGTTAGATTTCAAATCGCATCAAGTTCACTTTTTACATAAAGTTAGCTTTTATTCTTATTTAAAAGGCAGGAGAAGTATCTTTCACAATATTTTACCGAATTGAACCAAGTCCCTGTAGTTTTCAAGCAAAATAAGTTTAAAACACACCCCTTTTTTCAAATTGAACCAAGTACATTTGACATGTTATATCAAAACGCAGCAAGTCGCATTCAGCCAATCAGAGCGACGCGATCGTTCAAAATGGCGCCCAGTTGTGTTTTGTGTGTGATCATATTTTGATTCAAACTGCACTAAGTCCAGTATTCTGTTAGATCAAATGAAGCTAAGTCCGAAGGAGTTGGTTCATTTTGACAAAATAAACCTAAATCCAAATTAGAAAATCGTTTTTCTCGTAATTTATAAACATTTCATAGAAACAATGATAGAAAGGATGATAGAGAATCCGATTTTTGATAGTCACACTACCCCCAAAATGAGATAATAAAAAGTCTTACTCGAACAGAAAAAGAAACCGCTTTTTATGAGTTAAGTCATTTTGGACTTACTTTAATTTGAAATCTAACGACACAAGTATCCAAAGCAAAATTTTTAGGAATAACTTTGGATAGTCAATTAACGTGGAAGGCACAAGCTGAGGTTATATGTAAGAAACTTAGTGCATCTGCGTATGCTCTTTATAATTTAGCTAAAAAAGTTAATACTAAGACGGTTCTAGTTCCATACCACGGTTTAGTTGTGTCGAAATTAAGATTCGGAATTATATTCTGGGGCAATTGTAGTCTGAGGGAAGGCATTTTTAAGGCGCAAAAGCGCTGTATAAGGTCCATGTTCAATATTAAAGTCACAGATAGCTGTGTTCCTGCTTTCAAAACACATAAATTATTAACATTTCCTTGTTTGTATATTTTAGAGTTAGCCATGTTCGTAAAAGGTAATCTTCATCTTTTCAAGATGTATTGTGAAATTCGACACCGCACTACTTCTATGAGACCTCAGTACCAAAACTTATTATACACAGGCGGCTACACAACAGCTCTGTTAAAAAAGAGTGTTTTTGGCATGGCACCTCAAATTTATAATAAGATACCTGACTGTATAAAAGCACAGCCAATAAGAATTTTCAAAAAGAATCTCTTTGCTCTACTTGTGGAAAAGTGTTATTATTCCATCAATGATTTCCTGAATGATCCGTCAATAATAAATAATAGAGTACTACAAAATTTAACTTGTGTAGCGATAGCTTAATTTATATCTTCTATACCTAGTTTAGCTTAAGTAAATTATCGGATGTTTAATTTTAATGTCTAGATTAAGTAAATTAAGTTTAAAATGCCTAATAGGCAGAATGTACAAGGTTCTGTAAATAATATTCTAACACCAAATTGTAAATACCTGCATTCAAAGCAAATAAATTTATTTCATTTCATTTCATTATATCATTTCATTTCATTTCATTTAAAAAAAAAAATAGCAATATTCCATGGTGAATTAATAAAGTTTTCATCAATACACTATAATTTCATAGATGCACCGTGGGAATTGCGATGGCGGCCATTTGCCAACGGCGTGCATCGAACCATGGCGTTGGCAAACATGAACCATTCTTTTCGGTCAAAGCGATAAGTTTGCTCCTTTGTATAATGCCAAGCCTCCTGATCTTAATGGTAAGCATTATTATAGGTAATTGTATTGCATTATTAAACAAATTGACACAAAAACACAGCCTTACATTAAATAAAATAAAAGTATAGGTATTCATTTTCCCCCCTAGATAATGCAGCCTCAGTAAGACACAGCAACCACCCCCAGATAACTGAAGACTACCATTGCTCCTGCAACAATGACACAGACTGGACCTAAACTTGGAGGAATCAGTAGCCACTCACACTGTTGGAAAACCATATCCGTTGCCCATAGGCCATAACCCTCGAGGTAAGTACAAAAAGAGCAGCTATTGTTTCAAGTTCTAGTTTTAAAATCATGTAGATTGCTGGATCTGCATGAAATATTTCTTTATGATACTCAAAAAATGCTTTTTTGTCCTCAGGACTCTTACTGGTGGAGGAAGGTTATTCCAACAGTGCGTGGAAGTGAGTGAGAGTGCGTATCTGAAGCTCCCCCTGAATGCTGCGGTCCTATGTGTCAATGTACAAAGCGGTTTGGTAGAAAAACGTGGTGCGTACTTGCTCTGTCTCCAACTTAACTTCTCAAACAAATAGAGTGGTTTTTGTGTAGTGATTACTCCAAAAAGTAAACTAGCCATATGTAGCTTTCTCCTAGCAGCTATTTTCAAAATGTTGTTTTCATTTATGAACGGAGTGATATGACTTCTAGGAGGTACCTTTACACAGAACCGTGTACATGCATTTTGTATGCGTTGTATCCGCTTCTCTGTTCTTGCTAACAGGCATGGGCCATACACAGTATCACAGTAGTTAAGTCTTGATAAAATTAGGCTATCCACTAGCTGTTTACGCAGATCAACACTCAGGTAGTCTCTAATTGAATATAGGAGTTTTAATCTATAAAAACAATTCCTCATGGAGTCACTGATATGCTTCTCAAATTGTAGTAGCGGATCCATGGTTAACCCAAGGTTGCATGCTATCTCTACTCTACCTTTTTTTTCCCCCCTGATGACAACTTCTGGCTTGGCTGACAGAATGGCGCTGATCATTTTCCTACTTCCTAAAACCATAAATTTAGATTTCAGTAGGTTTAATACCAGTGAGTTATTATCTGACCATATTATCACTCTTTCGAGATCGTCATTGTTTTTTTCCACTGCCTCTAATGTATCAGCTGGTTTAAAAGTCATATATATTTGTATATCATCTGCGTACATGTGATACCTGCAATGCTGAAATGAGTTAATAATATCTGCGCTGTAAAGGATATAGAGAAGGGGCCCTAAAATTGATCCCTGAGGCACACCACGTAGCACCTGACGAGGTGGGGATGACATCTTTGATCCATCCTCCTTCTGGATTTCAACGAGCTGTGACCTATTTTGCAAGTAGCTAGCGAACCACTGTATTGTTTCCGTTGTAAAACCATAATAGGCCAACTTGGAAAGTAACATAGTGGTATTTATTGCATCGAAGGCCCGTGAAAAATCAAGCAGTGCTAGGATCGTTCCCTCTCCTCTGTCCCGTGCCTCTAGGATATTCCCTACTACGTCAGAAAGAGCTGTGGCCGTCCCACGGCCGTTCCTAAAACCAGACTGAAGGTCGGGGAGCAAATTGTTTGCTTCTAAATATTGTAACATTTGGTTATAAACCACCCTCCCACCTAAGACTTTTGATAAACAAGGCAATATGCTAACAGGACGTAGATCTTTAAACAAGGTTGGGTTGCCAGTTTTGGGTAAAGGACGCACAATAGCACACTTCCATAAGTCAGGAAAATTGTGGGTGCCTATCGACTTGTTTACTATTGTGGTAATAGCCTGAAGGGTGGTTGGTAATGTTAGAATTATCATATCCAGACTCACTCCGTGAATCCCTTTAGCATTTGACCCCAAGCTCTTAATAATTTTAGAAATTTCTTCCTCATTAACATTTTGTAGCTCAAATTGAGTTCCACCAAACCTTTTCAAATCAAAATATGATAGCTGCGATGTGGGCAGAATGCACTGCCCTGGTACATTTAGAAATGCCTTGTTTATTTCATCTGGGTCATTGAATTGTCCAGGAAGCAAACCTTCACTATGCTCTGCAAACACATCTGTCTTTAGATTTTTCCACAGCTTTTTGGGGTTTTTTATCTGACTATTAATGTGCCTGTCAAAGTATACCTTCCTTTCCTGCATTAGTGCTGTAATAGCTTGTCTTTTTAAATCCAAATAATATTTCTTTGTAGTATCTAACTTGTCCATACGATAATTATTTTTTGCCTCATCTCGCAGCTTAATCATTAATTTAATATTATCTGTTATCCACGGCGTGGGTCTGTCTCTAAATATCTTACTCTTTACGGGAGCATGTAAGTCATATAATTGGATGATAAAGACATTAACATATTCAACCATGATATTAACATCTGGCAGTGAACCAATTTCAAACCAAGGCATTAATTTCAGATCCACTGCAAAGTAATCCATCAATATATCCCTTAGAGGCCGATATACAACTAGCCTAGGTTTGCTACTTACTTTTATTATGACAGTATCACATACAATAAATGAATGATTACCAAGTTCACTGACATGATTGACTAGTACATTACGAACACACACATCGGTACAGATCACGTCTATGAGAGTACTACTATCCCCTACAAAATGAGTTGGTAACTGTACTACCTGATTTAGATTGGTATAATTTAGGAATTCCATCATATCTTTAGTTCTAGTATTGTTTGTATCCAATAGATTAACATTGAAATCCCCCAGTAATACCAAATGATAGTAAGGTGCCAATGCGCTAATACTGTCAGTTATTCCATCCAGAAATTTTGACAATTCAAACCAGGGTGGCCTGTATGCAGTGCCGATCAACAACTTTTTCCCATTGATAGTTAGGTTCAACCACATTTGTTTATTTATATATACTTTATTGTACACCACAAAAAATACATGACAAAAAATAAATCAAACACTACAAAATATACAATGGGCGGCCTTATCGCTTTCTGCGATCTCTTCCAGGCAACCATAGGATGGACAGTGATTTGCCTGGACATAAAGTGGGGCTGTCGTTGGTGTAAAAAAAATAAATAAATACAATATACTAAAATTGATACACAGATATATATATATATATAACCTAAATAATATATACATAAATACATACATATTAAATGTATAAGCAACGAAAATAAATGAAGACTATAGATAATTACAGTTACGAGAACAAGCTCACAGCGACAAGTAATGTTCCTTTACGAGTCTTTTAAATGCGAGTAACGATTGCGCGCGTTTTATTTGAACTGGCAAAGCATTCCACAAACGAGTGGCCTGGACAGTAAAGGATTTGTCGACGAACGTTGTGGAATGCATAGGCATTTTAAGCTTCAAGTTATCTGATGACCTTAAAAATTTCGTGTGGGAGTCGCCAAGAAACTGGAAACGTTCCTTGAGATAGAGAGGGGTGGAAGGAGAAAAGAGGACATTATACAAAAGGGAAAGAATATGAGCATTCCGGCGGCACATTTGTTCCACATCAGACTGCTCTGAGTGTGGCCGTACGCGAGCCCTGAGTCCCGTTTTAATGTAAAACGCTACCCCTCCGCCTCGTCCCCCGCGAATAGTCACAGGGCGCGGCACGTGCTTCAACCGATATCCCGGAACCCTAGGCGCGCGTCCGTCCTCCCCAGCTCTCAGCTACGTTTCGTTGATTGCCATTACGAGTATATCCACTGAGTGTTGTGACATGGCAATTAGAAACTCGTCCTGGTTAGTTGCCAGGGAGCCTGCATTGAATAAACCAAACTTTAATAATGTGACTTAATCATGTCTTGTAAATAGTAATGTGTATTCATATAGTAATAATAATGTTATATTAAATATAGTAATTTTGTTTATTTTTTTCTTGTTAATAATTGTTGGACATGAGTTGTATTTCTTGTAGTAATTAATAACTTTGTTACCTTTCAAATAACGCTCCCAAACATTATGAATTGAATATAATTTAAATCTGTTGTTTGTAAATAGTGTTGTTATTAGTGTGTAGATAATAATATGTGTAAATAATGTAACTATGTTCCTCGTAGTATTGCAGTACTCACTTTGGTATTCCCAACTCCCCAGTTCATGACAGATACGACACACAGACACCATGTTAAATAAACGATTATAACTAGAAAAACAATAAATGAAAAATAGTACAAAAAAATGTGCAGCATTGAACAAAACCTTATTGATTAGTGTCCATGTATGGTCCAATAAACTGATTAATGTCTTCCCCAGATGCAATCCTGTGAGTGGGTTCTCCAGGCTTTTGCCGGACCAAGATGCGACCGCGCTTCGTCCATACGAACCGCCAGCCATGAATCCCTGCAGCGGCCCTTGTCTGACAAAATAACTGCTGGTTCGCCCTAGTCAGCCTCTCATTGACATAGAAGCGTACGGGTTTCCCAGAAAGACCGAAATTCTCTGTCGTAGCGTCACGTCGCACGCGAGCCCCATTCAACACAGCGTCCCGCTGATCACGTCGAGCGAGGCGCACCATGATAGCGCGAGGGCGGGGGTCTGCTGAAGGTATTGGACTTCGTCGCATTTATGTGTCTACCGCCGACACGCTCTGCACTCACGATGTCGCGGTCCTCCAAAGCAGTCGCTTTGGAGGACAAAGTTAGGAGTCCCTAACTTTGTGGCAATCAGCTGGAACAGGTGTGTTGGGATTTCCGCTTGCGACTCCGGTACGTTCGCTATCACCAGATCGTTTGCCATCAGCTCTTGATCCCTGTCATTGAGGTCCCTCTTGAGCTGTTGAACCACATTCTCCACTGCACTTAAATTTGTTGTCGGATCGCATCCGGCATCGTGTCGCTTTTCAAGTGCCTCCAATCTCGACTCAATCCCGTCCATGCGTTTGTGACTAGAGTCGTGAGACGCCTTCAACTCTGCTATGTCTTTTCGAAGCTCCAAAACTTCAAATCGCAGGGTGTGCAGCTCCTCCATTACTAGTTTTAAAGCGGAGCCTACGTCCTGTGGGAACTCAGGAATCGCCTTTGAAGCACTGCTGTCAGTGTCCATAGACTGGGGGAGGCGTCAACATCTGCACGAGCGCCTCCATCACCACAGGCGAAGGCGGTGCAGCAATTGACTGAGGCGTCAACGGTGCAGTAGTTGACAGAGGCGTCGGCGATGCGGCAGTGGGCAAATGCGTCGTCGAATGCACCAACACTGATGTTGTGGGCGTCACCGGCTCCAACGTTACCACAGCTGGTGGCGTTGATAGTGACATGGACGCCGGCTCCTCACCCCGTACTTCAGCCACACAACCTCGTACCGGCGTTTCGGCCTTATTGTCCCTGCGGACATTTTTCCTGCAATCAGGGCAATTCCAGGCGGAAACTAAGGGGCCCTTTGTAGGGAGGCCGACGCACACTCGGTGATAAGCGACTGCGCATTTTGTGCACCTCGCTGTGTCAATTGCTGACAAAAATTTGCCGCATCCACCGCACTTTACCGGCATTCTTTCAACAGGTACACAGTCTGTTTACGTTTTCGTTGCCAATATAGGCTTTGACACTGTTGACAGTTACAACACACTAAACATTGACAGTTTCTCGTCTCAATTTTTATTGTATATTTGGGTATGTAAATATGGCTTAGAGATTTGGTATTTGTTTACGCAATAATTATACACTTTAGGAGAACTCACGATATCTCACTATACTGTATAACCTGTATTATCTTGCTGTACACTTAATTAAATACTTTTTTGACACTGCATCGTCGTAATTTTATATTATTTCTACGAAAAATCAGGCAACGATTCCACCAGTACAAACGTCAAAACGTCACTCCTAGATAAGAGGGCCTTAAACCTAAAAATTAGAAAGCTGACACGTCGCGACCTTCGGTGCTCTAACACTCGTGACATTATGGTCACGATTGAGCAGAACCGAGGGTCGAAAGTGTTCGCTCAGCAATTAGGGAGGCCTCATCTGACGAAACAGAGAACAGCGGATGGTAGGATCGTGACTTCGAAGTCCAAGATACTCGAGGAAGTCGAGGATTTCTACGGGCACTTGTACTCAACACGGATGGTGAAACCAGCGGGGCATAGTGAAGATGACCATCGAGCCGAATTAATGCGCCACTACACGGAAGATATCCCGGATGTCCACCAGTGCGAGATTAGGGCGGCTCTCGAGCAACTAAAGAACAACAAGGCACCTGGTGATGACGGAATAACGACAGAGCTCCTTAAAGCGGGCGGGGCTCCAGTCCTGAAAGAGCTAGCGAGTCTCTTCAACTCCATCATCCAAGAAGGCACAACGACGAAGGCGTGGAGTAGAGGTGCGGTGGTTCTGTTCTTCAAAAAAGGCGACAAAACCTTGCTGAAGAACTATAGACCCATCTCACTTCTGAGCCACGTTTCTAAGCTGTTTTCGAGGGTCGTCACGAACCGTCTCGCCAGGAGACTTGACGAGTTCCAGCCACCAGAACAAGCCGGTTTTCGAAAAGGCTTCAGTACCGTGGACCACATCCACACTGTTTGGCAGATTGTACAGAAGACCGAAGAGTATAACCAGCCTCTGTGTATGGCATTTGTGGACTACGAAAAAGCCTCCGACTCCATCGAAATATGGGCAGTTCTGGCCTCTCTGCAACGATGTCGAATTGACTGGCGTTACATCGAAGTGTTGAGGTGTTTATATGACGCTGCAACGATGACTGTCCAAATCCAGGATGATAAAACCAGTCCTATCCAACTGCTCAGGGGGATGAGACAAGGGGATGTGATATCCCCGAAACTTTTCACCAATGCGTTGGAGGACGTGTTTAAGACGCTGGACTGGACTAGGCAGGGTATCAATGTAAACGGCGAGTACATTTTACACCTTCGTTTTGCCGATGGCATCGTCATAATGGCAGAGACGCTGGTACAGTTAGACCAGATGCTGCACAGCCTAAATGGAGCCTCTCGGCGGGTTGGCCTCGGATGAATTTGGACAAGACGAAAGTCATGTACAATTCGCACGTCTTGCCGAGTCCAATCCACATCGAAGGGTCGCTTTTCGAAGTTGTGAAGGAGTACGTCTACCTAGGACAAGTTATCCAGCTCGGTAGATACAACTTTGAGAAAGAAGCCGACGGGAGGATCCGATTGGGTTGGACAGCGTTTGGAAAACTTCGTCAAGTCTTCTCGTCGCCAATCCCGCAGTGTTTGAAGACTAAGGTCTTCAATCAGTGTGTCCTGCCCGTTATTACATACGGTGCCGAAACGTGGATACTGACAGTCGGGCTGGTCCACAAATTAATGGTCGCTCAGCGCGCCATGGAGCGGGCTATGCTCGGAGTTTCTTTGAAGGATAAGACCAGAAATGAAGTTATCCGAAAGAGAACCGGAGTTACCGACATAGCCTGCAGAGTCAGCATGCTGAAGTGGCAGTGGGCTGGCCATGTGTGTCGAAGGACCGATGGCCGGTGGAGCAGACGAGTCCTGGAGTGGAGACCGCGTATCGGCAAGCGTAGTGTGGCACGCCCCCCAGCTAGATGGACCGACAACCTTAAAACAGGTGGCTGGGACAGACTGGATGCGGAAGGCGGAGGACAGGGTGTTGTGGCGCAGTCTGGGAGAGGCCTATGTCCAGCAGTGGACTGCTATAGGCTGAGTTGATTGATTGATTGACATGCGGCGAGCAGACTTCGTGGCAAAGCACTTGGGTATAAGTTTGTTTGGGTGCGAAACGGAAGAATATTCATGAAGAGAAAAAGAACAAACTGAACGAATTGTTATCACGAACCAAGAGCAACTTAAGTCAATAACGTAAATAAAATATGATAAATGTTAAGTAACTTTGGAAAGTTTTTGTACTTTAATTAGCCTCATTCGATAGTTCACTTCGGATTTATTACCAAAATGTACATGGCCTTAAAACGAAACTTAATGTTTTTTACCATAATATTTCCTTACAAGATTACGATATAATTGTGCTTACGGAGACTTGGCTGAACGGTGATGTTTATGACGCCGAATTATTTGAGGACAGATATGACATTTACAGACGGGACCGCGAATCTAGTCGTGCGCGCAAGGATGGTGATGGCGTCTTGATAGCGATTTCCGGGAAGCTTAGTCTTGTCGACTACCACATCTGGAGAGTTCATGTGAGGATTTGTGGGTCTATATTGAAACCGCCTCGCGTGGCTCAAAAGCGCATAAATTCCGTAACTGCGGCCTACTTACCCCCCGCCTGTGACCTCTGATATCATCCAAGTATTTTGCAATTCTGATCAGGGTGCTCTTGACCGCGGGGATCACACTCTTATCCTAGGAGACATTAACCTCAGTAACGTATTTTGGAAAATTGATGAGCAAAACACAGGTCATGCGCAACCATTTTCTACTAGCAAGGTGATTAAATATTTCCTAGATTTTTTCTCTTTAAATGCTTTAGAACAGTATAATTACTTACCAAATGCTAAATCTAAAACACTGGATCTGGCCTACTGTAATACTACGTTACACAATTTTAGCCGTTGCACCTGTCAATTGATTTCAGAAGATCCCTGCACCCATCATTTGAATTCTCTATATTCTTAACCATTAAATTAAACCATATTCGAGTTAAACCAACCATTAAACCAGACTTCTTTAAAGCTAACTACGCTAACATCACGATGGCACTAAATTCTGTAGACTGGGAAAAAGAGTTTGAAGGTCAACCCACAACTGATAAAATGAACGATATATTTTGCAGGGTACTACACGACGTCATAAAACAAAATGTCCCGATGAAAACAATATCGGCCAATAAATATCCACAGTGGTATTCTCTAGAACTTATACGTCTACTGAAAGAAAAAAATAAATATCGCATTAAAATTAAAAAATACAAAATCCTCTAGACATCGTTTCATTTGATACATTGCGTGCAAGATGAAGAAGAAGAAGCACTTGCAAAGGACCTAAAAATGTTCTGGTCATTTATTAAAAATAAAAATAAGAGTTACCATTACCCAGCAGAAATGTATCACGGAAACAGGACAGCATCAAGCGGACACGAAATGTGTAATTTGTTTGCCGAGAACTTTGCACAAGTCTACAATACATCATCGACTGTTAATGCGTCAAACCACGTTGATAACTGTCTTGCCCCGTCCGGATTCTGTAAACTAGATTTTGGCCCTGAGGAAATATTCCGATCACTGAGAGACTTGGATGAGCGTAAGGGTGCTGGAAGTGATCCGCCCCGTATTTATAAAAAGATGTGCAAAAGCACTAACTATATATTATTATATTTTAATAAGTCAATGGCGGACGGCGTATTTCCTAAGAGGTGGAAGGAAGCTTTAGTAGTGCCTATCTTCAAATCTGGAGAAAAGCAACAAGTATCCAACTAGCGATCCATCTGTATTTTAAACATATTCGGCAAAATACTTGAAAAGTTAAAAAACTAAATCAATTCGGAATAGGGGGATCATTGCTTAAATGGTTTCATTCTTACCTCGTTGGTAGAAACTCAAAAGTAGTAATCAACGGTCACCATTCACCTTTTCAGCAACTTCAGGAGTCCTGCAGGGCTCGCACTTATACCCTGTAATCTTTAACATATTTATTAACGACATTACGGTATGTTTCAAGCACTCTAGTTTCTACCTGTTTGCTGATGATGTCAAAATCATGAGACCAATGGTGACAGACTTAGATGCCGCAATACTACAGGCTGATCTCGATAGAATGGCGGATTGGTGTAGAGTAAACAGAATGTCGCTTAATGTTTCTAAATGTTACTGTATGCAATTCTCTCGCAATAAAACAGTGCAAATCCACAAATACACATTGCACCAGCAAACACTACAAGAAGTAGATGAAGTTCGTGACCTGGGAATTGTGTTTGACAAAAAATTGAAATTTGATAGGCATATACAACGTATTACCTCAAAAGGGTTCAAGGTGCTCAGATTTGTCTTGCGCAATAGCAAAGAATTTTCTAAGGCATCAACGATAATGCATTAGTTCGCCCACTTCTTGAATACAACAGCACCGTATGGAATCCTCACAATAAAGTTTACACTAAACGCCTGGAAAGTGTAAAAAGACGTTTTCTGTACCATCTATGCTATAAAGACCGTCTGGCAAAAAAAATCAGGAGCTACGACTTCGGACTAAAACATTATAAAATGTCCTCGTTATTAGATAGAAGACAGGTTCTAGATCTCACATTTCTTCACAAACTGTTCAATGGGGTTGTTGACTGTAGCGAGCTTCTCGGAAAGCTGCAGATAAGTGCACCATCTCGATTGCCACGCAAATGTAACTATATCCTTTTCTATGTGCCGGGATCCAAAACAAACCGGACACTTTGCCGTTTTGCCAAGGCTCTGTAGGCGGTATGCTCTCTAGCGAAGTATCGAAGCGCAATGAAGTAGATATTAAATGCAAAATAGCTAGGTTTAAAAAGGACTTACGTGTCACAGTACCCAAGTCGTAATATTTTGTTATTCTTGTATGATTATTTTTTTTTCTTATTGTGCATTTTTATCATTAGTACTCGTATTGGCTACTATTTTACGTAATTCAACTTGTTTCCTTTGTATGATCTTCGTGTAATGTATTTTGATTTATTTAGATTCTTACAACTTTGTGCCCTTTGGCGTCGAGACCCTCGGTCCGTGGCGTCCCAATGCGCATAAGTTATTTGCGGAAATCGCGAAACGTATAGTTGATGTAACTGGTGACCGAAAAGCTGGCGGCTTTCTCGCGCAACGCATCAGCATTGCAATTCAGCGAGGAAATGCCGCCAGCATCCTCGGTACAATGCCCCGAGGGCCTTTTTTAAGCTTAACTTAGTTTTAATTTAATTTAGTTAATGTTAATAATCATCTTGTAATTTGGTTATGTAAATAAATATATTTTTAGATTTTTTACCTTACCAAATTATGTAACTACCTAGATTATAAGTGAATGATGTGGTCTCCTATAATTGCAAGCGCACACTTGTATTTATCCCTATCCTATGTATACTTGCAAGTAATTGTGTTGTTTCTGTTGGAGATCCAATAAATAAATAAATAAATTCGTATGATGTAAACGCATTCATTTGACTTCAACAAGCCAATTTCTGGACAATGATACTAATATCCTAAGCACGAAGTAATGTTAATTCTCAAATAGACTCACTTTTGGAAAATGGTTTGATAGTTTATCATACCAATTACATAAGAATAAAACTCCCTGAATTATTTTAAAGTTAGTTACCGCAAACATACCACTACGATAAACACCTACCATAGTAAAACTTGCAACTTGCAAGCACAGACATGTGCGTATAAAAAGATAAGTAAGTTACATTGCAGTTCCAATAATCTATACACATAACATAACGTCTTGTTTCCCCGAAGGGAGGGGCAGAGGTGTACCTGTAGTACACCCACATTTCGCCAGTTATGTTTAAGTCCCATGTAATAGGGGGCGAGCCTATTGTCATCAACCGGGCACACATCTAGACTCCGGGCTGCTACTGAGATATTCCAAATAGAAAAACCCTATAACACTTTGCCCGACCCGGGAATTGAACCCATTGGACCCATCAACGAGGCAGTCCCAATGTCTACATAAGAACAACTATATATACGTAACAACCGACTTTTACATAAACACAGATAATGTTGAGGACACTATGAGGCTAGTGATTCGCCTTTCAAAGCCAAACTGCAGACCTATACCTGAACTAAAGACCAGACTAAGAAGAATTATTCTGTAAAGGAATCCTCAAAAATATTATCACATCACTATAATAAAAGCATAACGCGATTTTCAATATCGAGCCGGCGCGGATCAGTTCAGTCTGCTGTGATTAGAAATGAATTTCGTTGATATTCACTTTACAAAAGTGCTAGTACATTGCAGTTTCAGGATTCTTTAAATATTACTGATGATGATAAGATGATAAGAGATGGATTGATGATTTGTTTGCTCTCTCGATTGACAAACCTACGACGTACCTTCGTACATGGTGTACGTAACATACATAAATTCATGCCTTCTTCACATTGGGGCAGAAACTACAGAACACCTGCTGCGACGCACCTGTTGGGCTATTATTAACGTTCAGTGTTATGGCAGAGTAAATGATTACGTGTTTATCTATTTATTATAAGTTCTTAAATAGTGCTTCAAAAAGTGGAAGTATTCATACAGAATGTGCGTTTAAAATTCGCGAACGTGCTCACAACGCGTATCAAGCAATAAATAAAAAGTTTTACGCGAATTTCAATAACTGACATTAAATTTAAATACCGCGAATTCTCCGAAGGGATTTCAATTTAAAATTCTGTTATTTTACAAACGAACAATCGAAAAAAAAGTTGATATCACACAGTCACTGTGTGTCCGGAACACACTGATTGATTTATGTGTTGTTTCACAATTCCCTACGTTATTTGTTACTGTAGCACCCAGGAAATATATATTATAAAAAAAAAACTGGACAAGAGAACAAAACGAGACAAGAAGACAAAAAAACTCGGACTCGCCCACCGAGGGTTCCGTACAAATGAAATAAATACTATATTATTTATGATTTATTATTATATATGACATATTATTTTTATGAGTTTTCAGATTGTTCCTTGTACTTGTAGTATAAGACGATATTACTTGGGAAATTTCATAGTTCTAGGTCAACGGAAAGTACCCTATAAATTTTGATTCCCTTGAGAGTGTCGAAATATACGTTTTTTGCGGCATAAACGGCCGTATCTTTTTTACGTTAATTTAATAGTTTGATTTTTTCACAGCTTAAGGGACTGTAGACTTGAATATACTCGTATGGTTTTAATTTCAACTCGATACCTCCAAGCGTTCCCGAGACAAAGGGTCTTGATAGACAGACGGACAAACAGATAGACGGACAACAAAGTGATTCTATAAGGGTTCCGTTTTTTTCCTTTTGAGGTACGGAATCCTAAAAAATAACTAAAAACCAAATAACTAATATAGTTTCATTCTTTTCGTCAATAGTTACAATGAATATTCTATAATTATGTATCTTATAAACTAGTAAAGGTAGACTGGTAGGTGGTCAGCAGTTACAAATATTTATTAACAGTTTTTATTTTGTAATCTAACATCAATATTACTAACGGTCAAATAAACTATGTGTACATTATAAATACGTTACTATTTTAAACAACAACACCGCATAACCAGACTTGCAGATAAACTAATTTTCCCTAGGGAAAATTAGTTTGTACAAAGCACGTCAGGAACTCGCCGGATAAGCCTGATACCAGACCGGTGTGTCCTTACCGAGTTAGGACAAACCAATTTAGCTTACTATATTCTCAAATCTGAAAATAAGTAAATAAAGTCGTCAATATTACGGATGACTAAAACATAATTATGGACAAACAAAATTAAAACTGAACGAATCGGGAAATCGGATCACAAAATCGTTAACAATCCAAAAATTTAAATCGATTTAATCCTAATATTGATATGAGATGATGGCAACTTTTGCCGGAGTTAATACTGTTCATTTTAAAGCCTACTGCTGGGAAGGGTGAATGTTCATTTTAATCTATTACGGAACTCGGATTTGCATTTATAATAACAATTATCGTGTTTTGGGCTTGTTTTGTAATTTAGACATTTTGTTGCTGGAATGTTCGTGTTGTCAAATTTTAGGCTCGCAATGTTAGAACTGTATTTCTACTATAGAGTTTTGCTAAATCACAATGATACAAACCATGGTGATGCGATTATGGTATATAAATTTAGTATATGGTATGTGGTATAAAAAGCGGGTAGATTGCAAAGCGGGAGATTATATAGAACGCGTTCACCCCTAGTTCATGAGAGCAGTAAGAGGAACATTGGACTTACCAGAAAAAGCAGCCAACGGGATTTGCGATGCATTCTTCAGCTGAAGATGATGAGGATAAGAAGGCACAAGAAGCACGTTCAGTAGCTTTATTGCAAAGCGTTATATTTCGGTTTTATGCGGTTTTATATTATTTAAGGCTATAGTAAAGCCGATTTGGCCACCACGATGACAGCGAGCGAGCGTAGCGTACGGAGTGGTAAATTGCGAGACGTGCGCGTGTTAGATTGTACATATTTATAGGAAAACAACTGGTGTTTATTGATGTTGTAAAACAATAACAGAAAGAACTTAGTAAATAGCAACTTGACAACGTCAACTGTCATAAGACAGATTACGTTGACATAAGGTTACGTTTCCTTTCAACATTATTTATTCATTCTATTCTTAGTGCAAATTAATGTTTTGAGAAACAAGTTTTAATTTAATACAAATGTAATCACTTCCTGAATTCATATTGAACAAACAGATAATTTATGTTAACAGTCAAGTCTTTTAAAGTCACAATAAATATATTGCGACTTAAAAGACTGGTTTCCGAACGAAAGTCATGATTTGCGGTTTTACCTACTCAAAACGAATGTTTATTAATTTTAACATTACAAATTGATAACATAATAATCAATAGTATGATAGATTATTATTATTTAGATTTTACATTGCAATTTCTATGTACCAAGTTGTTTCTTAAGATTCTCAGACCTTTCAAGTGAAGTTGATATTTTATCAACTTTACAATAAGGTATCAAGTAAACACTTAATAAATTCCTAAATTATCTTTTTAAGTTTTAAAACAGTTCCACTGTGTAAGATTTGTTTATTATCACATAAATAAGAAATTATCCATCCAATACTGTATGACGCTCTGTGATTGGTGGGTAATAATATCTTAATATATGTTACTTATACATTATAAATAAACACTAGCTATATTGCTAAACTGTCTCATTAAGTTTTAAAGTAATCTCACCACATAAGTTTTGTTAATTAATAGCTATGTTAATAGATATTAGCAAAAACTGTATGACGCTCTGTGATTGGTCGAAAACGGCGGGAAAGGTTTGAAATTGGTAAAGACTATAAAAAGGGCTTGGGCAGTTTTTGGGGGGAATCCTTTACGCTAGCTGTCGAACGGTAAAGACCTTTGGGTGTCTGTCGTAATATTAAGCTGCTAAGGAGATTCACCGCCACTAGGAGATAGTATACTGTAAAGTGGAAACTCTGGCCGGTAAGCCCACGAGAGAGCTGGTACGCTGTAACGCGGAAGCTCTGGCCAAATATCATCCAGGGACTCTTGATACAACTGTTGTGAAAAATGGACTACCTGTAAGGTTCATGTAAGTTAATTAATTATATTCTTGAATGTTGCTGTTAACTATGTTTTCCTATATACGTACCTAATATGCCTTATGTGTTAAATCGAATTAAGAATATTCGTGTTCTGTTTCATTCCATTGATAAAATATCCATGGCTTTGAGAAATAGTCCAAGAGAATAATGTGATAAAATAATGTATACTCATTTTAAAATGTGTTGATAAAATACTTTAAAACAAGCTGCCATGGAGTTTCTTGTCCTTCTTCTCCATGATGACCTAGTTTTTGGAACGGACAAGTAGTTTCCTCTTTAACGTATTTAATGGACAAGCCTAATTTAAATAAATGCCTACTCTTGTCATTCTGTGCTTTTCTTCATGAAATCCTTTCCCTACACACTATATTTGTAGATATTTCATACACAGTAAATAACTAGTAACCAGTCTGACACTCAAACTTGCTAATTATGTGGGTATCATTTACCTACACATACAGTCCTTCTTACTCTTAATCTGACACGCGCGTCTCTAACGATCTCATTATATCAGGAAGTTTAATGATGGCGACAGTGTGTCAGCCATTACACCCGGTGCGGCGGAGCGAGCTCAGAAGAACATGCGGCGTCTGATGATGTGTGTGCGGTGAATGGCTCCCTCTCGCGTTCAATCGACGAGCTATTCATCAGTACATCCGTTGAACTAACTTGAAACTGGAAACGCCAATAAACCTAAATGTACTCTATGATTGGGTGAGGAATTTGGCGCGAACAGACCATTACATTAATTTTCACTATATTAAAAACGGTAGGAACTATTCATTTTTTATCTACGCATGGGGGAGACTTTTTTATGCACTAGTGTTCTTTTCTTATTTGAAAACACTGTAACGTTAAACATCCACAATTACGAGTAGACCTGTGTGTGTTAAAAAATGTCTGATTCACTTTAATGTTTAATGACTCGTTTTATATCTTTCTTTAAAAACCTAGATATCAGGCGTTACAATCTGCTGACTGCCAACCCCGCAGTGTGGAGTTAATTCATAGAATCAGACAGTCCCATTACCGGCGCTAGAAAGCACCATTATTTATACTTAGGTCGGATTCACGCCAACATTTTAACCTGATAAAAAGTGTTGTGTGCCCTTTTATTTTTTTGCTCTATAGGTACTCGTGTATTTGTGAAGTTATTGTCCTAAATGCCAAATTAATAAATTATATTACTTAATTTACTTATTTATCTAAATTGGCAGTGCACCCTATACTTTAACTATTATTTATTACTAAATACCTATTTAATTTAAATCTTTACTTGTCATGACTCTAACAAGAAACTATTGACATTGATAGTGTTCATTATTTTAACACCAACCAAATCTTACACGATCAGCATCACGATCAGATCAATCGATCGCCGTTTACGTTATTAAAACACACATTTACACCGTGGGAGGAGGCCCAAGATGCCATATGAATCTTTTGTGACCAAGGCATTTGACTGCGTAAATCGCGAAACCTTGCTCTTGAAACTTTATCATTACGGAAACTTGCACTCAGTTTAGTTAAATCTTATTTAAATGATAGTCAACAGCAAGTACAAATAAATGTTCCAAGGCTAGATCCTTTTCTTCTTTTAGTATATATTGATGACCTACCCCATTTATTAAAACAACTAACCACGAATGATGTTATTGGCTGACGAAGCTTCCTTAATCTTTAAGATAAATAGACGTGCATCAAATCTTGATGACGTAAATAACATCCAGCAGGTCCAAAATTGGTTAACTGCTAATCACATAAACACATAATCAGCCTATAATGTTTCCACTGTTGGGACAGAGGCCTCCTCTCTGTGAGAGGGAGCCTGAAGGACTGCTAATAACTTAGTATTAAATGGGGAAAAAAAATGCATAAGATTTGCTTTACCGAATGTAAAAAGTAGTGATTGTTACATAATATTGAACAGAAACTTGAATTCGGCTCTAAAACTCGGCTCTAACGCTCGACTCAGGGCTGCAATGGGGTCTTCATTTAACATCTCTTGCAGGACGGCTAAGTTTAGCAGCATATGCTGGGAGATAAAATTTACTAATGTAGATACCGCGAGGCTAGTCTATTTCAGTTACTTTCATAGTATCATGTCTTACGGTATTTTACTGTGAGGACGGGCTGCAGATATCGAGTATGTTTTTATGCTGCAGAAAAGGGCAGTAGAATCGCGCCTGCAGAGGCCATATGTTGATATGGCCTCTGCAGGCGCGTTTCTCTAAGGGAACTGTTTAAAGATATTAACATAATTACGGTACCTTGTCAATATATCTATGAAAACATTATATACGTAAGGAAAAACTAAGTCTCTTCAGTAAAATAACTGAAAGACACAATTACCTACAGGACTAGAAATAGGGACCAATTAGTTCAGCCAGGTTTCAGCCTGGCTAAAGTAGACTCATCCTTCATGTTTAAAATGTTTCAATAAAATACTTTCCCACATACCTACTCCAACTGAATGAAACAAACTTTAAATCTCGTATCAAACGCACACTATGAAGCCTAGCATATTATAAGTTGGCTCAACGCTGGTCCTGCTCCACAAGGGCGCATAAACTAATTGATTAGCATTCGAAAATATTTGTTCGAGCTGCTGAAGATCATAAAAACTTTCTTTGCATTGTATAAATTCAATCTCTTAGTATTGTGTTGCATAGCATATGTGTGAGCGCTTGGTACCTACTATAAAGCTACCATTTACTGGGTATATCTTTAATTGACTTGAATGTGCCCTGGCAGCTCAGATTATGTCATGCTCACTCAAATGTCTCGCTGGTGGTGGCATGTGTGTTGGATCATTAAACTCCCTTCAAAATGGTTGAGCTGAACGTTGCTGATCCATGCGTCATTTTCGTGAACGGACACTGCCGTCAGTAGGGACTGGTCATTTCTTAGCTGCCACGACTTTCTTATTTTTTTTTTATTTTTCAATTGTTTTTTATCTTCTTATTTCTGACACTTTTAACGTGTACGTCTTTCTACATTATTCTCACAAGTAAAGTTTCAACATGAGTGATGTAACAAGTTTTTAATTTAAAAGAGTGTCCATGGAGTTTCTTGCCCATTCTTCTCCATAGGAACCTACTACGCTTTGGAATGGGCAACTAGCTTCATCTTTCTGACTGACCAACCTCTTGACAATACAAAAGTGCCTGCATTTAGTTTATTTGAAATAAATGCTTTCAGTTTGAGTTGAGTTTGAGTTTTAAAGGGGTTAGCTCCCGACACCTCCCAGCCATGCCATTAATTTGTCTTCAACCGATTTGGAAGAAAATCCTAATCCTAATTTATTAACAAACAAGATAAAGTTGTTAATAAAAACGGAACGTCCCATAAAGTCCGTCTAATAATGTCCATCATTTAATTAATTGAATTGGAAGTGACGGCACGAAGCGGCAGAAGGAGGAAGTGGTACAAATGTAAATCTACGTCCATTAAGTCCATCGAAATCTTTGGATGGAAGTGAAAGATTACTACATTAAGTACTATGTAATTTGAAATTTACGGTTCTACATTTTATACTATTTCATGGTAAAACACGAGGGTAGATGGCATGTGTTTAAAAATTGAGTTCTGTTAGTGGACTTCAAACACAAATAATTTAATGTTAGTAAAATCATTGTAGTTACAACCAAATATTTTTAAGAATAGATAGCAGATTAAAAATTTATTGAAACTTGAGAAATGTTGAAAGGCATATTAATAACCCTAAGTCTAGGCATAGTCAAATTAGCTAACTAACAATGAGCGTCCAGCAAAATGGAGTAAACTTGAATGAATCTTGGCGGAAATCTTAGCTAATGGTAGCTCGGTCAATTCAAATTTAATAAAAAAAGGAATAAAAGAAGCATATCTTATGAAAATAATTTTCTTCACAGACGCTGCCGCCGCCGCTCCGGGGATACCGCACGGTCTCCTGTGAGGCAGCGAGCCTCCTTGCCGGATTGCCGCCATGGGATCTGGAGGCAAAAGTCCTCGCGCACGTATGGGAGTGGCGCGAGGAGGCGAAACGCCAGGGCGTAACTCTGCTGCCGCGAGAAATCGCGATACAGCGGACGGAGCTCCGGCGGGATCTCATGGTGACATGGAGAGTACGATTGTCGCAACCCAGTGCTGGGCACGCCACAATTGCGATACAGCGGACGGAGCTCCGGTGGGATCTCATGGTGACATGGAGAGTACGATTGTCACAACCCAGTGCTGGGCACGCCACAATTGCGGCGATAAGTCCCCTCTTTGAGGAGTGGCTAGAGAGGCGCCACGGCGTCCTCACTTTCCACCTGACGCAGGTCCTCACCGGACACGGCAGCTTCGGGAGGTTCCTGTGTAGGATAAGGCGGGAGGAAACGCCCGGGTGTCACTACTGTGCGGATCGCCCGGAGAACACGGTGGAGCATACGGTGGAGGTCTGCCCGGTTTGGGCAGAGCACCGCCGTGTCCTCGTGGAGGCGAACGGCGGCAGAGATCTCTCGCGTCCGGCCCAGGTTCACCCCTAGCCGCCGCAGGAGACGCTTTGGGCGTCGGGAATCCCGGGCGGATTTCCGGCCACCGTAGGCGCGGGCTTGCGGACGGTGAGCAATGGGTAGCTCACCGTCCGGTAAGGACCAGACCCGGGTCGACGGCGCGTTGTATTCCATGCGCGTCTCAAAGAAATGTCGTCAGCACTAAGGTAGGGGTCCACTAGGGCCGATGCCTGCCGGGGTCGCGGGAAGGTACTAATGGGTCACCGAGGCCCCTGGCAACATAGGCAACAAGAAGAAATACGGGTTGGTTTTAGTCAGTAAGAGTCTGACACACCCTCCCGCTCCGCCCAGAGCGGGAGAAGTTATTTGATGATTTCCCATGAAAAAAAAAAAGACGCCGCCAAAAAATCTATAATTACGTCGTAATTTAATACAAAAACTATAAAATTAAAAGTAACGCCCACTAAAATATTCCACATAATTATACCTCTTAACGCAAAGAGGAAATAATTGAAAGTCAAATAATTTTCATGACTTTTAATCAATTCAAAAGCGGTGACCACACTTTTACACTTAAAATAAATTATTTTGCACAAAGCCACTGGCAAGACATTTTTAGAAAACTAAATAAGAAATACTCAAGAAGTCCAAAGCATCTTAGTCACTTTTCCTTCACTGGAGTGAGAATTGGAACGTAGAAGTGTTGCAACGGATTTTTTCCTTTACTAACTTGAGTTTTTGCCTCCCAGCGATTTTTATTCCTTGCAGGAGATCTAGTATGCAGATTTCACTCAGAATTGCTCGGTTTGTTCCCGACGGCAATTAATAATAGTTCGTATTTCCAGTGTATCTTAGAAGAGGTAGATAAGTTTGTTTAAAGTTTGAATTCGTGGTTTGTTATGAGTCCGCGTATCACTGATCAGTTTCCCTCAGCCGTCAGTTTATTTAATTCGCAAACACTGGAAAATGTCGAGTTAACGCAACTGTCTAATCGGTAAAACTAACCAATCAGTGAAACTGACTAATCAACGAAACTGGCGAATTAAATAAACTGACGACTGAGGGAAACTGACAAGTGATACTCGGACTCATTGTTCAACTAAATCTCGCCTTTCATTCGTCAGTTAAAGTTGTTTTTTTTTGGAAAGAAAAGGTTTTAATTTATAATGGCTGGTTGGCTAGCTTTTCAAAATCAGGCAGGAAAATTTTGTTTTTGACATAAAACTCCTAATCAGCATATAAGTACAGTCAGTCTCATTAAGATATAGACAGTGTTCAGGTAAAACTTTAATATCATTTGGCAGGAGAAGGAAGATGGGCGGGGGGCGTGAGCGTTGGGGGATGCTTCCTCTCTCCTGCTCCCATGAAAAGGTAAATCACCGTTCTTGAGTAAAACAAATTATTGTAAGCTAACCTCAAAGCACTTTTAAGTTGCTCAAAAGGCGTAGTCAGAGCTCAATGGTTTAATAAAAAAACCACGAATGGGGTGGCACCATCTCCTTCGAACCTAACCTGTCCGTGTCGGGGTGCCCAAGTCCCGAACTCGCTTTTCTCGCTCTTGCATCCTAAGTTCTCCTAGTAATAATAGTAAAATTGCCTTTTGTACACACATACGATCAGTGGGAGTCCAAACACAGAAAATATATTCACGCAACTCGAGGAGAAATGGAATGATCGAAAATGAATGACAGTGACACTTGACGCAAATGGCATACTGTTTTTTTTACTTCCCGTTTTATCAATTTTGCCTGACACTTTACACTACGGACAATATACTGGTATAGATTTGGTTGTCAATCGCCCATTTTAACGTTTCGTTTTCGCTTCTTATCTGATTTGAGGTTAGAAACATTTTTTATTAATTTCCCGAAAAATATGCATTGTATTTTTATAATAGTGGTAACGTTATAATTGGGGACATAACCCCTACCAACTTTAGCCCCTTTTATCCCCAACTCCTGTCAAACGATACTAGATTCAACCCATTAAACTAATTCTTGGCGCTCTATAGGTACATCTTTTTGAGTCTAACAGTAAATACAATCACTTAAAAATATGCTATACTTTGAGATGTTACTGTCATTTACTACATTATTTAGCTCAATTCACCAAACTGATTTCATAAGAAACGTTTCCCTCCCTGTATTTCCCACACAACATACATTTACACGCGTCCCTGTCATGGTCACACGACACTTGTTCAGGCGCTCTTATATCAACAGAGCACACGTTTTAGCGTCAAAGAATTGCTGTGGACTTGAATTGTTATTACACAAATATTTATCTCTAACTTTTTAGGTATAAAATTTAGAGATAAATATTTGTGTAGGTATTTTTTTGTAGGTGAAAATGTGTTTTAAAAACATATTTTTTAGAGTGGAGGTGAAGGCATGGAGTAGGTACTAGGTTACTTATGTTTTATCATTCAAAACATGTATTGGTTTTTTGTAGACTAAATGCATTTAGGTAATTTTCTTTGTTTCTTAAGAGGAAGAAAAATCAAATCTCCCATCAAGAAAGGGCTAATTGAAAATGATCTTATAAAAACCTTTTTACAAAAAAAAGAACCAACTTCCAATAAAAAAACTACAAAGTGGAAAATAACTTTAATTTCGGAAGTCGGTGACTTTGGATCCGTATTTCAGTTTTATTTCCACCGACTTTCGAAATTAAACTTATTTTTGACTCTGTCTCTTTCTTTCGTGTGGATATTAATTAAACGGGTGTTGGAGTTTTTATGCCGCCTATGGGCCACTTTTTCACTTCGTAGTGTTTTTTTTTTACATTAACTGTTGAGGAGTACGTTAACTCTTGGTACTTCACCATCACCTCCACTTCACCATATGCATTGTGACGAGCATAAATTGCTTAAATCAAAAGTCATGTATTTAAATTAGGCTGAGAATCGGCACTTGTCGAACGTCAAAATTACATAAGACAGTCCCTCAAAACGCCCACCCTTCACCACTTCTTAGTGCTTTAGCTGAGAAGAACAAGTGGCGCAACAAACTCCCCAGCAGCACAACTGTCTATTCAATTAGCAAATAAAATATTCTGTACAGTATTATGCAAAAATAATTTACACAACGCTAAAACATTAAATTATTAGACATATGTCAGCTAGCATACCACTATACCACGACAAAAAAAAAAACATCGAAAACTATAGGTACTCATGCAGAAATTTAATAAAAACGGAAACTGAAAATAAAATCTACCTAAATAAAAGCCTCCGTAAATGGCGTGCCCGCTTACATATAGCTATAGCTGTAATTCAGTCACAAATGATGAACTAGGACGATCGCAGTAAAATAAAGAAATAGTTACTACTACAATAACAAAACCATGGTCAGCAAAAAGACCAGTCACCACTAGCAGCACCCATTCACGAGCATAACGCAAAGGTCAGCTATTACCCCTCTCGCCATATTTGAGGGCAGGAGGCGACCCGACCACCGACGCTATCGCAAGCAGTGACATCTCCTCGCGTCCGGCCCTGGTTCAGGCCATGGTACGGAGCGAGAGGGCATGGGCAGCCGTGATGAATGCTCGCGAAGGAGGAGGCGGGACGGTTCAGGGAAAGGCAAGTTTCGCGCCCTCTCGCCCCTAGCCGCCGCAGGAGACGCCCAGGGCGTCGGGAATCCCGGGCGGATTTCCGGCCACCGTAGGCGCGGGCTTGCGGACGGTGAGCAATGGGTAGCTCACCGTCCGGTAAGGACCAGGCCCGGGTCGACGGCGCGTCGTATTCCACGCGCGCCTCAAAGAGATGTCGTCAGCACAAAGTAGGGGTCCACTAGGGCCGATGCCTGCCGGGGTCGCGGGAAGGTACTTATGGGTCACCGAGGCCCCCGCAACACAGGCAACAGGAAGGAATACGGGTGGGTTTTAGTCAGTAAGAGTCTGACACACCCTCCCGCTCCGCCCAGAGCGGGAGAAGTTATTTGATGATTTCCCACCCTCAAAAAAAAAAAAAAAGCAGTGACATCTAAGGGAGCAGAAGGAACTTGCTGCCGGTTGCTCCAGTAAGAATAATATAATAACCACATATTGCAATACATACATACATAATCATAACAAATAATTTATATATTTGTTACGTCATTGTTTGTGAAAAGAAAATAAATTATTTGAATTTGAATTTGAATCAGCCTATAAAGTTCCCACTGCTGGGACACAGGCCTCCTCTTGGTGAGTGGGCCGTAATCCACCACGCGGGCCTTGTGCCGGTTGGTAGATGTCACATGTCTTCGAATTTTTGGTTCTAGGATATGCCGGTTTCCTCACGATGTTTTCCTTCACCGTTTTGAGAGCAGTGGCGATGAAATAATTTACACAAAGTAAAGTGCCTGTCAAGGATCGAACCTACAACCTACAACTCGTAAGTCGCGACCGTTACCACTGGGCCACCACTGCTCTATTGCAATACAACTCATAAAAAAACCATTGTAATGAGTAGATTATTTCAATAATAAATAATATATAATAAATAAATTCACTTACACAGTCAAACAAAATAAACAATTACATGAACTCATATAACCTGTCAGTAGGTAATCTAATTCTGGAGAAAGAACATAAACATTATCTTGATAATCACAGCGACCAACAATTTTTATTGTTTTGAGTAGTCGTTGATAGAATAGTATGCCTTTGAACAAAGTTTGGTTTTTGCTTTAGTTTTAAACGCATTAAAAGGCAAATCTAGCAAAGAAGAGGGTAGCTTGTTATAAAAAACGAGTTATGAACCTTGTGAAGCCGGTGAAATGGGGCACGTAATTTGTCCTTACTTCTGGTGTTAATATTGTGAATATCACTGTTTTTAGTGTATAAGTGTATATTTTGCCTAATATAAGATATAGGTGTTCTCACAGTAGTAATACACAACACACTGACGTTGATACAGCTCGGTTAGTCTATTTTAGTTGTTTCCATAGGGTTATGTCCTACGGTATTCTGCTGTGGGGCAAAGCCGCTGACAATTTTCTCACAGTTTACCTTCGACAACATCTTATATTATAAGATGTTGTCGAAGATTAACTGTGATGCTACTGTGAGAATACCTATATCTTTGAAAAAATATCTCAGAGAAACCCTGGCACCTAGCTGGTAAATTACTCGAACATTTTGAATATCAGCGGCTTTGCCCCACAGCAGAATACCGTAGGACATAACCCTATGGAAACAACTAAAATAGACTAACCGAGCTGTATCAACGTCAGTGTATTGTCTTATTTTCCTGATGGCGTAAGCGGCCGAACTGAGCCTTCCCGCTAGGCTTGATATATGAGGGCCCCACTGATGTTTGGCATCCACAACCATATTAAATTAATCATATTAAAGTAATCGAATCGCAACTCGTAAAATACTTATTATTGAGTAGTTACGGTGAACATCATTCATCATTCCACTTCACAAAATGGTGCTTTCCTACAACAAATGCACGAGTTACTATAAAAAATACCCAATTTGCTATCGATGTGCCTATAAAATTTGAGGATGTATCTCGTTTTCAATTGGATTCCCTCATTAGATTCTGACTTGGTGACTATGGAACCACCTCTAGCGCGTAACCTTTCAAACAAAAAAAAAATCGAAATCGATCCACATTTGACTGAGCAATCGGTGAACATACATATTTTTTTTAAACAAACATAGAGACCAACTTATACACTCCTCCTTTTTGGAATTCGGTTAAAAATGGATTGATGATTATAATATTTACATAGACATAAGATTTACTTTAGGTAAATACCCATTTTTATAACATAAGGCGATTTAAAGTCACGAAAAAAAACAAAACAAAATCGTCTAGAAATACGTTTCACCAAAAACAAAAAAAAACAATTTACAATGCAAATAATAACTATTAAAAACAATGCCCCTCCATTAATTTAATCACTCCCTTTTTACTTATAAAGTAATTAATTGCTAGTTATTCAGGGGCGGACATTATAGGGTATGTTAAAAACCCCTTTTATTTTTCTAAAGCTTCGGTAGTCGAGAACTAGATAATTAATTAAGACGACCGACAAGATGGATTCCGTCTAAGTAAATGAACTAAGAATATGGATGCACAAAACGGACAGAAAGAGACGGAAGATCAATTCTGTTTTTATGTGAAGGCTAAAAAATCAGTCGTAAGATGTCGCGTGGAGCTGACCTCGACCCCTCGATTATTTTAAATTGGCCGTTGAAACTTCCTGTAACTCTTGGGCAGTGCCTGAGGCTAATCTTTCATCACCATTCTCCTGCGCTTATCCCATTTTAGGCTAATTCAGATTTAATTATGTAGGTGTTTATGTAAATAATGAGGATGGATGGTTTTCACATCAGTAAAAATAGTAAAAACATCGACCTGATCGCGGCAAACGCAGATTAACACCGGGGCGTGACACCGTCGCCGCGAGAAATCACAGCACAGCGCGGCAGCGGACAGAGCTCCGGCAGGATCTCATGGCAACATGGAGAGTGCGATTGCCGCAACCCAGTGCTGGGCACGCTAGAATTGCGGAACGGTTGAGGGAGTGGCAAGTTTCGCGCCCTCTCGCCCCTAGCCGCCGCAGGAGACGCCCAGGGCGTCGGGAATCCTGGACGGATTTCCGGCCACCGTAGGCGCGGGCTTGCGGACTTGAGCAATGGGTAGCCCGCCGTCCGGTAAGGACCAGGCCCTGGTCGACAGCGCGTTGTGTTCCACACGCGCCTCAAAGAGATGTCAGCACAAGTGTAGAGGTCCACTAGGGCCGATGCCTGCCAGGGTCGCCGGAAAGCCCGAAAGAGATATTGTGGACCCTGGCAACACAGGAACACGGGTGGGTTTTAGTCAGTAAGAGTCTGACACACCCTCCCGCTCCGTCCAGAGCGGGAGAAGTTATTTCATAATTTTCCACCCAAAAAATAAAGATTAACATCTATAGATTTGAAACATTAGTTTTGAAATATTAATTAACTTAGTCAACAAAACATCATTTAACTTATTTCAGTTACTAAAACTTAACAAATTTTTAACTCAAAAATGATGATGTTGTAAAACACCATACGAGATACATGAAGGTTCGTGTTACGAGTGGACTTTCTTAGTTATAATTTCAAGATGCACTATAACGAGTTTGTCTCCAAATTGTATAGAACAGACATCTTTCGTCAGACTGAACTGAACGTAAGACTAAATGAAATTGCACGTTAACAATTGTTTGAGCTAGGCAAGCGTACCTACCGACTACGGTTTTCGTGTGTAAGATAGTTTGTAGCTTGCAAAAATAGGAACCTAGTATACCTAGGTTCCTATTTTTGCAAGCTCATTCTTCTGTCATTTTTGTCGACAGAAGAAAAACTATATACTGTGCGGTTACCTACAAAATAATTTATTTTTTCTCTTGTAAACATTATCCATCCATTCTTTTGAACAAAACATTCAATTCGGATACGCTGATAAATACGCTGCTTTTAAATTTTCAATACCTTCAACAGAATAACCTCAATACAGCCGTGTAGTTTTAATTGTGGGGTGTACCGCGACACAGAGCACAAGCAGCTGCCGCGACCGCAACACTCGGAAACACAAGTATTGTGTGTGCCAACCCTAGTATACATCCCACTATTTACAATACATTACACACGTAGATGACACAATACAATAATAAGCTTCATAATACCCCTAGAGCTTTATTTTGTATTGTTTAGGTACTAGCTGCTGCGCGCGGCTTCGCCCGCGTGTTTTTTTACAGAATAAAAGTAGCCTAAGTTACTCCTTATAACATCAGTTATCAGTCAGTGGAAGTCACGTCAAATTCAGTTAAGTCGTTTCGGAGATTACCAGGAACAAACATACATAGACAAACAATATTAAAATGCGCCAAGTGCGTGTTGAACCACGCACAATGAAGGGTTCCGTAGTTGGGAAGTTGGTATGAATTTCTCCCAAAAACAAACTTAACATTGTAGTTGAAAAACATGTTCGCCCTACATCGATATATGCCACAATCAATTCTCCAACTGCAAATTTAAGTCGACTATTACTCTGTAACTCGTAAAGCTCACTTAACTGTGATAGTTTTCTTTTTAATTTCATTATATGTACTACTGCCATCATTTTTTTCACATCTCCATAAACAACCATTTAGCTGCCATTTAACTCTTGACTCTAACACTACTACACTAAAGTTAACACACTAACGTTTTTTTATACGAGCTATCCAACGATACCCCACACCATGGCGTAGATAAGGTAAAAAAATATAAACGGGTTAAAAAAATCATCCGCACATTACGTGCCAGGGAGGTAACCTAAAAAATTTATTTTTACAAGATTTTATTTTAGCACTTTGTCGGCCTGATTAATATGTGTACCTATGCTAAATTACAGCTTTCTAGTACTAAGAATCTCTGAGCTACAGCGGGGACAGACAGACAGACGGACATGGCGAAACTATAAGGTTTACTACGGAACTCTAAAAAGCTGTTATTTTGACATTACAAACAGTCATTTCAATATTTTTTTATTTCTATAGATTATTCCAAACACAATTCAAGATCTGCATGCCCTGCACACATAGCATAACCAACGTAGAAACAGAAGACATAAAATATAAAATGACAGATTTTAGAAAGACTTCTACGGGGCGATGGCGCTATTATGAAGAAAAGAAATGGCATTTTATAAAACTACAAGCTATCAATTACTACAGAAATTGAAGCCATTCAAGTCAGTATTCAAGACATAAATCTAATGTGTTTATCATTTCTTCCACCAGTGTCTTGCTGGGGGCTGATGTAATCACAACAGTGATCTGGATTAAAAAAGATCTGTCTGTTTATCGTAGAGTAGAGATAGAAGTGATAACGCTACGCATGCTGGGCGTTTGGCCATTGTCTTTGAGGAAGTCGCTAAGATAACAGACAAACAACGATCACCAGTCTGCCGTCACTCGTGGTGATTGTAGTAATTTGGCAGCTGCATTGGTGGCTCATGTAAACATTTACGTGCCGATGTTAGTCCGAGCTCTAAAAAGTATTCACTTACAAACATAAGTTCACCTATTTAATTATTATATCTATAACAGCATAGAACCAGCTGCTGTGTTATATAAAACGTAAAAATAATTTGCATAAAAAGAAATTAAGTGCGTTTGCCGTCTTGCCAAACCGTGACGCATATATTTACATAGTAAAATACTGATACAACGATCTTTTATAATTCACAAAAATCTATTAATTCCTGCTTTATATTTCAGAAACTTCCGTGAAAGCCGCCGCGCGCTTCAGAAGCCATAAGTTAAAGTGCATTCACACATAAAATAGGTAAATAGGTAAAACGGGCTGGTGTCCGCAACTCCACGTCAATGCGCGTATTTTGCGTACGGGTGGGAAATCGATTATTCGATCCACCCTAGCTCCTCAAGGAAGGCCAGCAACGCCTTGGTGTTACTGACCATCTCACGGAGGGTACCTGGGTTACCGAAGTACTTTGCCCTGTATGTGGCGACGACCGGGCAGTTTAGTAACACATGTGCTGCTGTCTCGTCGTCCGTCATGCAGGCCCTGCACAGCGGACTGTCTGTGACTCCTATGACAAAGAGGTGTTTGTTAAATGACCCGTGGCCTGTTATAGCTGCTGTAACAGTGCGCAGCTGTAGTTTAGTTAGTCGGAGAACCCGTTTCGTGAGGCGACCATCAATTGTAGGGAGAGCTTGGCCTGCCTGCACTCACCTTGGTCCGACCATAGTTTGAGATGTTTATCTCTGGTGCGTTTCCTTACCAGAGTGCGTAGGTACCCGAAGGGAAGTGGCACGATGGGTTCAGGTCCCACTGGTGCCATGCTCGACCCCCTCCTGGCAAGTTCATCGGCTGCATCGTTGCCTAGCGAACCGCTGTGTCCTTTAATCCATTGAATGGTTATGTTGTTGAGGCTACCCACCTGGTTGAGGCGCTGATGGCACTCGTATATTAGCCCAGAGTCAACTGTGTGACTGTTTAGCGCTTGCAGGACAGCCATGCTGTCTGAGAGTATGCGGATTGAGTGGTCCTTAACTTCCCTGGCCATGATGGCTGAGGCGGCCAGAGAAATACCTAAGCACTTGGCCTGGAACACTGTGTTATGGACCCCCAATGGTGTGGCTATGCGTATGTTGAAGTCCTCCGAGAAGATTCCAGCACCTGTGCCACTACCTGTTTTGGATCCATCTGTGAAGATGCGCAGCTCTGCGGGGCGCAGCCCTTCGCATCGGCGATCCTCGTGGAGTTGGATCTTGTATTTCTTATCAAATATAAATTGTTTGGGTACCTGGTCATTTATTGCTTTCGTGATGGGGAACTCTTTATTGAGTCCCTCAAGCAGCGCGGTGTGTAGTGTGTCTCTCTTGCCCCAGAGATTCAGTGTATTTAGGCGTACTGCCGCCATCGTCGCTTCCTGCTGTATGAACAGGTGGAGCGGCGGCAGTCCCAGCATGGCTTCGATTGCTGCAGTCGGAGTTGTCCTCATGCAGCCCGTGGTCGCCATGCAGGCAAGTCTTTGCATGCGTTGTAGTTTATTGGAGGCTGTGACTAGCTGGGTGCGGCCACCAGACCACGGCCCCGTAGGAGATCATGGGGCGGATTACCGCCGTGTACAGCCATAGTATAATTTTGGGGGATAGGCCCCACTTCTTACCTATCATTTTCTTGCACTGCCAAAAGGTGATGCAAGTCCTGTTTATTTTGTTGTCTAAGTGACTACTCCAGTTTAACTTACTGTCTAGAATGACCCCGAGGTACTTGAATTCGTTGGCTAACTGAAGTTCTGTGTCGAACAGTATTGGTAGGCGGAAAGGGCCTAATGCTCGTTTATGGGTGAACATAACTAGTTCAGTTTTGGTGGGGTTCACCGATAGGTCGAAATCCCTACACCATTTTTCTACGATACGTAGTGCCTGCTGAGTGAGGTTGCAGATTGTTCCCGTTACTTTCCCCGAAACAAGGATTGCAAGGTCGTCTGCATAACCTATTGTGTAATAGTGGTTCGCGTTGAGTTTGGTGATGAGATCGTTTATCACCAGATTCCATAAAAGGGGGGACAGCACCCCTCCCTGGGGGCAGCCTCTGGCTATCATGGCCAGCTGTCGCTCATCCTCAAGGCGAACCACACGTTTGCTTAACATGTTTGTAATCCAGTCCGTTAGTACCTGTTCTACTCCATGTCTGGAGAGGGCGCTGCTGATGCTGGAGAAGTTTGTTTTGTCGAAGGCTCCTTCGATGTCTATGAAAGTGCCCAGGCAGGTGCCCTTCTGATGAATCACTTCCTCTATCTGTCTAACCACTAGATGAAGAGCGGATTCGGTCGACTTACCCGAGCTGTATGCATGTTGGTTACCGTGCAGCGGTATGGTTTTTAGAGCGCCATCCCTCAACTCCCTATCACACAGCCTTTCCAGAGTCTTTAGTAGAAAGGAGGTCAGGCTGATTGGTCGATGGGCAGGACCAGCTGCCTTAAAAGGATGGAAGCTCCGGATGGCCCATTGGAGTTTCTCCAACGTGATCACCCTGCGTGCGTAATTCCAATCGTTGTCTGATGGCGTTTGAATTACATCTTGCCAGTCGATTACCTGCGTGAAGACACATCCAGGGAAGTGAGTCTCGATAAGGACGCGTCTCGTTTCTTCTGGCGAGGAAGTGAGTGTGTTATCAGGTTTGCGGAGGGTAGTGGGCCCAGGAGATTTCTGTTGCGCCAGTACCTTTCTTACCCTGTTAGCTTGCTGGCAAGATTCAATGCTACCACAGAATTTGCGCCATCCCGCGGTACTCCTGAATCTAATGCATTTTTTGTAACTGGACTTGGCTGCGTAGTAATTATCCCAGTCCTCATCCGCACATGTGTTCATGGCTCTGTTCAGAGCTGCCCTTACCTTGCCGCGCTTGCGCTCTTGATCAGCGCCCCACCATGGTTGTTTGCCCGGTGTGCTGCGCGGGGTGGTCTCTGGGCAGGCAGTTTGGTAGCTATCTATCATTGTTTTAGTAAGATAGCTCACTTGTACCTCAATCTGTATCGTGTCCGCAAACGTCACCGGATCGCTTATTGTCGCAAACTTGGATTCAAGGTTGCGTGTGTAGGTGGCACGATCCGTGTTTCGCGGATTGCGCCGTGGTAGAGTTGGAGAAACACAGACCTGGATGTCGAAGCGGATCCACCTGTGATCAGAGCAGGAGGCCTCGTTGGAGACCTGCCACCCAGCAGTGATTTCCGCCGCGCCCGCTGTTGCCAGAGTGAGATCTATGATTGTTCGGCTACGCCTGGTTACGAATGTTGGTTCGGAGCCAGTGTTTAGTAGGGATAGGTTAGTCGAGAACAAGTATTCAACCAAGGCCTTACCCCTCTCGTTTTGCGTGTCCATACCCCACAGTTGATGGTGAGCGTTGGCGTCGGCCCCTACCACGACCTCAAACCCACATCCCTCGCAATGGCTCACGAGGCGGGCGAGATCGTGCGGAGGCGGCGCCTCCACCTCGGGCATGTAGGCCGAGGCGAAAACGATCGTCATCTCCGTGTTGTCGTCACGCTGTATTAGCAGCTTAGCTGCAGAGATATCTCTGCAACAGAAGTCAGTTAAAAGATGTGTTTTAAGGTTACCTGTGACATAGATGCACGCTCTAGGGTGTGCGTGAACTGTGGTTACCAGGAGCTTACCGCCAAGATTGGAAAGTCCTTGTATGCGGCCCGCCCTAATCCACGGCTCTTGGATCAAGGCAATGGCCGTGTGTTGCGCCTCCAGCCACTTGCGAAGCTGAGCCGTCGCGGTCTGACTGTGGTGGAGGTTTGCCTGCAGGACTTTACAAGTTGACGAAAGTCGCCCTCGTCGAAGCCGTCCCCTCCCGGGCCCGAAGCCGGCGACAAGAGCATGTCATCCAGGTCCTCACCCGGTGGAGGGACGGCGCCTCGGGATGTTTGGCGGGGGAGTTGTCTCCCTTGCTGGTGTCTGGGGCAGCTGCGTCGGCGCCTCGCAGATGGTCTTTGTAGTAGGGTCCCATCCCTGAGGGACATCGGTGAACCTGCCGTTCCGACCCTGGAACTTCACGTACACCGTCCCCAGTCCAATTGAGAGACGGCGTCCGGCCTCCATCAGGATCGGGATTTGGTCCATAGGGACACCAACTACCACAAACCATGCTGCGGCCTGTTTGTCGGCATGCAGAAGTACCCACCTCTTTATGTCGACCCAGGGGTTTTGATAGCTGAGAGCGCGCCCAATATTGGTCGGCTCTCCGAAGACTCCCTGCTCGTCTGGAATCACGACGCCACATCGTGCTCGCTTCAGGATCTCCGATTGGCTCTTGACAACTAGCGGGATGCTAGTTGGGAGAGACAGGTCGGAGACTGTCTTCCTTAGCCAGGCTAAGGTGTGGTCGTTACCGCACCACAGTTTAAGGACACCTCCGGCGAACAGTGGCTTGGCGTTGAAGGTCGGTCCTGGAGTGTCTTGCTTAGGGGAGCAGGCCTCGAGAATGATCTGCTTCTGGATAGCAGCGAGTACCTGGTCCGATACGTCCTTGCTTAGGATTCCCGTGCGGTCGCAGGTGATCGCGACGTCTAGGGTCGAGCTGGCAGCTTGGGCGTAGCTTCGCTGGTCGACCCATTTGGATTGGTCAAGACGCGGCCGCTTATGCTCCCCCCGAGGTGTCAATGTCTCGTTGAGAGCTCGCTTGGCCGCGGCATGATCCTTCCAATCGGGTCGCTGTTTATTTTTATTGCCAACAGCCGGGACACTGGTTGGCGGTTGACTTGGCGCTGGACGGCTTGTGCCGGCCTCTGCCTGTGACCTCTTACCAGCGGAGAAACTTAGTTGGCCGCTTGTTGTTTTGACCATACTAGCGGCTGTGGCCTGTTTGTTGCGGGAGCCCTTACCTGGCCTCCAGCGGGCTTGGCGTCGCTCCTTCCTCGTCACTCCGTCCTTCTGCTTGCCTTTAACTGCAGCAGTTGATGGACCTGAAGGGTCAGTGCAAGGGCGGCGGGCTTGTTGAGTGCATTTACCCTTGCCCTTGCGTTTCTGCACTTGCCAGGCATGCAAAAAAAGGATCCTCTTTGCAGCTGGTCGTCTCCGTTTGACCGGTGACGGCCGTCTGGTGGGAGGAGGCTAGAAGAGCCTCAGGAGGAGGAGGGTGTTTGGCTGGACCCCTGGTGCCGGTGTTACCCAGCACCGGGATCGTCACCTTGGTATGGGGAGGGTCGGTACTGATCCCAATCAGCGCCGACGTCCTTTGTTTTTTTTGGGACTTTTTTGTTTTGGTCTTAGCTGTGGTTCTCGCCACAGCCAGACCTACGCCCGCGCTGGTACCCGCAGCGTTAGCCGCAAGGCCACCAGGGGCGAGAGAAGTGCTAGCACCTCCCTTCGGAGTCTCATTGGCTTTCGCCTCCACTCCGGTGTCTGTTTTTTTAACTGGCCTATTTTGATCCATGTTAAAAATTGGTTTTGGATTCATCTCTCTGGCTCCCACCCTCCATGGAGCCCGCACCTGGGAACGTCACACTATGAAAAAGCGCGAACGTTAGGACTACCAGAGAGATATAGGGGCGCAAGGCTGGCTTACAGTGCGACATCGGGTGCTCGATCGGGTTGGCGTAGGGGGTCGAAAGGCCCACCCCCAGCGAACTGATCAACCCTCACTTACACCGTCAGCATGACCTTTACCTACCGCTTCAGCCGTCCGAGGACGACCTCAGCGGACCTCACGCACCTTGCCTGTGGCCCTCTGACGGGACACTATGACCATTTCCCTACCCCTGGCTATCGGGTAGGGCCACCGTTTCGCTTGAAATTCGGACCAAAGAGGGCGTGTTGCCTTACGGGCACATTACAGCCAGAGCCGCTCGGCTCAACCCCCCAGGACTCCTTCATCCCCGCTCACGGCGCTCAACTGCGCAGGTCCTAGCGCAGGTGACTAATTTCTCCTACTCGCCATCAGCTGGTTTTAGTGACAGTCGAGCCCGCAACCACCCAATCACAAAGGGGTCACGGTTAGGAGTGGAAATTGGACAGGTGGAGGAGTGGAAACAAGGATGTGGATAGGATGGGGTAAGGAGGGATTATTCGATTTGGGGCAGGAGAGTGAAAGACGTGAGAGAATGGGGTTAGGGGAATTGGGGAGAGGAAGTGATGACGCCTGGTGGTTTTTGTTACGTCTATTTCTTAAGGAACTAGACCAAGAAACGGGGTGGCAACCTCGGGAAGGTGCATCCGCCAGACTTGCCTTGAGGATCTACACGACTGTAGCGCTCTCCCTCAAGACCCCGCCACCCTACCACCTCTGAAGGAAGCGGCAGGATAGGCCTGTATCTATACTACCAAGCAAAGCAAAGCAAAGCATGTCGTTGTGCAACCGCAAAAGCATAAATCCAGACCCCCCCATCATTCACACATAAAAATGCGATACAACATATAGATAATAATTTTAAATAGCCCGTGAAGGCATGGGTGTGCCTCCATGCTGCCAATATGCCAAGCTGCCAGTCTGCCAGACGGCCAGGCCGGCCGTATTCCATTCATTCTGGCACAATAACGGGCGGTATAAACACTGTATGGAGTTTGGCAGTGCAGGGAATGTACGAGAAAAAGACGAGCGTGTTGTGGTGAGGGGCGTGTAGCGAAACGAAATTGTTGGCATACGTTGTGAGAAACAGCGATTTAGACGCTTGTGATATCACTGTTGTTTATGATTATCTCGTTTAATTGTATGAAAAACATGGTTATTAAAATTTTGCTAACATTCAGACATTGTCAAGCAAAAATTAAGTTTGTTAATGATACTAAGTCTGTACATGTCGAAAGTAGCTGTAGGATCAAGTCAAAGTAAGGTTCTGTATGGTTTCTCTAACAGAGTCAGTCAACATTTTTTTTAAATAATCTATTTTATGTTATTAATTAAACTTTAAAAGCGTCAAATTAAATAGTAACCAAACTATAAACTAATAATTTTATTATGAAGTAAACATCGGAATCTCCCGCTTTTGCTTACGCTTCTCCCAAACACTACACACTAGACCCAATTCCAAATGTAACTGCTGTGCTTGGCACAGCCGAGTGTTCACAAAAAGTATATTCCCGTATAAAATACAATTTATTTATTGGTTCCATTGACGATACGAGCGAAAGTCAAATCACGCCGTAAACACGCCAAGAACAGCACGCAATGTACACTAAATAAATCGCGGGCAAAACTTTTACCGCATCCTTGAATGTGGGCCGCCGTCTATGATAAAATTTCATGAAGAAATGTGGAATTTGAACAGAATAGGATTGGATAGATTTTGAAAATATCATAATGTTCATAAGTTTAATACACTTTTGCTGTGGAAGAATACTTCAGATTTTCTTAGTTTTTGGATTTAAAGTAGTACCAGGTGTGCGAGTTTTGGGTAAACAAAATGTATCATGGTCATTTAAAATGTATTCGCAAAGTCACCCGAAAATATTTTGCATGCGTTTTCAGTTCGTTTAAAAATATGTTATGAATAAAATTCTATAAGTATTCTGTGAACGCGAACGCTATTCAGAAAAACACATTTTTAACGAACGAAAACATTAAAGCCAATATTTAAATTTAATGCACAATTTTGTCAAAATTCTGAAATTCTGCAGCCAAATGAACCCTCATCTTTACACATGGTACTGAATTACACAACCTTGCGCCACAGAGTAGAAAAGGGACTTTAAAAATGCTGTGTCTCTGTTACATTCGGTGTGTTTAATTAAGGGGTAATTTTACACTGTGATCGAGTGCTGGCATGTCTGTAGAGGTATATAATCGTCTCATATCGTGCTTTCTCGTCGATTAGGTAAGCAAATGAGGCGAAAGGAATGTATTGTAGAGCCAGAGAGTGGGGGGCGAAGTAAGCTGAATAAATTACTATTGATTATGTTGATTTTGTTTGTGTTAAATACCTGAGACAAAGTTACAAAGCGTTTTCGTGTAAGTGCTTTGATTTAAATAATGGAAATATAAGTATTCGACTTTCATTTTGCATTTTAGAAACTTTTCCCTTCAGCTTAACATCGATTGTCTCTGTTTAGTTTAGGTCTGCTCAAATATAAATAATGATAAATAAACAAAACAATAAAATGTATGAATAATAAATATACATACATACATACATACATACATACATAAACTCATGCATTCTTCACATGGGGGTAGGAAGAAACTATAGAACGCCACCTGCTACGCTCCTTACATACTCCTTTTGCTTCGTTTACGTTCATACGGTCGCGAGTACTACGCACCTGACCTATCCGAATAACATCACCAATAAGGTCACTGCATGCCCTGCTAGGCTGTGTGTTTTTTTGTCTACTTTGGCTTTATAAACAGTACAGACGTGTTATACAATACGGCTATTGTGTATTAGTTTTTTGTCTACTTTGGATTTATAAACAGTCCAGACGTTTGGTTTTCTCGAGTTCAATCAAAGGCTGAATATTCATGTCTAATTAGCTGAGCCAACAATGGTTTGATTTAACAAATCACTTTTGTCTATTAGATTCTGTAAAGTCCAGGTCTGTAAAGTTCAATTCGAAAAATACTAGCCCAAAAACATTTGAATATTTCAAGAGCCATACGCTATTTGAAATCGATACAAATAAATCGTAGCTCTATAGTAAACGAGCCAATAGCCGACACCACCGCTACAAACACGAAGGGACGCGGGAACGGGAGGTGAAAAGAGTGCGCCCAACAGTATACCACTGCGACAACACTAACAATAATTGTGTTTAGACTGGCCAGTTTAGGGAGGTGACTCGGGAGGTAGACACCTGTGATTTGTACCTACAAATATGATACAAATTACTTTAGTATAAACTGAGTGTGCGGGCTTGTTATCATAGTAGATTACAAAATGCACAAAATAATAACCTGCACAGTCCCTGACTGCCAATATAACATGCATCGTGCACATACAAGCAACATTGCGTAAAAGTGTATTCTGTATGGCGCCAATTCTCTATAATAAGTTGCCAAAACATTGGAGGGAATTACCTATTGAAAAATTAAGAAATAGATTAAAAAACCTTTTGTTAGAGAAAATCTATTACAGCACTGACGAATTCTTAACCGACAAATTAATTTGACTTGCATATTTACATTCAATTTATTAACAGTTGCTTTGACATGTGTATGTATTCCTTTAGATGTATTTGTATATTGACATGATTGTATAATTATTATAAACTTATTTATTTAGCTTTTAATATGCTCCAAATTGGATTGTTTAATGGGTATATCTGCAATTTAATTAACGATTATAAAAATAATTGATGCTGTGTAACTTCGACATCTCATATTTGTACGCCGTCCAGGCAAAACATGACTGAATTTATAATTGGATTTAACATCTTGCATGCTATGTGTGTATACTCATGTTTTGAACAAATAAAAAATTATCTTATCTTATCTTATCTTATCTTATTACTATAGAGCTCCATTTACACGGTGCAACTTTATTGCTTGTGGCATACCATACAATTGAAGGGCAACTTACTGGCGCCGTCTAAATAACACGTAATATTATTGCGAGATATGGGCAAGTTAGTTGCCGTTCAAAACTGGTGTAAATTTAAACGTACGATAAAATTGCACGTGCAATAAAATCGCATTCAACTCTAAAGTACGAACTAATGAAACAAGTTAAAAAAAATCTTGATAATTTTATTGAGCTTCTTTAAATAAAGTTTTAATGAAATATTTGGCAGCGTGAATACGGGCAATACTCGAATCAATTATACAACGACGTGCAACTCGGTATTCGGACGAGGCAAAACTTGCATGCAATAATCACCTTGCAATAGAATTGCCTTGGTGTGAGTCGCGAGTCATTTTATTGAACGGCAAAACTTGCATTCAATTATTGTATGCTATTTTATGGAAATCGCACGCGTGTAAACACTTGCATGCAATTGAATGGCACTAAAATTTAACGTGCAACCGCATGCCATAAAGGCATGCGATTATTACTCTTAAACATTCTAGAAATTTGCACCGTGTAATTAGAGCTTAAAGAACTACGCGATTGCTACGCCGTAGCACTAACCGCTACGTGAGCTATGTTTTCGTCGGAAATAAGAATTTTGAATATTCATGATTGTCAGCAAAGGTACTTAGAAATATCCCAGAAAACTGCCTTACAAGAGGTTTAGGCATATTTTGAGACAAAAAGCTGTAGTAATAATATTTTCTATTCTATAACATTTCTGTAATATATCGTAAACCCATACTAATGTATCAAGAATTAGATTTGTTGCAATGTCGCCGTGTCGCGGTGCTCCGTCTTACATTACTGTAAGCCGTGATCGATAGTTGCACCTGTGACTGATCGCCGCGTGTTTGTTGCTACGTGTTTGATATTGTTGAGAAATTGTAGTGTTAAAATAATTTTATTGTTCTGTAGTGTCTTTTTCGTACGAGAACACTGGATTATAAAATTCCAGCAAAGTGCTATTTGTAGACGAGCGTCTGACTATTATTGTTCGGAAAATTCCATTTAATGCCTACTGATAAACACGATTTTAGCCTTTACCACGAGGCAAAAAGAACATGCTTGTTATAAATTGGTCCAAAGAACCTACCCATGTTTTTCTATTAGATAAGTAGGTATTTGACGCTTGGGTAAATACAGCAGTGGATATCTTCCAGCTGCAAAATTATGACGACTATGATGAAGTATTTACAAGTTATACTTAATGACGTAGCAGACAGCATAGATCTTTTTACTTGTTCTCGGAGTGAGTTCACAGAAACCACGATGTACATAATATGTTATGGTAAATAATAAAACTGTAATTATGGCCACACTATTGAATTAGGAAATTCCTGTAATGATAGTGATGATGAGTGAATAAATAAATAAATAAATAATAAATAAATTGTTAAGTATAGCCGGGGAACGGGTGTAGTAAAACGCAGGTGCTACGAACTGGTAGTTTAATGTCTAATTACACAAGTCACATACTTACAACTTAACAAAAACTAACTTGCGCGCACACATTCGCGGGTAGCCCCGACTCAACTACCCGACAACTGTGTGATGTTTCTAGAATGGTGCGCCCGGGCACCGGCACCCTCTCCTGGGCGGCCGGGTAACCATTCTGGGTTGCCATAGAACAATAATTACGCTGTATAGCATGCGGCAGGGCGTAATTATTGTCGACTTCTAGAGAACGTCCTCGCTCATGAACTCGCTTAAAGGAAGCTGAACAGACTGGACCACTCTGGGTTGCCATAGAACAATAATTACGCTCTGCCGCACGCTATATATGTTATTAAAATTGTAAATAATATTGGCATATTGTGCAAATATAACAATACTTTCACATATCCCTTACAAAATTACAGACACACGATAGTATGCCATTTGCTTGAGACGACTTATACAAATTGTGTGCGGTGACACACATCTGATGCTTCTGTTCTCCTAGTAGCCACATATGTTTATAGTGAATGATTTCATATTATTAGCATTGTTATCAATTTGCTTTTCATGTCTGCTTGTGTGACCGTGTGGTTCTTCTAAACTCCGTTGCGGAGTTTAGAAGAACCTCCACACAAGCAGACATAGAAAGCAAAAGCAGATTTTTATGCTTTTCTCACTATCATTTAGAGAATTTATTCCGGAAAGTTTATATGTACTATTGGCAAAACTTAAGCATGCTCACTTTAGAAAATATTTCTGCAGCAAGCGCAGCTAGTGACAAACCACACCCCTTCCTGGTTTCGTCCAATTAGAGACAATATGAATTTGTGTGAGTATAGGGCGTGTAACAAAAAATATAAATATGTGTGGTATGTTGGTTACTCACTGCACGAGCCGGTATTATTCGCGCGAGCCGAGGGCGAGCGAGCGCGATAAGGGAGTCGAGTGTGTGCGCGTTTCATACGACGGTTTTCAACTTAAGAGGAAAAAAAGAGACTGGTATTGTTATTAGTTTCGTACGCCGCTAGGTATTTCTCTCTAGATTTTGCAGGCAACAGGCTGTCACTAGCGTTTCGTGCCTAGATTAGTATTTCCGGGGGGTTAAATCTACGCGTTGCTCTTCGCTCTTCTTTCCTAATTGAAGTCAACATTTTTGATAATAATTAACCACACAATGAAAACGTTAACAAGTATTTCTGGAAAATACCGCGCTTGTTTTGTTTATCCCGCGCGCCGCAGGTGTAAATAAAGGCGCTGGAAAAACCGCTAAACAGCCTATATAAAAAATATAATAAACAAAATAATGTTTTGAATAAGCAAATTAAGGTTAATATGTAGTGAAAAATATATAATTTTATGAAATGATGATAATTTTGATGATTGATTTATCTGATGTAACGAATTTTTTTTTCTCAAAAATATTCATTGTTTTTGGACAAAAACTGCGTATATTGAAAAAAGAAATGTAAAGTAAAAATACTTCTATATAATAAGCTGAATTTCTGAGTCACTTTACAAGCAAGTGTGTTGAAGAAATATTTCGTAATTTTTTGCGACCGTATTTTATGGCCGTTCTATAAAGCCGATCTATTGTTTAACCAGATGTTCTGACGTTCCCACTGAATAACAATGGTGCTTAGATAATGAACTTATTTTTATTGCAGTTGCAAAAGTTGCGACAGCAATAATAAAAAAATCTGATAACATTGTATAAACTGCGCCAAGTAATGGTTCAAATACTACTGTAAGTAATTTTGCTATTTTAATCAAAACAGCAATAAAAGAAAGAGATAGCAAATGACAATTTCTAACAAAACTACGTAACTTGCTTCGTTTTAGGGTTCCGTAGTCAACAAGGAACTCTTATAGTTTCGCCATGACCGTCTGTCTGTCTGTCTGTCCCCGGCTTAGCTCACAGACTCTTACTAGAAAGCTGTAATTTGGCAAAGTGGTAAACAAAAATGCTAAATAAAGTTTTTTTAGGGTACGCGTATAGCAATACCAATAATACATTTTCTAAACCAAACGGAAGATATTAGTACGAAATTACTTCTTGTCAACAATAACAATTCATAAAGCGCTCTCGCTGGCCGTGCCCATTAAAAAAATGTCTTACAAACAAGTGAGCATAGCACGCGCCTAGTGTGACTGTCACACACACTATACATAATTACATTAATACAAACACGGCTAAAATACGCTTCATGCATCCCATTGGCCAAAACGCTTGCATCGGGCGATCGAGTCGTGAGCCGTGCTATACGATTATCGCCTTAGAGGTGAGCATGCGGAAGATTGGCCGATAGTACCTATAATACATTAATATTAAACTTACTAAATTATAATACTAAAAGCGTACTAAAAGATGTTTTATCAAGCCGTAAAAACCGTTCGAAGCAGCGGCGTGTCGCTAGTTGATACTTATGGCCTGTTTACTATCTGCGGATAAATCTGAATGTATGCATTTAAAGGATATTTTTTACAAATTGTTAATTTTTCAGGGTTCCATATTTAACAATGAAACCTTATAGTTTCACCATATTAATCCGTCTGTTTTTGTACTAAAAAGCTGTAATTAAGCATGGATAATCACGTCATCAAGTGGCAAAATAAAATATAACCCTCCCTTCACATAAAGTGGGCTTCATTTTTTTCCTTCCTGCAGCTTAGCATGACGCTTTCTATTTCTCCGAAGACTCGACACGGCTCTTTCTATACATTTCGTTACTCCTTTTTGTCATCCCACCGTAGAAATCCTTCTACATAAAAAAGGACCTAGACAAAGATCGTTAGAAACGAAAGACAAGATGACAGATTGTAGAAGGATTTCTACGGTGATATGTCAAAAATGGAGAAATGAAATGTCACTTTGTATAGAAAGAGCCGTGTCTATTCTTGGAAGAAATACAAAGCGTCATGCTAAGCCTGCTGGTGTTGTTGGATGGGCCGTTCAAAAATATTGCGGAAACGTGAAAACCATTTTACACACAACCGGTTCAGGGATCCGTTTTCGAAATATTATGCTTTAAAGCGATAATTTATGTAAGTTTCAAGTATGTGTGTCCCTGTCAGCTGAATGGTATTTTTTGGATATGTGTAAAAATTCACGGCAGTTGTATATATAAGAAAATTAAAAGTTGAACTATCCCAGCTAAGTAGGCTTTACAAGTTAACGAGTAATAGTCGACCAACTTACGTTTGCAGTGGGAATGTATGTGCTTGGAATGAATGTATGTATATTCACATGCACTTGGTCGGTTTTTTACTTTATCTTGTAGATAAAGAAAAAGAAGATATTTTTTTTAGCACATGCAAAGACATTGCTGTCGAGGTGCCTCCCCTGTTGATCTGATTGTGAACGTTGTTGACGCAATCTATTAGTCGACCTTTAAAGGAATAAAAATGCTTTAACTGCTATTAAGGGTGCACATAAGATGACGTCAACAACTGATGTTTGCCTGCTTTTAACAAAGAGAAATAAACAATCTATTCGCGGTAATAATCAAAATAAAACTACTAACTTGAGCGCCCAGTCTGTAGGTACTTCCGAGCCTTAACGTAGAACAACGCATTAAGAACAATAACACCACATTAGTTAACTGTAAAAGCCATTAAAAACATTAGCATGGACACACCGTTCCCGACCGTGCGTACGCGGCGTTACATTAAGCGTATTCAAAAGGCGGCCGTTATAACCGTTTTACTAACGAGTATCGAAACTCCGTGTACTGCCTTAAACCGTTGGGTTAGGACATGTTGATAAGGGGTGCGTGCAGAAAACCTCCTCGTGTGCCTGACAGCTGCTCGTTCCTTTCGAATACGTTCGGGGGAAAGAGCAGTCGTCGGGCCGGTGCACCCTGGGCGCGGTCAATATCCTCTCCATGTTGGAGAGGGTATTGACTGCGGCGGATTTCTGCGGGGGGGGAGAGCCTATGGCTCTTGGGTCTTTCGAGGCCTATCGACGGTCGTCCACTCCCCCCTCTGCTTACAGAGGGAGGCCGAGTGGGCGCAGTGTAGGGAGGCGGACGAACGGTCCGCGGTAGAGGGGCCAACAGGGTAGGTTAGGTAAGAATAGGTTAGGCTAGGTATTATTAAAAAAAAAAAAATGTATATATAATTAGGTTAGGTTTAAGTAGGGACCCAATCCAAAGTTCTGAAGCGCGGCGAGAGGATGAATGGCTGGAGGGAGTCCAGTCGTTAGCGTTTCACCTGCAGATACCTGCCGCCCTCTGCAGTATATAGGCTTACCGGTTATCTAGGCTCTGTCCGGTGGACTTCAAATCCTATATCTACTCGTGGGTACTATATGGAAACTAAAAAAAAAACAAACAATGAAAAACAGGCGGAGAAGGTGCCGATCGTTTTGATCGAGCACATGGGTGCGGTGTCAGATTCTGACACCGCGTCCGGAAGGATGAGTTTGGCAAGCGTGGCGAGCTTAGGCTCAAAGCGCTCGCAAACTGAAGAGGAGGTGGGTGGGCGATTTTGGAAGAAAAGCTCACGGAAGAAGAAGCGCGCGGGGCTGTCCGGCTCTTCTAGTGAGGAGAGCCTGCCGGCCGCTAATGTGCCAACAGGGAGACGCGGGCGAGGTCGTGCGGTGGCGAGTGGAGCTCCTGCTCGCTTGCCGGAGCGCGACGTGCGGGGTCGATTCTCGTCGGTTTCGCGACCCGATACGCCGACTCCAGTGGAGGGCGTCAAGAGCGTGGGGAGCGACCCCAGACCCGCGATCGTGGACCCCAGCGAGGGCATCTTGCTGGGGTCTAATAAGGCGGAGGCGAATGCCGCTAAGCGTGCGCAACGCAAGGCGGTAGCGGCTGACGAAATCAGCGAGCTGGCTCGTCAGGCGCGGGAGCGGCGCTCAGCCCGGATGACTGCCGGGGAGAGGCCATCGGCGGTGGCGCTTGGTCGCCAAGTTTTGGACGGCGTGGATGTCGTCCTGAAGGTTGCCACCAAATCGGGCAACCTGAAGGGCACATTCACGCGTGCCCTGAAGGAGGCGGCTGACGACATTAGGGAGGCAGTGCAGGTCCTCCTTAGTCGCACGAGCACGGAGGAGACGGCGAAGTTATGGGAGGAGAATAGCCGTCTCCGGTCCGAGCTGGAGGACCTCAAGCGGGAGTTTGCCGCACAGAGAGCAGCTCCAGCGGCCACCGACTCAACGCTGGTGCCATCGTCGGCTCCATTGCCGGCCCCATCCTCGGCTCCTGCACTTGCGGATGCGGAGGTTGAGAAGATCGTCCGCATCTGCATGATCCAGTGCGGGCAGATGGTGGGGGCTCGGTTAGAGGCCATGGAGCTAAGGCTCCCCCCAGCCGAAATCGTCCGCCCACCGCTCGCTGCGGACAAGCGAAGGAAGGAAAAACCCGCAAAACCGGGGCCAATGACCGCGACGGCTGAGTCGAGCCAGTCCGGGAAACGGGCCAAAAAGCCTGCGGTGGGGGCCAGAAAGCCTGCGGAAGCTAAGTCCACGCCCACTTCCCGGACGGCGGCTGCTCCTCCCCTGGCGACCGCACCCGGGCCCACCTCGGAGACCTGGACGACGGTCGTCAAGAGGGGTAAAAAAAAAAGAAGGTGGCGCCGCCGGCACCTGTAAGAGCACCGGCACCGGCAACGAGGAGGAAGCAGGAGCCGCCTAGAACGAGAGCCCCACGCTCTGCGGCTGTGGTAATCACACTGCAGCCTGGAGCCGTCGCAAGGGGCGTCTCCTACCAGGCGGTCCTGACGGAGGCAAAAGCCAAAATTCCGTTCCGCGACCTTGGCACACCGTCCGGCTTCAAAGTGAGGCCGGCGATTACAGGGGCGCGGCTGCTCGAGGTGTCGGGTCCCTCTAGTAGCGAGAAGGCGGACATTCTGGCCGCCAAGCTGAGGGAAGTCTTCAACCCGGAAGACGTTCGAGTGTCCAGGCTGATGAAGACCGCTGAGCTGCGTGTCGACGGGCTGGACGACTCAGCAACCCCGGCTGAGGTTGTGGCGGCCGTCGCCGGAGCCGGTGGATGTCCACCTGAGGACGTGCGGACGGGCGAAATCCGCGCCGACGCTTCCGGCCTCGGCGTGATTTGGGTGCGGTGCCCGGTGGCGGCGGCGAACAAGATCGCCCGCGGTGGGCGTCTGTTGGTGGACTGGGTTGCAGCGAGGGTCAAGTTGCTGCAACCCAGGGACTTGCGGTGTTACCGGTGCCTGGACATTGGGCATGTCAGGGCACGGTGCACTGCCGAAATAGACCGCAGCGAGCAGTGCTATCGCTGCGGTCAGCCCGGCCACAAAGCGGCCCAGTGCTCCGCGGTGCCAAACTGCAGCCTCTGTACAGCTGCAGGGAGGTCCGCTGAGCACAGAGCGGGCGGAAGGGCCTGTGGCGCGCCCGCCCAAAAGAAGCGAAGGGGTGCCAAGGCTGCCGGGGGCTCTTTACCCCCCCCTCAGCCTGGCTGCCCTACGGCCGACTCCCGGCCTAGGAATGGTCTGGAGGGAATGGATTGCGCATAATGGCGCTCTACCATTTCCTCCAGGGCAATATCAACCACGCTGCCAGGGCTCAGGATCTCTTACTCCAGAGCATGGCAGAGTGGTCGATTGACGTGGCTGTGGTCGCCGAGCCATACTTTGTCCCCCCCAGGGATAACTGGGTGGGAGACCTGGATGGTTTGGTGGCTATCATTGACGGGGCTCTCGTCAATCCGTCCCGAGGGCACGGCTGGGTAGCCGCCTTCGCGGACGGCATCGGCACGGTTGGGGCGTATTTCTCGCCCAACAAGAGCCTCGCCGACTTCGAGAACTTCCTTGTCGAGCTGGGTGCCGTCGTAGGCCGACTCCACCCTCACCCGGTGCTACTGCTAGGGGATCTCAACGCCAAGTCTGCGGCGTGGGGATCTCCGGTGACCGACGCCAGGGGTGAGGCGCTGGAGGAGTGGGCGGTCACGTCTGGCCTGGTCGTCCTAAATCGGGGCTCGGTCCACACGTGCGTGCGACAGCGGGGCGGGTCTATAGTAGACGTCTCGTTCGCTAGCCCTGCTGTCGCGAGCCGTGTCCACGACTGGCATGTCGCCGTGGAGGTGGAGACGTTGTCGGATCACCGATACATCCGATTCGACGTCTCCGCCCAGACCACCGGCGGCCGTAGTCCATCGACCCCGCGAAGGGACGGTCCGCGCTGGGCGCGTAAGCGCATCGACAGGGAACTTCTCGAGGAGGCCGCTATCATCCAGGCCTGGATTCGGGAGTCGGCGACGAACGGACCCGTCGACGTCGAAGAGGAGGCGCTGTGGTTCCGCGGGGCGATGACGCAAATCTGCGACGCGTCCATGCCCCGCGTCAGCAACCACCCAGCAAGGCGCCAGGTGTACTGGTGGTCTGCCGAGATCGCACAATTACGTGTCGACTGCGTAGCGGTCAGGCGCCAGTACACCCGATACCGGAGGAGACGTCGTCGGGTCCCTGACGAAGAAGCCGCGCTGTATGAGGTGTACCGCGCGGTGAAGCAGGCCCTGTGGCTGGCCATTGGCGAATCGAGAACGCGAGCCAGGGAGGAGATGTTGGAGACTCTCGACGCAGATCCGTGGGGGCGCCCTTATCGTGCGGTTCGAGGGAAACTTCGAGCCGCAGCGCCTCCACTCACGGAGAGTCTCCAGCCTGAGCTGCTGGAGGAGGTAGTCGCAGCCCTCTTCCCGGCAAGAGCGGAGCGTACTCCACCGCCGATGGCTTTGCCCACAGCCGCAGAGCTTGCAGAGGAAGACGAGAACGCCATCAGCGTCCCAGAGGTGACACAAGCAGAGATGAGGGCAGCCGTGGTGCGGCTCCGGGCCAAGAACGTGGCTCCGGGGCCCGACGGGATCCACGGCCAAGCGTTAGCCCTCGCTCTGAAGGAGCTAGAGCCCCACTTGACAGGACTCTACACAGCGTGCCTTGAGCAGGGCCAGTTTCCCACTTTGTGGAAATCTGGTCGTCTGGTCCTGCTCAGGAAGGCGGGGCGCCCTGCGGACTCACCGTCCGCGTACAGGCCCATAGTGCTGCTAGACGAGGTGGGTAAGATGTTTGAGCGTATAATCGCTGCCCGCCTCGTCAGCCACTTGTGCGGAGAGGGGCCTGACCTGGCCGAGAGCCAGTTCGGCTTTCGGCACGGGCGCTCCACCATCCACGCTATATCGCGGGTGAGAGTCCTGGCGGAGGAAGCGGTGTCCCGGGGCGGGGTGATGTTGGCGGTGTCCTTGGACATCTCCAACGCCTTCAACACCCTGCCCTGGAGCTGTATTAGGGAGGCACTGCGTTATCATCGGGTGCCTTCCTACCTCTGCCGCATAGTTGGGGCTTATTTAGCAGAGAGGTGTGTCACCTACACGGGACGTGATGGCGGAAGCCAGCGCCGCATGTCGTGCGGTGTTCCACAGGGCTCGGTCGTGGGCCCGCTCCTGTGGAACATCGGGTACAACTGGGTGCTGCGCGGCGAGCTCCAGCCGGGCGTGGACCTGACGTGTTATGCAGACGACACACTGGTCACGGCCCGGGGGAGCTCGTACAGGGAGGCAGCGTTGCTGGCGACGGCTGCGGTCTCACAGGTGGTGAGCCGCATACGGCGCCTGGGCCTGGAGGTTGCCCTCAACAAGTCGGAGGCCATGATCTTTCATGGCCCCCGGCGGGCGCCGCCGCCGGGATCACACATCGTGGTCGGGGGGGCTCAAATCGCTGTCGAGTCCACCATGAAGTACCTAGGATTGGTGCTCGACAGCCGGTGGGATTTTGGCCCCCACTTCCGGCGACTGGCGCCCAAGTTGTTGGGCGCGGCTGGGGCGTTGTCAACGCTGCTTCCCAATCTGGGGGGCCCGAGCGCCGCCTGTAGGCGGCTCTACGTGGGGATCGTGCGATCGATGGCCCTGTATGGGGCCCCGATCTGGGCGGCTGACCTGACGGCCGGCAGCATCGCTGTCCTGCGAAAGCCGCAGAGAGCGATGGCCGTCAGAGTCATCAGGGGATATCGCACGATCTCCTTCGAGGCGGCTTGCGTACTGGCCGGATCCCCGCCCTGGGACCTCGAGGCGAAAGTACTCGCGTCGCTGTACCAGTGGCGCGAGGAAGCGAGGGCGCGGGGCGAGTGGCTTATGCAGCGACATATGGAGCTGCGTCGGTCACAGCTCCGCGCAGCCCTGGTGGCGGAATGGCGGGACAGGCTTTCACGCCCTACCGCCGGCCTCGCCACCATCGAGGCGGTCCGGCCAGTGCTCGAGCCCTGGCTCGGGAGGAGGCACGGCTCCCTGTCGTTTCGGGTGACGCAGGTGCTCTCGGGGCATGGTTGCTTCGGGAAGTACCTGTGTCGCATAAACAGGGAGCCGGACGCCCGGTGTCACCACTGCATCGACTGTCGGGAGGACACGGCGCGGCATACGCTGGCAGAGTGTGCCGCTTGGGAGGAGCCACGCCGTGCCCTCATCTCAGGAGTGGGCAGTAACCTGTCGCTGCCGGCCGTGGTCGAGGCGATGGTCGGCAGCGACGAGTCCTGGGACGCGGTGGTATCCTTCTGCGAAACAGTCGTGTCGCAGAAGGAGGCTGCGGAACGGGAGCGGGAGATCTCTTCCGCTCACCCGGCCCGCAGCAGGCGCACCGGGCGTCGGCAGAGGGCAGACAACGCCCTCTTCCGGCCCCCCTAAATGGGTCCAGGGACGGCGGACTTGGGGACGTCCGCCGCCCCCCATCACACTGGACCCGAGGTGGCGGCGCGTAGTGTTCCACGCGCGCCCCTTTCAGACGTCGCGGGGGGGGGTTTAATCACCTCACCCCCCCCCAGACTTGAGGTGGCCCGCAGAGGCGGGCCGGCACTAGCTGAGGATCGTGGAAGTCGCATTAGATCCCATGATCCCCGGTGCAAGTGTGGGACGGGAACACCGGGGTGGTTTTTAGTCAGTAAGAGTCTGACAGACCCCTCCGCCTACCCCAGGGCGGAGGACATCCATGAGGATTTTCCACCCCGGCAACAAAAAAAAAAAAAAAAGGACATGTTGATAAGCGAGAGCGAATAATTGAAGAATACACGGTTTTGTAATTGCCATGTTTCACTTCACCGTCACTTTGATAAGTAAGACGGTAGCCCGCACATCAGTGGTAACGAAACCACTATAAGCTAGCCTCGAGCCTTCTATTGAGTTTTCATGCCGACGAATTCGCGGGCAGAAGTTAGTGTCTATTATAAACACGTCCATTTGTAGATTATGTTGATGTTTTTCATAAAAAATAAAAATTATGGTTTTCTATAGCTCATTCCACTAAACTGTAATTTCTAAGAGATTCTTCTTTTTGAAACATTTTTTCAGATTACTTTATAATGGAATCCTACAATTTTCTAGTTAACTGTAAGGTGCGGTGTTGATGGTAAATGAAACTAGTGGGTGCCAGAGTAATACTGAACTATATTTCATAGGATAGTGCTTCTTAGTGATTTCTTTACCATAGTCGGCAATCGACAACTCATTTTGTTTAATTTTAAATAATTTATTTTGTATGGCCGTTGCCGCTTTTTTTGACAATAACACTTTTTTCATATCATCAATTAAGTCAGTAATAGCATCATACTTTGTATTTAACTTTATCTTATCTTCTTGTGAAAGTCTACTGTTCAACACAAAATTGATTAAATGTTGTTTACAAGCGCTATCCTTCAGTAGAGAGTTATAGTATTCTATGTTATCAATTAACTGTTTTATGCTAGCTTCCTCATTTGTCATAATCGGTAAAAGAGTTAAGGCAGTTTTCAAATCAAACGTATTCATTTTTGACGACGTCTCTAATATATCACTTTCACACAACAATAAAATATCCTCATGTAATTCTATAAACTGACGACAACAGTTTTCTATTAATGCAATATCTTGAGCACTATAATATTTTATCTTAACTTTTTCATTAAAATCAATCAACCAAGTTTCACACCGGCTATAAATTGCATCAACCTCATTTAATTTATTTTCTAATACTCTTTCTGTCCTTCTTTTCGATCCTAACTTTATTAAGTATACTCTAATTTTCTTTAAATCATCGTACAATTTAAATATAGCATCCATACCTTATTACCACCATAACGTAGAGTAATTATATTGTTATACATTGTTAAACATTAGTATATTTATTATGATTAAACACCGCACGCAATTTCACCAAGTCCAAAGTTCAATCTGCGCATCGTCCTTATTTGGTAAGAGGTGATTATATTGGAATGTTATCCCGATTAATAATGATTATATTTATACACTTGATTATTTTTATAGTGAAGCACTTATAATACGCACTTTTATTATATTTTATTTTTGACACTTTTTATTCACTTTTTTGTTTTTTTTTTTTTGTTGCTTTAACGCTTTTTTTTTAACACTATATTTTTTTTTTACGCCATTTCTTCCTCGTAGTTTTTTGAAGATGGCTCCGTGGTCCCCAGCCGCATGCGTCGACGGAAAAGAGATCTTCTCATAGTCGTCCTATTTATCTCGTTGGTGATCCATTTTTTATGGCACCTTTTATACAGCCGATATATGAAGCCCAATATGCCGAGCAGTAGTATAAGCAGGATACAGGATAGAATAATGTTGGACGTGGACATATGAAAACGAAATTCGTCTGCTGTAGCTTGGTTACTACCAGCCGCGTTTTGAACGATCAGGGTCTCCTCTTTAGACTGCTGCTTGCCCATTTTCGTTAATAAATCGTACACCCGCGCTGACGTCTAGTCCGTAGGCACAATAAATCAATAATCGTCCCATTTTAACTAATATTCTTCGTTATTTTATGTCGCACAGTCACACTCAACGTCTCAAATTCGCGCAGCGCGTAGATTCCTTTGGCAGGGTCGCCATGTAAGGTGCGGTGTTGATGGTAAATGAAACTAGTGAGTCCCAGAGTAATACTGAACTATATTTCATAGGATAGTGCATATAAATGGTTGCAAAGGTGCATAGATTATATAGTAATACAGATCTTAAAGTAGGCAATTAATACAACCTTCACATAACATTTACACCTAAATTTAATAACATTTTTGATTACCTAAACTTGACTGGCTTTAAAGGATTTAGTTATTTATCTTGTAGTTCTGAAAACTTATAGGACTGAATAAATAGTCTAGCCTCACTTCAATCAAATCTTTTGATATCAAAAAAGTTTTCGTTTATATTATGTAATCTTAAATAGCAGTTCTTTCAGGACTTTTCGACTATGAAATTATTTTATAGTTGATATTTGAAATGAAATATTACCTGCAAAGTCAATATCAGATTATTTTTATTTGGTTTAAGGTTCCAGCAATGTGGGTTGCATATTGTTGTTACATATATTTTAAACATAAGCAAAGACATAATAAAATATTTATTTAGCTTTGTGCATACTTGAGATGTCACTATTCATCATGAATCCATCCTGAAGATAGTACAGTATTCTTGGGCTTAACTGTGGATGCTAAGCTTCAGCGGGGTCCACATATAGATGAATTGTCAAAAACACTAAGTTCCGCAGCATACGCTGTTAGAAGAAATCGTAATTTAACTGATATAAAGGCAGCCCGTTTAGTGTACTTTAGCTATTTTCGTAGTGTAATGTCGTACGGTATTCTGCTGTTGGGAAATGCCGCTGACATTCAGACTATCTTTGTTTTGGAAAAAAAAGAGCTGTTCGATCAATTTATAAATTAAGTCCGAGACACTCTCTCAGAGAGAAATTTTAAGGAGAATAATGTAATGTGTGACTGCCCTCTCAGTATATTTTTAAAAATCTTCATACCCATAAAAATATAAAATTGTTTAAAAATACAGTGATATCCATAATATATTATAAATACTAGGAACAAACACAAATTTGTTGTACCTACAACAAGGCTCAAGAAAATAGGTGGCTCATTTAGATGTCAATGTATGTACGTTTTTATAATAAACTTCCAAGCCACGTTCAAAACTGGAGCGGACAGAGGCTGCCTTGAAGCGGCTCCTGCCCAATCTAGGCGGTCCAAACGCCTGCTGCTGGAGGCTCTACGCGGGGTTCGTGCGGTCCATGGCCCTTTACGGGGCTCCTATGTGGTTGCGTTCCCTGGCGCTGCGGCCAGCCCGACGGTTGAGCGCGGCCCAAAGGGTCATGGCCATCCGGCTGGTCCAGGGATACCGCACGGTCTTCTGTGAGGCAGCGAGCCTCCTTGCCGGATTGCCGCCATGGGATTTGGAGGCAAAAGTCCTCGCGCACGTATGAGAGTGGCGCGAGGAGGCGAAACGCTGGGGCGTAACTCCGCTGCCGCGACAAATCCCGGCAAAGCGGACGGAGCTCCGGCGGGATCTCAGTGGCTAGAGAGGCGCCACGGCATCCGCACCTTCCGCCTGACGCAGGTCCTCACCGGACACGGCAGCTTCGGGAGGTTCCTGTGTCGGATGAGGACGGAGGAAACACCTGGGTGTCACCACTGTGTGAATCGCCCGGAGGACACGATGGAGCATACAGTGGAGGTCTGCCCGGCTTGGGCAGAGGACCGCCGTGTCCTCGTGGAGGCAATCGGTGGCAGAGATCTCTCCCGTCCGGCCCTGATTCAGGCCTTGGTATGGAGCGATGATGGGCAGCCATCACCTCCTTCTGCGGAGCAGTAATGCTCGCGAAGGAGGAGGCGGGACGGTTGAGGGAAAGGCAAATTTCGCGCCCGCTCGCCTTCTAGCCGCCGCACGAGACGCTCTGGGCGTCGAGAATCCCGGGCGGATTTCCGGCCACCGTAGGCGCGGGCTTGCGGACGGTGAGCAATGGGTAACTCGCCGTCCGGTAAGGACCAGGCCTGGGTCGACGGCGCGTTGTATTCCACGTGCGCCTCAAAGAGATGTCGTCAGCACAAGTGTAGGGGTCCACTAGGGCCGATGCCTGCCGGGGTCGCGGGAACGTACTAAAGGGTTACCGAGGCCCCTGGCAACACAGGCAATGGAAGGAATATGGGTGGGTTTTAGTCAGTAAGAGACACCCTCCTGCTCCGCCTAGAGCGGGAGAACTTATTTGATGATTTCCCACCCAAAAATAAAAAAAGCCACGTTCAAGATCTAAGCCTTAATAAATAAAAGTAAGTTGTGCCAGAAAGCGTTTTATACCGTTAAACATTATATTGAGGACAAAATGGCTTGGGAAAGAGCTGCTCCAATTTTCGCATACTGAAAGTTTTATTTTATTTATATACACTTTGACATTTAATGATTATTCAAAACACAATGACATATTTACTTTGTGGAGTTTAATATATTATTATTTAAATATATATCGTGAATGTGAGGACTGTGTGGGTCATATTTTGTTGTGTGTCTTTCTCAGTTAGCTTTAATGAGAGTCTGGCAGTTTGAGTACTTAATGCGGCCTACCCAAATGTCCTTTCCTTGATATTGTTCGAAGAGTCGTTGATCTCCGCTCTGAGTTGAGCTACACGATTACTGACAAATGCGTGCACTCACTGGACAGGTCCGCCCAAATCGGTGTGGTTCTTTCCTCAAAAGATCATTTCAGACGCCAACCTACATGGTTCTCTATACACATTGACATTGATGAATTTTATATACAGGTTGTCCAGTAAATAGCATGACATACTGCAGGGGGTTATAGCTTGGGTCACTACCTATCAATACAACACAATATATGTTCAGCAAAAGCTTACGGATTTACAGTTTTACAAAATTTTCCGAAATATCGAAAAATCTCTACCTTGAAACAGATTTTTAAGTATCTCGTAATGAAAAAATCCTTTTCTAGAACTTTTTTTACATCAAATTATTCGTGAATAGGTTACTCTACTCATTATAAGTTTTTTTTTGATCAAAAACAAGAAAGTTTTGAAGAAATAGTTTTTTTTGTTAAAATTTTCAAAGAATTATCTTCTTATCACTTAAGTTTAACCTACAGTGGTGAAAAAAAAATGTATGTGGCAGTTTTGTACAACAAACTTAAAAAATAGCTTGTTTAATGGTGATTTAGGAAAGATACAATACTAGTGCATTTTCATTAAAAAAATACAAAAAAATGCTATTTTAGTTCCAGAGAAGCTGATTTTGTTTAAAATGTAATTAACGTAATTTTGACAAAAACCACTATGAGAATAAGTAATAGCTGCTCATTTACGCGAATTATTATAAAACTAGTTGTGACACGTAAAATGCGACGTGCACGCGTAATGACTAAAGGTTTTTACCTGCTCACCGACCGACCCGACCCGACCGGTTACTGTCTAACAAAAGAAGCGCATGTGCTATCCCGCTCTTTCTTGCATTGTGATTTTGTGTCTAATTCTCAACCTTATTTGCGACACTTGTCAGTACGCTACCTTAAACCGTGCGCAACGCATCTCTGTGTTCACAAATTATTGTTTCGTACTGACGACTGTTTTGTGCCTTGGACCCCGGACTTTTTTTGCCTTACGATTTGGATTTTTTATTGTGATCACTACGACGACTTGGCGACCACCTGGACTTTTGTGTTTTATAACATGGCCAACCGCCGCGTTTTTCCTGGTTATACGCAGCGAGAGTATGCTGAGATGCACCTTATTTACGGAGAAGCTGGCCAAAGTTCCCGAGCTGCTGCCACCCTCTACAGGGAAAGGTTTCCCGATAGGAGACATCCACACCATGAAATGTTTACCAGAGTGCATAACTCCTACATGGAAGGCAGACTCCCTGGTCAACGTGGCGGTGGACGGCCTCAAGTTGTTGACGAAGACATAGTGCTTCAGGAACGAGAACAAGACCCGACAACTTCGGTTAGGGCGATACAACGGCGCACAGGGATACCGAAGTCCACTGTTCATTCAGTACTTAAGAGGTATGGATACCATCCATTTCACGTACGACGCGTGCAAACTCTTTTAACTAGAGACTACCTGCCGAGAGTTCAATTCTGCCGCCGCATGCTTGAAATGCATCGGGAGGACCCAAACTTATTTAATAAGGTGTTATGGAGTGATGAGTCAGCCTGCAGAAAGGACGGCTACTTGAATTTAACAAGAGCAAGGGTAAATTTATTTAAATAAATGTTTATTAAAGTTAACTCCTCTGTTTTTTTTACTATCACTTTATCCTTCAAGATGTCATTTACAGACCGGCCGGCCGGTCGGCTGTAGATTAATTATTATGTAATTCGAACCGTAGTACGACCTTACAACGATTCGAATTCAAAGTCATATTACTTGCATTTAAAATAAAATGCTCTTATTAACTAAAATAGCTTATTTTTCGTATTTTTTTAAATGAAAATGTACTAGTATTGTATCTGCTATTTTTTAAGTTTGTTGTACAAAACTGCCACATACATTTTTTTTTTCACCACTGTAGGTTAAACTTAAGTGATAAGAAAATAGTTCTGTGCAAATTTAAACAAAAAATAGTATTTCTTGAAAACATTCTTGTCTTTGATAGAAAAAAGACTTATCAATGAGTAAAGTAACTATTCACAAATAATTTGATGTAAAAAAAAGTACTAGAAAAGGATTTTTCATTACGAGATGCTTAAAAATCTGTTTCAAGGTAGAGATTTTTCGGTATTAATGAAAATTTTTTAAAACTGTAAATCCGTAAGATTTTGCTGAACATATATTGTGTTGTATTGATAGGTAGTGACCCTAGCTATTACCCCCTGCAGTATGTCGTGCTATTTACTGGACACCCTGTATAAAATGACATGAATATTTACTTGTAAAGTTTTATATAGTTTTAAATTATTGTGAATGTGAAGATTTGAGTAATTTGTACGGCCTACCCAAATGTTCTTTTTATTTATATGTTTTTTTATTTGGTATTGTTCGTCGCATCGTTGAGATCCTTAATTTCTGAGTTGAGCTGCACGATTACTGACAAATGCGTGCACTGACTGGACAGGTTCACTCAATACTCAGAACTCAGAACCATTTCAGACACCAATCTACATGGCCTTCACATGATCTGACCAAGATTATTTCTGGACTTTAAAAGAGACTGTGACCTCTGAGTTTGTTTCGGCCTTTCTTCTGAGAGTAGTCAGATAGGAAAAGCTCATCTAGTTTTTTTTTTTTTTTAATATGATTGACGTGTAAAAGTGTTTGTACAAACCTACTTACAGAAAATAAAATCATTTCATCATCATTTCATTTCATTTCAAACTTACTTCGAGTAAATTCGTTTATATTATCAGGAAATCACAATTTTATTATTCAAATAGTAGTAGTCAGATAGGAAACGCCGACCTCATCTAGCTTTATTTTAAAAATATGATTTACGTGTAAAAGTCTTTGTACAAACCTACTACAGAAATAAAAATCATTTATCACATACAGAAGAAAAAACAAACGGAGATAAAAAAAAATAAGAATAATAAAACGAAATTTAAAAAGAAGTTTTATAGAATAGAATCAGTTTATTTCGGACACCAAATATCCATATAGTGTTAGTAAAATACAAAAAAAAAACTTATGGCCTAGTGTTAGTAAAAATCAATTATATACCTAATCAATTATAAAAATGTATACCTTTTTGTTAGTTCTAACAATGTTGCCGGGCCAGAAAAATAAAATAAATCTATCGGTCTGTTTATTTTTTTTATCGCTAAAGGTTAGATGAGTGAACTTAATTATTGTACTTAGCTGGCCTTGTTATGGCGATATTCTTTGGCTCCAATTGCAACAATATTTTGAATGAATATAATATGAACGCGACAATCGCACGCACCATGTTTTTTACTAATATTGATTAGGCACTGGACAATGGCTCGCGCACATCAAAGCCTATCATTCTATATATTTGTTTCGTTTCGGCACCAAAGGACAATGCTTATGGATGTATGGAATTTCGTACCAAGCTGCATCAAAATCATAATTTGTTTTTTATAGACTACACTTATCATATCAACTCCTACAAAAGTTCTTTTTTAAACAAAACCCCGATTTCGGAGTTATTTTACAAAATCGAATATAACTTCAAAACTAGGTAAGTAATATTGTTCGACGATAGCAATGATGTTTTGAAGTGAAAACAATATTAGTTTGATAATGAAATACACAGAAATAAGTTCACAACAAACAAGTTCTATATCTCAACACACAATACTAATCATAATTAATTAATCTGAACTCTCAGAAACACAGACGGATGTATACGCTAGCGCAAACATTGCTCATATGTCAGATCTAATATCAGAAATGTGCCGGCCGAGATTTAGAGATGTGATCGATAAATCAAAATCTTTGTTAAGATAATAAATAATAAATATAATTCGTGAAATGTTTTTCAAGCAAACGTTATAGTTATTTATAATACAACAGAAACGTTAAGAAAATAATTGGTTAGTCAATTAAAAAAAAAAATAAACGATTTTATTTCATTGTACATCTCTATGACCGGCTGTGAACGGTCAATTAACCATAGATAAACACATTATAATGTTTTAAATAAAAATTATATTCTAGTCTAGTTATTTCTAATCAATGTAGAATCGACAAAGAATATTTTTTTATGTGGTTTATTAAAGACGTGATCATGACACTTTCAAAATTCGAGGTTATATTAATCATGTGAAACGGAACGTCATGTAAAGGGAGTAAAACCTTATCTAAACTTATTTACTTTAAATTAAAATCCATGTTCAAAAATCAAATGCGCGTAATGTCGTAAACAATTATGAAAATAATTACTATATTTTTTTTATCTTGACGCGTGAGACTTTTTTGTCACTTTTGGTCATACTCCTTTGTCAGGCATTAGCAAGAAAATAATAAAATATCAAATACATATATTTAATTAGCTTTGTGCATACATGAATGTCACATATAGAAGAAAACAAAAGAAGTCAAAAAATATTTAAAATTAAGAATAGTAAAAATGGAATACAAAAAAGAGGTTTTATACCTGCTTGTTGGCTCTAACATATAATATTACTTTTATCGAAGCTCCATATTAGAAAATGAAATATTAAAACTATAATGTTCATGTTTAGATGTTCATCTATATTAAAATGGTTGAGGATTGATCTCTCGAATTGGTGCTCGTCAGTCCAAAGTCTGAACCATTGGGCTGTTACCGGTACAACAGGTAAGGGAGCTGCTTCACCGACACTCAGTATAGGTCTACCGGAATCTCATGGCAAATGGAGAAATATAAATTTGTTGCGTGCAATACTGGGGAAATTGGATTAAACGATCTTGATATTTTTTTAATTTTTATTTATTTCTGTAGTATTAATGAACGTGAAGTATATAAGGTACGAGTATGTGTATGAAGAATGTTGTTATACATCCCGATGTAAAACAAAATTCTTCACATAGGAAAATATGTCATCAAAAATAAATCAATCTTACATTACTTTATGTACTAATTTATTATGTTATTAGGTATATCATTTAAATCATACTAAAACTTAACACCTCATTCAGAACTAGAAAACGTTTCCAAGAACTCCACTTGCATTTCTTGTTCTTCATCAGATGATGAAGATAAAGAGGTAGTTATTATAAATCGCTTTTCCAGCATTTCAATTATTCTATCTTGCTTGATGAAATCTTTTTCAATTTTATTTACATGTTCACAACATTTTCGCCATTCCTCTGCACTAATTTGTGAGAAAGCTTCTTCTGTTAATAATTTAATGTCACTTGCAGGCCTATTTACATTTTTATCAGCAACTGTTTGCTTCATTATACCCCAAATCAAATCAATCAATCTATGGGATTCAATGTGCAATGACAAGGTGACCGTGCGATTTTAATACTGTTTTCATGTACCTCATATAAGGACTCAGACATGTTTTGTTTCACTGCTTCAAGCAATTGACATTTACGCCAAAGATCATTATAAAGTAAATCATTTGCACGAAGCAATTATTTTATATCAACAATACGGCTGCCTTTTTTTTTTTGGGGTGGGTAATCATCAAATAACTTCTCCCGCTCTGGGTGGAGCGGGAGGGTGTGTCAGACTCTTACTGACTAAAACCCACCCGTATTCCTTCCGTTGCCTGTGTTGCGGGGGCCTCGGTGACCCATTAGTACATTCCCGCGAGCACCGGGCATCGGCCCTAGTGGACCCCTACATTGTGCTGACGACATCTCTTTGAGGCGCGCGTGGAATACGACGCGCCATCGACCCGGGCCTGGTCCTTACCGGACGGTGAGCTACCCATTGCTCACCTTCCGCAAGCCCGCTCCTATGGTGGCCGGAAATCCGCCCGGGATTCCCGACGCCTAGGGCGTCTCCTGCGGCGGCTAAGGGCGAGAGGGCGTGAAACTTGCCTTTCCTTCAACCGTCCCGCCTCCTCCTTCGCGAGCATTACTGCTTCGCAGAAGGAGGTGACGGCTGCCCATGCCCTCTCGCTTCGTAAATACGATTGGCTTGTGTGGGCAGTTTGTTCATCCGTACGGAATGATAACTAGCACTATTATCCATAACAATTAGTGAAGGTCTTGTCAGATTTGGAATTAGATTCTCTGTCACCCATTTTGTAAAATTGTCCTTATTCATGTCGTGGTGATAATCAGCAGATACACTTGTTGACCTATACACGAGACAACAATTTGGTACAAAGTCATTTTCTCCACCAGCGTTTACAATGATCCACCTCTTACTTTTCTGCCAGGGTCACGGGAAGGTACAAAAGGGTTACCGAGGCCCCTGCAACACAGGCAAAGGAAGGGACACGGATGGGTTTTAGTCAGTAAGAGTCTGACACACCCTCCGCCCGAGCGGGAGAAGTTATTTGATAATAGCCCAGCCAAAAAAAAAAGTGAAACACTTAGATGCACCTGCAATATCTTTGCTTTGCCAGCACTTGTTCATAGAACATGAACCGTGAATGTAAGTCTCATCTTAATAAATCACATCCATTATGCTCTTCAGCTTCGCGGTTTTCCTTTATACGCTTCAAAAACTTGTATCTTTGTATTTTTATGTCATCAGCTCTCTCCATCAAAATGGTCCTTTTTATTGGCATTTAACATATTCAAAACCAATCTCTTTAAGTCATCTGCCTAGCCTTTTCCCAATTATGTTGGGGTCGGCTTCCAGTCTTACCAGATACAGCTGAATACCAGTATTTTACATGGAGCGACTGCCTATCTAACCTCCACAACCCAGTTACTGAGTAACATGATACCCTTTGGTAAGACTGGTTGTCAGACTTTCGAGATTCTGACGTCCCGTAACGACTGTCAATGATCTACAAATGACAGCCGGGACCAACGGCTTAACGTGCTTTCCGAGGCACGGAGGGGTCTTGGTATGTAAAGATGGTCACCCATCCACGGACAACTGCGGCAAGTGTAACTTAACCTGATCGATCGATCAGGTTATGCTACGCTTGCCGCGGTTGTACCAATCTCCTTAAGTATAAGTCTGTAAAAATAATAACATTTATCATGTTACTCAAACGATAGCTTAGTCATTCATCATTATCATCACCAATCTATATACGTCCCATTGCAGGGTACAGGCCTCCTCTTACGAGTGAGAGTGAGAGGGATTATTACTTTATATTTTTCTTACCTCAAAGGTTCTCTCCCTCCGTTGAAATCAATATCTTGTCGATGAATTTGTAACAGTTTCATTACTGTTGGAATTTCCTTCCGAACTTTATAGAATTATTTTACTTTGTTCCTAATCAACTCTAAGTCGAAACTGTCCAAGTTGATTTTCTTCTTCCCCCCTCTCCACTTTTTACCAGGCATGTAAAATACACCATCATTTGATGTGGCCTCACCTACGATTCGTCGTATAGTAGTACTGGAAACCCCTTTAAAGAAGCTACAATTAAGTAAGAAAAATATAAAATAAACTAAAAGTATCAAAACAACTCAGTCCAACTTACCGGTCAACTCTACGACGCGCTTTAACCTGTTAAGCCCCGCGCGACACCGATTCGGAGTCGAACAATACAAAATCAATTGTGTCTCATTAGCTGTCCTTGACCAATTAAAATCAAAGATTGAGTTCGATTTACGCCTTCTTCTTCTCTTATTTTACGATACACATTGAAAACAATGGTGCCGATTCCCTTGTTCACTAACTAAACTAAATTTAAGTTCAGTGCATCTTTTTCTTTCTATTTCATTAAGAAAAGGACAGAAGATATATTTTAGTTTAGTCCTGTCAAATTAATCAGGACTTGACGTAAATTGACGTAATTTTAATTGGCAAGTTTTTAATCACGTCTAAACTTCGATGGAGTAGTGACAGGCGCTGAATAATTTGACAGGACTAAACTAAAATGTATCTTCTGTCCTTTTCTTAATGAAATAGAAAGAAAAAGATGCACTGAACTTAAATTTAGTTTAGTTTGTGAACAAGGGAATCGGCACCAGTATTTCTCGCTTGAGATCGAAGTGGCATTTTCGACATTTTCACAAAAACAACAAATTGTCAAGAAGATATCACAAAATCTCAGCAGTGGTTGACAGATCTCGTAATTTGATTTGACAGGTGACAATTGACATTGCCATATGAAAATCACATTTTTTTTGCCATGAGATTCCGGTAGACCTATACATATAGTACTACAAACGAAAGTATCTGCCTGACATGTTAATTGGAACTTATTTGTGGAAAGTGAAACAAGCAACAATAATAAACAAGTAAAAATAAAAATTGACACACTTGTCATCTTGTTGCATCTACTTGTAACAAAAACTCGTTACCCGCTTGTCAATAAACTCGTGGCCTCACCCAGTACTCATTATGAACTCGTGAGACAAAAGCCTCGCTCAAGTTCCATTATGATATAAAAAGGAAGGGTCGCTCCCATACAACTCACACAAACAAAATGTAATACATAAATTGCGTTACACCGTTACCACTGATGAGAAAATTGCAGTAGGTTCACGTGTAATGTGAAATACAAGCTGATGTATGACGTATATGTTGATTTTGAGGGCCTTGTCATCGGTTCTAGATATTGCAGGTATTCAAAGGTGGTATTTATTGTTCTACATAAAGCGGCCCGTCGAGATTAGCTGGCCTGGAAATAAATTAATTGTGTCATTACCCAATTCATACAAGAATCTCTTTAAAACGTTCATAGTGTTAATCATAATTATGTTGGCATATAATTCTAGTGACTATTATAATGAGTTACATTATAAAATACATTTATTCATTTATTTATTTAATTGTTACATTTAACTTATACCCTTAGAATATAGAAATAACCAGAAGCCGCGAACACGCCTAATACTGAAGCGTCAAAAACTACTCCTAAATAGAGTAGTTTGACGCGCAGCCGATCAGTTACTCTGTGAACGTCGTATCGCGTAACGTGTTTTACTGGTGTGCAATTTTATTTAATTATGCCGTCTTGTGTCGTTCATACCTGTAAAAATGCAGCGGGGCTAAAAAATAAAAAAGATGGGATCACATTTCACGTGTAAATAGCGCATTCAAATATCGTCTTATTTAATTACTGAATAAATTGTTCAGTTTGTAATTGTCATAGAGAATGATGCATCCATCTTGTTAGTGTTGCCAGTATGAGAGTTTTGATTTTCCCTTCTTTTTATTACATACTGAGGGCATTTATTCGTTGTAGTGTTAAATTAATAATAACTTACACAAAAAAACCCCGACTTGATAAAGAAAGGTTATCAATGCAACCTATATGTATATATGATTTTGTTAGAATTGCATAACATTCATAATAGGTACTATGTTAGACTATTAGGATTTCTAGGGGGTGTGGATGTATGAAATTATGTATCTATGTAAAGACCAATTGTGATTTTATTATTTATATTATCTTCCAATACTCTCAACGTTTACCCCAAAACGGGTGCATAATGTCCGAGCTAGCAACATTACGCGGGTGGGAAGTGAGGCGGGCGCGGGACGCTTGTCTTAATTTTGTTGCGTGCGGCTTGCAATGACAGTTGAACGCGGATTCTGGTTCTTTCTATATTCTAAGCTTATACCTAGGTTAAATACATGCCTATGTTTAGCGGTAAATGCGTTTCGCCTGAAATGAAACTGCATGCAGCCTTTTACCATGGTGGTTAAATAAATAAAAATCTTTAATTTCAGACCCATAACAGTCCGCGTCCATTTGGCTAGTGTACACATGACCCAGAAACTAGTGTTAGTACCAGAACCTACCAGAAAACAATACAAAATATTTATTATTGCGCCACAGTGGCTTGTATCCGATATCCCAATATGGGACAGTCCCACCTACATACAGCTACAGCATTCAGGGGCTGGCACGTACCCTGCGCATGATAGAGGCGCATCGCTTGCGCATGATGGCGTGAAAGCTCGCCTCTACAAACATGCCAGAAGCACTGCAATAGCGCGGCAACCCCATCAACACCCTAAATGCATTATTGTGTTGAACACGCAGAGGGCATGCAGCGCTCTAGTAGTTGACCCACAGACCATGTTGTAGTGAAATAAAACAGCTGCTTCATTATTTAAACACGTACCTTAAATTCGGGATTTTGAACAAGAAAACTGTATCAAAATAAATATAAAAAAACAACAGTGCGATAAAAAATATAAGATTATTGTAGTCGTGGATTGGGTAATTTGTTGTTTTTTTTTTAAGTTTTACGAGAAAACTTACGGTACATCAAAAGGTGGAATTTTTGCTACGTTTTAAGCCTTGGATGCCGCGGAACTATTACTATCGGCCATTTTGTCCGCGTTCGCTAATTACGTACAGGTCACGTCAAAATGAGATAAACCTAAGATCTCCCGGTATAAATGATCAGGTTTCCTTTTGAGAACAGAACAGAATGAATGCTAAAATTAATCTACAAATATTGGTAACTACAATAATCAATAATAAGCCAATAGGTTTGGAATAAGCCACTCCTGATGAACTGCATCCATTGCCTCGACCGACTGTGGATGACACGCCGTACAGCAAACTGGATCCTCAGGCGTAAATCACCTGGTTAGCCTCACAGGCAACACAGCGAGATACACACGTCGGGATCGAACTCCAGTTGATGCGGCTGGTAGAAAGAACTGCCTGGCCGGTACCCATGTACCCCAGTATGCTGGAGATATACAAAAATGAACTTTTCAACTGGTCTTATACCTATGAAAAATAAGAAACGCTTTAGACCAGAGAAAAAGACTAAAAGTTACGTTGAGAAAAGGATGACGAGCCGTTGTATGGAATACGTACTATCAGACGAAAGAATCTCGCACCAATCGTAGCCTAACCACACCGCAGAATTCAATAAAAGACTGGAGATAGCTAAATAAAGTTTCTGTTTGAAACAATAAACGGGAACTTTCTACTGCTCGTTGATTCTGTGAAAAAAAATACAACTTTGTTTGGAAACCTATCATAATTATATGAATACCCAAAACAAAAATGTAATAAAAAATCGTTGGCGGGCTTGCCAGTAAAAAGTTATCGCCGCAAAGTTTTAATGCTGCAATGTATAGACCGACTGACAGTGTGCTGTAAACAGTGTAAAGAAATCATGTATTTATATACCGTAGCGAATTTGTGTACCTTCTGTTTTCTTTATTCCGTGTCCCCACCCAACCACTTGAAGTAACATTTGGAGTTTGTTTAGTTCTCCGCTTTCTTCAACTTTATTATCGCTTACAATGTTTGTGCCGCGAGTATTGTCTAAAGCTGTTATGGGACAGTTTTCATGTCGTATAGTGTGCAAGCAAAGTGGCCAACTGACCGTCACCGTCCGCAAGCCCGCGCCTATGGTGGCCGGAAATCCGCCCGGGATTCCCGACGCCCTGGGCGTCTCCTGCGGCGGCTAGGGGCGAGAGGGCGCGAAACTTGCCTTTCCCTCAACCGTCCCGCCTCCTCCTTCGCGAGCATTACTGCTTCGCAGAAGGAGGTGACGGCTGCCCATGCCCTCTCGCTCCGTACCATGGCCTGAACCAGGGCCGGACGCGAGAGGTCTCTGCCGCTGATCGCCTCCATGAGGACATGGCGGTGCTCTGCCCAAGCCGGGCAGACCTCCACCGTATGCTCCACCGTGTCCTCCGGGCGATCCACACAGTGGTGACACCCGGACGTTTCCTCCCGCCTTATCCGACACAGGAACCTCCCAAAACTGCCGTGACCGGTGAGGAAAGTGGCCAACTTGAGGTGTATTGGTTGTGTTTTTCTTCAACAATTATTTCTGTTTGAAATTCTGAAAAAAAAGTTTATTTGTTTAGCCCACCGTGTATTTTTTTTTATTATGAAACGTGCAATCAAAATAGGACAACCTTATCGGAATAATAATTCATTTTTAATTTCTTATTACGTTTCGACTAACATTTGACCAAAAAATAACTTGAAGTACCTAATCTGTCCTGATTTCTGTAGAATAATACCAAAACAATTTTATTATTTACTAACTGACACTACATACGTTGTCCTGTCCAACAAAAATCCAATAAAAATGCAGTTTCGGTCTTCCTGAATTTTCCATTTTTTTATTCTTAAAGCATGGCGTTTTGACGAGAGCCCCTATATAATTATTTATGAATAAAATCGGAGTTAAACAGAGTTATAATTTTCGTTTTCCATGTAAAACAAAATATTTTACATTTTCTAACACGACTTTAGTTATGCCGCTTTCGTTTTGTATTCTTAAAAAATAAATGACAAAATTCCAAAAGTGTCACGTGCCAGGTCGCCAGAAAAAGAACAAAGGAAAATAAAATTCCACACTTCACTCCTGACTGTCCAAAAAGTTTCAATTCAATTCTAACTCAAAAAGGAGGTCAACCATGCGCATAACTGGACACCGACACTCACGAAATAACTTCACGATGAGTGCATCGACTGCTCTTGTTTGAGCCGCGATTCGAACATTTTCAACTATCGGAACGATGCTAACGCGACACAGCGTGCATTTTATAAACACGTCATTTGTGTCGCAAAACTCGTTTGAATGCGGAATGGTTTTAATGTTTACGGGATTAGAAATTTAGAGAGATGGATCGTTAGATCTAAATACTCACACTGTCTAGAATATTACTATAGGTCTAATGGGAAAAAAACATCTCATGTAGCCATGTAACATAAAAACCAATGTCTAAATAATTGCTATAAGCGATCACATTTTTTTTGGAGTGCTATACGCGGTTTAGCCTTTTTGTTATCTAAAGGTTAAAGTGCACTTTAATTTAAACTCTCAATAACCCAAATAGTAAGGCTTAAAAATCGTCCGTTACAAACAAAGTTTTAAAAGAGCATAAAGTAGCTGGCGATATCACATCGCCAGCTACTTTAGGCTCATCCAAACCACTGAAGCACCGCGTACCCAAATACTATGAAACTAATTAATATCTTGGTAGTGGGCAGTAAGTACTTGGGGTTGGAAGGCATCCAGCGTTGGCAATCACGTAGGAACACCGATCAGTACAAATTAGTCTGAGACTCTTGATTCAATTTGTCTGATACTTATGTGAGCCTAGTACTAATTTTGCAGGTATTTTTTCTCAGGTTGAGTTCTACCACATGTTTATCTATCTGTGGGCCTTTGATTAGATTACTAGCTATATTCACAAAAGGTGTTGTGTAACTTGTTGTAAAGTGTGGAAGGCAACCTAGAAAATAAACACCAGTAAGACTACTGTGCATTACTAGTAAGGTTTTTTAACAGACGAATTTATTCAAAACGTTATCAGGTATAAACGTTGTCTGTTCTCTTACTTATTCACTATCACTATTCTTTCACCTACATGACTGTCGCTAAAAACAAACCCCTTCAAGTGCACGTAATCAACTACCCACTTAACTGCACAATAAACTAGTCGATTCCACGACATGACTCCCCTTTATTACAGCCCCCTCAATCACGGGTTATACGCTCTTACAAATACGGTCCTTTAAGATGGTCCTAAGGATGCTAGTTTTTGGTCCTCATCTCCACAAAGATTGGATCTTCCGTAAATCTGGTTTAATAAACGGACTCTTTGTTTGATGTTGATCGCATTTGCAAAGTTATTCGGGAACTGAAAGTTACTGTTCAGTTATTAAGTGGAAAGGAAGGAAACAGTTAAGATTTAGGACCGTGTTTGTCATTGTCAAATAGCTTTGATTTGTTTTTTTTTACGACTTTAACAGATTTGTTCCCTTTCTGTATGCAAAATATGAAATACTTTATCTGGGTGACATCTAGAATATGACAGCAGGACATATAATATGTATTTACCTGTATCGTAACTGTGTTCTGCATTTCCGTTTACAATAAAAGTACCTGATTTCATGGGTACTAGTTTTTTTTCTGTGAGACCGACTCCCGCGCGGAAGCTTTCGGTACTTTTATAAGTTTAAACTTGTTTCTGTCTGATCTACTGTTATACTATAGATTACGGTAAAGTTGTCATACATCTGATGTAATATAGATAACGGTAGATATAGATAAAGTTGTTATCCCTGCCCACAGTCGCCTACATGACAAAGGTTAACTTTCAAAAAGCAGGTAATTATTGTACTTCCCTTATCAGCTCTTTCACAAAGAACTACTCAAAGCTAGCGCCCGTGGTGGTTAACAATGGAAGCCTAATTTTTCTCAGTAATCTTAACATGACAGTTTATAAAATTAACTCTGCCAAAACCCTTACCTTAGGGTGAAAATCATTTAAAATGACCATTGTGACAAAAATTAAACAAAAATGGAAATGTAACAAAAATGAAACGCGTAACAAAAAATAACAAAAATGAAATATTAGGGCTCGGTTACAATACACATTATTATCTGACTGTTATTTATTTTATTGATTTATCATATGGTGTTTCGCAATAAAACACTGTTTATTTCTTTTTTATCATTTGTTTTATTAATTAATTATGAGGAATCTATAAGGAAATTAGAATCTCTTAAAAACATTTCTTTTCCTTTGGCGACAATAAAAAGAGATCAACGTTATATGAGTTGCCTATCTTATCAGTTTAAGAATAGTCATATTGAGAATATTATTCTCAGATATAAAGTTATCAATCTAAAATAAATCAACAATGCAAAAATAAATGGACATTCTTGTCAACAATATTCATTAATAAAATAAACATAACACTTGAAAAAAGGGCAAAATAAAAAAAACTTCTATATTTTCTAACACAATCGTACGCTGCATCATTATTTTTTATAAAGTCCGTTCTGAGCCAGGTTATCATTAAGTATTTATTTTGATGTAGGTCATCAAAATAAATACTTAATGATAACTTTAAAAAAATTGGTATGAAAACCCAAAACTTAATTACAGTAAGTTTAAAATATCCTACTGTATGAACACAATGAAAAACACGACATTTGTTATAAAATAATAATGAACTTAACAATAAAAACATTGTCATTAAAAAAAACAACGTCAGATATTACTCACTTTCACTTGAACTAGAAATAGAAAAAAATGACTTTTTCTTTGATGATACATAATTTGAAGATGAACTTCCAAGAAATTCAGGAAAATCTGCTTTAAGATTAAAAGAAGATACATTTTGTCTCTTTGTGTTGCTGGTCATTTTCTTTAAATCACTTAGTGAATAATTTACTCGAACATTAGACAGAATAGTCACAGGTGCCACATTTTTATTTTTTATTTCATTCCGATGATCAACATTTTCTTTATTTGTCATGGCGGCCGCGGCAAAAGTATGGTCTGCATCCACATGGGTTTTAATTTGCGTTAGGTTGCTTTTCACTTTATCTTTAGATGATTCAGTATTATCAACACTAGGTGACAAATCAAAAATATCAAAAGAGTCTAAATCACCGTAACCAGTATTTAATGTATCTTCTTCAACATTGGGGCTATTTTTTGAAGATACCAGTATTGTTTTGCTTTCGAAATTCGTGATATCAGTCAATGTATTCATATTATGGGTTTGTCTATCAAATGGTGAGGGCAGGCAGTCATCTGAATCGGATGTTAACCGAGTTCGTTTTCTGGGGCGAGGTTTTAGCAGGCAATGTCTTTTAATATCGAAACAGTCGCAGAAGCCTCTAATGTTTGAGCTGTTACAAAAACAACTTAAAACTCGGTAGTTAATTTCATTACAGTTGTTTTCTGATTCGACTTGTATTTGGTGAACTTTCATAGTTTTAGGAACAGGCACTAAAACTTCGAGAGCTGTTTGGTTTTTGCTTATAACCTCGTTGATATCAGACTCATCAACACAGAAGAGGTTAACTGTAGTGTCTTCTTTCAGAAGAGAGTACGCTGCTGAAGTGTCTAAAACATCCATTCCATGTAATACTCTAGCATCTAAAAGTCGCTTTATAGCACCTCCTACACCATCTGCAGCACCCTTCCCATGATACGACTTTGAAAAGTTCCAAGTCCCTCTTTCGAAATTCAAGTCTTCAAGATATAATTTATAGAGATAAAAATTCTTTTTCTGCTTGTATTGGGTGGCGGGGCCATCCGAAAATACGTGCACAATATTAATTTGAGGAAATTTTCTTTTGATGTCAATCAGAATTGGTCTCAAATGTGCCCATATTGCTGGAGGTGAATGATCTGTTGAGTCAGATAGCGTGCAATATGCTTGAGGTTTCAAACCTTTAATGTATATGACGCTTGTATGTAAAGAAATTTGATTTTGTGACCCGAAGTGGGCAGATTGAATTTGCCGATGCATTTTACAATTGTAATTTTCGGAAAAGTCGCAGTGAATCATAACCTCGTCTTCTAGAAGACTGCTTTTGAGAATTCTATATACCTACGTTGTATTGGTGCCAAATATTAAAATAGTGCTCTTTAAACTTTGTAAGTTCCTGTTCAAAAAGGCTTATAAGGTTTTCCAGATTTCCCGTTTTAGATTCAGTTAATACTTTTTTAGTTTTCTTAGTCTCTTAATTTTTTTGGTATTCGACATCTTTCGTGGTCCACTCTAACCAGGTAACGACATCATGTTTTTTAGCTTTAGTGAAATTGTAGGTTGGAGACATCGTATTGCAAATATTACATTGAGAATACATGCATTCTTTCGATTTTGCATCGCACACTATCTCTTCCAATATATTTATTAATTTTGTACCTGATTCAAAAATCGTCAGTTTTTTTAGCGCCATAAATTTAAACTCAATATTTGCATGAATTTTGCAAACACAAGTTTCACGGTTGGACAGTCGAGGTTTGACTACATAAAAAGGTCGGTGCCTGCGAAAAGTGGCAATGGATACATTAATACCAGTGTTTTCCCTAATTTTTTTACGTAAATTCGTCAAACTGTCGAGAAGATATCGTTTTTGACATTTTTGTTTTTTAAAAGTCTTGGTTTCTTTTTTCCCCGCCATAGCACAGCTTACGTCATCGCGCAGGTAAAAGTGACGAATTTTTTTCGCCAATTCACTGTTTCTCCTGGAGCCCAATTTTGCATGATTACGGATTCTGCTTTTTAAACCGACCACCCATCTCAACCGCGAGTGCAATCTATACTTTTTAACAATTGAGAACGTAAAAATATTCCGTAAAACCTTCTTTGCTTTTTTGTTGTTCACGTATTCCTGCCCTATTGCTTCAGTCAAAACGAAATTTTCTAGTAGGACTTTTTAATTTTCATTTTATCTTGGTCTGAGGGAGTGGTCATAGTTTTGATAAATAATTCTGATTTTGAATTTGGTGTTTGCGGCTCTTCATGTATTACGAGATTTGCTTCTGCTTGCTCTGAAACAGTCATCTGACAATTAAGTAGGATTTTTTGTCGATAGATTTTCTTTTTTATCGCTTGTATTTGTTTTCTTTGTTTATTTATAGTGTTTCTTTGTTTTTCATTTTCTTTCTTTAGCCTTTTATAGTATCGTTGGTATTCTTTTGAACTATTTATATTTTTTATTTGTGTCTTATGTTTTCTCTCTTGATTTTTCTTAAGCTTTCTCCAGTTCTTTCTTCTTATCGACTTTTGGTTTTCTGATATTTTAGAAACTGGCACATATTTCTTCTTAATTCTGGTCAAATTTTTCAATCGTATTTCTTCATACTTCTCTGGATTTGATTCTTTAAGGCGTTGCCTATATAGCCGTTAACGTTCAGCTGCTGTCATTGGCATCCTAAAAAAATATATATCGTAAGCACAAAGAGACGGAGAGTCAAACAAACAAATATAAAAAGATGCATAAATGAATAAACAAACAAGAAGCTAGACAAATTAAGGCGATGATTGACGGCAAGCATATGAAAGGCTAGCCGACGGATAGAAGTTAAATAGACAAGCAAGCGAACTTGATGACGGAAGAATAATAAAACCGAAAGCAGACAATTAAATAGATAGACAAGAAAACCCTAGAAAAGATTGAAAAATAATAAGAACCGATTTCAAAACGCAGCAAAAGTTGGAAGTCATAGAGCGATCTTCGGCTACCGTAGACGCAGGCTTGCGGCGATAAGTAATGGGTAGCTCGCCGTCCGCCCGTCCAGTAAGGTTTAATCCGAGTAGTCAACGGCGCATAGTGTTCTTCGCACGCCTCAAAACGATGTCAGGAAAAACGTAGGGGCCCAGTAGGGCCGATGCCCTCTAGAAACCTGTGGTCCTAGGACATAAAAGGCAACTGAGTGACACAGGTGTGGTTTCCGTCAGTAAGAATCTGCCACGCCCCCGCTACACGCTAGAGCGGGAGAAGTCATAGGATGATTTCAAACGTCAAAAAACACCTTCGAGAACTACCCTAAACTTTAAAATATCTAATAATAAATTATCAGAATTGATTTATAAACATATAAATCATACATAAAAATATACAATCGATTTGAGAACCTTTCCTTTTTGAAGTCGGTTCAAAGACATGTTCTAAGTGAGCTACAGCATTAACCTTGTCATCGCTTTTTATCAAATGAGACGAAGGTCAAATGAGAAATTTGAAGAAACCCACCTATAGATGTCGCACCGATAAAATCCCTAATTCATCAGTCACCGAAGCCACTTTTAGTTGCACTAGGCTACGGATGTAGTTCCAGAGTCGACGGATTAGCCATCTCAACGCACCTCTCTTATACGTATACGGAAGTCAACACTAGTCCAAGAAAGCGGAAGTCATACTACAACCCGCAGCTGTCGACGTTAGTGTGCACCTGTGAACACCTGTTTGTGGGTACGAATTTGACAGACCCCTCCGCCCACTTCAGGGCAGAGAACATGACGGACAAGGCGGAAGACATCCACGAGGATTACCACCACGAAAAAAAAGACTACGGGCGCTTCTAACACGGAAATATAAATATTCGTGTGCAATATAAAATAAATAAGGGCTAACAGATATAGATGTGTGTGTTATATAGTTAGATAATATACATCAGAGTACTAATAGGTAGTTTTTACATAGTAAAAATAACTGTATCATAAAATATCGGGTGTGGACAAATTTTGCAATCAAAATGGTCATTTTAAATGATTTTAACCCCTTATTGAACCTAACTTAAAGTTGTGAAGAACGTTAAGTTAGCTTCAATAAGGTCAGTGTTATAATTGAACTGCGGTTTATATAATGTTGCAGTTGTTGCAGTATAGTGTTGCAGTATTGTGTGTGTGATTATATATTGATTGATTGATTATATAATGTGATAGCCAAGGGCTGACATTACATTTAATGGAAGGCATTCTATGCTGTTTCATACTTCCTATGTTCAGAAAAATATTACTTGTTACAATATCTAAGAATTCTTCACTATACACAATTTTTCACAGAAAGAAGTTTTTTATTAAATTAACGCCCGATACGATTGTTCCAACTTCCATCGCTTGGTAGATTTTTATAAGTTTTGACAGCATTTCTCAAAGTTTGCAGCGCTTTCGAATTGTCGAGTAGAACTGAAACTCGTATTTTTCTTTTTTAAAGTAAGTTTTATAGGGAACTAATTAAAAACCGGCCAAGTGCATGTCGGACCACGCACAATGAAGGGTTCCCCAGTTCAGATGAATTTATCCCAAGAAAAAACTTAACATTGTTGTTGAAACATATGTTCTCCCATACATTCCTACTGCAAATGTAAGTTGGTCGACCATTACCCATTAACTTAAAGCCTACTTAGCTGTGATAGTTTTTCTTTAAACTTCGTTATACATATTTGCCACTACTGCTATTCTATTACTGCTACTGCTATGATATTTATGCTGCTTGCTATTACTGTTATTAATGCCATATTTTTTAACATATACAAAAACAACCAGCTAGCTGGCAGGAGGGTTACTTTTTTTTAGGTTGGAAATTACAAGTAACTTCTCCCTTTCGGACTGTCCCGCCACCCCGACAGGCATCGGCCCTAGCGGACCCCGTCAGTTATACTGACTCTTTGAGGCGCGCATAAGATAAAACTACGGTGGCCAAGAGTCGGCCTGGGATTCCCGATGCCCAGGACATCTCCTGCGGTGACTAGGGGCGTGAGGTCGTGAAATTTGTCTCTTCGTCACCCGTTCCGCCTCCTCCTTCGCGAGCATTACTGCTTCGCAAAAGGGGACGTATCGCCGCAATTATGGCGTGCCCAGCACTGGGTTGCGACAATCGCACTCTCCATGTCGCCATGAGATACTTCGACATCTGACACCAAGGATAGGTGAGATTTTTTTTTCTCACCTATCCCATGGGGTCAGATGTCGTTGGGTAGGTCGTTTAAAATTATGCGGATGTCTGAAAACCCACCCAATCCTTTAAGTAGGTACCCTAAAATATATTTTTTCAGTGTTTTATTTCACCTTTTTGTCAGCGTGATTAACATTTTATGCTGTCTATTTGTGTTTTATGCCAAATAACAGCTTTCTAGTTCTAATAATCAATCAAAAATATTTTTATTTCACATAAACCTACATGGGCACTTATGAAACGTCAGAAGCTAGGTGCACGGTTCCAATTGGTCGTTTCCTATGGAGAAGAGCCGGCAAGAAACTCCACGGTTACTCTTTTTAAAATAATTGGCTTTTACAATGTTTTCAAATTACACAAATTAGGTGTGGGAGGACAGTGTAGGCCTGTCGAGAAGTACTTAACAAAAAAAAAAAGAAAAGAAAACGGTCTACAAAATATCTAGTCTATTAAGCCTAAACGTTCTCACACTCACAACGTACACAAGAATCCATGTAAAATAATATTAATAATACTAAGTCTGAAATATAAATTGTAGGTATATAGTGTCAAATAGTGAAAATATAATGTCAAAAAAGTATGTTTAAAAAATAATAATAATAAACATCGTAATTTGGGAGCAGTTAATAGACATTTCCATAGGCCGTTTCTGATGTACCAGGGAAGCCACATGTGCAGAAGGAATTATTGCCAAACTTCCTTGTCTTCAACGTAGTTTTTAATCTTATAATATGCGTTTTTGATAAGGACACGTTTGATGTGGGTTTTGAACTTTCCATCGCTAAGTTCTGTAACTGACTTTGGCAACTTTTTATAAAAGCGGATACTGTTGATAACAAATGATTTGCTTGTTTTTGTTAATCTAAATTTGGGTATCACAATTTCATGTTTACTACGTGTATATTATGGAAATCACTTCTTGTTTTGAAAAGACATAAGTTTTTGCGAACATACAAAATACTTTCTAAGATATAAAGAGAAGGCACAGTTATTACATTATTTTTTGAATCTCTGGGCTAAGCCACCGACAGGCAGACATGGTGGAACTATAAGGGATCCTTGTTGACTTAAAACCTGCTATTTTGCAGTTTCCACGGAGCATTCGATAAGTGCAAGATTGATTTTGATTGCATTTTAAACGGATATGTACAGTGTTATGTGACATCTAAGTTGCCTTTCCAATCACGATAAATAATGATGCTTCTGTTAGGAGAACGTTAACATCGGTGAAGGAAAACATCGTAAGGGAACTTATAATTTTATTAATATAATTGTCAAATCACCAATCCGTCTTGAGCAAGTGTGGTGACCGATGCTCATGCCTTCTCGGTATGAAAAGAGATCTTTACTACTAATAGTGGGACAATATTAAGCAGGTATTATTGGGAGAGGGTGAATATTTATCAAACTCAAACTCAAGAGTTTCCTGTTTGGCTATATCCTCCATTTCGAACTATGGTAGCTCAAATGGACTACAGTATAAGACAGATCGAGAGCTAATAATATGCACATTAATCCTAGATTCATAAATTCATTTCGCAATATCAAAGAATATTCGTATACAAGAACCAAGTTCCAAAACACTACATGAATAACTAGCCGTATGGTAGGTATTCATAGAACTTGGTTGGTACTTGGTTCTTTTTAGTGCAATGTTTACATTTACAAAAGTTTTTTTTTTGTAAATGTAAACATTGCACTAAAAAGTAACAACCGGATAGTATTATTTTATTCCACTTCGAAAATCAAAGAGTCTTATTAACATACCTACAAAAGATATAAAAAGTGCTACAATAAAAATGTATAGCACTCGGTAAACAGTCAGGATACTGCAAAATTGTAACCTTTAAAATTTAAATACAATTTTATACGGTTACGAGAGAATTTTTATATAAAAGGGAATGCTAAACTAGAAAAGAGATATTTCTGTTTTTTAGTCATGTAGGTTTGAGTATCAGGATGTCGCACAGTGGAACGAATGTATGGGAGCGGTTGGACGTAGACATGTCCGAAAAAAAAGAGTAAAATTATGCCAAACTAATGATGCCATCTTATTCGATTACTTAATGCCTTCATAACTTGTGGTGATGAATTTCTTCATAACTCCCATATTTCGGGAGTAATTTGAGAAAATGTGAAATTTTACTATGAAAATGAGTGTATCGAGCTCTCTCCCTCCTGATTCCGGGCTTGTTTCAAGTAGCGGTCTCTAATATCATAATGCTAATACTAAGAGCTATATTTAATACTAAGACACATAGTGCGCCAAATGTGCACTTTCTGGGATAAAGAGTGATGTTTATTTTATAACACAATTTTTTTATTTTTTGTTTATTTTGTTGATTAAAACCGTTTTTCTAAAGGTTTACCTTATTACAATAACATTTCTGAGCAGCCAATTAGAGAAGATATAAGCTAATTAGGATATATAATTAGGGACTTAAGGTTTACATATAAAACTGATGCACTAATGATTACTGATAAGAACATTGCTATTATTTAATTACTAAATGGCTCTTAATACACTAATTTAGCATGCATCATTTACTAATTATCACAATAACTAATTACCTTGCAATATTTAACAAAGGATACCTGGGATACCTGGATTTTATATAAATAGGTCACTATTAGTAACTTTAAAATCAGTGTTGATTTACACCTCGTTGTATTTTCCAAATTTTAATACAAATCTTGATATTCACGTTGCTTTATGCGCACGCGCACATAAAGATTTACGCGACTTTAACTATTTGTTCAGTGTTTTAAAAGATAACAGTTGTGTTCAGTTATGTGAAAGTGCTGAAACAAGTTTAAAAGACTGGTGTCGTCGATTTTGCTACCGCATTTATGCAAAATGGACACAGTCTGGAAGAAGCACAGATAAGTTTCGGAAGAAACATGAGATTTGGCTACAGGCTGCAATTCAATGGCCGGAATTACAGAATGAAAATATGGAACCTTCTACAGAAAATATAAGTGACGTCATCGAGCCCATAATTTCTCCTGCTAAATCTGATGCTTCAACTTGTACACATCCTAGTCCTCGTAAATCTTTTGAGGACCTTAGTAACCGGCAAAAAAGAAGACGCACTGAAGAAAGTCTTTCATGCAGCAGTAGCAGCGCTGAAATTATGTTTTCGGCCGAAAGGGCGCTTCAAAAGGCAGGACAAAGCGATACAGCTTATGTTATGAAATACTTGACGGAGAATCCAGAAGAGGCCTCAAAAATCAAAGCCTTCATTGAAGGTAAATCAATTCAGGTACGGGAAATATCCCCTTTGAAGGCATTGGCTCTTTATGTATCGATGAACTTATCGAAATGGCGCTATAACACTCTTCGGGATTTCAACACTCAAGAAGGAGCTCTTCAATACCCGAGTTACTACATGTTGGTTAAAGAAAAAATTAAGTGCTATCCGGCCAAAGAAGATCTCACAGTTACAGAGAGCTCTGCAAAAATCAAATTACAAGCCTTGATGGATTTAACCTCAAGAAGACTTATTAGGTCGTTAGAAACCCCTGTTGATCCCAATCAACAGCTCGTATTGACCAGCAAATGGGGTTTTGACGGATCATCTAGCCAAAGCATTTATCATCAAAGGACGAGTGAAGATGAGCAAATCGATCTTGCTAGTAATTTTATGATTAGTCTTGTACCACTGCGGCTCGTCTCAAAAGGTGTAACAATTTGGGAAAACGAGCGACCATCTTCCACTTCATTTTGCCGGCCAATATTGTTTAAGTTTATAAAGGAAACCAAAGAAAATGTGCAGAGAGAGATGGCTGAAATCGAAGCAGAGATTGAAGCCTTAACTCCATCCACCATCACTGATGGAATTAGTGTCAAACACCAACTGCTGTTGACAATGATTGATGGTAAAATTCATTCCATTATATCCAATACAGCAGCTTCAGTGTGTGACATATGCAAGGCTTGTCCTAAAGAAATGAATAATTTAGAGTTAATCAAAGATAAACACGCAAACGAGGACATGTATAAATATAGCTTAAGCACCCTTCACGCTTGGATTCGCTCAATGGAATGCTTATTACACATTTCCTACAAATTAGACATAAAATCATGGCAAGTAAGGGGTGATATAGCAAAAAGGCAAGTTGATGACAGGTAGAAAAGAGTTCAAGAGGCTGTAAGAAGAGAAACGGGCTTACTTCTCGATGTTGTGAAACAAGGCAGTGGATCCACCAACAATGGCAACTCGGCAAGGAGATTTTTTGAAAACTACACTAAATCTGCTGAACTGACCGGAATAGATGCTATGCTTTTAAGAAAAATCTGTGTGATCTTGCAGTGTATTTCATCAGGAGAGAAGATCAACGTAACTAAATTCCGAGAGTTCTGCTTTGATACTGCTAAGCTTTACGTGGAGTTATACCCATGGTATTATATGCCTTCTTCACTTCATAAAATTTTAATGCATGGGCCAGACATAGTTCAGAACATGTCAATTGTGCCCATTGGTTTTCTATCCGAAGAGGCATCTGAGGCTAGAAATAAAGATTTTAGAAAATATAGAGAGGGGCATTCTCGAAAGCATAGCAGTATCTCATGCAATGAAGATATTATGCACAATCTTTTACTGTCTTCTGATCCACTTGTTACAAGTATCCGTCCAAAAGGAAATAAGTTTGTAAAAAAATCTTCTTTTAAGGAATTTTATGAGCTTACGGATTCTGAGAAAAGTGATATCGAATTTGTTAACATAAATGATTTAGCGGACATCGATTCTGAATTTGAATTAATTGATGATGATGATGATGACGAAGATAATTAAATGATGTTATTGTTTTAAAATGTGTAACTTAGTAAATTAGAGCTTACATCTTAATTATTTATTGTACTTTTAATGAAACTAGGTAATTTATTATCAACTTACTTAAAAGTCATACTCTCATCAGTTCTTGTGAATATTTTTGTTAATATATATTTCTGTATATATATAATATATTTATAGACCTCTTAATAAGTCTGTCTGCGGTTTAAAGTAAATACAAATGGGGAAAAAACGTTTTTTTTTTTAAATTTTAATTTCCTTTTATCCCAGAAAGTGCACATTTGGCGCACTATGTGTCTTAGTATTAAATATAGCTCTTAGTAATAGTATTACGATATTAGAGACCGCTACTTGAAACAAGCCCGGAATCAGGAGGGAGAGAGCTCGATACACTCATTTTCATAGTAAAATTTCACATTTTCTCAAATTACTCCCGAAATATGGGAGTTATGAAGAAATTCATCAACACAATTTATGAAGGCATTAAGTAATCGAATAAGATGGCATCATTAGTTTGGCATAATTTTACTCTTATTTTTCGGACATGTCTACGTCCAACCGCTCCCATACATTCGTTCCACTGTGTGTCGACGTAAATATTTTATTGAGTCGCGGAGTGGTCGTAGAGTCGGTATAAAAAGTGAAATAAACTCGGTGACACGTTTCGCGATATTGTTGACGTCTATGTGAAAGGAGTCTACTATATTAAACTGCATGGGAATGCTCCTTGAGGTTGATGCTCTCCTATTGGCTGATAAAGATAAATTGTATTTTCTGCATCACTTTACTACATCCGACCTATCAAAACAAGCCTAGCAATGATAGGTATAACATACTAGATATGTTTCAGGATTATACAACTAAGTATATTCTAACTTAAAATATTGCTTTTCCCGATGCAGGGACGTAAATTGTCGAGGAGTACTCCTGGTACTTCACCGTCAGCTGCACTTCACCATATGCATTGTGACGAGCATACATTGCTTGGTTACCATATTAAAGTAATCGAATCGCAACCCGTGAAACACTTATTATTGAGTAGTTCCGGTGGCTATCTGGAGTCTTCATCAACAGTTTCACTTCACCAAACGGTGCTTTCCGAGAGCAAATGCACAAGTTACTATAAAAAATACCCAAATCGCTATAGATCATCATCTGCCTAGCCTTTTGAATTTTGGGGTCGGCTTCCAGTCTAACCGGATGCAGCTGAATACCAGTATTTTACATGGAGTGACTGCCTATCTGACCTTCACAACCCAGTTACTTGGTAACACGATACCCTTTTGGTAAGACTCGTTGTGAGACTTTCGGGCTTCTGGCGACCCGTAACAACTGTTAAAGATCTACAAATAACAGCCGGAACCAACGGCTCAACATGCTTTCCGAAGTACGGAGGGGTCTTGGTATTGAAAAATAGTCACCTATCCACGGACCAACCGCGGCAAGCGTAGCTTAACCTGATCGATCGACCCGTGTGGCTGTTATTACTTAGCCTCAAGCTCCTCTCCAAATCGCTATAGGTATGCCTATAATATTTGAAGAGTTCCCGCGATTTATCCAAGATACCATCATTAGATCCTGACCTGATGACAATGACACCATCTAGAAAATTTATACCCTTTCAAACAAAAAATAATTTTCTAAATCGGTCCAGCCCTCTTTGAGTAATCGGGTAACATATTATTATATACATACAAAAAGATTCAGACGAACTGAGAACCTCCTCCAATTTGTGAAGTCGGTTAAAATCATCACCACGAAGCCAGCATAAGTGCATGTACAAGTCCCTTAAATCGTAACCCGTGGTTCACGCCGACCACTCTTCACGGTGCTTTATCGCCGGGGGTGCGCAGACACGGCGCTATTACTATAAATACTGGACACTATCTTGATTTTATGTAGCAGGCGTTTTGTCATGATAAATGATGACACTAGTGTATTCTGGTGTTTTGTGGAACCTGCTGCTAATTTTGTTACCTATTAATTATTTTACTTTAGGTTAATCAGCTATTGATTAATTTACTTATTTGTACTTTAGTAAATCACTATAAATGTTTTCAATCAAATAAAAAAACATCCACAATTTTATACTAATTGGTTATTATATCAAATTCATTTGTAGCATTTATTTTATTCCATTTGCTTCATTTACATATTTTTTTTAAATTATATTTGTACAATAAGTTTTTAAATCACATTGTCGTTTTCGCTGTAGCATACAAGGAAACAGTTTCTTTGTCACGCCTGTCTCAGTTTCAAACAAAAATCACTTCGCCTCACCGTATCACGTACGTAAAATTCCATACAAACGTACCCATTTCCTTAACCTACTTTTCTAAAAGAAAGTAAGACAACAAACTCGTTAGTGAAGGAACAAATTGGCCAGCAAGACGAAGAAAGTTGCGCGTGAAGCGAAGCTATAACTCAGCGAGAGATGGTATAAATTATCGCATGAGTTTCGGCAGCTATTTATTGAGTATTCGGTTTGTGGTGAACTTAGGGAAATGTGCTGATAGCAGAGATTTTGCGGCTCATCTCCAAAGAAATAAATCTGTATAATCAGCAAACAGGCTCAGACTTAAAACACGTTAGAATATTAAACTTAATTAATTCAAAGAGTTTCAACACTAGCACACTCGAAACTAAGAGTTTACAACAAACTGTCATGGCGCCGCACAATATTCTAAGCTGTAATCTTACAAAATATTAAGGGTAAATTGTTTTTCAGCGTAAAAGCGCTCTTGAAAACTACAATTGTACGTTCCACGATTTAAAGAAAATAAATTGAATGAGTCTGTGCAGAGCTGCTTGAATTGATGAAAAGCTAGTATTTATTAAATGTAATTTAGTAAAAGGTTGAATGGTTTACTGACTGTTACACATTTCGGTAGGTATGAAAACGTGTTGGGTTATTTTCATTCGTTTTTTAGAACGTGACAAAAGGCAATGAAAGAAAGGTTGAGCGGCTTTAAGTATTTGCCCGCTACTGAAATTTTCTAGACGACCTTGTGATAAATTCTGCGCAACAATAATTATCTGGCGAAGAAAATCGCAATTTGCAAAATATGAACCGATCCAAAATGTCGGTATTTTCACATTTCACGCCTAGTTCATCAGGTCTGTATCTTCAGAAAATAATGAAGTTGCTGATGTTTTCAATTAAAAGGCGAAGTTTAAGTTTCTCCACAAATAAAAACAGACAAGAGCATATCTACCATGTTTTTTTATCCCAAGAAAAACTTAACATTGTAGTTGAAAAATATGCTCTCCCATACATTCTAACTGCAAATGTAAGTTTTTACGCCCATTATTGCGAAATGTACAATGTTATTTTAATACCATAGATTTCTTATAGGTTTTCCTGTAATCTATAAGTAAATAACTAGTTTCCGTATTTTTTCAAAATTTTAGGCCCAGGAGTTTCGGAGATACTGGTTAATTTTCATCTATTTTCTTAATATTAAATAACTTTGTAACTATATATATGTGACCCACACAACAAGCCCTTTCATTCGATACGTCACGCGGTACAGTTACCCAAACTGGTTTTTTAATTTTCTAATTAGCCCCCAAAAGTGTATATATTTATATATATATATAATCATATACATTTAAATTTCATTTATTTACGTTAGACGTCCATGTTTGGGTCACAGAAGTTCATATGTGTACGAAATTTCAACTGAATCGGTCCAGTAGGTTCGGAGCAAATCAGCTGTGATGAGACGGACATCAGCCAGCCAGACAGACAGACAGATAGGTAGATGGACAGACAGACAAAGACACGAATGATCCTTATATAAGGGTTCCGTTTTTCCCTTTTTAGGTACGGAACCCAAAAAAGGGATAAGTTAGAGGTACCTATTAGTTTTCATAAATTGTAGCAAAAGCTCAGGAAAAGAAATAAGGTGCAAAAATACTCCTAGCTCTCGACTGTAGTATTTTGTCGATGGAATCGAACAATCCGCTCGTTGCAGCACCGTCGACAATCTGATCAGCGATCGATAACGAAATAACACTGTACCTACAAGTGTACCGTGCACGGGAACGACGAAACATTGATACTAGTTTCGAGAAATGTGAGGAGCAGACTTAGAATTTGATGATAGTTTTTAGTCTTTACGTATTCTATTTACATAACATACATACATAATCGGCATATAATGTTCCCGCTGCTCGGACTCAGGCCTTCTCTCGGTGAGAGGGAGTGGGGCGTAATGTACCACGCGGGCCCAGTACGAGGTTAAATTATTTTTTGGTTCTAGGACATGGCGGTTTCCTCACGACTTTTTCCAACAACTCGTAAGCCGCGGCCATTAATACTGGGCTACCGCTGTATTCTATTTATAAATACACAAATATTTATAAAAAGGCACAAGGTCACTAGAGAACGCTATCTGAGAATGGGTAGTCTCCTACTGTAAACAGCACCCTAATATGCAAATGTTCAAGGTTGCATGATGATGCCAATCACATTACAACACATGGCCACTCTAAAAATATGTTGCAACGGACAATTTTTGGAACACAGTCAAAAGTCAAAGTCAGGTCATTTATTGAAAATAGGCATAAAATAGGGAATTTTATTTTACCACTTTATCGGCGTGATTGATCCATGCCAAATTACATCTTTCTAGTACTAAGAGGCTCTAAGCTATCCCGGGGACAGACAGACGGACATCGCGATACTATAAGGGTTCCTTGTTGACTACGGAACCCTAAAAATGAAATAAGAGTATAGTTTTGATTTTGGTCTTTAGTTACGGAGTCAAAAATCATTTCGTTAGATTGATCTAGTCCAAAATACTACTATGGTGTTATATTTTTAAGAATATTTTTTGTCGCGGTAATGCGAGAAATAGGTTAGACAAAGAAATTAACCGCCCCGTGTCGAGAACGCTTGGAAGAGCTATTGGTCCATGAAGTCGCTGTTGAAGAGCGACCTGCCTTTATCCCTGAAGCGCACAGTATCGACATAACGTGTGTATTCTGCCCATCCTAGCCTCTATGGTGCTCAAATTTGGTCCCTGACCGAGTATCAAAAGTTCAAAATCAAGGTTTGCCAAAGGGCGGGTGATCGCAGCTCAGTGACCGAATACGTTATACCACGATACGCTCCAAAACTGGAATCGCCGATGTAGGCAACACGTCTTAGTCTGCTAGGCTGAAGTGAGACTGGGCGGGCCATGTATGAAGAATGCATCGGGATAGATGGGCCAGAGTCGTCACGCAGTGGGACTCAGAAGACGGGCGTCATCGCCGCCGTGGGAGGCCGAGGAAATGCAGACGTGGCTGGAGAAGGCAACACTCAGGGAAGAGGGGAAAGCTGTAGGGTAGACCTTTTTTATCTTACCTATTAGGAGTGAGTTGTAAACTTGTATTAGGTGTTTGGTTTTAATTTGTAATATTTTTTTTGCATATTCGGATAAATGCACCTTTATCTAATGCTTGCTAATTTCTGAGATTAAAATCGCCTTAAGGCATTTTACTAGGTTAGTAAATAATTGATAAATTATTTTAAAACCCAGTAAGATGCCTTGCTAGTCAATTCTCTGGTCTAAACGGATGCATCACTATCACATTAACGGAGCAAAAATGAACTTGAAAATAAAAACAATTAGATTTTTTTAACTCACTTTTATTATATTTTTAAATAAAGACAAAAGCATTAAAAAAATAAAAATAAAACCCTTTTTTACACTTAGGTGTTAAAAATTAAACATTTTGTTACATAATTAATGAAATTCTAGTCTTAGCTCATATATTTTACTCTTTGGTCATTATTTTATTTATTCACCAATAATTTGTTCACCATAAGGTCTTATTTGATTAGTACTGGATGGTAGATAGGTTTTTCATTTTAAAATCGATAAAATCGGACTGCAAACCAAATTCGCGGAATGCGTGGGTGGCACCTTGTCGCTATTGTTGGCTTATTTCTTTTTTTTTTCTTTATAATTGGCATTTTGCAGGTCAACCTAGGAAGTTGTCGTCTGCTTAATCGGACTTTCCTGTGGGTAGCACCTCAATAGCCAGGACGTATACTTATAAACCAAGCGATTACGCGCTAATGGCACCCTCTGTGGGGACGGACCTCGGCTTAGAGCTCGCTGGACGAGGACAGCAAAGGTCAGGTTGGGCTGGATTAAGATTAATTAGGGACGAATTTAAAGCTACGGGCTCAGAGGCGCGGGCTGGCTCGAGCAAGGATCGCGAAGGCGGCGAGGACAGAAGGACGAGGTCGGATTTTATATTTGTGTACAGTGCTGGTGGCCCTACTACTGTCCTGGAGGAGGGTTTTGGCGTCATCGGGAATGGAGAGAGTATGCGTCAGTCAGCGAATCCTACATATGCGGTCGGTCACCGCAATCAGGGAACTGGGGTGCTTAATAGCACAGTCGAAGAAACTCTTTGAGAGGCGTTTTATGAACTGCTGGGCGATGGGCAATTTGAGATCTGTGTAGTGTAGATCCAAATTGCGGACATAGAAGGGGGATCACGTGACCTTTCTAAAGAAATGGTTTGAGAGGGTCTGCATCCTATGGAGATGGTGTGACTTGGCGTTTGCGAAGACGACGCAAGTATAGCTCATGATGAGACGGATGGCCGCGGTGTAGATGCGCAATTTGCACTTGAGTGAAAATTTTCTGCGTGCGGTCAATATGAAATGGAGATTACCGAGAGCGAAAGAGGCGCGCGAATGAGCCGTCTTTATGTGCTCACTGAAGGTTAGGTGATGTTCGAAGATCACACCCAGGCATTTGGCTCGCTCCTCCCAAGGGATCGGCTTGCCATACATAGAGATCGGGCTGGGCTAGTAATATTGTGGCGCGCGTCCCACCTTTATCACAATTTCACTATTTTAAAACCTAGTCTGACGCGTTGACAATTTTATAACCTAGTAACGGACACTCCCTCGCTAGGGTTTTGAAATGGGTAATGTGCCATACTATGTTTTGAAAAGGTTTTTTTTTATATTTTTTTATAAAACATAGTGTATTTACTAGGTTTTTCAATTTCTGTATTATGGTTCCTTTCTATTATTTAGAGATTATGACTTTGGTGGTGTAAAAACACAAACCTAGTAAGTACTTTAAAAATTAAACAAATGGTTTTTGCAAAAATATGTCCCTTACTAGGTTTTGAATTTGCACAGCCGAATGGGCAATTGGGCATCCCAATCGTAGAGGCTACTTTTTTATCACTTCATCTCGATTAAATATTCAGTGGACGGCATAAAAACCGCGCGCCGGTAACTACTGCTAAAGGGGTGATGGTACACTCAGAGATGAGCAATAGAAAATACAACAATAATCTTTATTTTCTTTGTATCTACAGTGCTCACGAGTGCATAAAATCTACTTTTTTTAGTAATTTTGTATCCAAGGACCACATTTTTGCACCAAGTAGTAAAATGTTAAAAGACTAAAAACTACTAGGGTAATAATAATAATGCATGATTAACTAATGAAACTTGGAATAATGAAATAACGCTTACCAGTAAAACTTAAAGCTAAAGTCATGAACTCTTGCTTGCTACCATGCCTTACTTACGTTTGCCAGACTTGGATCTTTTCCCCTCAACTGTTATAATTCTCTAAATCGACATCCTGTCACGATGCTACGATAGTCGGTAAAATTGACACGCGAGCGTTCACTAAAACTACGACAACTCAGAAAATACGCATCGTAGCTCTACAAACCCCTAGTCATTGAAGTTGTTATATGAAATAAGCTACCAGGTAATATAGGGTTTAGTGCAGTTTCACCTTGCAATCTATTGCTAATTCGAAGTTGAAAGTAGCGTGAGCGACTTTTTCGTACAAATATCGTCATATTTATAAAACAAAAGCAATAAGTCCAAAAGATAATACGTAACTTTCTTAAAACCACACTTCTTTACAATACTCTAAGAAAGAACAGAGATCTCTATGCGTTTTTTTAAATGACAAGCTTATCAAAAAATAACCTTATTGCAAAAAAAAAAGGTATGCTTACACAATTATTCCGGGAACTCTGTAAGCCCCTTAGCTTCGGTTCTTATCTTATCACTATGCTTGATACGTCAACATAACACAAATAAATCTTTAGCTGATAAGAATGTTTAATTTACGATCACTGAGAAACAATTGAAACACTAGAAAACACGTCAAAATAACCGTTATGAAAGACCGTCTCATAACTTTTAATCACACAATTCACACATTGTTGTATTTATTTTAAATGTAACTTTGCATTCTACACTAGTATGATATTCACTAATGGAAAAACACAAAACAACTATGTTACATAGCAAAAACATTAACCAAATCGACAACATAACATCGCGGTCGACTAATGCCAAAATGTGGGCGTGTCCACAGATTATTATAGAATTTACTAAAATACGTTCCGGAGCGAAACGTTGCTAGATGTTTAACATGTGATGTTATTTGCGTTGCCTTGTTAATGCTCTACAATAAAAATACGCGCAAGGGGAACGCAGAATCGTGTAAACAGGCAGAATCCCGCCATTTTGTCGACTCGGAATGACGAAACTCAAAGAGACTTTGGACAGGCGTGCGGAAATTTGACAGGTCACTCAATGAGTTTTCTGTACAGACCAGGGGAGCACTACTAAAAATAAAAAACTGCTTTCTGTGAAATGAAAAATACAACATGCTAAAAGTAACAATACATTTCGCGGAATACCCTGTGTGTCCCCCATCTCATACGGGCTATTAGAAGGCGTGAAGATATCGAGGGTAGGCAGTAAAGCAAGTTTACGAGTGGTGTGCACAATGAGAGCCTCTATGAATTCGCAATATATCGGCCTGCGAACAATTTCGATACGCCTACATTTTTAATTGAACTTGCTTTGTTAATAGGAGTTGTACTTTACCTAACTGTGATAGTGGAATGGAAAGGTATTATTGTGATGTGATTTCAGATGGGGTTGAACCATAATAATGATGTAGCATCTCAAGGTGTTTGTCAGAATTGTCAAGTGCATAGTATTCGTAATTGGCGTTTTTTTTTTGGGTGGGAAATCATCAAATAACTTCTCCCGCTCTGGGTGGAGCGGGAGGGTGTGTCAGACTCTTACTGACTAAAACCCACCCGTATACCTTCCTGTTGCCTGTGTTGCCAGGGGCCTCGGTGACCTTTTAGCACCTTCCCGCGATTAGTAATTGGCGTGCGTGTATGACCAGATGTATGAACGTAAACAAAGCAAAAGAGAAGTTGAAAATCTATAAAGAGATAAACTCATCCGTCGACGTCCATTTAGTCCTGGCTGACCATGACGTAGTTCATGATTGGTGCTTAAAAAGTTGCATGTTCCTCAATGTGAAAAGCGCAAAAAATGGAAACCCTTCGTTTTACTCAACAAATGTGGTAACATTCCATAAACTGGACACGGTTCGTGACCTGGTAATCTCATATTCGTTATCCACATTGACAATGTCACTGCCAAAGATGCAAAAATGTCTGGCTTAATAAAAAGAATATGTCAGGAGCTTCAGTTCATCTCTACCTTAAAGGTACTCCTCAATACTCTGGTAAGAAGTCTACCGGACTATGCATCTCAAGTTTGAAACCGTACTTACCGTGTTCACGTAAACAGGATTGAATGTATCCATAGAATCTTTACTAGATATCTTCGTTTTAGAAGCACTAGCTGTCCACGAGATTCTTATTATGAACAAAGGATAGGTGTTCGAGTGAACATATTTTAAAATTACTGAAACGTCATTTTAAAATGTGTTCACTTGAACACTGAAGAGATATGACAGAATACTTCTTTATACATACGTTAACGGTTTACTAAACGTTCCCGACCTTTTAGCGAAAAAAGTATACCTGTACCTTGACAGAAAGCAATTAGATCTGATCCTGACCTTTGCCACAACTGCAAGTCGTACTAACCTTAGTAGCACCGCACCCATCCGGCAAAGAATCAACGGGACACGGGACGAAATATCCGTGGCTCCATAGAGTGAAATTACTCAAACACGATATTAGTTATTTACGAGCAGTAACAGAGATTCAAGCCGCGTGAATTGGCTGGGACACCGGTGTGCTGGAGGAGCTTTACAGTTGGGACTGCAAGTGGGACATCCGTGACACGTTGATTTTTTGCCGAGGAAACTGTAATAAAATCGCTACACATACTAATAGCATCGACATCCTCTCTTACGTTTTCCATTAATTCCAGCTCGGAGCTTCGAGGCCTCTGTGTGGTTTAAAGGTTTGTCTTAACTTATTTTCGTAGGTATATTACCAATGAACGGACCACTTATTGGACTATTAAAATCATCGAAAATTTACCAAATGGACACATTAAGCAAAAATGTAAGCACACTGGCGACAGCTGCAATCGATCACGAAACAGAAGAAGATAAACTAGTTTCATTAAACGGCTCATCTGGGGACCTTAGACTACCATACCTAGTTTTGCGGCCCAGCAAATATTAAAGAGTTAGTTAGAAATAACAGGTACATGAGACATTTTCATGCATTTTTTTTTTGTTTGGGAAATCATCAAATAACTTCTCCCGCTCTGGGTGGAGCGAGAGGGTGTGTCAGACTCAGGACTAAAACCCACCCGTATTCCTTCCGTTGCCTGTGTTGCAGGGGCCTCGGTGACCCATTAGTACCTTCCCGCGACCCCGGCAGGATTTTCATGCATAAGGTCATAACATCGGCAACTATTTGTATTGTATTAGATACAGGTAATTACTTTATACCAGGTGACAGTTTGCGTCGGGGTGTTTGCCAAAACTATCACATAAAAAAAAAACTTTAGCAATTCTGCAAAACGATGCGCGAAATTTCGCGCTCTAATCCTCATTACATGTCAAAATCTGTTTAGTTCAAGGTTTTAAGCCACATACTGGTGGCTGCAAGAGCATATTACATCAGCAAACGGTGGTAACTGTGGTGTAAACACACTGTAACGGCCACGAGACGTCACTCTTGCCACTACGCTCCATGACGCGCTGGCGTGTGGCCAAAGACTCGGAATCTAGCAGCTGCTCAGCTAAACTGTGAACCTTACTGCATGGGAGTAAGGGAAGTATGATGTACACTGACAAGTTTATTCGTGTGGTCAGCATGACCAATTTATTTTTGCAGTTCCCTGCATCCGATTTTCAACTGTGTGCACAAGTAATAAGATTCAGTATTATAGCTGGATGATAGTAACGGTAATGTGAAAAGGTTTAAGAGTAGTCTGGGGTGAGATGTTCAGTTTTTTACACAAACATGCAAAAATGAAGCGATACTTCAAGAAAGACATCTTTATTATAGTGCTATTCCGGAGCAGGTAGATAAGCTTGAGAATCGGTTGTTAAAAATGTGATGTTGAATAGCTATAGTCATGAACTCGGTTATAAAGGACGTTCCAAATGGCTGAAAATAATTTGTGTTCAAATAGCAATCCGTCTGGAATGAAGTCCTGTGACTTCGGATGACTTCTATTGACCGATAAGGCAGATATTATTGGACTTGAGATAGAAGATATACAACGTATTACTAGAATAACAACTACCGGACGAAGTTTACTCAACGTTTTACAAATGTAACAGGTTCCAAGAATAATTACGCTAGTAGCGGGTTTATAAATACATCAGGATATTTAGTAATACAATAAAAAAAATGTAGGTAATTTATGACATCAATATTCAATACCCGACTATTGGGTTCAGTTTTATTGGTGAAATTCACCCTAAGCTTCTCTAAAGCACACAGCGATTGAACGACTATGAATCAATATACTTCCTCCCTGCGATTTGGCTTTATCAAAAAACGTCCAGTTTTTCTCACAATGTTGTCCGCCATCTTAAGGCAAACTCTTAGATTAAGTACAGTCAGAGAAATTAATCACTAAGCAAATTGACACTCTAAGTCAATTTGCCGTATTAAAGACATTTTCTCTAATGATATTGTTAAAGAATGATAGTTGTGGTTTGAATATAGTCAAAATGCTTAAAAAGCTTTATTGGTACATGCCGTGTTTTGTTTCCACCACCGTGCGTTCAGGAAAAGCATCAGTTGGCTCATTCAAAAGCAAACAAGTCACAACAAGCTCACCATCTGCCTAGCCCTTTCCCAACTATGTTAGAGTCTGCTTCTAGTGGAACCGGATGCAGCTAAATAACGGTATTTTACATGGAGCGACTGCCTATCTGACCTCCACAACCCAGTTACGGGGTAAAATGATATCCCTTGGTAAGACTGCTTGTCAGACTTTCCGGCTTCTGACTACCCGTCATCATAATCATGTTCCTATTGTTGGGACTCAGGCCTCCTCTCGGTGAGAGAGAGTGGGCCGCAATCCACCACGCAGGCCCAGTGCGAGTTGGTAAAAAAAACAAAATTCAAAAGTCATTTATTCAAACTAGGCTGAGAATCAGCACTTTTTGAACGTCAAAATTACATAAGACAGTCCCCCAAAACGCCCAGCCCTCATCACTTCCTAGTGCTTTAGCTGGGAAGAAGAAGTGGCCAACAAACTCCCCAGCAGCACAGCTGTTCAGTTAGAGAATAAATGTATTCTATACAACAGTATGCAAAATAATTTACATTACGTGCAACACAAAACATTAAATTATTAGCCATAAATCAGCTAGCACACCACCATACCAACAAAAAAAAAGAAAAGAAAAACACCGAAAACTACTCAAGCAGAGATAAAAACGGAAACAGAACTAAATATCCAAATAAAAGCCTCCAAGCATAAAGGGCGTGCCCGCTTACATATAAATATAGCTGCAACAGTCACAAATGATGAACAAGGACCATCAAAGTAAAATAAATAAACAGTTAATTACTAATAACAAAACAAAACAATGGTCAGCAAGACGACGAGTCACCACAAGCAGCACCCGTTCACGAGCATAACGCAAAAATCAGCCATTATCCCCCTCGCCATATTTGAGGGAAGGAAGCAACCCGACCCCCGACGCTACCGCAAGCAATGACATCTAAGGGAGCATGACGAACTTGCTACCGGCTGTAAGAATAATATAATCAGTTATCGAGGTCGCTAGCTAACCACATATTGCAATACAACTCAACAAAAAACATTGTAATGAGAAGATTATGTCAATAATAAACGAAAATAAAATTAAAAATAAATTGACTTATACACTCAAATAAAATAAATAATTATATGAACTCATCCTGTCACTAGGTGAGCTAATTCTGGAGAAAGAACATAACCATTGTCTTGAGTTCATCACAGCGACCAACAAATTCTTATCGTTTAAGTAGTCTTTGATAGAAGAGTATGCCCTTGAAGAAAGTTTGGATTTTACTTTAGTTTTAAACGCATTAAAAGGCAAATCTAGCAAAAAAGAGGGTAGATTGTTATAAAATGTAATAACCAAGCCCAACAAATGAGTTATGAACCTTGTGAAGCCGGTGAAATGGAGCACGTAATTTGTCCTTATTTCTGGTGCTAATATTGTGAATATCACTGTTTTTAATATATAGGTAAGTGTATATTTTGCCTAATATACAAGGTGTTCGATTTAATAATCGATTTAGTTGCGCTGCGCGCTGGATAAATCGATTTCAGTTTCATTATGGGACAAGTTGGTAGCGTTTCATTTTGGCAGGATTTAATTTGGATGATATGCTATCGATACGCTAAGTAGAAACTTAGCGTATCGATAGCATTCTAAATATTTCTTATTCAGAATTTGGCTGCAATTTCGGCACCTTCAGTAGCGTCCATGATTTCCTGTATCGTGCAGATAACAGGACGTACTGGACGCGATATTATTTGTCCCTTTGTTCGTGGATATCTATAATTGAGTTGGAGGACGGTGTAGTAGCTATAAATGCTGCTGAATGTTTTGTTTTTTTTTTGCAGATTTGGAAACTGGGTACCTACCGAAAACAGGGTCCATCTGAAGAGAAATATGCCTGCGGAGTCCAAAGAAGAAAAATGTATGATAAACTTCTTAGTTCCAAAAATATTAAGAAATAAAAGAGATAATCCTATTTATGTCATTTTGTTAAAATATGTTTTGTTTTTTTTACGTTTTAATTACCTGCTATCAGCCACTTTCTTTTACAACACTATTCTCTCGCTGGAGTCAACGCGACGCGTTCAAGCGAAGACAGGTATCGCTCGCCGTCAGCGAGAATTAAACTACTTGGATACAGCACTGAATTCTTACCTGGAATACTGAACAATACTTATCTAGGACGTGTGTGAAAATAGAACAACCATAGTGAATGGATACTGGGGAGATAATGTTTTTCTCTTCAATCTTCAGGATCTTTGCCCAAGTTATGTATTGTGATTCGTTTTATTATTTTGACGTGTATTGTGTTAAGATGCTCATGGAAATCGTGTGTAAGAGGAAGCTTCCAAAAGAAGTTTTTTTTTTGGACTCAAACTAATTTAAACTACATTAAAGGCAACTTCAAGATTTACGACCAAATAAGCAGCGGGATCTGATGGACGGTAACGGTGCATTTCAACATCAAGAACTACTGAAACGAGGGGTTTTTTATGGTAAATTATCAAACAACTTCGCGCGGGATATATAATAAGAGCGGGAGCTCTGGGCGGAACAGGAGGGTGTGTTAGACTCTTACTGACTAAAACCCAACCATGTTCATTTCGTTGCCTGTGTTGCCAGAGGCCTTGGTAACTCTTTCGTACCTTCTCGCGAATCCCCGGCAGGCATCGGCTGTAGTGAACCCCTACATTTGTACTTACGACATCTCTTTGAGGCGCGCGTGGAACACAACGCACCGTCGACCCGGGCCTGTTCCTTATCGGACGGTGAGCTACCCATTGCTCACCGTCTGCAAGCCCATGCCTACGGTGGTGACACCCGGGCACTTCCTCCCACTTTATATGACACAGGAACTTCCCGAAGCTGCCGAAGAAGCTCCGGTGAAGACCTGCGTCAGGTGGAAGGTGAGGACGCCGTGGCACCTCTCTAGCAACTCCTCAAAGAGGGGACTTATCGCCGCAATTGTGGCGTGCCCAGCACTGGGTTGCGACAATCGCACTCTCCATGTCGCCATGAGATCCTGCCGGAGGTCTCTCCGCTATGCCGTGATTTCTTGCGGCAGCGGAGTTACGCCCCGGCGTTTCACTGCCTCACCGGAGACCGTGCGCTATTCCTGGACCAGCCGGAAGGCCATGACCCTTTGGGCCGCGCTCAACCAGCGGGCTGGCCGCCGCGTCAAAGAAAGCGCCCACACAGGTGCCCCGTAAAGGGCCATGGATCGCACGAACCTCGCGTAGAGCCTCCGACAGGAGGCGTTTGGACCACCTAGATTGGGCAGGAGCCGCTTCAAAGCAGCCCGGGCCCACTACAGTCTACTGGACGCCAATGTAAATCCCTCCTACCATTATTTGGGACCCCGATGGTGGCGCTTTCCGAGTACCATGAAAACACATGGCCTCGGACTTGTGCAAGGCCACCTCGAATCCCAATTGCCGGATCCTTTCAACGATTGTCTCAACCCCGTGTGCCGCTACTTCGGCCGCCGTCTGGTGCGACCTCCTTTGCGCCAGGACCAACGTGTCGTCAGCGTAGCACACTACGGTGACACCGCTAGGGAGGTCGGCGCGCAGCACCCAGTCGTATCCGAAGTCCCACAGATACGGCCCCAGGACCGATCGCTGTGGGGCACCGCACGACCTCTCATGCCGGTTCCACTCTCCCTGGTGACCGGGGTGACGGGGTGGTGTGGGGCGGGGATAACGGCCCTGTCCGTCAGACAGGCCTCGACCATACGACATAAGTAGGTCGGCATTGAAATGAGGGCTAATACTTAAACCCAAATTAATCCTTTGGTGAATTTATCTAAACAGACTTTACAAAAGCTTAATGGAATCATGTTTAATTTTCAGATTGAATTGAACATAAGCTCTTATCCAGTACATCTAAAGTACACAAGATAAATTAACAAAATGGAACCTAACCTAATCCGTTTACATCGAGCCCTCGTTCATATTCCGCGAAAAATCAATATTGCGAACTCCCGCTGCATTAATACCTGAGAATGTAAAGCCTTTAATAACAGATATATTTTACTGCAAAGCGCATTACGGTATCGTGGTCTTAATTAGTCCCACATCATCTGCTGCGATGCTGCGATCTAAGGCAAAATAGTGCAATAAACTATGCAGGGTCTTTATTGGTAATTATTATTGTTTGTTTTTAATAACATAACATCACGCCTGTATTTCCCGAAGATTAAGGCAGATGCGCACCTATATTTTGTTTGCCAGTTATGTTCAAGTTCCATGAAAGTTTACTCCGTGGTCACACACGTCACACATACATATGTTAGTAAAAATTCCCGTAGCTAATGAATATTTTCAAGTCATAAAAGCTTGCTTTTGGGGCCAAACTTACTGAAACGAATTCTGTCGAGACTTACGAAACAAACAGCTTTCGAGTAAACACACAAGTCGTCGTTTCATCTCACGTAAAGACATTACTTATTCAAGTGTAGTAAAGTGCAAGACGGGGCATTTGAAACAAAAATATCTGAAACCATGACTTGCAACCTATGTGTGTATTTTGACTGAAAATTAGGAACATCTAAAGGCAAAAAATAACCCCAACACGTTACCTATTAAGATAAAATATTGATACACTTTAAGGAGAAAAGCCAGTAGTCTTATTAACAACTAAAACGTAATTTAACACACCTTAAATAATACAAATTAATCAACACGTTACGCCATTACTACAGCAACTCAAAACTAACTCTGTCAAAGTTTTCAACACTTACAATAACAAGTTTCTGAGCACAATCCACGCCGACATATTATTTAGCTAACAAAACACTACGGAGTAAACATATTTCTGATTTAATCTATATTAAGTGATCCACTGCGAATTGATAACAATGTAAGCGTCAAGAAGCTGCTGTTGACTAAAGATTGCTATCTCTATCCCTTTCTAACTAAAAGAGTAAGACAGAGAGGACCAGCCAATCAGGTGATTGAATTGTATCGCACACACAATAGAATGGAAATTAGATTTAGTTAATCACATTGTTCGTCGTTCGTGTAGCGAGGGGAGTATCGATAAATGATCATTTCAGAGCAATAAATAGCTCGTATTTATTTGTGTATGGATTTCTTGTATGGGCGGATAATTTTATAGTAAAAGCTAACATTACGATGGGATTCACGGTTTTATTGAATCGTGCATCATTGGTTATATCCTCTAAAAGGTCTTCAAAATTTAATTCATTATTGAGCGCGGTCCTGGCCTAATGATAACCTATCCTATTCGATGAAATTTTGATTACCTATTAAGTTCCGCTTATTAAGGCAGTTCTAGTTCAGTAACGGACTTAAAAACCACTTAAAAAGTGACGTAATCGAGTTTTAAAATGCGAGACGAACTGTTACGATGGAGTTATAGCGATTATTCAAAAACCTAGCAGTTGCAGTTTCTTGACATCCACTAAAACAAAAACCCATTAAGCGTGAAATTTTTAGCACCAAACACCAGGTCAACAATAAAACACAAGCAATAGATCCACAATGCGGCATTATTACCCAATTGCAGTACAATCTCACATCATAATCGGTACGTGCTAAAAATCCTGGAGTGCCGTCTATGTTGCACCGGCTCCGTCAGCGTCACGGCGCGGCGAGGGGCTAGGGAGCTATAAATTGAGCTTGAGAGCTCACACCTGACAGCTACCAAGTTCAATTAAACTGACGCTACGTTTTCTACGTAATTTTATGATGTGAGGATTTTGGGAAGATAGTTAGTTATGAGGTGGAAATTGAAGAATGAACTCCCCTGGGAGTCTGAGGGGCTACCCGTAAACTAATTCGGCTGCTGACCCCTTTATGTCCTCCTTCCAGGCGCTGCGGATGCCCAGCAGCACCAGAGGAAGAGCCTCGGACCAGTTGGTGTCCGTATGGCATCGGATGGCCGCCTTCATCTGGCGGTGTAGGCGTTCGACCATGCCATTGCAGGCTGGGTGGTACGCCGTAGTTGGCCGATGCTGGCTACCGAGGAGCGCTGCGATGGAGCCGAACAGCTTGCTCTCAAACTGCTTGCCCCTGTCGGTAGTGATGCGATGAGGGCAGCCGAAGCGAGACACCCGGCCAGCGATGAAGGTGCGGGCGCATGTCTCAGCCGTGATATCGGCAATGGGATATGCCTCAGGCCAGCGAGTAAAGCGGTCGATGACGGTGAGGCAATACCTGAAATTATTAGATACCGTTAGTGGCCCTACTATGTCCATATGAAGGGAGAGATGGGAGAGGATATGTGCCGCGTGATCTTGTTTCTCTGGCACTCTATGCACTCTCTGGTCCAGGCCCTGCAGTCCTTCAGGCCAGGCCAAACGAAGCGTGTGGAAATCAATTTGACCGTGGCCTACCTGCCGAGGTGGCTCAGCTGAAGCTTCTGGAACACCTGCCTTCTGAAGGGTTCTGTAACATAAGGGCGGGTGTTCCTTGTGGAGACATCGCAGTGCAGCTCCGCCCCTGAGTTGGGGAAGCGCTCTCTTTCCATCTTGAGAGATGTGCTGTTGCTTGTGAGGATGCCTTGCAGCTCAGGATCGCTCTCCTGGGAATGTGCAAGTGCCGTGTAGTCGAGCGATGGTAGTATTATTGCTTCTACTCGTGACAGTGCGTCCGCCACAACATTGTCCCTGCCTGCAACGAACTGGATGTCCGTGGTGAACTGGGCTATGTAGTCCAGGTAACGAAATTGCCTCGGTGAGCAATTCTCCCTACTGTGCGCGTACGCGTATGACAGGGGTTTGTGATCCGTGTATATGGTGAAGTGTCTACCTTCAACCATGTGCCGGAAGTATCGGACTGCGTCGTAGATGGCTAAGAGCTCCCTGACATACGGGCTATACTTTTTCTGCGACGCGGACAATCGCCTGGAGAAAAATGCCAGCGGTCGCCATGAATCACCTGCCTTCTGCTGCAGTACTGCGCCTATTGAGGTGTCTGATGCATCTGTAAATATGGCAAGCTCAGCATTGGGGTCTGGGTGTGCTAGCAAGGCAGCCTGGGACAAACCATGTTTGCAAGCAGCAAAAGCATGTAGGATTTCTTCTGACAATCTAATTGACTGATTTCCTTTGGTTTTAGGCCCTGAGAGGACAATGTTTAGCGGTGACTGCAAGCGAGCGGCTTCTGGTACAAAGCGGCGATAAAAATTGAACATACCCAGGAAGCGACGCATCTCCTTGACGGTCTTGGGAGCTGGGTAGTCCTGGATCGCCTGCACCTTCTCTGGCAGGGGACGAACACCTTCTGCGGACATCTCATGTCCTAGAAAGGTGATGGAGGTCCGGCCAAACTCATACTTAGCAGAGTTAACCAGGATGCCGTAGTCCGATAACCGGTTCAGGAGCTGGTGCAGATGCCCGGTGTGCTGGGCTGTCGTCTCTGAGAACAGGAGAATGTCATCTAAATAACAGTAGCAGAACGGCAGTCCACGGAGCACCTCGTCCATGAAACGCTGGAATGTCTGCGCTGCGTTCCTGAGACCAAACGTCATGTACGGGAACTCATACAGCCCGAACGGAGTGGTGATCGCTGTCTTGTGGATATCAGCTGGCTGGACAGGTATTTGGTTGTACGCTTTCATAAGGTCAATTTTACTGTATATTCTGCTGCCAGCCAGCTGATGTGAGAAGTCCTGTATGTGCAGGATGGGGTACCTGTCCGGGACAGTGCGGGCATTCAGTGCTCTGTAGTCCCCACATGGCCGCCAGCTGTTGTCCTTCTTGGGAGCGAGGTGAAGCGGGGAGGACCATGAGCTCTCAGACGGTCGTGCCGTGCCGCTCGCTAGCATCGCCTCTCAAACTCCTTCTGAGCGACCTTGAGCTTGTCTGGTGCGAGACGGTGGGAGCGACTGAAAATGGGCGGCCCTGGTGTGGTGCGGATGTGGTGCACAGTACCGTGACTAACCTGCCTCTGTTTTCCCGCAGGCCGTGTGATCTCCGGGTACTGCCGAAGAACCTCGTGGTACTCCGTGTTACCACCAACCGACTTCACCGAGGCAATGTCAGCTGCTGAACCGGTTGCTGTGGGGGACAGTTGGGTTAGCCCGTCGATGAGGCGGTAATGTTTTAAATCCACTAATATATTATAATGCGCCAGGAAATCGGCGCCTATGATGGGTTTTGTGACGTCAGCGACCACGAACTTCCATGTGTACACACGGCGGAGCTCTAAGTTTAAATGGAGCTCGACCCAACCGTATGTGTCGATGGCGGTACCGTTGGCCGCGTAAAGTTGGTACGTCGTCTTGCTGCGCCGCTGCTGTAGTGCTGTACGTGGGTACACACAAAGATCGGACCCTGTGTCCACTAGAAATGTGGTTTTTGTGGACCGATCTGTTACAAATGGGCGGCGTGGTTTGTTGGGGCAGCCATTTGCCGCTACTTCCGGCTGCCGGTGGCATTTCCCGCGAACGTACCTGCTTTATCAATTCAGCTATGCACTGTTTCAGCTCGCTGATCTCGCTGCAGGTGCTCGTGCTGGCCACGGCGGGAGGTGATGTAAGCGCCGGGGCGGGCGCAGGCGCGATCTCGTGCACGTGGTCGGCTAAATCTGCGACAGACTGGAGGGCAAGATTAGATTGTGATGCGATAACCGTCTGGATGTTGGTTGGCAGCCTACTCGCCCACAGCGTGGACAGAAACGCCTCTGGCACATTTGGTTCAGTCAGGGTTTGAAGGTGCCTTAAAAATTGAGAGGGTTTACGGTCGCCTAGCTCCTCATGGGTGAGGATCTGTTCTGATCTGTGTTGATCTGTCGGCCGTAATACCGGCGATCGTGAACTGACCTTCAACCCGGGCGAACTGTGTGAAGTGCTGGCTCCTCTGGCCAGAATGGCGGCAATCTGACGCTCACTCTGCAGACGTCCTGTTTCTCTGCGGACGCTCCTCCAGTCGTCGCTTCTGCTGCTCCGGTTGACATGATGATTGTATCGTCGGGCTTCTGTGTTCTTCTCGGGGTCACCAATAAATTGTTATGGGGTAGATTAAATAATAAACTATTATTTAGTAAAACGACTTGTATTACTGCCTACCACGGCACTTCTTTAGACAATTACAGGTACAATACAACAATAAGGACGATGGACAATTTTTACAAGTAAAACAGAAAATATAAAATGCTTGGAGCTGACTGGGAGAGGCTACGGTTCTCAAGGATTCTAGAAGCTACGTGTTGCTATGAGGCAAGGTCGAACACTGGTGTCGTTGACCTCTCCCAGTGAGTTCAAAATATTGCACATCACGGTCCGGCCACGATCGATTCCGAAGATTTCCGACTGTGCTCGAATGTGTGCTTCGTTCCCCAATCTGGACGTGCATTCGGTTTACATACATAAAGTTGTGGTAAATAACTGTATGTAATAATAATTGTAATATATATTGTAATATGTCCATAGATATTTTGTGTGTTATAAATATAGTGAATAAGTAATTGTTGTGAATAATTTATAATGTGCTAATCATGATATAGACAATAATTCCTCGTTTGTTGTCTATGATGAACAAAACGTAACTATGACAGCTGACATGTCGAACGAGGAATTATGTTAGGTTATGTAACGTGTTGTGTGTAGTGTTTACAATTAGCTTTTAAGAGATAAATTAAGAAACTAATCGTTCTAACCACTACAGTAAAGGATGTGTTATTGGTAAATCGGGCTAAATAGTTAGAATACACATTATAAAACCTCCAAACCACCTGCACCTGTGTTCTAAAGGCGAACGGCAGGCTTGTCTGGGACTTTCGTACAGCTAATAAAATTTCGTGTTTTAGAATATTTTTTGTTTTAATTGGTAGTTACTACGATAGACAAGCCCTTTTTAAATCCTTGGATTTATAGAACTAAGGACGTAAAAGTTATAACCAGTTTTATTTTTTACGGTTATGTACTAGTGTACCGATGTAGATTGTTACTAGGCACATACACATTGTTTCGGTAGTAAAATATATGTTCTAGATTGCTTGTCGCTATTTTTGTAGTGTTTTACTTACTATCAAGTAGGTAAATTGAGATGAGGATCGTACCTACTCAGCTCAGAATGCACCCCGCATTAGGAGATACCTATGTCCAGCAGCTGACTGCAATAGTTTGATAATGATGAAGTCCTGATGGGGGTTTGAGTGTAGTTCGCTTATTTAGTTTCGAACATGTAACACCTGGTGATGTAGTTAACGTTTTTAACACACTTAAGTCTAAAAACACTGGTGATTACTGGGGTATCTCCATTAAACTATTAAGTAATTTAATAAACATCGTAGCCCCTATCTAGCTGTTACTTTTAATAAATGTGTTGATTTAGGAACTTTTCTTGACCTCATGAAGAATAGTAAAGTCATACCATTATTTAAATCAGGTAATAAAAAAGATGTTGGCAACTTCAGGCCTATTTCTCTTTTACAAATGCATTTAGCAAAATATTTGAAAAGCTAATATTCAAGCAGTTGCTAAGACAGTTTAATTTAAACAGCCTCCTTCATAATGAACAATATGGCTTTACAAAAGGTCGTTCGACTACAGATGCAGGCGTTGCACTTCTGAAATACATATTTAAGGCATGGGAGAACTCGCAAAATGCTATTGGAGTTTTCTGTGATCTCTCCAAAGCTTTTGATTGCGTGCAACATGACACGCTCTTGCTTAAACTACATCATTACGGTGTCCAAAATGAAGCTCTTAAAGTAATAAGTTCATATTTACATAATAGGTTGCAATGTGTACGTGTTAATGGTGTGAAATCTTCCGAGCTTCTAGTACAGTTAGGTGTACCACAAGGCTCAATACTGGGTCCATTCTTATTCTTAGTATATATTAATGACTTACCATTCTATTTAAAGGGTATCTGTGACGTTGTACTGTTTGCAGATGATACCTCTCTTATTTTTAAAGTAGAAAGGAATAGACAAGATTTTGACGACGTAAACAGTGCACTCTCAATTGTCACGGATTGGTTTACGACAAATAACTTGGTTCTCAATGCTAAGAAAACAAAATGTATAAAGTTCGCTTTACCGAATGTTAGAAATCTAGGACCCAACATCGTCTTGGATAAAGAGGTTCTTGATACTGTAGACTCGGCAGTTTTTCTGGGCATAACAGTAGATGCTAAACTTCAGTGGGGCCCTCATATATCAAGCCTAGCGGGAAGGCTCAGTTCGGCCGCTTACGCCGTCAGGAAAGTAAGACAATACACTGACGTTGATACAGCTCGGTTAGTATATTTTAGTTATTTTCATAGCGTTATGTCTTACGGTATTCTGCTTTGGGGCAATGCCGCTGACATTCAAAATATATTTGTTCTTCAAAAACGAGCTGTTCGAGCAATTTACCAGCTAGGTGCCAGAGTTTCTCTGAGTAATTTTTTTTAAAGATAAGATTCTCACGGTGGCATCACAATTCATCTTCGCCAACATCTTATATATTAGGCAAAATATACACTTATACATTAAAAACAGTGATATTCACAATATTAACACCAGAAATAAGGACCAATTACGTGCTCCATTTCACCGGCTTCACAAGCTTCATAACTCGTTTGTTGGGCTTGGTATTACTTTTTATAACAAGCTACCCTCTTCATTGCTAGATTTTCCTTTTAATGCGTTTAAAACTAAAGTAAATTCCAAACTTTGTTCAAGGGCATACTATTCTATCAACGACTACTTAAACGATAAGAATTGTTGGTCGCTGTGATTAACTCAAGACAATTTTTATGTTCTTTCTCCCGAATTAGCTTACCTAGTGAAAGGTTATATGAGTTCATATAATTGTTTATTTTATTTGACTGTATAAGTCAATTTATTTTAAATTTTATTTTCGTTTATTATTGACATAATCTTCTCATTACAACGTTTTTGTTGAGTTGTATTGCAATATGTGGTTAGCTAGCGACCTCGATAACTGATTATATTATTCTTACAACCGGCAGCAAGTTCGTCATGCTCCCTTAGATGTCACTGCTTGCGGCAGCGTCGGGGGTCGGGTTGCCTCCTTCCCTCAAATATGGCGAGGGGGGTAATGGCTGATTTTTGTGTTATGCTCATGAACGGGTGCTGCTTGTGGTGACTGGTCGTCTTTCTGACCATTGTTTTGTTTTGTTATTAGTAATTAACTGTTTATTTATTTTACTTTGATGGTCCTAGTTCATCATTGGTGACTGTTACGGCTGTAGATATATGTAAGCGGGCACGCCCTTTATACTTGCAGGCTTTTATTTAGGTTTTAAGTTCTGTTTACGTTTTTTATCTCTGCTTGAGAATAGTTTTCGGTATTTTTCTTTTCTTTTTTTTTTCGGTATAGATTATGGTGTAAATTGTTTTGCATACTATTGTATAGAATCCATTATTTTCTCTAACTGAACAGACAGCTGTGCTACTGGGGAGTTTGTTGGCCACTTCTTCTTCCCAGCTAAAGCACTAGGAAGTGGCGAAGGGTGGGCGTTTTGGCGGACTGTCTTTTGTAATTTTGACGTTCGAAAAGTGCTGATCCTCAGCCTAGTTTGAATAAATGACTTTTAACTTTGATTTTGATTTTTAGTTAAATAAAACAATACAGTTAATAGTTTTTTTTTTTTTAAGTAAGTATATTTATTTTATTTATAATTAATTCATTATCAATAAAATAAATATCATCATCTAAGACCCGCCCCCTGCAGGTCGGGTAATACCCTCATGGCGAGCATAGCTTAAATAACAACATAACTGCGTTTAGTTTACGACTAAAATACGTGTAGTTATTATTATTATTTTTTTCATATTATGAATTAATCCGAACTTCTAAAAATAGTACACTTACATGAAAATAAATGGCTTAGTTGCCTTAATATGTGGTATAAATTCTAAAACAAAACAACAAAAAAAAGCTATACTAAATCTGCCGTTCACCTTTCACCAAATCCGTTCAGCCGGTTTTACTGTCGCAGTAATAGCAGAGGTATAGAGGCATGAGGAACAGGGTGTAAAGTCCACTCATCCTCCATAGAAAAGGGAGGATCCTCCGACCAGACGGGTGTCGTGTCTGGTGGGCAACTGCCCGACGGTTAATGTCAGGATGTTATATATATGCTAGTTGCGCGGTAAACTTTGCTTGCGCGATGCAGGATTTTGCGTGACGTCAGTGTGCTGTTTAGTTCGCATGTGGCGCAGTAGATACCGCCACAGAGGAAAAGGTCATTGACTCCCGCGCCACAACCATAATTATTTTATTACGCGTAATTTTGAATCTGTGATATCTTTTATTAAAGTATTCACACAGAAACCTCCCGAAGCTGCCGTGACCCGTGAGGACCTGCGTCAGGCGGAAGGTGAAGACGCCGTGGCGCCTCTCTAGCCACTCCTCAAAGAGGGGACTTATTGCCGCAATTATGGCGTGCCCATCACTGGGTTGCGACAATCGCACTCTCCATGTCACCATGAGATCCCGTCAAAGCTCCGTCCGCTGTGCCGCGATTTCTCGCGGCAGCAGAGTAACGCCCCAGCGTTTCGCCTACTGTACGCTGGATTTACTTTAGGTAGTAGCTCGTTTAATTGCAGAATTTTTTTTTTGAGGAAAAACGTCGTTCTGGGGAATTTCTTGGAAAGAGTTTCAGGAAGGCATTGAATTCAGTATGGAATTATAGGTACCTACTGAGCAAGCTTAATGAACTGATTTTCGATTACGAGACTCAACTCCAGTATAATAAATATTATTAAACTAAAGAACGATTTGATTTTGGTATCGTCGACTGACGCTCCTGCGATTTAATTACGGAATACTGTCGTCAGCTGCTCAGATGCAATAGATTATAACAAATTGATTGATTTCCGATAAAAGTTAATGAAAAAACAGGCACCGTAAACTTAATTCCCAAGCCTGCATTCGTCTTGTATGCTGTTTTCAATCAATGGCCGGAGTTATTTATGCAGCATGCACATAATCAGGAAAATACTGTCACGTAAACAAGTGTGAATTTATTTACGTAAATAGTAATAATATCTTGTTTTTTAAGTAAATTGAGAACTTCCCGTCAAGAAATCTAAAGCCCATAAGCCATTTGATACCGCTGGTGAGAATAAATTGAAATAGTGCTAACTTTTAATTAATATAAAGTAGCGTGGAAAATTAATAAGTTCCATAATGTGAATTAAGGAACTTATTAATTTTCTATTGTTTTATGAAGTCTGACGATTTTGACTTAGTATGCGTTGAAAAAAAATAGAGAAAATACATTTAGATGCAACTGCAATAAGTTTTCCATACGATATACTTAATGCAGAAGGCAACTGCTACTTTTCAACATCATAGAACAGGTAAGAGTTAATATTCTTTAAATTTTACTTCTGTCGCGAGTGTTATAAATATTTTGAACTATAATTTTATTAACATTTAGAATACTGAAGGGTCAATCGACTTTTGTTGCTGACTGTAAGTCTAGAGCTTCCGAGCCTCGTTTTATACTTTGTTCAATGGCTCATCTTAATATGTGTTGTTAGACCATTTCTTTTATTTACTTATTATAAAATTCATAGATCTAAAACACAGTTGGCGACCTACTATCGACTTCAATATTTAAGATTGTCTTAAAATTACTAGAACTGGTATGCGACTTAACAATACTCAAATTACAATTTATTCGTCAATTTGCTACATTTAGTTCAACTGGGATTTCTCCAATTGTCTTAGAAGTTATGATAAGTTCATTTTAAAACAGAGTTTTATTCAAAAGAGATTATTTTTCTGGAAATTGGACGCTGGGAGCGGTTTAAGATTATTTAACAGACTTTTCTATCTATTTTACAATGTGGTTAACATGGCTAGCCTACGCCGATATTCCAAGAAAAATATAATAATTTTTAATGAGTTTCAGAGAAGTTCGTTTATGTAATATTTTATTAAGTTCTACTTCTAAGGCGATGCAAATAACTTTTCATAAAGTACGAGGTCTTAAAAAATCCTACTTTAACTAAACAAGTAAGATATAATAATTTATTGTCCACAAAAAAATCACACTTCATAAAGACATTTAAGTTCACTCAGGTGCTATAAAAAACAGCATACTTAAAAATATTACAAGAAGATTCTTTAAAATACTCCATTAATTGGCTACCGCGCCAAAGAAACCGTTTACACTTTTTCAACTTCCTCAATTTCCTAACAAAAAGTATTCGTTTTCGCTTACTAAACAAAAATTGCTCGAGTATTGATTAACAAGTAATCGGCTAGGCGAGAGGCATTAAAAACTTATTGACTTCACTGGGCGACGTTAAGGCTTCGGATCGTCATCGGGAGATTGATTCAGAAACTTGTTCGAGGACTTCAGAATGTAGATTTGGTGCGGTTTTTTCTTCTTATAAGTAATTTGTTGCCTGAAGGTTGTGAGTTTGGCACTTGGCCTACACCAATACCTATGGCTTTTTTAATGTTAGAGTACCTACCTACTATAAAAGTTAATTTTGAATATCACTAAAACATTGAAGGACAATCTTTCGAGGAACTAGTAAGCGCGGAATGAGCAAACGTGTCGATTACTGCTTCCACCTTTTGCGTATGAGCATATACCTTGCATTCCACCCAGACACCCGAAAGGTTATGTATGTTTAATCGTCGTTATTATATTAGCTTATATTCCGAACTCCATTTATTCAAAATTGGCTATCCGTACCCTACTTTACATAAGTACTATACGCAAAACTGGCGCCCATTCTCCTTGACCATAAAGTGGCGATGTCGTGGCATCCTGCCAAACAATAACGACGGGATCGTCCGCCGAGTGCATGAGATATTTCTTAACAGAACCTCATCATGTGCTGCATTTTAAACACGACATTTTTTTATTTAAATCACTGTTTTATTTAAGTGTATCATACTGCAAACAGTTTGCGAGGGCTGAGCGTTGAAGTGGCACGCTTGGCGGCTTGCCAAACTGCACGCAAGGGAATCACTTGAGCTAAGCACTTAAGGCGTTTTCTTCGGACGCTCAATACTGCATTCTACCTTAAGTGAGTTGCAAATCGTTGGAACTGTAAATGTATTGTAGAGTATACGATGGACAAAAGAATTCTCTAAAATTAAAAGTTGTGTTGGGCTTGAGAGAACAGTGGCGTGACCGTGACGTAGTTTTCTCTCGAGTAAGACATTCTAGTTTAAGATTATGTGACTGTCTGACACTTACTCCTATTTAATAACAAAGTGTTGGTTAAGTTAGAACATAATTTTGTTATGTTTATTTATTAATTAGGGACAAAATGCATTTATAGATTTTAGAAAATTTCATTACAATAAATATTCCTAAATTCTGCGAAAGTGCGGGAACATAGGCCTCGCATTTTGTTTTTTAGAGATTTGGGTGACTGATGTATTAAGTCAAGGGCAGTTGGTTTTGAGACGACGATAGGAAGCAGTTAATGTAGTCTAGGCTAGCAGAGTTATAACTTAGTCGATAGCGTCGTCTTTTTTTATTTCTCGTACGTATTAATTGCCTACCTTACTTTATAAATAACAGTAATGAAATAGTGTAATTTGCAGATGACACAACACTTTTATTTAAGAATAAACGACAACAGACAGTTACTTACGATGTAAATAATCTGCTCTCTCTAAAATAGTACATTGGTTTAGTGTTAATAATTTACTTTTAAACGAGAAAAAGACCAAATGTATTAGATTTCTGACACCTAACGTTAAGCAGGTAAAAACCAATGTACTAGTAAATGAATTTTGGATCTTGTGGACACCACTGTGTTCTTAGGAATACCTAATAATAACTCTGGACTCGAAGCTACAGTGGGGCCCATATAGAACTAAATATTCGAAGCGGCTAAGCTCTGCAGCCTACGCGGTGTATAAAATCCGTCATTTGACTGATGTAGAAACAGCTCGATTAGTATATTTTAGTTATTTCCATAGTGTAATGTCGTACGGCATTTTGCTGTGAGGCCGTTTTTCTCAGAGTAGTCAGATAGGAAACGCCGAGTTCATCTAGTTTTTTTTTTTCTAAATATGATTGAAGTGTAAAAGTGTTTGTGCAAAGCCACTTTACAGAAAATAAAATCATTTCATTTCATTTCATTTCAGCAATGGGACTATGTCTCTGAGCTATAAAGAGATCGTACGCGAGAGTGCAATTTAATTCGTTAAATACTGATAGCCGAGCTATCGCCTTTCTGGGTGCCAGTGCCGTTCCGGAGTACTTGCACTACGAACATCATCCTTGCAGCTACGACTTAATGGCGCTGTCAATGTCAAATTATTTCCACTGATGTGAGGCTGACTGCTTTAGCTTTAGCTCATGAATCACGAATCTATAGGCTTTGTTTCGTCGAGCCGCCAATCTTACTAGTAACAACACAGTATTCAAGTACCATTTTATATCCACAACAACAATAGCCTTTTGCGAGTCACAAGCCCAATTATGACTGAAATTGCAATACAAATAATTATTTTTGTGGAGCAATCGTAACTCGTAGATACGCGAGACCAACAGCATCGCCAGACGAAGTTTTTAATAGTGTTGTGTTGAGTCACACCCCGCAGTTAACTAGCGGCGCTGGCCTCTGACACCCTTCACGCGAGTCTCGACCTTATTGACTGCTGTATTTAGGCAATTAGGTGATTTTCTTATTGTCTGTTATGGAGAGGATATTGATTGGTATGGAAAAGGAGCTAGTGCTGACTTTTTTTTCTCGTTAAATCATATAACAATCCATTTGATTTACTATTTTTCTTACGTAAATGAAATACGTTTGTAACGCCGTATTAACCAAATCACGGAACATAATTTCATTGGGTTGAATGTCAAATGAAATTACCGAGTTTTTCCGGTTACTGCAATGTACTAACTATATGTATTATTTTTTCCCTAAGGTTACCAAAGAGTAATTTAAAAACTACCTACAAAATATGATAGTTATTATTTAAAAAAAACTGTTAATCAGGATATTATGATATACAATTTTTTTTTTATACTTCTATCATCGATCTCATCTTAATCTATATTTTCACGTAACATCTTGCTCAGCTCAAACTTGGTTGCGCACCAACAATTTGACGCAGATTACTGCACAATACTGCAAAGAACAATGGCAGCCACCCATACATTAATTTAGCTGAGATTAAACTCTTGCGTCTTTAAATGAAAAATATCTTGTTAAACTCGGCGTCAATTTCTGAATTAGTTGGTGCAAGAATTTTTGTTCGAGAAAGCCGGAATTAATAGAAATTCAGTCGTGAACTTTTGTAGGTTATGTCAATGGTAATTTCAATTCGAGAAAGTTAAAAGGGCAATATTACATTAGTTTTTCCCTTACCCAGTTATTTTAGCATGCAATGCCTTGTAAAAAGTATAAATACTCTTTGGTAGGCCTTACCTTAGGTATACTTACTACATGACTGTGTACAATTGTAGGACTGACTGACTGAGGCTGCCAGTCACCGTCAGCATTTTTTTAGGTATTGAAGCAATAGGATTATAATAGTATTCTGGGATTTTATAAATACTTGCTAACATTCAGATAATTAAGAATGTATAAAATCCTAGAATGCGTCTGGAATATGTTGAGTATGTTCTTAACAATCAATAAAAGAAGTTTATTTTTATATTAAGTAATGTTTATTCTTCGTCATCCTCTCTTATAATTATTTCATCCAGAAATTCTGCAGGTGCTGAAATATTTTGCTGATGTCTGGCCCATCCTAAATACCAGACTAGCGTCATGACATGAGCGCAACATCCTACTGTGCGCCGACCAACTAAGCAATTACAACAATACTCGCTGATTCCTGTCCTACCAGGAATATCATTTTCTATTAAAATATACACATAATATTGCTTCCTGGATACGTGACGTGACTTAATTTTTCCTCTGATAAGTGTTGTCTCGCCAATGCCTCTAAGATTGTATTCAGAGGAATCAATGTGTTCACTGGAAACTTCAATTCTGTACCCGCCGTGAAAACGTACATGCTCGCCATAATATGAGCGAGCTTGTCTTATTTGGTACGTTCCCAGGGCGAAGAGAATCAAATCTCTATATTCCAGGGTTGGGAAGCATAAAACATTATTGCGATCAGCAGTAATGCTACGAAATTGTGAGGTTCTTCTATTCATATTTAAGGCTTCCATCATATTTGCCAGATTGTTCGGTAAGTTCATCCTTTCTCTAATTATTTGAAGTATTTCATTTGCATATTCCTTATTTTGAAAGCGAACACCAAACTTGTTCAAAAGAGCTGCGGCTATTTGGAATGTTTGCATCATGTGTGGTAGAGACCGATGAAAGTATTCTTGCCTAAAAACTTTAAAATCTCGTTTAAAGTGGCCATTCACAGCCTCTACCACCCATCGGCAGATAGTGACACAGCGACTTCTGTTAGCTTGAGCTGTAGTTAATTGGTGTTCGCCTTCTAAAAGTGATTCTGGCATACATGTTCTAAAGCCACATCCCTCTAGTAAACTTATACTGTCCCTAAAACCCCTATCCAGAATGAACACGTCATCTTCTCTGAAATACGACCTTAAAGAACTGCCAGAAGAAAATAAACCGGACATAATTTCAGCGTCTGATGTAGTTGCTTTGTATGGGCCATAACAATCAACAATATATCCATCACATGCAACAATCATAAAAGGTTTTAGCAAGTTCCTGTACTTATGTAGAGAATAACTTTGTTTTTGAAACATGTAGTTTGAACTTTTATGTATATATATGTATGTGCCATCACATATTACTATGGCATTGTTACCATTTCCGTAGAGTCCATTCGGTATTAACAAATTATGTTGCAATAACTGTTCCCGCCTTAACTGATTTATGCCCAAATGCATTGGTACAAAATCCTGAAGGAGGATCTCTCTAACTTTGTCCATTAAAGACTCCAAGGTACGCCGTGGAACTTTAACTAATGTGGCAATTCTCTCGTCTGAATCACCAGTTCTCATTTTTAATAATAATGCTGCTAAGCCTAAACTTCCTCTTTTTATTTGACTAAGGCGGGATACCTCTTGTAGTAAAGTATTGAATTTCTCTTTTGTTAGGCCTATCCAATATTCGAAAATGCTATCTTCCATTTCTTGCACATTCTCAAAGTCTAGCGATGGATGGAATGCATTCACAAATGAAAATACATGCTGTACTTGCTGAGCAGTAAATGTATCCATGCTGTTTTCAGAATGGAATAGTGTCTCCCATGAATTGCTTATTAAATGTTCTGAGCAGATTCGAGCTAGGCTTGGCAAGTAATATTTATGATTACTTAAAACAGTTGCACGTAAATTATCTGATATACCATGCAGTGTGGTACTAGCACAATTTGGATATACACAATGATGGGTAGCATTAGCTGCTCGTCTGTATTCTGGTAAAACTATACTCTGGACATCCGCTTGACGATTGGGACTTGGCTTTGATGCATTAGATCCAGAAGGCTGATCATCCTCTTGAGATTCCTCTTGATCTGGGTTGGAACTACTAGGTACAGATCTAGTGTCATCTACAACGTTACCACGTCGTGCTTCTCTTTGAGTGCGTAACCAACAAGGATGGCACACACGATCAGATACAGTAATCTGCAAATAAAAAAAAGAAATTAATATGCCAGACATTTTAAGCTCCTAAGTAGTTGCTAGTATAGAAACTTATGTTTGGAATTCCCCGTTGAAATAATATGAGACCCATGAATATACCAGTAACCCTATTAATTATTTTGTACTTCTAATGTCACATATTTTATTAATGCATAGAACTTTTAAACACGTTGTGGAGAATGCAATTTAGTAGTAGTTTAATACCTGTCGTGGTGCTAATCTGCTCTCTAGAATATTTATCATAGCCTGCTGTAGTTCAGAAGGGTTTTCTCTCAGTATTCTGTCACTTTGTCTACGTAGAATAGAAGAGCCACATAAAAGACACACATTAGTGTGGCCTCGGTGACTTGATTCAGCTTGTTGGTTATCATTGCTCGAAACTTCTTGTTGCAAGTCTTGGTTTACACTAAACATAGCAAGATATCTGCATGCTTCGCAAACATAGTCATCGTCAGTAATCTGAAACCAATTGAAAATATTGTTATTTGCAATTGTTCCCTATCAGAGCCTTCAAGTAAAATAACACAGAACCTATATTATTGTAACTGCCTTGTATTCATAAAAATGGCCAGTTCTTGGTGTTGATTTCAACATTTACAATTGAACAAAATATAAGTGTTGTGGTATCTAAAATGTAAAGTAATAATAGTAAGGTACATAATCAGGAATAGCTACTTACGATTCGGGGATATACCCAGCTACACAGTAATGTAGTCACTCTAGTCTCAAGTTGCAAGGCATTGTATTGGCGCAGTGTATTGACGCATATATTGCAGTTGATACACAGAATTCGTGTCGGTCTGCCACGACGACCTTCCATCTTAGAGGTAGTTATAAGCAAACAATTAGTTCACTAATAACTAATCCAAACCGTGAGAGAAGATCGGTGTCCAGTAAAGAAAAAGCACAATGTCACACAGGGAAAATCTCGGAGTCCTTAAACACGCACAGGGTCACAAAGAGGGAATATCACAGTCCATAAGCAGTCCGGGTCAAGTAAAAATTAAAGAAAACGGAAAGAAAACAATCGAGAACAAATACACACGAAGAACAAGCGCAAGCGTCTGTGACATGAGTAATTAACCAAACCATTGTCAAAGTCAAACCAAGTTTTTTTTTGGGATAATAGTCTTTTTGCCCGTCATTAGTTGAAAGTAATTAATTTATTTTTACACTACAATATTTTTACTTCCCTGCAAAGAACACTTCCACTTAGAAATAAACAGTATTGTTAATTCATTTACTCCATTTAATTATAATAACAAACAAAAACTGATTTTAATACAATAATGCTGTATGTACTTGCTGTCACTTGGCAGAAAAAATCTTTTCATTTCAAATATCTTTTTTATCCGGCTTTAACTAGTTAATGTGATACTTTGAAAAAACGTAGAAAAATAATAGAAATGCCTTCGTATATTAATTACTTTTAGACGCTCCAATAAATTTCAGCTATGATTTCGCCATTGTTCTTTCCGGTAGGATTGCCCTCAGCGATGCTGCTCCCAATATTGAGGCAATTTCTAGCAATAGCTTGCTATGTTCCCTGTCTAATGCGATAACTTACGAGTGGATTCAATGACTATTAACACTGACTTTCTCTCACGTATCTACGAAGACAACCTGTTTGCTGTGGAAAACATTTTCCGTGGCTTTCTTTTGTTTTAAAAGAAGCTTTTATTTGATTAAAATAGTCACATGCATTTGAAAACACGATTTGTATTCAGTTTGTCGGTTACTGGAGGTACTAAAACTCCATATTATCGCTTCGAAGCCTTAAATATTTACCTATATATTGCTTTAAGCTTTCTTTATAGTTGCCATCATTCCTTTTAATGTTGTGTTATTAACCTTTGTTTCGCCAGACGCATTGAAGTTAACTTTTCTTTAAAAAAAAGCAATATTTTATCAACGTCAGCAAAGTTAAGGGTCGGGAAAACGCCATTGACTTTGGCCATACAAATACATGTCGCGCTCACGCCTTACGCCGCGCTGCCGTTCGGGTTTAAGGGGAATAGGTATTTATTTTTAGTAACGAAAATATGAATAATCGAAAAAAAATCACTGATATAATTATAGATAATAGAATAGAAATCTTTATTTCAAGCTTAGAGCTCTTATATGGTTAGTAACAATTTTCTTATACAACTAGTGTTAGTAAAACATATAAATTTGATTATCAATTACAATTATAATATAAAATTGAAATAAAACTAAAACACAATTGAAATAAAATAAAAATTAATAAATTAAAAATAAAGATTGATATAAAATTAAAATGAAATTGAAATAAAATTGAGATATAAAATTTACAATAACAAAACATTAAATAAAACGTGAGGATCCACTAGCATGCAACTTCATCCATGTCTTTAAAAGGGGCAGATCCTATCGCTCGGACAATACCTTCAGCATGCCATTAGTGCTACCACGCAGGCGACCAAGAAGTGAAACGCTCCGCTTTCTAATTATGGCGAAAAGTCATCAGTTCGTGCTTCAGCAAACATAGCTGAAGCACAACAAAACCTCGGTAACCCCAACAGCACCCTGAAGGCATTGTTGTACTGTACACGCAGTGCGCTGTACGCCCACTGCGTGTAGTTGGCCCACAGGCTGCACGTATAAAACGATTGGCAGTAGGCCTTGAACAAAGTCACTTTTACTGGCAGAGTACAACGTGCAAACCTGCGAGCCAACATATTACACCGGACGGACAGCGCCCTGCGCTCCCTGTCAATGTCCATGTTATCGCACAAATCGTCACCCTTTTGAGTGGTGTGCCACACAGAATAACCGGAGGTACAGACGAATAAACTTTGGTACCAGCTTTAAAAACCATTAGCTCACTTTTCTTGGCATTATATTTGAGCCCATGGGCTTCCGCATACGACTCACAAATGCCCAACAGTTTGCGTAGTGCATTGATCGATGGGCTCAGCAGCACCATATCATCCGCGTAGCTTATGTTATTCATACATGCCCCATCTATGGAACAACCTATATTAGTGCTGATGAAATAGACTGCTCATAAAAAAAAACACGAAAATATCTTAAGCAGTTTGAAAGTAATATCGTTTTTTATGCTTTGGGTAGACATTATTTCCTGAACTTATTTCATAAAGTATTTTACTATACTACTTAAATATTCATATATAGAATTGACAAGTATACGTTCTAGTTTAACATACATATTTGCATAACTTACTTGCATTATTTGAAGGCGCAATAACAGATTTAAAAGACACTAAAATCATATTTCTGCGCCTTAAGTAAACTACCTCTACTGAATTTAAGTATTTTGACAACGGATAAGTGATTTCATTTTATTATTAAGTAGTTAAAAGGACAACCCTTTTTACACAGGTTTATTTTCTTTATAAAGCTGAACCCCAATCTATCAAAATAACGGTTCATGTATTTTTGGATTCATGAACCAGCTTTGAAAAACTCTTCTTAAAGTTCACAATAGCATGTATTGAGACTGCATCCTTAAAATATTGAGCGGTCATCCGTACTACGAAGTGAAGAATATTCTAGACTCTGAAAAGTATAGAATTTTGCGAGACTTTCCATACAAAATCTTGATTTTGGCTCGTTTAAGAGAAAGGTCCCAAATTTAATTGTCGTTCGTGTCCCAATACATGGGTAACTCGGTTACTGTGATCATGTGCGTGCGAGATATGTTTCATTGCACATTGAAATGAAATTATTTATATATTATGCGTAAGTATTAATGAGGCGTTTTGATAGTGTTTTTTGTTAGTAGTTGCGTAAAATGCAACTGCATCCGTCATAATAAATAGGGAATATGCAAGTAATTATTTTTTTTTTACTATTTCAATAATACACTCAAAAAAAGTAGTAAAAGTTAAATTCAACAACTGCTTGTTTCTCAAAAAAAATACACATAATCAGCCTATAATGTTCCCACTGCTGGGATACAGGCCTCCTCTCTGTGAGAGGGAGTGGGCCGTAATACACCACGCGGGCCCAGTGCGGGTTGGTAGATGTCACATGTCTTCGAATTTTTGGTTCTAGGACATGCCGGTTTCCTCACGATGTTTTCCTTCACCGTTTTGAGAGCAGTGGTGATGAAATCATTTACACAAAGTAAAGCGCCTGTCTGGGTTCGAACCTACGACCTACAACTCGTAAGTCGCGGCCGTGACCACTGGGCCACCACTGCTGCTAAAAAAATTATGAAACTTCAATAATATTCTACTTCAGTTCAAACGGACGTTTCTGTCGCGGGCGTGATATGACGTTTGTAGCCCCAGATCATATAAATTAAATGATTTGTTGTGCTTTATTCAGCAGAAATCGCACTTACTTACTTACCTTAGTGAGATTTCAAGCATTTTGCGAAAAATTGATTTTTATTAACATAGTTTCGTCACTTCCGGCATTGTCGAAGACGAACCGCTTTGATTTTGTGTTCCGTTCCACCAAAAAAATGCAACATAAATGAATGAATTGTAAAATAAGTAATGCATTAAAAATGTAAAAAGAACAGGAATTTGTTTCTTGACACCTACACAATATAAATTTATGTAGGGATCGTTGTATATAATTTTATAATCTTATTCGGCTCACGTTACTGCACCCTACCTCTTTTCTTTCCGTCCGCCATCCCTCTTTTCCAGTGTTGCCATTCCTATCTTCTCACATCTCTCATAACTTTTGTGTTGCCACTTTATTTTAATTCCCACATTCGGCCATTCTGACATTCATGACTGTCCTCAGGCATGCAATCACCAGCTGCTCACAATACCTTCACACAATCATCAGTCTCTCCCAAATTTTCTTACATCATAACTTAAATTCTAGGTTCACTTTAACAACTTAAACTCTCATTCATCTCTTTAATTCAGTCTTACTTACCTACTACAAACAATCATCTCATACTTCTCATACGTCCTCAGGCCATTTCTTCATACCATCGGCTGTGCAAGAAGTTTTTAATGGTCCTTCAGCAGTGATGTAATCCTTCTCTACATCATAGCGGTCGTTACGTTTGATTTTAGCGATCCTATAGGGTCCTAAGAATTTTGGTTTCAGTTTGAGTCTTGGACCAAACTGTGTTCTCCGTATCGCTACTCTAACTCCTTCTTCATATTTAATACTTTCTTTTATTTTCTTGTAATAAGTTTTCCAGTTTTCTTCCTGAATTTTAATTATGTGTGCGTTTGCCCTAACTAAGAAATATCTTAGTTCTTCTCTTTTTAAATTGAATTATTGCTCTAAACTTCCCTGCTGCAATAATTCAATTAGAGGAATATCTTCTTATTTCATCTTGACACCTGTAAGTAATTCAAATGGACTGGTATTGATACTTCTTTGAAAAGTACTATTAATTGCCCGTTGCAACCTGCTTATGTGTTTGTACCATCTGACGTGTCTTCTGCACATAACTTTGTGGTTAGCTTAATAATACCATTCATCCTTTCCACCTGCCCATTGCCACGAGGAACTCCTGTTGTTATCAGCAAATGTTGTATGTTCTCACTCTCGCAATATTCTTTAAATTCATGACTGGTATAGGCAGTACCTCTGTCTGTAATGATTCTTTGTGGGTTGCCAAATGCCTGCTTGAGTTTCTCCAGGGTTTCGTTGCTGGTGGTAATTTTCATGGGGAAAAGCCACACGAATTTGGTAAATGCATCTAAAATGGCAAGTATATGATTATACTTCTTCTTTGTTTCCGTCATTGGACCAATATGGTCAAGATGTATGGTATGCATTGGTTCACTTTCTTTCTCAATAGGGTTGAGTAAACCTTCTCGCTTTCCTTGCTTCTTAGTTGCTAGTAAACAGGCTATACAGGTTAGTAAAAAATCTTCAACTTTTTTACTCACGTTTTTTATAAAATAATCTTTGCTGATCAATTCCAACATCGTTTTCTTAGAGAAATGACCATTTTGGTGAACTCTTTTTATGATTTCGTCTTCCATACTTCTTGGTATCACCAACTTCTTGTTTCCTCCTTTATAAACAAGACGGTTGTCTAATAATTGCTTTCAAACCTTCATCTACTTGCTGAGCCTTTCGTAAGCTGTCATATAAGCCGTCGATAACTGCAACGTAAGGGTTTCGGCTCAGAGCATCAGAATGTCTAATTCTAGAACCTTCTCTATGTTCTATGGTGAAATCAAAATCTTGTAGAAACAATATACACCTGGCTACTCTAGTTGACATTCCCAAGTCTTTTTTATTTAATGTCATCTAGAAAGCTCTGCAATCAGTTATAATCATAAAATTTCTACCAAATAAATAGTGTCTAAACTTTTTAATACTTTCAATTATTGCCAATGTCTCAAGGTCATAGCTTGTGTACCTACTTTCTGCATCTGTTGTCTTTCGACTCATATAATACACAGAGTGTAGCTGCTGATCATCAACGCTACGCTGCATAAGAATAGCTGCACAACCAACACAAGAAGCATCTGTGTGTTATCATCTGCCTAGCCTTTTCCCAACTATGTTAGGGTCGGCTTTCAGTCTTACCGGATACAGCTGAATACCAGTATTTTACAAGGAGCGACTGCCTATCTGACCTCCACAACCCAGTTACTGGGTAACACGATACCCCTTGGTAAGACTGGTTGTCAGACTTTCGAGCTTCTGACGACCCGTAACGACTGTCAAAGATCTACAAATGACAGCCGGGACCAACGGCTTATCGTGCTTTCCGAGGCACGGAGGGGTCTTGGTATGTAAAGATGGTCACCCATCCACGGACCAACAGCGGCAAGCGTAGCTTAATCTGATCGATCAGCCCGTGCGGCTGTTATTACTTAGCCTAAGAAGCATCTGTGTGTAACTCTGTATAAAGTTTTGGATTGAATATTTTTAATACTGGGTCACTCGATAACTTTTTCTTGACTTCGTTAAATGCATTCTGTTCTTGTTAATTAAATTTAAAGTCTGAATCTTTCTTCAACAAATTAGATAAAGGACTAACTATCAATGCCAAGTCGTGAATGTATTTTCTAAAGTATGATGCTAAGCCGACAAAACTATGTAACTGTGTTACCGTCGTTGGCTCTGGGAACTTCATTACTGCATCAGTCTTTTCATTGGAAGGTCTCACCTTTCCCATCTTCAATAACATGTCCGAGGTAAGTAATGCTTCGGCACACCAGATACGCCTTTTTCCAGCTGAACTGCATTTCATATTGTGATGCTACCTTCTGTACCTCTTTTAGCCTTTCTACAGCTTGGTGTTCCCTTTCTGCAGGTATTAAAATATTATCGATAAAAATCATAACTTTTCCTTTCGCTATCAAATATCTCTAAAAGCATAACTGATATAACGCATAAAATATTTGGCGCATATCGACAGACCAAAATGAGCTTTTAAAAATTCGTATTGACCACTGTGAGTCAAAAATCAAAATTAAAATCAAAAGTCATTTATTCAAACTAGGCTGAAAATCAGCACTTTTCGAACGTCAAAGTTACATAAGACAGTCCCCCAAAAATTCCCGCCCTTCGCCCTTCAGTCACAAAAGATGTGTACTTCACACTGTCTTCACTGACCTTCAGATGACAAAATCCATTTTTTAAGTCTAACACGCTCTGCCGGGGTCGCGGGAAGGTACTTATGGGTCACCGAGGCCCCCGCAACACAGGCAACAAGAAGGAATACGGGTGGGTTTTAGTCAGTAAGAGTCTGACACACCCTCCCGCTCCGCCCAGAGCGGGAGAAGTTATTTGATGATTTCCCACCCTAAAAAAAAAAAAAAAAAAGTCTAACACGCTAAAAACTTTTGCTTTTGACAATCTATCAATGTAATCTTCTATCAGCGATAGAGGAAACTCATCTTTTACCATTTTGTTTTTGAGCTGTCTATAATCCACGCAGATACGGGTGGATCCATCCTTCTTACGTACCAGGACCAGAGGACTAGCATAATCTGAATAACTTACCCTGATTATTCCACCCGCTAACCACTCCGCTACCTGTCTATCTACTTCATTTCGCTCTGCAAACGAGACCCGCCGTGGGCGCTGAGCAATTAGGTGGGTGTAGGATTATCTTCCTGCAGCACAATTTTCACTTTGATGGGAACTTCTTTTATTTGTTTTGGTTGGTAACTTTCAATGCAGGAAATAATTTGACCGTTGAGTTGTTCACTACCAATATTACCCATGCAATCAAAACACATGGAAAGCATTTTATACTACCTAACCATTCTTCATAAATTGGCCTCATCCATACCAAACCTCCATTCAATACACATAACACATTATTTAAAAAATCTTGACCAATTATTATTTTAAAAGGCATACACGTCTGCGGCACAATATAAAATCCTACATTAAAATACTTATGGTCATCAACATCAACTAAAGTTTTTAAATATCCTTCCGGAAACACTTTGAAACATCCAAATCCTGACATCGCAATGTTATTGTTTTTGTCATACTTCGGCAATCCTAATTGCACATAACACTCCCTAGATATTTAGTTCACATCACTCCCACTGTCGATTAATGCCGTGACAAGTAGTCCGTTTTCCAACTTAATTTTTTTCATCGGTTTTTCCGTCAACTCATTGTTGTTTACGCTACACACGTCTCGTTGACATTTTTGACTTATATTTCCTTCACATCCGCCATGTTGTCCGCCATTGCTCGACAGACCAATCAGCGCCCGCGTAGAAATGTCGTTTTGCAAGTAGCCCACTTTATCATATTGCTAACCTTCGTGCACAGGGTTTGCCATCTGCGGCACTATTGAAAAACGTTTCTTTCGGTTGCTGCTTGATACTTTTAGGCTTTGTGAATGATGATGGCGTCGATGATTTTTCTTTATTACAGTCCGTAGCTACGTGTCCGAATTCATTGCATCTGAAACACTTTCTGCCTTGTGTTTTATTGGGGCACTCTGATGATACATGGTTGAGTTCCCCACAGTTGTAACACCGTGAACGTGTTGTTTCTTTAATATTGTCTGCCTATTTTTCCGTTTTTCCTGTTCAATTTTCCCTCTGATAGTCTTGTAGATCTTTAACTTTTCTTTAAGTTCAGGGTACGTTCTTACGCCATATAACATCGTTTTGTACACTTCGGCGTCCACTATGCCATCAACTATGTATTGGATCGCTACCTAATCTTACGCCGTTTTCCCATTTCCTTCATCACCAATAGGTAATCCATGCAAGATTCATATGTTTGTTTCTTACGGGCGCTAATCATCTCATGGATTGCTTTGACATCTACCGTGTCTGGAAATTCCTTGCTTTTGATTGTTTTTAAATCTTCCCAGCTTTTGTACGGCCGCTCCGCTTGTAACCACAGCCCTGCTATGCCAGTTGCGTATGTGCCCGTTGTGCCACCAGTAGCTGCTGGAGAGGAGACTATCCGTAGATCACGGCACTGCTCTCGACATCTTCTACCCATCGCGACACTGGATACGTGCTGTCACACCCGCTAAACTTAGGCAGTAACTCCGCGCTCATGTGGAATGTGGAATTCATATTTGCAGCAGCCTCAGCTTGCCGCGTCGTGAAATATTTTTCCGTGCGTCTTTATTTCTTCTTCAAACGTCCTCCACGTGTCCTTAGTCACCCACGGATATTTTTTCCACTTCCGCTAGCTGTTTTCACATTTTATTTACTTTTCGATCCCGGACGAGCCCCTAAATGTGGGGATCATTGTAAATAAAACGCAAACTTGATAAACTTCTTCTATAATTTTATAATCTTATTCCGCTCACGTTACTGCACCCTGCCTCTTTTCTTTCCGTCTGCCATCCCTCTTTTCCAGTGTTGCCATTCCTATCTTCTCACATCCCTCATATCTTGTGTGTTGCCACTTTATTTAATTCCCACATCTATTTAAATGTGGGATAAGTTTTGAATTACTTGCATATTCTCTATTATGTAGCCAAACAGTTTCTCTGTGTTCTAGGTTCAAACGTGCTAGACATATGAGAAGGTTTTCTAAAAGATTGACAACACATCGGGTAACCCTTTGGTGTTCAGCAATTTTATAGGCGTGGCAACATTCTGTAGTGAAAAGAAAGAAAAGAAAGAAAGAAATGTTGTTTATTCTGCACAAACAAAACGCACATTACAAAAATTGATACAAGGCATGCTTTAAACGGTAAACGGTTTTGTGGCGTATAGTTTTAGGGGCAAGACTACGTATTGTATACTGTGTATTTATAAATAATATGAGTGAGTAACTAAAATTGTGTAAATCTGAGCAATTTCTATAAAATCCTGGAATTGCCGTATTATCTCGGTAAATTTGTTGTGTTTTAGGACGTGTTCTAAATAGAACCATCCACCAATAGAACCATCCAATAGACAATCTAATGCAGCAAATGTTAACTCTTTGAATGTACTTATTTTATTGGGTAGGCCTTCGAAAAAACGGAAATTTCGTCAATATAAAGCCATTAACATGGTATATATCATACCTTTCTGGCTTTGTTATCAGTTAAACTAAGTACTTCTAAAAATAAACATGCAAAACTAACTCACCTTATCTCGCTGTGATGTAATATGTTTTCATCTTGATAATTTTCACTCGCACAACCTTGAAACTTTATCACAATATATCAAATTCACACACTCATTCACTATAAAACCACTTGAATACGACAACAGAATATGCGTAGGCAACACAAACATATGACAACAAAACTCATGCCACTTGAAACTATTCAAAACAACATAAAAACTCTTTGTTTACGCAACGAAAAAAAAAGAGTACTTGTATTCCCGCGTACTATGAACGCAGACTCATAGTACGGGAGAATCGCCGACTTTTACTCTTGAAAATACGATAATGATAACAATACGCAATAATATCAGCAGCTATTAGCCAAATTATGTTCGTAGATAAATAAGCTAGCTACTTATGTGTATTTCAAACAGTTTATAAGAATATTTATCATAAAAACATTACTAAACACGGCGGCGACAAGGTCAAAATTAGTACATTACAAAACTTTCGTTACTTTTTTACTGAAATATTTATCACTTTTCGAAAAACCAACACCCAATACGGCATCTACACTTATTTCTCAGTAATTCTGTATAAGATTCTTCTGTAAGATTACTCCGCATTTTCTTTTTGCATTCAGTGCGAATTATTCACAAAGCCGCGCAATGTTTACATTTTGGCGACAATATATGGCGTCGCGCGTCGCGTGACTCAACCACAGATGCGTTACGTTTTGTTTTATTTTTCGTTCAATTTGGTGGTGTTCCCACTAAAATGTTACTAAAACCGGTCAAGTATGCATCGATTAGTCGAATAATAAAGCCAGACTGTGTTGCAAGTGTAAATAAACGTAAAATTCCATCGATAAATGTGCGAGTGTGGGAGTGACATTGCTTATGCACCAATGGTGTATCATGCGACATTTGAAGAGTGTTTCTCTGTCTCAAGTTTCACCAAACGAAAGCCTTCCAAAAAATGTTTGCCTCTCCAAATAGAAACCGTGTAATGGGCGATCGGTTTAACGACTACCATCAGGCTTAATTGACGTTCCCGCCAAATTTACTGTCTTCAGTGCTGACTGACGGCAGCGATTAAAATGATTAACGCGAACACCTAGGATAGCCGGGTTGTTATAATCGGACCGTCTCACAGTGGAACGAATGTATGGGAGCGGTTGGACGTAGACATGTCCGAAAAATAAGAGTAAAATTATGCCAAACTAATGATGCCATCTTATTCGATTACTTAATGCCTTCATAAATTGTGGTGATGAATTTCTTCATAACTCCCATATTTCGGGAGTAATTTGAGAAAATGTGAAATTTTACTATGAAAATGAGTGTATCGAGCTCTCTCCCTCCTGATTCCGGGCTTGTTTCAAGTAGCGGTCTCTAATATCGTAATGCTAAGAGCTATATTTAATACTAAGACACATAGTGCGCCAAATGTGCACTTTCTGGGATAAAAGGAAATTAAAATTTAAAAAAAAAACGTTTTTTCCCCATTTGTATTTACTTTAAACCGCAGACAGACTTATTAAGAGGTCTATAAATATATTATATATATACAGAAATATATATTAACAAAAATATTCACAAGAACTGATGAGAGTATGACTTTTAAGTAAGTTGATAATAAATTACCTAGTTTCATTAAAAGTACAATAAATAATTAAGATGTAAGCTCTAATTTACTAAGTTACACATTTTAAAACAATAACATCATTTAATTATCTTCGTCATCATCATCATCATCAATTAATTCAAATTCAGAATCGATGTCCGCTAAATCATTTATGTTAACAAATTCGATATCACTTTTCTCAGAATCCGTAAGCTCATAAAATTCCTTAAAAGAAGATTTTTTTACAAACTTATTTCCTTTTGGACGGATACTTGTAACAAGTGGATCAGAAGACAGTAAAAGATTGTGCATAATATCTTCATTGCATGAGATACTGCTATGCTTTCGAGAATGCCCCTCTCTATATTTTCTAAAATCTTTATTTCTAGCCTCAGATGCCTCTTCGGATAGAAAACCAATGGGCACAATTGACATGTTCTGAACTATGTCTGGCCCATGCATTAAAATTTTATGAAGTGAAGAAGGCATATAATACCATGGGTATAACTCCACGTAAAGCTTAGCAGTATCAAAGCAGAACTCTCGGAATTTAGTTACGTTGATCTTCTCTCCTGATGAAATACACTGCAAGATCACACAGATTTTTCTTAAAAGCATAGCATCTATTCCGGTCAGTTCAGCAGATTTAGTGTAGTTTTCAAAAAATCTCCTTGCCGAGTTGCCATTGTTGGTGGATCCACTGCCTTGTTTCACAACATCGAGAAGTAAGCCCGTTTCTCTTCTTACAGCCTCTTGAACTCTTTTCTTCCTGTCATCAACTTGCCTTTTTGCTATATCACCCCTTACTTGCCATGATTTTATGTCTAATTTGTAGGAAATGTGTAATAAGCATTCCATTGAGCGAATCCAAGCGTGAAGGGTGCTTAAGCTATATTTATACATGTCCTCGTTTGCGTGTTTATCTTTGATTAACTCTAAATTATTCATTTCTTTAGGACAAGCCTTGCATATGTCACACACTGAAGCTGCTGTATTGGATATAATGGAATGAATTTTACCATCAATCATTGTCAACAGCAGTTGGTGTTTGACACTAATTCCATCAGTGATGGTGGATGGAGTTAAGGCTTCAATCTCTGCTTCGATTTCAGCCATCTCTCTCTGCACATTTTCTTTGGTTTCCTTTATAAACTTAAACAATATTGGCCGGCAAAATGAAGTGGAAGATGGTCGCTCGTTTTCCCAAATTGTTACACCTTTTGAGACGAGCCGCAGTGGTACAAGACTAATCATAAAATTACTAGCAAGATCGATTTGCTCATCTTCACTCGTCCTTTGATGATAAATGCTTTGGCTAGATGATCCGTCAAAACCCCATTTGCTGGTCAATACGAGCTGTTGATTGGGATCAACAGGGGTTTCTAACGACCTAATAAGTCTTCTTGAGGTTAAATCCATCAAGGCTTGTAATTTGATTTTTGCAGAGCTCTCTGTAACTGTGAGATCTTCTTTGGCCGGATAGCACTTAATTTTTTCTTTAACCAACATGTAGTAACTCGGGTATTGAAGAGCTCCTTCTTGAGTGTTGAAATCCCGAAGAGTGTTATAGCGCCATTTCGATAAGTTCATCGATACATAAAGAGCCAATGCCTTCAAAGGGGATATTTCCCGTACCTGAATTGATTTACCTTCAATGAAGGCTTTGATTTTTGAGGCCTCTTCTGGATTCTCCGTCAAGTATTTCATAACATAAGCTGTATCGCTTTGTCCTGCCTTTTGAAGCGCCCTTTCGGCCGAAAACATAATTTCAGCGCTGCTACTGCTGCATGAAAGACTATCTTCAGTGCGTCTTCTTTTTTGCCGGTTACTAAGGTCCTCAAAAGATTTACGAGGACTAGGATGTGTACAAGTTGAAGCATCAGATTTAGCAGGAGAAATTATGGGCTCGATGACGTCACTTATATTTTCTGTAGAAGGTTCCATATTTTCATTCTGTAATTCCGGCCATTGAATTGCAGCCTGTAGCCAAATCTCATGTTTCTTCCGAAACTTATCTGTGCTTCTTCCAGACTGTGTCCATTTTGCATAAATGCGGTAGCAAAATCGACGACACCAGTCTTTTAAACTTGTTTCAGCACTTTCACATAACTGAACACAACTGTTATCTTTTAAAACACTGAACAAATAGTTAAAGTCGCGTAAATCTTTATGTGCGCGTGCGCATAAAGCAACGTGAATATCAAGATTTGTATTAAAATTTGGAAAATACATTGCGAGATTAGCTTGGATACAACGAGGTGTAAATCAACACTGATTTTAAAGTTACTAATAGTGACCTATTTATATAAAATCCAGGTATCCCAGGTATCCTTTGTTAAATATTGCAAGGTAATTAGTTATTGTGATAATTAGTAAATGATGCATGCTAAATTAGTGTATTAAGAGCCATTTAGTAATTAAATAATAGCAATGTTCTTATCAGTAATCATTAGTGCATCAGTTTTATATGTAAACTTTAAGTCCCTAATTATATATCCTAATTAGCTTATATCTTCTCTAATTGGCTGCTCAGAAATGTTATTGTAATAAGGTAAACCTTTAGAAAAACGGTTTTAATCAACAAAATAAACAAAAAATAAAAAAATTGTGTTATAAAATAAACATCACTCTTTATCCCAGAAAGTGCACATTTGGCGCACTATGTGTCTTAGTATTAAATATAGCTCTTAGTATTAGTATTATGATATTAGAGACCGCTACTTGAAACAAGCCCGGAATCAGGAGGGAGAGAGCTCGATACACTCATTTTCATAGTAAAATTTCACATTTTCTCAAATTACTCCCGAAATATGGGAGTTATGAAGAAATTCATCACCACAAGTTATGAAGGCATTAAGTAATCGAATAAGATGGCATCATTAGTTTGGCATAATTTTACTCTTTTTTTTCGGACATGTCTACGTCCAACCGCTCCCATACATTCGTTCCACTGTGCGTCTTCATAGATAATATTAAATTATTTGTTGTTTAGTAATTAGTTTTGGGGATGCAGTGGAATAAAGCGCTTCAAATGTTGCTTTACGGAATAAGATAGCATATAATAAGAATGTATTAAAATAATAGGTGAATAAGCGGCTCTTGGTAGCATTTCATAAAGATTAAATGAAGCGTGGACGACGGAGAACTTGCGCCTTTTTAGGGTTACCCTTATAGTTTCGCCATGTCCTCATCATGTCATGTCATCTGTCTATCTGTCTGTCCCCGCTGTAGCTCAGAGACGCTTAGTACTAGAAAGCTGTAATTTGGCATAGGTTTCCTTTTTTATCACGCCGACAAAGGGCTAAAATGAAATCTAAAAAACATTTTTTTTAGGTTACCTCCAAGACCACCAGAAAAAAAAATATCATCCCCATGTAATGTGGGTTTGATATTTTACTTTCTAGTCTATCCCATGGTGTGGGAAATCGTTGGATAGGCCGTTCAAAAATATTGCGGGTCTGTGAACACCACTTTTCGGTACATGGATCAGCTTGCGTAATATTAAGCATTAAAGTGCAAATTTTTGTTAGAGTCAGTTGTCCCCCCTTCTGCCAGCTAAATAGTTGTTTATGGAGATGTGGAAAAATTGATGGCAGTAGTACATATAATGATATTATAAGGAAAACTATCACAGCTAAGTGGGCTTTACAAGTTAGCGAGTAACAGTCGACCAGCTTAAATTTGCAGTTGGAGAATTGACCGTGGCATACATTGGAGAATTGATGTGGCGATGTATGTATGTGAGAACATGTTTTTCAACTACAATGTTAAGTTTGTTTTTCGGATCTTCCCAACTACGGAACCCTTCATTGTGCGTGGTCACACACTTGGCCGGTTTTTATTAATTATTAACTATAGTATTAACTATATTCTTAATAAGATTACAATCTTACTAAGAATATAGTTAATACACTAATTACCTATTTATTATAATAGTCAGGTAAGTATATTCAAACGAGACCGACTTGATGGTACACGAACGGAACGTCAACGTCGACGAACGGAACGGTACGTCGGATGGTGAGCAATGGGTAGCACACCGTCCGGTAAGGACCAGGCTCGGGTCAACGGCGCGTTGTGATCCACGCGCGTGTCAGATTATGAGTAAGAGGACTGTATGTATAGGTAATGATACCCACATAATTAGCAAGTTGAGTGTCAGAATGGTTACTAGTTATTTACTGTGTATAAAATATCTACGAATTAATAGTGTTCAGGGATTCATGAAGAAAAGCACAGAAAGACAAGAGTAGGCATTTATTTAAATTAGGCTTGTCCGTTAAATACGTTAAAGAGAAAACTACTTGTCCGTTCAAAAACTAGGTCATCATGAAGAAGAAGGACAAGAAACTCCATGGCAGCTTGTTTTATATTATATCAACACATTTTCAAAATAAGTATACATTATTTTATCACATTATTCTCTTGGACTATTTCTCAAAGCCATGGATATTTATCAACAGAGTGAAACAGAACACGAATATTCTTAATTCGATTTTACACATAAGGCATATTATAACACATATAGGAAAACATAGTTAACAGAAACATTCAAGAATATGATTAATTAACTTACATGAACATTATAGGTAGGTAGTCCATTTTTCAAAACAATTGTATCAAGAGTTCCTGGATGATATTTGGCCAGAGCTACCGCGTTACAGCGTACCAGCTCTCTAGGGCTTACCGGCCAGAGTTTTCACTGTACAGTATACTATCTCTTAGTGGCGGTGGATCTCCTTAGCAGCTTTAATATTACGACAGACACCCGAAGGTCTTTACCGTTCGACAGCTAGCATAAAGGATTCCCCCCAAACTGTAGGTTACAAGCCCTTTTATAGTCTTTACCAATTTCAAACCTTTCCCGCCGTTTTCGACCAATCACAGAGCGTCATACAGTTTTGGATGAATATCTATTAACATAGCTATCAATTAACAAAACTTATGAATGTGGTGAGATTACTTTAAAACTTAATGAGACAGTTTAGCAATATAGCTAGTGTTTATTTATAATGTTTTAAGTGAGATCCGATAAGATATTAGTATCCACCAATCACGGAGCGCCATACAGTTTTTGCTAATATCTATTAACATAGCTATCAATTAACATAACTTATGTGGTGAGATTACTTTAAAACTTAATGAGACAGTTTAACAATATAGCTAGTGTTTATTTATAATGTATAAGTAACATATATTAAGATATTATTATCCACCAATCACAGAGCATCATACAGTTTCGGCTGAATAATTTCTTATATAATTGATTATAAACAAATCTTATACAGTGGAACTGTTTCAAAACTTAAAAAGATAATTTAGGAATTTATTAAGTGTTTACTTAATACCTTTGCGTAAAGTTGATAAAATATCAACTTCACTTGAAAGTTCTGAGAATCTTAAGAAACAACTTGGACATAGAAATTGCAATGTAAAATCTAAATAACAATAATCTATCATACTATTCATTATTATGTTATCAATCTGTAATGTTAAAATGAATAAACATTCGTTTTGAGTAGGTAAAACCGCAAATCATGACTTTCGTTCGGAATCTCATTTAAGTCACAATATTTATTATATTTATTGTGACTTTAAAAGACTTGACTGTTAACATAAATTATCTGTTTGTGAAATATGAATTCAGGAAATGATGATTACATTTGTATTAAATTAAAACTCTTGTTTAACAAAACATTAATTTGCACTAAGAATAGAATGAATGAATATTGTTGAAATTAAACGTAACCTTATGTCAACGTAAGACAGCTGACGTTGTCCAGTTGCTATTTACAAAGTTCTTAATGTGTTCTTGGTTTACAACATCAATAAACACCGGTTGTTTTCCTATAAATATGTGCAATCTAACACGCGCCTCAAAGAGATGTCGTCAGCACACTAGGGCCGATGCCTGCCGGGGTCGCGCGAAGGTACAATAGGGTTACCGAGGCCCGTGGCAACACAGGCAACGGAAGGAATACTGGTTGGTTTTAGTCAGTAAGAGTCTGACATACCGTCCCGCTCCGCCCAGAGCGGGAGAAATTATTTGATAAATTCCCACCCAAAAAAAAAAAACGCGAACGAGAATTTCATACACCGCGTCCTTTTTTCGTGGTCGTTATAAATATTGCCACAAAAAGTACTAAAAGAAAATCCTGTATTCATTATTCAGTTGATGAAAGACTTGATAAGAAAGGACTTTTATTTTATGGATGATAAAATAAAAGTCCTTTCTTATCAAGTCTTTCATTGTGTGTTGACCAACGTTGCTAATTTTAGCTTCGAAGGGATTTGTCATGATGCCGGAGCTATCTGCATATTTGCCGATATGCAAATGGTGCATCAATTGAACATCGCAAAAGCGGATCAAATCGGTTATATTAACATTTGGCAAACTTTGGAAACATATGGAGCTGTTTTTAGGTTTCATACATCCGAATGAAACTGTTATAGGGTCACATGTGTGTTTGTGTGTCTTTCCGTCTGTCACAGCCAATTTGGATCTAATAGACCGATTAAGTTTAAATTTGGTACACATATGGATTTCTGTGACCCAAACACGGATGTGTAACGTAAATACATGATTTTTTATATGGGAGGTAATTAAGAAAACAAAAATAAAGGATTCGCAAACTACCGTGTGACAGATCAAATAAAAGGGCTTGCTGTGTGGGTCACATTTAAAAAAAAAATAGTTTTAAAGTTATTTAAGAAAATAGATGAAAATGTACCATTCTTACCCTCCTTATCTCCGAAACGAATGAGCCAAAACTTTGAAAAAATAAACAGAATAGTTTTATAGTTATAGATTTAAAAAAAAAAACTTAAGAAGTCTATGGTCTTAAAATAACATGATAAATCTCTTAATATTGTGCGTCGTCGTCGTCGAACATCCCATACATTCCAACTGCAAATATATATGTTGAATATATATTTGCAGTGTATGGGACGTTGCTCATTTTACACATCAGATATATCTGATTCAGATTCGAATTTATCGAACTTGTAAACTAAAATACAACAGATTTGTACAAACGTCCATTATTTCGAAGCCCATAAAGAAATATTATACAGCGGCAGCAGTCGGAACACACACACTTATATCAAGTAGAGGCAATGCTCTCTCGTGACTGCTTTTGGTAGTGTCTAGTGACTTAAGAAAATATTTAATCATTAACTTATGTTCAGCACTTTCATGATAAACAAATATTCTAAAATACTGACTGCGAAAGTCGAGTAGCCCAATAAAATCGAATAAAAAAGACGATATTGTGAATTTAAACTAAAACTATATTTTTGTATGACCTACTTTTCTTTTCACTCTAGTTTTTCCTTAAAAAAAAAGCGAAAGTTTTTCTCGTGAAATATTCCCGTATGTTTCCGGATTAGGTTAGTCATAGCAATTTAGATTTACATTTAAATAATTACCATACTGTCCGATTAGTTCGTTAATTTTAATATAGGCCTTGTTCTGTACACAGTAGTCAGGGCTGTCACATCAGAAATGAAATTATATAATTTGAAATTAAAATACTTTTTTAGTTTTGACTTCTATAATTATAAAATTTGAGATTGGATAAACTATAAACAGACAACATACCTACAAACTACAAATTGTAGTACCTACATAATGCTGCGCTCCGAGACATAAAAGATTCTAAAAGAATATTCACCTATTAAGTTGCACCAAATTAACGTAAAGTAAAGCGTGCATCCCGCAAATATCCCACTAAATCCGGCAGCTCGACAGCCCTAGTACACAGCTGTAGTACTGAAAAAATAAAATTTTTCGTTTAAATTTTACAATTAGGTGGTTATGTCACGAGAAGCGCAGCCGGCACGACGATTATGTCTAATTTATGTACATAATTTGTTGAACAAATGGCCGCCTGTTTTTCTCTGAGCTCCTTATAATTAATAAATTTGAGAATACGCCGCCAGATAAAGATATCAGCTACAATTTTTAATTACCTACAGATGAATTCTTATTGGACGTTTGATAACCAGTTTTTCGAGAGATTGTTTTGTGATTATTTTGAATTACTTGGGGAGAGCGCTAGCTCGGCACTAGCAAGGCAAAAATATAAAATCAAAAATCTAATTAGAATTCAGATAGCCACAACTTATCTGTTGGATCAAAATTAAGAAGGGGGCCCAGTCCATTCCGTAACGACCGAGCCTTTACATTATTTGCATGCAGTGACAGCGATGACTGTTTTGGAGCTAGTCAACAAAACCACGACCACTTAGAAGATATTACGGTAGTGACATAACTATTTTCTATATATTATTTCATTTGATAAAGTTGAATAGTTATCCCACAAGAAACAACATCAAAAAAAAAAAAAAAGCATATATAATTGAAGCAACAAGAAACATTTAGAACATTCCTTACTTCCCAAGAGACGTGTGTCAGGAAAAATATTCTTTGTAGGAACGAGTACAATACCAGCATTTACTGTGTGTTACGAAAAGAAAGTTATTCCACCAGTACATATACCTACCCACTGACCCCGGGAGCCGTCCAACCAAGAATTATTATTTTATTCACACTACATTATCGTTTACATAATATTAATCCATAAGCTGAGAAGGGTCTACTTACCGATGCCTACATCGTACGAGTACCTATCCATAATGATTTCATTGCGAGCTTGCGTAGGGTATTTGTTTCGTAGTTGTACACATAATATATCACCACGAACAATTACGATTCCATAGTTACAATGGAAATCATTTAGCCTTTGAAATTATAGTGTCTAATGTTTATCTAACATCTATATAATGTATGTTTATTGTCTATCTCTTGGATTTAAAGCTGGATTTACACTGAAGCAACCTCATGTTATAGTGCACAAGACGACGCATACCTTTATAGTACCTATGTTCGTACGTACTTATCGTGTCTAGTGTTGTCTTGACAAGACAACACTCACACACAGTTAGCATGACTATCGTAGAAACAGGAGAAACGAAAACAAAATAGCTGGTTGAGAATGATTAGTACGGCGTGATGTCAAAAATGACGAAAAAAATTAAACTGTCTTCGTATGATGAAAGTGGTCATGATACTCATGCAGGAGTAAATTAAGAACAAAAGTCGCAGCATAATTATGTTCTGGTGACGGCCAGTCGACTGAATTTTAAAAAAATAATAAAATAAATATCTTACAATAGTTTATCCAACAAACAAGGACTTGTCAAACACCAAGCTTAAGTTCTCCAAAGCAGGGATCTCCAGGGCCACTGCTTTCAGTTCAACAATTACAATTAAACTCGTATCCCTCCATGTTACAAAATACTTGGTAACTGGAGTCCAGCTCTTTGAGAGTTCTGCTACAAACAGCACTTAACGGCATTTCATTGAACACTGAGATTGCACTGAAACTAATACAAGCTGTTTGCAGCCGATGTATGTACTCTGTAGTTTACTGGTGGGAGTAGTAAAAGGTAGGAGGGATTAGAGATATTGTGAGTAATCCTTCCTTAAGTCTTCCCTATTTTTGCTTGCGTTACCTCAGAATTTCATCAATGGGTGATGGATAGCATTATCCATCACCCATTGATGAAATTCTGAGGTTATGGTATGTACAAATGTTGCTTCAGGAAGACCAAACGTAGATTTAGTAAATATTTTGTAATGCGCATACCATGTTACCGACTAGAAATCGAGTTTCAGGAGTGAACTTACTGGAATATGATTATGTTTCAATCAAACAAAATTAGCTCAGACTATTTATTAACCAAATAACTTTACTGAAAAGAAAGTAGTTTTCATTACTTAGTGGTCTTCTGGCCAACATGATAACATTGTAAGTCAAACGACTAGTATTGAGATTTTGAGCACTCGTATTTCTGAATACAAACTACTTAACAGTCGCCTTCCGCTCATGACATACTTCTCTTTATAATGTCTATTACTACAAGAGAGCGCTAGTTGTTTGGAAAAACACACGCGTGCAGGCCAGAGCCCACAAGCACGTTTTTACTTAAACACTGTCTACCGTCTCAAATATTTTTGTTTCTCTCTTCTATCTGAAAAAACTTTTAATTTACCTATTTTATTACTCTCAATCCTGTAAAAATGTTTAGCTGTAAGTTTTTCCTAAAACTGTAAAATAAAATAAAATAAATCACCAATCCGTTTGCTTAGAGGTAAATAAGTTAATGTTTCAGTTGTACCTGAAGCCTAGCTTTTTATTGCGCTGACCGCAAAACAGTATCCATTGAAGATATAAGGATATTTAAGTGCTTACCGTAAAACGTTATGCGGTTGTAAAATGGTAGACAGGCTATTGATGTACAATCTAATGCAGCAGCACCAATACCCTACATATTTCTTTATAAATTGATAACAAATTGAAAATTACACGTGCCACTAATTCATAATGAACATGCACAAACCGTTGCCGTATAAACTGCTAATGAGATAATTAAAAGCGAAATAGCACTGTATGGAATAAAATAAGGCGTATTTATTCGCCAGCAGCGTGTTAGCAAATATGTGAGGATTCTACGGAATTATGTTTTGTTACATTGTAGGTGGGTTGCAGTTTATTTGTTAGTTAGTTAGTTACGTTATCATAACAAAGTAAAATGTATTCTTATTCTTACGTGAAGTGCATTGTTTTGTCACACACGACGATTGGACGAGTTGTTTGTGAATTTCTTATGTTGTGTTGAATATACTAGAGGCAGTAACTGCTAAATACACTGCACTTATTTGGTTTAAGATACTTTATGTATCGACCCACCTGGACTTGCACATTTCCAACTCTAACCAACAAGGAGGCTGGCTCTCTGCTCATCGGTAGTTTGTGTAACCAAAACACCTCAGTTTTATAAGATGCTTTTCTTAAACCCAGCCCGCAGATCGACGCCATGACTTTTACCACTCCGAGCTCGGCAAGCTGGATGGTCTTTTCGAAGGTGTCTCCGCTGGCCAACACTAGGATGTCATCCGCGTAGCAAACTATATTAACGCGAATGGGTAGGTCGATATACAGGACCACATCGTAAGCAAGATTCCACAAGAAAGGACCTATAACTGACCCCAGCGGAACCCCACACGTAATATCCCTGCGATGAACGCTACCGTTTCAACCCACATAGCTAATGTGCCGGTCGCGAAGGTAGGCCCCGATGATGCACTGTAGGTAAGGTGGCACTCTATGATGTACAAGTGCCACCCTTATCGTATCCCAGGGTAGAGAGTTAAAGGCGTTGATGGTATCCAAACTTACCACCGGCACCCCGGGACATCACCTGTTTCGACAGCAAGTGAAAGCGTAAAATCGCATTCATAGTAGAATGCTGCTGCCGGAACCCATACTGGAGTCGGCAAGGTCGGGCCGAACACGTGATAGATGCTTGACGATCCTTTCGGCAACTATTCTTTCGAATAGTTTGGAAGCTCATTGAGCAGGCAAATGGGACAGTATGCAGAGGGAGATTCTGAGTCCCGGCCTTCCTTCCTCAACAAGACCAATCCGGCTTTCTTCCAGCCGGAGCTGTTGCCCGAGTCTTCGCCTGCTTAACTGGTGGACTCGCAAGGTCAGAGTCTCCCAATCCTCTCCATTGTCAGTCAGCGGCGTGTTAAAGCTTAACGGCTTAGTAGGCTTCTTCCTGTTCGTGATCGGCTCGCATCTCCCTGACGTCTGCGTTCGCTTGCGCGTACCAGGCGATCTCGTCGACGTTTCAGAGGCGTATGACATTTGCTAGCATGAATATTCGCAGAAGTCACTCACCACGTCGATTGCAACCGGGGTTGGCCGGCGCACAAATTGTGCACGTGTTGGTACCCTCTTTGTCACTTTCTATTCCTTATTTCAAGGCCATTCTTTGACACCTCTGAGCTGGACAAATACTCTCTCCAATTGTCAGAGAGCAGGTTGGCGGTAGTCTGCTCATAAGTTTTCGGTGCCGCAGATATGCTAGGAGTAGAACCCCGCGACTTCTCATCACCGGTAAGTGAGCCACACTGGTTCAATGTATCAACCCTTTTTTTTAAACATAAAATACTCACCTTACCATCTATATCCTGGAAATATGCAAATTTGTTAGAAAATACATGAAATTTTTCACACCCCATGGCGATAAACATACCGACCGATCTGTCAGATACAAAAATATGTTAATGCTACCCTCTTCGCGCATGAAACTACATTCCAATAGTCCCTACGTAATGTCCATAAAAAGATTTAATAAACTACCAGATGCATTAAAAGATGAAATCAGCGATACGACATTTATAAGTAAACTCAAGCAAATATTAATTGAAAAAGCATACTACACAATAAACGAATACATACATGACAAAAAAAAATACTTAATACAAGCAGACACTATTCACGGTTAGTCATAGATTCATTCATAGATACATAGATAAATATAATATGTTTAATTGACCTGACCAAATAATTAACATGTACCACAACCTATAACTGGTCTTAACAAAACAAAATATTTTTTTTTAATATTGACTTAATTAATGTTAATAGTGTATTTAAAATGTAAAAAATTATGGATTGTTATTTTTTTCCTATTTTTATTTTATTTTAAGAATTATTTTAATTTTAATTTTATGCTGTGCCTGACAGGGTCTGTAATTATACATTAGCTCTAAGCCTTTGTAACACCTTTAAAACATTATGGAATGCAAATAAAGGTATTAATATGAATAAATGTGCCCTTAAAGAACGGATAACATTGCGATGGGAATTTTAAGCGATCAGTGTCCCCACGCCCCGTGTCTCTCTTAGTCTGGTCTCTCACTTGGACCTTTCCGGTATTGATGAATCTACCAGCAAAGTTCCAAGATCATTGAGGCAGGCAAGCCCCACCACGACGATAACGCGAAGACATAGGCAGTGGGGAGGCAGTAGGCACCTACCTGTCGTCTGCCCCATTAATTTGGTTTTAAAATAGAATTTGATTATTAAGGAAAGAGTAATCTTTAACCTCTAAACACAGGGCCACTGTTCAATTGTTCATTATGTGAACATGCTTGGAGTAAATTCAATACTGTTACATCATCCCACAGCTGGGTAAAGGCCTCTCCCCATGCCTTCCAGCTCACGAGCCGTTACCCAATGAGCTGTGGGCCAAACTGACCACTATGTGCAGCCCTGATTCAGCCAAAAGGCGTCGCAATAGACTTTGTAGAAGGTAGCGGGACGAGCTGGACAAAATAAAAGACCAGAGTCCACGTCAGCCCTTCAACTAATTTCAATAACTCTTATTATCATTCATTCCTTTTTTAAGTCAAATGGTAGATGGCGGAAGATGGTATAATTTCGGATGAAATTAAAAATAATGCATATAATATAAAATTCGTAACAATCAAAAACGAAACAAATACAACAATCTAAAAACAACAATTATAAGGCAAGCCTTACCGCTGATTAACGAGCGGCGCCACCTGCGCCCGTGTATAGGACGTTTTGTACAGATTACCCGTTATCTTAACTTATTGAACGATTATTTGTTTATGCACGGATGGAAAGGTTGGAGTGAAAACGAGGATAAAAATTAGTAGATACAAAGTTTTCTATCAAGACTGGCATCAGATCTGGTCAAAGTACGTGCTAAGTAATGTTCATAGATTTATCATAGATCTATGAACATTACTTAGCAGGTACTTTGACTTAGCGTTATCCCTGTGACTGTCGCACAACTGTCAAACTACCAGTGCAAGATTAGAAACGGAAACATGTCTTAGTCAAAGCACGACCTAGAACCGTTTATAGATCTCGGCCTTAGTTCTTTAATATTTAACAGTATTAATAAAGCAAATTATCTCAGAAGAAGCAAATTACGCAAAAAGAAAACACATAGCCACAATCAACACTTCCTAAAAAAATATTTTTCAAGTTTCATACGGAGTCTGGAATATTCGGGAACATTTCAGAAGTCAGTGTTCCATTAGTGCCTGACGCGGGTTGTAATAACTGTAATGTGAGGCACATTACATCTCACAGGAACCTCCAAACTTGAGCTCAGACACTACGTAAGTCCACAGTTTAAATAGCGCTTTTTGGAAGCCAGTTCGAAATTTAAATAAAATATTTGATAAGTTATCTTCTTGGTTGCCTTGTGTCGAAGTAAAAATGTTCATTTCATTTTAAAATTACACGAGATATGTGTGTTTTCATCACGGATTAGTAATGTAGTCGGCCGCTAAACACGACAGATAATTGTGGATTTTCATATTATCATTTCCAGCCGCCTGCTTGCATCGTACATATGTGACCAGTACCTACAGCATTTTGTTTATCTCAAAGAAGGTTATCAAAATAATGCTCGAATTTCCATGGAAGCATGTTTGAGAAAAATACCTTATCCGAAACGTACATATTTTTATCATAAGCAAACTTGAGTTTGTTGAAGGCGTAAGACTGCAAAAGCGTATCGTGCGTAGCACCGGAAAAGCAAATCAAACAAAAATATGTGTTAAAAGTTCAATATAAACTTATTTATGTCTGTCGTAAGCAGTTTAGCTATCTTCAGATTTTAATGATCTAAGAACCTATGTACCGGTGCCAACCTTTCAAACGAACATGACATGTTCGTTTGAAAGGTTGGCCACATTGTGTCCGACTGTTAATAAGATCGTTCTAAGCCCGTGTTAGTTTCTTCAACACAACTTTATCCGTATTACTCACTTAACGTAGTGGCGTAGCATTTGCAGTACACGCGTGTATTGTCGAAATTATTACAACAATATGAGGTATCGTCCTTAGAAGCCTGGTTCGAAAATTCTTAGTGTAAATTACGTGTTAGTAATGTCAGACTGCTGTGATAACGTTTTCTGTCTACGAATTGTAATCTTAACTATAAAGTTACCGAGGCCCCTGGCAACACAGGCAACGGAAGGAATACGGGTGGGTTTTAGTCAGTAAGAGTCTGACAGCCTCCCGCTCCGCCCGGAGCGGGAAAAGTTATTTGATGATTTCCCACCCAAAAAAAAAACTATTATTATAAATGCGAAAGTGAGTTTGTTTGTTACGATTTCACGCTAAAACGGCTGAACGGATTTGGATGATATTTGCAAATAGATAGACCATGACCATGAGGACGGACATAGGCTACTTTTCATCCTGGATCGCAGATGAAGTCGCGGGCATCAGATAGTTATTGATAAAGCTTAAATATTACTAACACGTAATACGAGTATACGAACCATGCTTCTAAGGAGCATTATTCATATTGTTATAATAATTTATAATTTACTAAGCATCCTTGCATCCTTTCCATTGTCTATTTCCGCCAAAACCATCAGAAATAACAAACATAACGTTAATATAACAGAATACCAGGTAATACTATTTAAAGTAAAAAAGAAACAAATGAACATATTGGCGCGTGAAAAAATATTGATGTCGTCAGTGATTCTGGAATTTATAATTAATTTACTTAGTTTGAATTCCCGCGCATTATTTGAGAATATAATGTATGTGTGCCTCGGCTTCACCTCGGCCCACATTTTCACGTTCGTCCATCAATGCTCCTTTTACGTGCCCTTTTAATGCACTATAACTAAGGGCCTGTGTCGCCTGAAATAAATGTTTATTTTTACTAGAACAATCTTGTGTTACAAAGTAAAATATTTTGGACAAACCTCAGCGACATTCCTAAAAACCAAACACGTGACTGCAAAATGCGTGTAGTATGTAAAATAAATCATTAGCACAGTTGGAGTAACAAGGTGCATATGCAACTGGGTAGCTGCATGGTGGGTAGATGTCAAATGCGCGTATTGACATGTAAAGTGTGCGTTAGCTCCGTTGTGCGCGAGCAGCCGAGCGGCCGCGTGTTCCACCAAATTGTTCGCTACTGTAGTGGCACCGAGTTATGAATAAAAGTAGATCAGACAGTTGCGAATGGCGATTAATTGGTTTTTCTACAGACTACCTATTTTCAATAGACTTTTCGGCAAACAAAAACCACGTAGAATTAAATTGAAAATAAAATTTCTTAAGGCCTATTTTTAACCGACTTCTAAAAAAGAGGAGGTTATATTATGTCATGTTCGTCTGTATGTTTGTTTCTTTTTTATGTATGTTCACAGATTTCTCTGTCAATTAATAACAGGTTTTTACAATTATATAATTTTTTGAAGGGTGGAGGTGGTCCCATTGTCACCAAGTAAGAATCTTTTGAGGGAATCACGGAAATCGCGGAAGCTCCTCAAATTTTTAAAGGCACACCTATAGCGATTTGGGTATTTTTTATAATAACTCGTGTTTTGCTCTCAGAAAGCGCCATTTGGTGAAGGGGAACTGATGATGAAGATGGTCTCCGGAACTACTTCATAATAAGTATTTAACGGGTTGCGTTTCTATTAGGTACTTTAATTGGTTGCTAAGCAATTTATGCTCATCAGAATGTATATGGCGAGTGGCAGTTCTCTTCATTTTCATTTTCATTTTATTTATCGCATTCCATATTGTAAAAAAGATGTTACAGGAGGCTTAAAGCTAGGTAAAAAAATATGAACCCTGTTAGGGCACAGCAACAGGATAAAATTTATTTAAAAAGAAATAAAAAATACAAAAAACGAAATTAAAACTACTACTAATAAAAAAAATAGGAAACTAGGTATCAAATTAATTAAACAATAAAATAAAGAACATAGGTAAGTAGTCAAGATTAGATAATTACAACTTATAATAGCATTTATCAATATTATCGAGATCCATTGATAAAACATGTAATTTAAAATTTGTCATTTAGATATTCATTAATATTATAATAGCATTTATATAATAAAAATTGTTTCAATTTATTTATTAATGTATGCAATTTTAATTCATTTTTAATTGCTTCCGGTAGTCTATTGTTCACTTTAATTGACATGACTAGGGTACTTGTTGAGTGCATTTTTAGCTTAGAGCTCGGAAGGTTTAGTCTATTTTTATGGCGTAATGTGTATCTTGACTGTATATTTTCTCTTGTAATACTCTACACAGAAGTGTTGGTACTTTCGAACAAATTTGCATATTTCTAAGATGTATAAGCATGGGAGGGTAAGGATTTTATGTTCTTGAAAATGAGGTTTACAGCTGTCGGTGTCTTCTATATTTAGTAAAATTCTTATTAGTCTTTTCTGCAGTGTGAAAAGTGTCGGTGCGTCTGTGCTGTTTCCTCACAATATCACGCCATAGCTGAGTCACGCATATGCGCAGGCATAATAGGTAACAAGGTGCAGTTTTAAGGTTAGTGCTCCTTTTGACTTCTCGAAGGGCGTATGCAAATTTGGATAGTTTTGATCTAATCTTGTTGATATGAGATTTCCAATTAATGTTAGTATCTATGGACAGGCCAAGTAGAGTAAATTATTTAACGACTTCTATTGTAGAGCCGTTGTAGATGATGTTTATATCTAGTGGAGATTTTTGACGGGGGTGGAAGGACATTATTTAAGTTTTAGAGAAATTGATTTCAAGGTTATGATTATTCATCCAAGTTATTGTTTGGTGTGTGTCTTGGTTCTTACCAGCAGGGCTAACATGACACACGCGACAATTACTCACTCTCGCGTGAGTAATTCTTGTCTATTTCTGTCAATTTTCTCGTTTTCTGACAGCGCTGCCATACAAAATACTCGATTCGTTCTGTCAAACTCGATGTTTTCTCGACAAACCCTAACATAGCACCTGAGTTATCTCGAATTTTGACAATTCAACACGAGATAATCTTCGATTCTTCTGTCATTTAGTCGTCCTCGATTTTGACGACGAGAAGAGTAGACAAAATTATAATACAAAAAAATATGGCATTCATATGGACTGGTGACAGAAATGAAAACTTAAAACTTTGGAATAACATAATATATATGTATACTAATGTGTATACATGTACGTACACAGGCCGCTGCGCGACGCCAGTCTGATGCACACGTTACATTAGCATGTCGGTGACCTGGGTAGCATGTTGGTGACGCAGTCTGCATGTCGGTGACGTGGTTAGGATGTCGGTGACGCGGTTTTCACGGCGTAAGTCGATTGGCATTTAGTAAATCTGCTAGCATTTCGGTGACGCTGCTAGCAGGTCGGGCTCGCTGTTAGCATCTCGGTGACGCTGTTAGCATGTCGGTGACGCTGCCAGCAGGTCGGGCACGCTGCTAGCAGGTCGGGCACGCTGATAGCATGTCGGTGACTCGGTTAGCGTGTTGGTGACGCATTGAGCATGTTGATGACGCATTGAGCATGTCGGTGACTCGGTGAGCATGTTGGTGACGCAGATTGCATATTCAAGGGATGCTGTTCGTATGTCGGTGACGCGGCTAGTATGTTGGTGACGTGGTTAGTACGTCGGTGACGCGGTTAACATATTGGTGACGCGAACCTACTGGTTCTTCCCTTAACAAAAATGGCTCACTCATTATCATTTCCGTCATTTTGTATTTTAATTTCGGCATGCCATAGAAAAAGATTAAATTTTAATCAAAAAAGTCGGTAACACAAAAAGTTACAACATAAATTAATAGAGATGGGTGTAAAATCATTATAGTACATACTAATTCCATGCGTAAAATTTAGTGAATGAGCCGATGTTGCTAAAATAAAAAATATTTGTTTATAATAATTTGCTACATTGGTCTCTCGTCGCGAGATAAAGAACTGTCAAAGTGCCTTTCTCGAGTTTACTCGAGCATAACGGTCATGTTAGGCATACGGATGACGTCAGAATCGTAGACAAATTTCGACAAATCGAGAAAGAGAGCGTTCTCGCGCTTGTCATGTTAGCCCTGCAGGAGAACTCCTCAACAATTAACGTCCCTGCAACGGAAAAAGCAATATTTTGTAAAAAGTGATGAGCAGGTGACATAAGGCTATTGTAACTTAGATAAATAACAAACTGACCCCCTAACAAGTGAAAAATAACTTAAATATCGGAAGTCGGTGGCAAAAAAATTAAATACTGATCCAAAGACACCTACTTCCGAAATTAAAGTAATTTTTTGCTTTGTAGTGTTTGTTTTGAAGTCGTTTTTTTTTAGTATTTTTAATAATTTACTTCATCATCAGTGCCCTGAAAAAAGCAAAGATTCCAGTGTAGAACTCCTAAAGGTCTTTATTTTAAGATGACCATAGCAAAAGCGTTAGTAACTCATTGTCTCAAATAGGGTAGTTAAGGTTTAGGCTTTTTTTTTATTACTCGTATTATTTATGTACACACAGTAAAATACAGCGACGACATAATTATAATTTTAGTACGGTACGGCAGTAAAATTTATTGTTGAAATTGAGGTTTCATTTCAATGAGAAATAATATGATAATATTCAAATAATATGATTCGTTTTTGGAAGGAAAGCGGGTCAAAAAAGCTTTACATAAATTCCAGATATGTAGTGTCGTGTGTGAAATTTATATTAGATTAATTGATTCCTAATGCCATATCTCTCATTTTATATACGCTACGACACTGCACAAAGATGCATCACAAACACAGCGAGCACACGTTTGCTCACGAGTGTACACAAACATACTAACTAAGTTAAGTAACTGTTTCAATCTGTGCAGCAGTTTAAAAGTGTAGCTTGACATGTCTCCTCTGTGACCTGCTGGCGTTTGTGATGGTGACATAAAACATAGTTTGAAGCTTGACAATAATAATAACTATCGACCCGCCCATGCTTCGCACATCTGGTACTAGTTCATTGATTTTGCAGGTAAATTACTCACAAATACAAATCCGTAATATTTATAACTTAAGCTATCGAATTTATGCACATTTATCTATAATTATAAACGAAAATTATTAATTTTACAATTTAATTCTAACACAAAAACGGCTGGCTGCCAGTTTTGCTAGCAAAAAAAAAAAGTTAATCAGAAAGCTAGTTGTCCGTTGGCAAAACTAGGTCTTCATGGACAAGAAGAACAAGAAATTCCGTGGAAAAAATTCTATCAACATATTTCTTACGTTTCCATAAATTTATCGTTATCTCAAAAACAGTTTATTCTATCTCTTGGACCATTACTCAGGTGAATATTCCATTACACAATTTAACATTAGCTATATTAGCAATAATATACTTTACACAACAACATAATTAATCATTATACGCAACAATTATGGTATATTATCAAATTACTTAACTCACGCTTACGTGATTCCTGGTCAACCTGGAGCAACTGACTCGATATTTTTTTTTTGTATGGCACCTCGTAGTTGACCTTGAGAGGTCGTGACTACTTAACCGGACTTTCCTGTGGCTGCCTTAAGCGAACTCAAAGCCTCCAGCCAGGGGCGAATTTATTAAATTACTAAGCGACTGCACGCTAAGGGCACCCCCTGTGGGGTACGGACCTCGGCTTAGGGCATCGCTGGAGGGAGGACAGCAAGGTGGGACAGGCTGGATCTGATCAAAATTATTATTATACAGGGAATTTAAAACTACAGGCTCATCTGCGGCGCGGGCTGGCGCTTCGTCGAGCAAGGGTCGGGGGGGACAATTACGTCGGGGATTACGCGAGGGACCTCGGTGGCGAGGTCGGAACGTAGGTCGGTGTATTTTGTGCACTGTACTCGTGGTACTGCTTTCCTGGAGGAGGGTAATGGGGTCATCGGGGTCGGTGAGAGTATGCCTTAGACGGCGAATAGAGCCATTTTATTTACCATTTTATTATACAAAGTGACAGCTAGCACATGTCAGTTTACTCCAGTGAATTAATAATTCGACTTTAGTGAAATCGTTTTAAATTATTATAAGATAATTAAGCCATTATTTTATTTCATAAGATCTGATTCGTAATTCTTAGATATAATTCAATAGAATATCGACATCAACTAACAGTATTGTGCTAATCGTTTAATATTATATAAAAAAAGAAATACTACAAGTATCATTAAATGTTCCGTAATCATTTATAGTAATAACATCGAAGTGATTTTTACAAGTAAAGAGTGTTATTTTTTGTAAACGCAATACCTAGTCACATAAGGTACTTCAACATTAGTCTCAAGCTTCGTAAATGTGACAGATGCCATTATCCAACAAACAATAGTCTAATATTATAATAATATCAAAATGAATTATCTAACACGCTCCTAATATTTATGTTTTGTTCAGAAAAGTGTTTTAGATCTGCTTTATGACAAAGAACGTAGTTACCTACGATTTTTTTTTTGTATAACACACCTTTGATATTTCGAGTCAGTGAACCTAAAAGTAATTGGATATACCAAGTCCATTTGCGGTACATATAAAACTCAATGACGTTTGGTTTGTCGGACACACAAAAACGACATTCCGACCTCGCCACCGAGGTCCAACGTGAATACCCCGACTTAATTGTCCCCCCCCGACCCTTGCTCGACGCAGTGCCAGCCCGTGCCGTAGCTAAGCCTGTAGCTTTAAATTCCCCAGTCTGATCCAGTCAGTCCCATCTTGTGCACCTGCACTGAATAGTAATAGGTATACAGGTATAGTAGTATGGTAAAGGCTTCCATCTGATATCTTGTTACTGGAGGCTGTACTGAAACTTTCTTGTAACTCTCGTGGAGGTTCTCGAGGTTAATTGAATTAAGCTGTACCAATGATTCTTCAGTTCTTGATGTAGTGTTCTGGTCCTGTGGTGTTCGTATTCTAAGTACATGTCCCTTAATTCGGTTGTCAATGTTGGCGATAGTGAATTCGGTGGTTCTTATCACGCAATCTTGTGGTATTGTAGCTAAGTAACTCCCTTGGAGTGTTCTGAATTGTTCCTGTCCACATAACATCTGTACTTTTGTAGGTTTCGGGAAACTTAGTGTGTAGTGTTTTTCGTCAAGTTGTTCCATAGCTTGCTTGTGTAGAGTGACCGGCGTTAGTGTACAGGAGTTGAGATGCTGTTGGATGATGAGCTGCTGCACGCAGTCCGGCTTGTTTACAATCTTTAATCCGACTTTTTCTTCGCAGAGGTACCATGGGTTAAGCTTCGGACATTCTGTCTCTATGTACATAGAATATAATCCATGAATTGCTATAAAAGGTGAGGTAGGAATAAGGGCCATATTATTTCTGTTAGGGATTATGGATAGCTTGTATAGGTTATAGGTTCTTGGTAAGGCAATCGGCACCTTTATAACTATAACTAATTTCTTATCAATATAATACGATCCTATTTTTAAAATATCATAGTACTCTCGAAGATCGATATCAATGATTTCGTTTTTTGAGTATAATAACCTTAATTTTCTTATAATATTTCTAAGATTACCTAATCTAATCATAAAACGGGTAGTGCTGGAAGCACGCGTAAAAGCTACCATAAGTTCTATTTTATTTAACTCGTCCCATAATGTCTCTATATTATCGTTTAATATAAGTAGGTGCTGTGCCAAATGGGCATACGTTACTAGGTCTGCCTGTTTGGATGCGTCTTGTTTTATGATTTGGTTAAGTTTATTCGCAATTATGTTCTGGTTATCTACTATATTTTTTAATACATTAGAATGTTCTAACATCCATTCTTTAGTCAAGCTTATGTGACGGTTAAGTTCCGTTTCCAGTTTAATGTCGTTACCTTCTAAAACTTGGATGGCGTTATTATATTTGATCGCATCTGTGTAGTCTAAATTTTCTGAGATACTTTTAATGACTGATCCTAATCCGTCAATGAGTCCTCGTTTAACACGACTAGTTTCAAAGCTTTCTAATTGTATGGATATCTTTTCAAGTTTGTCCCCAAGATAACTTATGTGGGGTTCAAACAGTGAAAGTGTTCTATTGTTAATTAATGGCCTAAATTCACTTAACTGTAATTTAACTAAATCAACCTTCGACTGAATATCCTCTAGATCAATGTGCAAGAGGAAGGAATGATAATGAGACACGATTTTTGTAGATCCCAGTTTGAAAGGAAGTAATCCGGGCCCGTCTTCTAGGGGCTCAAGTAATATTTCCTCCGCTTGGACCAGGTGTAGCAATATCATCAGTGGTATTCTGCAACAATTGTTTCGTGTTAGGTGTTCGTTTAAGACGTGATTTGGCAACGGGACCGCGCTTCTTTTTTGTGTAAATATGAATGGGCAGGTCAGCTAATACTGTGTCGTGTGTGTAACGAGGTGCGAGTTTCTGTCCGCTAGCTAGTGGATTCTTAACAAATACCTGTTGGTCTGGCTCGTATTCCTTTTCAGATTCCCTATTTTTGTTCCTATTTTCGATTAGTTCTGTGCGTTTATGCAGGGACGTTTCATTAATAGCCTCGTATACCTTAGACATTTTATTTCGGTGTTCTTGCACGTATTGTTGTAGCAGATAAATCTATAACTAAGGGATCGCGAGGATCCGTATGACCGGTAACTACTTCCAATGGTCTACATTTTGTGAAGCTGTGTATGCTGATGTTGTATGCTAATAAGGCATATGTCATAAGGTTGACAATCGCTTCACTACGGTGTTGTAGTTTTAGAATTCTCAAATGTTCTAGTAACGTGGAGTGCAAGCGCTCTACCATCCCGTTATCGTTGGGCGTATGGGCCAAAGTTTTATGATGTTGAATTTTATGGACACGCGTGAATTCGGTAAATAGTTGATTAGTAAATTCGGGTCCCTGGTCCGTGACTATTGATACCGGAACGCCATGATGAGAGCAAAACTTTAAAAAGGCTTGAACTACACTAACTGCTGTGCCGTCTCTAAGATGGTATGCCTGAGCGTATTTAGAGAAAGCATCAATGATGGTCAGATATTTCTCGTTTTGGGCCGTAAACAAATCTAGGTGAACTACACCAAACGGTTTTGCCGGTGGTGGTACTATGCAGAATCTTTGTTTTATAGGATTTCGATCGTATTTGGCTTGCCCGCATATATTGCAATCATTTATATACCTTGAGATTTCGTTTTTCATTTTCGGCCAATAGTATTTATGGGATAAGGCTAGGTAGCATTCACTTATACCACGATGATTAGTTTTACCTTCGTGGTATTTCTGAATGATCTCTTGCTGTCTGAGATATTCTTTAACATTTTCTACTTCGGTTTTAGTTAAAGCAAGATTCATAGCGGAGTTTTTGAACTTTCCTTGAATTATTGGAACTATTTTGTACATTGCTAATGGGGGGTGTATTATAATGCCAGTCTTAACTTTCGGGTTTGCGAATTCTTTAATTGCGTTTATTACATCCTCCTCTAAGTTTGATTCAGAGAGTTGGATGGAGGTACGGGTATGAGTCTCAAATGGCTTAGAAACAGCTGGACGTTTTTTTATATCACCTACTACCGTAAAACATATTTGTCTGTTGAATTTATTTAAGGGGTCATCTGAAATTGGTATTTCTAATATTGGGTTTTCGTCGCTAGTGTGAGCCGTGAGAGTGGATGAGCCCACAACGGAAGGTGATTTTTCGGATACGTTAACCATGACGGAGCTTGTTTCTTCGTTATTAATTTCGATTCGCGACAAAGCATCGGCATTTGTGTTGCTATTGCCCTGTTTATAAACTACTGAATAGTTATATTCACTGAGCTTTGAGTCTCCAGCGAGTTAATCTCGAGCTAGGTTCTTTTATATTCATGATCCATTGAAGCGGTTTATGATCTGTTATAATTTTGAATTTACGTCCGAACAGATATGGCCGAAAATACTTGGTTGCCCAAACTATAGCTAAGAGCTCCTTTTCTATTGTACTGTAATTGATCTCGCTTGTGTTTAGTGTACGTGAAGCATAGGTTATTGGTTTGTCTGAACCTATAGGTCCCTGTGAGAGTATGGCTCCTATGGCTAAGTTTGATGCATCTGTTGTGAGTAGAAAATCTTTCTTAAAATCGGGATACTGTAAGATCGGATCGTTTGTAAGTAATGTTTTACATTTTTAGAAGCAATTTACATAGTTGTTATCATCACAGTTTATTTTTGAGCCTTTCTTTAAACATTGGGTCATTGGTTTCGTGATTTTGGCGAAATCGGGAATAAATTTCTGTAGCCCTAGAAATCTCTTAATTTCCGTGGCTGTTTTAGGAAGAGGGAATTTCCGAATAGCTGAAATTTTATCGGGGTTCGGTTTAATGCCATCTTTACTGATTATATGTCCGAGATATGCTGTTTTCAATTTTAAAAATTCTGACTTATCCATCTGTATTTTAAAATTGGAGTCTCTAAGCCTTTTAAAAACCTTTTCCAAATTTATTATATGCTCCTGTAAACTAGTGCTAAATACGATGATGTCATCTAAATATACTAGGCAAATAGAATTCAGAAGGTCCCTGAGCACATTATCCATGGTCCTTTGAAAAGTAGATGGTGAATTTTTAAGTCCCATTGGCATGCGTAGGAACTCAAAATGGCCATGTTCTACGTTGAATGCCGTTTTTGGGATATCATTTGGGTTCATTTCGACTTGGTGAAAACCACTAGCAGGTCGAGAGTTGTGAAGTATTGGCAATTGCCCAATTTATCTAATACATCAGTTATATTGGGAATAGGGTACTTATCATCGATGGTTTTTTCGTTCAGTTTTCTGAAATCCACTACAATTCGCCATTTGGCTTTACCGGATGCATCAGTTTTTTTGGGACTACCCAAATGGGTGAGCTCCAAGCCGATTCTGAAGGTTGGATGATTCCCTGCTCTAACATTTTTGAAATTTGATTGCGTACCTCTTCGCGGTGTACTAATGGGTATCTATAAGTTTTAGTATAGACTGGTACCTCATCTGAAGTATGTATGCTGTGTTTTATTTTATTGGTGAAGGTATGTGGTTCTCCCTCTATACAGGTTGAAATTGAAAAATTGCGACAAACTGAAATGGGACATTGTATACATCATTATTAACAACTTTTACTAAGGGACCAAAGCTGTAATCCCAAAAAAAAATAATCTGCTTTTCCTACATTTTGATGAGGTATTGCGAACATAAATGTAGGGGACAGCAGTTTTTTTTTTGGGATTGTAGCTTTGGTCCCTTAGTAAAAGTTGTTCATAATGATGAGTACAATCTCCCATTTCGATTTGTCGCATGTTTTCAATGTCACCCTGTATAAAATATATCGGCATATTGCGAAGCCAAGGACTTCAGATTAGCGCTCTCTTCTTCATTTAGATGGTCAGTGCGTAATCGAGATAACACTTCCTCTACTCGGGATTGATGTGATTGGTGAGTACATTCCAAATTATATGTTTCCGCTTTAATGGGTTGGTCCATGGAAAAAATTAAGTCATTACTAGTTGGATTGAAAATTTCTAGATAACCGCGATTATTTCTGACACTCGTGATACACTCGTTTATGCAGCAATTTGAAATTATTTGATCAGGAATTAAAGCATCCCCGTCTTGTATATTAACTGGTACTCTGACTAACTTTGAAGAATTCGCTGGGATAATATCTTCATATAAATTGCTATTGCATGAATTGTACATAACTATTGGGTTAACTGCAGCTTTAGTAATTAGTTTATTATTTTTAAGATCAATTTTTGACTCCCATTTATTTAACAAATCTAAACCGATAAGGCCGTCAAAGTAATCGTGAAATCTGTAAATGTAGAGTGTTAAGTCATTGTTGTCGTTTATCTCCTGAAAACAAGGTAAGTTAATGGAATAATCATTACGACTAGTTGCATGCACATTCGTTACCTCAAAGGGGTCATAGTTCCATGGTAAATGTGGATAAAATCTCTGAACAGCTTCAGGGCTAATAAACGATTGGTTTGCTCCTGTGTCGATTAATAATTTTAATGGTGGGTCCGAAATTACAATATATGGTAGGTAACGTTGTGTCTGTAGATTGACCTCTATTTGTATTCGTTTGTACGAGTAGTTCGACTCCCCCGAAAATTTTCCTGGTTAGAGGACGCTGATTCCTCGGTAGATTTCCCTTCAGATGTCGCCTGACTTACCTCTGGGGATGTGCCTAATTGCTGGTTCATATATGCACTTAAGGCGTCATAGTAAGAATAGTCGGGCTGTTCCAAGGAGTTATACAGATAACCGTCGAAGTTATTGTCACAATAAGGTTCAAACATATATGGATATTCAAAGCATTCGTTGAAATTCATTTCTCTTGTCCTAAAATAATTAGAAGGCGGTGGGTTCCCTTGCCTAAACCAATCGTTACCCCGGAATGGCATTGGTCTCGGTACGAAATGAGATACACCGCTCATTGGTTTTGGTGTATCATTTGTGTTCGGCCCTTTAGATTGGTTATTACCAGATGAACTATTTTGTGGGCTATAGTTAGAAGGACGTGCCCCGAATATCTGTTGCGTACGCGATGGACCTTGCTGCTGGAATTGCTGAGGTTGGTTAAAGCCTGGTCCACATTTGCGGCAGACGTTGCAATGGATGTGGCATAGCTATATTTGGTCGAGAAGGACCGGGCATATTAAAATTAAATGGCCTATTCATTGGCATGGGCATGTGCGGCATAACAGGATTGAATAGTTTGGTCTGATCAGTCGGTACCTGAGGCTGCGGCCTTTTAGCCGGTGTATGCTCTTTATGCGGCCAACCCCATTGTCCTTTATGCGGCTTTATGAGTTATTTATGCGGCCAACCCCATTGTCCTTTCCTTGGTATTGTTCGTCGAGTCGTTGAGCTCCTTAAGTTTTGAGTTGAGCTACACGATTACTGACAAATGCTTGCACTGACTGGACAGGTCCACTCAAATTTGTGTGGTTCTTTCCTCAAAAGACCATTTCAGACATAGATCTACATGGTCCTCACATGATCTGACCAAGATTATGTCTGGACTTTAAAAGAGACTTTGACCCTTGAGTTTGTTTCGCCATTTCTTCTCAGGGGTAGTCAGATAGGAAATGTCGACTCCATCTAGCTTATTTTTTAATATGACGTGTAAAAGTGATTCTCATATCCTATTTACAGAATAAACAATTTCATTTCATTTCATTTCATTTCTCGTTTCGCTGTTGTAGGTAGAGAGTGTTCATTTCCTCATGAACAAACTCAAGTGCTTTTTCGATCGTGTCCGGTCGCATGCACCTAATGCGTGAACCTAAGGGGTCACGAAGGCCCCGTAAGTAAGATCGCAAAGTTACTTTTTATACAGGGAACGTTTCGAATCGATTGTACTTTGAACGGTTTCATGTAGTGACACATAGGTCATTATAGTGGCAGATAGAGTTTGGCACTTTTCGTAGAAATCCTGTGGTGTGGAGGAGCCTTGGGTTAATAGAGCCAAGTCGTTATAAAGTGAGGTCTCATCGCGTTGGTCAGAGAAGTTGTTAACTAGAGAACTACGTATGCCATCCCAAGTTTCTGGTACGCCGTTAGTGTTAATTAACCGAGCTGCGGGTCCAGTGACCTTGTTAAGAATCCCGTTTAAAAGAGTCAAATTTACTAACTCGCGCCCTGGTTCAGCTGATACATAGGCTTGCACTAACTGGTCACACAGTTTTATGAATCTAGTGAGGACATTAGGGTTTCCGTCGAATTCGGGGACTATGCGTAAGGCCTTGTAAATTTCGTCTATAGCCGACATTTCTATGGTTATCTCTCTATTTTCTAACTGCCTAAATTAATCTAATAATACTGATCTAGATGATCTAACTAACCTAGGGGTCCTCGATTGCCTGGGATGGAAAATCTTGGATTTTTTTTTTTTTTATGATTAACACTTAAGGATAAGGATAAGCAACTCAAGAACTATTCTAAAGTACTCACATGAACATAATTGGTATCTCTGCGGTATCGATGTCTGGATACTCCTCCCGACGACAGCTTCTGAAGATCCGGATACTCGTACGGTGCTTGATAGTCACCCGGGTGACTCGCGAGTCGCGATCCTAAGGTCGATCCTATGAATTTACTCTCGCGAACCGGCCCGCGAGTATCCTACCGGCTGCGCCAAATATGTTTGCTGGAGCCGGAGGATGCAAAAAAAAAACAATTTATTTTAGATTAATTTATTAAAATAAAGAAATTACAATTTATAACTTTTAAAATTACGTAGGTGATAATCGGTCGATGTATGTACCAAGAATGCCTGAAACGTGGAATCGTGGAAGGCATTGTCGATGTCCGGTCCCACGGTTACGAAAATGCTTCGTAGGCAGCACGTGTAAGTCGTTGCGATGCGCAATACTGGTGTCAAATTGTCCACAGTCCGTGTGTCATACCGAATCGTAGTATCATCGATTCTTACGTTACACCGTTGCGTAACAGACAGCTAAATATTAGTAGTGACAAGTTTTAACGAGCACAAATACATGACGAATTACTAACCTTGTAGGTAGGGCTACCTTTTTACCGTTCGTAGGTAAGAGTAGGCTTCATAATATAAAAATTATTTATCACTCTATTAAAAGTATTTAAGCTAAAGTCATGATAATATGTTCAATAGATTAAAGAGCGTGAATAAGTAAAAGGCAGCCAAACTGACAATTTATAACAAACAGACTCACTCATCTGAAATTGATTAGAATTCCCATATTTTTGTAAATAATAAAGCTACAAAAGGAAACATACAACACCATAATTCCCAAACGAACACAAAAATAAAACCCAGTTCATACCTGCCAAACACAACACAGTTTTTAATAACTTGAAAGCTGAGCTCATCGGTGACAGTTCCATCAGTGTAGTCCGGGCTTAAATTGAATAATGGCTCGTTTCTTTGACGAGCAGTGTTTGTGCTGAGTCTAAAGCTTCGCACACAGTTATCTGATGTCATCGCGTTGATAGGCTCGGCCCACACAAAGCGAAGGGAAATTGTAAGATTATATGAACTATTGTCGTGAGTCATGATCACGGTGAGATATTTGTAGGCGCAGAGTTTTGATGTGAAAATAGATTCGTCGTCATTTTCGGGTGACCACTGAAAATCAGCGCTTAAATGATAAATGATAAATGAATTATTTTCTGTAAGTAGGTTTGTACAAACACTTTTACACGTCAATCATATTTTTAAATAAAGCTAGATGAGGTCGGCGTTTCCTATCTGACTACTCTGAGAAGAAAGGCCGAAACAAACTCAGAGGTCACAGTCTCTTAAGTCCAGACATAATCTTGGTCAGATCATGTGAAGGCCATGTAGGTTGGTGTCTGAAATGGTCCTTTTGAGGAAAGAAAGAACCACACAGATTGAGTGGACCTGTCCAGTCAGTGCACGCATTTGTCAGTAATCGTGCTGCTCAACTCAGAACTTAAGGAGCTCAACGATTCGACGAACAATACCAAAGAAAGAACATTTGGGTAGGCTGCATAAATTACTCAAACTGCCAGAGAAAAAAAAAAACAAAAAAAACAACAATGACCCACATAGGCTTCACATTCACAATAATTGAAAACAATATAATACGTTACAGTTTGCTGTGGGTCCCCCATAGCACAGCATCATGCTGAGTGGAAGCCTACTTGTCACAGTCTCGGCGTGCACTTGCCGACTATATGTATATGTGCTGTGTTCATAAGCATAAATCTGTTTTGTTTTATTATTTATAAGAATTACCCATAACTTTTAAATGCGCGTGTTTCTGTGACGAATAAATTTTTCTTTCTTTCTTTCTTATTAGGTTTTGGCTCTAGTCATGCCTACCTAGCTATAGAGTGGTTATCTTTGTGGCTCAAAACAGAGTTATCGGGTAAAAGAAAACACAAACTTGTGGATCCAATAAAGCTGATGTAAAGTGACAAACACCGCTTGCAATATTATTTCGCGGTTCTACAACTTATCCTGTCGACATACCCCGGTGTGTTTTTAATAGCAACATAGATAACATGAACCCGCCTTATCCGCCTTAATACGTTATCGAACCTTTTTATTCTGATTCACGAGTAGCTACGTAAATAAAACTTCTACCAAATTTTCAGCAGAACCCATCGAAAATCCAATATTTTCTTGCCCTTCAATCTGCTAATTGTTTAAGTAAGCAATTCCAGCGACTTGTAACATCGCTGCACCATTTCGTTCGGGGAATGCAGCCGCTTTATGCAGCGTTTAGAGAGAGTATTACCCAATTGCAGTTTCCAGTACCCAATTGCAATACGGCGTCCCTGAACGCGGACGACTGATAGTAATCAGGGGAACGGTAGATGGTACTGCGGCCGTCGGATTAACGTACCTTGCCAAGCTATAAGCGGTTACGTTTTTCACAGTCTACACTTGGACATGGATATAACATCATTCCACTGTTCTCCGAAGGGTTAGTCAGAGGTTATTATTATAGTACACCCACATTTTGCCATTTTATGACACATTTTCGCCAGTTGGACATGAGGTAGGTACGTCAAAATAACATAGAAGTTTTTCATTGTTTAATCTCTAGTAGTATTAATAGTATTAGTATTGATCTGCTAATGCTAAGTGTGTGGTACGTCGTTGTGAAATGGGCCAACGATAACTATGAATCATTAATCGAATTCAAAAAATAACACCTCGACGAATTTACACATTCGCATCACACGTTCGTGATTGGTTGCGTTGTGTGCGGACTACCGTTGAAAAACTACGTGAAATATACTCTGTCTACCCATTGGTGATTTGAGTTTTTAACAAATTGCTTTTGAGTAGCTTCATGGATGACGGGCCTTAATGATTTTGCATAATATCCATTCGTCGACAACATTCAACCGCTCTCCACTCATGACTTGTTCCCCATCTATCCTCCATACCATGTAGCGATGTTCGCGTGAACGCAGTGTGACGCGTGCAGTACTGAACCGGCTCCAACCGCATCACTGCAGTGCCCCTCTAAATTGATTGTAAAATTCCTCTTACGTTTCAATGGAACGGAATAACATCGGCTGGAAGTGAGCAGCAGTGGTTACTTTGATACCAGAGATTTCAATTCACTGCCTTAAACTTTTCCAAAAAGATAGTGAAATTCGTAATGATAATAGGTTGACATTCAGAAAAGTACAGGAAAATTGAAATGACGGTCATAAAAAGAATTAAGGAAAATTTAAATTGGTGGTTCTATACCTAAAATATTCGCTAAAAGTTAAACCTACCATTACCTACAGTACCATTGTGTAGCAATCTGCAGTCATAGCAACTATGTAGTATACCACTATGATCGGTATACTACATAGTTGCTAATGATCGGTCTCATAACATAACGTCGCCTATCATACCACACTTTGGATGTGCGCATAAAATATAAAAGTTGGTAATGTCCGTTTCAAAAGTATCTATAAAAATAAAAAGTAAAGATAAAAATGTAAACAAACCCTGTTCAAGTTAAATTCTTACGCAATCACTCACTTAAGGGATTTAATAAGTCATTCATCTGTATTTAGAAGGTTTTATGTTCTTATTTTTTCAACAATTATTGTTGAATAAAACAAATATCCAGCCTGTATGTATTTTAAAAATATTTCCTCTGGTGATGCCACGGAAATCTGTAATTTATTCTCATCTTTCTTCTCTTCTGTATACGAACCCTCAACCCTCGACCCTAACAACTGGGAACCATCTAACTACTATTCAAATAACACAACTTGTTTATATGAAATATACCTATCCCCTACAGTTATCTGCTCGGCACTAAAGTCATTAGATTCTTCCAAAGGAGCGGGCCCCGATGGTCTACTACCTATATTTTTCTTAAAGACATGTGATAGCTTGTGCATTGCCTTATATATAATATTTAATAAATGTTTGCGTGACGGAGTTTTCCCTGCTATTTGGAAACGGGCATTTATCACTCCGGTTTACAAGACAGGTGACAAAAATAATGTAGAGAATTACCGCCCTATTTCAATCCTCTCCACCTTGTCCAAGGTCTTTGAGCGTCTTGTCCACAGTGCTGTTTATTCTCATATTCATCGGCTTATCATTCCCGAACAACACGGATTCTTTAAACAACGCTCTACCATGACAAATATGTTAACATATGTTAACAATCTCTTTGAAAAAATGGATCAACGAGTTCAAGTAGACGCTGTGTACACGGACTTTCAGAAGGCTTTTGACAAGGTGGATCATGTACTGGTTCTTGAGAAGATTGCATATAACGGAATACGTGGTAACCTACTTAGATGGTTTGTTTCATATGTTTTTAATAGGGTACAAATAGTGGCGGTTAATGGTTATGAATCTGACCCTATAGTTGTCACATCTGGTGTTCCACAGGGATCTATTTTGGGCCGTCTGCTCTTTATAATATTTATCAACGATATCAAAAGCTGCTTTATCAACTCAAATTTCATAATGTACGCTGACGACATAAAAATTTATAGATCCTGCAAGGATATACAGGACTGCTTGCTTCTTCAAGAGGACCTATATAGATTATATACATACTGTAACAACAATAAACTCTTTCTCAGTCTACCCAAATGTCATGCCATCTCATTTACTAAGAAGAGAAATAAAATAAATTTTAATTATTCCATTAACAATGCAGGCTTGGATAAAGTTGGTTCCATTCGTGACTTGGGTGTTACACTGGATGCCAGTTTGCACTTCGATATTCACGTCGACAACATAATAAACAAGGCGTACCAGATGTATGGTTTCGTCATGAGATCATCACGTGACTTTGTGCGACCCTCTACGTTCTTACTGCTTTATAAGACTCTGGTACGATCACAGCTAGAGTATGCTATTCCAATCTGGAACCCCTTCTACGACAAATATGGCTCTAGAATTGAAATGGTACAGAAGAAGTTCCTACGATCTATGAACTATAAATGTTTCCATTCAAAAGTTCCATATGTGCAGCTGTTGAAACGGTATGGAGTTCTAGATTTGGGGTCCAGGTGGTTATTACTTGATGTCATAACCCTGCATGGTATATGTAATAATAAATTTGATTGTATCGAGCTTACAAATAAGTTGTGTTACAAGGTGCCCCGAAGTGTTATTTTAAGGGGGGTGCGCGTGCCTCAACTCTTCCACACAGATATATGCCGGACTAATGCTGGGGAACGAGCACCTCTTCGCCGTCTTGTTGATACATACAACACACATTTTATGGACCTGGATATATTTTATCTATCTAAGCAAGTATTTAAGAAAATGGCTCTGGATATTTTGTCTGCAGAGTAAATTAAGTTACACTAAGCAATCTCAGCAATATTATGACAACGATTCTTTTGTTTTGTCTTGTTTATCTTTTATTATCACTTGTCTTTTTTCACTTCTTTTAACTTTTAGTTAACACGTGGACAATGGTGTGGGTTGCATGTTTGACAATTCCTAGCTTAAGTAATTCTCTGTATTTTGTAGCATGTAACTGTTTTTTGTCCCTAATAAATAATATAAAATAAAAATAAAATAACATTATTACTTAAATTATAATCGAAAAGTCATTGCACGAAAACTGTCAAATGAAAAACGTCATTAATGTCATTACAAATAATAATATTTGGGTTTAAGTAATCAGCAGTGATCGGAATAGGTAGAGCTAAAATACCTAAAGTTCAAAGAACAGAGAAAAATAAAGCGGAGACTTAATGACAATTTTTTTTTCGGAATATTTCTCCGAGTTTCGGGACACTACTTAAATACAACTAAAATTAATAAACTAAATCAAGTATCAAATTAATTTCCTGTTTCTGTTAAAATCAAATTAAAGCACTGAATCTTTTCCTTCACCTTGTTTTCTTTCACCGTTTTGAGAGCAGTGGTGATTAAACAATTTACACAAAGTAAAGTGCCTCAGTTCGAACGACGAGAGACTGAGACTGAGACGACCACTCGTAAGTCGCGGCCGTTACCACTGAGCCACCACTGCTATATACGATGTTACACCGCTGGTCGCTTATAACTTGTGCCAACAACGCAACGTTGTTCTCAATGTAACATCGCCAGTTTGTCAGTGATGTGATCGCTGCACCGATACGCTGCGGCCATGCGGCTCCAGCAGTCTTCACTGACGGATATAGGTACGAGGCGTTTTGATGACAACTGACTATGTTATTGTGGTAGGACTTGATTTTAATCGGGCAAAAGTCAACGTTCACGCAACGAAAAATATTATAGGTATTTTGAATATATTTTTTTTTACAAACTTACAAGCCCGTGACTTCCATCCGCGTGGAAGTCAACTGTAAAACATATCCTATGGCACTAAGCAACAGTGCTGATTTATATCAGTGAAATATTTTTTTAAATCGAATCCAGGTAAGACCAGAGATACCTCTTAAAAATGCTTCGCTAATTTTTAGCAAAAAACGAATAACAAAAACATTTTTATGACAAAAAAAAACTTTTTTTTCATGAACCATGGCTTCCCCAATAAATTGTTTAAATTTTTACTGACCTATGTTACCCGGGATAATGCAACGCTTCTAACGATACCACATACATTGATATCGGTAAAGCCGTTTAGAAGTTATGGTGGAATAAAGAAACTCACAAACCAACATGAACCCTGAAAACAAAACACTCTTTTGGGCAGTCGTGTAATAATGGTCATTTTAAAAATAACAATACAAAAACTAATCATTTGACAAACATCTCATTTCGCAAGCATATTACTTTGTAAGTAATCATTTGACAAAATACAGGTTTCGCAAATGTTTTACTTTGCAAATATTTCAAATGTTAAAATACCATTCCAAAAATATTAATTAGACCAAGTAATTCGTTTGCCAAATTTGCGATTTTACAAAATGACGGTAGATACATTTTTACTTAAAAACTTTGATAAAATTTTGAAAACATAAAATTACGTGGTTGCAATTTTCATCTCGGACAGATCATTTAAAAGGAGTACTTCCTTTTACAGTCAATTAAAAAAAATACACGCTTAAAATAGGTAGTATTCAGTTCTGGCCTGTTCGTTGTGGTTGCAGTTCTAACCTAACCTAAACCTAGCCATGTCTGTTCAGTTGACCTACCCTACTAATGAATGACGATTTCGTACTGCAAGTATTTACTATAACCTAGACACGCGGTAGCGTGTCAAGCCAAGTTCTAGTAACAAAACTGGCGAGCAGCACCGTGTGTAATATTACACGAACCATTTGGTGCCACTTTTGACCCCCTCATAACTCAAAAACTATTTCACATAAACTTGTCGAATTTAGCTCATATATTGAGACTTGCGAGATACATATGCGCTCCAAATTTCATAAACATATCTCAAACGGTTATTTAGATATTAACGTCCAAAAATCGTCAATTTTATCACTGACTGACCTATAGATCAAAACTCTAACCCAGATCCAGATGGCCGAGAAATTATTGTTTCAATATTTAGCGCACATCAATAGTGTAAGATCATTACTTATAAATACTTATAAATAATTATAAAATAATATAGGCATTTCGGTACATGGCGCGCGGTGCGACGCCGGAGCAGCGGGGTGGGAGCGGTGCGATAAAACCATGACAGCGCGCGAACGTGTCCGAGCTAGTGGCAGCCGCACTCATGAGCGCGAGCGCCGTCTTGCTGTCCTGTTGACCTATAAGGATGCGATTTATGGTACGAAATTCATAGGTTTTTAAAAAAAAATACTCTAATATTCTTATGATAGTTCTAAACCTGTTACTTCTCGGTTCTTATTTTATTATTCGGAAAATTTGGCTTGCTGGTAGAAACTAGCCAACGAACATAATAATTCGTATATGAGAACGAGCCAAGTCAGACCTTAGGCCACAATATATTATCCTTTAAGTTAAGTTAAGTTTAAGTTATAAGAAGAAATTATATTTTATGTCGTTATAAATAAATTTTAGGACTGACCATTGAACTTGGCACCCATTTAGATCTCACTTCTTTTGTCGTTGAAGTCAACAACCAAGGCATATATCATAATATTGAACTTGGCTCTCATTTCACATTTATGTTTTTGATGGGATTGTATTTATTTGCATTGCTTGAAAATTACTTATTTAATTTTAAGTAAATAATTTTCAAGCAAGCAAGTCAAACGTGATTTGCGCTTTGCGTCGTTTTACCAATTAACATAATTATAAAAAAAAATGTTTTCCAAATTATGTTTGATGTAATGGAATGTTGTCTTTCAATTATTTATCAAATTAATTATTTACAGAAATAATAGTTCGTAAACTGATAACTTAATCAAGTATAAATTAACCTAAGGGTATTTTTTAAATGAAAATGTATGATTCGTTTTTTGTCAAATGACAGGACACCCTTGAAAAACAAAAATAGATTGAAAAGTATTATAATCTTGATTTTCCACCAAATAACTTTTTCAATTTTATTAATCGCGAAAATAATTTACCAGTCAGTATGACATGTATGACTTCACAATTAATAGCAAAATATTCTTCGAGGAGTTATTATTTAAAAAAAAATCTATTTAACTAAACATTGACGTATGGGAATCACTCTACAACCCTTTACACACGTGTGAATATAATTCACGACAGTACATTAGCACATAACCAAATACCTAACCAGTAAAATCAAATAACTATTCTAAAATTAGCCTGAAACAGAAACAGACTGGCAAACTTGCATTATCTTTATAGCTAATTAACACAATACCACCTATAAACACAACACCCTCTTTTGCGTCGTGCAGTTGGGTTAAAAGAGCATTGTGTTGGCGACTTCGTGGAGCAAGCGCCATCTGTTATTGGCAACAGGAACTACAAGCGCCGCCTAGCTAGCCGCGACGACAACATCGGACGACCGCTGTGCGTGGTGGGGAGGAGACCGGCTCGCGCGGCGCGCCCGCTGCCCTGGTCTCTTTTGCCTTGGACCGTACGACGGAACACCCATTTTTAGCTCCAGTATTTGGAACAGATTATTATTATTAATTTGTTTAAATCTAACGGTTGATTAGAATGAGTAGTTTGTTCTCTCAGTTTTGTAAAATGACTAACAGTTTGATTTATTTGCTCAATAATAGTTTAATTAATATTTAAAATATCTACATCTGCAGATTAATAAATTGATAATTGTGAATTCATATTGTATTATTGTTAGCATCAGAAGTGGTATCCACGCGTCATGGGCAAACGCAGGCGAAATCGCATGCGAGCACAACCGTCGTCAAATAGCAGTAGCACGACGAGCTCAAGAACGCGGTCACCTCTGCCCAGAAAGAAGTCGTCATAGAGATACTAAAGCTTTGAGTACCTTAAACAATATAATACCGGAGTTTGACCCCCTAAATGATGATATAAATGCATGGCTTAATATTATACAATCCTATGCGACAACGTTTGATTGGACCGACGACGAAACGATACGTTATCAAGCTCTCAATAAGTTGAAAGGCTCTGGCAAAGTCTGGTATGACTCGTTGTTGCGTACTGATAGTAAATGGAAATGGAGTGATTGAAATCGGCGTCTAGCTAATAGTTTTCAAATACGTCGTAATATGAGTTATTAAAAGAAATTATTAATAAAAACCGGTAGAAAACCAATCACTATACGAATTTTATTTGGATATTAAATGTAAAGTTGACCGATTATCTTTAAACTTTAGTGAGCAAGATAATTCTATAATTAATTCTATAATAAATTCCATAATAATTCTATAATAAATCTATAATTGTCGGGAGCATAGGCGATAGCAAAATAGGAGCATCTATTGAGGCAAGTAATTTTAAATCTTGCCATGATTTAGCTAGTTACCTTCATGGTCGTACCTACAAAGGCAAACACTCCAAACAAACTAGTTTGGGTAGTACACGTGAAAACCAACATAAAACAGTGGATCAAACGAATAATTTTAGCCAGGCGTCCACGAACGTTACCTCTTGAAATAATAACGCCAATTTAAGTAGTGCGCATGAAAGTAACCAAACCGGTTCAACACATATTCGGAAATCTATTAAATGTTACACGTGCGGTGGAAATCTTAAAAGGAATAGGTGTGATCTCATTAAATGTAATTTTCGCAAAAAAAGGGCCATGTTGAGGCTGTGTGCCGTAGTAAACAAAGTACAGGATTAATTAAACCGGAAACTGAGGAAACCAAATTACTCCTGATCTGTGAAATAAATTTGTAAAAACGGTTAACATTGATCACTTTGTCCACGAGGCATTTATTGATACGGGAAGCAGTGGTTCCCTGATTTCCGAATCAGTGGTGGAAAAATATTCGATTCAAACTGGTGTACTACCCTCTCCAGTTTTGTTGCAAGGGTTTTCTAGGCTTAATTCTAAACCGGTCACTCGAAAAGTCACTTTAGATTTAAAAATTGACTGCGTGTCTTTAACTGGTGTGAACTTTTACGTTATTGATGACTTAGTAGGTTGTAATATACTTATCGGCCGTAAAATAACGGAGCGAAATGATTTGATATATTCACGTGTAGATGATGCATTCAAGTATGACTATGCGCAATCACTTAGTGAATTTGGTGACGCAAGAACAAGCACAAAAGAACTAAAATTTACGAAGAAGCAGATTCTGTATTGATCAAAATACAGAGTCAGAGCAACGATGGTCGAAGAGAAACTCCTGCCCATCTTCAAAGGACCGTTCCGAGTAAAAAAAAAGTTCTGGGTAATGACAGATGTCAAGTAACAGACCTAAGGGGTCCTGAAATGAGCAGTAAACCGTAGAATAGCGTGGCAGCTGCTGAAAATATGAAGTATTGGATACAAATCGATGACTGGAAATTTGAGTAAGCTATTAACAATAAGGTCCGTGTTGGCAACTCGTAGTTTTAAAGGTGTATTGTACTTTCCTGGCTGCAGTAAATAATTAATGAATACACTGCTTTATAATTATATTGTAAATAAAATGAAGTGGCTACACAGTCTCAGATAAATGGTATTGCTTATGTTTTACTCGAGACTAGATAAAACACTTGTATCAACCTCGCGAGGATGGAAACACCAGCAAATGTAAATAAAGCTTGGAAAACAACTTGGTACATTTAAGTGTAGCGAAAAGCTCTTTAAATGCAAGTGATTCCAAGCGCTAAACTCTAGGAAAACCAGGACTCTTAAGTGTGGCATAGTCCCTTTAAGTACGGCTGACCTAGCAGTAATAGCATTTGCTGATGGTTCAAAAATGTAATATGACTTGTGGTTCATACTTGCAGATTTAGAAAACTAGTTCTGATGTTGGTTTTGTTTCAGTGTTTTACTTAGACTCGTGGTGCGCCTGGGACATGCGCCTTGCAGAAAGACCGTGTTGGCGACTTCGTGGAGCAACCGCCATCTGTTATTGGCGACCGGAACTACAAGCGCCTCCTAGCTAGCCGCGAAGACAACATCGGACAACCGCTGTGAGTGGTGGGGAGGAGACTGGCTCGCTCGGTGCGCCCGCTGCCCTGGTCTCTTTTGCCTTGGACCATACGACGGAACACTCATTTTTAGCTCCATTATTTGGAACATATTATTATTATTTATTTGTTTAAATCTGACGGTTGATTAAAATACACACATCTACATCTGCCAACAAACTGCTTTGCAGTTTGGCAGAAGTTATTTTTTTGTAAACATAGGATTTTTACCACGAATAAACGCTTTTTTTTTCAATAAAAATGAAAATGAAAATGTTTATTTGTTCCAAATCAGTTACATGAATTATAAATGAGATATCCCCAGTAAGTAATTGATAATACTTGTGTTGGGGCTAAGTCGCTCTATCCCTTAATTATTAACAATATTGAGACGATTGTATACAAAAGGTAACTAAAAATTAAATTTAGGAAGAAAAGATAACAGTAAATAACTTATAAACTAATTTGCAGCTCTTTGTGTAACTATAGTTGTGTGTATGCCTATGAAAACCTGTTTGTGCATCTTGAATTTAAACATGGGTTTGTGTTGTTGTGTCTGTGTGTGTATAGGTTTGTGTGTGTGTATGAGTGTGTGTGTAAGTGTATGAGTGTGTGTGTGAGTGTGTGTGTATGTGTGTCTTCTTTAAAGTGCCGATGTGTTCGAAACGCAATTGGTAGATTTAACTCCGTGAGTACTTGCTTTATTGATAAGAAAGAAATAAAATAAATTGTTTAACCAAGTCTAGCTAAAATTTGCTCAGTTTCCTCGTATGTTAAGGTTTTTAGCCACTCGGTTATTACCTTTTTGCATACGTGTGAGACCTCATGGTGGAACCTTACTTTGACGTTTATTTTATTATAAATGTGGGCTGATTGGGTTGCATACTGACGCCGTGCAAAAGCGGTTCGGACCCTTGGGGAGTAAGCCACTATATCCTTTCGTCTTCTCTCCTGACTGACTTGATTAAATGGAATAGATTTTTGTACATATAAGGTCGTAATTAAGAAATATAGTTTTCTTACTGAAAGCAAGCTACTGATTCTGTATAGGTCGACTGTGGGGTATCTGTATGGTTTATAGTACATAACTTTTATAAGTGACCTTTGGGCTCTTTCTAACTCAAGGAATTTAGTTTTAGTAGCTCCTCCCCAGACTGGTAAACAGTATGTAATAACTGATTGCGTGAACGCAATGTAGATGCTATTTAGTGTCTTTGGAGGCATCACAAATCTTAGATTTTTAAAAATCCATATACATTTTCATACCCGTGACGTGACAATATCAATATGCGAATGCCAAGTTAAGCACTCGTCAACTATAACTCCCAGATATCTTGTGGATGTTACATGTTTAATAGCTTGACAATTACAATTTTGGTCCCAGTGGTCCGCACACGTATGGATTCGAAGTCTAAAGTTAGGGCCTGGTTTAGATCTTATACGGATAGGAGAAAAACAAATGTAATTTGTTTTAGGAACACTGAGTGTTAGTAGATTGGCTTACGCCATGTACTTATAGCAACTAATCCTTGCTCAGCATTATTGCACGCAGCCTCCCACGTGTCCCCAGAGTAGACAATGGCCGTGTCGTCCGTGTAGGAGAAGATTTTCCCCCCACCGTTTCGTAGGTTGCAGAGTTCGTTAATATACACTAGAAACAGTGGTGGGCCGAGGACCGATCCCTGCGGGACACCGAATACAGTGTTTTCCTCCTCACTATGTGAGTTACCTATTTTAATCTGCTGTCTTCTACCTCTAAGGTAACTGTCAAAGAGGGAGAGCGCCTTACCTCTTATCCCTATAGCCTCAATTCTTTGCACAAGTATGGGGACAGATACGGTGTCAAAAGCCTTTTTCAGGTCTAGGAACACCGTAACACATTTATAACCGTTGTCCACCTTGTCAGTGATTTCAGATGTTAACGCAATTACCGCATCCTGAGTTGACCGTCCCTGTCTAAAACCGTATTGTGAATCGGAAATAATTTTGTATTTATTTAAATAACTTACTAGTCTTTTAATATTTTTTCTATTATCTTCGAAAAAAATGATAACACAGATATCGGCCGATAGTTGTTGACATCGCTCATGTCCCCATCCTTGTGCACAGGCGTAATTATAGAATGTTTTAGTGCGTCAGGAAATATGCCCGTTTTGAAACACAAATTAGTTAACTGGCTGATAAGAGGAACAACAAGTTCTCGAGATAATTTAAGGAAACCCACAGGTATTTGATCCCATCCCGAAGCACTTCCTGAGTCAAGCGACCCAAGTATTCTTTCCACTTCTACCGGATCTGTATCCAGCAACACGAACGAATTAATTTGAGATAGTGAAGTTAAGTTAGTGATAGTTGTAGATGCTTCTCCAGTTAGGGTTATTATTTCTTCCGCAAGTGTTTTTCCAATAGTTACAAAGAATTGGTTTACACGGTTTAATGAGTCGAGGGGACATGGTGTGATATGCATTAGGTGTTTACTAGACACCTTGGGTTTTTTACAATGGGTAATGTCATTAATTTTACGCCAGAGTAGTTTAGGATTTTTTAAGGAATCTGATATCTGACTTCAATAAGTAGTTTGTTCTCTGTTTTGTAAAATGACTAACAATTTGATTTATTTGCTCAATAATAGTACTTAAAAATCGAAATCAAAATCAAAAATCATTTATTCAAACTAGGCTGAAAATCAGCACTTTTCGAACATCAAAGTTACATAAGACAGTCCCCCAAAAATGCCCGCTCTTCACCACTTCCTAGTGCTTTAGCTGGGAAGAAGAAGTGGTGGAACAAACTCCCCAGCAGCACGTCTGTCTGTTTAGTTATATAAACTTGATTCTATACAAATCGTATGCAAAGTAATTAACATTACGAAACACAAAACATTGGATTAAATTACACACTTGTCATACGTTAGCTAGCACGCGCCAGTATACCAACAAAACAATGAACAAACTGTACTCAAGCAGATAAAAATTACAACATAAAAAAACGTAAATAGAACTTAATACCTAAATAAAAGCCTCCAGGCATAAAGGGCGTGCCCGCTTACATAAGGCAATTGCTGTAGCTCGAAGTTAGAAATGATAAACTAGCCCCATCGAAGTAAAATAAGTAAACAATTACTAATAACAATTAAAACCATGATCAGCAAGACGACCAGTCACCACAAGCAACACCCGTTCACGAGCATAATAATATTTAATAATATTTATTGGAACTAAAAACAGGTTTACAATTTTTTGTGTTTGTTAACAGCTACGATAGTTTTATACAAACTGTGTTGCAGACATTAGCGCCCACCTCCGAGAGAGGAGACGTCGGCGTTCCAACATTTATAATTTATAATTTTAGGCAGTAAAATAAAATAAAAAACAGTTATAAAATAATCTAAAGAAAAAGTAAGTAAATACATAAAATTTAACTACAATATTAATAATTACATTTCATACGTATTCCTTATTCCTATTACATTTATCATGAAAAAAATAAAATAAAATTATGAAATTATGATTAATTATTGAATTGAATTAGGAATTATTTAGGATAAAGATAAGTTGGACCAGTTGGTGTGGCAAGTTATTGCCCCTTACATTTTTTTGATTGTGGACGGTTTATAAGGTGTCTGTAGTCTGTCTTAGGCTTATTGCAGCCGCGGATATTGTGTGTCGCGGGATTTAGAGAATCCTGCGGCTAGTGACAGCTAATGATGGCTGTCAGACGTCATAGTGCACCGGCGCCGAACGGAAGCGTTTCGTCTCACCGCAAACCACGTTTTTTCAATCTCAGTTCATCGCGTCCGCAAAACCGCAAACTTTATTACGTTATCCCGTAATCATTGGGGATATACTGTACTACGTTTTCAAAATTAAAAATAATAACCCGCGTCCGATTAAATTCAAATTATAGACTTTCAAGTGACCAGTGTACGGGCAAGCAAGGTGGCCACCTGCCCAGAAGGATTCTTCAAGACTTTCGCCAGGAGAAGCACAGGTACCGCTTTGCATTATTTGCTGGAGTTAGGCTACAAACACCACCTGACCGTCACCAATTCCTCTTTGAAAGTTTGCTCAAATAAAAGGCAAATTGAATTATTATGCATTCCACATAATAATTTTTCTGTCGTCCTCGACCCGCAAGGATACACGGCTATTTATACGCCTGTCCCTCCATATATGGTCCATTCGAGCCTGGATAGGTATCAGTTAAATAAGTACAAGTCATTGCAAGTACTTACGATAATTTACAGCAATTAATATTAGATAGTGCCTTATAATGGCTACTAATAAACAAGAGAAAAAATTTGATCAGCTAATTGCTAAAAAACAAATGATATTTGAGCGAGTTAATCGCTTGTATGATGCATCTAAACATATCTCCAATTTAGATTCACGCTCAAATGAGTTATTTCTAGCGCAGTCTGAATCTATTAGTGAACAATACAGCAAGTTTGAAGCAATTATCGACCAGATTAATGAGTTGCGGTTTGAAATTGATGACACACCACCAGATTATACGAGTCTATGTTCTATTGAAGACTTATATTCCAGTATTAAATACAAACGTAATCTCATACTTTCAAACAATAATACATTAACATCAGATCAGAAGAGAGGTAGTGGCATAAAATTACCACCAATCGAATTACCATCATTTGACGGTAGAACTGAAAACTGGCCCATTTTTTATGAAATATACCGCAGTAATGTTCATTTAAATACCGATCTGACGGATTCGCAGCGTGTGCAGTATTTAATAGGTAAATTAACTCATGATGCCTTAAAACTAACTGCAGGCATTGTTCCCACAGGAGATACATACAGTGTTATGTGGAACAGTCTTGTCAAAAGGTATCAAGATAAACGTAGTTTAGGTATTCATTATCTCAATAATATACTGGATATTAAAGGATGCGCCGGCAATGCTGCTAGTCTGAATGCATTTGTAGAACGATATTCAGCGTCTGTCGCTGCATTGAAGCAATTAGACATTCCAGACTTATTCGACTTCGCAATATTACACTGTGGTTTAAGAAAGGTTGACGCACAAACTGTTCAACAACTTAAAAGCCGTGTGAGTGGGAAAGAATTATATACGGAGTTTATATCATTTTTGCAAGACCATGTTAAGGTACTCCAGCGCTCACACGTTAATAATCCACAGACGGAACCACGTGCTAAGTCTAGTTTAGCTCACAATCGAATAAATAATACGCAAAGTACCGCCAAGTCGTTCGTGTCATGCAAACCAGTTCCGAATAACCGTTGCCCGCTATGTGATAACGATGACGTCGATCATCGACTGTTCAATTGTTCACAATTTAAAAATATAAATTCACCGCAAGCTCGTTTCGAATTTATTAAAAAGAAACGCGGCTGTGTTAATTGTTTAAGTATATCCCACTCTTTGATTAAATGCAAGTCACGGAGCGTTTGTAAAATTTGTAAAAAAACACATCATTCATTGTTACATTTCTCCGAAGCAAAAGGTGATTCAACGCCGAGCGAGCCTGCCGCTACGTCTGTCTCGCTTAGTGCCGCCGCTAAAATATGTTTACCGACAGAGACAACTATTTTGTTAGCTACCGCGCAGATATACGTATATGATAGCAGCGGCCGAGATAAGCTTGTTGTCAGGTGTTTAATAGACAATGGATCGCAAAATATTTTAATTACTGTGGACTGTTGTAAACGTTTGAACTTACCCATAATTAAATTACGCAATTCGTCTTTACAAGGTGTTGGTATGACCTCACGACCTGTATAGAATAGAATAGAATCTCGGATTAATCCTCACAATAAGTATTATATACACGCATTAGTTGTTGATTGCAATACAGATAGACTTCCCGCTAGTTTTATCAGATTAAATGACGATATGTCATATTTAAATAATTTACCGCTTGCTGACTCAACCTGGAATGTACCTGGTGGAATCGATGTTGTGCTTGGAGCACAGCTGTTCCCTTTTATTTATTTAGGTGATAGGGTTGACTCAGGCACCCGCGCACCCCCAGCTATACTGACTAGTTTCGGATATGTACTGATGGGTGATATTGATTGTCATAGTAGTGACGTAACACACATGACATCTTCGTTTACCGCGCTTGCTAGCATTGACGTCGAGTCAAGTTTGCAGAAGTTTTTTGAGCTAGAGGAAATTCCATCTCAGCGTTTTATTAGTCCGGACGAATTAGAGTGTGAAAATAATTTTAATTCTTCAGTTTTATTTAAAGACGGTAGATATTTTGTTGATTTACCTTTCGCGCGCAATCCCTCCGAATTAGGCAATTCACGCGGTGTCGCTCATCGGCGGCTACTTGCGCTCGAGCGTAAATTCACGTGCGTGCCAACCCTACGCGAGGATTACAATAAAACTATCACCGATTATATAACTCAGGGGTATTTATCGGAGGTACCCGACTCTGAATTAACAGAAGAGGGTTACTACATACCGCATCACGCCGTTATTAGACCGGACAAAGACAGCATTCGAGTGGTTTTGGACGCTAGTGCCAAAACACACTCGGGGTTGTCACTCAATGACATTCTGCATGTCGGACCTAATTTACAGGCCGACTTGTTTTTATTATTACTCGATTTTCGTACCTTCCCTGTTGCAATGACAGCGGATATAAAACAAATGTTCCTACGGATCGGTGTAAATGAGCACCACCGCAAATATTTACGAATTTTATATCGATTCAACAAAAATGAACCTATACGTACTTTTCACTTTAACCGCGTTCCCTTTGGATTAAAGCCTAGTCCTTATTTAGCGATGCGCACAATACGCAATTTAGCGTGTGAGCATGGCGACCGCTATCCTGAGGCTTCTAAATTAGTAGAAACTCAGTTTTTATGGACGATTATGTCTATTCTGTTCCTGATGAACAGATTGCTATACAATTATCCCGCTATTTAATTGAGTTATTTAAGTTAGGATCCTTTGACCTGGTCAAATGGGCTACTAACTCACCCGCTTTGTTGGAGATTCTCCCAGAGTCTCACCGCTTACCAGTTAATTTTTCTGGCATGGATAATGATAAACATAATTTAAAAATCCTTGGATTAACCTGGGAACCCGCTGATGATTATTTTTCTTTGACAACAGTCGCTGTAGATGATAAATGCACTAAGCGTGCGATTCTATCGCTAGTTGCCCGCTTGTTCGACGTACTTGGCCTCGTAGTACCCGTCGTGTTGTACGCGAAAATCCTAATTAAGGAACTTTGGTTAGCTAAAATAGGTTGGGATGCGGTTCCTCCGGACTTCATCACCAATCGGTTTTCCGTTTTTTTGCGCGATTTCCCCTCACTCTCTTCTCTAAAGGTTCCTCGCCACATTGGCGTCTTTAGAGAAGCTGTAGTGAATATCGTAGCCTTTTGCGACGCCAGCTTTAGTGGTTATGGTTGTTGTATTTATTTACACATAACTGACTCTAAAGGCAATATCAGCGTTCGGCTTTTATGTGCAAAGTCCAAAGTTTCCCCCGCTAAAATAACAACGCTAGCTCGATTAGAACTTGTCGCCGCTTTACTTCTGTCTAAGCTTGTTCGCGTGGTCAAAGATAAACTTTCCGCTCGTGTACCTATTGCAGGTGTCTACGCTTTCTCGGACTCCACCATAGCTCTTTCGTGGATCCACTCATCTCCCCATAGATGGTCTATTTTTGTCAGTAATCGCATTGCTAAAATACAGGAAAACCTACCTGCCGCTAGTTTTAATCACGTGTCCGGAAAGGAGAATCCTAGCGATTGTCTCTCCCGCGGCATGCTGCCATCTGATTTAATTGAACACTCGTTATGGTGGAACGGTCCTACTTGGCTCCATCGACCCATTAGCGAGTGGCCTTTAAAATTCTCTCCTACTGAATCTGAAACATTGCCAGAGTTTAAATCAAAGGTTTTTCTTGTATAAACATCAAATACTGAACCGCGTATTTTAGATACAATAGCTAACCGTGTTTGTTCATGGAATAAATTGTTACGTGTATTTATGTACATTCTTAAATTTACGAACAGACTACTTAGTCATAGCTCTGTTAAAAATATACAAACCGCCGAAAATTTCATTATTCGAATAGTTCAAAATACGCATTTTTCTAACGATTTAAATTTAATTAAAGCAGGCGAACTTCCATCTAAGAAGTTGCGCTGTTTGTCTGTCTTTATTGATAGCTACAGAATCTTACGTATTGGGGGCAGATTGTCTAAATCTGACTTACCATATGAAGCCAAGCATCCCGCGCTTTTACCTAAACGTGACCGCGTAGTTGATCTAATTATTGATGACTATCACAATACGTACTGCCACACGGGCCCCGGATTATTGATGTCTATTATAAGGCAGCGGTTTTGGATATTAGATGGACGAACAGTCATACGTTCCCGCTGGCGGAAATGCAACACTTGTTTCCGTCTAAATCCTACGCATCTAACACCCAAAATGGCTGAACTTCCTGGATACCGTGTCCGTGATACTAAAGCCTTTGTGCACACTGGAGTAGATTTCGCCGGGCCACTTGCTTACACACCTATTCGCCGTAGAGGTCAACGTTCGCAAAAACTTTATATATGTTTGTTCATATGTATGGTAACTAAAGCCATACATATCGAACTCGTATCGGACCTCACATCCGAGGCTTTCTTATCCGCATTTAAAAGATTTATTTCTCGCCGCGGTCCAGTGTCTGTCATGTACTCAGACAATGGTACCAATTTTGTTGGCGCTAAGGCACAACTTGATGATATTTATTCTTTCTTATTGAACTCGTCTGTTCAAACAGATATTAAAAATGAGCTTCTAAAATCTCGCATTGAGTGGACAAGAATACCGCCGCGAGCTCCGCACTTCGGAGGTATTTGGGAGTCGAACATTAAGAGTGTTAAAACTCACTTGTATAGAGTCATAGGAAAGCAGCTTCTCACTTACGAGGAACTCTCTACCGTACTGGTACAAATCGAGTGCCTTTTAAATTCTCGACCGCTTAGTGTTCTCTCATCAGACCCGCATCCGGACGTGCTCACGCCTGCGCATTTTCTAATGTCCAGTCCACTTAAGCATTTGCCTTCTTCTGAATTGACAGAAGAAAACATAAATTTAACAAACCGCAAAGGGCTTTTGGATCAGCTTGTGTTATCCTACTGGAACAAATGGCGAGTTGAGTACTTGCACACGTTGCAAGTTCGCTAGAAATGGTGCACTCCCGATCGCCCTATAGAGATCGGTACTGTCGTTCTCTTGGGTCAAGATAACGTACCACCATTGACTTGGCCATTGGGCATCATAGTGGAAGTTTTTCCGGGATCGGATGGTGTAATTCGAGTAGCTTCAGTAAAAACCGCGTCAGGTACATATATACGTCCTGTCACCAAGTTATATCCTTTGCCAACCCAATAGAACTACATTATTTCGTAGTTTAATTTAGTTTATAATTTACAATAGTATATTTTCTCAATGGTACGCCATTACATAGTTATAATTTAGCTTAGTAATTCAACTTTGTCTTAATTTAATCAAACTGCAATTTCATTCTTTGGAATCTGATAATTAATTTCGAACGCCGTTTCCTAGTAATGGTGTTTTGAACTGCTGCTTGGGATTCTCTTGATGCTTTCAGACTGCCAGATATATAAACATCATCTCATCCTCCCAACCGCACCAGCTTTTCAGCGTATAGATTATCATCTTTGAAAGCTCGGGACCTTTCAAGGCGGGGAGTATGGTGTGGCAAGTTATTGCCCCTTACATTTTTTTGATTTTGGACGGTTTATAAGGTGTCTGTAGTCTGTCTTAGGCTTATTGCAGCCGCGGATATTGTGTGTCGCGGGATTTAGAGAATCCTGCGGCTAGTGACAGCTAATGATGGCTGTCAGACGTCATAGTGCACCGGCGCCGAACGGAAGCGTTTCGTCTCACCGCAAACCACGTTTTTTCAATCTCGGTTCATCGCGTCCGCAAAACCGCAAACTTTATTACGTTATCCCGTAATCATTGGGGATATACTGTACTACGTTTTCAAAATTAAAAATAATAACCCGCGTCCGATTAAATCCAAATTATAGACTTTCAAGTGACCAGTGTACGGGCAAGCAAGGTGGCCACCTGCCCAGAAGGATTCTTCAAGACTTTCGCCAGGAGAAGCACAGGTACCGCTTTGCATTATTTGCTGGAGTTAGGCTACAAACGCCACCTGACCGTCACCAATTCCTCTTTGAATGTTTGCTCAAATAAAAGGCAAATTGAATTATTATGCATTCCACATAATAATTTTTCTGTCGTCCTCGACCCGCAAGGATACACGGCTATTTATACGCCTGTCCCTCCACCAGTTCTCTAATACATACACACATACATACATATCACATGTATGTATGTGTGTATGTATGTATGTATGTATGTATGTGTGTGTGTGTGTGTGTGTGTGTGTGCAGGGTGTATGTGTATGTGTGTGTATGTGCCTTGATTGAATACTGACAATAATAATAATACTAAGCATAACGCAAAGATCAGCCATCACCCCCCTCGCCATATTGGAGGAAAGGAGGCAACCCGACCCCCGACGCTACCGCAGGCAGTAACATCTAAGGGAGCATGACGAGCTTGCTGGCGGTTGCTCAGGCAAGAATAGTATAATCAATAGTCGAGGACGCTAGCTAACCACTTATTGCAATACAACTCATAAAACACACATTGTAATGAGTAGATTATGTCACTAATAAATTAAAATTCAACTAAATTAAATTACATTGACTTAGACAGTCAAATAAAAAAATAATCAATTATATGAACTCATATAACCTGTCAGTAGGTAAGCTAATTCTGGAGAAAGAACATAAACATTGTCTTGAGTTAATCACAGCGACCAACTATTCTTATCGTTTAAGTAGTCATTGATACAATAGTATGCCTTTGAACAAAGGGTGGATTTTACTTTAGTTTTAAACGCATTAAAAGGCAAATCTAGCAAAGAAGAAGGCAGCATGTTATAAAAAGTTATACCAAGCCCAACAAATGAGTTGTGTACCTTATGAAGCCGGTGAAATGGAGCCCGTAATTTGTCCTTATTTCTGGTGTTAATATTAATGTATAAGTGTATATTTAATAATATTAGTGTATAAGTGTATATTTTGCCTAATATATAAGATGTTGGCGAAGATGAATTGTGATGCCACCGTGAGAATACCAACATCTTTAAAAAAATCTCTCAGAGAAACTCTGGCACCAAGCTGGTAAATAGCTCGAACAGCTCGTTTTTGAAGAACGAATATATTTTGAATGTCAGCGGCTTTGCCCCACAGCAGAATACCGTAGGACATAACGCTTTGAAAATAACTAAAATAAACTAATCGAGCTGTATCAACGTCAGTGTATTGTCTTACTTTTCTGACGTCGTAGGCGGCCGAACTGAGCCTGCCCGCTAGGCTTGATATATGAGGGCCCCACTGAAGTTTGGCATCTACTGTTATACCAAGAAAAACTGCCGAGTCAACAGTTTCAAGTACCCTATTATCTAAGACGATGTTGAGACCTAGATTCCTAACATTTGGCAAGGCAAACTTTATACATTTCGTTTTCTTGGCATTGAGAACCAGGTTATTCGTCGTAATCCAATCCGTAACCATTGAGAGTGCATTGTTTACGTCATCAAAATCTTGTCTATTCCTGTTTACTTTAAAAAGAAGTGAGGTGTCATCTGCAAACAATACAACGTCACAGATACCCTTTAAATGAAATGGTAAGTCATTAATATACACTAAGAATAAGAATGGACCCAGTATTGAGCCTTGAGGTACACCTAACTGAACTGGTAACCCGGAAGATTTTACACCATTCACATCTACACATTGGATCCTATTATATAAATAAGAATGTATTACTTTGAGAGTTTCATTTTGGACACCATAATGACACAGTTTACGCAAAAGCGTGTCATGGTCCACGCAATCAAAGGCTTTGGAGAGATCAAAGAAAACTCCAATAGCATTTTGCGAGTTCTCCCATGCGTCAAATATGTGTTTCAGCAGTGCAACAGCCGCATCTGTAGTCGAATGACCTTTTGTAAAGCCATATTGTTCATTATGAAGGAGGCTGTTTAAATTAACATGTCTTAGCAATTGCTTGAGTATTAACTTTTCAAATATTTTGCTAAATGAAGGTAAGATAGAAATAGGTCTGAAATTGCCAACGTCGTAACGGTAATAAAAATTATTACCTGATTTAAATAAAGGTATGACTTTACTACTCTTCATGAGGTCAGGAAAAGAGCCTAAATCAACACATTTATTAAAAGTAAGAGCTAGATAGGGGGCTACGATTTCTATTATATTGCTTAATAGTTTAATGGAGATACCCCAGATATCACCAGTGTTTTTAGACTTAAGTGTGTTAAAAATATTAACTACATCACGAGGTGTTACATGTTCGAAGCTAAATAAGCGACTACATTTAGGCACACTACTATGCAAAAGGTTTTCAGCTTTAGACGGGGACGAATTCAAGGAGCGAGTCGTAGTTACAGGTATTGTAACGTTATACGTTGATTATATCTATAATTATTAACTATTTGCAAACCTACTTAATGAATAGTTTACGCTTGCAACTGATATATAAATAACTAAACATTCCAATCAGTTTTATAAAATATTGTGGCGAGCTTCGCGCACGAAACTGGTTTGTTGGTAGGCGTCTCCCCTCTCCATGCGCGTCGTTAAAGTTCGCGCACTTCCAGCGGTCCGTGGAACAATCTCGACCGGCGGCTTGACCTGACACTACGGAGCAGAGTGACCGTGTCTAGCGATCTATTAATTGTACCTGCCACTACCATCTTTACGCAACGAACAACATTTTGAAAAGTTACAAAGTTCAAACGTGTGTGCTACATCTATTAAAATTAAATAATATTTAATTCAGTGTAACCCCAAATCGGGTGAGTGTTGCAAAACTTATAATAACTAGTTTTAAGTATTCGCTGCATGACTTGCTAAAAATATACGCTGTTTGCTATAATCAGCTTCATGTCATTCGAATTGCCGATGTGTTTTTTACGTTAGTGTATTGGTTGTGATCGTCATTTTAAACACTACCTTAACTTTGTGATTTTACCGAGTGACAGTAACATAGGTGTAACGGATCATAACAGTTACTTTTTAAATAATTATCTTCTTCCTTTAAATGTATTCTTTGTTTTGATTAGTAGGAGGTGGTTATGTATCCGTAAATTCTGATATAAAATTTTGTTATATTTTTTCTCACCTACCCTACATCACTAGTTATCATTTTTCTGCTAGTCATTCATCATGCTTTTAAAATTGTACCACGCTGATTAGACTGCTTCATCTGGATAGCTAATTGATGCTAGAACGCCGCTTTCCACCGTAGATTCCACGTTCAACGGTTGTCAGGATGTTGCAGTCAGTAGCATGAATTCGGTCATTTTCTAAAATGTCCAATTCCGGAAATTCCAGGGTTCTTCCGTACCGGAGTTTTTTGGTACCGTCGCTGCGAGGGCTGAGGCTGGTCGACCCTACAAGCTGCCTTAACCGCCGTTGGAAGACCAACCTACCTACTTGGCTGCCACCAGTCACCTACGTTCTGGGAACTACCAGGATAGTGGTTTTTCTTTAGGCGGGCTAGAACTTCACACGCGCTCGATATCGGGAACTCACGTTAACATATTTAAATATTAAATATTTTGTAATCATATTTATATACTTTTAATTAAACAGATGTACCTTGCTTCCAACAATATGTTGTTTTTTTTCTACCTGCAAGGCAACAACGTTACAGTATGTTGGCAAAAAACTCATTGAATGCTTCAGCTACGTCAGCTGCTTTATTAACTAACTTGTTGTCGACCATAATCTCAAGTTGTTTTTCTTGTTTAACCGACTTACCCGTTTCATTGTTAATAATTTTCCAAGTCGTTTTTACTTTATTATTGGAATTTTTAATTGTATTGCTTAAAAATTTAGATTTAGCAAAAACACAAATCTTTTTAAATAGTTTTGAATAATTTTTGACATACTCTAAGAAAGGAGTGTCAAACCTGAATTTTTTCAAACCGTATAACTCGTATACTCGCGCTCTACTTTTATAAATACCTAAATACCCATTGGTTAAAGCCAGCGGAGGTGCCATTAATGTTAATGGTTTTGGTCTTGAAAGTAGATTGGTACTCTTTTTGCACAACATCAAAAAGGGCTCCATAGATATCATTAGGATTCACGTGTTCTACTATAGATGGTGTAATTCTATGAGCTATATTATGTTTAAACTTGTCGCACCACGTCAGGTCCTATTATAAATTAACATATTTAAATTATAAATATGCCTATTTTGCTCAACAGACAAATATTGAGAATAAGGCAAGGCACAGAAAATAAATTTACAACTATTGGTCTCATTGAGATGTCAAATGAACACATTCAATTATGTCCTTTTTTCTTACAGCTAAACTATCCCCATATAATAAAATAACAGTAGAACTGGGGTTTATTTTTGTCAATTTAATTTTACTAATTAATTGGCTAATACTGGCACCGGATAAACAATTATTAATTACATACTGTTGTGAGCACTGATTAAATATACTACCAAATATCTACATCTGCAGATTAATAAATTGATAATTATGAATTAATATTGTATTATTGTTAGCAATTGATAGTGCCCAGTTAGTGCTTGGATATCCAGTCGAACAAAGAGTTAGGTACAGCGGAAAAAAACTACATCTTTCCACTACATTTCTCATATTAATTTTTATCAACACACTAGCTTCTGCCGGCGGCTTCGCCCGCGTGGATGTCGGAAGTTATGCCACGTTAAACTATTTAGTTGGTTGTGTTTTAACATATAACTTCAGAGATTTTTTGTGAGTAATGATGTACACTATTTAATGTATTATCAATAGTTTTCGCAGCGCACGCTAAATAATGAGTTTTTAGGCTAATTGTTGATACCTAGGGTTACATTATTGTAATTTTTGTAGGGATCTCTAATTTTATTGCAAATAAAATACAGCCCATGTTACTTGCTGATAATGTAGCTTTCACTAGATGAAATCATTTTTAAAATCAGTTAAGTACTTTTTGGGTTTATCCATTACTTAGAAAAGATATGATTTTATGGTTGCTTGAAACAAAAAATCATATCTTTTCTCTTTATAATATTAGTATAGATAACATTACATGACGCCTGATTACTCCGAAGGTTAGGCAGAGGTGTATCTATTACACCTACATTTCGCCAGTTACGTTTAAGTTCCATGCATTATGCGGCGAGCCTATTGCCATCGGGAATCCCTGATGGATAACCCAATACCGTCATTCGTCACAATTTTAATTGTGTGCATAATAACTTTTTAAACTTGAGACACCCTTATAACAGTGAGGGAAAATACTTGACAACTCAACTAATACCCAACTATTTATATTTAATAGAAGTTGCAAGTTATCTGCCTGTATACTTTTTTCTTGTTTGAGTGTACACTTAACACAAAGTGTGCGGATTCAGGGAGCACAGCTGTGTAAATCGCAGGGCCTCCCAAAGGTAGCGATGTTTCTACCAGCAGGCTTAGCACGAGAACTGTAGAGAAAGGTTTTGTCGACGGAAGAGTGGACAAAAATGACGTTTAGACTGTTGACAGTTTTCTACCGAGAAATGTAGCGATTTCTATTCTACAGTAGAGTAGAAATAGAAAACGTCATGATAAGCTTGCAGGTAGTGAATGTGGATCTACCTTAAGATTTTATCAAAATCTGGCCCGAAATAATTGTTTTGTTGCTGGATACAGTTTTTTTTTTTTACATTATGATTTATGATACCATACAATGACGTGCTTGCTAACCACAACGACTTGTTAAAGTTTTTTCAACACTCGGGTTTCCTCAGATAATTATGTTCGACACATTACTAGGTTTAGAAAGTAAAAAATAGCTTAGTACCTACTGCAAAGCGTGCCAGGTTTCAGTCAGTTTATTACATAAAACGTTTACGTGGAAAAGTATTATAACTGATACTAAATAATAAAAAAACTAACACTTCAGTAACATGTTTTAGCCAACACGGTTTTCTTTTGAAATAAAAAAATAGAAATATATTTATGATAAAAGTCCCCTGAAAGCTTTAGTGCGATACCCTAGTTGAAACATAGCTCGGAGGCACTTCGAAAAAATTCATGCGTTAGCTTTTTATATCCATGGATATTAAAATATATGCAGAATTTTTGCCGAATTCGTATTTAACAAGCAAAAAAATGGATGAGAAATAGCATAAACATGATTAATATCGACAGTGGAAAGGTAAAATGGCTAAAGCGCCATTTTGGTCGGTATTGAGATATTTATATGTCAGAAATAAGTTAGTCACTCGTTTGACTAATCGGGACGCCAGCGCCACCAAGCGGCGCTCGACGGAGTCTACAACATAGCGCTTGACCGGAGCTAAGGACAGTTTTGTCTGAGGCGGTCGAAGAGTGAACACATTTAGAAACTGTCGCGCGTTCCGTATAGTTGTGTCGTATGCGTGAATAGCTAGTATGTTTATTTGATCGTAAATTATACTTTGATTTAAACTGCAAACGGTTTTTCTATTGTACAATAACCAACACTTCCCATTGTACGCCCACAGTAGTTAAAATATGGCTGATGATAACGAGAGAGACGTACCTTCTCCGTCATATATAAATATTACTAGTACTTACTGAACTGGTTTTTTTTGTGTCGATCAATTAGTCTACGTTTGACGTCGATTTGAGCAATTTTTTGGCGCTTCAGCATCACAAATTTTCTTGCTTCCATACGACTGAGTGAAATAATGGAACCCTTATAAGGTCACTTATGCGTCTGTCTGTCCGTCTTTCACAGCCAATTTGCTCCGAATCTAATAGACTGATTAACCTATCCACTGTCGGTATTTTATAGAATTCGTATTACCTTTGATTAACCTTTGAGCTCGCCAAATATGTCCAATTTATTATTTAATAAAATATTTATTACGATATTTTTGTATATGAGTTGAACAATAGAGTATTACGTAACAAACGCAATGCTGTATTGTTGATTAAACATAAAACATAATAACATGGTAGATATTTTAATAATGCACGACGTAACACTGAATATTAATGTATTATACCACTCACATATACTATGTACAATATTTCGTACTTCTGTATAATCAATACTAATATTATAAAGAGGTACTTGGTTTTATGTAGGGAGTAATCTCTGGAACTACCAGTTGGATTTAAACAATACTTTTTGTATTTGATAGCCTAATTCTTGAGGAAGGTTATAGGCATTTTATCATCACGCTACGCTCCTTAGGAAAATATAAAAAGTCAGCAAGAACGCTAAGCGAAAACTAAGTAATAGCGTGTGCGGGCTATGCAATGCGACGCGGTGGGTCGGGGCACAAGAAATTTCACGCGGACGAAATTGCAAGCAGAAGCTAGTACTTACTTCAATAATAATGCAACATCTAACGTATGATCCATCCATATTACTTACTGGTGATGTTCTTCAGAAAGGTCAGATGCTTAGTAGGTACTCACAAACCGGCTCGCGGCGTGTATGACCAGGGGGGTAACCATCACTTCCTATAGCAGTATTATTATAATATTACTTCACAGTGGGAAAGTGATGGAGCTATACAGGACTTATAGCTTCATCTAAATAGCAGTAATATTGAAATAATACTGCTATAAGAGGTGATGGTTACCCCCTTGCACTCTACTGCGTAACACAATCTGAATGATCTTGAAGTATATTGCTAATACATTGCTTCATATGTTCAACATCGTATACCTCAAACTCAAACTCAACTCAAAGCATTTATTTCAATTAAACCATTTACAGGCACTTTTGAATTGTCAAGGAGTCGGTCAGTTAGAAATATGAAGCTAGTTGCCTATTCCAAAGCGTAGTAGGGACCTATGGAGAAGAACGGGCAAGAAACTCCATGGACACTCTTTTAAATGATATTGATACATAAAGATTAGTATAAATAATGTTGAATTTATAACTAAATGTGAGGAAGATGTAAAAAAAACGCGTCCATAATAGCAAATTAAACAAAAAAAATAAACAAAATAAAATAATTACAAATAAGCCGAGAAAGCTAAGAGGTGACAAGTCCCAACTGACGGCGCCCGATCACGAGCTAGACACATGGCTCAGCACCATTTAGCCCAACCATTTTGAAGGGAGCTAAATGATCCAACACACGCGCCACCATCAGCGAGACATCTGAGTGAGCATGACATACTCTCAGCCGCCAGGACGCATTTAAGTCAATGACATATTAACCGGTAACGCAATGAATGTAGTTGAACTGTCAAAGTGAAACCCATTGCTACTGATAGTGTGTTACGCTAGTACCTCGCCGATGTATGAACGTAAACGAAGCAAACAGAGTATGAAGGGATTGTAGCAGGTGGCGTTCTGTAGTTTCTGCCTACCCACATAGGAAGAAGATGAAAGTTTGTAGGTGTGTATTTATACCGGGTTACTGGTAACTCGACGTATTCCTTGCAGGACGTCATAGTAGGGTTAAAATGCAACAAATTAAGCCACCAAATGTTCTACCGAAATTCAGTAGTTTTTGAATTAGTTAAGAGTTTTAGTTTTTTAATGAAAAATCCCAGATTAAATCATTCGAAACCAATCTAAAAATGATTTACGGCGCGACTGTACTGAAATTTAAGTTATTATCATAGTTGACGCCGTAGCAGACCTTTGTTAATAATTAAAAGTTCAATAATGCCTAAAACTTTGGCAAATATCACTAACAAAACATTTATTTTTTTGTAATTTTTGCTATTACTTCATAAAAAATGTAGTCTAGTGCAAAAAAAATACTACACCTGGTGTACAAATTACTAAGAAAATATCCTTGTCTTATCAGCTATCCAAAAAGGTATGAAAGTTAATACAAAATCATGGACTACATTATGAAAATCGTTTTTGATTTAGTACAGGCGTGCGTTTCACAAAAAGGTGATTATTCGAAAAATCAAAAACAAAATCGTGAACATTATTATTCTTTTTAATCAATATTAAAAACTTTAATTACACACATTTCACACGTCTTGTTCGATGTGCTGCCCTCGGTATTCGAATACATGTTCTTATTCGCTTCCTTACTTCGGTTTTTGTTATTCTTGAGGTGATTGTTGCCCTCATCTGGTCCGCCGCATTTGTAATTCTCTCCCTTAGTTATTCAATTGAATTTACTGGGGTCACATAAACTAGATCTTTCATATGACCCTAGATCAGGGCTTCGTGCAGGCCACGGAATCGGCCCACCGCGCCCTATCCATCGGTTTGGATAGTTTTCATCCAGCAATTGTCGAATTGTGATTCGGAAGTGGGCTGGACATCCGTCATGTTGGTAAATTATGTTTGCTCTTCTTTCTTCCGGTACATCCGTGAGCAGTGCTGATAAATGATTTCTGAGGAAATCTTCATAAAGTTCCCCATTTAGTGTTCGGGGTAAAAAATGTGGGCCAATTAATTTGTCGTCAATAATACCCATCCAAACATTAAGCGAGAACCTTCGCTGGGATGCGGTTGGTTTCAGTTTTTTAGGGTTTGCTTCTGCTTTCGGTGCCCAGTAATGTAAGTTGTGGTAATTTGTGATACCATTACGATCAAAACATGACTCATCGGTCCACAGAATGTTTTTTAAAAAGTTTTCGCTGTCGGCGTCGGCACTTAGCATAAAACGACAAAATTCAAGCCGTCTCGGCGGATCTCCTTCTTCTAATGACTGGACTGGTTGGTAATGGTATGGATGTCGGCCTGACAAGTGAACTACAGACCAGACTTTCCACTGTGACATACCAAGCTCACGCGCTACGATGTTTGTCGATGTGTTAGGATCGTCAATAAAACGTTGAAGAATAAGCTCCTCGTCCTCAGCCGTGTATCTTGCGGAACGACCAGTGTCAACTTGCCTGCTTCTTTGGACGCTGCCAGTTTCAGATATTCGCCGATAAGTCGATCCGAAGACACTAACGTGGGGGAGTCGGCGGTTGGGAAAGCGAAGTTGATATTCTCGCCGCACCTCAGCAGCGTTACCGTCACAAAGTCCGTAACAGTACATTATGTCAGCGTATTCAGGATTAGAATATGCAACCATAGTCAGCGCTTATGAAGGCACAGCACAGCACAAGAGCAAAATACGCAGCAACAGTTAGGGAAATAGCCAGTAACAAAACACGAGCTTGCGCGACGTAGAGTTGAAACTAACTAACGCTGACGACCAAATTTTGCAAAATCGCACCCCCTGTCATACCGAGAGAACAATAGCGACCAATCACAAAGCTCCCCGAGTGGTTGGAGTTCAAGCGCAGGTAAAAACTACGAATAATACGAATACGAAACAATAGGTTGACCGTCTCGCAATTTTACCTGCCCCCCATAAAACTCTTCTCTTCCCTGGCACACATACAAAAGTATTGACAACCATACCTTTCTGAATAACTGATAAGACAAGGATATTTTCCTAGTAATTTGTACACCAGGTGTAGTATTTTTTTTTGCACTAGACTACATTTTTTATGAAGTAATAGCAAAAATTACAAAAAATTAAATGTTTGGTTAGTGATATTTGCCAAAGTTTTAGGCATTATTGAACTTTTAATTATTAACAAAGGTCTGCTACGGCGTCAACTATGATAATAACTTAAATTTCAGTACAGTCGCGCCGTAAATCATTTTTAAATTGGTTTCAAATGATTTAATCTGGGATTTTTCATAAAAAAACTAAAACTCTTAACTAATTCAAAAACTACTGTATTTCGGTAGAACATTTGGTGGCTTAATTTGTTGCATTTTAACCCTACTATGACGTCCTGCAAGGAATACGTCGAGTTACCAGTAACCCTGTATATATCCTACTTTAAGTTTGTTGGGCACGTTAAAATACTTAGCAGAAAGAAGACAAGGATACAAGCCATCTTTACATCTCCATAGTATTGCATACCACATCCACAACTTGGCAGTTCCAACCCTTGCGGCGTCCAGTGCACTTTACGTCCGCCCCGGCTGGGAATCGAAGCGGCGACTACTAAATTAAATAACTCAAAACATCTCTCCATTGCAAGCACTTAAATAATTCACTTTGTGGCTGCTAGATAGCGCTAGCTCGCTTTAATGTGTTTACGAGATTGCACATGCACAAGCCTCACACAGATATATTTGTTTGTTTATCTAATCGTTGTGAAATGTCCGAGATTCTTGATGCTGTTTTTTAGGGTAAGTTTTTATTTTATAGGTGATTTATAGGCTGCTTCGTAGAGTGTGGATTGCAGCAGGAAATATTGTGTGGTCAACAAGATATTTCCATGCTTAGCTTATAATTATCAATATAATTTATTAAGTCGTGGGGCTTTAGATATTTTAGTTCTGTCTCGAAGATAAACTTCATGGTATTGTAACCTCACCTTTTAAATCAATCTCGGTATAGAGGAAGCGCATGACGTCTTTAAAACTATTAAAATGTCATCCCGTATAGGTGACTCACCTTTATTCCCTACACACAACCCACGTATTTATATCATTGACATATAAATATAATTTATATTTACAGCATCGCTGTATTTTCTAGTGTCAATGTTCTAGCCAATCACAGCTTGTCTGCTAATAATTTAATCCAATCTCATTGTAAATGTATGTAAGATTTGTTGCTAATTTCCATCAAGAGACATTCTGCATCTATCGAGTTGGAATGAGGTATGCAGACGATGTCAATATCTGTCTATGACGTTGTAAATGAAACATTGAAATGCCTCAATTTGATTTAGAGATAGCAGGAACGGAATTTGAATTGAAATTACTAACGTTTACGAAGCTATGTTTCGAGCTGGCGATGTATTGATCAATATCAATTCTAAAGAGTCATCCAACAGAACTCCATAAAATTCAAACAGCAGACATTTAAAAGTGCACATAAAATCGGCTGATTTTATGTGCACTTTTAAATGTTTGCTAATAATACTGCTAATAATACTGTCTTAAGGCCATTATAGCAATCATGATCATAAACAATTGTTTTCCAGTACCCAAGCGTAATGATAAATACGTTTTTATGTGAGCAGAGGCCCTTGAGTCCTAGAGTGGAGACCGCGTATCGGCAAGCGTAGTGTGGGACGCCCCCCAGCTAGATGGACCGACGACCTTAAAAAGGTGATTTTCTTTTGTTTCTCAAATCTTTCAATTCCGCCATCCACGACAAAATACTTTTCTAAAAGCACAAGTACATGATTATCCTGAAGTGTGTTTACTCGGAATAGATTCGCTTTACATTCTGAATCAAATTAATAGCAGTATGTTTGCCAACTGCTGGATGTGGTATCGTTAATGTGCGGTACTTGCAGTCCTCTTTGTAACTCAAGTGTTTCTAATCTCACTTGTTTCTTGAGCGAAGTTGATGAATTGTGTTTGTTTTGTTAGTTAGAGAGCGGTGTATGAGGTATATGGTTGTAGATAAATATATAAATTGTTTATCATTTCAGTATCTAGGCAAATTATTTTGATACAATGAGCTGAATTCGCCCTTTAATTAAACAAAAAACCAAACCAGTCTGAGTTGAACTCGTGTGTTCCGTACAATGAATATAATAAAAAATGGTAGATAATATTATTATCTACCATTTTTTTATCCCCAGAAAAAACTTAACATTGTAGTTGAAAAACATGTTCTTTTACCACGTTATTTTAAAACTATAGACTTCCTATAGGTTTTCCTGTAATCTATGAGTAAACAACTTTAAAACTTTTTATTTTCAAATTATTAAAAATATCTATTTGAAATTCTCACAGTCAGTCCTAATATGTTCTGTCGGTACAGTTCGAAAAACTTTTTTCTTTTCTATTTTGCCCCCCAAAAGTGACCCTGAAAAATAATGTATTTATTTATTTAACCATTTATGTACACACATATAAAAACAGAAAAGAAGAACAGAACAGAAAAATACGTACAAACTGTTCGACTGGTAGAAAATGCCTATGGCATTAAGTCGGCCTTTGTACATTTGTGTGCGTAAAGTATTAAATACATAAATAATAAATAAATACAAAGGTGATGCTTATTTCTAAAGAAATCTCTTCCAGCATACCTGCGATAGAACAGTGGACAAAGAGATGTAGACACCGTGTGTAAGAGTAGAAGAGAAAGTAGAATACATAAAATCGAAACAATTTACAAAACAAATAATATGCGAATATACCTACTAACATACATACATACTTCTTAAATAAAAAGCACTAGAATAAAAAAAAATACAGTGTAATTCATGTATTTGCGTTATATGTTTCGTGTTTGGGTTACATAAATTCATGTTTACAAAGTTTCAACCTAATCGGTCCCATGGAAAATGACATTAAATGAAATTGTGAATTATATGAATTGATTACATCAGTTATCAGCCTTCAGCCCGCGGGAAACAAAATCTGCCGGTGAGTCATAAACAATTAGTTGTTAAAAAATACAAATTTTATGAAGGCAGCTAGGCGAAGACTCCCAGTTTTTGCACCTGTATTTGAAGATAGAATCTTTAAGAAACTGCTCAATTGACATGAACCAATACTTGGACACGGTGGAGCATACGGTGGAAGTCTGCCCGGTTTGGGCAGAGCACCGCCGCGCCGTGTCCTCGTGGAGGCGATCGGCGGCAGAGATCTCTCGCGTCCGGCCCTGGTTCAGACCATGGTACGGAGCGAGAGGGCATGGGCAGCCGTCACCTTCTTCTGCGAAGCAGTAATGCTTGCGAAGGAGGAGGCGGGACGGTTGAGGGAAAGGCAAACTTCGCGCCCTCTCACCCTTAGCCGCCGCAGGAGACGCCCTGGGCGTCGGGAATCCCGGGCGGATTTCCGGTCACCGTAGACGCGGGCTTGCAGACGGTGAGCAATGGGTAGCTCACCGTCCAGTAAGGACCAGGCCCGAATCGACGGCGCGTTGTATTCCACGCGCGCCTCAAAGAGATGTCGTCAGCACAAATGTAGGGGTCCACTAGGGCCGATGCCTGCCGGGGTCGCGGGAAGGTACTAAAGGGTCACCGAGGCCTGGCAACACAGGCAACAGGAAGGAATACGGGTGGGTTTTAGTCAGTTAGAGTCTGACACACCCTCCCGCTCCGCCCTCAGCGGGAGAAATTATTTGATGATTTCCCATCCAAAAAAAAAAAAAAGCCTGCGGGAAACAAAATCTGCCGGTGAGTCATAAACAATTAGTTGTTAAAAAATACAAATTTTATGAAGGCAGCTAGGCGAAGACTCCCAATTTTTGCACCTATATTTGATGATAGAATCTTTAAGAAACTGCTCAATTGACATGAACCAATGCCTTTTGAAGCAAACCGCCTAAGACTGAAGGTTTTTCCTTCAGCGGCATGGTCCTACCACATCCGTCCACATCCGTTTTCTACATCCGTCGTCCTTACGAGTGGTGTAATTTTTAAAGCTCTGCTTACAGGAACGCTTCTCAGGAGGTAGGAAATGCTTGACTGGAATGTTATCTGATACCGGGAAACAAGACGGGACTCCCTATTTTTGAAATGCGTTCCTGTAATCGATTCGGTTCGATTCGCAACAATCACCTTACATACAAAAAGTTTAATACATGAAATGAGTAGGTTATTATGTTACCTCAAATACCTAAATACCATCAAAACAACGACAAAATAATTGTAAAATTTAAACCAGATTACATGTTCACAGTATATTCATCCTTTCGCAGGCCCGCATCACGTAACATACTCGTACAACTTTGCAATATGTCCGAAACACACAATATATTGTTTCTAACAAATAATAATTTAATTAAACGGTTCGCCCACAAATATGTTTGAATAAAATAATAAGTTGGGTCCAGGGATCAGTTCAACTTGTTTTGCTAATCAAAAAGCTGTCTAACTTGTCAGAACAACCTGCATAAGTGGATAGTTAGACCGACCGTGTAAGTACAAACATAGGTACCTATTAAAAGTTTTGTTGTTATCAGCTTAGTGATTAGGTTAGGACTAGGTACAATGTGTTGGTTGACAAAAGGGTCAGATTTCAGTATATTCGACCTCGTAATTGTTTTATCACTTTTGACAACAAAATCTTTGATTTTATATTTATTTACGGAAATTCTCAAATTTTGTTGTCCTTCTAACGTATGTCTTATAGTTACAACTCAGCCCACTATCGTAAGGGATATATATATATATATTACCGTCGAACTTTAAGATACCCTTTTCTTTCTTTCGGGTATTAAATCAAAAAGTAAGAAAAAGGTAGCCCTCTAGTTTCATTCTATCCATGACTGTGAGTAGGTAAATTGAACTTTTAAAAGCAATAAATGAATATCTTTTTAAGGTTCTGTACCTCAAAGAAAAAAACAGAAACCTCATAGGATCACTCGTGGGTATGTCTGTCTGTCCGTCTTTTTTTTTTTTTGGGTGGGAAGTTATCAATTAATTTCTCCCGCTCTGGGCGGAGTGGGTGGGTATGTCAGACTCTTACTGACTAAAACCCACCCCTTTTGGACTTCCACGTGACCCCGGCAGGCCATGCGACCCCGGCAGGTGTCCGTCTGTCACAGCCGATTTGCTCCGAATGTGCTGGACCGATGAAGTTGAAATTTGGTACACATAATATGAATTTCTGTAACCCAAACGTGAATGTGTAACGTAAATACATGAATTATGAATATGGGGTTCAGTATTGGGGAAAAAACTAGAAAATTTTAAAAAAAGTTTTGCAAACTGTATCGTGTAACATATCAAATGAATGGACTTATTATGTGGATGCCAAATATACCATTCCACCACCCCCTCATTATCTACGAAACTGACGAGCCTAACATTTTAATAAATATACAGAGAATAGTTCTTTACTTATAGATTACAGGAAAATCTATCACACGTCTATGGTATTAAATTAACATAAATTAAATCACTCAATATTATGCGTACAAACTTACAATTGCAGTTGGAATGTATGGGGGAACATGTTTTTCAACTACAACGTTAAGTTTGTTCTTAAGATAAATTCATCCCAACTACGGAACCCTTCACTGTGCGTGGTCCACCCGCACGTGGCCGGTCGTTTTATTAATTTACGGTAACGCTACGGTGGTCCTTCTAACGTTTGTCTTATAATATAAATAGTTACAACCCATGTAGCCTCGTATTGTAAGGGATGTACCGGCGAATTTTAAGATACATTTTTCCTTTTCTTTCGGGTATTAATTAACTAGAAAGATAATAAAAAGGTAGCCCTCTTGTTTTACTCTGTCCATGACTGTGTATAGTTTTTTTTTATTGGTAAATAATTATCAAATAACTTCTCCCGCTCTGGGCGGATCGGGAGGGTGTGTCAGACTCTTATTGACTAAAACCCACCCGTGTTCCTTCCGGTGACTGTGTTGCCAGGGGCCTCGGTAACCCTTTTGGACTTTCCCGCCACCCGCAACAAAGCTGTTCTCAACGCTCTTAGAGGACAAAAAATAAGTTATGAAAACTACTCTTTTAAAAACTTTTACAAAAAAAAAAACAACCGATTTCCAAAACGACACTAAAAAGTGAAAAATAACTTTAATTTCGGAAGTCGGTGGCAAAAAACGAAAAGACACTGACTTTCAAAATTCTTCGAATTCTTCATTTTTCACTTTTTGTTGTGGTACCTAACCCACACAAATTCGAATACCACTACCACGACTAATAACAGTTCCCACATAGGCTGAGTAGTGGAATTTAAAAAAAAAAATGCAAAGGACTTAGAATATAAGTACCTACAATATACCAATTTTTTTTCGATTATAGTCGAAAATCGTAGTTATAAATCGTCATGTTAATCAAATACCTTCATTGTCTTACAACACAATGAAGGTATTTGATTAACATGACGATTGATTGCGCCAGTCTACACCGAGCCTTTATTTACAAATAAAGGCTCGTGTAGACTGGCGCAATATCGCGGGCGCGACAGGCAAAGCGACGCGCAGCGCGACGCTTTCCATGAAGTTTTCATAGAAATTATGCAACTAGTGTCGCATCGCGCTGTCGCGTCGTGCCTGTCTGCGGGAGCCCTAACATTGCGTTATGACTGGCTGACCAGTCACAGTCACACAGTTTTGTGATCGTCTTTTTTTAGAAAATCAATAACAGCTGATACAACTTACGTTTCTATACCCCCAAAAATAAGCATAGATTCACAGACGAACCTTCAGCAGCCTTACATTCCTTGCGTCACATTGTACCCCAGCCTCCCTCTACTTATCCTGCAGATTCGTATGAAGGTTCCGTGTCAGTCATTACGAAGGGAACATGTTCAATTTGAGCGGGCATGTCGCTTGCCTGTCACGTCCGCTACCTATTATTTTTGTGGGAAAACAAACCCAATTTGCTTGAGAACAAAATTAGTATAGCATGTTGTATGTCTGAAGTTCAGACTTTGATTAAAGTTTGGGTTTAGATTATAGTTTTATAAAAAATCTAGAGGTTAATAATTATGGATATTGGGTAGCTATAACAATTTCCCTTATTATTTTCGTATGAGCCAGGCAGAAAGCGTAGAGGTAGAGAAAGAGCCGATAAAATGATTAAATCAACTACAATTCTAAGCATGACGTCACATTTCCCAAAGTACACACTATACATACTCACGTTCTACATAATACTGTATCCGTATGCTACAACCCACACCGAACTCATTGTGCGCGTGTTATGTTAATATTAATACCGCGTTAGCGAGAGGCGCCGCGGGGCGTAAGTTGCGTTTCAAAAGATAATAATAATAACATTGGACACAGTTGGCAAGCGAGTGACAATACGCCACTAGCTGGCTTTTGTTAAGATGTTCAAGATACGAGCGGAAACGGTTTTGTATTTATTGTAAATTTTAGTTCAGCCTATAGTATGCTTTGGCAATGTCAATATTTTGTGTGATTCAAAACTGTTATAGTGACAGTTTTGAATCTTGGACTCTCCTAAACGCTTTCGATCGGTCGACTGAAGCCGTTGAGAATCACTTGTCTGTTACTGAAACATTTTTTACCTTTAAAGTAATTTTATCTCACGAAGCGACCCGCGCTTTACTTGTGGTAACCAAGATTACAAACACGCTGTGAATGTGTGTGTAAGCACAGGAGCTCAAGACACCGTCCGAGACAGGAGAATAAAAAAAAAACAACATATAATTAAATAAACACCTATTTACCTCAATGATTGACATAAGACAATGCACAGCACCAATGAGGTCCCAGTATAAAAACCAATTGTGCACAGGTGGTCATAACACAGCCTTATTAAAAAATGGCATCCTTTCCATGGGACCGCTTATATATAATAAATTACCTGAAAATTTAAAAGACCTACCCATAAAAATGTTTAAAAAACAATTAACAAAACTATTGCTGGAGAAATGTTATTACACAATTAAAGACTTTCTAAGTGACAAAACTATATAGGAAAATGTAATTGATAAGTGTACGTTGTCTTTGCAATTTCGAATGTTTTAGATTATAATAATGACATTGTTATTTATTTATAAGCGATTTTTTATTTATTTTTATTTTTATGGTTGTTGTTTTAATGTAATTTGACATAACAGATTTTGACATTAAGTTTATCTAAGTTCTATACCTAATAATAATTGTGATTGTTGTTAATGTTTTTGAATATTTTAACATTAAGCTTTTTGACATTAGACATTACGACATATATTCTTCATTGTATGATATGCGAGACATTTATATTTAATTAATTAATTATTTTGATTTATTTATTGTAGTCTGATCCGTAACAACCTATTAAATTCGACTATGGCTAATGATAAACGTAATAGCTGTATCTTTATTACTACTGATTCAAACCTAATATTTTGCATGCCGTGAGGTAAAATGTATCGGGACACTTAATAAATATTCCAACTTATATGTAAGTATACCTACATTGTCAGCAAATAAATGATTTCTTTATTTCTTTCTTTCTTTCAGGACCGAAGTCAGATGTATATGTGTGTGTGTTACGTGCTGACACTACTCATCTTCACGCACACATTCACATCGTGTTTGTACACTTGGTCACAAGTAAAGCGCGAATTAAGTAAACGACAGTCGGAGAGTTTTATAAAAATAACTTTATTTTACTGACAGAATGACAGTGAAGATAATAATGTCTTAATCCTAAAGGTACAAGGAACTTATAGCTAAGTTATGACAATCGCTACGTGACGACCATGTTCTACATTACAATTACTTACTCTCAAGGTTTGGCGGAAGCTATACTGCTGACAAAGCTAATTGTAGTAGGGTTACCACACTTAACTCCTCCCTCCCCAAGAGAGAAATTATCTAAAGGCAACTGTGTGGTCTTTAGGGAATTTCTTTTACAAATTTTACATAAGTCCCATCTATATATAATGAAACCTATAACAGAAACTAGGATTATGACGTAAATACTTAGGGTCCATACACTGATATTGTCACTTGTTACACGTACATAATATGACTCGAAATCACTAACACTTTCACTGTACTTTGCTCGGTTCACTAGGTCCTTGATGTCACCTAAGTCCACCCCTCTAAGATCCATTTGCTTCGCCGGTGGGCTGACGTCACGTCGAAGTTCGGGCATCTGTGCTGTTGGCAGGCTGAAGGAGACTGTGCTACTATTCGTTGGCGTTGTAATGGAGATGTCAGCGATCTGCAGTGTGCAGTGCTGACTTGGTACTAAGATGTATGTACCTTGCAAGGTGTATTTCCTGGTTTCATCGTCACAATGTTCCGTTGTCTGGATACTTTTTTCTGCATATACCAACCAGTGACTTTCGGATATGGGTTGTATCTTGGTTTCTTCTATTTTTACCTGGTGTTGCTGACAATCCGTGAAATTATGTTTTAGTAACATAAGTTGCTCGACGCATGTTTCCTCTGTGTACTGAAGAACGTTGTCCTCGGAGCAAAGGTATGTGAGGTCATCTATTTCTTCGCAGCTGTCGACTACGGGCCTGTATTTCGACTTTTTCACCAGTAGGTAAGGATATTTCGGAATAATGACATAGGGTTTTTTTGTGGTAGGGTTAAAAATTGGAACAGGGATAACTTTATAATAGATATATGTGTTACTGTCTACTAGTGGAACTTCCAAAATAAAAACTATTTTACTACTATCTATAAACCCCTTAATTTTTATACTTCCCTCTAACTTAACTAGGTTATGAATATCTAACGGATAAACTAAGGTATGGTGCGTTTTGATTACCTTCAAAATATTAAATAGTTCCGTAGAGTTAATTATAGATTGATGTAATATATGTATTTTGCTAAAGGCAATGGCTGTTTCTAGTTCATAGATGATAGTATAAATAGTACGAAAATTATTTAATATTTGGTGCATACTATTCATGATTGAAATCAAATTGGAGTACTTAGTTTGATTTTGAACAAGAGACTGAAATTGTTTAATTTTTAGATTTAGATGTCTAGTATTGAAATTGATATCGTCTGAAACATTAAGCAATTTATCAAAAGCCCTTTGCATTAATGATACCCTTCGTTCAACGGAATGTTCCCTTTTTCCTAGATTACTTATCGTATGAATCATTGTTTGTGTAATTAACACGTCTAGAACTCGCAGTCCGCATAGTAACATCGGTGTTTGCACCTGTATTTGCAAACGGTGCATTATGTGCCGACGTCCATCGCCGATCATGCTGACTCGGCGTCCTTGCAGTTGACCTAGTCTGTAACGGAATTCGATTTTGTGCAAAATGCGAATTCCTTAATTGAAACGATGCGTTTTGTGAACCTGACTGGTTTACGGCATTTTGTGAACTACTAGATGCATTCGGATTTGCCTCTCTTGTTTGTGAGTTATGTAGTCTTTGGAAGTTGTTATTATGGTTTTCCGTAAATTTCCTTGACGGCTTATTTCTGCTATTTTTCAGATCATAAACTGTTTGGAAGTTTTGCTCTTCTAGAACAACCCTTAGGGCATCCTCCAAAGTCGTTACATCTCTCAATCGTACTAGCCTAACTAAATACGCTGGTAAATTATATAAGAAAACATTCAGCGACGAATTAGTATAAATATGCTGTTTGGCTTGACGTACGTCGACATTGCTTATCGTTTCATTGGTTTTTGCAATAAGAATACTACGTATGTTTTGTATCCTATGGCAAAAATCTAAATAACTTTCATTTTGGTTCATTTTTAAGGATTCCAATTCCAACACTAAACATTCTTCGGTCCAAGGATCCCCAAAATGTTGCACTAACAAATCTTTTAGTTCGTCCCAATTATTTATTTGATCCCGCTCTCCTACTAGGTTCGCGGCTTTATCCGAAAGCTTACTTGTTACGACGTGATATAAGTATTCGTTCTGAGCATCTCCTCCTCGAAACTTAGTTAATATATATTCGCATTTTTTTATGAATAGTGGGAGCTGTCTAGCATCGCCACTAAATTCCGGAATAATGCTAGTCATTGCTGACGGAATTGGTACGATCTGATCCATTGTTATTGAAACCCGAAACGCTACACACCAGGAAAATACCTACTTAGTGACACAGTTTAATACGAAAATTGTATCGTAATAGACTGTAGGTACTAAACAATTATGCCTACCTAATTGCTTTATCACGAGACTTGTATCGTAATAAAAATGTACTAAACTAACTATATCTACGTATTTATTCTATCACAAAAGTTTTATCGCAATAAAATATGTATGTTACCCAGGTATTGTCTGACCCCTAATAACACAAACACATATATCTAATCAAAGAGGTACACGTAAAGGAAAACAGAAAGGATAGTGAAAAAGTTCTACTCACAGTCCCGAAGTTACTCCCATCTCCTCCTTGGACTATTATCACCACACTCAGCGTCAGCCTCTCGATGAAGTTGCTCAATAAATTTATTTGTTCGGCGATCCCTGTTAAACTGTTGGAACAGACGTCACAGCAGCTTTGTAGAATTTTATACTATACTGAGTGACTACAGAGATCCTACCGGCTGCGCCAATTAAGTAAACGACAGTCGGAGAGTTTTATAAAAATAACTTTATTTTACTGACAGAATGACAGTGAAGATAATAATGTCTTAATCCTAAAGGTACAAGGAACTTATAGCTAAGTTATGACAATCGCTACGTGACGACCATGTTCTACATTACAATTACTTACTCTCAAGGTTTGGCGGAAGCTATACTGCTGACAAAGCTAATTGTAGTAGGGTTACCACACTTAACTCGCGCGTCGTTTCGTGAGATAAAAATACTATAACAGACTTTCAATCGGTATATGCCATTACTACTGTAAGTGTGTTCAATATATTTGTATCTGACTTTTTGTGGTTGTTTTGGTCACCCCATCTGTGTTGAAATGAGATGACAGCCAGTTGACCTACGAATAGGTCGTGAACTACGACAGGAATTCGTGGCTAGGTATTTCACCTTTACGTCGCTCATAAGTTGCACCACGCACCACCGCCCGTAGCGAGCAGTATGAACGGGCACTACATAAAATATTATAACATACAAAAAAACCCACACACACACACACACACACACACACACACACAACACCCACACCCTACAGATAATTGTTGTGGGGTGTTTATGAAAACCTTTTTCTCGATTTTCTCCTTTTTACGAATACATTGGGCGGCGGAAGCGCGTTACCATGACAACAGGTTTTTAGTGCCAAACGACCGAACTCTGTAGGACGTTATAAAATTTTATTGTGAAGTGTGAAATAATGGCTTTAACTAGGTAATTAAGTTTTTAGTAATATAATAGAAGTATGATTTGGTTGGACTTACTAAGTCGATTGTAAGTATTCTTCTTTTAAAAAAGCGTTACTTAATTTTAACAATTTCTCTTTGGGTCGCAATGTTTCCTGCAAAGAAGATTGTTCTGCATCTATACATCTTTCGTCCCAGAACCAACAGCAAAGGAAAATTACTTTGCGTGTTCTAAATAACAAGTGTATGCCTATGAAGACAAAGTTTAATGACGGACAACTTGCTGAAAGCATTATAAAATAAAAATCTAAGATTTTGAGATTATATTGCGTAAGACACAATCCTTTCAATACTTAGAAATACATGCTAATACATGCCTGTCACTAAACTTATTTCTATTATCTGTATGTGGCTAGTTAAGCTAAGAGATTCAGTAGAACATTTAAGTAATTATGTACCTATCTGGTTTCATATTAAATAAACATCGTAGCATTTTACTAATTTGGTAATTTCTTAACAGTTGAGTTGATTGACTTGACATGACAAGGATTATTAAATTCGTAAGGATAGTCCCGTTTTAGGTGGGAAGTTATCAAATAACTTCTCCCGCTTTGGGCAGAGCGGAAGGGTGTGTCAGACTCTTACTGACTAAAACCCACCCGTATTCCTTCCGTTGCATGTATTGCCAGGAGCCTCGGTAACCCTTTAGTACCTTCCCGCGACTCCGGCAGGCATCGGCCCTAGTGGACCCCTACACTTGTGCTGACGACATCTCTTTGAGGCGCGCGTTGAATACAACGCGCCGTCGACGCGGGCATGGTCCTTACCGGACGGTGAGCTACTCATTGCTCACCGTCCACAAGCCCGCGCGCTACGGTGGCCGGAAATCCGCCCGGGATTCCCGACGCCCAGGGCGTCTCCTGCTGCGGCTAGGGGCGAGAGGGCGCGAAATTTGCATTTCCCTCAACCGTCCCGCCTCCTCCTTCGTGAGCATTACTGCTTCGCAGAAGGAGGTGCCGGCTGCCCATGCCCTCTCGCTCCGTACCATGGCCTGAACCAGGGCCGGACGCGAGAGATCTCTGCTGCCGATCGCCTTCACGAGGATACGGTGGTGCTCTGCCCAAGCCGAGCAGACCTCCACCGTATGCTCCACCGTGTCGTCTGGGCGGTCCACACAGTGGTGACACCCGGGAGTTTCCTCCCGCCTTATCCGACATAAGAACCTCCCGAAGCTGCCGTGTCCGGTGAGGACCTGCGTCAAGCGGAAGGTGGGGACGCCGTGGAGCGTCATACCCTAGAGCGAAAAAGTTTGAAAGGAATGTACGCATGGCATCGTATGACATCCGTGAGCAGCCGGGCTATTCTGTAAAAATCGCACTGTGAACACTTAAGTGAAGTGAGCTGTCATTCTACACGATCCTATGGATTGACACTATTGACAGCACACTTCACCTTGGTTTTCACGGTGAGATTTTTAGAGAATAGATTGGCACGTGGCCAACGCAAGTAATCTCGCTCTCGATGTATGTCAAATGTAAGTTTAGGCATTAACTAATTGTCATGTCAAAACCAAAGATGGCGGTATTTTTGATGTGATGTCGTTACGCGTTACAGCTCTTTTTAATATTGTTCATTATAGAACGCAGAATATCCGTTTCATACAGATATTCGCAATAAGTATTATAAAATAAACTTATAATTGTTACGTACGTCAGATGTTTGTTGGTCCTAGGGCGATTTACGAAGATGTCCTTTCGATATCCGAAATCAAGTAAGCCCTAAAATAAACGTTTTGTAATTCCTGAATTTTATGCGAATCTGTGTGAATAAATTGATGAAATCATAAAGGAAAGACTATTTTTAGTTACGATATTATCTTTTGTAGCAGACAAAAGTAAATTGGAACTGAAAATGTTGTCTAATGGATTAATTAAAAAAAAATTAAAACTTTTTACAAAAAATAACAGCTGGCTTCCAGACAAATACACTAAAAAGTGAAAAATAACTTTAATTTCGGAAGTCGGTGTCTTTGGTGCTGTATTTTCGTTTCTTTTGCCACCGACTTCCGAAATTTTTCACTTTTTAACCGACTTCAAAAAGGTTATCAATTCGACATGTTTACATATATTTTTTTCTTTTTTTATGTATGTTCGCAGATTTCTCCGTCAATTGTGGACCGACTTATTTGTTTTTTTTTGTTTAAAGGGTATGCTCCCGAAGTGATCCCATTGTCATCAAATCATTATCTGATGAGGAGATTCCATGGAAATCAAGGGAAATCCTCAAATTTTAAAGCACACCTATAGCGATTTAGATATTTTTTATAGTAACTTGTGCATTTGCTCTCGGAAAGCACCATTTTGGAGTGGAATTGATGACGAAGACCACAGATGGCCACCGGAACTACTTAATAAGAAGTATTTAACGAGTTGCGATTCGATTAGGTACTTTAATATGGTTGCTAAGCCATTTATGCCATTCACAAAGCATATGGTGAGTGGCAGTTCTTCTGGTTCTTACCAGGAGAACTCCTCAACAATTAACGTCCCTGCATCAAGAAAAGGAATATTTTGTAAAAGGTGATGAGCAGTTGACATTAGGCTATTGTAACTTAGATAAATTACAAACTGACCCACTAAAAAGTGAAAATTAAAAAAAAATTACAAAAAAAAAACAACTGACTTCCAAAAAACACAACAAAGTGAAAAAATAACTTTAATTTCGGAAGTCGGTAGCAAAAAAACTAAAATACAGATACAAAGACCGACTTCCGAAATTAAAGTCTTTTTTTTTTTTTGTTAAACTTTTTTAGTGAATTTTTTTGGAAGTCAGTTGTTTTTTTTGTAAAAAACGTTTTTATACTTTTTAGTTGCGGTATCTACCCCACACCAATTCGTATTCCAAGATTTGCTATGTAAACAGCAGTGACAGGAAGTTTTAACAGCATCAACATTCACCGAGTGGATTAAATACGTATAATCGAAACTAACTCAAAAACTACCCAAGGACCACCGCGCAAGCTTCCTCTACCAAATTAAAGAAATATAAAAATCGGTTCATAAACAAATAAATTATATTTGCACATATAATATATATATATATATATATATACAGGGTTACTGGTAACTCGACGTATTCCTTGCAGGACGTCATAGTAGGGTTAAAATGCAACAAATTAAGCCACCAAATGTTGTACCGAAATTCAGTAGTTTATGAATTAGTTAAGGGTTTTAGTTTTTTTTATGAAAAATCCCAGATTAAATCATTTGAAACCAATTTAAAAATGATTTACGGCGCGACTGTACTGAAATTTAAGTTATTATCATAGTTGACGCCGTAGCAGACCTTTGTTAATAATTAAAAGTTCAATAATGCCTAAAACTTTGGCAAATATCACTAACCAAACATTTAATTTTTTGTAATTTTTGCTATTACTTCATAAAAAATGTAGTCTAGTGCAAAAAAAAAATACTACACCTGGTGTACAAATTACTAGGAAAATATCCTTGTCTTATCAGCTATCCAAAAAGGTATGAAAGTTAATACAAAATCATGGACTACGCCTAACCCTACTATGACGTCCTGCAAGGAATACGTCGAGTTACCAGTAACCCTGTATATGAATTAAGAACCTCCACCTTTTTTGAAGTCGGTTAAAAAAATTATTATGTTAGTATAGAAATAAATGGGCGAAAACGTTAAAATGTAAGTGATTGACTTATTTTACATGACTTGACTTATTGCAAGCTTCTTAATTATTTGGATTACTATAAAGAATGGGCCAATGATGAGAGTTCGAAGTAAAAAAGGTACTTATAACCATCATACCAAAAAGACTAAACATGGTTGATGAAAAGAAAATATGAAGTCAAGTCAAATTAAACAGCTCTTAAAATGACGTAACATGCCTTCAAAAAGTAATCCCTAAGAGTTCCGTCAGGTGAGCAAATATTCAGCTCAGCAATAAATATATGAGCCCCCTTCGTAACGATATGAGCTGTCGCTTAGCTCAACTCTACAGCAATTGCCTTATGTAAGCGGGCACGCCCTTTATGCCTGGAGGCTTTTATTTAGAAATTAAGTTCTATTTACGTTTTTTTTATGTTGAAATTTTTATCTGCTTGAGTACAGTTTGTTCATTGTTTTGTTGGTATACTGGCGCGTGCTAGCTAACGTATGGCAAGTGTGTAATTTAATCCAATGTTTTGTGTATCGTAATGTTAATTACTTTGCATACGATTTGTATAGAATCAAGTTTATATAACTAAACAGACAGACGTGCTGCTGGGGAGTTTGTTCCACCACTTCTTCTTCCCAGCTAAAGCACTAGGAAGTGGTGACGGGCGGGCATTTTTGGGGGACTGTCTTATGTAACTTTGACGTTCGAAAAGTGCTGATTTTCAGCCTAGTTTGAATAAATGACTTTTGATTTTGATTTTGATTTTGACTGTTCGTGGAACGGCTTTATTATAATTAGGCGTAGATTTTTTGAAGTGGGATTGTCTTGGTTTAAACATTTTGATTTTTAACATTGATTTGGGTTTGAAATTGCTTAATTTTATTATAATAAACACACTCGCTCACATAGTTGTCGATTCCAGTAAAAAATATCAAAATTCATGTCATGCCTTGCCGGTCATTGAAGGATTTGGGCAATGTTGTGGTTTAAGCTAATAAAACCTAAACATATATTTAAAAGTGTTACGAAAAGAAGCCTAGCAATAACTATTATTTATTATGTAGGTGTTATCTTAAGCGATTTTCTAGATTCCATCAAATTATTAATTTAATCCTTTTGCTGCTTATTCGTTCGTACGTTTACATAACGCAATCATTAATTAACTAACCATTTTATTGGTGAGAATCAATTTTTGGTGTGAGGCTGCATCAGCAGGCCGGTGATAATCTGATTTCAATCAGCAGTGAATATCATTAATATGCTGAATAATGGATTTGTGTGTGACCGTGTGTGTGTAGTACTACCACGGATTAAAGAACATTTAGTAGATCCACTTCAAACAATACGTGAAAAAAAAAACCAACCGGAATGTAGGACGTCGTAAAATCACGATAAAAACCCGACTGCAAAAACACAACTGAAAAGGGAAAAACAAGCATTATTATCTATACATATAATTTTGGTCTTGCAGGCGGGGACAATCAAAAGTTACACCATATTTCAGGTTATTCGACTGTCCCCGCCTGCAAGACCAAAATTATATGTATAGATTATAATGCTTGTTTTTCCCTTTTCAGTTGTTTTTGCAGTCGGGTTTTTTGTTTTTTAAATAATTTATTTTATTTCAAGCTTTTTAGTTTTATTAACATATATATTTGAAAATTACTCATTACTAGCTTTTATTTGATACCAATATTTAAAGTTGCAATTAATTAAAAAAAAACACTTCCCCTCTTTTTTTTTGTATTTGCCGATGTAATTTATTAATATTATATAGCCTATGTTACTCCCACAAGTAAGACGAATCTAAAGACACCTCATATGTTAAAATCCATCAAGCCGTTTAGGCTACAGAGCGTGCCAAAGAAATAGACATACATACATACATACATACATACATACATACATACATACATACATACATAAATACATACATACATACATACTCTCGAACAACATTACCCTCCTGAGGCAGTCGGGTAAAAAGGAAACAACATTCAGTTGCTCAATACTTTATGCCAAATTTACATTACGAAAACAGTTGCGCAAGATTAGTTTCATGTGTAAATAGATCATTTTATCATGAATGCATTCGTCTTATGAAACTGTAGCGGCATCTACATCACCGCGTGAGAACTACGCATCACACTGACGACACACAAAATCCGGCATCGCGCAAGCAAGTTTACCGCGCGAATAGCATATATACCGTTCCAGACAGCATTGGAGGATGAGTGAACTTTACACCCTGTTCTTCATACCTAAACCAAATTAGTTCTGCGGCCCGAGCGATTTTGTGACAACTTGCACGGGTATCATGTAGGACTAGCGCGTCGACCTTCGACGGATAAGCACGACCTGCGATGCGTTTGGACCGCTGTTATCGTGTTTATTTCGAGTATTGTGTAGTGTCAGGGATTATTTATAATGATAGCGAGTTTTTAAATGAGTTGCATACGAGAGACTAACCTGCCGAAGAACCTACTCCGAGTGACATAGCTTGACCCCGTGCAAGCTAACCTGGTGAGCTGAAGAGGTCCGCTCAGTCATGGGTGGATCTCATTATAAATCCATACATCTTCTATGCTGTATTTGAAATTTGTTCGACTAAATTCAAACCTTTCGTTTTTGGTAACGGAGTGGAAATTCTCATAGGAATCCCGACTTCTACCGAGTCAAATCACCCATGTTCCCTAGCTCACTTGCACCGGGGGCTATGGGGGCACTTCATCACTCTTCCATGCAGCGTCCGACTGGTGCCGGTCCGCCTCTGTGAGCTCCGTTTGGTTAAGCGCTTGACCAAACGGAGCCCACAGAGGCGGTGTTTTACCTCCCCCGCGACGTCAAAGAAGGGCGCACGTGAAATAGGGGGCGGCGGGCATCCCTGAAGCCACCGTCCCTGGACCTATTCAGAGGGCTGGAAGAGGGCGTTATGTACCCTCTGCCGACGCCCGGTGCGCCTGCTGTGGGCTGGGAGAGCACTCAAAATCATGTCACAGAAAGAGGCAACGGAAAGGTAGAGGGCCTTTGCTTCTTTCTGTGACATGACATTTTCGCAGAAGAAGATCACGGCGTCCGGTGACGCTGCGCCGCTGACCATAGAACCAATCATAGCCGGTAGCGACAGGTGGCTTTCCACTTCCGAAACGAGGGCATGACGCGGTTCCTCCCAAGCTGCACACTCTGCAAGCGTATGCCACACCGTGTCCTCCCGACAGTAGACGCAGTGATAAGACAGAGCGTCTGGCTCCCTGCCTATGTGACGCAGGAACTTCCTGAAGCAGCCGTGCCCCGAGAGCACCTGCGTCGCCCTAAATGATAGAGAGCCATGCCTTTTCCCGAGCCAGTCGTCGAGCACTGGCTGGACCGCCTCAATAGTGACGAGTCCAGCAGTAGAGGGCAGAAGTCTGTCCCGCCGTTCCGCCACCACGACTTGATGGAGCTCGGACCAGTGCAGCGTGATCTTCACCAGTACTACGCCCCGCGTCCACGCCTCCTCATGCCACTGCTCTTGCTCTCCAGGTCTCACGGCGGGGATCCAACCAGTGCGCAAACCACCTAGTAGGAGATCATGCGATACCCTCTGATGACTCTGACGGACATCGCCATCTGCGGTACTCGCAACACTGCTATATAGATACGGCGGGTCGTCAGGTCAGCTGCCCATACCAGGCCCCATACAGGGCCAGGGATTGCACGATCCTCACGTAAAACCACCTGCTGGTAGTGGTCGGGCCTCCCGAAAACGGGAAGCAGCGTTGACAACGCAAATTTCATTCAAATCTGGTCTGTATTTTTTGAGTTATTGAGTAACAAACATACAAATTCTTACACTTATATGTATGATAGTAACTTCTACCCGCGTCTTCGTCCGCGTGAAGTCGTAAGACACCATAATATAGTAATAACAGCCACATTTTTGTTAAAAAAAAACCGGCCAACTATGTGTTGGACCACGAATAATGAAGGGTTCCGTAGTTGGGATGAATTTATCCCAAAAATAAACTTAATATTGTAGATGAAAAACATGTTTTCCTTACATCGACATACGTCACGGTCAATTCTGCAACTGCAAATGTAAGTCGGTCAACTGTTACTCGTTAACATTATAAATCCTACTTAGCTGTGATACTTTTCCTTTTAGCTTCATTGTACTATTGTTGTGCTACTGCAACACATTTTTTCACATGTCCATAAACAACCATCTAGCTGGCGAGGGACACACACACTCACAAACATGAAACACACATGACTCGAACAAAAAGTAGCACTTTAAAGCTTAATATTACGCAAACGGATCCCTGGATGGAAATATAGTTTTCGAAGACCCTAATATTTTTAAACGGCCTATCCAACGACACCTCGTACCATGGGATAAACGAGAAAAAAAATACAAAATTAATTTGTTCATGATTTAATTTTACCACTTTGTCAGCGTGATGCAAATATAATAATACTCTCTGAGCTAAGCCACGGACAGACAGTCAGACAAACGGACATGGCGAAACTACATGGGTTCCTTGCTATGGAACCCTAAAAACCTAAAAACGTATGAACAAGACATAAATAATACTTTAACGGACATTATACACTGGCTTGATCAAATTAGATTTAATATTAATATACCTAAGACTAATGTTATGTTTTTATCAACGGATACCATCGCAAACTTTAAATTTAAATTACAATAGACTAAAAATAGACCAAGTGCAAGTTGCTAAATTTTTAGGTATAATGATAGATATCCAACTAACCTGGAAGCCACACGCAGAAGAAGTATGCAAAAAATTAAGTACAGCAGCGTACGTGCTTTTTAATCTATCCGGGAAAGTCCAAGACCAGATTAGTTGCTTACCGTGGTTTAGTCGCGTCAGTTCTGAGATTTATGATAATATATTATTTTGGGGAAATTGTACTCTGAGAGAACAGGTATTCAAGGCTCAAAAACGATGCATAAGGGCAATGTGTAACGTGAAAATAACAGATAGTTGTGTACCTGTATTCAAGTCCCTAAATTTGCTAACATTCCCATCACTTTACATTTTCGAAATAGCTGTTTTTGTAATACAAACATGCATCTTTTTAATAAACCGTCTGACAATAGAACAAGACCAGTTAGAAGGCAGTATACAACATGCTACGTGTTAGTGGTCATAACAGTGCATTATTAACGAAAAGTCTTATATGTATGTGCCCGATTTTCTTTAACAAAATACCCGATGGAATAAAAAACGAGTCCATTCCACTGTTTTAAAATAAATTGTCAGTCTTATTAATTGAATTTATAAATGATAAAAAAATATATTTACCCTATTATATTTATACCTAATTATATATGAAATCTTTAATTATTTATATTTAATTGACCATATTTAAGAATTTTCATATTGACAGTATTTTAGACTTAAGCACTTTTACTAAATGTTTGCATGCCTAATTTAAGGTAGATTGTTTAAGGATCTCTAATTATATAACATCTGCATTTTTTTGTACCTACTTTCTATGCAAATAAATAATTATTATATTCTATTCTAATAGTTCCCTCGTTGTTCGCAAGCGCTACTGTTGAGCATGATGTCCTGAGTTCTATTCCCGGGTCAGGTAAAGTGTTATTGGGTTTTCCATCTGAAATTTTTCAGTAACAGTCCGAAGTCTGGATTTGTGCCTAGTTTGTGGTAATACGCTCGCCCCCTATTACATGGGACCTAAACATAACTGGCGAAATGTGGGTGTACTATAGGTACATTTCTGCCTAATCCTTCGGGGAATACAGGCGTGATGTTATGCGATTTTATAAAAAAAATCTCTGTACACTTACTACGTATGTAGCTTTGGTCTCAGCAGCCAAGACTCAGGACTGGTGACGCGGGACCAAGCGACGAATAGTTGTCCGTGTGAGAAGCTGTTAGTGCTGAGGTCGACTCCGTAGTCTTCAGTAGCAAGTCCTCCATTGCTTGCGAAATTCGTTTTTAGTAAATTAGTGAATACTTATGTTACTACCACCGGCCGGTCGCCGGCGTACCAGCGGTATTAGAACCAAATGGATTGGTACGTGACGATGGGAAGAGACCAGATAGTATGACGTTGTTGCCTTGGAAGGTGGGTAGGCAACTGGTGTGGGACGCAACCTGTGTCGACACCCTTGTGCCATCTCATGTTCCAAGCACGGCTGGCTGTGCTGGCGCCGCTGCTGCAGTTGCTGAGACCCTCAAGCGGCGCAAATACTGCAACCTTATAGGGAACTACAGTTTTGAGCCGTTTGGGGTCGAAACACTCGGGTCATGGGGCCCAAGTGCGCGTCTCACGTGACCAGAGGGCTGGCTCGTTCTTTGGCCAAAGAATTAGCATTGCCATTCAACGTGGCAATGCTGCCAGTCTTCTGGGCACGTTTCCGGATGACAGCGATGCGGACGAATACTTTGACGCCTAAGTGTCCTTTTGTTTTTTGTATTGATTTGTATATATAGATAGTAATTTAATTTGGTGTCTACCTAGTGTAAATAGTTAGTAGCATCAATATTGTATATTTACAAAATGGTTTAATAAAATTTTAGAAAAGCATAAGCACAATGTCAAACCGTTACTGCATATACTACCTAATGTCACAAACTGATAAACTGACTGATTCATTCTTACAGATTTTTCTTGAAGAACGACTATCGCTAAAAAAACAGTCCCCAGTTCTCATTAACAGTGACTTAACATTTACAGAGACTGGCCGCTACAACGAAGACTGGCCTAAAAGGACCAAAATGTTTAAATTTCGAATTACGAACGATTACGCGTTACTAGATTGAGACTAGAATTTAGGTAGTATGTTTCTTTTTTCTCCTTTTGTAAAGTATGCGGTTGGTAATACTTTATTCACATTACAATCTAGCCTATTCACTATTAAGTAATTTAAATATAACTCAAACTGCTAAGAAAATATTCCTCAATTGATTTAAAACGTTTACACTTGTATGTGAGAGCAGTGGTGGCCCAGTGGTAACGGCCGCGACTTATGAGTTGTAGGTCGTAGGTTCGAACCCAGACAGGCGCTTTACTTTGTGTAAATTATTTCATCACCACTGCTCTCAAAACGGTGAAGGAAAACATCGTGAGGAAACCGGCATGTCCTAGAACCAAAAATTCGAAGACATGTGACATCTACCAACCCGCACTGGGCCCGCGTGGTGGATTACGGCCCACTCCCTCTCACAGAGAGGAGGCCTGTGTCCCAGCAGTGGGAACATTATAGGCTGATTATGTTACACTTGTATGGGTATACTGATATGACTTGAATAATTTGTTACTTTCGTTCATAGAATTCATCATCATCTGTCTAGCCATTTCCCTACTATGTTGGGGTCGGCTTTTAGTCTAACCGGATGCAGCTGAATGCTAGTATTTTACATATAGTTACTGCCTATCTGACCTCCACAACCCAGTTACTGGGTAATGCGACAACCAATCTTATGAGTGAGTACACTCATAAGATTGGTTGTCAGACTTATGAATTTCGTTCATTGGAATTCTTAACGTTAAAATCTCAAATTTAATACCAATTTACACAGTATACACTCCTGCCCATCCCTTTGAAAGAATATAGTCGTGATGTTATGAAGAAAACTCATTTCCGCCCCTTTTTTGCACAACTGTTCTTGCGCAAGTGGATTCGTACAAGTGTCTTTCGCGCAAGTACTTTTCACGCAAGTGTGTTTCGCGCAAAAGTTCATTCACGAAAATGTCTTTTCGCGCAAGTGTCTTTCGCGCAAATGTCCATTCGCGTAAAAGTTAATTTGCGCAGAAGTCCATTCGCGGAAATTTCTTTTCGCGTTAAGTGTCTATCGCGCAAGTATCCCTTTGCGCAAAAGTCTGTTTGCGGAACTGTATTTTCACGCAAGTGGGTTCGCGCAAGTGTCTTCCCCGGAAATGTCTTTCGCGCAAGTGTACTAGATCCATCAAACCTCAGTTGGTCTAATAGAGTTTTTGATCCTCATAAGAAATAGGTAAATAGATCATGTTATTGCACCAACTTTTTTTTTGTGAAAATTTCCCATTTTGTTGCTGACTGTAATTTATTTTCAAAGGCTGTGTCTGTAGATCAAAATGACTCAAAAGTTAAGTACAGTCTCCTAAGACAGATTTTGTGTAGCAACAATGGTTAAGGTACCCTTACTTCCCCATCTCAAAAATCCACCCTCTATGAAGTACCAGAAGAAGTGCTATAGCGACCTCGGCGTTCTCTATAATAATGCGTTTAGTATTGTGATGGGGCTGCCTCGGTTCTGCAGCGCCTCGGGCATGTTCACGGAGGAGCGCATCGCCTGGTTTCACGCGACTATGTCCAGGCGGAGCATTTCTCTGGTGCGCAGAATGCGGGCCAGCTCCAACGCAATCCTAGTGATGATTACTGACAGGCTGGACTGCCCCTACATGCTGCATTGCTGTAGCAGGCATTCTCAGGAAAGGCCGTTTGGCAGGCGTTATTAATGCTTGAGTGTGTATTTGTATTTATCTAAAGTATCGTTATTTTATTTAATTTTTAATTTTAATGCTATCTAATTTTATTATGAATTTTATTTATTTATTTATATGTCATGATGATTGACTCCATAAAAATATAGCGTAATGATAATCATTTAAAAGGTTAAATAAACCATAGAGGAATACAAACATATTGAATATTGCTCATCCCCCATGTCTAATAGCGTGATAATATATAGCTTTCCGGGTCACCAGACTTATAGGGAATATAATGTATAAGCAAAATTTTAACAGAATCTATCCGGTAGAATCTGTTTGATGCTGGAACATACATTCAGGCAAACAGACAAAAAATCTAAACACTATATTTTCCACATTAGAATCGATCCCAGACCTCATATCAATTCCATTTTTTGGTTAAATATTCCATGTTCAGTTTAGACTTCGCTACGATTTTATTATATGTATTGATTATATAGAATACTAGCTGCGCCCCGCGGTTTCACCCAGTGGGAATATCGAGATTTAAGGTCCTATGTCCTAACCCAGGTTTTGGTCTACCCATGAGCCAATGGATCATTATTTTTGCCTCTATTTATCTTCTTGTCTCGAATCCTTTTCCTATCTAGTAATCGGCATATGTACGCTAAACAATGTGCTCACGCACATTGCCAACAAGGCCAATGCTATGCGCGGTATAACATTATTGGATTTTTTTTCACAGTTGTGCTCAAAATCAAAATCAAAAGTCGTTTATTTATTATTTATCGTTTATTTATTTAAACTAGGCTGAGAATCAGCAATTTTCGAACGTCAAAATTACATAAGACAGTCCCCCAAAAACGCCCGCCTTTCTCCACATCCTAGGGCTTTAGCTGGGAAGAAGAAGTGGCACAGCAAACTCCTCAGCAGCACACCTGTCTGTTTAGTTTATACAAATCGTATGCAAAGTAATTAACACTACGAAACACAAAACATTAAAAATTACTTACCATATGTTAGCTAGCACACGCCAATATACCAACAAACCAATGAAAAATGTACTCAGCAAATTGCAACATAACAATGTTAACAGAAATAAAAACCTCCAGACATAAAGGGCGTGCCCTCTTACATAAGGCTTTAGTTGTAACTCGAAGTGAAAAATGATAAAGTAGCATCATCGGAATAATATTCCCTGAACACGACAGTTAGTTGAAATATTGCAATCATCGCGATTGGCACGGATTGGCATCAAACTTATACCTATTTGTAACTTTAAGAAATAAACTATTTCTTGTGGTCAACCGTGGTTTACCGTCAACTCACCAAACTCTAACTTACTCTGAGTCATACATAAAAGTGGTCCTTCGAGCCGGATGCTTCGCCATATTGGAGGGAAGAAGGCAACCCGACCCCCGACGCTACCGCAGGCAGGGACATCTAAGGGAGCATGACGAATTTGCTGCCGATTGCTCAGGCAAGAATAGTATGATAAACTGTCAAGGTCGCTACCTAACCACTTATTGCAATACAACTCATAAAAAACACATTGTAATGAGTGGATTATGTTACTAATAAATTAAAATTAAATTAAATTAAAACACATTGACTTATACATACAGTCAAATAAAAAAATAATCAATATTACAAACTCATATAACCTGTCAGTAGGTAAGCTAATTCTGGAGAAAGAACATAAACATTGTCTTGAGTTATTCACAGCGACCAACTATTCATAGAATTAAGTAGTCATTGATACAATAGTATGCAAATGGTGGGTTTTACTTTAGTTTTAAACGCATTATAAGGCAAGTCTAGCAAAGAAGATGATAGCATGTTATAAAACGTTATACCAAGCCCAACGAATGAGTTATGATCTTTATGAAGCTGGTGAAATGGAGCTCGTAATTTATCCTTATTTCTGGTGTTAAAATTTGTGAATATCACTGTTTTTACTGTAAAAGTGTATTTTTTTCCTAATATATAATATGTTGGCGAAAATGAATTGAGATGCCACCGTGCGAATACCACTATCCTTAAAAAAACCTTTCAGAGGAACTGGCACCAAGCTGGTAAATTGCTCGAACAGCTCGTTTTTGAAGAACACACATATTTTGTATGTCAGCAGCTTTGCCCCACAGCAGAATACCGTAGGACATAACGCTATGAAAATAACTAAAATAAACTAATCGAGCTGTATCAACGTCAGTGTATTGTCTTACTTTTCTGACGGTGTCGGCGGCCGAACTGAGCCTGCCCGCTAGGCTTGATATATGTGGACCCCACTGAAGTTTGTCATCTACTGTAATACCAAGAAAAACTACCGAGTCTACAGTTTCAAGCTCGCCATTATCTAAGACGATGGTCGGACCTAGATTCCTAACATTTGGTTAGGCGAACTTTATATATTTTGTTTTCTTGGCATTCAGAACTAAGTTTTGTCGTAAACCAATCCGTAACCATTGAGATTGCACTGTTTACGTCGTCAAAATCTTGTCTATTCTTGTCTACTTTAAAAAGAAGAGAGGTACCCATACCAGATACCCTTTAAATAGAATGGTCAAAAAAAAAAGAAAAAAAAAAGAATGGGCCCAGTGTTGTGCCTTGAGGCACACCTAACTGAACTGGTAACCTGGATGATTTCACACCATTAACATCTACACATTGGAACCAATTATGTAAATATGAACTTATTACTTTGACAGCTTCATTTTGGACAGCGTAATGACGTAGTCACACAATCAAAGACTTTGGAGAGATCACAGAAAAGTCCAATAGCATTTTGCGAGTTCTCCCATGCGTCAAATATGTGTTTCAGTAGTGCAACACCCGCATCTGTAGTCGAACGACCTGTTGTAAAGCCATATTGTTCATTATGAAGGAGGGTGTTTAGATTAAAATGTCTTAGCAATTGCTGAGTAGTTACTTTTTAAATATTTTGCTACGAGTAAATGCAGGTTAATGGTGGATAGAAATAGGTCTTAAATCGCCAATTTCATTTTTATTACCTGATTTAAATAAAGGTATGACTTTCCTACTCCTTATGAGGTCAGGGAAAGAACCTAAATCAACACTTTTATTAAAAGTAACAGCTAGATAAGGGGCTACGATTTCTATTATATTGCTTAATAGTTTAATGGATATACCCCAGATATCACCAGTGTTTTTAGAATTAAGTGTGTTAAAAACATAAACTACATCACGAGGTGTTACATGTTCGAAGCTAAATAGGTGACTAAGTGACTACATTTAGGCACGCTACTATGCAAAAGGTTTTCAGCTTTAGACGGAGACGAATTTAAGGAGCGAGTCGTAGTTACAAGTATGTTGGCAAAAAACTCATTGAATGCTTCAGCTACGTCAGCTGCTTTATTAACTAATTTGTTGTCGACAAAAATCTCAAGTTGTTTTTCTTGTTTAACCGACTTACTAGATTCATTGTTAATAATCTTCCAAGTGGTTTTTTTTTTTTTTTTACTTTGGAGTTGCATCAGGGAGGCACTCCGGTATCACCGGATGCCGACCTACCTCTGTCGTGTGGTCGAGGCCTATTTGACGGACAGGGCCGTCATCTACCCCGGTCACCAAGGAGTGTGGAACCGGCAAGAGATGTCGTGCGGTGTCCCACAGGGATCGGTCCTGGGGCCGCATCTGTGGGACATCGGATACGACTGGGTGCTGCGCGCCGACCTCCCTAGCGGCGTCAGCGTAGTGTGCTACGCTGACGACACGTTGGTCCTGGCGCAGGGGAGGTCGCACCAGGCGGCGGCCGAATTAGTGGCACGCGGGGTTGCGACAATCGTCGAAAGGATCCGGCAATTGGGACTCGAGGTGGCCCTGCACAAGTCCGAGGCCATGTGTTTTCATGATCCTCGGAACGCGCCACCGTTGGGGTCCCAAATAACGGTAGGAGGGGTTTCTATCGGCGTCGAGTCGACGATGAAGTACCTGGGACTCGTCCTCGACAGCCGGTAGAACTTCGTGGAGCATTTCCAACATTTGGCTCCCAAACTGGAGCGGGCGGGCGCTGCATTGAAGCGGCTCCTGCCCAATCTAGGGGGTCCAAACGCCTCCTGCCGGAGGCTCTACGCGGGGGTCGTGCGGTCCATGGCCCTCTACGGGGCTCCTGTATGGGCGCGCTCTCTGGCGCTGCGGCCAGCCCGCCAGTTGAGCGCGGCCCAAAGGGTCATGGCCATCCGGATGGTCCGGGGATACCGCACGGTCTCCTGTGAGGCAGCGAGCCTCCTGGCCGGATTGCCGCCATGGGATCTGGAGGCAAAAGTCCTCGCGCACGTATGGGAGTGGCGCGAGGAGGCGAAACGCCGGGGCGTTAGTCCGCTGCCGCGAGAAATCGCGGCACAGCGGACGGAGCTCCGGCGGGATCTCATGGCGTCATGGAAAGTACGGTTGTCGCAACCCAGTGCTGGGCACGCCACGATTGCGGCGATAAGTCCCCTCTTTGAGGAGTGGCTGGAGAGGCGCCACGGCGTCCTCACCTTCCACCTGACGTAGGTCCTCACCGGACACGGCAGCTTCGGGAGGTTCCTGTGTCGGATAAGGCGGGAGGAAACGTCCGGGTGTCACCACTGTGTGGATCGCCCAGAGGACACGGTGGAGCATACGGTGGAGGTCTGCCCGGCTTGTGCAGAGCACCGCCGTGTCCTTGTGGAGGCGATCGGCGGCAGAGACCTCTCGCGTCCGGCCCTGGTTCAGGCCATGGTACGGAGCGAGAGGGCATGGGCAGCCGTCACCTCCTTCTGCGAAGCAGTAATGCTCGTGAAGGAGGAGGCGGGACGGTTGAGGGAAAGGCAAGTTTCGCGCCCTCTCGCCCCTAGCCACCGCAGGAGACGCCCAGGGCGTCGGGAATCCCGGGCGGATTTCCGGCCACCGTAGGCGCGGGCTTGCGGACGGTGAGCAATGGGTAGCTCACCGTCCGGTAAGGACCAGGCCCGGGTCGACGGCGCGTTGTATTCCACGCGCGCCTCAAAAATATGTCGTCAGCACATGTAGTAGGGGTCCACTATGCCTGCCGGGGTCGCGGGAAGGTACTTATGGGTCACCGAGGCCCCCGCAACACAGGCAACAGGAAGGAATACGGGTGGGTTTTAGTCAGTAAGAGTCTGACACAGCCTCCCGCTCCGCCCAGAGCGGGAGAAGTTATTTCATGATTTCCCACCCTCAAAAAAAAAAAAAAAAAGTGGTTTTTACTTTCTTATTGGATTTTTTTATTGTATCGCTTAAAAATTAGATTTAGCAAACACAAATCTTTTTAAATCGTTTTGAATAATTTTTGACATACTCTAGATAAGGAGTGTCAAACCTGTATTTTGTCAAACCCTATAACTCATATAGTCTCGCTCTACTTTTGTAAATACCTGGAGTAGCCCATTGGTTAAAGCCAGCGGGGGTGCCATTAATGTTAATGGTTTTGATCTTGAAAGTAGATTGGTACTCTTTTTGCACAACATCAAAAAGGGCTCCATAGATTTCATTAGGATCCTCCTGTTCTACTATAGACGGTGTAATTCTATGAAGTTGGAGGAAGTCTTCCGAAAGCTGGCAGTGGGCTGGACGGAAAAGGGCGTTAAGAGCGGCCAAAAGTGATTATCTTATCTTCGTTTCATTGACGATGTTTTCTACTTTTCGTACTCAGCATCCGAGTTGACTCAGATGCTAGACGATCTTATCATGGCAAGTCTAGAGGTCAGACTTCAGATGAATATATCAATGACCCAGTTGATGACTAACAGCGCACATCGCAGGATCACTGTGTTGGGTGGGGAAGTTGAATAGGATGATGAATATCTCTATCTTGGTCAAATAGTCTCTTTCCAGGCAAGATAAACCAAAGAAGTTGCTAAACGTACCAAAAATGCCTGGAAGAGCCGTGTCCCTTAAGAGAAGACTCATTCACACACTTCCCATCCTCGCATGTCAAACCACCAATGCCAAACTCACGTCTTCGCTCCCTCTTAATAGCAAGCGACATCGCGGCAGACCCGGACGGAGATAGTGGGATGAGTTGGCTTTAAGGGATTTAAAACAACTGGTCCTTAGCAGCTTAAACAGAGAAAAGTGGAAAGAGAGTAGGGAGGCCTTTGCCTTGCAGTGGGACATCACGAGCCTGTGATGTCCCAGATAATAATAATAATCACCCCACCGCCTATCTACTAGGTTGAAGTCGTGGTCGGGCTTGCGCTCTCCTATGGACTCTAGGTCTGTGCCGGTAGACTTTACTTTGCCGACACAGGTCTAGCCCAAGAGAGATTTTCCATCGGCGTCGAGTCGACGATGAAGTACCTGGGACTCGTCCTCGACAGCCGGTGGAACTTCTTGGAGCATTTCCGACGTTTGGCTCCCAAACTGGCGCGGGCAGGCGCTGCATTGAAGCGGCTCCTGCCCAATCTAGGGTGCTCCGCTACTGAATGTCGAAGTTTGAAATGTCGACGTATGTTAGTTCTAAAGTACAGGATCTCGATGTACGCCAGTTCGAAAGTTCACTGGAGTGAAGTATGCAAGGCCGACGTATCTTTCATATAGCGAAGGATAATGTTAGGTTAGGTTAAGTTAGAACAGTGACCATTAGCGAAGCGAGCGTGTCGCGACAGCGATCGCCGAGCGCCAGATCCCTTCTATTACTCTTAAATCTAATGCTTTATACGTCGGCCTTGCATACTTCGCTCCAGTGAACTTTCGAACTGGCGTACATCGAGATCCTGTACTTTAGAACTAACATACGTCGACATTTCAAACTTCGACATTCAGTAGCGCAGTCAATCTAGGGGGTCCAAACGCCTCCTGCCGGGGGCTCTACGCGGGGGTCGTGCGGTCCATGGCCCTCTACGGGGCTCCTGTATGGGCGCGCTCTCTGGCGCTGCGGCCAGCCCACCGGTTGAGCGTTGCCCAAAGGGTCATGGCCATCCGGATGGTCCGGGAATACCGCACGGTCTCCTGTGAGGCAGCGAGCCTCCTTGCCAGCACAGCGGACGGGGCTCCGGAAGGATCTCATGGCGAAATGGAGAGTACGGTTGTCGCAACCCAGTGCTGGGCAAGCCACGATTGCGGCAATAAGTCCCCTCTTTGAGGAGTGGCTAGAGAGGCGCCACGACGTCCTCACCTTCCGCCTGACGCAGGTCCTCACCGGACACGGCAGCTTCGGGAGGTTCCTGTGTCGGATAAGGCGGAAAGAAACGCCAGGGTGTCACCACTGTGTGGATCGCCCAGAGGACACGGTGGGGCATACGGCGGAGGTCTGCCCGGCTTGGGCAGAGCACCGCCGTGTCCTCGTGGAGGCGATTGGCGGCAGAGATCTCTCGCGTCCAGCCCTGGTTCAGGCCATGGTACGGAGCGAGAGGGCATGGGCAGCCGTCACCTCTTTCTGCGAAACAGTAATGCTCGCGAAGGAGGAGGCGGGACGGTTGAGGGAAAGGCAAATTTTGCGCCCTCTCGGCCCTAGCCGCCGCACGAGACGCCCTGGGCGTCAGAAATCCCGGGCGGATTTCCGGCCACCGTAGGCGCGGGCTTGCGGACGGTGAGCAACGGGTAGCTCACCGTCCAGTAAGGACCAGGCCCGGGTCAACGGCGCGTTGTATTCCACGCTCGCCTCAAAGAGATGTCGTCAGCACAAAGGTAGGGGTCCACTAGGGCCGATGCCTGCCGGGGTCGCGGGAAGGTACTTATGGGTCACCGAGGCCCCCGCAACACAGGCAACGGAAGGAATACGGGCGGGTTTTAGTCAGTAAGAGACTGACACACCCTCCCGCTCCGCCCAGAGCGGGAGAAGTTATTTGATGATTTCCCATCCAAAAAAAAAAAGACCAAGAGAGATACATAAACGTATGTTGACATATTAAAGTATAGCAGTTAATCTATGTTTAATTTTTGCATGAAGTTTATTAATTAAATGTTATGTTGTTGGCTTGCTGCGCGTTTTGGTGTTTATTGTAAGTGCAGCAAGCAATTGTTATATAAATAAACCCGCAGGGCAGCATGTGGCGAGTTGTTGGGCAGTAGCGACACCTCGGACTCTATCTTCCGGAAGAAGTCTTGTTTCTAACCTCTGGCTTGCCTTTATTGGCCAGCTGGAGTCAACATTTACTACAAACAGAGCTCCGTAAGAGCAAACGTGCTCGGAGGAAGAATGTATTTTAGTAAGATGCTGGTAGGGATCTTGACCGTACTTCCGCGACTGTCCTGATAGCAAAATCAAAATCAAAAGTCATTTATTCAAACTAGGCTGAGAATAAGCACTTTTTAAACGTCAAAATTACATAAGACAGTCCCCCAAAAACGCCCGCCCTTCACCACTTCCTAGTGCTTTAGCTGGGAAGAAGAAGTAGTGCAGCAAACTCCTCAGCAGCACACCTGTCTGTGTGTTAGTTAGAAAAACTTGATTCTATACAAATCATATGTAAAGTATGCATTGCGAACCACGAAACATTTAATTAATTATTTGCCATATGTTAGCTAGTACACGCCAATATATCAACAAAACAGTAACTCTACTCAAGCAGAAATAAAAAAATAAATAAAAGCCTCCAGGCAAAAAGGGCGTGCCCGCTTACACAAGGCTATGACTGTAACTCGAAGTCACAAATGATAAACTAGCATCATCGAAGTAAAATAAATAAACAGTTAATTACCAATAACGATAATAAAACCATGGTCAGCAAGACGACCAGTCACCACAAGCATCACCCGTTCACGAGCATAACGCGAAGATCAGCCATATTGGAGGAAAGGAGGCTACCCGACCCCCGACGCTACCGCAAGCAGTGATGTACATATAAGGGAGCATGAAGAACTTGCTGCCGGTTACTCAGGCAAGAATAGTATAATCAATTGTCGAGATCGCTAGCTAACCACTTATTGCAACAACTCATTAAAAAGCACGTAATAGATAGATTACGTCACTAATAAATTAAAACTAAATTAAAATAAATTGACTTATACAGTCAAATAAAATTAACAATTATAGAAACTCATGACACATGTCAGTAGGTAAGCTAATTCTGGAGAAACAACATAAACATTATCTTGAGTTTATCACAGCGGCCAACTATTCTTATCGTTTATGTAGTCGTTGATAGAATAGTATGCCTTTGAATATCTCTCCACTCCTCATAAGCACCGCAGGATATTTTGGACATTAGTCAGGCAGGGGCCATAGTCTTTCCATCGTTCTATGTAGCCAGTCCACTTTAGCCACCCAAACCCATAATCCAATATCTTTGTTTCCATATCATGCAATAGTACTTCACCGAATTAGTTTCGGCGCCTTCCAAAGGTTTGGGTCGCCAAGGTCCCGAGAAATATCAAAAGCCGTAAAAATATTAATAACAATAATAATAATATTCGAGATTTGGAAAAAAACACGATGTTCTCCGAAACTCTCAACGGTCTAAGATCACTTAAACTCATAGCCAACCTGCATTCTGCGTGTGCATTGTATCGTTGACAATAAAAAATAATAAAAAAGCTTTAACTCCTCTCTCCTTTGTCCGTCCCTCTGTTCATAGCAAAAAAGAAAATACGTTATCATAATATATAATTTATACATACATTTTCATTTTCATCAAAATTATTATGATGAGTGATATATTCTGTCAAAATCATAATAGCCGCTTAACTGTGGCATAACTTAAATTGGAAGGCCGTTTCTGAGTTATTGTTTCTAAATTATTTTTAAGTGGTGTCATTTCTAATCATCATTAAAATGCGCAGTATAGTTTTCTACTAGATTATTATGATGATTACAATAGTTACTTGAAAGACCATTCAATGCTAGAGTTTATATAAGCGCATTAGGCATATTTAAGCACCAAGTTTCATGCTCTCACGGTACTGTCTGAGGTATCTTGAGACCTCACGAGGTCTCTGTTTTCATTTATTAGTTGCCCGCGTTTTCTATGAGCTGGTGACGTCATTATGTTTAAAATTATTCATTGCCACCTTGGCCTTAGGGATATGGTGTGGGCTTTTAGCAGATTATTACCCTTTTTCTGGTGTGAATTGTGTTATATTACCCAGATTTTAGTCAATTCAGAGTAATCTCGTCTATTAAATGTAATGTTCCCATAAAGATCTTTTAGTCCGATTTGGGGGAAAAAACAAACAGAATAATAAAATATTAGCTGTAATATGAGCCATTTAACTCGTAAAACGGAGTGATATTATGAATACATCAAGATACATTCCGTTACTTACACATTACCTTTATTACCTTTTCATCCTTAAAGAAGTATTCTAAATAAATAAAAGATAAAGTTACTAAACACAGGAAAACCTGTTGGAAGCAATCTGTCTCCGTTTAGCGCGAACTCAATAGTTTGTGGAAAATATTTTATGTTTAGGAGGCTTTAGTTGAGTTTATTTACCTGAAAAATAAATAGCATTTGAAAAGGATTTAATTTCGAATCGATTTGTAAGCTTTGTTGAGGATGACAATAATGCGCGTTCGTTGGAACCTAATCCTGTCCTCGGGTCCTAGGAGTGTCTCGCTTATTAGCGCCACGTCGATATCTTGTTCCCGAAGGAGATGGCGGAGGGGGGCGACCTTATCCCTAAGGCCGCGGGCGTTCCAGTGGATCACCCTTAACGACCTAGCCATGGTAAAGCGACAACAGTGTGGCCAGGCCGTCAAGGATGACCGTCTCAATGTCCTGGCCCTGCTTGATGGCCTTTATAAGGTCCATCAATAGCTGTATGGCACAGGCTGTAAATTCTCTCTTTTCCTTAGTTGGTAGCGATGCGCCGGTAGCGCCGCCACTCGTCTTTTTGGGGAACTTTTTTAGTTCCATCTGTTGCCGCCGCGCTGTGTTGGCGCTAGCGTCAACAGATGGTTCAGTGTTTCCCCGCGGCGCTATGCCGGCGCCAGCGGTAGTCCCTCCGCTAATCTTAGTAGCCTGTGCCCTCTCTGTAGCAGGGCCAGCCTTAGGGATTTCTTCTTCTTCCTTCGCCTGGGGGGGGGGGTGCTTCTTGCGCTTTCCCTTCCCCCCGCGTTTGGTCTTCCTCCGCCCTGAAGAGGCAGCTTGTCTATCCGTAGGCCCGTTGGCCGCCGCCATCAGCGTCGTGCCTTGGGCCTCTGTTTGCGTCTCAATTGGCCTTTCAGTGGCCATATGGGGCCGGCGTGTTTTGGCCGTGATGGCGGCGGTCCCCGCCCGCCTGTTGTGGATCTCCTGCTGGAAGACGGGGCACCTGATGTTGCACGCGGGGTGCGGGCCACCACATTTAATGCATGTGGCCGGCTCCTCCCGCGGGCGTGGACAATCACGCGCCGCGTGCTCCCCTCCACATCGTACACAGGCGAGCGGCCGGTGGCACTGATGTGAACTGTGCCGGAAGCGTTGGCATCGGTGGCACTGAGCGGGCATACGCTTTCCTCTCCAGGCCTCAATCTTGACACCACGCATGTACATGAACACGGTGGTGTCATAGATGGCCCGGACATCTGGAGTCTTCTTTAGGACCGCGTGAAACACGCAGCCGGGTCGTCCCTGGGCGCCTTTTATATGGCGCACGTACTCCGGCTGGTATCCCAGCGTCCGGAGCTCCTCCTCGATCTCCTTGGGGTCCGTGTCTGCTGGCAGTCCCCGTATGGCGATCTTTAAATTTTTGTCCGCTGGCAGCGAGTACGCAAACCATGAGACACCGCTCTCTTTTTCCAGGCCGGTAAGGTACCTTTGGACCAGCCTGTACTCGTCTTCTGTGTCGGGGGTGAATCTCACCCCCGTCCCATAAGGGCGAGCATTTGGGGGCCGGCCCAATTTGGCGCTTATCGCCCGGAAGTGAGCGGCCCAGTTTGGTAGTTTCTCTACTACCAGCGGAGGGTATCGCAATTTTTTCCCCGGCTTTTTCTTCACCGATGTCGCCGTCGGTGCGTCGCCAGGGGTTGGGGCAGCAGGGTGGGCATTTGAGCCCACTGTGTGTACAGGGGGGGGCAGGGTAGTACTTACCCCCGCAGTCGTCTGCTGTGATAGTGGCGGCGAGCGGCGCGCCGCCTCGGCAAACGTAGGCGAGGCAGGCACCCCCCGACCCCGCGGCGCGCTTTCGCGCTGGGGCCGCGGTGAGTCGAGGCAGTGCCGCTTCGCTTCCTCAGCCACGGCGTCGCCTGAGCTCCTCCTGCGCCGCTGGGGTCTGGCCTCGAGAGCGAACTCAAAACCGAACCCCAGCGACGGTGTTGGTGATGCCGGCGACATGGGCTCGGCGTCCTCACCCACGCCCACTCTCCCGCTGACCGGATCGCGGGGTCGTGTCCGGGGACACGTCATCGCGACCGGACGCGGCCGAGCCCACCGAGGCCAGCGACACGCTCGACCCCACACGGGAGGAGCATGCCGACAGCATGGCGGGCGAGTCATACGCGGAGGTGCGGGGGGGCGCCGGCGAGGCGGGCACCCTAGGCATCGCGTGTGTTTGCCGGGTGGATGGGCCGGCACTTACTGGCTGCTCCTGCTCAGCTGTCTCCGGTCCCGCCAGCGAGCGGCTGGGAGCGGAGCTGGCGGTGCTCGGAGCTGGCACAGCTTGTTGCATCGCCTGCGTCTGCACGGCCGCAGCCCTGGAGGGCGCGGGCGGCGACGCAAACCGCGGCGGAGGCGCGGTGGTGCGGGTTGGGGGCGCGCGAGGGCGCGCGGATGGCGCCAGTGGGCGCGTTGGTTGTGCGGCAGCGGGCCGCGTCCGTGACGCGTCAGCGCGCGCAGTGGGCGCAGCTGGTGGGCGCGCCGGCGGCGCTAAGGCGCGCGCATGCGGCGCGCGGCCCGGCAGGCTGGCAGTTGGTTCCGGTGCCTGGATTAGCACCGGACGAAACGCAGCGGGGCGGATAGGTACCGCGTGCTGCCGGCTCGACGACGGCGTCGGCGCAACGCGCGCAGGCGCCGGTGTCATCGGAGGGCCGGCAGCTGCAGCGGTGACCCCTCCCCCTCCTCTTCTGTCCTCCTCGCGGTGGCGGCGATCTCCCTCCTTCTTCTTCGTGGGTGGAGGCCTGACCGGCGGTGCACCGGACGACCCGGACGACGCGTCACCAATGTTAGGCAGCGACGTCGCCCGGTCCAGCGCCGGACGGTCCTCCGGCGACCCGGCATCGCGGCCCAGAGAGCCGCGCTTGCCGGGTTTCGGCATGGTACGGGGCGTGGCCTCCGCGACCGCTACGGTGGGGCTCCACCGGGCGGCACGGCAGGCTCCCCCTGTGTCCGCACAGGTACTTTTAGGTAGCCTGTGCCCACACAGAGGAAAACTTAAAAACGTTGGCGGTCCGCGCGGGTTAAAAACAATATACTAGGTAAGGATAGTGCTCCTAGGGCCACGAGCTAATCCGCAACTAATTAACACTTTACTTACCCCTTATTTATATAACAGCCTTCATTAGCTTATCAGTGATTGAAATGTGTGCAAAACATTTCTTAGAACCGGGATAATGGGGATAATGGCTACATACTTAGATAATTAGTTCTTGGAAATTTGAAAGTGACTTTTGTCTAGCTAGCATAATCAAGATGAATCACTGTGCAACGGCCGGGCTAGAGAAAGAGACAGATATCTTATTCTACATAAATCGTGACGGCACGTGACCTCGGGACGCTCGCATTGGACGAAGTAGTTTATGGTGTGCCACAAGCTGCTATGATTCCACATTCCACCAACTGCAGTTACTCTAAACTCGATAGTTCGCATATCTAAGTCGAATAAAATCCTACATAATACGCGACTTGATCGCACGTTAGCAATTCATGGGTGCCCGCTTTACTATACATCGCCTGCAGCTCGTAAACACGTTTTATTGAGTCGTGTAGTGAGCGAGCGATGAATAATAAAGTAGAGAGAGAACGAACGATGTGTATACAATTTTAATATGACGCTATGTTAGTTGATTTCTTAGGCGATATTGTATGGTTGCTATTACGAGTAATTATGGGGGGATTCGTTTTTTTTTTTGTAGTATTCCCAGTTGGCCTAAACCGCATGTTGCGAGTGGCAAAGATATGAGGTGGCACGAAAATTCAAAAAGAGCACGTCAAAATCAAGGAAATCACCAATTTTCCAAACTGCCGGAAAACTTTCCGGGTAGTCCCCTTTTTAACTATACTAACAGTGCCTTTTTATTTCAGAACTTACTTACTTAGGTGAAATTGCATGGAATTTTTATGGCACCAATGTTCAAATATTTTCGTAGAACTCCTCACGAAGAAATTGAGCACATAGAAGTATGTTTGTATAAATATCTGTTTTGAACTTTTAATATGAAGGAGTCAGACTTATGGAATGTAATGGAAGTGGTTTTATTTTATAGATAGTTTCTGCAAAAAGCTGGTATCAATTTTGAGTTTTTACGTTTAAACATGCAATACGACCTTGGTAATACAGAAAAAAATGCATCTCACTTAATAGGGTTACTCTAGACAAAATTGTATTCAAACTGGTCTGATATAGAATTCGTGACCATTGTGTGCAACCTGAGTCAATATTTTAAAGATTAATGTTAGGTTGAGTCTTAAATAAATAAGTATTTGAACAACGTCCTTGATAATTCACGAAAAAGTCTGAATTTGTTCAAAAGTAATCAGATAGTCTAAAATATCTTATTATTCATAATCACAATTATTTTACAATATGATTTACAAATTGAGCAATTTCCTGATTTTATACATCCGATATCCGCTCAATAAGCATACCTATAGATAACCAATACGTCAATTACGAACCTTATTTTAATGGCTAATCTGACTATTTGATTGGAGGGTCACATTTGATATAAAATATACCCGGGGCGGTGAGGCGCGGGCCAATTAGTGCCGAAAATTAGTCTAGTACCAATTAGTAAATGTTATACTCCGTGGGCTCGTCAATTGATCCAGGAGGCTTTAGGTCAGTATCTCAAGTAGTATTTAATAATTAATGGTTAGACAGAAGAATGTTGTTATAGAACTTCAACAGCAAGATTTTAGTGAAATCATCCCATTCATTGCCAAAAATTTTAATGAATATATTCGGATTTATTTTCGAGTGACTATTACTTGCGTAGACATTAGAGGTAACCTCGTAATTCTATCGAGCAAAGGACATCATTCAGGTTTCAAAGATTTTGTACCCAAAAGTTAAAAGGCCCGGCCAGAAAAAAGAACCAAATCAAATCAAATCAAATCTTATTATTGTGGGTAGGCTATACATACAGATGTTAGGTCAATTACAGATCCATTATGTCCTGCCTAGTAGGCATACCTACAATAATACATTATGTCAACATGCAATATAAAAAATTGAGTTATCATTTTTAAAGCAAATCTTACAAAAAGAATTAGTGACAGATTATAGTATTGGTGACAGATTGTAGCAAGTACTAATTATTAAGAAAATATTGGATCGGGTAGTAGGCTTTGTCAATTAAAAAATTACGCAATTTATATTTGAATAGTGGGAGTTCCTTGGTGTTTAAAATGTCTACAGGTATTTTATTGTAAATTTTAGATGCCATTCCAAAAAATCTTTTGTCCAGAAGAGCAGTTCTATGTTGTATACTAGATATTTTAAGTGTATACCTTTTTGAACGGTTTAGTTATGGGAAATAACACCCTTACCATTTTTTATTATTACGACGGGAGTATTCTTAACCCTTCCTCAAAAGGACCTTTAAAGGGCTACATTAGCCGTAGAACCGATGAGCATTAGGGTAGACGTATTCTTCAGTGGAGCCCGCGATTCGGCAAACGTAAGGTAGGACGCCCTCAGGTTAGGTGGAGCGACAATCTTCACAGGATGGCTGGTAGCAGCTGGATGCGAGTTGCCGAGAATCACTGTGACGAATAGACGTACGTACGACGTAGTTCAAGATTACAATGGTCATGTAGCTCAAAACACTTAGTCAAAACATGTTTTTTATCATTTTCAAACTTAAATAGCAGCCAGGGTTAACGTAGACCCATATTGTAATAGTCATGAAATGTTCAGGATGTTATTTTCCTTAAGAAAATATTTTGTTTTATCTGGCTTTAATTTTTGGGTACGAAATGAATGATATCATTTTATTATTTTTTTTGTTTTTGGTCCACCAAAAGTTAAAAAATATCACGAGTTGCTTATTCAATATTCTTTCAAGTCTTATCAATATGCAATGTGGAGTAGTGAGGGACATGTCGTGAGGAAAGATTTGAGTATGAATGTCGACTACTATAAGAGTAGGGGAGACCAAAGAAACGATGGATGGACTGTGTGAAAGATGATATGGCTAGAAAGGGAGGACTGTTGAGATGACGACTAATAGAGAATTATGGAAGAAAAAGACATAAATTCGTATACGGGAAGAAGAATGATGAACTAAGTCTTATCAATTTCATGAAAAAAAAAATTAGGATAGGCTATTTTGCTTTCGGCCTTAAGGGCCAGCCAGCAGTGGGTATGTGACCCATAAAATGTCCACCTAAATAAACCAGTATGAAGCATATTTTCAATGAAAACAAATGAATTATTAAATACCTACTTCAAAATTGAGATGCTATAGAATACGATCAAATTGTCACCATTGTCACCATATTTCTAAGAAGATAAATTATCTTCTTAGAAATGTCGTTAAATTCGCTGTGGGCACAAAATATGCGAGCCACGTACATACATAGATAGTCACCTTCTTAATTTATTGTGATCTCTTCGACTTATCTCGATTTGAGGCGACGAATGAACGTAATTGATTACAAAAAATGAATTCAAGTAGATTATGTAAAAGTTCAAAGGCGATAAAAATATTAGCTTTAAATAAGGGGCGAATACTTGTCTAAAGATGTTATTTTAATACGTCAAGTAACATGAAAAATGTAAGACTTGCGCGTATCATGATGTGTAGCACTATGCGTCCCTTGAGTCGCCACGTGTAACACTCGCCCAAGTCACCACACGAGTATCACCATTTGTAACACTTGCTCAAGTAACATCATACGGCAGTCACTCGACTTACCGCGTTAAACACTCGCGCGAGTCACCAAGTGTAACACAAGCATGTGTAACATCATGCATGGCACTCGCGCGAGTCACCATGTGTAACATCATGGATAACACTCGCTCGAGTCATGATGGGTATCATCACGCGTAACACTCACGCAAGCACCTTGTGTAACACTCGCACGTGTCACCATCTGTAACATCATGGTGCTTTGATAGAAGTTTTTATGTCTCATGCTTTTATAGCTCATGTGTTTGTATTTCACATATTGGCAATTTTATTTTTAAAGCATGCTGTATCCTCCTGTAATTGAAGGACTGCACTAGACACTCAATCGAATCCCCATGTATAACACTCGCGCGAGTCACCATGCGTAACACTCGCTTCACTTTGAGATTTGATTTATGAATGAAATTCTTAAAAGTTTAATAATACAATTTGTAAACACTCAAATACGCAAACGAATTAAAATTGTTTAATTTTAAATAGCAATCGATGGCTTCAGTATTAAGTCAATGGTCAATCAAGCGAGGGTATTCCATGATTGATCGAAACAAGCAAGTTTGAAGCACTTCGCACATGATGAATCAATTTAATTGATTCCGATATCCGTGGACGTGTAATGACTTCAATTCATTTCAATTAATTGTTCATACAGTTTCGTAGAAACTTTTGTCCTGGTATATGTAATAGGTAATAAGTAAATAATTACTTCCGTGTTGCTGTAGCAGGTAAGTTTCTCTGTTTCATTCATCCAAGTACTAATATTATAAATACTAACGTAACTACTCTGTCTGGTATCTTCTCGCGCTTAAACCGATTTAATGAATTGGGTATATATATATATATATAGTTTGGGACTTGGAAAAGATAAGGCTTCTCTCTATCCTAGATATTTGTACAAAAATTATGAAATACAAAATACATGCAAGCGAAGTCGCGGCCAACTGCTAGTTTTGTAATAAAATATATAATCTGTTATACAAAATATCTTATAAGTTAATGCAGTAAAGTACCTACTTTGAACAAGGGCAGCTAAATGATTTGTATTACAAAACCGTTAACCGTTATCTTTCAAGCTGTAATGCCGTGCAACTACGCCGTACTTCCTCATTGCCTCTCCTACTTTTCTCTTCTTGACATGTTTCACAACGAACTTTAGTTTTTAAATCTCACGTCTGTTATAATATTACATAGGAATTACATGCATTAAAGGGGGCTCTTTTAATGCATCTAATTCCTATGTAATTAAACTTTGACTGACGGTGCTAGTATATAAAAAAACTATCTGACGATGTGTTCTCAAATAGTTCACAACAAGAGAACAAAAATAATTATAGAATGTAATAAAAATAGAGAACTTTTAAAGAACATGATATAATTTCGTGAGTAGTATTTTATGTCCATCAATAACTCATGAACATTGTAAGCCCGTCAGGTGGCTACTTAATTCCGTTAATCGGTGGTAATAAAACGTATATTTATCGGCTTATGTTTTCAGTTTTATTGTGTAATGTTTATTGTGTATGTGTAACTGGCATGGGTTTTATTATACTGTATTCAACTGAATTTAATTTATTACTGTTACTTTCGATATTTTATTGCAGGTAAATTTTACCACTAAAATAAAAAGATTGTAGAGATACATTTTAAAGATTAAAATAATTTTAAAGTGTACGTATATTGATTTGGGATTCGAATTTATAAGTTAAAAAAACCAGCCCAGTGCATGTTGGATCACGCACAATAAAAGGTTCCGTAGTTGGGATGAATTTATACCAAAAACAAACTTAACATTGTAGTTGAAAGAAATGTTGTCCCGTACATCGATATCCCTTCAACTGTTATAATTCTCCAAATCGATTATACGTCACGGTCAATTCTCCAAAAAAAAATAGCACTTTAAAGCAGACCCGCAATATTTTAGGATGGCCTATCCAACTATACCATGGGATGGACGAGAAAAAAAATATATCATCCCCACTTCACGTGCAAACCTACTCTATATTATTTTCTTCTTTCAAGATTTATTTTTACCCCTTTGTTGGCGTGATTAATATGTGTACTCATGCCAAATTACAGCTTTCTAGTACTAAGAGTCTCTGAGCTAAGCCGCGGACAGACATACAGACAGACGGACATGGCGAAACTATAAGGGTTCCTGATAACTACGGAACCCTAAAAAGTGGTACTTAATTCGTCTATATTTTTTTCTCTGCCTACCCCCACCGGAACTAATGTGTATTGCTGTTACATTAGTTGCGGTTACTTTTCAAAACTTAGACCGGGATTCTGGGGTGCGTGCAGAAAACCTCCTAGTGTGTCTGATTGCTGCTGGTTCCCTGCGAATACGTTCGGGGGAAAGAGCAGTCGTCGGGCCGGTGCATCCTGGGCACGGCCAATAGTCTCTCCACGTTTCGGAGAGGGTATTGACCGTGGCGAATTTCTGCGTGGCGGGGAGCTTCATGCTCCATCGTCGGTCGCCCACTCCCCTCTCTGCTTACAGAGGGCAGGTCGAGTGGGCGAAGAGTGGCGGTGCTTGCTGTGCACTTACCCTGCCAGCGAGCAAGCAGCGGGAGAATGATTCTTCTGTCTGCAACCGTCGAAATCGTAATCCGTAAAGAGACCACAGTCATGTTTTGTGGCTTGGAACGGGACGAGGATCTTGGCTTCATCGCCCGGATCGCGAGGAAGATAACCTCTATAAAAATTCCTCTAATATCAAGTTTTGGTGCGCGGCGAGGATATGAATGGCTGAGGAGTAGTGTCATCTGCAACTTCCGAGTTGTAGGTGGCGCATCAGTCGTTAGCGCACCCCCAGCCAGGGTACCAGTGGACCCCCTGGTTGGGTTATAAATGTACACTTGCCTAGGGACAGGGGGTGAACCTAGGTGTACTTTTTACATCCCCCACACTCGTGGGATCAAAATATGGAAAAAATTTATAAAACAACCAAAAATCAAGTGAAGGAGAGTGATGCGGGGTCGGAGTCCGACGCCGCATCTAGTGCAAAGAGCTCAGGTCGGAGCTCGGAGCACAAACAGGTGGAAGGGAGGAGCCGAGAGTTCAGACGAAGCTCGAAGCGCCCCAACTCGGGGTCGTCCTCCGACGAGGTTGTCGGTCGGAGGAAAAAAATCCTCTGCAGCCGGCGGGGTGCGGCCCGAGGAGGAAAAGGGGTGGATAGAGGGCCGTCCACCAGGGAGGTCGGCGAGCCGAGCCGAGCCTGCCCAGCCGAGAAGGCTCATCGAGCCGAGAGGCTCGCAAAGGCAGTGCAGGGCTCAGAGGCTCCTGTTGGTGGGCCGGACGCCGGTGGCGGCCCCAATTCGGAGCGTGTGGCCGGGTTTGCGGAGGTGGTGCTAGCCCTGATCAAGGGGGTGGCCGTGAAGAGGCTCAAGTCCTCTAAGGACCAGGCCATATCCGCGGCCACGGCCTCGATTGTGGCGGCAGCGGAGGCCCTTCACCTAGGGCCTCCTTCAGACGGCATGTCGGAGATGCGGGCGGAGGTCGCCCGCCTGACAGCCGCCATGGAGCTTCTCAAAAAGGAGAATGAGGAGCTCCGAGCGGACCTGGCTGGGCTCAGAAGAGCCGACTCCCAAGGGGAGCCGAAGGGGGGGCAGCAGCATGGGCAGGGGCGGCCCGTGCCTGCTGAAGACCGGGTTTTGACCCTGGTGCGGCAGGAGATGGCTTCCTTGCGGAGTCGTTTCTCCGCTCTTGAGGCCATAGTCCTGCGCCCCCCGTTAGCGGCGAGCCAGCCGGCCTCGGGCCAGCGTAAAGCCCCGTCGTATTCTGCCGCCACAGCTGGCACGGCCAAACCGGGGTCGTCGGGGCAGCCAAAGGGCGGAACGAATGCGCGGGCCGCGAAGGCTCCAGCCCCAGAGGCGAGGACTCCGGCCCCGGCGGCGAGGGCCCCAGCCCTGGCGGCGAAGGCTCCGGTGGCGAGACGGCCGCCCCCGCCTCCTAAATCTCTTCCGGCCGATGCCGAATGGCAAGTAGCCGGGGAGAAGAGGAAGGCGGCTAAGTCAAAAAGGGCGGCCAAAAAGAGGGAGAGGCGGCAGCGGCGCAAGGAGCGAACCGCCGCGGCTAGGCTCCGCGCCCCGAATTCCGCAGCTGTAGTAATCACACTACAGCCGGATGCGGAAAAGAAGGGCGCGTCCTACAGGTCCGTTATGGCGAAGGTGGGTGAGGTGGTGCGCCTCGAGGAGCTCGGCGCTGCCACCGGCCTGAAAATGAAGATAACGGCGACTGGGGCCCGAATGGTGGAGGTCCCCGGCGCGGCCAGTGGCCCGGCCGCTGACGCTCTGGCCGAAAGGCTTAGGGCGTCCCTAAATGCGGACGAGGTCCGAGTGTCCAGGCCCACCAAGTGCGCTAGCATGCGCATCATGGGCCTGGACGACTCCGTGACGGAGGACAAGGTGGTCGCCGCAGTAGTTAGGACTGGGGGGTGCTCTGCCGAACAGGTGAGGGTGGGCACCATCCATCCTGACTCCGCGGGGCTGCAAACCGTTACGGTGAGCTGCCCCGTGTCGGCGGCCAAAAATATTGCGAGAGAGGGCCAAAGGCTATTGGTGGGCTGGGTGTCCGCACAGGTCAAACTGCTGGAGCCCAGACCTCTGAGGTGCTTCCGTTGCCAGGTGGGCGACCACGTGCAGGCCAATTGCACCTCGGAGGTGGACCGCAGCGGTCTCTGCTACCGCTGTGGTCAGCCAGGGCACAAGGCCGGCTCCTGCAACGCCACGCCGCACTGTGCCGTATGTGCGGCGGCTGGCATGCCGGCCGACCACCGAATGGGGGGCAAGGCCTGCACCCCACCCGCCAAAGCCAAAGCCAGGGCCAGAGGCAAGCCCTCCGCCACCGCCGTCACCGCCGCAGCCGCCACCACTGCCACCGCCGCTGCCGTCTCCAACACCGCTGTCGTCGCCGTCGCCACCGTGGCCGCTGCGGCAGGCCCCTCTCAGGGGGCTGGGAAGGAGGCCCAAGAGGGGGCTGACATGGAGTGCCATTAATGGCTCCATTACGCCTCCTCCAGGCGAACATCAACCACTGCGCCGCCGCTCAGGATCTGTTGCTCCAGAGCATGGCGCAGTGGTCGATTAACATCGCCGTGGTCGCTGAGCCGTACTTTGTCCCGCCCAGGGATGACTGGGTGGAGGACCTGAGCGGCTCAGTGACCCTAATTTCGTCGGCCGCCGCCGGTACCCCATCCCTCGAGGCCGTCAAGAGAGGACGGGGCTGCGTAGCAGCACGGTTCGGGGAGATTGTCGTGGTAGGGGTCTACCTCTCTCCGAACCGAACTCTTGCCGAGTTCCACAACTCCCTTGCGGAGTTGAGAGACGTCGTCGTCGGGTTTGGTTCCCTCCCCGTGTTCGTCCTCGGGGACTTCAATGCCAAGAATTTGGCTTGGGGTTCCCGGTTAACTGACACACGGGGCAGGATGGTGGAGGACTGGGCTCTGGAGACAGGCCTGGTCGTCCTAAACCGGGGTTCTGTCCCCACGTGTGTGCGGATGCGGGGTGAATCAGTGGTGGACATCTCGTTCGCCAGCCCCGCTCTGTCGCCGCGTGTAGTTGACTGGCGTGTCATGGAGGGGGTGGAGACCTATTCCGATCACCGGTATATCCGGTTCGACGTCTCCGCCCAGACCTCGGACGCGCCGGTCCGACGGGCCCCGAGTGGTCCGCGGTGGGCGCTGAAGCAGCTGGACCGGGAGCTCCTCCTGGAAGCCTCGATCGTGCAGGCCTGGGTGTCACCACCGGACAGGCCTGCCGACATCAACGACGAGGCGGAGTGGTTCCGGGAGGCCATGTCCGACATATGTGACGTGGCAATGCCCCGGGTCCAGCCTGGACGTGCCTCGCGCCAGGTGTACTGGTGGTCGCAGGAGCTGACGGCTCTGCGCACTGCGTGCGTGGCTGCGCGACGCCGGTACACCAGGCACCGCAGGCTCCGTATCAAACCTCCGGATACGGAAGCCATTCAGGCGGAGCTATACGAGGGGTACAGAGCAGCGAAGACCGCCCTCCAAGCGGAGATCCTGCGGGCCAGGGGGTTGGCCCGCGAGGAGTCGCTGGGGACTCTAGACAGGGACCCGTGGGGACGCCCGTACAAGGTGGTGCGGGATAAACTCCGCCCATGGGCTCCCCCGCTAACGCAGAGTCTCCGGCCCCAGCTTATGGAGGACGTGGTGAGCGCGCTCTCCCTTCGCGAGGGGAACACTCCTCCCCGCCTATGGCTCCGCCTACTGCGGTGCCTGATGCGGATCACACCGCCGACGACGACGACGATGCTCCGGAGGTGACCGAGGGAGAAATGAGAGCGGCGGTACGCAGGCTTAATGCCAAAAATACCGCCCCAGGACCCGACGGCTTACCTGGGAAGGCCTGGGTCCTGGCCTTGGAGGCTCTCGGGCCTCGACTTAGGGGGCTCCTAAGCGCATGCATGGAGAGGGGCCAGTTCCCGCTTCGCTGGAAGACGGGGAAACTGGTCCTCATAAGGAAGGCAGGGCGCCCTGCGGACTCTCCGTCCGCTTATCGGCCCATCGTGCTACTCGACGAGGTGGGCAAGCTCTTTGAAAGAGTAATTGCAGACCGCCTCGTCGGCCAGCTGGTGCGGGTGGGGCCGGATTTGGCGGAGAGCCAGTTTGGTTTCCGCAGAGGGCGCTCTACGGTGGACGCCATCATGCGTGTGCGAGCCCTGACGACGGGGAATGCTGTTGCCCAGGGTGGGGTCGTCTTGGCGGTGTCCCTAGACATCGCCAATGCCTTCAATACCCTGCCCTGGAGTTGCATCAGGGAGGCACTCCGGTATCACCGGATGCCGACCTACCTCTGTCGTGTGGTCGAGGCCTATTTGACGGACAGGGCCGTCATCTACCCCGGTCACCAGGGAGTGTGGAACCGGCAAGAGATGTCGTGCGGTGTCCCACAGGGATCGGTCCTGGGGCCGCATCTGTGGGACATCGGATACGACTGGGTGCTGCGCGCCGACCTCCCTAGCGGCGTCAGCGTAGTGTGCTACGCTGACGACACGTTGGTCCTGGCGCAGGGGAGGTCGCACCAGGCGGCGGCCGAATTAGCGGCACGCGGGGTTGCGACAATCGTCGAAAGGATCCGGCAATTGGGACTCGAGGTGGCCCTGCACAAGTCCGAGGCCATGTGTTTTCATGGTCCTCGGAACGCGCCACCGTTGGGGTCCCAAATAACGGTAGGAGGGGTTTCTATCGGCGTCGAGTCGACGATGAAGTACTTGGGACTCGTCCTCGACAGCCGGTGGAACTTCGTGGAGCATTTCCGACGTTTGGCTCCCAAACTGGAGCGGGCGGGCGCTGCATTGAAGCGGCTCCTGCCCAATCTAGGGGGTCCAAACGCCTCCTGCCGGAGGCTCTACGCGGGGGTCGTGCGGTCCATGGCCCTCTACGGGGCACCTGTATGGGCGCGCTCTCTGGCACTGCGGCCAGCCCGCCGGTTGAGCGCGGCCCAAAGGGTCATGGCCATCCGGATGGTCCGAGGATACCGCACGGTCTCCTGTGAGGCAGCGAGCCTCCTTGCCGGATTGCCGCCATGGGATCTGGAGGCAAAAGTCCTCGCGCACGTATGGGAGTGGCGCGAGGAGGCGAAACGCCGGGGCGTAAGCCCGCTGCCGCGAGAAATCGCGGCACAGCGGACGGAGCTCCGGCGGGATCTCATGGCGTCATGGAAAGTACGGTTGTTGCAACCCAGTGCTGGGCACGCCACGATTGCGGCGATAAGTCCCCTCTTTGAGGAGTGGCTGGAGAGGCGCCACGGCGTCCTCACCTTCCGCGTGACGCAGGTCCTCACCGGACACGGCAGCTTCGGGAGGTTCCTGTGTCGGATAAGGCGGGAGGAAACGTCCGGGTGTCACCACTGTGTGGATCGCCTGGAGGACACGGTGGAGCATACGGTGGAGGTCTGCCCGGCTTGGGCAGAGCACCGCCGTGTCCTCGTGGAGGCGATCGGCGGCAGAGACCTCTCGCGTCCGGCCCTGGTTCAGGCCATGGTACGGAGCGAGAGGGCATGGGCAGCCGTCACCTCCTTCTGCGAAGCAGTAATGCTCGCAAAGGAGGAGGCGGGACGGTTGAGGGAAAGGCAAGTTTCGCGCCCTCTCGCCCCTAGCCGCCGCAGGAGACGCCCAGGGCGTCGGGAATCCCGGGCGGATTTCCGGCCACCGTAGGCGCGGGCTTGCGGACGGTGAGCAATGGGTAGCTCACCGTCCGGTAAGGACCAGGCCCGGGTCGACGGCGCGTCGTATTCCACGCGCGCCTCAAAGAGATGTCGTCAGCACAAAAGTAGGGGTCCACTAGGGCCGATGCCTGCCGGGGTCGCGGGAAGGTACTTATGGGTCACCGAGGCCCCCGCAACACAGGCAACAAGAAGGAATACGGGTGGGTTTTAGTCAGTAAGAGTCTGACACACCCTCCCGCTCCGCCCAGAGCGGGAGAAGTTATTTGATGATTTCCCACCCTAAAAAAAAAAAAAAAAAAAAAAGACCGGGATTCTACACTTGCACCTTCACTATCTCAATCTGTAGCCAAAGCAGATTTTCTTTCATTAATTTGGTAACTAACAAGATCCACAAGATTTCCAAAACCCATTATTAGTTTCCTTTCAAGAATCACGAAAAGGAGACTGTCAATTTGGGAAAATTGACAGTCTCCTTTTCGTGATTCTTGAAAGGAAACTTAGACGAATAGGATCCTTTTCAACCTCCGCCATCCAAATAGATTTCTTTAGGCTGAAAAGAAACTAAGGTAGTCCAATTTTGTAATACGAGTACACTGCGAACTTCTGTAAAAAAGGTTTTCAAAACAAAACTGCGTAGTTTGTTTGGTAGCTTGTCAAGAACCGTTATGAAAAATATACGTACTGCATCCGCTAGGCAAACGTGTAGGTAAGTAATCCTCTAAATATCTATACCTAATAGAATCTAGATATTAAGAGGGCTCTCACGCAGTCGACTCGTGTTAGCACTAGATTTTAACCCGCTGAAAGATTAAGAGTTCGGAACATCGTGTATTTTAAAGAAGTCAAATTACAATAAATTTTCTTCACACTCAATGAAGTATTAATACCTATAACTTACAGGTACGTATAGCTATACTCACTGTGGTCCAATTTATTTTCTTTTGTCACGCTGAGCCGGGTTTCGATCGAGATTTTTTACGTATAAATCCGCTAAGATTCCTTACAAAGAGTTTCATATTGCATCCGAGTGTTTGGAGGCCACTAAATCAACGTATCATCCTCGCTGTACTTAATGAAGGTATGATCCGATCCGACTGCTTTTAATGAGATTTAGTAGGTAGGAGATCGTTTTGTTGTTTATTTAAGGAATCGATTGTAAGGTGTAATTAAAATCACCTCATTGTACTTACTCATCATCATTATGAACAACTTTTCCTATGAGACTAACCGCCTAGATAATTATGAAGCATATTGTTTATACCATTATTGTACGAACTCTATCGCAACAATTAAACAAGTTAGGAATTTGTGTATATCATGTACCATGTACTGTATTTAATATACAATTTTTTTAAACGCCCATTCCTAAGATATTTTATTCTATTACCGCTATAATAACAAAAAATAAATATAAAATAACGTTAAAAATTAAAGAAGATCTCCAAGAAACGTGTTTTTTTTTTCGGCGCATTGTGTGCTAAAATACTGTACGGTGATATGAAACCCTTAGTATGTGAGTCCGACTCGCACTCGGCTGGTTTTCTACAAACCCTACTCTATAACTGTCGTAAAATATTCCTGATGTCTGCATAATAATTATCTCAGACAACACACTCCCGAAAAACTCACCCCACTTTATTCCCCTAACTTGCCGCATTTCCCCCACTTCCCTTTCCCCCAATATTCTATAAACTCATCTAATCATTCACCTGTATCGTCGCCGCTCACTTCATTGCCGTAAATTTCTCGCCTCCAGATTTATTAAGGCAATTAAACTTGTCCAAAGTTGACAGTTTGAGCACCGCTAGACGTAAGGAATTAAATTCTTACATCTCACTGTACCAGAACACGCATATTCGAATTTTCCAAATTCCAAGCTTTGAAGTTAAAAGGCATTTATGGAATTTAAATTGCCTTTAGTCTACCGTGACCCATCAGTCATAAATAAAGCTGTTTAATGAAAAGTCCCAAGTTCCATACTTAGTTTAGCTGGGTCTTATTTAAATATATTTGTTAAATTCAGAGTACGAGTGGAATGTATTCAAGCCTAGATTATTACCATAGTATAAAGAGGGGAAGTATGTTATCTTCATACAAACGCACCGCGCGCGGCTTGTATATGTGCGCCAAAGTATATATGCGTCGCCGCACGCACACTTAAACAAGATCTCGACCCGTTTCTCAGTACGCTGGTCGGGGCTAACACCGCACGAGCTTCGCGCGTCACGGCTTTTCGGCACCGCTAAATGAATGAAAAATGTGTGATAATCGCAGGAGAACGTATTGCTGTGTTTGGGTGTCTTAATAATTCATCGATTCCAGAATTGTCTCTGTTCAGATTACCTATTGAACAGGAAAGGTAAGCAAGTCACTTATTCTAGCATATAATTTTTACTTGATTGAAGGTAAGCAAGTCACTTATTCTAGCATATAATTTTTACTTGATGATGAGATACCTACTTATTTATTTTTTGTTGTATTAGTTTTCTATCAGACAGAGGAAGTAGGTAGGGCTACTTTCCCACTAGAATGTATTAGGTACTTTTGATCTGTCAGTTGATTTGCCGCTAGAAATCGGCGTGACTTAACGTAAACAAAGCAATAGTTTTGTTTACGTTTAGTCATGCCGATTTCTCAGTATTGTAGGTAAAGTAACTAAGTACCTACTTACAGTTATAAAATTGTAATTAAAAATAAGTAATTGACTTATTGTAAATCAGATAAATATAGCAAAGTTCGAATCATAACAACAGAACAAAAATTTGATTATAGTCTAAGAGGCAGGCGTTAGTTTTTTTATGTTGTTTTACGATGTTTTTTTTTCATCATCGTTTAGGTAAAATAGACCTCACAAACCACAGGGTTTGTGAGGTCTATTTTACCTAAACGATGATGAAGTTGTATTTATTACTTGTATTGTCTGGGTACAGACTCAGACAATACAAGTAATAAATACAACTTCCCAACCCTTGCCAATTTATAGGCACTGAATTAAAATTTAGCTAAAAGTGACAACCCTGAGACAGTAGGCAATTATGTCGCGGATTGGGCCAGAGATAGCCTGCTTCCTCTCTTTATACTATGTTATTACTGTGACGTACTGACATTATGTGGTGATGAATACAAGAGTATACATGTAACATAATATCAGTTTGCTTTTTAGAAAAACACCCATACTAATATTTTAAATTATAAAGTAACGCTGTTTGTCTGTCTTTTCACGCCTAAATCACTGAACGGATCAATAAATTTAGCAAGGAAATATATGGCATCCTGGGGAAACTTTTTGCCTCAAAATAACCCTAATGGGAGTGATATAGGGGATGAATGTTTGTACGTATTGTAGAATTATTAATTCTACAATTTTTTTTGTAGTATTTGACCTGCTTTCTTTACACTACATATTTCAACCTCTTTTGCGGAACCCTACTGGCATACATGTGTCTAACGTTCGAATTTTATTATAAAAACGTCTGATTTTTTTGACAAGATGGTTGTGTGTCATCTCATTAGATATATTTTCTTATTGGAGATCAGTTTATTTATTTTTCACAGAAGTAATTTTTTAATTCTGTCTCGAAAAAAAAACACTCCGAAATCAGTCGTTTCCTTTTTTTTATTCATCACTCCTGCGTTATTCATTGTTTATTTTGAAGATTCGTCCTGCTCGGCAGCATTTTAACGGCGTACATTCCTATCAGTTGAAGGCGTTGTTTCGCCACGAGTCCCACGTTCCAGTGGGAATCCACCTAGAGTACAACGTTGGGCGGCTTTCATCTCCACGCTCAGGCCGAATTCAATCACATCGCCTGGCAACACGTAGCTCTTCAGCAAAAGCGTCTCACGCCACCACGCAGAGGTCTTCTACGTAGTATCGCTCCTGAGCTTCGTAGCGTGGTCCATCTCTGCGTGCCGTCATCTCACTCTGCCGAGTCACCATCTGGATCTACTACAGATAACCTCAAATTTATATTTTTTATTTTTTTTTATCTAACCTGCGTCTTCAACGCATCTGGGGGTTGATTATAATCAATCATTTAGGTCGTTGACAAGCCACCAAACTCATACCTGATCTCATTTTTTTTAATTACATTGTATTTTTCTTTTTTCCACTCTACTTTTGAAATTATAATTATGTTATATTGCCTCGTACAGCGCTTTTTCTTTCAAACCACACTACAGTATGTGTGGGAAACTTAGCATGTCTTAAGTTAGGGATATGATATTCTTTTGGTAAGAAATACAAAATTACGTGTTTTAGCGTTTTGGTAAAATCATTACCAAAGGGATTAGGAAAATAGGGGATGAATTAAAAATTCACGTGAGTATTGAAAATTCTATTTACCTCCTTTTAAGAGATAAAAGGTATTAGAAATATAGTCAGGAATCCGTATCTTGAGGTAACATTTATTTTAGTATTGGTGATGGCACGTAAATCAAAATTACATTTGTTTACATTGCGATAGATCTTTTCAATCAAAAAGGGGTCTTAACATTCATATTTCAAAAAAAACATCGTCTTTGTATTAGCCAGAACGGCCCTGCTCTAAATTTAGACCCAGTTTCTTTACCGGCACCTGTTTCCGACAGTCCAAATTCTACCCCATTCCATTTGTACCTTAGTTACCTAAAAAATAATGTGCCTGTTATCAAACGAGTCCCGCGCGGCGCCAGGATCTCCGTCGCAAACCACCTTTCAGGCTTGATTAAAAAATGTGTGGAGAGCAACCAAATTGTAGACTGGCATAATCTCTTCCTTTTTTCGTATACCACTTTGCATGTCAAAAAAGATGAGGCTACTATTTCTCTAACCCAAAAAATCAAAAATAACTGTTTGACTAAAACATCTTCACCTTTTGATTCTCCCAAGAGGGGAACATTATCTAGAATTAAATTAATTGAAGGCAAAATTGCCGACGGGGATCTCAAAGGCGCCGCACGTCTTCTTTTTACTAACGACGTGTTGTCGCCTGATACTCCTGATACCCTTTCGGCTTTGCATTCGAAACATCCCCCGGCTCCCGTGATCCCGTATTTTTTCGACTCTCCTACAGCAGACCAGGCCTGCCTCGAAATCGAAGGCAAAGACGTTATTGACGCAATAATTTCTTTTAAAACCGGTTCAGCGGCCGGCCTGGACGGAATCTCACCCCAACATTTAAAAGATTTAACTTCTTATTCTGTGGGTGATGCAGGTGTGCAGCTTATTTGCTCTATTACAAAATTAATAAATTTTATGTTTTCAGGCAAAATCAACGCTGATATTGCCTCACTTTTATTTGGTGCTAATTTGATCGCCCTAACTAAAAAGGACGGTGGGGTGAGACCCATTGCTGTGGGGTCAACTTTAAGACGTTTGTCATCCAAAATTGCGGTGAGACATATCAAATCTAAATTACAGTCTGTTTTCGAACCTATACAATTAGGATTTGGCACGAAAGGTGGGTGTGAGGCAGCCGTCCATGCCTTAAGAACCTACCTTTCGTATGATGATTGCGAAATTGTAGTCAAAATTGACGTCAAAAATGCTTTTAATTCAGTAAACAGGGATGCCATGCTGACAGAAGTAAAGAACAAAATTCCGGAACTCTATCAATACCTGCTTACCTGCTACGCAGAACCTTCAAAATTAATTTACCGTTCCCATGAACTTTCTTAGGAGGTCGGCTGTCAGCAGGGCGATCCCCTCGGGCCAGCAATTTTTAGCTTGGCTATAAATCCGATTATTAAAATTTAAAATCAAAATTTAACGTTTGGTATTTGGATGACGGAACCCTGGGAGGCGATGTGGACACTGTGTTATCTGACTTATCAGATATTAAAACAAATTTCGAAAATATTGGTTTAGAATTAAATTTTAGCAAATGTGAACTCTTTATTCAAAAAACTTCTTACGGTTTGGATAATTTAAAATCCAAATTAAATTTTCTGACACCCAATATCAAAATAGTAGACAGAAAGTCACTTTGCCTCCTGGGTTCTCCCATCTTTGAAGAATCTTTTCCTGATTATATTACTAACACTATTTCTAAATTCCAAAGTCACGCAAATTGTTTACTCGAAATCAGTCCTCATTATGCTCTTATAATTCTAAAGTTTTGCCTTTTTGTCCCTAAATTTACTTATGTGCTTCGCTGTAGCCCTTTTTGGAAACATCCAAATTTGCTTTCACCAATAGACGATTTAGTCAAAACTAGTTTAGAAACGATTTTAAATATTCAGCTCAATGAACCATCTTGGTTACAAGCATCCCCTCCCTATTCGGTTTGGCGGTTTAGGAATCCGCAAAATTTCGAGTGTTGCTTCCCCAGCCTTTTTTTCGTCCACCCATAGCACGTCACGTCTCATAGGTAATGTCCTAAGGGCTTTGCCCACAAACTATGAGACTGCGGGCTTGGAGGATGCCAAGAATGCTTTTCAAATTGCTTGCCCGGGTAAAGAATTTTCAGACAACCTAAAATCTCAGAGGAGCTGGGACGATATTTATTGCGATTTAACATACAAATCGATTCTGAGCCGCAGTTCAGGTCCGGATCGCGCAAGACTTTTGGCGGTCGGAACCAGAGAGGCCGGTCATTGGCTACATGCCCATCCTTTTCCATATACCGGTACCTTCCTGGATCCGACCTCGCTTCGTCTGGCGACTGGTCTGCGGCTTGGGGTCACGGTATGCACTCCACACACATGCCCTTGTGGCACGGACGTGGACCGACTGGGTCACCACGGACTTTGTTGTCAAAAAAGTGCAGGCCGCTTTTCAAGACATGCAACACTTAATGACATAATCCGCCGGTCTCTTGCCAGCATCAATGTGCCTGCTCTTCTTGAGCCGACTGGCATTGTCAGAGATGATGGCAAAAGACCTGATGGTGTGTCTTTGGTCCCGTGGAGTTTGGGACGGATGCTTGTGTGGGACGCTACCTGCGTAGACACACTGGCACCGTCCCACCTCCAACGGACTACTTCTAAAGCGGGTGCAGCGGCAGAAAATGCCGAAAATCTGAAAGTTATTAAATATGGAGGCCTTGGCAGAGAGTACAAATTTGTGCCCTTTGGCGTCGAGACCCATGGTCCGTGGGGTCCTAGTGCGCATAAGTTATTTGCGGAAATCGCGAAACGTCTAGTTGATGTAACTGGTGACCGAAAAGCTGGCGGCTTTCTCGCGCAACGCATCAGCATTGCAATTCAGCGAGGAAATGCCGCCAGCATCCTCGGTACAATGCCCCGAGGGCCTTTTTTAAGCTTAACTTAGTTTTAATTTAATTTAGTTAATGTTAATAGTCATCTTGTAATTTGGTTATGTAAATAAATATATTTTATAATATTTTTTCCATTTGTAAGTTTTAGTTAATAGGTGTTATTTGTGGAAGAAAAAATAAACATTTTTATTTTATTTAATTTTTTTAATTGTTCCATCATCTTGTAATTTGGTTATGTAAATAAATATATTTTAGTATTTATTTAATTATAATCGGTCTTCCAGCTTAAAAGTTATTACAATTTAAAGTTATAAAATTACTTAGGTATTACGTGGTCAATGGTGGCGCTAGAGTTTTTCAAGTTATTAAATAGGGAAGTATGCGGATGGACGGTGACACTTGTCAAACAAAATCGCTTGTCTGTTGCACACTGGTTTAGTCACGAGAAGTTATAGTCACTACGTTGTGTGTCCATCCGTCCGTCTGTTGGTCAAGACCCTTTTTCTCAGGAATGCGTGGAGAATTGACCTCGACGTACAACGATGTATGGGACTTATTTTCAACTGCAACGTTAAGTTTGTTCTTGGGATAAGTGTTCATCCCAACTATGGAAGCCTTCATTGGGTCCCAAATAACGGTAGAAGGGGTTTCCATCGGCGTCGAGTCGACGAAGTGCCTGGGACTCGTCCTCGACAGCCGGTGGAACTTCGTGGAGCATTTCCGACATTTGGCTCCCAAACTAAGCGCATGCATGGAGAGGGGCCAGTTCCCGCTTCGCTGGAAGACGGGGAAACTGGTCCTCATCAAGAAGGCAGGGCGCCCTGCGGACTCTCCGTCTGCTTATCGGTCCATCGTGCTGCTCGACGAGGTGGGCAAGCTCTTTGAAAGAGTCATTGCAGACCGCCTCGTCGGCCAGCTGGTGCGGGTGGGGCTGGATTTGGCGGAGAGCCAGTTTGGTTTCCGCAGAGGGCACTCTACGGTGGACCCCATCATGCGCGTGCGAGCCCTGACAACGGGGAATGCTGTTGCCCAGGGTGGGGTCATCTTAGCGGTGTCTCTAGACATCGCCAATGCCTTTAATACCCTGCCCTGGAGTTGCATCAGGGAGGCACTCCGGTACCACCGGATGCCGCCCTACCTCTGTCATGTGGTCGAGGCCTATCTGACGGACAAGGCCGCTATCTACCCCGGTCACCAGGGAGTGTGGAACCGGCAGGAGATGTCGTGCGGTGTCCCACAGGGATCGGTCCTGGGGCCGCAGTCGTATCCGATGTTCCACAAGGACATCGGATACGACTGGGTGCTGCGCGCCGACCTCCCTAGCGGCATCAGCGTAGTGAGCTACGCTGACGACACGTTGGTCCTGGCGCAGGGGAGGTCGCACCAGGCGGCGGCCGAATGAGCGGCACGCGGGGTTGCGACAATCGTCGAAAGGATCCGGCAATTGGGACTCGAGGTGGCCCTGCACAAGTCCGAGGCCATGTGTTTTCATGGTCCTCGGAATGCGCCACCGTTGGGGTCCCAAATAACGGTGGGAGGGGTTTCCATCGGCGTCGAGTCGACGATGAAGTACCTGGGACTCGTCCTCGACAGCCGGTGGAATTTCGTGGAACATTTCCGACGTTTGGCTCCCAAACTGGAGCGGGCAGGCGCTGCATTGAAGCGGCTCCTGCCCAATCTAGGGGGTCCAAACGCCTCCTGCCGGAGGCTCTATGCGGGGGTCGTGCGGTCCATGGCCCTCTACGGGGCTCCTGTATGGGCGCGCTCTCTGGCGCTGCGGTCAGCCCGCCGGTTGAGCGCGGCCCAAAGGATCATGGCCATCCGGATGGTCCGGGGATACCGCACGGTCTCCTGTGAGGCAGCGAGCCTCCTTGCCGGAATGCCGCCATGGGATCTGGAGGCAAAAGTCCTCGCGCACGTATGGGAGTGGCGCGAGGAGGCGAAACGCCGGGGCGTATTTCCGTTGCCGCGAGAAATCGCGGCACTGCGGATGGAGCTCCGGCGATCCCGCCGGAGCTCATGGCGTCATGGAAAGTACGGTTATCGCAACCCAGTGCTGGGCACGCCACGATTGCGGCGATAAGTCCCCTCTTTGAGGAGTGGCTAGAGAGGCGCCACGGCGTCCTCAACTTTTGCCTGACACAGGTCCTCACCGGACACGGCAGTTTCGGGAGGTTCCTGTGTCGATTAAGGCGGGAGGAAACGTCCGGGTTTCACCACTGCGTGGATCTCCCAGAGGACACGGTGGAGCAAACGGTGGAGGTCTGCCCGGCCTGGGCAGAGCACCACCGTGTCCTCGTGGAGGCGATAGGTGGCAGAGATCTCTCGCGTCCGGCCCTGGTTCAAGCCATGGTACGGAGCGAGAGGGCATGGGCTGCCGCCACCTCCTTCTGCGAAGCAGTAATGCTCACGAAGGCGGGACGGTTGAGGGAAAGGCATGTTTCGCGCCCTCTCGCCCCTAGCCGCCGCAGGAGACGCCCTGGGCGTCGGGAATCCCGGGCGGATTTCCGGCCACCGTAGGCGTGGGCTTGCGGACGGTGAGCAATGGGTAGCTCACCGTCCGGCAAGGACCAGGCCCGGGTCGACAGCGCGTCGTATTCCACGCGCGCCTCAAAGAGATCTCAGCACAAATGTAGGGGTCCACTAGGGCCGATGCCTGCCGTGGTCGCGGGAAGGTACTTATGGGTCACTGAGTCCCCTGGCAACACAGGCAACAGGAAGGAATACGGGTGGGTTTTAGTCAGTAAGAGTCTGACACACCCCCCCGCTCCGCCCAGAGCGGGAGAAGTTATTTGATGATTTCCCAACCTCAAAAAAAAAAAAAATGCAGCGCCTGCCCGGTCCAGTTTGGGAGCCAAACGTCGGAAATGCTCCACGAAGTTCCACCGGCTGTCGAGGACGATTGCCAGGTACTTCGTCGACTCGACGCCGATGGAAACGCCTTCTACCGTTATTTGGGACCCAATGAAGGCTTCCGTAGATGGGATGAACACTTATCCCAAGAACAAACTTAACGTTGCAGTTGTAAATAATTCCCATACATCGTTGTACGTCGAGGTCAATTCTCCACGCATTCCTGAGAAAAAGGGTCTTGACCAACCGACGGACGGATGGACAGACAACGCAGTGACTATAACTTCTCGTGACTAAACCAGTGTGCAACAGACAAGCGATTTTGTTTGACAAGTGTCACCGTCCTTCCGCATCCTTCCCTATTTATTAACTTGAAAAACTCTAGCGCCACCATTGACCACGTAATAAACCGGGGTTCTGTCTCCACGTGCGTGCGGATGCGGGGTGAATCAGTGGTAGACATGTCGTTCGCCAGCCCCACTCTGTCGCCGCGTGTAGTTGACTGGCGCGTCATGGAGGGGTTGGAGACCTATTCCGATCACCGGTATATCCGGTTCGACGTCTCCGCCCAGACCTCGGACGCACCGGTCTGATGGGCCCCGAGTGGTCCGCGGTGGGCGCTTGGGCGCTGAAGCAGCTGGACCGGGAGCTCCTCCTGGAAGCCTCGATCGTGCAGGCCTGGGTGTCACCACCGGACAGGCCTGCTGACATCAACGTCGAGGCGGAGTGGTTTCGGGAGGCCATGTCCGACATATGTGACGTGGCAATGCCCCGTGTCCAGCCTGGACGTGCCTCACGCCAGGTGTACTGGTGGTCGCAGGATCTGACGGCCTGACGGCCTGACGGTCTGACCGCAGGCTCCGTGTCAAACCTCCGAATACGGAAGCAATTCAGGCGGAGCTGTACGAGGGGTACAGAGCGGCGAAGACATTCATTTATTGTTTGTCGAGGTTGGCGCACTGATTACGAAAAATTTCCCTACGTCTGTAATAAATCCTCAAGACGATTTCTTCATATTGTGCAATGTATTTCAAGAACTCTTGTACCACTACAAAACATGTCCTTTCTTTCAGTCCATCCAAAGGTTGCCTGTAATAGGTCGCCTTGTGCGATAAGATCGCCCATCGCACAATAGTTTTAATTATATTTTTGTCTTTTTTGTTCTACAATAAAGTGAAATAAAAGAACAACAAAAAACAAAACAATCCATACACCCTAAAAAAACAAAGAAGGTTAGAAAATGTTAATTTCCTGTCAAATATTGCCTATTTCCCAATGAAAATCACAATTAATCCTTTGCCACCGAAATCAACAAAAACCTGTCACCCGTAAGTTCTTCTACCGCTCGGTTTTTGCCTGCGCTGAATATTTAACATGGAGGCTTCGTCAATGACGCCGCTTCACAAACTAACGCATTAATGATTAATGAATCGAAAAAGAAAATACATTCTGATTCCTCGGAATTAAAATAAGTTTGATGTTTCAATACGTGCTATTATGCCTACGTTAAATTTAAGAGAAAATTGGAAAGTTATGCATTTGAACCGGTGTTGCTATTGACGAAAACTCACGGTTTAGTCTTATCAAAATTTTTTTGCCCGCGGCTTCGCCCAAGGGCAAAGCATAAAAAAAGCAAAAAAAAAGCAGTCTATGATATAGACTGCTTTATATCACATGCATACAAAAATGGTCTTCTTCTCATGAACTACCGACACAAAAAAAAAGTAGAATACCATGCAAACATAATTATAAAACCATATGTCAATAAATCAATAGCAATTTAAACGAAAACAATAATCAAAAAATAAAAGTCATATGACCACAATATAACACCATAATAATGACATGTCAGTTTAAAGAGCAATAAGACTATTATAAATCATCTAATGAGTTGAGACATCTTTCCAACATGAATGCTTTGAGCCTTGCCTTGAATGATCCTGTATATAATATGCTTTTTAGCTCAAGCGGTAATTTATTAAATATTTCAACTGCCTTATACTGTGGACTATGTTTAACTATTCCAAAAGCCGGTACGATTTTGTTTCCAAAGTCTTTTCTACGCGTTTTATCCGTTGCGAGTCTATTTTTTTAAAGAGTTTAATAGTACTACTACGTAAAGGTTAGGCACTGTGAGAATACCAAGTTCTTTAAAATATGGTCCAAAGGTGTCTCGTTGAGTAATGCGGACAATAGTTCGGATCGCTCTTTTTTGGAGAATGAATGCCCTATGCCAGTTGTAATGGTAGCTGTTTCCCCAAAACTGTATGCTATACCTGAGCTTGGACTCAATCAGCGCATAGTGTACCATTTTTAGCCTTTTATACACACTTCATCCCTAAGAGTTATTAAGCCAAAGCAAGCAGATGATATAGATGAATCAAATGCTGCTAATACTTTCTTCTTATTTAACAATTCATCAATATAAATTCTTCAAATCTTGACTTCCCTGACAAGCTAAATTGTAACTTGCAACCTTATAGATGATGATTTAAATATATATTGCATGCATGATGTTTCTTATGCATTTCGTTATAGAAATTCAGACACGATTTATAAATTGTTATTGAATAAATGAATTGAATTGAAAAGCAATATTATTAAGTTATTATCTAAACAGTACAACACAAATACTTCTTTAATAGATCTCTCCTAATCTTGCTTTCCCACGCACCCAACTTCATAACAAGAAGTTCAAGAGCTTAAGTAGAAGTACTAGTTATTAAAGAGTGAGTGGAAGCACCCACGCCTCGCGAGTAAGTTCCGTTAAGCTGGAGTCAATCAAAAGGTTAATAAGATTAGCTTGTAATTCTTTCACTCTGCAGGACCTTACATGCAAGAATGATAGAAAAAGTATTGTTAATCTCTCTTGTTCACTGCGTTTAGAGATACTTATTCAAAGGTTAACAGTCATCTGTTATAGCACTATGAATAGCATTACTTTGCTCCCAAAGTCAACGGCCTAATAAAAAAATAAAAACACAACACAACACTTTTTTATACACCGACTGATCCTTTCAACGCACGTTTAATTTTAGTTCTTAATGCGTTTTCTAAAATGCTCTCCAAAGCTAAACAAATACCGTCACCGTTCTCTCACGTCTCCGTTTCAATCAGTGCGGGGCGGCATCCGTACATAACGAAGTGACATCCACCTCGTACTTTAACATAGGTACACATCGCGCGTGACAACCATGACAACCATCTCGCGCGTTACCACGCCATGGTTTGTGACTGAGCTCCGTCCTTACCGGATCACTGCGCCTCTGGTTTATTGAAGCGGTTGTGTCATCCATCAGTGCACAATTTATAGTTGTAAACTGAAAAAAATTACAATATTTGATAAATATATTTGTTTTTAAAACATTCACTTTCCTGCTGTTACACATTTTTTATGAATTATTTACTTACTGCATTGTTACAATTTGATTTGAGTGGATTTCATTGACAAATGTATCTTAGCGATCAAATTGGTGGTAAGAGAGTTGAGGTAGTGTAATAAATGGACGTATTCTAGTCAAAATTGGTACTCAAGTAATCATATATACTGAATTCAGTACCCACGAGAAGTGTTCTATTAAGCAAACATAAGGTAATATTAACTATTTTACGAGCTCGCGAGTGCTGCACTGATGCTTACCATCTAAATTGCTTCCTTCTGTCTGGCAGGCATGGGTTTTCTACGTTGACTTCTTGGGCATTAGCTATTATCCTTAAATTACTAGATAAACTTGATAACAATAGTAAAAGAAGCTAGGTATAATATAATCTTCGACTAAGTATAAAAAACCGATTACGTTTTATCCAAACTTTGAATCATATTAAAGACCGGACCCGATTTATCAACGCGCCATCAAATTGCTATTGCCTCTAAAATAGCTATATATACAATCATTGTCGCCACCCGGGTGATAAACTACAAACAGTTAAATAAACAAACGACACGAATAATGCATTTTATTTCCCGTAATTCCACGATCATTAGCAATGGACATATATCACGTCCAAACATCATTTTACGAAAAATTTAAATAACTAAGACAGAAAAAGAAAACTATTAAGAATGACCGCTATCTCTCTCTCTCTCCTAACAAATAATACGGAAATAAAATGTTTGAATCAATAAACACGGATGGATTCCGTATTCGCGTGTCCCCACTATGCGTTATATTTTTACGACGTCTCATACAGAAACATTTCTCTCAAACTCAAATATTTGACTAATATATCCATTCTCACCCTTAACAAATATTTTAAAGGGCGTTTTTCTTAAGACTTAGCGTCGGAAACGGCTTGCGGTTTGAGTACGTATCCAAGAATTCAGGGCAGAGCTGAGCAGAACGGAAAACTTAGCACATTTCGTGTCTGAAACGGAAAACTTATTTCCGTTAAAGACATGTAGATGTGTAATATTTTGAATTTTGATTTTGTAAAAAGTAGAACAAAATTGCCTTTCCCGGCTCAAGTCGTACAAGTTTAGCGAGTGGGACATTTTCTTAAATGTTTCGTGTGAAGCACTACTGGGTTATAAAGCCAATAAAATTAAATGGACGGACCATTTAATTTTATTGGCTTTATATAATTATTCTCCTCCTTTTATAATATTGAGAAAGTCTTGTGTCTGGACGAAATAATGAAACAACCATTGTAATATAACAATATTACCAGAGCAGGCAAGATAGCGTAGTTCACTATAACAACGCATAAAGCCCACCACAAATGACCCATTAAAAACATGCATCAAAAACAAACTACACCGTGCGGTGCACAACTGCCACTTGACACAAGCTTGCTGTTTCCACTCATTTCCCGTTAATCATATAAAAGTTGGCGAGCCTACTAGTGAGTTACGAGTAGTTACAATTTTACTGTACATGCTGTACACAGGCAACTTGCCCGTACCGTGCAACAATTGTACGTGTTGTTAGATGGTGCCTGTCAATTGTTGCTTCAATTTTATAGTATGCTACAGGCAATAAACTTGTACCGTGTAAGTGGGGCTTTACGGACGGCGACAATAAGAATGAATAAAAGTTGCGCCTAATACCTCACGTGAGCTATGTTCTGAAGCTAGAAGCCAGACAACTGGTGCTGCTACGATACGTGTAGAGTTACATAGTATGGAGTGATAAAGGACTTATGGTATAAACTCCATTTAATGCAGATTCCTAAACCATATTATCGATGATATTGTATGCCGGATTTAGAGCATGGGCAGCTTGTTAGATTGAAGCTCATTACGTTGTTTTTATTTAATAATAATTGAAAAATGTATGTTTTAATAATATCATTTTTAAACGAGGATTTTAATTTATAAACCCTAGGATTCAAAGTATGTAACTGAATATGCTTGGAGCACTGAAGAATATATTATTTCCATAGACAAGCATTCAGACTATAGTTAGCTCCATTAATAAAACTTATCTACCTAGTTTTAGCTTAACATAAAATGACTACCGACATAAAAACAAAAGAATTTGATGAATTTATCAACGTGGCGCAACCCTGCGTGCCTAGTGGTCACATTTGACGATAGATTTTAATTAATATATAGTTCCCGGGAGTTATTCCTCAAGTTTAGAAGTGGATCGCGCCGCGTGCGTAATTAGAATGAATGCTGGCAACACTGTGGCGGCAGGTACCACGAAGTTTGTCAGCGAGCCTCCCCAGCCGTCGCCTACCAAATTAACTTGGGACGTTTTGTTTGTTGGCAACACTGAAGAATAAATTATGCAACTTTTTGGAGACCTTGTCGGATAGATTTGTGTGGCTAATGTTCTTAGGAGGAAAGATTAACACAAGTTTTGGTGCGTTAAATATTTAATGAATGAGTATTCAGGGAAGTGTTCCCAAATGTTTATTTCAGCTCTAATTGCTGAAGAAGCAACGTAGATTCAACACATTTTTTAATCGGTACCTACCTATCAATTTTCCAAGTCATGGTTACATAAGTTAAGTTCAACAAAAAGGTATCAATACAAGAAAATTTAAAGTAACTTCTTCCAAATAAACTTCGACAAGACAAGAGTCCCAACAGACCCAACTATACCTTACAAGCTCATTGAATATCACTTCGCTACAAAATTTATAAGCCAATTTATTCGTGGTTCTTCTAAAAACAGAGCGTAGTTTCACGCATGTCACTGTCCGCTCAGCATAAGAGTAATTTATCAAATAAACATGTTTCCGAAGGGATGTGAGCACCCAAACTGTCACAGATAAAAAGGATCTCGGTATACCGACCAAAGCTTATCGTTGGGAGAAACTACAGCTTATGGTAACGTATAGTTACAGAGAACAAATGATTATGGCGATCTATCGTAGTCTGTAGCGCCGCTTTTACGCTAGTTTTCATGGAAAAATAATGGGAAAAGATTAGTGGGAATGGCCGGGGTTAGGGGATTGGGAGTGCATATATTTTGTTGTTTTGGCCGATACTTATAATAAAATGATAGCGAAGTCAAAATTATACATTGAATATTTGTATTGAAAAACAGTAATTGCTACGAGGTCTGGGATCGCTTTTAATGTCGAAAATATAATTTTTAGAAGTTTTGTCCGTTTATCTGTTTGTCTGAATGTATGTATGTTACAGCATCATGCAAATTCTACCTAGATAGCTTCTGTTCAAATTTTGCATAGATATTCACTTTAAGTCTGGTCAGTTGGTAGGCTACATATTGTCACGCTATTAGTTATGGCGGATGAGCAATATTGCATTATGTTCGTATCCCTCTATTTATTTATTTAAACTTCTCGCACACAATTAAGTACAAAGGCGGACTTAATGCCTTAGGCATTCTCTACCAGTCAACCAAGGGTGGTGAAGAGATAAGATGGCAGGTGCTCTGAGAGGAAATAAAAATAACGAAAAATATTAAAGATAACATAATAGATTATAAATAGAATAAGTACAGAAATACATAAATAGGTTACAAGCATAAAATACAAATACATACATATTTACTACAATATATACCTACATTATACATATATATATACATACAAATTCAAGGAAAAGAGATACATAATTGAGATGAATCTACGCTATTTGTTTTGAAAATAACTCTGCAATTTCCGCTTAAATGCATACCGACTGGTGGCCGTCCTGATATCAAGAGGAAGCGCATTCCAAAGAAGAATGGACTGAATATGAAAGGAAGAATGAACAAAGTCAGAAGTATGAGAAGGACAGAGTAGAAGAAGATTGTTGGAAGAACGTCTGCTTGTAGCGTGCGAAGAACATAGATATTGGAAGTGAGACATAAGATAAGGGTGGGAGAGTTGAGAAGGGAGAAAGGAGTGGTCAAAGCGCGCAAGCTTCTTCTTTGGCGAATGGACATCCATTCGAGCTCAGACCTGTAGCTCGACACATGGTCATATTTCCTTAGGTTGAATATGAACCGGATACCATTGTTGAGTAGTCTGTCGAGCTTATCCAGCAGAACCGCGTTCAAGTCAAAGTAGCACACGTCACCATAGTCGATTATAGGGAAAATTAAAGTCTGCACAAGCATAGTCTTCGTCTTAGCGGGCAAAAAGTTTCTTAGACGATACAGGGATCGCAGAGTACCGTTGACCTTTTGACTAACACTAGACACCTGGCGTTGCCAGCCCAGCGTTGAGTCAAGATGCAAACCGAGATCTTTAACCGTAGGGGTAATGGGTATGACGGTACCATTAAAAATAAGAGAAGGAAGAGAGCTAAGTGCCACCCTACCCATCATGCGCGAGCTTCCAATTACAATGGCCTGGCACTTTGAGGGGTTTACTGACACCCAAAAACTATCAGACCATTTTTTGATAGCGTCTAAGTCTCGGTTTACATCTGCTATAGCGTCCGATAAACCTTCTACCCGCTCAGCTGTATACAACTGAAGGTCATCAGCATAAAGATGATACGAACATCGAAGACGGTGAGTAATAAAATTAATGAAGATGGAGAATAACAGTGGAGAAAGAATACCGCCTTGTGGAACACCAGCATTCAGGACGCGCCAACTCGAAGAGCTCTCATCAACGCGAACCGACTGCTGACGACTCCGAAGATAAGAAGAGAACCATTCCAGGGCCTCGGGTGAAATCATAAGATGAGAGAGGATAGAAAGGAGAATATCATCAATCTTTGCTTTGCAAAGGGCAGCTTCCCTGCACCACTTAAGCAATCTATAATCACTCCTGTTCACAAGGGTGGGGACAGAGACGATGTCAACAATTACAGACCTATATCCATCTTGCCAGCCATATCGAAAATTATTGAAAAGCTTATAAACAAGAGGCTCTTAAAATTTCTACACAAATTTAACATCTTAAGCAGCTCGCAATTTGGATTCAGGCCGGGATTATCAACCGAGGATGCAGTTACTGCTCTTAGCTCCCTAGTGGCTGGTAATCTGGATAGTGGTAACAAATGTCTGACGGTTTTTCTGGACCTAAAGAAAGCGTTTGACACCGTCTCTGTTCCTGTCCTCTTGAACAAATTAGAAGCGTCAGGGATAAGAGGAATTCCACTTAAAATGTTTACCGACTACCTCTCGAACCGGAAACAAAGAGTTAAGGTAGGAGAATACGTTAGTAACGATGCAAAAGTCACTTTCGGTGTGCCTCAGGGAAGTGTGCTAGGCCCTACATTATTCCTACTTTATATTAATGACCTCTGCAACCTTAAAATAAATAACGCTAGAGTTTTTTCCTACGCTGACGATACTGCAGTAGTGTTTTCTGGGAAGTCTTGGGATGATGTTGCTAGAAGTGCTGAAGCTGGTATGACTCAAATTGCTAAATGGCTCTCAAATAACCTACTTACACTTAACACAGATAAAACAAATTACATATGTTTCAGCATATCACACAGGACACAACCAAACCCCGACTTTATTATAAAGGTACACGAGTGTGACAATCCAATTAACTGCCTATGTCCAACATTAGTCAAAGTTTCTCAAACCAAATATCTTGGTATTGTTGTTGACCAAAGATTATCTTGGTACTCCCATCTCGAACAAGTTACCAACAGAATTAGAAAACTGAGTTGGATTTTCAAAAATTTAAGGCATATCGTGCCAAATAAAATAACCACTAACACAAATAAACCCAGAAATCTACTCAATGAAATATACATAGCTATAGTCCAGTCTGTCTTAGTATATTGCATCCCCATTTGGGGTGGGGCGGCTAAGACTAAATTCATAGACCTGGAGCGGGGACAACGGGCTCTAATAAAATTAATGTACTTCAAAAACCTAAGGTACCCTACACAAAGTCTTTATCAAATAAGTAATTTACACTCTGTTCGCAAACTATATATAATTAAAACTATTCTCAGGAAACATAAAACTCTTAATTTTGATCCCAGCTTAACCTTGAAAAGAAGAAAGGATATAATAGTTGAAGTTCCTAAAACTAAAACCAAGCTCGCCCGTATTCAATACGACAAACGCTCAGCTCAGCTTTACAATCGAGTAAACAAAGAGATCTACATATATAATAAACAATTAACTGACAGTAAAAAAATAGTAACTAATTGGACAAAACCACTTACTTATGATGACACGGAGAAGCTACTGGAATAAAATAAAACCTTACACTTGCCCTCACCTTTCGTACTTGTCGTATACAGTCTGATTCATTCATTGCCACTTACACTCACTCTGTATTTTACATTAAATTTAACAAACCCTCACACTATCACTTAACTTTCAAACACACAGATGCTCACATTCAACATTCAAATTCACATTTACATACCTTTATACTCACAGTAACACTCCTTAGTATTCACACTCACATACCCCCATTTTCACATTTACGCACCTTCATAGTCATAGTCACATTCACACACACTCATACTCACATTCACACACCCCTACTCTCACTCACACATTTGCATGCTTCTTGTCTAGTTTTAATTTTCTCTTTTTATTTTAAATCGCCTGTTTTTATAACACTTAAAACAAGTAATTTTATGTTAATATTTTAAGTTTTGGAAGAGCGGAGTCTCCTAACACAGGCTTTTTTGCTTAAAAGGAGACTCCAATCACTAGTTGTTAAATTTTACTTGTATAATTAATAAAACATTTTTCATTTTTTTTTTTCATTTTTTTTTCATCATGACTGACGGCATTAAAGGCATTGGAGAAGTCAATTAATACCAAAACGGTAACCTTGGTATCCTCCATCGCTTCTCTAATGTCACCAGTCACTTTAAGAAGAGCGGAGGCTGTACTGTGCCCAGGCCTGAATCCAGACTGAAAAGAGCTAACAAGGTTGTTCTGGTGAACAAACCCCGTAAACTGCTTGTGTACGCAGGCCACTTTAGACAGGAATGGGAGAATGGAAATAGGTCGAAAGTGGCTGGGTAGGCAGGGACTTAGGATTTTAGGGAGTGGGCGGATATAGGCCATACGCCACAGGGACGGAAATTGTCCGGAATCAAGAGAAAAGTTGATGATGTGGGTAATCGGAGGGAGAAGGATATCGAGGATCCAAACGACCATACTACGGCTGATACCGTCATAGCCCACAGCCTTGGATTTTATGGAAAGGATGATCTTTTTAATTTCTTCCAAGGTGACCGGAGTGAAGTGAAATGGTTCTATTATGGGACTAGCTAAGCCAGTAATGAAATCGACCGTCTGGGACATCACTTGGGAATCCAAATGACAGGAGGTTGTGAAGTGACGGTTGATATCATCAAGGCCAATCGTATTAGGAAAATCCACATGACGTGGTCTACCGATACCAAGAGTACCAAGGAACTTCCAGATATCAGCAGGTGAAGAAGAAGATATGTTTTCGAGAATATGGCGGCGTTTAGCGTTGCGTATCATCTGATTACACCGATTTCTAGCAGCTTTGAAAAAGTAGCGATTTTCTTCATTGCGACCCTTTTTAAATTTACGAAAGGCTCGATCCCTACGCCTCATCGCCATTCGAACCCCTGTCGTTATCCAAGGAGCAGGAGGACGCCGAAGTTTGATATTCTTAACAGGATCGTGTTTGTCATAGAGGGCGAGGACCGCTTGATCGAAAATACGCAGCTTCTCGTCCAAATCTGTCGCCGCGGCTAGGTGTTCCCAAGTGAGGTCTGACGCATCCTCACGAAGCTTCTCAACGTCCATATGCGCGCAAAACACCGCATGTGCAGAACTTTTGGGACAGGTTTAGGCGGTTTTAGGACATACGAGAGGAAAATGAGGTCATGATGGGAAAAACCAGGAGCAGGACACTGACCATGAGTGGGAACAAGGGAGGGAGTGGATGTAAGGATTAGGTCGAGCCAAGTGTCATCGCCTGAGATATTGAAATGGGTAGGTTTCAGGGAGAGTACATGGAGACTAACGGACTCGATGATATCAAGGAGTTTACGGGATCTAGGGGTGTGGTGAGCAAGGTCGGTGTTAAAATCGCCCATGATGACGCAATGTGCAAACTCTGATCCTACGGATTCCAGTGCCAATTCGAGATTGGAAAAGTAGTCAACGGCGGGTGGACAATAGACAACACCAAGTCTACAGAGAGTGAGAGAGCAATGGTGGTCCGGTGGTAACGGCCGCGACTTACGTGTTGTATGTTGTAGGTTCGAATCCAGACAGGCGCTTTACTTTGTCTAAATTATTTCATCACCACTGCTCTCAAAACCGTGAGGTAAAACATCGTGAGGAAACCGGCATGTCCTAGAACCAAAAATTTGATGACATGTGACATCTACCAATCCGCACTGGGCACGCGTGGTGGATTACGGCTCACTTCATGTTACAGAGAGGAGGCCTGTGTCTCAGCAGTGGGGACATTATAGGCTGATTATATGTATGTATGTATATATATGTATGTATAGTCTACAGCAAATTGTAAAAAGACGCATCAAACGGTTATAACATTGCAGAAAGTTACAGATTTAACCTTATATATTATGATTACCATTACGCTATATGTTTATGGGTTAATCATCGTAATATACAGCGTGGGTTTTTGAGATGGGGCAGTAAGGGCAGGTACTTTAACCGTTGTAGCTACACGATATCGGTCTTAGGAAAGTGTTCTTAACTTTTTGAGACATTTTGATCAACATACACAGGTTTTGATAATTGTACAGTCAGCAAGAATATCAGCAATTTTCAAAAAAAAATTGGAACGATATTCCTTAACGCGGCTTGCGATAGGAGTAAACTGGCAGAAATCGTCACGTGAAAAAGCGTTCATACTTGTGACTGCCTTTTTCTAAAGTCAAAATGAAAATCTAAGATGGCGGCTGCAAAAATATTTTTTATCGGCATGGGTGTTGTTTTTAAAGTGTTGGACTGTGCTAAAGCCGATAGTGAAGTCAAAATTAAAATGCAAGATGGCCGTGTATTTTTTTTTTGTTTTATATCATACGTGAGAAGGAACTTCGTTCCTACCGTGGCCGTGGGTCCCCCGACCGCACACGTTTTTTTTAATGCCAATATGTCATTTTTCTCATGAGGATCAAGAAATAATAATAGACCAACTAAGGTTTTAATACTAGAAGAAACAGAAATCACAAAAACTTTTATCAGACGTATCGTAGGAAAAGAGACTCCAACTTACTATTTGGACCTCAAAAGAAAAAACGGAAGCCTTGTAGGATCACTTCGTTATCCGTCCATCCGTCCGTCTGTCTTGACAGACGCATAGACTTGTCTATCAAGACCCTTTTTTTCAGGAACGCGTGGAGGTATCAAGTTGAAATTAATATCATCAAAGCAGATTTACGATTCCTTAGAACTATAAAAACAAAATTCAAAATCAACGCCATAAAAAATATGGCCATTTATGCGACATATTTTAGATACTCGCAAATAAATCAAAACCTATTTTTTTCATGTCAGAAATCACATGCAACATATATGTAGGTACCTACTATCTAAATTTCGTTTTCAAAGCAAATAAAATTATAACGCGTAATCGTTCGAAATTTGAAGTTTAAAAATGTTGGTTATTTTCGGCCAGTCGTCATTGTATCGGCCAGTCTATATAAATGTTAGGTGAATGTTAAATGAGAAATCCCGTGTGTTTACAACCTACTGTTATACTCGTATTATGTTACTGATAGCCGTTCCTCAGGAATAATCTGCAAGAATGCATCAGTCAGTGTATCAGCGTTGTGACATTAGGTAGTATATGCAGGAACACGAGCAATGGGAAATTGCAAAGTTTTATAAGACAACATAACATCACACCTGTATTCTCCAAAGGTTAGACACAGGGGTACCTATATCCCTAAATAACATGTGATTGGGGGCAAGTCTATTGCCATCAACCGTGCAAAAGTTCAGAATCTGGGCTGCTACTGAGAAATTTCTGATAAAAAAAACCCAATAACACTTTGTCCGATATGAGAATCGAACCCAAGACCTCATGCTCAGTGGCGCTTGCGACTACTAGGCCCACGAGGCAAGTTATCTCCTAATTAGGTCAAATAACAATTGCGTTGTATAAAATACAATTTCAGTAATAATAAAGCCGCGGCTTCTGGTAGGACTGAAAGAGGACTCTAAAAGCCATTGGAAAAAGGAATTGTCCGGGGAAGGAAGTGTCATCTATCTAGATGAGAAAAGCTTACTCGCTGGCTTTTATGGTTTTAGAGGAGTACTTATAGTAGTACACCCACATTTCTCCAGTTATGTTTAAGTCCCTTGTAACAGGGGGCGAGTCTATTGCCATTAACCGGGCACAAATCTAGACTTCGGACTGTTATACTCAGAAATTCCAGAGGGAAAACCCAATAACACTTTGCCTTTTTTATGGGTGGGAAATTATCAAATAACTACTCCCGCTTTGGGCGGAGCGGGAGGGTGTGTCAGACTCTTATTGACTAAGACCTACCTGTATTCCTTCCGTTGCCTGTGTTGAGGCCAGAGGCCTCGGTAACCGCTGAGGCCAGGGGCCTCGGTAACCCTTTTAGACTTTCACGGGACCCCGGCAGGCATCGGCCCTAGTAGACCCCTTGACCCGACTGACATCTCTTTGAAGCGCGCGTGGAACACAACGCGCCGTCGACCCGGGCCTGGTCCTTATCGGTGAGTTACCCATTGCTCACCGTCCGCAAGCCCAGGCCTACGGTGGCCGGAAATCCACCCGGGATTCCCGACGCCCAGGGCGACTCCTGCGGCGGCTAGGGGCGATAAGGCGCGAAATTTGCCTTTCCCTCAACCATCCCACCTCCTTCTTCGCGAGCATTACTGCTTCGCAGAAGAAGGTGACGGCTGCCCATGCCCTCTCGCTCTGTACCCTGGCCTGGGCCTGGAAACACTTTGCGTGACCCGGGAATCAAACCCTGGACCCACGATGCAGTTTTTTTTAATAAAAATGTGGCTGTTATTTTAGTACATTGTGGTGTCTTACGACTTCCACGCGAAAAAAGTCGCGGGCAGAAGCTAGTCCTTAATAAGACTTCAAAAAAATTGTCCACAAACAGTTCAAAGACGACACAGAAGCAAAATAGCTATGTAACGTAATGTTGGCTTAATATCAAAACATCAACGGATGTACAAAAATTCGAATGCAAAGGAAACCATACAAAATTGTGGAAAAAAAATCTTTAACAGGGCTCGCAACCTCGTTTCAATCCTCGCTACATTTGTCAGGCGTGGCGAGGGAATTTTAAAACAAGAACCAAATGGAAGCAGGTCGGCAACTGGCTGTTCTAACTCTAAATTAATCAGCGCCTGTCACTACTCCATACAAGTTTAGACGTGATTATTTAATCACGTCTAAACTTGTATGGAGTAGTCGCAGGCGCGTCAAAATTGACGTAATTTTAGTAAGCATCTAAATAGATGCCTACTAAAATTACGTCAATTTACGTCAAGCGCTGATTAATTTGACAGGACTAAAATAAAATTTATCTTCTGTCCTTTTCTTAAAAAGATGCACTGAACTTAAATTTAGTTTAGTTTGTGAACATGGGAATCTGCACCAATATCTTATTATGTTACTAAATATCATTCAATTCTGTTCAGTAAGAATAGTGAAACGTCTTGCAATTACACGACATCATAGATTCCGGGGTATTTTGAGTGTGTTTAGGAATAGGCACGATGTTTATTAGTCGCCATCGTTTAGGAACAAATCCATCGAGAAAACATCGATTGAATAAAGACAGTACTCGTAGTTTACTTTCGCATTATCTGGCAGATGCTTTATCATACTATATGATAATTATAATGTCCTTGCCGGGTGTGTTATTTCAAAATTTCATTGATTTTAACAATTCTGGTTTAGAAAAGGGTGCATCAAGTTTTGGTTTGCGTGAATTTAAATTTGGGGTAGACAAACCGTGAGCAGATTCTCAACGTTAGATTTGTTAATTTAGGCCCTAGGTGAAACGTATCCCTTCATCCATCGTAATTTTTGCCACATTTCCGAGAATGGCCATGTCGTGGATTGGCCGTAATCTGGTGATTTAAAGTTGAGTAGAATTCACGGAAGGACAATCGGCTGGCTGAACTAATTTGTTTTTCTGATTAATTAATTAATTCTCTTTTTTAACTCATCATACTTCTCGGCAAAAGGATTCCGATGGAAGTTAGCAAGTGCGCGGCGGCGAACAGCAACCGACTTGAATAAAGAAGGGTTTCAATATGGTTTTTGACGGAAAATGGAGGTAGAGTCAGTATATATTTTATAGTATGAATTATGTGTTTATCTGCCGCTGTATTAATAAGTTGTTCTAATTAGTCATACGACATTTGCAGATCTTCTGAGTATATACATATAATTGACAAACAAACTCTTTGCTAACTCTTTGTATAAATTCCAATCGGCAACTTTATAATTTCGGTGCTTTATTTGACATCGTTGGGATCCGGTGCCTGAACTAGATTTAGTTTTTATCATTAATTGGTCGCTGCCTAATGATTCGTTGAATTTGACTGGTTAGTGCTAATCAACCAGTCAAATTTAGCGATATCTAATGATGCCAGAGATATGTCTGGTGAGTATTTCTGAACCACGCTATTTATTATTTTTATCCTGGTCGGGTCATTCAATACCACGAAATTATTATCAGATAAGGAATCAAATAGTTGACTGCTGCGATGATCTGTTTTATAAGACCAATTACTAGGATGTCCGTTAATGTCACCCAGTATCAGAGTCTTACTGTTGTCTTGAGATAATAGACAATCTCAGTCACTCGTAGAATGATGAAGAATGATAATAAATCGCTATTATAGTTTTAATGTCGTTACAATTGAACAATTCAATTTTAAGTGTTTGTATCCCTGAATTTTGACAGTTAACTAAGCTAGTACTGGATTTTAAGGAATTATGAAGTATTACCGCTACACCTCCGTAGCCATCGGATCTGTCATTCCGGTAAACATTATAGTTTTTATTCTAAGTTCCGAATCGGATTCTATCCAACCAATTCTTGACAATTCCACTGTATAATTTCAAGCTCTCTGTATATTGTACAACGTCCTGTAGACGTGGAAACAAATAAGGGTATGTTTTAACAAACAATGGTGGTGATCAATATAATGCCAGAAGTATGGTATTTTGGTGGATAGAAATTTGGAGGCAGTTGACATTTAAGAATGTAGGTTTTTCCACAGCTACCCTAAGTTCCTTTTTAGTATAAACCACGACACCCTCATTTTGTATTAAGATTGTTAATAGAACTGAAACAATCATATCCTTCCAAACCAGGTATCATGTGGGCTCCGGGAAGCCAACATTCAGTTAACGTTGTAATATCCCATAAAAAAAATTGTTTTTGCTTGCATTATATAGAAGCCTGTAATATTTTTAATAATACTACGGATATTTTGGATTATTATTTTATCTATAAATAAACATACATAGTGACATGTTGGGCCTAAAATTAGGGGAACACAGTTGTCAAGGTCACACGTCGCTGAGTCCGAAATAGTGATCAAATCAATATTTTGTGTGTTATTTGTTATATTATCAAATACTTATCAGGGGTGACAGGGGCGACAGGGATGATCGCGCGCGCGCACGCTAAACGGCTGGATCGAATCCGCTCCGTGACTAAATTAACAAAAAATAGTAAAATTGACTTTTAATGACTTTTTCTTTCTCTATGTTCGCTTAAACAGTTACCATCAATAAGTTAAAGTGTTATCTCGAAAAATAAACATTTATATCCATTATAAAAAAAAAAAAAAAAACAAATAAAAATAACTTTCAATGAACAAAGGAAAAATCAATGAAAAATTGAGTGCAGTGACTTATAAAACAGTGATCTTTAATATTAAGTGAAAAATTAAACATAAAATATAAGTCTAAAACAAAAACATTTGACTTAAATAAGATAAAACAGTGGAATAAAAATATGATTTACATCGGTGTCATTATCAAAATAGTGCTTTAACCTAATTCATAAACATTTTCCAATAAACAAAACATAAAAAAGTGTAAAATTTCGTAAACAAAGTCAAGTGACCCAAGTGTTCGACATTGCAAAAAATTCCATTAGATGAGTCATTTCTAACCGTCTCGTTCGTTCAAATAATACATATGTTCATTGCAATAAAAAAAAAAATAATAAAAAAAAAAAATAAAAATGTTTATTTCAATTACAAAAAATCATTTTGATACATATTGTTGGAGATCACCTTTTAAGCAAGGAATTGCTTGTATTAGGAGACTCCGCACTTCCACTTGTCATATTTATGCAATTGAAATGTAGACAATGTAAACATGTAAGACTATTAGATAAGAGGGTAACTTAAAAATTATACAATCAGCTCTCCAAATGAATGAGCGTAATGCAGAGAATGGCCAGATCGCGCGCGCGCGTGTGTATGTGTGTGTGGTATGTGTATAATGAGTGTGTGAGTGAGGGTGGGTGCGAGTGTGTAAGTGAGTGTGGGTGCGAGTGTGATTTGTGATGTTAGGTATATGGTGCGAGTTATAATGTGTTAATGATCAGTGCTTAGTTTACTTATCCCAATTAATATACTGTCATTTATTTATTTATTTGTGAGTTAGTGTAGTTTATTAGACATGTTTTCATGCCTAAACGAAGCATAGTTCCAAATGTAGGTTGTCGGTTGCCGGTTAGCCCTGCGACAAAGTCTTGGGATCGAAAAGAAGCTAAACAAGTCTTCTTTCACTAACCATGTGCACGTCAGCCCAAATGTAGCCACTTTGGTTATTGCAAAGTAGATATAATAGACTCAACGTCCTCGTATGTTTTAGTTTTTAGCCAATCGGTTACAACTTTTTTACAGTCCCTGAGCTTCATAGAATATATACGCAATTCTTTATTCAGCAGGTTGTATAGAGTAGATGATTTGCTTAGGTATTGTCTTTTAGCGAAAGCAGATCTAGTCTTGACAGTTGGAGCGACTAAGTAGCTCCTTCTGTTTTTTGATTTAGAGGGGACATATGGGAGGGATGAGTGTTTTTTTAATATAAGTTGAAGCATATAAAGCTTTCTTACTGACAGAAAATCCGATAATAAGTAGAGGCTGTGAGTGGGGTATTTATATGGTTTAAAATAAATAACCTTTATTAAGGTTCTCTGCGCCCTCTCGAGTTCCAAAAATTTTAGTTTTGTTGTCCCTCCCCAGCAAGGCAGGCAGTACATGAGGATAGATTGGGCCAGTGATATGTATACTTGCGTAAGTTAACTTGCTTAAGTTGTATTGAAGCCGCATGTCGTAGTGTTTTAAAGGTCCATATCAGCTTCCTAACTCTTTTCATAATAAGTTCGGTGTGCTTGTGCCAGGACAGGCGCTGGTCAATTATTACACCTAGATATTTGGTATGCTGTAACCTGTCAATTTTTAAGCAGGAGCAGCCAGGGGTTGCCGGGTTGGGACAGTTATGGATTTTTATTTGGAAGTCTTGTGACGGTTGTGAGTTTTTGTACTTAGTAAAGCAGATGTAGTTTGATTTGGAGGCATTCAGTGTGAGGAGACTATGGTTTAGCCAGGCTGCTATTTTCGCAAGGCCACATTCGGCCAGCCTAAAAACATTATCCCAAGTCCTACCAGTGAATACAATGGCTGTATCATCGGCGTATGAGAAAATGAGCCCGCCATCAATCTTCATGTTGCAGAGATTATTAATGTAAATAAGGAACAAGGTCGGTCCAAGAACACTGCCCTGGGGGACTCCGAAAGTGACGGTTGACTCGGAGCTTGTATACATGGCGATTTTAACCTTTTGTTTGCGATTATTGAGGTAGGATTTAAAAAGTTCAAGAGTGAGTCCCCTTATGCCAATGTGTTCAAGCCTCTGTAAAAGTAAGGGGACTGATACTGTATCAAAGGCCTTTTTGAGGTCAAGGAAAACAGCTAGGCTCTTGGCTCCACCATCTACACCGGCTACCAAAGCAGAAGTTAGTGACAGAACTGCATCCTCAGTAGACTTACCCTGTCTAAACCCAAACTGAGAAGGCGACAGTATTTTATATTTAGTTAGGAATTTAATTAGGCGTGAGTTTATGAGTTTCTCAAGGATTTTTGATACAGACGGCAGGACCGAAATTGGTCTATAGTTAGACGGGTCATACTTATCTCCAGTCTTGTACACAGGCGTTATAAGGGCCACTTTCAACGCGTCTGGGAACAGTCCTTGCTTGAAGCAAAGGTTAATTAAGTGGGTTATGATTGGTACAATTTGTTCGTGTGCCGATTTTAGAAAGTTGACTTGTATTTTGTCCCAACCGGGAGCGCTATCCGATTTCAAGCTCATTAGTGTGGCTCGAACTTCGTCGGGATCTGTGTCGAGAAGAACAAAAGATGAAGCCAAGGGACTGTCTGCCGAAAAAGAGTTAGGGTTATCATAAGCTGCCGTGGACTGAGAAGTTGTGATGTTTTCAGCGAGAAGTTTGCCTATGTTACAAAAGTATTCATTTACCTTGTCGACAGAGTTTTGAGGGGTAGTGAGTGTCTCTAGGAGTTCCGAACTATTTGTTTTTTTAGGTTTTCGTTGTGTGATGTTGTTAATGATAGTCCATGTTTTTTTAGGATTTCTGTGCGCTTTAGAAAGTTTATCTCTGTCATAGTTTCGTTTTTGTTTTCGAATAATGGTGCAGCAGTAGTTGCGATACCTTCTGTATGTTATTTTTAATACTTCGTTGTATGGGTCAAGCCTAAGTCTCTTTTGCATACGATTTCTATTTAAAATACAGCGCAACAAGCCAATTGTCATCCATGGTTTTATGATTCTATTTTTCAGTGGTATATTCATAGTAATTGTACTGAGTGTGACACAATTTTGTAGTATTTCGATTAGTTTATTTGTAAGAGTGTTAGGGTTATTTATCTTTAAAAGGTCTGATGGGTTACTGGCTTTGAGAAACTCAAGCCCCTTCTCCGAATTAAAAACTGTTTTAGTTTTTAAGCATCTTTTTAAGTTATTCTGGTTTGAGATTTTTAAGAACGTCATGAAATGGTCAGTAATGGTCGTGTGTATAATTGCAATAGTTGCGGTTTGGGTGCCAGGGTTGAGTTTTATCATAAAATGGTCAAGACAGGTTTTATCTCTAGTGGGAAGTGAGTGCCCAGGGAGTAGCCCATGCATTGCTAACATATTGAGATAGTTAACTCTGTTTGTGCGTTCGTGTGACTGCTCATTGTCATTGTATATCAGATTAATATTGATGTCTCCAGTGATTATTATGTTTTTAGTTGATGCAAGGGTAGATAGATGATTTTCCAGCGAGTGAATAAATTGGTCTGCGTTTGCAGTTGAAGGGGAACGATAAATTGCAATAACTATAATGTCAGGCGCAACATGAATCTCTAAGCACGATGCATGAACTAACTTTACTTCTCTTGTTTTGTTTGTATGTGTGCTTTTAATATAGGCGACTACTCCGTCAGCCTTATTCAGATGGTGTGTAGTTTGGTACGAGTCATAGTTACTTATTTGTGGTATTGGTTTATTGGAATTCAGCCTACATTCGGTTAGGATAACCAGATCAATATCCGTTCCAAGATTGAGTAAATTTAGTTGAAGATCATCGAAATTAGTGTAGACTGATCTAATATTCTGCGAGACGATGGCAAAACCGGAAGAGTTTGGCGCTATATGCTTAGTAAAGTCAGCAATATCACAATCAAACACTTGAGCTATTTCGGTATTGTCGATTTCGTTCAGAGTGATCAGAATATTATCCATTTAAATACGTTTTATAAATGCAGGATAGCGTGATCATATTCGTATTGTTAATTCGTGTGTGGGTGTGGGTGGATGTGTGTGTCTGTAAGTGTGTATAGATATGTGTGGATTGAAAGTTTGTGTATTTGGTGTCCAGATTGAATGTAGATTTGTGTGATGACGAATGACTGTTATGGCGCGATTGGTAAACAAAACAAAAATTATTATGTAACTTAGCGTTTAACTTAATTCTAATTAATTTTGAGAGTTTAAAAATCTGATGAAAGTTTAACAAATAGATGAAATATTGTGAGAAAGTAAAGTAACAGCAATAAATAGCTTGCAGGATGAAGACTAGTCATTTAAGTTGTATAAGGTTATGTACCTGTGACTCACTATTTATAACAATAGTAGGAGAATCATCATCCTTCTTAACATATATTTTCCCGTAGGCAGTCCAGCAGTATTTATACTCCTTTGATTTTGCCAGGTCCCGCGCAAGAAAGTGTAGTCTAGCTCCTCTTTGAGTTAACTGTTCCGAGATATATATTGGTGTATTCTCCTCTGTCTTAAATCCGAGATGTTTCGCACATAATTTTCCATTTTGTTTCCTATTAAACGTTTTAGTTGACTTCAAGAGGTCAGTTTTTAGAATAGTCGACTTTAGCTCGACTATAATAGGGCTATTTTTGTGCTAGTGCGTTTGTTTGTTGCTCGATAAATGTCACTAATATCTGGTTTAGTGATGTTACAGCCTACTGCATTAGCCATACATAATGTCATTTTTACTAGGTCTTCTTTGGATTCTTTCGCTATTTTTGGGACATTTTTGATTTCGAAATTCGCTTTTCTGCTTCCTCTTTGCAGGTCTTCTATTCTGTCCTCTAAAATTTCGATGCAGCTTCTATCTTTTTTGGATTGTTCTTCGAGATGCTTAATTTTGGACTTTAGTTCTTCATTCTGTGCCGTCAGAAAATCCATGGAGGTTTCTATTTTGTTATTTGTGGTTTTGATTTCCACTATGCAATGCTCAATTTCACAGCAATTAATTAAGCACGTTTGGGTCAGCGGCACTAAGTGTGGCGTCAATGCATCAGTCAACCGAACGCAAGTTCGAACCCCGCCATAGTCGACTCTTTTTGTGATTTCTTTATCTCCATATTATTCTACATAACATTACGTTCACCATTCTCTGCAAAGCCACCAACTATATAACACTACAACAGAGGGCGCTGCGGTAGCTTCGAATAAAAATGGACTTCGACAGCAACAACATAACTCACCGTAATAAACCTCGTAGAACAAGTTCGTTAACCGACCTGTCTAAAACTTCTACAGATAATAGCGAGAAAACAATATTGGATGCAACGATGATGAGTATTCCGGATAGCTTCCACGACACTACTGACGAAACTGAGTTAACTAGTGAAATCAAATCACTTAAACAGCAACTGCTAAGCGCACACCAAGAAATCGACAATTCAAACATAGAAAACCTGCGCCTAAAAACTGATTTACAAAATATGATTACGACTGTTAACACCTATAAGAAAATATGCTCAACGCCTGAAAAAAAGAGTATAGCACCAACACTCATAAGTAAGGCATCACGCCAAGTTAATTCACCAAATTACCTAACCAATAGACGTGAATCTCCAATCATTCTACCTGACTGCGCGACCAACAAAGTCAATAAAGGAACTCAGACTGCTAATAGTCGTAATCTGACACCACACGAAGATAAAAAGTTACCTGCTCCTGTACCACCGACCAATCCTGTAATACCGAAAACTGTAATATCGAAACCTAAACAAAATAATAAACTATGTATCTTAAGTAGTTGCAAATACAACGGATCTTTGTCTTACATAGAGGAAGTTTTCTCCGAATACTTCGACTACTGTCACTACATAATGCCTAACAGTACCATAAATCAATTATTAAGCGGTATTGAAGAAAGATTAAAGGGGTTCACTTTAAACGACTACTGCTTAATTTTTATTGGAGAAAATCATATTATAACAAGCGAAAACAACTACATAAACTTCATAAGCTTACTAAATGAGTCCCTTCGAAAAGTTACACACACCAACGTAGCAGTTTGTCTTCCTACGTATAAGATGGGATCACTTGTGTATAACTTCAAAGTTGAGATATTTAACAACTTGCTTCACCTAGACAACCAAAACCATAAGTACGCATACATCTTCGACAGCAATCGTGATCTAACACATGAGATGTTTTCTTACACTACGGGCAGAATCAATAAATACGGAATCAAAAATATATATGACAATATTATGAGTAACATTCAGATTGATTTAGACTTATACTGTCAGACAAACAGACATACGAATAATAATACCAGTCAAGAATGTGATAAAATCTTAACGACTCCCATTGGTGACGAACACAATTCAAACCCGAAAGAAAACCCCAAATTTTTTCGTTTATAACAGTATACATATTCTTCATCAAAATATTGCTGGACTCCTGAATAAAAGTGACACGCTTACTGTGTATTTGGAAGAACTAGAAAACAGTAAAAGACCGATCGATACTATATGCATAACCGAAACTTTTATGACACCTGAACAGGAAGGACTTCTAAATATACCAAACTACAGCCTAGCAACAAGTTTCTCCAGACGTAACAGAAGAGGTGGCGCGTGCATTTTGACCAGGGTTGGCCACAAGTATAAAGTGTTAAACTTAGGGAAATATTCTGTAATCAACGTAATTGAATGCTGCGCTATAGAATTGACAGAACACAAGATTGTTATTGTATGTATTTATAGGGTGCCGCAATCTAATTTGGATACATTTTTCGAAAATTTAAATAATATTTTGCACTTGTTGTGTTTAAAATTGAATACTAAAAAGGTTGTCTTATGTGGGGACTTTAATATCAACTCATTGAAAAGAAATAAACAAACCTTAGACTTCCAATATACATTGTTAAATTATAATTTAAAATTACAATTTTCTCAACCCACTAGGTTAAGCAGTGGGACCTGCTTGGACAATATAGCACATAATGTAAAAGGTTGTAAGGGAGAAATTATAGAATTGGGCCTGTCAGATCATTCCGCACAACTTTTGAAATGCCCTGTTAAGAAGACATGTGTCCTAAAGCATTGGAAAATAAAAAGACGGAATTATTGTCAAGATAATGTAGAGAAATTTAGGAATTGCATTAAAGGTTTCACTTTTTCAGACATATATACAACTAGTGACGTCAATGAGGCCTACGCCCATTTTCATGACCTATTCAGATGTTTTTACGATCTTTGCTTTCCCTATGAAACAATAACAAAATCGATTACTAAAAAAGTAAAATGGATCACTAATGGTATAAGAATATGTAGTAAAAAGAAGCGGCACTTGCTATGGCAATATAGAACACATCCCACCCCAAAGAATAAACAATCATTTAAGACATATTCTGCAAGGTATAAAAGAGTTATAACGTTAACACAAACATCACGAAATAACTACTTCATTAAGACGTCCCAAAATAAATCTAAAGCGGCATGGAGCATAATTAATAATTCTAAGACCTGCTTCCCTAAAGAACCAATAACACAAATTCAAACAGAGACACAGAAAATCACGAATCCATTAAAAATAGCTCAGGCTTTCAACAAGTTTTATATTAATCAAGTTACCAAACCAAAAAATAAAAATATACCAGAAATTAACGTACGCTCAAATACTTCAAACTCTTTATTTATGCAGCCCACTTTACCTCAAGATATAAATAATCATATTAACTCACTTCGAAATACCTATAGTGTTGGTTATGACGGAATATACACTAAAGTTATCAAAGAAGTGTCTCAATACATAGCTCCACATCTCAGTCACATTATTAATATGAGTATTTCTAACGGAATCTTCCCTGAGAAATTAAAAACGTCAATAATTATACCCTTGCACAAAAAAAATGATAGACAAATTATGTCAAACTATAGGCCTATTGCGTTGATACCTGTCTTTTCAAAAATATTTGAGAAAGTCATTTATAAGTCATTGTACAACTACCTTGAGAAATCAAACATATTAGTAAAGGAACAAAAGGGATTTTGCAAGCAGAAGTCTATCAATATGGCCATACACGACCTGCTTCTCCCTATTTTGTCAAATGTAGATAAGAGAAATCCTGTATGTGCTATCTATATGGATCTAACTAAGGCTTTTGATTATGTGGATTATCCTATACTAATACATAAACTTGAAAAATATGCTATCAGGGGACATATACTTGATCTAATTCGATCTTACTTAACGGCTAGAAAGCAATTTGTAGAAATCACACAAATATGCTCAAACACCAGCTACGAGAAAAAATATCGTTCTGAAAGCGAGATAATTAAATACGGCATCCCTCAGGGTAGCGTGCTGGGACCCCTCCTTTTTTTGCTCTACATTAATGACCTTCCGGGGCAAATAAACCACCCCATGGTACTATTCGCCGATGATAGCACCGTAGTGATTAAGTGTGATGATCCCAGCACTTATGAAAATGAAATAAATATGACATTAAATAGAATAATATCATGGTTTGACAACAATAATCTAATTATAAACTTAGAAAAGACTAAAATTATGCATTTTTATCAAAGGATCCCACAAAAAATCCTCGACATTAGCTATTTAGGGACGAAAATAGAACCAGCTACAGTACTGCTACTAAATTTCTTGGTATTAATATAGACAATAATTTGACTTGGAGATCTCAGACAGACGAAATATGTAAAAAACTTCATAAATTTGCCTATGTTCTCTATAAACTATCAAAAATAGTGTGCATAGAATCCGTACTAACAGCCTATCACGGCTATGTTGCATCAACACTCAGATATGGCGTAATATACTGGGGCAATTCAGTAGATAGAGAACTTGTATTTAGAGCCCAAAAAAGATGTGTCAGAGCTATGTGTAGCCTTAAAAGCACGGACAGTTGTCAACCGTTCTTTAAACGTTTAAAAATTCTGACCTTGCCATCGTTGTACATATACGAAACAAATGTGTTTGTCAAATCTAACATCTCATTATACAAAATAGCTGCTAAAAGTTACTACAGAAAATTACGCGATAAGAATAAGTCAGAACTCGAAGTGACTTATGGCAAAACTGCACTAATGAATAAAAGTACCTTCTGTATGGCCAAAAAAATATTTAACAAATTACCTGAACAAATAAAAACGTTAAATCTGGACAATTTCAAAAAAGCACTATTTAAAATTTTGATAAATAAATGCTATTACTCACTAAAGGAATATTTGGACGACAATTCTATAGTTACTGCCTCAGAAAATTATTCATTACCTCACCTATTTTGACGACCTTGAATTTTGTTTGATATTAACATTAATATGACATGTAACTTAATCTATTTGACATTTATTGAAATTGATTGTATTTTAAATTTGTATTGATGTGCATGTATCTATTAATACTGACTTTACTAGCGATGTGAAAGTTACGTAATTCTAACATTTTATGATATTTTAAAAATAAAATGTGTGTTCAAAAGTAAAAAATTGACAATGTTAATTAAATATATTTGTACGCCTCTGGGCAAAACATAGAAGATCTACCTATCTGTAACATCTCACACTCTGTTGTAATTTGACCTATGTTTACAAATAAAGCATTCTGATTCTGATTCTGATTAAGTTTTAGTTTTCAACGGGTTACGTTTATGTTATATATATTTTTTTTATATGATGCAAAGTACACACATTTACAATGCTGATAGTAAATTTACTGAAAAGAACTAGGTTAGCATTATTTGTTTCCGTATTAAGTCCATGTAAATAACTGTTTCTATGTAGCAGTGTGAGGTATGTAGGCTGTGTAGGGAGTGGTTTATTTGTAATTAGTGGAGTATAGTTTTAGTGTATATGTGATTGTATTCGGATAGTTGTACATATCAGTGTGATATAGTTGTGATGTGTGTAATTTAGTTGTATGTTAGTACATTAATGAATGATGTCATTAATGTTCGAGTGCTGCGCTAAGCAGCCCGCACTTCGGCTGCAAGACAGACCGTGGTGTCTGACTGTTGACAACTTCGCCACAGTGACAGCAATGAAGAGAACAACATGGAGCTCCTAATCTTAGGGAAGCAGCGAGGCGGAAAGTAGTGTCGTCGAATAAAGTGCCTATGTCCGACGACGGTAGTGCATGAAGCCACAGACCCAACTCCCATTTACCCACAGCCTGCAGGCACGTACGCTCCGCAGTAGTAGCAGACGTGTTAAGTAAATTGTTCTGTAGCTCTACCATGAGTTTACTCAGCCAAAACTCGCTAGCGTCTCCGTAAATGGTATGTATGAAATATTTTACAGTGCCCCTAGCGGTCACAGAAAGAATTAAAGTTCGTACCTTGAGCACTATAGATTTCGATAGCTAAGAAACCTAAGGTAATCTATTCGACAGTCACAAACTTGTTTCAGCTGTCACCATACAAAGCGGCAACATGAGTCAATAATTTCACAGACGCTATCGAAAAATACACTTGCGATAGCAGTTACGTAGCTCCCTAGCATTTTGAAGAGTGAAACATATGTATACATTAAAATTATATACGTAAGTGAGTCTATTAAAGTAAAAATAATGTATGGAGTGTGGCCTTTACACACATCACAACTATATCACACTGATATGTACAACTATCCGAATACAATCACATATACACTAAAACTATACTCCACTAATTACAAATAAACCACTCCCTACACAGCCTACATACCTCACACTGCTACATAGAAACAGTTATTTACATGGACTTAATACGGAAACAAATAATGCTAACCTAGTTCTTTTCAGTAAATTTACTATCAGCATTGTAAATGTGTGTACTTTGCATCATATAAAAAAAATATATATAACATAAACGTAACCCGTTGAAAACTAAAACTTAATCAGAATCAGAATCAGAATGCTTTATTTGTAAACATAGGTCAAATTACAACAGAGTGTGAGATGTTACAGATAGGTAGATCTTCTATGTTTTGCCCAGAGGCGTACAAATATATTTAATTAACATTGTCAATTTTTTACTTTTGAACACACATTTTATTTTTAAAATATCATAAAATGTTAGAATTACGTAACTTTCACATCGCTAGTAAAGTCAGTATTAATAGATACATGCACATCAATACAAATTTAAAATACAATCAATTTCAATAAATGTCAAATAGATTAAGTTACATGTCATATTAATGTTAATATCAAACAAAATTCAAGGTCGTCAAAATAGGTGAGGTAATGAATAATTTTCTGAGGCAGTAACTATAGAATTGTCGTCCAAATATTCCTTTAGTGAGTAATAGCATTTATTTATCAAAATTTTAAATAGTGCTTTTTTGAAATTGTCCAGATTTAACGTTTTTATTTGTTCAGGTAATTTGTTAAATATTTTTTTGGCCATACAGAAGGTACTTTTATTCATTAGTGCAGTTTTGCCATAAGTCACTTCGAGTTCTGACTTATTCTTATCGCGTAATTTTCTGTAGTAACTTTTAGCAGCTATTTTGTATAATGAGATGTTAGATTTGACAAACACATTTGTTTCGTATATGTACAACGATGGCAAGGTCAGAATTTTTAAACGTTTAAAGAACGGTTGACAACTGTCCGTGCTTTTAAGGCTACACATAGCTCTGACACATCTTTTTTGGGCTCTAAATACAAGTTCTCTATCTACTGAATTGCCCCAGTATATTACGCCATATCTGAGTGTTGATGCAACATAGCCGTGATAGGCTGTTAGTACGGATTCTATGCACACTATTTTTGATAGTTTATAGAGAACATAGGCAAATTTATGAAGTTTTTTACATATTTCGTCTGTCTGAGATCTCCAAGTCAAATTATTGTCTATATTAATACCAAGAAATTTAGTAGCAGTACTGTAGCTGGTTCTATTTTCGTCCCTAAATAGCTAATGTCGAGGATTTTTTGTGGGATCCTTTGATAAAAATGCATAATTTTAGTCTTTTCTAAGTTTATAATTAGATTATTGTTGTCAAACCATGATATTATTCTATTTAATGTCATATTTATTTCATTTTCATAAGTGCTGGGATCATCACACTTAATCACTACGGTGCTATCATCGGCGAATAGTACCATGGGGTGGTTTATTTGCCCCGGAAGGTCATTAATGTAGAGCAAAAAAAGGAGGGGTCCCAGCACGCTACCCTGAGGGATGCCGTATTTAATTATCTCGCTTTCAGAACGATATTTTTTCTCGTAGCTGGTGTTTGAGCATATTTGTGTGATTTCTACAAATTGCTTTCTAGCCGTTAAGTAAGATCGAATTAGATCAAGTATATGTCCCCTGATAGCATATTTTTCAAGTTTATGTATTAGTATAGGATAATCCACATAATCAAAAGCCTTAGTTAGATCCATATAGATAGCACATACAGGATTTCTCTTATCTACATTTGACAAAATAGGGAGAAGCAGGTCGTGTATGGCCATATTGATAGACTTCTGCTTGCAAAATCCCTTTTGTTCCTTTACTAATATGTTTGATTTCTCAAGGTAGTTGTACAATGACTTATAAATGACTTTCTCAAATATTTTTGAAAAGACAGGTATCAACGCAATAGGCCTATAGTTTGACATAATTTGTCTATCATTTTTTTTGTGCAAGGGTATAATTATTGACGTTTTTAATTTCTCAGGGAAGATTCCGTTAGAAATACTCATATTAATAATGTGACTGAGATGTGGAGCTATGTATTGAGACACTTCTTTGATAACTTTAGTGTATATTCCGTCATAACCAACACTATAGGTATTTCGAAGTGAGTTAATATGATTATTTATATCTTGAGGTAAAGTGGGCTGCATAAATAAAGAGTTTGAAGTATTTGAGCGTACGTTAATTTCTGGTATATTTTTATTTTTTGGTTTGGTAACTTGATTAATATAAAACTTGTTGAAAGCCTGAGCTATTTTTAATGGATTCGTGATTTTCTGTGTCTCTGTTTGAATTTGTGTTATTGGTTCTTTAGGGAAGCAGGTCTTAGAATTATTAATTATGCTCCATGCCGCTTTAGATTTATTTTGGGACGTCTTAATGAAGTAGTTATTTCGTGATGTTTGTGTTAACGTTATAACTCTTTTATACCTTGCAGAATATGTCTTAAATGATTGTTTATTCTTTGGGGTGGGATGTGTTCTATATTGCCATAGCAAGTGCCGCTTCTTTTTACTACATATTCTTATACCATTAGTGATCCATTTTACTTTTTTAGTAATCGATTTTGTTATTGTTTCATAGGGAAAGCAAAGATCGTAAAAACATCTGAATAGGTCATGAAAATGGGCGTAGGCCTCATTGACGTCACTAGTTGTATATATGTCTGAAAAAGTGAAACCTTTAATGCAATTCCTAAATTTCTCTACATTATCTTGACAATAATTCCGTCTTTTTATTTTCCAATGCTTTAGGACACATGTCTTCTTAACAGGGCATTTCAAAAGTTGTGCGGAATGATCTGACAGGCCCAATTCTATAATTTCTCCCTTACAACCTTTTACATTATGTGCTATATTGTCCAAGCAGGTCCCACTGCTTAACCTAGTGGGTTGAGAAAATTGTAATTTTAAATTATAATTTAACAATGTATATTGGAAGTCTAAGGTTTGTTTATTTCTTTTCAATGAGTTGATATTAAAGTCCCCACATAAGACAACCTTTTTAGTATTCAATTTTAAACACAACAAGTGCAAAATATTATTTAAATTTTCGAAAAATGTATCCAAATTAGATTGCGGCACCCTATAAATACATACAATAACAATCTTGTGTTCTGTCAATTCTATAGCGCAGCATTCAATTACGTTGATTACAGAATATTTCCCTAAGTTTAACACTTTATACTTGTGGCCAACCCTGGTCAAAATGCACGCGCCACCTCTTCTGTTACGTCTGGAGAAACTTGTTGCTAGGCTGTAGTTTGGTATATTTAGAAGTCCTTCCTGTTCAGGTGTCATAAAAGTTTCGGTTATGCATATAGTATCGATCGGTCTTTTACTGTTTTCTAGTTCTTCCAAATACACAGTAAGCGTGTCACTTTTATTCAGGAGTCCAGCAATATTTTGATGAAGAATATGTATACTGTTATAAACGAAAAAATTTGGGGTTTTCTTTCGGGTTTGAATTGTGTTCGTCACCAATGGGAGTCGTTAAGATTTTATCACATTCTTGACTGGTATTATTATTCGTATGTCTGTTTGTCTGACAGTATAAGTCTAAATCAATCTGAATGTTACTCATAATATTGTCATATATATTTTTGATTCCGTATTTATTGATTCTGCCCGTAGTGTAAGAAAACATCTCATGTGTTAGATCACGATTGCTGTCGAAGATGTATGCGTACTTATGGTTTTGGTTGTCTAGGTGAAGCAAGTTGTTAAATATCTCAACTTTGAAGTTATACACAAGTGATCCCATCTTATACGTAGGAAGACAAACTGCTACGTTGGTGTGTGTAACTTTTCGAAGGGACTCATTTAGTAAGCTTATGAAGTTTATGTAGTTGTTTTCGCTTGTTATAATATGATTTTCTCCAATAAAAATTAAGCAGTAGTCGTTTAAAGTGAACCCCTTTAATCTTTCTTCAATACCGCTTAATAATTGATTTATGGTACTGTTAGGCATTATGTAGTGACAGTAGTCGAAGTATTCGGAGAAAACTTCCTCTATGTAAGACAAAGATCCGTTGTATTTGCAACTACTTAAGATACATAGTTTATTATTTTGTTTAGGTTTCGATATTACAGTTTTCGGTATTACAGGATTAGTCGGTGGTACAGGAGCAGGTAACTTTTTATCTTCGTGTGGTGTCAGATTACGACTATTAGCAGTCTGAGTTCCTTTATTGACTTTGTTGGTCGCGCAGTCAGGTAGAATGATTGGAGATTCACGTCTATTGGTTAGGTAATTTGGTGAATTAACTTGGCGTGATGCCTTACTTATGAGTGTTGGTGCTATACTCTTTTTTTCAGGCGTTGAGCATATTTTCTTATAGGTGTTAACAGTCGTAATCATATTTTGTAAATCAGTTTTTAGGCGCAGGTTTTCTGTTTAAATTGTCGATTTCTTGGTGTGCGCTTAGCAGTTGCTGTTTAAGTGATTTGATTTCACTAGTTAACTCAGTTTCGTCAGTAGTGTCGTGGAAGCTATCCGGAATACTCATCATCGTTGCATCCAATATTGTTTTCTCGCTATTATCTGTAGAAGTTTTAGACAGGTCGGTTAACGAACTTGTTCTACGAGGTTTATTACGGTGAGTTATGTTGTTGCTGTCGAAGTCCATTTTTATTCGAAGCTACCGCAGCGCCCTCTGTTGTAGTGTTATATAGTTGGTGGCTTTGCAGAGAATGGTGAACGTAATGTTATGTAGAATAATATGGAGATAAAGAAATCACAAAAAGAGTCGACTATGGCGGGGTTCGAACTTGCGTTCGGTTGACTGATGCATTGACGCCACACTTAGTGCCGCTGACCCAAACGTGCTTAATTAATTGCTGTGAAATTGAGCATTGCATAGTGGAAATCAAAACCACAAATAACAAAATAGAAACCTCCATGGATTTTCTGACGGCACAGAATGAAGAACTAAAGTCCAAAATTAAGCATCTCGAAGAACAATCCAAAAAAGATAGAAGCTGCATCGAAATTTTAGAGGACAGAATAGAAGACCTGCAAAGAGGAAGCAGAAAAGCGAATTTCGAAATCAAAAATGTCCCAAAAATAGCGAAAGAATCCAAAGAAGACCTAGTAAAAATGACATTATGTATGGCTAATGCAGTAGGCTGTAACATCACTAAACCAGATATTAGTGACATTTATCGAGCAACAAACAAACGCACTAGCACAAAAATAGCCCTATTATAGTCGAGCTAAAGTCGACTATTCTAAAAACTGACCTCTTGAAGTCAACTAAAACGTTTAATAGGAAACAAAATGGAAAATTATGTGCGAAACATCTCGGATTTAAGACAGAGGAGAATACACCAATATATATCTCGGAACAGTTAACTCAAAGAGGAGCTAGACTACACTTTCTTGCGCGGGACCTGGCAAAATCAAAGGAGTATAAATACTGCTGGACTGCCTACGGGAAAATATATGTTAAGAAGGATGATGATTCTCCTACTATTGTTATAAATAGTGAGTCACAGGTACATAACCTTATACAACTTAAATGACTAGTCTTCATCCTGCAAGCTATTTATTGCTGTTACTTTACTTTCTCACAATATTTCATCTATTTGTTAAACTTTCATCAGATTTTTAAACTCTCAAAATTAATTAGAATTAAGTTAAACGCTAAGTTACATAATAATTTTTGTTTTGTTTACCAATCGCGCCATAACAGTCATTCGTCATCACACAAATCTACATTCAATCTGGACACCAAATACACAAACTTTCAATCCACACATATCTATACACACTTACAGACACACACATCCACCCACACCCACACACGAATTAACAATACGAATATGATCACGCTATCCTGCATTTATAAAACGTATTTAAATGGATAATATTCTGATCACTCTGAACGAAATCGACAATACCGAAATAGCTCAAGTGTTTGATTGTGATATTGCTGACTTTACTAAGCATATAGCGCCAAACTCTTCCGGTTTTGCCATCGTCTCGCAGAATATTAGATCAGTCTACACTAATTTCGATGATCTTCAACTAAATTTACTCAATCTTGGAACGGATATTGATCTGGTTATCCTAACCGAATGTAGGCTGAATTCCAATAAACCAATACCACAAATAAGTAACTATGACTCGTACCAAACTACACACCATCTGAATAAGGCTGACGGAGTAGTCGCCTATATTAAAAGCACACATACAAACAAAACAAGAGAAGTAAAGTTAGTTCATGCATCGTGCTTAGAGATTCATGTTGCGCCTGACATTATAGTTATTGCAATTTATCGTTCCCCTTCAACTGCAAACGCAGACCAATTTATTCACTCGCTGGAAAATCATCTATCTACCCTTGCATCAACTAAAAACATAATAATCACTGGAGACATCAATATTAATCTGATATACAATGACAATGAGCAGTCACACGAACGCACAAACAGAGTTAACTATCTCAATATGTTAGCAATGCATGGGCTACTCCCTGGGCACTCACTTCCCACTAGAGATAAAACCTGTCTTGACCATTTTATGATAAAACTCAACCCTGGCACCCAAACCGCAACTATTGCAATTATACACACGACCATTACTGACCATTTCATGACGTTCTTAAAAATCTCAAACCAGAATAACTTAAAAAGATGCTTAAAAACTAAAACAGTTTTTAATTCGGAGAAGGGGCTTGAGTTTCTCAAAGCCAGTAACCCATCAGACCTTTTAAAGATAAATAACCCTAACACTCTTACAAATAAACTAATCGAAATACTACAAAATTGTGTCACACTCAGTACAATTACTATGAATATACCACTGAAAAATAGAATCATAAAACCATGGATGACAATTGGCTTGTTGCGCTGTATTTTAAATAGAAATCGTATGCAAAAGAGACTTAGGCTTGACCCATACAACGAAGTATTAAAAATAACATACAGAAGGTATCGCAACTACTGCTGCACCATTATTCGAAAACAAAAACGAAACTATGACAGAGATAAACTTTCTAAAGCGCACAGAAATCCTAAAAAAACATGGACTATCATTAACAACATCACACAACGAAAACCTAAAAAAACAAATAGTTCGGAACTCCTAGAGACACTCACTACCCCTCAAAACTCTGTCGACAAGGTAAATGAATACTTTTGTAACATAGGCAAACTTCTCGCTGAAAACATCACAACTTCTCAGTCCACGGCAGCTTATGATAACCCTAACTCTTTTTCGGCAGACAGTCCCTTGGCTTCATCTTTTGTTCTTCTCGACACAGATCCCGACGAAGTTCGAGCCACACTAATGAGCTTGAAATCGGATAGCGCTCCCGGTTGGGACAAAATACAAGTCAACTTTCTAAAATCGGCACACGAACAAATTGTACCAATCATAACCCACTTAATTAACCTTTGCTTCAAGCAAGGACTGTTCCCAGACGCGTTGAAAGTGGCCCTTATAACGCCTGTGTACAAGACTGGAGATAAGTATGACCCGTCTAACTATAGACCAATTTCGGTCCTGCCGTCTGTATCAAAAATCCTTGAGAAACTCATAAACTCACGCCTAATTAAATTCCTAACTAAATATAAAATACTGTCGCCTTCTCAGTTTGGGTTTAGACAGGGTAAGTCTACTGAGGATGCAGTTCTGTCACTAACTTCTGCTTTGGTAGCCGGTGTAGATGGTGGAGCCAAGAGCCTAGCTGTTTTCCTTGACCTCAAAAAGGCCTTTGATACAGTATCAGTCCCCTTACTTTTACAGAGGCTTGAACACATTGGCATAAGGGGACTCACTCTTGAACTTTTTAAATCCTACCTCAATAATCGCAAACAAAAGGTTAAAATCGCCATGTATACAAGCTCCGAGTCAACCGTCACTTTCGGAGTCCCCCAGGGCAGTGTTCTTGGACCGACCTTGTTCCTTATTTACATTAATAATCTCTGCAACATGAAGATTGATGGCGGGCTCATTTTCTCATACGCCGATGATACAGCCATTGTATTCACTGGTAGGACTTGGGATAATGTTTTTAGGCTGGCCGAATGTGGCCTTGCGAAAATAGCAGCCTGGCTAAACCATAGTCTCCTCACACTGAATGCCTCCAAATCAAACTACATCTGCTTTACTAAGTACAAAAACTCACAACCGTCACAAGACTTCCAAATAAAAATCCATAACTGTCCCAACCCGGCAACCCCTGGCTGCTCCTGCTTAAAAATTGACAGGTTACAGCATACCAAATATCTAGGTGTAATAATTGACCAGCGCCTGTCCTGGCACAAGCACACCGAACTTATTATGAAAAGAGTTAGGAAGCTGATATGGACCTTTAAAACACTACGACATGCGGCTTCAATACAACTTAAGCAAGTTAACTTACGCAAGTATACATATCACTGGCCCAATCTATCCTCATGTACTGCCTGCCTTGCTGGGGAGGGACAACAAAACTAAAATTTTTGGAACTCGAGAGGGCGCAGAGAACCTTAATAAAGGTTATTTATTTTAAACCATATAAATACCCCACTCACAGCCTCTACTTATTATCGGATTTTCTGTCAGTAAGAAAGCTTTATATGCTTCAACTTATATTAAAAAAATACTCATCCCTCCCATATGTCCCCTCTAAATCAAAAAACAGAAGGAGCTACTTAGTCGCTCCAACTGTCAAGACTAGATCTGCTTTCGCTAAAAGACAATACCTAAGCAAATCATCTACTCTATACAACCTGCTGAATAAAGAATTGCGTATATATTCTATGAAGCTCAGGGACTGTAAAAAAGTTGTAACCGATTGACTAAAAACTAAAACATACGAGGACGTTGAGTCTATTATATCTACTTTGCAATAACCAAAGTGGCTACATTTGGGCTGACGTGCACATGGTTAGTGAAAGAAGACTTGTTTAGCTTCTTTTCGATCCCAAGACTTTGTCGCAGGGCTAACCGGCAACCGACAACCTACATTTGGAACTATGCTTCGTTTAGGCATGAAAACGTGTCTAATAAACTACACTAACTCACAAATAAATAAATAAATGACAGTATATTAATTGGGATAAGTAAACTAAGCACTGATCATTAACACATTATAACTCGCACCATATACCTAACATCACAAATCACACTCGCACCCACACTCACTTACACACTCGCACCCACCCTCACTCACACACTCATTATACACATACCACACACACATACACACGCGCGCGCGCGATCTGGCCATTCTCTGCATTACGCTCATTCATTTGGAGAGCTGATTGTATAATTTTTAAGTTACCCTCTTATCTAATAGTCTTACATGTTTACATTGTCTACATTTCAATTGCATAAATATGACAAGTGGAAGTGCGGAGTCTCCTAATACAAGCAATTCCTTGCTTAAAAGGTGATCTCCAACAATATGTATCAAAATGATTTTTTGTAATTGAAATAAACATTTTTATTTTTTTTTTTTATTTTTTTTTTTTTTATTGCAATGAACATATGTATTATTTGAACGAACGAGACGGTTAGAAATGACTCATCTAATGGAATTTTTTGCAACGTCGAACACTTGGGTCACTTGACTTTGTTTACGAAATTTTACACTTTTTTATGTTTTGTTTATTGGAAAATGTTTATGAATTAGGTTAAAGCACTATTTTGATAATGACACCGATGTAAATCATATTTTTATTCCACTGTTTTATCTTATTTAAGTCAAATGTTTTTGTTTTAGACTTATATTTTATGTTTAATTTTTCACTTAATATTAAAGATCACTGTTTTATAAGTCACTGCACTCAATTTTTCATTGATTTTTCCTTTGTTCATTGAAAGTTATTTTTATTTGTTTTTTTTTTTTTTTATAATGGATATAAATGTTTATTTTTCGAGATAACACTTTAACTTATTGATGGTAACTGTTTAAGCGAACATAGAGAAAGAAAAAGTCATTAAAAGTCAATTTTACTATTTTTTGTTAATTTAGTCACGGAGCGGATTCGATCCAGCCGTTTAGCGTGCGCGCGCGCGATCATCCCTGTCGCCCCTGTCACCCCTGATAAGTATTTGATAATATAACAAATAACACACAAAATATTGATTTGATCACTATTTCGGACTCAGCGACGTGTGACCTTGACAACTGTGTTCCCCTAATTTTAGGCCCAACATGTCACTATATATGTTTATTTATAGATAAAATAATAATCCAAAATATCCGTAGTATTATTAAAAATATTACAGGCTTCTATATAATGCAAGCAAAAACAATTTTTTTTATGGGATATTACAACGTTAACTGAATGTTGGCTTCCCGGAGCCCACATGATACCTGGTTTGGAAGGATATGATTGTTTCAGTTCTATTAACAATCTTAATACAAAATGAGGGTGTCGTGGTTTATACTAAAAAGGAACTTAGGGTAGCTGTGGAAAAACCTACATTCTTAAATGTCAACTGCCTCCAAATTTCTATCCACCAAAATACCATACTTCTGGCATTATATTGATCACCACCACTGTTTGTTAAAACATACCCTTATTTGTTTCCACGTCTACAGGACGTTGTACAATATACAGAGAGCTTGAAATTATACAGTGGAATTGTCAAGAATTGGTTGGATAGAATCCGATTCGGAACTTAGAATAAAAACTATAATGTTTACCGGAATGACAGATCCGATGGCTACGGAGGTGTAGCGGTAATACTTCATAATTCCTTAAAATCCAGTACTAGCTTAGTTAACTGTCAAAATTCAGGGATACAAACACTTAAAATTGAATTGTTCAATTGTAACGACATTAAAACTATAATAGCGATTTATTATCATTCTTCATCATTCTACGAGTGACTGAGATTGTCTATTATCTCAAGACAACAGTAAGACTCTGATACTGGGTGACATTAACGGACATCCTAGTAATTGGTCTTATAAAACAGATCATCGCAGCAGTCAACTATTTGATTCCTTATCTGATAATAATTTCGTGGTATTGAATGACCCGACCAGGATAAAAATAATAAATAGCGTGGTTCAGAAATACTCACCAGACATATCTCTGGCATCATTAGATATCGCTAAATTTGACTGGTTGATTAGCACTAACCAGTCAAATTCAACGAATCATTAGGCAGCGACCAATTAATGATAAAAACTAAATCTAGTTCAGGCACCGGATCCCAACGATGTCAAATAAAGCACCGAAATTATAAAGTTGCCGATTGGAATTTATACAAAGAGTTAGCAAAGAGTTTGTTTGTCAATTATATGTATATACTCAGAAGATCTGCAAATGTCGTATGACTAATTAGAACAACTTATTAATACAGCGGCAGATAAACACATAATTCATACTATAAAATATATACTGACTCTACCTCCATTTTCCGTCAAAAACCATATTGAAACCCTTCTTTATTCAAGTCGGTTGCTGTTCGCCGCCGCGCACTTGCTAACTTCCATCGGAATCCTTTTGCCGAGAAGTATGATGAGTTAAAAAAGAGAATTAATTAATTAATCAGAAAAACAAATTAGTTCAGCCAGCCGATTGTCCTTCCGTGAATTCTACTCAACTTTAAATCACCAGATTACGGCCAATCCACGACATGGCCATTCTCGGAAATGTGGCAAAAATTACGATGGATGAAGGGATACGTTTCACCTAGGGCCTAAATTAACAAATCTAACGTTGAGAATCTGCTCACGGTTTGTCTACCCCAAATTTGAATTCACGCAAACCAAAACTTGATGCACCCTTTTCTAAACCAGAATTGTTAAAATCAATGAAATTTTGAAATAACACACCCGGCAAGGACATTATAATTATCATATAGTATGATAAAGCATCTGCCAGATAATGCGAAAGTAAACTACGAGTACTGTCTTTATTCAATCGATGTTTTCTCGATGGATTTGTTCCTAAACGATGGCGACAAATAAACATCGTGCCTATTCCTAAACACACTCAAAATACCCCGGAATCTATGATGTCGTGTAATTGCAAGACATTTCACTATTCTTACTGAACAGAATTGAATGGTATTTAGTAACATAATAAGATATTGGTGCAGATTCCCATGTTCACAAACTAAACTAAATTTAAGTTCAGTGCATCTTTTTAAGAAAAGGACAGAAGAGAAATTTTATTTTAGTCCTGTCAAATTAATCAGCGCTTGACGTAAATTGGCGTAATTTTAGTAGGCATCTATTTAGATGCTTACTAAAATTACGTCAATTTTGACGCGCCTGCGACTACTCCATACAAGTTTAGACGTGATTAAATAATCACGTCTAAACTTGTATGGAGTAGTGACAGGCGCTGATTAATTTAGAGTTAGAACAGCCAGTTGCCGACCTGCTTCCATTTGGTTCTTGTTTTAAAATTCCCTCGCCGCGCCTGACAAATGTAGCGAGGATTGAAACGAGGTTGCGAGCCCTGTTAAAGTTTTTTTTTTCGACAATTTTGTATGGTTTCCTTTGCATTCGAATTTTTGTACATCCGTTGACGTTTTGATATTAAGCCAACATTACGTTACATAGCTATTTTGCTTCTGTGTCGTCTTTGAACTGTTTGTGGACAATTTTTTTGAAGTCTTATTAAGGACTAGCTTCTGCCCGCGACTTTTTTCGCGTGGAAGTCGTAAGACACCACAATGTACTAAGTATGAAATATGTAAGTGGCCAACTCTACAGACTTTCTAAAGAAGCGTTTGAAGATTTGTGCTTATTATTGAATAATGTTAAGGAATGGAAGTCAACACAAAGAGTTTCATTAGAACTAAAACAGTAGTTTTCATCTCTCAATACACTATACCAAATTGTGACCCACTGGTCCTCACCTTATTCTGTATTATAATTTAGTCAACTTACTTCACTTTAAATTTAAGTAAAAAACGCTGCGGACCACACAACGTAAAATAACGAATTAAATCGACGACAATGACATATTATAAGGAATAAACATTCAATAACCACTAAATACCATAAGTAGTCCACCAGCCCGGCTGGATGATCATACGTGAATCGTACATCTGCACGTGGTCCCGCCCGGCGCGCGGCGTGTCGCCACAGTTCACAAAAATTGTGTTGAGATTTTCTCGCAGCGGTTGATTTACTTGTTTATAAAATAAGCATGCTTTTACGTGCAGTTTTCAGCGGGATTACGAGTTCTGATAGTTTGCGGGTTTTAACTTTTAGTGCTTGGTTGCTGTAGATTGCGACGATAGGATGGTTTTACGATTTCGTGTGGTGCAATATCTAGATGCGCATGATTTAATGATTCTACTGTTCACTACTTATACTGCACTCTATCTTCATTTGCTCCGCTTTGTTCCTCAGATTTCTCATTCATTCATAACTGACTTCCGAATGTTATGCCTATTATGGTAATATATCTATGAAGTGTCCATCATCCGTCTCCCACCTTGATATAAAGCAACAATCATACTTCTTAGAATCAATTCGAAGTCAGCTAAATAGATTTACTTCCGATTCGACTTTTATTCGAGTAATAAATCGAGTGGGCCCACTTCTAGCGCGCGGAAAAGCGCTGGTTATAAATAGGGGGCTTCAGCTGTTTAAGCGAAAATCGAGTGTGTTTTTGCCGACAGAGGGAAAGCGGTCAATATGATTTATGAAGTGGCATGGAGGGATAACTTGTGAGAATCGATGGGTTGACATCAGCTGTTGATATAAATGACGGTGGGGATAATCGGGCTGTTGCATACTTTTACGCGTTTATGGGTGCAATTTTCTGCTGTGTGTGTCGATCGTCATTAATTTTATGAACGCAGAATATTGAGAATAATTGAATGCGGACTGGTAGTGGAATTCTTATTGTGGAATGAAGATAAAGTAGAGCTTACTCAGTCTCTATTGACACCAGACAAATTTCCCTCTTAGCCAGTGTAATTATGTTGGTACCTACAAAAACGTCGAAACTTCCGCAAACTAATAATTACTAACTCAGCAAACATTCTTACGAACAACTTCCAAAAATAAACAACTTCTTGACGAACTCTACGTAGGAACTTTTTAATTTGGCCAACCCAACGCCGTGAACTTAGGGCCGATTCACACCGAAATGGCAGCGGCCGGCAGCGACGTGACGCGGGCAGCCGCGGGCAGTACAGCTGACAAGACTTACATGCCCGCGTGGCCTTTTCGAGCTTTTCAAGCGATACTTGTCTTTTAATTATGTAGATAAAGTTTAAAATATCATTTATTTACATAACCAAATTACAAGATGATTATTAACATTAACTAAATTAAATTAAAACTAAGTTAAGCTTAAAAAAGGCCCTCGGGGCATTGTACCGAGGATGCTGGCGGCATTTCCTCGCTGAATTGCAATGCTGATGCGTTGCGCGAGAAAGCCGCCAGCTTTTCGGTCACCAGTTACATCAACTAGACGTTTCGCGATTTCCGCAAATAAAGTTAAAGTTTAAAATAAGTTTAAAATTATTTCACATTTTATTTCTGCTTTCCCAGGGTGTATCGGCCCTTATCCGTTATGAGAGGTAAAAGCTTCAGAATTACTTACGTTACATGGTTTCATACAGTTCTGTACAATATTTTTAACGTTTTTTTTATAATGAAAATCACACTGCAGTAAAGTTGTTGGAAGGATTTCATAATCATTTATGAGGACGGTTAGTAAATTTTATATTATTTTATTGAAGTGAAAACTTCTTTAGGCGCGTTTAGCGATTTTGGTGGGGGTAACTTATGGGTTCTAAACTGTACCGTCTTGTGCTACTATATTTTTTATTTTAATGTTTGCTTTTAATTCCAAAATGCACTACTTTTTCTCAAGTGTTCTTAGTTATAAATAAAATGTATTTGTTATTTTTGTATTAACTTATCCAGCGCATTGGCACACCTGCATATTTTATTATTTGTTTGCTTTGCAACAGAATGCATATGAGTGTTTTTACTTGGCCCGCAGCATTCAGGTAACATAAGTTTAGCTTAAGCTTATGAAATGAAATGAAATTGTTTATTCTGTAAATAGGATATGAGAATCACTTTTACACGTTATATTAAAAAAAAAAAAAATAAGCTAGATGGAGTCGACATTTCCTATCAGACTACCCCTGAGAAGAAATGGCGAAACAAACTCCAGGGTCAAAGTCTCTTTTAAAGTCCAGACATAATCTTGGTCAGATCATGTGAGGACCATGTAGATCCATGTCTGAAATGATCTTTTGAGGAAAGAACCACACAAATTTGAGTGGACCTGTCCAATCAGTGCAAGGATTTGTCATTAATCTTGTAGCTCTACTCAAAACTTAAGGAGCTCAACGACTCGACCAACAAGGAAAGGACATTTGGGTTGGCCGCATAAAGTACTCAAAATGCCAAACCATCATTAAAACTAAGAGAAAAAAAAAACAACAAGAAATAAATAAAAATGACCCACATAGTGCTCACATTCACAATAATTAAAGTAATATAATATTTTAAGGTACATAAATATTCACGTAATTTTGTTTATAAAATTCATCAATGTCAATATGTATATATAGTTGTGCATAATGATGATTTTGCATAATTAAAATGTGAAGTTTTACGGTTTTATCACAAGGCTTATCAGAGCGAGCAGCTTAATCAAGCATTTTTGTCTTCTAAATAATCAGAAATATTATAGTACCCTTTTTTACAATGTTTGGTTTTAATATAGCTTTTAAATCGTTTAATGGGTAAATTTCGAATATCAATAGGAAGTTTGTTGTAAAAGCGTATACATTGACCCATGAACGAGTTGCCTACTCTATGGAGGCGAGTGTAAAGTAGAGCAAGATTATGTTTATTCCTGGTATTTAAACTGTGTATATCGGACATTTTCTTAAAATTTGATATATTTTTATGTACATACATAATTATCAAATATATATTGAGAGGCTACAGTCAGAATATCTATTTTTTTGAATTTTTCTCGAAGGGAATCTCTTCCCCACAGGTTCCCCAGAGAATAATCCCATATGACATAAGACTATGAAAATAACTAAAATAAACAATTCTGGCCGTATCTACATCGGTTATCTGTCGATTTTTTTAACAGCATAGGCGGCCGAACTTAGCCTTCCTGACAATTTTTCTATGTGTGGGCGCCATTGCAATTTAGCGTCAATAGTTATTCCAAGAAAAACTGTCGACTCAACAGGGTCCAACTCTATTCCATTAAGTTGAACATTGGTAGTTAGCTGCCTGACATTTGGCGTTGAAAATTGAAAGCGAAAAATTTGTCGTTGAAAATTTATGTTTACATAAGTATAATGTACGGAACGCAGTAGTTGCCATCGTATTTATTATGAAAAATTAGTTTCCTATAGGTACTAATATCGCCAATAAACAACAGATATACTTCTGACTTAGAAGTAAGTAACAAAGATTATTCATACTTTTCTCAAAGTTTCCTTTGCATTCACATCGATACAAAGTATTATCTTGAGTTCACGGGATATTTATTCTGTGCCTGAAGAGCTTTATGTAGCAGACAGCAAAGGGATCGAAAATAGTTTGCTTTGTACTAGTAAGTACGCTGGAATGCTGATAGAATGTTTAAGCGGTTTTTTTCTGTTAGTTTTAATTATTGTTTGAATTTGCTTTGTTTAGTTTAATGCTGAAGGTGCTGAATTGTGCATCTATTAATTAATTTAACGTAAATACATATTAGAGAGAACTAAACACACGTATCCCTTACTTACTTACTTACTTTGTTTCTATCCTTAATTCATTGTAGTATGTGCACCGAACTCAATACTCAATATATTTATTGCTTCCACAATAATGTGAACTTAGGTGATAGGTTTTACAAAATATATGATAATCGGTGGACTCTGTCGGGTACACCAATGGTAGGAGAGAGGAAGAGGACTTTTTATTTGACTACTTAGTTGTTATACTATTCATTGTAATTATTTTATAAAACATGTAATTTTAAATTTGTCATTGAAATATTCATTAATAGTGTAATACTCGTAGTATTTAGATAATAGAAATTGTTTTAATTTATTTTGTATTACATTTTTGTTCTTAATTAATTTTTCCTGGTAATTTATTATATTATTATAAATATTAATTGACATGACTAGTGTACTTGTTGAGTCCATTTTTAGCTTAGAGCCTGGTAAATTTAATATTGATGTTGGCCCAATTTGTATTTCGACCGTATATTTTCTGTTGTCGGGTAAAAGTGTTGGTAATTTCGAACGAATTGGCATATTTCTAGAATGTATTATTTATGCAGGCGAGGGTAAGTATTTTATGTTCTTGGAAATGAGGTTTGCAGCTGTGGGTGTTATATTTACTAGGACTCTTATTAGTCTTCTTTGTATAGTAAGCATAGTAAGTAACAAGCGCAGTTTTAAGGTTAGTGGTCTTTTTGACTTCACAAATGGCGAACTATTTACTACGTGCAGCGTAGTATATACTATGTGCACTGCACTATTTACTATGTATGTGAACCGTACTATTTACTCCTTTCAATATCATTCCAATGCTTTTGAGACACATCATGATAAAATGATAAATTCCATGTAGGTAAGACACAAGAAACTTAGCTTCAACATAGATCTTATATGAGTACTTAGGAACTCTAACATTAAAAATGCACCAATGGTGTATCATGCGGCATTTCAAGAGTCAGAATTACAAACACAAACGACTATAGAACATAACATCATCATAAAATATTTTTCACTAAACTATTTCAACTACTATAGCATTTGAACACGAAGGTACTCGTACATAGATGGTTCGAATGATTCAACTGCCCCACGGGTGTCTTTACGTTGAGTATCGCTCAAGCATTCAGCTGCGTGACCCTGATCCCCTGAGAGTTGCTGTCAGACCGTCATCTGGATAGACGCTTGTAGTTAATATAAATAAACCCTAATAACTTTAGATATACATGTTTGTACGGTTTACGTACTATCGGCCAATCTTCCGCATGCTCACCTCTAAGGCGATAATCGTATAGCACGGCTCACGACTCGATCGCCCGATGCAAGCGTTTTGGCCAATGGGATGCATGAAGCGTATTTTAGCCGTGTTTGTATTAATGTAATTATGTATAGTGTGTGTGACAGTCACACTAGGCGCGTGCTATGCTCACTTGTTTGTAAGACATTTTTTTAATGGGCACGGCCAGCGAGAGCGCTTTATGAATTGTTATTGTTGACAAGAAGTAATTTCGTACTAAAATCTTCCGTTTGGTTTAGAAAATGTATTATTGGTATTGCTATACGCGTACCCTAAAAAAACTTTATTTAGCATTTTTGTTTACCACTTTGCCAAATTACAGCTTTCTAGTAAGAGTCTGTGAGCTAAGCCGGGGACAGACAGACAGACAGACGGTCATGGCGAAACTATAAGAGTTCCTTGTTGACTACGGAACCCTAAAACGAAGCAAGTTACGTAGTTTTGTTAGAAATTGTCATTTGCTATCTCTTTCTTTTATTGCTGTTTTGATTAAAATAGCAAAATTACTTACAGTAGTATTTGAACCATTACTTGGCGCAGTTTATACAATGTTATCAGATTTTTTTATTATTGCTGTCGCAACTTTTGCAACTGCAATAAAAATAAGTTCATTATCTAAGCACCATTGTTATTCAGTGGGAACGTCAGAACATCTGGTTAAACAATAGATCGGCTTTATAGAACTGCCATAAAATACGGTCGCAAAAAATTACGAAATATTTCTTCAACACACTTGCTTGTAAAGTGACTCAGAAATTCAGCTTATTATATAGAAGTATTTTTACTTTACATTTCTTTTTTCAATATACGCAGTTTTTGTCCAAAAACAATGAATATTTTTGAGAAAAAAAAAATCGTTACATCAGATAAATCAATCATCAAAATTATCATCATTTCATAAAATTATATATTTTTCACTACATATTAACCTTAATTTGCTTATTCAAAACATTATTTTGTTTATTATATTTTTTATATAGGCTGTTTAGCGGTTTTTCCAGCGCCTTTATTTACACCTGCGGCGCGCGGGATAAACAAAACAAGCGCGGTATTTTCCAGAAATACTTGTTAACGTTTTCATTGTGTGGTTAATTATTATCAAAAATGTTGACTCCAATTAGGAAAGAAGAGCGAAGAGCAACGCGTAGATTTAACCCCCCGGAAATACTAATCTAGGCACGAAACGCTAGTGACAGCCTGTTGCCTGCAAAATCTAGAGAGAAATACCTAGCGGCGTACGAAACTAATAACAATACCAGTCTCTTTTTTTCCTCTCAAGTTGAAAACCGTCGTATGAAACGCGCACACACTCGACTCCCTTATCGCGCTCGCTCGCCCTCGGCTCGCGCGAATAATACCGGCTCGTGCAGTGAGTAACCAACATACCACACATATTTATATTTTTTGTTACACGCCCTATACTCACACAAATTCATATTGTCTCTAATTGGACGAAACCAGGAAGGGGTGTGGTTTGTCACTAGCTGCGCTTGCCGCAGAAATATTTTCTAAAGTGAGCATGCTTAAGTTTTGCCAATAGTACATACCATCAGGCTGCAAACGCAGCAACCTACTTTTCTCTTTCGTATTTAAAACAATGTTTAATATAATTTTAAGTTAGTTGACAAATTACATACTTACGCGAGCACCGCGGATTAGCATCCAACCTACTCTTACTTGTTGTGATCGGTATTCCACATTCGGGAAACCAAAACCTTTAAGTATTACCAAATCTGTGTGTGTTTACGTCGACTCACCTAACTCCAAGTACTTACTTACTTGCCGCTTCTTACTTAAACTGCAAGTGTAAGGTGCCAACTACTACGGGACCTTACATTTAATGGTCCTTCGAGCATGTCACTGTTTGTGGTAATTGTATCTCTTGAAACGACAGCGAATCGGCTTGGCTGGCCTTCCACAAGCGGATCTCACCAGTCAAGTTGAGAAAGCGCGCATATTCGTAGAAAGAGTACAAGAGCTCTGAGCAATCAACGAAGAGGGGATACTTTGGAACTTCTTCGTGAATCAAGCGGAAAATCTAGACTAAACTACGTGTTCTTCACCACTACTACTACAACTACAGCTTCTGGACTACGTCATGAACTGCGAGTAATCCGAGGCCTACAAACTAGAAGACACCGAGCTACGTATTCTTCAATACCTACTTTACTACTACTTTCGATTAATTAATCGATTACATCGAGATAAGCGAAATCACTACACAAAACGAAGTTGTCGAGTCCGTTCAAGGTTATGTTCTTGGACTCAATTTATAACAATAAAAATTCTTCGAAAGTGCAGAAGATGCAACACTTAAAATTAAAGCTTAAAGGAGAGCCCGAACGATTAGTTCAACATTTGGTCGGCGCTGAAAACTATGCTGGGATATTCTTATTCAGCGATACGACAGCAAAATACTCCAATTTACGAACTTGATGAATACTTTGATGCTTTTACCATCCATCCAGCTTATGCTGCTGTCTTGAAGAAAATGCATTACGTAATAAACGAATGCATGAATGGCCTACATAACATCGGTCTAAACACATCAAGTTGGGATCCAATAATCGTGTACTTGATGGCGCAGAAGTTGGACTCAACATCTTACTCGTATACTGTATACACTAGAGAATAAGCGCATCCAAAGGAAGTCCCGGAGCTGGGTGAATTTTTGGGGTTCTCGGAGACTAAATTCATGGCGCTAGAAGTAGCAAAGTGTTACCAAAAAGATGCATCAAACCAACACAAACAAACATTCCGCAACAAAACGAAATTCAATACCAATAAACCATCATATGAACAGCATAGAAAAGAAACATCAAAATTATACCACACGTCATTCGGTAAATGCCGTCTGTGCAGTGGTTTTCACGTGATCATGCAGTGTCCAAAGTTCATTGAAATGGACACACGGCAAAGAAATGGCACAGTAAGGAAATTCCAAATATACAAAAATGTTTGTATAAGCATAGCGACACAGAATGCACGTCGAACAATTTTTGCAAAGAGTGCAATAGACCACATCATACGATGTTACACTACTCAGCGCAAAAACTGCCACCAAGTTCGAGCATGAACAACATGGGTCAACGTTCTCAACAACGGGATCAACCATCAACTTAAACTAATCAACATAGTTCAAGTTCAAACCATTTATCAAACAACTACACTATGGAAATTTTACTTACCACAGTGGAACTTCAAGATAAGACTTTAACAGGATACTTTATAACGTTGCGAGCTTTACTTGACCAAGGATCACAAGTAAACCTCATTACGGAGAACGCGGCTCAACGACTAAAACTATCCAGAAAAAGCTACGATTTCCGGCATGGGTTTCGGGAGATTGTAAAGGACGACTAGAATTAGAGTGTAAAGCACGATCCACTGACTTTGCGTTTTCAGCAAGTACTCTAATAATGAAAAGGATCACGAACAACTTACCTAAAAAAACATTTAAAAAAGAATACTGGCCTCAGCTACGAGGTTGGAACTAGCAGATTCTGATTTCAACTTAACAAGGAGCGTGAATTTGCTGCTAGGAGCGGATATCTATTCGCAAGTTATATTAGAGGGGGTCCTAAAGGGAGATGCTCAGGCGCCGATGGCTCAGCGAAGCCAAGCTAGAAAGGTTTAACTGCCATGTCGCTCTTGTCGACCTAAACGACTTAAAGAGATTTTGGGAGACTGAGGATATCATACAAAATATTGAAGACACATCTAAAGACGACTGGTGCAAAAATGACTACAAAATGACTACGGAAAGATCTCGTGAGAGAAAATACATTGTGAAAATGCCACTGATTCCTGGCTACGCAGAAAAATTGGGAAACTCAAAGCCAATCGCAATCTCTCAATTTTTACAACTGGAAAGAAAGTACGACAGAAACCCTAAACTTGCATCAATGTACAAAGATTTCATTCGCGAGTACATCGACTTAGGACATATGAAGCTTCCGAACACGACATCCGCCAAAGATTCAAATTTGTTACCGCATCAGGGAGTACTAGGAGAACAATCAACAACAACAAAATTAAGAGCGGTTTTTAATGCTTCATAGAAGACCATGGGTGGATGTAGCCTCAATGACGTGATGGAAAAGGGTCCTAATCTACAAAAGGACATCAAAGCATTGATATTACAATGGCGTGGCTATGAATACGTCTACAAAGCAGACATTGACAAAATGTACCGCTCCATATGGTGTCATCCCGAACAACAGCATCTACAGAAGATAATATGGAGAATTCAACCAAAGGACAATTTACAAGAATATCAACTGCAAGCATTAACGCATGGGACAAAAAGTGCACCATGGCTAGCAATGCGAACACTCAAACAGCTTGCTTTCGATGACGGCCACAAATACCCAAAAGCCGCTGAAATACTGCTAAATTAGTCTTACGTCGATGACCTAATCAGCGGCCACAGCTCGACAAAACAAGCAAAGGATTTCAAACTACGATCATAAAATTACTGCAGGGAGGTGGAATGAATCTGCAAAAATGGTCAAGCAATGATCCTAAGCTTTTACGACACTTACAAGAAGATCAAATATCGAAAAGTACATTTGATTTCAAAGGCGACGAATCAATGAAAACGTTGGGATTAAGTTGGAATCCAAAATATGACCTTTTCCTATTCAACTGGACGATAGAAGACTACAACAACGAACCACTAACTAAAAGGAAACTGCTATCACAAATATCAAGACTATACGACTCTTTTTTTTTTTTTTGTGGATGGGAAATCATCAAATAACTTCTCCTGCTCTGGGTGGAGCGGGAGGGTGTGTCAGACTCTTATTTACTAAAACCCACCCGTATTCCTTCCTCGGTGACCCATTAGTACCATCCCGCGACCCCGGCAGGCATCGGCCCTAGCGGACCCCTACATTGTGCTGACGACATCTCTTTGAGGCGCGCGTGGAATACAACGCGCCGCTGACTCGGGCCTGGTCCTTACCGGACGGTGAGCTACCCATTGCTCATCATCCGCAAGCCCGCGCCTACGGTGGCCGGAAATCCGCCCGGGATTCCCGACGCCCAGGGCGTCTCCTGCGGCGGCTAGGGGCGAGAGGGCGCGAAACGTGCCGGTCACTCAACCGTCCCGCCTCCTCCTTCGCGAGCATTACTGCTTCGCAGAAGGAGGTGACGGCTGCCCTTGCCCTCTCGCTCCGTACCATGGCCTGAACCAGGGCTGGACGCGGGAGATCTCTGCCGCCGATCGCCTCCACGAGGACACGGCGGTGCTCTGCCCAAGCCGGGTAGACCTCCACCGTATGCTCCACCGTGTCCTCCGGGCGATACGCAGAAAACTATCCAACTACATGGATTTTGTGACGCAAGCGAAAAGGCATATGCTTGCTTCATATACAGCCAAGTAATCGACGCAAAAGGCGACCCAAGGATCACATTACTAGTGTCAAATACTAGGGTGGTGCCGATTAGTCAAAAAACTACATTGCCCAGACTTGAGCTATGCGGAGCACTACTACTCTCTCAACTCATGGAAAAAGTGTAGAAATCAGTAACGGAGCATGAGATATCAGCTTACGGCTGGTGTGACTCAAAGGTGGTCCTAGCTTGGATTCAGGGAGACCTCTCAAGATGGGAAAGATACGTATCTAACAGAGTGGGCAAAATAAAAATAATTTCACCTCAACAATGGTGTTATGTACGATCGGAACTTAATCCAGCTGACTGCGTTTCGAGAGGCTTGCCACCGAGCAAGGTAGTCAAGTACAACTTATGGTCGAACGGACCTATGTTTCTGAAAAACTTCGCAGAATCAGAAACACACAATAATGTGAATTGCCACTTTACTACAAGCGAAGCACGCAGGGTCGAACCCGATGACGTCAGTTCGAAAAACTACAACACAGAAAATATTATTTACAAGTTATTGAAGAACCACAGTTCGCTTACCTCAGTAACATGAATTACTGCTCAAATTGTGCGATATTTTGCATCACTAAAGCAAAAACACGACCAAGCGCTACTCACCTAACAACAACTGACCTACAATATTCGGCAGAATATATAATAACATATGTTCAGCAAAGCGAGTTTGCGCAAGAAAGCAAACAGTTGAAACAAAATAAAACTGTGTCACCTAAAAGCAGCATTTACAAACTCAAGCCTTATCTGGATAACAAGGGAATCATTCCCGATGGAAAACTACAGCACTCTGATCTTCCTGCGAATATGAAGAATCCCGCAGTTGTACCCTACTCCAGCCACTTCACTGAACTACTGATCAATCAAGCATACTTGATGACGCTTCATGGAGGAGCCCGTCTGACCCTTACTTACATACGGCAACGATACTGGATAGTGTCTGGAAATCGGGCGGTAAAGGAAATAATACGACGCTATGTGAAATGTCATCGTTACAACACTACTGACAATGCTCAACTAATGGCCGATCTTCCGAAACAAAGAGTAACCAAGTCTTCCATTCACTCACACGGGCGTTGACTTTACCGGTCACGTAGACGTAAAACTGAACAAAGGAAGAGGAGTGAAGACCACAAAAGCTTACATCGCGGTTTTTGTTTGTATGGCGACGAAAGCTGCGCATATCGAACTTGTCTCAGAACTAAGCACGGAAGCATTCATTGCGGCACTTCAAAGAATGTGCGCGAGACGTGGAATGCCCACACATATGTACTCAGATAACGGCACGAACTTCGTGGGAGCATCCAAAGTGCTGAGAAAGGATTTTAGTAACTTCAAAAAGCTACTCTCTCCTGAGTTCCTCGACGAGATTGGGAAATTAGAAATTCAATGGCACTTCAACGCCCCTGCTTGGTCTAGTGCGGGAGGAATATTTGAAGCAGCCGTTAAATCATTAAAACATCACTTGCGGCGAGTTCTTGGGGATCAAAAACTAACCTTGGAAGAATTTACTACATTATTAGTGAAAATAGAAGCCTGCTTAAACTTGACGCCTCTGTGCCCGCTAACAGAAGATCCGGAGGAATTTAACAGCACTCTTACTCCTGGTCACTTTTTAACTGGCAGCGCTAGGCTGTCATTACCTCAACCGGAGCCTGACGACAAAAAGATGGATTTGAGAAAACGTTGGCAACTAACAGAGCACATACTGGATCAATTCTGGAAGGCATGGTCCAATGATTATCTGAACACTCTACAGTCCAGAAACAAGTGGAACAAAACTGTTCAAAATCTCAAACCAAACGACGTCATACTAATCAAAGATTTAAACTTACCTCCTGGTAAATGGGCCATGGGACGAATGATGGAAACTCATCCCGGGAAGGATGGCTTAGTACGAGTGGCCACTCTGGACTCTGAACCACCACTGGAGTTATAAAACGACCCACTGTCAAACTAAATCTATTACCACAGCAAGAAAAGCTGCCACCTACGGAAGATACAAAAAACAACAAAGAGAAGAAGATGCAGACATAAGTGAAAACCAAGGAAGAAAAAGGAGCACGAGAACCCACAAGTACAGTTTCCTGACTCTCACTCTTATAACTTTGATTGGAATGATAGGAACTGCACAATCATCACCAGTAACAACTAACTATAAGGTGACCTCTATAATCAACAATCAACCTATTTACTTCGATGAAGCTGGAAAACTGCAACTAATACATGATGAATGGACACTACTGATCTACTACAACCTAACTTCCTACTAGCAAGCTGCTAATAATATGAACAACTACATAAACCAAATTGATAAACTCTGTCAAAGATTCGCGCACGAGTTTACTACACCATGCGTAGCAGTTGTCAACCACCTACGCCATGAAATGCATCACCTTGATGTTACCTCTCAGCATTCACGACAAAAACGAGGCTACTTTGATGGAATCGGAAAATCAGCCAGAATACTTTTCGTAGTTCTGGATGAAGACTTTGCGCAAAAGTACGAGAACGATATCCCAAACTTGCAAATCAACGATAATTATCTGCTACAGTTGATGAAGAATCAAACTTTAATTATAGAGGCAGAAAACAACGTAATTAAAAACAATACGGAATTTATGGATAAGCAATTTCACGCAATACAAACCTACATAAATCAGACTTGCAACGTAATCACAAAAATTGAAAAGAGAGCGCAAATATTATGCACAGCAAATGACGTGAATTCTGCCGCTTTATCATCAACTTTAATTTTGAGCGATTTACATAGAATTCAAGAAATGCTAGTGAATGCTCTCGCCAACATTTACCGAGGACACTTGGATACACAATTATATCCTGCATCTCATATAATAGAACAGCTGAACATCATCTCTAGAAAACTACCACTAGCCTTGCCAATCAAGGACATACAAAAGGAATTCCGTGACATCTACGAACTAATACATGTCAAAGCTCGGATTACAAACAATTTATTTGATCTAAGTTGGAAAAAACGCACAGCTGAATATGACGAAACTGGATAAATCTGCAATAAGTATCAGGAACATAGATAAGCTAATAACTCAGCAGAAAGAGCAGGGAATACAATGGACAGAGATATCGAGTCACGACTTATATCTCTACTCTGTGACTTCTTTGCTATTGGGAGGAGCTGCTTCGTTTGCTGTCTACATTTGGATTAGGAGACTATGGCATAAGAAAAATAAAAAGCCACCTACAAGACAATCTAAAGGAATCGAAAACAAAGTCGAAATCGAGATGCACGAAATACGTCATTCGATACCGCCGTAGCCACTATACAGCAACGCGAGGCCGAAACAACTGTTTCAGTTTGAGGAACAGTAAAAACTTACCAGTTTGACGGGTACATGTTTAATTTTTACTTACGATTTTACTTACTTACCTAATTTTACTTTTATACTGTCTGTAATTTTTATTATTATGTTTTTGGATTTCTTAATTTTATATTTTTACTTACTTTACCTACGTTCATACTGCCTGTACTCTTTATTATTACGTTTTGGGATTTTTACCTTTAAACTTTTTATGTACTGGTTGCTCATCCCACCTTTTGCCCTCGGGAGCATGTACTGTTTACGTACATACCGTCAGGCTGCAAACGCAGCAACCTACTTTTCTCTTTCGTATTTAAAACAATGTTTAATATAATTTTAAGTTAGTTGACAAAATATATACTTAAACGAGCACCGCGGATTAGCATCTAACCTACTTGTTGTGATCGGTATTCTAATAAACCTTTAGTATTACCAAATATGTGTGTGTTTACGTCGACTCACCTAACTCCAAGTACTTACTTACTTGCCGCTTCTTACTTAAACTGCAAGTGTAAGGTGTCAACTACTACGGGACCTTACATTAGTATTATTTAAAATTGGTTAAGTTTTTAAAGCTTCCTTTCTCCTACTATTTTGCTGTGTCCGATAAAGTCCATTATCATGTCATTAAATAAGTTACCACCGCAATACACATTGTGGAATTCAGTAACTTATTGAGTAGATAGTATTATCATGAAGGTCTTATGATTATTGACGTTAAAAAAGTTAATAAATAGATCATGAAGTTTATTACGAGTAAAATATTGAAAAATTTAGACCTCTTTTACAGAATAGCTGTAACTACGTACGTCAGTGCAAAGTCCTCGCAGTGATTCAAAATTAAAATCAAAATATTTTATTTCACATGGGTTATGTGAAATAAAATACATGGGCACTTATGAAACGTCGGAGGCTAGGTGCACGGTTCCAATTGGTCGTTTCCTATGGAGAAGAGCCGGCAAGAAACTCAACGGTTACTCTTTTAAAAATAATTGGCTTTTACAATGTTTTCAAATTACAGTGTTAATAAGTATGGAAGAACAGTGTAGGCCTGTCAACAAGTATCAGGTACTTAATAAAAAATAAATGTTCTACAAATCTAGTCTATCAAGCCGACAACGTTCTCACATTCACAAGATATAATATAATCTATGTAAAATATTAATATTATAATAAAAACCTATTTAAACCAAATGACATGTTTGCCATTACAACTGTAACAAGTCTTAATTAGTATCCTGTCCACAAAAGCCACTAATAAATAGTTTGATATCAAAATTGAAGGTATATAATAAATCAAATAATGAAAATAAACATCGTAATTTGAGAGCAGTTAATAGACATTTACAAAGTTATACCATTTTTGAGGTACCAGAGAAACCGCATGTGGAGAAGGAATTATTGCTTTTAATATGCATTTTTGATAAGGAACCGTTTGATGTGGGTTCTCAACTTTCGATCACTAAGTTCTGTAACCGACTTTGGCAACTTGTTATAAAAGCAGATACTGTTGATTACAAATGATTTGCTTGTTTTTGTTAATCTAAATTTGGGTATCACAATTTCATGTTTACTGCGTGTATTTATATTATGGAAATCACTTCTTGTTTTGAAAAGACCTAAGTTTTTGCGAACATACAAAACTATTTCTAAGATATGAAGAGCAGGCAGGCCTTGGCCTTCTCTTTATATCTTAGAAAGTGTTAGTACATTAATTTCCTTGAATTTGTTTCTAAGGGATGAGGACCCATTCTATAGATCGCGCGGATTGCCCTCTTTTGTAAAATGAAAATTGAATCTACAATAGCTGCCGATCCCCACTGCAGAACGCCATAGGACATAATACTTTGGAAATAAGGAAAGTATACTAACCTAGCTGTGGCTATATCAGTCAACTGCCTAATTTTTCTTACTGCATATGCAGCTGAACTTAGTCTACCTGAAAGAGCTCCAATGTGGGCACCCCATTGCAGTTTCGAATCTAGAGTAATTCCTAGAAATACAATTTCCGTAACAATATCTAGTTTCTTGCCATCAAGTTTTAAATTAAGACACACTTGGGGTACATTTGGTAATGAGAACTTAAGACATTTTGTTTTGTTCGCATTAAGTAAAAGATTATTAGCTGCGAACCATTTCGAAAGAACAGCCAAGATTTTCAGACGAGCCCAATAACATACTCACTACATAAAAAGAAAAAACCGTCCATTTATAACATTAGTCCGTACAAAAATAAAGACTTCCAGCTATAAAAATAACTCTCATCCTTCAACATAGTTCGTACATCCCGTTTCCCTGAACAACCCCACTTATTAAACATGGTGGCAATTAACAACAAAAACAAAAATAAATTATTCCCGTCACCAACAAAGAGTTTGTTATGGGAAACGGAAGAGGCGGCACGCTGTGCGATACACATTTATTGCGTGGACCTCGGCTCTGGGCGGGGCCACTGTGCACAATGTGCACCGCCACGTCGCCGGAACTCGCCTTGTGTAATAAATGGATGTGTACTTTAAGGGTTCCGTGCCTCAAAAGGAAAAAACCGAACCCTTATAGGATCACGCGTGTGTCTGTCTATTTGTCTCTCCGACAGCCAATTTGCTCAGAGTCTACTGGATCGATTAAGTTGAAATTTGGTACACATGAATTTCTGTGACCCAAACATGGACGTGGACGTGTTGTGCAAACTGTACCGTCTGACATAACAAATGAAATGGCTTGTTGTAAGGGTTTCAGATATTTTTTTTTATAATAGTTTTAAAATAAATATATACATACACATACGTAAACTCATGTCTTCATCCCAAGGGGGTAGGCATCGCCTGCCGGGGTCGCGGGAAGGTACTTATGGGTCACCGAGCCCCCGCAACACGGGCAACAGGAAGGAATACGGGTGGGTTTTAGTCAGTAAGAGTCTGACACACCCTCCCGCTCCGCCCAGAGCGGGAGATGTTACTTGATGATTTCCCACCCACAAAAAAAAAAGGGGGTAGGCTGAAAACGCGGGGGGGGGGGGGGGGATAGAAAGCCACCTTTTGAAAATAAATACCTTTTAAATTACTTAAGAAAATACATGAAAATTTACGAAACTAGTGAGCTAAAAATGTTGATAAAAATACAGAAAATAGTTCTTTACTTATAAATTACAGAAAACTTATAAGAAATCTCATCATCATCTGCCTAGCAACAATGTCGACCTATAAGAAATCTATGGTGTTAAAATAACATGGTAAATCTCTCAATATTGAGCGTACAAATTTACATTTGCGGTTGGAATGTGGGAGAACATGTTTTTCAACTACAATGTTAAGTTTGAATAAATTTATCCCAACTACGGAACCCATCATTGTGCGTGGTCCGACACGCACTTGGCCGGTTTTTTGTAGTTACTTTCTACTCTCAGGCATTATCATTGGCATTTCTGTTACGAATCCTACTTACCACTACCAGAGTGGGACAGCGCCCGCGCCGCCAGGTTCTAACAAGCTGCCACTTCCTGCAGTACCGACGACGCAGCTGTACGTGTCCTGTTTGAACTACTCTACGAAGACTGAGGACATCGTCGAGTACTAACGGGTGGACACCAACTGGACCTTGAGGGTGGAGAAGTTGGAGGTGCGCCATAACGCCAATTTCAAGTCTTTCGTGGTGCGCATTCTGACTCATCATTTGGTGACCTTCCTCAATGAAGAGTTTCGGCGTTTCCGCGGTCAGCTACGCGACACCTCGCAGCGTAACACAACCACACAACCTTGCCACCAGTTCTCTTCAATGGTATGATCGTTCCATTTAGCACTGACGTGAAAGACCTAGGCTTGCTCATCGATTGTACCCTGAACTGGCGTACGCAAGTCACTAGGGTGAGCCAGAGGGTTACTGGAATGCTGCGGGCTCTAAACCGACTGAAACATTTATTACCATCAAGTACCAAGACAATGCTTGTGCAGTCGTTAATTTTCCCTATTATCGATTATAGTGATGTGTGCTACTACGACCTGAATGCGGATCTCCTCGACAAACTTGACCGTCTTCTCAATAACTGCATGACCGAAATCGATGCTTTGCTTCTTTCACTCGTCGACAGATGGTGCCTGTGCCGCGTCCGATATGTTGCTGCGTCGAGTTTCGTGTAGATGGCGTGGACATGCCCCTGGCCTTGGAAGCCCAGCTTTCAATATGATTATAAGTATGGAGTCAAGCGTCGTCGCTCACCGATTGCAGTGGCAGCGGGCAAATCTGGGAGAAAGCTCGTCGAATGGTTCCTGTACTTGTGTGGATGTCCGCTTCTCGAGCCACGCCTTCTTTTCCGGGAAATATACGTGTAATACGACCTAACCGCCACTTTAACTGCGGGAGGTGGTAATCTTTTATGAGGACAAGGCTGTCCAATGTGATGTCAGCCTGCTTAGTCTTCCACTTGGTTCGCAGTTGCAGCTCCGATACATATTCTGTAGACCAGCGTCGCCAGAAGTGCTGCCAAAGTTGTTCGATTCGATCGTAGCGTTACAACCTCGAAGTTGGCTCGTCTGTGACATCTTCAGATGGTGGTGCTGTCAATGGTCAGCCAATAAGGAAATGGTCCTTCCAACCTTACTCCTCTTACACCCAAGAGGAGTAAGGTCGGAAGGACCTGAGGATAGAGGTGACATTGGACGGGAATTTAGGACGGCTTCTATTTGTGTCAAAGCCGTGCAAAATTCCTCGTAAGTTAATCGCGCGTTACCTACTATGCGCCTCAGGTGATGCTTGCACGAGCGTACCCCACTCTCCCATAGACCGCCAAAATGTGGAGAAAACGGAGGAATACATCGAAATTCAATGTTATTGTCTGAAGCATGATTAATAATAGCTTATGAACTTTTGTCTAAAAATGAAGGGAATTCCTTTTCTGCACCTACAAAATTCTTGCAATTATCCGAATAAATGACAGAAGGCTTATCTCGCCTACTAATGAAACGTTTTAATGCTAAAATATAATCATTTGAAGAGAGGCTTGTAACAAGTTCCAAATACATAGCTCGTGTCGTGAAGCAAATAAATAAATATATGTAAGCTTTAGTCAATCTTGAACCTCTGCCTTTTCGATTCCATATAAACACTGGCCCCGCGTAATCAACACCCGTTCGTATAAATGGGAAGCCAGGTTCCAAGCGCTCAGGTGGTAAGTTACCCATGATAGGTGCTAATGTCTTACCTCGAATACGTGTACACTTCACGCACACGCGCAAGTTTCTAGCATTTAATGGCCGCCAACATTCACGCACCGTAGCTAAAAGAAGTTGAGGACCCGCATGTAATAATCGAATATGTTCATAACGAAATAAACTATCAGTGAAAGGATGTTTACTGCATAATAAAACCGGATGTTTTTTATCGTAAGTAAAACTAGACAAATTAAGCAGTCTTCCACCTACACGAATTATTTTATGTTCATCTATAAAAAACATTAAGACTAGAAACCTTATTATATTGTTTACAAGTTCGTGTAATAGAAATATTGCTAACTAAATTATTGTAAACATCCGGAAATGATTTTATTTGCACCAACCTAATTAGCATTACTATTTGTGCGGCATTCAGTTCGCTTACTGAAGGAACCGGTTCGACGGCTGTCTTTAGCAGTCGACTTAATGCGCGTGTTATCTATAAATCTAAGTATGTACGCACTTATTCGTTTAAGTTTAGAAAATGAAGCATATTTTTCAAAGTTTATTAAATCTTTGCATTGTATAGAAGGTAAACATGTTTGTTTACGTTTTAAATCTGGTAAATTACAAACATCTGAATTATCGCATTGAATCTGAACAAAATTATGTAAATTGTTATGTAAATAAGATGGACCATACTACCACAAATCACAATCTTTTAATAAATCTAAACTATAACCTCTCGACAATAGATCAGCTGGGTTGTCTTTGCTACACACGTGTAACCACACCGAGTCTCCCGTGAGGTCGTTGATCTCGGTCACTCGATTTTACACGAATATTTTAAGTAAATGTGGTGACATTTTAATCCAACTCATGACTATTGTAGAATCCGTCCAGAAATATTTTTGACTTAACTGTAACCTAAGAGACTCAATGATTTTCTTGTATAATTTAGCCCCTAATAAGGCACCACAAAGTTCTAAACGAGGAATACTAATAGCCTTCAAAGGTGCAACCTTACTTTTGGCACACAATAGACGCACGGCTACGTTAGAGCTGTCACTGTAGGTACGTACACAAGCGCACGCACCGTATGCATCTTGGGACGCGTCGGTGAATATATGAAGTTCTGTATATTGAGTGTGATTACCTTTTACGTGACGAGGAATGCGAATGTCCCCTAAAAATCTTAACGTTTAAATAAAATGTTTCCAAGTGTTAACAATATCCCTGGAAACCGGAGTATCCCAGTCAATTTTACTTAACCACATTTTTTGTAAAATCATTTTTGAAATTATGACAGCAGGAGAAAGAACGTCTAATGGGTCATATATTTGTGATATAACTGATAACATTACCCGTTTAGTTAAATTCGACTCATTATCATTGTTATCAATATTTGCAACAAAATGCAGCTCATCACTAGTGTTGTGCCAACATAACCCGAGTGTTTTCGTTTGCGCATGCTCACCTATAAAATGTTCTGTGGATTTATCCTTGAGATACGTCTAAATTAAATGTCTACTTGCGTAAAGGACAACACCCTGACCCTAGCACTTCTGAAGTTTTCTGACAAACTTGAATTAAGTGATCGAAATCATCATTACCAGTGATAAGATCGTCAACAAAAATATCTTGAGTGATGACGCGAGCAATAACGTCATCATCACACTCTAAAGCTAACTGTCTGATAGAGATGGGCAAATTGTATCACTAAAAAGAAAAGATTGAAATGTATCTTTCGATCACTGGGATATGTATCACTCTTTTGTATCTGTATATCCATATGTATCAGTAGCTCACGCTCGCGCGCAGATTCACAGCACATTTGCTCACTCACTCAGCGTGGTTCGCCAAACCAACTTACTATTTTAACTTACTAGTTTATGTACAATGGAAGATAATAAAAATATATTTTTTTTTTTTTTTTTATGGCTCTCTCCGTCTTGCGAAAGCGCGACAGAACATTCTAAATAGCGACGTGCGAAAGAGACGTCTGGACTTTCCGATATCTTCCTTGAATTGGTCTTGGAGTGGCCGGCCGTCCCAGCCGAGGTACATTTTGACAAACTTGGACATTTTTGGAACTAACATTTTGAATGGGACTTAAGATCGGTTTTTAATTATCTTTTGTAGTTTTGGTGACGAACAGCGCCACCAATAATTGCATAGTTAAGTTGGTCGAACAGTCAAATCAAAATAATAATTTTGTTTATGAGTCAACTCGCGAGTTCGAGTTCGCGACACAGATAGATCAAGACACTGTGAGTGAATGAGTTGTAGAGAACTAGAGATACAGTGATACATTCGGATGTGAACGGATACAAAGAGTGATTGATGGAAACGGAATGATTCATATCTTTTGTATCTATCACTCATGAGTTACCCATCTCTACTGTCTGATACATCTCATACTTAAGTATGGAGCTGACGCAGTTCCATATGTAACCGTATTAAGTTGGTAGGTATCTAACGGATCCGAGGGATTATCGCGCCACTATATCAACTGTAATGACCTTTGGTCAGACTGGAGAAGAACCTGACGAAACATCTTCTCCACGTCTGCACAAGCTACATTTCTATACTGTCTGCATCGCAACAAAATAGAAGAAATATCATTTTGTAACGCGGGTCCCGGAAACTGAATATCGTTTAATGATTTATTCGAGCTAGTGACGGCACTAGCGTCGAACACTACGCGTAATTTTGTAGTCGCACTACTCTCTCTCTAATGACTCCGTGGTGTGGAAGATAATAGTTAGATTGACTTCAAGTAGCTAACTTCGACATATGACCTAAGTCATTATATTCTCGCATAAAGTTAGTGTACATACGTTTAAGTTCTGGTAGACGTTCAACGTTTAGTCAAAATATCAAGTATTAATTAACTATTAGGCTGAATAAGTGACATCAAACCATTATGTAGTAACCATGACAACCGTGCAACAACACAATTATAATCTATTATCTTATTCTGGAAAGTGAGTAATTAGGAGTTCAAGTATTTGGATTTGGTGCATTAAAAGTCGTTATAGAATAAAAAAACAAATATAATCTTTATTTAATCATCTGGACTATACAATATGTAACAAAAACGATGTTGTTCCTTTTAGGAACGTATACCTACCTATAAGCAGAACATTGATGAAATTATAATTTAAAAAAATTAAGCATTGGCTAGTCGAGAGGTCAAAATCAAATAACTATTAAAATCGACACATTCAAAAAAATGTTTAGAGTATCTGATTTTACAAGTACATCTTTATTTCGCTAAATAGCATACGAGCTCGGCGGGTTTCTTTGATGCGACAAAAGATGCCGCCAAAAACTGCCACCTCGCATGTGCCCCGGGTCGGTACCACCTGCCTACCTACCCCGCAGCCCCGCCACCCGTCGCCCTGCGAATCACTTCCTTAGTCTCCCGCGCAGCTTACTTCCGAATGGATGTTATTGTTGACCTACGTAGTGAGTGACTTGTGTTTTGTTTACGTAAACGTTGACCATGTCTCATTTAACGTAGAATATTTTAATATGTTGATGTGTCTTCGGAAATGTGACTGCAATTATGCAGAAGCACGCAGACCCTACCAAGAATGTTTTGCGCGTCTACCATTACCGTCGGCGATGGCATTCCAACGTTTGCACATACCTACGTACAATACCGGCAATGTGCACGGGCGAGACCAACATCGAGCTGACGCAGGCAGACCGAGGACTCGAGACAGAAGTCTTGGACTTGTTTGAGCACGATCCAACGCGAAGTACACGCTCAGTGGGACACGAACTCGGCGTAAACCATATGCGCGTTAGGAGAGTACTCAAAGAAGATGGCCAGCACCTATTTCACTATTGTCGCGTCCAATCACTACTTCCCTCCGACAATGAGCCAAGAAGTGTAGAGGTACAAGGTGGTAATATCGAACAGCAACTCCGTGGCCGTCAAGTAGATATCATAATAAATGAATGCATTAAAATGTAAATAGGTACATCAGGTTTTATGTGACAGACACGGCGAATTTGTTTTTTTTTTAACGTAGTGAAGTGTTAAATGTAGTTTTAACAATTATAAATTGTGTTTAAAAATAGTGTAAACCAAGATAATCAAAGATTAATTCGTTAAAGTGATACTGATTCTTTAAAGTGAGAACAGCTGACAAGGTCACGTACTTGTGTAGAAAAATACGTAGATATGCGGCGGCGGTGTACCGGCGTGGCGGCATCGATCAAAGAGAGTGGCGGGAACGTTCTATCTACTTCTGGTTTCGCGTCATCGCTTCATGCAGAATTGCAGAGATAACAAATCAATTAAACATTACAAATATTGATAAATAAATAAATATTTATTTTAATTGTTTTTATTGAACAGTTGTTTTATAAATGACTAGCAAACCCGGCGAACTCCGTTTCGCCACCAGATGGCTTCGTTTTATATAACATTTCGTTTGGTGATTAAAAGAAGAAGAATTTTTTTTTTTTGTTTTATATTAGAAAAGGAAAAATTTTATTTCATTTCACAACAGTAATGAATTCATTTCGATTACAAAAATGAAGTGTTATTTAGTTGAACTTCTCTAAGTAAATGAAAGTGAATCCAAAGTAAATACTGAATCGAAGCGTTATACGTGTCCGCAAATTATCCGTTTCATTGAAGTGCTCTTTGGTAAACCACATTTTTTGTTTTTTGGTCTGACTTTAACACAAACAAAGCGGATGGTTTCCCAACTCGTGAACACGCAACGTATAACTGCCCATGTGAAAAACAATGATTTTCTAAATTTATCCCGCAAACACTAAGCGATTGGCCTTGCGACTTATTAATTGTCATTGCGAACGCAAGGCGGACTGGAAATTGCAATAGTTTGAAGTCAAACGGAAGATCAGTCGGAATCATTGGTATTCGAGGAATACATACATTTTCACCTGCGTACTTTCCGTTAATAATGGTTGCCTCAATCAAATTCGGCATAAGTCTTTTTACCGAAAGTCGAGTACCGTTGCAAAGTCGCGGTGGATTCAAATTACGCAATATCATAATAACTGTACCAATTTTGAGTTGCAAGTTATGTGGTGGAAATCCTGGTAACTCCAGAGAGTTCAAAAACTCCGTTGGATAATTTACTACATCATCTGGATTTGTTATGGAATCAACGGATTTGTATGTCACCAAATCGCCAGCAATTTTTGATTGAATGGTGAAATTCAGTGCGTGTACATCATTATTCTTTGCGGCAAGAATTGCTCGTTGACTTAACCAAGCATAATTCTGATAATTCTCACTAATGTTTGGGAAAACATTTTCAATAAGAGCTAATTGAGAGTCTACAAATCGGCAAAAGTCGTTGGTAAGAGTAATTAATCCAGATGTCGCATCAACTGGGACTTTTCCATTTCCAACAGCTAACAATTGTTTGGAAAATTGTGCAGCACTTTGATCATTTTGAATTTGAACTCATCATTTAATCATTTTGAATTAGTGGTTAGCGATAATGTTTTTACGTTATTCCATAAAGGTGATGCCTTCAGGCAAGCATTCAATTCATCTGCAGGCGTTCCACGGGGAATTACTGGCAACGTGTGCCTGAAATCGCCTGCCAACAATATCATCAAGCCGCCAAAGATGTTGTTATTTCGCCGAAGATCCTTCAGTGTGAAGTTAAGTGCTTCAAGTGATTTCTTATGTGCCATTGTGCACTCATCCCAAACAATGAGCTTGCATTGCATCAACAATTTTCCCATTGCACTGGATCGGGAAATATTGCATGTTGGAGTATCAATTGTGTTTAAATTGAGAGGCATTTTAAGTGCAGAATGTGCAGTACGACCGCCATCTAGAAGGGTCGCCGCAATTCCAGATGATGCTAACGCCAAAGCTATGTCACATCTTGATCGAATAGTGGCCAAAATCAATGAAATGACAAATGTTTTCCCTGTTCCTCCAGGTGCGTCCAGGAAGAATAAACCACCAGTATTATTGTCCACCGCTTGCATTAATGTTTCGTATACTTGTTTTTGCTGTTCATTCAGCAACGGCACATTATTTCGAACGAATTCCTGCAATGTATCAACATTGTATTGCAGCTCTCGATTTAATTCTTGGTTGAATGCATCGTGCATCGATCGATTTGGCGCAATCATTCCTACTTCAATCAGTAGCTTGTTTGCAATAGTCAAGCATTGATCCTCAATCAGAATCAATCCTTCATTGTAGATTTCATCGGTTATTTGGATGTCAGGATTATTCGTTTGAATGCGCAAGCGATGCAAGACATCTTCACATATGTCGTCTTTGTATTTGTTCCATAACTGAATTGGTTGTGAAGGAAAACATGTGGTGATGATAATTGCGAACAGCGTTCGTATTTAGTACGCATTTGATGAAACAACTGAATCCGCAAGTGTTAAATCCCAATGAGAATCGTTCTCCAGCAAACCCAATAGTTGACATGCTTCTCGATATGTTTGGCCATTCACAGTTTTCAAATGCGCAAATGATTTTGGTCCACGTACATTTACCAACAGCAGTCGCAAATAAAAACATTCATCATTTCTAGGATGAACAGTATACATGCGACCTAGTGCATCAGTGGAAAACACCTGTGGCCAATCTGGAACTGGTGTTCCTTGTTTGCGACGTTGGAATTTCTTTGTTGATTGATTCCAAGTGTAATACTTGGGCATTTCAACGTACATCAGCGTCGCTGCGAATGGATCTGCTTCACACATTGCAAAGAAGCTAGTCAATGTTGTCGATGGTGGTCTCTCAGCTCGTTGTGCCGCATTAGCCTCAGTGAAGTAAACTCTTTGGCCATTTTCCAAATGCACTGCTAAATGTACAACTGTGGGATATCTTTCATGAATTTGAAATGACAATAATCGCCACAGTGCTTCATTAGTACTGACGTATCTGCCCATTTGGATGTTGCTGATTTGGTCATTCACATTTTCCGACGCAATACCAAACACAGCCATGTCGCTGCCTTTTGTGACGTACTTGCACAAATATTTGATTGATTTGGCCGAATGACAACTCTCAACGTTTGCATGTGTTTCGAAAATTCGTGATAGCAGCGGGCAATATGGTACAATGAATTCATTTCCGATCTCAATCTCTTGATTTTGAACTTTAACTTTGATAGTTCGACCATTATCTTCTTTTGAACGCCGACGATAAACTGGATATTCATCGTTCCCTGTGACTGTTTCAGCAACTAACGGTCGCGGATATCGTTTTGTGCACTTTCCATCAGCCATGCAAGGCGATAATGGATTTAATGCACTGCACGGTCCATGCACCATTTGTGTCGTCACAATGTCGTGTAGATGGGGATCAGTGACTGGATCAGGAATTTCAGCTGATATGATGTCATCCAATTCATTTGAATGTAATTTGTTCAGCAACCAAATTAGGATATGAGCATGCGGTAGTCCATGCTTCTGCCATTCCACCGAGTACATATAACAACGTGTGTCATCAAAATCTCGATACTTAGTAAGCACATCCATCATAACCTTGAGTTTTTGCTGAAATACTCTGGCGATTATGTCATGGCGATCTTACGGTTTTTGGTCCGGTTCCAACTCATGTTCAATTTCCGTCCACTTCGGATTGCATGTGAACGTAATAAATAAATCCGGAGTTCCATAATTTCGCACGTACGTCATAGCGTCTTGAGCGTATTCGTGCATGTGGCGTGGGCTTCCGATATAAGATGATGGGAGAATCGTCAGACGTCCAATATTCTGAACATCACCATCTGAATGAATAGCATCACGTAAGTGTATATAGTCCTCAGATCGTAGCTTTGCCTGATTGAATCGGATGAACGCTAAACGTTCGGTCTCGACTTTGACATACATGTCGACAGCGAATTGCTGGAATAGCCGACGGCCCTTCAGAATGACATTCTCCTCATGTGTACGAATCATCATACGATACGCATAGTAATTCATTGCGCTTAGATTTTTATTCGTTGATACGCCTGAAAATGCAAAATTAAATGAATTGTTAATAGAAACCAATAATAGCAATAATAGTAATAATTAGTGTGTGAATATTGTACCTGTAATTGGATCGACCATCTTCAACGTGATGTCGTATCCGTCTTGCCCTTGCCAATAAATGATTGGATATTGTAACGCATCGTACAAACGATGTGTCTCGTTTACACGATGCATGATATTGCTTCTTCGCTGAACGACAATGTCTCGCGATTTAGTTGGATCGCCAACAATAATTGCAGCAACATCATTAACGGTGGGTGCATTGAATCTTCGCACATGTTCACCTGTTGGGGTACAATCCGCTCTTATGACAAATTTGTGCGTATCCGATGGCATTCGTTCCAATGTACGTTCTTAGTATACATTAATGACTTACCATTCTATTTAAAGGGTATCTGTGACGTTGTACTGTTTTCAGATGATACCTCTATTATTTTTAAAGTAGAAAGGAATAGACAAGATTTTGACGACGTAAACAGTGCACTCTCAATTGTCACGGATTGGTTTACGACAAATAACTTAGTTCTCAATGCTAAGAAAACAAAATGTATAAAGTTCGCTTTACCGAATGTTAGAAATCTAGGACCCAACATCGTCTTGGATAAAGAGGTTCTTGATACTGTAGACTCGGCAGTTTTTCTAGGCATAACAGCAAAACTAAACTTCAGTGGGGCCCTCATATATCAAGCCTCGCGGGAAGGCTCAGTTCGGCCGCTTACGCCGTCAGGAAAGTAAGACAATACACTGACGTTGATACAGCTCGTTTAGTATATTTTAGTTATTTTCATAGCGTTATGTCCTACGGTATTCTGCTGTGGGGCAAAGCAGCTGATATTCAAAATATATTTGTTCTTCAAAAACGAGCTGTTCGAGCAATTTACCAGCTAGGTGCCAGAGTGTCTCTGAGGGATTTTTTTAAAGATATTGGTATTCTCACGGTGGCATCACAATTCATCTTCGCCAACATCTTATATATTAGGCAAAATATACACTTATACATTAAAAACAGTGATATTCACAATATTAACACCAGAAATAAGGACAAATTACGTGCTCCATTTCACCGGCTTCACAAGGTTCATAACTCGTTTGTTGGGCTTGGTATTACTTTTTATAACAAGCTACCCTCTTCATTGCTAGATTTGCCTTTTAATGCGTTTAAAACTAAAGTAAAATCCAAACTTTGTTCAAGGGCATACTATTCTATCAACGACTACTTAAACGATAAGAATTGTTGGTCGCTGTGATTAACTCAAGACAATGTTTATGTTCTTTCTCCAGAATTAGCTTACCTAGTGACAGGTTATATGAGTTCATATAATTGTTTATTTTATTTGACTGTATAAGTCAATTTATTTTAATTTTCGTTTATTATTGACATAATCTTCTCATTACAATGTTTTTGTTGAGTTGTATTGCAATATGTGGTTAGCTAGCGACCTCGATAACTGATTATATTATTCTTACAACCGGCAGCAAGTTCGTCATGCTCCCTTAGATGTCACTGCTTGCGGTAGCGTCGGGGGTCGGGTTGCCTCCTTCCCTCAAATATGGCGAGGGGGGTAATGGCTGATTTTTGCGTTATGCTCGTGAACGGGTGCTGCTTGTGGTGACTGGTCGTCTTGCTGACCATTGTTTTGTTTTGTTATTAGTAATTAACTGTTTATTTATTTTAATTTGATGGTCCTAGTTCATCATTTGTGACTGTTACGGCTGTAGATATATGTAAGCGGGCACGCCCTTTATACTTGAAGGCTTTTACTTAGGTTTTAAGTTCTGTTTACGTTTTTATCTCTGATTGAGAATAGTTTTCGGTCTTTTTCTTTTCTTTTTTTTTTTTTTGTTGTTGGTATAGTGGTGTGCTAGCTGACATATGGCTAATAATTTAATGTTTTGTGTTTCACGTGTTGTAAATTGTTTTGCATACTATTGTATAGAATCCATTATTTTCTCTAACTGAACAGACAGCTGTGCTGCTGGGGAGTTTGTTGGCCACTTCTTCTTCCCAGCTAAAGCACTAGGAAGTGGCGAAGGTTGGGCGTTTTGGGGGACTGTCTTATGTAATTTTGACGTTCGAAAAGTGCTGATCCTCAGCCTAGTTTGAATAAATGACTTTTGATTTTGATTTTGAATGCTGTTTTGAACATATTAACCACAGCATTATTAGCGTGAAAAAATGCTTGCAACTGTTCAATAATTCGTCTCTTTAACTGTTGTGTTCCCTGTATATTGCACCGCACATTCAGCTGATCCACCATCGACGAAATGAAATATATTTGCAGAAATTAATGCGGTTCATCTGGTGTTGGCACCATTGAACCATGCAAATGATATATTTGTCCTTGTATCTGTAATTGCAAACAATCATTTGTTGAAGAATACGGTGTAACTTCTGATCGTATGATGGTGTAGTGTGTGGTGTATATGTACCTAGTTGTTATGTGTTGCAATTCATTGTGTTGGTGTGAGTGATTGGTTACATGTGTTTTATCTTTTACCTTGCAAGTCGGCATGAAGCCGCCTTCTCGAATGATATTAGCTCCAAAGGAAGTCATGCGAAAGCAGTTATTGTATTCAAGGATGTGTTGAAGAAAATGGCTGGAATCGGGATCACTTCCATCGAACAATGGTTTCAGTGGCTGTGGTGGTGTAAGTAATGGATCCAGTTTGACTTTTCCACTTGCGCAGCACAATCCAGCCGTTTCTCTTTTGAACTTTAACGCATTGCAATATCGGCATATAGTCGTTATTGGTCCAATATCTAAATTTTCATCATCACTGTAGTTCGCAGTGCGATCATATTGGAATGCCAAGCGATTGTATGATGCCAATGATCTTCGTGTGCTCACGCGTTGTCTCAATCGGGCATTTTCTCTTATTATATTTTGTCTTTTTTCGCTGAAGTTCTGTGAATACACTTGTTGCTGGCTTGCATGTCTTGTGCGGCGGCCGATGTTCGCACGTCGTCCTCTAGGCATTTTGGACTATTGACAGATTGTTGAATTTAACCTCAAATGCACGATCCGTGCGGTCCATGGCCCTCTACGGGGCTCCTGTATGGGCACGCTCTCTGGCGCTGCGGCCAGCCCGCCGGTTGAGCGCGGCCCAAAGGGTCATGGCCATCCGGATGGTCCGGGGATACCGCACGGTCTCCTGTGAGGCAGCGAGCCTCCTTGCCGGATTGCCGCCATGGGATCTGGAGGCAAAAGTCCTCGCGCACGTATGGAAGTGGCGCGAGGAGGCGAAACGCCGGGACGTTAGTCCGCTGCCGCGAGAAATCGCGGCACAGCGGACGGAGCTCCGGCGGGATCTTATGGCGTCATGGAAAGTATGGTTGTCGCAACCCAGTGCTGGGCACGCCACGATTGCGGCGATAAGTCCCCTCTTTGAGGAGTGGCTGGAGAGGTGCCACGGCGTCCTCACCTTCCGCCTGACGCAGGTCCTCACCGGACACGGCAGTTTCGGGAGGTTCCTGTGTCGGATAAGGCGGGAGGAAACGTCCGGGTGTCACCACTGTGTGGATCGCCCGGAGGACACGGTGGAGCATACGGTGGAGGTCTGCCCGGCTTGGGCAGAGCACCGCCGTGTCCTCGTGGAGGCGATCGGCGGCAGAGACCTCTCGCGTCCGGCCCTGGTTCAGGCCATGGTACGGAGCGAGAGGGCATGGGCAGCCGTCACCTCCTTCTGCGAAGCAGTAATGCTCGCGAAGGAGGAGGCGGGACGGTTGAGGGAAAGGCACGTTTCGTGCCCTCTCGCCCCTAGCCGCCGCAGGAGACGCCCAGGGCGTCGGGAATCCCGGGCGGATTTCTGGCCACCGTAGGCGCGAGCTTGCGGACGGTGAGCAATGGGTAGCTCACCGTCCGGTAAGGACCAGGCCCGGGTCGACGGCGCGTCGTATTCCACGCGCGCCTCAAAGAGATGTTGTCAGCACAAAGTAGGGGCCCACTAGGGCCGATGCCTGCCGGGGTCGCGGGAAGAAAGAAAAAGAAAGAAAGAAAGAAAAATTGTTTATTCTGCACAAACAAAACGCACATTACAAAAATTTACGTAAACTAAACACATATACAAAGTAGCTAAAAGCCTCGTAATCAATCCATTTTAGTTTGACAATCCTGTCGATTATGTAATATTTACTCTGTGTTGCGACACTGGCAGATGACAACCAATGACATAACATACAATCATAACAAAAACAGAATGACGATTACAGAGAGAGGAAATAACTACTATTATAACAAATAAACAACTATAGCTAGAACAATTAAACCGCGCGTCGCATCTGTGCAAGAAAAGGTCGTTGCTCAGCGAAATGCTGTGACTTCGGACAAGCCTATCGTCAACAGCGCTGATTTTCAGCAATTACCTACTTGTCGAATGACGTAATGACGTCCCCTGTGTGAAGTAATAAATCAGGTAAGTGAAAATTTTCCACAGAAATATTTGTGATTCAAGCTGAATAAAGTATGTGTATATATATATAAATAATAAATATATATCTGTAACAATGCGTAACTTTAAAAAATAAAAAGATACATCATAAACTAAGACTATAATACAATGAAAAATAATAAGAATAAGTACTAAGTAAGTAATTTAATTACTCAAGGCGTTGAGTTAAGTGTGGTGCGTATTTATGCTATTTTATAATTATAGTAACATTATATTATTATTTCGTTACACTAACAATATTCCATTGCGAAATAATGAAGTTTTCATCAATACATTATAATTTCATAGATACACCGTGAGAATTGCGATGGCGGCCATTTGCCAACGGCGTGCATCGAACCATGGCGTTGTCAAACATTAACCACGCGTTTTCGGTCAAAGCGATAAGTTTGCTCCTTTGTACAATGCCAAGCCTCCTGATCTTAATGGTAAGCATTATTATAGGTAATTGTATTGCATTATTCAACAAATTGACACAAAAACCCAGGCTTACATTAGTAAAATTAAATTATAAGTACCCATTTTCCCCCCTAGATAATGCAGCCTCAGTAAGACACAGCAACCACCCCCAGATAACTGTAGACTACCATTGCTCCTGCAACAATGACACAGACTGGAGGAATCAGTAGCCATTCACACTGTTGGAAAACCATATCCATTGCCCATAGGCCATAACCCTCGAGGTAAGTACAAAAAGAGCAGCTATTGTTTCAAGTTTTAGTTTTAAAATCATGTAGATTGCTGGATCTGCATGAAATATTTCTTTATGATACTCAAAAAATGCTTTTTTGTCCTCAGGACTCTTACTGGTGGAGGAAGGTTATTCCAACAGTGCGTGGCGGCGTATCTGAAGCTCCCCCTGAATGCTGCGGTCCTATGTGTTAATGTACAAAGCGGTTTGGTAGAAAAACGTGGTGCGTACTTGCTCTGTCTCCAACTTAACTTCTCGAACAAATAGAGTGGTTTTTGTGTAGTGATTACTCCAAAAAGTAAACTAGCCATATGTAGCTTTCTCCTAGCAGCCATTTTCAAAATGTTGTTTTCATTGATGAAAGGAGTGATATGACTTCTAGGAGGTACCTTTACACAGAACCGTATACATGCATTTTGTATGCGTTGTATCCGCTTCTCTGTTCTTGCTAACAGGCATGGGCCATATACAGTATCACAGTAGTTAAGTCTTGATAAAATTAGGCTATCCACTAACTGTTTACGCAGATCAACACTCAGGTAGTCTCTAATTGAATATAGGAGTTTCAATCTATAAAAACAATTCCTCATGGAGTCACTGATGTGCTTCTCAAATCGTAGTAGTGGATCCATGGTTAACCCAAGGTTGCATGCTATTTCCACTCTATCTATCTTTTCCCCCCTGATGACAACTTCTGGCTTGGCTGACAGAATAGCGCTGATCATTTTCCTACTTCCTAAAACCATAAATTTAGATTTCAGTGGGTTTAATACCAGTGAGTTATTATCTGACCATACTATCACTCTTTCGAGATCGTCATTGATTTTTTCCACTGCCTCTAATGTATCAGCTGGTTTAAAAGTTATATATAATTGTATATCATCTGCATACATGTGATATCTGCAATGCTGAAATGAGTTAATAATGTCTGCGCTGTAAAGGATATAGAGAAGGGGCCCTAAAATTGAAGGAAGGTACTTATGGGTCACCGAGGCCCCCGCAACACAGGCAACAGGAAGGAATACGGGTGGGTTTTAGTCAGTAAGAGTTTGACACACCCTCCCGCTCCGCCCAGAGCGGGAGAAGTTATTTGATGATTTCCCACCCAAAAAAAAAAAAAATGCACGATCCACATAATTTACACAGTTCAACTTACCACCTTAAATACAAAATGCCTGCTATTGAAATTGAATAAAAATTTTCATAATACACGTGATTGATTTGATGGTTTCCAATTGAAATATTAGGAAACGAATAACTTATTTTTTTTACTTTTTTTTCACAATTTCACATTGAACACAATACCGGTTTGTCACATGAAATTAACTGAGCAGAGAACAATGAGTAGCTGTCAAACAATGTATCACGCACCGGCGCCATCTACTTAAAATATTCGTTTGTAGTACATGCTATGTATCAGAGATGGCGCTGTATGTGAAAAAAGATTTTCCCGCTTTTCTTTTTAATTTTTTCCTGAATTTTCTTTGATATAAACCTCACGGAGCCCGAGACCTTTCCAAAGAATGCAAAACCGTGGAAATCGGTTCGGGCGTTCTGGAGTTATAGCGTCAGGAAGGAAAACCCGACTTATTTTTATACAGTAGAATAGCTTTATCGCTCAGTAAACCGATTTTTAAAACGTAGGTAGAAGGAACAACAGGGTTTTTGTTACATATTGTATAGTATTGGTAAACAAAGGCCATATCAAAAAAAAACGACACTTAAAAATTTAAACCTGTCTTTGAAAGTCGATTTCAGCCCACCGTGCGAAGCGACGCTGGCGACGGCGCAGGGCTCACACGTGACCTTTTAGCTGGCTCACATGACCCGTGTACCAGGCAGGGAATGAGGGCCACAGTGGTGCGGAGGTGAGTGGATTAAGTAGGAAAGATCTTGGAGAAAGATGTCTGTGAGTCAACCTTGTTGGAGGCCGAACATTTGAGTAAAAAGTTATTGATTATTTTAATTAACATATTAAACATTTTTGCAACATAAACTCACCATAAAAGTAAAAAAAAAATCAAAAAGAATATTTTTATGTAAGAAAGAAAATAAGTTTGTCTGCAACAATGACGCAACAAAGTAAAAATAAAACTACGATTATGCGTCATATACATCCGGGCAAAACGTGCGAAAAGTGCTGGTTTTCAGCGTTGTTTGCAACGCAAAATCAAAAAATAAATAACTAAGAGATCAATAACATTTGTACAATATATACGAGTAGTATTTAAAATGGCAACATTCCATTGCGCCGCCATCGACGAGTACACGCATAGGTGTAACTGTGGAATTAGTATGTTTACTATATAGCGCAACATAAGTTACTACCTGTGCGCACACACAGCTGTCACAAAGAAAAGACTTTGTCATTATTTTTTTTTTTTAATAGTCTTTTGATTAACTTGTTAGTGTTCTGAAAACAATGGATGAATTGTTCAGAGTGTTGTTGTGACCAGTGTCTGTGGGTCCTGTATTAGAAGTTATAAAGAGCATGTGCAAATAACAAACTCGGGGATGTGTAGATCCTCAAACAGGTCAATATAATAAATACTAAATAGGAATACCACATATTATGGCTACCTTATAATATACTGTGAAATATTGTAGATTCATAAGTTAATCATTATCTCAACAACAAAGGCTAGTGAACTTTTTTTTATTGCAACTAAATAACCATTTCTGAAGGAAAGCTGAACATACATTTTTCATAAATAATAATAAGCACGAATTCAGAGGTTCCAACGCGATAATATTCACATACTTCAATGAACACACTTCGCAAGTATCAAAATAAATTATAATAATTAATACAAACATCCAATGATGCCACCCAATGATGTGTTCATTGGGCGGTCATACACAGCGGATTACATGGAAATGAAAGAGAAATCAACCACGACATTAAGTAGAGTACAGAGTACCGTGAGCAGTGGTGGCCTAGTGGTAACGGCCGCGACTTACGAGTAGTTTCGAACCCTGACAGGCGCTTTACTTTGTGTAAATTATTTCATCACCACTGCTCTCGCCGATGCGAGAGCAGTGGTGATGAAATAATTTACACAAAGTCTTCGAATTTTTGGTTCTATATAGGACATGTCGGTTTCCTCACGATTGAGGAAACCGACATGTCCTATATAGAACCAAAAATTCGAAGACATGTGACATCTACCAACCCCCTCTGGGCCGACGTTGGTGGATTACGGTCCACTCCCTCTTGCCGAGAGGAAACTGGTGTGCCAGCAGTGGGATTATTATAGGCTGATTATATTATATAAATTAGGTAGATAATAATAAATCGTTAATCACTGTATGAGTTTCCGAAATTACTTAAACATTGCGTTTTCGTATAGTAATGCAATAAATATAAATCTTAGGTGAATTCGGAAAGAGTAACATAAATAAAAAGTTAAATGAAGGTACATAAGCGTGTCAATCAGCGTGCGCGTAATTTCCCCGGAGAAAACACTGCTACTTAGAGAGGTTTTGATTTAAATGGCAGATTGATCGCGCTAACTGATTCTTTGGTGGCGGTAAATGGTTTGATGTGACCAGGACCAGGATTAGGGGTAATATTTGGTTTCACGGGTTTACTTAGATATAAATCTGGCTTTTATATTGATTTTTATGTTAAACTTCCCAACACAGTAGGTATACGTTATTCTGAGTACTAACAAGGATGGAACAGGTTAGCAGCAACTCTCTGTTGGTGTCTTGCGTACTAAGGTGTTGCCTCACTGTCTTTAGCAGTACTGTGCCGCTCAGGACGCTGACAAACCTTTTGCATTACTTACATAAGCTTATTTGCTGAACATGTTTTATACATTATTTTATTGCCAAGATGAGGATCCAATTTGAATTATGCGTACGTGTTTGACGAATGGATACTTATGTAGACGAGAGAACGCTTGTGTTAAAGATGTTAATGATGAAATATATTAATGTCCCCTAAAATAATTCATTTTCTCTAGTATCAACGAGTATATTGTAAGATTTTCGTTAATTGCAAAACCAGAAGTGCGAAGTTAAGTACCTACTTACTTAACTAAAATTTCTACCCAAATATACAACCTGTATACTGATTAAACATATTTTAAACGTTCAAATTATTCTATGTCATAACGAAAGATAAGAAAACTATGTGATTTACGATTATGATGAATAAAACTAAAAAGTATAAAATAAAACATATTAGTATAAATCTTTAAATAAACTAAAAAGTACTAAATAAAATTTACTTATATTTAGAACTTTAATATTTTCTTAAAAGTTTGAGGAGTTTTAAGTGTAAGAGGGACATTTACGCCTCAAGCTTTTAAGAAAATATTAAGTTTCTATGTTTACGGTTTTATTTAGTAATGAAATTGTTTATTCTGTAAATGAAATGAAATTGTTTATTCTGTAAATAGGATATGAGAATCACTTTTACACGTCATATTAAAAAAATAAGCTAGATGGAGTCGACATTTCCTATCTGACAACCCCTGAGAAGAAATGGCGAAACAAACTCAAGGGTCAAAGTCTCTTTTAAAGTCCAGACATAATCTTGGTCAGATCATGTGAGGACCATGTAGATCTATGTCTGAAATGGTCTTTTGAGGAAAGAACCACACAAATTTGAGTGGACCTATCCAGTCAGTGCAAGCATTTGTCAGTAATCGTGTAGCTCAACTCAAAACTTAAGGAGCTCAACGACTCGACGAACAATACCAAGGAAAGGACAATTGGGTTGGCCGCATAAAGAACTCAAAATGCCAGACCATCATTAAAACTAAGAGAAAAAAAAAACAACAAGAAATAAATAAAAATGCATAGTGCTCACATTCACAATAATTAAAGTAATATAATACTTTTCAAGGTACATAAATATTCACTTAATTTTGCTTATAATATTCATCAATGTCAATATGTACATATATTTGTATATAATGATGATTTTGCATAATTTAAATATCAAATTTTATGGTTTTAGCACAAAGCTTATCAGAGCGAGCAGCTCAATCCCAAGCTTTTTTGTCTTCTAAATAATCTGAAATTTTATAGTACCCTTTTTTACAAAGTTTGGTTTTAATACAGCTTTTAAATCTTTTAATGGGTAAATTTCGAATAGTAATAGGAAGTTTGTTGTAAAAGCGTATACATTGACCCATGAACGAGTTGCCTACTCTGTGGAGGCGAGTGTGAAGTAGAGCAAGATTATGTTTGTTCCTGGTATTTAAACTGTGGATATCGGACATTTTCTTAAAATTTGATATATTTTTGTGTACATACATAAGATTATCAAATATATATTGAGAGGCTACAGTCAGAATATCTATTTCTTTGAATTTTTCTCGAAGGGAATCTCTTGGACCTAGGTTGTAAATGGCTCGAACAGCCCTTTTTTGTAAAACAAAGACGGTATTAACGCCCGCACAGGTTCCCCAGAGAAGAATCCCATATGACATAAGACTATGAAAATAACTAAAATAAACAATTCTGGCCGTATCTACATCGCTTATCTGTCGATTTTTTTTAACAGCATAGGCGGCCGAACTTAGCCTTCCTGACAATTTTTCTATGTGTGGGCGCCATTGTAATTTAGCGTCAATAGTTATTCCAAGAAAAACTGTCAACTCAACAGGGTCCAACTCTATTCCATTAAGTTGAACATTGGTAGTTAGCTGCCTGACATTTGGCGTTGAAAATTTAATAAGTTTAGTCTTTTTTTCGTTCAGGAGAAGATTATTTACATTAAACCAATGGACAACTTTAGAGAGTGCATCGTTAACATGTTCAAAGTTGACCAGCAGTCGTTTGATTTTAAAAATGAGGGAAGTGTCATCTGCGAACAATACAATCTTGTGATTATCCCTTATGTGATAAGGTAAGTCATTTATATAGATTAGAAACAACAATGGACCTAGAATTGAACCCTGCGGAATGCCCATAGTGACCGCAGATCCTGCAGATCTCTTGCCATTTATATCAACCCTCTGAATTCTATTATTAAGATAGGAAGTCAGAAGGTCGAGAGCCCTGTCCCTCATACCATAGTGGTGCAGTTTCCTGATGTATCATGATGGACGCAATCGAAGGCCTTAGACAAGTCGCAGAAAATGCCAAGAGCATCCTGCGACTCCTCCCAAGCCTCGAAAATGCTCTTCAGCAATTCCACGCCCGCGTCTGTAGTTGAACGACCCTTCGTAAAACCAAACTGTTTCAGATGAAATAAATTACATGAATTGAAATGTCCTAACATTTGTTTTAAAATTATTTTTTCAAAGATTTTGCTCAATGTAGGTAATATCGAAATAGGCCGAAAATTCGTGGGATCAGTTGTGCTGCCAGATTTGAACAGTGGAATCACTTTGCTAAGTTTCATCAGATCAGGAAATATACCAGATGCAATACAAGAGTTAAAAACAATTGCTAAAAAGGGTGAAATAACATCAATTATTAAAGACATTGTATTTACTGATAATCCCCAAAGATCAGTAGTTTTTTTTACATCAAGTTCTTTAAAAGATTCCAAAATGTCTTTAGGGCTAACAACTGTGAATTTAAAGTGTTTATCACATTCTGGTACACATTCTTTTAGTATTGAGTAAGCAGAAGTGGAGGACGACGATGACAGAGTTTTGGTTGTTAAAAAGGGAATATTAGTGAAGAAGTTTTCAAACTCTGTTGCCACCTCCACGTCTGCCCTAATATCTGCATCATCGATTTTTAGTACATTTTGAATTTTTCTACTTTATACTTGTAGCATTAGAATTTGTTTAACTACAGCCACCAATACCAGGTAAAGTAGAGGGTTTCTGTAAACCATCGCGCGTTTGGGTAGCTTTTCTTGTATTATATAAGAACCAGAGGGCCTGGACAAAATGATATTCTATCACTGAAGAGTGATATTCTATCATTATGAAAAAGTCAAAAATATATTGCATTCATAAGCTACCGATAAGCTTATGTCAATTCTGTTAAAAGCTGTTGTAGAAATACGACACGCTTTGAAAACGATCACCACTTAAACTAACATAAAAGAAACCAACAAACACCATTCATGTGTCTATTCGGAACTTTCAAGCTAACCATCTGCCAAAAATGAAAACAAGCGTCACCAACATGCGCCAAGTTGAGTGCGTTAGGCCTTTTGATAAGGCACTAATATCCCTGTTTTGATCTGTTCGCCTAGTCCAAATAATATTAACTGTCGTATCTTAAGTTCCTCTGCCTAACCTTCCAGGGAATGCAGACGGGATGTTATGTTTCGTCACCGATGTTGGTGATCGCGCATTGTATAGGATTTCCGTACAATGCGAGGTCAGCGTAACCTGGAAATGTATAGCTTGATGTGTAGCCGTGTGTACATGGACGTTCTAGAAACATTATATCCCTAAGTTGCAACAACTCCACAATAATCATATTTCTTCAACACGTCCTCAGTAGAACAGCTACGAAACTGTCTCAGTTGTAAACTCACGGACACCGATCACATGTTTGCTTTAACTAGTACGTGGGTTGACAAGTTGTCGCGCGCCCATCGCCATCGCCCGCAATCGCCGGCTATCGTTGAACAGCCACGTTTAATTAGATTTTGTAGACCATTGACTAACACAAATCAAAATATTGTAGCTAAAAGAACGGCTTAGTGTTGTTTTGGTGGCTAAAATATAGTTATAATTAAAATCATTTAGGATATTCAAAAGTGTTGATGGGACAATTTGTATAGGTGTGGGTGCCAAAATCATAGGAATTTTAGACTGCATTTTGTTTCAGGATTGAAAACAAAAAAATTAAAGATAGAACAAATCAAATGGTTTAGAAAATACTTTACACAGTTAAAGTTATGGTTACTTAGGCGTGCTATATACTTGTTCGAGTCGGCACATTTGATTCGGAAGTATTTATTGAACAACAAAGCGGCACCGAAGCAAATACTATACAAATACTACATCGTAATGTAATCGATTTTGGCGCCCGGGTGTGCCGATTAATACCGATCCGAACAAGTTTGCAGCACGGCTTATATTATTTTTGTCTCCGACCTTCTCTGGTCTAATAAAGAGCTGCATTATTCAATGATTGCGTTACAAATTCTTGTGGAGTCGCAATCAGACAATCAACTGCTCGATTGGCACGCGACTGTCATAAGTATTGAGGAGTAGGTAATGATATCAACGAGAAGTCTATTCGTTTACTTTTACAAGTATTTCAGGGTAATAATGTTATGTCTCTGTTGGGTTTTGCAGTTACAATCATGACTGCATAGCTAAAAGACTAAAATACTGTAAAGCTCTTTGAAGTTGGCAATACAATATTTTCGCCGTGTCTTACATTAACATGCTGATTGAAGACCTGCTCTTTGACCGCTTTGTTGATCGCCAGAAGTTTAAGAAAATAGCATGATTAAATACCATTTATTAGCTGTCCATAAATTAACTGACAAAGTTATTTTGTAATAATTATTCAAAGAAGTCGACAAACAATACTAAAACTTTATAATTGAGAATGCATTTTGATTTGTAAACTCCGATACAAATTTCTAGGAATATCTAGTTACCTTTGAGCCAAATATATACGTCCTACTATGTAAAGTTAAACTCGCAAAATGCGAACACATTTCTAGAATAGCTCTCCTAACATTTTCCTATATTATATTGTAGTCTGTGCTAACATCAGGCGACACACAATGACATTCAAATGATCAAAGAAGACGGAATCGAGTCATTGACACTTACTGTAAGGGGCCATCCATAAACTACGTCACAAGAATTTCATGATTTGTAGTGCGCCTCCCCCGTCCTTGTCACATGTGGTTATAATTTGTGATCTTGGTGTGACGTCTTTTATTTTGCAATTCCAAATACAATCTCATTATAAAAATTATACAGTTGGTAATATTTAAAAGTTTTTCGTTAGAGATGACGATTAGGTGTGACACTCCCCCGCCGATGTTACCTGCGACATTATTTATGGATGGCCCCTAAGTTCCAATATTCCAAGCACATTCACCCGCTTGTTGACAAAACAACAGAAAATATTGTACGTAACACAATGTTGCCAACACTCCAACTTTATTTTACTGGTGAACTTACATCTTGGCTACTTTTCTTTTGTAGTGCAACACCAACGGCCCTCTCTCTTTTACGGTCTCCAAAATGTAACGATGAAGAGGATACATGTTTTACCAGTAGTGGTGTCATTAAAGTGGTGTCATGACTATTTGAATAACACAATGTAGTTTAGTGTTTGCGTATTTGCGTACTTTTCATAATAACTCCACAATGTAGAAGGTTAATGTAGCTATGTAGAAAACTTTACAAGTTAGGGTTAACTTGTATAGTTTTCTTTGCAAGTTCTAATAATATTTCTCTATTTATATTTTCATTAAGTTACTACTCAATAAACATATAAAAAAAGAAACACAAGAAAATAATTAAGTGAATTCCCCTTGCTGAAAGATTAAATATATTTCTTCAAACGTTTGGAATTATAATGATATATGATTTGTCTCGTGGATTGAGCATACAACCTCGTTAATAATATTACGTCATGAGTACTCATGACAATTGATCGAGAAATGAATATTCTCAACATTAGATGACGTTAGGTAAATAAAAAGACAATAATAATTATATTTCTTTATTCAATAACATTTTCTGATTTGATATTTTTCTCTGTGACAATATATAAAGAGGTCATTGACTCGATAGAAAATAAGCGAATAACAGAACCTGAGCCTATTTTTGTAACAAAGGCATTAATGCCAGCAAAGTACTTGTTGAATTCTTATCCAAACCTATTACACCAGTCTTAAATTACCCTCAAAGAAAAACGACAACCTGTTACATTTAAAAAGTTTATGGTTTTTTCCGATGTCGCCACAAAATACGGAGCGCATTCATTAATCGTGAGCAAAGAAAACGTTCACGGAACCGAACGAGACGGAGAAAAATATACGAAATGAAATTCATTACAATAAGTTTTATTGTTTTGTTTCGTTTTCATTAATAATGCACGCCGCCCCAGCTGGGCACGTGGGCACAGTAGGCACGCCACCGGGATATTGCTTAAATCATTTGATAAATTAGACTTGTAATACATAGCTAGGTATTTGATGTTTACATTGTCTGCTTTGCTTTTTTTTTGATCCAAAAGAATATGGAATATCCGCTTCTAACAGCTCATGTTAGGCAAAAAATTGGTCTCAAACAGACGCAGCTTTAAAATTGTTATCTACTTATTTGTTATAGACGTTAACACCACATTGCTTAGAATTATTCTGAGAAACGTTTATGAGACTAAGTCTCCGCTGTTCGTCTGTCTGTCTGTCCGCCCGTCACCAAGCTGTATCTCATGAACCGTGATAGTTAGACAGTTGAAATTTTCACTGATGATGTATTTCTGTTGCCGCTATAACGAAAAATACTAAAAAACAGAATAAAATAAATATTTAAGGGGGCTCCCATAAGAATTTATAAAAATAAAAATGATAATATAATATATAAAAATGCTTGGCTCAATGCTGGTCCTGCTCCACAAGGGCGCAAAAACTAATTGATTAGCATTTCAAAATAGTGTTGGAGCTGCTGAAGATTTCAAAAACTATCTTTGCATTGTATAAATTCAATCACTTAGCATTGTATAGTTGCACAGCACATTGTTACTATAAAGCTGCCATTTACCGGATACGTCTTTCATTGACTTGAATGTGCCCTGGCGGCTGGGAGTATGTCGTGCTCACTCTTATGTCTCGCTGATGGTGGCGCGTGTGGTGGATCATATAGCTCCCTTCAAAATGGTTGAGCTGAATGGTACTAATCCATGCGTCTTGTTCGTGAACGGGCGCCGTCAGTAGAGACTGGTCATTTCTTAGCTGTCACGGCTTATTTTAATTTTTGAATTTCTTTTTTTTTTGTTAATCCTTTTATTACGGACGCTTTTACGTTTTGCATCGTTCTCACATGTATAAATTCAAAATTAATGATGTAAACAATATTTTGTAACCATAATACATTGATTTAAAAGAGTGTCCGTGGAGTTTCTTGCCCGTTCTTCTCCATAGGTAGGTACCTATGGAGAAGAACGGGCAAGAAATGCGCTTTGGAATGGGCAACTAGCTTCATCTTTCTTAGTGACCGACCGACCCCTTGACAATTCAAAAGTGCCTGTAATTGGTCTATTTGAAATAAATGCTTTGAGTTTGAGTTTGAGTTGAGTTCATACAACAGACATGATTTTTTTTGCCGTTTTTTCGTGCACGAGTTCGACTCGCACTTGGTTTTTTATAATTTTTGAAATCAAAGCAGACGGGCAAACAGTTCAACCAGTTCGTTTGAAATATATTTAATACTGTATGCATTGTATGTGAAAATACAAGGACTGACAACCCCGTAAATAAATTGATTAGATCCCGACGAACACTCATAAATTAAAATGTCTAGGGATTGCCTGTAACTGAAAGAACTGAACCGAGATACCATCATCTTCCTGTCCTTGTCCCATGTTACTTGTGGTCGGCGCAATACGTTTTCTTCTCACATCCTCCCGTCAACCGTCACGCTATCATCCACTCCCGTGCCACCGTAGGCGCGGGCTTGCGGACGGTGAGCAATGGGTAGCTCACCGTCCGGTAAGAACCAGGCCCGGGTCGACGGCGCGTTGTATTCCACGCGCGCCTCAAAGAGATGTCGTCAGCACATAGTAGGGGTCCACTAGGGCCGATGCCTGCCGGGGTCGCGGGAAGGTACTTATGGGTCACTGAGGCCCCCGCAACACAGGCAACAGGAAGGAATACGGGTGGGTTTTAGTCAGTAAGAGTCTGACACACCCTCCCGCTCCGCCCAGAGCGGGAGAAGTTATTTGATGATTTCCCACGCTCAAAAAAAAAAAAAAACATCCACTCCCATCTCTTTCATATCATTCCTCACACACTCCATCCATCTTTTCTTTGGCCTTACTCTCCCTCTCCACCCATACATATTTATATTCATCTTTATTTCAGTCACATGCGTTTCCTCCCTCCTCCTCATATGCCAAACGATATGAAAGATTATATTACAGTCAAAACTGTGATATATTTTTAAGACTACACCAAGACTTCCTAGCTATTAACCTGCGCTGCAGCTTTACAACCGAAAGACAAAGCTCGAAACGCTGTTCAAATAATAAACAGCAAGACTACCTTCTAATAAATTCTCTCAAACACTTCAGCTTCCACCCCAGGCGTCTTACAATCACCATCCTGACGTTGACGGCTCATTTATTAATTATATCTATAAAACGGACCGGCTGATGAACTCAGGGCAATCAGTGCATAACAGCCTATTCCTATTAATGTCAAAGAGCCAAGTTTTATGTTCACAACACGTTGGCTTATCGTTATGTACAGCAGTTTGTTACTCATTGACGGATTAGTAAGTTTACGTAAGTACTAATAAGCTTCTTGTTTGTAAGCGAGGAATTAAAAGGAACCACTATACAAGTATACATACATATATGTATTGACGCAGTAAATGTTTATTTGGGTACGTATCTCATGAAAAATTAACTATATGTTACAGTCCACCGCTGCACTGCAAGACAAAATAATTCTCCTAAGTATTACAATAGGTAGCCAACATTGTGTGTTGCATGCAAAAGAACAATAAGAAAGTTTTTATTAAAACTTTCGCGTGATTTTTACCCATTAGAACTTTTCACTTACATGCCGAGTGTTGCAGCCAGTGTTCCAGTTATTCAAGAACTAGAAAATTGCAACAGAGCCACTTCATTAAAATTAGAAAGTCAGAGTTGGGTACTTAATTATAAATTACGAATAAGTATAAGCACAATATTAAGAAAAAACGTATGTCCCACTCTGAGGGGTTACTTGGCCATTCTTCTCGATGAGTTTTGGAATGGGCAACTAGCTTCATTTAACTTTCTGACCAACTCCTTGACAATTCAAAAGTGCCTGTGAGTGTTCAATTGAAACAAATGCTTTGAGTTTGAGTTTAAATAACGTCAGACAAATTTTATATTGTACTTCTATTTTATTTTTATTTTCGTGTTGTTCGATTGAGACGGACGAATTGTATTTGGCTTTTTGAAATAAAGATTATTATTATTATTATATTATCGATCGTTATTCTAGTGGTTATAATTTGAACACGTTCCTGCAAACCGTTAATTGCGACTGGTTAATGTGTGGTTATTGAAAGTCAGCGGCTGTAAAATGAATGAGTTACGAGCATGTGATTGTGAAGAGAGCGCTCGAACGTTAGTTAATGAAATTATGTTTTTCGTTTATCGCAGTGCGGTTTTTGTGTTTCAACAGCCAGTCGCATTTGGTTTTTGTATGTATTTTAATTGGAAATAAAGTCATCTAAAATGATAAAAATATAAATGCCAAATAGAGAGCAATGGTGGCCCAGTGGTACCGGTTATCATGATCAGCCTATATTGCCGCTGCTGGGACACAGGCCTCCTCTTGGTGAGAGGGAGTGGGCTGTAATCTATCACGCGGGCCCGTTGCGAGTTGGTAGATGTCACATGTCTGACCCCGACTTACGAGTTGTAGGTCGTAGGTTCGAACCCGGACAGGCTTTACTTTGTGTAAATTATTTCATCACAACTGCTCTTACAACGGTGAAGGAAAACATCGTGAGGAAACCGGCATGTCCTAGAAGCAAAAATTGGAAGACATGTGACATCTACCAACCCGCACTGGGCCCGCGTGGTGGATAACGGCCCACTGCCTCTCGCAGAAAGAGGAGGCCTGTGTCCCAGCAGTGGGAACATTATAGACTGATTATGCTAAATAGATACATACACCTTTCTGCACGAGGCAGTAGACATCTGATCATCATCATCTCCTCCATAATCATAATTATATTATTCTAATTCACAATTACATTAATAACATAATTTTAAAATGTGATCGTAGAACACTCACTAGTGTAAACCCTTTAATAACAGCAAGCGGAATGTCCATTAAAACAATAATTACTTATATTATTGTTATTTATTATGAGTATAATATGCTTCTGTAGCAACTTCCCCCTACCGAATATCATAGTGCACAATACTGCACATATCCACACGACACGGTATAACTCAACCCTGCTCGCGCCGCCCTGGTCGCGACGACCAATGCATTCCGTTCAGGCTTCGTTCCGGACTGGACAGTTTTACTGGCTCACTCGTGCAAACACCTTTCAATATTTAATGTTATTCGCGTATTCATATCGGATTGCAATCCGACTTTATTGATTCGAGAATTGAAACTGTCTTGGTTACGTGAGTTATGATGCTGAGCTATGAAAACTATACTTTTGGAACGTCTCCAATTGCATGTCATTACTATTTACTAATAATTACCCAATTTTATCTTCTCAGTGTCATTTCATAGTCTCGAGCAGTATTTGAATTATTCGTCTTATAGCGCGGTGATAAAGTGCCTGCACACTGTCAACAACCGTATAAACTAAAACAATAGTCTATTAAAACATTCCAAAATTACAAGTATAAAAATTCCCCATGACTATTAAAACGACTGCATAAAAAAATATGTCTACTACCTACATTTTTGCTTTCACTCTATTAGCGGCGTAATTCAGAACTCATAAACCGTAGGTATGTACTTAAAAATTCAAAAGTGACTTTGATAACAGAAACTCGGGACAAACCGCCGGAGCGACACGGTTACAAGTCCCGCTGCGATGACATTTCTAACTATAATTCTAACACTTCTACAGCACTCTGTAGAAGTGTAAGAACATAAACTTTTCTTGACTCGCTACTCTCCACACTATGTCATAACCCACCAGAGGCTATGACCATGTTACTTAATAATTCTGTTGCGTTTTGCATCTTGTAGTGTATTTTTTTCATAATTTAAATTTAAAAGGCTTCACATATGAACCTATCCTATCCTATCCTATCTGGTTTTCTACCCAAACTATGATGGAAGTTAATATTTTATGTGGAGTTAGTAAAGTTAGGAACATGAATTTTGTTTTACACAATGGCGTCGATTCCCTTGTTCACAAACTAAACTAAATTTAAGTTCAGTGCATCCTTTTCTTTTTATTTCATTAAGAAAAGGACAGAAGATCAATTTTAGTTTAGTCCTGTAAAATTAATCAGCGCTTGACGTAAATTGACGTAATTTTAGTAGGCAAGTTTTTAATCACGTCTAAACTTCTATGGAGGCGGACAGGCGCTGATTAATTTGACAGGACTAAACTAAAATTTATTTTCTGTCCTCTTCGTAATGAAATAGAAAGAAAAAGATGCACTGAACCTTAATTTAGTTCAGTTTGTGAACAAGGGAATCGGCGCCATTATCTACCAACTAAAATTGTCCCTCTAGTCAAATCACAACCGTAACTGTCATTCTTTGACGGTTTTATGAAATGGATATTACACGGTAAATTGCCGTAGGGTGTCAATTTGCCTGCCGGGGTTGCGGGAAGGTACTAATGGGTCACCGAGGCCCCCGCAACACAGGCAACAGGAAGGAATACGGGTGGGTTTTAGTCAGTAAGAGTCTGACACACCCTCCCGCTCCACCCAGAGCGGGAGAAGTTATTTGATGATTTCCCACCCTCAAAAAAAAAAAAAAAAAAAAGGGTGTCAATTTGCTTAACAATATATTATTCAGAATTAAAATGAAATGTATGCAACTACATCAAAAACAATTAAGTTCCCTAACTGTACCTACAAACATTTTTCAGTCTTATGAAAATCTTGAGCAACACAAATTGTCACAGACGTGTCAAAAGCATTAACCTTTCACCTTCCGTGTCTCAAGCCCACATACCTTCCTATCTCGCGGGGTCCCCGTCATCTAAGTTGTGGGACACAAATTGAGGCGCTCTTAATTCCGGCACCTGCCGCATTGCGCTCGGCTCGAGCTCATGATTAATGGCCGGCCTGATGCAACGTGCTCGAGATTGATTCGTAACGTTATACAGCGCCCTCGTGTTGTAAGATTACCTGATAGATTGGGTTAGTGTGTCGTAAGATTGAGCTTGAGTTGGTAAAAGGTGCTGTACTAAAATAAGGTTATTGTAAGCAATAGTAGAGCTGATACTCTTTTAAATCAACATATATTATTATGGTTACAAAATATTGGTTACATTATTCTTTTTGAAATTATACATGTGAGAACGATGCAAAACGTCAAAAGCATCCGTAATCAAAATAAAAAAAAACTATTCAAAATTAAATTAAAATAAGCCGTGGCAGCTAAGAAATGACCAGTCCCTACTGACGGCGCCCGTTCACGAACATGACGCATGGATTAGTACCATTCAGCTCAACCATTTTGTAGGGAGCTAAGTGATCCAACACGCGCGCCACCATCAGCGAGACATTAGAGCGAGCAATACATACTCCCAGCCGCCAAGCATTTCGCCGCTATCATTCAAGGCAATGAACCCAGTAAATGGTATCTTTATAGCAGGTACTGACATAAATTATGTGCTATGCCGTTATAAAATAATAAGAGATTGAATTTATACATGCAAAGATTGTTTTTGAAATCTTCAGTAGCTCCAACAGAATTATCAAATGCATCAAATCAATTAGTTATGTTTGCGCCCTTGTGGAGCAGGACCAGCGTTGACCCAACCATTTTTATCAGTGATGTAGTCCTCCAACTTATAATATGCTTGGCTGCATTGCAGCAAGGATTTTTGGAAATTCATTCCCTAAATGGGTTAAATAGGGGATGAGTTTGTATGGGACTGGTCATATTCGCAGCAGCATCGGGCACACGGCTTGTCATCATCATCATCATCATAATTACAGCCGAAAGACGTCCACTGCTGGACATAGGCCTCCCCCAATAGGGTTGCCATAATCGCCACGCTTGGCAGGCGGGTTGGCGATCGCAGTATGGTGTTCAAATGCATAGATAACTCTGCTGCCCTTTCTCTAGTACGTCCCTTAGTCGCCTTTTACGACACCCACGGGAAGAAATGGAAAGGTGCTATTCTTTACGTCCGGCACCACACGGAACACCGGCACCACACGGAACGGCTTGTACATACTGAATAAGTTCCATCCAATCCTGTAAAAAATATCGGAGAACAATATAATTCTACGAGTAACCGAGATGTAGCGAGTGTCTACAAGTGGTAGCGTAAAGACTATCTAGCAGGCGCAGTGCCATAATACGAGTATATGTCGTAATTTTGTCAACTCGATATTTATACATACAAGGTGTAATTGAAATACCTGTAAACCTGGTGTTGTACTCACCATTATAAACAACTTTTACTATGGGACATATTATCATAAAATCGCAAAAAAAGAATCTACTGATCCATACATTTTTAAGTTCACATAACTGGACAAAATCAGAGGGCCTACGTCCGTACGAAGATGGGCCCGTCCAAAAGTATTTCGAACTTTGGAGTGAACTCTACACCTGATTAATTAACGTTTTGTTAGGGCAACAACACATCGGGAGTAGGGACAGCTGTTCATTCTTGGGCTGGGCCCCAAACGAATCTTATGTCCGTAGGAATCTTCCGTAAATAATCTTCAGCGGAAATGCGGCCGAAGTTACGGGAGATTCCCACGTCCTGCGGGGTCTACTCCCTAAGCATGAAATCCGTATTTTGTGCTTAGGTAGTAGACCCCTGGCTCAGTTACTTTAATTAGGTGCATTTTAATAAAACATTAAAACGCATGTAACTCACATACAATACGCTAAAATTGACCTTTATCACTTAGATCTCTATCACTATATTTTTTTTTAAATGCCTTATTTACCTATAATTGTTTGTTACATTTAGTTCTTTATTTTCTGTTGTTTCTTGTAATTTATGTAGTGTTTATGAACGTTGGTAAATCTAAATAAATAAATAAATAAAAATCACCACACACTCTGTTACTCTAAAATATTTGTCATAACACAACAAAATACGCAGTCTAAAATAAATGGTTTTCCATTGAGTTTCGTTCGTATTCCCGCGGCACTCGCTCACTCACTCACTCGCTCAGTAAGGCCGGGCGCAACCACATCTATGTGCGCTTAATGCTTGTCTGTTATTATAACTACAAGCTCGCTGCCCGGTAAAATGCGTCCATGAGTGTTCGCTTGATTCAAGTGTGTACTGTCAGCATGTTAATATTAATCTGAGCCTGAATGCCATTTTACACCTTTTGAAATTTAAAATTATTGACTTTATTTTCTGAATAAAAACACGAAATAATTGAAATATCAAAGTGGTATCGAATGCATAATTATCAGCAAAAATTTTCTATCAAATTATGACCTATGCATAAGTATTTGTGGTCAAGATTTCATGGGCGACTGTGATTGGTTATTAACCTCCTGCAGGCTTAGCACGAGAACCGTAGAGAAGCGTTTTGTCAACGAAAGAACATTTTCAGTAGACAAGGGATTTCTATTCTACAGTATAGTATAAACAGGAAGCGTTATGCTAAGCCTGCCGGAGGTCGTTAACCCACCTAACCATGAAACGAATTTCCTATATCTTACCTCCATCACCAGTTTCAATATTAATTTGCTATCGGTACGTCCAGTCAGACGCAAAATCCGACTGCAAGAACATAGCGCGCACTCGTTACACCGCACCCTCCGTGATGTCAATGTATATTGACGATAAAGCTAACTTAATTACTATATAAAAATTACTCCATGCCTACGTAATTATTAGTCAAAGAACAAAACATTTAAATTAACTTTTTAACTTGTATCATGACATGATTATGGGTGTCATTATCTTATCTACAGTAATTAAAGTTCACTGCTTTCTATAGACACAACCCTCCTGATAAAAACAATTATTTAAAGTTAGATTTATAAATCTGACTTCAAATTGTTTATTTATTTATTTAACAGTTTATGTACACATATAAACAGACAAGAAGAAAGGAACAGAAAAATACGTACAAAGGTGATGCTTATTTCTAAAGAAATCTCTTCCAGCATACCTGCGATAGGACAGTAGATAAAGAGATGTAGACACCGTGTGTAAGAGTAGAAGAGAAAACAAAATATATACTTACATAAATACATGCTTGTAAAATAAATATTTAAATAAATAAATATCACTTAAATACTTATTTTCCTACTTATAATTAATAGTATAAAATAATAAATACATAATATGCAACTATGGCAAAGTGGAAAGATGGTGTTCTTTCACTCTTCTTTTAAAAACAGCAACAGTTTGGCAGTCCCTAATGTCAGGTGGAAGTGAATTCCACAGCCGAACCGCGTGCACAGTGAAGGAGTAGGAGTAGAAGTCGGTAGAGTGGGGAGGGGATTTAAGGAGATTTCTAAGATGCGACCTGCAAGGTGCATCAGAAGGACGGGCGAAGGAAAAACGTTCCCGAAGGATGGCGTTCTAGGATTATGAAGGATGTTAAATAGCAGACACAATATCTGAGAGTTCCTGCGAAGACGAATGGCGAGCCACTTGAGAATTGTTATTATCGAGAGTCATAGTTTTAATTTTCAGATAATTATAGATGAGGCTTGGATTTGTGCCCGGTTAATAGCAATAGGCTCGCCCCCTGTTACATGGAACCTAAACATAACTGGTGAAATGTGGGTGTGCTACAGGTACACCTCTGCCTAACCCTCCGGGGAATACAGGCGTGATGTTATGTTATTTTTAGGGTTCCGTACCTCAAAAGGAAAAACGGAATCCTTATAAGATCACTCGTGTGTCTGTCTGTCAGCCTGTCCGTCTGTCACAGCCAATTTGCTCCAAATCTACTGAACCGATTAAGGAAATAAATTATTTAAGAAAATAAATGAAAATTGACAATTTGCCCCTTATCTCCGAAACTACAGAGCCTAAAATGTTGACAAAAATACAAAAAAACGGTTCTTTATTGAAGATTACAGGAAAACCTATCAGAAGTCTATGGTCTTATAATAACATGGTAAATCTCTCAATATTGAGCGTACAAACTTACATTTGTAGTTGGAATGTATGAGGGACCATGTTTTTCAACTTCAATGTTAAGTTTGTTCTTAGGATAAATTATCGCTTCTACGGAAACCTTCATTGTGCGTGGTCCGAATTTATTGCAAGAACAAACTTAACATTGTGGTTGAAAAAATGTTCTGTCATACATCGATGTACGTCGCGGTCAATTCTCCAACTGCAAATGTAAGTTTGTAATCGCATTTTTTTTGTGATTTAACTACAAATTAGCATTTTTCGCACTATTACCTTTACTTGAGCTGTAAGGCCTTGCTTCTTGACGAATTTCATGATTCCAGGTCAACGGGAAGTACCATAAAGATTTTGATTTATTTGCTACTCGCAAATAAATCAAAATCTTTCTCTCTCTTGGAATCAAAATTCCGTCGCCTAAATGGCCGTATTTTTTTATGCCGTTGACTTAGAAATTTGATTTTTTTGAGCTCTAAGAAATCGTAAACTTGCGTATATGATATTAATTCCAACTTGATCGCTCCACGCGTTCCTGAGAAAAATGGTCTTGACAGACAGATAGACGGACGGACAACGAAGTGAACCTATAAGGGTCCCGTTTTTTTCTTTTGAGCTACGGAGCCCCATAAAGTAAGTTGAAGTCCCTTTTTCTACGAACTATATGGTAAAAGATATTTTTGCGATTTCTGTTTCTTCTGGTACTTAAATCTCAGTTGGTCTATTAATATTTTTTTATCCTCATAAAAAACCGGACCGGCATAAAAAAAAACATGTGCGATCGGGGGACCCACCACACAGGATCGAAGTTCCCCTTCCCTTATGATTTATAACATAAATTAATTAATAAAGTCACAGCCGCCAGCTACATTTTGACCTCACTTCCTTAGCACCCTCGAAAACCATGAAGACGACCCATGACGAAATATTAGAAAACTTTCGCAGTCGCCATCTTGGACTTTCATTTTGACCTGACTATCGGCTTGAAAACCCTCCAAAACCACGAAAACGACACACCTCCGATCCCAGACCTCCCAGAAATTACTTTTTTCAAAAATATTCAATGACGTCGCTATGATTATTATAAGTATAGACTATCCACCGTACCTTTCCACAGGTAAGAGATCCAAATTCTTTTTTTTTTTTCCCAAATTGTAGGTTTTTGTACCTACTTACACGCCGCGCCGCGCGCCGCCCTCGTTTTCATTTGAAACTCGCATACGTAGCAAACGGTCATTCACTTGAAAATAATCCTATGCAGCTATGGCTGTAAAAACAGCGTGCAGCGTGGCGGCATACATGATATGTCAGTTCACGGTAACTGTTCACTCTCTCTACCAAACAATTGTAAGCTTTTGTTGACCTAGTCTCAATCAAAACTATTAAATCACCATAAAATGCCGTAACTCCACTGACGGCACACATATATTATGTTTTTGTGTGTCCTCGCGAAACAAAAGATGTCAAACATAAAATAAAGGTACGCTACAGTTCCGAGTTACGGGGGCGTGCACACTGCCCGGGTGGCAGATGGTCCGCCAATGTTAATTTTATATTGCACAGAGCCCGGGAAGTTTTAAAAATTTGTTTGCACTGCTGCAGTTGAGTGCACTGTTTTTGAAACTTTTTGATTATATTTTCTACTTTCTTTTGTTGTGGAATTGAGGAAAATGGAATGGCAACACATTATTTTTTGTAGGTATAGATTTTCCTTTTATCAACAATGTTGTTGGAAGAGCTCTTATTTAGTTTTTGCGTTGTATAATGTTCAATATTATTTAATATGAATATTATATATTATATAATTTAATATTATATATTTTTTAACTTTATAATAACAAATTGTGAAGTGCGTTTTTATTTAATCACTCTCGAGTATCAGGCAACGTCTGCAACAATTCCAAATTATATTTTAAATACAACAATAACAAAAAAAATATAATAGCAGCTTACAAATTATCGATATTCGGCCTAGACAAATACTCTCTGCAGGGACAACGAAACCAATAGTAACTGAACTAGAGTCAAAGAGAAGAATTTTCTCACCAAGGCGGATATTGCGTTGCAAAGTCACGACGGAACGAGACCCTCACTCTGCACACTCCTTAATTTGGAAAGTGTGGGGTTGACGTCGCAAGACGTTTTAGATCCTCGCGTGTTTGACGCTTCCACCGCTTTACCTCCGCCGTGTCATAGTGATAACTGTACCGAACCGGGCACCTAATGGACGCTTCACTGCTTGCAAGGATTCACGGTATTTCTTTTGATTGTTGGTTTTATTGGTAGTCGTAGTCGTCAGCGGCGTGGTCCGCATCGTGCACCGCAGTAGGCGGAGCCATTGGCGGGGAGGTGTGTTCCCCTCTCGAAAGGAACAGAGCGCTCACCACGTCCTCCATAAGCTGGGGCTGGAGACTCGTAGTTGTCAAAAGCCTGAATACCAGCCGGAACGTGTGACAAGTTATTGATTGGATAAAAGCTATGGGATAATTACTGCCATTATAGTAATCAGTGTATGATATGATCTGAGCACCCTGGTAGGACTGGAATCTGACTTGAAATTGACCCGAATAAAAGATAGTCAGATAATAAATCAAATCTTTAACTTTACCTGAACAGAACTTTGACTTTAACTTCCAATGCGTTCCATTACAATTTTTATTTTTTTCATACAATAGGTACTATTTGTAATACTGTCAATACAGAACTTTATTTAATAACGGTACATATAATTAAACCAGAAAACATATGCGTTATCTTTGTGTTTCTGGATTAGTGTAAACGTCACGCACAGAGGCAAAGGTTGTAAGTTTTAAATCACCTCGATTTGATTTAGTGTTTGATGAAGCTTTCTCTCTGTTGGGATTACCGAAGTACTACAATACTTCGGTCGCACCTAGTCTTTTGTCACTCAAAACTTTTGAAAAGTTTATTGAAATTGCATACAATTATTATCTCTCATTTTTAAACCACGGTAATACATAAAAAGTAATAAAAAAATAGTCTTCAAAAATAAATTAACTAAAAATTTATAATATTTTTATATAAGTATACATTAACCAACAAAACGAAATCAAAAGTAGGTACGATACGATATTGAGGTCGGTGCCAGCAAAGCCATTTTTTATATTTAATAGGTACTTTTAAGTGTGGCATATATAAAAAAAAATATCTATAACGTGCGTCCCCGGTACCCCACTTACCCCGTCGCGCGATACCCCGCCACCCTCCGTGGCCCGCCCGCGCGCAGGCCCGGTAGTACACGAAAATCCTTCGCGCACGCCACCTGTGTCACTTTTGAGTGCGCCCGCGCCCCTAGTTTTAAGGTCCTTGTATGTACCTACTCGTTTATGTAATGTTAAGTGTGTAACGTGTTTCGGTATATGCATTCAAATTTACATGCTACGAGTCACGCGTTTCATTGATAACATTATACGAGTATATTTCATAATTTTCAGTTAATTTCTTTTTGAAGTCGATTTTTTAAATTATTTTTTATATCGTAATGTTTAGTTTTAGGTAAAAACTGGAATATTTGTTTGTAATTAGTAGTTAATATTTTGATTTACCTTATGATTTTTCTTACATGCACTAGAATTTGACCAAGGTTTTGAGAGATTTTTCCTTTGACTTTATTAAGTTTTATTGTTTTTACAACTAGTCTTTGAACATCTACCATCAGTATTCAATCATCCTTGAGAACAAGACAGCAATGAGTATAATTGAATAGTCGAACGATCTTACCTGTAAGTGAAGTTCGACGGAGATTACACTCCTTGCTGTCTCGTTCGAAGATGATGAATCCCACCCGACCCAAACATTCCATGCTATATACCTAGATACATGAGAAGCATGAGCCCTGTGTTGTAAAACCAATAAATCGCTATGAACTTAAAGAAGACATTTGCAGACGGACGACAGCACGTGTCAGGTGTAGGACGCGTTCATTTTTAAGTTATTTCTTCAAAATTATGTGACGACTAACTAGACCAAAACGCCTACACTCGTGGGTCGTATCAATAATCCAGGCCGTCATACTTACACTGGTACACAAAAATCGATTTTGATTAAACTTGCACTGTTTTCCACGTTTAAATAAATGTAAGCCAATAAAAAATTGGCCACAATCAATTTATACTTTCGGAGAACCTATAAAAAAATTGTATATTTGTTTGGAAGCCCTAATAGATTATCATTAAGGCTCGTGCAGACTATCGCGTTATCGCCCCAGTCTACACGAGCCTTTATGTGAATATATTGTAGCTCCAAAAATACACACATCAAAAAAGTCTAAGCAACACGCATCATTTACATGTCTTATTAATTGAAAATGTCCTCGGGCCTTACGTTCACCCATTTGCACAAAGTCTTGGCTCATTTCACGCTGATGCAATGCGCGTTTGCACACAGCTCGGAGAACCAGAGAGTACTTGGCAATGGAACACGGCGATTGTGCAGGCCACGGCAATCCCATCGAGCACGCATGGGACATGCTCCAGAGACTTGTTCTAGAGAACCTGGACGGAGTGTAGACAACTGAAAGATTTGTAAAAATTCCATTGGGAGCGATTTCCGCAGGATCAGATAAACAATCTTATAAATTCAATGAAAAATCATTGCCGAAAAGTTTTAAACAACTGAGGCGGTCACACTTTGTATTGAATTACCAAATAATAATAAAAATATCCTTATTTAATTATGTAAATTGATGAAAAGTTTAATTTCGTTTTAACTTTATTTTATACTACGTATGTTACGGTACTCATATTGTTATTTAATCTGATTAAATTAACAATTGAATAAAGGATTTTGTTGCTTTAATCACTAATGCATCAAAAAATGCTTAGGTATTATTTATAAAAGAAAATAATATAAACAACAATCGTTTGGACGTTTTGCATCCTCGTCAAATATCAGGAGGCTGCTATGAAAGACATATATTGTAATCAAATAAAATTACGATACCTGGTTAATAGATACTTGTTTTTTAGTTGTTTAAGTTTGACAGTATTTTAGAATACATCGCTTTCACAGATCAGCATGTCGATTTTGTAAAAATCTCACCGTGATAACTCGCGTGGAGTGGGTTGTCAGTGTCATCCCACTGATGCTAGGGAGTGACCAAGCATTACATTTATAATCACAATCGAGATTTTAATAATATTTTTATACTAATTCTATTGATCATTTTATATTATTTTAAAACTAGTATTTAAGTATTGAAACGTTACTTGACAATGACAAAAAATCTGAACATTTTCGCAGCCGCCATCTTGCTTTTTAATTTTGACCACACTATCGGCTTTAACACCCCCAAAAACCACGAAAACGACCCTCATGATGAAAAATCTGAATATTTTCGCAGCCGTCATCTCGCTTTTTAATTTTGACCACACTATCGGCTTTAACACCCCCGAAAACCACGAAAACGACACCCATGATGAAAAATCTGAACATTTTCGCAGCCGCCGTCTTGCTTTTTAACTTTGACCACACTATCGGCTTTATTACCCCCGAAAACCATGAAAACGACACCCATGATGAAAAATCTGAACATTTTCGCAGCCGCCATCTTGCATTTTAATTTTGACCTCACTATCGGATTTAACACCCCCGAAAACCATGAAAACGATACCCATGATGAAAAATCTGGATATTTTTGCAGCCGCCGTCTTGCTTTTTTATTTGACCTTACTATCGGCTGTAACACCCCCGAAAACCATGAAAACGACACCCATGATGAAAAATGATTGTAGCCGCCATTTTGGATTTTGATATAAAGGTGGTAAAACCAAATTTTTGTTTGTCGTGCATTTAAAAATAAAAAATTAAAATTAAAAAAAAAAACTCAACTTGATATTAATAACAGCGCCTCACGCGCATGCGCGGCGTGATCTTATCACTTCACCCGATTCTAGTAACCATAGTAACCACCCGCGCCGAAGTGAATCGGCTAGGTGAAGTGAATCGGTAAGCGCGACGCGCGAGTGTCGTGATCTTATCACTTCACTCGATTCTCGTTGCCATAGCAACACCACTTCACTTGGGCTGGATGAAGTGTGCCTAGCCGTGCTCCGCCGCGGTGTCAGTTGAACTGTTGAATTTTGTTATAGTATTGATGACGGTGATTTTATGAATATTATTTTATTATTGGCAACGCGTAGGTCGGTTTAAATCAAAATCGAATGGCATGATACTGTTCCGGGATAGAATAGAATAGGAATGGAGAACACTAAAAACTGAGTTAACAACTATGCAACCTTTCAAAATCAACCGATGGCTTGGGTTAGAAGCAAATAAGCATTGGGAATTACATGCATTCTGTGATGCATCGGAAAAAGCGTGCTCGTGCGTAGTGTACAGTAAAGTTACAGAGGAACATCAGCAACAAATTGCATTGGTTGTGGCAAATAAAAGGTCGCTCCAATCCAAAAACAGCAAACACTTCCCAGACTTGAGTTATGCAGTGCTCAGCTGTTAGCTCATCTGGTAAAGAAAATAACACATTGCCTCGATAAACCTAACATTAAAGTAACAGCATGGACGGATTCAATGATCGTGCTTGGCTGGTTAAAGGGCGATGTCTCGCGATGGAAGGTCTATGTCGGACACAGAGTTCAGGAGATAACATCTGTGGTGCCCGCAGGGAGTTGGAGGCACTTAAGATCGGAGCAAAACCCGGCCGACTGCGCGTCACGTGGACTACTACCTTCGCAGTTACACAACTTTCCTCTGTGGTTTGATGGACCCAAATGGCTTAACAGTGAAGAAATCCCTGAAACATATGACACGTTTATGATACCAGAAATAGAAGTTAAAAAGGTGCATGTAATTACGTCACGAACTACCGAAAGCAAAAACATAAACTTTGTAACAGAACTCCTTAACAGCTGTATTATGAATATAATACGCATCGTAGCTTGGGTGTCACGTTTCATAACAAATACGTCACAAAACAATCGTCACAATCATCACAGGGAAGACGCAGCTATGAATCAAAAAATATGAATGACCTGCCCGCGTCAAAACAATGTAATTTAACACTCGCTGATATTCAATGCGCCACCATTCTATCACACAGGGGTGGACTTCACAGGGTTTGTTAGTGTTAAACTAAACAAGGGTCGAGGCGTCAGAACGAGTAAAGGTTATATCGTTGTATTCGTATGCATGGCAACAAAGGCGGTGCATTTAGAACTCACATCAGATTTATCGTCACAAACATTTAGACTGGCTCTCAACCGCATGATTGGGCGACGAGGCTGTCCGAAACATATTTACTCCGACAACGGAACAAACTTTGTTGGAGCCGAAAACGAGTTAGCCAAACAACTGCATATCTCACAAACATTCAACAACGACACTTTATCGAGAAGGAACACCGAGATGGGGATAGAATGGCATTTTAACGCCCCAAGCTGGCCGACTGCGCGAGGACTTTGGGAGGCTGCAGTTAAGTCTATGAAATATCACCTATAGCGTGTCCTAGGAGAGCAAAAGTTGACATACGAAGAGTTTTTAACACTGCTTACTCAAGTTGAAGCCTGTATGAACCACCACCACCTGTAGACCTCTTTGCCCTTTAACAGAGGACGTGGACGATATTGGCTATCTTACTCCTGCACATTTTTTAATTGGCCGACCAGTAACATTCTTACCAACGGAAAATATCGAAAAGCAAAACATCAACATTCGACATAGGTGGCAGTTACTAAACAAAATGAACCAAGGGTTTTGGACCAGATTTTCGTTAGAATTCCTGCAATAACTTCAAGTTCGTAGTAAATGGCTCAAAAAAACAAATAACCTATGAAATAGGGGACTTAATCAAATTCTTTAATTTCTGGAAAGCTACTGGAAAGCATGAAGTTAAGCCTGGCCTGCCGGTGAGTGTGAATGGAAAAAGTGAACCAATTCATATTTCGAATATGTTCATGGAAAATTTTGAGGTGTGCTGCCCGCTGGGCTCTTCAGCGTAATTTATTAGGTTTGAGCCTGGATGTGAGGGGGAGGAGTCGCCTGTACATTTTACGGGTAGTCAAGTAAGATGCGTTTGAAGAGAATTACGGGAGGTAAATCTCTCGGTCACGATGGGCTTAGTGTGGAGCATCTGCGGCATGCGCGGGTTCACCTGCCGAGGATCCTGGCCATGTTTTTCACGATGTGCACGAGTAATTCACACTAACCAAATGACTTAATGAAAACTATTGTCGTGCCTATTGTGAAGAACAGGACTGGGCATATCTCGGACCGCTGTCCGAGATATAGTCCTGTTCTTGGAACTGCAACTGCTGGCCCATATCGCTAGCAACGATAATTGCTAAAGTGCTGGCATCTAGGCAGGAATCAAGCATACCGTATGCTTGATTCCTGCCTAGATGAATGTATTAAATTACATGACGCGCATTTTGGGTTTAGACCCGGGCTATCCACGGAAGCTGCCATCGTTGGTCTCAAGCATACTGTCCAATACTATATGGATCGCAGGACGCCGGTGTATGCGTGTTTCTTTGACCTCTCCAGAGCTTTTGATCTTGTCTCATACGATGTGCTCTGGAGAAAGCTGGGAAACACGGGTGTATCGGTGGAGGTGCTCAATATGTTTAAATATTGATATTCTCACCAAACAAATTTTGAGAGGTGGAATAATACACACTCTGAGGCATATACGTTGGAAAGCGGAGTGAGACAGGGAGGATTGACGTCACCCAAGCTTTTCAACCTATACATAAATGACCTTATCGTCGAGCTCAGTAGCAAGCATGCCGGTTGCTCGATAGATGGCGTCTCCGTCAACAACATTAGCTACACGGACGACATGATGCTGCTGGGCTCGATGGCGAGTGGTCTCGGAGAGTTGTTAAGGGTATGTGGTATGGTGTATGCTGGTGCGCATGGCCTTGTATACAATATCCAAAAAACGGAATATATGGTCTTTGGGACTACTGGTGGATGCATCGAGTATTCACATAATATTAACCTAAATGGCTTGCGCATAAATCGTGTCACGAAATAAAATACCTGGGGCATTTAATTACCGATGGTCTTAAAGACGATATGGATATTGAGAGGGAGCGCAAGGCTTTAGCGGTCAGAGGTAACATACCGTAGATTCTCCCGCTACTCTGGACAAGTAAAACTAAGGTGGTTTAAGGCGTATTGTCAAAGCTTTTATACGGGAAATCTGTGGGTCAGTCACACCAGAATATCGCAGGATGTCCTGCGCGTCCAGTATAACAACATCTTCTGGATGATATTGGGGCTGCCTCGCTTCTGTAGTGCATTGGGGATGTTTGCGCTATAGGTATCGTATTAATAGCTTTCATGCCGCCACTCGCAAGAAAACGGTATCCCTGATCTGCAAAATGCGTAGCAGCTGCAACAGAATTATGTTGACTGTAGCAGCTAGGATCTCTTCTCCTATGTGGAGATCCTTTATTAAACGGGTTATTTGAATTTATTTTATTTTATTTTTATTAAATCTCAATGTAAATGTAATGTGGTTTTTTTAATTGTATTTTAATTTATTTTTGAAATGTGTTTTTGTAATATTTCGTGCCTATGTGCTTTTGTAACCTTTGTTGGTCAAAATAAACGTTATTATTATTATCATTATCTTTTATTTCACTATTTACACATGAAATTATATTTTTAAATATAAGAATGGTAACCCACCGGTATCGGGAACAGGGTCCAAGCTACCGGCGGCGGTCAGAGCTCCAGAGAAAGGAACATCCTAACAATGCGAGCCGTGTCCAGAAGTACCGCTCTCTGAGCGCCCTTAATCCAGCCGTCCAACGAGAGCCTCCTTAGGTGTTGGTCGAGGCTCTTGGCAATTAAGCCATTTGCTGATATGACTATCGGCACAATGATTGCTGAATTCACATATCATATGTCGACATCCTCGCGAGCCAAGTCAAGATACTTGATTTGTTTATCTTTTTCGACTTTCACGAGGTTCTCGTCATGAGGGACTGTTATGTCAACAATCATTGCGCGCCGCCCTGTTCAATCCACCACCACTATATCAGGCTTATTGGCAACAATAGTCCTATCAGTGATGATGGATCGATCCCATTACAATGTGATATTTCTATTTTCAAGAACTGGGTCGGGCACATACCTGTAGTACGGCACTTCCGATTCCACAAGGTTGTATTTCAGAGCAAGTTTCTGATGTATAATCCTGGCTACAAGGTTGTGTACATGCAAGTACTCTTCATTAGCTAGACGAGAACACCCGGAGATAAGGTGTCGGATTGATTCACCCGGACGGTGGCATGCCCGACACACGTCAACCGCCATCCTTTACAGTAAATCTCCGGTAATTCTTCGTCATGATAACTTCATCCATAATTGCACTGACAAAACCTTGGGTTTCCCCAAAAAGGTCACCGAAACGTAGCCAGGCTACGGACGCTTGGAAATCTACATCGGGTTCATGTAGGGCCCGGAAATAGCGTCCGTGAAACTCCTTACTCTGCCATACCTCCCTGTGATCATTAGTGTCAAGCACTACAAGCTTGCGCCGGTTCTCTTTAGCCAAGGAGAGTAGGGTGAGGCCCCTGTCCACCGCGACCATCTAATCACCAGCCACCGAGTCCATTTCAGTATGCCGAAAGAATTCATCAAAACCGGCATGACCCAACCGTTGATAAATGATAAATGATTTTATTTCTGTAAGTAGGTTTTTACAAACACTTTTACACGTCAAAGCATATTTTTTTAACCTAGATGAGGCCATGTCGATTGGTGTCTGAAATGGTCTTTTGATGAAAGAACCACACAGATTGAGTGGCCCTGTCCAGTCAGTGCACGCATTTGTCAGTCATTGTGCAGCTCAACTCATAACTAAAGGAGCTTAACGATTCAACGAACAATACCAAAGAAAGGACATTTGGCTAGGCCGCAAAAAATACTCAAAACTGCCAGACCATGTTAAAAACTAACTGAGAATAAAACAAAATTAAACAATGATCCACATAGTCTTCACATTTACAATAATTAAAACAATATAATACTACACAGAGTAAATATTCATGTCATTGCATAAATAAAATTCATCAATGTCAATGTGTATATTCGGACATAATCTTGGTCAGATCATTTGAGGACCATGTAGGTTGGTGTCCGAAATGGTCGGTTGAAGGCCCGCACTTTGTTTCCGCTTGATAGATGGCTATTAAATAAAGCTTTCTTCAGGCGGCCAAAAAAGCATTGCTTCAGCGATTGCCTCATGTCATTAACATTGATGCCCAATGCTTCCGACATACCCAAATACTTGTAGGTTTCAGATGCGGAGAGAGCTCTTAGGTTTATGGAATCCGAGAATTGGGTTCCCACGGATTCCACAATCTCCCCTCGCGTTACATGCATGACCGCACATTTATCCACTCCAAATTCGCTACTGAAAGTTTCAGTTATTTTCAGTAGCTCCATCAGGTGCAAATTATTGGAGTCAAAGAGTTTTAGGTCATCCATGTAGAGGAGGTGAGATATAACCTGACCCCACCCAACCCACCCCCGCAACCCGACCCCAACGCTACCGCAAGCAGTGACATCTAAAGGAGCATGACGAACTTGCTGTTGGTTGTAAGAATAATATAATTAGTTATCAAGGTCGCTAGCTAACCACATAGTGCAATACAACTCAACAAAAAACATTGTAATGAGAAGATTATGTCAATAATAAACGAAAATAAATTGACTTATTCAGTCAAATAAAACAAACAATTATAAGAACATAAACATTGTCTTGAGTTAATCACAGCGACCAACAATTGTTATCGTTTAAGTAGTCGTTGATAGAATAGTATGCCCTTGAACAAATTTTGGTTTTACTTTTGTTTTAAACACATAAAAGGCAAATCTAGCAAAGAAGTGGGAAGCTTGTTATAAAAAGCAATACCAAGCCCAACAAACGAGTTATGAACCTTGTGAAGCCGGTGAAATGGAGCATGTAATTTGTCCTTATTTCTGGTGTTAATATTGTGGATATCACTGTTTTTAACGTATAAGTGTATATTTTGCCTAATATATAAGATGTTGGCGAAGATGAATTGTGATGCCACCGTGAGAATACCAATATCTTTAAAAAAATCTCTCAGAGAAACTCTGACACCTAGCTGGTAAATTGCTCGAACAGCTCGTTTTTGAAGAACAAATATATTTTGAATTTCAGCGGCTTTGCCCCACAGCAGAATACCGTAGGACATAACGCTTTGAAAATAACTAAAATATACTAACCGAGCTGTATCAACGTCAGTGTATTGTCTTACTTTCCTGACGGCGGAAGCAGCCAAAGTGAGCCTTCCTGCTAGGCTTTATATATGAGGGCCCCACTGAAGATTGGCATCTACTGTTATGCCCAGAAAAACTGCCGAGTCTACGGTTTCAAGAACCTCTTTATCCAAGACGATGTTGAGTCCTAGATTTCTAACATTCGGTAAAGCGAACTTTATACATTTCGTTTTCTTAGCATTGAGAACGTATTTGTCGTAAACCAATCCGTAACAATTGAGAGTGCACTGTTTACGACGTCAAAATCTTGTCTATTCCTAGCTACTTTAAAAATAAGAGAGGTATCATCTGCAAACAGTACAACGTCACATATACCCTTTAAATAGAATGGTAAGTCATTAATATACACTAAGAATAAGAAAGGACCCAGTATTGAGCCTTGTGGTACACTTAACTGAACTAGAAGCCCGAAAGATTTCACACCAATAACATCTACACTGCAAACTGTAATTCAAATTCAAATTCAAATTCTTTATTGCTAACTATGTGTACATAAATAAAGTTCTTAACAGAGGATATCAGTTCTTAGAACATAGTGGCCCTGTTAGGGCATTGCAATTTCATCATGCATATATGCTTATAATTGTAACAGTAACCGTTGAACATGCATTATTTACATTCATTAATTAAAAAGAAAAAAGTTATAAATATTAAATTTTATATAGGACATCGTTTTAATTACATTATATAATTTTATCATTTACATCATATTAATTATAAATTATTAAAGTCATACCTAAATAAAAATACACATGTCATGAGTTACCTGATTTAAAAATTATTATTATTCATTAATTCAATTATGTCACAGTATTGTAATCATTTAATATTAATTATCATAATCCTTTTAAAAATATTTTACTGAATTATATTCACTTTAGTGATAGGTACTTTATTAAACGAAATTATTTTTCCTCAAGAAATTCTGCTATTGAGTAATATGCCTTTTTAATTAAGAACATTTTCAGCATTCTTTTAAAAATAATAATTGAATTTATAATCTTAATGTCCATAGGTAGCTTGTTATACTCGTACATCTTTGTGCTCATACAGAAAACACTATTACTGTACGCTCTAGTGTGGGACGTTTTATCTCTTAAGGTATGTTTAAGTCTTCTGCTTTTTAACGTATCATAGCTTGTAATGTTTGATTTAACTAAAATTGAGGCCAGGTAGATAAATAGAGCAGGGAGTGTTAAAATCTTGAGATTTACGAAATGTGGTTTACATGAATCCGTTTGGCGTAACCCACATATTGACCTAATACACTTTTTTTGGGCTTTGAACGCAATTTCTTTATCAGTCGAGTTTCCCCAATATAGTAACCCATACGACAGAGTGGATCCCACATACGCATGGTAAGCAGTAAGAAGCGCGGTCTGGTTGGATACTTGTTTAAGCATGTATAGAGCGTAAGAAAATTTATTCAATTTGGTACATACACTATTTACATGTGTTTTCCATGACATATTCGAATCTATATGGATTCCTAAAAATTTTGTATTTGCTACTTCAGCTACTGTTTCATTATTGTATGCAATACTTAAAGGAACAGATGTCACGTTTTTATTTTTAAAGTTCATGTAATGTATTTTTGTGAGATTAATTTGTAAATTATTTATTTGAAGCCAATTTATTAATTTAGATAAGGAATCATTTATTTCTTGTTCATGATTTTTGTTTTTATTATTTGTGAAAAGAACCGTACTGTCATCTGCAAATAAAACCATAGGTTGCTGAATAGCATTAGGTAAATCGTTTATGTAAATGAGAAACAGTAGTGGTCCCAGTATTGACCCTTGAGGTACACCATATTTTATTAATCTAGGACTCGATGTATACTTAATCTCTCTCTTTGTAAATGGACATAACTGTGTTATTTCAGTGAACTGTATTCGGTTACATAGATATGATCTGATTATTTGTAGTGCTTTACCCCGAAATCCGTATATTTCCAGTTTTTGCAAAAGAAGTTCATGATCAACATAATCAAACGCTTTTGTCATGTCCATGTATAGAGCTGTAACTTGGTTTTTTTATCTAGTTCTGTAAGTATTCTTTTTAAAAACTGATGAATTGCTGAATTTACCGATTTCCCTTTTCTGAATCCTACTTGATTATCTATTATTATTTTATTTTTCTCGAAATATTCAGTAAGTTTATTATTTAGTACTTTTTCAAATATTTTGGCGAATATTGGAATGAGAGCAATCGGCCTGTAACATCGTACATCTTCTGGGTTTCCTTTTTTAAATAGTGGTGTAACCACCGTAGTTTTTAAATATGTTGGGTAAATGCCTTCCTCAAGACGCTGATTTATAATATGAGTTATGATTGGGGCAATTATGTACACTACACGTTTTATTATTTGCGTTGAAATTCCATCATAGCCCGTACTTTTAGTGTTTTTTAATGCCATGATTAAATTCACAACATCGTTTAGGGTAACTGGGGTTAAGAAATAGGAGTTTGGTTTATTATAAGTTAGAATCTTTGCGTAATTTATTTTATTATTTGTCAGTTTCGAGATGTCATCAATAAAGAAATTGTTAAATGTTTGTGCTATAGTATCAGGGGCCGTTATAACTTGATTATTATATCTTAATCTATCAATGTTTTCAGGGGGATTATTGTTTTTATATTTGTTTATTATTTGCCATATTGCTTTAGGTTTGTTTGTGGCTGTTTGTATATAATAATTATTTTGCGACTTTTGAGTAAGTTTTACAATTCTTTTAAGCTTTTTTGCATAATTATTAAAGTTACCCTTATCTGACTTTTTACCTGAGAGTCTTTCAAGAAGCATTCTTTTACGAAGAGAACATATTTTTAATCCTTTACTAAGCCATTTGGTTTTGCGAATAATTGGAACTTTAATTTTGATGTTTGGAAAGCAGAGGTCATAAAAAAGTTTAAATACCTTATGGAATTCTTCAAAAGAAGCATTTGCGTCACTTTTCTCATAGCATTCAGTAAAATTTAGGGCTTTTAGACATTCTATAAATTTCTCAACATTTTCGGTGCTAAAGTCTCTTCTGAATTTATACCAATGGGTTATTGAGTAAGTTTTTCTAACTGGACATGAGAGAATTTGTGCTGTATGTTCAGACAGAGCTAGTTCAATAACGCTTTGTTGACAGCCTCTAATATTGTGTGCAATGTTATCAATGCACGTTTTACTTTGCAAGCGGGTTGGCTCATTTATTGCAAGTTTTAAGTTAAAGCTCTGTAACAAGTTTTCAAACTCTCTTGAAACAGGAGTGTCCTTCAGTCGATCAATATTATAATCGCCACAAATAACAATTTTCTTAAATTTACTACATAATTTTGCTAGTAAAGCCGCTAAACGGTCGAAAAATAATTGAATACAATCTTTTTTTGTCTTTGGAGGTCTGTATATACATACGATAATCAATCCATGCTCTAACAATTCAATAGCCGAACACTCTAAAAGGTTGGGTATGCTTACAAATTTTGCTTCCTGTATAGTCTTAAATTTATGATTATTTCGTACTAGGATACATGACCCATCATTTCTATTTGTCCTTGTGTAGTTTGCCGCTATAGTATAATTTGGAATATGGAGATATTTTAAATCGTCTGCTATCATATTATGCTCGGTAACACATAGCACATCAATATGGTTATTTATAATATTATTTAGATTTACAGTAAATTCATCAGCTTTGCGTAATAAACCATTGATATTCTGGTGAAGTATATGGATTTTATTATAAACGAAAAAAAATATTATTAGACTTATTATTTACTAAGTTTTCCAATATAGCATCAGCGTCTGTTACTTGTTTTTCTGTATCTGAACTTATATCTAGGATAAGGTCTTGTATGTCACTTAAAATAATATTCAGGCCTTTGTTAATTAAACTTCCATTTCTTAAGGTATATGTTTCGTAAGTGAATGGGAGATTTTGGTTGGAATCCAATAGATACGCATATTTATATCCATGTATAATAAATTATTAAAGGTATCGATTCTACTGTTGATCATAACATTTTTATTTACCATATACTTAAAAGTCGGCAGACATACTAAAAAGTTCGTATGGGTTAGGGGTTGTAATTTTTCGCGAATGAAAGCAACTAATTCTATATAATTATGCGTCCTTCTGAAATCCTCTTCCCCAACATAAATGACACAGTAGTCTGAGCCTGTGAAATCTTGCACTTTTTTATCAATATTATCAAGCAGTATCTTCAAGCCACAGTTTGGCATGCGATAGTGACATATATTAAAATTACATAAATTAGTTTTTTGACAAATTGTGTATAGTCTATTCGATGTTTCACTACTTATAATACATAAATTATTCTTTACTAATGACGACAATTGGTTACATTTATCAATATTTTGTGACGTATATTGCGACGCTTCAGTTCTAGAATATTCAGCAGTAGCAGACGTGCAATCAGGAACCTCGAATATCTGAGAGTTATTTGACGGCTTGTTTGAAGGAATAATTTTATTTCTCTTTGGTGTTTGTATTTTCTTCTTTAAAGGACTACTGGTAACTTTTTTATACATCTTATTTATCTTCACTAAGCCAGCATTAGCTTGTTTTAAAGAGCTATTTTCCACAGAGATAATCTCAGTTTCTTGATGCGCGCTTCTTAATTGAGACTTCAGATCCTCAATCTCAGTTTTAAGAATATCTATTTGTTTATCTTCCTCGTCTTCTGACATTACCGGCATACTATTTGTTGTATCATTGAATGTTTGAGAAATAATTTCGCTGGTGTCATTAGTAGGTTCTGATATAGTGCGCATGCGACGGAATGTGATATTCTCGAAGTTTTGATTTTGATGATTATTTTACTCTAAATAATCACAAAAAGTTGACTGCGGTTTACCAGGCTCGAACTTGATTCTCCTAGTTTACGATGATAGCTTCTTAGAACACCACGTACATTTAATCAATGTGTCTAATTTTACCAAAAAACTTAATCTTTTTATACTGGTATCACAAGTTTTTTTGTGGTAACACTTTTATATTTTTTTATAATGACAACACTAGCCAGTATGTCAATTTTATTTCTGCTACTTGACACTAGATGGCGCTGTTCGGTATGAAATATTTATTATTTGTAGTAGCAACCCTAATATTAATGTAAATTTTTATATGTCAATGTCAATATTAGTTTCGCTACTCACTACTAGGGGCGCCACTTAAGGTACAAAGTTCACTTTTTAAAACAAAACATTCAATTTAACCGTTTTATATACAGTTATTAGTAGTTAATTCACCACTTATTGTATTTATAAATGTTCTACTGATGAGAATATATTTGTATAGTTCTAATACACTTGCATAGTCCGTGATTAGCACTTTTTTGAAGCACAATAATGTTTAAAAGGCCAAATATTAAATACAATTTTTATGGCATGTCTTGGTATATAGAAATCACCAACAATTTCACTTATATAGTTCGATACGTCTATTAAGATTCACTACAATACACATCACTTGTACTATTGTTTACTATTTATTTCGAGTTTTAAATACGCGGGTGATGTTTACTTAATGCTGTGTTACCAGCTGTCCGTCAGCTGTCAGTGTACGTAGTACACTGTACATCGACTAGCTGTGTAAGACCTACATTCTATTTTATGCGGCTTTTTATGTAATGGCACAGGGAAGCTAGCTAATGAACCACAGTGGTCAGACGTTAAGTCACTTAACACTAATTTATTTTTGGCATCACAATCACTAAATATATTATCAAGACATGTCGACGAAGATGCCGTGATCCTAGTGGGTTCAAAAAACAAGTTAATTAGATTTTCTCTACCATTCTCTACCAGTCAACCAAGGGTGGTGAAGAGATAAGATGGTAGGTGCTCTGAGAGGAAATAAAAATAATGAAAAATATAACATAATAGATTATAAACAGAATAGGTACAGAAATACATACATACTCGTAGGTTACAAACTTATAATACAAATACATATATATTTACTAACAAATTGAGAAGTCTAATACTTTTTGAATCTATTGAGTGATTCCTCCATTACCGATTCAAAACGAATAAAATCCCCAGACGGGGTCAATAAACGCAAATTATGACGTATCGCTCGAGTTCAACATAAGACAAATCAATAGTGCGCTCGATGGAAAGGTTAACTAAATCTAAACGTTGCTTACATTTCAACTTGTTTGAAACAAGAACTAAAGATCCACCGCGAATAGCACTTTTTCATACAAATGCACTTTGTATAGTAAAATGATCATCATTCACAAACAAGACTTCACGTTCCTTCAACCAGTGTTCAGTTAAACATACCACCTGAACGTCATAGTTGTCCATAAATAAACTTAACTCTAACTCTTTGCCGGACAGACCCTGCATATTTTGATGTACAACATTCAACATATGCGGCTTACCCTTTGTCACACCTATTAGTTTAAACTACAAGGCGTATCAAAAGTAGTGTTAGTACCACTACTAACAGTCATCGATGGTACAATACAGGTACCAGTGTCACTGTGTATATTGTATGCTAAAAGATTAGCAATATGTCTCCTACAACTAGGTGGCAAATACATTGCATAATTTGTCAGTTTGTAATCAGTAATAAACGGATTACAATAAAAATATAAAATAGCGTCACTGTGACGACGGGTCCTTTTTTTTTTTTTTTTTTATTTGTGATGGGTTTGCTCTTGACCTTAGTCTATGTCAGAGGCGACAGAAACAAAGTCGACGATGGAGCGAGCTTACCCAGAAGAAGCCTGTTCACTCTCACTTTGAAGAGATTAGGGTTATATGCGTTCGGAAACACAGACGCAGGCAGAGAGTTCCATTCCTTTGCTGTGCGCATTATAAAAGAAGTTTGGAAACGCTTAGTGCGAGTTGGTGGGATAGCCACCAGGAAGGGATGGTAACCTGAAGTGCGCCTAGATGACCGATAATAGAAGGGGGCCGGAGGAATGAGGTCGTGGAGTTCTTGGGCACACTCTCCGAAGTACAATCTATAGAAGACCGACAAGCAGGCAACCTTGCGACGATGGACCAAACTGTGAAGCTTGGCATCCACCAGATTTACGTCGCCAATGAGCCTCTTAGCTCTGCGTTCCACCGAGTCAAGCGCGGCAAGTTGGTATTTAGCCGAGCCATCCCAAAGGTGGCTACAATACTCCATACAGGATCGGACCTGCGCTTTATAAAGGGTCAAAAGCTGTCCAGGCGTAAAGTATCGCTTCACCTTATTTATAAATGAACATATTTAAATTTAAAATATGCCTATTTTGCTCATCAGACAAATATTTAGAATCTGCCTTATTTTACATATTTGTCTGATAAGCAAAATAGGCACAAAACATAAATTTACAATTATTCGTCTCCTTGAGATGTAACATCAAATGGACACCTTCAATTATATCCTTTTTTCTTACAGTTAAACTATCCCGATAATTATAATAATATAATAATAGAACTAGGGTTTATTTTCCTCTTTTTAATATTACTAATTAAGTGGCTAACACTGGCACCGGGTAAACAATTATTGATTACATATTGTTGCGAACACTGATTAAATACACTACCACGAAATAGCTGTACCTGACATAACAAAACAAAATTCTGTGTAGGATTTTCTGTCCAAGCTATCACTTGCCCAGTCGGCATCAACAAAACCCTGTAAGCTTTCTTCTTGACTATTAAACTTTAAACAATACATTTTAGTTTTCTTTAAATATTTAAGAACTCTTTTAGCATAGTTCCAATGCTCAACACTGTAGCAAGTATTGAATTGGCTTAAGTAACTAACAATGGTAATGTCAGGTCTTGTCATGACTGCCAGGTACATAAGACAGCCTATGAGTTTTTGATAGCTTATTCCTGCTGTACATTTTTCTGCCTTTGTTACATTTAATCTATTCTCTATAGGCGTGTCAGCTGTTCTACAGTCAGTCATATTAAATTTCAGCAATAATTCTTCTATGTACTGTTGTTGATCTACAGTTATCTCATATGTATTACAATCTTTGTGAACATTAATATTCATACCTAGATAATGCTTAACCTCACCTAAGTCTTTGATTTCAAACTCAGAATTTAGAATACATTTTAACTTCTCACTCTCATTCTTACTATTAGAAAAAATTAAGAAATCATCGACATACAATGCTATTATAATTTTGACATCTTTACCCATCTTTGTAAATAGACATGACTCTTGTGTACAGTTTTTAAATTTTTTTTTTACATAGTACGTCTCTAACTCTCTCATACCAAACTAAGGCGGATTGTTTTAATCCATACACTGCCTTTTTGAGTTTGAGAACTTTCCCTGTCATTTCGGATACAAAACATTCAGGTGCATGCATATAAATGTCCTCTTTCAAATGACCATTTGCAGTTTTAACATCTAACTGAGTTATGTCCAGTCCTAGTTTTACACTTAGCGCAAACAACAATCTTAAAGTGGAGTGCCGCACAACTGGTGAAAAGGTCTCATCATAGTCCAGTCCGTATTTTTGGGTAAAACCCTTAGCAACTAATCGCGCACGATATTGCACTTCACTATCACTTGTGATCTTTTTCTTTAGTACTCACCAACACTGCACAATTGTAGCACCTTTTGGAGCATCGACAAGCTCAAACACTTCATTCTTTCGGAATGACTCCAACTCCTTGTCCATTGCCTTCCGCCATTGCACACTTTCAGGATTGCTCAAGGCTTCCGTCACCGTCAGGTCATTCTGCAGTAGCCAACAAGCCCGTCTGATTGTACCTTTCGGGCTTCCGTCTCTGCCTCTTTGGTCTGTTCAAGACCTGGTAGTCTTGTTCTGGTGACTCAACTGAACTACTGCTTGTTAATGGAGATTCCGGAAGATAGGTCTCATCTGCATCAGCCTCATAGAATGTTAGCTGTGATGATTCACTGTCTGAACTTTCCTGAGTATCTAATTCTGATCGTTCTTGACGGACACATTCCCCCACTGAACGATCATTTCCGTCAGGAACAGGCAGTCCTTCTTCCACACACCACGTTGCTTCAGTGGGTGCAGCCATTTCTCCTGACACTGCTGTCTCCATTACCACTACATCTCTGCTGGTAGTAGTCTGGTCTTTGACAGGATCGTATACTCTATAGCCCTTTACATGTTCAGAGTAACCAATAAGAATATGCTGTCGAGCTTTCTTATCCCATTTGGTCCTTCTCTCCTTGGGAACATGCACCATTACTAGACTACCGAAGATTCTTATGTGGTTTTTTTTTCATGCCACATCTCATATGGCGTTTTGTCATTGACGCCTGATACTATAGATCGATTTTTCAGGTACATTGCTGTGGATACCGCCTCTGCCTAAAACCTTTTATCTAACTTAGCAACAAACAACAAGCATCTCGCTTTCTCAACAATTGTTCTGTTGTTTCGCTCTGACATACCATTTTGTTCTGGCGTATAGGGGTTTGTTTTTTGGTGTATAATGCCAGATGATTTCAAAAAATCTTCCATCACTTTAGAACAAAACTCTCCACCATTATCTGTTCGTAAGATTTTAATTTTTAATTTTTCTGTTTCTCCACCATAGCTTGAATTCTCTGAAGCATTTAAACACCTCATTTTTTTCTTTCATAAAGTAAACAAATGACATACGACTACAGCCATCTACAAAGAGAAGAAAGTATTTTGACAATCCAATAGATTTGGTTTCCATTGGCCCGCATACATCAGCATGCACAATTTCCAGCACTTTTGTATCTCTTGTGCCTGTAAGGAATGGCAGTCTTGATTGTTTGCCCTTACAACAAACCACACAGTTTGATTTTGTCACTTCATAAGTACCTTCATAGCTAACACCTTCCACGGCTCCATCCTTCATTTTATTCAAGTCATTAGTGTTTATGTGTCTTAACCTCCTGTGCCATAACAAAGCACTATCTCTGGCAAGTAAACATTTAGTCACTGGTGTAGTACATACATCCAACTTGTACACACCGTCAACTAGGTTAGCAACAGCCACCAATTCTTTCTTTGCATTGTATATCAAACACTGACTGTCTGAGAAAGAAACACTGTTGTTGTTTTTATCAATTGACTTATTGATAATAAGTTTGTTGTTAGACTTGGAACACACAATACATCCTTTATTGTTATATCATAGCCTTGCTGCGTTGATATTTTAACATTTCCTTTGCACGATACTTGAAGTTTCTCATGATTTGCTATCATAATCTCGGGGCATGTCTCTGGACTCGAAATTTCCTGCAACCAACTTGCAATAGCCGTCATGTGAGAGCACTGGCTCCCGAATCTACGTACTACTCGTCTTTACTATATTTAGCGCTCAAGAAAACAGCACTTAATGCATTTGACGACTTATTTTTGCTTGATTTTTCTAACATTGGACATTGATTACGATAATGACTCGTAGTTTTGCATTTGTAGCAGGTTTTTTTTTTTATTTCCATCAGTCATTTTGGCATTTGACGTTGACTTCCTGCCATTTCCAGGTCTGGGTTTTTGTTACGCCCATTTAGACGCAAACGCTGCCTCAATATTCTGCGTCACGTTCGATGTCATTCCTATCAATGACAATTCTAACGGCTCCGAATCTAACAACTTTGTCTTTATGACGTCAGCCGTAATTGCAATACCGGAATGTTCGATGACCATAATCATTGGCGTAAATTTTTCCGGTAATCCTGCGAGCATCAATGATCCAATCCACTGATCAGTTATTTCAAAACCAGTTCCACTCAACCGTTGTGATGTTTCCACAATTTGAGTTACGTAGGTGGTCATATTTTCACAATTTTCTCGCCATATTGATATCAAGTGACGCAATAATGAAATCTTCCTCGAAAAACCTGAGTCGTCAAACAGAGATTTTAGCTTATCCCACAACTCTTTAGAAGTCTTCGTCTTCTTGATATGCACGTACAAAGCTGGGTCAATGCTTAAGCATAATTTGGCCCGCGATTTCGCATCGTCTTCGGGTTTTATACCTTTTCCTACCACTGGCTGCACACAATGTAACATACCTTCCAATACAAGCACATTTTCAACCGCGAACGTCCACTCATCATAGTTATCTCTGCCTTTTAGTTTAGGCACACTGGCTAAATAATTTGCTGACATTCTGCACAACTCGACCGTGTCCAAAAAATATAAGTTTAGCACTTATACTTTAAAACTGGATTGGCGTGATAGCTTATGGGCTATCACGCCAATCCAGTTTTAAAGTATAAGTGCTATTAGAACAAACACGGTGGTTATTCGGTGCAAAGTGACGTTAATTTCTCTTTCAACAATGCCGTTCATTACAAACGTTAGTTTACATACTACAGCCTAGATGTCGCTAGTAGACATGTTTTGATACAACTTACTAAATAATTACAACAGTAACAAGTTGAGTTGCCTGGGGCTCCTGGAAAGCGGGTACAGCTAAAAGAGAGGTTATTTGTCAGAGACTCATACCTCTCCGCATTGTACTTGACCAGATCCACCAACTCATTGGCCTCCCGCAAGCGCTTACTCAGGTCTTGTTGAGAAGCCTCATATTTACTAAAGATATCCTTTAGAGCATATTCCCTAACAAAAAATTCATCCTGAAGGTGCTGAGTGTCGGCATCATACATAATATTACATAATTCTAAATCACTATTACTACTAGAACGCAACCAGCGCGGGCTTATGGGTTATTCTTATTGTTAATTTAAGAACTTACAATATGTGTGCAAATTCACTAATTTATCATGTCCAGATTCACATGGTCATATAGGTATATGAATTTGGACATGATACGATCAGTTGGTCAGAATGCAAGTACCTTCGGCTAATTATGTCATTATGAAATTCCAAGGCTGTACCTACTTACTTTACTACTGCTTGAGGCCAGGTAAAAGTATCATTTTGAATAGAAAATAAAGCGCTGCACGCTTTCTATTTCTAAAACATGAAACTAAAAGACTTTCATAAACCAAAATAATCTTCTCGCTTCATATTTCAGCCACTTTTGTATGGAACAGGCGAAGGTAGTCAAATTTTATCGCACCACAGAGACGTTGCCAGCCGCAGTACATACCGAAATACTCTCATAACGCAGAATGAAAGGCACCGGCGAAATGTACGTACCGATACCACAAAGGAAATGCTACAAAAGACCAACAATTTGCGGTGCTTCGGTACGTACGGTCTAAAGAAATTCGAATGGCAAGTTTGGTGTCATTTAACTTCAGAAGCGTTCATGTAAATTATATGAAACAGTTACAGTGCTTTCTTTGTATGTATTTGCTTTTTTTTAGTAAGCTGCACGAAGAAGTAGAAGGAAAAACAAATATTTTATTAAATATGACAATCTGTCACTGTCTGCCATTGCATTGTGATTACTCTACGAGTTTGAACATGCGTTGTAAGAATGACAGTTTCATACTTGTAATCCAGTGCTGAACCAAATCATTGTTATCGTTAGGGTCTCTAATGACCTTCTGTTATACATGTAGCCATCCATCGCATACTTCATCGACGAAGCTTCGTAGATCAGTAGCTGGGAGCATCACTATGTTTGAGAAAAATAAAAGGTCATCACTTACAATACATCTTGAAGTGGAACTTCTGAATCATGCCTATTTGGTGGTGTCTTAGAGAAAACGCTAATGACGTCACCGTGCGTTGAATATGTACTTAGCGCTCGCGACTTGTCGAATGCATCGCGTCAGTTCGCACAGGCTTTCTAACTAGAAACATTGTTACGACAACCCTAATCATGAACTAGGGATGGCGTGCAACGCATTTGTCAGGGAAGAATTATGTAAGATGTCCAACTCATCAAGTTACACAATCTGTCAAAAGTCGAAAGGGCACTTTTGAACGTCAAAATTTACAAGTCGCCCCTTCCAAAAGTTACTTTCGTATGGAGAAGGATGGGCCAGAAACTCCATCGTTACTCTTTTAAAAATGGTTTTACAATATTTTGTATAGGTACATTAATTATATAATTATATGTGAAGACGATGCATCTAGAATAAAATTACTGTACACAGTAGGTAAAAAGAGTTAAAAATTAAGTAATGACAGATAAATAATTATGTAATAAATACATGGTGTTCACATAAATACAAACTTTTTTTTAAGTATTATTTAAAAAAAAGTATTAATGGTTTTAATAAGAATTAATAAATAAAGTAAATTTTCTCATAAAACCACAAAATAAGTTATAACTCTGCAGGGGTTTACCTTAAGGTACTCCTGTAGAACATTTTAGGCAGTAGATGATCCCATCTAACCCCTAGTTGAGTTTGATCCACGACTTTTTGGCCAGTCTGTATAACACCAAAATGTAATAGAATTTACTTAAAAACTGCCGAATTTTTTATCGGAGGTGACATCTGTCATGTCACCTCCGATAAAACATAAAACAACAATAGACAGAACATATGGAAAATAGGAAAAATAAGAAATGTTGACAAGATTTGCTGCTGCACGTAGAGCACGCCCACCACCTCCGGACTCTTCGCTCAGCTCCGCCTCGCCGCCGCCGGTACCCAGCCCCGATGACACCGGCCGCGGTAGTTGCGTCGAGCTCGAGCGACGAGTATTTCTCTCCGCCCACGACGCCACCACCTGTTCGTCGATGGGGAGGACGCCGGACAGCTTAGGATCTCGAGGCCCAAACTATTTTGATGACTGCGAAAACCTCACTGATACTCATTCGATTCTGTATTGCGCGGCTGTAGCGGTATGTCATTTAGCTAACGTGAAATTTGCTAAAGACTATAGAGCTATACGACCGAAACCAATAGTACCAGCTTGGCCGTTCAGAATTGAACGCCGTATTGGTGGGCCAGAGCGCTCATCGGCAAACTAATCTGCTTCAGGGAGGGCAGTACTCGCCCTAGAGTGATGCGCTTTGTGAGGCGGGCATTCTCAGGGACTGATATCGGCCCTCAGGACTATATGTCCCGTGTCACAGAGCGCATCAACTTCCTGAAGCAGAAAGTGTATCCATGGGCGAACCGTATTCGTAGGAATAGGCGGCGAGTAGAGCGATACACTAAGAATCGTACCTTCCATAGCGATGAAAGGTGGGTTTATAGGGGTTGGGAGCGACTGGACCAAGGTGTGACTGACATGCGCCTGCCGGATGATGATGTCACGTGTTCCTTCTGGCACAGCATCTGGTCGGTGCCTGTCAGTCACACCGAAGGTGATTAGGCTCGAGGAGTCGAGCGAGCCTGCGATCCAATACCAGAAATCGGGGATATTACCATCCGCCCCCAAGATATAGCTCGTGCAGCCCGTCCGTTACCTGACTGGAAGTCCCCAGGGACGGACGGGCTGCACAACTTCTGGCTCAAATGGTTTTTAAGGTCGCACGCTCGCTTGGCGCCTGACCAGACTGCTTTGGAGTCTGGTTTGCTACCCCAATTCCTAACGGCAGGAGTTACCCACCTGCTCCATAAATCAGGTAGCACCGCGGAACCCAAAAATTATAGGCCGATCACGTGTTTATCAACGGTCTATAAAGTTCTTACATCTATTTTCAGAGCTATAAACACCAACTACATCATATCTGCCTCTCAAAATGGATGTAGGAACGGGTCCCGCGGTACTAAGGAGCTACTCCTCATTGATATGGCCATTAGCCAACAGGTTCGTCATTCCCGAAAGGATCTGTCGACATGTTGGATAGATTATAAGAAGGGCTATGACTCGGTGCCACATACATGGCTCATGAGGGTGCTGGAGTTGTATAAAGTAGATGCAACTCTGCGCACCTTCCTGATGTCGTGTATGGGGCAATGCAGGACGGTCCTTCACTATCCAGGATGTCGAAATATCCAGAGGAATAGCGAGCCGATAAGGATAGAGCGAGGCATATTTCAGGGCGATAGTTTGAGTCCGCTTTGGTTCTGCTTAGCCTTGAATTCTGTAAGCACACTGCTAGAGGATTCAGGTCTAGGCTATCGGTTGAGGAATCAAATATGGCGAGGGGGGTAATGGCTGATTTTTGCGTTATGCTCGTGAACGGGTGCTGCTTGTGGTGACTGGTCGTCTTGCTGAGCATTGTTTTGTTTTGTTATTAGTAATTAACTGTTTATTTATTTTACTTTGATGGTCCTAGTTCATCATTTGTAACTGTTACAGCTATAGCTATATGTAAGCGGGCACGTCTTTTATGCTTGGAGATTTTTATTTGGGCATTAAGTTCTGTTTACGTTTTTATCTCTCGGTGTTTTCTTTTCTTTTTTGTTGGTATAGTGGTGCGCTAGCTGACATATGACTAATAATTTAATGTTTTGTATTGCACGTAATGTAAATTGTTTTGCTTACTGTTGTATAGAATCCATTTTTTTCTCTAACTGAACAGAAAGCTGTGCTGCTGGGGAGTTTGTTGGCCACTTCTTCCCAGATAAATCACTAGGAAGTGGTGAAGGGAGGGCGTTTTGGGGGACCGTCTTATGTAATTTTGACGTTGAAAAGTGCTGATTCTCAGCCTAGTCTGAATAAATGACTTTTGCTTTGATTGATTGATTGTTCAGGCGCGAATAAAGCAAAGACTCGTAATGGTCATTCGTTTTACATTTTAAAGCGTTCAGAGGTGGAGGAGCTGCTAGACTAACGGTTGTGATGATTCATTAAAAGTACATCGGTAATACCTAGTAACTGGGTTGCTGCGGTCAGACAGGCAGTCGCTCCATGCCCAGAAATACATACAATATTAACTGATACTAATAGATAGCACTCTAAGCTTCAAAAAGCATATCAATACTCTTAGCAATAGGTTACGTAAACTTATATACGTCTTCAAGACCCTAAGACACGTGGCAGACGAGAAGCTGCTAAGGAAATCGGTATACTTGGCTCTCGCCCAGTCCCTTCTAACCTACTGCATAACGTCCTGGGGTGGTGCTACAAAAAATACTATGTTAGAGCTTGAACGAGCACAGAGAGCCATTCTGAAAGTATCATTATTCCGACCTTTCTGATATGCAACGGTAGTGTTATAGTGGGATCGAATCGTCAACTTCTGTAAGAGAGTGAGTGTTTGAAGGTGGTGAGGCCATGCTGTTTTATAACAGCCGGATGTGATAGCGGATTGTGGGATCGAATCGTCAACTTCTGTGGGAGAGTGAGTGTTTGAAGGTAGTGAGGCCATGCTGTTTTATAACCGTTTGCAGTATGAACAGATGACGAACATTTAACACCTTTGCTTCCTTATATATAAGGAAGCAAAGGTGTAAAATGTTCGTCGACTCACTCACTCCTCACTACCTTCAAACACTCACTCTCCCACAGAAGTTGACGATTCGATCCCACAATCCGCTATCACATCCGGCTCTCGACTACTCCCTCCCATCGATTCTTATGCTGCCTTGGTTGCTTTCTTTATAATAAAATAAATAGGAAACTTCCAATTTATAACCTCTCCAAAACCAAATGCAAAGTTAAACTAAGCAGTTGGCACCCACACGTAGACCTAAACGCGTCATGTTTCAAACGTTTATTATCTTAACTTATTCACAAAAGTTTTGTTAAATCAAACTTAAGCCCATATCATAATAAACGATACAAATTTCGCATCGATAGCATAATAAAAGCTCTTCGCTTCGGGCTCACTTCGCTTCATTCGGCTTAGTTCGGCTTCAGTACCGAATCTTTATAATGGTGGTACGTGGCTCACAAACAGCGAAACTGCACGTCTTTGCTTTCGCACTTATTTTATTATCGTTTGAGTACAGTTGTACTCAAACGATAAACCAGCAGTGCTATTCTGTAACCTTCTCACCGTGAAAACTAAAGTGAAGTGAGCGTGGAGTGAACTATTAGTGTGATGACACTGGTCCATCCCTAGTATCAGGTGGGATGCCACCTGATACTAGGGATGGACCAAGGATTACATTTACAATCATAATCGAGACTTTAAGAATATTTTTACGCTAATTCTATCGATCAAGAACGCAAACCCATGACCCAACCGCGATGTGTTTTGAAGAAGTGGTAGTGGATTGAGTCGAGTAAAGACTGTGCGACGTTATTCAGCGTTGTTATTAACCCAAATCTATTCAATAAAAAGAGATAACCGAGTGTGTCAAGTGATCCAGTGCTAAAAGTGCGCTTGGCTGACGGACCATAGAATTTATCCCCTCACAAACTATGTGGAAATCTAACTAAACGATGTGTGTGTCTGTGTACATAAAGCATTTGAATAAAAAACGTGCGGATTATTTAATAAGTACCTTTCTAATATTTTACTTTAGGTAGGTAAATTTATACCAACCTACGCGTTGCCAATACAAATAATAAAATAATATTCATAAAATCACCGTCATCAATACTATAACAAAATTCAACAGTTCAACTGACAGTCGCGCAGCGCGCGCACCGGCCGGCGCGCGGTTAGGCTCACAACATCCAGCCCAAGTGAAGTGGTGTTGCTATGGCAACGAGAATTGAGTGAAGTGATAAGATCACTACACTCGGTCGTCGCGCTCACCTAGCCGATTCACTACGGCGCGAGTGGTTACTATGGTTACGAGAATCGGGTGAAGTGATAAAGTCACGCCGCGCTTGCGCGTGAGGCGCTGTTAGTAATACCAAGATGAGTTGTTTTTTTTTATATTTGCCGTTTTTTATTTTTAAATGCGCGACAAACAAAAATTTGGTTTTACCACCTTTATATCAAAATCCAAAATGGCGGCTACAAACATTTCTCATCAAGGGTGTCGTTTTCATGGTTTTCGGGGGTGTTACAGCCAATACTGAGGTCAAATCTAAAAAGCAAGATGGCGGCTGCGGAAATGTTCAGATTTTTTATCATGGGTGTCATTTTCATGGTTTTCGGGGGTGTTAAAGCCGATAGTGAAGTCAAATCTAAAAAGCAAGATGGTGGCTGCGAAAATATTCAGATTTTTTTATCATGGGTATCGTTTGCATGGTTTTCGGAGGCGTTAAATCCGATAGTGAGGTCGAAATTAAAAAGCAACATGGCGGCTGCGAAAATGTTCAAATGTTTCATCACGGGTGTCGTTTTCATGGCTTTCGGGGGTGTTAAAGTCGATAGTGAGGTCAAATCTTTATTTTTTATCAAAAAAAAATTACCAAACCTTTTGGAATAAAAAAAACAAAATTGAGTTTCTGACTGAATTTCTGTTTCGCTATTTTATTAAAAAAAACCCTAAATAGTAACGTTTCAACACTTAAATACTAGTTTTGAAATAATATAAAATGATCAATAGAATTAGCATAAAAATATTATTAAAATCTCGATTATGATTATAAATGTAATGCTTGGTCACTCCCTAGCATCAGTGGGATGACACTGACAGCACACTCCACGCGAGTTTTCATGGTGAGATTTTTACAGAATCGACATGCTGGTCACGCAGCTAGTGATGTTATTCATTTTCGCATTCGGTGTGCGAACTTGCGTGTTGTACGTTTGTCTTGTGTGATTTTGGTTAAGCGTTGTTCCTCTCTCCTACTTCTTTAAAATGTTGCTGTGCGCGACAAGGGTCATAATTGTTTCTATTTATTATTATTTACCACCTGTATGTGTACATTATGGATTGCAATAAAGCTTGGGATTGAGCTGCTCGCTCTGCTAAGCCATTTCTGCTAAGTCATTTCTTCTCAGTGGTAGTCAGATAGGAAATTTCAACTCCATCTAGCTTATTTACTCGGATTTGAACCCACCATATCGTGCATGACAGGCAAGGCCGAGACCACTTGGTCATCACGACAATTTTTGGTGTACTTATGTGTACGACAGTTTAGGTGTACTTATTTTTTTTTCAATATTAGCTCTACAAGTAAATCAATTGCATATGGGTTTATTTCCTAAGTCGCGTGTGTTTTTTTGTGCAGTTTTCCTTGATTCTAAAATCGCCGAAATGGTTCCTTAGAAAAATCCTCTAATAGTTTCAGATTTCTCCTGAAACAGTTTCGAACCCATCTCACCAGATGATTCTGTAAACAGCTTCTATTAATATCGTTATTTGAAATTCACATAACACTTAGAGCAATTGTATCAGAAAAATTTAACAATGGAAAAATATTACACAAAAGTGGATACAAAATATAAACATATGAAAGCTAACTTTGACGTAATTTAAACAAATTACATAGAAACAAAAAAGTATATTAACATAACTCGATATAAATATAATTGTATATGATATTTCTTATCTAATAACCAATGGGTACGTGTTATGGCTCCTATTATTTTATAGCGATAGTCCTTAAAGCCATATGGCCAGTCACTATGAGTACCTACATTCCTAATTATGGTACCTACGATAAGAGCAAGACACTGTGGACAAACAAGGGAATTTTACTGTGGTGTCGAAAACGGAGATTAATTCGGTTGATATTAGGTATTTATCTTTAATAAATCTGCAGTATTTTCGCCGCGTCTTTTTACAATTTGCGCTAAACTGTAGGAGAATACAAACATAATTCAATATTGCTCATCCCCCATGGCATATAGCGTGATAATTTATAGTTTAAAGACTGCAATGACCAGGCTTATAGGGAATATCTATGCAACATTTGAACAGGATCTATCCGGTAGTATTGGCGTGATGCTGGAACATACATTTAGACAAAAAGATAAACAGACAAACGTACAAACAGACAAAACTTCTAAAACTATATTTTTGGCATTACAATCATTCCCATACCTCGTAGCAATTATTTTTATCAAATATATTGTAAGGACAGTATTCACTTTGCTACGATTTTATTATATGCATAGGTAAGGCACAGTGGGCGGCTTTATCGCTTGTTTTTGCAACTTTTAATATTTTGTAGTGTTTAATTTATTTTTTGTAATGTATTGTTCTGGTGTACATACAATAAATTTTATTATTAATATAAATAAATAAAATAATTATATGTCCTTTAATTGCCTCTCCATTATCAGCTCACAACTAACTCTCTCCACCAAATCCACACTAACCGCTTAATTTACATCACCCTCACTGCTACCACGCTGACGTCATGACCTCAGGTCGGCGGATCTGATTGGAAGCGAACCTCTTCAAATTAAATACTTACGTTGCTGCTCACCGAACGCCATGCTAATCAGTGTCCTTCGTCTTGATAACTGTTGCTCTGATACTTGCATTAGAAACTATTGTTGGTACAACATTGGCCACCAGCACCATAATCGTGTAACTAACTTTCATTCACAATGCCAAGGCTTTTAAGAAAATTCCTAATCCATTGCTTCATAGGTTTGAAGAATTCGTCTGCTCAACAACGTAAAAAACGCAATGAACGTGGCTGAACTGTCAAAATAAAAGCGATCGCAAACAATTGTCATTTTTTGTGTTGCGCAATCACCTCACAAGATCCTATTTAATATAACTGACAATGCGACAATTTTATCAAAAAACTACACTTTTTCACGACAAGCGCTGTTAATGCGTTGTTTTTCTGGCACCTATACAAACAAATATACGAGTACCACGGTTACATATGTCAGTGAAACAATCCTTAGAAACAAGTTCTGGCTGAAAAATATAAGTACGTAGATATTTAACTTTTACAGAAATTGATTGACAACCCTCATATTTTGTTTAATAAATATGTACATACATGCATACATTCCATTGTAGTCAACAATGATTAAATAAGCATTTTATTACAGAAATAGCAAATTTTCATCGCTTTTATGCTGATGCAGTAAAACTAGCAAACTTAGAAGTAGCAAAAGTGTATATATACACCTTGACTGAACGTTTATTTTAAAGAGGACTGGCAGTAAAATTCATGCATCATAATGAGAGCAACAATCAGTCACCAATATTAAATACACTTTATTAGATCATCATACCTATTTGTTATATAATGTTCGATACAGAACTTCAGTTAGCCAACGAAGTCAAGTACCTCGGGGTTATTCTAGACAGTAAGGTAGACTGGAGTAGTCACTTAGACAACAAACTAAACAGGGCTTGCATCACCTTTTGGCAGTGCAAGAAAATGATAGGTAAGAAGTGGGGCCTATCCCTCAAAATTATACTATGGCTGTACACGGCAGTAATCCGCCCCACTTATACGCCACCTACACGCGCCGCACCTACGGGGCCGTGGTCTGGTGGCCCCGCACCAAGCTAGTCACAGCCTCCAATAAACTACAACGAATGCAAAGACTTGCCTGCATGGCGACCACGGGCTGCATGAGGACAACTCCGACTGCAGCAGTCGAAGCCATGCTGGGATTGCCACCGCTCCACCTGTTCATACAGCAGGAAGCAACGATGGCGGCAGTACGCCTAAATTCACTGAATCTCTGGGGCAAGAGAGACACACTACACACCGCGCTGTTTGAGGGACTCAATAAAGAGTTCCCCATTACGAAAGCAATAAATGACCAGGGCCTCAAGTCTGCTATTACAATAGTGTCAGAATGGTCTATTATTGATTTCATAATTGTTGATTTTGACAAGTTTGGTAATCTACTAATATAATGGCGTCATTAATTAGGATCGGAACAGACCATTATGACACTATTGTAATAGCAGACTTGAGGCCCAGGTACCCAAACAATTTATCTTAGATAAAAAATACAAAATCAAACTTCACGAGGATCGCTGATGCGCGGAGCTGCGCCCCGCAGAGCTGCACATCTTCACAGATGGATCCAAAACAGGAAGTGGCACAGGTGCTGGAATCTTCTCGGAGGACTTCAACATACGCATAGCCACACCATTGGAGGTCCATAACACAGCGTTCCAAGCCGAGTGCTTAGGTATTTCTCTGGCCGCCTCAGCCATCATGGCCAGGGAAGTTAAGGACCACTCGATCCGCATACTCTCAGACAGCATGGCTGTCCTGCAAGCGCTAAGCAGTCACACAGTTGACTCTGGGCTAATATACGAGTGCCACCAGCACCTCAACCTGGTTGGTAGCCTCAACAACATAACCATTCAATGGATTAAAGGACACAGCGGTTCGCTAGGCAACGATGCACCCGATAAACTTGCCAGAAGGGCCTTGACACTAGTGCCATGCTCAACCAAGCATGGCACCAGTGTGACCTGAACCCATCGTGCCACTCCCCTTCGGGTACTTACGCACTCTGGTAAGGAAACGCACCAGAGATACACATCTCAAAATATGGTCGGACCAAGGTGAGTGCAGGCAGGCCAAGGAAGCACTCTCTACAATTGATGGTCGCCTCACGAAACGGGTTCTCCGACTAACTAAACTACAGCTGCGCGTTGTCACAGCAGCTATAACAGGCCACTGGTCATTTAACAAACACCTCTTTGTCATAGGAGTCACAGGTAGTCCGCTGTGCAGGGCCTGCATGGAGGACGACGAGACAGCAGCACATGTGCTACTAAACTGCCCGGTGGTCGCCACATACAGGGCAAAGTACTTCGGTAACCCAGGTACCCTCCGTGAGATGGTCAGTAACACCAAGGCGTTGCTGGCCTTCCTTGAGGAGCGAACACCGGCCCGTATTACCTATTACCTATTACCATACCTATTTGATAATAGTTACGTGTCCATTATTTATTTGACAAAATTCTCTACTGTAAAGAATTTGAAACTTCGTAAAAGACTTGCAGCACTAGTGACATCTGTTAGCGGAGCTTAACACAACATTTAAAGGTAGCTTGCCCAGAGACTGTTGGAAAATGAAACAAAACCCTGTTGCCGTATCAAGCGTTTCCATTTAACGCAGTTATTGACTCTTATTTGAGCCGGTAGATGGCCTCACAGACATATTTCAGGCTCTGTAGGTGTGTATTATTTTACCAATTACAGGTAATAACAGAGATCTGTTATAACATTTATATGAATACAAATATATTTCAGCAGTCCCCTAGTCAAAATGTCGTTGGGAATCTCACCCACTTTCATTTATAAAATAACAGGATAGGAAAGCTTAGGAGATTAAAATGATGTTGTACTTACTTTTCGTAGTATAGTCAACAACAATTTTATGAAAATGGCGTCAGCAGTCTGTGTACCTTCTTATTCCCTTTGCTGCTTGTATTTATTTAAAAAATGTACTAGTTTAAAAAAAACAACGTTATGTAATATTCTTGATATTCATTTTATTTATACGTAAATAAATTATTAGTTTCACTGATGTAGTTAACTACATTTGTAAAGGTGGATAAAATTCGCTTATTAGGTACAAAAACTGACGCTTAGCTCACAGGGCGACCACTGGTGTCGGAACTGTGAAGAAATACATAATGATCTAAAAATAATGAGAGTAAAAACAATGTTTCTTAAATTGCTTTCAAATTATTATTTTTTGCAGTAATACATGAATTTCAGCATTTTTTAGGCGTATTCTAATTTTACAGGGCCACTGCTTCCAGTTCGAAAGTCTCGATCCTTCTCGCATTTATGTGAGCTCTTCTTTGGACCCTGGAGCATTAGATTCTTAGAACTAAAGAAAGCCTTTAAAAATGTGGTATTAACGCCCGATTTCTGGAGCGAAAATTATCGACGTGTCAAAATTAAACGCATATCACGTGATTCGATTGGCTGTTGATAATTCAGTCAACCGTCACAGGGGGTTATGCACGCTTGACAATTTGTTAGCAAATTTCTGTGTTGTTGTATGTGTTGATTTTCTTTCCAGGAACAGGGCCTAAGTTATAAACTAAAGAAATGGATGACGGAAATTAAAATACATTTTATTAGCTTTGCAGTAATATCAGATATTACTTAAACATTTGCTCTAACATCGATTTAATATGAGTAGTGTTAGAATCGTTGGCAAATATTAGTCCACTCGAAATATTTATATCAAACGATTATGCAGGTTATATAATAGTATGTAACAGTGTTATTTTAAATTGCTTTTATCATTTTCCAAGGTACACCTACGTTTATACAAGCTATTAAAATTACCCAAAACAAACGTAAACAAAATACATAAGACGGTAAATAGAATTTGAATACAGTGAATAGTAATGAGTATTGCCAGTGTTACTATATCCAAAAACTCTCAGCTCTAACGTCCTATACTAATAAACTATTGATGAGATGGCAAGTTACAGTAAAACATCAACAGACTAAACTACTGATATAGTTATGTTTATACAAACGGCTCGTACTAAGGCAGTGTACAACAATCAACATTTTGTATGACGGACAGACACGCAGACAGACAAACGCAGAATCAGACATGTCAATCTGACTTTAGTTAATGTAAAACTCGATAAGATTTGAAATGTTACTCTTGTTTTAGTATGTCTGTTTGTCTGTATCTCATAAACGCGAAGCCGTAGTGTAGGTACTCGCTAAAAGGCAACTTGTTTACAATACACACCGTGGGGGCGACACTATCACTCCGATGTTACCCTTAAATTATGGCAATAGACTGACTGTTGTTGACACGAGAAGAACTTGATCTCTAAAATGTTCTGGATGAATAGCCAGGCTGTTAAAGATAGGTACGGATCCGGATGTGAAAAGTCAACATTTGTTGATAATATAGATGCTGCATATGGACTGTGTAAGTCAAAGGCTCAAAGAGAACATGAAACAGTAGACATTTTGAGTCTGAAGGTATAAATAATTTAAGCAGCACAAAACCAGCACCTTCAAACATAACGAAGAGAAGCGTTAGGATAGTTAACACATTCGAGTTAAAGGCGAACATTATGTATCTTTGTGCGCTTAGACATTATGTAAATAATACACACATCAAAAATGTCTAGGGGTCAAGCACGTTTCCGATATTTACTAAAAATCTGGTTTTTTAATTATGTTTTGTAATTCCTATGGATACTTTTCAGTAAATATCGTCATTTGAAAAGGCAATGTTTTTGAATTTCGGTCAAAAGATGAAACCTTCTGTCATATTCCTATTTAATCCTGCAACACCCTTTGAGGCCAAATCAGTAAAATTTATGCTATACTTCTGAGTGGAATCAATACAAAAGAACGTTATTATGGAGAGAAGACGTCATTTGAGTAGAGAAGAAATGATCAGAGCCGTGTGAATGTTGGAAGCTGGTTTCCGGCAACGTGCTGTGGCAATCGCTCTGGGCACTAATCGGTATAAGTTGTTACGAGGCTTCATAGCTCTTCAGGGATGTTAATAAGCGATCAAACTATAAGAAATCGCTTGCATGATATCAATCTCCGTTTCCGAAGGCTGCAACGTATACCACCTAATGAGCCCCGCAATCGCAGAGCCAACGGGCTCGTGAACACAGAAATTGTACAGAAAAAGAGCGGCGTTTCGTATATTTTTCTGACGGATCTCGCTGTTGTATGAAGCCAGATATTAGACATACAGTACATGGTATTGGAGGAACCCCGGACGCCAAGAACATTTAAAAACATGCCAGGAAGTCCAAGCATACAGTGCAGTGGTAGAACAATGATGATATGGGCGGGTATTTGGATCGGCGGAAGAACGGTATTGATTTGGATCAGAGGCAATCTCAATGCACAGATTTACGCTGAAACGATTGTATTAGATGTTTTTATTCCTTTGCGGATCCAATTTGGTGCTTCATTCCAGCTTATGCATGATAATGCACGTCCACACACTACTAGAGTCGTTGCAAACACAATTGCCGCAGCTAATATCAACATGGCTTGCTCAATCACTAGACTTGAATCCCATTGAGCACGCATGGGATATGCTTCAAAGAAGAGCTCTGACATATATGGATGCCGTACAAAGCAGAAAATCTTTTTCGGCTGCTATAACGGACGTCTTGGATGAACTCATACTGAGTATTCTGAATCGCTGCGATTGTGTTATTTTACGCAGCAAAACCTTTAAAATCTTTTCTTTATCACATTTTAATGTCAGGATTGACTAAGGTGAAAAATCCAGCATAAGCAAAAATCGCGAAAAGTCTCTATGAATGCAAAAGCAGAGAGTACTTCCTCGATCTACACATACGAAAACATTTTATTTAATCAATCTAACTAGACATGTGTATTTCATTTCAATAGGGCAATACAATATATTATATAAAAAATACCTTGATCCTTAGACACTTTTGATGTATTTCGTTCATCCAGAAATGGAACCACCGTATCAACAACAGCAGACTTCATTGTAATACGTTACACAATCTAAATAACTAATTATTTTGTGGTATCATTAGTGAAACTAACCGTGCACACGCGATCACTGTTCATCTCGTAAGACTAGAGCATACCTACACAACTTTCAGATAAAACAATTTAAGCGCAAACCATCTGAAACTCAACGACACCAATAGGCTAAGTTCTAGAAGCGTACTGTTCTGAAAAAAGACGACGATGTTTTAGATACAACACCACAAGGTTCTTTGGGCGCATCGTCAACATCAGATCTAACGCCGCCATCTTGTTTTGTCAATTTACTTCCTGTGACAGTTTCACAAATGTTTACCAACAATGCCCTGTCAAAGTCATTCAGGCGCCAACAGACCCTCGTACAACTCTCGTAATATAAGCTAGCATTTTCGATTGAACACCAAGAAATGCCACATCTAGACAAACACGGATCTCGCTGACTTCAAAGTGAAGATTTGGTGATTTCTATAATGATTTTAAACAACATAACAATGTTGTTTAAAAAGCCTAACTAGCCTAAGCAAGCTCTAATTAGTTCATCTTAATAAAGATGAACTAAACAGAGCTAAGGCTTGAATACATTTAGGAGAACCCACGCTTCAGTGCGAATAATTCTAGGTGAACCCGGACTTTCAAAAAACTCGGTTTAAAACCGTACAACCTCGCCTAGTAAGTAGAATATCGATGTCGTTGTTAAACTCAAACCATGCGCATGTCCCTTCTCTATAACTATCGTATAAACTATGATTATGACACGAATCTTCTAATAATTACAATTCATATACACATTTTTATTTTACAGATATATTTTTTTTACATTTGCGTACACACCCTAAGTATGATATTTATCACATTATTCTTACAAAAGAGAACTTACCAACAGATACTAGACAACAAACAATAATTTAATGACTCCTTAAACATGACTATTTTAGATATTCTTCTTTACTCAATGATATAGAAATCTTTTTATTTTTGATAATTTATGTTTTATTAACAGTGAATAGGTATTTTAATGCGAAGATATTATTATTGTAATGATTTATTTAAGTGAGAAATTGTGATTTCGGCATTATATCTATGTGCGTTTAACATTTTACTTTGTCTTTCCACATTTTCATTTTGCTATTAACAATAAAACTTTATTATGAAAAAGTGACACATTTTCCATAATATTTTTCGTAAGTGATTTTTAACAATTATTAATCAATCCAGCTTCAAACTCCAAATGCATAGTGACCACATGAATATTATGGCAAACTTGAGATAAATCTTTTAAAATAATTTCGCAGTAAAAATTAACTGCAGTCCGATGCATGTGATAGAATTCTGGTAGAAATTAGGCACACAGCTCGCAACAAATACGTCCACATTTTGATCGAAGTGGATCGACTTCACTCTTCTGAATCCACTTGCCTTGTTAAAGTAAGTGAAACTTTGTTTCCTCGGTGGAAACAGAGGTGACATCGAAAATGAAAATTTACAGAATCACAGAACAGATCTATCACAACAACAGTTAGCATAGTTTCAGCTAAAACCATTTCCACATTTTGTGACATTTCAATAGATCAGACACCTTGACGTGACCAATTCCGAAACCTCGTGAGATAATAGGAAACAGGTAATGTCACGACCCTTGTGTCCATAAAGCGTGTCTTGCTTTGTACGGAGCATTGTTTGCTAAAATGTCACAAAATGTGGACGCAGCTTAAAAAGTGGTCTAAACATCGAGCTGCGCTAGAAAGTGGTGCTGATGCTGCGGATGGTTGGGGTTGTGGTGCGTCGTGTGCCGCTGCGCGTGGTTGTCGTGCGCGTGGTGCGCGTGTGTGTGTGAGGAGTGCGTGAGCGCGTCCAGGTGGGCGTGCGGGCGCGTGAGCGCGTCCAGGTCGGCGTGGTCGCGGCGCGCGGCGGCGGCGCGGCCGGCGCGCGCCAGGCGCAGCGGCACCGGCAGGAGCTCCGGCATCACGCTGTGGTGCGTAACTAGAGCGCACAGGGACGTGAATTCCTTTGTGAAGCCCTGGAAATATTATGTGTGGTCTGTTAGTCATTGGACGTCGTGGATGAACAACTTCAAAATTGGCCAAAATTTGCGAGCGGTACCTAACTAAGCATGTATGGAGCTCTTGGATAAATGATAACAGCCACGCGGTTCGATCGAAGGTTAAGTTACGTTTGCCGCGGTCGGTTCATGGATGGGTGACCATCCATTACACATCGAGACCCCTGCGTGCCTCGGAATGCACTCACGTTAAGCCGTTAGTCCCGGCTGTAATTCATAGATCTTTCAGACGTTACGAGTTGTCTGAAGCCCGGCAACCAGTCTTCTTACCAAGGGTTATCGTGTTACCCGTTATATTGTGTGTAGTGGACATCAGATAGGCAGTCGCTCCATGTAAAATACTAGTATTCAGCCAGCTGTAGCCTGTTAGACTGGAAGACGACCGCAATACTGTTGTGAAAACGCTAGGCATATTGATTTTGACCACTAAGCATGTAATTTACAATGCTTTGGAATAAGAATTAAACGCCACTCTGCAATATAAGACTATGAATACACAAAATATTTTTTCATTAGTGGTACCACTACAACAAGCTATAACTAGCGCTCAGCAGCGGCAACAGAACAACAAAGAGAAGGCAACCATTTAAAAAAACATAGCACTGCCTCCAATCGTAGTGGACGATGTTAAGAATTATCAAACATTCTACGACTTTTTGACTGAATCCCAGTCAGTAGAAACATTTACCGCCAAAATGTTAAGCGGTAATAGTGTCAAAATAAATGCCAAAACCGAAGAGTCCTACAGAGTGATTGCTCGACGCTTAACAGAAAATAACTGTTTATGGCACTCATACGAGGATAAGCAGACCAGGCCAATAAGAGTAGTGGCGAAAAAATTGCATTCTTCCTGCCTGCCGGATCGGATTAAAGATGATTTAACGTCGCAGGGATTCCAGATAGAAACTGCAATTAACAAGTTAAACTGGAGAACAAAAGAGCCGCTGTACATGTTTATATTATCGTTCAAGGATGACGAAGATATTAGTATTTACGGCATTAAACATATCCTAGGGTGTAAAGTTGAAATAAACCCACTTAAACTGTCAAAAATAATACCACAGTGTAAGAGATGCCAGGCTTATGGTCATACCCAAAAGTATTGCTCAAAAGAGCCAAGGTGAGTCAAATGTACAGGTAAACACCTCACAGCTGATTGCAACAAACCTGCACAAGATAAACCTAAGTGTGTGTGGCTTACCTTACCCAGCTAATTACAGAGGGTGTTTAGTTGCCAAGGAGATGCAATTGATGAATAACAAAAATTCTAAATATAATTTACCCAATAACCTTGCCATTAAGCAAATTGTTAGTAACACCGACAAACAGACAACAAAAAAAGAGCACCGTCTGCATAGACAACCGCGAAAACTACAACATCTAAGCTTAACCAGATCTTGAAGTGCATATCTTCATTTGACAAGAGGCTAGAAAAAATAGGATCAAGCACTACAAAAATCAGGCGTGGAATTCCAACGGACTGCTGCAACACCAACATGAGTTGCAAGTGGTCCTAGACACAGAAAATATTGATGTGTGTTTGATCTCTGAAACGCACTTTACTGAACATTATTTCGTAAAGTTTAGAGGCTATGAGGTTTATCACTCGCTGCACCCCAACAACACGGCCCGAGGAGGTAGAGCGGTTATCATAAGAGAAAATATCTGTCATTACGAACAGTGTAAATATGAGGAGCCAGACACGCAAGCTGTGGCGATATCAGTTAAAACAAATAAATTTAATGTTACAGTAGCGGCCGTATACTGTTCCCCAAGACACACGATAAATTAATAACAATATGTACACTTCTTCAGACTCCTTGGACAGAGATTTATATTAGGCGGTGACCTTTTACGCTAAGAACACTCATTGGAGATCAAGATTAACTTCAACTAAGGGAAGACAGCTTCTAAGTGCAGTGAAAGACATGCGCTGTGAGGTCATAAGTACTGGAAAACCTACTTACTGGCCGACTGACCACCAAAAACTACCAGATCTTATCGACTTTTTCATAGTCAAAAATATATCGACCAATTATCTGAGTGTGGAAAAGGGGTACCACATGAACTCCGATCACTCTCCGATATTATTACAATTAAGTCACAAAATATTACTAAGAGAAAACCACCTGACATTAGTAAACAAGTTTACGGATTGGGAAAGTTTTAGCTTAGACATACAAAATATTATTGACTTAAAAACTACATTAAAAAACAAAGATCAGCTCGATTCTGAAGTAAACAAGTTTAGCAACAATATCCAACAATGTGCATGGAACAACACACCACAGCTTTTAAAAAAATTCAAAGGAAACACCTACCCAAAAAAAATAATAGACTTATTATATGAAAAAAGGACTCAAAGAAAAAGATGGCAGCAAACTAGATTTCCGCAAGATAAAATTCTCTTGAATAACCTTACGAAAAGACTTAAAAAAAAAATTACAAATCTTTCAAGATGAGGTTTTGAATACTAACGCAATACTCTCTTTGGAAAGTGACAAAGTCACTTAAAAGGCCAATTACACCAATGCCCTTATCAAAGATGTTAAAGGAAAGGGGGCCATAAGCAATGAGCAAAAAGCTCTAAAATTTTCACATTACTTATAAAAAACCTTTCAGCCAAATGACGGATCTGTAGACAACCTACAGTTTGACAACATTATGCAAGATCAAAGAATTAAGCTTGTGACCCCGAAAGAAGTTGCGAAGGAAATTCAAAACACTAGCCACCTTATTACGGGAGAAATTCTAAAACATCTGCCGCGTAAAGCCATTGTTAAGCTTACTAGACTCATCAATGCTGCATTCATGCTAAAGCATGTTCCAGAGCCATGGAAAGTTGCTGAAGTGATTATGATTGCAAAGCCCGGTAAACCACCTTCTCGAAGCATCATCATACAGGCCCATTTCCCTGTTGCCTATATTATCAAAGCTGTTTGAAAAATTGTTTTTAAGACGTCTAAAACCTAGCATAACCGAGAGAAACCTGATCCCTGACCATCAGTTTGGTTTCAGAGAGAAACACTCAACAGTAGACCAAGTACATAGAATTACTAATATCATTGAAATAACGCTTGAAGATAACGAAGTCTGCTCCACAGTATTTTTAGATGTGGCACAAGCTTTTGATAGAGTTTGGCATAAGGTATATATCAAAATATACAAGCTAAGACTTATGCTGCCCAATGATTTTGCCGATATCATGCAATCATTCATTACAGATAGAATGTTTCGAGTAAGGCACGAGGATGCGTTCTCTACGTTAAAAATGATTAAAGCTGGCGTGCCCCAAGGTAGTGTGCTGGGCCCAGTCCTCTACCTGTTGTATACGTATGATATACCAAAAATAAATAAAATGAAAATAATACTATTGCAACCTTAGCGGACGACACTGCCATTATGGCTACAGGGTCATGCCATATGGAAGCAATAACAAAGGTACAAATCGCTGTAAATAAAGTTCACGACTGGGCACAAAAATGGAGAAAGAAGAAAGAAATCATTTATTTGCTGATAATGTAGGTATACATATAAGTTGGAATATTTATTAAGTGTCCCGATACATTTTACCTCACGGCATGCAAAATATTAGGTTTGAATCAGTAGTAATAAAAATACAGCTATTACGTTTATCATTAGCCTTAGTCGAATTTAATAGGTTGTTACGGATCAGACTACAATAAATAAATCAAAATAATTAATTAATTAAATATAAATGTCTCGCATATTATACAATGAAGAATATATGTCGTAATGTGTAATGTCAAAAAGCTTAATGTTAAAATATTCAAAAACATTAACAACAGTCACAATTATTATTAGGTATAGAACTGATTATCTGGTAATGTCAAAATCTGATACGTCATACTACATTAAAACAACAACCATAAAAATAAAAAATAAATAAAAATTCGCTTATAAATAAATAACAATGTCATTAATAGACGAGTAATCTAAAACATTCGAAATTGCAAAGACAACGTACATTTAACAATCACATTTTCATTTTCATTCATTTTCATGGAGAATCAAATTGAATGAATCGAAGTCACTTCACATTGATTTCACCAGCAGGAATTGTCATTATCACCCAATCTTCATAAATGGCCAGCAAGTGCCATACGCAAATACAGCTAAATACCTTGGTATAAAGCTTGGCGCAAAACTGCGCTGGAAAGCGCACGTTAAAAAGAAAAGACAGGAACTAGACATGCGTTTTAAAAACATGTATTGGTTGATTGGACGGGGTTCCTGCCTATCGATATATAACAAAATTTTATTATACAGGGTGATTGGAAGATGGTTGCAAAGCTTTAAGGTGAAGATAGTATAGACAATTTAGAACCATTTAAGCCATGGTTGTCTTAGACGAAGTCTTACCAAATTTTTTTAACCAAATTTTTAAGTTTTTTTTCGGAAATTCTCAAAATTTAATGTAAACTGCATAATTATGGCCAAATTGAATGATAAATGAATTATTTTTTTATTTATTTAATTAAAGTAATGTGTAAGCAACCAAGCAAAACATGTTTTAGGCTTCTGTGTCATTAGACATTTTTTTTACAGATATTTAAAGCTCAGAAAAAATAAAAAAATTGTACAATACGTCTTTTAAACCTTATTAAAAAAAAAAACGGAGGGTGCTTTTTTTGTTCAAACCTTTTTGAAGACATGCTTGATAATCGCTCTTTCTTTTGAGGTACAAATTATTGAAATTAGGACCTACAAACCAATTCGAGGGAGAAATTTTAAATTTTAGGCAGTCTAACAAAACACAAAATTTTTGCTTAAAAGAATACTTTATGTGCTCGAAATGATAACATTGTTCAATTCTAAGAATTTTTGGCACATGCGGGAACCAATTGAGGGGAACCCATTGAGGGGATTCTCTAAACAATGGCCACCGAGCGCGGTGCGACGGCATTTCCAGGTAGAACGCCCAATGAATAGCAAAAAGCGATAAGAGTTGGTTTTTACAGCAAAATGGTCTTAGTTACTGAGGCAACAAAGTCGTTTTTCTTTAGTCAGGGTCAGTCGGTCTGTGATGAAGCCGTTACATCTTTTACGTATATGTCAAACTACTGCCCTTGTGAGTGGACCTTGTCGTGTTGATTCACAATTTACCGTGTTCAGTTGTAGCCCTTTGCGTTCCTGCACGTGTTGTTTGCGTTAGTTTTGAACTTTTTTGTTTCACCGTGTCCAGTCGTAGCCTCGCGCTCCTGCACGTGTTGATTTTTGACTTAATTGTGTTGAGTTGACATTTAGTGCGCTCCTACGCCGTTTTTCTTAATTGTTAAGTGACTATGGCTACTTTTTCCAATCAAGAATATGCGGATATCGTATTTATGTACGGTAGAGCAGACGGCAATGGATCTTTGGCGCGACGGATGTATCAAGAGCGCTATCCGAATCGCAGGATACCGAATGTCCGAGTGTTTTACAACACGTTTCGTCGTCTTGCCCAAGATGGGTTTCACCGCGTGGAACCTGGAGTCAACCCGGGCAGACACGAAACTGCCGTCGACGAAGACATTTTAGCAGCATTTCAAGCGGATCCTACTACCAGTACTAGAGCAGTAGCTCGAAATTTAAACATTTCTCAATGGAAGGTGTGGCGTACAATGCACCAAAATGATAAGTATCCGTTCCATGGCAGGAGTGTGCAAGGTCTAGTAGAGCAAGATCCTCAAAGAAGAATTCAGTTCTGCCGTTTCCTCCTCAACAGAGACATCGAAGATGCGTGGTTTCTGAAATCAATCTTGTGGACGGATGAAAGTAAATTTTCAAGGGAAGGTATTACAAACTTTCACAACATCCATGAATGGGCCGACGCAGACAACAATCCACATTTTAAGAAGCAGGTGTCATTTCAGATGAAATTCTCTGTGAATGTAAGGGCTGGAATAATTGGCAGAACATTGATTGGGCCCCACTTTTTGCCTGATCCATTGAATGGCGAAAATTATTTGCAATTTCTGCAAATTGATTTACCACTGCTGGTAGAGGAATCAGGTATCCCGATCTTCGAAAGAGACCGAACAGTCATCTTTCAGCAAGACGGCTGTCCAGCGCATTGGACTTTAAATGTAAGGGAACACCTCAACAATTGCTTTCCTGATAGCTGGATCGGCAGGGATGGACCCATCCCTTGGCCCGCTCACTCCCCAGATCTGACCCCATTGGACTTTTTCGTGTGGGGCCGGGCCAAGGAACTGGTGTATAACAACATAGAAATAAACACTAGAGAAGAATTGATACAAAGAATAAATTCAGCGTTTGAGACAATGAAGCAGGAGATGATGTTGAAAATAACGACTACAGAAGTTAGAAGACGGGGCCGTGCTTGTATTAGGAATCACGGCCGTCATTTTGAACATGAAAAATAAATAATTTTAATTCAAATGTTGTTTTAATTAGTCTGCCTAAAATAAAAAAAAAATCTCCCTCAAATTGGTTTGTAGGCCCTAATTTCAATAATTTGTAAGATATCCGCATAAATGATACCTCAAAAGAAAGAGCGATTATCAAGCATGTCTTTAAAAAGGTTTGAACAAAAAAAGCACCCTCCGTTTTTTTTTTTAATAAGGTTTAAAAGACGTATTGCACAAATTTTTTATTTTTTCTGAGCTTTTAATGTCTGTAAAAAAAATGTCTAATGACACAGAAGCCTAAAACATATTTTGCTTGATTGCTTACACATTACTTTAATTAAATAAATAAAAAATGAATTCATTTATCATTCAATTTGGCCATAATTATGCAGTTTACATTAAATTTTGAGAATTTCCGAAAAAAAACTTAAAAATTTGGTTAAAAATATTTGGTAAGACTTCGTCTAACACAACCATGGCTTAAATGGTTCTAAATTGTCTGTACTATCTTCGCCTTAAAGCTTTGCACCCATCTTCCAATCAACCTGTATAAGCATATTCTTATGCCAATATTGTTAATGCGCCCTGGTATATAAGAAATGACGACCTCCATCGTGACCTAAAAATGGAACCCGTCACCAAAATAATCCAAAAATTTGCTGATATATAAACACCGACTCCACCAACATGTGAACATCGAGGCAATCCAGCTGTTAGACCAAACAAATATAGTGCGAAGACTAAAACGAACAAAACCTTTTGAATTAGGTGTAGTGTACACAGTGTAGACATATTAGTGTAGAAAGTGTAGAAATTATTATATCAGATTCTAAGAAAGTGGAACGAACTTGTGTAAAGTACAAACAACACTATTCTAAGTTTTAAAATAATTATCAAGTAAAAAGTTAAGTTAGACTAAAATTACTTATTAGTCTTATAGGCTAGATTGTAATTAATTATTAAGAACCTGGTTCTTTTAAAAGGATAAAAAAAATTGTGGTACCTATGTTAACTAGCAAAAAATAATAAAGCCAGGAAGGAGGTTAATTCTGAAATGACGGCTAATGAAGATGTAGGATAAGAGGTTGATGAGTATGGTGCATTCCATGGTAACTAGTTTCATAAAATGAGCGCAATATGAGTTTTCAAGAATCTAAAATGATAATAAAACTATAAATTGTAGCCTATGAGCAGCTACGGTTAGCTCACCTTAATCTTATACCCCTTGGGTGTGCGCAATATGAGGTAGTGCGCGATGCCGGCGGGCGTGAAGTCGCGCGGCACCCGCACCGACAGCGCGAAGCATCCCGTCTGCGTCGTGCTGCCGCGGACTAGGAACGCGCCCACCGGCTGCGAGCTCAGCACTTCTAGTGCTATCTGTAAAGTGGATACGAAAGACATCAGGAATAGTTCAAGGGTATCTGAACATGGACACCGACATCACTGACTGTGAAGGAGGCGTTTGGACAAGTTCGAATTTTTTAAATGATTTATTCTGACCTCAAGTTTTTTGAAACTGAACTTATTGTGTTAAGAACTTTTACTATTTATTTCAAATACACTGAAATGGTTATCCTAACTAATAAAGTGTGTTACGCTTTCAAGCTACACACGCTGTACAGATTTGGATGAAATTTGGCGCACGGGTAGACCATGACCTAGGTTAGGACATAGGATACTTTTTGTCCCGGTAGCACGTTCCCGTGGGATAATTTCTGACCTCCACCTGGGCGAAACCGCAGGCAAAAGCTAGTACTCAATATATGGGCTGGCTCGTTCTTTGGCCAAAGAATTAGCATTGCCTTTCAACGTGGCAATCCTGCCAGTCTTCCGGGCACGTTTCCGGATGACAGCGATGCGGACGAGCACTTCGACGCCTAAGTGTTGTTTTGTTTTTTTTTTGTATTTATTTGTATACTAGCTTCTGCCTGCGACATCGGTCGCGTGGAAGTCGTAAGACACCACAACATACTAAAATAACGGCCACATTTTTATTTAAAAAATGCCTCGTTGGTCTAGTGGTCGCAAGCGCTACCGCTGAGCATGAGGTCCTGGGTTCGATTCCCGGGTCAGTAGCAGTCCGAAGTCTGGAATTGTGCCCGGTTAGGTACATATACTATAGGTACATCTCTGCTTAACCCTTTGGGGAAAACAGGCGTCATGTAATGTTATTTTTATAAAATTCTCTGTATAATACGTTTGTAGTTGGACTGATGACGCGAAAGCAAGCGACGTACAGTTGTCCGTATGAGAAACAGTTAGTCCTGAGGCCGAGGTTGAAACCGCAGTCTTCAGTAGCAATTTCCCATTAATTGTAGGTTCTTGCTTAAACTACCTAATGTCACACTGACTTATGCATTCTTACAGATTATTCTTGAGGAACGGCTATCACTAAAATAATATAACAGTAGGTTGTAAACACACGGGATTTCTCATTAAAAGTCACCTAACATTTATATATCGACTGGCCGAAACTGACCAAAATGTTTAAAACTTCGAGTTTTGAACTAATACGCCTTATAATTTTATTTGCTTTGAGATCAGAATTTAGATAGTACGTATGTTGCTAGTGATTTCTAACATGAAATAAATTAGAACCTTGAATAATTTAGAACGTTTAGACTTAGTATGGGATTTTGCAATTTCTGACTTTTGTAGCGGCCAGTCTATCTATTTAAATAAACTGACTGACATATCAACGCACAGCCGAAACTACTGGGACTAGGAACGTGACTACTAAGAAGGGGCACTAACAAGGGGTTTTTGGATATTCGACCTTTAAGGGGGTGAAAAGGGGGATTTTCAGAATACCAGCGCTGCGGTATTTGTTTTTTTTTATTAAATATCGTAGCATCATGCTGAGATAGGCCTTTTTGGCCTCGCACAGGTCTTCTATTTTGTTTTTGTTTTCATGATTTTGTTAGTTTTATGTCCTTTTTTATTAACACTAGAAATAAGTTATTTTGTTTTGCTTACTAAGAGGATGGATCACTGTTGCACAGTGTTTTATAAACCCAAAAAAGTGACATCATCTTTTTATTCCAGATTCGTATAGATTGATTCAAAAGAAACGCTAGAGTAACATACCGAGGTTTCTAGTACATCTAGATGATGAGATATAAATTTTTGAAAATGCCTAAATTTTTATCCGGATTATTAAAAAAAAATCATAATAAATTACTAGTTAAAATTATTAGCAAACTGATTAAATTCATGCACGAAGATTTTAAAGGCGCAAATTACCATGTTATCAAAAAATATTAAGGTTCATTTAAATCGACGTTATCATTTTTTTAAATATTTTAGATTTTATTTTTAAACTCGATTAATCCGCTTTCGAATTTCGCTTCTTAATTTTTTTACATAAAATTGCTTTATATGTGGCCTATACACACTAAAAAAATCAAAGCCCGAATCCGTGGACTAACGAAGTTATGATTGATAATATGTTTATCCGGATCGAATTGGTGTTAGGGTTGTCAATTTTGTAAAAATATATTTTTGGTTAATTTTGTTTGTTTTGTTCATTAAAACGAAAAATGTAGAATTATTGTGATTTATAACCATAGATCGGAATAGGTAGGCCTATTTTGGTTCATTGACTGCAAACATTGATATGGAATATGGATATTCCACGGAATTTCGGCTGATACTACGGCATTTAATTGAACTTAATTCTTTTTGTTAATACGTATAAAAATGTATTATGTAAGCCAATAAGCGCGCGACGTTGCCGCTAATTCCGTCCTTCTTTTATTTACCTACCCGTCAGAAAGGAAAAAATCTTTCTTTCGGAAAGGAAGGAATCTTTAATTTATCCCGGAGCGAGAATAGTTATCTTATGATTTCACTATTTACTTACTTAAAAAAGAAATCCCGGAATTCGGGGAATATCTATATTATTCTAACTCATGGCAAGTACATAAATAGGCCTACCTATTCCGATCTATGTTTATAACACTCCAATATAATCTCCACTTATATTGTGAAAGATGAAAACTATTTTTGTAAAAATTATTTCATGAATCAGCCAGTACACGTTTATGTATAATCCGTAGTTGTGTCAATTTCTGATGAAGGGATACGTGTGGTATGGGAAGAGGTCCACCCTCGATAGGCTTTTGCTGAAACCCCATATCATTACACGTAGCCTGGAGGAACGGGGGTGAGGCATCATGGAGCCGTCACAGACCCTTGATGCCACTTTGCCTCAGCAGCACCTGACCTATGCTGCTGAGGGATGTCCTTCTGAGCTCCGATCAGAGGACTTAATGCTAGGAGGGCATGAGGGCGCCAACCCTCATGTTGGTTCACGAGTGGCAAGTGAAGTTGTGGATAGCGCCACAGCCGACATCCTTCAACCTCCGGGGGTGATCGCTCCAGTGCTAGGAGAGGCGTCTGGTGAAGGAACCTCAGGTTCAAAAATTTTATCTAGGTTGGATATTTTCCAACTAATGAAAGGGAAACGCCATTTATCTCTTTCAGAACGAGTAAATTTGATTGTCAACACAATTGGGGCTGACTATCAAATTTCTCGTACTGAAGATGAGATAAAATCAACTCTTTCTAGTCTGATGTCCAAGTGTGATACAAAATATAAACAATGTAAGAACATGTCTAGTTTTATGAAAAAACATGGAAAGTGGCTAAGTGAAACGTTTATTAGCGGCTACATTAGCGCTCCACCTAAACACACTGACGATGATAGTTTCAGGAAACTTAGCAAACGTCAGCAAATCCGTAGTCGCCAAAGATTAGAGTCTACACTGGAATGTGAGCCTCAACAAAAAAGGATCAAAGCCTTTGCAAATACCTTGCACATTGGTGGAGAGCAAGTCTCACATCATACATCAACGGTATTTGCAAATGTGATTGAGTCGTGCCTACAGTCGAAAGTCGCTGTCACGGAAATAGCCAACAAAATTACAACAACTACAAAACCTTACACAGCAGAAGAAGCTCTAGCAATATTAATTGACAAAAACATGACTGTTGAGACATATAATTTTATTCATTTAGATTTGCAAGAGCGGGGTTTTCCGGCATACCCACCGTATTATAAAATTTTGAAAGCCAAACAAAATTGTTACCCAGAATTTGTTAATATTACAGAACGAGAAGCGGTTGTTCCTTTACAGTCACTCCTGCAGCACACTTTTAACCGCATTGTGCAATTGCAAGGTGAAGTATTCTCACAATACTGCAACAAAATAGGAACAAATATTTTAGACTGTGTCTTTGAAGGGGTTTGGGGTTTTGATGGTAGTTCGGGGCAAGCTTTGTACAAACAAGCATTTGAGGATCAAGGAGAAAACGAAAGCAGTATTTTTGCTACAACTTTTGTACCTTTAAGAATTTACCATCAAAGCACCCAAAATTATAAGGTATTATTGTGGACAAACATTGCAGCTCAGTCTTACAGATCTTGCCGCCCATTGCGAATAATTTATAAAAAAGAATCTAAAGAACTGATTTTATCCGAAAAAGACAGAGTTAACCAAGAAATCGAACACCTTACTCCTTTCGATCATAAATTACCGAGTGGGCAGCAAATCAACGCTACCAGCAATTTATATTTAGCGGCAATTGACGGTAAAGTTCTTAATACGATACTTGATACGCCATCGCAAATGCGTTGTCCATATTGTGCACTTACAGCAACACAATTTAACAACTTGGACATTGCATTTTCGAAAACAGTTGACTCAGATACGTTGACGCATGGTATCAATCCTCTGCACGCCTGGATCCGAGTTTTGGAGTTTCTTCTCAAACTCGGATACAAATGTGAAGTGAAAAAATGGCGTATCAAGCAATCTTCACCAGAAGGGCTTGCAGTACAGGAGAGAAAAAAACGTATCCAAGATGCTATACGTGATAAAATTGGTGTATTGGTAGATGTCGTTCTTCCTAATTCCGGAACCACGAATGATGGCAACACAAGCCGCATAGTTTTGGCAGATGAAAACCGAAAAACTTTTGCAGATATTTTAGGATTAGAACTTTGGCTTCTTGATGGTTTATACATTATCTTAATCGTGATCTCTTGTGGAATTCCCGTAGATGCAGAGAAATTTGGTACATTCTGTAAAGACCTTGCCTACAAATATGTAAGTGTCTATGACTGGCATCCTATGACGGTTTCCATTCATAAAATTTTAATTCATGGGGCATCTATTATTGACAAAACACCACTACCAATCGGTATGCTTTCCGAGCAAGCCGCCGAATCACGAAACAAATATTGGCGATCTGATCGGGAGCACCACACACGCAAATTTGATCGTAAACAAACAATGTATGATCTGTTTCATAGAGCACTAGTGTCTTCCGACCCAATTATTGCTGCTGAAATGCAGCTCCAAAGAAGAAAACATCTGAAAAAACGTCCATTACCTGCTGCTGCTTTGGCGTTACTTAAACCAAATCACAATGAGAAAGAATTTACTGAAGATATAGACGACCACGAAATGTTGACTGCAGAAAATGATTAATGATTGATTGATTTATTTTTGGTTTTTGATGATTTTGATATTTAAAATATCTGCAATTAAAGTTTAGTTAGTTATCTATTTGGTCAACAAGTTTCATCATTTACACTTATATACACAATATACTTCAAGATGAGATAAAATCAACTCTTTCTTTCATGTGCTGTCCAAGTTTATTATAGACATGGCTAGTCTATATTAAACTTGGACAGTATATATGAATTTAAAAAGTTACATTTGTACTTGCTCGGTACGGAACCAGCAACCTCGTGCATAAAAAGCGGGCCTGAACCACAGGACCATCACGACATAACAGTTCGAATCAAATACAATATATATATATAGTAGATTGTATTATAAGGGAGCAAAATAACATTTTTGAGTTGAGGGCCGTCATACCAGCCAATCTTTATTCAAACAATATTTTCGTTCGATTTCTTTGGAGCTGAACGCTAAGATGTTCCAATTTCAAAAAGTGCGTGGCAATTTAAATTGCGGCGCACTTATGAACAGAATCCTCTAATAACTGCGCAGCAATCATCTTTGCCGCGCACTTTTTCAAATTGGAATACTCATCACTGGCCGCTGAAAGTTTCTTACAGAAAACAACACCTTTGGGTGCATTTGGAGGCGAACTAAGCCGTCCTCTTCGAATAAGTGGGGTGAAAATATAATATATTTCAGCACATATTATGTATATGGAAATATTGTAAATCAACCATTTTTTTTAAAGAGTAGCCATAGAGTTTCTTGCCGGTTTTTCTCCATAGGAAACGACTAATTGCGAATCACGCACTAGCTTCTGACGTTTTGTAAGTGCCCATGTAAGCCTATGTGAAATAATAAAAAAAAATAATCAATTTATACCCGGGTTTACATTGGTTGTAAGTGCCAACCCTAGCAATAAATTTCTAATGATTATAACTTCGTTAGTCCACGGATTCGGGCTTTGAATTTTTTAGTGTGTATAGGCCACATATAAAGAAATTTTATGTAAAAAAATTAAGAAGCGAAATTCAGGATTCATCGAGTTTAAAAATAAAATCGAAAATATTTAAAAAAATGATAACGTCGATTTAAATGAACCTAAATATTTTTTGATAACATGGTAATTTGCGCTTTTAAAATCTTCGTGCATGAATTTAATCAGTTTGCTAATAATTTTAACTAGTAATTTATTATGATTTTTTTTTTAATAATCCGGATAAAAATTTAGGCATTTTCAAAAATTTATATCTCATCATCTAGATGTACTAGAAACCTCGGTATTTTACTCTAGCGTTTCTTTTGAATCAATCTACTACAAATCTGGAATAAAAAGACGATGTCACTTTTTTTGGGTTTATAAAACACTGTGTGTTGTCCGAAAAATAAATAATATTATTATTATTTCGTTTATTAAGCTTTTTGCCTTATAAAATACATTTTTAAATATTTCTTAGAAAAAAAATTAAAAAAAAAATTCAAAATATATAAAATAGTGGTCCGCCGGTATCGGGAGCAGGGTCCAAGTTGCCGGTGGTTAAGGCTCCAGAGACAGGAACCTCCTCACAATGCGAGCCGTATCGAGGAGTACTGCCTTCTGAATCAGGCCCTTGATCCAGCCGCCTAACGAGAGCCTCGAGAGATGATGGTTGAGGCTTTCGGCCATCAGGCCATTGGCCGTGACGACAATCGGCACAATGACAGCCGAGCTCACATTCAACATGTCAACAACCTCGTGTGCTAAGTCGAGATATTTTATTTGTTTCTCTTTCTCAGCTTTCACGAGGTTATCGTCATGTGGAATAGTAACATCGACTATCATTGCGCGGTGCGCTAATCGATCTATCACCACTATATCAGGCTTATTGGCGACAATAGTCCTGTCAGTAATAATAGACCGATCCCAGTACAACGTGACATGGTCATTTTCGAGAACTGGGTCGGGCACAAACTTGTAATACGGTACCTCAAAGTTCATAAGTTTATATTTCAAAGCAAGTTGCTGGTGAATAATCCTAGCCACTTGGTTATGTCTGTGTAAGTACCCGCCGTTAGCCAGACGAGAACAACCAGAGATAATATGTCTGATAGACTCTCCCGGACGGTGGCATGCCCGACACACGTCAACCGTCCCGTCCTTCATAATATGTCTCCGATATTTATTCGTCAAGATAACTTCGTCCATAATTGCGCAGACAAAACCTTCAGTTTCCCCGAAAAGGTCCCCAAAACGTAGCCAGGATACGGACGCTAAGAAATCTACATCGGGCTCATGAAGAGCCCGATAGAAGCGCCCGTGTAGCTCCTTGTTTTGCCATATCTCCTTGCGGTTATCCGTGGTAAGTACTACAGGTTTGCAGCAGTTCTCTTTAGCCATGGAAAGTGGGGTGAGCCCCTTGTCCACTGCGACCACATCACGGTGCATACCCACTTCGGCTTTCAAAAAATATTCCCTGAGACTGCATATCTCGCGGTTGTGAAGGGTCTTTGCATTTAAAAAGCCTCGACCCCCGCACTTCCGCGGGATGTACAGTCTCATCACCGATGATCGTGGGTGATGCATCCGGTTTGCGGTCAACAGTGTACGGACCCTCCTATCCAGGGCGTCGAGTTCGGTCTGAGTCCATTTGAGTATGCCGAAAGAATACATCAAAACCGGCATGACCCAACCGTTGAAGGCGCGCACCTTGTTTCCGCCTGAAAGAAGACTAATCAATACCTTCTTCAGGCGGCCAAAAAAGCGCTCCTTCAACAATTGCTTCATGTCAGTAACATTGATGCCTAACGCTTCCGACATACCCAAATACTTATAGCTTTCGGGTGAGGAGAGGGATCTAAGGTGTATGGAATCCGAAAGTTGAATTCCCTCGGATTCCATTATCTCCCCTCGCTTCACATGCATGACCGAACATTTGTCCACACCAAACTCCATTTTGATGGCGCCACTGAAAGTTTCAGTTACCTTCAGTAGCTCCATCAGTCGCAATTTGTTGGGGGCAAATATTTTTAAGTCATCCATGTAGAGGAGGTGAGATATAACCAGACCACCTCTCCTCAACCGATAGCCTAGACCTGAATCCTCCAGCAGTGTGCTTAGAGGATTTAGGGCTAAGCAGAACCAAAGTAGACTCAAACTGTCGCCCTGAAATATTCCCCGTTTAATCCAGGATCCTGGATTCCCCTGGACCCGTCGACACCCCGGATAGCGAAGGACTGTCCTCCATTGCCCCATACATGATTCAAGGAAGGTGCGTAGAGTCGTATCTATTTTGTACAACTCCAGCACCTTCATGAGCCATGTATGTGGCACCGAGTCGTAGGCCTTCTTATAATCTATCCAGCAAGTCGACAGATCCTTGCGGGATCGACGAACCTGTTGGCTAATGGCCATGTCGATGAGAAGTAGCTCCTTAGTGCCACGGGACCCGTTCCTACATCCATTTTGAGAGGCAGACATAATGGAATTACTGTCAATGTGTGTGTTAATTTTCGCTCTCAAAATGGATGTTAGAAGTTTATAGACCGTTGACAAACACGTGATCAGTCTATAATTCTTGGGTTCCGCAGGACTACCTGACTTATGGAGGAGGTGGGTAATGCCCTAGCCCCAACCTTATATATGATTACCATCACGCTATACTTTAATGGGGCTAAGCATCTACTCACTAAAAACTATGTATCTGACATGGCATGTTAATAAGGTAATACCTTACCTTATATCATAGAATCAAAAACTATATTTCATTTGCTACCAGGTTGAGCCTTTTATGTTGACCTGTGATTAGTGTTTTCGACGCAATTGAAAATACGTTTGTAAAAAATTGTTGTTCTATTTTTTCTATAAGTAGTTACATTAAGTACTAATGCATTATTCGCTGTATATCATTCACTCTGTTAAGTTGGTTTATTTTATATAATGGAATGGCGGTGCTTGGGGGAGGCCTATGTCCAGCAGTGGACGTCTTTCGGCTGAAATGATGATGATGATGATGATGGTATAATGGAAACCTATCTCATTAGTTTACTGGTCAGCATCATTACCAGATTGATAATTGCAAATCTCTAATATACCTTAGATTCGAGCCCATATATCTGATTACGCAATTGTCTATGAAACTGAAACTAAGGCAGCTTAAAGCTGATATTTTAATCTAACAAGTGACACTAATTTGTAGCTTGTAACGGTTCATCAAATTGTGAGCCCCACGATGTATGGGAAATGGCCGATGTCCTTTATGTTGTGGCGGCATCTACATCGCCACATGCAAATTACGCAACACACTGACGTCACGAAAAAATCCTGCATCGCGCAAGCAGAGTTTACCGCGCAACTATCAACCGTCTGGCAGTTGCCTACGGGACACGTCTGATCGGAGTATCCTCCCTTTTCTATGAAGGATGAGTGAACTTTACACCCTGTTCCTCATGCCTCCATAATGTAAAAGTATTGATAGATATTGGATAATTCTGTCCACAAAGTCATGATCATGATGCTGAAGTGGCATAATATGATTTTCACTTCAGTAGCTCAAACATGTAGGTTTTGCTGCCTGAAAACAGTGAGCAAAATGCGATTTTGCTCACAGAGTGAGACCAAGTAACTTCTTATTCAGCCTTGGGTTAATCATACAATTCGAAACATTCACACTCAATCTCTTTCCCGCTATTAGAAAGAGAGAGAGAGAAAAAGACCAGCCCTTTTGAAGTTCCGATTTTGAATTCGACCTCAAAGACCAACACGTTCGGAACTTCGTACTGACTAAAGAAATTTTGCAAAAAATAATTATGTCTTTTAATGTAATTTATTGAATTTTTAACTTACACCCGGGCGTTTCCTCCCACCTTATCCGACACAGAAACCTCCCGAGGCTGCCGTTTCCGGTGAAGATCTGCGTCAGGCGGAAGGTGAGGACGCCGTGGCGCCTCTCTAGCCACTCCTCAAAGAGGGGACTTATCGCCGCAATCGTGGCGTGACCAGCACTGGGACAACCGTACTCTCCATGTCGCCATGGGATCCCGCCGGAGCTCCGTCTACTGTGCCGCGATTCCTCGCGGCAGCGGAGTTACACCCCAGCGTTTCGCCTCCTCGCGCCACTCCCATACGTGCGCGAGGACTTTTGCCTCCAGATCCCGTGGCGGCAATCCGGCAAGGAGGCTCGCTGCCTCATAGGAGACCTTGCGGTATCCCCGGACCATCCGGTTGGCCATGACCCTTTGGGCCGCGCTCAACCTGCGGGCTGGCCGCAGCACCAGAGAGCGCGCCCATACAGGAGCCCCGTAGAGGGCCATAAGTTTCCTACCTGAGAAGTCGCGCGAGAAATATCTGAAAGCATACCATGTCTTCAATGAATGGAGACTTACACAGGGCGCAAGCAGTTTTTCGGAGACGGTGTTGCTATCTTATTTTTTAGATTTATTACAGACGAGGCGATCATCTACAATATGGAGTATTTACTGAATGTTGAAAGCTACTTTAAAAACAAAACATAACGTGCATATTGAAACATACTCAAAACTTGTATCTTTTCTAAAAAGAATGTCATTAAGGCTAAAAAGTCCAAAATTCTCACGGCCCTTAACTTAGAAAAATTTATTAATGAAGCTCCGGACTGCAATTTTCTTGCCGCTAAAGTAAGTTGTACCTATGAATTTATGTTGTTAGTTATTAAAATTTGTGTGTAGACTGTTATGTATAAAGGTACTTACCGCCTACTATTAATTTTTGGAGGCGCAATGAATCCTAGTCTGGCTTAGCTATACTGTTAAAATATTTATTACGATATGTAAAAGATGCTGTAAATGTTAAATTATGCATATTAATTATGTAATATTTTCATTACAGGTTGTACTGATCATAGGAATTAGTGGAGTGTGTTGCAATAACAAGCTATTACAGCTAACAGTTAATAATATCGAAAAGCATTCAGATAAATTACTGTTAGTAAAATTGAAAAATACGAAGATAAACCTTGACAGGTCTTTTGTCGTACGAGAAGAATATGTAACTATTGTATAAAAATACCAAAATTTACGTCCAGCCAATATAAAAACCGACCGATTTTTCATACAATACCATAATAATAAATGCTCAAGACAGCCTATGGGAGTAAATAAAATAGGTGCTATACCGCAAGAAATTGCCACTATCTGAACAATGGAAGAGCCTCAGCTATACACGACTCACTGCTTTCGGAGAACTTCGGCAACGCTCTTGGCTGATTCCGTAGCCAATCTCACCACTTTAAAACGTCACGGCTGGTGGAAGTCCAATACGGTTGCAGAAGGCTATATTGAAGACTCAATAGAAAATAAGTCTAAAATCTGTAAGCGTATAGTGGAAACAATAAGTCTGAATTTGACCTCGGATCCTTGGTCTCACCCACGCCCATCCACTTCCAACGACGCACAGTGTACTTATACAGAAAGCCGATCAGAGTCACCAACGTGGTGAACGTTGGTGACTCTTTTTTTCCTTCTCAATCCGCCACCGAAACAGAAACCTTAACACCAAATAATCAAACTCAACTCAATGCAACTATAACGTTGCCAAATAAATCTGTTACTTTTAATTTGCAGAATTGCAGTAATTTTACTTTTAACTTTTAAAATGTTCCATTTTATTGAATTGGTACCTCTACCTACAATGTTAATTATTTTGATTCACAATAAATAATTATTTCAATCTATTCCTGTTTATTATTTTATCTCCTAAAGTATTCTCGCTGCTGAAGTGAAAAAATATGTGTGTTACACGAGAGCAAAGTTTTTTGCATCTCGTGCATTTGAATCCCTCGCTACACCCAGGATTCAAAACCAGCACTCGCAGCAAAAAACGACTTTGCTCTCGTGTTGCACAAATAACTATTTACAAGCTTTTCGTACACCAATCTCGGAGCACTGATGTTCGTGAACTGGTTTCCTAGCCGTAAGACGAATTCTAAATTGCGGTATGCTTTTTACAAACATCAGTGGAAACTTATGGAAAGTTGTAAAGCGCACGCCTTAGTACTTAACCTCTGAGACGCGTGGCAGTCGGATTCCATCCATGCAATATTGATAATAACTTGGGTCGCGCGCACGGGTATATGATAATACCGAACATTTGGCCACATTGAAATACAACCTATTGCTACGACTTCACTTACTACCCCACTAATATCCTGCTGTAGTATACCATGATCAGTTTCCTGTTTTATTTTAAAAACTAATTTCAAGTCGTCAGCGAATAACAATGTTATGGATTTATTGACTACTCTCGGCAGGTTGTTAATTGTTAAAATGAAGAGAAGAGCCCCTAAGCCCTAAATTACTGCCCTAACTGACTCCTGATCTCGTGAAATAGGGCTCAGAGAGCTGCCCATCGCAGTCGACGTACTGACAACGGTCTCGTTAATAGCAGGCAAAATACGACAAAGTGTGAGGTAGTACAGCTTTTTTTTTGTTCCGGGGTGGAAAACCCTCATAGATGTCCTCCGCCCGAGGCCGGCGGAGGGGTCTGTCAAACTCTTACTGACTAAAAACTACCCCGGTGTCCCCCTCACACTTGCACGGGGAATCATGGGATCTAGTTCGACTTCCGCGATCCCCGGTTGATGCTGGCCCGCCATTGCGGGCAGGGTGAGTGGAAGAAATCGCCCGCTCCCTTTCCGCAGCCTCTTTCTGCGACATGACTGTTTCGCAGAAGGATACCACCGCGTCCCAGGACTCCTCGCTGCCGACCATGGGGTCAACCACAGCTCGCAGCGACAGGTCACTGCCTATTCCTGAGACGAAGGCACGGCGCGTCTCCTCCCAAGCAGCACACTCTTCTGCCAGCGTATGCCACGCCGTGTCCTCTCGGCAGTCGACGCAGTGGTGACACCGGACGTCCGGCTCCTTGTTTATGCGACACAGGTACTTCTTGAAGCAACCATGCCCCAAGAACACCTGTGTCACCCGAAACGACAGGGAAACATGCCTCCCCCCGAGCCAGCGCTCGAGGACCGGCGGGACCGCCTCAATGGTGACAAGGCCGGCGGTAGGGCGTGAAAGCCTGGAGGTGTACAGCCTACACCAGCCAATTTAGCTAAAAAGACGTCGTTTTTTACTGTTTCAAAAGCCTTCCTGAAATCAAAGTAGGCAACATCTACCTGTTGACCCGCATCCACCGTCGGTACTATTTTAGTCATCAGATCCAGTAAGTTCCCCGTTGTCCCCCGCCCAGGACGGAAACCATGCTGCGCGTCGAACAACAGAGCGCTAATCTGTGGAAACAGGCTACTACGAATGCGGACTTACCAAACAGACTTTTACTTAGTTCAGACTCATTTATTACGGGTGTTCGGAAACTTGCCTGTAAGAAAATGAGCGTAATGTCGATGCAGGTTTTAGATTTCCTTTGAGTTTAGCTTTATTTTTAGTTTTGGCCTTTCAGAAAAAAAATACAAAAAAAAACAAGTAGTACCAAAGATATGTTTTTTTAATAATATCGATGTTTTTTATTACCTTATTTTATATTCTTGTACACCACGACCACAAATTAATGAATTCCATTGGTTTTTTATTGTTATAGTAATTTACGTTAACTGTGCTGATAGATAAGCAATAAATAGTATGACTTGCTATTACACGGTTTTTTTAAAAAACAAGTTGTATTATTGTTCTACTGAAAAATTAGTGAAAAATATTCATTTTGACAAAGTTTAAGCCACTGCAGCATAAAAAATAAGTATCGAAACTCAAGTGACCAATAATTTAAAAATAATATGTGCTTAAAACCGATTTCAAAACTTCAAATCATTATTGTACCTAATGTAAATAGTGAATTATTGCCATTCTTGTTTAAAAGGAGTGAAATTTGATTAAACGAGAAAGTTTGCAATATTGGAATATTTATTTACATTAAATGTACCTTTTTTTTTTTTTTTGAGGGTGGGAAATCATCAAATAACTTCTCCCGCTCTGGGCGGAGCGGGAGGGTGTGTCAGACTCTTACTGACTAAAACCCACCCGTATTCCTTCCTGTTGCCTGTGTTGCGGGGGCCTCGGTGACCCATAAGTACCTTCCCGCGACGACATTAAATGTACCTGCAGTGCTATTCTTTAACCTTCTCACCGTGAAAATTTAAGTGAAGTGAACTGTCAGTGTCATCCCTTCTGATACTAGGGATGGACCAAGGATTAAATTTACAATCATGATCGAGATTTTAATAATATTTTTATGCTAATTATATTGATCATAATCAGTTAACTGATTAATTAAACGCAATCCCATGATCCAACCGCGATGTGTTTTAACTGATTACGATGTGTTTTGAAGAAGCCATAGTGGATTGAGTCGAGTAAAGACTGTGCGACGTTATTCAGCGTCGTTATTAACCCAAATCTATTCAATAAGAAGAGATAACCGAGTGTGTCAAGTGAAAGAGTACTAAAAGTGTGCCTGGCTGACGGATCATAGAATTTATCCTTACACAAACTACGTGGAAACCTAATTAAACGATGTGTGTGTCTGTGTACATAAGCCATTTGAATAAAAAACGTGCGGATTATTAGGTACCTTTCTAATATTTTATTTTAGTTAGGTAAATCTAAACCGACCTACGCGTTGCCAATAATAAAATAATATTCATAAAGTCACCGTCATCAATATTATATCAAAATTCAACAGTTTAACTGACACTCGCGCAGTGCGCGCACCGGCTGGCGGGCGGCTAGGCTCACTTCAGTCAGCCCAAGTGAAGTGGTGTTGCTATGGCAACGAGAATCGAGTGAAGTGATAAAATCACGACACACGCGCGGCGCGCTTACCGACTCACTTCACCTAGCCGATTCACTTCGGCGCGGGTGGTTACTATGATTACGAGAATCGGGTGAAGTGATAAGATCACGCCGCGCTTGCGCGTGAGGCGCTGTTATTAATATCAGGTTGAGTATTTTTTTCGAACTTGCCGTTTTTTATTTTTAAATGCGCGACAAACAAAATTTGGTTTTACCACCTTTATATCAAAATCCTAAATGGGGGCTACAAACATTTTTCATCATGGGTGTCGTTTTCATGGTTTTCTGGGGTGTTACAGCCGATACTGAGGTCAGATCTAAACAGCAAGTTGGCGGCTGCGAAATGTTCAGATTTTTCATCATGGGTGTCGTTTTTATGGTTTTCGGGGTGTTACAGTCGATAGCAAGGTCAAATAGAAAAAGCAAGATGGCGGCTGCGAAAATATTCAGATTTTTCATCATGGTTATCGTTTTCATGGTTTTCGGGGGTGTTAAATCCGATAGTGAGGTCAAAATTAAAAAGCAAGATGGCGGCTGCGAAATGTTCAGATTTTTCATCATGGGTATCGTTTTCATGGTTTTCGGGGGTGTTAAAGCCGATAGTGAGGTCAAATCTAAAAAGCAAGATGGCAGCTGCGAAAATATTCAGATTTTTCATCATGGATATCGTTTTCATGGTGTTCGGGGGTGTTAAATCCGATAGTGAGGTCAAAATTAATAAAACAAGATGGCGGCTGCGAAAATGTTCAGTTTTTTCATCATGGGTGTCGGTTTTATGGTTTTCGGAGGTGATTTGGCTTTTTAGATTTGACCTAACTATTGGCTTTACCAATAGTTAGGTCAAATCTAAAAAGCAAGATGGCGGCTGCGAAAATGTTAAAATTTTTCATCATGGGTGTCGTTTTCGGGGGTGTAAAAGCCGATAGTGACGTCAAATCTAAAAAGCAAGATGGCGGCTGCGAACATTACCAAACCTTTTGCAATAAAAAAAAACTGACTGAATTTCTGTTTTGCTATTTTATTTTATAAAATTCCTAAATAGTAACGTTTCAACAATTAAATACTAACTTTTAAATAATATAAAATTATCAATAGAATTACCATAAAAACATTAAAATCTCGATTATGATTATAAATGTAATGCTTGGTCACTCCTTAGCATCAGTGAGATGATACTGACAGCTCACTCCACGCGAGTTTTCACGGTGAGATTTTTACAGAATCGATATGCTGATCATTGGGGTTTAATAAAAAACAATATTTGACATTAATAACACTGTATTCGTTGTAATTTACAATTAATGTTCAAATTGTCTGCCACCCACTCTGATGCAGGCCCTACATCTACGAATAAATGCTCTTCTGAGCAGTCGCGTATAACGTCGATCGCTTACTTTCAATGCGGCTGCCCGGACTCGGCTACGTAAATCTTCGAAGGAACGGATCAGCTTTGCGTAAACTTCTTCGTTAAGGCAGCCCCAATAAAAAAAATCCAGTGGATTTAAATCTGGAGAACGTGGGGGCCACAATATTGGCCCCAGACGACCAATCCATCTGTTTGGGTATCTTCTATTTAAATATGCACGAACAGATACAGCATAATGCGCAGGATAGCCGTCATTTTGCAACCAATAAGATTCTCTCTCCACCTCGGGTACCTCTTGCAATCAATTTGGAAGATCGTTCTCTAGGAACTCTAAATAACTTTGGCCAGTTAGGTTCCCCGGTATTCAAATAGGCCTATTATTTTTCCATTTATAATTCCAGTCCAATAATTTATTTTAAATTGGTACTGTGACCTGTCATCACACATAACACGAGGGTTCTCTAGTTACCAGCTATGGAGATTGTGTAAATCCATGTAGCCATCTCTTTTTTTGAATGAATTTTATTGAAAAACTGCGGGTCTCTGCGGGTTTTCTTCCATTTTCTCTAGCATTTGTCAGCAGAAACGCAGTCTTGAATTATAATCTCTTGGTTGAAGAGTCTGCACGCGCGTAACGTGGAACGGGTGAAATTTGTTCTTTTTTAAAATATCATGCACTGTCGATTTCCCTATTCCCGTGCGTCGAGCTATTGCTCGCGTAGAAGTTGAAGGATCTTGCGCAATTTCCTCAAGTACCACGTCTACTACATCAGCACGAGCGGTTCTTCGATTGCTAGTACCACCAACACCACTACCAGGCATTCTTCCTTCTGAGTAACAACCGTGGACTCTTATAAATATGCGGTAATCTGGATGACGCGCATTAGGGTATATATGCCTATAAAGAACTGCGGCTGCATTTCCATTGCCTCTGCATTCCCCATAAATAAAATGCATGTTTGCATATTCTTGTGGCGTATACTGAACACGTGGCATTTTGTCCACAATCAAAACAATCAAATTACAAGCCAAGTCGTCGCAAATATCACCACACAAAACAAGTCCAAATCAGTAAACAAAACGAATAGTCCAGTAAAATAGCCAGGTCGTCGTTTTAACAATGATACACAGTAAATAGCAACTAAATGAAAACGGAAACGAAATAAACACATGCGAAGTCGAGCAAGTCGAGTGACGCACTAAGTTCCTACTTCCCTAGACTCCCTACCGAGTTTTTTACATTTACTATCTCGCTCGCACTCATTCAAATCATATCCTCTTTGTCTAACATGGACAAAAGACGGGTGGTGCGGGGTGCGCGCAGGTAGCCAATATGAAGGTCACACCACGTATTTTAAACCCTTAAATAGACTTACCAATTTGTTTTCGTTAAAATATTTTTTAAGCTAACTTTAAGCGTAAGCTGTTTTTAAACAGGTTTTATTTAATTATTACTGTTCAATACTGACGTCTATTAATGTTTTTATTTATACCCAAATGATCAGGTATATTTAATTTAAATAAATATCCAATATTGCAAACTTTCTTGTTTTATCAAATTTCACACCTTTTAAACACGAATGGCAATAATTCACTATTTACATTAGGTACAATAATGATTAATACCATTTTGAAATTGGTTAAAGCCATATTAAGCACAATTATTTTTAAATTATTGATCACTTGTGTTTCGATACTTATTTTTTATGCTGCAGTTGCTTGTCAAAATGAATATTTTTCACAAATTTTTCACTAGAACAATAATTCAACTTGTTTTTTTTTAAAAACCGTGTAATAGCAGTCATACTATTTATTGCTTATCTATCAGCACAGTTAACGTAAGTTACTATAACAATAAAAAACCAATGGAATTCATTAATTTGTGGTCGTGGTGTACAAGAATATAAAATAAGGTAACAAAAAACATCGATATTATTTAAAAAAAAACGTATCTTTGGTACTACTTGTTTTTTTTTTATTTGTATTTTTTTTTCTGAAAGGCCATTAGTTTTACCATGAACAATTTCAAGGTTATCTATTAATTACGGGACACCCTGTATATGTATAAAACCCCATTATGAAAAGCTTTGATTCCTTAGTCAGAAGCATTTCTGAACAGGGACAAAAAACTTAAATATTTATTTATTTAATAAAATGTATACTGCTGTGCTTTACTAAACTTTATGAAAAATTTAAAACAATTTTCATGAAAAAAAACCCCATTCACAAAGTAACGGAGTTATGGCTGCCCTGGTTCGGCGCTTGGACCACCGTGCGGCTTTGTACCATAGCCGTAGAAGATTTATTTTAACTACGAGCTCTGTGCCAAACGAGCACAAATCGTTGATCTATTCTGACTTCTTGAGGATTTCTCAGTTCGCGGCACATTGTTGCTCGCGCCACTGGAGGCTGCTGATTCACGGAAGGACATAGCAATGTTTGCGAATAAACTCACCTCTCTAGGTATTCCGTGTTGGAACCAGGGCGCCTGGCGCAGCTCGGGCTCGGCGCGCGGCACGTTGTTGTTGGCGGGCACGCCGCCGCACGACGACGCGCCCGACGACGACGACGTCGTGCGACTGCAGGCTGCTGATTCACTGGAAGGATATAGTCATGCACATAAATGATTTATATAAAGTAGTCTTTCGAGTTGAACAGACTGTACCTAGATGACATATGAAGAAACAAAAAAAAAAACATGAAATCTATTACTAAATATTATTACTATTATTTACTGTCTGTACCAGTTGCTTAGCTGGTACATACAGTAAATTCAGGATGGAAATTTATAGCAGAATTTGAAAAAACCAAACACCATTGTATTTCGCCTCATTGCAGAACAGAAAACTCCAAACTCTCGTAAAGCTTAATTTCAAATACGCGTTCATAATGTCATTCAACAAAAGTTCTGACGTCATTTGCTCTGTTCTCTAAGCTTAAAAGTATTAAAATAAAATATTGTTGGAACCATTCATAAGAATGAAAGTCGTGACCCAGTTTCCATTAAGCCGCCATCATCGCGGTAATTTAATAGAACTTTTTTCAAAGCAAAAAGTAAATAGAATGGACCCAGTTACGCATCTCTCTTTACGGAATATTTTAAATCTACGGAATCGATTTCATAAAGGCTTTTGTGCAACTTAAAGTTCTGGGCTGACGTTTCGATAGAAAATTGATGTTGCACCAATTTTAAAAAAAATGTTTCATAAATTAATTCGATTGCCAAAAGTTTAAAAAAACCTTTCTGAGGAGTCCCAACCTTTCAAGTTTTCAGCTTTTTGAAATTAGAGGAACTTTTTTCTAAAAAGAGGAAGTAAACGGATTATTTACGTTTTTACCCGACTGCCCCAGAAGGAGGGTAATGTTTTTCTAGAGTATGTATGTATGTATGTATGTATGTATGTATGTATGTATGTATGTATGTATATTATGTCTATTTCTTTGGCACGCTCTGTAGCCTAAACAGCTTGATGGATTTGAACATACGAGTTGTCGTTAGATTCGTCTTAATTGTGGGAGTGACATAGGCTATATAATATTTATATATTGCATCTGGGAGGGGAAAGTTTTTTTAAAAATAAATTACAACAATATTGATGTCAAATAAAAGCCAGTAATTTTCAAATATACATGTACTTATATATATTAATAAAAAGAAAAAGCTTAAAATAAAATAAATTATTCAAAAAACAAAAAACCCGAATATTTTTTTTTTTGTTTTTCTTCTACGTACTCATACGTACCGTACATAGCCGTCATGGCGATTATTACTTACAATTTAAAGGGATTCAAATATTTCGGTCGTATTTGTAATTCTATCTATTCTATGATTCGTCAACATTTTAATTAAATTCATAAGAGTTTATGAGCCACTAAGAAAGAGCTATGTGAGTGAAATGTAAAGCCAAGCCTACATTACAGCCGCAACGGGCCGCAGTGCAACGCATTTTCATACAAAAAATTATGGTGCGGACTTTAACGAGCGATGGTTCATACAAATTATACTAAAGTGATGAAGGAGGGCCTTAAGCAATGCTTTGCGACGCGTCGCGGCCCGCCTCAATCTGCGCTAGACCTTACACGGTAAAGCTTTTGCCATAGCAGCACATGTTCGTGCGATTCTTCACCAGCGTCATTTTTAGTCCATCTTCTGCAAGGGGTGATGGTACCCAACCCACCTATTCTTCATATTGTTACACCTTCTGAAGTCCACATCTAGATCCGAGTGCATGAGTTGCTCGGTCCGCCTGGGCGCGGCGGGCACGGCGGGGGGCTCGCGGTTGCTCTCCCGCGTGCGCGCTTCCGCCTCGGACGCCTCGTTGATGTAGCCCCCGTTCATGCACAGAGGCAGGTTTGTGGGGCTGGAAGAAGTAGAGAAATATATGGTATAAGTACTAGCAAAATATGAATGAAAAATAGTGGATATTGAAATGAAAAATATGAAGAATAATAAAAGATAGATTAATAAAATCGAAAAAAAAACTTGTGCCCCAATAATGGATTACCATGTACCATGATTTCGGAAAGCATGCAGATTGTAGCTACAGTGTAAAGATTTAAGCAACATAAAAAAATACGTAGGTTTTATTTTGTATTATGGCTTTATTTTGCATGTTGAACTTCAAAGTGATATGCCAATCCCATTTTGAGAGCGTTAGGGATATTGCAAGCAAAACTTACTACTAACATAAGTAATGGCACATCACAGACTTTACATAGTCGTGCTGCAGATCGGCTGGTTTACTGTCGTTGACACTTACGTGGTGGGTGTATCTGCGACTAACGGCGTAGAGTCATCGTCTGAAGGCTGCAGCAGAGCCCCACTGAGCCCCATCGCCAGCCTCTTCATGAGCGGAGGCCTCTCGCCCAGGCGCCGGTAGCAGTTGATCTCCGTCAGGGAGTTCGACTCCTCGGAACTGCTCGGGCTCGGCTCGTTCATTAGCTTTGATACGCCCATTATGTTGCATTTCGCTGGGGACCTGGAAAGCGATTGTAGAATGCTAGTTTAGCTGTTTGGTACAAGATATTTTGCGGACTAGATCTTATACACAATCTATCATTTTGTTCGGTCTTGTTAATCACATGACCAAATAATTGTTGAAAAGAATCTCACACGATACTGTTGGAAAGTTTTAAATAAACTAAAGACATTTTAAATGATTTTTTGTGAGCCAGTTAAAACGATGAAGCGGGACAGAAAGGATATAGAGGCATGAGGAACAGTGTGTAAAGTTCACTCAACCTCCATAGAAAACGGAGGATCCTCCGACCAGACGGGTGTTGTGTCTGGTGGGCAACTGCCCCACAGTTGTTGTCGGGATGCTGTATATATGCCAGTCGCGCGGTAAACTCTGCTTTCGTGATGCAAGATTTTTGTGACGTCAGGTCTTTGATGCGTACTTCGCATGAGGCGTTGTATATGCCGCTACAAGGACATTTTATCTTCAATAAAAATATCAAGGAAACTAACTTTTACCTACAGAGGTCGTTTTACGTAAATGTATTACGCCTGCAACAGGAAATCCTAACCCTGCAACAGCAATTAAGGACTGCAGAAAAAGAAATTCTAACTCTTACAGAACGTATTAAATTATTGATACAGAGTCAGAATACCTGCGAACTTTCCATTGAAGAACCGAAACGGAATACGGCTAGTGTTAAAACTCAAGCAGGCAAGCAAGTACAAAATCTGATTTCTGGGAAGAAAATACATATTTTCGGTACTCAACGTTGCGTTGGCTTAGCTGCCGCCTTATCACACTCAAGAGTAAATTCACAATATGAAAATTATCAACTCGTTGCTCAAACTAAACCAAACGAACCATGTAGCGAAGTAACATCCAACTGCAGAAATGTAAAATTAACAACAGACCATAAAGTTGTAATTTGTTTAGGTGAAAATGACCGTAGCATAAATATTATCTTGTCTCAATTGAAAAATATATTGGATATATTTAGTTGTAATACTGTAATTGTATTAAATGTCGTAAAAAATGTATTCCTCAATGTCAATAAACTAAACAATTCTATAAAAAATGTATGTAGTAAGTATAAAAAATGTCACTTTGTAAAACAAATAAGCACCGAATTGTCTGATATGTGTAAGTCAATTAATTTTGTTATAGATTTTAATGACTATAATGATAAATATTTGAACCCTACTGAAATTCGAAAGAGAATAGCAAGTGGCAAATCAAGTTTCAAATTGAGCATTGGTATACATGAAACAAAAAAAGGGACAATTCCCTACTACTTTAAGAAACAAAGTCGCATTGAAACTGTTAAGCATCCTAAAAGCAATAACTTTACGGAACCCAATACGAAGGTTAGGAAAGGAATTATACCGTACTATTTTCCTGTTATAAATAAGAGCGACTCATTTTTTCGTACCTAAAGCCACCAACAAACCGCACTATTTTAAAATATTACATCAAAATATCGCCAGTGTTCTATCCAAACAAGAACTACTAGAACTAACCATTCAAGAACTAAAGGACGATAATAATGACCCAGATGTAATATGCCTATCTGAAACTTTTATAAAAAAAGGTTTGGACAATTATGTAAAAATAAATTATTATGTAATGGCTACTAACTTCTGTAGAGAACAACAAAGGGGTGGCACTTGTATATTAGTAAAAAAAGAGCTAAATTATAAAGAATTGTCAATAGTTAAAAACTACGCCACTCAAAATACGTTAGAAGCCTGTGGAATAGGATTAATGTGTGGTAAATTAGTTATTATATGTGTTTATCGCACTCCTAAATCTAATCCAACACAGTTTTTATTAAAATTACACAAACTTTTGCACGATTTAATAAATAAATACAAGTCTAAAGTTAATATAGTTATAGCTGGTGATTTGAATATAAATACACTAAAAAAAGGTAACATTACAAATCAGTTACAAGACTTATGCAATAATTATAATTTGAAAATGCTGATAAATGTTCCGTTTTTTTTTTTTTATTTTTTATTTGTGATGGGTTTGCTCTTGACCTTAGTCTATGTCAGAGGTGACAGAAACAAAGTCGACGATGGAGCGAGCTTACCCAGAAGAAGCCTGTTCACTCTCACTTTGAAGAGATTAGGGTTGTATGCGTTCGGAAACACAGATGCAGGCAGAGAGTTCCATTCCTTTGCTGTGCGCATTATAAAAGAAGTTTGGAAACGCTTAGTGCGAGCTGGTGGGATAGCCACCAGGAAGGGATGGTAACCTGAAGTGCGCCTAGATGACCGATAATAGAATGGGGCCGGTGGAATGAGGTCGTGGAGTTCTTGGGCACACTCTCCGAAGTACAATCTATAGAAGACCGACAAGCAGGCAACCTTGCGACGATGGGCCAAACTGTGAAGCTTGGCATCCACCAGATTTACGTCGCCAATGAGCCTCTTAGCTCTGCGTTCCACCGAGTCAAGCGCGGCAAGTTGGTATTTAGCCGAGCCATCCCAAAGGTGGCTACAATACTCCATGCAGGATCGGACCTGCGCTTTATAAAGGGTCAAAAGCTGTCCAGGCGTAAAGTATCGCTTCACCTTATTTAGGATGCCCAGTTTTCTGGCCGCAGTTTGGGCTTTGTACTCGATGGTGGCGCCGAAGTTGAGGTTAGATGTCAACTCCGTGCCTAGGAGCTCGAGCCGATCAGTTACAGGAACCGATGTACCTCGAAAAGTAGGAGTCAGGTCGAAACGACTCCTTTTTGCGGTAAAAAGACACGCCTGTGTTTTGGTGGCGTTAAAAGTGACCAGATTATCATCACCCCACTGGGAGACAAGGCTTAACGTCAACTCTGTCCGCTCTACCAAGGCCTCTCTCAAGGAACGAACTGCGGCCCCGTTGGTTTTTGCGCTGGACAAGTATCTCTCTGAAACAGTACTGTCGTCCGCGTACCCAACAATACCAGTCTGTAGTAGGTCATTGATGTGCAGCAGGAAAAGAGTTGCAGAGAGAACAGACCCCTGAGGAACTCCGGCATCAATAGTCATAAGGTCAGAGGAGCAGCCGTCAACGACTACTCTGATCGACCGTTCACTAAGGAAGTCTGATATCCAGCTACAAAAACCAGCTGGGATGCCATAAGCAGGAAGCTTGCTGAGCAGACCAGCGTGCCAGACCCTGTCGAAAGCCTTCGAGATATCAAGCGATACAGCAAGTGCTTCGCCATGTTTCTCGATGGCTTCGCCCCAGCAGTGCGTGACATACACAAGAAGATCACCAGTTGACCGTCCCCGGCGAAAGCCATATTGACGGTCACTGAGGAGATCATTGTCTTCGAGGTAGGTCAGCAACTTACTGTTCAGTACCCTTTCCATAACTTTGCACAGAATGGAGGTAATGGCGATCGGACGGTAATGGGCAGGGTCTGCACGGTCGCCCTTTTTGGGCACTGGTTGTACATTTGCAAGCTTCCAGGATTTTGGTACCGTTCCTTTCTTAAGAGAGAGGCGGAACAAACGTGTCAACACAGGAGACAGTTCAGGCGCACACTGCCTCAACACTCTCGCCGGAATGCCGTCAGGCCCGCTGGCCTTGTTCACGTCTAGACTGCACAATACTTTTCGGACCTCTCTAATGTGAACTGCGATCTCCGGCATCGAGGAGTCACAATGAGGTACTGTAGGTGGTTGCTTGGAGCCAGCGTGCAGACGTGAATTGCTTGCAAAGAGAGATGCAAATAAATTTGCTTTCTCACTTGCGGAGTGGGCCAGCGACCCATCAGGTTTCAGCATTGGAGGTAAAGTGGGACGACAGAAATTCGCTTCGGCCGCCTTAGACAGGGACCAAAACTGTTTACTACCCGGAGGGTGCGATGCCAGCTTGGCCCCAATACGTCCGACATGGCCAAAACGTGCCTCTCGTAAAACCCGCTTGCAGGACTTGGCAGCAGTGTTAAAGGCTCTCTTCTTCGCGCGAACCCTACGAGCTCTAACTTTGCGGTCGCGGGCCTTGACCCAGGCTTGGTAGGCAGACTCTTTTCGGGCCTCAGCGTGGGCGCACTCTGCATTATACCAAGGCCGGGATTTATGGCCAAGTGGGATGTCGGAGAATGGAATAAAATACTCCATTCCCTGCCGAATAACGTCCGCAACCTCGTCTGCACAGCACGAGGGGTCACCCGAAGAGAAGCACACATGCCGCCATGGATAAGACGCAAAAAAGTGCCGCATCTCATCCCAGTCCGCTGACCCGTATCGCCACACTCGTCTCGTGCCTCTAGGACTCTCATCTGGTGGAGAGCAGGTCGATACGGTTTTCACCAGACAGTGGTAGGACGTTCCCAGCGGGGCTGAGACCGACACTGAATTATTGTCCGGATCAGATGCCAGCAGAAGGTCCAAACAATTGGGTGTATGGCCGTCAACATCCGGTACCCGCGTTGCCACATTCACCATCTGGGTTAGATCTAACGTAATAGCAAACTTGCGCGCCTCTAACCCAGCATGGTCAGTTTTCTGGTACGGGAACAACCATTCTTTATGATGGGCGTTGAAGTCCCCCAGAAAAACGAGCTTCGCTGTTGGGTACCGTCGTCCTACACGTAAATTGGCTTGTATTGATCATATTTTGAGCAATATTTCCAATGCTACTGCAACCGTACTACCGTTACATCTCTCAGATCATGATACAGCACAAATGCTTAGCTTTCCTTCTCAAAATGTACCACAAAAAGAATCAATACACTACGTTTATAAAAGAGATTACAACCTAGATAATATCCGAAAATTCCGGGAATGCTTACAAAGTCTTTGCTGGTCTGATATATATATAAACACAGATTCAAATTCTGCCTTTAATGATTTTCATGATCTGTGGTGCCTCTTTTACAATCTCTGTTTTCCTAAGGTAAGAGTCAGGGTCAACAGTACCGCTAAAAACACGCAAAAGTGGATAAGTAAAGGTCTTAGACAAAGCTGCAAAACTAAGCGAAAATAACGCTATGAATTTTATAAAAATAAAAATAATTCTAATAAATTAAAATATAAAAAATATTCCTTTATGCTTAAAAAATGTATTTACAGCTCAAAAAAGAATGCGAACATAAAATATAGAAACACAAGATAACAAATGTAAAGCCACTTTTTTTTTTTTTTTTTTTTGGGTGGGAAATCATCAAATAACTTCTCCCGCTCTGGGTGGAGCGGGAGGGTGTGTCAGACTCTTACTGACTAAAACCCACCCGTATTCCTTCTTGTTGCCTGTGTTGCGGGGGCCTCGGTGACCCATAAGTACCTTCCCGCGACCCCAGCAGGCATCGGCCCTAGTGGACCCCTACTATGTGCTGACGACATCTCTTTGAGGCGCGCGTGGAATACAACGCGCCGTCGACCCGGGCCTGGTCCTTACCGGACGGTGAGCTACCCATTGCTCACCGTCCGCAAGCCCGCGCCTACGGTGGCCGGAAATCCGCCCGGGATTCCCGACGCCCTGGGCGTCTCCTGCGGCGGCTAGGGGCGAGAGGGCGCGAAATGAAATAAATAAAAATACCACCCCTAAAGATAATATAGATGCAATAAAATTAAATGGTATTGTAGTTACAGACCCTGTAGAAATAGCTTCTAAATTCAATAACTATTACGTGAATTTGACGCAAACGTTACCGCAAGATCCAGCTGTTCAAAATTATAGGCAAAATAGATATGTCAACTCAATGTTTCTTAAACCAATGTCAGAAAACGAAGTGCGCCTTGAAATAATGTCCCTATCCAACACTAGATCAGAGGGCTATGACGAAATTAGTACTAAAATCATAAAACCTTGCTGTAATGAATTGACTAGTATTTTAACCCATTTAATAAACATGTCTTTTGCAGCAGGAACATTTCCCGATAGGTTAAAATTATCAATTATTAAGCCGTTATTTAAAAAAGGAGATAAAAGTGATATTAGTAATCACCGTCCAATTACATTGATACCTATTTTTTCAAAAATTTATGAGAAATGTATGTATAAAAGGCTAATAGAATTTTGCAATAAATTTCAAATAATAAGTACTGAACAGTATGGATTTCAAAAAAAGAAATCCACATCATTAGCTATTTACTCTCTTATGAAGGCAGTACTTTCAAACATTAATAATAATCATCTGACTACGGGACTTTTTTTTTATTTATCAAAAGCCTTCGATTTTGTGTCGCACAGCATATTGTTGGATAAACTAGAGACTATTGGGATTAGAGGACCTGCACTTGAATGGATATCATCCTATTTAGGCAATAGACAGCAACGTGTCATTATTAGTAAAATTAACAGTAATAGAGATATGATACCATACTCATCAGAATATAAGCAAATTAATGTGGCGTTCCGCAAGGAAGCGTGCTTGGTCCAATATTGTTTCTTTTATATATTAATGACATCACAAAAATAACCAATCATAAATGCATATTATTTGCCGACGATATATCAATCATAGTGACATCAGATAAAAAGAAAAACAAGACTGACCATGAGTTTGACATAAATAATACAATAGACAAATTACTGCTTTGGCTTGACATGAATAACTTAAAAATAAATTTAGATAAATCCGTTTACATTCAATTTAATCAATCAAATAATAATAAAAACAATATAAAACTTAACATTAATAAAATCGAAGAGGCAACCCATACAATGTTTCTAGGCGTAATAATAGACAAAGATTTTAACTGGAAAGAACATGTAGATAATGTAAGCACTCGAATCAATAAATTTGTATACGCACTGAAGCAAGTTAAAAACGTAACTAACATAAAAACTGCAATTATGTCATACTACGCCTATGTTGAGTCGCTACTGCGATATGGTCTCGTAATGTGGGGTAATGGTACCAATATGGATAGAGCATTTATCGCACAAAAAAAAGTGCATCAGAGCAATATGTGGTATTAAACCTGATGACTCATGTAGACCAATGTTCAAGAGGTTTGGTCTGCTACCTCTACCATGTCTGTATATATATGAGGTATGAATATTTGTAGTTAACAACAAACATTTATTTAAATCAGCAAATGTTGTAAATCCCAGAAACAGACGAGATCCTCATAAACTGGTATTAAGTGATTTGCCAAGACTTGCGAAATACAACAAAAACTGCCTTGCAATGTGCGTACGTATTTATAACAAAATACCAAGTCGCTTTAAAATATTGAACTCGAGAAAATTTAAGACAGAATTACACAAGTGGCTTATTGAATGTCATTTTTACAGTTTAAAAGATTTTATGGATGTGAGATGTTGATTCCTTTTGTCAAAATATAAATTTTTGCATGCTATGTTATGTCTTAGCGAAACATGCTGAGCTACTGTAATAATATTAACATCAATGTATACCATGTTTTACGCAAATAAATGATTTACTTATTTACTTACTTACTTACTTACTTACAAAGTGAAACTACTCAACTGGTATTTCTAACGCGCGCTGCATACGGGTTCATACAATATTAAACGACATTGCACTGCATAAAAGACGCAGTAACCCGTATTGCATAGAAAGCTACAAAATATGTTACTGCAATACCAATTTAGGTCATACTGTCGAAAATTGCAGGTGCTCCGAATAGTTTGGGATTGAACCAGATATTTTACAAAGTGCAGGACCAAATTTAGTAAATAATGCTGCCGTCCACTACGTAGACAGTTTGAAACCGAACATAAAAAAAAAATCTAATCACCTACAAAGGAAAATAAAGATGTTTAGAGAAACTGTGTCCAAAAGACATCCAGTGTTTCTACATCTCGTGTGCTGTTTATGGCTGAAAAAACATCCAAATATAGAGATATTGGAGAATTCCAATATTTTACCAGGATCTGAGACCTCTGTTCCAGAATCATGACAAGATATTCGGAAATTAAACGTACATAATTGTAATTGTTGTCTGAAAACTCGAAAAGGCACATGGCCTGGGGAGAGAGGAGAGGTAAAGAACTCGACATTGTGGTGCAAACCTCGCGCAGTCATCACGCCGTCTCTGTAAATCCTTACTAAAGAACTACCGTAATTTTGTCAAAAAATATCTGGCACATATTAGCGTCTATTTTGCGAAACGCTTTTGCTATTTTACTACATAAACTTCAGTTACCTGTCGCTACAGTAGTGGTGAGTGAGACCAGGCAGGGTGTCTGGCGCGCGCACGCCCATGCCGCAGTCGCTCCCGCTTAGCTCCTTGCTCTGAAACAACACGGAAACTTCATTACATGCCGTATCTTTCTGCGGCATGTGTAAGAGGATTAACGTTTAATTACGTATGAAGGACTGCCACGAATAGTAAAGTTGAGTAGGTGATATTTATTTTGATAAGTGTAATTTAGTTTGATAAGTGTAATTTAGTTTATGGAATTCTGTATTACGTTGAGCTGTTAAAAGTACTGGTGCTACTGATAATAAAGCCTCTGTCTCACTGTTAAAAGATTCAGTCATCATTTTCACAATTGAAAAGTATTCAAAACTAAAATGTCTAAAATATGACATGGAGCTTTAGGTTTAAAATGCAGTCTTTTTTTTTATTTTTTTGGGTGGGAAATCATCAAATAACTTCTCCCGCTCTGGGCGGAGCGGGAGGGTGTGTCAGACTCTTACTGACTAAAACCCACCCGTATTCCTTCTTGTTGCCTGTGTTGCGGGGGCCTCGGTGACCCATAAGTACCTTCCCGCGACCCCGGCAGGCATCGGCCCTAGTGGACCCCTACTATGTGCTGACGACATCTCTTTGAGGCGCGCGTGGAATACAACGCGCCGTCGACCCGGGCCTGGTCCTTACCGGACGGTGAGCTACCCATTGCTCACCGTCCGCAAGCCCGCGCCTACGGTAGCCGGAAATCCGCCCGGGATTCCCGACGCCCTGGGCGTCTCCTGCGGCGGCTAGGGGCGAGAGGGCGCGAAACTTGCCTTTCCCTCAACCGTCCCGCCTCCTCCTTCGCGAGCATTACTGCTTCGCAGAAGGAGGTGACGGCTGCCCATGCCCTCTCGCTCCGTACCATGGCCTGAACCAGGGCCGGACGCGAGAGGTCTCTGCCGCCGATCGCCTCCAAGAGGACACGGCGGTGCTCTGCCCAAGCCGGGCAGACCTCCACCGTATGCTCCACCGTGTCCTCTGGGCGATCCACACAGTGGTGACACCCGGACGTTTCCTCCCGCCTTATTCGACACAGGAACCTCCCGAAGCTGCCGTGTGCGGTGAGGACCTGCGTCAGGCGGAAGGTGAGGACGCCGTGGCGCCTCTCCAGCCACTCCTCAAAGAGGGGACTTATCGCCGCAATCGTGGCGTGCCCAGCACTGGGTTGCGACAACCGTACTTTCCATGACGCCATGAGATCCCGCCGGAGCTCCGTCCGCTGTGCCACGATTTCTCGCGGCAGCGGACTTACGCCCCGGCGTTTCGCCTCCCATACGTGCGCGAGAACTTTTGCCTCCAGATCCCATGGCGGCAATCCGGCAAGGAGGCTAATGCAGTCTAATGAAAATGTCCTAAACCGGATTCATTGTTTGCCAAAATTGCAGCTACCATATTTTACGACTTATCAATTATGACTAAATGTTTACTATGGAATGCTAAATGGTCCAATATGATTACTGATACCAGGCAATACATTTAGAAGTGTTGACAGCCTCGAAAGGCCGTTCGATGAAGGTTTATTCACCGATAATAACTCAATACACTAGGTTTACAATATTTCAACTTGATTACAGCTCGATATAACCGCATTCCAAGTCAAGAATGTAGTTAGATCACAAAAAGAAGTAAAGAAGGTTCACTTCAATACACTGCAACATGAAGACCGCTCCACCGAGAAATTGCTGAACATTTGGTTAGAAGACGTGCCAGTCATTTCGTTCTTGTTATATTACGTTTAAAACTTGTAGGAAACTGGGTTGTTGAATAGCACCATAAAGAGTATGCCAAAATCAGTTATGAGTTAATCATCAATATGGGCTTGCTGGCAACAAGTGCTAGAGGTATTAAGTAATTTTATTGGTGCTATGTCGCTGTATAACTAAAACATGACTTCTGTGGTTTTCAGTTTTCATAGTCACGTTTATGTCACCAGTAGTGTGTGTTATTCAGTTGAAGATAATATATAACATTTGACAGATTCTTTAAGCACACATCATGTTTTTCCTTAATCACGTTTTGTTAGTGGTCTTGCGGGTATCGTCTCGTTACGTAGTTATATCGCTACAACATAGCCGTAAACTTATACTGCGATATTACAGCACATTACGGCACGTTACAGCGTATTGCCACACATTACCGCTCTTATTCATACCGCATCTGAATGATACCGCGCAGTTAGCAGACTATTACAGGTGCAGTTAATGCAGACGTGTAATTTATATGCCGTTAAGTGCAGGTCTGTGTTAGAATGAATTGAAAACTATCCTTTTATTAATACTTTTTACACTGAAAGCTGATTCTCGATTTCTCGATTTTTCAGAAGTTATTTCAGAACTTTTCGATGTCGAATCGAATTGATTGAAATTGCTATAACATTTTAGTGATAGCAGTTCGTCAGGAATAATCTGTAAGAATGCAAGGAATGCAGGCGTTCATTAATTCCATAAAAAGGAAAACTTTGTAAGCAACGGGTAATTGATACTGAAGGCTGCGGGTGTCGACCTCAGGACGAGGTGCTTCTCACACGGACATCTATACATCGCTTGCTTCCGCGTCACCAGTCCTGACTCTCTTTATATTTTGGCGGCTCAGACTAAAACTACCAACGTGGTATAGTTTTATAAACATTTTGGCTTTAGTATATTGTAGTGTCTTACGACTTTGACGCGAACGAAGTCGCGGGCAGAAGCTAGTATACAGTGTGTCTCTGGATAAAGTGCACCAATAAAAATGGGTGAAACTAGACCATAATTAATCGACAAAAAAAAGAGAAAAAAAATCTTAAAAAAATCGTAATAATTATTATAGATATTTTTTATTGCCTATTAATGATGCTTGTATTGAAAATGTAATAACTTTTGATTAGTTGAGGGAATTTCGTTAAAATAAAAACAATAATGTTGGCTAATAATTGATGCTGCATAGTAAATACAAAGAAACGCCTTAAAAACAGCCATCAAGTAAAAAAACACGTTTCTTTGATTTTTTTTTGAAAATATTGATTAAAGTTTACAATAAATTTCATTTTTTTTTTTTTGCGATGAATAATAGTATAGTTTCACCCATTTTAGTTTGTGCACTTTATCCAGGGACACAATGTATTATTATTGCACTGGTTGTTACCTACCGTCGGTATGCAATCTCTATTCAATATCAATCAAAGACAATAAATAATGCGGTATTGTTACCTACCTCATGTTTTCTTATCATCCGTTAAAACCTCAACAACCGGCAGTAAAACGTGGTGAATTATTGTGTCATAGTTCTCCATTACCGGAAAATAAATAACTCTGAGTACCTTTCCAAGCTTTCATTAAATAACATTCCTTGATAACAAAAGACTACAGACTGTTACGTTTGCGTCACTTACCCACATAAATCGAAACTAAAACAATAGAGAGGCTTTTAAACGACAATTTATATCTAAATTATTTTCTAAAAGCTTGATTGGAGCTTATGCTCTTCTAAAGGTCTCAAAGTAAAACAGTTCTTTAATACGGATAATTTATGGTTTAGAAGAAATACACAAGTGAAAAAACCGGCCAAGTGCATGTCGGACCACGCGCAATGAAGGGTTTCGCAGTTGGGATGAATTTACCCCAAAAACATGTTCTCCCACACATAGATACATACGTCATGGTCAATTCTCCAACTGAAAATGTAAGTTGGTCGATTATTTCTCGTTAACTTGTAAAGCGTACTTAGCTATGATAGTTTTGTTTTTAACTTCGTATAACATACTACTGCCATGGATTTTTTTCACTTACCCAAAAACAACCATTTATCTGGCATATTACGCAAACGGATCCCTGAATCGAAAAATGATTTGCATAACCTCGCAATATTTTTAAACGGCCTAGCCCACGATAACGATACCCCACACCATCGGATAGATGAGAAAAAAATATATCAACCCCACTTTACGTCCAAGGAAGGTAAACATAATGTCCAAAATATTGCTTTGAAACTATGTATACTTACGGACCTTGCTACGCGGATGGAACGTAGAACTAGACTGTTTTTTCTAATATCTTCCAACCAACAACATCCACACCAAGAAAAAAAAAATCATCATGAAAATCTACAGATCGACAATCATCTTTTTAGCGGAGAATTTTGTTGACAATGCTTGTGAAAGGACAATAACAAACAGCTGGGGCAGAATCATAAGTATACTAAAAGACCAATACTCTCCCAATATGTGAGGAATGTTAATAGCAGCGTGTTTGTTCGCGTGACGCCTCGCATCCTGCCGATGCCCAAAATGATGGCTCCCGCAGATAGACGCGACTGGAAGTCGCTGTACTATTCTACACAAACCCAAAAAGAAATCTTAATATGAAAAGTTCATGCTAATTGTTTTATAAGAATCGCGTCGCACCATCGTGCGCCTATCTGCGGGAGCCTTAAGCCATGTTGTGATTGCGATATCCGTCCCCCCTTGATAATGTTCATGTGTAGACGTGAAACTGTTTTGGTAGAAGATAGTATAAACTAAACTATGGTGATAGGGATTCTATTTGTTTGTTTGTATGTTTGAGAACTTGGTCAAAACGACTGTTTTTACATGAAAGTCTATATTGATATTTCGTACTGTTTAGAATCAGCGCTTCAGCTTATTCTGTAATAACTTGGCATCGGTTAGGGTGCGTTCACACTTGCGACTACCTTCGTACTAAACGTAAACCATCTTGTATGACTCCGCTGTCATGCCACAGTACACATCAGATACAAATCCCATTTTTTTTAAATCAACGTGTAGGTATTTTTGCTCTGTAGTAAATATGAACCAACCCGTAGGTAACGCCATTGTGCTAGTCGAACAAAGACGTTTAAATCATAATTAATGTATAAGCCACAGTCTGTAGTCACTGGCTCAACAAGTCGACAATTATTGTAGAAGTTGTACTTATGTACCTATAATTAGGACTTCTATTGTGGTCCTGCTGTTTTAGGTTTCTTTGAATCCAAACGTAGAAATAGTTTTTGAGAATCGAGACTTTATGAGCAATAATAAAAATGATAATGAAGGACTAAAATTATGCATTTTATTGTAATTCTCTGCGACAATTACCAGCATATAGATAGTACCTACTCACATTTAACTTGTAAAAAAATAAACTGGGGAAATCCTTGACTTAAATCCCATATGGAACATAATAGTGTAATTTATTGGAGTTTATATGGAGCTTAATTGCAATTCAATGAAACCACTCGAGAGCCACAAAACACGGACGAGGACCAAGTCTTGCGAGATTAATGGCAGAAAAGGAAATAGGACTAGTAATTAAATGTAAGTAGAATAATCTGTTGTCACATTGTATCTATCAAAGTTTGATCTAACCTCAACTACCTATGTTCCATCTTATTGTAGCAGTCTACACTGTTCTCAATTTCTTTCATTTCTTTTCTCAATGCTATTTGATGAATTTTTTACACTGTTTATACAGATTGTTTTAGAGGCCACTCTATATATAAATATATCTACAAAGAACTATGTTCAGGAGAAACGCATCCAGTAAACGCCGTTTTACTGGTATTTGGATTTTGTAACAAATACGTTCCGAGTGACACAAGTTTAGTCAATAAACCAGTCCAACAAAGCCCAGAGATTACACTGACCCAATTCAGACAACAAACAAAACAACCAGCACACTGGCGTCTAACAATATGTGAGGTACTTGACCACCCAACTAGAACAGTTAGCCGACCCGCGGGAACACTACACTTCACATTCACATGCGATCCTAGTAAAGATACATACAGTCTGTTTGTATGCAGCAGCCACACAGATCTAGGTAAAGATATATATCTAGGTAAGGTAAGAATAGATTCAAACCCTATTTTTAATTTATAACTACAATAACTGTCTAGTGATATTAGAAAACCGTGTATCAAAATGCTTTTCTCACTTTTCAACGATAAAACATCTCAACATCTCGAACAAGCTCTTCAAATATTTGTTTCTAAAATAATACTAGCCTGCTAGCCAGCTTTTATCATAAAAATAAACAATATTAGTTCTAAAACTTTTGGAAATACAAAAAATAACATTTTTATCTTCGCATACAAACTTTAAAAACAAATCGTTTATTTTTGCGTAGGAAGATGAGAATTTTGTGATTGCAACTCTAAATAGAGAGCTTATGGGTACTTTCGAATTATGCCTACTATCCCAAGTTATAATGATAATGATGAACATAGAAGTAACACAATCTAATCAAACTTGAGGGTAATTCTGTATTCATAAGAAAGTTCACATTCTAATCTCAGTCTCAATCTGTCAAAAACGTCTTTAAATTGTTGAATAGTTTGTGACATTGAACAAACATTGTCAAAAATTATTCAACAATTATAAGAATCAATCAATCTTAGCAATGTCATCTCAGAGTCAACGCTAAGATAAGATTGCGACTATATTTTAAACGTTTTCAATTCGTCTTCAGATTAACGAAGTGTATAAACTTTCCCAATCACCGTAGCTTCTGTCTTTCCTCCACCTGTTTGCTGCCCTAACACACTTTCATATAAAATATTCAGACGATACAGCCGTAGGTTTCCACGTGCAGTTCCGTAAATGCTCACACGTAAAAGTTTAGTGGGAGATGTGCTGCACGTCGTGTGGAGTCGGTTTATGGCGAATGAAATAGGAATGTGAAGGGAATTGGAGGGGTTTAGAATTGCAATAATGTACGAAAGAATGTGAACGAAGGAATAGTTAAGTTAGAGCAGCTTGGATTGGTTAAAACTTTTATGTCATTCCAGGCAGCACATGTATGCGTGACATTAGTTCCGTAAAGCCTGAAACCACGGTCTTAAATCATATGGGTAAAATAATGGATAATGCTAATCATCAATCACTACAAAATTATGCTTATTGCTGGGAAGATGGGAAAAATGTATTAATTCAACTTCAACTATAATGCAACCACAAATATAATATTCTCCACCAAATTAGAGCCCCCATAACACAAAAAACTGTAACACCAAAGCCCTATTATTTACCGTAACAGCAATAAACCATACGAATAATGATCACAATACAACAACGATGAGCATGCGTCGCCCCTCTCCCTCTGCGAACACTAACGTGTGGTGAAACCTCAATAATATTAGATCACCCCTTATAATTTCATTATTTGTTTGTAAGGAAGTACACGTAAATTATTATTGCTTTACCAGCTGTTGGGTGTTCGTTTCGAGTTGATCGAGGGGTGTTAAAAGATTGACCATTATTTGTGGTGGATTCATTAATAATCAAGTAGCCTATCAAAGAACGAAATTTGAGTTTCATAACGAAAACTGTTTCCAATGTAATTTTTAAACATTTATTAGCCAACAAAGAACTTAAAATTAATATCTTTGAAACAATAAAACTGTACAATTTCTCAAGGCCAGCGTTACTTTTGAACAAATTAAAGAGCTAAATTGTCAGTACTTTATAAAACCTATTCAAGACCGTTTTATATTAATTTGAAGAAACTCCAACTGACAATAAGGTCTGTGATAGATGATGGTGGTGCGGTTCGTGCAGTCACGCAACCAATGCGTAATCCACAGACGATAATTTGTTATGATTTGTCTACACCAAGCTTCGGGTATTGGAATATATAAAAACTTAATTGTATTACAAAAATTCAAATAGCACTAGCCTCCACACTAGGATTCCGTGTCGTGGAGACTAAGTGTCCTTCGTGTTACAAGATTATTAGATAGACAGTAGGTAGGCACATACGTAGCATCGGTCGGTAAGATTTCTGAGGTGACAATACTCGAATGTTCTTCCAAATCAATAAATTCATCTAAACATATGTTATTACCTTCATCATCCTCATTTCAGCCGAAAGACGTCCACTTCTGGACATCGGCCTCCCCCAAGCACCACCGCTTCAACCGGTTCTGTGTCAATCCTGCGGCTTTCACCAAGTCATCGGTCCACCTTGCGGGAAACGCTAGGTCGTCCGGTACGCGATCGCCACTCCAGAACCTTTCGGCCCCATCGGCCATCTGTTCTGAGAGCAATGCGCCCTGCCCACTGCCACTTAAGTTTAGCAATTCTTCAGGCTATGTCGGTGATCTTAATCATCCTACGGATCTCTTAATTTCTGATAAGATTACGTAGGGAAGCTCCGAGCATAGCCTTCTCCATTGCCCTTTGGGGTTACAGCCTCCTAATGATATCCTTGTCCGTGTGGTGCTATTTCTGTACGTATGGATAGACCAATGAAAGAACACTCCTACTCCGTTTAGACAAAGGGAATCCTGCTTTTTTTTATTTGTGTGTTGAGTGTGTGTGTTATGCTCATGAGTTAAGGAACTTCTCCACGCTTTCATAGTTCATTCCTGTTAGAAATTACGAAAGGTGATTTTTGCATTTTTTTTTCTAGTCATGGAATGGATGTACTGCCACATCCATTATACTATTGAGCTTACTGTAGACAAATGGTCCCATAATTTAGGTTTATGTCAAATTATGGACGGAGGTTGTTCCAATATTTTGATTTAAAAGAGTGTCGTTGGAGTTTATTTCCTGCACGTCTACATAGGAACCTACTCCTTTGGGATGGACAGCTAGCTTCATCTTCCAGGCTGCCTGACTCCTTGACAATTGAAAAGTGCCTGTTTGGTTTGGTGGCACTAAATAAAAATAAAACATGAAGAAAAATGAATCTAGATTATTATGTTCAGAATAATGTGTTCATCTCATGCAATTAATCCTGAAATAAATCACTCACCTGTCGCATCAGCCTTTCATTTAGATTGTCTGATTACTGAGAAGAACATCATTTTGGTTCTGCTCTGTGGACACAGCTTTTCTGATGTTTGGATTACTGATTTAATTAAAACCATAAAATACTCTTAATTAAGTCGAAACGGTTATAAACCAAAACCAGGCCTTTATGTGGACAAACCTTAACAAGCTATTGCCGAGTTTTTGCATTTTTATGATCGGCGCACAATTAACGACTGTTCGGCGCAATTATTTCTTTATCTTTATATTATTATGCCTGTTTTTATCGTCCGTACGCGACTGAATTTATTTCATTTGCCCCAATATTTTCAGTGTTTTATTACTTGGTAATTAATTTCTAGATTTTAACTAACGTTGGCCTTTAATGCCACAAACGCTATTTTTCAAACTATTTTAGTTTCCTGCATTAAATCATATAGACTTGAACATTATAGTTTTGGACCAAATGTGAATTATGCGACCCAGTTATCGTTATGGTCTAGCCGTGAGGAACATTTTGAATTCAAATTTTACTCATATTTAATGTTAGAGGTAATGTATTCCTACTTTATTGCCGAAGTTAGATTAAGTTTGGATATGTTGGGACTGTGTGAAGTCTAGTTATAACCGCAAGAGAACCTGAGGAACATCGAAATTATCTATCTACCTGACAAACTACGTATAAAACAACACACGCAAGTATTAAACTCAATATCTGTAAATTTACTCAATTTTAGATCTTGTCAAATAACATTGGACAAATCATCATGGTATATCATTATAAGATTTGACAAGAATATTGCTGATCAAATATCTAATTTAGTTTTCGAAGAAAGCGAAAAAAAAATAACTGGAACGCTTTGCGATGGAACAAAACTGACTTCAGAATTTTCAGATTTCGACCTTCAGCACAATATTTGTGTAAAAATCATTTACCTAATACGATTAGTAGTTCAGCTGCAGATGTATATCTTGCTCAGTATACTTATGACTCGCGTGAGAGTCCGCAGTTTAGTCCGCGGCCGCGACTGCGATACGCCGACTGTGACTTGCCGAATGTACGCACACTACGCACAGCGTGCGCGGCATTTTTTCACTAAGTTATTGAATACAAACACGCTATTGTACGCTTTTATTAAATTAGAGCCGCGCCTTATCTTTGAATAGGCGCTTTGCTAATGTTAAGCCTATAAACCTTCGTATCTTTGTTGGATAATGATATGTGCAGCAAAGAGGTCGACAAATGAAAGCGGGCGTAATTTCATGGTTATTTACCCATCAAAACAAAAGCTGTAGGCCTCAATTTTACCTTTGGTTTTTGGAACCTATGTTATTTTAATACATAAATTGCTAAAAAATAATAAATAATAATTTAAATAATTTTAATTGCTTCAATCAAATTCATTGCCGAAAGGGCAACCAATTTGATTTATCAACAATTTTACATTCAAGATATTCGTCTATTTCAGCACCTGTTTCTCCTGAGAAAGGCAAATTATTTTTACGGTCACTTGACTAACCCGATTAAGATGCTTCACTGGCAGTATACCGATTACCCAAATTTCGAATTTACCGTTATAATTTTCAAAATATCATCAAAAGATTCAATAACCAAATCTTTCAATTTCATAGGACCAAGTTAATTACACGCACTCTCTAAAATAAAAATTCCATAAACCTTATTTTTAATCGCCACTCCTGCGGGACCTCAGAAGGTCGTGGCCTATTATGAATGTCGTAAACACATCGGTCGAGGCCGCGTTTCTATCAACGTGTAAACGGACAATGAATTCCATTTCAATAACGTCCCATAGGGATGGGATGTAACGTCCCATATGCAGGGGTGGCTCGCACATGTGAGTTGCGGTGCTAGTTACAGCGAGTACCGCCTACAAGTATTTTATTTTAATTTATTATTTAATAAAAACCGGTCAAGTGCGTGTCGGACCACGCACAGTGTAGTGTTCCGTAGTTGGACAGTGGGCTGAATTTACGCCAAGAACAAACTTAACATTGCAGTTGAAAAACATGTTGTCCCATACATTCCAAATGCAAATGTAAGTTGGTCGACAATTACTCGTTCATTTGTAAAGACTATTTAACTGTTTTCCTTTTAACTTCGTTATACATACTACAGCTGTGATTTTTTTACATAACATAATATAACATCACGCTGTAATCGCGAAGAGTTAGGCAGAGATGTAACCATAGAACACCAGTACACCATATTTCGCCAGTTAAGTTTAAGTCCCATGTAAGGAGGTGTGCCTATTGCCATCAACCGGGCACAAATCCAGACTCCGGGCTGCTACTGCCAAATTCCTATAACACTTTGCCCGACCTGGGTATGGAACCCAGGACCTCATGCTCATCAGTAGCGCTTGCGACCACTAGACTAATCAAAGATAAGAAACAACCATTTAGCTGGCGGGGGGTGGACACTTGACTCTCTATAGCTTAATATTTCGCAAACGGATCCCTGAATCGAAACAAGGTTTTCATACACTTGCAATATTTTTGAACGTACTATCCAAAGATTTATATATAATATTCGTCCATAGGATAGATGAGATAAAAACATTTTACGTGTAGGTGTACCGTAAAAAAAAGTTTGAACGATTTATTTTTTGTAAACAGACAGACGGACATGACGAATCTATAAGGGTTCCTTGTGGAACCCCAAAAGCCACCTAGTGTCATTTAGTACTTAGTGTAGTCACATTTATAAATTTATTCCTTTAATATTTCTAAAATTAACCAATCAAACAGCGACTCCTGCGATTTACTTCATGTTTCCCGTTTAAGAAAACACCTTGTTTATAATTCTCTGACAATACGTCTATCATCATGCCAATGATTAAGGCAGCTATTTTTATTAAGTAATATTAATATCTAATAAATTGTTATTGCTTCCATGATAAGCTCCGGATGAACTTCAAAAACAGGCTAGTGATGAGCTATAAAGGATAATCCAGGTTTATTACTAAAGCTCAAAAAGCAGCAGGTACTTTTTAATCTCACGTTATAATCGTAAAAATGGTACGTTATTTATAAATCAAAAGTAATAAAGACATTATCATTCTTTATTAACTTCTTCACATAATTTAACATTATGAATTCTTAATAATTTACTATACAATTATCCGATTCAATGGCCTCATATTTCATGTAGAATAACTTAATGCATGCGGCATGGAGCACATCAGTTTGACGCGTCACTCATATTAACATAAACTGATTGATTATGGAAATCTATTCACAAATATATTATAGTACCCATTACATGTTGACCATTCCAGATGGCGCATGCGATCTTGCAAGAAGAATGTCAATGGTATGTCAACCGCCTCTGTGGTCTAGTGGTAAGACCACCTGTCTCACACGCAGAGGTCGCGGACTCGTTTCCCAGCGGGGGTAAAAGTTTCTGCCAGAATTTGTTGGTGGTAGGGCTTATTATAAGTCCGCCTGGCTAGCTACCACCATCTTATCTAAGTCTGTCGCCATAAGAACAATGTTAACAGCATTGTTGTGTTTCGGCAGTTAGAGGTAAGATAGCCAGTTCCTCTGTGATTGAGTATTCCGGCAGAAGCTCACTTCCGCCTTCGGCCTGATCATCACTTTCCGTCAGGTGAGATGAAGACAGCTCACTTCAAGCTCAATTCACCGAGGGTTTCACGGATTTTTTTTATTTTTACAGCATATACTATGCACGTTAATAGCAATTCGTTTATGATCTTATTCTAATGAAGATCAGGATTTGCGAGTTCAGTAAAAGACGTTTACAGGACGATATTAAGAATCCTTGTAGTTTTTATTCTGCTAGCTCGCGTTGATAACTCTTTAGGTAATTGCCAACGTATTTACCCAAGTTTTAGTGAATGCATATGACTGTAATCAGAACTCCAATAAGCCGGATATTGAATCGCTCTAACCGGCACCACCTACACGCAGCCGGCGCCCAATATCGGTCATTTATCGGCGGGTGCCACATCAGCCGCGCGCTTTTTGTTTACCCGTTAGTGCCCGTGAACACGTAACGTCTCCATAATAGGTATGGTCAGAAGAACATCTCATAGCAAAGATAAGATAGGCTTCTGAAGACACCCTTCATTCTGCGTTTGGTGTGTGAGCTTGCGAAGTTGCGATAGAGTAAAGAGTCAGACCACAGAAGGTTCACTATATCCAATGGTCTATCGGATAGACCATTGGATATAGTGACCCTTCTGAGCTGTCCATTATATGCTACGATACGGACCCATTTCAATATTTATTACCTTTCGCCCGACCCTGCACATTTTGTGGCTTTCCATTCGCAAAGTTTTGCATGAGCAAACGACTTATGAGGGATATGTCTTTGTAGTTTTTTGTGAGTAAAAACAAGTAGTATTATGGTAGTAGTCTATAAAATAGTATAATATGCCCGTTCCAAAGTAAGCCTAAAATTTCCAAAAAAATTATCAACCTAAACAAAACCCACGAAATAATAAATATTTCTAAAAACAAGTAGGAGCGTGTTCCATTATAATTTAAACAGTCGTAATAATGAGAATGCCAACTGAAAGTCACTTTCGTTGAGAGCGCGAAGGGTGTATAGGATTTAATGCAAGTGTGAGGGGGATAGAAGTCAGGGTCGTACGGATTGGCGTGCGAGAAGGCAGTATCGGCGAACGGGGCAAGCTCGGCTGCTCGGATTTAATTATCGGGACAGCGGGACAGAATTCCACATTTAGAAAGTGGTTTACGTTGTTGGAACTTATCTACCGAACTCTGAACTGATTCTAAAGGTATATAGGTTAATGAGTTGCACTTTCTAAATATGGAATGAATTTGTCTTAATGTGGTATGGTTTTTTGGAAGGATAAATCTCATGGTCCATTTCATTTTAACTCAGTTCGCAATGTCAACTTACAGCGCAGCGGCATTATCTACACAATTCTACAGAACACAACGAACATCTACAATGAACATTTATTTTACAACAAGAATGTAGTGAACTTAATTTTCATCAATTCATTCATTGCGCAAAGTTACAAGGTCATGTCAGCTTAAAACTGTCTCCAAAGAAAATGAATACCTACAGTATAGTTTAGAGAGCGAAGCACGAAATGTAGTTAAATAACATTTTATTTCTATTTAAAGTGCATGCAATACTGCAACAGGCACACTGTAACGCCATGGGATCTGGAGGCAAAAGTCCTCGCGCACGTATGGGAGTGGCGCGAGGAGGCGAAACGCCGGGGCGTAAGTCCGCTGCCGCGAGAAATTGCGGCACAGCGGACGGAGCTCCGGCGGGATCTCATGGCGTCATGGAAAGTACGGTTGTTGCAACCCAGTGCTGGGCACGCCACGATTGCGGCGATAAGTCCCCTCTTTGAGGAGTGGCTGGAGAGGCGCCACGGCGTCCTCACCTTCCGCGTGACGCAGGTCCTCACCGGACACGGCAGCTTCGGGAGGTTCCTGTGTCGGATAAGGCGGGAGGAAACGTCCGGGTGTCACCACTGTGTGGATCGCCTGGAGGACACGGTGGAGCATACGGTGGAGGTCTGCCCGGCTTGGGCAGAGCACCGCCGTGTCCTAGTGGAGGCGATCGGCGGCAGAGACCTCTCGCGTCCGGCCCTGGTTCAGGCCATGGTACGGAGCGAGAGGGCATGGGCAGCCGTCACCTCCTTCTGCGAAGCAGTAATGCTCGCAAAGGAGGAGGCGGGACGGTTGAGGGAAAGGCAAGTTTCGCGCCCTCTCGCCCCTAGCCGCCACAGGAGACGCCCAGGGCGTCGGGAATCCCGGGCGGATTTCCGGCCACCGTAGGCGCGGGCTTGCGGACGGTGAGCAATGGGTAGCTCACCGTCCGGTAAGGACCAGGCCCGGGTCGACGGCGCGTTGTATTCCACGCGCGCCTCAAAGAGATGTCGTCAGCACATAGTAGGGGTCCACTAGGGCCGATGCCTGCCGGGGTCGCGGGAAGGTACTTATGGGTCACCGAGGCCCCCGCAACACAGGCAACAAGAAGGAATACGGGTGGGTTTTAGTCAGTAAGAGTCTGACACACCCTCCCGCTCCGCCCAGAGCGGGAGAAGTTATTTGATGATTTCCCACCCTAAAAAAAAAAAAAAAAAAAAGGCACACTGTAAAAATGTAAACCCAATTTAAGCAGTATTGTGACAGTCTTAATTTTAATTAAAGTCAACCGCATATCAGAGGTAACAATTTGACATTGATAGCGCCTTTATATCGTAGCAGTTATGACGGTTTTTATATTGCAAATGTTGCTACTGATGTGCGGTTGACTGTACAAGGTCAGACAACACCATAAAATCTCTGAAATAGTAATTTTCATACATACAATGTATTATGTACCTGCTTCTGATATTTTATGTACAGCAACTTAGCTAGTAAAACATTTATATAGCAAAACAAAGCGAAAGGAACTTACTGCGAGCGATGAACTGTAACAGTGCGTTAAAAGCGAAAGGTGTAAAAACAAAAAGTAAAAATTGTCGTAAAGTTTATTGTAGACGCAGTCCTTTATCTAAAGAATACGCCTGGAGAAAGTTTAAGGGCTAGGGCTGGCAACTGTAGTGTATCGAAGGGCAGAACATTCGGAACAGCGATTTTTATCTTAGAACCCCAAAAAAGAACAAAATATTGAATGTATTAGCATTTGAAATAAACATAACAACGCATGTCATAATACTGTCTTATTTTATATGCATGAATAAAACAACAAACAAATGAATGAACAATATGATTTGTTGCACATGCATATTGTGTGTACCGAGATAAATTGTTCGAGCTTTTGCAAGCCATGGTGATACTGGACATAATATTGTCACTGTGAGATAATATGTCATGTTCGTCAAACGTTGACATGTCATCTGCGGTTTGAAGTTATTAATGTCTTTTAGTGACACAAAAGAGTGCCGACACTATGATTTACCAAATATGTACCTCAAAAATGATTTTCCTACTGGGAAAATTTGGAAGGTACCCAATATATGGCAACCCTGTCAGCGGAAGGAAGGCTTCCCATAAATCGCATGTTATCTGCGCGCACGTTAGGCCGCGTGCCCGCGCGCACTAAACACCTTAATTGCCAGGGCATTAATTAAATATTTCCACGTCATTCCGATTCTTATAAAAACAAAGTAAAATACCCTTTTAATGGGCAGTTGGGCACTTGGATTTTGTTTAACGTTTAAGTTTTTTAAATGTAGCGGGATTCGCAATTTTAACACTACTGGAAGAGATATGCATCCAGTTGCTTTTTGGTTTGATATTCGATAAAAATCTCCTTTTTCCCTGATATAACTATATAAGTTTATAGTAATTTGATCGACCCTCGATTAGACAACCACAACTCCAATAACTATAACATCAATTGCATCGCAATTTATTCAATTAGAATCATTAAGTAACAATAACAAACCACAAATAACAAAACAGCAACACCTTTTCAGCAACCAATCAAAACTACCTCCAAACAATAGAAACTCAAAGACTGACTCTGTTGTGATCTCATAGGTACAATTTAATTACGCAACAGGAGCCGGACGCCCAACAGCCGGTAGCCGGACAGCCAACGTCCGGGCCGTGGTTGTAAATCGAGTGTCTTCGGACGGCGCCCGCCGGCCAGCCGGACGCAAAGCGGGCTAGATTATATACTAGTTCAGTCCTCACCAGAATCCCGCACGTGTACGGAATTAGGATGGAAGAGGAAATATGAGGATGTTATTTTTGTATGTTTGAATAAAATATCTGTTTCATGTCAGACTGTATACATATCTAGGATAGTTATTACATGAGCCTCCATAAGAAAGAAAACAGAAGGTTCAGGATAATACAAACACAAAGCTTGGCAAACAACTGAATGAACTCTTAATTTTGATTTGGGGATGGAGCACTTCACTTTACAAAAAACTTATATAACTTTTGACCATGTTTTCTGACACCAACTAGCACTCCGACAAACACATTTAATCAATATTGTGATCTTCGAGATTTGCAACATATGGACAAGGACATACAACTTTGTGTGAAACAAACAAATGTTATGTAAGCGTCAAGCTTACTGCGAGTTTGGTGAATTATTAAAGCCGTTTTGTCTTGTTTTCTCGGAATCTCTTCTTATACCGTAATTAACTTTATAAATCCCATTAGCCCGGTTATATAATAATTCTACATTTTTCAAGTCTCATCAAGAACGTTTACCTGTCGAAGTGATTCGATAAAACTTCCGAGTTGCGGAACACTCGAGTCGTAATCATTAGCAGCGAGCGTCGATAAGTTGCCGAGTTTTATCTCCAGCATCTCCTCGAGGAGTTTAAAGATGTTTAGAGATGCTCAGACTTCCCTAACGATTGTTATTATAACGTCAGTGTCTAATCTTAATGTTTGTATTGCCGAAAAAGTAATTTGAGAAATTTACAATTGCAATTATAAAATGTAAAGACTTTATTTTCTATCATTGTTTGACTGTTAATCTCCTCGGCCTTGTTTGGCTGTTAAGCTCCTCGAAATTATTTTAAGTAAAGTTTTTAAAGATTTTTCATTGTACAAAATTAAATACTTAAACAGGAAAATGTTAGTCTCTGTTACATTAATTTTAATGTGTTCTATCTGCTCAATCTTGGATTAGGGTCCTTTCCAGTATCTGTTATGGTACTCTCCTACTTAAGCTCTCTTTGGAATTTATTTTACGGTCATTCTGTTTTAATGTGTGTATAGTTGCATAATTTATTTTTGTAGGTACTTCAATAATGAAGGCTAACATAACACTGCCTTTTTATGTTTCTTTCATGGGACAACTAAGGTATGTAATTGTAGTTCATTAAGTCAACCTTACTTCCGAGATACACTAAACAAACCTCCAAATTACCTAAAAAAGCTAACCCCATCATCCCATAAGCAAACATGGCGCCTCCTCATAAGTAGTTAGTTCATAACGTATCATTACTGCGCTGCAGTTGGACCGGGAGCCGGGATCGTTTAGCGCCACTAATCATACACTCACTATATTGATAGCTTTACTTTTCATACTCTGCTTTGTTTTTAACTGGTTAAAGTTTGATTGACTGTTTAGAGATAATGGATTTAATTTTAACTAAGTGTCTTGATGTGTTCGAAATTATAGGGTCAGGTGTGAACATTTAGATGAGTTCAATGTGGGCATTTTATTTCGTGGTTTATGTATGAGTGCCTTGGTAAAGGTAAGACAGATTATTAACTCTTTAACATAATAATAGGTTTTACATCCATTCAGAGTAATTATCAAAATCATTCGATAAAGAAGTCAATATGAGTTCCCCTGTAGATAGTTCGGGCTAATAATAATCGCAGCGTGGTATTAATACTGTCATGGGACATAGTTATTACTCACATGCTAATAAAACTTCGCATATAAATAGCGTCACATAAATACATGTCAAAATAAAGCCTTTGTCATTAATACCAGTTTCTTTCGAAACCGGTTTGTAAAACATAATTTAGCGTAGCAATGTCACATCGTTCACGGCCCCACCCGCTCTTACCGCACAAATAAAAAGATTCACTTTGCAATATTCTTTTATCTCTCATTTTAAAATCATAAATTAACATAATGATTGTCACCCAACAAGTTGCACTATTATTATCTTAACTACTGTTAATTACTCGAGGCTGGAACCGAACCCCTATAACGTAAGACTGATAGATACGGGAGGAGACAACATGAATTGTAATTACAGGGGAGATGGCATTTCATGACATGTAAAACTAGTATATCCAGCGACATCTCTATAATTACTATTTTACTTTTGAAATAGCTCTTAGTGATATTATCTTTGTGAAGATTATAATTTTTCTAGTGTAAAAATAACCGGTTATTAAAATCGGTTTCTGCTAAAACAAATAACGGTCACACATTCACGGCGGCATTGCTCCCGGTCTAACTGTAGCGCCACATTAGCACTAAGTGTTTACAGCACTATATCACTGCTAATGTAAGTACACCAGAGTAACAGAAACATGTTTTTACAAGGAACTAAGTCTGTAATCTTTTGATTTATCAGAAGCAAAACTTTTTTGCCATAGCTATTCGAGGATCAAAATTAGTTTAGACTGGCGCAGGAGCGTTAATAAATTATGTATTTCTGTAAATTGGTTTTAAAAGCACTTTTACATGTCAAAAAGAAAAAATATTAATTTAAAAATAGATGAGTTCGGTCCGTGTTTCTCACAACACGCGGGGCACAATCTAAGAGAGGCCAAAACCTGGTAATGTTTGAAGTCGGACTGTGGATGATAATTATAATTATAATTGATAACTTATCAACTGAAAGATGTTTGCTGTCATCATAACACCAAGTAACATCCATACTGTTCGGCAGATTGTACAGAAGACCGAAGAGTACAACCAGCCGCTGTGTATGGCATTTCTGGAGTACGAAAAAGCTTTCGGCGGATTTCCGGCCACCGTAGGCGCGGGCTTGCGGACGGTGAGCAATGGGTAGCTCACCGTCCGGTAAGGACCAGGCCCGGGTCGACGGCGCGATGTATTCCACGCGCGCCTCAAAGAGATGTCGTCAGCACAAAAGTAGGGGTCCACTAGGGCCGATGCCTGTCGGGGTCGCGGGTAGGTACTTATGGGTCACCGAGGCCCCCGCAACACAGGCAACAAGAAGGAATACGGGTGGGTTTTAGTCAGTAAGAGTCTGACACACCCTCCCGCTCCGCCCAGAGCGGGAGAAGTTATTTGATGATTTCCCAACCTCAAAAAAAAAAAAAAAACAATAAAAAAATAAAAGCCCTATCCAATTGCTCTGGTTGGTGAGACAAGGGGATGTGACATCCCCGAAACTTCGGTGGAGCAGACGAGTGGAGACCGCGTATCGGCAAGCGTAGTGTGGGACGCCCACCAGCTGGATGGACCGACGACCTTAAAAAGGTGGCTGGGACAGAAATGATGCGGAAGGCGGAGGACAGGGTGTTGTGGCGCAGCCTGGGAGAAGCCTAAGTCCAGCAGTGGACTATTATAGGCTAAGTTGATTGATTGATTTGATAACACCAAGTCGCTGTTTATATAACTAAACAGACAGACGTGCTCCTGGGGAGTTTGTTCCACCACTTCTTCTTCCCAGCTAAAGCACTAGGAAGTGGTGAAGGGCGGACATTTTTGGGGGACTGTCTTATGTAACTTTGACGTTCGAAAAGTGCTGATTTTCAGCCTAGTTTGAATAAATGACTTTTGATTTTGCTGAAACATTTTCCACGATTGCATTCACAATTCGCAAACCAACAGTTGAAATTAAAATTGTTGATTAAAATAATTGGTTTACATAAATATTTACTATAGCTAGTTACATCTAGAACTCACGTTTCATAGTTTCCGCAACTTCCAAAAACTGTGGCATCAAATTTCAAAAACAAAAGAGCTGTCTTCGAAAAAGTTTGAAAATGAAAACAATAAAGCACAAATCACAGAATATAGCATTCCCCGTAGCACAACTCCCGGTGTACGCAATAGTAGCCAGCGTGCAGTAAATCAACGCTAATGTCCACCTGCACGGTCTAATAATAACGTGTATGCAACAGATATTAAACTTGAGGGTTGAGGCGCCTGCAGTATGCAGTACGGCAGTTTATATTAAATACAGGATTATTAACTACTGAAAAGGATGTGGAAACCTCTAGTTACGTTTAATAAAGGCTTGAATCATAGAAGTTTATTTGCACTTTATTCCACGGCAAATGTTTCTAAATTAACTGTAATCATCGTAACCAACCGAATAGATATCGTCGAAATCCAACATCGTTGGATCAATTCACTAATTGATTATATTTTCACTGTTGGTTCATTTTGTGTTTAGACGTTTCACTTTCACTCACGAAACATACTAAAAGTGAAACGTCTGTTATCGGCTTAGCAAACTATGTTCACCCTCACCCAGAGCGGCGCGGAGGGCTGCAGCTGCGACGCGAACGCCATTCGGAAAGCATCTCCCACCAGCGAGTTTAGTTCCTCCGCCTGAAACAATACACGCAAATAATTTTAATAAACAATAATTTGAATAATATCGAAGCCATAGAGAGAAGTCAGTACATCCAGACATAACCATTCCATAAATGGTATTTACGAACATATTTTTCTCTCATATCTTAAAACTATAAAATTGTTTTTATAAAATGTAGCCGTATTACTTTTTACATGTATTACAAGCTCTTGTAGTATTACAGGAGGTGGTGTACAGTGACTATTACTATAAACAAGGCATAACATTTTTCCAAAGGCTGTGCGGCAAGTTTTAAGTGAGTCTGTGCTATTGCGACCGCTGCTCACCCCACTACTTGTACCACCAAGTAGTGGGGGTACCACTTAGATGGAAACGCAGAAGTTTTACGACATAGACGAATAGTTTTTTACATTTACGAGGAGTGCAGTAGTGCAATTTTATTACCGACTTCGTGACGCAAAGGAGAGTAATGAGTTTATCAGTCTATGTATGTTTGTTCGTTTGTGGCGCTCTAAAGACAAAACGCGTGGGCCGATTTTAATGATTCTTACGTCAATCGATTCGTCTTAATCTTGTGAGTTTCACTAAATACATGATAGTAATCAAAGTTCAATATGGCAACAACCAGAGGCAATATTGTGAAAAAAAAACGAAGTCGACGAACTATATAAAGCCGGGTTACCATTGAATACGTCTTTGAAAATCATCTTTCGATTTCTGTAATCATTTTTCATTTTTATTGACCATTTAGGAGCTATAAGATTTAAAGTTGGTTAGCAACTATTCTCACTTAAATTAAAAAAAATAAAGCTGTGACAAAGTTCTTATATAATATTATAAAAAATAATATTTAAAAAATATAAAAATCCCAACTGCGTAAAAAGTGATAGGTCTTTATTGATAAATTCAAGAAGATGCCTGCGACTGCATGTAGTTGTTTATATAGATAGAGAAATAGTCGTCTTGTTTCAATCTTTTTTAAAGTTCACTTTCAAAGTCAGGTTTTTTTATTTTTTTAATTTATTTTATTTAATTTGTTTTAGCTGGGGAGCATTTCTCTGCGCCTTTGAAGCAAATAGAAAAATAACACTTGTTCACAAGTTGACAATGATACGAAGGAATGTTATTTTCAGACTTTAGCACTATGGTTTTATAAATCTATATACAATATAAAAATGAATTGTCGGTTGTTAGTCTCACAAAAACTCGAGAATGGCTAAACCGATTTGCCTAATTTTGATTTTGAAGTCCAAGGAAGGTTTAAAAGGTGAGAAAATATATAGAAATTGCAGTATTAGGGTTGCATGAATTCACGATAGTATTTCAATCATTGTCCACGATAGGATTACGATGAAATAGAGTGGGTAGGTAGGTAGGTAGGGTAGGGTAGGTAGGTAGATAGGGTAGGATAGGTAGAGAAGGGTAGGGTAGGTAAGGTACCGACCCTACCTACCCACCCTACCTACCAACCCTACAAACCAACCCTACCTACCAAGCGGGTGCGAAGCCGGGCCGGGTAAAGCTAGCGCTCAATAAATAAAGAGCCATACAATTTCTTTTTGCAATGAAAATTACCAACTACATAAATGTACTTAAAATAGATATATATACCTAATACTCGTATATTCGAACCCCCATAGTTACGAAAACGCAACAAACTTAACCTACTCTCCTACCTATTTCTCTGCAAGCACTTTCCACAATGGTCCACTAGAGAACTATACGGAGGCGGAGAAATATTAAACCCAAACCTCACGGCTACCGTGCCGGTGCGAAGCCGGACAGAAACCGTACAGAAGCCGGGAAAGCCGCCAGTCAATGTGGTCGACTTAATCGGAAAAGTCTGGTCCTATCGTGGTTATATTACCCGCACAATAGAATAGACGGGATATTACACAGGCGATATTGAAACGAGTTGCAGATGGAAATAACTTTAAAGCTCTCGATAGGACGCAGTATTAAATGGGGTGTTTAGGTGTAAAGTGTAGGGGTGATTTTCATTAGCTATTTTTTCTGTTGATTGAAAGGTGGATGAAAATGTAGACAAACTTAGCAGATAGCTTTTTATAGAATTGTATTGCTTAAATTGTAAATAGTCACTCACAACAATAATTGTGCAGCAACAAGTGAACAATTTTTTGCTTTTTGTGGCAACAATTGTAATATAATTACGTTCTTCAAGATGACGCTACCGTCGAAGACACCGTTGCTAAAGTGAACAATAATAAAACACGTACTGTTGAACTATCAAATACTCGAGACCAAATATGATTGCTCAGAAACAAACAAACTAATTATGGAAGTTATATTGCCATGTATGGTCTGTAAATATTCTTCTAATTCACCATTTGATTTTAAACTTTATAGTACTTTAGTTAGAGTTTATTTTCGGCTTGTGCGTGTATGTAACATAAATAGTAGTTCGACGGGTGTGAGCTATGTGAGAATGATAGCCATCAGGCACCCACGGAAAACATTGACGTGAAACCTTTCATCACACTGTGTAGCCATAGCTATGCTAGCTTGAAGTTATATTTCTTTCAACTAAACTTTGAAATAAATATAAGAATCCAGAATACTATCTTTATTAAAATAAAGTAAAAATGTACTTTAATTGTTTCGTCTGAAAACTTAAGCAAGTTGACAAAAACAACAATTAGATTAATAACACAAATTTAAATGAAACACCACGTATTTTTTTTTTCTCATCACGTTCCTGCTGGATTTAGCTTAACTTATTTAGTTTACAGAGAGAAATTTATCTCCCGAGGGACGTGCCAAAAGCGGAGCATAGGAGGAGACGTATCAATGGGGTTTTACTGCAGCCAGAGTTGTATGTTCTGACGACAAAAATATACCTAGCACAGAAGTATGTAAATGCAATAAAATTATAAATTGTTAGGAGCTAAAATTAATATAATAATACCAACTTCCAAAATACAAGCTTGACTTAGTTTGGGAGTTGGTAGATCACCTATTATTAACTGCAGTACAACCATTAAACATATTTTCAAAAATTGTATTTCATAGATTAAGTTTTTCTTGTACTGTGAGAGTGAAATGAAAATTATTATTATTATTATTAATTATTTTAATATTAATATCGCATTATATTAATATCGCCTCGCTTCTCAAGTGTTTGCCGTACCCACCAAGCAAAACCACATCGAACCACATAGCAGAAATATGAGAACAAGCGACGTTTATGATTACGATGGCCTAACGGTACGAGAACATGGACGAATTACACCAATAGCGTGGATTGGTTTCTGTGCCAGGTCCGGTCGTAAAGTTTCAATGGGAAAACAACTGTTAGTTTTACAGCAAGAGGAAAATTGAGCTGACCTATCTCCCATACACGTGTAGGATCTCTGAAATGAAAATATATAATTATTTATGTCTGTATTGATTGGCAGCAGTGTCATCGTCATTATATGATCAGTTACTGATCTGTAGATCACTTTCATTCTCTTGTCCAGAATGCGATAATCGCTTTAACTGCAATAGGTCAGTCGAACCTTATTAAAGATAAGCAATGTTGTATGATTGACTTAAACTAATACCACAACATAACACTATAACATAATTACCTACTACGTAATTATGTTTTATTTTATCATGTTGTTGGTGGGTACACTACATTAATACGAAGAGCTTTATATTTTTGGATTGTAGTAATCTGACAGTCTGATTGATCAGCAGCTGGAAGCACTTAACACTCAACGAAGCCCAGTTTGGGTTTAAGCCACATTTATCCACGGTAACAGCCTGAAACAGACTGTTCAATACTATGCAAGTAGGAAAACACCTGTATATGCATGTTTTCTGGACCTCTCCAAGGCTTTCGACCTCGGATCCTATGACTGCCTATGGAGGAAACTGTCAAATATCAAGAACCTCCCAAGCGATATCATTAGGATGCTAAAGTATTGGTATAAAAACCAATACAATTATGTTAAGTGGGCGGGTATCCTGTCGGATGCACTGTTGGAGTGCGGTGTGAGGCAGGGGGAATCAGCTCACCCAAGCTATTCAACCTGTATGTAAACGAGCTGATCTGTGAGCTCAGCAATACCAATATCGGATGCTCCATTGACGGGCACTGCGTCAATAACATCAGCTACGCGGATGATATGGTATTGCTGAGCCCATCGATCAGTGCACTTAGGAGGCTTCTCCGCATCTGTGAGGGCTATGCAGTGGGTCACGGCCTTAGGTACAATGTGACCAAGAGCGAGCTACTGGTTTTCAAAGCGGGTAACAAATGTTATGATATTGTCCCACTAGTCGCCTTGGGGGGCGCTCAGCTTTCCAGGGTCACGAAGTTCAAATACTTGGGCCATTGGGTCACCGATAGTCTGTCCGACGATGTGGACGTGGAGAGGGAACGCAGAGCATTGGCAGTTCGATGTAACATGCTGGCTGGTTTGCACGTTGTACTAGGTGAAAATTACACTCTTTAGAGCGTATTGCCAATCTACGTACACGTGTGCCCTATGGGTCAGCTATACGAAAGCTCTGCGAGTCCAATACAATAACGCTTTCAGAGTTATGTTGGGGCTGCCGCGCTTTTGCAGTGCATCGGGGATGTTCGCGGAGAATGGCGTGCCTGATGCGGCGAGTGCGTGACAGCTCCAACAGCTTGCTGGCCGACAAGATGGATAGTCCAATGATGTGGCAATGGATGACCAGTCATCGTGCGTCATTCCAATATTTAAAATAAGTTGTTTAGTGTATTTTTTGTGTAGTATGTGTTTTCATGTGTATGTATGTAAGTTTTGTGTATAGAATTGTAATGTGTGTTTGTTTATGGACTTATGGTCTGAAATAAATTTATTATTATTATTATTATTATAATCTGACAAATAAATGATTATTATTATTATTCCGTCAGTCAGAAATATGAATTTCAAAATACCGATTGTCATCATTCCGAATGCTTCAAAATTCCTAATATATAACAACTCCGATTTATCATCCATCCTATTTTTAAAATTCCAAAATTTCAATATTCCTAACGTTTAGGTAGGTATTACTTTTCTCTTTTAATTACAAAATTTAAATATTCCTAACGTTTATTACTTTTTTCTAATTACTATTTTCTAAATACGGAGTTTCAATAGATCGAATAACAAATTGTCCGACTTAATGATAATTCGAAACATCAAAAATACGAATTATTAAACCAGTTTATTCGAAGTATAAAAAATCGGAATGTTAACCTTTTTTTTTGGGTGGGAAATCATCAAATAACTTCTCCCGCTCTGGGCGGAGCGGGAGGGTGTGTCAGACTCTTACTGACTAAAACCCACCCGTACTCCTTCCGTTGCCTGTGTTACCAGGGACCTCGGTAGCCCTTTAGTACCTTCCCGCGACATCGGAATGTTAATTAGGTTAACATCGGAATGTTAACCTAACCGATCTGGCGTTCAGTGGCCGCTGCCGTGGTGCGCTCGCTTCGCTCGCTCACCTTCGCGCTTGGTCACAGTTCTAACCTAACCTAACCCAAGTGATTTACCAACAATAGAGGGGTTCTGGCGTTAATAGCCACTGTTCTCATGTAACCTAACCCAAAGGATTCAATAACAGTAGATGGTATGGATGGCCACGGCAGCGGCCGCCGAGCAGCCAATCCCCTCTATTGTTGGTGAATTTAATAATCGGAATTCGTATTTTTGATGTTTGGAATTATCATTAAGTCAGACTTTTTGTTAGTTGATCTATTGTAACTTGAGAATAGTGATTATAAACGTTAGGAATATTGAAATTATAAAATAGGATGAATGATAAATCGGAGTTGTTTTATTAGGAATGTTGAACCATTCGGAATTATGAAAATCGGTATTTTGAAATTCGTATTTGTGACTGATGGAATCAAGTTTATCGTATTTATGTAGTGTACCCGTTCCCGTTGTTGGTATGTAGCTGATTGATAAGTTACTATCAAATTACTTTCAAGACAATAATTATGTGAAAGAATCTCACTCTTGCTTTTATTATCTTAAAACAAATTACATAAAGAATAAACTGTACCTACTGTGTTGGTGTATTTCTTTGATTACTCGATAAATAGTAACACTTCCTTTTACAAGCCACTGCTGTAATAAGCTGAGATGAAAGCTAAGATCAAATACCAGAATAAATTCTTGAAGTTCATCAAGCTCAATAACAAAATATACATTCGATACTAAAATCAATATTGCCTAATCCCGACACTACCTTCTACATTACCATCACGTAAAGCTCACTAATATTGGGGCATATTATGAGGTTGCACGTAATCGCGTGTCCACCCGTTAGGCTTGTTTGCTCAGACAGCGATACCAAGCGCCACTAGACTGGCGGTTAGCGACACGTCGCTGACATGTGCTGTGGTAAATGATGCTTTCGCTTCATTTGATGTTGGATGGTAATGTCTATATTGGTAATAAATGGGTTATTTGGTGGTTAACAACTTAAATGCTATTTTGGAAAAACAGTATAAAGTGCTTTAAATATTTTAACATCAGGCATTGTTATAACGAAAATGTAACTGCTTTGTAACATCCCAATGACTTCTTAACTAGCTAATAAGACACTTGAACGGTACATTCTTCAAAAGAATTAGTTAATTAAAACTCGACTTACCACCGACTATAGTCAATCGGTACAGTTAGTAGTTGGCTCGTATTTAAAGCGATTGTTGGGGAGTTAATTCCTACAGACTTACATAAACCTCGAACGTGCCTCGACGGGAGTCATACAAAAGAGCCAACATGGGTTCAGAAGGTATTCTTATTATTTAAAACCCGCGTTCCAGTTCCACAATGTTTAAATAATATGTAAGTTTGTTTAAATAAAACTAGGTATCCGCCTGTCTAGTGTCTAATTAAAGCATTTCCTCATCATCATCAAATCGACATGACATATAAATAATCTACTGCTGAACAAGCCCTTTTCATCACAAATAAATCGCTCATCGTTACGCTAGATTAGGTATTCAAGATTTTTTGAGCACTCATATAAGGCTAGTTAGCATGGTTGGTATAATGAGGCTACAGTGCATGTATTTTACTGATCTCGTAGCGACTGGATCTGTTTTTTGTTGACCTTCTGCGTTCTATTCCTAGATGGCAGGACGTGGTCGCGACGCAAGCCGTGTTCTAACTCAATCTGTGAGCAGTCAGTCAGGATTAACACGTTTCTGTGTTTGCGCGATCTCGTACACAGCGGCTATTGACTGCTAATTAACTAGCTTATTTTAGCTAATTCGAACTGTTCGCGGTATTGACTCAATGAGACTAGCTTGTAGCGCCCGAGGCTATACATTGATCAGCGGAGAGTTTCACAACGCTTTGTGTAGGATTGATATTATGTTACTATTATTTGAAAACCCAATATTGTATTATCGGATATTATTTCTTCATTTTAAGGCTTACAAACGCCCACCACTGAAAATTATTAACCTCTCAAATCTAGGCACAGTAAACGGTAAAGGAACAAAACTATGAGTAGTTTTGTTCCTGTACCGGTTACTGTAGCTGTATAAAAGCTCACCACGGTCTGCAGTGGTTTTTTTATACTGTAAAACTTATAAATGCTAAACTAATCAATACTATCTTTTATAATTGCCATTTCCGACACCTACACGATTAGAGACAACGAAGAATATTCCCACACAATTAATAAATCTCCAAGCACAAAACTATCATTATTCTCTTAACGATGTTAATGTAAGTGTTGAATTAATCAGCTTAGCAGACTGCATTCGATTTACAACCAGTTAGTAAAGAACACGACTAACATAAATCTTTAGTAAATACACGACAAGAAGTCTGTCGAAAACAATCACATTTTGTTGTAACTAGTTGGTAGCGCAACTTGATTAAGATAAATGTACCCTCGTAAGAATATCACAAAAAATAGATTAATCGATTAGCGAATGATCGATTATCGGGAGCCGATAATCAACTAATATATCACTCGGAAGCTTCAAAGATGGCGGCTTTAATATTAATTGTAGGCATCAACGTTTCCGTTCGGAATAGTTCGACAACAGCGATGTTTCTTCGTCGCCCGGTCCGCGGTCCGTGTCGCCGGTAGCAGTCACCTAACGATCGGTTGCTCGAACAACTGCGTTATAATTGCAACCGCACCGACTGGCCTAAGGGGAGACCTGTGCTTTACCAAGAACCGACAGTTTTACAAATCTCTATTTCAATGACACAGGGTCGGTTTTCACTTGTTTTAAACGTAAAACACTTAAGGTATATTGGCACGATTTTCTAAAGCATGTAATTATATAAATATACAGTCTCGGCCGCTGGGGCTCAGTGACAGGATAATTTTCTAGTTCACAGGAAACTGACTCAAATGTCTGTTATAGAGAATAGGCGAATGCGTTGGTAAACAATTAGCTTCCTTTTCCTGTAATTTTGCATTTGTATACTAGCGTAAACTGAATAAGGCTGTAGGGATTACTAAGGCGCTGATACTTCGCGGTGTAGTAGCAGCGACCGGAGCACATGCGTACATAATTGAATGCGTACATTATATTCACTTTTCAAAGCAAACATTATTTTAATTCTGCCTTCAAACCTATAGTCAAAATCTAATAATATCTCTCAATACGTTACTGACCATAAGTTTCCGAGAGCTTCAGAAATATTTCTCATACATTTTATTGCCTTTTCGATATTTAATTTAATTTGTGTTCAAAACATCTCACATAAGTAAGTATTAGCCGCATGTAAACAGTAAGTGCTAAATTTGCAAGAACAGATCCTGCTAATGAACACCAGTTCTGAGCAAAAACCTCAAATTGAAGAGCCGACATCATACAAACAATGACCCACAACAAAAGTGGGAACAACCCTATTAACAATTTCGACGTTTCAAATTCCGTCACTGCACGTTAGCCACCACAGAAAGGCACCTGAACTCCAGTGCACACAAATCCGCAAAACCGCAGCGAGTTGCGTGAGGAGCCTCCCTTATGTGCCGGGAACGTGTCAGTGGAACACTGCTCCAACATAGGAATACACGTTCGCGGACAGTACGTCGTTAGGCGGGAAATTAAAATAGTGCGTTATGACAGTACGTCGAGGGACGTCCAGGGCCTCAAGTCTGCTATTACAATAGTGTCAGAATGGTCTATCATTGATTTTATAATTGTTGATTTTGACAAGTTTGGTAATCTACTAATATGATGGCGTCATTAATGAGGATCGGAACGGACCATTCTGACACTATTGTAATAGCAGACTTGAGGCCCTGGTCTGTCGACGTAGTGTCGCATTTGGGCAAGCAAACACATGCCTAATATAGCACAACGTCAAGTAACGTTCACGTCGATCGACGTAGTACCAAATTTCAGCAGGCAAACACATGGCCAAAACGACACTACGTTGTGAAACGCTTGTCGTTTAGTATGGAAAATTCTACTACCGTAATGTGGTGTCAGGGTGAGTGCACACTGTCAGCGAACCTGTTAATGTAATGTTAGTTCTTCGTTTTAACCCAGTATAACTGATTATATTTGTCGGAAGATTTATACTAAAGAGATACCTTCTGAACAATAAGTAACCATATTTGTTCATACATATTAATATTGTAAAAAAAATAAGAAGAATTCATTTTAGCTTTTCCTAAAATTGTACCTAAATAGTAAACACGTACATAAAAATGTATCTGGCTGTTTCATTTAAAAGCTCTATTTGTTCTGTGTAAAGTGGACGTACTTTAAAACATTGCTTATAATAAATCTTCGTCCATAACGTTTTATTGCTACTTCAGTATTATACTATTACACCTTCGCAATTACATGGAACAGAAAACTATAAAACACGAGACTTATAGAATAACCCTCCACAAAGATAATAATACCTTTTCTATTGTTAATTAAACGCAGAAACTTAATAAACAGGACTGGGAGATCATATTTAAATATACATTTAGAATAATAATAGCATTCTATACTTACTTTTGTAATTATTCGCCGACAATAAAGATCCGACTCCTAGTTACCTCTACTGCTGTATCGATCTATTGAATAGAAACGTGATATGAATAACCTACACCTAGCCTATGCACAATCAAAAATGAAATAAATAAAAATAAATATTAAATAACATCAAATCTTTTTTTAACCCATTCTCCTACCAAACACAACACCTTATCAAATACCACTGGACTGGAACCGCTGTTCTCTCCTCCTCTGGGTTTCCACTTCGGTCGCTATCTTTATGAATTCTTATCGCTATCTCTCCATCTTAATTACTTAATTAGGCATGCGGCCCCGCGCGCGCGCATCCATCATAATGCGAGCCTACATATTTACCGCTTTGGATACTGCCTCCAGTCCGGGTACATAATGTAGCAGTTAATCACGTACAGGGAATGAACGAGTAGGTATGTGCTCATGCTGTTCTCGGGCTAAAAGGCTAATTAAAATTCTAGTATTTAATTAAAAATCTAGAATAGTTTGCAGAACTAAATTTGTTCATAAGCACTAACATTATTTTCTTTAAGAAACTTTTTTATATTAAGTGCGTGTACTTACCTACTACTTGCCATAAGTTTTACCTTACAGTACCAAACTGGGAAAATGACTATATTATGATGCGGAAAATATGCATACCTAAGTTTTTTGTCTATGGAGAGAATCTCATCTGTCTGCACAATAATTTTACTTTATAATAGATATTGTAACGTGATGATCATTGATCAACCTTCTCGCCTTCCATTTCGGCAAACTGGCACTGCTTAATGTCAAAGCCATAGTTTTCACAAACGTCGACCAGTTTTTTTTTTGGGTGAGAAATCATCAAATAACTTCTGAGAAGTTATTTGTGTGTCAGACTCCTCCTAACAAAAACCCACCCGAATTCCTTCCGTCGCCTGTGTGCCAGGGGCCTCGGTAACCCTTTGGTACCTTCCCGCGACCCCAGCAGGCATCGGCCCTAGTGGACCCCTACGCTTGTGCTGACGACATATATATGAGGCGCGCGTGGAATACAACGCGCCGTTGACTCGGGCTTGGTCCTTACCGGACGGCGAGCTACCCATTGCTCACCGTCCGCAAGCCCGCGCCTACGGTGGCCGGTAATCCGCCCGAGATTCCCGACGCTCAGGGCGTCTCCTGCGGCGTCTAGGGGCGAGAGGGCGCAAAATTTGCCTTTCCCTCAACCGTCCCGCCTCCTCCTTCGCGAGCATTACTGCTTCGCAGATGGAGGTGACGGCTGCCCATGCCGTCTCGCTCCGTACCATGGCCTGAACCAGGGCCGGACGTGAGAGATCTCTGCCGCCGATCGCCTCCACGAGGACACCGCGGTGCTCTGCCGGGCAGACCTCCACCGTATGCACCACCGTGTCCTCCGGGCGATCCACACAGTGGTGACACCCGGGCGTTTCCTCCCGCCGTATCCGACACAGGAACCTCCCGAAGCTGCCATGTCCGGTGAGGACTTGCGTCAGGCGGAAGGTGAGGACGCCGTGGCGCCTCTCTAGCCACTCTTCGACCACATATCCCAAACATAACATTAGCCAAATGACTTAAACTTATAAACGATTCTATAATGTCTAAAGACCTTTCGATCCGTACCACTAACCCATAAAATCACACTTACGGTCAGCAGCTAATTGATAACGACCACAAACTTGATATGGTAAATAGTCAAGTAGTTTACAAACTGAAACTGTAGTTAAACTCCTAAACTATAATACGTGTGAAGCGTTCGGGATGCGGAGGTTTCTTTATAAAGAAAGTTAGAAGATGTGGGGCAGATGCTGAAGGGTTTATCATAATATCTGTTGTCAAATGTTACGGCTTTGCCGGGATACATGGAGCCATTAAGTTTGTGACCCTGTTCCAGTTTCTTTGCAAAGTTTCGAGTTTTTCTATTAAACGGGAAATACACACGAGATTTTTCTTTTACCAGCTGTTATTATTCCTATTCAATCGGACTTTAATCACTGAACCAACTACACCGGTTTATGGACCAAACTCTTTTTAAGGTATCGAGAAATAAATTATCCCACCAAAAACATTATCATGTAAAATGTTGCCAATACGAGACAACATGGCTCACACTGTCAAAAAGTTATCAAATCTCATGTAGAGCCAAGCTTCTAACTCGACACGCCCTAACTCTACATGCCCTAACTTCACAAACTCTACACCTTAGTCAAAATACGTGGCTTGGCCATTTCGCTACATTCACATGGGCGTCAGGCGAAAATTTTATTCACTGTTTATTAGTTTTCTGTTAGACAATAGTTCTTGTAGTAACGAAACGGCAACAATTCAAACAATCAAAATATTGCGAGTCCGTCAACAACATTTTTCGATTCAAGGGTCCGTTTGCGTAATATTATTAAGCATTAACACGTTCACTGTCCAATGACTCCAAATGGAGTCACATTTGTACCAAACTCACATGTCTATGACTCCAGTTGGAGTCATAATCCAAAAGTAAATTTGATGTTTTTATTTGACTGGACGTATGAATAAGAGGAAAAAGATTCTCATGGACGTATTATTGTCAAGTTAGGGGCGAGTTTGTAGATGGACGTACGAATATTTTTTATAACTTTGTACTGGGACAGTGAACGTGTTAAAGTGCTAATTTTGTTAGAGTCAAGTGTCAGCTAAATGGTTGTTTATGTAGATGTTAAAAAATTCATGACAGTACTACATATAATGAAATTAAAATTAAAACTATCTCAGATAAGCGGGCTTTATAACTATAAGTTAACGAGTAATAGTCGACCAACTTAAATTTGCAGTTGGAGAATTGACCGTGGAATATATCGATGTATGGCAGAACATGTTTTTCAACTACAATGTTATGTTTGCTTTTGGGATAAATTCATCCCAACTTCTCAACTACGGAACCCTTCATTGTGCGTTGTCTGATACGCCCTTGGCTGGTTTTTAATAAAAAATATTAGTTTACCTACGTAACAACCGTCAATCTAGGCCTAATTTAACGTCTTAGTAAGTATAGTTAACGTCAGCGGCGAAGGTACTGCAGGTACCTGCAGGGCTAACATGACAAGTGCGAGAACGCTCTCTTTCTCGATTTGTCGAAATTTATCTACGATTCTGACGTCGCATCATCCTAATGCCTAACATGACCGCTAAGCTCGAGTAAACTCGAGCAAGGCAATTTGAAAGTTCTTTATCTCGCGACGAGCATTTTCTTTTAGCATGTGACAGCGTCACCGCAGCGTCACATGCTAAAAGCACCCATCGACATGCAATCTTCGTCACCAATATGCTAACCAAGTCACCGACCTGCTATCTGCGTCACCGACGTGCTAACCGATTTACGACGTGTTCACAACATCGACGACATGCTAGCCGCATGGCCGACATGCTAAAAGCGTCACCGCAGCGTCACATGCTAAAAGCACCCATCGACATGCAATCTTCGTCACCAATATGCTAACCAAGTCACCGACCTGTTATCTGCGTCACCGACGTGCTAACCGATTTACGACGTGTTCACAACATCGACGACATGCTAGCCGCATGACCGACATGCTAAAAGCGTCACCGCAGCGTCACATGCTAAAAGCACCCATCGACACGCAATCTTCGTCACCAATATGCTAACCAAGTCACCGACCTGCTAGCTGCGACACCGACATTCTAACAGCGCCTCCGACCTGCTAGCTGCGTCACCGATATCCTAACAGCGTCACTGATATGCTAACCGCATCACCGACATGCTAACAGCTTCACCGAACTGCTAACTACGTCACCGACATGCTAACAGCGCCACTGATATGTTAACCACGTCACCAAAACGCTAATCAAGTCACCGACATGCTAACAGCGTCCCTGACATGTTAACTTCGTCACCGATATGCTAACCGCGTCACTGACATGCTAACCCCGCCGCCGACGTGCTAATGCGTTGCATCAGAATGGTGTCGCGCAGCGCCCTGTGTACATGTATACGCATTTATATACACACATATATAAATGCATATACATGTACACAGGTTATTCCAAATATTTATGTTTTCACTTCTGTCGCCAGTCCCCATGATAGGCATTATTTTTTAAATTATAATTTTGTCTGCTCTTCTCATTGTCAAAATCGAGGACGACTAAATACGAGTAATTACGACTAAATGACAGAAGAATCGGAGATTATCTCGTGTTGAATTGTCAAAATTCGAGATAACTTAGGTGCCATGTTAGGGTTTGTCGAGAAAACATCGAGTTTGACAGAACGAGTCGAGTATTTTGTATGACAGCGCTGTCAGAAAACGAGAAAATTGACAGAAATTGTCAATTATCACTCACGCGAGAGTGAGTAATTGTCGTGTGTGTCATGTTAGCCCTGCTGGGCCTCATTAGCATATAGCAGATATGAACTAATTAGTTATGCGACGTAACGGGGACCGCTAAACGGTGGCGTGTATGTGAAGGAAGTAATGTGATAGAACGATTTGTTGGAATTTCTTTAGTTTTTTGGTAATTGAGTACCTTTTTACGGTTCCGTACCTCAAAAGGAAAAAAACGGGACCCACACAGGATCACTCGTGTATCAGAGCCGATTTGCTCGAAATGTACTGGACCGATAAAGTGGAAATTTGATACACGTACGAATTTCTGTGACCCAACCACGAACGTGTAACGCAAATAAATGAATTCCGAATATAGAAAAAAATGCATCAATATAAATTAAAAAGGACTTGTTATAAAAAGATAAAATCGTAAACCACTCAATATTGTGTGTATAAACAGACATTTTCAGTTGGAATGTATGGGTAAACATGTTTTTCAACTAAATTTTGAGTTTGTTCTTGGGATAAATTAATCACAGCTACGGAACCCTTCATTGTGCGTGGTCTACCACGTACTTTGCCGGCTTTTTTAACGTTTAAGGAACGCGTTACTTGTGTAATTCCCAAAGAGTTGAAATTGTATCAGAGGCAATCATTTATCAAATAAATAACTAAATAAATCTAAGTTGCCTATCTTTCTGTCAAGTGCAGTGATAAATTTTATAATATCCCTATCAACATTAATTGTATTGTTGTGTGGGAGGAGCGCTATAGCAACTGTAGGAGTTATCGACGTATTTATGGAAGAAAATAAATTAAATAAATACGAAAAAAAACCCACGAATATATTATTCATTCTCTGGGTGTCTCAGATAAGGAGCACACAGTTAAACTTTATAACAGCAAACCTCATTGGGTTGTTTAAATTAGGAACCTATAAAATGTCAATAAATTAGTTATACTCATAAGGGTAATAACCGAATAGTTATAAAATATATTACTAACACAGAGGTGACCGATCGTAATCGTTCGAGCAGTTATAAAAATGATTCGATCAGTTTAATTTCACGTGCATAAAGTTCGCCATTAAGGTGATATTTTTGATTTCCATAGAACTTTACGTTATGTGTGTCAATAATACAATGTTAACTGATGTTATTAAAAAAGGTTGATGTTCGTCTTCATCTTAATTTATATAAATGTTCAGTGGATGTGAAACAAACTAGTTTGGTCGCCATCAAATATTATATGGTGTTGGCGCTTCGCGCCGGCTGCAAAATACTTTTTTTAAAATATTGATGTGCAGATATAAAAAAAAACCGGGTAAGTGCATGTTGGACCACGCACAATGAAGGCTCAACTAGGGATGAATTTATCCCAAAAACAAACAACATTTTAGTTGAAAAATATGTTCCCGCATACATTCCAAATGCAAATCCCCCCCTACCTACTCTAGATCTTTTTGTATGCACGTATTTCTGTAACAAATAAACTTATTTTTCTTTCTTTCTTTCAAATATAAGTTTGTACGCACGTACGTTTATGATTTACTAATTTTTCCCCTAAAAGTGAACCCCATGTTTAAAATTCATAATATATTATATTTACGTTACACGTTCGTATTTAGGTCACAGAAATTCATATGTGTACCTTTCAACTTAATCTGCCTGGTAGTTTCGGAGAAACTCAAAACTGTCCACAAAATGCTAAGCAATCGCACACACACGTTAACCTTCTCATATATATGTATGTGTAAGTTTGTCTGTGCGTCTACCCACGCAACCCACAACCGGCAAGTCGTCGTCCGCATCGATCCGCGTCGGTAACAGGATTGCAATCGTTTCATTTACATTTTATTCGACCCGCAAAACACTACAGTAATTCAATCGAGCGCCGCCGAATGCGTGCGAAGTGATAGCGAGTGACGTGTGGGGTGCCGCGAGTAGCGACGAGGGAGGCCAAGTGATCAACTGATCACAGTCTTCAGAATGACAAAATGAATGAAAAGATTTCTCTAATCAATTGTTTTTCTATCATTTTATTTGAGACCCTTTTCTGGCGTTAAGAAACTGCCGTTTTTCCGGACTACCTATAGCTTTGTGACTCGCAAAACTAGCAAAACGTCAGGTATTTTTCCAAGCGGTTCAGCTTCGTCACTATAACAAGAATATTATTTAAATTACAAAATTCTTTGAAAAGGTCCTATTTATCAGTTCTCAGATGCTAAATTTGATCTTGCCGTCATGTTAAGGAAAACAAATTTTAAAATCCTAACATTGTCCCTTTTGTCATTACCAACACTTTTAGCAGATAAATGTTTTTTTTTTTTGTTTCTAAGCCGCTAACACTCGCACCACCCACTGAAAGCTTATATTCTTGCGTGTATCGGTATTTGTTTACAAAAGCTAGGGGAACCCGACTCGGTGTGAATCGGCACTATTCGGTACATGACGCGACTCGATACGACAACTGCGCGGAATCATCCAGTTTTTTTTTATAAAGAACCAAGCGAATGATCTTATGAAAACTATGTGGAACTCGTGATTTTTCGACGAAAAATATTTGTGCTCGTGAGCAAGTTTGAATTCACAAGCATTTTCAAGTTGTATCATCATCATCATCTGCCTGCCTTTTCCCAACGTTGGGGTCGGCTTCCAGTCTTATCGGATACAGCTGAATACCAGCAATGAGCAGCATGGAGCGACTGCCTATCTGACTTCCACAACCCAGTTACTGGGTAACACGATACCCCTTGGTAAGACTGGTTGTCAGACTTTCGAGCTTCTGACGACCCGTAACGCCTGTCAAAGATCTACAAATGGCAGCCGGGACCAACGGCTTAACGTGCTTTTCGAGGCACGGAGGGGTCTTCGTATGTAAAGATGGTCACCCATCCACGGACCAACCGCGGCAAGCGTAGCTTAACCTGATCGATCGACCCGTGCGGCTGTTAAATTATTACTTAGCCACAAGCCCCTCAAATTTTATCAACAATCGAACGTAAATTCCTCCTTCGATCAACATGGTTGTATCGTGTATTGATGATAGGAAGGTGATTAGTTTATGTCTGAAAGAATATTCCACAACAATGAAGATTGTAAAAAAAATATGTGAAAAAGCCGTGTAAACATAAAGATAGTTTTTTTTTAAAGCGGTTTTATAAAATTTTCAAGAAATTAAAAAAAAAACGTATAACTCCGAAACTATCAAGAATCACGGAACATACATGGGGTATTTCCTGAACCTGAGGAGTCTAATTTTTTTAATGACGTCACTATTTGGACCACCCTGTATATAATTACTATTTTGAGTCATAGCTAACAATCTTTTGTAATTGAACGTAGTGTGTACGTTCAATTACAAAAGATTGTATTTACAAAATCTTCTTTTCAGCGGAGTGATCAGACCTCCATCCAAGCAGTTTTTTTACGATAAAAGCTACTTACTACGTAGATGAATAATTATTTGAATTATTGAAATATTATTATTATGATAGACGTGTAAAAAGTGTTTGTACAAACCTACTCAGAGAAATAAAATCATTTCATTTAATTTCATTATTTATTTAATATAATAATATTAATTAAACAAAACCACAGTAGTCAATTTACTAACGCAACTTTCCCCCCGAGACAGGTACTGGTAAAAACACTTGTACTTAATCAAAGAGTAAACGTGATCCAACCCTTAGTTCCACAAAGGAAGAACCAAGAAATAATCACAATAAAAGTGAGGCCGGCTCTCTGCTCGATGAACGTTGCATGTACTTGATGTCTGAGAGTACACTAGTTCGGTCAATCTGTGCGATGGCTACATCTCATAACATTAGGAGGGATCTGCTCGCTTTATGGCATTTCTATGGCAACCCTGACCCTTTCTGGTAGCGGCCAGATTCGATAGGGACATCCCAAAATAAAACAGTGAATGAGCCTTAAAATGTACAAGAAAAGCTGGGAATTATTTGTTATCTTATCAGTCATAAAATTCCTAAAAAAGCTATAGGATTATCAAGTATTCCTGCATTTTTATCTTTGCCCTAGATGTTCCTGCACTGTTTCGTCTTTAGACATACATCTCTAACGCACAAACACCCAAACCCGGAACAGCTAACAGTAGGTCATACAAATATTTGTTTCGTACGGAATTTGAAGCAATCGGGTTAGCCGTTACGCAAGTTACGCCTTGAATATTGTTATAAGTGGTACATGAGATTCTTTGGGAATTCCAACCAAAATATCAAAACGAAAAATTCATTCTTTTAAAACATTTCCGGCTTTAGTCTATTTTGTCCATTCGAAATAAAGATACATCGCGGGCTGCATGTCTGCGCTCGTGCGCTGTGACTCGGAAACGTATGCTATCATATGTATTCTAAATCATTATGTGTTCGTTGTTACAATGTATTTATTCTGCCCATCGTAAATTAAGAACATGTCATACAACTAACAACGTTTAATCATTCAATTATATACATAGATGTCTACCTAATAAACAATAAATAACTTTACGTGCACACATATAAAAGTTGTCAGCGAAATGAAAAAGGCAATTCAATCTGAATACAGAACCATCCATTCGCAAAGAATTGATGAGTCGCAGACACGATACGCAAAAGTCACATTACGCAAAATAAAAATGTGGTCAATAGAAATGAAAACAAAAAAATCTAGAACAACTGCCTCAATTTAGGTCTAAATCGTACCGACATTGAATAGACGAGTTTTAGACACGACACTGCTGAGGTCAAGTTACGCAATAGCAAGCTACCCGAAAAAATCGACTATCGCAGTATTTTTGTTTATTTCGAATAAAACTAGCTTTTGTCCGCGGCCTCGCCCGCCTGGATATCGGAAAATATCCCACTGGAACGTACTACCTATCTCTTCCAAATCCGTTATGCCATTTTTGTGCCAATCCAGAACAAACATCCAAACAAACGAACAAAATTTCTAAAAACTATATTTTCGGCATCAGACTCGTTCCCCTCGACTTTGCATCAATTACTTATTTTTTTCAAACATATTTAATGTTACTATTTTATTTATTACATGTATAGGAGATATATAGATACTACACAACATAATGTTAGATGTGGGTCGTACAGTCAGAGGTTGTTTAGACACACCTACGTATATACGTATGTTACAGCCATTTCACACGAGTGAAGAATGACAATTTGTAATTTAAATATACGAACAAATATCAGGAGATCGTCAATTTGCTTATCAATCCGTTTCCCTGTCTCTACTTACATTGACACCTATCATTTCCAAAATTAACTATAAAATCTAAAAGGTAGGTTGAAAGTCGATATATGAATTTAATTGGCGCGTCCCAGCCCTGAGCCCTCGGTTGTAGCTGGCGCCCGGCATTATCTGGGAAAGTGCTCCCGCAGGACGCGTCTGTTTCCTGTCCAGAACACGTGCACTCAGAAGAAGATTCAGTCAGCAATTAACATAGAACACTAGCTTTTATCCGCGGCTTCACCCACGTGGATGTCGGAAATTGTCACACGGGATCGTACTAATGTTATCGATGTGTCAAATTTCATCTAAATCCGTCTAGCCATTTAGGCGTGATTAGGTCACAGACACGGCCATGCAAAGTTACTTTCGCATTTGTAATATTAGTACGGATGACAAAGGAGACAGCCTTGCTGCTACAGGAAAGGGTAACGGGCAACTTCCAAATCATAATAATGATTAATTGCAGATTGTACCACTTGTAGCACTAGTACATTGTACCACTTGTAGTACCTACCGGTACATTGTGTTTCAATTTGGCTCATTTAGCAACCAATATGAGGCGGGTGTTCTGTATCTATTTATTTGGTACATCAATAGATATGCCAAGGAATGCTCGTGAAGGGTGATAGGTCACACTTCAAGCTAAGATTTATGAGTGCATTTGTTCTGTTAATCAGGGGTATTCGGGATTGACCAGATAATAATTATGATTACGGAGTTAAAAACTTATAATAAAGAGTTAAAAACGTATTGAAAATGATAATTATACATATTCGTAGTGAAACTCAATCCTTTATCATTGTTAATTACAATAATACCAACACCCTCTATGTATATCGGTAATTAATTTTATTATTATTCATACATTTGCACTTGAATTTTTTCACAAAAACCATTTTATCAATAATGATTCACAATAAGGCGTATTACAAGTATGAAGCAGCTCATCTAGTTTATTTATTAATGTTCTGCTTGCATTATAAATATCTTCTAATAACAATTTATTTCCGCTGCAAGCCATGTGTTACATGTTTACGAGCGAGTGCATGCTTGGCGTGAATGATGCACCGACTAGTATGAACGAAGCACAGACTAGTGTAAACGATATCTATCCACAATATTATGTCATTGAATGGCGTGGAAGTTTTATGAAGCTGATAAAATTTTCGCGTCACTTGACTTTTGAATAATTTTGAACTCTATTTCACTAACTGAGTGTTATACTCAGTAAATGATAGGAAGGTATAGCATTCAGCCACATCAATTGATATGACAGTGAACAATCATTGGAACAAAACAAATAATTACATAATCAGCCTATAATGTTCCCACTGCTGGGACACAGGCCTCCTCTCTGTGACAGGGAGTGGGCCGTAATCCACCACGCGGGCCCAGTGCGGGTTGGTAGATGTCACATGTATTTGAATTTTTGGTTCTAGGACATGCCGGTTTCCTCACGATGTTTTCGTTCACCGTTTTGAGAACAGTGGTGATGAAATAATTTACACAAAGTAAAGCGCCTGCCTGGGTTCGAACCTACGACCTACAATTCGTAAGTCGCGGACGTTGCCACTGGGCCAGCACTGCTCCTAACAAATAATTATTACGTTATTAATAAATAAATAAATACATAAATTACACCCATAGAAACTAAACACAAAACACATAATGATGAATGTTATAAGTATTGCTTACAATTACCAAACCCATCGCATATCAATAGCATGAAACCAGGTCAAGTTTTATTTTAAAAGCTTATTTATCCATGAACTAACTATAAAGCTTATAAACATACTCATTGAATTCCAATAGTCTTAAAATTGTAAGAAGCTAAATTGCTACAAACCTCGAAACGCATAAGTTAGGGGAAACATTCAAAGTTGAAGCTAACTTGGTACGAATCTGGCCCAGCATTGTTTGAAGACGGGAAGTAACTGGCAGTAAATCTCTCCGCACGCAAACTGAGTTATACGCGACGAGCTACGAGACGTTACGCGCTTTACGAGCGGTTACGAGTATTTGAACGATTAGGAATAGGTAATTATACTTTTAGAGGCGGTTAGGTGTGGTGCATGGCGGAGCTTCACACTGAGTTAGTAGGTATTGCACAATCGTGGTTATTGTTGTCTATTCTCGAATATGGGCTCTGTTATTATACAGGTTTTAATTCTGTGATGATGTCACACATTTTTGGTGCCTTACGAATCACAAAAAATATGAATGCCTAATCGCCATCTAATAATATGGTGGAGCAATACCCATTTCAAATTAATATTGTAATATAATATGACTAGCTATTTAACTCTATTTAAAGGAAGAAATGCAAAAAAAAAACTTATTTTATTTAAAGGAAGCAAGCACGGCCTCATAAAAATCTGCATGAATTAAAAGTCAAAACCCACAAGAGACTTTGAATCGAGGACATATCGGTACCCGGCGAGTTCGAAGAATCCCGAAGACACGGCCGCGGCCGGGGCACCAGAGACGTAATGTAATATATTATGGAGGGCATGGGCGCCCGCGCGTGACCGAGCCAGGCGCCCCGCGCCCGCCGCGTGGGCCCCGCGGTCTCAAAAAATGCTGCACATTCCGACATTATAAAGGATTTAATATTGAACACCGTTGTGGATTTTAGAGACCTTGCTGAAGTTGGAGTTTATAGGCGACACAATAAAAGAAAGTGCATTATTCTATCGCATACTTACAAGACAATCATGGAAATATTACAAGCGACTCTTCGACAGCTCAGCGACATGGTTGTGCAACCAGCACACCAGTATTGTCGTTAGTCTAGCTAGAATCAGTCTCATCAAGACTCGTCAAAATCAGAAGGGAATTATTTTCGTTGACGCGAGGTAAAATATATTTTTGGATTACTACAAATTTACACTCTTACAGACAGTATTGGATTTAAAAGCTCGCTAAATTAAAGGAAACGCTCAAATTGAAAGCTTCTTCAAGATCGCGTTTGAAACAAAATCTTGAAGAAGCTGAATGTTAATAAATACTGTGAAGTATGTTGTAAAATTCGCTATTACCTTCTCCAGTGTTGTAACAATCGATCGCTTGTAGAACTCACTCTCAGAAATCTTATTATAGAAACTCCTAGCGGCTGGTAGATGGTAGCCAAGTACTTCAAGTGGAGTATTATGTCCAAGATGGTTGTTAGCAATGTAAGCGCTGCGTTAATTCGAACTTTAACATTGTTTACGAGTTATATTTAAGAGCATCAGTTTTATCACTATTATCACAATCTGTTCCATCTCCCTTTTTGTGGTTCCACTTATAAATTTTTCAGACAGTTTTAATGCTTGCATTTTTGATGTTTCATGCTTTAAAGAACTATTTATGAAGCTTGATTCAGCTTCTCAGCTCTTGCTTCCGATTACCAGAAATATAAAACGTCCCGCAATTTTGTATTTCCATGTTGACAGACCTCTGGAAGGTCCTCAAAATAGGCATTTAATGTTTGCGATCCAATAAAATCGTCTTTTAACGTGCATAGATATATCAGCAGATGCGCTTTAACATTGACAACTCCAACTCCGGACGTGCAGTAACTCGCTCCTAGTTTGTACCCAGTATCGCCGTGTGTTTACTGTTTACATGGCCGTTAACGTTATTTTTACCCGACGACACACGGAAACACTTTGATCTGCGGCGAATGTGCTGTGACCAACTTTATTGATCTCTTCCGCTTAGAAATTGTTGTTTCTATCACTTTTATCTTTATGTCACGATTCTGGGGGGCGGTGACGTTTGTGACGGGAATTAATGACTGAAATGAATTAATTAAAAGCTTCTTTAATTATGAGTGCATTATTTATTAATTAAGTGTAGGTATTTCTCCCATCAAGTTTAAATGGTTGCATTCTCCTTTGCTAATCTGGTAGTTACCAAATTTTAGTTTCTACTGACATTCAGAGGACAAGTTATTAGTTATAGTTTCATAGTTCTACTAAAACTGAATGTGTGTGTGACTGTGTGTGGCTTCTGTATAAAACTATGTATAAAGACAAAGTGACTACAATAATGCAGGCTAAAAGACATACAAGTGAATACTAATTCACTTGTATATCTTTTAGCCTATTATATCTTGTATTTCTTTAGTTGCTTTACGAAGTGTTTTCTTTGACCTTTCTTTCTTGATCGAATATTGTTGACCAAATTGCCGGTCAAAAGGTTAATTAACATATATAAATATATTTTTCGAGGGTAAAGTCCCACGATAAAAAATTCTTGCCAGTTGTATACAATTAAATTGAAGCGACAAATGACTTCGCATTCGCGTCATCATTTAGCATCATCTAAAAATTGTTAAATGGTGCATCTTTTATTGTTGCTGTAACTTATGGTACGTATGCCACAGGCTTAGAATATAGAAAGAACCAGAATCCGTCTTCAACTGTCATTGCAAGCCGCACGCTGTGTCCAAAATCAAGACAAGCGTCCCGCGCCCGCCCCACTTCCCACCCGCGTAATGTTGCTAGCTCGGACTTAACTTTTATTGTTGCTGTAACTTATGGTAGGTATGCCACAGGCTTAGAATATTCTTTGTATATTCTAAGGCCACAGGTAATTAAATCGCACCGTATAAATCAAGCTTTACAATATGCACCTTACTTCAATTTATTGTTGAACATGATTCTTTAAACGACGATGACATGAAGATCATTCATTTATTTAATTCCTCTCTTTCAGTAGTCTTTCTGCGATATATTCGACGCAGATCCAGGCCAGTACTTAAAGTCATCAAGCGTCATTAAAGTTAATAAAACGAATAAATGACGTCACCAGTACATGGGCTTATTGACTGTTTTACGATCTTGTACGGTTTTAAAGACTCTTGTGAAATGTGGGCTTTGGTACGAGTTCCGGTTTAAATCCGGTCATTATGTTTTTATAGTTGTTGTTATTTGTAATCAGAATTATGCCTTCGTGTATAATCCTATAGTTCAGTCGAATGGTACAGGTTACATGGGTAATGTAATACTGCCAATCAGTTGCGTTCACAAATGGTTAATTCACTCCTTTGAATGAACCATTTTTAAATAGCCTGAACTTCTACAATTTTTATACCATCGAAATATTTACAATAAGTATTATAGCTTAGCAATATCAAGCACCGTTGAGTATAAATATAATTTAATTTTTATCACATTCTTCAAGATAAAAAGACTAACCCTCCACATCGTTGTGCTCACCCCTCACGCACCGCACATCCGGCACACGCACTGCCCACCATGCTCAGTGCTCACCCCACTAATACCTGTTTATTTACACAACACCACGTGGTGTTTGATCTTCACCAACATACGAGCAACTTTCTCAGTAATTCCACGAAGATACTTCTTATTTTACTTACCTATCTTTCAGTTTTACAGTCAACGAATGAGTTTGTAGTGTAGGTAAGAGATGTATATATATATATATATATATATATATATATTTGCAGTACAAAGGAACGTTTATATTGAGTAATTGTATAACATTTTAAACTTGAGATACTTATTTTAAGTTTACTTGACTGGAGCTACATTCTTCTTGAGATACATTCAGACGACCGCTGCCAATTCTAACTATACGAAGCAGAAGCACAAAATAACACATTCTGGTGTCAATTTAAGCTATAGTTAGCTTCATTTATGTACTTGGACTTTTATTAATATGTAATCTGTTTCCTGTAATAACTAACCCAGTTTGCTGTTTGTCTGTGTCTATTAACATCATAATTATATCAGTTTCAATATTCAGTGACACTGTTATAGAGACCTAATTGAGTCGTACGAAACCTTTTGTAATATTATTTGCGCAAAGCAAGAGATGTTGTGTAACATCATTCATTATATCCAATGAGGAAACAGAAGATTGGAGAGAAGAAATCATACTGATTTTATTATCATTATTAATATCAATAACATACGACACATTAACGAATACATACTGTCATGAAGAAAAGCTGTTAGGTACGGCATTATTGAGGTCTGTTAACTTCCCATTGCATTATCTTATAATACTGACGTCATTGTGATTTGTTTAATTAATATTAAGAACATCAAATGTATTTTCTTTTGTCAATTATAAATCAAAATACTTTCATACTTTGAACCACACAAATAATTTATAATATTTGTTTTTGGTTGCAAAATACATGCGAAGTTACAGTAATTGAGAAACCCTCGTGGTCTTTTTACTGTATATGCAAAGTTATTATTAATTATGTAAGTAAATTACATAAGTAATCACATAAGTTCAGAACAAAATCTCTACACAGTTGTTTTGTAACCAATATTATTTCCAAAATCTTCTTAAAATCCTTCGTTTTCTACAACTTACATTTCGGTAGTTATCCACATTCAATCACCATCTAAACGACTGCGGCTCAGTTTTCAATGGATTCAATTCAATAATATTCATGTGGAAGTTCTTAAACTACGGGTTTATGAACAGGATCTAAAATAGAATTTTAAATGCATGAAAAATCTGACGGAACTCTACGACCCGGATCAAATATCTAATAGAAAACTCGAGGCTTTCTATATACTTTGTGTTAACCTACCGACAGGTAAAGAGGATAAAATATTTGCAAAATATAATGGTATGTTTTTCAGGTCAAGTCCTTTGGTAGTGGAAATATAAGCCTAGCCAAATTGTTTTTACCCCAATTTCTAGTAACTTAACTCCCAGGTGTATATATCGCTTTATAGTTGGAGCACCTAACAATAAAACGCTTAAGATTTTGTGCGAGTAATAAAAGAAAGTCGATACCAAAACTAAAGTTAATTCTAGTAACAATGGAGTCGAAAACATTCGAAAAGTCGAACCTGAACACAATGTGTAGTGGAAGCTGAAACATATATAGAATAAACAAAAATCAAAGATAGCGTAATAAATTATAATGCAATAAAAATCCATGGGTTAGAATATCTGCTGCGGCATGATCGGCACGGCTCCCGACGACGCGACGTGGCCATTATTCAATTTGTAGCTCCCAAAACCTGACATCTGTCTAGCGCAGAATTTATAATTAATGCCGGATACCGACCAATCAGCGACGATTACATTCTTCGGAAACAATTTATTGTTCTGTTTTGGGTGTTTTGCTTTTGATTACGGTATATTCCTAGAGATGTGATTTTGGGGGTGGAACGAAGTTGTATTTTAAGGAGGACTATAAACTCGTTTTAAGTAATGACTACCAAATATACCTGATTAAGATTAATCCTATGTTTACAACGGGTACGAGATTATAAAATTATGATTGCAGGTACAAAGTTAAAGTTTCTCATACTTTTTGGACCACGCTCTTCACAAATCTTACAAAACAGTGCACGCAAGGCAAAAAAATATATATAAATATAATCAAACCGATGTTTTACGATCTCTACTGGAGCGAAGGTTCCCAGAATTCAGCGGTTTTCGGCGTGTTATCAAGTTACGCCATATTAAACGGTTAATTAACCGAGATTGTCTTACAAGAGGTATTATTATAACTTTCATCATGTATTTCCATCTACCTAAAACTGAATAAAGCGGGCATCATATTAAAAATGGGAAGAAAATCCACCCAGCTTCATTCTCTGCATGGTGTTTTTCATTATTATAAATATAAATATTATGCTTCTAAATCTTATGACATTGCACTATAATGTCGAGATATCTGCTATAATAGCCAAAACATTCCTCCCTTTAAGAATGTTTAGCGTCATTAGTCATCATTTACCAGATTGCAATTTAAATTTATTAAATCAGAATTATTAATATCCACGAGAATATATCAAACGACTTGTGTCCACTGGGAGATGTGAATGTGATCGCGTATAAATCTGTCACTGAAGTGGAACAGGACATGAATACTTTTATAAACAGACTTTAGTTATTACGGCAGAAGCACGGACAAGTGTAAAATTAAGTGTTTCCTCTCCAAAGTTTTTTCTTCGACAATTTAGTTAGATTTAAAATAATAGCGATGTTGATATTTAATTATTAGACATCAAAGACAGCAACTGAGTCCTCTATAGACAAGAACGCATAATCTAAAACAATGGAGCTCTTTAAATTCCAAGGTATTTAGCATGAACTTCCGCAAACAATAACTGGACGCTCAATAAAGTCGGGTACAATGATAGTAATACAATGACGAGCATCACAACAGATGAGCAGTAACCGGGGCGGATGAGCTGGAACCGGCGTGTGACGCGTCGTAAAAACAAGAAATATACGAGCTCCGGTGGTGAGTCCAAACGTTGCGGACGTACCTACTACATAAATATGACGATGTTGATGTATTGTTGGCTCATGCTGTACAGTTTCTGGTGGACGTTGTAGGTTGCATGCAATTATTGAAAATAGTAATATTTGTTCTCCAGAGGAAGAGTGGTTTGTTAAAGTGTTAAGTTATATTGTGTGACGTATGGAAATGAATATTTTATACTTAGTAGGTACCATATTATATAAAAAAGTTTACTCCGAGATTAATTCCGTCCAAACAAATACACGCTGTGACGTGGTCTGTGTCTACAAAAGTGGTAAAAGTTGCTCATTAGTTTTTTTTTGTCTTGGCTCCAAATTAAGCATTTCATTTCCATCTTAACGATGCTGCAGAGAAAGGGAGGATAAATCATTAGTCATTACATAAATAGCTACCTCAAATTATGATTAGTGTACAAATACAGCCTGCCACAGGGACAAAAGGGGATTATACAATAGCTGCTAAACAAAACGCTCTCTGGACACAAAGGGAGCTGTAATTAAAAGATCAGGTAGACAGTGCAGTGGCAGTGAACACACTACCACCTGCCTTTCTATTGCGGCAGTTTTTATACGGCAGTATAAAAAGTGCCGGCAAAAACATTGGACATAAACACAGTATTGAAGCTATTACATAAGTTTATCTCTTGCTAAACCTTACAACACATAGGTAACAACTCGAAGTCGCAATCGAAGATAAAGCTGAGTACAGTAAAAGGTGCTTAACAGGACAAAACCGAAGAATTTCTCCACATAGCTATACAAAAGCATACAGTTGCATACCAGAGGAAAGGTCCCACGATTTGTTACGAACAATATAGTCGAACTATTCACAGGTCAATCACACATCACTACACGCCGGGTAACACCACAGACACGCCGTGATCAAACAATCAATCACCACGACAACGTCACTCAATGACACACGCGTTATTATATTAGTGCTCGAGGGCATAACGTGTGTGCTTCTCGAGAGCTGGAACGCGACTGAGCTCGGAGAGATGCTAACAAACTCGTTCTGAGCTCTACTAAAGCCTTCACGGTAAGTGGCGCAGGCACAATGGGAAACGCGAGCGCCCGCGCACCTGTGTCGTATACTCCTTTTTCTTTTTAATTTTATAAGGCGTCGAACTTTTCTGCGAGCGGACGAACGGTTGATGACCCTAAACAGAAGTCCCTAATGATAATTTAATGGGATCTCAACCGCCATCAATCGAACAATTCACATTCAATGTTAATAGTTATTCATTTGGCGAGCAATCAGCGCGCAGCGGCGGCTTTATTTGAGACAAAGTTACATAGCAGAATGGTCAGAAATTCATCAGGAGCTTTTTCCGTCCGTTGTCGGTGCGTGGAGGGACGTATGAATGGACAGCTAGATGAAGCTGATGATAGCGGACGTTTGTGAAACTGCAGTGTTTACTATTTGGGAGGCGGCTTGAGGAATGCGGCCCCGCGCGAGCCCCCCTCCCTCGAAGTGCGTCGTGCAAGGTCGTGCGCAGAGGAATGCGCGCGCGCACTGCACTACTAAAATGGAATGAAAGCACAAAAGGCCCACTGTAGACGAAGTGCAACACGGAGCTTTTACGCAAATATTCGCCAATGAAATAAACGAGACGAACAGTAACAAAAGTTTTATCACTTGTGCATTAGCTACGTTAATCTAGGCTCTGTCTTTATTTGAGTCGTACCTACATACCTCAACGCCAAATCAGAGCATCAGATCGATGACAGTCACGACTCGCGACCAAAGGATTACAATGAACCGAAAATTTACAATCTGTCAGGGGGAGTGAGGATCGATTGCTCTCAAAATAAACATGTCGACGTTAATCCGATTACAGAAATAAAGACAACTAAATTTTAACACGACAAGATTGTCCGAACGTTACAATAAGACAAGTTAAGTATTAATGGTCCATTCACGTGTTTATTATCGTTGTGAGCTTATTCTCGACGTTTGAATCTTTCGGCAATAAATTAACTGACGGAGTCACATGCGACTGTAGCCCAAATACTCAGACGTTGACAGGAGATCGAGTGTTTATTGATCTTTCGGAGCTTACTCGTTGATGGATTGTGAAAGCTTTAGCGAAACAATTCAATTATTTTCAAACACACTGTGCTATATATACATTTGCGTAGAAGTGGTTCCAAGTTCGATCCCCAACACAAAAAGTATTACTGAATTCTTTAGGTTCTCGAGACCTAGCCTATGAAAAATAACATAGACCAAAATACTCAAGAAAAACATATTTAAACGTAGTCATTACTGTTTAATTAACCTGAGAAAGTGCTTCTGTTAGCACTGTGTTGCTCTCCCCAATGTATGTATTTCAAGTGCCTTACACATTTTGAAGTACGGGTCAGCCTTCTATAGGTCTGTGCTCCGCACGCATAGTTGATATAGTGTGCATTGACATTCACTCCCTAGCTCGCTCGGGAAATTAAACAACTGATACACTCAATATCGTTAATTCTATTTCGTTCACTCTCATACAATATTCAGCTCAGCACATTCAAATGAACCGCTCGTCTGAAGACAGTCTGATACTATTGTATGCAGCCAGGAGTTATGGAACAAAAGAGCTTTAGAATTTGTATGGTAGCATGAAAATTTTATTCCTGAAATAGGTATCACATATATTGCAAAAACAGTATTCAAAACCATTTTTGGAATAATTATAGATAACATTTAAAACAGGCAGACAGAGATTACGACTACACTAGATTGTCGACTCTTGTAATTACATGAGATTAAAACTTCACTTTACACTAGTCTGGTTACGTTCACAATACGAGTACCTACCATCTTATCATCGAATTCCCTAGCCCAATTAAGTAACATAGGTAAGAACTTACACTTTTCACCGTAGAAACTTCTGTAAAAAACGTTATAGTGCAACCTGCTTGACCCAAAGATAAATTCAGTGTGTAACGTAGTGCGACGGATGACTCGACACTATATACATTTCGTGACGAATGTAACCGTGTCAGTCATCGTCATTAACTGGGTTTGTATAACAGCTACCATTTGTCAAACAGTTTTTAGGCTTTTAGTGCTAGTGGTCATTTGATTATGAGATTGTTTTTCTCTCAGTTTAAAAAACTACCATAAAAAAACATACCTACTATATGAGATGAGAATATGTCTTGAAGAAAACATAAAAACGTAAACTAAACTCTTAAAGTTTTGGCACGACTAAATATCATGAGACGTTTACCTACTCGTTAATAAAAGCCGGTAATAAAAACTGAATACAAAACAAGCAAGAAATATTAACAGAAGCGAATCAACACGCGAACCACGATGGTAATAGCTTTGACAAACTTTGTTACTAAATAAACGATACTAGAAACATTAATTGAATTGAAATCTACAATAAATAACGAAGAATACTGTAGAAAGTTAAACGAACATATAAACGCGAATAAATAACTCGCATTAGATGATCAGCAAGAACTCTAATTTGTGTGTTATTGATCAGATGGTAGCGATAATGTTGGCTAAGTGCGTTTATCTGTTAGTGGAAACTTGTCCGATCTGAATCAGACCTCTAAGCTGCAGTGGACGGTTATTGCGGAATTATCGATGAACTAGTTCATGTACGTGACGATGCTTGATAACTTTATAATCAGCAGTATATTAGAATGTATTAACAAAATTTTGCCTAAGTGCATATGCAACGTTTCACACTGTGTGTACCAATATAATAAATAGATAAAAGAAAATGTATTACAAGGAAACTACATTATAATTATCGACAAAATAATCATCTATTTCACCTAGCCTCTATTTGTAACTTTGATCTCACACAAAATTCTATTTTATCTACTGCTACACACGCTAAAGTTTAAGTAAAATCGCTACAAGCTGGGAGGAACAAATAAACAGCATTCTATATATCGACTAGGCTTAGCACCAGTTCTTAAACCACAACTCAGTGCAACTTACAGACGAAGTTGCAGCGACAGTCTGCTTGCTACAACTTGCTCCGCGCCTTCTAAGTGCACAACGGCTCAACAACGGCTCCACAGCCACTTTAGCACAAACGCCGTGCTACATTGTAACTTTGGAAGAAAAGGGTTTCTTTCAAAGATATGTTTAATTCAGATTCCAGATGCGTTCGTATTGTGGGTTTTTTAGAGAAAATAATTATAGAATAGATTTTCTTTCGTTGTTACTTGAATAACATCGACACAGTTTTTTCGCCTACAGGCAGGACACTATAATATATAGAATGCATTATTAGCAGAATATCAGTTAAAACCTGACCAAATTGTATTATTATTTAGCGCTACAGAAAGCAAGTAAAATTACTTATCTTTTAGGTAATCCTCGCATGAAGGCCACTAATCCAATCAACAATTGCAATTTTTTGTTAAGAAATTATTAGGTATCTACAAACGAACAATCTATGTATATAGTTTAATGAAAACATACCGAGATCACTGGATCTCGGTATGTTTTCATTAATGTACTGACATTTAACATTAAATACAGAACAAAGAATCTACTCGACACGTACTTATCTTATCCGCTCTGCACAGTTCATTTGTTTCTCTCAGCGGTTTCAGCGGAGCTGCAAACTGTTTAGTTCTTTTTTATTTCGGTTTCAGCTCAACATGATCGTTTTACATGCACATATAAAAGCAAATAATGAAAAATGTATTGTGGCCCTTTTTCTCAATCCTTGAAATATCAAATGGCATAGTGCATTTGATAAATAGTTCAAAATAAATGCATCATAATTATATATTTGGAAGTAAAGTTGATGTAACATATCTGTAAAGCGTAGTATATTATTATAAACTAGAAAAAGTCAACGGAGCGCAAAGCTCTAAGGCATCCTTTCATTTATAAAAGTCTAGATATTGACAGGATTGCCTTAGCTCTCTTAGCTCTCGACGAATTGGAGCGAAGTCTTTATTATAGGAAGAGCCAAAGTGCAATTTCCTTCCTTCATTCGCGCATTCGCGAAATGATAACGCTACCTCACAAAGGCACTATCGTTTTATTTCGATAATAGCAGAATATCAGTAAAGGTGCTGAAGTTTAAATTTGTACGTAGTTTTAGTAAAGGACTATGCTGCTGTAAGATTGCCTGGTAAAGAACATCCAACAGACGGATGTCGGTAACAATTAAAGGTATCTACCAATAGAATACGCTTATGCATCTTCCACTATAATTTTAACACCAAACAATTTTAATTTAGAAGAAGGAAAAGAAATAGGTAATTCAATAGACGTAGCAACAGTGAATCAAAAACTATATTATCTACATTAAAGTACATCAGACATAATCATGCTCATAACAAGAATAATAATTAAGTCTCTCCTTAAATGTGACAATGGTGCTGCATGTAACGTTGCAAATATTCTATCTAGGTAATAAACTAAGTATATCATAAATCAGGCAAACTAATGTTTCTAACATTAATATTTACACGGCTTACAATAAAACTTCGTGTCTTGTTTATTCATGTCTAAGACGAGTAATAAGTCATGTGCTAAACTTAGTAAAAAGTTTGGAATGCTAAGGATAGGAGAGACGAGTCTACGATGGTTAATAACTCTCATGCATTGATGAGGACTTGGAACCATTTGAGACTATTAGCTAAAATTCTAATCACTGTTTTGCGAAGCCATAGGTTAAAGTCAAACTTGAAGAGCCATAAAGAAGTCGTGATCTCTAACCACCTCTTCAACTAAGTTAGATGAATTTAAAAGAACTTAGGTCTAGGACCGATTGCCACCAAAACAATTTTGTAAGAGCCAATATTAATTAAGTATTAATTTTGCACATTCGACACGAACCAATAAAATTCCAAAGTCTGACAGTTCTGGCACAGTGCTGTCACCACGTCTCTATTGTATACCGCCGCGGCTCGTGCCATCAGTTATTCATATCCTCACTATATTGTTATTCAGCGAAGGCGTCTTTTCTCGAAACTCGGTGAACGCAGGCTTATCTCGTGTGACCTCGAAGTTGACGTGATACGTTAATACTTAAAAGTCGTACGTTCATACTTTCTCCGCAACTTTCAAAGTATTCAATACCTACTGTGGATACTTTTTGCTTAAAATTATAATTATTTGATTGACATGATTCAGTGGTGAAATTATTGGCAACTGCTGGTAAAACAACTTAATTTTACGAACTTACTCAGCACGTGGGTGATGAGCAAAGTTCATAAAATAAGTTCTCTGCCATCTGACACAGTGATTTATCATCCTTAACATTGATACACTATTCTACAATGATGTTGCATCATGAGGACAAAAACAAGATTATCCAAAAAATAAAGGAACGAGACAGGAAAAACTAGGTACAAATCATCGCACAATCCACAACAGAAAATAAGTTATGACATTCATAAACCAAGCTAAAACATAAGCACAGCTTACAAACGAAACAAAATTATACATTCATGAGCTGTTTTATGAACTGCTTTCGTTCTCACAACAGGATCACAACAGCGAACCATGTCACACTCCCTTCGCAGTTATTATGTGTGATGCAGAAAGTGTCATGTGTGATGCAGAAAGTGTCGGGTTAGCCAAAGCCGGGGCAAAGTTAACCGAGCTGTCGGTAACGTGGGATCGAATTTGCATACACAAGGAAATGCCTTACTCCTTCGTATTGGAACTAAAGATATTAGATTGTTTTATCGAAGGTTTATGAAATTAATGAGTACATGTATCAATGCTGCATCGTATTCAGAAATATTCTTAACAATTTTTTTCTTCTCTTCCACAGTTTTCACCTATTAGGTAGGTGTAAGTGTTTACAAATACACGCAAAATCCGATAGTTTTGTCAGAAAACCTTGATCTTTAGATTTAGCAGTCTAGGTAATGTTATAACTTTGCGAATAGTTTCCTAGAATGTTCTACTTTCTGTCACCCTTTGTAGACTTTCAACCAACCCCGTACATTATACAGGTTGTTTTTACTGACCTGTTGTATTATACGGTCTATTTCGTACTGAACTGTTCTACTATACAGGTGTTTTGTGTATACCTGTTCGGGCGTGTCGGTCTGGAAGGCGTGGCAGTAGTGGTGCGGCGGCTCGGAGCGCGGCTCACGCGCAACCAACGCGAAAAGTGCGCGCGTCGCCTCACACGTTGCGTACGAGATGCGCCGGAGCGCGTGACACATGCGCACGCTCTGTAACAAGCGTAAGGTTTAGTGTAGGTTATTTTATTGAGAACAAACAGTATATTCAAGAACTTGAAACGGCGGGGGAGCGAACAGTTTCATACCTACAAAGTTCTTTTCATTCGCTATGAATTTTCTGTAAGACATAGAGTGCAGTTTTGTTTCACAACTCACTTCCAGCAAATACGGCGTGAGAGAACCGCAAGATGTGTGAAACAATTTTTAATGTTTTGAATGTTACCGCAGTGCTACCATATATGTAGATGCGACGGGGAAAACAACAGTTGAATAAATTAGTGAAGTGTTACCTGATCGTCGGGGTCACATACTTTAACCCCCGAGAGCGCGACCACTACCAGCACAGGGACCGCACGCCCGTTCTCCTGTAAAAATAAAATAGTTAAAAATAATAGTTGGTAATACCTATTAAAAGCCACTTATCAGTACTACTCAACAAGATACTAATTAAGTAAACCTGACTTTAGGGGATTGGTGTTCCACTGTTCAGCCTGTAGGAATGACAGCCCGCCATTTCCCTTTGATTATTTTCTAATCGATATAATAAGAGTACTTCGAGTCCGTACAAACAGTTCCATGAAGATGTAACATCCTCATGGAACTGTTTAGTAAATATGCCTACAATGTTGTTATGGGCCACAGCCCGAAATATTATAATAATTTGTGACCGAAAAACGGTTTCTAGAAGCGGATTGTTCATAACAAAAAGTCCTTCGAGTTGGAGATAACTGAATCATTACTTCAACATTAAAATGATATATTTGGGCACTTTACTTTAAATAAATGAAACATTAGTTCTGTCCGCAGTAAGTGCGGTGCTTACGGGGGCTAATATTTAACTAACATAATACATTATCTGAAGGCTACACTAAAAGTCGTAACCTAATAAATGACGCACATTATGTTTTGACACCAGAGAAACCATTACGGGGAATTTGGATAATCTGCGATAGAAAATTCTTTTCTCGGCCACAGTGAAATTGAAATAATTACAAGTATTCTTGAACAGTATCTTAAATGAGCAGAAAATGGATCAGAAGAATACCTTAATTAATAATTTATGTAAAACGAATCCTAGTAGCATCGCAGTCCAGTAAAAAGTAAACAGCCTATGAGCTATTTTTAACAAATTGTGAAGACCAGTGTAGGTACACGTAAGTCATAGAAAACGATTCTAAAAATAACATTACATAAGTATATAATTAACTAAAACTATAGAACTGAACATTCTAGTAATGTTATATGTTGAAGAGCTTTGTAATAGAAGTAATCTAGCACATTTCCGATAGACGACTTTTACTGCTCACAGCGGATGAGATACAACTGATGCTTTTAATAGCTGTTGGTTATGATTTTATGAATAAAGTCTTTCGAATAACTGTTCAACGAGTAGTGTATGTACCTAATGAACAGAATTATACGAACGGTTGTGAATATAATTTTGAGCCAGATCATGGCTTTTGATATATTTTTACCATTACAAGCTTCATTGTAATAGTCACTTGCATCCAGTTAGTTTAATTCATGACAATCATGACCTAAAAAACTGAAAGGAAATGTCTACCCCGCTCTATGCTAATATACCAATTTTCAAAACTTCATCCCAAGAGTTTCAACTTTAATTATTTTGAACCCTGGTTACCCTGAAGGTATATTATCCTTGATTGAATGCAGGCATGTTAACTCAACAGTTCCGAAACGAGTTGATTTACGAAACAACATTTGTAAGTAAGAGGGTGTAACCTGGTAGCAATGGTGATTGTGTGAGGGGTCGCGGGGCGCGGGGGGCGGGCCTTGAAGTGCGGGGTGAGGTGGCCCCGGCGGCTCTCATTAGACATTTTAATTAAGACGGGCGGCCGCAAGCCGTAACGGCCACTATCTACCTGCTACACACTACATCTTTGTCAACTAATATTAAATTCGGCGCAAATTCTTGACCTGATTTTGTGTACAGAATCAGTGTAATGAGAACTACGAAACAGCCTGAGAGACCCTCGACGTGCAGATTAATTAAAAGGCATCAGGAAAGCATAATCACAGTGAACAGGAAAAGGCAATTTGAGAGGGACCAGAAGGGAACTGAATAAGCCGAGGTGATTATTTTTAAAAGGAAAACTAGACAAAACAGGCTGGTAGCTGTTCTATTGCAGAGTACTATCAATGAAAAGGAATCGAAAAAATTACACCAGTACTAAAACATTTCACTAGAAATATTGAGCTCCTTCAGTATCAAAAGTGTGGGTAATTTCGGTAGTAATAAATGTTTCAAGTTTTTTTTTTGTTTTTCTCAGTATTCACGGGAACAGACTAAAGAAACTAAAAGCTTTAGTTCTTATTATTCCGTGGTCGCAAGTAGAGGGTGCTCTACGGGACGTAGATTTTAAAGCACGCCGGAGCCATTAGTACATAGTAGCTGAAAGTTTTAATGTGAACTCTGAACAGTTCTCACTGTGCTAATAACAGTTACACTAACGGACTTCAAGCACACTTGTTTTAAATTTCAATCTGACAACACTATGGTTTGACAAAACACAAGGGAATCAAGATGGGCTTGCAGGTACGCATGAGTTAACTTTGTATTTATGGTGACCAGACATCAGCACAACTTTCGGCTTCTCAAGGGACCTATTCATTGCTTAAATAGCCCTGTGAAGACGCGATACCCTAAAATGACTCAAATTTAAACATTGCATTAGGTAATTTTTCTTATCTGCGTCAAACATTTCCGCATTGCGAGATATAATATGATGTGTGTATGTTTATTTCTTTGATATATCAATATTAAATAAAGCAGCATACGTTTATTAGACTATTTTTGAACATTTACTAACGTGATTAGATAACGCAACCTCGCGTGTGAGCCAATCTGACGGATGCAACCTCCCTGCATTAGGAACACTGAGCTTCCGTGTAGTGCATTCATGCCTTGGCTATTCTAACGATAACATGTGAAAATGAATAACAAAGTACAACTGAAAATCACAAATTAAATACTTCAATAAAAAAAATACAAAATACTCAACTGCGTAAAAAGTGAGCTTTAAAAAGGAATGGAAACAAGATTTATATAACTTAATACTACAAACAACCTCATGCAGTCGGAGGCAATAGGTTTTTATTGTAGATGCTTCCGACTGCATTTGCATTTTTAAAGTACACTTGCTACGCAGTCGGATTTTTTTTATTTACCATTTTAATTGACATTTTTAGTTAGGATTATACGACGATAAATTAGGTTATTTATTTTTAATCGGGTGATTACGGCCTCTTACGCACTTACTGAAAAAGTTCGAGATAGTATTTTTTTATCATTTCAAATTACATTTTTGTATATATTTTTTAACATTCCGTACCTAAAAAGGAAAAAAAAAACAACCCTTATAAGACCACTCGTGTGTCTATCTGTCTATCTGTCATAGACAATTTGCTCCGAATCTACTGGACCGATTAAGTTGAAATTTGAGACACATAAAAAATTTCTGTGACCCGAACCAGGAAGTGTAACGTAAATAAATTAATTTTGAATATGGGGTTCACTTTTGGGAGAAAATTCTAAAATAAAAAAGAGTTTAAACATATTTATATGTATCACTTATCAAATGAAAGGACTTGTTATGAGGACTTCAATTTTAAAAAAATATTAATTTAAAATAGTTCGTTTTAAATTTATTAAAGAAAATACATGTAACTTGACCATTCCCCCCACTTATCTCCGAAATTGCTGACCCCAAAATTTTTAAAAATACACAAAATTAGATCTTTACTTAACTTCTTTACAGGAAAACCTATGTCTATGGTCTTAAAATAACATCATAAATGTATCAATATTGTGCGTTCAAACTTACATTTTTATTTGGATTACATGCTTTTCAACTACAAGGTTAAGTCTGTTTTTGGAATAGATTCATCCCAACTACGGAACCCTTTATTGTGCGTGCTCCGACACGCACATGTTTATTTATTTATTTTAATATACACAGTGACACTCGCGCAATAAAGACGAATCTAACGACATATATCATTCATTAAAATAGGTTCAGCCGTTACGAGGGAACATAGGGACGGACACACATACATACATACAGGTCAAACAAATAACCCTCCCTTTTTGGCTTCGCCGCAGTTGTGTATAATCGTAATATTGTTACTAGAGCACAGATTAACAAGTTATGTTGAAGCTGTAGGTACCTTGGTTCTTGCCGAAAATATTGAAAAGAAAAACTTTCTGTGTCTCAAGCAACTTAGAAAAATGGATAAAATATTCTCCTTCCATCATCATTTTGTCATAAATATGCAGCGCTTTTTCCCTCCTCACACGCAAAATACATTTGAGGCTTCTTTATTAAATATTCTTTGATAGCTGTTTGTCGGGCGCAGCTGCGACCTCCCTACATCCTCCACTAACACACTTTCCTGCTGACAAAGCAAATGAGCGATATCGCCAGGTAACGACCCTCACTTTACCGTAGCGAGATATCATCTAGTTTTTATTCATGGTCGTTTTTAATCAAGCCGGAGTTTTTATATTCAACACCAGCGAGCGATGTAAAGGGCCCGAGAGAAGTATCGCGCTCGTCGGCGTATGATGGCAGGGTGGCGGCAGTTTGTATGTAAATGGTGAATTATTCGTGGTGTGGCTTATTGCGACCTTGGTGCTACGTTTTAGTGGCGCGCTCATCATGACTGCGAAATGTATAGCTTCAGAAAATCAACCCCTAACAAAACGTGTTAAGAAACTTACATGCGCTACGGTACAGGTAAATTGGAATAGTCCCAAATCCTCCTCGTCTCAAGTGGTATTTTCTTTAATTTTCACATTCTCAAGTTTCACATGGACCTATACTTCTGTGCCTTTCTATTTCGTGTCTTTACTGCCTCGCTCCTGATGACGTCGTCGTGAGTTCGCTCCAATGAGCACGTGGACTTGATTGTTTTGATACTAACATACAGAACGGTTCGCTGTTTCCTGCGATTTCGTACGATTGACGGCTCCAAGCTTTTGACATTTATTTCGGCTTTGATTGATGGGTGAAAGGAACGCTTTGGTTATATGTAGGTACCCGTTTTCTTTGTTACTAGGGAAAATACATGTTGACAATGGAAATGTATTATAAGTTTGATGGCAAGAAGCTTTTAAATGAATCTGACAACAATAATTACTTTTCTATTTAAAACGTTAAGCAGGTAAAAACCAATGTACTAGTAAATGGGGCGGAGTTGGATCTTGTGGACACCACTGTGTTCTTAGGTATTACTTTGGACTCAAAGCTACATTGGGGCCCACATATAACCAAATTGTCGAAGCGGCTAAGCTCTGCAGCCTACGCGGTGTATAAAATCCGTCATTTGACTGATGTAGAAACAGCTCGATTAGTATATTTTAGTTATTTCCATAGTGTAATGTCGTACGGCATTTTGCTGTGGGGAAATGCAGCCGACATTCAGGCTATATTTGTGCTGCAGAAACGAGCCATTCGAGCAATTTATAACCTAAGTTGTAGGCATTCACTGAGGGATACATTTAAGGATATAAACATAATGACAGTCGCATCTCAATATGTATATGAGAACCTGATTTATGTCAAAAAGAATATTAACCTATATTCTAGACACAGCGACATTCATAGCATAAATACTAGAAACAAAGACTTACTTATTGTGCCCAAGACTAGGCTCCAAAAAATTTGTAATTCGTTTAAGTGCCAAAGTATACGTTTTTACAACAAACTCCCAAGCCATGTCAAAGAACTGAGCCTCAATAAATTTAAATCATTTATTAAACAGAAACTCTGTCAAAAAGGTTTCTATAAAGTTAAAGATTACTTGGACGACAAAAAGGCTTGGGATTAATTAAGCTACTCCAATGTACCCCCAGGCAACAAACTAATTTTATACTAAATCTATTTTTATACTAAGTGTGACATTGATGATTTTGTTATACTTATACACTATGACATTAATATTTACTTTTTGAAGTATTATATTCTTTTTTTAAATTATTGTGAATGTGAAGACTATGTGGATTATTGTTTTTATTATTTCTCTCATTTAGTTTTCATCTTAGTCTGGCAGTTTGATTCATTTATGCGGCCTACTCAAATGTCCTTTCTTTGGTATTGTTCGTCGAATCGTTGAGCTCCTTAAGTTCTGAGTTGAGCTGCACGATTACTGACAAATGCGTGCACTGACTGGATAGGTCCACTCAATCTGTGTGGTTTTTTCCTCAAAAGGCCATTTCAGACACCAATCTACATGGTCTTCACATGATCTGACCAAGATTATGTCTGGACTTTAAAAGAGACTGTGACCTCTGAGTTTGTTTCGGCCTTTCTTCTCAGAGTAGTCAGATAGAAAACGCCGAGCTCATCTAGTTTTTTTTTCTAAGTATGATTGACGTGTAAAAGTGTTTGTATAAACCTACTTACAGAAAATAAAATCATTTCATTTCATTTCATTTCATTTCATCATATTCTATTCAACAACGAAATGCTTTCCCCAGGGCGTCACGCATGGTACAATAATTTATCGACATAAGCGATAGTGCACATGTGCATAATGTGGCGGTTGTGGTCGTCACGTGTGGAAGCGATCGCAAGCGGTCACGGTGCTCGCCCCTGGGGAACGCCGCACACGAGTGCCAATGACGTTTGTGGCCACAGGACCGACCCTATTGTCACCCAACATTTATTGGCTATATCGTTCGAGGATCTTAACACATACCTACATTTTTATGGTAACATCGGAATAGGAATTTTGGTTAGGAACTGTGCATAGAATATTTTTTTTTGCAAAATATGGATTATTCGCTTCGTTCGGTCAACAATATTTTGCTCACTTAAACAAGATAAATTTTAAACTGCCATTTGCCCTAATAAGACTAAAATTATCAGTATGCTAATATAATACAAAACCAACATTATTAAATACTAGCTTTTGCCCGTGGCTTCGCCCGCGTGAATGTACATACTACGTACTACCTGGATTAAAAGTAGCAAATCATATGTGTTAATCCAGGTTATTAAACAATAAATTAGTACTTGACTAATTTGAACAAAACACAGTTATTGTGACTTAACTATAACCGACCGTTAGACACGATAAATACGATTATTGTTGGATTTCAAATGGCCGTATCCTGATGAAAAAGGGTTAACCATACATTGTTATTAAAAATGAAGTTCAATTGCAACAGTTATCCAAATTACCTGAAGTATAACTATTTCCATTAGCCTTACTTGGACGAGTTTTTCTTTTTTGTAATAAACTATTTTGTAGATTAAGTAAATTTATAAACTATGCATCTTACCTCTTACCTGTTAAGCCCCGCGCGACACCGATTCGGAGTCAAAGAATAGAAAATCAATTGTGTCTCATTAGCTGTCCTTGACCGATTAAGAATATCTATATTAATTTTTTATGTTAATTTCTACAGTAAAATAAGCAAAAACTTTACTGTACACTTCAGTTCACAGATACAAATACACACAACAATTCAAACAATATCCTATCACTCACAACTATATCTCATAATAATTGTATACAAATCACGCTTTACTGTAAACCAATAATACTGCGTCTCTTACCTGATAACAAAGAATCACTTTTCTAACTGACCCCTAAACCTTTTTCAACTATATACCTCAACATTCGATCACATAAACTTGTTAAATGAATGAATGAGACGAATTCTCTGTATCTAAAGTTTATCAGTGCACACCAGAAGACTGTTTACATAACACACATAATCAGCCTATAATGTTCCCACTGCTGGGACACAGGCCTCCTCTCTGTGAGAGTGAGTGGGCCGTAATCTACCACGCGGGCCCAGTGCGAGTTGATAGAATGAAGACCAGAAGACTGTTTATCTACCACTAAGTCCTCGGATAATTCGACCTGAAAGTGCTTTCACAAAATATCAAATCGAAACTTTCATGATTTTGAAACACTTCTTGCCTCGCGGATTTTTTTGTGGATAATGATGAGTACTATATACCTATCATATTATTTTATGTACCAACGATAGTTTTCGCAGCGCACGCATACAAACAAAAAATCAAATCTTTTCTCTTTATAATATTAGTATACATTTAACAAATTAATGTCCATATTTGGGTCACAAAATAATTGTATGGATGTATGTGGATCATGCGGTAGCTGTTTTATGTTCTCAAAACAAGAAATAATTTAAAACAATTTCAAAAAAATTTTGTTGCTTTCTGAAAACAGCTTCTAACAAAGCCACACGATTAAACAAAATATAATGGCTCTAGTTCGTATTCCTCATTTAACTAACTTGTGCTGGCAAGGTTAATTCCGTGATTTAGTACATGTCTGAGGGGACTGTGGGGGTGAATCCAGGGCTGAGCGGGAAGGGGAGTATGACAATCATCCCGCACACAACGGACTGAACTGAAGAGCGCAATTACCAGGATCGCATGGCACACAGGCGATGTTATGATCGCCCCATTACGTTCGCTGACAATTTTTCCACACAATTGTCTGATATCTGTCGTATAACGTGTCAACTGTTATGACCTTCTAGTATCTAGAGGTCTTTTTATGAGGCCTTAAATTTTAAGGGTCTCTATGAAAGATAACTTTACTCACTTTATTTAGGTTTATGTGGAGCAAATATTTTCCCAAAAAATAGAGTGAAGGTGCTTTTCTTTGTTGAACATTTTCATGTAGAATTCTAGATATTAGAAGCTTTGGAAATTTCTTTTAAAACAGCAATACAATGCTCAATTAACCCCTGCTTCTAGTTTCGTCGAAAGTAAAGTGAAATATTTAGCTGCTAAGACGGGGGCGCTGGGAGTGTGGCGGACATAAAGAACGCACAACTGGGACTTACTTTCAGCCTCTACACAGTAACAGCTTTCGCGAGCTGAGTGATAGCAGGCTCGAGCCATGAGAAACATGCGGACTATTTAGTTTAATAGTCGTATATGTCTTACTAATATTTGCTTCACAGATTGCTTCAATGATTTTCACTGATAGCTCTTTTTGTGCGGTTATTGAGTTGTGAACCTTGGATAGGTGATTACTGAACAAGAGATGTATCGAGCTTGATGTATCTGTTAAAGATTTACTGACCTATTCAAAAATAGTTTGTCGAAAGAACAAAAAATCGTATTGTCAGCTGCGATTAGAGAAAGGTCTTATTTTTACCCGACTGCCCCAGAAGGAGGGTAATGTTTTTCGAGAGTATGTATATTTGTATGTATGTATGTATGTATGTATGTATGTATGTCTATTTCTTTGGCACGCTCTGTAGCCTAAACGGCTTGATGGATTGTAACATATGAGGTGTCGTTAGATTCGTCTTCATTGTGGGAGTGACAAAGGCTATATAATTTTTATATATTGCATCTGCAAAGTCAAGAAAAAAAGGGAAAAACTTTTTTTTAAATAAATTACAACAATATTGTTATCAAATAAAAGCTAGTAATAAGTCAATTCCATATATATATTAATAAAACTAAAATGTTTGAAATAAAACAAATTATTTAAAAAACAAAAAACCCGACTGCAAAAACACCTACCTAACTGAAAAGAGAAAAGCAAGCATTATAAGCTATAGAAAATTGGTATCGCAGGCGGGGAAAAAACCAATAACCTGAAATATGGTGTAACTTTTGTTTGTCTCCGCCTGTGATACCAATTTTCTATAGCTTATAATGCTTGTTTTTTCTCTTTTCAGTTAGGTAAGTGTTTTTGCAGTCGGGTTTTTTGTTTTTTAAATAATTTGTTTTATTACTTACTAAGTTTGTCCACAAGTGAAACCAGTAGCTAAACGATCAAGTTTGATTGATTACTATGGTTTGATTCCAGAATTTCGTACAAACAGAAAAGAAATCAAAACAGTGTGTTTAATTGTCTAGCAAAAATATATTGTTCCCGCTTCTCGCTCCCCCTCAGCCGTGGATATAATAGTGCAGATCCATTAGCGCGGAGCTAGCAGTCGAGTACCGATACAAGTTTACTAGTTACACTAACCGCTCTCACACCGAGTAGTAGACACAGAAGACAAAAAAGAGAACACTAAAGAAAGAAAAAATACTATGTATAAATAAATAAATAATATTAATTGGAACACGACGATTCCTTAAGAAACTAATAAAACAAGTTGTGTGCTGAATGTGGCTATTGCAATTTCCCTATTTTTAATCGCAATGGACCAGCCTACACACTATTACAGCCCAGCTAATTATCGAATGATTGCTCCAAGGGTTCACTGGCCAGGAGTCAGGACCGGTTCCTGTAACAATGCGCAATTGAGGATGCAATACGCTACAACGAGGGTACTTCTAATTATCATTGGTATCACTTGCTGGGAATTAGAGTTAGAAGTGGGCAACGAACCATCATGCCACAGGTTTAACTCTTCTAAAACGAGCATTTATTTTGAAAGAAGAAAACCGTAAATCATCAGTTTTATGCCTAGGCTAGACATAAAACTGATGCTTTACGGCTTTCTTCATTATAATGGGGACAAAAACTGCCACTTGGATCGCTACTATTACCAGTCCAAGTATTTGACGGTTAGCTGTCATGATCCGGGGTGCGAAAACCTCCTCGTGTGCCTGATTGCTGCTGGCTCCATGTATCGGAGAGGGTATTTTCTGTGCCGAATTTCTGCGTGGCGGGGAGCTTAATGCTGGATCGTCGGTCGTTCACTTCCCGCTCTGCTTACAGAGGGCAGGTCGAGTGGGCGCAGAGTGGCGGCGCTCGCTGTGCACTCAACCTGCCAGCGAGCTAGCAGCGTGAGAACTGATTCTCCTGACTGCAACCGTCGAAATCGTAATCCGTAAAGAGATCACAGTCATGTTTTGTGTCTTGGAACGGGACGAGGATCTTGGCTTGGTTGCCCGGATCGCGAAGAAGATAACCTCTTCAAAAAAATCCTCTAATATCAAGTTTTGGTGCGCGGCGAGGGTATGAATGGCTGAGGAGTAGTGTCATCTGCATCTTTTTAGTTTTAGGTGGCTCATCAGTCGCGAGCGCACCCCTAGCCAGGGTACCAGTGGACCTCTGGTTGGGTTACAAATGTACACTTGCCTAAGGACCGGGGGTGAACTTAGGTGTACTTTTAAATCCCCGACACTCGTGGGAACAACATGGATTTTTTTTAAAGACAAACCCAAAAACTAGAAGTCAAGGGGAGGAGAGTGATGCGGGATCGGAGTACGACGCTGCATCAGGCGCAAAGGGTTCCGGGAGCTCAGAGCGCGAAGGGGTGTTCGGGAGGAAACGAGAGTTCAAACGAACCTCGAAGCACCCCAACTCGGGGCGTCCTCCGACGAGGGGATCGGGCGGAGGAAGAAAATCCACTTCAGGTTGCGGAGTGGCACCCGAGGAGGAAAAGGGGAGGATAGAGGGCCCACCACCAGAGAGGCCAGCAAGCCGAGCCGAGCCTGCCCAGCCGAGAAGGCCCAGCGAGCCGGTAGGCTCGCAAAAGTGGTGCCCCCTCTCAGAGGTTTCTGGTAGTAGGCCGGACGCGGCTGGCGGCTCCAATTCAGAGCGTGTGCCCAGGTTTGCAGAGGTCGTGCTAGCGATCAAGTCTGTGGCCGTGATGAGGCTCAAGAACCTCTAAGGATCAGGCCATACCCGCGGCCACGGCCTCTTTTGTGGTGGCAGCGGAGGCCTTTCACCTCGGGCCTCCGTCGGACGGAATGTCCGAGATGCAGGCGGTGGTCGCTCGCTTGACAGAAAGAAAGAAAAAAGAGAGAAGAATAGATTTGTTTGTCACAGAAACACGTGCACATAAAAACTATGGAAATTCTTATAAATAAAAAACAAAACAGATTTATGCTTATGAACACATAACATATACATATAGTCGGCAACTGCACGCCGTGACTGTGACAAGTAGGCTTCCACTCAGCATGATGCTGTGCTATGGGGGACCCACAGCAAAGCGCTGATTTTCAGTGGTCATCCCAAAACAATGTACGGAAACCATGACTTGTTGGACCTTAACGCAAATTTTAACGATTAAAAACCGTACTAATATATAATATGTACATGCAATCATTTTGATTTATTGTCATATTATTCTACAAGCAACATATTAGCATAATAGTGTTTTAAGTTTTTTATCCAATCAATATAAATAAAAAAAATAAAAAATATTTGCCATAAAAATACAGATGGGAACCTAGGTGATTCACTATGAAATACTATAATAATATAATAATAAACCGTTTATTTTCTCTTCATAAGTTATGAACTTAATCCTAAAATTTTACAGTAGTGCACAAGGAGCTAACTTTGTGAGAAACTGGAGCCTGAGGTAGGTTTATAAAAACCTGTATTACAGGTCACCAGGGCCCTCCCGCGGCTAGAAGCCTGTTCTTTGCATACACGACATAATAATAATGCAATATGTATGTATTTTTCGCAAGTATCCACTTGTGAAAAATAAATTAAGAATAATAGTATAAAATTTAAAATTTAGTAACAGATACAAAAAATACAAAATGTTTCGGGGAAATATGTGTGTGTGTGAGTGACCGGAGAAAGTGTATGAAAGAGATGTAAGAGTGAAAGTGAGAGGTTGCTTGAGTGAGTGCTTGTGCGAGTTTGGTAGGTAGTATGCGGAAGCAGCAGAGGGAATGCGTAATTCGTATAAAGATAGTCTATCTGAGAGGGATCAATAAGTTCTCGGTTCCCTGATAGTCTAGAGTTTTATAAATAGGTAGTGACTTTGATTTTACATTTGTATTTAATTAGTGGATAAATATTAAAATTGTTATTTAGCTTATTGTAAAGGTATGGTCCGAGGAAGAAGAAGAAATTACGCGAGTGTGCACAGCTGGAAGGTTGTATTTGGCATACTCTGCCTTTACGGCGCTTATTCCTATTAAGGTTCGGATCGTATTGCAACAAGGAGTGTTGTTTAAGCACCGTATGCAGTATGTAGGTTTGCCTGACAGTGAGTAAATCCCAGTTCTTAAAAAGGTCTATGGTTGGGAATAGATAGGGGAGACCGGTGCCAACTTTGAGGATGGCATGCTGTGCTCTCTCAACTTCAATGAGGTAAGTCTTGGCGGCACCTCCCCAAGATGTAATGCAGTAGTCTATTAAGGATTGGCATAAAGCATCGTAAACCATCTTAATCACCCGTCGGTCCGCTGCGTGTCCAAGGGTTTTGAAGATGTAAATAAGTTTACGCAACCGGGTTACAAGGACTTTTATGTGCGGCTTGAAGGTCAAGAACTGATCTATAATGATACCAAGATATTTGATATCTTCGATTCTTTGGAGAGCAGGACAGGAGCACAACGTGTTGTCAGGAACACAAGCATGAGAGTAAATGCTAAAATATAATGGGGGAAGTTGATTTGACCTATGGGAAAAAGTTACATATTTGGTTTTATTAACATTGTACGTCAGGACATTCGATCGGAGCCATTTGCAAACTCGATTAAAACCCTTTTGGGCAGTATCAAATACCTCCTCCCAGCTTTGTCCACTAAAAAAGAGAGCAGTGTCATCAGCGAATGTAATGATTTTGCCCTTGTGAACCTGCAGTTGGCAGAGGCTGTTGATATACACCAAGAACAACGTTGGTCCGAGAATGCTGCCCTGAGGCACACCGAATTCGACACATGCTTCATCGCTTAGCCAATTGTCAATCCGAACTCTTTGCTTTCGTCCTGTAAGGTAGTCCGTCATTAATTTTAAAGGAATACCTCTTACACCAAACCCTTCTAATTTTATGAGTAGGTGCGGGATAGAGACTGTGTCGAAGGCTTTTGCCAGATCAAGAAACACTGTCAAACATTTTTTTCCTTTGGTCTAGGTTGGTAATGATTGAGTGCAAGAGATCGTGTACCGCGTCATTGGTGGACTTTTTACGACGAAAACCATATTGATTGGGTGAAAGAAGATTGTTTGATTCTAGGTAATTTGTTAGTCGATTGTTTATAAGCCGTTCCAGGATCTTGGACAGAGTTGGTAAGATGGAGATAGGGCGGTAGTTATCGACACAGTCTCTTGCCCCCCCTTTGTGTATTGGTTTAATGAGAGCCATTTTAAATGCTCTAGGGAAAACACCTGTCGTTAAAGCCAGTCTGCAAATGTGTGTAATAGGAGTGGTCAGAAAGTTTATGTACCGCCGCACACTTCTCCTTTAAATCTTTGATAAGAAAAAATACTTCTTCTTCATCAGGGGGGAGCATGGTAAACGAATTGAGGGGTGGATCAGATAAAACGTCATATGACCTTGGTATATTCTGCGTTAAATTGGTAGTACGCTCCGCAAGCTTACTGCCCACGTTCACAAAGAAATTATTAACGTTATTAATGTCCCTATCTTTGTCTACGGATGTAATGAGACAGGAAGAAAGATCAACTGGCTTGCTTGAACCACTAATATTTTTAATTGCATCCCATATCTGCTTTTTATTACCTTTTGCATTTTAAATCTCTTTTTTGTCATAGTTTCGTTTCGCTTTTTTAATTGTAGAGTTACAAAAATTTCGATAACGTTTGTAGGTTAGTTTAAGCGTCTCATTTTCTGGATTTTGTTTAAGTTTTTTATGTAGGTTATCTCTGTTTCTCATGCAACGAAGCAACCCTTTGGTGATCCACGGTTTGCTAACCCGTTGTCTTTTGGGAATTTTAATAGACTAGAGTTATTATTTATTGCAGTGGAAAGGTAAGCCACAAGAAGGTCGGTTGCAGTGTTAGCATCACTAGTTTCAAAAATGGGCTTAAAGATAGTATTCTGTATAGTGACATCGAGAGATTCAAAGTCGATTGTGTGGGCCGTTTTATTGCAGTAATCCGGGTGAGCGTCCAGATCCAGACTAATGGCAACAGTTTCGTGATCTGTAATTGAAGACTCGAATACGAAACAGTTAGCATCTAATTTTGTTTTAAGCATTATGTGGTCCAGACAGGCAATACTGTACATTGTATACATTTAGTTCTATGCTAAAATCTGTACTCAAGTATTATAACCCTGCCTCTTAAACTAGGTAAACCTGTATTTTAAGAGACAGTGATCTGCCATGAGGGTCTTAAACTACTTACTTAAGAATAGATGTGTGTCGATTCATCCTTTACAATTAAATCTTAGTATTTCATGAAAACAAAGAATAAATAAAAATAATTAAAACTAGATTTATTAATAATAGTGATAAAATGATAATATGATAAAGTTCATGAGCGATGTGCAGTTGTTATGTATGAAGGAAATGTAGGTTATGTCTGCGTGAGTGTGTTGTATGTGTGTAAGTGTATATGAATATACAGGGTGGAATTTTGTAATGCCACCTGGAGGGAAAGTACTCTTAATACTGCAGATAGAAAGTGAAAAAAAAGAGTTGCCGTCTCTTCTTGAAACCCCCGTATTCTTTAAGTTTTCTACCATTCTTTTCAATACGAACCGAGTTGGTACCTGTCGGTCTTGATATCTCTCTCCATACCACCGCAGAGCTAGATTCACGTTTTTGTTATTTAAAAAATAAGCTTCCATTAAATCAAACTGTTATTGATAAGCCATTTTAACCGTGAGACAAAATGTGAAATGAGTTGTAAAAACAATAAAATCTGAATAACATCTATGACAATCTAATTTTCAAATTTTAATCTAACATTCCATATTTAAATTACCTCATACACGCAGCTACGAGTATGTCGCAAAGGAGTCTGCATTACAAAAGATGGATGTTAGTTAAAGAGCTTTAACTTGACTCATTGAATTTGTAACTTCAGATTTCCTGGTTTTCCTTTCATTTAATTTATCATGTTTGTTAGAGAGATTTCATCCTTATAATTGACCGTAACGATCGATGCAATAAAAGTACAGGGTATAATTTTTTCAGATTTTAGCCGGTTCGATTCCCGGGTGTGGGAGAAGAGAATTTTCGAAAATCTTTGAATGCAGTTTGCTTTCTATTCAAAAATAAAGGAATGTTTCCTTTGAGTAAAATTTTCTATCTGCAGTATTAAGAGTACTTTCCCTCCAGGTGGCATTACAAAACTCCACCCTGTATATGCATGTGTTGTGAGGGTTATGCTTGTTGACTAAATGTATATTTGGTATGTAAGTGTGAGCTTATTGCGTGTAAAGTATAAATGGACATCAGGCGATGAAGGAGAGTAAGGACTCTGTGAAAGCACAGTCCTTCTGTGGAAGCCACTCTGTTACTTTTGATTTTACCATTTGTGTATTAAGGTCTAAGATACACAGCACTTGGTTTTTTGATATAAGTGAGTGCTTAGGATGTAGTATTGGTGTTTAGCAAAACTGGTTTTGTGTTGAATGCATGGGAGTCGAAGTGTTCGTTTATTGGAATCATATTACCACCCTGCATGGCAGGCATGTTTCCTTAGGACCGATCGTAGCACAAAGAGATGCCGGACCGTTAGAACCATACAGTCGGAGTAGATATCCGTTGTTGGGTATCTGTAGGGCTTACTTGACATTACTTTGAGAATTGCTCTTCGCGCTCTCTCTACTCTAAGTAAGTTAGTTTTCCATGCACCACCCCAAGCAGTAATACAATACCCAAGAACCGATTGACACAGTGCGTAGTAGACCATCTTAAGCGTATGCGCATTAGCTAACTGCCTGAGTGACTTGAAAATGTGTATGAGTCATAGAGTTCTGGTGGTGAGGGCATCAATATGCTTGTTCCATTTTAGCCCATCATCTATTAGGACACCCAAATATTTCACACTATCGGTTCTGATGAGTGTGGGACAGTCACAGGGTCCGGCTGAGTTCAGGCAAGTGTGAGCTGTTATAGAGACGTATTGAGGCGGTGTAGTGTTACGTCGGATTGCAAATGGAATGTAATTAGTTTTATGCAAGTTGAGAGTGAGTAAATTTGAGTTGAGCCATTTCATTATTAAAGACAGAGCTGCCTCCGCTTTTGTTTTAACAACATCCCATGTGGGCCCACTACTAGAATTGCTGTCATCCGCATAGACATAGATCTTGCAGTTTGGCAGTTGCATCGTACACAGTTCATTGACGTAAATCTGAAACAGCGTGGGGCCCAAGATGCTTCCTTGTGGAACACCCTAAGTGACAGTTGTCTCATTGCTAATGTACTTATCAATTTTAACACATTGAGAGCGATTATTTAATTAGTCAGTGAGTAATTTGGAGAGGTTTACCACGTACGCCTATTGACTCTAACTTAAGGATAAGTTTATATAGAAATAGATACCCGAGTATTTGTAAATAGATAATTGCTTCATATTTTGCAATAAAATACCAGCGTTCTGTCATTGCGCTTCTCTTTCTTTTCTATGCATGTAAATTAGTATGGTTTTTAATCGTTAAAAGAAATTTTTAGAGGTATCTTCGTGATTTTTTTCTATCGTATCAAATTAGTTATATTATGTTTTCAACACACTATCTACCTAGATTATATCCTTAAGAATGTCATATATTTTTCTGATTTTGTTTACTGCAGTGGATCATATACTTTAAGACATTATAAAACTTATAAAATTTGTAAACTTATAAATGTGCAAATTTTATAAGTTTAAGTAATTTTTCAAGAGATTTTAACATAGACAATTAATTAGACAAAAACAGTAAAACAAAATAAACAGTAATTAGAAAATAATATACCTATACAAACTCCGTGACCGTAGGCGGGGGCTTGCGGACGGTAATGAAATGAAATGAAATGATTTTATTTTCTGTAAGTAGGTTTATACAAACACTTTTACACGTCAATCATACTCGTACTTAGAAAAAAAACTAGATGAGCTCGGCGTTTCCTATCTGACTACTCTGAGAAGAAAGGCCGAAACAAACTCAGAGGTCACAGTCTCTTTTAAAGTCCAGACATAATCTTGGTCAGATCATGTGAAGACCATGTAGATTGGTGTCTGAAATGGTCTTTTGAGGAAAAAACCACACAGATTGAGTGGACCTATCCAGTCAGTGCACGCATTTGTCAGTAATCGTGCAGCTCAACTCAGAACTTAAGGAGCTCAACGATTCGACGAACAATACCAAAGAAAGGACATTTGAGTAGGCCGCATAAATTACTCAAACTGCCAGACTAAGATGAAAACTAACTGAGAGAAATAATAAAAACAATAATCCACATAGTCTTCACATTCACAATAATTTAAAAAAAGAATATAATACTTCAAAAAGTAAATATTAATGTCATAGTGTATAAGTATAACAAAATCATCAATGTCACACTTAGTATAAAAATAGATTTAGTATAAAATTAGTTTGTTGCCTGGGGGTACATTGGAGTAGCTTAATTAATCCCAAGCCTTTTTGTCGTCCAAGTAATCTTTAACTTTATAGAAACCTTTTTGACAGAGTTTCTGTTTAATAAATGATTTAAATTTATTGAGGCTCAGTTCTTTGACATGGCTTGGGAGTTTGTTGTAAAAACGTATACTTTGGCACTTAAATGAATTACTAATTTTTTGGAGCCTAGTCTTGGGCACAATAAGTAAGTCTTTGTTTCTAGTATTTATGCTATGAATGTCGCTGTGTCTAGAATATAGGTTAATATTCTTTTTGACATAAATCAGGTTCTCATATACATATTGAGATGCGACTGTCATTATGTTTGTATCCTTAAATGTATCCCTCAGTGAATGCCTACAACTTAGGTTATAAATTGCTCGAATGGCTCGTTTCTGCAGCACAAATATAGCCTGAATGTCGGCTGCATTTCCCCACAGCAAAATGCCGTACGACATTACACTATGGAAATAACTAAAATATACTAATCGAGCTGTTTCTACATCAGTCAAATGACGGATTTTATACACCGCGTAGCTTAGCCGCTTCGACAATTTGGTTATATGTGGGCCCCACTGTAGCTTTGAGTCCAAAGTAATACCTAAGAACACAGTGGTGTCCACAAGATCCAACTCCGCCCCATTTACTAGTACATTGGTTTTTACCTGCTTAACGTTAGGTGTCAGAAATCTAATAAGCAATGGATAGCTCGCCATCCGATAAGGACCAGGCCCGGGTCAATGGCGCGTTGATTTCTAGGCACGCCTCAAAGATATGTCATCAGCACAAGTGCAGGGGTCCACTAGGGGCCGGGGGCAACGGAAGGAACGTGGGTTGGTTTTAGTCAGTAAGAGTCTGACACACCCTCCCGCTCCACCTAGAGCGGGAGAAGTTACTTGATAATTATCCATCCAAAACAAAAAAGCTGTCACGATCCATATTTTTTTTAAAGCAAGTCACTTCTTCACACAAAATTAATTAATATGCCCGTTTAAACGAAATTTAATTTCTTTGCAAGTATTGTAGTACATTATAGATTGTCTGGTTTTTTAACTTATTAATTGATTATATTAATTAAATAAACGAAGCTAATAAAATAGGAACACAAATCATAGAGATTAGAAGATAGAATGTCAATCATTTGTCAAATTATAATAGTAAAATGTCAATGTGAATATTTAAAGTTTAGGTACTCATTCACAGAATTGAATGATTTTTCTATAAGCCATTTGCATAACGCTGTTTTAAAACAATTGATTGGCAGCTCCATAAATGATTTTGGTTTTGGTATGTCCCTTTAACCATTGGAAAGCAACTTCTGTGAATAAGTGGCTTTTCGTTGGAGGAATATCTATTCGGAGATGTCTATCAGGTTATCTTGTGTTACGTAACATTGTCTCCAAAACGTTAAAATAATTCGGAGAGCATTCTAACAAATTTACAGCATTCTTAAATGTACTATCGGCCAAACTTCCGCATGCTCACCTCTAAGGCGATAATCGTATAGCTCGGCTCATGACTCGATCGCTCGATGCAAAAGTTTTGACCAATGGGATGCACGAAGCGTATTTTATTCGTGTTCGTATTAATATATAATGTGTGACACTCACACTAGGTGCGTGCTATGCTCACTTGTTTGTGAGATCATTTTTTAATGGGCACGGCCAGCGAGAGCTCTTTATGAATTATTATTGTTGAAAAGAAGTAATTTCGTACTCATTCATATCTTCTGTTTGGTTTAGAAAATGCATTATTGGTATTGCTATTTTTAATTAGTATTTAATAATAACATATTTTCACAAAAATATAATAATTTGGAATAAGGAATGCAGTGCTATCGGAAAGTAAATAACTACATTTAAATGTGTTTAAACTAGGGAACAATAAAATTAAAATAAACCGACCAAGTGCAAGTCGGACCACACTCAATGAAGGGTTGTTGCAACACATCCATTTATCTGGCAGTGGGAGGTAGACATTTGACTAGCAAAAAATAGCACTTTAAAGCTTAATATTACGCATTCGGATCCCTGAATCGAAAAATTGTTTTCACAAATCAGTAATATTTTTGAACGAGTCTGTGAGCTAAGCCGGGGACAGACAGACGGATTCCTTGTTGACTACCGAACTCTAAAAAGGAGCAAGTTACGTAGTTTTGCTAGAAATTGAAAACATTTGGTATGTCTTTCTTTTATTGCTGTTTTTATTGAAATAGCAAAATTACAGTAGTATTTGAACCTTAAATTAAATACTTGGCGCAGTTTATACAACAGAGTTTTTTTGTTTATTGGTGCCGCAACTTTTACAACTGCAATAAAAATTTATCTAAGTACCAATGTTATTCAGTGGGAACGTCAGAACATCCGGTTAAACAATAGGAAGGACCATAAAATACTGTCGCAAAAAATGAAATATTTCTTCAACACACTTGCTTGTAAAGTGACTCTTATGGCAACGCATTTAGGTTCATAATTCATTATATAGTAGTGTTTCTATTTTACATTTGTTTTTTTCCTCTCCGCAAAGAGTTTTTTATGTCCAAAATGATATGTCTGTAATTGGATGTAACCAGGAAGGAGTGTGGTCTGTCACTAGCTGCGCCGCCGCAGAAATATTTTCTTAAGTGAGCGTACTTAAGTTTTGCCTATAGTACATACCGGGAACAGTTAATATTTTTTTTATCTTTAAAAAGAGGTTTACATGAAGTCAATGCTGGCACATCACAAAGAGCACGAATACATTGTTTTTGGTCTATAAATAAGAACAGAATTCCCCCATAGCACAGTGCCGTATCTAATGTTAGAAGCTGCCCGCAAATAAACGTATTTTATTTCTTTCCTTTTTTATTTAAGCTACATAACCATCACCATCGTTATCTCTCCAAAACTGTTCACCGCTGCACTGGAGGATGTCTTCAAGGTTATGGACTGGAAAGGGCCAAGCATCAACATCAATGACGAGTACGTCACTCACCTTCGTTTTGCCGACGATATAGTTGTCATAGCTGAGACTATGGAGGACCTTAGTACAATGCTCGATGACCTCAGTAGAGCTTCTGAAAGAGTGGGTCTTAAAATGAACATGGACAAGACAAGTCATGTCAAATGCCCATGTTACACTCACTCTCATGAAGTTGTGGACGAGTATGTTTACCTAGGACAAACTATCCAGTTAGGTTAGGTTAGGTCCAACTTCGAGAAAGAGGTCAATCGTCGAATCCGACTCGGCTGGGCAGCGTTCGGGAAGCTACAAAAATCTTCCCGTCCCACATACCGCAGTGTCTCAAGACGAAAGTCTTAAACCAGTGCGTGTTGCCAGTGATGACCTATGGCACTGAAACGTGGTCGCTTACAATGGGCCGTATTAAAAGGCTAAAATTCACTCAAAGGGCAATGGAGAGGGCTATGCTTGGAGTTTCCCTACGTGATCGAATCAGAAATGTATGTTGTATGTTAAGTATGGTTTCACTAAAGGACGGTGTACGACCGACGCCGGTGTAACCTCACTAAGACACATTTTTAACGCGTAGGAAGAAGCGCAAGACGCCATAGGAATCTTTTGTGACCTCTCCAAGGCATTTGATTGCGTCGACCACGAAACCTTACTCTTGAAACTTGAGCATTACGGACTTGGAAAACATGCGCTCAGCTTAGTAAAATCTTATTTAAATGATAGGCAACAGCAAGTACAAATTAATGGTATTAATTCACTCGGTTTAAAAGTTAAAATGGGTGTTCCACAAGGCTTGATATTGGGTCCTTTCCTCTTTTTAGTGTACAGTAACGATCTACTCCATTTATTAAATAATCAACCACAAATGGTGTTATTTGCTGATGATACTTCTTTAATTTTTAAGGTAGATAGACGTGCTACTAATGTTGACGACGTAAATAACGCCCTATTGCAGGTTCAGAACTGGTTCACTGCCAATAATTTAGTATTAAATGGGAAAAAAACTAAGCGCATTCGAAAGTCAAAAGTGGTGATTATGAGATAGTATTAAATCAAGAGAAACTAGAATTCGTCGATAAAACTGTTTTCCTGGGGATCACGCTCGACTCAAGGCTACAATGGGGTCCTCATTTAACATCTCTTGCAGGACGGTTAAGTTCAGCGGCATATGCTGTCAGAAAAATCCGTCAATTTACTGATGTAGATACCGCGAGGCTAGTCTATTTTAGTTACTTTCATAGTATCATGTCTTACGGTATTTTACTTTGGGGACGGGCTGCAGACATCGAGTCAATTTTTATTCTGCAGAAAAGAGCTATCAGAGCCATTTATAATCTCCGCAGGCGCGATTCTCTAAGGGACCGGTTTAAGAACATTAACATCATGACGGTACCTTGTCAATATATCTACGAAAACATCATGTACGTAAGAAAAAATGTACATCATTTTAGTAAAAGAGGTGAAAGACATAATTATAGTACTAGAAATAAGGACCTATTATCTCAGCCAGGTTTCAGACTGGCTAAAGTAGACTCATCTTTCATGGGGTACTGTTTAAAATGTTACAATAAAATTCCACCCCACATACTTCAACTGAATGAAATGAAATTCAAATCTTGTATCAAACGCACACTATGCAGGCAGGCATATTATAAGTTGGGTGATTACATCGCTGATAAAAATGCTTGGCTCAATGCTGGTCCTGCTCCACAACCACAACCAATTGAATAATTAACATTTGAAAATACTGTTGGAGCAGCTGAACATTGTAAGACTATCTTTGCATTGTATAATTTCAACCTACGTTGTATTGTATAATTGCATTGCACAGGTGTGAGTACTATGTATAATAGAGCTACCATTTACCGGTTATGTAATTAACTTGAATGGGCCCTGGCGGCTGAGAGTATGTCATGCTCACTCAGATGTCTCGCTGATGGTGGCGCGTGTGTTGGATCATTTAGCTCCCTTCAAAATGGTTGAGCTGAATGGTGCTAATCCATGCGTCATGCTCGTGAACGGGCGCCGTTAGTTGGGACTGGTCACCTCTTAGCGTCCTCGGCTTATTTGTAATTATTTTATTTAGAAATTGTTTTTGTTTCTCTTTCTACTATGGACGCGTTTTTTATTTTACATCTTCCTCACATTTGGTTATAATTTCAACATTATTTTTGTACTAATCTTTATGTATCAATTTAATTTAAAAGAGTGTCCATGGAGTTTCTTGCCCGTTCTTCTCCATAGGTACCTACTACGCTTTGGAATGGGCAACTAGCTTCATATTTCTAACTGACCGACTCCTTGACAATTCAAAAGTGCCTGTAAATGGTTTAATTGAAATAAATGCTTTGAGTTTGAGTTTGAGTTTGAGTTTGAATGAAGAGATCCGTAGGCGAACCAAGGTTACCGACATAGCCCGAAGAATTAAGTGGCAGTGGGCAGGGCACATTGCTAGCAGAACAGATGGCCGATGGGCCCGAAAGGTTCTGGAGTGGCGACCGCGTAGTCGAAGTGGTGGTCCTTGGGGAGGCCTATGTCCAGCAGTGGACGTCTTTCGGATAAAATGATGAATGATGATGATGAACCATCATCACCTGCCTAATCTTTTTCCAACTATGTCGGCTTTCAGTCTAACCAGATGCAGCTTAATACCAGTATTTTAAATGGAGCGACTGCCTATCTGGCCTCCACAACCCAGTTACTGGGTAAAATGCCCTTAGTAAGACTGGTTGTCAGACTCTAGGGCTTCTGACTACCCGTAACAACTGTCAAAGATCTACAATTAACAGCCGGGACCAACGAGGCATGGAGGGGTCTTGGTATGTAAAGATGGTCACCCATCCACGGACCAATCGCGGCAAGGGTAGCTTATCCTGATCAATCGACCCGTGCGGCTGTTATTACTTAGCCACAAGCCCCAAAAGAAGTAAGTTAGAAGCTACATAACCATTATACGCTAAGAGGGCTGTTTTGAGGTTGGCTATTTTACGAAATCTCCACAAGGCAAAAGCGAAACGATTAATCTATTTGTCACCTTTAAGCAGTGAGGTGAGTGAGGCCGACTCCACTGTTGTACCAAAAAAATGGCTTCATGTGCTTCGCTAATTCTTTGATCGGAATAAGTAATCATAAGGTCAGAATTTTATTTGACATTTTGACAAACGAATAGTTTGACTGTGTCCAAGTTAATGTACGTAGATGAGTTATGAATATAATTAGTAAACTTCTTCCTTTAACCTTGAACTGTTTGATGTTTTAGAACATTTTGGTTACATCGAAAGGTTTATTAAAGTATTAGATACCCAATGCAATATTTATGAAGGCCATTCAATTTCAGAAAAAATATAAAGATAGAGAGATAGAGAAAGGTAATATTTAGTGTCGAATTCTGAAAAATTTTCAAAACTACACAAAAATTGGGTTTTCCCGAATCCCGTGGATTTTCGCCCAGGGTTTATGGGGTACTTAATGGGTCACACTGTCACTACTGCAAGGAATACGTCAAATTAGAAGTAAAAAATACACTTCATATTTGTAGACCATTTGTAACTTTAGAATTAAATAGACCATGTAACTCACAGGCCAAGTAACTGAAAGGCTTACACTGTCCTCCCATACCCATTAACACTGTAATTGGGAATATTGTAAATCACAATAATTATTTTTAAAAGAGGAATCGTGGAGTTTCTTGCCGGCTTAGAAAATGGCCAATATGCAGCTTCTGACGTTTCTTAAGTGCCCATGAACTTGATTCGCAAGAACTCGAAAAAAAAAATTCTATTCCGCAAACTCCGTTGACTGGAAACCAATACCTACCACAACCAAGCCAATTTTAAAACAATGTATAGTACTAGTGCCAATATCATACATAAATTGCATTTTTGAAGTAGCAATGACTGCATATCAATCACTCGATTCAATCGACTCGATCATTGGAACATGAAAAACCTCTCGCTCGCTAAGTATTAGCTCACAGTCAAGTGTAACAATTGATGCTGAACGGATCGCAGTCTAATGACGCATTGATCGCGTATTTTCATACGAGTACGCCTAAGTGCACTACGCTCGCTGTACGCTCGTTTAAAGTGCGTTTCGCGTAGTCGACGACTATTTTCCACTGTATTATCTATGAACGATCAGTTGGCGTAGCTATGTACCTGTAAACTATTAAGAAATACTTTTTGTATGTAGTTTTTTTATCGTTGGTATAAATTAAAGTTGAGCATGTACGTAAGTGTGGAATGTAAGACGATAAACGTTACTAACTTAGTAGTAGAATAGTAATGTGTCTTGACTTCTTGAGGTACACAAGATATTATGTTATTCGCATCGACAAATTTGACTTTATTATAACAACAAAACTACCTGTAAATACAAACAATTTTTCCGATGTATAACTGTGTTTGATATTAGGTATCCTATTCGAATACAAATATGGAGCAACTTTTAGTGAAGCATTCTGTATCCTTTGTAAAGTCCCGAAAGGCAAAAAAGTTGAAATCACACAAAAAGACACGACGGCAGTAAAAGTGCCGATGACAAAGAGGGCGAGAGCAAAAGGTTATTTTTCTTATACTTTAAGAGAAAAGTACAACATTGAGTTGTGTCGTTCTGTACCCTAGCTAATTACTCGAGACGACAGGTTGAGATGTAAGGGGAAACAGAGGGGTTCGGAGACAGGCGCAGGGGGGGGGGGGGGGCTCTAGTGACACGTTACAATGGGAAAAGTTACGCAATAACAGACTAACTTTCGGCTCTACACCGTTATCAGTGTGGTCCCGCCGCTCAAATATAGCCCTTGGGAAAACGATATAAAGTCCTTGATGAATACTTATGTAAGTTTGCGAAGCCCTCCGTCTTTTATTCGTCCGTCAGGCGTACAAGATTTATGTGAATAAAACACGGGTTTGTGTTATGTTTTATGGTGGTGAACGTTCTAATCCAACGACAACACGGAAATATGGAATATACGTTATGGAAGCTTCGCTAAAAATAATTTTGATGGCTATGAGTTACGTTAGATGCATTAAACCATGACGATGTTGCGGATGTTGACAATATATTATATTTTATGATATTGTATTTGTATTAAAAGAGAGAATTATCTTTTGATTGCATATTCTAACTATATGCTTACTATAATTATTATAAAAGCGACAGCGAGTTTGTTTGTTTGTTACGCTTTCATTTTATGCTAAAATGACTGAACAGATTTGGATAAAATTTGGCACATGGGGGTAAATCATGATCTGAGTTAGGACAAAGGATACTTATTATCCCGGTAGTATGTTCCCGTAGCATAAACACACATCTACACGCGGATGAAGCCGCGGACAAAAGCTAGTAATTAATTAGTATTCAGCAGAACTGAAATTTAAAGTGAAGTGAAATTAGTTTAATCTCCAAAATATATTAACATGCGCAAAATTATAAGCCTAAATGACACTAGGGTATGTCGCCGCGAGAGCGTTTAGCTGATAAGATTATTGAAAATAATAATAATAGCAGCCTATCCCGCTCCACCGCCCCGCGGCGGGCGCAGGGCCACAGACTGGGCAATTTCTTCCAACGATTTCAATAATTTCCATGAGAAACTCAGAAAGTACATATGAATCAAAAATGTCTTAACCACGTGCATGAGAGGCGAGGCCTCAACCCACTGAGCCGTAACGTCGCAGCGACGCTGCAGCTTATTACTAATGTTATGCGTAACTCTTTCTTGTAACTCTTATTCATTCGAATCTTAAACTCAATAATTATGCATTTATAACCTCTCTGGCATAGTATAAAGAGGGGAAGTAGGCTATCTCCGGTCCAATTCGCGATATAATTGCCTACTTTCTCAGGGTTGTCAGTTTTAGCTAAATTTTAATTCAGTTCCTATAAATTGGCAAGGGTCGAGAAGTTGTATTTTTTACTTGTATTGTCTGGGTACAGGGTTTGTGAGGTCGGTTTTACCTAAACGATGATGAAAAAAAAAAACATTGGAAAACAACATAAAAAAAAACTAACGCCTGCCTCTTAGACTATAATCAAATTATTGTTCTGTTGTTATGATTAGAACTTTACTCTATTTATCTGATTTACAATTAGTCAATTACTTATTTTTAATTACGATTTTATAACTGTAAGTAGGTACTTAGTTACTATGCCTACAATGCTGAGAAATCGGCATGACTAAACGTAAACAAAGCAATAGCGGCAAATCAATTGACAGATCAAAAGTACCTAATACATTCCAGTGGAAAAGTAGGCCTACCTACTTCCTCTGTCTGATAAAAAACGAATACAACAAAAAATAAGTAAGTAGGTACTCGTATCTCATCATCAAGTAATTATTATATGCTAGAATAAGTGACTTGCTTATCTTTCCTGTTCAATAGGTAATCTGAACAGAGACAATTCTGGAATTGAAGAATTATTAAGACACCCTAACGCAGCAATACGTTCTCCTGCGATTATCACACATTTTTCATTCATTTAGCGGTGCCGAAAAGCCGTGACACGCGTACCTTGTGCGGTGTTAGCCCCGACTGGCGCACTGAGAAATGGGTCGAGATTTTGTTTAAGTGTGCGTGCGGCGACGCATAGATACTTTGGCGCACACATACAAGCCGCGCGCGGTGCGTTTGTATGAAGATAACTTACTTCCCCTCTTTATACTATGTCTCTGGGACACTGCTAGGTAGTGGTACAACCATTACAAATACGTATTACAATACATCTGTGAGTGAGTATCGAAATCCACGCCATTTATATTGGCAGGTTTGTGAAGGCGAACTCGTTGAATTACTGGAAGAGTAATTTATTAAACTAATTTCTATAAAACGAATCTAAGTTAAAACTATAATTAAAATAAAATAAAAACCGGCCAAGTGCGAATCAGACCGCGCCAAATGAAGGGTTCCGTAGTTGGCATGAATTTACCCCAAAAACGTGTTCTCCCATACATACTTATGTACGTCATGGTCAATCCTCCAACTGAAAATTTAAGTTGGTCGACTATTACTTGTTAACTTGTAAAGCTCATATAACTGTGATAGATTTCCTTTTAATTTCATTATATTATGTACTATTGCCATACATTATTTCACATCTCTATAAACAACCTTTTAGCTGGCTCGGGGCACTTGACTCTAACAAATATTAGCACTTTAAATAGACGACGAGAAAAAAAATATCTTCCCCACATTACGTGCAAGTGTACCGTAATTTTTTTTAGCACTTTCTCGGCGTGTTTAATACGTATACCTCTGCCAATTACAGCTTTTTAGTACTAAGCGTCACTGAGCTACAGTAGCGACAGACGGACATAGCGAAACTATAAGGGTTCCTTGTTTACTACGGAACCCACAAAAAGAACATTTATTTTGTGACCTTTTAGTTTTTAGTCAAATAAAAATGCACAAATAGTTTGTTATCATGCGGTGTTAGCTAAATGTTGTGGAAGATGGCACTTATTAGGATTGTAATTATCAATACCTAAGCTTTCTAATTTAATACGAAGGCTAAATAAGTTTCAGTAATAGATTATAAACTATAAAGTAATAAAATAAACAGCAATTTACTAACGAAAATCTTTTGGTATTCATTTCATTTCAATTCTAAAACACGCCTTTGCTTTGTTTAATGAAAAATAATTAAAACAAGTACCTACAGTAATAAAAAAAACTGTGTCGAGTCAGTGTAAGTGTGTGATTCAACTTCCTACCACCTGCCTGCTAATAGTGCTGAGTTGTGGTACCCGCCGATTCATGAAGTTCGTTGTTCATGCTATATATTTATTGCACATTCATGTTCATCCGGTATTTTGAGCTCCAATCAAGATCGGCATTTATGTCCAGTCATGTGCTGCAAAACGTGACGCTGTTAATAAAAGCTCACAATCGTAATTTACTGGTCACTGTCACCGATTTATTATCCAGAGCTTCGAGTAAGCTACACCTATACCAACATACAACCTAATAATAATTGTACTTGTGTGTTGTTTTCAATCATAACAAAAGACATCAACTTTGGAAAATCCTGACGCAATTTATTTGTTAGCTGTCACAAAAAAGTGACTTTGGAAAATCCTGACGCAATTTATTTTTTAGCTGTCACAAAAAAGTAACTTTGGAAAATCCTGACGCAATTTATTACTTAGCTGTCACAAAAAAGTGAACAGCTACATATTTTATAACTATTTTAATATAATGATAGGTAATTGACAAACATTGATCCCAAAAGGGTAGAAAAAGAGCAACATTTACAGTCCCCGATATCGGCAGAAGGGTCCAACTTGATAGGACGCGAGCCCATCACAATTTATTGGAACAAATTCCAATCTCAAGCTGTAACTGAAAAAATATGTAACAGAAAAACGTAATTGCACTTTTCCCCTCGGAAATGTGACTTTTGGAAAGAAACTGGGTCCGTCTGTGATTTAGTAGTAGAAGAACAATGTGGGTACAATATTTGCAATGGTTTTCAAATTGGTCGATATTACTTTCATAAAGATCATTCTGAATGGAAGAAAGTTTCTAAACGTTCCTAGGTTATTTGAAAAAAATATTTTAAACAGTCAGCCTCAAAAAGATACAACGATAAGAATTGATTTAATTGTTTACGATCTTTGTCCCATATTTATGTATAGCCACAATGTGTAGCCACAGAACATAATTATCACACATTGGGTACTTAATTGTAGCATTGCATTGATACAATCTTATGGAACACAGATTGTAGACAATGACATGAGTTCTTGTTGATGTATTCATCTTTTTAATGCTGCCTGTACAGCAATAATTTTGCACATCACTAGTAAAAATGCAAATATCTTTAATTTCTTATAACTTAAAATATGTAAAGTATTTAAAGATAATAGATATAATAATAATATGAAATATAAAGGCAATTTTTAAAATATTATCGACTTCTAAAAGAAATGAACTCAAAACTATGAAATAATATTTTATTTATACACGAAATTAACCAACAAAACGAAATCAAACGTAAGCACGAAACAAATTAGGGGCCTACAACGTTTTTTAGGTGGTTTTCTTAAGTGCTGGTAGCAGTTAAGAAAAGTACATAATATCAAATATAAAAATGGCTTTAATGGCACCGACCTCAACAAAAATTGTAAGTTAACTCCTGTTTTTGAAGTCGTTAAAAACTATGACGTATTTGACTTATTCAACTGATAACTCACCAATGAAGTCTCCCAAGTAATAAAACCAACGTCCTAAACCGTCATACAGTGTTTACGAACTTTTCCGAAGTTACGTCCGAGTGCGTTCGGACGCAGGCGGCGCGTGGTGCCCGGGCGGCTCGCGATGCCCGACTGCCGCCCTAGCCCGCCCGCCCTAGCCGTGACATACGGCCGACGGGTAATTGTTTTTTTATGTAACATTACTGTCAAGGTAATTATTTTATTTTGTAAAGTCACGTTTAATATAAATATTAGGTTCATGATCTGGGAAAGTTTTTAGTTTTGTTTTTACTTTTTGGCAAATGATATAAAGGTGTATATAATTCTGAAAATACTTTACTGCATTTGTTAATTAAGATGTTTTGTTAAGTAATTCATGAAGATAATGTCTAGAATAAATATAAGATCGCTCTGGAGATGATATACAAAATGTATGATGCTTGGGCATCATCCAGCCAGTGAAAAATATTATAATTATGTTATGTTGAAATATATAGATAAATAGAACACTCATTATTATGTACCTACACCATAAAAATTACAAAAATAAATGTAGAAATTTTACATAGGGCGGTCTTATCGCTCAAAGCGATCTTTTAAAGGCAACCTTTGGATGGATTATTTTTCAATAAAAATGTTGAATGAGTAGTCGACCAATATATTAAGGCTTTATTGCTACTAAAAATAACATATTATAACGTTCAATTAAATAAATAATTTCAACGTTGCCACTATTAATATGAAATATTAGTAGAAGTTAATGCACATAGTAGGACGTACACAAAAGTTGTTATTTTGGGATAGTTGGTTCATTAAAATAACATTTTCAAGGAACCTTTTTTGCTATTGAACCTTATTTGTAATATTTTATGTGTGAAAAAGGTATGTGCGTCTTTTAAATTCTTCATAAATTAAATATGTTTGTATAAGTTGTTAAAAGATTTGTAACAAAAACCAGTAAACCAACAAGGAAGTCAAGATCACAAACGCAAGACATTACAAAAGCAAAACGCCGACACAGTTTCACATCTAATTCAAAACCAACAAGCATCTCTCTAGTAAATGGAACGGTCTTATGGCGTAGGATTTACACAGACATGGGATAAGAACAGAATTTATTCCGCACCACTACACAATGCGAGCCATAAAACAAAAACGGAAGTCACACGAACCAATCACACTCCAGCAGGAGCCGAACCTACCAATCACACATAAAGGCTCGTGCAAGACAAAGGGCCACTGCGGGACATCGATCATCGTTTGGACGGGACCGCAAAAAACTCGCGACTATAACTTTATGTTGACATACATCATTTAATATCAATACGGGGTAAAACGACTGTTACACTTATTGGTATGAAACCTAAATTTTCGTTAAAAATGTGATTTATAATGTTTTATAGAAGGACCAAAGTGGCTATAAATCATGATCAGTAAGTTTTTCGAAAGTAAATGAGACCACGACTGAAACTTACAACCCGTCAGAATGATTCGTCGCTTATAATGACTGCTTAACTAAAATGGCGTCAAATCAGTATGTATGCGATTGTCGCAACCCAGTGCTGGGCACGCCATAATTGCGGCGATAAGTCCCCTCTTTGAGAAGTGGCTAGAGAGGCGCCACGGCGGCGTCCTCACCTTCCGCCTGACGCAGGTCCTCACGGAACACGGCAGCTTCGGGAGGTTCCTGTGTCGGATAAGGCGGGAGGAAACGTCCGGGTGTCACCACTGTGTGGATCGCCCGGAGGACACGGTGGAGCACACGGTGGAGGTCTGCCTGGCTTGGGCAGAGCACCGCCGTGTCCTCATGGAGGCAATCGGTGGCAGAGACGTCTCGCGTCCGGCCCTGGTTCAGGCCATGGTACGGAGCGAGAGGGCATGGGCAGTTGTGACCTCCTTCTGCGAAGCAGTAATTCTCTTGAAGGGGGAGGCGGGACGGTTGAGGGAAAGGCAAATTTAGCACCCTCTCGCCTCTAGCCGCCGCAGGAGATGCCCTGGGCGTCGGGAATGCCGGGCAGATTTCCGGGCTTGCGGACGGTGAGCAATGGGTAGCTCACCATCCGGTAAGGACCAGGCCCGGGTTAATGGAGCGTTGTGTTCCACGTGCGCCTCAAATAGATGTCGTCATATAGATGTCGTCATCAGTGTAGGTGTCCACTAGGGCCGATGCCTGCCGGGGTCGCGGGTTATCGAAGCCCCTGGCAACACAGGCAACAGAAGGAATACGTGTGGGTTTTAGTCTGTAATAGTCTGACACACCCATTATTACCCCCCTGCTACACCCCTGTTATTTGATAATTTCTCACCCAAAAAAAACAAAATCAGTACGTAGCTATGTGTGTTATGTTATCTAAAACGAAAGCTCCTTGTCGACAAATACGTAAAAAATTAAAAGTGCATGACAGACAGAAGCAAGTAAAAGAGTAACTTAGGGATGCAAACTTAACCTACACTAAATACTACGAACAAACACAAATTTGTTGTAGCTACAGCAATGCTCAAGAAAATAGGTGGCTCGTTCAGATGTCAATGTATACGCTTTTATAATAAACTTCCAAGCCACGTTCAAGATCTAAACCTTAACAAATTCAAATCATTCGTTAAAAGTAAGTTGTGCCAGAAAACCTTTTATGACTTAAAAGATTATATTGAAGACATAACTGTTTGGGATTGAACTGCTCCAATTTTTACAAACTCAATGTTGTTTTTTTAATAATCTTTTAATTCTTTTTTTTTACATGGAGCGACTGCCTACCTGACCTCCACAACCCAGTTACTGGGTAACACGATACCCCTTGGTAAGACTGGTTGTCAGACGAGTTTAATATATTTATTTTAATTATTGTGAATGTGAGGACTATATGGGTCATGTTTTTTTTTCTTGTTCTCAGTTAGTTTTAATGATAATCTGGCTGTTTCAGTACTTTATGCGGCCTACCCAAACGTCCTTTCTTTGGTATTACGACGAGTCGTTGAGCTCTTTAAGTTCTGAGTTGTGCTACACGATTACTAACAAATGCGTGCACTGACTGGACAGGTCCACCCAAATCTGTGTGGTTCTTTCTTAAAAAAAACCATTTCAGACACTAATCTACATGACCTTCACATGATCTGGGCAAGATTATTTCTGGACTATAAAAGGGAATATGACCTCTGAGTTTCTTTCGGCCTTCTTCTCAAAGTAGTCAGATAGGAAACGCCGACCTCGTCTAATTTTTAAAATAATAATATGATTGACGTGTAAAAGTGTTTGTACAAATCTACACATAGAAATAAAAATCATTTATCATTTACGCAATCACCAAGGATCTCCTATAAAAAAAATCCAAAGAAAAATATTAATTTATATTGAACAAGGCCTCGCGCAATGAGGGCCAAGCCCAACCCTTCGGAGAGAAACCCTTCGGGAGGAATTCGACGCAGACTTGATGAGGACTGCGACTTTTAAGTTGCTTAAAATAAGCAAAGATTTTTTAAGAAATGTTGTGATTTTATGATTAAACAATAGGTCCAATCCAGAATTTTATTTTTTAATTATTTATCCATTTATATACACACATATAAAAACAGAAAAGAAGAACAGAACAGAAAAATACGTACAAAGGTGATGCTTATTTCTAAAGAAAGCTCTTCCAGCATGCCTGCGATAGGAAAGTAGATAAAGAGATGTAGACACCCTGTGTAAGAGTAGAAGAGAAAATAGAATACATAAAATCGAAAAAATTTACAAAACAAATAATATGCGAATATACTAACATACATACATACATATATACATACATACATCTAAAATAAATATCACTAGAATATAAAAAAAAAAATTACAGCGTAATTTAAAGCAATAAATACATACGCAACTATGTCGAAGTGGAAAGATAGTATTCTTTCACTCTTCTTTTAAATACTGCAATAGTTTGGCAGTTCCTAATGTCCGGCGGAAGTGAATTCCACAACCGGACCGCGTGAACAGCGAAGGAGTAGGAGTAGAAATTGGTGGAGTGGGGAGGGGACTTAAGAAGGTTTCTAAAATGCGACCTGCAGGGCGCATCTGAAGGACGAGCGGAGGAAAAACGCTCCCGCAAATAGGATGGCGTTTTAGGATTGTGAAGGAGGTTAAATAGCAGACACAATATCTGAGAGTTCCTGCGAAGTCGAACAGGGAGCCACTTGAGTATTTTGCGAAAATTAGAAACGTGATCATACTTTTTAGGTTAAAAACAAAACGAATACAGATATTTTGCAAACGCTCAAGTTTGTTTAAAAGCTCCTCGGTGGCATCCAAATAACAGGCATCGGCGTAATCTATAATAGGCTGAATGAGAGTTTAAGCAAGGGAGATTTTGGTGTTCAAGGGCAAGAAGCTCTGGAGACATTTCAACTAATGGAATGTGTAGTGCACTTTGAGACTGACTTGAGCAACATGGGCAGTCCACGATAAGTAGGAATCCATGATAACCCCCAGGTTTTTAACCGTGTTTGCGTATTCTATCTGAACTCCATTCAAACAGAGTGGAGACAGCGACGCAACATCGAGCCTGTTCCGTATATACCTGTCACCAATAAAAATGGCTTGGGATTTCATAGGGTTGATTTGCAGTCCAAAGGACCGCGACCACTCGCTAATCGAATCCAGGTTGTTCATGGCAGACACGGCGGCTACCGCATCTTCCCTTAAGAAATTATTGTAAAGCTGCAGATCGTCGGCATAGAGATGGAAGTAGGAAGAGATGACTCTGGTGACAGAGTTAATGAAAATAGAAAAAAGAAGAGGAGAGAGAACGCAACCCTGAGGCACACCTGCGGTAAGAGAGAACCAATCAGAAGACGACTCGTTGAGACGAACCCACTGCGAGCGGCCTTTAAGATAGAAGTCGAACCAACCAATAAAGGATGAGGAGAAATTTAAAGAATTAAGGATCCCTATAAGGATATCGAAATCAACAGCATTAAAGGCACTCCTAAAGTCAAGAAGCACGTAAAGTAAAGTAAGAGATTTGTGGTCCATCGCCCAGCGGATGTCATGCGTAACCTTCAAAAAAGCCGTTACTGTGCTATGACCAGATTGAAAGCCAGATTGAAGAGGACTAAGTAGGTCATTTGTAGATAGAAAGGCAGAAAGTTACTGATGAACAATGTGCTCAAGAACTTTAGAGAGATATGGGAGGATAGAAATGGGACGGAAGTCGGTGAGACCGGCTGAAGAATTTTGGGTAAGGGGATGATATGAGCTTGTTTCCAGGCCTCAGGAACAGTATAAGAAAACAAGGAGAAATGTGGGTTAAGACAGGAAGTAACGCGGGGAGTATAGGAGAAATCATTCTTGAGCAAATATTATAATTACCAACCGCAGTAGAGGAGATAGCACAAATAGACTTTTTGACCTCAATTTCACTCACTGGACTTAATTCGAAAGAAGAACACTGCGGCACTGGCAAACAGGAAAGTTTATTTAACGTAGCTGATTTGACGTGCGGATCTAAAGTAATAGGGGGTAGTGAGAAATGTTTGTTAAGAGCACACACGTCAGAGTCATTACTGGAAACAACTGGAGCCTTGCCAATGCCGACAGTTTTTAGAAACTTCCAGACTTCAGAGGAGTTACGGTTGTCAAGAGAATTGTGGAAGTAGCTTCTCTTTGCATCTCTACACATACGTCTGCAGCGATTACGCAGTACTTTATACGCAGAGAGGTTGCGCTCGGAAGGAGAGCGTTTTAACCTTCTTTTGGCTCTGTCCCTAGCTGCCATCGCATCTTTAATGGCAGGAGTAAGCCAAGGAGCCGGAACATATTTGACTTTGACTCGACGGATAGGGGCATGACGATCGTATAAGTTGAGTATCGTGCTGTTAAAAGTATGAACCATATCGTTGATACAAGAGCTCTCCAAAATGTCCGTCCAGTCGATGCTGACAGCATCACAGAGCAATGCCTCCAGGTCAATGCCCTTGCAGTTCCGAAGGTAAACATATTGCGGCTTACGCTTGGGAGGGCGTATCCTGTAGGACATAAAGATGAGGTCATGGTAAGAAAAACAAGCAGTGAGCTGTCCGTGGACAGATACATTATTAGAGTTAGAGACAATCATCAGGTCCAGCAGAGAAGGGGTGCAATTAGGGAAATGATGAGTAGCAGAAAGAGGCAGAATACTAAGGTTAAAAGAAGATAAGAGAGACTGAAGTTTTTGAGTACGACTGTCGTTTCTAAGAAGGCAAGTTAAAGTCGCCCATCAAGACTACGTGGTCATAAGAAGGACAAAAATCATTTAAAAGGGAATCAAAAGCGTCAAAGTAATCGATACTAAGGTTAGGACTGTAAACGACACCAAGTAACATTTGAGCGTGATGCAAGGAAATTTCGAGAAATAGATGCTCCGCTGACCCCGAGTAGGAAGATGGTGATGTGCTTATGATCTTGTAGGGAATATCATTACGCACGTAAATGGCAACACCGCCACCACCCTTCCCAGTTCTATCATTACGGATAAAGATAAAGCCAGGAAGGGCATAATGTGCAGATAAAAGAGAGGGTTTGAGGAAGGACTCAGAAATGAGCAAAGCATCTAAATGTGCACAGTTAAAGGAAGCCAGAAGGTAGGGAGTAATGGCCAAGAATACTCTGGGCATTGATTGATTGAAGGTATGTTGAGATTGTGGATGTTGTTGTTGTTGTTGTTGTTGTTGAATTTTGTTTTTATTTTTTAATAATCTACCCAGTAGGGAACGATGCAATCAATCATTTCGAGAATCAACGTTTTTTTATTATTATTTAGTAGTGTAGCCCAATTTTAACATTTTATTTATTTATTTATTTAAGGATTACCAACGACATATATTACAATTATCTGTAATAGTAAAAAACTTGTATAATATACATCATCCTGTAGTGCACACTCAATTATAGAGTACACATGCTCTTAATACACAATAAATTAAAATTAAGAATATATAACAAACAATATTAATCAAACGGAGAAAAACTGAAATTTATTAATAATAATAATAAATGTGACAGACATGTGCCGCCCGGATGATGCTACAACGAGTGCATATTGGCGCAGCATCTGGTCGGTGCCTGTCTGTCACGCTGAGGCTGACTGGATGCGGGATGTCTAGCGAGTGTGTGGAGCTATACCAGAAATGGAAGTAATAGTCATTGCGCCATCAGACAGCCAGAGCGGTCCGTCCGTTACCGAATTGGAAATCACCGGGACCAGACGGACTGCACAACTTTTGGCTGAAATGGCCAACTAGTTCACACACTTGCCTGGCTTCTCAGTTCCAGTCATCCTTAGTGGCTGGGTCGCTACCGCAGTTTATAACAACAGGCACAACAGTCAGGTAGTCCCGCGGAACCCAAGAATTATATACCGATCACATGTTTGTCGACAGTCTATAAACTTCTTACATCCATTTTGAGAGCGAAAATTAATAATCACATTGAAAATAATTCGAATATGTCTGCCTCTCAAAATGCTTGTAAGAACGGGCCCGCGGTACTAAGGAGCTACTCCTTATCGACATGGCCATTAGCCAACAGGTTCGTCGTTCCCGTAAGGATCTGTCGACTTGCTGGATTGATTACAAGAAGGCCTACGACTCGGTGAAACATACATGGCACATGAGGGTGCTGGAGTTGTACAAGATAGATGCAATCCTACGCACCTTCCTTAAGTCATGTATGGGGCAATGGAGGACGGTCCTTCGCTATCCAGGATGTCGACAGATCCAGGGAAATGATGAGCCTGTATGGATCAAAAGGGTGATTTTTCAGGGCGACAGTTTGAGTCCGTTTTGGTTCTGCTTAGCCCTGAACCCTCTAAGCACACTGCTGGAGTATTCAGGTCTAGGATATCGGTTGAGGAGAGGTGGTCAGGTTATATCTCACCTCCTCTACATGGATGACTTGAAACTCTGCCCCCAACAAATTTTGACTGATGAAGCTATTGAAGGTAACTGAAACTTTCAGTAGCGCTATCAGAATGGAATTTGGTGTGGACAAATGTGCAGTCATGCATGTGAAGCGAGGAGAAATTATGGAATCTGAGGGTATTGAACTTTCGGATTCCGTCACACCTTATATCCCTCTCCTCATCCGAAAGCTATAAGTATTTGGGTATGTCGGAAGCGTTAGGAATCAAGGTTACTGACATGAAGCAATCGTTGAAGGTGCACTTTTTTGGTCGCCTGAAGAAGGTATTAATTAGTCTTCTTACAAGCGGAAATAAGGTGCGCGCCTTCAACGGTTGGGTCATGCCGGTTTTGATGTACTCTTTCGTCATACTCAAATGGACTCAGACCGAACTCGACGCCCTGGATAGGAGGGTCCGTACATTGTTGATCGCAAACCGGATGCATCACCCACGATCATAGGTGATGAGACTGTACTTCCCGCGGAAGTGCGAGGGTCGAGGATTTTTAAATGCGAAGACCCTCCATAACCGCGAGATATGCAGTCTCAGGGAATATTTTTTGAAAGCCGATGTGGGTTTGCACCGCGATGTGGTCGCAGTGGACAAGGGGCTCACCGCTCTTTCTATGGCTAAAGAGAACTGGTGCAAACCTGTACTACTTACCACGGATGACCGCAAGGAGATATGGCAAAGCAAGGAGCTACACGGGCGTTTCTATCGGACTCTTCATGAGGCCGATGTTGATTTCTTAGCGTCCGTATCCTGGCTACGTTTTGTGGACCTTTTCGGGGAAACTGAAGGTTTTGTCTGTGCAATTATGGACGAAGTTATCTTGACGAATAAATACCGGAGACATATTATGAAGGACGGGACGGTTGACGTGTGTCGGGCATGCCTGACACACGTCAGTGTCACGTCTATCAGACATATTATCTCTGGTTGTTCTCGTTTGGCTAACAGCAAGTACTTGCACAGACATAACCAAGTGGCTAGGATTATTTACCAGCAACTTGCTTTGAAATATAAACTTGTGAACTCTGAGGTACCGTATTACAAGTATGTTCCCGACCCAGTTCTCGAAAATGTCACGTTGTACTGGGATCGGTCTATCATTACTGACAGGACTATTGTCACCAATAAGCCTGATATAGTGGTGATAGACCGATTAGCGCGCCGCACAATGATAGTCGATGTTACCATTCTACATGCCGAAAACCTCGTGAAAAATGAGAAAGAAAAACAAATAAAATATCTCGACTTAGCACATGAGGTTGTTGAATGTGAATGTGAATGTGAACTCGGCTGTCATTGTGCCAATTATCGTAACTGCCAATGGCCTGATGGCCGAAAGCCTCAACGAACATCTCTCGAGGCTCTCGTTAGGCGGTTGGATCAAGGGCCTGATTCAGAAGGCTCGCATTGTGAGGAGGTTCCTATTTCTGGAGCCCTAACCGCCGGTAGCTTGGACACAGCTCCCGACACCGGTGGACCACTATTTTTTATATTTTTAAATGTTTAATTATATCTTTTTTAAGAAATATTTAAAAATATATTTTATATGTGAAAAAATGAATAAACGACATAATAATAATAAAATTTATTCGCAAAAAAACATGTGTATACATACACACACACGTAGGTGCATATATTAATCAAACGATTTTCCTAGGAATCACTCCAGACGAGAAACTACAACTAGGACCACATATAACATCTCTTGCGGGGCGGCTAAGCTCGGCCGCTTATGCTGTTAGAAAGATAAGACAGTTGACAGATGTAGATACCGCGCGTTTGGTCTATTTTAGCTACTTCCACAGCATTATGTCGTATGGCATTTTACTGTGGGGTCGAGCTGCTGACATTGAATCCATCTTTATTTTGCAAAAGAGAGCTGTCAGAGCCATTTATAATCTACGTTGCCGTGAATTTCTTAGGGAACAATTTTATTTAAGAAGATTAATATTATGACGATACCTTGCCAATGCATTTATGAAAATATTATGTATGTAAGAAAAAATCGACATCTTTTTAATAAAATAAGTGATAGACATAATTGTATTACTAGAAATAAAGATAAAATAGATCAACCATTTTTCACATTATCTAAAGTACTACTCTCTTTGAGGAGTGGCTAGAGAGGCACCATGGCGTCCTCACCTTCCACCTGACGCAGGTCCTCACCGGACACGGCAGCTTCGGGAGGTTCCTGAGTCGGTTAAGGCGAGAGGAAACGCCCGGGTGTCACCACTGTGTGGATCACCCAGAGGACATGGTGGAGCATACGGTGGAGGTCTGCCCGGCTTCGGTAAAGCTGCCGCCGCGGCCTCGTGGAGGCGATCGGCGGCAGAGATCTCTCGCGTCCGGCCCTGGTTCAGGCCACGGAGCGAGAAGGCATGGGAAGCCGTCACCTCCTTCTTCGAAGCAGTAATGCTCGCGAAGGAGGAGGCGGGACGGTTGAGGGAAAGGCACCCTCTCGCCCCTAGCAACCGCAGGAGATGCCCTGAACGTCGGGAATCCCGGGCGGATTTCCGGCCACCATTGGCGCGGGCTTGCGGACGGTGAGCAATCGGTAGCTCGCCGTCCGATATGGACCAGGCCCGGTTCGACCGCGCGTTGTGTTTCACGCGCGCCTCAAAGAGATGTCAGCACAAGTGTAGGGGTCCACTAGGGCCGATGCCTGCTGGGGTTGCGTGGAAGTTCAAAAGGGTTACCGAGGCCCCTGGCAACACAGGCAACGGAAGGAATACGGGTGGGGCTTATTTATAGGAGCACGCCCTCCCGCTCCGCCCAGAGCGGGAGGTGGGAGAAGTTATTTGAAAATATCCCACCCAAAAAAAAAAGTGCTAGACTTGGGGCCATGAACATTGAGTCTTTACTGGCTAAACTATGTTTAGCGACTGTGGTTCCCGAGCTTGTCAAATGTTTAATTTTATCTATAAAGAAATCGTTAAATATATTTGCAATAATTTTGGGGTCAGTTACAGTTTCATTATTATATCGAATTTTGACTGTAGTGTTTTTAGGAATGTTTAGTTTTGTTTGGTTTATTATTTCCCAAGTAGTCTTATATCTATTATTTGATTTTTTAAATTGTATGTATATATTGTGCGCGTTGAGTTAAATAAATTATTTTTTAAGCAATTTTGAATAACTCTTCAATTAATTTTATTCATTTCGGTAGGTTTTGTCTATATTGCCATAAAAATTGACATTTCTTTTTGGTACATATTTTAGTACCATAAGAGACCCAGCTAAGGCTTCTTTTCACATTTACAGAGATAATAGTTTCAGAGAAGCACTGTGTATACAGGGTGGAATTTTGTAATGCCACCTGGAGGGAAAGTGCTCTTAATACTGCAGATAGAAAGTTTTACTCAAAGGAAACATTCCTTTATTTTTGAATAGAAAGCAAACTGCATTCAAAGATTTTCGAAAATTCTCTTCTCCCACACCCGGGAATCGAACCGGCTAAAATCTGAAAAAAATATACCCTGTACTTTTATTGCATCGATCGTTAGGGTCAATTATAAGGATGAAATCTCTCTAACAAACATAAATTAAATGAAAGGAAAACCAGGAAATCTTAAATGAATTTAATTATTTACAAAAAATGGTAAACTAACTAATTAGTTGCTCGAAATGGGCTCCATTCTCTTGGATACACAAATTTATTCTTTTAACGAATTCATTTCTAGTTACCTTTAATAAAGTGTTGTTGTGAATATTATAAATCGTATTCTGAACTTCAACTCTCAACTCGTTGTCATTCGCATAAGATTTCATGTAAATTTGATTTTTTACATATCCCCACAAAAAAAATCTAATGTTTGTTTGTTTGTACCAATCCAGGTATTAAAATGGTTATTAATGTAGGCAGTAGTGATTCTGGTGTTATGTGCTGGAGCACCATCTTGCTGTAGAATTATTTGGTTTCGCTCTTCCTCGGGGAAACCATTTAACTCGTTTCTTAAGAGATCCAGCATTTCAATATACTTGACAGTGTTTAAATGACCTTCGTACACGTGGACTAACACTACATTATTTCTCATAATTCCGCACCAAACGTTGAAAGAAAATTGATTGTTAGTTTCATGAACACGAACAAGATTCACTCGAGACCAATAATGGTTATTGCGGCGATTGTACATGCCATTATTGCTGAAGTTGGTTTCGTCAGACCATACAATGTTACTCAAAAAATTAGGGTTTCGGTCAATTTCTCCAAGTGTGTTTGCACCAACCGACCTTCACGATAGCATTTATACTTATACCTTTTCAGCACTTTAAGTACGCGAGTGTGGGTTGTTCCTAATTCATCGGCAGCATCTCTACTTGAAGCCTTTGGAAATGATTCAAAGTATGTTAAAACATCTCGTTCAAAATCGAAATAGTTTTGCTGAATAGTTTGCCGTCTCTTCTTGAAACCACCCGTATTCTTTAAATTTTCTACCATTCTTTTCAATACGAACCGAGTTGGTGCCTGTCGGTCTTGATATTTCTCTCCATACCACCGCAGAGCTAGATTCACGTTTTTGTTATTTAAAAAATAAGCTTCCATTAAATGAAACTGTTCTTGATAAGCCATTTTCATCGTGAGACAAAATGTGAAATGAGTTGTAAAAACAATCAAATGTGAATAACAACTATGACAATCTAATTTTCAAATTTTAATCTAACATTCCATATTTAAATTACCTCATACACGCAGCTACGAGTATGTCGCAAAGGAGTCTGCATTACAAAAGATGGATGTTAGTTAAAGAGCTTTAACTTGACTCATTGAATTTGTAACTTCAGATTTCCTGGATTTCCTTTCATTTAATTTATCATGTTTGTTAGAGAGATTTCATCCTTATAATTGACCCTAACGATCGATGCAATAAAAGTACAGGGTATAATTTTTTCAGATTTTAGCCGGTTCGATTCCCGGGTGTGGGAGAAGAGCATTCAGATTTTGCTAGGAGTCCTGCAATATTTTGGTGCATAATGTATACATTTTTAGTCACGAAAAAAAGTATTCGTAGGTGTTTTTGTTTCAGCCGTTTGACTCTTATGGTCTAATTTATTGACTAGTACATGTTTGTCAGAATCTAAATTGACTTGGACATATTTGTTTTCAAAGGACTTTGAATAATTTGTTCATATTGAAAGTGTTGGTAATGATAATTTAAACATAATATTTCTTTTAATAATGATCTTGCAAGGTTTACTAGATAATTTCGTTCACTTGGTAATAATCTTGTGTAGTTCATATCCATGTACATTTTATATTTATTACAAATAAACCTAAGTAAATAGTTAATTTTAGATTCCTGTAAAAACCTGTTTTTGAGTAGGTACTTCCGAGATGATCACATTTGTATTTGCGGTTGATGCTAGCCAACGATGTAGATTTATATCGATATCATAGGGATTTCTATCGCTGCATCTGTTCAAAACAATGACGTCGTCGTAATTTTATTTAAATTAGTATTTAAAGTAGAATTGTAACTAGACTCTTGTTCAGAGTCAGTTTCTTCTTCACTGTCATCTTGTAAAGGTGAACGGCAGATTTCGTACCGTTTACTTTTTGTTGTTGTTTTGTTATAGAATTTGTACCACATATTAAGGCAACTAAGCCATTTATTTTCATGTAAGTGTACTATTTTTAGAAGTTCGGATTAATTTATAATATATAAAAAAAGATTTTAATGGCTACACGTAATTTAGTCGTAAAGTAAACGCAGTTATGTTGGTATTTAAGCTATGCCCGCCATGAGGGTATTACCTAACCTGCCCTCTTCTTAGATGAAGTAATATTAAGAATTAATTAATTATAAATAAAAAAATGTACTTAAAAAAACTATTAACCGTATTGTTTTATTTACCTACACTCAAAACCCCATCAGGAACTCATCATTATCAATCGGTTGCAGTCAGCTGCTGGACATAGGTATCTCCTAATGCCCTCCGCTGAGTAGGTACGATCCTCATCTCAATATACCTACTTGACAGTAAGTAAAGCACTACAAAAATAGCGACAGCAATCTAGAACATATACTTTTTCACCGAAACAATGTTTAAGTGCCTTTATATAACAATCTACATTGGTACACTAGTACATAACCTTAAAAAATAAAACTAGTTATAACTTTTACGCCCCAAGTTCTAAAAATCTAAGAAATTCAAAAAAGCTTGTCTATCATATTAACAACAAATTAAAACAAAAAATATCCTAAAACACGAAATTTTACTAGCGGTACGAAATTCCCATACAAGCCTGCCGTTTGCCTTTATTATTAATTCAAAATCAGTGTCAAAATATTTCTTATATTTAGTTTCTTTTTTAATGACACTATTGCAAGTATTACGCCATGAAATGAAATGAAATGAAATTGTTTATTCTGTAAATAGGATATGAGAATCACTTTTACACGTCATATTAAAAAATAAGCTAGATGGAGTCGACATTTCCTATCTGACTACCCCTGAGAAGAAATGGCGAAACAAACTCAAGGGTCAAAGTCTCTTTTAAAGTCCAGACATAATCTTGGTCAGATCATGTGAGGACCATGTAGATCTATGTCTGAAATGGTATTTTGAGGAAAGAACCACACAAATTTGAGTGGACCTGTCCAGTCAGTGCAAGCATTTGTCAGTAATCGTGTAGCTCAACTCAAAACTTAAGGAGCTCAACGACTCGACGAACAATACCAAGGAAAGGACAATTGGGTTGGCCGCATAAAGAACTCAAAATGCCAGACCATCATTAAAACTAAGAGAAAAAAAAAAAAAAAACAACAAGAAATAAATAAAAATGACCCACATAGTGCTCACATTCACAATAATTAAAGTAATATAATACTTTTCAAGGTACATAAATATTTACTTAATTTTGCTTATAATATTCATCAATGACATTGACATATGTACATATAGTTGTATATAATGATGATTTTGCATAATTTTAATATCAAATTTTATGGTTTTAGCACAAAGCTTATCAGAGCGAGCAGCTCAATCCCAAGCTTTTTTGTCTTCTAAATAATCTGAAATTTTATAGTACCCTTTTTTACAAAGTTTGGTTTTAATACAGCTTTTAAATCGTTTAATGGGTAAATTTCGAATAGCAATAGGAAGTTTGTTGTAAAAGCGTATACATTGACCCATGAACGAGTTGCCTACTCTGTGGAGGCGAGTGTGAAGTACAGCAAGATTATGTTTATTCCTGGTATTTAAACTGTGGATATCGGACATTTTCTTAAAATTTGATATATTTTTATGTACATACATAAGATTATAAAATATATATTGAGAGGCTACAGTCAGAATATCTATTTCTTTGAATTTTTCTCGAAGGGAATCTCTTGGACCTAGGTTGTAAATGGCTCGAACAGCCTTTTTTTGTAAAACAAAGACGGTATTAATGTCATGTCTCACTTGTTATTTTTGTAATACTCTCTTGAACAAGTTTTTCCGTGTTGGTTATATTTTGCTCAACGTTTCATAAAGCAATGTAGTTTTTAAGGACCCCCCAGATGTTCTTTATGGCATTAAGCTCCTTACCACCCTGGTAAGGCGGGAGGCGTAATACTTCAAATCCTTTACTTTTTATGTAGTCATCGATTTTGTAAATGATAAAATCACTTTTATGTTTTTGTCTTGGTTTGTCTTTTTGGGCCCAGGTGTTATCTCGAACAAGTGTTGTCAATACGTAACTTTCGTCAGTATAGACAATAGGTCGACCTTGAGAGCGGTATTCGGTTATTTTTTTAAGTATTTTATTCTCCACATCTGGATATCATGCCGTTCAACTAATACTTTCCTACAGTTATCGGTTTTACGCCACTTGTAGCCCAATTTATTTAATAACTTACGTAGCGTTGCGAGACATCCATCGAAACCAATTTTTTCATTCAAGACTGACCTTAGTTTTGCCAATTGTGGAATTTGTTTTTGTACGATATGAACATTTTGAATTGTGCTCCATACAACGTCAGCTGTCAATCCATCAATGTCTAATTTAGTTTCTCTCTTTCTTCGGTTTTTCATGGGTGACATAAAATTCGTTTTTTTTTTAGTTTTACTCCCTTGCACGTAATGTGGGGATGATATTTTTTTTTCTCGTCTGTGCCATGTTGTGGTATATCGACCGTGATGTATATCGATGTATGGGAGAACATGTTTTTCAATTACAATGTTTGTTTTTGGGATAAATTCATCCCAAGTAATCCCAACTACGGAACCTTTCATTTTGCGTGGTCCGACACGCACTTGCCCGGTTTTTTTAAACTCGATTTAGCACGAAAACCTGACACCCAGTTGACAATACTGCAGTAACTATATATGTACCTAGGTACCTCAACATTCAGCCACAGATCTACTATTTGTTCCAAAACGTATCTTTTACAGAATGCTAAATCGTAGCGTAGTTAGTCCACATTGCTTTAATTTATGGCAAAACAAAAATAATATGATTCAAGCATTTCCGACCTAACTTATGTCCTGGGCAATTTGTTCCAGCGGTAAATTACAATATCGCATTTACCGCTAGCAAATGATCCCTAGAAAACCGTTAGAAGGCATCCAGAGTTATCTGCTTAACATATAAATAACATAATATTCGTGGGAGGCGCAACTTTATGCATTATTCAAGCGAATGCCGCAATCAATGCCAACCCTTAATTAAACAACTGGAAAAGTTACGAGCGTTTCTTTCACAATGAAATCTTATTAACATTGTAACGCCCAAAGTTTTTTTATTAACGCATACTTTATTTTTTCATAAAATGTTAAAAATATAACTGCAGGCTTAGGGTTTTGGTAAAAAAATCACACACTGCTGGCAGCACCTATAGACAAGTGTCGGACCACGCACAATGAAGGGTTCCGTAGTTGGGATTACTTGGACATTGTAGTTGAAAAATATGTCCGGCCGTTGCCGGAAAGCGGTGCCTTTTATTTTTTCTTACGGGTTGGAAAATCCTCATGGATGTCCTCTGCCCTGGGCTGGGTGGAGGAGTATGTCACCACCACCCCGGTGTTCCCCTCTCACACCTGCGCCGGGGATCATGGGATCTAATGCGACTTCCGCGATCTCCGGCTGGTGCCGGCGCGCCGTTGCGTGAAATACTATGGCCTCCTACTTGTTTCCTCCAGGCCTAGGCGCCGTATGCAGCTCACCACCTGTAAGACTGCAGTCGTCGCCCGGCGAGCGGTACCTCCTGCACGTCATTAATTTTATTTTTTGATTCTTGGTTTTCCATTTTGTTCCCACGAGTACGAAGGAAATAAATGTCCACCAATACCTCTTGCACTAAGCCTGCAGGTAAGCCTATACTGTAGAGTTCGGAGGGTATCTACAGGGGAAGCACTAACGACTGGACTCCTTCCAGCCATTCATCCTCTCACCGCGCTTCAAAGCTTAAGATTGGGTGGTTTTTTATCTTAGAGGTAGCCTTCCTCTGGGCCAGGCAACTAAGCAAAGCCCCCGACGGCGGCATTAAACATGCCTCCGTTCTTACGTTAAGACTAATATTAAAATCTCTTTTCACCTCTCTTCAAGCCTTTAGAATTACGAATACGTAGCATACAATCTCACATTGAAGTTCACACTTGATCTTAATATTTAGGCAGAAGTGTGAGCACTAATTATAACTTTTGAAAACAACTAGCCATTAAAACATCTCGTTTGGGAGGCAGAGTGTGGTAGAGAGTTGACAATAACCGGTTAGGGCCTGAAAGTGCAATTTATAGAACGAGCGCGGAGCGACGATGTCGCCCGAGTGCCGACGAAACGCCGCGCGGTAACTGTAAATATGTCTTCGTTACATACACTGGACACACGAGCTGCTCGAATGTTTACATTATGTGTGGTTACAATTTCAGTATCTACCGTGTAAATTAAGAAGAAATGGATAATTATTCTCTAAAGGCTGATTGTTTCTGGGGAACACATTATTGCGGTTTGACAGCTTTTGTATAGAAAATAATTGTCAAACTGTCACATTTTCTCTACAGATAAAAGTTCTGATTATTGAAAAATTTGCCTTAAAACGTTTTTGTTATAGAAACAGTAGAGAAAGTAGTGAAATTAAAAACAACCGATAGTAAACTAAAGCAATGCCGCAGATTATGGGGCACTATTACACGTAGATTACGCGTCTTACGTGTAATCTAAATAATTATTATTAACAAAATATTGATTTGAAACTACCTCGTTGGTTGATGGTCGCAAGCGCTACTGCTGATCACGAGGTCCTGGGTTCGATTCCCGGGTCGGGCAAAGTGTTATTGGGTTTTTCTATCTGGACTTTCTCAGTAGCAGCCCGGAGTCTGGATTTGTTGGCCGGTTGATGGCAATAGGCTCGCCCCCTATTACGTGGGACTTAAAACATAACTGGCGAAATGTGGGTGTACCTACTACAGGTACACCTCTGTCGAACCCTCCGGGAAAACCAGGCGTGATGTTATGTTATGATTTGAAACTATTGCAACTATTAAAAAGCCACGTTTAATACTCTTTCCGTCAACAAACACCTTCTACTTTTCCCTTTTATTTATAAAATTCCGTCAGTTTATGTGCTCGTATGTCCTAAGTTCTGAAAGTATTTCAGGTGTACTTAGCGCCTCCGGTGCGCAGACGGCTCGTGATCGAACGATGCGAACGTCTCGCGTCTATGACGGGAGAGTGTTATTATTATTGAGTAAAGTCTAGAGTTCAGTTCAACAGTGGGAAGGATTAAAGGAGGGTAGGGTTGAGTGACATAAATGTAAAAAACGTTGGTTGAATCTGACACTTTCCTATCCTATGTATTTTTTTAAATATTTTGATGAAGATTGACAAAAAAGTACGGTATTTAAATATAGAGGTGAATTAAATTTTACGATACTGATAAAAACATTTCACTATCGACAATTTGTGTCGCTGTGTAACAACACACACAATCGTTTGTTGATAAACCTTGAGCGGTTTTTGCAATTTGAGCCGTCTATTCTTAGCATCACCAATTGCGTTTTTTAATCTTTCTCAGTCAGCAGCCCTAGCTAATAAGACTGTTGTCTTGTTTGACAACGCGTCTATGAGAAAGTATTTCTACTGTAAAAGCAAAGAGCGCATCCATACATTTGTATGGTCATGTAGTCGCGACAAAACGAACTACCGTTTACCTTGTTACGACAAGCTTCACCAGGCGCGGCACGAGTGTCCCGGAGATGCCTCACGCCGTGCAATGTTAACATGCTCTATATTTATTACGTTTGTAAGGTAAAATTGTGAACATCTAACAAAAAACTTTTTACAAAAAAAAAACTGACGTACAAAACAAGCACTCACTACCAAGTGAAAACTAACTACTTTCGGAAGTTGGGTCTTTGGATCTGTATTGTAGTTTTTTGCCACCGACTTGCGAAATTCAAGTTATTTTTATTTGTTTATTTAATACTTTACGCACACAAATGTACCGAGGCGGACTTAATGCCGAAGGCATTTTCTACCAGCCAACCTTTGGGTGATGCAGAGACAGACAGTGGTAGGTGCAATAACGATAACTGTGGTATAAATATTTATTAATATATAAGTATAAACATACATATACCTATTAAAACATTAAATATAATACATATACCTAATTATACATAAATATATGACCAAATAAATACACGAATATACTAAACAGATAAGACAAACAATGGAAAACATTACCGTTGTGATGATACTGCCAGCTTCTTATGAATGTGTTCGCGAACTTTAACTTTAAAGGATAATCGGTTGGTTGCCATCTTGAATTCATGGGGAAGCGCATTCCACAGAGAGATAGACTGAACGAAGAAGGAAGAGTGAATATAGTCAGTGTGGTGAGTGGGACATTGCAGAAGACGATTGTGTGATGAACGTAGATTTTTACTATGGTTCGCGCTAATGTTCTGAAAGTGGGCGTTGAGATAACTAGGGGAAGAGGGAGAGTCAAGAAATGAAAACGAAGTGGTCAGCGCCCTTTGGTCTCTGCGCTAGCGTATGGGCAACCTCTTTAAAAGCGATCGATGCGCAGGGACATGATCATATTTACGCAGATTGAATACGAATCGAATGCAGTTATTGAGAAGACGGTCTAGTTTGTCAAAGAGCTCTGCATTCAGGTTATAGTAGCACACATCCCCATAATCGATGATAGGGAAAATTAAGGACTGCACAAGCATTGTCTTGGTACTTGATGGTAATAAATTTTTCAGTCGGTATAGAGCCCGCAGAGTTCCAGTAACCTTCTGGCTCACCCTAGCGACTTGAGTACGCCAGATCAGGGTATAGTCGATGTGCAAGCCTAGGTCTTTCACGTCAGTACTAAACGGAACAGTGCCATTAAAGAGAACAGGTGGCAAGGTTGAACCATCCACCCTACCAATACTACGATGACTCCCAATGACGATCGCCTGACACTTATTAGGGTTTACTGCAACACCAAATCTATCAGACCAGGTTTTATTGGCTTTCAATTCACTATTTAACTTGTCGATAGTGTCAGGTATTTCATCAACCCTCCCTTGACAGTACAACTGCAAGTCATCTGCATACAGATGATACGCACACTGAAGCTCGGAAGTTATAAGATTAATAAAAATATAAAACAGAAGAGGAGAAATAATACCGACTTGAGGAACGCCAGCTTCCAAATCACGCCAGCATGATGAAGAATCCCCAACATGAATGCACTGCTGTCGTTCCTGAAGGTAAGAGGAGAACCATTCCAGCGCTTCTGGAGAGACCATAACATAGGAAAGAATAGCTAACAGGATTTCGTGACTAACGGTGTTGAAGGCATACGAGAAATCAACCAACACTAGAACATTGACTTTGGTGACTTCCAGTCCTGCTCTTATATCGCCAGTCACTTTAGAGAGGGTGAGAAACAGTGCTATGCCCAGGCCTGAACCCAGATTGAAGAGGACTAATCAGTGAATTACGATGGACAAAATTGGAGAATTGTTTGTGGACACAGGCCTCGAGCACTTTGGATAGGAAGGGAAGTATAGAAATTGGACGGAAGTCAGTAGGGTGAGAGGGATTAGATACCTTGGGTCGTGGACGAACATAGGCATTGCGCCACAGGGAAGGAAAAATGTGGGTAATCGCGGGTAAGAGATGATCCAGAATAGTTATGATCATACCACGAGTGATATTGTCATATTCCACCGCTTTCGATTTTATTGAGAGAATGATCTTTCTGATCTATCCCGGTTCAACTGGAATGAAACTGAAAGGATTAATACGAGGACGCGTTAGACCAGATATTAAAGACAGCGTTTGTTACTTGGTTAGACGATCCATAGCAGACACAGTGGAGAAATGACGGTTTAGATCGTCAAAGTCAATTGAACTAGGAAGGTCTAAGTGTCGCGGTTTGCCGATACCTAGAGTTCCAAGAAATCTCCAAATATCGGCAGAAGAAGAAGAATTGATAGTGTCCAGAATATGGTGACCCTTAGCATTACATATCATCTGATTGCATCTATTTCTTGCAGTCTTGAATAATGTCCAGTTCTCATCAGTACGATCGCTTTTAAATTTACGGAACGCGCGGCCCCTGCGTCGCATTGCTATCTGTATCCCCCTTGTCATCCATTGGTGCAGATGGGCGTTTTAACTTTACTTTTTAACAAGAGCATGGATGTTATAAAGTTTTACTACAACATCATTGAAGATGGCAACTGTTTCATCAACTGACGCGGCTTCCATTATAGGCTCCCCATCGACCACAGATGTATCTTCCTTGAGATTTTCGACATTCATCCGCGCAAAACAATGCCTGTACAGAAACTTGGGTTTAGGTTTGGGAGGTTTCAGGATATATGAAAGGAAAATCATGTCGTGATGAGAAAATCCAGGACCGTCATATTGACCATGGGCGGAAACGAGGGAAGGATTGGAGGTAAATATCAGATCGAGCCAGGTGTCATCGCTGATAGTGTTATGATGAGTAGGCTGGAGCGACAACACGTGCAGACTAGCTGACACGATAAGATGGACGAGCTTACGGGATCGAGGGGCGTTGTGGGCAAGGAGGTTTGTATTGAAATCACCCATGATGATGTGATGTGCATACTCCGAACCCAAAGATTCAAGTACTGATTCGAATTCAGTGAAGTAATCAACAGTGGGAGGACAATACACAACACCAATAATGGTTTTGACTTCTTTGACACACACTTCAAGGAAAATAAACTCGGCAGAAGCAGAATAATGTGAAGAGGAAGAAGCAAGTATTTTATAAGGAAAGTCACTGTGAAGGTACATGGCCACACCACCCCCTTTACCAATCCGATCATTCCGTCCGTTTTATTCACTTTGTGGCGTTTTTTGGAAAACGGTTGTTTCTTTTTTGTTAGTTTTCCATTTTTTAGTTTGAAATTTATTTAAGTTACAATAGCCCAACTGCTCATCACTTTTTTACAAAACATTTTTTCCGGATGCAGGGCCGTTAATTGTTCAGGAGTTGTCCTGGTAAGAGCCAGGAGAACTGTAGCTGATGGTGAAGTCACTATCAGCTCCACTTCACCATATGCATTGTGAAGAGCATACATTATTTAGCAACCATATTAAAGTACCTAATCGAATCGCAACCCGTGAAGCACTTATTATTAATTAGTTCCGGTGGCCATCTGTGGTCTTCATCATCAGTTTCACTACAAAAAATGGTGCTTACCGAGAGGAAATGCACGATTTACTATAAAAAATACCCAAATCACTATAGGCTCCTATAAAATTTGAGGATTCTGATTTGGTGACAATGGGACCACTTCGACCCTTTCAAACACAAAAACAATTTTCAAAATCGGTCCACAAGTGACGGGGAAATAGGTAGTAAATAGGAACACATTTAAAAAACTCCTCTCTCATTCTCATTTTTAGAAGTCGGTTAAAAATGGACATAGCAATTTAATTTCCATATATAATGTTTCTTGAAAACAAACGCAATTATAAACCATTTAGTTGAAAGGTATCCGTGTAAAATGTTATCAACACCAGTTGCTAATTTCCCCTAATTTCGGAATGAATTACCAATCTTAACTATTGGATTAAACACTTGTGTTATTGCTGGCTTTCAAAATATTGAGATTTTGAAAGCCAGCAATAACACTTACATTAGCAACGAAGGAAATATTTAAACGTTGAGATATTAACCCAAAACAAACTAGTTTAATGAATGGTATCCATTAAATCAGACGAGCTCAGAATATCTACAAAAAATCAGTCAGCTGCGAATCACGAACTCAGTGGATCAGCATACATTGCTGGATGGGCTTAAAACTGCTCATGTAATGATCGACACTTGTCTCTCTACAGCAAAACGGTTTGTTCGTTCCGTATTGTCGCTTAACCCTGGGACATACAAAAGAGGAATGCAGAAGGTTCAGACCGTGACTGTTATGTTTATCCATCCACGAATGATTCGCAATAAATATAGTCACTGATTGTCGGTAATGGTTTCTAACACAATGGAAGTCCACTGTGCATGCTATTGAAATTATAATTACAACTATACTGTTCGGTATTGTCACTGCGGACCAGACGACATCGAAGCCTTTTTGTATGTCAAGTAGTGAGTTTTGTGCCTTCTGAAACATTTATGTCCTAAAAAGCTCGAACGTGACAGGGTGAAGGTCGCGAGTGATTGTGGCGTTCTTCCGCCATCAGCGCGATATTGTCGCGTCAACATCGACGCGGCAGGACGAGGCGGGATGGCACATAACGACTCGCTAGCAATGTCATCACATTGCCATCAAGTCGTTACGTACCATCTATATACTGAGTAAGCAACAAAACGAACACAGCTGACAGGGAAGCTTTTCTATCAGATTTGTTTTTGTTAAAAGAATGAAAATTTCGCGTGCACAAGATGCATGGGCTAGCGAAGTGACAAACTAGTATAACATTAAATATAATAGTGTAGAACTGTATGCGTTCAGAGCGGAAAAGCAGCACAGTGACAGTTAATGAAGAACGGCACCCCAATTTTGTAACACAATTATAATCAAAATTCGAAAGGTTTTAGAAAGAAATTGCTAATTGCTTTATATATTCGAAAAAGTCGTTTGCTCAACTCGTAAATAACGCAATTAACGTTGTTGAACTGTCAAAATAAAGAGATTTGCCATTCTAAGTGTGTTCCTACCTACCGGATAGCGTTGTTAAAAGGTAAATGTGCTTAAGAAATTAATCCATAATCACTTTTTCGCCCAGTGTGCAGTGCTTAAAATATTATTCAAAAACTAGCTACTACTTTTACTTATAGCACGACAATACTACAACGAAACTATCGCTGAGATGCCTCAAAGAAAACCGTTTACTGCAGCCTTCCAACCACAGACTTTACAATATTTACAGTACAGGTTCCCGTGATCTTCGTTACAGTACGTGTCCAATAAAACGAACTTAATCTCGCGCAGATAAACTACTTCCATATGCCCGTATGTAGGTACACTATTTGACCGCTATTAGATCAAATAATCCGCCTTACAATGTTCTGTGGACTCAACCGACGAAAAATATAAAGAAGAACGATATCTTGAGATGGGAAGATTTCAATGATATCAAGGGTAATATTAGGGTGGGTACAAATTAATAACAGAAATTTTAGGCAACAGATTGACTGTTTAGGCAAATTGAAAGCCAGCTTTTATAAGTATCTCCCTGAACATTGAGTTTCTTAGGCCTGCGTTATCTCGCTGGGTGGGTGAATGTATGCTACTCATTATTTATTTTTTGTATTACCTAGTTTTGTATAGTTTAGTTTGTTTTAATTTTGTTTTAACATAGTTTACTATTTTTTAAGTTCTTTTCAGTGCAAATTTATATTTTTTATTCTATTTTATTTGTAAGTTACAACTACGTTTTGTGTGCATGCAGAGTTTACCTTTAGGTGATTGTTACACTTTATTCTGATTTGTTGCTTTTGTTTCATTTGCATAAACCAGTGTATACAATTGTTGGTGAACCAAATAAAAAAATAAAACATGACGCGGCCAATCGCTAGTTGGAATCAAAATATTAACCTTGCTTGATCTAAGTCTGAATAATAATGCGAAGAAACTCTCATCCTTTTCATTGAAAGATGGAATGATTTTCAAAAAGATTGCTAAAATTGAAAGGCAATGAAATTAATACTACCAGCATCATCAGACCTAGCAACTTAGGACTCAATAAATGCATAGAAAACACAACTTGCGTCATCTGCAACAAGTATGTTACCAGCTTTAAATCCTTACTCTTGAATTTCCGAGAAAATGATATTTGTACATTACCCTTGAACGTTCGGACTGGGTTTATCTCGGTAATGTCGGGCCCAGATGTGGTTCCGTTTGATTAGTTCGTGTCCACAGGAGAGACACGCGGCACGTGCGCGGATTGATAGATTGCGACGTGGCCACGTGGCCGGATCTAGGTTAGGGATTAGGGGATGGTTACTTATTCGTTGATGTGTGGATGTTATTCAATGTGGTGATGTATAATAATAATAAGATATGGCAAAACAAGGAGCTACACGGGCGCTTCTATCGGGCTCTTCATGAGCCCGATGTAGATTTCTTAGCGTCCGTGTCCTGGCTACGTTTTGAGGACCTTTTCGGGGAAACTGAAGGTTTTGTCTGTGCAATTATGGACGAAGTTATCTTGACGAATAACTACCGGAGACATATTATGAAGGACGGGACGGTTGACGTGTGTCGGGCATGCCACCGTCCGTGTGAGTCTATCAGACATATTATCTCTGGTAGTTCTCGTCTGGCTACCGGCGAGTACTTGCACAGACATAACCAAGTAGCTAGGATTATTCACCAGCAACTTGCTTTGAAATATACACTTGTGAACTCTGAGGTACCGTATTACAAGTATGTGCCCGACCCAGTTCTCGAAAATGACTATGTCACGTTGTACTGGGATCGGTCTATCATTACTGACAGGACTATTGTCGCCAATAAACCTGATATAGTGGTGATAGATCGATTAGCGCGCCGCGCAATGATAGTCGATGTTACCATTCCACATGACGATAACCTCGTGAAAGCTGAGAAAGAAAAACAAATAAAATATCTCGACTTAGCACACGAGGTTGTTGACATGTGGAATGTGAACTCGGCTGTCATTGTGCCGATTGTCGTTACGGCCAATGGCCTGAAGCCTCAACCATCATCTCTCTAGGCTCGCGTTAGACGGCTGGATAAAGGGCCTGATTCAGAAGGCAGTACTCCTCGATACAGCTCGCATCGTGAGGAGGTTCCTGTCTCTGGAGCCCTAACCACCGGTAGCTTGGACCCTGCTCCCGATACCGGCGGACCACTATTTTATATATTTTTAAATGTTTTTTAATATTTTTTCTAAGAAATATTTAAAAATGTATTTTATAAGACAAAAAATGCAATAAACGACATAATAATAATAATGATTTATTTTCTCACCACAATAAAGGTACATTAGAGAGGTATCAATACAAAATACGTAACGGCAATAATTATACTGTGGGAGACAGGTGCCTAAACTAGACGTGAGCTCTGTATTTCAGGACTCCAGGTCTCCTCTCTTTGGGTAATGCTTACATTTTAATGTTAGGTACAATAATTGGTGCGGTAAGAATTTACAAAAGCATATAGGCTTTTAAGATTAAAAAGGAAAAAAAAAAGGAAGATTCAATATTGGTGCTTCGTGTTACTCGTAGTATGTTTAGTATGTATTTGTATGATTGTGTATCTGTGAGTGGGTAAGGTGTACGTGTGGGTGTATGTGTGGGTGTGTTTTTTCATAATTTAACTCCCGGAGCCAACTGCTTAGTTTAATTTTGCATTTGCTGTGCTAAAAGTAATTCACTTCAAACCTCGTGACTACCCTACACATATGCTATATTCAGAATGCAATGTCTTAACTGTTAGGAAATTGTACATCTTAAGATCCATCCTTTACAAGCACTCTATGATCTCATTCAATAAGCAGCTTATTAGTCAGCGGCGTCGTGGCTTTCCTTTATGTCCTGCTGTCTCTTGCAGGACTGCCTTCGCAAGACGTCAGTTTAATGGCCTAAGTGCTAGGATGTATAATATAGCCCATAAACAATTAAATATTTACACCTTGACTAAGGGCGAGTTAAAAAATAAGCTAAATTCCTGGTTACAGACAATGACATATAGTGTTACCGAAGAGCTTCTAACCACTGTAAAGTAAAGAGATAGGTTACACACAGAACACAACACATCCACTAACACACACCCACACATACATACCCACACACACACACACACACACACACACACACACACACACATAACACACTCACACCACACACACACACACACACACACACACACACACACACACACACATACACCCACACACACTCATGTTTTTATTTCATCTTTTGTTCTTTTTATTTTTATACTTTAATTTAACATAAGTACTTTGTTCGCCTACTGCACGTACCAATACTTTTGTAACCGTAATAAGACTCACTGTGAATGGATACTCTTTCCTAAGATACAGACAGATTTTCTGCCTAGTTTAGGAAAGGGAGTCCTATGACCAATTTTATATGTGTTGTACTGGTTCTATTTATTTATAACATCTAATTATATAAGACAACGTTGTATAACATGTACAAACTACTTATTGAATAAATTATTATTATTATTATTATTATTTGGTTTTGGAGAGGTTATAAATTGGGAGTTTGGTATTTATTTTATTATAAAGAAAGCAACCAAGGTAGCAAAAGAATCGATGGGAGGAAGTAGTCGAGAGCCGGATGTGATAGCGGACTATGGGATCGAATCGTCTACTTCTGTGGGAGAGTGAGTGGTCGAAGGTAGTGAGGCCATGCTGTTTTATAACCGTTTGCAGTATGAACAGTTGACGAACGGTTAACCCCTTTGCTTCCTTATATAACACAGCCGTTGGATATCGGAAAGGTCGGAATAATGATACTTTCAGAATGGCTCTCTGTGCTCGTTCAAGCTCTAACATAGTATTTTTTGTAGCACCACCCCAGGACGTTATGCAGCAGGTTAGAAGGGACTGGGCGAGGGCCAAGTACACCGATTTCCTTAGCAGCTTCTCGTCTGCCACGTGTCTTAGGGTCTTGAAGACGTATATAAGTTTACGTAACCTATTGCTGAGAGTATTGATATGATTTTTGAAGCTCAGAGTGCTATCTATCATTACCCCTAGGTACTTTGCACTGTCTGTTTTCTGAATGCGGGTATTGCAGGTGCAATTATTTATATTTTGTTTGGAACATGTGTGGGCTACTATAGAATACAGCGAGTTCATGTGTGTGGTTGACGCATTATTTTTCAAAAAGAAGGGCATGCATACGGTTTTTTCCGCGTTTAGAGTCAGAACATTATTACGCAACCACTCCGTCACGACTTCGAAACCCGACTGAGCTTGCATGTATACATCATGCCATGGCTGAGCATGGACAGGAGCAGGACATGTCCTAGCGCTGAAGATAAGGGCAGTATCGTCTGCGAAGGTTATAATTTTACCTTTGGGAAGAGTGAGCATGCCCAGCTCATTAATGTATGTAAGGAAGAGTGTCGGGGCGATTACGCTACCCTGCGGTACGCCGTAGGTGACAGTGCGTCCGTCGCTGATAGCATTCTCTATCTTAACGCACTGGGTACGCTCACTCAGGTAGTCCTCAAAGAGTTTGACCTGAACATCCCTTATTCCTATGCTCTCCATCCTACGAATCAGAGTAGGGACAGACACCGTGTCAAAAGCTATGGCAAGATCTAGGAAAATGCCTAAGACTTTCTGTCCATCATCTAAGTTTATGATGACATAATTGGTCAGATCATGAATTGCATCAGCCGTGGATTTGCCTGCTCTGAAACCATATTGTGTGGGTGAAAGGATGTTAAACTTTTCCAAGTAATCCACGAGCCTATTGTTCATGATCCGCTCCAGTATTTTGGATAGAGTAGGAAGTACTGCAATAGCTCTATAGTTGTTGACACAGCCTCTATCCCCACCCTTAAGGATAGGGTGAATTATGGCTTTTTTAAAGATTTGGGAAATTGCCCAGATGACAGTGCAAGGTTGCAGATATACGTGAGGGGTGGAACAATAATGACTATGTGTTTTTTTTAGGAGACCGCTTGATATTCTGTCCCACCCTGCGGCAGTGCCGCTACGTAGGGACATTATCAGTTTAGCAACTTCTTTATCATCAGTGGGTAAAAGAACCATAGATTGTGCGACCTCTTGATTGTTGGCATTATGTGCGTTATTAGATGACATATTGGATATCTGTATGTTATATATGTGATACATTTCATCCGATAAATGACATGGGTGGAATATCATAACTATCATAATAGGCCAAAGGTAAAGATAACCTAAATTGACATTACAAATTACATTATAGGCTTCGCAAGTTCTAAACCTGTTACTTGTTGGTTCTTATTTTATTATTCCGAAAATTTGGTTTGCTGGTAGAAACTAGCCATCGAACATAATAATTCGTATATGAAAACTAGCCAAGTCAGACCTTAGGCTACAATATATTATCCTAAGTTATAAGAAGAAATGATACTCTATGTTGTTATAAATAAATTTCAGGACTGACCATTGAACTTGGCACCCATTTAGATCTCACTTTTTTGTCATTGAAGTCAACAACCAAGGCACTTAACATAATATTGAACTTGGCTCTCATTTCACATTTATGTTTTTGAAGGGATCTCAATATCATTACTTTTTGTACATAAATTATTAGTAGGTACTTATTTATAACAAAATTAATACCAAATGGTTTTTGTTAAACTACTGTATTTTCCTACGTTTACGGGGTTTAATTGTCTTTTTTGTGTTATTTTCTATATTTTCTTTGAACTGTTCGAGTGAATTGCCCATTCAGTATCCGGAATTTTTTTTACGCATTTTCTGTTTATACTTAATTTGGCAAAGTCGGGGCGGTATAATGTGCGCAGACGGTTGTACTCTACAATAGAGCCCGCTTGTGCCTTGGTTTGACTGGGATCTAAATTGATAAGATGAATTCCATCTAAGGTTTTAACTCTGGAGAGTCCAACGTAAGCTCTTTACTAAATATAGAGTTGCCTATGTCGAGAAGAGCACTGTCAAGGCTAAGGCCTTGTGATTTGTGGACAGTAATAACATATGCTAAGCAAATAGGGAATTTTTCCCTGTGAACATATACAATACAATACAATACAATACAAAAAAGTTTATTTTCTCTCTCACATAGAAATATTCAAGGTATAATATACATAATTCAAAGAGTACATAAGCGAATTATAATCTATGTGGGAGACTGGTTTCTGTATTATGAGACCTGTATGACAGATTACCAGCCTCTCCAGACTCCGGAAGTGGGTAACAGGTTCTAGGTGTACATCATTCCAGGTAAGTGATATTTTAAATACGTAAAACTGGGTGAAGTTTGACTGTTGTGAGGATTAAGTAAATGAGGGTGTGAGAATCGGGTGTGTGAATGTGTATATGAGGGTGTGTGTGTTTTGTGGGTGTATATGTGTGTGTGTGGGGTGGGTATATGTGGGTGTATGTGTGGGAGTGGGTGTATGAGTGTGTGTGTGTGAGGTGGGTATATGTGGGTGTATGTGTGGGTGTGGGTGTATGAGTGTATGTGGATGTGAATGAGTGTGTGGGTGTTCTCAAGTAATACGTAGTAAGTCTAGGATGGGACTTTAAGCAAATTTTCTGTTTCATCGTAACTGAGGGACTTTAACCAAGTGGTTAAAGTCCTTTTACATTTGACTCGTGTAAGTGGGTAAATTGCAAGCTTCTTATTTATTTTATTGTAAAGATATCCACCTAAAAATTTAAAAAAATTGCGAGAGAAAGCAGTGTTTCGCTTGGTAAGCGTTTGGCAAACCCTGTGTTTGATTCTCTTGTTATTGTTCAACAAAGGATCATACCCTATTAGTGAGTGTTGTTTTAGAACTGTGCACAATATAAACAGTTGGCGTACTGTCAACACATCAGAGAGCAAGTAGAGATCCTTAGTAGGAAAGAAAAAAGGTAGTGACAAACTTACTTTTAAGACCGCTCTTTGGGCTCTTTCCAGTTTTAGTATGTGTGTCCTACAGGAGCCACCCCACACAGTAACACAGTAGCTCAAGATGGATTGGCATAATGCCATATATACCATTTTAATGACTTCTTTGTCAGCTATGTGCCTCAGACTTTTAAAGAAGTAAATCAGTTTCCTGGTTCTAGAGGATAGTAAGTCAAGGTGATGTTTGAAGCTTAGATTACTATCAATCATGACTCCAAGATACTTTATACTAGAAGCTATTTCTAAATGTCTACAGGAACAGAGATGGTTGGAGGGGCAGTAGTGAGCTTTTAAGGAGTAGTTTTTGTGAATTGCAGTTGTAGAATTTTTGATGAAAAACGGTATATATTTGGTTTTGTCAACGTTAAGTGTAAGGCCGTTGTCATTGAGCCATTGTATTACTGTGTTGAATCCAGTTTGAGCAAAGCCGTAAACATCATTCCAAGTGTCACCATGGAAGATCAGTGCTGTGTCATCCGCAAACGTCACAATTTTGCCATTTTGTAGAGGAAGATTACACAGATCATTAATGAAGATGAGGAAAAGTGTGGGATCCAAAACACTGCCCTGAGGGACACCATAGGATATAGGTAAGTCCTCACTGGTGGCCTCACCTACTCTAACTCTCTGATGTCTATCAGTAAGGTAATCCCTAAACAATTCGAGCTGCGTATCGCGAATTCCCATGGTATGTAATTTAGCTAACAGGAGTGGAACAGAGACCGTGTCAAAAGCCTTTGCTAAGTCCAGGAATATTGTTATTACTTTATTTTTATGGTCTAGTTTATTAACAATGTGATCAGTTAATTCGTGAACTGCATCATTTGTCGAGATTCCAGCTCTAAATCCAAATTGAGATCTCGACAGTAGGGTTTTGGTCTCAAGATATTTTATTAGACGTTTGTTAATGAGTTTTTCGACAAGTTTTGATAGTGTAGGAAGTATAGAGATGGGGCGATAGTTATTGACACAGCCTCTGTCACCACTCTTGTGTATTGGGATCACTTCCGCAAGTTTGAATTCCCTCGGAAAAACACCTGCGCGGAACATTAAGTTGAAAATATACGTTAAGGGGGGTGCTAAAATGGTGACGTATCTTTTTAGAAAAGCTCCCGAAATATAGTCACGTCCAGCAGTATTAACCTTCTTTAAATTCAAAATACACAGATGAATATCTGTTTCATCAGTGGGATACAAGGCGAAGGAGAATACATTACATATACATTACTTAATATAAGTAAGATAATTATTTAAGACGATTACGTAACAAATTACCTGTTATCTATTGAATACTCAAGAAAAACAATATGTTACCAATAAGTTCTCATTCTCAAACTCATTCAGAGTTAAGTATACATACCTACTTATAACTAAACTAAACTATACTAAAATTATTAATAATTTTTGATTTAAACTATTGCCTATACCATACGTACTTACTAAAAGAATTGTAATAATAATAAAACCACAAATACATAAGTATTTTTAAAGAAAACCTATGAATTTCGCAGCATAAATCGCAACCTTATAGGTCAGATTTCGAGAGACAACCGGCCAGCAAGACGGCGCTCGCGCTTATGAGCGCGGCTGCCACTCGCTCGGACACGTTCGCGTCAAGGCTTTATCGCACCGCTCCCACCCCGCTGCTCCGGCGTTGCGCCGCGCGCCGTGTACCGAAATGCCATGAAATGAAATGTAATGAAATTTAAAAATTATTTTTATGTAATGAGCTTACACTTTTGATGTGCGCTACATATTGAATCCCAGTTAATAACGTAATAAATATGAAAGTCGACTATACTCTTAGTTATAGTAAAACGGAAATAAAAAAATAGTTAAGGGTGGTATTCAACTCGTTATATATTTACGTGAAGACCTTAAAATCCACATAAAGACCGGCTGTTATAAGTTTTGATTGCTGATTGCTGATTCTTACATTATTACAGTTACAGGCACTAAGTATAAGTCAAGTGTTATTAATAGAATCAATCAAGTGAAAAATTATAATTAAATGATAAAAAATTACCAGTTTCTGATTTATTCCTTTGTATTCACCTAATTACCTATCTGCATGCCAAATTAGAACTTTCTAGGTCATCTGGAACTGGGTTAGAGTTTTGATCTATAGGTCAGTCAGTGATAAAAATGACGATTTTTGGACGTTAATATCTAAATAACCGAGATGTTTTTATGAAATTTGGAGCACATATGTATCTCCCAAGTCTCAATATATGAGCCAAATTTGACAAGTTTATGTGAAACAATTTTGAGTTATGAGGGAGTCAAAAGTGGCTCCAAATGGTTCCTGTAATATCACACACGGTGCTGCTCGCCAGTTCTGTTACTTGAACTTGGCTTGACACGCTGCCGCGTGTCTAGATAATTTGTCTTTTAAACGTATTAAAATGCCCCGTCAAATTCATCTTACTGTTCAAAAAGCAACTTGAATCTAACAGTCTATTTATTGTCTAAAAATCAAATAGGCATAAGTTACATTCAAACTCAGGAAAACCTTGTAAAATCAATAAACGTAAAATTTTAATAGTGTCATAATTGAGTAACCAGTTTACGAAGAACCATAATAAACCACAGAATAAAGTGAACGTTGAATGAGTTGTAAAGAGTTACGCTACGGGCGCAGGTCAGCTTACTTTGGCCGGCCGTCCAGTTGGTAAGCGTTTCTTCCTAACAAGTAAGTCGGCTACTTGCGACATTTTATTGGAAAACTTTCTGTAGACCAACTCCAGTATTTTATTCTCTTACTTTGGGAGTATTACCGACGAGAGTCTGGAGCCTCCTAAATAATGCCAGTTTGAGGAGGAACATATTTTAAATGGGTTACTAAGTCACATCTCGTAGATGTGAATTACGGAAAAATATGGTAACTAGAAACGACGCGGCGACGATTAGAAAAATCTTTTTACCAACTTTCTATAAAACCTAAGCATTATAGGTATAATTTATAAATGACACCAAAAAAAGATTTTATAACTAAAATGTTTCGGTGTTATTATTATTTCTTATAACGATTTTGAAAGCGATATTGTAGGAAGATTTTGGGGAATAATTTCACTTCTATTTAAATATTATATATATATGTAGTTTCAATTTGTAAAAAAGAAAGAGACACAATTGAATGATAATAATTATGTATTTAGACATGGTAATAATATTATGTATGATTCATTATTAAATCAACCCTAAATAATAACACCAGATAGATTTTGAACAATACAAACAAACAGTTTTATGAGCGATCTATTAGATTTGAGAGGCAGCCCAATATTTATGTTATGAATGTCGCCCCGTACATAAAACATTGTTCTATTTGAGTTTACGAGGATGAGCGGTGAAAATAAATTCTTACAGTATTACGGATGGATGGGACAGACAGTTTTATTACAAATCTATCCCTGACGCAAACTGTCCCGGAGAAATGTTTCATAGTAAAAATAGTTCTAAAAGTTGGCACATAAAGATGGAAAGGAATTGCTCAGGGTAACGCTGCAGGTAATTCAATTAAGACTTTTAAAAGTGGAACATATAAGGAGGTAGGACAGGCTGCTAGGAAATATAAGTTTCTTTCAAAAATGAAGGCGCATCTAATGGTCCCGCGCCCGCGGAAATCTATGTGTACTACTACAAACCACCACTACTACTACTAAACTACTACTAAAACACTACTACTGCCTACTACTACTACTATAATATATATTCCATAACTTAATTTATAGCTACTTTTAAAGTATTTCTAAGGAGCAGCAGTAGTTGATGTTATATCTTTGATGTTCCTTTCATACAGTTTTTCCTTACTTCGTTCTTCTGAAACACACACATCAAAAACGTCTAATCAACACGCATCATTTGCAGAAACTGCATGTTTTATTAATTGGTACTTTATTTTTTTCTTAACAAACTAGATAGTCGTTGTATTTATTTAGGTAATAAAATATACAATAATGATGCTACTAACTATTTACACTAGGTAGACACTAAATTAAATTACTAACTATATATACAAATTAATACAAAAAAACAAAAGGATACTTAGGCGTCAAAGTATTCGTCCGCATCGCTGTCATCCGGAAACGTGCCCAGAAGACTGGCAGCATTGCCACGTTGAATGGCAATGCTAATTCTTTGACCAAAGAACGAGCCAGCCCTCTGGTCACGTGAAGAGTCGATCAATCGGCGAGAGATTTCCTTAAAAAGGAGGCGCGCACTTGGGCCCCATGACCCGAGCGTTTCGACCCCAAACGACTCAAAACTGTAGTTTCCTATAAGGTTGCAGTATTTGCGCCGCTTGAGGGTCTCAGCAACTGCAGCAGCGGCGCCAGCACAGCCAGCCGTGCTTGGAACATGAGATGGCGCAAGGGTGTCGACACAGGTTGCGTCCCACACCAGAGGCCTACCCAACTTCCAAGGCAACAACGTCATACCATCTGGTCTCTTCCCATCGTTACGTACCAATCCATTTGGTTCTAATACCGCTGGTACGCCGGCGGTGACAAGGGCTCGACGAATAATATCGTTGATGCTGCCGTGCCGTGCTATGCGACCTGCGCTCCTGCAGCAGGACAGGCCATGCTGTCCAAGACTGTCGACGGCTTCACCGCAGTGACACCGATGCGGAGCAACACAAGGTGCGCCCAAGCGGAGACACGTAGCGAGCCGAAACGATGAGTCATCCATCATAGTGCCTATGGTAGATGACGGGAGCGCCTGGAGCCACAAGCCAGACACCCACTCTCCCACAGCCAGCAGACGAGCACGCTCAGCAGTATTAAGTGATGTATTTATCAGGGTATTCGGTATAACACTGCAGAGCGGCACGTCCCACCGTCTCTGGGAGGTTGGGTTGTCTGGCAAATCCATATTGGGACAAGCCATTTTCCAAGCGTTCAACGCGTCGGTAAACCACGGTACCTCAAAATCAACCAGTGAGGAAGATAAAATGTTCCTGGTTAATTTATCAGTACTGTGAACCGAGGAGATAAAGGCCGGTAAACTTACGAGTATACTTGAAATTTTGCGGAAAACTAAAAATTTGATTAAAAAAAAATACCTGATACAAACTAGATTGGTAGACAATCTTTTTGCTCTCGGAAACATACTGGCTGATTTAAAAAATAGAAACTTTTTGATAGTGTTTTGTTTTTATTAAAATGAAAGCTAATTATTTTTTCCCGATTTCATGTTGTTTTCGTTGCTTGATTTGGTATTTATCTCACTTTTATCATTTTAAGTTATACAGTACTTTATTATGTCAAGGAGCGACGCCATTTGGCTGCTGATGAAATGCAGAGAGCTGTAGGAATGCTACAAGCGAGAAGAAATCAGACTTAGGTATTTCGGCATTTTGGTGTCAATAGGAGCGTGATTTGTCGTTTTTGGCAGCGTTACGTTAATACAGGGGATCCTGCTGAGCAGTACCCAGGACATGGAAGGGGTACAATTGCTCGACAGGACCGATACATACAACTGACTGCAAGATGTCAGCCGATGTTAAACGCCCGGGAGATAGGTTTAAAGCTACAATTTTCAAGCGGTATTGTTGTTAGCCACCAAACCATGAGAAATAGGCTGCATAAATACGGCCTACGAGCATGACGACCAATTAGGTGCCCACCTATACGCCATGGGAATCGCGCCCGTCGAAACGAATAGTCTAGTGAACACTTGACATGGACTCAGGAGCAATATGAGAAAATTTTATTTTGCGATGAGTCCCGGTTTGGATTAAGCCCTGATAGGAGAAGGGTAAGTGAGCGGCTGAGATGCGTCCAGGAAGTGCACCCTTACAGTGACTCTAAAGTGATGGTATGGGCAGGTATTACAAAGCACAGACGAACTGAGCTCGTTTTTGTAGATGGCAATATGAACGCTGAAAGTTACGTTAAAAATGTCCTCGGGCCTTATATTCACCCATTTGCACAAAGTCTTGGCTCAGATTTCACGCTGATGCATGACAATGCGCGGTCGCACACAGCTCGGAGGGCCAGAGAGTACTTGGCAATGGGAAACATCCGGGTATTGCCGTAGCCTGCACAATCACCAGACCTCAATCCCATAGAGCACGCATGGGACATGCTCCTGAGACATTTTCTAGAGAACTTGGACGGAGTGTCGACAACCCAACAACTGAAAGACTTGTTAAAATTCCATTCGGAGTGATTGCAGCAGGATCAGATAAACAATCTTACAAATTCAATGAAATATTGTTGCCGACAAGTTTTAAACAACAAAGGCGGTCACACCTTGTATTGAATTACTAAATAATTAAAAAAAATGTCGTTATTAAATTTTTTAAAACATGAAAAGTTTAATTTCGTTTTAACTTTATTTTATAATACTTTTGTTACGGTACAAATATTGTTAATTATTGTGATTAAATGAACAATTGAATGAAGGATTTTGTTGCTTTAGTCACTAATGCATCCAAAAATGCTTAGTTATTATTTATAAAAGAAATTACAACAGTAATAATCGTTCAAAAGTTCAAACCAACTCAGCGTTTTCTTTTTTTTTTTTGGGTGGGAAATCATCAAATAACTTCTCCCGCTCTGGGCGGAGCGGGAGGGTGTGTCAGACTCTTACTGACTAAAACCCACCCGTATTCCTTCCGTTGCCTGTTTTGCCAGGGGCCTCGGTAACCCTTTGGTACCTTCCCGCGACCCCGGCAGGCATCGGCCCTAGTGGACCCCTACGCTTGTGCTGACGACATCTCTTGGTGGCGCGCGTGGAATACAACGCACCGTCGACCCGGGCCTGGTCCTTACCGGACGGTGAGCTACGCATTGCTCACTGTCCGCAAGCCCGCGCCTACGGTAGCTGGAAATCCACCCGGGATTCCCAACGCCCAGGCCGTCTCCTGCGGCGGCTAGGGGCCAGAGGGCGCGAAATTTGTCTTTCCCTCAACCGTCCCGCCTCCTCGTTCGCGAGCATTACTGCTTCGCAGACGGAGGTGACGGCTGCCCATGCCCTCTCGCTCCGTACCATGGCCTGAACCAGGGCCGGACGCGAGAGATCTCTGCCGCCGATCGCCTCCACGAGGACACGGTGGTGCTCTGCCCAAGCCGGGCAGACCTCTACCGTATGCTCCACTGTGTCCTCCGGGCGATCCACACAGTGGTGACACCCAGGCGTTTCCTCCCGCCTTATCCGACACAGGAAGCTCCTGAAGCTGCCGTGTCCGATGAGGACCTGCGTCAGGCGGAAGGTCGTTATTTAATTTTGTAAAACATGAAAAGTTTAATTTCGTTTTAACTTTATTTTATGATACGTTTTTTACGGTACAAATATTGTTAATTATTGTGATTAATTGAACAATTGAATGAAGATGAAGGATTTTGTTGCTTTAGTCACTAATGCATCAAAAAATGCTTAGTTATTATTTATAAAGGAAATTACCATAGTAAAAATCGTTCAAAAGTTCAAAACAGCTCAGCTTGAATCACAAATATTTATGTGGAAAATTTTCACTTACCTGATTTATTACTTCACACAGGGGACCTCATTACGTCATTCGATAAGTAAGTAATTGCTGAAAATCAGCGCTGTTGACGATAGGCTTGTCCGAAATCACAGCATTTCGCTGAGCCACGACTTTTTCTTGCACAGATGCGACGCACTGGTTAACTGTTCTAGTTATAGTTGTTTATTTGTTATAAAAGTAGTTATTTCCCCACTCTGCAATCGGCATTCTGTTTTTGTTTTGATTATATGTTGTCATCTGCCAGTGTCGTAACACAGAGTAAATATTACGAAATCGACAGGATTGTCAAACTTAAATAGGTTGATTACGAGGATTGTAGCTACTTTGTATATGTGTGTATTTTACGTTAATTTTTGTAATGTGCGTTTTGTTTGTGCAGAATAAACAATTTTTCTTTCTTTCTTTTTCTTTTTTTCTAAAACCTTTTGACTTTTTTGATGTGTGTACTATAAAATAATACATAAAATGTCGTTTTTCTATTCCAATAATTCCTATCACCAGACGATCATCAATTCCTGTCCGTTACCGAAAGCACCTAACTCGACTATTGCCGTTCCATTTACGTGACATCAAAAACGGTGTCACCTTATCTACGGGTCTAGCCGACGGCTCCGGGAGGTGGTCGTGAATATAGTAGTAATAACCTTCCATTTAGATATCACACCGAATATTCTATTGATTCGTCCTCTGTCTTTGTGGGGAAATAGGTTTCATCATCCACCTTTCTCACCTTCGAATTGGGTTTTTCTTGAGAAATTCATGTATCCAATAATTACAAGTCATTGAGAGGTTTCTGTAAAACAGTGAACATACAGCATGTATCGGAAAGGTGTTGTAAATTTCATAATTCATGAAACTTAGCCCACGTTCGCACGGACGTAAAAATATCGCGGCGGAATTATATTGCGCACTAGATTTTGAACTCTCGGTGTGGAGCCGAGCGTTGAGAATCCAACAGAGTGAAACCCAGTGCGTCGAAAAATATACTGCTGGATTTTCAACACTCTGTTTAGCGCCGAGCGTTGAAAATCAAGTGTACGAAGAAATGTCGCCGTGCGAAGAAATTGTCTGTGACCTGGGCTTATAAAAGCGTGCTAGATGGGCAGGGTGATCTCTACATACAGTATGTATGTTAATTTCTGTCTCGGAAGCTAGCTTGCCTGAATTTGTTTAGATCCAAACCGTACGGCCTCAAGCACCGTCCGTTAGAATATAACAATGTAGGTAGATGCTCAAGATACACACATGAATATTGAAACCACAGTCAAGTGGACCGTGTTCAGGAAACTGTAAGCTGATATTGGTTGGATAGGAGATACTAACTTAATCGTACTACTAGCAGATACATATTGCACTTAGTTAAGAGACAAATAACACAACATCACGCCTTGTTTCCCCTAAGGGTAGGGCAGAGATGTAGGTACCTATAGTACCTACACCCACATTTCGTCCACCCAGCTAAGTTTAAGTCCCATGTAATAGGGGCGAGCCTATTGCCATTAATCGGGCACAAATCCAGACTCCGGTTGCTTCTGACAAATTCCAGATAGAAAACCCAATACCACTTTTCCCGATCAGGGACCTAAACCCAGGACCTCACGCGCAGCAGTAGCGGTTGTGACCACTAGACCAACTAGTTAAAAGATGTTACTGATCATTTGCAAATGTCTTTGTTTAAATTTAAATAATACCTGCCATGGAACGAGTCCTACCAACTAAACATTACACAGATCAGCGGTCATACAGTTCACTCTATAACTTCGCCATTGTGGATGTCTATTACTATGCTCAAACTACCCGTAACCCGTAATTACTTATTCAATATCAGCCTGTTTATCAATAAAGGTCTTTATTTTTAATACTACACTTTAATGTAGCAATCGCTACCTAATGTCGTTAACTAATCTGCCTATTATAATGTACCTAAATATTATATGAACACGCACCCGCACGTCTGACATATTCACTTGTGCAGTCAAGTTAAAAAATGTGGACGCGAAAATTAAACTTAATAAACTTTCGTCAGAACGACAGTGTTCCTGTAGGTACTGTGTTTATTCTGAAACCCCCTTTTTGTCATTAAGAGTCTTTTTGCCATCAAACGATGAGAGACATCGTTTGATGGTCTATCACAGTATGAGATATTGTCAAAATTGTGGTGACTATTCTACAAAAGCCACTAATCGAGAGTTGAAGTTGATATACAGTTTGACCGCAGTTTGATTATAGTATGAAGTTTTAAAGTTCTTGATTGTTTAGGTCATTTTGAACTCTGAAGCTGACTGTACAATAGCGCAGAGACACCGTCCTTCCCGGACTAATTACAACCTACCTGTGTCTAAAGGATTTGTGGCCGCTCTAGATCCAGCACGTTAGCCGTGCTTCTATTACATTTGTGCCAGTTTTAATGGCGTTTAGTTTAATAAGGTTAACAACGTGTTACAGGGATGGTATCGGTTTGAGAGAGTTATTCTCCATTGTAAGATTAGTCCAGCACTAAATGCGGACCTTTATGACCTGTCAAGATGACCGTCACGGTTGTTATCTGAAGAAGGTTTTGAAATACGGATACAATTATATATCATTAGTTGTTTCATAAAATCATTACCCACGAAGCGTAAGCTCACGTTCCCACGGACGTAATAAAATCACAGCAGAATAAAATCGCCTAGCGCAATTATTTCCCGCCTTCAAAAACGTGTTTGAACGAGTGTTAAAATATCACTTCGAACCGATTTATTCCTGCAGTGAGAATGTAGGATGGATTCATCAGAACGATGGTGCAATTGTGTTGTTAAATCACATTTAAAACACAAAATTTCACAACCATTGTTACTGGATGCTAATTGTCTGGTAAGCACTAGCGACGAAGTCACTATTGTGGCAATATATCGTTCGCCGACAAAAAAGATCCTTGACAATAATGATTCAATATTTTTTTATTCCAATCCATAATGTACACATACAGGTAGTAAATAATAATAAATAGAAACAATGACGGCCCCTGTCACGCACAGCAACATTTTCAATAAATAGGAGAGAAGCTGAGCACATCACAAACAACAACTTCCTTCTAAGACTCAATGATGTTTAGCTTCACTAAATAGATTTAAAACTTTAGTTGTCACTGGGGATTTAAACTTAGACATCATACCAGAGCACATAAATAACCAATCGGATGAACATCTTAATATTATTTCTTCATATGGCATGTTACCTGCTCATGTCACGTCGTACCTATAATAGAGCAGGCGTATCTGGGCTAAGTTTCGGCGAGACAACTACAACACCCAGCCCAAACCATTACATTAGACGTACCGATCATCAAGTAGTGTTAGGTGACTTGCGGAAAACAGACCTGCCTTATTTGTTTAATATTAACGATGCTAATGAAACAGCTGAGTCTCTAATTCATTAAATTTATTCCACAATTGAATTAAATATTGTAGATGTTTAAATTCTGCACAAAAGAAGGATCATAAAAGCTTGGGTTACCCCTGGACTTCTGAAATATATCAAAAACAAAGACACAATGCACCTTAAAGCTCATAAAGATCCTGATAATATGATACTTAGTACTACCTACAAACGCTATCGTAATTTCTTAACAACTTATTGACTGCCTCGTTGGTCTAGTAGTCGCAAGCGCTACTGCTGAGCGTGAGGTCCTGGGTTCGATTCCCGGGTTGAGCAAAGTGTTATTGGGTTTTTCTATTTGGAATATCTCAGTAGCAGCCCGGAGTCTGGATGTGTTCCCGGTTGATGGCAATAGGCTCGCCCCCTATTACATGGAACTTAAACATAACTGGCGAAATGTGGGTGTATAACAGGTACACCTCTGCACAACCCTTCGGGGAAACAAGGCGTGATGTTATGTTATGTGTTATATGTTACTTATTGAAAAAACTTTGAAACATTTATATTGAAAGCTTACTTCAGGAGACCAAGAGTAACACGAAGGCAACTTGGGATGCCAATTTAATCAGTCACTACTCCATACAAGTTTAGACGTGAATAAAAACTTGCCTACTACAATTACGTCAATTTACGTCAAGCGCTGATTAATTTGACAGCACTAAACTAAAATTTATCTTTTGTCCTTTTCTTAACGAAATAGAAAGAAAAAGATGCACTGAACTTAAATTTAGTTTAGTTTGTGAACAAGGGAATCGGCACCATTGACCATTTTATTTTAACACCATAGACATGTGGCGAGCTGTTGGGCAGTAGCGACCCCAGGGACCCTATCTCCTGGGAGAAGTCTTGTTCCTCATCTCTGGCTTGCCTTTATTGGCCAGCTGAAGTGAACACTGACGAGGAACAGAGCTCCCACCTCTTTCTTGCCTTTATTGGCTGGCTTGAGTGTTGATTCGCAAGAGCAAACGTGCTCGAGGAAGGAAGTATCCCAGTAAGATGCTGGTAGGGATCTTGACCGTACTTCCGGGATTGTCCTGATAACCGTGGAATACTTCTCCACTCCTCAAGCCCCTCAGGAAGTGTTGTGCCCTTGTCACTTTGTCACTATGTGCTAGCGGCCGTTTTCGGAGGCCCATTATTGAGTGTGCAAGTCACCCCCTTTTTTTTTTGGGTGTGGGTAATCATCAAACAACTTCTCCCGCTCTGGGCGGAGCGGGAGGGTGTGTCAGACTCTTACTGACTAAAACCTACCCGTATTCCTTCCGTTGCTAAGAAAACAAAATGTATAAATTTCGCTTTACCGAATGTTAGAAATCTAGGACCCAACATCGTCTTGGATAAAGAGGTTCTTGATACTGTAGACTCGGCAGTTTTTCTGGGCATAACAGTAGATGCTAAACTTCAGTGGGGCCCTCATATATCAAGCCTAGCGGGAAGGCTCAGTTCGGCCGCTTACGCCATCAGGAAAGTAAGACAATACACTGACGTTGATACAGCTCGGTTAGTATATTTAAGTTATTTTCATAGCGTTATGTCCTACGGTATTCTGCTGTGGGGCAAAGCCGCTGACATTCAAAATATATTTTTTATTCAAAAACGAGCTGTTCGAGCAATTTACCAGCTAGGTGCCAGAGTTTCTCTGAGGGAATTTTTTTTAAAGATATTGGTATTCTCACAGTAGCGTCACAATTAATCTTCGCCAACATCTTATATATTAGGCAAAATATACATTTATATATTAAAAACAGTGATATTCACAATATTAACACAAGAAATAAGGACAAATTACGTGCTCCATTTCACCGGCTTCACAAGGTTCATAACTCGTTTGTTGGGCTTGGTATTACTTTTTATAACAAGCTACTCTCTTCATTGCTAGATTTGCCTTTTAATGCGTTTAAAACTAAAGTAAAATCCAAACTTTGTTCAAGGGCATAGTATTCTATCAACGACTACTTAAACGATAAGAATTGTTGGTCGCTCGGACTAACTCAAGACAATGTTTATGTTCTTTCTCCAGAATTAGCTTACCTAGTGACAGGTTATATGAGTTCATATAATTGTTTATTTTATTTGACTGTATAAGTCAATTTATTTTTAATGTTATTTTCGTTTATTATTGACATAATCTTCTCATTACAATGTTTTTGTTGAGTTGTATTGCAATATGTGGTTAGCTAGCGACCTCGATAACTGATTATATTATTCATACGACCGGCAGCAAGTTCGTCATGCTCCCTTAGATGTCACTGCTTGCGGTAGCGTCGGGGGTCGGGTTGCCTCCTTCCCTCAAATATGGCGAGGGGGGTAATGGCTGATTTTTGCGTTATGCTCGTGAACGGGTGCTGCTTGTGGTGATTGATCGTCTTGCTGACCATTGTTTTTTTATTAGTAATTAACTGTTTATTTATTTTACTTTGATGGTCTTAGTTCATCATTTGTGACTGTTACGGCTGTAGATATATGTAAACGGGCACGCCCTTTATACTTGGAGGCTTTTATTTAGGTTTTAAGTTCTGTTTACGTTTTTATCTCTGCTTGAAAATAGTTTTCGGTATTTTTCTTTGTTGGTGTAGTGGTGTGCTAGCTGACATATGGCTAATAATTTAATGTTTTGTGTTTCACATGGTGTAAATTGTTTTGCATACTATTGTATAGAATCCATTTTTTTTCTCCAACTGAACAGACAGCTGTGCTGCTGGGGAGTTTGTTGGCCACTTCTTCTTCCCAGCTAAAGCACTAGGAAGTGGCAAAGGGTGGGCGTTTTGGGGGACTGTCTTATGTAATTTTGACGTTCGAAAAGTGCTGATCCTCAGCCTAGTTTGAATAAATGACTTTTGATTTTGTTGCCTGTGTAGCGGGGGCCTCGGCGACCCTTTAGTACCTTCCCGTGACCCCGGCAGGCATCGGCCCTAGTGGACCCCTACATTTGTGCTGACGACATCTCTTTGAGGCGCGCGTGGAATAAAACGCGCCGTCGACCCAGGCCTGGTTCTTACCTTTACGTCACCAATACAAGCTCACCGTTGTGTTCTAACGTGCCTGAGGGTTGTTGTACGACGCAAACATCAACTCGTCGTTCACTGCTTACAACACGTGCTTCACCATCCGATTGGCTGCTACTATTCATGCACCGGGCCGCGATATGTCCTGGTTTCCCACACTTGAAGCACACGAAGGGCTTTGCAGACGGCTGCAGGGCTGCTTGACTCGATACTGAAGATGTCGTAGCTTTTCCTCTGCTGTCAATCGGCTTGCTTCTGCACTCAGACCGCTTGTGGCTGATTTTCCCACAATTGTAGCATTTCAGCGTGGATATCATTGCTCGCTTGGCATCAGGAGCATTTGACAAGTCACCATGGTTAGACTTGCGTTTCAAGTGCGAAAAAGCATGAAGTTTTCGCTGTAATCTGTCCCTCGAGACGATACCAGTTGTAAATGCCAGCCGTTGCAGTCTAGTGTCAAATTGTGAAATGTGTGCAAGAACGGTTGCGACTGCAATTTGTTCCTTGTCAACGTCCTTCAAGCGGTTAGTGACAGACGTCATCAGGCAATTCGCATAGGGAACAAGGGTCTCCTTGTCACCAGGCTTGTCCCCATGTAGGTTGATGAGGGTACCCGCCAAGGTCTCCGGCGAAACAAATCTTGCCATGAACAGTACCTTAAAGTTGCTTCACGTCATACCTTGGTATGAACTCAAACTCAAACTCAAACTCAAAGCATTTATTTCAATTAAACCATTTACAGGCACTTTTGAATTGTCAAGGAGTCGGTCAGTTAGAAATATGAAGCTAGTTGCCCATTCCAAAGCGTAGTAGGTACCTATGGAGAAGAACGGGCAAGAAACTCCATGGACACTCTTTTAAATTAAATTGATACATAAAGATTAGTACAAAAATAATGTTGAAATTATAACTAAATGTGAGGACGATGTAAAATAAAAAAAACGCGCCCATAGTAAAAAGAGAAACAAAAACAATTTCTAAATAAAATAATTACAAATAAGCCGAGGACGCTAAGAGGTGACCAGTCCCAACTAACGGCGCCCGTTCACGAGCATGACGCATGGATTAGCACCTTTCAGCTCAACCATTTTGAAGGGAGCTAAATGATCCAACACACGCGCCACCATCAGCGAGACATCTGAGTGAGCATGACATACTCTCAGCCGCCAGGACCCATTCAAGTCAATTACATAACCGGCAAATGGTAGCTCTATTATACATAGTACTCACACCTGTGCAATGCAATTATACAGTACAACGTAGGTTGAATTTATACAATGCAAAGACAGTCTTACAATGTTCAGCTGCTCCAACAGTATTTTCAAATGTTAATTATTCAATTGGTTGTGGTTGTGGAGCTGGACCAGCATTGAGCCAAGCATTTTTATCAGCGATGTAATCACCCAACTTATAATATGCCTGCCTGCATAGTGTGCGTTTGATACAAGATTTGAATTTCATTTCATTCAGTTGAAGTATGTGGGGTGGATTTCATTCAGTTGAAGTATGCTATTTGCGATAGCCACGTTGATGCTGCTCCTTTAAGCGCCTTACTGATTGCCACAACAAGTTGACCTCCTTGCAGTGAATTTTCAGCAAAACAAAAATCAGCTGTCGCGCACCATAATCGCGCATCCGTATCTACCTTGTCTCGGTCGAACTCAGGCAAATCCACACGATTTTTGATTTTAGGCGCTTGCAGGGCTTCAATCAGCGCTCGCATGTTTGCATTTTGTTGTTCAAACATGGCACGCCAACGGTCGCTTTCAGCGTTTTCATTTTGCGCCTGAACCAACAAGTATCCCACTTCTGATGACGGAAAAGGTAGGTCTCGCTCGTTATCATCAGCCATATTTTAACTACTGTGGCGTACAGTGGGAAGTGTTGGTTATTGCACGATAGAAAAACCGTTTGCAGTTCAAATCAAATTATAATTAATGATCAAATAATCACACTAGCTATTCATACACTGTAGGTGCACTACACAACTATACGGAACGCGTGACAGTTTCTAAACGTGTTCACTCCATGACCGCCTCCGACAAACTGAACTCAACTCCGGTCGAGCATTGTATTGTAGACTCTGACCGCACCGCTTGGTGGCGGTGGCGTCTAGTTTAACGTTTAATTAGTTAAACGAGTGACTAACGTATTTCCGACATATATCTGACATATATGGAGCAAACCAAGCTCTTTAAATAATAATAATAATAAATGGACGAAGTTATCTTGACGAATAACTACCGGAGACATATTATGAAGGACGGGACGGTTGACGTGTGTCGGGCATGCCACCGTCCGGGTGAGTCTATCAGACATATATTATCTCTGGTTGTTCTCGTCTGGCTAACGGCGAGTACTTACACAGACATAACCAAGTGGCTAGGATTATTCACCAGCAACTTGCTTTGAAATATAAACTTGTGAACTCTGAGGTACCGTATTACAAGTATGTGCCCGACCCAGTTCTCGAAAATGACCATGTCACGTTGTACTGGGATCGGTCTATTATTACTGACAGGACTATTGTCGCCAATAAGCCTGATATAGTGGTGATAGATCGATTAGCGCGCCGCGCAATGATAGTCGATGTTACCATTCCACATGACGATAACCTCGTGAAAGCTGAGAAAGAGAAACAAATAAAATATCTCGACTTAGCACACGAGGTTGTTGACATGTGGAATGTGAACTCGGCTGTCATTGTGCCGATTGTCGTTACGGCCAATGGCCTGATGGCCGAAAGCCTCAACCATCATCTCTCGAGGCTCTCGTTAGGCGGCTGGATCAAGGGCCTGATTCAGAAGGCAGTACTCCTCGATACGGCTCGCATTGTGAGGAGGTTCCTGTCTCTGGAGCCCTAACCACCGGTAACTTGGACCCTGCTCCCGATACCGACGGACCACTATTTTATATATTTTTAAATGTTTTTTTTATGTTTTTTTCTAAGAAATATTTAAAAATGTTCCATTAACAGTGCACATATAGATGCTTTGCTAATCTCTGAGACTTTCCTCAAACCCTCTCTTTTATCTATACACTATGCCCTTCCTGGGTTTGTTCTTACCCGTAATGACAGAACTGGAAAGGATGGTGGTGGTGTTGCCATTTACTTGCGTACTGATATTCCCTACAAGATTATCAGCACATCACCATCTTCCTACTCGGGTTCAGCAGAGCATTTATTTCTAGAAATTTCCTTGCATCACGTTAAATTGCTTCTTGGAGTGATGTACAGTCCTAACCTTACCATCGATTATTTTGACTCTTTTGATTCGCTTTTAAATGATTTCTGTGTGTCTTATGACCACAGAGTCTTGATGGGTGATTTTAATCCTTGTCTTCTTAAAAATGACAGTCGTACTCACAAACTTCAATCTCTCTTATCTTCTTTTAACCTTAGTATTCTGTCTCTTTCTGCTACTCATCATTTTCCTAATTGCAGCCCTTCTCTTTTGGACCTGATGATTGTCTCTAATCCTAATAATGTATCTGTCCACGGACAGCTCACTGCTTGTTTTTCTTACCACGACTTCATCTTTGTGTCCCACAGGATTCGCCCTCCCAAGCGTAAGCCCCAATATATTTTCCTTAGGAATTACAAGGGCATAGACTTGGAGGTATTGCTGCGTGATGCTGGTAACATCGACTGGACGGAAATCTTGGGGAGCTCATGCATCAACGAGATGATTCACATTTTTAACAGCACAATACTCAGATTATACGATCGTCATGCCCCTATCCGTCGGGTCAAAGTCAAGTATGCTCCTGCTCCCTGGCTTACTCCTGCCATTAAGGATGCGATGGCAAGTAGGGACAGAGCCAAAAGGAGGTTAAAACGCTGTCCTTCCGAGCGCTACTTGAAAGCGTTTAAAGTGCTGCGTAATCGCTGCAGTCGTATGTGCAGAGATGCAAAGAGACGTTACTTCCATAATTCTCTCGACAACCGTAACTCTTCAGAAGTCTGGAAGTTTCTAAAAACTGTCGGCATTAGTAAGTCTCCTGTTGCTTCCAGTAATGGCACTGATGTGTGTGCTCTTAACAAACATTTCACCCACCCCCCTGTTACGTTGGATCCGCACGTCAAATCGGTTACTTTAAATAAACTTTCACGCATGCCTATGCCGCAGTGTCCTTCTTTTGTGCTAAGTCCTATAGATGAAAGTGAGGTCAAAAAATCTATTTGTGCTATCTCCTCCTCTGCAGTTGGTAATGACAATCTTTGCTCAAGAATGATTTCTCCTATCCTCCCCAGATTGCTTCCCATCTTGACCCACATTTTTTATTTTTCCTTGTTTTCTTGTACTGTTCCTGAGGTCTGGAAACAAGCTCATATCATCCCCTTACCCAAAATTCCTAACCCGGTCTCTCCGACCGACTTCCGACCCATTTCTATCCTCTCATTTCTCTCTAAAGTTCTTGAGCACATTGTTCATCGGCAACTTTCTGCCTTTCTATCCTCGAATTGCCTTCTTAGTCTTTTTCAATCTGGTTTTCGACCCGGTCATAGCACAGTAACGGCTCTTCTGAAGGTCACTGATGAAATTCGCTTGGCTATGGACAACAAATCTCTCACCTTGCTTGTACTTCTGGACTTTAGCAGTGCCTTTAACTCTGTCGATTTCGACATCCTTCTAGGGATTCTTAAAAGTTTCAATTTTTCTTCTTCTACTGTAGATTGGTTCGACTCCTATCTAAAAGGCCGGACGCAGCGGGTTCATCTCGTAGAGACTTCTTTTGACTGGTGTTCTCTTACCGCGGGTGTGCCTCAGGGTGGCGTTCTCTCTCCTCTTCCCTTTTCTATTTTCATTAACTCCGTCACCAGAGTTATCTCTTCCCACTTCCATCTCTATGCCGACGATCTGCAGCTTCACAATCACTTCTTTAGGCAAGATGCGGAAGCAGCCGTGTCTGCCATGAACCATGACCTGGATTTGATTAGCGAGTGGTCGCGGTCCTTTGGACTGCAAATCAACCCTAAGAAATCCCAGGCCATAATTATCGGTGGAAGGTATATGCGGAATAGGCTCGATATTGCGTCGCTGTCTCCACTCTGTCTGAATGGAGTTCAGATTGAATACGCAAATACAGTTAAAACCCTGGGGGTGACCTTGGACTCTTACCTATCGTGGACTACCCATGTTGCTCAAGTCAGTCGCAAAGTGCACTACACGTTCCATTCGTTGAAATGCCTCCAGAGCTTCTTGCACTTGAATACCAAAATCTCCCTTGCTCAAACTCTCATACAGCCCATCATAGACTACGCTGATACCTGTTATTTGGATGCCACCGAGGAGCTTTTAAATAAACTTGAGCGTTTGCAAAATATCTGCATTCGTTTTGTTTTTAACCTTAAAAAGTATGATCATGTTTCTAACTTTCGCAAGATTCTCAAGTGGCTCCCCATTCGTCTTCGCAGGAACTCCCGGATATTGTGTCTGCTATTTAACATCCTTCATAATCCTAGTATGCCATCCTATCTGCGATTCATCAAACATCAAATCATCATCATCATCTGTGATTGAACATGTTTTATTAAGTACGATAAAGCAAAATTAGCGTCAGGTGTATTGAAAACTGGGCTAAAATCAATGTTGCATAAATTATATTCAAGTTTGTTTGTGTTTAGTTGCGTTTTGGTCTGCGGGCGATTTTGCTTAGGCAGCGTTAAGTTAAGGGTCAGTAAAACTGCGTGATGGTCGGTAATTGTAGAGTTAGTAACAAGCGTAATAAACGAAGAATTGGATTTGATTATCATACGATCGAGGCAGGAACCGCTTTGATGAGTAGGCAGTATATGTGCGGACAGAAAACCGTGGAATGAGCAGATATTAAGATAGTCTTGAATCCCTGCATTGCAGTTATCAGAGTTAATGTTTATATTTATATCACCAGTTAGAATAACATTCTTAAAAGTGGCTACTGCTTGAAAGATTTGGTTTAAGGAAGCATGAAAAGCATCCAAGTTTCTAGCAGAAGGGGATCTATATATAGCAATTATTGCTGCGGTTGTACCAATTTTGATATTCAAGCAATTACTCTTACAGTCGTGTAGTTTGGGTTCCTCGACTTTAACCATTAAAGAATCTTTTGAATAGACCACTACACCATCATTTTGATTGTTATTGATTCTGGTAAAAGATACGTTGTACCCTGGTATTACTGGGAGGTTATCCTGGCGATTAGATAACCAGCACTCGGTTAGTATTATTATATCACAATTAAAGTTAAGTCTATGAAGAAAAATGTTAAAGCTATCCATGTTCTTATAAATACTACGAATGTTTTGTGTTAATATGGTTAGTGACTTTTGATACATGGAAAGATATTGTCTGCAGTCCTCAACCTTACATGACTTTGAAACAGTTTGAAAACTATTATCTATGTCCGTTATTAAGGTACTATCCATAGTACATTAAAAATAAAATAAAATAAAAAATAATGTCAAAAAAAAAAAACAGGTATGTGGCGCTCTTAGGCGCCTTCATAGTCGATTGAGTTGATGTACCTGTTTTCGGCAGACTTTTTAGCTGGACAATCCAGATCTCCCGTTTTGTGGCTCGCCGGTTTTTTGAAGCGCAGACATGTTGCACATTTTGGCGCTTCTGCTTTCTTTGTGCAGTCTTGAATGGTGTGTCCTTCTTCACCGTAATGACCACACGTAGGGGCAGTGGCTTTGCAGAACTTGGCTGCGTGGCCGTACTGCTGGCACTTGTAACATCTGGTTACCAGAGTGAAGTCACATACAGGACAGGACGTCCTATTTATAAATAGTCGTTCCTGGGTGATCATGACCTTCCGAATGACGGCTGGAACTTCAATTATATAATTGCAGTTTTCAGTATCTTTCCTCCCAGATTTGTGGCTTAGTTTGATTGAGGTCATGAAAGTATCTCGAGACATAGTAGGCAGTTTGTCAGCTAAATTTTGTTCATATAGACATATAAAGACCTCATTTTCAGTCATAGACGCGGGCACTCCAATTACTACAATGCGAGGTTTGCGCTTTCGGGGTTCGTCGATGGTAAGCTCTGACGAAGCAGTTTGGACTGTTTGCTTGAGCTTGTCCAGGTCATCTTTAGTCTCCGTGCTGATTATGAGACCTCCTTTTCCGATTTTGCGCATGCCTCGTACTTTCAGCTTCATTTCGCCTGGGCATGATGTTTTGGACCATGTTCCTGGTTTCGTCACTGGTCTTTGAGTTGTCACATGGGAAAATTGCCACGAAGCTAAGTTGGTTGGGGCGGACAAAATTGTTGGATCCCTTCTTCACCATATCGGCAAAAGATGTATCACACTTCCCTGCTCCTTGCATCGTACAGGGCTCCTGAATGGTGCGGTTCATCTCTGTAAGACAGTCCGCTAGGTCTCGAGCTTCAGTCATGGTTTTAAGGGCGTTACGTGTTTGTATGGCACTTGATTTCAACGACTGGTATCGCACGGCCATTTGGGAAACTCCGTGTCCAACTTTTCGGCAAAGATTGCTGATTCTTAACTTCTGGTCCGTATTGAGTTTTCCTTCATTAGCAGTGGCACAGACCTCATTCAAGCATTGTTCAATGGACCCCAACCAGTTCTGAATTTCCGGAGTAGGGATAGGTTCAGCTGGGTCCACAGCCACTTCCTCGTTCTGCTTGGGTTGTTGAGGTGATCTTGGTGTTGGTGTCGATGGGGGACTGCGCGGAGTCAACCCGCTCCGAGGAAAGGGGCTGCCGTCCATATTTCAGATTATAAAATTGTATATTATTATAATCTAGTCAGATCATCCTTAAAATTACTTGATTTATAAAACACGCTAGTACACTATGAAACTGGGTCAGTATTTATGCAAGTGTTAATTTATTTATTTTTATAATGCATTGATGTGCACGCCTGTATGCGTTGACCGATCAATCGCAAATAATGACTTTGTTTCGGCCTTTCTTCTCAGAGTAGTCAGAAAACGCCGAACTCATCTTGTTTTTATTTTAATATGATTGACGTGCAAAAGTGTTTGTACAAACCTACCTATAGAAATAAAATAATTTCATTTCATTTCATTTCAATGGTTGACATGATTCGTCAGATGAAATCCCATATAGGGCGACAAATGCTCTATTATTGTGGTCAGTACTATTTCCTCACATAATTAGTCCATACTGAGGATTCAACATATGCGCGGTATGAAATCGCAGCCGTTTTCATATTAGTAACTTTTTTATTTGTCTCAAAGCATGGACAAAGGAGATGTTTCAAAACGGGCGCAGTATATGTACAGTACCTCGAAAAATCGAGAAAAATCCCTGGTATTCGGGAAAAATACAGATAAATTGCATAAATTGCATAAATGCATATTTTTCTTGTAATCAATTGATATTTATCAATTATTTTTATCTACTTTCAATATGGCGTCTCGCCAATTTAGGTACTCTGTGGTTAAAAACAATGACAGTATACCATAGATTGACCATAGATCGCGAACTGTCTACTGTCACTTCAGTCGCTTTCGTTGTCGATCGTGTTTTGATGTTCGGTTTGTTTGAATTTCTCGAGTTATTGTTAACAACCTCGCTTTCGTTTTTTTGGATTTCGTACCGTTTCTTTACCATCTGTTGACCGGGCTTTCGTTTTTGGACTGTTACCCTTCACATCTGTTGACCCGGCTTATCTTGTAAGGACTTCGACTTTCTCGTGTGGTTTGGACAGTGTTGTTACGAAGTCAAAGTCAACGTAATCATCGTCAGGTAAACAATTTACTTTTCAGTTACTAGCGCACATAATATATAACATAATTTCCTTGTGCCAAGACCTATATATTTGTACTACAATTGTAGGTACCTAATAGTACTCCCACATTTCGCCAGTTATGTTTAATTCCCATCCTGATGGAAAACCGAATAACCTAATGAATTAATGAATTATAAAACATAAATTGCTGTTTTATTTGTATCTACATGTGTTTGTTTACATTAGTTAAAACATATGTGTATTTGATAGTTGAATCAAAAGATCGCTACATTGTTTTTTGTCTGAGTTAATATTTCGACGATTGAATGTTTGTATTCTGTACATTTATGTTCTAAGTAAAAGTCTTAAATCCTTTTTTTATGACATCTCACAGATCAACCTATGAGTTTATCGTCTGCTCAACTGGACTAAACTTTGTGTACATACAAACTACAACTAGATCTAAAATAATATTATTACAAAAGACTAAAAGTACGGTAACGTTGTGATTCTCTTTGACAATGTAATATGACAGAAATAAACATATCAAACGTCAATAATCAATCAACGTGACAGCTTACCGCCATGACGGGTTTTTGTTGTGTGTTGTAATTTCAAGTGTACATTCTTGTGCTTTACTACCAAACAAAGCCAATTTATAGTAATTGGATGATTGAAAACTGTTTTAATTGTGTTCCCCATTTTTTAGTATGGTGTACAAAGACCTGGCCGAGGCTCTATACATTTTGAAACATCTCCTTTATTTATTTTACTGCATACAGTATCAACCTGTGCTTTCCAGTCTAAATGTTCGTCAATTACTACTAGGTACTAAAAATTTAATTTGTGGCACTTGTGTAACTTTCGGTACATCCATCTTAAAATTAAATGCATTATTAATTAATTAGTAATCATCTTGTAATTTGGTTATGTAAATAAATGCATTATTATAAGATTGATTAAATTGTATAGATAAATTATTATTATTTAACCAGTTAGTGTCTATTGTATTATTTATGGTCGAAATAAAATGAAATGAAATGATTTTATTTTCTGTAAGTAGGTTTGTACAAACACTTTTACACGTCAATGATATTTAGATAAAAAACTAGATGAGCTCGGCTTTTCCTATCTGACTACTCTGAGAAGAAAGGCCGAAACAAACTCAGAGGTCACAGTCTCTTTTAAAGTGCAGACATAATTTTGGTCAGATCATGTGAAGACCATGTAGATTGGTGTCTGAAATGGTCTTTTGAGGAAAGAACCACACATATTGAGTGGACCTATCCAGTCAGTGCACGCATTTGTCAGTAATCGTGCAGCTCAACTCGGAACTTAAGGAGCTCAACGATTCGACGAACAATACCAAAGAAAGGACATTTGGGTAGGCCGCTTAAATGACTCAAACTGCCAGACCAAGATGAAAACTAATTGAGAGAAATAATAAAAAAAATAATCCACATAGTCTTCACATTCACAATAATTTAAAAAAATATATAATACTTCAAAAAGTAAATACTAATGTCATTGTATATATAAAAAATCATCAATGTCACACTTAGTATAAAAATAGATTTAGTATAAAATTAGTTTGTTGCCTGGGGGTACATTGGAGTAGCTTAATTAATCCCAAACCTTTTTGTCGTCCAAGTAATCTTTAACTTTATAGAAACCTTTTTGACAGAGTTTCTGTTTAATAAATGATTTAAATTTATTGAGGCTCAGTTCTTTGACATGGCTTGGGAGTTTGTTGTAAAAACGTATACTTTGGCACTTAAATGAATTACTAATTTTTTGGAGCCTAGTCTTGGGCACAATAAGTAAGTATTTGTTTCTAGTATTTATGCTATGAATGTCGCTGTGTTTAGAATATAGATTTATATTTTTTTTTACTTAAATCAGGTTCTCATATACATATTGACATGCGACTGTCAGTATGTTTATATCCATAAATGTATCCCCCGGTGAATGCCTACAACTTAGGTTATAAATTGCTCGAATGGCTCGTTTCTGCAGCACAAATATAGCCTAAATGTCGGCTGCATTTCCCCACGGCAAAATGCCGTACGACATTACACTATGGAAATAACTAAAATATACTAATCGATCTGTTTCTACATCAGTCAAATGACGAATTTTATACACCGCGTAGGCTGCAGAGCTTAGCCGCTTCGACAATTTGGTTATATGTGGGCCTCACTGTAGCTTTGAGTCCAAAGTAATACCTAAGAACACAGTAGTGTTCACAAGATCCAACTCCACCCCATTTACTAGTACATTGGTTTTTACCTGCTTAACGTTGGGTGTCAGAAATCTAATACATTTGGTCTTTTTCTCGTCTAAAAGTAAATTATTAACACTAAACGTCGTTTAAGCTTAAATAAAAGTGATGTGTCATCTGCAAATAACACTATTTCATGACTGTTCTTTATAAGGCAAGGTAGGTCATTAATATATACGAGGAATAAAAAAGGGCCAAGAATTGAGCCCTGCGGAACTCCAATACAATAGAACCCGGCGTGACAATAGAACCCGGCGATCGCTTACCGTTAACGTCCACTCTTTGGATTCTATTATCCAAATAAGAAATAAGAAGATCCAAGGTAGTGTTTCTAACACCATAGTGATGCAATTTCCTGACCAATGTATCATGAGAAACACAATCGAAAGCCTTAGATAAGTCACAAAAAATACCTAGGGCATCATGTGACTTCTCCCAAGCCTCAAAAATATGTGCAAGAAGTTCCACACCAGCATCGGTAGTCGATCGACCCTTTGTGAAACCGAATTGTTTACTGTTTAATAATTTATGTTTATTAAAATGTATATTAGTCAAGTATAATGTAAGTTGTGTGTAAGGCGCGAGTTAAGTGTGACGACCCCAACTCTATTCGCTTTATCAGAAAATCTCCCTCCACGCAAAGTAGCAAATAAGTAGTTTATAAGAATATTGTTAACTTAGCAATAATTAAATATACATGTCGTATTATTAGAGTGATCATTACTATTTTAAATAATGTAACGCTGTTCAACTACTCGTAAATAAAGTTTTTTTAAACTATTCAAGTGTCGATCACTTAATTGGCGCTGCCGGTAGGATCTCTGTAGTCAGTTCGCGACGTATACAACTCTACAAGCACAGCTGGACCTCTGTTTCTACAGTTTAACAGAGATCCCCGAACAAACAAATTTATTAAAGTACCAGGCACAACGGGTGGCGCAGTATTTAATAGTGGTCACAAGGTGGAGATGGGAGTAACTACAGGACTGTGAGTAAAACTTCTTCACTATCTCTATGTTTTCCTTTATCATTTTTCTCTTTGTTTTAATTGTATGTGTTATGTTATTAGGGGTTGAGCAATACCATGTCAAATGCCCATGTTACACCCACTCTCATGAAAATCGGAGACGCTACGCTCGAAGTTGTGGACGAGTATGTTTATATAGGACAAACTGTCCAGTTAGGTAGGTCCAACTTCGAGAAAGAGGTCAATCGTCGAATCCGACTCGGCTGGGCAGCGTTCGGGAAGCTACGCAATATCTTCTCATCCCACGTCTCAAGACGAAAGTCTTTGACCAGTGCGTGTTGCCAGTGATGACCTATGGCACTGAAACGTGGTCGCTTACAATGGGCCTTATAAAAAAGCTAAAAGTCACTCAAAGGGCAATGGCCTCTCCATTGCCTATGCTTGGAGTTTCCCTACGTGATCGAATCAGAAATGAAGAGATCCGTAGGCGAACCAAGGTCACCGACATAGCCCGAAGAATTGCCAAACTTAAGTGGCAGTGAGCAGGGCACATTGCTCGCAGAACAGATGGCCGATGGGGCCGAATGGTTCTGGAATGGCGACCGCGTACCGGAAGACTTAGCGTTGGAAGGCCTCCTACAAGATGGACCGATGACTTTGTGAAGGCCGCAGGAATCCGCTAGATGCGGGAAGCACAAAACCGGTCGAAGTGGCGGTGCTTGGGGGAGGCCTATGTCCAGCAGTGGACGTCTTTCGGCTGAAATGATGATGATGATGAATACCGTGATAACATTATTTTATTTTATTACGATATAACTAGCGTAATAAGAACCTTAGTTAGATATTTAGTGTTTTAGTTTTCCTCTCTCTTTCTGTATTTGTGCTCTTTCAAAATGGAACAAATCGTACAGGTTCCGTCAACGATGGCAAACATTATTCCAGAGTTCAGTGGCGATTCTAGACAGCTCCCACTTTTTATAAAGAAACTAGCTGACCCGGCAAACGTTGTTTTGCCATATAAATAATTTATGAAAAATAGATGTTAGCCGATTCTCAGACCTACTCAATATGCTCACAAAATTTCATGAGAATCGGTCAAGCCGTTTCGGAGGAGTACGGGAACGAACATTGTGACACGAGAATTTTATATAAAGAAATGTGAATATATTATAAATACATTTCAAGGGAGAGAAGTCCAAAACGAATACCTATTTCACGTTCTTACTAGTAGATTAACAGGGGAAGCCGCGAACTTAGTAGGGGAACGGGATAATATTCGTACTTGGTTGGAGTTGAAAACATTATTTTTAGCACAACACTTTGGTGACCCTAGAACCGAAGATTGTTTAATATTAGAGTTAGAGTCTATGAAACTAAATTATAACGAAAGTTATTTATATTTCTGTCATAGGATTCAAAACTTGCGTAGTGTCTTGATTGCAAAAATAATCCAAACAGTAGACGATGCAAATTTACGTCAAGCCAAACAGCATATTTATACCAATTCGTCATTGAATGTTTTTCTATATAATTTACCTCCTTATTTAGTTAGATTGGTACGATTGAGGAACGTGACGACTCTGGAAGATGCCTTGAAAGTAGTGTTAGAAGAACAAAACTTTCAGACGGTTTATGAGTCTAGAAATAATAGAAATAAAAATAATCCAAAACTGCCAGGAAAATCTTCCAACAGTAATGGAAATTCCCAACGTTCGCCCAATCCACAAAAACAACTTAGCACACCAGTACAAAATAGTTCAACAGAAAATATTATTCAAACTAATTCTCCAAATAATTCAATTCAATCTATTAGAAAAAAATAATCTATCAAAAATTCTTTTAGAAACCAAAATATTGCTTGAAATCAGTCGCCGCAGCAAATTAGGCCAACGCCGTATCAGCAGGCCGCGCCGTGGACGTCATCGGTGCATAATGCAACGTCGCCAAACTCGGGTTCAAACACTGACGTTACCATGCGAACTACAAACTCTAGACGCGTAAATTATACAATAATGACTCACATATGACGAACGATAATATTGAACAAAATACTTGCGATTACGAACCGCAACCAAGCACGTCCTATGAAATTGAACAAGTTGAGAATTTTTACCTGAGAGCCTCACACAAAGAGAAAAGATAATTTTAAATTGTACTACGTTATCGTTCTTTGCCTTACATTGTAATTCCAGAGCTACGTAATGCAGTTTTTATGTTAGACTCTGGTAGTTCTAGATCATTTATAGGTCGGCGTGTCGCTTACCATTATTTTAAAAATAATATCTGTAAAGAGCCGTTTGAAGTAGTCAGTACTCATGGTGTTAGTATGCATACAGAAGTTGTTTTAACTCCCTTGCCTAAAATATTTAAAAGTTCTGAAGGTCATAAGTTTTACGTTTATGACGTTGACAATAACTACGACGGTTTATTAGGCAGTAACTTATTAAAGCAATTAGATGCAAAAATCGATTACCAAACATTAACTTTATGTACGAGGAATACTGACATACCTTTTGTTTATTCTTCAGCGCTAAAATATACCTATATTCTACCACCACGTAGTGAGTTAAGGGTAAAACTTCCCGTAACTTTAACTAATGGCGAGGCTATTTTAGACTTTAAAGAACTGACTAAAGGAATTCGAATGCCCTGTGCGTTAGTTAACTGTGTAAATGGTTATGCATATACGGTCATTCAGAACTGCAAGGACACAGAAATGACCCTCAAGGTCACTAGTCCCTTTCAGGTAGAATCTTACAATCACCGAGAGATCTAAGTTAATCATTTAAACGACAGAGAGAGAGCTGATGAGTTATTATTAAACAACTTAAAAAAAATAAGGTTAGAACATATGAATGAGGAAGAAAGAACGATTATTAAGAATATGTGTGACGAATATAGGGATATCTTTTATTGTGAGGACATACCGTTGTCTTTCACTAACGAAGTGAAACATAAAATTAGAACGGTAAACGAGGATCCTATTAATGTAAAAGCCTATAGGTTGCTGCCCGCTCAAACAGACGAGATTAGGCGCTAAGTAGATAAAATGCTAAAGGACGATGTAATCTGAGAATCAAACTCTCCTTGGAGTGCACCGGTCCACCTTGTTCCAAAGAAATTAGTTGCCTCTGGACAACACAAGTGGAGAATGGTAGTAGATTATCGACGTTTGAATGAGATAACTGTGGATGATAAGTACCCTTTGCCAAACATCAATGATCTTTTTGATAAGCTAGGAAAGAGCATGTATTTTTCCACCTTAGGTCTTGCGTCTGGCTATCACCAATTACAAATCGAAAAAGAAGACAGACAAAAAACGGCGTTTTCAACACCATTTGGCTTATACGAATTCAACAGATTGCCGTTCAGTTTGAAAACAGCGCCAGCCACATTTCAACGTGCAATGGATAACGTCCTCAGAGGTCTGCAAGGTTTGCATTGCCTTGAGTATCTTGATGACGTCATCATATTCTCTACCAGTTTACAAGAACATATAGAGAAATTACGAGCCATTTTCGAGCGTTTTCGAAAAACTAACTTAAAAGTCCAGCTTGATAAATCTGAGTTTTTGAGAAAGGAAGTAATGTACTTGGGACATACAATTAGTAGCGATGGCCTTAAGCCAAATAATGACAAAATAGAGGCTATTCTGAAATACCCGTTGCCCAAAACAGTTACAGAGATTAAGAGTTTCTTAGGTTTAATAGGTTATTATATAAAGTTTATAAAAGATTTTTCTAACATAACCGCATCTCTAACAGCATGTCTGAAGAAAGGAAAAAAGATTGTGATAAATGACGAATATAAAAAAGGTTTCGAAAGGTGCAAAGAGTTGTTGACACATGCACATTTGCTGCAATTCCCTGATTTCACAAAACCGTTTATTCTTACAACCGACGCTTCAAACGTTGCAGTAGGTGCAGTTCTTTCTCAAGGTACTATAGGATCAGACAAACCAATTGCATTTGCCAGTAGAAAACTAAGCGATACAGAATCTAGATATAGTACGATAGAAAAGGTGTTATTGGCCATAGTATGGGCAGTCAAACATTTCAGGCCCTATTTATATGGTAGAAAGTTTATAATATATGCCGACCATAGGCCTTTGGCATGGTTGAATTCATTGAAAGAACCAAATAGTAAGCTAACTCGATGGCGTTTACGTTTAGAAGACTATAATTTCGATATACATTATGAGAAAGCCAAACAAAATACAAATGCAGATGCCTTATCGCGTATTAAAATTAATATAACAAAAGATGATTCGGAATCAATGGTAGTTAACGTAGATGAGAAGGAAGCGAGATTACAGCAGCATTTGAAAGTTGTGACGGACGAAATTTTAAAACTTAGTGTTAAAGAACCAGAAATAGAGACAATAGAATTATCTGATTCTGAAAGCGACGCCGCCACAACAAATTCAATATACAATAGGGAACATGAAGGAATTCCTATTCTTAATGAAGCGGTAGATACCAAATTAATGGCAAATTCATGTTTTCACCTGGCACAGAGACGATATCTGTGTAAAAGATATTTCTAATAGTAAACAAGAAATTTTGGAAGTCCATCTACCTCCTAGTAACAGCGAAAACTTAGTCAAAAATTTTTTAAAAGAATATATAGATTACATAAATAAGTATTTCGTTTACTTTGAGGATCATTGCCATAGAAAAACATTTGTTAATGTAGCTACGTCACTTTACAAAAAAGGAACTCAAAACTTAGTCGAATGTACTGAAAGAGTTGTGAATGTTACGGATGAAAGTGACCAGAAAGAGCTAGTTGTCAAGTATCATCAAGGGAAGACTTGTCATAGAGGTATTAGAGATACCCTAATGAAGTTAAAAAGAGTATATTGGTGGAGTAATTTGAAAGAAACAGTTACAGCTATTATTCATGCATGTGAGGGGTGCAAGAAAATGAAGTATGACAGGAAACCTATAGAACCATTTCGACACCTGCAAGGAATAACATCGTAACTCAGTTTTGGGCAATTTTTAGTTACAATCATATTCTTGTTGTACTCATCCCTGCGGCTAAATTCCTTCACGTAAAGATTTTTATAATGTAAAAACATTGTAAGTGAGAGTCAACTGTAGATTAATAAAAGTGTATATTTAGTTACACCTCATCATCATCATTGTTTAAGCTTGCCATTACTAGTATTACATTGTAATGCAAGATACACTCTTGTTCTTTGAAATTATTATTACTTATTAAATAAGCTTTCATCGTCACCTTAATTACAACTATTTCATTCTTGCTTAGCGAATAAAAATTCAGTCCAATCATTGTAACATAAGTTACGATTATTTACTCCGCAATAATTTGCAAGTTAGGTTAACAGTATGATACTTACATCGACTTACGATGAAAGTAATTGTTTACATTCCGCCGACCGCCTCCCGCGCGCGTTGTAGTGAGCGGGTTACGACGTGTTCATTTGCGGTAGTTTGCATTGAATATTGTTTGATTTGGACCCCTACACTATTTTGGACAAGTGACCCCTTTTCCAAAATGAACTGTTACCTCAGACCCTCACGGCCAAATTACCTACTTTTAAGATCAACCCCCTTATTCATAATGGTCCGCTATCTTAAAACAGCTGCTACAGAGTGTTATTTTTCATTCCGACTTAGGTCAATAGAAGAAGACAGAGTGAGAATTAGCAATGCTTTAAGTTAGCAGACTATTATGAATAAGGGGGCCTATTTTTAGTTCCTATTGATAAAAAATACCTAGGTACTAAGGCACCAATTGGAAAACTTGGTTAAGTGAGTAAAGTTGACTTCATTTTCTCATCAAAATTTAACAAAATAAAAAGACATACAATTCAGTAAATATCAAGTTTAATTTATAATGATTATTACAAATTAGGTACTTAAAGAATCTTAAGTAGGTAGGAAATTATATTTAAAAAAGTATTAATTCGCAAAGAGAAAATAAAACATTCAGTGTGATGGATGAACCTGGTGACTATCTACCAATCTAGCTACATCTGGTTCAATATTGGTGAGTTGCAGCCTTAAATCTCCACATTCGTTGATTTTCAAGCGGTTTCTTTGTTTCGTCAAAATGTTTGTTACCACACTGAAGCTTTTTTCAACTAGGTATGATGATGGAAAAGCGATAAGGTATTTTTCAGCAATGTTCCACAATGTAGGATAATGTGTTTCAATGTTGCGTTGCAACCAGAACTTCTGATAGCCTTGCTTGAACTTCTGCTTAAGCTCTTCATCTGTGCTGATGGTAATCAACTCTTCTTGCATTATCACATTGGCTTCTTCTATGGCTGTGGTATTGTACGGATTTATTATCCATTGAGGAATTTGTAAATTTAAAAGATCCTCAAACCTCTCCGTAAAATCCTTGTGTAATGCGTCCAAGTGAGTGACATATAATAAAATGTCATCATCTTGTTTATAAAGGATTAGTTTACCCACGAAGGCCGATATTATTGTTTTGTTTTAATCAAGTTAAGATCGTCACCCTGCAGCTGCAAATTAACTTTGTTGAACATTCCAAAGATATCAGTCAAGTAATAAATATCTGTTTTACAATTGGTCAGATTTTCTTTCAAATTCGGATCTTTTTCTTGTAAAAACTCCAACACAGATTCAAAAATGGCTGAAAATCTTTCTAAGCAAGAGCTTCTTGATAGCCAGCGAACTTCAGTGCGCAGAAGTAATCGAGTAAAGACTTCGTCGTTTTCCTCACATAGCTGAGCAAATAACCGAGAGTTCAAAGAATTGCTTTGAATCTTGTTGATAGCATTTATTACATATTGTAAAGACTTATGCAATCTAGGACTCAGATTTTTTGCTACTAAATGCTGCCTGTGAATCACTCAGTGAATGGCCAGTACATCAGGCAGTTGTCGTTTTAAGTGAGCTATAAAACCACGATGACGACCAACCATAGACGGTGTACCATCAGTTGCAACAGAAACAATGTTCTTCCATGGAATAGCTTTGTCAGTAAAAAAATGTTCCACGGCCTGAAAAATCGATTCTCCTCTGGCAAAAAGCAGTTCTTGGCACATATTTTCATTTTTGTTATATCGAACATATCCTAACAACAGAGCTTCATTGCCGGGTAATGTAGACTCGTCCAACTGGAGAGAGAATCTGTTGGTCTGTAAGAACTTGCATAAATGGTTTTCCACATCGCGTCCCATCTCGTCTATGCGTCTCTGAACGGTGTTATTGCTCAAAGGTATTCTCTTTAAAATATCATGTGCGGGTTTGTGCAATACATTGTTAAGGACCTCCGCAATGGCTGGTAAGATAAGCTGCTCTCCAATTGTGTGGGGTTTACCCGACTTCGCTATTAGTAAAGTACAGTAACAGTAGAAAGAACTGTTAGGGACCATGTCTCCAAAAGAGCATGATGCCGACGTAATGTCGCTGAAAAGCCGCTTGCGTCACTTTATGGAATTGTTGCTCTGAGTACTCCAAGTACAGATGTAAAGTATCATGTGAGTAATACCTGAACAAATAACTCTTACTCTAGCGTAAGAGTTACTCACAAATCTATAGAATAATATACTTACATCCCTCTATTATTTATTGTCTTTCTAAAACCACATCCAACCTTATATCGTAACTATGAATTCCTAAATCTTATTTACTATTTATTTCAATCCTTTCCTTGCTCTATTAACTCAACAAGGCAAGAGACAAGGCGTTGGACTTCATCATATTTGGAATTTTTTAATTGCTGTCGGTGGGAGAGTGTCCAGTCTGGAGACGAGCTCAACAGAGTCGCACGGCGGTGGGGTGCGACTTTACCTCCTAAGGAGGAACCGACCTAAACAGTCATATTAACAGAATTAGGAAAAATGAAAATTTTCTCAGCCTAGGGTAATTTAGGAACAGTCACAATACCTTGAATATTTTGGTGCACCAGGTTTACCGTGTTAGAACTTATTCTGACATTTTGATGATTTATTCTAATATTATAATTTAAATTATCTCCATTAATTATGCAAGAGGTTTCTCTGTTGTTTTAATTTCTAATTTAAATTAATGTCAGCTTGTGTAGCCATGTTATTGGCTCAATCAATGAAAATGTCAGATAATCGCTCAATAGAAGCAACAGTTTTACTAGCCAATTTCTTGGCTGATATATTAATGAACAAAAGGTATAGCGATAAGGCTATTTGTCTTTTTAAACATATTGGTAAAACAAATTGTATTTTGTCACATATAAATATTTACTAACATACTTGTTAGTGTCAATGACATGACAATTGTTATTGTTGAATGTCATATTATTTAAAATTATGTTTAATTTGTGCCTAAAATTATTTTCCTTTTTTGGCAAATTGTTACTATAGGGAAATGTAAACATAACAATCTGTCTGTCTAGCTCACAAAGTTTGTTATAGTAATGAAGTAGACTGGTCTGATTCACATTTCCTCTGTCACTGATCAATAATATCAAAGTTGTATCCTGGTGGAAATTTAAACTAATAATCTTTGTCACTATCTCAACATAACATAAGCCAGGCATACAATAATTGGTAACTGACTTTCCCTTGCAAATATTTGATAATAACCGGCCCATGTCTTTCCCAATTTCATCACTAAATATCACAATATCATTATTTATTTGGGTTTGTACGTAGTTGTGAGTTTTTACACTAACTTTAGTTTTATTTGGGGAACTATCAGAGGTATAACCTTGTTGCAATGAAGTATCACATGCCGGCGTCAAACAAGCCGGTGAGGGCTGACTATTGGACAAGCCGTTGTTGGTCAATGATTGTGATCGCTCACAGGCACATGAACTAGCACTCACTATTAACTCATTCATCACCAGCATGTATTCCCTCATTTGCTTTTCAGAGATATTGTATTTGTTTGTCATTGATATTAATTTATGATTAAGATTTTCAATTACAAAATTTAAGTTTTGTGTGTCATTTTCATATTTTAAAGTGGTGTTTTTACATTTTTCAGAATAATAATCTAATTTGTCTAGTAATGATAGGCGTTCCCTATTTGATTTAAATTTTTTTTTTGCCTGTGAACGAATTTTTGGGTTTTTCTAATAAATTTGTTTATCCTAACATATTTTTCAATTTCTGCTACATTTGACCAGCCTTGTGGAGTTAGTAGGCTTAATGTTGTCTTCACATGTCACATCTATAGTGACAGTGGGTTGATTGTCAATTGCAGCAGAAACCATACTTGGGGCAATGACCACCAGCTCATCGAACAGACTTTGGTTCAACGAGGCAGTGATATTATGTTGAGTGCATTCTAATAGTGAAACTTTATTGTTTGCTTCATGAAGCTGTTTTTCTAATGACTGTATGTGGTTAAGAGCAAGCTCATACGCAGAACTGCACTGGTCGATCCCGTCTACATGAGCTGGAGCCAGCCCCGGGCATCCATGGCTTCAGTGTATTGAATATGTAACTGAGCCATTTCTGATTTCATGTTTTGGTTCCTTTTTAACAAGTCCATTACTTCCCTTCCATTGTCATCAGCTTCCCCTTTCAATCGGTCACACAACTTCTTAGAAGTCTAGAGTTCGCTCAAAGCCTGGCTGAGTTTTACCTCTTCCTGGCGAGCATAGGCTTTACGGGTCATAATCATGATTAGAAGAGGAGAGGAAAAAGAGATCGTAAGAGAAAAATTATAGCTAGATATAAGATGAACGATTAACAGTGATAAAGTTGAAAAATAGTTAAATAAAATTAAATAAAGAAGAAGTTGTGTCACCTTTGATTATGGTTATGCCTAGGTTTTTTTTTTAAATTGAATTTAATTAAGACTTGTACTTGTTCAAATGTTTAAACCAGTATCAAATGGGATTATTGTAGAAAAACGTTCTTTGATAATAGTTTTGTACCTGTTTACAAGATGACAATGCAAGTTTCACACAAACACCGGTAGCTGTCACCGAACCACAATAGTTATTACACTTTAATACCACATAAAACGTTGTTTTAATAAGTACTACACTTTAGTTACACGTTATATTTAGTGATCAATTGAAATTGAGGTTTAATTATACTAATAATCTAATTAATCAGAATAAAAATTACGGGACCAAAAAAATAACCGTCCGCTTCATGATCCGTAATTGATTTATATTCTTTGTCGGTAGTAACAATTATGGAGATGTCATCGGCAAAAAGGAAGCATTTATGATTTGTTATATTAACCATGTCCTTTGTGTAGAGTAGAAATAATATAGGGTCCAGTACTTATTTCTCTTTTTTATAATATTAAATTTCTCACAATAGTAAACTATTCTTTGGTATATGCATTTCTCATAGAGTTTTGACATGATGGGTATCAGTGTTATGGGGCGATAATTATTCATGTCACATTTTTCACCCTTTTTACGGTTCCGTAGTAAACAAGGAGCCCTTATAGTTTCCCCATGTCCGTGTCTGTCTGTCTGTCTGTCCCCACTGTAGCTCAGAGACGCTTAGTACTAGAAAGCTGTAATTTGGCATAGGAATATTTTATTTTTAGGGTAGGTAAAAACAAACATCCCCACGTTATGTGCACGTGCGTGCATCCCTTGCACGTAACGTGGGGATGTTTTTTTTTTTCTTGTCTACCCCATAGTGTAGGGTATCGTTGGAGAGGCCGTTCAAAAATATTGCGGGTCTGTGAACACCAGTCCGATTCAAGGATCTACTTGCGTAATATTAAGATTAAAGTACAAATTTTTGCTAGTCAAGTGTGGGGGACACTTGACTCTAGCAAAAATTTGCACTTTAATGCCTGCCAGCTAAATGGTTGTTTATGGAGATATGAAAAAAATTATAGCAGTAGTACAAATAATGAAATTAAAATGAAAACTATCACAGCTAAGTAGGCTTTACAAATTAACGAGTTATAGTAGACCAACTTAAATTGCAGTTGGAGAATTGACAGTGGCATATACCGATGTATGGGAGAACATGTTTTTAAACTACAATGTTAAGTTTGTTTTTGGGTGATTCTATGGCCAGCTAAATCCCTTGACCTGAATCCGATAGAAAATCTGTGGGATTTAATGGTGCAGCGATGGGATCACCGTAATAAACGAAGAAACGAAGATCTGGCTCAACATTGCCAAGAAGTATGGGAAAACTTGCGAGGGACTGATATTGGCACTGGATTGGTTAACTCCATGTTATTACGACTGCAAGCTGTAATAGACAGCCAAGGAGCATAAACTCGATATTAAGTCAGTCCAACAATATTGATTGATAAACGAAATAAAACATTTTTTGAAAGGTTGACAACTTTTTTAGCTTAGCACATTTCATGACTTTTATAAAAGCTAAAACATAAACTACAAAACAGAAATAGTAAATAAAATTCATAATCAATTCTTCCAAGATGGTGGCAGTTAGGTGTTATTAATATTTATGTGCAACAATTATCATAATTGTCATGTTCGAGTTTTTCCGATGTTGAAATGACCAATCATAATTTCTCCGTAGGATACTACGATACAACAATTGTCGCTAGGTTACGGTTACTAGACCTGCAATTGGTTAACTTTGGGCAGTCACTAACCCAAATGACACGGCTGTCAAACACTCAATAACACAACAATACTAACAAGAGAAAATGATATAGTATGCATATCCAATGCAATCTCAAAATATGTCTTTGTACAAAGATTTTTTACATTCTTAGGCCCATTTCTGTACAATAGATATAATAAAAAACTAAGTATCTATAAATTAAATTACTATAGCTGTAAGAACATTATACTTAAGTATTTACTAACCATCAATTATGCCCAGACAGAAGATCTACTTGTTGTCTGCAAATAGAACTGCTAACATGCTATTTTACTTTTATTTACCTAAGTTTTATTTTAGTTGTACCGCTATATTCATTGTTAATTTATTACATTATGTATTTATGCACTTTCTAGCCTGAAGCACAGGTCCAACCTAGTTCAGGCAAATTAGCAACTGTGCTCTATTTTAATTGTTAATGTATTTATTGTAAATGTGTCTCTCTTATAAATAAACGATTTATTATTATTATTATGTTTATTTATTGTTTTACATATTAAATATATTTTTAAATATTTCTTGAAAAAAGGTATAAATAAAACATTTAAAAATATAAAAAATAGTGGTCCGCCGGTCAGAGCAGAGTCGGAGCAGAGTCCAAGCTACCGGTGGTTAGGACTCCAGAGACAGGAACCTCCTCACAATGCGGGCCGTATCGAGGAGTACTGCCTTCTGAATCAGGCCCTTGATCCAGCCGCCTAACGAGAGCCTCGAGAGATGATGGTTGAGGCTTTCAGCCATCAGGCCATTGGCCGTAACGACAATCGGCACAATGACAGCCGAGTCAACATTCCACATGTCAACAACCTCGTGTGCTAAGTCGAGATATTTTATTTGCTTCTCTTTCTCAGCTTTCACGAGGTTTTCGTCATGTGGAATGGTAACATCGACTATCATTGCGCGGCGTGCTAATCGATCTATCACCACTATATCAGGCTTATTGGCGACAATAGTCCTGTCAGTAATGATAGACCGATCCCAGTACAACGTGACATGGTCATTTTCGAGAACTGGGTCGGGCGCATACTTGTAATACGGTACCTCAGAGTTCACAAGTTTATATTTCAAAGCAAGTTGCTGGTGAATAATCCTAGCCACTTGGTTATGTCTGTGCAAGTACTCGCCGTTAGCCAGACGAGAACAACCAGAGATAATATGTCTGATAGACTCACCCGGACGGTGGCATGCCCGACACACGTCAACCGTCCCGTCCTTCATAATATGTCTCCGGTAGTTATTCGTCAAGATAACTTCGTCCATAATTGCACAGACGAAACCTTCAGTTTCCCCGAAAAGGTCCCCAAAACGTAGCCAGGATACGGACGCTAAAAAATCTACATCGGGCTCATGAAGAGCCCGATAGAAGCGCCCGTGTAGCTCCTTGTTTTGCCATATCTCTTTGCGGTCATCCGTTGTAAGTATTACAGGTTTGCACCAGTTCTCTTTACCCATGGAAAGTGGGGTGAGCCCCTTGTCCACTGCGACCACATCACGGTGCATACCCACTTCGGTTTTCAAAAAATATTCCCTGAGACTGCATATCTCGCGGTTGTGGAGGGTCTTCGCATTTAAAAAGCCTCGACCCCCGCACTTCCGCGGGATGTACAGTCTCATCACCGATGATCGTGGGTGATGCATCCGGTTTGCGGTCAACAGTGTACGGACCCTCCTATCCAGGGCGTCGAGTTCGGTCTGAGTCCATTTGAGTATGCCAAAAGAGTACATCAAAACCGGCATGACCCAACCGTTGAAGGCACGCACCTTGTTTCCGCCTGAAAGAGGACTAATCAATACCTTCTTCAGACGGCCAAAAAAGCGCTCCTTCAATGATTGCTTCATGTCAGTAACGTTGATGCCTAACGCTTCCGACATACCCAAATACTTATAGCTTTCGGGTGAGGAGAGGGATCTAAGGTGTATGGAATCCGAAAGTTGAATTCCCTCGGATTCCATTATCTCACCTCGCTTTACATGCATGACTGCACATTTGTCCACACCAAACTCCATTCTGATGGCGCTACTGAAAGTTTCAGTTACCTTCAGTAGCTCCATCAGTTGCAATTTGTTGGGGGCAAAGATTTTCAAGTCATCCATGTAGAGGAGGTGAGATATGACCTGACCACCTCTCCTCAACCGATAGCCTAGACCTGAATCCTCCAGCAGCGTGCTTAGAGGATTCAGGGCTAAGCAGAACCAAAGTGGACTTAAACTGTCATCCTGAAATATTCCCCGTTTAATCCATACAGGCTCATCATTCCCCTGGATCTGTCGACACCCCGGATAGCGAAGGACTGTCCTCCATTGCCCCATACACGATTCAAGGAAGGTGCGTAGAGTCGTATCTATTTTGTACAACTCCAGCACTCTCATGAGCCATGTATGTGGCACCGAGTCGTAGGCCTTCTTATAATCTATCCAGCAAGTCGACAGATCCTTGCGGAATCGACGAACCTGTTGGCTAATGGCCATGTCGATGAGAAGTAGCTCCTTAGTGCCACGGGACCCGTTCCTACATCCATTTTGAGAGGCTGACATAATCGAATTACTGTCAATGTGTGTGTTAATTTTCGCTCTCAAAATGGATGTAAGAAGTTTATAGACCGTCGATAAACACGTGATCGGTCTATAATTCTTGGGTTCCGCGGGACTACCTGACTTATGGAGCAGGTGGGTAATGCCTGTCGTCAGAAACTGTGGTAGCGACCCCGACTCTAAGGATGACTGGAACTGAGATGCCAGGCAAGTGTGTGAACTAGTTAGCCATTTCAGCCAAAAGTTGTGCAGTCCGTCCGGTCCTGGTGATTTCCAATTCGGTAACGGACGGACCGCTCTAGCTATATCTGATGGCGTGATAACGACTACTTCCATTTCTGGTATAGTTTCACACACTCGCTCGACATCCCGCATCCAGTCAGCCTCAGCATGGCAGACAGGTACCGACCAGATGCTGCGCCAGAACGCAGTCGTGGTGGCATCATCGGGGCGGCACACGTCTGTCTCGTTTTGTTCAGGTCGCTCCCAAGATCTATATACCCACCTCTCATCGCTCTGGAACATGCGATTTTGCGTGCATCGATCAACCCGCCGCTTATACCGCCGAATACGGCTCGCCCATGCACAAACTTTCTGCTTCAGGAAGTCGATGCGCTCTGTGACACGAGACATGTATTCTCGAGGGCTGATTCCAGTCCCCGAGAATGCCCGCCTTACAAAGCGCATCACTCGTGGTCGTGTATTTCCCTCCCTGAAGCAGTATAGTTTGCCTATGAGTACCCTGGCCCCATCAATACGACGCTCGATCCTGCATTGCCAGGCTGGTACGGCTGGTTTTGGTCGCGTAGCTCCGTCACAGTTTGGGAACTTCACGTTCGCTAAACGACATGCCGCAACAGCCGCGCAATATAGGATCGAGTGTGTATCAACGAGATCCTCGCTGCTCTCGAAGAAATCCTTAAGCAGCGAGTCCAAGGCACATACCAGCGCCCTATTTTTCTTGGGCATGGGTAGGCGTGGTAGTCGGGGTCTAAGTTCGGTCGGAGTGGACCTATACTCGCGAAACGCATCTTCCAGTGCGCTTCTCAATCGGACGTTGCACTGGCTACTTACTGTGGCAACCCTATCATCCTCCTCTTCAACATCGTGATTGGACCGCGGCGGGATTGCATTAATGATTGGTGTATGTGTCGCGGTTTGTGCCGGAGTTGAGACGATATGGTTGCTCAGTACCTCTGAGCGCAGCCTATCAAGTGCGGCATCGTCCAACCTGTGATTGCGTTGGATGACTCGCACCTGATCCGATAGTCGTTGGGCTGAGACGTTGACGGTTGGCTCTAGTTCCTGGAACAGAGACAGCATCCTAACACGGTACGCAGTGAGGTTAGTTCCCCCCTCTGTAGACCCGTAATATGCGCGCATGACGTTCTCGTTCATAGACTGAGTCCATCTCATGCGCTGCACACAACCACCGGCAGCGGGGACCCGGCTCGGGGCCAGTTGGCCCCTAAGTCCCAAGCTCTTCGGTGGCCGGCCTCTCCCCTGCCGACGTACAGGTGTTGGCGACGTCGGCGGGGAAAAATACTCGTCGCTCGAGCTCGACGCAACTACCGCGGCCGGTGTCGTCACAGCGCTCACGGTGGGGCTGGGTACCGGCGGCGGCGAGACGGAGCTGAGCGAAGAGTCCGGAGGTGGTGGGCGTGCTCGTGCAGCAGATCTCGTCAACATATTTTAAATTTGATTTTCTTCTCCATCATGACAGATGTCACCGTCCTCTGATTCGGTATTATTGTAGGTAATAAATTTCATTGATTTTGCTGTTGTTGTTGTTGTTTTTTTTATTATATTGCGATCATGAGTTTCAGGCTTGTTTTGGGTTTCTCAAACAAAAAAAAAACTGCGTCTAAAATTAATAAAAAATATGGAAATTGTGAAAACAAATTTTTGACGTTCTGTTGACGTGAGTGTTGCTAGTTTATTATTATTATTATTATTATTACTCAATGACAAAGATTTATTAAGGTGGATCCGTAGTGGTAGCCCGCGAAATTCTAATCTTCTTACATTTTTCTATTTTGCAGGTCAGTGTCAAATTTTACGTGTGACTTTCCGTGTCTGGATGTACGAGTATAACCTACTAAACCCAATTGCATTACACGGCTAAAATACGAAGAGTGGCGAGTGGCTCATCAATTAAAGTCCGTCACCCTAAATAAAACTAGGATTTTATGACTTCTATTTTATTTTACTTTTTTTTTCCTCTGTGGAGCTTAATATATTGTGTGGAATTTAATATTTACTTGTAAGTATTATATTGTTTTCAAATAATGTGAATGTGAAGACTATGTAGGTCATTGTTTTTTTTCTCATTTACTTTCAATCTTGGTCTGGCAGTTTGAGTCATTTAAGCGGCCTACCCAAATGTCCTTTCTTTGGTATTGTTCGTCGAATCGTTGAGCTCCTTAAGTTCTGAGTTGAGCTGCACGATTACTGACAAATGCGTGTCTTCACATGATCTGACCAAGATTATGTCTGGACTTTAAAAGAGACTGTGACCTCTGAGTTTGTTTCGGCCTTTCTTCTCAGAGTAGTCAGATAGGAAACGCCGAGCTCATGTTGTTTTTTTTCTAAATATGATTGACGTGTTAAAGTGTTTTAACAAACCTACTTACAGAAAATAAAATCATTTCATTTCATTTCATAAGGCTCCTGCAAACGGACGCGACTTGTCGCGCGACGCGACACCGCTACTTCAACCGATATCATCCAATTACCCCTATAATTACTAACTTTAAATAAATTACTTTCATTAGTTCGACTAATAATTCCAATGTTTTATTTACCTACGCGTTCTGCGGCTCGGCATTGCCGTGCACATTGGCCTTGAGCACGCGGCATGTGTGCTCTCTACGAACCGGCGAGCCGCATTGACTTCCTTGTAATTATATGTCTATAATCTATGTGCACTGACCAACGCACGCGATTTTTCGCGCCCGTCCGAACACAAGTACAGAACTTCGTATGTCGCATTCAGTCGACGCTCAACGCCGAGCGTTGAAGATCTAACACTGCGCGATAATCGCGACCGTGCGAACAGCACCCTTTTTTTTTGGATGGGAAATCATCAAATAACTTCTCCCGTTCTGGGCGGAGCGGGAGGGTGTGTCAGACTCTTACTGACTAATACCCACCCGTGGCCTTTCCGTTGCCTATGTTACCAGGGGCCTCGGTAACCCTTTTGTACCTTCCCGTGACCCCGGCAGGCATCGGCCCTAGTGGACCCCCTACACATGTGCGGACGACATCTCCTTGAGACGCGCGTGAAACACAACGCGCCGTCGACCCGGGCTTGGTCCTTACCGGACGGTGAGCTACTAATTGCTCAACGTCCGCAAGCCCGCGCCTACGGTGGCTGGAAATACGCCCGGGATTCCCGACATCCAGGGCGTTTCCTGCGGTGGCTAGGGGCAAGAGGGCGCGAAATTTGCCATTCCTTCAACCGTCCCGCCTCCTCCTTCGCGAGCATTACTGCTTCGCAGAAGGAGGTGACGGCTGCCCATGCCCTCTCGCTCCGTACCATGGCCTGAACCAGGGCCGGACGCGAGAGAACTCTGCCGCCGATTACCTCCACGAGGACACGGCGGTGCTCTGCCCAAGCCGGGCAGACCTCCACCGTATGCTCCACCGTGTCCTCCGGGCAATCCACACAGTGATGACACAAGGGCGGTTCCTCCCGTCTTTTCCGACACAGGAACCTCCCGAATTGCCATGGGCTTAGCTGATTCATCGCACTTAGAGGCGACCAAGCTTCTTCAGGATCAGGCTTCTTTGGCCAAGTGAAAAATAAGAGTGTACCTACTTATTTGGGAATGATTTTTTATAATATATTATGGCCTAACCAAGATTCAAAGTCCAACATCCCCGTACCACCGCAAACACGTATTTATAACATAAGCAACATAGGTACATGGTACATAACTCACGCTGACCACTGTACACTACAAACTAGACACGTCAATTAAGAGTAACTAAATAAAACATGTGACGTGCTCATTAGCGATGGTCCCGAGTTCGATCCCGGCGCTTGCGGTCATACATCACGCGCACCTCATCATGAAGAGTTCCTACTTGGAACCGCGCTGATAATTGTGCAACTTTTTACGAGTAGTTACTAACAAACTTGATGAACTGATGTTGAAAGAGATTGTTTTTGGAGCAAATTGGATTCTGGCAGATAATTATAAAGATGGAAACCAAATTATGTATCAATAATTACAAAGTTATCAAGTGTACCCGTCAAGAACCACTTTTGATTCTTATAAGATCCGTATCCGTATCCGTATGTTTGAATCCGATTTCAAATGAATTAAAGCATCTACCAAATAATGCCGTCAATAATCATCTTTTATTATAACTTAACATTTACTAACATAATTTAAAAGCTATTTTACTAACATATTATGGACCCCGCTCTGAAATAATCGATCATTATTTATTAGAAACATATGCTATCATCTGCTTCACTAAACTTTCTTTCATCAATTTCTATTTAGATATTTACAACGGAATCACTTTACAATTGTATTCCATTGCGAATCACGTCATCAATAGCGTTTATCTGTCGTTGACAGAGGCATACATATCAGAGTCTATCTATATCTAGCCCATCGTCTATCGCATTCAATAGCCCCGTCTGGTAGAGCGAACTTATTGTATGAACTGTCCCCACCGGGGTAGGGAAGCAGGGCCGCATTGGGTGCATACTGGTTAACGAAGAGTTGAGTGCTTAGCAGCGACAAAATTTGTGTATTATTCTAATTTGGGTTCTTGCCAAGAGACTTCTTCAGAGTTAGCAGAATAACTTTTCCTAGTCCCTTTACGGGGGACAAGATCTCCATAAAACATGTGTGATTAGGTGTGATTAGGTGATACATAACAAAGTTGTGGTTATGTTAGCTTATAATTATGTTGTGTTTGTGTATACCCAACACATAAGATAACATACCCTCAATTTTTATAACTAGATGGCTAGAGCCTAGTCAATGTTAAGAGACTTTAATAATAAACTGAACAAGGCATTCTTCAGTCCATCCCTGGCCAGTCTACCGTCTGGCGCACCAATCACTGTGAAAGGATACTATCTGGTATTTGGCCGCTCCATCCACCGCGCCCAACTGCAACGACCGCTGCAATATTCATCATCACGTAAACTTGGAGGGAATACCTTACATACACGTGTCTGGCCAAGGAATAATTACGAACTCACGCACCGTTTGGAAGTTAAGTTAAACATACTGGCTTCTCAGATAAGTGCTGTGAAATATGCATTATGTGCATGTGTGGTTAAACTATATCCATACATATTATAAATTAAATTCGCTTTTTCTATCTGTCTGTGTTACCGCGTTGTCCTTTTTTTATGTAGATTAACAAAAACAAGCAAATCATTTGTTATCAACAGTATCCGTTTTTATAACAAGTTGCCAAAGTCGGTTACAGAACTTAGCGACGGAAAGTTCAAACCCCACATCAAATGCGTCCTTATCAAAAATCCATATTGTAAGATTAAAGACTACGTTGAAGACAACGAAGTTTGGCAATCATTCCTTCTGTCATGTGGCTTCCCTGGTACATCATAAACGACATAACTATGTAAATGTCTATTAACTGCTCCCAAATTACGATGTATATTTTTATTTTTTCTTTACATACTTGTTTGACATAATAATTTTCATTATTTGACATTATACACCTACAATTTTTATTTCAAACTATTTATTAAGAATGAAAACTAGAGGATGGTTGATCTTTCATGGTTTTAATCATAATATTAGAATTATTATGAATATTGTTTAGATAAATACGTGAGATAGGTATATTAACAGGTTGATAATGATGAATATTGGTAAAGTGGCTTTTGTGGACAGGATATTAATTCGGACTTGTTACAGTTGTAATGGCAAACATGTCATTTGGGTTAAATAAGTTTTATTTTTATTATTTTATTAATATTTTACATAGATTCGTTTATTTTTGTGAATGTGAGATCATTGTAGGCTTAATTTTTTTTTAGATTTGTAGACCATTTATTTTTTGTTAAGTACCTGGTACTTCATGACAGGCCTACACTGTCCTCCCATACCTATTAACACTGTAATTTGATAACATTGTAAAAGCAAATTATTAAAAAAAAAGTAACCGTGGAGTTTCTTACCGGCTGTTCTCGGAACCATGCACCTAGCTTCTGACGTTTTATAAGTGCCCATGTAGGTTTATGTGAAATAAAATATTTAGATTTCATTTGATTTTAAACTACACAACGGATTTTTCACCAACATTTAGAGAATTTAATTCGAAAGGTTTATGTGTAATACTTTCTTCAACTTACATATTTTGTGGGACACTCAGAGTGTTAACGTCTAGCATGTGTGCGTTCATCAGCGTCTCACGCACACACGCATACGACACATCAGCTGCGAGCGACGATGTCGCGTCACTCGCCCATAGATCGTTGGACCGCCATATGTATACACATTTGTTTTGTAATTTTTTCTTGATCATTATACCGATCGTAAAAATCAAAGTTTGCATCATTCTTCCAACCCGTCAAAATCCACGTGAAGCTCAGTACCGGCGTTTACATTTGGTCCCTACGAGCCGGATTGGCATGCGAATCCAAATTATTGGAGCACCCATAAGCAAGAAGAACAAAGGAAATACTGCGCTGACGTGGATGGCGGCTGTCACTTGGAAGATTCATACTACGGTTCAACATTCAGTATCGAGCTATTTGGAGTTGGGAGCTGAAGACAAAGAGAACTTCACCTACAACGAAGGTCACACGTGAGTCCTGAGGGTAGCGTTACTGTAAGTTCGTTCCAATTTGTCCAATTGCCCCGTAAATCTTCTAAAATTCCGCCACAAATCCTTCATTTTGTGATTCTTGCATCTATCCCTATTAAAACGGTCACTAATCCTTCATTCAGTGCTGCTAAATTAATCATTAAATATTCACAAATCCTTCATTTTGTGATCCATTTCATATGTACGTTAAAGATCCGTCATTCTTTTAACAAGCCACATATTTATTGCATTGCGCAACAAAGATCTCAACCTGTACATAACAAATAGGTTACGCTGTTTTCAACTATTCATGTCTTACTTATAGCTCAGTAAAATATTACTTAATAATAAATACATACTTATAACTTAACCATTAAGCATTCATTCATAATCAGGTGTTCCAGATTCCATTGGTGTGTATAAGAACTGTATCGTATCGCTTATTTATCTATTGTTGTCGTATGTTCTAGTGCATTCAATTGACCGCTGCCTATCGCCCGCGCTGACAACGGGTCCGGGCCGGACCGGCCGGCGGCCGCGGCAGGCTGCGCGATCTCTGTTTTGCGCACCACCCGCTGCTTGCTTATTGCACATTTTACGCGTACCCTCACTTCGCATTATTTTTTTGATTTAAGTAATCGTTCCAGTTTTTAATTTAAAAATCGCTCAAAACATTGATTTCCATTAATTACGTAAAGGTATCCCTTAGTTGCTTCACCATGGAAGATAAAACTTTAATTAAAAAACGTGCATCATACAAAGCTATGCTTACGCTATTTGAAAATTATTTGCAAACCGTCGAGTGTTGTGACAGCTTGAGTAGATTACAAATAAATGAATTGAACGTCCGTTTATCTAAAATTGAGGAAATCTATACCGATTTTGATTCAATTCATAGTGATATAGAAAATTCCATGGAAACAGATGAGCAGTACAAAGAACGTGAGGTTTTCGAGACCAAGTACTTCAGGACGATCGCGTGCGCTCGTGATCTGCAGCGACCGCTCGGGGACAGGTTCTTGTTGCACTGCGCTTGAAGGTGGGCCAAAACTTGCACTTCCTCTTATCCAGTTGCCTAGTTTTTCGGGTCAGTATCATGACTGGCTGGAATTTCGTGACACATTTAGTAGTCTTATACACTCAGATAAATCGATACCTAACATTAACAAATTTCATTATTTACGTGCCGCGTTGAAAGACAGTGCCGCTGTAGTAATTCAGTCTTTAGATTTCTCGAGTGATAATTACGAAGTAGCTAGGGAACTTCTTTGCGATCGCTATAATAATAAAAGGTCATTTGTAAACAATCACATTCAAGCCATTTTTAACTTGGAACAATTAGCGAAGGAATCATCTAAATCAATATGTAACTTAATCGATACAGTCAATAGGAACCTCAGAGCACTCAAAAAACTTAACCTCCCTACTGAACATTGGGATGTACTACTAATTCAGATTATTTCAAACAAGCTTGACACAGTCACGAGCAATAAGTGGGAATCTTATCGTAATAAGTTGAAAGAGTTGCCTACGCTCAAAATGTTTAATGACTTTTCTGATTTCTTGGAAACAATGGAGAATGCTCATAAAGAGCCTAGGTCAAGTGACACTACACATGTTCGTCACAAAACATTTGTGGCCAACTCATCTTCTTCCCCAGCTCGCAAATACGCTTGTCCATATTGCAAAGGTAATCATGCACTTTATCTTTGTCAAAACTTTAAATCATGACCCTTAAAAACCAGGCTTGACAAAGTTAAGGTACTTAAGTTGTGTTTAAATTGTTTACGTCAAGGTCATGCTGACAATGCATGCAAGTTAGGGCCTTGTCGCTTGTGTGGCTTGCGGCGCAACAGCTTGTTACACGAGCATGAAGCTACTGCGCCGTCTGCGCCTATACCTTCAACAAGCAATGTCATGTTACACGCTTTGCCACAGCCTGACGTTCAAGGTCAACCTCCTAATCCTCCTCAAGACATTGCTTTGTCAACCATTCAAAACAACTGTGTTCTACTGTCCACGGCCTTAATCCATGTGACAGACAGCAATGGTGAACTCCATAAAATACGTGCTATACTTGACAGTGGAAGTACCTCAAGTTTCCTAACTGAAAGCCTATGTGCTAAACTTAATTTACCTACTTCTTCCACTTCGACTGTAGTCGAAGGGCTAAATTCCCAAATATCATGCTTAACGAAGCGTTGTGACGTACTCATCATTCAACAATTATAGCGAGAGCGTCTCCAGTCATGTAGTTCCGCGCATCACTCAGTTGTTGCTAACTACAAGTGTTGACCATACGACATTAAATATACTGCCGCACGTTACGTTGACGGACCCCAAATTCTACATACCTGCTCCAGTCGATATGCTTCTTGGAGTTGATATATTTTGGACGATACTCGGTTCTCAAAAAATATCGTTAGGTAAAAATAAACCAACACTAAATAAATCTAAACTGGGTTTCTTAATATCAGGCACAATGCCAACACAACATACAAAAATCATTAATACAGTCCACTGCAATCATCTTACTCTACATAATAATAATGATCAACTACATAATCAATTATTAATTTTTTTTAGAATTAGAAACAGTCGCTACACGTAAACAAATATCTAAGGAAGAGCTCGAATGTGATCAAAGCTTTATAGATAATACCACTCGGTTGCCTGATGAGCGATTTGAAGTGACGCGATTCTTACGAACAAGCTTTGTCCAGATTCTTGTCTTTGGAACGTAGATTCAAACGTGAACCACATTTCAAGGAGCAGTATTGCAATTTCATTAAAGAGTACATTTCGTTAAATCATATGTCATTAAATGAAAATCCTGAAAATGATACTCACACTTATATTTTACGACACCACGGTGTCTTACGTGACTCAAGCTTATCTACAAAATTAGGGGTCGTATTCGACGCGTCTGCAGTGACGACCTCTGGTGTCTCATTCAATCAAATACAAATGGTAGGTGCGACAGTCCAAGATGACCTCATCAGTCTACTTATTAGAATGCGCCAGCATAGGTTTCTCGTTACTGCAGATGCTGAAAAAATGTATAGGATGGTGAACATAAAACCATCGCAGCAAATGCTTCAACAAATCTTATGGCGATTCGAAACTCATGAACAATTGAGGCAGTACAAGCTACACACGGTCACATACGGAACCGCGTCGGCTCCTTACCTCGCGACAAGGTGTTTGACGCAGCTTGGTAATGAATGTCCTGATCAAACCGTCTCGGAAGTCATCTTACATGACTTACGTCGACGAATTAATTACAGGCGCCGCTACTGAATCGGAACTCACAAACACATGTAAGGGTGTGATTGCACAGTTAAAGATTGGTAAATTTCATTAACGTAAATTCCATTCAAATAGTGCTCACGTTGTCACTGAAATCGTCGGTGAAAATAGTAGCGACGAATTGCTTAACTTATGTAATAACGAATATTCTAAAACGGTAGGACTACTTTGGTCGTCTAAAGAAGACAATTTATTATTTTCAGTCAATATTGGTGAACATACAAGTCTTACTAAACGTACGATATTATCGCTTATGTCACAAATATTTGACCCATTAGGTCTAATAAGCCCATGCATTCTAGCTAAAGTTATTTTACAAAAGGTCTTCAAAGATAACGTGGGACGAATCTGTGCCGTCAGATATCGAAAACATGTGGTCTAAATTTATAACGTCACTTAGATATATAAATAATATTCGAATTCCTAGATATATTTCCTGCGATTGTCCTTCATCAATCGAACTTCATGTGTTAAGTGATGCAAGCACACAAGCTTATGCCGCGTGCGTATATATAAAAGGTGTCAATAATGATAATCGTGTGTCTGTTCATTTAGTGACGGCAAAAAGCAGAGTGACTCCCTTGAAGCCCATGACCGTGCCTCGGCTGGAGCTTTGTGGGGCTCTCCTCGCCGTCCGCCTGGCGGATAAAGTAAAATCATCACTTAGATTAAATATAAACACATCTACTGGTGTGACTCCACAATTGTCCTCGGTTGGATACATTCACCTAAAGCACACCTGCTTAAACCGTTTGTGTTTAACAGAATCAGTGAAATATCTGAGAGAACTGAATCATGCAGATGGCGCTTTGTGCCCACTAAAAGTAACCCAGCTGACATTGGGTCACGTGGGACAGACGCCATACAGTTACAAAATTGTAGCTTATGGTGGTCAGGGCCACCATTTCTTCTACATGACAAACAGTCATGGCCTAAACAACCGTCACACCTACAAGAGCCTGAATTACCAGAGTTCAAGGTCAAATGTCATCTGACTGCTGACTGTACCGATTATGTTACTTCAACTTCATAAAGAGTTTCTTCAGTTTAAGTAAATTACAACGTGTGATTGTATACGTATGATAGATTATTCGACTTTAATTGGACACGAATAAAAACATCCTTACACCTTACAACCTTGTTTTTATGTGATACAAAACATTCAACAGTTTCTCATCAAAAAATCTAATCAATACTATTACGAAATACTGGTCTTTCATTGTTGTTTTGTATAATATCATAGTTAACTGTTATTTACAAAAATAACGTGACTTGTTTACCAATTATGCCATTGTAAGACCAACTATGTAATTGAATTAATTAATTTCAACATTTTTACTGTATTTTTAATCATAGTTTTAGGAAAAAATACAAATCTCTAATAGAATCGTACGATGTGACGTCACTTGTTTGTCACTATAAAAGCCGTCGCTTCGAGTTTCTCGACAGATTCCGTGCTCGCCACCCGCCGTGAACGGACGTGCTGCCGCTCCCGCTCGCTGCACTCGCTCACTGCTCCCGTCGAATCCGGATATTGTTACGCTGCCGTAACTTCCAGTAGTCGCCGACTACTTCCGATCCACGGTCGATTAATTTTATTAATGGGCCGTATTGATCACAAAAAGTGCCTTTTTCAAGGCAAGTGTTTCTTTAAAAGAATAGTTTTCAGAGTAGCTTCATAGGGCCCCTATGGGCTAAAACCACTGTTTCGTGGTCCTCGGTGGATACCTTACGGTGCCAACGAAACCGAGTGGGGTGTTGTTGTCCCAATACACCCGCCGAACCCCTTCAGGGCTAAGCAGTCAATTGGAAGGGTCCCAGAGTTAACCGGCCTTGGGGGATCTCCTAGTTGGCTCTGGTGCACTGAATTCCTTTCCAGCTACTCGCCTAGTGTCTTTAGGGTGTGTTTACACCCTTCGCGCTAGACTGGTTCAGGGCCCCTATGCACATTAAGACTGGCAAAGGGTTACAAGCTTAGGGCTCACAATTAGGTACACACCTCCCTGTCTGCACCCGACAGGGAGGGCGACTCATCCCCGGGCCTATCCACCCGGGGAGTTAGGTTTAGGGCCGTTAGGTCTATAGTAGGAGGAATTAGTTTCCAAAATTTCGCCCCAATAGTCCCCCTCTCCCCCGTCATGGAGGATGCCTTTATATTGGCGTTCTTCAAATAGGTCCTTTTCAAGAACCCAGACTTCCTCGCCAAGTATGGCGCTAAGATTACGACTCTCATTCAGCCGCCTTCTGCCGACTCCATCGCTGACTTCAGCGACGCCCTGGCCCCCGCGACCGCAACCGTGACCGGGATGGTTACGGTCGCGGGGGCCAGGCCGGTCCTAGTCCCTCGCCAGTGTCTATGGACACTGAGGAACCCTTGTCGCAAGACGAGAGGTGCCCGACCCCATTCGCGTACTCCGATGTCGAGTCTGTGAACTCATCTTCCTCTGCTCACTCTGATCCCTCTTCCGAGGACGACGGCTTCGTGGCCGTCACCGGAAAGGGGAAGAAGAGGAAGCAGAGGAAGGCGACCTCCTCGCACGCGACCAAAATAGCCGCCACGGAGGTTCACTCCGCCCCCACTCCCTCAGTACCTGTGGCGCCCTCCGCCACTATCCCCACCCCAACCGCTTCATCCGCTAAGGATAATCCGGCCACTCCGGCCTCAAAAAAGATCCCCCATCCACTCCTGTAATCCTTCGTGATAAGTCCAAATGGTTAGACGTATCAAAATGGTGCGTCGACCTAAAAATCGGCTTTTCGAAAGCCACTACTAGCCAGCAGGGTATTAAAATATCTGTCCCGACGTCCCGCGACTATAGGGAATTAACCAGGGTTCTCCGGGCGAGAGGTGTGTCATACCACACCTACTCGCTCCCCGAGGAACGCCAGACCCGCGTCGTGATCCGCAGGATCCCTAAAGAAATCCCCACAGCGGACATCAAGGCCGACCTTGAGTCCCAAGGCGTCCCCGTGGACGAAGTGCACCGCATGGACCGTTCCAGGGGGGTTCATCATACGACATGGTTCTCGTCGTATGCCTCCCGACAGAAGGGCATCACCCTACTTTTAAAATATCGAATATCTGCCGTCTCACGGGCCTCGTAATAGAAAGCCCAGGAAGAGCGGCGTCGTCGGGCAATGTCACCGTTGCCAGCTCTACGGGCATGCGCTGAAGAACTCCCATGCGAAACCCAGGTGCGTCAAGTGCCTGGGTGAACATTGCACGTCCGACTGCCCCCGCCCCAAAGATAGGTCAATTTGTACCGAGCCGCCCAGCTGCGTGCTGTGCGGTGAGGCTGGGCACCCAGCCAACTACCGTGGCTGTCGTATGGCCCCCAAGACTTCTTCTTCAAAGCTGGTGAAGCGTGCAGACGCCCGCCAGCAGAGAGAGTGCCCGTCATATGGGTTCTTCCCCCCACCGCAGTCCCTCTCGCAACTCTCCCAGAGGCTAAGCCCGCAAAGGCCAAGGCCCTGGAACTACCTGAACCACCAGCAGGTCTTCCCTGCTATGGTTCAGCCGAGACCCACTCCGCCTCCCGTCAGACCGCTGATGGATCCCCGCATCCGCGTCCCCGCGCCCGTACCCGTACAACCCGCGAGACCCGCGCCCGCTCCCACGGCCGCTGCCGCAACCACTGCGCCACGGCCCGTCGCCGCTTCAACCACTCCAGTGGTCGGTCCGTCTGTCCCAATAGATCCATTCAGCGTGATCTCTGGGACCTTCGCGTTATTCTTTACGCCCGCGCGCGTAAAATGGCCGACAAACTCGTTGCCGCCCGAAATTCCTGCGATCTCGCTCAGATCCAGCAAATCTTCCTCGCGTATCCCGAGATTACGCAAGCCCTAGAAAACTTCGCGAAACCCCCCCCAGTAATGGATATACGAGTCCAAGCACGTACTAAACCCCGATCCCTAAAGTTAGGTTTCTTCAATGCCAATGGCATGCTAAAACAACGCGATGAAATCGCTGAGTTCCTCCGCGACCACCAAATTGATATTCTACTCTTACAGGAAACCTTTTTAAAGCTCAGCCGTCGAAACCCGTCAATTGCCAACTATCGCATAGTTCGCAATGACAGGACTAGATGTCACAAGGGCGGCACCTTAATCTATTATAGAACGTCCCTGCACTGCATCTCAATGGACCCGCCCCTCTCTCACGTTTAGAAGTGTCCAGAAGTTAGGCATGACTGGCCACCAATCGATCACCATAGTTTCGGCCTATATTCCTCCCGTTTCCACATCAGAGTTAGCCCTTCCCCTCTCTCTGACGACTTTTCCATTTTACTTGGCCTGGTCCGAGTGACTCCGTTATCATAGCGGGTGATCTCAACGCCAAACATCATGCCTGGAACAGCACCAGAATCTCCACCAGAGGCAAACACCTGTTTGACCTATGTCCCATCCTCAACTTCGACATCATCGCCCCGATGACTCCCACTCACTTTCCCCACGACCCTAACCATACCAGTTGGCTCTGTTTTGTTGTATTTTCTTTACAAAATAAATATCTATTAAATAGCTAATTGAAGAGATATTATGATCTATATCACAATAAATTTTTGTCCCTATGTACGTCTATTATTTTTTAGCTCTTTCTAATATCTTTAACTCACACGTGCATCGGTTCATTTATAATTGTTTACACCCACAGCACAAACGCAATCGACTTATTAAAACTCCATGAATTAAATTCATCTTTAACTCATTATGCAGATTTGTACAATTTGAAGTTTTCAACTTAGAGTATAGTATAACTTATTAAAAAATAATAAACAATTGCCAGTTAAAAATAAATTACTTCAATTAAACCCATTTTACAACGAATGACGAAACGAAACGAAATGACGCATTATTACGAGTAGGTGGTCGACTTAATAATTCACCTTATGATTTTGATACGAAACACCCTATTCTGCTTGATTCACGATTTCATTTTGCCATGTTAATATTTAGGCACTATCATATAATTTTGTTACATGCACCACCGCAATTATTACTCTTTACACTTCGTCACAAATTCTGGTTCATTAATGGTCGAAACCTTGCCAGACAGATTGTTCAAAAATGCATTAAACGCTGTCGTTTTGCAGGAAAAGGTATTCAACCCATCATGGGGAACCTTCCTTCCAGTCGCCTGCATACGGATTATGTGTTTGCCAATACGGCGGTCGACTACGCCAGACCAGTCATAATACCGAATAACCCGAAAAGGCAGAGGAAGCAGACTCATAAAATAATATCTCTGTATATTTGTCTGTCTGGCCATTAAAGCGGTTCATATAGAACCTGTTACCGATTTGAGCAGCACAACATTTCTAGCTGCATTAGAACGGTTCATTGTCCGCAGAGGACGTCCGCGAATCATTTACTCTGATAATGGTACCCAGTTTTGTCGGCGCATGTAATCAGTTGGCTAGATTTTTTAAGTCAAATTCCGACGAAATTAGCTCTCAAGCATCTAATTCACATATTAATTTCAAATTTTCCCCAGCCCACATTTGTCGGCTAATCCATTTCACACAATGGATTAGCCGAGGGTTCCGTAAAATCTGGAAAATATCACTTAAAGAGGGTTTTAGGTTTAGCTAGCTTAACATACGAAGAGATGAATACAGTTCAGGTACAGATCGAGGGTGTTTTGAATTCTAGGCCTCTCACTCCATTGTCATCGGATCCATCTGATCTCACAGCGCTCAACCCATCACATTTCTTAATTGGACGAACGCTAACAGCTTTACCTTCTCCTCAGGACACTGAACCTTCGGCGATACCTACTCTCTCACGATATATGAGAATCCAGCAGTTAAAGGCCCATTTCTGAAAACGTTATTACATAGAATACATTACAGAACTCCAAAAACGACAGAAATAGCGCCAGCAAGGAAAGCAACTTCAGCTCGGAGAAATGGTGCTGGTGAGAGATGACCGACTGCCTCCCACTCGGTGGCTGCTAGGGCGCGTAGTGCGCCTGTAACCCGGCTTCGACGGCGTGACCCGCGTGGCCGACGTGTTCACCAACTCGGGCACTCTTCGACGAGCCTTCAACCGACTGTGCCTGCTACCAGTCATGGACCAGAACTACGTTCCTGGGGCGGCAACATGTTAACGCCTAGCATGTGTGCGTTCATCAGCGTCTCACGCACACACGCATACGACACATCAGCCGCGAGCGACGATGTCGCGTCACTCGCCCAATCGCCCATAGATCGTTGGATATGCATACACATTTGTTTTGTATTTTTTTCTTGGTCACTATAACGATTGTAAAAATCAAAGTTTGCATCATTCTTCCAACCCGTCAAAGTCCACGTGAAGCTCAGTACCGGCGTTTACACAGAGTGTTTTGCGAAAATTAAAAAAGAAATCTATAGGTAAATATTATTTTATTAAATCTTTAAAAAAACTTTATATAGAGGCTAGTGGGACTCCCCACTAGCCTCTATATAAAGTTTCATGCGTCTGAACCAGTTTTCGAAACACTTTTTCCAGTCCTCCGAAGACACCTCATTTACAGCCTGCTCGAACGCTGACAGCGTATCTTCCGGCGACGAAAATTGTATTCCTTTGAGCTGATTTTTTATTTTCGGGAATAAAAAAAAGTCACACCGTGCCAGGTCATGGCTGTAAGGAGGGTGACCCAGGAGTTTGACTGGCGTGCTGTCCAGGAAGTCCCTCGTTTTGAGCGCGGTGTGCGAAGGCGCGTTGTCGTGGTGGAGCAGTGACCCGCGAAGCCCCGTGTTTGGTCGCTTGTTGCTCACAGAAGAGAAAACTTCTGCCAAGCATTTGACATAGGTACTATTCAGCGTTGATGCTTCTTTGGTTCTGTAAAGGAACTGACACCAAGTAGCCTTTCAAATTGAAAAAGCTCACTTTGGTAGGCGTTGATTCGTTTTGAAACACCCAAACCGTCGACTGGCGAGGGCGCTTCGTTTCTGGATCGTATGATAAATCCAACACTCATCGCCTGTAATGATGTCGTCAACACGCCGAGACGAGCCTGCTTCAAATTTGTTTATCATATCCCGGCACCATTCCATTTCCTAGTATTTTTAACCGACTTCCAAAAAGGAGGAGGATACTAGTATATGTTCGTCTGTATTTGCTTTTTGGGTACGTATTGCAATATCTAAAATTAAAAGAACTAACGTAAAATAACCTACGTTCAAAATCCCTAAAATCTAAATACCTAATGTTTTTAAATACCTAAGCAACTAACACCTACCAACGAATTACCTAAGTTTAAAATACTGATTGGACTAAATATCTACAGTCTTACTACAAAAAATAAATAAAACAACGTTTAAACACGTGTTTAGTTAAACAGTGTCTAAAAAATAAACACTGCTTAAAACGAGTGTTTAAAGTGTCTTACCACAAATACATGTTTATCATCTAACTAACAAAACACTGCCTTAACTGACGTATCCTTGTTTTAACTTGGCAATCCTAAGAAACGTTTCGTTTAAGGAGATTTCATTTGTTGAGCCTTTCTCTTTCCTTTCGATTTTTTTTGTTTGAACAGTTGTTTGTAAGGAATAACTAAGTTAAAAAAATCAAAATAAGTACTATTTCATTAAATTAATAAGTCCGCCATTGGTAACATACGGCTGGTGTAGACATAAATGTAAAAAGTTCTTTGTACATTAATAACGGAACGGAACATACTTTTCAATGACAGTTCTTGCTTCTGACAGTGGGTGGTAGTTTGATTGAATCAGGATAATTATTTTGTTGAGGTTTGAATTGAAGTTTTAACCCTGATGTGGTTACAGTCTATAGCCCCAACGGCAGTAGGAAAATCGGCTCTAAATTCTCTAACTGTGTCTAGTTGCTCGTTGACTGTTGACGGCATATTGATGAACATGTGAGATTTCTTTGCCAAAGCTATAGCAACATTTTTGCAAGTCTTGCTTAAGTCACCGGTAAAATAGCAGTAAATAAGTTGTACAATGACAACCGGTAATGACGACAAAAACTAAAGACAATAAGGAAAAGGCGCTTACCTGACGGCAAACCTACTTCCGTAAGGCACAGGCAACTTGAATTTTAGGATCTAAGCACCTACCACGAGAATCATGTGGCCAACATTTTTTTTTTCCGAAAGCTTTGCTAAACCTGTACCGTTTTCTGAAGTTATATTCATTGTATTATGCGAAATTAGTCACTCGCACTCGGTACACTTGAATACGATAGCTATTTATAAATTCCATGTCGTCCAAATCATTAAAATTAGCATAATCGAAGATATCCATTGCAATTTACGTACTGAGAGAATGTAATGTGCGAGGGTTAAACGCGCGTTGATGTTGTTTAAATTTAAACAGCATCTAAACATTGTCTAACCCTAAACAACGGCTAAACATGGTTTTGTGGTATCACTTTTGCTAAACAACTACTAAACACGTGACTAAGGCGTGTCTATGTTTTTTGTGGTAACACTGCTAATGTTTAAAATACGAGTATCAACAGTTATTACACCTAAGTTTGATACACCAACATTTGAAATACCAAATGGTCAAAATTCCTAAAATGATGCATCACTTGCGAGCTATTTATATGAAGGAGTAGATTAGGTTCCGCGAGCGTAAAAGAGGGTAGATAGATAAAATTGATCGTTGTCTATGTTTAAGTATTTTATGTCAGTTGTTAGTCACTCTCTAGATTGCAGAACGATTGGATATTGATTGATACGTGAAAAATTACGGAAAATGACTGAACACAGTATTAGTGTATTTAAAACTCAAAAAGGTGGTTACAAATTCGACGTTAATGGTTTTGCGTATGCAAAAAGTCGTGAATACAATAACAAAGTGTATTGGGAGTGTGAATTTAAACGAAACGATTTATACAAGTGCAAAGCGCGGTTAACGACCAATGTTAATATTTCCAGAAATCGAATGTATATCTGAGATATCATCAGCTGGCGAACATAATCACGAAGGCAATCCGGTGAGAGTGAGCGTGACTAGAAATGTACACGATTTAAAAATGAAAACAAAAGATCAGCCTACGGTAAAGACGTGTCAGATACTTCAAAATCATATAGCATCTTTTGACAGCCTCAAAATTGCTAACTGGTTTGGAGAAAATTACATCCAGGAAAAAAAATAATCAGCCACCAAAGTATAATCCCAGCTTTTGGTGTCTGTATTATCTAGCTACGATTCCACGCACACAGGACAGTGCAGAATCATTTTACCACGACATAAATCAAAGGGAATTGTTCATTATTGGCTTAACGTAGACAATTTGTTCTGTAAAAAGTATTTTTACGAAAAAATATAATTAAAACTAAAATTAATATTTTTTTGATTCTCGTTGCAGGAAAGTAAATGTAAAAACATGTCATTTAATAAGTATTTAAGCCGATTGAGTTCAAAAAGCGTCGCCATTTTATGGTTGGAGGCTGATTCTGTGTTGCCACATTAATAAATAATTGTGATTTCAGTTTTATAGTAAAGATAATAATCGATTTCTAAATCTGAGTAAAAGCATGTATTTTCTTGAAAATCTGTAATCAAGTGAGTTTTCAAAAGGTTTTGTATTTATTTTCCTTTAATTACATTAAAAACAAACAAAACACTCATCGTTTTTGGCCATCAAATCATTTTACATCCGATTATAATATTAGTTCGGTTGTTGTCAAAGCGATATTTTTATTACCTGGCAACACTAACTGTCAATAATGACAAAAAATGATAGACAACGAAATGAGATTAAAAACATTCGCTTTGCCTCCGAGTATTGTGAATGTTGTTTCGGTTACTTTTGCGAAGTTTTTGGTTTATGTTATAATGGACTCCGATACCGCTTCAATTGAAGACCCGGCTTTACCCTTGGACACTGAATCTGCTCATGACGATGACTCTGGCGCTATTTTGTTAAACGTGGAAACGGCTTTAAATGACAACCTTGGCATGAACACTGACGCTCCCACGCACGATCTGGTTGTCCCTAGTGGGAATGAGGAACCAATGCGATTCAAAGTAAGAGAATATCGTTATTATTAAGACAAATGGTTTATTTTGGAAAATAAATACTCAGAATTGTAACTTTTTCAGCGACAAGTTTTAGCATTAGACATGCTAAATATGAACCATTTTTACACTCTCCTGCAACCTTATTACTATAATTCATTTCTTTGAGGCATAAACTATTAAAAACCCTAGTCATTAAATATATTACTTAATGTTCATGTTTAGTCAAATTGGCCTAACCAACAGCAATTCCCTTTGTTCCAAAAGATATGTCGGATTTAATCTTTTGGCATCTCAATTGATCAAGGTAACAAAGGTGAATTTAATTGAAATTCATAAAATAATAAATGGTGAATCAGTACCTAAAAAACAGATGAAAAAGGGACGTTACTCGTACAAGTTAAATACGAGTAACATTAACAACATACTGCAAAATATTGCTGAATACAATAATGTCGATCTCTTGAGAGCTATTGCAGCAAATCTGTTATCTGTAATAAATAAAACGTGTTAAATTGTTATTTCTACTAAACTTGTGAACAATATTATTAGTTACTTAATTAATAGATTATTTTTGTAAAATTATTTGTTTTTTTTTTTGTTAACTTAAATAAGAAAATAAAAATATGATTAACATTGATTATGACTTATAAAAGGAATTATAATTATTTGATTATTTTTGTAGTAGGTTTGTCTTTTGTTCTTTACAATTATTTTATTCATATGATTAAAATTTTAAAATAATAATTGTGTTTTTATTTGGATTTTGAACTTTACGGAGATCGAATAAACCAATTTAAGGAACTTTGTACGTAGAATTTCAAGTTTTAGCTATATGAACTTCAGTAGCATATCCATTTAACATTTTAAGCTTTCGGTATTTTGAATATAAGTGAAACAATCATTAGGTATTTAGAATTTAGGGATTTTGAACATAGGTTATTTCACATTAGTTCTTTTAATTTTAGATATTGCAATAAGTACCCGTTTGTTTAATGTATGTTACCAATTTTCCGTCAATTATGGACCGATTTTGAAAATTATTTTTTTGTTTGAAAGGGTATGCTCCTGAGGTGACAATGGGACCACCCGTTGACACCAAGTCAGAATCTGATGAGTTAATGATCAGATGAATAAATTGTGTTGTCAGTTGGTCGTGTCTTTACGAGTACTAAATTAAATTGTTTTACTAGTGACTTTAGTATCGAACTATGACAGTAAACGAGCTTACTATCTCAACATCAGTTGACTGTTACCTCTTAATCGCTACACCGTACAGCAAACTTGCTGACTTGCATTTATTTCACATTTTTATACTCGCTATGAAACTTTCATTAGGTTTTTACGGCAGACCAACCTTGACCTAGGGTTGCACGAGACGTTTAAAAAAATTATTATCGTCGCTCAAAAGTTTTCAGCAGCTTCACGAATAAACTTATTCAAACAAAAGAAAAGATCGACTATGTGGTCGCACATCTGACGGAACATGCGTCGTACGGAACTTTGTTAAGTTGCAAATAGTACGCTCGACGCCCTTCGCACATCGGTTGAATGTGTAAGGTTGAATGTTTTATTATCTACTTGTCCGTGCTGGCGTTACGCGACAGACGATTCACTAAGCGACACTTCTTAAGTCAGATGTACGACCACCCTAATGCTAAAGAAAAGTTCAATGGAATTAAAAGTTTTCAGTAAAACTTTGAGAATACTGCCCCCATCGAATAATATGTTCCTATAGACTTCCATATTCTCTTTAAAACTATATTTTATAGATACTCTGATAATCAAATATTAATTGTCATATTTGTATGACTTCGAAGCTTCAACATAAAGTGCTACGAGGATCTTTTGGGTCTTTAATGACATTGCCCGGTAGCCGTCGATAGCAAACATTTGTGAAATTGTACAATGATTCTAGTAAAGCTTTACCTAAGTGTGCTATCATGAGACCTGTCGACCCTGTCTCCGCACCAGGTTTGCTTCATCGTGCATCACGAAAGCTTGTTGACGTCGGTAACTACCGAATCAATCGCAGGTATAATCGTAAATCTTCCTTGGAGCGTCGCTGTGACAACCATAGAGAAGTTTACGATGTTTTGAGACGATTCATATTAAGTGTGGCGCGATTAGGTGGGGAATAGGCTTGGCGCTTGAAGTCATTTAGGATGATAATTGGAAGCGTAATTAGAATAAGACGTACATGCGAATTCGTCAATGACATTGTTTTGTGACTTACTCGTACGTCCTATATTTCTTCTTCTTTCCTGGGACAAAATATTTCAAAGATATAAGTCTTTTTTCTCATATCTGAATTCTCGTCTCTTGGGTATGAAGTTATTCCTTGCTATCATAACAGTTTTTGTCTGAGACGGATTTGTTTGGGACCCGAGCAGTCTGTAATAGAACCGTTGATAAGAGCATCATTCCGGCGGCCGAACGGCCGTTCGTCTGGCCCAGTCCGGCCGCTATCGAGATCCAATATCGTTCGCCCATCGACCGGGCTGGCACGCCACGGCCTCATACCAGACCTTACCTTTGATAGATACCATTTATTTTTACTAAACCTATCCTACTTTTGGGGATATAGGTATGCTATAGTATGTACGTAGATATTAGAATTTGTATAGAATTTATATATTATATAGAATTTGTAATGATTTTATTTAGAAATTGTTTTTGTTTCTCTTTCTACTATGGACGCGTTTTTTTTTATTTTACATCGTCCTCACATTTGGTTACAATTTCAACATTATTTTTGTACTAATCTTTATGTATCAATTTAATTTAAAAGAGTGTCCATGGAGTTTCTTGCCCGTTCTTCTCCATAGGTACCTACTACGCTTTGGAATGGGCAACTAGCTTCATATTTCTAACTGACCGACTCCTTGACAATTCAAAAGTGCCTGTAAATGGTTTAATTGAAATAAATGCTTTGAGTTTGAGTTTGATATAATTATGTACCGTAGAGGCAAATAACTGTAAACGTGAACCGGTGATCAACCAGCATTTCGGTACCGCCAAAACGCTAGATTCCACTATGCATAATTAAACTGTTAAGTCTACACTCTTAAGGCCTTAAGCCCGTAGGAATTAAGACAATTAAACGTTCAGCTTAAACACCAAAATATACTCGTACCGGCGGTGTTTGTGAGTTTAATCAGTTTATCTGCATTTGGTCTTTAAATGTTCAATTTAGGGAACAATCAGAGGAAATAAGAGAGAATAAAGTTGGGCAAGTCGAGCGTGAAGCTGAGTGTTGGTTACATCACGCAAGGGACGGCTAGCGGTCAGGGGATGTGTCGATGAAAGTCAGCATGTCGAGTGACAATAAACGAATTTGATAGAAAATCGTGATGCAGATAGAAACCATATTTCTATTAGTAGCACTAGAATGCAATCAAGTAGCTTACACTACTCTACGTTAATTTGCAAGCACCTACCGTGACCTCAGTCTAGTCTATTCGATCTCAGCACAGGAAAACTTCAACTATGACAATGACAGTGCAAATTCAGCTTAGATAATTGTCTTTTTGAAAACGTTTCAAATATTTGTTTCACCCATCGACATACGCGCGTTCCTAGCAGCGCGCGGCAGGTCGCGAGTGTTCCCGCGGGCGTGCTACCGCCACCGCGCCAGTGTGCCGCGAGCCTTACGTAACGCGCCGCGGGGACGATTGCCTAGATTGGATCCCCCAATATCTGGCCCCAACTTATTGCTTCACAAGATTTGAATACGCTTGTGCGGCATTCAATGACTTTCAACTGTTTTCTAGGAAATTGTAAAGATCACACCGATTGTGTAGAAAAACTTGTGGTTTTATTGAAAACAAAAATTGAAGGGGTTTCCTAGAACGTAGATTTCTTTTGCAAATGCGCAACAAAGCTTCGCGACTACGGCGTCTTTATTCAGCAGATTCTTTTACATTTTTGTTTTGGGAAAGTAATAAGCTTGCACAAAATATTTCCGCAGTCTTTGTGCTGCGTATTGTTTTCATTTCAGCGGAAAGGAACTAACTAAGCGAAAGAAGTCATTACACGTTACTCATAAACCGCCGAAGGCTGCAAATGAGAAAAAATATCTATTGTGGAGCAGAAAATGGTATTCTTGTAGCAGGCGCGGAGCCGTGCGCGGTGTAGATACATGCAGAACATCCACTCGATACAACAAACTTACGAACACAAAAGCAGATTGTTTTTCTTTTGATATCGCTTTGTCTACTAAATTATGCCAATGCTAAGTTGAGAGAAGAGGTTTTATAATTGGGGGCTTGAAGGTGGTGATGGTCCGTATGAGGTAGGTACATAGATACGTACTATCGGCCAAACTTCCGCATGCTCACCTCTAAGGCGATAATCGTACAGCACGGCTTACGACTCGATCGCCCGATGCAAGCGTTTTGACCAATGGGATGAACGAAACGTATTTTAGTCGTGTTCGTTATAACGTAATTATGTGTAGAAGTGTGACACTCATACTAGGCGCGTGTTATGCTCACTTGTTGTGAGATCATTTTTAATGGTCTCGGCCAGCGAGAGCTCTTTATGAATTATTATTGTTGACAAGAAGTAATTTCGTACTCATATCTTCCGTTTGGTTTAGAAAATGTAATATGCTGTATATGATGTAGTATTGCTATATTTAATTAGTATCAATAATAAAATATTTCCATAAAAAATATAATAATTTGGAATAAGGAATTTCAAACAACAAATTATGTCTATTCTATACACTTTGATATTTACCTCTCTCCGACACATGGCTATGCTCTGTCGGGTATATAAATTTAGTTATTTATCATTACTTTCACTGCCTCTCCAATTTTCGCGATGTCCTATGCGATGCCGGCAAACAAATCGCAGCGAACGCGCTAGGTGCGTTAACCGACACTGCATAAAGGTATAAAATGTTTATATTGACATTTTTGTGTTGTATCAGCGTGCGACTTGTTACTTGTGCAGTGCTATTGGAAAGTAAATAACTGCATTTAAATGTGTTTAAACTTGGGAACTTAAAGCTTAATATCACGCATATCGATCGCTGAATCGAAAAATTGCTTTGAAAATCAGCAATATTCTTGAACGGCCAATCGAATGATACACCTATGGGATAGGAGAAAAAAGTTATCATCGCCACTTTACGTGCAAAGGACGTACCCTAAAAAAATGTTTTTCAAGATTTTAGTTTACTACTTTGTTGGCGTGATTAATATGTATACCCATGCCAAATTACAGTATTCTAGTAGTAAGAGTCTGTGAGCTAAGCCAGGGACAGACAGACAGACGGACAATGCGAAACTTTAAGGGTTCCTTGTTGACTACGGAACCCTAAAAAGGAGCAAGTTACGTAGTTTTGTTAGAAATTGACAACATTTGGTATATTTTTCTTTTATTGCTCTGTTTTGATTGAAATAGCAAAATTACAGTAGTGTTTGAACCAATAGTTGACGCAGTTTTTCAGAGATTTTTGTTTATTGCTGTCGCAACTTTTGCAACTGCAATAAAAATAAGTTCATTATCTAAGTACCATTGTTATTGGTCGACAACCGGTTAAACAATAGGACGGCTTATTAGAAGGGCCATAAAATACGGTCATAAAAAATGACAAAATATTTCTTCAACACAAGTGTGTTGAAGAAAGTCACTTTACAAGCAAGTGCTTGTAAAGTGACTCTTATAGCAACGCATTTAGGTTCATAATTCAGCGTTTATTACACTAGTATTTTTACTTTACAGTTATTTCTCAATCTCCGCAAAGAGTTTTTATATCTAAAAACAATGAATATTTTTGAGAATAAATAAACTATTTTAGGATACATTTATGATAAATCAATCATCAAAATTATTATCATTTCTTCAAATGATATATTTTTCACTACGAATTTACCTTAATTTGCGTATTCAAAACTTTATTTTGTTTTTATTATATTTTTATATGGGCTGTTCAGCGGTTTTGCCGTGCCTTTATTTACACCTGGACGCGCATCGCTAGCGTGGCGCGCGGAAGAAACGAAACCAGCACGCCATTTTCTATAAATACTCGTTAACGTTTTCGTTGTGTGGTTAATTATTATCAAAAATGTTGACTTCAAGTAGGGAAGAAGAGCGAAGAGCAACACGTAGATTTGACCACCCCCGGAAATTAAATCGAGGCACGAAACGCGAGTGACACGCCTTTTGCCACCAAAATCTAGAGAGAAATACCATTGAAAACCATCGTATGAAACGCGTGTGTATTGATAATTACTCACTCGGCGCCCTTATCGCGCTCGTCTTCGGCTCGCGCGAACAATACCGGTTCAAGTGTAGTTAGTAACCAACATCACACACTTGTATCATAATGTACTAGTATGTCTGTTGTTATTTTTTGTTACCCGCCCAATACTCACACAAATGCATATTGCCTCTAATTGGACGAAACCAGGAAGAGGTGTGGTCTGTCACTAGCTGCGCTTGCCGCAGAAATATTTTCTTAAGTGAGCATGCTTAAGTTTTGCCGATAGTACCTATATGATACAACAGTACTCCGGTGCCTCGTTAAAAAGTGACATTCCTATATCTACTAGGCTATAAAAAGAAAAAGAAAAATTGCACCAGATATAGGATTCTTGTTCTTCATTTCTTGTAAATTGACTGAATCTTCTTACCTACTTTTTCTTTTATAATCCTCCAACCTAGGTAGTCTAGGCTCTAGCTACAGACGCATTGTTGCGTGCAAAGAATCTTCCGATGGGCCCCACCGGCCCCACCAGCCCCCCTGTCGTTTTACTTTAATTTCCCGTCCGTCTGCTTGTGTGCGCACTGCGGCCGTCGAGTAATCTCCGTGTAGCCGACGGCGACACTGCTTAGTTGCTTACTGCTCCCGGTACGAAACATTGTAGTAAAGCCTTCTTTTATAAAAATTAAGAAAGACTAAGTCTAGATTACATAGTCAAACTTACTTAAAGTTACCTCCATTCATTCTAGGCTTTGAAGCGCGACTTAATTTAAAGTTAGTCCTAAAATATGAATATACAAGGCCTAACCGCCTAAGTGGGACTTCAACCTTTACAACGTAAGCACTTATCATTGAAGTTTCATGACGCTACGAGTAATAATAGTTTGCTTTCCTCTATAAGAGCAAGTAATTAGCTATTATGGAAAGATAGACAAATGAAATGCTGAACGACGGGGGGGGGGGGGGGGGCTCGCGGCATTACATGCTGTAATAATAATTCACTTTCTGTATCTCTACTCGTTTATTCTGTTACTTAAAATTCTAAATGGATTCCTTTCATTACATTATTTCTGCGACTGGTTTTAATTAAGGTTTCACAAAAAAAATCGCTGCACTTATACGCAAGACAATGACGGGATGTGCAGCTGGGGATTAGCAAAAATATGATATTGTTCCTCTTGTTTTGTGCGAGGATATTTAAAGAATTCAGTTCAATTTATGTAGCGTGCATCCCTTTTGTGGCACTCATGCTGGAGGGTTGTCTAAGTCTGCGGTGCGCATTTCACGCGCGTTCGAGCGCTGGAGTACTTTATTACTTTCATGTCAACCCTCCGCGCGGGTTCAGTTTGAACACTCAAACCCTGCAGTTTGGGGGACTGCCTGCAATAATATGCTTTTTGTTTGTTAGCGCTGCTCTGTGATCGCTCAACCTCGCCCTGTGTGTGTTGATGATACTTTATAGGGTAAGTTCAATCTTTAAATGAAGCACTGCTTTATACCTTTACATATCTATGTATTAACTTGTTTTTTATTTGTTGACAAACTAAAAAAAATAAAATCATTATATTTTTATCCCCCCATCTCGGAAAGAGTATATTTGCTCTTCGATGTCTGAGTGCAAAAGCCGTTTTTATCCGCTAGAGGATAAAGCAAATTGAATTTTAAACATCGTGTGCACTAAGTTTGTGAATTCAAAACATCATTAAATCTATTTACTTCTCTATGCTGCCGAATTTATCATACAACCTTTTTAATTTGTTAAAAACTCAGACTCGGAACCTTCTTGGTGTACTTTTTTTTTAATTTGCTTTGCGCGCGCCGTTTTCTTTTCACGTCATATTGTTAAAACCTTAGGTTAAAAACAAGAAACTTGAAAACAAGTGAAAAACCTAAAATGAGTGGTTCTAGCGACGAAGAAGTATATTTGACGCCAACAGAATTGACTGAAACTGTTAATAATGCGAAAATAAGCTTTCTCCCTCAACAATCACGCGAGAAGTATTTGAAGAAGTACGATATGATTAACACGTGGCGACTAGCTAAAGGAGCCAAAACTTTCTCAGAAAACGTTTTGCTGACATATTTTATTGAACTATCCGAGACAAAGAAATCAAGCACTCTATGGAGTACGTATTAAATGCAAAAAGCAACAATGAAAATGAAAAAAGACATATCGACACCTATCCTAAATTAGTTGCATTTTTAAAAGAGCCTCACCAAAAAATCGAAGGTTTTCACCGCATCTGAAATTGAAAAGTTTTTTAACGAAGCACCTGATTCCGTATATCTGGCGACAAAAGTAAGTCAGTCGCACATTCAGTATCTACTCAAGTATTAATATTAATCAACTACTTAACATAATCTAATACGTACTTAGTAGATGTTGATAGGCATATTATGCATGCATATAAATTTTATTAATTTATCTACTACAATACTCTTTACGTTACAGGTTATTCTTATTATTGGTATAAACGGAGCATGTCGAACTAATGAACTAACACAACTTAATGTAAAAAAAATTGAGAAACATTTAGATGACTCGCTACAAAGACAAAAAGAGACCGAAACTACGTCATTCGCAAGGAATACGTAACAATTGTCGAAAAATATCAAGCCTTACGCCCGCCTAACACTCCAATCAATCGATTTATTTTACAATAATCGCAACGGAAAGTGTGTTAGACAGCCTATGGGTGCTTATAAAATTGGCAGTATCCCACGAGAAATAGCAACATTTCTAGAACTTCCAGAACCCCTGTTGTACACGGTCCATTGTATCCGACGAACTTCAGCCACACTTTTGGTCGATTCAAGAGCTGATCTCCTGTCCCTTAAGCCATGCAGCCCGTCCTTTTGCTATGGAGCTCGGAAGTCCATTGCGGTTGTAGAGGGACACATAGAGGATTCCATGCAAAATAAGTCTAAAATATGTAAAGGCATCGTAGGAGCCATTACACTGAAAGAGCCTCAGTCAGATCCTTGGACTGACCCTTCTACATCAAAAATGAGCCGTTATGAAACACCTAACCATCGCCCTCTCTCGCCAACATTTACGCCAAGGGAATCCGATGAATCGGTACAACTATTAAGTATGACAGATAGTTTACCGAAAAACAGTACACAAGTCACTAACACCAACATTACAGTACCTAACAAAAATATTACACTCAACTTGAGTTACTGTAGCACGTAACTTTCAATTTCGCTTAATTATACCTAAGTATTATTTGTTATAATTTAAAGATTATTATGTAATATAATATAATACTTAAACTGAAATAAAAGTATCTTGTGATTGTAAATGTTTTTTTTTTGCATTTAGTCATTTCCTCGCTAAGGTGGGATGACAAGTTACGTGTTGCACTAGAGTTCAAAGATTTTTCACCTCGTGCTCTTTTGATTCCGTCGCTAACGTTCAGAGTTCTAATTTTTGAATCACTCACTGCGCTCGTGATTCAATTTTAGAATCCTTCGCTTTCGCGGTCGTCAAAACTGAGCACGCGGTTAAAAAACAACTTTTTTGTATTAATATTATGATCTTGGTTATTATTCACAATTTAATAAACTTTACATGTCACACCTTCCTAATCCTTGATTGCAGGTAAGATAGAAAATACCAAGCTTTATTATTACAATAGCTATTCAACTTGGCATCTACTCCTAAAATCGTCCTGCCAAGCCAATCTAGAGAAAATAACATAGTTCTCAAAGAAGCTAACAACATCGTCATGTGCCCGCTGTTACCTGGTGGAGGCGATAGGTTTTCCCGTGTATGTCGTTTAGCTTCCCGTCTGCAACGCGGTGTCGCTTCACCAATTTGTGCAGCTTGTCTCGCGGGCAAGGAGACACATAACAGGAAAACGCAGAAGATTCACCCAAAAACTACGAGTTTCTACGTAAATAGTCAATCAAAATCAAAATCAAAATATTTTTATTTCACATAAACCTACATGGGCACTTATGAAACGTCAGAAGCTAGGTGCACGGTTCCAATGGGTCGTTTCCTATGGAGAAGAGTCGGCAAGAAACTACACGGTTATTTTTTTTTTAAATAATTGGCTTTTACAATGTTTTCAAATTACAGTGTTAATAGGTATGGGAGGACAGTGTAGGCCTGTCGAGACGTACCAGGTACTTAACAAAAAAAAAAGATAAAGGTCTACAAAATATCTAGTCTATTAAGCCTACAACGTTCTCACATTCACAAGGTACACACAAATCTGTGTAAAATATTAATAAAATAATAAAAATAAAAACCCATTTAAACCAAATGAAGTTTGCCATTACAACAAGTCTGAAATCAAAATTTTAGGAATATAATGTCAAACAGTGAAGATAATATGTCAAAAAGAAAATTTATATAAAAAATAATAATAATAAACATCGTAATTTGGGAGCAGTTAATAGACATTTACATAGTTATGCCGTTTATGAGGTACCAGGGAAGCCACTTGTGCAGAAGGAATTATTGCCAAACTTCCTTGTCTTCAACGTAGTCTTTAATCTTATAATATGCGTTTTTGGTAAGGACACGTTTGATGTGGGTTTTGAACTTTCCATCGCTAAGTTCTGTAACTAACTTTGGCAACTTGTTATAAAAGCGGATACTGTTGATAACAAATGATTTGCTTGTTTTTGTTAATCTAGTAGTGACTTGATAAAATCGAATACCTTCAAATTTTCTTGTCGATAAGACTAAGTATCTAAGTTATTTAAATCTTAGTGAGGTGTATAGTCTAGATGTTACTCCAAACTTTCCAAGAGCTTTTTTTCTAATACCAGAGGAGAATTTACGTTACGTTTACGTCGCTCGAGCTCAAACTCCAAGCATTTATTTCAATTAAACCGTGTACAGGCGCTTTTGAATTGTCAAGGAGTCGGTCAGTTTGAAATATGAAGCTAGTTGCCCATTTCAAAGTGTAGTAGTTACCTATGGAGAAGAACGGGCAGGAAACTCCATGGACACACTTTTAAATTATACTGATACATAAAGATTAGTATAAATAATGTTGAATTTATAACTAAATGTGAGGGCGATGTAAAAAAAAATGCGTCCATAATAGCAAAATACACAAAAAAAAAAAACAATTTCAAAATAAAATAATTACAAATAAGCCGAGGAAGCTGCGAGAAGAGGTGACCAGTGCCAACTGACGGCGCCCGTTTACGATTTTTAAGGGAGCTAAATGATCCAACACACGCGCCACCATCAGCGAGACATCCGAGTGAAGATATACTCTCAGCCGCCAGGGCCCATTAAACTCAGTGACATATTAACCGGTAAATGGTAGCTCTATTATACATAGTACTCACACCTGTGCAATGCAATTATACAATACAAAGTAGATTGAATTTATACAATGCAAATATAGTCATACAATGTTAAGCTGCTCCAACAGTATTTTCAAATGTTAATTTTTCAATTGGTTGTGGTTGTGGAGCAGGACCAGCATTGAGCCAAGCATTTTTATCAGCGATGTAATCCCCCAACTTATAATGTGCCTGCCTGCATAGTGTGCGTTTTATACAAGATTTGAATTTCATCTCATTCAGTTGAAGTATGTGGGGTGGAATTTTATTGTGACATTTTAAACATTACCCCATGAAAGATGAATTAACTTTAGCCAGTCTGAAACCTGGTTGAGCTAATAGGTCCCTATTTCTAGTACTATAATTATGTCTTTCACCTCTTTTACTAAAAAGATGTAATTTTTTTCTTACGTACATGATGTTTTCAAGGTACCGTCATGATGTTAATATCCTTAAACTGATCCCTTAGAAAATCGCGCCTGCGGAGATTATAAATGGCTCTGATAGCTCTTTTCTGCAGAATAAAAATTGACTCGATGTCTGCAGCCCGTCCCCAAAGTAAAATACCGTAAGACATGATACTATGAGAGTAACTAAAATAGACTAGCCTCGCGGTATCTACATCAGTAAATTGACGGATTTTTCTGACAGCATATGCCCCATTGTAGCCTTGAGTCTAGCGTGATCCCCAGGAAAACAGTTTTATCGACGAATTCTAGTTTCTCTTCTAATCTATCTATATATAATAATCACTACTTTTGACATTTGGTAAAGAAAATCTAATGCACTTAGTTTTTTTCCCAATGAATACTAAATTATTGGAAGTGAACCAATTCTGAACCTGCTAAAGGGCGTTATTTACATCGTCAACATTAGTAGTACGTCAATCTACCTTAAAAATTAAAGAAGTATCGTCAGCAAATAACACCATTTGTGTTTGATTATTTAATAAATGGAGTAGATCGTTAATATACACTAAAAAGAGGAAAGGCCCCAATATCGAGCCTTGTGGAACACCCATTTTTACTTTTAAACCGAGTGAATTAACACCATTAATTTGTACTTGCTGTTGTCTATCATTTAATTTGATTTTACTAAGCTGAGCGCATGTTTTCCAAGTCCGTTATGCTCAAGTTTCAAGAGTAAGGTTTCGTGGTCGACGCAATCAAATGCCTTGGAGAGGTCACAAAAGTTTCCTATGGCGTCTTGCGCTTCTTCCCACGCGTTAAAAATGTGTCTTAATAAGGTTACACCGGCGTCGGTCGTACACCGTCCTTTAGTGAAACCATACTGTTGATCGTGAAGGATTTTATTCGTGTTAAAATGATTGAACATTTGATTAAGCATTACTTTTTCAAACACCTTGCTGAAAACCGGCAACACGGATGCGGGTCTATAATTATTGGTGTCTTTACTGTCCCCGGATTTGAAAAGTGGTATTACCTTACTGTATTTAATTAAATCCGGGAAGCCTCCTTGATCCACACACAAATTAAATATTAAGGCTAAGTAGGGCGCTATACTTGTTCGTGCTAAGGCCTATCTTGCTACAAAGTTGTAAAGGTTTGTACGTTTGGTTTGTTTACTACGATGTATTTTCTTGTTTGATTTTACTTAAATTATTGGATAGAGTGAAGCTGAAGCTATCTATTCGTTTGTGTTCGATAGCTGCCACATGGGCCAATGAATAAATCTCCCGCCGCACTGTCGGGAGTTGGAGCTGAACCTGTATCAAAACGATACAAGTGCTATCTACTTGCGAGGAATACACCCAAGCTTCCAAGCTGAAGGTAGATACAACATTATGGTAAATACCTATTCTGTAGTCGAAGTTTAATTTTCAGATAAAAGTCAAAGTTTTATTCCAATGTTAATAAATCTCTTCACAACATTCATCCTGAAAAACATATGCTGTTATTAATTAGTTACGAGTTCGTTCGCTTTTAGGTAATTTACGTAATCTGAAACGGATTTTGCCATTACGGAATAATGACCCAACACAATTATCTACTTGAAATTGAGAGCAGTGGTGGCCCAGTGGTAGCGGCCGCGACTTATGAGTTGTAGGTCGTAGGTTCGAATCCAGGCAGGCGCTTTACTTTGTGTAAATTATTCCATCACCACTGCTCTCAAAACAGTGAAAGAAAACATCGTGAGGAAACCGGCATGTCCAAAAACCAAAACATCGAAGACATGTGACATCTACCAACCCGCACTGAGCCCGCGTGGTGGATTACGGCCCACTCCCTCTCACAGAGAGGAGGCCTGTGTCCCAGCAGTGGGAAAATTATAGGCTGATTATATATGTATTTACAATTAACTTCACTCGTAAATATGATGATTGCAACATAAATCTTCGTTAAGGTAAGTACAAAGTTGTCTAATGCATTATGCACCTCTTAGTTATTTCAGTACATTCGTCGCACCGACCCGCATGTATGAAACTTGTGCATCTGTTGTCATCGCCTGGCGCTCTGTACGAGCACCACTTAGCACCGCGCAGTCAGCTCCGGTCTCACAAAATCCCAAAAAATCTAACTTAATCCGATTTTTGTGTCTACAGTGACTGGCCTTTATGTTTTAAAAGCAACGTCAGTTTTATTTCAAAATGTTTTTATCACCGTGTGTGTGTAGCAACCGTAACTTAAAGAGTAAATAATAAAATATACAATAATACAATCAAAAATCTTGTCGTTAATTTAATTTCTTCCGAAATTCCTTTCATAATCACTTGTTATATTAACTTGATCTTATCTCAAAATTAACAAACTGAATGGAAAATATTTGTGCTGTAACACGAAAAAACTGTTCTTTATTATGAAGTAAACACGTTATTATGAAGCTAATATCTTAATAACATCTTTTCTGCGCGCTCGTCTGTCCGTTATCGCGCCTCGCAGGCATTTCGTAAAAGCTGTGAATAGCGCCATCTATGAGTAACAACAACAATATCTTATGAAGACCGGAGACGCTACACTCGAAGTTGTGGACGGATATGTTTACCTAGGACAAAGTGTCCAGTTAGGTAGATCCAACTTCGAGAAAGAGGTCAATCGTCGAATCCGACTCGGCTGGGCAGCGTTCGGGAAGCTACGCAATATCTTCTCGTCCCAGATACCGCAGTTTCTCAAGACAAAAGTCTTTGACCAGTGCGTGTTGCTAGTGATGACCTATGACACTGAAACGTGGTCGCTCACAATGGGCCTTATTAAAGGGCAACGGAGAGGGCTATACTTGGAGTTTCCCTACGTGATCGAATCAGAAATGAGGAGATCCGCAGGCGAACCAAGGTTACAAATATAGCCCGAAGAATTGCCAAACATATGAGTAAGTGGCAGTGGGCAGAGCACATTGCTCGCACAACAGATGGCTGATGGGGCCGAAAGGTTCTGGAGTGGCGACCGCGTACCGGAAGACGTAGCGTTGGAATTCCTCCTACAAAGTGGACCGATGACCTTGTGAAGGCTGCAGGAATCCGCTGGATGCGGGAAGCACAAAATCGGTCGAATTGGCAGTGCTTGGGGGAGGCCTATGTCCAGCAGTGGACGTCTTTCGGCTGAAATGATGATGATGATGATGATGATGTACAACAACACTAAACAATGCCGGCTAATGAGGAGCTTAGAGCACAATGAGGTGAAGAATGTATGTAATTACTGTGTGAGTAAGTTTTTTTGTGTGTGTGTGTAGGTAAAGAGGTATACTATACATACATATCTTTCTCTGTGTGTAGATTGATGCTTTTCGTAATGTCTTGTTGTTGCAATAACACTAAATATTTTCTTACCAGTTAGGATTTCAAAACTTACACAAATATGTATAACTTATCTGTTTTATATATATTTATTATATATTATTTTTAACGAATTAGTATTTTGACTAATTAATTATTTACAGTCGTACTCTTCTTGTCAAAAAGTTCTCACAATACAATCATAGGTATAGTATCGCGTAGTTTATAAGCCAGGCATTGTTATTGAGCCAAGACGCGTTCGTTTATAATCGTTAACCGACCGCGTAGCAGCGTAGCACGCTACTAACCTCTACGAGTCTACGTAGACGGCATGTTTTCGTAGCATCTGACTACGAAGCAAATTGTTTATTGAGCTTCGAAAATCTATTAGTCTTTGCTTCTAAAATGCAAGGTGATGATAATCTTCATCATTTCATTATTCGTTACAACACAAGTTAAAGTTGGTCAAAGCTGAACAGCTTTGGTACTAAATAATCGTAGCGGGCCATAGCTCTGTTCATAGGAACGCTACCTAACCTGTCGTATATTGTCATAACGAGGGGCGCTGACATAAAGAGCAGTGTCTCGATCAAACGCTACCTGATAGGAGTTCCACTACACTACCTTTTTTGTACACCTTGTCTGTTTCGGTATATTCGATGCTTGTTGTAAAGTATATTATGCAAGTTGATATTCGTGACTTTTAACGTGCAGTAGATAGCTCCAGTTAAATGGAAGTCAGTCACAGCTACCAAACTAGAAATCTCTGACTACGCTCAGTTGATTTGTTGTATTGTGACAGTTGAATCGGTCGTGTATGTCATAACTCTGTGCAATTTTAACCATAAATCAAACTTTACGTTACGTGTACAACACTGAATGCCGTACGCCTTTACTAGTATTAAAAAGGAAATTAAACCACTGACGCTCAATAGTACAATGGATTATGATAAAAAAATGAGGTGAATCTTTTTGAGATTCTCATAAAATCTAAATATTTTATATCACATAAATAAACTTACATGGGCACTTATAAAACGTCACAAACTATGTACACGGTTCCAATGGGTCATTTCGTATGGAGAAGAGCGGTTACTGTTTTAAAAATAATTTACTTTTACAATGTTTTCAAATTAGTGTTATTAGGTATGGCAGAACAGTGCAGGCCTGTCAACAAGTACCAGTACTTAACAAAATAGAAAATGGTCTACAAATTTACAGTGTATTAAGCCTACATCATCTATATGATGATTTTTTTTTATATATACTGTAAACAACTTTATTCCCAAGACTATCTCGGTTAATAGTAACGCATCTTTCAGTGATTGGGCTACCATTGGTATTCTTAAAAATAGAACACGGCTTTATGGGCTGTACAATGAAAGAACATACGTAAATACTGCTGAATTTAATTTATATGTTAGAAGTAATTCAAAATTATTTAAAAATGTTTTTTTGTATGCCCAAGTCGCGTTATTTGAGTTCAAAAGATTTAAAACAGTAGTAATGTAATTAAAACTACTTCGTAAAATATATTATTAATAGTGAAACGGGGAGGTTTAGTAACCGAAATATGACCCACTTAAGGTACATTTGGTAATGAGAAGTTAAGACATTTGTTCGCATTAAAAGATAATTGCGCACCATTTTGAAAGCACATCTAGACTATTGCAGACATGTAAGACATCCGTATCTTTACTACCTATTTAAAAAATAAAAGCAGTAATAATAATAAATATAATAATATCCCCACCGCCGTATCTCTACGTTGACGTCGTGGTGTGGTTCGCGCGATCTGAACTCTAGGTCTGTGCCGGTATAGTTTACGTTGCCGGAACAGGTCTAGAGTAAGGAGCCAGACCGAATGAGACCCTCTCTCTCGGGAGAAGTCTTGTCCCTCAAGACTCAAGACTCAAGGGGGCCAATAAAAGCAAGCCAGACTTGCTTTTATTGGCCGGCTTGAGTGAAGATTCGCATGAGCAAACGTGCTCGGAGGAAGGAAGTAATCCAGTAAGTGCTGGTAGGGATCTTGGCCATCTTCCGGACTCTGATATTGTTCTGATAGCCGTGGAATACCTCTCCACTTCTAAAGCACCTCAGGAAGTGTTACTTCCTGAGGTGCTTTTTTGGGTAATACCCCTGTTGGCATAAAATTTTAAGGCATATTGTAGTTTGGCATAACGTTTTCGCATAACTTTTATTAGCATAATAATACTGCTGCATAATAATACTTTGGCATAATGCAAAGGTAGCAGCATAACTATCATGTAGTCTAATATGTTTTGGCTTAAGTTGGAGTTGCATAAATTTTAAAGGCATAATATTTATTCGTCTAATAATCATGAGCCATAAATATAAAAAAGTCATAATTGGGTGAATGTAGTCAATAATTTAAAATTGATTTTTTGGTACTTGGTAATTTAATACAATTGTGGTCAATGATATTTTTACCCGACTATGGCGAGGCCAATAGGAAGGGTAAGAAGCGAGCTCGGGACTTGGGGCACCCCGACTCGGACTGGTTAGGTTCCATTTTGAGGTTATTTTCTTTATAACCCTCGAGGCCCGCGAAGGCCTCATACTACGCCTTTTAACCGACTTTAAGTGTTTTGAGTTGGAGCGATAACAATCAATAAGTTGAAAAAGTGTCTACAACTTATCATTATTCGTTTATAACATTATGCTTAATAAAATTTTGCTTTATTATTATTATGCTAGTAGTATTTATGGTAACAAGCATTATGGCAAAACATTTATGCCTAATAATATTATGCGTAATGATCATTATGCTGAATTTTGTTATGCCAGTGTAAATTACGCCAATATATTTTATGCTTATCATTAGTAAACCGCTGTTTTGAGGTGCCTTGTCGCTACATCACTATGTGCTAGCGACCGTTTTCGGGGGCCCATTATTGAGTGTGCAAGGCACCCCCTGTCATTGTATCCGTGTTTTACATAACATAGATCAGGCAGGGGACATAGTCCTTCCATAGTTTTACGTTACCAATACACTATAGTCACCTAAACCCATAGCCCAATATGTTTTGTTTTCATGTTCTGCAATAGACCTGCACCAACCGGGGATTATCCTTGGGTGCACTTGCATAGTGCAAACAGGGATAATCATCGGTTGGTGCTTTATTCCATTTAAAATTGTGTAAGGGGACTCTGCGAGTTGGCTTTGGTCCCTCGTACGCCTTCCAAAGGTCTAGGGACCATGGTCCCAAAATTTGTAGAATATATAAAAATAATAATAATACAATTTATTAAAAATTGCTAAAATACAGTATGATCAGCGAATAGAATTATATCCGATAAGATAGCCATAATGTAATAAAGGTCATTAATATAATATAAACTAGAAATATTAAAGGGCCACGAATTGAAACTTGAGGAACGCCCATCTTTACTAGAGACCCCGAGGACGGCGCCCCGTTAACGTTTACTTGTTGTTGCCTGGTTGATAGATAGGAAAGAACAAGATCAGCAGCTTGTCCACGAATTCCGTAGTGGTATAATTTACAGATAAGTGTGTGTTGTGGTCAACGCTATCAAACGCTTTTAAGAGATCACAGAAAATGCCGATTACATCCTGGGACTCCAAATAGTCCCAGAATTCCAAATTTGACTGATGAGTTTTACTCCTGCGTCAGTCGTCGACCTACTTTTCGTAAAACTATGTAAAATCCCATTGGATATCAAATGTGACAACATCTGGTCTAGCATGATTTTTTTCATATATTTTACTCAATGCTGATAGCACAAATATAGGTCTATAAATTAGAGGGATCAATTCTTACTACACGATTTGAAAATTAAAAGGTACTACTAAGTTGTAGTTGATGTAACAACTTAGTAGTACCTTTTAATTTTCATTCTCGGCAACGCATCTGTATTGCAATTCAGCGAGGAAATGCCGCCAGCATCCTCGGTACAATGCCCCGAGGGCCTTTTTTAGGCTTAACTTACTTTTAATTTAATTCAGTAAATGTTAATAATCATCTTGTAATTTAGTACTACTTTATTATGTTTAATTAAATGAGGAAACGTACCGATGTCTAAACATTGTTTAAATATGCCTGTTAGGATAGGGAGATATCTCCAAGAACTTTGACGGAAATCCCCATAAGTTTTCAGTGTTTTTTTTATGTTAAGACTTTTGAATGCTTTTTTTTTAATTGTGACACTAGAAATGGGCTAGAATTCAAAACTTGGAATGTCCTTACTGAAGTTTTTTTTGAGAAGAGATTCCGCTAATATAGATGATAAGGGGCGAGATTGCATAACCTCCATCTAGTCTATAAATATCTCTATAGACTCAAATATAATCAGAATCCCAAAACAACTGAATAGCGTGTGTTACCTCGCAAGCGAAGACCCGAGCTAAGAATAAAATATAACAATAAGGTGCTTTCCACAGATCTAGCGAGGTGTCACACAAGCTAACTAGACTCTGTTCACGCTCCAGTAAACAACTGCGATATGTATTTGTTATGTTCGTTCTAGTGCCTCTATTGTACAAGTACATTACATTTTTACAATTATATTCCGAAAAGTGTCTAGGACAGAAAATTTCAACTTAGTTTCCATTCAATGTGATGATATACTGATACATTGACTGAATTCTTTGCAGTAGGGAAATGCTCTGTTTATCTCACTGACACGAAAGGTATTCAGGCAATAAATTTTTGTCCTTTTCTCTAAGCAATCAGTCACGTAAGAAGGAAATAGTTCAGTAGGTTTAAGCAAGGAGGTGTATTTTCCTAAACACAGCAGCTGCAGGTTACATACATAATTGCCAACTCAACTCAAAGCGAAGCATTTATTTCAAATAAACCATTTATAGGCACTTTTGAATTGTAAGGAGTCGGTCAGTTAGAAGAATGAAGTTGCCCATTCCAAAGCGTAGTAGGTACCTATGGAGAAGAACGGGCAAGACTTCGTGAGTACTCTTTTAAATTATATTGTTATCTACCTATAGATTAGTATCAATAATTTTGAATTTATAACTAAATGTGAGGACTATGTAAAAAAAAAACGCGTCCATAGTAGCAAAATAAACAAAAAGATAGTTCAATATAAAATCTATAAGAAAAGCAGGGGTCATAGGGTCATCACGAGATGACCCGATGACCCTAAACATGTGACACACTGCTCTCTACTGTTGGAGCGCGAATGTGGGACAGCGCAGCTACGCTTTGTTCAAGTGTCAATGTGCACGAGTGGGGTCACGGGGTTAATATTTTGGGTCTTGTTTTAACTCAAACTTTATAGCAGTTATTTTCTTGGTGAAGCCGAAAGTTTGAAGTTATACTCATAGTTCCAATTTCGGATTATCTATTTGCATAATGGTGTATAAGATTAGACAAGCTTCATTAAATTTAAATTGTTGAGTGCCTGCTGTAATTTCCTCATTCTAACCAGTAAAGAACGCACCTACAGGTGAAAAGCATTTTCCATATGTAAAGGAAGCAGACTAATGTAAGCTCGTAGTGTTATTGCACAGACGCATGCAAGATGCATGTCTGGCTGCATTAAAACAATGAGGCTTACTCATGATACTCAGAGCAGTGAGCCGACTTTGTGCATTGACACCTCGTCGGCTACAAAGGAAGATGGATGGATGGGATAGATGGAGTGGCTACTCGCTGCAGTGCGAGGGGACAGAAGCTCAGATTTTAGGATTTATGAGATTTTTATGGTATATTTTTTCGTCTCTTGCTGATTTATCTCCTTATAACTTTCAGCGGTCCTATACTCGGCTGCCAATAGATTTTAGTCTTAAATGCTACATTGTTATTATCAAGGGAGATAAATACATAAAAAAGCTTTCTGACTGTTTATTACGCTTATAAAACCTAATCCGAATGTATTGAGTTAGACTCAGCCTTCATTAAGACCAACCTGCTAGTCATCAATACCTACTCTATTGTGTGCATCTTATATCTCTAAAATACATCAACAACCGCGACGTTTCGTACCTTCAATAATAACTGTTATCATTGGCGGGGTTAGAGTAGAATTGTCTCGCCGTTGTGTCGTGCACTACCCAGTCAGTAATAAGCAGGCTAAGAGGGCGTGACATCGGGGTCACCGTGCCGCGTGACGTCATCCGTCACGAGTGTACCTCTCTATGTTACCTGAGCCGTAGATTACATGCTAAGTGTTACATACTGTGCTACTTGTTACATCCAGCCTGCTGCCCGAGCCTGCCACACATTCATTACTTAGACGTTTCAAATACGGGGCCTAGTGCCTTGAAACTAATCGATTCGAGTGACACAAGAAGTGAATAATTTATTTTAAATTGACTTTACGAGTGACCATAAATTGTTTTAAATTTTGTTCCAAATTAATGCAAATACACAAACACAGTTCTGTAAACAAACATAAATAATTATTTCAAATTGGGTAACATTAATATCTACCTATTAAATGTGTGAAATTATATTATTGTTTGGGATGAATATCCGAACGAAATACGGTCGCGTCATCGTAAGCCAATCACAACACAGCTAAATGACGTGATAGCTTATTGTGATTGGCCCGTTTCTTCCCGTCCCCTTTCCCTTGATCGCTGTGTAAAAATATTGTAATTACATTCGCTAACGACCATTGTAACAACAACTTGTTTTTTTTTATTATCATAAACCCATTCATGAACCCTAAAAGTAGTAGCTTAACAAGCAGACCGATCGCACCAGAACACATCCAAACAATTATAATAAACAAGTTAATAGTATTGAAAGTTCGTGGGGATCACCCTGACTAGGATAGATTTATTGGTTGGAATCAAACACGGCAGATGACGGCTACATGGCGGGGCTTTTTTATTGTTGACAGATGTCACAGATAGACCACAGATTACACAGTTCATTTTGACACGGAGTACACTTCTGTTATATTTTAATGAATATGCCACAGGCTGATTTATATATACATTAGATGATTACAGAGCAAATATTATGTTCCTTTACATTCGGACTTCGGGGAGGGAAAATATTCCAGTGCGATTTTTTCTGATAATGATTCTATCTCAATACGTCTAGCGCCACACACTTTTCTGTGTCAAAAACAGGAACTAATGAATGTTGCCACTTAATTTTTAACACCCCCCCTCAACATTTATTTTCCTGATAGCAAGACAGTTGTAACCATTACAAAGTACTCTTATTAAAATTTAAAAAAATTAACTTAACACAACTTTTCAAATAAAGTTTTACCCAATGGCTTAGTTAACAAATCTGCTAAATTATCTTCAGTTTTAACATATTTCACAGAGATACATTTTTCTTTTATTTTGTCCATAATGAAGTGATACCTGATATCCAAGTGTTTTAATATTTTATTATTTTCATTATTATAAACTAGTTTTATTACTGACTGATTGTCTTCATACAGTGTCGCTTCATTATTGATAACATCAAAATCACACAACAGGCTTTTCAACCAACATGCTTCTGTAATAGCCATACTTAATGCAATATATTCTGACTCAGTGGAGGATAATGACACACTAAGTTGTTTTTTACAACACCATAATATAATACAATCAAATATTTTAAAGAAATAACCAGTGGTTGATTTCCTATCTTGGGTGTCACTCGCCCAATCTGCATCAACAAAACCTTGCAATTCTGTGCCGGTGCTATTGTACACCAACGAGTAATCTAATGTACCTTTTATATACCGTAAAATACGTTTTAATGCCTTGTATAACATAACGCTAGCACAGTGTTGATATCTACTGAGAAAACTAACTGATACACATAGATCTGGTCTTGTACCGCAAACAGCATACATTAAACTGCCTATAAGTTGTCTACACCTTTTCTCTATTTCTGGACTTTCAGATTTATCCCTTTTTAATATTTCAAACTTAAAGTGTTGGTCTATCGGAGTAGAAACTGGTTTGCAATTTGACATGTTATAACGTTCTAAAACTTTAGTTAAATACGTTTTCTGACTGATTACTGTTGTATCTTTCTTTTGCTCAATATCAATGCCTAAGTAACATTTCGCTAAACCTAAATCTTTCATTTTAAAGTTTCTGCTTAGTTCTATTTTGAAGTCTTCCAAAACCCTATTTTCGTTACAAAACATAATAATATCATCAACAAATAGCAAAACGTATAGTTTACATCCATTTACCTTCTTGAAATATAAACAATGGTCATTTTTAGATTTACTGAAATTCTCTTTGGTCATGAACTCATCAAATTTTTCATTCCAGTATTTTGGGGACTTTTTCAAACCGTATAATGATTTATTTAATTTACAGGTTTCACCACTTGGTAATTTTAAGTATACTGTTTCATCTATTTCACCGTGTAAGAAAGCACCTACAACGTCCATCTGATGGACTGGGAGTTGTAGTTTATTTGCAACTGCTATAAAAATTCTAAATGTTGGCAATTTAGCCACTGGAGAATATACTTCTAGATCACAATCTGACTGTTCAAAACCTCTCGCTACTAATCTAGCTTTATATACCTTTTTACCACCTACTTCTTTAATTTTGAAAACCCATTTGCTAGAAATTTCTTTATTTCCTTCTGGAACACTGCTTACTTCTGTCCATGTGTTGTTCTCTTTCAGAGTATCTAGCTCAGTCTTCATAGCATTTTTCCACTCTTCTTTTTCTCTAGAATTAAGTGCTTCTTCTAGAGAGACTGGTTCCGTGTCAATGGATAAAAAATTAGTATCATAATCATTTAGCTTCAATGGTTTCTTTATTTCTCTGCCTCTCCTTGAATGTGTCAATTCTTCTTCTTTTTCTTTTGCCTCTTCTTCTGACTCTTCTTCTGCGTTTTCTAACTGTTCTTCTGCTTCTTTTGGCAGTTCTGACACTTCTGCTTCGTCTTCTGACTGTTCCTCTGCTTCTTCCGACTGTTCTGACAGTTCTTCCTTATATGGGGTTATATTGCTATGGTCCTGAGATTAATTGCCTATTTTCTGATTAAACTTACCTTTCAGGAATGTTACCTCTCTTTTTATAAAAACATCACTTTTGTGTGGAAAATAAATTCTAAAACCTTTTGTTGTTTCACTATAACCTACAAAATATCCTATTTCAGCTTTACTATCCCATTTTTTACGATTTTGATCTGGAACATGAACACCTACTTTAGATCCAAATATTTTTAATTTATTTATATCATATGAACCCTTTTTATACCAAAGCTCATATGGAGTTACATTTTTAATTCTACTCTTTCCAGTTCTATTAATAACGTATACAGCTGTGTTAACAGCTTCAGCCCACAAAGACTTATTTCAACCACTTGACAATAATATTGTTCTAGCCGCTTCAGTTATTGTACGCATTTCACGTTCTATGCAACCATTTTGTTCAGGTGTGTACGGAACACTAGTTTGGTGTACTATACCTAAATTATCTAAGAGAGACTTCATCTCTTTATTTAAAAACTCTGAACCGCAGTCTGATCTTATTATTTCCACTTTATATTCTAAATTTTTAGTAACAAAATTCAAAAAACTTTTTATCTTATCAACTGTTTCTAACTTATTTTTCAGAAAATAAACTGTTCTATACTTTGAGTAGTCATCTTTTATTAATAAATAATATCTGGCACCACCTAAGGATGTAGTTTCCATAGTTCCGCATAAATGTACATGTAAACACTGACCGGGCCGTTCTGCCCTGTTCACACTTAATGGAAATGGTTTTTTATGCAACTTCCCAAGAAGACATGGCTCACATGTTACTTCCTCTTGTTTACTAACACAGAAATCTATTTTACATTTATTTAACACACCTTTTACCTGTTCTATGTCCTGATGACACATTTTCTCATGCCACTCAGAAAGATCATCACTTGATTTACCTACACAAGCATTTTCAACTTTATTGAACCTAAATTTCATAATAAACAAGTTATTCTCACGATATGCTAATGCACAAACATTTATATTTCCCTTTTTTGTGAAATAACAGCACTTATTATTTATTGTCATAACATAACCTTTATCTGCTGTTGAGCTTGCTGAAAATAGATTCATTTTAATACTAGGGACATGTAAAACATTACTTAATGTTGTATTTATCCATTCTTTACCTGTATATGCTTCCAAGGAAATGATACCAATTCCTATGGCTTGTATGACTTTACCATCACCGATAATAATTGGCCTAGGACATTCTAGCTTTTTATATTTTGTAAATAATCTAATATCATGGCACATATGCTCTGATGCTCCACTATCCATTACCCAAGAATTATTACTTTCTAACTGACTGTAAAATGCTGATGACAACACAGACACAGAAAATGCATTACTCTGCCTTTTGTTTACATTATCTTTCTTAGTATTATTCTTATTGTTTTTAAACCAACAATCTACACTCTTGTGATTATTTTCTTACAATAATTACAGTAATTATTACCTTTATATATATATGATTTGCAATCCTTCTTCATATGTCCCATTTTACCGCACTGAAAGCACTTTTTTGCAGACTTGGACACCAGCGCTGCAGACTTTTCTCCATTTTTGGAAGTAGCACGCTGTTCCTCAATCAGCAACCTCGCTGCTAGCTCATCCATGGTCCGCTTCTCTGCTGGCACCGATTCCCATGCAGACACAAAATGTTGAAACTGTGATGGTAGCGATGATGTTATCTTGGTGATCGCCATGGTTTGACTCACTTCAGCATTGAGATTTTTCAATTTACTCAGGAGACTCTCGAACCGTCCCAAGAACTGTGATACAGTTTCTTTGTCTTCAAATTTCATTGAAAAGAATTTCTGTTGGAGTATGTGCACCGACAGCTCTCCGCGTTGTTCATATATTGTATGTAGTTTATCCCATATTTCTTTTGCTGTTTTGCAGCTTACTATTTGAGGTATGACCTTCTCAGATATGCGTGTAACCAACATACCTTGCGCTTTTGCATCTTTCAGTATCCATTTCTCGCGCTCTTCATCTTTTACCGGAGGGTCTTTGGATGTGCCCTCTACGACACTCAGGAGATCTGCCGCCTTAAGGATTTCCGGCCACCGACGGAGTCGCTATCCGTCGTATTAATATTGCTTAACTACAATAACAGTACCTTTACCGTTTTCACGCTCGTGACGCGCGCAGTCCTTTTTTCTTGACCTTTTCCGGCCACCGACGGAGTCGCCATCCGTCGTATTGTAGGTACCTTTGTTCTTGGCCTTGACCGGCCACCGACGGAGCCCTAAACCGTCGTTTTACTACTTCTTGACCTTTTCCGGCCACCGACGGAGTCGCTATCCGTCGTATTGTAGGTACCTTTGTTCTTGGCCTTGACCGGCCACCGACGGAGCCCTAAACCGTCGTTTTACTACTTCTTGACCTTTTCCGGCCACCGACGGAGTCACTATCCGTCGTATTGTAGGTACCTTTGTTCTTGGCCTTGACCGGCCATCGACGGAGCCCTAAACCGTCGTTTTACTACTTCGGAGGGATACCTTTCACGCACGCCGTTCGCCACCTTTTTTCTCGACCTTTACCGGCCGCTTTCTTCACAATTTCGATCCACCACGACCGTTAGGCCGTAAAGCAATGTCTGGGCCCATAACCTATTGAAAGTTCGTGGGGATCACCCTGACTAGGATAGATTTATTGGTTGGAATCAAACACGGCAGATGACGGCTACATGGCGGGGCTTTTTTATTGTTGACAGATGTCACAGATAGACCACAGATTACACAGTTCATTTTGACACGGAGTACACTTCTGTTATATTTTAATGAATATGCCACAGGCTGATTTATATATACATTAGATGATTACAGAGCAAATATTATGTTCCTTTACATTCGGACTTCGGGGAGGGAAAATATTCCAGTGCGATTTTTTCTGATAATGATTCTATCTCAATACGTCTAGCGCCACACACTTTTCTGTGTCAAAAACAGGAACTAATGAATGTTGCCACTTAATATTTAACAAATAGTTATAACTCCTATGAAGTCCTACAATAATAAGATAACAGAATAACAGCCACACAACCTGTTGTTAAGCCACTAATGTTCCATTAAAAACATGTTACACGCATAATTTGATGCGTGTAACCCCATTCACTCGTAAAATTGATAAGATGCATTCGCAATCTCCCTACATTACCATGAGATCATTGTAAAAATCTAAGTGAAAGGTAATAAATAGGGAGAGTTGAGAGTATTTCGATGTAGGTACTCGTATGTTCCTAAGTGAGTGAAGTAATGGCGCACAGGGGGAACCTTCTAATGGCGGGGCTTAATATGCAAGCTCGGCAATGAGACTTGCAATAATAAAACGACGCCGACTAGCAGCTTGTCATATCGTATGTAGCTATTTATAAATACCTACTGACATAATAAGTTATTGTGAAACTGTAACCGATGAACGGTGTAGAGTAACCTATATTCAGCCTCCGTGAGTGCCAAACTTTCTAAGAAATACTTTAAAAAAATAACGACTTGACATCATTTCATGTTTATTTACGTTATAGACGTTATTTTGTTCAATAAAAACCGTTGTTATGCCGCTATGTTGGATTAGGAGTTGCGCGTCTTTGGCGTGTTAGTTGATGAAGCTGTGTATATGTCGCAGATGGATTGTAGAAAACCGCTGTTTTACAAAACCGCTAGTTGTTTTACAAAACAGCTCCTTTATCTAAAACAACTAAATAACGTGTAGCGGTTTTATGTAATTACACGCAGGATTGTTAAAACGTTTTGCGTTTATCAATGCAGCTGGTCAACGGTTACAGGTTATGTAAAACAGCGTAAAATGAAACGTTAGATTGTAGTTTTTAGTTCTAAATTATGACGCTCGTGACTCTGTGTGTCATGACAACAATAATGGCGAGTGAAACAGAAATGAATAAAATAAGTACCTAATATGAGTGAAAATTATCCTAACTCGAGAGAAAACAGTAATTGGACAATTTTAATATACAGTTTTCACAGTGTTATGAAAGTCAGTTCTAAAAATACTAAACAGCCTCCTCAACGCTCGCTAGGCTCGCTCAGCGCGCGCGTCGTTGGGTTCACACAGTTCTAACCTATCCTAAACCAATCAGTAGAGGGTGCGCCCTGGATTAGATAATGCGACCAATTCAGCATTAGAAGCCACACCAAACGATTATTGTGACTGCAGATAAGCCATTCTGCAATACGTCTAAACGTGGGTAGCAGCAATGTAAAACGTAGCGCAGTAATAAACAATTAGCGATTTTATAAAACAGCGGATTCTGCAATCCATCTGCAACATATATATACCTATTAGCAAGTCTGCTTACCTTCATGAGGTGTAGATGCGCGGAGACCTGGTCGCCGCGCGCCGCCGGCTCGCCGCCGGACACCGGAAACGAGCCCAGGTACTGCAACAAACAACACACACTCCACATTACATACAGAACATAGAACAAAGGATGACAACTAACAGAAATTGTTGGAAGATGTTAGGAAGCTTACTGCCCCGATCCCAACTAGGGGCAGACGGATGGTCAAAACTCTTTCTCTGGATGTTGCATCAAATAAATAACAAGCAGTGAACGAACTGCGCAGGTAAGACTTAGACATAACACCGAAACGATTAACCGTCAAAAGATATTCCTTTTTAGGGTTCCGTAGTAAACAAGGAACCCTTATAGTTTCGCCATGTCCGTCTGTCTGTCTGTCTGTCTATCGCCGCTGTAGCTCAGAGACGCTTAGTACTAGAAAGCTGTAATTTGGCATAGGTATACATATTAATCACGCCAACAAAGTGCTAAATAAAATCTTGAAAAAATAGTTTTTTTACGGTACCTCCCGTAATGTGGGGATGATATTCTTTTCTCGTCTACTCCATGGTGTGGGGTAAAGTTAGATAGGCCGTTCAAACATATTGCGGGTTTGTGTACACCACTTTTCGATTCAAGGATCTGCTTGCGTAATATTAAACATTAAAGTGCTAATCTTTGTTAGAGTCGAGTGTCCCCCCCTGCCAGCTAAATGATCGTTTATGGAGATGTGAAAAAAATCATGGCATGACATATAATGAAATTAAAAGGAAAAATATCACAGCTAAGTAGGCTTTACAAATTAACGAGTAATAGTCGACTAACTTAAATTTGCAGTTGGAGAATTGACCGTGGCATATATCGATGTATGGAAGGACATGTTTTTCAACTACAATGTTATGTTCAGTTTGTTTTTGGGATAAGTTCATCCTAACTTCCCAACTACGGAACCCTTCATTGTGCGTGATCCGACACGCACTTGGCCGGTTTTTTACATAAATATTTCAATAATTGACAGGCACGCCGTATCCAGATGACGGCCTGTGATAAAGTGTTTAATTCGCGTTGAATGTATAATGAGCGGCGCATAATGAGGCGGCCGTGATAAGTGCGGGGCGGCGACCGCCGCGGGCCGTCGACGTGACACGACTTAACATAAATCACATTATCGACATGCTACACATCACTACACCCTACACGTGCTGCCTCGGGGTCCAGGGCAGATCACAATATTGGAGGTCCACTGTACCTGTGGTTACGATGGGCAGGTACCAGATTCATGTTATAATCACAGTTATTCTCTGTAAGGTTAACCGTGAAAAACGAAGTTCCCTGTTGGTGTCGCAGTTGGTGCATGAGTTCCCCATGTCAATAGCATAGAACATAATGCATTTTACCGATTATTTAACTTCACTTTGGTTGGTGAGCTGAGTAGCACTATGGTTGGTTGTTCTGTGGATGGAAGAATGATGATGACATGGTGCTGCTTAGCCCATCAATCTGTGGACTTAGGAAGTTGTTGGCCATGAGTGAGAGGTATGCGGAGGCTCATGGCTTGAGGTACAATGCTACTAGATGTGAGGTGGTGGTTTTTAAAATACATAATAATACACCCACGAATACCACCGGTGACGTTACAAGGAACACCATTAATAATCGTCACTCAATTTAAATACCTCGGTCATGTGGTCACGGGTTCTCTCACAGATGACCAGGATATAGATAGGGAGCGCAGGGCGTTGGCAGCCCGATGCAACACGCTTCCCCGCAGGTTTGCGCGGAGCTCTGGCGAGGTAAAACTGACGCACTTCAAAGCCTACTGAAAGTCGGTTAGGTACACGCAGAAGGCTTACAACGCTCTTTTCGTGCAGTATAACAATGCGCTGAGGATATTGTTGGGGCTGCCTCGGTTTTGCAGTGTATCGGGCAAGTTTGCGGAAGCGCGAATAGATGACTTTCATGCTATCATGCGCAAACGGTGTGCATCGATGTTGCAGCGATTCAGGAGTAGCCCTAACAGTATTTTAACTGCACTGGCGGACAAGGTTGATGGACCATTTATAAGGCTCTCGGCTGGCAGACGTGTGCGTGCACATTTTCATGTAGCCAATTAATATATAATTATTAATTTTTAAGTTATTGAGTTTATTAACATAGGCTACGTTCATACTAACACTATATGGATCTATATGGTCTTAAATAAAATTTTTGAATTTGAATTTGAATTTGAATTAACCATTCCAATAATTTCGTGCCTGTAAGATCTTACTCCAACTCCACGAAAAGTTTCCACAAAGTATTTTTGTTTTATTTCTTTTAATTTTACTTTATTCTGTGTCCGTTACATCCCGTCCTTGGAGCACATTGGAGCTCTACTTTCTCCGATCAGGCGCTTTACGTCGAACCCCGTGACACGGATACAATATCTCAGTTTTAAGTATTATTACAAAATAACCTTTTTGCAACACTGTTACTACTTGCTCGGGTCGAAGCCTGCACATTAATATTTCCGACCGTGATCTGACACGCCCAGTGCATAAACATATTTTTGTTCGAAAAAATAAACCTTTTACATTTTATGGGAGTGCATTGATCCTTAGTTGAAATGGTTGCAATTAATAAACCCGCCAGCTGAGTCCTTGATAACAATGGTCGCGACAATTGCACAATGACCGCAATGTAGTGTTCATTACGCGCCCCTCACGGGGTGCGGTCGAGGGTGCTCTAACTGGCCGCGCAATGAACGCCGCGCCGCGACCCACGTAATTACCTCGAGGAGCCATTCAATGCCGCTGATTGCTGACGGTTGCACGTGCGAGGAAAAACGATTAATTTAACACGCGTGAAGTATACGCCAAATGGGACACATTACTATTAAATGACAGAATTCTGCCTGCCCCATAGAGAGGTTTGTAAGTCAGTAGCGCATAAATTAATTATGGCCCTACGGAAAAAATAGCGTATATGAAAGAAATGGTCCAATAAAAATAATATTACTGAGAGAGAATAGATTTATTAGTCACAGTCATACCAACACTAAAGAACTAGTTTGCATTTGAAAAAGTACCCACAATTCAAATAGAATCACATCCCACACAGCGATAACTCTATACGTCTGTAATAATAATAATAAGCTATTCTGTCGGAGATCACACGCGCGTCTAGGCACGATATCTCGTCGCTTGTTTAATTACAGCGTAGTGAAGCCGCATGTCGCTGCGATCGGCCGCGAGTCGCGACTTGTTTAATTAATATGTCTCAGCGAGACGCGCCTGTCTGCGTGGGCTGAAAGTAAACCTTACTGATGCATGCAGTCGCGCGAAATGTTGCGATATTTTTGAATGTCTGCTCTTATGAAGATATAGTTTCATTGTAGGATGTAAAGGAATTGGAATTCCACACGTGTCCTATCTTTGGAATGCTTTAGCGAATGTTTATCGAAAATTAAATCAAATCATTTATTTTATAGATCATAAAATTCAATTTGTTTGTTATTACATACACATCTCAAACTCAAACTCAAACTCAAAGCATTTATTTCAAATAAACCAATTACAGGCACTTTTGAATTGTCAAGGGTTCGGTCAGTCAGTCAGAAAGATGAAGCTAGTTGCCCATTCCAAAGCGTAGTAGGTACCTATGGAGAAGAACGGGCAAGAAACTCCAAGGACACTCTTTTAAATCAACGTATTATGGTTACAAAATATTGTTTACATCATTCATTTTGAAATTATACATGTGAGAACGATGCAAAACGTAAAAGCGTCCGTAATAAAAAGATTACAACAAAAACAAAAGCAATTCAAAAATTAAAGTTAAAATAAGCCGTGGCAGCTAAGAGATGACCAGTCTCTACTGACGGCGCCCGTTCACGAACATGACGCGTGGATCAGCACCATTCAGCTCAACCATTTTGAAGGGAGCTAAATGATCCAACACACGCGCCACCATCAGCGAGACATTAGAGTGAGCGCGACATACTCCCAGCCACCAGGGCACATTCAAGTCAATGAAAGACGTATCCAGTAAATGGCAGCTTTATAGTGCATAGTACTCACATAACAATGTGCTGTGCAGCTATACAATACTAAGAGATTGAATTTATACAATGCAAAGAGAGTTTTTAAAATCTTCAGCAGCTCCAACACTATTTTCAATACCTGATCAATTAGTTTTTGCGCCCTTGTGGAGCAGGACCAGCGTTGAGCCAAGCATTTTTATCAGCAATGTAATCCCCCAATTTATAATATGCTTGGCTACATAGTGTGCGTTTTATACTAGATTTAAATTTTGTTTCATTCAGTTGAAGTATGTGGGGAGGTATTTTATTGTAAGATACCTCTTATTACTTATATACGTCTTAAGGCGCTGACAAGACCCAACTGACCAAAATTGGCTTCTCTTAAGAAATAAAATTGCCAAATCTGTATAGTTTGTGGTAGCGGAAAAAATATATGTTAATTTTGAGCATATTTCTCAGAACTTGGTTGTTACCAAAACACGTTTTGAAAAAAAAACTCCATACAAACGAACGTTAAACTAACCTCTTACCTTGAGTTCTAATTCAAAATATCTGTATTAAATATCAACATACGTTACGTATTTAATTAATAACAAGAACGTCTTATTTGAATGCAGAACTTGGTTGTTTTTCATTTTCGATTACTCAACTCAATTTTGAGTTAATAGATAATTGCTTCATATTTTGCAATAAATTACAAGCGTTGTGTCATCGCGCTTCTCTTTCTTTTCTATGCAATCTGACAGTGACCGCGGTTTAGGTGTTGTCAGCTTCTTAAACATTATTGTTAATACATACATTTGGCATGGTTCTTACGTCAAAATAATTAATAAAAATGTCAAAATCATTCATTATAATGTCAAAATGATTAATAATACAATAATCAAATACACTACAACATCAATAATCCAATATGCAATAGGTACAAGAAATAACATTATTTCAAGGCGCGATTTGAAGGCAATACTTGTGTCCTTGCTCGAGTATTGGGCCTTTCGCCCTATCGGCCACGGTGACCAAGAAGCTGTTGGCGCTGCCCCGCACCCGCCGTATCAAGGAGGCGACATACTTTCGCATGATTGCGTAGAAGTTGTCTATAAGGGCCTCTGCGAACATCTCTGATGCGTTACAGTGTTGTGGCAACGCCAACAGCGCCCTGTATGTGATGTTGTACTGGACACGTAAGGCGTGTAGTCGACCCATAGACTGCAAAGAGATTGGCAGAATGCCTTAAAAAGAGTAGTTTAGTAGTTAGGTACAACCCTCGAGCAATTTGCAAACCTACGGATCAACATATTGCTCCTGACTGACAGCGCCCTGCGCTCGCTCTCCATGTCAACATTATCCGTCTGCGTTGCAGTAACCCAATGCCCCAGATATTTAAAAGTTTTTACCCATTCTAATCCAGTCCCACCGAGTGTGTACATTATATCTAATGCCCTGAGCCTCCGCATATCGTTAAAAAACAAAAATGAGTTTCCTGAGGGCGCTGATCGCTGGGGTCAGCAGCACCATGTCATCGGCCTAACTTATGCTATTGACGTGTTCCGTTAATGAAACAGCCTACCATAATGCTGCTGAGAAGACAAACAGTTCTAGCGAAGTCTGACCTCCCGGTCTGACCCCGTACGGATCAGATAGCAAGCCTGCCCATTTCACCATATTAGACTGATGGCCGTACCAATACCTACACAACTCAATCATCTCACCCGGAAGAGTTGTATAATCATACAGCTTCTTCAGCGTCAATTCGCATTGAAATCTATTTACTTAGTTCCTACCTCGTCGCGATTGCACAATTATTTCCAACGTTAGGCTCAGAGGTTACATAACTAGGTACGTCAAAAATGCTAATGAATCCTCATATATTATTTAATTATATATTTACGTATACACACTTTGTTCCCATGTCCTCAGACGACTGCGTCAGCACACGGGGAATAAAGTGTTAAATAAAGCTATGAGTTTATTTGATCCACCTGACAGTAGTTCGATACATTTTGTTGTCACCGCCGAGGACGACGCTGTTCCATCAATGTCAGGGTCAGTCGACTGAGATTTATATCGGTTCGGGCGTGCTGGTATTTTCAATTACGACAAGACACGATACTTTGTGTAACAGTGAAGATAAACTACTAAAGCTCTAGGTAGTACGCACAGATAGCTGATACAAATACCACCTCCTCACCGGATGATAACTTAGGAACGCGTAACCGCAGACGACACAGCTTCATAATGGTGACAATATGGGAACTTAATCCTTGAAATACTAATCCTATAGGCCCACGAGCATAGAAAACAAACTTGGATAGTTTTTGAAGTGACAGCTTGAGCATGGAATAAGTAAATACTTTTTAATAGCATGGAATTAGTAAGTACTACATAGATTATAAAAAGAGGGGGTCGAATTTCGACCAGTAGGCGACCACTAGAAATGAATTATTATTGGAATAATTATTTCAGTATTTACCATTTTAAATTCTGAGGTTAATTTCTGTCGCTGCTCAGTTGCTTTACCAAGGTGAGATGTCAGATGTAACACATCATATGCGACTACTGTAGTTAAATTTTGACGCAAAATTCTTGGGGATAATAATTAATAAAAACTGTAACTGGAAATCGCACATTGATGATCTCTGTAAGAAAATAGATAGATTTGTATTCGATTTATATAGACCAACACGTGTGGCTAGTGTTAATGCGGTATTTACATACCATGGCTATGTCTCATCGATTTTGCGCTATGGCATTATAATATGAGGTAACTCGGTTGAAGTTAAAAGAGTGTTTCGAGCTCAGAAGAAATGCGTCCGCTCAATTTGTGGAGCGCACCCACTGGACAGCTGTGTTCCACTATTTAAAAAACTTAAATTACTGCCACTTCCAGCACTATACATTTTAGAAATTATTATTTTTGTACACAAAAACAAACATGAATTTGTTTTGTATAATGATGTTGTATCCAGACCCAGCCGCAAAGTGCATATGCTTAATGTTACTAGGCGTAAGATTACATTTTTTTCTAATAATGTATACTGCGTGTCCATAGCCTCAGAACATTTAAATGTAAATTATTTAACTTTCTTTTAAGCAAATGATATTCGATTGAAGATTTTATGAATAAAAAATTTACCTGAATATTGGACATTATTGCCTATATTGCCTATGAATCATATATTATATCCTTGACCTTATTGAGTTTTGACCCATATATTAATCTCTTTTATAAATATTGTTCAATTTATTTAAATCATCTGCAATTAGAATAACAATTTAATTTTAATGTAATGATGACCCGCAATTAAACTACTCGTACATATGTATATTTGTACGCCGGAAACGGAAGAATATTCTGATCGTAATACACACATAACATCTTTGTACAATATTCTGACAAATCAATGTATTCTATTCTATTCTATTCTAAAACCCTTTTTTTTGGGTTGGAAATTATCAAATAACTTCTCCCGCTCTGGGCGGAGTGGGAGGGTGTCAGACTCTTACTGACTAAAACGCACCCGTGCTCTTTCCGTTGCCTGTGTGGCCAGGGGCCTCGGTAACCCTTTCGGACTTTCCCGCGACCCCGGCAGGCATAGGCCCTAGTGAACTCCTATACTTGTGCCGACATCTGTTTGAATCACGTGTGGAACACAACGCGTCGTCAATCCGGGCCTGATCCTTATCGGATGGCGAGCTATCCATTGCCTACCCGTTCGCAAGCCCGCGCCTACGGTGGCTGGAAATGCGCCCGAGATTCCCGACGCCCAGGGCGTCTCCTGCGGCGGCTAGGGGCGAGAGGGCGTGAAACGTGCCTTTCTCTCAACCGTCCCGCCTCCTCCTTCGCGAGCATTACTGCTTCGCAGAAGGAGGTGACGGCTGCCCATGCCCTCTCGCTCCGTACCATGGCCTGAACCAGGGCCGGATGCGAGATGTCTCTGCCGCCGATCGCCTCCACGAGGACACGGCGGTGCTCTGCCCAAGCCGGGCAGACCTCCATCGTGCTCCACCGTGTCCTCCGGGCGATCCACACAGTGGTGACACACGTTTCCTCCCGCCTTATCCGACACAGGAACCTCCCGAAGCTGCCGTGTCCGGTGAGGACGTGCGTCAGGCGGAAGGTGAGGACGCCGTGGCGCCTCTCCAGCTACTCCTCAAAGAGGGGGGGACTTATCACCGCAATCGTGGCGTGCCCAGCACTGGGTTGCGACAACCGTACTTTCCATGACGCCATGAGATCCCGCCGGAGCTCCGTCCGCTGTGCCGCGATTTCTCGTGGCAGCGGACTTACGCCCCGGCGTTTCGCCTCCTCGCGCCACTCCCATACGTCCGCGAGGACTTTTGCCTCCAGATCCCATGGCGGCAATCCGGCAAGGAGGCTCGCTGCCTCACAGGAGACCGTGCGGTATCCTCGGACCATCCGGATGGCCATGACCCTTTGGGCCGCGCTCAACCGGCGGGCTGGCCGCAGCGCCAGAGAGCGCGCCCATACAGGAGCCTCGTAGAGGGCCATGGACCGTACGAACCCCGCGTAGAGCCTCCGGCAGGAGGCGTTTGGACCCCCTAGATTGGGCAGGAGCCGCTTCAATGCAGCGCCCGCCCGCTCCAGTTTGGGAGCCAAACGTCGGAAATGCTCCACGAAGTTCCACCGGCTGTCGAGGACGAGTCCCAGGTACTTCATCGTCGACTCGACGCCGATAGAAACCCTTCCTACCGTTATTTGGGACCCCAACGGTGGCGCGTTCCGAGGACCATGAAAACACATCGCCAGCCACCTCGAGTCCCAATTGCCGGATCCTTTCGACGATTGTCGCAACCCCGCGTGCCGCTAATTCGGCCGCCGCCTGGTGCGACCTCCCGTGCGCCAGGACCAACGTGTCGTCAGCGTAGCACACTACGCTGACGCCGCTAGGGAGGTTGGCGCGCAGCACCCAGTCGTATCCGATGTCCCACAGATGCGGCCCCAGGACCGATCCCTGTGGGACACCGCACGACATCTTTTGCCGGTTCCACACTCCCTGGTGACCGGGGTAGATGACGGCCCTGTCCGTCAAATAGGCCTCAACCACACGACAGAGGTAGGTCGGCATCCGGTGATACTGGAGTGCCTCCCTGATACAACTCCAGGGCAGGATATTGAAGGCATTGCCGATGTCTAGGGACACCGCCAAGACGACCCCACCCTGGGCAACAGCATTCCCCGTCGTCAGGGCTCGCACACGCATGATGGCGTCCACCGTAGAGCGCCCTCTGCGGAAACCAAACTGGTTCTCCGCCAAATCCGGCCCCACCCGCACCAGCTGGCCGACGAGGCGGTCTGCAGTGACTCTTTCAAAGAGCTTGCCCACCTCGTCGAGCAGCACGATGGGTCGATAAGCGGACGGAGAGTCCGCAGGGCGCCCTGCCTTCTTTATGAGGACCAGTTTTCCCGTCTTCTAACGTAGCGGGAACTGGCCCCTCTCCAAACATGCGCTTAGGAGCCCCCTAAGTTGAGGTCCGAGAGCCTCCAAGGCCAGGACCCAGGCCTTCCCAGGTAAGCCTTCGGGTCCTGGGGCGGTATTTTTGGCATTAAGCCCTGCGTACCGCCACTCTCATTTCTACCTCGGTCACCTCCGGAGCATCGTCGTCGTCGTCGTCGTTGGCGGTGTGGTCCGCATCGGGCACTGCAGTAGGCGGAGCTATAGGCGGGGAGGTGTGTTCCCCTCGGGAAGGGAACAGAGTGTACGGTACGGGTCGAACGTTAGGAATCAAACACAACGAATGCTGAGAATACACTGGTTTATTAATGTAAAGACATTGGATTATATAGGATTGTGATTACATACGAGTACATAGTATAGTGGGGACCTCACACCTCCCCCCTTATAAAGTAAACAATACATTTGGATATTATAATGATAATCCGTTGATTACAATACAAAAATACGAATACATTCTTGTTTACAATAATATGGTTATAATAGTAGGTATATTATTAGGTTTATTTACAATAATACAACTTAGTGCGATTCTTATGAATAACATCAATTTTGTTGTCCTTTATAATTTCAACATTCGGTGGTATGTCTCTGACAACCACATATGGGCCTAAATATAAGCTATCTAATTTGCCACCTACTTAATTTTTAATTAAAACTAAATCATTAGGGTTATACGTTACTGGTCGCTTATTTTTATCGTATTTTTGTTTTCTATGTAATTTTCCTTTAAGCAAATTGTCTCTAGCCTCTCTTTGTGTCAATTGCAGACGATATCTCAATTGCATTGGGTAATTATCATAGTTATATAATGGCTCGACATTGTTAGTTAAATTACTTGGGAGAGAACATTTCTTCCCAAATACCAATTCATATGGTGTGAATTTAGTTTCACTGTGGACCGTTGTATTAAATGAAAAACACCAATATGGTAACCATTTGCTCCACATTTCGGGATGGTTATCACATTGTATTCGTAGAAAAGAAACTAGATGTTTGTGAGAGTTCTCTAGTGCACCTAGTGATTGATGGTGATATGCCGTGGAGTTTATTTTATTAATGTGTAAGAGTTTACATACCTCATTCATTGTATGTGACATAAATTCCGTTCCTCTATCAGTCGCAATGGCCTGTGGGATCCCGTACCGCAGAATAAAATTATTAACGAAACATTCAGCTACTTCAACTGTGGTCTTGGAAGTCAGTGGATAGGCTTCAACAAATTTAGAAAGCTCGCACTGAAGTGTAAATATATAGGAGTAATTGTTGTTATCTCGATCTAAGGGCCCGACGATATCTAAATAGATTTTCTCAAATGCATAATTTGCTGTTGATGTCATAACCATGGGTTCCTTTATCGGTAAAGAATGTTTATTTCTCTGACACTTATCGCAACGTTGCACAAATTGTGCGACATCTTTTTCCAAACAAGGCCAAAAATAATATTTCTTTATATTGTTCAACATACGCCTCATACCTGCGTGGCCACTTGTGGGCAAGAGATGAAAGTCGTTCAATATAACCTTTTGGTCATCTTTATTATCTATCCTAGTTACGTTTTTTAATATGTATAGCGTGGTATAGTTGTGCTAGCATAATGTTTTATCTCTTGTACTAATTTCCGTACAAAAATATCGTTTGTCTTGGTAACAATGAAATATAGTTCGTCAATATTTATGTGTTTACAAAACATATTAAGTTCTCTCACAAATTCGGCTGGCGTAATCTGTGATGGAGAGTCTTTATATTTAATATAAATTGTCTTTTTATCTGGAATATAGCAAAATGTAGCGCTTTCGTAATTAGTGTTCTTTAACTTTCGCTTGCGATCTAACTTTTTCCTTTCAATAAACACTAGCTCTGTCGCATCCTTTGGCGCGATATGCGTCTCTACAACTTTTGGTTGATCTGGCCGATCGTAACTGCAGCCTTTATCCGTTAAAGAATGCGTAGGCGGCGTTTGTTTACGTTTTTGCGCCCTTGTCATAATACTCAATATGTTGTCATTCATTTCTTTTAAATCTTTTATGCTTATATTGATACGAGACAACGCATCCGCAGCTGCATTGTCCGTACCTTTAATATACTCTACATTAAAATTATATTCTTCTAATAGAAGTCTAAACTTCATTAACCTGCTCGAAGGATCTTTCATAGAAAATAAATAAACTAAGGGCCTATGATCCGTCTGAATTCTGAATGGTCTACCATATAAATATGGTCGAAAATGTTTTATAGCCCAAACAATTGCCAATAACTCTTTTTCAATTATCGGATAATTTTTCTCCGCCTTATTTAAATTTCTGCTAGCATGTGCTATTGGTTTAAGGTCACTATTACATAGAACTGCGCCTATGGCATAATTTGAGGCATCTGTTTGTATAATAAACTGATTTTGCTCCGAGAAGTCTGGATACTGCAAGACTGGTGGTGAAATAACACTGTCTCTCAGGGTTTCAAAAGCTTTCTGACATACGCTATCCCAGATGAAGGGAACATTTTTCTTACATAATTGATTTAGAGGAATAGCTAATTGTGCGAAGTTTGGTACAAATTTCCTGTAGTAATTTACAAATGCAATAAATCTTTTTAGTTCATCAAGATTTTTCGGTGGGGGATATTTTTTAACTATATCAATTTTTGAAGGATCTGGTACAATTCCATCTCCAGAAACCACATGGCCTAAATAAAGAATCTGTTTCTTTAAAAAGTCACATTTTCCCGGGTTTAATTTAAGGTTAACTTTACGCAATCGTTCAAAGATATCCTGTAAGTTTTTATTATGCGTTTCCAAGCTTGTCCCAAATATAATTAAATCATCTAGATATATGAAACATTTTTCATTAGTAAGCCCTGCTAATGCCATGTTCATCATGCGCGAGAAGGAGCCTGGGCTTGTCTTCAAGCCCATAGGCATTCGCACCATTTGGTACTGTCCGTAGCAAAATGCAGTATATTTTCTACTGTCTTTTTCTAGTTCAACATTATAAAATCCGTTATATAAATCTAGATGTGTGAAATAAATACTACCTGATAATGCGTCTAATATCTCAGTCATATTCGGCAATGGGTACTTATCGTCTTCTATCAAATTATTTAACTTCCGGTAATCAATAACTAATCTAAATTTCTTTTGACCACTACTATCCATCTTTTTGGGTACTAAAAGTAAGGGACTCGACCAGCAGCTATTACATTTTTCTATGATATTGTCATCTAATAATTTATTAATTTGTTCGTTAATTTCCTTTTGTTGTGAGTATGGTAACCGATATGGTTTTGTAAAGACAGGATTGGCATTCGATTTTAAGGTAATTGTGTGTTTGTAAATTTTGGTGGTCGATAGCTTGTCGCCGGGTAAGTAAAAAATATCTGCATATTTAGCACACAAATTCTCGATTGTGGTTTGTTCCTCCTCATTTAAATGTTTTAAATTCAGATGGGAATATAATCGCTTAACCCTGTCTGCGTTTTTATCTGTGGCGTTAAATGAACAAATCGTGTAATCACTCAATTTATGAATGGTTGGCTCGATATTCTTTAAAGTTACAGTATTATCTGTCGTATTTAAAATCCTAACCGGTATGAGTCCATTGCAGGGAGTGGCTAATGTATTCGCTAAGAAAACGCCTTCCTGTAATTCTTTTGAACAAATCACACATTGTTTACTAAGATCTGTTCTTATGTAGTGTATTTGTTCACATCTGGCTGATATTTCATACATATTTCCATTCTCGCGCATAAAAGGCAAAGTATATTTAGTACTCGTACTCGTCCATAAATCTAAGCTGTTGTTTTTAAAGTCAATGACTGCGTTATGTTTATTTAAAAAATCTTGTCCTATAATTCCATGTGCCTTACATGGCAGCGTTTCAAATATATAAAACTTATGATTAAAGAAATGATTATGGCTTTGTAACTGTAAATATGCATATCCAATTGCTTGGACTTTGCCTCCTATGCCGTTTATGATAATCTTCTCGTTATGGATAGGAAGATTCTGTTCGCGCGCATATTTATATTTTAAGGCCGAAATTGTAGCGCCGGTGTCGAGTAACCAATAATATGATACGTTATTTACGAATAAATTTATCCAACAACTATTACTGTTTGATGAACAAATAAAATTATTGTCGTTATTCACGAAAAAACTTGTTTTCAGTAGTGCAATTCACAGATTTATCGTTATCTTGCTGTTCGATTTCCGCGACGCGCATACGTTCATTGCTCATCCACTGATTTCCGCGTCCGTTATAATGATTATTGTATCTACCTCTTGGTTGCGGTCTTCGCATGGACATACCTTGTGGAGGGTACGAGTGGCCTCTGTATGCTCGTCCTCGAGTATTTGGGGTGCGATAAGCCTGATTTGAAAAAACTCGAGTATATCCGCCTCTCATACCACGATAATTTTGTCCTCTTCTAGCAAACAAAATATGTGGGTCAGAATTATTTTGGTACATACCCATGACATCGCCTGACGTAGAAGGTCCCTCAGTTTCTTCCTCCTTGGCAGCCTGTATAGCGTCATTGAGGGATTTGTAGTTCCTAGCTGCAATGACTGTGCTGAGCCTACGGTTTCGCAAACCATCTGCGAACTTTTTGATGGCAACTTTTTCATTAACATTTTTCAAAATATTATAACTCTCCGTGTTGCCCTCTGATTGCGAAATCGTTAGCTCTACGAACATTTCTAATATTTTTTTTCCGTAATCTTCGATATTTAAATCATTTTGTCGAATACGATGCAATTTATCTTGGATAGAAGTGGCTGATTTTTGTGGTAAAAGCTCTTTACGCATGTCTTTGGTTAAATCGTCAACATTTAGATAATTTGAATTTAACTTTAACTTGGCACTTTGTGACAATCTACTTTTAACTACGAATTTAATTAACTCATTTTTACAATCGTCATTTTTTAAGACAGATGAGTAATATTCTATGTTATCTATCAGTGTTTTGGTATTCGATTCCTCATCAGTCATCTGTGGTAGCAAAGACAACGCAGTTCTTAAATTAAAAGATTCCATTTTTGTGCTAATATTTACACCACAATCTGATGAGTTATCTTCTGAACAAAGTTGCTCTATTTCAGAATACAATGTTTGAATATTCGAAGAAAGCTTGTTTACTAATTCGGCGTCAGCGGAACTCAACTTTCCTTTCGTTATATCTATAGTTAACGTATGTATTAAAGATGTGTACGTATCATAAAGATTGGTTGCTTCTTTTAACTTCTCAATTAAAATGTTCCCCTGGCGCCTTTTAGGTCCAATTTTAATTAAATATTGTCTTACAGCTCTTAAGCTTGTATATAAATCTTCTAATGTCTGAGACATAACTTACCAGGGCTCACGTAATACGTCATGTTTTGATATCACATTGCAACAAACATATTAAAAAAACAATTCCGAGTATTACGTTACGTTAATATTAATCATGTAGTCTACTTTTTTTTTTTGTTTATATTTAACATACAGTCACTATTATATTTCACACTATTATTTTTCTTCATCACTTTTTCTGTGCACGATCCTATAACGCCTTTGTTACTCGCGAACGAAATAATTTTAGTGTTCTATATCTACGCCTGTTTTAGTATAGTTACGCGCACAACTGTTTTTATTATTTCTCACTGAAACCACTTAGCACTTTTTGTATTAAACCGCACTAGTTTGTATTATTTTACTTATTCACTGTTGATATCGCTCTCGTCACTGGTTAAGCATCACGTTACACGATATCGTCGCTGTTCCGACCACTCGTACGTTCACGCCGAAAAACTGACCGACGTATATTATTTCTACTAATTTCTTGTTGCGTCCAGCGTTGATGGCATTTCTTGTACATGCGGTACACGAGGAAAATCAATCCAAGGCCTATAACTAAGGCGATAATGGATAGGATGATATTAGTCGTACTCAAGTGGAATCGTAACTCGTCTACAGTGGCTTGATTGGATCCAGCGGCATTTTGCGCAATTATTACTTCTTCACGTGATTGAGTTTTGCCCATTTTGCTGCACGGTACTTTCTTAAATAACAATACGTGTGATTCACAATAAAACAGTCAAGTTTCTGCATCTTTCACAAAGTTCAGTAGTTACTGCAATGTTTTTGAATACCATGCCGAATATGGTTTTGCTCCGACGAGTTCTATGCGGTATCAAATACACGCGGCTGTCACGGTCGCCATGTACGGTACGGGTCGAACGTTAGGCATCAAACACAACGAATGCTGAGAATACACTGATTTATTAATGTAAAGACATTGGATTATATAGGATTGCGATTACATACGAGTACATAGTATAGTGGGGACCTCACAGAGCGCTCACCACGTCCTCCACAAGCTGGGGCCGGAGACTGCGTCAGCGGGGGAGCCCATGGGCGGAGTTTATCCCGCACCACTTTGTACGCCAGAGTTGTCCCTGTCCAGAGTCCCCAGCGACTCCTCGTGGGCCAACCCCCTGGCCCGCAGGATCTCCGCTTGGAGGGCGGTCTTCGCCGCTCTGTACCCCTCGTACAGCTCCGCCTGAATGGCTTCCGTATCCGGAGGTTTGATACGGAGCCTGCGGTGCCTGGTGTACCGGCGTCGCGCAGCTACGCACGCAGTGCGCAGAGCCGTCAGCTCCTGCGACCACCAGTGCACCTGGTGCGAGGCACGTCCAGGCTGGACCCGGGGCATTGCCACGTCACATATGTCGGACATGGCCTCCCGGAACCACTCCGCCTCGTCGTTGATGTCGGCAGGCCTGTCCGGTGGTGACACCCAGGCCTGCACGATCGAGGCTTCCAGGAGGAGCTCCCGGTCCAGCTGCTTCAGCGCCCACCGCGGACCACTCGGGGCCCGTCAGACCGGCGCGTCCGAGGTCTGGGCGGAGACGTCGAACCGGATATACCGGTGATCGGAATAGGTCTCCACCCCACTATGACACGCCAGTCAACTACACGCGGCGACAGAGCGGGGCTGGCGAACGAGATGTCCACCACTGATTCACCCCGCATCCGCACAAACGTGGGGACAGAACCCCGGTTTAGGACGACCAGGCCTGTCTCCAGAGCCCAGTCCTCCACCATCCTGCCCCGTGTGTCCGTTAACCGGGAACCCCAAGCCAAATTCTTGGCATTGAAGTCCCCGAGGACGAACACGGGGAGGGAACCAAACCCGACGACGACGTCTCTCAACTCCGCAAGGGAGTTATGGAACTCGGCAAGAGTTCGGTTCGGAGAGAGGTAGACCCCTACCACGACAATCTCCCCAAACCGTGCTGCTACGCAGCCCCGTCCTCTCTTGACGGCCTCGAGGGACGGGGTACCGGCGGCGGCCGACGAAATTAGGGTCACTGAGCCGCTCAGGTCCTCCACCCAGTCATCCCTGGGCGGGACAAAGTACGGCTCAGCGACCACGGCGATGTTAATCGACCACTGCGCCATGCTCTGGAGCAACAGATCCTGAGCGGCGGCGCAGTGGTTGATGTTCGACTGGAGGAGGCGTAATGGGGCCATTAATGGCACTCCATGTCAGCCCCCTCTTGGGCCTCCTTCCCGGCCCCCTGAGAGGGGCCTGCCGCAGCGGTCCCGTCGACCCTGGTTTGGCCGTGGCACCTGCAGCGGCTGAATATGAGGCAGCCTTCGACCTGCCCGAGGCCGGCTGGCTTGCCGCCAACGGGGGGCGCAGGACGATGGCCTCCAGGGCGGAGAAACGACTCCGCAAGGAAGCCATTTCCTGCCTCACCAGGGTTAGAACCCGGTCCGCCACAGGCACGGGCCATCCCTGTCCCTGCTGCTGCCCCCCTTGCGGCTCCATTCCCGGGCCGGCTCTTCGGAGCCCGGCCAGGTCCGCTCGGAGCTTCTCGTTCTCCTTTCGGAGAAGCTCCATGGCGGCTGTCAGGCGGGCGACCTCCGCCCGCATTTCCTACATACCGTCCGAAGGAGGCCTGACGTGAAGGGCCTCCGCTGCCGCCACAATAGAGGCCGTGGCCGCGGCTATGGCCTGATCCTTAGAGGACCTGAGCCTCTTCACGGATACCGCCTTGATCGCAGCGGCCACGACCTCCGTAAACCCGGCCGCACGCTCGGACCCGGAACCGCCAGCGGCTTCCGCCCCACCTCCAGAAACCTCAGAGGGGGGCCCCTCCTTGGCGAGCCTCACAAGCAACACAAGCTTGTTGTTCGGTTGTTGCCAATGCTCATTTAAGGCGCAGATATATAATTTTAGTGACTTTTAAATCTGTTATTACGCCTTCATATAATGCAAGTAAGGGCACGCCACGATTGCGGGGGCACGCCACGATTGCGGCGATAAGTCCCTTCTTTGAGGAGTGGCTGGAGAGGCGCCACGGCGTCCTCACCTTCCGCCTGACGCAGGTCCTCACCGGACACGGCAGCTTAGGGAGGTTCCTGTGTCGGATAAGGCGGCAGGAAACGTCCGGGTGTCACCACTATGTGGATCGCCCGAAGGACACGGTGGAGCATACGGTGGAGGTCTGCCCGGCTTGGGCTGAGCACCGCCGCCGTGTCCTCATGGAGGCGATCGGCGGCAGAGACCTCTCGCGTCCGGCCCTGGTTCAAGCCATGGTACGGAGCGAGAGGGCATGGGCAGCCGTCACCTCATTCTGCGAAGCAGTAATGCTCGCGAAGGAGGAGGCGGGACGGTTGAGGGAAAGGCAAGTTTCGCGCCCTCTCGCCCCTAGCCGCCGCAGGAGACGCCCAGGGCGTCGGGAATCCCGGGTGGATTTCCAGCCACCGTAGGCGCGGGCTTGCGGACGGTGAGCAACGGGTAGCTCACCGTCCGGTAAGGACCAGGCCCGGGTCGACGGCGCGTCGTATTCCACGCGCGCCTCAAAGAGATGTCGTCAGCACATATAGTAGGGTCCACTAGGGCCGATGCCTGCTGGGGTCGCGGGAAGGTACTTATGGGTCACCGAGGCCCCCGCAACACAGGCAACAGGAAGGAATACGGGTGGGTTTTAGTCAGTAAGAGTCTGACACACCCTCCCGCTCCGCCCAGAGCGGGAGAAGTTATTTGATGATTACCCACCCTCAAAAAAAAAAAAAACCCAAATCATAAAACACTATATTCATTTTACACTGCTTAAGATATTTTCATGATATTTTTGTATGACTATTTTATTATCTGTAATTATATCTGTGATATTTTTTAAATATTAATATTTTCGTTACTAAAAATAAATATTCCCTATGAAACCGAACGGCGCACCGTGGAAAATCGAGGTCTGTTTCGGATCAAAAATAGATAACCTTTTCATTACTTTACATTTTAACATTTCGTTATGAAATTTTGCACAAATATCGAGTAGTGTACTCGTATATGGCTTCATATGGGATGTACTTTTAATACAGTATGTGAATATGATATTTCTAATACAGTACACAAAAAAATAAAACATTTTCAAAAGTATCAAAAAATATTTTTTTTATTTAACTATCAATATAAATTATAATGTCTACAAAATCCAATTATCATATACTTAATCCCAATATATATAATAAAAACATAAAAAATAAAGTAAAAAAATATTTAAAAATTGTGTTAATAAATTTAATATAGATTAATTAATTAAGTAACCTATTTCGTTATATAGAAATAAATTTAACAACTCTTTATATACTTTTTGCAAAAATTAGGGTAGTGTGCATCTTGTTGATGAAATTTTTCACACGCAACATGAGTGCAAACATGATAAAAGCCCTAATATTAATTAATTGTTAATAGTAAATTACAAAACATACGCAAACTATTGATAAAAATATCCCACACTGGAAACCGCAATAGATAGCGATTTTCCGCTTTCTGACTCTTATCACATTTGTACAAATTACTTCGAAAATCGCAAATATCCGCAGCTGATTTTTATTTGATTATTTTTATGAATAGCTAGGCTACAAATCAACATTCAATGTAAAGCAGGGGTAATGATGATATGAAATGATTTTATTTTCTGTAAGTAGGTTTGTTTAAACACTTTAACACGTCCATCATATTTAGAAAAAAAACAACATGAGCTCGGCGTTTCCTATCTGACTACTCTGAGAAGAAAGACTCTTTTAAAGTCCAGACATAATCTTGGTCAGATCATGTGAAGACCATATAGATTGGTGTCTGAAATGAACTTTTGAGGAAAGAACCACACAGAATGAGTAGACCTATCCAGTCAATCGTGGGTAACTGTTAAAAGTATCGATGTAGTTGAAAAAAAACTTTCATCTTATTTAGTTTTGCGATTATTTTAACGTAAACGTTCACATAACATTATAAACATGAAAAGTTCTAAAATTTTCAGAATAATGAGCTTTTCAGAAATATATAATACTTTATATCTATTGCTACAAAGTTTAACATTAAAATCACTTTGAAAGTGATGAAGTGAACAGGCTTGTCATTGACGTTCGTCAAAACTATACAGATCGTAGCATTGTAAAAAAATCATTTTACATTTACATTAAAAAAAAAACATTATAATGTAGTTTGATCCATATCTAATAAATAAAATTTAAAAAAGTACTTATGTCAGCAGCGCCATTGGTAAAAATTATTTTTGATATACCGGTGTTCTACCATTTTCCATAGTGCGCGACGCGTATTTGTATGGCCAAGGTCAACGGCGACCTGTTCAATAGACGACGAAAAACGCCAACTAAAAAGATATAAATAAGACAAAGTAACAAATAAGATCTTTCGGTTTTCGTATAACCACACGTATATAAAAATTATGTGTTATTATGTCTTGTTTATAACTTTTTTGTTGAAGTTTTTTGTCGTACTCGTAGTACCAACTAAAAAAGTTTTAGTTTTTAACAATTTATTTTTTCAATTTTGTTGGGGTTACGCAGCAAATGGAATTTTATACCTAAGATTTGTTAAGCACCCTACATAACATTTTGAGAAGGGGTTTAAGTGTTGTTGAAAACAGATAAAGGGAAACTTATTTGCTTTTATTTTATGTATGGACAATAGACTACCAATATATTTTCAGAAAGTACTCCTTAAGTCCTTTCATTAAACACCAAATACGATATATTAATTAAAATTATTTTTTTTCGTTAACTCTTTCAAACTCAAACTCAAACAAAAGCATTTATTTCAATTAAACCATTTACAGGCACTTTTGAATTGTCAAGGAGTCGGTCAGTTAGAAATATGAAGCTAGTTGCCCATTCCAAAGCGTAGTAGGTACCTATGGAGAATAACGGGCAAGAAACTCCATGGACACTCTTTTAAATTAAATTGATACATAAAGATTAGTACAAAAATAATGTTGAAATTATAACCAAATGTGAGGACGATGTAAAATAAAAAACGCGTCCATAGTAGAAAGAGAAACAAAAACAATTTCTAAATAAAATAATTACAAATAAGCCGAGGACGCTAAGAGGTGACCAGTCCCAACTAACGGCGCCCGTTCACGAGCATGACGCATGGATTAGCACCATTCAGCTCAACCATTTTGAAGGGAGCTAAATGATCCAACACACGCGCCAACATCAGCGAGACATCTGAGTGAGCATGACATACTCTCAGCCGCCAGGGCCCATTCAAGTCAATTACATAACCGGTAAAAGGTAGCTCTATTATACATAGTACTCACACCTGTGCAATGCAATTATACAATACAACGTAGGTTGAATTTATACAATGCAAAGATAGTCTTACAATGTTCAGCTGCTCCAACAGTATTTTCAAATGTTAATTATTCAATTGATTGTGGTTGTGGAGCAGGACCAGCATTGAGCCAAGCATTTTTATCAGCGATGTAATCACCCAACTTATAATATGCCTGCCTGCCTGCCTGCCTGCCTGCCTGCCTTTACATCCGCTGTAAGCCACCATATTGGTGATGTCCATTTTTTGTGATGTCATATAGCTTATAATCCGCGGAAGAACATGACGCTTGCAACAATACCTCATTTGTCAAAATATGACGACTAGTTTACGAGTTATGAGGGAACAGATGAATATACATTCATACATAGCCTGTCAAAATGATAGCCCTTCTTTGGTTTTGCAGTATTTGGGTAAAAAGTAGAACAAAGATCAGTAATTCAAACAAAAATCTATCGTGCTAAAACCTACATTCCTAGAATAGAAACCTATAATGCAACATGTCCGTAGCTGTTAATGTCTAAAACCCGACACTGGTTGGGTTTTAGGCGCACTAGCAGCTAAAGCCGACCGCAGCCGCGGCGACCGCCTGTGGTCGCGCGGCCACCCGGGATCACATTACGTGGAGACTAATTCTGACCATATGAGTGCCTGATCCATAGTACGCGCGAATATACTCCTTTAACTATTCAATTAACTTTAATACTCAAAGACCTGAGTAATCCTCCCAGGTCTATGTGATATTGTGAAATGTAACGGAAAATGTTTTGTTTGTTGAAACAGTATTTTTGGAAAGGAATAGGTCAGATTAATTCATTTGTATTAATAATTATGCATGCGATGTGACCTTTTCGTGAAACTTTTTGATGCACTAGGCATTTCTCTCCTGAATTAGTGACCGGCTTATGTCTAAATTCTCCAACAAGGGAGAGTATTTTGAAGCATCTGTAACAGTAGCTGAATGTTCTATCTAAGCCTGAATGAAAACGGTTAAAACTTTCTCTTCCATAGCAGACTTCCTCAAGAGACCCTTAAAAAGAAAGGCCCAATTTGTCAGTCTAGATGAAACAATTCAAATCTGTAGCACCTGCAAACTGTCGTAAGCCACCGCAAGTGATAATAAATTTCCGGGTCAGGTGGTGTCCGGGCCAGGTCGTTACGTCGCCGGGACGAAGGGAGATCGCTCCACGCACACGTCACGACGCGATGACGCGTAATTTCCCAGAAGACGACACGATGCCGGCTCACATTTGATGATAGCGACGTAGATAGGTTGCTGAGAGGAAGCTTTAAAATATGAAGGATATTGAAATATGATGATATTTAAGCGCTAGAAGTGATGTAGAAGAGCTACATCGCTTCTAGCGCTTAAATATCAGAGTGGAAATAGCGTTTAGAAGTCCACAGTTCAAATATAAGGATTAGGATACAATTTGTGTGGAAATCGGCTTTCATCTTGTGATGCCTTCATGTGATGCGAAGGAATGAGGAAGATGTCGTGAGGAAAGATTTTAGTATGAATGTGGATAGCTATTACCTTCCTTTCGTCTTTTTAATTACTTTGTGATTCAATCCCTTAATCCTAACGGGGAAGATGTTTATCATTACGAATTAAATAGAGATTAGGAACAGTGAGATGTTAGGACACCTCGAAAAACACTTTTAGATTTTTTTACCCGAGGAAATAAAGTTTATATTCTATTCCCTAACTGAAACTTTCAAAAGTAGTAAACAACTTCATTTTGGAAGGATTTAGGATGACTAAGGAAATAAGAACTAAGATGTTGACTTACTGTTAGCAAATGTTACGCGTGTTCCGAGGTACAAGTGTCGCGGAACCAGTTTGCGGCACACTTTCAGGATGCTTAGCTTTAGTTACGAAACAACAGCTGTGAACTGTAGCTCTTCGGAAAATCTTTCTTGTCTTTATAGATCTTACGACGAGTGTTAAACAAATGGAAAGATTTAATGAAATGAAAACAAAATAATAGAATCTGATTTACTGAATCTTATAAAAGTAAAGTAACTTTATTTCTTAAATACTCTTTTTTAATCTGAAAGTCGGCTAAAATTACTTAACTTGGTCATTGAAATTCGCTAACTAGGAAATGAAATATAAATTTACCTTAATGCAACTAGTAGCGCCATCTAACGAGTTGCGAAGACACGAGCAACAGCTCTAGCTAAAAACGCTCCGATTCTTAGAAACGTACTGTCTCTTTCACTACGACTGTGCTTATTGCGGAAAAACTCCGCTAGATGGCACCTCTTTGTACAAATGAAATAGTTTCAAATTCAACGAACGAATGAATGCTTTAAAAGTTTGTAGGTACTTCGAAACATAATGGACTGATAATATTAGTAATAAGGTATAATACCAGTAGTTCTTGACGATATTGTACGTATGAAAGTTTTAGATAGTGGATCATTACAAAGTATGCTCGGTTTTGGTTTACATTATCTGCAGTTTTAATAACACGTTAGTTTTATTGCCAAACCAAAACTATAAGTTTTCTTTGGGTGGCCCATGCGGTTTTATTATATTTACCAATTACGTAGCACGAAAAACACGCGTGATTCAAATGGCCACGCCCTCTTCCCGATATTTCAATCCTGTCCCCATAAGAAATTCAATAGGCCCATAAGAATTCATTTGCGATTACGCTACAGCCCACAAAAATACACTTCGTAAAAAGCACTATGAGCGCATCACGCGACATCGCGTGAAGGGCCAAATTGAAAAGGACGCGCGACGTCGCATGATTGATAATGAACGTGTTAATAGGTACAATGCATTGTTGTCTACATTTTATATGCTAATAAAAGCAATTATGTAAGTTAATGTCAATTCGTTTATCAGCCGTCGATAGCGTTTGTAAAGCCATTGGATAGAGTGCCAACATCGCACTTGGCTCCAACACTGGTAGTTGTAGCATGATGGAAATGCAGCTGATACCTTAATATACCTGGAAACTGAGTAGGACTGTATCTCGGTATATCGATAATGCATTATATGAGTAGGTAGAACTTTAGTAAGTAATGATAATGTAGATTTTAAGTAGCGAAATTTTAAATTAGTTTTTGTCTAATCTAATAATGGATTGCGTTTTTTTTGGAAGTCGGTTGTTTTAATTTTTATTTTTGTTTTATTTTTTTACTTTTTAGTAGGTCAGTTTGTAATTTATCTAAATTACAATAGGCTGATATCAACTGTTCATCGCTGCCCTTCCCTTGGCTCCGCAGTTTTACAAAATATTTCTTTTCTCGATGCGGTTGACGTTCATTATTGAAGAATTCTTCTGGTAAGAATCGGGAGAACTGCCACTCACCACATGCATTGTGATGAGCATAAATTGCTTAGCAACCATATTAAAGTACCTAATCGAATCGCAACCCGTTAAATACTTATTATTAAGTAGTTTCGGTGGCCATCAGTTCCACTTCACTTAGTTGACGGAGAAATCGGTTAATATACATTAAAAAAAAAAAACAAACATACAGACGAACATATAACCACCTCCTTTTTGGAAGTCGGTTAAAGAGACAGAAATACAATTAACTCTAATTCCACTTAGCAGAGCGTAATCATAACAGAAAAGTATACAATATTAATGAGCCGTGCTAAGCCAAGAACAGTTGAAAAGAAAAGCAGCAACTGCAAACCAAACCGAAAACTTTAATTTTACAAAAATTCTGAACAAAGCAACACATTTCATGTTTAGAATTATGCCTTCCAAATTAAAACAAAGCCGTCACGATTGATACCGCCACTTCTAGAGCAATAACCACTCTCAATAGAACGGAACTATTGATTAAAATATCTGTTCGGGCTCTTGGTCACTTCAAATACCTACCTACCGACAGAAGGCATGGCTGACCGGCTGGTATGTTCACCGAACTACTCAAGACCTATCAGTTAATATTTATGATAATATTACGGTCAAATGGAATCACTAGCAAGAGCAATCACTAAGACATGTTAAACAGTATCGTCGAGGTTCAAAATCCTCTTTACGGTCATTGTTATGGTATGTAGATCAGCATTACTAAATTGTTTGTTAGGCATTGTCCATAACACATGATTACGCATTGAGCGAGTCTAATGCTTTTCCCTTACTGAAAACTCAATTTTAACGTGGAATATCTTACTTAACGTTAAAACTGAATTCGCAATAGGCAGTCTTAATTGCGTCTACCAGACAAATGAAGCGATTCAACAAACTTTTACAATTCCCTCACGATGATAAGCTAACATTAACGTTCTTCTTTTACTTGATCCTCCCCAGAGCAGTCTACAAGATTTCATTAACACTAACACAGCCACGAGTCTAATCTACTTCTTGCTTCGTCCCAAAACTTACGAGTATAAACTGCCACATAACCAAGTTCTGGTATTCAGCAATATCTGGCGAGCTTCAATACGCCGTGAAATTTAACATAAACAACACATTAAGATTAGGAATTCATAAAGTTGTGAGCGACTCCAGCGTGGCGCGAACTTGGCCCACTGTGCCCCCACGGTGGGCGGCAGTGGAGCAAGTTGACGGCAAGCAGTTAGGCGGACACTGCAAGTACTACAAGTAGGTACGGGAGATGTCATGAGTGTTTGTAAGATTTAGTTGAGTGCATCTCCAACATCGCTGTGGCGTTGATTAAATGGTACCTTTTTTTTTTTTTTGAGGGTGGGAAATCATCAAATAACTTCTCCCGTTCTGGGCGGAGCGGGAGGGTGTGTCAGACTCTTACTGACTAAAACCCACCCGTATTCCTTCTTGTTGCCTGTGTTGCGGGGGCCTCGGTGACCCATAAGTACGTTCCCGCGACCCCGGCAGGCATCGACCCTAGTGGACTCCTACTTTTGTGCTGACGACATCTCTTTGAGGCGCGCGTGGAATACAACGCGCCCTCGACCCGGGCCTGGTCCTTACCGGACGGTGAGCTACCCATTGCTCACCGTCCGAAATGGTAGCTTTGGTGTCTTGTTGTACCTTTAATTCAACATCCTAACTGAAGCGTTGGATGATTGACTTCTATAATTAATTTTAATATAGACGCCTTTGGTTTTTTAATGAAGAGGAAGTTGCTATTGCAATATACTAGGCTCAAACGTCACTTCGTCATCAATATACTAGGCTCAAGCGTCACTTCGTCATTAATATACTAGGCTCAAGCGTCACTTCGTCATCAATATACTAGGCTCAAGCGCCACTTCGTCATCAATATACTAGGCTCAAGCGTCACTTCTTCATCAATATACTAGGCTCAAGCGTCACTTGGCATCAATATACTAGGCTCAAGCGTCACTTCGTCATCAATATACTAGGCTCAAGCGTCACTTCGTCATCAATATACTAGGCTCAAGCGTCACTTCGTCATTAATATACTAGGCTCAAGCGTTACTTCGTTATCAATATACTAGGTTCAAGCGTCACTTCGTCATCAATATACTAGGCTCAAGCGTCACTTCGTCATCAATATACTTGGCTCAAGCGTCACTTCGTCATCAATGGAAGTGCTACTTACTAACATACAGTGAATAAATGAGTGCTGGCCACTTGCATAATGTTCAGTACTAGCTGATGTTCTCAGCAAGTACAGATTAGCTTTAGATTCGATTAACTGTTACTAACCGTTTAAGCCATTATATAATACATAAAACACACATCAATTCGCGCAATAAGTTATAAGTTTAGTAAGTAAGTCATAGCGTCGGTGCTTAGTGATCCGTCACGAGTTCAGAGTTAACAACAACTTTGTGAGCTCACCTGATACTGAGATCTCAATATGGTGTTGCCGTAAATTATCTGACGATATAAAAAGTTTTCAGTGACTTAAGGTTACACTTCTCGAAATATTAATTTTAATAATATATTTTCTTTCTTTCAAAATAACACTACGAAGGTAAAGGTAATTTCCGTATAGGATTGAATTGCCATCAGCTCCACTTTTCAGCACGACAGAAAATAGTAACAGGATAGTTTCACCCCGTATGCCATCCAGAACAATGAAACGAAGAATCCGTTATTAGTACGAACAACCTTAAGCCATATAAAATGCTCAGAAAGAAAATACAAAGCACTGCTGCCGCAAACAATCTACTAATAATACGCATGATAACATGAATTGGCGCTCATCTTAAAAGGGTAGCAGCAATAAACACAATTAGCGACCGAGAGCGTATCATCAATACATTCGATGGATCCACTTTACGGGCCATTGAGCCGCGCCATAAAACCGTGCCGTACGGAGCCCGACCTCGGGTAATCCGCCGGTAATTAGCGCAACGACATACTAAACCAGCGATTTCGATGCCGCGACATGGAGTATGATGTAAATGGAGTGTGCATTGAAATGCACACAAAGTGTGTTTGCGCTTAGCGATGCCAATTCATTTTTCATGCTCTAGTGTGATCTGTCGTGTGTTACTGACGTAAGACATGTTAAAAAAAAAGGTTGCCGTAGCAGACACGCTATGACAATCATTTTAGGCTAATTTCTTTGAATGCATCTATATGACACTATTTTCTCTCAACTTTGGCTAGTCTTTACCTCTCATTTAACTTGACTCTGAATCGACTGTCAAAACTTGGTCTGCAAATAAATATGTATTTTGAGTTCCGTTTGTTTGGTTAGCTCCATTCGTTCTGTTAAGCATTAAGAGCATTGCATTGGCAAGTTTTAGCTTTAATTGTATTATTCACGAGCTTGTTAATAAACAAATCACTTTATCCTGAACTAAACAACGACGCGGAAGCAGTTCACTCTCATATTGGTTAATATTCTGCGTTTTAAATAATCGAATTCCGAGTAGGTACGTACTACGTAGGTACGTTTGTTTGAAAATATTTTACTTTTATGTATTATTCCATTGGTTTAGTATTAAATCTCAGCAACAAGAGCCTCATTATAATTCGCCTAAGTACTTCAAAGAGCCGCTAATCGACGTACTCATTTTGTGTTCGGTAATCGTGAACGGCCATCGTACCGAGTCAAGAGCAAACTCTAATTGTTGTCAGATTATGATTAAATAGCTCAACGATTTGCTCGCCATTGGAAATCTCTTTGAGAAATACAGTAATGCATGTTTCTTACCATCATTAAAAGTTGAAAAGAGTCGGAAGTGGTTTGGTAAAATTTAGTTCTACAATACTCTTCAAAGGACGGAAATTTCCTGTATGAAATCGGCACTCCTACCGATGCTAGCGCAGCAATCATCCCGGAATAGGTACAATATGTGCCGCCCGCTCGCCGCTCGGTGTGGAACTGTATTAAGGCTTTATTTACGTCGCCGTGAGCGTCCGCAGATAGAATGTGGAGCACGACGTGAGGCAGTGAGGCTACACAATTAGCAAGGGTCAGTGTGTGCGTAGCTGTGGCGGTCACACTGGTGCGTTTAACAGACAATTATCGGAGAATTATTTTTATCGGCGGTTTAATTCACATGATTTGTATTAAAATAAAAATCTGCTGACTGGAAATCGGCTGAACCCGAGCTCGTGTAGTTACGTACCTACTAGCGTATTTAGGGGTACTACTGAACGCCAGCTACCAAGAACCGTAACCAGGTTAAAATACATGATTGTTATTGATTTACAAAGCGCCCGTTAGTAGAAATAAGCAAAAACTTTCCGGGACGAGCTTTGCCACAAAAAACCTTTCTAGTACTGACGCTATATTTATGATCAGTCAACCGTGTGCACGACGTAATTAATGACATTATGTCTCAAGATTTTTAAATACTCTATGTTCCGATCACTTAACGTCAAATTCAAAACACCAAAACAATAGGAACATAATCATGTCTCAGTCGCACTCTTCCTACAATTTTCTCCATTTTGGGGTGCCACGACACAAACAACAACAAATAAAACATTTTTCACTCAAGTTATAGACAATAACGATTCGATTAAAATTATGAGCATATAACAATATAATTATATTTTATGAGGAATGAAGAGGGATGCGGGTTGTTAAAAGAGCCTTCAAGAGCGACGATATGAAAATGGTTAAGATTGGGGAAATGCTCGACAAAATATTATTAATATTATTTAAATATCAGCCAGAACCTGGTAAGCTATGACTGTAAGTGACGCTGCAATAAACAGGCGGTAGACAAAATTGACATTAGCTTACCAAACGAACCGATACAGCTGTGAGAAGTGCACCTGTAGGTCATTTCAATCTCCGAGCAATCAACTCAACCTATCGCAGTGCACAGCTGGACGTAATATAATTAAACGAACCATGAAACCTTATGAAACAGACTGGCTTACAAGAGATTAACGATAAAGATAAGACAATATCGCAAGATATGAATCAAACTATCCACACACGACGGACAATAAATGGCTTGCAACTTCGTCCACGTTTCGCCATCTATGCCAATGTGAAGTATACTCTATTGACTGAAGCAAAAAGTGCACTGTGGAGTGTTTGGAGGATGACCTCGCCCCACAGTTGTTAGGCGGGGTGTGCAGGGTCGCAGCTGTGGCGTATCGATACGCGATAACTTCACCGAGACCTAAACCAACACGCGGTGATCTATCTGACGGCGGAAGCACCTCACCCCACTGCTGACCGACGAGTCGAGGATACTACTCAAGTAATTTATCTAGTACCTGAAATGAAAAAACAGATAGCAAAAGATTGTTTTTCCTTCTCGTTTGAAAACGTCGATTGGCTTCGGGGGCAAGGGCTTTATAAACAACGTTTTAGTGAACCAATATCTATTGGTTGCTATTAAAAGTAGAATGTTTGTAATATAATTGCAAATAATTCAAAAACTGGAGGAGTATAATAATTAATTCAAAATCCACTTTAAGGAATCGACATTCGGTCGAAGGAACTGAAATTAGCTACGTCACGTTTGACTACGTCGAATAGAACGATCTTAAAGTAATGTGCATTAAAATTGACAGCAAAATGAGTTAGTTAATGAAATCCATGCTCTACAAAATGCAAGTGGAGTTGTATGCAAATTGTAAGTCAACAACTTTATGAATATGAATCTCATAGCTCCTCATAATTGTATGCAGAATATATTCCGCGAGGACGAGCTGACGAACTGCATCTATGTATCACAGAGGTAAAGAAATAAACAAGCGCTACTGAAGAAATCACGTTTAGTCGATGAAATACTAACTCCATAAGATGGAATAATAACCATAATTAATCCGTTCTCAATAGCTTGAGAAATAGACTGTCTCAGGTAACACTACGTTAGATAGTTAATAGCGTGAGTGACAAAAATGTTAACTATATGGGGCTGACCTCAGGTGAGCAATGATTCAATGACGAATATCTTACGAGCCACGGAGCAGTCTTTAGGGCCCGCTTTCACCACTAAATACATTTAGTACACGTACTCGAAACATCATTCTGTCATCTTCAAACGATTGAAAGAAACAGAACGAAGTTTTAAATTCGTTTAGTGTTAAATGTGTTTAGTGGCTGGTGGTGCAAGCGGGCCAAGTGTCTCACGTCGCTAATTACAATGGAAATTCATGACGTCATCATTTGCCAATAGAATCTATCCTCCATTTGCTCATCCGCCTTTATTCCCGGTGCTACAGAGAACGACGGATAATCTTTTTACAACTGGAAGTTGGCGTGGGTCCATCAGTTGTCCAGGTGGGATAGTGTACACAGTGCAAACTAAATGATAAAGTTTCAGTTGTTTAACTTCGTTTACACCATGAGTATCACGGTACGTAGGTATGTGGCGCCGGTACTGAGTTAGTGGAGGTGACCTGATCGCTAAGTGATTAATGCCTGGCAACAACAGATGGACCGCGTCTGTGTTACGTCGTGCTACCACAGAGATGTGAACCGAGGATCACGTCTTATTGAACTTACATAGATACAGGAAAAATTATATTGTTTTTAAATAGGTATATTTTTATTGCTCTTAAGTTACATGCATGTTTGAAGTAAAGTTGCTGATTGGACTATGTTTTTGTAATTCTTCCTATTACCAAAATAACTACGTTTAGCCAAACGAAGAACTAAAGATAGAATGTAATAAATATGCTTCTACCGTAGCCTTAGCCATCTTATTATAACAGTTATTTTACTTCTGAAGTAGGCCTACTGAACCAAGCTACGTGGTGGTGCTGCACAAATCTTCCGCGTCGAACTCTGGGTCACACCCGTAACCTCTGATCGCGAATGACCGCAGCCTAAAATGTCACCGCTTAATGATCCACCGTCATGCAGTTATCAGTTGCCAGTAATTTATGACGATTGCGCGACCCGATAAACAGACCTGATTGATGTTCAGCAATCGATTTTTCAGATAAGTAGTTTAGTATGTAATAAAATTTCATAATTTTAGATTTGTTATTCGTAGTTAGTAGCGATCATCTGTTTAATGAGACTATCTACTTGTTACAATATTCGGGTATTATTGAACCATCAAGAATTCAAGACCATTAATTCAAAAGGACATTGAGAATCACGTTAATGATGATCATGATGAAGTAGTTCTTTGTACCCATCACAATGTTGTGAGTAGTTTTATGTACTTACTTTAACGTATTTTAAAGTATAGTGTGTATTTCCAGAGTGCCCAAATCAAAACCCAATACAAATGCAGTGAGTAAATAATTGGATACGTCAGATTCTACAACGCGAGCGATGCAGACAACATGAAACAGTTTAATGTAAGCAAATACGATGCATTATTTACATCACTAAAATGAATTAGCTACGATATTACTATTAGAACCAGTTCCAATTTTAGTACATCATACAGAAATAATTCATATTCCGATCAATTTCATAACGCATGCTGCTGTTGCTGTTTAAACATCAGCAGAACACAGTTTGAAATTAATGACGTCGTATTGTATTGCGAAAGAAACAATTTTGTTTATTCAAATTCATTCTTATCCGTTCCATAGTCCGACACCACTGGACGCAAGTACATGTTTGTTTGCGCCAATCCCCGAGCCCCCATACTAGTTTCACCCGGGTTCTTTCTACCTGCACTGGCAACAACGCCATCTGCCATCTCACAGCCTGACAGCCGCACATGATTTAAAATTATTAAAAATTATATCCAAAAGTCTAAGGGTAGAGAGGTAAGACGGAGGGGGTGGGGTGACGGGGGGGGAGATGTCACTCAAACCGCGCAAACTTAATTAAAATCCGCACAAATAGTTAGCACAAGCATCGTGCTGCCGCCAACAAGCGGGGCACAACTCATAAGCGAAAGCGGGGAGTTTCATTTATGGAAAAGTGGCTGTGATGGATAGAAGATTAAATAGTATACCGAATATAATACGAAATATATTCGTGAGTACATACAAGGTTATGTCTGGCCGAAAATCATCATATAAAAATGAATTGACGTTTGTCAGTCTCACAAAAACTCGAGAACGGCTGAACCTATTCGCCTAATTTTGGTTTTGAAATATTTGTAGAAGTCCAAGAAACGTTTAAAAGGTGAGAAAATATAAAGAAATTGTAATGAAAGTAGTAAAAAGTAGTAACTAAGAACCTATCAAAAAGTATTAGGGTTGCATGAATTCACGATAGTATTTCCATCATTGTCCACGATAGGATTCGGATGAAATAGGGTAGGTAGATAGGTAGGGAAGGTAGGTAGGGTAGAATAGGTAGGGTAGGATAGGTAGAGTAAGTAAGGTAGGGTAGGCCTAAAACATATAAAAATTATAAGTCAGAGAAAAATTAATGCAGTTTTGAAGCTGACATGAAGATAGAAAACCTTAAAAACTTTTATGGACTGACTGTTTGCACTCGAACTGTTAGAAGGAGATAAAAGAACGTGGCTTGAAACGGATGAAAGATTATGCTGTATGGCAATAATGGACGTAGAAAAGTCTATAAACGAAGACAGGAAGAACATTTTCAGTAATGAAAAAAAAACTATCCATGACCCACCGCCACAACTCACCTTCTCTTCAATGCGGGAAGAGAAGGTGAGTTGTGGCGGTGGGTCATGGATAGTTTTTTTTTTTTTGGGTGGGAAATCATCAAATTACTTCACCCGCTATGGGTGGAGCGCGAGGGTGTGTCAGACTCTTACTGACTAAAACCCACCCGTATTCCTTCCTGTTGCCTGGGCTGCCCTGGGGCGGAATTTCTACCGAAGGAACAACTGGCCTTGAGCTTAATCAGCCTATAATGTTCCCACTGCTGGGACACAGGCCTCCCCTCTGTGAGAGGGTGTGGGCTGTTATCCACCACGCGGGCCCAGTGCGGGTTGGTGGACCACAGGTGCCACCCGTAAATAGCGACCGACACATTCGTCAATGCTTATAGGCCCATTTGATGCAATATGCTGAGTTTGTGAGCAAGGACTTTATTGTTAGAGTTCCGTAGTCAACAAGGAACCGTTATAGTTTTGCCATGTCATTAAGCTTTAGGTAATGTGCAAATTTTTGTTCGAGTCAAGTCCCCCCTGCCAGCTAAATGGTTGTTTTTGGATATGTGAAAAATTCACGGCAGTAGTATATATAATGAAGTTAAAAGGAAAACTATTACAGATAAGTAGACTTTACAAGTTAACGAGTATTAGTTGACCAACTTACATTTGCAGTTGGAGAATTGCCCGTGACGTATATCGATGTATGGGAGAACATGTTTTTCAACAACAATGTTAAGTTTGTTTTTGGAATAAATTCATCCAAACTACGGAACCCCTCATTGTGCGTGGTCCAACACGCACTTGGCCAGTTTTTTATATATGATATTGCAAGGGCGCACAGTGCTCCGGGGATACCGCACGGTCTCCTGTGAGGCAGCGAGCCTCCTTGCCGGATTGCCGCCATGGGATCTGGAGGCAAAAGTCCTCGCGCACGTATGGGAGTGGCGCGAGGAGGCGAAACGCCGGGGCATAAATCCTCTGCCGCGAGAAATCACGGCACAGCGGACGGAGCTCCGGCGGGATCTCATGGCGTCATAGAAAGTACGGTTATCGCAACCCAGTGCTGGGCACGCCACGATTGCGGCGATAAGTCCCCTGTTTGAGGAGTGGCTAGGGAGGCGCCACGGCGTCCTCACCTTCCGCCTGACGCAGGTCCTCAACGGACACGGCAGTTTCGGGAGGTTCCTGTGTCGGATTAGGCGGGAGGAAACGTCCGGGTGTTACCACTGTGTGGATCGCCCGGAGGACACGGTGGAGCATACGGTGCAGGTCTGCCCGGCTTGGGCAGAGCACCGCCGTGTCCTCGTGTAGGTGATCGGCGGCAGAGACCTCTCGCGTCCGGCCCTGGTTCAGGCCATGGTACGGAGCGAGAGGGCATGGGCAGCCGTCACCTCCTTCTGCAAAGCAGTAATGCTCGCGAACGAGGAGGCGGGACGGTTGAGGGAAAAGCAAGTTTCGCGCCCTCTCGGCCCTAGCCGCCGCAGGAGACGCCCAGGGCGTCGGGAATTCCGGGCGGATTTCCGGCCACCGTAGGCGCGAGCTTGCGGACGGTGAGCAATGGGTAGCTCACCGTCCGGTAAGGACTAGGCCCCGGTCGACGGCGCGTTGTATTCCACGCGCGCCTCAAAGAGATGTCGTCAGCAGGTAGGGGTCCACTAGGGCCGATGCCTGCCGGAGTCGCGGGAAGGTACTTATGGGTCACCGAGGCCCCCGCAACACAGGCAACAGGAAGGAATACGGGTGGGTTTTAGTCAGTAAGAGTCAGTAAGAGCCCAGAGCGGGAGAAGTTATTTGATGATTTCGCAACCTCAAAAAAAAAAAGGGCGCACAGTGCAAGAATTGTTCGAGAATACCTGCATGACGTTGGTATCGTAGTAATGGAATGGCCAGCGAGAAACTTTGATATGAATCCAACAGAGCACTCATGGAATGACCCAAAGAGGCGTATTCAAACTTACCAACAAGCTGCAGAAACTTTGCAGAAGCTGAAAACTGCGATCTTGGAAGCACGGGAGAAGATTCCACAGCACGTCATAGTGGCATTAATGAACTCCATGCCAAACCGCATGGCGGCCGTCGGAAATGCTCTTGGAGGTCACAAGTTACTAAATAAACGTTTTCTTTAAATAAACAAGCCCCGAGAAACGCGAAAAGACGACTCATTGTGAGAGATAGTGAGTGACTGGCTTCAAAACCACTTTTTTTTCTCTATGCTACCGTTATTTAAAAATATACAAACCTTTAAAAAAATATATTCAGGGTGGCTCGATCAGGTGTCCGAGAGTGTATTTACACTAGGTACTAAATTAAATAGCTTAATAACTATGCATTGTTATGTCATTTGTTTATTTAATAAGTTAATTCATAACTTTAGTAAGTGAGCAAACTAACTCCACGGCACTAAAACGTAATAAAAGTATCAATCTATGTATAATGACTACAGTTTTAACGAGCTTATTTAAAGTCGGTTCATGTTTTAACGTCGGCAGTTATATCACCGCCCGTACTGTAATTCAACCTGTCGAATTAGATGAGAGTGGATGGATATTACCTTTATTTACAGCCAGTAAATCTTAATGGATTTGCTTGTGATCAAAGTAATTACTCATTTAAAGTTTGATGGATCGGCTGTGTCTCCAGGTACTTAGTGTTGCTATGAAGACATTACACGGAACTGTGATTTAAGTCGTCGTTTGCGAGTTCTTTACAGTTTCTAATATTATGAGCCATTATTAGATAACGGATCCTTTAAAGTTAGTGCGCACTACATAACCTTGCACACAATTTATAATGCTGCCTATTACTTTACACGCAATAATGCAATAAACTACCTGGTGTGGCAAGTTATTGCCCCTTACATTTTTTTTATTGTGGACGGTTTATAAGGTGTCTGTAGTCTGTCTTAGGCTTATATTGCAGCCGCGGATATTGTGTGTCGCGGGATTTAGAGAATCCTGCGGCTAGTGACAGCTAATGATGGCTGTCAGACGTCATAGTGCACCGGCGCCGATCGGAAGCATTTCGTCTCACCGCAAACCACGTTTTTTCAATCTCAGTTCATCGCGTCCGCAAAACCGCAAACTTTATTACGTTATCCCGTAATCATTGGGGATATACTGTACTACGTTTTCAAAATTAAAAATAATAACCTGCGTCCGATTAAATCCAAAATATAGACTTTCAAGTGACCAGTGTACGGGCAAGCAAGGTGGCCACCTGCCCAGAAGGATTCTTCAAGACTTTCGCCAGGAGAAGCACAGGTACCGCTTTTGCATTATTTGCTGGAGTTAGGCTACAAACGCCACCTGACCGTCACCAATTCCTCTTTGAAAGTTTGCTCAAAAAAAAGGCAAATTGAATTATTATGCATTCCAGATAATAATTTTTCTGTCGTCCTCGACCCGGAAGGATACACGGCTATTTATACGCCTGTCCCTCCATACTTATGGTCCATTCGAGCCTGGATAGGTATCAGTTAAATAAGTACAAGTCATTGCAAGTACTTACGATAATTTACAGCAATTAATATTAGATAGTGCCTTATAATGGCTACTAATAAACAAGAGAAAAAATTAGATCAGCTAATTGCTAAAAAACAAATGATATTTGAGCGAGTTAATCGCTTGTATGATGCACCTAAACATATCTCCAATTTAGATTCACGCTCAAATGAGTTATTTCTAGCGCAGTCTGAATCTATTAGTGAACAATACAGCAAGTTTGAAGCAATTATCGACCAGATTAATGAGTTGCGGTTTGAAATTGATAACACACCACCAGATTATACGAGTCTATGTTCTATTGAAGACTTATATTCCAGTATTAAATACAAACGTAATCTTATACTTTCAAACAATAAAACGTTAACATCAGATCAGAAGAGAGGTAGTGGCATAAAATTACCACCAATCGAATTACCATCATTTGACGGTAGAACTGAAAACTGGCCCATTTTTTATGAAATTTTCCGTACTAATGTTCATTTAAATACTGATCTGACGGATTCGCAGCGTGTGCAGTATTTAATAAGTAAATTAACTCATGATGCCTTAAAACTAACTGCAGGCATTGTTCCCACAGGAGATACATACAGTGTTATGTGGAACAGTCTTGTCAAAAGGTATCAAGATAAACGTAGTTTAGGTATTCACTATCTCAATAATATACTGGACATTAAAGGATGCGCCGGCAATGCTGCTAGTCTGAATGCATTTGTAGAACGATATTCAGCGTCTGTCGCTGCATTGAAGCAGTTAGACATTCCAGACTTATTCGATTTCGCAATATTACACTGTGGTTTAAGAAAGGTTGACGCACAAACTGTTCAACAATTTGAAAGCCGTGTGAGTGGGAAAGAATTACCTTCCTATACGGAGTTTATATCATTTTTGCAAGACCATGTTAAGGTACTCCAGCGCTCACACGTTAATAATCCACAGACGGAACCACGTCCTAAGTCTAGTTTATCTCACAATCGAATAAATAATACGCAAAGTACCGCCAAGTCATTCGTGTCATGCAAACCAGTTCCGAATAAGCTTTGCCCGGTATGTGATAACGATGACGTCGATCATCGACTGTTCAATGGTTCACAATTTAAAAATATAAATTCACCGCAAGCTCGTTTCGAATTTATTAAAAAGAAACGCGGCTGTGTTAATTGTTTAAGTATATCCCACTCTTTGATTAAATGCAAGTCACGGAGCGTTTGTAAAATTTGTAAAAAAACACATCATTCATTGTTACATTTCTCCGAAGTAAAAAGTGATTCAACGCCGAGCGAGCCTGCCGCTACGTCTGTCTCGCTTAGTGCCGCCGCTAAAATATGTTTACCGACAGAGACAACTATTTTGTTAGCTACCGCGCAGATATACGTATATGATAGCAGCGGCCGAGATAAGCTTGTTGTCAGGTGTTTAATAGACAATGGATCGCAAAATAATTTAATTACTGTGGACTGTTGTAAACGTTTGAACTTACCCATAATTAAATTACGCAATTCGTCTTTACAAGGTGTTGGTATGACCTCACGACCTGTACACGGCTTTATTTATCTCAATATAGAATCTCGGATTAATCCTCACAATAAGTATTATATACACGCATTAGTTGTTGATTGCATTACAGATAGACTTCCCGCTAGTTTTATCAGATTAAATGAGGATATGTCATATTAAAATAATTTACCGCTTGCTGACTCAACCTGGAATGTACCTGGTGGAATCGATGTTGTGCTTGGAGCACAGCTGTTCCCTTTTATTTATTTAGGTGATAGGGTTGACTCAGGCACCCGCGCACCCCCAGCTATACTGACTAGTTTCGGATATGTACTGATGGGTGATATTGATTGTTATAGTAGTGACGTAACACACATGACATCTTCGTTTACCGCGCTTGCTAGCATTGACGTCGAGTCAAGTTTGCAGAAGTTTTTTGAGCTAGAGGAAATTCCATCTCAGCGTTTTATTAGTCCGGACGAATTAGAGTGTGAAAATAATTTTAATTCTTCAGTTTTATTTAAAGACGGTAGATATTTTGTCGATTTACCTTTCGCGCGCAATCCCTCCGAATTAGGCAATTCACGCGGTGTCGCTCATCGGCGGCTACTTGCGCTCGAGCGTAAATTCACGTGCGTGCCAACCCTACGCGAGGATTACAATAAAACTATCACTGATTATATAACTCAGGGGTATTTAGCGGAGGTACCCGACTCTGAATTAACCGAAGAAGGTTACTACATACCGCATCACGCCGTTATTAGACCGGACAAAGACAGCATTCGAGTGGTTTTGGACGCTAGTGGCAAAACACACTCGGGGTTGTCACTCAATGACATTCTGCATGTCGGACCTAATTTACAGGCCGACTTGTTTTTATTATTACTCGATTTTCGTACCCTCCCTGTCGCAATGACAGCGGATATAAAACAAATGTTCCTACGGATCGGTGTAAATGAGCACCACCGCAAATATTTACGAATTTTATATCGATTCAACAAAAATGAACCTATACGTACTTTTCACTTTAACCGCGTTCCCTTTGGATTAAAGCCTAGTCCTTATTTAGCGATGCGCACAATACGTAATTTAGCGTGTGAGCATGGCGACCGCTATCCTGAGGCTTCTAAATTAGTAGAAACTCAGTTTTTTATGGACGATTATGTCTATTCTGTTCCTGATGAACAGATTGCTATACAATTATCCCGCGATTTAATTGAGTTATTTAAGTTAGGATCCTTTGACCTGGTCAAATGGGCTACTAACTCACCCGCTTTGTTGGAGATTCTCCCAGAGTCTCACCGCTTACCAGTTAATTTTTCTGGCATGGATAATGATAAACATAATTTCAAAATCCTTGGATTAACATGGGAACCCGCTGATGATTATTTTTCTTTGACAACAGTCGCTGTAGATGATAAATGCACTAAGCGTGCGATTCTATCGCTAGTAGCCCGCTTGTTCGACGTACTTGGCCTCGTAGCACCCGTCGTGTTGTACGCGAAAATCCTAATTAAGGAACTTTGGTTAGCTAAAATAGGTTGGGATGAGGTTCCTCCGGACTCCATCACCAATCGGTTTTCCGTTTTATTGCGCGATTTCCCCTCACTCTCTTCTCCAAAGGTTCCTCGCCACATTGGCGTCTTTAGAGAAGCTGTAGTGAATATCGTAGACTTTTGCGACGCCAGCTTTAGTGGTTATGGTTGTTGTATTTATTTACACATAACTGACTCTAAAGGCAATATCAGCGTTCGGCTTTTATGTGCAAAGTCCAAAGTTTCCCCCGCTAAAATAACAACGCTAGCTCGATTAGAACTTGTCGCCGCTTTACTTCTGTCTAAGCTTGTTCGCGTGGTCAAAGATAAACTTTCCGCTCGTGTACCTATTGCAGGTGTCTACGCTTTCTCGGACTCCACCATAGCTCTTTCGTGGATCCACTCATCTCCCCATAGATGGTCTATTTTTGTCAGTAATCGCATTGCTAAAATACAGGAAAACCTACCTGCCGCTAGTTTTAATCACGTGTCCGGAAAGGAGAATCCTAGCGATTGTCTCTCCCGCGGCATGCTGCCATCTGATTTAATTGAACACTCGTTATGGTGGAACGGTCCTACTTGGCTCCATCGACCCACTAGCGAGTGGCCTTTAAAATTCTCTCCTACTGAATGTGAGACATTGCCAGAGTTTAAATCAAAGGTTTTTCTTGTAGAAACATCAAATATTGAACCGCGTATTTTAGATACAATAGCTGACCGTGTTTGTTCATGGAATAAATTGTTACGTGTATTTATGTACATTCTTAAATTTACGAACAGACTACTTAGTCATAGCTCTGTTAAAAATATACAAACCGCCGAAAATTTCATTATTCGAATAGTTCAAAATACGCATTTTTCTAAAGATTTAAATTTAATTAAAGCAGGCGAACTTCCATCTAAGAAGTTGCGCTGTTTGTCTGTCTTTATTGATAGCTACGGAATCTTACGTATTGGGGGCAGATTGTCTAAATCTGACTTACCATATGAAGCCAAGCATCCCGCGCTTTTACCTAAACGTGACCGCGTAGTTGATCTAATTATTGATCACTATCACAATACGTACTGCCACACGGGCCCCGGATTATTGATGTCTATTATAAGGCAGCGGTTTTGGATATTAGATGGACGAACAGTCATACGTTCCCGCTGTCGGAAATGCAACACTTGTTTCCGTCTAAATCCTACGCATCTAACACCCAAAATGGCTGAACTTCCTGGATACCGTGTCCGTGATACTAAAGCCTTTCTGCACACTGGAGTAGATTTCGCCGGGCCGCTTGCTTACACACCTATTCGCCGTAGAGGTCAACGTTCGCAAAAACTTTATATATGTTTGTTCATATGTATGGTAACTAAAGCTATATCGAACTCGTATCGGACCTCACATCCGAGGCTTTCTTATCCGCATTTAAAAGATTTATTTCTCGCCGCGGTCCAGTGTCTGTCATGTACTCAGACAATGGTACCAATTTTGTTGGCGCTAAGGCGCAACTTGATGATATTTATTATTTCTTATTGAACTCGTCTGTTCAAACAGATATTAAAAATGAGCTTCTAAAATCTCGCATTGAGTGGACAAGAATACCGCCGCGAGCTCCGCACTTCAGAGGTATTTGGGAGTCGAACATTAAGAGTGTTAAAACTCACTTGTATAGAGTCATAGGAAAGCAGCTTCTCACTTACGAGGAACTCTCTACCGTACTGGTACAAATCGAGTGCCTTTTAAATTCTCGACCGCTTAGTGTTCTCTCATCAGACCCGCATCCGGACGTGCTCACGCCTGCGCATTTTCTAATGTCCAGTCCACTTAAGCATTTGCCTTCTTCTGAATTGACAGAAGAAAACATAAATTTAACAAACCGCAAAAGGCTTTTGGATCAGCTTGTGTTATCCTACTGGAACAAATGGCGAGTTGAGTACTTGCACACGTTGCAAGTTCGCCAGAAATGGTGCACTCCCGATCGCCCTATAGAGATCGGTACTGTCGTTCTCTTGGGTCAAGATAACGTACCACCATTGACTTGGCCATTGGGCATCATAGTGGAAGTTTTTCCGGGATCGGATGGTGTAATTCGAGTAGCTTCAGTAAAAACCGCGTCAGGTACATATAAACGTCCTGTCACCAAGTTATATCCTTTGCCAACCCAATAGAACTATATTATTTCGTAGTTTAATTTAGTTTATAATTTACAATATATTTAGTATATTTTCTCAATGGTACGCCATTACATAGTTATAATTTAGCTTGGTAATTCAACTTTGTCTTAATTTAATCAAACTGCAATTTCATTCTTTGGAATCTGATAATTAATTTCGAACGCCGTTTCCTAGTAATGGTGTTTTGAACTGCTGCTTGGGATTCTCTTGATGCTTTCAGACTGCCAGATATATAAACATCATCTCATCCTCCCAACCGCACCAGCTTTTCAGCGTATAGATTATCATCTTTGAAAGCTCGGGACCTTTCAAGGTGGGGAGTATGGTGTGGCAAGTTATTGCCCCTTACATTTTTTTTGATTTTGGACGGTTTATAAGGTGTCTGTAGTCTGTCTTAGGCTTATATTGCAGCCGCGGATATTGTGTGTCGCGCGATTTAGAGAATCCTGCGGCTAGTGACAGCTAATGATGGCTGTCAGACGTCATAGTGCACCGGCGCCGATCGGAAGCATTTCGTCTCACCGCAAACCACGTTTTTTCAATCTCAGTTCATCGCGTCCGCAAAACCGCAAACTTTATTACGTTATCCCGTAATCATTGGGGATATACTGTACTACGTTTTCAAAATTAAAAATAATAACCCGCGTCCGATTAAATCCAAAATATAGATTTTCAAGTGACCAGTGTACGGGCAAGCAAGGTGGCCACATGCCCAGAAGGATTCTTCAAGACTTTCGCCAGGAGAAGCACAGGTACCGCTTTTGCATTATTTGCTGGAGTTAGGCTACAAACGCCACCTGACCGTCACCAATTCCTCTTTGAAAGTTTGCTCAAAAAAAAGGCAAATTGAATTATTATGCATTCCAGATAATAATTTTTCTGTCGTCCTCGACCCGCAAGGATACACGGCTATTTATACGCCTGTCCCTCCACTACCTCCATTTGAATGATCAAACAAGATAAAGTGACATTTTATTTGGTGTCACCATGAAAAAATTTAAACAAATTCAACAATAAGCTAAGTTGTAGCAAAGCCCGTCGTTCGCTCATAGCTCACACCGTTCTCTCTTCAACTATCGTTTGGTAAGTTGCCGAAGCCACTTGACTGGCTCCTACGATTTGCACCTAAGTTTTAATCAAAGAAGTCGCTGCGAGTAGTGAAGACGAGCCTCTCGACACACTCGCTGCCAACAGGACTCATCTTTTAATTCCACTCGGGAGGGTGAACTGAGCGAGGGAGCAAAAAAACATACTTAGTTGCAGAAAGTCCACTCTTATTAGAAGATGCTATCGTACACAGACCTCCTTTACTGAAGGATGCACTATGGTAAAAAGTTATGAATAGTTTTCATTCGTATGATAAAGCCTTGTGTAGATAATCTGATCTGCGTACTTAAGTACTGACTTATTTATAAAAATAGCTTTGAAAATTATTGTTGAGTAATTTATTTTGTGGGTCAAATTCAAGTCGAGTTATCGAGCAAGTGTAGTCGCTTACCGATACAATATAGCTGTTTAACTAACTTCGGTGGTTTATGTTCCCCAGCCACTATTAGTCATATATTCCGAGAGTTAGCCTTCTTCAAGTTATCGCGTGTGGGAGGTTGGCTTAGTGACCGGGTCAGTAGTTGAAGTGCCCCGTTTACATGACTGTAACAGTACAGTCATGTAAACGGGGCAACGTTACATCACTTTGTCATACTAGTCGTACGTCTGACCTACGACGCGACGTCGTCTGACAGCGCGTGCTCCAATTTACTTGACGACAGTTTAGATCATTTCTATAATATTAATAGTGATTAAACTATCATAAGTTTATGGATTAAGCTCTGGATGAGGGCACAAGTTTAATATGTGTGCTCTCTGCCCATTGTTTTGTTTTATTGGATGCATTATTGAACATGAAATAAATGTAATAAATAACTTCAAACCAGTTTTATTTGCTTGTTTATGTTGATTATATTACACGAAATGTGCAGTTGAAAACAGACTATAGTGTAATGAACAAATTTACTTAATGACAGCAAACCACAACCGATATCAGAAACATTTTTATTCAAACAACTTTGAAATCACGTCATTGCCAGTAACCGCCCATAAAAAAAAAATACTAGATAATACGTACCAAGCGTTCATATAACGATCATCCACATAATATGTGGATGATATGTATATCTATGGTCACAGAAATAAATGAATCCAATGTGTTTCATGTGATGTTAACGATGTGCATTACAGTATTTATAGCCGCTACTTGAATTAGTGAAGGATTTAGTGAATCCTGGCAGTAATTCTCGATACACACATAAATAACGGACTCGTAATAAAATTAATAATACTGTAGTACAAACGGACGATAATAGTTGTATTGAATATTTTATTCTATGGAAATGTGCATTGCATAGTACATTATGGTACTAGTGTGTAACATTGGTGATTACCGCTGAGGCGCCATTGAGAAGCTTAAGAGAGCCGAGGACGGTAATCATCAATACACACGTGTATCATACGACGTTTTAACACACTTGTGAATAAAATAACAAAAAAAACTCATTTTATTTAGTAGGTTCAAAGTTTATTTAGAGAAACAATTAGTAAATGTGCAATTAGTAAAATTATAATTAACTGTTTTTGATGGCATAGCGGTCTCATCAGATAGATTATTTATTGAAATATTTTCATGTTCTATTATAATTTGAGATGGCTCATTATTCGTGTAGGTAGGTGAAATCCAATTATTTGATGTACTTGGTGTTGCGTCAGTAGGAAGCGCCTCAGAATCAAGTTTAATTCTTTTTGTGATTTTTGCACAAATTTCCTTCTTGTTTTGTATGGAACCTTCTACGTATGATTCTGCTACATTGCTAGATCGCCACCCACCATGACGCTTCAAAGTCATTATATCAGCTCCTGAATTAGCTAGCAATGTAGCAGATGTTCTTCTGAAACTATGTCCAGTGTAGCGCTCAGCATCTGCTAAACCTAAAAACTTATTTCTTTAGGCATAGATCCAAATTTGTTTATACCTATAGGCTGACAGGTACATTTACCATTCTGGTAACTTAAAAAGAAACGGTCAGTTTTTGGTGACCGCAAATTTTCATACTTCTTAACAATTTCATAGAATGGACCGTGTGTTGCGTCGTTAGCTTCATTTTATATATTTAAGTAGCTGCGTAAGAATCATTTTTTTAGTCGCTAATAAACACCATTGAAGACAGACGCATTTGTGATTTTCTAACAAGTTTCCCGTACATACAAAAGTGAACCTAAACAGTAACATATGGTCGATATCTCGCCGGATCATTAATCAGTTACGGAGCGCAGGTGTCGAGCGGCCGGCTCGCGAGAACAATAGGACACCGCATTCCTGAGCGATAAGGATTTGTAACAATGACTACTACGAAGGAATTATTAAATGTATTGGAAGATACTGCTTCATTACTGCAAAAAACTCAAGTTAATCTCAAGAAATGCTCGAAATCGCGATTAACTAAAGGTTATATTGAAACCCGTATAAAGGCGTTAGAGGATTATTGGGCTACTTTCAAAAACGCTCATCATTCTTTGGTAAAAATAACGCCGAAGGTACAAAAGGCAATATTACCATATTTTGCTAATGAGGAGTTTTATATTTATGAAGACTTATATCTAATATTGTTGGCTGATTTACGTGATATGTTGAATGAACAAAATACAACAGCGCCGACGACGTCATCGCAAAATAATGCTAGTATCGCGACGTATCCTGATCAACAAAATGCGCTTGTGAGGTTACCTAGAATACAGCTGCCATCTTTTAGTGGAAAATATGAAGAATGGCCTACATTTCAAGATTTGTTTACATCGTTAGTGCATACGAACACAACTATTAGTGACGTACAAAAGTTACATTATTTGAAGTGTAGTGTTACTGGAGAAGCAGAGACCTTATTGAAACATATCCAGGTAACACAGAAAAATTATGAACAAGCTTGGGACATTTTAAAAACTAGGTATGGAAACAAACGTTTGATTTTGAACTCTGTGCTAAAACAATTAGTGTTTCAAAAGAAAATGAGTTCTCAATCACCTAATCTAATTAAAAGTTTATTGGACACCACAACAGATTGTTTAAATAACCTTCAAAATTTAAATATATGCTTAGATTCATGGGATCCTATAATTGTTTTTCTGGTAGTTCAGAAATTGGACCCTGAGTCACACAAGGATTGGGAACAATACGCATACAAAGAAGATGTCGATGACTTACCCAAATGGAATGATCTGAAAAGGTTTCTTCAGTCCACATACCGAACATTGGAGCTTGTCATACCAGGAACACAAAATAAAACAACAAAAGAGCGTGCAGTTCATATCTCAAGTACGTCATCGCCACCGTCAGGAAAAACATGTGTTCTATGTAATGAAAATCACACGTTATGCCACTGTAAAGAATTCACAAAACTGCAACCTATTGAACGAGTTAATTATGCAAAAACGAACAGCCTATGCTACAACTGTTTAGTACCAGGACATTCATCAAGAAAATGTAGACTACCAGTGTCCTGTCGTATATGCAAAAGGCGTCACCATAGCCTTCTACATCTCAACAAAGAACCTGAGACTTCGGTACAAGAGACCTCCACGCAACCGAAGACTGCTCAAAACAATGTAGAAGAACAAAGGGTAGTTACCGTCAATACAACGGTCGCCTCACACCACAGTACTAGACAAGGCATAGCACTATTAGCTACGGCAACAGTGACAGTACGAAACGAGCAAAATCACACTGTTGTACTACGCGCATTAGTGGACCAAGGTTCGCAGATAGCACTTATTAGTGAGAAAGCAACTCAAATGCTCAATCTGACCAAACGATCAACGAGAGGAAGTATCATTGGGGTGGGTTCAACAAAGACAAATGTAAACCACGTGGTACAGCTGCAAATTGGTTCCCGCTGGAACACAAACTTCAAGATAGATGTTGAAGCATTCGTCATGTCCAAACAACTTACCACTAAACTCCCTCCTAAAACAATTATTGCTGATAACTGGCCACATCTAGAAGGACTCAACCTGGCTGACTCGAACTACGACACACCAGGCCCTATAGACGTACTTCTAGGTGTTAAACAATACTCTCAAATCGTACAAGAAAAACTTATCAAGGGTCCACCGGGTACACCATGTGCACAGAAAACATACCTTGGATGGATTCTCTTCGGTGAAATAAATGCAACGTCACAAGACGATTCTGCTCTTGTTCTTCATCACCAAGTAGACATGGATATCATGCTTAAATCTCTGTGGGAAATAGATACAGAAAACAAAAGAAACCTAACAAAAGAAGAAAAATTGTGTGAAACCTTTTATGAAGAAACATACACACGGACAGAAGAGGGAAGGTACATGGTAAAGTTACCTTTTAAAACACTACAGGCAACATGTCTAGAAGGAAACACAAAACAAATAGCCAAAAACAGACTGCTACAATTGGAAAGAAAATTTAGAAGATCACCTAACCTGAAAGAAAACTACAAGAAAGTAATGAAAGAATACTTAAACTTAAACTATATGGAAGCAATACCTGAAAAAGAAGTCATAAATGAAAGGGTTGTATACTTACCTCACCATGCCGTCGTCCGAGAAGATAAAGAAACATCGAAGACTCGTGTGGTCTTTGACGCATCGGCGAAGGGTTCAAATCAAGTCTCACTCAACGACGAGTTGATGGTTGGTCCTCAGCTTCAGGAAGATCTCAGAAATATTATCATGAGATGGAGAATGAAACGTGTTTGTTACGCTAGCGATATAACAAAAATGTACCTGCAAATATGCGTTAACCCAGAAGACGCCAATAAGTATCAGCGTATTCTGTGGCGAGATGAAGAACATGACAGCATTAAGGAATATCGCTTGCTTCGAGTTACATTCGGAACAGCATCAGCACCCTATCTCGCGGTGAAAACACTCCATCAAGTTGCTGATGATGAAGGACAAAATTACCCGAATGCAGTCAAAATCATCAAAGAAAATTTTCTCGTTGACGATCTGTTAGCGGGTGAAGATACAACAGATCAAGCCATAACATCTGCAAGAGAAGTATCTCACATATTGAAGAAGGGTGGATTCACACTCTCGAAGTGGTCATCTAATTGTCCGCAATTTATGAAATCTATTGACACAAACAAACGAAGTTCTGTTGCACACCTAGATATTAACAAAATGGATGGCACTGTAAAAGCACTAGGTTTGATTTGGAATTTGGGAACAGACCAATTTCAATACCAATTGAAACTACCAACAACTTCTGTCAACATCTCAAAAAGAACAATCTTGTCAGACGTTCAAAGACTATTCGATCCCTTGGGATGGATTGCCCCAAGTGTAGTGATGGCTAAGATGTTTATACAAAAGCTGTGGCTGGAAAGGGTTGATTGGGATGATACAATAAGCCCTGAACTACAAGACGAATGGATGACTATTCGTGAAGAATTCAGAAATGTAAACAACATTTACATTGATCGATGGCTAGGAACCTATAGCACAGAAATAAACGATGTACAAATTCACGGCTTTAGCGATGCGTCCATGAAGGCTTATGCAGCCGTTGTATACATAAGAATTGAATCTAAAGACGGCCATATTACAACAAAACTAATAGCAGCGAGAACACGACTCGCGCCACTGAAAACTGTATCGTTACCACGTTTGGAGCTTTCTGGATCACTACTTCTTTCACGATTACTGAATCAAATAGGAAAAGCTATGAGAATATCAACAACACAAATGTTTGCCTGGACGGATTCTACAATCGTTATTGCATGGCTATCCGGAGAACCACATAGATGGAAAACATTTATAGCCAACCGAGTCGCAGAGATTACTGAAAATCTCAATAACAACCAATGGTACCACGTTGCATCAGAAGATAATCCTGCAGACATTGCGTCGAGAGGCTTGTTACTTGCTGAACTGAAACAATCAAATTTATGGTGGAACGGTCCGAAATGGTTATCTGAAAGGAAAATAATATTTAAACAGCCTGATGTAGTCGTCACAGACCTGGAACAGAAAAGGGATAAAATACAAATAAATATTAAAATTCAAGATGAAAAGGAACATAATTTCACAGCAAAATTTAAGCAATTTGATAACTTACGAGAATTATTAAAGGTGATAACATACTGTCGAAGATTTGTTAATTACATAAAAGAATTGGATACTTACGAACATTGCCGAAGTTTAACAACAGAAGAATTACATACATCATTGATAAAATGCATTAAGCTGGTACAACGTGAAGAATTTACAGATGAAATTAACAGATTAAAAATAAATAAAAATGTGAAGAAAAATAGTAACATTAAAACACTTACCCCATACTTAGACCAAGATGGTATCCTCAGGGTGGGCGGTCGTCTTCGACATGCAAGATTAGACGATAAAGGCAAACATCCTATAATATTAGGACATAACAACAATTTAATTCCTTTACTGATAGCAGACGCTCATGCTCAAACACTACACGGTGGTGTTCAGTTATTGTTGTGCGTTTTACGCTCTAAATATTGGATCATTCGAGCAAAGGGATTAATAAAAAACTTCAATCGTAAATGTTTAGTGTGTGCAAAGCAAAGAGCTAGTGCACGAACTCAGATCATGGGAGATCTGCCAAAGGAAAGAGTCACCCCTACTAGAGCCTTTCTAAATAGCGGCGTGGATTATGCCGGTCCATTCCACATATTAATGTCAAGGGGAAGAGGCATGAAAACACAAAAGGCATACATTGCATTATTTGTTTGTATGTCTACAAAGGCAATACACCTTGTACTGGTAGGAGACCTTACATCGGAAGGATTTATAGCAGCATACAAACGCTTTGTATCAAGAAGAGGTAAATGCAGCCACATGTGGAGCGACCAAGGGAGAAACTTTGTTGGTGCAGATAAGGATTTAGCCGCTGCATGGCAAGAAGCTAACTTGAATTTTGAGAAAGACATTGCGCACAAGTTGGCTTTGGAAGGTACACAGTGGCATTTTATACCAGCTTACAGTCCTAACTTTGGAGGCCTCTGGGAGGCTGGTGTAAAGTCCCTGAAGACTCATCTAAAACGCGTATTGACAACAAATCTCACTTTCGAAGAAATGACAACTATACTGTGCCAAATCGAGGCGTGTCTCAATTCAAGACCTCTCTGTCCTATTGATGACTCAGATGCAGATTCTATAGAACCCCTCACGCCTGGTCATTTCTTGATACATGAAGTCCCAATCGTTGTGCCCTCACCAGATTTTAAAGACACAAAAATTCATAATTTAACACGATGGCAATACACTCAAAAGCTCATAGGCGACATCTGGCGACGATGGCAAGCCGAATATTTAACAAGTCTACAACAGCGTCCTGTCTGGCTTAAGAAGAAACAAGAATTCACTGTTGGTGACATAGTTCTGATTAAAACTGATGGATTACCAGCAGGAAAATGGTTACTAGGTCGAATTGTAGACAAGCATCCCGGTCAAGATGGACTCACACGAGTGTATAGCGTTAAATCTGGCAATGGCGTTGTGAAGAGATCTGTCACGAAACTATGTCCTCTACTTGTCGACACTAACTAATTGTTAACTATTATTGTTTATCTTTGTCAAACCTCATTTCTATTTTGCATGCTGGCATTATGTATGTCTATTCGTTTTGTAATAATTTATCTTCATAGCAAATTAATAACACCGTAGTTACAATAATGTATGTTTGAATTTTGATCCTTGGAAACGTTACATACTGCTTATTAAGTTTATTTTTCAATATGTGTATACAGTCCACTAAGCATTGTTATAAAGGGCCTTGTTGTCCCTTTGGTGGGCGGTATGTTGCGTCGTTAGCTTCATTTTATATATTTAAGTAGCTGCGTAAGAATCATTTTTTTAGTCGCTAATAAACACCATTGAAGACAGACGCATTTGTGATTTTCTAACAAGTTTCCCGTACATACAAAAGTGAACCTAAACAACAGTAACACCGTGTATGGTGAATGACCTCGGTATTTTATTTTTCGTGATAGGTATCTTCACTAAAAGCATCTGGGCATGGTTCTCTATGTTTTTTACGGTTATATTTGTTAATTCTTGTGTCCTACAGGCACCAGTTACTCGTACACCAAATATTAAAGCAACCTGAAAAAAAAGAAACAATAATTAAGTTCAACACACAACACAGGCTGAAGTCGCGTAGATATTTAAAATTAATTTAACTAACCTTAGTAGCCAGATATTGGTTATCTGGAGCATCTTTTATAAATTTTTCACTATCGTCAGATGATAAAACCTTTGATATCTTGCTTCTAAATCCATCGGATAGTCCACTCCATTCTTTGTTCGGACTGTACTTTTTAACATTGAGTATAAACACCACAAAGAGCTAGGTTTGTACTTAGTAGATAATTCTTTAAAGTACGCCATGAACACATTTTCTGAAAAAGACTGCGTATTCTTGCTGTTTTGCCATTTTATGAAATGTTGGTACGCTAATAGATTTTTTTCCTTGGAGTTTTCAGATAGTAAACTTTCCATAACGTTAAGGGCTTCACATCTTATATCGGGCGGTGTACAACATAAATCATTTTCTTCGTAACTAGTACTTGTAGACATTTTAATTAATAAATAATTATAATTTCAACAGTGAAAACGAGTTGTGAAAAATGTTTCGCTATGGCGGGAAAAATGAATCAGTTTTCCTATGCGCGCGCATTGCGATCGACCACAGACTAAAGAGATATTTTTTTTATATTTTCCGCGCATAGGATTTGCGCCTATTTTGCCACGTACAGAATGGGGAATTTAAAGTTTTCTTTTATTACAGAGAAAACAAAAGTTATATTTGAGTGAAAGTTTTATTTATTAAACACGTACGAGTTTAAATTATCTATTTAAATAAGAAGTTGCATGAAATGAGCAAGCAATAGGAACATTAATTTATTGACTGTGCCTCCGCTGACGGTACCGGTTCCTAATTTATTTGTTCTATTGAACACGATCTTCTTTTTGAATAAACACTTATATAAGAACAAAGCAACTCAACCAATAAAATTTAAAAAAAAATCTATAACTCACTAGTGAATTATAGCAATGAAAAAGTCATAGTTTGATTATGGGTGTCATTCTGTGTCTAATAGCGGTGACCATAGAGCCACTTTATGAGCAAGTGTGTTGAAAAAAAATATAAATGGCACGTTTTATAACTAGTTCAGCAGTTAAAACTAAGCAGCAAAGTAAACAAAAATGAGTAATAAAAAATAATGAAATGGATCAGTGAATATATAATTGAGCAGGAAAATAATTAAATGGTCGGTAAAAGTTATTGAACGAGCGGTTACGTGTGGGCAGTAGTAAATCGGAATTTGTCGGTAAGAAATCTCATTCTAAGCAATTCTATAAACAATGAGGTGGTAAAGTAGCATACGAGTGCGATGTACGCCAGTTCGAAATCACCCTGAATTAGAGTAATAGAGGGGATCTGGGGCTCAGCGGTCGCTGCCGCGACACGCTCACTTCGCTCGCTCGCCGTCGCGCGTTTATGATCACTGTTCTAACCTAACCAAACCTTCCGCCACCCGCACTAATAAGCTCCGCCCAACTAACGAACATTTACCTCTCTTTTCAATGAATTTGATTTCGGGTGTCACCGCTCGCTATGATCTGCCGAACTATTTATCGAACCGCTCATTCCATCATTTTTACCGCTCATTCAGTTATTGGACTGCTCAATTATTTTTAGAATTGACATTGTATGATAAAATAACCGACTAATTGATTTTTTATTACTGTCCATGTTTTACTGTCGCAATAATTAATCAACCGCCATTAAATTAAATAACTGCTTAATATATTTTTTAACTGATCATAATAACATGTCGAATATTTAAAAGACAGCTCAAAAAATTAATTCCCTTATTTTAATGGTTGCACTTTAAAGCTTGAAATAAAATTACAGCAAAGGCAAAACCCTGTCCTCATAGGAGAAAAGAACAATTATTTATCCTTATTCTTGTTCCTTCACGAACCAGTTTTCTACAATGGTTTTCAGCGTTTTGAGTGCATCAATATTTATATCAGGGAACATATGCAACCATCACGACAGTCTTGTTATGATAAAGTACATATAAATGCGAATAACCAACCCGCTACCAATCGCTAGGGAGATGTTATGAGTATAAAGTCCAGTGGTCACCGCATGGTGTCGCCGCACACTGGTCCCGAATGATAAAAAAGTGGACATTAAGAAATTTTTGACAGAAGGTCAACGGATTCGGCTGATTTTTTTTTTGTAGACAGCTGATGCAATTACAAATCACTTTTATAGATTGAGTTTTTGCCAAATAAGCCGTATTTTCAGAGAAAAAAAATATTCAAATATTTTTTGTATGAAAGAAATCCTAATTTTGTCTTTATCTTCCAAGATTCAAACGTATTCAAAATAAAACTTAGCGCAGCTTTAGCGCAGCTTGTAGAGGTGCTAATTGCTCACCACTTTGTCATAGACACTCTTCTGCGATTTTGTGCTCCTTTTGAGTTACATGCACTTTAATATTTTTTGTATGAAAAAATCCTAATTTTGTCTTTATCTTCCAAGATTCAAACGTATTCAAAATAAAACTTAAAGCAGCTTGTAGAGATGCTAATTGCTCACTACTTTGTCATAGACACTCTTCTGCGATTTTGTGCTCCTTTTGAGTTACAGGCACTTTAAATATTTTTTGTATGAAAAAATCCTAATTTTCTCTTTATCTTCCAAGATTCAAACGTATTCAAAATAAAACTTAGCGCAGCTTGTAGAAGAGCTAATTGCTCACCACTTTGTCATAGACACTCTTCTGCGATTTTGTGCTCCTTTTGAGTTACATGCACTTTAAATATTTTTTGTATGAAAAAATCCTAATTTTGTCTTTATCTTCCAAGATTCAAACGTATTCAAAATAAAACTTAAAGCAGCTTGTAGAGATGCTAATTGCTCACTACTTTGTCATAGACACTCTTCTGCGATTTTGTGGTCCTTTTGAGTTACAGGCACTTTAAATATTTTTTGTATAAAAAAATTCTAATTTTGTCTTTATCTTCCAAGATTCAAACGTATTCAAAATAAAACTTAGCGCAGCTTGTAGAGTAACTCTTACAAATATATGAAATTATCAGTATCAAATAAACAAACAAGGAAATCTCAAAACGTGTTCAGACATGTTTATGTACAGGTAAGTTATTGTGTGACTCGTATGTAAAATTTTTTTTGTATAGAGTCATTGCTTAATTACCCTATAAGTGACGATTTCGGCTCTATTTGGTCATCTAGTCGAACGCGTCGAAAACGCTGAATGATGAATAGGTATATAAATTGCAATTAAAAATTCCCTTTGTAGTTTTGTGGTATTTATGTAGGAGCACATCTTAGTATGTTTTATTTTCTCGTGACTCATCCAAATTGCAAGAATATTTGGCTCATTATCTAACTACCCCATTAAGTAATGAGGTAGTTAGGTAATGAGCCATTATCTAACTACCCCATTAAGTAACGGGATAGTTGGGTAATGAGTCATATATCAATAGTATAAGGGCAAGCGGAACCCGTTTTTGTTCATTACGCGTCTTGTGCTCGTAAAAACAACACAATTTTTTATCAACTATCACCACATTGTAACTTTTATTTATTTGCCTGTAACATTTTTGTATCAAAATGACTACATTTGTGACTAATTTAGACATTTTTTCTTTTTTGAGTAATAGTGGGTGCCTTAAAAATAGTGATTTACTATGTCAAACCATTATAAATCGTATTTCAAGTGAAATTCCAAACGAAGAGCTCAGTATTATCAAAAGGTTTTGCCAAAATTATACGTCAAACCTAGCTAGAAGATGGGACAATTCAGGTAGAAACGAAAGATTTGGTGTTAAAAACAAGGAGTGGTTGGAGTCTAAAATTTTGTGGCCAACTTTAACTTCTGTGAATTTTCCTATGTTGTTTGATCCAGAATATACCATAGAGGACATTTCAGTAGACGTAGAAGAGCATAATTTATCGTACGAAGAGGAAGCGGGTGCATCTACATCAGAAGCTACCACAAATACTCCCAGAACTAGAAATAAACGACCATTTGAAGATTTAACAAATAAGCAGAAGAAAAGACGTTCTTTGTCTCTTTTGGAGCATTCCGAAGAAGAGCTGTTCTATGCTCTTATTGCTAAACTTAATGAAAACGGGCGCACTGTTTGTTCTAAAGTTATTAAGTGCCTCTCAAATAAGCCAGAAAAGGTGCAAGAAGTAAGTGACTTTTTATATAAAGCTTCTGATAAATCGATTTCCGAGGAAGACACCTTAGCTCTTGCCACAGCATTGAGTTTATCAAAATGGCAATATCTAACTTTGAGGTCCATTTTAAGTACAAATGGCACAGCGGCTTTTCCATCTTACCAGAAGTTACTGTTGAAGAAGAAAGAATGCTATCCAGCAAAAGAAGATATTGTGATATCGGAGTCAGGAGCTAAAATTAAGTTACAGGCAGTTCTAGATTTAACTGCCGAGAAGATTTTGAAAGTGACTGGTTCAAATATTAATGGTGGTGTTTTGAAGCTAGTTAGTAAATGGGGCTGTGACGGAGCTTCTTCACAAAGTTGTTACAAACAAAAACCAACTGGTGACATATTTTCAGAATCTTCTGTATTTATGGTTAGTTTTGTGCCACTTCGCCTTATGAGTGACAACGATGTGATAGTATGGGAAAATCCGCGCCCTTCTTCAACAAACTATTGCAGACCAATTATGTTCGAATTCAAACAAGAAACAAAAGAATATATTCAGCAAGTAGAAGCAACATTACAAGAAGAAATTCAGAACCTTCTACCAACAAAGTTATTTGATGGCGAATTTGAAGTATTTCATGAATTGCATATGACGATGATCGACGGCAAAGTATGCACGGCACTTTCACAGACACAGTCTGCAGCCAATTGCAACATTTGCTTAACAAATCCGAAAGATATGAACAACTTGAACCTCGTTTTTAACAAACCAGAAAACCATGATATGTACAAATATGGTTTATCTTCACTTCACATGTGGTTGCGATGCATGGAATGTATTTTGCACATATCTTACAACTTAGATTTCAAAAAATGGGCGGCTCGGGGTGAGGACAAACTGCTCCGAAAATCAAGAAAAGAGTTAACGCAGCATGAGTTTTTTGTTGTAACTGGCTTAATGATTGATATCGTCAAACAAGGCTTTGGGACAACAAACGATGGCAATACAGCTCGACGGTTTTTCAATGATTACGAAAGGTCAGCTGAGATAACAGGAGTTAATGCTAATTTGATTAAGAGATTTGCTGTAATTTTGCAGGCAATATCTTCTGGGAGAAATGTAGATATTGAAAAAATTAGAATTTATTGCAGAGAAACAGCAGAACTCTATGTCAGCGAGTACTCGTGGTATTACATGCCTTCGAGTGTACATAAACTTTTAGTGCATGGTGCAGATATTTGCCAGCATTTTTCTTTTATTCCAATTGGTATGATGTCCGAAGAAGCCTCAGAAGCAAGAAACAAAGATTTTCGTTCAATCAGAGAAAAGCATACTAGAAAGATAGGCAGAATGCAAACAAATGAAGATATTTTACACCAGTTACTTATCAGCTCCGATCCGTACATTACGAACATAAGACCGAAGTTCACCAAAATTCAAAAGCAGCAGAGGTTTGAAGAAGCCGAAAATCTTCTAAAGGATGACGTTTCACCCAATGAACTCGATTTAGAAGTTGCTGATGAGGAAGAAGTATACGTCGACATTGAGAATAATCCCCCACAAGATCCGCTAGCATAATTCACATTGTAACATACGCACGTTCATGTTAGTTTATTTAAGTTTGTAAGTTTGTAATCTAGTTTATTTAAGTTATTAAGTTTATAGGTACTGAGAAAAAATGCGCTTAAAATTAATTTATGTTCTAGTTTATTTAAATTTGTAAAATAATAGTTTACTTTAGTTATTAAGTTTACAGGTACTGAAAAAAAATGCGCTTTGTTTTATTTTTTGTGTTTGTTTTATTTATTTATTTATTCATATTATGTTGACGACAGCCCTAGCAAAGTATTACATTTGTAAACAAAGACTACCCACTGTTGGGGTAGTCAAATAAAAAGTTGTATTTTACATTTCATATGACTTATTAGGACAAAGTAGGGTAGAACAATATTGTTTATTTTTATTATACCCTGATATTTTATTGTGACAATGACTTGACATTGAATCTTGATCGCACGAACATTGCTCTGTGAATTAACCTGTGAAAATAATTGTAAAAGCGTGTGTTTTGTTGTGGAACTATAATTAAAAGACTGTTAATAGTGCAAGTGCCGTTTATTATTGAAGAAAGTGACCAAAACAGATAAGCACGCCAAGATCCCTGCCCTAAATCAAATACATATTAAGTGATAAAGTATAAAATAAATAAATAAACAAAACATGCATGTAAAGATAAATTAAGCGTTAGGGTTACAGGTAGTTCAAATTTTTTAAGTACGCCTTAATACAATACCTATATTATTATATAGGTTTGTATTTTGACGGTCCTAAGCCCGTTAAAGTACGAAGGAAAAGTTTTAATTGCAATTTATACCTTTTTATCATTCAGCGTTTCCGACGCATTCACTAGCGTTAGATGACCAAATATAGCCCAAATTGTAAGTAATCGGCTAATTAAGCAATGACTCATTACCAAAAAATGCTTATAATCTGAATATGAGTCACACAATAAATTACCTGTACCTGAACATGTCTGTACACGTTTTGAGATATCCAAGTTGTTTATTTGATATATTTAAAATAAGACTTTTTTTAATAGAAAGACATTTATAAGAGTTACTTATTAATGAAGAAAATGTTATTACATCTTAGTCTATCTTTAACAAGATTATTTCTAATCCGCCTGAATTAATTTTTTAACTCTGAAAATACGGCTTATTTAACAAAAAATACATCTTTAAAAGTTACTTGTAATTGTATCAGCTGTCTACAAAAAACTAGTAAAGCTCATCCGACAACGAAAAATTTAAAGTGCCTGTAACTGAAAAGGAGCACAAAATCGCAATTGAGTGTCTATGGCAAAGTGATGAACAATTAACCCCTCTACAAGCTGCGCTAAGTTTTATTTTGAATACGTTTGAATCTTGGAAGATAAAGACAAAATTAGGATTTTTTCATACAAAAAATATTTAAAGTGCATGTAACTCAAAAGGAGCACAAAATCGCAGTTGAGTGTCTATGACAAAGTAGTGAGAAATTAGCCCCTCTACAAGCTGCGCTAAGTTTTATTTTGAATACGTTTGAATCTTGGAAGATAAAGACAAAATTAGGATTTCTTTCATACAAAAAATATTTGAATATTTTTTTTCTCTGAAAATACGGCTTTTTTGGCAAAAACTCAATGTACAAAAGTGATTTGTAATTGCATCAGCTGTCTACAAAAAAAAAATAAGCTGAATCGGTTGACCTTTTGTCAAACATTTCTTAATGTCCCCTTTTTTATCATTTGGGACCAGTGTGCGCCGGGACACTCGTCGTTCGCTCATTGACTGCCATTTATCGCGTCACTGCTTTGTGTACCAACAGTCGGATTGATTTATTGAACGATTCGTGCAGACCCACAGGCAATTTATTGACTAATACATTGCGTGCACTATTTGTTTACCATTGATAGAAATCGAAATACGCAATTCCTGCTTTGCAAATTGGATATTATTTACCAATAGCTAACTACGATCTCACAGATTGTGTTCACTAACGAGCAAACGAAATAGTTACACTAATTTCCAAATTAACCCTTAACTATATGATTTCGTTATAATCGAATAACGATAAAATCAATTTGCCTGTCTGATTAATGTGATTAACAAAGCTGCTAAAGGCTTCGAAACGACAACAATTTATTGCTTTAGGGCATTATAATGAAGTCCCAGTCGCGCTGTTATGTTATGTTCCTTATGTCGCAGGTAATAGGGAATCCTCTGTGAGTCAACCCAAGTCACTTTACATACAATCTGAACAAAATGTCAATGTCTATATAATTACCGCTTGGAAAACCGCTGATGGAATGGCACAATTCTCCGTCAGCTAAGGAGGTCTCGAAGGAAAACTTTTTGTTAAGCTTATTTGACTAGGTATTTAGATAAATAAAGCTTTACTTTAAGAGGGGCTCAGCAGATTTTGTAAATTGTTATCAGCGATTTTGGTTAGGTTAGGAACCCTCAGTTGCGAAAAAAGTCAAAAAACAAGGAATTGGTTGGTAAAACATTAATTTATCAAGCTTAATTATACTTGTAATAAATTAAAGTCGCTTTTCGTGTCTGTCTGTGTGACTGCATTGTTTTTTTTTTAGCTACGCTAGGGATTCTGGTGCGGTTTTCACCATCATTTAGAGAATTTATTCCGAAAGAAACCAAAAGGAGTGGACCTGGCAAAGCCTCGATAACGTGACAAGGAACGAGATAGACTTCATAATGACGGAAAAGAAGCACATATTTAGAGATGTCTCCGTTATTAGTAGGTTTAATACCGGAAGTGATCAGAGGCGAGGTACTCTAAATATAATTTCGAGCTGAAAGAATCCACATGATTAGGCCTACCCTCCAGCCAACGCAGCTCCAAGCCGCTCTAGGATCAGAAAAGTTCCAACTGGAACCTCAAAATCGATTCGCCCTACTGGTAACCACAGGCATTGTTGACGAGAAAACTGACGAGGTGGTCAAAGCACTACGCGACGTGTCCCGCAGACATTTTCCGTCGCAGCGAAAAAGTAATGTGTCCAAACTTTCCACGAAGACTCTCGGGCTTATGAGAGAAAGACGAGAGTTGCCGTCCACGGAGACGTCTGCGTCAGATAAGATAAACCTGAAAACTAGGAAGCTAATGCGACGTGACATTCGGTGCTCCAACACCCGCGACGTCAATCGCAACGACGTCGGTCGCAACTGAGCAGAACCGAGGGTCGAAAGTGTTTGCTCAGCAATTAGGGAGGTCCCATATGACAAAACTATGAACTGCGGATAGCAGAATCGTGACTTCGAAGTCCGAGATACTCGAGGCAGTCAAGGATTTTTACGAGCACCTATACTCAACGCGGACGGTAAAAACAACACTACTACACGGAGAACATCCCGGATGTCGACCAGTGCTATGTGCACCATACTACTACTATATATCGACCAGTGCTAGTATAATCTTACCATTGCATGGTAGGCAGACGGAACGAGCCATGCGCCACCCGTACACTCATGGGTTGGTGTCTCCACGGCGTAGTGCCACGTAGATATTTACCAGCACGCATGCACCATTCCACGTTCTTCATCACTGAGAACAATGATACAGAAAAGAATTCTGTGGACCGCAGCCTTAATGACCTTGATGAAGACGTTTGACGTTATTTCTCCATTGAATCTATGGGAATTTCTTCTGCTAAACCACGGCAGAACTCTGAAGAACAGCGTGCCTGGAACCACCTGGAACAAATATTTACACTAATCAAAGGCAGGTGGCACGTGAGCTTACCATGGAAAGACAACAACTGCACGCTGCCTGACTCGTACCATAACGCGATGGTACGACTAAGAGGCGTCGAGAGGAAGATGAGGTCCAGCGCAGGCTATGCTTCGCGGTACAAGGAACGGAACAAACACCTCATCTCCAACGACTACGCTTCTGAAATAAATAACGAATCTATTACACCTGATCTCTCATGAAAAATATGGTACTTACCTCACTTCGGGGTCGATAACCCCAACAAGCAAAAGCTAAGATTGGTGTTCGACGCTGCCGCCAAAACAAATGGAGTGTGTTTGAACGATTACATCTTAAAAGGACCCGACACCGGACAAACCAGTGAAAACATACGTAATGAGTTCAATTATATTTGGTGCTAAATGTTCACCCTTCGTAGCACTAATACCATACTAGGGCGGTTCTCAAACAGTTTAATTTTTAGCCTTTTTTAGGTTTAGCCTTGTAGTTCCAAGGCACCTGGTGATGACGGAATAACGACAGAGCTCCTTAAAGTGGGTCTAGAGACTCGCCAGCTCTTCAGGACTGGAGCCCCTCCAGTCCTGAAGAGCTAGCGAGTCTCTTTTTCTCTCACTCCGTCATTCAAGAGGGTACTGCGCCATTCAGAGGCTTGGAGCAGAGGTGCGGTCATTTTCTTCAAAAAAGGTGACAAAACATTGCTGAAGAACTATAGACCTATCTCACTTCTGAGCCACGTAGACAAGCTGTTTTCGATGGCCGTCACGAACCGCCTCGCTAGGAGACTTGAAATTTTCCAGCCCCCAGAACAACATCCATACAGAAAACCGAGGAGTACAACCAGCCGCTATGTGTGGCATTTGTGGACTCTGAGAAAGCCTTCGACTCAATCGAAATATGGGCAGCTCTGGCCTCTACTTGTTGACTGGCGTCGTGTTGAAATGTTTGTGTGTGACTGCCACGACCAGTGTCCAGATCCGGGATCATAAAACAAGCCCCATGCGACTGCTCGGAGGGGTGAGAAAAGGGGATGCGATGTCCCCCAAACTGTTCACGAAGGACGTCTTGAAAAAGCTGGACTGGACTAGACAGAATATTAACGTGAACGGCAAGTACATTGCACACCTTTGCTTCGCTGATGACAGAACAGTTAGACCAGTTGCTACAAAGCCTAAATGGAGGATCTCGGCGGGTTGACCTCGGCATGAATTTGGACAAGACAAAAGCCATGAACAATTCGCACGTCTTGCTGAGTCCAACCCACATCGAAGGATCCCTGGATGGAGTATGTCTACCTAGGGCAAGTGATCCAGCTCGGTAGAAACAATTTTGAGAAAGAAGCTGACAGAAGGATCTAGTTGACTTGGGCAGCGATGGCAAACTGAAGTGGTAGTGGGCTGGCCATGTCTGTCGAAGGACCGATGGCCGGTGGAGTAGACGAGTCCTGGAGTGGAGACCGCGTATCGGCAAGCGTAGTATGGGACGCTTCCAGCTAGGTGGACCAACAACCTCAAGAAGGTGGCTAAGTCAGCCTGGGAAGACAGAGGACAGGGCGTTGTGGCACAGCCTAGGAGAGGCCTCTGTCCAGCAGTAGACTGCGATAGGCTGAGTTGATCGATGCATTCATGAAAGTGCTCAGTAAAATTTGGTAGGACAGCACAGCTACAACTACGTCCTCGTACCCGTTTGCAGGTAGCTAGGTACAAAGCTTGTACCGCACGGGTCCAGTACCCGTGTTAATGTAACTTTTACACGTGTACGTTGTGTACTCGCATTTGTTATTGTTGTACTCTAATTCTCGAGGCACGATTCATTTGCGCGATATCCTCAGTTGTTTGTGTACGTTCCTTCCGATTTATTCACCTTGTAAATTGAATTAGATTTTAATCTAGATAATTTTACATTTATTACGGGTAGGTGCGCAGTGACCCGATCCGCGGTAATGTGGATACACTCGTATCTCGGGCCCTTCTGTTTTCAGTCGTATTGTGTTGCGTTATTTCAGATTTTTTTATTTCACATGCTTCAGAGAATGGGGTTCTTTTACATCTTAGTTTTGTGCACTGGAGATCCTGAAATTGTGTCATTTGGTGGTAGGTGCTTAAATATCTTCAAAAGATGCGAAGTTGAAGTCTATGGAAAACATGGCTATTGCACATTCTCTAAAATAAGCACACTGAAATTATCATGAGGAAAGTTTATGTGCATAATTAACTAAAGTTTTTTGTAAATTGACTGATATAAGACGATTATTATATTAACCATGCCGACTGGAAGCTTTACTGGCGTGGGCTGCATAAATCGTACGACATACATAAAATGTATTTTCTACAGGATTGTACTACATCTTAAAAAGTTCAACAAAAAAGTCTGCGACAGCATACGTTTATCTTAGGATGACCCTCAGTAACCATTAGTATCTTTCAGAATTTGTATCATAAAAACATCATTATTGTTTCCGAATCTACTTTAACCGATATTATATTAATGCTTATCATTTAAATGAATGATTTAAAAGATATCACAGAGTCAAAATTACGCGTAACAAAATAATAATGGTTGACGCGGCGGGCGCAGCGGTCGGCTATGAGGCATGATGCGATCGCTTTCGTTTCCTTTTATTTAATCCCGGTAGTACGTTCCCGTGGGACATTTTCCGACATCCACGCGGGAGAAGCCGCGGGCAAAAGCTAGTACAAAAATAAAATCAAAGTCTATTTTAATCTCGGCAAACACCTAAACAAACTTAACTTCTCAAAATAAATCGTAATTCTCTAGCTTGAACTTTTTGTGGTACTTTTTTCTTACACAAGGCGAATCTAGATTATTAGATGAGATAAAATATCCGTTACTAGTGTCGGTAAAAGGTTACAGAAAGGCCAAAGTTCAACTACGGTTAACAATATCAACGTTTAGCATCTTTATAAATCTCTGTGGTTCGGTTCTATTTATGGACTTAACATGGGTAGGCAACAGCCAAGTTAATAGTAGTGCCAGTAAGTCAATCAGTGGTGAGAGCAGTGGTGGCCCAGTGGTGACGGCCCCGACCTGCATGGTGTAGGTCGTGGGTTTGAACCCAGGCAGGCGCTTGTGCTATGTGTAATTTCATTACCACTGCTCTCAAAACGGTGAAGGAAAACATCATAAGGAAACCAGCATGTCCTAGAACCGAAAATTCGAAGACATGACATCTGCCAACCCGCACTGGGCCCGCTTGGTAGATTATAGCCCACTCCCTCTCGAAGAGAGGTCTGTGTCCCAGCATTGGGAACATTAAAGGCTGATTACTACCTACCTACTAGTAGGTGGTTGTTCGCATGTCCTAAGTCGGAAGGATTTAGCAATAGAAACTTAACGTGCCCTCTGCTAAAAACTGAATTCTTGTTTTTTGACTGATTACCAGGAGTTACTGAAACTATTAACTACTTTCCAGAGTTACAGTTAACCTCATGGATATTATGTTGTTTCAGCACTAATCGTTCGTTAAGTCAACGAAGCGTTTCATCATGTAGCCTTCGGTTATGTTATGATAAACGGCACATTCTTTTGTAATGAAATATTTTATGATCATAAATTCATAACATATCGATTTTAGGGTGCGGTTTTACAGTAACGAGATTTTAAGGGAAAATTTGCCGGAAAATTAAATGAACCATACTGTTTTTGTTTCAGGGAAGTACCCAGGAAAAAGCAGCAGGAAGAATGCCCTCCGGGTCTTTTAACAAAAAATATTTTATTATTACCTAATCTTTGAGGTCGACAGTTGCTAGCTCACGTTTATTATAGATTTGATATTTATTTATTTTCTTGGGGCTCATGGCATAATAATAACAGCGGCACGGGTTCATCGAAGGTTAAGCTACGCTTGCTGCGGACGGTTTGTGGATGGGTGACCATCCATTGAAATGAAATGAAATGAAATTATTTTATATCTGTAAGTAGGTTTGTACAAACACTTTTACACATCAATCATACTATTTAGGAAAAAAAAACTAGATGAGCTCGACGTTTCCTATCTGACTACTCTGAGAAGAAAGGCCGAAACAAACTCAGAGGTCACAATCTGTTTTAAAGTCCAGTCATAATCTTGGTCAGATCATGTGAAGACCATGTAGATTGGTGTCTGACATGGTCTTTTGAGAAAGAAAAAACCACACAGATTGAGTGGACCAATCCAGTCAGTGCACGCATTTGTCAGTAACCGTGCAGCTCAACTCAGAACTTAAGGAGCTTAACGATTCGACGAACAATACCAAAGAAAGGATATTTGGGTAGACCGCTTAAATTACTCAAACTGCCAGACCAAGATGAAAACTAACTGAGAGAAATAATAAAAACAATAATCCACATAGTCTTCACATTCACAATAATTTAAAAAAATATATAATACTTCAAAAAGTCATCAATCATCATCAATGTCACACTTAGTATAAAAATAGATTTAGTATAAAATTAGTTTGTTGCCTGGGGGTACATTGGAGTAGCTTAATTAATCCCAAGCCTTTTTACCGTCAAATTAATCTTTAACTTTATAGAAACCTTTTTGACAGAGTTTCTGTTTAATAAATGATTTAAATTTATTGAGGCTCAGTTCTTTAACATGGCTTGGGAGTTTGTTGTAAAAACGTATACTTTGGCACTTAAATTAATTACTAATTTTTTGGAGCCTAGTTTTGGGCACAATAAGTTAGTCTTTGTTTCTAGTATTTATGCTATGAATGTTGCTGTGTTTAGAATATAGATTAATATTCTTTTTGACATAAATCAGGTTCTCATATACATATTGAGACGCGACTGTCATTATATTTATATTCTTAAATGTATCCCTCAGTGAATGCCTACAACTTAGGTTATAAATTGCTCGAATGGCTCGTTTCTGCAGCACAAATATAGCCTGAATGTCGGCTGCATTTCCCCACAGCAAAATGCCGTACGACATTACACTATGGAAATAACTAAAATATACTAATCGAGCTGTTTCTACATCAGTCAATTGACAGATTTTATATACCGCGTAGGCTGCAGAGCTTAGCCGCTTCAACAATTTGATTATATGTGGGCCCCACTGTAGCTATGAATCCAAAGTAACACCTAAGAACACAGTGGTCTCCACAAGATCCATCTCCGCCCCATTTACTAGTACATTGGTTTTTACCTGCTTAACGTTAGGTGACAGAGATCTAATACATTTGGTCTTTTTCTCGTTTAAAAGTAAATTATTAACACTAAACCAATATACTATTTTAGAGAGAGCATTACTTTACATCGTCAGTGACTGTCTGTTGTCATCTGCAAATAACACTATTTCATGACTGTTCCTTATAAGGCAAGGTAGGTCATTAATAGATACGAGAAATAAAAAGGGCCAAGAATTGAGCCCTGCGGAACTCCCATAGACACAATAGAACCCGGCGATCGGTTACCGTTAACGTCCACTCTTTGGATCCTATTATCCAAATAAGAAATAAGAAGATCCAAGCCAGTGTTTCTAACACCATAGTGATGCAATTTCCTGACCAATGTATCATGAGAAACACAATCGAAAGCCTAAAAAATACCTAGGGCATCATGTGACTTCTCCCAAGCCTCAAAAATATGTGCAAGAAGTTCCACAACAGCGTCGGTAGTCGAATGACCCTTTGTGAAACCGAATTGTTTACTGTTTGATAATTTATGTTTATTGAAATGACTCTGCATCAATTTTTCAAATATTTTACTAAAGGTGGGAAGCACAGAAATCGGTCTAAAGTTTGTGGGGTCTGATGTGCTACCTGATTTAAACAAAGGTATTATTTTACTACTCTTCATTAAGTCAGTAATTATACCACAGTCAACACATATATTAAAAATAATTGCCAATTCAGGCGCTACACTGTTAATTATGCATTTTGCAACCTCTACAGAATTTCCCCATAGATCAGCTGTTTTCTTAACATTGAGTGTATTGAAAGTTTTAATAATATCCCGAGCACTAGCATAGTCGAAATTAAATTCATGATTACAATTAATATCAACATTTTCTTTCAATATGGACTCGGCAACAGTGGGTGATGAATTTAAAGATTTAGTGGTTGAGATTGGAATATCTGCAAAGAAATTGTCAAAAACTGTGGCAACTTCTAAATCCGTTTGAATAACTGTATTGTTAATATTAGGGCTGTATTCACAATTACACTTTCTATCTCTTCCAGTATCATTTTATAATTTCCCAAGTCGTTTTTATTTTATTTTGGCTATATTTAATTTTTGAACTTAAATATCGACTCTTAGCTTCGCTACAAACTTGTTTAAACAATTTGGAATAGTTTTTAACATATTGATAAAATTCTTTACTTTTATTATAATTTTTTTCTTCATAAAGTTCAAAAAGTTTGATTCTACTATTAAATATCCCTCTAGTTTCCCATTCACTGAAGGTTACAGAACCATTAACTGAGATCTGCTTGGGTATAAATGTTGAGTTAAATTCTTTACAATACACGGAAAAAAGGAATTGTACAGTCATTAGGATCATCACTATAAGGCAAGTAGGCTAACTGACTATTAAGTTTGTTTTTAAAGCTTTCCAAGCGACCGGCTGTTTTTGGCACTACAATGATATCTCTCTTAGCCACTTTTCTATCTTGCTTACTAAATGTAATCATCTGACCACAGTGGTCAGAATCCAGTTGGCTTATAATTTGTTTAGTAATTGGTAATATGTTAGTAAACATATTATGTAAACATGTAGCTGAGGTGGCGGGTCTTCTAGTAGGCTCTAAAAATAAATGATTAAGGTTATATGACTGAAATATTTTTTTAATTTTTAGGCACATTGACGAGTCCTCTAATAAATTGACATTAAAATCACCACATAAAATTATATTTTTTCCTAATTTACCAAGTTTTTGTAACACATCATCCATGATACTCTCAAAGCTATCATAAATCGATGACGGAGGCCGGTACACGCTCAATACAACAAGTCGCTCCAACTCCACACAAGCTATTTCAATAGTCCGCTCAACAGAGAGCCTCACGATATCCTTACGTTCTTTGAATTTAAGTTGTTTAGTTAACAGTATCAATGAGCCACCATGTATTGCATTTTCTCTGCTGAAAGAACTACCAACCTGGTGATTACTGAAATTAAACATGAACTAATGACTTTTTAACCAATGTTCTGTAATACACAAAATATCAATGTTGTTACAGTTCATGAATAATTCAATTTCAAGGTCTTTTCTCAACATACCTTGAATATTTTGGTGCACCAGGTTTACTGTGTTAGAACTTACATTTCGCAACCCTTCTGTGCCTCGGAAAGCACGATAAACCGTTGGTCCCGGCTGACATTTGTAGATCTTTGACAGTCGATACGGGTACTCAGAAGCCCGAAAGTCTAGCAAACAGTCTCACCAAGGGGTTATAGTTCAAGTGCAATGTACCCGAGAATGTATCACACGTCTGTACGACGACTTTCCCGAATTTAAGTGTAACACGCGCCAAGTTGTGGAGTCGCTTCTGATGTGTTCGTTAGTTTGTATTCAGCGGTTCACAAACATACAAACACAACGAGAACTGACATGTATCACACATTAACTTTTTTCTTCGTAATTTCGGACGTCTTTGAACAGAACTAACAACTGGTCGTGCGTTTACTGCTGATTTCTGTATCCGAATGGTCCTAATAGGCAACCTATGTTTTATCAAAGTGCAGTGTAGTTTATATAAGCAGAGGTCGGAATTAGGTAGAGCTATTTATGTACTTGCATCGAAATGTTGATATTAATATGGATCTTCCCGGGATTTCTAATAGACAATCCCGTGTGGCCGCATTGTGTGCTCCGCATTTCCGCTATTGTTTTCTTTTGTTCTCACAAGCTATGTTGTGCGAACTACAAATGTGGCAACATTGCGCGTGTGCGCATTGGAATTTTGCAACTTCGGACATCCGATGTCGTTGATGTAAATTTGGCAACGTCGCGCGTTATCATCAGATGTAGGAATTAGGTAGAGTTATTTATGTACTTACACTGATTTCATACAGCGAAAGCATAAAGTGGATATGCCTCAAATTCCGAGAAATTAATCTCGGGATTTGAGGCATATCTACTTTATGCTTTCGCTGTATGAAATCAGTCTAAGTGTAACCTAATTCCTACATCTGACCAGGTGAGCATTGCCCTAGGTCATTGGCATTTAGTTGTAGGCGTGTAACATTATCAAATCGATATCGATAAGCGAGATGGTCGTTTTACATTACAATTAAGCCAAAAAAGAGTAATAACACTTCATCAAGTAGACATAAAGAAGTCGTGCGACACGAAACGAGCTACATTCACAAATTATTTCATATTGACTTGCAAATTATACAAAAAAATGCTAAAATATGTGATTTATTCCGTCTCCCACGCACTCCTAGTCAAATGTGAAAAATACTCCAATTTCATATTCAACCGCCGCTTACTAATATAATTATATACATAGACCAGCTACAACAATGTGCCAGAAGTGAAGATAGGTACATAAGAGGAGCTAAGTTAATAGTTTGTTTCTACTGTACTGGCGAGAACATCAAGTTGAGTTGAGTCAAGGACGTTCGGGGCGCGTGCGGCCAATTTGCGGCACGAGGGAATCCCCAGACCTTTACTACTGCATAGTTATGCAGAAGGACTACTCCACAACGCACCGCAATAATTTATTCCATACACGAATAAAAAGAAAAAAAAATTAATATGACAAAACATACGTAACGAGGTAAGTTGAAAAAAATAGGAGTTTCTTTTGGCGCGTGGCCAAAATCAGTACTAACGCCGCCATCTTTTTTCTTCAATACATTTCACAAATGTTGACCAGCAGCGCCCCCGCCAGCGTCATGCTAGCGCCAACAGACTCTTGTTGCGGTGTAGCTACCTTCTGAGTAAGCATTACCTACTTAATGTTGACCAGCAGCGCCCCCGCCAGCGTCATGCAAGCGCCAACAGACCCTTGTAGCGGTGTAGCTACCTTCTGAGTAAGCATTACCTACTTAATGTTGACCAGCAGCGCCCCCACCAGCGACATGCAAGCGCCAACAGACCCTTGTAGCGGTGTAGCTACCTTCTGAGTAAGCATTACCCACTTAATGTTGACCAGCAGCGCCCCCACCAGCGTCATGCAAGCGCCAACAGACCCTTGTAGCGGTGTAGCTACCTTCTGAGTAAGCATTACCTACTTAATGTTGACCAGCAGCGCCCCCGCCAGCGTCATGCAAGCGCCAACAGACCCTTGTAGCGGTGTAGCTACCTTCTGAGTAAGCATTACCTACTTAATGTTGACCAGCAGCGCCCCCGCCAGCGTCATGCAAGCGCCAACAGACCCTTGTAGCGGTGTAGCTACCTTCTGAGTAAGCATTACCTACTTAATGTTGACCAGCAGCGCCCCCGCCAGCGTCATGCAAGCGCCAACAGACCCTTGTAGCGGTGTAGCTACCTTCTGAGTAAGCATTACCTACTTAATGTTGACCAGCAGCGCCCCCGCCAGCGTCATGCAAGCGCCAACAGACCCTTGTAGCGGTGTAGCTACCTTCTGAGTAAGCATTACCTACTTAATGTTGACCAGCAGCGCCCCCGCCAGCGTCATGCAAGCGCCAACAGACCTTTGTAGCGGTGTAGCTACCTTCTGAGTAAGCATTACCCACTTAATGTTGACCAGCAGCGCCCCCGCCAGCGTCATGCAAACGCCAACAAACCCTTGTAGCGGTGTAGATACCTTCTGAGTAAGCATTACCTACCCAATAGTGCTTGAGAATGTGGTAAGGTACAGAGGTTTTGAAAGCTGTCTGTTTACCTTCTAACTTCAACCTAATTTTAAATGTTTTACTTAATTTACAGGCAGTAGGCCTTCTGTGCCTCTCTGTGTCGTGACATAATCATATTGGAGGCAGTCTGGAAATATTACAGCCTCCACGTGACGTCGCGCTTGAGTGTAACAAATACAATGATACTGAACACTGAAGATGCTATGATATGGAGGCGTCCCTACTTAAAGATAGCCCAAGAGATAGCCAAGTGGCTCTGTAGTCTGTACTAATGAAGATATTTGTAGTTTGCAGAACAGATAAAATTATGTTAGCTCATGGAAAATAGGTGCTTTAAGGTGGATTCGAAACAATACATCTCTCTAAGTTAGATTCGGTCTATTCAATGACTTTTTCATGAAATCATGACTTTTGAGACCAAACAGAGAGGGATGCATTAATGATTCTAATGATTATAATTCTGTAAATACACTTTTGTTATGGTCGCGAATCATATTTTGATCAAGATACAACCTGCCACTGACCTGCAAATTGCAAAAAACGTAAGCACATTTGAATTCCGCGGGAATATATTCCGAATACTGCTGAAACACTTAGGTACTGCAGTACCTACCTACGTGTTCGGGCGTTGTAACGCCGATTATAAATACAAGAGAATACCACATACCACAATAAACTAATACTGCCGGTCCAGTGTTTCCCTGCAATATCAAAATAAGAGAAAACCCTACAAAAATATGTGAACAAACCACATATCACCCTTGTTTCTCTGATCCGCAGCAAAACATAACGAAGGGCTCAATCGAGATTGTGTCGAAACAATATCACCGCGGCAGGTCGTAATAAGGCGCGCGAGTAACACCGCGCGTCCGTATGAGCGCATCACCGCGTTATCGCGCCGCGGTAGTAAAGCGGACACGTGACGCGCGCGTTTACGAGCGGCAAGCGACGCGCGATATGCAGCAATAAATATTATGATAATATATGGAATTACATCGGCAGGGTAGGATTGGAGTAAACTCTGTAATGTCACGCTTACCTGTGCGGGGCGAAAGCTCCTTGATAGTGCGGATTTTTCTTATTTCTAAGTTATGCTTGCTCCATATGGTATTAGTGTGGGTTTATTACCTTTATCGTTACAGTTACAAATTCGTTTCTTGTTCATTACATGGCTCGCGAAATGTGGATGTAGGTACTTCTCTGTCTAACCCTTCGGGAACAACAAGCGTAATATTAAGTGTTTTTTTTTTTAAGTTCATTTTTGGACGATTCTCCTTTACCGAGTTCTTGAACACCACCAATCATTTGCGGCTTCCTTTTTTCCATGCAAACGAAAATACGATTACACGAACCCTCTCAAACTCCTTTATCTCGTGTAACAGGCGCGAGCCCAGTCGGTACTCATGGAACTCTATGATTTATGCGGACTGGCTTGTTCGCGAGAGTTATCGCTTTCCATACGTCTCGCTGGCAGCACAGTTAAATGCCTAGCTTGCAAACACGCCGACCGAACTCACATTGCTCGAATACCAAACGCACACGCAAGTTAAACCTTTTAATATGAAAAACGGCGAATTCCCTGAAAGGATGAGGATAGCATGCGATCCAGAACTTAATATTACGTGTACGTTATAAGGAAGATAATGTTTGCTTTTATTTTATACAGTTTTAGCAATCGAACAGGACACACACGCTTTTGTTTTAAAGTTATTTCCAGTAGACAGCTGCTATAGAAATCCATCCCGCTATTTCAGGACATTGATTAAAGTCCCCTACTGCTTGCAGAAGTATCTCATAAAACACTCCGAACGCCAGTCAGCAAGGGGCGACCAATGAGGTGCTCGCGAACTACCGTGACGTCACGAGTAGACGAGCGAGCGTTAACGAACACCCTTTATAACCTGTTGATACGATCAAATTGACCGAGTTCATAGCGACGCGGGTTACGCGCACAAGAGTCGCAGCACGCTCTGCATTAATACGATTAATTGAAACGCGGGATTAATCGCAGAAAATATCGCTTGCAATACTTCTAGTATATCTGTGACTTTTGCGTTATCAGCCATTAATGCTCAGCTATTTAAATGAGAATAGAACGATTGATAACGTTTCTCCGCTTGTTTTTATCTCAGATGTTGAAATGGAAAACAGACGATTTACCAAAGTTAAGTTATAGAATTTTATGTAGCATTTTGTGTACTTTGTAGTTTGTAGTTGTGTAGTTAGTTATACCACTTCTCATATGCAACAATCAAACGTTCTGAGTAACTAAACCTGAATAATATACCCTATTCCCTCTGTTTCTATGTCTATATGGTGGGCCACTGGGCCCTAGTTCCCAGCACATTGTCTCCGAGCCTCACATAACCGATGCGTGCATGAAAAGATAAATGACTACAAATGAACCTAATGAGCTATGTAATGATCAGAAGCTTAGCACCCCTCTCCCCCCCCCCCCCTTCTAAGCTGAACAAGACGAGAATAGAATCAAGTCTCCTACTAACCAAATAGAGCAAACATATCAAATTATCATAAAAACCATTCCCTATCATATGTATCTCTGCGATATTTTATCGTCACGCGTGACTGAATATCGAAGTATCAACGTATTGGTAGTAGGTACTTGAAATTCTGGTTCTAAAGATATTCAAGATGCTTACGTATTCTGAAGTACATGGATTCCAAGGAATCATGAGGCTTTAAGAATGCTTGTAGTCTTCATGATTCATGACTTGTATACTTGAATGTTGTTTCGAGTGATCGTATACTTATTTATGGTCGTTCGTTCAGTTCCTTAATACAGTGAGGTAATAATCATATTGGTCTGATCACCATTATCATTCTATACGGTAAAAGACAGGAAGGCTTACATCGGCTGATACGATAATATTAATTATCTAAACTCATCCGAGAAGCTCAAAGGTTCAGCTCACAAATTATAGAACTTCATTGATTATTATCGTATACTTTCGAATGCACCACACACATATACACACAAACACACACACACACATACACACATACACATACTCTCTGGCCCCGCCAGCAGCCGGCTGCAGTTAGGACGTGAAACTAAAAGTGCACAGATGTGATGCCACCGAGATGTGATCTCCAGTAACTACACGGCGCCGCCGCGCCGCTCGCTGGCCCCGCCAGCAGCCGGCTGCAGTTAGGACGTGAAACTAAAAGTGCACAGATGTGATGCCACCGAGATGTGATCTCCAGTAACTACACGGTGCCGCTCGCTGGCCCCGCCAGCAGCCGGCTGCAGTTAGGACGTGAAACTAAAAGTGCACAGATGTGATGCCACCGAGATGTGATCTCCAGTAACTACACGGTGCCGCTCGCTGGCCCCGCCAGCAGCCGGCTGCAGTTAGGACGTGAAACTAAAAGTGCACAGATGTGATGCCACCGAGATGTGATCTCCAGTAAATACACGAGCGCCGCTCGCTGGCGCCGCCAGCAGCCGGTTGCAGTTAGGACGTGAAACTAAAAGTGCACACATGTGATGCCACCGAGATGTGATCTCCAGTAACTACACGGCGCCGCTCGCTGGCCCCGCCAGCAGCCAGCTGTAGTTAGGACGTGAAACTAAAAGTACACAGATGTGACGGCCACCGAGATGTGATCTCCAGTAACTACACGGCGCCGCTCGCTGGCCCCACCAGCAGCCGGCTGCAGTTAGGACGTGAAACTAAAAGTGCACAGATGTGATGCCACCGAGATGTGATCTCCAGTAACTACACGGTGCCGCTCGCTGGCCCCGCCAGCAGCCGGCTGCAGTTAGGACGTGAAACTAAAAGTGCACAGATGTGATGCCACCAAGATGTGATCTCCAGTAACTACACGAGCGCCGCTCGCTGGCGCCGCCAGCAGCCGGCTGCAGTTAGGACGTGAAACTAAAAGTGCACAGATGTGATGCCACCGAGATGTGATCTCCAGTAACTACACGGCGCTGCTCGCTGGCCCCGTCAGCAGCCAGCTGTAGTTAGGACGTGAAACTAAAAGTACACAGATGTGACGGCCACCGAGATGTGATCTCCAGTAACTACACGGCGCCGCTCGCTGGCCCCGCCAGCAGCCAGCTGTAGTTAGGACGTGAAACTAAAAGTACACAGATGTGACGGCCACCGAGATGTGATCTCCAGTAACTACACGGCCCCGCTCGCTGGCCCCGCCAGCAGCCAGCTGTAGTTAGGACGTGAAACTAAAAGTTATTTTTAATTGTAATTAGATAGCGATATCTATCACGTCTACGAAGTTTCGCTAGCCAATTTCTCTAACTTCCATAAATTGCTTCTAAACTTACAGTCACCCCTAAAACAATGGATCTCCACGCAGCCGGTCGAGCGGCCTTCGGTGGCGCGCGCGCACCCACGCATGCGCAGTGCGACGCGCGCTCTGTGTCCGTCCGTACTTCGTACTGAATCACACTACACGGAATGTCCCCTGCTAGTAACAAGCACATAAGGAAGGACTGTTTGTGTTGCTGTCCAGTCGCAAGCGACACTGGTGGCTCTTTGGCTCCATTTCCCGGTCGGCCGAAGTTTACTTGGGTTTTTCGATTAAGAATTTCCACAGCAGCACAAAGTCTGGATATGTGCTCACTCTTTCAAAGAAAGAAAAGGTATTTTTGGGACTCGCACAGGAGATCACAAATTAAACTAAAAACACTAATAGAAACATAACAAAACAAAGTAAGATTAAATTAAAAACAAAAAGTCCTGTACGATGCTAAAAGGCTCCTATCTCAGCATAATGCTGCGGTACTTAAAAAATAAGTATCGCAGCGCTGGTATGCTGATAGGGCCCACTGTGTTGTCACGAATAGATACAGATATAAATAAAAAATAAAACAAACGTGTGAAAATAAAATAGTTATTGAATAAAATTCATGAGACATCATCAGTTACTTGTCAATGCCATTTGTATTTGTGGTACTCTATGGTATCGTACTACTTAGTATGGGATGGCATGGCTGTGACAAGTAAAGACACGCGGGCGCCGACATTCCAGCACAAAAATAAATATATATTTAGAAAAACATTACGGTTGTTTATTGCTACATTATTAACAGTGAATAATACAATAAAAAGTGTTCTGTGTTTAGTGGCTTGGAGAAATGAAGATGAAGAAGAATTTCAAATTTCACTATTGACAATCAACAATCAACGCGTGCAGGTCAGGGGTAAGTTCAAAGTGAGGTATCTTTTTACCCGACTGCCCCAGAAGGAGGGTAATGTTTTTCGAGAGTATGTATGTATGTATGTCTATTTCTTTGGCACGCTCTGTAGCCTAAACGGCTTGATGGATTTTATCATAAGCGGTGTCGTTAGATTCGTCTTAATTGTGGGAGTGACATAGGCTATATAATATTTATATATTGCATCTGGGAATACAAAAAAAGGAGGAGAATAGCTAGTAATTAGTCAATTCCATGTATGTATATTTAAATAAAACTAAACTTAAATACTTGAAATAAAACAAATTATTTAAAAAACAAAAAAACCCGACTGCTAAAACACATAACTGAAAAGAGAAAAACAAGCTTTATAATCTATAGAATTTTAGTATCGCAGGCGGGGACAAACATAAGTTACACCATATTTCAGGCTATTGGTTTCTCCCCGCCTTCGATACCAAAATTCAATATGTAGATTATAAAGCTTGTTTTTCTCTTTTCAGTTATGTGTTTTAGCAGTCGGGTTTTTTGTTTTTTAAATAATTTGTTTTTTGAATCTGTAATAAGTCATCATCTGCCTGCCTTTTCCCAACTACGTTGGGGTCGGCTTCCAGTCTAACCGGATGCAGCTGAATACCAGTATTTTACATGGTGTGACTGCCTATCTGATCTCCACAACCCAGTTACTGGGTAATACGATACCCCTTGGTGAGACTGGTTTTCAGCAGTGATGGGCAAAAAGTAATTAGATTAATAATTACAAATTACAGTTACATTGTAATTAGTAATTAAAATACTTTGGATCAGATTACTTAAGTAACTAATTGCAATGAGTACTTACTGTAATTAAATACAAAGTAATTTAATTGCAAGTTAATCTAATTACATTATAACAGATTACATATTATAAGTAATCTGATAAAACGTAATTACACATTTATATTAGTAATGGCCGTCATAGGACACCTGCGTCTTACAAAAAAATAATACATTTTTGACTAATACGAAAATAAAACACATAATTATACAAAAAAATTGCGATGCAAGCATGCGACATTTCATATTTAAAGTTATTATAATTACAATATAATTGAATACTACGTAATTAGGTTACCTTGTAATCAAATTATTTTGTAATTATATACATTGTTATTAATTTCATAGCACATCCAGAGTAATCTAATTACAATGTAATTGAATATTATGTAATTATATTAAGTTTAATTAAATTATTATGTAATTCAATTATTAATTAAATTACATAAGTAACTAGTTACGCCCATCACTGGTTTTCAGACTTTCGGGCTTCTGACGACCCGTAACAACTGTCAAAGATCCACGAATGACAGCCGGGACCAACGGCTTAACGTGCTTTCCGAGGCACGGAGGGGTCTTGGTATGTAAAGATGGTCACCCATCCACGGACCAACCACGGTAAGCGTAGCTTAACCTGATCGATCGACCCGTGCGGCTGTTATTACTTAGCCACAAGCCCCTCCGAATCTGTAATAAGTGCTGTTTAAATTTGATTCTGAATGTACCAACTGTCTTTATAGCACGGAAAGGAGGTAGCAAGTTGTTCCAGCAACGAGAGGCAGCGAATTTGAAACTACCACGGAATGCAGCAGTTTTATGTGATGAGGCTATCATAAGGTACGAAGATGCTCTAGTTTTAATCTTGTTAACATTGCGCGACCAAGACAGTTTCTTATATAAATAATCTGGTTTTTTTGTGAGAATAGTGCCACAGAGTAGGGTAGCCAGGTGAAGCTTTCTGCGTGCTGACATTTGACACATCTGACATTTCTCATGAAATTACCCTTATTTAAAAATGGAGTGATATGGGATCGCGGTGGGACGTTATAGCAGAATCTTGCGCAAGCATTCTGCACGCACTGGATCAGTTTTTTGCTTCTACCGAGAATGCACGCCCTATACACAGTGTCAGCGTAGTTCAGCTTGGGTAGAACAAGTGACTCACACAGCATTATACGCATATCCACACTTATGTAGGGGCGGACACGATACAAGAGCTTGAGTCGGTAGAAGCACTTGCGCACAGCCTCCAATATGTGAGTTTCGAAATGCAGGTGCCCGTCAAGTCAAATACTACCCCAAGATTATGAGCCTCCACAACTCTTTCCTCACCACAATCATCAATCCTGAGGTCCAGGTTTCAAGCAAGCATTTTTTTCAGAAAATCCCTAGATCCCATAACAATATCCTTGGACTTACTGGGGTTCAGGACCAAGGAGTTTCTTCTGGACCAAGCAGAGCTCCTTTCCAAATCCTCATTTATTCTTCTTACAGTTTCAGCTGTATCCTGGGAGCGGAAGGAGAGGTATAACTGCAGATCATCGGCATAAAGATGGAACTTGGTATTGATCAGACAGTTGGCGATATCAACACTTTACTGGATGAAGAGAAGCGGGCCAAGGATCGATCCCTGTGGTACGCCCCTATCTACGTGTTTTTGACCAGAAGAGATGGCGTCTCCATTACTGTCACATGTCACCTGAACAAACTGTGTTCGATTACTGAGGTAACTCTCAAACCATTTAACCACTACAACATCACACCCGTAGTAAGACAGCTTATAGAGAAGAAGCGAAGTGTTAATGGAGTCAAAAGCACGCGAAAAGTCTAGTAGGACAAGCAGGATTCCCATGCTCTGGTCTCTGGCTTGAATGATGTTACCAACTACATCCAGGAGTGCTGTCACTTAATGGCAATGTATATGGTTGATGGATGTTCAACATAACTGAAGCGTGAATAGCGTGATATTATGTTGTTTATGCTCCTTTCAGACATTTCACAAGTAACAATATACGAATAGATAGGTAGTTCTAATATTCTTGTTATTCAACACCGCATACATCGTGCTGTGCATTTCATTCGCAATTTGCGGATTGGGACTTCTGTAGAATTTCGTAGTTTGTCACATTAACGACATTAGCGATTAACTGTGGTCTTGAACCCTATTCCAAACAACATAGAGTTTTAATTTATGTTTACTTAGTTAGTTCGAGGCAGGGTCGAGTTCAAGTGCGCCCTTGACGCGATTCAAGATCATTATCCTCACAATAATAATATAGTTCTTTCCACGACTAAGTACAAAGTAAAAGACTCCAATACAGCAAGTTTTTATCACCCCGTAATAATACAACTTTGTGATAAAGTTATGATGAGAAACCTTATTTTCACTATGACAATTCAACAACTTTATTGCGAAATAACGCAATAAATGTTGTTGAATTGTCAGAATGAATGTACGTGACATTCTGTTGAGCAGACAAATTTTTCGGACATATTGGATTTTCAATATCCATCAAAATCATTCCGATTGTGATTAAAAGTGTGTTAATAAGGATGTAGGTTGTTATATGAAAGTTCGCTACTGCACCGCGGTGGTAGCTGTTCCGTCTCATGGGACAAAGCCAATTGAACAATTTCGAACACCAAATTGTTACTGAGTTTTTTTTTTTCACAAAAACACTGGTCGACCTTGTAATCGCGGCCACGGACGGCAGCCACACTTTCAACCACAGCTGTACAAGTACAAAATCATTTAAGTTATGTTATAGGGTAAATAATCTATTTGCAAAATTCTTCCTGTAATACCAAACAGGTCAACAACCACATAATAAAAATTCTTTATCCTTAAATCCCAATAACAGTGATTATACTAATAACATGAAATTGATTTCAATAACTGTGTTCTGTAACCCGAGCAACAACCTCTACGAACTAGTTGTGTTTGTGTGCGAAATCATTGATGTTATAATAACATGTATTAACTCGATCGGTTCAATCACAAATCATGGACATCGGATAGACTGTACAGACGATCCACTCCAAATATTGCGTGAAAGTAATCTGACGTCATCACAAGCTGAACTAAACAAAAGATTACTGAAGTGCGTGCAGTTTGGAACTGCAGTTTTCCCCTTTCCCTATCGCATGCTTAGCCTACAGCCGTAGCCTTTTCACTATATGAATTAATCTTAGCCTTAGCTTAGCCTACAGCCGTAGCCTTGTTTCTTGTCCATTCGTATCCATACGAAACTATTACCTTTTGGAAGTGGCGACTACAATCAATTCTATATTTTGTAAATTTTGCCTATTTGAAATAAATAATTCGACTTTAACTTTGACTTTGATTAGAATTAGATTAGTTACCAAGTCCTTATATTTACAACACAGCGTACGGTCGCGGCAAGGTACAAAAGGGTTACCGAGGCCCCTGGCAACACAGGCAACGGAAGGAATACGGGTGGGTTTTAGTCAGTAAGAGTCTGACACACCCTCCCGCTCCGTCCAGAGCGGGAGAAGTTATTTGATGATTTCCCACCCAACAAAAAAAAAGCACAGCGCACGGGCAATTTTGGTTGCGGGACAATTAAGAGATTATGATGAGACTCTTTCATATTAACTTGTTCAATCACGTCAATCTGCTGACATCCAATACAAATAGACTTATTCGTGGCCCCCTAATTGTTTGGCAAGTTTCCGATCACATCATTTGAGTAGTCAACCTTCTGTAGCTTTCCTACTGCATGACGTAATGTAGGTACTTATAAACAGCAGTTAACAGTTTTTGTTCGACTGAAGCACGCGCGTGTCGGCATCGCGCGGCTGATAATGCTCGCATTGTGATCGGAATAGGCCAATATTCAGCCGTAATCACTTCCAAGTTCAGAGGCGAACGATCCGGGGTGAAAGTAATGATGAATCTATGTTTTTTTAGATGCGAATAATTTGGAGAACAAAACGAGTTCGAGGTTGTTAAACTGAAATAAATATAAATACAATTAGTTTGTGTGTAAGTCACGCAAGCAGGTCTCACACTATAGATACTCGTAATGATAACACATTCGATTTAACATAAGCCCTTTGTTTAATTTGTAAAATTCTAAAGTTGGAGTAGCTGGCTCTCCGAAGTGATCCGTTATAAATGTTAATATCAGAGTTATATAACAAAAAAAATTGTCTCTAAAGTATTTTTTCATAAATGTTCTTGTTCCCAGCTCAACAAATACTGCATTTGAAGTCAAAAATGAAAATTATAGAGAAAAACGTCCATGGCGTCCCACCCACCACCCTTACAAGAAAATATTAATTTAGCTAGAGAATTTAGAGTGAAGAGCTTGTCCGCACTTTCACACGTACGAAAAAATTATTGTTAAAGTGCAGGTACAAATGAGCGTTTGTTTTGCGTTCAGTTCGTTCACCCGACGCGCTCGTTCACTCGCCCCTAGCCGTATTTATGCGCTTTGTACTGTCAGCGCACTGGTTAATGACTCCTCGTCCTCGTGCAAGTACAGCAGTCCAGTGCTCCACTCGGACACATGAGGGTAACAATGCTCTAAGGTTTGAAGGAGGTTCTAAAAAGGGTCGGAAATCGATGTACTCTCTTGACTCACACAGTCATTATGATAAGAGCTCCTTGAAAGTCAGAATCGTAACGATGCACGAGGAGGCAAGTATTATTGATTCCTGAGTTTTCGTTTTCATGTAAATTTAAAAAAAGTTAAGCATTTAAAAACTTTTGGAACGTAGGAATAAAAGTATTAGGTACAAGCATTATAAAATATTTAATAATAATATTCTTAGCAATCTTTCAGCAGCTCGTTTTGATTCACAAGACCCCAATATAAACTACGTACATTATTTTCCACAGTATGCCAAGAATTCAATAAAGCGTGTCGTGTAAAAAAGTTACAATAAATACTTAACCAAAATTTAATTAATGGGCCACAGTAGGCATTAGAAAAAGCAGATATATTTTATATAATTAGTACTTCTGATCAAGCCTTTCATAATTATGTCAGAAACTATTCTAAGATATTCAAAAGAGTCTGCGATTGACCGCAGCTAAATCTAAATTAGTAAGTAACAAAATTAGTATTTCTAATAATAAAATAAAAGCTATGTAGCAGGTAATTAACAGAAACTGGAAACACTAAACAGCGAGATCAGAATGAGTTGCTGCTGAGACACGAGAAAATGTCTATACCAACATCCCAATAGAGGTTACGAAATCTCTCCCCTTGTTATCTATATCTAATATTAGTATATATATAATTATATCTAATCTAATAATCTAATATTAGCTGAATCTTTTTTCAAAGAAAACTTCAGTAAGGACATTAAAAGTTTTGAATTCAAGGCCAATTCTATTGTCACAATTAAAAAGCATTAAACATTCAAAAGTCTTAACCTAAAAAACACTGAAGAGTTATGAGGATTTCCGTTAAGGTTCTTGGAGATATCTCCCTGTCCTAACAGGCATATTTAAATAATGGTTTGATGGTGGTACGTTTTCTGATTTAATGAAACACAGTAAAGTACTACCAATTCATTGAAATCAGGTAGTAAGAGTGATCCCTCCAATTATAGACCTATTTCTGTGAGATGATGTTGTCACATTTTAATTCTAATGTGATTTTATATAGTAGTAGTATAGTCGCCAGTTTGGTTTCACGAAAGATAGGTAGATGACTGACGTGGGATTTAAACTCATCAGTCACATTTTGGAATACTGGGAGAAGTCCCAGGATGCAATTGGCATATTCTGTGACCTCTTAAATGCGTTTGAACTTTTTTTTTGTGAAATTATCAAAGAACTTCTCCCGCTCCGGGTGGAGCAGGAGGACGTATCAGTCTCTTACTGACTAAAACCCACCCGTATTCCTTCCGTTGCCTGTATGTTGCCAGAGGCCACGGTATCCCTTTTGGACTTTCACGCGACCCCGGCAGGCATCGGCCCTAGCGGACCCTTACAGTTGTGTTCATATCTCTTTTAGGCGCGCATGGAATACAACGCGCTATCTACCCTGGCCTGGTCCTTATCGGAAGGCGAGCTACCCAATGCTCAACGTCCGTAAGCCTGCTCCTACGGTGGCCTGGGATTCGTAACGCCTAGGGCGTTGGGAATCCCAGGCCGATTCCCGGTCTTCTGCTTGCTAGGGCTGCTAGCTAGGGGCGTGAGGGCGCGAAATTCGCCTCTTCCTCACCCGTTTTGTCTCCTCCTTTGCGAGCATTACTTCGCAAAAGAAGGTGACGGCTTCCCATGCCCTCTCGCTCCGTACCAGGGCCTGGACCAGAGCCTGACACGAGAGATCACCGCCGCTGATCGCCGCACGAAAACACGGTGATGTCCTGCCCAAGCCGGGCAGACCTCCACTGTATGCTCCACCGTGTCCTATAAACGTTTGACTGCGTTGATCACAACACACTGATCTGCAAATTACACCAGTCTGGAATTCGTGAACAACCAGAACCTGAACCTGCTGATCTTGTTCTTTCCTATGTATTGTAAACGTCAACGGGGCGACGTCCTCGGAGTCTCTTGTAAAAATGTGCGTGCGTCAAGGTTCAATTCTTCGCCCTTTATTATTTCTAGTTGATATTAATAATCTTCCTTACATGAGGGCTAACTAATTAGATATAATTCTATTCGCTGATGACACTTCTCTTATTTTTAAAATATACAGTAAAGATACGGATGTCTTACACGTCAACGATAGTCTGGCTGTTCATTCGAAATGGTTCGCAGCTATAATATTTTACTTATTGCGAACAAAACAAAATGTCTTAAGTTCTCATTACCAAATGTACCCTAAGTGATTCAAAATTTAAAACTTGATGGCAAGAAGCTTTTACGGAAATTGTATTTCTAGAAATGACTAGATTCTAAATTGCAATGTGGCGCTCACATTAGAGCTGTTTCATGTAGATTATTTTCAGCTCCATATGCAGTAAAAAAATAAGGGAGTTGACTGACATAGCCACAGCTAGGTTAGTATACTTTGCTTATTTCTACAGTATAATGTCTTATGGCGTTCTGCTGAGGGGATCGGTAGCTGACGAAGATTCAATTTTCATTTTACAAACGAGGGCAATCCGTGCGATCTATAGAATAGTCCTCCTGTGTCCTTAGAAACAAATTCCAACAAATTGATATACTAACTCGGCCTTCTCTTTATATCTTAGAAAGTATTTTGTATGTTCGCAAAAACTTAGGACTTTTCAAAATAAGAATTGATTTCCCTAATATAATTATACGTAGTTAACATGAAATTGTGATACCCAAATTTAGACTAACAAAAACAAGCAAATCATTTCATAGCAACATCGAATCCACTTTTAGAACAAGTTGCCAGTCGGTTACAGAACTTAGCTATGGAAAGTACAAATCCCACCCACATCCAACGTGTCCATTGATTGATTAAAGTCTACGTTGAAGACATGGAAGTTTGGCAATAGTTCCTTCTGCACATTCAATAACTATGTAAATGTCTATTAAGTGCTCCCAAATTACGATTTTTTTTACATACCTGCTTCCTTGCCATAATCTTTTCATTATTTGACATTATATACCTACAATTTGAATTTAAACTATTTATTAGTGGCTTTTGTGGAACTGTCCAAAAACGCCACTAATAAATAGTATCCTGATATTAGATTCAGATTTGTTACAGTTGTAATAGCAAACATGTCATTTGGTTTAAATAGGTTTTTATTTTTAATATTTTGTGAATGTTAGAACGTTGTAGGCTTAATACACTGTAGATTTGTAGAACATTTTCTATTTTGTTAAGTACTTGGTACTTTTTGACAGACTTACACTGTCCTCCCATACACTGTAATTTGAAAACATTGTAAAAGCCGATTTAAAAAAAAGTGATTATGAAGTTTCTTGGCTGCTCTTCTCCATAGGAAATTACCAATAGGAACCGTGCACCTAGATTCTGACAAAAAAATTGAAGTGAAATAAAATATTTTGATACTGAAAATATAATTCGCGACCATAACAAATATATATTTAAGAATTATAATAATTAGAATCATTAATATATCCCTTAAAGTTAGATTTAGTCTATTCAATGAATTTTCATGTAGTCATGATTTTGGTAACTCCTTAATTTTATACCACAAAGTCTAATTCAGAACACATCCACCCTCTTCTATAACCTAGTCCTTCTGTATCAGCAGACTACACAAATCACATTACATCAGTACTGGTCCTAAACAAACATTCAGTGCCTGTATCACTGCAGATATAAACTCAAGTTTAGCTTGTTTAGGTTCTGCTTTAAATTACGTACAATTCCAGTTTCACTGACTAGGATAATATGAATACTGGAAGAACACTTACACTTTCTGTTCTGCCTTAACAACCAGGGATTTTAGAAAAAATAATCATTGATGTACTACAGAACACCGATGGCGATGGCGATAAACAGAACACTCTTTATCGACATTTTCAGGAAGTCAAGACATAAGATAAGTAGTCCGTCCAGTTGATTTCATAGAAGTTTTCGGTTAATAACAAACGAGTATCCCTCAGAATAATCAAATAATATAGAACAAAAATTTATTAACATCAATAACTTTTTGTTTTCATAAATATGACGGTGTGTGCGGAACACCTGCTGTAAAATATGTTTGTAGACTTTTATATATACATATATACAAACAAATATAAACATTTATTTCAAGCAAAGTTCCATATCCAATTGTTCCGTATCCGGTGTCGCTACAAGTTATGCAAGTTTTTCTCTCTTCGCCGCCAGCCCGCGCTCTTCTGTTTGTTTACATCAACTGATGACTTTTACATCGCGCGCAAACGAACAAAAACTCCAGCTTTCGTATCGACGGCCACAGAAAAAGTATCAAGTACTTGAAAATTAAAACAGAAATATGAATATAATATAATAGAAAAATATGGTGTAGCTATTATATGTAGCTACGGATACCTTCCTTGCTGCTTGGAGTGAGAAATCTGTGTGTTTTATATTGTGTGTAAACGGAACATAAATAAACAGCCAACAATGTTCCGCCACACGATGCGCTCCGAGACCTCATCTTCAGTGCTAGTACTGCATTGTGGATAGAGATAATAATGGTACAACCCGTTGAGTGCTTACATACATAAATGAAAAGGGCTTGATTTGATGTGGTCAATTTATCAGTCAGTAGTAAGATCATCAGCCTGCCTAGCTTTGGTGACGCCAGTTTCCTTGTAGCCAACCTAGAACTGCAGTGAACGTAGACTACACAAAGGTTATGTCCAATAAATCATATTTCATGTTAAATACTGCACCCTTAGCCATACCTACTATGATATGGGTGCATGCTATTGTTTTCGCACATCGTGTCGTAAAACGTTAGCACTCGACAGAACAGCGCAACGTGCGACGTCAATTACATTGTACAGATAACTACAGAAGATCAACTCCATTAGCATGCACCTCTCGCTTGCAATAATAGAATTACAGTAAAAATTTCGTTGAACTAGGTACAAACTTAGAAGTACGTAATGTCGAAACTACTAATTTTAATACGGATACCTTCCTTACCGCGCACTGTTTGGAGTAAGATTTCTGTGTGTTTTTATATTGTGTGTAATCGGAACATAAATAAACAGCCAACAATGTTCCCTACGTCATATGCGCTCCGAGACCTCGTGCTTCGCCGAGCACGTGAAGCTGTCAGTGTCGGCTGTCGGCTGTCCCGCACATCTCTATGACAGTCGACACGATCCGATGCTGATAAAAAGCCTAAAGTTAATGGGGAATACTTTTGAGGAAAAATTATTAAAGTTCCTAAAAGAATCACGTGCAATTACAAATTTTCACTATATTTGATGGAGCAGAATATATAGGATACATTTTAAAGGAGACGAGAAAGCGATGTATCTACTCTCCTATTTGGTGGTATCGCTTTCTCTAAAATGCTCCTTGGTTGATGAGTAAATCATCGAGCAATCGATGAGTACGTCACCTGCAGCCATGCAGATGTCGTAATCACCGATTGTTCGATGATTTGTGAACGCCAGTTTGTGCGGAGTTGCGCGGAGTTTCCACACCATTGCTCGGGGTTATTGCAAGGTTCCTTCTGTTAGTGCCGCCTCATTTAGTCGCGACTGCCCCTACTGGTCCGCGCTGACATGCAGCAGTATTACCTCCTGCTTTACTTTATTTATCGACTCTCGAGTCTCCGCTATATGAAGTCACAGACTATAAACATTGTGTCACGCGCTTATAACATCCCCTAACATTCCCCTCGGGATACGCAGACTGTAAGATATTCCTGTTTTCTTTAAGGATGTGAAATTCACTACACTGTGGTGTAATCTGTGCAGATTATTGTAAGTAGTGGGGTCATATTCCTTGTAAATGATGGTCCCCCGACGGAGTGGAGCCGCGAGCTTTTAGTGCGTTTTTACGTGACACACATGTTCACGTCATATAAACTAACGCGAAGTGCTTATAGTGCTCAAGATATTTAAATCAATGGCACAACGACTACATTATTAGGATCAACGTTCGTGTTATGGAAGTTACAAAAGTAGCGCCTCTACGCCTACATCTAATTCACAATTTGAAATAATTTTATTACTACTAAAATATCATCAACCACTAATTTTATTTACTGTAAAAAAACTGATATCAAGTTGCATGTAGTTCTCAACAGCTCCAAGCTCACGGTAATTCAAGTATACTATTGAGTGATAGCAGACTGCAGTGAGCGCCCCCTTGTTGGTTGTGACAGAATGACATGTATGAGGTATACCTTCGCATGGCGGACGGCGAGCATGTTGTTGCACGCGACATCTCCCGCCGACACTACATAACGGACACTATACACTCGCGACACCACTGTACCGACACCGATGACATTCCGCGACACTCACGTTTTTCTACTGGCCGCGATTCTTGGACATTACCAAAACAAATAGGACGGAGGCTTACAGCGGGACTGTGGCAGTTTTTGCGAGTGCCACTACCTTGCAGAACTGGTCGCGGAGTGGCAGGGGGCCCGCGCGGGGAGTGGGGGGAGCAGGAGGAGGACCGGTCTGACCGGCGTCTGCACCGCGCGCCGAATTATACGCTGTCTCCGAACACTGTGCAAGAGGGCACAGAAGGACGACACCTGTCAATGAGCTGTAACAGGCGGATGCTCATAAACAAGCAGGTTCTGCTGGATAGTTCCATCGCGCTAGCTGGTGCCGCCAGTAGTCCAAGAACTACACTTGTACCTTCGTGGGTGGATGACACCAACAGGACACAAAAGCCAAGGAAAGGTGAGCTTGCAATAGTAGGTACTATATGCGGGACTATCAAATAACACTTAAAAAAAACTAACTACTAGCTATTTACTTTGGAATGGCGAACCGAAACAGTCTGGGTTTAAATGTGAAGATGCTCTGTAGGTTATGATAATTGCATAGAGTGGTCCTTCGGTACATATTCCTCAGTTTTTTGCTGGTGTATATCGGCGCGTTCCAGCTACCACATTCTATCTGAACTGTTGTTATAACAACGCGTGCCTAATGCGTTACGGTTGTTTTATAACACCCCGTGAAAAATCACCAGAAAACAATTATTTACATTGTTTCATTTCACTGTATTTGCATGTATATTGTTTTATATGTATCAATTGTCAAAGCCAACATCCGTTTCTATGAATCCTGAACCTGTGTACGTAACGTACCTTGGCATCGTCGACTATACCTAACTACTACCAGGCACCTACCGCAATGCGATTTGAACACAAAGTTGAAAACTGGCCTGTGCTATATCTTACTGGTATATACTATTCAAACAGGAACACAGTGGTTTTAGTTGAGGGTAGAACTAAGTGACGATGATGGCATGGTAGACAAGGGACACTACAGACAATGAATCAGTTGCTACGACAAAATTATTTTAGTCTTCATCCCAAAGTGAAATGGAATCAATCTCAACATAACAAGTTATACTGATCGCGACGAATATATAAGAGGAGCTCACAAGTCACACCTGTACGCTCTGGTATTGTTTTATCAATGAGATGTCGCGACACACGCCACACCCGTTTCTCATACCTAAGTCAACAGAGAACACAACTGACTGCCACAACTCGCCGCTGGTGTCTCCGTCACATAACTACTACATCATATAACGTCACGCCTGTATTCTCCGAAGGGTAAGGCAGAGGTATACCTATAGTAGTACACCCACATTTCGCCAATTAAGTTTAAGTCCCATGTAATAGGGGGCGAGCCTATTGCCATCAACCGGGCTCAAAACCAGATTCCGGGCTGCTACTGAGAAATTCCAGGTGGCAAATCCCTCCTCATGCTTAGCAGTAGCAATTGCGACCACTAGACCAACCAGGCAGTCAACTGCTATACTTAAAATTAATATTCTTGGAATGTCACAGAGACCGGCCACTTAAACATTTTTTTTTTTAAAACAGTTCACAACCTTCCCTTTGTCTACTGGAGTGGACAACGGGAATACACGTAAACAACAAATGTCTCATATCTGAAAAGTCATTAGAGCCGTGACTAGATCGCTAAGTATTCAACAAGGCGCGGCGCGTGATCGCTCGCGCGACCTGCTATATCAAACTGAAGCGGTAATGGAATTAAAACGATTCTTTATGAGCAGCACAGGTGCTCGTTATATGGTAAGTTATCGCTAACATGCACGTTAAGGTGGCTGTACACGCAGTATGCGGCGTGAGGGTGTCGAAAGCACATGATCCGTATGAGGTGAACCTTGCCGCAGACTAAACTGTTTACTCCGTAGAGAGTTATGTCGATAGGAGTTAGGTATAGTTAGATAAACCACGCTTATTCCAGCAGATGTCGCTGGAAGCTGATGACTTATATTGTCTGCGTGCCAACGCGAAAAAATACGATTTTCGTGGAAATCCAATCCAACAGTCCAATTGTTTGCCCTATTTGTACGTGTCGCTCATCGCTGTTGCGGTTATAGCTAAACAAGACACAGGCTACTGGGAATCAGAGATGTGTGTCTTAGTCTCAAGCCTCTGCGAAGAAGCCATGTCATAACGCCACCAACCGAAGAGTAGACAGCGTTACTGCTATGTCGCAACTGGTGAAAACAGATTGTTCTTATTCTTAAAACTGCGATTTGAACTGTTTTGAATAGGTAATGGATAAGGAGTTTTACGCCCACCTCCAAACTTTTAATTCACCTGTTTGAGGATGTGTACGTAATTTACACTTGGCACCTATAACATCGCATCATCGTATAGGTTGTCCCATGTATACCCAAAAGTCAATTCCCACTAACGCCTCTCATACGGCGCTGGCCCAATGCCACGGGAACATGAACACGACGTTATAATGTCATTGTCTCGATACAGCACATAAAACAACGATCATATTTTTGTAGCTATTTTATGTACACTTTGAATAAAGATTTGGCTGTGAATTGGGCTCGGGTTTACGACGCGGCTCGTAAATGCGGGTGTAAACAGCGGAGCCGAACACCGGCCACTACTCACACATGTTCCACACGTATACGATATGATTCAGTTGATTTTTTACTCCCTGTTTTTGAGTAATCTGTTTTTGAGATTCAGATTAACTTGCTACGAGTATCACACGGCTGGGTAGGCCCGGCTTAGAAATAACTCCTGTAGTCTTTACGCTAAACCGATTAGTAGTCTGGGAAACAGTATTCTGATCAACTTTCAAATGAGGGCTACCTATTGTAAATTAAAGTTTGTTCTTGTCATAAAAACGTCTAGACTTAAGATAAGGAGGCTTACAACGTGTCCAAAGTATCTATAATAGCGGGTGAATTACTCGATCCGGGACATAATTCCGGTAATAAAACCGCCTCTTAATCACATCGCATGGAAGTGCGGCCTGAGCGGAGTGGAGCTGAGCTAAGCCTGCTGTGATGTAATCCGAGCGTTTAGCGTCAGTAACAGGTGTCCTACTGCAGTTGGAAACATTCGCGGTTCTCGGGTAACACTTGACTAATTATTATTATTATTTTACGGATAAGTTAAAGTGGTCTCATATAACTTTTATTAACTTTGCTTGGGTAGTTTTTGAGTTAACTTCAATAATACGTATTTATCCCACTTAGTCTGTGTGGCTGATGTTATAATAACTTTCTGTCACTGCTAGTTACATTCGATTTCGATTGGATTCGAATTTGTGTGGGGTAGGTACCACAACCAAAAAGTGAAAAATGGAAACTGTTTACAAAAAAAAAAATAAGATTGCTTTGTTCAATGCTTGACATTTATTTATTTATTTATTTATCACAAACACAACTATCATTACAGGCAATAATCCTAATGCGGTAGCGTGGTCTTTAGTTATATTCTAAATTATACAATTAAAGCTACTAGTTATATATTAGCATAACATAATACAAACAATGTTACCTTTGTGAATTCATTCAGAGAGCAGTTAAATAAATCTATCCTATCTGCAGTGTCATTCAGTGTATGCAAGGCTCGCGTGAGGGGCGCTTTACTGAGCAGGTTGGTTCGCGCGCGTGGCACTGCTAACAACCGTGGCCGTCGGCGTCGCAATGCGTACTTATCAGGCACATTCAGACATATCTCCTTTAAAACATCAGCATTAAACATTTTACCGCGCAACAGCTTAAAAATATACTTGGTAAAAGCCAGGTCCAGGTCCATAATGAGTATATAGAGGCATGAGGAACAGGGTGTAAAGTTCACTCATCCTCCATAGAAAAGGGAGGATCCTCCGACCAGACGAGTGTCGTGTCTGGTGGGCAACTGCCCGACGGTTGATGTCGGGATGTTGTATATATGCTAGTTTCGCGGTAAACTCTGCTTGCGCGATGCAGGATTTTGCGTGACGTCAGTGTGATGCGTAGTTCGCATGTGGCGATGTAGATGGCTGCCACAAGTACTTAGGTAGGTGAACGTTCTTATAGGAAAAACATTGAGTTACAGCCAAAATAGAATTACACATTCGTGAAACAATACATATTCATGTTCTCCTTCTTCTTAGCCAGTCTATGGCAAAATAACACATGGAATATATTTTTAAATTTGTTTGGTCCAAAATTCAGCAACGCAAATACCGTTTGCTTACGCAGCCTCTTGTTTGCAGATTACTGGGCATGCGGTGCAAGATGGGAGGTAGCTATTGTCTGTGGAGAGACGCCACACATGCACCGGAGATCTGAGCCGTCCAGGAAAACCCACTTGTGGAGATTCTCTTTACTGCGGCCGATATTTACAAGCAACATGTTCATGATACTTGTAAATGTTCCCAACATGTCCGTGATAACACGAATCCTCACTTAGTTCCCATAAGTGTGGCTTACATGAAATTTGCATGGGTTGTCCCATGAGATCGAACGGTCCCGCCATCGACACACCGATGGGTGATATTACGCAATATGTCGAGATTACGCAAAACCTCAAGCAAGAGAACCAGCACAGCACAGCGCGGTAATTGAGTAACACTCGCAGCAGCTTTCATCTTGACAGTTCAACAACATTCATTGCATTGTTTACGTTGCTGAGCAGACTATTCGAACATAATGACCCAATGGACTAACAATATACTTCAAAATCATTCAGGTGGTGATTGACAGTGTGTTACGCATTCAGGTGCAGGTGGGGTAGGCTTCAATATACCATCTGTTTTATTGACAGTGTGTTACGCATTCAGGTGCAGGTGAGGCAGGCTTCAATATACCATCTGTTTTATTGACAGTGTGTTACGCATTCAGGTGCAGGTGAGGCAGGCTTCAATATACCATCTGTTTTATTGACAGTGTGTTACGCAATCAGGTGCAGGTGGGGCAGGCTTCAATATACCATCTGTTTTATTGACAGTGTGTTACGCATTCAGGTGCAGGTGAGGCAGGCTTCAATATACCATCTGTTTTATTGACAGTGTGTTACGCAATCAGGTGCAGGTGGGGCAGGCTTCAATATACCATCTGTTTTATTGACAGTGTGTTACGCATTCAGGTGCAGGTGGGGCAGGCTTCAATATACCATCTGTTTTATTGACAGTGTGTTACGCAATCAGGTGCAGGTGGGGCAGGCTTCAATATACCATCTGTTTTATTGACAGTGTGTTACGCAATCAGGTGCAGGTGAGGCAGGTTTCAATATACCATCTGTTTTATTGACAGTGTGTTACGCAATCAGGTGCAGGTGGGGCAGGCTTCAATATACCATCTGTTTTATTGACAGTGTGTTACGCAATCAGATGCAGGTGAGGCAGGCTTCAATATACCATCTGTTTTATTGACAGTGTGTTACGCAATCAGGTGCAGGTGGGGCAGGCTTCAATATACCATCTGTTTTATTGACAGTGTGTTACGCAATCAGGTGCAGGTGGGGCAGGCTTCAATATACCATCTGTTTTATTGACAGTGTGTTACGAAATCAGATGCAGGTGAGGCAGGCTTCAATATACCATCTGTTTTATTTATTAACATAGCCACAGTTTTCAGCAAATAATACAAACATAATAGAACAATATCTATACTTAAGTCATGTTAATAACACAAGCACTTACAGAGAACTCCAAGCATGTATTTAATTTTAGTCGCGCAACTTTAGGTAATTTATGCGAATACTTCAGACTCCCGGGAAAAATTACCAGAGAGCGCCTAGTGTATTAGTTTACAGAATTAATTTCACAATACGGTACACAGCCGCTAACTCTTAAAGTTTGTTTTACTGCCTAACTCTAACTCACTAACGAATGTCTTCATTTATTCACAATTGTATTTGTTGCTAGTTTCAATACGACGTAAATCAGCGTTAACGTTTACGTGAATTTATATTTTACATTTATTTCCTGAAAGTTAGGTACTGTGCTTAAAAATTTTACTTACGAGCCCAGATTACCCAGCCAGCCCAGTTTCTTATATTGTAGACCAATGTATGTAGGTATGCCTTACCTCCATAATATTACAACAAAGTACATTTTAAGCGCTGTTTAAAAAGAGGATTCTCGGATTTCCACAAGATGTAAAATCTAAGACGTGTACCTGATATGTAAATAAAAACGTCCTCGGGGTGAAATGTGCGAAATATTGTGAGGCGGAAAATGGGTAGTGCAAAGCGGCTTAAAGCTGGGGCGAAAGAGACGCACGGGGGTGTGGTGTGGGGCGACACGTCGCGCATGTCGTAGTCGCACACGACGCGCCTGTCGCGGATTTGCACAGACAGCACAGAATTTACGTAGAATGCGCGTCGCATGCCGCGGCCAGATGAGCCGCACTGACACCTATCACACTACGATAAATGGAGATTCTAACCTTTTATATCTTTAAACGAAATGCATTTAAATCTGTTGTATTTCTAGTAACAAAAACAAATATATTCTTGTTTTTGAAACGCGTAGCGGTGTATAAAAAGTATTTGTGCGGCTTCTTTTACATTTCTCGGCATTATGAACACTTGCCCAAACACTTAGCTTAGGTTTTAAATGTCTACCTGTTCTCCACGATTATCATTTCTTACGACAAACCCAGGATCATGAAGGTTTTTTTAGTCTGCTACCACTGTAGCAGACTAAAACAACCTTGCCGATCCTGGGTTTGTTGTTTATTTACCTGGGGATATTGTTCAATGTTTATTTTTTTTTCACAAAAAAAAAAAACATCGAACAATATCCCCAGGTAAATAACGTAGGGTTATTTTCCGTCATTACGTACTTTAAGTATTTTATACGGATGAAACAATATAGGTTTATAATATTACAATATTATAGGTATGCGAGGCAGGAGTCGAATTCGTTTTTGGTGAGAGTACCTATTACATAAATTGGCGATTCCTGTAAAAAACGTTAGCATCTACCTATAGCCGAAATGATATCGGCACTAAGAACTAATAATATTATTACAAGGTTTATGAAAAATTGTAAAATAAGATAAATTGATAGCAAATTAATTATTTGTATTTCTATAAATTAATTTAGCATCATGTCTATATTGTCCGAATGTGACACTGTGGTGAATTATATCTTCATGATTCACTAGAGTTCAAGAATGTATCAGCTATTACCTTCATACAGGCTTACAATACAACATGAAATTTGAGATACAATGGAACATTCTACAATACAGGCTACGCAAGCTATACTGTCCTGTCTGACCCATTGCCCACAGGCTGCCACGGTACGCAGTTGACAAGTATTAATAAACCACAGTAGGTGCACTTGTAAATAGTTGTACTGATATTTAGTGCTCCACTGTGGACTATTAGTCCCGAATCTATAATGTAACCACCTTCCATGAATTCACAATATTCATGATCGACCTTTTTCCTACGATAACGGCGGTTATTTAGAACCGCTCACAAATCAAATAAACAAGTGCCGAAAACTGCTTCTGAAAACTAAAATACTTAGCTTAGGGCTAGGAAAACTGAGATTTGGTTTGTGTTCGAATTTTCGATACAGACGTATCGAAAAATCTAGAACACAACCTAAAACTTTATTTAGCAGAAAATTCAAGCTCTCGATGCACTTAGTTTGTTGCCCAAGCATTCCTTTACGCCACCGCGCACCTAGAGCCGCGGACGGGACTACTGCGGTCTGCAAACAGTCACTTAATCGACAGAAGTTGTCGCTACAAGCCCTGCCGGCTCCCGCAGAGCACCGCGTGATCGACAGTAGTTGTCGCTACAAGCCCTGCCGGTTCCCGCAGAGCGCCGCGTGATCGACAGAGCGCTCCTTCATCGTCGCGGTCGGTGCTACTTATAGGTGTCGCCTGCAAATTATTCAAAATAAATATTCACGTTGACAGAATTTCTCAACTGCCGCTCATAACACAATGGATTTTGTAACAATGCACTTCCACAACAAAACATTTTTAGCCGACACTATTGTGTACAACTTTAACTTAGATAGTACGATGTACATAATATGTACTTACTTATATTATGTTTGTTTAAGTCTGTCGCTCTGGGACTGCTATGCTATGTAACCTTTAAGCTGAAGCCTACGCAACAATGTATGTAACAACGCGAGTGAGTCAACGAAATAACTCTCATTCCGAGCGAAAGCGCGATTTAAATATCTCAAACAGCGGAATACCTCACGATGTGAGTGTTGTATCGTATGTGGGCGCCTGCGGGGGCCCGAAGCCCGGGCGGCGCCTCATCGACTTTATTGAAAGGAACACATTAGAAACAATGTCGCCAGTGTTCAGCGGCTCGGATCTCGGGTAGTCGGGTCTCGGTCGTTAAGGTTCAGTTCCCCGGGGAAATTAAAAACCGACGCCGATTGCGCGCCTGCCGCCTACTTATCGAGGCGCTCGTGGAGTAGGCGCTCATCGAACCGCCGCTACAGAACGTAAGCCGCTTTTAAGCGGCTTATGATAATTATATACAAGAAATTGGTAGGTCTTTTAAGACTTTCCAATTTCTTGTGGATAATTATAAATCACTCGTCGCAAGAGCGACGAAGCGACGAGTCTGTCAGCGTCTACGACCGGCAGCTCAACGGTGTGGACTACTGAACTAGAAGTATGGACCGAAAGTAAAAGTATGAAAATACTTGATACGAGTAGATGGATGGGTTCATCTTGTATTTTGGAAGAGCGTGCGCTGATTAAGACTAATGATGGCGTCGTTTATGATTGATGGGCGGTCTCTACTTTTTATATTCTAGAGTTTACTTAGAAATGTGTTAACGAACCATGTGAGAGCTTCTATAGTTCTCTACAATTCTTCCGTACCTATAACACGTACATCGACCGCGTCTCCGGTCTCTGAGTGATGAAGTTTCCACAACACTCTGCGGCCCGCTCGCTCGATTGTATACAGGAATATACAGGTGGTATTTATTACACAGGACGCATATTGTGGGTAGAGTTTTTCTGCACTGCGTTTGTATACGATGTTACTATTTATGATTATTTTATAAATCAAAAAAATCCGAACAACAAATCGTATAGAGTACAGAGGAGGACCTAGGATTAAGACCTAGGATTTAATTTTGGACCAATTTATAGTGTACAATATAAATTGGTCCTTTCGCACTAGTCAAAAATAAAAAAAAACAGCTTTAAAACGATTCTTGTAATTTTTATTTTGATTATCTTAAAATGTCTTTTTTTGAGTTATTTTCATCGTATCTAACCATCAGATAGTTGTATCCGTGTTATTACCCCGGCACCCGACACACCGCACGTTTACGTCCAATCCGTTGCGTCCCAGTCGTGGCGCGTTTATTTTTCTACAATTGTGTACATAACACTACTTCTAACCTAAACACTTTGTTCCACTTGCTCTCTGGTACAAGCACTGGCTATATTCAGAAGATTCAGTTCATATCTCTTAAGATATTAAGAGATAAGAACTACTATGAACACACACATGATATGTTCTTATCCTACTTATGGCAAAGGCACCGATGACAAACAGAACATACTAGGTATCCTCAAATGGCTTGTGAAGAAACTGTCAGCTCTCTAGCACTTGAAATTGTTGCCTAAACTATCGTTAATTTATTGGCCATTTCACTGTCACTATCATACTTATCAGTCAAAAAACTTGCACACAATTTGCTCAAATACATTGTGTTACGTTTCTTACTAGCAGCCTTTTTTTTGGGTGGGATATTATCAAATAATTGCTCCTACGTTGCAAAATGACGTACTATTTGCATCTCCTTGATTTAAAACTGAGATTGAGTTTGTCCCGTATCTCTTGTGTAGGTACTAGTACTTCTGCCCTTGTATACGTTGTAGCAAGTACTCGTCTGTAACACATTTTAATTTCCCCCTCACTACGAACACGACAAACTGTCCAAAAGTCATGTTGTTTGTTAAACAAGTGAGCGCGCGGTGCCGGTGGTCGCCATCGTCGCCAACCCTGCGCTGCAGGCTTTTTGTAAACTGTTCAAGTAACTATGTCCGCCGGGCTTCAACCTATTTGTTTAATTACTCTCATTTTTATTGTTATGTACTTGTTACAAGTTTTTTAATGATTATTAAAGCGGTGATGCTTATTTTGTTCAGTAGAAACGGCCGGTTCTACTTTCTTACCGTTTAACAATCTGTTAAACATTGTAATCATGAGGTTGTATTATCTGTTAAGCTGGATAGTATCCTATCAATCGGAACTGATTAGTCTTTCAGAATGTATTTCATGAATATCATTAAGATTTGTTGTTATAGTTATCAGTATTATAAAGATTCGTTCATAAATTCAGTGAAATAAACATCAATTCAACAATCAAATAAAACTACATGTTTTATTATTTTTTGTTAGAGTGGCCATAATAGTACACGCTCTGTAAACATTTCAACACACATAACATAACATAACATAACATTACATAACATCACGCCTTGTATCCTCAAAGGGTTGGGCAGAAGTGTACTTGTAGTATGCAGAGGTGTACATATGGGGCGAGCCTATTGCCATCAACCGGGCACAAATCCAGACTCTGGGCTGCTACTGAGAAATTACAGATAGAAAAACCCAATAACAGTTTGCCCGACCCGGGAATCAAACCCAGGACCTCGTTTATTTCATTTATTTATTGCATTCCATATTGTAAAAAAGATGTTACAGGAGGCTTAAAGCTAGGTACAAAAATATGAAACCTGTTAGGGCACAACAACAGGATAAAATTTAATTAAAAAGAAATAAAAAATACAAAAAACTAAATTAAAACTACTACTAATAAAAAAATAGAAAACTAGGTATCAAATTAATTAAACAATAAAATAAGGAACATAGGTAAGTAGTCAAGATTAGATAATTACAACTTTTAATAGCATTTATCAATATTATCGAGATCCATTGATAAAACATGTAATTTAAACTTTGTCACTATTCATTAATATTATAATAGCATTTATATAATAAAAATTGTTTCAATTTATTTATGAATGTATGCAATTTTAATTCATTTTTAATTGCTTCCGGTAGTTTATTGTACACTTTAATTGACATGACTAGGGTACTTGTTGAGTGCAGTTTTAGCTTAGAGCTCGGATGGTTTAGTCTATTTTTATGGCGTAATGTGTATCTTGACTGTATATTTTCTCTTGTAGTATAGAAGTGTTGGTACTTTCAAACAAATTTGCATATTTCTAAGATGTATAAGCATGGGAGGATAAGGATTGTATGTTCTTGAAAATGAGGTATACAGCTGTGTGTCTTCAATATTTACTAAAATTCTTATTAGTCTTTCTGCAGTGTGAAAAGTGTCGGTGCGTCTGTGCTGTTTCCCCACAATATCACGCCATAGCTGAGCCACGCATATGCGTAGGCATAATAAGTAACAAGTGCAGTTTTAAGGTTAGTACTCCTTTTGACTTCTCGAGGGCGTATGCAAATTTGGATAGTTTTGATCTAATCTTGTTGACATGAGATTTCCAATTAATGTTAGTATCTATGGACAGGCCAAGTAGAGTAAATTCTTTAACGACTTCTATTGTAGAGCCGTTGTAGATGAAGTTTATATCTAGTGGAGATTTTTGACGGGGGTGGAAGGACATTATTTTAGTTTTAGAGAAATTGATTTCAAGGTTATTCATCCAAGTTATTGTTTTATTTAATGTATTGGTTAGGTCCTCGGTCAAGCCAACATTGTTACGGCATGAAGTAAGAAGCGTAATATCGTCAGCAAATAAGACGCAAGGCCCTTCAATGGTTTTTGGAAGGTAGTTTATATAAATTAGAAATAGGAGGCAAACAATTACACTCCCTTGGGGAATAGAGGCGTTGTTTTACTGTCAGACCGAATATTTTGAATTCCTTTGGTATTCTCATTATAAAATTCTATTTCAACCTGGTGCTCTCTACTTGTTAAATAGGATTTAAACCAGTCATGAATTTTACCGCGGATCCCTATGCCTTGTAATTTATGTAGTAGAATTTCATATTGCACTTTATCGTAAGCTTTGATCATGTCTAACAGTAGACCTACGGCGTATTTTTTGTAATTTATTATATTTAAAGATTCCTGTGTGTATTTAAAAATAGCTAGAATAGTGCATCAGTTTCAGCGAAAGCCGTTCGTTTTCGTTTTCGTTTCGTTTCGTTAAATATTTTGTATTTTTCGCAGAAGGAGTATACACGATTGCACATAGCTTTCTCCAAAAATTTTAGAGGCTGTTGGTAAAAGAGCTACTGGGCGATAATTGTGAGGGTCTGTTTTAGAGTTTTTTTTGTAGATTGGTTTTATTAGCGCTTTCTTTAGGTAATCTGGGAAAGCGGCGTCTTCGAAAGATTGGTTTATTAGCAAGTAGAATGGTAACGTGAGATCGTTTGCACACTGTCGTATTAACATTGGTAGTAGTTCATCTATTCCATGTCTTTTTTTGCTTTTAAGGTTTTTATCAGTTTGTTTATCTCGCCGGGGTCTACTGGTCTAAGAAACATTGTGTTTTCGTTGGAGCAGAGTACTGGGGCACCTTGCGGCTCATTGCCAGGAGTTTTGTGGAGTCCCATCTCATGGACGCAAAAAAGTATTTGAAGATGTTAGCTATCTGTTTAGGTTTAGTGATATTTATATTATTTATTTGTAAATTAATGTTGTTTTTCTCTCTTTTTATTTTCTTATTTATCCTTTCATTTATAATACTCCACATAGTTTAAACTTTGTTATTCGATCTCTTTATTTTATTTATATATTGTATTTTCTTTGCAGTTATAATTGTTTTCTTTAGTGTTTTTTCATATATTTTGTAGTTCTATTTAATAAGTGTATTATTAGTTTAAAGTGTAAGTATCTTTTGTAGCATTTTATTCCTACATGAAAGCCTGATGCCTGGGGTTAGCCAATGCTTTTTATAATTTGTTTTTAACTTTATTTTCGTTTTAGGTATACATTGGTTTAATATGTTTGCTAATGTGTTATTAAATGCTTTGTAGTTCTCATTTATACTTTTATTTGTTTCTACAATGTCATTCCAATTCAATTCATTTAATTTAGATTTCAATAGTTGGGTGTTATTGTCACTGTATAACCTTTTTTTGACATACCAGATAGTTTATTTAATGTGTTGGGGCATAGCCATATGAACGATAGTACCACTATGATCTGAGAAACCCAATTCCTCTACTGTTGTATACAATTTGCTATTGAAATTTGTAAAAATTAAGTCTAGGCATGTTGATGATGTTTGAGTAATTCGTGTAGGTGATTTTATCTGTTGCGTGAACTTATATTCTAGCATGAGATCTAAAAATTGGTTTATTTTCAAATTGTTATCTAAAATATTTATATTAAAATCTCCTCCAATAATTATATTAAGTTTAAGATATTTTTTATTTATATTAGTTAAAATTTTCTTTAATTGTTTATAAAATATGTCTTCCTCTCTGCTATTCCAATAAATAGTTATTAACAATAGTTTTTCTGTTACTAATTCTGCTGCACACACTTCGAAAACATTCAATTGAAAAGTCTGTGATATCACTTCTTTCTACGCACTCAATATGTTCTTGTAAAATGATGCAAACTCCGCCGCCTGTTCGAGTTTTCCGGCAGTAAGAAGAAGCAAATTTGTAGTCGTTAAATTGTATTGTATCAATTTTCACTTGTGATAGCCACGATTCTGATAAGCATATCGCTTTGTACTTGGGTGTTTGTTCTATGAAGGCTTCCAGTATGTGTTGTTTATTATATAAACTTTGGATATTTTGAAATAGTATTTTAAATTGTTGGTCATTATTTTCGAAATGACTTGTCATGGTGTTCTGTATTACTGTAGCTTTGAAAGTTGTTCTTAGAATCTTGAGAAATTACTTGGTCTTCTTTGTCTTCATTGATAGATTTTACATAAACAATCGTGTCATAAATATCTTTAAAAATTGATTGCATTCCGAAGCTATTTATTGCGCCGGTGCGTCTGTCAAACATGGTGTCATCATATTATTATCTTAGGTTCCCGTTACTATCCAAAAAGTAGGCATATTCATGTGTACTTGTATCTAACTATAATAAATTATTAAAGGTTTCCACTCTTGAATTATATGTATAAGTATTTTTTTGTGAAAAATTTGTAGGTCGGAGTGCAGATAATTATGTTTGTGTTCGTCATTTCTTGCAAAACTTGACGAATTTGTAAGATATTATCAAAATATCTATTTGTGACTTTAAATTCTTCTTCACCCAGTAATATAATGCAGAAGTCCAATAAAGTGAAATTTGCCAGCTTTTCTTTGATGCCTTTTAACAGAAGTTGCATACTTCCACGTGGTGAGATGTAGTGGCAAAGTTCACAGGTCTTGACAGTATTTTCTGCAATACAAAGCAATTTATTCTTGTTGTCCGTACTTAGGATGCATATTTTGTTGCGTTCCGAGTATGTTTTGGGCAAATTGCCTCTGCTTTGTTTTATCAGTGTATCACTATTATTATTGCTGATTTGTCCTATTGATGTAGAAATATTATTATTAGTTCTGCTCTGTTCTACTAGTGTAGCACTATTATTTACCTCATGCTCAGCAGTAGCACTTGCCACCACTCGACCAACGAGGCAGCGAAAATTTCAAGTGTCTATTACGGTTCAGAAGATACAGTCCTGTGACAGGCGGACGGACGGACACCGGAACCTTAGTAATAGGGTCCACCCCTAGGTGACACCCTTTGGCTACGGAACCATAAAAACAAAATCTTGCGAAATTTTTTTTTTTTTTTTATTTGTGATGGGTTTGCTCTTGACCTTAGTCTATGTCAGAGGTGACAGAAACAAAGTCGACGATGGAGCGAGCTTACCCAGCTTACCCAATAACGACAAATTGACGATAATGTATCACACCGCGTGTGAGCTGTGAAAATAGGTAGTTACTTGATAGTTTGCTTCATAGTTTGAGCCTCTTTAAGTTATGGTAAACAACAATTTAATGTACAGGCGAATGTTGCGGCTTAGCGAAGTACTTGCGTGGTAGCTACTGCACGCAGTTCAATATAGTGACGTACCTGTACTGCAGTCTTGACCACTCAGTTAACTTTCAACGACGCCTTAACACGCAACACGTATTCAAAACAAAACAAAAAAAAAAAAATCTCAAAGCATTTATTTCAAATAAACCATTTACAGGCACTTTTGATTTGTCAAAGAGTCAGTCAGTTAGAAATATGAAGCTAGTTGCCCATTCCAAAGAGTAGTAGGTACCTATGGAGAAGAACGGGCAAGAAACTCCATGGACAAAAGATTTTATGTATTTATGCACGTCTAAACATTTATCAAACTGTGGAAAGAGGTGTAGAAAAAAAAGTCACTTAAGTCATTTCATAACCCAAAGCAATCCACCAGTAGCTCCTTTGTTTCAGATGTCTTTGTTACCTCATACAACGCCAGATCCTACGAGAGGACTGCGGTGTAAATTCACACAAAGTAATTAAACTCTCTTTATTCTCCCTTCTCTATTTGCGCACAGTATAACCACAAATACCTAAATGCCTCGCGAACTTTCGTAACTTGCAGTAAAAGAAGTTAGCAGAACGTGTGCTTGTGAACAGACTCGTGCGATGTGCGTCATGCACGACAGAACGTTGTGGTAACATGAATGAGGCGCGCGTTCTTCGCGACACAGCAACAAGCTCGCGCTGTAAACCTCGGAACTGTTGGTTTCGTCGCGCGTTCAGTGTGGGGACAGAAGTATGCTTGTAATAATACTAGAACTCACTCTTAGCAGTCACTACAGCATGAATGTCATGTACCAGCGATATGATCATTGCGTTAGTTTAAAAATGATATTAATAAGTTCGGCCTTCTAGTTTTATCTCATCAGTGACAGAACAGAACAGTTTGTGTTTCCGTTCAAACTTCATAACGTAAACACCTTTAGATTTAATGTCCAAAATTTTATAACTCCGGGCAATTGTTCACCGAATAAATTGCGAATAACCTTACAAGTTAAATAGAAGCGTCACACCAAATAAATTGCTTCGGGCGGGCATAATTTATTTTCTAGCATAAAACGCACGTAAATGCAAATAGAAAGAAACGGTTGGCGGTAGCCGGCGAGTGCGGGGGCATGGCGGCTGTTGGGCGGCGGCGTGGCGGCTGCGTGGCGTGTCGTGGCGGTGGCATGGCGGTGGCGTGGAGGCTGCGTGGCGGCGGAGTGGCGGCCGCGTGGCGACGACGTGGCGCGAGTGGCACCCGTCTGCGTTTTACGTGCAGCGCGCTTTGCAATTCTAAATACTAACTGTAACTTGTTTAATTAAAACTTCATGCTCCCACTTTATGTTTATAATAATTCCTACTTTCACACGAACTTGATAGGAATTAAACTACACAAATCTTACTGAACTTCACACTATGAAAATACTGAGGATTTACTAACTACACTATATTTCAGAAGAGTGCTTCAAAAAGTTTGTAAATATAACTTAATTATTCCAAAATATTTAATAACAAACTGCTTTTCAGAGCTTTCTCATCTTAACTCAAACTCATTTCAAGTTAAACTTCCTGAGCGTGGAACAACAGATTCGCGATAAAAATAATAAATATAAAGAAAAGCTCCCACTATTATAAAACGGAGTCAGGAGCGGTCTACGGTTCGTAGCACTCTGTTTCTCGCTCGAGCGATCTCGTAGCGGGCCGTAGCAGGCCGTAGCAGCGTAGCGGCCGCTGTAGATAAATGCTACAGAATGTGACCCCGCACACGCCGAGCATCCGCCTCGCTTGACACCGGACGAGCAGCGTGTGTGATCAGCAACTTATAATTGAAACTGTTACAGCGACAGTAGTACACAGTAGTGGCTAGTTAATCGGCAATTCATGATGGAACTTATACGTATGTAATGTAAGAAACAATACTGAAGATTTAAAGCATACTTTTTTGCAAACTGGGAGAAAAAAGGAATGCAAATAAAACAGCAATGTTTGGCTTCCATAGTACAAGGTAAAGGTATTAGTACAAACAACAACGTTGGCAGTGCAGGTAATAGAATGCAATAGCCCGGGCCGTTTCATTTGGCGGGACGGTTTCATTTGCCGGGCGGCCGGGCCGGCGGGTAATGGTGTGACGCTCCATGGGCCGTCTCGGTGCCGCCCCGGATCGTACCCTCAAATAAATAGCTATAGCAGCTAACTGACAAAGGTAAAACACGCACACAATGTACAAATAGAACGTAATCTTCAATATTGAAGGAAGTCATCGTGTGAAAGACGTCGCAGTCAAAAGCTGATCCCTGTTCAAACACAAGTGTCATAGTGTGGCATAGATATATCGAGTTTTTATCACTTGTATCACGAGATTCACGAGTGAGTGAGTGAATGAGTGTGAGTGAGTGATACAGTTTGTGGGCGTTATGCGCGTATTTTCCGCGGCGGGTTAAGTCGCTCGCGGCGTGTATTACGACAGCATTTTATTTGAGTGCGCCCACTGGCGCCGGATTAAAGAGAATAATGTGGGCGGCAAGTAAAAATGTAGGTGCGTTAGTGTTAGGTTTTATGGCTGGTGACGACCTGAGTATCGGCTTCAGTTGTGATTTAATGGGTTGAATAGCGCAGTCATGAGACTGAGCTTTGAGCCACAAGTGACCATAAATGATAAATGATTTATTTTCTGTAAGTAGGTTTGTACAAACACTAAAAGTGTTTGTACAACCCGTAGTGTTAGTGAACGCGTCAATCATATTTTAAAATAAAGCTAGATGAGATCGTATAATGTAATAATAATGTATAATGTAAACATATAATGTAATAAAACGATGATGTGACAAATGCTTACAATAAATTACTACACACACGAAATAATTACAGAATTAACGAGTACCTGTAGGCTTCGTCGAGGCGAGTTTTTTACATTACAAATTAAAAGCATCGTACTGTGTAACACTATTCAGTGGCGTGAGTGTGTGTTATTTGTGTGGATTCATGTTCTACACTAAATTAAATTGTTTGATGCTAATACGTTCAAGTTCGTGAGTATTAGTCGTATCTACCACCTTCCCAGCCAGACAGCACTATTGTACTATAAGGATAATATTCTGTTTCTCCGCACCTCCGACTTCTGCCTGCCCTCATAGCAGATGGTGATGGTATAATATCGTTCAACAAGCGCGTGCCGGTGACGGGCGGATATAAAAAGAGCCCTCTGATGCCCGACGTCACCCGCCGACATGTCAATCGCAAACGATACTGATAGCCATCTGATTGCTGCTGCAAATAGCTGCAAAATTTCAAGCTGCTGGTTCTTGAAGTCTTTGGTCTTGTATTTTCGTTTTTGCCACCGACTTCCGAAATTAAAGTTATTTTTCACTTTGTAGTGCTTTTTTTTTGGAATTCTGTTGTTTTTTTTTTTTGTAAAGTTATGTTATTTTTCACTTTTAGTTGTGGATTCACATAAATTCGAATACCACTACCCTCGTATCATGGTGACAGGAAGTTAAAAAATACGCATTATTACGAACCTAATTCAAAAACTATCGAAGCAAAGTTATTCCACACCAAGAAGTATCTCTTTCAAACATAAAAATAATTTTCCAAATCGGTCCAGCCATCTTTGAGTAATCGGGGAACTTCCATAAAAATAAAATAACTGAGAACCAGGAGGTTCTCAGTTACTTTCTCTTTTGGAAGATGAATGAATGATTCTGGGGTAGATGGTTAAAAGAGGTTGTGAGGAAGAAGAAAGACGCCTGGCTTAATGTACTAGCCTGTAAGGCCCTAAATGCGATGAATCAGGCAACGACTGTGGCAGATGATTTGGAAAGAGTGAAGAGGGAATACACCGAAATGAAAACGAAAGAAAAAGAGATTGTAAAAAGATGGCTGAAAAGGAAGAAAAGTATAACGGGAAGTTCTCTGATAACTTCAGGGTTAATGTTAGGCTGTTCTGGAAACTGTTGAGACTGGCTAGCGGAGTAGCAAAAACATCGAGTATGAACTGAAGATGGATGTTTATCAAGTTAAAAATTTGTGGTCTTGGAACGCTGGAAGGGATAATATGAAAGTTTATTTAGTTGTCAGTATAGTGTGCCAGGAGTGGGTAATTGATCAGAAGCCAGTTTTGAAGATGAAGGGAATGAAATAAAAATAGATGAGATTGTGAGAGCGTTGATAGGGATGAAAAGTGGGAAAGCTACAAGGTGTCTGTTGAAATGCTGAAGGGTAGTGAAGGGGTGTCAGCAAGCTTGTTATGATCTTGAATATGGTTTACAGATATGGCCGTGTACCGGATGACTGGAGCAAAGCTGTAATTGTACTACTATACTCGTATAAGGGAAAATTACCGCGGCTTTAGTCATGCTCCCTTAGATGTCACTGCTTACAGTAGCGTCGGGGGCGGGTTGCCTCCTTCCCTCAAATATGGCAATGGGGGTAATGCCTGATTTTTGTGTTATGCTCGTGAACGGGTGCTGCTTACTGGTCGTCTTGCTGACCATGGTTCTGTTTTGTTATTCGAAATTAACTGTTTATTTATTTTACTTCGACGGTCCTAGTTTATAATTTGTGACTGAGTTACAGCTATAGCTATATATAAGCGGGCACGCCCTTTATGCCTGGAAGCTTTTATTTGAATATTAAGTTCTGTTTACGTTTTTATTTCTGCTTGACTATAGTTTTCGGTGTCTTTTGTTGGTATAGTGGTGTGGTAGCTGACATATGGCTAATAATTTAATATTTTGTGTACAGAATCCATTTTTTTCTTCTAACTAAACAGACAGCTGTGCTGCTGAGGAGTTTGTTGCGCCACTTCTTCTTCCCGGCTAAAGCACTAGGAAGTGGTGAAGGATGGGGGTTTTGGGGGACTGTCTTATGTAATTTTAACGTTCGAAATGTGCTGATTTTCAGCCCAGTTTGAAAAAATTACTTTTAATTTTGATTTGATTTTGAGTCTTTTGAGTGTTGTCGGTAAACTATATGCGAAGATTTTAATAAAGAGAGTGATAAGAGTGACAGTTGAGAAAAATGGCATGTGCACTTGTGCAGGTAGGATTTAGAGAGGGAATGGGCTATATGGGATTCTTAAGGTACATAGCCGAAAAACATCTGGCAAAGCACACGAAAGTCTACTGTGCTTTCGTTCACTTGGAGTAGGGCTATGACAGTGTGTGGAGGGAAGAACTGTGGCCCGCAATGGCGGGCCGGCACCAGCAGGGGATCTCGGAAGTCACACTTGATCCCCGGTGCAAATGTGGCAGGGGAACACCGGGGTGGGTTTTAGTCAGTAAGAGTCTGAAAGCCCCTCCGCCCACCCCAGGGCGAAGGACATCCATAAGGATTTATAACCCCGGAACAAAAAAAAAAGGATAAATGGGGCACACAGATTGGTTCTGCATCTCAAAGGGTGTTAGACAGGGTTGTGTAGCGTCACCGTGGCTGTTCAATTTGTACATGGATAGTTGTCTGATAGATTTGAAAGAGGGTGAGTGCGGATTGAGATTGAATGAGTTGCCTGTCAAATGCTTACGCAGATGAGCATCTTCAGCAAAACAGCTGCAAAACATGGTTGAAGACTGTAATGGATGAAGCATATAAGATGAAAGGGATGAATATAAGTGTGAATAAGACAAGTACCAACCAGTCAGAAGTCAGAAGCATGTGTGGTGTGACTATAAATGATAGGCTGAAAAATTATGTGATAACGCAACGGTGCGGTTTAAAAGAAGATGTAGTGATCAAAATTGAAAAGAGAATGCTTAGATGGTTTGGTCATGTTAAGAGGATGAATGAAAAGCGACTAACAAAAGGTATTTAAAAGGCAGATGTGAGTGGAAACACCGGGACGGGACGCCACAGGGAGACATATAGTGACCTCATTGGTGATGTTCTTCAAAAAGTTCGTCGTTCATAGTACTCGCAAATGGCGTGCGTGTATGACCATAATTATGAACGTAAACGAAGCAAAAGGATTATATAAGGGGCGTAGCACGTGGCGTTCTACAGTTTCTGTCTACCCCCATGGGAAGAAGGCGTGAGTTTATGTATGTATGTAAACATATATATTATATACCTACTGCGGGAAGGTACTTAAGGGTCACCGAGTCCCCTGGCAACACAGGCAACAGGAAGGAATACGGGTGGGTTTTAGTCAGTAAGAGTCTGACACACCCTCCCACTCCGCCCAGAGCGGGAGAAGTTATTTGATGATTTCCCACCCTCAAAAAAAATAAAAAAATTATATACCTACTATATACATCATTTGTATCATCATCGCGAGTAAGATTCCTCAATGAGTTCTCTTAGTATATCACACGGGACCCTTCACAGAATGTGACCTTTAATGTAATGTGAAAGCAACCAGCATTCCCCATGGATGCATAATGAGGACACGGTCACAGGTGACCTCCTCCCTTTACTCCCCGGAGGGACGTGGGTGTACCACATGTACTGGAAAATTAAAGTACCATGAGAAAATGAGCCTTACTTCCTGCCTTTATCATATATATTTTCACTCTATATCACTAGTAATATTGTAATAACTATAAGACTCACCCACATAAACCTGCCCAGAATAATATCCTCCTCCAGGTAACCTAGGAACTACTTTAAATTCAGTCCTTCTGTTGATACAGAAGGACTGAATTTACAGTACCTACACGGTGACCTCGAAATAAAGGTGTCGTTGAACGAACCTTTATTGTAATAGACAACGAACGATATCAGACGGTACGCGCCGCCATTGTACCCGACCAACTGAGGAAGCAATACATACGTTACTCCAGTTGCCTTTTTAAACTAGATCGCAGACTACAATCTCTGTACACCAGAAAATCTTACACTGATTTTATTGGGACCCTACTTTTCATAGGTTTCACGAATTTAAATACGTATCTATCTTTTAACCAAATCTACCGTTTCCCTTCAGCATTTTACTGAGGTTAGGATGCTAAATGAAACATCTTTTTAAGTGGTATTTCTAGAGAAAATTTTCGTAAAGATATTACTTGTATGTTCTCAACCTCAGTGATTTGTGACAAGTGATTGTTAAGTACAAATGTGGACGGTTATTGGCCTTAGGAACTCTGTCGTCAACAATCAGTCTCCGAGAGGTACCGACATTATTCTGTCACATCACTGAAACTTGACCTATCGTAAAAAGAGCGTCATAATAAAGCCCCATCTACACGGTTCAAGTTTCTGCAACGTTCAAGAGCAATAATCACATGTCATTAAGCACGTTAAATGTTTGCCATTCAAGAAACTCGTGCGTGCATTTTCCATAAAATTGCATACAATAATTGAATGCAAGTTCTTCATTAATTCATGCGACTTTTGCCTCTTCTAAACACAGAGTTGATTCAAGCATTGAATGCGATTTTATTGTACATGCTGTTACACCTATACCAGTTTGGAATGGGAACTAACTTTCCTCTATCGTACAGCAATTGTACGTATTGTTTAGAAGATGCCAGTAAATTGTTGCTTAAATTGTATGGTATATAATACTTCCACCGTGTAAATGAGGCTTTAGACCCGGACACACTGTAGCCATGACAACGTTATGAGACATCGCGTCGCATGCCAGCGGACTGCGGGAGACGTCGCCGACCCTCGTCCAGTCCGCGCGATATTGAACACGAGCTTAAAATAAAATCAATTAGGACGATGTGTCCGCGCTCGAACTGGGACAATGTCACCACACACGAATAAAAATATGTTAGCTATAGAGAATTAGCCTACAAATTTTGGTCATATATATACATACTAATAACATTACGATTATAAAAAAAAAACTTTTATGTTTAAAAATATAAGGTTTCGTTAAATACACAACAACACAATGTAATATAATAGATTGATTTCATAGAATAATTTGTTAATAAACCCATAGAAATACCACAAGTTTTTTGGATCAGTACAAACTGAAAGCCCAATAACAACTCATCATCAGCTCTCTGTTTATCAAAGAACATTCTTGGAAAACAATATTCGGTGAAAATGAATCATCGTCACAGTCACAACAACAATTTATTTGGTGTTTGAAGTATACTCCGTGCAGCAATAAACTAACTCGCGCACAGTCGCACGTGAGTGTCTGCACAATAAATAATTTCAAAGAGCTCGACGAAGCCGACCAAAAACAGCCAAAACAAAATGGGTCTCTGGCTTCAAGGAAACTTCCTTTACTTTAAAATAATTGAATTAACTAATGAAATAAATTCACCGGCCAACAATATTCAAAACGAGAAACTTGGGAATTATTCGAGACAGAGTGAAACAAAACTGTGAATAAACGAGGCGATGGATTTGTCAGCGTCCTTCGTAATGACGCGGATGCCTGCGCCGACCCTAGAACTCGTCATTGCTGACGACTAATTTGTCAAACTCTGCGTTCTGTTATGACCACTTCATAATATTGTATTTTCGAGGCAAATTGTATTAAGTAACTTAATTCTTAAGGATCAAATCAAGTGGCCTTTTTGCACTGTTTTGTTATGTTGACGACTAGTTGAATGAAGTTACGTATTTTAAACAACAGTTAAGTCTAATACTGGAAAAGTATCATCATGATAGAATCCATGCAACGTATGCTGTAGTTAGAAACGAAGTATGTTCCCGCAGCCCCCGCCGGCGCCGCTCTCAGCGAGTCAACCGCACGGGGTGACACAGTTGTCAGGAGTACCAATAGCTTTGCTCGCACCTGTACACTCAGGGAAACCAATTGTTTAGTACACTGACAATCTTAAATTGTCCGTATTTTCAAATTTTGTCAATTATAAGTTCCTCTTATTTTTAAACGCCAAAGGTAGATTAAGCTTGAAAACAAAAAATAAACACTTGTGAATATTTTTTTTGTTCTTTCATTATTTGCCAATTAATATTTTATTCACAAGTATTTTCTTTAGCAGTCGTATGAGATCGATATAAAACGGCAAATACGTTGAGTGGTTGGCATGTCAATCTGCTCCAGTCACGTGCCTGACTGTACCTGCGTGACAACCGCTACTGCCCGCACAATAGAGCCGCCCGGGCACAAACCCGTACTGTCACCTGCCACTCTATTAGCTGCAGCTGATGTACTCCCATCTTATATGTAGACAACGTTGTTTCTTTCTATCTCGTCTATTACACAGGTTTTCTGTAAGACTATCAGATCTAGAAGCTTCAGTTTCGAACCTTTTGCCAAGAGGTAGCGACCATCTCAAGGTACAAGTGTTTCTGCCAGGGTCGCGGGAAGGTACTTATGGGTCACCGAGGCCCCCGCAACACAGGCAACAGGAAGGAATACGGGTGGGTTTTAGTCAGTAAGAATCTGACACACCTTCCTGCTCCGCCCAGAGCGGCAGAAGTTATTTGATGATTTCCCACCCAAAAAAAAAAAAGGTACAAGTGTTCCGGTAAGACAAGATAAACGGGAATACATCGGGAAACGGTATTGTCAAGTTTCAATTTAAATTCAAAGTACCCGCGGTATTGAAAACCAAACAAAATGTGAAGTAAGGAAGCCAATGCAACTAAATGGAAGAAAAACGAGGACCAATTGCGTCTGATTGTTGTAATTACCATACAAATTCTAACGTACCGACATAAATGTAGTACTGTGCTACTTCAGCTATTGGTCTCTAACAAATGAGTTATTTGTGTACTACTGTGTTATTTACATTCGATATCGAATTACTGGCTCACATAGGTGTGTAGTTTTAGTTTTTATTTAGAGTTTTACCCATTTTGGTACACAAGAGTGGGTGTTAGAAGAAGATAAGAAAACTGCACAATATTCACTTCATCCTATCATTTTCTTATGGCCCAGAATGTCGAACTCAGCATCCAGTATTGCCAGACAAGGCTTCTCAAACATAATTTTCATATTGCTTCACATCCGTGTCTTGAACACGATGGGCGCGGTGCCTCCGAGCATGATATACATGAGTACTACGACTAGACACCGGAAACGACAGCGCTCGTCTGAGGGACGGTAGTTGGCCGGCTAGGTACCGTGCACTGCACCGCGCCGCACCGGATCGCAGCGCGTTGCACAAAGCTGCGTGAAAAAAAGACTGCGGACGGACGAACAAAGGATAAAGTTTAAGGATCGGACACGTAATCCGCTACATCGTATCATACATACCACTACCGCGGATGTCTAGCTGTGTATGTAGTGTATAGAAATGTGCACTCTTACAAAATGTGCACTCCTACAAAATGAGCATTCCTACAAAATGTGCACTCTTACAAAATGTGCACTCCTACAAAATAAGCACTCCAACAAAATGTGCACTCTTACAAAATGTGAACTCTTACAAAATGTGCACACCTACGAAATGTGCACTCCTACAAAATGTGCACTGCTACGAAATGTGCAATCTTACATAATGTGCACTCCCACAAAATGTGTACTCTTACAAAATGTGCACTCCTATAAAATGTGCACTCCTATAAAATGTGCAGTCCTACAAAATGTACACTCCTACAAAATGTGTACTCTTACAAAACGTGCACTCCTACAAAATGTGTACTCTTACAAAATGTGCACTCCTACAAAATGTGCACTCCTACAAGATGAGCACTCTAACAAAATGTGCCCTCCTACAAACTGTGCACTTCTACAAAATGTGTACTCCTACAAGATGTACTCTCTTACGAAATGTGCACTCCTAAAAATGTGCACTTCTACAAAATGTGTACTCCTACAAGATGTGCACTCTTACGAAATGTGCACTCCTATAAAATGTGCAGTCCTACAAAATGTACACTCCTACAAAATGTGTACTCTTACAAAATGTGCACTCCTACAAAATGTGCACTCCTACAAGATGAGCACTCTAACAAAATGTGCACTCCTACAAACTGTGCACTTCTACAAAATGTATACTCCTACAAGATGTGCACTCTTACGAAATGTGCACTCATATAAAATGTGCACTCCTACAAAATGTGCACTCCTATAAAATGTGCACTCTTACAAATTGTGTTGGAAAGCAGAAATAAGTATTTTCTAGGAGTCTACAAAAAGCTTATTTCTGCTTTCCAACGCAATTTTCACCACCTCGTTAATTATTTTAGTGACGGTTTCACATTACGGCATCTTATTTCTAATCCCACCAAAAAAAACTTACAGAAACTATGTCTCGTTCGTATTGCGGCCCACATTTTTTTTTCCTAAGAGGATTTTCATTCACCATCGTCGCGCCATGTAAGTTTGAGGCTAATCCAAGAGCTATCTCATCCACAATATCTACCATAAATTATGTTAAGTTATAATTTAATAATGAGCCATAAAACCTAGGTAACTCGTGCAAATTTCCATAAGTTTATAAGAAAAATGTTAAAAGTGAACACCGCGCTTTTTGTTCATGTTGATAGATCGCTACTTGTTCAACTTCTAATAGTTAGAAGAAAACTCTGGAAAGAACAAAAATGCAAAAAAATGCGTTGAATGACCTTAATTGCAGCGCGGCATGGGCGAAGGCTCTTTGTGTCCAGCTGTGGGAACTTTGGGAAACTCATAAATTAGATGAGAATTCTTGATGACAGAGCTGCGCAATAAAAACACTGCGTGTCAAGTGTGTGTGTGTGCGAATGCAACTGTGTGTGGGTGTGTGTGTCCGGTGCGCGTTACAAGTTTTAACTAACTGAAGTTTTAAGCAGTGAGCTGATCTGCCCTCACAGGATGTCACTAGGATTAGTGTCGGCTGCCTCCTTGAGGTAGGCAGTCCTTTCTGAACTAGTTTATCAATATTTCCAAACTGTTATTATGCTATCACATCCCTAGATTATTAAATGAATGTTCTGGTTCCTCCAGACTAGAAGTTGGTTAAATATATTTCGATTTTATTTTTAAATCGACAGAATGTATTGTACAGAAGCGTCAAAGGCTATGGCTGTGTTATCTCCACAGTATATATTGTGGCACTACACCGCGCGCCGCACTACACAGAATATTTGTTTTGTTTCTAACATGTAGCGAATCTAGAGCAATGACTTGTCGAACTGTTCGCAAAAATACTTTATATTAAACACGTAGGGAGCTCGTGAGGAGAGGAAGACGTTTAGGAGATTATCTCCATATTATCTGAAGGATGTAAGTAATTTCCTCGCGGAAATAGCCGTTGCCTTGGCAAAGAGGAAATTGGTGCCAAAAAAGGTGAAACCATTGTTTTTGATGTATTGAGAATTTGAGAGTAGGTATACGTCAGTGACAGAGACTGTACGTATATTTTGGAATTATACAGTCGATTAATTGCGATCTAGGGCAGATGCGGTTAACGACGTTAAAAGTGCATGTACGCATGCGTGCGATAGGTTCGCGAGTGGTTATCGCTTATCCAATTCGGTTTTAGAAAACGCTGCCTCGAACAAAGACGACGGTAAAATAGCTACAACTGTAAAATTCGATGTAGTTTTGACTGAGTATTGGAAAAGCTGGCTATACCTACGTACTGAGATAACTTGTGCTGTGCGAATATGTTTGCTGAGTTAAGAAATGCGTTAAATATAACGAGGAAAAACATGACACAAAAATAAACTCATAATAATGTTTCATCGTAATGTAATGGAGGAGAAATAAGTACAGCCGTAGTTGTGTGAAGTAAAATTCTTTACGTAAACAATTTTTTATCACTGAATAATTAGCTTAGTTGCTACTACGTGTTGATTAGTGACCGCAATGCTTCTAACGATACCACATACGTTGATATCGGTTAAGTCGTTTAGAAGTTATGGTGAAATAAAGAATCTCACAAACATACGAGTACATGAACCCTTAAAACATAACACTACTTTTTTTGGGCAGTCGTGTAAATATATAGGTAAACGTCCTACTTTTGTGAGAGAGGCTTAGATCTAATTCTGAAGTACAAGATCTTGAGTTAAGCCGTTCAGCGCTGAATATTCACCTGCTTCGTATGCACGCGAACTGTGACGGTCGAGGATTGACACGTCATGTAGATGTATTAGCTGGCGGTGTAGATAATGTGGGGCTTACGTCTGCGTGACGTGCTACATATGGGCGCACGTCGAGAGGCGGACTAATACACGGGACACCGCCGCCGCCGCACACTAACGACGTCACCCGGCGTCGCTCGCTGCCGTCAAGTGATGTACTCACTGTACCACCTCGGGTAACTACGGCAAGTGCAACACATTGTCACTGCAAAGCCGCTTTAAATTGCTACGAGTATCTACATGAGTTAATTTAAACTAAACTACAGTACACTAACAGTTCTGCGAACAGTAAACCTCGCGAGCGCAAACTTTATTGCAAAAATGAATATGTAAATTATTATGGGTTTTGTCCATGTTTTTTCTTTTAAAAAACTTGGTGAATATCAGTTTTTAAATAACTTTAGTAGTGAAAATAACCATCAGCTTAAAATCCTATTACTCGTATAACTAATCTATCCAACTTAAAATAAATCCGACTGCTGTAGGTTACTGAAAAGCATAAAATAGTTCAGGTAAGTACTAACTGTAGTAATGATAATTAATTCTAATCTCATTAATTTCATGAGCTTACGAACTCTTGAGTCTTAGCTCGCTAATTGCTAATGCTATTTGCTAATATGACGATAATATAATTGATAATATTTGATGAATGAAAGGCGACTAACACAAGGCAGATGTGAGTGGAAATGCCGGGAGGGGACGCCCCAGAAAGACATATAGTGACCTCATTAATGACGTTCATCAAAAAGGTCAGGTGCGTAGTGCTCGCAACCGGTGATCGTGTGTGACCAGATGTACTCGTATGAACGTAAACGAAGCAAAATGAGTATGTAAGGAGCGTAGCAGGTGGCGTTGAAATGAAATGATTTTATTTTCTGTAAGTAGGTTTGTACAAACACTTTTACACGTCAATCATATTTAGAAAAAAAACTAGATGAGCTCGGCGTTTCCTATCTGAATACCAGAGTATTCAGATAGGAAACGCCGAGCTCATCTAGTTTTTTTTTGAGAAAAAGGCCGAAACAAACTCAGAGATCACAGTCTCTTTTAAAGTCCAGACATAATCTTGGTCAGATCATGTGAAGACAATGTAGATTGGTGTCTGAAATGGTCTTTTGAGGAAATAACCACACAGATTGAGTGGGCCTATCCAGTCAGTGCACGCATTTGTCAGTGATCCTGCAGCTCAACTCAGAACTTAAGGAGCTCAACGATTCAACGAACAATACCAAAGAAAGGGCATTTGGGTAGGCCGCTTAAATGGCTCAAACTGCCAGACCAAGATTAAAACTAACTGAGAGAAAAAATAAAAACATAACCTACATAGTCTTCACGTTCACAATAATTTAAAAAAATATGTAATACATCAAAAAGTAAATATCCATGTCATTGTATATATAAACAAATCATCAATGTTAACGAGTAAATAATCTTGGTCAGATCATTTGAGGACCATGTAAATTGTTATCTGAGATTGTATTTTAAGGAAAGAACCACACAGATTTGAGTGGACCTGTCCAGTCAGTGCACGCATTTGTCAGTAACTGTGAAGCTCAACTAAGAACTTAAGGAGCTCAACGAATCGATAAACAAAACCAAAGAAAGGACATTTGGGTAGGCCACATAAAGTACTCAAACTGCCAGATAATTATTAAAACTGAAAAAAATTCAATATTAATTTTAAGACAGTATGAAAATAGTTTTAAACAATCAGCTCTTTAATATTTATTTACATAACCAAATTACAAGATTATTATTAACATTAACTAAATTAAATTAAAACTAAGTTAAGCCTAAAAAAGGCCCTCGGGGCATTGTACCGAGGATGCTGGCGGCATTTCCTCGCTGAATTGCAATGCTGATGCGTTGCGCGAGAAAGCCGCCAGCTTTTCGGTCACCAGTTACATCAACTAGACGTTTCGCGATTTCCGCAAATAACTTATGCGCACTGGGACCCCACGGACCGAGGGTCTCGACGCCAAAGGGCACAAAGTTGTACTCTCTGCCAAGGCCTCCATATTTAATAACTTTCAGATTTTCGGCATTTTCTGCGGCTGCACCCGCTTTAGAAGTAGTCCGTTGGAGGTGGGACGGTGACAGTGTGTCTACACAGGTAGCGTCCTACACAAGCATCCGTCCCAAATTCCGCGGGACCAAAGACACACCATCAAGTCTTTTGCCATCATCTCTGACAATGCCAGTCAGCTCAAGAAGAGCAGGCACATTGATGCTGGCAAGAGACCGGCGGATTATGTCATTAAGTGTCGTATGTCTTGAAAAGCGGCCTGCACTTTTTTGACAACAAAGTCCGTGGTGACCCAGTCGGTAAAAATAGTTTAGTATAAAATTAGTTTGTTGCTTGGGGGATTGGAGTAGCTTAATTAATCCCAAGCCTTTTTGTCGTCCAAGTAATCTTTAACTTTATAGAAACCTTTTTGACATAGTTTCTGTTTAATAAATTATTTAATTATTGAGGCTCAGTTCTTTAGGGCAGAGTTTGTTGTAAAAACGTATACTTTGACACTTAAGTAAATTAATTACTAATTTTTTGGAGCCTAGTCTTGGGCACAATAAGTAAGTCTTTGTTTCTAGTATTTATGCTATGAATGTCGCTGTGTTTAGAATATAGATTAATATTCTTTTTTACTTATTCAGGTTCTCATATACATATTGAGTTGCGACTGTCATTAGGTTAATATCCTTAAATGTATCCCTCAGTGAATTCCTACAACTTAGGTTATAAATTGCTCGAATGGCTCGTTTCTGCAGCACAAATATAGCCTGATTGTCGGTTGTATTTCCCCACAACAAAATGCCGTACGACATTACACTATGGAAATAACTAAAATATACTACATAATCGAGCTATTTCTACATCAGTCAAATGACGGATTTTATACACCGCGTAGGCTGCAGAGCTTAGCCGCTTCGACAATTTCGTTATATGTGGGCCCCACTGTAGCTATGAATCCAAAGTAACACCTAAGAACACAGTGGTCTCCACAAGATCCATCTCCGCCCCATTTACTAGTACATTGGTTTTTAACTGCTTAACGTTGGGTGTCAGAAATCTAATACATTTGGTCTTTTTCTCGTTTAAAAGTAAATTATTAACACTAAACCAATGTACTATTTTAGAGAGAGAGCATTATTTACATAGTCAGTAACTGTCTGTTGTCGTTTAAGCTTAAATAAAAGTGATGTGTCATCTGCAAATAACACTATTTCATGACTGTTCTTTATAAGGCAAAGTAGGTCATTCTATAGTTTCTGCCTACCCCCATGGGAAGATGGCGTGAGTTTATGTATGTATGTATGTATAATTGATAATAATGAAGTATGTGAACTTTGTTAATATGCGAATACAAGGTTGCGTTTAATTTCACGGTCGCCGTAGGATGTGTCCTAGCGTGCGTTTACTCGCCGCTAAGTTTGATTTGTGATCACATAAAATATGCAAGTGCACTACTCCTGCATATTTTATGTGATTAAGAGAATGATCATATAATTATTCATACCAGGGGCTCCATCAATCCCTACCTAGTAGTTAAAGGGCCGATTCCACTTGCACTGGTAGAAATTGAAAAGGGAGCAATTTACTGCAATTTGATGAGCTATTCTGCTCATCACGCTGAAGATCCCCATCAGATTCACCAAATTTCTATGAGATCAGCCTAAAGTTACCACCTTTCAAATAAAAAACCGGCCAAGTGCGTGTCGGACCTCGCACAATGAAGGGTTCCGTAGTTGAGATGAATCTATCCCAAAAACAAACTTAACATTGTAGTTGAAAAACATGTTCTCCCATACATCGATATACGTCACGGTTAATTCTCCAACTGGAATTGTAGTTTGGTCGATTATTACTCGTTAACTTGTAAAGCCTACTTAGCTGTGATAGTTTTATATGATAGTTTTCACACAGCTCGGAGGACCAGAGAGTACTTGGCAATGGAACACATCCGAGTATTGCCGTGGCCTGCACAATCGCCAGACCTCAATCCCATCGAGCACGCATAGGACATGCTCCAGACACATGTTCTAGAGAACCTGGACGGAGTGTCGACAACCCAACACCTAAAAGACTTGATCAAATTCTATTGGGAGCGATTGCCGCAGGATCAGATAAACAATCTTATATATTTAATGAAAAATCGTTGTCGACAAGTTTTAAACAACAGAGGCGTTCACACTTTGTATTGAATTACCAAATGATTAAACAAAATGTCGTTATTTAATTTTGTGTTCGTTTTAACTTTATTTTATACTACGTATATTATGGTACACATATTGTTAATTATTGTGATTAAAAGGACAATTGAATGAAGAGTTTGGTCGCTTTCGTCAATAATGCATCACAAAATACGTTATTAATTATAAAAGAAATATAAATATATTACAATAGTAAAAACCGTTCAAAAGTTTAAAACCGTACATGTTGCTTAGACTTCTTTGATGTGTGAGTGACTACTGCCATGATTTTTTCCACATATCCAAAAACATTAATTTAGCTGGCAGGGACGGGACACGAGTCTAGCAAAAAAGAGCACTTTAAAGCACTTACGCAAAAGAATACCTGAATCGAAAAATAGTTTTCACAGACCCGCATTATTTTTGAACGGCCTATCTAACGATACGCGCACCATGGGATAGTCGAAAAAAAAAATTATCACCCAGAGAAGTCTCTTGCACGTAAAGTGAGGATGATATTTTTACCCTAAACTAACCCTAATTTTTTAACCAAAAAAATATTTTTTGCAAGATTTGATTTTACCACTTTGTCGGCGTCATTATACATATCAAACTCAAACTCAAACTCAAACTCAAAGCATTTATTTCAAATAAACCAATTACAGGCACTTTTGAATTGTCAAGGGTTGTGTCAGTCAGTCAGAAAGATGAAGCTAGTTGCCCATTCCAAAGCGTAGTAGGTACCTATGGAGAAGAACGGGCAAGAAACTCCAAGGACACTCTTTTAAATCAACGTATTATGGTTACAAAATATTGTTTACATCATTAATTTTGAAATTATACATGTGAGAACGATGCAAAACGTAAAAGCGTCCGTAATAAAAAGATTACAACAAAAACAAAAGCAATTCAAAAATTAAAGTTAAAATAAGCCGTGGCAGCTAAGAGATGACCAGTCTCTACTGACGGCGCCCGTTCACGAACATGACGCGTGGATCAGCACCATTCAGCTCAACCATTTTGAAGGGAGCTAAATTATCCAACACACGCGCCACCATCAGCGAGACATTAGAGTGAGCACGACATACTCCCAGCCACCAGGGCACATTCAAGTCAATGAAAGACGTATCCAGTAAATGGCAGCTTTATAGTACATAGTACTCACATAACAATGTGCTGTGCAGCTATACAATACTAAGAGATTGAATGTATACAATGCAAAGAGTTTTTAAAATCTTCAGCAGCTCAAACACTATTTTCAATACCTGATCAATTAGTTTTTGCGCCCTTGTGGAGCAGGACCAGCGGACCATATATTATGTATATATAATAACTATACCCATGCTAAATGACAGCTTTCTAGCACTAAGAGTCACTGAGCTAAGCCGGGGACAGAGCGACAGACGGACATGACGAAACTATAAGGCTTCCTGGTTGACTACGGAACTCTAAAACAGGATAAATGAAATCGGATCTCATAAGGCGGAGATATCTAGTAACCTTCTTTTTGGAAGAAGTGCCCCTCTGATCAAAAATCCCCGACGACAAAAAATTCGTTAAACCTGTTTAAGGCGCTGACAATAGGCAAATGGTCAAAGTAGGGTTGTCTTAAGAAAAAAAATTGCCAGATCTGTATAGTTTGTGGTAGCGGAAAAATATATGTTTATTTAGAACATATTTCTCAGAACTTGGTTGTTACCAAAACACGATTTCAATAAAAAATCTCAATACAAACTAATGGTGAACTAAGCTTTTACCTTGAGTTCCAATCCAAAATATCTGAATTAAACATAAACGTACGTCACGTATTTAATTAATAACAAGAACGTCTTATTTAAATGCAGAACTTCGTTGTTTTTTATTTTCGATTACTCAACTCAATTTTGAGTAAATTGATAATTGCTTCATATTTTGCAATAAATAACAAGCTTTGTATCATCGCGCTTTTCTTTCTTTTCTATGCAGTCTGAAAGTGACCGCGGTTTAGCTGTTGTCAGCGTCTTAAGAAGTTTCGTCCAGATCGGTCGTAAAACACGACCTGCAGAGTACCAACAAACTGACACAGGAAAGCAAATTTTGCCAGACTTGAAGCAGAAACTCTTCACTCAAATCGCTCTCTCAGTCATTAACAATGCGATGAAAATATTTTGTTTATAGTACGATTGGTGATGTTATCAATACGTGGGAAACAGAAACAAGGATCCTAACTACAAACTTACTTCACCAAAGTTATCTGGCAAAGGTATAATAACTTACCCCGAAGACATGAACTGAAATTGTAAAACCTTTAACTGTTACTGTTTTACAGTAGAGACTGATGCTACTGTTGTAGCGTCAAAGGCTCCAAGATAAATCGCTGACTTTTAAAAATGGCCGTGTAACACCGTCGTACGGTGGAGAGACAATTTAAACGCTCACAAATGAATCCCGGGGGTAAGCCCGCGCCACTCATTTGCATCGCCACAGCCGCGCGACGCAGGACGCGGAACTCAAGCGGGATATAAGCGCTTCTCTATGAAACCCCTAGCATACACTTTGTCTAGCGGGAATTCTAATTTCCGTATGCCGATATCATCCGACATTTTCAATTAAATTCATTTTGAATGAGGAAAATAAATGAACGCCTCTTTATCTATTCCCAGGTTTGGTATCAGTACTGCAGTGTTGCAGTGTACAGTGGTGTCACGAATCATGATAGAATATGTTTGCCAACGTAGTTGTATTGTGACAGGAGTTTGGGAACTAGAAAACTATGTAAACTAATTAGTGTCAGTGGACTAAGAATAATTAATGAATTATTTATTTGTAGAAAAATCGTAGAGGTGTAAGTCAATTGCTGTAATGTAATTTGCCTTATCTACACACATCAAAGGTGTGTAGGGATCACGGTACTTTTGTAGTATATTTTATTGCCAGATTGAAATTAAATAAAAATTAAATACAACTTTGTGCCCTTTGGCGTCGAGACCCTCGGTCCGTGGGGTCCCAGTGCGCATAAGTTATTTGCGGAAATCGCGGAACGTCTAGTTGATGTAACTGGTGACCGAAAAGCTGGCGGCTTTCTCGCGCAACGCATCAGCATTGCAATTCAGCGAGGAAATGCCGCCAGCATCCTCGGTACAATGCCCCGAGGGCCTTTTTTAAGCTTAACTTAGTTTTAATTTAATTTAGTTAATGTTAATAATCATCTTGTAATTTGGTTATGTAAATAAATATAATATATAAAAAAAAAAAAAAAAAATGTATATTTAGATTGATTCAATAAAATGTTTCATATATATGTGTAGATCGAGGAAGTACTCTCTGCTTTTGCATTAATAAAGACTTTTCGCGATTTTCTCTTATGCTGGATTTCTCACCTTAGTTAATCCTGACATTCAATTGTGATAAAAAGACAAAAATAAAGATTTTTAGGTTTTTATTGCGTAAATTAATAATGATTGCGTAATTAGTCTGCATTTCCACGTATAACATAATCGCTGCAATTGCCTGATACTCAATATGAGTTTTTTGAGATTTTCTTGTGTGTGTACGGTATCCATATTAAGCAAAGCTCTTCTTTGAAGCGCTTCAAGTCTCGCGATTGAGCTGGCCATGATAGGACGACATTAGCTGCGGTAAGTGTGTTTCCAAGAATTCTGGCAGTGTGTGGACGCGCGTTATCATGCGTAAGCAGAAATGAAGCACCAAATCGGATCCACCAAGGAATGACAAAATCTGATCCAATCGTTTCAGCTTAAATCTGTGCATTGTGATTGCCTCTGATCCAAATCATATCATGATTGTTCCACCACTGTATGCATGTACTTCCTGGCATGATTTTAAACCTTCTTGGCGTCCAGTGATACCATGTACATCTAGTATCTGGCCTTATACCAAAGCGAGATTCGTCAGAAAAACACACAAAACGCCACTTTTCCACTGCCCAATTTCTGTGTTCACGAGCCCATTGTAAATAGGCTCTGCGATTGTGGGGCTCAATAAGTGGTACACGTAGCGGCTTTCGGGAACGGAGATTGACTTCATGCAAGCGATTTCTTATGGTTTGGTCACTTATTAAGGTCCCTGAAGAGCTATGGAGCCTGAGCCTGAGTAGCCGTAGTAACCAACATCATCGCGGTCATTGTACGATTTCGTCGAGCAGTAATTTGTATATAACGATCTTGTCTGCGTGTAGTGATGCGAGGTCGTCCACCGTGTCTCTTTGCCACGTTGCCTGTGATGCGGTAACGTGTACAAAGTAGTCTTATAACACTGCGTAGTGCCCATAGCTATTGCCACAGCACATTGCCGTAAACCAGCTTCCAACATTCCCAAAACTCTACTCCCTTAGCAAGAAATCCGTAGTTTCGGTCGAAGTTACGGGCGATTCCTACTCCGTATCACCTAATCACATAGGATTACTTTGGGGCCCGACCTAAGAATGAATTTGACCGATTTGACCGCTTTCCCTACTCCGGATGCATTTATATCCGTCCTAGTTAATTAATTGGATGTAGGGATCACTCCGAAGTTTCCAACTACATTCGGACGGGCCCGTAGATTTGTTGACAACTTAGAGAGTAGACCCCCTGATCATTTTTTCTGGGCTCAAATGACGTCTTGTCTCCAATAATAACGTTCTTTTGTATTGATTCCACTCAGAAGTATGAGAGAAATTTTACTGATTTGGCCTCAAACTAATTGCAGGATTATAATAGAATACGACTTGACTGAAGATTGTCATCTTTGACGGAAATAAAAAGTATATCCCCTTTTCAAATGACGAAATTTACTAAAAAATATCCATAAAAGTTATAAAAAAATATAGTTAAAAACCTGATTTTTAGTAACGAGCAAAAACGTGCTTGATCCCTAGACACTTGATGTGTGTAAGTACTTAACATATTATAATATGTCACTACTCACTACTGTCATATACTTAGAGTAATTGAGCATTGCTATATTATTTTCTATCCGAATACCAACGGAAGATTTGCAAATATACTTTTCCATTTTAAGCATGGCCTACTATAATTATTCAGTAGGTACTTATACTTAGGTACAAATATAATTAAATGGCTTAGTAGGTTTATACGCTCACGAACTTTCAGAATATCTTGTAAAGAATTTCTGAAAAATCAATTAATTTTGATTTAAATGTGGACTAAGTATTCGAAGACTGGAATAGTAATTATGTTTTCGTCGAATTGTAACGCTACCTTGCTAGCTAACTATTGTTGTTTCTTGTAACATGTTATATCAGCTCTTCAACTTTCAAATAAGTTATCGTAACACCTTCCAATGTATAGAGAGGGTGTAAAGTACTCGCAGAGAATAGAGAAACAGACAAATGTGATACACGTAAACTAATTGGAGATCACAACAAGGTTAGCTGTCTGTGGAACTATTAAGTTGGGCGAGAGGGCGAGAGGGCGCGATAAGTGGAACGAAGTGCGCGAGGGCGGGACATTAATAACGCACCCAGGACTATAAGTCACCGTGTTTGTGTTCGCGCCGTCGCCGTGCTGGCCCGTGCCGGTCTGTGCGGATCTGTGCTTGAGGGCGAGCCGCACGGTGAGAAAGGCCACTCGTAACAATGGCCATAAGGTACCCGCGGAAAGTGAAGGCATTTTGTAGTCTATAGATTTGTTTGAATGTATGCGCACCTAGTAAATACAGTATTAGTAGCTAGCTTCTCATTGTAGTTTGATCCCAAAATAAGGGCTCCTTGGGTTGAGACTTCTCAACCAAAACAGTGGTGCCTATTTTGAGATCAACCTATGGCGTGAACTATTTTGCCTTTACTTTGAAAGAGTTGACCATCATAGTTAAGATGTTACGCAGAAAGTAAAGAACGGCGTAGTACTTACTTACTTAATTAATGAGTTTACTCGTAATCGTTGGACCTATTGTTCACTATCTACTAAGTATGAAAGTGAAGTATTCTCTCTATCGCGTCATTTTTTCGCTGAGCGCTGATAAGTCGGACACGGACTTAATTACTGCTTAATTATCTGCAGACGATGGAGAACTGGGCGAGTGACGAGCCAACTAGTTTCACTGTTATCATGAGTCAGCTGGATCGTGGACATAAAGTAACTCGGGACTGGGGATCATAACCTGTTTGGTTCTACCGTGTAACCTTCTCGAGTAATTATAAGATAATTTCATAAGATTATTTTGCTAAACGCTAATACTAATTTAAAAGGCAGGAAAAAGAATAAGGGTCAGCAGTGAACTGACAAGTAAAATGATGCTGATTTAATTATGCAAGTTAAAGTATAAATGCGAGTTTTATTTATTTATCCCGGTAAACTGTTGTGTTCGGAGGAGATGTGAATGTAGCGGCGAACAAAAATAGTGTTAAAATGTCAAGGGGTCATACTAGATGCCGCCTAATCATTAATATGGAGAACAGAAAAATTTCACAGAAAACGTAGTTCATATTCATGAGACCTCTTAGATTAATTTGAATAATTATATTCGTTGGGGTTTATTAGTTAGAGCTTGTGGCTAAGTAATAACAGCCGCACGGGTCGATCGATCAGGTTAAGCTACGCTTGCCGCGGTTGGTCCGTGGATGGTTTACCATCTTTTCATACCAATACTCCTCCGTGACACGGAAAACACGTTAAGCCGTTGATCCCGGCTATCATTCGTGGATCTTTAAAAGTTGTTAGGGGTGGTCAGAAGCCCGAAAGTCTGACAACCAGTATTACCAACGGATATCGTGTTACCAAGTGGGTAGTGGAGGTCAGATAGGCAGTCGCAAGGCTAGGACAGATGATGATATTACTTAGGTTACACGTTATACAAATAAAATGTTCTGTTGCGTCGAGGCCCCTAATTCACGCAATAGTAATTTAATTCAAATCAAACAAATAGAAATGAAACCTTTTCAAGTTTCTGAATGTAATAGTCAGTGTTACGAGTAACTGTGTACCACCTGTGTAGCTGGCGAACCTTGCAATAGCATCATCGTGACTTTAAGACCTCGAACTCAGTGCGTGGTGTTCATGATATCACGATACGAATATATGTGAGTTTCCCTAACTAGGCCCTACCTACAAAAGCAACCAATTAAAAAAACCCAGTCAAGTGCGTGTCGGACCACGCTCACTGAAGGGTTCCGTAGTTGGGACGAATTTATCCCAAAAAAGATTTTACATTGTAGTAGATAAACATGTTCGACCATACATCGATATACGTCAAGTTCAATTCTCCAACGGCAAATGTAAGTTGGTCTACTACTAATTACTCTTTAACTTGTAAAGCCTGCTTCGCTGCTAGTTTTCCTTTTGAATTCGTTATATATAGGTACTCATCATCTGCCTGCCTTTTCCCAACTTCGTTGGGGTCGGCTTCCAGTCTAACCGGATGCAGCTGAATACCAGAATTTTACACGGAGCGACTGCCTATCTGACGTCCACAACCCAGTTACTGGGTAATACGATATCCCTTGGTACGACTGGTTGTCAGTCTTTCGGGCTTCTGACGACCCGTAACGACTGTCAAAGATCCACGAATGACAGTCGGGACCAACGGCTTAACGTGCTTTCCGTGGCACGGGGGGTCTAGGTATGTAAAGATGGTCACCCATCTACGGACCAACCGCGGCAAGCGTAGCTTAACCTGATCGATTGACCCGTGCGGCTGTTATTATTTAGCCACAAGCCCCTCATGCCCATATTTAGCCACAAGCCCCTCATACCCATATTTAGCCACAAGCCCCTCATGCCCATATTTTCCAAGTTTGCACATATCCAAAAACAACCATTTAGCTGGCAGGTGTCGTTCAGACACTTCGACTCTGACAAAACCGGACAAGTGCGGGTTGAACTCGCGTGGTGAGGATTCAGTACAATGAATATATGAACTACCATGTTTTTTATCCCAAGATAATTTATCCCAAGAGCAAACTTAATATTGCAATGGAAAAACATGTTCTGCCATACATTCTAGCTGTAATGTAAATGTAAGTATTCCAATATTGAGAGATGTTATGTTACCAGATCTATAAGTAAATTAAATGAAATTAAATAATTATTTATTTCAGACAATTATTCCCATATTAAGGCACTACAAATTACATAACGATTCATTAGATATACATTAAAACATTACACATTAAAACCATTGCATTAAAATAAAATAAATTTAAGTTAAAGTACAATAAATTGTAGTTATTAGGTTAAAATTCATACGATTACATTTAAATATAATGATTAAATAATAAACACTTAATAAATGGTGACGAACTGGCATGCAGGTGCGTCCACCTTTCCAACACCACCGAGTCCCACCGCTCGAACAATACGCTCGGGGTACTGTTAGTACTGCGTCGGGAGCGACTTAGTTTCGAGGCGCTCCGCTTCTAATAATATTATCGTTCGATCGGTCGTCGTAGAAGAGCTGCAAAACCGTGGCAGCCCCAGCAGCACCCTAAGCACATTGTTGTTTGTACGCGCATGGCACTATACTCGCTGCACATAGTTGGCCCATAGGCTGCACGTATAAAATCCTACTATATAATATTATAAATGCGAAAGTTTGTAAGAACGGATTGATGGACGTTTGTTACTCTTTCACGCAAAAAGTACTGAACGGATTTGGATGAAATTTGGCACACAAATAGTTTATAACCAGGAATAACTTGAAGGATACTTTTTATCCCGATATACCCACGGGGTCAAAACTTATGCGGGTGAAACCGCGGGGCCCATCTCGTAGGATATAAAAAAAATAGACTGACAATAGGCTTTAAATAAGGTCACCTATACTTGTTCAGAACAGCCTGCAAACATGCGTGCCAACATGTTACAGCGACCCGACAGTGCCCTACGTTCTCGCTCAATGTCCTCATTGTCAGACAAGTTATCAAGTAAAGACTATTTTTTGTATTAAAAAAAACAGCTCAGTAGTTTCGGACATATGGGGATTGGATTTTCATCTATTTTCTTAAATTCATTTATTTACATAACCAAATTACAAGATGATTATTAACATTAACTAAATTAAATTAAAACTAAGTTAAGCTTAAAAAAGGCCCTCGGGGCATTGTACCGAGGATGCTGGCGGCATTTCCTCGCTGAATTGCAATGCTGATGCGTTGCGCGAGAAAGCCGCCAGCTTTTCGGTCACCAGTTACATCAACTAGACGTTTCGCGATTTCCGCAAATAACTTATGCGCACTGGGACCCCACGGACCGAGGGTCTCGACGCCAAAGGGCACAAAGTTGTACTCTCTGCCAAGGCCTCCATTTTTTTCTTAAATAACTTTAAAATTGTGTATTTCAAAATGATTAAAAATGTATTTGAGAGCCTCACAACAAGCCCTTTCATTTCGTGTGTCACACGGTACAGTTTTGAAAACTTTTAGCTTTTTCGACTGCCTCGTTGGTCTAGTGGTTGCAAGCGCTACTGCTGAGCATGAGGTCCTGGGTTCGATTCCCAGGTCGGGCAAAGTGATATTGGGTTTTTCTGTCTGGAATTTCTCAGTAGCATCCCGGAGTCTGGATCTGTGCCCGGTTGTTGGCAATAGGCTCGCCCCCTATTACATTAGACTTACTTACACTTACTGGCGAAATGTGGGTGTACTACAGGTTCACCTCTGCCCAACCCTTCGGGGAAACAAGGCGTGATGTTATGTATGTATGTATGTGTTTATTTATTCTAATTTGCCTCTCAAATTATAAGATGCTTATTAACATTAACGGAATTAAATTAAAACTAAGTTAAACCTAAAAAAGGCGCTCGAGGCATTGTACCGAGGATGCTGGCGGCATTTCCTAGGTGAATTGTAATCCTGATGCGTTGCGCGATAAAGCCGCCAGCTTTTCGGTCACCAGTTACATCAACTAGACGTTTGAAAATTTACGTAACACGCGCGCGTGCGCGTGCGTTGCGTGTTTGGGTCATAGAAACTTATATGTGTACAACGTTTAACTTAATAGGCCAAGTTTCAAATTGGCTGTGACAGACACACGAGTGATGCTATAAGGGTTCTGCTTTTCTTTTTCAGGTACGGAACCCTTAAAACGAATCACACAAGAAGAAGCAATCTGTAACCGATACAAATATTATGAACTGGTTTACCTATTCGTCAATCAATTTCGAACATAAGTTTATCTACAAAAAGGAATCTACTGTTAGAGCCTAATCGGCTATTTAGCGACTCCTGTGTATCTACAGTAGGTATTTAGAGCCAGTGATGATGGATGTGATCTCGATATTGTATCAATTAGCAGCTGTGCCTAATGTGCCAAACTGCCTGTACGGTGGTGTGCTAATCACGTCATTATGTGGATCTACACCCAAGCGGCTGTAAACAGCTTACCGGCGCGGCGCGACTGAGATTGTGTCTGTGATCTATTTCATAATAGTGCTAGCCACCCGCCCCTGCTCGCATCATGTTATGACTTGACAAAACATCGAGATTTATTTATTATGTGTATGTTTAATATTAATGTATTATATACAAAAACCTTCCGGAATAAATACTTAAAATGGTGGTGAAAAGTGTATCAAAAGTGGCGCCGTTTTGAAGAACAACACGGTCTCACAGACAAACACCGAAAGCTACTTTAATTTAAAATATCTATAGATATACATGACATAGATATAGAGGCATTCATGGTCTCGCCCACCATTTAGATAATTATAGGAACAATTTGATGTGGGAAACGCTAACTTATGTCATAATAAGTAACAGACATCAGACGTATGGCGTCTCATCCAAAGCGCTTCACAAAAAGTCAAACAAAAAAAAAAAAAACTGTTTCAATTGCCTATGGAGAACATGTAGCGAGAATAACAGAGACAAGTCCAAAATATAAAACTCATCGGCCTCCTGCCACGATCCCACCTTATAGCTCGGCGCAGCCGATTCTTCTTCCATACAACTCTATTAGCCGTGATAAGTCACCGTTTTTAGGGTTCCGTACCTCAAAAGAAAAAGTCTTTTTATTTTTGGCTGGGAAATTATCAAATAAATTCTCCCGCTCTAGGCGGAGCGGGAGGGTGTGTCAGACTCTTACTGACGGAAACCCACCCGTGACCCTTCCGTTGCCTGTGTTGCCAGGGGCCTCGGTAACCCTGTTGTACCTTCCCGCGATCCCGGCAGGCATCGGCCCTGGTGGACACTTGTGCTGACGACATCTCTTTGAGGCACGCGTGGAACACAATGCGCCGTCGACCCGGGCCTGGTCCTTACCGGACGGTGAGGTACCCATTGCTCACCGTCCGCAAGCCCGCGCCTACGGTGGCCGGAAATCCATCCGGGGCTTCTCCTGCGGCGGCTAGAGGCGAGAGGGCGCGAAACTTGCCTCTCCCTCAACCGTCCCGCCTCCTCCTTTGCGAGCATTACTGCTTCGCAGAAGGAGGTGACGGCTGCCCATGCCCTCTCGCTCCGTACCATGGCCTGAACCAGGGCCGGACACGAGAGATCTCTGCCGCCAATCGCCTCCACGAGAACACGGCGGTGTTCTGCCCAAGCCGAGCAGACCTCCACCGTATGCTCCACCGTGTCCTCCGGGCGATCCACACAGTGTTGACACCCGCGCGTTTCCTCCCGCCTTATCCGACACAGGAACCTCCCGAAGCTGCCGTGTCCGGTGAGGACCTGCGTCAGGCGGAAGGTGAGGACGCCGTGACGCCTCTCTAGCCACTCCTCAAAGAGGTTGACTGGTATAAAATGACTACGGCATTAAGTCCGCCTCTGTACATTTGTGTGTTTAAAGTATTAAACAAAATAGATGAAAATTGACCAGTCCCCCCTTACCTCCGAAACTACTGAGCTTAAAATTTTGAGAAAACGGTACAGAAAATAGTTCTTTAGATTACAGAAAAACCTGTAAGAAGTCTATGGTGTTAAAATAACATGGTAAATCTCGCAATATTGTGCATAAAAACTTACATTTGCAGTTGTAATGTAGAGAAGAACATTTTTTTCTACTAAAATGTTAAGTTTGTTGTTGAGATAAAAACATGTTAGATAAAATATTAATTGAACGGAACCGGAAACGGAACGGAACCCCGAAAAATCGGACAAGTGCGAGTTGAACTCGCGGGGTTAAACTCGCACTTGTCCGGTTTTTATCCATAATCTAGGGTCACGGTCATGCCCCGCCAAATCGAGCACAGCCGTACCATACCTTTCTCGAAGCGACTTACGGCACTTTTGACCCCCCTGTAACTTATATATACATGGATAAAGCTAGAAGCCTGAATTTTTAGTAACCAAGAGGACATAATATAACTAGGTATGTTCCCAAATTACGTTAAATTTAGACCTGTTTAAGAACTATTGGAAGTCAAAGTTCCTTAATTTTGTCACTGACACACTCACCAATCAACATTCTAAAGCACTTCTAGCAGAGACACAAGCTTCAAATTTTGAAAAATATATAGTATTTAGCCTATAAAACAAGGAGAATCTAAAACATACCGTAATTTCAGTCCCGTTTTCTAAATATACGAACTGCTTATGGAACTTTATATAATATAAAAATAATAATATAATCAGCCTATAATGTTCCCACTGCTGGGACACAGGCCTCTCTGTGAGAGGGCCTAGACCGCAATCATTCACATGTCTCCGAATTTTTGTTTCTAGGACATGCCGGTTTCCTTACGATGTTTTCCTTCACCGTTTTGAGAGCAGTGGAGATGCACTGCAGCTCTCCTTAGTAACTTTGTAATCCTATAAAATATATTCGATTACAAAGTTACTTTTACAGTTCATACCGGAACTTTTCAATGCTTGCTCTTCAACTGCCATGATTTTTTTCACATATAATACAAAGACAACCATTCATCTGACAGGGAGGGAGACACTTGACTCTAACAAAAAATTGTACTTTAAAGCTTAGTACTAGAAACACTGACTACATATTGGAGACTGCACGTGGCCATAAGCTCTAACTTATAAGTAGCTCAGGAATTTGTTCATTTCTTTACTACTCGTATACCGTGTAAAACGACGGAATCTTTAAATTCCTCACCCAATCCCTCAATCGATTTATTAAGAGTGAACGTTTCAAGCTCCCCGGTTGAATTTAAATTTAAATATATAAACCCATGATAATAATTAAAGCTTTTCAGAAAATTTAAATTAAACTGACCGAAGGTCTATGGGGAATATCTATCAAAGTTTGTACATCCATTATCAACACTATAGCACCATATTTAGCTTTAATATTTAATTTGTGTGTGGATCAAGGAGTCTTCCCAGATTTAATGAAATACAGTAAGGTTATACTACTTTTTAAATCTGGGGACGATAAAGACACCAACAATTATAGTTCGGTATCCGTGTTGCTGGTATTCAGCAAAGTGTTCGAGAAAGTAATGATAAATGATAAATGATAAATGATAAATGATTTATTTTCTGTAAGTAGGTTTGTACAAACACTTTTACACGTCAATCATATTTTTTTAAATAAAGCTAGATGAGGTCGGCGTTTCCTATCTGACTACTCTGAGAAGAAAGGCCGAAACAAACTCAGAGGTCACAGTCTCTTTTAAAGTCCAGACATAATCTTGGTCAGATCATGTGAAGGCCATGTAGATTGGTGTCTGAAATGGTCCTTTTGAGGAAAGAACCACACAGATTGAGTGGACCTGTCCAGTCAGTGCACGCATTTGTCAGTAATCGTGCTGCTCAACTCAGAACTTAAGGAGCTCAACGATTCGACGAACAATACCAAAAGAAAGAACATTTGGGTAGGCTGCATAAATTACTCAAACTGCCAGACCATGATTAATACTAAATGAGGAAAAAAAAAAAAAAAAAAACAAAAATGACCCACATAGGCTTCACATTCACAATATTTAAAAACAATATAATACTTTACAAGTAAATATTAAGTTCCAAACAGTTTATTGAACTATTTAAGTTCCAAACAGTTTATTGAATGCTCAATCAAATGCTTAATCATTTTAACACTAACCAAATCTTACACGATCACCAATATTTTTCACCCAAGGACTTTGTACGACTGACGCCATTGTCGCCTTATTAGAACACATATTCGCAGCGTGGGAGGAGGCCCAAGATACTATAGGAACCTTTTGTGACCTCTCCAAGGCATTTGACTGCGTAAATCACGAAACTTTGCTCTTGAAACTTGAACATTACGGACTAGGTAAACTTACGCTCAGTTTAGTAAAATCTTATTTAAATGATAGACAGCAGCATGTTCAAGTAAATGGTGTCAATTCACTCAGTTTAAAATTAAAAATCGGTATTTCACTAGGCTCGATATTGGGTCCTTTGCTCTTTTTAGTATATATTAATGATCTACCCCATTTATTAAAAAAACAACTAAAAATGGTGTTATTTGCTGACGAGACTTCCTTAATCTTTAAGATAAATAGACGCATCAAACCTTGACGACGTAAATAACGCCCTACTGCAGGTCCAATATTGGTTCACTGTTAATAATTTAGCATTAAGTGGGAAAAAAACGAAATGCATAAGATTTGCTTTAACGAATGTAAATAGTAGTGATTGTGACATTTTATTGAATAGGGAAACTTGAATTCGTCATAAAACTGTTTTCCTGGGGATCACGCTCGATTCAAGGCTGCAATGGGGTCCTCATTTAACATCTCTTGCAGGACGGCTAAGTTCAGCGGCATATGCTGTGAGAAAAATCCGTAAAGACATCCACCATTTTTTCGATTTCAGAGATACACCACATTTAACTTTTAACACTTTTCACTAAAACTTCTACTGAAAAATTGGTCTGCTAATTTTTATTTTTAATATCGTTTCATTTCCTTAAATTAATAGTTATGTTAAGGTATCCAAATTATTTTCCATTAGAACATTATTTTTTCATTTTTATTTACGTCATGTGAATAATTGCTTAGATTAATTCAATACGTTTATTACTTATGAGTAATAGTATTTTAAAAGATTTTCCAATAAGCCAATGGAAATTCGGCCTATTACCATTTTTTTTACAATATCAATAATTGCCGTCACTTAGCAACGAGCGGTCGCGAGTGTGTCCGGGGAGCTCGCGTAGCGGCGCAGGCGGCGGCACATTTTCTTTGTGATTTTACCAAGAGGTATTTTACGTTTATATTAGTGTTTTTTACAACATAATTAAAAAAATATCGGTGAAAGCAGATGCTGAAAAAAATGTATAAGATAATTGTTATACAGGGTGTACCAGAAAGGTGTGGTCAAAAAGGGTGCGGTACAGACCATCAAACTGAACAACTTCCTCCATGGAACCGACATCGTAATGGCGAAAAATTATCAACTATCCCATGGGACAATTCACAAAATCAACGCAATATGGGATGGCTCATAATTTTGGCAAAGCAGCTCCGAGCGGTCAAGTGAAGGTCAACCCTTATGGTTGAGCGTACCATAAATCAGTGAACATATCCTAAAAAATATATGAACGTTCGAAAATTTTTGGATAATTGATAAATCTGTTTTAATATAAATTCATATGACTAATAAAGGTATTGACGGAGTTATTTTTCACATTACGTAGTTAAGCAAAAATCAAAAAAATATGTTTAAAAAGGAAAATCTTTTGGATAACTAAACAAAGCTTTGTATTTAAGCATATAAAAACATAGTAAAACATAACAATTAGCAGACCCATTTTTCAGTAGAACTTATAGTGCAAAATGTTAAAACATAAATTTGGGGATCTCTCAAATAAAAAAAAAATTGGATGCCTTTACATACTAATTTCTAAATAATACATACGCACGTATACAGAAAGTATTTCAGTCTGAGAAAATATTATAAAAATAACTATGTTCTCGTAATAAAATTTAACTTATTGTATATCTGTAATCTGTATTACCTAACTTCATCACATATACCAAATTCAATAGGCGGGAGAATTTTTCGGAAGCCTCTATCCAATAATTAATATCCTCGTTGATGGGCCATGTTTTAGATGGTATTTGATATTTTACACAATCCATCCATCGTTTCTGTGGTCTTCACCTACTCTTATAGCCATTTATATTCATACTCAGAACTTCCATAATCCCAAACAAATAAACAAAAAACTAAATTACTATACTCACATCCACGATCCAAAATCCTACCCCATTATCCTACTCAAATGCAAGGTCGCTCTTAAAGTATAGATAACTATATGATTTCATTAATATAACGTTAGTGCCGCTCGCCTGCGCCAATCTACAAACGTTTACGAATTTATTGGGAATTTTATTGTTAATCTCGAACTAAACCAAATAGCAGCTCATTTATATTTAAAGTAGTGGGCACCATTACAGTTACTCAGCGAGATTTGTATCAACGTGTGGCTGGCAAGCGCGGCCGGGCTCAGGCAGCCTCGCCTTCAATGTGGAGGATGTAGTGCGAACATTGTTTACTGGTGCCGAGACAATGTGCTCAAGTGATTGAGCACATCTGCGGATCTCTTCGTGAATGCAATCCCATGGTAAAAAGTATAATTTGGTTTTTGCTAGCTAATTCTTAGATATTGCTTGGCATTTTTCAAGAATGGAACATTTGTCAATAAACGTATTGTAATGTAAGAGATTGTAGCCATAAGTATTATAAATAGTGATAAAATAGCACTTTATTGAGCAGAACATAAAACCAACATCACGGATTCATTGATGATGAATTGATGACATAAGTGTTCCCCGAAATATAGGCTTTATAGATGCACCACCCCAGTTTTATGAAGGTAACCTCTGAGCATTCTGCGGGACCCCAGCGTGCTAGCTATGGACGTAATGTCCCGAAATACTACCGAGAAGCACGACTCCGAGCTTGAAGCAAACCTGTCTAAATTAATTAACTAACTTGGAGCATCTCAACAACTCGCCGAATCTCCGAGAACAAACCAGAGTCAAACATATTTTATAATAAAGAATTACTTTTGTAATTATAAGGAACTTCCCTGATTAGATGAATGGTTAAGAATTTCATTTAAAACTTGAGTTCTGACATTCCGCCGCGAGCCGACTCCACACTTCGCCAGCTATCGAATTAACTACTGAAAGGTGAGCCTACTCCATATTACCGCATAGCAAGAATATACGTAGAGAAATCTCACTTTTGTAAAATAAGTTCTACCGGTGCGTGGTCGTGAGTTTGAAACGAAACAATCTTAAATCCACAGAATTAGATTGAGTCACACACGTTATTTGGACTGCACCTTCTGTGTTCTGTCATCTTATATAAAATAACGACGGCTCATACGTTTTTTAAAGAGCGGAGTATTTGTAAACATTTCATGTCACAAGCTCCAATATTTTCCAACTTCTAACAGTACTTATATCGAAAGAAAACACAAGAGGCAGGCATTTTGTTCAGAAAACATTTTAGAACGATAACAAGAGAGCGTTGTACGTCCGCTTGGAGTTGTTTACTCAACCAACAACTGGTTGTTATCACAAACAACGATTACTGTCGAAGTCAGGTACCGCAGGACGGTAGCGGGTGTCCGGGTAACGACTGAGGCGAGGCGCGCTCGACGTTATCACTCACGTCAACTCCGCGCATCTGTACCAACAGCCGACTAATATTCATTAGGGTCACACGGCCAAGACGGGATCTCTAATAAATTGTATTAGTGAAAATAATAACATCTGAGAATAATTCCCTTGTTTTTCTAATAAGGTTTATTACTGCCAGTATCCGTAACATTTTAGGCCTATTCTTAGGAAAGAATATAATATCTCGTTCGTTCGTTTCTCTCGAGTTTCGCTTGGTTATCGATAAATTATGATCAGAAAGGGGCGACGCGGCGCGGGCGGCGGCGGACGTTGCTTGAAAATTTCCTGTGCTCTCAGATACAACAAATTTTATCGACGAGCTCACGCTTTGTTACAGCCAAACGACAGAAATTCGTTTACGCAGCCTGATAACAAATACACAATAACTGCTTTTAACACAAATAGAACGTTCGATGCGTTTACAAAAACTGTGATATCGGTGCTACGGTGATATCGGAGGAATTTAGGTCGAATGTAACGTTTAATGTTAATGTAACTCGTTGGTAGTTAGCATAATATTTCTGAAATTGAATGATGTGCTCATTGTGGTAACAAAATAATTGTGTTTAAGTTTACGCCATATATGTACCTAAAAGGTGTAAATGAAATAACTGTTAGTGAATCATAATAAAAAGTACAATGATTTTCAGTTATTTCAATTACGTACCTACACCATACATAACAATAATATCACTGCGAAGGGAGGGAGGAACGAGAGGAAGGAAGTAAGCCAGTAAGTGCTAGTAGGGATCTTCCAGGCTCTGGGATTGTTCTGATAGCCGTGGAATATCTCTCCACTCCTCAAGCACCTCAGGATTTGTTGCCCCTTGTTGCTACGTCACTAAGTGCTAGCGACAGTTTCCGGGGGCCCATTAATGAGTGTGCAAGTCACTCCCTGCCATTTTTTCCATGTACTATCGGTCAAACTTCCGCATGCCCACCTCTAAAGCGATAATAGCATAGTACGGCTCACGACTTGATCGCCCGATGCATGCGTTTTGACCGATAGGATGCACGAAGCGTGTTTTAGTAATGTTCGTATTCATGTGATGATGTCTAAAAGACTGACACTCACACTAAGCGCGTGCTATGCTCACTTGTTTGCGAGATATTTTTTTAATGGGCACGACCAGCGTGAGCTCTTTTTGAATTATTATTGTTGACAAGAAGTAGTTTCGTACTCATATGAGTACGAGTACGAGTATGAGTATGAGTAGTAGAAGATATCTTCTGTTTAGTTTATAAAATGTATTATTGGTATTGCTATATTAAATTAGTATCAACTTTCCACAAAAATATTATAATTTGGAATAAGAAATGTCAAACAACAATTTATGTCTATTCTATCTGAGGGCACGGTAGTGCCCCTCCCTAGACGAATCAAGTGAAGCGCAAGGGCACTACCTACCTTTTCTCGAAAAGCTTCCTCGTTTTTTTGAACACTCATAACTTGGGTTTGAATTATCCCAGATAAACAAAATTCTCGGGATATGATGTCAATAGTAGATTCATTAAACATATAAAGTTTCAATTGCATAGCTCTTTTAAATTAGATTTTATTGACATCTAAAAAACCCCGATTTCGTCACTGACTTCACAAACTCTACACTTTAGTCAAAATATGTGGCTTGCTCATTTCGCTACATTCACTACTTACTGACTGTAATATTTGGATTCACAAAACACAGTGGTTCAAAGACTTTTTTTTTTGTGAATGGCATCTCGTAGTTGACCTTGAGAGGTCGTGACTACTCAAGCGGACTATCCTGTGGCTGACTTAAGCGGACTCAAAGCCTCCAGCCAGGGGCGAAATTCTTACATTACTAAGCGACTGCACGCAAAGGGCACCCCCTGTGGGATATGGACCTTGGCTTAGGGCGACGCTGGGGGAGGACAGTAAGGTGGGACAGGCTGGATCTGAACTATATTATTATTACACGGGGAAATTAAAACTACAGGCTCAGCTGCGGCGAGGGCTGGCGCTTCATCGAGCAAGGGTCGGGGGGGACAGTTACGTCGGGTTTTCGCGAGGGACCTCGGCGGCGAGGTCGGAAGGTCGGTTTGTGTGATTTGTGCACTGTACTCGTGGCCCTACTGCTTTCCTTGAGGAAGGTAATGGGGTCATCGGGGTCGGTGAGGGTCCAAAGGCTCAAACTGCCCAATACTTATATAAAGCTACATAGGTGCAAGTAGCAGCGGTAGCGACGTGTTGTTAAACTAAAACAAATTTACGTTAAATAAATTATCTCCGTGCTCGACTCCAAGCCGTTACCAATCAGAGACGAGCAGTGGCGTCTCAAGTTTCGGACAGGTTTCGACAAGTTCAGACCTGCTCTGAGCCTGACCTAGAGTCGATCGCGATCACAACAAAGTTCTTAGTGATTAACAGAATCAAGCTTATAACTAAAACGAACTTATGGCTACGTGCTTATTATTACATTGATTTATCATTATATACATTTAAATAGGCTCTCTATTGTTTTATGAGCGGGCGTCCTGCACAGAAGGGTTAGGCATCAACGTTACTGACATTATTTACGCTTTCGCATTACGCTTCTTTGGTCACCTGAAACCTGAAACCTGAAACCTGGTCGGTATTAACTAGTCTTCTTGATGAAATGAAATTATTTAATTTTCTGTAAGTAGATTTGTACAAACACTTTTACACGTCAATCATATTTAGAAAAAAAAAAAGATGAGGTCGGCGTTTCCTATCTGATTACTCTGAGAAGAAAGGCCGAAACAAACTCAGAGGTCACAGTCCCTTTTAAAGTCCAGACATAATCTTGGTCATATCATTTCAGGACCATGTAAATTGGTGTCTTTTTTTTTTGGATTGGAAATTATCAAATAACTTCTCCAGGAGGGTGTGTCGGACTCTTACTGACTAAAACCCACCCGTATTCCTTCCTGTAGCCTGCGTTGCCAGGGGCCTCGGTGACCCTTTAGTGCCTTCCCGCGACCCCGGCAGGCATCGGCCCTAGTGGACCCCTACCTTTGTGCTGACGACATCTCTTTGAGGCGCGCGTGGAATACAACGCGTCGTCGACCCCGGCCTGGTCCTTACCGGACGGTGAGCTACCCATTGCTCACCGTCCGCGAGCCCGCGCCTACGGTGGCCGGAAATCCGCTCGGGATTCCCGACGCCCAGGGCGTCTCCTGCGGCGGCTAGGGGCGAGAGGGCGCGAAATTTGCCTTTCCCTCAGCCGTCCCGCCTCCTCCTTCGCGAGAATTACTGCTTCGCAGAAGGAGGAGACGGCTGCCCATGCCCTCTCGCTTCGTACCATGGCCTGAACCAGGACCGGACGCGAGAGATCTCTGCCAGCGATCGCCTCCACGAGGACACGGCGGTGTTCTGCCCAAGCCGGGCAGACCTCCACCGTATGCTCCACCGTGTCGTCCGGGCGATCCACACCGTGGTGACACCCGGGCGTTTCCTCCCGCCTTATCCGACACAGGAATCTCCCAAAGGTGCGTGTCCGGTGAAGACCTGCGTCAGGCGGAAGGTGAGGACGCCGTGGCGCCTTTCTAGCCACTCTTCAAAGAGGGGACTTATCGCCGCAATCGTGGCATGCCCAGCACTGGGTTGCGACAACCCTACTCTCCATGTCGCCATGAGATCCCGCCGGAGCTCCGTACGCTGTACCGCGATTTCTCGCGGCAGCGGAGTTATGCCCCGGCGTTTCGCCTCCTCGCGCCACTCCCATACGTGCGCGAGGACTTTTGCCTCCAGATCCCACGGCGGCAATTCGGCAAGGAGGCTCGCTGCCTCACAGGAGACCATGCGGTATCCCCGGACCATCCGGATGGCCATGACCCTTTGGGCCGCGCTCAGCCGGCGGGCTGGCCGCAGCGCCAGAGAACGCGCCCATACAGGAGCCCCGTAGAGGGCCAACGACCGCACGACCCCCGCGTAGAGCCTCCGGCAGGAGGCGTTTGGACCCTAGATTGAGCAGGAGCCGCTTCAATGCAGCGCCCGCCCGCTCCAGTTTGGGAGCCAAACGTCTGAAATGCTCCACGAAGTTCCACCGGCTGTCGAGAACGAGTCCCAGGTACTTCATCGTCGACTCGACGCCGATGGAAACCCCTCCTGTCGTTATTTGGGACCTCGACGGTGGCGCGTTCCGAGGACCGTGCGGCGTCAGCGTAGCACACTACGCTGACGCCGCTAGGGAGGTTGGCGCACAGCACCCAGTCGTATCCGATGTCCCGCAGATGCGGCCCCAGGACCGATCCGTGTGGGACACCGCACGACATCTCTTGCCGGTTCCACACTCCCTGGTGACCGGGGTAGATGACGGCTCTGTCCGTCAGATAGGCTTCGACCACACGACAGAGGTAGGGTGGCAACCGGTGGTACCGGAGTGCCTCCCTGATGCAACTCCAGGGCAGAGTATTGAAGGCATTGGCGATGTCTAGAGACACCACCAAGACGACCCCACCCTGGGCAACAGCATTCCCCGTTCCCAGAACTCGCACACGCATGATGGCGTCCACCGTAGAGCGCCCCCTGCGGAAACCAAACTGGCTCTCCGCCGAATCCGGCCCCAGCCGCACCAGCTGGCCGATGAGGCGGTCTGCAATGACTCTTTCAAAGAGCTTGCCCACCTCGTCGAGCAGCACGATGGGCCGATAAGCGGACGGAGAGTCCGCAGGGCGCCCTGCCTTTTTTATGAGGACCAGTTTCCCCGTTTCCCGACGAAGCGGGAACTGGCCCCTCTCCATGCATGCGCTTAGGAGCCCCTAAGTCGAGGCCCGAGAGCTTCCAAGGCCAGGACCCAGGCCTTCCCAGGTAAGCCGTCGGGTCCTGGGGTGGTATTTTTGGCATTAAGCCTGCGTACCGCCGCTCTCATTACTACCTCGGTCACCTCCGGAGCATCGTCGTCGTCGTCGTCGTCGGCGGTGTGGTCCGCATCGGGAACCGCAGTAGGCGGAGCCATGGGAGGAGAGGTATGTTCCCCTCGTGAAGGAAACAGAGCGCTCACCATGTCCTTCACAAGCTGGGGCCGGAGACTCTACGTCAGCGGGGGAGCTCATGGGCGGAGTTTATCCCGCACCACTTTGTACGGGCGTCCCCACGGGTCCCTGTTCGTCAGTGACTCCTCGCGGGCCAATTCCCTGGCCTGCAGGATCTCCCCTTGGAGGGCGGTCTCCGCCGCTCTGTACCCATCGTACAGCTCCACCTGAATGGCTTCCGTATTCGGAGGTTTGATACGGAGCCTGCGGTGCCTGGTGTACCGACGTCGCGCAGTCACGCACGCAGTGCGCAGAGCCGTCAGCTCCTGCGACCACCAGTACACTTGGCGCGAGGCACGTCCAGGCTGGACCCGGGGCATTGCCACGTCACATATGTCGGACATGGCCTCCCGGAACCACTCCGCCTCGTCGTTAATGTCAGCAGGCCTGTCCGGTGGTGATACCCAGGCCTGCACGATCGAGGCTTCCAGGAGGAGCTCCCGGTCCAGTTGCTTCAGCGCCCACCGCGGACCACTCGGGGCCCGTTGGACCAGCGCGTTCGAGGCCTGGGCGGAGACGTCAAACCGGATATACCGGTGATCGGAATAGGTCTCCACCTTCCTCCATGACGCGCCAGTCAACTAAACGCGGCGACAGAGCGGGGCTGGCGAACGATATGTCCACCACTGATTCGCCCCGCATCCGCACACACGTGGGGACAGAACACCGGTTTAGGACGACCAGGCCTGTCTCCAGAGCCCAGTCCTCCACCATCCTGCCCCATGTGTCCGTTAACCGAGAACCCCAAACCAAATTCTTGGCATTGAAGTCCCCGAGGACGAACACGGGGAATGTAAATTGGTGTCTGAGGTGTCATTTTGAGGAAAGAACCATACATTTGAGTGGACTTGTCCAGTCAGTGCACGCATTTGTCAGTAACCGTGAAGCTCAACTCAGAACTTAAAGAGCTCAACGACTCGACGAACAAAACCAAAGAAAGGACTTTGGGTAGGCCACATAAAGTACACAAACTGACAGATTATCATAAAAACTAACTAAAAAAGTAAAATTTAAAAATATATGATCCACATAGTCCTCACATAGTAAAAATAGTTTTAGTATAAAATTAGTTTGTTACATTGGAGTAGCTTAATTAATCCCAAGCCTTTTTGTCGTCCAAGTAATCTTTAACTTTATAGAAACCTTTTAAACAGAAACTCTGTCAGAGTTTCTGTTTAAAAGGCTGAGAAAGAGAAACAAATAAAATATCTCGACTTAGCACTCGAGGTAGTCGACATGTGGAATGTGAACTCGGCTGTAATTGTGCCGATTGTCGTAACGGCCAAAGGCCTGATGGCCGAAAGCCTCGACCGGCATCTCTCGAAGACCTCTTTAGGCGGGTGGATCAAGGGCCTGATGCAGAAGGCATTACTCCTCGATATGGCTCGCATCGTGAGGAGTACCTGACTCTGGAGCCCTAACCTCTGGTAGTTTGGACCCTACTCCCGACACCGGCGGACCACTGTTTTAATATTTATAAATGTTTTTTTTTTAATAAGAAATATTATACGAAATAATAATTCATCATGTTCATTCACAATAACACAATAACACTACACACGCTACTTCTGGGCACGTTTTGAAGGCAACACTATCGTCCTCGTCCAGTGCTTCCATATAAGACCATCAGTCCTATTTGAAACGGTCCTAGAGAACTGTTGGCGCTGCCACGCACCAGCCACATCAGGGATGTGATACGCTTTCGAATAATAGCATAGAAGTCATCTATACTTGACAATAAAGTCGCGTCGTAAAGCCCGCCTCACACTGCGCCGACACGCACCGCTCCCGCTCGCTCACCGCGCCGCGCACACATACGCTACCTTTTACGAGCGCGTAAAATGTTCAACCGTAATTATTAAAAAGTTAAAAATTCTACTCTGCTCGCGCCCTGAATTGCAAAAATTGTGCAACTGTAGTCCATGTGTACAAAACACTTCGGTACCACGCATATAACGCATGAACATGTAATGAATTCGCGCAAGATGGCGCTCGCACAATCTGCATACATTACCCACGGTTCACACGCATACAATTAGCCGCCCAATTAGCGCTGACATCAATGAGCCTCGGACATCATATTAGATACTATGACGTCGCTATGCTCGAACACAGCACTTTGAGACTTCAAGAGATGATAGCATATCTTATGCAGTTAATAAAAACAAAATGGGATGGTATTTATAATTTTATCATTATACGTATTTAAACAAAGTACGAAAGAAAATAAATTTCTTATCATTTGTTATGTTCTAGCTTCAAGATAAAAATGACTGAATCTCTTCAAAATTGCCCCTCACTATCTGTTTCCTCATATTCACTACACAAAATCAAAAAGGAATTCATATCCATTAATTTAACATAACTCCAAACCACGAGTGTAATATTAATTTATCACGTCCTTAGAATGTCGATAGTTAGCGCCACTTGACATATTAATCACCGGCGGTGAACCGAGCGGGCATTACACCGACCGCAGCACGCACGCGAGAGTCAAGTGCCCTCAACTACCAATCATAATATTACGAGTATATTAATAACGAAAGAAATGATACTCGATCGACAAGTATCAAAGCATAAGTATAAAAGCCTATTTTTTCGAATAAAGTACAATTTAAGCGGATCAGCGTTGTGTTGTTCTCGTGAGCGTACTACGAGTATAATAGTAATACGGCATTGTGCCGAATGGCATTGTTCAAGCGAGCGATCCAATGTGAGCGCGGCAGTGACCCGGCCGCGCGTGCGGCCGACCTATCAAATCAATGTTTAATAATAGTCAAGTTAATGTTTTACATTTTCAGTTCAGTAGTCTATGTCATATAGTAGTTGTAATAACGTTGACAAACGAACGACTAGCTTCAAAAAAACTACTCAATGATAACCGTTTTGATTCGCATGTTAAAAATATTGTGCTAGTATGAAAGAAGAACAGAAAAAACTAAATGAAGTTCTATGATTACAAGATATCTATTTTGTGTCTATATGTTTTAAATTAGCGTGATATATAGAATTAGTTGTGTTAATCTTTCAGGAGGCTTTAGTTTTATGACAATGTATATATATATATATATATTTTTTTGGTGGGAAATCATCAAATAACTTCTCCCGCTCTGGGCGGAGTGGGAGAGTGTTTAAGACTCTTACTGACTAGCCCACCCGTAATCCTTCCTGTTGCCTGTGTTGCCACGGGTCTCGGTGACCCTTTAGTACCTTCTCGCGACCCCGGCAGGCACCGGTCCTAGTGGAACCCTACATTTGTGCTGACGACATCTCTTTGAGGCGCGCGTGGGATAAAACGCGCCGTCGACCCAGGCCTGGTTCTTACTGGACGGTGAGCTACCCATTGCTCACCGTCCGCAAGCCCGCGCCTACGGTGGCCGGAAATCCGCCCGGGATTCCCGACGCCCAGGGCATCTCCTGCGGTGGCTAGGGGCGAGAGGGCGCGATATTTACCTTTCCCTCAACCGTCCCGCCTCCTCCTTCGCGAGCATTACTGCTTCGCAGAAGGAGGTGACGGCTGCCCATGCCCTCTCGCTCCGTACTATGGCCTGAACCAGGGTCATTGTACGGAGCAAACGGCACTACGCTGACGCCGTTAGGGATGTCGGCGCGTAGCACCCAGTCGTATCCGATGTCCCACAGATGCGGCCCCAGGACCGATCCCTGTGGGACACCGCACGACATCTCTTGCTAGTTCCACACTCCCTGGGACAATGTATAATATATGTGTTGTTAGTGTATTCAATGGTTTTATTTAATTATTAAAAATATGTTTTCATAATAAAGCTCCAACCATCTTCTAAGTTGTAGGACGACCTCTATAATCTATCCATTTATATAAAAGGAGAAACTGACTGATTGACATATCAACGCACAGCCGAAACTACTGGCACTAGGAACGTAAAATTTTGCACTCGGGTTCCTTTTTTTTTTTGGAAATTTGACCTTTAAGGGGGAGAAAAGTCGCGCACGTATGGGAGTGGTGCGAAGAGGCGAAACGCCGGGGTGTAACTCCGCTTGCGAGAAATCACGGCATAGTGCTTGATAAGCATGTTATAGTATGTATATACAGACCTCCAAGTTACCAGAATCTATCAATGTTTGATTCTGTAATGGAAGACGTGCTAAAGAAAATTAGTAAGTCAATAATCATATGTGGTGATTTTAATATAAATTTATTAGAAAATAACTCAAATACTGTTAAATTGTTAACCCTGTTTAGGCCATTTGATTTGTCAAATGTTTTTAATGAACCAACCCGAGTGACAGCTTCTTCTGCCACTTGTATAGATAATATTTTTTGTAATTGTGATTACTTACAGAAACAAATTGTAAATGATGAGTTCTACGCCGCGATCTTTTTACTATTAAAAACGCAATTTAATGACACTTTTGCACTAAAGACTAAAGGTATTTACACAAAGTTCTTATTTAGTGATTGGGCGACTCCAGGTATTCGTAAAAGCAGGGAAAAGCTTATTGAACTTTATGGCCTAAAGCAACATATGAAAAACAAAAGCTTTCATGAGTATGTTGCAAAATATTCTAAAACTTTTAAAAGTGTGTGCAAAATTGCTAAAGCTCTTTATATTAGCAATAAAATAAAATCTTCTGATGATAAAATAAAAACTACCTGGCAAATAATAAATAATGAAACAGGTAGGAAAAAACAGCGTAATACTGAATTTAATTTAGAGACTGCACATGGGCCCATCACTTCAGATGTAGAGATAGCTCAGGAATTTGAAAAATTTTTTGCTAATATTCCCCTTAAAACTACTGAAAATATAAATTCTTCACCCCCGCTTTCTGCTGCCTCATTTAAAAAATATGTAAATGCATGCCCTTTAGAGTTTAGGTTTCAGCATACAAACCCCCAGGCTGTTATAAAAATTTTTAAAGATCTTAAAATTAAATCAACTGAAGATCTCTGGGGAATGTCTGTAATAGTCTGTAGATCTATCATCGAAACCATTGCGCCCTATTTAGCTTTCATATTTAACACGAGTTTTGACAAAGGAGTCTTTCCAGATCTCATGAAACACAGTAAAGTAGTTCCTTTGTTCAAATCCGGTGATAGTAAAGAACCCAACAATTATAGACCTGTGTCAGTTCTGCCAGTTCTCAGTAAGGTGTTTGAAAAGTTGATGCTCAATGAAATGTTACGTCACTTTAATGAAAATTCCATCTTTTATGAACAACAGTACGGTTTCACCAAAGGGCGTTGTACGACTGACGCCGGTGTCACCCTAATAAAGAACATTTTGAACGCCTGGGAAGAAGAAGCACAGGATGCCATTGGTATCTTTTGCGACCTCTCTAAGGCGTTCGATTGCTTATACCATGAGACACTTCTGCTGAAACTAGAGCACTATGGACTTAGAAATACAGCTCTTGATTTACTAAGATCATACCTAAAAGATAGAAAGGTTAAAGTACAAGTAAACGACGTAAACTCATTGGGGTCTGAAATGGCAATGGGCGTTCCTCAAGGTTTGATATTGGGGTAAATCATGAATGTAAACTAAAAAGAGGAATGGCTCTTTTTAGTTTACATTAATGATTTACCCCAAATACTTCAAAATCAACCGAAGATGGTGTTATTTGCAGATGACACATCATTGATCTTTATAATAGACCGACGATCACAAAATCATGACTACGTGAATAACTCTATTCTTCAGGTCCAAGATTGGTTTACGGTAAATAATTTGGTACTCAATGAAAAATCTACATCTTTTTAATAAAATAAGTGATAGACATGATTTTAATACTAGAAATAAAGATAAAATAGATAAACCATATTTCAGATTATCTTTTATGTATGACACAGTACCCTGTGTCAAATGTTACAACAAAATACCTTGTGATATATTGCAATTAAATGAAAGAAAATTTAAAACTCATGTTAAAAGTACACATTGTAAACAAGCATATTACAAATTAGAGGATTATATCCAAGATAATAATGTTTTTTTTTGGATGGGAAATCATCAAATAACTTCTCCCGCTCTGGGTGGAGCGGGAGGGTGTGTCAGACTCTTACTGACTAAAACCCACTCGTATTCCTTCCGTTGCCTGTGTTGCGGGGGCCTCGGTGACCCATTAGTACCTTCCCGCGACCCCGGTAGGCATCGAAGATAAGAATGCATGGAAACATGCTGGTCCAGCTCCATAGGACAATCTAGAATCTAGACTAAATTAAACTGGTTGCTATTTTAATTGTACAATTTATTATTTGATACAAATAATAAATCAATCAAGGTTGAATTTAAACTCTGTGATTACTTTAACTAACACATAATAATAATAATGTTTATTTGCCAAAAACAGTGATTACATTTCCTTATAGTCTACATTAATAACTAGGTTTACAAAAACAAATAAGACGCAAAGGAAGCATTTTGCTTATGAACTCCACACTAGGTCGAGCCTGTCTCGTGGAGTCAATGGGTGGTATTACCAAATAGTGAAAATGCGCATTACATTGATACATATGAAAAACGTTAATTTTTAGGGAATTAAAACATTGTTTAGGTTTAAAAATGCAATTGAAACAGTAAAAAACAAAAAAAAGAAAGAAAGATTAAAACAAAAAGTAGGTTAACAGACTATTATGGCAATGTGCACTATGTGTAGGAAAGTGAGTGAGTGTTTGTGAGTGAGAGAGAGTGTGAGTGTTTGTACGCATGTGTTAGTGTATTATGAAATTACCTTTAAAAGAGATTCAGATTCACGATATGATTGGGCTAGCAGCCATTTGCGAACAATCTTTTTTACTTGGCTTGTTCTAGAGTTACTGATACCACACACATTCTTACCGCTTTGTTGTATATGTGGCTGAGCAAGAAATCTTGCATGTGTTGTGCAAAATTTGTACGCGTCCTTATTGAAGGTCACTTGAAAACTCGACGTTTGAGAAGCTGCGAGCATTCCGGGGTCTGTGTTATGATTTTATGCTGTTTCAGTACCATTTTTAATATATATAATTGTCAGACATTGAGTAATTCGGCTTCTTTGTACAAAAGGGCTGTGGGGTATCTAAAAGGCTTCCTGAGCATGACTTTCACAACCGATCGTTGTGCTCGTTCGCTTTGGATCATGGTGGTGATTCCAACTCCACCCCATACGGTTCTACAGCAACACAGAATTGACTCACATAGTGCCACATATACCATGTTATGAGTGTTTTTATTGGCAGAGTTACGCAAGAGTTTCATTATGTGAATCAATTTTCTAGTGCGGTTGGCCACCAGGTCATTATGGGGCTTGAAAGAGAGCCGCTGGTCTATTATAACCCCCAAATATTTGATCTATTCTACCCTTTCAATTTTCTGGCAGTTGCTCTGGAGAGAGTTACAGGTTGCAGAGTGGATGATGATGTCAAGCGGTAGTTTAGGCGCTGAGGCCTGGGTTTTATGGAAACACAAGTAGTTCATTTTGTCGATATTTAACGAAAGAAGATTGTAATCGAGCCAACATTTGATACTAGCTAAACAATTTTGAGCCTCTTTATGCACTGATTACCACGATTTGCCATGAAGGAGAATAACTGTGTCATCAGCATAGCATATGATATCTGCATTTTGTATTAATGTGCGATGTATATCATTTATGTAGATGATGAAAAAGGTCGGGCCGAGAACACTACCCTGCGGGACTCCAAAGATCATATTTTTCTGACAGCTGGTGTTCCCACCCACTTTTACATACTAGCGTCTATTAGTTAGATAGGTTTTAAACCAGTCTAATGACAGTCCTCTGATACCAATGACCTCAGGTTTCTTTAGGAGTATAGGTATTGCAACGGTGTCAAACGCCTTGGCAAGATCTAAAAACGCTCCCAAGCACTTTTTATTATTGTCTAGATAAGACGTTACTAGTTTGGTCAGGCGGCTCACTGCATCTTCAGTAGATTTTCCACTCCTAAAACCAAATTGTTTATTGGAGATCAGCTTGTTCGACTCTAAGAAGGAAACTAAGCGTTTATTCGCTACCTTTTCTAGAATATTGGAGAAGATTTCTAATAGTGATATAGGCCTATAGTTCGCAGGGTTATCTTTTCATCCATTCTTAAATATAGGGACGACTCTAGCTTCTTTCCATTTATCGGGGAATATACCTGAACTTACGCTAAGGTGTAGGAGTATGTAGGTTAGTGGAGTTAAAATTTCACTTCTAATTTCTTTGATAATTTTGGGTGTAAGACCGCCGGGCCCAGAGGTCATAGCTCTCACCAGTGGCTTTACCCGTTAATTTATGTAACATCTTCGACCTCGCCCAAGATCCCACCGGCGAAATTTCGGCAGTTTGGTGACGGTAGGGGGACGTGGGAGTCCTGTCACAACAATCTATAATGATTACGACAGTAGTCACTAATAGACGAAGGCAAGTGTCGAGCTAAAAAGGTTAAAAATCAGTTTGTCAATCTCACAGACATCAGTAGGTTGCATAAAAAAGTAAGCCCTAGTGGTTCTCCTAATTTTTGTTTTGAAACAACTGACCCCTAGGTTTCATTCATGTCATTTAGAATTTGGCTTGCCAAATTTGTGCCAACAGAGGAGAAGTATTCGTTGCAGTAGTTAACTGAATCTTGAGCCGTAGATTTACATTTAAGTAGGTCGCTAGAACTGCTTCTATTACTGTGTTGCTCGGTGATTGTTTTTATAGTTTTCCATAATCCTTTAGTATCTGATATGTTTTCTTCTAACTTTTTACTTTCGTGTTCGTGTTTAAGCTTGTGAAGTAGATTGGTGAAAAAGTTTCTGTAGCGGGTGTAAACGAGTTTCCTTGCTTCGTCTTTTGGGTGTTTGTTAGCTTCTTTGTGGAGTTTATCCCTGTGATTCATACATTTTAAAAGGCCAAGTGTGATCCAAGGCTTCCAAATGTACTTAGAGCGGCTAATTGTCTTTTCAGTTGTGTTTGATTATTGCATCTGCTAGAAGTTTGTGAAATTTGTTGGTTGCTGCATTAGCGTCTAAATCTGTTAGCACTTCATTCCAGTCGATGTCACGGAGGTCTTCTATTAGCGCGGGAAAGTTGATTTTGGTGATAGTTCGTTGTTGGCATTTAGTGCCAGTTGGAGTGACCGTATTGTATCCCATCATTACCAACTTGTGATCGGTGATGTCAGCTTCACAGATGACACCTAAAGCTCTCTGATGTCTCGATTTTAAAAATATGTGGTCTAGGCACGCATCCAGTCTAGTTGGCTTGGATATTACTTGCTTCAAACCATGTTCAGACATAAGGCAAGCAAATTCTGACGAAGATTTGTCAGACATAGACAGAAGGTTTATGTTGATATCACCGGTCACTATAATTGATTCGTATTTATTGACTGAATTGGGGATTTTGTCAAGAGAGGAAATAAACTGGTCAACCTGTCTATGCGAGGGAGATCGGTATATGGCAATTAAACAAATATCTTTAGAGAGCTGGAGTAAGAGTGATTCTACCACACTGACCTATTATTTTATTATTTTTAGGAAAACGTATACTTTTACAATGTTCGTAAATATGTGACCATCATGTACCTATCACATAATTAATTTATCTGTCATTGCTTTATTTTTCATTCTTTTTTTACCTATTTTGGTATAGTAATTTTATTCTAGGTGTATCGTTTTAACATATAATTTTAAAATGTATTTAGACAACATTTTGTAAAACATTTCAAAAGAGTAACGGTGGAGTTTCTTGCCCATTCTTCTCCATTCGAAACTACCTTTTGGAAGGTGCAACTAGAATCAATTCATTTTTTTTTTTGTAATTTTTGACGTTCAAAAGTGCCTTTTGTGTGCCTATTTGAAATAAATAATTTGACTTTGACTTTGAAGTAGACAGAGCTCCAGCGAGATCTCACGGCGACACGGAGAGTGCGATTGTCGCAACCCAATGCTGGGCACGCCATAATTGCGGCAATAAGTCCCCTTTTTAAGGAGTGGCTAGGGAGGCGCCACGGCATCCTCACCTTCCGCCTGACACAGGTCCTCACCGGACACAGCAGCTTCGGGAGGTTCCTGTGTCGGATAAGGCGGGAGGAAACGCCCGGATGTCACCACTGTGTGGATCGCCCGGGTGTCACCACTGTGTGGATCGCCCGGAGGACACGGTGGAGCATACGGTGGAGATCTGCCCGGCTTGGGCAGAGTACCGCCGTGTCCTCGTGGAGACCATCGGCGGCGGAGATTTCTCGCGTCCGGCACTGGTCCAGGCCATGGTACGGAGCGAGAGGGCATGGGCAGCCGTCACCTCCTTCTGCGAAGTAGTAATGCTCGCGAAGGAGGAGGCGGGACGGGTGAGGGAAAGGCAAATTTCGCGCCGTCTCTGTACGACTGTTTATCTAAGTAAATTATAAAGTTAGTCATTATTTATTTTTGTAAACTAACTGACGGGGATGGGGGAGTGTCAAAGTTTGTATGAAAGAATTTTTACGCGACGACGTCCGATTAACTCGAAACTCAGTATTTATACTTAACACCAACAATAAAGAATAACATGTATCATGATTTCAAACGGGTTGAAAAGGGGTAGTCTATTTTATAAGGGTGGATTTTACTGCGTGCCTTGATTAACTCGAACATTGGTATAAATAACTTATGAGTCAAATAACGAACAAGTCATAAACCAGTTTAAAAAAAAAATACCCCAATGGGGTTGAATAGGGGGATACAGTTTGAATGAAAAATCTTATTCCTTGAATTAATAAACTTGAAACTTAGCATGAATACTTACATAAAGTAAATTATAAAGTTTGTCATTTTTTGTTTTTCTAAACTACCCCCTAAAAGGGGATTGGAGGATGTTAAAGTTTGTATAGCAGAATCTCACTCACGGTCACAAGACTCACGGTCCGATTTACTCGAAACTCAGTATTTATACTTAAAACGAACAATAAAGAATAACATGCACCATTGTTTTTCGAAATTCTTCTCCTATCGGGTTGAAAAGGGGTAGTAAATTTTACAAAAGAGGACTTTAGTGCGTGCCTTGATTAACTCTTTTGGTAAAAATAAACTATAAGTCAAATAATTTACAAGCCGCAAACCAGTTTTCAAAAATTAATTACTTTGGGGGTGAAAGGGGGGATAAAGTTTGTATAAAAAATCTTATTCCCTGAGTTAATAAACTTGAAACTTGGCAAGAATACTTATTTAAGAAAATAATATCGTTCGTATTTTTTTGTTTTTTTTTTTTTTTTAAACCTACCAGCCAAATAATGGAAATGTCACGATTTAAAAAATAACCTCATTGAGGGTGAAAAGTAAAGTTTATGTGAAAAAAAAATATTTAAGGCAGCGCTGTCTCATTTCATTCTCTAGCCCTTATCCTAATTTATTTGGGGTCAGCGCAACATTTTTCTTTCTTCCATACTTCTCTATTACGAGTAGTTGTCATCTCGGTAGTCACCCCCTTTCTAGCCATATCATCTTTCACACAGTCCATCCATCGTTTCTTTGGTCTTCCTCTACTCTTATAGCCATCGACATTCATACTCCAGACTTTCCTCACGACAATTTTCTCATTCCTCCATGATACCATGACAACCGACTTCCGCACAACTTTTCAGTCACCGGTGCCACTTTCAGACTTCCTCTTATGTACTCATTTCTTATTCTATCCATTCGTGTCACACCACACATCGCTCGTAGCATTCTCATCTCAGCTGCATGCAATTGCCTTTCATTCATCCCTTTTGTGGCCCAACATTTTGATCCATACAAGACAGAAGGTCTTACTATTGTTTTATATATCTTCCCCATAGGTTTAAGGGGAATGCGGGAGTCGCAGATTGTTCCCGTGACCTGCTACCATTTCATCCATCCAGTGTTAACTCTATGCTTAACCGTCCGATCTACTTCGCCATCGCTTTGCACGAGTGAACCGAGATACCGAAAGTCAGAACAGACTGGGAGTAGCGCGCCATCAAGCGCTATGGCTCAAGCGCTAAGACAGTGCTGTCTGACCGACATAATAAATTTTAATTACTGTTATTAATCGTTTTTTTTTTTAATTGGACCTTTAAACGGGTGAAACGGGTGCATTTAGATTGTAAGGAATTATTATTCTTTCTAAAATAAATAACAAAGTTTGTCATAATTCGTTTTTCAAAAGTACCCCTCAAAAGGATTTTAATCGGTCAAGGACAGCTAATGAGACGCAATTAATTTTCTATTATTTTACACCGAATGGGTGTCACGCGGGGCTTAACAAGAGTATTAAAGTTGGTGTGGAGGACTCTTAACGCGCACTCCGATTAACTCAAAACCTGGTGATCATACTACGGACAGAAAAAAAAATTACGAGTATAAGGGGTTTTCGAGAATCGACCCCTAACGGGGAAAAAGGGGTAATTAAGTTTGTAGGGAAGAATTTTACTGAGTGCTTTTAATAACTCAAAAGTTGGTATACATAAATTAATGTATACCAACCAAGTAAACAGTACAAAATGTCTTGGACTACAAATAGACTCGGACATGACACGTTTATTGTACAATTAGTATATTATACAAAACATCTAAAAAGTAATTGCTACCAGGTCTGATGAACGCGTCTGATGCTGAAAATATAGTTTTTAGAATTTTCGTCCGTTTGTCTGTGTTTGGATGTATGTTCCGGATTGGCCCAAAAACGGCTGAACGAATTGTAACGAAATTTAGCACACATATAGTTTATAACTTTGATTAATAAATAGGGTACTTTTAATCCCCGTAGTACGTTCCCGTGAGATATTTTCCGACATCCACGCTGGCAAAGCAGTGGGCAAAAGCTAGTACACCAATATGTTTAACAAAAAGAAACGTGTTTTTTTTTCTCGATATTAATACGGTACGGAACCCTTTGTGTGCGAGTCCGACTTCCCATATTGTTTTGTAGAAATCACTTTTGACAAAACAAAATGGGAATGGTTTAAATTATTAAAGTGTGGGTTTGACTTTAAATGATTTAAAAGTCTACTTAATGTTATGTAATCGTAACCGTTGAAATTCAACATTTTAGTCACCTATATGTCTTATTTAGTCTTCCTTAAGACCAAAATAGCTTGGTAAAGCTCATACACAAACGTTTCAGCGGCGTTCTAATGACATAAAAGATTTTGAACCCGACAACAGTTATACGACGAAAACCTTTCGACGAAACGACATCTTTGCTAGTTGGGCGATAACTGACCGCGTCCACTGCGTCATGTCGCGCGTATTTTCTGTAATGAATACTATTTTTTTTGCGCTTCTAGATATTCGACAATGATTTTAGCCTGTATAAGGGTACCGGCGTGCTAGAATGTATGGATATATACTGTAATAATGCCATAATAACCGTCTTACGCAATAAATATAATCTTATTCTCCTGACATAATACTGGCGGACACGAAATATCAAATCCTGAAGGAAATGAAAGGAAGAAAAATGATAGCAACACCGCGGAGGGAGGGAGGGAGGTAATAGCGGAAACGGGATCGTTCCTCGCGAAATAGTTTTAAAATTATAAAGTAGGTATAAAGTAGGTACATAAGGCGTCGGCGCGTGATTTATGACGCTCGTCCGAGACGCGCTGCGCCCGTGTGATTAATAACCGCGCGACGCCGCGGCTAATACAGGTGAGCGCGGCAGGCTGCGGGCTCGCAGTGTAGCACGGATGGGGTTGTCCGGAATTATAGACTACAGGGGCTAGATTAGACTTAAGACTTATTCCTTAAGAATAAATCTCGGAAAAGTTCTCTAAGAGATCTAACTAAGAGAGATGTATTAATGATTCTAATGATTATAATTCTGTAAATACATATTATTTGTTATGGTCGCGAATCATTTTATGATTAAGATACAACCTGACACTGACCTGCAAATTGCAAAAAACGTAAGAAATTTTTAATTTCGCGGGCTACCAGTGCGTATCCACCTTAATGTAACTGAAAGAGGCATTCCCTAGAACCTATTTGATGTATCTGACCAACTCGCGCTATGCTGTGGTGTATTACGGCCCACTCCCTCTCACGGAGCGAAGGCCTGTGTCCCAGAAATGGAAACATTATAAGGTTGATTTTTCTTACGCTGCTATGCCCTATATCAGTATAATAATAAATTCAAATTCAAATTCTTTATTGCATTCATGTGTACATTTAGTTGTTACAATATAAGTAAGTTTCAACATGAAACCCGGTTAGGGCACGGCAATATAATAATAATAATAATTTTAACATAATAATAATAATAAGGTTAATAATATGCTTTCTTTATCATTTAAAATTTGTGAAACGTAAACTCCACACATAACTGCGTGTCTTGCGGCGTCCCGCATCACGCCCACAGCCGCGCGTCTCCAGCAGTCGGCACACGCTCCACTTATCGCGCGACAAACACTCGCCACCAACAAAGCAAATTTGCTCGTCTGCCTAACCTGCTTCTCTGACACTAACTTGCTAACTATGCTCCCGATACTTGTTTATTAAATCTCTAGTAAATCTCTGTAACATGATAAACACGTTGTCTGCTCGCCGTGTACCACATAATTGGCCAGAATTGTTCGCAATTCATTTTTATCTAGACTCAGGGGGTTTAAATATTTTACAATGGCGCCCTCATATAGAAAAATTGTCAGAAAGGCTTAGTTCGTCCGCCTATGCTGTTAAAAAAATTCGACAGATAACCGATGTAGATACGGCCAGAATTGTTTATTTTAGTTCTTTTCATAGTCTTATATCATATGGGATTCTTCTCTGGGGAACCTGTGCGAACATTAATACCGTCTTTGTTTTACAAAAAAGGGCTGTTCGAGCCATTTACAACCTAGGTCCAAGAGATTCCCTTCGAGAAAAATTCAAAGAAATGGATATTCTGACTGTAGCCTCTCAATATATATTTGATAATCTTATGTATGTACACAAAAATATATCAAATTTTAAGAAAATGTCCGATATCCACAGTTTAAATACCAGGAATAAACATAGTCTTGCTGTACTTCACACTCGCCACCACAGAGTAGGCAACTCGTTCATAGTCTCGTTCAACTCGTCAATGTATACGCTTTTACAACAAACTACCTATTGATATTCGAAATTTACCCATTAAATGATTTAAAAGCTGTATTAAAACCAAACTTTGTAAAAAAGGCTACTATAAAATTTCTGTTTATTTAGAAGACAAAAAGCTTTTAAAAGACATTTTAATTATGCAAAATTATCATTATATACAACTATATACACATATTGACATTGATGAATATTGTAAACAAAATTACGTGAATATTTATGTACCTACCTTGATTATTTTAATTATTATATATATATTACTTTAATTATTGTGAATGTGAGCACTATGTGGGTCATTTTTACTTATTTCTTGTTGTTTTTTTTTCTCTTAGTTTTAATGATGGTCTGGCATTTTGAGTACTTTATGCGGCCAACCCAAATGTCCTTTCTTTGGTATTGTTCGTCCAGTCGTTGAGCCCCTTAAGTTTTGAGTTGAGCTACACGATTACTGACAAATGCTTGCACTGACTGGACAGGTCCACTCAAATTTGTGTGGTTCTTTCCTCAAAATACCATTTCAGACATGGATCTACATGGTCCTCACACGATCTGACCAAGATTATGTCTGGACTTTAAAAGAGACTTTGACCCTTGAGTTTGTTTCGCCATTTCTTCTCAGGAGTAGTCGGTCATATCCTATTTACAGAATAAACAATTTCATTTAATTTATTTTCATTTATACTCTGAAAAATATGTTGTTGACAAGAAAAAGACATATTTGTAGATATTTTGCTTACTTTGTACGCACAGTATTGAGAGATTTACCATGTTATTTTAACACCATAGACTTCATAAAAGTTTCCCTATAATCTATAAGTAAAAAACTGTTATCCATGTTATTTTCAAAATTTTAGGCTCAGTATCTTCGTGGATAAGGGGAGGAATGGTATTTTTTTTTTCTATTTGCTTAAATAGATTTAAAACTGTTTATGTGAAAATTATTTTTAAAATACATATATTCAAAACCCTTACGACAAGCCCTTTTGTTTGATGTCACACGGTACAGTTTGCAAAACTTTTTTAAAATGTTCTATTTTACCCCCAAAAGTGACCCTCATATTCAAAATTCATTTATTTACGTTACACGTCCGTTTTTGGGTCACAGAAGTTCATATGTGTACCAAATTTCAACTTAGTCGGTCCAATAGATTCGGAGCAAATCGGCTAAGATAGACGGACAGACAGACAGACACACGAGTGATCCTATAAGGGTCCATTTTTTTTTCCTTTTGAGGTACAGAACGCTAAAAAACAGACATTTTAGTTTTGTAATTTATTAATATCGACATGATTTCCATAAGTATATACTTATACACTACGGTAGTAGATACATCGCGTGTGTTTGTGTAAATGTTTGCACAAACATACTTGTTTACTTAGTACGGTACGGGCCCTACCTTGGTATCTGTTTGTGTATCAAAAGGTGATTTGAGGGATGTGACGCGGATAATTTCAGAGAGGGTCGTCCCGAGCTGCTACATGAACACACAAAACGTACCTACTAGATATTCACACGCAAATCAAACAAACAGCTGTAAGTACTTTGTACTAGGTTTGTCGATAATCATTCCGTTACACGAATCGAAACACGCCGATCATTAGTATGTTGTATCCAATCTCATTACCAGGAGCCGATAAATACCCTTTGTGGGTATATTAGTGTGAGTCGAACAGGTAATGTACGCAGTCGCACACAAGCCGCTTACGACGTATGATCACGAACACAAAAGACACCGCACTCAATAGACTGGAACTAAAAGAAAAAATACTGCCGTCTGTTATTAGTTCGAGAAGAGGAAAATCCGAGAATCCCGAGTATGTCATAAGGGCAAAAATCTACGATATGCGATAAGATGGCGATAGGGGGACGAGCGCCGCGCGTAATACAATATGCTGAACAATGGGATGCAGCCGCCTGCGTGCGACCGCGACCACCGCCGCGACCACCGCCGCGACCTGCGACCGCGACCACCGCCACGACCTGCGACCGCGACCACCGCCACGACCTGCGACCATCGCCCGGGGACAGATCGATGCTGCGATGTCGTCTCAGTGGTATTCATAATACAGGGAAATCGAAATATACGCACAGAAACTTCACCAAAGACCGTGCGTGTTGTGAAGAAAACTCAAGGACGCAAAACAAAAATATCGGTGCAACGTTTGTGAAAGGTTCTTACGCACGATCGCGTTCAACTGAATAATATTAATACCTACGTAGCGACGTATCTACCTAGATACTCATCATCTGTAGAGATGATCGTCATAATATTACATAACATCACGCCTATATGTCCCGATGGGTTAGGCAGAGGTGTACCTATATTACACCCACATTTCGCCGGTTATGTTTAAGTCCCATGTAATAGCAGGCGAGCCTTTTGCCATCAACCGGGCATAAATCCAGACTTCGGGATGCTACTGAGAAATTCCAGCTGTAAAAATCCAATATCAGTTTTGCTCGACCCAGGAATTGAACCCAGGACCTTATGCTCAGCAGTAGCGCATGCGACCACTACACCGACGAGGCAGTCAACGGTTATAGTCACAATACTAGGAATAAAGTGGTAACCCTACTGCCAATAATAGTGTCAGACCGTGAGTGTCAATCTTTTTTACCTCCCGTTGTTAAGAAGAGTGGGTCTTCTGAAAATCACGTTCTTGTGAAGTATTTCGTAAAGATATTGGCAACACTGATACATTTCTAATATCAACTGATATCTGATATTACGACTTGTAATTTATCACTCGATTTCATATCAATAAGGGTAGCGGCAGACTATCCACTTGGCAGTTTACCTATTGCCAATCCCTAGTGAAATCGAAAGCTTTTTATACATATTTATGCGATGTGGTTTTATATCCGTTCGCAAAAATAACTTCTAGACAAGGCAAGTTCTACGCAAGTCTGTAGTTTTATTATGACATGCCTAAAAACACAAACAAACTTGGAGTCATACTTGGTGAAAGGTACCTCTAATTTAGATTTTATTTCTGGCTAAGTCGATAGATAGTTTACCTACCATAATAAAAGTTTATTTTATTATTATAAACAGGAGGTTTAAAAAAAACCGGTCAAATGCGTGTCGGTTCACGTACCTTAAAGAATTCCGTAGTTGTGATGAATTTATCCCAAGAATAAACTTAACATTGTAGTTGAAACGAACTATCGTCGCGATCAAGCATGTTCCCCCATACAATTAAATGAAATTGTTTATTCTGTAAATAGGATATTAGAATCACTTTTACACGTCATATTAAAAAAATAAGCTAGATGGAGTCGATATTTCCTATCTGACTACCCCTGAGAAGAAATGGCGAAACAAACTCAAGGTTCAAAGTCCGGGTCGACGGCACGTCGTCTTCCACGCGCGCCTCAAAGAGATGTCAGTACAAATGTAGGGGTCCACTAGGGCCGATGCCTGCCGGGGTCGCGGTAAGGTACTTATGGGTCACCGAGGCCCCTGGCAACACAGGCAACAGGAAGGAATACGGGTGCGTTTTAGTCAGTAAGAGTCTGACACACCCTCCCGCTCCGCCCAGAGCGGCAGAAGTTATTTGATGATTTCCCACCCAAAAAAAGAGGGTCAAAGTTTCTTTTAAAGTCCAGACATAATCTTGGTCAGATCATGCGAGGACCATGTAGATCCATATCTGAAATGGTCTTTTGAGGAAAGAACCACACAATTTTGAGTGGACCTGTTCAGTCAGTGCAAGCATTTGTCGTCGTCTAGCTCAACTCAGAACTTAAGGAGCTCAACGACTCGACCAACAATACCAAGGAAAGGACATTTGGGTAGGCCGCATAAAGTACTCAAAACGCCAGACTATCATTAAAACTGAGGGAAAAAAAAACATAAGGAAATAAATAAAAATGACCCACATAGTGCTCACATTGACAATAATTAAAGTAATATAATACTTTTCAAGGTACATAAATATTCACGTAATTTTGTTAATATTAATATTTATCAATGTCAATATGTATATACATATAATTGTATATAATGATGATTTTGCATAATAATTAAAATGTCAAATTATACGGTTTTATCACAAGGCTTATCATAGCGAGCAGCTCAATCCCAAGCTTTTTTGTCTTCTAAATAATCAGAAATTTTATAGTACCCTTTTTTACAAAGTTTGGTTTTAGTACAGCTTTTAAATCGTTTAATGGGTAAATTTCAAATATAAATAGGAAGTTTGTTGTAAAAGCGTATACATTGACTTTTGAACGAATTGCCTACTCTGTGGAGGCGAGTGTGAAGTACAGCAAGATTATGTTTATTCTTGATATTTAAACTGTGGATATCGGACATTTTCTTAAAATTTGATATATTTTTATGTACGTACATAAGATTATCAAATATATATTGAGAGGCTACAGTCAGAATATCTATTTCTTTGAATTTCTCTCGAAGGGAATCTCTTGGACCTAGGTTGTAAATGGCTCGAACAGCCCTTTTTTGTAAACAAAGAGGGTATTAATCACAAGGCACAGGTTCCCCAGAGAAAAATCCCATTTGACATAAGACTATGAAAAAAACTAAAATAAACAATTCTGGCCGTATCTACATTGGTTATCTGTCGAATTTTTTAACAGCATAGGTGGCCGAACTTGGCCTTCCTGACAATTTTCCTATGTGTGGGCGCCATTGTAATTTAGCGTCAATAGTTAATCCAAGAAAAATTGTCGACTCAACAGGGTCCAACTCTATTCCATTAAGTTGAACATTGCCAGTTAGCTGCCTGACATTTGGCGTTGAAAATTTAATGAGTTTAGCCTTTTTTTTCGTTTAGGAGAAGATTATTTACATTAAACCAATGGAAAACTTTAAAGAGTGCATAGTAAACATGTTCAAAGTTGACCAGCAGACTTTTGATTTTAAAAATGAGGAAAGTGTAATCTGCGAATAATACAATCTTGTAATTATGCCTTATGTGATAAGGTAAGTCATTTATATAAATTTGAAACAAGAATGGACCTAGAATTGAACCCTGCGGAACGCCCATAGTGACTGCAAATCCTGCACATCTTTTGCCATTTATATCAACCCTCTGAATTTTATTGTTCAGATAAGAAGTCAGAAGGTCGAGAGCCCTGTCCTTCATACCATAGTAGTGCAGTTTCCTGATGAGTGTATCATGATGGACGCAATCGAAGGCCTTAGACAAGTCGCAGAATATGCCAAGAGCATCCTGCGACTGCTCCCAAGCCTCTAAAATGCTCTGCAGTAATTCCACGCCCGCGTCTGTAGTTGAACGACTCTTCGTAAAACCAAACTGTTTCAGATAATGTAAATTATATGAATTGAAATGTCCTAACATTTGTCTTAAAATTATTTTTTCAAATATTTTGCTCATTGTAGGTAATATCGAAATAGGCCGAATTCATGGGATCAGTTGTACTGCCAGATTTGAAAAGTGGAATCACTTTGCTAAGTTTCATCAGATCAGCAAATATACCAGATGCAATACAAGAGTTAAAAACAATTGCTAAAAAGGGTGAAATAACATCAATTAGTGAAGACATTGTATGTACTGATAATCCCCAAAGATCACCAGTTTTTTTTACATCAATTTCTTTAAAAGATTCTAAAATGTCTTCAGGGCTAACAACTGTGAATTTAAAGTGTTTATCATATTCTGGTACACATGCTTTTAGTATTGAGTAAGCAGAAGTGGAGGACGACGATGACAGAGTATTGGTTGTTAAAAAGGGAATATTAGTAAAGAAATCAAACTCTGTTGCCACCTCCACGTCTGCTAATTATCTAATCTAATTCTCCCTTAACTCTAATTCTCGTCTAATTATCCCTTAACATCATTGATTTTTAGATGGAAGTCACGATTCCGTACTGTCGTTCTTCCTGTCTCAGAATTGATAATACCTATTCCAAGTTGTTTTAATTTTATTTCCAGAAGATTTTATTTTATTTTTAATGTGTATGGATTTTGCTGAGGAACAGGCTCTTTTAAAAGTTTTAGAAAAATTCTTAACAAATTCTTTAAAAGTTTCATCATGGTTATATGTTTTTTCATGATACAATTCATATAACCTCAACCTACTTTTGTAAATACCTGGTGTTGCCCAGTCACTAAATATAACGCGATCACAAACAGGCAAAGTTTTTGAGGTGAATATCTTCCTAAATTCACAATTGATGAGGTTAAATAGTAAAGTATAAGCTTGATTCGGGTCAGTGTGATAAGGCAAACCCTGTAGTTTTTCCATTAAATTATTATTAAATTGTTCTAAGCGAATTTTGTTTACAGGAATAAAACTCACAAGTTTTCTTTGAACTCTGATTATTTTCGGAGGGATAGCGGCCACAGTGATCAGAGTCCAACTGATTTATAATTGAATGGCTAAAAAAAAAAAAAAAATTAAATTTAAAAAAAATTAAAAATAATAAAATAAAAAATAATATAATAATTAAATTTGTAAAAATATTGTCAATACAGGTAGCGATTGTGGCAGTTATTCTAGTTGGCTCAAATAATGTATTGTACAAATTATAGGACTTTAATAAAGTTATAAATTTATGAACTGCAGCAGATTTTTCCAATATATTAATATTGAAATCTCCACAGACAACAAGTATCAAGTCTTTAATAATACTTCTTCTATATATTTCTTGAAAATATCATATGAAGCACATGGGGGCTTGTACACGCTCATTACAATGAACTGCTCAAGCTCAATGCAAGCTATTTCAATAACTCGCTCAACAGAAAGGTCAAGGTAAGGAACAACTTATGTTCTTTAAATTTCATATTGTTACGAATAATTATTAGAGAGCCACCACGTATCATATTAACTCTGCTGAACGAGCTGGCAACCTGGTGGTTGTTAAAGCTGAACATGAACTGGTGGACTTTTAACCAATGTTCAGTTACACATAGAATATCAATATAATTACAGTTCATGAACAGCTCTAGTTCCAATTCTTTACCTATCACACCCTGTATATTTTGATGAACAATTTTTAGAGTATTATTATTACATTTATTAAGGTTACTGCAATTTGATGGGTGTGATATTAAAGAACTTAATGTAAAATTTAGATGATGTGAACCTTTATTTAAATTATCTTCATTAATTGTTAAGCAAGAGGTTTCCTCTATTGTCCTAATTTATAATTTAAATGATAATCGATGTCATTAGTTGATGCCAAATGATTGGCAGAATTATTTAAAATGTCATTGCATTGCTCAAAAGAAGCAAGTTGTTTAGCCAAATTTTTGCCTGAGATAGAAAAAAAAATATGATAGTGACACAGCTATCTGTCTTTTGTATTAGTTACGAGTAGTAAGATATTACATAATTAGAGATTAAATGAACTTACCTGTGAGTGAAGTTTGATCCTAATTATATAAAGGCTTCGTCCGAAGAGATAAGCATTTTATAAACATGAAGTAACGCGTAGTACAAATCATTCCACACTATTTTGAGAATATTTTGATTTCTTCTGTATTATTATAATTAAAAAACTTTTTTTTTTGTGGGTAGATTAGTCCACTTTATTCCTGCGCCCGCAATCCGTGTCGTATAGTTTAGAGTTAAGCCTATTCACTTAATATTTTACGATTGATAAGGGTAGAGACTGAACGAGTGGGTGGGAGGGTTGCTAATAAAGGCTTGAGATGCACCAATTCTAGATGTTTTTAAAAGGTCGGAATTTTGATTTGTTTGGGAAACTTTTCAATATTACAAATTTTAATTTTTGATAATGTTTGCACCCTTTAAGTAATGACGAGAGCTAACGAGGCTTATTTTGCCATTAGGGTACCATTTTTCCAGATAATTTAATACGTGTTTCGTTATACTTAGGGGGTTAGTAGGGGGTCTAGAACGAAATACTCCTTTAAAGAACCTTATTATATCTTCATTCCCGGAAATGTTTTCTTTAGTAATTAAACTCAAAGCGGACCGGTATGAATTTAAAGTTCCGTATTGGGCATCACCATTATACGCAATTGTTAGGAAGTTCATAATATTTGGAATTGGAGACCTCATACATGTTCAATTTATTCTCATTACAATACATGAATTACTTTTTATACCACCCTTAATATTGTGTGTAACATCAGTAGATAAAATTAAATTATCATTAGCCCTGATTATAACCATTTCGGATATTAAAAGACTTTTAAATAATGGGTACCACGGCTGGGTTGGCCAGTGTGGGATACCCTTGGCATCATCAGACTGAGTGCTTCGTAATTATTTTAATATCATAGTAAACGGAGAAAACACATTTATATAAAATTCTGACCATGAAATTGTAAAAGCATTTACAGCGTATGCATCCGGATCTCTGTACCAGGAGAGGAATCTTGGGCATTTATTATTTAACCGACTGGCGAAAGTATCTATGTTTGGGGGACCAAATTTTGTAATAATTTTACCATAGGCATAATTTGCAAGTTTCCACTCAATATCTTGATGTGTACGTCTTGACTACTGATCTGCTTCAAATATAAATGCTTCAAATATGAAGCGAAAACATATTTTTTATGATCGCACTATTGCCAAAGTTGCTTCGTAACGTCTGTCAAATGGGGGAACTGAATGCCTTCCATACCTTTGACGTAGGAAATAGCGGTGGTATTGTCAATTCGAAGAAGAATCTGGGAGTTAGATAGATCTTTAGCAAATATGTTAAAGCCAATATATGCAGCCATAATTTCTAGATAGTTGATATGCTGGCTGAGTTCAACGCAATTCCCCACCCCGTTGTTGAGGCATCTAATAAAATTTCAAGGTCATATTTATCCATTTTGATTTTACAAACAGAATGATCGATAGCATGATTCCACCATTGAAAGTCTAATTTTAATTAATTTTGTATGTTCATAACTGTTTCATAACTAATGATTGTATTTTTTAAATTAAGGTAATTACATCTTTCAAATAGTTTGGTGGAGGGCCAGCCATAGTCCACAGCTGGGCAGGCAGACACTAAAAGACCAAGAAAGCTAGTGAAAGCTCTGATTCTGCAATGTTTTAAATTTACCATTCTTTTAATTTCTAATTTTATGCTATTATAATATTTTTTTTTTTTTTGGTAATGTGACCTGAAACTTTTTTGTATCTACAACATTATCCTAAATATCTCCAAGTATGTGAACGATTGATGATAAAACCAAAGCTCGTTAGGAGGTTTTGTGATTCTTGCAGGTTTTTATAACATGTTTGTTGATCATGACCAATAAGGCAAATTTCATCTAAATATATAGTAGATAAGTATCCACGTGTTCTTAATAATTTCATCACCGGTTTCATAACCTTTGTAAACTTTGTATTTACCAAGGTACGGAGCAGCATTCAAGTGGACAGGTAAGATATTAAATTCGTAAATAGAATGCCCAAACTGGAACCTGAGATATTTTCGATCGTTTTTATCAAACTTAATTAAATAATATACGTCTTTTAAGTCAATATTTTAAGTTTAGGATAAAACGCATGATTCCGTTTGTCTTGGGTATTAAAAAGACATTTGACAAATATTGGTCGGACCGAGCTTCACATTGTGAAATAGCTCTTAATGATAATAATAAATTATCCATGGCTTCCATGAAATGTGCTCTTTCTGACTCAGGATATTTTCGAATGCTAGGAGGTACTGATTGAATTGGTAACCACGTAAAGAGAATTTTATAACCCTATATGTATGAAAGAATCATTGGATCATGTGCGACGTCTGTAGTTCTGTCGCTGCTGCGGATGCTGAGACCGCTTGGATGAGTTGGCTGGCCGATTGGGCGTCGAAGTCGTCGCAGGCTCCTTCATCCTTGGTGGACCTCTCGCTCGAGTCGGACCCGGATTCCTCCAGTTTAAATTCCTTGAAGGCTAATCCTTCAAGTGCTTCTTGTGTAAACTTTTTATTTGCAGGTTTAGGTGCCGTTGGTTTAAGATCTGTACCAGAATTATTGATGGCTTTTGTAGTTTTTATGGTTTCGGCTAAGTTCTCACCGAAAAGAATTTTTGTTTTTTGTAGCTGCTCTCTAATTTCTTTCTTTACAGCATTCAATAGGAAGTTTCTCCGCATCACAGAGTCAGCATGTTAACAGTCACATATGATACGAGTGGCATCCATCAGGAGCTAAGGAGAAAAACCGGGCTTTGCTCAAGCAAAGCCCTGTTTTTCTCCTTAGCTGATAATATAAGCATGATGGCTTGTCCAAAGGAAGTAATGGCTAAGGTGAGTTGTTTTCGTTTACCTTCAATAGCTTTATCGCGTTTAGCAACAGTAGCTAAGACAGCTGCTTTTATTTATTTCAGCATTCAATTCTGGAGGATCAATCAAATTGACATTTTCAGGAGTTAAATCGTTTTTCTTTAAGTTACTCTAGTTCTTTTGCTATCCTTGCCATAGTCCAATATTGAAATTTAATCGATAAATCATTTTGTATATATTTCCATATTTTTATCTTTTGTAGGATCAGTGCCTAATATATCCAAAAGTTCATTATCAAGCCCTGAATCTTCTGTTGCAGGAATCTTCGCATCTGCAAGTGGAACAGGCTCTGGACCTACAGGCGGTGAAGGGTCCGCAGGATCCGGCACAACTATCATGACAGACTGAATCTGGAGAGAGTTTCCATCGCGTGATGTGCTGGGGAGTGGATCTGGTTCCAGCTTCACCTCGGGCTGCGTTAGGTCTACATCTGTTTGTAGCTCGGCAGAAGGTTGATCAAGGTCTGACATGACCGCTTCATTGTTAAAGAACCCCATATATTCACGAAAAGGAGACGTGAAGTCTCATGTAGCCTGGCAATGCGAGTCAATATTATATTGTAAGTGACAGTCCCAAGTTATGATAAAACGTACTGTCCACAAACAAATTTATCTAGCACCATGAGGCATTCTCAATGTACTGCTCGGTGGGCCCCGGAAACGACTACATTATTATCGTAACAATAAAATAGAACAAGTTGTTTAGTATGTTACAATTTATAATGTTTTCAATGTAAAACACTTGTAAGTTACATAATAGTCTAGAAGACTTAACTAAATTGTTAGAAATTAACAGTAAGAAACAGTCCCAATACAAGCAAGTACTCTCCGCAAACTATTATTTCCTCAAGAATAATTATAACTTATTTTGTCTGGCTCGTTATTAGTGAAAAAACAGTATCACTGTACTGTCCGTAACAATAATTTCTCGAGTAGAAAAAAACTATTAAGTATAAACTTATATTGTTGTTGGTAGGTATGTATATACGATGTTAAACATAGTAAATAAGACTAGTATCTTGTATACTTAGATTTTCATAACAGATGAAGGTCATTATGCAATCAAAGTAAAGAAAAATGCTTATGTAGTGGGTAAGTACATTTATAGCTGTATTTTTTAAAATACAGAGTACATACATAATAAAGAGTATTATGTCTATCTATCTATCTAAGTAGGTTAAACACTGATTAATATTATGGGACGAAAATAAACCATACCTTGATCATTTAACGAAGAACGGCGCGCGGCACAAACTCATTGTTGAGGATAACTGTGAGTCATCCGATCACGCGATCGACGCCTTTTGCGTTTTAACTTTCTTTGTAATTTTGTTTTATACGATCACAATCATCACCTTTTCATTTAGACATTAATAGAATATTATAACAATAACACTAGATATTAACTTGTATAATAAGTAACTGTAATCGTGAGTGAGTGTGGAACGGTGCAGCACTAAAAAGCGAATGACATGGATTGCGGGCGCAGGAATCAAGTGGACTAATCTACCCATAAAAAAAAAGTTTTTTTAATTATGAAAATACAGAAGAAATCAAAATATTCTCAAAATAGTGTGGAATGGTTTGTACTACGCGTTACTACATGTGTATAAAATGCTAATCTCGAGGACGAAGCCTGAAGTATAATATCTATCTTTTGTCAAATACAAATTATTACCAATATAATTGTTCTCGTATCAATTAAATGGAATTGATTATTATTAAATGTCAAATTGTGCAATGTTAAATTAATATCAAATCTTAAGTTATTTTCTTATTTTCCAATCTATTGAGAGATTTACCAAGTTACTCGTATTGTAACACAATAGACTTCTTTTTTCGGGTTTTCCTGTAATCTAAAAGTAAAGAACTATTTTTCGTATTTTTTCCAACATTTTGGGGTCAGTAGTTTCGGAGATTAACCATCCCCCTTTTTTTTTTTTTTGAGGGTGGGAAATCATCAAATAACTTCTCCCGCTCTGGGCGGAGCGGGAGGGTGTGTCAGACTCTTACTGACTAAAACCCACCCGTATTCCTTCCTGTTGCCTGTGTTGCGGGGGCCTCGGCCATCCCCCCTTTGGGAATGGTTAATTTTCATCTATTTTCATAACGACGCCTCCAAGCTATTGCTTGGAGGCGTCGTAAGTCGGTAATCGGTAATCGAAAAACTCAAATTTTACAGTAGAAATATTTTTCTGTTTTTGTTGAATATATTTTTAACTAGTCGGACTATTAAGGAAATCCTCCGAAATTTTCCATGTATTGTAAAGAATTTAACTCAACATTTATACCCGAGCAGATCTCAGTTAATGGTTCTGCAACCTTCGGTGAATGGGCAACTAGAGGGATATTTAATAGTAGAAACAAACTTTTTGAACTTTATGAAGAAAAAATAATAATAATTTAAATAATTATAATAAAAGTAAAGAATTTTATCAATATGGTAATATCTATTCTAAATAATTTAAACAAGTTTCTAGCGAAGCTAAGAGTCGATATTTAAGTTTAAAAATTAAAAATAGTCAAAATAAAATAAAAACAACTTGGGAAATTATAAACCACGAGACTGGAAGAGATAGAAAGCGTAATTGTGAATACAGCTTTAATATTAACAATACAGTTATTAAAACGTATTTAAAAGTGGCCCCAGTTTTTGAAAATTTCTTTGCATATAATCCAGTCTCAACCACTAAATCTTTAAATTCATCACCCACTGTTGCCGAGTCCATATTGAAAGAAAATGTTGATATTTGTAACTATGAATTTAATTTCAACTATGTTAGTGCTCGGGATATTATTAAACCGTTCAATACACTCAATGTTAAAAAAAAACAGCTGACATATGGGGAAATTCTGTAGAGGTTGCAAAATGCATAATTAACACTGTAGCGCCTGAATTGGCAACTATTTTTAATAAATGTATTGACTGTGGTGTAATTTCTGACTTAATGAAGAGGAGTAAAATAATACCTTTGTTTGAATCGGGCAGCACATCAGACCCCACAAACTTCAGACCAATTTCTGTGCTTTCCACCTTTAATAAAATATTTGAAAAAATTGACGCTAGATCAATTGCAAAGACATTTTAATAAACATAAATTATTAATCAGTATACAATTTGGTTTCACAAAGGGTCGATCGACTACCGTCGCTGGTGTGGAACTTCTTGCACATATTTTTGAGGTTTGGGAGAGGTCACATGATGCCCTAGGTAATTTTTGTGACTTATCTAAGGCTTTTGATTGTGTTACTCATGATACATTGGTCAGGAAGTTGCATCACTATGGTGTTAGAAACACTGCATTGGATATTCTTATTTCTTATTTGGATAATAGGATCCAAAGAGTGGGCGTTAACGGTTAGCAATCGCAGGGTTCTATTGTCACTATGGGAGTTCTACAGGGCTCAATTCTTGGCTCTTTTTTATTTCTCATAAAAATTAATGACCTACCTTGCCTTATAAAGAACAATCATGAAATAGTGTTATTTGCAGATGACACATAACTTTTATTTAAGCTTAAACGACAACAGACAGTTACTGACGATGTAAATAATGCTCTTTCTAAAATAGTACATTGGTTTAGTGATAATAATTTACTTTTAAACGAGAAAAAGACCAAATGTATTAGATTTCTGACAAACGTTAAGCAGGTAAAAACCAATGTACTAGTAAATGGGGCGGACTTGGATCTTGTGGACACCACTGTGTTCTTAGGTATGACTTTGGACTCGAAGCTACAATGTGGCCCACATATAACCAAATTGTCGAAGCGGCTAAGCTCTACAGCCTACGCGGTGTATAAATTCCGTCATTTCACTGATATAGAAACAGCTCGATTCAGTTATTTCCATAGTGTAATATCGTACGGCATTGTCCTGTGGAGAAATGCAGCCGACATTCAGGTTATATTTGTGGTGCAGAAACGAGCTATTCGAGCAATTTATAAACAAAGTTGTAGGCGTTCACTGAGGGATACATTTAAGGATATAAACATAATGACAGTCGCATCTCAATATGTATATAAGAACCTGATTTATGTAAAAAAGAATATTAATCTATATTCTAAACACAGCGACATTCATAGCATAAATACTAGAAACAAAGACTTACTTATTGTGCCCAAGACTAGGCTCCAAAAAAATTGTAATTCATGTAAGTGCCAAAGTATACGTTTTTACAACAAACTCCCAAGCTATGTTAAAGAAATGAGCCTTAATAAATTTAAATCATTTATTAAACAGAAACTCTGTCAAAAAGGTTTCTATAATGTTAAACATTAGTTGCACGACAAAAAGGCTTGGAATTAAAACCAAGCAACAAACTAATTTTATACTAAAACTATTTTTATACTAAGTGTCTTAGAATTAATATTGACATTTTTATTTTTATTGACATGTATGTGGATCATATATTTTTAAATTTTACTTTTTCTTAGTTAGTTTAAATAATAATCTGGCAGTTTGAGTACTTTATGTGGCCTACCCAAATGTCCTTTCTTTGGTATTGTTCGTCGAATCGTTGAGCTCCTTAAGTTTTGAGTTGAGCTGCACGATTACTGAGAAATGCGTGCAGATTCAGATTCATTTATTTGCTTGAAATATGGTATTTTACAGGTTTTGTAACAAATATACAATAGGTCTTCATATTCCGCCTACTAAATTCAGCATGCAATTTTTAGTGACAATAGTAATTAATTATTCTAAAATACACAACATAACTAATTTTAAATGACAAAAAATAAAATATAAAATAATCACAATAATTGTTTAAACAACAAATTACAAAAATAAAAAAATAAAAACAATATTAAATTAAAAATGTCAAATATTAAATTACCAATGTCAAATATTAAATTACAATTTTATAATGTTATCGAGTTTCAAACGACCACCAAAGAAATTAAATTACAAAATGTCAATATCTTAAAAATAAAAATGTCAAATTCAATATTCAGTTAATGCAACTTTCCCATTTGTCTTTGCAACCCATTTGCACTGACTGGATAGGTCCACTCAATCTATGTGGTTCTTTCCTGAAAAGACCATTTCAGACACCAATATATATGGTCTTCACATGATCTGACCAAGATTTTGTCTGGACTTTAAAAGAGACCTCTGAGTTTGTTTCGGCCTTTCTTCCCCGAGTAGTCAGATAGGAAACGCCGAGCTCAACTAGTTTTTTTTCTAAATATGATTGACGTGTAAAAGTGTTTGTACAAACCTACTTAAAGAAAATAAAATCATTTCATTTCAATCTTTCAAGTCGGTAATAGCAAAATACCAAAATTCAATACGCAAAACAGTTTTGTATTGATACGTAAAAATACTTTTCTCGTCAAAATTTTGTTTTAGAATTTCCCTAAAATAAAGGTGTTTTTCATGATATCTTCGTAAATATCACTACGAAAATGTGAAATAAATCACTAAGATGTATCCAAACCCATAGGTTTGGAATTTGACATAACAATAATAAGTCCATAAAATACACACACACATTACCGACTTATTGCTTGGGGGCATCGATAAATAACTTTCAAAGTATTTATATTAAAATTTAAAAACATTATATATTTGAGACCCTCACCACAAGCCCATTCATTAGATGTGTCACACGGTTTTTTTTTAACTATTTTTTTGCCCCCAAAAGTGACCCTCATATTAAAAAAAATATTTATTTACGTTACACGTCGTTCATGTTTGGGTCAATTCATATTGTGTACCTAATTTCAACCACATCCATCCAAAAGACTCGGAGCAAATCGGCTGTGTCAGACGGACAGACAGAGACACAAGTATAAGAGATACCTGTAACAAAAGACCTCCCTCTGATGTAGATTCAATTTCCATTTTACAAAAAAGGGCAATCCACGCGGTCTAGACGTATGGTATTGCATATTGGGGCGGCGCCGCTAAGAAGACAGTGAAACAGCTAGAAATGGCCCACAGAGCAATATTGAAGGTAGCCACATTTAAACCGATTATGTACCCAACAACAACCCTCTACAAAGATTCGAATGTCCTTAACGTTAGATAACACTTTGTCTTGCAGACCATTCTTCTACAACACCAACTAACGCCTTTTTTTACAGTCACGAAACGTCGGAAAGATATGGTCTGCACTATCCCAGCACCGTATTATAGATTCACCAAACGATTATTTTTTACCTTGGTCCATATTTGTACGTATAACAAACTAAACGCAAACTTACAGATTTATAGCCTACCATATTCCAAATACAAAACTGCCGTCCGTTCTTTTTTATTTTGAAATTCCTTGGTGAGACTGAGGATCTCTTAAAAACACTCTCATAACTTCTCGTTCTTGGCACAATATAACCGTTTAATATCCCAATAGTAATTTCTCAAACACATACACACATACCCACACCCCCACGCACATATGAACCCGCACTCACGAACAGCAAACACTCACACATACGCAGTACACAAACATCAAACTCTCACACATACTCAATCACGTCTCACATAAAACATTCTCTTTTTACACGACTGCCCAAAAAAAGGAGTGTAATGTTTTCAGGGTTCATGTATGTTTGTGAGTTTCTTTATTCCACCATAACTTCGAAACCGATATCAATGTATGTGGTATCGTTAGAAGCGTTGCGTTATCCCGGGTAACATAGGCATGTAAAAATGTAGGCCGGGTAAAATTTCAAAGAAAGTAATGGGGGAGCCATGGTTAATGAAAATAAACTTTTTTATAAAAAATACTCAATTTTTTATAAAAAAGTTTATTTTCACGTATACTATTAACGTCTAAAGCTTGCTTAGTACATAACAAAAATATATAACGGGCAAGAACTAAATTGCCTCAGATATCTTAATCACAATTAAAAAACCAAAATAAAAATAGTTTTGGGTTATTATTTGTGCGATATCGATTTCCTAAAAAAATAAAGTTATCTTTCGTGGCAATCAATCAATCAATCTATTTGTGAAACATAGGTGTTTTGTCATAATTATGATATACAAAGGGGATTGGGTAAAGTTGGCGTCGTTTTGAAGTTGAGCGGCCAGTAATTAAATTTATACATTCCTATAGAACTGAATAAAACGATCAAAAGTTATTATGGGCACATTTATCTAAACCATATCGGACCGAAGATATTTGGGTTTGTATAGCTCATTAAAATCGAAGAAGTTATTGAAGTATTTTGCACTCTTTTATGTTTCTGCCGTATTTTCTTAAGAAATTCAAATGAAATAAACCAAATACAATGACTTGTAGTCCATTAACGGAACGGCGGCTTGCGCGCAGTCCGCCTGGTACCCGCTAAGCCCAGCGACCAATCACAATACAGAATTCGTTTACCTACGCTCAGCGATTGTTTGCACCCGCCGCCTCGGCCGCCATTCACTCAGTAGCAAGTGCGCTCCACTTACTGTTGTGTGTTTATTTTTTTACGCTTTTAATCTCTTGTGAATTTGTGGATCATACTTACAGAAAATAAAATCATTTCATTTCAATCTTTCAAGTCGGTAATAGCAAAATACCAAAATTCAATACGCAAAACAGTTTTGTATTGATACGTAAAAATACTTTTCTCGTCAAAATTTTGTTTTAGAATTTCCCTAAAATAAAGGTGTTTTTCATGATATCTTCGTAAATATCACTACGAAAATGTGAAATAAATCACTAAGATGTATCCAAACCCATAGGTTTGGAATTTGACATAACAATAATAAGTCCATAAAATACACACACACATTACCGACTTATTGCTTGGGGGCATCGATAAATAACTTTCAAAGTATTTATATTAAAATTTAAAAACATTATATATTTGAGACCCTCACCACAAGCCCATTCATTAGATGTGTCACACGGTTTTTTTTTAACTATTTTTTTGCCCCCAAAAGTGACCCTCATATTAAAAAAAATATTTATTTACGTTACACGTCGTTCATGTTTGGGTCAATTCATATTGTGTACCTAATTTCAACCACATCCATCCAAAAGACTCGGAGCAAATCGGCTGTGTCAGACGGACAGACAGAGACACAAGTATAAGAGATACCTGTAACAAAAGACCTCCCTCTGATGTAGATTCAATTTCCATTTTACAAAAAAGGGCAATCCACGCGGTCTAGACGTATGGTATTGCATATTGGGGCGGCGCCGCTAAGAAGACAGTGAAACAGCTAGAAATGGCCCACAGAGCAATATTGAAGGTAGCCACATTTAAACCGATTATGTACCCAACAACAACCCTCTACAAAGATTCGAATGTCCTTAACGTTAGATAACACTTTGTCTTGCAGACCATTCTTCTACAACACCAACTAACGCCTTTTTTTACAGTCACGAAACGTCGGAAAGATATGGTCTGCACTATCCCAGCACCGTATTATAGATTCACCAAACGATTATTTTTTACCTTGGTCCATATTTGTACGTATAACAAACTAAACGCAAACTTACAGATTTATAGCCTACCATATTCCAAATACAAAACTGCCGTCCGTTCTTTTTTATTTTGAAATTCCTTGGTGAGACTGAGGATCTCTTAAAAACACTCTCATAACTTCTCGTTCTTGGCACAATATAACCGTTTAATATCCCAATAGTAATTTCTCAAACACATACACACATACCCACACCCCCACGCACATATGAACCCGCACTCACGAACAGCAAACACTCACACATACGCAGTACACAAACATCAAACTCTCACACATACTCAATCACGTCTCACATAAAACATTCTCTTTTTACACGACTGCCCAAAAAAAGGAGTGTAATGTTTTCAGGGTTCATGTATGTTTGTGAGTTTCTTTATTCCACCATAACTTCGAAACCGATATCAATGTATGTGGTATCGTTAGAAGCGTTGCGTTATCCCGGGTAACATAGGCATGTAAAAATGTAGGCCGGGTAAAATTTCAAAGAAAGTAATGGGGGAGCCATGGTTAATGAAAATAAACTTTTTTATAAAAAATACTCAATTTTTTATAAAAAAGTTTATTTTCACGTATACTATTAACGTCTAAAGCTTGCTTAGTACATAACAAAAATATATAACGGGCAAGAACTAAATTGCCTCAGATATCTTAATCACAATTAAAAAACCAAAATAAAAATAGTTTTGGGTTATTATTTGTGCGATATCGATTTCCTAAAAAAATAAAGTTATCTTTCGTGGCAATCAATCAATCAATCTATTTGTGAAACATAGGTGTTTTGTCATAATTATGATATACAAAGGGGATTGGGTAAAGTTGGCGTCGTTTTGAAGTTGAGCGGCCAGTAATTAAATTTATACATTCCTATAGAACTGAATAAAACGATCAAAAGTTATTATGGGCACATTTATCTAAACCATATCGGACCGAAGATATTTGGGTTTGTATAGCTCATTAAAATCGAAGAAGTTATTGAAGTATTTTGCACTCTTTTATGTTTCTGCCGTATTTTCTTAAGAAATTCAAATGAAATAAACCAAATACAATGACTTGTAGTCCATTAACGGAACGGCGGCTTGCGCGCAGTCCGCCTGGTACCCGCTAAGCCCAGCGACCAATCACAATACAGAATTCGTTTACCTACGCTCAGCGATTGTTTGCACCCGCCGCCTCGGCCGCCATTCACTCAGTAGCAAGTGCGCTCCACTTACTGTTGTGTGTTTATTTTTTTACGCTTTTAATCTCTTGTGAATTTGTGGATCATACTTACAGAAAATAAAATCATTTCATTTCAATCTTTCAAGTCGGTAATAGCAAAATACCAAAATTCAATACGCAAAACAGTTTTGTATTGATACGTAAAAATACTTTTCTCGTCAAAATTTTGTTTTAGAATTTCCCTAAAATAAAGGTGTTTTTCATGATATCTTCGTAAATATCACTACGAAAATGTGAAATAAATCACTAAGATGTATCCAAACCCATAGGTTTGGAATTTGACATAACAATAATAAGTCCATAAAATACACACACACATTACCGACTTATTGCTTGGGGGCATCGATAAATAACTTTCAAAGTATTTATATTAAAATTTAAAAACATTATATATTTGAGACCCTCACCACAAGCCCATTCATTAGATGTGTCACACGGTTTTTTTTTAACTATTTTTTTGCCCCCAAAAGTGACCCTCATATTAAAAAAAATATTTATTTACGTTACACGTCGTTCATGTTTGGGTCAATTCATATTGTGTACCTAATTTCAACCACATCCATCCAAAAGACTCGGAGCAAATCGGCTGTGTCAGACGGACAGACAGAGACACAAGTATAAGAGATACCTGTAACAAAAGACCTCCCTCTGATGTAGATTCAATTTCCATTTTACAAAAAAGGGCAATCCACGCGGTCTAGACGTATGGTATTGCATATTGGGGCGGCGCCGCTAAGAAGACAGTGAAACAGCTAGAAATGGCCCACAGAGCAATATTGAAGGTAGCCACATTTAAACCGATTATGTACCCAACAACAACCCTCTACAAAGATTCGAATGTCCTTAACGTTAGATAACACTTTGTCTTGCAGACCATTCTTCTACAACACCAACTAACGCCTTTTTTTACAGTCACGAAACGTCGGAAAGATATGGTCTGCACTATCCCAGCACCGTATTATAGATTCACCAAACGATTATTTTTTACCTTGGTCCATATTTGTACGTATAACAAACTAAACGCAAACTTACAGATTTATAGCCTACCATATTCCAAATACAAAACTGCCGTCCGTTCTTTTTTATTTTGAAATTCCTTGGTGAGACTGAGGATCTCTTAAAAACACTCTCATAACTTCTCGTTCTTGGCACAATATAACCGTTTAATATCCCAATAGTAATTTCTCAAACACATACACACATACCCACACCCCCACGCACATATGAACCCGCACTCACGAACAGCAAACACTCACACATACGCAGTACACAAACATCAAACTCTCACACATACTCAATCACGTCTCACATAAAACATTCTCTTTTTACACGACTGCCCAAAAAAAGGAGTGTAATGTTTTCAGGGTTCATGTATGTTTGTGAGTTTCTTTATTCCACCATAACTTCGAAACCGATATCAATGTATGTGGTATCGTTAGAAGCGTTGCGTTATCCCGGGTAACATAGGCATGTAAAAATGTAGGCCGGGTAAAATTTCAAAGAAAGTAATGGGGGAGCCATGGTTAATGAAAATAAACTTTTTTATAAAAAATACTCAATTTTTTATAAAAAAGTTTATTTTCACGTATACTATTAACGTCTAAAGCTTGCTTAGTACATAACAAAAATATATAACGGGCAAGAACTAAATTGCCTCAGATATCTTAATCACAATTAAAAAACCAAAATAAAAATAGTTTTGGGTTATTATTTGTGCGATATCGATTTCCTAAAAAAATAAAGTTATCTTTCGTGGCAATCAATCAATCAATCTATTTGTGAAACATAGGTGTTTTGTCATAATTATGATATACAAAGGGGATTGGGTAAAGTTGGCGTCGTTTTGAAGTTGAGCGGCCAGTAATTAAATTTATACATTCCTATAGAACTGAATAAAACGATCAAAAGTTATTATGGGCACATTTATCTAAACCATATCGGACCGAAGATATTTGGGTTTGTATAGCTCATTAAAATCGAAGAAGTTATTGAAGTATTTTGCACTCTTTTATGTTTCTGCCGTATTTTCTTAAGAAATTCAAATGAAATAAACCAAATACAATGACTTGTAGTCCATTAACGGAACGGCGGCTTGCGCGCAGTCCGCCTGGTACCCGCTAAGCCCAGCGACCAATCACAATACAGAATTCGTTTACCTACGCTCAGCGATTGTTTGCACCCGCCGCCTCGGCCGCCATTCACTCGGTAGCAAGTGCGCTCCACTTACTGTTGTGTGTTTATTTTTTTACGCTTTTAATCTCTTGTGAATTTGTGGATCATAACGACTTGGCATTTCCTTGGACATTGTGATTGTTTGTGTATTGTGACTGACCCAGCATAGCTTTTTGGACTCCGATATTCCTGCGGTTTAGGTATACATATATCTAACGCTATGGATATAACTTCTAGTGCATTTTGTATCTGTTGCCGACGAAGCCTAAATCGTGTCGGCGGGACTCGTCGTAGATCATATAGCTTGACAGTGGAATTTGTGTAAAACAATCCGCGTTTAATGACGTATTTGGTGGAAATTGCGAATGTTGTGCAGGTAAGTTTTTGAAATCTAACCTAAAATAACCTGTGTGTTTGTTTACGCATTAATATCTATGCCCGAATTACGTAGCGCTACTAAAGGAAGATCGCCGACGTTGCAGTTACACCAATAGTGGTTGACAACAAATAATCGCCGATGCAGCACTGACGTCAATCGATAATGCAACCTAATTTTAATGACTACTTTTGTAAGAATACGCATTCCATATTCCTACTTCGACGTGGAATGAATATTCGCAGGTTAACTAATTGTAATTTACTTTTTTGACTATTAAAAGTTATTAAAATCATTTCGGTTTTTTTTCGATCCTTCGGCTGTCGTAAACGTAATTGGCGCAGTCGGTAGGATATCCGCGGGAGACGTCGCGACTCACATCTCGCATTGATAACCGCGTCGCGTGTCACCCGGGTGGCTATCAAGTACCGTTCCGGATATCCTGAACATACGGACCTGCTGCAGACCGAGAGGAGAATCTGGAAATCGATTCACGGAGAGAGACCAGAAATGAAGTATCTGTAAGTGCATTAGAATTATTCTCGTGTTGCTCCCTTCCAAATCTTAGCCTTCAAGATTTACCATCCCAGAGCCTCGAGTGCGCGGGAACCTGAATCGCGTCAGGCCCGTCGACGAACTGTAGATACTAGAAGAGATATAGTTCTAGATAATTTAGAGTTAGATAACTTATTTAGTTTAGATATGGCTCAGCACGACCCAGACACTATTTTCAAGGCCCTTCGCCTTGTCCCGGAATTTGATGGTAACCCTAACGTGCTTACGCGGTTTATTAAAATCTGTGACTCTTTAGCAACGCAATACTTAAGTGTTGCGCCCGGGAGCGAATTCTCTAAGTTGTGCCTATTAAACGGAATTCTTAATAAAATTTCTGGAACTGCTGCATGTACCATAAACTCTAATGGGATACCAGAGAGTTGGTTGGGCATTCGAACTGCCTTGATTAATAATTTCTCAGACCAACGTGATGAAACCGCATTGTACAATGACCTTTCTGTCACTATGCAGGGTAACAGGACCCCTCAGGAGTTTTATGATCATTGCCAAACGTTGTTCAGTACAATGATGACATACGTGACTTTACATGAGACTTTACCGACTACTATAGAGGCCAAGCGCGAACTGTATAAAAAGGTGACTATGCAGGCATTTATTCGTGGTTTAAAGGAACCCTTAGGATCTCGTATACGTTGCATGCGGCCGGCTACCATTGAAAAAGCTCTTGAATATGTTCAGGAGGAATTAAACATCATGTATTTGCAGCAACGCAGTGAACCCCAAAAGGGCCAGTCAACCTTAAGGGTCACCCCAGCAATACCGCCAACAGCAATTGCGCCCCCGCGGTCAAATAACTTCCAGGTACCTAATTGGCCGGCTCCCGTAGGTCAACGCCCTATGGGCCCCCCTCCTCAACCTTTCAGATTTGCCAGACCGATGCAATATCAGCAGCATGGACCCACTAACACGCAAAGAATGTTAAGTGCACCGCCACCTAATTATAATCCCCGTAGTAATGTTTTCCGGATACCGTCCCAAAACCGTCCACTATCAGGCCCTCAACCTATGAGTGGAGTTCAACGTTTCACCCCCAGACCTTTACCCCCAACCAATGGGATAGCAGGTCACGATTGGAATAGGTCAGGAAACCCGCCGCCAACAAATTATTTTAGAACCCGCGAAATGAATGTTAATGAATGTGCTACCTACGACGACTCATATTACGATTATTATCAAGAACCGGCGTACAATTATTATGCTGACTATAATTATTCGGATAGTGACTTTGCCCCCGGTTTCACCGGTGACTCGACTTATTTTATGACTGCGGATAATCAATTGCTTGACGATCCTCAGCCACAGAGAAAGGCTAACCATGCTGATCAGGATTTTCCGGAGAATTCAACCTCACCAAAACCAGGATAGAATTAAACCTACAGGCGCAAAGACGGCTACCATACATACAAATCGCGAGTCCCCCTTTGAAATTTTTGATAGACACAGGTGCCAATCAATCTTTTATAAGTCCCGAAGCCGTTCAAAAGTACTTTGCCGATTACACACTCAACTTTGATCCGTTTGAGGTAACCAACATACACGCGACAAGCAGGAACTACTATTCTATTACATTGCCGTGTTTTGCGGAATTCAATGACACTGATAATATGAAGTTATTCATTTATAGGTTTCACGAATACTTTGACGGACTAATAGGTTTAGATTTATTGACTAGCTGGGAGGCCCGCATAGATTTAAGAGAATGTCAATTATTGACTCGAACCGCGTCAAATCCTATTAAGATGTACAACTCATCCAACGTTAACTTGTATGAGGATATAATTCCAGCAGGGACTTCTAAAGTTATCCGCATCCCTATCGATATCACGGAAGGAGACGTTTTTATTAATGAACAAATACTTTGTAATTGCATAGTTCACGAATGCATTACCACCATCGCTAATAGCCGCGGCTACTTAGAAATCGAGAACCCGACACCTAATGACGTAATATTCTCACTGGATCGCCCGGCGCACGCGGAAATATTTAATACTGAGTGCACGTGTACTCGACAAACGCCAACTCGCGCACAAAATGTAACTTCACGATTACGAACGGATCACTTAAACCCAGAAGAAAAGGCTAACCTCATAGCACTTTGTTCACGTTACGCGGACGTATTTTATATTGAGGGTGAGGGACTAACTTTTACAAATAAAGTCAAACACCGGATTAGGACCACAGACGAAGTGCCAGTGCACGCTAAAAGTTATCGGTACCCATTCGTACATCGACAGGAGGTTAGGGAGCAGATAGGGAAGATGCTAGAACAGGGTATCATACGACCATCTGAATCTGCTTGGAGCTCCCCTATTTGGGTAGTGCCAAAGAAGATAGACGCCTCCGGAAAGCAAAAGTGGCGTCTCGTGGTTGATTTTCGTAAGGTAAATGAAAAAACACTGGATGACAAGTACCCTATCCCTAATATCAGCGACGTCCTTGACAAATTAGGGAAGTGCCACTACTTCACGACCCTTGACTTGGCAAGTGGCTTCTACCAAGTTGAGATGGACCCTAACGACGTTGAGAAAACCGCATTCAACGTAGAACATGGGCATTTCGAATTTCTTCGTATGCCAATGGGATTAAAAAATTCTCCGTCAACATTTCAACGTGTGATGGATAATGTCCTCCGAGGGCTTCAGAACGAGATATGCCTGGTGTATCTTGATGACATCATCGTATTCAGCACATCCTTCAGGAACATGTGACCAATCTCGAAAGAGTTTTTCAGAGACTTCGGGAGTCCAACTTCAAGATCCAAATGGACAAATCTGAATTTCTGAAGATTGAAACAGCGTATCTTGGGCATATCATTAGTAGAGATGGTATAAAGCCAAATCCCGATAAGATATCCGCCATAAACAAATACCCCATACCGAAAACCCCGAAAGAGATCAAGCAATTTCTAGGCCTTCTCGGTTATTACAGAAAATTTATCCCCGACTTTGCCCGCACCACAAAGCCACTTACCCAATGTCTGAAAAAAGGTAGAAAGATCACTCTCGATACTGACTATACGAACTGTTTTGAAAAATGTAAGACTCTTCTAACCAATGATCCCATCTTGCAATACCCGGACTTTAATAGAGAATTCAACTTAACAACAGACGCTTCTAACTTAGCCATCGGAGCTATACTATCCCAAGGACCCATAGGGTCAGACAAACCGGTCTGTTACGCCTCTCGGACACTTAACGAAAGCGAAACAAACTATAGCACCATCGAAAAAGAGCTCCTCGCTATAGTCTGGGCTACGAAATATTTCAGACCATACCTCTTCGGAAGAAGATTCAAAATTTTCACTGACCATAAACCACTTCAGTGGATGATGAATTTGAAAGAGCCGAACTCACGACTTACAAGATGGCGACTTAGACTCAGCGAGTATGACTTTTCCGTAATTTACAAGAAGGGGAAAATGAACACTAATGCCGACGCCCTCTCCCGCATAGAAATAAATACTAAGGAAGCTATGTCTCTAATAGAGGAAATTGACGAACTCAACTCCCTAATGGGCAACCCATCCGAAACAATACTCGCCCAAGCTGACTCTTCCACTGAAACAGCTCACACAAGTAATGAAAATCCAATTCTTGAAATCCCTATAACAGACAAACCTCTTAATACATTCAACCGACAGATACATCTTACCCTTGTTAATGACGTAAAGAAACGACCCTCAGTGACAAAACCATTTGACACACACACACGTATCAGCATCCAGCTATCACAATCCAACCTAGAGGAAGACGTTATAGGAGCTATAAAGGAGTACGCTAACCCCAAGGTAAAAACAGCTATTCTAATTGATCCTCCATTAGCTATGTATTCTGTTATTCCGATCCTTCAAAACAAGTTTAAAAGCTCATCATTAAATCTCGTTCTCGCTAAATCCGAGTTAGAAAACGTCAAAGAATATCTGCGTCAACAGGAGATAATTCGCCATTACCATGATGGTAAAACTAACCATCGCGGAATCAACGAGTGTCAGTTAGCCTTGTCTCGCAAATATTATTGGCCAAAAATGAAGGACCAAATTACCAAATTTATAAGTGAATGTACCATCTGTGGACAAGCCAAATACGACAGAAACCCAGTCAGACCTCAATTTAACGTTGTGCCCCCAGCCACCAAGCCATTTGAAATAGTCCATATGGATTTGTTTACTGTACAAAGTGAGAAGTACGTCACTTTTATCGACGTCTTTACCAAATACGGTCAAGCTTACCATCTGCGCGATGGAACAGCTGTTAGCATATTACAAGCCCTCCTGCAATACTGTACTCACCATGGCGTCCCCATGACTATTATCACAGACAACGGAACTGAGTTCACCAACCAACTTTTCATGGAATTTACACGGCTTCACAAGATCAACCATCATAGAATATTAGCTTATTCACCCAATGACAATGGGAACATTGAACGATTTCATTTAACACTATTAGAACACCTTAGACTCCTTAAACTACAGCACAAAGACGAACCCACAGTCAACCTTATGCCCTATGCCATCATAGCCTACAACAGTTCCATACACAGTTTCACAAGATGCAGACCTTTTGACTTACTTACTGGACATTTTGACCCCAGAGACTGCAAGGACATTGACATAACACAACAGCTGTTACAACAGTATGTTCTAGTTCATAGAGACCGCATGAAACAGGTGTATGACATTATCAATTCCTCATCACTTGCAAACCGAACATCATTAATCGAGAATAGAAATAAAAACCGCGAACCTGCAATCGAATACGCACCCCAACAGCAAGTATTTGTAACAAACCCTCTCGCTAATCGTCAAAAGACCGCACCACGGTATACACAAGATATAGTTTTAGCTGACCTGCCGATTCACATTTATACATCAAAGAAACGTGGCCCCATAGCAAAGTCAAGACTTAAGCGTATTCCTAAAGCAGCAAATTTGTTACAGGATTCTGCTAATAACAATTCTCCCAATGATGCGACCTCAGGAGATAAAACTCGAGAGCCTCGATGAGGGACCAGGACTGCTACCCTACAAACTCGGGCCTATGAGACTCACGACTCACCACCATACATTCCTACAATATGTACGTCTAGATGATATCGAAAACAACGTCCACTCAATACAGACTCAACTACTAAGCTATCAAAGTCGAATGACCAATGACACCTACTTACTATATGATATCCAAATAAACCACCTTACTGACAAGCTTGGCAATGTCCTCAGACAATTACAATCTCTGGAGCCCAATAGAGTTAAAAGAGGTCTTGTAGATGGGCTAGGTTCCATCATAAAAAGCCTAACTGGAAACCTAGACCACAATGATGCTTTAAATTATAATACGGCCATTAAAACATTAGAGACAAATCAGAATAGAATAGCAACTGAATTTAATAACCACATTAGCATAAGTAAAGAGTGGATGTCCAAACACACTGTCGTACTAGCACAGATAGTCGATAATCAGAACAGAATTAACAATACATTAGAATCAATACTAAAGAGCGATGCACTAAGAGAAAATAGTTTAATAAAATACGCAAAGTTTGCCCAACTTCTAGAAGTAATGGGTGAGAACGTAGAGGATTTAACTCAGGAATTACTTAGGATAGAAAATAGTTTAGCTTTTATTCATGCGTCCACCATGCATCATTCTATGGTAGACATAGAGATACTGGCATCAATGGTCAGTAAACTGAAGGTTATATATTCTGAAGAACAGGTTTTAGATTTAGAACTTAGGGAATACTACATTATTATAAAACCAGGATCGTACTTCGTTGATAAACAGATAGTTTTCGTTTTTAAATTTCCAATCTTTTCTAAGAATAGTTACGACCTATATAGGTTGTCTGCAGTACCTAACAAACACGCACAGGCTCTTATTCCATCCTTCCCATTCCTAGCAACCAACGAGTTGACATTCATGTACATGGAGGCTGAATGCCCGAAGTCAAAGAGCTGGTACCTTTGCGAGAAAGAAATCACCCACCAGATCCGTTCCAAATCTGACTGCATCCAGGAGTTGATCATCAATCAAGTTCTGCTAGACACCTGCCAGTTCACTACAGTTACCCTGATGAGAGAAGCTATGGAGAAACTCGATGACCAACACTACGTCCTGTCGTTCCCTCAACAAACGAAAGTGCAACTCATCTGCCACCAGAAGGACTACACACTGCTCCAAGGAAGTTATCTTGCTACAATTCCCGTTGGATGTCGACTGAAATCTGAAGAGTTTACCATAGCCAATGTCTATGACGAAATAAAAGGCCAACCACTCAAACTGATGAAGATACCCTATGATTCTTGGAAACAAGTTACCACAGCTACTCATATTAATTTGAACTCCGTGGATCTTAAAGGACTCCACGGCATCCAGGACAAAATCATGATCCAGAACCCCGTGCAAATGGACAACGTGCAAACAGATACCTTCTATCACACCACAATCCCGTTTTACGGTGTACTACTAAGTGCAGCCATACTTACCAGCATCCTAATGGCCAGGCGCCACTTATGCAAATGTAGTAATGCTATGAAAACGGATCAAAAGAACCAGCAGCCTCCGACCGTAATTCTGGAAAAGAATGCAGATCCCGACAACATTCCGGCAACATTTTCACTCAACGTGCTAAAATAGTCGCCGTTTTAAGGGTGGAGGAATTACGTAGCGCTACTAAAGGAAGATCGCCGACGTTGCAGTTACACCAATAGTGGTTGACAACAAATAATCGCCGATGCAGCACTGACGTCAATCGATAATGCAACCTAATTTTAATTACTACTTTTGTAAGAATACGCATTCCATATTCCTACTTCGACGTGGAATGAATATTCGTAGGTTAACTAATTGTAATTTACTTTTTTGACTATTAAAAGTTATTAAAATCATTTCGGTTTTTTTTCGATCCTTCGGCTGTCGTAAACGTAATTCCCGCTACACCGGAGCATACCATGACCTATGTCCACTAAAACGTATCATACCCGTAGCATTCGCGTTACATCCCCGTATCATCCACATGTCATGTATGTACGGTGCCCGTTCTTAGTTCGTCTGTCTTTTGTTTGCTAACCATTGTTTTAGACAAGAAGGAAAGAGAAAACAATCATATCACGGACACCATCCGCGGTTATACCTGTATGCTCACCTTTTCGCCGCCTGCGCACATCGGTTTAGCAACGTCGCGTACCATGCAAGGAGCGCATCGGTCCCGGCAAAATGCTCCGTTCATAGTATGAGACGGTGTTGGTGAAACGGTCTTATGTACAGTCTCATACTTTTCAATACAAAGAATATTTTTTGCCTGATACGTTCATAGCACGATCATGGTATGCTGCGGTGTAGTGGGCACAGACATTTATGCCCAAAGCTTCATCAGACCGAAAAAATGATAACCAAAATAGGAATGATAATAATTATGTAGATCCGGGGTCGCGGGAAGGTACTTATGGGTCACCGAGGCCCCCGCAACACAGGCAACAAGAAGGAATACGGGTGGGTTTTAGTCAGTAAGAGTCTGACACACCCTCCCGCTCCGCCCAGAGCGGGAGAAGTTATTTGATGATTTCCCACCCAAAAAAAAAAAAAATAATAATTATGTAGATGCTCGCACACAATGCTTGTGTTTTGAACTTTATTAATCCTAGTAGCTGTTCCTGTTCTCAAGAGTTGGCAATCAAATAAATAAAAAAATGCGTCAGCTCGTCAGTAGATACTATAACGTCTACGTGAGTTGGTAATATATATAATTCATTTTTTTTTCAGTTTGGTGAAGAGGACAAAATCTGCAGACCTTGTCTACAACGTGCTCAGCGTTATGTTAGCACTCAAGTAAACTCAGATGATCATGTACACGACCCTTCAGATCAATCTATGCAAGAGAACCCTGCCCAAGATTATTCTGTACCGGAGCAACCTATACCTGATGTAAATGAAAATGTCCAAGACCAAGCAGTGCAAGTGAATATATCGCGAATGATACCGTTACCGGGCTACACGCGAGCGCCTTTTAATACTCACGTATGCATTATTGCAGCATGCAACAATAGAGGTCTACAAAGAATTCACATAGATATTAGAGCCACAGTTCTTTTTTTTTTTTGTATGACATCTCGTAGTTGACCTTGAGAGGTCGTGACTACTTAACCGGACTTTCCTGTGGCTGCCTTAAGCGAACTCAAAGCCTCCAGCCAGGGGCGAATTTCTTATATTACTAAGCGACTGCACGCTAAGGGCACCCCCTGTGGGGTACGGACCTCGGCTTAGAGCGTCACTGGGGGGAGGACAGCAAGGTGGGACAGGCTGGATCTGGTTAATATTATTCTTATTTATCGGGGAATTTAAAACTACAGGCTCAGCTGCGGCGCGGGCTGGCACTTCGTCGAGCAAGGGTCGGGGGGGACAATTACGTCGGGGTTTACGCGAGGGACCTCGGCGGCGAGGTCGGAACGTAGGTCGGTGTGTTTTGTGCACTGTACTCGTTGCCCTACTGCTTTCCTGGAGGAGGGTAATGGGGTCATCGGGGTCGGTGAGGGTGAGAGAGCCCTTGGTGGAGAGCCCTTGGTGGCCCTTGTGGTGTGAGAGGCCTTGGACGGCCAATAGAGCTAATGGTGGAGGGCCTATAACTGGCGGCCTGCACAACCAGAGGGTTGCGGTGGGTGGCGGCGGAGTCGAAGAAGCGCTTCGTGATGCGCTTCATGAACTGCTTGATGGTGGGGATTTTGAGATCGAGATGGAGGATCTCGTTTCGGACGAACCAGGGGGCTCCCGTTGCCTTTCGGAGGAAACGGTTTTGGGGCCACAGTTCTACAGGAAAAGTGCTTTTATATCCCACGTGGCACTCGCTTATGTGAAGAGCATATGTTAGATTTAGTGTGGCAAAATAAAGAATCAAGTACTCGTCGGATATTAAGTGAGTTTTCCCACTCGCATCTAAAAGACATGATGGACATTTTAAGGACACGAAATATTTTTTTAGACTTTGACAGACGTTCTTTAATAAACAATCCGGTTTTTCATTACTACATAGGTTTTTCAAAATCCCAATACCAAGAAATCCTTCAAAGCTGTCCTAGCATTTTTCAGCGGTATCGGGATATATTCGGTAGCGAGAGCTCTACCTGCTTTATTTTTTAAAGCAGGTAGAGCTCTCGCTACCGTGCTTACAAAACTTCACACAGGAGACTCAAATCAGAGATTATCTCAGATTTTCAATATGCCAAGAAAGTCTTTAGAAAAAACAATGAGTTTCGTCAGACAAGATTTAATAAGTGAGTTTGTTCCACATCACCTTGGCTATGATCATTTGACTGGTCAAGATGTTATAATAATAATAATTGTTTATTTAGCAAAAGTAACACATAGACACAGATTCAACACAGTGGTAGACACATACAATAATCATGAATGGCTATTTATACATAAGTCAGACAAAAAATTAAACCCTGCCTCTCAAATTATGAGACCTGTATCTTGAGAGACAGTGTTCGGCAAAACGTAAGTAAAATTTTGTTGTTACTTAAAGAGTGAAAGGGTGTCAATCTACCATTACACATAGTGAATAGAACATCATGTGATGAGTGAGTGTGTGATGTGTATACTAAGATTACATGCAATTGTCAGAGAAAAAAAAAATATTAAAAATATTATTATAATAATATAAAAAGACATTTCAGTGGCGTGTGTCAGCGTGTGGTGTGTGTCAGTGTGTGTGTGTGTGTGTGTGTGTGTGTGTGTGTGTGTGTGTGTGTGTGTGTGTGTGTGTGTGTGTGTGTGTGTGTGTGTGTGTGTGTGTGTGAGGGTGTATGTGTGTGCGAGCGAGAGGGTGTGTGATCGTGTGAATGTACATATATGTGTTGTAAATTTTTTTATCTAGAAATAATTATGTCAAGCGACGTAAGTCAGTAGTGATTCTGTTTTACTATAATCCTGCTATAAAATCCAGGCCGTAGTTTTAGAATTAACTATAAACTTATTAAGATTTATTATGTCCAGTTCTTTCTGTATTTTTTTGTATATGTGAGTGCTTAGTACATAATACTGGTGTCTTGCAAATGAGGTTTTGTGTTGAACTCCTGAAGGCACATATGTTCTTAGCTAGAGCCCTTTCTGCTCTCAGCAAGTATGTTTTGGCTGCTCCACCCCATACAGTTATACAATATCCAATAATCGATTGGCATAAGCTGTAGTACACCATTTTGAGAATATCGATAATGGCAGATTCCCGGAGAGATTTAAATATATGAATAAGACGAAGTGATCGAGTTGTTAGTGTATTGATTTGTTTGTCCCATCTCAAGCTATCGTCCATATACCCAGGTATTTGACACTATTGGTTTTAACAATTGTAGGGCATGTGCATGACTTCTGCAGATTCTGACACGAGTGAGCCGTTACATTATAATCTGATGTGGGTTTGGAGTTACTTCGGATTGCAAACGGTATACAGAAGGTTTTCTTAAGATTTAGTGTCAGCAAGTTCAGATCAAACCAGGTCATTATTGAGGACAGCGCAGATTCTGCCTTTATTTTAACATCCTCCCATGTAGGGCTGTGAACAAGAATCGCGGTGTCATCAGCATATGCGTAGATTTTACAAGCGGGTAGCGACATTCTACAAAGGTCATCTATATAAATTTGAAAAAGTGTGGGGCCTAATATGCTTCCCTGTGGATTGCCATATGACACAAACTCTTCATCACTGTAGCTCGATTCAATCTTAACTCTCTGCCTACGATTTCTCAGGTAATCTCTGAAGATCTCTAGAGCTATGCCACGTACACCCAAGGATTCTAACTTAGATATTAGTAAGGGAACAGAAACTGTGTCGAAAGCCTTGGATAAGTCCAGAAATATACCAAGGCACCTTGCTTTGCTGTCCAACTTCATGGCAATTGCTTGCGTTAAATCCAATACAGCGTCTTCAGTGGAAACTCCAGATCGGAACCGTACTGGTTGTCTGCGATACTTCTGTACTTGTGAAGAAAGCTTCTAAGGTTTTTGTTTAGAATCTTTTCCAGTATTTTAGATGACAAGACAGATATAGGTCTATAATTACCAACACAGCTTCTGTTACCTCCCTTATAAATTGGTTGAACTATGGCCTTCTTCAAAGCATCTGGAAAGACTCCTGTCTGTATACACAGATTGTAAATATATGTTATTGGCGGTTACAATATATGGCGACATTTCTTTATTAGTGCGGATGATATACCATCCCAGCCTACGGCACAGTCGTTACGTAACTGCAGTATAATAGATTCCACTTCACTTTCGTCAACTTTTTGTATAACAAGCGAGTTGGAAGGGGACGTAAGTGTGTTGTTTACACCAACACAAGGTGATTCACGGTTTAAAGTTGTTATGTTCGGGCCGTTTAGTATTTTTGCTGCCATGTTCTTACCTACGTTACTAAAGAAAGAGCAGACATAATTCAGCGAATATCCATGATTGTCACAGATTTTTAGTAGTTCAACAGGACTTGTGCGTATTTTAGCAGTGTTGGTAATATTCTTGATGGTTTTCCATAGAGCTTTAGGATTATTTTTTGACTTTTCAAGCTCACTCTTCTCGTAATTTCTCTTTAACTTTCGCAGTAGAGAATTGCAGAAATTCCGATATCGCGTGTAGGTTACCTTCAGTATTAGATTATCTGGTGATAGTTTGGGTATTGTATTGACGATTTACATCGCTTTTCTGTAGATAAAAAATAGTAGTGGTATGGATAATTATGTTTGTAGATGTTGTATTCAGTGTTAGTGTGTGGGTAGAAGTTTTTTTTTGTGTAAAACATGTGTGTAAATGAATAAGCGTAGTAGTGAAACAACTTAAATGTATAGACGAAGTTATCAAAAAGTAATAAAAATAACAGAAGGCTACTAAATAACGATTGAAGCAGGGATTTAACTAGTCACATATTATTCTTACTGGCGAGCTCTTCTATACATTTTTCTGATTTAATCAACAGCTGTTTATCGCCAATTTGCTTGCGAAGAAAAATGTTCCCGTTGCTAATCCAGCAAAACCTAAAGGTATTTTTCTTCGCGAATTCTCTTGCTAGGTAGAATAATTTTTTGGACCTAGGAGGCAACTGTTCCGCAACGTATACAGACTGCCGCGGCCCTGTTACACCGATCAATGTAGTGTTTAATTTGTCCTCCTTTGATTCCTTACTATTATTGTAAGAGCGGATAGCGGACAAAATGTTATGTTTTTTTTGCACTGATGTAAATTCGGCTATGATCGGGCGCGAGGTGTGGGCCTCAACGCCTGTAGATAGTCTCCCTGGGAGACGATATACGTCGCGGAGATCGACTTCGGGAACAGGCACACCAACTAATTTGCCTAAGTTGCAAACTGTTTTTAAAAGTTCGGTAGTACTCTCGTCTTGTTTGTGTGGAATATTCCTTATTTCAATACCCGACGAACGAGATTTGTATTGGAGATCGATGACCTTCTTCTCAAGGTTTTCTATATAGCCTCGCTGCTCTTGCCGCTCTTTTTTGAGTTCTTCCACCTCTTTCTTTAACTCTTCAAACTTTAGGTTCATGAAGTACATGGATTGCTCAATCTGTATGTTGGTCTTGCGAATTTCAGCGTTAGACTCCTGTATTTTTAGGTTTTGTACTTTAATCTCACTTATATCTGTCCCTAATTTTGATATAAGGGCGGTTTGATCTGTTAACATTTTCGTGATACGGGTATTTTGGACTTTTTCCCAGCTATCAAATACGTCCTGGACATTCTGCTGGCTTCGAGGCGAATGTTCATGTCTCGGGCGTTTATTCCTACTCGTAACATATTCGCTTATATCAATCGCCGAGCTAAGGCTGATGTCTGGTTAAGACTGAGTCTGGGTCAGGTTTATATTTTTCAATTTCGGTGGAGTTCGCTGGACACCCGCCATATTTATTAAGGAACAATTTTATTGTTTACTTATCCATTATCCAAATATGTAGTTTGACAAGACGGTGTTCAACGAAGCGCTATACGTTCCGAGCTCGTAGACGACTGGCGTAGCCGATAGAATATTCGTAGCGGCCCGTAGCACGCGCTCGTAGACTGCAGATTGCGTCGTAAGTACGTAGCACACAGCTATTTCACCCGCCGGTGCTACTAACTCGATGGCGCAATGACTATGCACTCGAGTCGGCCAGCGTCGTCACTCCGTCACAAGTTCAAATCTCGTCAAATGACGATCACTCAAAAATAGTCAGAAATATCAAAAATATTTGTATCCCTTTCTAGAACCGCCCAGTGGGCGGTACACGCAGGTATAAGGACCAGGTGAGCGACAAGGAATTCAAAATTACTAGTAACAACCAATCACATAATTTAGAGACACAAAAACTGTAGCTGAATCGACACACGTCCACTCGTCAACTCGTCAACTGACCGACCTCAGTTATATCGAGGTGTTAAGCAATCCCAAATGCTTTATTTGACGATCCTTATGTTTCTCAGACAGAAAGAAAGGCACTTATCATACTAGATGGCACGTACATTTATTTGCAAAAAAGTAGTAATTATTATTTTCAGAGAAAGTCTTTTAGTTTACACAAGTTCCGGCATTTATTAAAGCCTTTTTTACTAGTTTGTCCTGATGGTCACATCATAGACATATATGGTTTATATGAAGCGACTAAATCTGATGTGACCATTCTCTCAGAGATCTTTAAGAGTCCGTGTGACCCCTTCCATTGGTTCTTTAATGAGAACGATGTCCTAATATTAGATAGAGGATTTAGAGACTGCATCGAAGATGTGGAGTCATTTGGATACCGTGCATATATGTCATCATCTAAAGATGAGAATGAATGCCAACTTACAACACAACAGGCGAACGATTCAAGAAAAGTGACCATGTGCCGTTGGGTGGTTGAAACAATTGATGGCAGATTAAAAAATCAGTTCCGTCAGTTACGGTCACAGAATTTTAATGTTGCTGCAAGGCATCTATTTGGAGAAGTAAGAATAGCTGCAGCATTATTAAATGCGTTTGGAGTACCATTGACTGATCATAGGCTGACGCAGGAAATAATAAATCGTATACCTCAGCATAGTAGTCGGAATCAGTTAGGCGAGTATGTCATTGCGAATAATCTTAATAGAAGACGGGCTGATTTTCAATATATGAATGCTGAAGTTCCTGGGCTGGATGAATTTCCTATTTTAAGTGCTGATGATTTAATCCTTTTACGCACTTGGAACGTACCAAGTACAACAAGCTCGCAGCTACTACGGAGAACATGTAAAAAGTGATGGTTCATAATTGATTGAAGTATACAGAGAACCTAATAATGATTTTTCGAGGGAAAACTTAAACTGGATTGATTCGTGGCTTCTCAGAGGCAGGATCCAATCCCGACATTCATCGAGACGGATATATTACGTATATATTCTCGTTGAAAGAGCTTCACAAGGGCTGGATGCGATCCTGGGGCACTATTGTTCGTGTATTGTGGGTAAACGGACCTTAGGCTGTTGTCCGCATATTATGTCCATTATATGGTACATGGGATGTTACAGATATCAAAATAATTTGTGTCCACCGGCGCAATTCCTAGATTTGATAATTCGACATGACATTGAGAACGAAAATCGATGAAGAGAGTTAAAAAATGTTTTTAGTTATCATGAAATAAAATGTAATAAATTATATTAATGTGTTTTTATTATTTCCCAATATCCAATACTGAAGGCACACTGACGGACGATCTTAAAACAGTCAAAATAATCTCTAATATCAACCTTCTAAAACCACAAATAAGATATCTTACACGGAACAATAATTAAAGTACTTAAACTGATGGCGTTTTAAAAATATTCAAATACAAATATCTCAGCTCCGATATTACTTATTACTCCGACAGACAAAAATAATTGGCTATAATGCGTAGTGAACACGGCTCAATAATGTGTTATAAACATTATTTGTGGCTGCTGAAAAAAAAAATGACGCCACCACTCCATACAAAGTGACTCAAACCCCTTTATAAGTGATCCATACATAATCAGCCTATAATGTTCCCACTGCTGGGACACAGGCCTCCTCTCTGTGAGAGGTAGTGGGCCGTAATCCACCACGCGGGCCCAGTGCGGCGGTAGATGTCACATGTCTTCGAATTTTTTGGTTCTAAGACATTTTTTCCTCACGATGTTTTTCTTCACCATTTTGAGAGCAGTGGTGATGAAATAATTTACACAAAGTAAAGCGCCTGTCCGGGTTCGAACCTATGACCTACAACTCGTAAGTCGCGGCCGTTACCACTGGGCCACCACTGCTCATATAAGTGACCCATTAGGTGTCATTAGATTATGCATGCTTAAATATTTGTATGTAATGAACTGGAATAAAGAAACGTCAAATACATCAAAAACAATAAATAGTCACAGTACATATTATCTAAAGGTAAAATTGAATCATTATAATAACTTGTCGTTCAAATATTCGTCTACGATATTTGAATATTTGACATTTGTCAATTAATAACTTAAAGTAAGAGCTTTTTCCAAGCTTATTTAATGTCATGTTTTTTATGTCATCAGGAATTTTACAGGAATACACTCACTTTAGGTGCCATACCAAAAAAAACGTTTTCGCATCAATGAGGTCTTACATTTTAGATGACATAGCTTATTTACATATTGGGCACGTAATGGAGTTTTTCTAGTAGAAGATTTTTTTTCCAATAATTGTGTGTCTCTTTTCACAAACAACTTCCGCGTTTGCAAATATATCGTTTTATCACTAAAAGGTATGATATAAAAAACAAATAATTAATAAATTCGGAGAGAAAAAATAATTTAATAAAAAAACAAGTATAAAATCATAGTAAAAAAAAATTTTAATAAATTAAAAAAACACGCCTGCTTTGTCAAAAACTGAATTACAAAAATTGAACAAGCAAAACCAGCTAAATATGCTAATATATATTTAGCTTGATTTTAATTTTTTAGTTCAATTTTTGTAATTAAAAAAAAATGTGAAAAAGGTGCAAACTGTAAAGAACTGTTCCAAGGAACCATCCCCCGACTGCAATGAAAAGATTGGTTTTCAGTTTGCACCTTTTTCACATTTTTTTTTTACTATGGTTTTATACTTCTTTTTTTTTATTAAATTATTTTTTCTCTCCGAATTTGTAACCAATTACAATATTATTACAACAACAACATTATAACAACAATATTATTATAACAACATTGATAATAATGTATATAATTTAATGACTTGATTTTGAAGTCAACACGCAGCACTATTTTTAAGATCTTTATCTAGGGAGGCAAACTGTCTCTCCTTAATACAGGTTGCTCTGCTACCTGGCTAGAAGAACAGTAGTTCACCCTTAAAGATATTTGTTAGTTTTTCTACTACGATTACTTAATTACTAAACTCTATGTACGTACTACAAATACCCTATATACGAGTAAGTAGTAAATAAATAAATATTAAAATATATATTTTGTGAATGTGAGAGCGTTGTGGGCTTAATAGACTAGATTTGTAGACCATTTATTTTTTGTTAATTAAGTACCTGGTACTTCTTGACAGGCCTACACTGTCCTCCCATACCTATTAAGACGCTGACAACACCTAAACCGCGGTCACTGTCAAATTCCATAGAAAAGAAAGAGAAGCGCGATGACACAAAGCTTGTAATTTATTGCAAAATATGAAGTAATTATCTATTTACTCAAAATTGAGTTGAGTAATCTAAAATAAAAACAACCAAGTTCTGCATTCAAATAAGACGTTCTTGTTATTTATTAAATACGTAACGTATGTTGATATTTGATACAGATATTTTGGATTAGAACTCAAAGTAAGAGGTTAGTTTAACGTTAGTTTGTATCGAGATTTTGTTTTCAAAACGTGTTTTGGTAACAACCAAGTTCTGGGAAATATGTTCAAAATTAATATAATTTTTTTCCGCTACCACAAACTATACAGGTTTGGCAATTTTGTTTCTTAAGCGAAGCCTATTTTGATCAATTGGGTCTTGTCAGCGCCTTAACACGTGTAGTAACCGTAAAGTTTCTTGCCGGCTTTTCTCCATAGGAAACGACCAATTGGAACCTTGCACCTAGCTTCTGACGCTTCATAAGTGCCCATGTAGGTTTATGTGATATATTTGTTTTTGATTATTTTATTTTTTTCCATATCTATGTGTACAACATACAATTTTAACAAAGTAGGTACAATTACAAACAAGAACTAGAGAATTAAAAAAAAAAATATTTTGTTTTATTTAGTTTAGTTCAGGGGCTTGTGGCTAAGTAATAACAGCCGCACGGGTCGATCGATCAGCATGTCGATATTTTAATAATATTTTTATGCTAATTCTATTGATCATTTTATATTATTATAAACTAGTATTTACGAGTATGTGTTGAAACGTTACTATTTAGGGTTTTTTTTAAATAAAATAGCAAAACAGAAACTTAGTCAGAAACTCAGTTTGGTTTTTTTTATTCCAAAAGGTTTGGTAATTTTCGCAGCCGCCATCTTGCTTTTTGGATTTGACCACACTATCGGCTTTAACACCCCCGATAACCACGAAAACGACACCCATGATGGAAAATCTTAATTTTTTTGCAGCCGCCATCTTGCTTTTTAATTTTGACCTCACTATCGTATTTAACACCCCCGAAAACCATGAAAACGATACCCATGATGAAAAATCTGAATATTTTCGCAGCCGCCATCTTGCTTTTTAGATTTGACCTCACTATCGACTTTAACACCCCCGAAAACCATGAACACGACACCCATGATGAAAAATCTGAACATTTTCGCAGCCGCCATCTTGCTTTTTAATTTTGACCTCGCTATCGGATTTAACACCCTCGAAAACCATGAAAACGATACCCATGATGAAAAATCTGAATATTTTCGCAGCCGCCATCTTGTTTTTTAAATTTGACCTCACTATCGGCTTTTACACCCCCGGAAACCATGAAAACGCCACATATGATAAAAATGTTTGTAGCCGCCACTTTGGATTTTGATATAAAGGTGGAAAAACAAATTTTTGTTTGTTGCGCATTTAAAAATAAAAAACGGGAAATTAAAAAAAAAAACTCAACTTGATATTAATCGCCTCACGCACAAGCGCGGCGTGATCTTATCACTTCACCCGATTCTCGTTCACTTCACATCACTTCACTTGGGCTGGATGAAGTGAGCCTAGCCGCCCGCCGGCCGATGCGCGCGCTGCGCGAGTGTCAGTTGGACTGTTGAATTTTGTTATAGTATTGATGACGGTCATTTTATGAATATTATTTTATTATTGGCAACGCGTTGGTACTTATTTAATAATCCGCACGTTTTTTATTCGAATGGCTCATGTACACAGACACACATCGTTTAGTTAGGTTTCCACATAGTTTGTGGGGGATAAATTCTATGGTCCGTCAGCCAGGCATACTTCTAGCACTCGATCACTTGATACACTCGGTTATCTCTTCTTATTGAATAGATTTGGGTTAATAACAACGCTGAATAACGTCGCACAGTCTTTAGTCGACTCAATCCACTATCGCTTCTTCAAAACACATCGCAGTTGGGTCACGGGATTGCGTTTATTTAATCAGTTAACTGATTATGATCAATAGAATTAGCATAAAAATATTATTAAAATCTCGATTATGATTGTAAATGTAATCCTTGGTCCATCCCTAGTATCAGGTGGGATGACACTGTCAGTTCACTCCACGTTCACTTCACTTAAGTTTTCACGGTGAGAAGGTTACAGAATAGCACTGCTGGTTAAGCTACGCTTGCCGCGGTTGGGTGGCCATCTTTACATACCAAGACCCCTCCGTGCCTCGGAAAGCACTTTAAGCCGTTGGTCCCGCCTGTCATTTGTAGATCTTTGACAGTCGTTACGGGTCATCAGAAGCTCGAAAGTCTGACAACCAGTCTTACCAAGGGGTATCGTGTTACCCAGTAGCTGGGTTGTGGAGGTTAGATAGGCAGTCGCTCCATGTAAAATACTGGTATTCAGCGGTATCCGGTAAGACTGGAAGCTGACCCCAACATAGTTGGGAAAAGGCTAGGCAGATGATGATTTAGTTTAGTTCATATACAATTATTATTTTTGTTATTTAGAGAACAATTTTTCAATGAATCTTTAAGAAAAATTAAAATCGAGCATCCTATATGCATTCGGGCGGTCTCTGAGAATAGGCTTCGTACACAGCCCGCCAACAATACTTATGGCGAGCGAACTACCGGTAATATTATACCAAGACTTATTAATATATCATACCATAAATTAATAATCATCATTAATATATCATATCATACCATATTTCAAGCAAATAAATTATTATTATTATTTTTCTTTACATATCTCGGAACCATGGGGTCCCGGACCTTTGGAAGGCATACGAGGGGCCGAGGCCAACTCGCAGAGGCCCCTTGGACATTTGTAATGGAATGAGGCACCAACCGACGATTATCCCTGTTTGCTCTATGATGGTGCACCCAAGGACAACCCCCGGTTGATGCAGGACTATTGCAGAACATGGGAACAAAACATATTGGGCTATGGGTTTGGGAGGCTATAGTGGATCGATTTCCTAAGGCTATAGAAAGGCTATGGCCCCTACCTGCTTTATATAAAATACACCTATAAAATGGCAGGGGGTGACTTGCACACTCAATAATGGGCCCCCGAAAACGGCCGCTAGCACATAGTGACGTAGTGACAAGGGGGCAACACTTCCTGAGGTGCTTGAGGAGTGGAGAGGTATTCCAAGGCCATCAGGACAATCCCGGAACAACGGTCAAGATCCCTACCAGCAACTTACTGGAATACTTCCTTCCTCCGGGCACGTTTGCTCTTGCGAATCTCCACTCAAGCCAGCCAATAAAGGCAAGAATGAGGTGAGAGCTCTGTTCCTCATCAGTGTTCACTCCAGCCGGCCAATAAAGGCAAGCTAGAGATGAGGAACAAGACTTCTCCCAGGAGATAGGGTCCATGGGGTCGCTACTGCCCAACAGCTCGCCACATGCTGCCCTGCGGGTTTCTGTATCTCTCTTGGTTTGGCTCCTTACCCTAGACCCGTTCCGGCAAAGTAAACTCTACTGGCACAGACCTAGAGTTCGGAGCGCGCAAGCCCCACCACGACGTCAACGTAGAGATACGGCGGTGGAAATTATTATTATTATTAATCTACCCGCAGAAATAAACAAATATATTACACCTAAAAATATTAAATGTAAACTTAAGCAATATTACTTAAGTAATATGTAGGAATGACTGTAACTACCTATTTAAACACCTGAAGATGTTAATAATTGTATCTTCAGTAACGCGTACATATAAAATGTTTGTAATTATTAAATATGTAAAGATGTTATTAAATGTATCAACAATAACGCGTACATATAAAATGCTTCATTGTATTGTATGATATTGAGATAGATTCATGATAGCACAAGTTTAAACCTTAGAAGTTTTTTTTTGGTTGCTATCTAATTATTTAATCCTGTGTTCTTTTGTATAAATGATAAATAAAAAATATATCATTTAATAGTAACATAAATATTAATATTTCATAATTCATCGTTTAAAACGTAAAGGAAAGTGAAGTTATATAAGTTATATTCACACGTGAATAAGGAGCTCCTAAAGAGGCTATCAGGACCCGAGCACAACGAGCCGCTATCCGCGATATATGGCCACACGCACCGCCCCGATCGTAGCCGATCATAGCCAATACACGACAATTGAGCCGATCCGATACCGATCTATCAGCCCCATGTACTGCACTGCGTGGACGAGCCTACGAATGATAATAAGATGGCTGTCATGCTGAATTATGAATTAATTGCACTGGTACAACGTCACTTGACTCTTTAAACGCCAGTTGGACGCTCAACTTCACCCAAATACACTTTACATCTACGTTCTGCATAAACGTCTCGCACAAATCGCAATGTTCAGTGCAAATACAATTTGACGCCACAAACAACACTGGGGAGGCCACTCCGCGCTTCACAATAATTGTGAGAACAATTAGGTGCTCGTGCGGCGCTGAAAAACGCCATTTAGTGAAGAACAAAGGCACAACAAACAGATGCGACCCACCGCCGCTAATTAAATATGAACAAGAAACATCCAAAAATTGTCGCCAACCTTTGACCTCGACCCCCTCCTTCCCTCCTGCCCGCCCCCTACCGCCCGTCCCCCGACAGGTGGTAATTGGGTTAAGCACCGCGAGTCGCAACTGCAACGGTAAACACTATTTTGGTCGTCTGTCGATATCGCGCTCTCGATAAACTGCAGGTAATCACTGGCACGTGCCAACTGTTAAAAACCCAATTACACAAATCGATATTTTTATTCGTTTATTTTCTATGGCTCTGTCAATTAACGTTTTTAAATTGCTACTTCGTTTGATGTTTGCTTTGAACGGCTTCATCAGTGTTAGCCAGTGACTCTCCGTAGCTTCATCATACTGTGCTACTCATACATTCTTAAGATATTTTCTTGACAACATTAACCGCACTTCAAAGGAATTTGTTATAGAGCTCTTTGGCTAAATTATGATTCCAAATGCAGTCGTCATTCGTGAACTCTTAAGAATATTATAAGTTGGGAGTGCACCAGAAACAGTTTAAACATCTACATCGAAATGCACTCAGCGCGGTCGAAGTTCTGAACAGTTAGTATCGGTGGCGATACACAGTAACACAGCGCGATGAGTCGTGCGCTGGGACAAGGCACGAGTGTACACGAGCGACACCGCGCACCCCGGCACATCAGCGACACGATGTGTGACAATATCCGCAAGTGCAAGGCTCACACTCACACGTCAACGCTATTCAATTCGCTACGTGTCGAGCGCTCAATGAGTTATTCGAACGTCACTATAGCATTTAGTGTAAATGTATATTGTATCTGTATATATATTTGTATCACATACACTACGAATTGAAACAAAACTAGGGTACTACGGCTATTATACATAGTATATTTTTTAATGCATCACGGAAATGTGGCTCACTTGTTTCCAGCTTTATACTTGATACAAAGCTTCCTGATAATAGTGTTAAGTTGTAATGTGTTGAGAAACAAGCCCATCGCTATTTATAACGTCATAAAGGGATTTCCGATTAAAGAGCCCCGCGCTGTTATAGTTTCAGATGGCCGGCTACTCCAACCTCAAAATCATTAATAACTATGCAGCAAGTTATCCTTTTACCAACAGGACACCTTCTCCTTTCATTTGGACGGAAGGCCAGATATAATACAAGTAGATTAAAGTATAGGTCAGCGATTTGGCCAGATTTCCAGATTAATAAAGAATAATAAGGTCGTGCTTCTACCGATAGATTGGTATCCTTAATCCAATCGCGAACAGACTTTTATCAAATGACAGCTAGTGTGGGATACGTGGCGTGAGGTATGCGAGGCCGAATGCCGAACGGGGCGAAATAAATGTGTACAGAAGGTCAGTGCGAGCTATGTGATCCGAAGATGAGGGTTTACCAAATAAAAATTGTGACAATCGTGTCATGGAAGACTTCAATAGCCTACACTCGGATATTTGAATGTCCGTTGGAACTTCGTGGTTGGTACCAACTGCTTATTTGCCTATATAAGCATCTCGTGATGCACGACTACAAGTGAGTGGATCTTCTATATTCGCTCGCAGACGGTGCCGAGTCGCCGCCGGTCTCCGGATACGTTTTCAATTAACTGCTAGCGAGGCCCGTCCCACGATATTAAACATCGCGCAGCGGACTTTAATCACAGAAGAATCAGGCAATAATACTTAGCCGGGGCTCGAGGGACGACGCTGATTGAAATACCTCCCGCTACCTACCGCTTCGTACCGACAGTCGCTAGTCGTTCAGTACCGCTGTACCGCTGCATCGCGGATGCGGCTTGAAGACATGACGACTCGCCTCCTTATACAAATGAATATATATTTTTCGTTTGAGATATTTAATGAAATTTAACGTCGTCGTACGGCTGCATTTGAGTGAATTTAATTAAACATTCCGGGAGTATTATAATATCGCATCCGTCGGCTGCGGCGCTCATTACGTCATGACGCGAGGCGAGCAGTAGCGGCACTAGTGCTCTCGTCAACGGCACAACACAACACCACACAGCACAACACAACTCATAGCTCAAAGCCCGTGCATCACTACAAAGTACATTGTAGGCACTGTACCTGCCACAGTCTGCCATAAGTCATAGCACACGACAAACAGCTGCTCATCTGTTTGTAGAATGTCTCTTGGGTTATGCGTTAAACTGCCGGTGACCTACTTCGAAAGCTGCTAAACAAGTGATTAGTACGTAAAAGCAAGCAACTAGTACATAGCAAAGATCTGGAAACGCAGATACGTGCTCATTTATTGAACATTTTTTTTTTTATATAACTTTTATTTAGATTATGAATTTGAATTAATGCAAACTTCTCGAAATACTTAATAACAAAGATTCACAACTGAAGTTGTTCGTCATCATCGCTAATTTACACGTATACATGAGCAACGAGTACCAAGAGTAAGGAACAAGGCCACTATCTCCTGTTGAGGCACGAAACAAAACTTGCCAACAATTACGAACTCGGCCGGAATTCGGCACAAGTTGGGAGACTACCCTGTGCCTGCCTCATACGCCGAACATACGACAGTAATATACGAAGGTCCATTTCATACGACATTCAATGGCGAACGTTGGAAATGACGCCGTCGGACATGAGTCTCTGTATACTATAAAAGGGGTGGCATCTAATGATTTATCAACAAAACTTTATTGCTGTCTTAGATTGTAATAACTTCACCCTTCTGCCCGAATGAGAACGCGCTTAAGCTTCTTATTTTCAATTTCGTGTTAAAGGTACAGTCGGTGAGTCGGTGAGTATCCAACTCACCGAGTACATGCTACGCAGGGTGAATACTTATCTTGGGTTACCGACCGTACATCATAATCTATATCTGCATCTTTTTCCGGGCCCAGCACACACCAGACCTTCTATAAATGTAGGTATTATGTTTACTGTGGGCTTCTTCCCGAGCCACACGTCTGTCTCGCGACACACTTTCACGATCAGAAACTTGTGCCAGTACCTACTTTTACATGTACACAACATAACTTGTTGTATCCTTTCATCTGTACCTGGTACTGTTATACGCTGACCTGCGATTACTGAGCCGCTATCACGCTACAAAATACAAGACAGGTTAATGTGACCCTTACGAAGAAACTTCCTTAACCTTTCCAATTCCTTATAATTTGTCAGTTTAGGACAAAAATCAAACTTGATTGTGGTAACCTTTCATTATATTAGAGGTCACTTTCGTCGAGGATTTAATAATAACTTTTTTTTTTCATTTCGAGACACAAACATATGTGTAGCCCTGACTCTTGTACACACGGCTACATATCAAGCCATATAGTTCTAGTATAAACTGTCCTCTCATTGTACGAAAATCTTATACAATATGAAATCAGCTTATATACTAGAAATGTATAGTTTGATATGTTGCCGTGTGTATCGGGAGTTGCTGTATCACAAGAGCCAGGATTTGTTTACAATATTGAAAAATCTAGGTGTGAGTTGAATGTGAGACAATTGAGAAAGCTGATCTAAAACCTAAGCTGATCTACGACCTGCCCGAGCACAGATACATCGGGGTACCAACAGCAGTTTGCAGTAGGCGAGTGGTGCGAGTAGTGTACACAAGTCACAAGACGAAGTAATACTAACGAACGACTTGTTGAAGTTGAGATCAACTCGGCGACGATCAACTTATCAGATACCAGTTCATCTTCTAGGCAGGCAGGTAATTCATTCGTACAACAAAATAAATTACTTTATAACATTGTGATAATCCGATGAGACGTATTTCAACTAGGCGATAATAGTTCAAGAATAGAATGTTTTAAAAGCTTTGTTAACCCAATCAGTTCCTAATTTTTATTACAAACAAACAAATAGATAAACTATTTGAAACAGAACTTTGAACGTGGTCATAGTATAAAGAGAGGGGAAGTAAGTTATCTTCATACAAACGCACCGCGCGCGGGTTGTATATGTGCGCCTAAGTATCTATGCGTCGCTGCACGCACACTTAAACAAAATCTCGACCCGTTTCTCAGTGCGCCAGTCGGGGCTAACACCGCACGAGGTTCGCGCGTCACGGCTCTTCGGCACCGCTAAATGAATGAATAACGTATTGCTGTGTGTTTGGGTGTCTTAATAATTCATCGATTCCAGAATTGTCTCTGTTCAGATTACCTATTGAACAGGAAAGGTAAGCAAGTCACTTATTCTAGCATATAATTTTTACTTGATGATGAGATACCTACTTAAGGGGGCTTGTGGCTAAGTAATAACAGCCGCACGGGTCGATCGATCAGGTTAAGCTACGCTTGCCGCGGTTGGTCCGTGGATGGGTGACCATCTTTACATACCAAGACCCTTCCGTGGCTCGAAAAGCACGTTAAGCCGTTGGTCCCGGCTGTCATTTGTAGATCTTTAACAGTCGTTACGGGTCGTCAGAAGCTCGAAAGTCTGACAACCAGTCTTACCAAGGGGTATCGTGTTACCCAGTAACTGGGTTGTGGAGATCAGATAGGCAGTCGCTCCATGTAAAATACTGGTATTCAGCTGTATCCGGTAAGACTGGAAGCCGACCCCAACAAAGTTGGGAAAAGATGATGGCAGATGATGATGATGAGATACCTACTTACTTATTTTTGTTGTATTAGTTTTCTATCAGACAGAGGAAGTAGGTAGGCCTACTTTCCCTCTAGAACGTAATTAGGTACTTTTGATCTGTCAATTTTGATTTGCCGCTATTGCTTGGTTTACGTTTAGTCATACCGATTTCTCAGTATTGTAGGTATAGTAACTAAGTACCTACTTACAGTTATAAAATCGTAATTAAAAATAAGTAATTGACTAATAATTGTGAATCAGATAAATAGAGCAAAGTTCTAATCACAACAGAACAAAAAAATTATTATAGTATAAGAGGTAGGCGATAGTTTTTTTATGTTGTTTTACGATGTTTTTTTTTTCATCATCGTTTAGGTAAAACCGACCTCACAAACCCTGTAAACTTAATAGAGAAAGGTTAAATTTACTTAAAAAATTAGATAAGTTTTCTTTTAATTTGGAGCAAAGTACTAGGAAATACAACATTGACACACAGGACTTTCAATCTCAACTTGAACTTTTACAAGAGAAACTTAGTTCAATGACCAACAAATATAATACCTCTGAAGACCTCATGAGGGAATATGTGTTGGCAATGAATGAGCTGGTAAACTCACAAACAAACAACTGTGAGCATTGTCAATCAGCATCTCACGTACCAACTCCAGACCATTCATTGTCAACATGCAATACCACCTTACCGAAGCCTTGTGTTGATTTGACAATTCCATAAACTAATACCTAATTCCAATAATCAATGTAAACAAATTGTAAATAATGATATTGTATTATTTTGTGATGAGATTGGGAAGGACTTAGGCCACTTGTTGACAGATGAATACCCCCGGCCCCGGGTATTCATCTGTCAACAAGTAATAATAAATTACTGTATGCCTGGCTGTTCAATATATGATATTATGAAAAAAATCATTAAATGTAATTTTAAACAGGAAACAACATTATTAATTTTTATGGGAAATAGGGGAAATGTGAACAAAGGAGAATTGCTCCAATATCATAGAACATTGTGTAATCTTAGTTTAAGAAAAATTGTGTTGTTTACATTGCCGTATAGTAACAGTTTGCCACAGGAAGAAAATAACTTAAGATTTCACATTAACATGACATTGCACAATTTGACCTTTAATGATAATCTATTCCATTTAATTGATACTAAAAAATATGTTGGTAATAATTTGTATTTGACTAAAGATAGATATAATATTGTTATGTACTATCTTTCAAACTATCACAAAAGACAGATAGCTGTGTCGCTATCATATTTTTTTCTATTTCAGCCTAATATTTGGCTAAACAAATTGCTTCTTTTGAGCAATGCAATGACTTTATAAACTTTCCTGGTAATAATATGGTCACAATTAATGACATTGATTATCATTTAAATTAGAAATTAGGACAATAGAGTCAACCTCTTGTAAAAATGTTATGAAAGTAAATAATAAATCAAATGAAAGTGTAAAAAAATTAAATAAAATCAACCTGGTGCATTGTTTTGATGCACCAGGTTGATTTTATTTAATTGTTTTACACTTTCAAGGGTTTTTGAACAAAGATTTAGAAGTAGAATTATTCCTGAATTATAACAATATAGATATTCTTTGTATGACATAACATTGGCATAAAAGCCAGCAGTTCATGTTCAATTTTAATATTCACCAGGTTGGTAGTTCGTTCAGCAGAGTAAATGCTATACATGGAGGCTCGTTAATTCTTAATCAGCTTAGATTTAAAGACCGCAAGGACATTGTGAGCCTCTGTGTTGAGCGGACAATTGAAATAGCCTGTATAGAATTGGAGCAGTTCATTATATAAAGTGTGTACAGACCTCCTTCAGGATTGTATGATTGTTTTGAAAAGGTTATGGATGATGTGTTGCACAAAATCTGTAATTCGAATAAGTCTATCATCACTTGTGGTGATTTTTATCTATTAGAAAATTCGGGTTTAAGTACTAAAATTATAAGTTTGTTTCAGTCATACAATCTAGCTCACTATTTTTTAGAGCCCACTAGAATAACCCCCACTAATGCCACATGTCTAGATAACATTTATACAGATGTTACACCAGCCCACAAAAAAAATATTAATTTAATAGAATCAGATCATTGCGGACAATTTATCACTATTCCGAATCCAAGCAAAAAAGTTACTAAAAAGAAATCACTGTCAACCCAAAAACGACTAAGCGCTTGGAAACATTTAAAACTAAACTTCTGAGTAATTTACCACTATTGTCAACTAATGATGCCCCTAATCAACAACATAATGATTGTTTTAATATGTATTGCACACAATTTGAGAACACTTTCATTCCTAAGACATTCTCGGTTAATAGTATCACTTCCTTCAGTGACTGGGCCACCATTGGTATACTACATAAAAGTAGAAAACGACTATATGAGTTGTATGATAAACGGACTAGTATAAACACTGCTGAATTTAATTTATATGTTAAGAATTATTCTAAATTATTTAAATAAGTTTGTTGTATGGCCAAGTCACGTTACTTGAGTTCAAAAACTCTCAGTGGCATTCCCGTTGGTGGCATAGGAATACCGACTCAGTTTTGTACGCACTTATTCAATATGTCCTTCGAGTCATGTGTATTTCTATGTTAAATTTTGTAGTGTTTATTTTGGGTTCCCTCTATCTGGCATAATCTTGATGCTACGAAATTTATTTGGCATAATTTTCTTTCAACGAATATTATTAAGGCATAAAAGTTATTTAATTATTGTTTGGCCAAATGTTTGCAGTCTATAGCCCCAACGACAGTAGGAAAATCGGAAATGGCTCTAAATTCTCTGTGTTTAGTTTCTCGTTGACTGTTGACGGCATATTGATGAACATGTGAGATTTCTTTGCCAAAGCTATAGCAACATTTTTGCAAGTCTTGCTTAAGTCACCGGTAAAATAGCAGTAAATAAGTTGTACAATGACAACCGGTAATGACGACAAAAACTAAAGACAACAAGGAAAGGGCGCTTACCTGACGGCGAACCCACTTCCGTAAGGCACAGGCAATTTGAATTTGAGGATCTAAGCACCTACCCCGAGAATCATGTGGAATATCATCTTATATTAGGTCAACATTTTTTTTCCGAAAGCTTTGCTGAACCTGTACCGTTTTCTGAAGTTATATTCATTGTAATGTGCGAAAGTATTCACTCGCACTCGGTACACTTAAACACGATAGCTACTCGTATTCATAAATTCCATGTGGTCAAAATCATTAAAATTAGCATAATCGAAGATATCCATCGCAATTTACGTACTGAGAGAATGTAATGTGCGAGGGTTAAACGTGCGTTAAACAGTGGGTTGATGTTGTTTAAATTTAAACAGCGTCTAAACATTGTGTAACCCTAAACAACGGCTAAACATGGTTTTGTGGTATCACTTTTGCTAAACAACTACTAAACACGTGACTAAGGCGTGTCTATGTTTTTTATGGTAACACTGTTACTGACTGAAACCCACTCGTATTCCTTCCGTTGCCTGTGTTGCGGGGGCTTCGGTGACCCATTAGTACCTTCCCGCGACCCCGGCAGGCCCGGCAGGCTCTACCCCTAGATTGTAATTTACCTGCCGGGGTCGCGGGAGGATATGGGTAACCGAGGCTCCCGCAACACAGGCAACAGGAAGGAATACGGTTGGGTTTTAGTCAGTAAGAGTCTGCCACCCCCCCCCCCCCCCCCCCCTCCTACGCCCAGAGCGGGAGAAGTTATTTGATGATTTCCCATCCAAAAAAAAAAGAGTGTAATTTAAGCCCGCGCAGGCGCGGAGGGGCGAGGCGGCCCGCGAGCTGAGGAGCAGGTGGTGAGCTCTAAAACCATCTGCGACGATAAGCTCGTGTGGGACCGCCGGAGCCCCGCAGCGCCGGAGCCGTGACAGAAACCATGCTTGCTGCATGTTGCATGCTCGCGTGCATGCTGCATGCTTGCTTGCGTGCTGCATGCTTATTGCATGCATGGTGTATGCTTGTTCGCATGCTGCATGCTTAGAATAGAATAGAATAGAATAGCGTTTATTTGCAAATATGGGTAATACATAAGTAGATAGTAGTAGGTATAAATCAGTTCTGCCATATTTCACCATTCGGCATGCAAACATTTTCATTATACAAAATTGTTAAAATTTAAATTCTAATTAAAACATTAAATTAATTATTACATTCAATATCAAAAATTATTAAAATTCAAATTGTCATTAATACATTAACCTAATTATAACAAATATACCTACAGTAAATAAAATGGTAAAACATTTAAATTGTCATTAGCAGTATAATTATATAGGAATAAAAATCGTGGTCGAACATAAATAAACAAACAAACATTAAAATTCAGGTCATAGATATATGTAGCATTCCTCAAATAAATCACTAATAAATTATTTAAAACATTACAGGTATTCAGAAAACGCTTTGTCCGTTAAAAACTCAGTTACACTGTAGTATGTTTTATCTATCAGTAATTTTCGAAGTGTACTTTTGAAATACACCGTTTTCAAATCTTTCCAAGCCCTTGGCAATTTATTATAAACAATTGGGGCCATGTAATAAATACTTTTGCGCATCATCGTAGTTTGACACGATACCTGATTTAATTTTGTATTGTCTCGCCTATTTCTTGGGACACATCGGACAAACGTTCAAAACGATTTGGATTGTTCTTTACGAACACAGCTACTTCGAGAATATAAATACAGGGAAGTGTCAAAATGTTGTACTGCTTAAAATAGGGCTTGCAACTGTCGGTGGTTTTTAGTTTGAACATTGACCGGAGACATCTTTTTTGAGCCTTAAATGCTATCTCTTTATCGGTGGAGTTTGCCCAGAAAATGACACCGTAGCGCAAGTGAGCGCTTGCTGCATGCATGGTGTATGCTTATTTAAAAATATATCCCCTGAACGTTTAACGAACGTTTTGATTTAATGACTGTCGATATGAAACGTATACCAAAAGACGATTCTGACTGTGAACTTTCTGCGATATGATGGTTCTACTTTTTAATTATAATGGATATAATATTGCCATTATAGGTATAGACGTGCGATTGATCGGTCAACGCATACAGACGTGCACATCAACGCATTATAAAAATAAATAAATTAACACTTGCATAAATACTGACCCAGTTTTATAGTGTACTAGCGTGTTTTATAAATCAAGTAATGTTAAGGATGATCTGACTAGATTATAATAATATACAATTTTTATAATCTGAAATATGGACGGCAGTCCCTTTCCTCGGAGCGGGTTGACTCCGCGCAGTCCCCCATCGACACCAACACCAAGATCACCTCAACAACCCAAGCAGAACCAAGAAGTGGCTGTGGACCCAGCTGAACCTATCCCTACTCCGGAAATTCAGAACTGGTTGGGGTCCATTGAACAATGCTTGAATGAGGTCTGTGCCACTGCTAATGAAGGAAAACTCAATTCGGACCAGAAGTTAAGAATCAACAATCTTTGCCGAAAAGTTGGACACGGAGTTTCTCAAATGGCCGTGCGATACCAGTCGTTGAAATCAAGTGCCATACAAACACATAACGCTCTTAAAACCATGACTGAAGCTCGAGACCTAGCGGACTGTTTTACAGAGATGAACCGCACCATTCAGGAGTCCTGTACAAAGCAAAGAGCAGGGAGTTGTGATACATCTTTTGCCGATATGGTTCAGAAGGGATCCAACAATTTTGTTTGCCCTAACCAACTTAGCTCCGTGGCAATTTTCCCATGTGACAACTCAAAGACCAGTGACGAAACCAGGAACATGGTCCAAAACATCATATGTCCAGGCGAAATGAAGCTGAAAGTACGAGGCGTGCGCAAAATCGGAAAAGGAGGTCTCATAATCAGCACGGAGACTAAAGATGACCTGGACAAGCTCAAGCAAACAGTCCAAACTGCTTCGTCAGAGCACCATCGACGAACCCCAAAAGCGCAAACCTCGCATTGTAGTAATTGGAGTGCCCGCATCTATGACTAAAAATGAGGTCTTTAAATGTCTATATGAACAAAATTTAGCTGACAAACTGCCTACTATGTCTCGAGATACTTTCATGACCTCAATCAAACTAAGCCACAAATCTGGAAGAAAAGATACTGAAAACTGCAATTATATAATAGAAGTTCCAGCCGTCATTCGGAAGGTCATGATCACCCAGGAACGACTATTTATTAATTGGACGTCCTGTCTAGTACGTGAATTCACTCTGGTAACCAGATGTTACAAGTGCCAGCAGTACGGCCACGCAGCCAAGTTTTGCAAAGCCACTGCCCCTACGTGTGGTCATTGCGGTGAAGAACAACACACCATTCAAGACTGCACAAAGAAAGCAGAAGCGCCAAAATGTGCAACATGACTGCGCTTAAAAACCAGCGAGCCACAAAACGGGAGATCTGGATTGTCTAGCTAAACAGGTACATCAACTCAATCGACTATTAAGGCGCCTAAGAGCGCCACATACCTGTTTTTTTTTTAGACTTTATTTTTTATTTTATTTTATTTTTAATATGCTATGGGTAGTACCTTAATTACGGACATAGATAATAGTTTTCAAACTGTTTCAAAGTCATGGAAGGTTGAGGACTGCAGACAATATACGACACGGACGACACGGTTGGCGTAATGGCTGAGCGATCGACTGCTGCGCAGCGTGTCGCGGGTTCGATCTCCGCACGGAACAAATATTTGTATGATCTGCAAGTAATTGTTCCGGTTCTGGGTGTTTGTGTTTGTGAATTTCTATGTTTGTAAACGCACCCACGATACAGGAAGAAATTCCTAGTGTGGGGCAACGTTTTTTAAAAAAAATAAGAATAACAAATAAGAATATCTTTCCATGTATCAAAAGTCACTAACCATATTAACACAAAACATTCGTAGTATTTATAAGAACATGGATAGCTTTAACATTTTTCTTCATAGGCTTAACTTTAATTGTGATATAATAATACTGAGTGCTGGTTATCTAATCGCCAGGATAACCTCCCAGTAATACCAGGGTACAACGTATCTTTTACCAGAATCAATAACAATCAAAATGATGGTGTAGTGGTCTATTCAAAAGATTCTTTAATGGTCACAGTCGAGGAACCCAATCTACACGACTGTAAGAGTAATTGCTTGATTAACTGGTGATATAAATATAAACATTAACTCTGATAACTGCAATGCAGGGATCCAAGACTATCTTAATATCTGCTCATTCCACGGTTTTCTGTCCGCACATACACTGCCTACTCATCAAAGCGGTTTCTGCCTCGATCATATGATAATCAAATCCAATTTTTCGTTTATTACGCTTGTTACTAACTTTACAATTACCGACTATCATGCAGTTTTACTGACCCTTAACTTAACGCTGCCTAAGCTAAATCGCCTGCAGACCAAAACGCAACTAAACACAAACAAACTTGAATATGATTTATGCAGCATTGATTTTAGCCCAGTTTTCAATACACCTGACGCTAATTTTGCTTTATCGTACTTAATAAAACATGTTCAATCAGCTATATTACGCCACACGACCGTTATTACAGTAAACAAGAAAAATTATAATATTAAACCTTGGATTAGTCCTGGCCTAATTCGGTGCATAAGACAGAGAGATAAACTTCATCAAAGATATAGGAGGAACCCAGACAATCTTGTCACTAAAGTCACCTATACCAGATACAGAAATTTTTGTAACAAACTCATATAGGACTTAAAGAGAAATTACGATAAAAATGAATTAAATAGAGCGGGAAACAATAGCAAGCAGAAACATATCAAAAACGTCACCTGTATGTCAAAACAGCGCGAATCAATTTCAAGTTTATTGCTTTCTAATCCTTCACCTATCCTGTCAGCCAAGGAAGTGAATAATTTTTTTGTAAATGTTGGGAAAACTCTTCCTGAGCAGATTCCAAAACCTGACTGTGTTCAACCTTCTTCCCAAAAGTGTGAAAATAGATGTACCCTAAAATCTTTTGCCCTGCTAGCCACCGACGAAGACGAAATTACCCAAATAATCTGTAGACTAAAAGATGACAGTGCTGTTGGATGGGATAACATTAGCAATAAGACCCTTAAACTCTTTAAGCATATCCTTGTACCTCCCGTAACACATATTTTTCGTATGTGTTTTTCTGAAGGCATTTTCCCTAAATGTTTAAAGAAAGCAATTGTAATCCCTATCTTCAAATCCGGAAACAAAGACCTAGTGAACAATTATCGGCCAATATCACTACTCCCCTCAATATCTAAAATACTAGAAAAAAATATAAACAGTAGACTAGTTAACTATCTAGAAAAAAATTAACTCTTATCATCTGCGCAATTTGGTTTTAGAGCCAAATTATCCACAGCCGATGCAGTGCACAGTGTAACAGATTATGTCTCAGAAGAACTTGGTAAAGGAAACTAGACCTTGGGGATCTTCCTCGATCTGGCGCAAACTTTTGATACAGTCTCCGTTTCGACGCTTTTGTACAAATTAAAGGCCTTAGGAATAAGGGGAACGCCGCTAAAACTTTTTGCTGACTACTTAGACGATCGTTATCAATGTGTTAAAATTGACAATATTAGTAGCGACGAGCAAAAAAACACAGGTTTTGGTGTTCCCCAGGGAAGTATTTTGGGCCCCACTCTTTTCCTGATTTATATTAACGAATTGTGTGGTTTAAATATTAATCAAGGCAAAATTATATCATATGCAGATGACACGGCGTTAATATTCACTGCTAAAACAAATACCGAATTGTACGAATATGCTCAAATAGGTTTCAATACTGTGTCTAACTGGCTTCAAAGCAACTTACTAACATTAAATGCCGACAAGACAAAATATATACACTTCTCCATCCGCAAACCGCATTTAAATATTACTAACTCTCATCTGTATGCCCATCATTGCGGACTCCGCCCAGTCAGCATATGTAAGTGTCCTGTTATCCTTAAAACATGTAACATAAAATATCTCGGGGTTCAAATAGACGAGTTGCTCTCTTTTAGACCACATATAGACAGTTTGGTTACAAGAGTGCGCAGGTTCATTTTTGTTTTTAAAAGATTGCGAGCAATTGCAGATAAAAACTAGTGTCACAAGTTTACTTGGCCCTAGGTCAATCTGTAATACAGTACTGTAATACTTCATGCGGTTGAAGCACCTAAAACTTACTTACTGCCTCTTGAAAGAGCACAAAGAGAGCAATTTTAAAAGTAGCAAACTTCCATCCCTTTCTCTATCCTACAGATCTGCTATACAAATCCTGTAACGTGCTGACTGTTCGACAGCATTTTATAACGCACTTGGTATTAAAACAGCACATCATGCTCTCCTATAACATTGAAAGTACTAATAAGAGACGGAATGATATTGTATGTGAGTCAAATGCATCCTCTAAATATGTCTTTGTAAACAGATTTTATACATTTTTAGGCCCATTTCTATACAATAAATTAAATAGGAAATTAAATATCTATAAATTAAATAACTACGACTGTAAAAAGGTTATTCTGCAATTTTTACTTAGCATATCATACAGTGAGACAGAGAATTTACTCGTTGTCTGTAAATAAAACATGTTAGTCTTTTAAGTTAATATTAGTTTTTAATTAGTTTTCTCAGTTGTTAATTATATATTTTAAATTTTTAAGTACCTTTCTAGCCTGAAACACAGGTCCTACCTAGTTCAGGCAAATGAGCAAATGTGTTCTTTATTATTTTTAGATAAGTTATTGTAAATCTGCACCATTTTTATAAATAAACGATATTATTATTATTATTTTATTTTATTCCATTATTTACACAATATAATTATATTTTTAAATATTAGAATATACAAAAATATGTAAAAACATTTAAAAATATAAAAAAATGGTAGCCCACCGGTATCGGGAACAGGGTCCAAGCTACCCGCGGTCAGGGCTCCAGAGAGAGGAACCTCCTAACAATGCGAGCCGTGTTCCTAACAATGTGAGTCCAGAAGTACCGCTTTCTGAATCAAGCCCTTAATCCAGCCGTCCAACGTGAGCCTCCTTAGGTGTTGGTCGAGGCTCTTGGCAATTAAACCATTGGCTGATACGACAATCGGCACAATGATTGCTGAATCCACATCCCACATGTCGACAACCTCGCGAGCCAAGTCAAGATACTTGATCTGTTTATCTTTCTCGGCTTTCACGAGATTCCCGTCATGAGGGACTGTTATGTCAACAATAATTGCGCGCCGCTCTGTTCGATCCACCACCACTATATCAGGCTTATTGGCAACAATAGTCCTATCAGTGATGATGGATCGATCCCAGTACAATGTGATATTTCCATTGTCGAGAACTGGGTCGGGCACATACCTATAGTACGGCACTTCAGATTCTACAAGGCTGTATTTCAGAGCAAGTTGCTGATGGATAATCCTGGCTACAGGGTTGTGTCTATGCAAATACTCTTCGTTAGCTAGACGAGAACACCCGGAGATAATGTGTCGGATTGATTCTCCCGGACGGTGGCATGCCCGACACACGTCAACCGTGCCGTCCTTCACAATAAATCTCCGGTAATTCTTCGTCATGATGACTTCTTCTATAATTGCACAGACAATACCTTTGGTTTCCCAAAAGAGTTCACCGAAATGTAGCCAGGCTACGGACGCTTGGAAATCTACATCGGGCTCATGTAGGACCCGGAAAAAGCATCCGTGAAGCTCCTAACATGTCAGTAACATTGATGCCCAACGCTTCCGACATACCCAAATACTTGTAGGTTTCGGATGCGGAGAGGGCTCTAAGGTTTTTGGAATCCGAGAGTTGGGTTCCCACGGATTCCACAATCTCCCCTCGCTTTACATGCATGACCGCACATTTATCCACTACAATTTCCATCCTGATGGCGCTACTGAAAGTTTCAGTTATTTTCAGTAGCTCCATCAGTTGCAAATTATTGGAGGCAAAGAGTTTTAGGTCATCCATGTAGAGGAGGTGAGATATAACCTGACCACCTCTCCTCAACTATCGGTTGAGGCCCAGACCTGAATCCTCCAGCAGTGTGCTTAGAGGATTCAAGGCTAAGCAGAACCAAAGCGGACTCAAAATATCGCCCTGAAATATGCCCCGCTCGATCCTTATCGGTTCGCTATTCCTCTGGATATTTCGACATCTTGGAAAGCGAAGAACCGTCCTCCATTGCCCCATACACGACATCAGGAAGGTGCGCAGAGTTGCATTTACTTTATTATTATTATTATTATAATATTTATGCCTAAAAATGATTCTGACTTACAAACTTATGAGTTTTGAATGTATGATAAATGAGTGTCTGCCAAACGATTCTCTGCGAAATGATGTTTATGCAGTCTGCTGTTTAGCAAAATAATAATTATGGCAGAAAAAGTTCTGCCATAAAGGGTTTTTTTATTTGGGTGGGAACTCATCAAATAACTTCTCCCGCTCTGGGCGGAGCGTGAGGGGTGTCAGACTCTTACTGACTAAAACCCACCCGTATTCCTTCCGTTGCCTGTGTTGCGGGCGCTTCGGTGACCCTTTAGTACCTTCCCGCAACCCCGGCAGGCATCGGCCCTAGTGGACCCCTACATGTGTGCTGACGACATATCTTTGAGGTGCGCGTGGAATACAACGCGCCGTCGGCCCGGGCCTGGTCCTTACCGGACGGTGAGCTACCCATTGCTCACCGTCCGCAAGCCCGCACCTACGGTGGCCGGAAATCCGCCCGGGATTCCCGACGCCCAGGGTATCTCCTGCGGCGGCAAGGGGCGAGAGGGCGCGAAATTTGCCTTTCCCTCAACCGTCCCGCCTCCTCCTTTGCGCCATAAAGGGTAGACTCGTTTATTTTTTCTATGTTTATTTGTTCCTAACTTATATTAAGTTGTTTATCATTAGGGTAAGTCTGAAACAGTTGAAAAGATCAGGTTTTCTATAGATCCACCTATCTTATTTCATTTTGTATTGTTAAATATTTACATTCTACCTATTTATAAAAAATAAGAATAATTGAAATCCATTCAGCCCTTGTAGTATATTAGAGTTACAAACAAAAGAAACGTTTGCATTTACGATGTTAGTGAGACGAACTCTCGTTTTAACTTTACTGTTCGTAATATTTGAAGCCAAACACTAAGAAGACGACCGTACTTAACTAATCTAGAAATGAAAGGCAAACATGCTACATTTTGTGAAATGTTTACGTGCTACGGTGAGAATTAGAACTAATTGAAATAAAGTTGGGTACCATATTCAAGGAAATAAATATTCAATATATAACACGCACACCAAACTTCATAAACCACTAACAATCAAAACTTACTTTCCTTAGCCGACAAAATACTACATAAAATAAGACTAAACTTACAATGTATGTATTACATACAGTAAGACCAAGCTGACAATATACTACATACAATAAGACTAAACTGATAATGTACTCCATACAATAAGACTAAGCTGACAATGCTACACAGACGGAACATATTAGTAGGAGTGCTTGTTTAGTTGAACCTCATCGAAGCGCTGTTGATGAATGAAATGAGCTCCTTTGCATCAATACGAAGATACCACGGAATATTAATCTGTCGCCAGTGAACGAGCCGACTACAAAAACGGAAACTTGACGATAGTCGGCAACAGAGGTTTAATAAATAAACGAGTTATATGTACCGAAGCACGGCGCATCACAAACAACGAGCCCAGCGACTGTTCCTCCTTTACAAATAGTAGATATTTGTCGGGCTTGTCCTAAATCTTCGGATACGCGAGTATTCACATCATGGCAAGTAGCGTAGGCAGATGCACCTTATAGCTAGCGAATAACTAGCATAATAAAAACATTTGATAGCAGTTTTTATGCAGCTGTAATTCCATACCTGTTGTCAATTTTAATGGTTATTGTGAATTGGCAATGTAGCTAAATGGAGCCAGTTACAGGGCCCACCTAAAAAGGCTGGTAGGTTTATTTGAGAAGGAGGTCATTATGCTTACCCTAAGCCTGTGCTGTTCCATAATTAGATATCACAGAACATAACGGCGCCCGCCACTGCTGGCCGTGTCGACCAACTTACTCGCCAAACACTACTAACCCGAGCAATTCGGGTCATTAATGATCTCCATATTTTATTTTTTTTTTTGGATGGGAAATCATCAAATAACTTCTCCCGCTCTGGGCGGAGCGGGAGGGTGTGTCAGACTCTTACTGAATAAAACCCACCCGTATTCCTTCTTGTTGCCTGTGTTGCGGGGGCCTCGGTGACCCATAAGTACCTACCTTCCCGCGACCCCGGCAGGATGATCTCCATATGAAAATTGATTTATTGACATGTAATTTGAATGAATTTGCAAGGTTTTTGTTATTTATTTTATGTTTATACTTAATGTAAATTATTTTAGTATGATAATGTGGGACAAATGTATTGTAACAGTTAAGTATATTATTGTGTCGTATCAGGTATGTTGAGTTCTTAATAGTTATAAATAGTAAATGATGTATGTAAAGATTATAATAAGAGACCGCACTATCGCATTAGGTAATGAACCTGTAAAGGGAGATATAAATAAATAAATAATGGTGAAGATATAAAACTAACAGCACTCAGATCTCGATCTAATTATATCGTTACCGGTGATACGAGCGATTTATTGATGCATCAACATGAGAACAGAAGCCTCACAGCTATTAAGGGCATTGGTGAAGCGTTTATGGTATATCTTCTTCAAGAAGATTATAGATTCAGGAGAGAAATATACTGAACGCATTCACACTCAATTCATACGAGTAGCAAGAGAAACATTACACTTATTTGTTAAAACAGCAGTCACACTGCAACTGTCAACTCTTTCTACATAATCATAGCCTCCGTTTAAATTGTGATCTTATCAAAACGCAGAATTGAATATAGTTGTTCAGATTTCAATAAAATAGCCGAACGTACAATTTGGCCACCACACAGCCAGCCGGTTTGTTTTACAGATTTTCAATATATCAGTAGCTACCTACTCTGCCGACGAATAATAAACGCCCTCAAAATCGGTCAGTCTGTTCAGCGACTAACAATAAAGTAATAGTAACGAGTTATATTGAATGAAATCCTAGAGAGCAGAACTGTATTAAGAAATGATTGGTTCGAGTAGTCTACCGGATTAAAAGGAACCATACGCTCCCAACAATGTGTGGGGGTCATGACTGCATGACCCCCACACATTGTTGGGAGCGTATGGTTGGTACCGGCACGATTCGTTGTATGTTCCGATAATAGAGCCGCAGTCATAAATACATGATTTTTGTTTGTTTTACACGCCATTTATAACTTCCCAGTGATTGTATCATCTCAGAGAACGAGCCCGTGCTCGCCCCGTCACCGTTGCCTTCTACAACACGGATCTACCACTAATCCTCTTTACACCGAAATCTCTGATGAATTATTTCGTCTTATTGAACTGAAGCCCTGAGCTTTTTGATGAATGTATCTCAGTTATGGCATGATACTCGTACAGGTACCTTGTGCCGGACGTCTGACAGATTACTGCGCGACCACTGACCATCGTATACCTGGTCTAAATCGTGACCTACATCGATAATTAAATTATCTGAATGAATTAGTACTCGATTAATATTCAATCCGTGGGTGACCTGAATCGAGAACTGATTTGACAAGGCGTGGGTATTAGTAAGATGAACCACTGATATTGACAAGATCATAATCAGGCAAGATGAATACGAACAGTCGCTCAGTTACTCCAAAATTATTATTTGGTACTTGAACAACAGCATTTTTGGTAAACTCTCACAGCTAATTACAGTAGATCCGCTTATATTTAAACCCCGTTTATCTCTTAATACCGTGATCAGATTAGCGGGGTCGTCTTGAGTATCACAGGAGTAATTAAGCAAAACGTAAACAGTGACTAATCATACTCAAGTTAAGATCAAGGCATTTACAAAATTAGCTTCTTCTTAATTAAATAATACAATTTTACTTCGAGCCAAGGAATTAACACAAAACTTAACGATCGCTGGCAGAAAAATTCTGTTCATTTTACTAAATAAAATAGGTTATTGCTATCCAATACAAGTTTATAAATATTATCTTCAATTTGAAGTTAGCAGTTGTTCAGTTAGTTCGCAAGTGTCACTATCTGCCTCACTCGATGCAGTTGCAGTTTAACTCGAACATAATTTAAAGAAAATTCTTGAAAATACGCATCAGCTGCATTCGTTGTACCTAATAATAACTGCATGATTCTGTAGATATGTTTGGAATCAGTATACCTAATAATATATTATATAGTGAGTGACCAGGTGCTGCAATGTTGCTCCTGATTCAACTCGTGCCGTATTTATTACAGTCGGATGGCCACGCTTCTGAAATTGTAACATAGGTTAAAACCTTGATTTATGTGTTTAATACAATAAATTTAACAAACGTGGTCTCCACACAATAATTTCTAATATTCAATTATGGAAGGTAACGTTAAGGAAAGAACGAAGAAGAAGTCAATAAAAGATACTATTATTTTCTTATTACAACAAAAGGCCGCGAAGCCGTGTACATACAACATGCCTACCATTTTCCGAACTTACATACTTTAACTCACGCCTTTTTCCTATGGGGTAGGCATACACTACCTGGCTTTTTGGGGTACCGTACTGACTCAAGGTAGCTAACGGGACTATTCCTAGCAACATATTTTATCAAATGGGAACAACAAACAGCTACATTATGGAATATTACTACATGATAACATAAATAACTTAAATAATAATGTAGCCCACAGCGCTGTTCACAGATTACCATTAATGAGTAAACCTTAAATTGCTAGGAAAAGCTGTTCATGCATGACAGTTAAAACACATTACAAATACAAAGAAAAAAAGAAGTAAAGTAAAGTATTATGCATACTAATGACAAAATGATAAAATTACTAAATTACATAACATAAATTAATCTAAGAGCTTAAGTGTCTCATACAAAAGGCTTCGAAACTTTTGCATGGAGCATGTAAATATATCTATGTGTTCTAGGTCTCTATTGTATGATGCTGCCATTTGCCGAATTGGTGAACGTTCGCCAGTATGAGATCGGCAGGTACCTATTGCAAATAGTGAACCTGCACGCACCTGGCGTCTATAAACAGTTCTGGGGACAGCATAACACAGTCCATATTCAGGTCGATACAGTCAAAATTGCCATTAACAATATTATATAAGGTCTATGCCTCTAATTGTTTGCGTCTGGAACTGAGCGTCAGAAGTTTGTATTTATCGAGCAATTGGTCATAAAGCAGATTATGTTCTATGACATCTATAATGCATTGCACGAAGGAATTTGCGTTGCACAGTTTCTAGCATTTCTATATATTTTTTTATAATACGGGTTCCAAATGGGCACCGCGTATTCAAGCTGTGAGCGGACTAGAGTTTTATATAGGCAGAGGTACGAAAAGGTCCTTTAAAATCATGAGTTGATCTCATTATAAACCCATACGTCTTGTATGCTATATTAATGATTTGTGCAATATGTAAATCCAGGCAGAGTTCAGCATCAAGCAATATACCCAGGTCACGTACCGAATTTACTTTGTTCAGAAAGATATTACATAAGGAGTACACAAACCTAATAATGGTTTTATTTTTGGTAAAATTTATATAGTTGCACTTGGGTATGCTTAGAAGAAGCTTACTTGTGTAACAATAGTCCGTCAGTCTGTCCAAGTCCTCTTGGAGAAGATAGCAATCCTGTATATTCCGAATAGGTCTGTATACCTTAAGATCATCTGCATATAGCAAAAACTTTGAGTTGCGGAAACAGTTACCAATATTATTTATAAATATAATAAATAAAAGAGGACTGAGAATAGAGCCTTGAGGAACTCCAGAGGTAACCTGGATAGCATCTGAGTGGGAACCGTTGATTACAACCCGTTGACAGCGATTAGTAACGTAGGACCTGAACCATCGCAACAAGTTACCCTGAATGCCATTGTAAGCTATTCGGCTCAGCAGTAATTCATGATCCACCTTGTCGAAAGCTTCCCAAAAGTCCGTGTACACCGCATCAACCTGAATACGATTATCCATCTTATCAAATAGATCGTTGGAGAAAGCCAATAAATTTGTTGTCGTAGATCGCTTTTTAACAAACCCATGCTGATGTTGTATGATAGCGTGATGAAGAATAGGGTACACTTCGTTATGTACTAGTCTTTTCATTATGTACAGATCTTCTCCTCTCAAAAGCGTCTCATTACGCATGGTGTGCCCCAGGGAAGTGTATTGGGCCCTCCCCTGTTCTTATTATATATTAATGACCTACCAAATGTAACTAAAGAACCCATGACATTATTCGCTGATGACAGTACTGTAACTATAGCATCTAAAAATTTATCTGAGTATCGTTTTGACGCAAATAATTCATTAAACTCAATAATATTACCTGGCTTACGAACAATAATTTGAAAATTAATCTTAATAAAACTAACATAATGCATTTTAGACAAAGGGAAAAATTACATAATTTATCAAAATTCAATTTATCTTACAAAGACCATAACATACAAGAAGCAGACACAACCCGATTTCTGGGATTAATCATTGATCCGCAATTGAATTGGAAAAATCAGATTAATGTACTTAGTAAAAAAATCAGCAGCTCGTCGTTTGCCCTCTATAAACTTGCTCCTACTGTCAATACTAACACTTTATTAACGGCCTATTACGGGTTTGTTGAATCTTTATTGAGATTTGGGATAATTTTCTGGGGCAATTCAACAAACAAAGACACAGTATTCATAGCACAAAAGCGTTGTTTACGGGCTATGTTTGGGTTGCAAACTATGGACAGTTGCAGACCAATGTTCATAAAGCACAGAATTTTAACACTTCCGTCACTCTACATATTAGAAATAGCCGTATTTGTAAAAAGTAATCCTCAATAGTTTCCTCTTTTGTCAAATAGCTCCAATAGAAATAGACGTGAGAATTATAAACTTTGGGTGCAGTCACACTCGGCCAAAACTGCATTTCTAAGAAAAAGTGTTGTATGCATGGCCCCATTAATATACAATAAAATTCCGAATGACATTAAGCAATTGAATTTTAATTTATTTAAGAAATCACTTAAAAAGCTGCTTAGTGATAAGTGCTACTATAACATTGTTGATTTTTTAAATAATAAATTTTGAATTTTATTATACAGGGTGATTGGAAGATGGGTGCAAAGCTTTAAGGTGAAGATAGTATAGACAATTTAGAACCATTTAAGCCATGGTTGTCTTAGACGAAGTCTTACCAAATTTTTTTAACCAAATTTTTAAGTTTTTTTTCGGAAATTCTCAAAATTTAATGTAAACTGCATAATTATGGCCAAATTGAATGATAAATGAATTATTTTTTTATTTATTTAATTAAAGTAATGTGTAAGCAATCAAGCAAAACATGTTTTAGGCTTCTGTGTCATTAGACATTTTTTTTACAGACATTTAAAGCTCAGAAAAAATAAAAAATTTGTACAATACGTCTTTTAAACCTTATTTAAAGAAAACGGAGGGTGCTTTTTTTGTTCAAACCTTTTTGAAGACATGCTTGATAATTGTTCTTTCTTTTGAGGTATTATTTATGCGGGTATCTTACAAATTATTGAAATTAGGGCCTACAAACCAATTTGAGGGAGAATTTTTTTATTTTAGGCAGACCAATTAAAACAACATTTGAATTAAAATTATTTATTTTTCATGTTCAAAATGACGGCCGTGATTCCTAATACAAGCACAAAATAAGGACAACAGAAGTTAGAAGACGGGGCTTCTAACTTCTGTAGTCGTTATTTTCAACATCATCTCCTGCTTCATTGTCTCAAACGCTGAATTTATTCTTTGTATCAATTCTTCTCTAGTGTTTATTTCTATATAAAAAGTCCAACGGGGTCAGATCTGGGGAGCGAGCGGGCCAAGGGATGGGTCCATCCCTGCCGATCCAGCTATCAGGAAAGCAATTGTTGAGGTGTTCCCTTACGACTACAGAAGTTAGAAGCCCCGTCTTCTAACTTCTGTAGTCGTTATTTTGTGCTTGTATTAGGAATCATGGCCGTCATTTTGAACATGAAAAATAAATAAGTTTACATTAAGTTTACATGAAAAAAAACTGTTTTTTTTAAAAAAAAAAACGTTGCCCCACACTAGAAATTTCTTCCTGTATTGTGGGTGCGTTTACAGACATAGAAACTCACAAACACAAACACCCAGACCCAGAACAATTACTTGCAGATCATACAAATACTTGTTCCGTGCGGGGATCGAACCCGCGACACGCTGCGTAGCAGTCGATCACTCAGCCATTACGCCAACCGTGTCGTCGCAAACTTAAAAAATTGGTTAAAAATATTTGGTAAGACTTCGTCTAAGACAACCATGGCTTAAATGGTTCTAAATTGTCTGTACTATCTTCGCCTTAAAGCTTTGCACCCATCTTCCAATCACCCTGTATATTGACATATTTTGTTTGTAATTAATATTTGACTACATTTAGTACTGACTCTGATTGTATATTGAATTATTTACTATATTTTGCACTGACTCTAATTTTATATGAAACTGACATTAATTTAATTCATTAATAACATATAAACATTTTGTACGCCGAGTGAGGCAAAACATTTTGGTCCGGTAAAATAAATGTTTCCATCTACATGTGCATATTCATGTATCATGTTACACATGTTTGAACAAATAAATTTATCTTGATCTTTATCTTTATCTTCGAAAAGCTTCGACAAGGTGGACAGAATAGAAATATGTCGGTATTGCTCAACGCTAACATAGAGCAATGTCTAACCCAAACCACCCAAGAATTATCTAAGACCGATCCCGTATTGTCGACGATCTATAAACTTCTTACATCCATTTTGAGAGCGAAAACTAACAAACACGTTGACAGTAATTCGATTATGTCTGCCTCTCAAAATGAATGTAGAAACGGTTCCCGTAGTACTGAGCAGCTACTTCTCATCGACATGGCCATTAGCCAACAGGTTCGTTGATCCTGCAAGGATCTGTCGACTTGCTGGATAGATTATGAGAGGGCCTACGACTCGGTGCCACATACATGGCTCATGAGGGTGCTGGAGTTGTACAAGATAGATGCTCTACGCACCTTCCTTGAATCATGTATGGGGCAATGGCGGACAGTCCTTCGCTATCCAGGGTGTCGACGGATCCAGGGGAATGATAAGCCTATATGGATTAAACGAGGAATATTTCAGGGCGAAAGTTTGAGTCCACTTTGGTTCTGCTTAGCCCTGAATCCTCTAAGCACGCTGCTGGAGGATTCAGGTCTAGGCTATCGGTTGAAGAGAGGTCAGGTCATATCTCACTTCCTCTACATGGATGACTAGAAAATCTTTGCCCCCAACAAATTGCGACTGATGGAGTTACTGAAGGTAACTGAAACTTTCAGTGGCACCATCAGAATGGAGTTTGGTGTGGACAAATGTGCAGTCATGCATGTGAAGCGAGGGGAGATAATGGAATCCGAGGGAATTCAACTTTAGGATCCCATACACCTTAGATCCCTCTCCTCATCCGAAAGCTATAAGTATTTGGGTATATCGGAAGCGTTAGGCATCAACGTTACTGACATGAAGCAATTGTTGACACAAGGTGCGCGCCTTGTATGGTCCATGGCCCTCTACAGGGCTCCTGTATGGGCGCGCCCTCTGGCGCTGCAGCCAGACCGCCGGTTGAGCGCGGCCCAAAGGGTCATGGCCATCCGGATGGTCCGGGGATACCGCACGGTCTCCTGTGAGGCAGCGAGACTCCTTGCCGGATTGCCGCCATGGGATCTGGAGGCAAAAGTCCTCGCGCACGTATGGGAGTGGCGCGAGGAGGTGAAACGCCGGGGCGTAAGTTCGCTGCCGCGAGAAATCGCGGCACAGCGGACGGAGCTCCGGCGGGATCTCATGGCTTCATGGAAAGTACGGTTGTCGCAACCCAGTGCTGGGCACGCCACGATTGCGGCGATAAGTCCCCTCTTTGAGGAGTGGCTGGAGAGGCGCCACGGCGTCCTCACCTTCCGCCTGACGCAGGTCCTCACCGGACACGGCAGCTTCGGGAGGTTCCTGTGTCGGATAAGGCGGGAGGAAACGTCCGGGTGTCACCACTGTGTGGATCGCCCAGAGGACACGGTGGAGCATACGGTGGAGGTCAGCCCGGCTTGGGCAGAGCACCGCCGTGTCCTCGTGGAGGCGATCGGCGGCAGAGACCTCTCGCGTCCGGCCCTGGTTCAGGCCATGGTACGGAGCGAGAGGGCATGGGCAGCCGTCACCTCCTTCTGCGAAGCAGTAATACTCGCGAAAGAGGAGGCGTGAGGGAAAGGCAAATTTCGTGCCCTCTCGCCCCTAGCTGCCGCAGGAGACGCCCTGGGCGTCGGGAATCCCGGGCGCATTTCTGGCCACCGTAGGCGCGGGCTTGCGGACGGTGAGCAATGGGTAGCTCACCGTCCGGTAAGGACCAGGCCCGGGTCGACGGCGCGTTGTATTCCACGCGCGCCTCAAAGAGATGTCGTCAGCACAAGTGTAGGGGTCCACTAGGGCCGATGCCTGCTGGTATGTGAACTCGGCTGTCATTGTGCCGATTGTCGTAACGGCCAATGGCCTGATGGCCGAAAGCCTCAACCAACATCTCTCGAGGCTCTCGTTAGGCGGCTGGATCAAAGGCCTGATTCAGAAGGCGGTACTCCTCGATACGGCTCGCATCGTGAAAAGGTCTATGGAGCCCTAACCACCGGTAGCTTGCCCCCTGCTCCCGACACCGGCGGACTTCTATTTTTTTATCTTTTTAAGAAATATTTAAAAATGTATTTTATATGGAAAACAAATTATATAAACCAAATAATAATAATGTTTTTATTTCTAAGTATATAATATGGTACATTGAGATCTTAAATTAAATATCGATTCATATATAATTTTTCTACCATTGCTGGTGTAGAAAAATTAAATAAGCTAAGTGCATGCAAATTATAGACATTAATGAATTTCGTTCACATTAAGAATTATAATAAATTAATGATATTGTTTATGAATTTATATTTTTAATTTGATACAATAGTATTGATTTAGATTAATGGGATAGGATTATTTGTAATGTCAAAATATTAATTATTATGTCAAAAATATGTTCTAGTGTCAATATATTTAAATTCAATTAAATTAAATTATATATAGTATAATTATTGTCAACTTAACAATTGTTTCTATGTTAATTGGTGTACCGTTTTAATTAACTATATATAAATACTCGTAAATACATCAACATTCCACAATATACCTCTCCGTCGACCCGGATGCTAGTATTTTTACTTTATCCACCACTTTGCATTGGACTGCGCGCCCGGCGCCGCTGTACCTAAGGATTCCGTTGAATCCCACGTGACCTTTTGATAAAATTCTCTGTGACCGCTCGACGCTTAAGGCGCAGATATATGACTTCTAATGATTTTAAATTGAACATCACGGAAAGACGACTCGTCTTATAAGTTTGAAAAAAATATATGTTATACTATTGTCTTCGTAATTTGATATAATCATATTTGAAATAATATATTTATAATATAGTGCAATTAATTTGTAAAGTAATGTCTAACGCGGACAAAAAAACGATAATTACTCAAAAACTAACAGGCGTATTTTAATGAAACTTTCACCATCTAAAATACAATTTAACTACTCAAATTTTAGTATACAGCTTCTATTTGTTTTGCGTTTGATTAATCAAGGTTGGTTGTTTTTTCGAATAAGCTTGGTGCGCGTTGAAGCGGGGGCTCTTGAGGGCGACGGGTGGCAGTGCTTCGCTGACCACTGTCACGGGTAGACGCTAACGCTCGGCGCTCGGAGCCACCATAACACGATTTTATTCGTTTTTAAGGACGCATTCGCAAAATTTATAGGTAAACTATTACATTGACTACGTTTTATTAGTTATGATGAGACCCTACCTCCGGACTTGATGAAGTGACCTGAAGGTGTACTTCGGTGACTGGTACTGGAACTGGTCGATGAGTAGGACTAGGTGTGCCAAGTTTGGGCTCATTTTGATAGTTGTGATGAGACCTTCCTTACCTCCGGACTTGATGGTGTGACCTGAAGGTATACTTCGATGACTGCTACTGGAACTCCTCGATGAACAGAACTAGGTGAGCCGAGTTTGGGCTTGTTTCGATAGTTATGATGAGACATTACCTTCGGACTTGATGGAGTGTCCTGAAGGTGTACTTCAGTTACTGCTACTGGAACTGGTCGACCAGTAGAACTAGGTGTGCCGAGTTTGGGCTCGTTTTGATAGTTATGATGAGACCTTACCAATGGACTTGATGGAGTGACCTGAAGGTGTACTTTGGTGTATGCTACTGGAACTCGTGGACCAGTAGAACTAGGGGTGCCGAGTTTGGGCTCGTTTTGATAGTTATGATGAGACCCTAACTCCGGACTTGATGGTGTGACCTGAAGGTGAACTTTGATGACTGCTACTGGAACTCGTCGACGAATAAATGAAATGAAATGAAATGATTTTATGAAATGATTTTATTTCTGTAAGTAGGTTTATACAAACACTTTTACACGTCAATCATACTTAGAAAAAAAACTAGATGAGCTCGGCGTTTCCTGTCTGACTACTCTGAGAAGAAAGGCCGAAACAAACTCAGAGGTCACAGTCTCTTTTAAAGTCCAGACATAATCTTGGTCAGATCATGTGAAGACCATGTAGATTGGTGTCTGAAATGGTCTTTTGAGGAAAAAACCACACAGATTGAGTGGACCTATCCAGTCAGTGCACGCATTTGTCAGTAATCGTGCAGCTCAACTCAGAACTTAAGGAGCTCAACGATTCCACGAACAATACCAAAGAAAGGACATTTGAGTAGGCCGCATAAATGACTCAAACTGCCAGACTAAGATGAAAACTAAATGAGAGAAATAATAAAAACAATAATCCACATAGTCTTCACATTCACAATAATTTTAAAAAAGAATATAATACTTCAAAAAGTAAATATTAAGGTCATAGTGTATAAGTATAACAAAATCATCAATGTCACACTTAGTATAAAAATAGATTTAGTATAAAATTAGTTTGTTGCCTGGGGGAATAGAACTAGGTGTGCCGAGTTTGGGCTCATTTTGATAGTTATGATGAGACCTTACCTACGGACTTGATGTAGTGACCTGAAGGTGTACTTCGGTGACTGGTACTGGAACTGGTCGACGAGTAGGACTAGGTGTGCCGAGTTTGGGCTCATTTTGATAGTTGTGATGAGACCTTACCTCCGGACTTGATGGAGTGACCTGAAGGTGTAATTTGGTGACTGTTACTGGAACTCGTCGACGTATAGAACTAGGTGTGCCGAGTTTGTGCTCCTTTTTGATAGTTATGATGTGACCTTACCTCCGGACTTGATGGTGTGACCTAAAGGTGTACTTCGGTGACTACTAAATTATTTTTGCGTACTATTGTATACATTTTTCTTTTCTAATTGAACAGACAGCTGTACTGCCGGGGATTTTGTTACGCCACTTCTTCTTCCCAGCTAAAGCGTTTTGGGGGACTGTCTTACGTAATTTTTACGTTCAAAAAAATCTGATTCTCAGCCTGATTTGAATAAATGACTTTTGATTTTGATTTAATTAATATTTTCTATTCATGTATGGACACATTTATTACCTACTAGCTTTACCCAGCCCGGCTTCGCACAAATAGCACTAAGTATCTCAACTTAACCTACCTACCTACCTACCTATCTACCCTACCTACCAACCCTACATACCTACTTACCTACCTACCTACCTACCCTACCTACCCTACCTACTTACCCTACCTATCTACCCTACCTACATACCCTACCTACCTACCTAACTACCTACGCGCCTAGCTAAAATCAGACAGGATAGTCCTCACCATCTGAAACGTATGCTTACCCTACGAAATTACGTGCGTACAGTTGCGGGGTCGCGGGGGGTGACGCATGGCTCCTCCCATTCGCACAAGGTCGCCGTCACCTAATGTCGCCTTAAACAATATGTAGCCACTAGCCACTATCCACTAGCTAGCTTGTGACCACTGGTTTGACATAATAAATCGTGCACCTTACTATACGACTAGATTATTTGTCCATCTACTCTCATAGCCGAAACGAGGAAGTGTAAAAGAAATCATCTACTTAAAATAAAACCGCCTGAAGGTAAAACGTGCTGAAATTAACGGATCGCTCCGTGCCGGTCCGCCCGGGACATCCGGCCCGGAAAGGTATTATAATATGTAATAAAATTAATTGTAAAACTTGATAAACCTTGATATACGACTCCGCCAGGACGTATCGGAAATAAGCTCGTCGAGCAGCCGCGGGGCGAGGATGGCCAGTGGAGATCAGATAGAGCTGCCTTTTATGCTAATAAGAGCACTCGCTCTCGCAGATTGCACTGAGTTATCTGTTCGTAGCAATCAGTGTCACTCGCAGATACCTGCACTCAGTAGGATCATACAAACATTCTTCATAGCTACCTGTAGCAGTTCACTTATGAACAACTATTAGCATGGTGGAAGTACACACAACCAGCATCTCACGTACTCAGCCAGTATCGCCTTGTCTCCGCTAAGCCTTTTTCCACCAGGGCAGAGGTCTCACGTACATCCCTCGCTACGCACCCCCGCACATCCCTGCTATAAACACACCCTAACACTCCACGTGCGGCAGACCAGTTCTTATCCACTATCACTATCTACGAAATCTCAGTTCATTGATATGTAATCTCATCAAAAACTTATCACTGTGAATTCCTATATTGACAAGCTTTTTTTTCTTTTATCACAAAAAACAGCCTTTAAGGCTATAACAAGATATAATAAGCTAGAAGGTGTTCCACGGCGCTGTGAGTGGCACTTCTCTGGTAAGTTTCAAGCGTGTGCCTTTGTGCAGTAACGCGATTACGTCGTCGGTAACGCGATGAGCTCATGAACATAATATTATGATGTGTGCAATTCAAGTTACATCACACGAACACATACCTAATGACGTGCACTCAGCGCCACTTGGAACTAATGAGTTTTTGAGGAACGAATGTCTATTATGAAACATTTTAATATGTTATAAACAAATAGAGCAGTAGCATTGCACCGTTGTGACACAGAATGACTGCGAACTAATAACGTAGGCGTGAGACCTGTTATATCTCATTCATAATGACCACAACCTGGTAAAATATATTAAGTACTCGAGTACAAGTTACTAAATGTGGTAAAATTATAATCACAGAACCTTGGCCGGGTTTATTGCAGAGTATGGCCACGCGAAAGGCCAGGATCGCGCCCCCCTAGATGCAGGCACGAAATAACATGCAAAGAAGGTATATTCTGAAGAACGCACGGTGAAGCATACAGGTTTTAAAACATCGTAAAGTATTCGGCAGTTAAGCACATCGAGTTTCAGAAAAAGTTCAACTTGTAGATGCTCGTGTCTGTTACTCCTAACAATACATAATACAACAAGCTGAGCACGAGGTAGGGACTGGAGAAGTGGTCCTTCTGTCCCGCCTGCTTGTTCTGCGGTGAACGGCACGCGGCGGACTGTGGAAGTAGTTTTATGATAGTTCGTGTGTGCTTACAAAGTAAAATGATTAGTTCGCTACAAGTGAGTTGTTTTATCGCATGCTCACAGAGATCGTACCGGACGCCGAACCCGCTGTTAATTGCGATACCGCGCGGCCGCAAACATACGACGGATAGACAAACGCACTTCTTATTCTAACATGATTAAGTCTGATATAATAATGGTAGGTTTGTATTATAGGACGGAATTCTTAACGTCATGTTTAACTCATACCGTTAAACATGACGTTAAGCATTCCGTCCGCCGCGACCCGATCTTACAAAACTGCATAAAGTTGCACGGCAGTAGAGGCTTTTTTTTTTTAGGTGGGAAATAATCATCAAATAACTTCTTCCGCTCTGGGCGGAGCGGGAGGGTGTGTCAGACTCTTACTGACTAAAACCCACCCGTATTCCTTTCGTTACCTGTGTCCAGGGCCTCGGTAACCCTTAGTACCTTCCCGCGACCCCAGCAGACGGCAATAGAGGCTGAACTCCAAACAAATGCAACTAGGAATAATGAAGCTAAACTAAACTACATTAAACAAAAAATTATGAATGAAACGATACCATTCAAAATAAAATTGAATGTTATCGTTTCAATATTCGTTAGAATCTTTCTTTATTTTCAGGCAAGCATGCAAATGAAACAATATAAAGGATGCAACTAGAGAACTGAAAGCAAATATAATGGACACACGGTGTCTGCCAGACTCCGGATCTTCGGAGGTCCAGGGTCCACCCCCCCTTGCACCCCCTCACTCCCCCGGCCCCGCCGAGGGACGCACTCCAGACTTCATTTCGCAAATTATACTCTCAACAAACTCATATCCGCCCAATTACTTACCTGTGATACTACACCCTCTGAAATTGCTCTACATATAAAACGTCCGTTATATAATAGCGAGATTTTTTATTTTCCGCTAACATTCCTTCAGGGATATGAAGGTTCAGTATTATCTTTTGCCGTTTTCCTCCGTTGTCTTCAATTAATTCCTGTTGCTATAGTTGGTTTAATGCGAAGAAGTTTTTGAAAATAATATCTGAAAAGGTTATTTCTCAGAAGAATGGCAATAATAGTGGTTCGGAAAGTAAGCGTTGACAAAAGAGTCGCAAGTAGTGGGGATTGGGGGTGCTCGGAGCACAAACAAACAACAAGCGGAACTACGGACCGAGTGCAACTTGTGCAACAATGCCGCTACTTGCACCAACCAACAACGAACAGCACTTTGTTTACATCAGCTGTCAAATATATTTATTTACATAACCAAAATACAAGATGATTATTAACATTAACTAAATTAAATTAAAACTAAGTTAAGCTTAAAAAAGGCCCTCGGGGCATTGTACCGAGGATGCTGGTGGCATTTCCTCGCTGAATTGCAATGCTAAATTGCTGTGAAATAAACATTGAATCCTATACCAATCTGACTAATATTTTAATTGAAAAATCAAATAAGGCTGGCTTTTAACATAACAAAAGATATATTTTGGTAAGCGTACTATTATAGGAGGTTCCGGGATCTTGTTTTTAAAAAAAACTAATTATTGATTAACAAAATCAGTGAACAAAATTTTCAGAATGAACTAGGTTCAGTATTACAAAGTAAACATTGTGGTCGGGGTGGGTCAGGTTAACGCTTCCCTTGAGGGTGAAAGTATTTTCGCACTACATTTTATAACACAACATGCCCATGTGCCACATGCATGCCAAAACATACGTGCAACATGCAAGGCCAAAAGTGGTCAAAAGAAAACTGAACTAAGTTTTAATTTTTAGCCGTGTTTTTTTTTTTTCTTTTGCATGAAACCGCGATATTCGTACACACATACACAAACTCACGCCTTCTTAACACGGGGGTAGGCAGAAACTACAGAACGCCACCTGCTACCGGGATATCTATGCTATAATTAACAAATCAATTAGAAGAAAAAAATTGGTAATTTGGTAAAAAATGTGTAAAATTATAATTATACTTCAAAATCAATCGAAGATGGTGTTATTTGCAGATGACACATCATTGATCTTTAAAATAGACCGACGATCACAAAATCATGACGACGTGAGCAGTGGCGGTACCTTCATATAAGCCCAAAAGCCTTATGCCTTACTAAAATGTTCGATAGAGAATTTATTGTACCTAACCAGTAGTTTATGAGAAAATTGCGATGATACATACGTAGATACGTAGGTACCTACATACTCAGTCGAAAACAGAACTTTCTTTTTTTGAAATCGGTTAAAATTTTATTGGGCTTGCGTTATTTTGAAACCCTAGGCACGCCACTGGACGTGAATAACTCTATTCTTCAGGTCCAAGATTGGTTTAGGGTAAATAATTTGGTACTAAATGAAAAAAAAAACCAGATGCATTAGATTTAAATTACCTAATGTTAGAAGTAGCGAATGTGATCTCATATTGAATGGAGAAAAACTGGAATTTATTAATCAAACGGTTTTCCTAGGAATCACTATAGACGAGAAACTACAACGGGGACCACATACTCGTATAACATCTCTTGCGGGGCGGCTAAGCTCGGCCGCTTATGCTGTTAGAAAGAAGACAGTTGACAGATGTAGAAACCGCGCGTTTGGTCTATTTTAGCTACTTCCACAGCATTATGTCGTATGGCATTTTACTGTGGGGTCGGTCTGCTGACATTGAATCCATCTTTATTTTGCAAAAGAGAGCTGTCAGAGCCATTTATAATCTACGTCGCCGTGAATCTCTTAGGGAACAATTTAAGAAGATTAATATTATGACGGTACTTAGCCAATTCATTTATGAAAATATTATGTATGTAAGAAAAAATCGTCATCTTTTAATAAAATAAGTGATAGACATAATTTTAATACTAGAAATAAAGATAAAATAGATAAACCATATTTCAGATTCTACAGTACATACATTTTTTATGTATGACACAGTACCCTGTGTCAAATGTTACAACAAAATACATTGTGATATATTGCAATTAAATGAAAGAAAATTTAAAACTCATGTTAAAAGTACACATTGTAAACAAGCATAATATTACAAATTAGAGATAATAACCAAGAATAAGAATGCTTGGAAACATACTGGTCCAGCTCCATAGGACAATCTAGAGTCTAGACAAAATCAAAATGGTTGCTATTTTAATTGTACAATTTATTATTTGATACAAATAATAAATCAATGTTGAATTTCAATTATGTGATTACTTTAACTCACACACTGACCTATTACTTTATTTATTATTTTTAGGAAAACGTATACTTTTACAATGTTTGTAAATATGTGAGCATCATGTACCTATAGTATACTTAATTTATCTGTCATTGCTTCATTTTAAATTCTTTTTTTTTACCTATTTTGGTATAGTAATTTTATTCTAGGTGCACCGTCTTCACATATAATTATATAATGTACCTATACAAAACTTTGTAAAACATTTTAAAAGAGTAACGGTGGAGTTTCTTGCCCATTCTTCTCCATACGAAACTACCTTTTAAAAGGGGCAACTGGAATCATTATATTTTTTTTTTTTTTGTAAAATTTGACGTTCAAAAGTGCCTTATACGTGCCTATTTGAAATAAATAATTTGACTTTAACTTTATAAAACTCAAAAATCTTGTGTAAGACGAGTGCACATTCCATACTTAGTTCATGTCGAAAACAAACACTACACAGAGTTAAGGACGCGTTCTCAAATCCCACAAAAATAAGCTATTTTTCGGTAGAGTTTGTGATGAAATGGAACTAAATCAAACAAAACTTGTAATTGCCACAAATAGACTACTTTTTTATCTCCAAATAGTAGACAATTTTTGGTTTGAACTTTTGGTATTTGATATCGTAAAAACGATTTTCCATTACCTATTCACACAAAATTGCCGATTTGGAGCTTCATTCACGATCATTTTTCTGCTATTATATGCATAATTTCGTTTCTTAAAAAATACCCTAGGTAAGCAAATATAATGTTTTCAAAATCAAAGACAAAAATTTATGCAAATGTTACAAATAATCTCAGATCTGTTTCCTGATCTGATGAAACTTAGCAAAGTCATTCCACTGTTCAAATCTGCCAGCACAACTGATCCATTGAGCAAAATCTTTGAAAAAATAATTTTAAAACAAATTTTAGAACATTTCAATTCATATAATTTACTTCATCTGAAACAGTTTGGTTTTACGAAGGGTCGTTCAACTACAGACGCGGGCTTGGAATTGCTGAAGAGTATTTTCGAAGCTTGGGAGGAGTCGCAGGATGCTCTTTGCATTTTCTGCGACTTGCCTAAGGCCTTCGATTGCGATCATCATGATACACTCATCAGGAAAATGCACCACTATGGTATGAGGGACAGGGCTCTCGACCTTCTGTCTTCTTATCTGAACAATAGAATTCAGAGGGTTGATATAAATGGCAAGAGATCTGCAGGATCTGCGGTCACTATGGGCGTTCCGCAGGGTTCAATTCTAGGTCCATTCTTGTTTCTAATTTACATAAATGACTTACCTTATCACATAAGGGATAATCACAAGATTGTATTGTTCGCAGATGACACTTGCCTCATTTTTAAAATCAAACGACTGCTGAAAGAAAAGAAAGAAAGAAAATACGTTTATTTGCGGTAAACATGACGCAAAGAAGGAACACAAATACAAAAAAGAAACAATTTGGGGAAGAATATGCGTCACATCCACGTAAAACGGCCAACGCTCAGCATAATGCTGCGACCCTATGCGAGACAGAGCCCCAGCGCTGATTTTCAGCGATAGCCGGCGTTGACGTGATGACGTCGACCGGTGCAGCACACAGTGAGATTGTAATATGAATAACATAAATTCAAGTAATTAAAAGAAAGAATAACATAAATACAAATATTTAAAATGGCAACATTCCGTACCGACGAGAACGACGTACGCGCCGCCGGCCTAAATTAATCTGTGCGCGCAACTGTCATAAAACTGTCATAAAACATATTTGTTTGACGTTTTGACATGCAGGTGTTTTACTATATACGAGAAAAAATCTATAAATAGATTATTGAGATAGTTTAGGCAAAAAGGAGTCGGAAAATGTTACTTTTAGTTCATGAAATAACAAAATAAATTTGAAAATTCAATTCAAAGTTTCCAGTTTTTCTAATCTGTTAAAAAACACCATGAAATAGTAGCCGCCATGTTATTATGTCATACCGCTAGTAAACTAAAACGTTTCAATTGTCAACTGATAGTTAGATAATAGATCAGCGCATAATCAAGTGACGTCGTGACCACAGAGCAACATAGCGTCCATTGCGTCCAGCGTTTTCGTCAAACTACGCGCGAAATTTGAAAATATAAAATTTAAATGCATTTTATGGCACTTATCGATTGAATAGAAATTCAACAAAAAAAAAAAAAAAACTTTGAACATGTTAACGATGCACTCTCTAAAGTTGTCCATTGGTTTAATGTAAATAATCTTCTCCTGAACGAAAAAAAGACTAAACTCATTAAATTTTCAACGCCAAATGTCAGGCAGCTAACTACCAATGTTCAACTTAATGGAATAGAGTTGGACCCTGTTGAGTCGACAGTTTTTCTTGGAATAACTATTGACGCTAAATTACAATGGTGCCCACACATAGAAAAATTGTCGGGAACGCTTAGTTCGTCCGCCTATGCTGTTAAAAAAATTCGACAGATAACTGATGTACGAGTAGATACGGCCAGAATCGTTTATTTTAGTTCTTTTCATAGTCTTATGTCATAAGGGATTCTTCTCTGGGGAACCTGTACGGACATTAATACCGTCTTTGTTTTACAAAAAAAGGCTGTTCGAGCCATTTACAACCTATTTCCAAGAGATTCCGTTCGAGAAAAATTCAAAGAAATAGATATTCTGACTGTAGCCTCTCAATATATATTTGATAATCTTATGTATGTACACAAACATATATCAAATTTTAAGAAAATGTCCGATATCCACAGTTTAAATACCAGGAATAAACATAATCTTGCTGTACTTCACACTCGCCTCCATAGAGTAGGCAACTCGTTCATGGGACAATGTATACGCTTTTACAACAAACTTTCTATTGATATTCGAAATTTACCCATTAAATGATTTAAAAGCTGTATTAAAACCAAACTTTGTAAAAAAGGGTACTATAAAATTCTGATTATTTAGAAGACAAAAAGCTTGGGATTGAGCTGCTCGCTCTGATAAGCCTTGTGATAAAACCGTAAAACTTGACATTTTAATTATGCAAAATCATCATTATATACAACTATATATACATATTGAAATTGATGAATATTATAAACAAAATTACGTGAATATAAATGTACCTTGAAAAGTATTATATTACTTTAATTATTGTGAATGTGAGCACTATGTGGGTCATTTTTATTTATTTCTTGTTGTTTTTTTTCTCTTCCTTTTAATGATGGTCTGGCATTTTGAGTACTTTATGCGACCGACCCAAATGTCCTTTCCTTGGTATTGTTCGTCGAGTCGTTGAGCTCCTTAAGTTTTGAGTTGAGCTACACGATTACTGACAAATCCTTGCACTGACTGGACAGGTCCACTCAAATTTGTGTGGTTCTTTCCTCTAAAGACCATTTCAGACATGGATCTACATGGTCCTCACATGATCTGCCCAAGATTATGTCTGGACTTTAAAAGAGACTTTGACCCTTGAGTTTGTTTCGCCATTTCTTCTCAGGGGTAGTCAGATAGGAAATGTCGACTCCATCTAGCTTATTTTTTAATATTTTTTTTTAATATGACGTGTAAATTGATTCTCGTATCTTATTTACAGAATAAACAATTTCATTTCATTTCATTTCAGAAAAAAATAAAAACGAACCGTCTAATTTTTCACATAATTTGATATTTTGATTTTTTAAATTTTTTTACGAAGATGAAGAAGAAGATCCAATGAGGTACCCATTGCTAACCGTCCGTACGCATGAATCTTAACGTGTGGTTTTAAGGGTTATTTTATTTTGTCACTGTCTGGAGTATTGCATAAAAAGTTTAACGAGAAAAAGCGTGTGTCGGTTGTAATAGCATGTCGTGCTCAAAAAGATCGCTGTACAAACACAAATATTTTCATAAACTTCACAATACAGTTTTTGATACTTTACGTATTCTGTAAGCGGAGGCAACTTGACAAGGTAAAATTTTCAAATAATATTGTTTCTGTTTATTTTTTACTACAAGTAGGGATTTATATATTCATGTTCGAATATGAGTTCAAAATCAAAATCCAAGATGGCGCCGATTCGCGGGAAGGTACTAAAGGGTCACCGAGGCCCCTGGCAACACAGGCAACAGGAAGGAATACGGGTGGGTTTTAGTCAGTACGAGTCTGACACACCTTCCCGCTCCGCCCAGAGCGTGAGAAGTTATTTGATGATTTACCACCCAAAAAAAAAAAAAGATGGCGCCGATGAAAATTTCTCTCTTTTCGTCATGGGTGTCATTTTCATGGTTTTCGGGGTCGCCAATAACGATCACCGGGTCAAAATGGAAATCCAAGATGGCGCAGACGGGATTTGCTAACTTTTCATCGTGGGTGTCTTTTTCATGGTTTTCGGGGTCGCCAATAACGATTACCGGGTCAAAATCGAAATCCAAGATGGCAGAGACGAGTTTTGCCAACTTTTCATCATAGATGTCATTTTTATGGTTTTCGGGGTCACCAATAACGATTACCGGGTCAAAATCGAAATCCAAGATGGTGCAGATGAGATTTTTCAGCTTTTAATCATGGGTGTCATTTTCATGGTTTTCGGGGTCGCCAATAACGATTACTGGGTCAAAATCGAAATCTAAGATGGCGCAGATGAGATTTGCTAACTTTTAATCATGGGTGTCATTTTCATGGTTTTCGGGGTCGCCAATAACGATTACCGGGTAAAAATCGAAATCCAAGATGGCAACGACGAGATTTGCCAACTTTTCGTTGTGGGTGTCATTTTCATGGTTTTCAGGGTCGCCAATAGCGATTACCGGGTCAAAATCGAAATCCAAGATGGCGCAGACGAGACTTGCCAACTTTTCATCGTGGGTGTCATTTTCATGGTTTTCAGGGTCGCCAATAACGATTACCGGGTCAAAATCGAAATCCAAGATGACGCAGATGAGATGTGGCAACTTTTCATCATGGGTGTCATTTTCATGGTTTTCGGGGTCGCCAATAACGATTGCCGGGTCAAAATCGAAATCTAAGATGGCGCAGATGAGATTTGCTAACTTTTCATCATGGGTGTCATTTTCATGGTTTTCGGGGTCACCAATAACGATTGCCGGGTCAAAATCGAAATCTAAGATGGCGCAGATGAGATTTTCCAACTTTTCATCGTGGGTGTCATTTTTATGGTTTTCGGGGTCGCCAATAACGATTACCGGGTCAAAATCGAAACCCAAGATCGCGCAGACGAGATTTGCCAACTTTTCATCATGGTTGTCATTTTCATGGTTTTCCGTGTCGCTTTTAGACGAGTTGCTTTTTAGTCATAAGAATGTGTATAGTGTATAACTTTTACAATTGAATTGTTGTTTTAGATGCCAAAACCGAAGCCGTTTGGGAAAATTTAAATAACCTCGAAAAGGACACAATTCTTCAAAGTGGAAGTCCATTATGGTTGGAAAAGCGAAGGAAGCTCCTGACCGCGTTTTGGTTTGCTACAGTATGTAAACGGCGTCCAACGACTGAGTGCGGTCCACTGGTCAAACAAATTCTTTATGGTAAAGACCACAGCAATTAGCAGTCCATCAAACACGGCAGAACCAACGAACAAATGGCAATCAGAGATTTAGAAAAGGTGTTGAATACGAATATAGAACAGTGCGGATTATTCGTAGATCTAGAATTTCCGTTTCTAGGAGCAAGCCCTGACGGAAAATGCAGGCTTGGTATCATCGAAATAATTGTCCATCTTCGGCATGTGGAATGGATTCAGACCAGAGAAAACCATAAATGGTATTATAAAATATAAGGGCAGCTGCGTGTTACTGGACAAGAAACATGCCATTTGGATGGACTCTGGTAAAATAAAATATGATTAATCGGAAAAGACACAATTTTGGAAGGAGAAAATGGAAAACTTTCAAATTCGATTCTACAAAAATTGTCTCCTTCCAGAATTGACTGACCCAAGAAAGGCAAGAAATGCGGGGTTAATTCCTCACATTAACAAACAAATATTTAAAAAATAAAGAGTTGATTTAGTTTATTTTTTTTTTCTATGCTTTCCTTTTATTGCCTAAACTATTGTTCAATCACCAAACTCTTATCAAGTTCAGAGGTTATCTCTGATCGTAACTAACAAAATGAGCCCAAACTTGGCATATGTAACTCTTGTCGTCTAGAAGTTCCAGTAGCAGTCACCGAGGTACACCTTCAAGTGACTCCACCAAGTCCGAAAGTAAGATCTCATAATAACTAACAAAACGAGCCCAAACTCGGCATATCTAACTCTTGTCGTCTAGAAGTTCCAGTATCGGTCACCGAGGTACACCTTCAGGTGACTCTACCAAGTTCGAAAGTAAGATCTCATCATAACTAACGTGATGGCAAAATCTTGATAAAGAAGGAGGATGGACAACAAGCTAAGCATATAAAAAGCCTGGAGGCTGTCTCTTTACTATAAAGGGATCAAAAAAGCACAAAGACCGTGATCTTGCTGTCAGAATTCACCATCTATAATCAGAACTTCAGAGGTCTTAAGACTAAATTGCATAATCTCAGGCTAGCCGCACAACTTAATAACTATGATGTGGTAATTGGAACAGAGACATGGCTTGATAACAGCGTAAATGATGGCGAATTATTAGACTCCCCATATATCATTTATCGTAGAGACAGAGCTTCTACTCCTCTTGCTTGCTGTATTTAGGACGATAGACTCAACACGCGTAACAAAATGGGAATCAGATACTGAAGATCTGTGGGTCAAGCTCAAAACCAATAGCAGAAAGGGCAACCTTTGCGGCCTATTTGCCACCACCTGTGCAACATGCCTCTCTTATTTTGATCCTGGACAACGTGGATACAGTGATTGAATCAACGGGAGGACATGTAATAATTGCTGGGGATTTCAATCTCGGGTTCATCGACTGGAGCATGGACAATACTTCAAACAAAAAATTCAAAATTCGTTTATTGGTGTGATTTTTGGTACATTTTACATGAGATCTTGATAATAAATAATTAGTTCCTCAAAAAAACTACCTTAAAGGTGTACACTCTTTCACAAAATTAGTCATTATAAAAAAGAATAATCAACATATTAAAATAAAATAATTACAACGGAACACAACGTAACTTAAGACAGAAAAAACTAGCAAAACATTAACAATTGAGTTTACATATAAATAATATAATCAATGGAAATAAAGATAAAATGAAAATAATACATTGTCAAAATTAAATAAATATAAATGTCAAATAACTTACAATTTATCATTAAGGAATTCGTCAATAGAATAATAACATTTTTCCAATAATAGATGTCTTAATTTGTTTTTAAATTGATTAATATTTAAGTCGTTAATTCCATTTGGTAATTTATTAAATAGTTTTGGGGCCATGCAAAGTATGCTTTTATGCATCAAGGCAGTCTTTGATGGTCGAACACATAATTCATGTCTATAAACTTGTCTAATCATTTTATAGCGATGTTCAGATGCTTTTCTGAATAGATGCATGTTCTTTTTAACAAATAAAGCACTCTCAAATATGTACAAGCAAGGTAAAGTCATTATTTTTAACAATACAAAATAAGGTTTGCAGCTATCAGTTATTTTTATACCGGTAATAGCTCTAATGCATCTTTCTTGCGATTTGAACACCATGTCCTTATTGCAGGAGTTACCCCAAAACATGACTCCGTAGCGTAGTATAGAATCGACAATCCATAGTATGCAATGACTGCCGCTGCTTGATTGACTACTTTCTTTAGCTTATACAAAGCAAAAGCAAATTTACAATTTTTTTAAATTAATATTGAAGTATGTTGCTTCCAATTAAGGTGATGGTCGATTGTTAAGCCTAAAACTAAAAATTTGGTATTTGCAACTTCTTCAATTTTTTCATTATTAAAGCTTACATTTAGTTCCGAATGAGCTACTCTTTGACGAAAATTCATAACTTTTGTTTTTTCAAATTTATAATTAAATTGTTATGTTCTAGCCAGTAAACAGCTTGTTTTAATGCATTGATTATGTCAGCTTCAAAGTCTTTATTATTTTTGTCAAGTTTAATAATGATGGTACTGTCGTCAGCAAATAATGTCATAGGATAGGGTATATTCCGGGGAAAGTCATTTATATATATAATAAATAATAAAGGCCCTAGCACACTGCCTTGTGGCACTCCATAAGATATTTTTAGTTCTTTAGATGTGTATTTTATCACGGTTTTATTTAATTTACAAATTCGACTTATTTCTGTACATTGTGTTCTATTTTTTAAGTAAGACTTTATAAGTGATAAGACATTTCTCTTTATCCCATACGCATTTAACTTGCTCAGCAGTATATCATGGTCGACCAAGTCAAATGCCTAGGTCATATCCATGTATATTGCTGATATTGGGACTCTTTCATCCATGTCAGGTATGGTAACATTTAGAAAGTCATATATTGCCATATTTATTGAGTGATCTTTCCTAAATCCATTTTGTTCTTTCGCAAGTATATTATGTTTGCTGAGGTTCTAGGTAGGTCTATGGACCTATAAATCCATTTTTCGAATATCTTCGATATTACCGGAATAAGAGCTATTGGCCTGTAATTTTTAACTCAAACTCAAACTCAAAGCATTTATTTCAATTAAACCATTTACAGGCACTTTTGATTTGTCAAGGAGTCGGTCAGTTAGAAATATGAAGCTAGTTGCCCATTCCAAAGCGTAGTAGGTACCTATGGAGAAGAACGGGCAAGAAACTCCATGGACACTCTTTTAAATTAAATTGATACATAAAGATTAGTACAAAAATAATGTTGAAATTATAACTAAATGTGAGGACGATGTAAAATAAAAAAACGCGCCCATAGTAAAAAGAGAAACAAAAACAAATTCTAAATAAAATAATTACAAATAAGCCGAGGACGCTAAGAGGTGACCAGTCCCAACTAACGGCGCCCGTTCACGAGCATGACGCATGGATTAGCACCATTCAGCTCAACCATTTTGAAGGGAGCTAAATGATCCAACACACGCGCCACCATCAGCGAGACATCTGAGTGAGCATGACATACTCTCAGCCGCCAGGACCCATTCAAGTCAATTACATAACCGGCAAATGGTAGCTCTATTATACATAGTACTCACACCTGTGCAATGCAATTATACAATACAACGTAGGTTGAATTTATACAATGCAAAGATAGTCTTACAATGTTCAGCTGCACCAACAGTATTTTCAAATGTTAATTATTCAATTGGTTGTGGTTGTGGAGCGGGACCAGCATTGAGCCAAGCATTTTTATCAGCGATGTAATCACCCAACTTATAATATGCCTGCCTGCATAGTGTGCGTTTGATACAAGATTTGAATTTCATTTCATTCAGTTGAAGTATGTGGGGTGGAATTTTATTGTAACATTTTAAACAGTACCCCATGAAAGATGAGTCTACATTAGCCAGTCTGAAACCTGGCTGAGATAATAGGTCCCTGTTTCTAGTACTATAATTATGTCTTTAACCTCTTTTACTACAATGATGTAAATTTTTTCTTACGTACATGATGTTTTCGTAGATATATTGACAAGGTACCGTCATGATGTTAATGTCCTTAAACCGGTCCCTTAGAGAATCGCGCCTGCGGAGATTATAAATGGCTCTGATAGCTCTTTTCTGCAGAATAAAAATTGACTCGATGTCTGCAGCCCGTCCCCAAAGTAAAATACCGTAAGACATGATACTATGAAAGTAACTAAAATAGACTAGCCTCGCGGTATCTACATCAGTAAATTGACGGATTTTTCTGACAGCATATGCCGCTGAACTTAGCCGTCCTGCAAGAGATGTTAAATGAGGACCCCATTGTAGCCTTGAGTCGAGCGTGATCCCCAGAAAAACAGTTTTATCGACGAATTCTAGTTTCTCTTGATTCAATACTATCTCATAATCACCACTTTTGACATTTGGTAAATAAAATCGAATGCACTTAGTTTTTTTCCCATTTAATACTAAATTATTGGCAGTGAACCAGTTCTGTACCTGCAATAGGGCGTTATTTACGTCGTCAATATTCGTAGCACGTCTATCTACCTTAAAAATTAAATAAGTATCATCAGCAAATAACACCATTTGTGGTTGATTATTTAATCGTCTTTCTCATCGTCTTTTTTAAATAAAGGTTTTATGACAGCGGGTTTAAGCTTATCAGGGTAGGCTCCATACTCAATACTTAAATTAATAATGTAGCTGAGAGGATCTCATATTGTTTCTGAAACATACTTTAAAACCTTTGTTGAAATATCGTCGTATCCTACACTATTTTTATTTTTTAGGTCTTTTATAATTCTATTTACTTCATCTGTTATGATAGGGGCTAAAAACATTGACTGTGTAGAGAAATTTATTTTATTGTCAGAAGTCAGTTGTGTCGAAGCAGTAGAAAGTTTTTTGTTTTTAGTTTAGTGCCACAACAGCTGTCTTTTTATTTGGCTACACCGTCTAATACCAGGTGTTAACCAATTTGGATTCTTTATTAATTTTCTTTTCTTGTACGTAATCGGAAAACATAAGTTATAAAACAATTGGAATAGTTCTAAAAAGTTGTTGTAAGCCATGTTAGGGTATTTAGTGAAGTAGACGTCAGAAAAATAAATTGATTTCAAACATTCTTTGAATTTCATCAAGTTTTTATTACTGTAGTCACGCACTTTTATATTCCAATTACTATTTTGATTAAACATGTCTTTTTTACAGGAAGCTTTAAAATTTGCGCGGTGTGATCCGACATATGTAGATCAAGGACACTATGAGTACATTTTCGTGAAATATTATGTGCAAAATTATCAATACACGTATTGCTTTGCAATCTAGTTGGTTGATTAATTTGTAAACATAGATTGTACTTCAATAGGAAACTAGTAAAATCAAGTGATAACTTATCTTGTTTTAAAATATTAATGTTGAAATCACCACATAGAATTACATTCTTGTTCGAGGTGTAACAGTATTTTGATAATATAATGTTTAGTTTAGAGTAGAAAGCCTCCAAATTGTTTATCTTTGGTACTCTATAGATGCAAATAATGATTGTGTTATGTGGTATTATTTCGATTGCACAAACTTCGACAACGCCTTCAATTGACATTTTACTGACATTCGTAAGTTCTTTGTATTGGAGACCAAATTTTACCAAAATACAGGCTCCCCCTCTTTTCGTACTTCTTGTATAGTAAGCGGCTAATTTAAAATTAGGTATTGAAAGAAGCTCCTCGTGTCCTCGCTCCATAAAGTGTTCCGTGACGCAAATTATCTCTATACTGTTTCTCTGTTCGGCTAGTTCTTGCAGGTGTAGTGTTAGTTGATCCACCTTGTTGATGAGTCCCGCGATGTTTTGATGCATAATAATCAGATAATTATAGAAAAAAACGTGTCTGTATGCTTAATTTCTGAGGTAGAAGAAATAGATGTTGTCATATTATTTTCAGTATCGATTTCAGTTATAATCTTCTGGAGATTAGTCAAAATATTCATCATTCCTGTTCCATTTATGTGTCCTTGTTGCGCATAAAACATTTGATAATCATAAGTTAATTCTGCATTAGAGTCTAGTAAATAGGCATATTCGTGAGTTAAATTGTCTAGATACAGGAGATTATTATATTAAAAGTTTCTATTCTAGTATTATATATAGTACTCTCTCCAGCTCACCGTGTACAACTGCTAGGAACTTTGCGAACAGGTTAGGCTACTCACTGGTTGATTTTATGTCATCAAATAGCATTCAGCAAATTAACACTGTTAGGAACACCAAATAACTTAAAATAAGAAACATAAAATAAGGTCTAAAGTTCTGTTATTGTTACAACAGAACTTTAGACCGAAACTTCTGCGGTGGATCTGTCAGTGAATGTAAGAATCCAATGTCGCTGGTCGATGTCCATCACTCTCCTCTTGACATCACTATCAAGAATATTTCACCCGCAATATTAAAAAGTTCTCTCAAAATATAACTTCTGGAAAGCCAACTATGCACTCGTAAATGAGAGGTTGAAGAGCATCTATTGGGCGCATTTGTATTCTGATCTGGCAGATGTGAACTTAATGGAAGACACGATTTACACACAATTGAATCAAATAGTGGATGAATGTGTTCCTAGATATACTACACGCAATAAAAAAAATCCTACATGGTTTTCAAAATGTTTGATCAGAAAAGGAAAAAGTAAGACTTCGTTTTAAGAAATACAATAATCCCAGGGATAAATACGAATATTGGAGGAACGTTCTAAAACCATGATCAAAAAGTGCTACAGCACATACGTCATTATCATTGAAGATAACATCAGACTGAATCCGAGGGCATTTTGGTCATTCGTTAAAGCCAAAAAAGCCAAGTCTAATGACATTCCATCTGAGATGTATTGGAGCGGGAAAGTGGCAACTTCTGGAGATGAAGTGAGTAAACTGTTTGCCTCATACTTTTCTGCCACCTTTGCATCTCCAGCTGATACACTCGCGGTACAAACAAAGTCAAAAGAGTACCCTCAGCTTGCGCTAGGAAGCCAATATTTCACAGAGCGAGACGTACTTAAAGAATTAAAAAACTAAATATATGCAAGAGTCTGACGGCCTACCGCCGCAATTAATAAGGCAATGTGCCAAATATTTATCATTACCGCTCAAACTTATTTTTAATAAGTCCCTTATGTCTTCTATGTTTCCCACGCATTGGAAAATCGCACACTTAGTTCACACAGGTTATTTAAAACAGGGGAGCCAAATGATGTTAAAAATTAACGGCCCATATCTCTTCTTTCGAGTTTCTCGAAACTGTTCGAATCATTAGTTTATCCTGTATTAACTTCGCTCATTAAAACTCAATTGGCTACGCAACAGCACAGTTTCTGTACCAACAAATCCACCACCACCAACTTAGTTCACTACATTAATGATGTACGAGCATCGCCACATGATATTTATTGTTTTAGTTTTTACCTGATCAAGCAGTTGCTAAGTCACCGATTTATGTACATTCGCTGACTAAGCTATTACGCCCGCCACAAGCCACCTACTTTTGGCATTATATAATTCGTTGTTTTATTAAATAAATGGTCAATCATTATCGGACACAAAACAGTGATTTTATTTCCTGTACACATCCCGAGTGATTCATCCACCTACATCCTACATCTCAGTGTGCGGAGCTGCTGCCCGTACATTTATGGTCCTTCGAGCCGGATCGCCACTACTGGAGCAAACAGTCCTGCAAGTCGCACAGGTACGAAGTGTTTCTACTTACGATAGCGAATCGGTTTGACTGGTCTTCCACAAGCGGATCGCCCCAGTCAGATTGAGAAGGCGCACAATATCGTACGGAGAGATTCCTTCGGACCCTGCGATCGCCGTGGGAAACATCAACATTTGGTGGTTCGGGAACTACATACAACAATACAACAGTGAAGTCAACAGAGCTAACGTCCATCCACTACACGCATACATACTCGTGCAACAATTATGGACGCCAGGCAACAAGAACTTCTCAAGCGGCAGGAAATCATCGCAGAGGGCATCCGAAAAATTGGTGTCAACTTCGGAAAAGATGGCCCTGACCGCAAAACCGCCACATACATCCGGGGCAGCCTGGATACCCTCCAGGCGCACTGGAACGAATTCGAAATGAATCATGGCGTGCTACAGGGCGCCATAGACCAGACCGACATATACTACACAACAAAAGTATACGACAGGGTCAAGTCGAACCACTCAAACATACAACATAAGCTGCAAACATGGTCAACAAGCACTGCGGAACTCGCGAATCGCCCAGAAGAAGAGAACAGACTTCAATAATCGAAGGGGAATATAACCTTCTGAAGAGGAACGAGCAAGTAATGAACCGGCAGTTCATTGTCATCAACAAAAGTCTCAGAGACTCGCTCCAACAACTGAAAACCGAACAAGACCAAGCAACGTTCCTTACTGCTACTGCACTTGCCGCAAACATGATGATAACAAACTTGCGGAGAATACAAGACATGTTGATCAGCCTAGTTACAGATCTTCGTCACGGCAAGGTCGACACTCACCTGTTGAAACCCGATGCGTTCGAAAAACAGTTGAACATCATAGCAGGACAAGTCCCAAAAGGATTATCTCTCCCTTGCTCAAACAAGTTCAAGTGTATCCGGGAAATGTATAAACTAGCAAGTGTGCAAGGAAAACTAACCGAAGACTTCATCATATTCGAAGTAAAAATCCCGTTAGTAGCAGACGAACAGTACGAACTAACCGAAGTCATCCCAATCCGCAACATAAAGGGAACCTCCATGATTCACATAATACCAACAACCAAATACATAGCCGTTAACTTGAAGCTAGACATGATGATACCACTGGATCAACAACATCTTTCATCGTGCGAACAAGTAAACACAAATCAGCTGTTGCTATGCAACCTTGACCTACCTATATACAGTATAAAAACAGCCACAACAATGTGCGAAGCAGGCATAATAAACAATCGAGGAGTAACAACCTGCCGCACTAAGGTATCGAATTGCAGCAATGACTGGAAAAAACTGCACAGTAAGGGAGCTTGGTTGTTTACGTGTTGCGAGGAATGCACTATGCGCATTTTCTGTCCTGCGGGAATTACGTCACAGACACTACAAAATACAGGCATCATCACCTTAGCTACAGGTTGCATGATGCGCGGCGATAAACATCTGATTCATGCACATTACAAAATGCAAAGCACCATGGAATTAGGAAATGAGCAAGAGATCTACGTACCAGAGATAAATCTAAACGAACTATTAACAAGCAATAGTCAAATTACAAATATAACAAATATGGAACTTGAAACACATGAAGAACAACTAAAGAGTATTAAGAGAAAAATTGAGCTGGTTAAAGAACAACAGGACATACAAATGGTTAATTCCGTGGAGGCGGAGCAACATCACTACGTCCTGTACGGCTGTATGCCACAACAACAACAACAACCTGTGCAACAATATTCAGCATATGGGTATGCGTCCAAATTAAAGCACGCTGTCTCCGTACACCTCAAGGAAACAGAACAGGAAAGCAGGCGCACAAGGAAGAGATTGAGATGGCCCCAAGTCCTACTGAACGGCATCTCCCTACGGAAGGACAAGCAAAGGCAGACACCCCGGATCTAGAAGAGGTCCCCAGACATCTTCCTAACAGCAGCAAGGTGGATCGCGAAACGTCGCCAATGACAGTTAGCGACGGACATAGAACCTTCCAATAACTTTCTTTACATACTTTACTTACCCTTGGATAATGCATTTTACTGGACATTTGTACTTTTATAGTCGGCAGGATGTACGAGCATCGCCACATGATATTTATTGTTTTAGTTTTTACCTGATCAAGCAGTTGCTAAGTCACCGATTTATGTACATTCGCTGACTAAGCTATTACGCCCGCCACAAGCCACCTACTTTTGGCATTATATAATTCGTTGTTTTATTAAATAAATGGTCAATCATTATCGGACACAAAACAGTGATTTTATTTCCTGTACACATCCCGAGTGATTCATCCACCTACATCCTACATCTCAGTGTGCGGAGCTGCTGCCCGTACAAATGATATCAGCAGATTCATAGACTCCGGTGTGCAAGTGGACTCAATTTACACTGACTTCAGTAGCGCGTTCGACAAAGTAAATCATGTGCTTCTACTTCAAAAACTTGAGAACTATGGTATGTATGGTTATTTGCTACGTTGGTTTGAATCATATCTTTCAGAGCGACCACAGAGAGTTGTTATAAAGGGTTATCAGTCGCCACTTTATTACTCAGCCTCTGGCGTGCCACAGGAATCGCATCTTGGTCCTATTCTTTTCCTGGTATTTGTGAACGACATCATATCACTCCATTAAAAACTCAAAATGCTCTGTTTGCGGATGATCTAAAACTATACAAGGAAATTGAATCAAGTACCGACATTGCTTTGCTTCAGAAGGACTTGGACGCAATTCATGAGTGGTGTCATAGTAACATGATGACTCTCAATGCCGTAAAGTGTTATCATATAACATTTTCATGTAAAAAGTTGATTCAGCCTTCAGCATATCACTTAAACGGCATAACTCTGCAGAAAGTCGATACCATTCGTGATTTGGGAGTCCAACTTGATAGTCAACTAAATCACTTTGACACTATTGTCGCCGAAGCAAATAAAATGTCCGGATTTGTAAAAAGAACTTGCAAGGTATTCCGATCAAGTGTCACCCTTAAGGCTCTCTATAACTCTCTGGTGAGGAGTATACTGGAATATGCATCTCCTGTATGGAATCCAGCGTATCATGTCCACATTGACAGAATAGAAAGCATCCAAAAAAAGTTTACGAGATACCACCGCTACAGATCACAAACTTGTGATCGCGAAGCTGATTATCCTCAAAGACTCTGTTACTTCAAGATGAGCTCCTTGGAGCAACGAAGATGTTACTCAGATTTAGTTTTCCTTTATAAGACCCTCCACAATTTGGTGAGTGTACCGGAGTTGGTTTCGGAGATCGGTCTAAATGTGCTCCGCCGTACCTTATACAGATCAAATTTTAAAACAGAAACTTTTCAATCGCCTAAAAATAGAACTAAGTTTGGTCGTTCAGCTCCTTTATACCGGTTTTTTTTAGCTACAATAAGCTGAGCACGCGTGAACACGCACTAACAACTTGGACATACATATTTTCGAACAGTCTGAATGAATTCAGACGATACGTCCTCAGATCTTGATCGATTTGTTTGTTTATTTCTGTTACAAAATGTTAATTTGTGTATTTGTGTGATGCTTTAATGTATTTAATATTGTACAATTTAACGTATTTTTTTTAAATTTTAATCTATTTTATTATTTTAATTATAATTAATGTAGTGTCCTAATTTTTTTGTTTTTTTTTTATAGTTTTAATTTATAATCGAATTTCTATTCCAATGTAATTGTTTTTTTTATCATTTTTTTTTTTATTTATACTGTGTTTTTATTTAACCACTTGACATTTTAAATCCAATGTAAACTTTGTAATTTTAATTTTGTTATTGTCATATATTATATTTCCATTTAAGTTTTTATTATTGATTATACAAGTGCTGTGCACACATATAAGTGACGAATTCACCGCAAAGCTATTGAAATAGAATATATTTAATGTAATGATTTAGTGAATAAATCGTTGGTGTGTCAATAAATAAATAAATATGAAAATTAGGTCAACTGAACATTATAAGTATAAAAAGACCAATTAACAAAATGAAAATTATAATATAAAATGAACGTTATACTAAATATTATTTTAGAACAAAAGTAGTTTATATGAAATGTAACATCCCATGAAATTATGTTATTTGTTTTTATATCATATGAAAATTATATCATGTGAACGTTATTTCAAGTGATAATTTACTATCTATTATTATTCCATATATTACACACCCTGTTATTGTATACCTTTGAATTAGCCTCCCTGTAGTGCAACATTGTATATTCTCAGATACTTCATTTACGTTGCACCTGTTAACTAGTTTTAGAACAAAAGTAGTGAAAGTCTATTTTCATAGCGTAATGTCCTACGGTATTCTGCTGTGGGGCAAAGCCGCTGACATTCAAAATAGATTCGTTCTTCAAAAATGAGCTGTTCGAGCAATTTACCAGCTTGGTGCCAGTGTTTCTCTGAGAGATTTTTTTAAAGATATTGGTATTCTCACGGCGGCATCACAATTCATCTTCGCCAACATCTTATATATTAAGTAAAATATACACTTATACACTAAAAACAGTGATATTCACAATATTAACACCAGAAATAAGGACAAATTATGAGCTCCATTTCACCGGCTTCATAAGTTTCATAACTAATTTGTTTGCTCAACTTTTTATCACATGCTACCCTCTTCTTTGCTAGATTTGCCTTTTAGTGCGTTTAAACCTAAAGTAAAATCCACCCTTTGTTCAAGGGCATACTATTGTATCAATGACTACTTAAAAGATAAGAATAGTTTGTCGCTGTGATTAGCTCAAGACAATGTTTATGTTCTTTCTCCAGAATTACTCAATACTCAATATCTTTATTGCTTTACCATAATGTGTACTTAGGTGGTAACTATATAATTGAGATCATTATGGACCCTGGCATGGCAGGAGGGTAGGAGAGAGGAAGCCGTATTTTAGGAGATTTAACTTTCATGTACTCAAAGTCAGGAGATCGCGAAATAAGATACTTACATTTCTCCTATCTATTATGTATATATTATTTTACCTGCAAAAGGTCTTAAATATTTAAACTACTGCTTATACCTGTACATATGTATTATAATGCTGTTTATTTTTTGGTATAAATTGTTTTTCATTGAATAATTATTTCTTTTCATTATTATTATTGTTATATTAATAATTATTATTATTAAATTATTTATTAATAATGATCTACTGTTATATTAATATATTTTAAAAATACCTATAAGTTGCGTGATTATCATTAATTATTGTTATCAATTATTTTTATTAAGTATATTATTTATTATTATACTAGTAATTTTTTTAACATATACAAATTACATTATTATTAATATGTTTTTTCCTATTATTTATGTTTATAATTTAAATATTCATATAAGGAGTAATAACATTTGTTTATCAGTAATGTTTTAAGTTTATTTATTAATATATTTAACTTTTCTTCTTTGTTTATTACGTCTGGCAGTTTATTATATATTTTTATAGACATTACGTAGGGACTTGTAGACTGTATTTTTAGCTTGGATTTTGGTATGTTTAGCCTAGATCGGTACCTAAGTGTGTACTATGATTGGATGTCTTCGCGTTTTGTGTAGAAATCTTGATACTTACGGACAAATTTACATGTTTCTAATATGTAAATACTGGGGAGGGTTAGAATATTATGTTTTAGAAAATAGGGTTTGCAGCTGTCAGTTTGATCAATATTTATCAAGATCCTAACTAATTTCTTTTGTAGGGTATAGAACATATATGTACTCTAGCATGAGATCCAGAACCTGGTTAGTTTTTAAGTTTTGGCTAAAATATTAATGTTAAAATCTCCACCTATAACATTGTTAAATTTATTATACTTAATATTTAAATAGTTTAGAATTTGTTTTAAGTTATCAATAAACATATCTTTCTCTCTTCTATTCCAGTACATAGTAATTAATAAAAGGTTTTGTTTAGGTAACTCAGTAGCGCACACTTCCAGTACATATTCTGTAGACATGTTTGAGATATCATTTTTCTCTGTATACTCAATTTGTTCTTGTAAGAGGATGCAAACGACGCCTCCTCCTCGACTTTTCCGGCAATATGACGATGAAATATTATAGCCACTAATTTGGATAAGGGAAAGTTTGTCTTCAGATAGCCAGGACTCAGATATGCATATAGCTTGATACATAGAGTTTTCTGTTAAAAATGCTTCTATAATGTGTTGCTTGTTGTATATGCTTTGCATATTTTGGAAGAGAATTTTACAAGGTAGGTATTTTTCGAAAGGAGTGATTCATAATGTCTTTGTTGGTGGTAGGTAGAGCGCCGGTCGACGGTGAGCTACCCATTTCTCACCGTCTGCAAGCCCGCGCCTTCGGTGGCCGGAAAATCGCCCGGGATTCCCGACGCCCAGGGCGTCTCCTGCGGCAGCTAGGGGCAAAAGGGCGCAAAATTTACCTTGCCCTCAACCATCCCGCCTCTTCCTTCGCGAGCATCGTGTCCTCCGGGCGATCCACACAGTGGTGACACCTGGGCGTTTCCTCCCGCCTTATCCAACACAGGAACCTCCCGAAGCTGCCGTATCCCTTGAGGACCTGCGTCAGGCGGAAGGTGAGGATGCCGTGGTGCCTCTCTAGCCACTTCTTAAAGAGGGGACTTGTAGCCGCAATTGTGGCGTGCCCAGCACTGGGTTGCGACAATTGCACTCTCCATATCGCCATGAAATCCCGCCGGAGCTCTGACCGCTGTGCCGCGATTTCTCGCGGCAGTGGAGTTACGCCCCGGCGTTTCGCCTCCTCACGCCACTCCCATACGTGCGCGAGGACTTTCCCCTCCAGACCCCATGGTGAAACTATACATACCCTGACATATTGTTATGACACAGTCTTCAACTCCATAATTCATATTCTCGTAATAATATACACGCTCTATAAATATAGGCAATGTCTATAGATAATACTACTAACCCAGTACTACACAACTACATACAAACACACACTGCTATAATACTATCCTCGGAAACCTCGTGAAAGCTGAGAAAGCTAAACAAATCAAGTATCTTGATTTGGCTCGCGAGGTTGTCGACATGTGGGATGTGGACTCAGCAATCATTGTGCCTAAAGTCGTATCAGCCAATGGCTTAATTGCCAAGAGCCTCGACCAACACTTAAGAAGGCTCTCGTCAAAGTATAAAGAGAGGAAGTAGGCTATCTCCGGCCCAATCCACGATATAATTGCCTACTGTCTCAAAGTTGTCACTTATAGCTAAATTTTAATTCAGTGCCTATAAATTGCCAAGGGTCGGGAAGTTGTATTTTTACTTGTATTGTCTGGGTACAGGGCTTGTGAGGTCGGTTTTACCTAAACGATGATGAAAAAAAAACATCGTAAAACAACATAAAAAAACTAACGCCTGCCTCTTAGGCTATAATCAAATTTTTGTTCTGTTGTTATGATTCGAACTTTGCTCTATTTATCTGATTCACAATTAGTCAATTACTTATTTTTAATTACGATTTTATAACTGTAAGTAGGTACTTAGTTACTATCCCTACAATACTGAGAAATCGGCATGACTAAACGTAAACAAAGCAATAGCGGCATATCAATTGACAGATCAAAGTACTTAATACATTCTAGTGGGAAAGTAGGCCTACCTACTTCCTCTGTCTGATAGAAAACTAATACAACAAAAAATAAGTAAGTAGGCATCATCAAGTAAAAATTATATGCTAGAATAAAAAATAAAAGTGACTTGCTTACCTTTCCTGTTCAATAGGTAATCTGAACAGAGACAATTCTGGAATTGATGAATTATTAAGACACCCAAACACACAGCAATACGTTCTCCTTCGATTATTACACATTTTTCATTCAGTTAGCGGTGCCGAAAAGCCGTGACGCGCGAACCTCGTGCGGTGTTAGCTCAGACTGGTGCACTGAGAAACGGGTCGAGATTTTGTTTAAGTGTGCGTGCGGCAACGCATAGATACTTTGGCGCACACATACAAGCCACGTGCGGTGCATTTGTATAAAGATAACTTACTTCCCCTCTTTATACTATGCTCTCGTTGGGCAGCTGGATTAAGGACTTCATTCAGAAAGAGATACTTCTGGACACGGCTCGCATTGTTAGGAGGCTCCTCTCTCTGGAGCCCTGACCACCGCTAGCTTGGACCCTGTTCCCAATACCGGTGGGCTACCATTTTTTTAATATTTTTAAACGATTTTTTTAGTTTTTTATTCTAATATCTATTTAAAAATAAATTTTAAAATATATTGTGTTCTGATTAATCAGAACATAATGAAATAAAATAAAATAATAATAAATAATTTATTTGCTTAAAATATGGTATACAATGGTTTTAAAATATAATTATAATGGCACAGACATGTTTACGTAACATAAATAGTAAGCCTATTACTTTCCCACTGCTGGGACACAGGCCTCCTCTATGTGAGAGGAAGTGGGCCGTAATTCATCACAAGGGCCCAGCGCGGGTTAGTAGATGTCACGTTTCTTCGAATAAAACATGTTATGCTTCTATGTCATGCTGGGATAAAACATAGCATGCAAAAGATCAGGGTTCATTTTTTATTCAATAAATTCAAATAGAAGCTTCACTCTCACTTAAATAATCTAGACTTTAATGTTTTGAATTGACGTGGTATCTTGTTATAAATACGCACGCACATTGCTAGGCAATTTTTGTTGTATTTGTCAAGTGGAGTTGTCAATGTCAATGGAGATGTCTATTCCGAGGATTTAAATCATTTGCTGTCTTAAATAATTCTTTATTCTTAACTACGAACACACATAGTTCATAAATGTACAAATATGGCAACGGTAACAAATCAAGTTTTTTAAACGCTGGTTGGCATGACTCATCAGGCTACATATTGCTCATATGCACTTTTTTGAGCGACAATTGCTCTATCTAGATCGGTACTATTACCCCACATTACAAAACCATAGCGTAGTAACCCGTTTGGAATCTCTCAAACCCATTGAAGAGTCTGCGATCACCTGCAGTCTTTATGATGAGTTGGTCGGTAGCGGGTCCGGACCCACTTGTGTTGAGCCTGTTATAACAACAGATTTAACTGATGATATTGGTACTATCACTAAAAGCAATTTCTTTACTAGTCATAATAAGATATAAAGTATTATATAATAGATTAATATACTATATAATAGATAAAAATACTTTTTGTGTTACTTTGCATACGATTTCTATAGGATCAAGTTTATATAACTAAACAGACAGCTGCTGGGGAGTTTGTTGCGCCACTTCTTCCCAGCTAAAGCACTATGAAGTGGTGAAGGGCGGGCGTTTTTGGGGGACTGTCTTAAGTAACTTTGACGTTCGAAAAGTGCTGATTCTCGGCCTAGTTTGAATAAATGACTTTTTATAATGATATAATAGCAGTTCGTTACGTTTTTACTTGTGTCAGTGCATATCTCCTCCTCTGCAGTTGGTAATGACAATCTTTGCTCAAGAATGATTTCTCCTATCCTCCCCACATTGCTTCCCATCTTGACCCACATTTTTAATTTCTTCTTGTTTTCTTGTACTGTTCCTGAGGTCTGGAAACAAGCTCATATCATCCCCTTACCCAAAATTCCTAACCCGGTCTCTCCGACCGACTTCCGACCCATTTCTATCCTCCCATTTCTCTCTAAAGTTCTTGAGCACATTGTTCATCAGCAACTTTCTGCCTTTCTATCCTCGAATTGCCTTCTTAGTCCTTTTCAATCTGGTTTTCGACCCGGTCATAGCACAGTAACGGCTCTTCTGAAGGTCACTGATGAAATTCGCTTGGCTATGGACAACAAATCTCTCACCTTGCTTGTACTTCTGGACTTTAGCAGTGCCTTTAACTCTGTCGATTTCGACATCCTTCTAGGGATCCTTAAAAGTTTCAATTTCTCTTCTTCTACTGTAGATTGGTTCGACTCCTATCTTAAAGGCCGGACGCAGCGGGTTCATCTCGTAGAGACTTCTTCTGACTGGTGTTAAGAGTACACGCGGGTGTGCCTCAGGGTGGCGTTCTCTCTCCTCTTCTCTTTTCTATTTTCATCAACTCCGTCACCAGAGTTATCTCTTCCCACTTCCATCTCTATGCCGACGATCTGCAGCTTTACTATCACTTCTTTAGGCAAGATGCGGAAGCAGCCGTGTCTGCCATGAACCATGACCTGGATTTGATTAGCGAGTGGTCGCGGTCCTTTGGACTGCAAATCAACCCTAAGAAATCCCAGGCCATAATTATCGGTGGAAGGTATATGCGGAATAGGCTCGATATTGCGTCGCTGTCTCCACTCTGTCTGAATGGAGTTCAGATTGAATACGCAAATACAGTTAAAAACCTGGGGGTGACCTTGGACTCTTATCTATCGTGGACTACCCATGTTGCTCAAGTCAGTCGCAAAGTGCACTACACGTTCCATTCGTTGAAATGCCTCCAGAGCTTCTTGCCCTTGAATACCAAAATCTCCCTTGCTCAAACTCTCATACAGCCCATCATAGACTACGCTGATACCTGTTATTTGGATGCCACCGAGGAGCTTTTAAATAAACTTGAGCGTTTGCAAAATATCTACATTCGTTTTGTTTTTAACCTTAAAAAGTATGATCATGTTTCTAACTTTCGCAAGATTCTCAAGTGGCTCCCCATTCGTCTTCGCAGGAACTCTCGGATATTGTGTCTGCTATTTAACATCCTTCGTATTCCCAGTACGCCATCCTATCTGCGGGAACGTTTTTCCTTCGCCCGTCCTTCTGATGCACCTTGCAGGTCGCATCTTAGAAATCTCCTTAAATCCCCTCCCCACTCTACCGACTTCTACTCCTACTCCTTCACTGTGCACGCGGTTCGGCTGTGGAATTCACTTCCTCCTGACATTAGGGACTGCCAAACTGTTGCTGTTTTTAAAAGAAGAGTGAAAGAACACTATCTTTCCACTTTGCCATAGTTGCATATTATGTATTTATTATTTTATACTATTAATTATAAGTATATAAGTATTTTAGTGATATTTATTTTAGAAGTATGTATTTATGTAAGTATATTCTCATAGTGTATAATTAAATTAGTGAATAGTTTTATTTTGTTTTTATGTATTTTGTTTTCTCTTTTACCTTACACACGTTGTCTACATCTCTATGTCTACTGTCCTATCGCAGGTATGCTGGAAGAGATTTCATTAGAAATAAGCATCACCTTTTTTTCTGTTCCTTTCTTTTTGTCTGTTTATATGTGTGTACATAAACTGTAAAATAAATTAAATAAATAAATAAATACCTACACTATTTACAAATTTATTAATTCTAGTGGTAACATTATCTTCTTACGTGTTGTTTCCGGTTAATATCTTTATATATAATTACGCCTAAGAATCTTGTGTATTACTTGTATATATCTTGTATTTATTTTTATTCGATTGATTAAATTGAATGTAATCGGATTTTTATACATTTATTTTGAAATATTTCAAGTCAAGCCAATGTGTGTATTATATTATTAAAGTCAAACTCGCATAGTTATTATTTGCCGACGACATATCTAGTTTAGTGACACAGATGTCACTAAACTAGATATGTCGTCGGCAAATAATAATTATGCATTTATGCTCGGTTATTTTTATGATGTCATTTAAATAAATAATATTGGGCCTAGCACGCTTCTTTGTGGAACGCCATATTTATTATGTTTGTATTCCGAGGAGTAGGGTGTAATATCTTTATATAATATAATATTATAGTAAAAAGAAAACGAAAAATGTCTTCTCTTGTTTCTGATTTCATAAAAAAACTAATAAAAGGTCAACGCTTCTATAATCGAAATTCCAGTTTGAATAAAAGACTGAGGAGAAACAATATTGTTGTGTACTTTATAACTTAACTTTATAACGTAACACCTCGACTAGGAATACTACCATGTCTACGAAATAAAATGGCTGCGATAGTGAAACAGTTACCATGGACGTGCGGCTGAAGGTGCGCGAGGGGCGCGGGCATGAAGCTCGCCCCTCTTGTGATGCAACACGATGATGCATCTCGAATTACTGGCCGCCTAACCTCTTAGCGACTGTAGCCTTAACTTAGCCTTTCCAAAACAATCTATATCTATATAAATCAAAACCTCAACTTTAGAAACTAACGAGGACGACTATAATTAAAGTATGTATGTAACAGCATTCGCGATCATTTCAATCGATGATCATCGTCTCGAACACTCTCTAGACGATAGAGACGTGTTTATGTAAACCTGATGAGCGGCGTCCTTTGTGGCAGTATGCGACTTAAGGTTCCATCAAACAGGCGCGACTCGCGACGCGACACAAAGGCACCGCGTGTAGCACTACAAGCGGTACCTTTTAGTCGCGTCGCGTGTCGCGCTTGTTTGTAAGAGTCTTTATACGCAGTATACGCCCGCGACTTGTTGACTGATTATGAATGAGTGTCGTGTGTCTGTGCGTGCGCCGTGCGATAGCTGACCGAGGGTGTGATGGTTGTACCAACCTATGTATGTAATGTATGGCTGTGTGTGCGGTGCACCGAGAACTGTCGGCGGCGGCGGCGCGGCGGCGCGGCGTGGACGCACCCGCAAACAACTTTGTTAATTGTTCATACATTGAGAGGAACTAACGTTACACTAGCGGCTTTGACTACCCTGTCAACTATTAACTGAATACTGCATACAGTATTAATCACTCACACGTCTTACAGAACTAAATGATTATGATAATAACAGTTCAAATGATAAATGATAAATGATAAATGATTTATTTTCTGTAAGTAGGTTTGTACAAACACTTTTACACGTCAATCATATTTTTTAAATAAAGCTAGATGAGGTCGGCGTTTCCTATCTGACTACTCTGAGAAGAAAGGCCGAAACAAACTCAGAGGTCACAGTCTCTTTTAAAGTCCAGACATAATCTTGGTCAGATCATGTGAAGGCCATGTAGATTGGTGTCCGAAATAGTCCTTTTGAGGAAAGAACCACACAGATTGAGTGGACCTGTCCAGTCAGTGCACGCATTTGTCAGTAATCGTGCTGCTCAACTCAGAACTTAAGGAGCTCAACGATTCGACGAACAATACCAAAGAAAGAACATTTGGGTAGGCCGCATAAATTACTCAAACTGCCAGACCATGATTAATACTAAATGAGAAAAAAAAAAAAAACAATAATGACCCACATAGGCTTCACATTCACAATAATTGAAAACAATATAATACTTTACAAGTAAATATTAAGTTCCAAACAGTATATTGAACTCCACAAAGTAAATATGTCAAAATGGTATATAAATAAAATAAAAGTTTCAGTATGCAATAATTGGAGCAGCTTAATCCCAAGCCTTTTTGTCCTCAATATAATCTTTAATAGTATAAAAGGCTTTCTGGCACAACTTACTTTTAATAAATGATTTGAATTTATTAAGGCTTAGATCTTGAACGTGGCTTGGAAGTTTATTATAAAAACGTATACATTGACATCTGAATGAGCCACCTATTTTCTTGAGCCTTGTTGTAGGTACAACAAATTTGTGTTTGTTCCTAGTATTTATATTATGGATATCACTGTATTTTTTAAACAATTTTATATTTTTATGGGCATATAAAAGATTTTCAAAAATATACTGGGAGGGCACAGTCATTACATTAATCTCCTTAAATTTCTCTCTGAGAGAGTGTCTCGGACTTAATCTATAAATTGACCGAACAGCTCTTTTCTGCAAAACGAAGATAGTCTGAATGTCAGCGGCATTTCCCCACAACAGAATACCGTACGACATTACACTATGAAAATAGCTAAAGTACACTAAACGGGCTGTCTCTATATCAGTTAAATTACGAATTTTTCTAACAGCGTATGCTGCGGAGCTTAGCTTTTTCGACAATTTATCTATATGTGGACCCCACTGAAGCTTAGCATCCAAAGTTAAGCCCAAGAATACTGTGCTATCTTCAGGGTTCAATTCTTCGCCCTTTATCAATACGTTAGTTTTCACCTGCTTAACGTGAGGTAGCGTAAACTTAATGCATTTGGTTTTTTTTTCATTAAGAAGTAAATTATTAACATTGAACCAGTGAACTACTTTTGAGATCGCACTATTGACATCGTCAGTAACCAGCTGCTGACGTTTAAGTTTAAACAAAAGTGAAATGTCATCCGCAAACAACACTATATCATGATTATCCTTTATGAGGTATGGCAAATCATTAATATAAATAAGAAACAAGAAAGGACCAAGAATTGAGCCCTGTGGGACTCCCATTGTTACTATAGATCCGGAAGATCTTTTCCCATTAACGTCAACGCTCTGAATCCTATTACTCAAGTATGAAGTAAGAAGATCCAGAGCGGTGTTCCGGATCCCGTAGTGGCGGAGTTTCCTGATTAACGTTTCGTGAAGAACGCAATCGAATGCCTTGGACAAATCACAAAAGATGCCCAATGCATCGCGTTTATCTTCCCATGCATTATAAATATGTCCTAAAAGTTCCACACCGGCATCAGTAGTCGAACGACCCCTTGTAAAACCGAACTGTTTATTGTGCAATAATTTATGTTTATTAAAAAATCTTTGTAATTGGACTAAAATTATTTTTTCAAAAATTTTACTAAAGGTAGGTAGTACTGAAATAGGTCTATAATTGGTGGGGTCTGATGTACTACCTGATTTAAACAAAGGTATTATTTTACTATTTTTCATAAATCAGGAAACTCCCCACAGTCAATGCAATTATTAAAGATAGGAGATAAAGTAGGAGCTACAATGTCAATAATTGACTTAGCAACTTCTACAGAATTACCCCACAGATCTGCAGTCTTTTTTACATTTAAAGTGTGAAAGGTTTTAATTATGTCTCTACAGGTAATATGTTCAAAATGAAATTCCGAATCGCAAACATTAACATTTTCCTTGAGCAAAGACTCAGCAACAGAAGGTGATGAGTTTAGGGATTTAGTAGTTGAAACGGGAATATCTGAAAAGAAATTTTCAAAGGCCGCGGCGACTTGCGAGTCTGATTTTATTATTTTGTCATTAATTGACAGGCTATAGTCAGTATTTCGGTTACTAGACCTTCCCGTTTCACTATTAATAATATTCCAAGTCGTTTTGATTACATTACTACTATTTTTAATCTTCGAACTCAAATGACGCGACTTGGCCATACAACAAACTTTTTTAAATAATTTTGAATAGTTTCTAACATATAAATTAAATTCAGCAGTGTTTATGTATGCCCTTTCATTGTACAGCTCATAAAGCCGTGTTCACAACTCGACATATTATTATGGCTTTACCCATTTGGACAACTAGTTCACATTACACAATTAGTTCAGTTATAGTGTGTAAGTTTTCATGAGCTTGGTATCGTTTACTTCATGTCCGTGCCTATATTGTGTAGCGTGCACCTTCTGTGTACTGTCGCAGCGAGCAGTGCCACACGCGATTGTTTGGGAGAACAATCCCAGTTCAATCCGCCGCATTAACTGCATCCGTGACACAGCGTAGTGCTCGTAACAAAGATCGCATTACATCGAGTGACGTCGGCGTCGGCGATGCGAGCGGCGGCAATATAAGCCGCTATCACTAATATGTATGAGCAGGGATACCGCCACCGGCGACACGGGCGGCGGTGAGGGCAACGACTACCATCGATCGGATCGGACAAGAGTTCATACGCTTACGCATATGTTTACGAATGCCGTGCCCATTAGTCAATTAAAAATCTGGAACTTTAATTAACATATTTCACCGGTTTAAAAATCAATAAGTATAATAAAGAATATACATACATTTATATTATCTTCTTTTGTACATTGCGTGATAAGATGACAAGTTTCGGTATTAGTCACCGCCGCCGCCCATTTAGTCAAATTTTATTGTCTTATTATTTTGATCCATAATCATTTACTTCGTATCTCTTAATAATCGAGCTTCTATAGCATAACAGTGAATAAGGAAATACCATGCAGGTCAAATATAATATATCCATCATCTTTAGCCTCACATGGTCGCATGTGAGTCAGAAACCAGCACAGTCTGACTGGGCGAGCCATTCTAATACTCAAAGCTTGCAGCCCTCCATCTGGAATGGGCACGAGAAGCTGTCGTGCGAAGTGCGTATCACGTGACGTCTACTGCTGTTATAAATGCTTCGTTCCTTGTGACCTACACATATCTAACTGTTTAAAACATAATAAAGCATGGATTAAAAAATGGTTGTACGTCCATGATCACGTCGTTCTAACAACGCTACTCAAACTAATATTTCAGCGCGAGACGGAACGCCACAGTCAGCGTGTGAGCCACTATAGCACTAATAGGGAAAGTTGCACAATAAAGCAGCGCAACACAAACGACGCGCGCCGCTCAGCAAAAATGCAGTGAACACTGTGTGGGGCCACCGCGCGCGCGGACCCCGCATTATACATCGTGTATGTTTCTTCTCAAAACTCCGTATCTCAGTTGTTTCAAAACAATGAGCTGGAATATAAATAGTAACAAACGAGAAAAAAAATATGTACAAAATACAAGCTCCTACAGATTTTCGTTGACAACAAGAAGGGCCTTCAATCAATCAACTCAGCCTATAGCAGTCCACTATAGGCCTCTCTCAGGCTGCGCCACAACACCCTGTCCTCCGCCTTCCGCATCCAGTCTGTCCCAGCTACCTTTTTAAGGTCGTCGGTCCATCTAGCTGGGGGGCGTCCCACACTACGCTTGCCGATACGCGGTCTCCACTCCAGGGCTCGTCTGCTCCACCGGCCATCGGTCCTTCGACACATATGGCCAGCCCACTGCCACGTCAGCTTGCTGACTTTGCAGGCTATGTCGGTAACTCCAGTTGTCTTCCGGATAACTTCATTTCTGATCTTATCCTTCAAAGAAACTCCGAGCATAGCCCGCTCCATGGCGCGCTGAGCGACCTATAATTTGTGGACCAGCCCGACTGTCAATGTCCACGTTTCGGCACCGTATGTAATAACGGGCAGGACGCACTGGTTGAAGACCTTAGTCTTCAAACACTGCGGGATTGACGACGAGAAAACTTACAAAGTTTTTCAAACGCTGCCCAACCCAATCGGATCCTCCTGTCGGCTCAAAGTTGTGTCTACCGAGTGATGTGTGGAGTGGTCCACGGTACTGAAGCCTTTTCGAAAACCGGCTTGTTCTGGTGGCTGGAACTCGTCAAGTCTCCTGGTGAGACGGTTCGTGACGACCCTCGAGAACAGCTTATAAACGTGTCTCAGAAGTGAGATGAGTCTTTAGTTCTCCAGCAAGGTTTTTTCGCCTTTTTTGAAAAACAGAAACACCGCACCTCTGCTCCACGCCTCCGGCGTTGTGCCTTCTTGGATGACGGAGTTGAAGAGACTCGTTAGCTCTTTCAGGACTGGAGCCCCGCCCGCTTTAAGGAGCTCTGTCGTTATTCCGTCATTACCAGGTGCCTTGTTGATCTTTAGTTGCTCGAAAGATCAACAAGGCTTCCTGCCTAATCTCGCTAAGAAGGGCCTTGGCTTCATCCAAAAGTTCTTTCGATATTGTTTCTGAGGTATTTCTCAAACTTGATATACTCGTATAAATGGATCAGACGTGTACAATAAGTTATGGAACACGTCTTCATTAGTAGCCGCTCTTGAACACTTTCTAGAAAGATGAAGTCTGAATGAAAACTTTAAGTAATCATTAATTCGGGATTCTTGCGCGTTTTCGGACAACTGTCCGATAGGTAAAATAGCATAGTACTCAATGATTTATTCTCCGTGAATAAGTAGGTATTTTATGCATGGACGAATACATATATACCAATTATAAATATTTACGGACAGTTAAGGGCTGTACTATGTGCGTATTCACCGAACTTTTTTGAATCAATAGCCATTCCACATGTCATAGTTTGTAGTATTATGTACATTCGTTTTATGAGTTCTACGTCTACACGTGTAATGTCTGCAGAGCAAGAGTTATTCTGAAAAAATCTCCGAGCTGTGTTTCCGTTATTACTATTTCCAGTGCCTTGTCGAAGCTTATCGACATGCAGTCCCATTTCCTACCTAAACCGCTTTTGTAACAGTATTCGTCTTTGTTTTTTTTTTCTGGTAAAGTAGCTGACCACTTTTCAAAAGAAAAGTTACAGGAAATGTGTAAGATCATCTCCATACTCCTAATCCAAGCATTTAGTGTTGACAGTCTGTATTGAAATGAACTTTCGTTCACATCTCGTGTCCTAACTGCCTGTAAGTTATTAATCTGCCGAGGAGTAGCACCACAAACTGTACAAGAAGCGTTCGAACGAGTTTCAGTTAAAACTTGTGCCACTTTACCATCAATCGTGGCTAATAATAGGTCATGAGTAATTTCGATTACCTCACCATTCTTATTTATCAGGGAAGGAGACAGATTTTGTTTTTGATTGTTGATAACAGCCACAACAGACGCGGTTTTTTCAAGCGTTTCTTTGGCAAATTCTAACAATATAGGTCAGCAATATCGTACAGATGAGCAAGATTCATTCTTCCAAAAAACAGCATTAGTTGTCTCATCTATGACTCTAGTGGGTACAAGTGAAGCAATAAAAAGGTTTGCATCTGATATAAAATGGCTTTCTTCGGACAAAACATGCCCCATTTACAGAATAGTTTCAACTTTCTTAGACCGTTTTTGTTAACTGAACAGTAATATAATTATGTGCCACAGTATGATCCAACAAGTCCTGCAGATTGGCTTTTGCACTTATGTTAATAATGGTTATGCTCGGATCTGGTGGGTTCTGATCTTCTTCACTTCGACTAAAGTTGGATAAGAAGGAAACACTGAGCAGCTTTAGTCCGTCAAAGAAATTCGAAGTGTCCCATACTGTTCTTTGTCCATAGTGCTTCTTCTTTTGAAAAAGGTGTAACGTCTTCAAAGTTCTCAGTTATGTATTTAAGAAAAAAAATCTTATATTTTTGTTTATGCTGTTCGTATAATATTAACGATTGTTTCCTCCGTCTCATCCATAGTCCGTAACTCCTGAGCATATGCATTGAGCACACAGTCCAATCCGTACTCTTGTATTAATTCCAAGTTTTGTCGTTTCTTTGTTTTTTCCGAAGATGCTTCGTATGGTTTCGAAGGTTTGCCATCACAAGTAGTGATGGCAGACGTATTAAGGTCATTAACCGTGACTCGACACTGTCGTGGGACACGAAATTGACCATCTAATCGGTTGACGTGGTTACTTTCAAAGCATTATTTTCTCAGAGATGCATTTCGCCAGCGTTCGTTACACGTAGATACTAAGTTTCTTTGAATGTAGGAGACCACAGTAGCCATATTCTCTGGTGAAAAATTTTCTTGTAAGTAGTCTTCTATATTATGCCCATTTATAAACACATTGCACTACTCTCGTTTGCTACAAACAAATTCACCCATTTTTCAAATCAGTCAACTTCTGCGAATATTTGAAAATAGGTATTAATTGATTTTTAGGGCAACTGAATGTCTGACCAACAACTGTGAATGTTTCAGGGTTCGTCTTTCTTTTATAGGCCATTGAAATAGTGCTATGTGCAAAAACATAAGAAACTAATAATTTTCACTCTTCCCATTACCAACCTGTTTTTGATTCGACCCTAATAGATAAGTGACCATATTTAATCAAGCAAGGTGGACAACACAGTAACTAAACCACAAAGGACTATTAATAAAACTCATCACTGTAATGATTTTTTTATCAATTTGACCTTAATAGATAACAAATGATTTTATGAGAAAAAAAAAGCAATTATACAAAAAAGATTTTTTATCTCGCGATATGTTTTGGCACCGTGTCAGAAAAAGCACAAGTACGCGCAATTTTTTTTTTTAATTCAGCCTATAATGTTCCCACTGCTGGGACACAGGCCTCCTCTCTGTGAGAGGGAGTGAGCTATAATCCACCACGCGGGCCCAGTGCGGGTTGGTAGATGTCACATGTCTTCGAATTTTTAGTTATAGGACATGCCGGTTTCCTCACGATGTTTGCCTTCACCGTTTTGAGAGCAGTGGTGATGAAATAATTTACACAAAGTAAAGCGCCTGTCAGGGTTCGAACCTAAACCTACAACTCCTAAGTCGCGGTCGTTACCACTGGGCCACCACTGCTCTCATATACAGGGTGTCCAGTAAATAGCACGACATACTGCAGGGGGTGATAGCTTGGGTCACTACCTATCAATACAACACAATATATGTTCAGCAAAATCTTACGGATTTACAGTTTTACAAAATTTTCCGAAATATCGATTTTTAAGTATCTCGTAATGAAAAAATCCTTTACTAGAACTTTTTTTACATCAAATTATTCGTGAATAGTTACTTTACTCATTGATAAGTCTTTTTTCTATCAAAGACAAGAATGTTTTCAAGAAATACTATTTTTTGTTTAAATTTGCACAGAACTATTTTCTTATCACTTAAGTTTAACCTACAGCGGTGAAAAAAAAAATGTATGTGGCAGTTTTGTACAACAAACTTAAAAAATAGCTTGTTTAATGGTGATTTAGGAAAGATACAATACTAGTGCATTTTCATTAAAAAAAATACAAAAAAATGCTATTTTAGTTCCAGAGAAGCTGATTTTGTTGAAAATGTAATTAACGTAATTTTGACAAAAACCACTATGAGAATAAGTAATAGCTGCTCATTTACGCGAATTATTATAAAACTAGTTGTGACACGTAAAATGCGACGTGCACGCGTAATGACTAAAGGTTTTTACCTGCTCGCCGACCGACCCGACCCGACCGGTTACTCTCTAACAAAAGAAGCGCATGTGCTATCCCGCTCTTTCTTGCATTGTGATTTTGTGTCTCACTCTCAACCTTATTTGCGACACTTGTCAGTACGCTACCTTAAACCGTGCGCAACGCATCTCTGTGTTCACAAATTATTGTTTCGTACTGACGACTGTTTTGTGCCTTGGACCCCGGACTTTGTTTGCCTTACGATTTGGATTTTTTATTGTGATCACTACGACGACTTGGCGACCACCTGGACTTTTGTGTTTTATAACATGGCCAACCGCCGCGTTTTTCCTGGTTATACGCAGCGAGAGTATGCTGAGATGCACCTTATTTACGAAGAAGCTGGCCAAAGTTCCCGAGCTGCTGCCACCCTCTACAGGGAAAGGTTTCCCGATAGGAGACATCCACACCATGAAATGTTTACCAGAGTGCATAACTCCTACATGGAAGGCAGACTCCCTGGTCAACGTGGCGGTGGACGGCCTCAAGTTGTTCAGTTGTTTCAAGTGCTTCAGGAACGAGAACAAGACCCGACAACTTCGGTTAGGGCGATACAACGGCGCACAGGGATACCGAAGTCCACTGTTCATTCAGTACTTAAGAGGTATGGATACCATCCATTTCACGTACGACGCGTGCAAACTTTTTTAACTAGAGACTACCTGCCGAGAGTTCAATTCTGCCGCCGCATGCTTGAAATGCATCGGGAGGACCCAAACTTTTTTAATAAGGTATTATGGAGTGATGAGTCAGCCTGCAGAAAGGACGGCTACTTGAATTTGCATAATTTACATAGTTGGCAATTAGAAAATCCGTATGTGTCAAGAGAAGACAGGTCCCAGTACCAATTCAAAATAAATTTATGGTGTGGGATTTTTAATGGCCAGATTGTGGGTCCCGTCGAGCTACATTAAATGCCAATAAAACTTGGAGTTTTTACGAGAAACCCTACCTACGCTCCTTGAAAATGTTCCGAGTGAGCTAAGAGAGGTGATGTGGCTTCAAAATGATGGGTGCCCTGCTCATTATGGCCGGGAAGTAAGAGCCGACATAGATGAAGCTTATCCAGGCAGGTGGATTGGGCGACTGGGACCGATATTATGGCCACCTAGGTCTCCGGACCTAAATCCCCTGGATTTTTTTTATTGGGGTGCCATGAAGGACAAATTCTATGAAAAACCGATCCAAAATGACAATGAATTGAGAGCAAGGGTTAACATTGCAGCAAGAAAAATATCGGAAATAAGCCTGAGAAGACTCAAAAGCTAATTTTTAAGAAGATGCCGAGCGTGTATTAGGGCACAAGGGAAGCAATTTGAGCATTTATTGTAATTTATTTAAATAAATGTTTATTAAAGTTAACTCCTCTGTTTTTTTTACTATCACCTTATCCTTCAAGATGTCATTTACAGACCGGCCGGCCGGTCGGCTGTAGATTAATTATTATGTAATTCGAACCGTAGTACGACCTTACAACGATTCGAATTCAAAGTCACATTACTTGCATTTAAAATAAAATGCTCTTATTAACTAAAATAGCTTATTTTTCGTATTTTTTAAAATGAAAATGTACTAGTATTGTATCTTTCCAAAATCACCATTAAACAAGCTATTTTTTAAGTTTGTTGTACAAAACTGCCACATACATTTTTTTTGACCACTGTAGGTTAAACTTAAGTGATAAGAAAATAGTTCTGTGCAAATTTAAACAAAAAATAGTATTTCTTGAAAACATTCTTGTCTTTGATAGAAAAAAGACTTATCAATGAGTAAAGTAACTATTCACGAATAATTTGATGTAAAAAAAAGTACTAGAAAAGGATTTTTTCATTACGAGATGCTTAAAAATCTGTTTCAAGGTAGAGATTTTTCGGTATTTCGGAAAATTTTGTAAAACTGTAAATCCGTAAGATTTTGCTGAACATATATTGTGTTGTATTGATAGGTACCCTAGCTATCACCCCCTGCAGTATGTCGTGCTATTTACTGGACACCCTGTATTATACTAATTACGAAATGTTATGAGGAGATTATAAGCATTCCAAAAATGTTTAATACTTTTACATTTATATCAAAAACTTCCGAGTAATGTGGCGTTGAACTGTAGTAACGTATTGCGTCAAAACTACGTTATTGAACATGTATGATCCATTATGTTTTTTTTTAAATAGCGAAAGAAAGGCTTATCTATTAGACTATATCAATTTATTATTTTTATTCCATAACAACGACTTTCACGTGAAACGGTTTTAAGACGACTTTGTATGGGGATGTCCCATAGTGCACCGGGTCGCTCACCCTACAGCCACATGCAACTGCAAGACTGCACTAGGGTATATGGTGGAGTGGCAGTGCTTCACCAAGTTTGTCTTATTTAATTGCTTAAGGCTCTGTGCAGGAAAAAAAAACACATTTTGTCAATTTATCTAATTGTGAGAAGGCTTTATATAATTGAAACATTATGTCCGTGTGACTATAAAAGTACAGTTTTCGTGGCGCTAAACCATTCGTGTCACTCACAGCATCTGTTAATATACAGGGTGGATTTTTTTAAACCGTTGTAGCTACAGAAAAACGCTTAAGTTTTTGAGACATTTAGATCTGCATTCACAGATTTTGAAAAAATATAGTCAGTAAAAAAATGCGCAGTTTTCACAAAAACTTTTTTTGGTGCCAATCGATCCTGTTTCTTACAGGGATCAAAAACTCTATAGACCAACAGTAGTTTGAGTACTAGAAAAGTCGGTGATCGCAAAAAACTTTTTCCATACATTTCGTAGGAAAGAAACTCAAACTTACTTTCTAAGATGGACAGATTAGCCGAAAATAAACAACAAATTTAAACTTGTATTTGCTCTATGAACAAGATAGTTTGATGTTTGTGATTTCCGAGAAGAAAATTACCTCAAATAATTTAGTACTTTCAGACTTCTATGGAAACCGTTAAAAATACCTGTCCGCTACAAAAGTCAGAAATCGCAATAACTTTTGTATGTGAAAAGTTTTTTCAAAAGCAACAAACTATGTAAATATTGTTCTCAAACCAAATTAAATTATAACGCGTATTCATTCGAAATTTGGAGTTCATCTTTTTTTGCAGTAAGTTGGAGTCTCATTTCCCACAAAATGTATGGGAATAGTTTTTTACAATTTCTGAATTTTCTAGTACTCAAACCTCTATTGGCCTAATAAAGATTTTTGATCCCTGTAAGAAACAGGATCGATTGGCACCAAAAAAAGTTTTTGTGAAAACTGCCCATTTTCTTGCTGACTGTATTTTTTTTTTTCAAAATCTGTGAATGCATATCTTAGTGCTCAAAAAGTTAAGGACGGTCTCCTAAGACCGTTTTTCTGTAGCTACAATGGTTAAGGTAGCTGCCCTTACTGCACCGTCTCAAAAATATACCCTGTATATAGTTTATTTCGCCTTTGATTTACTTCGTGAAGATATTTTTGATGGTTTGAAGATGGTTTTATTTCAAGGACAACTGAAGACGAATGTATGATTTTTAACTAAATAATAGCAAGTTTGCTAAATAATACCAAGTTTGCTAAATAATAGTAAGGTTGCTAAATAATAGCAAAAATACATTACTGACTAGGTTTTTGTCGAACATTATTTTTCTGCTATATTTTGTATCGTAGTAAGAATAACGTAGTCCAGCCACGTGCAGGTTGACCATATTATTATAATGATGTTGATGAAAAGTAGTTTCTAGTAAAAAGATGATAAAACGTCAGCTTCACGTAATTTTTTGGAAAACTTGTTGCGTTTATTTGTAATTTTCCATGAATACTTAATTTATTAAAATCCCTTTGATAAGTGAGTTCTTTGTTTTGCATGTGGCTTACATGCAAAACAAAGAACTCATCTTTTTAAATCACATATAATTTTGTTTCAATTCTTCTTCTTTTTCTCACAAACAATGAACAAAATTGATCAAAATCAGTCGATTTCGTGGACGGCCCCCCTTAACTGATTCGCGAAGTTGTCATACATTTTTAAACATTTTCGTCTTTACAATGCGTTACCATACCTATACTGTTTCGAGGAGTATTGGTTAAAAAACATTAAGAAATGGATTAGACGTAGATTATATGAAATTCGTATCTAACTTTGGAATGAAAACTATATTTTAATATATGTATGTAGCTCAAATATTAACTATTCTAATTGATACCTACGTCACTTCTCAGAATAATTAATCTTGTAATATTTATTCATGTAACTTTTCTTTAGATTCAGATTCAGATTCATTTATTTGCTTGATATATGGTATTTTACAGGTTTTATAACAAATATACAATAGGTCTTCATATTCCGCCTACTAAATTCGGCATGCAAATTTTAGTGACAATAGTAATTAATTATTCTAAAATACACAACATAACTAATTTCAAATGACAAAAAATAAAATAAAAAATAATCACAATAATTGTTTAAACAACAAATTACAAAAATAAAAAATAAAAACAATATTAAATTACCAATGTCAAATATTAAATTATAATGTTATCGAGTTTCAAACGACCACCAAAGAAATTAAATTATAAAATGTCAATAGCTTAAAAATAAAAATGTCAAATTCAATATTCAGTTAATGCAACTTTCCCATTTGTCTTCGAATCCATAAATTCTTTAATCGAATAAAAACAATTTTTGATAAGCCATTCTCTGAGATGCCTTTGAAATAAGCTGGTTCGCAGCTCTCTAACAACTTTCGGTATATTGTTGGATATTTTGATTGCCATTCTACTAGTATTTTTATGGCAGTATGCTGTTCTAGACTGTGGCATTGCCAGTTTTGTTGGATGGATTTTAGGAACTTCATCATCATTTATTATCGAATAAAAGCAGCGACTTGAGAAAACCATTTAAACCATACGTTGCACTAGGAGCACAGTATTAGAAGGCTTGCATGCTTCTGTCTCGCGTTTGGTGGCCGCACGCCAATGAGCCAGCTTGTCACGTTTGTGTTCTCAACTACAATATCCGGCGATGTGCCGCCGCCGCGCTGCCTTCACCACGCCACGGGTACGCCACCACCGCGCCGCAGACGCATGATTACTCACACGACTCAACTAATATTGAGTAACAGCACGTCCCCGCCAGCGCCCGTCGCCACCATGCATCACGTCACCGTAATAGCCATTTGATATCAGTTATAGACTTAAATAGATTCGCGTTTGTACGAAACTTTTACTTCCAAAGTACTTACTACGCAAGAGTCATGTTTTCTCAACATTTGTGTATTTCGACGAGTTTGTTGTATGTAATAACGATCATTCTTGTCGTAGTTGTGACAAGCTGACGTACAACTATGTTGTCACACATTATTTGACAGTCGAAGTAAAAGGTTACTAATAACTTGTCTTTGAACATTATTTTAACAGGATTTTTTTTCATGAAAGCGGGATACATTAGCTTAGCACTAGATTGCGTCCATGGAATAAACTAATAAGCCACTGTGTTGGTGTTATTGTCAAGTTGTTAGGTACTTGTATGAAGTCGGCTGTCATTTGGCAGAACGCCACACACGCCACACACCACACAACACACGCCACACAACACACATCGCACCACACAACACACACCACACAACACACACCACACCACACACGCCATACAACACACACCGCACCACACACGCCACACAAGACACACCGCACCACACACGCCACACAACACACACCGCACCACACACGCCACACAACACACACCACACATGCTCCACAACATACACCACATCACACACCATACAACACACGCCATGCAACACACACTGAACCACACACGCCACTCAACACTCTCCACACAACACACACCGCACCACACACACCACACAACTCACGCCACACAACACACACCTCACCACACACACCTAACAACACACGCCACGCAACACACACCACACAACACGCAACACTTGGCGTTGACTGCGCGCTATATTAACACACTGAAAAAAGCGCAACGCACAGTGGGGCGGGCAGCGCCGCATTGCAAACATCCCTCGACGTCACTTTCATACATTTTTTATAAACCATCACATCACACACACACACCGACACATCCCGGGCTGTTCCGCGCTTTTTGTATTGAAATAAGTTGCGCTGCGGCCCGACGAAGCTGTAATGTGCGCCAGCCTTTACAATCCACTTGTTCTCACGCCGGAGTCTGGACCCGCTCTTTTTGCTTTTTATTTTATGATTCAGAGGTTATTTTCGACCTCAACATTGCCTAAAAGAAACAAGTTAAATTTGAAATCGAATTAATTATTCTATACACATTTACTTGATTTAGAAGTGAATAGTTGAAAATGTACAGGACTCATTATTTTCTTGATTCACTGAGGACTTGATTTTGACTTGACTTGAAACAAGGGTTCGATTCAAATCAAATATGCTTATTTGTGCACCAGGCGCACCTCACACAGGGACGGGGCAGCGCGGCGGGAGTGTAGTCGAGCGTGATAATAGTTTGTGGCACAGAGGACCGGTTGGTGGCTGAGCGGCCGATAGCACGTCACAGGATACGACTCTACGGAAGCGCTTCCACCAAACATAAAAGTTGGCTATTTTAGTACGGTTTTCGCACGGTTTCGTTAGAAATTGCCCAGCATTGAACGTTTTTTATTGAACTGTTTTCTTTAATTTAAAATAAAAAAAAACCAGCCATGTGCGTGTCGGACCACGCACAATGAAGGATTCCACAGTTGGGAAGTTGGTATGAATTTATCCCAAAAACAAACTTAACATTGTTGTTGAAAAACATACATCGATATATGCCACGGTTAATTCTCCAATTGCAAATTTAAGTTGGTCGTCTATTACTCGTTAACTTCTATAGCCCACTTAGCTGTGATAGTTTTCCTTTTTTTTAATTATATGTACTACTGCCATGATTTGTTTCACATCTCCATATACTACCAATTAGCTGGCGAACGACACTGGTTGGAATATTATCAAATAACTTGGTCAAGGTAACCTATTATTGTTGCTGGGTCTTGCAAGACCCAGCAACAATAATAGGTACCTGTAACAATGATATTGAAGAATGTCATTTATTCGGTGGTTTTCTAAACCGTGATTTTGCGACCGGACCACGACTTTTTGCGGTGTACAGGTAAGTTTTTTTTTTTTTGGATTGGAAATTATCATATTACTTCTCCCGCTCTGGGCGGAACGGGAGGGTGTGTCAGACTCTTACTAACTAAAACCCATATTCCTTCTCTTCCGTATTCCTTCCGTTGCATGTGTTGCCAGGGGCCTCGGTAACCCTTTTGGGCTTCCACGCAACCCCGGCAGGCATCGGACCCTACACTTGTGCTGACATCTCTTTGAGGCGCGCGTCCAGCACAATGCGCCGTTGACCCGGGCCTGGTCCTTATCGGACGGCGAGCTACTCATTGCTCACCGTCCGCAAGCCCGCACCTACAGTGGCCGGAAATCCACCCGGGATTTCCGACGCCCAGGGCGTCTCCTGCGGTGGCTAGGGGCGAAAGGGCGCGAAATTTGCCTTGCCCTCAACCGTCCCGCCTCCTCCTTCGCGAACATTACTGCTTCGTAGAAGGAGCCTTATCCGACATAGGAACCTCCTGAAGCTGCCGTGTCCAGTGAGGACCTACGTCAGGCGAAAGGTGAAGACACCGTGGCGCCTCTTTAGCCACTCCTCAAAGAGGGTACTTACTGCCGCAATTGTGGCGTGTCCAGCACTGGGTTGCGACAATCGCACTCTCCATGTCGCCATGAGATCCCGCCGGAGCTCTGTCCGCTGTGCCGCGATTTCTCGCGGCAGTGGGGTTACGCCTCCTCGCGCCAATCTCATACGTGCGCGACGACTTTTTCCACCAGAATCCATGGCGGCGGGGGAGGGTGGCTTGACTCTAACAAAAAATAGCACTTTAATGCTTAATATTACGCAAGCGCATTCTTCAATCGAAAAGTGGTCTTTACAGACCCGCAATATTTTTAAACGGCCTATCCAACGATACCCCACAACATGGGGTAGACGAGAAAAAATAATATCGTCCCCACATTACGTGCAAGGGTTCCGTGTGGTCCCGGGTTAAGAATATGGCCCATCTCATCCCGTGGGTGTTGTAAGGTCCCGTAGTAGTTGGCACCTTACACTTGCAGTTTAAGTAAGAAGCGGCAAGTACTTGGAGTTAGGTGAGTCGACGTAAATACACACAGATTTGGTAATACTAAAAGGTTTATTAGAATACCGATCACAACAAGTAAGAGTAGGTTGGATGCTAATCCGCGGTGCTCGCGTAAGTATGTAATTTGTCAACTAACTTAAAATTATATTAAAACATTGTTTTAAATACGAAAGGGAAAAGTAGGTTGCTGCGTTTGCAGCCTGATGGTATGTACGTAAACCGTACATGCTCCCGAGGGCAAAAGGTGGGATGAGCATCCAGTACATAAAAAGTTTAAAGGTAAAAATCCCAAAACGTAATAATAAAGAGTACAGGCAGTATGAACGTAGGTAAAGTAAGTAAAAACATAAAAGTAAGAAATCCAAAAACATAATAATAAAAATTACAGACAGTATAAAAGTAAAATTAGGTAAGTAAGTAAAAATTAAACATGTACACGTCAAAATGGTAAGTTTTTACAGTTCCTCAAAGTGAAATAGTTGTTTCGGCGTTGCGTCGCTGTATAGTGGCTCCGGCGGTGTCGAATGACGTATTTCTTGCATCTCGATTTCAACTTTGTTGTCGATTCCTTTAGGTTGTCTTGTAGGTGGCTTTTTATTTTTCTTATGCCATAGTCTCCTAATCCAAATGTAGACAGCAAACGAAGCAGCTCCTCCCAACAGCAAAGAAGTCACAGAGTAGAGATATATGTCGTGACTCGATATCTCTGTCCATTGTAGTAGTGTTTCCTGCTCTTTCTGCTGAGCTATTTGCTTATCTATGTTCCTGATACTTATTGTAGATGTATCCAGTTCTGTCATATACAGCTGTGCGTTTTACCAACTTAGATAAAATAAATAGTTGGTGGTCATTAGGTGGTAGTAGTTGTTGGTAGTAATTGTTGAATTGGTGTTAAGTACCGGTGCTTCAACATCCGCCTCCATGTAAAATTTGCTTCCTAAGTGGTTGTAGGTGAATATTGTCGCATCTTTATTTGTAGTTTGCATTTTGGTTTCAAGGCAATCATCCCAGTTCTATTGATGACGGATGGCGTAACATGATCGCTACATATGACGCGCATCAGCTGTGTGTCGCATAATGTAAACAACCACCAGTTTGGTTTATGTAATTGGATCCATGTTTCTTTACAAGTGACGTCTTTGATGACATAGGATGATGACGTTTGTTGGCTGAATACCTTGGCCTCGCAAGGTGCGTCCTTGTCTTGTAAGCTAAATATCGGCTGACGTGAAATGCATGTGTACTCGTCTTTTCCGTAATCCGCGTACATTGGCGTATGTCTTGCTCTTCCATAATGTTGTACGAATTTTTCACGAAGTTTATGGCGATATAATTGGAGAAAGGCTGCACGATTTTCAACTGTTCTTGTTTCTGGAATGGTATAGGTATTACCCGGTATATTTTGTAGTCCTCATCGCTCAAAAGTGGAATGTGCAATTCGAAAAGTAGAAAGTTGTTTGTAATCCGAGCCTTGACATGGATTAGTTCGTAGATGTCACGGAAATCTTTTTGTATGTCCTAGATTGGCAAGGCTAGTCCCTGTGGTTGTTTTCCAGAGATGATGTTCAGCTGTTCTATTATTTGAGATGCAGGAAATAAGTGTGTATCCAAGTGACCTAGGTAAATATTAGCGAGAGCATTCATTAGCATTTCTTGAATTCTATGTAAATAGCTCAAAATTAAAGTTGATGATAAAGCGGCAGAATTCACGTCATTTGCTGTGTATAATATTTGCGCTCTGTTTTCAATTTTTGTGATTACGTTGCAAGTCTGATTTATGTAGGTTTGTATTGCGTGAAACTGCTTATCCATAAATTCCGTATTGTTTTTAATAACGTTGTTTTCTGCCTCTTTAATTAAAGTTTGATTCTTAATCAACTGTAACAGATAATTATCGTTGATTTGCAAGTTTTGGATATTGTTCCCGTACTTTTGCGCAAAGTCTTCATCCAAAACTCCGAAAAGTGTACTGGCTAATTTTGCGATTCCATCAAAGTAGCCTCGTTTTTGTCGTGAATGCTGAGAAAGTAACATAGTGTTATAATTCTCAAGGTGATGCTTTTCATGGCGTAGGTGGTTGACAACTGCGCATGGTGTAAACTCGGGCGCGATTCTTTGACAGAGTTTATCAATTTGGCTTATGTAGTTGTTCATATTATTCGCAGCTTGCCAGTAGGAAGTTAGGTTGTAGTAGATCAGTAGTGTCCATTCATCATGTATCAGTTGCAGTTTTCCGGCTTTATCGAAGTAAATAGGTTGATTGTTGATTATAGAGGTCACCTTATAGTTAGTTGTTACTGGTGATGATTGTGCAGTTCCTATCATTCCAATCAAAGTGATATGAGTGAGAGTTAGGAAACTGTACTTGTTGGTTCTCGTGCTCCTTTTTCTTCCTTGGTTTTCAGTTATCTCTGCATCTTCTTCTCTTTTATTGTTTTCCGTTTCATCCGTAGGTGGCAGCTTTTCTACCTGTGGTAATAGAGTTAGTTTGACAGTGGGTCGTTTTATAACTCCAGTTTTTGTTTTAAGGGTGGCCACTCGTACTAAGCCATCCTTACCGGGACGAGTTTCCATCACTTGTCCCATGGCCCATTTACCAGGAGGTAAGTTTGTTTCTTTGATTAGTACGACAACGTTTGGTTTGAGATTTTGAATACTTTTGTTCCACTTGCTTCTGGACTGTAGAGTGTTCAGATAATCATTGGACCATGCCTTCCAGAATTGATCCAGCTTGTGCTCCGTTAGTTGCCAACGTTTTCTCAAATCCATCTTTCTGTCGTCAGGCTCAGGTTGAGGTAATGACAGCGTAGCGCTGCCAGTTAGAAAGTGACCAGGTGCTGTTAAATTCCTCCGGATCTTCTGTTAGCGGAACAGGGGCCTCGAGTTTAGGTGGGCTTCTATTTTCGCTAACAATGTAGTAAATTCTTTCCAGGTTAGTTTTTGATCCCCGAGAACTCACCGCAAGTGATGTTTTAATGATTTAACGGCTGCTTCAAATATCCCTCCCGCACTAGGCCAAGCAGGGGAGTTGAAGTATCATTGAATTTCTAATTTCCCAATCTCGTCGAAGAACTCAGGAGAGAGTAGCTTTTTGAAGTTACTAAAATCCTCTCTCAGCACTTTGGATGCTCCAACGAAGTTCGTGCCATTATCTGAGTACATATGTATGTGTGGGCAATCCACGTCTCACACACATTCTTTGAAGTGCCGCAATGAATGCTTCCGTGCTTAGTTCTGAGACAAGTTCGATATTTATATTTAGTTTTTCGAACTGACGTCATCGGGTTCGACCCTGCGTGCTTCGCTTGTAGTAAAGTGGCAATTCACATTATTGGGTATTTCTGATTCTGCGAAATTTTTCAGAAACATAGGTCCGTTCCACTATAAGTTGTACTTGACTACCTTGCTCGGTGGCAAGCCTCTCGAAACGCAGTCAGCTGGATTAAGTTCCGATCGTACATAACACCATTGTTGAGGTGAAATTACCTCTTTTAGTTTGCCCACTCTGTTAGATACGTATCTTTTCCATCTTTGGAGGTCTCCCTGAATCCAAGCTAGGACCACCTTTAAGTCACACCAGCCGTAAGCTGATATCTCATGCTCCGTTAGTGATTTCTTAACTTTTCCCATGAGTTGAGAGAGTAGTAGTGCTCCGCATAGCTCAAGTCTGGGCAATGTAGTTTTTGACTAATCGTCACCACCCTAGTCTTTGACACTAGTAATGTGATCCTTGGGTCGCCTTTTTCGTCGATTACTCGGCTGTATATGACGCAAGCATATGCCTTTTCGTTTGCGTCACAAAATCCATGTAGTTGGATAGTTTTCTGCGTACTGACAATCCATCTGTTTATTTTAATATTTTTAATTTGATGTAGTTCTAGCCACACCGTTTGGGACAGTAGTTTAGCTGACACAGTTATAGGCGCCAGCCAACCCAAGGGGTCGTATAGTCTTGATATTTGTGATAGCAGTTTCCTTTTAGTTAGTGGTTCGTTGTTGTAGTCTTCTATCGTCCAGTTGAATATGAAAACGTCATCTTTTGGATTCCAACTTAATCCCAAAGTTTTCATTTTTGAAATCAAATGTACTTTTCGATGTTTGATCTTCGTGTAAGTGTCATAAAAGCTCAGGATCATTGCTTGACCATTTTCGCAGATTCATTCCGCCTCCCTTCAGTAATTTTATGATCGATGTTTGAATTTCCTTTGCTTGTTTTGTCCAGTTGTGGCCGCTGATTAGGTCATCGACGTAAAACTGATTTAGCAGTATTTCTGCGGCTTTTGTGTATTTGTGGCCGTCATCGAAAGCAAGCTGTTTGAGTGTTCGCATTGCTAGCCGTGGCGCACTTTTTGTCCCATATGTTAATGTTTGCAGTTGATGTTCTTGTAAATTGTCTTTTGGTTGATTTCTCAATATTAAGTTCTGAAGATGCTGTTGTTCGGGATGACACCGTATGGAGCGGTACATTTTTTCAATGCTGCTGTGTAGACGTATTTATAGCCACGCCATTGTAATATCAATGCTAGGATATCCTGCAGATTAGGACCCTTTTCCATCACGTTATTGAGGCTACATCCACCCATGGTCTTCTGTGAAGCATTAGAAACCGCTCTTAATTTTATTGTTGTTAATTGTTCTCTTAGTACTCCATGATGTGGTAAGAAATTTGAATTTGAAATCTTTGTACATTGATGCAAGTTTAGGGTTTCTGTCAAATTTTCTTTCCAGTTGTAAAAATTGAGAGATTGCGATTGGCTTTGAGTTTCCCAATTTTTTTGCGTAGTCTGGAATCAATGGCATTTTCACAATGTATTTTCCTTCACGATCTCTTTCCGTAGTCATTTTGTAGTAATTTTTAGCACCAGTCGTCTTTAGATGTGTCTTCAATATTTTGTATGATATCTTCAGTCTCCCAAAATCTCTTTAAGTCGTTTAGGTCGACAAGAGCGACATGGCAATTAAACGTTTGTAGCTTGCCGCATAAAATCCATCCTAAACGGTTTCGCTGAGCTGTCGGCGCCTGAGCATCTCCCTTTAGAACCCCCTCTAATATAACTTGCTAACTTCATATCGCTAGCTTCGTATCACTGAATAAGAATAACCCAACAAGTTTCATAGTTTTCAGCGCCGACCAAATGTTGAACTAATAGTTCGAGCTCTCCTTTAAGCTTTGATTTTAAGTGTTGCGTCTTCTGCGCTTTCGAAGAATTTGCATTGTTATGAATTGACTCCAGGAACATATCCTTGAACGTTATCCACTGACTGTGGTTTCCAGTGAATTCCGGTAGTTGAATCCTAGGTGCAAAGTTTTGGTAGTTTGCGCTTGTCCATAGTTTAGAGTTGAGAGATCTTTTCATAACATCGTATTGTCGTTCTTTGTTGCTAAACAAGTATACTTCGTTTGACCCTTTCAAAATAGCTTCAAGCTCCCAGTTACATTTCTCTACAGTGTCCCACTTGGTTCTCAGGACGCTCAGATGATCCTCTAACTCCCATTTTTCAGTAATGGAGTCAATTTCTATTTTGGACATTGCCCGTTCAAGTGCTTTAATCTGATATTCTTGTCGATCAAGTAGTTCTTTGGTCTTGGTATCTATGCCCATAGGATGAGGAATTACAACTTCAGCTTGTTTTCCTTCACAGGCCAACAACCGCTGCAGTATATCAGTCCTGGTGGACTCATACATATGTTTCGTCTCTCATAAATGTTTTTAGTAAAATATTGGATTCCTTCGTCCTCTCGTTCAAGAAATACATTGTGTCTATTGTTAAAGTCTTGCCAGAGGTTTTCCAATGACACTAACCTTTGAGTCAAGTACTCCTTTCCTTTTCGAGACGCGCTGTCCTTTTGATAGTTTGCACAGAGACGTTTGATTGACTCGAAAACTTCGTTTTGTGTAGTGATTTCGCTCATCTCGGTGTAATCGATTAGTTAATCGAAAGTAGTAGTAGCACTAGTAAGATGTAGTAGTAAAGTAGGTATTGAAGAACACGTAGCTCGGTGTCTTCTAGTTTGTAGGCCTCGGATTACTCGCAGTTCACGACGTAGTCCAGAAGCCGTAGTTGTAGTAGTAGTGGTGAAGAACACGTAGTTTAGTGTTGTTTTTCCGCTTGATTCACGAAGAAGTTCCAAAGTATCCCCTTTTCATTGATTGCTCAGAGCTCTTGTACTCTTTCTACATATATGCGCGCTTTCTCAACTTGACTGGTGAGATCCGCTTGTGGAAGGCCAGCCAAGCCGATTCGCTGTCATTTCAAGAGATACAATTACCCCAAACAGTGAAATGCTCGAAGGACCATTAAATGTAAGGTCCCGTAGTAGTTGGCACCTTACACTTGCAGTTTAAGTAAGGAGTTAGGTGAGTCGAAGTAAACACAAATTTGGTAATACTAAAAGGTTTATTAGAATACCGATCACAACAAGTAAGAGTAGGTTGGATGCTAATCCGCGGCACGCGTAAGTATGTAATTTGTCAGCTAACTTAAAATTATATTAAACTTGTAACTTTCCTCCATCTACAAACTGTAATTGTCCTAATATTAGTCCGACCAAATGTCTTAAATATCTTGGTATTGAAATTGATGCTAATTTAACTTTTAAAAACCACATTCAATCTCTATCAAGAAGAACACGTAAGCTCACATACATTTTTAAACAGCTTCGTGGTGTAGCAGAAAAACAGATGATAAGGATAGTTTATGAAGCTTTGGTGCAATCAATAATTAGGTATTGTATCACAACATGGGAAGGAGCATGCAAAAATAAAATGATAACCGTTGAAAGAGCCCAAAGGATGATACTAAAAGTGAGTTTATCCAAACCTCGCCTTTACTCCACCTCAAAACTTTATGAGGAAACTCAAGTGCTTACTGTACGCCAGCTTTACATTTTGCAAACTGTACTTCTTCAACATTCAAACTTACCAGAAGAAAGGAGAAAACGCATAGCCCTCTCCAGAAGAAACTACGCAATATGTGAGTCAACTGCAGTCAGTACCTTTGTGCAAAGATTTTTCCCATTCCGAGGAGGCGAATTATTCAATAAAATAAATAAAATTATAAATATAGCTACTTGTCGTAAAATTGAATGTAGAGAAAAAGTAAACAAATGGCTACTAAATCGAAGCTACGCTGAAACGGAAAAAGTCCTTGAGATTGTAAAGTAACAAAGTGTATTTTGTTGTAATTGTTTGTTTTATTTTATTGGGGCTTGTTTCGCAGTGTCTGAGTTGCTTCTACCAACGGGAAGCTCCTCGGAGATGGTGAGGCAGGCGCTTGGTGGTTTTCTATGTATAATATAATAAATGATTTTAAATTTTATATGCACATGTATTTATCTAATTGTATTATGTGTTTATGAAATATTGTAATTACAAAAAATGTAGGTATATAAACACACACACACACACGCATACACATACACACGCAAGCACACTCACACACACACACACACACGCATACACATACACACGCAAGCACACTCACACACACACACACACACACACACACACACACACACACACACACACACACACACACACACACACACATCATCATCAATTACTCGCAATTGTACCACGTTGACAACCTCTAGTATAAGAATGTAATTTGTGGAGATAAATAAACATTATTTTTATTTTATTTTATTTTATATTTTATTAAACATTGTTTTAAATACAAAAGAGAAAAGTAGGTTGCTGCGTTTGCAGCGTGACGGTATGTACGTAAACCGTACAGGTGTCGTAGGAGGCGACTATGGGAACTGAGACCTAGTGCATACCATTAAAGCACCTTGGGTCACCCACGTGGTGGCGGGTAAACCACCAACAAAAGCATTCCCAAGGAGGGTGGGTGTCCGGTAGGCGGCCGACTGTAAAATTTTGCCAAAACCCTAAGCAACATGAATGGAAGTGATATGATGCGTGATAGGACTAGGGCGTACCCCCAGGCGACACACAGGGGCAGCACCCGGCTCCTGAGGGAAATGGACAAGGGTTGTCGCACCAAAACGGGCAGGTGCGACGTAAGACGCAAGCTCGGAGAGTGAGAGAAGTTAGATTGAGGTGTGCGAGCTGGAATGTAGGTACGAGGACTGGAAGAGGGAGGGAACTAGCAGACGTTTTAAAAAGGCGACGACTAAACATATCTGCAAGAGACGAAGTGGAAGGGTGCGATGGCTAGAGAGATAGGAGAAGGATATAAGTTTTATTACTGTGGAAGCGATGGCAAGTGAAATGGCGTGGGTAAAGTTTTGGATAATCACTTGAAGGAATGTGTGGTGGATATTAAAAGAGTAAGTGATTGAGTGATTGCTGTTAAACTGGTTGTGGAGAGTCGGGTGGTTAATATAGTTAGTGTGTATGCACCCCAGTCTGGGTGTGAGGATACTGTAAAAGAGAAGTTTTGGAAGGACTTCGATTGGGTGATGATGGATGTGCAAGATAGTGAAGAAGTGTATGTGATTTTAACGGGCATGTAGGAAGACAGAAGGATGGGTATGAGATAGTGCATGGTGGTTGGGGATACGGAGACCGTAACACTGATGGCGAGACATTCCTGCAAGCTGCTTCGATCTTCGACCTGGCAATAATAAATACGTGGTTCGAAAAACAAAATGAGCATCTTATAACCTACAAAAGTGGTCGCCACGCAACATAAATTGACTACTTGCTGATAAGACGAAACAGCCTTAATAGAGTCAAAGACTGTAAAGTGCTCACAGGTGAAGATTTAGTCTCACAGCATAGACTCTTAATAATGGAAGTAAAAGTCAGTGTCTCGTCCAGTAGGAACAAGGAACGGCCCCCACCCAAAACCAGATGGCGTATGATAGAAGAAGAGGAATGTGCCAGTATGTTTAAGAGTCAAGTGGTAGATAAAATGATTGAAATGAAGGATTTGGAAAGCAAATCTGTGAATGAATGTTGGAAAGAGATGGCGGATTGTATAAGGAGAGTAGCAAAAGATGTGTTTGGAGAATCGAAAGGGAAAGGTATGATAGAAAGGGATACATGGTGGTGGAATGAAGACGTGAAAAAGATGCTTAAAGAAAAGAAAATTGCGTTTAAAGAATGGCAAGGTACAGAAAACGTGAATGATAGTTTGAAAGCTGATAAGAAAAAGGTTTATAAAGAATGGAATAAAAAGGCAAAAAAGGCGGTAGCAGTTTCGAGGGCTTTTTTTTTTTTTGAGGGCGGGAAATCATCAAATAACTTCTCCAGCTCTGGGTGGAGCGGGAGGGTGTGTCAGACTCTTACTGACTAAAACCCACCCGTATTCCTTCCTGTTGCCTGTGTTGCGGGGGCCTCGGTGACCCATAAGTACCTTCCCGCGACCCCGGCAGGCATCGGCCCTAGAGGACCCCTACCTATGTGCTGACGACATCTCTTTGAGGCGCGCGTGGAATACAACGCGCCGTCGACCCGGGCCTGGTCCTTACCGGACGGTGAGCTACCCATTGCTCACCGTCCGCAAGCCCGCGCCTACGGTGGCCGGAAATCCGCCCGGGATTCCTGACGCCCTGGGCTTGTAAAAGCAAAAGTTGTATGACTCACTGGACTGCCCTAGAGGCCAGAAGGAGCTCTATCGGATTACAAAAGCAAGATAAAGGAGAATGAGAGATATAATTCACATTAAATGTATGAAAGACGACGCCGGTAAGGTTCTGTCCAAAGATGACGAAATAAAAGAACGATGGAAGGTTTATTTAAAAAAATGAATGAATGAAGAGAATAAATGGAATGGTGCGCTCAAAGAGGTACAGGTAAATATGGGTTTAGTGAGGGAAATTAGCATGGATGAAGTAAAGAAGGCAGTTTGAAGTATGAAAAATGGGAAGGCCATGGGCCCAGATGATATACTAGTAGTAGTATGGAAGTGTAGCGACCAAAACCGCTACGACATCCGCTGCCGCTAATGAGTGGTGACACCTCGGCAAGGAATCACGCCACCGCATACGTCATATCGTACGATCCTTTATTTACATCAAGCGGCCAGGTAGCGAGCGTCTAAAAGTAGTTAGCAAAAGTGAACCTTAATGTGTATGTAAGTTTTAGTATAAAAACCGCGGACTAGCAAGGTATCACTTGTCCCCCTGGCTGGAAGCTTTGAGTTCGCTTAAGGCAGCCACAGGAAAGTCCGGTTAAGTAGTCACGACCTCTCAAGGTCAACTACGAGATGCCATTATCAAAAAAAAAAAAAAAAATGTATCATGTCACTTCGCTTTTGCTTGGCTTGCTTGCGCTTCCTCGCTGATTTATTTATTTGTTCGACTTTTTATTGTAACACTAAATTAAGTTATTAAAATAAATAAGTTGGGTTAGTGCTTCAGCTTTAATTTAAACAAATCTACACCTGTGAGGTAACACACATAAGAAGTGGCTGAAGTCAACATATTAAGCCCTTCACTGGTGACCCCGACATCGAAGATGGACAACAACACGGAGTCAGCGAAAGAGGGAACAGCAGAGACGTTCAGGGTTGGCGTAAGAGTACCACCATTCAATCCGGACGACCCAACCCTATGGTTTGCCCAGATCTAAGGTCAGTTCATATTGTCTAATATAGTGCGTGATGAGACGAAATATTATTATGTGCTGGCACAGCTAGAACCACAATACTCCACTGAAGTGCGGGTGTTCGGACCATTGAAACCATACTGCATGCATGTGTGTACTAATATCTATGTGTATGTAAGAAACGATCCTTTAACGTCTGTATGTACAAGTAGCTAATTAGTATTGAAATAAACCCATAAGAAGCAACACCTCTTTAAGTTTACCTACGTCCTTACAAACAAAACTAAACCGTATCAACAAGGAACATGGTCGAATTTCGAACCGGATAAATAAATCTACTTGGGTGGTCTAGTGATCAGTGCGAATACAAAGCGTCGCATTCCTTAGATAAGGAACTCGTTTGCTATGAGTGATTTGTGCACATAATAAGAAAAAGTTATTAACGTGTGTGATATTACGATTGGATTATCTCTTTAAATACGTGACCTACATTTCATCTTTTGGAATAATGACTACTACAGCTGAACACAGGGGCGTGCCGTCCATAGAGGCAATTAGGCCTAGCCTACCCTACCAACAACGCCAAATGCATTTATTTTAACTATGTAATACAATAATACAAAATATTAAAAAAAAAAGTTAAACTCCTGTTAAAACTCTTATAGCAACTTGTCGCAGACGCCACGTGACTCACAGTTCGACGGAGCTTACGTACGCAAGGCAAGGATTCCTTTCGCCTACATTTCGTTCATAAATTTACGCACACTCGTGTATATTTTCGTGTGTATGAACGGCACACAATAGTGAAATGGTTTAAATTAGGGGCGTAACTCCGGCGGCAGGAGCTTGGCCCTCATTGGTTGTGTGTAAAGTGAAGATTTAATGAATGAAAAATATTGAAGACCAGGGTTCCCAATTTTCCTTCATACCAGACTACTAGAGACAATTAAAAAAAAAGGGTGGTATTGTTGAATATGAAATACCGTCCAAAAAATTATAAATTGTAAGGAATAGCAAAAGCCCTATAAAAGTAATTAAAAACTTCATATTTTTTTATTTTTCTTCTCATATTTGGGAAATTTCGCTTGGTTTGTGGGGAGTTAGGAAAATAAGTTTCGGCAACACAGTCCAGTGTGTCAGAGTTATCCGGCAAAATATGATAGTCCCTTTTGTGGAAGAACACGGTATGACAGTGATACAATTTTAATTGGTAGTGTTTGTTTCATGTGACAGTGACACGTAATTTATATGTGATCTTGAATGTTCTGCTGTTTTAGATCTTATTAAGTTATAAGTAATAGGTTTTGAAACGTAAAGTAGTGTAAAGATTATGTGTTGTGTTATTATTTGTTTATTTACCTAAGAATGGTGTTCTGTTGTGAAGTTTGCGCCGATAATGTGTTGGTTAGGTTAGGTTAGTCGCACTTGTCGTTTAATGATAAGATTCAAGTTGTGTCTAAAGGTAGATGTGTGCCCGAATTACGAGAATTGCGAGAATTAATCCAAAAATATGATAATACATGACTTCGGATATCTTGCAAGTGACGTGTTCTGTAATTATCACCCACCCACTTGGTTATAATATTTGAGGTGGCCGAATCTTTCTTCTGTTGACATCGTTATAAAATCGTTTTTTAAACCTTGAATAATGTGGTGAGTTCTTGTATGTAGAGCCGCGCTGTGATGTTGCGCGAATTAGTTTTTTTTTTTGGTGTCAGTATGCATGGCCTACCCTCTGTGGAGAACCACTGCACGCCACTGGACAATTGCTTACGGAGTTAGAAGATCTTGCGTTATTACTTCAAAAGTCGCAAACTAACCTAAAGAAATGTCCAAAACAAATACTTACAAAAGGATACATAGAAACACTATTGCAAACCATTGAAGAATATTGGAGGAAGTGTATTACGGCGCACCATAACCTATTAAGGGTGATACCTAAAGAAAAGAAGAATGATGTTCCGTATTTTGCAAATGAAGACTACTTTATTATTGAAGATTTATACTTATGAATGCTATGAAAGACCTTTTATTGGTTAACCATAAACCGAGATTAAGTGACATTGCTTACAATACCGGCACAACTTTTGAAGGAAATCTCAAGCTACCTCAAATACAGTTACCTGCCTTTTCGGGAATTTATAAAGATTGGACTACGTTCAAGGATCTATTCACATCGTTAGTCCACAACAATTCCACGTTGTCCAACGTTCAAAAGCTTCATTACTTGAAGAGTAGCATTACCGGAGAAGCAGAATCATTATTAAAACACTTACAAATAACAGAAAGTAATTACGATCAAGCTTGGGATTTGTTACGAGATCGGTATGGTAACCGGTATGGTAAAAAAATTGTATGATTAACGGACTAGTATAAACACAGCTGAATTTAATTTATATGTTAAGAATTATTCTAAATTATTTAAAAAAGTTTGTTGTATGGCCAAGTCACGTTACTTGAACTCAAAAATTAAAAATAGTGGTAATGTCATTAAGATGACATGGAATATCATTAATAGTGAAACGGGAAGGTCATCTAACCGAAGTAGAGACTACAGCCTTGCTATTGATGACAATATAATTAAATCAGATTCTGAAGTCGCCATGGCATTTGAAAATTTCTTTACAGAGATTTCCATATCAACTACAAAATCTCTAAACTCATCACCCACTGCCGCAGAGTCTTTACTTATAGAAAACGTTCCAATTTGTGATTCAGAATTTAGTTTCCAATATGTCACCTGTAAAGATGTAATTAAAACCTTTCACACGTTAAATATTAAAAAGACCGCAGATCTATGGGGTAATTCTGTGGACGTTGCTAAGTCGATTATAAACATTGTCGCACCTACTTTAGCTGTTATTTTTAATAATTGTATTGACTGTGGTGAGTTTCCTGATCTTATGAAAAACAGTAAAATAATACCGTTGTTTAAATCGGGTAGTACATCAGACCCTACTAATTATAGACCTATTTCAGTACTACCTACCTTTAGTAAAATTTTCTAGAAACTTATTTTAGATCAAATCCAAATATTTTTCAATAAACATAAATTAATGCATAACAAACAGTTCGGTTTTACAAGGGGTCGTTCGACTACTGATGCCGGTGTTGAACTTTTAGGACATGTTTATAATGCATGGGAGGATAAATGCGATGCTTTGGGTATTTTTTGCGATTTGTCCAAGGCATTCGATTGCGTTCTTCATGAAACTTTGGTCAGAAAACTTCACCACTACGGAATCCGAAACTCTTCTCTGGATCTTCTTACTTCATATTTGAGTGATAAGATTCAGAGAGTTGATGTTAACGGGAAAAGATCACCCGGATCTGTAGTAAGAATGGGGGTCGCCCAGGGCTCAATTCTCGGCCCAATTTTGTTTCTTATTTATATAAATGACTTGCCTTGCCTCATAAAGGATAATCATGATATAGTGCTGTTTGCAGACGACACTTTACTTTTATTTAAACTCAAACGTCAGCAGTTGGTTACTGACAATGTAAATAGTGCCCTCGAAAAAGTAGTTAACTGGTTTAATGTTAACAACCTACTTCTTAACGAGAAAAAAACCAAATGTATTAAGTTTACAATACCTAATGTTAGACAAGTAAAAACTAGTGTTCTCATAAAGGGTGAAGAGTTGAACCCCGAAGATACCACTGTGTTCTTAGGCATAACTTTGGATGCCAAGCTTCAATGGGGCCCCCATATAGATAAATTGTCGAAAAAGCTTAGTTCTGCAGCATACGCCGTTAGAAAAATTCGTGATTTAACGGATTTAGACACAGCCCGTTTAGTATACTTTAGTTATTTTCATAGCGTAATGTCGTACGGTATTCTGTTATGGAGAAATGCCGCCGATATTCAGACAATTTTTGTTTTACAAAAAAGGGCAATCCGTTCAATTTATAAATTAAGTCCCAGATACTCCCTCAGAGAAAAATTTAAAGAGATTAATATAATGACTGTAGCTTCTCAGTATATTTATGAAAATCTTTTGTACGCACATAAAAATATCAATTTGTTTAAAAAATACAGTGATATCCATAATGTAAATACTAGGAACAAACACAAATTTGTTGTTCCTACAACCAGGCTCAAAAAAATAGGCAGCTCGTTTAGATGCCAATGTATACGTTTTTATAATAAACTTCCTAGCCACATTCAAGAACTAAGCCTTAATAAATTCAAATGTTTTATAAAACAGAAACTGTGCCTAAAAGCCTTTTATACTGTTAAAGATTATATTGAGGACAAAAAGGCTTGGGATTGAGCTGCTCCAATAAACTTACAGTGAATGTTGTTTTTTTACTCTTTTTATTTTGCTAGCTATTTATATTTTCTTATTCTATATAACATTCTATATAAACAATGACATGAATATTTACTTTGTATAGTATTAGTGTGTAATTTAATCCAATGTTTTGTGTTTCGTAATGTTAATTACTTTGCATACGATTTGTATAGAATCAAGTTTATATAACTAAACAGACAGACGTGCTGCTAGGGAGTTTGTTCCACCACTTCTTCTTCCCAGCTAAAGCACTAGGAAGTGGTGACGGGCGGGCATTTTTGGGGGACTGTCTTATGTAACTTTGACGTTCGAAAAGTGCTGATTTTCAGCCTAGTTTGAATAAATGACTTTTGATTTTGATTTTGATTTTGATTATATTATATTATTTTAATTATTAGGAATGTGAGGACTATGTGGGTCATTGTTTGTTTTTTTTTTTTTTGTCTCTTACTTTTAATGATGGTCTGGCAGTTTGAGTACTTTATGCGGCCTACCCAAATGTCTTTTCTTTGGTACTGTTCGTCAAATCATTGAGCTCCTTAAGTTTTGAGTTGAGCTGCATGATAACTGACCAATGCGTGCACTGACTGGACAGGTCCACTCAAATCTGTGTGGTTTTTCCTCAAAAGACCATTTCGGACACCAACCTACATGGTCCTCAAATGATCTGACCAAGATTATGTCCGAATATACACATTGACATTGATGAATTTTATTTATGCAATGACATGAATATTTAGGTACTCTGTGTAGTATTATATTGTTTTAATTATTGTAAATGTGAAGACTATGTGGATCATTGTTTAATTTTGTTTTATTCTCAGTTAGTTTTAAATATGGTCTGGCAGTTTTGAGTATTTTTTGCGGCCTAGCCAAATGTCCTTTCTTTGGTATTGTTCGTTGAATCGTTGAGCTCCTTTAGTTATGAGTTGAGCTGCACAACGACTGACAAATGCGTGCACTGACTGGACAGGTCCACTCAATCTGTGTGGTTCTTTCATCAAAAGACCATTTCAGACACCAATCCACATGGTCTTCACATGATCTGACCAAGATTATGTCTGGACTTTAAAAGAGACTGTGACCTCTGAGTTTGTTTCGGCCTTTCTTCTCAGAGTAGTCAGATAGGAAACGCCGGCCTCATCTAGTTTAAAAAAATATGTTTTGACGTGTAAAAGTGTTTGTAAAAACCTACTTACAGAAATAAAATCATTTATCATTTATCATTTATCATAACCGGAGGATCATAGTGAATTCTCTCATTCGAAAACTAATGATGCAGAAGAAGATTACTTCTCAAACTGCTTCCAATATAAAGGCATTATTAGACACAACAAGTGAGTGCATCAATAGTTTAAGAAATCTAAAAGTGTCGACTGATTCTTGGGATCCATTCGTCATATTTGTGACTGTGCAGAAACTAGATCCAGATTCATACCGGGACTGGGAACAGTTTGCGTATAAAGATAATTTAGAGGAGTTATCTAAGTGGGAAGAACTTGTGAGGTTCTTACAAACCAAATTTCGCACACTAGAACTGATCGCTCCACCTTCCAGAGAGAAACCATCATAAGGTAAAGAATATACAGTCCACTCTTCTACAATACCTGCTGCTACCAAACCAAGAAGTTGTTTGCTTTGTAAGGATAACCATACGCTATGCCATTGCAAGGATTTGACTAAAATGGAACCAACAGAGAGGTGAGAATATGTGAAGAAATACCAGCTATGTTTCAATTGTCTGGCACCAGGACACTCAGCTAGGAAGTGTCGGTTAAACATGTCCTGCCGCATTTGTCATAAGCGCCACCACTCTCTTGTTCATCAACATACAACAACAAGTGCCAACAATCAATCGGATAACAAGCAACATCAAAATGAAGGCCAAACCAAACCAAAGGAAGCTAGTGAACCAGTTGAGCTTGCGTCGCATTTCACTGCCAGCACATGCATAGCATTATTGGCCACAGCACTTGTGCCAGTTTGTAACGAATCGGGACGAGTGACAGTACTGCGTGCGCTCATTGATCAGGGCTCGCAGGCCACGTTCATTAATGAGAGAGCTGCCCAGCTGTTACGACTCAAGAGAATGCCTGCTCAAGCAACAGTCAATGGGGTTGGCTCGACCACAACTACCGTTAAACACGCTGCTTATATCGAGCTTCGATCAAGACACGACGACAGTTTCAAGTTAAAGGTGAAGGCTTATATTATGTCAACACGAATCACAACGCAATTACCATCACATACCATTCCAACCAACACCTGGTCTCATTTAGAAGGTCTCGTATTAGCCGACCCAGGCTTCAATGAACGAGGAAAAGTTGATCTACTACTAGGTGTCGAAGTATGTGCCCAAATATTAAGAAGCGGTGTCATCAAAGGTCCCCCAGGTTCTCCATGCGCTCAAGATACCAGCCTAGGGTGGATCCTGTTTGGAAACATACATGAAAAAGGAAATACTAATGATTTTATTGTGATGCACCACAGCCTTGACTTAGACAATATGTTAAAAGGGATGTGGGAGTTGGATATTGAAGATAAAACTACACTAACACAAGAAGAAAGAAAATGTGAAGAAATTTACCAACTCAAGAACAGAAGACGGACGATATATTGTCAAATTACCAAGAAAAACCGACAAGCTGTTATCAATACAAGGAGGAACAAGAGAAATAGCTATAAAGAGACTTTATCAATTAGAAAAAGACTGGAGAAGAAACCTATACTAAAAACGGAATATAAAAAGGTCATGGATGAATACCTAAATATGAATCATATGGAAGAGATATCACAAGAAGAAATAAATAAAGACAGTGTTTACCTGCCACATCATGCAGTGGTAAAAGAAGACAAGGAAACTACGAAAGTCAGAATAGTTTTTAACGCATCGCAAAAGGGAAACAACAATGTTTCTTTGAATGACGAACTTTTAGTTGGACCCCAGCTACAAACAGATATGAGAAGTCTCATCATGAGATGGCGTATGAAGTAGATTTGTTTTGTGGCTGACATACAACGCATGTACCGCATGGTCTTGGTGACGAAAGAAGACAGGGACTTGCAAAGAATAGTATGGAGGAGTGACCCTAGCCAACCAATCAAAGACTACAGACTTAAGCGCGTCACTTTCGGCACAGCATCTGCTCCATACTTAGCCATTCGAACTTTACATCAAGTTGCAGATGATAAAGGAACCGTGTGCCCTGATGCTGCCAAAATGATCAAAGAAGAATTCCATGTTGATGATCTTATGGCTTCGAATGACAATATAGAAGATGCATTACATATAGCGAAGCGTAGAAGCTATACTACAGAAGGGAGGCTTCACACTACAAAAATGGTGCTCAAACGACGCTAACTTCTTGAGACAATTTGAACCTGCAAAACGAACATCGCAGGCCAGTCTAGACATCATCATCCATGGCACCATCACAGCTTTAGGCCTTCGCTGGAACTTAGGCAAAGACGTGTTTCAGTACAGTCTTAACTTACCACCTATGAACGACACGATAACCAAACGCACGATTCTTGCCAACGTCCAACGACTATTTGACCCACTAGGTTGGTTAGCTCCAGCTATGCTACCAACCACCAAAAATCATGAAGCAACAAACATAGAAGTTCACGGTTTTTGTGATGCCTCTACCAAAGCCTACGCAGCTGTTGCTTATGTCAGAGTTGAAAAGGATAATGAAGAAATACAAACACAGGTAATAGCTGCAAAGAATCGAGTAGCCCCAATAAAACCAGTACTCTTATCTCGATTGCTCAAACAAATTAAAACAGCAATGAGAATATCGGATGATAAAATATTCGCATGGAGTGACTCCACCATAGTGCTTTCTTGGCTACTTGGAGACCCAACAAGATGGCAAGTTTTTGACATGGCGGAATTCAAATAATGATGGCCTACCTAAGAACTCAATTTTTGTTAATAAAGGCGAAGAATTTAATGAAATCCAGAATCCGCAAATGTTTATTATGCTCTAAACATAGTGCTGCAACAAAAAACCAACTTATGGGTGACTTACCAAAAGTCAGAGTCACTCCAGCCAAACCATTTCTAAACAGTAGAGTGGATTTCGCCGGACCATATCAAGTCTTAGCGTCCAAAGGCAGAGGAGTCAAAACGAATACGGCGTATGTTGCCGTGTTGCTTAATATTGTAACACTATATTAAGTTATTAAAATAAATAAGTTGGGTTAATTATTTTATATATTTTCTTGTACCTTTGAAATGTTCGAGTGAATTGCCCATTCAGTATCTGGATTTTTTTACGCGTTTTCTGTTTATACTTAATTTGACCAAGTCGGGGCGGGATAACATACGCAGACGGTTGTACTCTACAATAGAGCTCTCTTGTGCCTTGATTTGACTTGGATCTAAATTGATAAGATGTACTCCATCTAAGATAGAAAATTTCGACTCCATCTAGCTTATATTTTAATTATTTTTTTTAACATGACGTGTAAAAGTGATTCTAATATTCTATTTACAGAATAAACAATTTCATTTCATTTCATTTCATAAGGTTTTAACCTGGAGAGGCCAACGTAAGCCTGCCCTTTACTAAACATAGAGAAGCCTATGTCGAGAAGAGCACTGTCAAGGCTAAGGCCTTGTGATTTGTGGATAGTAATAGCATATGCTAAGCCCTATTTGCTTAGTTTTGTTCCCTGTGAACTTGAACATTACTTAATATAAATAAGATAATTAATTAAGACGATTACGTAACAAATTAGCTGTTATCTATTGAATTCTCAAGAAAAACAATTTGTTACCAATAAGTTCTCATTCTCAAACTCATTCAGAGTTAAGTATACATACCTACTTATAACTATTATAATTATACTAAAATTATTTTTTATTTTTTATTTGAACTATTGCCGATACCATACGTACTTACTAAAAGAATTGTAATAATAATATAACCACAAATATATAAGTATTTTTTTAAGAAAACCTATGAATTTCGTAGCATAAATCGCAACCTTGTAGGTCAGATATCAAAAGACAACCGGACAGCAAGACGTCGCTCGCGCTTATGAGCGCGGCTGCCACTCGCTCGGACACGTTCGCGTCAAGTTTTTATCGCACCGCTCCCACCCCGCTGCTCCGGCGTCGCAGCACGCGCCGTGTACCGAAATGCCTATATTATTTAATAATTATTTATAAGTAATGATCTTACACGATTGATGTGCGCTAAATATTGAAACAATAATTAATACTAAATCCTAGTAAATAACGTAATAAATACGAAAGTCAACTATACTCTCAGTTATAAGTACTAAAACGGAAACATTTGGATTTAAAAAAATTAAGGGTGGTATTCAACTCGTTATATATTCACGTGAAGACCTTAAAATCCACATAAAGACCGGCTCTCATAAGTTTTGATTGCTTACAGTTACATTACAGTTACAGGCACTAAGTATAAGTTAAGTGTTATTAATAGAATCAATTAAGTGAAAAATTATAATAAAATGATAAAAAATTACCAGTTTCTGATTTATTTATTGTATTCACCTAATTACCTATCTGGATGCCAAACTTGAACTTTCTAGGTCATCTGGAACTGGGTTAGAGTTTTTAGAGTTTTGATCTATAGGTCAGTCAGTGATAAAAATGACGATTTTTGGACGTTAATAACCGTTTGAGATGTGTTTATGAAATTTGGAGCACATATGTATCTTGCAAGTCTCAATATATAAACCAAAGACACGATTATATGAAATAGTTTTTGAGTTATGAGGGTGTCAAAAGTGGCTCCAAATGGTTCGTGTAATATTACACACGGTGCTGCTCGCCAGTTCTGTTACTTTAACTTGGCTAGACACGCCGCGTGTCTAGATAAATAAAATTAACCATTCTCTGAGGTGGAGAACCCTTACCTCAGAAAACACTAAACCTATTTTTTAATACAGGTAATAAAAGTATAGAACATACTTATAGATTACAGGAAAACCTATAAGAAGTATATGGTCTTAAAATAACATGCGGTAAATCTGTCAATGTACGTATATTGAGATAGTTTGTACGTATTGTACGTACAATACGTACAAACTTACATTTGCAGTTGGAGTGTATGGGAGAACATGTTTTTCAACTACAATGTTAAGTTTTTTCTTGGGATGCATCCCAACTAACCTTCATTGTGCGTGGTCCGACACGCACTTGACCGGTTTTTAATGATGGATAGTCGGGCCGCTGCAAAATTCAAATTCACGTTCTAAAATGCGGACACTTTTTTCTCAAATCGCAAACAACAAACTATCTAAATTTTGTTCTCAAAGTAAAGATAATAATAACGCGTAATCCTTCGAAATTCAAAAAACAAAGAAATCAGGCTCTATAAGAACAGCTATTTAGGCCTCTTGCCCACGGCGACTTTTTGTAGCGATGCAGTAGCGATGCTGTCGCGCGTCCGCATCGATACAGTCGCGAAGCGGTCGCTAGCTGTGTGCCCACGCCCACGAGCCCAGATTCAGTCGCGATGAAAACGCGATACTGTCGCGCTTCTGTCGCGATGCAAACGCGATTCAGTAACGGCATAAAAATACCTGCGATCGCTACAGTTGCAAGATGGACTCCGTTGAGGCAACATTAGTCACGTTGTCTTTGGTGCTGCTTTTACGTAAGCAGCCGAAGCGTAGGCAACGAAAGCAGCGTCAATATTGGGTGCACCCATTTAATAAAGAGAGATTACTTTGTGGACATCATGTAACAACGTTTAAAATACTAAAAAACTATGATCTCAAATTCCGAAGTTGTTACAGAATGTCTTATTCGACGTTTTGTGAATTGCTTTCCATTGTAAAACCAGAGTTGACACGCAGAAATACAGTGATGAGACAATGTATATCAGCTGAAGAACGACTAACAATAACTTTAAGGTAAGAAAAACCAAATATTATGTTTAATTATCTTTTAATAGTTTTTGCACATTTTTAATCACAGCTTTAATCACAACTAAAAATAATACTTATTAATAATTCAATATTAATCATAAACAGGTTTGTAATTTCTTACTTTTTATTTTACGGCGAATATAGGTTTGTTCTAATAGAATCTTGTGTAGAATCATCATTACTGAAATTATATTCATTATCATTATGTTGCAATGAACTACCTGCAGTATTGACATTGGCACCAGCAGGCATTGGCGACGAGTGGTAGCTATTTATTAGTTGCGACACGCTACTTTCAGTACTTGTACGAGTGTCGTAGCCTTGGTATCCAGACTGATATCCATAGTGAGTGGTGCATGCAGACGTTTGTGCCATATTGTTATATTTGCGAAGTAAATTTATCATTTCAGCTTTCGCATCAAGTTTATATTCTTCCTTTATGGAACTAAAATGTGGACAAAGCGAAAGTAAAAAATGTTGATCTGGATGTTGAATGGTGTGCGTGACTTTGTTCAATTTCTCAGTTAGAATTTCGTATAATTTGTTTTGTGCATCATCAACGCCATCACTTTTTTTAAGCTTCTTTGATTTTGGAATAACAAAAGATTCCAAACAGCCTTCGGAGTCGTTTTCCTCAGTAACTGTAGGTTGACTTGGCGGTCTGATTTCGGTCAAAGGTTGTAAAAATGTCAATAATTTATAGTAAACATATTGTTTTCTGGGTTTAGCCCCGGACCCACTGGGACAGTTTTTTTCTTTTAGCCGTTCTCTGTTAAAGGAATCTTTTAAACTTTTCCATTTTTTCTGGAGTTCAATAGCTGGAAAAAGATATACAAGTTTATTATTTTTATGCAATTGAAAAATTAATGCGAGTGGAGCTAATATGGCATAGTATTTTTTGATTTTCAATAACTTACAAAGAAATTGATCTATAAATAAATAACTATCGCCCGATGTACACGCGGAAACATAAACAATGTGACATGACTGGAGAGAAAGAAAATGTTGTTCTAGTATGAAAAGTTTACTTCAAATGTGTAGTATTTATTGATAGATCAATTTCTTTGAATGATATTGTAAAAAAAAACAGAAAAAAATTCAATGCTGTGGCTTCTACTCCGTTCACCTATTATACCCTATTTTTTTCAAGACGGTAAAAATAGTCATCCGGTATATGTATGTATTTTATAATAATTTATTTTCTTTTTTCCTTTTTTTACAGGTACTTAGCAACTGGATGTAATTTGACAGATCTTCATTTGGATTTTAAATGTGGACATACTACTGCACGTACGATTGTGAAGGAAACTGTGGAAGTAATATGGAAAAAATTAAAAGACATCTCCATGCCAGAACCAACAGAAGAATCACATTTAGAAACCGCAGAAGGATTTATGAAACATGCTAATTTTCCTAACTTAATTGGAGCAATAGATGGAAAACATATAAGAATTATAAAACCATGTCATACCGGCTCAGAATATTACAATTATAAACATTTTTTTTCCATCGTGTTGCTAGCAATATGTGACGCTAATTACAATTTCATAGATATAGATGTCGGATGCTATGGAAAGAGCTCAGATTCAACAATACATGACAGCAGCGAATGGGTAAAAAAGTTACGACAAGGAAATTATAATATACCTCAACCAAGACCTATATCTAACAATGGAATACCTATACTGTTTTCGTTTATTGGCGATGAAGGATTTGCCTTATCACAACACTTGCAAAGACCATACGCTGGAAAACATTTACCACGAAATAAGAGAATATACAATTACCGCTTGACGCGCGCAAGGCGTTATATTGAATGTACGTTTGGTATATTGAGTAACGAATTTAAAATTTTCAACCGGCCAATAAACGTTAATGTTGATTTTGCTACGAATATTATTAAAGCGTGTTGCGTATTGCACAATTTTATACGTAAGCGAGATGGGTACAACTTCGATCACACTTTGAGTATAGTCGGATTCCAAGATTCACCTGCCAGAGATAATTTACATTTAATTGGAAGACGAAGATCAGAACTAAGTGGTACTGCAATCCGACATATATACTGACTATTTCACCGGTGTAGGATCTGTACCGTGGCAAGATTCAAAAATTTGAAATAATGTAACCTAAAATAGCTATAAGTAACTAGAAAGAGCTGTAAACGTAACTTGATTCACTCATTCTAGAACATCTCATTATTCTCACCACTCATCTACATTTAACATGATAAAATATTTTCATTTAATGCAATTAAATAACTTACCACAAGCATTCTTTTCTTTATTTGTTTTTTCTCCAAATCCTGAATCAAATATTTCATTTATCTCTTCCCATGCCTTTCTTTTTGCAATTTTATTCGAATACTCAGGAAGACGCGAGTCCCATATTACAGGACGGTTCTGAATTGCCATAATAAATGTTTCTGTGTCGAACGACTCCATTTTGCATGTGACGGACAACAGCACTCTCGACCTGTCTGTGTTGCACTGATGCACGGTTCTCCACTCACGCGTCACCCTCCCTCCGTTCTCTCCCCGATGTCGTCCGACACGGTCGCGCGTTTGTATCGATACAGTCGCGATGCTGCAGCGCGTTAGTAGCGTGTTGGCATCGCTTCTGTAGCGCGTTGCAAATGCGACTAACAGGCGTTAGTAGCGATGCTGTTGCGCGTTTACGAAACGCGCGACAGCATCGCTACAAAAAGTCGCCGTGGGCGAGCGGCTTTAATTTTACTCAAATAGTCAACAAAGAAAATAAACCTAGCAGTTCGACAACTGCTTTGCAAACCTATGGCTGTAAGTTCGATTCTCAACTATTGATATTTATTATGATTCTCTATCTATGGTTATCCTAATTTACTATACACTGTCAGCGCCGCCCGGACCCCATCCCGCTGCCAGTGTCTGCAGCCCGGGCGAAACCCTTACAAAGGAATTTCGCTAGCGACACCATTACTGACCCTGGCGCTCCTAGTATCAAGCCCATGCCAAAAATGGTGCCGAATGGCTCCTATGGAGCCCGAAGTGAGCCTATGTGCCGCAAAACCGAAAACACCGGTGTACATGTCCCGCCTGTACTAAACCACAACGGCGAAGGGCATCATGGAGTACGTGCGACAAAAGACGAGGGTGCAGTTACTGGAATCGCACCGGAACGTCAACTTCAAGGCGTTCGTCGTGCGTGTACCGAAAAGCTAGAAATGAAATAGATATGCAGCAGTGAGTAGTGGGTACACTGTTCTAATACACACTCACACACGCACTTGTTGTTGCTGTTCCTATGATAGGACGGCACAACATTGATGGAATATTTAGCAGAACTGAGATGATCATCGAGCACCAAGAACTCAGAAAGTCCACATACGATGTTCGAAAATATACCAAAAACGATAAATACAAATCAACGTGGACGGACGGACGTTTAGTTGATCGCCAACGTTTTTCAAATCAGTGACCGCAGTCTATTGACAGCCTCATGCAAACGAGGTGAATACCAGTATGTTTGAAATAATTACACCGCAGAGACCATCCGGATAGTTTTATTTATCATAAATCACGTAAATATTACGGACAGTAACTAACCACAAAACACACTCGAACGATAAATGTTATTATTACAACATATTTTCAAAAACAAAAAATTTAAAACACATTCGTGTTACAAAATATATGTTAACATTTTACGACGGCTGAATGGTACTTATAGTAAGTTCGTTTTATGTTAGTTGCAACTACAAATAACCCTATGGTTGCCCACCCCATCTTCATAAGTGCTCAATTTATAAATATTCAATATTTGAAATATAAACCTAACAGCGTGTTACGACAAAACTGTTCGGTGCCATAGACGCGGAGCCGCGGGTCAGTGAGCGTGCGATGTGAGCAGCAAGAGTAGCCGGGTGAGGGGAGGAGGCTGGGGGTGCGACAAAACGCACAAAAACCTGCAATTGGAGCTAACCTCAAAGGGTCACAAAAAGCACCGCCGACGGATCGCTCCAAATTGCATTCAATCAGCGCCTCGTGACTGTACGCTGAGCTACGTGGCTGCTACGCCAGCGCTACGTTATTGCTACATGCGTAGCATTCCTTTCGTAGTGTCAGACATCAGAATTACACTATCATGAACTCGTTAAGGCGCTGACAAGACCCAATTGACCAAAATAGGCTCATCTTAAGAAAAAAAATTGCCAAATCTGTATAGTTTGTGGTAGCGGAAAAAATATATGTTAATTTTGAACATATTTCCCAGAACTTGGTTGTTACCAAAACACGTTTTGAAAAAAAATGTCGATACAATCTAACGTTAAACTAACCTCTTACTTTGAGTTCTAATCCAAAATATCTGCATTAAATATCAGTGTACGTTACGAATTAAATAAATAACAAGAACGTCTTATTTGAATGCAGAACTTGGTTGTTTTATATTTTCGATTACTCAACTCAATTTTGAGTAAATAGATAATTGCTTCATATTTCGCAATAAATTACAAGCGTTGTGTCATCGCGCTTCTCTTTCTTTTCTATGCAATCTGACAGTAACCGCGGTTTAGGTGTTGTCAGCGTCTTAAATATAAACATAGGGAATTTATATTTAAACAAATGCTTTTATGAAAACAAATATTATTCAATTGTTTAACTGATTCATTTCATTTGCACTCTTTGCTCTAGAAACTGTCAATTGAACTGGTAATTAAGCTCGGAAAATTAATTTCGGTTTTTAAAACAATTGTAACAACTAGGTATAGTAAAAGCGTCGAAATTAAATTGAATATCGGAAGATAGGTGCTGGTCGTCTGGTTGTATGTGGCTTAAATTTATAATCTCCGGCGATATTATTCATGCGTCGGGAGCGAACGGTGACGAGATATGAGAATAGTTTCATGAATTATAACGAGTGGAGATAATAGATCAGTTTCTATATCAGTAAGCTGTTTTCTCATCAATATCGAACGCGGGTCACTCCTCACGTAACTTGTTGTGGACACTCTCTTAATCTCTTTTAATGTTCTCTGTTACAGCTAAGATAATTATGATTATTTGATACTGCACATACATTCTAATGACGATGATTAACTATAATCTCAATGGATTGAATATAACCGTGGTTTACACGTCAAGCCATCAGTACTATGAGAACTGTATGGCTAGCGATAGGTATATCTTGATTGCATTATTGACCGAGCGAGCGATGCGTCTCTGTTTCAACTCTGAGATAATTTGCTTTCCTCTGTCAGTTTGTTGATCTCTACAGGTCGTATTTTACAACCGATTTGGACGAAACTTGGTATAGAGGTTTGACGACTTAATAGATTTTTTTGTAATCGGAGATTTTGGATTGAAGGGGTATTTCCCCCAAAACCCCTCTTTTGCCCCAAAGGGGGGGCTAATAGATATCTCCGCATACTGAGATACAATTTCAACGGTTCTTACTATACTTGAAAGAATAACTTTAAGTTGGTTTCTTAGAAATTTGGTGAAGATCTAATGAGGATCTTCGGCGTGATAAGCTGAATAGCTCCTCAAAATGTAGTAAATTGCTCACTTTTAGATTTCTATCAGCAGAATCGGCCCTTTATGTTGCAAAAAAAATTGTGCTCACAAGGTCTACTGTTCGCAGAACTACTATTTTATATTGGATGACCTAATCAAATAGCATTCAATAGTCGGCCGCATCTGGTGATACAGGCGACCACCACATACTGACACTATGTATGTTATCGTATATATCGTAACCCCGCTGTACGCACACATATAGTGAGAGCTCCGTTCAGAAAAGTAGATTTAATTGCAAATGTTAGTTTTAACAAATGATTTACTTGTTTTTGTTAATCTAAATTTGGGTATCACAAATTCATGTTTACTACGTGTATTTATATTATGGAAATCACTTCTTATTTTGAAAAGACCTAAGTTTTTGCGAACATACAAAATACTTTCTAAGATATATAGGGAAGGCAGAGAATTTATCTGAATTTGTTCCTAAGGGACTCACGAGGACCCATTCTATAGATCGCGCGGATTGCCCTCTTTTGTAAAATGAAAATTGAATCTATATCAGCTGCCGATCCCCACAGCAGAACGCCATAAGACATAATACTGTGGTAATAAACAAAGTATATTAATCTAGCTGTGGCTATATCAGTCAACTGCCTAATTCTTCTTACTGCATATGCAGCTAAACTTAATCTACCTGAAAAAGCTCTAATGTGGCACCCATTGCAGTTTCGAATCTAGAGTAATTCCTATAAATATATTTTCCGTAACAGCATCTAGTTTCTCGCCATAAAGTTTTAAATTTAAACCCACTTGGGGTACATTGGGTTATGGAACTTAAGACATTTTGTTTTGTTCGCATTAAGTAAGAGACTTATTAGATGCGAAGCATTTTGAAAGAACAGCCGGAATATTGATGACGTGTATCTTTTCTATCTCTTTTAGAATTAAGAGAAGTGTCATCAGCGAATAGAATTATGTCCGATAAGTTAGCCATCATGTAAAGAGGATCATTAATATAAACTAGAAATAGGAAAAGGCCAAGAATTGAACCGTGAGGCATCTTTACTAGAGACCTGAAGACGTCGCCCCGTTAAAGTTTACTTTTTGCTGCCTGTTTGAGAGATAGGACAGAACAATATCAGCAGAATTGTCCCCGAATTCCGTAGTGGTGTAATTTACTGGTCAGTGTATTGTGGTCAACGCAGTCAAACGCTTTTGAGAAGTCACAGAAAATGCCAACAGTATCCTGAAATTTCTCCCAGTATTCCAAAATGTGAATGATGATTTTTACTCCTGCGTCATTCATCGACCGCGCCTACCTTTTGTGAAACCAAACTGGCGACTATCTAAAATTCCATTTGAATTGAAAATGTGACAACATCTGGGCTAGCATGTTTTTTTTCATATATTTTACTAAATGCACACACACAGATACAGGTCTATAATTAGAGAGATAACTCTTGCTACCCGATTTGAAAATTGGTACTACTTTACTATGTTTTACAACACCAAGGAACCTACCGCTGTCTAAACATTGATTAAATGTGCCTGTGACAGGGGCTATTGTGTAAATGATATCTCCAGAACCTTAACGGAAATCCACCACAAGTCTTCACTGTTCTTTGAATGCCTTTTTAATTGTGACAATAGAAATGGGCTTGAATTCAAAACTAAGAATGTCCTTAGATAAGTGTTTTTTGAGAAGAGATTCAGCTAATATAGGAGAGGTTTCGTAACCTCTATTGGGATGTTGGTAAAGAAATTTTCTAGTGTCTCATTGACTTTTAACTTATCTGAAATGGTTTCATTATTAATTTTTAAAGACAATACATTCTTAGGAGTATCTCGCGTGTTTCTTGTTTCTTTGTTAATTAACTGCCACACAGCTTTTATTTTATTATTATAAATACTAATTTTGTTACTTATTAATTTAGATTTAGCTTGAACGCAGACTCTTTTGAATAACTTAGAATAGTTTCTGACATAATTATGAAGGGCTTGATTAGTAGTCAATGATTTCTCGTAGTTCGAATTATATAAAATATCTCTGCTTTTTCTAATGCCAGGAGTGGCCCATTCATTACATTTTGGTTTAGTATTGATTGTAACTTTTAAAAAAGATAAACTTGTGATTCTACGTGTTGTCAAAACCGTGTTGTGATAAACCAAATGGATTGCAAAAACAAAATCTACAAAGGGACTCGTGCACTAGTGACTCAGTGTGACTCATCATAACAAGTGCGCGAAGCGGTTCATTACCAAATACCCGTTTTTTGATGACTCATAAGACAAGTCAAGCAACTATATCGTTTTTTCGAAGTATCATAGAAGTAGCGCCGCGGCGCGCTGGGCACGCCACGATTGCGGCGATAAGTCCCCTATTTGAGGAGTGACTAGAGAGTTGCCACGGCGGCGTCCTCACCTTCCACCTGACGCAGGCCCTCACCGGACACGGTAGCTTCGGGAGGTCCTTGTGTCGGATAAACGCCCGGGTGTCACCACTCTGTAATCTCCATGACAAAAATTTTGATATTTTTGTGAGGAAAATGGAACTACTACTTGGGTTTTTGTTCCATAAGAAATGCAATATTTGCGAAGATTATAATGTCAAATTGCTTCTGGAAAACAAAAAAACGTACTGAGTTTTTGAGTCTGCTGGCATGTTACAATTTTCATGCTTAGAAAATATAATAACGAATCTACAAGTAGAACAAGTATTAAGAAGTGAAAGGACATGACCAGTGCCTGCCTTCGAATTCGGGAACATGTGCAGGATTACAGCTTTTACACTAAGATTTTAAAATAAATATCTAATTTATCATGGTTATATTATTCCGATTAAAGCCCAGGTTAAAATATCTGCAAAAACAAATTTAATTTGCTTCCGCTTTTCTCATAAATGCACTTCCTGATTTTGACGTTCCATTGTATCCATAATCATTCGGTAATCGTAATAACCTACACCTATTATGGGAACAATAAACTAAGACCGAGTTATTTTCGATCAAGTGAATTTTAATGACAAGGAGTATGTACATACGTTTTGTTAATATGTAGTTATTTTATTTATTGACAAGCCTACAGGTTAGATTAGGTTTTTATTGACGCATGTATGTAATTCTAAGATCGAACGCCCTAACTTTTTAAATAATCGCAGCCTATAAAGGAGTGTTATTTCTTTGACAAAGCATCTGACATTAGTGGCGGACACCTGTGTAGGGTTCAATGGAGCTACAATCTTTTTCATAAAATCGATAATTCAAATGATTCGAGTGAAAGCGTGAAAAATCAAATAGATTTTTGAATTTATATTTTCTTTTACCGGTTTGAACTGTGTTTAATTAATATTAAGTATAGCTTTAGTATAGCTGTATCAAAGTGAATATTTATTTTGAATTAAACAGTCGACGTTTTGTTATTTTTGTTGTAAGAGTGAGGGATTTTTGCCCTTACACTGCCCTAATGTCATTCCATACGTAGGATAATTGAGTGAAAATATGGTTCTTCGGTTGAGTTCTTAGCTAGTAAAAGTAACTGATTTCGATTTTAGTGTGATACGTTCGAGAAAAATCAATTATCGATTTATCGTTCTCAGATTGCCATCCCTATTTACATATTCGGTCTTGGCGTCACGTCAGGTTTCATTGCAGTTCCCGACTAGCTTGCTACATATTAGTAATCTGTGTTCCCGACCCACGTTGTGTTTATGCGTTCGTTGTTTACGGTGTGATTATTGTGTTCTATTTTTATCGACCATTGCTATTCTTTACGGACATCTTCAAAACCTGGTTACCATTGCTATTCTCAAAGGATTCATCTGTTTGCCCTACGATTCGGTTAAATGGATATTATGATGAGATGCCTAAACTGTGGCATATCCGTAGGCGGGTTCAAAGGCATATTATGTCAACGTTAACCTTGCCCCTGTAAGCGAGACTTGCCCGATGGTTGAGCAATCAGGTATATACCTATACCACATTGAAATACTATTTAGCAACAAGGCAGCGAAAAAGTCTGACATGGCCGGCGGTTCGATTACATGTGAGCCATCAAAACTTAACAAAGCAGCGTTTATTTGGTGGATGGCATGAGCCAGGCTTGTGAATAGTCAATCTATTATGATTATTGCTACACATTGTTGGATAGGACACTGAATATAAGTCAAGTGTGTAATATACATACAAGTCTGAATTTTCATAGAATTTTATAATACAGGTTTTTTTAAACAGTTAGGTACTTATACAAAATAAAAATATATTTTATTTTTCAGCTGCCATTAGATGCATTTGTTTATCACCCATGTTCCAACTTATTGAATACCTAACAGGCTGGCAATGAGAGATTGCTAGGTCATATAATGGTAGGTTGTGGGTGAGGTCTCTCAGTCAGAGGACTACGCTTCTATATGTATGATTCCTGCAGACAGCCCGTTACTACCCATTATTTCCCATGATAATTATCAGGTAAGACATTTGATCTTCTAATTGCAGGTATTTATTATTTTTATGGTTAGTTGAATAAAATATAACTTTTTATGTTCTGCTGTTTATGATGTGAACTTATCTTGGTGCAGTAATTTTATGTAATTGGTAACAACTACAATACTATGCTGTATTTGTCATATTCAGTCTATAGGTGGATGACTAATGATCAACATTATAATAGCATTTAAAATCAATATTAATAAGTATTTGTCGGGCCTGTTGGACTGGACAAAATCGTCAGTTAATTCAGGATTCATCAAGGGGCTTACAAGATAATGTGGCGCCAGCCATGCAGGCTGGGCACCAAGACTATGTGCTCGCACCAGCATAATTTTTAGAAAATATTTTGGTTTTCATTGAAGATCATTTAATGTTTTTTTGTTAGTTTTATGAATTTATTGTAATTAGTTATAAGTTCCCCGGACTTCAAACCCGAGACCACTTGTTAATAACAGACCATCTAATTGTACTTTGTTTATATTGTCCATCTTTCCTACCTTTTTTTATTAATGAATATTAAAAACAATTTATTCATTCAAATAATAGTTTAATTATTCAGTGTAATCCTCATCCCTTCACAAATAATATAAGCCGCATACTCGTTAGCCCCCTTCATGGTATAAAAAAAAACCTAGCGCCTCGATGGCGTGTTGAATAGTAGAAAATTATTCTTAAACTCGATAACCACAATGCCTAGCGCCATCTCTTATCGAAAAACAGAGTTATTTAATGAAAACTTATCTTTATTTTTCTGTTTCCTGACCTTTTAGACTCGTGAAACTTTTTTATTTGTAAACTATAGAATACAAAAATTACAAAAATAAAACAATATTTGCTGCACATTGATTTTAACAACTAGGCAGGTGTACAGTCCCACATGTCCTTTAGCACAATGGTTTAGGAGACGGACATGGAGCACAATTGGATGCATTTTTCGTAGAAGATATGACAGAAAATAAAAATCATCAATATTTAGTAATTTATAAAAGAATCTTTAATTGTAGAAATAGTTTATCTTTTATGGACCGACTATAACAGCAAAATTGGAGTTTAATGGGAATTATTAAGTGATTTTAATCAGACTTTTCGGAAAAGTTACAAATAACGGGAAATATAAATCAACTTTAAAAGGGAATCACAGTTAAAGTGGGTAACTAAAGGAGTAATAACGTCTAGTAAAATGAAAAGAGTTTTATGCACAAATACTGGTAATCATGCTCAATTATAAATATAAATACATTATATTCGCATATACAAGGTGTTGCTTTGGACCTGCAAAACATTTTAGGAGGTAATTATGTTAGTGATTCTCGACCCGAATCAACAATAAAATGGGCAGGTATTTTTTTTTTCATTTTATTCTTATTTACGGAAATCGGTATGTGTGAACTCCCCTTTTTAAAACGCGGCCAGTCTGTACGTGTCCTTAAACTGCGCTTTCACACACACACAAACAAACGCAACCGACATTTCTTTCATAGATCCAAAGCACCAACCAGCGTACGCTCCCACTACCACTAGCCACGCCCCCGCGGCCATCACAAGCACATAAATCGGGTCAATTTATTAGTGTGATTGATGGCGCCGACGCGTGCATATGCTTGCAAATTCCGCCCGTCAAGTGCGCCTTCGATTAACGGTCGCGATAGGTACCTACTACCTAGTTGTAAAAATGACAGACCAATACTCCAATGTAGTTGGCGGAGATGGTACGCTTGTATGCCATCAGCGGAGACAATGTATCTCGTGCCATCGAAAAGTTCGCGGAGTTATTCCCCAATCGGCATCGTCCCTTACACAGGGTAATGCTGGCTGCTACGCAGAGACTCGATCATCGGCAGTTCGACGTTCCCCAGCATGCTTAAGGTCGCGGCAACGAAGGCCTGCCTGTCGCCTTGCAGGAAGATATTCTGGAATTCTTCCGGCGAAAGCCACGGGCAAGCAAACGGGAGGCTGGTCGACGGTTTAGAGTGCACCACTTCACAGTGTGGCGGCTGCTGCACAAAGAAATGCAGCATCCTTTTCACTACCGCAAGGTACAGGATCTCCACCAACTTGATAACGCCGCGCGAGTTACATTTTGTCGCTGGTTGTCGGAACACCAAGACACCAACATCCTGTAGACGGACCAGTGTTTATTTACTCGAGTTGGCGTCTACAATGTTCATAACAAACAAAAAGTGATCAGTGCTTTCGACACAATAAAAACGAATGTGTTTGTGTGGTGCAACGTTGTGCTAGAGTGTGACGGTTGAAACTTTGAACAATACCTCCAGGTAACATAGTAGGTAATTTATTTATTTGTACATAGACAATAATTTGTAAATACGATGTTAGCTAAATCAACTTGATAAGTGTAAATAAGTTGATTTAAAATTTTTAACTACGCCAAAAATACCTATCAGACAAAATAAATCACTTAAAATCCCTAACACATGGGTACCTACCTACTTAACTAGCACAAATTATCTTGAGGTATTTTTGTCGGTCCTCACCCCGTTAAAAAGCAGAAAAGAAAATCTTAAATCAACAATTTAATCTACAAATAAAAACGAAAACCGTCCTTGGACTGAATTTACCTACATAACCTTATTATTATTAGGCGCGCACGCGCTCGCGATTAGTTTCACAGCTGTGCAACAGGAACTGCAAGTGCTATGTAAGGTTTATTTATCGCCGCCTATTATTTTATTCATCAGCTGATAGGTAACTAACGACGGTAACGTGAACTTTTTTTTGGACTAGTAGTATCTACTTCCTACTATTATTATTTATCGTAATAGCCCAGTGGTTAAGGCGTTCTCCTCTCATGCATGAGGTCGCGGGTTCGCAACTGAGCAAGTACCACTGTGTTATTTTTAATTCATAATGATGTAAGTACTTTCTAAAACTTAGGACATCTTTGAAATCATGTGTTTCGGAAAGCACTTAAAGCCTTTGGTTCCGATAGATTTGTAGCTCTCGGACAGTCGTTAGGTACCACACGGGTCAACGACATTACAGCCCTGCCGTAGGGTCATTGGTACAGGTAATCAAAAGCCAGAAAGTCTGACAATTAGTCTAACAAATGGGTATCGTGTTATCAAGTAACTGGTTTGTTGAGGTCTGATACGCAGTCGCCCTACGTGATTCACTGGCACTCCATGTAATGAGCTGCATACAGTTAGACTGAAAGCCGACACTAACATAGTTGGGAACAAGCTCTGCAGATGATGAACATTTTCGCATTATAATGATGCTTCAAAATGAGTTATTATTTAGCGAAATTTTAAAAACAATAATGTAGAAACTACATTGTTATTTTCAAATTCGAACTACATCTCAAGGTTAAATTATTTGCTAGACCGCCATTTTAGTTCAACTTACGTGCCGCGTTTTCTTACGTAGAAATGTGGGCGGAGCCTCGTACAGCCTGTCGTCACTGGTCATCGCATTCACGCACACAGTGACATGACGCGCGATAAATCGCAATGGGTGATTCTGTTTTTTTTGAAGAGGGTTATTAAGAGAGTTATTCCGAAAACCAATAAAATTTAAAAATCTAAAATAAAAAGTATTATTGATTATTGACTTGGTATCGTATTGTTATATGATTATTTACGAGTTTCATAACAACCTCCTGAAAGTTTTTGCAGGTTCAAAACTGCATCTTGTATAGAAGAGTCATTACCATAGCCAAAAAATTTGCGGTCGCAGAAAAAAATTAATAACTCTAAAAATGTAAGTATAGAAGTTTGGAAAGTACGAGTAATTGGTTATTAATTACTTTCCAAACTTCTATACTTACATTTTTAGAGTTATCAATTTTATCTGCGAACGCAATTGTTTTGGCTCAAACAGATTAAAAAAAGTGCAACAGGAACCACTTTTACTAAAATTTAACGATGAAATCATCGACCTGCCAACTGCCATAGCTAACATATTAGTAAAACAGTTCAACCATAATAGTGATTCAGCTGAAACTAAGATAAAGGAAACTCTATTGCTTCTTCAACAAAGTTATAAATGATATGTCACTCACGTCTACTACACCTAAAGAAATAATACAAATAATTAAAACTATGACCTCTCAGTGGATGCGCTAACGACCACACCGCCGACGACGACGACGACGACGATGCTCCGGAGGTGACCGAGGTAGAAATGAGAGCGGCGGTACGCAGGCTTAATGCCAAAAATACCGCCCTAGGACCCGACGGCTTACCTGGGAAGGCCTGGGTCCTGGCCTTGGAGGCTCTCAGGCCTCGACTTAGGGGGCTCCTAAGCGCATGCTTGGAGAGGGGTTGTACTGCTTGCATGCAGTTCCCGCTTCGTTGGAAGACGGGAAAACTGGTCCTCATAAAGAAGACAGGGCACCCTGCGGACTCTCCGTCCGCTTATCGGCCCATCGTGCTGCTCGACGAGGTGGGCAAGCTCTTTGAAAGAGTCATTGCAAACCGCCTCGTCGGCCAGCTGGTACGGGTGGGGCCGGATTTGGCGGAGAGCCAGTTTGGTTTCCGCAGGGGGCGCTCTACGGTGAACGCCATCATGCGTGTGCGAGCCCTGACGACGGGGAATGCTGTTGCCCAGGGTGGGGTCGTCTTGGCGGTTTTTTTAGACATCGCCAATGCCTTCAATACCCTGCCCTGGAGTTGCATCAGGGAGGCACTCCGGTACCACCGGATGCCAACCTACCTCTGTCGTGTGGTCGAGGCCTATCTGACGGACAGGGCCGTCATCTACCCCGGTCACCAGGGAGTGTGGAACCGGCAAGAGATGTCGTGCGGTGTCCCACAGGGATCGGTCCTGGGGCCGCATCTGTGGGACATCGGATACGACTGAGTGCTGCGCGTCGACCTCCCTAGCGGCGCCAGCGTAGTGTGCTACGCTGACGACACGTTGGTCCTGGCGCAGGGGAGGTCGCACCAGGCGGCGGCTGAATTAGCGGCACGCGGGGTTGCGACAATCGTCAAAAGGATTCGGTAATTGGGACTCGAGGTGGCCCTGCACAAGTCCGAGGCCATGTGTTTTTTTAATGGTCCTCGGAACGCGCCACCGTTGGGGGTCCCAAACAACGGTAGGAGGGGTTTCCATCGGCGTCGAGTCGACGATGAAGTACCTGGGACACCTCGACAGCCGGTGGAACTTCGTGGAGCATTTCAGACGTTTGGCTCCCAAACTAGAGCGGGCGGGCGCTGCATTGAAGTGGCTCCTGCCCAATCTAGGGGGTCCAAACACCTCCTGCCGGAGGCTCTATGCGGGGGTCGTGCGGTCCATGGCCCTCTACGGGGCTCCTGTATGGGCGCGTTCTCTGGCGCTGCGGCCAGCCCGCCGGTTGAGAGCGGCCCAAAGGGTCGTGGCCACCCGGATGGTCAGGGGATACCGCACGGTCTCCTGTGAGGCAGCGAGCCTCCTTGCCGGATTGCCGCCATGGAATCTGGAGGCAAAAGTCCTCGCGCACGTATGAGAGTGGCGCGAGGAGGCGAAATGCCGGGGCGTAACTCTGGGTGCCGCGAGAAATCGTGGTACAGCGGACGGAGCTCTGGCGGGATCTCATAGCAACATGGAGAGTACGGTTGTCGCAACCCAGTGCTGGGCACGCCACGATTGCGGCGATAAGACCCCTCTTTGAGGAGTGGCTAGAGAGGCGCCATGGCGTCCTCACCTTCCGCCTAACGCAGGTCCTCACCGGACACAGCAGCTTCGGGAGGTTCCTGTGTCGGATAAGGCGGGAGGAAACGCCCGGGTGTCACCACTGTGTGGATCGCCCGGAGGACGCGGTGGAGCATACGGTGGAGGTCTGCCCGGCTTGGGCAGAGCACCACCGTGTCCTCGTGGAGGCGATCGGTGGCAGAGATCTCTCGCGTCCGGCCCTGGTTTAGGCCATGGTACGGAGCGAGAAAGCATGGGCAGCCGTCATCTCCTTCTGCGAAGCAGTAACACTTCCGAAGGAGGAGGCGGGACGTTGAGGAAAAGGTAAGTTTCGCGCTCTCTCGCCCCTAGCCGCCGCAGGAGATGCCCTGGGCGTCGGGAATCCCGGGCGGATTTCCGGCCACCGTAGGCGTGGGCTTGCGGACGGTGAGCAATGGGTAGCTCACCGTCCGGTAAGGACCAGGCCCGGGTCGACCGCGCGTCGTATTCCACGCGCGCCTCAAAGAGATATCATCAGCACATTGTAGGGGTCCACTAGGGCCGATGCCTGCCGGAGTCGCGGGAAGGTACTAATGGGTCACCGAGGCCCCCGCAACACAGGCAAAGGAAGGAAAGGAATACGGGTGGGTTTTAGTCAGTAAGAGTCTGACACACCCTCCCGCTCCACCCAGAGCGGGAGAAGTTATTTGATGATATCCCATCCAAAAAAAAAAAAAGCTCTCAGTGGATATGACGAAATCCCTACTGCTTTACTTAAAGAGCACATCTGCATTCTTTAACAACTGCCTTCAGCAGGGTATTTTTCCGGAACATTTAAAAATTGCAAAGGTTGTGCCAGTTTCAAAAATGGACCCTAAAAATTACAGACCAATTTCACTTCCACCCACACTTTCAAAAATTTTTGAAAATATATTGAAATCGCGGCTATTGACACATCTTTATTTAAATAAATGAAGGCGCGTGCTTCATGATAGACAGTTCGGTTACCAGAAATGAATTGGCACGGGAGATGATGTGATTAGCTAAATAAATCAAATAATAATAATAAATAATTAATTTTTTGTTATGTATTTTTGTGTTGTACAATAAAGTATATAAATAAATCAGAAGTTTAAGGTAGCAGGGATTTTTATAGATTTATCGATTAAGTAGCAGAGGCAGAGGCCTTTGTTTTGGGTTGGATATTATCAAATAACTTCTCCCGCTCTGGGCGGAGCGGGAGGGACTTATTTACCTACATCGTATTTAAGAAACAGGAAAATGTATTAATTATTTATTTTTACCCGACTGCCCCAGAAGGAGGGTAATGTTATTCGAAAGTATGTATGTATGTATGTATGTATGTCTATTTCTTTGGCACGCTCTGCAGCCTAGACGACTTGATGGATTTTAACATAAGAGGTGTGGTTAGATCGTCTTAATTGTGGGAGTGACATAGGATATATAATATTTGTATATTGCATCTGCAAATACGAAAAAAGGGAGGAGAAAGTTTTTTTAAAAATAAAATAACAACAATATTGATGTCAAATAAAAGCCAGTAATTTTCAAATATATATGTACTTATATATATTAATAAAAAGAAAAAGCTTGAAATAAAATAAATTATTCAAAAACTAAAAAACCCGACTGTAAAAAGACGTAACTGAAAAGGGAAAAACAAGCATTATAATCTATAGAATTTTGGTATTGCAGGGGGGACAAACGAATAACCTGAAAATTTGGTGTAACTTTTAATTGTCCCCGCCTGCGATACCAAAATTCTATAGATTATAATGCTTGTTTTTCCCTTTTCAGTTACGTGTTTTTGCAGTCGGGTGTTTTTTGAATATTTTTTTTTTTAACCATTTATGTACACACATATAATAACAAAAAGGAAGAACAGAACAGAAAAACACGTACAAAGGTAATGCTTATTTCTAAAGAAATCTCTTCCAGCATACGCAGGTATAGGTGTAGGTCTCTTTATCTACTATCTTATCGCAGGACAGGAATGTAGATAAAGAGAAGTAGACACCGTGTGTAAGAGTAGAAAAGAAAATCGAATACATATAATCGAAACAATTTACAAAACAAATAATGTGGGAATATACTGTTTGTTTTAGAAGTGATATTTATTTAGAAGTATGTATATACATACATACTTCTAAAATAAATATCACTAGAATAAAAAAAAAAATACAGTGTAATTTCTTTTAAATACTGCAACAGTTTGGCAGTCCCTAATGTCCGGCGGAAGTGAATTCCACAACCGCACCGCGTGAACAGTGAAGGAGTAGGAGTAGAAATCGGTGGAGTGGGGAGAGGACTTAAACACCAGCTCTTTTAAGGCTAAGCTCAAAAGCATTTCTGTTACATAAAAGCTTGTACTCAATGGACGAACTGTGATTTAATGTTAGTATTCCAATTTATATTTTTAAAAGAGAAAAAAATATGCTATTTATTATTATTGATTTTTATAAACATGTTTTTTTTTTCTTATTTTTTCGTTTATTTAATTTATTCCATATAAAAAAATATTATTATTATTTTATTATTATTAGTATTGCCGCATGTTCACTTTTAGAATTCATATTAATATTATTAATTATGATGTATAATGCCAATCCAACACAATATAATTTGTTCCTATAAATAAATAATATAGCGCTTGAATGTCCAGGAACACACTTATCGCACCAGTTGCTCCTACCTCGTCGCTCACCGCTCGTTAAGTTGCTCGCCGCTCGCCGCTGCTGGCATCACTTGCGCGCTTAAATCACATTTATAACATCTCACATGCAGCGTTCTCTGCGCCGAACGCTCTGACAAATTGAACAACAGTTATAAAGTGAACGCCAAATAAACTGCCTACAATTCACGGACGGAAGCGGAGCTGTGCGGTGCGGTGAGGGCGGAGTGATGTAGATAATAACGATCTTTTATATTACAACATGTTGATATAATTGTAAAGAGTATCAAGTTTTATCACCTCGTTTCAGAACATTCCAATCAGTCATTTGTTATATTAAAAACGCTACTAACTTGTAATTGAACATTCCTAAAGCCATAACATAGGTAGATGGTGTTACGAAAAAACATAATGTTACCGTCACTCAGTCGCGCGAATTGCCACCAGTGTCGCCAACACTTTAAGGTTATTATGACGACACCGCAAGCTTATATGAAGTAGAACGCGCAGTATTCAGTTTGTGGAGGTGCAAGTTAGTGCTAACGACGGTGTAATGATAATGTTACGACCGGCTGTAATGTTATATGACGTCATATGATAACCGCGCGGACAGCTCACTATGTACGCGTAGTGTTTATTACCGAAGCCTCACTGCGACTCCTGGCAGAGAACAATTCCCAGAGAGTAAGTCACCGTACTGTGACACCTGAGCGCAAATAGCCTCCAATCTCATTAATTCACGGACTGCGTGCTCTTTGAATTCACATTTATTTCGTTGTGAATAAACTTGCTCTCGTATTGTTCGGAGTGAGCCTTCTGCACTCACTCGTGTGACGTGTTAATAACGTGCTACGAAGTATGAGCTATCAAATTAAACTTAATGTTTGTTCGCGTAGGTAACACTCGTCTCTGGAGACGTCCCGCGAAAACATTAAACAATGTACCCGCGAGTGTACTCGTAGCGACGCAATGTTAAAAAGTAACAAACGAAAACCCCACAACAATTTGCACATAAAAAATCGAAATGGCTTAGTAGAAGTTACGTAGTGCTTAGTAGTCCCTAACTAGTACGAAATATGAAATATTGGATATCCTGTGATGTCAGCAACCTATCCAAGGACGCCTTATTTGTTGGAATCGGATTTGAAGTTAAGGCTATAAGCGACCACAGACGTACTGACATTCACACAAAGCTACGTCTCTCAGCAACAGAAAGTCTATAGAGCCCTCTGTGCGGCGGACGGCGGCGCTTGAAGCAGGCGGAGGCGGACAGCTCCTGAAGCGATCCATTGATATTGCAAAGTAGTGCGTGTTCGCGACACATGCTCTGTACGCATCGATGATACTCGATATCAGTCAATCAGTATCTGTCAGTGTCAGCACTCCCCGCTGATAGCGGTGACTTTGTTAGTAATGGCGTAACTTTAAACATAACGGCGGCTTAACGGCGGTCGTGTCGTCATGATGTTGTCAACAACATCGTACGATGCATGGGAATAGGTTACGATGAGCATTCAATGCTCATCGTAACCTACTCCCACGCGTCGCACCGCAAATGAAACCTAGTTGCAAACATATTGGTGGCGGCATCTACATCGCCACATGCGAATTATGCAACACACTGACATCAAGCAAAATCCTGCATCGCGCAAGCAGAGTTTACCGCGCAACTAGCATATATACAACATCCCGACATCAACCGTCGGGCAGTTGCCCACCAGACACGACACCCGTCTGGTCGGAGGATCCTTCCTTTTCTATGGAGGATTAGCGAACTTTACACCCTGTTCCCCATGCCTCTATATATTATATTATTTATTACAGTTTATTGAGATAGTGAGAGCTCTGTTAAAGTTATTGTGCATTAACTTTGTAGGTAGTTTTAACACACAATTTAGTCCCCGAAAGAACAAACGATTGAAATTGAAATTTAAAACATTACAATGGAACAGCTACGCGAACTGCGAATATGTTGAGATCTACATATGGACAGTGGAGACGAGCTTTTTTGGGTGGGAAATTATCAAATAACTTCTCCCGCTCTGGGCGGAGCGGGAGGGTGTGTCAGACTGACGAAAACCCACCCGTGTTCCTTGCATTGCCCGTGTGTTGCCAGAGGCCACGGTATCCCTTTTGGACTTTCCCGTGACCCCGGCAGTGGAGAGGAACCTGATATTAGAATATTAGTAGATACAAGAACAATGACTAGCTATATGATTTTAAATTGCTCACTAAATTAATAAGGTAATTTAAAATCTTACCAAAGCAGTCTAATTAAAAATCGTCGTCAATTATCGGTCTGTAGAGAGTTTGCCAAGCGTCACGTGATGAGAGTCCCCTCTCTCTAATTACTAATGAGACAAACCGGAACGGAACCGCACCGGCCCGGAATCGCGCCGGACCGGGACCGGTATCGGTCTATATATTATTTGAAAATGTAGCATGCCGTAAGGTAAAAAATATATGAACAATTTATAAAAATTCAGTCTGGTCTGTATAACTACCTTATATGCAAATGATTTCTATTCGATTCTTTTTTCAACCTTTATCCAACGGACCTCCGACCATAAAATAATCTGGGACAGTTAAAGTCCAATTTAAACAAAAATTATAGCACTAAACACAAGGAACAAAAGCAACCGCAAGCCACAAAAGAGAACCGAGGCAAAGGATATTATAATATTCTGCTCTCAATAGCAAATCCTCCAAAACAAAATACCAAGATTGCATAACCAAAAAACTAAGAAATATAGGAATTAGTTCGACATGAAAACATCGAAATGTCATGGAGTACCATAACTGGAGTATTGGTTAAATACCAAGAACAACAAAAAGCATGCAGGGCCTTCTTTAATGGACTGGAGAAGAAACACCCTTCAAAACGCGTACAAGTACTTTACTTATTTTACAGCAGTAATAAACTACAAACAAAACGTCGGATAAGAAACGCTTATATACCGATGTCCAAATGAACCAAATTTTAAAAACCTTAAGACCAAGGATTTTAAATATCGCCCTTGTTATATTAACCATTGGTATGGGTAGTCATACCAACGGTTAATATAACAAGGGCGATAACCCAGTCACAAAATGTAGGGCCCACTGTGAATGACGTAACGGGAATCATTAACAACATGCGAAACGGGACGGCTCCAGGAACAGACCAAGTTGTAATCGAGCTTTACAAAGCGATGCCCCAAATATTACAGAGAGCCATTACCAAAAATATGAACAAAGCTAAGACACAGAACAAAGCACATGATACGTGGTTACAGAGAGTGCAGGTACCCATTCCGAAAAATAATAACCCTAAAGTTACGAATGACTATCGCCGCATATCAGTCTGTAATACAGGTTACAGAATTTACGCATCCTACGCACTAAAAAAAAATAAGCGAAATAATAAAAGAATTAGACAACTACCAAGCTGCCTTTTTTAACAATAGGTCAATAGATAATCACACGCTTAAAAGGGTCTGCGAAGAAAGGGTGTACGAAGAATGGCGTACAGAAAATATAATTTATGTAACCCGCCCTCGATATAGAAAAGCTTTTGACAATGTCGATCTCAACGCACTGCGAGATATTTTAACACAACGAACTAACAAATCATTAACCAACAGGATAATCAAAGTTTGCATGAATGAACGAACGTACATCAAATGGTGTGGCCAGCAAAGCAGATGTATTATCATAAGAAAAGGGACTTCAACAAGGTTGCCCTATGTCACCAACAGGGTTGTCAGTAGTAGGTCACAAAAAAGTCTGAAGCCACGGTGCGTGATATTTAATTCTTAGAAATAGTTTAAAAAATAATTAATAATAAGTTGGCCGCCAATTGTAATTTTGTAGTGTTTGATTTATTTTTTGTTATGTATTTTTATGTAAAGAAAGTTTGTTAGATATTTGTCAAAATGTAGCTAACGTTTTACAAAAGGGTTGTTTTTCACAACGCAAGTGGATGTTTAATTTTAATTTAGATAATACAGGAAATAATGCGTCTGAATTATTTAAAGAATTAGCACTAGGCGAAAACGTGCACTCGAAAACTTTTGGTATAAGATGGTATAATATTAGTGACGAATTTCATTTGAATACGTAGTTTGAAAATGCTAATAACCAAATGATTACAAAGCGTTATATTATGTCAAAGATTTCCTCGTGACGTCGTGCAAACTTGGGAGCGCTTCGCGAGTTCACTGCCTATTCTCAAAGACATATGCATGCGGCGACACGTCGTAGGCAGTGAGCCTTCGCGTATAGAATTACACATCTTTCCAGATGCCTCCGAATCCGCGTATGGGGTCTGTATTTATGTGCGCACAATTAGTCGTGATTTAAGCGTTACTGTTAGGTTATATTGTTCAAAGGGAAAGGTCGCACCTTTAAATCCTGTAAGCATTCCGAGGCTAGAATTATGCGGAGCCTTGTTAGGTGCTAGGCTGTTTAGTAAGGTATGCAAATCTCTTAACTGTCACTTTGACAATATAATTTTTGGTGTCTCCACCGTTGTATTGGGTTGGTTGCACATGGCACCTAATTTATTGAAAACATTTGTCCAAAACAGGGCAGCTGAGATTCATGAATTTACCAAAGAACTTCTTTGGTGTCATGCGAGTGGTAAGGACAACCCAGAAGAATTAGTTTCCCGTGAAGTCAGGCTAGAAGATCTTAAATCCAATCATTTAAGGGAAGGAAGGGCCAGTGTTCCTTCATGATTCTAACTTTTATTGCTATCAAGTTATTCCGACAATTGCTGACATCCCTCAGGCTGTCGAGACAAAACCTGTAAAGGCCGAGACAAAACCTGTAAAGGCTGCCCGAGACAAAACCTGTAAAGGCTATTCAATTATTTCTTAGCACAACAGAAATATCAGTATTTCTCTTTGAGAGATTTTCCCAATGCAATCGTATGAAACGCGCATGTGCGTATGTATTGCGTTTATTCACAATATACGCCATAGAAATGATATTTATCGTGGGCCTCTTACTGTAGTTGAACTAAGAGAAGCAGATGTTACATTAATAAGGTTGAGTCAGCAACAGTCTTTTGCAGACGAATATAAATTATTATTAAATAATCAAAGTCTAAAAAATAAGCATAGTTTGAGTAAGTTAAACCTATTTATTAATACTGATAAAACTTTACGAGTTGGAGGTAGATTGAAGGGTTCACTTGATTTTAGTTTTGACAAAAAGCATCAAATTTAATTTAATTTCATCAAAACATTGGTTTTCAGTATTACTGGTCCGTAGCGAGCACAAACGACTGCAGCACGCTGCGCCACAAGCGCTTCTATACAATATACGCGAGTTGCACTGGCCAATAGCGGGCAGGTATCTGGCCAAGCGCACTGTACATGACTGCGTTACTTGTGCACGATTGAGAGGTATGGGGAACTTACCGCAGGAAAGAATCACTCCAGGTTTTCCTTTGTTACGTAGTGGTGTGGACTACGCTGGGCCAGTGCTAATAGCCCCTGCCTTTACGGTTCAACCGTAAAGGCAGGGGCTCAATATTACTGAAAGGCTACATATGCTTATTTGTCTGCTTAGTGACTCATGCTATACATTTGGAATTGGTTAGTGACCTTAGTTCTGAGGCTTATTTACTTGCGTTAAAGAGATTTATTTCTCGGCGTGGCAAACCTGCTGAAATTATATCCGATAATGGTAGGAATTTTGTAGGTCTTGCCAATGAATTTTCAAAGGTTTTATCTAAATGTTCTGCAAATTTAATTGATTATGCTACTAGTCAGGACATTAAGTTTTCTTTTATCCCACCGTATGCTCCTCATTTTGGAGGACTTTGAGAGGCTGGAGTAAAATCATGCAAGCATCACTTGTCACGCGTAGTCGGTAATGCACACTTATCGTTTGAAGAATTTAGAACGGTATTATGTCAGGTTGAAGCCATTCTCAATTCCCGTCCTATTAGTCCCATGTCGACAGATCCCAATGATTTTCTTCCCTTAAGTCCAGCCCATTTTTTGGTTGGTCGTCTTCTGACAGCGCCTGCAACTGAACTACAGTCAGCTGACTGTAGTTCCGGCCCATCGATTAACACGCTACCAACGACTAGAACAGATCAGACAACATTTTTGGTCTCGATGGAGCAAGGAGTATATCTCAGAAATGCAAGTAGGAACAAAATGGAAGGAGAACAAGATGATCTTCAGCCTAATACTCTAGTGCAGGGTTCCCCAAACTATTTTGGACAAGTGACCCCTTTTCCAAAATGAACTGTTACCTCAGACTCCCATGGCCAAATTACCTACTTTTAAGATCAACCCCCTTCATCCATAATGGTCCGCTAACTTAAAACAGCTGCTACAGAGTGTTATTTTTCATTCTGACTTAGGTCAATAGAAGAAGACAGAGTGAGAATTAGCAATGCTTTAAGTTAGCAGACTATTATGAATAAGGGGGCCTATATTTAGTTTTTTCCTATTGATAAAAAATACCTAGGTACTAAGGTATCAATTGGAAAACTTTGCACTTGGTTAAGTGAGTAAAGTTGATTTCATTTTCTCATCAAAATTTAACAAAATAAAAAGACATACAATTCAGTAAATATCAAGTTTAATTTATAATGATTATTACAAATTAGGTACTTAAAGAATCTTAAGTAGTGTAAGGCAATAGATGGCGCTCAAGAACCATCATGAAGTTGACAACTGCGAAGATAGCAACGCGCGGGCGGCGCGCCTAGCTCGCATATTGCACCGAGGCATTCGCCCCTTTTACTCGCGGACACCGACGGCTCAACACCTTCCTAACATTTGTTGTACTGCTTAAGTGTATTTTAAATTAAATATTTTATCAATCCTTGTTTGTCTGAGCTCTTACAGCTCAGAAGCGGGATAGAACTGTTGCAGCCCACTTGCATTTCACTTGAGTGTGTACCCTATCTATTACCTCGTGTGATCATTCTACAATAATGGGACACCATAAAAAAGTAAAAGTAAAAATAACGACGACAGTGAATATGAGAAATCTCTGCGTCGCCGTTTAGTCAAAGATGTTAATACACGTAGATTACTAGAACGCGTAGTATTATTGGAAAATCAAGTCTTGCAAGGAAGGGCTAGCGTAACACCCGCATCGGGGGTAGTTCTGGCGCTGCGACGAATGCGGCAAATCCAGGCGCAGATGCCCAATCTAGAGATCGTTCCTATATGCCACCGTCATTACCAGCGATACCCTTCGTGAACCTATTGCCACCAGTACCTAACGAAAATCTGTTACCGCGTTCCGGAGATGGGTCCCCGATGGCAGACATTGTATAAAGAAACATCCATGCAATCGGCGTCGCTGATAGTCCCGTCGTTAGAAGCTACTACTGCAAGTCCACCACATTGCCATCATAACATTCATCCATCGTGCTCAACTTCCTTAAGATTTATGTTGGTTGTAGCGATCCAATACCGGAATTTGATCCACATATTTCTTTGATAACAATGGAACAATGGATTAAAAAACTGCCATATTTAATTGTTCTTCTAAACTAAAAGGCTATGCGCGGCGGTGGTATGATCAACTTAATGACGTTAATTTAAATTGGTTAGATTGGAAACAACGTCTCATGGCAGCTTTTCCGTCAAACCGAAGTAAATTAACTATGATGCGTGATCTTGTAAACGAGGTACGTCTTCCTGAACGGGATTACATTCAATTTTACTACGACAAATTGGCGCTGGGTAACGCATATGGAATACCAGACTCCCTTATAACTGAGGCTATCATAGGTACGATCGGAAATGAATTAGTAGAAGTGGGGGCTATTTCCGGGATGTCGTGACCCAATTAGCTTATTAAATTATTTGTCATCGTTTAGGCGCCCCGCAGGCGTAAATGTTGATCGCAATAAAAAGTACAATAGTCATTATGACGACCAATTAAAGTGTAATATTTGCAAACGGCGAGGCCATACTCCAAATAAGTGTAATGATAAATCTCGGAAGCAAGACAGAACAGCTTTAGTGTGTGTATTCTGTAGCAAGCGCGGTCATGACGAAACTAATTGTTACAAAAAAAATAAAAAGTTACTGCGGAAAAACAGGTCATATAAAAGAAGAATGTCTAAAACTTAAAAATCGTAGTAAAATTTCTAACAAAGAAAATGACAAACAATGACATACCTACTGTGCGCGTTATCACTGATGCTTCGGGTAGTTCGAAATATTAGATGACCGTGAAAATTAATGATTTCTCTGTGTATGGTTTTATTGATTTTGGAAGCGCTTGCGTCACAATAACAGAATCAGTAGCTAGTCGATTAAAATTAGAAGTGAGCCCTTGCGAAAATATTATTTTGTATGGTTTTGGTGGCTCAAAAACCAATCCGATCGGTGTGGTAGTTGTTAAGATTCAAGTTGACGAGGCTACTTGTGATTGTAAGATTCAAGTTGACGAGGCTACTTGTGATTGTAAGATTCAAGTTGACGAGGCTACTTGTGATTGTAAGATTCAAGTTGACGAGGCTACTTGTGATTGTAAGATTCAAGTTGACGAGGCTACTTGTGATTGTAAGATTCAAGTTGACGAGGCTACTTGTGATTGTAAGATTCAAGTTGACGAGGCTACTTGTGATTGTAAGATTCAAGTTGACGAGGCTACTTGTGATTGTAAGATTCAAGTTGACGAGGCTACTTGTGATTGTAAGGCTTTCATAGTACCTGACTCTGCTCAAGATATTGGCACTATAATAGGCCAACCTTTGACAGAGCATTCTACCGTATATGTGATTAAATCACCGACATCTTTAAAGATATTTAATGCAAATCATTTTCTCGAACTACCTGGTGCATGTAGTGAAGTTGAGCGCGTCAAGTTGGTTTCGGATGACAAAATTATTTTACAACCCGGTGTAAATAAAATACTATTATCTTGTTTTGATTATGTTTCTGGTTCGATTACACTGCGTGCTACTGAATATAATACGCCGAGGGTGGAGTGTTTTATTCCCGAATGCGATACCGAGGTTATTGATGGCAAAGTTGTTTTAAACGTAATTAATATTAGTAATGAGGTCATAAAACTACCGTGCAACCGATGCGTAGCGTGAGCGACGATTACGGACAATAATAATAAATACAAAATAGGTAATTACCTGGAACCAAAAGTCGTGACTGACCTTGAATCTTTAGTAATAATAATAATAATAATAATAATGCAACACTCACGTCAACAGAACGTCAAAAATTTGTTTTCACAATTTCCATATTTTTATTAATTTTAGACGCAGTTTTTTTTTGTTTGAGAAACCCAAAACAAGCCTGAAACTCATGATCGCAATATAATAAAAAAAAATACAACAACAACAACAGCAAAATCAATGAAATTTTTTACCTACAATAATACCGAATCAGAGGACGGTGACATCTGTCATGATGGAGAAGAAAATCAAATTTAAAATATGTTGACGAGATCTGCTGCACGAGCACGCCCACCACCTCCGGACTCTTCGCTCAGCTCCGCCTCGCCGCCGCCGGTACCCAGCCCCACCGTGAGCGCTGTGACGACACCGGCCGCGGTAGTTGCGTCGAGCTCGAGCGACGAGTATTTTTCCCCGCCGACGTCGCCAACACCTGTACGTTGGCAGGGGAGAGGCCGGCCACCGAAGAGCTTGGGACTTAGGGGCCAACTGGCCCCGAGCCGGGTCCCCGCTGCCGGTGGTTGTGTGCAGCGCATGAGATGGACTCAGTCTATGAACGAGAACGTCATGCGCGCATATTACGGGTCTACAGAGGGGGGAACTAACCTCACTGCGTACCGTGTTAGGATGCTGTCTCTGTTCCAGGAACTAGAGCCAACCGTCAACGTCTCAGCCCAACGACTATCGGATCAGGTGCGAGTCATCCAACGCAATCACAGGTTGGACGATGCCGCACTTGATAGGCTGCGCTCAGAGGTACTGAGCAACCATATCGTCTCAACTCCGGCACAAACCGCGACACATGCACCAATCATTAATGCAATCCCGCCGCGGTCCAATCACGATGTTGAAGAGGAGGATGATAGGGTTGCCACAGTAAGTAGCCAGTGCAACGTCCGATTGAGAAGCGCACTGGAAGATGCGTTTCGCGAGTATAGGTCCACTCCGACCGAACTTAGACCCCGACTACCACGCCTACCCATGCACAAGAAAAATAGGGCGCTGGTATGTGCCTTGGACTCGCTGCTTAAGGATTTCTTCGAGAGCAGCGAGGATCTCGTTGATACACACTCGATCCTATATTGCGCGGCTGTTGCGGCATGTCGTTTAGCGAACGTGAAGTTCCCAAACTGTGACGGAGCTACGCGACCAAAACCAGCCGTACCAGCCTGGCAATGCAGGATCGAGCGTCGTATTGATGAGGCCAGGGTACTCATAGGCAAACTATACTGCTTCAGGGAGGGAAATACACGAACACGAGTGATGCGCTTTGTAAGGCGGGCATTCTCGGGGACTGGAATCAGCCCTCGAGAATACATGTCTCGTGTCACAGAGCGCATCGACTTCCTGAAGCAGAAAGTTTGTGCATGGGCGAGCCGTATTCGGCGATATAAGCGGCGGGTTGATCGATGCACGCAAAATCGCATGTTCCAGAGCGATCAGAGGTGGGTATATAGATCTTGGGAGCGACCTGAACAAAACGAGACAGACGTGTGCCGCCCCGATGATGCCACCACGACTGCGTTCTGGCGCAGCATCTGGTCGGTACCTGTCTGCCATGCTGAGGCTGACTGGATGCGGGATGTCGAGCGAGTGTGTGAAACTATACCAGAAATGGAAGTAGTCATTATCACGCCATCAGATATAGCTAGAGCGGTCCGTCCGTTACCGAATTGGAAATCACCAGGACCGGACGGACTGCACAACTTTTGGCTGAAATGGCTAACTAGTTCACACACTTGCCTGGCATCTCAGTTCCAGTCATCCTTAGAGTCGGGGTCGCTACCACAGTTTCTGACGACAGGCATTACCCACCTGCTCCATAAGTCAGGTAGTCCCGCGGAACCCAAGAATTATAGACCGATCACGTGTTTATCGACGGTCTATAAACTTCTTACATCCATTTTGAGAGCGAAAATTAACAAACACATTGACAGTAATTCGATTATGTCAGCCTCTCAAAATGGATGTAGGAACGGGTCCCGTGGCACTAAGGAGCTACTTCTCATCGACATGGCCATTAGCCAACAGGTTCGTCGATTCCGCAAGGATCTGTCGACTTGCTGGATAGATTATAAGAAGGCCTACGACTCGGTGCCACATACATGGCTCATGAGGGTGCTGGAGTTGTACAAAATAGATACGACTCTACGCACCTTCCTTGAATCGTGTATGGGGCAATGGAGGACAGTCCTTCGCTATCCGGGGTGTCGACAGATCCAGGGGAATGATGAGCCTATATGGATTAAACGGGGAATATTTCAGGGTGACAGTTTAAGTCCACTTTGGTTCTGCTTAGCCCTGAATCCTCTAAGCACGCTGCTGGAGGATTCAGGTCTAGGCTATCGGTTGAGGAGAGGTGGTCAGGTCATATCTCACCTCCTCTACATGGATGACTTGAAAATCTTTGCCCCCAACAAATTGCAACTGATGGAGCTACTGAAGGTAACTGAAACTTTCAGTAGCACCATCAGAATGGAGTTTGGTGTGGACAAATGTGCAGTCATGCATGTAAAGCGAGGGGAGATAATGGAATCCGAGGGAATTCAACTTTCGGATTCCATACACCTTAGATCCCTCTCCTCACCCGAAAGCTATAAGTATTTGGGTATGTCGGAAGCGTTAGGCATCAACGTTACTGACATGAAGCAATCATTGAAGGAGCGCTTTTTTGGCCGTCTGAAGAAGGTATTGATTAGTCCTCTTTCAGGCGGAAACAAGGTGCGTGCCTTCAACGGTTGGGTCATGCCGGTTTTGATGTACTCTTTCGGCATACTCAAATGGACTCAGACCGAACTTGAAGCCCTGGATAGGAGGGTCCGTACACTGTTGACCGCAAACCGGATGCATCACCCACGATCATCGGTGATGAGACTGTACATCCCGCGGAAGTGCGGGGGTCGAGGCTTTTTAAATGCGAAGACCCTCCACAACCGCGAGATATGCAGTCTCAGGGAATATTTTTTGAAAACCGAAGTGGGTATGCACCGTGATGTGGTCGCAGTGGACAAGGGGCTCACCCCACTTTCCATGGCTAAAGAGAACTGGTGCAAACCTGTAATACTTACAACGGATGACCGCAAGGAGATATGGCAAAACAAGGAGCTACACGGGCGCTTCTATCGGGCTCTTTATGAGCCCGATGTAGATTTTTTAGCGTCCGTATCCTGGCTACGTTTTGGGGACCTTTTCGGGGAAACTGAAGGTTTCGTCTGTGCAATTATGGACGAAGTTATCTTGACGAATAACTACCGGAGACATATTATGAAGGACGGGACGGTTGACGTGTGTCGGGCATGCCACCGTCCGGGTGAGTCTATCAGACATATTATCTCTGGTTGTTCTCGTCTGGCTAACGGCGAGTACTTGCACAGACATAACCAAGTGGCTAGGATTATTCACCAGCAACTTGCTTTGAAATATAAACTTGTGAACTCTGAGGTACCGTATTACAAGTATGCGCCCGACCCAGTTCTCGAAAATGACCATGTCACGTTGTACTGGGATCGGTCTATCATTACTGACAGGACTATTGTCGCCAATAAGCCTGATATAGTGGTGATAGATCGATTAGCGCGCCGCGCAATGATAGTCGATGTTACCATTCCACATGACGAAAACCTCGTGAAAGCTGAGAAAGAGAAGCAAATAAAATATCTCGACTTAGCACACGAGGTTGTTGACATGTGGAATGTTGACTCGGCTGTCATTGTGCCGATTGTCGTTACGGCCAATGGCCTGATGGCTGAAAGCCTCAACCATCATCTCTCGAGGCTCTCGTTAGGCGGCTGGATCAAGGGCCTGATTCAGAAGGCAGTACTCCTCGATACGGCCCGCATTGTGAGGAGGTTCCTGTCTCTGGAGTCCTAACCACCGGTAGCTTGGACTCTGCTCCCGACACCGGCGGACCACTATTTTTTATATTTTTAAATGTTTTTTTTTTATACCTTTTTTCAAGAAATATTTAAAAATATATTTAATATGTAAAAAAATAAATAAACATAATAATAATAATAATAATAATAATGGATTAAGGGCTTGATTCAGAAAGCGGTACTTCTGGACACGGCTCGCATTGTCAGGAGGTTCCTCTCTCTGGAGCCCTGACCGCCGGTAGCTTGGACCCTGTTCCCGATACCGGTGGGCTACCATTTTTTTTTTTATATTTTTAAATGTTTTTATATATTTTTTATATTCTAATATTTAAAAATAAAATTAAAATGTGTAAATAATTAAATAAAAGATAATAATAATAACAACATTTATTTGCATAAAAACAACTATTATACAGGGTGTCCAGTAAATAGCACGACATACTGCAGGGGGTGATAGCTTGGGTCACTACCTATCAATACAACACAATATATGTTCAGCAAAATCTTACAGATTTACAGTTTTACAAAATTTTCCGAAATATCGAAAAATCTCTACCTTGAAACAGATTTTTAAGTATCTCGTAATGAAAAAATCCTTTTCTAGAACTTTTTTTACATCAAATTATTCGTGAATAGGTTACTCTACTCATTATAAGTTTTTTTTTTATCAAAAACAAGAAAGTTTTGAAGAAATAGTTTTTTTTGTTAAAATTTTCACAGAACGATTTTCTTTTCGCATACGTTTAACCTACAGTGGTGAAAAAAAAATGTATGTGGCAGTTTTGTACAACAAACTTAAAAGATAGCCTGTTTAATGGTCATTTAGGAAAGATACAATACTACTGCATTTTCATTAAAAAAATACAAAAAAATGCTATTTTAGTTCCAGAGAAGCTGATTTTGTTGAAAATGTAATTAACGTAATTTTGACAAAAAACACTATGAGAATAAGTAATAGCTGCTCATTTACGCGAATTATTATAAAACTAGTTGTGACACGTAAAATGCGACGTGCACGCGTAATGACTAAAGGTTTTTACCTGCTCGCCGACCGACCCGACCCGACCGGTTACTGTCTAACAAAAGAAGCGCATGTGCTATCCCGCTCTTTCTTGCATTGTGATTTTGTGTCTCACTCTCAACCTTATTTGCGACACTTGTCAGTACGCTACCTTAAACCGTGCGCAACGCATCTCTGTGTTCACAAATTATTGTTTCGTACTGACGACTGTTTTGTGCCTTGGACCCCGGACTTTGTTTGCCTTACGATTTGGATTTTTTATTGTGATCACTACGACGACTTGGCGACCACCTGGACTTTTGTGTTTTATAACATGGCCAACCGCCGCGTTTTTCCTGGTTATACGCAGCGAGAGACCGTATCGAATGTCTTTAAGAGACCGGGAGAAAGTCCGTGATATTATTAAGTAAAGACTTATTAAGTAAAGGAATTGTGGAGGAATCAAAATCCTCATATGCCAGTCCCGTCATATTGGTCCCCAAAAAGTCGGGTGAAGTACGCATGTGCGTGGATTACCGTGCATTAAATAAAATTACTAAAAAGGAACGGTATCCTTTACCCGTAATACAAGATCAATTAGACCGGTTATCCAAGCAACGCGTTTTCACCTGTCTTGATATAATGTCAGCCTACCATTGCATTGAAATTGCTGATGATAGTAAACAATATACAGCGTTCATAACACCGGATGGACACTACCAGTATACGCGTATGAGCTTTGGATTGGTGAATGCACCATATGTATTTCAGCGCGCAATGGACAACAACATTCTCGGTTCTTTACGTTTTCAATGCGCGACAGCATATTTATATGATATTCTCGTTTACGCTGAAAATTATGATGATGCATTGCACCGTCTTAAAGCCATATTGGAGAAAATACGGGATGCTAATGTTACGCTCAGGTTAGATAAGTGTTCTTTCTTAGTCTCAAATATAGAGTACTTAGGGCATGAGGTGTGTGATGGCAAAATCAGGCCGTCCAAGTACAAGCTCACTGCAGTTCATGATTTTGCTGAGCCTGGAAACGTACACCAAGTACGTCAGTTTATAGGTCTGGCAAATTATTTTCGGAAATATGTGCCTAATTTTACAAGCCTCTCTCGTCCTATCACTATACTCACTAAAAAGGACCAATCATGGGTATGGGGTGACGAACAGTCCCTTGCATTCCATCGCATTAAATCAATTTTAGTAAAACAACCCGTGTTGGCGTTATTTAATCCGGATTATGAAACCCAAATTCATACAGATACGTCCAAAATAGGCTTAGGTGGAATATTGCTTCAAAAGCAGCCGGACGGTGCGTGGAAACCAGTTGCATATGCGAATAGACAGACTACGTCGGTCGAATAAAAGTATCACAGTTTCGAACTAGAGACGTTGGCTGTTGTCATGAGCCTGAAAAAGTTTAAGATATACGTGTCAGGTTTAAAATTTGTTCTAGTGACCGATTGTAGCGCATTACGCTGGACCCATGTCCAGACGGGCGATACGGGGAGACAAATCGCGTTTGGTCCATACCAAACGCGATTTGTCTCCCCGTATCGCCCGGTCGGTAGTGGCTTGAAGTTCAAGGCTTTGACTTTACTGTTGAGTATCGTGCCGGTAAATCCATGGCTCACGTGGATGCGCTGAGTCGTAATCCTGTGGATTCAGTAATCCGATGTGTTGAAAAAGACCTAATTGAATGCGTGCAGCAGGATGACGACTCATTGCGTGGTCTCGTGGACCAGTTCAATGATGAGGTCTCAAAGGGCATAACTAATGGCTTGGCTAAGGATTTTTTGTTTGAGAATGGTGTATTATTTAGGAAAGTCGGAAATAGTCAAAATGTAGTCGTTCCACGAATTTCACGTTGGTCCCTCGTTCAAAGTTTCCATGATAATAACGGCAGCCTTAAATGTCCACGTTCGTTGATTTTCAAGCGGTTTCTTTGTTTCGTCAAAATGTTTGTTACCACACTGAAGCTTTTTTCAACTAGGTATGATGATAAGGTATTTTTCAGCAATGTTCCACAATGTAGGATACTGTGTTTCAATGTTGCGTTGCAAGCAGAACTTCTGATAGCCTTGCTTGAACTTCTGCTTAAGCTCTTCGTCTGTGCTGATGGTAATCAACTCTTTTTGCATTATCACATTGGCTTCTTCTATGGCTGTGGTATTATACGGATTTATTATCCATTGAGAAATTTTTAAATTTAAAAGATCCTCAAACCTCTCCGTAAAATCCTTGTGTAATGCGTCCAAGTGAGTGACACATAATAAAATGTCATCATCTTGAAGCATTTCTGGTAATTTTGACAAATGCAGAAACTGCGAATATTCTATTCTGGCTAAATTTTGTTTCTATAGGATTAGTTTACCCACGAAGGCCGATATTATTGATTTTTTTTTTAATCAAGTTAAGATCGTCACCCTTCAGCTGCAAATTAACTTTTTTGAACATTCCAAAGATATTAGTCAAGTAATAAATATCTGTTTTACAATTGTTCAGATTTTCTTTCAAATTTTCTTTTTTCTTGTAAAAACTCCAACACAGATTCAAAAATGGCTGAAAATCTTTCTAAGCAAGAGCCTCTTGATCGCCAGCGAACTTCAGTGTACCGAAGTAATCGAGTAAAGACTTCGTTGTTTTCCTCACATAGCTGAGCAAATAACCGAGAGTTCAAAGAATTGCTTCGAATCTTGTTGATAGCATTTATTACATATTGTAAAGACTTATGCAATATAGGACTCAGCTTTTTTGCTACGAAATGCTGCCTGTGAATCAGGCAGTGAATGACCAGTACATCAGGCAGTTGTCGCTTTAAGTGAGCTATAAAACCACAATGACGACCAACTATAGATGGTGCACCATCACTCGCAACAGAAACAATGTTCTTCCATGGAATAGCTTTGTCACTAAAAAAATGTTCCACGGCCTGAAAAATCGATTCTCCTCTGGTATCACTCTCTAAATATGTAGCAAAAAGCAGTTCTTGGCACATATTTTCATCTTTGATATATCGAACATATCCTAACAACAGAGCTTCATTGCCGGGTAATGTAGACTCGTCCAACTGGAGAGAGAATCTGTTGGTCTGTAAGAACTTGCATAAAATGTTTTCCACATCGCGTTCCATCTCGTCTACAGTCTCTGAACGGTGTTATTGCTCAAAGGTATTCTCTTTAAAATATCATGTGCGGGTTTGTGCAATACATTGTTCAGGACCTCCGCAATGGCTGGTAAGATAAGCTGCTCTCCAATTGTGTGGGGTTTCCCCGACTTCGCTATTAGTAAAGATATATTATAGGACGCTCGTAAACCATCATCGGCTTTAATAGATGATGACGCAAACATTGATCTTACGGATGGCCTTTATCTAGTTTTTCTTTAAGTGCTTGAAAAAATGACAAGGCTTACTTTTTTTGTCAGCATGTACTCTTGATAAGTGGTCATCCATTTTTGAAGGCTTCATGGCATCGTTACTTAATACTTTTTCACATATGAGACACATCGGCAAGTGTTGATTTAATGGAGATGCAATAAATCCGAACTTCAAGTAGTCCAAACTGTATTGTCTGCATTTTTGTTTCGTTTCATAAAACTCTCAGTAATCCTGCAAATAAAAAAATAAGAAACTAACTAAATAAAAAACCACAATGTATGCCCCACTGTATGGCAATGCTGATGCGCTGTGCCGAATAAAAACTGTTTGGGACTTACCCTGTAAATTTTTCATAAACTGCAGATATTGTATGGTTACGCGATATTAACTCGCGTAGGAGCTCAGCATTTTGTAAATTCTTTTTCAGTCACTTTACTTCACTTATTAGCTATGTAATAACTTTGTAATCTCTTGAAATAAATGAGTACTTATATGAGTTATTATCGTTCAAGCTCCAACGAATTTCAAAACGCAAATGAATTTCAACCTAAGTGTAAGCTCGTTAAATAGTAAAATATCAGGAACATGTTTGGACTTGCAACTTGATCATGAATTCGTTCGCGTTAAATCGCGTAAGCGTCAAATAGACAGCAAGTCAAAACGCGCCTGAAAGACGTACGCTCGAACTCATTATCTTGCACAAACTTGTCCACACTGACTTGCCGAGTTTTTCATCTTGTACGAACTTGAGACTTTACATTACTATAACAATGCTATTTCCTACAAAAATATTAATTATTCTTAGTACACGTAACACAACATAAACAATACAGTACCTACTACCTATCTTGAAAGTTTTAAATAAGAACTTGTGTTAATTTAATAGGGGTCAATTTTTAGACCTCGTCGACCCCCAAAATCAGTTTTCGTTTATGTCGACCCCTAGGAAACCAATATCGACCACTTTGGGAATCCATGCTCTAGTGGTTATCAAAGAAGACAACACTCCGCCACTGAAGTGGAGATTAGGATGCATCATAGCCACACTGCCAGGAAAGGATGGGGTTTCCAGGAAGTATGAAGATGAAAACGAAATTGATAATATGTTAACGAGATCAGCTACACGAACATGCCCACCACCTCCGGACCCGTCACTCAGCTCCACCTCGCCGCCGCCGGTACCCAGCGCCACCGTTAGCGCTATGGCAACACCGACCGCGGCAGTTGCGTCGAGCTCGAGCGACGAGTATTTTTCCCCGCCGTCGTCGCCAACACCTGTACGTCGGCAGTGGAGAAGCCAGACACCGAAGAGCTTGGGACTTAGGGGCCATCCGGCCCCAAGCCGGGTCCCCGCTGCCGGTGGTTGTGTGCAGCGCATGAAATGGACTCAGTCTATGAACGAGAACGTCATGCGCGCATATTACAGGTCTACAGAGGGGGGAACTAACCTCACTGCGTACCGTGTTAAGATGCTGTCTCTGTTTCAGGAACTAGAGTCAGCCGTCAAGGTCTCGGCCCAACGATTGTTGGATCAGGTGCGGGTCATCCAACGCAATCGTAGGTTGGACGATGCCGCACTTGATAGGCTGCGTTCGGAGGTACTGAGCAACCATATCATCTCGACTCCGGCACAAACCGCGGTACATACCCCAATTATTGATGTAATCCCGCCGCGGTCTAATCACGGTGTTGAAGAAGAGGATGATAGGGCTGCCACAGTAAGTAGCCAGTGCAACGTCCGATTGAGGAGCGCACTGGAGGATGCCTTTCGCGAGTATAGGTCCACTCAACCGAACTTAGACCCCGACTACCACGCCTACCCATGCACAAGAAAAATAGGGCACTGATGTGTGCCTTGGACTCGCAGCTTAAGGTTTTTTTCGAGAGCAGCGAGGATCTCGTTGATACACACTCGATCCTATATTGCGCGGCTGTTGCAGCATGTCGTTTAGCGAATGTCAAGTTTCCAAACTCTGACGGAGCTACTCGACCAAAACCAGCCGTACCAGCCTGGCAGTGCAGGATTGAGCGTCGTATTGATGGGGCCAGGGTACTCATCGGCAAACTATACTGCTTCAGGGAGGGCAATACACGACCACGTGTGATGCGCTTTGTAAGACGGGCCTTCTCGGGGACTGGAATCAGCCCTCGAGAATACATGTCCCATATCACAGAACGCATCGACTTCCTGAAGCAGAAAGTTTGTGCATGGGCGAGCCGTATTCGGCGGTATAAGCGGCGGGTTGATCGATACACGCAAAATCACATGTTCCAGAGCGATGAGAGGTGGGTATATAGAGCTTAGGAGCGACCTAAACAAAACGTGACAGACGTGTGCCGCCCGGATGATGCCATCACAACTGCGTTCTGGCGCAGCATCTGGTCGGTACCTGTCTGCCATGTTGAGGCTGACTGGATGCGGGATGTCGAGCGAGTGTGTGAAACTATACCAGAAATGGAAATAGTCATTATCACGCCATCAGATATAGCTAGAGCGGTCCGTCCGTTACCGAATTGGAAATCACCGGGACCGGACGGACTGCACAACTTTTGGCTGAAATGGCTAACTAGTTCACACACTTGCCTGGCATCTCAGTTCCAGTCATTCTTAGAGTCTGGGTCACTACCGCAGTTTATGACGACAGGCATTACCCACCTGCTCCATAAGTCCGGTAGTCCCGCGGAACCCAAGAATTATAGACCGATCACGTGTTTGTCGACGGTCTATAAACTTCTTACATCCATTTTGAGAGCGAAAATTAACACACACATTGACAGTAATTCCATTATGTCTGCCTCTCAAAATGGATGTAGGAACGGGTCTCGTGGCACTAAGGAGCTACTTCTCATCGACATGGCCATTAGCCAACAAGTTCGTCGATCCCGCAAGGATCTGTCGACTTGCTGGATAGATTATAAGAAGGCCTACGACTCGGTGCCACATACATGGCTCGCGAAGGTGCTGGAGTTATACAAAATAGATACGACTCTACGCTCCTTCCTTGAATCGTGTATGGGGCAATGGAGGACAGTCCTTCGCTATCCGGGGTGTCGACGGATCCAGGGGAATGATGAGCCTGTATGGATTACACGGGGAATATTTCAGGGCGACAGTTTAAGTCCACTTTGGTTCTGCTTAGCCCTGAATCCTCTAAGCATGCAGCTGGAGGATTCAGGTCTAGGCTATCGGTTGAGGAGAGGTGGTCAGGTCATATCTCACCTCCTCTACATGGATGACTTGAAAATCTTTGCCCCCAACAAATTGCAACTGATGGAGCTACTGAAGGTAACTGAAACTTTCAGTAGCGCCATCAGAATGGAGTTTGGTGTGGACAAATGTGCAGTCATGCATGTGAAGCGAGGGGAGATAATGGAATCCGAGGGAATTCAACTTTCGGATTCCATACACCTTAGATCCCTCTCCTCACCCGAAAGCTATAAGTATTTGGGTATGTCGGAAGCGTTAGGCATCAAGGTTACTGACATGAAGCAATCGTTGAAGGAGCGCTTTTTTGGCCGCCTGAAGAAAGTATTGATTAGTCTTCTTTCAGGCGGAAACAAGGTGCGCGCCATCAACGATTGGGTCATGCCGGTTTTGATGTACTCTTTTGGCATACTCAAATGGACTCAGATCGAACTAGATGCCCTAGATAGGAGGGTCCGTACAATGTTGACCGCAAACCGGATGCATCACCCACGATCATTGGTGATGAGACTGTACATCCCGCGGAAGTGCGGGGGTCGAGGCTTTTTAAATGCGAAGACCCTCCACAACCGCGAGATATGTAGTCTCAGGGAATATTTTTTGAATACCGAAGTGGGTATGCACCGTGATGTGGTCGCAGTGGACAAGGGGCTCACCCCACTTTCCATGGCTAAAGAGAACTGGTGCAAACCTGTAGTACTTACTACCGATGATCGCAAGAATATATGGCAAAACAAGGAGCTACACGGGCGCTTCTATCGGGCTCTTCATGAGCCCGATGTAGATTTCTTAGTGTCTGTATCCTGGCTACGTTTTGGGGACCTTTTCGGGAAAACTGAAGGTTTTGTCTGTGCAATTATGGACGAAGTTATCTTGACGAATAACTACCGGAGACATATTATGAAGGACGGGACGGTTGACGTGTGTCGGGCATGCCACCGTCCGGGTGAGTCTATCAGACATATTATCTCTGGTTGCTCTCGTCTGGCTAACGGCGAGTACTTGCACAGACATAACCAAGTAGCTAGGATTATTCACCAGCAACTTGCTTTGAAATATAAACTTGTGAACTCTGAGGTACCGTATTACAAGTATGTGCTCGACCCAGTTCTCGAAAATGACCATGTCACGTTGTACTGGGATCGGTCTATCATTACTGACGGGACTATTGTCGCCAATAAGCCTGATATAGTGGTGATAGATCGATTAGCGCGCCGCGCAATGATAGTCGATGTTACCATTCCACATGACGATAACCTTGTGAAAGCTGAGAAAGAGAAACAAATAAAATATCTCGACTTAGCACACGAGGTTGTTGACATGTGGAATGTGAACTCGGCTGTCATTGTGCCGATTGTCGTTACGGCCAATGGCCTGATGGCCAGAAGCCTCAACCATCATCTCTCGAGGCTCGCGTTAGACGGCTGGATTAAGGGCCTGATTCAGAAGGCAGTACTTCTCGATACGGCTCGCATCGTGAGGACGTTCCTGTCTCTGGAGCCCTAACCACCGGTAGCTTGGACCCTGCTCCTGATACCGGCGGACCACTATTTTATATATTTTTAAATGTTTTTTAATATTTTTTCTAAGAAATATTTAAAAATGTATTTTATAAGACAAAAAATGTAATAAACGACAAAATAATAAAATCTCATCATTTAATACAAATTATGGAGAATAAAAATTAACATTGAAATTAACATTCAGTACATTTTTGGGAAAAGTACTCAATAATTATTTTATAAAATTGTCCTAAGCTGTCATGATGTATATCAGTAAGATCACTGCAACTATTTAAATTTTTACACAGGCGTGAAATCGGTGAGTTAGCACCCAGAACCGTTCTGCGCAAGGGTGGGTATAGTGGTGTGTTAGGATTTCGCGGATATCGGGCTGGAGCACGAAACTTTAGGAGACTCATTAGCTTACAGAGAAACAAGGCATCAATAACTTCGGGTAGATAACGAGTGCATTTTGAAATAATTGAGATGACTATTATAGGAGAGCAGCTGTTTACGTATTCCTCTAGAAAATGCGAGGTGCCACTGAAACCGTTTTTGAACTCTTTCCAAAAGTAACTTATGTGTGGCGTAGTGTGGTCTCCATACAACACTGCAATACTCCAGGACGCTTCGTACAAGGCTATAGTACAGCATTATTTTAGTACCAACCTGTTTAAAGCCCCTAGTGTTTCTTAGCTCAAACCTACATCGAGAACCACATCGAGAATATTACTAATAATAATATTCTCGATGTAGGACACAAAAGTTATTTTTTTATCAAACAGCACACTCAGATCCCTAATTGCTTCCACTTCTTGTACTTTTTTACTGCCTATGAAGTACTCCGAGTTTATAGGGTGAGACTTTCTTGAAAATGACAAATGGTAACACTTTTTTAAATTAAGTTCCGTTTTGTTAGTCTCACACCATTCAACAAGTCTGTTTAGATCATCTTGAAGAAGCGCGATATCACTTGATGATTAGATTCTTTGAGAAAACTTTATGTCATCAGCTTAAAGAAAGCACTCGGAAAAGTAAAAGCAGTGGGGAAGGTCATTAATATAAATGATAAATAATAGGAGCAAGATGTGATCCCTGTGGAGCACCGGAACTCATGCAATAATTGCTGGCAGATCGAAAACCGTTCACAACAACATAAACTTCACGCTTTGATAAATATGATTTCAGCCATTTTAGAAAGGGACCAATGATACCTTACGTTGTTTGTTAGTTTGTGAATTAATATGAAATGAGAAATTTTATCGAAAGCCGAAATCGGTGTACAACACATAAATTGTTTATTTGAGTCGATAGATTCTATTAGGGACTCCGAGAAAGACAATAAATTTGTGGCAGTAGACCTTGACGCAACCACAGCCGTGTTGGTGATCACTAAGATAAAGTCTAAAATGGCGTTGGATGTGAGGACAGATGATCGACTCAAATATCTTGGCAAATGTGAAGAAAATCGTGATAGGCCTATAATTGGAAATAGTGTCTTTTTTGTCCGACTTGTACAAAGGAACGACTTTGGCCGTTTTCCACATGGATGGGAAGGTTGCAGTAGCTAGCGACACCTTATATACTATTAAAAGCGGGGTAACTAAGGCCAATGCACAGGCAGAAATAAATAAGGGTGGGATTCCGTCAGGACCTGCTGCTTTCCTGGTGTTAAGATATTGTAGCTTTCTGAGTAGAGAATAGCTATCAAATTCTAGTATTGTTAGACACTGGCTGTTAGTTTCCAATGTGTCAAGAAAATTTGAGTCACTCTTAAATTCTGTGCCATATTCAGGAGTGTAAACAGATGCGAAACAATTATTCCAAAAATATCACAAATATCTGAACCATTTGATGTAATAGTTTGACCGTCAGTCATTGTTAGTGGATAGACACTAGATCCACCGCGCTTGGCCTTTACGTGAGTCCAGAACAGTTCAGGATTTTCTTTAATTTCTGTCTCTAAGTTTACCATTTATGTACTGTACAAGGTTTTGACCAGGTTTGACAACGTTTTGAAACTAAGTTTAGTTCTAATTCATCTAACGGGTTTTTTATATTTCCAACCTTAACTTATTTTTGTCTTTGAGTGTTCTTATAATTTCTTTATTAAAACATGGGGTATAACGGCAAGTCATTGACCTAAGCCAGGGCCAGAGGCAAGCCCTCCGCCACCGCCGTCACCACCGCAGCCGCCACCACTGCCACCGCCGCTGCCGCCTCCACTACCGCTGTCGTCGCCGTCGCCACCGTGGCCGCTGCGGCAGGCCCCTCTCAGGGGGCTGGGAAGGAGGCTCAAGAGGGGGCTGACATGGAGTGCCAATAATGGCCCCATTACGCCTCCTTCAGGCGAACATCAACCACTGCGCCACCGCTCAGGATCTGTTGATCCAGAGCATGGCGCAGTGGTCGATTAACATCGCCGTGGTCGCTGAGCCGTACTTTGTCCCGCTCAGGGATGACTGGGTGGAGGACCTGAGCGGCTCAGTGACCCTAATTTTGTCGGCCGCCGCAGGTACCCCGTCCCTCGAGGCCGTCAAGAGAGGACGGGGCTGCGTAGCAGCACGGTTCGGGGAGATTGTCGATAGGGGTCTACTTCTCTCCGAACCGAACTCTTGCCGAGTTCCACAACTCCCTTGCGGAGTTGAGAGACGTCGTCGTCGGGTTTCGTTCCCGCCCCGTGTTCGTCCACGGGGACTTCAATGCCAAGAATTTGGCTTGGGGTTCCCGGTTAACGCACGGGGCAGGATGGTGGAGGACTGGGCTCTGGAGACAGGCCTGGTTGTCCTAAACCGGGGTTCTGTCCCCACGTGTGTGCGGATGCGGGGTGAATCAGTGGTGGACATCTCATTCGCCAGCCCCGCTCGCGTGTAGTTGACTGGCGCGTCATGGAGGGGGTGGAGACCTATTCCGATCACCGGTATATCCGGTTCGACGTCTCCGCCCAGACCTCGGACGCGCCGGTCCGACGGGCCCCGAGTGGTCCGCAGTGGGCGCTGAAGCAGCTGGACCGGGAGCTCCTCCTGGAAGCCTCGATCGTGCAGGCCTGGGTGTCACCACCGGACAGGCCTGCCGACATCAACAACGAGGCGGAGTGGTTCCAGGAGGCCATGTCCGACGTATCTGACGTGGCAAAGCCCCGGGTCCAGCCAAGACGTGCCTCGCTTCAGGTGTACTGGTGGTCGCAGGAGCTGACGGCTCTTGGCACTGGGTGCGTGGCTGCGCGACGCCGGTACACCAGGCACCGCAGGCTCCGTATCAAACCTCCGGATACGGAAGCCATTCAGGCGGAGCTGTACGAGGGGTACAAAGCGGCGAAGACCGCCCTCCAAGCGGAGATCCTGCGGGCCAGGGGTTTGGCCCGCGAGGAGTCAATGGGGACTCTGGACAGGGACCCATGGGGACGCCCGTAAAAGGTGATGCGGGATGAACTCCGCCCATGGGCTCCCCTGCTGACGCAGAGTCTCCGGCCCCAGCTTGTGGAGGACGTGGTGAGCGGTCTGTTCCCTTCGCGAGGGGAACACACCTCCCCGCCCATGGCTCCGCCTGCTGCGGTGCCCGATGCGGATCATACCGCCGTCGACGACGACGATGCTCCGGAGGTGACTGAGGTAGAAATGAGAGCGGCGGTACGCAGGCTTAATGCCAAAAATACCGTCCCAGGACCCGACAGCTTACCTGGGAAGGCCTGGGTCCTGGCCATGGAGGCTCTCGAGCCTCGACTTAGGGGGCTCCTAAGTGCATGCATGGAGAGGGGCCAGTTCCCACTCCGTTGAAAAACTGGTCCTCATAAGGAAGGCAGGGCGCCTTGCGGACTCTCCGTCCGCTTATCGGCCCATCGTGCTGCTCGACGAGGTGGGCAAGCTCTTTGAAAGAGTCATTGCAGACCGCCTCGTCAGCCAGCTGGTACGGGTGGGGCCGGATTTGGCGGAGAGCCAGTTTGCTTTCCGCAGAGGGCGCTCTACGGTGGATGCCATCATGCGTGTGCGAGCCCTGACGACGGGGAAGGCTGTTGCCCAGGGTGGGGTCGCCTTGGCGGTGTCTCTAGACATCGCCAATGCCTTCAATACCCTGCCCTGGAGTTGCATCAGGGAGGCACTCCGGTACCACCGGATGCCGACCTACCTCTGTCGTGCGGTCGAGGCCTATTTGACGGACAGGGCCCTCATCTACCCCGGTCACCAGGGAGTGTGGAACCGGCAAGAGATGTGCGGAGTCCCACAAGGATCGGTCCTGGGGCCGCATCTGTGGGACATCGGATACGACTGGGTGCTGCGCGCCGACCTCCCTAGCGGCGTCAGCGTAGTGTGCTACGCTGACGACACGTAGGTCCTGGCGCAGGGGAGGTCGCACCAGGCGGCGGCCGAAGTAGCGGCACGCGGGGTTGCGACAATCGTCGAAAGGATCCGGCAATTGGGACTCGAGGTGGCCTTGCACAAGTCCGAGGCCATGTTTTCATGGTCCTCGGAACGCGCCACCGTTGGAGTCCCAAATAACGATAGGAGGGGTTTCCATCGGCGTCGAGTCGACGATGAAGTACCTGGGACTCGTCCTCGACAGCCGGTGGAACTTCGTGGAGCATTTCAGATGTTTGGCTCCCAAACTGGAGCGGGCGGGCGCTGCATTGAAGCGGCTCCTGCCCAATCCAGGGGGTCCAAACGCCTCCTGTCGGAGGCTCTACCCGGGGGTCGTGCGGTCCATGGCCCTCTTCGGGGCTCCTGTATGCGCGCTCTCTGGCGCTGCGGCCAGCCCGCCGGTTGAGCGCGGCTCAAAGGGGTCATGGCCATCCGGATGGTCCGGGGATACCGCACGGTCTCCTGTGAGGCAGCCAGCCTCCTTGCCGGATTGCCGCCATGGGATCTGGAGGCAAAAGTCCTCGCGCACGTATGGGAGTGGTGCGAGGAGGCGAAACGCCGGGGCGTAAGTCCGCTGCCGCGAGAAATCGCGGCACAGCGGACGGAGCTCCGGCGGGATCTCATGGCGTCATGGAGAGTACGGTTGTCGCAACCCAGTGCTGGGCACGCCACGATTGCGGTTATAAGTCCCCTTTGAGGAGTGGCTAGAGAGGCGCCATGGCGTCCTCACCTTCCACCTGACGCAGGTCCTCACCGAACACGGCAGTTTTAGGAGGTTTCTGTGTCGGATAAGGCGGGAGGAAACGTCCGGGTGTCACCACTGTGTGAATCGCCCGGAGGACACGGTGGATCATGCGGTGGAGGTCTGCCAGGCTTAGGCAGAGCACCGCCGTGTCCTCGTGGAGGCGATCGACGGCAGAGACCTCTCGCGTCCGGCCCTGGTTCAGGCCATGGTACGGAGCGAGAGGGCATGGGCAGCAGTCACCTCCTTTTGCGAAGCAGTAATGCTCGCAAAGGAGGAGGCGGGACGGTTGAGGGAAAGGCAAGTTTTGCGCCCTCTCGCCCCTAGCCGCCGCAGGAGACGCCATGGGCGTCGGGAATCCCGGGCGGATTTCCGGCCACCGTAGGCGTGGGCTTGCGGACGGTGAGCAATGGGTAGCTCACCGTCCGGTAAGGACCAGGCCCTGGTCGACGGCGCATTGTATTCTACGCGCGCCTCAAAGAGATGTCGTCAGCACAAATGTAGGGGTCCACTAGGGCTGATGCCTGCCGGGGTCGCGGGAAGGCACTAATGGGCCACCGAGGCCCCCGCAACACAGGCAACAGGAAGGAATATGGGTGGAATTTAGTTAGTAAAAGTCTGACACACCCTCCCGCTCCGCCCAGAGCGGTAGAAGTTATTTGATGATTTCCCACCCTCAAAAAAAAAAAAAAGTCATTGACCTACAATTTGGGACAAATGTAGGGGACGATGGGGGAATTACGGACGCGGGGTAAATACGGACTAACATATATCCACTCCATCCCTGCCCCCCTGTCCAGCTACCGCAATCACGCGTGTCGTTCGGCCATCTTTAGTGCCCACCAAACACTGCTAACAGACGGCTGCGCACACGTATCAAGGTAATTGAAATTTTATTTTTTTTGTAATTTTGATGTAATGTTCATATTTACTACAGGTTGAAATTGAAAACTTGCGACAAACTGAAATGGGACATTGTATACATCATTATTAACAACTTTTACTAAGGGACCAAAGCTGTTATCCCAAAAAAAAAATCTGCTTTTCCTACATTTTGATGAGGTATTGCGAACATAAATGTAGGGGACAGCAGTTTTTTTTTTTGGGATTTTAGCTTGTGACAACCATGAAAGCCACGTTAGTTTGAGAGCTCACGAATTTTGTCGCAAGAATTTTATTCATGTTTTAACTTTGCCGCCTCACACATCCCACAGAATGCAGCCTTTAGATTTAACTTTTCATGGCCCACTAAAAACAGCGTACAACCGAGAATGCGAATCCTTCACGGTCAACCATCGAGGCACCAAAATTACGTCATACGATGTTGTAGGCCTTTATACAAAGGCTTTTAATAGAACCACAAGTACTGAAAAAGCTATGAATGGCTTTAAGTCTGCTGGAATTTGTCCAATGGATCAAGATAAATTTAAAAACACTTTTGAAAGTTTTGGTGATATTTCTTCATCAGTCTCTCTTCTTGAACAACAGGTACAAACAAACACAAATAATTCAAGCCAAGGTAAACCCCAGAATGAATCTCTAGTTGTCTGTGATGCTGCCAATGAGAATATTTCTAATCCAATAGAATCTCAAGAAATGTTACAACTTTCCAATAATGAGGCTAACTTTGACGGTTTAAGTGAAACAATTCCTACGTCTGCGTTAGTGGGTGACATTAGTGAAGCTGGTGTAAATCAAAATAGAGCAAGTCAATCTTGTCCATCTCCCTTAGTACCACTTAGTAATATAGTGCAGGTACCAACTTTAAAAACTACTCGTACATCACGACTAGTTAAAAAAAAAGACATTCTATTATTTTCACCAGCACACCGGAAAAAGCAAACCTAGAACAAAAAGAACAAAAGAAAATAGAAAGAAAGAGAAAGAATCTGAAACAAGAAAAGACTAAAACTACAAATAAGAAACCAAAAAACACCAAAGAAAAACGACCAAAAGGCTTAAGAAACTTAAACAATTTTGAATGCGATAAAGAAAATGATGAATATTTCTGCATTTATTGCCAAGAAAAGTACTGTGATCCGCCCGCAGAAGACTGGATTATGTGTTCCAAATGCAAGAATTGGGCACATGAGAATTGCAGTGCTGGGTCTTCTTCAAGAGGCTACGTTTGTGAATTCTGCAAATGAAATGAGACCTCGTCCGTAAATACCCCATGTTGTCCGCAATTAACCCAGCACTGGTCCGTATTTACCCCTCGAGCTAAGGGTAATTACGGACATATTTTTTTTTGTTTTTGATTAAAATTTAATATATGAGATCACTCATATAATTATTAATGTTGATTTGATAGGTAAATAACTATAGTTTAAAAATTAATAAAGACAGACTGATTATTATTAATAGTTTGAGTTTTATTTGTGATTCTGCTTAAGGGGATTACATCGCTCAAATCCCAAAAATACCGTATGTTTAACGAAGTTTGTAGATGAATCCTGTTGTGGGTTTTCGATATAAAAAATATATGTTATACTTAAGGTCATTACAAATGCATTGTATTGTTTAAAATTTTAATAAACTTTCCCAAATTTTGGAAAAAAAATATAGTAAATAGGTCCTCTTTCAACCTAAATTGTAAAGGTTCTCTGTAATGGCTGAATAGTTCGGCATGAATTTTGTACCAAAAAATACGTAATGACGTATTTAACAATTTGTATTGTTTTGTTTTTCGTATTTCCTTAAATCTTTTTTAATAATAAATAAAAACCCGAAACTTCGCGAGAAAGGCCTGTGATGCACACTCGGGACGCGACACTTCAGTGTCTCTATGACTCTGGTGACGGGTGGACTATACGCGCGTTATTTTCTTCAAATAAAATAATTAAGTTCACGTTTTGAATGATTTCTGAATGAAATCATATTGTAAATAGTACAAATATAAATATTTCGTAAAATAAGAATGTAAATTAAGTTTGCAAATAAGTATAAAGTAGTTTGTAGTTTTGTTTTGTTTTTTGAACCCATCATAGAGTAAGCTTGAATATGCCTAAATATAAAAATAAATGTAAAGTGAAGCGTGGACGAGCTCTCCAAAACTATTGGTAAGTACCTACCCTTTTAGTGTATATACATATTATTATTACTATGCTGTTTATTGTTTTATCGTTTAACTATCTCGAGAATTTCGTTTGATGGAGGATGGAGACCTAGGTGACTAATGAAGTCACCTACCTGATGGTGGACTCCGAAGGTGGGTATAGGATCTCATTGATGGCACTACGTAAACGTCGTGTTTGGACTCATTTGAAAGAGCTCGTGGAGATCTAGGCAACTGGTGATGTCACCTACGTGATAGTGGACTCCGAAGGTGGTAAAGGACCTCATTGACGGCTCTACGTAGAGCAGTCGTGTTTGGTCTCATTTGAAAGAGCTCATGGAGACCTAGGTGACTAATGATGTCACCTACCTGATGGTGGACTAGGAAGGTGGGTATAGGATCTCATTGATGGCACTACGTAGAAACGTCGTGTTTGGACTCATTTGAAAGAGCTCGTGGAGATCTAGGCGACTGGTGATGTCACCTACGTGATAGTGGACTCCGAAGGTGGTAAAGGACCTCACTGACGGCACTACGTAGAGCAGTCGTGTTTGGTCTCATTTGAAAGAGCTCATGGAGACCTAGGTGACTAATGATGTCACCTACCTGATGGTGGACTAGGAAGGTGGGTATAGGATCTCATTGATGGCACTACGTAGAACCGTCGTGTTTGGACTCATTTGAAAGAACTCGTGGAGAGCTAGGCGACTGATGATGTCTTACCTACGCGATAGTGGATTCCGAAGGTGGGTAAAGAATCTCATTGACTTCACTACGTAGATCTGTCGTGTTTGGACTCATTTGAAAGAGCTCATGGAGACCTAGGTGACTGATGATGTCACCTACCTGATGGTGTACTCCGAAGGTGGGTATAGGATCTCATTAATAGCAATACGTAGAACCGTCGTGTTTGAACTCATTTAAAAGAGCTCATGGAGACCAAGGCGACTGGTAATGTCACCTACGTGATAGTGGACTCCGAAGGTGGGTATAGGATCTCATTGATGACACTACGTAGAACCATCGTTTTTGGACTCATTTGAAAGAGCTCATGGAGACTTTGGTGACTGATGATGTCACCTATTTGATGGTGGACTCCGAAAGTGAGTATAGGATCTCATTAACGACATCCCGTAGAACCATCGTGTGTGGACTCATTTGAAAGGGCTCATCGAGACTAAGGTGACTGGGAAAATTTCAGACTTGGTTTTAAGAATAAAATACCTAGTTAAAATACATTTTAGTTTTTTTGTAGTGAGTTGCTTATTACCAGACTGTAATAGTAAAAACAGTACCTTATCTTACTTAAGTTATTATTTTTCAGGCAATTAACAAACCAGCAAAAATCCCAATTACAAGATCAGGCACTTCAGCCGGTAACAGAAACACACGATCTGTCAGTATAGTATGGCAGTTGATGAGGAGGCGGTGCAAATTATGCCGGTAACTTATTCTGCTTGCTTATTGCGGCATCTATTAGATATATTCTTTTTCAGAGAGACGATATTTTATTACGATTTTTTTTAACCCGTTGTCTCTATTGTTTTAAATATAAATACAGTGTAAACTCTTCATAACATCATTTAATATAACGAAAAACATAATATAACGCAAACACCAATTAGGTTGGTCAACGCTTAAAACTCGTACACTGGTGCCGATTCCCTTGTTCACAAACTAAACTTAATTTAAGTTCCGTGCATCTTTTTCTTTCTATTTCATTAAGAAGAGGACAGAAGATACATTTTAGTTTAGTCCTGTCAAATTAATCAACGCCTGTCACTACTCCATACATGTTTAGACGTGATTAAAAACTTGCCTACTAAAATTTCGTCAATTTACGTCAAGCGCTGATTAATTTGACAGGACTGAACTAGAATTTATCTTCTGTCCTTTTCTTAATGAAATAGAAAGAAAAAGATGCACTGAACTTAAATTTAGTTTAGATTGTGAACAAGGGAATCGACACCATTGTTGCACTCTTTATAACGCAACAACCATTATCTATACAAATAAATAAAATTGAAGTGTCTGTTTGTAACGTCAAAATAACAGGTTTTTACTAAATGCATATGAAAGTATAAACGGTATTTATAACATTATACCATGTTTTTACATTTTTGTCTGTGTCCGTCTGTTTGTTCCGGGTAATCTCCGAAAAGGCTGAACCGAATTTTAACGGGACTTTCACTGGATGATAGCTGAAGTTGTAAGGAGTAACATAGGTCGCCTTTGTCCCGGTAGCACGTTCCCGTGGGATAATTTCCGACACTCACACGGGCGAAACCGCGGGTAGCAGCTAGTCTATTATGAAAAAGTACGTTCATATTTAGGCGTCAGTAAACATTTAGGTATTATCAGTATTTTTGTTCATTTTATCATTTAACAAAAGGCTCCGAATTTGTCTTCGTGGTGCCGAAATTTCTAAGAAAGACACCTGAGGTCGTAAACAGCCGCCTTGCTTTTGTTATTGTTAATTGCCTAGAACACGTGTGCCATTGCCCTTAGATAATGTAATTAGGAGCCTATTGATTCAAATATAAAAAAGTATTATGTGATATCCAGGTATTTTTCTTTCTTTACTCTACATAACGAAAAAAATGCTCGGGCCCTTGAGTTTCGTTATAAAGAATTTACACCGTATAATATACCGGCTGACTATTTCTACCGTCTTGAATAAAATTGGGTATTATGCCTTTGGTGAACGGAGCAGAAAGCCTATGGCATATTTTTTTTTTAGTTTTCACTAACATAGAGAGAAATTAATTTATCACTAAATAGTAAACGTTTGAAGTATTTTTTCATACTAAAACAATAAAAACAGAAACCTGTGATTTGAACTTGGATATTCATTTATCGATTTATTAATTTTTTACTAATTGCGCAGAATATAATCAATGAATTCGTAGCGCGATTATATCCTTTGGAGCCTGCCGATAGATACTCGCCACACTTGCCGTCGGCCTCTTTGATATCCTTTCGCAGGTGCACGAGCCGCTCATGCATACCCGGTCGCCCGAGTCCCGCGCTCTCTCTTTCTCTCTAGTACGTACATCATTCATTCATGCGTGATCGCAGCCAACGCCGCCATTTCCTATCTTCTCCTGTTTTGGCTATTATTTGTTTTAAGCACGGGCCGTAGCATGAATAGTTTTCATGTTTTTTTTTTGAGATACCTAATCGAATCTTTTACAAATTCAATGGTACTAACCAAATATAACCAAAACAATTTCCAGACCGTAAAAATCTCATTTGGTATAAATATTCTTTTGGACCCTATATCGGCTGTAAAAATATATGACTAAGTATTTTCTTAGCCTTTGAACAAAACAAAAAAAAGAATAGCTTAAAAATCATCTTGTATATTATTTAAATGTTTGTTATAGCTTGAACAACATGAAGATTTACCAGATTTGATTATTAACACAATCACAAGCAGAAACAAAATATATATCTGTAAGACGAGTCATTGACATTGCTTACTTTTTTCCAAAATTCAAGAAATAGGTGGTCATGGTGCTTTAAACTGTGGTATACAAAGTTTGAAACTCATAGGAGAGAAACGTGTAGGACTTGCATCTAGGTTTACAGTAGAGTAGTTTTTTGAAAATAAAATGAAAATAAAATTATGTACATTTTATTTGAATTGTTTTTGCCGGAACTTTTGGATACGCGGCATAGTCGAAATATGGAAATTAGAAATCCGCCATATATATTACAAGCAATAAAGAACAAGGAAGACGGGAAAAGGTGCATAACGTACAAAAACTAGAAGACAAAGATATGTGCGCACTTCAAGAAAGCCTACATGCACCTTCAACACCAACACCAATCCCAATAAATGACCAACCGACCTGTTCACGCTTTTTGGATTTCAATGACTTTTAACGGTAATTAAAAGTTTAAGATTTTGTAAACGAAACATTAAAAAAAAATAAACTTATTTTTTTATTTTACTAGTTAACATCAGACACCCAACTGTATTACCTACACACATAGGAAAATACATGGTCAAATCAAATCGATCTGATGACATTATTTATGATTGTGGTTACTACTGACACTGACATTGTCATCATCAGACCTTCAGAATGTATCATGTAGTAGCACCCGTGCTCAATTAGATAAATGTTAAAAGCTAGGTCATCCTAACTATTTCTGTTACTGAGCACCGATAAGCACTTACCTGGTCATCATCAGACCTTCAGATTGTATCATGTAGTAGCACCCGTGCTCAATTAGACAAATGCTGAAAGCTACGTCGTTCTAACTATTTCCGTTACTGAGAACCGATAAGCACTTACCTGGCCATCATCAGATCTTCAGAATGTATCATGTAGTAGCACCCGTGCTCAATTAGATAAAAGTTAAAAGATAGGTCATCCTAACTATTAGATAAATACTAAAAGCTAGGTGACCCTAACTATTTCCGTTACTGAGCACCGATAAGCACTTATCTGGTCATCATCAGACCTTCAGAATGTATCACGTAGTAGCACCCGTGATCAATTACACAAATGTTAAAAGCTAGGTCATCCTTACTATTTCCGTTACTGAGCACCGATAAGCACTTACCTGGTCATCATCAGACCTTCAGAATGTATCACGTAGTAGCACCTGTGCTCAATTAGATGAATGTTAAAAGCTAGGTCATCCTTACTATTTCCGTTACTAAGAACCGATAAGCACATAGCTGGTCATCATCAAACCTTCAGAATATATCATGTAGTAGCACCCGTGCTCAATTATACAAATGCTGAAAGCTACGTCGTTCTAACTATTTCCGTTACTGAGAACCGATAAGCACTTACCTGGCCATCATCAGATCTTCAGAATGTATCATGTAGTAGCACCCGTGCTCAATTAGATAAATGTAAAAAGCTAGGTCATCCTAACTACTTCCGTTACTGAGCACCGATAAGCACTTGCCTGGTCATCATCAGATCTTCGGAATGTATCATATAGTAGCACCCGTGCTCAATTAGATAAATACTAAAAGCTAAATGATCCTAACTATTTCCGTTACTGAGCACCGATAAGCACTTATCTGGTCATCATCAGACCTTCAGAATGTATCACGTAGTAGCACCCGTGCTCAATTACACAAATGTTAAAAGCTAGGTCATCCTTACTATTTCCGTTACTGAGCACCGATAAGCACTTACCTGGTCATCATCAGATCTTCAGAATGTATCACGTAGTAGCACCCGTGCTCAATTAGATGAATGTTAAAAGCTAGGTCATCCTTACTATTTCCGTTACTAAGAACCGATAAGCACTTAGCTGGTCATCATCAGACCTTCAGAATATATCATGTAGTAGCACCCGTGCTCAATTAGACAAATGCTGAAAGCTACGTCGTTCTAACTATTTCCGTTACTGAGAACCGATAAGTGCTTACCTGGTCATCATCAGACCTTCAGATTGTATCATGTAGTTAGCACCCGTGCTCAATAAAATAACTGATGAAAACTAGTTCATTAAGCAAAGTGCATCTACAATTACAAAATAAATACAAATTATGATGTAGGTACTCGTACAAGACTCTTATGGGACAAAATGTATTAAATCTCTCAGAGAGCGAATAAAATAGGCAAAAACGATGACAACTCTGCGACACATCTGTGTTCTTGCTTTATTTTCAGTTCGTTTTTGTGAAGTATGGCCGTTTGTCGGTAGGTGGCGCCAAAGTAACTAATACCAGAACGGAGATCAAATCATCAAGGTCATCGAGCAATGTAATACCCTTAAGCGGCCGCAATTCCCCCACCTTCCCCTATATATTGCAACACTTCATAGAACACTTTTAACATACTATCTACATCATTACTGTTCGCAAATATGTAGATGAAGCCAGTCATGTTCGTTTACTTTAAGTTGTAATTTGTTCATAGTTTGCCTTATAATAGTTTTTTTCTTGTTAAGATAATTGTATGGGAGATTGGATTTTTAAATAATGATATAGTAAGATCAAGCGGAGGATGTAGTTTATCAACAGTAGTTAAAGAAGAACTAGATTCACTCATAGTGCACGAAGATATTGTTAAAAAAACTAAGTCGATAATGCGCGCAGAACATTTTTTTTTAATTTTAAAATATTACTTGAATTTAATTGTAATTGATTTCGATGCAATGATTTTATGTCAATATATTGTAATTTGTAATACTTATCTTCAAAAGGTGGCTGGGACAGACTGGATGCGGAAGGCTGAGGACAGGGTGTTGTGGCGCAGCCTGGGAGAGGCCTATGTGTATGAAGCAGTGGATTGTTATAGGCTGAGTTGATTGATTGATTGAATGCTTATCTGTCATATTTTGTATTCATTATGTATGTTCTAATTTATAAAATATTAATTGAATTTTATTAAGATTAATTTTTAAAGGATCTGTGTTTAGTTTCTATGGGTGTAATTTACCTGAAATAAATGGATTTATTATTATTATTTATGTTGGTACTATAAAAAATGTAGCATTGAGGGCAAATTTAAAAAAAAAAACTTCTAAAATCCGTAAATCCAGATAGATGTTTCCTTATATTATACGATTTAGGCAATATACAGACTATTACAGACTGACAGTTCAACAATAAACATAAATCCATAAATCAAATTACGCTACCAGAAATCAGTTTTATTTGCAGTACTATTTGTTTACTATTCTTTACCCACCTTAGGAAAAATAGTTGGAACAGCATCGGATTTCAGTTTTGAAACTGAACTATGTTTTATTATATACCTATGGCCTGAACTAAAGACTGCAATTAATGGAATAATTTTTGATATTTGAATGACTTGGAATGCCATCAAGCCATTTTTCCTCCCTGAATCTTCTACAGGCAGTCTGAAATTATATTTTTTAAATTTAGTTAAAATATATGAAGTGACACACCTAAACTAGCGATTAATATGGGAAGTTGAAACTTTTTTGCCATTTCCCTACAATGTTCCTCGGGAAATGTGAAATTTCATGATCACGTCTATTAAGTATTCGGTACAACATTCCTTATAAAGTTATATGCGTGGCGTGTACTACAGAACAGTCTCAACACATATATCAAAGAAATGAAATAATGCTTTGTAAATAATCTTATAATTTCGTTCATTATGGGCACCCTACTTCAGGAGTTGAAATATACTTACTGGAATAAAGAAACACCGCATCCTACATAGGATTCGCTTTTGCAACCTTGAATTGCACACTTTTTAACCATCTTTATTACGTCCGAATAAAGAAATTGATTGTTTTATCGTCGAATTACGGTTAAATGAAATATCACTAAGTTTATCACCATAATTACAACAAATTAATATGGCTGACGGGCTGCCAGTCTAACTTATATATATGTATATTCTACTAATAAACTTTTCTTTTTTAATTACATTTCAATACAGTGTCCAAATTATTGCTAAAAACATGTTCTCATTCTAATAGATAATTGAAAAATATTAGAAATATATCTAAACGAAAATTATTGTTTTTTTAATAAGACATGGCAATAAATTTTTTTCCTACCATTCCTACTAAATTCGAGAATAATCCTCTTGGCAAAACTTTAGAAAGGGACACAGGGCTCTCGAAGCGCTTTCTCTCTCGAAACTGATTTCTCTTTGACCAAGTGATTGTCTGTAACAGAACTTAGCTTCATATACAAAAGGTTTATGTTTTAATTGGTGTCAAATTGACAATGCACATTTTATTTATTTATTTAACTTATATAACACAACATCCATCATTTATGGTTTTACAAAATTTTGTAAAGCCAAAAAAGATATATAAAATTAAAAAAAAAACAATAGTTTTTGTTAATTCACACGTACCAATAATAATAACAAAATTTTTATTCTAAATAGTTAAAAAAAACAGATTGATTACATTAACAAATAACAATAATAAAATCTCATCATTTAGTACAAATATTATGGAGAATTAAAATTAAAATTCAGTATATTTTTGGGAAAAGTACTCAATAATTATTTTATAAAACTGTCCTAAGCTGTAATGATGTAAATCAATAATATCACTGCAACTATTTAAATTTTTACACAGGCGTGTAATCGGTGAGTTAGCACCCAGAACCTTTCTGCGCAAGGGTGGGTATAGTGGTGTGTTAGGATTTCGCGGATATCGGGCTGGAGCACGAAACTTTAGGAGACTCATTAGCTTACAGAGAAACAAGGCATCAATAACTTCTCTTCGGGTTGATAACGAGTGCATTTTAAAATAATTGAGACGACTATTATAGGAGAGCAGCTGTTTACGTTTTCCTCTAGAAAATGCGAGGTGCCACAGAAACCGATTTTGAACTCTTTCCAAAAGTAACTTATGTGTGGCGTAGTGTGGTCTCCATACAACACTGCAATACAGAACAGACTTGTTGAATGGTGTGAGACTAACAAAACGGAACTTAATTTAAAAAAGTGTTACCATTTGTCATTTTCAAGAAAGTCTCACACTATAAACTCGGAGTACTTCGTAGGCAATAAAAAAGTACAAGAAGTGGATGCAATTAGGGATCTGGGAGTGCTGTTTGATAAAAAAATAACTTTTGTGTCCTACATCGAGAATATTACTAAGAAAGCATAGAAAATGTTAGGGTTTGTGCTAAGAAACACTAGGGGGTTTAAACAGGTTCGTACTAAAATAATGCTGTACTATAGCCTTGTACGAAGCGTCCTGGAGTATTGCAGCGTGGTCTCCACACTGTGTGGTTACTTTTGGAAAGAGTTCAAAAATAGTTTCTGTGGCACCTCGCATTTTCTAGAGGAAAACGTAAACAGCTGCTCTCCTATAATAGTGCACTCGTTATCTACCCGAAGATAAGTTATTGATGCCTTGTTTCTCTATAAGCTAATGAGTCTCCTAAAGTTTCGTGCTCCAGCCCGATATCCGCGAAATCCTAACACACCACTATACCCACCCTTGCGCAGAACGGTTCTGGGTGCTAACTCACCGATTTCACGCCTGTGTAAAAATTTAAATAGTTGCAGTGATCTTACTGATATATGTCATGACAGCTTAGGACAATTTTATAAAATAATTATTAAGTACGTTTCCCAAAAATATACTGAACGTTAATTTCAATCTTAATTTTAATTCTCCATAATATTTGTATTGTAATGATGATATTTTATTATTATTTGTTAATGATATCAATCTGTTTTTTTTATTATTTAGAATACATTTTTTGTTATTATTATTGTTACGTGTAAATTAACAAAAAAAATTGTTTTTTTTTAAATTGTAAACATCTTTTTTGGCTTTACAATATTTTGTAAAACCATAAATACTGCATGTTGTGTTAGCCTGTAAGTAATTGTTGCACTTATAAACGTTTAATTAAGGAAATAATGTTAAATGTATTGTGTAATCAAGTGTTGGCTAACCTAGAATAAATAAATAAATAAAAATGTGCATTGTCAATTTGACACCAATAAAAACATAAACCTTTTGTATATGAAGCTAAGTTCTATTACAGACAATCACTTGGTCAAAGAGAAATCCGGTCCGAGTGAGAAAGCGCTTCGAGAGCCCTGTGTCCCTTTCTAAAGTGTTGCCAAGAGGATTATTCTCGAATTTAGTAGGAATGGTAGGAAAAAAATATATTGTCATGTCTTATTAAAAAAACAATAATTTTCGTTTAGATATATTTCTAATATTTTTCAATTATGTGTTAGAATCAGAACATGTTTTTAGCAATAATTTGGACACTGTATTGAATTGTAATTAAAAAAGAAAAGTTTATTAGTAGAATATACATATAATGACTGGCAGCCCGTCAGCCATATTAATTTGTTGTAATTATGGTGATAAACTTGATGATATTTAATTTAACCGTAATTCGACGATAAAAAAATCTATTTCTTTTTTTCGGACGTAATAAAGATGGTTAAAAAGTGTGCAATTCAAGGTTCCAAAAGCGAATCCTATGCAGGATGCGGTGTTTCTTTGTTCCAGTAAGTATATTTCAACGAACGAAATTATAAGATTATTTACAAAGCAGCATATAAATAGGAGGTAGTCTTCAACGTTATCATAATTACGCATGTCTGTTTAGGTATTTTATGTTACTAGACTGATTTTAACATTATTTCATTTCTTTGATATATGTGTTGAGACTGCTCTGTAGTACACGCCACGCATATAACTTTATAAGGAATGTTGTACCGAATACTTAATAGACGTGATCATGAAATTTCACATTTCCCGAGGAACATTGTAGGGAAATGGCAAAAAAGTTTCAACTTCCCATATTAATCGCTAATTTAGGTGTGTCACTTCATATATTTTAAATAAATTTAAAAAATATAATTTCAGACTGCCTGTAGAAGATTTAGGGAGGAAAAATGGCTTGATGGCATTCCAAGTCATTCAAATATTTCGCACCCTCTCGCCCCTAGCCGCCACAGGAGACGCCCTGGGCGTCGGGAATCCCGGGCGGATATCCGGCCACCATAGGCGCGGGCTTGTGGACGGTGAGCAATGGGTAGCTCATCGTCCGGCAAGGACCAGGCCCGGGTCGACGGCTCGTCGTATTCCACGCGCGCCTCAAAGAGACGCGGGAAGGTACTTATGGGTCACCGAGGCCCCCGCAACATAGGCAACGGAAGGAATATGGCCACGGTTTTAGTCAGTAAGAGTCTGACACACCCTCCCGCTCCGCCTAGAGCGGGAGAAGTTATTTGATGATTCCTCGTCCACAAAAAAAGCCATAGGTATAAAATAAAACATAGTTCAGTTTCAAAACTGAAATCCGATGCTGTTCCAACTATTTTTCCTAAGGTGGGTAAAGAATAGTAAACAAATAATACTGCAAAAAAAACTGACTTCTGGTAGCGTAACTTGATTCATGGATTTATGTTTATTGTTGAACTGTCAGTCTGTAACAGTCTGTATATCGCCTAAATCGTATAATATAAGGTAACATCTATCTGGATTTACGGATTTTAGATGTTTTTTTTCAAATTTGCCCTCAATGCTACATTTTTTATAGTACCAACATAAATAATAATTATAAATTCATTTATTTCAGGTACATTACACCCATAGAAACTAAACACAGACCCTTTAAAAAGTAATCTTAATAAAATTCAATTAATATTTTATAAATTAAAACATACATAATGAATACAAAAGATGACAGATAAGCATTCAATCAATCAATCAACTCAGCCTATAACAGTCCACTGCTGGACTTAGGCCTCTCCCAGGCTGCGCCACAACACCCTGTCCTCAGCCTTCCGCATCCATTCTGTCCCAGCCACCTTTTGAAGATAAGCATTACAAATTCCAATATATTTACATAAAATCATTGCATCGAAATTAATTAAAATTAAAATTAAATTCAACTAATATTTTAAAATTTATAAATTAGAAAATACATAAATGAGTCAATTAGAAATTTAAAATAATTAAATCAATTACAAATTACAAATTAGATAATAAATAATAGGCATTTTTAATTTGCAGATTGTTCCACCAGAAAAGAGATAGCTATGCTAAGCAATAATAATATGATTGTTCACGTTGCCCCAGTAACAAGTGAAGCAGAAGTGTCTATTGACAAACCCGCAAATATTTTATTCACTCCTGAGCAAAAGTTTGAAATCAGCCCCTATGCCTAGCACCGCCAAGGAACGTCCTGCGAAAAAAATCGCTATGAATGTGAAGTAATTGAAGGTTTGAAACGAGAAGTGAAAGTTCTGAAGCAGCGCGTAAAAAGAAGAGACTTAAGAACCGATAATAATTAATGCCTTTAATCATCTTATTAAATGTGATAAAAAAGGACCCAGAAGAAATTGAAAGCGTCATTTAAATGAATTTTGTGCATATTCATGAGCAGTTTAAATATGCTATTAATAACAAAAACGTAAGGTAAAGTGAAGAATTGAAATCTTTTGCTCTAACGTTGCACTTCTACAGCCCAAAAGCATATCTTTTTTTTAAGAAAACATGTGTCTCTCGCTCATCCAGCTACAATGAGAAGAATTTTGGATGCACGTGACTGTAGTGTTGGTTTCATAGAGGAAGTTATCATGTCCTTAAAATAAACTGCAAGGACGCCTCTCTTAAAAATGTAGCCCCTCTTTTTGATCCTATGGCAATTAGAACAGAACTAAGATACGATAAAAAAATCGATAAATATTGGGGCTATGTAGATTATGGAGGAATTCTACCAAATGAATCTGAAACTTAGCTTCTGAGGCTCTTATTGGTTGTATCTTACACAAAAGATTTAAATGTCCTATAGCTTTTAAAAACTAACAAACTTAAAATAATAATAATTATATGTACAATTATATAAAAAGGGAGGGCAAAATATCATAGGGCGTCAAAAATTCGTCCGCATCTTTGTCAACAGGAAAAGTGCCCAAAAGGCTGGCAGCATTACCACGTTGTATGGCAATGCTGATTCTTTTGGCAAAAAATAGACCAGTCCTCTGGTCACGTGAGGAGTCGACCAACCGTTTGGCGATGTCTCTAAAAACTAAGTGGGCACTCGGATCCCATGCGCCTAGTGTTTCAACACCAAACGGCTCGAATATATAAGTCCCAATAAGATTTGAGTACTATATCTTACTTTTTATTAATAAAATATCAGCTGACCTTCAATCGCAGTTAACAGGTATTAGGATGTTATTAGAAGCAAATATTACAGTAAGATCCTTAACTTGTGATGGTACTTGTGTTAATGTCAAAACTTATGAGATTTTGGGTTGCAGGTTCACATTACCTGAAATGACGACAAGTTTCAAGCACCCAACAAAAGACTGTCAAATCCACAGGCAAGAAAAACACACAGAAACACACACAGAAATGTTTTTGCAGAAACAAATATGACTTCTGCGAAAGGTGACATACAATTTAATTTTATAAAACAATTAGATGCAATACAAGAAGAGGAAGGGCTCCAATTAGCGAACAAACTTACTAGTAATCAAGTTATTTTTTCTGGTAAAAAGATGAATGTTAAATTAGCAGCACAAGTGTTGAGCAATTCAGTTGCCGATGCAATTGAATTCTTAGCAAAAAGTGGCAATAAGCATTTTGAAGGAAGCGATGCTACTGTCGAGTATATTCGAGTTTTGGATATAATATTTGATATATTCAATTTAAAAAATCGCTTCGGTAAAGGCTTTAAGTCACCATTACGTTTGCAAAACACTGAAATTTGGATGAATGCGCTCACTGAAACTAGAAACGATTTGATGAATTTAAAAATCAATGACACAAATATCCTTGAACACCGACGTATGCTCTTGGATTTATTATTGATACATTTAGCTTAGAAAACTTGTGTCTTGATTTACTAAAAGATATTACACATGAAATGAAGTATTTTTTAACATATAAGTGTTCACAGGATAATCTTGAAATATTTTTTTCTTGCGTTAGAAGGTGTGGTGCCTTAAACGACAACCCGAGTTCGCTTCAATTTCGGTACACGTTGCGAAAACTTTTATTTCGCAATGGCGTGGAACCTAGTGTTAACGCTAATTGTGGCACTGAGGATGATTTTGAAATGACTCCAGTTTTGGAGTTCAGACATCCCAAACGAGCAATTATAGAAAATGCCGAGGCTAGCGAAAACCAACTATTCGATTTACTGTTTTATGTAGACAATGAAGAATTCTCATATTTGGAACATGATGACCATGACTATGATCACTCTATTGATGTGTGCAAAGTTTCATCCTTCACGTCATTCATAGATAGAGGGAAATTAAAATATGTTCCTAAATTTGTTTGTCAAAGGATATCTACGGTGGGATGTCAAAAAAGGAGAAACGAAATGTCACTTTGTATAGAAAGAGCCTTGTCTATTCTTCAAAGAAATACAAATGGTCATGCTAAGCCTGGTTGGATATAAGTTCATTGGTTTTGCAATACCTACTTTTCGTCCAGAAACGTTGTTTGTAATAGTAGTCTTTTAAGCCACACTAAAAACCTTTGATATATGTAGAACAACTTATACATCAAAATAGCATATAAAATCAAGGAAATATTTTAAATACAATTTTTAATTCTGTTATCATTTAGTTTTAGGTGAAAGTAAGATAAGTTTTTATATTTATTTAGACTGACTCACAGATCACAGGTTTCGTTCGGAATTGATTGTTCATCTTGGAATACTGCGATAGTTTAGAATAATAATTAAATCGAAGATTAATTTTATATGTTGCCACATAATCCGACACATGCTGCGACTTAGTGCGTGCTACGACGTGTAGTGTGCTACGACGTAGCGCATGCTACGACGCATGCATGCTGCGACTTAGTGCGTGCTACGCCGGCGCCGCAACGATGCGTTATTAAACCGAAAAGTGCTGGTGGGATCCGGGTGGTTATTATTATCAATATTATTGGTTGATTATTATGTTCGTATAGTAAAGTAGTTGACAAATTCTTGTAACATAATGCTCGGTTACATACTGAGTGTGCAGTATAAACAGCTCGTACTACCTGGTTTCACAAACACATTTTAATACTAAGAAAATAAATGTTGATTTTGATTTAGATAGTTCATCACATAAACGGTGATTACCTCATCACTCCCCATATTCAGAGATCCTTACAACGATAGCATGATGCCGGTTGTTTCATAAAAGTTTAACGTTATGCAACTTTTAAAGCAACGAGTCTTCTACGTGTAATGTAGTACACGACGAGTCACAATGCAAGTCTTGCTTATTAGCGTTGTTATGAAGACGCAGCCGGCACGCGACCGGTACGCGCCCGGCCCGGCCGCCGCCCGGTCGTCGCCCGATCGCCTGTCGGGCGGTGGAATTTATATTGGCCTCCAGCTGACCATCGGCATCTTAGTGGCCTCTACGTGCTCGCCTTGTTGAACACAGACGCGTTCTATGTGAGGAGATTGATGCTTTAAGATGCTCGTGGGGGATAATTCGAAGATCAATGTTACACGAAAAGTAATGATGTCTTGCGAGAACTTCTGACTGATGAATGGCGAGGTCCATCCATACTCCCATACTTAAAATTATAAATGCGAAAGAAATTCTATGTGGCTGTCTGTTAAAGTCAAAGTCAAATTATTTATTTCAAATAGGCACATAAAAGGCACTTTTGAACGTCAAAATTTACAAAAAAAATAGTATTGATTCTAGTTGCCCCTTCCAAAAGGTAGTTTCGTATGGAGAAGAATGGGCAAGAAACTCCACCTTTACTCTTTAATTTTTTTTTTTACAAAATTTTGTATAGGTACATTATATAATTATATGTGAAGACGATGCACTCAGAATAAAATTACTATACCAAAATAGGTAATAAAAGAATTTAAAATGAAGCAATGACAGATAAATGAATTATGTGATAGGTACATGATGCTCACATATTTACAAACATTGTAAAAGTAAACTTTTTCCTAAAAAAAATAAATAAAGTAATAAAGTAATAGGACAGTGTGTGAGTTAAAGTAATCACAGAATTTAAATTCAACATTGATTTATTATTTATATCAATAAATAAATTGTACAATTAAAATAGCAACCAGTTTGATTTGTCTAGAATCTAGATTGTCCTATGGAGCTGGACCACCATGTTTCCAAGCATTCTTATCTTGGATATAACCCTCTAATTTGTAATAATGCTTGTTTACAAAGTGTACTTTTAACATGAGTTTAAAATTTTCTTTCATTTAAATTGCAATATATCACAAGGTATTTTGTTGTAACATTTGACACAGTACCCCATAAAAGATGTATGTACTTAAGATAATCTGAAAAATGGTTGATCTATTTTATCTTTATTTCTAGTATTAAAATTATGTCTATCACTTATTTTATTAAAAAGATGTCGATTTTTTCTTACATACATAATATGTTCCATGAATTAGCAAGGTACCGTCATAATCTTACATAATCAGCCTATAATGTTTTCCCACTGCTGGGACACAGGCCTCCTCTCTGTAAGAGGGAGTGGGCCGTAATCCACCACGCAGGCCCAGTGCGGGTTGGTAGATGTCACATGTCTTCGAATATTTGATTCTAGGACATGCTGGTTTCCTCACGATGTTTTCATTCACCGTTTTCAGAGCAGTGGTGATGAAATAATTTACACAAAGTAAAGCGCGTATCTGGGTTAGAACCAACGACCTACAACTCGGAAGTCGCGGCCGTTACCACTGGGCCACCACTGCTCCCAATAATATTAATCTTCTTAAATTGTTCCCTAAGAGATTCCCGGCGACGTAGATTGTAAATGGCTCTATGAACTCTCTTTTGCAAAATAAAGATGGATTCAATGTCAGCAGCCCGACCCCACAGTAAAATGCCATACGACATAATGCTGTGGAAGTAGCTAAAATAGACCAAACGCGCGGTTTCTACATCTGTCAACTGTCTTTCTAACAGCATAAGCGGCCGAGTTTAGCCGCCCCGCAAGAGGTGTTATATGTGGTCTAGAGTGATTCATAGGAAAACCGTTTGATTAATAAATTCCAGTTTTTCTCCATTCAATATGAGATCACATTCGCTACTTCTAAAACCTTTTCACGCCTTAGCGGCTAAATTGCGATGAAATTTGGCAGGCAGGTAGACCCTGACAAGGGGTAGGACATAGGATTATCCTTAACCCGGTAGTACGCTCCCGTGGGATACACTCCGAAAGCCCCGCGGGCGAAGGAAACTTGCAGCCGGATGACGCCGCTGCACTTACGACAGCTCACTGACGTGTCACTGCAGTAGGTACTTAGGTGGCTACATGGTAATGCGACGCTCTCAGTGCTACAGTTGATGTCGAGGATAGCGGTATATGATTTATTTTTATTTTTGCATAAAAAAAAACTGTTTTGTTTCTCGTATTTAATTTCAAATATATATATTTTAATTATTCGTACCTAATATAGAAGATCTACATCTTTGTATAATATGTAGATCTGCATTGAACTGCCCCTTTGTGGAGATATCCCTTGACATCACTTAATGTTAAGCAACCGAACAGTTCTACTTGATGATGTATTCTGATTAATTGTCTTAGTAATTAAATAAATAAATAAATGATAATTGATTTATTTCTGTAATAATAAATTATTAAAAAAAAAACAAAAATCCCGACCGTAAAAATACATAACTGAAAAGGGAAAAACAAGCATTACAATCTATAGAATTTTGGTATCGCAGGCGGGGACAATCAAAAGTTACACCATATTTCAGGTATTATTTTGTCCCCGCCTGCAATACCAAAATTCTATTATAATAGATTATAATGCTTGTTTTTCCCTTTTCAGTTATGTGTTTTTACATTTGCGTTTTTAGTTTTTTTAAATAAATTATTTTATTTCAAGCTTTTTAGTTTCATTAATATGAATATTATATTTGAAAATTACTTAGCTTTTATTTGATACCAATATTGTTGCAATTTATTTTAAAAGGTCATTCCCTCCTTTTTTGTAGGTATTTCCAGATGCAATTTATAAATATTATATAGCCTATGTTATATTTTGTACTAGCACTTCGCCCGCGACTTCGTTCGCGTGGATTTCGTATCTTCGCCTACAAAGTTCAACACTCTCTCCATTCCGTTGAAAAGATAGTTTTCGAAAATTAATGATTGCGGTCTTTTTACCCGACTGCCCCAAATGGAGGGTAATGTTGTTCAAGAGTATATATGTAGTATGTATGTATTTCTTTGGCACGCTCTGTAGCCTAAAAGGCTGGATGGAATTTAACATATGAGGTGTCCTTAGATTCATCTTAATTGTGGAAGTGACATAGGCTATATAATATTTACATAGTGCATCTGCAAAAACAAAAAAGAAGAGGGGAAGGGTTTAAAATAAATTACAACAATATTGGTATTAAATAAAAGCTAGTAATTTTCTAATACATATGTGTATAATTATTTATTAATAAAACTAAAAAGCTTGAAATAAAAGAAAATTCAAAAAAAAATATTTCAAGCTTTTAAGTTTTATTAATATATATTTATTATATGACAAACTTTATTATTTATTACAAACTACTAATTAATTGTTTCTAATTTACAAAAATAAAAATTGTATAACTAACTAATAGTGTTGGATGAAAGGAGTGCAGAGAGCGATAGGATCTTGGATGAAGCTGTGGCTGCAGTGGGGAAAGGGCTGCAAGCATTGACAGAGGCTAAGAATAGAGATAGGGTGTAGTAATATAAGTTAATATAATAAATAAAATACTTAAACAGATACTAGAGCGGTTTTATTGAAAGTCCATTTATTGCTGATTAGTTAGGATTTGGTTTGATTTCATACATTTCCCGATGTGCTAAAAATAGAAATCTATTGAATCTACCACCATTTCACAAATTGGAAGGCCTCTCCAAGAAAGAAATGGTGAAAGAAAACTTGATGACCTCCGTCTTTTATATTTATGTATTTACAAAAACAAATCATTAGTTAGATCCTGCAGTGTGTTTTAGGGTGGGGCTTTAATTTGTGAATTTATCACTTAACGAATACTAGCGCGGTTTTTCTTGAAATTCAATTGGTGATTTGTTTGGATTTGGTTTAATTTGACACTGCAGACTTATTATCGCACCTACATATGTTCATGTTAGCTACATGTTCTTTACCGTGATCATCACGTTCAGAGTTAGCATGACATAGGTACTCAATTATTATCCAGACATAGTCAATTATTATAATTCAATATACTCCCCATTCCCACTGGCGGCACCCGTTCACGAGCACGACGCATGAACCAACCATCGCTCCGCTGGGGAACGTAACGACCCGCCTCAAACACCACAGAATACATGATAGTACTAAACGAAACCACCGATAAATTAATTATGACGGGAACGCCATAGCGTATCTACCAAGTTTCGCCTACGTAATTGCCCTAGAGCTAAATCAGCGTTAGATGGCTAATTTCTAGTTTGCCTCCTTTGAGTTTCAGCAATTGTTTGGAGCTCTTCTAGTCTCTTCTTCTGAAATTGTTAATGCCCGGCATTCCCGCGTGATTGCACATGTTGTGCAAAACGCAATATGCAATAACTATTTTTTCAACTACGATTACGTCTGGATAATAATTGAGCACTCTGTGTACTAACAAGCACCTTAAGCGTCCTTTTAGGAGACCAATTGTTCTCTCTACTGAATTACGAGCAGTTAAGTGATGATCATTGTAGTAAGCTTCTGGGGAATTATATTCAGCACCACTAATTGGCGTCATAAGGTAGGTGCGCTGAGCATATCGTTCATTTGCGAGAAGCTTGACATAATTCAAAAAGAGTAGTTTTTGGGTATGACGAATTAAAAGTTTTAAAGCAGCGGTAAGAATGCGATGAAGTATAAAGCCACACCTCTCTAGCTTCGTTATTTTTAGTGCTCATCTTATATACACCAACGGTAGAAGCAACTGCAGCCGTCGACTCGTTGCCGCCATGGGATCTGGAGGCAAAAGTCCTCGCGCACGTATGGGAGTGGCGCGAGGAGGCGAAACGCCGGGGCGTAAGTCCGCTGCCGCGAGAAATCGCGACACAGCGGACGGAGCTCCGGCGGGATCTCATGGCGTCATGGAAAGTACGGTTGTCGCAACCCAGTGCTGGGCACGCCACGATTGCGGTGATAAGTCCCCTCTTTGAGGAGTGGCTGGAGAGGCGCCACGGCGTCCTCACCTTCCGCCTGACGCAGGTCCTCACCGGACACGGCAGCTTCGGGAGGTTCCTGTGTCGGATAAGGCGGGAGGAAACGTCCGGGTGTCACCACTGTTTGGATCGCCCGGAGGACACGGTGGAGCATACGGTGGAGGTCTGCCCGGCTTGGGCAGAGCACCGCCGTGTCCTCGTGGAGGCAATCGGCGGCAGAGACCTCTCGCGTCCGGCCCTGGTTCAGGCCATGGTACGGAGCGAGAGGGCATGGGCAGCCGCCACCTCCGTCTGCGAAGCAGTAATGCTCGCGAAGGAGGAGGCGGGACGGTTGAGGGAAAGGCACGTTTCGCGCCCTCTCGCCCCTAGCCGCCGCAGGAGACGCCCAGGGCGTCGGGAATTCCGGGCGGATTTCCAGCCACCGTAGGCGCGAGCTTGCGGACAGTGAGCAATGGGTAGCTCACCGTCCGGTCAGGACCAGGCCCTGGTCGACGGCACGTCGTATTCCACGCGCACCTCAAAGAGATGTCGTCAGCACAAAGTAGGGGTCCACTAGGGCCGATGACTGCCGGGGTCGCGGGAAGGTACTTATGGGTGAAGGAATACGGGTGGGTTTTAGTCAGTAAGAGTCTGACACACCCTCCCGCTCCGCCCAGAGCGGGAGAAGTTATTTGATGATTTCCCACACTCAAAAAAAAAAAAAAAGCCGTCGACTTAATGTCAGACTTCTTGCCAATGAGCGATATCCTGAATCAACTGAAAAATTAATAAGTAAATGAATAAATCAATTTATTGACACACACAAGTTAGGAAACATACAAACAGAAACAATGATAGTTAAAGAGTGCCTAAGTAGAAGTAGCCGTGGACTCCAAACTAGGCACAGCCTGTATCTTGGTGGCCCAATATAGACAGAAAAGGCAGATTCAATTATTGACTGTTCAGCGTGACACAGCACAGCAAGACACAAGTAACAATATTAATTATGAAAATAGGAATTAAAATCATTCAGAAAAAAAGTATCAAATAATTATGTAATTTGTAGGGAGGGATTAACTAACCAAGAAAAACAACTTCTTCACCAGTATTTGTTAATGCCACTAAGTGGGCTTTTATAACACCATAGTTAAAAATGAAGCTATCATGATAAATGATAAATGATAAATGATTTTATTTCTGTAAGTAGGTTTTTACAAACACTTTTACACGTCAAAACATATTTTTTAAACTAGATGAGGCCGGCGTTTCCTATCTGACTACTCTGAGAAGAAAGGCCGAAACAAACTCAGAGGTCACAGTCTCTTTTAAAGTCCAGACATAATCTTGGTCAGATCATGTGAAGACCATGTCGATTGGTGTCTGAAATGGTCTTTTGCTGAAAGAACCACACAGATTGAGTGGACCTGTCCAGTCAGTGCACGCATTTGTCAGTCGTTGTGCAGCTCAACTCATAACTAAAGGAGCTCAACGATTCAACGAACAATACCAAAGAAAGGACATTTGGATAGGCCGCAAAAAAATACTCAAAACTGCCAGACCATGTTAAAAACTAACTGAGAGTAAAACAAAATTAAACAATGATCCACATAGTCTTCACATTTACAATAATTAAAACAATATAATACTACACAGAGTAAATATTCATGTCATTGCATAAATAAAATTCATCAATGTCAATGTGTATACTCAGACATAATCTTGGTCAGATCATTTGAGGACCATGTAGGTTGGTGTCCGAAATGGTCTTTTGAGGAAAGACCACACAGATTTGAGTGGACCTGTCCAGTCAGTGCACGCATTTGTCAGTTATCATGCAGCTCATCTCAAAACTTAAGGAGCTCAATGATTTGACGAACAATACCAAAGAAAAGACATTTGGGTAGGCCGCATAAAGTACTCAAACTGCCAGACCATCATTAAAACTAAGAGACAAAAAAAAAAAACAAACAATGACCCACATAGTCCTCACATTCCTAATAATTAAAATAATATAATATAATACTATACAAAGTAAATATTCATGTCATTGTTTATATAGAATGTTATATAGAATAAGAAAATATAAATAGCTAGCAAAATAAAAAGAGTAAAAAAACAACATTCACTGTAAGTTTATTGGAGCAGCTCAATCCCAAGCCTTTTTGTCCTCAATATAATCTTTAACAGTATAAAAGGCTTTTAGGCACAGTTTCTGTTTTATAAAACATTTGAATTTATTAAGGATTAGTTCTTGAATGTGGCTAGGAAGTTTATTATAAAAACGTATACATTGGCATCTAAACGAGCTGCCTATTTTTTTGAGCCTGGTTGTAGGAACAACAAATTTGTGTTTGTTCCTAGTATTTACATTATGGATATCACTGTATTTTTTAAACAAATTAATATTTTTTTGTGCGTACAAAAGATTTTCATAAATATACTGAGAAGCTACAGTCATTATATTAATCTCTTTAAATTTTTCTCTGAGGGAGTATCTTGAGTAGCTCCACCATATGTTGGATTGGAAAGCCAAACTTTTTGTAGAACCTGTAACTTAAAGTAACCACTAACATGATTAACTAACACAAAAATGTAAAAATCACAGAAGGGTGACTTTAATTATAACATACCTACTAACCTTTCTTTTAACATTTGTTTTTCTTGTTTATTTTGAGGAAACCTTATATATTTTTGTTACTATTGCCGGATTATTAAGAGTTTCCACTACTTCATTTATGCAGTGAGGTGCTGATGGTTGCGATAAATATGTTCTTATATTTTCTTTTATTATTTTCTGATAACTGCCATTAGTCAAGAATGACAAGGTGCATAATATCGGTGAAATAAATCAATAAAAAAAATGAAGTTAAAACCAAATAGGGATCAGTTTTTTTTATTTACATGCCCAATAATAATACCAAGTACCTATATTATAACTTTAAATATAGTGTCCTTAGACTAACATGAAAACATAGCTAGCAGGGAAATAACCTAAAGGGAATACTCCTTATTATGAAGTGTTTTCATGAGTTTTAAGCGATAAATTATGTTGGTGTGCTTGGTTACAAATCTATCAGCTATAAACTGTGTAAATACTTACAAAAGTATACTTAGTAAAATGAAACACTTACTTTTAAACGAGTTGGAAGTCCTTTGCCTCGACGTTTTGTGGGCTTTATCAGAGGCAGTACTCATACTCTAGTTGATCAATTAGTTCTTTTGACAATCTACATATATACGCTCACAAAGTCGTCATAGCGGGTTAATAAAGATACACTTCAAATTTGGTTAGAATGTCGACGCTTTTCTAGTTTATCCAAAGCATGAGCCTCTTCTAATAAAGATTTAAACAAAAACATTCTTGCCATCGTTATCGCTTCACTTTACACAAACGCCCAAAAATTAGTTTGTAAATGTATAGTTATTGTACTAATTTGTAACATTGTGACATAAAAAATATTTATTTAACGCTATTCTTAGAAGATTTCTTTTATTTTCTCTCGTAAAATAGATTTTTATTTGACACTTTGAATCGAGTTCGAGTTCGAAGTGAGCGTCGAAGTGACGGTGCAATTACCTTACTGAATGCCACTTCTTCCGTCATCTCATACTTTATCTTTCAAAATCTCACGGTCTATTTAGTTCAACTCACTGTCACGCTCGCAAGGGCAGCGCTAGTGTATCAACCGAGTTTTTAGAATGCCAATCAAGAAACTCACGGCGGATTCAGATTCGAAGTTTAGAATGAGGTCTTACAGAATCACACTACTACTCGGCAGCGTATAAGAGCGTACGTTCTTAAGAGTTTAAGGCGTCGTCCTTTGAATGGACTCCCACGTCGCAGTGGTATGTAATTTCCTATTTTTGAAAGTCCCGGCTTGGTAATTCCATTTTAACCATAACCTTTTGTCTAGGGAAACCACCTAGGGTACTACTTTGGGCGGTTATCATCTGCACGCCCAGGCCGAATTCCACAACATTACTTGCCACCACGCAGCTTTCCGTCAGAACGTCTCACGCCGCCACGCAGTGAACTAGTTCGCTACTCCGCTGCTGAGCTTCATAGCGTGGTGCGACTCTTCGTGTCGTCATCTCACCCTGCCGAGTTACCAACCGGATTTTACATTAGATAACCACAAAAAAAAAAAAAAACTTCTAATCTGCGTCTTCAACGCACCTAGGGGGTTGGTTGCATTCGTTGGTCATCCGTTTAGGTCGTTGACTAAACCACAAAATTCACACCTGATCTCATTTATTATCTAATCAAATTGTATTTTTTTTTCTCTATTTATAAATTAAATGTATTATTTGCCTCGTACTCGCGTTTTCTTTTAAATCACACTGAATTATGGCGCCCGAGCTTAAAATAATATTTACATCATTCTTAATATTTACCAGCAAGATATTTTATTCGTGATTTGTGTATGGTGCACGCGCTGTACGTGCAATTTCAATCATTAAAGTCGTATTCATATAGTTTCATGAGTAATTCTAGACAGTTACATCAAAATGATCTGGATATTAACTTGCATCAAAGGCTTCTTTTTCATTTTCAAATTACGTAAATCGGTTTAAAGAAATGTATTTCTCAAAAGAACATACATAGTTCACTTAAATATGAGAAACTTAGCATAAAAAAAAGTAGCAAATTATTTGACGTTCGAACAATCGAGTACAAAATGTAGGTAGTGTTATATTATTGTTAGTTGGCCAAATACAACTTTAACCTATTTTTTAATATATTAATAGATGAAGAATCCCTTATGTCTTTTGGTAATTTATTATAAATCTGCGCTCCCTCAAACTGAATAGTTCTTCATCCGTAAAAAGTTCTTACTGAAGGTAGTTCTATACTATCCCTATTCCTAGCGTAGTAGTGGTATATTTTACGTTTGAAAGTGATTTGTGAGCGTATTTTGTTCGTTAGAATTTTAATAATTAGGATGCATGTGTGGTATGTGTATATGTTTTGTAGGTTAAATAGTTTAGTTTCAGCGTAAAGTTCCTTTATAGGTGTTAAGTAATTGTAATTGAATAGAGTTTTATTTGCATTGTTTTGAGTTACTTGTAGGTCATGAAGATGTGTAATAGTGGCTTGTCCCCATACTTGTATTAAATAGTCTAAGTGCGGTTTGATGAGTGTGTTATAAATCGTGTAGCGTAAATGAAATGGCACACATTTAGCGATATTTCGCAGAGCTCCAGTTAACGGTATCAATTTGTTTCTTCTGTAATCAATGTGTGGTCTGACTGTAAGTCTACTGTCCAAGATTAGGCCTAAGTATTTCTCATGGTCTGATCTTAAAAGCTGTTGGCCATCTACCACAAGAGGACATCAGGAATCTTTTTTTTAGGAGAAAATATCAAGTATGCAGTTTAGTTTACATTAATAGTTAGTACCTAAGTTTCGCTTAAGCCACGTATTTAAGATATGAAGGTCTTCCTGTACTTCAGCAATAACCTTAAGTAATTGCTCCTAACTAACTGTGTTCAAAGATAGTATAGAAGATTCGTTTTTTTTTTTCTTAAGTTCATTCTGTTAAGGATAACGCCTACTTTCTAGCATTTTTTTCACTCGTTATATCTCGCTTTCCTATTACTTATTCTGTAAAAAAATTACAGAATAAGTAATAGGAAACTTGTTCAATTGCGTTTTATCTTGGCTGTTTCAGAATGTCCTAACGGTGTGTCGTCATTTCACATCCCTTTTTCCGAGATAGCTCTATAATTTCTAGGCCACCTCCGTTTTGGTTAAGTTTTTTTTGTACTGTCAGTTGTTTGGATTCTTTGTCTTTTAAACGTTTAGCTCACCGATCCTTTCTTGGAGTTTTGTGTTAGTCTATCTTTTGAATCTTAGCACAGCTGTTGTTTGCTATGTTGGAGTAGTATTTTTCTTCCATCATCAACCATGTTACTCTACGAGATTTTAGTAACACTATAGTTTATTGATTATTGGGATCAGTTTTCAAACCAAGTCAGGTTCTTTTCTTGGTGATGTATTTCTCCTATTTCGAGAGCTGTACACCACAGACATACACACTTTCATACTTTTATATCTTTACTCTTGATCTTTACATATTATCTTTACAATTTCATATTTATGTAATATAGTTAAGAGTATTTAATATTTCCTTCTAATACCTTGCAAAATGTATTTTTAATATAGCTCATTACTTGCAAATTTTTATTCAAGCTCCTTTACTATATATGCCATTCTCATATTATACGATAATATTTGGGTTAACTTTAAACAATAAAATGTCTTAGAACTTCAAAATCTAAATATATAGAATACTAAATTAACTCTTTTACAATTACCATTAAAACCCTTTTACGAGGTTTAATTTATATGAATATAATCGACATAGACAAAAAAGTTAATTTACAATAAATGTATTGATTTATTTACATAACCAAATTACAAGATGATTATTAACATTAACTAAATTAAATTAAAACTAAGTTAAGCCTAAAAAAGGCCTTCGGGGCATTGTACCGAAGATGCTGGCGGCATTTCCTCGCTGAATTGCAATGCTGATGCGTTGCGATAGAAAGCCGCCAACTTTTCGGTCACCAGTTACATCAACTAGTTAATTTTACATATTTTACGATAATATATAACTTAACATATTATTTAGTCACATATATCGGTTATTTAGGGAACTATTTGCTTAAAACTACTTCTGACTGTGTTGTTCTATAGCTTCTTAGCACACAAATGGCGTTACTTGCAGTGTTTCGATTAGTGTTGAGACACAGTCGATTTCTTTGTCGATTTCAATGAATTATTTTTCGTGATTAGTGATGGGAGATTTTTGATAATATATTATCGATATTTTGGAATTATTAAAAGTCATAATAAACATTTTTTTTTGGTTAATACTTAACGAGTACTCTCTCCTATTTCTTTTTTGTTTTGTTTTTTTGTTATTTGTGTTTAATTTCCTACCCGACTGCAGTGGATTGAAGATAGGTTATATTCAGATATTAACCCGACTGCGGCGAAACAAAAATAAGTTATGTATATAACTTGTATATATTTAACACATACTCAACATTTTTTTATATTTAATGGCACGATTTACGTATGGTTGGCTTATTTTTTAGATGCCCTCCCATTAGAACAGTTTTACGGATTCTTCCCATGCGTATAGTCAGACTCGATAGCCTTTAATTTTTAGCTGAAAGTCGGACTCGTCATGCGGTCGATTCATTTTTCTCTCGGAATCCTGATGTTTAAGACTCTAGGTATTTTTTTTTGTGAAGTATTTTTTAATTGACCAGTTTTTCTATGTTAGACTCAGGAGTCCCGATTTAAGACTCCAAGTTCTCTCTTGCAGTTTTGTGTCATTCTCCTAAAGACTGAGCCGCATCTTCAAGTTTGAGTTGTATCGACTTTGAGTCACACCTTAGACTCGTGAGTTGTAATTGTTACTGAGTTCTCACCCAACTTAGTCACATTTTTGATTTTGACTTGTCACCTTGACTGCCGTTTGCCTTTTTCTTTCGCCGTAGTCAGCCGTGGTTAGCCTTTTTCAGCCGTAGTCATCCGCAGTTCGACTTACATAGCACTATATCCTATTTGGTTACTATTGGTATGGGCGGCCGCGCCTGAAGCATGCGCAGATAACGCTTTGACGTTCGATTTTATTCTGTATCTGTAAGCACTTCTTTGCCATTTAAAATAATTACTTTTTCGGTAGGCTATTTAGGTATCTTTTATTTTATTTATTCCTTTCTTTCTTTTTTCTTGGATTGTTACCTTTGTCTTTAGGGTCCACCCTTCTTTTTTTCTTCCTTTATATCTTTTCTTTCTTTTTTGTTGGAAAGGGGTACTTGTAGAATTATCATTCCACATTTTTTTTTGTTTTGTATATGTCCTTCGTTCTTAACACTACATATTCAACCTCTTTTATATTTACCTACTAGCACACATGGTATATATCGTTCGAATCATCATCATCTGCCTAGCCTTTTCCCAACTATGTTGGGGTCGGCTTCCAGTCTACCCGGATGCAGCTGAATACCAGTATTTTACATGGAGCGACTGCCTATCTGACTTCCACTACCCATTTACTGGGCAACACGATACTCCTTGGCTTACCAACCAGTCTTAAGTGGTTGTCAGACTTTCGGGCTTCTGACGACCCGTAACGACTGTCAAAGATCTAGAAATGACAGCCGGGACCAACGGCTTAACGTGCTTTCCGAGGCACGAAGGGGTCTTGGTATGTAAAGATGGTCACCCATCCACGGACCAACCGCGGCAAGCGTAGCCTTAACCTGATCGATCGACCCATGTGGCGTGCGTGTGGTTATCTATCGTTCGAATATTATTATGAAACATTCAAAATTTTTTTGACAACATGGTAGGGTGTCATTATAAAATGTTTTCTTTTGAGATCAGTTTGCGTTTTTTTACAAAAATATTTTTCATTAAGACTCTCGGAATAAAACACCAAAATTTACGTTTATTGTATTAGATATAAATTCCTGGAATATATTATTCTTTCTTTATTTTCGGTACGTATTGCCTATTTTTTTCTCGGATAATTATTATAATATTAGCTATCTACCAATCATAATGTTATTTTAGAAGTGTCATCCTGCTGGCAGCGTATAAGAGTGTACGTTCTTAAGAGTTTCAGGCGCCGTTTGAATTGAGTTCCAGGTCGCAGTGGTATGTAATTTCCTATTTTTGAAGGTCCCGGCTTGGTTGAGTTTGAGTTTGAGGTACTACTTTGGGCGGTTATCATCTGCACGCCCAGGCCGAATTCCACAACAGCACTTGCCACCACGCAGCTGTCCGTCAGAACGTCTCACGCCGCCACGCAGTGGACTACTTCGCTACTCCGCTGCTGAGCTTCATAGCGTGGTCCGTCTCTTCGTGTCGTAATCTCACCCTGCCGAGTCACCAACCAGATTTTACATCAGATAAACACAAAAAAAAAAAAAATCATCTAATCTGCGTCTTCAACGCACCTAGGGGGTTAATTTTGAGATTTAGTCAACGACCTAAACGGATGATTGCAACCATATAGGTCGTTGACTAAACCTCAAAATTCACACCTGATCTCATTTTTTATCAAATCAAGTTGTATTTTTTTTCTCTATTTAGAAATTAAATGTATTATTTGCCTCGTACTCGCGTTTTCTTTTAAATCACACCACACTATCTAGTGGCACTCATTATAATATTTTCTCTTGTTAATATGCGGATAATGTAGAGGGCTGCAATATTGTTAATATTTTGTATTATCTTTTCTCTGTTCCAACACATATTGTAGCTATTTATTATCCCTTAATAAATAAAAAAAATTAAAAAAAAATAAAAAAAATATTAAAGAAATAGTATGTACGAGGGTGACACTGGAAGCTCTTAGAAAATAAAAAAACTGAACAAATTAGCCAGTTATTAGTTTTATTATATCTTTTCAAAATAGTGTCCATTTACATCAATACATCTGATATCGATACATTCGGCCCTAACACAGGAGATAAAACTAGATAAACAGTCATTTGAAACTACTCGTTCTAAAAGAGGTCTCGTATATCGGTTATGCTTTTAACAACAGAACCGAGTCCCGGTTCTGTTGTTAAAAGCATAACCGTTAACCTTGATTATACCGATTCAGTACATTTCAATAATGCTATAAAATCTCTCCAAGATAATGAAAACAAATTATTAACAGAGTTTAATAATCACGTGAGTCTTACCAAAACTTAGATAACTCAACACTCTAAAGTAGTAGATAGCATGGTAGACAACCAGCACAGATTAACAGCCTTGGTTAAAAATATTAGTCAGAATTTGGATAAAGGAAATCAAGAGTTAGTCCAGTATGCTCATCTAGGACAAACCATTTTAATAGTTAGTGACAACGTTGATAGGCTATCGCGAGAGATATCGAAGTTACAGATCATACTAGCATTCATAAGAACGTCAACAGCACACCATGACGTTATTAGTGAAGTGTAAGAATATAATATGTATGCTTCTTTACTTTAGTAAGTAAGTAAACTCCTTTATAAGTGATCATGTATGCTGAGTTTGCACTATTCCTCATATGCGTTTATTCTATAACTATTCATTCAGTTAATAAATAGTACTTAACAGATGTGGTTGTTTCCTTGTAACCACCCTTTAGGAACCCCAACATTACATGGCGACCCTGCCTCGGGGCTCTGCCAAGGGGATTAGATTAGAGTGTCAGTATTCAGCAAAACATGCATGTAGCATTTAGTAAATAATGTGTCGGTCAACTGTAGAAAAAGAAGAGGTTTTCCTCAGCCAAAACGCGGCTGGAGGCAACAATGACGCTGCGTTAAAAGAAATCGGAGGCCACGTGGAACGGCTGAGCACTGTGACCTACATTGTTCTGGCTATTATCGGAATTTTTGCAGTTTATGTTGGCCTGCGGATGTACAGGAGCTGCCATCGAACATGGATCCAGCAGGAAATTGGGATAAGTACCATGCAGAGAATTAGATCATCCATCAGAGGACGCACAGAAGGTACCGAGAATTAGTGATAATCTTGTGAATAATGAAAGTGTTGTGTATTTTTTCATCTATTCGTAAAAATATCAGTGAGTGAACTAGTTACGCGGTATCATATTTCATAACGCAAAAACGCAGTTACAACCGAGCACAAGGTTCTCGTGGAAATTTTAGATCAAACCATCGCTCATCATTTAATAATCAGCGAGGTAATAGAGGTTCGAGATATGTGAGGAACCAGGGACGCGGCCAAAATACGTTTTCAGTAGAGCAAGTAGATGACACGCGTCAATGCGATAAAGATCATAATATAGAAACTTCAAACCGGTTTTTTCGATCTTAAGCATGTTATGTTATCATTCCAAGGTAATGCGAAGTATATAACTTTTTATATTAAAAATATTAAATACTATTGGCTTATTGATACGGGTGCAACGTTGTCAATTATCAAACATGAAATAATACCAAAAGATATCTTTGTTCATAGAGATCGAGTACAAAGCCCAAACTGCGGCCAAGAAACTGGGCATCCTAAATAAGGTGAAGCGATACTTTACGCCTGGACAGCTTTTGACCCTTTATAAAGCGCAGGTCCGATCCTGCATGGAGTATTGTAGCCACCTTTGGGATGGCTCGGCTAAATACCAACTTGCCGCGCTTGACTCGGTGGAACGCAGAGCTAAGAGGCTCATTGGCGACGTAAATCTGGTGGATGCCAAGCTTCACAGTTTGGCCCATCGTCGCAAGGTTGCCTGCTTGTCGGTCTTCTATAGATTGTACTTCGGAGAGTGTGCCCAAGAACTCCACGACCTCATTCCACCGGCCCCCTTCTATTATCGGTCATCTAGGCGCACTTCAGGTTACCATCCCTTCCTGGTGGCTATCCCACCAGCTCGCACTAAGCGTTTCCAAACTTCTTTTATAATGCGCACAGCAAAGGAATGGAACTCTCTGCCTGCGTCTGTGTTTCCGAACGCATACAACCCTAATCTCTTCAAAGTGAGAGTGAACAGGCTTCTTCTGGGTAAGCTCGCTCCATCGTCGACTTTGTTTCTGTCACCTCTGACATAGACTAAGGTCAAGAGCAAACCCATCACAAATAAAAAAAAAAAAAAAAGATAATACTCTAATAAATGGCATAGGTGGTCAGCGACGTTCTCAAGGTTTTGTAAATATATTATTAAAGTACGACAATGTCACGTTTGAGCATAACTTTCTTGTTTTTAATTCGCTACCACTAAGAGCTGACAGAATCATAGGCTTAGAAAAATTTCGAGCAAATATTGATATACATTCAAATAGTTTAACACTCTTTAACAATAATAAACAACAATATCTAAATTTTGTTGATGAACGTGATAGGATGAAAAATGCTATAGCGATTTTATTTTGGTGAATGAGAATGTAAATGCAGAAGTTGTAGTGTGTAGTAGAGAGTTAGCCAAGGATGTGTTTATAGCAAACGCAATAGCAAAGGTTAGTAATCATAGAATTCCGGTGAAAATACTTAATGTTAGTGACGAGGAAGTAAGTTTGCCATCTTTTACACCAGAATTGGAAAATTTGGGAAAATATAATATGTGTCGATTTAATACGACCAATCACGACGTTACTAGGGTTGAAACTTTGTTGTCTGAATTAAATACGCTTACTGGAGCCATTTATCACTCACTTTTACAATTATTACTCACCTTGACCTTCACCAAGGTTATTATCAAGTAAGTTTAGAGCCTAGCAGTCGTAAATTAACAGCTTTCACTACAAATACTGGCCAATATTGCATGAAACGTTTACCAATGGGTTTAAAAATCAGTCCTAATGCTTTTAGTCGTATGATGTCTGTAGCAATGTCTGGTTTAACTCACGATAAATGTCTAGTGTATCAGGACGATCTCATTGTATTCGGAAGAAATCTGTCTAGTCATAATCGAAATTTAATAAGTGTAATGGAAAGATTAAGAAAAGTAAATTTAAAACTAAATGCACAGAAATGTGAATTTTTAAAGAAAGAAATTCTTTATTTGGGACATTTGTTTACAGAAAAAGGTGTTTTACCAGATCTAGAAAAAACTAAGGTATTACAAAATTACCCAACTCCCACAAATGCAGATGAAGTAAAACGTTTTGTAGCTTTCTGTAACTATTATCGTAAATTTATAAGACATTTTTCGGAGATAGCGATGCCTTTGAATAAGTTAAATAGAAAAAATGAACAATTTATTTGGTCTAATGAATGTCAACACGATTTCGAATTTTTTAAAAATGCTTTAATATCGTCACCAATTCTACAGTATCCCGATTTTTCCGAGAATCATGAATTTATTTTACAGACAGATGCTTCGGGTACTGCTATTGGTTCTGTATTATGTAATAAAGATCTTAGACCAGTAGCATATGTGAGTAGACCGTTGAATAAAGCAGAAAAGAACTATCCGACTATTCAAAAAGAACTTTTGGCAATAGTGTGGTCCGTTAAGTATTTCAGACCATATTTGTATGGAAATAAATTTACCATAATGACGGATCACAAACCTTTGATATATCTTTTTGGTATGAAAGATCCATCAAGTAGATTACTTAAATTTCGATTAACTTTAGAATAATATAACTTTAAAATAGCATATGTGAAAGGAAGAGACAATGTTGTGGCAGATGCTTTATCAAGAGTTTGTATAACGTCTGATGAACTCAAGAGTATGAATGAGCAAGTAATGCCTGTAACCACCAGGGCGCGAAAGAAAAAGATGAATGAGCTAAGTAAGAGTAAGAATGAACATGAAAAGAAGGCTCTTAATAAATCCATTAACAACTGGACTGATCAACCAAGAGTTGTGTATATATTAAGAATACCATGTGATTCAGTAGAAATGTGTTTAATTGAAGGCAATAAATTAAAAAGATGTAGAGATAATGACATGATAACTGAAGAATTTGAATGTTTTGCATATGCAGAGAATAAAAAGATATTATACATTAATCTTGATTTCAAGGCGCATTTCTCGCGAGCCGAATTTGTGCAGAAATTAAGCTATTTTTGTGAAAAGATACGTATCAATGAAGTTTGTATAATTAAAAATAATGATAATATAGAATTAATTAAAAGTGTTTGTGATGAGATAACTACACTTACTAAATGGTCCGGACACGAATATGCATATTACGAGGCGTAAAAAGAATAATTGATGACAATGAAAATACTATAATTATGAATGACTTTCATTTACTGCCATCCAGTGGTCATGCTGGAGTGCGCAGCATGGTAAATACTATCAAATGACGATACTATTGGTCAAGTATCGACAAGGATGTCCAAGAATATGTAAAAAAATGTACAAAATGTCAAAGATCTAAATATTTTCATTACATTAAAGAACCGATGGAAATTACCACAACGGCTTCCTCGGCACTTGAAAAGATTTACTTAGATGTTGTGGGTCCCTTAGATAGAGATGAATGTGGTAATTGTTATATATTGACTATGCAGTGCGAGTTAACAAAATTTGTTCAAGCTATTCCTTTGCAAAACAAAGAAACGGTGTCCATTGCAGATGCATTTGTTAGACAGTTCATATTAAGATTTGGTATTCCGGAAAGAATAGCTACGGATCGAGGAACAGAATTTATTTCTGCAACTATGGAACAGGTTTGTAAAATTCTTAATATTGAAAAATTATCTTCTACAGCTTACCACCATCAGCCCATTGGGGCTCTTGAGAATGCTCACAAAACTATGGGTGCATTTTTAAAGATTCAGTGTGGCAATCATACGGACACATGGAGCTATTGGTTACCATTTTGGTGTTTTAGTTTTAACAATACAGTCCATTCAGAAACAAATTATACGCCATATGAACTTGTTTTTCGAATACCTGATAGCATTTGTGATACCGTAGATCCATTGTACAATGTAGATAATTATCCATTACAATTAAAATACAGGTTAGAGTTAGCTCACGTCGATGCAAAGAATAATTTGATGTTAAATAAACATAAACGTAAAGCAATACATGATAGATCTGTTAATTCTACAATAAATGAGAAAGATGATTTGGTTTTATTAAGAAATGAAACACGCAGTAAGTTAGATGTGCTATTTGAAGGTCCCTATACAGTTGTAGAAGATTTAGGTTGTAATGTTAAAATAATTAAAAATAATAAAATATACTAAACATAAGAAAAGGACTAGACCTTTTTGTCAATAGATTTGATGTAATATAAGATTTAATTTTAGTTAACATTGCAATGTATAATGATAAGGATATATTTGTAATAAGTGACTATATATCTATAATACACTAATAACTTGAAAAATAGTGTTTAAGAATAAGTAACTCATAATAATTCGGTAAAACGAAAAAAAAAGTTAAAAAATTTTTTTTTTTTCGATGACCTCGGGAGGTTTAAGAATGTAATATGTATGCTCCTTTACTTTAGTAAGTAAGTAAACTCCTTTATAAGTGATAATGTATGCTGAGTTTGCACTATTCCTCATATGCGTTTATTCTATAACTATTCATTCAGTTAATAAATAGTACTTAACAGATGTGGTTGTTTCCTTGTAACCACCCTTTAGGAACCCCAACATTACATTAGTTTAGATACCATTCGATCTATAATAAGCAAATTAACTAGGTTATATGGTAGTGATAAGGTATTAGATATAGGAGCTAGAGAATATTATGACGTTATACAATTAGGTTCATATTATATAGGTAATGAAATAGTTATAGTCTACAAGTTCCCGATTATTCTACCCCAGACATATGATCTATACAATATATCCATAGTCCCTAATAAAAACCACGAAATACTCGTCCCTCACTTCCAATTCCTTGCAATCCATCAGAAAGATTTCAAGTACATAGAGGCTGAATGCCCGAAGTCCACTATCTATGTGAAGAGATACACAACGTACAAAGCCGAACTTCGCCGGACTGCATTGGAGCCCTCATCACCACGCAACAGAGACTTCCTGAATGCACACCAGTCACGATATCTCTTCAAAAACCAGCCTGCGAGAAACTCGATGACCGACACTATACCATCAGCTTCCCGACTCCGACGAAAGTACGTCAATCCTGTGAACAAGATCTCCACAAGTTACTGCAAGGAAGTTACCTCGCCATACTTCCTCACAACTGTTTTATTCAGACAGAAGATTTCACCATCTCAAACTACAATGATCGATTGAAAGGTCAAGCTTTGAAGATAATAGCTGTTCCTAAAGAAGATATTCCCAGCCCAACGGCACGCCCACTATTTAATCTCAACTCTATTAACTTGGATGATCTTCACGCTACCAATAAGGAGATTTCACTGCAAACACCGATACAGTTCGATACACACTCAAATAGCAGCATCTATCATACAACTATACCGCTGTACGTGTTACTACTCAGTGCATGTGCACTAACTGCATACTTCACTTTTCGAAGATGTTATCCGAAGCAGATCGATCTTAAGAAAGAATCCTCCGATGACAAGGAAGTTCGACCGCAGATCGTCTATGCTATACCAGAGACACAAAAGGATAGAACAGATCATCTCCCAGCGCAATTTACGACAAAGGTCTTCAATAGTCACTGTTCTTCTGGGGGGAGGTATTACGCAAACATAGCCGAGGCAAATTGCTATAGCATGCATCGCCCTGATTTCACACGGCAACAACACCGCGCAATATCTAGAAGCTGACGCTGCACACGTGCCTCGTGTCGTCGCGAAGCTGACACTGGACGCTAGCTACCCAATTCCGCAATTCATGGACATATTCTTTGGTCAATCGTCGACTGAACAATACAGTAATTAATTAGATTTATAATATAATTGTAATTTTGATACTAATTAAATTCTTATAAATAAACTCGATTTTTTTTGCATCCTCTGCTGCCACCGAACTTAATTCACTCATCGTCGATTACACGAAAAAAGATAACAAAATATGACAAAAAACAGATTATATTTTACGACTTGAGCAATCAGTTTTCTTGGATTTTACTTTGTACAAAAACATTATAAGATGCATCTATTTCGTGATAAAATTATTATTTATGAATATTGATCTATTTGCAGTCGATAACACACAAAGGAAGTCGAAAATTCATCATAATATTGACGCGTTCTAACGATTTTTTCAAGTAACATTAGTCTGTTCAAAAACAAGATTTTATGATGCGATTTCATGCAATTATTATCTAAAACGATGTAATAACAACTTATGAATACATACCCACTTACCATTGGCCCCGGTCGTATTATTGACCACAGGTTAATCGCCACGCCACGCCATCGGATATAGTACACAGGGCAAGGTCTGAGTTAAGCCACGTCTCCTCGAAGAGCGGCTGAACGAGAATTAGTGCGCCTGAATGATGAAAACCCTAGATGATAAGTTCGGGCACCCCAATTTGGTACTGGAATGTGCTCTCAGAAAAGAACGCGCTTTACCTGAAGTGACGGAGAGCGGACGCGAGTTCTCAACGACGCGACGGTGAGAAATTGTGTATCACTCTTGAGAAGTATACGTGCGAATGGATACTTAAGCAACCCACAACTGCTAAGTGAACTCTTAGGAGTTCACTTACCAGTTGTGGGTTGTTTAAGCTAACGCCTATACAACACGCTCAATACGGTGATTTTGCAATGGGCATGGCAACGAACCAGGCCATAGATGTGCGAGTTTCACCGAGTCTAGAAATACTCGCAGAGTTTTTGAGTCATCTACCCGGAGCCACGTCATATTCTGTGCAAATGGAAACAGACACACCCAGAGCGTTGACTAGCGCTATTAAGCCCCGAGGAAATGGACAGATATTCAAGCAAACTAGAAATGTACCACTTTTGCACGTGCACTCCGATAACGAACAGCATGCAAAAGCTGACCAGGATAAATGCACGTTATGTGGGCACAACACAAGTTACCAAAGTGTGAAAATTTCACTAGGTTAAGTGTCAACGAGCGATGGCAACACGTCAAGTAGAACAAATTATGTATCAAGTGCATAAATAAGAATCATGGGGATAATGTCTGTCGTGCAAGTAGGTGCGCGTCTTGTAATTACGCGCACCACATGTTGTTACTTGCTGACAAGAAGATGTGGTGTTTGACTTATATCGTGTTTTATATCATCCCTGACTGATTATTTCGGCATTGTTTTACCCTGCACCTCAAATACCCTACAAATAGACTAAGCGTAGTGCTGTTCGCTCACACCACGGCATTTTGTTATTTTTTGCATTTTTATACCCGTCACAACTTCTAAACGAAAAGTCCGATTCAAATAATTTAAAGAGGAATTTACGCGTACATAATTAAACTTGGTTGACTTATTTGTATAAATGGTTATTGTGACTTACCTAACTATAATAGCATACAACCTCACTGACTTTTTTGTGGGTAATGATGGGTACTCTAATTTCTTTGAAAATAAAATACAACCCATATTACTCGCTGATAATGAAACTTTCTATAATTCAAATAATTTTTAAAATCGATTAAGTTGTTTTTGAGTTTATCCATTACAAACAAACACACAAACAAAAATCTAATCTTTTCTCTTTATAATATTCGTATAGATAAAACGGTTCAGCACGTCGCAGTCCAGTGCAAGTCATTTGGATATCACCTATTCGTCAAAATAACCCGATTACACCGCACACACACAAACACAACCCCACATACATACACGCGTCTATACGACAACGAGTCTCGGTTCGATAGTGTGCGCAGCGGACGCGCGGCGGGGCGTGTGGTAGCGACTTTCTATCGGGAAACAATTGCGCGTGACTGATGGAATCTCACTACATCGTGACTCTACGTACATTAGCCACTCGTTTACCTTCGCGATGACAAACCCCACCTACATTCAACATAGCGGTGAAATTAGCAAAACTGTGATCTTATTTTATTAATAGCAGAAAACCAATTAAAACAATCATAATAACTGATCGTGTAACGCTCTTGTACAGTTTGACGACTTCTTCATGTTATGCTTTACATGAATCTTCACTCTTGACCATTTTCTATTGATCCATTTCAAGTTTACATTCTGGATTCTAACATTAAAATTCTGGAGGTGATTTCTGTCAGTGACTCATAGGTACTCATTCAAGTAACGCGTATTGGATATTGATTGAATGTCTCTGCGCAGCGCTACGCACAAGCTCTGTTAAGAAGACGTCGAGAGCCGCACGACGACGTCAAATGGGCCGTCAATTGAACGGTAATCTCATCACGTACGGTACGTCCTCGGCGCGGCAGCAGCACGGCTGCATTTAGGCTTAAAAAATATCGATACATCAATATTTTTTGGTCATATCTATTATTCCGATACATCGATATATCAATATAAAATATCGAATATCAAAAATGTATCCAATACGACCTATTTTCAATAGCAACACCGTTTTCGACACTGGCTGAAACTGCTGGAATTCAGAGCCGTAAAAACTACCCTTTTTTTTTCATCGTTTACGACTTTGGTTTTTCTTTTGTATCTCTCGGATAAGTATTGATTTGGTTAGGTAAATTTAATTCTATAAAAAAAACTTCATATTTTTATCAATGTTTTGACTTGTGATTTTGCATTACTCCTTATGTACTTGATTATCAGAAATGATGTTCTAGCTTGGTAATTAATATGAATAATTTAAATTCAAAAATCATTTAATTAAATCCATTAAAAATCATAATTTATTATATTGTGCATTTAAATAAAATCAAATCAAAATGTTCATCACAATAAATATATATGAAAATAATTAGTAAAATAATACCAATAAAATCAAAATTAAAATTGTAATAAAATCATAAAGCAAAAATAAAATTATTACGAATAGGCCTGCCTCTGAGTCATTTGTTTGTTTGTCATTACATTAATCATATAACAATGGTTAATGTGACAATCAAACCTATTCGCAAATACGCTCAGGATGGTGTTGGAGGTGGTCCGGAGCCTGCGCTTTTAGTATTTTTTAGTTACTTTCATAGTATCATGTCTTACGGTATTTTACTTTGGGGACGGGCTGCAGACATCGAGTCAATTTTTATTCTGCAGAAAAGAGCTATCAGAGCCATTTATAATCTCCGCAGGCGCGATTCTCTAAAGGACCAGTTTAAGGACATTAACATCATGACGGTACCTTGTCAATATATCTATGAAAACATCATGTACTTAAGGAAAAATCTACATTTTTTTAGTAAAAGAGGTGAAAGACATAATTATAGTACTAGAAATAGGGACCTATTATCTCAGCCAGGTTTCAGACTGGCTAAAGTAGACTCATCTTTCATGGGCTACTGTTTAAAATGTTACAATAAAACTCCACCCCACATTCTTCAACTGAATGAGATGAAATTCAATTTTTTTATAAAACGCACACTATGCAGGCAGGCATATTATAATTTGGGTGATTACATCGCTGATAAAAATGCTTGGCTCAATGCTGGTCCTGCTCCACAACCAAAACCAATTGAATAATTAACATTTGAAAATACTGTTGGAGCAGCTGAACATTGTAAGACTATCTTTACATTGTATAAATTCAATCTACTTTGTATTTTATAATTGCATTGCACAGGTGTGAGTACTATGTATAATAGAGCTACCATTTACCAGTTAATGTGTAATTGACTTGAATGGGCCCTGGCGGCTGAGAGTATGTCATGCTCACTCAGATGTCTCGCTGATGGTGGCGCGTGTCAAAACTCAAAATCAAAATCAAAAGTCATTTATTCAAACTAGGCTGAAAATCAGCACTTTTCGAACGTCAAAGTTACATAAGACAGTCCCCCAAAAATGCCCGCCCTTCACCACTTCCTAGTGCTTTAGCTGGGAAGAAGAAGTGGTGGAACAAAGTCCCCAGAAAACTACAGGCCACTGTTATATGATTATTTTGTTCCCCCTAGTGGCAAACTTATATAAGCCTAATGGCCTGGTGGTTGGGTATTGAATGGTAAAGAAACAACAAACTATCTTAAACACAGTATAATTATAAATTTAAATGGTTTACAATATAGTAGTACACGGTAGCCACTACGGATCTACCGTCTTATAAATTCTTTGAAACCTACTATTGCCAGCCAGCTAATAGTTCAGTAGATAAAGCTAAGGTCGTGGGGAGTTGGAGATAAACCCAGTACTGTTCCGTTTTAAAAGTTCTAATTTTTTTTTATTATTAATTTAAATGTTATCGTTTAACCTTCCAATTATTATTAATTTGATTTATTAATTAATGGGCGCCAGGGACTTTGAGAGTCCCGGATCCCAGAGCCGACGAAGATGTCCAATATACTTTTGGATGAAGATAGATTGTCGAACCCAAGATCCTCAATTTAAATTTAGTTGCAAGACTGGTTTCCACTATTGAAAACCGGACTGCGGTAAACAATTGGTTCCTACGGAAACCGTGTTATAAAAAAAAAGAAATAATTTAAGGTATTTACAAAAACTGTGTGTGCGTGTGTTGGATCATTTAGCTCCCTTCGAAATGGTTGAGCTGAATGGTGCTGATCCATACGTCATGCTCGTGAACGGGCGCCGTCAGTTGGGACTGGTCACCTCTTAGCTTCCTCGGCTTATTTGTAATTATTTTATTTACAAATTGTTTTTTGTTTATTTTGCTACTATGGATGCGTTTTTTATTTTACATCTTTCTCACATTTAGTTTTGTACTAATCTTTATGTATCAATATAATTTAAAAGAGTGTCGATGGAGTTTCTTGCCCGTTGGAGTTTCTTGGCTGAGATAGGTCGTTCGACTACAGATGCGGGTGTTGCACTGCTGAAACACATATTTGACGCATATGAGAACTCGCAAAATGCTATTGGAACTTTCTGTGATCTCTCCAAAGCTTTTGATTGCGTGGACCATGACAAGCTTTTGCGTAAACTGTGTCATTATGGTGTCCAAAATAAAGCTCTCAGAGTAATAAATTCTTATTTACATAATAGGTTCCAATGTGTAGATGTGAATGGTGTAAAATCTTTCGGGTTACCAGTTCAGTTAGGTGTACCTCAAGGCTATACTGGGTCCATTCTTATTCTTAGTGTATATTAATGACTTACCATTTTATTTAAAGGGTATTCGATATTATAAGATTTCGATGACGTAAACAGTGCACTCTCAATGGTTACGGATTGGTTTACGACGAATAACCTAGTTCTCAATGCCAAGAAAACGAAATGTATAAAGTTTGCCATGCCAAATGTTAGGAATCTAGGTCCCAACATCGTCTTAGATAATGGAGTGCTTGAAACTGTAGTCTAGGCAGTTTTTCTTGGTGTAACAGTAGATGCCAAACTTCATTGGGGCCCTCATAAATCAAGCCTAGCGGGCAGGCTCAGTTCGGCCGTCTACGCCGTCAGAAAAGTAAGACAATACACTGACGTTGATACAGCTCGATTAGTTTATTTTAGTTATTTTCATAGCGTTATGTCCTACGGTATTCTGCTGTGGGGCAAAGCCGCTGACATTCAAAATATATTCGTTCTTCAAAAACGAGTTGTTCGAGCCATTTACCAGCCTGGTGCCAGAGTTTTTCTGAGAGTTTTTTTAAAGATGTTGGTATTCTCACGGTGGCATCACAATTCATCTTCGCCAACATCTTATATATTAGGCAAAATATACACTTATACACAAAAAATAGTGATATTCACAATATTAACACCAGAAATAAGGACAAATTGCGAGCTCCATTTCACCGGCTTCATAAGGTACATAACTCATTTGTTGGGCTTGGTATAACTTTTTATAACATGCTGCCCTCTTCTTTGCTAGATTTGCCTTTTAATGCGTTTAAAACTAAAGTAAAATCCACCCTTTGTTCAAAGGCATACTATTGTATCAATGACTACTTAAACGATAAGAAAAGTTGGTCGCTGTGATTAACTCAAGACAATGTTTATGTTCTTTCTCCAGAATTAGCTTACCTACAGACAGGTTATATGAGTTCATAATAATTGATTATTTTTTTATTTGACTGTATATGTCAATGTAATTTAATTTAGTTAGATTTTAATTTATTAGTGAACTCATTAAAATGTGTGTTTTATGAGTTGTATTGCAATAAGTGGTTAGCTAGCGTCCTTGACTATTGATTATACTATTCTTGCCTGAGCAACCGGCAGCAAGCTCGTCATGCTCCCTTAGATTTCACTGCCTGCGGTAGCGTCGGGGGTCGGGTTCCCTCTAATATGGCGAGGGGGTGATGGCTGATCTTTGCGTTATGCTCGTGAATGGGTGCTGCTTGTGGTGACTGGTCGTCTTGCTGATCATGGTTTTAATTGTTATTAGTAATTGTTCACTTATTTTACTTCGATGGGGCTAGTTTATCATTTCTCACTTCTAGCTACAGCAATAGCCTTATGAAAGCGGGCACGCCCTTTATGCCTGGAGGCTTTTATTTAGGTATTAAGTTCTATTTACGTTTTTTATGTTGTAATATTTATCTGCTTGATTACAGTTTGTTCATTGTTTTGTTGGTATACTGGCGTGTGCTAGCTAACATATGGCAAGTGTGTAATTTAATCCAATGTTTTGTGTTTCGTAATGTTAATTAGTTAGTGCTGCTGGGGAGTTTGTTCCACCACTTCTTCTTCCCAGCTAAAGCACTAGGAAGTGGTGAAGGGCGGGCATTTTTGGGGGACTGTCTTATGTAACCTTAACGTTCGAAAAGTGCTGATTTTCAGCCTAGTTTGAATAAATGACTTTTGATTTTGTTTTTGTTCTTCTCCATAGGTACCTACTAAGCTTTGGAATGGGCAACAAGCTTCATATTTCTAAACTGACCGACTCCTTGACAGTTAAAAAGTGCCTGTAAATGGTTTATTTGAAATAAATGCTTTGAGTTTGAGTTTGAAGTTTGAGTTTGAGAATGCTTTGAGTTTGAGTTTTGAGTTTGCGCCCCAGAAACGTACACCGCTTTCGCATCGTCGCGTAGAAACAGTCGACGCGGGCGTCGGCGAACATACAACAACACTGAACGCATTATTATACTGAACACGGATAGCATTGTACTGCTTCTGGGTATATGACCCCCATAGGCTGGCCGTGTAGAGGGACGTACAAAAATCTCTGAAAAGAATTATTTTGACGGTCCTCGAGCAACGAACAAACCTACAGGCGATCATATTGGCCTCACAGACGACGCCCTCCGCTCCCTATCGATGTCCGCATCGTCCCTCAGATCAGAGGTCAAGATATGCCTGAGGTATTTAGACTGTTGAACTGTTTTTAACTCAACACCGTTCAATCTAATAGGTGGAACAGAATGCAGGCAGCTCCGATCCCTGACCCGAATGACCATGCATTATTCACTCTTCTTTGCGTTATAGAGCAAACCGTGATCCAGCGCGTAACGCTCGCAGATGCCCATCAACCTGGACTGACCACACACGGAGGCGCTCAGCAGCACCATGTCGTCCGCATAACTAATATTGTTGACACAAACACCGTCAATATGGCAGCCGACACGGGTGCTGCTGAGAAAAAAAAAACACTATAGAGTTTCATAAAGTACAATTATTTCTTAGAAAATTACCAGTATATCGATGTTTTTAGGATTCCGTATGTCCGAATGTGAAAACGGAACCCTTATAGGATCACTCATGTCTGTCACAAACAAGTTGCCCCGAATCTAATGCAAAGACCGATAAGTTTGAAGGTACACATATGAATTACTGTTACCACAAACACAGACGTGTAACGTAAACCCATTTTGAATAAGGGGGTTTTTGGGTACTTTTGGGAGGTAATAAGAAAAAAAAGGCTTTGCTTAGGTTTTGGTTTTATTATTTTATGTTTGGCAAAGGGTGTTATATCCTGAAATAAATGAATTTATATTATATTATAAATATTTAATATACCGTGTGGCATATAAAATGAAAGGACTTACTGAAAATATATAATAATAATAATAATAATTAGCTAGCAACACTAACGTTAACAGAACGTCAAAAATTTGTTTTCACAATTTCCAAATTTTTATTAATTTTAAACGCAGTTTTTTTTTAGAGAAATCCTAAACAACCTTAAAACCCTTAGATCACAATTTCATAAAAAAAAAATCAGCAAAAGCAATGAACTGTAATAAAAAAATACCGAATCAAAGGATGGTGACATCTGTCATGTCATCTCCGACAAAACAGAAATAATGAAGATGAAAATAAAATTGTCACAATAAAATTATCAACATGTTGACGAGATCTACTACACGAGCACGCCCACCACCTCCGGCCTCTTTGCTCAGCTCCGCCTCGCCACCGCCGGTACCCAGCCCAACCGTGAGCGCTGTGACGATACCAGCCGCGGTAGTTGCGTCGAGCTCGAGTGACGAGTATTTTTCCCCGCCGACATCGCCAACACCTATACGTCGGCAGGGGAGATGCCGGCCACCGAAAAGCTTGGGACTTAGGGGCCATCCGGTCCCGAGCCGGGTCCCCGCTGCTGATGGTTGTGTGCAGTGCATGACATGGACTCAGTCTATGAACGAGAACGTCATGCGCGCATATTGCGGGTCAACAGAGGGCGAGAGAACTAACCTCACTGGGTATCGTGTTAGGATGCTGTCTCTGTTTCAGGAACTACATAGAGCCAACCGTCAACGTCACGGCCCAACGACTATCGGATCAGGTGCGTGTTATCCAACGCAATCATAGGTTGGACGTTGCTGCACTGGAAAGGCTACGCTCAGAGGTACTAAGCGTGGCCTATCCAGTGCGTATATCGTCTCAACTCCAAACAAACCGCGGCACGTGCGCCAATTATTGATGCAATCTCGTTGCAGTCCAATCACGTTGTCAAAGAGGAGGATGATAGGGTTGCTACAGTGCAATGTCCGATTGAGGAGCGTACTGGAGGATGCGTTTCGTGAGGTCCACTCCGATCAAACTTAGACCTCGATTACCACGCCTACCTGTGCACTATGGAATCACTGCTTAAAGATTTTATCGAGAACAGCGAGGATCTCGTCGATACACACTTGATCCTGTATTGCGAGGCTGTTGCGGCATATTGTTTACGAACGTTAAGTTCCCAAACTGACGCCAAACGTGGCGCCATCAGATTGGAATTTAGTGTGGACAAATGTGCAGTCATGCATGTGAAACGAGGGGAAATTATGGAATCCGAGGAAATTCAAGTTTCGGATTCCATACACCTTAGATCCCTCTCGTCATCCGAAAGCTATAAGTATTTGGGTATGTCGGAAGCGTTAGGCATCAAGGTTACTGACAATAAGCAATCGTTGAAGGAGCGCTTTTTTGGTCGCCTGAAGAAGGTAGTAATTAGTCTTCTTTCAGGCCGAAACAAGGTCACAAGGAAACAAGGCCTTCAACGGTTGGGTCGTGCCGGTTTTGATGTACTCTTTCGGCATACTCAGATGGACTCAGACCGAACTCGACGTCCTGGATAGGAGGGTCCGTACACTGTTGACCGCAAACCGGATGCATCTCCCACGGTCATCGGTGATGAGACTGTACATCCCGCGGAAGAGCGGGGGTTGAGGTTTTTTAAATGCGAAGACCCTCCACAACCACGAGATTTATGCAGTCTCAAGGAATATTTTTTGAAAGCAGAAATGGGTATGCACCGTGATGTGGCCGCAGTGGACAAGGGGCTCACCCCACTTTCCATGCCTAAAAAGAACTGTTGCAAACCTGTACTTACCACGAATGGCGGGCGCTTCTATCGGGCTCTTCATGAGCCCGATGTAGATTTCTTAGCGTACGTATCTTGTCTACGTTTTGGAGACCTTTTCGGGGAAACTGAAAGTTTTGTCTGAGCAATTATGGACGAAGTTATCTTGACGAATAACTACCGGATACATTTTATGAAGGACGGGCCGGTCGACGTATGACACGCGTGCCTCCGTCTGGGTGGGTCTATCAGACATATTATCTCTGGTTGTTCTCGTCTGGCTAACGGCGAGTACTTGCACAGACATAACCAAGTGGCTAGGATTATTCACCAGCAACTTGCTTTGAAATATAAACTTATGAACTCTGAGGTACCGTATTACAAGTATGCGCCCGACCCAGTTCTCGAAAATGTACATGTCACGTTTGTACTGGGTTACTGCCAGGACTATTGTCGCCAATAAGCCTAATATAGTGGTGATAGGTCGATGAGCGCACCTCCAATGTTAGTCGATGTTAACATTCCACATGAAGAAAACCTCGTGAAAGCTGAGTTATATAAGAGAATAATAAGATATTTTTAAATGTTTTTTATGTATTTTTAAGAAATATTTAAAACATGTATTTTATATGGCAAAAAATTAAATAAACGAAATAATAATAAATCATTTATTTTAGATTCATCCTACGATTACATCCATATTTGTTAGTGCAGTTGCAATATAAATTATATTTTTTTTAATATGGGTCTTGTCTCTCTCTTCTGCATAATATTTCTATAATCTAAAAGCTAATAGTCTTACAATATTAATAACCCAACCGACGTATCTCTACGTTGTCGTCGTGGAGGGGCTTGCGCGCTCCAAACTCTAGGTCTGTGTCGGTAGAGTTTACTTTTCTGGAACAGGTCTAGGGTAAGGAGCTAGACCAAGCGAGATACAGAAACCCGCAGTGCAGCATGTGGCTAATTGTTGAGCAGTAGAGACCCCATAGACCCTATCCCCTGGGAGAAGTCTTGTTCCTCATCTCTGGCTTGCCTTTATTGGCCGGCTGTAGCGAACACTGGCGAGAAACAGCCCTCCCACCTCATTATTGCCTTTATTGCAGATTCGCCTGATCAAACATGTTCGGAGGAAGGAAGTATAGTAAGAGCTGATAGGGATCTTGTATTTTCTGGGATTGTTCGTATAGCCGTGGAATACCTTTCCAATCTTCAAGCACCTCAGGATATGTTGCCCCCTTGTTGCTACGTCACTAAGTGCTAGCGACAGTTTCCAGGGCCCATTATTAAGTGTGCAAGACACCCCCAGCCGTTTATTTCATGTATATAATAAAACATCGATCAGGCAGGGGCCAGTCCTTCCATAGTTCTGGTAACCAGTCCACTTTAGCCACCCAAACACATACTTCAATATCTTTGTTTCCATATCCTGCAATAGCCCTACACCAACCGGGTGTTGTCCTTGGGTGCACTTGCATAGTGCGTACAGGGATAATCTTCGGTTGGTCCCTCATTTCATTAAAACCGTAACGGACCTCTGTGAGTTGGATTCGGCCCCTCGTACGGCTTCCAAAGGTCTGGGACTCCAGGGTCTCGAGATATGTTAAAGACACTTAAAATAATAACAATATGTACAAGTATATTAAACCGGCCAAGTGCGTGTTGGACCACGCATAATGAAGGGTTCCGAAGTTGGAAAGTTGGGATGAATTTATCACAAAAACAACCATTGTAGTTGAACAACATGTTCTCCCATACATCGATATATGCCACAGTCAATTCTCCAACTGCAAATTTAAGTTGGTCGACTATTACTTGTTAACTTGTAAAGCCCACTTAGTTGCGATAATTTTCCTTTTAATTTCATTATATGCACTACTGCCTTGAATTTTTTCACATCTTCGTAAACAACTATTTAGCAGGCACAAAATATTTTTTTTTTCAAGATTTTATTTTAGCACTTTATCGGTATCGTAAAAAACCTTTGCCAAATTACAGCTTTCTAGTACTAAGCATTTCTGAGCTACAGCGGGGACAGACAGACAAACAGACAGACAGACACTCAGACAGACGGACATGGCGAAACTGTTAGGGTTCCTTGTTTACTACGGAACCCTAAAAAAAGGTAGGAAATCATAGGGCATCAAAACATTTGTCCGCATTGCTGTCACTGGGAAAAGTGCCCAAAAGGCTGGCAGCATTGCCACGTTTGTATGGCAATGCTGATTCTTTGGCCAAGAAATAGGGCCAGCCCTCTGGTCACGTGAAGAGTGGATCAACCATTTGGCGATGTCTCTAAAGACTATGTGGGCATTGGACCCCATGGCGCTAGTGTATATAACCCCGAAAGGCTCCAATATATAAGTCCCAATAAGATTGGAGTATTTCCGCCGTTTGAGATTTTTCGCATCTGCAGCACATCCCGCCATGCTAGGAAGATGGAATGGCGCTAGGGTGTCCGAGGCAGTCGACACCCACAGCCACAGGCGGGCGGGCACGCTCAGCAGTATTGGTAGACGTATTAATAAGATTATTCCGTACCAACCTACAGAGCGGCTCATCCCACTGTCTCTGGAAAGATGGGTTCACGGGTCTGTATCCGAGCAAGCAATTTTCCAGGCATTCACCGCAAATAAATAGTTCTACAGTTATTTAAGAAAATAGATGAAAATTGACCACTGACCGATTATCTCCGAAACTACTGAGTCTAAAATATTGAAAAAATACAGAAAATAGTTCTGTACTACAAAGTTTGTACGCACAATATTGAGAGATTAACTTGTTATTTTATGACTATAGAATACTTCTCATGAGTTTTCCTGTAATCTTTATATGTAGATTACAGGAAAACCTATAATCAGTCTTCTCATTTTTAAGAAGTAAACCCACAAAAAATACAGATAATAGTTCTATATTATAGAGCAGTTCTATAATATAGAACTATTATCTGTATTCTCTATATATCTGTATTCTCTGTATTCTCTGTATCTCTCTCAATATTGTGCGTACAAACTTACAGTTGGAATGTATGGGAGAACATGTTTTTCAACTAACTACAATGTTAAGTTTGTTCTTAGGATAAATTCATCCCAACTACAGAACCCTTTATTGTTTTTTTCAATGTATCGAAATCCATATCAATTTTTTTTAATACTTTTAGCAATTCTTACGTCCCTAGATGTAGTGCGGCAGCAGAGCGGGGTCCGGTGGCAGACGTGAATATTCATTGTGGGTACAAGACGAGAAGGGTCCAGTTTGGGTGGCAAGGAGCCACCCAAACAGGACGCATGCGCGGCGGCGGCGGAGGTCGGTGCGACCAGTGCACGGGTACACATTGAGACGCTGAGTCTAGCGGAAGTTCGGCAGGCGCTGGGGAGTCTCAAGCCAAAACGGTCGTCTGGCCCAGACGGGATACCAGCGTTTCTGTTCCGAGACTGCGGGAGGGTACTGGCGGAGCCATTACTTCATATTTTTAATGCATGTTTACATCAAGCCACGTTCCCTCAAAGGTGGAAGATTACGCGCGTTGTTTCGGTCCCTAAAGGAAAACCAAGTTCAGATACCTGTAATTATAGACCGGTGGCTGTACTCTCCACGCCTGCTAAAGTACTCGAGTCGGCTATTCAGCGCTCCGTTCAGGAACAAATGCGTGCGCGTCTGTCAGATGCGCAACATGGGTTCCGCCCTGGACGCAGCGCTGCTACAAACCTTATTAACTTTATGGTACAGGAGGTCGGAAGTCGTCAGACATGGGACTTGTTTATTGTTGGTGGATGACCTGAAATTGCTGCTCGAGGTTCGGGATCACTCGGATTGTGAACGCCTACAGGAAGACATTGACAGACTGGTCGAATGGAGCAATGACAACAAACTGCATTTTAATGTTGCTAAATGTTCGGTGATGTCGTTCACTCGCGCGCGAACTCCCTAGAGTTATCAGCATAAGGTTGAGGATGTGCCGATGCAACGAGTGTCTCAGGTACGAGACTTAGGGGTAGTTTTCTCTCAGGAACTAACTTTCCGTGAGCATATCAATAAGATATGTAAGAAGGCATACAGAAACCTAGGTTTCGTACTCAGGCAGTCCCAAGGATTCACCAACATCACGACACTAAGGGTACTATATGACGCATTAGTCAGAAGTCACCTCGAACAAAGCGCATTCATTTGGGCTCCTCATGAGGCGAAATATAGTGTTATGTTGGAACGTATCCAAAATAAGTTCACGCGACACTTGTATTACAAGCTGTATGGGGTATATCCATTATACCCATTGATGTACCCTACACTATTTATTCTGGGTATGGAAGGGCATAACACTCTAAGAGTACGACGGGAGTTTTCGCTCGTAGCGTATGTAGTTAAACTACTACGTGGCGTGGCGCATAACCCGGGAGTGCTGCGACACCTACAACTGTACGTGCCCGACCGGTACGTGTGGAGGCGGCAACGCCCGCCCCTGCTCGCTGTACCTGCAGCCAGGACCAACCTACTGGCGAGAACTCCTCTCACTAGAGCCATACGCGTGGTGAATGAGGTTCACGGGAGGGTTGATGTATTGTGGTGCAACTTGAGTGAATTCGCAAAAGTTACACTATATGTAATAAGTTATTTAGATTAAGATATTTTTTAACTAGGTATAAGGTGTAGATTTACGATTTAGTTAGTAAGGCCACTCTGTCGCATTGGATCATAGATCGGTAATGATAGTGTAGGTAAGATTGTTATAAATAAATAAATTATACATACTCGTACATGTTAGGTTTGGCATAACCTGGCTCTATGGAGCGGGCCTTCTGTTAGCGTAGCACCGCGGCGGTCCGACACGGGCGTCGGCGATGTGTCGCGCAACACGTCCGTCTTACTACGCACATTCACTAGCCGGACAGCCGGACAGCCGGGCAACCGGACAGTCGGACAGCCAGACACTGCCGCATAGATTAGACAATCAAAGAGCTACCAACAACCAAGATGTACATACCTACCACATCGAGTATGCAACGCAGCTGATATTGTTAAGTTTTACAAAAAAATCTGCAACTTAATAAGTTTATTAACTATCAATAAACAGTTTAAGTCAAAAAGCTGAAAAAACCCTGTTATATTATTCTATCATTTTGAAACAAATCTAAAACCCTCCTATTGCGGGATCTAGCATCACTTATATCTCCAGAACAACTTGTGCGAGAGTACTTGCTAGTGCCGGCTGTGTGTGAAAATAATAACAATTACATTATATTTTCAGCAGAGAACGTCTTGAAGTAATAAAGAAGCGCGGCCTGCGCGGTGTAGCCATTACTGCTGGCTCATCATTTACAACTAGCGACATTCACTCCAGTAGTTTACCAAAACTTATTAAAGGCAGCGTGCGGCACGCGGGCCGGTGCGGGCTGGTGCGGGGCGGCGGGGTGCACGCAGGAAGTATACAAACATTAATGTCCAATTTCAATGTATTTGTTAGTTAAGCTCTACTGTGACTGGGCACGCCATAATTGCGGTGACAAGCCCCTCTTTGAGAAATGGCTAGAGAAGCGCCACGGCGTCCTCACCTTCCGACTGACGCAAGACCTGTGTCAGATAAGGCGGGAGGAAGCGTCCGGGTGTCACCACTATGTGGATCGCCCGGAGGACACGGTGGAGCATACGGTAGAGATCTGCCCAGCTTGGGCGGAGCACCGCCGTGTCCTCGTGGAGACGATCGGCCGTGAAGATCTCTCGCGTCCGGCCCTGGTCCAGGCCATGGTACGGAGCGAGAGGGCATGGGCAGCAGTCACCTACTTCTGCGAAGCAGTAATGCTAGCGAAGGAGGAGGCGGGACGGGTGAGGGAGAGGCAAATCTGGCGCCCTCACGCACCTAGCCACCGCAGGAGGCGCCCTGGGCGTCGGGAATCCCAGGCGGATTTCCAGCAACCGTAGGCGGGCTTGCGGACGGTGAGCAATGGGTAGCTCGCCGTCCGATAAGGACTAGGCCCGGGTTGACGGCGCGTTGTGTTGCTGATGCCTGCCGGGGTCGCGGGAAAGTCCGAAAGGGATATCGAGGCCCCTCGCGACACAGGCAACGGAAGGAACACGGGTGGGTTTTAGTCAGTAAGAGTCGGATACCCTCCCGATCCGCCCAGAGCGGGAGAATTTGTTTGAATATTTCCCACCCCAAAAAAAAAGAAGCTCTATTGTAAGATAGGGACCTACGTTTTACAAACAGTCATCCAAACTAGCTACTTGTACGATGGAAGAGAGCTGCGCTCTAAGTTACAGCCGTGGGCACATACATATCCGCAACGAGTAAACCTACGAAAGCCTATCATCATACACAATTTCAATACCAAGCTACTCGTATACCCAACTGAAAACTTCCAAACTGGAAAATTCAATTACAGTTTTTGACCCCTGTTCTGGACTTTATGAACTGGGAATATAAGCCAGGACGATATACTGCCATGCTTAGCGTTGGACCAGGTTTATGTGAGCTAATACAGAGTAATATAATACACTTAATAAATATCGCATCAGTGAAATCTGGCGTTCGGGAGTCTCCACTACGTAGGTTGGTGATCATAAACCGACGACATGGTTCCTCTGAGAACACATCAGGTTAAAACGACAACGAACGAATCGTCGGGAACGTAATCGGTCGCAGGTAATTTACAGACTAAACGGCTAAGACAGGCGGTGTTTGCGGACGCGGTTCACTCTGCACAGTAATTGAAACGGACGCCGACGGGCAAAGCGCGAATCTCGCACTGAGTGCACGCGTTGCCAGCGACGCGGGAGACGATCACTGGAAATTTGCGCGCCAAAACTCACTTGTACGCTAGCTCTTCAATTTAGCATTATTTTTATGATATGACAGTATTATACTGGCAGTGAGTGGGACCAAGCGTTGCATGCGCGAGTTGTGTGACATGCTGTAGACCGTGCTCGTTACGACTACTGTCACAAAGTACACAGTCAATATTCATATCACTGTGTATACACTTAATAAGAGACTGCAACTGTCGCAGACTGTTTATCAAATAAATAAGTGAAGTGCGGTCCTAGTATCACAGATCTGGAGTCGATGCTACATTTTATTGCTTCCTGCATCGTTCACCAACGAGCACACACGCACTTATGTGCATCTTCATGGAAGCGTAAAGCTAAGCCAAAAGAGTCTGGCAGCTTGAGTATTTTTTGCGGCCTACCCAAATGTCATTTATTTGGTGTTGTTCGCTGAATCGTTGAGCTCCTTAAGTTCTGAGTTGAAATGCACGACTACTGACAAATGCGAGCACTGACTGAACAGGTCCACTCAATCTATGTGGTTCTTTCATCAAAAGACCATTTCACACACAAATCTCAATCGCAACCTACATGGTTTTCACATGATTTGAAATTAATTTAGATTATGTCCATAGGTATATACCAAGATTATGTCTGGACTTTAAAAGAGACTGTGACCTCTGAGATTGTTTCGGCCTTTCTCCTAAGAGTAGTCAGATAGGAAACGACCACGTCTAGTTTAAAAAAATATGATTGACGTGTAAGACTGTTTACAAACCTACTTACAGAAATAAAATTATTTATCATTTATCATTATCGTTTATATTTTTTGCACCTATATGTATAATTGTAATCTTTCAAAATTCAGGCAAAATGATCCAACTTTCAGAATAAGATTAATTACATTTGGAACCCGCTATCTTTTGTCTGCTCTCAAATCACATTATCCGTAAAACAACTAAGGTGGGTTGGTCGTGGGTTTCGAGTTTTAGATGTTTCACTACTAGAGTGGTCCACTAGTCAAACATCTTCATTTCTGTACATGCGAGTACCAGCGCCCTCCTACTGCGCACGGTTCTTACAAACGACTTGACAAAACATTGAGCAACTTTAGCTGAACGTTGCGGAATCAGAACAAACTCACACCACTTACACACACATATTTCGCACATTTTGTCTGTCACTGTCTTAGCATTTTGGTCTTCGGGACAAGATAACGAGGTCTATCTGCATTAAATTTTTTTATGTAGTGATGCTATGAACTACTCAACGAGTCTTGAGCGGTACGTCCCGTTCGTTTACTAGACAAGTATTGTGCGTTTGTTATTTCAGTGTAAGAGCAGCAGTTACAGCCACCATAACAACTAAATCGTGAGAAGCCAATCAATTGTATCGGAGGAGGGTGGCGGGGAGGCGGGGAGCGGAGATATTTATTTATTTATTTATTTATTTAAACTTCTCGCACACAATTAAGTACAAAGGCGGACTTAATGCCTTAAGCGTTCTCTACCAGAGATAGGTTCTATTAATTGATAAGCGTTAGATAAGAGGCGCTAAGTACGGCCGCGGACGCTTGATTAAGTTGAGCTATAGACCGACGTCACTCAATCCGAGCGCAGCTATATATTAAGTTGAGCTATGGACCGACGCCACTCAATTCGAGCGCAGCTATATATTAAGTTGAGCTATGGACCGACGCCACTCAATCCGAGCGCAGCTATATATTAAGTTGAGCTATAGACCGACGCCACTCAATCCGAGCGCAGCTATATATTAAGTTGAGCTATGGACCGACGCCACTCAATCCGAGCGCAGCTATATATTAAGTTGAGCTATAGACCGACGCCACTCAATCCGAGCGCAGCTATATATTAATTTGAGCTATGGACCGACGCCATTCAATCCGAGCGCAGCTATATATTAAGCTGAGCTATGGACCGACGCCACTCAATCCGAGCGCAGCTATATATTATTAAGTTGAGCTATCGACCGACGCCACACAATCCGAGCGCAGCTATATATTAAGTTGAGCTATGGACCGAAGCCATTCAATCCGAGCGCAGCTATATATTAAGTTGAGCTATCGACCGACGCCACTCAATCCGAGCGCAGCTATATATTATTAAGTTGAGCTATCGACCGACGCCACACAATCCGAGCGCAGCTATATATTAAGTTGAGCTATGGACCGAAGCCATTCAATCCGAGCGCAGCTATATATTAAGTTGAGCTATGGACCGAAGCCATTCAATCCGAGCGCAGCTATATATTATTAAGTTGAGCTATCGACCGACGCCACACAATCCGAGCGCAGCTATATATTAAGTTGAGCTATGGACCGAAGCCATTCAATCCGAGCGCAGCTATATATTAAGTTGAGCTATGGACCGAAGCCATTCAATCCGAGCGCAGCTATATATTAAGTTGAGCTATCGACCGACGCCACTCAATCCGAGCGCAGCTATATATACTTTTATAGGGACACACTACGTACATACAATAGAATGTTGAACTTTCCTTGCCTCAATGGGATTGCTAGCGCGCTTCATGGATCGTAATTATGGTCAATGAAATCATTCGTTTCCTAACCATTACTTCAAAGGTCTTTGTTTTGTGTCCATTATATTACACGCGTACCTAACTATGTATTTTGATAACAAACCACTGCCTGGACTATATAGTGACACTAATTTTGCTATAACATGGCTAAGTATTTTGTTAAGTCGCGTATTGAGAAGACCATCCTCGAGGCAAGTAGCAACTTCTGACATGACATTATTCTTATTCTTATGACAAGCCTGACTCCGTTAAGCATCGAACATGTCCCGAGGAACCCAGGAGCTACCAAAAATCTAGAGTACGGTGACACCAGCAAACCTGAGGAGTTCCGTTCGCTTGATGGAGGTATAATAGAGGGCGTTGATGTAGTAGGCACATGTTCGAAACATGGCCACCAAGCGCACACGAACACTTAGTACAGTGAACGTCCCACGGTGCACGGTACAATTTTATATCGGGGGCAGGAGGGTGCGCAATTAATAATCCCGCGGTCAAGCTGTCTCCAACACTATTAAGATAAGCCACTTTAACTTTTATATCGAGTGACTGAATATTGTCACCAACTCATCGTACGTTGTTACGAGCTACGATTATTCGCATTCCATGATTATCCGATAACGTCCAAAATCAACATCAAAATCATTAAATTCATTTATTCAAACTAAGCTGAGAATCAGCACTTTTCGAAAGTCAAAATTACATAATACAGTCCCCCGAAACTCTTTACCACTTCCTAGTGCTTTAACTTGGAAGAAGAAGTGGCCAACAAACTCCCCAGCAGAACCCACTTGCTATGTCAACGACTATTGACTCAGGAGGGCGTCATGAAACATCAATCCATTCGATGCATCAACATAAGTGTCCCATCGTTTCTCGTAAAATACAGATTATCTAAACTAAAAGCATGCCTAGGGTTGGTTGCTACGAACTTAAATTCCAAATGATATCCTACTAGCTGCACCCCGGTTTCACCTGCATAAGTCTCGATCCCGTGGAAATATCGGGATAAAAAACCCTATGTCCTAAACCTGGTCATGGTCCACCTATGAGCCACTTTTATGCAAATCCGTTCAGCCGGTTTAGCGTGAAAGCGGAACAAACAAACCAACAAACTCACTTTCGCATTTATAATATTAAGTTAGGATTTACATACATAGTTACAAACACAGAAATTATATGGTTTCACAGTACAATTGGGCCCGGAACACGGGTAATATTCATACACCAGAGGAACTCTTGGCCTCTGCGCTCTGGAGCGGGGCGTCTTACGAACTTTGCCAAACTTAAATCTGACGGTTCGCAATCGTAACTTTTTAAAACGATCTATGATAAGGTAATTTCCGTAGTAAAGGCGAGACGCAAAAAAGCTCTCTCCCGAGCTAAGGACTCGCTGCATGAATATTCAGTGCGCAGAGCGACCGGCGGCGGCGGCCGCCCACTTGTGTGCTGGCAGCCTTATTATAACCCCGTAGACCTTGTTCTTTTGGAACATGTAATAAAACATAAGTATTTGCATAAAGCAGCTTCACTAGGGAATCGGGTCGGTGACCACAATCCGCACATCCTCGCATGTCAAACACAACGTCCAGTAACTACAATAGTAAGATGAGCACATTTTACTAACTTTTTCTTTAGCTAAATACTGCTACTGTCTTAACAACACAGACGATATAACTTAATGGTCGCTCACAACATAATCATCGTAGACGGAAGGATTTACACCAACAACTAATTATAAAGGTGCGATACACCGCTTAATAAAAAGTTTTTAAACACTTGAATCTTCGTACTATGCTGGAAGAGCTCGCGTTATACATCTGGTCACAACAAGGACAGAGTCTAAGATGCGTGCCGCAGGTGCGAGGGTCGGCCCGCACTGCCTCGCACCGCACCGCGCCGCCGTGACCCGCTGCGCACAATCATCAATCAATTATTTACCCTGACGTCACGGGTACACCACTCGACGGCTCCACACAAGTACTACACGTACTCATATTATAACTAAGTTCAAAAAGTTCGCTACGGAACACATCTTCAAGTGAGTTGACCGGACGCCGGCGACGCTTGCTCGCCGGCAGACGTCAGTCCCCGCAGCGGTTGAGTGGATTGCGTCCAATCGTTCAATTATTATAATATGCCTCATCATTTAGCAGTCCCTCGGCAAAATGTATCAGTAATGAGGCGGCGGGGGGCGCGCGAGGTGCACGCTGGAGCGGCAAATGAGCGGCAGATTACTGGCGCGTTGTTTTGCCAAATTTTAATAACTCGCCGAGCTAAATAGCGCACTGTAATACCTAGCGCAGCGTACACGCGCCGCTCTCGAACCTAACAGCCTAGTATACATGTTCTCAAATACATGAGCAATTTCTGGTATTTTCCAATTTCGATAACTCTTGTATGCAGCAGATCGTGCCACATCGATCCTAAGAAATAACACGCTATAATTCAGTCGCTAGAACATGATAGTTTCTAAGTAAAAAAAAGTCAGGGGCGTAGTACTGGCACGGGCGCGCATGTATGTCCATATGTATAAACATGGAAGGAGAGGAGTACTTTTATGAAGATCGTAGCACATGGCGTTCTGTAGCTGCTGGCTACCCTGTGGGAAAAGGAGTGAATTTATGAATGAATGTAATGCGAATGACACTATCTAGCTTTTTGTTGAGTCCTGATGTTCGTAAGTTTATTTAATTAAGTAAAGTATTAGGTACACGGGAGGCACTGGTGTACTATCGCCTGCTCATGTCGGCACGCGCGCAGACGATGGCGCCACAGGTGGTCACGTGATGCACCACTTACCGGTCACGGCGATCAAATAATAATAACATGGATTTGATAAATTTGCTCAGCACGAGACGACTGAACACTTGAGCTACTTGACCCAGAAGAATATTGGCCAGTAGTCAATCAGTTAGCACGTGTTAGAAGATCCATGTGCGCCCCACCATACTATAATTTTATCATACTATTGGTTATATTAAATTTGCAATCGTAGATATGATCAATAAACTTCCAACTTTCTTAATGTGGTCCACTCTCAAAATATTTAGAAATTGATTAATTGGACAATGGTGCACATTATTTGCCTGCGTCTTAATTGTTTGCATGACAATACAATGTCATAATATAAATAATATCGTAGAGAATCGACATCTCGCCTCGTAGTCCGTAGCTTGCGCTACGTAATCGTAGCGGTACGCACTCGTAGCGCTCGCGTAACACCCCTCTCGTAGCAAATCACACTAGATAATACACCTCAATTCAATTAATTTTGTTTTAGTTGCAACACTCGCAAGTTATTACACCTATCGTAAAATAACAGTTATCATAACTAAACCCCCGCGTGGTTAAGATTATGTTAATTTTGTTTGTGTAATGATTGTAAACGGGGTAAACTCGTACGAGTACATGCTACAAATTTGGAAGTTTATTAAATAAGGTATCTACTTAGTACCTCAAGAAGCAAACTCTTGTAGAATATGAAGTGGCCCGTGAGCGCGCGAAGCTCCGTCACTGTCGGCGGCTTCTCACACGAGCGCAGAGAGCACGTGTGAGTTGTGACATATGCTGAACGTTCAACGTAGCCAACATCATTAGCTCCTACTTTGACCGAAGGTGTCATTAACGCTGCTTTGAAATGTCGTATTTAATATCGCGCTCTTCCCTGTGTCGTAACTATTGAACACGTTTTTCAAAACAAAATAGTTTACCGTTAGAAATCAATCGGCGGCGTATCGCACGCGTAGCAAGTGCTACGGCGTAGTTACTTACAGAGTGGAAATAATCATTAGAATGACAACAATGTATTTCGGTAGGAAATGCTTTACTACGTTTGTTACCAAACCAGCATCAGCTCCCTACTGCGTAACACACTGTCAATCGCAATCTGTATGATTTTGAAGTATATTGCTAATCCATTGCTTCATATTGCTTTATATATTCGAAAAAATGGTGCTCAGCAACATAAACAACGCAGTGAATGTTATTGAACTGTCAGAATGAAACCCGTCGCTACTGACGTCACGTTGACTGGCTCCACGTGGTGAGTACTTGTGACTGGGAGCTTTGTTGGGTTCCTTGTGTATGAGTGAAAGTTGGTCAGTTATTTTATAAATAAGTATGCATGTGTCACACGGAACAAGTTGTTTGATGTTAAGCAATTTAGTTTCTTTATAAATATTTTTTGAAGGTTTAGGAAGTCCAAATTTTTACAACTTATTTTTTTAGATTTGGATTAGTGTTATACTCGTACTTATCGTTTGAAAAGAAAAAACTCGTGCAAGATATAATAAGATATGATATGATATATTATGTTGTTAACAACTTTAAAATTATATTATATATACATAATTATTAAAGAGGATAAAAATATATAAACTACTGATACTAAATTAATTAACAAACTATTAAAATAAAAATATAGTATCCTACCCTAACTAAAAATATTAACAAACTAAAATATGGCGTCGATAAATTCCTCCGCCTCGCTGCTTCCCTAGAACAAGGAGCTCCATGTTGTTCTCCTCATCGCTGTCACTGTGGCGAAGTTGTTACCGCCTCGGACACCACGGTCTGCCTTGCAGCCGAAGTGCGGGTCGCTTGGCGCGGCTCGCGAACTTTAATGACATCATCCGACGATCGGCGTCCCAGCTGTATAAGAACCCAATAACTTGGCACGAGACGATGGCAAGACACCGACGGCATGTCTTTATTTCCATGGAAGTTGGGTAGGCCTTTGGTGTGGGATTGAATGTGTTTCGATACTCTTTCGCCATCTCATCTTCCTGGCTCGGCGTGCTGTGCTAGCGCTGCTGCTGCGGCTGCGGAAACCTCAAACGGCGAAAGTATTAGATCCGAGGGTTGAAACCCTCGGATCGTGGGGTTTGAGTGCTCGTGGTTTGTACAACGAAATCTCCAAACGACTGATGGACACATTCCATGACTCAGGGGCTGGCTTTTACCTAAGCCGGAGGCTAAGCATTGCCACACAACTTGGAATTGTTTTGCAAAATATTTTCAAAACAAAATCAAAATATTTTATTTCACATAAACCTACATGGGCAGAACTACGATTTTGGCCATGCACCAAAAGATCCTTGTACAACATCGTTTGTTTACTAACTATCAAATAAACATTTAATTTTCGAAAACGACACTATTTTTACAAAAAAAAATGGTTTTGACTTACCCTTGCGTGTCGCGCGACGGCTGCTGAGAGGGGTGAGGCAGCTCGTGCGGGTGGCGGGGGGGGAGGGGCGCTCGCGCCGCCTGGTGTGCGACTGCGGCGCGGCTCATCTGTACCCAACACCATACAATATACCACCAAATTTTAAGTAAGTAGATACCTACAACTTATGCAAATACAGGAGATTGCACCCATACATCTTTCGCCCCAGAACCAACATCGAACAAACATGACTTTTCGTGTTCTAAATAACAAGTATATGCCCATGAAGACAAAGTTTAATGACGGACAACTTGCAGAAAGCATTTATTAAAACAATAACACAGATTTTGTGGTTTTATTAAGTACGTATAGTAAGAAACGATCCTTTCAATACTTAAATATATGATAATAAATGCCTGTCACTAATGCTATTTCTATTGCCTGAATGTGGCTAGTTAAGCCAAGAGATTCAATAAAACATTTAAGTAATTATGTACCTACCAATAAATGAACATATAAGTAGCATTTTATGATAAGACAAAGGAGAAGGTATCGTTACTGAAAAATTAAATGAAGAAACCAAGAGATTATAATTTATACAATATTTATATAATGAACCATAATTTAGACATTTCTCTGACATAGATGACAATCTGTGGCCTTCTGGCACTACCGTACGTTCAGACGTTTGGTCAATATTAGGGATAATGATCATGTAAGAGGTGAGAATAATCAACGACTATATTAAAATAATCAACGACTATATTAAAATAATCAACGACTATATTAAAATAATCAACGACTATATTAAAATGACTAAATAGAGAATATATGAATGCGTAGTACATTAGTCATCTTCAATTGCAAAGTATCTCCTGATACGAACATTGTGTAAGGATGCAGATGTATTAGCGCTACAGGAAACATGGTTGTTGCCGCATGACTTGCCATTACTTATCACAATAGACGAAGAATTCGGGTGCACTGGTACGCACAGGTACGTCTGCGGTGGAGACGTCGTTAGGTCTCCTAAGTGGCAGGCCGTATGGCGGGGTGGCAATTATGTGGCGGAAAAATACATTTGAGTCAGTCTCTGTTATAGATTGTAATAGTGCGCGCATATGTGATATAAAAGTGATGAAACGAAATGGGTCAGTTATATTTTTAGTGTGTACACTGTACATGTCTGTCAACGGTATTGAAAATTTACTTATGTTTATGAACTGCTTGAGTGTTATAAAGTCTGTGGTTAATACTGATAGTGAAGCGGTTTATATTTTACGAGAATTTAATGCTCGAACTAAATAAACGAACTATTTTGTGATGAACAGTTGAGTTTCTGTTTGGAACAAGACTGGTGCTGCGTTGATTTGGAGAGAGTATTCAGTCTGGTACATACACTTTTACGAGTGAGGCGCATGGATGCAGGAGGTGGTTAGAACTGCATCGTCACTCGCCGCTCAAGCTGTCCATAATGTGTGGGCGCAGCGCGACGTCACGTCGGCACAGGGTCCATAATTGTTTCTATTATTTATTTTTAAATATATTTACCACCTGTAACTGTACATTATGGATTGCAATAAACGACTTGATTTGATTTGACGTGTATTGGTCTGACCATTCTCTGCTTTATGTGGAATGTAATGTAAATATTATAGCTGTTAAGTGTGCTATTGAGAGTAAGCTTGTAGGTGACGGAGTGATCTGGGGCTGAAGAGAGGTTAAGCATATTGCCTATGCCACGAGGAAGGAGCTCAAAGGCTGGATTTCGCAAATGGTATTCGGTTCATGCGCTGATACATTCTGTTCTGACCCGGTGCATACGGCCTTGTTGGATAATAAATGTACGTACACTAGGATTACTAATATTTTAACGCATGCGTCTGTAAGATCATACAACCGTATATATGAAAAGGTGGGTACATCAACGGGTGGAACAGGCATGTCGCAGGCACTCACAGAAAAGCTAGGCTGGGGTTTCAGCTATGGGTGTTAACTGGTAGACCTTCAAAGGTACCGCTTATGAACAAATGTGTGATAGTCGGAAATATTTTTAGTCCAAGCTTAAATGGTGTCAGAGCAGGCAAGAACAAATTAAGATGGATATTTTTGCCTCGAATTTTTCAGCGGGGTATTTATCAGCCTTCTGGAAGAATACTAACAAGATGAACCCTAAGCCGAGTATCTGTGAGCGTCGGCGGCATCGGTAAACCAATAATTTTAGAGATCACTTTATGGTAATCGACCTAAGGCCAGCGATGACCAACGCAGGCGGTCGCTTTTCAGCAAAAGAAGTTGTCGCGGCAATTCAAAGGATGAAGAGTAAGTAAGTCTAAAGGAGATGGCGGTCTCAGCATCGAAAATTTCAGGCATGCAGGTGTACATCTGCCGCGTGTACTGACTATGTTTTTTACACTGTGTATCGGTCACTCATACTTACCGGAATCGCTTATGAAAACCTTGGTTGTACCCATTCCTTAGAACAGGACAGGGGATGTATCAGATAGGACAAATTATTGGCCCATCTCACTTGCTACAACAACAGCTGACAGAAGACTTCCTTAATAAGAGTCTCAGCTGGTACTTATATTTACATGACGCACAATTCGGTTTCAGGGCGGGAATATCCACTGAGAGTGCTATTTTATGCCTTAAGCATACTGTCAGGTATTACACGGAGAGAAAGACGCCGACATATGCCTGTTTCCTCAATTTGTCAAAGACTTTAGACACAGTTGCCTATAACATACTGTGGAGAAAGCTAGAGGAAACGGGTGTGCCAACGGATACAAAATTAACGCATCAATTCCTTACCCTTCGGAAAATACAGGCGCGATGTTATTATAAGTTTACGTGTAAAGAGGTATTCTTGATCGAAGGAGGGCATCATAAGTAGATCCAAGCAGCATTACTGTTTTTCAGATTATTTGTTAATTTTTAAATTAGTTTGGACTCACGGAATGTTTGAAAATTTCTACACAGTGGCCGATGTATTCAACAAGAGTTTAAATAAATCACAAGAATCGATACAGAAAGTATTGCATCAACTAATAATTGTAAGAATAACATTGTTCCCTTGACACTTACAGCAAATAAGTTGATTTAATTTGACCAACTTAGCTTATACCTACACTAAGCATGTTCAGTGTGTTCTTGAATGCACCTGGTTTGAGTGCGGGGGGGCGGCACCCTGCTGATGACCACTTGTGACTCTGCACGGCTCCCTTTCCGAGTGAGGCTAACGTAGGAGTACGTGCAGTACGTACCGTGACATCTCCTGGACGGCGTGGGGTCGGGCGTGCGCGCGCGCCGCGGCGGCTGTGCGGGCAGCGCGGGTGGCGCGGGGGGCAGCGCCAGAAGCTGGCGGTACAGCTCCAGCTCGTGGTAGAACTCCAGAGAGTCGGGCGAGCCCCCCCCACCACCCGCGCGCTCCCCGCCCTCCCCGCCGGCGCCCACCTCCGCCGTGAGCCCGTTGAGCACGAGGCGGCGCGCCGCCATGCCGCGCCAACCACAGCATGCAGCCCGCGCGCCGGCACTCCGCGCGCTCACGTCACTCCGCGCCGCGAGCACATTGGACCACTGCGGCACCGCTCGTCGAGAGATTAGTCAGTGTTCAATACCAACGATGATTTATATTTATCCACATCTTCGAAAAAAGTAAGATTTCGCGCTAAATGCCATTCAGTATAGAACACCCAAAATATCATAGCAAGTCAATTAAGATGACAAAGTGAGTTGTAAAAGTTGTGGAATTATTCCGAGCACATCGTAATATATCACGCGCGTCGCTCCGAGGGTGCCGGTCGCGTCCGTCGCGCCGCACACGCGCCGCCACACTGACGGAGCACGGCGCGGACACGCGACACGGCGCTGGCAGCCCGACCCACGCCGCGCGTGACTCACGTCGTCCAGCTCTTTCTTTACGAAGCGGGTGATCCGATTGATAATAAACCGATCACTAAAACGACGCTGGACATTCATACTACGACTTTGTTTCAGCAAAACATAGTTTAGTAGGTATAGGTAATGTACAATTCCCAAAAAGGCCTGAAGAGCCTGCAAGATATTTATGGCTTGGACAAAGAAAACACCTAGCTCAGTTCGAGACATAATTAACACCGCGATTCAGAAAAAAAAAATGCAACACCATATATCGAAGCTAAAGGAACAAAAAATTCGAAATACGAAAGCTTGACATTCGACACTTCTATTCTATTTTTCTCTATGGAAATGGTGCCGATGTCGACAATTCTGCCCATGTCAATGTGTTGAGAAAACGTGCTAAGGAAAATAAATAAAATTAAAAAGAAAACCTAAATCCATTAGTTTGTTAATTATTGAATTTACTGTGAACCTTGTTGACGAGTATTAGGCACTGAAACAAACAGATAAAAAGATTATTAGTTATATTATTAAATATGTACATAAATGATCAGATTACTAACCACATAAAAATCATCATAGTTTGAGGTCATTGACGCGGATAAAAAACATCAAAGCCCCAAAGAGCTTTGGGGAAGAGTATGTTAGTAGGGATGGAAAGTCAGTTGGGATAAGGATATTTAGTTTAGGGGGATGACTATACAAGTCATGGGCTGGGTTATTAATGGAGCAGTTAAAAAAGAAATGCTCCAAAGTACCTTCATCCAACCCACATTCGCAGAGCGATGTGTCTCTGACCCGGATTTTGTAAAGGAAAACCGAAGAACCACAATGGCCTATACGGAGATGGCAAAGAATCGATATTACTTTCTTGGATTTCTTTTGGAAGGGTAAAACCAAGGCTTGTGTGTAACCTTAGGCTGTATTGCATGTTTAAAAGCACCTTCCGTTTACTTGAATTTTGCCACTGCACCTGCCATGAGGTTAACAAGCTCTTTTTTGGAAGGCTCAGCAAATCGTAGCCTTGGCCTTGAAAATGTTTGAGGTCAGCGCCTTGAGACGTAACAGCATCCTTAGCAAGAGCATCAACATATTCGTTTCCTCTTATGCCACAATGACTTAGAATCCAAACCAAGTGAACAGTTTTGTCATTCTTGGTACAAGAGAAAAGAGACTTTTTGATTGCAGTAGAATTGGACTGTGAAGTTTACTCTTGAAAGGATTCTGCTCCAAAGCTTGCAAGCAACTAAGTGAATCCGTAAAGATGACACCAAATTGTATGCTATGAGGCTCTATATATAGACACGCCTCTAATATGGCCACACACTCACCCGTAAACACTGATGATTGTACAAGGCATTTGAATTTTAAAACGATTTTGGAGTTTTGGTAGTATACCGCAGCACCAGTACAACTTACATCTGATAATTTAGAGGCGTCTGTGAAAAGTCTTCTGAAATTGAACCATGACTCACCAACCACCGCATTGAAAGTAGAGTCCGCCGACGGAGACTTTTTCGATATTCCAATGCTGTAGAAAATATCTGTTTTAAAACAAATAATTTCATAATCAAAAATGAAAATAGGAAGTTTCGGGAATTGAATAATGGGGGTATTTAAATTTTGATACCAACGGAAGGCTTTTAAAAACAAAGGGACTTCTTTATGGTTCCAATAATTGGAACTTCGACATACAACATCCAATTCGTCCACTTTTTGAACAAGAGGGTGGGAGGATTTCATAGGACTTCATACAACCCGATATGATCTGTAGACACTTAGCCTGCATTCTGTCCAACCTTTTTTTCTGTGGGTGGGAAATCATCAAATAACTTCTCCCGCACTGGGCGGAGCGGGAGGGTGTGTCAGACTCTTACTGACTAAAACCCACCCGTATTCCTTTCTGTTGCCTGTGTTGCCAGGGGCCTCGGTGACCCTTTAGTACCTTCCCGCGAATTCTGTCCAACCTTGCCAAAGCACCTTTGTTGCAGGGAATTAAAAGAAAAGATCCGTAGTCCAGAACACTCCGGTTTAAGGCATTGTATACAAGTTTCATAGTGTAGGGATGTGCGGGGTGCACATTCCTACACTATGAACACTATGAAACACTATCAAAACCAGACACCGGCGAGCACTTTTAAAACGGGAATAGTTCTATCGCATCTATTCACTAAATAATTTTGGTGATGTAAACCACTCAATTTGGAATCTAAATAAACGCCTAAAAGTTTTACTTTTGAAGAAACCAGTATACAATGCTCTCGGATGCCCACTGAAATTTGTGGGATCAGTCTTCTGTGGGAAAACACAACTACAGCACTTTTAGGGGCAGATAATCTCAGACCGTGGGATTTTGGCCATAGGTTTAGAGAGTCCAGGGATACGCAGCGTCGCTAACTGAGTTATTTGTCATATATAAAACCAAGTCGTCAGCATACTGAAGAATTTGACAATCGTTATAGATGCATGAACCGATATCAGCTGTATACAAGTTGTACAGTAAGGGACTAAGATCAGAGCCTTGTGGTAGGCCCTTCCATGACATCCTGTCGTCATACGAGGGCGGCACTGAATATTTCGGGAATCAAGGAAGTGACACAACATTACTATTTAAAAATGTATTTATTGCTTTTCGAAGTATTCTCCGCGAAATTTGACACATTTTTCCATACGATGGAACCGATCATTGAAGCAACCATTCCATTCGGAAGTTGGGGTCTCCAAAATGGCCGTTTTATAGGCGTCCACAGCTTCTTCAGGTGATGAAAATCTCTGTCCACGCAATTTATTCTTTATTTTAGGGAAAGTATAGAAATCATTAGGGCTTAGGTCGGGGCTGTACGGCGGATGGTCTAATAATTCTATGTTTTCTTGCTCTAAAAACTCTTTTGTTCTGTGCGCGGTGTGAGAACTCGCATTGTCGTGATGGAGGATGATGCGGCGGTTGCAGTTCTCTTTACGGAGTTCAGAAACGACCTGTGGCAAACAAATGCTAGCATACCATTCTGCATTAACCGTTCTTTGTCCCTCAAGAGGAATAGTCGTAACATGGCCGGTTTTGGAGACAAACGTGGCCACCATTTTTTTTGCAACACTCCGTGAACGAACAATTTTTGTTGGCTTTAACTCATTTTCTCAATCTCAAAACTCAGCTCGAACACCCAAACTCGTGACTGGTTTTTTGTTTCGGGTTCGTACGCGTATATCCAGGATTCGTCACCTGATACGATGTTGTAGCATTTGAGGATCCTGCGTGGAATCTTTCGAGAGTTCTGACGCACCAAGTAACGCGAGCCGCTTTTTGCTCTTCACAGAGCGAATGCGGTATCCATCGGGCAAACAACTTTTTTACACCTAATTATTCATGCAAGATTATTTCAATTTGACTCATGCCAATGTCTAAAGTTGCCTGAATTTCGCGGTATGTCACATGTCGATCTTCCTCAATCAGCTTACGCACAGCATCAACGTTTTCTTGGGTGACTGCAGTTTTTGGACGACCTTGACGGGGATCATCACTGAGCTTGACACGTCCACGTTGAAATTCAGCAAACCAGCGATAAATTGTGGTTTTGGATGGGGCTTTATCACCAAATGCAGAAATCATCCGGTCAACACACTGTTTTTGTGTTAAACCACTTCGAAAGTCACAATAAATCATCGCTCTTGAATTTTCTCGAGTCAATTCCATTTTCTCAACGACTAAACAAGTTTGACAAAACCTTGTGACAAGACCGAGAATCTTTTTTTAAATAAATAAATGGTATTCGATTTTTAAAACCAAGGAGTTTTCAATTAAAAAGATTTTACTATGACAGGAACAGTGGAAATATTCCATTCCCGATACTTTTAGTGCAGCCCTCGTATTCTTCTCCCGGGACTCTCAAAACCAAAGACCGAGACATGAGCAAACTACAGATGCACTGAACCATTCTCTCCGGTATTCTCAGCTGTTGGAATTTTTGCCTGAGAATGGGAAGGACATTGTCATAAGCAGAGGAAATGTCTAAAAGGGCAGCGACTACGAAATCATTTTAGCAGTAAATCTCTGGATTCTACTATAAATTCTAGTCGGATCTTTACTAGGTGCTTTAATAATTTTGCAAGGACTGATGACAAAGCGCTTGATCTGAAGCTGTTTGGGTCATCAGCTGCATACCAGCTGCTTACCGGGTTTTAAAATAGGTATGATAATTTGAGTTTTTCACTGATCGGGGACCCAGCCATGAGTGTAACAAAAATTTAAAATTTCTAAAAAATATATTTTTGCTCTATGACCTGCGTGTGACATAAAAGAATAGACAATACCGTCTACACCGGAGGCAGAGTCATGAACATGTTTCAAAACTGAGTTAGGCTCCTGCATAAAAAATGGTGCATTCAAAGGATCCTCTGAAGAAATGAGAGATGGCTGATTATATTCTACCTCCTATGGAACATAGGGAGGAGCCAGTTTATCAAAGAACTGCTCAGCAGTCTCTCGAGGGATGGGAGAAAAAATTGAAGGGGAACATCCAGATCTAAAACGGGTTATCTTCTTCCATACAACCGATAAAGGAGTGGAGGGGGACAGAGAACCGCAAAAGTCAGCCCAACCAGCACGTTTCTTCCTCCGCAGCAATCTTTTAGATTTGGCGAGGATGCTATTAAAGCTATTAGGTTATCGCTAACCATCGCCTCATCATACACCATTTCAGCATCATCCCTTTCCCTTATGGCTATTGTGCATTTCTGAATCCACCATGGTGGGGGAGGAATCCAGCCACGTGCTGAGTTTTTAATAGGGAAGCATGAGTCTGCACTAGCCATTATGGCAGAAATGAGGTTATTATAACAGTCTGCCACATGAAGGGAACCAAGAGGATTAAAATCATGGGACATTAAATTTGGAAGTGAATCAATTTTGTCCTCCAATAATGAGGAATACCTTGACCAATCAGGATTACACAAATTATACCTCATGAGTGTAGGGCTCGATTTTTCCAGGATTTTTTTTTCAGCCAAAGATATTATGATTGGATAGTGGTCACTGCCATGTGACAAACTGGTACACTCCCAATGACACGACACTGCAATATTCAGTGTGCAAAACGTGAGATCAACACAACTTTTATGCTGTCCAGGAGGAGACCTACAGGTTGGGCAACCATTGTTTAAGATAAACAGGTTAAGATCATCTAAGCTTTCAACTAAACCTTCCCCAAAAGAGTCGCAACGTTCAGAGCCCCGCCTAAAGTGATGGCAGTTGAAGTCCCCGACAACATGTATAGGGCCTACTATGTTTTCCAATGTACATTTTAAATTCGGAAGGAAACTTTGATGAGGGTGAGCAATATAAACAGATAAGAGGTTAATATCATCACCAAGTGAAGGCACAGATACAGACACAAGTGGAACACGATTGTTAACGCAGAGAGCTGACCCGCCATAGCCATCTGATCGGTCGCATCTGAGAATATTAAAGGAAGGTAAACGAAAAACTAAGACTCGGAACTAGCCAAGTCTCAGCAAGGGAACAAGCTAAAGGTTTGTATTTGTTCAGAAGGAATGTGAGCTCGTGCTTCTTATGCCACACGCTACTCACATTCCATTGAAAGAACACCAACCGAGCCATTATTATGGGATGAGAGTGAATTGAGTGAATTGATAAGTGAAGAAGCAACATTGGACGGTAATTGAATTTTATTGGGTGAAGACAGGGAGAAAGGGGAGCATGGGTTTTTGGATTAAGAAATATGCGGTGTCTGCATAGCTACGAGTAGAAGTGGGAACAGTTTTACTTGCTTCTGAATATGAAATTACTTTCTCTAATTCTCTTCTAATTTTGTTTTAATTGTCCTCTGGCCACTGTACTCCGTACAGGCCCTGCTATTGGCAAAGTGGCTTCCAGAGCACAACACGCATCACTCTCAGCAATGCTACAACCATCACCGATCATTCCTACACTTGCTGCAACGGGGTTTGGAACGACAAAGATATTCTACATGACCAAATTGGCAACACTTGCGGCATTGAATGGTGGGATAAACATACTGTTCTACAGTTAATGATGTGTAAAAACAGAAAATTCGTTTCGGTAAAACTTGGCCATCAAATGTGATAACACAAGTTTCAGTGGGCCTGTATTCAGTTAAATCGTCTTTGTTAACCTTCCTGTTCAATCGCCTAACTTGTAGTATTGGGCCGCAGCCTACTGGAACTTTTAAAAATGACAGAACTTCCTCTTCTGACAACTCAGTAGGAATGCCACTTACAACACCCATACAGGTTATATTAAAAGACGGAATTACAGCCTCATATAAATTTGTCCCTAAAACATTATTTGAGATAAAGACGTTTGCATCCTGAGGGGTTGCAAACTCAACTGAGACGCGGTTTCTACCAACTCGCTTTACTGAAGTAATATTAGATATGTATATTTTGATTTGCCAAAAAGCGCCAGAATGAAGTTGGATGTAGGGTAGTTGCAGAATTTGTTTGGGCTTCCTCACGGGAAACATGAACGATAAAAGGTCCTTTATCTATTACTGAGTACCTAACACGACCATATAGGTCGTGTTAAGATCCCATAGGTTCTCGGTTGTTTGGAAGGACGATTGGATACATCTTCGTTACCGGGACGTTTACGGAGGTTAGATTGAGGTGAGAAGATTTGGGACTCCAGATTAAAGACCACATCTGCAAACTGGCTTAATGGGTTGGGTGTGGGACTTGGGTTACACTTGGAAAAACCGGTTAAGGGGGTTGTAGGGATATCATCAGGAAGGTCAGGGGGTTTATTTTTATCCAAATTCATATTACACACACTTAACATTCCGCCCACCAATACATAGTGCCCATAAAATAACACACACAGTTACCTTTTTTTTTTTGGATGGGAAATCATCACTTCAACTTCTCCCGCTCTGGGCGGAGCGGGAGGGTGTGTCAGACTCTTACTGACTAAAACCCACCCGTATTCCTTCCTATTACCTGTGTTGCCAGAGGCCTCGGTGACCCTTTAGTACCTTCCCGCGACCCCGGCAGGTATCGGCCCTAGTGGACCCCTACATTTGTGCTGATGACATCTCTTTGAGGCGCGCGTGGAATACGATGCGCCGTCGACCCGGGCCTGGTCTTTACCGGACGGTGAGCTACCCATTGCTCACCATCCGCAAGCCCGCGCCTACGGTGGCCGGAAATCCGCCCGGGATTCCCGACGCCCAGGGCGTCTCCTGCGGTCGCTAGGGGCGAGAGGGCGCGATATTTGCCTTTCCCTCAACCGTCCCGCCTCCTCCTTCGCGAGCATTACTGCTTCGCAGAAGGAGATGACGGCTGCCCATGCCCTCTCGCTCTATACCATGGCCTGAATCAGGGCCTGACGCGAGAGATCTCTGCCGCCGATCGCCTCCACGAGGACACGGCGGTGCTCTGCCCAAGCCGGGCAGACCTCCACCGTATGCTCCACCGTGTCCTCCGGGCGATCCACACAGTGGTGACACCCGGGCGTTTCCTCCCGCCTTATCCGACACAGGAACCTCCCGAAGCTGCCGTGTCCGGTGAGGACCTGCGTCAGGCGGAAGGTGAGGACGCCGTGTCGCCTCTGTAGCCACTCCTCAAAGAGGGGACAATCGTGGCGTGCCCAGCACTGGGTTGCGACAACTGTTCTCTCCATGTCGCCATGAGATCCCGCCGGAGCTCCGTCCGCTGTGCCGCGATATCTCGCGGCAGCGGAGTTATGCCCCGGCGTTTTAGTCCGATCAACGGGGCTTATGTAACCCGAAAAATTCTCCCGCCTATGAAATTTGGCATATGATGAAATTAGGTAATACAGATTACAGATGTACAATAAGCCAACAACTTTTATTACGAGAAGTTAGGTACATGAAAATCGCTTATAACTCTCTGAGAATATTTCCTCAGATTAAAATACTTTCTGTATACGTACGTACGTATAAACGAGTACTAGTTAGAATAAGTATGTAAAGGCATACAATATTTTTTCGATTTCAGAGATACCCCAAACGTAACTTATAACATTTTGCGCTATAACTTCTACTGAAAAATTGGTCTGCTAATTGTTATTATTTAATATGTTTTTATATCCTTAAATACATAGCTTTGTTTAGTTATCCAAAAGATTTTCCTTTTTAATTATATTTTTTTTAATTTTTACTTAACTACGTAATGTGAAAAATAACTCCGTTTATTTTTATACCTTTATTAGTCATATGATTTAATATTATAACAGATTTATCAATTATCCAACAATTTTTCGAAGGTTCATATATTTTTTAGGATATGTTCGCTGATTTATGCTAGAGCATAAGGGTTGACCTTCACTTGACCGCTCGGAACTTCTGCAATAGTGTAGACGAGTTTGGTGGCCACAGCTCAATATGTACAACGTACAACGGGCGTTAAGAAATTGTTACAAAAAAAAACAATGTATGGCGTACAATACTGTTTGGAGAGAAATTGGGCGAAAAACGACAGTTTGTACAAAGGACAGGGTGCACAATACCTTACTGGATGCGTTGGAGGCCTGGAGCAACGATACGTATGCAATTTCACGAATCTTTCTTATTTCTTCGAGTTTCAACGCACGAGTTGCGAGCGCGACGCGTTTTCGAACATAATCGACATATTTTATGCCTTCTCTCATTCATATGTACGAGTATGAAGCGAAGCGATTGCGTGGTTCGGCGCCACTTGGTGTACCCATCGTGCTCACACGCGAATGAAAGGCAAAGTGCAGGATGGGATCTGTCCCATCCTGCACATTGCCTTTGAATTAATAGATATCCAACTATATCTATTAATTCAAAGGCAATGTGCAGAATGGGACAGGTTGTAACTTCCTATCTCCTAAGATAGGAAGTAAGGAAAGGAAGTTAAGGAAAAATAGACAGGAAATGACAATAAATACTAAAATTCTAATCGGATCAGCGCAACCACGGAGTAGACATCCAAGCGGCTGTTTCGATCAGGAGCCTAAGTAACTATAAATTACTTACAGTCGTTTTATGCCACATTCAATACCTACAATTGTAGTTAAAAGGTTGAATCATAAACTGAACTAAACAATTTAAAAATAAATTATATTACCTACAATGAGGATAGTGATCCAAAGCATAGAACTGGGTGATTACCCAGTTCTATACTTTGGATCACTATCCTCAAAGAATGTAATGTATGTAGTTCGTAATGTATTTGAATATATAAGTTCCAAAAAAATAAATAGTATATTCTAATAGACCATCAATTCAACAAACATGATTTCGTATATTTGAATATACATTTTATTAAATCTTCATCAATTAACACCTTCCGTCATTTCAACTCAAGCAGAACTATACGATAAACATTAACATATTTGAATAGAAATGTTACTGTCATTTGATTAGACAATCTATTCAATAAATAAAATTTAATCCATTTGAATAGATATATTCCAATGAATTATACAGTATATTCTAATAGACCATCAATTCAACAAACAAGATTTCTTCTATTTGAATAGATATTTTTTATCTATTTGAATATTGATAATTGGGGTGTCTGGATCTACTTTGATCCAGATGCCCCAATTCTAAACTACTTACGTAGGCTACTGATTAGTTCCTACTGATTTTATAAAAGTTAATAGTGCCTCGTACGATTATGTTAGAAAAAGTTTGCTATAGAAGTTTGTTGAATTTGCCCTTTTTAAACCCCCGACTCAAAAAGAGGAGTGTTATAAGTTTGACGTGTCTGTGTGTCTGTCTTTCAAGTGTAAAACGTCAATGAATGCTCTTGATAAATTATATTATTATTTTTGTATCGTTGATTTAACTTTATAATCTAAGAATTAATGTAAGAAACTGATTTTACGTTAAACTCTAATATTGTCTCCAAAGAAAAATTTGGTTTTTAAGACAAATAATATTCCTTATGATCTCCTATAATTCATTAATAAATCTAATGATAAAAGACATGTAACATGTTTTATTGCAGAACACCTTATACAAAATGAATTAAATAAATAATAGTCAGATAATAATGCGCATTGTAAACAAGCCCTAATATTTCATTTTTGTTATTTTTTTGTTATGCGTTTCATTTTTGTTACATTTTCATTTTTGTTTCATTTTTGTCACAATGGTCATTTTAAATGATTTTCACCCTTTTTACAATCACAGCCAAGAAGCCATGTTAGACAACAACCACCTAATCCATGCACTCAAGACACAGGAAACACTGCACAATGGAATAAAAAACAAGAGAATATACAATCTCAGTCAACAAATCCACTAGAACAAATTATCACTAAACAATCAAAGAAAATAGATTCTCATACAACAAATAGGCACACTAATGGGACTCCTTGCAACTCTAGTTACCCAATATATGAAATGAATTCCTACGCATCGTAGCATGGAACGTAAATAGTCTGTCTCCTAATAAACAGGAAGTAGGACTTTTCATGAAACACAACAAAATAGATTCTCCTAATCTCAGAGTCACACATGACTGACAAAAAAGCCATCCTTATCAAAGGATATAACACATATCACACTAATCATCCCGACGGCACATCACATGCTAGGACTGCAATTATAATAAAAGAAAGTATAAAACAACACTCTCTCTCAAACTTTAAGCAAGCATACCTACAAGCTACTGTTGTATCGATAGACGATTGGCAGGGCCCACCTAACATCGCTGCTCCCCACCTCGGCATCAAGTTGACGAATAAATGTTTAGTGATTTTCTTAGCACGCTCGGTGGCAGATATGTCGCTGGAGGAGATGGGAACGCCAAAAATAACTTTTGTGTATAGACTGACCACAACCAGAGGCAGAGAATTGAAGAAGGCAATAGATTCAAATTCACTCAATATACTGAATACAGGAGAGCCAACTCACTGGCCATCTAATCCCAACAAAACACCCAACCTCATCGATTTCTTTCTTACCCAATGAATGTCAGAACTATACACAAAAGTCGAAGCATGCCTGGACGGTAACACCGATCATTCACCAGTAATATGCACACTAAGCAGCACAGTTATTTGTAAAAAGCCCCGCGAGACGCTTTTCAATCGTAAAACTAACTGGGAGTCTATAGAAGAAGAACTTTATAGAACAAAATACATACAATTTATATACTACATTATTACATTACTACAATATTATATTAAAGTTTGGGAGAGAGTGTTGTTTTATACTTTCTTTTATTATAATTGCAGTCCTAGCATGTGATGTGCCGTCGGGATGATTAGTGTGATATATGTTATATCCTTTGATAAGGATGGCTTGGTTGTCAGTCATGTGTGACTCCCGAGATTAGGAGAATCTATTTTGTTGTGTTTCATGAAAAGTCCTACTTCCTGTTTATTAGGAGACAGACAATTTACGTTCCATGCTGCGATGCGTAGGAATTCATTTCATATATTGGGTAACTAGAGTTGCAAGGAGTCCCATTAGGGTGCCTATTTGTTGTATGAGAATCTATTTTCTCTGATTGTTTAGTGATAATTTGTTCTAGTGGATTTGTTGACTGCGATTGTATATTCTCTTGTTTTTTATTCCATTGTGCAGTGATTCCTGTGTCTTGAGTGCGTGGACTAGGTGGTTGTTGTCTAACGTGGCTTCTTGGCTGTAATTGTAAAAAGGGTGAAAATCATTTAAAATTACCATTGTGCAAAAATGAAACAAAAATGAAAATGTAACAAAAATGAAACGCATAACAAAAAAATAACATAAATGAAATATTAGGGCTTGTTTACAATGCGCATTATTATCTGACTATTATTTATTTAATTCATTTTGTATAAGGTGTTCTGCAATAAAACATGTTACATGTCTTTTATCATTTGACTTATTAATGAGTTATAGGAGATCATAAGGAATATTATTTGTCTTAAAAACCAAATTTTTCTTTGGAGACAATATAAGAGTTTAACGTAATATCAGTTTCTTACATTAATTCTTAGATTATAAAGTTAAATCAACGATACAAAAATAATAATATAATTTATCAAGAGCATTAATTGACGTTTTACACTTGAAAGACAGACACACAGACACGTCAAACTTGTAACACTCCTCTTTTTGAGTCGGGGGTTTAAAAAGGGCAAAATCAACAAACTTCTATAGCAAACGTTTTTTTTTAACATAATCGTACGAGGCACTATTAACTTTTATAAAATCAGTAGCCTACGTAAGTCGTTTAGAATTGGGGCATCTGGATCAAAGTAGATCCAGACACCCCAATTATCTATATTCAAATAGATAAAAAATATCTATTCAAATAGAAGAAATCTTGTTTGTTGAATTGATGGTCTGTTAGAATATACTGTCTAATTCATTGGAATATATATATTCCAATAGATTAAATTTTATTTATTGAATAGATTGTCTAATCAAATGACAGTAACATTTCTATTCAAATATGTTAATGTTTATCGTATAGTTCTGCTTGAGTTGAAATGACGGAAGGTGATAATTGATGAAGATTTAATAAAATGTATATTCAAATATACGAAATCATGTTTGTTGAATTGATGGTCTATTAGAATATACTATTTACTTTTTTGGAACTTATATATTCAAATACATTACGAACTACATACATTACATTCTTTGAGGATAGTGATCCAAAGTATAGAACTGGGTAATCACCCAGTTCTATACTCAGGATCACATCAACAAGTCTTTTAATAAATAAAACTAAAAATAATATTAGTTTAACATTTTTATTTGTATTCTGAAACAAAGAATGAGATATAAAACGATTTACATAAAAGCAATTTCATCTTCAGGCAGAATCTGGTAGTATTTAACGTCTTCTGAATCAGGTATCACTAAATCACACATTATGTTCCGCATTGATGATGTGCCGGTGTCCCGACACTTTGCTGAACCCGCTTTCAATTTTTCAGGACCAATCTGCATATCGTTAACTCGGGAGAATATTAGCTCTCTATTTCTACTTTTAAAGACAAGTTCTTGAATGTTTCCCGAATTTAATGCATCACGCATGTTTTGATAGAATAAATCTTCTTGCCTTATATCTCTGACCTGAGGTTTTGAAAGAATCTGCGCTCGATTTTTTATGAGCTGGCTGCATATCATGGACAAATATAACCTCACCATTAGCGTTCTGGATAATAATTTTACAAATGCCTTCAGAAATATATTTCACTGAATCCTGCATTGTAGGTAATATAATTTATTTTATTTATTTTTAAATTGTTTAGTTCAGTTTATGATTCAACCTTTTAACTACAATTGTAGGTATCGAATGTCGCATAAAACGACTGTAAGTAATTTCCATAAGTCTTGTTCTGTAAGTAATTTCTCCATTGCTAATAGCAATCAGTAGCATAATCAGCAGACAATCAATATATCCTCCTCCACTTTATAATAATTTTATAATTTTGTTTCTTTAAAAAACAGACGTTTTGATTTGTCAACATAATCTGTTCCTTTTACAGCGTTTAAATAAACGCAATCAGGAAAAAATATAGCATGTTGCATCAAAGTATCATCGTAATACCCCCAATCTTCGATGCCACCTCCACACGAAAAGCACATAACTTTATCGTTTAAACCACTTCCACAGTAAAAAAAGCCTGCATCAACCATTTCCATCACCAATCTTCGTTTTGAATCTGCGGTAGCCCAATAATATCGAAATGAACATAATCGAATTTTATTTTTATTATATATTTCATATCGTGGGCTGAAATAATGTTGAATCATTTTTATGAAGGTTTCGATACGGGTATGAACAAAACAATAATGAAGTCTTGTTTCTGGTGTTCGCAATGGAGCAGGAATGACCTTTTTCTTTTGGTGACTTTAAAATTATTGCACATTTCGTTGTGGTGTTCTATACCTAATGCATTTGATGAAATAAAACAAGAAAACATTTACTCAAGGAAAAAAACCGTTATTCTGACATATTGTTATGATAAAGAGCTAACAAATTACTTAATTTATTTACTTTTATATAATAATGTTTTTGTCCTTGAGTAAATGTTTTCTTGTTTTATTTCATTAAATGCATTAGGTTCTATACCTAATGCATTTGATGAAATAAAACAAGAAATGTTGATGTATGCGCTGCTGAATGGGTTGCACACACCTTGATTGTTAGCTTGAATAATGAGTCACGGATAGCCAAAGATGATGATTTATTGACTATATATAACTACCACGTAACTAATGCTATATGAATATGCGTGAATGAGTACAGCTGACTATGAACGCTGATTGTGTACTGTCGTTTTACATTATAATTTGTGCAAGGTGACGGAAAGGTGCTGATCTATGCAATGCGCGCGTGCCATGTACGATACATGACTCGTACATATTCCCGGGTGAGAGAGATGCGAGTGGATGATGAGAATGAGTTACAGAGTGCTTAAATACTAACTTATAAATTTCACCCAAGTTACAAAACATGAATTAACTCTATTCTTCGCCATAACTAGAATTAGTCACTGTCACCAGACACCGGTGTGGTGAATGCAGGTGTCCTCTTGTGGCGCTTGATACTGCTGAGTAAGCTCGAAAAGTTTCTTAATTCAACCGCCTCTCCTGGCTGTTTCGAGTCTTTTGTGCGTGGCGTTGGAGCGACTACGGGGGCCTCGTGCTGTGTACGCACTGGCAGTGCCGGAGGCTGCGTCTCGAAGTCCGACTGTAAGTTGGCACTTCTCTGCCGACGACAAAACATCCACCGACACAGATAAACTGCGACTGCTAGTACAGCGCCTGCCATCAACACGTAGATTGCTGAATATTGATGGATATCGTGGCTTGAAATTCCTGTGTTCAAGGCGCTTTCTGATTTCATCTGCTCGATCTGTTCTTTGATGTGCCGCAATGCGGTTTCGTGATCAGTAACGTTGATTTCAAATTGTGGCATGGTGACGTTGATAATATGGTTGATAGGTGCGATTTGTTGTGATTCCAATTCAACCGCAGTTTTAATCTCTGAGTATCCCAGTTTGTGTGATAAACGGTAAAGTCTTCTCCTTTAATTACGCAATCTGAATCCAGTGCTATGACCCCGGCTTTAGCTATTTGTGTTGCGGTAATTTGATGCTCGCATATGACGCGAAGTGCGCACTGTCCGCAACAATAATACAGGTAAGTATTTATTTTGTTCAATTCCATCCAATTATTACGGCATGCTGCTATGTTTGTAAGACATCTGTTTGTGCCCTTATCTTTGATACACATGTTGTCTTCCGACTTAAACTGGAAAATGGGTTTTCGAGAGTGACAGAGGCGAGTAGATTCGTCGTATTGGACACATTGTTGTATGTCTCTCGCCGTCATTGCCAGATAGGTGTCTTTGCGTAAGTTGATTGCGATGTAATCTGATATCGGCACGACGGCGATCGTAGTGTTACCATGTTGTTGTGGTATTGATATGAGTTGATATAAATCATAACTTTCTCTGTTGACCAGTGGTATTCTAATTTCAAATATGAGGTACTGCTGTGTTACCCTTGTTTTGACCTTCAGAAGGTGGTAAATTTTTGGTAATTCTGTCTGTATGTTTTCTATTGGTAAAGATAACTCTCGCGATAATTGTCCTGAGATTATGCTGAGTTGGTCTCGTAATTGCTTCGGCGTGAGTAAATGGACGCTAAACATTCCATGATGAATATCTGTTATTGTGTCGATTATTGTGTCTTGTATGGATTTCAGCTTCGTGAGCATATTTGTAGCTATGAGGGTGGACAGTGCTAGCTCGCTCTTTACTTCTTTTTCCTGCAATTTTTTGTTCAACATATTGGTTGCCTTCGATAGATTGTTTAGATGTTGATTGATGGCCTTGTGTTGCCGATTGATTGACTCTTCAGTTCTCTTGAGTAAATTATATTCTGCTTCTACTACTGAGGTCTGGTTTTTCCACAAGAGTGCTAAGTGATTTTCATTTCCTTTTATAAGGGCAATATCATGCTTGTATTGATCGGCAAAACGTTGATCTAGAACTCCAAATAAACTGTTGGCAACGTAGCCCACACCGTCGATGAGGCCTCGCCGCCGTCGTGTTCGTTCTTCAAAATGCTGACTCAGTAACATTCCGTTGTAGTACTTCAGTTCGTCATGAGAGTGACGTAGCTGCAGTTGGATGATGTCACATAGTGCTTTGTTTGTTTCTCTTTCACATACGCTGTTTATCTGTTTGAGGTATTTGTCGCAGGTTGCCGAACCGTCCCAGTAAGGGTTCATGTCGTAATACACGATGAGTTTCCATTCGTCTCGAATGAACTGCATGTTTGAGATTCGATCAAAATAGAGTGCTTTGCTTATTGTTGTCAAAGTATATGATGATGTTGACAGTTCGTGGCCAAAGATGGATGTCATGAAGAGAAATAGAGTAAAAATAGTTGCAATCAGATGAGATGCCGTTCCAGGTCGTTGTTTTGATTGGTTGTTCATGGTCTTGATATTTCGGCAGTCTGATATTTTCCCTGTCTGCTCGGATGTTGATTTGTGATTTGTCTCGTCAGATACGAGCACTGATAGTTTAATCACTGGGCGCTTGAGGTACCCATTTTGTGTTTTTAGGGTAACAACCCTGACCAATCCATTGCTACCGGGATGTAGCTCAGTGACTCTGCCTAGGGCCCATCTTCCCGCGGGGAGGTTAGGCTCATGAATGATGACAACGTCATTTACTTGAACGTTTTTGTGAGGTCTCTTCCATTTACTCCTTGTTGAGAGTGTCGTGAGATACTCGGATTGCCATCCCTTCCAAATATCTTCGAAAATGTTCTGTGTTCGCTTCCATCTTGTCCTTTCATCTTGTTCGGTATCTAAGATAGTCAGCATGGGGCCGCTGCTCAAGAAGTGTGATGGAGTTAGATAATTTAAATCATCTGGGTCCTCTGTAAGTGCGCACAGCGGCCGACTGTTGAGACATGCTTCGAGTTGAGCAAGTAAGGTACTGTATTCCTCGAACGTGAGTTTTTGCTCGCCAACAACACGACGAAGATGATGCTTCAGACTTTTTACCGCTGCTTCCCATAGGCCTCCTGCACTTGGCCAAGCGGGAGCATTGAAGTGCCACTGTATTCCCAACTCATTTATCTCTGTATGGAACTCTTCGTTGAATATTTTGCGCAGTTCCGATGATCCTTGCTGCAGTGCTCTATTCGCTCTAACAAAATTGGTGCCATTGTCGCTGTAGATATGATGTGGCTTACCCCTACGTGAAGACATGCGTTTTAGAGCAGCCAAGAATGCAGACGAGCTCAGGTCTGATACGAGTTCGAGGTGCACAGCTTTGGTCACCATGCACACGAACACTGCGATGTATCCCTTACTTGTCTTGACTCCTCGCCCTTTATTGAGTTTCACGTCAACGTATCCTGTGAAATCAACGCCGGTGTGCTGAAATGGACGCGAAGGATTGCTTCGAGATTCCGGTAAGTCCCCCATCAGTTGTTTTGGTATGACAGCTTTATGCTTCTTACACGTAATGCATGCATGTAAGTGCTTCTTTACAGCTCTGTTTCCGCCTAATATCCAGTAATTTTGTCTGATACTCGCGAGCGTCGTCCAGGCCCCCGCATGAAACGTGCGGCGGTGGGCTTGGTCGATAATAAGGTCAGTAACGTGGCTGCTGTGTGGTATGATCAGTGGATGCTTCATATCTTCGTCAATATTCGCATGCTTGAGGCTGCCTCCCACTCTCAAAAGTCCATCCTTGTCCAAAGACGGGTTAAGGCACAAAGTCTTACTTTTGTTATCTACTTGCTCCTGTTTTCGCAACTTGCTGATTTCTTCTGAAAATTGCGTTTCTTGTACATATTTTATAATCATATGTTTTGCGGTTTCTAATTCATTTCCGTGCAATTAAGTAGTTCGCTCGCTGTGACGTCGTGTAATACGTAGCACCCAAGCCAGCAAGCGCACGGCGCGTGTCTAATTACTGTTTCTATGTAGTATGGATTCTATGACATCATTGCTTTGAGTCTGACAAATTGTGACGTTGCTTTGTTTAGATTTTCGCTCCTCTTGATCCGTGACGTAGACGCTCTTCTCTGCTATTGATGAATCATTGAATGCAGGGAGAAATTGCGGGCCGCTCCACCACAGATTATGTTGCTTCAATTGCTCTGTTGTGATGCCACGACTGGCACAATCGGCTGGGTTGTCAGCTGATTTTATGTAATGCCAATTATCTGATGGTATGACGTCTTTAATCTGTTTGACTCTGTTCGCTACAAATGGTGTCCAGCGATTGATGTTGCCTTGAATCCAGCCGAGAACTGCAGTAGAGTCACTCCAACCAAAAACTTTGATTTTGCGTCCGTTGAGGGCTTGCTGTATTTTTCGCATGAGTGTTGTAAGTAAGTACGCCCCACTCAGCTCTAGACGCGGTAAAGTGAGCTTTTTGTTTTCTGGCACAAGTCTTGTTTTTGCAGCGACGAGTGTAATGTTGGTATCAAGTTTACAAAACACGACACATGCGTATGCTGTTAATGATGCATCGCAGAAGCCATGCAGTTGAATTCCGTCTTGCTCTCCTATCTGATACCATCTTTGAATTTTAAACTGGCTGATGTTTTGTAGATCTGCTTTGGTTTTTTCCCACTCGGTGCTTATTTCAATCGGAAGCTGGTCGTCCCATTGAATGTTGGACAACCAAACTTGTTTAAATAAAAGTTTTAATTTTGTTGTAATCGGAGCTAACCAACCGAGTGGATCAAATATCTTTGAAATATCTGATAGTAATGAACGTTTTGTATGTTTTTCTGTTGGTTTGGTTTTGCTTACTTTTAGCTCTAACGAGAATGTATCTTCATTGGGGTTCCATTTCAACCCGAGCGTCTTTGTTGATTCTGCTTGCTTGAAATCGAATAATGGCTGATTTGGGGACGCTCTGATGAAGTTTTGAAGTAATTCTTCGCTGTTACCCGACCATTTACGTAAATTGAAACCTCCCGACTTTAGTAACTGGATCAAATCGCCTTGCAGTTGTTTGGCCGACGACAACGTGAAGCTTCCACTTACAAGGTCATCCATATAGAATTCTTCTTGCAACGCTTGTGCTGCCCTGCTGTGCTGATACTTGTGGCCTTCATCAGTTGCCAACTGTTTCAAAGTCATCATAGCCAAGAATGGTCCTGCTTTCATGCCATAAGTGACTGTCGTGAGTTGATATTCACGTAAACGTTGGTCAGGACAGCTCCTCCATATTATCTTCTGATAGGTTTGATGTTCAGTGTTACAAAGTATCTGTCGATACATTTTTTCTATATCCGCCGTATACGCGAACTGATACTGCCTCCATCGCAAGATTAATGACATGAGATCTTGCTGTAAATTCGGGCCACGCTTCATGAGGTCGTTCAAAGAATAGCCCGTGGATGTTTTCGCCGATGCGTTGAATACTACTCTTAGCGCCGTAGTTGCGGAATCGGCGCGCTGAACACAATGGTGCGGTAAATAGCAAGTCGGTGTCACGTTACTAGTACTCTCGACCGATTCAGTGATTCAGTGCTTGATATTCATGAATAAACTGTCTGTATGCTTCTGCTAATTGTGGTTGTTTGCTAAATTTTCTCTCCAGTTGCCTGAATTGTGCCAATGCCATGGGTTTCGTATCTCCTAGCTTTTCCTGAAAGTTTGGTTCGAACGGTATCTCAATAATATAACGATCTTCTTTGTCGCGAGTTGTTGTGTTCTTGTAGTGCTGCAGACAATCCAAATCATCCTGTGACATTCCCGAGTTTTCTGCGATGTCTTCAACTGTCCAAAATTGTTGAATGTCTTCGATGTTATTTACCACAACGTTACATTGAAATGTCGTTTGCACGTTTCCGCATAATATCCAGCCCAAACGTGTTCGCTGTGCGACTGGTTGTGAATTTTCGTGCCTGATAATACCTTCTTGGATTATGTTTGAGTATATCTCAGCCCCGAGTAAAATGTCTACAGGACGACTCTCATGAAAATCTGGATCAGCCAACGTGATATTTTCTATAAATGTCCACGATTTTGGTTTAGTGAATGATTTATTAGGCAAATTGTTGACCAAATTTCGCATAATGAAAACATCGGTGTCAAATGTATAATCGCCGAGAAAGGCACTGCACGTGATTCGAATGACGCCTTTGCAATTATTTTCTTTCGCCTCGACACCGAATATGACACCTTTGCAGCGGCCACGGGGTATTCGTAGTTTCTGTGCTGCTTTTTCCGTTATCAGGGATGTTTGTGAACCCTGATCTAGGAGCGCTCGTAGAGTTATCAGTGACCCATCGTATGCTTGCACTTTGATCAATGCTGTGGTAAACAGAGTTTCTGATACATCTTCTTGAGACACGTGGTTGCTGCTGTCACTTGTTGTTTTCTTACTATCAGTTCCAGCTGTTGCTTGTTGTACTGAATTGCTGTTTGATTTCTGCCCACCCCATTCGCTGTAAGCGTCGTGAAGCACTGTATTATGATCTGAGTTGCCGACGCGGCATGTTTTTCTTGACGAACATTCCTTGCTATTCGTATGTATGTTTAGGCAGTTTTTGCACAGATTGTATTTCGCAACTGCCTTCCGTTTTGCGTCAGGCTGTAATTCGAGAAATGTTTTGCACGAAAACAACTTGTGCTCTTGATTGCAAACTGGACACTTTGTTGCACTTTCATTGTCTTTTGTCAATGAATTCGATTTATACTTATTGTTTTTGTTCTGATTTGCGCTGAATGCTTTATATGAATGAAATTTCTTGTTTGTCTGTGCAGGCTCCGACTGAGATGGTTTTGTTGTTTCTGGCCTACGGCGAGATGTTTCCCACGATGCAAATTTTCCTTCTAGAAAATCGAGGAAGTCTACTATGTTAGGTAGCTCACGCGGCTCCGCCAGTGACTCAAGGTAGTCATTATGAGTCACCGTATCCAACTTTTGTGAAAGCAAGTGTACCATTATTGGGTCCCACGATGTCGTGTCTACACCAAGGTTCTTGATTGCATTGATGCATTCTTTGGTCGTATCGTGGAGTTTTTTGATTGATGCTGCTGATAAATGTTGAGTGATAGAAACAGCGAGCAATGAATTGAGATGTGACGTGAAGATCAGTTTTCTGTTGTTGTATCTGCGGTTGAGGATCTCCCATGCAGTCTCATAGTTTTCTGAGCTGATTGATAGATGCTGAATGAGTTTCTCGGCTTTGCCTTTCACTTTGCTTTTGAGAAACTGCATTCTCTGTGCGTTTGAAAGGGACGGACTAGAATGGATGGTCTCAACAAATAAGTCTTTGAATGCTGTCCATTGTTCGTAGCTACCACTAAAGGCTGGTATTTCGATCTTCGGCGTCGACTTCTCTCGGTGAGTGACTGACCACATTTTGGAGTTGATGGTTGCTTTCATTTCGTTGTAAACGAGTTCGCACGTAATGTAAGACATCTCATATTGCACGTTGGCTTCATTGGGCAAACTGTCAAGGTCCCAGTAAAGTACATCAACTGCTTTCCACCTGGACTCTAACACCTTTAAGGCGTCTTCAAACTGCCAATTTTCTTTGAGAAGGTCCACGTTGATGTTTGATGCAGTTCTTTGGAACGCTTTGATATTGCTCCTTTGTTTGCGTAGCATTTCATCTGTTTTGCTGTTACTCGCGATCTCAGCTATTTCAGGCACCTTTATTGATAGGGGTGATTGTTTTCCGCGTTCAGCTCCACCTAACTCTTGAAGGAGTCTTGGCTCCGATGACTGCGCGGTCGACGGTGCGAGCTCAAAAGTAAAGCCTGCTGGCTTTAATACGGGTGAAGCTGGTTTTTGTTCTTGAGTTTTATACTTGATAAGGAATTCCCTAGTGCTTCTGTAAAATTGTTTTGTCTGTTCATGGGAATCTTGCGCAAAGTATTGATGAGAAGAATCTTCGCGCTCACTAATTTTCTCGTGGTTAGTTTGAAATTCTGCCCAATACTTGTCGAGAAGGTCTATTTTTCTCTGCACACTGTCGGGAGTCTTACGGCTTCCTCCTTCTTTTTTGAAATTGATCAGAAGTTTATGCATTCCCTCCATGACTTGATATTGAGTTTGAATAACTTGCTCCATATTCGGAAAATTAATGATAAATACTTCGAGTCACCAAATCTGTTTCTGACGACACCGCCGATGTTCTTCGGTGATCTCTTGTTTTCGCTGCTGCTGCAATGATCTCTGCGGTACGTATCCTCTGTTCAGGTGATGCTTCCTCTGCTGAGCTGGTGAGATGCTGCTTCTGGTCGGTCAGCCCAACCGAATTGCCACCGCACAAAAGAACGCGAACCACATAAAATCTCGAGGCTCGAAGGACCATAAAGATGTATGCGCTGCTGAATGGGTCGCACACACCTTGATTGTTAGCTTGAATAATGAGTCACGGATAGCCAAAGATGATGATTTATTGACTATATATAACTACCACGTAACTAATGCTATATGAATATGCATGAATGAGTACAGCTGACTATGAACGCTGATTGTGTACTGTCGTTTTACATTATAATTTGTGCAAGGTGACGGAAAGGTGCTGATCTATGCAATGCGCGCGTGCCATGTACGATACATGACTCGTACAGTTGAGTAAATGATTTTTTCCTTGAGTAAATATTTTCTTGTTTTATTTCATCAAATGCATTAGGTATAGAACCTAATGCATTTAATGAAATAAAACAAGAAAACATTTACTCAAGGAAAAAAACATTTATTCTGACATATTGTTATGATAAAGAGCTAACAAATTACTTTATTTATATTTTTACAGGGCACCCCTTCTCTTCTAAATTAAAAATACTTTTATTATTAACCCACTTTTTTAAACATGTTACATTTCTTGAAGCGCATACATTTGAATGATACACACAGCTAAATATATTACTAGACATTCTATGATCATCAAATCATTTTTGTAAACGAGGACAGTTCTTATCTTTTAAATTATATATTTTATCATGTTTTACAATGTTTTTTAACCACGACACTTTTTCACATACTTTAACATAAATGTTTTTATCTTCCAGATAAGGTACATCTATTTAAGTTTAAGTATGGTATAAAACCCTCTTTCCAGAAAATTTGTCTATTTCTCTCTATCCAACTTACTTGCAATCTTTCTTTTTTTGTAAGATTGTAAAATGGGAATCTTGGTTTGATTAATAATACGATAATTTGTTTTCTGCATGCTATTGCTATTTCTTTCACGATAAACCCGTTACTTTCCGTCTTAAAACCTTGCATGTCGACTATAGCGTTCATAATAATTTCTTTACAATACCACTTAATAGTTTATAGGTAATACGGGCTGGTGTCCGCAACTCCACGTCAATGCGCGTATTTTGCGTACGGCTTAATGGTTTATATTCGAATAGACGATCATTTATGATTAAACAATAGGCAGATGTATTTTCTTATATATCTTCAGAACTTTCTATTTCCAGTCTCACGTCAACAGCTCCCGTTTTCAAGGCTTCGTTCTGTCTTGAGCAATCAATTACAAATACAGGAGCCTTTTCTTTAAATTCGCTCAAACCAAGCATCGGTCCAGACCGGGTGTTATAATAAGACTGACGAAATTTGGTGAACATTTCATATAATATATAATACTTATCGTCAGAAAATTTCGCATTCAGCGATTCGTATGGATAATATTGAGAATTTAAGAAAAGAGTAACATTAGATAATTTAGAATGGTGAAAAACTGAGCAGTCTTTACTTTCCATATTTTTTCTATTTGTCTGTAAACCAAAGACCACATACCTTGGTTTTTCGAGTTGTGAAGCAGTCTTAACAACCCAGGAATGTTTTTTAGTATCCCCTTACTTTCCCCCTCGCTCATTGACACATGATTAAAGAGTTGTAGTTGCATTTTTTATTCGGTCTATTTCAACACCGTTAATTTCATAAAGAATGTCTTGAAATAGAAATGATATATGATTGTTGGTAAAATTAACAACCTTTCGTGTTCGTTTTTCTGCTGCATCTTTCGAAACTGTAGAAGCTCGACCTTCAACATAAATGTAGCTGGCCGAAGGTAATAGTTACAAATCTTGCTGATTTATGGGTATACGTATTTCATCATTTTCATTGAAACTGTTGATATATGGATTAAAAGTATGAATTTCATAACTCACTATAGAGTTATTGATTTGTGGTAAATCATTCACCTGAAGATAACTCATAATTTAAAACCCAAAGCTCGAATGAATAATTTATTGTCTTTAGTTAATTTTTTTTATGGTTCATAGATGTCTTCGTCTTCTGATGGTATGAGAACGAGTAAAACTATTAACTTTGGCAGATGATTTTATATTATAAACTATCTTTTTTTTCACTCTACCTGACATTCGTCTCTTGTAACAGATAATGTTAAAGTGTTGTCTCATGAGTACGACACGTAACATTTAAACCTTTTTTTAAACCATGCTTTTTCCAAAACCCTTTAAGAAATTTAATGCATAAATGTCCGCAATTGAATAAGTTATTATTTTGCTAATTATTGTAATTATAATTGATTTTTTCAGAACCTACATAGCGAACAAATTCCATTGGAGGTTTCAAGTTGGCATAACTGTCAAAGTATTCAATATATTCATTTAAAATTGCATAGGCTACCCAATGTGTCCCAGAATTTTTAGAATTACCTAAATTTATGTTTCCACACTCCTTAAAAAACGGAGACTTCGGTAAGGTATCCCTGATATACACTCCACGGAAATATGGAACGTCTTTAGTAAAATATATGATATCTATATTAGTAAGAGCGCGATTAAATAGCCTTTTTTTTTTGGGTGGGAAATCATCGAATAACTTCTCCCGCTCTGGGCGGAGCGGGAGAGTGTGTCAGACTCTTACTGACTAAAACCCACCCGTATTCCTTCCTGTTGCCTGTGTTGCGGGGGCCTCGGTGACCCATAAGTACCTTCCCGCGACCCCGGCAGGCATCGGCCCTAATGGACCCCTACCTTTGTGCTGATGACATCTCTTTGAGGCGCGCGTGGAATAAAACGCGCCGTCGACCCGGCCTGGTCCTTACCGGACGGTGAGCTACCCATTGCTCACCATCCGCAAGCCCGCGCCTACGTTGGCCGGAAATCCGCCTGGGATTCCCGACGCCCCGAACGTCTCCTGCGGCGGCTAGGGGCGAGAGGGCGCGAAACATGTCTTTTCCTCAACCGTCCCGCCTCCTCCTTCGCGAGCATTACTGCTTCGCAGAAGGAAGTAATGGCTGCATATGCCCTCTCGCTCCGTACCATGGCCAGAACCAGGGCCGGACGCGAGAGGTCTCTGCCACCGATCGCCTCCACGAGGACACGGCGGTGCTCTGCCCAAGCCGGGCAGACCTCCACCGTATGCTCCACCGTGTCCTCCGGGCGATCCACACAGTGGTGACACCCGGGCGTTTCCTCCCGCCTTATCCGACACAGGAACCTCCCGAAGCTGCCATGTCCGGTGAGGACCTGCGTCAGGCGGAAGGTGAGGACGCCGTGGCGCCTCTCTAGCCACTCCTCAAAGAGGGGACTTATCGCCGCAATTGTGGCGTGCCCAGCACTGGGTTGCGACAACCGTACTCTCCATGACGCCATGAGATCCCGCCGGACCTCCGTCCGCTGTGCCGCGATTTCTCGCGGCAGCGGACTTACGCCCCGGCGTTTCGCCTCCTCGCGCCACTCCCATACGTGCGCGAGGACTTTTGCCTCCAGATCCCATGGCGGCAATCCGGCAAGGAGGCTCGCTGCCTCACAGGAGACCGTGCGGTATCCCCGGACCATCCGGATGGCCATGACCCTTTGGGCCGCGCTCAACCGGTGGGCTAGCCGCAGCGCCAGAGAGCGCGCCCATACAGGAGCCCCGTAGAGGGCCTTGGACCGCACGACCCCGCGTAGAGCCTCCGGCAGGAGGCGTTTGGATCCCCTAGATTGGGCAGGAGCCGCTTCAATGCAGCGCCTGCCCGCTCTAGTTTGGGAGCCAAACGTCGGAAATGCTCCACGAAGTTCCACCGGCTGTCGAGGACGAGTCCCAGGTACTTCATCGTCGACCCAACGCCTCCTACCGTTATTTGGGACCCCAACGGTGGCGCGTTCCGAGGACCATGAAAACACATGTCCTTGGACTTGTGCAGGGCCACCTCGAGTCCCAATTTCCGGATCCAAACGCCTTTCGACGATTGTCGCAACCCCGCGTGCCGCTAATTCGGCCGCCGCCTGGTGCGACTTCCCCTGCGCCAAGACCAACGTGTCGTCAGCGTAGCACACTACGCTGACGCCGCTAGGGAGGTCGGCGCGCAGCACCCAGTCGTATCCGATGTCCCACAGATGTGGCCCTAGGACCGATCCCTGTGTCCCGCACGACATCTCTTGTCGGTTCCACACTCCCTGGTGACGGGGTAGATGACGGCCCTGTCCGTCAGATAGGCCTCGACCACACGACAGAGGTAGGTCGGCATCCGATGGTACCGGAGTGCCTCCCTGATGCAACTCCAGGGCAGGGTATTAAAGGCATTGGCAATGTCTAGAGACACCGCCAAGACGACCCCACCCTGGGCAACAGCTTTCCCCGTCGTCAGGGCTCGCACGCGCATGATGGCGTCCACAGTAGAGCACCCCCTGCGGAAACCAAACTGGCTCTCCGCCAAGTCCGGCCCCACCCGCACTAGCTGGCCGACAGGCGGTCTGCAATGACTTTTTCAAAGAGCTTGCCCACCTCGTCGAGCAGCACGATGGGCCGATAAGCGGACGGAGAGTCCGCAGGGCGCCCTGCCTTTTTTATGAGGACCAGTTTCCCCGTCTTCCAACGAAGCGAAAACTGGCCCCTCTCCAAGCATGCGCTTAGGACCCCCCTAAGTCGAGGCCCGAGAGCCTCCAAGGCCAGGACCCAGGCCTTCCCAGGTAAGTACATACAATTCAGACCAATAACATCTGTTAATTTAAATAAATTTAATAGCACTTTAATTTGTAAGTTAAGCGACCAGGATCTTACAATGAACAATGTAAATATCTTGTACAAAGATTTTTTTTCGGTAGTCCAGACCGAGTTCAATAATTATTTTAAGAAGAACACTAAAACTATCAGCCCTAGGTTTTTATTTAGTGACTGGGCCACTAGAGGACTCAGGAAAAGTAGGGAAAGACTTTTCGAGCTGTATGGCCTTAAGCCTTACATAAACACTGAAACTTTTAATAGGTATGTTGCTACTTACTCTAGAATTTTTAAGAACACTTGTAAGGCAGCTAAAGCCTTGTACATTAGCAACAAAGTTAAATCAGCAGACAATAAAATAATGACAGTTTGGAAAATTATCAATAATGAAACGAATAGACACAAAAAGCATGATTCTGATTACACACTGGAGACGTCATGTGGTCTCATTTGCGATAGCAAGTTGCTCAGGAATTTGTAATTTTTTTTACCAGTGTCCCGCTTAAAACTACTGAAACCTTAAATTCCTCGCCCTCGCTCGCTTTTGATTTAGTAAAGGAAAACGTTTCAGCTTGCACGATTGAATTTAACTTTAAGCATATTAATCCCATAATAGTAATAAAAGCTTTTAAGCAAATCAAGATCAAATTGTCTGAAGATCTTTGGGGAATGTCCATTAAAGTCTGTACCTCTATAATTGAGACTATAGCGCCCTACTTAGCCTTAATATTTAATTTGTGTGTGGATCAAGGAGTCTTCCCGGATTTAATGAAATACAGTAAGGTAATACCACTTTTCAAATCCGGGGACAGTAAAGACACCAATAATTATAGACCCGTATCCGTGTTGCCGGTTTTCAGCAAGGTGTTTGAAAAGGTAATGCTTAATCAAATGCTCAATCATTTTAATTCGAATAAAATCCTTCACGATCAACAGTATGGTTTCACTAAAGGACGGTGTACGACCGACGCCGGTGTAACCTTGCTAAGACACATTTTTAACGCGTGGGAAGAAGCGCAAGACGCCATAGGAATCTTTTGTGACCTCTCCAAGGCATTTGATTGCGTCGACCACGAAACCTTACTCTCGAAACTTGAGCATTACGGACTTGGAAAACATGCGCTCAGCTTAGTAAAATCTTATTTAAATGATAGACAACAGCAAGTACAAATTAATGGTATCAATTCACTCGGTTTAAAAGTAAAAATAGGTGTTCCACAAGGCTCGATATTGGGACCTTTCCTCTTTTTAGTGTATATTAACGATCTACTCCATTTATTAAATAATCAACCACAAATGGTGTTATTTGCTGATGATACTTCTTTAATTTTTAAGATAGATAGACGTGCTACGAATGTTGACGACGTAAATAACGCCCTATTGCAGGTACAGAACTGGTTCACTGCCAATAATTTAGTATTAAATGGGAAAAAAACTAAGTGCATTCGATTTTCTTTACCAAATGTCAAAAGTGGTGATTATGAGATAGTATTGAATCAAGAGAAACTAGAATTCGTCGATAAAACTGTTTTTCTGGGGATCACGCTCGACTCAAGGCTACAATGGGGTCATTTAACATCTCTTGCAGGACGGCTAAGTTCAGCGGCATATGCTGTCAGAAAAATCCGTCAATTTACTGATGTAGATACCGCGAGGCTAGTCTATTTTAGTTACTTTCATAGTATCATGTCTTACGGTATTTTACTTTGGGGACGGGCTGCAGACATCGAGTCAATTTTTATTCTGCAGAAAAGAGCTATCGGAGCCATTTATAATCTCCGCAGGCGCTATTCTCTAAGGGACCGGTTTAAGGACATTAACATCATGACGGTACCTTGTCAATATATCTACGAAAACATCATGTACGTAAGAAAAAAATTACATCATTTTAGTAAAAGAGGTGAAAGACATAATTATAGTACTAGAAATAGGGACCTATTATCTCAGCCAGGTTTCAGACTGGCTAAAGTAGACTCATCTTTCATGGGGTACTGTTTAAAATGTTACAATAAAATTCCACCCCACATACTTCAACTGAATGAAATGAAATTCAAATCTTGTATCAAACGCACACTATGCAGGCAGGCATATTATAAGTTGGGTGATTACATCGCTGATAAAAATGCTTGGCTCAATGCTGGTCCCGCTCCACAACCACAACCAATTGAATAATTAACATTTGAAAATACTGTTGGAGCAGCTGAACATTGTAAGACTATCTTTGCATTGTATAAATTCAACCTACGTTGTATTGTATAATTGCATTGCACAGGTGTGAGTACTATGTATAATAGAGCTACCATTTGCCGGTTATGTAATTATATAGAGCTACGATTTGCCGGTTATGAAACAATCTGTGAAAAAACCAAATCAGTGCATAAACTATTAACGAAGTTATAAACAAAAACAATTACCAAATTTTAAATGTGATCGTTATAAATCTCTTTGTCTTTGTGTCGTGTGACTGACCTTTGCACGGGTCAATGACACACGTCTGGCACCGTAGTAGTATTGGTAAGAGATCACCAATTTCGCACTGATTGTAACAGCTCCGTTGGCCTAGGAGCGCAAGCCGCCCGCTCGCAATCGTCGACTCGTAATTGCTCGAGTTCAAACCCCACGACGTGCAAAACTTTTTGGGAGGTCTTACTTCAACTTTCATTTCTACGATACGTTTAAAATATAATACAGACATTATCGATACAAGGATGACAGAAAACAACTCAAGTGAGATTCACATTAACAATGTTACTGTTCGAAATAAATGTAAATCAGTTAATTCTAACAGTTATGATAAATGATAAATGATTTTATTTCTGTAAGTAGGTTTTTACAAACACTTTTACACGTCAAAACATATTTTTTTTAAACTAGATGAGGCCGGCGTTTCCTATCTGACTACTCTGAGAAGAAAGGCCGAAACAAACTCAGAGGTCACCGTCTCTTTTAAAGTCCAGACATAATCTTGGTCAGATCATGTGAAGACCATGTCGATTGGTGTCTGAAATGGTCTTTTGATGAAAGAACCACACAGATTGAGTGGACCTGTCCAGTCAGTGCACGCATTTGTCAGTCGTTGTGCAGCTCAACTCATAACTAAAGGAGCTCAACGATTCAACGAACAATACCAAAGAAAGGACATTTGGCTAGGCCGCAAAAAATACTCAAAACTGCCAGACCATATTAAAAACTAACTGAGAATAAAACAAAATTAAACAATGATCCACATAGTCTTCACATTTACAATAATTAAAACAATATAATACTACACAGAGTAAATATTCATGTCATTGCATAAATAAAATTCATCAATGTCAATGTGTATATTCGGACATAATCTTGGTCAGATCATTTGAGGACCATGTAGGTTTGTGTCCGAAATGGTCTTTTGAGGAAAGACCACACAGATTTGAGTGGACCTGTCCAGTCAGTGCACGCATTTGTCAGTTGTCATGCAGCTCAACTCAAAACTTAAGGAGCTCAATGATTTGACGAACAATACCAAAGAAAAGACATTTGGGTAGGCCGCATAAAGTACTCAAACTGCCAGACCATCATTAAAAGTAAGAGACAAAAAAAAAAAAAAAAAAAAACAAACAATGACCCACATAGTCCTCACATTCCTAATAATTAAAATAATATAATATAATATACTATACAAAGTAAATATTCATGTCATTGTTTATATAGAATGTTATATAGAATAAGAAAATATAAATAGCTAGCAAAATAAAAAGAGTAAAAAAACAACATTCACTGTAAGTTTATTGGAGCAGCTCAATCCCAAGCCTTTTTGTCCTCAATATAATCTTTAACAGTATAAAAGGCTTTTAGGCACAGTTTCTGTTTTATAAAACATTTGAATTTATTAAGGCTTAGTTCTTGAATGTGGCTAGGAATTTTATTATAAAAACGTATACATTGGCATCTAAACGAGCTGCCTATTTTTTTGAGCCTGGTTGTAGGAACAACAAATTTGTGTTTGTTCCTAGTATTTACTAGTATTTACATTATCATTCATTTGAATTATCAGAAAAGGACGAAGAATATCGATCACTCACTTCGACGGCCTCTTACGAGTTGAACCGTAGCTATCCTGATTTATATTTAAAAACAAATGACGACGTGAAAGAACTGAGAAGCAGAATATGTCAACTTGAAGAAAAGTTAATTATTGCAGAAACTGAAATAGAGAATTTGTTATTGGAAAATAGTTCTCAAGCCAAAATAATAACTAATTACAAACTGAGAATTGACAAACTGACCCATATTTGTACAAACACATCCTCAAAAAAATCCGAGGCCAAAATAAAACGAAAATGCCTTATACGAACCAAGCTCGACTTTAAAAACACGCAACAAAGCCCTATTCAACAAACTGGAATAGATAAAATGCCGTTGGAAGATACAATAATAGGACCTAATTTAATGTATGATGACTTACCACAGCAAGCAACACTAGAGGGCACCACTCGTTTAGACGCAACGGGCTCGAGTACACAACGAGACATAATAATTGTAAACAAAACTCGCTCAAATAAGTTATGTCTAATAAGTGATAATAATGTTAACGCTATATTAGGAATTGCCGAAAACACCTTTCCAAATAATAAAATATGCCACTATTGTATGCCGAACGCAGGTATTATTAAACTTCTTGAAACATTAGACAAAAAACTAGTAAATTACACTCTTAATGACCATTGTATAATCTTCCTAGGTGAAACAGACTTTTTCGTTTCCAAAAATTATGCAGAATTAGTAAATTATATAAAATTCAGACTCGAAAAGATATTGCATACGAATATTATCCTGTGTTGTCTGACTTTTAAGTTAAAATCGAATACTAGTTTGTTTAATACCAGAATAGAATCTTTTAATCGACTATTACACCAAAGTAATCAGATTTTTAATTTTACATATACTTTTGATACTAACAAACAACTAGAGTATTCGTATGAAATGTTTTCAAAGTTAACTGGCAAAGTAAATAATACAGCCATAAAAAATGTCTTCATGAACTTGAAAAACTATCTGGAGCTATTTAAACCTTCAAATCATGAATATACCTGTAGATATAATAATTGTAATATGACGCATACTTATGAAGATAGTGTTAAATGCCGCGTGAAACCAGGTACTATTCCATATTACTTCAGCAAAATGAACACAGACCAACTTTCATCTAAAGTTGAGTCTAATGTTAGCACAGGTTTTAACGACACTGATCTTTTTCGTGAATAATAAATTAAATACAGTTTGTAAAAGTACTTTGATGCATAAAACCAGCTGTTTAAGGATTTTTCATCAAAATGTATGTGGGATAAGTAATAAAACAACTGAGTTAGAATTATTATACATTGCAACCACGGGTATTCAGTTAGATTACTTGTGTATTACAGAACACTTCTTAAATCAACAATCTGCTCATGTATTTAACTTTCCAAATTATAATTTAGTGTCATACAACACAAGGACAAACAAAAAAAGGGGAGGGAGTCTTATTTTAGCACATTCAAATACAGAAAGTGAAAATATTGATTTTGTAAAAAAAATGTATAGATCTGATAGTTTTGAAATATGTTGGGTTAAAGATCTTGAAACAGGGTTATATCTTTTTTGTTGCTACAGAAGTCCATTTGATAAAAACTTTGAAAGTTTTATGTCTAGTTTAGAAAAGTTATTGGAACATTTTATTAACAAGAAGTGCCTTATTTGTGGTGACTTTAATATTGACGTACTTGTTGACAGTAAGAAACACACTGAATTTTTAAGCATATTGACATGTTATAATTTTCGATACCTTTTAAATACTCCTACTTTTATACGGAGCAACGCATATTCGTGTTTAGATAACATAATAACAAATCTCGCTGATGATGAAATAGATGATTATTCTGTTGATCACAATGGCTTGGCGGATGGTCATGGTGGACTTTTTTGCAATTTAGCTCTTGAAAAAATAAAAAGTAAATCTAAAAACTCGAATCAAAATGTAATAATAACAAAAAGAATATTTAATAATAAAAATAATATTGCTTTCAAGAAAAACATAAGTAATAAAAACTGGGTGAATATGGGAATAAATAGTTTTATAAGTTGTCTTACAAAAACATTCCAAGATTGTTACCGAAAGAAATCCATTAGAATAAAGCCTTTTAAAAATACCTCACTACAATGGATTACTAAAGGCGTTAAAGTTTCAAGTAGAATGAAGAGAGTCCTATGCTCAGGTACAGTAAATAATGCAAACCTAAAAAAGTATAAAACCAACTATGTTCGAATTTATAGAAGAGTTATTCAGCAACTCAGGAAAAATGCTTTAGTAAATAATTTAAATACGGCTACAAATATAACTAAACGGACGTGGAAACTTGTTAATGAATGTACTAAAAAATCAAAAACCGGGAAATGTAGAAACTTAATCCTAAAAGTGAACAACAAAATGATAACTGATCCCCGGCAGGTCGCAAATCACTTCATTGACAGTTTTGTGTACAAATCGTCTCTCGCTAGCAAGGAAAAAGAAAGAGCGATGAGTTTCTAATAGAGAGTACAAAAAGGGTAGAAAGTGATTTAACCTTTTGTACAACTACACCATCTGAAATTGCAAAGAATATTAGCAAAATGGCCAATACGAAATCATGTGGGTTTGATGATTTACCAATATCTATCTTGAAGGAGAATATAGACTCTTTGGCAGTCCCACTTTCTAATTTTTTTAATAAATGCTTCGAAGAGTGTGTCTTTCCAGACCAGTTAAAATTGGCTAAAGTAGTTCCTATATTTAAAAAAGGAATTAAGTGTAATCCGAAAAATTACCGACCTATATCCCTTTTGCCAACCATATCAAAAGTATTTGAGAAAATCATTAAAACGAGACTGATGGTACATTTAAATGCAAATAAAATTATTAATTTAAGACAATTTGGGAATCAGAAAGGCGTCGGTTGCTCAGATGCAATAAATACTCTTATAAATGACATAATTAATAAATTAAATGACAAAATGAAAGTAGCAGGGCTATTCATTGACCTTAGCTCTGCTTTTGATACGATTGACTATGAATTATTACTGACTAAACTTGAATTTTATGGCATCAGAGGCAAATCCTCACAACTTTTAAGATCCTATTTACATAATAGACAAATGTTTGTCGAAATAAAAAACATCGATGATAGTAATCAAGAAGTCATATACACCTCTAAAATTACAAACATAAAACGTGGTGTGCCCCAAGGCTCTATTTTAGGACCTATATTATTTATTATTTTTACAAATGACTTGCTTAATTTTATGCATTATGTTCAACCAGATGTAAAACTGGTTGTACTCGCAGATGATACAAATATAATAGTTGGGGCGAATGATTTAAAAGAATTGACCAAAAATGTTAACAAAAGCCTACAAAACCTCTGCGAGTGGTTTACAGCCAATAACCTTTTGCTAAACACAAGTAAAACGAACACCATTTTATTTAAAACTACAACTCGCCATAATGACACTTTGGATGTAAAAATCAAAGAAGACAAGATCGAATTAGTGGACAAAGTTAAATTTTTAGGCATTACCATAGATATGTATTTTAATTGGAAACAGGAGTTAGCTGCTATTGACGCTTCAATATCATCAGCATGTTATGCTCTCAGGAGCCTTAGAGATATGTTAGATATAAAGCAACTCAAGGCTATATATTACGCGCTGGTAGAATCTAGACTAAGATACAGCATAATGCTTTGGGGAAACAGCTACAGTTATAACTGTGAGAAAGCGTTTATTTTACAGAAACGAGCCATACGAACTATAGTCAGGATCTCACAAAGAGACTCATGTAGAGAGCACTTTAAAGAATTGGACTTTTTAACAGTACCTAGTTTGTATATATTGGTATATATTACTTGGCTAGGAATATTCATGAGTATGAATCTCAAGAGGAGCGTAAGATAAGAGAAAGCACAAGAAGGAAAGAATTTAAACACAAGATGGCACCGAAATTTAACATAGCTAAGCACTGTTCCAGATACCAAGCAGTAGAGTTATTTAATAGGTTACCAACTGATTTAAAATTATTAATTTATAGCTCGCACTCTTTTAAAACTAAATTAAAGGCCTTCTTGTTGGAAAAATGTTTTTACTCGGTATCGGAATTTATTAGTGATAAAAGTAGTCACTTAAAATAATAGCAGTTGAACAGATTTAATGATTCTTAATTATACTATGCTCATTACTAAGACCTTAGCGAAATGATTTCTAAATTTTTTTTTTTTTACTTTGAATTTGACATACTTGCTAATAATTGGACATTGAATTTGACATTATACTTGCTTTATATGTCACATTGTAATTGATATTTTACCTGATAATAATAAATTAGACTTTTTATCTGACACTGTACCTGCTATGAACCAGATATTGTATTTATTTGTGTATTTGTATTATTTTGCTGACATTGTATTAATTTGCTTAATGTAGTTGTTTCTGCATGTGTTACTTCTCTTTTTAATATGTAATGTTCAACACAATGTAAATTGTTAATGAATAAATAAATGAATGAATGAATGAATGAATAATTGACTTGAATGGGTCCTGGCGGCTGAGAGTATGTCATGCTCACTCAGATGTCTCGCTGATGATGGCGCGTGTGTTGGATTATTTTATTTAGAAATTGTTTTTGTTTCTCTTTTTACTATGGGCGCGTTTTTTTTTTTTTTTTTTACATCGTCCTCACATTTAGTTATAATTTCAACATTATTTTTGTACTAATCTTTATGTATCAATTTAATTTAAAAGAGTGTCCATGGAGTTTCTTGCCCGTTCTTCTTCATAGGTACCTACTACGCTTTGGAATGGGCAACTAGCTTCATATTTCTAACTGACCGACTCCTTGACAATTCAAAAGTGCCTGTAAATGGTTTAATTGAAATAAATGCTTTGAGTTTGAGTTTGAGTTTAAGCCGTCGAGTCCTGGGGCGGTATTTTTGGCATTAAGCCTGCGTGCCACCGCTCTCATTTCTACCTCGGTCACCTCCGGAGCATCGTCGTCGTCGGCGGTGTGGTCCACATCGGGCACCGCAGTAGGCGGGGCCATAGGTGGGGAGGTGTGTTCCCCTCGCGAAGGGAACAGAGCGCTCACCACGTCCTCCACAAGCTGGGGCCGGAGACTCTGCGTCAACGGGGGAGCCCATGGGCGGAGTTTATCCCGCACCACTTTGTACGGGCGACTCCACGGGTCCCAGTCCAGAGTCCCCAGCGACTCCTCGCGGGCCAAACCCCTGGCCCACAGGATCTCTGCTTGGAGGGCGGTCTTCGCCGCTCTGTACCCCTCGTAAAGCTCCGCCCGAATGGCTTCCGTATCCGGAGGTTTGATACGGAGCCTGCGGTACCTGGTGTACCGGCGTCGCGCAGCCACGCACGCAGTGTGCAGAGCCGTCAGCTCCTGCAACCACCAGTACACCTGGCGCGAGGCACGTCCAGGCTGGACCCGGGGCATTGCCACGTCACATATGTCGGACATGGCCTCCCGGAACCACTCCACCTCGTCGTTGATGTCAGCAGGCCTGTCCGGTGGTGACATCCAAGCCTGCACGATCGAGGCCTCCAGGAGGAGCTCCCGGTCCAGCTGCTTCAGCGCCCACCGCGGACCACTCAGGGCCCGTCGGACCGGCGCGTCCGAGTTCTGGGCGGAGACGTCAAACCGGATATACCGGTGATCGGAGTAGGTCTCCACCCCCTCCATGACGCACCAGTCAACTACACGCGGCGACAGAGCGGGGCTGGCGAACGAGATATCCACCACTGATTCACCCCGCATCCGCACACACGTGGGGACAGAACCCCGGTTTAGGACGACCAGGCCTATCTCCAGAGCCCAGTCCTCCACCATCCTGCCCCGTGTGTCCGTTAACCGGGAACCCCAAGCCAAGTTCTTGGCATTGAAGTCCCCGAGGACGAACACAGGGAGGGAACCAAGGAAGGAGGTTTCAAGTTTGCATAACTGTCAAAGTATTCAATATATTCATTTAAAATTGCATAGGCTACCCTATGTGTACCAGAATTTTTAGAATTATCTAAATTTATGATTCCACACTCCTTAAAAAACGGAGACTTCGGTAAGGTATCCCTCATATAATACACTCCAAGAAAATATGGAACGTCTTTAGTAAAATATATGATATCTATATTAGTAAGAGCGCGATTAGGTAGTCTGTGATTTAGTTTTTTTTTTCTTTAAATTTGTATATATTCTAATTTTAACTGTCCATCCTTGTAACGGTTTAGCCGCAGGCGTGAACACTGCTTGTACTTCGGTCTCTTTCATTGTTACTGACTACCGCTTGTACTTCGGCCTCGATCCACTTTAGGGGGGCGTGAACACCGCTTGTACTTCGGCCTCTGTCATTGTTACTGACTACCGCTTGTACTTCGGCCTCGGTCCACTTTTAAGGGGGCTTGAACACCGGTTGTACTTGGGCATCCGTCATTGTCACTGACTACCGCTTGTACAAAATCAAAATCAAAATCATAAGTCATTTATTCAAACTAGGCTGAGGATCAGCACTTTTCGAACGTCAAAATTACATAAGATAGTCCCCCAAAACGCCCACCCTTCGCCACTTCCTAGTGCTTTAGCTGGGAAGAAGAAGTGGCCAACAAACTCCCCAGCAGCACAGCTGTCTGTTCAGTTAGAGAAAAAAACAGATTCTATACAATATTATGCAAAACAATTTACACTACGTGAAACACAAAACATTAAATTAATAGCCATATGTCAGCTAGCACACCACTATACCAACAAAAAAAAAGAAAAGAAAAAGACCGAAAACTATTCTCAAGCAGAGATAAATACGTAAACAGAACTTAAAACCTAAATAAAAGGCTCCAAGTATAAAGGGCGTGCCCGCTTACATATATCTACAGCCGTAACAGTCACAAATGATGAACTAGGACCATCAAAGTAAAATAAATAATCAGTTAATTAATTACTAATAACAAAACAAAACAATGGTCAGCAAGACGACCATTCGACGTACTTCGGCCTCGGTCCGCTACTACTACTTCCAGGGAAGCAGCTCGTAGAGTAGCCAGATGCAGACCCCCTTTTTTATTTAATCAAGAGTCTTGTCGACCGCAAAGTGCTCGTCATGAGATAACTGACAAATTCGCCATCGTCTCCATTAGGTACAATCCATTTTATTTTTTCATTTCATAGATTTTTTTTTCCTGGAGGAGGAAAGTGTGAATATCTTTAACCTCCTGTTTATTACTTTCTAAAATAAATTTGACGTGTTGTAATTTAGGGTCAGTCATTTGAACAGTTTGATGCCAATAGGTGAATCTGATATTCATAATATCATACTCCCCAGCATCTAACAGTACCCGCCAGTCTCGATCTGCAATAGGATTTCGGATTTCGGCGTTTTATGTTGTCGCCAGGCCTGTATTCAATGCTGAAATCTTATTCTTATAATAATAACCACGACCGTGCTATTCGCGGCTTCAGTCACGCTTTGTCAGGGTAGTCCTTAATGCGTTGCAGTCCGTGAACACTTTTAATGGTAAACCAATTAATTATATCAATCAATCAATCAACTCAGCCTATGTCCAGGTCCCAGCCATCTTTATTAAATTAAATATATATAAATACGAACCCTTTTTTTGTAACAGGACAACCGCAAGAGTCTCCAATTCATAGTAAGGCAGGTGTTTTTTGCATCCTTAGTTTGTTTACTAAAGTATGCCACCGGCCTAGGGGGAGAGTTTCGTCAGGCTTTGAAGCAGAATTCTGCCTACTCTTAATTCGCTGGCGTCGCAAGTACCTCCGTTATGCAAGTTATATCATAGTTAACCAAAGAAAACCTAAGGTATATTTATTTTGTTAGATAATTAACTTTAAAAGATGTTTCTGTTCGTCAGTAGTCTCAACCTATTTTTAGCATGTCCATTGTCGGGGGATCGGAATTGTTGTCGACAGGTTTGCCAACTGTCAGTTTGTAGACCCCTAATTTGTCAGCCTTTTGGAAATCGCTATAAATGGCAAGCAAGATCGGTAATGATTTATTAGCCCTTGCAATAGCTTTCCCTTAATGCTATAAATCTTTATCTTATTAGATAAGTTTAAAACTAATATTTTCCCTATTCCATTTTGTAACTGCATATAGGACAGATTTTTAAGACAGGGAGACAGGGAGGAAATTATAATTCCACAAGGTTTCTTGCGAAATTATAATTTCCTCCCCTGTCTTAAAAAACAAGTGTCTCCTGGTAAGTATATATATTAGCCCCGTGTGATTACTTTCTAAATATAAATATGTTCTACACCGACTAGCCCATTAATCGCTACATCTGATTAAATGTAACCTACCTACTAGGTTGCCCAAAATCCGAGCCTAACGCATTCAAACGGATATTATTATCATTTATGCCCTGTACTTTACAGTCTCCTGCGTTTTTTTTTTGATAGCTCGTTGATTTACAAGCTTTTCTTTATCATAAAAACACTCATTAGTCTCGAATATACAATACATTTTTTTTCTCAAATGTTTGATTACTCTGCCATACCTCCCTGCGATCGTTAGTGTCAAGCACTACAAGATTGCGCCAGTTCTCTTTAGCCAAGGAGAGTGGGGTGAGGCCCTTGTCCACCTCGACCACATCTCGATGCATCCCCACGTCGGCTTTTAGGAAATATTCCCTGAGACTGCATACCTCGCGATTGTGCAGCGTCTTAGCGTTTAAAAAACCTCGACCTCCACACTTTCGCGGGATATACAGTCTCATTACCGATGACCGTGGGTGATGCATTCGATATGCAGTCAGCAGCGTGTGGACCTGCCTATCCAGGGCGTCGAGTTCGGCCTGAGTCCATTTTAGTATGCCGAAAGAGTACATCAAAACAGGCATGACCCAACCGTTGAAGGCACCTTGTTTCCGCCTGATAGAAGACTATTAAATACTTTCTTCAGGTGGCCAAAAAAGCGCTCCTTCAACGATTGCTTCATGTCAGTAACATTGATGCCCAACGCTTCCGACATACCCAAATACTTGTAGGTTTCGGATGCGGAGAGGGCTCTAAGATTTATGGAATCCGAGAGTTGGGTTCCCACGGATTCCACAATCTTCCCTCGCTTTACATGCATGACCGCACATTTATCCACTCCAAATTCCATCCTGATGGTGCTACTGAAAGTTTCAGTTACTTTCAGTAGCTCCATCAGTTGCAAATTATTGGAGGCAAAGACTTTTAGGTCATCCATTTATAGGAGGTGAGTGTAACCTGACTACTGCTCCTCAACCGATAGCCGAGACCTGAATCCTCCAGCAGTGTGCTTAGAGGATTCAAGGCTAAGCAGAACCAAAGCGGACTCAAACCATCGCCCAGAAATATGCCTCGCTCGATCCTTATCGGTTCGCTATTCCTCTGGATATTTCGACATCCTGGATAGTGAAGAACCGTCCTCCATTGCCCCATACACGACATCAGGAAGGTGCGCAGAGTTGCATCTACTTTATACAACTCCAACACCCTCATGAGCCATGTATGTGGCACCGAGTCATAGGCCTTCTTATAATCTATCCAACATGTCAACAGATCCTTTCGGGAATGACAAACCTGTTGGCTAATGGTCATATCAATGAGGAGTAGCTCCGTAGTACCGCGGGACCCATTCCTACATCCATTTTGAGAGGCAGACATGATAAACTTGGTGTCAATATGTTCGTTAATTTTAGCTCTCAAAATAGATGTAAGAACTTTATAGAGCATCGGTAAACATGTGATCGGCCTATAATTTTTGGGTTCCGCGGTGTTACCTGATTTATGGAGCAGGTGGGTAACTCCTGTCGTTAGGAATTGGGGTAGCGAACCAGACACCAAAGCAGTCTGGTACTGAGCCGCCAAGCGAGCGTGCGACCTTAAAAACCATTTGAGCCAGAAGTTGTGCAGCCCGTCCGGCCCTGGGGACTTCCAGTTAGGTAACGGATGGACTGCACGAGCTACATCTTGGGGGCTGATGGTAATAGCCCCCATTTCTGGTATTGGATCGCAGGCTCGCTCGACTTCTCGAGCCCAATCACCTTCGGTGTGACTGACAGGCACCGACCAGATACTGCGCCAGAAAGAACACATGACATCATCATCCGGCAGGCGCGTGCCAGTCATACCTTGGTCCGGTCGCTCCCAACCCCTATAAACCCACCTTTCATCGCTCTGGAAGGTACGATTCTGAGTGTATCGCTCTAGTCGCCGCTTATACCTACGAATACGGTTCGCCCATGCATATACTTTCTGCTTCAGGAAGTCGATGGGCTCTGTGACACGGGACATATAGTCCTGAGGGCCGATATCAGTCCCTGAGAACGCCCGCCTCACAAAGCGCATCATTCTAGGGCGAGTATTGCCCTCCCTGAAGCAGATTAGTTTGCCGATGAGCGCTCTTGCCCCACCAATACGACGCTCAATTCTGCACTGCCAAGCTGGTACGGTTGGTTTCGGTCGTGTAGCTCTAGAGCAGGGATCCCCAAACTATTTTGGACAAGTGACCCCTTTTCCAAAATGAACTGTTAACTCAGACCCCCATGGCCAAATTACCTACTTTTAAGATCAACCCCTTATTCATAATGGTCCGCTAACTTAAAACAGCTGCTACAGTGTTATTTTTCATTCTGACTTAGGTCAATAGAAAAAGACAGAGTGAGAATTAGCAATGCTTTAATTTAGCTGACTATTATGAATAAGGGGGGCCTATCTTTAGTTTTTTCCTATTAACAAAAAATACCTAGGTACTAAGGTACCAATTGGAAAACTTTGCACTTGGTTAAGTGAGTAAAGTTGACTTCATTTTCTCATCAAAATTTAACAAAATAAATAGACATACAATTCAGTAAATATCAAGTTTAATTTATAATGATTATTACAAATTAGGTACTTAAAGAATCTTAAGTAGGTAGGAAATTATATTTAAAAAAGTATTAATTCGCAAAGAGAAAATAAAACATTCAGTGTGATGGATGAACCTGGTGACTATCTACCAATCTAGCTACATCCGGTTCAATATTGGTGAGTTGCAGCCTTAAATCTCCACGTTCGTTGATTTTCAAGCGGTTTCTTTGTTTCGTCAAAATGTTTGTTACCACACTGAAGCTTTTTCAAATAAGTATGATGATGGAAAAGCGATAAGGTATTTTTCAGCAATGTTCCACAATGTAGGATACTGTGTTTCAATGTTGCGTTGCAACCAGAACTTCTGATAGCCTTGCTTGAACTTTTGCTTAAGCTCTTCGTCTGTGCTGATGGTAATCAACTCTTCTTGCATTATCACATTGGCTTCTTCTATGGCTGTGGTATTGTACGGATTTATTATCCATTGAGGAATTTTTAAATTTAAAAGATCCTCAAACCTCTCCGTAAAATCCTTGTGTAATGCGTCCAAGTAATTGACATATAATAAAATGTTATCATCTTGAAGCATTTCTGGTAATTTTTACAAATGCAGAAACTGCGAATATTCTTTTCTGCCTAAATGTTGTTTATAAAGGATTAGTTTACCCACGAAGGTCGATATTGGTGCCGATTCCCTTCTTCACAAACTAAACTAAATTTATGTTCAGTGCATCTTTTTCTTTCTATTTCATTATGAAAAGGACAGAAGATAACTTTTAGTTTAGTCCTGTCAAATTAATCAGCGCTTGACGTAAATTGACGTAATTTTAGTAGGCAAGTTTTTAATCACGTCTAAACTTGTATGGAGTAGTGACAGGCGCTGATTAATTTGACAGGACTAAACTAAAATCTATCTTTGTGTCGCGTCGCGTGTCACGCCTGTTTGAAGGAGCCTTAACCATACAATATCTGCAGTTTATGAAAAAATAACAGGGTATTTTTTTTTAATTAGCTATGTAATAACTTTGTAATCTCTTGAAATAAATGAGTACTTATATGAGTTATTATCGTTCAAGCTCCAACAAATTTCAAAACGCAAATGAACTTTCAACCTAAATGCAACCTCGTTAAATAGTAAAATATCAGGAACATGTTTGAACTTGCAACTTGATCATGAATTCGTTCGTGTTAAATCGCGTAAGCGTCAAATAGAGAGCAAGTCAAAACGCGCCTTAAAGACTTACCTACGCTCGAACTCATTATCTTGCACAAATTTGTCCACACTGACTTGCCGAGTTTTTCATCTTGTACGAACTTGAGACTTTACATTACTACAACAATGCTATTTCCTACAAAAATATTAATTATTCTTAGTACACGTAACACAACATAAACAATACAGTAAGTACCTACGTACCTATCTTAAAGTTTTAAATAAGAACTTGTGTTAATTTAATAGGGGTCGATTTTTTATCGAAACCAAGGGGTCGATATCGACCATTTTGGGAATCCCTGCTCTAGAGTCTTTAGCAATTTCAAGTGAGCCACACGACATACCGCTACAGCCGCGCAGTACAGAATCGAATGAGTATCAGTGAGGTCTTCGCAGTCATCAAAATAATTTGACAACTGCGAATCCAGAGCTGCCACCAGCGCCCTGTTTTTCTTATGCATGGGCAAACGAGGTAAGCGTGGTCCTAGTTCGGGCGACATAAACCGATAATCTCGAATCGCATCCTCCAAAGCACTCCTCAATTCCACATTGTATTGGCTACTTACATTTGTGGCCCTGTCATCACTCCTCTCGTCAGCTTGATTTGTTCATAATTGAGTTGAAACTACAACAGTCTGCGACGGGGGGGCAATGACATGGCCACTTCACTTCGCAGGCGATCAAGTACAGTGTCATCTAACATATGATTACGTTGGATAACTCGTATCTGGTCCGATAGTCGTTGTGCCGAAACGTTGACAGTTGGCTCAAGCACCTGAAAAACAGAGAGCATCCGAACACGGTACGCGGTCAGATTGTTTCCCCCCTCTGTAGCCCCATAGTATGAGCGCATGACATTCTCATTGATAGATCGTGTCCATCTCATGCGCATGCACACTTCCGCCGGGAGCTGGGACCCTATCAGAGGCCGGTGGGCCTCGAGATCCTAAGCCGTCTGGCGGCCGGCGTCCTCCCCGTCGACGAACAGGTGGTGGCGTCGTGGGCGGAGAGAAATACTCGTCGCTCGAGCTCGACGCAACTACCGCGGCCGGTGACGTCACAGTGGGGCTGGGTACAGGCGGCGGCGAGGCGGAGCTGAGCGAAGAGTCCGGGGGCATGCACGAGCAGCTGATCTCGTCAACATGGTACGAGTATCTTCATTTTCAGTATTTTCTATTCATAGTTGTAAAAGTTCTCTTTGATTGTAGTTTTGTCGGAGGTGACATCTGTCATGTCACCTCCGGTTCAGCAGTTATTCATTAAATTGTGCTATAGTATTCATTCTATGGTTTATTTAGGTCCCTTTTTTGGATTTTCTGTATTTTTTGGTTCTTGGTTTAGCTTATATTGAATAATTCGTGTAAAATCCGTCAAAATATTTAAAATTGTTAAAAATTAGAAAATGAGACGTTTTGTTGACTCGGTGTTGCCAGCTTATTATTATTATTTTTTCGTTTATTTATTTTTTTACATATAAAATATATTTTTAAATATTTCTTGAAAAAGGTATAAAAAAAAAATATTTTTAAATATTTCTTGAAAAAAGGTATAAAAAAACATTTTAAAATATAAAAAATAGTGGTCCGCTGGTGTCGGGAGCAGGGGCTACCGGTGGTAAGGACTCCAGAGACAGGAACCTCCTCACAATGCGGGCCGTATCGAGGAGTACTGCCTTCTGAATCAGGCCCTTGATCCAGCCGCCTAACGAGAGCATCGAGAGATGATGGTTGAGGCTTTCTGCCATCAGGCCATTGGCCGTAACGGCAATCGGCACAATGACAGCCGAGTTAAAATTCCACATGTCAACAACCTCGTGTGCTAAGTCGAGATATTTTATTTGGTTATCTTTCTCAGCTTTCACGAGGTTTTCGTTATGTGGAATGGTAACATCGACTATCATTGCGCGGCGCGCTAATCGATCTATCACCACTATATCAGGCTTATTGGCGAAAATAGTCCTGTCAGTAATGATAGACCGATCCCAGTACAACGTGACTTGGTCATTTTCGAGAACCGGGTCGGGCGCATACTTGTCATACGGTACCTCAGAGTTCACAAGTTTATATTTCAAAGCAAGTTGCTGGTGAATAATCCTAGCCAATTGGTTATGTCTGTGCAAGTACTCGCCGTTAGCCAGACGAGAACAACCAGAGATAATATGTCTGATAGACTCACCCGGACGGTGGCATGCCCGACACACGTCAACCGTCCCGTCCTTCATAATATGTCTCCGGTAGTTATTCGTCAAGATAACTTCGTCCATAATTGCACAAACAAAACCTTCAGTTTCCCCGAAAAGGTCCCCAAAACGTAGCCAGGATACGGACGCTAAAAAATCTACATCGGGCTCAGGAAGAGCCCGATAGAAGCGCCCGTGTAGCTCCTTGTTTTGCCATATCACCTTGCGGTCATCCGTGGTAAGTATTACAGGTTTGCACCAGTTCTCTTTAGCCATGGAAAGTGGGGTGAGCCCCTTCTCCACTGCGACAATTATTATCATTATTATTTTCTTTTATTTCATTATTTACACAATATAATTATATTTTTAAATAATAGAATATACAAAAATATATAAAAAACATTTAAAAATATAAAAAAATGGTGGCCCACCGGTATCGGGAACAGGGTCCAAGCTACCGGCGGTCAGGGCTCCAGAGAGAGGAACCTCCTAACAATGCGGGCCGTGTCCAGAAGTACCGCTTTCTGAATCAAGCCCTTAATCCAGCCGTCCAACGTGAGCCTCCTTAGGTGTTGGTCGAGGCTCTTGGCAATTAAGCCATTGGCTGATACGACTATCGGCACAATGATTGCTGAATCTACATCCCACATGTCGACAACCTCGCGAGCCAAGTCAAGATACTTGATCTGTTTATCTTTCTCGGCTTTCACGAGATTCCCGTCATGAGGGACTGTTATGTCAACAATCATTGCGCGCCGCTCTGTTCGATCCACCACCACTATGTCAGGCTTATTGGCAACAATAGTCCTGTCAGTGATGATGGATCGATCCCAGTACAAGGTGATATTTCCATTGTCGAGAACTGGGTCGGGCACATACCTGTAGTACGGCACTTCAGATTCTACAAGGCTGTATTTAAGAGCAAGTTGCTGATGGATAATCCTGGCTACAAGATTGTGTCTATGCAAATACTCTTCGTTAGCTAGACGAGAACACCCGGAGATAATGTGTCGGATTGATTCTCCCGGACGGTGGCATGCCCGACACATGTCAACCGTGCCATCCTTCACAATAAATCTCCGGTAATTCTTCGTCATGATAACTTCGTCCATAATTGCACAGACAAAACCTTCGGTTTCCCCAAAGAGGTCACCGAAACGAAGCCAGGCTACGGACGCTTGGAAATCTACATCGGGTTCATGTAGGGCCCGGAAAAAGCGTCCGTGAAGCTCCTTACTCTGCCACACCTCCCTGCGATCGTTAGTGTCAAGCACTACAAGCTTGCGCCAGTTCTCTTTAGCCAAGGAGAGTGGGGTGAGGCCCTTGTCCACCGCGACCACATCTCGATGCATCCCCACGTCGGCTTCTAGGAAATATTCCCTGAGACTGCATACCTCGCGATTGTGAAGGGTCTTAGCGTTTAAAAAGCCTCGACCTCCACACTTTCGCGGGATATACAGTCTCATTACCGATGACCGTGGGTGATGCATTCGATATGCAGTCAACAGCGTACGGACCCTCCTATCCAAGGCGTCGAGTTCGGTTTGAGTCCATTTGAGTATGCCAAAAGAGTACATCAAAACGGGCATGACCCAACCGTTAAAGGCGCGCACCTTGTTTCCGCCTGATAGAAGACTATTAAATACTTTCTTCAGGCGGTCAAAAAAGCGCTGCTTCAACGATTGCTTCATGTCAGTAACATTGATGCCCAACGCTTCCGACATACCCAAATACTTGTAGGTTTCGGATGCGGAAAGGGCTCTAAGGTTTATGGAATCCGAGAGTTGGGTTCCCACGGATTCCACAATCTCCCCTCGCTTTACATGCATGACCGCACATTTATCCACTCCAAATTCCATCCTGATGGCGCTACTGAAAGTTTCAGTTATTTTCAGTAGCTCCATCAGTTGCAAATTATTTGAGGCAAAGAGTTTTAGGTCATCCATGTAGAGGAGGTGAGATATTACCTGACCACCTCTCCTCAACCGATAGCCTAGATCTGAATCCTCCAGCAGCGTGCTAAGAGGATTCAAGGCTAAGCAGAACCAAAGCGGACTCAAACTATCGCCCTGAAAAATGCCCCGCTCGATCCTTATCGGTTCGCTATTCCTCTGGATATTTCGACATCCTGGATAGTGAAGAACCGTCCTCCATTGCCCCATACACGACATCAGGAAGGTGCGCAGAGTTGCATCTACTTTATACAACTCCAGCACCCTCATGAGCCATGTATGTGGCACCGAGTCATAGTCCTTCTTATAATCTATCCAACATGTCGACAGATCCTTTCGGAAACGACAAACCTGTTGGCTAATGGTCATATCATATCGTCATAGAATTATCATTATTATTATTATTATTTAAAATAAAACATTACTTATGACATTTAAAGATTAGTTATTATATCAGATTGACTTACAGTAGGACCTTCACTTGATACTATACGACTTGTTTCCTTGGTGCTCCGTGCTAGAATGCCCGAGAGCACCGAAGTTTTCAACCTCTTTAGTGAGCGTTGAATCAACAGACAAATATACAAACTATCGTTGTCACGTGACAGGCAAAGGAAATGTAGTCAAACAGCCAGTATGATTTTAACACAATTAAAAATATAGTACTTAATGTACTTATTATGGAAAAGTGATAAAATACAATCTTAATTCTCACAATGTTATTTGTAGCTTTCCTGAACTACATGAATGTGTTATGGGGAACCATGTATATTCTGATTCGTTCAGTAGACGACGTAATATTATTGTTTAAGATTGGAATTAATTTCAAATGATATGTTGATTGTTATTACTATATAAGTAGTATAACGTGTCCTTTGCCAACTTTATGTCTATTTATGTCTACCTGTGGACAGCGTTGTGGGTTATATTATTACTAAAATTGTTTATGTTAAATTAGTTGTAATTAATTGTTTATGTTATTTTTTTTTTTTTTTAATCTTTATTTAAAGAGCTTTTCCGCCAAACGCGAATATGACACTCTATAGGTATACAAAAGGTTAACATTAATTTACATTAGTGTATTTTACAGCTAGGTTCTGGGTCTGTTCTTCAAGGCGAACTTAACCATTTTTACTAAAGGAATTGTAGTATCCGATAACGGGTTTGATAGGTTTATATTATGCGCTCCAATTTGTGTTCTGAGCGATTGATTCCGGACACATCTCATCAAAATATGATACGTGTCCTCATCTTCGTTACACGTACTGCAAACAGGTGAGGTTAACTTTTTCATCATAAAACCAAATTTATTGAGAGGCATATGTCCTGAAAGAAGCCTTAATAATATGGTTAAGTCCTCCCTGGTAACAAAACACTTGTCAATGCAAGGTGAAGGTGGATGAAGGTTGTGAATGGATTGTTCTATACCAAATGCCCTTTTTCCTGGAACGAAGATCAAAGTAGTCTTTCCAATTTTGTAAACATATATTTTTAAGGACAGGAATGTGGTCCGTGTAATGTGAATTAGCTACCAAATCTGTGCCATCCAAACATGCTTGTTTTGCCAAATAATCTGCCTTGTCATTACCATCTATGCCTATATGGGATGGAATCCACTGAATTATTATTTGTTTACCCTGAGATTTTAGTTTTAAAATTGATTTTATGATTCTGTAGGCTATCGGTCTACCTCGAAACGTCGAGGTGCATCGAGCCAGATGTTGAATGGAACTCTTTGAATCTGTATAAATAACATATTTGCCTTGGTCCAGGGATTCAATGAATGATAACGCTTCAGAAATGGCTATGAGTTCGGCAGTCATGATAGACACATTGGTGGAGATTTTAAATTTCACGAAATATTCAGTTTGTTCGTCATAGAATGCGCATCCTAAAAGATCTCCGTTTTTTGATCCATCCGTATAGATTTTATAAAATTCTGAATATTTAGACATATATTTTAATGTTTCCTCTTTTATTTTAGAAATACTCTTTGCTTTATTAATTAAGTCTAAGTTGGTTTTCAATACATTATTTAAATCAATATCAGCCATCCAGGTGACAAAGGAAAACTGGTAGCGGAAATGGAGCGGCGCGAGTGCACTTGGACCAGTTACAGTTAGTTGACGTGTGTCGTGCGCTTCCAGATCTTAAGCCGAAACGGTCCACAGGGCCTGACGGCATTCCGCTTTTCATAGTCAGGGATTGTCGATTGGTGCTAGCTAAGCCGCTTCTTCATATTTATAACCAGTGCCTCAAAGCCGCCGTGTTTCCGGAGAGGTGGAAAATGACTCGCGTTGTTCCGGTTCCGAAGGGAGGGTCAGCAGATTCTGTGAATGGGTATAGACCAGTTGCAGTATTGTCGACGCCGGCAAAAGTATTCGAAACAGCTATTCACAAGAGCATATCCTTATACCTTCAGGTTAGCGCACAGCTATCAGACGCGCAGCATGGGTTTCGACCGGGCAGAAGTACCACCAGGTGGTGCCGACGGTGGATAGTGGGGGACAAACTGATGCTGCTTACTTTGATTTCAGAAAAGCGTTTGACCTAGTCGAAAATGACATGTTGCTTAGAAAGTTAGCAGGTGTTGGTTTCACCCCACACTCTCTCCAGTTTTTTGCCAGTTATTTGAGGGATAGACAGCAATATGTGGAATATGCGGGACATGTGACAGATCCATATTTCACGAGGTCCGGGGTAAGTCAAGGTAGTAACCTTGGCCCATTGGGCTTCCTTCTGATGGTAAACGACCTACCAGAGGTAGTCCAAGACGCTAATTGTTTGTTGTTTGCCGACGACCTCAAATTGTCCCTCGTGGTAAAGAGCGGTGATGACTGTGTCAAGCTACAAAGTGACATTGATAGGGTAGTGAACTGGAGCAAAGAAAATCTCTTGCAGTTTAATATCTCGAAGTGTGTGACCACCACTTTTTCTCGCGCACACAATCCCATCGTATATAACTACCATATAGACGGGTTACCTATGGCAAGGGTCACAGAAGTCAAGGACTTGGGGGTAGGCTTTAACACCGGTTTGACTTTTCGTGATCATATCATGCGTAGCTGCAAAAGAGCATATAGAAATTTAGGTTTCATGCATCGTACGGTTCGGGGGTTCACGAATGTGAAAGCTATTATAGCATTATATAATGCACTGGTAAGGAGCCAGTTAAAATGTAATGCAGTCATCTGGGCTCCGCATGAAGCTAAATATAGTCTCATGCTGGAGAGGGTACAAAATAAATTTATAAGATATGTATATATGCGGTATTACGGAGTCTATCCCTTTTACCCATTAATGTATCCAACCTTATTTATTTTAGGTATGGTTGGATACAATGAGCTTAGGGTTAGGAGGGATCTCGCACTCACCTCATATATACTTAAGTTGCTGAGAGGGAAGGTGCATAATGCAGTTATTTTAGGGCAGCTGAGTCTGTGTGTTCCGAACAGGTACGTGTGGCGACGACGGCAGCCGCCACTGCTAGTGGAACCGCGCGCTTGGACCAACCTTTTAAGGGAGGCGCCACTGACGCGTGCACTCCGCACACTCAACCTCATAGCGGTTGAGATGGACTTATTCTGTTGTTCTCTGAGTGAATTCACAAGGAATGTATTGTTCGTAATTTGTTACAAATAGACTGATCGAGTTAGGAAATTAATATTGATTAAATTAGGATAGGCGCATTTATCGCATTGGGTTTTTTCCTGTAATGGTAGATGTAAGAAGATAAATAAATAAATAAATAAATAAACAAAAGAATAAAAAATTCTAAAAAAAGGTATAAAAAAACATTGTAAAATATAAAAAATAGTGGTCCGCTGGTGTCGGGAGCAGGGGCTACCGGTGGTTAGGACTCCAGAGACAGGAACCTCCTCACAATGCGGGCCGTATCGAGGAGTACTGCCTTCTGAATCAGGCCCTTGATCCAGCCGCCTAACGAGAGCCTCGAGAGATGATGGTTGAGGCTTTCTGCCATCAGGCCATTGGCCGTAACGGCAATCGGCACAATGACAGCCGAGTTAAAATTCCACATGTCAACAACCTCGTGTGCTAAGTCGAGATATTTTATTTGGTTATCTTTCTCAGCTTTCACGAGGTTTTCGTTATGTGGAATGGTAACATCGACTATCATTGCGCGGCGCGCTAATCGATCTATCACCACTATATCAGGCTTATTGGCGAAAATAGTCCTGTCAGTAATGATAGACCGATCCCAGTACAACGTGACTTGGTCATTTTCGAGAACCGGGTCGGGCGCATACTTGTCATACGGTACCTCAGAGTTCACAAGTTTATATTTCAAAGCAAGTTGCTGGTGAATAATCCTAGCCAATTGGTTATGTCTGTGCAAGTACTCGCCGTTAGCCAGACGAGAACAACCAGAGATAATATGTCTGATAGACTAACCCGGACGGTGGCATGCCCGACACACGTCAACCGTCCCGTCCTTCATAATATGTCTCCGGTAGTTATTCGTCAAGATAACTTCGTCCATAATTGCACAGACAAAACCGTCAGTTTCCCCAAAAAGGTCCCCAAAACGTAGCCAGGATACGGACGCTAAAAAATCTACATCGGGCTCAGGAAGAGCCCGATAGAAGCGCCCGTGTAGCTCCTTGTTTTGCCATATCACCTTGCGGTCATCCGTGGTAAGTATTACAGGTTTGCACCAGTTCTCTTTAGCCATGGAAAGTGGGGTGAGCCCCTTGTCCACTGCGACAATTATTATCATTATGTCGTTTATTAAATTTTTTATCTTATAAAATACATTTTTAAATATTTCTTAGAAAAAATATTAAAAAACATTTAAAAATATATAAAATAGTGGTCCGCCGGTATCGGGAGCAGGGTCCAAGCTACCGGTGGTTAGGGCTCCAGAGACAGGAACCTCCTCACGATGCGAGCCGTATCGAGGAGTACTGCCTTCTGAATCAGGCCCTTAATCCAGCCGTCTAACGCAAGCCTCGAGAGATGATGGTTGAGGCTTCTGGCCATCAGGCCATTGGCCGTAACGACAATCGGCACAATGACAGCCGAGTTCACATTCCACATGTCAACAACCTCGTGTGCTAAGTCGAGATATTTTATTTGTTTCTCTTTCTCAGCTTTCACGAGGTTATCGTCATGTGGAATGGTAACATCGACTATCATTGCGCGGCGCGCTAATCGATCTATCACCACTATATCAGGCTTATTGGCGACAATAGTCCTGTCAGTAATGATAGACCGATCCCAGTACAACGTGACATGGTCATTTTCGAGAACTGGGTCGGGCACATACTTGTAATACGGTACCTCAGAGTTCACAAGTTTATATTTCAAAGCAAGTTGCTGGTGAATAATCCTAGCTACTTGGTTATGTCTGTGCAAGTACTCGCCGTTAACCAGACGAGAACAACCAGAGATAATATGTCTGATAGACTCACCCGGACGGTGGCATGCCCGACACACGTCAACCGTCCCGTCCTTCATAATATGTCTCCGGTAGTTATTCGTCAAGATAACTTCGTCCATAATTGCACAGACAAAACCTTCAGTTTCCCCGAAAAGGTCCCCAAAACGTAGCCAGGACACGGACGCTAAGAAATCTACATCGGGCTCATGAAGAGCCCGATAGAAGCGCCCGTGTAGCTCCTTGCTTTGCCATATCTCCTTGCGATCATCGGTAGTAAGTACTACAGGTTTGCACCAGTTCTCTTTAGCCATGGAAAGTGGGGTGAGCCCCTTGTCCACTGCGACCACATCACGGTGCATACCCACTTCGGTTTTCAAAAAATATTCCCTGAGACTGCATATCTCGCGGTTGTGGAGGGTCTTCGCGTTTAAAAAGCCTCGACCCCCGCACTTCCGCGGGATGTACAGTCTCATCACCGATGATCGTGGGTGATGCATCCGGTTTGCGGTCAACAGTATACGGACCCTCCTATCCAGGGCGTCTAGTTCGGTCTGAGTCCATTTGAGTATGCCGAAAGAGTACATCAAAACCGGCATGACCCAACCGTTGAAGGCGCGCACCTTGTTACCGCCTGAAAGAAGACTAATCAATACCTTCTTCAGGCGGCCAAAAAAGCGCTCCTTCAACGATTGCTTCATGTCAGTAACGTTGATGCCTAACGCTTCCGACATTCCCAAATACTTATAGCTTTCGGGTGAGGAGAGGGATCTAAGGTGTATGGAATCCGAAAGTTGAATTCCCTCGGATTCCATTATCTCCCCTCGCTTCACATGCATGACTGCACATTTGTCCACACCAAACTCCATTCTGATGGCGCTACTGAAAGTTTCAGTTACCTTCAGTAGCTTCATCAGTTGCAATTTGTTGGGGGCAAAGATTTTCAAGTCATCCATGTAGAGGAGGTGAGATATGACCTGACCACCTCTCCTCAACCGATAGCCTAGACCTGAATCCTCCAGCTGCATGCTTAGAGGATTCAGGGCTAAGCAAAACCAAAGTGGACTTAAACTGTCGCCCTGAAATATTCCCTGTTTAATCCATACAGGCTCATCATTCCCCTGGATCTGTCGACATCCCGGATAGCGAAGGACTGTCCTCCATTGCCCCATACACGATTCAAGGAAGGTGCGTAGAGTCGTATCTATTTTGTACAACTCCAGCACCCTCATGAGCCATGTATGTGGCACCGAGTCGTAGGCCTTCTTATAATCTATCCAGCAAGTCGACAGATCTTTGCGGGATCGACGAACCTGTTGGCTAATGGCCATGTCGATGAGAAGTAGCTCCTTAGTGCCACGAGACCCGTTCCTACATCCATTTTGAGAGGCAGACATAATGGAATTACTGTCAATGTGTGTGTTAATTTTCGCTCTCAAAATGGATGTAAGAAGTTTATAGACCGTCGACAAACACGTGATCGGTCTATAATTCTTGGGTTCCGCGGGACTACCTGACTTATGGAGCAGGTGGGTAATGCCTGTCGTCATAAACTGCGGTAGTGACCCAGACTCTAAGGATGACTGGAACTGAGATGCCACGCAAGTGTGTGAACTAGTTAGCCATTTCAGCCAAAAGTTGTGCAGTCCGTCCGGTCCCGGTGATTTCCAATTCGGTAACGGACGGACCGCTCTAGCTATATCTGATGGCGTGATAATGACTACTTCCATTTCTGGTATAGTTTCACACACTCGCTCGACATCCCGCATCCAGTCAGCCTCAACATGGCAGACAGGTACCGACCAGATGCTTCGCCAGAACGCAGTTGTGGTGGCATCATCCGGGCGACACACGTCTGTCACGTTTTGTTTAGGTCGCTCCCAAGCTCTATATACCCACCTCTCATCGCTCTGGAACATGCGATTTTGCGTGTATCGATCAACCCGCCGCTTATACCGCCGAATACGGCTCGCCCATGCACAAACTTTCTGCTTCAGGAAGTCGATGCGCTCTGTGATATGAGACATGTATTCTCGAGGGCTGATTCCAGTCCCCGGGAATGCCCGTCTTACAAAGCGCATCACACGTGGTCGTGTATTGCCCTCCCTGAAGCAGTATAGTTTGCCGATGAGTACCCTGGCCTTATCAATACGACGCTCAATCCTGCACTGCCAGGCTAGTACGGCTGGTTTTGGTCGAGTAGCTCCGTCAGAGTTTGGAAACTTGACATTCGCTAAACGACATGCCGCAACAGCCGCGCAATACAGGATCGAGTGTGTATCAACGAGATCCTCGCTGCTCTCGAAAAAAACCTTAAGCTGCGAGTCCAAGGCACACATCAGTGCCCTATTTTTCTTGTGCATGGGTAGGCGTGGTAGTCGGGGTCTAAGTTCGGTTGGAGTGGACCTATACTCGCGAAACGCATCCTCCAGTGCGCTCCTCAATCGGACGTTGCACTGGCTGCTTACTGTGGCAGCTCTATCATCCTCTTCTTCAACACCGTGATTGGACCGCGGCGGGATTACATCAATAATTGGGGTATGTACCGCGGTTTGTACCGGAGTCGAGATGATATAGTTGCTCAGTACCTCTGAACGCAGCCTATCAAGTGTGGCATCGTCCAACCTACGATTGCGTTGGATGACCCGCACCTGATCCGACAATCGTTGGGCCGAGACGCTGACGGCTGGCTCTAGTTCCTGAAACAGAGACAGCATCTTAACACGGTATGCAGTGAGGTTAGTTCCCCCCTCTGTAGACCTGTAATATGCGCGCATGACGTTCTCGTTCATAGACTGAGTCCATTTCATGCGCTGCACACAACCACCGGCAGCGGGGACCCGGCTTGGGGCCGGATGGCCCCTAAGTCCCAAGCTCTTCGGTGGCCGGCTTCTCTCCTGCCGACGTACAGGTGTTGGCGACGACGGCGGGGAAAAATACTCATCGCTCGAGCTCGACGCAACTGCCGCGGTCGGTGTTGTCATAGCGCTCACGGTGGCGCTGGGTACCGGCGGCGGCGAGGCGGAGCTGAGCGACATTATACATTATTATTATTATTAATTAAAATAAAACATTACTTATGACATTTAAAGAATAGTTATTATATCAGATTGACTTACAGTAGGACCTTCACTTGATACTATACGACTTGTTATCTTGGTGCTCCATGCTAGAATGCCCCAGAGCACCGAAGTTTTCAACCTCTTTAGTGAGCGTTGAATCAACAGACAAATATACAAACTATCGTTGTCACGTGACAGGCAAAGGAAATGTAGTCAAACAGCCAGTATGATTTTAACACAATTAAAAATATAGTACTTAATGTACTTATTGTGGAAAAGTGATAAAATACAATCTTAATTCTCACAATGTTATTTGTAGCTTTCCTGAACTACATGAATGTGTTATGGGGAACCATGTATATTCTGATTTGTTCAGTAGACGACGTAATATTATTGTTTAAGATTGGAATTAATTTCAAATGATATGTTGATTGTTATTACTATATAAGTAGTATAACGTGTCCTTTGCTAACTTTTTGTTCGATAGCCTCGATAAAGGCCTGTAAGTAAACGCAGTTTACACAGATTTTTGCAAGGCTTTCGACAGGGTGGACCACGAACTATTGCTGGATAAAATTGCCTTCAACGGAATTCGAGGTAACTTGCTGCGGTGGTTTGCATCACATATTTCAAACCGCTCTCAAAGGGTAGTAGTCAACGGATTCATATCAAACACTATCGAAGTTACATCCGGTATTCCACAAGGCTCTATTCTTGGGCCGTTATTATTTAATATATTTGTTAATGACATAGGTTATTGTTTTTGCAACACAAAGTTCCTATTGTATGCAGATGATCTAAAGGTCTACAAATCCATCCAAACCCTTAACGATTGCATTCTATTACAGCAAGGCTTGGACAGACTAACAGATTACTGTCATAGGAACAAACTAAAGCTAAGTATACCTAAATGCAATTACCTTACTTTCACCAAAAACAAGCACATTATTAACTTCGCGTACACCCTTTGTCACGTGCCTCTCACTAAATTAAACTCAATTCGCGATCTCGGCGTCATTCTCGATTCCGAACTATGCCTAGATCTACATGTTAACAAAATTGTAAGTAAAGCTTACCAATTGTATGGCTTTATCATGCGATCTACTCTTGACTTCAAGAGAACCTCGTCAAAAAAATATGCTGAAATGGTTGAAAATGTTCAGTACAAATTTTTACGTGCCATGCATTATAGATGCCATAAATCCTACCTAACTTACTCTCAGTTACTCAGCAAGTACAAGCTCCTGCCCCTTAGCTCTCGAAGAAAATACCTCGAAGCCATTATTTTATATAAAATTGTTAGAAATAAATTGAATTGTATACTCGTAAATCCAAATAACTTGATTTGTTATGCTGTACCTAGAACCTTTCACAGGCGACAGGTATGTGCAGGTACTCTTTTTGCAGTGAACTCTTGCCGAACCAACTCTGGCCAGAGCTCACCAGTCCGTCGTATGGTTGACTCATATAATAGCACTTTTGAAAATATTGACATCTTCAATTGTCCAATGAGTAGATTCAAAAGCCTCACCAACTCCTCTTTATTAAATAAAACCAATGTGTGAACCCTTTCTGAAACTCATCAGACTTATTAATTTTATATTATGTAATCTTTATCTATATTTAAAACTATTCATACTAATTATACAACTAATTACCTGTACTGCTACTAAAACTCCTAGCGATTACACTATATTTTTTAATATTTATGTCTACCTGTGGACAGCGTTGTGGGTTATATTATTACTAAAATTGTTTATGTTAAATTAGTTGTAATTAATTGTTTATGTTATTTATTTTTTTTTAATCTTTATTTAAAGAGCTTTTCCGCCAAACGCGAATATGACACTATATAGGTATACAAAAGGTTAACATTAAATTACATTTGTGTATTTTACAGCTAGGTTCTGGGTCTGTTCTTCAAGGCGAACTTAACCATTTTTACTAAAGGAATTGTAGTATCCGATAACGGGTTTGATAGGTTTATATTATGCGCTCGAATTTGTGTTCTGAGCGATTGATTCCGGACACATCTCATCAAAATATGATACGTGTCCTCATCTTCGTTACACGTACTGCAAACAGGTGAGGTTAACTTTTTCATCATAAAACCAAATTTATTGAGAGGCATATGTCCTGAAAGAAGCCTTAATAATATGGTTAAGTCCTCCCTGGTAACAAAACACTTGTCAATGCAAGGTGAAGGTGGATGAAGGTTGTGAATGGATTGTTCTATACCAAATGCTCTTTTTCCTGGAACGAAGATCAAAGTAGTCTTTCCAATTTTGTAGACATATATTTTTAAGGACAGGAATGTGGTCCGTGTAATGTGAATTAGCTACCAAATCTGTGCCATCCAAACATGCTTGATTTGCCAAATAATCTGCCTTGTCATTACCATCTATGCCTATATGGGACGGAATCCACTGAATTATTATTTGTTTACCCTGAGATTTTAGTTTTAAAATTGATTTTATGATTGTGTAGGCTATCGGTCTACCTTTAACTCTTTGAATCTTTGAATCTGTATAAATAACATATTTGCCTTGGTCCAGGGATTCAATAAATGATAACGCTTCAGAAATGGCTATGAGTTCGGCAGTCATGATAGACACATTGGTGGAGATTTTAAATTTCACGAAATATTCAGTTTGTTCGTCATAGAATGCGCATCCTAAAAGATCTCCGTTTTTTGATCCGTCCGTATAGATTTTATAAAATTCTGAATATTTAGACATATATTTTAATGTTTCCTCTTTTATTTTAGAAATACTCTTTGCCTTTATTAATTAAGTCTAAGTTGGTTTTCAATACATTATTTAAATCAATATCAGCCATTCAGGTGACAAAGGAAAACATTTCTAGTTGTTTACAGGAGGAGATTGGAAATTCTTTTAATTTCTTGTGAATGGGCAAAGAAAATGTGGCAAGCAGGGGCACTTTTTTATTTATTTCATTATGATACATGTCACTTAATTTTTATAATGTTGACGTAACTGTATTAGAATTATAAGAGTTAATTTTTATCCAAAATTTTCCTGACAAAAACCATCTTCTGACCTCCAATGGTGGTAAACTAAGCTCACATTCCATTACATGGGTAGGTGTAGTCCTAATAAATCCTCCAATTACACTCATTCATTGATTTTGTGTAACATCTAACTTTTGTAGATATTTTTTAGCACTTATATTGTACAAAAAACTAGCATAATCTAAACGACTTCGAATAACTGATATGTATAACCTTCTTAAGTGCTTTTGGTGTACCCCCAACCAGATCCAGACAAGACTTTAAGCACGTTAAGGAATTTGTGAGTTTTCTCAACAATTTCATTTAAATGTTTCCCCCATCTAAGGGAACAATCCATCCACAAACCCAAATACTTAACACAGTCCACTACAGGTAAGGAAGTACCATTTACATTAATATCAATTGGATATCTAGAATATTTACGACCTTTATAGAAGAGACATACTTTACTTTAGGAGGCTGATATTTCAAGACCCAAACCTGCAAGAATAGATATAGTGTTGTTCAGCATGTGTTGAATATCAGTTACAGCGTCTACAATACATTTGCTTGTTACATACATAACCATATCATCTGCATATTGAGACACAGCTACGTCATGATAGACTTGTGTACAAATCTAAATGGTTGCTACATTAAATAGTAATGGTGATATCGGATCCCCCTGCGCTAATCCAATTCCCGTATTTCTCTGCATAGACATAGTGTCACATTTAATGAGCAAAGATCTCTTTTTAAAAAAAATTAACAAATATGAACATATTTTAGAACCCGCTCCCAAATTGTCTAGAATTATGAATAAACTATGTACATCGACATTATTATAGGCATTATTTATGTCTATAAAGCAAGATAGAGTAAACGAATTCATAGCAAAGCCGTGCTGCATTTTAGACACTAGACTAGAAAGACTATCCAGACAAGATCGTGTTTTCCTAAACCCCACCATGTTATTAGAAAAAAAATTGTTTTTTTTCATGTACCACTCCAATCTTTTATTAAGAATTGTATGAAATGTCTTGCACAAGCAAGACATCAAGGATATTGGCCTAAGTGAATCTGATGAGTCGGGATTTCTTCCTGGTATTAAAATAGGGAAAATACGGATATCACGCCACTGTCTGGGGACAAAACCGTTTTGTAAAAACAAATTGTATAAATTAATTAATATAAGTTTAGCATTATTAGGTAGATTTTTTAACATTGAAAATGATATACCGTCACAACCTGGAGCTGTATCTAATGATTTTACACTTTTCTCTAATTCATGCTGGGAAATACATTTTTCTAAATCTAAATTACAGGATTTAAAACTTGGCTCCTTATTAACGTAGTCAGGTGTCAGACTTTGTAACAATTTAATTGCTTGCGTTTCACTTACATCTTGATTCATTTTTATCACTGGAATGTGGTGCTCCGCTGCTTTATTTAAAATATCCAAGAAATTGTCTTATGTCTGTTGCAAGTCATATGTGATATTAGAATCATAAAAGGCCTCCTCCAAATACGGGCGGTACTGCTGCCAGTTAGCCTTCTTAAAGTTTCTTCTAATATCTGGTTGTCTGGTAAGAAGCGTAAGACGACTGCGGCGTTTTTTGAAAAGGCCGCAGTCGTCTTACGCTTCTTTACTTATATGTTCAGTCGCAGATTGAGGTACAGAGTATGGTGCTAAATTAACTGTATTATAGGTTTCTATCTCTGGAATTGGAGTCGAAGATGGAACGTACAAGGTAAGAGCTTTTTTGTAGGTACAATTGAACTCAGACATTATACTTCTAGTTTTCTTTTCCTTTTCATACATAGGACAAACTTTACTCAGTGCCATGTAATTCCCTTTACAATTAACGCACTTCTGTGAAGTCGTTTCACAACATTCGTGGTCTTTGCTACATTTAGGGCAAACAATTTTCTTGTAGGGACAATTTTTTTTGTAATGACTGAATTTCCAGCAATTAGAACATTATGTGACTGGGTAGACATATGGCTTCACATTTATTCTAACACCATACATTTGTATATATGCCGGTAATGAGGAACCTTTGAAGCATACTCTCAAAGTCTCACTCTCAGTCCATCTAGAACCTGTCTGTCTGCGACTAAGCCGTTTAACAGATATTATTTCTGTATCAGACGTCAAACTATCTATTATTTCTTCCTCTCAGCAATCCAGTTCTATGTTTTTAATTTCATATTATTTCATATATATATATTATATTTCATATTTATTTCATATTTATTTATTCAATAACAATACAAATTGTGTCTGAATGTGTTACATAAAAAAGTTTAAATTAGTAAAATAAAATTAGGTATTAAACAAAAATAAAAACACAACTTGACTAATAATAAATACAAAAATATACCATCACCAAATTAAATAAAAACAATAAAAATCACAATAATAAACAAGCAGTCAGTCATTGCATTGTCTAATGTTACAAGTAGGCTTCACATATAACGTCCTATACCTTTTGCATCAACTCAGATAAATACCTACACACATACCCTTAATTATAAACCCAATAACCTCAAAAAAAAAAAAAAAAAAAATTGACAACGAGGTGAATAAAATAACCCAGCAACTCAATATCAATAACAATAGGAAACACTTTGACATAATTTAATTCCATTACAATCCATTAATTCATACTAGTATATTTATTTTACTGAACAGTTTACATGTCAGAGATATAATAGAATCACAAATTTATTGGGTATTTTAATAAGATGTCAAATTATCCAATATAATAATGTTATGTCAAGTAAAGGTAATTAAGATGTCAAAGAAATTAGAAGGTCAAAAGAAATTTGAATGTCAAAAGAAATTAGAGTGTCAAGTTATAATTCATCAATGGAGTAGAGGCATTTATTCAAGAGAAAAACTCTAAGCTTGGGCGTAAACGAGGACGTATATATCGAACTTTTAAGGTCGAGTGGCAACCTGTTAAAAATTTGTACTGCCTGGTATCGTGCACTATGTTTTGTGATCAGAAGGTGTGGGCTTATTATATTGCTGAGGTCCTTCCTACGTGTGCTCTCTCTGATGAATCTTTCCTCTTCAGTCTCATATTCATGCATATACTTTTTTAGGTTAGTCAGGAGTACTAGAATATAAAGGCTGGGTACTGTTAGAATCCCTGAAACTGCAAAAAGGGGACGGCAACTCTCTCTTTGCGAGATTCGAAACATGGTGCGTACAGCTCTTTTTTGAAGTACAAAAGCTCTTTGGCAATTGTAATTGTAACTATTGCCCCACAATTGGATGCTGTACCTTAATTTGGACTCTATGAGTGCATAGTACACCATCTTTAATTGTTTGAGTTCAACCTCGTCCCTTAGGGTTCTTAAGGCATAGCATGCAGATGAAATAGATGCATCTATGGCCATTAACTCATTTTTCCAATTTAATGCTTCATCTATGCGTACTCCCAAAAATTTAGCTACATTCACAAGTTGAATTTTGTTTTCCTTTAACTGAATCTCCATGGTGTCCCTATTACGGGCTGTAGTTCGAAATAAGATTATGTTTGTCTTGGTGCTATTGATTTTTAGCTTATTTACAGAAAACCATGTATGTATATAATTTAAGGCAGAATTAACTTTGTCCGTAAGCTCATTTATGTCATTTGCTCCAATGATAGCATTTGTGTCATCTGCAAAAACTACTAGATGTGTGTCAGGCAAAAATTTACTCATATAGTTAATTAAATCATTTGTGAATAATATGTATAGAACGGGTCCCAAAATGGATCCTTGTGGAACACCTGCACAAATGTTAAATAATAGAGAATTATAAGTCTGTTTTTGTCCATTATGTGTGTCACTTATTTCCACGAACATTTTTCTGTTTTTAAGGTATGAGGACAAAAGTTCAGAAGCTTTACCTCTTACTCCGTAGTGATTTAGTTTGGAAATGAGTAGTTCATGGTCAACTGTGTCGAAAGCAGAGCTTAAATCTAAAAATACACCAGATACTTTCAATTTTTCGTTTAGTTTACTAATCACATCATTGACAAGAGTATATATAGCGTCTCCAGTTCCAACATTTTTCTGATAACCAAATTGTCTTCGATGTAATACCTTGTTTACGTTAATGTGGAGTACAAGTCGAGATTTGATTACCTTTTCGAATATTTTAGAGAGTATGGGAAGTAAAGAGATCGGTCTGTAATTTAATGGGTCAGTTTTTTTGCCTTTTTTGTAAATCGGTATAATTTTGGCTATTTTAAGCTGTTCTGGGAAAGTACCTTCATCTATACATTTGTTAAAGAAACAAGTAAGAGGCTGTGCAAGAATATTCAAATTATCTTTAATTACAGATATAGGGACTTCATCATATCCACATGAACGTTTATTGTGCATCTTTCTCACAATACCAGAGATTTCATTAGGAGTGGTAGGCTTAAAACTAAGTTCGTTTTCAACCCTTTGTGTACACTGCTGAAGTAAAGCAATAGCTTCCTCGTTATCATTTTCATTTGCTATGCACTTATGATTAAAAAGGTTTGCAAAAACATTAGCAATTTCCGCAGAATTGTTGATAATTTTGTCTTCAATTCTGAGGAGAAATTGTTCCGTTTGCAAATCTTTCAGTCGGTTAGCCTTTTTGTTAATAATATTCCAGATTTCTTTGCTACCGTTTCTTGAGTTGTTAATTTTTTCTCTAACTGTTATTTTTTTGGCTTGAGCCATAACCCTTCTATAAATCCTAATATAGTTATTTTTATATTGTAGAAAACTAGCTTCAAGATTATTACCGTTTTTGGAGCATAAGAAACGTTTCATTCTACTAGACATTTTCACCCCTTTAGTAACCCAGTTTATCCTAGTTGTTTTTTTAAGATTAACTTTAATTTTGCTCTTTTTATAACAGAATTTAAAAATATCTGAAAATTTCTTCAAAAACGCATTAATTCCCATTTGTGACCAGTCTTGACTCAGTACTTTTTGCATAAAATTTGTACCATTTTTAGCGCTGAAAGTTCTCCTGTTAACAACAATATGCTGATTGTTTTTATTCGACTTGAGGTTTAATAAGAATTTACCTAAAAGACCCGCATGTCCATCAGCCAGGCCATTGTGATCAACTTCACAGTCATAAACATAGCCTTCAGGCAGATTCGTCAAAAAGTTGTCAATGCACGAATATGAGTCGTTTCGTACAAAGGTTGCAGAATTAACAAGGTGCCTGAAGTTGTAACATCTTAGTAAGCTAACAAATTCTGTCCTTTTTTTATTTTCTACGGATAGATCTATATTAAAATCGCCACAAATTATGCTTTTCTTATTAAACAAATACTCCAATAATTTTTCCATACTTGTCATAAAAGGGTCAAAATTCTTGTCATAAGGACTACGATAACAACAACATATGTACAGGCTAGTATCAATATCTCTAGCACAACATATTTCAAAACTGTCCATTCTATAAAGCTTATCAATCGCATCTACATTCTCGACTTTTCTATCCGCATGACTTAGGATCAGACTACCGCCTCTGGCTTTTTTGCATCTAGTGTTATAGGAGATCAGGTTGTAGTTTTCCAGACAAAAGGCATGTATGGACTTGTCGTTTAAAAAATGTTCACTGATACATAAATAGTCTACCCTGATTCCGAGAGATTGAATATATATTTCAAGGTCACTTATTTTGTTGCTAATACCACAAACATTTTGATGAAATACATTTATATTTGTTGACGCAGTTGCGGTCATTGCAGACTCCCTCAGACTATTGTTACCATTGTTAATCTTACTAATCCTACAATCCCTAGTTCGGCATACATGCTCAGAGGTGCCATTACATACTTCAACTAGATTTACACTTTTACTCTCGAAAAAGATCACAATTATTACTAACTGCTGGTGAAAGATTAGTTTGTGTAGTCGAATTTACAAACACTTTAGAAGTAGGCGATTCACTTGCTTTGAAAAACAAATTATGAGCGGTTTGTGTGGAAGCATCTTTAAACACCCGTTTTTCCTTTTGCTTAATGAGCACGTTATGTACATAATTTTGATAATTGATTCTATATTGTAATCGTAATATGTCTCTATAGATTAATTTGCATGTGGTGAGCTTATTTAGTGGAGGCCTTTTATTATCATTGAAGTAATGATCGTGATCTAGTACAATGTAGTTTGAGTTTTCACAATTATTGCATACAAGCTTTAAGGTACGATTTACACTAGATACATTTAAATATTTATTGTAGTAAATCTTACTGACTAGGATATTTGTGTTATGCATACTTTGCAAGGTGTGATGCAGATAACTCGATACATTTAATGGATTTTTGTCGTTGCCACCCCCGAATATTAAAACAAAGTCTGACTTAGTGAAATCCTTACACATAGTTGCACAAGTACTTAATATGTAACTAAGAGGAGCATTTGGTTTGATAACCGACGTAACACTAAAACTATTTCCCACCAAATTCTGTAGTATTTCTCTAATTTCATATCCGGTCTGATCAGCGAAGATTGCGATTTTATGCTTAGGTACCAATACGTGCGATAATTGTTTACCGGAATTATTTTCTGTCAGTTTATTTAAGCAATCATTAGCGCTCAAGTTTTGTTTAGGTGTTGACATACTCTTGTTTAAATCCTGTAATTCTCTGTTCGTCAATATATGTCTTTCTCCATTTTCTTGTTCTTCCGCGTTTGATGTGAATGAGTTTTGGATAGAATTCACCTGTAGTTCTTTGTAACTATTTGTGGGTGACAAGTTTCCAGACCCTGTGTGACAAGACTTGTTAACGTAATTTTTTATAGGCGTCTCATCAATGCATGCTGCCGACTTATTTCCATTCCGGTTTATTGACGATATGGCATGCATAGTAAATTCTCTAGAAGAGGTTCTGGGTAACCCCATTTTCATATTTATAGTTCGAAGTCGACGTTGATATTGAGGTGAAAAAAACCTTATTGGTGTTGCCCCTGTACCCGAGGAAGTGGGATCTTGTAATCCTACGGATTTTAAAAAAAATATTTTGCTTTCATATTCCTTAATTTTGTTCTTTAATGAAACATTTTCTAAGTTTAAATTGTCTATCTCTAAGTTGGCAGACTGTAGTTCCAACTTAATTTTGTATATTTCTTCATTCTTTGCGATGATATCAACATTTCCAGAGTTACTCGTATTATTGGGCAAGCTTTGATAAGAGATATCCATATTATCCAAGTCAAATTCAAACTCGCTTACGTTTATCTTTTTCTGCAATTTTGTTCTTTGAGTGACATATGTATCATTCTCCATATTTTAATATTCACAAAAAGTCAAACGACAACCCAGTTTCGAACCAGCGACTCGTTGTACTCCAGTCCGCACCTTTCTTAATGCGCCAACCGTGTACTTATTTATCATGACCAAATAGTGCCTTGGCCTCGGCAGACTTGTTTTACTGATTTATCGACTATCAGTTTCGTTGTTGTAAGACTAGATGTCGCTATTTGATAGTTTACGATACAGCACTGGTATAAATTTGAATAAGAATTTTTCGTAACGGATCGCAAGATGAGTTATTATTATGAAAAACTCACAATTTCCTTATTGTCACTTGGTTTACATGGTCCGAGCTCGTATTTATTGAATTATTATGTAGTACACTTTACTTCTTTGTTTATGAATTTGTAAAATTGAGTCAATTAGAAATGTAAACACTGAGATCAATCAATACAAATAACTTGAAATTTCCACCAGATTTCCAGTAGATAACACTGTCACTGAATGTTTATGGTATAACCATTTGGCCAAGAAGATAAGGTGAAGCTAACACTTATCTCACTATTTTTAAACAATTAAGACTCCAATTATCCCGTAAGTTCTTTGTACTTCCATGGTTTTTGAGATAACCCATTTCTTTTCCTTAAGTTTTGCAGAGTTAATTAAGTTTTGTAATTCTACCTCACTTTTAAATCACTTTGAACTGGTTAACATATTTTATGCGTGAAACACGACTAATGTTGTTTGCTTGCAATAGTTTAGCTAATTTAAACTGTTTAGGTAGGACTTCCTTACAAGTGATTGAAACTTCTATTTTTTCTTCGTTGCCTAGAGTAGCCAGGTTACTTAAACTCTTATACCTTTTGCTGTTTTTATTTTTATTATTATTTATAAAAGTCCAGTTATCATCTATGTCATGAATTGTTCTTTTAGTTCGAGTGTGTTGGTTATCATATGTTTGTTGGTCTTCTAAGTTTATCTCCATCTCGTCTAATTGTGTATTGTCTTCTCTCTCTTGAGCGTTCCCCTGCACAATAGTTGTGTCAGTATTATTTACTAATGGATTGGGACTCGACATTGTTTACACTTCGCGCGGCCACAGGTAGCCGATAACGCGACGCCTCGCCGACCCAAACACGTGCGGTGCCGGTGGCGTCACAATAATAGTTTTAAACGACAAGTAATTAGCTTGTTATTGTACACGTCAATCTCGACCGTTGGAACACACACTGACGTTCTTGTAATGAAACTGTTTGCTGTTCCTTTCAATAAAAAAAATAAAAAATAACTATAAATTTTATCTCTGACTTTTATTTTTACAATTAGATGACATCGGAACTGCTGCCACTCTGATGCCGATAAATGAAAACTTTTGACGTCAGCTGTCAGCAGGGCGATCCCCTCGGGTCAGCAATTTTTAGCTTGGCTATAAATCCGATTATTCAAAATTTAAAATCAAAATTTAACGTTTGGTATTTGGATAACGGAACCCTGGCGATGGCGAAGGCGATGTGGACACTGTGTTATCTGACTTATAAGATATTAAAACATTTCAAAAATATTGTTTTAGAATTAAATTTTAGCAAATGTGAACTCTTTATTCAAAAAACTTCTTACGGTTTGGATAATTTAAAATCCAAATTAAATGTCCTGGCACCCAATATCAAAATAGTAGACAGAAAGTCACTTTGCCTCTTGGGTTCTCCCATCTTTGAAGAATCTTTACCTGATTATATTACTAACACTATTTCTAAATTCCAAAGTCACGCAAATTGTTTACTCGAAATCAGTCCTCATTATGCTTTTATAATTCTAAAGTTTTGCCTTTTTGTCCCTAAATTATGTGTATTATACTTATGTGCTTCGCTGTAGCCCTTTTTGGAAACATCCTAATTTGCTTTCGCCAATAGACGATTTAGTCAAAACTAGTTTAGAAATGATTTTAAATATTCAGCTCAATGAACTATCTTGGTTACAAGCATCCCTCCCTATTCGGTTTGGCGGTTTAGGAATGCGCAAAATTTCGAGTGTTGCTTCCCCAGCCTTTTTGTCGTCCACCCATAGCACGTCACGTCTCATAGGTAATGTCCTAAGGGCTTTACCCACAAACTATGAGACTGCGGGCTTGGAGGATGCCAAGAATGCTTTTCAAATTGCTTGCCCGGGTAAAAAAATTCCAGACAACCTAAAATCTCAAAGGAGCTGGGACGATATTTATTGCGATTTAACATACAAATCGATTCTGAGCCGCAGTTCAGGTCCGGATCGCGCAAGACTTTTGGCAATCGGAGCCAGAGAGGCCGGTCATTGGCTAAATGCCCATCCTTCTCCATATACCGGTACCTTCCTGGATCCAACCTCGCTTCGTCTAGCGACTGGTCTGCGGCTTGGGGTCACGGTATGCACTCCACACTCATGCCCTTGTGGCACGGACGTGGACCGACTGGGTCACCGCAGACTTTGTTGTCAAAAAAGTGCAGGCCGCTTTTCAAGACATGCGACACTTAATGACATAATCCGCCGGTCTCTTGCCAGCATCAATGTGCCTGCTCTTCTTGAGCCGACTGGCATTTTGATGGCAAAAGACCTGATGGTGTGTCTTTGGTCCCTTGGAGTGTGGGACGCTACCTGTGTAGACACACTGGCACCGTCCCACCTCCAACGGACTACTTCTAAAGCGGGTGCAGCGGCAGAAAATACCGAAAATCTGAAAGTTATTAAATATGGAGTCCTTGGCAGAGAGTACAACATTGTCCCCTTTGGTGTCGAGACCCTCTGTCCGTGGGGCCCCAGTGCGCATAAGTTATTTGCGGAAATCGCGAAACGTCTAGTTGATGTAACTGGTGACCGAAAAGCTGGCGGCTTTCTCGCGCAACGCATCAGCATTGCAATTCAGCGAGGAAATGCCGCCAGCATCCTCGGTACAATGCCCCGAGGGCCTTTTTCAGGCTTAACTTAGTTTTAATTTAATTTAGTTAATGTTAATAATATCTTGTAATTTGGTTATGTAAATAAATATTATTCAAATCTCTTGACGAGTAAGTAAGGATTTAATTGTATCAATATCAGTTTTGTGTATTGATTTTGTATCAACCTGTATTCGTGTTGGGATTAGCAAATAAGTATCGTATGATTTAATAGAGGGATTGGATAAGGTACTGTTTATTTATTTTACGAATTGATGTTTACTTTCGCTTGGTAATCTAGGAATTGCACAGATAATATATGCGTGGTAGTCGTGAGGTATAGTAATTTGATCAATAGTAGTAGTAGAATTATTATGCCACCGCCTTTTCTGTTTTTACGCTGCTTACTGTGCATTTCATAGCCATTTTTTTTAAATATTATACACGTGAACAGTGTTTTTATTTATAGTAACTTCTGTCAAAATTAAAGCATTTGCTTAAAGTTATTTTAGACGAGCTACTTAATTATGTTACACAACCATTGTTTTTGATTATGGAACTAATATTTATGTAAGCAATATTCATATTAGTTTTATAAATGGAAGGTATAAACTAACTAAAAACATTAATGTTTGCACAGTTGAATAATCCTTGGTGATCGATCCGGGATAACTTAGTTTAAAATTGTTACCGATAAAGATTTTGACTTCCTGCCTGCGTTGTAGTCGAAACCCGATCGATGTCCATTTTACTCCTTATGTCAGTAGGCTTGCCTTTGTCTTCTTTACGTAGCAGTACCTTTCTATTTTTTATATATTTAAGTATATTGTATTGGTTGTTGTATGTTCAAGTAAAATACAATGCTTTGTTAATTCGATAGGATGTTATTTACATTTTTAATTTTTATTTAACAAGCAAGAATGTCATGATTTATAAAACAAATGTATGATTGTTGTGTGTGTGCCAGGAGGCAACACAGTGTCGGATGGCCGAATATCATGATTTCCAAATATTAATAAGATTTGTAGTGATTTTGAATAGTAAATATAAAATTGAAAGTATGTGATTTGCTTCAAATGATTTTTGTATCGTATGTGTATGCAGTCATGGAGTTTAAAAGTATCTAATTTGACAGTTACCGAAAAAGTACTGTTTTTTTAACACAACCGAATGGAAAACATGATATTTCGTGTGCGGCGTAGTTGCTAAGTTAGTTCTCTTCGAGCCTCGTAATCCAGAGGTTGTCTTCAAGAAGTCTAAAGTCTATACTGATGTTATATTGAGTACCTAATTAAATAGTTTGTTAAATATTGCTTAATACCAAGTTTGTATGTGTGCAAGAATATAAATACAGTAATATTCGTACTGACAAGGCGTGTTCACTTCAAAAGATTAAACGAAACCTTGTCGATTTACTAAACAATCCTCTAAAAAAAGATTTTTAATTGGCTGAAATCGCTGGATTATGATGCCACCGAGCAACTATTTCTCATCACATCCTAATCGTTTAACTCGCCTATGGATCCAGTTGCACGCACAGATACTCAAAACTAAACACACAACATACACATATTTCCTCGCACAATAACATTTACCCACATGACTCCACACAAACACACACCGCACAGTACACCGTGGACTCGTCTATCTCGCACCACAAACACAACGCCACATTCCACTTACAAATGTGCGCCTCATTACATATAAAAAAACCCTTCAATTATATTTTTTATAGATTTTTTTTTTCTATTTATTTGTTCTAATATTTATTATTAACTATTTTCCTTCCTTTGCTTCTCTTTCATAGTAATTACTAAATGCTTGTGTTTGTACTTTAAACTTCTGCAATGTACTATAAGATGACCTAAACACTGGGAGCCTGGAGATCCGTAACACAGGGTTTCCCTAGTACGGACTCCAGTCTCTCGCAAAGGAGCTTTTGTTTACGTTTATTGTCTAGTCCTAAGATGTTAATTCTAAGCCAACCTTTGTGGAGAGAGAAATAAAAATGTATTATTATTTTGTCCTAGATAAACATACTCGTCCACAACTTCGAGCGTAGCGTCTTCGATTTTCATGGGAGTGGGTGTAACATGGGCATTTGACATGATCTTTGTCTTGTCCATGTTCATTTTAAGACCCACTCTTTTGGAAGCTCTACTGAGGTCATCGAGCATTATACTGAGGTCCTCCATAGTCTCAGCCATGACAACTATATCGTCGGCAAACCGAAGGTGATTGATGTACTCACCATTGATGTTGATGCCTGGCCCTTTCCAGTCCAGAACCTTGAAGACATCTTCCAGTGCAGTGGTGAACAGTTTCGGAGAGATAACGTCTCCCTGCCTCACACCTCGCTGCAGAAGGATAGATTTCGAGGTCTGATCCTGGAGTCGGACTGACATAGCGGCGTTTTCGTACAGACACTTAAGCACCTCGATGTACCGATAGTCGATCTGGCACCGTTGAAGAGACTGCAGTACAGCCCATATCTCGATCGAATCGAAGGCTTTTTCGTAGTCCACAAACGCTAAGCAGAGAGGCAGGTTATACTCCTCGGTCTTCTGTATAACCTGCCGCAGCGTATGTATGTCTATATCCGGCTTGTTCGGGAGGCTGGAAGTCGTCAAACCTGCGCGCGAGACGGTTCGTGATGACTCTTGTAAACAGCTTGTAGACATGGCTCATATTGCTGTGGAATCGTTTCTGTGTTGATGATATCATTGAAGATTTGTGAGATGGGCCTATAATTCTTAAGGAGGGTATTGTCACCCTTCTTAAACAACAGTATCGCCACACCTCTGTTCCATGGCCGTGGCGTTTTGCCCTAGAGTATGACGGAACCAAACAGCTTCTGGAGGGCCTTGAGAACGGGTTTTCCACCGGCCCTCAGAAGTTCAGCCGTAATTCCGTCATCACCCGGCACCTTGTTGTGTTTGAGCTGTTTCAGAGCCATCCTAATCTCGTACAAGCTGACGTCCGGGATGTCTTCGGTGTAGTGTCGGGTCAATCTAGCTATTGGGTCGTTTGCCAGATTCATACCAAGGTTACCTGTTGACGTGTATAACTGTCCATAGAAACTCTCGATCTCTCTCAACAGCTCATGTTTGGCGGATACGATCCTGCCATCATTGATCTTCAGTTTCACAAGCTGGCTCTGCCCAATAGACAGATCTCTTGTAAAGACCTTGGAGCCTTTATTCCGCTCTATCGCGTCCTTAATGCGCTCAGTATTAAAGCGATGAAGGTCGCTTTTTAATGACTTAGAGATCCGTCTATTGAGCTGGCGGTACTTGAGCGTATCAACTGAAGACTGCAGGATCATCTCGCGCCTCTCCTCCATGAGTAGTAGTAGGATCAGAGAGCTTCTTGTTTCTATTCGTACGACGGGTCTTGAAGATCTAAGACCCGACCGTATGGACAGTTTCCACGAACCCATCGTTATAATCGTCCACGGAGCTCCCTAGGCACTCGAAACGATTCTGAAGTTCGAGCTGAAAGCTCTCGGGGTTTTAGACTTGGATCGGTGCTGGGCGGAGCGTAGACTTCATCAGTCGAGATCTTTCCAGCTTGATATTTAAATTCAATGTGCCTCTTACCATTCGGTGATCACTTCCGGTTTTCACCGCGTTGATCACAGAGACATCATTGAATACTTGCTTCTTCGTCGACATAATGAAGTCAATCCCATTTTTTGTTGCACCATCAGGACGCTGCCAGGTCCACTTTCTGTGCTCACGTTTTCTGAAGAAGGAGTTCATCATAACATAGGTATGTGAGTGAACTTGGCAGATCATTTCCCAGCAGAGCATAAAACAATGTGAGTTCTATTCGCATGCGGCTGAGTTCTAGAGTTCCTTATACTTAAAAAAATAGTTCTGTCATATTTGCCTGAAAAAAGTCGAATGAACTTATTATCTGCTAACTTCCGTTAGCAGATCATTTTTCCCAAAATTTAAATTTTGAAACTGATTTAGGCGTACAATGGTGACTTCTATAGTTCCCTATACTTTTCCGAAATAGTTCTTTCGACCTAAATAAATAAAAAATAAAAACAATAATATCGACCTGTTACTCGAAAAAGACAATCATTTTGATAAAACGGCCGTGAATGGCGTAATTTCTGGATTTTCTTAGATTCTTTGGGCCATAATTGGTAGCCAAGATCTAAGTAACAGAAAAAAAAAAAACTAAATGAAAGCAGAAGTCTCACAAAAGTATACGCAGAGCCTTGTGCAAAAATTAGGTTAGAAGAAATTGAGATTTCGTACAGTGTTTGAGTTAGAGGGATCCAAAAAGAATTAAAGTAGGACTGAGGAGCAAAACGTCCTCGTTTCCTAATGCATCCATAAAAGAACTATTAGAAAACATTAAATGATTACCCAGAACTCTCACTCAAATATCAGCAGAGCATAGGTAAAGATTTGAGTAAGTTGAAATCGATATTTAATACTGTGCGGCAGTCAGCGGGATAAAAAAAAATGAGTAAGGATGAGGAGCCAGAACTCTACGTTTCCTGATGCAATAATACTAGAACTATCAGAAAACATAAAAAAATAATCCAAAACTCTTACTCAAGTATCAGCAGAGCATGGTTGAACAGTTAGATTAGTAGAAATTGGAATATAATACAGTGTTTCAGTAAGTAGGATCTTAAAAAAAATCAGAAGATTTGAGGAGCCAAAACTCCTCGTTTTCTGATGCAACTGTAACATGAAAACAAGCAAAAGTTACCCAGAACTCTCACTCAAGTATCAGCAGAGCATGGGTAAAGGTTTGAGTAGGTGAAAATCAAGATTAAATTTAGTGTTTCAGTAAGAAGGAACAAAAAAAATTGTAGGAAGGATTGAGGAGACCGAACTCTTCCTTTCCTGATGCAAATATAATAGAACTATCGGAAAACATGCAAAAGTAACCCACGACTCTCACTCAAGTATCAGCAGAGCATGTTTGAAAAATTAGATAAGTAGAAATCGAGATATAATTCAGTGTTATAGTGAGTTGGATCTTAAAAATTTTCAGAGGAACTGGGGAGCCATTACTCCTCGTTTTCAGATGCAACTATAACATTCCTATTCGAAAACATGCAAAAGTAACCCAGTATTCCCACTCAAGTATCAGCAGAGCATGGGTAAAGGATTGAGTAGGGGAAAATCAAGATTTAATTTAGTGTTTCAGTAAGAAGGAACAAAAAAAATTGTAGGTAGCACTAAGGTGAAAGAACTCTTAATTTCCTGATGAAACTATAACAGAACTATCTGAAAACCTGCAAAAGCAATCCAGGACTATCACTCAAGTATCAGCAGAGCATGGGTAAAGTTTTGAGTAGGTGAAAATCAAGATTTAATTTAGTGTTTCAGTAAGAAGGAACAAACAAAACTGTAGGTAGCACTGAGGTGACAGAACTCTTCATTTTCTAATGCAACTATAACAGAACTATCGGAAATCATGCAAAAGTAACCCACGACTCTCACTCAAGTATCAGCAAAGCATGGTTGAAAAGTTAGATTAAAAAATAGAAATCGACATATAATTCAGAGTTATAGTAAGTACGATCTTAAAAAAATTCAGTATATAATTCAGAGTTATAGTAAGTACGATCTTAAAAAAATTCAGTAGAACTGAGGAGCCGGAACTCCTCGTTTTCTGATGCAACTGTAACAGTTCTATTGGAAAACATGCAAAAGTAACCCAGAACTCTCACTGAAGTATCAGCAGAGCATGGGTAAAGATTTGATTAAGTAAAAATCGATATTTAATACAGAGCTTCAGAAAGAAGGATCAAAAAAGAATATATGAGTAGTACAGAGAACCCAGAAATCTTCGATTCCTGATAAAACTATAACAGAACTATCCGAAAACCTGCAAAAGTAACCCAGGACTCTCACTCAAGTATCAGCAGAGCATGGGTAAAGGTTTGAGTAGGGGAAAATCAAGATTTAATTTAGTGTTTCTGAATTTTTTTAAGATCCTTCTTACTGAAACACTGTATTATATCTCGATTTTTTACTATTCTAACTTTTCAACCATGCTTTGCTGATACTTGAGTGAGAGTCGTGGGTTACTTTTGCATGTTTTCCGATAGTTCTGTTATAGTTGCATCAGAAAACGAGGAGTTCTGGCTCCTCAGTTCTTCTGAAATATTTTAAGATCCTTCTTACTGAAACACTAAATTGAATCTTGATTTTTACCTACTCAAACCTTTACCCATGCTCTGCTGATACTTGAGTGAGAGTCCTGGGTTACTTTTGGAGGTTTTCTGATATGTCTATTATAGTTTCATCAGGAAACGAAGAGTTCTGGGTTCTCTGTACTACTCATATATTCTTTTTTGATCCTTCTTTCTGAAGCTCTGTATTAAATATCGATTTTTACTTAATCAAATCTTTACCCATGCTCTGCTGATACTTACGTGAGAGTCCTGGGTTACTTGTACTGTTACTTGTACTTGTTTTCCAATAGTACCATTATAGATGCATCATGAAATGAAGAGTTCTCTCACCTCAATTCTACATACAATTTTTTTTTGTTCCTTCTTACTGAAACACTAAATTAAATCTTGATTTTCCCCTACTCAAACCTTTACCCATGCTCTGCTGATACTTGAGTGATAGTTCCGGGTAACTTTTGCATGTTTTCAAATAGAACTGCTACAGTTTCATCAGAAAACGAGGAGTTCCGGCTCTCCAGTTCTTCTGAAAATTTTTAAGATCCTTCTTACTAAAACACTGTATTATATCTCGATTTATACTAATCTAACTTTTCAACCATGCTCTGCTGATACTTGAGTGAGAGTTGTGGGTTACTTTTACATGTTTTCCGATAGTCCTATTATAGGTGCATCAGGAAATGAAGAGTTCTTTCACCTCAGTGCTACCTACAATTTTGTTTGTTCCTTCTTACTGAAACACTAAATTAAATCTTGATTTTCCTCTATTCAAACTTTTACCCATGCTCTGCTGATACCTGAGTGAGAGTCCTGGTTTATTTTTGGAGGTTTTCTGATAGTTCTGTTATAGTTGCATCAGAAAATGAAGAGTTCTCTCACCTCAGTTCTACATACAATTTTTTTTCTTCCTTCTTACTGAAACACTAAATTAAATCTTGATTTTCCCCTACTCAAACCTTTACCCATGCTCTGATACTTGAGTGATAGTTCCGGGTAACTTTTGCATGTTTTCAAATAGAACTGCTACAGTTGCATCAGAAAACGAAGAGTTCCGGCTCCTAAGTTCTTCAAAAAATTTTTAAGATCCTTCTTACTGAAACACTGTATTATATCTCGATTTCTACTAATCTAACTTTTCAACCATGCTCTGGTAATACTTGAGTGAGAGTTCTGGGTTATTTTTGCATGTTTTCCGATGGTTCTATCATAGGTGCATCAGGAAATGAAGAGTTCTGTCACCTCAGTGCTACCTACAATTTTGTTTGTTCCTTCTTACTGAAACACTAAATTAAATCTTGATTTTCACCTACTCAAACCTTTACCCATGCTCTGATACTTGAGTGATAGTTCCGGGTAACTTTTGCATGTTTTCAAATAGAACTGCTACAGTTGCATCAGAAAACGAAGAGTTCCGGCTCCTAAGTTCTTCAAAAAATTTTTAAGATCCTTCTTACTGAAACACTGTATTATATCTCGATTTCTACTAATCTAACTTTTCAACCATGCTCTGGTAATACTTGAGTGAGAGTTCTGGGTTATTTTTGCATGTTTTCCGATGGTTCTATCATAGGTGCATCAGGAAATGAAGAGTTCTGTCACCTCAGTGCTACCTACAATTTTGTTTGTTCCTTCTTACTGAAACACTAAATTAAATCTTGATTTTCACCTACTCAAACCTTTACCTATGCTCTGCTGATACTTGAGTGATAGTTCCGGGTAACTTTTGCATGTTTTCAAATAGAACTGCTATAGTTGCATCAGAAAACGAGGAGTTCCGGCTCCTCAGTTCTTCTGAAATTTTTCAAGATCCTTCTTACTAAAACACTGTATTATATCTCGATTTCTACTAATCTAACTTTTCAACCATGCTCTGCTGATACTTGAGTGAGAGTTGTGGGTTACTTTTGCATGTTTTCCGATAGTTCTATTATAGGTGCATCAGGAAATGAAGAGTTCTGTCACCTCAGTGCTACCTACGATTTTGTTTGTTCCTTCTTACTGAAACACTAAATTAAATCTTGATTTTCACCTACTCAAACCTTTACCCATGCTCTGCTGATACTTGAGTGAGAGTTCTGGGTTACTTTTGTATGTTTTTGAATAGAAATGTTATAGTTGCATCAGAAAACGAGGAGTAATGGCTCCCCAGTTCTTCTGAAAATTTTTAAGATCCAACTTACTATAAAACTGAATTATATCTCGATTTCTACTAATCTAATTTTTCAAACATGCTTTGCTGATACTTGAGTGAGAGTCGTGAGTTACTTTTGCATGTTTTCCGATAGTTCTATTATAGTTGCATCAGGAAATGAAGAGTTCTGTCTCCTCAATCCTTCCTACAATTTTTTTTGTTCCTTCTTACTGAAACACTAAATTTAATCTTGATTTTTACCTACTCAAACCTTTACCCATGCTCTGCTGATACTTGAGTGAGAGTTCTGGGTAACCTTTGCATGTTTTCATGTTACAGTTGCATCAGAAAACGAGGAGTTCTGGCTCCTCAAATCGTCTGATTTTTTTAAGATCCTACTTTCTGAAACACTGTATTATATCTCAATTTCTACTAATCTAACTGTTCAACCATACTCTGCTGATACTTGAGTGAGAATTTAGGATTATTTTTGCATGTTTTCTGATAGTTCTAGTTTTATTGCATCAGGAAACGAAGAGTTCCGGCTCCTCATCGCTACTGATTTTTTTTTATCCCACTGACTGCAGCACCGTATTAAATATCGATTTCAACTTACTCAAATCTTTACCTATGCTCTGCTGATATTTGAGTGACAGTTCTGGGTTATCATTTAATGTTTTCTAATAGTTATTTTATGGATGCATTAGGAAACGAGGACGTTTTGCTCCTCAGTCCTACTTTAATTCTTTTTGGATCCCTCTAACTCAAACACTGTACGAAATCTCAATTTCTTCTAACCTAATTTTTGCACAAGGCTCTTTTTTTTTTTTTTTTTTTTTGGGTGGGAAATCATCAGTACCTTCCCGCGACCCCGGCAGGCATCGGCCCTAGTGGACCCCTACTTTTGTGCTGACGACATCTCTTTGAGGCGCGCGTGGAATACGACGCGCCGTCGACCCGGGCCTGGTCCTTACCGGACGGTGAGCTACCCATTGCTCACCGTCCGCAAGCCCGCGCCTACGGTGGCCGGAAATCCGCCCGGGATTCCCGACGCCCTGGGCGTCTCCTGCGGCGGCTAGGGGCGAGAGGGCGCGAAACTTGCCTTTCCCTCAACCGTCCCGCCTCCTCCTTTGCGAGCATTACTGCTTCGCAGAAGGAGGTGACGGCTGCCCATGCCCTCTCGCTCCGTACCATGGCCTGAACCAGGGCCGGACGCGAGAGGTCTCTGCCGCCGATCGCCTCCACGAGGACACGGCGGTGCTCTGCCCAAGCCGGGCAGACCTCCACCGTATGCTCCACCGTGTCCTCCAGGCGATCCACACAGTGGTGACACCCGGACGTTTCCTCCCGCCTTATCCGACACAGGAACCTCCCGAAGCTGCCGTGTCCGGTGAGGACCTGCGTCACGCGGAAGGTGAGGACGCCGTGGCGCCTCTCCAGCCACTCCTCAAAGAGGGGACTTATCGCCGCAATCGTGGCGTGCCCATGCACAAGGCTCTGCGTATACTTTTGTGAGACTTCTGCTTTCATTTAGTTTTTTTTTTCTGTTACTTGGGTCTTGGCTACCAATTATGGCCCAAAGAGAAAATCTAAGAAAATCCAGAAATTACGCCATTCACGGCTGTTTTATCAAAATGATTGTCTTTTTCGAGTAACAGGTCGATATTATTGTTTTTATTTTTTATTTATTTAGGTCCTAAGAACTATTTCGGAAAAGTATAGGGAACTATAAAAGTCACCATTGTACGCCTAAATCAGTTTCAAAATTTAAATTTTGGGAAAAATGATCTGCTAACTAAAGTTAGCAGAGCATATTTTCATTCGACTTTTTTCAGGCAAATATGACAGAACTATTTTTTTTAAGTATAAGGAACTCTAGAACTCAGCCGCATGCGAATAGAACTCACATTTTTTTATGCTCTGCTGGGAAATGATCAGCCAAGTTCACCCACATCTAGTAGGTGGCCTCGGTGGTTACGACGTCCAACTCCAAATTGCCCCACTTGCAGCTCATCACCGTTTCGTTTGCCCAGTTTCGCGTTGAAGTCCCCCATGACAACGGTGAAGTGAGTTTTAGAGCCATGCATGGCTCTGGAAATATCCTCATACATGGTTTCCACTTCATCGTCGGGGTGTGATGAGGTCGGGGCGTAAACCTGTACGACATTCAGCGAATATTTTTTGGATATTCTGAGTATAAGGTACGCCACCCTTGTCGACACACTCTTGATCTTCACCATGTTGCTCACAAGGGACTTGTGGAAGATAAATCCGACACCACCTTGGGACTGTTGGTCGCCCTCCTGGAAATAGAGCAAGTTCCCGGATTTGAGGATTATCGAGTCCTCCCCCTCTCTTCGGACTTCAGATAAACCTACTAGATAACCCTACTAGGACAAACTGTCCAGTTAACTTCGAGAAAGAGGTCAATCGTCGAATCCGACTCGGCTGGGCAGCGTTCGGCAAGCTACCCAATATCTTCTCGTCCCACATACCACAGTATCTCAAGACGAAAGTCTTTGACCAGTGCGTGTTGCCAGTGATGACCTATGGCACTGAAACTTGGTCGCTTACAATGGGCCTTTTCAAAAAAGCTAAAAGTCACTCAAAGGGCAATGAAGAGGGCTATGCTTGGAGTTTCCCTACGTGATCGAAGAGATCCGCAGGCGAAGTCACCGATATAGCCCGAAGAATTGCCAAACTTAAGTGGCAGTGGGCAGGGCACATTGCTCGCAGAACAGATGGCCGATGGGGCCGAAAGGATCTGGAATGGCGACCGCGTACCGTAAGACGTAGCGTTGGAAGGCCTCCTACAAGGTGGACCGATGACCTTGTAAAGGCCGCAGGAATCCGCTGGATGCAGGAAGCACAAAACCGGTCGAAGTGGCGGTGCTTGCCAGCAGTGGACGTCTTTCGGCTGAAATGAAATTATTATTTTCTTTTATTCCATTATTTACACAATATAATTATATTTTTAAATATTAGAATATACAAAAAAATATAAAAACATTTAAATATATAAAAAATGGTAGCCCACCGGTATCGGGAACAGGGACCAAGCTACCGGCGGTCAGGGCTCCAGAGAGAGGAACCTCTGCGAGCCGTGTCCAGAAGTACCGCTTTCTGAATCAAGCCCTTAATCCAGCCGTCCAACGTGAGCCTCCTTAGGTGTTGGTCGAGGCTCTTGGCAATTAAGCCATTGGCTGATATGACTATCGATACAATGATTGCTGAATCCACATCCCACATGTCGACAACCTCTTTTTTTTTTTTTTTTTTTAGGGTGGGAAATCATCAAATAACTTCTCCCGCTCTGGGCGGAGCGGGAGGGTGTGTCAGACTCTTACTGACTAAAACCCACCCGTATTCCTTCCTGTTGCCTGTGTTGCGGGGGCCTCGGTGACCCATAAGTACCTTCCCGCGACCCCGGCAGGCATCGGCCCTAGTGGACCCCTGCTTTTGTGCTGACGACATCTCTTTGAGGCGCGCGTGGAATACGACGCGCCGTCGACCCGGGCCTGGTCCTTACCGGACGGTGAGCTACCCATTGCTCACCGTCCGCAAGCCCGCGCCTACGGTGGCCGGAAATCCGCCCGGGATTCCCGACGCCCTGGGCGTCTCCTGCGGCGGCTAGGGGCGAGAGGGCGCGAAACTTGCCTTTCCCTCAACCGTCCCGCCTCCTCCTTTGCGAGCATTACTGCTTCGCAGAAGGAGGTGACGGCTGCCCATGCCCTCTCGCTCCGTACCATGGCCTGAACCAGGGCCGGACGCGAGAGGTCTCTGCCGCCGATCGCCTCCACGAGGACACGGCGGTGCTCTGCCCAAGCCGGGCAGGCCTCCACCGTATGCTCCACCGTGTCCTCCAGGCGATCCACACAGTGGTGACACCCGGACGTTTCCTCCCGCCTTATCCGACACAGGAACCTCCCGAAGCTGCCGTGTCCGGTGAGGACCTGCGTCACGCGGAAGGTGAGGACGCCGTGGCGCCTCTCCAGCCACTCCTCAAAGAGGGGACTTATCGCCGCAATCGTGGCGTGCCCAGCACTGGGTTGCAACATCCGTACTTTCCATGACGCCATGAGATCCCGCCGGAGCTCCGTCCGCTGTGCCGCGATTTCTCGCGGCAGCGGACTAACGCCCCGGCGTTTCGCCTCCTCGCGCCACTCCCATACGTGCGCGAGGGCTTTTGCCTCCAGATCCCATGGCGGCAATCCGGCAAGGAGGCTCGCTGCCTCACAGGAGACCGTGCGGTATCCCCGAACCATCCGGATGGCCATGACCCTTTGGGCCGCGCTCAACCGGCGGGCTGGCCGCAGCGCCAGAGAGCGCGCCCATACAGGAGCCCCGTAGAGGGCCATGGACCGCACGACCCCCGCGTAGAGCCTCCGGCAGGAGGCGTTTGGACCCCCTAGATTGGGCAGGAGCCGCTTCAATGCAACGCCCGCCCGCTCCAGTTTGGGAGCCAAACGTCGGAAATGCTCCAAAGTCAAGATACTTGAACTGTTTATCTTTCTCGGTTTTCACGAGATTCCCGTCATGAGGGACTGTTATGTCAACAATCATTGTGCGCCGCTCTCTTCGATCCACCACCAATTTATCAGGCTTATTGGCAACAATAGTCCTATCAGTGATGATGGATCGATCCCAGTACAATGTGGTATTTTCACTGTCGAGAACTGGGTCGGGATCATACCTGTAGTACGGCACTTCAGATTCTACAATGCTGTATTTCAAAGCAAGTTGCTGATGGATAATCCTGGCTACAAGGTTGTGTCTATGCAAATACTCTTCGTTAGCTAGACGAGAACACCCGGAGATAATGTGACGGATTGATTCTCCCGGTCGGTAGCATGCCAACACACGTCAACTGTGCCGTCCTTCACAATAAATCTCCGGTAATTTTTCGTCATGATAATTTCGTCTATAATTGCACAGACAAAACCTTCGGTTTCCCAAAAGAGGTCACCAAAACGTAGCCAGGAAGCCTGGCTACGTTGGACGCTTGGAAATCTACATCGGGTTCATGTAGGGCCCGGAAAAAGCGTCAGTGAAGCTCTTTACTCTGCCATACCTCCCTGCAATCGTTAGTGTCAAGCTCTACAAGCTTGCGCCAGTTCTCTTTATCCAAGGAGAGTGTGGTGAGGCCCTTGTCCACCGCGACCACATCTCTATGCATCCCCACTTCGGTTTCTAGGAAATATTCCCTCAGACTGCATACCTCGCGATTGTGGAGGGTCTTAGCGTTTAAAAAGCGTCGACCTCCGCAATTTCGTGGGATATACAGTCTCATTACCGATGACCGTGGGTGATGCATTCGAGATGCAGTCAGCAGCGTACGGACCCGCCTATCCAGGGCGTCGAGTTTGGTCTGAGTCCATTTGAGTATGCCGAAAGAGTACATCAAAACGAGCATGACCCAACCGTTGAAGGCGCGCACCTTGTTTCCGCCTGATAGAAGACTATTAAATACTTTCATCAGGCGGCCAAAAAAGCGCTCCTTCAACGATTGCTTCATGTCAGTAACATTAATGCCCAACGCTTCCGACATACCCAAATACTTGTAGGTTTCAGATGCGGAGAGGGCTCTAAGGTTTATGGAATCAGAGAGTTGGGTTTCCACGGATTCCACAATCTCCCCTCGCTTTACATGCATGACCGCACATTTATCCACTCCAAATTCCATCCTGATGGCGCTACTGAAAGTTTCAGTTATTTTCAGTAGCTCCATCAGTTTCAAATTATTGGAGGCAAAGAGTTTTAGGTCATCCATGTAGAGGAGGTGAGATATAACCTGACCACCTCTCCTCAACCGATAGCCTAGACCTGAATCCTCCAGCAGTGTGCTTAGAGGATTCAATGCTAAGCAGAACCAAAGCGGACTCAAACTATCGCCCTGAAATATGCCTCGCTCGATCCTTATTGGTTCGCTATTCCTCTGGATATTTTGACATCCTGGATAGTGAAGGACCGTCCTTCATTGCCCCATACACGACATCAGGAAGGTGCGCAGAGTTGCATCTACTTTATACAACTCCAGCACCCTCATGAGCCATGTATGTGGCACCGAGTCATAGGCCTTCTTATAATCTATCCAACATGTCGACAGATCCTTTCGGGAACGACGAACCTGTTGGCTAATGGTCATATCAATGAGGAGTAGCTCCTTAGTAACACCGGTTCCTACATCCATTTTGAGAGGCAGACATGTTGGAGTTGGTGTCTATATGTTTGTTAATTTTAGCTCTCAAAATAGATGTAAGAACTTTATAAACCGTCGGTAAACACACGTGATCGGCCTATAATTTTTGGGTTCCGCGGTGCTACCTGATTTATGGAGCAGGTGGGTAACTCCTGTCGTTAGGAATTGGGGTAGCGATCCAGACTCCAAAGCAGTCTGGTACTGAGCTGCCAAGCGAGCGTGCGACCATAAAAACCATTTGAGCCAGAAATTGTGCAGTCGGTCCGGCCCTGGGGACTTCCAGTTAGGTAACGGACAAACTGCACGAGTTACATCTTGGGGGCAGATGGTACTCGTAATAGGTAATATTTCTGGTATTGGATCGCAGGCTCGCTCGACTCCTCGAGCCCAATCACCTTCGGTGTGACTGACAGGCACCGACCAGATACCAGTGATGCCAACTTAGCTATTTTATAGCTAGATCTAGCTATTTTTGCACCCCTGTCAGCAACAGTTTCTAAAAAATTGTAGCTAAAAGATTTAGCTACTTTTTTTAGCAATTTTTCAACATAGCGACTTCATCTACACACTATCATCGGTGCTCGTGTGATTTTCAGTTTTATTTGTTTATCTGTTGAAGCTTTTTGTAGAGTCGTCAGCATTTTGAGTCTTAATGTAAAAGAAAGACCATAGTGTTATAGAGCACAAAGGGCGCGCTATAAGGAAGACGCCCAAGAGAGGGGATTACCCCGATAGTTTCGCTTGCTGAAACATTGTGATTGTTTTTATTCTGTCTCACTCTCTTAATATAATTAGCTTCGTCTACATTTCACGCGTTTTGTTAGTTTTGTCTGTTGTCGTAGATGGTTTACTGACATACCTACATATATATTCCGCGTAATTTTTAATATAACCGTTTGCGTTCGGAAAACTTAGTCATCGTATGTGTCGTAATTATTGTAATGAAACTATTTGAAACGGCCAAACTATTTGACATTAAGAAACATGCTGAGACTAAAAAACATACAAGCAAAATTTGGAGTTCAGAACAGAAACGTACATATAGCTTTATTTTTAGACACTCAGACCGATTAGTACCTATAGTTTAGGTTAAGCCTTTCAGGTGATGATAATTTTGTACTAGTCTAGTCCAAAGGACATTATAATCAAACATATTTTTAGAGTGATTCAATAAGTAGGAAGATAATTTTGAAAGTCTTTCATTTGAATACTGTTGATGGCATAAATTCCTGATACAAACAATGTTGCCACTGTTGAAATCATATTACTTACCAACAATTGAGAAAAAAATAATGGTATCGTTCAAACATTAATCTCTCAAACGAATTTAGTTAAATATAAGCAAAAATTCTATTCTAGCTAGCTCTAAATTCTATTCTATGTATAAGAGACTCGCTCAGGAAAAAGGCAACTGTTGCTTCAACTGTACCTTCAACAGTTCTGCAACAAATGGGAACCCTGGAGAAATATACAAAATCACTGGATTCTCAGGATGCACAACCATCTACGTCATCTTCCCTAGATTAATATTAATATTTTTTTACCATATCATGTACCTGTAAATATATTACGAAAATAAAGTTATCCATTACATACATTAGTTTTAGTGTAGAAAAACGATTTTAACGATAAGTTCAATTTTTTTTAACTTTGGCAACTTCTAGCTACTTTTGGGGGTAAGATAATGTGGGAATCTGGCAACTTTTTGCAAAAGATCTAGCTACAGAGATGTACAGTTGGCAACACTGCCAGATACTGCGCCAGAAAGAACACATGACATGATCATCCAGTAGGCGCGTGTCAGTCACACCTTGGTCCGGTCGCTCCCAACCCCTATAAACCCAACTTTCATCGCTCTGGAAGGTACGATTCTGAGTGTATCGCTCTACTCGCCGCTTATACGTACGAATACGGTTCGCCCATGCATACACTTTCTGCTTCAGGAAGTCGATGCGCTCTGTGACACGGGTCATATAGTCCTGAGGCCCGATATCAGTCCCTGAGAACGCTCGCCTCACAAAGCGCATCATTCTAGGGCGAGTATTGCCCTCCCTGAAGTATATTAGTTTGCCAATGAGCGCTCTGGCACCACCAATACGGCATTGAATTCTGCACTACCAAGCTGATACGATTGGTTTCGGTCGTGTAGCTCTAGAGCCTTTAGCGAATTTCACGTGAGCTACACGACATACCGCTACAGCCGCGCAGTAAAGAATCGAATGAGTATCAGTGAGATCTTCGCAATCATCAAAATAATTTGACAACTGCGAATCCAGAGCTGCCACCAGCGCCGTTTTCTTATGCATGGGCAAACGAGGTAAGCGTGGTCTTAGTTTAGGCGACATGAACCGATATTTTCGAGTCGCATCTTCCAAAGCACTCTTCAATTCCACATTGCACTGGGTACTTACATTTGTAGCCCTGTCATCACTCCCCTCGTCAGCATGATTTGTGCTCGCTGTCAGATGACGTCGATCCCCGCCCCGCCCCTACCTCTTTCCGCGGATGAGCACTTATTGTACGTTATAATAGAGTCGCAAACCGTGCACCCCAAAAACTTCTATTCCGAGTCAGTGGGAACTGACGGTTGTAGGACTGCGACCCCTATTCGGTGTCAATTGGGAGTTAGCGGTTAATTGAGGTGAAAGTACAACAATCTGCGAGGGGGGGACGATGACATGGCTACGCTGCATTTCACTTCGTAGGCGATCAAGTACAGTGTCATCTAACATATGATTACGCTGGATAACCCGTAACTGATCCGACAGTCGTTGTGCCGAAACGTTGACAGGTGGCTCAAGCACCTGAAAAAGAGAGCATCCGAACTCGGTACGCAGAGCTACCGTATGCGCATTGACGTCGAGTTGTCGTGACGTCATGACGTTCTCATTGATAGAGTGTGTCCATCTCATGCGCTTCACACTTCCCTATCAGACCTATCAGAGGCCGGTGGGCCTCGAGATCCCAAACCGTCCGGCGGCCGGCGTCCTCCCCATCGACAAACAGGTGGAGTTGTCGTGGGCGGAGAGAAATACTCGTCACTCGAGCTCGACGCAACTGCCGCGATCGTCACAGCGCACACGGTGGGGCTGGTTACCGGAGGCGGCGAGATGGAGCTGAGGGAAGAGTCCGGAGGTGGTAGGCGTGCTCTAACTGCAGCTGATCTCGTCAACATTTCATTTGTATACGTACTGATATAAACTTCTTACTTCTTCCGTCTATACGCCAACATTTTCTATTTATTAATTGTCAATTTCTCATCAATGACAAGTTGTGTCATTTCCTATGTCGAATTTAAAGCATAATAAAACCTAGTATATTATATAGGTTTTGTCTATCTATTTCAATTTATTATGCTTTAATAATGGAAAAATATTTAAGGCCGGAAAGGTTTGATGCCGACCCATCGGACACTGCTGCATCCGGAACATGGGTGCATTGGCGTAAAACATTTGAATACTTCTTATCAAGTCAGAAGAAGGCGACCGCTCTTTCGTCATCAGCAGATCAATGGAACGAAGTCAAGTATCAACTTCTGGTTAACCATATCTCTCCTAACGTATATGCTTACGTAAGTGAAACTGAAAAGTATGACGAAGCGATTATTAAACTAAAAAATATTATATTTGCACGACACATGCTTGCATCGCGAAAACAATGCTCTGATGAAACTATAGACACCTATTTACAAGCTTTAAAACAACTATCAAAAGACTGTGACTTCACTGCCGTTGACGCTGAAACAAACAGAAACGACTGTATACGTGATGCCTTTATATCAGGTATCTTATCGAATAATTATAGGCAACGGCTTTTAGAAAATCTTACTTTAACACTTGATCAAGCTTACAATCAAGCAATTTCCTTAGAAACAGCCGAGGCCCATTCCAATAGTATCAATAACCTGCCAGTGAACGCTGCTCAAAAGAAAACGGCTCAGGTTGCCTCCAATTTATCCAATCAACAAGTTGAGCAAAACTCCTCTGCCGCTGCTCGTCGACGAAAATGCTTTTTCTGCGGAGGGCAAGTACATCTTCGCAGAAGCAGTCCTGCGTTTGATGGAGTCTGCCAAATTTGCAACAAAAAGGGACATTTTGCTTCAGTTTGTAGAAGCTCATCCAGAATAACAAATTCAGTTACAACAGACAAGGATTTTTCAGCGTGTATTATTATGGTAGCATCACGATCGTCCCTAAAAAAAGCTACTGTGCCTGCGTACATCAAAGGTATAAGAGTAGAAGCGCTCTTAAACACAGGAAGTTCTGTTTCTTTTATCAATGACAGCTTCTCCAAACTCTGCGGACTTAAAACAAAGCCTTGCTACCAAACAATTTCGATGGCCTCACTTAACCATGTTTCACAAGTAGAAGGCCAAACTTTTCAAACAATTAACATTGGAGATCACAAATACGAAAATGTGAATTTCCTTATTGTCAAAAATCTTTGCGCCGATATAATAATCGGTCATGACGTCCTCGGAGAACATACGTCACTAGAATTCTCATTTGGTGGACCAAAGAAGCCACTTCACGTGTGTAATGTAGCTGCAGCATCTGTGCCGGCCGTACCACTTTTTGCAAACGTCTCTCCTAAATGCAGACCTATTGCTGTAAAATCCAGAAAACACAGCAATGAAGATACCAAATTTATTAAAGACGAGATCGACAAGCTTTTAGCAGAAGGGGTGATTGAGGAGAGTAAATCACCGTGGAGAGCCCAGGTCCTCATAACGAAAAATGAAACTCATAGGAAACGGCTCGTAATTGATTATTCGCAAACAATCAACCGTTATACTGAGCTTGACGCATACCCACTACCCAACATAGAGGACTTAGTCGCTAAAGTAGCCAAAAACTCAATCTTCAGCTTAATAGACTTGAAAAGCGCTTACCATCAAGTTCCGATTTTACCCGAGGAAAGAAAGTATACCGTCTTCGAAGCTATGGGTAATTTGTATCAGTTTAGGCGTTACCTTTTGGAGTGACAAATGGCGTCTCAAGTTTTCAACGAACTATAATTGATTGGGTAACTAGAAAAGAAAAGCTTCAAAAGACGTACGCTTATCTAGATGACATAACCATTTGTGGCCTTACTCGTGAGGAAATGACCAAAACTTGGAGCGTTTTATGACTGCGGCCAAAAAGTACGGTCTGACCTTGAGTATGCAAAAATGTAAATTTTCTCAAGATTCTATTAATATTCTTGGCTACAACATTCACAACCACGTTATCAAACCTGACGGTGAGCGCCTCAAGCCACTTATTGACTTACCACCACCACAAGACGTACCGACACTGAGACGTGCACTCGGTATGTTCGCTCACTATTCCAGATGGATTCCTAATTTTTCAGAACGTATTCACTCACTTGCTAGGACAACATCTTTCCCCCTTACAAATGAGCAAAATAAATGCTTTGAGAGTCTGAAAAATGACATTGCTAAATCTTCAATTCATGCTATCGATGAAAATGTGCCTTTTAATGTCGAAACTGATGCATCAGACCATTCAATCGCAGCAGTGCTAACGCAAGACTCCAGGCCTGTAGCATTCTTTTCAAGAACCCTAAATCCAACCGAACAAAATCATTCTTCTATAGAAAAAGAAGCTTACGCTATCGTGGAATCATTAAAGAAATGGCGACATTACCTTATTGGCAAGCAATTTCGCTTAGTCACCGATCAACGCTCGGTTGTTTTTATGTTTAATATGAAACACTCAAGCAAAATTAAAAACGAGAAGATTCAGAGATGGCGGTTGGAACTTGCTGCTTACAAATTTGAAATCGTGTATAGACCAGGCAAAGAAAACTACGCTGCTGATGCTCTATCTAGAGTTTGTGCATCTACAGAGTCTCATACTGCCAAACTTATATCACTCCATGAAGCTTTCTGCCATCCCGGTGTTTCACGCATGTTTCATTGGATACGCTCAAAAAATCTACCATACTCCCTTGAAGAAGTCCGAAATATGACAAGCTCTTGTCGGACATTAAGAAATAAAGCCGAGATACGTACGGAATACCAGTGATGAGCATAAGAGACTTATTAAAGCAACGGCACCCTTCGAACGCTTGAGCATAGATTTTAAAGGCCCAGTTCCAACGAATACAAGTAACAGATTCATTTTAACTGTTATTGACGAGTTTTCACGATTTCCATTTGCTTTTCCATGCTCAGACGTCAGCTCAAAAACAGTGGTCAAACATCTCAACAATTTATTCATGATATTCGGTTTCCCATCGTATATTCATTCGGATCGTGGCACAGCTTTTCTTTCTGCCGAGGTACAACAATTTCTTCATGAAAGAGGTATAGCCACAAGCCGAACTGCAGCCTACAATCCACAAGGCAATGGGCAAGTGGAGAAATTGAATTCTACACTCTGGAAAACAATACTTTTGGCACCGAAAACTAAAAACTTATTAGTCGAGAACTGGGAGTAAGTTTTGCCGCAAGCCTTGCACTCTATTCGATCCTTACTTTGCACTGCTACTAATTTCACACCGCATGAGCGAATGTTTAGACACCCACGGAGATCTACTTACGGAATTTCTATACCAACTTGGCTTACGAATTCCGGTCAAGTACTACTGAAGAAAGCACAAAGGAGTACAAATATGAACCAATTGTTGAAGAGGTGGAACTTTTACACAGTAACCCGGATTACTCATATGTCCGATATCCAGATGGAAGGGAGACCACAGTATCAAATCATTATCTAGCACCGCTGGGATCAGATGACAAAGCTTCTCAACCTCAAGCAACTGAAACTGATTCGTTTGTTACACCACCTACATCACCGGTAACTGAGAACCGTAACATGGCACCTTCTTCATCTACAGAGGCAGAAGAGCCGGTCTCTGACCATAGTGGAGGGCGAGTGTCTCAAGAACAACCGCCGCTATCTCCACCACCGGAGACAATCCGTAGATCTAGTCGCGTGCGCAGACCACCAACTTTTTTAACTGATTATGTTACAGACTAGCGCGGGAGAATGACATAAACTCCTTACTTCTTCCGTCTATACGCCAACATTTTATTTTTATTAATTGTCAATTTCTCATCAATGACAAGTTGTGTCATTTCCTATGTCGAATTTAAAGCATAATAAAACCTAGTATATTATATAGGTTTTGTCTATCTATTTCACGTACATATTTGTTCTGTTTTATCGAAGGTGACATCTGTCATGTCACCTCGTATCCAGCAATTTTTGGTGAAAATCTAGAAGATTATGCTTCATCTTGTATTTTTTTAAATATTTAGTTATTATTTGGATTTAGTTTTGTCGATTTCACAATAACAAAAAAAAATTGCGTCGAAAATTATTATAACTGAAAATAAATGAGGGAACGTATTTCGTGTTGATGTTGGTGTTGCCAGCTATTGTTATTATTATAATTAAACGTAAACAAAGCAATAGCGGCAAATCAATTGACAGATCAAAAGTACCTAATACATTCTAGTGGGAAAGTAGGGCTACCTGAAGTAGGTAGGCCTACTTTCTGATAGAAAACTAACTATCAAACTCTGTTTGATAGAAAACTAATACAACAAAAAATAAGTAAGTAGGTACAGATGTTCTATGTCACGAAGTCCGTTTGGCTATGAATGTCGTAACCTCGAGAGCGCTCAGTGTCGATCGGGACACGGTCCGGATCAGTAGTGGTTTTTAGTTCGCGCCAAATTGTTTCACGGAGTAAGGTCAGCATGGCAACAAAACGAAGAAGAGTTGTCCATAGTGAGGTAATATTTATTTATACGTTTTCAATTAAAATGTTATACAAAGATACTTAATATAGCAATAGAAGTATTTATAAAATGAATGTTTTTTTGTGTTATAAAATGTTTATTTTACTTAATTATTTTGATTACATTTTGTTTTAGGGTCGAAACATGATAGCTAGTGTTTATCATTTTCTGCGAGAAGAATATGAATTTACAAAATCATTAATGGAACTCAACTGTGATTTGTCTCATTTACGAGACATTACACGCCGTACAGCTGAAGCTACGGGTGTTAGCCAAAAACAGTTCAAAGAATATTAAAAGAAGAGAAGGAATTGCCATCCACTTCATCAAAATTCACTTCACCTATGAAGAAAAGGAGAAAGCGAGATAATAAAGTGGATATAGATAATTTTACAGCCGATGTGGTTCGCAGTACTGTACAAGATTTCCATATTGTCCATAAAGAAATTCCAACATTAGCTAAGTTAAGAACAGCATTGAATGAAAAAATCGGATTCGAAGGTTGTTTAGAAACTGTTCGCAAGTTACTGTTGAAATTAGGTTACAAGTGGCGCAAAACAGAGAACAACCGTAAAGTCTTGACGGAGCGTCATGATATACAAATGTGGCGTTTAAAATATTTAAAAAAAATAACAGAGTACCGCTCTCAAAGTCGGCCCATTGTCTACACCGATGAGAGCTACGTCCTTTCGACACACGTGCGAAACAACACCTGGGCAAAAAAAAAGGAAAGAACTCCGTTTTTAACAAAAATTAGCACAGGCACTCGCTTTATTTTATTGCACGCGGGAACCAAAGATGGTTTTATTGAAAATGCTTCCTTGGTTTATAAGGCCGCGCTCTGTCATTGTCTTAGACAATGCATCTTATCACAACACACGGGCTGAACGACTACCGACGCAATCTACAAAGAAAGCCGATATGGAATTGTACGATACAATAAAGAAGTGCAAAGCCCAACACGTAATCTACAAGATTGACGATTTTATAAAAAGCAAGGGTTTTGATGTCTTACGCCTTCCCCCTTATCACCCAGAATTAAATGCGATTGAAAATATTTGGGGGATCGTTAAAAATTATGTCGCATCTAAAAATATCGAGCAAATCATGACGAATACGGAAAGACTGATCAATGAAAGTTTGGGCCAAGTTAGCAGTGAAACGTGGCAAAAAACTTGTGCTCATGTTGAAAAAATTGAAAAAGACTACTTGAAATATTTTGATCTCGATTTTGAATTTATAATCAATGTACAAGATGAATCTGACGACAGCAAAACGGAATCGGAAATCGAAAATTTATCTGATAGTGATTGAAAATACTGAATAGTCCTACTTGTTTCGTTTCCATTCTGTAACACCAATGCTTAATTAAATGCCTACATATTCTTAATATTTTTGTATTTATTGCAACCTAATCTAATTTATTTACAAAATGTATATACTTTTAAAACCAAAATTTTATTTAGCTTATTAAATCTCGACTTGAATATATATCAGATTTTTTTGCTAACATTACCTACTTTTACACACACAAGCGCGCTTGTCGGGATACGTCACTACTACAATCAAAGCCGAACGGACTTCGTGAAATAGAATATCTGTATCTCATCATCAGTAAAAATGATATGCTAGAATAAGTGACTTGCTTACCTTTCCTGTTCAATAGGTAATCTGAACAGAGACAATTCTGGAATCGATGAATTATTAAGACACCCAAACACACAACAATACGTTCTCCTGCGATTATCACACATTTTTCATTCATTTAGCGGTGCCGAAAAGCCGTAACGCGCGAACTTCATGCGGTGTTAGCCCCGACTGGCGCACTGAGAAATGGGTCGAGATTTTTTTAAGTGTGCGTGCGGCGACGCATAGATACTTTGGCGCACACTTACATACAAGCCGCGCGCGGTGCGTTTGTATGAAGATAACGTACTTCCACTCTTTATATATACTATGCTAAGATAAGTAATAAATTCTAATTATGTAAATAAGAATTTATTACTTTGAGAGCTTCGTTTTAGAGACCGTAATGATGTAATTTATACATAAGCGGATCATGGTGCACGCAATCCAAAAGTTTTCAGTGAGAGATTACAGAAAACTCCAATAGCCTGGCATAGCTATTAAGTAGCTGACAAGTGTGTGCATAATGGAATTTCACGGAAACAAAGCTGAACGTTTCGAATCGAGGCGATGCCGATTCGGAGCCAAGGTGATGCGGGTAATTAACAAACAGAAATAGGATGATAACATTTTATTGTATAGTTAAATGCAGATCGCGGTACAGTCGGGTCACACGGCCGCCAGCAGCGCGTGCAGGCGGCGCGGGTCCAGGCCTTGCGCCGCCGCGCGCGCCACCGCGTGCGCGTGCGCCGGCCAGCGGTGCGCCAGCAGCGCCAGCAGCGCCGTGGCCGCGCACAGCGCCGCCGCCAGCGGCAGCAGCGCGGGCGCGCGGCGGCGCGGGAACACGGACAGCGCGTGGTGCTGCGGCAGCAGCTCGCGGTCCGCGCACGCCGCCGCGCCCGCGCCCACCGCGCCGCGCTCCGCCGCCGCCCACGCCGCGCCCAGCAGGCGCAGCGCGCCCCCGCACGCGCGCCAATGCCGGAGGTGGAAGAACGCGTAGGCCAGCGCCTCGCTGTCACCGCGCCGCAGCACGTGCTCAGGCGGCAGCGTGAGCGGCCGCAGCTCCAGCAGGTACTCGGGCACGTGCGGATTGAACTCGATGGCGCGCCGCATGGCGTCCAGCGCGCCCAGCTCGGCCGCACCCCGCGCCGCGCCCCCTGCGCTCCCCGCGCACCCGGCCACGCGCGCTCGCAGCAGGGCGGCGGTGTAGCACACGCACGCCGAACGCGGCAAGCCCACGTCGTCATAGCGCGCCAGTACCGCCTGCACACACGACCATTCAATATAACATGTATTTGTTAAATTAAAATGAAGAGGTTGGACAATTTATATAGAATAGATCGATGAATTCAGTCACATTGTATCTAATACTAGCACTTTGCCCGCGACTTCGTCCGCGTGGATTTCATATTTTCTCTTACAAAATTTAACACCCCCTCCATCCCTTTTAACCGGTAGTTTTGGAAAATAAATGATTGAAATCCTTTTACTTATTATTAATCTATTGATTAATTCATATACTATTTATAGAGATTTAATTTATTGATAAAAAAAAGGAAAATTTTCATGTAAATTGTTGCTTTTCACCCCAAAAAGGGTAGATTTTTTAAAAATCTTCAATCATAAATATGTTTCCTCATTCAATATTTATATTATTTCTGACTTAATCCAGACACGCAGTTAAATCCTCCCCCAAAAACTTAACTATCCCCTTTTGCTGGTCGATTTTCGAAAAACCCCTTAGAGCTCGCCTACATTATAAAAGAAAATTTTCTGATATAATAATAATAACCGCACCACCGTATCTCTACGTTGACGTCATGGTGGAGCTTGCGCGCTCGGAACTCCGGGTCCGTGCTGATAGAGTTTATTTTATCGGAACAGGTCTGGCTCCTAACCCTAGGGTCTGCCAAGAGAGATGCAGAAACCCGCAGGGCAGCATGTGGCGCGCTGTTGGGCAGTAGAGACGCCACGGACAATACATGATCGCGGTACAGTCGGCAGACTAGCGCACATCACACGGCCTCCAGGAGCGCGTGTAGGTGGCGCCACCCTCCGGGAAAAGTCATGTTCCTCATCTCTTGCTTGCCTTTATTGGTTGGACTGAAAACTGACCAGGAAAAAAGCTCCCACCTTATTCTTGCTTTTATTGGCGGCTCGAGTGGAAATTCGCAAGATCAAACGTGCGCGGGGAAAAGAAGTATTCCAGTAAGTGCTGGTAGGGATCTTGACCATCTTTTGGGCTCTAGGATTGTTCCGATAGCCGTGGAATACCTCTCCACTCCTCAAACACCTCAGGATATTCTGCCCCCTTATTGCTACGGCACTAAGTGCTAACGACAGTTTCCGGGCCCATTATTGAGTGTGCAAGTCACCCCCTGCCGTTTTTTCCGTGTACATAATAATACATTGGTCCATAGTCTTTCCATAGTCCTAATCAGTTCACTTTTGGCACCCAAACCCATTGCCCGATTTCTTTGTTTCCATATCCATCTCTGTCATTTCGCATGACACGGGTGCTCTCGAGGCATGGTTGCTTCGGGGAGTACCTGTGTCGCATAAACAGAGAGCCGAACACCCGGTGTCACCACTACGTCGACTGCCGGGAGTTCTCGGCGCGGCATATGCTGGCAGAATGTGCCGGTTGGGAGGAGCCATGCCATGCCCTCATCTCAGGAGAAGGCAGTGACTTGTCGCTGCCAGCCATGGTCGACTCCATGGTCGGCAGCGAGGAGTCCGGGGACGCGGTGGTATCCTTTTGCGAAACAATCATGTCGCAGAAGGAGGCTCCGACAAGGGAGCGGGAGATCTCTTTCACTTACCCTGCCCGCAGCAGGCGCACCAGGCGTCGGCGTAGGGCGGACAACGCCCTATTCCAGCCCCCTAAATGGATCCTGGGGCGACGGACTCATATCCGTCGCCCCCACACAGCAGGACCCAAGGTGGCGGCGCATAATGTTCAACACGCGTTCCTATTGGACGTCGCGGGGGGAGTCCTACACCTCAAGAGCGAGAGTTTTCTGCGCAAGAGTTTTCTAAGTGCAACTACTTCAGCGTGACGTCTTCATCAGCACTTCCTTAAAAAGCTTTCGAACGGCGAGTGACAAAGCTAGCCAGCACCCACGACTTCAACGGGTATCCTGACCACCAGCATGTAGCGACCGCGCATACCTGGTCATCACCCACAGCCTCATCAGCAACCTTGGCACAGCACACTGCACTTTCAGCCGGTCGATAAACAAACAGAGGTTTTCAACCCTCTCCTGGTGGACGTCGACCAGGAGAGGGTTGAAGGGTTGAGGCTTACTAGCCTCAACCCAGTACTGTACACATCCGACTCACTGGAGCATAACGCAGCGGCACACTGTGGCTCTATGCGGGGGTCGTGCGGTCCATGGCCCTCTACGGGGCTCCTGTATGGGCGCGCTCTCTGGCGCTGCGGCCAGCCCGCCGGTTGAGCGCGGCCCAAAGGGTCATGGCCATCCGGATGGTCCGGGGATACCGCACGGTCTCCTGTGAGGCATCGAGCCTCCTTGCCGGATTGCCGCCATGGGATCTGGAGGCAAAAGTCCTCGCGCACGTATGGGAGTGGCGCGAGGAGGCGAAACGCTGGGGCGTAAGTCCGTTGCCGCGAGAAATCGCGGCACAGCGGACGGAGCTCCGGCGGGATCTCATGGCGTCATGGAAAGTACGGTTATCGCAACCCAGTGCTGGGCACGCCACGATTGCGGCGATAAGTCCCCTCTTTGAGGAGTGGCTAGAGAGGCGCCACGGCGTCCTCACCTTCCGCCTGACGCAGGTCCTCACCGGACACGGCAGTTTCGGGAGGTTCCTGTGTCGGATAAGGCGGGAGGAAACGTCCGGGTGTCACCACTGCGTGGATCGCCCGGAGGACACGGTGAAGCATACGGTGGAGGTCTGCCCGGCCTGGGCAGAGCACCGCCGTGTCCTCGTGGAGGCGATCTGCGGCAGAGATCTCTCGCGTCCGTTCACTGTTCCTGGTTCAGGCCATGGTACGGAGTGAGAGGGCATGGGCAGCCGTCACGCAGCATGGGCAGCCGGGCATGAGCAGGCGGGATGGTTGAGGGAAAGGTATGTTTCACGCCCTCTCGCTCCTAGCCGCCGCAGGAGACGCCCTGGGCGTCGGGAATCCCGGGCGGATTTCCGGCCACCGTAGGCGCGGGCTTGCGGACGGTGAGCAATGGGTAGCTCACCGTCCGGCAAGGACCAGGCCCTGGTCGACGGCGCGTCGTATTCCACGCGCGCCTCAAAGAGATGTCAGCACAAATGTAGGGATCCACTAGGGCCGATGCCTGCCGGAGTCGCGGGATGGTACTTATGGGTCACCGAGGCCTCCGCAACACAGGCAACAGGAAGGAATACGGGTGGGTTTTAGTCAGTAAGAGTCCAACACACCCTCCCGCTCCGCCCAGAGCGGGAGAAGTTATTAGATGATTTCCAACAATCAAAAAAAAAAAAATCGGCACACTGTGTCCGCCGTAGAACAAGCCAGGTGGACAAAAGTCATTATCACATTCCCGGAAATAGGTACTTCCTTCCTGTAAACAACACCCCTAAACCCCTGATTCCAAGAATTGTTTACGTCTAACATTCCATACTGATGAGTCATCGTCTATCAAAGTAAGCTAATAAGGTAAATGAAATTAAACAAATAGGTCAGTTGCACTTTCGCGACACTTGCACAACATCTCATGGTGGTAGTTCTTATATTTGTGGAAAGTTTAGTGATGGATTTTACTTATGAAGGTATGTATAATATTTTTTCCTAATTACAATCTCTCTTATCATTAAAATTCATAAAGTAGACTACTTATGAATACACAAAAAAAAACAATGTCTTTCTTTGGTTTCGAACTTAACAGGCTTGGAAAAGCCATGTGTCCCATTGTATCAGAATATCAGAATACCAGCGCTGCGGTATTTATTTTTTAAATATCGCAGCATTATGCTGAGATAGGAGCCTGTTTAGCATCGCACAAGTCGTTCGTAATGGATATTCTTTGTTGTTTTTTTTTTATTCGAAGCTTAGTTTTAAATGCTTCTCTTATTTTTTACTTTTGTTTTTCTTGTGCGTGTCCCAAATAAAATATTATCTTTCTTTTCTTTCTTTCTATCATAGCTGAATTTTTTATATGTTTTAGCTGCATGGCTGTGTGCCATACATTTTATGTAGCACACTTGAGTACAACTTTTTTTTTCCTTTTTTGCAGAATAGCTTTACTCTATTATTAAAATAGTTTTTCCAAGAGTGGCTTAAGCACGAAAAAGGCGAAAGAAATGATCGTCTTTTTGAATTCATTTCGTCTAAATTTGATTTCTCTGACATCTTTGAAAAATGTCAAAGGGAAATTAAGATGAAATTAGCCAGCATTTCTTCAAAAATCGCTACCAAATGGGTTTCTTCAGAAAAGTCAAAAGAGAGTTTCCTCAATAAGAATAAGTTATGGCTGGAAGGCGAGGAGATAGAATTCGATCGACTCAACCGCAGCCTTCAACCTCATCTGCTGACATTTCTCGACTCGGAAGACCTAAAAAAGTTTTCGAAGATTCGTCTTTTAAAACTAAGAAACGTCGAGTTGAAGATCTAGTTCAATCGCGGAGTGTTGGGGAATTATTGACTGCTGCTCGGTCAACTGGACGTAAAAACGTTGCCAGAGTTATAATGGACATTGGCGAAAATCCAGCTTCTGCAAGTGCATGCATTAGCCTTCAACAAGCAAGTGCTGTGCAAAGCGATATACCGCCAAGTAGTGACGAGGCATTGGCGTATTATATTGATTCAAAATCAACAACTCACACATAGAAGCAGATTAGGAAGTGGACTATGAAAGTCGGGCATCACCTGTTTTCATCATATGATTGTTTTGTGAAATCAACAAAATCGTGTTATCCTTCCGAGGAGCACATTGTTGTGACACAATCTCGAGCAGAAATTGAGTTGCAAGCTATATTGAATAAAACAGCAGAACGTTTAGTGGAAGCTCAGAGAGAAGTTATCAGAAGTGTGCTCCCCAGTTTATCGTTTACTCTTATAAGTAAATGGGGGTGCGATGGAAGTTCCGGTCGTAGTGCTTACAAACAGAGATTTGAGAATAGCGAAGACACTGATGAGTTCCTTTTTGTTTATTCGTTTGTTCCTCTTAGGTTAATCGACGGATCAATCGGATCGATCGGTCATTGTCTGGCAAAATCCTCGTCCATCATCAACGATGTTTTGTCGTCCAATTAAATTTGTTTTTGCCAAAGAAACTACGGAATTGACAAAAATCGAGACAAATAATTTTTTGCAACAAATAAACAACTTTCTAATCTTAGTGATTCTGAAATTTCTGTTAAGCACAAGTTTCTGCTGACAATGGTCGATGGGAAAGTGTGCAACGCCTTGACAGAGACACATTCATCGCAGAAATGCTATATTTGTGGGGCTACTCCCAGAATGATGAATGATGGCATTTTGATAGCAATCAAGATAATTTTGGCTTTGGTTTGTCAACATTACATGCTTGGATTCGTTCGTTTGAGTGCTATTTCACATTAGTTATAGGTTATATATTAAGAAATGGCTAGCTAGGTCTTCAGAGGAAAAACAATACTATGAAATTAACTAATTTATTGATATAGTTTCAAAACCATGAAAATATATTTTTGTCCACCTGGCTTGTTCTACGCCGGACACTGTGCGCCACCCCGACTCACTGGGGAATCACCGCAGACAGTTCCGACTCACCGTGAACTACGAGACAACCGGTTCCGACTCACTGGAACCACATCTGGCCCTGGCAAGCATCGCAAGATACGACTCGGCCCACTGTCAACCTCCAGTCTCCGGAGGGGAGTGATGTGGCGGCATCCACATCGCCACATGCAAACTACGCAACACACTGACGCCACGCAAAATCCTGCATCGCGCAAGCAGAGTTTATCGCGCAACTAGCATATATAGCTGCTGCCAAGCTGTTGTTGTTCAGTGTGCTGAACAAGCGCGACCAGATGGTGTCCTGCCTGCGTGACGGGACTAAAAGAAGCCTGGAAGACATAATCACGCTGAGCAAGGTGACCGACCCTGACGACATACCGACGTTTGTGTCAAAGGAGCTACAAAAGCTTCCTCCCGTCGTCTTCGACCACGTCGATGTAACGAGCCTTCTGAAGGACATTGCTTTTCTGAAGGCCAGTCTCGCGTCTGCGCTAAAGGAATGAGATGCATCTCAACACACTGACGCTGATTTGCAGTGTGACGGAAATTAGGTCATCAGTCGATGCGTCTAATGTGAACACGTGTCGCGGAGCCGGCCTCGATATATCGCCGCCGAATTCCGCGTCAGCAGTTTTGTCGCCTGCGCATCCGTTGATCGCTGAGTCTGCAGTGTGCCCCTCCCGCACGCCCCGTAGCCCCGTGCACGACACCGCGGCTCTTCCGCGCAGCGCCGCCCGTGCCACTCGTTCCGTCCCGCTGCCTGTGTCTGCAGCCCTGGCGAAACCCTTACAAAAGGATTTCACTAGTGTCACCGCGAGTGCCCCTGGCGCTCCAACTATAAAACCATTATATGCCAACTATATGCCAGAAAAGGCGCCGAATAGGGTTGATAATGATGGGTTTCGTAACGGTGCAAAGGAGGAAGCGCCGATCGCAAACAGGAACCGCTGTGGCAAAGCTCTTAAGGGGCCCGAAGTGAGCCTGCGTGCCGCAATGCCGAATACACCGGTGTACATCTCTCGCCTGCACTACACCACTAAGGCGGAGGACATCGTGGAGTACGTGCGCCAGAAAACGTAGTACACGCTGAGGGTGCAGCTACTGGAGTCGCGCCGCAACGTCAACTTTAATGCGTTCGTGGTACGCGTACCGAATTGTTATCTGCCCCTCATCTAGAAAGAAGACGTTTAGCCGCAGAGCGTGGTTGTCATAACCACCTGTTTACTAATCTTTATTTCATTTTCAGATAAACAACTTGGGCATGTCCACCACAAGTCACATTTCTTCAAATCAGACAGCAACATTCCTCGAGATGCTCCGTCTGCAGGATTATCACTCAACTGTACATGATACCAGCGCTTGTTATTTAGGTTTTCTACAATTTCTACGACACAAACGGTTTGTTTTCGTTGGAAACAAACGTTTTCCATCGGTTCGGATCACCACATAGCCACGCTATAACTATAGAGGAATCTGTCCATGTATACATTTCTGAAGTTGGTATTTTCATTGCTTGCCCAATTTGTTTCATAAGCTTGGAGAGAAGTAATGCACCACACAAGTCTAGTCTTGGCAAGGATATTGTTTTCAGTGGTGCTACTCTTGTTTTAGCAGCAATGAGTTTGGTTTCAACCCTGTCATTTGTTTCAGTCCGTATATATACTGCTGCAGCGTAAGCTCGTATCGAAGCGTCACAAAATCCATGGATTTGTATATTTGTTTTGTTTGTTTCCGTTATACCAAGCCATCTGTCAACTTGTACATCGTTCACCTTAGCAAAATTTGATCTTATCTGATTCCATTCTTCACGTAACGTTTCACTTACGCTCTGATCCCAATTCACCTTCTCGAGCCATAATTTCCGCTCGAGTTGCAAGCAGAATTCCCTTTACCACGGACTTCTACAGAAATTAAAAGGTTCTTGGGACTATTAGGGTACTATCGTAAATTCATTCCTAATTTCGCAAAGATCACCAACCAATAACACATTGCCTTAAGAAAGGTTCTAAGAAAAACTATAACGATATTAATTACATTAATTTGCAATACCCTGATTTTTCCAAAGATTTTCTGCTTACAACTGACGCATCAAAACTAGCAATAGGAGCAGTCCTTTCACAAGGACCAGTAGGGTCGGATAAACCGATAGCTTATGCTTCACGGACGCTAAATACAAGTGAAATAAACTATAGTACAATAGAAAAAGAGCTATTGGGTATAGTTTGGGCCACGAAGTATTTTCAGCCGTACTTATTTGGACGCAAATTTAAAATATTTACGGAACATAAACCTCACCAGTAGGTTATGAGCTTGAAAGAGCCTAACTCTAGATTAACACGTTGGAGATTAAAATTAAGTGAATACAATTTTACAGTAATTTACAAACAGGGCAAAATTAACACGAACGCAGACGCTCTTTCTCGCGTTGAGATTAATACCGGAGAAACAGACTCTATTACTGTCAATGTATCGGAAAAGCCTCCTTCATTAGCTGGTTCGTCCACGGCTACAGCTCACACCTGTACCGAAAACCCAATTCTGGAAATACCGATCTAATAAATGATATATGGGGATACCTGCACATATGTTTGTTTTGCGGACCTATGGAGGAAGAATCGATCGGCGGATCGAGGTGTTTTGTCGTTGTGAAGGATGATTACTCAAACTTTAGAACTGTGTATTTCATCAAAGCCAAAAACGAAATCAAGTATTGTCTGGAGGGTTTTCTAAATAAAGCAGAAGTCAAAACGTTTAGAACTGACAGCGGACTGGAATTCGCGATTAAAGAAGTGACAGAAATCACCCTATGAAATGTGGGCAAATAAAAGCTTCGATATTCATCAACTGCGGGCTTTTGGTTCTACATTGTAAAAAACCACCCAATCCTGAGCTTTGAAGCGCGGTGAGAGGATGAATGGCTGGAGGTAGTCCAGTCGTGAGCGCTTCCCCTGTAGATACCCACCGCACTCTACAGTATATAGGCTTACCAAGTGCAAGAGGCTCTGCCTAGGCGGACATTTATTTCCTCACTACTCGTGGGAACAAAATAGAAACAACAAAAAATAAACAAAAACCAAAACGTGCCAAATTTATTGGCTCCCGTTCCTCAGGGAACCAAAGTATGTCCGACTAGGACTCGCGCGGGCGTTCAAAATTTTGGAGAAAGCGTTCGCGCGACGAACAGGCAGGCAGGGCTTCCGCGCCAATACCAGGGCGCGACGTTCGGGGCCGCTTGAAGCGGCCTGATACGGAATCGGTGAGGAGAGCGACCCCGGGGTCTCAACTGAGGAGCAGGGAGAGGTGGCCGTATCACTTGTGGGCACGAAGGCGGAGGCCAACGCCACGCAGCGTGCTCAGAGTAGAGAGATCGGGGCCGACGACATCGACGGAATTCCCCTTCAGGCTCAGGAGCGGCGCGCCGCTCCTGGGCAGATCGCCGCGGCGGTCTGGCCAGGCGGCTACAAAGGAGAGCTTAGCGGCAGTTTTGTTTTTGTAATTTATGCAATTACAAAAAGCTTATGTTACTCCCACAATTAAACGAATCTAGCAACACCTCTTCAGCTACAATCCATCAAGCCGTTTAGGCTACAGAGCGTGCCAAAGAAATAGACATACATACTCTCGAAAAACATTACCCTTCGGTTTGAGGCAGTCGGGTAAAAACAAGGGTTTTAAATCCACTTTCTGAAAATTTAAATGGCAGTATGTCAAATTAGTATCGGCCGACCTGCACGTCCGCGTAGGCCTTCTGCTCGAGCAGCACCTCGATGAGGTTCTCGTGCAGCGCCAGCGCGTGCAGCGCGGGCGGCGCGTCGCGCGCCAGCTCGCGGAACAGGCGCGCGGCGTCACGCAGCCGGCCCAGCCGCCGCGCGCACATGGCGGCGCGGCGCTTAACGTGCGCCAGCACCGCGGCGTCCCGCCGCGCCTCGGCCGCTGAGGCCGCGCCCCCGGACGCCGAGTGTCGCCACGCGCCCTCGGCGGCGCGCCAGGCGCGGCGCAACACGCGCTCGGCTTCGTGCACGGTGGGCGCGTCCTCCTCGGCCAGCAGCAGCAACGCGGCGGCGCAGTCAGCGCGCACGCCTAGCGCAGCTCGCGCCGCCGCCACGCGCGCGCCCGGCTCTCGTTCGCGCCACGCACGCGCCATTGCGTCCTCCGCCGGACCCTGCCACCCACATAATTAAGCACCTCTGCCTACACTACACTACTACGCGCAAATGGCGCGCAAGCCCAGCGCGGCCCGCACCGCCGCGCCGGCGAATAAGTTATTCTGTGCAATAGTAACATGTCCAGATAATTAATATATTATAAATATCTGACGGATTGATAGAGCCTTTTGGAAAGTATTATAACGAAAGTTCATTGATTTAGGAAAGTATCCAAGTGTTCAAAATTTTGCATTAACCTCTAAATCAACGAACCCTGTTTGATTTCTGTTTCAATTTGAAGCTGGCACTTTTGTGAAGATTTGTTGGTATTCAGAAGTTTGGAAATAGCAAACACTTGAAATAAATAGGCGGCATCTCTACGAGCGAGAGAATCGAGGCGATAGTCTCACCGAGTCATTGTGACTGTATGTCGACTACTATGTAATAACAAAATATAGTATTTATTTTAAATTCTGTATTTAATGAGAAACAAACTTGCAACGCACAGGTCAATTTCAATAATTCAACAAATTCTAAAGATACGAGTAAAGTATCCGATTTCTAATCGCAGAGCACAGTACCAGCGCCAACATTTTGTTCCCATGGGTTGAGCTCGGGAAAAACCCAAGCGGACCCTTAAAACAATTGAGAAGTTGTACAAAAGCGGCAATAGAATACGGCTGCCCCTTTTCAAAACCTAGTTAGTAAGGGGCACTTTTTACTGCATATCGTTTTATTGCATAATCTTGCTAATCTAATTTAGATTAGCAAGATTATGCAATAAATCGATCTGGTAAAAAAACTGTCCCTTACTAGGTTTTAAAATGGGAGCCGAATAGATTAGAATAGAATACTCTTTCTTTTTACTCTTTTGCAATATATCTATTCTGTGTATTCTTTTGGTATTGGGAAGAACCCACACTCGCATGGTGTTTTGTTCAGGGATTTTGGAGACTAAGGCAATAAGTCAGGTAAGTCAGGAGAGTAGGTTTGGGAGCATGAGAGGGAGCCGTCGAATTAAGATAGGCTAGAAGGGAAACACTTGCGCGAAAAAACATTTCCTCGAAGGACACTTGCGCGAAAAGACATATCTTTTGCGCGAATGGACTTCTGCACGAATGGGCTTTTGCGCGAAAGACACTTGCGCGAAAGACACTTTCGCGAAGGACACTTGCACGACTCCACTTGCGCGAAAAGACAGTTGCGCGAAAAAGTTGCAGAAATGAGATTTCACCATAACATCACGCCTGTATTCTTTCAAAGGGTTGGGCGGGGGTGTATTGTACACAGACTTGAGACAGGCACGTATACAGAGGGGAGGATAGTTGGGATTTATCCCCCCCGAAATCTGACTGAAAAAAATAAACGTTATAAGCCATCTGTTTATTTATTCGCTTGCGTGTTCTTTCAATAAGTAGGTAAAATAAAAATATAGATAGATCTTGATCTGATTATGTAAGCGACGTTACTAGTAGCGCCATCTAACCTATTTAGAGAGAAACCGAGAACGAAAACAGTAATGAACGACATCTATCGTCGAGTAGAAAAACTAATAGTAGAAAGATCGTCGCGTTGAGTAGCGAAATATCGAGAAGCTTCCATAACTTTCTGCTACCAGGTAGTAGATGGCGCAATATTCCACAGTGTTCCAGAATACGAAAATGTAGTATAAATACGGCGGGGGCGGGAGTCCGGGAACCTGCATGTCAGTTTATTTCGAGAGCGATTCAAGTGAGAATCGAGAGCGACAAGCGAGAAGAAAAGTGAAATACCTCTGCAATAGTGACAGTATAGTGCAATAGACCAGTTTATTTTGATATTGGTTTCAGTTTCATAGAGAGTAGAGTAAATTCCTTCCGACTTGGTTCACCTGATACTTTGCCCGTGCCGTGAAATAAAGGAAAAAACTTCAAAACCACTGTTTTCATTGGATTCGCCAAATCGCCAGTCCGTTACGTACGTGAGATAGTGTTGGACAATTTTGGACCTGCAGACGTCATAATTTGTTGGACCGTTCGCCCTATCCATCACAGATTACTTAAATAAAGTAAAGTAATGTGTGAAATGTGAGTGCTTCTTGATTTGTGCTTGTTTGAACGTATATAAATTGCTGCTGCTAAAATGAAGAGAATTGACAACTTTTTCAAGCCAGTGGCAAAAAAAATTGTTACTACTAGCGAGGAAAAAACTACTCCAAGCATGGCTTCTGCTGTTGATAGTAGACAACTAGAAACAACTTCGTCAAAATTTACAGAAAAAAATGTGATTTCAGCCGAACCGGCTGGAAGATGTAGAGATGAAGGAGAATGTTCAACTTCAAAAACGTGCAGTTTAGATACAATGATTATAAGTGAAACTTTTCCTGATATCGGCGTGATTTCTAATGCCATATATAACACACAGTATCCTCCTCTTGTACTCACAGATGAACAGAAAAAAAATATTATTACACAGCCGTTTGTCCCAGATGCGTCATTTTCGTTTCCGGCTAGTAGCTTTGGAAAGAGGAAACTCAGATTTCGAAGAGAATGGATGGGATCATGGGAATGGTTAACATATTCGCCGAGGAGGAATGGTGTGTTCTGCAAATATTGCGTTGTCTTTTCATCAGGCACCGCTGGAAAAGGTTCCCACCAAACACTTGGAAGTTTTGTCAGCAAACCATTTGATAATTGGAAAGATGCAACAGAGAGATTTCGCGAACATTCTGCTGCTAAATATCACCAGTTTTCTAAGTTATGCGCAGAAAATTTCTTACGCGTAATGGATTCAGCAGCTATAGACGTTGCATCGCTGCTTAATGATCAAAGGCTCAAAGAAAAGGAAATAAATAGAACAGCACTAAAACCTATAATCGAAACTATCATCTTCTGTGGAGAGCAAGAGTTGCCGCTTCGTGGAGACAAAGACAGTGGACCATTGACTTTAGAAAAGCCACTTGGTAAAGATGGAAAATTCAGGGCTCTGCTACGATACCGAGCAAGCTATGATAATATCCTGAAAGATCATATCATTACAACCCCTAAAAATGCAACGTATTTTAGCCCTATTATTCAAAATGAAATAATAGATACTTGCGGAAAGATAATTCAGAAAAAAGTTGTGACACAAATAAATAGTTCGCTGTTTCGCGATTCTTGGCGATGAAACTTTAGATGTGAGTGGAACTGAGCAATTGTCTTTATGTGCGAGATACGTTTATAAAGGTATTTTGAGGGAGGACTTTCTCAGTTTCATTGAAATACACGACCTAAGTGCCGAAAATATAAGTGCAGAAATTTTAAAGAAATGTCATGAGATTGGTTTGAATCTCGATAAACTAGTTGGTCAGGGGTATGACGGAGCTGCTACCATGGGAGGACACATCAGTGGTGTGCAGACGAGAATCAGAAAAGAATTTCCTAAGGCCACATACGTACATTGCTCAGCACAACGTCTGAACCTAGTTCTTTCAAAAGCTCTTTCAGTTCCCGAGGTGAGAAATTCAATAGGCGTTGTGAAGGAAGTCTGCAATTTACTTCGCAACAATGCAATGGCCGGGAAACAGTTCAATGAAAATGTTGAAAAGCTCACACCAGAAAGTAAGAAAAAAAGACTGGTCGGCATGTGTGACACTAGATTTATAGAACGTCACGACTCTATAAATGTATTTGGTGAGTTACTCGAACCTATTGTCATTACATTAAGAGAACTATCCTACACAAACAGAACTGTCGCCCAAACTGCCTCTACACTCATAGCTGCGATGGAAAAGAGTAGTTTCTTGATTTCTCTAAAAACCTGTGAAAGATTTTTCAGTTATACTCTCCCACTGTCAGCATATTTGCAGAACCCTACACACGACCTGGCCTCTGCTATGAAATTTTCCGATGACATTATCGGAAAACTAAAAGAGATACGTGACGATGTTAACCCGGTATTCTCAGAAATATATAACGCATGCTGCAAAATAGCGGAAGATGTCTTGCAAATAGAAATTCAGCGTCCTTGAGTTACTGCCCACCAAACTGCACGAAGCAACCCTCCCAGCGATACTGCTGAAGAATACTTCAGAAGAACTATTTTTATACCGTGCTTGGACGATTTGATATCTGGATTGCGATGGATTGGATTTGCGAATCAAAGAGAGCTGCTTCCTTCTTTAGAAATTATTCTTCCGAAAAATGTGGACGAGAGGAAAATAAGTGAATTAGAAAATATGAAAATTTATTGGGAAGAAAGTGTTGGAGAATCACTAATAAAAGCAGAGTACAGTATGTGGTGTGCCAAGTGGAAAAACACAGATAAGAAACCAGTCGAAATTATGGATATTTTAGACACGTGTGACAAAGTTTTCTTTCCTACCATTAACAGGCTAATACATATTCTGGCCACTCTTCCGGTTTCAACGGCATCTGTGGAGCGGTCATTTTCATGCCTAAAGAGAATAAAATCCTTCCTAAGGAATAGAATGGCGGGCGAAAGGCTTACTGGTCTCGCTCTATTGTCTATTCATTCCGCTTTGGCGCCAGATCCTGATATGGTACTAGACGTAATGGCTGCCAGCGGAAACAGAAAAATACTTATATAATTATAGTATAGTACAGTGAAAATTATAGTACAGTGATTACAGCGATTTTCACACAGTTCACATGGTTGTTTCAATGTTTGTCCCCCCCCCGAACCAAAAGTCTGGATACGTGCCTGACTTGAGAGACTGGAAGTAAACAGCACAATTAGGCGTCAATGGTGATCATCGTAGATTTTCATTGCATCTTTTATAAAAATATATATTTGTTTATAATAATAATAAAATATATATAATAATAATAAAATAAAAATAAATACGCTGGCAACACCAACGTCAACACGAAATACGTTCCCTTATTTATTTTCAGTTATAATAATTTTCGACGCAGTTTTTTTTTCTTGTTATTGTGAAATCGACAAAACTAAATCCAAATAATAACGACATATTTAAAAAATTACAAAATGAAGCATAATCTTCTAGATTTTCACCAAAAATTTCCGAATAGACATGACATGACAGATGTCACCTCCGATAAAACAGAACAAATACGTATACAAATGAAATGTTGACGAGATCAGCTGCAGTTAGAGCACGCCTACCACCTCCGGACTCTTCGCTCAGCTCCGCCTCGCCGCCGCCGGTACCCAGCCCCACCGTGTGCGCTGTGACTACACCGACCGCGGCAGTTGCGTCGAGCTCGAGCGACGAGTATTTCTCTCCGCCTACGTCACCACCACCTGTGCGTCGACGAGGAGGACGCCGGCCGCCAGACGGCTTAGGATCTCGAGGCCCACCGGCCTCTGATAGGGTCCCAGCTCCCGGCGGAAGTGTGAAGCGCATGAGATGGACACAATTTGTCAATGAGAACGTCATGCGCTCATACTATGGGGCTACAGAGGGGGGAAACAATCTGACTGCTTACCGTGTTCGGATGCTCTCTCTTTTTCAGGTGCTTGAGCCAACTGTCAACGTTTCGGTACAACGACTGTCGGATCAGGTACGGGTTATCCAGCGTAATCATATGTTGGATGACACTGTACTTGATCGCCTACGAAGTGAAATGCAGCGTAGCCATGTCATCGCCCCCCCGTCGCAGACTGTTGTACTTTCACCTCAATTAAGCACGAATCAAGCTGACGAGGGGAGTGATGACAGGGCTACAAATGTAAGTACCCAGTGCAATGTGGAATTGAGGAGTGCTTTGGAAGATGCGATTCGAGAATATCGGCTCATGTCGCCCGAACTAAGACCACGCTTACCTCGTTTGCCCATGCATAAGAAAAACAGGGCGCTGGTGGCAGCTCTGGATTCGCAGTTGTCAAATTATTTTGATGACTGCGAAGACCTCACTGATACTCATTCGATTCTGTATTGCGCGGCTGTAGCGGTATGTCGTGTAGCTCACGTGAAATTTGCTAAAGACTCTAGAACTACACGACCGAAACCAACCGTACCAGCTTGGCAGTGCAGAATTGAAAGCCGTATTGGTGGGGCTAGAGCGCTCATTGGCAAATTAATCTGCTTCAGGGAGGGCAATACTCGCCCTAGAGTGATGCGCTTTGTGAGGCGAGCGTACTCAGGGACTGATATCGACCCTCAGGACTATATGACCCGTGTCACAGAGCGCATCGACTTCCTGAAGCAGAAAGTGTATGCATGGGCGAACCGTATTCGTAGGTATAAGCGGCGAGTAGAGCGATACACTCAGAATCGAACCTTCCAGAGCGATGAAAGGTGGGTTTATAGGGGTTGGGAGCGACCGGACCAAGATGTGACTGACACGCACCTACCGGATGATGATGTCATGTGTTCTTTCTGGCGCAGTATTTGGTCGGTGCCTGTCAGTCACACCGAAGGTGATTGGGCTCGAAAAGTCGAGCGAGCCTGCGATCCAATACCAGAAATGGGGGCTATTACCATCTGCCCCCAAGATGTAGCTCGTGCAGTCCGTCCGTTACCTAACTGGAAGTCCCCAGGGCCGGACGGACTGCATAACTTCTGGCTCAAATGGTTTTTAAGGTCGCACGCTCGCTTGGCAGCTCAGTACCAGACTGCTTTGGAGTCTGGATCGCTACCCCAATTCTTAACGACAGGAGTTACCCACCTGCTCCATAAATCAGGTAGCGGAACCGCGGAACCCAAAAATTATAGGCCGATCACGTGTTTACCGACGGTCTATAAACTTCTTACATCTATTTTGAGAGCTAAAATTAACAAACATATAGACACCAACTCCACCATGTCTGCCTCTCAAAATGGATGTAGGAACGGATCCCGCGGTCGATCTAAGGAGTTACTCCTCATTGATATGACCATTAGCCAACAAGTTCGTCGTTCCCGAAAGGATCTGTCGACATGTTGGATAGATTATAAGAAGGCCTATGACTCGGTGCCACATACATGGCTCATGAGGGTGCTGGAGTTGTATAAAGTAGATGCAACTCTGCGCACCTTCCTGATGTCGTGTATGGGGCAATGGAGGACGGTCCTTCGCTATCCAGGATGTCGAAATATCCAGAGGAATAGCGAACCGATAAGGATCGAGCGGGGCATATTTCAGGGCGATAGTTTGAATCCGCTTTGGTTCTGCTTAGCCTTGAATCCTCTAAGCACACTGCTAGAAGATTCAGGTCTAGGCTATCGTATGAGGAGAGGTGGTCAGGTTATATCTCACCTCCTCTACATGGATGACCTAAAACTCTTTGCCTCCAATAATTTGCAACTGATGGAGCTACTGAAAATAACTGAAAGTTTCAGTAGCGCCATCAGGATGGAATTTGGAGTGGATAAATGTGCGGTCATGCATGTAAAGCGAGGGAAGATTGTGGAATCCGTGGAAAACCAACTCTCGGATTCCATAAACCTTAGAACCCTCTCCGCATCCGAAACCTACAAGTATTTGGGTATGTCGGAAGCGTTGGGCATCAATGTTACTGACATGAAGCAATCATTAAAGGAGCGCTTTTTTGGCCGCCTGAAGAAAGTATTTAATAGTCTTCTATCAGGCGGAAACAAGGTGCGCGCCTTCGACGGTTGGGTCATGCCCGTTTTGATGTACTCTTTCGGCATACTCAAATGGACTCAGACTGAACTCGACGCACTGGATAGGAGGGTCCGTACGCTGCTGACTGCATATCGAATGCATCACCCACGGTCGTCGGTAATGAGACTGTATATCCCGCGAAAGTGTGGAGGTCGAGGCTTTTTAAACGCTAAGACCCTCCACAATCGCGAGGTATGCAGTCTCAGGGAATATTTCCTAGAAGCCGACGTGGGGATGCATCGAGATGTGGTCGCGGTGGACAAGGGCCTCACCCCACTCTCCTTGGCTAAAGAGAACTGGCGCAAGCTTGTAGTACTTGACACTAACGATCGCAAGGAGGTATGGCAGAGTAAGGAGCTTCACGGACGCTTTTTCCGGGCCCTACATGAACCCGATGTAGATTTCCAAGCGTCCGTAGCCTGGCTACGTTTTGGTGACCTCTTTGGGGAACCGAAGGTTTTGTCTGTGCAATTATGGACGAAGTTATCATGACCAAGAATTACCGGAGATTTATTGTGAAGGACGACACGGTTGACGTGTGTCGGGCATGCCACCGTCCGGGAGAATCAATCCGACACATTATCTCCGGGTGTTCTCGTCTAGCTAACGAAGAGTATTTGCATAGACACAACCTTGTAGCCAGGATTATCCATCAGCAACTTGCTCTGAAATACAGCCTTGTAGAATCTGAAGTGCCGTACTACAGGTATGTGCCCGACCCAGTTCTCGACAATGGAAATATCACATTGTACTGGGACCGATCCATCATCACTGACAGGACTATTGTTGCCAATAAGCCTGATATAGTGGTGGTGGATCGAACAGAGCGGCGCGCAATGATTGTTGACATAACAGTCCCTCATGACGGGAATCTCGTGAAAGCCGAGAAAGATAAACAGATCAAGTATCTTGACTTGGCTCGCGAGGTTGTCGACATGTGGGATGTGGATTCAGCAATCATTGTGCCGATAGTCGTATCAGCCAATGGCTTAATTGCCAAGAGCCTCGACCAACACCTAAAGAGGCTCACGTTGGACGGCTGGATTAAGGGCTTGATTCAGAAAGCGGTACTTCTGGACACGGCTCGCATTGTCAGGAGGTTCCTCTCTCTGGAGCCCTGACCACCGGTAGCTTGGACCCTGTTCCCGATACCGGTGGGCTACCATTTTTTTTTCTTTTTTTATATATTTTTAAATGTTTTTATATATTTTTTATATCCTAATCTTTAAAATAAAATTAAAATGTGTAAATAATGAAATAAAAGAAAATATAATAATAATAATAATTTATTTCAAATTTCTCCATATAAATTGTTAGTAAGTAACACGAAAATACTTAAGAGCTAATGTTAGTAACAAAACAAATATACAAAAACATAGATTTTAGGACAATCCGACACCAGAATGCATGTATGCTACTTCACTGCGTGCAGTCGCATCCAGCGCTCAAGCATCTGAGAATCCCACCGGTCCGTCAATACACTCAAGATGCTGTTGGAACTAGCTCGCATGCGAGTTAGGGTCGAGGTGCAACGTTTACGCATGACTGTCGCAAAACTGTCGACGTTGGCCTCGGCAAACATGCCAGAGGCACTGCAATACCGCGGCAGCCCCATCAGCATCCTGAACGCATTGTTATACTGCACTCGCAGGTCACTGTATGCCCTCTGCAAATAGCTAACCCACAGGCTGCACGTGTAAAAGGATTGACAGTATGCCTTAAAAAGCGTTACCTTTACTTGTGTTGTTACAGCGTGCAAACCTGCGAGCCAGCATATTACATCGAACAGACAACGACCTGCGCTCTCTCTCAATGTCAGTACTGTCCTTTAAATCCTCAGTGACCCAATGACCTAAATACTTAAATTTAGTAACCCTTTTTAAAGGGTTACCATTCAAGACTATATCAGGTACATTTTCATAATGTTTAGTACCTGATTTAAATATCATAAGCTCAGATTTAGTTGAGTTGTATTTTAGGCCATGTTTGCTCGCGTAAGTCTCACAAATCTTTATGAGCTCCCTCAACGCACAGATCGAGGGGCTCAGCAGCACCATATCGTCAGCATAGCTTATATTGTTAATACAGACACTATCTTTATGACAACCGATTCTAGTGCTTCTGAGCTTCTCGATTAGCTCGTTCACAAAAAAAAAACGTTACGATCGAAAAATATAATATATTAAGTGACGAACAAAAGGGATTTCAAAAAAATAAAAGTATAAATTTGGCTATTTATGAGTTTTATATAATGTAGATAAGAGAACACCAGTATGTGCCATATTCTGAGACATGACATGACATGAGACAAGACATGATGAGACACAGGCCTTTGACTGCGTCCATTATAATTCCCTGGCAGAGAAACTTGAAGCCTATGGTGTTAGAGGCAACTTTTTAGAATTCATTAAATCGTATCTTCATGACCGTAAACAAGTTACAGAAATCAGTACAATAAATAGAAAAAGTAAACGTGAAGAAACTTCAAGATCGCGAAATTATGTATGGAGTACCTCAAGGCAGTGTATTGGGGCTTCCGTTGTTAACTCTGTATATAAATGACTTGCCTAAAGTAACTGAACAACCTTTGACAATTTTTGCTGACGATTGTACTATGACAATAGCTTGTAATTTTTTTTTCCTTTATTAAAAAGAACCAGGTTCTTAATAATTAATTACAATCTAGCCTATAAGAATAATAAGTAATTTCAATCCAACTTAATTTTTTAAGTGATAATTATTTTAAAATTTAGAATAGTTTGTACTTTACACAAGTTCGTTCCACTTTCTTAGAGTCTGATATAATAATATAAACACTTTGTTCATGTGTTATATGTGTGTCATTGTCACTAATATGTCTACACTTTTACACTACACTAACTCAAAAGGTTTTGTTCGTTTTAGTCTTCGCACTATATTTGTTTGGTCTAACAGCTGGATTTTCTCGATGTTCACATGGGTTCACCCTTGTTTGATAGAACAACGTTTGATATAATATTACTAAATCGAATTTTAGTTGCAATAAAGTCATTTCGAAGAATTATTCATTTGACCGAATATTTCATTGGTAAATTTTTATTTAGCGTAATTATTTATTTGAACTAATTCCATTTCAACTAATTTCATTTCGCCGAATTTTCAAATGCACTAATTTTATTTAAACTAATGTTTCACTACACTAATAATGATTTAGTCGAATTTTGTTTTATTTCCCAACCTCACAGTTACCAACTGTACGTTTGGTCTGCTTTTCATAATGACACAGTAACTTAACTGTTTCTTTTTACAAAAGCGATTCGCTTCTGGCACATCGCCGGCCGCTGCCGCGGCACGCTCGCTTCGCTCGCTCGGCTCGTGCGTTGTTTGTCATACTCTAAGCTAACCTAACCTATCGTAACCAAACCCAAACGTTTTGTGTCATTATAATAATCAGTTTAACAATAAATTAAACGTTGTCATACAAAAATTTGCTAATTGTTAGTTGTCAAAGTGAAACATCGGCGAAACGTGGGTTGGCAAGTGATAATCTGCCAAACAATTTTCGCTGAAAATTGTAAAAGGCAAGATACCCCTGAACATCACATCAAATGAACATTATACCTTTTGATCATTAGCGCAAATGTTGTTATAGCAAATAAATATTCGATGAACTGAAAATTCTGTCAAACGATATTATACAAAGTGATGATTTTCTTAAACGTTGTTCGATTTAGTAATATTATATCAAACGTTGTTCTATCAAACAAGGGTGAACCGTTCACATGTTGGTAGAGTCGGTGTTCATGGGCCTCAGCAAATTTTTGGATTATGTTGGTAACGGGTTTCAATTTTTAGGTCACGGTTGAGGTCGTCATTTCTTATATACCAGGGCGCATTAACAATACTCCTGAGTACCTTATTCTGGAATATTTGAATAATTTTGATGTTTGTCGGTTTAGTACAGTCTCACAGTTGGATGCCATATGTCCATATTGGCGTAAGCTTATGCTTATATAATAAAATTTTGTTATGCATCGATAGGCAGGAACCCCGTCCAATCAACCAATACATGTTTTTAAAACACATGTCTTGTTCTGGTCTTTTCTTTTTAACGTGCGCTTTCCAGCACAGTTTTGCGTCAAGCGTTATGCCAAGGTATTTAGCTGTATTTGCGTATGGCAATTCCTGTTGATGAAATCAATGTGAAGTGACTTCAATTCATTCAATTTGATTCTCTATTTTTGTGCCCAGTCGTGAACTTTATTTACAGCGATTTGTACCTTTTTTATTGCTTCTGTAAGTGTACCTACTGTATAAAGGGGTATGAGTATGTACTTGTGTATAAAGGGGTAATGAGTCATGTTAATAAAACGACTGTTCCGGCGAGATCCATTTCTCAGTCGTATACTAGTATACGACTGAGAAATGGATAATCATTTATTATGAAAGAATAATTATTTTGTACCAAGCCGATGGTGGTACACTGGAGGGCAAGCTCAGTTTTCGATAAGTACGTATTTTAGTTGAATATGATCAACTGTGCTTGCTCGCGGGGAGACCGTTAGACCTTCCAAGTATAAAGTGCGTCACTCACCTGGCTAGCCTTCTATGGCTTCTCGAGGGAATCTTGTCCTGATGTGGCACGTGGCTGGCGTTGCACGACGACCGGCCGTCCGATTATCCACTCACAAATTGGTGCACCAAAGTCTGTACTGCACTATATGAGCCTTCAGGAATCACGATCAGTCCAGATAGAAGCCGTTTAGCGACGATTATCCCTCACGCCAAGGAATTTTAACCGGGAGCGCGCACTTAGGCAACTGCCATTATTGCCATCTTGGATTCGACTCGTATCTCATTCGTTCGCAAGCACAGTGCGCGCATAGATAAAAAATGTATGGTTACGGAACATTCCGCCCACCAAAATGCATAGTATTTTCACTACGTTGAAAGAGCGGAACCCGAGAATAACGGATAAAAACGAATGAAGAGCTGATGTGATCAATTTACATTAACACTAATTGTTGACACTAACCTAAACTAAACTAGAATATAATGAATTGAAGTTGCGGTAAACGGTTTGTCTAGTCAGTCTGAATTGGCAGAGGGCACAACTTCACAAGAGGTCTCGTAAGGAGTGATCCATTTGCCATACGCACGGTGGCCACACGTACTACGCCGTCAGGACCCGGATGTAATTTCGTGACCCGAGCAAGAGGCCAATGCAGCGGCATAGTGTTTTCGTTTTTGATGACCACGATGGAATCTACAGCTAACGGTTTGCAATGCTTAGTCCACTTTGCTCGCTGAGTCAACGATTGCAGATATTCGACCTTCCAGCGTTTCCAAAAGTCTTGTTGGAATCGCTGGATGAGTTGCCATCTTCCTAACCGAGTAATATTAATTCCTGATAAATCCTCATCAGAGATTGAGGTAAGCGGCTCTAAAGTTAAAAAATGACCCGGAGTCAGTACGTTTAAGTCATTGGGATCTGAGCTCAGCGAGTAAAGAGGGCGCGAGTTCAGCATAGATTCGATATGTACAAACAAAGTTGTCATCTCTTCGAACGTTAATGTCTGATCACCGATAATACGATAAAGATGGGATTTAACTGCCTTAATTTGTATTTCCCAGACACCGCCAAAATGACTACTAGCCGGAGCATTGAATTTAAATGTTATGTTTTCGTTATTAGATGCGTCCTTCATGTACTCATTTAGTTGGTTGCAAGCGCCTACAAAGTTGGTTCCACAATCTGAATGGATAACGCTTACACGACCCCGTCTGCCAGCAAACCGGCGAAGCGCTGCTATGAAAGCGTCCGAAGTCAAGTCCGAAGCAACTTCCAAATGGACTGCTTTCGTTGTGAACCACACAAACAAGCAAAGGTAAGCTTTACTTATTTTAGCTCCTCGATGTCGTCCTAATTTAATGCGAAAAGGTCCGCCATAGTCAACACCGACGATTGAAAATGGCTTGACTTGGTTGATGCGAGTCGCTGGTAGATCGCTCATAAACGGCTCAAGCGGTGTAGGGCGCGTACGGAAACATTGTAAGCACTTAGACAAACAATGACGGATTGCACGTTTTGGTGATAATATCCAAAATTGCTGTGTCAAAAGATACTGAACTGTATTTATACCGGGATGACAGTTTTCACGGTGAAGTGCTTCGATGATCATGAACGTTAGTTTAGAATCCTTAGGTAGCAGCGCAGGATGCTTATGCTCATACTCGAGCCCAGAACGAGACAGGCGACCGCCCACCCTAAGAATTCCCGATTTATCTAAGAAAGGGTTAAGTTTTTGCATAGATTTTTGCATAGGTTTTGAGTTTTTCAAACGAGTTATTTCCTCATCGAAATGCAATGGTTGTACTCTGCGTACGAAAATCAATAAAGCGTTATGAAGCTCTGTTCGATTTAAATGATGTTCAGAACTTCGCGAAGATTTTTTACGAGCGCATTCTACGAAACGAATGCAATATGCGAGTACTCGTTGTGCTTTACGAATTGATGAGAAACTTTCGAGTAAAGAATCAATGACGTTGGTGTCGTTATGAACAAGCAGAGAAACCGCGCGCTCTTCAGATAATACATCAGCTTCGTTAACATTGTCACTGTTGTTTAGCCAAGTGTTAGGAGGTTGCGCGAGCCAACAGGGCCCCGCCCACCATAACGAGTTGTTCACCAACGCAGCAGGATAAAGACCTCGAGAGGCAATATCAGCTGGATTATCCGAACTGGAGACATGGTTCCAGCGAGCTTCCGGAATGATATCCTGTATATGACTCACTCGGTTGGCGACAAAAGTCTTCCAACGTGACGAGTGAGATCGAATCCACGATAATGCCACCATCGAATCTGACCACGCACAAGTGTCAGCTATGGGGAAAAATGGTGAATAGCTATCTTTGATGAACTTCAGAAGATCTGCCAGGAGGACTGCCGCGCACAATTCGAGACGAGGTAATGATAACCTTTTTACAGGTGCTACGCGAGATTTTGAACACAGAAAGAAGACAGATACATTACCATTGACGGAAGTGACACGTAAGTAGATAACAGCTCCATAACCTGACTCGGAACTATCAGCAAAGCCATGGAGTTCACACGATTTCATATCCTTTACAGAAATGCATCGAGGGATCTCCAGGGCCTCGATGACAGGTAACTGTTCAGTATAACAACGCCATTTTTCGGCGATTTCACACGGCGGAGCATTATCCCAATCAATACCCAACATCCACAATTTCTGAACTAAGCACTTAGCTAAGAAAGTTATAGGAGTTAGGAAACCCAAGGGGTCATAAATACGTGCGAGTTCACTTAAAATCGTACGCTTTGTGCATTGGTGATCGATAGGTTTGACCTCAAACAAGAATTTGTCTCTCCTGGGACACCACTTCAGGCCCAGGATCTTCAGGGTGCTCGTCTTTTCGATGTCCATAGACACAAAGTCAGTAAGACAGTGTTCCGGAGGTATATCAGCAAGCACCTCTGGTTTATTGCTAGCCCACTTACGCAGCTCAAACTGACCTCTCTTTAAGAGTTGGATGACCTGAGTTTTGACTTGGATGGCTGTCTGGATATCAGAACTGCCAGTCGCGATGTCGTCAACGAATGTGTCAGAAATCATCACTTCGCGAGCGAGAGGTAAGTCAGATTCATCTTCTATAAGTTGTTTGAGAGTGCGGCAAGCAAGAAAAGGAGACGATGATACTCCATAAGTTATGGTATTTAATCGATACTCTTGAATCGGGTCCGTTGATTTGAATCGCCAAAAAATTCTTTGGAAATCTCGATCGTCAATTGACATACTAATATTTCTAAACATCTGACGAATATCGGCTGTAAATACAACAAAATGTGTTCGGAAGCGAAGAAGGATCTCGGCAATATTAGCCTGCAGTTTAGGACCTACGAGTAAAGCTTCATTTAACGACACACCACGAGCGTCTTTCGCAGAAGCGTCAAAGACCACTCTTAGCTTTGTCGTTGCGCTGTCAGGTCGCAAAACGCAGTGATGGGGTATGTAATAACAACCCTGGTTGATTTCCTTTGAAGGAACTAGACTCATGTGGCCACTTTGTAAATAGTCAGACATGAAGTCGCAGTATTGTTCGCATAAAGCCTCATTAGCCGCTAACTTACGTTCTAATGATTTAAAATGACGTAAAGCAGATTCTCGCGAACCAGGATAAGTTAGATTCATGTCTTTATCTTTGAAAGGCAAGCTAACGGTATACCTCCCTGAGGCATCGCGGGAATGTTCGGTAACGAATTTCAGTTCACACAGTTCTTCGTCCGGTGTTAACTTTGAAGACTGAGGAATGTTGTCCATTTCCCAGAACTTCTTAACCTGCTCATTGAGAAGATTATCGTCTGAAACGAAGAACGACCTTGGTAGTTCGTGATTATCACTGCAACTGACGTTTCCTAGTAGGATCCAGCCGAACACAGTGTTGAGCGCAGATGGTTGCTGCAATCCTCCACTAACACTACCTGGTAACAGGAGTGAAGGGAAGACCTCAGCACCGAGAAGGACATCGATTTGACCAGGTAAGTGACAATCAGGATCCGCTAGGTTAAGATTTCGAATATGATGCCACGCAGATTTGTTCAGCTTAACGACTGGCATATTGCCGCAGATCTTAGGTAATGTTAACGCTTCAATACTAAACAAATCGTTGTTGTGGACACCTACGCTTAAGCAGATTGTACCACTAGCGGATGTTGAAGCATGACCAAGGCCGTGAATCCTACGCGTTGACTGCGTTCGTTGGAGACCTAAACGCTCAGCAGCACGTTCAGTTATGAAGTGGGCCTGACTTCCGGAATCAATCAGCGCACGAAAAGTCTGATAACGACCCGATGAATCACGAATTTCGATATTAGCTGTGGACAGCAGAACCATGGAACGATCACCGATATTGGTAAGTACACTGACCTGCGAGGTAGTGGCCTTTTCGGTATTATCGGTTTTCGAAACATCTAGATCTTGGTGTAGCAAGGTGTGATGACGCTGACGACACACTTGACACGTAAACAATGATTTACAGTTTTTGAGGCCATGTGATGGCTTCAAACAGTTGAAGCACCAATGATTGGTCTTCACATAGTCAAGTCGTTCCTGAACAGATTTGTCAGTAAACGATTTGCACTTATTAATGGCATGCTCTTCCCCACAGAACGGACACCTGTACTTTCGAGGTTCAGTTGTTGGCACAAGAGCTGTTCGTGAAGGACGCGACGATGTTGACGACGATGGTGCAGTTGCGTTCGATGTGGTTAAATTCGATGACGAGGGCGCAACTACAAGGGGTTTGTCAACTACTGTATTCGATAGAAATGTCGAAGTAGGTTTTTTACTTACGACCGCGGTGTTAGAATTCCGTAAACCACTCGGCTTATGTGGTTTTTCGTTGGCACGGTTATCGCGACCACTTTCGGAGAAGTGTGTGTCGCGAACCGACGCCTCGCATCTGGTGTACAGAAAATCGTTGAGATCTTTGTACTTTGGAAACTCATGAAAAGCAGTAACTCGTTCAAAAGCACAACGCAATTTTGAATCCATTTTCGATAGTAAATGGTAACAGATTACAAAATCCCACTGATCCGTCGGTAGCCCTTGCCGTTTGAGAATCGATAGATTTTCGTTGAAAGAATCAAGGACACGTCGTAAATCAATGGGTGAGTTGGCTTTCAGGTTAACGTTCAAGATCTCCTTCCAGCAAGTAAAGGCAAGTTCCCGCTTGTTTTTATACCGCGCAACCAATGCAGAGTATGCTTCGTGGTAGTATAAGCCCGTCACAGGAAAGGTTCGTATAAGTGCTAACGCATCACCAGTGAGACTAGAGACGAGGTAGTGCATGCGCTCCGTATCCGAAAGTGAACCATTCTCGTGAATCAGCGAGGTCAGCGAGGTGAATATATCGTAGAATTCGGGCCACAACTTTATGTTACCACTGAATTGCGGTAAGTTAATTTTAGGTAATTTTATTTTGAGTACACTCAACGATTCATTATGAGATTTATTTGGCTCGTCGTTATATTCGTTAGGCTCATCGACCTTCGTTAAGCGTCGGTGTATCGCTAAAATCTCATAATATCGTTCGTCGAAGTCGGATCTGATACTATCTTGTTCCGCTTGTTGTTCATCTGTAAGTTCGCATAAGTTAAGTATGTCATCATGGGCTTCCTCAAAGTTATTTACTGATTTAGTTAAGTCTGAGTAATGTGCCAAAAATTTACTTAAATCACATTCATTATTTTCCGCTAAACGAGCGACTTCAAGCGTCTTAGATAACCTATTGAACGCTAAAGTACGTTTTCTACGCAATACCGGTAAGTCGCGTTCAGTTGGGTAGTCGACTTCAACCGATTTACCTTTACTCAATCTGCGTAATAATTTTTTAGAATAATAAGGCATTTTGTTTATTAGTTAGCCTTAATAACGTTAAAACAACTATATTTAACAATAAGATTCTATAAGGAACAAGTAATGGCACCGTTAAGTTCAACTAAATGCCAAGAAATAATGTAAACAACCGTTTCAAACTGAATAGAACGCCCAATCCGAACACCGTACGTCAACTGTTCAATCGCAGTTCATTCATTCAATCACTACAACGCTAATCCAACAAATTAAATATTGTCGTTGAGTTGAAAGAAAAAAGAAACTAAACGCTAAACAAAATTCAATTTGTCTATGGTTCAATTCAATTTCAAATCGTAGAACAAAGAAAAGGAACTACTTGAACCAATATGGCGGCGATGAAAAAAATACAAATTTCAAATCATTCAAATGCTTAGTTCAAATGGAAGGTAGATCAAAATAACTAAGCGAACCAGAACCTTACAAATGTTCTAAGTATGGTTAATTTTGGTTATTTACGTTTCGATTCGATGTTATATCAACTTTTATGACAATTTCGATAGAATATAACAACGAAATACGTGTAGCCACACGAGTTTATAGCAAATGAACAAGAATGCATCGGACACAAAGAATTTAACGATGATAAAAAGATCGATGCACGTTTGAAAATACACTTTTTTGTTTTTTAACGATTAACGAAATAAACTATTGTAATGTATAGCAATAGACCTAAAACGAATATGTATTGCACAAAACTGGGAAATAGTTGGGGGTAAGTGGGAAAAAATAATATTTTAATTTCTTTGTGCTGAATGTTGAAAATTACCTAAGATTTTACGAGAACTTTACTGTTATCGGGTAAACGAATGAACACTATCGAATTATATCCGTTAGTCCCTGGTTTCGGCACCAAAAAATGTACCAAGCCGATGGTGGTACACTGGAGGGCAAGCTCAGTTTTCGATAAGTACGTATTTTAGTTGAATATGATCAACTGTGCTTGCTCGCGGGGAGACCGTTAGACCTTCCAAGTATAAAGTGCGTCACTCACCTGGCTAGCCTTCTATGGCTTCTCGAGGGAATCTTGTCCTGATGTGGCACGTGGCTGGCGTTGCACGACGACCGGCCGTCCGATTATCCACTCACAAATTGGTGCACCAAAGTCTGTACTGCACTATATGAGCCTTCAGGAATCACGATCAGTCCAGATAGAAGCCGTTTAGCGACGATTATCCCTCACGCCAAGGAATTTTAACCGGGAGCGCGCACTTAGGCAACTGCCATTATTGCCATCTTGGATTCGACTCGTATCTCATTCGTTCGCAAGCACAGTGCGCGCATAGATAAAAAATGTATGGTTACGGAACATATTTGCTTACGTACATTATTATTTTACCGGCGCCGTGGCTCACAAATGACATTAAAAAGCTAATGTACAAAAAAGTAACGGCAAAATCTAAACTTAAGCGTAGGGCTAATGACGCTAACAGGGAAAGATACCTCTCTATTCGTAATCACTGCAATAAGGTGTGTAGGGATGCTAATCGCCACCACATTCATACTTCAGTCCAAAATGGGGACGCATCCAAAGTTTGGAAATTTCTTAGATCATTGGGGGTCGGTAAAACCCGACAAGAGACAATCACAAAAGATATAGATATTCTTCGCGCGAACTCGGTAGCATTCGGGTGTAGAAAATGTCTTCTGAGAAAGTAAAGTGTGTATCATGTAACATAGTGATAAACGAGTTGTTATGTTTTGTGCAAAATAAAATAGACATTATGGACGAGGAGAGTTTGATCCGTTTGTGTATTAGCACCTATAATGAGGGAGAAATCGCAACGGCAAAAAGTTTATTGTTTGAGTCAATTTATACAAGTACCCGCAATATATCGAGACGAAAAAACAAAGAGCAGAAGAATATTGATGATATTATATGCGTCTTAAAGACAACAGACCCTGATAAAACCCCGATCTTTGTGGCCCGAATGTTGGAGAAACTACCACCGATATCCTTTGACCACATCGATGTCTCAGCTCTGTTGAAAGATATTCTGGTTTTGAAATCGGAAATTCAGAATTTGAAACAGTCAAGTGTGACGATAGACCAATTAAATAGTTTAAGAGCGGATATCGACCATATGAAGTTTGCGTCGCTGGTAGATATAGAACGACCAGTGTATGTAAACAATAGACGGGGTGGATATTTACTGGAAAGTGGTTGTGATAGTGGTCCGATCGGTATCATGAATCTTTCAAAAAATAACAGCAATGTGGAAAGTACGCCTAAAAATAAAACAACGGAAAAAGTAGGTACATTGGCAATCACCCACATTTCTACAAAATAATAAGGCGGGAAGTTGCTCTAGCGCTATTTCTTTCGCACGTAGTCCGAGCCCAGCTAATAACACTGCCGTAGCCGCCGTCATGCAGCAGCGATCGGGTGACTCACAAACTGTGAGTACACATGATAATACATTATCGCCGTCGAACCGGTTTGCTGAGGGAATGCAAGCGCCTGAGCTCGTCATAGTTAGTGCCGACTCATTAGACAGCTGTATCGTTACGACTGATGTAAATAAAAGTAAGTCGTTAGCAGAGGTAACGCGGAATGGTGTATGGAAATCGAAATGTCCTAAAGAACCATGGATCACAGTGCAAAGGAAGAGGCACAGAAACTTGCTCTCAGACTCTGTTGTTAGAGGAAAAGCTGCTTACATGCCGGAGGATAAATTTAAGCCCGCCAGTTTGAAGATACCTTTGTTCCTCTCCAATGTACACAAAGATACATCGGAAAACGATATTGTGGAGTATGTGTTTTCGAAGATTAACGAAAAAGTTGTTCTACAAAGAATTAAAATGAAAAACGAAAAAGAATACAATGCGTATAAAATAATAGTTTGCAATAACAAGTTAGACATGTTCCTAAGCGATGAGTTATGGCCAGCAGGTATAACATGTAGACGTTTCAGACCTTACAAGAACCCCCGGTCTGACAAGGATGAAAACAGAAAGCATTCGATACAATTATGTGCACAACTTTAGTGACATATAACTGTAAGAATATCAAGCGCTCCGTTGAGGGTATACAACGGCTGTGTAGCTTTGCAGATATAATTGCCTTGCAAGAGACGTGGTTGCTGCCGGATGAGATGCCGTACTTGGCTGACGTGCACAGTGAGTTTGGGAGTACTGGGACATCGGCTGTTGACGCGGCGGCCGGTATTCTAAGATGACGGCCTTTCGGTGGAGTTGCACTACTGTGGCGTAAGGCACTTTTCCCGTGCGTCTCTGTGGTCTCGTGTGTGAATCCGCGTATTGCAGCTATACGGGTGATGACGAATGATCGGACAGTGCTAGTGTTTAGTGTTTACATGCCCACTGACTGCGCGGAAAATGTGCCGGAATTCACAGACTGTTTAAGTGCGGTGAGTGCCTTAATTGATGATAGTGATATTGAGTCCGTAATCATGCTAGGGGATTTCAACGCACATCCAGGTGAGCGTTTTTATCGTGAGCTTTTAACTTTCTCCCTGGAACAAGACTGGACATGTGTGGACACTAGTAGGTTGCAGCTAACATCTGAGACGTTCACATTTATTAGTGAGGCACATGGTTGCAAACGCTGGCTGGACCATTGCATGGTTACAAGCGCAGCTTTGGATTGTATTATCAATGTGTATGTTAAATACGACGTCTATTGGTCTGATCATCTTCCATTAGTCATCAACTGCAATCTAGATGTTATTAAGCAAAAGGCATTGCCAATAAACCCTGTTTTTAACGGAATTAAATGGGGAGACAGGAATGCAAGTCAATGTCTGGCTTACGAAAGCTTATGTAATTCTAAACTTAGGCTCATTGATTTAGATACTGAGTTACAACAGTGCTGTGGCAAATATTGTAATATTACGTCTCATAGAGAGATCATAGACAGTGTGTATAAAGAGGTAGTAAATATCTTATGTATGAACGCTGTTGTCACTTACGAGCAAAATACTTTTAAACGGAAGGAAACCATTGGCTGGGTGGAATAGGTATGTGAGCGAGGCTCATAGAAATGCCAGACTGGGTTTCATTACATGGTGCGACTACGGAAAGCCCTCATCGGGTCCCGTTTATGGCTCAATGGTGAAATCGCGGAAATTTTTCAAAGGAAAAGTCAAGTGGTGCCAAAACCACCAGGAACAGCTAAGGATGGATTCGTTAGCAAAGAACTACGCCAGTTCAGACTTTAAAAGTTTCTGGAAAGGTACTAGTAAGCTTAATCCTAGGCTTGGTATTCCTGTGAGTATCGATGGGATTGCCAACCCAAAAGATATTGCTGAGTTGTTTAGAACCCAGTTTACCACACAGTCGCCCCTGGGACCACCATGCGGGGAGCTTGATGCTCTTCCCAAAGATAAGGAGCTACCAACGATGGTCTTGGTGAAAGAGGTCAGAGCCAAAATTAAAAATATGGTTAGAGGGAAATCCCCAGGTCACGATGGGCTAAGCATCGAGCACCTACAGCATGCTGGTGCGCACTTGCCACGAGTACTCGCACTACTATTTAACTTGTGTCTGTCTCATTCGTACTTGCCCTCGGACATGATGCGGACTCTGATGGTGCCAGTAGTCAAGAACAAGACTGGAGACGTATCGGACGGGTCAAACTACAGGCCAATCTCACTAGCCACTATCATAGCCAAGGTACTTGACAGCGTGCTCAACTCGCATCTAAATAGGCATGTCAAAATTCATGATGCCCAGTTCGGTTTTCGGGCAGGGCTGTCAACGGAGACGGCTATTCTTAGTCTGAAGCATGCTGTTAAGTATTACACGGATATACAGACACCAGTGTACGCAGTTTTCCTGGACCTATCCAAGGCCTTTGACCTAGTCTCTTACGATTTACTCTGGCAGAAGCTAGGAGACACAACAGTGCCGCCAGAGCTCGCATCTCTCCTCAAATACTGGTACCTACACCAAGAGACTCGGGTGAGATGGGTAGGGGAGCTTTCGGAGCCATGCAGGCCGGAGTGTGGGGTGAGACAGGGGGGACTGTCCTCACCCTTGCTCTTCGGTCTCTATGTGAATGCTTTGGTCGAGCGACTCAGCAGCATGCGTGTCGGCTGCTATGTGGATGGTGTTTGTTTTAATAATCTGAGCTACGCGGACGACATGGTGCTGCTGGCTCCCTCGATCAATGCTCTCCGAAAGTTACTGGCTGTGTGTGAATCGTATGCGGAGTCTCATGGTTTGATATATAACACTAAAAAGACAGAGTATATCGTCTTCAGGTCTGGTGCCAGATGTCCATCTACGGTCCCTCCTCTGTTAATTGAAGGTCACCCAATAAGCCCACCCAGGGTGTATACATTTAAATATTTGGGCCATCTGGTGCCAGATTCCCTGAAAGACGATTCAGATTTGGAGAGGGGGCGCAGAGCGTTCTCAGTCCGGGTGAACATGCTGGTCCGTAGGTTCTCTCGATGTACAGTTCCAGTTAAAATAGCCCTTTTTAAGGCGTATTGCACAACACTGTACTCGGGGGCCCTGTGGTTCAGATATACCCAAAGGGCTTGCAATGCTCTGCGTATCCAATATAACAACGCGTTCAGGGTGCTGTTGCGACTGCCACGTTTCTGCAGTGCGTCGGCGATGTTTGCCGAGGCGCGCACTGACAGCTTTGAAGCAGTATGGCGCAAAAAATCTGCCTCGTTACTTCGCAGGTTGCGTGACAGTCCCAACATCATTCTGCACTCGATAGCCGCCCGGGCTGATAGTCCGCTTGTGTGGGCGTTAGCAGAGCGGACAAGATCTGTTTTAGTTATTAAGTACTAACATAGGCTAAGTAAGATTGTTACTAACACAATGGACCTCATTTGTTGTCTGATCAAATAAATGATTATTATTATTATTTCGTTTATTTATTTTTTTACATATAAAATATATTTTTAAATATTTCTTGAAAAAAGGTATAAAAAAAAAACATTTAAAAATATAAAAAATAGTGGTCCGCCGGTGTCGGGAGCAGAGTCCAAGCTACCGGTGGTTAGGACTCCAGAGACAGGAACCTCCTCACAATGCGGGCCGTATCGAGGAGTACTGCCTTCTGAATCAGGCCCTTGATCCAGCCGCCTAACGAGAGCCTCGAGAGATGATGGTTGAGGCTTTCAGCCATCAGGCCATTGGCCGTAACGACAATCGGCACAATGACAGCCGAGTCAACATTCCACATGTCAACAACCTCGTGTGCTAAGTCGAGATATTTTATTTGCTTCTCTTTCTCAGCTTTCACGAGGTTTTCGTCATGTGGAATGGTAACATCGACTATCATTGCGCGGCGCGCTAATCGATCTATCACCACTACATCAGGCTTATTGGCGACAATAGTCCTGTCAGTAATGATAGACCGATCCCAGTACAACGTGACATGGTCATTTTCGAGAACTGGGTCGGGCGCATACTTGTAATACGGTACCTCAGAGTTCACAAGTTTATATTTCAAAGCAAGTTGCTGGTGAATAATCCTAGCCACTTGGTTATGTCTGTGCAAGTACTCGCCGTTAGCCAGACGAGAACAACCAGAGATAATATGTCTGATAGACTCACCCGGACGGTGGCATGCCCGACACACGTCAACCGTCCCGTCCTTCATAATATGTCTCCGATAGTTATTCGTCAAGATAACTTCGTCCATAATTGCACAGACGAAACCTTCAGTTTCCCCGAAAAGGTCCCCAAAGCGTAGCCAGGATACGGACGCTAAAAAATCTACATCGGGCTCATGAAGAGCCCGATAGAAGCGCCCGTGTAGCTCCTTGTTTTGCCATATCTCCTTGCGGTCATCCGTTGTAAGTATTACAGGTTTGCACCAGTTCTCTTTAGCCATGGAAAGTGGGGTGAGCCCTTTGTCCACTGCGACCACATCACGGTGCATACCCACTTCGGTTTTCAAAAAATATTCCCTGAGACTGCATATCTCGCGGTTGTGGAGGGTCTTCGCATTTAAAAAGCCTCGACCCCCGCACTTCCGCGGGATGTACAGTCTCATCACCGATGATCGCGGGTGATGCATCCGGTTTGTGGTCAACAGTGTACGGACCCTCCTATCCAGGGCGTCGAGTTCGGTCTGAGTCCATTTGAGTATGCCGAAAGAGTACATCAAAACCGGCATGACCCAACCGTTGAAGGCACGCACCTTGTTTCCGCCTGAAAGAGGACTAATCAATACCTTCTTCAGACGGCCAAAAAAGCGCTCCTTCAATGATTGCTTCATGTCAGTAACGTTGATGCCTAACGCTTCCGACATACCCAAATACTTATAGCTTTCGGGTGAGGAGAGGGATCTAAGGTGTATGGAATTCGAAAGTTGAATTCCCTCGGATTCCATTATCTCCCCTCGCTTTACATGCATGACTGCACATTTGTCCACACCAAACTCCATTCTGATGGCGCTACTGAAAGTTTCAGTTACCTTCAGTAGCTCCATCAGTTGCAATTTGTTGGGGGCAAAGATTTTCAAGTCATCCATGTAGAGGAGGTGAGATATGACCTGACCACCTCTCCTCAACCGATAGCCTAGACCTGAATCCTCCAGCAGCGTGCTTAGAGGATTCAGGGCTAAGCAGAACCAAAGTGGACTTAAACTGTCACCCTGAAATATTCCCCGTTTAATCCATACAGGCTCATCATTCCCCTGGATCTGTCGACACCCTGGATAGCGAAGGACTGTCCTCCATTGCCCCATACACGATTCAAGGAAGGTGCGTAGAGTTGTATCTATTTTGTAGAACTCCAGCACCCTCATGAGCCATGTATGTGGCACCGAGTCGTAGGCCTTCTTATAATCTATCCAGCAAGTCGACAGATCCTTGCGGAATCGACGAACCTGTTGGCTAATGGCCATGTCGATGAGAAGTAGCTCCTTAGTGCCACGGGACCCGTTCCTACATCCATTTTGAGAGGCTGACATAATCGAATTACTGTCAATGTGTGTGTTAATTTTCGCTCTCAAAATGGATGTAAGAAGTTTATAGACCGTCGATAAACACGTGATCGGTCTATAATTCTTGGGTTCCGCGGGACTACCTGACTTATGGAGCAGGTGGGTAATGCCTGTCGTCAGAAACTGTGGTAGCGACCCAGACTCTAAGGATGACTGGAACTGAGATGCCAGGCAAGTGTGTGAACTAGTTAGCCATTTCAGCCAAAAGTTGTGCAGTCCGTCCGGTCCTGGTGATTTCCAATTCGGTAACGGACGGACCGCTCTAGCTATATCTGATGGCGTGATAATGACTACTTCCATTTCTGGTATAGTTTCACACACTCGCTCGACATCCCGCATCCAGTCAGCCTCAGCATGGCAGACAGGTACCGACCAGATGCTGCGCCAGAACGCAGTCGTGGTGGCATCATCGGGGCGGCACACGTCTGTCTCGTTTTGTTCAGGTCGCTCCCAAGCTCTATATACCCACCTCTCATCGCTCTGGAACATGCGATTTTGCGTGTATCGATCAACCCGCCGCTTATACCGCCGAATACGGCTCGCCCATGCACAAACTTTCTGCTTCAGGAAGTCGATGCGCTCCGTGACACGAGACATGTATTCTCGAGGGCTGATTCCAGTCCCCGAGAATGCCCGCCTTACAAAGCGCATCACTCGTGGTCGTGTATTTCCCTCCCTGAAGCAGTATAGTTTGCCTATGAGTACCCTGGCCCCATCAATACGACGCTCGATCCTGCATTGCCAGGCTGGTATGGCTGGTTTTGGTCGCGTAGCTCCGTCACAGTTTGGGAACTTCACGTTCGCTAAACGACATGCCGCAACAGCCGCGCAATATAGGATCGAGTGTGTGTCAACGAGATCCTCGCTGCTCTCGAAGAAATCCTTAAGCAGCGAGTCCAAGGTACATACCAGCGCCCTATTTTTCTTGTGCATGGGTAGGCGTGGTAGTCGGGGTCTAAGTTCGGTCGGAGTGGACCTATACTCGCGAAACGCATCTTCCAGTGCGCTTCTCAATCGGACGTTGCACTGGCTACTTACTGTGGCAACCCTATCATCCTCCTCTTCAACATCGTGATTGGACCGCGGCGGGATTGCATTAATGATTGGTGCATGTGTCGCGGTTTGTGCCGGAGTTGAGACGATATGGTTGCTCAGTACCTCTGAGCGCAGCCTATCAAGTGCGGCATCGTCCAACCTGTGATTGCGTTGGATGACTCGCACCTGACCGATAGTCGTTGGGCTGAGACGTTGACGGTTGGCTCTAGTTTCTGGAACAGAGACAGCATCCTAACACGGTACGCAGTGAGGTTGGTTCCCCCCTCTGTAGACCCGTAATATGCGCGCATGACGTTCTCGTTCATAGACTGAGTCCATCTCATGCGCTGCACACAACCACCGGCAGCGGGGACCCGGCTTGGGGCCAGTTGGCCCCTAAGTCCCAAGCTCTTCGGTGGCCGGCCTCTCCCCTGCCAACGTACAGGTGTTGGCGACGTCGGCGGGGAAAAATACTCGTCGCTCGAGCTCGACGCAACTACCGCGGCCGGTGTCGTCACAGCACTCACAGTGGGGCTGGGTACCGGCGGCGGCGAGGCGGAGCTGAGCGAAGAGTCCGGAGGTGGTAGGCGTGCTCGTGCAGCAGATCTCGTCAACATATTTTAAATTTGATTTTCTTCTTCATCATTTTTGTTTTGTCGGAGATGACATGACAGATGTCACCGTCCTCTGATTCGGTATTATTGTAATAAATTTCATTGATTTTGCTGTTGTTGTTGTTGTATTTTTTATTATATTGCGATCATGAGTTTCAGGCTTGTTTTGAGTTTCTCAAACAAAAAAAAACTGCGTCTAAAATTAATAAAAATATGGAAATTGTGAAAACAAATTTTTGACGTTCTGTTGACGTGAGTGTTGCTAGTTTATTATTATTATTATTATTAATGCAATGAACAGTCATTTTACTACTTCGTCCAATTTTGATAGGACAATAAAATTGAATACACTGAATTATCTTTCTTCACTTCCGACTCCCAGTTATTCTCCATTTGTTTTTGGTCAGTTCTCCGCATGTGATGTTAAGAAGAGCATACTATCGATTACTTCCAATGCAGTAGGAAGTGACTGTATCAGCCGTAATATGTTAGTCCCTGTGCTGGACGTTATCCTTCCCGTCATTTGTCACATCCTCAATTTTTCTGCATCAAGTGGTGTCTTTCCATGCTCATGGAAAGATGCTCAAATAATTCCTTTACCTAAAAAGTCGAATCCCACATCCTTTGCTGAATACCGTCCAATATCCGTTTTACCATTCCTATCCAAAGTCCTTGAACGTTTAATTCACAATCAAATAAGCACTTTCCTCTCTAAAAATAATCTCCTCAACCCCTTCCAGTCTGGCTTCCGTCCTGGTCATAGCACAACTACAGCGCTTCTGAACATTACGGATGATATAAGGTCTGCCATGGAAAGCGGTAATCTAACGGTCTTAGCTTTGCTAGATTTCAGTAATGCTTTTAATACTGTTGATTTTGATGTTTTGCTTGGCATCCTATGCTCCCTTAATATATCTCCATCGGTAATTGACTGGTTTCGTACTTACCTGTTCGGTCGCCGGCAACGTATTTGCATTGGTGAGACCTTATCTTCCTGGAGTAATACTTCTGCCGGTGTACCTCAGGGTGGCGTCAGAGTCGACGATGAAGTACCTGGGACTTGTCCTCGACAGCCGGTGGAACTTCGTGGAGCATTTCCGACGTTTGGCTCCCAAACTGGAGCGGGCGGGCGCTGCATTGAAGCGGCTCCTGCCCAATCTAGGGGGTCCAAACGCCTCCTGCCGGAGGCTCTACGCGGGGGTCGTGCGGTCCATGGCCCTCTACGGGGCTCCTGTATGGGCGCGCTCTCTGGCGCTGCGGCCAGCCCGCCGGTTGAGCGCGGCCCAAAGGGTCATCGGGGCCATCCGGATGGTCCGGGGATACCGCACGGTCTCCTGTGAGGCAGCGAGCCTCCTTGCCGGATTGCCGCCATGGGATCTGGAGGCAAAAGTCCTCGCGCACGTATGGGAGTGGCGCGAGGAGGCGAAACGCCGGGGCATTAGTCCGCTGCCGCGATAAATCGCGGCACAGCGGACGGAGCTCCGGCGGGATCTCATGGCGTCATGGAAAGTACGGTTGTCGCAACCCAGTGCTGGGCACGCCACGATTGCGGCGATAAGTCCCCTCTTTGAGAAGTGGCTGGAGAGGCGCCACGGCGTCCTCACCTTCCGCCTGACGCAGGTCCTCACCGGACACGGCAGCTTCGGGACGTTCCTGTGTTGGATAAGGCGGGAGGAAACGTCCAGGTGTCACCACTGTGTGGATCGCCCGGAGGACACGGTGGAGCATACGGTGGAGGTCTGCCCGACTTGGGCAGAGCACCGCCGTGTCCTCGTGAAGGCGATCGGCGGCAGAGACCACTCGCGTCCGGCCCTGGTTCAGGCCATGGTACGGAGCGAGAGGGCATGGGCAGCCGACACCTCCTTCTGCGAAGCAGTAATGCTCGCGAAGGAGGAGGCGGGACGGTTGAGGGAAAGGCAAGTTTCGCGCCCTCTCGCCCCTAGCCGCCGCAGGAGACGCCCAGGACGTCGGGAATCCCGGGCGGATTTCCGGCCACCGTAGGCGCGGGCTTGCGAACGGTGAGCAATGGGTAGCTCACCGTCCGGTAAGGACCAGGCCCGGGTCGACGGCGCGTTGTATTCCACGCGCGCCTCAAAGAGATGTCGTCAGCACATATAGTAGGGTTCCACTAGGGCCGATGCTTTACTGTCCAGGCCACTCGTTTGTGGAATGCTTTGCCAGTTCAAATAAAACGCGCGCAATCGTTACTCGCATTTAAAAGACTCGTAAAGGAACATTACTTGTCGCTGTGAGCTTGTTCTCGTAACTGTAATTATCTATAGTCTTCATTTATTTTCGTTGCTTATACATTTAATATGTATGTATTTATGTATATATTATTTAGGATATATATATATATCTGTGTATCAATTTTAGTATATTGTATTTATTTATTTTTTTACGCCAACGACAGCCCCACTATATGTCCAGGCAAATCACTGTCCATCCTATGGTTGCCTGGAAGAGATTGCAGAAAGCGATAAGGCCGCCCATTGTATATTTTGTAGTGTTTGATTTATTTTTTGTCATGTATTTTTTGTGGTGTACAATAAAGTATATATAAATAAATAAATTAAATAAATGCCTGCCGGGGTCGCGGGAAGGTACTTATGGGTCGACGGCGCGTTGTATTCCACGCGCGCCTCAAAGAGATGTCGTCAGCACATAGGTAGGGGTCCACTAGGGCCGATGCCTGCCGGGGTCGCGGGAAGGTACTTATGGGTCACCGAGGCCCCCGCAACACAGGCAACAGGAAGGAATACGGGTGGGTTTTAGTCAGTAAGAGTCTGACACACCCTCCCGCTCCGCCCAGAGCGGGAGAAGTTATTTGATGATTTCCCAACCTCAAAAAAAAATAAAAAAAAGAAAAGGCTGGCGTTCTATCCCCTTTACTTTTCGCAATTTTTATTAACTCTATCTCTGACGAACTAATTTCTTTCTACCATCTTTATGCAGATGATTTACAAATCTACTCGCGAGCTCCTTTGGGAAATCTGTCCAAGGCTATCTTTACGATTAATCGTGACTTGGCCCGTATATGCGACTGGAGCAAGAGATATGGACTTATGGTCAACCCCATAAAGACGCAGGTTGTGGTGGTGGGCAGTTCTAGGATGATCTCAAGGATCGGCTGGACGACTCTTCCCCAATTTTCTTTTGACAACTCAGTTATTCCCTTCAGTGAGAAAGTTAAAAACTTAGGAATATTGATTGATAAGAACTTCTCTTGGACTGCCCAGCTACAGGAAGTTAGCCGCAAGCTATATGCATCCGCTGCAGCTTTGAAGCGATTGCGTAATTTTCTACCGACTGCCACCAAGATTGCGCTTGCACAAACGCTTCTTCTACCCATCCTTGACTATGCTGATACTAGCTATCTTGACCTTACCCAAGACCAACTTGATAAACTTGAGCGGCTTCAAAATTTTTGTATAAGGTTCATATTCGGTTTGCGCAAACCGAATATGAACCTTATACAAAAATTTTTGGACCTTTTGATTCTGACATTCAAGACCGACCTGTTTTAGGCACCTAGTAGCGAGAAACGGTGCACTAGCCGTGCCGTAAGTCACTGTATGCAATTGGTAGGCTTTAAGAGGACTAGAAGCATCATCACGCCAAACAATTTGCTGCAGGTGCCTATCTGATGGATGTACAGACACCTGTCTGTACATTTTCTCTATGTCAGCAGAGATGACGTACTTGTGCATTCTAAATCTAAGAAGGATTGCAGTCAAATCGTCCTGAACGGTAGGCCCCACCATCTGTATTGTATTAAAGGATTTTCCAGAGGTAGTGGTTGCACTAGCAGTAAAAACTACCCGTAATTTGGTTGTACTACTACTCTCGCGCAGTACTCCGTGATGAGGAATAAAATATGACCAATGATCTTCATGAATACTCGTATTACACTCTAACATATGGCCTAAAGAAATGCACTCAGTCATGAAATCTTTGTACATTTTATCGAGTGAGGGTTGGCTGAGATTTCTGCGCTCCAATGACAGAAAACATCGTTTTGCACGATGATATGAATCGTTTAAACTATTCGAAGATTCCTTCAACGGTATTTTAACGCTAAACCGGCCATCTGCCAAGCGCGTTGTGTTTTTTATAAAATCTTCTTCGCACATCTTCTCCTCATTTGAATAAGTTGATGACTCATGACAAACTTCCTCGAGCTGCCAGAAACGCCATAATTGGTTTCGGATGTCATCTAACTCAATTGAAATGGAAGAACCTTCATAATAATCGTTAAAATTAGTAAAATTACATTTAATTGATGAAAATTGAGATTAATGATTAATACAACCGCCATTTATTGGGCCGCAAACTAGCCAACCAAGTCTAGTTTGATAAAGTGTTGGTTTCCCATCACCTAGTAAAATCTTATCAGATCCCAATAAACTCTAGAATACGTCTGCTCCTATAATAATATCAATAGAAGCGGGTGTGTGGAAATACGGATCAGCGAAGTGAATATTTGACGGTATATTCACATTTACCTGTCTAGCGGGAACGTTATCAGTTATAGTGGGCAAGACAAAACACATGAGATCATTAGCGTACGATTCATGCAACGATTTAATGTGCAAACGACATATTTTCTCCACACGGGAAAGTGACTTATTTACGCCTTGTATAGATTTGTCTGTGTTTAAATGAGGTAATTTAATGAGGTAATTTTAACTTGTTAAATAAATTCGTCATTAAACACGCTGAACTACCAGAATCTAGAAGAGCTCGAGCGATGTGTTCTTTATTATTGACATCGTAGCACCTAACTAACGCAGTTGACAACAGGATGTCGCCCGTACTGCTCGTATGCGAATCCGCAGAGATATTAGCTGAGAGTGCAACGTGACCATTGTTTACGTCGGCAGTGGAAGATGACTCAACCTTGGCCTTATCGGTCGTTTGGCCTCGTCGGTCCATCAGCTGATTTGCTTGAAACAGGTTGTGGTTTGAAATCTGCGTTATGAATAAGCGTGTGGTGCTTGCGTTTACATATTTTACATCCTGGTTTCTTGCAATTATTGGGATAGTGACCGTGACGTAAAAAATTATAACATATCTTAAAGCTAGGTATTAAAGACATTCTATCGTTGACTGTAATGATAAAAACTGTGGACATTAATTGAGGTTGAGATCGCTTTTACACTTTGGACAACTATGTGATGAAGAATTACTAGTGTTTTTTGTTGTTACAAAGGCTTTTATTTTAGTGTTCTGTTTTAAGGTAGTTGTAGAATGACGTGATTTTTCCAGTGTTTCTATTAAGTCAGCGCGATTACGCAGAAATTCAATGAACTGATTAAAAGTGATTCGTTTAGATTTATCGATACGCCCTTTGTATTCCTCCCATTCTCGGAATGTCATAGTATCAAGTTTTTGTCAAATTATATGAATAAGTAATGTGTCCCAACTATCAACAGGCTCGCCTAATGTTTTCAACTCTCTTATATTTTTGTTTACATTGTCTATAATAAATACCTTTTAAAGCAGTTGAGGACTCCTTAGTGATTGACTCGACATTGAACAACGCCGTAACGTGATTTTCAATTAATAATCGTTCATTATCGAATCGCTCACAAAGAAGCTCCCATGCCACATTGTAGTTTTGAGCAGAAAACTCAATTGACTGGATCACGACAGCAGCAGATTCCGTTAATGATGACCTCAGGTAATGGAATTTATTAATCTCGTCTATGTCGTCACTGCCATGAATGAGACTAGCGAAGGTATCGCGAAATTCAAGCCAGTTATCATATGATCCTGTAAATTTGGGTAATTGAATTGTAGGCAACTTGACGAATTGACGTTTACCACTACTGTAATCCGATTTTACTTCGTCTTGCTCAGATTTTGAGAAGTTACCTAACATAACTTTAGCTTGAGCTACTAACCCATAATATTGAGATTCAATTGTAGTTCTTTCGAGTGTCTCAGCATCAATGTTATCACACATGCATTCTAATTTCAATTGAACCTCGTTAAATTCATTGTAAAGATCATCTAATTTGGTGACTCGCAATTGCAACTCCACTACCTGATAGGGGGTTATCTCGGCATCCTTTAGATTACTTAAATAGGTTCCAAATACTGTTAATCTTCCTTTATAACTGCTTCGCTTCTTTTTAAGTTCTTTAATCTCAGTCATTTTGAAAGGAGAGTATCGTAGACCTGTAATTATACAATTATAATGTTATTATAACGGAACTGTTTGTATCTATTGTAGTGACTAATTAAATTAACCTAAATTTACCTACCTACTGTAGGAAAGTATGTAGGTAAGGTTTACTATTCTAAAGAAACAACGTAACAAAACAAAATATTTATCTGCCTATTAAATAGTTAACAAAGCAACAATTAATTGTAAAGTTTAAATTAAAATAATATTTGTATATTGAAAAATAAATAGCTAACTAATGTAGGTTAACAATAACCCTACTGCACTGTATTTTAAGTACACGTTAACTATATTTTACAAATATGATTTAACCTAATGCTCTGTAAAAATTTCCTTGTAGATATTTGTACACAAAAAGAATAAAATAGGAAGATAACTTTGTAAATATCTGATATAAAAATATGTTACTAACCTTATTTAAGTTTTTATAACCAATACTTAATTCCTATATTTAATTTTACCTGATTTAATATCAATGAGTGCTGGATGAATTTAATAAATAGTTTAATGCTTAAACACTTCCTGTTTTATTTCACTTAATGTCCGATCCACTTTTCTTCCAAAAACGTGTTCGTCACCTCTTCACTCAGATACTCATTAAATTCAATTTCCAGAATCTCCAATTCCAGCTCATTCCACTTTGCTAGTGTGTAGATACATATGTATATTATCCGGTTCGTATGGACCATGTACAAAACTGAAGGAACTTCTTAGGAATTTTGGGAATTAAAACACAGGATGTAGCACGCAGAGAATGACTTGTACTTTTGTATATTTTTAACCTCACATGACATTGAACAAGCACTCAAGGACAGTAAGTTTAGCGCCTGATGAAATACTTGTAGCTAATTTCTAACTGTCTACAAATTGCGCCGAGTGAAGTTGAGCCAGGTAATGGAGCTGATGCTTTAACAATTACTGAATTTCCTTAGATTTTTTTTTTTTACACTGAATTTCCTTTGCAACTTCTTTAGGGGTCACAAGTATAATTATTTTATCTTGCAAAATGTTGTCAAACTGTAGGTTGTCTAAAGATCCGTCATTTGGCTGAAAGGTTTCTTCCAAATAATGTGCAAATCTTAGAGCTTTTTGCTCATTGCTTATGGCCCACTTTCCGTTAACATCTCTGACAGGGGGCATTGGTGTAATTGGCCTTTTGATTGACTTTGTCACGTTCCAAAGAGAGTATTGCGTTGTATAATCGCTGGTTAACTGACGTAGGTTAGTATTCAAAACCTCATCTTGAAGGGATTGTATTTTCTCTTCAGTCTTTTCGTAAGGTTATTCAATAGAGTTTTATCTTGCGGGAATCTAGTTTGCTGCCATCTTTTTCTTTGAGTCCTTTTTTCATATAATAAGTCTATTATTTCCTTTGGGTAGGTGTTTCCTTTGAATTTTTTTAATAACTGTGGTGTGTTGTTCCATTCACATTGTTGGATATTGTTGCTAAACTTTTTTACTTCAAAATCGAGCTGATCTTTGTTTTTTAATGTAGTTTTTAGGTCAATAATATTTTGTAGGTCTAAGCTAAAACTTTCCCATTCCGTAAACTTGTTTACTAATGTCAGGTGGTTTTCTCTTAGTAATATTTTGTGACTTAATTGTAATAATATCGGAGAGTGATCGGAGTTCATGTGGTGTGAGGTGTTTACCTGTACATTTAACACACCTTGGCTCTTTTGAGCAATACTTTTGGGTATGACCATAGGCCTGGCATCTCTTACACTGCGGTATTATTTTTGACGTTTTAAGCGGGTTTATTTCAACTTTACACCCTAGGATATGTTTAATGCCGTAAATTTTACTAACATCTTCGTCATTCTTGAACGATAATATAAACATGTTAAGCGGCTCTTTTGTTCTCCAGCTTAACTTGTCGATTGCAGTTTCTATCTGAAATCCCTGCGACGTTAAATCATCTTTAATCCGATCCGGTAGGCAGGAAGAATGCAATTTTTTCGCCACTACTCTTATTGGCCTGGTCTGCTTCTGCATCCTCGTATGAGTGCCATAAACAGTTATTTTCTGTTAAGCGTCGAGCAATCACTCTGTAGGACTCTTCGGTTTTGGCATTTATTTTCACACTATTACCGCTTAACATTTTGGCGGTAAATGTTTCTACTGACTGGGATTCAGTCAAAAAGTCGTAGAATGTTTGATAATTCTTAACACCGTCCACTACGATTGCAGGCGGTGCTATGATTTTTTTTATGGTTGTTCTTTGTTGTCCAGAGCGCTAGTTGTAGCTTCTTATAGTGGAGGTGGAGGAGTGAGGGAGGTGTTTAACTTCCTTTTCTTCCTGTTTTTCGCCCTAATCCACCCAGTCTCTTTGGCCAGTTCATCCACATCCGTGCAGTACTCAACGTCACTTTTAGTATGCGGAGCAGATGTTATGGTCTCACTGACCGGTTTATCTGAGAGTTCTTCTTGTTCTTTTGCCTTTAGGAATTTTAATTGACCTTAAAGATCTTGTACCTGTTCCTGCAAGCTTTGTATGTGGCCGTTCAGTTGACGCACCATTTGTTGCAGGTTTTCTGTGTCCGTTTTCTCCTGGATGTAACAGTCATACAACTGTTTCTCCAGATCAGTTTTTATTTTAATTGACTGTTTTGCAGCCATTATTTAGTTTTAAGGCAAGCGCGATACCTAAACAATTATAATAAACTCTTCATGACGATTTCCACACTTTTAACTGGGTCATCGCGGTGGCCCCGATACATCGACGTAAACTGCGACGACGGTGTTGTGATGCGTCTGCAAAATACTCTTAACTAGAGCACGCGCGCGATCGGTACGTCCGTTCACGATAGTATTTAGTTAAACACGACTGACGAATAGCTTGTAATGACATAAACACATGAACATGACATTAATCTTTTAAAAATATCTATTATACGTTGGTTAAATGATAATAATTTAATAATTAATTTAAAAAAAAACTAACATAATGCAATTTAGACAACGTACAGACACAACGTACAATCAACAATCTTAACCTGTTAAGCCCCGCGCGACACCGATTCAGAGTCAAACAATAGAAAATCAATTGTGTCTCATTAGCTGTCCTTGACCAATTAATTTACATCTTAAATACAATAGGAAACATTTCTACAATTCTTTCAAATATTATATTTAACATTATGTAACATACAGAAATTAATTTATGCATAACTTTAAATGTAAAATCAATGTTTAGCAAAATGGATCCTAAACAGACCACAAGTAAAGCCGTCTAGTATTATAAGATGACAGTCATATCCAACGTAAAAATGACTCATCATACTGTGACTGTCTGTCATGTCTCCTAATTGATAACAAAATATCTTATTCTAATATTGTCTCACGATATTCATCATCATCATCATCATCATCATCATCATTTCAGCCGAAAGACGTCCACTGCCGGACATAGGCCTCCCCCAAGCACCGCCACTTCGACCGGTTTTGTGCTTCGCGCATCCAGCGGATTCCTGCGGCCTTCACAAGGTCATCGGTCCACCTTGTAGGAGGCCTTCCAACGCTACGTCTTCCAGTACGCAGTCGCCATTCCAGAACCTTTCGGGCCCATCGGCCATCTGTTCTGCGAGCAATGTGCCCTGCCCACTGCCACTTAAGTTTGGCAATTCTTCGGGCTATGTCGGTGACCTTGGTTCGCCTACGGATCTCTTCATTTCTGATTCGATCACGTAGGGAAACTCCAAGCATAGCCCTCTCCATTGCCCTTTGAGTGACTTTTAGCTTTTTTATAAGGCCCATTGTAAGCGACCACGTTTCAGTGCCATAGATCATCACTGGCAACACGCACTGGTCAAAGACTTTCGTCTTGAAACACTGTGGTATGTGGGACGAGAAGATATTGCGTAGCTTCCCGAACGCTGCCCAGCCGAGTCGGATTCGACGATTGACCTCTTTCTCGAAGTTGGACCTACCTAACTGGACAGTTTGTCCTAGATAAACATACTCGTCCACAACTTCGAGCGTAGCGTCTCCGATTTTCATGAGAGTGGGTGTAACATGGGCATTTGACATGATCTTTGTCTTGTCCATGTTCATTTTAAGACCCTCACGATATTAGGCTCTTACAAATACATTAAATCTCAAATTTATGGTCTGACAGCTCGACATGTTACCGTAATTAATAACAAAACATCCTGTTTCTTTGGAATTGTGAAACCTCTTAGAAATACATTCCATTTATATTTTATGGGAAACACTCGGGCACTTTCTACAAATTCTAAGAATCATGGAATAACAACGCACAATTGCCGTTACTTACAGCCACATCTGGCTATCGTAAATGTGGCCCCAGACCCGACCCTTACAGTCAATATAGAAACAGTTAAGAAATAAACAAAAAGCGTTTTAAGACGATGGTTAAAAAAACTAGGGCCCTGGCTGCGCGTGGGCGTGCGGAGTTTTAGGAGATGGAAAGAATAACAAAAAGGGTAGGGCTGAGGGGAGTCGGTGTTGAGCCGCGGGAGGATACGGACGTTATAGCCTAGGCTGGTTAAGTTAGAGGAGTTCGTTTAAGACTACGACAAGGAGCGGTCGAATTAGGCTAGGCTAGGAGAGTTAGAACTAGGTCGATAATAATAAGACTATGTCTCTGGAGAAATCGCGATAGCGAGAGTGTTATCTAATACGTAAAATTGTAATAATAAGTTTAGGTTTAGACTGGGTTATATTAGTCTAGTATAATGTAAGTTGTGTGTAACGCGCGTGAATCTCAGTGAGTGTATCTGTGAACGATTGGGTGAGTGTTTAGTATTATATTCCTCCTTATTCCTTTCTATGACGATCGAGGTATCCTACACCAGCGTTTGGTTCTAGGGACTCGGAGAAAGCCTTCCATTGGGTGTGAGTTTTACCAAGAGACGGTAGACGTACTCTACCAACAGACTATAGACAACCACAACCAAGACATGACATTTAAGGCAGTCGCACCGCTTATGGATGGCTGAACCGAATTAATACTCGCAGCTCGTTAGGGCCAATTTGAGCTATAATGCTACTTTGTAGTTGTTTACGAACACAAACAAACCAAATGCTAGTGATGGTTACCTTATCCCTATGGACTAACTGCAGGATATTTTGCATTGCCCATGATGTACGCACACTTTCCGGGAGAGGGGTAGGCTCCACAAAGTTCCCCTAAACTGGATTGATAGTTCGTTCTAAGTAACGCTTGGAATTGTGTCTCGTTTAACCACATCAGGCTATTGGCCTCTCACAAATTATTAGCGAGACACGACGTTTGGATGCCCAGATAGAAACGCTCCGATGCTTGTAAATAAGTTTGTAAATAAGCATATTACAAATTAGAGGATTATATCTAAGATAAGAATGCTTGGAAACATGCTGGTCCAGCTCCATAGGACAATCTAGAGTCTAGGCAAAATCAAACTGGTTGCTATTTTAATTGTACAATTTATTATTTGATACAAATAATAAATCAATGTTGAATTTTAATTCTGTGATTACTTTAACTCACACACTGACTTTATTTATTATTTTTAGGAAAACGTATACTTTTACAATGTTTGTAAATATGTGAGCATCTTATACCTATCACATAATTAATTTATCTGTCATTGCTTTATTTTTCATTCTTTTCTTACCGATTTTGGTAAAGTCATTTTATTCTAGGTGCATCGTCTTCACATATAATTTTAAAATGTACCTACACAAAATTGTATAAAACATTTTAAAAGAGTAACGGTGGAGTTTCTTGCCCATTCTTCTCCATACGAAACTACCTATTGGAAGAGACAACTAGAATCAATTCAATTTTTCTTTTTTGTTAATTTTGACGTTCAAAAGTGCCTTTTATGTGCCTATTTGAAATAAATAATTTGACTTTGACTTTGAGGTGACGGCTGCCTAGCCCTCTCGCTCCGTACTATGGCCTGAACCAGGGCCGGACGCGAGAGATCTCTGCCGCCGATCGCCTCCACGAGGACACGGCGGTGCTCTGCCCTAGCCGGGCAGACCTCCACCGTATGCTCCACCGTGTCCTCCGGGCGATCCACACAGTGGTGACACCCGGGCGTTTCCTCCCGCCTTATCCGACACAGGAACCTCCCGAAGCTGCCGTGTCCGGTGAGGACCTGCGTCAGGCGGAAGGTGAGGACGACGTGGCGCCTCTCTAGCCACTCTTCAAAGAGGGGACTTATCGCCACGATTGCGGCGATAAGTCCCCTCTTTGAGGAGTGGCTGTCCAGCACTGGGTTGCGACAACCGTACTCTCCATGTCGCCATGACATTCCGCCGGAGCTCCGTCCGCTGTGCCGCGATTTCTAGCGGAGCTACGCCCCGGCGTTTCGCTTTTTTCGTTCGTAGCCGAAAACTGTTAAGTTTAGGTTTATTCTAAATCATTTTACGAATTATTAATGAAGAGTATTTGTAAGCACGTCAGTTCTCTCCTGTGAGGCAGCGAGCCTCCTTGCCGGATTGCCGCCATGGGATCTGGAGGCAAAAATCCTCGCGCACGTATGGGAATGATTTAGAATACCTCTAATAAACCTAAACTTAACAGTTTTCGGCTACGAACTAAGTGTCAAAGTAAACTATGTAAAAACAGCTCTCCATGTCTAGCCTCCATGTCTCCGAACCCGACCTTTCTACTAAGACGCTAGAACCTAACATAACAATGAGGAAACGCAAGTTTCAAGAGGTGTATGAAATAAATGTGTTTATGATTGAGATGAAAAAGCTTCCTCGTTGGTCTAGTGGTCGCAAGCGCTACTGCTGAGCATAAGGTCCTGGGTTCGATTCCCAGGTCGGGCACAGTGTTATCGGGTTTTTCTATTTAGAATTTCTCAGTAGCAGCCTGGAGTCTGGATTTGTGCCCCGTTGATGGCAATAGGGTCGCCCCCTATTACATGGGACTCAAAACATAACTGGCGAAATGTGGGTGTACTACAGTTACACCTCTGTCCAACCCTTCGGGGAAACAAGGCGTGATGTTATGAAATAGCTTATTCCTGATTTTGAAAAGAAACAGAATGACAAAATATAATACTCTTCAGATATCTGTTAATGAACTAAGGGAACTCAATTCTTCCATAAAAGAATCTGCTGACTTTGTCTCTGGCAAATACGATGACCTGCGGAAAGAATTTGGCAAGTTAACTACTGAGCGGAAAGAATATCTTGCATATATCCAGTTGTTAGAAGAAAAAGTTGAAATTCTTGAAAGATATCAGAAGGCCTCTTGCCTGTAGCTCAGAAATATACCTACCAGCACAAACGAATCCAAAGATGAACTTTCAAAAATTATTATGAACACTGGCAATGCTCTGAACCTGCACATCAATAAATCTGATACGAGGGCGACACTGAAAGTTTTTAGAACTGTCCACTTGTAAACGATATAATAAAATAACAGGTTCAAATTTTGAAAATGGAACTCTTTGCCAATATTATTGTATATGTATGTATTTTATTCATGCTTGCTTGGTGCTTGGTGCTTGGGGGAGGCCTATGTCCAGCAGTGGACGTCTTTCGGCTGAAACGACGATTTTATTCATTTGTCATTTGTTTACGATTTGGCGGCAAATTGAAAATTGTCTGTGTCACGTCAGCATGAATTTAACGCGAGAAAATTTTCCTACGATGATTTTTTTCTTTTATGAGTAAGTTGTCCAAACTTTCCTCGGAGACTCTCTGACTTATGACGGAAAGACGAGAGTTGCCATCCACGCCGTCGTCTTCGTCAGATAAGAGGGCCCTAAACCTAAAAAATTAGAAAGCTGACGCGTCGCGACCTTCGGTGCTCTAACACTCGTGACATTATGGTCACGATCGAGCAGAACCGAGGGTCAAAAATGTTCGCTTAGCAATTAGGGAGGTCTCATCTGACGAAACTGAAAACTGCGGATGGTAGGATCGTGACTTCGAAGTCCGAGATACTCGAGGAAGTCGAGGATTTCTACGGACACTTGTACTCAACGCGGATGGCGAAACCAGCGGGGCATAGTGAAGATGACCATCGAGCCGAATTAACGCGCCACTACACGGAAGAAATCCCGGATGTCGACCAGTGCGATATTAGTGGGGCTCTCGAGCATCTAAAGAACAACAAGGCCCCTGGTGATGACGGAATAACGACAGAGCTCCTTAAAGCGGGCGGGGCTCCAGTCCTGAAAGACCTAGCGAGTCTCTTCAACTCCGTCATCCAAGAAGGCACAACGCCGGAGGCGTGGAGTAGAGGTGCGGTGATTCTGTTCTTCAAAAACGCAACAAAACCTTGCTGAAGAACTATACACCCATCTCACTTCTGAGCCATGTTTATAAGCTGTTCTCGAGGGTCGTCACGAACCATCTCGTCAGGAGACGTCAAGTCTCCTGACGAGACGGTTCGAGTTCCAGCCACCAGAACAAGCCGGTTTTCGAAAAGGCTAAAGTTCCGTGGACCACATCCATACTGTTGGGCAGATTGTACAGAAGACCGAAGAGTACAACCAGCTGCTGTGTGTGGCATTTGTGGACTACGAAAAAGCCTTCGACTCTGTCGAAATATGGGCAGTTCTGTCCTCTCTGCAACGATGTCGAATTGACTGGCGTTACATCCAAGTGTTGAGGTGTTTGTATGACGCTGCAACGATGACTGTCCAAATCCAGGATGACAACACCAGCCTTATCCAACTGCTCAGAGGGGTGAGACAAGGGGATGTGATATCCCCGAAACTTTTCACCATTGCGTTGGAGGACGTGTTTAAGACGCTGGACTGGATTGGACAGGGCATCAATGTAAACGGCGAGTACATCTCACACCTTCGTTTTGCCGATGACATCGTCATAATGGCAGAGACACTGGAACAGTTAGACCAGATGCTGCACGGCCTAAATGGAGCCTCTCGGCGGGTTGGCCTCGGCATGAATTTGGACAAGACGAAAGTCATGTACAATTAGCACGACTTTCGAGTCCAATCCACATCGAAGGGTCGCTTCTCGAAGTTGTGAAGGAGTACGTCTACCAAGGACAAGTTATCCAGCTTGGTAGACACAACTTTGAGAAAGAAGCCGACAGGAGGATCCGATTGGCTTGGGCAGCGTTTGGAAAACTTCGTCAAGAATTCTCGTCGCCAATCCCGCAGTGTTTGAAGCCTAAGGTCTTCAAACAGTGTGTCCTGCCCGTTATTACATACGGTGCCGAAACGTGGACACTGACAGTCGGGCTGGTCCACAAATTAAAGGTCGCTTAGTGCGCCATGGAGCGGGCTATGCTCGGAGTTTCTTTGAAGGATAAGATCAGAAATGAAGTTATCCGGAAGAGAACCGGAGTTACCGACATAGCCTGCAGAGTCAGCAAGCTCAAGAGGCAGTGGGCTGGCCATGTGTGTCGAAGGACCGATGGCCGGTGGAGCAGACGAGTCCTGGAGTGGAGACCGCGTATCGGCAAGCGTAGTGTGGGACGCCCCCAGCTAGATGGACCGACCACCTTAAAAAGGTGGCTGGGACAGACTGGATGCGGAAAGCGCAGGCAAGCTTAGGCATGGGTATGAGTCAAGTGCACAAAATCCTCCATGAACATTTAGCGGTTAGGAAGCTGTGTGCTCCGTCGTTGATTGGTGTCGTGAAATGGCTCAAAGATTTAACGGAGTTGACTCAAATGCTGTGTTCGAGATACTTACGGGTGACGAAAGCTGGATTTATTGTTATGATCCTGAAACTCAGAGACAGTCTGCTGTCTGGGTGTTTCCTTCCGAGGAGTTGCCAACTAAAGTGAAGAGAGGTCGAAGCGTGGGAAAAAAGATGGTGGCCTCGTTCTTCGGAAGGACAGGTCATTACGCAACAATTGTTTTAGAGGATCGAAAAACAGTTACTGCCGAGTGGTACACTAACAATTGTTTGCCACTTGTTTTGGAAAAAGTTCGGGAGAAATGACCTCGCAGTAGGATCCTCCTTCACCACGACAACGCCTCGTCGCACACCGCCAAGCAAACAATGGACTACTTGGCGACGTCAGACGTGGAATTACTGGGTCACCCGCCCTATAGCCCCGACCTCGCACCTTGCGATTTTTATTTATTTCCGAAAATAAACGAAAATCTTCGAGGAAAACGTTTTATGGACGCCCAGGAAGCAGTGGCTGCGTTTCAAGATTCAAGATTCAAGAAAAAGATATAATAAAACTAATAACTTGCTAGTTTATTCAGTTTTCGATTTTCTAAGAACCCTCGTTTAAAGGATATCTAAAGGTTGAAAACTAAATCGGAAACGAATAAACCTATTTTAATCAATTTTACAACAGTTGTTTTGAAAGAAAATATACTGAACTCAGTGAAAAACTACAATAAAACTAATAGTCACAATAAATTATCAACTAGTAAGCTACAACTGGAAGGCCCGGACAAACCAATTTTTCTATCTGAAAGCTTAACATATAAGGCTAAACGCCTACATTACTTGGCTCGAGAATTTTCTAAAACCAACGATTTTAAGTTCTGTTGGACTGCTCATGGCAGGATCTATATTCGCAAGAAGGGGGTGAAAACTCCTACTCAATAAACTCTGAAGCTGATTTAAAAATATAGCACTACCAATAAGAAACAATTGTTACCGTTACCCGTTTGTACTAATAACCTTTTGCCTAAAATGTCACGCCAATTATTATGCAACTTTTTATCTTTGTTTAACCACACTCACACGCAGAAACACATACACCTTTCACGTAAGTGGCAAAAAACACTTATACTTACACGCGTTCATAGTTGTTACACATATATACCATACATCCTTAAATATATTAACTAATAATTTTCCCTATATTTAACAACACAAGCACTCACTGATGCATTCAAACATTCATGGAGCTCTCATCAGTCAGGATCTTTCATGTCGATGAACTACAACTCGATTGTCGTACAAGTTTCTCATATAGTTCAGACAGCAGCAGGCGGCGGCAGTTCAGTTCAGTTCAGGGGTCATTATAGATAGCACTATGACCTGTCATAGTGCTATCTATAATGACCCCTAAATATTTAATTTCATTAGTACATGTAATTACGTGTACGTGTAAACAACAAAAATCAATCAATCAATCAATCAAAATCAAACTGCCCATTCCCTAGAATGGGCAGATTGAGTTATTGGTTTCATGTGTCAGAAAATTAATATTTGTTTTTAAAAACCTTAGAACCTCAGCAGATTTTCACACGTTAAAAACTGTATATTTTGCACTAGCACATTCCGTGATAACATACTAGGCCGACGGCGCGTACGTCGTTCTCGTCGATACGGAATGTTGCCATTTTAAATATTTGTATGTATGTTATTCTTTCATTTATATATTTGTATTTTATGTTATTAATATTACAATCTCACTGAGTGCTGCACCGGTCGACGTCTTAACGTCAACGCCGGCTATCGCTGAAAACCAGCGCTGGGGCTCTGTCTCGCATAGAGTCGCAGCATTATGCTGAGCGTTGGCCGTTTTGCGTGGACGTGACGCATATTCTTCCCCAAATTGTTTCGTTTTCGTATTTGTGTTCCTTCTTTTCGTCATGTTTACCGCAAATATACGTATTTTCTTTCTTTCTTTCTTTCTCATACTACATTGCCGCGTGGGGATGCTCTGGTAAATGCCTTCTACTTCGTCTGGAAAGAGCACAAAGAGCCGTTCTAAAAGACATGGCAAATAAACCTATTAGATTCCCCACGCAGGACTTGTATGCACTTTGCAAAGTTCCTACTGTAAGACAAGCATTTCTGATAAGCACATTATTACGTAAGCATACTGATATTGAATATGACCCTAATCTCAATACTCTAAAACGTAGAGTTAACAGAATATGTCAGACAGAGTGCGTTCATCTAGTAATTGCGAGAAGACACTATAACTTTTTGAGTCCTGTTATCTATAACAAAATGAATGAGATATTAAATATTTATCCGCTATCGTTAAGAGAGTGTAAATTGAAAATTGAAAAATGGCTACAAAACCTGACTTATGAGGAAACAGAGAGCCTCATACAAACTTAAAGTACATTAACATCACATCCTCCCCATACAGATACACGCACCCTGTCCACATACACACAGGCGCACGCACCTCCACGCCCTCCCTCACACACACACTCGAACACCCACCTATACTGCTACAACTAAAATCAACAAATGTGTAGTTCTATTTAGTTTTATGATTATTAAATGTTTATGTCTAATTTCTGCCTATAAGTATAACCAATATTGTTGTTATGGAACTCAGTTGTTTTTTTCTCCTGGAGTGGGCGCTAATAACTGCGACACAGTTACTAACTAACGCAGTATTAACGTACACAAAAATTGTAACATTTTTTTGTTCCAATAAATATTTGTATTTGTATTTTGTAACTATGAATTCCTAAATCGTATTTATTATTTGTTATAAGGGAGAACCGACCTAAACAGTCATATTAACAGAAATAGGAAAAAACAATAATTTTATCAGCCTAGGGTAATCTAGGAACAGTCACAATACCAACAACAATAAAATATATAGAACAAAATTAGCAAACAACAATAATTAATACACTTCTAAATTCAATAGCCTATCTTATTATTAACTAAAGTCTAACATTCGGCCATCCCCGCATAATTTACGCGTCCTCGCGTATATATATGGATGGTTTTATGTACAAAACAACCATTACAAGCATACAGGTAATTTTCTAACACCAAAACCAACTATAACAATTACAACTGTAATTAAACGAAATATATTTACAAGTGGCACAAGTCGCTACTACCTTGAAACCACCTTCAAGTTTGATTTACTAGTGGTAAATGATAAATGATAAATGATTTTATTTCTGTAAGTAGGTTTTAACAAACACTTTTACACGTCAAAACATATTTTTTAAACTAGATGAGGCCGGCGTTTCCTATCTGACTACTCTGAGAAGAAAGGCCGAAACAAACTCAGAGGTCACAGTCTCTTTTAAAGTCCAGACATAATCTTGGTCAGATCATGTGAAGACCATGTCGATTGGTGTCTGAAATGGTCTTTTGATGAAAGAACCACACAGATGGAGTGGACCTATCCAGTCAGTGCACGCATTTGTCAGTCGTTGTGCAGCTCAACTCATAACTAAAGGAGCTCAACGATTCAACGAACAATACCAAAGAAAGGACATTTGGCTAGGCCGCAAAAAATACTCAAAACTGCCAGACCATGTTAAAAACTAACTGAGAATAAAACAAAATTAAACAATGATCCACATAGTCCTCACATTTACAATAATTAAAACAATATAATACTACACAGAGTAAATATTCATGTCATTGCATAAATAAAATTCATCAATGTCAATGTGTATATTCGGACATAATCTTAGTCAGATCATTTGAGGACCATGTAGGTTGGTGTCCGAAATGGTCTTTTGAGGAAAGACCACACAGATTTGAGTGGACCTGTCCAGTCAGTGCACGCATTTGTCAGTTATCATGCAGCTCAACTCAAAACTTAAGGAGCTCAATGATTTGACGAACAATACCAAAGAAAAGACATTTGGGTAGGCCGCATAGAGTACTCAAACTGCCAGACCATCATTAAAACTAAGAGACAAAAAAAAAAAAACAAACAATGACCCACATAGTCCTCACATTCCTAATAATTAAAATAATATAATATAATACTATTCAAAGTAAATATTCCTGTCATTGTTTATATAGAATGTTATATAGAATAAGAAAATATAAATAGCTAGCAAAATAAAAACAGTAAAAAAACAACATTCACTGTAAGTTTATTGGAGCAGCTCAATCCCAAGCCTTTTTGTCCTCAATATAATCTTTAACAGTATAAAAGGCTTTTAGGCACAGTTTCTGTTTTATAAAATATTTGAATTTATTAAGGCTTAGTTCTTGAATGTGGCTAGGAAGTTTATTATAAAAACGTATACATTGGCATCTAAACGAGCTGCCTATTTTTTTGAGCCTGGTTGTAGGAACAACAAATTTGTGTTTGTTCCTAGTATTTACATTATGGATATCACTGTATTTTTTAAACAAATTAATATTTATATGTGCGTACAAAAGATTTTCATAAATATACTGAGAAGCTACAGTCATTATATTAATCTCTTTAATTTTTTCTCAGAGGGAGTATCTGGGACTTAATTTATAAATTGAACGGATTGCCCTTTTTTGTAAAACAAAAATTGTCTGAATATCGGCGGCATTTCCCCATAACAGAATACCGTACGGCATTACGCTATGAAAATAACTAAAGTATACTAAACGGGCTGTGTCTAAATCTGTTAAATCACGAATTTTTTTAACGGCGTATGCTGCAGAGCTAAGCTTTTTTGACAATTTATCTATATGGGGGCCCCATTAAAGCTTGGCATCCAAAGTTATGCCTAAGAACACAGTGGTATCTTCGGGGTTCAACTCTTCACCCTTTATGATAACACTAGTTTTTACTTGTCTAACATTAGGTATTGTAAACTTAATACATTTGGTTTTTTTCTCGTTAAGAAGTAGGTTATTAACATTAAACCAGTTAACTACTTTTTCAAGGGCACTATTTACATTGTCAGTAACCAACTGCTGACGTTTGAGTTTAAATAAAAGTGAAGTGTCATCTGCAAACAGCACTATATCATGATTATCCTTTATGAGGCAAGGCAAGTCATTTATATAAATAAGAAACAAAAATGGGCCAAGAATTGAGCCCTGGGGGACCCCCATTCTTACCACAGATCCGGGTGATCTTTTTCCGTTAACATTAACTCTCTGAATCCTATCACTCAAATATGAAGTAAGAAGATCCAGAGAGGAGTTTCGGATTCCGTAGTGGTGCAGTTTTCTGATCAAAGTTACATGAAGAACGCAATCGAATGCCTTGGACAAATCGCAAAAAATACCCAAAGCATCGCATTTATCCTCCCATGCATTATAAACATGTCCTAAAAGTTCAACACCGGCATCAGTAGTCGAACGACCCCTTGTAAAACCGAACTGTTTGTTATGCATTAATTTATGTTTATTGAAAAATATTTGGATTTGATCTAAAATAAGTTTCTCGAAAATTTTACTAAAGGTAGGTAGTACTGAAATAGGTCTATAATTAGTAGGGTCTGATGTACTACCCGATTTAAACAACGGTATTATTTTACTGTTTTTCATAAGATCAGGAAACTCACCACAGTCAATACAATTATTAAAAATAACAGCTAAAGTAGGTGCTACAATGTTTATAATCGACTTAGCAACGTCCACAGAATTACCCCATAGATCTGCAGTCTTTTTAACATTTAACGTGTGAAAGGTTTTAATTACATCTTTACAGGTGACATATTGGAAACTAAATTCTGAATCACAAACTGGAACGTTTTCTATAAGTAAAGGCTCTGCGGCAGTGGGTGATGAGTTTAGAGATTTTGTAGTTGATATGGGAATCTCTGTAAAGAAATTTTCAAATGCCATGGCGACTTCAGAATCTAATTTAATTATATTGTCATCAATAGCAAGGCTGTAGTCACTACTTCGGTTGGATGACCTTCCCGTTTCACTATTAATGATATTCCATGTCATCTTAATCACATTACCACTATTTTTAATTTTTGAGCTCAAGTAACGTGACTAGGCCATACAACAATTTTTTTTAAAAATAATTTAGAATAATTCTTAACATATAAATTAAATTCAGCAGTGTTTATACTAATCATACAATTCGTTCATCATACAACTCATACAGTCGTTTTCTACTTTTATGTATACCAATGATGGCCCAGTCACTGAAGGAAGTGATACTATTAACCGACAATGGCTTAGGAATGAAAGTGAAAGTGTTCTCAAATTGTGTGCAATACATATTAAAAAAATCTTTATATTGTTGATTAGGGGCATCATTAGTTGACAATAGTGGTAATTTACTCAGAATTTTAGTTTTAAATGTTTCCAAACGCTTAGTCGTTTTTGGGTTGACAGTGATTTCTTTTTTAGTAACTTTTTTGCTTGGATTTGGAACAGTGATAAATTGTCCGCAATAATCTGATTCTATTAAATTAATAATTTCTTTGTGGGCTGGTGTAACATCTGTATAAATGTTATCTAGACATGTGGCACTAGTGGGGGTTATTCTAGTGGGCTCTAAAAATTGGTGAGCAAGATTGTATGACTGAAACAAACTTATAATTTTAGTACTTAAACCTGAATTTTCTAATAGATTAACATTAAAATCACCACAAGTGATGATAGACTTATTCGAATTACAGATTTTGTGCAACACATCATTTATTTATTTATTTATTTAATTTTTAAGAAAGCTTACAGACTAATAACAATCTTGAATATCGTGCATAAGTTTCGACATTTGCTAATTACAAGCTTCCACATATATATATCTACTTAGTTAGGTACGCGTTATTTGCGTTGACCAGTTACAGCGAATTGACTAAATAAACAGATTACAATGTAAACATAAAGGTGTGTCGAGACAATATAATAGGTATGTCAAGTCGTGCAATATCAAAATCAAATTTAATTATATAATATTATAATATTTAATTATTATATCGGAATTAAAGTTATTTATGGTTGTAACCAAAATACTGCTTGTTTAAAATCTTTCTAATTTTATGTGCGCTGGTGCAAAATAAATCAATTTCCAGGTGTGATGGCAAACTATTAAAAGCTATAACACTGCGTATGCAGAAGGCGTTGCGCCTGTACTTAGTCGATGTGAATGGTACATGGAGTAGCGGCCGTTTTCTTAGGTTATTTAGATTAGTACGAAGAAGTATTTTGCTTAGTAGTTCGGGACAATCGACGGAGCCGTTTGTGATGTTCACTAAAAAACAGATATCACTAATGTTACGTCTCAGTTCCAACGGTAAGAAATGATATCGCTTACAACGGTGTTCATAGTCGACTGATAATTGCCTAGCCTTGAAGTCCAAGTACCGCAAAAATTTCCTTTGAACAGACTCAATACGAGATTTGTAGATCTCATATTGAGGGTTCCATACTTGAGAGACGTACTCAAGGTGGCTACGCACTAAAGAACAGTAAAGAACTTTTAATGGCTTTAGGGAACGAAAGCTAGAACAAGCTCTAATAATGAAGCCCAAGGCCTTCAATGCCTTGTTGACAATTGTTTCAACATGTTCATCAAAAAGCAGCTTGCTGTCGTGTACCACGCCAAGATCCCTGATACTGGTTTCTTTACTTATGTAAATACCATCCAGTGTATACCCAGGGCCAATGATAGATTTCTGGCGAGTAAATATTACGTGAAAACATTTGGATACATTTAGTTGTAGTTTGTTGGTTTTGCAATATTGTACGAATCTGTCAAGGTCTGACTGAAGTAGCTCAGTATCGGATAATGTGCGTATGGACTTTAGGACCTTCATGTCATCAGCGTATAGTAGGATATGTGAGTTCCTAAAGCAGTTTTTTATGTCCAAAATAAATATTGTAAACAATAACGGTCCTAGGATTGAGCCTTGGGGCACTCCTGATGGGACAGATTTCCATCCAGACGTGTATCCACGCAAAACCACAGCCTGCGTTCGATTATCTATGTATGACGAAAACCACCGGAATAGGTCACCATGAATTCCTGCGGATAATAGCTTCTGAAGAAGCACCCGATGATCTATACGGTCAAAGCATTTACTGTAGTCAGTGAATATCGCGTCGACCTGGCATCGTTCTTCCATCCCACTGGTTATAATTTCATTGGATAGTATCAGGTTGGAGGCAGTTGACCGTTTTCTGAGGAAACCATGTTGTTCGTCGCCGAAATGGCGTTGCATAGCTGAGTAAACTTCAGTGTGTACTACTCGTTCAAGAACTTTAGAAAAAATACATAATTTAGATATAGGGCGGTAGTTTTCTATTTTAGATTTATCCCCCTTTTTAAAAATCGGTGTAATAAATGCCGATTTCCACATCTTCGGGACGATACCCTCTCTTAACGACCGCTCAAACAGCACACAGACTGGCGCCACCAGGCTCTTTGCACAATTAATTATAAAAATGGGGGATATCAAATCTGGCCCACCAGATTTAGATGGGTCCAAACTTTTAAGTTGCTTGAGTACCGTCTCCGGACACACGCTGACTGTACTCAGGTTCACCGAGCTAGCAGAATGAATGTCTATATTAACATCCAGATCGTTAGATTCTAAGTCAGGTTCTTGGAAGGTAGAATGGAAGTAAGAGGAAAAAAGGTCAGTGATACCCTCACCAGTGTCTGCGGACGAGTCCATGTAGTGTAATACATTAGGTAATGTATTACCACTTCTTTTGCTTTTGATATACGACCAGAAACATTTAGGATTTTTGGCGATTGAGGATTCAATTTTTTCCATATAAGCATCAAAACAAACCGCCTCTAATTCCTTAGCTCGGTTTCGCAAGAGGGAAAAAGAGTGGTAATCGGATAAGTTGCCGTAATTTTTGTATTTGTTATGGTATTTTTGTTTTTCTTTTAGTATTTTTATTAAAGCACAAGTGTACCAGGGAGGGTGTGTTGATTTTTGTAAAGGTTTAACGGGGATATACAAGTCTCTGAGCTCGTATAGCTTGGTGTAGAAAAGGCTAAGGGCTTGGTCCAGAGATCCAGCGGACAATAACACATTCCAGTCCATAACCTTTTCAATCCTGAAGGAGGTCTGTACACACTTTATATAATGAACTGCTCCAATTCTATACAGGCTATTTCAATTGTCCGCTCAACACAGAGGCTCACAATGTCCTTGCGGTCTTTAAATCTAAGCTGATTAAGAATTAACGAGCCTCCATGTATAGCATGTACTTTGCTGAACGAACTACCAACCTGGTGATTACTAAAATTGAATACGAACTGGTGGCTTTTAAGCCAATGTTCTGTCATACAAAGAATATCTATATTGTTATAATTCAGGAATAATTCTACTTCTAAATCTTTGTTCAAAAACCCTTGAATGTTTTGATGCACCAAGTTGATTTTATTTAATTTTTTTACACTTTCATTTGATTTATTATTTACTTTCATAATATTTTTGCAAGAGGTTGACTCTATTGTCCTAATTTCTAATTTAAATGATAATCAATGTCATTAATTGTGACCAAATTATTACCAGAAAAGTTTATAAAGTCATTGCATTGCTCAAAAGAAGCAATTTGTTTAGCCAAATATTTGGCTGAAATAGAAAAAAAATATGATAGCGACACAGCTCTCTGTCTTTTGTGATAGTTTGAAAGATAGTACATAACAATATTATATCTATCTTTAGTCAAATACAAATTATTACCAACATAATTATTAGTATCAATTAAATGGAATAGATTATCAAGGTCAAATTGTGCAATGTCATGTTATTGTCAAATCTTAAGTTATTTTCTTCCTGTGGCAAACTGTTACTATAGGGCAATGTCAACAACACAATTTTTCTTAAACTAAGATTGCACAATGTTCTATGATATTGGAGCAATTCTCCTTTGTTCACATTTCCCCTATTTCCCATAAAAATTAATAATGATGTTTCCTGTTTAAAATTACATTTAATGATTTTTTTCATAATATCAAATAATGAACAGCCAGGCATACAGTAATTTATTATTGACTGTCCTGGGTATTCATCTGTCAACAAGTGGCCTAAGTCCTTCCCAATCTCATCACAAAATAATACAATATCATTATTTACAATTTGTTTACATTGATTAATGGAATTATTAGTATAGGGAATTGTCAAATCAACACAAGGCTGCGGTAAGGTGGTAATGAAATGAAATGAAATGAAATGAAATGAAATTGTTTATTCTGTAAATAGGATATGAGAATCACTTTTACACGTCATATTAAAAAATAAGCTAGATGGAGTCGACATTTCCTATCTGACTACCCCTGAGAAGAAATGGCGAAACAAACTCAAGGGTCAAAGTCTCTTTTAAAGTCCAGACATAATCTTGGTCAGATCATGTGAGGATCATGTAGATCTATGTCTGAAATGGTCTTTTGAGGAAAGAACCACACAAATTTGAGTGGACCTGCCCAGTCAGTGCAAGCATTTGTCAGTAATCGTGTAGCTCAACTCAAAACTTAAGGAGCTCAACGACTCGACGAACAGTACCAAGGAAAGGACAATTGGGTTGGCCGCATAAAGAACTCAAAATGCCAGACCATCATTAAAACTAAGAGGAAATTAAAAAAAAAAACAACAAGAAATAAATAAAAATGACCCACATAGTGCTCACATTCACAATAATTAAAGTAATATAATACTTTTCAAGGTACATAAATATTCACTTAATTTTGCTTATAATATTCATCAATGTTAATATGTACATTTATACCCATAGTTGTATAAAATGATGATTTTGCATAATTTAAATATCAAATTTTATGGTTTTAGCACAAAGCTTATCAGAGCGAGCAGCTCAATCCCAAGCTTTTTTGTCTTCTAAATAATCTGAAATTTTATAGTAACCTTTTTTACAAAGTTTGGTTTTAATACAGCTTTTAAATCGTTTAATGGGTAAATTTCGAATAGCAATAGGAAGTTTGTTGTAAAAGCGTATACATTGACCCATGAACGAGTTGCCTACTCTGTGGAGGCGAGTGTGAAGTACAGCAAGATTATGTTTATTCCTGGTATATAAACTGTGGATATCGGACATTTTCTTAAAATTTGATATATTTTTGTGTACATACATAAGATTATCAAATATATATTGAGAGGCTACAGTCAGAATATCTATTTCTTTGAATTTTTCTCGAAGGGAATCTCTTGGACCTAGGTTGTAAATGGCTCGAACAGCCCTTTTTTGTAAAACAAAGATGGTATTAATGTCCGCACAGGTTCCCCAGAGAAGAATCCCATATGACATAAGACTATGAAAATAACTAAAATAAACAATTCTGGCTGTATCTACATCGGTTATCTGTCGAATTTTTTTAACAGCATAGGCGGCCGAACTTAGCCTTCCTGACAATTTTTCTATGTGTGGGCGCCATTGTAATTTAGCGTCAATAGTTATTCCAAGAAAAACTGTCGACTCAACAGGGTCCAACTCTATTCCATTAAGTTGAACATTGGTAGTTAGCTGCCTGACATTTGGCGTTGAAAATTTAATAAGTTTAGTCTTTTTTTCGTTCAGGAGAAGATTATTTACATTAAACCAATGGACAACTTTAGAGAGTGCATCGTTAACATGTTCAAAGTTGACCAGCAGTCGTTTGATTTTAAAAATGAGGGAAGTGTCATCTGCGAACAATACAATCTTGTGATTATCCCTTATGTGATAAGGTAAGTCATTTATATAGATTAGAAACAAGAATGGACCTAGAATTGAACCCTGCGGAACGCCCATAGTGACCGCAGATCCTGCAGATCTCTTGCCATTTATATCAACCCTCTGAATTCTATTATTAAGATAGGAAGTCAGAAGGTCGAGAGCCCTGTCCCTCATACCATAGTGGTGCAGTTTCCTGATGAGAGTATCATGATGGACGCAATCGAAGGCCTTAGACAAGTCGCAGAAAATGCCAAGAGCATCCTGCGACTCCTCCCAAGCCTCGAAAATGCTCTTCAGCAATTCCACGCCCGCGTCTGTAGTTGAACGACCCTTCGTAAAACCAAACTGTTTCAGATGAAATAAATTACATGAATTGAAATGTCCTAGCATTTGTTTTAAAATTATTTTTTCAAAGATTTTGCTCAATGTAGGTAATATCGAAATAGGCCGAAAATTCGTGGGATCAGTTGTGCTGCCAGATTTGAACAGTAGAATCACTTTGCTAAGTTTCATCAGATCAGGAAATATACCAGATGCAATACAAGAGTTAAAAACAATTGCTAAAAAGGGTGAAATAACATCAATTATTGAAGACATTGTATGTACTGATAATCCCCAAAGATCAGTAGTTTTTTTTACATCAAGTTCTTTAAAAGATTCCAAAATATCTTTAGGGCTAACAACTGTGAATTTAAAGTGTTTATCACATGCATTATTGCATGGGTATTGCATGTTGACAATGAATGGTCTGGAGTTGGTATGTTAGATGCTGATTGGCAATGCTCACAGTTGTTTGTTTGTGAGTTTACCAGCTCATTCATTGCCAACACATATTCCCTCATAAGGTCTTCTGAGGTATTATATTTGTTGGTCATTGAACTAAGTTTCGCTTGTAGAAGTTCAAGTTGAGATCGAAAGTCCTGTGTGTCAATGTTGTATTTCCTAGTACTTTGCTCCAAATTAAAAGAATACATATCTAATTGTTTAAGTAAATTTAACCTTTCTCTATTAAGTTTAACATTTTTGATAAAGAACCTTTGTATTTTTACCATTATTTGAGTTTTTACAATATATTTATTAATTTTAATATATTTTTTTAGTTTATTTTTACTGGTACTACCCTCACTGAATTACATGAATTTGAATCATCATCACTGGTTGAATCTATAGTGTAAGAGGGTTTTATGGCAGAAACCATTGACGGGGCAATAGGCATCAATTCATTGAACAGACTTTGATTCAGCGAGGCGGTGATGTTATGATTTGTGGTCTCCAGTTGTGTAATTTGACTTTGAGCCTCATCTAGCTGTTATTGAAGTAAATGTTTGTGACTAAGAGCTTGTTCATACTCTTTGCTGGCTGACTGAACCCGTCCACAACAAGTTGAAGCCTGTCCCGTTCTTCTATGGCATCGGTGAATTGAGTATATATCTGTGCCATTTCAACTTTTAACTTCCTATTCTTTTCATGGGCATCCGAGAGCACCCTTTCATTGTCATCTATTTCCTTAATCAGTTGGTCACAGGACTCCTTTGACGCCTTTAGTTCGCTCAAAGCCTGATTGAGTTTGGACTCTTCAAGGCGAGCACGGACGCTGCGAGTCATAATCATGATTATAACTTAAAAGAAAGTGACAAGAAATTGGAAGTGAGAAGTAGGTAGTTGTGGCAGAAGTTAAAGAGTTGATTAGTGTAAAAGAAAAATGAAATTTAGATGTAAAGGAGTTCTGTCACCAAACCAAAATAAGGTTATGTTTACGTTCAAAGGTCATCGGCATCAATAAGTAGCCATATTACGAGTGAACAAAGTGATTGCTGGATAAATAATAGTACGTAAACAAACCAATAGCAAGTAAAATATAGAGTATTGTACCTGATATCAAGATGACAATGCAAAACTCACTTGTGCCGGTTACCTGTCACCGATTCACTTTACAATATTTACACTTATTATGCACTTGGTATGTGAATCTAATACAAAAAACACATTATTATCCTATTTACTAGATGAGTAATTGGAAATAGGCCTTAAAAACAAAGAAATTTAATATTTAAGATTAAAACTACAAGAACAAATTCAAATCAGCTGTTAGCTGTAGTGTTGCCACAGGAAATAAGACAAGGTACAAGTTGCTACTACCATGAAACCACCTTCAAGTTTGATTTACTAGTGGTACAAGTCGCTACTACCTTAAAACCACCTTCAAGTTTGATTTACTAGTGGTACAAGTCGCTACTACCATGAAACCACCTTCAAGTTTGATTTACTAGTGGTACAAGTCGCTACTACCATGAAACCACCTTCAAGTTTGATTTACTAGTGGTACAAGTCGCTACTACCTTGAAACCACCTTCAAGTTTGATTTACTAGTGGTACAAGTCGCTACTACCTTGAAACCACCTTCAAGTTTGATTTACTAGTGGTACAAGTCGATACTACCATGAAACCACCTTCAAGTTTGATTTACTAGTGGTACAAGTCGCTACTACCATGAAACCACCTTCAGGTTTGGTTTAATAGTGGTACAAGTCGCTACTACCTTGAAACCACCCACAATAAAAAATAACGAACTCTTGAAGGAAGAATACATATCCCTAATTCAACGACATTAGTAACTGCTGAAGTAGTCGACTGATTTGGTTGCCGACTGAGGTGCATCGAGTCTCGAGTTCGATCCCCGCATACAGTGATCACTTTTTGTGATTTCATATTTCTCGTATCAAATTGTATAATTGAATAACAGAAAATAACCTCAAAATTAAATAATTTGAGACAAGTATCATGAACTTTCTGGAGAACATTACGCTTCGTGTTCGAGGCACTCGCCGTGCTCGTTCAATGTCAGACTCACAAATTAATATTAGTGAAATTGAAAACGAAACATTGGACGACACCACTACCAGTTTCCCCGAGAGATGTAACGACGACACAATCGACCACGAACTAATATGAAAACTAAAGAAACAAGTCGAGAAACTAACTCTTCAATTAAGTAGTGCAAAAGAAGAAATTGAGATACTGACATTGGAAAATAGTAACCTTAAACAGTCTTACCAGGCATTCGAAAATAAAAATGAACAAAACACCAATACTCCTAAGAAATCCAGACAAAAGTATTCTACTCCAAATGAAAAGGAAGCATTAATCTGCAAAAAAAACACACAAACGGAGCAAGTACATTCGTCTGGCAAGAAGAAAAATAGTAAGGGAACTCAAACAATAATTAAAATGGATAATATGAACCCATCTAAGGAAGAATCTGCAGCATCACCAACAATACTTACAAAAAGCCGTAATGAAGACTCGGTGAAAAAAGTTAGTAAAATCTGTATTATTAGCGAAAATAAATATAATAAAATACGTACAATTGCAGAAAACAAGTTTGACAATTGTGAATTATGTCATTACATAACACCATACTCAGGAATAAATAATATGTTTCACGACTTGGAACCAAAGTTAATGAAATTCACTATGAATGACTTTTGTATTATTTTAATTGGCGAAACTGATTTCAAATCCACTAAGGAATATTCTAGTATCATTCTAAACATAAGAAAAGTACTCGAAAAAATTCAACACACAAATGTTGTTCTCTGCATGCCGACATATAGTCTCTGTGAAAGTAATGTTACTTCGTATAACATGAGAGTAGAAAATTTTAATAATCTGCTATATCAGGACATTTTAACGCACGAACATGCCTACTTCGTTGACTCGAATAAGAACCTTACGTGGGACTATAAAATGTACCGTCAAAATACTGGATCAGTAAATAATTACGGCATGCGAATAATTTTCCAGGAGTTCGCCGAACTTATATACTACATACGTGAAAATACCTTCGCAAATACAGAAAGCGGGACAATCAACAATATGGATGAACAACAAACGACAATGCAGTTTTTTCGATTATAAGCACCTTAACGTGATACATCAAAACATTGCGGGTTTACTGAATAAGAGCAATGACCTTACTGTATGTCTTGAAGAGATATCAGAGAATAATACCGAAGTCGACATAATCTGTCTATCTGAATACTTCATGATAGCTGGCCAGGAGCAATTACTGTATATTCCAAATTACACTTTGGCGGCATGCTACTCCAGAAAGGACAGTAAGAGAGGTGGTGCATGTATCCTTGCAAAAAAAGGTCACCAGTTTAAGGAACTTCCAGATATAGCGAAATTGTCCATAAGTGGAATATTCGAATGTTGCGCTATTGATCTCACTATGTATAATACGATTTTTGTTAGTATGTATAGAGTACCAAAGTCCAATAACTTACCTGTATTTTTTGAACAATTAGAGAAATTGTTATGTACTATTAGTAGCAAAAAATTAAAAAAAATGTCGTAATTGCAGGTGACTATAATATTGACTGTCTTAAGCGTAATAATACTTTAATAGATTTAGAATGTCTACTCTTAAGTTATAATTTAAAGCTAGAAATAAATCAGCCAACTCGACTCGCGAGCGGCACTTGTATAGATAATATCGCACATAATTTAGGAAAGAATTGTAAATCTGATGTGATTGAATTTGGCACCATACAGCGCAAGTATTAAAATTACCGGTTAATAAAAAAATCTTAATAAACTTGTGGCGAACAAATACACGAGACTACAATAATGAAAACATGAAAAAGTTCAAAAATTACATAAAAGATTTTTCATTTTCTGAAATCTATAATACAAATAATCCTAACACAGCATATAATGCATTTTTGGAAGCTTTCATGATGCTGTATAATTTATGTTTTCCTTTTCAAAACGTTACAATAAGAACCAAAGTAAAACCTCAATGGGTATCACGTGGCATAAAAATTTGTAGTAAAAAAAAGAGAGAGCTTATGTGGAACTATAGGCTTAATCGTAATGAAGTAACTAAAACTAAATTTAAAAAATACTCAAAAATATATAAAAACATAATCAATTTAACGCAACGAGCACAAAATAATCATAAAATAAAATCATCTACAAACAAATCCAAAGCTACATGGGCAATTATAAATAGGTCTAAACTCAATTTACCAAAGGATAGCGTCACTTCCATAGAAACAAACCATAAAACTATAACAAGGCCACAAGAGATTGCGAATGCTTTTAATGACTTTTTCATAGAAAAGATAAAACCAATACCAGGCGCTGGTAAGGACGTAACTGTAAATATTCCCAAATTAAATCAATCTATGTTCATGGCACCAAGCACTCCACATGACATACTTCAAATTATAAGATCTCTTAAAAATACTACAAGTGTTGGATATGATGGGATCTCTACTAAAATCCTAAAGTTTATCGCTTATCATATCTGTGACCACCTAAGCCATATCATTAATATATGTATAACCACTGGAACATACCCGGAAAATTTAAAAACTAGTATCATTAAACCCATCTTCAAAAAAGACAACAAGCAGAATATGAACTGTTACAGGCCTATTGCACTTATTCCTATAATTTCGAAAGTTTTTGAAAAACACATATACAATCAAATTTATAACTTTTTAGAAAAATTCAACATTCTTACAGAAGACCAGAAAGGTTTCCACAAGAATAAAACAATAAACATGGCAATTTACGATTTTATAAATAACGTCATGGGTAACGTAGATAAAAGGACGCCGGTATGTTCCATTTTCTGTGACATGACCCAGGCCTTCGATTATGTTAATCATAATATTCTCCTGCGTAAATTGGAAGCGTATGGCATTAGAGGCAATATACTCAATCTCATAGAATCTTATCTTAACCGATAAAGCCCCAATGGCTCCGAATAGGAGCCCTCACGGCGCGCGATTTGAAAGTAGTTATCGAATAAAAATGTTTTTTTTGAGATTGAGAGATGACGTTATTGAGCCACGGGCCTGAGCGGTTAAAAACCGTAAGCAATATACAGAAATTTCCAAAATAAATATTAATACCAAAAAAGAAGAAACATACTCATCAAAAAAACGTATAGTTAAATATGGAGTCCCGCAAGGTAGCGTATTGGGACCATTGTTATTCATAATCTACATAAATGACTTGCCATTGGTAACTAATTATCCAGTATCGCTGTTTGCCGATGACAGTACAGTCACTATTAATTCCATAAATAAAGATAGATATGAACAAGAAATTAATAAGACAATCAATTCAATAGTAAACTGGTTAGATAACAATAATCTAAAAATCAATCTAGAAAAAACAAAAATTATGTTCTTTAGTCAACGTTTAGAAGCACCAAGTATTAATGTTCAACACAAATTAACTGTTATAAAGAAGGTAGACACAGCAAAATTTTTAGGTGTAACCATAGATAAACGTCTAAACTGGAAAGCACACACGGAAGAATTAAATAAAAAAGTATGTTCTTGTGCTTATGCCCTCTATAAACTTAAACCTATTTTGAGTACGAATGCGATTATAACTGCCTACCATGGAATTGTCGGCTCCTTATTAAGGTTTGGGGTTATATTTTGGGGAAACTCCACCAATAAGGATATTATTTTTAAGTCACAAAAAAGGTGCATTAGGGCAATGTCTGGTCTGAAAAGAACTGATAGTTGCAAACAGTATTTTATTAAATATAACATCTTAAGTCTGCCTTCATTATTTATTTATGAAATAGCTAATTTTATAAGGACCAATCCACACTTATTTAAGAAACTCCATTCGTCTCCATTCGTAATAGACGAGATAATAATAGATTATGCGTACCGAGATCAACCACGGCTTTGATGCAAAAAAGTACTTTTTGGTTAGCACCGGTTGGTGCTAACCAAAAAGTACTTTTTATAATAAAATTATAATAAATTTATAATAAAATCCCAAAACCTATCAAACAAATGCCTACTGCTCTGTTTAAAAAACATTTTAAAAAATATCTCATTGCTAAATGCTATTATTCCATAACGGAATTTTTAAATGAGCGTAATTAATTAAATGGATTTCTTAATTTCTAGGACTTTTTATCAGTTTTCACAATTACGACATTTTTTCGCAGTTATGTATGAATTTTTGGCATATGTAATGTATTCTCCCTAATTTTTATTTTTGATTTAGTTATTCTTTTTATTTTATTGTGTAGAGTCAAATTCAATTTTTTTGGTTTTTTTTTCTAGACCAAAAAAAACATGTTATTATTGTACGCCATTAATGGCAAAACATGCAGATCTGCCTATTATTTTTAAGACCTTGCACATATTGTTTGATGTATACTCATGTTTTACAATAAATATATTCTATTCTATTCTATTCAAGTTTGATTTACTAGTGGTACAAGTCGCTACTACCATGAAACCACCTTCAAGTTTGATTTACTAGTGGTACAAGTCGCTACTACCTTGAAACCGCCACGACAAAGGATGACCATTTTTCACCTAACTATGTATGGAAATTAAATAAATCTTAAAATTCAGCTAATTTAATTGTATATTAATTACGCTTATCACAATATTAAAAGAAACGCAGGATTTTTTTTTTAATTTTTCTTAATGATTACTCTACGTCAACGGTAAACTTTTACCATGTTTTGAACACATCTCTTAAGACGCTGACAACACCTAAACCGCGGTCACTGTCAGATTGCATAGAAAAGAAAGAGAATCGCGATGACACAACGCTTGTCATTTATTGCAAAACATGAAGCAATTATCGATTTACTCAAAATTGAGTTTAGTAATCGAAAATAAAAAACAACCAAGTTCTGCATTCAAGTAAGACGTTCTTGATATTGATGAAATATGTAACGTATGTTGATATTTAATACAGATATTTTAGATTAGAACTCAAGGTAAGAGGTCAGTTTAACGTTAGTTTGTACCGAGATTTTTTTTTCAAAACGTGTTTTGGTAACAACCTAGTTCTGGGAAATATGTTCAAAATTAACATTATGTTTAATCCGCTACCACAAACTATACAGATTTGGCAATTTTTTACTTAAGACAAGCCTATTTTGGTCTATTGGGTCTTGTCAGCCCCTTAAGCTATTGTATCAATTGAAAACAAAAGAAGTTTATATTGAGTTTCCTATTTCAGATTACTGAGGAAGATTACATTTGTGAACCTTGTAATTAACTCCTCATGAGAAGCATAAACCAGCAATTAATAACAAACTTCGATTGTGCTCAAACTTCAGGGTCATCTCAACCAGGTCGAAGACAGGTGTGCAGTATTTGTGGACGTTCAACTCTTAAGAGGAAATGCGGGCGGAGAGACTTTTGAAAATTAGGTATTTGAAGAATCTATCGCTGTCGCACTGCGAGCGCTCGGCGTCCGGCCGCTATCCATGTGTGTGTAAGTAGACAGTGTGTGCGTGTCTCCGACGCGCGCTCCCGCACGTGTCGTGTAGTCGCCCCAGTCGTTCGTGGTATTTATTGGTGTTCGCATCGTTCGTTACCTACGCGAAGTAATTGATCTCATACGATTTTGGCTTCTTTATTGGACTTGTTCTCCCTGTTACTCTTTTGATTCGGCTTATGTTTACTGGACTTCCTGATCCTGATATACTTACTGTATTTATTGGATTTCGGTGAGTACTTATTAAAATTGATTTAGTTAAAAGCAATGTAGGTATGTATCCTGTGTTCAAAACGAATAAAATCATTTTATGTGTTTAGGAAATAAGCAAGTAGGTTCAATTCTTTGTTCCTGAGGTTTTGTCTATACTTTGTTTTTTGTCGTGAGCCCGTATGAAGTTATTTCATTTTGAAGTGGGTTTTTACTTTTTAGGGTTCCGTATATCCTAGAAAAAATAAGAAGATAAGATCACTCGTATGTCTGTCTGTCTGTCTATCCATCTGTATCTATCTATAAGTACATATGAATTTCTGTGATCCAAACGCGGATGTGAAATATGTAAATAAATGAGTTTTGATACACTTTTCGGGGTCAAATTAAAGAAAAATGGTTTGCAAACTGCATTTGTATTTGTTTCTCTTAAAACGGTATTTTTTTTTTCAGATAGATCAAATCTCCCATTACAATGGGGAAAGGAGGTAGAAAAGGGAAAAAAAGCCGTTTGTATACGAGTACTAAACGAAAAAAACATCATTTTAGTGTCAAACGACAAGTTCATTATTTGACACCGGGTTCAAACCAAGCGACATCGACTTCCAAGACTGTACCTATTGATTCATTAATAGAAGAAAACGCAAGCTCATCAGTCTCGTCATCAACATTAGAATCACCAACCCTCGACAATTTGCATGTAGAGCAAGAAAATGTTGTTGAAATTAATAAAGGCGAAGGATTAGAAGGACGTAGAATCGTTGATATCGAATATTTATTTTCAGAGATCTCAAAAATAAAGCATGAACACACTAATTGTACATTTCCTGACTTAAAATTTGTGCGTGAACGACGAAATGGTTTTCATAGCGAGTTTGTTTTTGAATGTAGAATGTGCAAGAAAAAGGAAACTGTACACTCTGAAGACCCCCAAATTAAAATGTGCATAAATACTGCTATCGTCGAAGGAATAGTATGCACAGGAAACGGATATGCTCAATTGAATGAAATATGTGGTGTTATGAATATGCCAAATATGGATCGTTCAACTTACACAAATATTGAACAAGTTTTAGCACCAACAATTGAAGAATGCGCGTTAGAGGAAATGATCACAGCTGGCCAAGAGGAAAAAATACTAGCTATTCTAAATGGGGACGTTGATGAAAATGGCTATCCATTAATAACAGTGGTTGCAGATGGTTCTTGGGCAAAGAGATCATATAAAAGTGGATTTAGTTCTTCATCCGGTGCAGGTTGCATAGTTGGGCTGCGCACTAAAAAAGTTTTATTCCTGGGGGTAAGAAACTCATACTGTTGCACATGTGCTAGAAGTGTTAAATTAAATATAGACGTGCCTGAGCACAGGTGCTTTAAAAACTGGCGTGACAGCGCTAATGCTATGGAAGCCGATATTATAGCAGAAGGGTTTGCGAGGAGCATGGAAATGCATGGAGTTAAATATAAAAAAAATAATAGGAGATGGAGACTCTAGTATAATGAAGAAATTAACGCTAAAAAAGCCATATGGGCTTGATTTCATGATCCAAAAAATCGAGTGCAAAAATCACATGCTCCGCAATTTTTGCAACAAATTAAAAGCCCTGGGAAAAAAAACAAACAACAACAAAGGCTTTGTACCAGTTGAATTAAGAAAAAAGGTTGAAGCAAATGTTTTACGCTTGAGGAAGGCTATAGTTGGAGCGGTGAATTATAGAAAGGAACAAGAAAATATTACGCAAAGTGACAAAGTAAAAAATCTTAAATTAGATATAAAAAATGCAGCAAACCACGTCTTTGGTGATCATCGAAATTGTGCATCATACTTTTGCAAGTCAGAAAAGAACAATGATCAAAACTTTGTGATTGCTCTTCAAGATTGTGGATTGTGGACTGATATCCAACAATACCTATTAAACTTAACAGCAAATGCAGAAAGTCTGATTTTGGACGTGACTAATAATACTGTGGAGCAATTTAACAATGTAATTGCAAAATTTATTGGCGGAAAAAGGGTTAACTTTACAGGAAGGGGGTCTTATCAGACAAGATGTTATGGAGCAGTAACATCATGGAATAGCGAAGCGGCTATTCATTCACGCATCCAAAAAAAAATACAGGGCCACAGTCCTGGCAAATATACAAAAAAAATTATAGAACGAAAACAGCGTTCGCAAAAAATCACAGAGATATGCCGAAAAAGAAAACTGACGTATCCCAAAGACGGGACAAGCAAAAGAAAAAAAACTACAGGACCTGATGAAAATTACGGTCGCTTAGAATTGGAAGAAGATATGCCTTTGGGATTATATAAATTAAAAGAAAAAGAATTTATTGAAGCATTGCTCTCAACGAAGGATGTTGAAAAGAAAACAGTGGGCCAAAGCGATAATACCTTATGGGCAATTGAAAGACGTAAGCGACTCACGGCATCGAACTTTGGGCGAATATGTAAGTTGCGACCAAAGACATCGATTCGCAAAACATTAGAAACTTTATTATATAATGAATTTAAAGGAACTGCTGCTACCAATTATGGCAAGGAAAAGGAATCTGAGGCAATCGATCAATTTATCAAGGAAACGGGGCTACAGATAATGGAGTGTGGACTGTTTGTCGATGAAAATAAACCCTTTTTAGGGGCAAGCCCGGATGGTCTGATAGGTGAAGACTCGATAGTAGAGGTAAAATGCCCTTATAAAATTGCAGATATGTCCCCTGAAGAAGGAATTAAACAAAAAAAAATTGACTTCTGCACGTTTCAAGACAAAACGTTACTATTAAAACAGAATCATAATTACTTCTACCAAGTACAAGGCCAACTACACATAACTCGTCGAGATTACTGTTATTTCATTTTATGGAGTCCCAAAGGCTTGCTTTTTCAAAAAATTAAGAGGGATGATACATTTTGGGAAAAAATAGAACCTTTATTAGAAAAGTTCTACCACCAATGCCTTTTGCCAGAAATCATTGATGGTCGGATACCAAGAAATAGACCAGTGAGAGAAAGAACGTCGTCATAAGTTCCGCTGATGTGTGGACTGGATACCTATCCTATATACAATTTACTGTTTTGTATTGAAAACTTTTTGTAATAAACATTTATAGACATGACATTAATTTTATTTTGTATTCTTTACCTATTATAAAAAGAATTTATATTTGCCACTAAAGGCCACACGCAAAAAAGGTAAATGTGTTTATCGATAACTGTTTACAACACTAGTTTATCGATATTATTTTCAACTACTACGCATCACTTTTTCATCTGTGTACGTATAAAGCAGACCGTCCCGCGTACCCCGCTCTCAAATTCGTGCGATAAGGACAGCTGCAGTCGGATCGACTGAATAGCCTAAGTAAAAAGTCATAAATCGAGGTTCGGCTCTCGCCTATTTCCTCCTCCAATATTGGACCAATTTAAAAGATATTTCTTATACTGAATAAGAAGGATATATACTGTGTCCCTATGTTTTTCTTTTTTTATTAATAGTTGGCAAATTTGTACAATAGCCCTCTGTTGTCAGCGGTCTAAACAGGCAATTTTGAGCATTTTTAGAGGGTTCCAGCTCTTATAAAGATAATGTATCATCAAAAAGGAAAACATAGGGACATACAAGTAGTCGATATTTATTTTACTGTAAAATATCATTGCTTTAAGGTCATTAACCAGAAAGAAAACAGGCGAGAGCGTTTCTATGGAGAAAAGACCGCCCGCATTTCCTCTTAATCATCAGAGCCATTCTATTGTTTTTGACAATCCTTCAGAAGAGCACTGTCTTTACAGATAAATGCAGTTATACAAACAAGAAATGCACCACGTCAGGTATTTATGTTTCTACATTTTTATTAACAGGTTGGGGAAAAAATTTCTTCGCATTTTTTAAGAAAATTCAAAACATTTTTTAATATATCTGATTTACATTTAACTTAAGTATGTAGGTACCATTTTGTTAGATAACTTTTTGCCATCTTGTAGGTAGGGACATGATCCCATTGCTATAGAAATTTTGGGACTTCTGATCAAAATACCGCGACAAGTGGTTTTGGCAGTCCTCTCGTGATGTTAACTTGACACTGCCCCACGAATTCTGAAGAGACCGAAACAGGTGGAAATCTGAAGGTGCAAGGTCAGGACTATACGGCGGATGCATTAACACCTCCCAGCCAAACTCTTAATTTTTGCTGAGTGGCTAAAGATGTGTGAGGTCTAGCGTTATCATGATGAAAAACCACACCCCTTCTGTTGATTAAATCCGGCCGCTTTCTCTCAACTTCTTGCTTTAATCTAATCAGTTGTTCGCAGTAGAGTTCAGAATCGATGGTCCTGCCTGGTGGTAGCAGCTCATAATGAATAATGCCCTTCCAATCCCACCACACACACAGCATCACCTTGTTGCGAGTTAACCCGGGTTTCGCCACAGTCTGTGAAGCCTGACCGGCCTGACCACGACCTTTTTCGCACGTTCTTGTCGTACGTGATCCACTTTTCATCACCAGTTATCACCTTCTTCAAAAATGGTTCGGTTTCATTACGTCGTAATAAAGAATCACAAATGAGTACACGGTTCATTAGGTTTCTTTCAGTGAGCTCGTGAGGTACCCAAATATCGAGCTTTTTTGTGTACCCAGTTTTTTTCAAATGCGCCAAAACTGTTTTGTGGTCAATTCCCAGTTCTTCAGCTACGTAGTAACTACTGATATGCCGATCTTGTTCCACTTTTTCAAAAATGGCATCCATTTTATCCGTAATAGGGCGACCAGAGCGACGTGCATCTTTGACATCAAAATTTCCGGATTGAAAAGCTTAAACCAAATTTGTGCTACTCTCACAGACACTGCACTAGGTCCATAAACATCGCAAATTTTTTGCGCGGCTTGCGTTGCATTTTTACTTTTTTTGTAGTAAAATTTTAAAATGTATCGAATTTCTTCATTAGATTCACTCATCTTGACGGTTCGAAAAACAAATGAAAATCACACATTTTCCTAATTTGAATTTGGAATTATGTTCTTTAAAATTTAAACTTTCAATGATACCAAAACCAGCCAGATACAAATAGTATCCCTAAAGAGATTTTATTCCAAGTTCATACATACTATAATGAAATTGAAAAAGTAGACTATACAAAATTTTTAGGAATAGTAATTGATAAAAATTGCAATTGGAAAAAACATATAGAAAATATATGCAACAGGCTAAACAGCTTTGCATTTGCATTAAGTAACCTAAAGAAAACCGTTGGAATAAATGCTGCTCTTTTAGCCTATCATGGATATGTCTCATCTGTGTTAAGATACGGCATAATAATATGGGGTAACTCTACGGAAAGTGAAAGGGCTTGTATTGTGCAAAAAAAAATGCATACGAGCAGTGTTTGGTGCAGGTCCAATAGAATCTTGCGGACCCCTATTAAAGGAGCATACATTATTAACTTTAGCGTGCTTATACATACTTGGGATTGTTTGTAAAGAAACATCCTAATCTATTTAGTAAAGCCGATAGCGAAAAACTTTATAAAATGGGTAAAAACTCTAGGGATCCAACCAAATTGGCAATGCCTAGGTGTAGAACAGCATTTTGTCATAAAAACACAAGTTGGATGGCAATAAAGATATTTAATAAGATTCCTAAGGAAATAAGAGAACTGTCAACGAATTTATTCCTTAGGAACCTCAGAGTATGGCTTATTGAAATTTGTTTTTATACTGTAAATGAATTTATGAATTATAATAAGAAATATGCACAGAAATGAAATGAATAATTTGTAATTTAATTAATTTTGACATTTATTTTATTACTTTGACTTTTTTTGTTCTTCAAAACATTTTTATTTCTTTTATTTTTTTTTTTTGACATTGTAATTTTATAAATTGACATTAATTTCAAATAGTTCGTAGCCATTTAATTACTGTAATTGTTAATATCGTGTAATAATTTAGAATCATGGCCATGTCCAAAAATTTGCATGCTGAACTTAGTAGGCGAAATATGTAGAACTATTTATTGTATTTTAAGATCTGTACAACATCATATTTCAGGCAAATACATTATTATTATAAATATTATTATTATGCGAAAAGACTTTTTCCCCAACCAAATATTTCCTTATGTAAGCGGGCACGCCCTTTATGCCTTATTTAGGCTTTTATTTAGGTATTAAGTTCTATTTACGTTATTTTTATGTTGAAATTTTTATCTGCTTGAGTACAGTTTGTTCATTGTTTTGTTGGTATACTGGCGCGTGCTAGCTAACGTATGGCAAGTGTGTAATTTAGGGGTACGTGCAGAAAACCTCCTCGTGTGCCTGATTGCTGCTGGTTCCCTTCGAATACGTTCGGGGGAAAGAGCAGTCGTCGGGCCGGTGCATCCTGGGTACGGCCAATAGTCTCTCCATGTTTCGGAGAGGGTATTGACCGTGGCGAATTTCTGCGTGGCGGGGAGCTCCATGCTCGATCGTCGGTCGTCCACTCCCCTCTCTGCTTACAGAGGGCAGGTCGAGTGGGCGAAGAGTGGCGGTGCTTGCTGTGCACTTACCCTGCCAGCGAGCAAGCAGCGGGAGAATGATTCTTCTGTCTGCAACCGTCGAAATCGTAATCCATAAAGAGACCACAGTCATGTTTTGTGGCTTGGAACGGGACGAGGATCTTGGCTTGATCGCCCGGATCGCGAGGAAGATAACCTCTATAAAAATTCCTCTAATATCAAGTTTTGGTGCGCGGCGAGGATATGAATGGCTGAGGAGTAGTGTCATCTGCAACTTCCGAGTTGTAGGTGGCGCATCAATCAGTCGTTAGCGCACCCCCAGCCAGGGTACCAGTGGACCCCCTGGTTGGGTTATAAATGTACACTTGCCTAGGGACAGGGGGTGAACCTAGGTGTACTTTTTACATCCCCCACACTCGTGGGATCAAATATGGAAAAAATGAAACAAAAACCAAAACCCAAGTGGAGGAGAGTGATGCGGGGTCGGAGTCCGACGCCGCATCTAGCGCAAAGAGCTCAGGTCGGAGCTCGGAGCGGAAACAGGTGGACGAGAGGAGCCGAGAGTTCAGAAGAACCTCGAAGCGCCCCAACTCGGGGTCGTCCTCCGACGAGGTTGTCGGTCGGAGGAAAAAAATCCACTCCAGCCGGCGGGTTGGGGCCCGAGGAGGAAAAGGGGTGGATAGAGGGCCCTCCACCAGGGAGGTCGGCGAACCGAGCCGAGCCTGCCCAGCCGAGAAGGCTCATCGAGCCGAGAGGCTCGCAAAGGCAGTGCAGGGCTCAGAGGCTCCTGGTGGTGGGCCGGACGCCGGTGGCGGCCCCAATTCGGAGCGTGTGGCCGGGTTTGCGGAGGTGGTGCTAGCCCTGATCAAGGGGGTGGCCGTGAAGAGGCTCAAGTCCTCTAAGGACCAGGCCATATCCGCGGCCACGGCCTCGATTGTGACAGCAGCGGAGGCCCTTCACCTAGGGCCTCCTTCAGACGGCATGTCGGAGATGCGGGCGGAGGTCACCCGCCTGACAGCCGCCATGGAGCTTCTCAAAAAGGAGAATGAGGAGCTCCGAGCGGACCTGGCTGGGCTCAGAAGAGCCGACTCCCAAGGGGAGCCGAAGGGGGGGCAGCAGCATGGGCAGGGGCGGCCCGTGCCTGCTGAATACCGGGTTTTGACCCTGGTGCGGCAGGAGATGGCTTCCTTGCGGAGTCGTTTCTCCGCTCTAGAGGCCATAGTCCTGCGCCCCCCGTTAGCAGCGAGCCAGCCGGCCTCGGGCCAGCGCAAAGTCCCGTCGTACTCTGCCGCCACAGCTGCCACGGCCAAACCGGGGTCGTCGGGGCAGCCAAAGGGCGGGGCGAATGCGAATGCGCGGGCCGCGAAGGCTCCAGCCCCAGAGGCGAGGACTCCGGCCCCGGCGGCGAGGGCCCCAGCCCTGGCGGCGAGGGCTCCGGTGGTGAGACGGCCGCCCCCGCCTCCTAAATCTCTTCCGGCCGATGCCGAATGGCAAGTAGCCGGAGAGAAGAGGAAGGCGGCTAAGGCGAAAAGGGCGGCCAAAAAGAGGGAGAGGCGGCAGCGGCGCAAGGAGCGAACCGCCGCGGCTAGGCTCCGCGCCCCGAATTCCGCAGCTGTAGTGATCACACTACAGCCGGATGCGGAAAAGAAGGGCGCGACCTATAGGACCGTTATGGCGAAGGTGGGTGAGGTGGTGCGCCTCGAGGAGCTCGGCGCTGCCACCGGCCTAAAGATGAAGATAACGGCGACAGGGGCCCGAATGGTGGAAGTCCCCGGGGCGGCCAGTGGCCCGGCCGCTGACGCTCTGGCCGAAAGGCTTAGGGCGTCCTTGAATGCGGACGAGGTCCGAGTGTCCAGGCCCACCAAGTGCGCTAGCATGCGCATCATGGGCCTGGACGACTCCGTGACGGAGGACAAGGTGGTCGCCGCGGTGGTTAGGACTGGAGGGTGCTCTGCCGAGCAGGTGAGGGTGGGCACCATCCATACTGACTCCGCGGGGCTGCAAACCGTTACGGTGAGCTGCCCCGTGTCGGCGGCCAAAAATATTACCAAAGAGGGCCAAAGGCTATTGGTGGGCTGGGTGTCCGCACAGGTCAAACTGCTGGAGCCCAGACCTCTGAGGTGCTTCCGTTGCCAGGTGGGCGACCACGTGCAAGCCAATTGCACCTCGGAGGTGGACCGCAGCGGTCTCTGCTACCGCTGTGGTCAGCCCGGGCACAAGGCCGGCTCCTGCAACGCCACGCCGCACTGTGCTGTATGTGCGGCGGCTGGCAAGCCGGCCGACCACCGAATGGGGGGCAAGGCCTGCACCCCACCCGCCAAAGCCAAAGCCAGGGCCAGAGGCAAGCCTTCCGCCACCGCCGTCACCGCCGCAGTCGCCACCACTGCCACCGCCGCTGCCGCCTCCAACACCGCCGTCGTCGCCGTCGCCACCGTGGCCGCTGCGGCAGGCCCCTCTCAGGGGGCTGGGAAGGAGGCCCAAGAGGGGGCTGACATGGAGTGCCATTAATGGCCCCATTACGCCTCCTCCAGGCGAACATCAACCACTGCGCCGCCGCTCAGGATCTGTTGCTCCAGAGCATGGCGCAGTGGTCGATTAACATCGCCGTGGTCGCTGAGCCGTACTTTTTCCCGCCCAGGGATGACTGGGTGGAGGACCTGAGCGGCTCAGTGACCCTAATTTCGTCGGCCGCCGCCGGTACCCCGTCCCTCGAGGCCGTCAAGAGAGGACGGGGCTGCGTAGCAGCACGGTTCGGGGAGATTGTCGTGGTAGGGGTCTACTTCTCTCCGAACCGAACTCTTGCCGAGTTCCACAACTCCCTTGCGGAGTTGAGAGACGTCGTCGTCGGGTTTGGTTCCCTCCCCGTGTTCGTCCTCGGGGACTTCAACGCCAAGAATTTGGCTTGGGTTTCCCGGTTAACGGACACACGGGGCAGGATGGTGGAGGACTGGGCTCTGGAGACAGGCCTGGTCGTCCTAAACCGGGGTTCTGTCCCCACGTGTGTGCGGTTGCGGGGTGAATCAGTGGTGGACATCTCGTTCGCCAGCCCCGCTCTGTCGCCGCGTGTAGTTGACTGGCGTGTCATGGACGGGGTGGAGACCTATTCCGATCACCGGTATATCCGGTTCGATGTCTCCGCCCAGACCTCGGACGCGCCGGTCCGACGGGCCCCGAGTGGTCCGCGGTGGGCGCTGAAGCAGCTGGACCGGGAGCTCCTCCTGGAAGCCTCGATCGTGCAGGCCTGGGTGTCACCACCGGACAGGCCTGCCGACATCAACGAAGAGGCGGAGTGGTTCCGGGAAGCCATGTCCGACATATGTGACGTGGCAATGCCGGGGGTCCAGCCTGGACTTGCCTCGCGCCAGGTGTACTGGTGGTCGCAGGAGCTGACGGCTCTGCGCACTGCGTGCGTGGCTGCGCGATGCCGGTACACCAGGCACCGCAGGCTCCGTATCAAACCTCCGGATACGGAAGCCATTCAGGCGGAGCTGTACGAGGGGTACAGAGCGGCGAAGACCGCCCTCCAAGCGGAGATCCTGCGGGCCAGGGGGTTGGCCCGCGAGGAGTCGCTGGGGACTCTGGACAGGGACCCGTGGGGACGCCCGTACAAAGTGGTGCGGGAAAAACTCCGCCCATGGGCTCCCCCGCTGACGCAGAGTCTCCGGCCCCAGCTTGTGGAGGACGTGGTGAGCGCTCTGTTCCCTTCCCGAGGGGAACACACCTCCCCGCCTATGGCTCCGCCTACTGCGGTGCCCGATGCGGACCACACCGCCAACGACGACGGCGACGACGATGCTCCGGAGGTGACCGAGGTAGAAATGAGAGCGGCGGTACGCAGGCTTAATGCCAAAAATACCGCCCCAGGACCCGACGGCTTACCTGGAAAGGCCTGGGTCCTGGCCTTGGAGGCTCTCGGGCCTCGACTTAGGGGGCTCCTAAGCGCATGCATGGAGAGGGGCCAGTTCCCGCTTCGTTGGAAGACGGGAAAACTGGTCCTCATAAAGAAGGCAGGGTGCGGACTCTCCGTCCGCTTATCGGCCCATCGTGCTGCTCGACGAGGTGGGCAAGCTCTTTGAAAGAGTCATTGCAGACCGCCTCGTCGGCCAGCTGGTGCGGGTGGGGCCGGATTTGGCGGAGAGCCAGTTTGGTTTCCGCAGAGGGCGCTCTACGGTGGACGCCATCATACGTGTGCGAGCCCTGACGACGGGGAATGCTGTTGCCCAGGGTGGGGTCGTCTTGGCGGTGTCCCTAGACATCGCCAATGCCTTCAATACCCTGCCCTGGAGTTGCATCAGGGAGGCACTCCGGTATCACCGGATGCCGACCTACCTCTGTCGTGTGGTCGAGGCCTATTTGACGGACAGGGCCGTCATCTACCCCGATCACCAGGGAGTGTGGAACCGGCAAGAGATGTCGTGCGGTGTCCCACAGGGATCGGTCCTGGGCCGCATCTGTGGGACATCGGATACGACTGGGTGCTGCGCGCCGACCTCCCTAGCGGCGTCAGCGTAGTGTGCTACGCTGACGACACGTTGGTCCTGGCGCAGGGGAGGTCGCACCAGGCGGCGGCCGAATTAGCGGCACACGGGGTTGCGACAATCGTCGAAAGGATCCGGCAATTGGGACTCGAGGTGGCCCTGCACAAGTCCGAGGCCATGTGTTTTCATGGTCCTCGGAATGCGCCACCGTTGGGGTCCCAAATAACGGTAGGAGGGGTTTCTATCGGCGTCGAGTCGACGATGAAGTACCTGAGACTCGTCCTCGACAGCCAGTGGAACTTCGTGGAGCATTTCCGACGTTTGGCTCCCAAACTGGAGCGGGCGGGCGCTGCATTGAAGCGGCTCCTGCCCAATCTAGGGGGTCCAAACGCCTCCTGCCGGAGGCTCTACGCGGGGGTCGTGCGGTCCATGGCCCTCTACGGGGCTCCTGTATGGGCGCGCTCTCTGGCGCTGCGGCCAGCCCGCCGGTTGAGCGCGGCCCAAATGGTCATGGCCATCCGGATGGTCCGAGGATACCGCACGGTCTCCTGTGAGGAAGCGAGCCTCCTTGCCGGATTGCCGCCATGGGATCTGGAGGCAAAAGCCCTCGCGCACGTATGGGAGTGGCGCGAGGAGGCGAAACGCCGGGGCGTAAGTCCGCTGCCGCGAGAAATCGCGGCACAGCGGACGGAGCTCCGGCGGGATCTCATGACGTCATGGAAAGTACAGTTGTCGCAACCCAGTGCTGGGCACGCCACGATTGCGGCGATAAGTCCCCTCTTTGAGGAGTGGCTGGAGAGGCGCCACGGCGTCCTCACTTTCCGCGTGACGCAGGTCCTCACCGGCCACGGCAGCTTCGGGAGGTTCCTGTGTCGGATAAGGCGGGAGGAAACGTCCGGGTGTCACCACTGTGTGGATCGCCCGGAGGACACGGTGGAGCATACGGTGGAGGTCTGCCCGGCTTGGGCAGAGCACTGCCGTGTCCTCGTGGAGGCGATCGGCGGCAGAGACCTCTCGCGTCCGGCCCTGGTTCAGGCCATGGTACGGAGCGAGAGGGCATGGGCAGCCGTCACCTCCTTCTGCGAAGCAGTAATGCTCGCGAAGGAGGAGGCGGGACGGTTGAGGGAAAGGCAAGTTTCGCGCCCTCTCGCCCCTAGCCGCCGCAGGAGACGCCCAGGGCGTCGGGAATCCCGGGCGGATTTCCGGCCACCGTAGGCGCGGGCTTGCGGACGGTGAGCAATGGGTAGCTCACCGTCTGGTAAGGACCAGGCCCGGGTCGGTCGACGGCGCTTCGTATTCCACGCGCGCCTCAAAGAGATGTCGTCAGCACAAAGTAGGGGTCCACTAGGGCCGATGCCTGCCGGGGTCGCGGGAAGGTACTTATGGGTCACCGAGGCCCCCGCAACACAGGCAAGAGGAAGGAATACGGGTGGGTTTTAGTCAGTAAGAGTCTGACACACCCTCCCGCTCCGCCCAGAGCGGGAGAAGTTATTTGATGATTACCCACCCTAAAAAAAAAAAAAATTTAATCCAATGTTTTGTGTTTCGTTATGTTAATTACTTTGCATACGATTTGTATAGAATCAAGTTTATATAACTAAACAGACAGACGTGCTGCTGGGGAGTTTGTTCCACCACTTCTTCTTCCCAGCTAAAGCACTAGGAAGTGGTGACGGGCGGGCATTTTTGGGGGACTGTCTTATGTAACTTTGACGTTCGAAAAGTGCTGATTTTCAGCCTAGTTTGAATAAATGACTTTTGATTTTGATTTCAAGATTTTATACCTATGCCTGGGTATTACTCACATATCGAGAGAAAGTCTAATGGATCATAACCTTACAATACCAAATGGTATATACAATGAAAACTATACAAATGCAATAATTATTTGCGATGGGACATACATCAATATAAATAAAAGTTCCAATTACTCCTTCCAAAAAGATACGTATTCCTTACACAAAATTAAATACCTATAGAAATCTATTAAAGCCATGTTTATTTGTGGCATGTGATGGTTACATCTTAGATAGTTACGGTTCATACTAGGCTACCACATCTGATGCTGACATTATGATTTCCCTTTTTGATTATGAAAACTCTGTTCTTAGATTATATTTTCAAGAAAATTATGTGTTTATATTGGATAGGGGTTTCCGAGATTCCATAAGAATGCTAGAAGGTTGTAATTATCGGCCATATATGCCGATTCTCTATCACAAGGCGAACACCAATTAACAACACAGCAGGCCAACCGGAGTCGCTGTGTCACAATATGCCACTGGGTAGTTGAGGCAGTAAAAGGCCATTTTAAAAGAGATTTTAAGCTCCTGAGGCAAGTCTATTTTAATAAATCAGTGCCAAATATGATGCAGAACTTTCAGATAGCTTCCAGGTTACTTAACCGATTTGGTGTTCGTCTTCGTGATAGAGATGATTCTAATGAAATAGTAACAATAACTAGAGAGAGAATTAATTTTGTAAATAATTTTAGGTAAGCCTATTGATTGAGGAACTAAATAATTATGAATAGAAGATCTACTGTTTTTCAGAGTTTAACAGCTGACAGAGACAACTTATTTATGTTTCTTAGATTAAGTTATAATGAATTAATACTATTTGCTCTAGGTACTTACCAGATAAGGCAAGCCAGATCGTATTACGGGTATAGTTGCAAAACTTCTGAAAAATTCTGAATAATTCCGGAATACTTCTGGGAAAGTTTCTTTAGATCAGAATTATTCAAAATGAATTTTATTGAAATTTTTATTTTTTTTGCTGAAATATCGTATTTTGCATCGATACTAGCATACAGATGCCTCATCCCATACAAAGAAATGTCCCGACGTAAAGAGCAGATTTCATCTGGCAATTCTAGCTATTTTTGTACATCAATCGCGTTCGTTCCCAATAGATGGTGTTAGTAGCGACTTTGCAAGAAGGGTTACATTATACTTTTATTCCGAATAGATGACGTTAAAAGCACACTGTACTTTTGTACTGCTGCTACGTACTCCTTACTCCTATTATCAGTGATATTATTAAACAAAATTTAAAAAATCGAGATGTTAACCTTTGAAATTTAATACAGCGCCATCTACTGGTATAAATATTAATTGTGCATTCCAATCATCTTTGAAATTTGTACTAAGAGCTTATTGTTACATAATTTGGTGTGATTATGATTATTATTTGTTGATTATGTATGAATAAACCTTATAAAAGTCAACAAAAACTTTGAAATTACACTTCAATCATAGATCAATAAATGTCGTGCCATCTAGTGACATTTATTTGAAACTCTTTGTTAGCGGTGATGCAGGCGATGGCGGTGCGGGGTGCGGTAAGAGGGGAGATGCTCCCCGGAAGTTTTCGCCCCCGGAGAAAGATTCATACCCCGCAATCGAATGTTTCCGCGGAATATTTCGACCGAATTATTCAGGAATACCTAAACGTGTTTATTTTGTTGTGTGGTGGGTGAATTTATTTTTCAGTGGCACATAAGTAAGTAAAATATAAATGTTTATTTTATTATAAATATGATTGATTAAGTATAATATATTATGTTGATATTTTTATAGGTAAATATGTTATCCTGCGATTAACAGGATTTTTATTTCTTTGTGCTATTTTTGCAAATGCTCTTTTTCTAAATGTTAGGTACTTAGTTGTGGAATAAAAAACCACCGAGCATATTTGATTTGTTTTTTGAAAAAGGGATACCTATGTTTTTGATTAGTTTGTATATAGCTCTTCTGTTCGCATCCCGAGTATTCGCGAGTCACATAGATATGTATTAATCATTACCTACTTATCTACATATCGCGTATAAAAGTCAATAAAAACAAATAAAGGCAAACCTTGCAAGCAAACACGTTTTGATGCGGTTTTCAGAAAAGTACCTATTTGCTATACTTAGGAGTAGGTTTTGATATATATTAACTGACTTCAATAAAAAGGAGGTTATGAGTTTGAACCGTATGTAGGTGTGTATGTTTGTCCGCGATTATCTCGCGTTAAACCGCTTTTGATGCAGTTTTTAGAACAATATTACTAGGGTGCGTCTAATGAAAGCGCGACATGGAGTTTTTTTTTAAATTTAATTGGCAACATTATTCAGCCGCAATTGTAGGAAACAAAAAAAAATTAAGTGTCAAGAAATAATTCTCCTACTAGTTAGTAATACCACATACAAAATTTTTGTTTTTAACCTCTTTTTCTCAGGTCGCGCTTTCATAAGACGGACTATAGTCACTATATGTATACGTGACATAAACAAATGTTGAGATAAAAATATTTAAGTAAAAAGATAGAACCAACTTCAATGAAGCCGGAGCACCTCAAACCAACCTCTTCAATAAAATCTTAGAACATAGAACCAACTTCAATAAAGACGGAACTTTATTGAAATCCGTTCTGTTTTTATTACTGTTAACCCATTAAAGTATGTTGTACTCAATTGAGTACAGCCTTATCCCGAAGTGTAAATTACAGATCTTGTAAATTTTAAGTGATACACCTTATTAAATTTTACTTCGTTACGCTGTACTCAATCGAGTACAGTGACTTTTAATAGGTTAATACAATTTTCCCGGTTTTTTTTTGACAATTGAAATATTCCTAAAGTTTCAGAATATTTCGGAATACTTCCGAAGTATTCGACGGGAATGATTCGGAATTTTTCCCGCCAGCATCTATAATTACGGGGAACATATCATCAACATCACTTTTGACAATACAAGAACTAAGTTAGACTTTCTTTAAGTTTAAAAACTATCTCAACTATCGTTTTTTACTAAAAATGTAGTTAGTAACTGTTAGGTAGGTACTTATGCGTTGGTTTCAAGGAATTCACAAAGTAAAAAAGTCGTTTTACCATAGCTAGATATAGTGTTCTTATTTTAGCCTAAACTTCGAGCTTTAATAATTAGTTCTAGCACATTTATATCTGTATTATCTATTTGGTAACGGCAAATCCTAACCTAAAAAGAGTAAAAAGTAACATTAATATTTTTTGGTCTTCTACGAAGACCAAAAAATTTTAATCGTAAAAATGACTATAAGACACTATTGTCTAAACTTATAGGTAGTCTTTCTACTATACCTCATAACTAACATATACATTAACTTTCATTATCAGGTTTTTAAATGTAATGGGAAGTGGGCATTGTTCTTTATTCAAAGGTTGAGGTTGCCAACGTACCTCTACCCCAAATGATCTATTTTAAAATATTGCAACAAAACAAATTAAGTACAATCTGACAATCTTGCCACTAAAGCCCGTATTACAGAAGGAAACACAAGCATTGATCTCTGTTTAAAACTAGTTTTAAGGCAAGTTTTAATTTTAGAATGTTCCTCAAGCATAGATTCATTGATCATAGTTCAGCTGAGTTTCGCTTTATTTTAGAACGTTACTCAGTTCGTAAAGCGAACCCAAGCAGTGATTTGATCTGTAATCGCCCAAGTGTGGTCGAGACCGCGCTTGAGCATAGAATTGTCATGGCAATTTTTGTTTCAAGCGTAAGTTGTCGAGTTTTAATATCAAAATGGATATACATATTTGAAGAAGTAGATCATAACAATAATTTATTCAATGATGATGCAAATAGAAGGTTGAACTTTAGCTCCTCTTAGATATTTAAGAGATACACTGATACACAGGACCCATATAATTGTGAAAACTTCTAAGGTTTACACAAGTACAAAAATTTTTCTTTCGTCCTGCCATTTAAAAAGTTATAAGAATAAATAATAATCAGCAAAACAAATAACAAAACTAATCAAATAAATATCTACGATGTTTTCATTTGCTTAAACTGTTTGACAAATTGCCATTTTTTTTAAATAGCGTACCTATTTATGGCCATAGATACCAGTCTTTTAAGCTTTACAATAATATTATGCTTACAAAATTACTATACTTTACATCAATAAATGATGTATAGTTTACTATTACGTGTAATATAATGAGTTTTCACCTCAAACATGTGTCCAGGGTCAGAAGATGAAGCTAGAAAGTGGCCATAGGAACTGCTCAACTAAACAAGATAGCTCTGTTTTGTTTGGGGTCGTTGGGTTTGTATAGCCCAAGGTGTAGTTCAGGGGCTCATGATGGATCCGGAACGTCACCATATAAACTTCTCAACTAAACAAGATAGCCCCGTTATATTCTGGCTATTTGGATACGTCTTGACAAGTAGGTACGTTAGCCTAAGGTGTAGTCCAGAAACTGTTGATGGATCTGTAAGCACGAACTCTTTGCAGAAACGAAATATCCCCATTGTCTTTCGGCTATTTTGATTTGCCTTAGCAAAAACTAAAGCCCTGGTTGAAGTCTAGAGTGATGGTGGAGCTAGAATGTGGCCACAGGGACTCCTCAACTAATTAAGATAGCCATGAAGTATTTAGGCTCAGTAGTCTTATCTTGACAAAATCCATAACCCAAGGTGTAGTCCATGGTCTGATGATAGTGCCGGAAGGTGGCCACAGGAACACCTCAACTTTACAAGATAGCCCTGTTGAGTTGGACTTGTTGGATTTGTCTTTACAAGTACCTTACAAGTGAAGGTTATAGAACAGATAAAATTATCAAATTCTAATGCTAAAAAGTACAAAATAAAATTTAAGTCATCATCTTTTTAATAAAACAAATTATAATTTGAATTTGAATTTGAATTTGAATTTGTTATTGGTTTGTCCCCGCCTGCAATATCAAATTTCTATAGCTTATAATGCTTGTTTTTCTCTTTTCAGTTAGGTATGTGTTTTTGCAGTTGGGTTTTTGTTTTTTTAAATAATTTGTTTTATTTCAAGCTTTTTAGTTTTATTAATATATATGTATATAAAATTGACTCATTACTAGCTTTTATTAGATATCAATATTGTTGTGATTTATTTAAAAAAAACGTTTCCCTCCCTTTTTTGTATTTGCAGATGCAATATATAAAAATTATGTTAATATAATAATATTGCACGGAATAACTTTTATTCACCCTGAATATATTTTTAAAAATTGTCCGAATCTGAGTTTTCAAAGTCATCTGCTTTACAGAAAGTCCACAATTTCTTTATCAGATTTGACTATTGAAGTCATTATGTATCAGGCCACACACAATCATACGAATATCAAAGGCTCTAAACATCACATTATTTATTGTCCATTTTGGAATTTGGAAAGTGGATGACCAAATATTTTTGGAGTTCTCTTAACATTTTGCACCTACTCAGCTATCAACTTTCGCCCTGTACATGCTTGTTCAAAAACCCTCTGGGCACAGTAGTGGGGAATTTTGTTGCAGCACTGCAATTACGGCAGAAGGTTGAGGGAAGGAAGCGGAGCTTATGTGGGCTGCATTATCACAATTAAGACCTGTAGGAATGTACTAAAAGGTAGAGAAATATCAAAATTATTGACATGACTCAGGTCCTGTCAACTGTATGAGTGATGAACCACTGTAAGTAGTTACACTGTGGTATAAACATCTTTAATGAGATAGACTTCAGCAAAAACAAATTAGGTTTAACATAACCAATCAGACAATATGACAATGTGTGATAAAATTCTTTTTGCATTTGTTTTTGAGAAAGGTTATAGGCTATTTAACTTCATGCTATGACCCTTAGGAGCCGAGCAAAAAGAAAAAAGTCAGAAAGAACGCTAAGCGAAAAGGAAGTATAATAGCGCGGGCGGGCAATGCAATGCGTCGCAGTGGGTCCGGAAACAATAAAATTTCACACTGACAAAGTCGCAGGCAGAAGCTAGTTATTCACAATTTTATTGTTAAAATTTAATTCATTTAACTGTAATACATTTTGCTGTGCACTACAAGGTCCATGATAGACCATAGCCTGAAAAATATTGAAGAATGCAAATAAATGCTATGATGATGAGTATGAGTAGCGTGTACCTCGGCACCGCAGCCGAACCAGGCCTGGTGCTCCTGCGCGGACAGGTTCATGTCGTAGTAGGTGAGCGGTGCACGACGCGCGGCACTCCACAGGCGCCCGTATTCCGCGCCGCGCAGCAGTGACAGCGGGTTGCGCCACACCTTGCAGTCCGCTGCGTCCGGCTCGGCGCTGGTGCCGCCGCTACCCAGCCATGGGCCCAGGTGCGTCAGCGACACCTGCTCGATGAAGGACGTGCCGTACCTACGGAAGTACCACCACTCGAAGATCAGGATTAGCCCCGAGATCAGAGACGACATGCCCGTCAGCGCCACGTAGAACTTGGGCGTCAGCGCGCCCAGGAACGCCGATGAGTCCCACATCGCGAACACCGTGATTGATTTCGGTCGCGCCACCACCGCAGTTCACACGAACTAGGGCCGCCCGTCAAAACTGATTACCTGCCTTAATTTAACTCTCGAAACAACACTATATATCCGTTTTATGCCAATCTTATTGATTTTTTGTGTTCATTTACCAAAGACATAACCACAACAATAGGTAACATAACATGTCAACAAACTGCACACTTCACTTCACTTCGGTATCATCACGACCACAGAGTACTTTTTTAGATGGGATCACTACTTTGACACAATCACAGACGTATAATATGTTCCTTGGTAGTACTCAGAATAAGCCATAGACATTAGCTCGATGGAACATAGACATATAAATATATTTTTCCTATCTCAATGCGATGGATTAAGTACAAAAAAAAATTATACTGATACAATTTATTGAGGTTTATATAATTTAGTTTCTTTTTATGTTTGTAGACACAACAGCTTTGAAATTTAAATTTGACATTGACAACTTTTTCTTCGTTTTTATTAAAAATCACACACGTCCACGTAAACTGGTTGGTTTCGGTTGGTTAATACGAAAACCCAACTTCACCCACCCATATTTTTGTACCTAGTGTTTATAGGTTTTCCTATAATCTATAGGTATAAAACTATTTTCTGTATTTTGTTGAAATTTTAGACTCGTTAGTTTCGAAGATAAGAGGGAAATCATTAATTTTCATGTATTTTCCTGAAATTTTAAAACTATTTATTTCAAAATTATAAAAAATATATTTTTTTCTTTCTTTATTTATTTATTTATTGACATTTATAATCGCAATGCGTATGTCAGTCCCATCGTAACCTAAATACACATTGGTCATATACTCATATCTGGGCCATGAACCTGAACAGACTGGCCGCATCATCGCCATTCGGTTGAGCCAGGATTTTATGGAATGTGCCTACTTCAAGTCTGTTCAACCTCAAAACCCTAAACAAATCATGTCTCCCAGACTCATGCCAAACACAGTCCATCAATAAGTGATGTAAGTCTTCAACGACACCACACTCCTCACAGTTAGATGAGTTCGTTTTTCTCATCATGAATGCAAACTTATTGCATGGAATGTCCAGATATGAGTCTATGAGCCGTAACAACTAATTTTCGACTTAAATTACTATTTACAAACCAGGGCACACGAAAAGGCTGTCTCTGCGTGGTTTTATACTTACCAGATCCCTTTGTCTAAAGAGCGCTTGTCAAAATATTCCTTCCAATCATCTTAACACTTATTTTTAAATTTAGGTAAAACTTCTGAATAATCCAAAATTATGTTAGTTCATTTTTCGTTTTTAGCTGCATATTTTGCCAGCAAAATTTAGGTAAAACTTCTGAATAATCCAAAATTATGTTAGCTCTTTTTCCGTTTTTAGCTGCATATTTTGGCAGCATGTCAGCCGTTTCATTGCCCTGTATTCCAATATGCGATGGAACCCATTGCAATCTCAATGTTACACCTTTATGCATTAATTCATCTAACTTAGATAGAATAACATAAGCTAGCGATACACCTCTGTGGCCACAGGCACATCGAGCTAAATGTTGTAAGGAACATATATACTTGACACCCTCACAGTAAGCCCTTTCTTTCATTTAATAATAATATGTCATACGGTACAGTGTGCATTACTTTTCTTTTTCTTATTTGTCTCCCAAAAGTGAGTAAAAAAACAAAGGAGATGTTTGATTTGGGCTACCACTATAACACTACATAGATAAATAGGAAAAAAATAGGGGATTTTCATAAAAATACGAAAATGATTATTTGGGAAGATTTTTAATATGATATCCCCATTTTTAGGGCAGCCATGACAGTTGTGTTTGTCATGAGTTTGACGTTGACGTTTGACGACTTTGACAGTTTTAACTTTCAGAGATGATACTATGGAAAATTCTCTATACATTTTTTTCAACCAAGTGCTATGAAAGCAATATGATGTAAAGAAAAACGTTTATTGAAACACTGAAATAGCATTAAAGTGAATAATATACGACACATAAACCCATTTCAGCCGAAAAAATAAAAAATTACGAAGTTGATCCTCTATGAAGATCGACTTTCAGCCCACTGTGCGGCGGTCTTAAAATAGGAATAATCCATAGAGGATAGTGATTTTACTACTGGTACTTTATGCAATGGACAAGACAAAAGAGAAATAGCGGCTTGGTAACATTGGGCTATGAACTGTCAAATTCTTTTAATCTTGAATCTTTGGTTTTTTGACGTTTGACTTTACGTAACATTTTTTCCGTGATAGAGAGCGGAGGTTATAAATACTTATCTGCAAAATTAGCAAAATGTTGGGCCGTTTGGGAAAGAAACATGTTGAAATCGCCGCATCGTTCGCCACATCAGCGGTTGGCTTCGGAGGCGCGGCTTTCGTCGGTCTCCTATACTTCACGGACTGGAGAGTGTTCTGTGCCAACATCCCCTTCTACAGAGGAAAATTCAAGGATGTAGAAGAAGAGAAGTAAATCTGGACATGAAGCTAGTGAATCAAACGTGAATTGTATACTTACCTATTTATTTATTTAGAGTTCATGTAATTACATATCTAAGTTACCGTTTTATCGATGTCTTGTTTCTTTGAATTTTCCCCTTTTTCATCGTTTTGTGCTATAACTATTATTCGCCAATTCTTATATTATACAAAGTTACACAGCAGAGTCACAATTAATGTATGTTTACTACATAAAAGTAGTACTTTTATAGAATACCTTTGTGATGGATAGGAGGCTTCAGAAATGACCTAATAAAACATATACTGGCTCATGATAGAGCAGTCTGGTGAGTGTCTGTGGCAAGCAATTACCATCATACTCAACCCTCAGACATGAAGAAAAATTTATAGAGGTATAATAAGGTCAAAATGCTGTTTCCATGTTACAGAAAGTCTATTCTGCAATCAGATCAGTTTAAAGTGAAACTAGATAGTATCAAGAAATTTTCCTCCCAGTATGTAGCCATTTGCCTCAGTGCGTGGGCAGGGCTCTCTGGAGTTCTTCAATGAAAGTGTCAGGATTTGAATATTGTCATTGTCTGGCAACTATCATGGAGACACGTTTAAGTATAGCACACAAATTTTACCCACATGATTGGTTAAGTTAGTTGAAATTCTATTAAACATAATCGGAGCTCTTAGTCACGATAAACTTGCAGGTGACTGTCTCATTACAAAACAAGTTGTAACTAGTCCAAGTTAAAACCTGCAAGCTAGTATTTGTATTTCAAACTCAACCTGAATAAAGTTTGAAATACAAAGACTGGCTTGAAGAACTGGACTAAAGCTTGTTTTCTAAAAAAAGAGTTATTTAAAAAACAAAAAACCTGACTGCTAAAACAGAAAAACAAGCATTTTAATCTATAGAAATTTGGTATTGCAGGCGGGTACAAACAAAAGTTATACCATATTTCAGGTTATTGGTTTGTCCCTTCCTGCAATATCAAAATACTATAGATTATAATGCTTGTTTTTCTCCTTTCAGTTATGTGTTTTAGCAGTCGGGTTTTTTTAATTTTTCAATAAGTACCTAATTTGTTTTACTTCTAGCTTCTTAGTTTTTTTTAATATATATATATGGAATTGCCTTATTACTAGCTATTATTTGATATCAATATTGTTGTAAATTACGAAAAAATAACTTTCCCCCTCCCTTTTTTTGTATTTGCAGGTGCAATATATAAATATTATTATATAGCCTATGTCACTCCCACAATTTAAGATGAATCTAATGACACCTCTTGTATTAACCCTAGAGTGGGCGCGTCTTTTTGCGAAACGTCAGTGGGCGCGTGGGGAGCATTTCGCCGCCCATTTACTTTGACCATTTTAACTAGAAATACAGCTACTTAATTAATTTATTTTCTCAGGATTTAAATAATACAATAATAAGTAATGATAAATCAACATATTTATTAAACTTTGTTTTAAAAACTGGTTTACAAAAGACTTTAGGAAACTTAATATTTAAATTGACTTTTTTTCTCTTATCTTACATAATACTCTTTAATAGGTACTTAAAAAAATGAAGAAAAAAAAAGCAAAATTATATATTTTCTAAATCTACATGATATGCTTTATCAAAACAGTCTTCACAAAGGTATGTGCAATGTTCATTTGTAACTTTGGGCACCTGAAACACCCTTTCTTCGTGCGCCTGTTTTTCTTTGAGGGACATATACTGCATTTTGTTAGGGGCGATAGATTAAAAGACGCGTTTGTTCGTTCGCCATTTTATTTTTCAGAGTATAGTGTTGTCATCTTACATAGTGTTTGGAGAGTTGACCACAGATAATAACACTGGTAGTACACACAATATTTTACACTCCCCCCTCAATTTAGACATTTTTCGAAAATAAGTCCTAAATTGGATATAACATTAAGTAACTAACAAATAATCATAACAGGTAAGTACTTTTAGGTACAATATTAAGTAATTAGGTATACAAGAGTACAAATTTATTTAGTTAAACATGACAACAAAACTTTGTGTTATAACTTGCTTACATATCTATAGTAAATTCAGTTTACTAACAAAATAATTGTGTTTTATTTTTGGTACAGCCTTTGTGAACAAATCTGAAATATTTTCATCAGTTGGAACATAGTTTACTGATACTAATTTCTTTTGTACTATATCTTTAATATAATGAGCTTTAATGTCAATATGCTTGGACCTTTTGCCATTATCAAAGTTTTTAATTAATCTTATAGAACTCTGATTATCTAATAACAATGTTGTAGGCATATTTGACAAACATGTCAAATCATAAAGTATGCCTTTTAAGTACATCAACTCGCTGACTGCTTGAGCTGCTGCAATATATTCAGCCTCCGCTGTAGATAGAGCAACTGAAGTCTGCTTTTTGGAAAACCAATGTATAAGGTTTCCACAGTAAAATACTGCACATCCACTCGTGCTCTTCCTGTCTGTTCTGTCTGCTGCCCAATCTGCATCTGCATAAGCAACTATTTTCTTCTCTTCTTTTGACCTTCTGTATATCAATCCTTTTTCTTGTGTATTCTTTAAGTATCTTAAAATTCTTTTGCTTGCTGTCCATAAAGATGCTGTTGGTTTGTCCAAGAATCTAGATAAATATGCAACTGGGTAAGTTATATCAGGTCGACTATTCATAGATATAAATAGCAAAGATCCTATCAATTCTTTATATGGTACATCAATGATTTCTTCATTTATTGCACAGTAGTTGGTCTCCATTGGTGTATTTATTCCTTTACATTCTTGCATCTTAAACTTTTCTAGAATTCTGTTTATCATTTTTGTCTGTTTAATTTCCATTTGATCATTTTTCCTTGCAATTTCCAATCCTAGATAATTCTTTACTTCTCCTAAATCTTTTACTTTGAATTCTTCTTTTAATTTCTTTAATATATTTTCATGGAAATGAAAATATATTAAAGATTATATATTAAAATATAATAAAATATCATCTACAAATATCAATAGCCATGTATCTTCATTTTTATAAAGACAAAAATCATGTTTTGACTGTATGAATCCATTGGTAGTAATGAAGTCATGAAATTTTTGGTTCCAACATTTTGGTGCTTCCTTCAGTCCGTATAAAGCCTTATTTAATTTTAAAACTTTTCCTTCTTGATCAACTCCTTTAGGACACCTTATATACACATTTTCTTTCAGGTCACCATTTAGGAAAGCGGTGGGTACATCTAGTTGTTTTATCATTAATCTTTCTTGTATAGCATGACTGAGCATTGTTCTAATAGTTGGTAGTCTTGCTACTGGTGCATAATATCCTTCATGTCCTTGTTGTTGATATCCCTTGGCTACTAACCTCGCCTTCTTGGTTCCATCTTGTTTCTGCTTAAATATCCATTTTGTTTCTATTGCTTTGCTTCCTTTTGGTAAATTAGATACTTCCCAAGTTCCTAATTTCTTGTGCGAGTCCAGCTCTTTCTTTATTGCTTGTTTCCATTCTTTATCTTGTATTGCTTCTTCATAGTTTACTGGTTCTCCTGCACCTAAACAATATGCTATGTTTAGATCATATTCTTCTAAGTCTTTTGGTTTGTGAATTTCTCTTCCTGATCTTGTTGTATATTTTGGTATTTCTGTTCTAATCTCTTCATTATCACTTTCTTGATCTAATTCTTCAGTTTTCTCATCATCTTCTTGATTCTTCTTTCCAGTGTCTTATTTTTGTTTTATCTCGTTTTCATATTCTTTTTCCACATACATATTATCATTTTCTTCTTTTTCCGTCTCTTCTTTGTATTTAATTTGTGTCTCGTCAAATCTCACATCTCTTGATAGTATTATTTCTTTATTTTTAGGGTTCCATAGACGATATCCATTTGGACTATAACCTATTAATCTCATTTCTTTTGCTCTTTGCTGAAGTTTATCCTGTTTTGGTAAAATATGAACCCATGCTTTTGATCCAAATACTCTGAGTTTTGTCAAATCCTTATGTCCAAACATCTTTTCGGCAGGTGTTTGAAAATTTATTGCCGAACTTGGGCATCTGTTGATCTGGTAGACAGCACACCGTACTGCTTCACCCCATAATGTTTTTGGTAATCCAGTCTCAAGTAGTAATGTTCTAGCTCTATTGTAAATATTTCTGTTCATTCTTTCCGCAACTCCGTTGGATTGAGGACTGTAAGCCGTAGTAAATTGTTGTATGATACCCTTGTCACTACAAAATTTGTCAAGCTTTTCATTTTTAAATTCTCCTCCATTATCACTTCTAATGTTCTTTACTTTATTTCCTGTCTGTCTTTCTATTCTTTTAATGTGATCTATTAAGCAATCAGCTGCTTCGCTTTTTCTTTTTAGTAAATATACGACTGTAAAATGTGAAAAGTCATCTATTATTGAATGATAGTACACTTCACCCTCGTTAGGTGGTGTGGTCACAGGTCCTGATAAGTCGGTATGTAATAGTTCTCCTATATATCTTGATCTTGGTCTGGTTGTTGATAAAAATGGCTGTCTTGTTGATTTTCCTTCTAGGCATGGTCCACATGGTTTCTCAGAGCTAGGTAAGTTCAAAATTCTTAAATGTTTTCTATTAGCATGCCCTAACCTTTTGTGCCACAGATCTTTATCATTAATAACTGAACAACATTTTTCTAAATTTAGATTCAAATGTATTGCATACAGGCTACCAAACATTTTACCATAAATTATTTTATTTCCTGTGCCAATAGATACAGAATCTTTATGAAATCTAACAGAATTTCCTTTCTCTAATAATCTTTTGACAGACAATAAATTGTGTGATAATCCTTTAACAATTAATGCTTCTATAGTAATTGGTAAATTATTAAACTTAACTTTTAAGATTCCCTTCTTATCAGAAATCAAATATTCGCCATTGGCTACATAAATTTTGGGTTCCACATCTAGATGTTGAATATTCATCATGTACTTTTCATAACTATCCATTATTAAATTTTGAGAGGCCCCCGAGTCAATTATAAACTTAATGTCATTATATGTGTCCATAGATAACACATTTTCACTAGCTACAAAAGATATGTGATTCACCTCACTCATAGCACTTGTTCCTTGTTCTCGGTTCGATCCAGTATCTCTTGATATGCCTCTTGAGTAACCTCTGAAACATCCTCTTCGTTTGTTATGATTCTGTCCTCTCCGAAGTCCACTTTTGCACTGTGTGGCTTTGTGTCCCGGTTTTCCACAATTGTAACATGTCAGGAACGCTGTTTGTGTTTGTTGCTTTTCTTCACAATTTTGTTCTTTGACCTCTGCATCCAATAATCTTGCTTTGACGAATTCTATGTCAATTGTTTTCTCCGTAGTCATTGTTTCAATACTTGTTATGACATTATCATACTGTGTGGGCATAGAAGATAATAAGTAGCATACCTTGTCCATTTCATCTACAGTACATCCAGCGGCTATCAGCTCACATATTAGGCTGTCAAATTTGAGGAAATAATCCTGTAATTTCTCCCTTTTTCCGCATTTCAAGGTTATAAGCTTTTTTTTTTGTTTTTTTTTTTTTTGAGGATGGTAAATCATCAAATAACTTCTCCCGCTTTGGGCGGAGCGGGAGGGTGTGTCAGACTCTTACTGACTAAAACCCACCCGTATTCCTTCCTGTTGCCTGTGTTGCGGGGGCCTCGGTGACCCATAAGTACCTTCCCGCGACCCCGGCAGGCATCGGCCCTAGTGGACCCCTACTTTGTGCTGACGACATCTCTTTGAGGCGCGCGTGGAATACGACGCGCCGTCGACCCGGGCCTGGTCGTTACCGGACGGTGAGCTACCCATTGCTCACCGTCCGCAAGCCCGCGCCTACGGTGGCTGGAAATCCGCCCGAGATTCCCGACGCCCAGGGCGTCTCCTGCGGCGGCTAGGGGCGAGAGGGCGCGAAACGTGCCTTTCCCTCAACCGTCCCGCCTCCTCCTTCGCGAGCATTACTGCTTCGCAGAAGGAGGTGATGGCTGCCCATGCCCTCTCGCTCCGTACCATGGCCTGAACCAGGGCCGGACGCGAGAGGTCTCTGCCGCCGATCGCCTCCACGAGGACACGGCGGTGCTCTGCCCAAGCCGGGCAGACCTCCACCGTATGCTCCACCGTGTCCTCCGGGCGATCCACACAGTGGTGACACCCGGACTTTTCCTCCCGCCTTATCCGACACAGGAACCTCCCGAAGCTGCCGTGTCCGGTGAGGACCTGCGTCAGGCGAAGGTGAGGACGCCGTGGCGCCTCTCCAGCCACTCCTCAAAGAGAGAAGGTTATAAGCTTACGTTTCAGATACAATTTATTGAATATACTTTTCCTCTCGAAGGTGTATTCTAATTGATGCATCATTTCTTTAGCTGTGTTACACTTCTTTACTATTTCTAAGTACTTATCTGACAAGCATTGAACAATTAAATTTATGGCCTTGGCATCCATTTTGATATATTCTTCCGTTTCTGGTTTCACAATCCCGGCTTCAATCACGCTCCATACCTGCTTTTCCTCTAACAGTAATTTCATTCTGAACTTCCAATTGTTGAAATTTTGCTCTTGACTGAGACGCGGTAATACTTCCCTTGTACTTGATTCCGCCATTTTTCTTGTCTTATTTAATTCGATATTTCTGCTCACAATTTTATCTGTTGCGTACCAATTTTTTTTTTTTAATTTTAAATATGTCTTTACAATTTACATTTGGAATGACTTATTTTGGTCACTATCTCGCAACTATTGCGCAGTGGAAGCGTTTGTTAGGGGCGATAGATTAAAAGACGCGTTTGTTCGTTCGCCATTTTATTTTTCAGAGTATAGTGTTGTCATCTTACATAGTGTTTGGAGAGTTGACCACAGATAATAACACTGGTAGTACACACAATATTTTACACATTTGCCCTCCTTCTTTGAAGAAGATGCTTGTTCTGCTGGTACAAAGCGAGAAATTTGGTTCCTCAGAGGAATATTTAAAGTGTCTATAGAAGACCTCGTGATCATATATTTTTTTATTGACAAGTACCATGGCAATTTCTTTCAAATACTCTCGGCGTAGTATCATTCAATACATCAATTGTTCAGTATTGGCTTTATATATAATTTGACTGTTTATACCAGCAATATTCATCATCAAAAAAACAACCTCATTGGCCATCTGCGAGTCATTCTCCCAACAGAATATTCCTCCTTCATTTGATCAACGACGTCAACACCACCTTTAGTACTATTATAAAATGTTATTTCAGGTTTTGCAGCAGGCCCGGTGCTTTCATCTATTTTATCATCCTCATGCAAAGTTGACAGTAGTAGTACTATTTTCTTTTGCTTTTTGTTTGAAACATAAGACAGCAAAACTTTCTTCTCGCCAAATCCAAACATTGAAGACGGTTTCGCCCGATCTTTAGTGTTCAGAAAAATAGGTGGAATTTCTTTTTTATTTTTACGTAAAGTAACAACAATGGTCGTTCTATTATCAGTTAACAACTGATCAGCAAGAGGTATCGAAGTAAAAAAGTTATCCATAGTGATGTTGCGGCCAGTGTTGAGGATATTTCGAGATAATCTTTTTACTAAAGCGGTAACTGAATTATCGAGTACCTATGTTTCCCAGCATACACCTCTAAATTGCTGGTGTAAAATGTCTTTGCATCAACAAGTGCATAAATCTTTATGCCATATTTGGCAGGTTTATTAGCCATATACACCCGGAACTTACACCGGCCTCTGAAGGATTCCAGCATCTCGTCTATAGTACAATATTCTCCGATTTGATAATGTTTTTGACAATTCGCAACAAATGATTCGAAAATATTTCGCATAGCTGCCATATTGTCATGAATAGCACGCTCTGTTCTTGTGTTCATAGCATAAATTATACTCAATTATTGGTTTTGGCTTTTAATGGCTCCTAAGTTAAATATTTTTTATCAAAACGTTCGCGGACTTAGAACTAAAAGTGATACTTTCTATCGTCAAATGTTGCTAAACTCGTATGATATTATTGTTCTTACAGAGACATGGTTATTGGATGGAGTTTTAAATTCCGAATTCTTTGATGAACGGTACATGGTGTGGCGTCGTGATCGGGATTATGTTTTGACCGGGCAATCGCGTGGTGGGGGTGTGCTTATTGCTACACGTAGGGAACTTTCAGTTATATGCCAACCTACCTTCTATTCTACAGCAGAGGATTTATGGCTCAGCATACGAGTGAAAAATTCTAATACACGTAAATATCTTACCCTACATATTTGTGTTGTTTATTTATGTCAGCAAAACTTAGGACTTTCTTTTTCTTTACAACTTCGCAATTACCTCACAAAATTAAACCAAATAGTTATGAGCAAATCTTCTGATACCTTTCTCATCATTGGTGATTTTAACATGAGCGGTATTAACTGGGTCCTATCTGAGAATCTATCGCTCGTCCCAATGAACCGGAATGGTCCTGACGAAGTTTTATTTGGCGACGAATTATGTACCCTAGATTTTAATCAATACAATGGTGTTCGCAATAGGTATGGTAAAATTTTAGATCTGGTACTTTCTAACCAATTAGTTACTGTGATTGAAAGTTCAAGTCCACTGGTTCCCATCGACGCCTACCATCCAGCACTACTAATTAATATGGATTTCGTTGAGGTTCCTGTATTAGAGTGCGCGTTACGGACGCAATATCTGTTCGACAAGGGTGACTATGAATCTGTCAACAAAGACATTTCCACGACTGACTGGGAATCCGAGTTTGCGACACGATCAATTGATGAATCATTAAACTTTTTCAATCAAGTTATTCACAATTTACACACAAAATACATTCCACAAAAAAATAATCGTAGCAAAACTTATCCAACTTGGTACAATTCGGCATTAATTAAAACAATTAAAGAAAAATACAAATATTTTAAGAAATTCAAGACGTACGGCAATATAGCGGATGAGTCAACATTTAAGCTTCTTCGTGAAAGGGTAAAGGTATTAGAATCGCAATGTTATGAAAACTACTTGAATTTAACCGAAAAATCTATTAAAGAAAATCCTAAATATTTTTGGACTTTCGTTAAAAAACGACACAACTCAAATGCAGTTCCGAGCACATTAAATTATAATAGCGAAGCGTTGCGTACCGGTGAATCTATATGCGAAGCGTTTTCTACGTACTTTCACTCTACATTTCTGAATACTAGCCCTAGTCATGGAATTTCTTCACCCCCTCTTTTTACTGAATCTTCCAGTCTATCTGATATATGTAGCATTGTGGTGAACGTTGAAGAGGTTTCTAACTTGCTCCGCAAGTTGGATACTTCTAAAGCGGCTGGCCCTGACAATATTTCATCCAAATTTCTTGTACGATGTTCGACTTCTATTGCCCAACCTGTCTCGATTCTCTTCAGGAAATCCTTGGATACTTGTGTGGTGCCTGAACTTTGGAAATCGGCTTTCATAACGCCTATTCACAAAAAAGGAGTTAAAACCGAAATTGTAAACTACAGGCCGATATCCAAGCTCTGTATTTTGGCAAAAATCTTTGAAAGGATCATCTATAACCAGGTGTATAGTGCTCTTAAAAATTCGTTTAGTTCCTTTCAACATGGTTTTTTGAAGGGAAGGTCTACCGTCACCAACTTAATTCTGCTCAATGATTTTATTACCGACGCTATGGATAACGGTAAGCAGGTCGATGTTGTTTATACTGATTACAGTAAAGCTTTTGATCGGATTGATCATGAAATTTTACTGTCAAAGTTATATGGTACGGGAATACGAGGTGATTTACTCAGATGGGTTTCTTCTTATCTGGAGAACAGGTCCCAAGCAGTAGTATTAAGCAATTATATGTCTAGTTGGGTACCTGTACCTAGTGGAGTCCCCCAGGGTTCTCTGCTCGGCCCATTACTTTTCATTATCTATATAAACGACATCGACTCTTGCTTGATTTCATCCAAACTGCTGTGTTTTGCTGACGACATGAAAATCTATACCACAATATCATCACATGTAGACGTGATTGCACTTCAAGATGATTTACGTCGTCTGGAGGATTATTGTCGTGGAAGTAAGCTTGATCTTAACCCTGCTAAATGCTCGGTTCTAACATATTCTCGAAAGCGCGCAATTATACCTTCATCGTATATCTTGGGTGATCAAGTACTACCTAGAAAGTATTCCATCCGAGATCTGGGGGTATATCACGATTCTAAACTTACTTTTGAATTTCATGTTGATGCCATAGTCGCTAAAGCATATAAAGCACTTGGTTTCATAATGCGGTTGTGCATAACCAGGTGCTTCACTCAAGCCAAAACTTTAAAAATCCTTTACTGCACTTTCGTTAGAAGCCATTTGGAATACGCGTCTGAAATCTGGAATCCATGTTATCACAAGTACATTGATCGTATAGAAAGCATCCAGAAAAGGTTCATCAAGTATTTGTGTTATCATCAGAAAGTGCCCTACCGGTCTGAAGATTACCTCAAACTCTGTAAGAAGTATCATATATTACCCCTAATTAATCGACGAGCAATCTCTGACTGTATCTCATTATTGAAAATTTTCAATAATTCTATTAATAATTCCGTTATTTTATCCAAATTTTATTTTAACGTTCCCGGAAGGTCGAAGCGATGGAACGCACCGTTGCGTGTCCCATTTACCTCTACGAATTACAGGCAAAATTCATTTATAGTGCGTGCAAGTGGCAACTTTAATAGCATATGTAAACGGCATGATTTTGACCCTTTCATAACAGGTGTGTCCTCGGCCAGAAAGTGCCTGAGCCTTGACTTTTTTTATTAAGATTTTGTATGTTCAGGTGTTTATCTTGTATTGAATATGCATTGTGAATTTAGTTTAAGCTTGAATGTTGTACTAGTCTTTTTTTTTTCTCTTTTTTGGTAGCTGTATTGTGCTGTTCACACACTTTCTTTCGAATCTGTTTTTAGAAGTGAAGACTTTTAATTGGCTGTCAGTCTTACATACAATTTTTTATTCTGTTTGTTTTAGCTGTAAGTCATCCATAATTATTAACTAAATAAATAAAAATAAATAAAATCGCAGATGCCCAAGCAAAAAATAAAACCTCTTTATCGACATAGTGGCCCTGAAAACATCAGGGGCGGTCCCATCATTTCCCCACATTTCTTGAATGTTTGCGTGATTCATCTTTTTTAGTCCAGCCATAAGCAATAATCCGATAAGAGCTTTTACTTCGATTATATCCGTCTCCTTTGCATCTCTCTCACGAAAAAAAATTTCTTTTTGTGCTCTTATATATGTATTAGTAAATAACACAATTTCATCAAGCATAGAGTCGGTAGTAAATAAATGAAAACATCCTACAGGTGTTTGACAATTCAATGCTTCTTCGCCTTTGACTCCGGGCCTGTTGATAATAATATTTTCCTGTCTTGTCCGGATATTTTGTCGTAAAGGAGGGTGAATTAGCCATTTAGTACCATCTTTACCATGGTACATTGGAACTCTAGTAGGTCGTTGTTGAGAAGCTGGAGCAACAGATAAAAGTTGAGATTGAGCTGACGTACTTGGCTGCGGGGACAATACGGTATTCCTGAGGCGAACTAGCTGCGCTAATGGTTCATCATCATCACTGGACGTACGTGTTGGAGATTTATCACCACCTGATTTTAGTCTACGTTTACGTCGACGAGTTCGAGACTGATGGCATACTAAAGTCGCTGATGAACGGCTACTTATATCTGAAATGGATGTCCTTTGGCGTCGAATAGGTGATATTTCGGAAGGCACAACAATTGGAGAAGGTATTTTCTTGTTAGAAGCGTCGCTTTCTGCTGACTGTTCTGTTTCCGTGTTGTGCTCACTATGATGACTAGATCGATCACTATCTGACACATATTCATCAACGATCTGTGTACTAGCATCTTCAAAATCAGATATTTCCTCTAGCCAAGACACAATTTGAGAGTCCATTTTGTTAATCATATTTATTATTATTAATAGATACTTTTAAATCCTAAAACAAAAATGTTTTTTTTAGTTTTTTTTTAAAATGCACCATAAAATATAGTCTACCCTTCAAGTTTGCAAAAAATACATTACACAATATTACTTACGTGAGTGGGCGCGCGGTGAGCGATTCGCCGTCCGGTGACACCTGATTGTAACAACTTGCTCCTCAAGCGGTCCCCCGCGCACTGACGGCGTCCAGCCTTTCGGCACGCGTTGCAAGCGAGAGTGGGGGCAGGTACTAAAAAGCGCAAACCTAACGGGCAGTTGTTTTAAAAATTATAACCGTTTTTTTAGCGCGGGCGGCAAAATGCTCATAGCGCGCCCACTAGGGTTAAAATCCATCAAGCCGTTTCGGCTACAGAGCATCTCAAAGAAATGACATATATACATCCATACTCTCAAAAGCCATTGCCCTCCTTCTGGGGCAGTTGGGGTAAAAAGGCAGTATGAGCTATGTTTTAATTTAATAAGGCCCGAAATTAACATGGTGAGTAAAACTGTCCCATTGGACTAGTGGTTGGCATGAGGTCCTTGTTTTGACTCCCAGGTTGGCAAAGTGTTATTGAAATTTTCCATCAGGAATTTCTCGAGACTGGAATTTGAGCCCAGTTGATGGCAATAGGCTCGCCCCCATTTACATGGGACATAACTGGCGAAAAGTGGGTGTACTACAGGTACACCTCTCCCTCCCTTAAATTTCAGGTGATGTTGTTATATGAGTAAAACTGTTTACTACAGTCAGTAATTCATAAAGTTGTTGATCGCACGTGAGCAGGTTGGTAGGTAACTGATTAACTGAAGAACTAACCCACTAAGCATGGAGAAAGTAATATACCACTAAGGTCGAATTTCACCAATAAAACAACGCGATCAGCACTATGTAGGTAAACCTTGTTCAGGTTCAAGAGTAGAGATGGGTCTAAAATTAATAAGCTGCTAAATTAACAGTGCAATTTTTATTTTGTGTCAACAGCTGTTACCATATAAATTCTGGGATAGTTGTTATTTGATTAACAATCACAATCACAACTCTGAACACAGAGAACAATAATACCCTAAATAATGAATAAAACGCGCGGCGCTAGCAACTGTTAATTTTGTGTTCTGTCTTCAGTCAGACAGATTGTTATGTAATCGAGTTGATTATGTATTTAACAGCTGAGTTCGGAAATGTTACTTAATAGCGTTAAAATAAAGACTGATCTTCGTTACGATGAATAGTATGAAGGAAATGAGAAGTAAATATGTTAACAATCTGTCTGTGTTTAATTTTAACAGTTGCTAAAAGCAGGTATAGGTACTAATTAGAAGTGTTAATTATTATTAGCATTTAGCTGTGTTATAATTTCTTAACGTTTAAGTAATCTAGCCGCTGGCTCGAACTCGTGGTTAAATGCATCCAACATCGTGTGGGAAAGGGACGGGCAGTAAGAAGCTAGTGGTGCCCCCGAGCGACTGCGTCGCATTGCATCGCCTGCAGGCGCTATTACGTTCGTTAATGCTTAGCGTTCTTTATGTTAACTTTCTACACACAAAAAAGGTACAAAGTCGGACTTAATACCTTAGGCATTCTCTACCAGTCAACCAAGGGTGGTGAAGAGATTTGACTATTCTTTCTGACTTTTTTCTTTTTGTTCGGCTTCTTAGTGTCATAGCGTCATCTTAAATAGCCAAAACTCCTCAAGAATTGGGCTATCAAACGCAAAAAGATTTTTTCAAATCCGACTGGTAGGTCCACAGATTACCCCCAATTAGTACGTTGGGGGTAATCTCTGGACCTATCAGTCGGATTACAAACGAACAAATTTTACCTCTTTATAATATACCAAGCTATATATTTCCATTATAAGCTGATCTCGCATTGTAAAGGATTTCCGTACAATGAGAGTTCAGCTGGAAATGTATAGCTGTGTGTAGCAAGCGCTCCCTGCGAAAGAAATGTACATAAGTACATACATGACATACCTACCTATTTACGGGTAGTCGAGATTGTTTTGCTTTGTCAACAGCACGACTCGATGTGAACGCTAAAACGCTAGGGTTACTAATTTATTTCGCTATACTCATCCGCCAATCCTTATTGGGCTCTGTTGCGCAAAAACCAAACATAATTAAATTGTGACACAGACAAAAATTATTCTGTAATAAATCAAACTAGTGCTTGCTCGAGTCAAACGGGAGTATGTTAGCCACAGAAATAAAAAAAAACAGGAGAAGTGGCAAGAGGGCGTGTCTGTGTCCGCATGGCATGATCGAAATGCTCATGTCATAGGCAAACGGCCAAAACAAAAACTTTGTAGATCATGGAATCACTTACCTTAAATGTAAGTTTAAGTATTTTACTATGGTTTACGACACATTCGCTCAATAGTCTTCATTCAATTTAACTTTCATTCTTATATTCATTCCTACATTCGTTCAATATTCATCTTGCAAAAAATCTCTGTTCATACGTACCTATTAAAAATTGTAAAACACTTTAGTAAACCTATTTTTCATAAAGAAATCTGTTCAATTTATCCTAAACAAAAGTGGCGACCGTGACAGGACACACACAATCGTCGAATCGAAGCTAAATAGCCACGCACATTGTTCCCGTACCGTATCAAGGCCACTCGAAGGACATCCTCGACACCGGACGACATCTACCAGTACCAACGGAAGGCCGTGTTGAGAATCCAAGATCGCCGTGCCTGTGGACTGGCATCCTACTTGTACCTGGGTCGAGCAACCTTACCTTCGTCAAGCCATTCTGGGAACTCTGTTGGGACTACGGAACTCCGATCGAGCAAGGTCCACCCTTAGAACGAGCCAGAGGAATCACTATCTACCTATCTACGTGTTCCTGCCTACAAAAAGACTGCTGGGATTAGCTGCCTGCCTATCTATAGTGAGTCCGTTCCATTTTACTAACATACCTATTGTGTTGTCCTTTAGTCTGTGCGGCTACGTATTGCAATATCTAAAATTAAAAGAACTAACGTAAAATAACCTACTTTCAAAATCCCTAAATCTAAATACCTAAGCAACTAACACCTCCCTACGAATTACTTATGTTTAAAATACTGATTGGACTAAATATCTAATGTTTTAAATATAACAGTAATTACACCTTTTTTTTTGGGTGGTAAATCATCAAATAATTTCTCCCTCTTTGGGCGGAGCGGGAGGGTGTGTCAGACTCTTACCGACTAATACCCACCCTTATTCATTCCGTTGCCTGTGTTGCAAGGGGCCTCGGTAACCCTTTAGTACCTTCCCGCGACCCTGGCAAAGTTATTACACATAAGTTTGATAGACCAACATTTGTAATACCAAATGGTCAAAATAAGTACCTAAAATGATGCACCACTTGCGAGCTATATGTATGTAGTAGTAGATCAATCAATCAATCAGGTTTCGCGAGCGTAAAAGAGGGTAGATTGATAAAATGATCGTTGTCTATGTTTAAATATTTTCTGTCAGTTGTTAGTCACCCACTAGATTGCAGAACGATTAGATATTGATTGATACGTGAAATGACTGAACACAGTATTAGTGTATTTAAAAAGGTGGTTACAAAGTCGACGTGAATGGTTTTGCGTATGCAAAAAGTCGTGAATACAATAACAGAGTGTGAATTTAAACGAAATGAGTTATAGAAGTGCAAAGCGCGGTTAACGACTAATGTATTTCCAGAAGTCGAATGTGTATCTGAGATATCATCAGCTGGGGAACATAATCACGAAGGCAATCCTGTGAGAGTGAGAGTGGCTAGAAATGTGCACGATAAAAAAAAAAAATATTGTTAGGATTAAATTATTAAAGAAACATGGTTTATTTTTTTTAATATTTTGTACTGTCCATTGATATTGATTACAAGAAATATACCATACCTACAATCTCCCACAGAAATGTTTTCACCATTGTCTAGTTATCTAGTCGCAGGCAGATTGTGTCATGATTTGCAAATATTAATAAGGGGTCTGAAACCGTTCTCCGACAGTCATTTCTCCTTTGGACCGATCACCAACAGGACGTTTCGTTTTTGAGAGATTCGTCGATAGAACGTTTCACCTATGGACGTTTCGCCGACAGAACCTTTCACATGCGTCACTGTCGACGACATCCCTTGGTAGCAAATACAGTGTATAGTAGGTTGACAACTACAGCGAAGGATAATGTTGGGTTAGGTTAGGTTAGATTCGGGAGGCACTGCGTTACCATCGGGTGCCTTCCTACCTCCGCCGCATCGTCGGGGCTTATTTGGCGGAGAGGTGTGTCACCTACACGGGACGTGATGGCGGAAACCAGCGCCGCATGTCGTGCGGTGTTCCACAGGGCTCGGTCGTAGGACCGCTCCTGTGGAACATCGGGTACGACTGGGTGCTGCGGGGCGAGCTCCAGCCGGGCGTGGACCTGACGTGTTATGCGGACGACACACTGGTCACGGCCCGGGGGAGCTCGTACCGGGAGGCAGCGTTGCTAGCGACGGCTGCGGTCTCACAGGTGGTGAGTCGCATACGTCGCCTAGGGCTGGAGGTTGCCCTCAACAAGTCGGAGGCCTTGATCTTTCATGGCCCCCGGCGGGCGCCGCCGCCGGGATCACACATCGTGGTCGGGGGGGCTCAAATCGCTGTCGAGTCCACCATGAAGTACCTAGGATTGGTGCTCGACAGCCGGTGGGATTTTGGCCCCCATTTCCGGCGGCTGGCGCCCAAGTTGTTGGGCGCGGCTGGGGCGTTGTCAACGCTGCTTCCCAATCTGGGGGGCCCGAGCGCCGCCTGTAGGCGGCTCTACGTGGGGATCGTGCGATCGATGGCCCTTTACGGGGCCCCGATCTGGGTGGCTGACCTGACGGCCGGAAGCATCGCAGTCCTGCGGAAGCCGCAGAGAGCGATGGCCGTCAGAGTCATCAGGGGATATCGCACGATCTCCTTCGAGGCGGCTTGCGTACTGGCCGGGTCCCCGCCCTGGGACCTCGAGGCGAAAGTACTCGCGTCGCTGTACCAGTGGCGCGAGGAAGCGAGGGCGCGGGGCAAGTGGTGGAATGGCGGGACAGGCTTTCACGCCCTACCGCCGGCCTCGCCACCATCGAGGCGGTCCGGCCAGTGCTCGAGCCCTGGCTCGGAAGGAGGCACGGCTCCCTGTCGTTTCGGGTGACGCAGGTGCTCTCGGGGCATGGTTGCTTCGGGAAGTACCTGTGTCGCATAAACAGGGAGCCGGACGCCCGGTGTCACCACTGCATCGACTGTCGGGAGGATACGGCGCGGCATACGCTGGCAGAGTGTGCCGCTTGGGAGGAGCCACGCCGTGCCCTCATCTCAGGAGTGGGCAGTGACCTGTCGCTGCCGGCCGTGGTCGAGGCGATGGTCGGCAGCGAGGAGTCCTGGGACGCGGTGGTATCCTTCTGCGAAACAGTCGTGTCGCAGAAGGAGGCTGCGGAACGGGAGCGGGAGATCTCTTCCGCTCACCCGGCCCGCAGCAGGCGCACCGGGCGTCGGCAGAGGGCAGACAACGCCCTCTTCCGGCCCCCCTAAATGGGTCCAGGGACGGCGGACTTGGGGACGTCCGCCGCCCCCCATCACACTGGACCCGAGGTGGCGGCGCGTAGTGTTCCACGCGCGCCCCTTGCAGACGTTGTGGGGGGGGTTTAAACACCTCACCCCCCCCAGACTTGAGGTGGCCCGCAGAGGCGGGCCGGCACTAGCTGGGGATCGTGGAAGTCGCATTAGATCCCATGATCCCCGGTGCAAGTGTGGGACGGGAACACCGGGGTGGTTTTTAGTCAGTAAGAGTCTGACAGACCCCTCTGCCTACCCCAGGGCGGAGGACATCCATGAGGATTTTCCACCCCGGCAACAAAAAAGGTTAGGTTAGATGGCGGAAGTCAGCGCCGCATGTCGTGCGGTGTTCCACAGGGCTCGGTCGTGGGCCCGCTCCTGTGGAACATCGGGTACGACTGGGTGCTGCGGGGCGAGCTCCAGCCGGGCGTGGACCTGACGTGTTATGCAGACGACACACTGGTCACGGCCTGGGGGAGCTCGTACAGGGAGGCAGAGTTGCTGGCGACGGCTGCGGTCTCACAGGTGGTGAGCCGCATACGGCGCCTGGGCCTGGAGGTTGCCTTCAACAAGTCGGAGGCCATGATCTTTCATGGCCCCCGGCGGGCGCCGCCGCCGGGATCACACATCGTGGTTGGGGGTGCTCCAATCGCTGTCGAGTCCACCATGAAGTACCTAGGATTGGTGCTCGACAGCCGGTGGGATTTTGGCCCCCACTTCCGGCGGCTGGCGCCCAAGTTGTTGGGCGCGGCTGGGGCGTTGTCAACGCTGCTTCCCAATCTGGGGGGCCCGAGCGCCGCCTGTAGGCGGCTCTACGTGGGGATCGATGGCCCTGTATGGGGCCCCGATCTGGGTGGCTGACCTGACGGCCGGCAGCATCGCTGTCCTGCGAAAGCCGCAGAGAGCGATGGCCGTCAGAGTCATCAGGGGATATCGCACGATCTCCTTCGAGGCGGCTTGCGTACTGGCCGGATCCCCGCCCTGGGACCTCGAGGCGAAAGTACTCGCGTCACTGTACCAGTGGCGCGAGGAAGCGAGGGCGCGGGGCGAGTGGCTGATGCAGCGACATACGGAGTTGCGTCGGTCACAGCTCCGCGCAGCCCTGGTGGTGGAATGGCGGGACAGGCTTTCACGCCCTACCGCCGGCCTCGCCACCATCGAGGCGGTCCGGCCAGTGCTCGAGCCCTGGCTCGGAAGGAGGCACGGCTCCCTGTCGTTTCGGGTGACGCAGGTGCTCTCGGGGCATGGTTGCTTCGGGAAGTACCTGTGTCGCATAAACAGGCAGAGTGTGCCGCTTGGGAGGAGCCACGCCGTGCCCTCATCTCAGGAGTGGGCAGTGACCTGTCGCTGCCGGCCATGGTCGAGGCGATGGTCGGCAGCGAGGAGTCCTGGGACGCGGTGGTATCCTTCTGCGAAACAGCCGTGTCGCAGAAGGAGGCTGCGGAACGGGAGCGGGAGATCTCTTCCGCTCACCCGGCCCGCAGCAGGCGCACCAGGCGTCGGCGTAGGGCGGACAACGCCCTATTCCAGCCCCCTAAATGGGTCCAGGGACGGCGGACTTGGGGACGTCCGCCGCCCCCCATCACACTGGACCCGAGGTGGCGGCGCGTAGTGTTGCACGCGCGCCCCTTTCAGACGTCGCGGGGGGGGTTTAAACACCTCACCCCCCCCCCAGACTTGAGGTGGCCCGCAGAGGCGGGCCGGCACTTGCCGGGGATCGTAGAAGTCGCATTAGATCCCATGATCCCCGGTGCAAGTGTGTGACGGGAACACCGGGGTGATTTTTAGTCAGTAAGAGTCTGACAGACCCCTCCGCCTACCCCAGGGCGGAGGACATCCATGAGGATTAACCAACCCGGGAACAAAAAAAAAAAAAGGTTAGGTTAGAACAGTGACCATTAACGCGCGAAGGCGAGCTAGCGAAGCGAGCGTGTCGCGGCAGCGACCGCCGAGCTCCGGATCCCCTCTATTACTGTTGTCGAAAGTGACGTATATGAAAGGTTCTGTCGGCGAAACGTCCATGGGTGAAACGTTCGACGAATCTCTCAAAAACAAAACATCCTGTCGGTGATCAGTCCAAATAGAAAGGTTGCAGAATCATTAATAAGATGTGTCGTGATTAAATAGTAAAAATAAAATTGAAAGTATTTGATTTGCTTCTAATGATTTTTGTATCAGGGTAGTCATGAAGTTTAAAAGTATCTAATTTGACAGTTACCGTAAAAGTACTGGTTTTTTAACACAACCGAATGGAAAACATGATATTTGGTGTGCGCGGTAGTTGCTAAGTTAGTTCTCTTCGAGCCTCGGAATCTAAAGGTTGTCTTCAAGAAGTCTAAAGTCTATACTGATATTATATTGAGTACCTAATTAAATAGTTTGTTAAATGTTGCCAAATACCAAGTTTGTATGTGTGCAAGAATATTACAGTAATATTCGTACTGACAAGGCGTTTTCTTTTCACTTCAGAAGTGGGATAAACCAAAAAGGTTGTAATACTGGCCCCAGCTACGTAGGTACACATACCTACGTGGCTGGGGCTACTCTCTAGCGGTACCTTAGCCCGCATTATTGCACATACTGACCGGACAAATCGTGTGCTGATCGGGGCGACTCTCCGATGCACAGGATGTGTACTGGTTGCCTAAATGAAACTAATGAGCGTAATTTATGGGCACTAGTTTGGGTATCGCACATTAGAACAGGGCGATAAGCTAAAGACTAAAGGAGGTAAATGAGTACCATTTGAACATATTTATTTTATTTTATGATTAATTACAAGGAACATGAGGTAAGCGTAAATAAATTATTGGTTATTATTCCTACCTTAGCACTTGATGATAGTGGACTATAGTTGTTCACTCGGATTGTTAGGGGGCGTACTTTGTGATTTCACTGTATTTTGAGTGGGTATGTTTCCTGCTGGTTATTGAGTGAGTCACTTGTCGTTGGATTGTTAAGGGGCGTACTTTGTGACTTCACTGAATTTTGAGTTGTTATGTTTCCTTCCGGTTTTTGAGTGGGAATGTTTCCGGCTGGTTTTTGAGTGAGTCACTCGACGTCGGATTGTTAGACCGGTTTCATACATTACTTTATCTGCTCTCATACATTGGGATTGAACCTACCAAATAAAATATCAAAGTTAATAGAGTAAGAAATAGTTTATTGCTATAATTGATTGTTTATTTGTTTGTTTGTTTTTTCTATGGACCAGTGTCCCCTGAAATAAATGGTTTTATTATTATTGCTTATAAAATTCAGCACAGCGCGCATGCGCTAAAGCGGGCGTTGCCACAGACAAGTAAAAATTAGAATCAAAACTTTTTTGGCAATGCTATAAAAATGGCGCGCCCCGCATATACATTCCATTAGAAAATTATAATTGATGGAAACTCCTTAGTGATATTAACGTCTCAGATTTGCCCCGTATAGTATCGGCAAAAATAATGTTTTATAATATTATTTTGGTAATGGAAAAGTGTTTCAAGATTATATTTTTAAATTTCGGTATTGTGGTTATAAATTATGTCAATATAAACTCGTTTTGAAGTTTATAATTCGAATTTTACGTTAAGACGCTGACAACACCTAAACCGCGGTCACTGTCAGATTGCATAGAAAAGAAAGAGAAGCGCGATGACACAACGCTTGTAATTTATTAAAAATTATGAAGCAATTATCTATTTACTCAAAATTGAGTTGAGTAATCGAAAATAAAAAACAACCAAGTTCTGCATTCAAATAAGACGTTCTTGTTATTAATTAAATACGTAACGTATGTTGATATTTAACACAGACATTTTGGATCAGAACTCAAGGTAAGAGGTTAGTTAAACGTTAGTTCTTATCGAGATTTCTTTTCAAAACATGTTTTGTCACCTTGTCCTGGGAAATATGTTCAAAATTAACATATATTTTTCCACTACCACAAACTATACAGATTTGGTAATTTTTTTTCTTAAGAGATGCCTATTTTGGTCAATTGGGTCTTGTCAGCGCCTTAAGTGCGAGATAAACACTTTTACACGTCAATTAGGTATTATGATAGGTACCGTTTATGATAATTATGATACTCATTACTTAGAATATAGAAAGAACCAGAAGCCGCGAACACGCCTAATACGGAAGCGTCAAAAACTACTCTTAAATAGAGTAGTTTGACGCGCAGCCGATCAGTTACTCTGTGAACGTCGTATCGCGTAACGTGTTTTACCGGTGTGCAATTTTATTTAATTATGCCGTCTTGTGTCGTTCATACCTGTAAAAATGCAGCGGGGCTAAAAATAAACAGGATGGGATCACATTTCACGTCTAAATAGCGCATTCAAATATCGTCTTATTTAATTACTGAATAAATTGTTCAGTTTGTAATTGTCATAGAGAATGATGCATTCATCTTGTTAGTGTTGCCAGTATAAGAGTTTTGATTTTCCCTTCTTTTTATTACCTACTGAGGGCATTTATTCGTTGTAGTGTTAAATTAATAACAACTAAAAAAAACCGACTTGAAAAAGAAAGGTTATCAATGCAACCCGTATGTATATATGATTTTGTTAGAATTTCATAACATTCATTGGTGTGGCAAGTTATTGCCCCTTACATTTTTTTGATTGTGGACGGTTTATAAGGTGTCTGTAGTCTGTCTTGGGCTTGTATTGCAGCCGCGGATATTGTGTGTCGCGGGATTTAGAGAATCCTGCGGCTAGTGACAGCTAATGATGGCTGTCAGACGTCATAGTGCACCGGCGCCGAACGGAAGCATTTCGTCTCACCGCAAAACAAGTTTTTTCAATCTCAGTTCATCGCGCCCGCAAAACCGCAAACTTTATTACGTTATCCCGTAATCCTTGGGGATATACCACAGTATATCCCCAAGGATTACGGGATAACGTTAACGTATTTTTAATTTTGAAAACGTAGCACACTACGTTTTCAAAATTAAAAATAATAACCCGCGTCCGATTAAATCCAAAATATAGACTTTCAAGTGACCAGTGTACGGGCAAGCAAGGTGGCCACCTGCCCAGAAGGATTCTTCAAGACTTTCGCCAGGAGAAGCACAGGTACCGCTTTTGCATTATTTGCTGGAGTTAGGCTACAAACGCCACCTGACCGTCACCAATTCCTCTTTGAAAGTTTGCTCAAAAAAAAGGCAAATTGAATTATTATGCATTCCAGATAATAATTTTTCTGTCGTCCTCGACCCGCAAGGATACACGGCTATTTATACGCCTGTCCCTCCACACTTATGGTCCATTCGAGCCTGGATAGGTATCAGTTAAATAAGTACAAGTCATTGCAAGTACTTACGATAATTTACAGCAATTAATATTAGATAGTGCCTTATAATGGCAACTCAAAAACAAGAAACTAAATTAGCTCAGCTTATTGCTGAAAAAGAAGTAATTTTTGAGCGAGTTAATCGCTTGTATAATTCTTCCAAAAGTATATCTAATTATGATTCACGCTCGAACGAGTTATTCCTAGCGCAGTCTGAATCTATTGGTGAATTTTACAGCAAGTTTGAAACAATAATTGACCAGATCAATGAGTTGCAGTTTGAAATTGATGAAACCCCACCCGACTATGGGAGTCTAAGTTCTATTGAAGACTTATATTCAACTATTAAATACAAACGTAATCTCATTCTTTCAAGTGGCAAAACATTAACATCAGATCAGAAGGGAGGTAGAAGCATAAAGTTACCACCAATCGAGTTACCATCGTTCGACGGTAGAACTGAAAATTGGCCCATGTTTTATGAAATGTTCCGTACTAATGTTCATTTAAATACTGATCTGACGGATTCGCAGCGTGTGCAGTATTTAATAAGTAAATTAACTCATGATGCCTTAAAACTAACTGCAGGCATTGTTCCCACAGGAGATACATACAGTGTTATGTGGAACAGTCTTGTCAAAAGGTATCAAGATAAACGTAGTTTAGGTATTCATTATCTCAATAATATACTGGACATTAAGGGATGCGCCGGCAATGCTGCTAGTCTGAATGCATTTGTAGAACGATATTCAGCGTCTGTCGCTGCATTGAAGCAGTTAGACATTCCAGACTTATTCGATTTCGCAATATTACACTGTGGTTTAAGAAAGGTTGACGCACAAACTGTTCAACAATTTGAAAGCCGTGTGAGTGGGAAAGAATTACCTTCCTATACGGAGTTTATATCATTTTTGCAAGACCATGTTAAGGTACTCCAGCGCTCACACGTTAATAATCCACAGACGGAACCACGTGCTAAGTCTAGTTTAGCTCACAATCAAATAAATAATACGCAAAGTACCGCCAAGTCGTTCGTGTCATGCAAACCAGTTCCGAATAACCGTTGCCCGCTATGTGATAACGATGACGTCGATCATCGACTGTTCAATTGTTCACAATTTAAAAATATAAATTCTCCGCAAGCTCATTTCGAATTTATTAAAAAGAAACGCGGCTGTGTTAATTGTTTAAGTATATCCCACTCTTTGATTAAATGCAAGTCACGGAGCGTTTGTAAAATTTGTAAAAAAACACATCATTCATTGTTACATTTCTCCGAAGTAAAAAGTGATTCAACGCCGAGCGAGCCTGCCGCTACGTCTGTCTCGCTTAGTGCCGCCGCTAAAATATGTTTACCGACAGAGACAACTATTTTGTTAGCTACCGCGCAGATATACGTATATGATAGCAGCGGCCGAGATAAGCTTGTTGTCAGGTGTTTAATAGACAATGGATCGCAAAATAATTTAATTAGTGTGGACTGTTGTAAACGTTTGAACTTACCCATAATTAAATTACGCAATTCGTCTTTACAAGGTGTTGGTATGACCTCACGACCTGTACACGGCTTTATTTATCTCAATATAGAATCTCGGATTAATCCTCACAATAAGTATTATATACACGCATTAGTTGTTGATTGCATTACAGATAGACTTCCCGCTAGTTTTATCAGATTAAATGACGATATGTCATATTTAAATAATTTACCGCTTGCTGACTCAACCTGAAATGTACCTGGTGGAATCGATGTTGTGCTTGGAGCACAGCTGTTCCCTTTTATTTATTTAGGTGATAGGGTTGACTCAAGCACCCGCGCACCCCCAGCTATACTGACTAGTTTCTGATATGTACTGATGGGTGATATTGATTGTCATAGTAGTGACGTAACACACATGACATCTTCGTTTACCGCGCTTGCTAGCATTGACGTCGAGTCAAGTTTGCAGAAGTTTTTTGAGCTAGAGGAAATTCCATCTCAGCGTTTTATTAGTCCGGACGAATTAGAGTGTGAAAATAATTTTAATTATTCAGTTTTATTTAAAGACGGTAGATATTTTGTCGATTTACCTCAACCGATTTATTAATCTCTTACTTACCGATTTACCGATTTATTAATCTCTTACTTAATGCGAACAAAACAAAATGTATAAAGTTCTCACTACCAAATGTACCCCAAGTGGCTCTAAATTTAAAACTTGATGGCAAGAGACTAGATGCTATTACAGAAACTATATTTCTAGGAATTACTCTAGATTCAAAATTACAATGGGGAGCCCACATTAGAGCTCTTTCAGGTAGATTAAGTTCAGCTGCATATGCAGTAAGAAAAATTAGACAGTTGACTGATATAGCCACAGCTAGGTTAGTATACTTTGCTTATTTCCACAGTATTATGTCTTATGGCGTTCTGCTGTGGGGATCGGCAGCTGATGTAGATTCAATTTTTATCTTACAAAAGAGGGCAATCCGCGCAGTATATAGAATGGGTCCTCGTGAGTCCCTTAGAAACAAATTCAAAGAAATTAATGTACTTACTCTGCCTTCTCTTTATATCTTAGAAAGTATTTTGTATGTTCGCAAGAACTTATGTCTTTTCAAAACAAGAAGTGATTTCCATAATATAAATACACGTAGTAAACATGAAATTGTGATACCCAAATTTAGATTAACAAAAACAAGCAAATCATTTGTTATTAACAGTATCCGCTTTTATAACAAGTTGCCAAAGTCAGTTACAGAACTTAGCGATGGAAAGTTCAAAACCCACATCAAACGTGTCCTTATCAAAAACGCATATCACAAGATTAAAGACTACGTTGAAGACAAGGAAGTTTGGCAATAATTCCTTCTGCACATGTGGCTTCCCTGGTACACCAGAAACGGCATAACTATGGAAATATCTCTCGACCTCAGAAGCATCATGTCGGATTTGCAGATAGAACCAAAATTACTTTTTAGTATAACGATATTATAATTTTGTTGCTCTTTCTAACTATCTGACCCTGGTATTTCTATCTCTTATCATTATAAAGATACACTTATGCATAATGTCGGATTTAAAGATATTTTCAAATACCTTAGAGCCATAACCTTTTTTATTTACTTGCATCTTTATGCATCAAATTATTAATAGTTTTTTGAGCCGTATCTCAACTTGAGCTATTATGAATTAAAAATGTTTTGTCTAACATGCTGGTAGCAACAGCAGATACGCATTTATGCCTCTAAAGTTTACAATCAAATCATAGTGCGTATCTTCAAATATAGCGTTATGCTTAAAAAAATGTTGCAAAACGCTACAAAGGCATAAAGTCTTTTATTCATAAAGAACTTTATTATTATAATAATAACGTTTTGTGTGTAATATTGTGTACGTTCAAAGAGTTTCAGCCTTATGGCTCCAAAAATTAATACAAAAATGTAATATACTTGGTCGGTACTCAAGATAGTTCGGAAAAAGTCGTATTACATCGAGTGGTACGGACCTCACGTGGCTTTTCTTCGAATGGCGTGCAACAGCATTATAGCTTATTATAATAAGAGTGAGCGAGAGAAACGCGTGTACCACGAGCCGCCTGTCACGTCGCGTCGCACGCTCGGCGCCAGTTGTAAATATTATCATTCAGTCGGCACGCAGCGCACGGTCGCATCAGTTATCACCTGTGTTTTTAGTTAATCCGATTGATTTTACGAAAAACAGTGGTAAATGGATAGAGTGATATTATTATACTGTGTTTGTGTTTGATAAAATATAGCAATAATGGAGGACAACACCAATAAAGTAAGTATTAGCCTACAATAAATTTTACTCTTGCGTCTGATGGCACTTGCCGTTTATTTTTTATGTGATATACAATGCAGTGCAACAGAGACACCTAAAATGTGATATTGAACTCGAAACTGGTTAGGTATTAATAAATATTTTGGGACAGAACCTACAGGGTGTGATTGATACCTAATAATTCCAATCTATTTTAACTCCCGACGGAAAGAACCTTGATTACCCGATTAAAGTTTGAAATCTCTGCTTGTCTGTATTGCTTGGTATGGTCTGTACGTATGGACATACTTGTCATAGCTTCGAAATGGTTGGAGCGATTTAACACGTTGTGTTTTCCTCTTAATGTGAATGTAAATTTCTCCATAAATGAATGAATTAGTACGCCTTACTAACACATCTAGTTTTGAAAGCGCCTTTATGCAGCAGTAACCGCTTACCATCAGATGAGAGCCAGTAGTTTGTTATAAAAAAATACTTTGTCACTTACTCGTTGTATTATTCTTATAGAACAATTTGTCGTTGTACGAAGAATTATTTGAAAGACGACGAAGGCTTGCTAATCTACGCGAAAAAGTTATTCAGCATCGTGAGAAAAAAGAATTTGATGTTAAAGAAAATGAACTACCTTGTGCAATGGTACCTAGAAACACTGAGAGTTTTTCAAAAGAAGAAAACAGTTTTGTCCACGGCTGTAATTTGGATGATGGCGAAGAATTAAATTTTGATTACGGCAGTGATGATAGTGTCAAAGACAAAAATTATGAACCGCATGAAGACTATGAATCCAGTTGTAGTGACATAAGTAATTCTCCTAATTTGAGGGTCATAAAAATTTCCCAAGTGCACGTAAAAAGACGACTATTCTCACCAGACAAGTGCACTAATGATTCTATCAAACAAAAATGCAATATTCCTATGAAAAGACTTAACACATCATCACTGAATAAGAAAACAACTGAAGGTCAAATACATGCAAAAAACACTCAGACTTCTGAATTAATAACAGTAGAAGATCTTTTGGGACCGCAAAAGTTATATGATGGAAACCATGACATTCAGACAAATTTAACGGATTTAGACAAGTGCTTTTATTCACCTCTCAAGAAAAAATCGCGTTTAGATGGACCAATGGTTTCTGTTGATGAAATAGGTGAATTAAGTGATGACTCCGATACACAATGCATAGACGAAACTTTATGTTTGCCTACGAAACCAAACATTTCAAAAGCTGTGGTTTGCAATAAAAAAGTAATATCCAATTTGATCAATACGCCAATTTCCTACCCCACGATGCTTGTTGACGTTAATGGAGTTGTGTACTTAAATCATGAACAAGTACCATCAACACAAAAAGTAAAGAAATTAATAAGAAATCCAGCAAAATGGAAACGCAATGTTTCCAAAGCTGCGAGATTGAAAGGATCTCCATATCACTCAACAGTGGCCAGGAAGACCCCTGACGTAGAGGGTCGCATGTTAAAACCTCCATGTTCTTGCAAATTCAAATGTTACACGAAGATATCACCTGAAAAAAGACTGCTGATCTTTAACCAGTTTTGGAAAAAATGTCTTAATTGGGATCAGCGTCGACAATTTATTGTTAACAATGTAACAAAAGAAATTAAGCGTGTTATGAGGACAGGTGGGGACATAGAGGTTGATAGGAGAAAGTTCTCTTACACCTATACTCTAACTATAGACTGTTGCAGAGTAAGGGTATGCAAGGTTATGTTCTTGAATACTCTCTCGATTGGAGAAAGATTTGTAAAACTAAGCGTGGAAAAAAAACTGGAGGGTGGGCTTACAATTGGAGACCAGAGGGGAAAACATGTCCCAGGAAACAAGTCTCCTGAACCAATGATAAAAAGAATAATGGATCATATCAACTCCTATCCCTGCTATGAGAGCCATTATTCACGCCAAAAAAGTGGGAAAAAATATTTAGGATCGGACTTAAACATTGCTACCATGTACCATCATTACAAAGAACTCATGATACAAGAAGAAACACCTGAAAACCTCATCGCAAAAGAATGGATTTACCGTAATGTTTTTAATACAAAATTTAACCTAAGTTTTAAACTACCATCAGTTGACACATGTGACGATTGTGATGCTTTTGAAAGAAAATTAAAAGACGCTATAGATGAAACAGAAAAAATAGAAATTGAAAAAGAACGAGAAGTTCACCAGACAGCATCTAACGAAAGGTATAATTTAAAAAAAGCTGATAAAGAAGAGGCACAAAATAGTTCTGGAAAGAAAAAAGTTTTAATGTTTGATTTACAGAAATGTTTGGCTACACCAAATTTAACCAATACCAAATCGTTCTATTTGCGTAAGCTATGGACTTTAAACTTAACTATATATGACGCAACGAGTAACGTTGCTACAAATATAATATGGTCTGAGAACGTAGGAGGGAGAGGAGGCAATGAAATAGCCTCCTGTGTCATTCGTTGGGCAGAGGAAAACAAAACAAAAATTGAAACTGTTGAAGAATTGACATTTTGGTCAGATAATTGCGCAGGCCAGAACAGAAATTTGATGATAGTAATGGCTTATATTTGGTTACTGCACAAATTTTCGAACTTAAAAGTGATAAATCACAAATACTTGCTAAAAGGCCACACTCATATGGAGGTAGACCAAATACATTCAATAATAGAAAAGAAAAAAAAACAGCTGAAGACTATGCAAATAGCCATTCCTAGGGATTGGTCCCAATTCATAAGGACATGTGGAGGAAGAAAACCTTTTGAAGTGTTTGATATGGAACTGAGGCATTTCAAAGACGTCACTGCCTTGTATAAAAAGAATGGGCCCTTAGTAACGCGAAAAAAGAACAAAGATGGCCAGGAATTCAAAATCTCAGAATGTGTTTGGCTTCAGTTAAAGAAAGATCAGCCGGGCACACTGTTTTACAAAACAGTTTTTTCATCAGATTTTTTTGAGATTTCATTCGTACGGAATTTGGCTAAAGGTATACGGTTTCCCGGTGACTTACCAAATATACGAAAAGAAGAGAAACCAATATCTTCTGCAAAATATAAAGATTTGATTACACTTTTGGAATGGGTGCCGGTAGAATTTCACGGTTTTTATAGAAATTTTAAACATAATGAAAATGAGCCTGATTTTCCAGAGACTGATTAGATTCATTTTATTTTTTAATTATCTTTAAACTAAGTTACCAAGCTTGCCACTAAGCTTTAGAAGTAAAGATTTTGATTTAATTTGAAAATTTGTTTTTTTTTCCTGTGTATACGTTGTCTGGTGTATGTAGTTTTATGAGGACTTCCGTCCTTTTGCTTGAAATTAAAAGTAACAAGTATCTATGAAGTATACAGCAATATCAACAGATCAGACTCTAGGTAATTGTTCTATATCTAAGATCATAATCTTACATTTCAATATAAAAGAAAAAGTTATTGCCTAAAATTGCAAGCATATCGTCGGATGTGAACATAGGCTTGCAGTTTTAAGCACTCATCTATTATATTTCAGGCATAAAGTTTGATGTAGAGGATCAAGTAGATTAAAAAATATATTAATTTCATTTTAACAGTTAGGGTAATGCTTGTAATTAAAATCAAAAGGTACTATTGCCTACCAAATATTAAAAAAAAAATACTGACTTAAATACCTAACGTTCAATAATTATGAAGAAAAAACTTTTGTCAGTTTTGTTTTTGATCTCCTGAAAAGGTAGCATTTTACACATCCGACATGATGCTTCTCATGTCCAGATCTATTAACTGCTCCCAAATTACGATGTTTATTATTATTATTATTTTTTAGACATACATTTTTGACATTATATTTTCACTATTTGACATTATATACCTACAATTTATATTTCAGACTTAATATTATTAATATTATTTTACATGGATTCTTGTGTACGTTGTGAATGTGAGAACGTTGTAGGCTTAATAGACTAGATCTTTTTTTCTTTAGACCGTTTCCTTTTCTCTTTTTTTTTTGTTAAGTACTTTTCGACAGGCCTACACTGTTCTCCCATACTTAATTTGTGTAATTTGAAAACATTGTAAAAGCCAATTATTTTTAAAAGAGTAACCGTGGAGTTTCTTGCCGGCTCTTCTCCATAGGAAACAACCAATTGGAACCGTGCACCTAGCTTCTGACGTTTCATAAGTGCCCATGTAGGTTTATGTGAAATAAAAATATTTTGATTTTGATTTTGATTTTGACCTTTCGCGCGCAATCCCTCCGAATTAGGCAATTCACGCGGTGTCGCTCATCGGCGGCTACTTGCGCTCGAGCGTAAATTCACGTGCGTGCCAACCCTACGCGAGGATTACAATAAAACTATCACCGATTATATAACTCAGGGGTATTTATCGGAGGTACCCGACTCTGAATTAACAGAAGAGGGTTACTACATACCGCATCACGCCGTTATTAGACCGGACAAAGACAGCATTCGAGTGGTTTTGGACGCTAGTGCCAAAACACACTCGGGGTTGTCACTCAATGACATTCTGCATGTCGGACCTAATTTACAGGCCGACTTGTTTTTATTATTACTCGATTTTCGTACCATCCCTGTCGCAATGACAGCGGATATAAAACAAATGTTCCTACGGATCGGTGTAAATGAGCACCACCGCAAATATTTACGAATTTAATATCGATTCAACAAAAATGAACCTATACGTACTTTTCACTTTAACCGCGTTCCCTTTGGATTAAAGCCTAGTCCTTATTTAGCGATGCGCACAATACGCAATTTAGCGTGTGAGCATGGCGACCGCTATCCTGAGGCTTCTAAATTAGTAGAAACTCAGTTTTTTATGGACGATTATGTCTATTCTGTTCCTGATGAACAGATTGCTATACAATTATCCCGCGATTTAATTGAGTTATTTAAGTTAGGATCCTTTGACCTGGTCAAATGGGCTACTAACTCACCCGCTTTGTTGGAGATTCTCCCAGAGTCTCACCGCTTACCAGTTAATTTTTCTGGCATGGATAATGATAAACATAATTTCAAAATCCTTGGATTAACCTGGGAACCCGCTGATGATTATTTTTCTTTGACAACAGTCGCTGTAGATGATAAATGCACTAAGCGTGCGATTCTATCGCTAGTTGCCCGCTTGTTCGACGTACTTGGCCTCGTAGCACCCGTCGTGTTGTACGCGAAAATCCTAATTAAGGAACTTTGGTTAGCTAAAATAGGTTGGGATGAGGTTCCTCCGGACTCCATCACCAATCGGTTTTCCGTTTTTTTGCGCGATTTCCCCTCAATCTCTTCTCTAAAGGTTCCTCGCCACATTGGCGTCTTTAGAGAAGCTGTAGTGAATATCGTAGCCTTTTGCGACGCCAGCTTTAGTGGTTATGGTTGTTGTATTTATTTACACATAACTGACTCTAAAGGCAATATCAGCGTTCGGCTTTTATGTGCAAAGTCCAAAGTTTCCCCCGCTAAAATAACAACGCTAGCTCGATTAGAACTTGTCGCCGCTTTACTTCTGTCTAAGCTTGTTCGCGTGGTCAAAGATAAACTTTCCGCTCGTGTACCTATTGCAGGTGTCTACGCTTTCTCGGACTCCACCATAGCTCTTTCGTGGATCCACTCATCTCCCCATAGATGGTCTATTTTTGTCAGTAATCGCATTGCTAAAATACAGGAAAACCTACCTGCCGCTAGTTTTAATCACGTGTCCGGAAAGGAGAATCCTAGCGATTGTCTCTCCCGCGGCATGCTGCCATCTGATTTAATTGAACACTGGTTATGGTGGAACGGTCCTACTTGGCTCCATCGACCCATTAGCGAGTGGCCTTTAAAATTCTCTCCTACTGAATGTGAAACATTGCCAGAGTTTAAATCAAAGGTTTTTCTTGTAGAAACATCAAATACTGAACCGCGTATTTTAGATACAATAGCTGACCGTGTTTGTTCATGGAATAAATTGTTACGTGTATATATGTACATTCTTAAATTTACGAACAGACTACTTAGTCATAGCTCTGTTAAAAATATACAAACCGCCGAAAATTTCATTATTCGAATAGTTCAAAATACGCCATTACATAGTTATAATTTAGCTTAGTAATTCAACTTTGTCTTAATTTAATCAAACTGCAATTTCATTCTTTGGAATCTGATAATTAATTTCGAACGCCGTTTCCTAGTAATGGTGTTTTGAACTGCTGCTTGGGATTCTCTTGATTCTTTCAGACTGCCAGATATATAAACATCATCTCATCCTCCCAACCGCACCAGCTTTTCAGCGTATAGATTATCATCTTTGAAAGCTCGGGACCTTTCAAGGCGGGGAGTATGGTGTGGCAAGTTATTGCCCCACACATTTTTTTGATAGTGGACGGTTTATAAGGTGTCTGTAGTCTGTCTTGGGCTTGTATTGCAGCCGCGGATATTGTGTGTCGCGGGATTTAGAGAATCCTGCGGCTAGTGACAGCTAATGATGGCTGTCAGACGTCATAGTGCAACGGCGCCGAACGGAAGCATTTCGTCTCACCGCAAACCAAGTTTTTTCAATCTCAGTTCATCGCGCCCGCAAAACCGCAAACTTTATTACGTTATCCCGTAATCCTTGGGGATATACTGTGCTACGTTTTCAAAATTAAAAATAATAACCCGCGTCCGATTAAATCCAAAATATAGACTTTCAAGTGACCAGTGTACGGGCAAGCAAGGTGGCCACCTGCCCAGAAGGATTCTTCAAGACTTTCGCCAGGAGAAGCACAGGTACCGCTTTTGCATTATTTGCTGGAGTTAGGCTACAAACGCCACCTGACCGTCACCAATTCCTCTGAAAGTTTGCTCAAAAAAAAGGCAAATTGAATTATTATGCATTCCAGATAATAATTTTTCTGTCGTCCTCGACCTAGGATACACGGCTATTTATACGCCTGTCCCTCCATTCATAATAGGTACTATGTTGGACTATAAGGATTTCTAGAGGGGGTGGGTGTATGAAATTATGTATCTATGAAAAGATCAATTGTGATTTTATTATTTATATTATCTTACCAATACTCACAACGTTTACCCTAAAACGGGTTTATAATGTCCGAGCTAGCAACATTACGCGGGTGGGAAGTGAGGCGGGCGCGGGACGCTTGTCTTGATTTTGGACACAGCATGCGGCTTGCAATGACAGTTGAACGCGGATTCTGGTTCTTTCTATATTCTAAGACTCAATCGTCGGCTTATTGCAAGAACTCATTAACTGCAAAAAATCATTAAATACGTTTTTATCTTTATTGGACTCCTTTTGAGACATTCTACTAAATGCAAAAACTCACTAATTTCTATCTAGTTTAGATAGAAATTAGTGTTAGTAGAATGTGTCAAAAGTTAGTAGAATGTGTCAAAAGTTAGTAGAATGTGTCATTTAGTAGAATGTGTCAAAAGGAGTCCAATAAAGATAAAAACGTATTCAATGATTTTTTGCAGTTAATGAGTTCTTGCAATAAGCCGACGCAATGCTTATTGTGCTGTGGATCATTGGGACATTAATTGAGATAACTAGCTTTGAATCAGAATTCAAAGCTATATTAGAATATAGCTCGACTCATGTATAAAGATTGTGAATTGATTATGCCCCAAGAAATCTGCATAAATAAAAATGAAATGCTGTGTTGGTAAGCGCTTCGCTTTAGAACGGCTGGAGCGATTTAGCTATCTTTTGTTTTAAATGTTCGTTATAGTCCGAATTAGGTTTTATGGAAAGAAAAAAATTGGAAGTTTCCTGGATATAAATTTGGAAACAAACTGAACGTCCTTGTTCTATAAATTTTTGTATGAACTCCAGACCATATTAAAATTTTGAGCGGGAGAAGTTATTTGATGATTTCCCATTCACAAAAAAAAAGACCATATTGAAATTTTGAGAATGACATCTGATGTCGAGTCTGGCACTAAAATATTTTATTAAACTAAATTGTCTATGTGGTCACAATAGTATTTTTTGTTATATATAGTAGTTTTCGAATGTCAAAGTTACATAAGACAGTCCCCCAAAAATGCCCGCCCTTCACCACTCCCTAGTGCTTTAGCTGAAAAGAAGAAGTGGTCTACCAAACTCCCCAGCAGCACATATGTCTGTTTAGTTATATAAACTTGATTCTATACAAATCGTATGCAGTATCGTGGCAGTATATTAATACAGAATTTAGTTTAAAAAATGTAGAATTTTGCCAGTACAACTCGCAACTTGTCACAGACTGAGTCCATGTGAAAGGTCCAGCCAAAACAATTGTATACAACTAATCCAAGGTAGATGTGGTGCGTTACTTGATCAACTGTGATTGTGTGGGACTATCTTATAAGAAGTAATATGCCTTAGATGGCCAGAAGTAGACATTAATGATTTTGGTCTTAATTGCGTTAAGAACCAGTCCAGCATCGTGTGCCCATTTGGAAACTCTAGTAAAAACTTCCTGTAACTTTTGAGCTGATACTTTTATGTCTTTGTGGGTACAAGTTGCAAAACATGTTTCATCCCCATATTGATAAACGGAACAGTGATTGACCACATTGTCCATGTTGTTGACATATGTCAGATAGTATAAATATCCAAGTACTGTGGGCTGTTCCTTCAGTGACTTCAAACGCATAGTTTTCTTACATAGAAATCTTGTATCTGGTTAAAACATATTTTTCTACTATTTTATCGACAACGGGTAGAAAAGTGATCTATCTGACTATAATAATTTAAAACTGGTTTATTTATGTATTGGGCGCAATACACCAGTGTTTAGTACTTCCGGTTATTTTCCTGGTTTGACACTAGTATTGATTTAGATTTTAGACAATAACACCTGACATGTCGTCCCATATGGATTTTATTTATTTATTTCCACAATTTGCATACAGTTGCAGGCTATGACTTAATGGTTACATGACCCTGTTAGGGCGCACCAAGTTTTGTTACAGTTGACTTAATGATAAATGATTTTATTTCTGTAAGTAGGTTTTTACAAACACTTTTACACGTCAAAACATATTTTTTTAAACTAGATGAGGCCGGCTTTTCCTATCTGACTACTCTGAGAAGAAAGGCCGAAACAAACTCAGAGGTCACAGTCTCTTTTAAAGTCCAGACATAATCTTGGTCAGATCATGTGAAGACCATGTCGATTGGTGTCTGAAATGGTCTTTTGATGAAAGAACCACACAGATTGAGTGGACCTGTCCAGTCAGTGCACGCATTTGTCAGTCGTTGTGCAGCTAAACTCATAACTAAAGGAGCTCAACGATTCAACGAACAATACCAAAGAAAGGACATTTGGCTAGGCCGCAAAAAATACTCAAAACTGCCAGACCATATTAAAAACTAACTGAGAATAAAACAAAATTAAACAATGATCCACATAGTCTTCACATTTACAATAATTAAAACAATATACAATAATAAACAATATACACAGAGTAAATATTCATGTCATTGCATATATAAAATTCATCAATGTCAATGTGTATATTCGGACATAATCTTGGTCAGATCATTTGAGGACCATGTAGGTTGGTGTCCGAAATGGTCTTTTGAGGAAAGACCACACAGATTTGAGTGGACCTGTCCAGTCAGTGCACGCATTTGTCAGTTGTCATGAAGCTCAAGTCAAAACTTAAGGAGCTCATTGATTTGACGAACAATACCAAAGAAAAGACATTTGGGTAGGCCGCATAAAGTACTCAAACTGCCAGACCAGCATTAAAACTAAGAGACAAAAAAAAAAAAACAAACAATGACCCACATAGTCCTCACATTCCTAATAATTAAAACAATATAATATAATACTATACAAAGTAAATATTCATGTCATTGTATATATAGAATGTTATATAGAATAAGAAAATATAAATAGCTAGCAAAATAAAAACAGTAAAAAAACAACATTCACTGTAAGTTTATTGGAGCAGCTCAATCCCAAGCCTTTTTGTCCTCAATATAATCTTTAACAGTATAAAAGGCTTTTAGGCACAGTTTCTGTTTTATAAAATATTTGAATTTATTAAGGCTTAGTTCTTGAATGTGGCTAGGAAGTTTATTATAAAAACGTATACATTGGCATCTAAACGAGCTGCCCATTTTTTTGAGCCTGGTTGTAGGAACAACAAATTTGTGTTTGTTCCTAGTATTTACATTATGGATATCACTGTATTTTTTAAACAAATTAATATTTTTATGTGCGTACAAAAGATTTTCATAAATATACTGAGAAGCTATAGTCATTATATTAATCTCTTTAAATTTTTCTCTGAGGGAGTATCTGGGACTTAATTTATAAATTGAACGGATTGCCCTTTTTTGTAAAACAAAAATTGTCTGAATATCGGCGGCATTTCCCCATAACAGAATACCGTACGACATTATGCTATGAAAATAACTAAAGTATACTAAACGGGCTGTGTCTAAATCCGTTAAATCACGAATTTTTCTAACGGCGTATGCTGCAGAGCTAAGCTTTTTTGACAATTTATCTATATGGGGGCCCCATTGAAGCTTGGCATCCAAAGTTATGCCTAAGAACACAGTGGTATCTTCGGGGTTCAACTCTTCACCCTTTATGAGAACACTAGTTTTTACTTGTCTAACATTAGGTATTGTAAACTTAATACATTTGGTTTTTTTTCTCGTTTAGAAGTAGGTTATTAACATTAAACCAGTTAACTACTTTTTCGAGGGCACTATTTACATTGTCAGTAACCAACTGCTGACGTTTGAGTTTAAATAAAAGTGAAGTGTCATCTGCAAACAGCACTATATCATGATTATCCTTTATGAGGCAAGGCAAGTCATTTATATAAATAAGAAACAAAAATGGGCCGAGAATTGAGCCTTGGGGGACCCCCATTCTTACTATAGATCCGGCTGATCTTTTCCCGTTAACATCAACTCTCTGAATCCTATCACTCAAATATGAAGTAAGAAGATCCAGAGAAGAGTTTCGGATTCCGTAGTGGTGCAGTTTTCTGACCAAAGTTTCATGAAGAACGCAATCGAATGCCATGGACAAATCGCAAAAAATACCCAAAGCATTGCATTTATCCTCCCATGCATTATAAACATGTCCTAAAAGTTCAACACCGGTTCAACATCAGTAGTCGAACGACCCCTTGTAAAACCGAACTGTTTGTTATGCATTAATTTATGTTTATTGAAAAATATTTGGATTTGATCTAAAATAAGTTTCTCGAAAATTTTACTAAAGGTAGGTAGTACTGAAATAGGTCTATAATTAGTAGGGTCTGATGTACTACCCGATTTAAACAACGGTATTATTTTACTGTTTTTCATAAGATCAGGAAACTCACCACAGTCAATACAATTATTAAAAATAACAGCTAAAGTAGGTGCGACAATGTTTATAATCGACTTAGCAACGTCCACAGAATTACCCCATAGATCTGCGGTTTTTTTAACATTTAACGTGTGAAAGGTTTTAATTACATCTTTACAGGTGACATATTGGAAACTAAATTCTGAATCACAAACTGGAACGTTTTCTATAAGTAAAGACTCTGCGGCAGTGGGTGATAAGTTTAGAGATTTTGTAGTTGATATGGGAATCTCTGTAAAGAAATTTTCAAATGCCATGGCGACTTCAGAATCTGATTTAATTATATTGTCATCAATAGCAAGGCTGTAGTCACTACTTCGGTTGGATGACCTTCCCGTTTCACTATTAATGATATTCCATGTCATCTTAATCACATTACCACTATTTTTAATTTTTGAGTTCAAGTAACGTGACTTGGCCATACAACAAACTTTTTTAAATAATTTAGAATAATTCTTAACTTATATCTAGGTTATTATTAAAGTTAACTTATAATGCATACCAGCATGATAATATCACAACTTTACAACTTATTCCCTTTCTAAATATTTTAAAAAAATATTTAATTATAATAATTAAAGTAATTTGAAATATAAAGTTATGTGATATTTTATGTTACCATGCGATATTTTATGTACCCCTGGAGGTTTATTTGTATTAGGGTTCCTAATTAGTTTACTCACTTTGTTATTTGTAGCTTTCCTGAAGTACATGGATGTGTTATGGGGAACCATATAATTATGTATATTCTGATTCGTTCAGTAGACGACGGCTACATTTGGACAAGATTTTAAATCTGCAGTGCTATTCTGTAACCTTCTCACCGTGAAAACTTAAGTGAAGTGAACGTGGAGTGAATTGTCAGTGTCATTCCACCGGATACTAGGGACGGACCAAGGATTACATTTACAATCATAATCGAGATTTTAATAATATTTCTATGCTAATTCTATTGATCATAATCAGTTAACTGATTAAATAAACGCAATTCCATGACCCAATCGCGATGTGTTTTAACTGATTAAATAAACGCAATCCCATGACCCAACTGCGATGTGTTTTGAGTCGACTAAAGCCTGTGCGACGTTATTCAGCGTTGTTATTAACCCAAATCTTTTCAATAAGAAGAGATAACCGAGTGTGTCAAGTGATCGAGTGCTAAAAGTGTGCCTGGCTGACGGACCATAGAATGTATCCCCTCACAAACTATGTGGAAACCTAACTACACGATGTGTGTGTCTGTATACATAAGCCATTTGAATAAAAGCCGTGCGTATTATTTAATAAGTAGCTTTCTAATATTTTATTTTAAGTAGGTAAATTTATACCGACCTACGCGTTGCCAATAATAAAATAATATTCATAAAATCACCGTCATCAATACTGTAACAAAATTCAACAGTTCAACTGACACTCGCGCAGCGCGCGCACCGGCCGGCGGGCGGCTAGGCTCACTATACCCAGCCCAAGTGAAGTGATGTTGCTATGGCAACCAGAATCGAGTGAAGTGATAAGATCACAACACTCGCGCGTCGCGCTAACCGACTCACTTCACCTAGCCGCGAGTGGTTACTATGGTTACGAGAATCGGGTGAAGTGATAAGATCACGCCGCGCTTGCGCGTGAGGAGCTGTTAACAATATCAAGTTGTTTTTTTTTAATTTGCCTTTTTTTTTTTAAATGCGCGACAAACAAAAATTTGGTTTTACCAAAACCCAAAATGGCGGCTACAAACATTTTTCATCGTTTTCTTGGTTTTCGGGGGTGTTACAGCCGATACTGAGGTCAAATCTAAAAAGCAAGATGGCGGCTGCGAAAATGTTCAGATTTTTCATCATGGGTGTCGTTTTCATGGTTTTCGGGGGTGTTAAAGCCGATAATGTGGTCCAATCTAAAACCAAGATGGCGGCTGCGAAAATGTTCAGATTTTTCATCATGGGTGTTGTTTTAATGGTTTTCGGGGGTGCTAAAGCCGATAGTGAGGTCAAATCTAAAAGCAAGATGGCGCCTGTGAAAATTACTAATCCTTTTGGAATAAAAAATCAAATTGAGTTTCTGACTGAATTTCTGTTTTGCTATTTTATTTAAAAAAACCCTAAATAGTAAGATTTCAGCGCTTAAATACTAATTTTGAAATAATATAAAATTATCAATAGAATTAGCATAAAAATGTTATTAAAATCTCGATTATGATTATAAATGTAATGCTTGGTCACTCCCTAGCATCAGTGGGATGACACTGACAGCTCACTCCACGCGAGTTTTCACGGTGAGATTTTTACAGAATCGACATGCTGATTGTGAATTCTGTGACAAACTTGTCAGCTATTAATTTTATATCTAAATTATATTTTGTTATGACTTACGATGGTTTAATCAACCGAATTTTTGTTGCGATCAGACTACTTATTTAGTATTTGTCATATAATTTATTAGCTTTCCACGTTTAATTTTATTATTATATATATAATAATAAAATTAAACGTAGAAAGCTAATAAATCACATAATATTATATATATATAATAATGTTTTTTTTATTTAACAAGCAAGAATGTCATGAATTATAAAAAAAAAAATGTATGATGTTTTGTGTGTGCCAGGAGGCAAAACAGTGTCGGATGGCCGAATGTCATGATTTCCAAATATTAATAAGGTGTGTCGTGATTAAATAGTAAATATAAAATTGAAAGTATGTGATTTGCTTCAAATGATTTTTGTATCAGGGTAGTCATGAAGTTTAAAAGTATCTAATTTGACAGTTACCGTATAAGTACTGGTTTTTTAACACAGCCGATTGGAAAACATGATATTTGGTGTGCGCGGTAGTTGCTAAGTTAGTTCTCTTCGAGCCTCGAAATCTAAAGGTTGTATTCAAGAAGTCTAAAGTCTATACTGATATTATATTGAGTACCTAATTAAATAGTTTGTTATATTGCTAAATACCAAGTTTGTATGTGTGCAAGAATATTACAGTATTATTCGTACTGACAAGACGTGTTCATTTCAATTGTTTGCTTCATCATTTTGAACTGGGTTAAATAGGGTAACCTGCCTTTTCGCCGAAAATTGTTTGGCAGATTATCACTTGCCAACCAACGTTTCGCCGATGTTTCACTTTGACAAAAAAGGCCCCTCGCCCACGGCGACTTTTTGTAGCGATGCAGTAGCGACGCTGTCGCGCGTCCGCATCGATACAGTCGCGAAGCGGTCGCTAGCTGTGTGCCCTCGCCCACGGGCCCAGATTCAGTCGCGATGCAAACGCTATATTGTCGCGCTTCTGTCGCGATGCAAACGCGATTCAGTAATGACACAAAAATACCTGCGATCGCTACAGTTGCAAGATGGACTTCTTTGAGGCAACATTAGTCACGTTTTCTTGTCGTTGCTGTAGCGCGTTAGTAGCGCAAATGCGACTAACACGCGTCAGTAGCGATATTGTTGCGCGTTTACGAAACGCGCGACAGCATCGCTACAAAAAGTCGCCGTGGGCGAGGGCCCTAACGATTAGCAAATTTTTGTATGACAACGTTTCATTTGGTAGAATTATTGTTAAGCTGATTATTATAATGACACAAAACGTTTGGGACAGTTATCATTTGTCAAACATTTCACTAGGCCACACATAGGTTACGATAGGTTAGGTTGACAAACAACGCACGAGCCGAGCGAGCGTGCCGCGCCTGCGGCCGGCGATATGCTAGAAGCGAATCGCTTTTGTAAAAGGAAACAGTTAAGTTAGGTTAGGTCACATTAAACATTTTGCTACTTCAAAGTTGACATTTTAAAAAGTGTCATTATGAAAAGCAGACCAAACGTACAGTTGGTAACTGTGAGGTTGCGAAATAAATCAAAATTATATGATAAGTTGGCAAATGATTATTCGGCGAAATAGGGCAGAGAACCGTGAAGTAACCTAACCTGGTTAGATTAGAACTGTGATTAACCGCGCGAGAGCCGAGCGGTGCCGCGGCAGCCATTTGACATTTTAAGCTTTCGGTATTTTTAATATAGTTGAAACAATCATTAGGTATTTAGATTTTAGAGAGTTTGAACATAGGTTATTTTACGTTAGTTCTTTTAATTTTAGATATTGCAATACGTACCCGTCTGTGCATTTAGCGGATTTAGATTCTCGAAGTCAAGTGAAGTTACCTACCTACCTTTCTATTTGTGTCTATTGTGCCTAACCATAATTATTTTCGAAAGAGATCTAAATAGGATAGGCAAAGCACAAATTAGCCTAATGAATTTCACTTATTTGTAGACTTACCATTACCATTACCTTTTACATTCAATTAATGCACATTTAACTACCTACTATTTAACTACCTACTATTTAACTACCTACTATTTAACTACCTACTATTTAACTACCTACTATTTAACTACCTACTATTTAACTACCTACTATTTAACTACCTACTATTTAACTACCTACTATTTAACTACCTACTATTTAATAATTCTCTTACCGTTACTCAAACTGTCATGATTTGCAAATTATAAGATTTGTATTGATTTTAAATAGTAAATATAAAACTGAAAGTATGTGATTTGCTTCAAATGATTTTTGTATCAGGGTAGTCATGAAGTTTAAAAGTATCTAATTTGACAGTTACCGTAAAAGTACTGGTTTTTTTAACACAACCGAATGGAAAACATGATATTTGGTATGCGGCGTAGTTGCTAAGTTAGTTCTCTTCGAACCTCGGAATCTAAAGGTTGTCTTCAAGAAGTCAAAATTATTAGACTGATATTATATTGAGTACCTAATTAAATAGTTTGTTAAACTCAAATTCTTTCTTTATTGCATTCATGTGTACATTTAGTTATATAAGTACATTTATTACAATATAAGTAAGTTTTGTATAAATAGAATAATAATAATAATTTTAACATAATAATAATAAGAGTAGGAGTACGGACTGAAGTGTTACGGGGTAGATTAAATAATAAAATATATTTAGTAAAACTGCTTGTATTACTGCCTACCACGGCACTTCTTTAAAAAATTACAGGTACAAAACAACAATAAGGACTATGGACAATTTGCACAAGTAAAACAGAAAATATAAAATGGTTGGAGCTGACTGGGAGAGACTAGTGTTCTCAAAGGTTCTGGAAGCTATGTATGTCGCTATACCGAGCGCGCATTCACCCTGAGGCAAGGTCGAACACTGGTGTCGTTGACCTCTCCCAGTGAGTTCAAAATATTGCACATCACGGTCCGACCACGATCGGTTCCGAAGATTTCTGACCGTGCCCGAATGTATGTTTCGTTCCCCAATCTGGACGTGCATTCGGTTTACATACAAAAACTTGTGGAGTGTAAATAACTGTATGTAATAATAATTGTAATATTGTAATATGTATGTATGTATATTGTATATTTTGTGTGTTATAAAATAATATAGTAAATAATTAATTGTTGTGAATAATATATAATGTGCTAATCATGATATAGACAATAATTCCTCGTTTGTTGTCTATGATGAACAAAACGTAAATATGACAGCTGACATGTCGCACGAGGAATTATGTTAGGTTATGTAACGTGTTGTGTGTAGTGTTTACAATTAGCTTTTAAGAGATATAATTAAGAAACAAATCGTTACTACTTACCTAATTATTTATCTAAGTAACATATTTACTAAATATTTTGTTCTAGGTATTCTGCGACCGAATAAAAGCATTTTTGTGTTAGATATTCTTTTAATTTCCTGTTAAATTTATTGAATTTGGTTTCTTCTTTTATTTGTTCCGGTAATTTGTTGAAAATTTTTATTGCCATATAATATGGGCTATGGTAAAGCATTTTAATTCAAGAGGGTGGAAGATGTAATCTATTTTTATGGCGTGTATTTAAGTTATGGATATCTTTTGTTTTTGGAAAAAATTCGCCATTTTTAAATACAAATGTGCAAAGGTCCTTAAAACCTTTGCACATAAGGTTAGCAGGTAAGGTTAGGAGTATTAATTTAACAAAATATGGCTTACAGCTTTGAGTATTGTCAATGTGGGCCAGTATTCTAACACATTTTTTTTGGATTATAAGTACATATTTCACTTGCATTGACGCTGTTTCAATCAATCAAACAAATCAAAAGTCATTTATTCAAACTAGGCTGAAAATCAGCACTTTTCGAACGTCAAAGTTACCAAAGACAGTCTCCCAAAAATGCCCGCCCTTCACCACTTCCTAGTGCTTTAGCTGGCGAAGAAGAAGTGGCGGAACAAACTCCCCAGCAGCACATCTCTCTGTTTAGTTATATAAACTTGATTCTATACAAATCGTATGCAAAGTAATTAACATTACGAAACACAAAAAAACATTAGATTAAATTACATACTTGCCATATGTTAGCTAGCACACGCCAGTATACCAACAAAACAATGACCAAACTGTACTCAAGCAGATAAATATTACAACATAAAAAAACGTAAATACAACTTAGTACCTAAGTAAAAGCCTCCAGGCATAAAGGGCGTGCCCGCTTACATAAGGCTATTGCAGTAACTTGAAGTGAGAAATGATAAACTAGCCCCATCGAAGTAAAATAAGTAAACAATTACTAATAACAATTAAAACCATGATCAGCAAGATGACCAGTCACCACAAGCAGCGCCCGTTCACGAGCATAACGCAAAGATCAGCCATCACCCCTCTCGCCATATGGGAAGGAGGCAACCCGAGCCCGACCCCCGACGCTACCGCAGGCAGTGACATATAAGGGAGCATGACGAGCTTGCTGCCGGTTGCTCAGGCAAGAATAGTATAATCAATAGTCGAGGACGCTAGCTGACCACTTATTGCAAAATAACTCATAAAACACACATTGTAATAAGTAGATTATGTCACTAATAAATTAAAATTTAACTAAATTATATTGCATTGACTTATACAGTCAAATAAAAAAATAATCAATTATATGAACTCATATAACCTGTCAGTAGGTAAGCTAATTCTGGAGAAAGAACATAAACATTGTCTTGAGTTAATCACAGCGACCAACTATTCTTATCGTTTAAGTAGTCATTGATACATTAGTATGCCTTTGAACAAAGGGTGGATTTTACTTTAGTTTTAAACGCATTAAAAGGCAAATCTAGCAAAGAAGAGGGCAGCATCTTATAAAAAGTTATACCAAGCCCAACAAATGAGTTATGTACTATCGGCAAAACTTAAGCATGCTCACTTAAGAAAATATTTCTGCGGCAAGCGCAGCTAGTGACAGACCACACCTCTTCCTGGTTTCGTCCAATTAGAGGCAATATGCATTTGTGTGAGTATTGGGCGGGTAACAAAAAATAACAACAGACATACTAGTACATTATGATACAAGTGTGTGATGTTGGTTACTAACTACACTTGAACCGGTATTGTTCGCGCGAGCCGAAGACGAGCGCGATAAGGGCGCCGAGTGAGTAATTATCAATACACACGCGTTTCATACGATGGTTTTCAACTTGAGAGGAAAAAACAGACTTGTATTGTTATTATAGTTTCGTAGGCCGCTAGGTATTTCTCTCTAGATTTTGGTGGCAAAAGGCGTGTCACTCGCGTTTCGTGCCTCGATTTAATTTCCGGGGGTGGTCAAATCTACGTGTTGCTCTTCGCTCTTCTTCCCTACTTGAAGTCAACATTTTTGATAATAATTAACCACACAACGAAAACGTTAACGAGTATTTATAGAAAATGGCGTGCTGGTTTCGTTTCTTCCGCGCGCCACGCTAGCGATGCGCGTCCAGGTGTAAATAAAGGCACGGCAAAACCGCTGAACAGCCCATATAAAAATATAATAAAAACAAAATAAAGTTTTGAATACGCAAATTAAGGTAAATTCGTAGTGAAAAATATATCATTTGAAGAAATGATAATAATTTTGATGATTGATTTATCATAAATGTATCCTAAAATAGTTTATTTATTCTCAAAAATATTCATTGTTTTTAGATATAAAAACTCTTTGCGGAGATTGAGAAAAATAACTGTAAAGTAAAAATACTAGTGTAATAAACGCTGAATTATGAACCTAAATGCGTTGCTATAAGAGTCACTTTACAAGCAAGTGTGTTGAAGAAATATTTTGTCATTTTTTATGACCGTATTTTATGGCCCTTCTATTAAGCCGTCCTATTGTTTAACCGGTTGTCGACCAATAACAATGGTACTTAGATAATGAACTTATTTTTATTGCAGTTGCAAAAGTTGCGACAGCAATAAACAAAAATCTCTGAAAAACTGCGTCAACTATTGGTTCAAACACTACTGTAATTTTGCTATTTCAATCAAAACAGAGCAATAAAAGAAAAATATACCAAATGTTGTCAATTTCTAACAAAACTACGTAACTTGCTCCTTTTTAGGGTTCCGTAGTCAACAAGGAACCCTTAAAGTTTCGCATTGTCCGTCTGTCTGTCTGTCCCTGGCTTAGCTCACAGACTCTTACTACTAGAATACTGTAATTTGGCATGGGTATACATATTAATCACGCCAACAAAGTAGTAAACTAAAATCTTGAAAAACATTTTTTTAGGGTACGTCCTTTGCACGTAAAGTGGCGATGATAACTTTTTTCTCCTATCCCATAGGTGTATCATTCGATTGGCCGTTCAAGAATATTGCTGATTTTCAAAGCAATTTTTCGATTCAGGGATCGATATGCGTGATATTAAGCTTTAAGTTCCCAAGTTTAAACACATTTAAATGCAGTTATTTACTTTCCAATAGCACTGCACAAGTAACAAGTCGCACGCTGATAAAACACAAAAATGTCAATATAAACATTTTATACCTTTATGCAGTGTCGGTTAACGCACCTAGCGCGTTCGCTGTATAGACATAATTTGTTGTTTGAAATTCCTTATTCCAAATTATTATATTTTTTATGGAAATATTTTATTATTGATACTAATTAAATATAGCAATACTACATCATATACAGCATATTACATTTTCTAAACCAAACGGAAGATATGAGTACGAAATTACTTCTTGTCAACAATAATAATTCATAAAGAGCTCTCGCTGGCCGAGACCATTAAAAATGATCTCACAACAAGTGAGCATAACACGCGCCTAGTATGAGTGTCACACTTCTATACATAATTACGTTATAACGAACACGACTAAAATACGTTTCGTTCATCCCATTGGTCAAAACGCTTGCATCGGGCGATCGAGTCGTAAGCCGTGCTGTACGATTATCGCCTTAGAGGTGAGCATGCGGAAGTTTGGCCGATAGTACCTTATGAAGCCGGTGAAACGGAGCTCGTAATTTGTCCTTATTTCTGATGTTAATATTGTGAATATCAGTGTTTTTAGTGTATATATATTTTGCCTAATATATAAGATGTGGCCCACATTGACAATAAGTAAATAGCTCGAACAGCTCGTTTTTGAAGAACGAATATATATTGAATGTCAGCGGCTTTGTCGCACAGTAGAATACCGTAGGACATAATGCTATGAAAATAACTAAAATAAACTAATCGAGCTATATCAATGTCAGTGTATTGTCTTACTTTTCTGACGGCGTAGGCGGCCGAAGTGCGCCTGCCCGCTAGGCTTGATATATGTGGGGCCCACTGAAGTTTGGCATCTACTGTTATACCAAGAAAAACTGCCGAGTCTACAGTTTCTAGCACCCCATTATCTAAGACGATGTTGGGATCTAGATTCCTAACATTTGGCAAGGCAAACTTTATACATCTCGTTTTCTTGGCATTGAGAACTAGGTTATTTCTTGTAAACCAATCCGTAACCATTGAGAGTGCACTGTTTACGTCATAAAAATCTTGTCTATTCCTGTTTACTTTAAAAAGAAGAGAGGCGTCATCTGCAAACAATACAGCGTCACAGATACCCTTTAAATAAAATGGTAAGTCATTAATATACAGGGTGTCCAGTAAATAGCACGACATACTGAAGAGGGTGATAGCTTGGGTCACTACCTATCAATACAACACAATATATGTTCAGCAAAATCTTACGGATTTACAGTTTTACAAAATTTTCCGAAATATCGAAAAATCTCTACCTTGAAACAGATTTTTAAGTATCTCGTAATGAAAAAATCCTTTTCTAGAACTTTTTTTACATAAATTATTCGTGAATAGGTACTACTCATTATAAGTTTTTTTTTTTATCAAAAACAAGAAAGTTTTGAAGAAATAGTTTTTTTTGTTAAAATTTTCACAGAACGATTTTCTTTTCGCATAAGTTTAACCTACACTGGTGAAAAAAAAATGTATGTGGCAGTTTTGTACAACAAACTTAAAAGATAGCCTGTTTAATGGTGATTTAGGAAAGATATAATACTAGTGCATTTTCATTAAAAAAATACAAAAAAAAAATATTTTAGTTCCAGAGAAGCTGATTTTGTTGAAAATGTAATTAACGTAATTTTGACAAAAACCACTATGAGAATAAGTAATAGTTGCTCATTTACGCGAATTATTATAAAACTAGTTGTGACACGTAAAATGCGACGTGCACGCGTAATGACTAAAGGTTTTTACCTGCTCGCCGACCGACCCGACCCGACCGGTTACTGTCTAACAAAAGAAGCGCATGCGCTATCCCGCTCTTTCTTGCATTGTGATTTTGTGTCTCACTCTCAACCTTATTTGCGACACTTGTCAGTACGCTACCTTAAACCGTGCGCAACGCATCTCTGTGTTCACAAATTATTGTTTCGTACTGACGATTGTTTTGTGCCTTGAACCCGGGACTTTGTTTGCCTTACGATTTGGATTTTTTATTGTGATCACTACGACGACTTGGCGACCACCTGGACTTTTGTGTTTTATAACATGGCCAACCGCCGCGTTTTTCCTGGTTATATGCAGCGAGAGTATGCTGAGATGCACCTTATTTACGGAGAAGCTGGCCAAAGTTCCCGAGCTGCTGCCACCCTCTACAGGGAAAGGTTTCCCGATAGGAGACATCCACACCATGAAATGTTTACCAGAGTGCATAACTCCTACATGGAAGGCAGACTCCCTGGTCAACGTGGCGGTGGACGGCTTCAAGTTGTTGACGAAGACATAGTGCTTCAGGAACGAGAACAAGACCCGACAACTTCGGTTAGGGCGATACAACGGCGCACAGGGATACCGAAGTCCACTGTTCATTCAGTACTTAAGGGGATTACATCGCTCAAATCCCAAAAATACCGTATGTTTAACGAAGTTTGTAGATGAAACCTGTAGTGCATTTTCGATATAAAAAATATATGTTATACTTAAGGTCATTACAAATGCATTGTATTGTTTAAAATTTTAATAAACTTTCCCAAATTTTGGAAAAAAAATATAGTAAATAGGTCCTCTTTCAACCTAAATTGTAAATGTTCTCTATAATGGTTGAATAGTTCGGCATGAATTTTGTACCAAAAAATACGTAATGACGTATTTAACAATTTGTATTGTTTTTTTTTTCGTATTTCTTTAAATCTTTTTTAATAATAAATAAAAACCCGAAACTTCGCGAGAAAGGCCTGTGATGCACACTCGGGACGCGACACTTCAGTGTCTCTATGACTCTGGTGACGGGTGGACTATACGCGCGTTATTTTTTTCAAATAAAATAATTGAGTTCACGTTTTGAATGATTTCTGAATGAAATCATATTGTAAATAGTACAAATATAAATATTTCGTAAAATAAGAATGTAAATTAAGTTAGCAAATATGTATAAAGTAGTTTGTAGTTTTGTTTTGTTTTTTGAACCCATCATAGAGTAAGCTTGAATATGCCTAAATATAAAAATAAATGTAAAGTGAAGCGTGGACGAGCTCTCCAAAACTATTGGTAAGTACCTACCCTTTTAGTGTATATACATATTATTATTTCTATGCTGTTTATTGTTTTATCGTTTAACTATCTCGAGAATTTCGTTTATGGAGGATGGAGACCTAGGTGACTAATGAAGTCACCTACCTGATGGTGGACTCCGAAAGTGGGTATAGGATCTCATTGATGGCACTACGTAGAACCGTCGTGTTTGGACTCATTTGAAAGAGCTCGTGGAGAGCTAAGAGACTGGTGATGTCACCTACGTGATAGTGGACTCCGATGGTGGTAAAGGACCTCATTGACGGCACTACTTAGAGCCCTCGTGTTTGGACTCATTTGAAAGAGTTCATGGAGACCTAGGTGACTAATGATGTCACCTACCTGATGGTGGACTCCGAAGGTGGGTATAGGATCTCATTGATGGCACTACGTAGAACCGTCGTGTTTGGACTCATTTGAAAGAGCTCGTGAAGAGCTAGGCGACTGGTGATGTCACCTACGTGATAGTGGACTCCGAAGGTGGGTAAAGAACCACATTGTCGGCACTACGTAGAGCCGTCGTGTTTGGACTCATTTAAAAGAGCTTATGGAGACCTAGGTGACTGATGATGTCACCTACCTGATGGTGTACTCCAAAGGTGGGTATAGGATCTCATTAACGGCACTACGTAGAACCGTCGTGTTTGAACTCATTTGAAAGAGCTCAGGGAGAACAAGGCGACTGGTGATGTCACCTACGTGATAGTGGACTCCGAAGGTGGGTATAGAATCTCATTGATGGCACTACGTAGAACCGTCGTGTTTGGACTCATTTGAAAGAGCTCATGGAGACTTTGGTGACTGATGATGTCACCTACCTGATGGTGGACTCCGAAAGTGAGAGAGAGAGAGAATGTGAGAAGATAGCTGAAGTTGTAAGGAGTAACATAGGTTGCTTTTGTCCCGGTAGCACGTTCCCGTGGGATAATTTCCGACACTCACACGGGCGAACCCGCGGGCAGCAACTAGTCAATTATGAAAAAGAACGTTCATATTTAGGCGTCTGTAAACATTTAGGTATTATCAGTATTTTTGTTCATTTTATCATTTAACAAAAGGCTCCGAATTTGTCTTCGTGGTGCCGAAATTTCTAAGAAAGACACCTGAGGTCGTAAACAGCCGCCTTGCTTTTGTTATTGTTAATTGCCTAGAACACGTGTGCCATTGCCCTTAGATAATGTAATTAGGAGCCTATTGATTCAAATATAAAAAAAGTATTATGTGATATCCAGGTATTTTTCTTTCTTCACTTTACATAACGAAAAAAAATGCTCGGGCCTTTGAGTTTCGTTAAAAAGAAGTTACATTGTATAATATACCGGCTGACTATTTTTACCGTCTTGAATAAAATTGGGTATTATACCTTTGGTGAACGGAGCAGAAAGCCTATGGCTTATTTTTTTTTTTAGTTTTCACTAGCATAGAGAGAAATTAATCTATCACTATTTAGTAAACATTTGAAGTATTTTTTCACACTAAAACAATAAAAACAGAAACCTGTGATTTGAACTTGGATATTCATTTATCGATTTATTTATTTTTTACTAATTGCGCAGAATATATCAATGAATTTGTAGCGCGATTTTATTCTTTGAAGCCTGCCGATAGATACTCGCCACACTTGCCGTCGGCCTCTTTGATATCCTGTCGCAGGTGCACGAGCCGCTCATGCATACTCGCTCGCCCGAGTCCCGCTCTCTCTCTCTCTAGTACTTACATCATTCATTCATGCGTGATCGCAGCCAACGCCGCCTTTTCCTATCTTCTCCTGTTTTGGTTATTATTCGTTTTACGCACGGGCCGTAGCATGAATAGTTTCATGTTTTTTTTTTGAGATACCTTATCGGAACTTTTACAAATTCAATGGTACTAACCAAATATAACCAAAACAATTTCCAGACCGTAAAAATCTCATTCGGTATATATTCTTTTTGACCCTATATCGGCTGTAAAAACATATGACTAAGTATTTTCTTAGTCCTTGAACAAAAAAAAAAAAAGAATATCTTAAAAATCATCTTGTATATTATTAAAATGTTTGTTATAGCTTGAACAACATGAAGATTTACCAGATTTGATTATTGAAGAAACACAATCACAAGCAGAAACAAAATATATATCTGGAAGACGAGTCATTGACATTGCTTACTTTTTTCCAAAATTCAAGAAATAGGTGGTGCTTTAAACTGTGGTATACAATGTTTGAAACTCATAGGAGAGAAACGTGTAGGACTTGCATCTAAGTTTACAGTAGAGTAGTTTTTGAAAATAAAATGAAAATAAAATTATGTACATTTTATTTGAATTGTTTTTTGCCGGAACTTTTGGATACGCGGCATAGTCGAAATATGGAAATTAGTAATCCGCCATATATATTACAAGCAATAAAGAACAAGGAAGACCGGTAAAGGTGCATAACGTACAAAAACCAGAAGACAAAGATATGTGCGCACTTCAAGAAAGCCTACATGCACCTTCAACACCAACACCAATCCTAATAAATGACCAACCGACCTGTTCACTCTTTTTGGATTTCAATGACTTTTAACGGTAATTAAAAGTTTTAGATTTTGTAAACGAAACATTAAAAAAAAATTAAACTTTTTTTTTATTTTACTAGTCATCATCAGACATCCAACTTTATTACCTACACACATAGGAAAATACATGGTCAAATCAAATCGATCTGATGACATTATTTATGATTTTGCTTACTACTGACACTGACATGGTCATCATCAGACCTTCAGAATGTATCATGTAGTAGCACCCGAGCTCAATTAGATGAATGTTAAAAGCTAGGTCATCCTAACTATTTCCTTTACTGAGCACCGATAAGCACTTACCTGGTCATCATCAGACCTTCAGAATGTATCATGTAGTAGCACCCGAGCTCAATTAGATGAATGTTAAAAGCTAGGTCATCCTTACTATTTCCGTTACTGAGCACCGATAAGCACTTACCTGGTCATCATCAGACCTTCAGAATGTATCATTTAGTAGCACCCGAGCTCAATTAGATGAATGTTAAAAGCTAGGTTATCCTTACTATTTCCGTTACTGAGCACCGATAAGCACTTACCTGGTCATCATCAGACCTTCAGAATGTATCATGTAGTAGCACCCGAGCTCAATTAGATGAATGTTAAAAGCTAGGTCATCCTAACTATTTCCGTTACTGAGCACCGATAAGCACTTACCTGGTCATCATCAGACCTTTAGAATGTATTATGTAGTAGCACCCGAGCTCAATTAGATGAATGTTAAAAGCTAGGTCATCCTTACTATTTCCGTTACTGAGCACCGATAAGCACTTACCTGGTCATCATCAGACCTTCAGAATGTATCATGTAGTAGCACCCGAGCTCAATTAGATGAATGTTAAACGCTAGGTCATCCTTACTATTTCCGTTACTGAGCACCGATAAGCACTTACCTGGTCATCATCAGACCTTCAGAATGTATCATGTAGTAGCACCCGAGCTCAATTAGATGAATGTTAAAAGCTAGGTCATTCTAACTATTTCCGTTACTGAGCACCGATAAGCACTTACCTGGCCATCATCAGATCTTCAGAAAGTATCATGTAGTAGCACCCGTGCTCAATTAGATAAAAGTTAAAAGATAGGTCATCCTAACTATTTCCGTTACTGAGAACCGATAAGCACTTACCTGGTCATCATCAGACCTTCAGAATACATCATGTAGTAGCACCCGTGCTCAATTAGACAAATGCTGAAAGCTACATCGTTCTAACTATTTCCGTTACTGAGAACCGATAAGTGCTTACCTGGTCATCATCAGACCTTCAGATTGTATCATGTAGTTAGCACCCGTGCTCAATAAAATAACTGATGAAAACTAGTTCATTAAGCAAAGTGCATCTACAATTACAAAATAAATACAAATTATGATGTAGGTACTCGTACAAGACTCCTATGGGACAAAATGTATTAAATCTCTCAGAGAGCGAATAAAATAGGCAAAAACGATGACAACTCTGCGACACATCTGTGTTCTTGCTTTATCTTAAGTTCGTTTTAGTAAAGTATGGCCGTTTGTCGGTAGGTGGCGCCAAAGTAACTTATACCAGAACGGAGATCAAATCATCAAGGTCATCGAGCAATGTAATACCCTTAAGAGGTATGGATACCATCCATTTCACGTACGACGCGTGCAAACTCTTTTAACTAGAGACTACCTGCCGAGAGTTCAATTCTGCCGCCGCATGCTTGAAATGCATCGGGAGGACCCAAACTTTATGGAGTTATGGAGGTGTTATGGAGTGATGAGTCAGCCTGCAGAAAGGACGGCTACTTGAATTTGCATAATTAACATAGTTGGCAATTAGAAAATCCGTATGTGTCAAGAGAAGACAGGTCCCAGTACCAATTCAAAATAAATTTATGGTGTGGGATTTTTAATGGCCAGATTGTGGGTCCCGTCGAGCTTCCACCTACATTAAATGCCAATAATTACTTGGAGTTTTTACGAGAAACCCTACCCACGCTCCTTGAAAATGTTTCGAGTGAGCTAAGAGAGGTGATGTGGCTTCAAAATGATGGGTGCCCTGCTCATTATGGCCGGAAAGTAAGAGCCTACTTAGATGAAGCTTATCCAGGCAGGTGGATTGGGCGACTGGGACCGATATTATGGCCACCTAGGTCTCCGGACCTAAACCCCCTGGATTTTTTTATTGGGGTGCCATGAAGTCTATGAAAAACCGATCCAAAATGACAATGAATTGAGAACAAGGGTTAACATTGCAGCAAGAAAAATATCGGAAATAAGCCTGAGAAGACTCAAAAGCTCATTTTTAAGAAGATGCCGAGCGTGTATTATGGCACAAGGGAAGCAATTTGAGCATTTATTGTAATTTATTTAAATAAATGTTTATTAAAGTTAACTCCTCTGTTTTTTTTACTATCACCTTATCCTTCAAGATGTTATTTACAGACCGGCCGGCCGGTGGGCTGTAGATTAATTATTATGTAATTCGAACCGTAGTACGACCGTACAACGATTCGAATTCAAAGTCACAATACTTGCATTTAAAATAAAATGCTCATATTAACTAAAATAGCTTATTTTTCGTATTTTTTTAAATGAAAATGTACTAGTATTGTATCTTTCCAAAATCACCATTAAACAAGCTATTTTTTAAGTTTGTTGTACAAAACTGCCACATACATTTTTTTTCACCACTGTAGGTTAAACTTAAGTGATAAGAAAATAGTTCTGTGCAAATTTAAACAAAAAATAGTATTTCTTGAAAACATTCTTGTCTTTGATAGAAAAAAGACCTATCAATGAGTAAAGTAACTATTCACGAATAATTTGATGTAAAAAAGTACTAGAAAAGGATTTTTTCATTACGAGATGCTTAAAAATCTGTTTCAAGGTAGAGATTTTTCGGTATTTCGGAAAATTTTGTAAAACTGTAAATCCGTAACATTTTGCTGAACATATATTGTGTTGTATTGATAGGTAGTGACCCTAGCTATCACCCCCTGCAGTATGTCGTGCTATTTACTGGACACCCTGTATACTAAGAATAAGAATGGACCCAGTATTGAGCGTTGAGGTACACCTAACTGAACTGGTAACCCGGAATTTTGGGAGGTCATTTATATATACCTATTAAGAATAATAATACAGCCCAGAACGCTGCCTTGAGGTATGGAGCATGTGAGATTTCTCATCTGGGATCGGACTGTTATTGTCTCCCTATTTTTAATATTGTGGTCTTCAACCTGGACTATTTGTTTTCTCTCGATTAAATATGATTTAAACTAATTGTAACACAGGGCCACGTATACCTGAACCGTAAAGTTTTGTTAGTAATATGCTATATGATACCTTATCATAGGCTTTTGACATATCGAGTAGCAGGCCTAATGCATACTTTTGAAATTTATTTGTTGGAGAGCTATTTGGATATATTTGTAAACTGCATATGTTGTGGATCTTGTCTTCCTGAATCCATTTTGAGTCATCAAGAATATTGTATTTTTCTAAGAAAAAAATTAGTCGGTTATATACAGCCTTTTCAAAAATCTTTGAAAAAGTCGGCAACAACGCTATGTGTCTATAATTAATACGGGTGTGAATATCATCTTTTTTGTGTATGGGTTTGACTAGGAAAATTTTTAGTAAGTCAGGAAATTCTCCAAACTCAAAGGTCTGATTTATTAAGAATGTGAGTGGAGCTAACAATTCTTCTTCACATTGTTTTATTAATATAGGGGGTATGCCGTCTATTTCGCAGCTATGCTTATTTTTTGTTATTTTAATTATATTAAGTATCTCTCTTTGGTTTACTGGGCGTAGGTACATTGATGTAGTTGGTGAGTTTATTACTGGACGTCCAGTTTTTAAGGGAATATTTGTATTTTCATCAATTTTTGTTTCACCTACTGTAACAAAAAAATCGTTAAATATATTTGATATCTTTTTAGGGCATGAAATTGTTTTGTTGCCTGTCTTACTTTTGCCAGTTTTGTTATTTATAATATTCCACATAGTTTTATTATCTGACTTTTTCATTTGTCTGGAATATTCTATTTTCGTGGAAAGTTTTATGCTACGTTTTAATGTTTTGCTATATTTGTTGTGATATGTTTTTATAATATTGATTTTAGATTCATTTAGATTGGGAATCGCGCGGCATAAAAAGCTGTACCTAGTAAAAAACAAAGGAAATTACTATGGATATACAGACTAAATCCTGTATTAAAAAATAAAACTAACTTTAAAAAATACTCTTCACAATATAAGAAAATTATAAGACTTACACAAAAAGCTCAAAATGATTACTTTATTAAAACCTCGAAGAATAAGTCGAAAGCTACTTGGCAAATTGTCAATAGACCTAAAAATAACTTTCCTAAAGAACAAATAATGACCATTAATAAATGTTACCAGACCTTTTCAAAACCTAGTGACATTGCAAATGCATTTAATAATTACTTTATAGATGAAATTGAGAATAATATTAAAACTTATATGGAATTCGACAATAAATTAGATAATCTGACAAGTCAATCAATGTTTATGCAGCCTGTTATAGCAACCGACATGGCTTCGGCTATAAGATCACTTAAAAATACAAGTACTACAGGATTCGACGGTATGTCAACAAAGGTGATATTTGTAAATGAACTTATAGCACCCGTATTAACACATATTGTGAACCTTGGCATTGTTGACGGAGTTTATCCTGAAGACTTAAGAAAGTTATTATTAAACCACTTCATAAAAAAGATAACAAAACCGACATGAAGAACTATAGGCCAATAGCTAAAATTTCCGTAATTTCTAAAATTTTCGAAAAAATACTATATAAGTCCCTGTATTGCTATCTCAATAAATTTAACTTATTATGCAAGGAACAATATGGCTTCAGAAACAATACCCCGATCAACATGGCTATTTTTAATTTTTTACGTATTACTATGTTGGCAGTAGACCAAAAGACTCCTACTTGTGCATCTACACAGATATGACCAAAGCCTTTGATTTCGTAAAGCACGACGTCTTATTAGACAAACTGCGTAGCTACGGTACCAGAGGTAACATTTTAAAACTAATCCTATCTCTCCAACAGAATCCAATGTACAGAGATTGTACGAGTGTATGAAAAAACAAAATTTGAAAAGAGTTTTTTATCTCATTCTAGATTAATACAGTAAGGTGTCCCACAGGGTAGCGTCCTCGGACCACCTCTTTTCTTGATCTATATAAATGATCTGCCAAAGGTGACTCAACATCAAATGGTGATGTTTGCAGACGACAGTACTGCCATAGTGAAATGCATTGATCGCAATATTTATCAAGATGACATAAATAATACACTATCGGACATAATTAAATGGCTTAGTAAATAATTTAGAAAACTAAAATAATGCACTTTCACCAAAGAACTGTAGTACCAAAAGTGAATATCAGACATAGTAACTGTGACATTGAAGAAGTTAAAGTAGCAAAATTCTTAGGTTTACTCCTTGATAACCAGCTTAACTGGAAGGCCCACATAGATGACCTGAGTAAGAAAATAAATATGATACGTCCTCCCAGTCCTATTATAACTACGGATATAATAATATAATCTAAGGAAAAACTTAATCTAATTAGTCTAGTTAAAACCTGGAATTAAACTAAATCTAATTAACCTAGACAAATGCGAAAAAGAATTAAACTAACTACCATAATTAAAACCATTAAAACCCGGGGATCCCCATAAATATCCTAAATCTAAGAAAAAATTATAAAGAAATTACTTCAGACAAAAAAATAATAGAAGGAGGGTACAGGTTAAAAATTAACCGAAAGGGGAAGAAGGGTTAGACACACCTACTATTAATTCCATAACGTTGATAAAAATATCAACTTGCTTCCATGACTGAGCAAACCAACTAGTAACGCCATCTGTATACATTAACCAGAGGCTATTAAAACAATGACATACATACATAGACGTCTGCGAATGAAAATAGTTCACATAATATCCGATAGATGTTACTAAATTAATAAGTTAAGTAACACATTAACGTAAAATATATTTTAAAATTATTTTTTTGTTTATGTGAACTATTTAGAAATTTTTATAGCAAGGAAAAGAATTAGAAATGAAAATAGAGTTCCGTTTTGAATCTTGAAACAGGAAAAGGGTTTTGCAATTATAAAGAATTAACTTAAGTTTGGAGAAAATGTTCAACCAACTTAATAGTTTGAATTCAAATTCATTTATTGGTGTGATTTTTGGTACATTTTACATGAGATCTTAATAATAAATAATTAGTTCCTCAAAAAAACTACCTTAAAGGTGTACACTCTTTCACATAATTAGTCATTATTATAAAAAAAGAATAATCAACATATTAAAATATAATAATTACAACGGAACACAACATAACTTAAGACAGAAAAAACTAGCAAAACATTAACAATTGAGTTTACATGTAAATAATATAATCAATGGAAATAAAGATAAAATGAAAATAATACATTGTCAAAATTAAATAAATATAAATGTCAAATAACTTACAATTTATCATTAAGGAATTCGTCAATAGAATAATAACATTTTTCCAATAATAGATGTCTTAATTTGTTTTTAAATTGATTAATATTTAAGTCCTTAATTCCATTTGGTAATTTATTAAATAGTTTGAAGACATACAAAGTTATTATTAAAAGGAATAATTATATGTGTAACTATTGAAACTATTAAAATTGTATTGTTAATATTGTTGAGAAAATTAATTTAGAAATCAGAAATTAAATTTATATTTATTAATTTTTTATTTAAATTTAGAAATTTTATTTTAGGATATCTTTTATATGATATTGACCTGAGTGAACTGAATCACAGTCCTGGAGCATATAAATAGTTCTTGAAATAACTCTGGTAACAAGGCATTTGATGAAGCGGGGAGCAAGCTTACCAGAAAAATATTCAGTTCCAGAAGACTTAGAAAAGTTTCGTCTCCATACATTGTCTCCAACGTTAAGAGTAATAGCAGTCCGATTTTTATTATAAGTTTGAGAATTACGGAGAAAAGATAAAGAAAGATTATCAGCTACCTTAGCATAAACTTCGGAGAGGGGAGATAGGTTCTCGGCGTGTAGAGACCGACTCGTAGCTAAATCTACGCCTTGAGTCTGTCGATTGGTACGCCTGGAATCAATAAAAATTTCACGACCAAAAATTAGAAAATTTGGTGTATAACCAGTAGCTAAATTGATACAAGAATTAAGATGAAGCTTAACCTTAGGCTACATTTTAGCCCAATTTCTTTGGTTCTCTCCAACTAAAATACTTAAACAAGTTACAACGCTTTGATTATAGCGTTCAACTGTATTAGCTTGAGGGGTATAATATGGGGTATATATCGGTGAATCCATGTGAAAGGTTCTAAGGAAGTTTAAAAAATGATTACTGCGAAAAACTGTAGCGTTGTCACAAAGAATAGTACGTGGCACACCAAAATTGAAGAATATCTCTGATTCCAATGGTTTAGTAACCGAACTGGCATCAACCTTCTTAAGAGGTACTAGCCAGACGTATTTGGAAAAAACGTCTACGAAGGATAGAATATATCTATATCCATAGTAAGCAATTGGTAACGGACCGATAATATCAATTGAAATCATTTGTAAATGTAATGATACATCTTTTGGAAAACACATACGAGTAAGTCCTCGTGGTTGAGCGTTTGCGATTTTATAAGCTTTACAAACTTCGCATTGTCTAAAAGTTTCGGTAACTTCACGAAACATTAGGCCAATAAAATATCTCTTTTATTTTGAGATAAGTTTTAGTGACTCCAGGGTGTATCGAAGGAAAATTATTATGAATTTCCCAAATTGCGAGTGGTATCTTTTCGGCGTAAAACGATACGCAATGGTTCTGGGGACAAGGGATTAGTAACAGGCATGCGCCTTAAAAGAACACCGTTCTGGATGGTGTATGCAGGAAACATTTGGGGTGAATTTTGAGCACCTGAATAAATTTTCTTATAACATCTATCGTTAGTATGGTCGGGACCCTGATCGAAAGTAACTGGACTTACGTAAATTCTAGATAAAACATCTGGAACGACGTGTTGCGTCCCCTTGCGGTGAACGATGTCGAAGTAATATTGAGAAATGATAGTAGCCCAACGTGCTTAACGACCAGATGGGTTGTTTAGCGTACAGAGCCATTTCAAAGCAATATGATTCGTTATAACTGAAAACTTCATTCCATCCAAATAACAACGGAAATGTTTTATAGAATCTAGAACAGATAAAAGTTCACGTTCTGTAGTACTATAATTACGTTCCGCTTTAGAAAATAAACGGGAGTAATAAGCGATGGGATGTTCGACATTGTCAATCTTTTGTGTAAGGACTGAACCAAGGCCGACTGCTGACGCATCACACTGTAAATAGAATGGCTTGGAAAAATCAGGACAAGCCATGACAGGTGTGTTAATTAAAGCCTCTTTTAATTTAATAAAAGCTAGATCAGCTGCGTCATCCCAAGCTATAGGATCCCGTCCCTTCTTCTTACTAATAAGGGCGGTAAGAGGAGCTATAATGGAAGAAAATCCATGTACAAAACGTCTATAGTAAGAACACATACCAATAAAACCGCGCAAAGATTTAGCAGTAGTTGGTGTTGGAAAATCTCTGATTGCATCGAGTTTGCTAGGATCAGTTTGTAAACCTTTTTCGTTTACAACATAACCTAGATATTTTAATTCACTTCTACAGAACTCACATTTTTTAAGATTGATAGAAAGACCAGCTTCCTTAAGACGGTTAAGTACCTTTCTAAGGAGAGCGAGATGACTGTGGAAGTCTTTCGACACTAAAATTAAATCGTCGACATACCCAAAAATACAGTCATCACTGGTCGAAGTGAACTCAAAATTAACAATCATATCGGTGAGACGTTGCATTTCAGAAGCAGCATTAGTAAGACCAAATGGCATTCTAACAAATTCGAATAAACCACGTTGAGGGACATTATAGGCGGTTTTCTCACAACTCTCTTTGTCTGCGAGTGGTATTTGCCAAAAAGCACTCCTAAAATCAAGCGAGCTTATATATCTTGCTCCTCTAAGATTATCAAGGATGTCCTGAATGCGGGGAAGAGGATACGAATCCCTGATGGTAACGCTATTTAACTTCCTGCTATCAACACAGAAACGAACTGAACCATCTTTCTTCGTAACCATAACCACGGGACTAGCCCACGGAGAACGAGATGGACGAATAACACCAATCTCTAACATCTTATCGATTTCTTCGTTAAGAATTTTTAATTTGACGGGAGAGAGAGGATAAAATCTTTGTCTTATTGGCGGACCTGTAGTATTTATTTTGTGTGAAAGCCAAGTAGTTTTACCGAGACCAACCTTGTCAGACGAGATGACTTCGAACTCGTCAATAACACGTTGTAAGCTCTAAGCTCTTGGTCGGGTAATAAGACATTACGAGGTTAAACGTAACGTGCCTCACTAATAGAAGAAACCTGACAAGGTGATTGACTGACACAACGTAGATACATGTTCCCTTTGATGTTTTTGTTAAAAGCCTTACTAAAAACTGAGGTTAAACCAAACTTATTCCAAAATTCAATACCAAGAATAACAGAAGATGACATACAACTTGCTACTAAAAACTCGTGAACAAAAGTAGTATTATTAAACTGAACCGGGAGACAAACGGTTCCTAAAATATCTATAGGCGAATTATTAGCAGAAATAGCATGTGGTAGCGGATTGTTCGAGTTTAAAGATATACCTAATTCATTGATTAAATGGTCACTAATTAGAGACATCTGAGCACCTGAATCAAGAAGAGCTTTAACTATACGTCCACATAATAATATTTCAATAAAGGGACGATTATCATAGCTATAGCGTGCTGCCGATGGCTTAAACATTTTTTGGATTACATCTTGGACAATCACGGGTTATTACTCCGGGAGTCCGACATTTAAAACATAACATACCAGGAAAATCTGGACAGTTTCGATATGTGTGTCCGTTCTTCTTACATTTAGGACAAAGTTGCACATCGTGCGTAACTACCGATACTGACTTGGAAGAGCGAGGTAAAAAACTCTCAAAATGAGAAGCCATATCAATAAGTGAATTTACAGAGTCAAACTTATGGATAGATAGACAAGGAAAATATTTTGGATGCATGTTGTGGGTTATTATCTGTAGTAAATTAGTTTCCGAAATAGGACTGGCTAAAAGATCATTCAGGTATGAAACCTGGATGACGAAATCTCTAACAGATTGATCTGATTTTTGTTTCAAGTTTCTTACTTCCTGCTCAGTCTTAAACTCGTAGTCTATTGCTCCGAACGTTTTAAAGAAGGCATCCTTTAGGTCAGTGTAAGTTAAGTCGGGATGGCGAATTGACCTAAAATATTTAAGAGCTGCTCCGGAGCAAACCTCATGAAACCTCTTAATCAAGTATTGGTCCGAGATATTATCAGCTTCTTTACGTTCCTCTACAGAAATGAAAAACTCACGTACGCAAGAAGTGCCTGAAAATTCGATTTTCCATTTAGCAAAAGGGAAATCTGTTTGGCGAAATAACGTGGACATTCATCTGATTTAATAGGCGATGTTATGTCCGAAGAAACCGGAGTTCTCGAAATCCTGGGTGGAATCGGAGGTGGTCTAGAAATTATTGGGCTACCTCGAAAAGGTGTGTCCCCGATAGAACACTCAGGATTAGCCATGATAAAATACGAAAGTAATGTAAAAATACAGAATAACGACAAATAGAGAGCTAGAAAAATAGACACTCACCTTAGTAGAATGCACTCAAGAAAAGAAACGAATCTCCTATACTATTTGAATATGGTTAGTTAGGAGTATTTACGTAATTCGAAAATGAAAATGAAATCTTTCATACACGTTGATATCCAAATAATTTTGATGTCACGATCTAGAGTTACTAATGAAACTATATGAATACGACTTTAATGATTAAAATTGCACGTACAGCGCGTGCACCACACACAAATCACGAAAAAAAATATTTTACTGGTAAATATCTAGAAGTAATCGTTATTTTAAGTTCGGGCGCCATAATGTAATGGGTGTGAAAGGAAAAGCGCTGTGCGAGGCAATACACATATAATTTTCAAAAGCTAAGTTTAAAAATACAATATTTAGGCAAATATATATGTGGAGATCAGCTATGGAGAATTTGGTTAATCAACGACCTAAAAACGATTGATTATAATCAACCCCCCCAGGGGCGTTGAAGACGATAGATATAATAAATGATATAATAGATAAAAAAATGAACAAAAAAAAGGTGAAAATATCTGAGAACGTTCGCGGCGTGCCATCTTCTCAACTTGCCGAGTCACCACTCGGCTAGTTGAGAAGATGGCACGCCGCGATGGACCACGCTACGATGCTCAGGGGCGATACTGCACGTTGTGGCCCTCTGCGTGGTGGCGTGAGATGTTTCCGATGACGAAATGTCCCAAAGTTGCAAAATATTCAAGTCTAGACTTAAATGGTGCCAAAACCATCAGGACCAAATCAAAATGGATGCCCTTGCTGAAAAACGTAAGAAGGGGCATTTTCGTAGTTTCTAGAAGTGCACCAACAAAGTAAACGTTCGACCTGGACTACCGGTGAGTGTCGAGGGTGTGAATGACCCTAAGGATGTTGCTGATATTTTCAGGGACCATTTCCGTGTACTATCCCCTCGAGGTCCGGTGGAGACGGTGCTCGATGTTAAGATGCCTGACGGGAACGGGGGGTCTTGCTTCGTTGCCAAAGATATGGCTCAGGCTATAAAAGATATATCCAAGGGCAAGTCCCCTGGCTACGATGGCCTCAGTATCGAGCACCTAGTTCACGCTGGCCCACATGTAAATAGGGTACTAGCAATGTCTTACACACTGCGTGAGCCATTCATACCTACCACCTGATTCCATGAAAACCGTGATAGTCCCGGTAGTGAAAAATAAAACGGGAGATGTCACCGACAAAACCAACTACAGCCCGATTTCCCTTTCAACGATAATTGCAAAAGTTTTTGACGGTTTGCTTAATACACAGTTAGATAAGTACCTGGATCTGCACGACAATCAGTTTGGGTTTTAAATTCGACTGTCAACTGAGAGTGCGATACTGTGTCTTAAGCATACCGTCAGATATTACACAGATCGAAAGACGCCTGTGCACGCCTGCTTCCTCGACCTGTCCAAGGCTTTTGACCTGGTGTCATACGATATCCTGTAGGCTAAACTCGAGGGAATAAACCTACCGCGTAAACTTATCAACTGTTTTAAGTACTGGTACAGTCATCAGGTCAACAGCGTTAAGTGGGCGGGTGCAATGTCGGAGCCGTATCAGCTGCAGTGCGGGGTGAGGCAGGGGGGTTGACTTCCCCATCCCTCTTTAACCTGTACATACAACCTCTTTAACCTGTGTCGGCTGCCATGTCGATGAAATCTGTGTCAACAATCTCAGTTACGCAGACGACATGGTGCTGCTGAGCGCGTCGGTCTGTGGCCTCAGAAAGCTGGTGCGGACATGTGAGGAATATGCCCTTGGTCATCGGCTGAAGTACAATGTGACCAAAAGTCAATGAATGGTCCTTGAGGCCGGTACGAAACGTTTGCAAAATTGTCCACCCGTTTTTCTAGACGGTGTTCCACTCGAAAGGGTGGGTCAATTTAAGTACCTAGGGCATTTAATTACGACCGACCTCAAGGACAATGCTGACATGGAGCGGGAACGAAGGGCCTTGTCGGTGCGGGCGAACATGCTCGCACGTAGGTTTGCGCGCTGTTCGAGGGAGGTGAAGATAACGCTCTTCATACATACTGCATACTGCACGTCCCTTTATACGTGCAGCCTGTGGGCGAGGTACACACGTGCATCATACGGGGCCCTCCGCCTCCAGCTCAACAACGCGCTCAGGGCAGTATTGGGGCTGCCTCGCTACTGCAGCGCCTCAGGTATGTTCGCTCAGGCGCGCACTGACTGCTTTTATGTGACCATGCGCAAGCGGGGCGCGTCGCTGGTGCGTAGGGTGTGGGGCAGCTCTAATGCTGTCCTGGCGATGATCGCGGACCGGATGGACTGCCCATACATACGGCACTGCTGTGATAGGCATGTTGCCGTCAGTGGGGCCGGTTAGGTGTTGCCCCTTTATTTTATTTTATTTTTGTTATATTATACTTTGTGTGTTGATTGGTATGTACTCCACATATGAGTTAATGTTGCTCGAAATAAATGTATTTTATTTTTTTATTTTTAATAATGGTGGTAGAAAAATATCTAGTGATGAATTATCTAAATAGATAGCGACGACATCATTGATAAAGTTGCCAAGAGCAGTGAGCTTCATCGGAAGTCATTGACTAACTTAAATTATAAAAATTAAAACAAAACATTTTTTTTTAATTGTAGGGGCGCGACCTAAGTGGTACCTGATGGGATTCGTTACGCTGCCAAGTTAAACACTCAAATAACTTTAAAAGGTTTATTGCTGAGAGTTAACAAGGTAATGTTTAGGCTAAGCTATCGTTAAAATGAGGAAAACGATGAAAATGAATGCACCCGGTAGCTGTCCGTTATGCACTGAGGTCGCGGCGCATTCAGTGCGACCGTATTGTATCGCTAGGTCAGCAAACGTGGTCGATTGCAATTATTGCATCGAACATGCTCCCGACGGGAAGAGATGAGTTAATGAGATAAGCTTATACAAAAATGTAGAGTTATGTGAGTGTGAGCTTAAACGCTAAGGAGTTAAGACAATATTAAATGAGACATGGTTGACAAGGTGATAGAACAATCTTATCATGATCTTATAGCTAGACACATATGCTCAAACGGTTGAGTCACCAATCGAGAATACCGATTGCTTTTTAGCTAGGGGAGACGTCGATGCCTCTTTGTACGCAAACTAGACCGTTTAGAAAAATTTGCTACGCGTGCACTATCACTGATACACGGCCCCTGCTCGGGCAGGGGTTGATTTCGCGCATTTGCACTAGAGTTTTGCTCTTGCTCAAATTGATTTATGCACACACTCACACTCGCTGGTACGTTTTCGTCCCGCTCTTTGGTGGTTGGACCACCGGCCCGCTGACACCTCCTCCTGAGGAACCACAGGACCACCGCGACAGCTGCTGCTAATAGTCCATACTGATGTATGTCATGTGTCGTTAAAACCTCTGTCTGTTGGGCTGATTCCTTCATCGCTTTAATTTGTTCACCGAGATACTTTAAAGAATCGTTTATCTGTGTGGTATCTTCGTTGAGCTCGTGGTCTTGGAAATTTTGGATAGGTGGCGTTAGATTACTAATCAAACGATTTATGGGAGTTAATTTAGTCTCGAGTACATTTGGTTTAAGATTAAGCGTATTCTCTAATTGCTGATGAGAATAAAGTGTTACATCATGACCCTTCACGATGCTTTGCTTAGTTAGTTGAATAAGTCCAGCCTTGCAGACTTCGCTCGCTTGTAGGTCGTCGTGGCATATGACTCTCAAAGAGTATGAGTCACAACAAAAATACAAATAGGTAGAAAAGTCGTGTAATGGAACCCATTTGTTTTCACAGCTAGAATTGATGATCCTGCAAGTAGATAGCTCTTGTTTTTCGCAGAATTGTTCATCCGGACCTAAACTCTGGACAGGCCCACGAAGCCGACAAAGGTAGGTTTCCGCTCGATATTCGCAACCTTGAAGATCGCTGACGCTGGCTGTTAGGTACGAATCTCTTTTCAAGTTGATCGCGATGTATTCGGATGCTGGTTTGACGCTGATCATTCTTTTGTTAATTTTAACCGGCACAGGTATCAAATTGTATAGCTGGAACGTATCTCTGCTAATTAACGGTATGGTAATTTCAAATAAGAGATATTCCTTTGTCATCCTCGCTTTAACCTTTAACAATTTGTAGATCTCATACAAGTTAAACTGAATGTCATCTACGGGTAATGCTAGCTCTTTAGAAATTTGACTAGATACAATCTGTAACTCCCCACGGAGCTGTTGTGGAGTCAGGAGATGCAGATTGATCTGACCATGATATATCTCAGCCATAGTATCAAGAAAAGTATCCTGAATCCGCCTTAGATTCTGAATCATATTTATGGTCGCTAACGCTGCTAAAGAGAAATCTTGCTGAATAGACATTACGTCGATTTCTTGCTGCAATGTATTAGTGACGCTGTCTAAATAATTTAAATGCTTATTAATTATACTCCGCTTCTATAACCGATGTCTGATTCCTGTACAGCTGACTAAGATGGAATGTATTCTTTTGTATTAGGTCAATATCACGCTTGTATTTTTCTGCGAATTCTTGATCCAGTACTCCGAACAATGAGTTAGCTATGGAGCCGACAGCGTTGATAAGCCCGCGTCGAGTTCGCGGACGCGCTCCAAAGTGCTGATTGAGTAACAGTTGATTATAATATTGTAGTTCATCGTACTCGTGTTGTATTTGTAAGACGATAATTTTACAATGGCTCTGCTCTTGAATTTTCCCGCATGTTTGCTCGAGATATTGAGTAAATTGTTTTACCGCTTTATCTCCTTGCCAGTAAGGAGTCAAATTATAGTATGTTATGATTTTCCACTGATCCCGAATAAGATGCATTTGTCCCAAAGGGTCAAAATACAGCGTTTGATTGCTATCAAATTCAGTTATTTTGAAAGTTGCTTCAGTGGGTAATATAAGGCTCATAAAAAATAGCAATGATAATGCTATGCTATATATTTTGGGACAACTGCTAAACTGTTTGCTAGCTTTCTCTTCCGCTTTTGCCTCATTACTTTGCTGATGCTGCTTTTTTGCTTCGCTTTTTTCTGGCTTTTGGTTATTTGCTTCTTTTCTGCTATAGGTAGGATAGAAAGCTTGATAATTGGTCGCTTTATAAACCCATTTCTGGTTTTTAAAGTCACCACACGGATAGCTCCATCCTTTCCTGGATGGACCTTAACCACTCATCCAACGGGCCATTTTCAGAGGTTAAGTTGTCGTCATGAATGGTTACCATATCGCCTACCTCTATATTCTTTTGTGCTTTTAACCACTTGCTACGTATCGATAACTGGCTAAGATACTCCGCCTTCCACCGCTTCCATATATCTTGGAACGTTTTATTTACTAAATACCAACGCGACCTTGCATCTTGTGCTGTTTCTATTACACTAAGACCGGCACGAGTGGTTAGAAAATGCGCTGGCGTGAGGAAACCGATGTCGTCGATATCCTCAGATATTGGGCACAGCGGTCTTAAGTTAAGGGTTGCTTCGATTTGCGACAAGATCGTGCTGTATTCTTCAAACGTTAAAGCTTGGTCCCCTATTACTCTTTTCAGATGTAGCTTTAGACTCCTAATAGATCGCTCCCAGATCCGTCCAGCACTCGGCCATGAAGGGCAGTTCCAATGCCATTCTATCTTCATCTCCGCTATCTCTCGGTAAAAAGTGTCGTTAAAGATTCGCTCGAACTGTTGCTGTTCCTCCTGAAGGATCTTGTTGGCACCTACGAAGTTAGTACCATTGTCCAAATATATGTGTTTTGGAGTCCCTCGTCGAGCCGCCATACGACGCAACGCGGCTATGAATGACGTACTGCTTAGGTCGGAGACTAGATCTATATGGACCGCTTTTGTAACCATGCAAATAAACAAGGCGATATATCCTTTAGTCGTTTTAATGCCTCTCCCTTTGTTTGCTTTTACTCGAATACACCCCGTATAGTCTATTCCAGTATGATAGAATGGAGGCGCTGGGTTAGTTCGGCAATCAGGCAGGTCTCCCATGATTTGATGTAGCTTTCTGGGTTCTTGTTTTTTGCAGGTCACACATTTACGAAGCTGCTTTTTGGTAGCTCTGTTTCCTTGAATTATCCAATATTGCTGTCTCAATAAAGACAAGGTAAGTCGAGCTCCGCCATGAAAGGAGTACTCATGTGCTTGCTGGATAAGAAGTTCCGTTATTCTCCCGCTATATGGGATTATTATTGGATGTTTCATATCAGAGTTAATGTTGGAATTTTTAAGACGTCCCCCGACTCTTAGTATGCCGCTTTCATCCAAAAATGGTTGCAGATTTAATAAATTGCTATCGGAATTAAGTTTATTATTCATCAAACCATCGATATCCGAGCCAAAGTCACTGCGCTGTATGCATTTAATTATAATTAATTTTGCTTTCCTTAGCTCTTGTAATGTGAGATATGACGGCCTTTGTTTACTTGTCCGTACAAGTGCACGTAATATCCATGCTACGATGCGACTTATGATATTAAGATATAAGAATATAAGATTGCTGTTTTGGACGGTTAAAACTTGCTTCCGGACCTCTTCTTCCGTCGTATACTCTACTTGCTCTTGCTTTGGCTTAAACAAAGGTGTCGATAACCAAGCTGGGCCTCGCCACCACAACGTATGCTCTATTAGTTGTTTAATGGATAGTCCTCTGCTCGCTGAATCGGCTGGATTTTGCCTAGTCGATACGTAATGCCAAACATCTAGTGATGCTACGCTAATAATTTTTTTCACTCTATTCGCTACAAAAGGCTTCCATCGTTCTGGATAGCCCTGTATCCAGCTAAGGGTGACCTTAGAGTCGCTCTAGGCATAGATTTCGTAATCTATGCCAGTCATGCTAGTTGCTATTTTTGTAAATAACATGGATAAAAGTTCCGCCGCACATAGCTCTAATCTAGGAAGGGATACTGTCTTGCTGTTGGGTACTAATCTTGTTTTAGCTGCGACTAGTACTATCGATGCTTCAGTTTTTGATGCGATCCTGGCATATACGACACATGCATACGCTTTAAGAGATGCATCACAAAATCCGTGGAGTTGGATAGTGTCATCTCGTTTGCTTTGCAACCATCGTGGGATTTTACATCTGCTAATACATCCCATATCCTCAGTTAATTTTACCCACTCATTATTGATCTCAGTTGAAATTTCATCGCTCCATTGAATTTCATCAAGCCAGACCTTTTGAAACAACAATTTGAATTTAGTAGTCAGCGGCGCTAGCCAACCTAAAGGATCAAATAACCTGGATATTTCCGAAAGAAGCAATCTTTTTGTGAGTCTTGTAGTATTCGCTGATGAAGTATATTGGAATGTGAATTCATCTGTTTCTGGATCCCATCTCAAGCCCAAAGTTTTTGCTGTGTTTTCAGTTTTGAAAATGAATGATGGTGCTTGAGTATTTTGCTGCGACGAATTTATCTCTTCCAATAGCTTTTTCTCGTTTGCTGACCATTTTATCAGCAAGAAGCCGCCACAGCTTAGACACAAATTAAGTTCTGATATGTTGCTTCTCCCTTCGTCGATAGTATGAGCTCCGGTTACCAAATCATCCATATAAAAATCTTCTAGTATTATTCTTGCTGCAGTAGGAAAGTTATTCTTCTCGTCCGCTGCTAATTTTCGAAGGGTCATCATCGCCAAAAAAGGAGCTGAATTCGTGCCATATGTCACCGTCGTCAACTGGTATGCTCTTACTGGCTGTCCAGTCTGTGCTCTCCAAAAGATTTGTTGAAGCTTTTGATCCGCTTCGCTAACAAGTATCTGCCGATACATTTTTTCGATATCGGCAGTGAACACGTATCGATATTGTCTCCACTTAAGTAACAGTGCTTGTAGATCTTGCTGCAGGTTAGGTCCACGATGCATGATATCATTGAGACTAAGTCCCGAAGAGGTGATTGCGGAGGCATTAAATACGACACGTAACTTCGTAGTGGAGGATTCCGCTCGCTGAACCCCATGATGAGGTAAGAAACACTGTATTCCGCCGCTGCTAACAGTCGCTAATTTCATATGCCCAACTCTTCATATTCGCTTAAGAATTGCATATATTGCTGAGCTAAAGATTCTTACCTGCTAAGCTTTTTCTCTAGATTCTTTAATTGCACTAGTGCTATTTCTTTTGACGATCCTAGCTTTTTGCTTGGTTGCTGCTTCATTGGCAACTTAACTTCATAACGACCGCTTTCCATGCGTTTTCGATCTTCCGCTGATATTTCATTTTGCTCATGAATATCCTCAATTTGCCAAAATGTATGAATATCCGCTAAATTATTTACGATGACGTTACAATGGAACTGTGGCTTTACGGTTCCACACAGTAACCATCCTAGCTGTGTTTGCTGAGCTAAGGGCACAGACGATTCAGCACTTCTTATCAAACCATCTAGCATGATATGAGCATATGCGTCTGCCCCGAGTAACAAGTCGACTGGACGACTTGTATTAAACTCTGAATCCGCTAAATTTATATGTTCCAAATGCGACCACGAAGGCTTTTCAAATGATCGATTAGGTAAGTTTTTAATTAGACTTTTCATAATCAAAACATCCATATGGAAATTAAAGTTAGTATACATAGACTGGCATATAATGCTTAACTTGCCCGTACAGTTGGATTCCTTTTCTGTTATTCCGGAAACTGCTCCATAAAAATGCTGTCGTTTTAAACCTAACTGTTGAGCAGCCTTCTCTGTAATCAACGATACCTGTGAGCCCTGATCAATGAGAGCCCCCAGGACAAGCTGCGTGCCGTCTGCTGCTGTCACCCTCACTAACGCTGTAGCTAAAAGAATCTCGGTGAGATTTTGCTGAGATGCGTGAACACCATTGCTGCTGCTTTGCTTTGAATGTTCTTCTTGCTTAAGATTTTCATCATTCGTATTATTTTGCTGGCCATCAGCAAAACAATCATGCAATAAGGTATGATGCCTGCCAGAACACGTGAGGCATCGTTTCTTGGAATGGCATTTATTACCATTGTGATTAAAAATGCAATTAAAACAACATTTCAGTTGCCTGAGGGTTTTAAGTTTCATTTCCTTCGGCATTTGAAGAAACCTTGCGCAATTGTATAATTTATGCTCTGCAAAACAATAAGGGCATTTGATTTCCTGCACGTGCATTGCTTTTGAATTCTTCGAATAATTATCGTTCGATTTATGATTAGTGCTGAATTTTCGATTGTTTGGAAATGATTTTGAAGAACCCGCTTGTTGCTGAGATTGCTGCGATTTTTGCATGGTGTCTTGTCGTCGACGAGATGTTTCTAGACTAGTGATTTTGTTTTCTAAATAGTCCAAGTAATCTTGTAGGACTGGTAGCTCTCTAGGGTTCTGTAACGAGTCTATATATTCGGAATAAGATTCACTATCCAACTTTTGAGACATAATATGCGCAATTAGAGGGCCCCATATGCGCACCTAGATTTTTGATGGCGTGAAGACTCTCTAACGTGGCGTCATGTATCTTTTTAAAGGCTGAAAACGATTGCTGCTGTATGTTGGGAATATTCAGGAACATATTGGCATGCGCTGTAAAGATAATCCTCTTGTTATCAAATCGATGATATAGAATCTCCCAACAAACGTTATAGTTATCGGTGCTGATTGGAAGGTGCTGAATCAAACGCTCGGCTTCACTTGCCTTTAAGGTATTGCATTTTCTGAGCGTTTGACAATGCGTTGTTCTTGTGGATTGCTTCGCTGAATAGATCCTTAAAAGGCATCCATTGCTGGTAATGGCCTGTAAATACAGGAATATCCATTTGAGGAGTGGATTTCTCCCGATAGGATGTTGACCACATTTTTGAGTTAATAGCTTTTCTCAAGCTGTTAAAAGTTCGCTCGTGCTTGGTGTAGTTATACTCATAATCTCCTGCTACATCTTCCTCCGATTCACCAATGATTTCCCAATGAAGGTTATCAATGGTAGTCCACCGACTGTGCAGGTTTCGAAGGGCGTCTTTGAACTCCCACTTGTCAACAATAGTTTCAACATCAATATTGTCAACTGCTCTAAGAAACGCTTTAAAATTGACCGACTGCTTATGAAGCATATCGTCAAGCTTGCTGTTGGACCCTCTTGACTCGAAGGTCGGAGTTGCTGCTGCTGTTGCTGGCGGTCCCGGCTGACTCGCTGAAGTTCCGGGCGCCTCTCGCTGGGTTGGTTGAGGAAGATACAGTGATTTCTGATCTTGTTGCATCAACTCTTCTTTATATTTACTAATAAGTTCTTTAGCTGTTAAATAATGCTGGTTTGTACTCTTAAATTCAGACTTGGTAAAATATTTATGATTAGTCTGTTCAAAAGGAAGAATCTTTTCATGATTCACTTGAAAGTCCTTCCAGTACTTCTCAAGTAACTCGAGTTTACGCTTACAGTAATCTAACGACTTACGCTCTACGCTATCCTTTTTAAAATTGATGAGGAGTTTTCTAATGCCCTCCGCAATCTCGGATTGAAGAAAATAAAGGCTCTCCATCTCGCTGCTTGAGTTAGAAAATTGAACGATCTTACTTGGAAGAATCCTTTGTCGCTGCTACCCTGACGAGGGTTGCTCCCCACGTCAGTGATCCACCGGTGTCGCTAGTGTGAGCTGTGAACTCAGTGCTGCTGGAATGGTACTCCCCGAGCACCGCTGTTGCTGATACCGCTGAGAGAATATATTGAGCACTCCAACTCAATATACTGCCGCTAAAGTCACTCTTAAAGTCTCACTGCTAAGGTCCAGTCACTGCCAAGCTAAGCTAAGCTAAGTGACCCTGCAATACAAGGTGTCAATGGTTCAGTTCAAGTTCACTTCACGAATCGTCACTCCCGAAAAACTAGAATTCGACCGCGAAGTCCTTGAATAGGCTCGAAGGACCAAAATGTAGGGGCGCGACCTAAGTGGTACCTGATGGGATTCGTTACGCTGCCAAGTTAAACACTCAAATAACTTTAAAAGGTTTATTGCTGAGAGTTTACAAGGTAATGTTTAGGCTAAGCTATCGTTAAAATGAGGAAAATGAATGCACCCGGTAGCTGTCCGTTATGCACTGAGCTCGCGGCGCATTCAGTGCGATCGTATTGTATCGCTAGGTCAGCAAACGTGGTCGATTGCAATTATTGCATCGAACATTAATAATAATAAGTTTATACTTAGCAGAAAGGGAAACACAAAGTTAATCATACACTAAACATGATTGTACAAGTGGTGGTCAAAATCAAATTGAACACCTGGCTCTTGAACTAAGTAAAAAGATACTTGTATATCAAGAACCAAAACTATACATAAATACATATGATTCAAAATTTACATTTTTTTTCTCTTTCTCTAAGAGAGTGGAGGACCGACCGTCTCTAAAATGCCCGGGCAGGTTCAAGTCCCAGTCCGGGCCTGTTTGAGTGACATACCTTCGCTTAATGATTATAATTTTCTTAAATGTCGCGCTGATGTATTGAAGACCGTTTATCGCCACAAACATAATCAAGACAATAAACAAAACCAGTTCTCTAATAATCAAAACAAACATATAGTTCCAAGTCTTTAGTGGCTGTACCAAACGAAGGCAACACTTCTACTTCTAAAACACCGGAATGTTTGTTCTGTAAGAATAGTCATCGCATGTATGAGTGTCCGTCTTTTAAGTCGAGCTCAATAGAGGATAGGTTAGCCTTTGTTGCTTCTAGCAAAAGATGTGGGAATTGTTTGATCTAAACGTTGTCGTCTGTCAGCTACATGTCGTCACTGCAAATTACGACATAATTCTCTTCTTCATAAATCGGAAGAAACTGAAACTTCCAATTTAGTTAATTGGGCCACTATATCCTCAACGTGCTCCTCTGAAGTACTTTTGTTTACGGCTCGAGTAAAGGTTACCAACCCAGCCACCAACGAGACTATGATAGTGCGAGCTTTGCTAGACAGCGGGAGTCAACCTATCAACCTATCCTCTATTGAGCTCGACTTAAAGTCGAGCTCAATAGAGGATAGGTTAGCCTTTGTTGCTTCTAGCAAAAGATGTGGGAATTGTTTGATCTAAACGTTGTCGTCTGTCAGCTACATGTCGTCACTGCAAATTACGACATAATTCTCTTCTTTATAAATCGGAAGAAACTGAAACTTCCAATTTAGTTAATTGGGCCACTATGTCCTCAACGTGCTCCTCTGAAGTACTTTTGTTTACGGCTCGAGTAAAGGTTACCAACCCAGCCACCAACGAGACTATGTTAGTGCGAGCTTTGCTAGACAGCGGGAGTCAGTCGACAATTATCACACAGGCCGTAAAGTGCCATCTAAACCTGATTCCTCAGCCATCAGACAGTACCATAGTAGGCATTGGTAACACTAAGTTAAATATTAACACAGAACGCTGTCTGTTGTTATGTTGCCTCAAATTACCGGCAACTTACCTAAATCATATTTCGATTTACAAAAATTAAATATTCATGGATTTCAGTTAGCAGATCCCACTTTAAATGAACCATCCCCAGTAAATATTTTAATTGGTGCTGACTTATTCTGGGACATAAGCGCCCAGCAGCATTAGTTAGGACATGGTTATCTTAAGCTTCAGGCGTCAAAGTTAGGATGGCTCGTTACGGGATCATTGCCTTGTTTTAATAAAAATAAAGTTAACTCAGTCATGTGCAATTTTGTCTCAAATGATGACACTTCTTTATATGTAACATACATGACGAGTTGTCTAGATTCTGGACACTTGAAAATTTTCCTCAATAGAAGCCCCCGAGTAGTGAAGAAAAATTGTGTGAGCAACACTATCTCACCAACACTACTCGCACTAGTAATGGTCAATTGTGTATAGGGTTGCCACTTCGTGATAGCAAAGATTGTGTAGGCAATTCCTATAATCTAGCCAAAAAGAGGATTTTTTTTAATTTAGAGGCTCGTTTCCGAAAACAACCAGAATTAAAACAACAATACTGTCAATTCATAAACGAATATGAAGTGTTAGGTCACCAATGGATCTCCGGAGCCTAGGCCGTTAAATGCCTACTTCTTGCCCCACCACCCAGTGATATGGGAACAAAGCGAGGCGACTAAGTTACGCGTTGTGTTTGACGCCTCCGGTCCTACTTCTTCTGATGTTTCTGTTAACGACCTACAAGTGGTGGGACCAGTCGTGCCATTGTTTAATGTTTCAACAGGAGACAGAGAAAATGATTCGGTCAGTGTATCTCAAAGAATCTGATCGCAATCTTCAACTGATACTGTGGCGTGATAGTGAAGATAAGCCTTTAAGGACGCTTCGTTTAAATACGGTAACTTACGGGTACGCTAGTGCCTCTTCTCTCACTACTCGTTCTTTGGCAGATAGGTGAAGAGTGTCCGGATCAGAAGATCAAAACGATAATACAAAATGATCTATATTATGATGATCTACTTACCGGTGCAATCATAGCCGTCTTTCAGTTTCTTCTGAGTTAGCAAAGGGAAGTTTTCATTTGCGTAAATATCGTTCAAACTTACCTGAGTTACTCGCAGACTCCGTTAACCTGGATAGTGGTAATCTCATGATTAGTAATGCGACTAGTACTCTGGGTATAGATTGGACGCCATCTTCGGATGAAATTTCAGCATGATGTCTCGGCTTCCGAAAATGTCACGAAGAGAACTATACTCTCCTCAACATTTCAAATATTTGATCCTCTTGGTCTTCTGTCTATTTTCACAATTTAACCTAAAATTATACTACAATAACTATGGAGTCACAAAATTGATTGGGATGAACCTGTTCCTCTAAAAATAAGGTCTTCCGGGTTAAAATTTTCTAGCAAATCTTCATGTTTGTCTTCTTTAAGGATTCCTAGATACATTTTAATTGACAATAATTCCTCTGTACAAATAAATTATTTTTGTGACGCTTCGCAGCGTGCCTACGGCAGCTGTATATATTTGAGGTCTGTTTCTACTAGCGGCGCTACTCAAGTTAGCCTGGTATGTGCAAAATCACGGGTTGCACCTATTAAATCCGAGACAATACCACGGCTCGAACTCTGCGCTGCCCTATTAGGAGCTCAACTAACTGCTACAGTTTTAGCAGCATTACGTTGCCCTATCGAACGTCAGGTGTATTGGACAGAGTCTAGTATTAGGTTGGCTCAACTCTAATACCACTAAAACGTTTGTTGCCCACAGAGTAGCTGCTATAAATGAGCTGTCAAATCCCACAGACTGGCGTTATGACCCCACATCTATCAACCCGGCTGACTTAGTCTCGCGTGGTATCGATCCAGACCAGGTAGATCTCTTTATATGGTGGAATGGTCCATCGTTTCTTGCCCGCCTATACTGCGGACTCTATAGAATTGCCAGAGCTTAAGTCCATACTTTAGGCGGGGAGGAGGCATCATCCATGCCAGATTTGTGCGTGGATTTAGCAAAATATTCTAATTTTAACTATTGTTATTCGAGTTCTAGCTAGAGTTTTAAGGTTCGCCAACAATTGTAGGTCACACAAGAGGTCGGACAGATCACGAGATCCACTTCAAGTTTCCGAGTTAGATTACTACAAAACGTTTCTAAAAAGTTATCCCAGAATGATTCCTTTCCTATAGAATTAGGACTACTACAAAAGGGTAAATCTTTAAATTCTAAAGCCGCTCTCTCGTCTCTTAATCCATTTTTAGATGAAAATGGGATTCTTAGAGTCGGAGGGCGCATCGATTCATCTACTTACGGCGATAGGAGGCGATACGGCGGAGGCGATACTTAAAAGCCGACCTTTATATCCATTAAGTCCTTCACCTCAAGACCTATCTCCACTCACCCCGGGCCACTTCATAATCGGTAGGCCGCTGACGTCTCTACCATCGCCGTACCTACTGGACTATAGCACAAACCGTCTTGATTGGAACAAGCTCGTCAACACTTTTGGAAGCGGTAGTCGACAGAGTACGTCACGGAGCTCCAGCAGCGCACAAAGTGGAAGGTGCTGTGGCAAGAATTAAAGATGGATGACCTAGTCCTAATCAAAGATGATAGGACTCCCTCACTATGCTGGCGCCTTGGAAGAGTCTCAAAGCTTTTACACAGCACTGATGATGTGCCACGAGTTGCCGACGTATCTACCTCACAAGGCACTATACGGAGAGCCATCAACAGATTGTGTCTGCTGTCTACACCAGTTAACAATACGGACAAAAATGATCTTGAAAGCTTCATCTATAACTTTCAAGGCCCCCGAGGATGTCTACAACACATTCGCTCAATAGTCTTCATTCAATTTAACTTTCATTCTTATATTCATTCCTACATTCGTTCAATATTCATCTTGCAAAAAATCTGTGTTCATACGTACCTATTAGAAATTATTAAAAATTGTAAAACACTTTAGTAAACCTATTTTTAAATATATCTTTGTTTAATTTATCCACAACTATATTTGTCGTTAAAATCATGAAAAACAACAAATCGTAAAATATTTCTTGCTTTTACTGCGTTATTTTTGTTTTCAAGTATCACAGCGACTGTACTTTTTGTGCAGTAAATACATTGCTCTTTAACCACTACCCAAGTATGTCGCTAAGTGGACTGGACAAGCAATGTAAAAATCACAAAACGATACATTATCTATGCGGATGCATCTCGTAATATGTGTGTGAGCCTTGCGACGAGTTAATGATGTCCTTGTGCTAAACGTAGGCTATCGATAACAGTGTTTTTTTTTATAGTTTAGATTAGTTTTAATAATAATGTTCTTAGTAATCTTTCAACAGCTAGTTTTGATTCACAAGACCCCAATATAAACTATGGTACATTATTTTCTTCAGTTTGCCAAGAATTCAATAAAGCCTGTCCTGTGAAAAAAGTCGCAATCAATAGTAAACCAAAATTTAATGAATGGGCCACTGCTGGCATTAGAAAAAACAGAGATATTGTATATAATTTGTACTACGAGAAATCATTGACTTCTGATCAAGCCCTTTATAATTATGTCAGAAATATTCTAAGATATTCAAAAGAGTCTGCGCTCAAGCTAAATCTAAATTAATAAGTGACAAAATTAGTATGTCTAACAATAAAATAAAAGCTGTGTGGCAGGTAATCAACAAAGAAACTGGAAACACAAAACAGTGAGATCAAAATGAATTGTCTTTAAAAATTAATAATGAAACCATTACAGATAAGTTAAAAGTTGCTGAGACACTAGAAAATTTCTTTACCGAAATCCCAATAGAGGTTACGAAATCTCTTCCCTCATCACCTATTTTAGCTGAATCTCTTCTCAAACAACACTTCTCTAAGGACATTCCAAGTTTTGAATTCAAGCCCATTTCTATTGTCACTATTAAGAGGGCATTTAAAAGTCTTAACATAAAGAAAACAGAAGACTTATGGGGGATTTCCGTTAAGGTTCTTGGAGATATCATTGACACAATAGCCCCTGTCCTAACAGGCATATTTAATCAATGTTTAGACAGCGGTACGTTTCCTGATTTAATGAAACATAGTAAAGTAGTACCAATTTTCAAATCGGGTAGTAAGAGTGATCCCTCTAATTATAGACCTATATCTGTGCTACCAGCATTGAGTAAAATATATGAAAAAATCATGCTAGACCAGATGCTGTCACATTTCAATTCTAATGGGATTTTACATAGTCGCCAGTTTGGTTTCACGAAAGGTAGGTCGACGACTGACGCAGGAGTAAAACTCATCAGTCACATTTTGGAATCCTGGGAGAAATCCCAGGATGCCATTGGCATTTTCTGTGACCTGTCAAAAGCGTTTGACTGCGTTGACCACAATACACTGACCTGTAAATTACACCACTACGGAATTCGTGGAAAAGCTGCTGATCTTGTTCTGTCCTATCTATCAAACAGGCAGCAAAAAGTAAACGTTAACGGGGCGACGTCCTCGGGGTCTCTAGTAAAGATGGGCGTGCCCCAAGGTTCAATTCTTGGCCCTTTCCTATTTCTAGTTTATATTAATGATCTTCCTTACATGATGGCAAACTTATCGGATATAATTCTATTCGCTGACGATACTTCTCTCATTTTTAAAATAGATAGAAAAAATCCGGATGTCTTACACGTCAATGATAGCCTGGATATTCTTTCGAAATGGTTCGCAGCTAATAATCTCTTACTTAATGCGAACAAAACAAAATGTATAAAGTTCTCACTACCAAATGTACCCCAAGTGGCTCTAAATTTAAAACTTGATGGCAAGAGACTAGATGCTATTACAGAAACTATATTTCTAGGAATTACTCTAGATTCAAAATTGCAATGGGGAGCCCACATTAGAGCTCTTTCAGGTAGATTAAGTTCAGCTGCATATGCAGTAAGAAAAATTAGACAGTTGACTGATATAGCCACAGCTAGGTTAGTATACTTTGCTTATTTCCACAGTATTATGTCTTATGGCGTTCTGCTGTGTGGATCGGCAGCTGATGTAGATTCAATTTTTATCTTACAAAAGAGGGCAATCCGCGCAGTATATAGAATGGGTCCTCGTGAGTCCCTTAGAAAAAAATTCAAAGAAATTAATGTACTAACTCTGCCTTCTCTTTATATCTTAGAAAGTATTTTGTATGTTCGCAAGAACTTATGTCTTTTCAAAACAAGAAGTGATTTCCATAATATAAATACACGTAGTAAACATGAAATTGTGATACCCAAATTTAGATTAACAAAAACAAGCAAATCATTTGTTATCAACAGTATCCGCTTTTATAACAAGTTGCCAAAGTCAGTTACAGAACTTAGCGATGGAAAGTTCAAAACCCACATTAAACGTGTCCTTATCAAAAACGCATATTACAAGATTAAAGACTACGTTGAAGACAAGGAAGTTTGGCAATAATTCCTTCCGCACATGTGGCTTCCCTGGTACACCAGAAACGGCATAACTATGGAAATATCTATTAACTGCTCCCAAATTACGATGTTTATTATTATTATTTTTTAGACATACATTTTTGACATTATATTTTCACTATTTGACATTATATACCTGCAATTTATATTTCAGACTTAATATTATTAATATTATTTTACATGGATTCTTGTGTACGTTGTGAATGTGAGAACGTTGTAGGCTTAATAGACTAGATCTTTTTTTCTTTAGACCGTTTCCTTTTCTCTTTTTTTTGTTAAGTATTTCTCGACAGGCCTACACTGTTCTCCCATACCTAATTTGTGTAATTTGAAAACATTGTAAAAGCCAATTATTTTTAAAAGAGTAACCGTGGAGTTTCTTGCCGGCTCTTCTCCATAGGAAACGACCAATTGGAACCGTGCACCTAGCGTCTGACGTTTCATAAGTGCCCATGTAGGTTTATGTGAAATAAAAATATTTTGATTTGATTTGATTTGATAATGTCGATTGCCTAATGAATAATATTGCTATTATAGTTTATTCTTCATTTTGTCAACCGTTTTAACCCATGTTTATTCCTCATTTTGATTTCTCATATGGTTTATTTTTTACTATTTTAATCTATTATTTACTTTGAAAATAGTTTTTTTTAGCTAAATTATTGTTTATGTATATTATATCTACTATAGTATACTATATTATATCTGTATATCGTTTATTTTATTTTCAGGACCCCACATTTTTTTAATACAATAATAAATGGAAGAATCGATAACTTTCCGATTCAATGTCAATCACTAGCGTGTTTGTAAAATACATAGCTTTTGCACAGAACAACGATAACGGCCGATGTTTTCGTGTGAGGAAATTGTATGGTGCATGTTAAATGCACGTTGTGTTTGATGGTTTATAATTGATTGTGTAGTACTTTCTGATTTATGAATTGTGAGTGAGTGCGCGACTTCGTATCTATTGCTTTTACTAAACTGTATGAATAGGTGTGGCGAGTGGTAGGGACAAACTGGAGACACCGGCTTCCAATACATTTTCAACTACCGGGGATATCTCCTTCTTTCGAGCGATGCACCGGCAGTGTGTATGTAATTACACGAACCATTTCGAGCATCTTTTGTCCCTTCATAATTCAATAACTATTAGACCTACACATTTGCAATTTTGCATGTCTAATGGCAAAGGCACCCTTAAACACCTAATAATAATAATAATAATAATAATAATCTGACAAATAATAATAATCATTTATTTGTCAGAATATGGTGCATTATAATATGGTCTTAGGTTTAGTCGATGGTATCATCACATTCTGCCAAGTGTGGCGTGCAAATATTAGGTACATATAATTATTACAGGATAGAGATTACGTTAGTATTAACATTATTGATTGCATAATTACGAATTAAAATTACAAATTGAGGCTCATCAGTTAAAAATAATGTCCTATACACACACAATTTATTGAGGATGTTAAAGTATAATTTCATGTCAGAGTATCAAAGAGTTAGATGTCAAAGTAAAAAAAAAAATATATTTATACTATTCAATTAGGATGTCAAAGTATCATTCAAATAGTCGTTTAAATTATAATAACATTTATTATATAGCAAGTGTTTCAATTTCTTTTTAAATCTATTTTTTAACTCTTTGATTGATTTTGGTATTTTGTTATAAACCTGCGGGGCTATGCAGAATATGCTTTTCCACATTAAGGCTGTTTGGCTCGCCGTCCGCGTAATATATCATTCAGTCTGTTACGTTTAACAGTATCTGATAGGTGGGGAAACAAGTGTGCATTTAGCTTTACAAATAAGGCAGTTTCATAAATACACAAAGCCGGGAGTGTCAGAATTTTGTATTTTTTGAAGTATGGTTCACAACTGTTCGTTACTTGTAGTCCAAACATAGCTCTGATGGATCGCTTTTGCGCTTTAAAAGCGGCTTCTCTGTTTGTAGAATTATCCCAAAATATAATACCCTATCTTAATACAGATGCAACAAGACCATGATAAGCTGTGAGTAGTGCATCTGTGTTAACTGTTGGAGCAAGTTTATACAAGGCATAGGATGAACTACTAACTTTCTTACATAGCGCTTCAATGTGATCCTTCCAGTTGAGCTGCCTATCAATAATCAAGCCTAGAAATTTTGCACTATCTACATCGTGAAATTTGTTACTTTTGTATTGAACCTCCATTTTCGAACTGGGTTTTTTATGGCCAAAGTGCATTATTTGAGTTTTTTTTAGATATTTTCTTAAATTATTATTATCCAGCCAAGAGATTAATGAATTGACCGCGTTGTTGACATCAAATTCATATAATTCAGGTCTATTGCAAGGTATTGTTACAGTACTATCGTCAGCAAAGAGTGTTATGGGGAAATCTATTGCTTTGGGCAGGTCATTAATGTAAATCAAGAACAGTAAGGGACCCAATACACTACCCTGTGGTACTCCAAAATACACTGTACGTTTGTTGGACAGGTATGTAACTTCTTCTTTAGTCTTTGAATTTAAGTCTGTTATAGCAGTAAATTGTTTTCTTTTTGAAAGGTAACTGTATAATAAGTCCAGAATGTTACCTCTTATACCATAGGAGTCAGCTTTGTTTTTTAAGATATTGTGGTCAACACAGTCAAAAGCTTGCGTCATATCACAATACACAGCACAAACAGGTGTCTTTTTTATCAATGTTTGTCATAATTTTATTTAAAAAGTCATAAATAGCCATATTAATAGTCATATTCCTCCGGAAACCTTTTTGCTCGTTACAAAGAATCATATGTTTTTCTAAGTATGCGTATAGCTCATTATAAATATATTTCTCATAAATCTTGGAAAAAATTGGCAAAAGTGCAATAGGTCTATAGTTTTGCATTAGCTGTTTATTACCCTTTTTAAATATAGGTTTAACTATGGAGATCTTCAGACGGTCAGGAAAAACACCCTGGCTAATACACAGGTTAAGAATATGACATAAGTGATTAGCAATTAAATCGGCAACATGTTTTATAATCTTAGTTGAAATTTCGTCATACCCTACACCAGCGGTTCTCAAACTTTTTTGGTCACGGAACCCTTTTGACAAGCAAAATACTTGGCGGAACCCTACAATAAAACAATAGTTTTTAAAAGTGTATTCTTTATTATATAAGCATAATAAAAGTACAATGTAACAGTTACTAATTATTACTTACTTTATTTGCCACATGGCAAGTACAATAATAGAAGATATTAAAAATGAAAAATCTTAACTAATGGGAGGTATGAAACTGTTTTTTATTTTTCATCAATTGGTTGTTATCAGGTTTGATAGAAGACATTTGAAGTCTCATATCAGGTTCGGCGTCCAGTCTATTGCGATATTTTGTTTTCGTGGCTGCATAGGTTGAGAATCCTGTTTCGCACAAATATGTTGTTGGGAACGGGAGAAGAATATTCAGAGCCATTCTGCCAAGCATTGGATATTCATCACGGATTCTGCACCAAAAATCGTTGAGAGACGTTTTGAACAGTGACTCCATACTTGTGTCTGATGACATTTCTAAAAGAGATTCATATATCTCGTTTGACATACTTTCGGGTTTTTGCAAGTTGGGTAAAAAAGGATTATGAATCCATGAATTCAGCTTCATTTTTGTATTCTGTTCTTCGGGAAAATACTTTTCAAAAGATGCGCGCATCGAAGTGAGATATTGGACCAATTCTTCAAACACATCATCTTGATACATTTCTGAGTCCTTATCGCTAACAAACTCACTGAGTGACGTAAAGCTTTCTATTTATCTCTTACCAACGCAAATAATCCAAAAATCTAATTTTCTTTTGAAGGCATTTATTTTGTTATAGGCCTGGAACACTGTTGTCTGTTTACCTTCCAATGATAAATTCAATTCGTTCAGTTTTTGAAAGATATTCGCCATAAAAGACAATCGGAGCAACCAAGTTTTATCATACAAACGGTCTTTCAAATTAAAAGAAACTGTATCTGCAAAAGAAACATTTGTAACTCGGCTCTAAGTTCAAATAGCCTTGTTAAAGTTTTACCCCGAGACAGCCATCGCACTTCTGTATGGAGCAGCAGTGTTTTATGTTTACTGCCATAATCTTCACACAATAATGAGAACAATCGGGATTGTAGTGGTCGTGATTTGATAAAATTAATTATTTTTACCGCTTCATCCATAACGAATTATAGATTTGACGGCATTTGCTTTATCGCAAGTGCTTGTCTATGCAGAATACAATGGCTGAAACTACAATTAGGCGCTTTACTTTTTATTTATACATTCAAACTTACCAGAAGAAAGGACAAAACGCATAGCCCTCTCCAGAAGAAACTACGCAATATGTGAGTCAACTGCAGTCAGTACCTCCTTTGCGCAAAGATTTTTCCCATTCCGAGGAGGCGAATTATTCAATAAAATAAATAAAATTATAAATATAGCTACTTGTCGTAAAATTGAATGTAGAGAAAAAGTTAACGAATGGCTACTAAATCGAAGCTACGCTGAAACGGAAAAAGTCCTTGAGATTGTAAAGTAACAAAGTGTATTTTGTTGTAATTGTTTGTTTTATTTTATTGGGGCTTGTTTCGCAGTGTCTGAGTTGCTTCTTCCAACGGGAAGCTCCTCGGAGATGGTGAGGCAGGCGCTTGGTAGTTTTCTATGTATAATATAATAATTGATTTTAAATTTTATATGCACATGTATTTATCTAATTGTATTATGTGTTTATGAAATATTGTAATTACAAAAAGTGTAGGCATACACACACACACACGCATGCACACACACACAAGCACACACACACACACACACACACACACACACACACACACACACACACACACACACACACACCATCAATTACTCGCAATTGTACCACTTTGGCAACCTCTACTATGTGATTTAATGGGTGCCTGGAGTTCTAAAATACAGGCTTAGGCTTAGTTTAGACTCCAGATCTCCCACAAATTATAGAATGTTCTCAAAATACATGTCAACTAAATATAACTAGTATAAGAATGTAATTTGTGGAGATAAATAAACATTATTTTATTTATTTTTTATTTAGTTGTGATACTGCTCCTGCTGTTTTACCTGTCATCGCTTTAGCCCCATCTGTACAAATGTCAATGCAATCGTTCCAACTAAGATTATTTTCTTTAAAAAATATGTTTATTTTATTAAAAATTTCTTCCCCGGTAGTGTTTGTGGGCAGCGGTGAACACATAAACATGTCTTCTTCAAAAGAACGTTCATATGGATATCTCACGATAACCAGCAAGATAGCCAGACCAGTGACATCAGTTGACTCGTCCATTTGCAAGGCGAATCGTGTTTTTTGTAGACGTGCAACTAGTTCTTGTTTGACGTAGCTTGCCAGATCATGGATTCGCCGTGAAACAGTATCGTTTGATAGAGGTACAGTAGAAAGATGCTTTGCAGATTTTTCATCGAGCATACATTTTGTTATGTCTAACACACATGGCTTTATTAAATTCTCAGCGATAGTGTGCGCTTCACCTGCTTGTGCAATGCGATAGCTAACTAAATATGATGCCTCCGTGGCCTTTTCATTGATGTGTTACATGCATCATATTTTTTTGACTTTCCAATAACTGTTCTTTTTTACGAACAAAAAATTATTTATTCTTGTCTTTAGACTCCGGGTGTACAGTTTCTAAATGTCTGCGCAATTTGGCAGGTGCCATGGAACTATTAGGAAGCAGTTTACTACATAACATGCAGAGAGGTGAGCCCTTGGAATCAACAAATCCGAAACTGATATATGATTCATCATACTTCCTTTTTTTCGTCTTTGAAACCGTGGAGCTTGACGTCGTGGCATCATCGTCTGGATCGATAATTGCTGTATTCTCCGCGCGTACTACTTTTGAACATTCAGCGTCATTAGAAGACGTTGTTACAACACGTTTAACACCTTTAAGCCAATGTTCCATTCTTCTTTATTAATAATGTTACACGTCAGGATGGTGGGGTCAAAATAATGCACAATCGTTACTGCGTTTATGAGACAAAGTTTAGTCCAAAGAAGAAATGTACAAAACTGATATAATCAGAATACAGCAGGCAGTAGAACTTACAAGCAGGCAGCAGGCTAGCCAGCTTGTAAGTAGGTAGGTACGAACTTATCGCTCCGAACGCTAATCGTCAACTGACTGACGAGGCGCGACTTTTTTTTTTTTTTAAATGGCATCTCGTAGTTGACCTTGAGAGGTCGTGACTACTTAACCGGACTTTCCTGTGGCTGCCTTAAGCGAACTAAAAGCCTCCAGCCAGGGGCACGAGGCGCGACGCGCGATCGCCGCTTTTATGCTTAGTCCTAAACTCGAACTCGAACATTCTCAAAAATACTCGAGTCGGCACCTTTGATAAACAAAAAGCGGAAATAAAAAGAAGAAATACAAAAAATTCGTTGTAAACAATCTCGACTTTATGTTTTTGAAGATAGAGCCGGAAGTCGCTTGTTCACAACTATAGCGTCTAATTCAGAGGCGGCTTTTATCAAAGGGACTGTTCGCCTGGAGGAGGCGTAATGGGGCCATTAATGACACTCCATGTCAGCCCCCTCTTGGGCCTCCTTCCCAGCCCCCTGAGAGGGGCCTGCCGCAGCGGCCACGGTGGCGACGGCGACGACGGCGGTGTTGGAGGCGGCAGCGGCGGTGGCAGTGGTGGCGACTGCGGCGGTGACGGCGGTGGCGGAAGGCTTGCCTCTGGCCCTGGTTATTTTGTAGTTATTTTGAGATCGCTTGGTCAGTTTAATTATTTTTTTAAATAATTTTGAGTAATTCAAATATTTCGTTTTATTTATTTGAGTAGGTTTAAGTCTAGACGTCCATAATAATTGCCTTTTCTTGAAGCTACGTAATTTAAGTCCTAGCGATATCCATTTTGGATTTTTGCTTGTCGGTATTTTAATACGTCTACGGGGCAAGCTTAAGTCATAAAATAATTTAAATTCTTCGATAAATGAGTTAAATGCATAATTTGGATCGTCATTGTCATAGATTTCAGAGAACGTTAGTTTCTCAAGTCAGGTTCTAAATTTTACCATATTTTCTGGGCTAAAGTCCCGTTGTGATTTATACCAATATTTCAAAACACAGCTTATAGGTACTAGACACTTCAGCAATTGCGCAGTGTGATCCGATAGGGCAAATTCTATCACTTCCGTCCTGCATTTTTTCTCGAAATTGTGGGCAAAATTATCAATTACCTAGAAATCCAAATGCCGCGCGATGCCAACAACCCCGAACGTCGTTTTTAGTGAACATGGCCTCAATTTCAGCCGACTTCAAAAAAGGAGGAGGCATAGGAGGGATAAGCATTCGTCGAGTTTTTTGCCGATTTCTCCGAGATTTCTATTCTAAATAAAAAAAAAAAGCGATTTCAAATACCACTAAAAATTATACAATATATCATTAGTAATAATAATAATAATAATGCTTTATTTCCAGGTTTACAATTTAGCAGAATAGCACTATGTAGAACAGCATGTCGATTCTGTAAAAATCTCACCGTGAAAACTCGCGTGGAGTGAGCTGTCAGTGTCATCCCACTGATGCTAGAGTTAAAAGATTGAGACTTTATTTGCCAAACGTGTTAGTAGTACAATTGTCGTAGTATAATGAGCTAATAATGAGCCCTAAGTTATGTTTGGGTTAATTTATAAACTAATTCAACAGGATGTTTGTCTACCACATTTCATAAATATGTTTACATATTTATGTTTATTTATTTATAATTAAGTCCGTTCCTGGAGTCGTTATCGGACAATGGCGTTATCTCCAATGTTGATGGTCTGGACTCGTGATCTTGACTCCTCCCTCCTAGTCTTTTTGCACTAGTTAAGGAACTCCAATCCCCCAATATTAGCTTCATCAGCTAATAATTATATTCTTTTAGCATATTAAGTACAAATCAGCAGATGCTATCTAGGACATGCGTCACTAGCATAGATCAAGCATCTATCATCTATCAAGCAGCAATAAGATTAGTATATAAGATCAATATTTTGTAGAATTAATTAATTACTGTTATGCTGTAACTGGGCTTAAATAAAGTTATTTTTTTAAACTCCTTCGTGGTCGTTCACTTAATTGGCGCAGCCAGTAGGATCTCTGCAGACAGTCTGTCGCGTATCCATATCTACGGGAAGCAGCCGACGTCCGTTTCTACGGTTTAGCAGAGACCGCCGAACAAATAAATATATTAAGAAGCCACTTCGAGTTATGGGAGGACCAGGAGCCAAGCAGTAATTCAGGGATCGTGAAGATAGCTGCGGAATTGTGAGTAAATCTTTTCACCTTCCTCTCAGCTTCGGCATTTGCATCCTAACCTTGTATTAATCTATGTTGTATGTACTATTAGGGATTGGACAACGCCGTAATAATATTTCATAGATTTTTAGTTGTAGTAAATACTTAGGGATATTCTATTTTAGAGCATTTTTTTTTCATTTCATTTTTTTTTCTCTCTTTATATAAAGTTTCGTTACTTCGTTTCCACAATGGAAGGTATAAACCGTATTCCACAAGAAATGGTAAACATCATTCCAGTATTTAATGGTGACACTAATATTTATTTCATGTAGTAACAAGTAGGTTATCAGGCGAAGCAGCTAGTTTGGTAGGCGAAAGGGACTCTATAGATACGTGGGATGAGCTAAAGAAGCTGTTAAATCAATGCTTCGGCGACCCACGCACTGAAGATTGTCTAGCGATGGAGTTAGAATCCTGTAGGATAGACAAAGGCGACAGTTATTTAGATTTGTGTCATAGGATACAGCATATGAGAAGCATTTTATTCGCTAAAATATCTGAAACTGTTACTGATGACTCTTTACGAAGGGCAAAGCAGGCAATTTATAATAATAGAGCGGTGAATGTTTTTCTATTTAATTTACCACCATTCCTAGTTAGGTTAGTTCGTTTACGCGACGTTTCAACATTAGAGGACGCATTGAAAATGGTTTTAGAAGAACAGAACTTTCAAGCAGTATATAATAATTCTAGAACAAACGATTACCGCAATCCTAATAGATCTAATAAACCCAATTTTTCCGATTCTAATAGCACAAAAATTAATTCACAGAGCTTATCAAGTGCAGTTGCACCAAATAACGCTACGAGTAGTTCAATTACGACGAACAATTCGCATCAGTTTAGAAATTCCAAACAACATTATAATCAAAATAATTTTAATCGTACACATAATATTGTACATAACAATAATACATCGTCACCGTTAAGTAGGTCACCATTTGCGATGGCGCAACAAATCCAACAGTCTACGGCACATGCACCGCAGACGTCACCTGCTGCAGAGCAAGCATATTCGCCTGGTTCAAAGTCGAACACTGACGTTACTATGCGCACTGCAAGTTCGCGCCGCGTTAATTACATTAATAATCATAGTTATAACGAACCGAATATTAATAATTCAAACAATGAATTCCAGGGATACTCTCCTGAAGACTTCAGACAGGAAAATTTTTGTATAACCGCCTCTACCCCAGAGAACGAATAAAAATTAATTGCAGTAAACGTCTAAATTTACCGCACATAGTTATATCCGAATTAAATGCAGTCTTTATGTTAGATACAGGTAGTGTTAGGTCCTTCATAAGCCCATATATCGCAAACAAGTACTTTATGGATCGGTTGCAATATGAACCATTCGAAGTTGTTAGTACTCACGCAACGAGTGTTCATAGCGAAACGGCAATTATTCCCTTACCAGCTACGTTTTGCAGTAAGGAAGTTCATAAATTTTATGTTTACAGTGTTGATGATAGGTATAATGGGTTAATAGGTAGTAACTTTTTTTTTTTTTTTGAGATTGGGAAATCATCAAATAACTTCTCCCGCTCTGGGCGGAGCGGGAGGGTGTGTCAGACTCTTACTGACTAAAACCCACCCGTATTCCTTCCTGTTGCCTGTGTTGCGGGGGCCTCGGTGACCCATAAGTACCTTCCCGCGACCCCGGCAGGACGGGCGGGGAAGCTATACTGGAATTTAAACAATTTTCGGAAGGGATTCGAATGCCCACCGCATTAATTAAGTGTGTTAAAGGTTACGCATCAACCGTTATTCAGAATTATACAAATAATTCTAGAACCTTAGTGGTAACAGGACCTTTTAAAGTCGAACCTTATATACAGAACCCACCTGTTAACGTTAACTTTACAGAAAATAATGTAGAAATAGATAGAGCGCTCAAAGACAATTTAAAAAAATTACAGTAGACCACATGAATTCTGAGGAACGTAGAGCCATCGAAGGGCTATGTGAGGAGTATAAAGACATCTTTTATTGTGAAAATATTCCATTAACCTTTACAAATCAAGTAAAACATAGAATTAGAACAAGGAATGAGGATCCTATAAACATCAAAAAGCACATAGGTTACCTCCGATTCAATCGAAAGAAATTAGAAACCAGGTAGATAAAATGTTAAGGGACAATATTATCCAGGAATCACACTCTCCCTGGAGCGCTCCCGTACATTTAGTGCCAAAAAAATTAGATGCATCAGGACAGCAAAAATGGAGGATGTTATTATAGGAAATTCATCAAAGATTTCGCAAAAATAACTAGACCTTTAACAGCCTGTTTAAAGAAAGGTCGTAAAATAATTATTAATGATGAATATAGGGAATGTTTCGAAACATGTAAAAAACTTTTAACAAACGCACCTTTATTACAGTATCCTGATTTCAGTAAAAGTTTTATTTTAACTACTGACGCATCAAACTTTGCGATCGGAGCTGTATTGTCACAAGGAGCAATAGGCTCAGACAAGCCAGTAGCATATGCTAGCAGGACTTTGAGCGACACAGAAGTAAAGTATAGCACTATTGAGAAGGAGCTTTTAGCCATAATATGGGCAGTTAAGCATTTTAGACCATATCTATATGGTAATAAATTTACCATTTTTACAGACCATAGACCATTGGCATGGCTGTATTCATTAAAAGAACCTAACAGTAAGCTCACGCGTTGGCGGTTACGTTTAGAAGAATATGATTACGAAGTCAAGTACAAGAAAGGGGCTCAAAATACAAACGCAGATGCCTTATCTAGGATTAAAATTAACGCGATGGACGATGATTTAGATTCGATATTTGTTAACGTAGGCGATAGAAAAGTGCGAATACAAAACATTATAGATAAGGAGCTTCAATTTGACGAAGCACCCATAGAAACAATAGAGCTTTCGGATTCTGATGATGGCGTGATAGCTAATTCAGTTTCAAATAGGGAATATGAAGATATTCCTATTTTAAATGAAGCCGTTGACACTAAAGCTAGACAAATTTTAGTTCACGCATGGTTTAAAGATAAGTTAACAGTAAAAGATATTTCTAATAATAAACAGAACATTTTGGAAGTTCACTTACCAACAAATAATGAGAAATTAGTTAAAGATTTTTTAAAGGAATATATAGACCCTATAAATAAATACCATATTTACTTTGAACATCCATTCTTTAGGAAATCTTTTTCAAACACGGTTATTAAGTTGTTTAAAAAGGGTTCAGTTAAGTTAACAGAATGCACAGAAAGAGTAATCAATTTAACAGAATCGGAGGAAGATCAGAAAGAAGTTATTATTAAGTACCATAACGGGAAAACTTGTCATAAAGGCATTAAGGAAACTTTAGCTAAACTTAAGAGACATTATTGGTAGCCAAACATGAAAGAAATAGTTACAACAGTTATTAACAGTTGCGAAAGATGTAGAAAAATGAAATACGATAGGAAACCCATTAAACCTCAAATTCAGTTAACCCAAACTCAGAATAGTCCATTCCAAGAAGCTTTTATGGATTTACTATACATTGAAGGGAAATATTATTTAACTATTGTAGATGCTTTTAGTAAGTTAACACAGGCAATAGAGGTACCTAATAGGAGTACACCAGAGATAGTTAGAGCATTAATTAAATATTTTAGTTTATATGGATTGCCTAGTAAAATTAGTTGTGATTCAGGTACAGAATTTAATAATACATTAATTAAAGAGATGTTAAGCTTATACAAAATAGAACGGCACATAGGGACTCCAAACAATCCCAGTTCTATGGCAATAGTCGAGAGATTTCATTCTACTATTATCGAGATTTACCGGTTCGCAAAATATGACAAAAAAGATTTAGATGCAGCTTCCGTTATGACATACGCTATTATGGCATATAACAACACCATACACTCAGCAACAGATTTTACGCCCTTTGAACTAGTATTTGGGCATACCGACTCCGGAAATATATTTAATGTTGATAGGGAGAAAAACTTAACTCAGAAATTATTATTAGATCATAGGAAACGTCTTAAAGTACTATACGAATTTGTAACGGGTAAATTAGAAACAGATAAAGTTAAGGTAAGAGATAAGAGAGGAGGTGAAGAAACACCAGTCCTTAAGACAGGAGATAATGTTTATATGAAGAATACTAGGACTAGGAAAGCTAAGGAAAAACCTCGCTATGAAAAAGCCAAAATCACTGGCGAAACCAAACGTAGAATTAAATAAAATACCAACTAGAGTGGCGATAAAAAATATAAAACGTCCTCCACAGGTCAAGGCTGGTACTTCTGGTATTGGTGATGTCAGGATTCACGCTGGACCTCCAGAACTGCACTCGGAATCCGGGTATAGCGTCATTGAAGATGGGAGTAGCAGTGAAGAAGAATAGTTATTGGACTATATTTAAGATTTTAGACTTAGAATCCTTAAGCTTACAAATAGATAGTAACATTCGCGATTTTAGCAATATGAACCTGAAAATTATAGAAAGTAAATTAATTAATGAAACTTTAGGGATAAAAAAAAAAAAATAGAGTATTTAGTTAAACTTACTAAAGATAAATTGTCTCAAATTTTACCCTTTAATCATAGAAACAAACGAGCTTTGTTTAACCCAGATCAGTTATAAAAGCTATAACTGGTAATTTAGATGAAGATGATGCAATTAAATATAATCAAGAAATCCTGTTACTCCAAAATAAAGAACATGCAGTCGAACGTAAAGTGTCATCAATGCAAAGAGCTTTCGATAAACTAGTAAATGACTCAGAAATCATAAATTCAAATATTAAAAACTTAGGCTCACGCACTAATGAGATAGACAGACTAGTTGAAAATGAATCCAAATTTAACAAGTTACTACAAATAGTAAATACTATGTATCAAATTTTAAGTAACTTTCGAACTTGTTATGAGAACATACAAGAAATTGAGTCTGCAATCGCCTTCAGCAAATTAAATGTATTGCACCAGTCCATTATAAATAGCACAGAACTATACAGTACTTTAGTAATAATTAGAAACATGCTAGGACAATTTATACTGTTAGTAAAAATAATTTAATAAAACTAGAACGTAATATCATAGTTAAATCATATTTAAATAATAATAGGTTAGTCTTTGTGTTAGAAGTCCCTCTAATAGACAACGAGACATATAATTATTACAAGGTTATTCCCATTCCTATTTTCCATTCTCCAGATACTTTTACCATTATTCCCAAGTATCCCTATCTAATGGTGCATCTATTGAAATACATGCCCGTGGTAAGCTCATGTACTGAAATTGAAAATGACAGATTTCTTTGCACTGAAAATAATTTAGCACAGTACCCAGTTGAGACCTGTATAGAACAAATCATGTTGATGAAAAACAACTACAATAGCTGCATAAAAAATCGTATCAAGATAGAGAAAACCAAGGTACAGAAGATAACTGATAGTCAATGGTTGGTCTACTCAGAGGAGAACCTGATCATTACTGAAAATTGCAACGAGGAAATCCGCAAATACAACATCATTGGGACCTATATCGTAACACTGGGTCAACAATGTGAGACACAAATAGGAGAAATAATCGTTGGCGCCGCCACAAACACCACAATTTCCAGTTTCAAGCTTCCATTGGTCGAGATGCCAGAACTGCAACAGGACTTACAGACAAGGATGGATAAAGTCGATCTAAGAAACGTGGACTTTAGTGATGTGAAAGAAATATTACAAAGTGCCAAATTCAGTGAAAATTACGATACAACCCAATTAGCGACAATAGAAATTAGCGTATGGACCATTTTAGAATATATCATTATCATAATAATTACTGTCGTCATCTCATACAAATGGAACATTTTTCGTTTTGTCGAAATTCTCCGAAGTCATCTGCGACACCTTCAAATGATTTCTCTCTTAGGGAGGGAGGAGTTAAGGAACCCCAATCCCCCAATATTAGCTTCATCAGCTAATAATTATATTCTTTTAGCATATTAAGTACAAATCAGCAGATGCTATCTAGGACATGCGTCACTAGCATAGATGCTTGGTTAGCTATAAGATTAGTATATAAGATCAATATTTTGTAGAATTAATTAATTACTGTTATGCTGTAACTGGGCTTAAACAAAGTATTTTTTTTAAACTCCTTCGTGGTCGTTCACTTAATTCACTCTTCCGAATTTTTATGAGTCGATGAGTTAAAAAGACAAGATTATGGTTATTATCGTTGCATAGGTTAATGCTCCTATTTGTTGGTGTTAGTCGCGGAGAAAGAAAACACATGCGTCCCGAGCAATCGTATATTATCGACTAAAGAGGTCGGGTCCCGCGCAGCGTACCCTACGTACTTACATACTAACATCCCTCCACCCCTAGCCTAACAATTACAAAATAATACTACTGTTCAAAAATTATCATATCGCGGCGTTCGTTCCGTGGCCTCGGTGGAGGCGAAGGAGTCGAGAATGAGTCATTAGACTCGTCTTGTTCAGAAGGGGTGTAGCACCTCATATCTGTACCATCATGTTCCGCCGAATCAGATGCATCGACACTTTCGGACGAGACATTAGCGACTTCTGGCGCTGGTTGGGAGACATCATCTATTTGCAGACTGCATGACGGCGAGGATAGTATAATGGGGGGGAGCTCCGTGGGTAGATCTACACTCGTATTGATGACTTCACCAGCGTGTGAATCACATTCTGCCTGTAGACTCTCACCCTCACCCTTAAATTTCAAGAGCTGGTTGACGTGTCTCTTGAATACTGAACTGTTGTTTTGACCTAGTAGTCGCACTTCATATAAGGAATTTCCTATTGTGTTCACAATGAATCCTTTTGTCCAATATGTTTTATGTTGTTTGTATATTTTAACTAGCACTATTTCGTTTTTATTGAATGTCACTTTTTGAATACCACTGTATAGTTTACTCTGCAAGCACTGGTTATCCTTCACTACATTTTCGAGGTCAATATTGGCTGATATCGATTTACGTACGTCCAATGAATCTAGCCTGTTTCTTAATTTTCGGCCGAACAGAATTTCAGCGGGTGATTTGTCAGTTGTGCTATGTTCTGAGTTTCTATAGTTGAATAAAAATTCATTAAATTTTACATTGTAATCTTTTACACTTACTTTTGATAAAATGAATGCTTTTAGTGTCTTTTTTATGATTTTTACACTGCTCTCGGCCTGCCCATTGCTACTTGGGCTGTAGGTAGGAGTAGTTATATGTGTGATGCCGTTATTATTACAGAAATTCGTAAACTCTGTGGAGACAAATGATGTACCGTTGTCTGTGCAGACATTTCTTATTAAACCAAACCGGCTCATTACCTCACATAATTTGCCTATAACTACGCTGCTTCCATAGCCGGTAGATACATCAAAACATTCCAACCATTTGGAATACGCGTCTACTATTACTAGATAAACTTTGTTGTTAATTGGCCCACGTAAATCTAAATGCACGCGGTACCAAGGCTCCGGAGGAAACGGCCAGGGCGTAAGCGGGGCGCGGGGTGGTGTGGGCCGGAATGTATTGCATATTTCACAGGCTGCAACGTGTTTATCAATATCTGCCGACATGCCCGGCCACAAAAACCGGTTTCGCGCCTCTGCTTTCATTTTGTTTACACCGAGATGTCCTTTATGCAATTCACTTAATATCTTATACCTACAGCTCAATGGAATGACAAGTTTATACCCACGTACAAGACATGATTTTTCTATAGCTAACTCATTACGACACATATTTTTGTGTCAATTTTGTGTTTTGGCCAACCCGATTGTACATATTCACATACTGTTTTGAGCTCGGAATCTGACAATATTGCTGCGATAATGTCACTTAGAGATAAGAACCGATCTGAGTTATTGTTGTGGACAAAGTATACATAAGTACATTTTCTAATGTTTTTTGAAAAATTGCCGCTGTGCTTGCTAAACCAAAAAATAATCTAGTGAATTTGAATAAACCACGGTGCGTATTGACACAAGTTAACATTTGGGAGTTATCGGTTAGCTTTAATTGGTTGTATGCTTGAGATAAGTCTAATTTTGTAAATTTTTTACCACCGTGCAGTTTCGTAAACAGCTCTTCGATACGTGGCAACGGATATTTGTCTACTACCAGCTGTTTGTTCAAGGTTACGGAGTAATCGGCACAAATACGAATATCTCCATTGTTTTTCAACACTGGGACAATGGGACTGGCATACTCAGAACTACTGACCGGCTCCAGTATGCCAACCTGGACTAGTCTGTCTAACTCGCGGTCGATCTTGTTTTTTAACGCGAATGGGACTTGACGCGCTTTATAAAAAATAGGTTTTGAACCCGGCTTGACTTGAAGACTGACCTTTGACCCATTATAGCACCCTAGTTCATCTGAAAACAATTTTGGATATTTAGTTACCATTTGTTCCACATAGTTTCTGCAATTATTGACTGTGGCTATTTTTAAATTGAATTTTGATAAAAAATCGCTCCCCAATAAACACGGACCATCATACTTAACTACGTACACAAGTATATCTATCGATTTGGATTTGTAAGTGAAAGGTAATGAGATAGTTCCTGCAGTTTCAATGTTGCTACCATTGTAACTTTGTAGCAATGTTTTACTTTTATGTAATTGCAATGATTTGAAGTGATAACAGAATTCTTTTTCTGGAATAATTGTTACTGCGGAACCGGTATCAATTTCAAAAATAAGGTTTACTTTATTTACCAGGACAGATTCCCGTATCGGCTCACCGAACCTGGATGAAATATTACATACGAAGTGTTTACCATCGTCACCGATATCATCCAATTCGACCTCGATAAAGTGTTGCTGCACTTTACGTTGTCCGCACACGCGCCGCAGATGTCCACGTTCCCCGCACTTTCCGCATTTGTAACGCTTAAACCTGCACGTGTCCTCATGATGTCCAGTGTAGCCGCAAACAACGCAATTAACTGCGCCCGCCGACGCCGACGTCGCCGGAGCTACCGCGGCTCCGGAGCCGCACCCGTTCGCGTCGCCCTGTCCTCGTGGATCAGCGCCTGACCGCGCCGCTCGTCCGCCTGCTCTCTGCGCCACCTTATAGTAAACAGGTAGCTCTGGTTGCGCCGATGACGTCATAGCTGAGCCGAGTCGAGCACTGCGAATACCTTGCGCGGTTTCCTTGGCTTTGCCGAGTGTCAGATCGGCCATATCCATTGTGAACAGCTTGTCTCGCTCTGGCCCTGGTGACATGCCAAGGACAAAGCGGTCACGCAGTAACTCATTGAGACACGTAGCTGGAAAAGCGCAATCCAGTGCTAGTCCGCGAACACGTGCCGCCCAATCTGCCAACTGTTCCTCTGGTTGTTGAGTCGATGAATAGAAGCAATTTCGCTCAGCGAAACCACATTTAGCTGGTTCAAAATGATTATCCAATAGCTTCACTATAGTGTCGTATTCTAGTGTGGTTATTTTATGCGGTAGTGCGAGATCTCTGACCAACTTATAAGTGCTCTCAGATAAACTGCTCAGTAAAATTGCACGTTGTTTAATTTTTGGTTTACTCACTTAATAGTTCATTGGCTAAGAACCACTGTTCTAGTCGCTCCTTGAACACTGACCAATCTTGGTTTTCGTGGTTGAAAGTATTCAGGGATCCAACGGACACTTTCGACATGTTTGATTAGTTCACGTGTTAATTCCGGTTCGCTCGTCGCCACTGTTAGTCGCGGAGAAAGAAAACACATGCGTCCCGAGCAATCATATATTATCGACTAAAGAAGTCGGGTCCCGCGCAGCGTACCCTACGTACTTACATACTAACAGTTGGATTTTATCAGAGGTTAGATCTGGTCTATTGATGGCTGCAATTTGCTCATCTATATTGTCCATGTTTTCTGGGAACGTCATTGGTAGTTTGTTTGCTGGTTCTGCAATTTCTGTGAAGGTCTGGATGTTCACAGCATCTTGGGTACTTCCGCATTTCGTATTGTCTTCTATATATGAGTTGATTATGGTGATGCTTCTATCAGCACATCTATCATAGATCGATTGTTCTTTTAGTTTGAACTGGAAATATAAATCACTCTGAATTTAGTATGAGTATTGTTCTGGGCAATAGATTTTGATAACGCTACAGTTGTTACGTTGCTTCAGGATACTTTCTTCTACACATTTCTTTGTGGGTGAAACTGTACATATATTGTTATTACATTTATCTATCATATACACATAATCAGTTCCCGTCAAATACTGACCGTTCTTAATACTAGGCATTTGACAATATTTATCAGAGGGGGTGATTACACTAACTATAGTTTCTAGGTTATATTGTTCTTTAGAAACAAAAGGTATAGCGAATTGAAATATTAAAAGCTACCCTTGTATAGCAACACTTGGGATTATTAGAGATTGAAGTTTATTTAGGTCCCGTACTACATTAACTTTACTAGGGATTTTGTCTAGTCCTTGTTGTAAATGTATTTCGTTAAATATCGCTGGTTGTAATATATTATGTTGTGCTAAAACGTAAGCTTCTTCCAAATGCTCGCAGATATCTTTCAGGGTTTCATATACTAATATTACTTCTTGTAATAAATATTCTTTAGTGTTAAGTTTACGATTTACAATTGTTATTAACTGATTAAGTTGATGCGTTACGTTATTTATTTTGTGATTCATGGTAGTCATAGCGTTTGCTGCTAGACTAAATTTCTTTTCTATGTTTACTAGATCATCGTTGTCTAGATTACCGGAGATAGCTTTGATTATGGATCCTATTCCATTAATAAGTCCGCGTTTGACAAGCATTCGTTTAAATGTGTTTTTAAGTATTCTGTTCTATGGTGTCGAATACCATTAGTTTGGACTACGCTATTTTTAGCATATAGATTTGTTACAGATTCGTAATTTGTTTGAAGCGGTTCTAAATTAATTGGATAGATTAAGTTCCATTCGTCTTCTTGTATTTGTACCTTCCTTTGGGGTATAATACTGATTCCTTGTCCTAGCCTGATGATGTTTGAGTCGCATCTGTAATGATACGAACTTCTGTTAAATGCGTACTTCTTTGTTTTCCATTTCGTGTATAGATTAATTTATTTCTAGGTCGTATATCTATTACTACAAAAGGTCCTACATATGGATTACTATGTTTCGCGTATTTATCGTTTTTTTATATAAAATTGATCTCCTATTTTTATTTCATTTATCGTAGGTCGTTTTAGATTTTTTGTTTGAATTGTTTTATTTTTTATTTTATTTATTTTTTCATTTATTTTTTGTAAGTTATCAAATGTTTGTACGTCTTGGATAGGTAGGTTTATTTCTCTTAGGAAATGTAATTCGTTAGGTTTTTTATTTGTGGTACTATGTATAGTGGAATTATATGCTAGTACTGCTAAATTAATATCTTCCTTTTTAATTCATTTTGTATTCTAAGTCTTTCTATTAATGTTGAATGAAATCGTTCTATGTCTCCATGAGAGGTGTAGTTAAATGTTGTTCTATTTGAAGTCCTTTGAGGAATTCTTTAGTTATCTCACTTGTTAATACTGGGCCATTATCTGTGGATAATATCTTTGGGGTTCCTACTAGTACAAAGATTCTTAGTAATTCGTCTATGATTCTTAGTGAATTACCTCCTTCTGTTAATTCAGAGGCAAAAGTCCATTTGGAGAATACATCTATTCCTGTTAAGTATAGTTTGTTTTTAAAACGAAAGGTGTCAATTTGCCATTTATGCATGGGTTGCTGAGGAGTTATTTCGAATGGTGGTTTTAACGGTTTTCTTTCATATTTAGTTTTGTAACATATTACACATTGATTTAAGTAATTTTGAGTGTATTTTTTAATGTTCTCGATATAATAAGTTTTAGATATCTCCTTTATTAGTGCAGGGTTTCCTATATGTCTGTCTAGGAGTTCATGCGTTTTCTTAATTATTTTCAAAGTCTCTTCTTTGTCTGTAATTTCTATGCGTGATTGCGTGAACCATATTATGACTAATTCTTTATTGTTAAAGTTTTTTCTATATATTTCGGATAATTGTTCTATGAGCTTATTGTCGTTTCCTACTATTGCATATCTTTTTGATCCAAGATATTCTTTGCAAAATTTGATAAAGTCTTGGGGGTTGTTTATATTTAAATTATAATCATATGTATGATTGTCTTTTTGTATTGTTTCTACATTATAGTTTCTTTTGTTACAAATATTCTATTCATACGTCTAGGTGGATGTTCTGTTTTTATTATAAATCCTTCATCAGAATTGTCAAAGTTACTGTGTACTGTAGCTTGGTCTGAATTATGCATTAGTATTATTCTAGATAAAGCATCTGCTACGTGATTAGTATTACCCTTTTTATGTGAAATTTCATAGTCGTACTCTTGTAGTTTTATTTTCCATCTCGTAAGTTTGGCGTTTGGTTTTTTAAGTTCAGTTATCCAAACTAAGGGTTGATGATCCGTTTCTAATTTGAAATGTCGTCCATAAATGTATGGTCTAAATTGCGTCAAAGTGTATAGTATACCTAGTAATACTTTCTCTGTTGCATTATATTTTTGTTCAGTTTTTGTTAAGGTTCTAGACGCATATTGGGTGAATTTCTTATGAAAAATAACCGCTCCTAGTGCTATATCGCTAGCATCGGTTGTTACTGTAAATGCTTTATTAAAGTCTGGGTAAGCTAATACCGGGGGATTTATAATTAAATATTTCGCTCTGAAAAGCTTCTAGAAAGGGTGTATCGCGTTTTATTTATTTTCCTTTCTTTGTACATTCCGTAATTGGTTTTAGTATTTTAGATATGTTTGGTATAAACTTTTTGTAATAGGATACTAGTCCTAAGAATGATTTAATTTCTTTAGTTGTTTTTGATGGTGGAAAGGAGACTGATACGCTGTCATACATTCTTGGGCCTGGGTGTAAAAAGATGAAATTAGTGTCAATCAATAGCTTATATATTAAAAAAGCATCACTGAAAATTCGGCGAATTTTGGCAATCTGAGAGCAGAGTTATAGTAGGTTTTCTAAAAGTGAGGTTATGCAATAAATGGGCAACAGCCTATACTAAACAGCTTATTTATGAAAAGCGATTGCTATTTTATTGTATTAGACTGTTGTTTACTATATTAATTGTATTGTATTGAGTGGGGGACGTTAGGAAACTCACAATTAGGAGATCCCCTATCTCCTAATTATTTGTGAGTTTCCTGATGAGATGATGTTGAAAATAAAAAAGTTATGAATAATATTTATCTTTTATTCATCTTCAACTATAATTAAAATATCTTCTAAGAATCGTGCAGGTGGTACTATATTATCTTGGTACCTAGCCCAACTAAGGTACCATATTATAGACATTACATGTGCACAGCAGCCTACCGTTTGTTTGCCTACAATGCAGTTATAATAATATTTGATTATTGCTTCCCTACTTCATCGAGAGCTGTCGACTTGAATATAAAGAAAATAAGTTTTTCGACTTATATGTCTAAACTGAATGCGTCCCCTTAGTAGCCATGAAAAATTAGAAGCCGACAGCTCTCCAAGTAGGCTGCTGTTGACCTCCCTGCACACTTCTATAAGCCATCATTACCTCTTACATGCCACCATAGTAGGAACGTGCCTGCTTTTTTTGATACGTCCCTAAAGAAACTAGAATTAATTCAAAAGTAATTGTTTCAAAATTAGACCTACGCCTATTATAATCGTTTCTTACAATAAAATCTCCTAATTCATTCTGTGTATCCATATTTATATTTATTTGCTGTATTATTTCCCCAGCATCTACTTGATCAACTATAGGAGGATGAAAAGTGCTTCAAAGAGCAGCAGCCACCTCAAAATCTCTCATGAAACTTTTACTCGCTACATTAAAATAATTTATCCACTCATTATCCACTCTCGTATAACATTATAAATTCGCAATTCACGAGTTGAGTCCGTGTTAAGTAGGTGGCTGACTCGTGATGCAAGAGAACGACCACAGCGGAGATAAACACTACGGTGGCCAAGTTTCTGTGCTTCCACAGATGGTTCTTGAGCCAAATCCCAACAAGCTTGGCAAACATAGTCACTGCTGCTTACCTGAAAGATGGGAAAAGTTTTTAATGTTAACAAATCATGATTACAGTAAAATATACCAGCAGTTAGGTTTTTACTTAAATGTAAACAATCTCTATGTGCCTTTGCATGTGCATAACGTTTATGGAAAATAAAAGAAGAGTCCTGTAGACCAGCATTGTAGACACTGGGTAGGTAACAAAAAAGGTAAGTACAAGTGTGTACTTACAGTCATTGCAGACCGCCTCGTCGGCCAGCTGGTGCAGGTGGGGCCGGATTTGGCGGAGAGCCAGTTTGGTTTCCGCAGGGGGCGCTCTAGGGTGGACGGCATCATGTTCGTGCGAGCCCTGACGACAGGGAATGCTGTTGCACAGGTTGGGGTTGTCTTGGCGGTGTCTTTAGACATCGCCAATGCCTTTAATACCCTGCCCTGGTGTTGCATCAGGGAGGCACTCCGGTACCACCGGATGCCGCCCTACCTCTGTCGTGTGGTCGAGGCCTATCTGACGGACAGGGCCGTCATCTACCCCGGTCACCAGGGAGTGTGGAACCGGCAAGAGATGTCGTGCGGTGTCCCACAGAGATCGGTCCTGGGGCCGCATCTGTGGGACATCGGATATGACTGGGTGCTGCGCGCCGACCTCCCTAGCGGCGTCAGTTCGTCGGCGGCGTTAGCGGCACGTGGGGTTGCGACGATCGTCGAAAGGATCCGGCAATTGGGACTCGAGGTGGCCCTGCACATGTCTGAGGCCATGTGTTTCATGGTCCTCAGAACGCGGCACCGTTGGGGTCCCAAATAACGGTAGGAGGGGTTTCTATCAGCGTCGAGTCGACGATGAAGTACCTGGGACTCGTCCTCGACAGCCGGTGGAACTTCCTGGAGCATTTCCGACGTTTGGCTCCCAAACTAGAGCAGGCAGGCGCTGCATTGTAGCGGCTCCTACCCAATCTAGGGGGTCCAAACGCCTCCTGCCAGAGGCTCTACGCTGGGGTCGTGCGGTCCATGGCCCTCTACGGGGCTCCTGTATGGGCGCGCTCTCTGGCACTGCGGCCATCCCGCCGGTTGAGCGCGGCCCAAAGGGTCATGGCCATCCGGATGGTCCGGGGATACCACACGGTCTCCTGTGAGGCAGCGAGCCTCCTTGCTGGATTGCCGCCATGGGATCTGGAGGCAAAAGTCCTCGCGCACGTATGGGAGTGGCGCGAGGAGGCGAAACGCCGGGGCGTAAGCCCGCTGCCGCAAGAAATCGCGGTACAGCGGACGAAGCTCCGGCGGGATCTCATGGCGTCATGGAGAGTACGGTTGTCGCAACCCAGTGCTGGGCACGCCACAATTGCGGCGATAAGTCCCCTCTTTGAGGAGTGGCTAGAGATGAGCCACGGCGTCCTCACCTTCCGCCTGACGCAGGTCCTCACCGGACACGGCAGCTTCGGGAGGTTCCTGTGTCAGATAAGGCGGGAGGAAACGCCCGGGTGTCACCACTGTGTGGATCGCCCGGAGGACACGGTGGAGCATACGGTGGAGGTCTGCCCGGCTTGGGCAGAGCACCGCCGTGTCCTCGTGGAGGCGATCGGCGGCAGAGATCTCTCGCGTCCGGCCCTGGTTCAGGCCATGGTACGGAGCGAGAGGGCATGGGCAGCAGTCACCTCCTTCTGCGAAGCAGTAATGCTCGCGAAGGAGGAGGCGGGACGGTTGAGAGAAAGGCATGTTTCGCGCCCTCTCACCCCTAGCCACCGCAGGAGACGCCCTGGGCGTCGGGAATCCCAGGCGGATTTCCAGTCACCGTAGGCGCGGGCTTGCGGACGGTGAGCAATGGGTAGCTCACCCTCCGGTAAGGACCAGGCCCAGGTCGACGGCGCGTTGTATTCCACGTGCGCCTCAAAGAGATGTCGTCAGCACAAAAGTAGGGGTCCCCTAGGACCGATGCCTGTCGGGGTCGCGGGAAGGTACTAATGGGTCACCGAGACCCCTGGCAACACAGGCAACAAGAAGGAATACGGGTGGGTTTTAGTCAGTAAGAGTCTGATACACCCTCCCGCTCCGCCCAGAGTGGGAGAAGTTATTTGATGATATCCCATCCAAAAAAAAAAGTGTGTACTTACAGGTTGTGGTGCACGCCAATGACGAATCACTGCCAGTGTCGTTCATCATCTAAAGCTAGTCGGCCAAGTGTATTATAGTGGCTAGTCGCTATACCACAATTAACACAGCGATCCATGGTGTCAATATCCAATCGATATACAGGCTGTAAAATCCAAATAAGCGAGCCAAAGTCAGACGATAAAACGAGATTATCCGTGTCCGGTATGATAGCAAGGGTCGTACAAGTTTAGCAATCAGATCAGAAAATCAGAAAAATCAGAAGTCCCTAGAAAGAAAGCAGTGGTCGAGGAAAATATCAATAAAACAACGGGAAACACTCAAAACGCACACGCACTAAACGTTCCGACGAAACGAGTGTTTGACAGTCTACTAGAGCTGTCAAAAAGTATTCTGTGGCTGTCACTGCCAGCAAAGATTAAAAATACAGTTGATAAAATACAAGTAATAAATCGATTTGTAAACGATTTAAGATTTCTTTATATTTTGTCGATATGTTATTTTTTTAAACTACGGACATTATGTTTATTCTTTATATTATTTATGTTAACTACGGACACTATGTTAATTGTAATGTATATAATTACTTTTATTGAATCAATCATCTGGTGCAAGTGATATTGTGTTCAATTATTGAAACTCATTCACATTAATTGATTATAGTAATCGATATCCCCTTTTATTCATGACAAACTTATTTTTAAGATTTCTCGTCTTCCAGATTGTGAATTAGGCTATTTTTTTATTTTGAAATAGAAAAATATGACGCTTTTTTAAAACCATATCTCAACTTATTACAATTTGGCCCAGAAATCCCCGTCTCCTTTGGTTACTGCTTTTATTTTGTCTGGACAAGGGCTAAGTCCTTTTTCTGTTAGAATGTGTCCTAGAAATTTAACGCTAGTTTGCATAAATTTGCATTTCTCTTAGTTTATTCGTTGGTTATAATGTCTTAGTGTATTAAATACTGCTTGTAGTCTAGTTAAATGTTCTGCTTCTGTTGAGGAAAATATTATTACGTCATCTAAATAGACTAAACATTCACGATTTTCTAAGTGTTTTCTTAATACGTTGTTCATTACTCTTTGAAATGTAGCTGGTGCTGTTTTTAATCCAAAGGGCATTCGGGTATATTCGTAATGTCCGTCGGGTGTGGAAAAGGCTGTTAAGGGTATTAATGAAGGGTCCATTTCTAATTGATGGTAGCCAGGAGTTAAGTCTAAAGTGAGAGTGAACAGGCTTCTTCTAGGTAAGCTCGCTCCATCGTAGACTTTGTTTCTATCGCCTCTGACATAGACTAAGGTCAAGAGCAAACCCATCACAAATAAAAAAAAAAAAAAAGTAGAGAAATATTTTGCTCCGTTTAATTTAGAGAATATATCATCTATGTTTGGTAGGGGCAATTTGTCGTCTCTAGTCTAGTCATTGAGTTTACGATAGTCTATGACTAATCTACATTTCTTAGGTTTTCCTGGGTCTACGTGTTTTTCAACTAAATGTACTGGACTTGACCATGGTGAATCCGAAGGTCTAATTATTTTATTATTTAACATTTCTTTAACTTGACGTGTTACTTCTAATCGTTGTGTTTCTGGTAGACGGTAAGCGCGTTGATATATTGGTTAATTTTTTGTTAACGTGAGATGATGTTTTACAGCAGTAAATGAGGTTTGTGCTGCATCTTCCGCAAATAAGTCATTATTTTCTTTTAGTATTTGTTCTAATGTAATGGATTTATTTTCTTGATAGTGTAACAGTATTGTAATATCGTCTGATATTTTTATTTTATTTTCACCAGGGATGATTAATAGGTTTTGTTTAGTTAAAGTATCCCATCCTATTAAGTATTCAAAGTTATTAGAAAAGTCAAACATGTAAAATTCTATGGGGTTACTATCTTGTCCGAAGATATTTATCATAGGGTATGTGATTATTTTACCATTATGTTTTGAAAGTCCGTGTGGTGTTTGTACCGAAATGATTCGTCTACGTAGGTAGCGTATCCATCTTGTATCAGTTCTTTAGCTATATTAGGTTTAAGGAATGAACGTGTTGAACCAGTGTCTATTAATATTTTTTCGTCGGTATCAGGTATTTTAATATAGGGTAGTTGAGCATAATTAGATATATTATTTATGTTGGAGTTTCTGGGGATGATTCCGTTTGAAAATCCTCGTGACTGTTATTTGTGTCATATTTGTGCATTGGTTCACAAATTTGGTCGTTATATTCATAGCTAGGGTTGATGTTAATAAAATATTCGTTTTCACATTGTTGTATGTAATCTTCGAAAGAAATATTAGGGTATTCGTTATTATTCGGTTCGGGTTCGTTGATATTAAATACTCGATTTCGTTTAAGTTGAGGGCGTTCAGTTATAGTTCGCATTGTTGCGTCTTTATCCTGTAATTCAGGGATTTGTGGCTTAGGTTGCCAGTTTGGTCTTGCTTGTTGCCATTGATGTCTTTGATTAAAATGATTATTATTGGAGGGACAGGCGTATAAAATAGCCGTGTATCCTTGCGGGTCGAGGACTACAGAAAAATTATTATCTGGAATGCATAATAATTCAATTTGCCTTTTTTTTGAGCAAACTTTCAAAGAGGAATTGGTGACGGTCAGGTGGCGTTTGTAGCCTAACTCCAGCAAATAATGCAAAAGCGGTACCTGTGCTTCTCCTGGCGAAAGTCTTGAAGAATCCTTCTGGGCAGGTGGCCACCTTGCTTGCCCGTACACTGGTCACTTGAAAGTCTATATTTTGGATTTAATCGGACGCGGGTTATTATTTTTAATTTTGAAAACGTAGCACAGTATATCCCCAAGGATTACGGGATAACGTAATAAAGTTTGCGGTTTTGCGGGCGCGATGAACTGAGATTGAAAAAACTTGGTTTGCGGTGAGACGAAATGCTTCCGTTCGGCGCCGGTGCACTATGACGTCTGAGCCATCATTAGCTGTCACTAGCCGCAGGATTCTCTAAATCCCGCGACACACAATATCCGCGGCTGCAATATAAGCCTAAGACAGACTACAGACACCTTATAAACCGTCCACAATCAAAAAAATGTAAGGGGCAATAACTTGCCACACCATACTCCCCGCCTTGAAAGGTCCCGAGCTTTCAAAGATGATAATCTATACGCTGAAAAGCTGGTGCGGTTGGGAGGATGAGATGATGTTTATATATCTGGCAGTCTGAAAGCATCAAGAGAATCCCAAGCAGCAGTTCAAAACACCATTACTAGGAAACGGCGTTCGAAATTAATTATCAGATTCCAGAGAATGAAATTGCAGTTTGATTAAATTAAGACAAAGTTGAATTACTAAGCTAAATTATAACTATGTAATGGCGTACCATTGAGAAAATATACTATTGTAAATTATAAACTAAATTCAACTACGAAATAATATAGTTCTATTGGGTTGGCAAAGGATATAACTTGGTGACAGGACGTTTATATGTACCTGACGCGGTTTTTACTGAAGCTACTCGAATTACACCATCCGATCCCGGAAAACTTCCACTATGATGCCCAATGGCCAAGTCAATGGTGGTACGTTATCTTGACCCAAGAGAACGACAGTACCGATCTCTATAGGGCGATCGGGAGTGCACCATTTCTGGCGAACTTGCAACGTGTGCAAGTACTCAACTCGCCATTTGTTCCAGTAGGATAACACAAGCTGATCCAAAAGCCTTTTGCGGTTTGTTAAATTTATGTTTTCTTCTGTCAATTCAGAAGAAGGCAAATGCTTAAGTGGACTGGACATTAGAAAATGCGCAGGCGTGAGCACGTCCGGCTGCGGGTCTGATGAGAGAACACTAAGCGGTCGAGAATTTAAAAGGCACTCGATTTGTACCAGTACGGTAGAGAGTTCCTCGTAAGTGAGAAGCTGCTTTCCTATGACTCTATACAAGTGAGTTTTAACACTCTTAATGTTCGACTCCCAAATACCTCCGAAGTGCGGAGCTCGCGGCGGTATTCTTGTCCACTCAATGCGAGATTTTAGAAGCTCATTTTTAATATCTGTTTGAACAGACGAGTTCAATAAGAAAGAATAAATATCATCAAGTTGCGCCTTAGTGCCAACAAAATTGGTACCATTGTCTGAGTACATGACAGACACTGGACCGCGGCGAGAAATAAATCTTTTAAATGCGGATAAGAAAGCCTCGGATGTGAGGTCCGATACGAGTTCGATATGTATGGCTTTAGTTACCATACATATGAACAAACATATATAAAGTTTTTGCGAACGTTGACCTCTACGGCGAATAGGTGTGTAAGCAAGCGGCCCGGCGAAATCTACTCCAGTGTGCACAAAGGCTTTAGTATCACGGACACGGTATCCAGGAAGTTCAGCCATTTTGGGTGTTAGATGCGTAGGATTTAGACGGAAACAAGTGTTGCATTTCCGACAGCGGGAACGTATGACTGTTCGTCCATCTAATATCCAAAACCGCTGCCTTATAATAGACATCAATAATCCGGGGCCCGTGTGGCAGTACGTATTGTGATAGTGATCAATAATTAGATCAACTACGCGGTCACGTTTAGGTAAAAGCGCGGGATGCTTGGCTTCATATGGTAAGTCAGATTTAGACAATCTGCCCCCAATACGTAAGATTCCGTAGCTATCAATAAAGACAGACAAACAGCGCAACTTCTTAGATGGAAGTTCGCCTGCTTTAATTAAATTTAAATCGTTAGAAAAATGCGTATTTTGAACTATTCGAATAATGAAATTTTCGGCGGTTTGTATATTTTTAACAGAGCTATGACTAAGTAGTCTGTTCGTAAATTTAAGAATGTACATAAATACACGTAACAATTTATTCCATGAACAAACACGGTCAGCTATTGTATCTAAAATACGCGGTTCAGTATTTGATGTTTCTACAAGAAAAACCTTTGATTTAAACTCTGGCAATGTTTCACATTCAGTAGGAGAGAATTTTAAAGGCCACTCGCTAGTGGGTCGATGGAGCCAAGTAGGACCGTTCCACCATAACGAGTGTTCAATTAAATCAGATGGCAGCATGCCGCGGGAGAGACAATCGCTAGGATTCTCCTTTCCGGACACGTGATTAAAACTAGCGGCAGGTAGGTTTTCCTGTATTTTAGCAATGCGATTACTGACAAAAATAGACCATCTATGGGGAGATAAGTGGATCCACGAAAGAGCTATGGTGGAGTCCGAGAAAGCGTAGACACCTGCAATAGGTACACGAGCGGAAAGTTTATCTTTGACCACGCGAACAAGCTTAGACAGAAGTAAAGCGGCGACAAGTTCTAATCGAGCTAGCGTTGTTATTTTAGCGGGGGAAACTTTGGACTTTGCACATAAAAGCCGAACGCTGATATTGCCTTTAGAGTCAGTTATGTGTAAATAAATACAACAACCATAACCACTAAAGCTGGCGTCGCAAAAGGCTACGATATTCACTACAGCTTCTCTAAAGACGCCAATGTGGCGAGGAGCCTTTAGAGAAGAGAGTGAGGGGAAATCGCGCAAAAAAACGGAAAACCGATTGGTGATGGAGTCCGGAGGAACCTCATCCCAACCTATTTTAGCTAACCAAAGTTCCTTAATTAGGATTTTCGCGTACAACACGACGGGTGCTACGAGGCCAAGTACGTCGAACAAGCGGGCAACTAGCGATAGAATCGCACGCTTAGTGCATTTATCATCTACAGCGACTGTTGTCAAAGAAAAATAATCATCAGCGGGTTCCCAGGTTAATCCAAGGATTTTGAAATTATGTTTATCATTATCCATGCCAGAAAAATTAACTGGTAAGCGGTGAGACTCTGGGAGAATCTCCAACAAAGCGGGTGAGTTAGTAGCCCATTTGACCAGGTCAAAGGATCCTAACTTAAATAACTCAATTAAATCGCGGGATAATTGTATAGCAATCTGTTCATCAGGAACAGAATAGACATAATCGTCCATAAAAAAACTGAGTTTCTACTAATTTAGAAGCCTCAGGATAGCGGTCGCCATGCTCACACGCTAAATTGCGTATTGTGCGCATCGCTAAATAAGGACTAGGCTTTAATCCAAAGGGAACGCGGTTAAAGTGAAAAGTACGTATAGGTTCATTTTTGTTGAATCGATATAAAATTCGTAAATATTTGCGGTGGTGCTCATTTACACCGATCCGTAGGAACATTTGTTTTATATCCGCTGTCATTGCGACAGGGATGGTACGAAAATCGAGTAATAATAAAAACAAGTCGGCCTGTAAATTAGGTCCGACATGCAGAATGTCATTGAGTGACAACCCCGAGTGTGTTTTGGCACTAGCGTCCAAAACCACTCGAATGCTGTCTTTGTCCGGTCTAATAACGGCGTGATGCGGTATGTAGTAACCCTCTTCTGTTAATTCAGAGTCGGGTACCTCCGATAAATACCCCTGAGTTATATAATCGGTGATAGTTTTATTGTAATCCTCGCGACGGGGTTGGCACGCACGTGAATTTACGCTCGAGCGCAAGTAGCCGCCGATGAGCGACACCGCGTGAATTGCCTAATTCGGAGGGATTGCGCGCGAAAAGTAAATCGACAAAATATCTACCGTCTTTAAATAAAACTGAAGAATTAAAATTATTTTCACACTCTAATTCGTCCGGACTAATAAAACGCTGTGATGGAATTTCCTCTAGCTCAAAAAACTTCTGCAAACTTGACTCGACGTCAATGCTAGCAAGCGCGGTAAACGAAGATGTCATGTGTGTTACGTCACTACTATGACAATCAATATCACCCATCAGTACATATCCGAAACTAGTCAGTATAGCTGGGGGTGCGCGGGTGCCTGAGTCAACCCTATCACCTAAATAAATAAAAGGGAACAGCTGTGCTCCAAGCACAACATCGATTCCACCAGGTACATTCCAGGTTGAGTCAGCAAGCGGTAAATTATTTAAATATGACATATCGTCATTTAATCTGATAAAACTAGCGGGAAGTCTATCTGTAATGCAATCAACAACTAATGCGTGTATATAATACTTATTGTGAGGATTAATCCGAGATTCTATATTGAGATAAATAAAGCCGTGTACAGGTCGTGAGGTCATACCAACACCTTGTAAAGACGAATTGCGTAATTTAATTATGGGTAAGTTCAAACGTTTACAACAGTCCACAGTAATTAAATTATTTTGCGATCCATTGTCTATTAAACACCTGACAACAAGCTTATCTCGGCCGCTGCTATCATATACGTATATCTGCGCGGTAGCTAACAAAATAGTTGTCTCTGTTGGTAAACATATTTTAGCGGCGGCACTAAGCGAGACAGACGTAGCGGCAGGCTCGCTCGGCGTTGAATCACTTTTTACTTCGGAGAAATGTAACAATGAATGATGTGTTTTCTTACAAGTTTTACAAACACTCCGTGATTTACATTTAACCAAAGAGTGGGATAGACTTAAGCAATTTACACAGCCATGTTTCTTTTTAATAAATTCGAAACGAGCTTGCGGAGAATTCATATTTTTAAATTGTGGACAATCAAACAGTCGATGATCGACGTTATCGCCGTCACACAGCGGGCAGCGGTTATTCGAAGCTGGTTCGCTACAAGATACAAACGCTTTAGCGGTACTTTGAGTATTACTTCGATTGTTAGCTAAACTAGACTTAGCACGCGATTCCGTCTGTGAATTATTAACGTGTGAGCGCTGGAGTACCTTAACATAGTCTTGCATAAATATTATAAACTCCGTATAGGAAGGCAATTCCTTGCCACTCACACGGCTTTCAAATTGTTGAACAGTTTGTGAGTCAACCTTTCTTAAACCACAGTGTAATATCACAAAATCTAATAAGTCTGAAATGTCTAACTGCTTCAATGCAGCGACAGACGCTGAATATCGTTCTAGAAAGAAAAGAAAGAAGAAAGAAAAATTGTTTATTCTGCACAAACAAAACGCACATTACAAAAATTTACGTAAAATAAACACATGTACAAAGTAGCTAAAAGCCTCGTAATCAATCCATTTAAGTTTGACAATCCTGTCGATTACGTAATATTTACTCTGTAGTGTGTTGCGACACTGGCAGATGACAACCAATGACATAACATACAATCATAACAAAAACAGAATGACGATTACAGAGAGAGGAAATAACTACTATTATAACAAATAAACAACTATAACTAGAACAATTAAACAGTGCGTCGCATCTGTGCAAGAAAAGGTCGTTGCTCAGCGAAATGCTGTGACTTCGGACAAGCCTATCGTCAACAGCGCTGATTTTCAGCAATTACCTACTTGTCGAATGACGTAATGACGTCCCCTGTGTGAAGTAATAAATCAGGTAAGTGAAAATTTTCCACAGAAATATTTGTGATTCAAGCTGAATAAAGTATGTATATAAATAATAAATATTTATCTGTAACAATGCGTAACTTTAAAAAATAAAAAGATACATCATAAACTAAGACTATAATACAATGAAAAATAATAGGAATAAGTACTAAGTAAGTAATTTAATTACTCAAGGCGCTGTGTTAAGTGTGGTGCGTGTTTATGCTATTTTATAATTATAGTAACAATATATTATTATCTAGTTACACTAACAATATTCCATGGCGAAATAATGAAGTTTTCATCAATACACTATAATTTCATAGATGCACCGTGGGAATTGCGATGGCGGCCATTTGCCAACGGCGTGCATCGAACCATGGCGTTGTCAAACATTAACCACGCGTATTCGGTCAAAGCGATAATTTTGCTCCTTTGTACAATGCCAAGCCTCCTGATCTTAATGGTAAGCATTATTATAGGTACCTAATTGTATTGCATTATTAAACAAATTGACACAAAAACCCAGGCTTACATTAATAAAATAAAATTATAAGTACCCATTTTCCCCCCTAGATAATGCAGCCTCAGTAAGACACAGCAACCACCCCCAGATAACTGTAGACTACCATTGCTCCTGAAACAATGACACAGACTGGAGGAATCAGCAGCCATTCACACTGTTGGAAAACCATATCCATTGCCCATAGGCCATAACCCTCGAGGTAAGTACAAAAAGAGCAGCTATTGTTTCAAGTTTTAGTTTTAAAATCATGTAGATTGCTGGATCTGCATGAAATATTTCTTTAGGATACTCAAAAAATGCTTTTTTGTCCTCAGGACTCTTACTGGTGGAGGAAGGTTCTGCAAATGCATTCAGACTAGCAGCATTGCCGGCGCATCCTTTAATGTCCAGTATATTATTGAGATAATGAATACCTAAACTACGTTTATCTTGATACCTTTTGACAAGACTGTTCCACATAACACTGTATGTATCTCCTGTGGGAACAATGCCTGCAGTTAGTTTTAAGGCATCATGAGTTAATTTACTTATTAAATACTGCACACGCTGCGAATCCGTCAGATCAGTATTTAAATGAACATTAGTACGGAACATTTCATAAAACATGGGCCAATTTTCAGTTCTACCGTCGAACGATGGTAACTCGATTGGTGGTAACTTTATGCTTCTACCTCCCTTCTGATCTGATGTTAATGTTTTGCCACTTGAAAGAATGAGATTACGTTTGTATTTAATAGTTGAATATAAATAAGTCTTCAATAGAACTTAGACTCCCATAGTCGGGTGGGGTTTCATCAATTTCAAACTGCAACTCATTGATCTGGTCAATTATTGTTTCAAACTTGCTGTAAGATTCACCAATAGATTTAGACTGCGCTAGGAATAACTCGTTCGAGCGTGAATCATAATTAGATATACTTTTGGAAGAATTATACAAGCGATTAACTCGCTCAAAAATTACTTCTTTTTTAGCAATAAGCTGAGCTAATTTAGTTTCTTGTTTTTGAGTTGCCATTATAAGGCACTATCTAATATTAATTGCTGTAAATTATCGTAAGTACTTGCAATGACTTGTACTTATTTAACTGATACCTATCCAGGCTCGAATGGACCATAAGTATGGAGGGACAGGCGTATAAAATAGCCGTGTATCCTTGCGGGTCGAGGACGACAGAAAAATTATTATCTGGAATGCATAATAATTCAATTTGCCTTTTTTTTGAGCAAACTTTCAAAGAGGAATTGGTGACGGTCAGGTGGCGTTTGTAGCCTAACTCCAGCAAATAATGCAAAAGCGGTACCTGTGCTTCTCCTGGCGAAAGTCTTGAAGAATCCTTCTGGGCAGGTGGCCACCTTGCTTGCCCGTACACTGGTCACTTGAAAGTCTATATTTTGGATTTAATCGGACGCGGGTTATTATTTTTAATTTTGAAAACGTAGCACAGTATATCCCCAAGGATTACGGGATAACGTAATAAAGTTTGCGGTTTTGCGGGCGCGATGAACTGAGATTGAAAAAACTTGGTTTGCGGTGAGACGAAATGCTTCCGTTCGGCGCCGGTGCACTATGACGTCTGACAGCCATCATTAGCTGTCACTAGCCGCAGGATTCTCTAAATCCCGCGACACACAATATCCGCGGCTGCAATATAAGCCTAAGACAGACTACAGACACCTTATTAACCGTCCACAATCAAAAAAATGTAAGGGGCAATAACTTGCCACACCAATTATTATTATTTTGATTACGATTGAAATAATTGTTAGGTTGATTATTACTAGGGTTGCCATACCAAGGCTGTTTATCTTGTCCTGCTTGCATCCTAATTCTAGCCGAGAAAGGTGAAGGTGGATATGCATGTCGTTACTGGGCAGGTCTAGTGCCAAAGTTTGAATTATACACAGAGGCGCTGTGTTGTTGGGAAGTTGAGCTCATGTTATGTTTAACGAACGGCTGAGTATGACCATTCGGTTTGTTTCCCGTATTTTTGATGTTAATTAAATAACCTTCTTTATTGAGAGTTCTAGCCCTAAGACAAGTCTCTAAAAAGTCTAGCTTTTCACATGCTGGTTTATATTCTGGTGGTAAGAGTGATATTAGTTTTTGATTAGCTACTTCTTTTAAACCGGTATGTAACGTGTTGGTTGATTGTACATCCTTCAGCTATTAACATTTGTAACTCGTATATTACGTTAGTTAAATTGTTTGAATTTGGTCTTAAGGGTATTACATTGCTCGATGACCTTGATGATTTGATCTCCGTTCTGGTATTAGTTACTTTGGCGCCACCTACCGACAAACGGCCATACTTCACAAAAACGAACTTAAGATAAAGCAAGAACACAGATGTGTCGCAGAGTTGTCATCGTTTTTGCCGATTTTATTCGCTCTCTGAGAGATTTAATACATTTTGTCCCATAGGAGTCTTGTACGAGTACCTACATCATAATTTGTATTTATTTTGTAATTGTAGATGCACTTTGCTTAATGAACTAGTTTTCATCAGTTATTTTATTGAGCACGGGTGCTAACTACATGATACAATCTGAAGGTCTGATGATGACCAGGTAAGCACTTATCGGTTCTCAGTAACGGAAATAGTTAGAACGGCGTAGCTTTTAACTTTTATCTAATTGAACACGGGTACTACTACATGATACATTCCGAAGGTCTGATGATGGCCAGGTAACTGCTTATCGGTGCTCAGTAACGGAAATAGTTAGGATGACCTAGCTTTTAATATTTATCTAATTGAGCACGGGTGCTACTACATGATACATTCTGAAGGTCTGATGATGACCAGGTAAGTGCTTATCGGTGCTCAGTAACGGAAATAGTTAGGATGACCAAGCTTTTAACATTTGTGTAATTGAGCACGGGCGCTACTACATGATACATTCTGAAGGTCTGATGATGACTAGGTAAGTGCTTATCGGTGCTCAGTAACGGAAATAGTTAGGATGACCTAGCTTTTAACATTCATCTAATTGAGCTCGGGTGCTACTACATGATACATTCTGAAGGTCTGATGATGACCAGGTAAGTGCTTATCGGTGCTCAGTAACGGAAATAGTTAGGATGACCTAGCTTTTAACATTTATCTAATTGAGCACGGGTACTACTACATGATACATTCCGAAGGTCTGATGATGACCAGGCAAGTGCTTATCGGTGCTCAGTAACGGAAATAGTTAGGATGACCTAGCTTTTAACATTTGTCTAATTAAGCACGGGTGCTACTACTGTATGATACATTCTGAAGGTCTGATGATGACCAGGTAAGTGCTTATCGGTGCTCAGTAACGGAAATAGTTAGGATGACCAAGCTTTTAACATTTGTGTAATTGAGCACGGGCGCTACTACATGATACATTCTGAAGGTTTGATGATGACTAGGTAAGTGCTTATCGGTGCTCAGTAACGGAAATAGTTAGGATCATCTAGCTTTTAGTATTTATCTAATTGAGCACGGGTGCTACTACATGATACATTCCGAAGGTCTGATGATAGCCAGGTAAGTGCTTATCGGTGCTCAGTAACGGAAATAGTTAGGATGACCTAGCTTTTAACATTTGTGTAATTGAGCACGGGTGCTACTACATGATACATTCTGAAGGTCTGATGATGACCAGGTAAGTGCTTATCGGTGCTCAGTAACGGAAATAGTTAGGATGACCTAGCTTTTAACATTTATCTAATTGAGCACGGGTACTACTACATGATACATTCCGAAGGTCTGATGATGACCAGGCAAGTGCTTATCGGTGCTCAGTAACGGAAATAGTTAGGATGACCTAGCTTTTAACATTTGTGTAATTGAGCACGGGTGCTACTACATGATACATTCTGAAGGTCTGATGATGACCAGGTAAGTGCTTATCGGTGTTCAGTAACGGAAATAGTTAGGATGACCTAGCTTTTAACATTTATCTAATTGAGCACGGGTACTACTACATGATACATTCCGAAGGTCTGATGATGACCAGGCAAGTGCTTATCGGTGCTCAGTAACGGAAATAGTTAGGATGACCTAGCTTTTAACATTTGTCTAATTAAGCACGGGTGCTACTACATGATACATTCTGAAGGTCTGATGATGACCAGGTAAGTGCTTATCGGTGCTCAGTAACGGAAATAGTTAGGATGACCAAGCTTTTAACATTTGTGTAATTGAGCACGGGCGCTACTACATGATACATTCTGAAGGTCTGATGATGACTAGGTAAGTGCTTATCGGTGCTCAGTAACGGAAATAGTTAGGATCATCTAGCTTTTAGTATTTATCTAATTGAGCACGGGTGCTACTACATGATACATTCCGAAGGTCTGATGATAGCCAGGTAAGTGCTTATCGGTGCTCAGTAACGGAAATAGTTAGGATGACCTAGCTTTTAACATTTGTGTAATTGAGCACGGGTGCTACTACATGATACATTCTGAAGGTCTGATGATGACCAGGTAAGTGCTTATCGGTGCTCAGTAACGGAAATAGTTAGGATGACCTAGCTTTTAACATTTATCTAATTGAGCACGGGTACTACTACATGATACATTCCGAAGGTCTGATGATGACCAGGCAAGTGCTTATCGGTGCTCAGTAACGGAAATAGTTAGGATGACCTAGCTTTTAACATTTATCTAATTGAGCACGGGTGCTACTACATGATACAATCTGAAGGTCTAATGATGACCAGGTAATCACTTATCGGTTCTCAGTAACGGAAATAGTTAGGATGACCTAGCTTTTAATATTTATCTAATTGAGCACGGGTGCTACTATATGATACATTCTGAAGGTCAGATGATGACCAGGTAAGTGCTTATCGGTGCTCAGTAACGGAAATAGTTAGGATGACCTAGCTTTTAATATTTATCTAATTGAGCACGGGTGCTACTACATGATACATTCTGAAGGTCTGATGATGACCATGTCAGTGTCAGTAGTAACCACAATCATAAATAATGTCATCAGATCGATTTGATTTGACCATATATTTTCCTATGTGTGTAGGTAATAATGTTGGGTGTCTGATGATGACTAGTAAAATAAAAAAATGAGTTTAATTTTTTTTTTAATGTTTCGTTTACAAAATCTAAAACTTTTAATTACCGTTAAAAGTCATTGAAATCCAAAAGCGTGAACATGTCGGTTGGTCATTTATTGGGATTGGTGTCGGTGTTGAAGGTGCATGTAGGCTTTCTTGAAGTGCGCACATATCTTTGTCTTCTAGTTTTTGTACGTTATGCACCTTTTCCGGTCTTCCTTGTTCTTTATTGCTTGTAATATATATGGCGGATTTCTAATTTGCATATTTCGACTATGCCGCGTATCCAAAAGTTCCGGCAAAAAACAATTCAATTAAAATGTACATAATTTTATTTTCATTTTATTTTCAAAAAACTACTCTACTGTAAACTTAGATAAAAAAATAAGCCATAGGCTTTCTGCTCCGTTCACCAAAGGTATAATACCCAATTTTATTCAAGACGGTAAAAATAGTCAGCCGGTATATTATACAATGTAACTTCTTTTTAACGAAACTCAAGGGCCCGAGCATTTTTTTCGTTATGTAGAGTGAAGATAGAAAAATACCTGGATATCACATAATACTTTTTTGTATTTGAATCAATAGGCTCCTAATTACATTATCTAAGGGCAATGGCACACGTGTTCTAGGCAATTAACAATAACAAAAGCAAGGCGGCTGTTTACGACCTCAGGTGTCTTTCTTAGAAATTTCGGCACCACGAAGATAAATTCGGAGCCTTTTGTTAAATGATAAAATGAACAAAAATACTGATAATACCTAAATGTTTACTGACGCCTAAATGTGAAAGTTCTTTTTCATAATTGACTAGCTGCTGCCCGCGGGTTCGCCCGTGTGAGTGTCGAAAATTATCGCACGGGAACGTGCTACCGGGACAAAAGCAACCTATGTTACTCCTTACAACTTCAGCTATCTTCTCACATTCTCTCTCTCTCACTTTCGGAGTCCACCATCAGGTAGGTGACATCATCAGTCACCAAAGTCTCCATGAGCTCTTTCAAATGAGTCCAAAAACGATGGTTCTACGTAGTGCCATCAATGAGATCCTATACCCACCTTCGGAGTCCACCATCAGGTAGGTGACATCATTAGTCACCTAGGTCTCCATGAGCTCTTTCAAATGAGTCCAAACACGACGGCTCTAAGTAGTGCCGTCAATAAGGTCCTTTACCACCTTGGGAGTCCACTATCACGTAGATGACATCACCAGTCGCCTAGCTCTCCAAGAGCTCTTTCAAATGAGTCCAAACACGACGGTTCTACGTAGTGCCATCAATGAGATCCTATACCCACCTTCGGAGTCCACCATCAGGTAGGTGACATCATTAGTCACCTAGGTCTCCATCCTCCATCAAACGAAATTCTCGAAATAGTTAAACGATAAAAAAATAAACACCATAGAAATAATAATATGTATATACACTAAAAGGGTAGGTACTTACCAATAGTTTTGGAGAGCTCGTCCACGCTTCAATTTACATTTATTTTTATATTTAGGCATATTCAAGCTTACTCTATGATGGGTTCAAAAAACAAAACTACAAACTACTTTATATATATTTACAAACTTAATTTTTATTCTTATTTTACGAAATATTTATATTTATACTATTTACAATATGATTTCATTCAGAAATCATTAAAAAAGTGAACTTAACTATTTTATTTGAAAAAAATAACGCGCGTATAGTCCACCCGTCACCAGAGTCATAGAGACACTGACGTGTCGCGTCCCGAGTGTGCATCACAGGCCTTTCTCGCGAAGTTTCGGGTTTTTATTTATTATTAAAAAATATTTAATGAAATACGAAAAAAAAATCAATACAAATTGTTAAATACGTCATTACGTATTTTTTGGTATAAAATTCATGCCAAACTATTCAGCCATTACAGAGAACATTTACAATTTAGGTTGAAAAGGGACCTATTTACTATATTTTTTTTACAAAATTTGGGATAGGTTATTAAAATTTTAAACAATACAATACATTTCTAATGACCTTAAGTATAACATATATTTTTTATATCGAAAACGCACAACAGGTTTCATCTACAAACTTCGTTAAAAATACGGTATTTTTTGGATTTGAACGATGTAATCCCGTTATTGATTTCTTGAAATACATCTCCTATTGTTCTATTCCAAGAGCCATACTGCTGTTTTAAATTTCTTTAATTTCTAACCAAGTGAAATTATGAGGGTAGCTATATATGAGAGTGGCTGCATTGCCAGTTATTTTAGACAAGATTATATTGACTTTTTGGGTGTCTGTTCCCGAAGTTATTTGAAGGAATCGTTCTACCGCGGTAATGAAACCGTGTAAATATCTTTCTCCTCCTTCTCCAGAGAACTGGGGAATAGGGATATTATTTTCTGGTCGAACTTGAAAGTTATGGTCTACGGGTGGCGTCATTATTAGTTTTGGAGTGATTAATAATTTTCTGCCTGAAGGGGTAAATGCCAGTTTGATGTTGTTTGAATGGGAAATAATTACGTGTACTTACAATTAAGTTGCGAGAATGATGATGGCTATCACTGTCTTCATCTGGATGTAGTAGAGGCTTCGTAGAGTCGAGTCCTTGAAGTCCGTCGATTTACTCCGATGAGCTTCTATACTGCGGTGTACGAAGAGAGTTCTTCTTAGCCTGCGTCACCTTAGTGTACGGAGCAGTTTCTTTTTTTTGCTCTCGAAGTCAGCGTCAACTTGCAGGAGAAGTCTTGAATCTTCTTCTTTATTTGCAGGTTCTGGGCAGGTTTGATAGAGTAATCTTCTTGGTTCTGTGTCTGGTAACAGGAATACAGCAATTCAGCACGTCGCCGTTGTTGATAATTTCTTCAATAAGTGCCCGTAACGTTGGGTGCCAGTTAAAAGATTGAGACTTGTGATTGTTATAAAAATAACTTTATTTGCCAAACGTGTTAGTAGTACAATTATCGTAGAATAATGAGCTAATAATGAGCCCTAAGTTATGTTTGGGTTAGTTTATAAACTAATTCTTATCAGCTGGTACAATGGTGGGGACAGGATGACCACATTTCATAAATATGTTTACTTATTTATGTTTATTTATTTATAATTAAGTCCGTTCCTGAAGTCGCTATCGGACAATGGCGTTATCTCCCATGCTGATGGTCTGGACTCGTGATCTTGACTCTAGGGAGTGACCAAGCATTACATTTATAATCATAATCGAGATTTTAATAATATTTTTATGCTAATTCTATTGATAATTTTATATTATTTCAAAATTAGTATTTAAGCGTTGAAACCTTACTATTTAGGGTTTTTTTTAATAAAATAGCAAAACAGAAAATCAGTCAGAAACTCAATTTGGTTTTTTTATTCCAAAAGGATTTGTACTTTTCGCAGCCGCCGTCTTGCTTGATTTGACCTCACTATTGGCTTTAGCACCCCCGAAAACCATGAAAACTACACCCATGATGAAAAATCTGAACATTTTCGCAGCCGCCATCTTGCTTTTTAATTTTGACCTCACTATCGGATTTAACACCCCCGAAAACCATGAAAACGATACCCATGATGAAAAATCTGAACATTTTTGTAGCCGCCATCTTGCTTTTTAATTTTGACCTCACTATCGGATTTAACACCCCCGAAAACCATGAAAACGATACCTATAATGAAAAATCTTAATATTTTCGCAGCCGCCATCTTGGTTTTTAGATTTGACAACACTATCGGCTTTAACCGATAAAGCCCCAATGGCTCCGAATAGGAGCCCTCGCGGCGCGCGATTTGAAAGTAGTTATCGAATAAAAATGTTTTTTTTGAGATTGAGAGATGACGTTATTGAGCCACGGGCCTGAGCGGTTAACACCCCCGAAAACCATGAAGAAGACACCCATGATGAAAAATCTGAACATTTTCGCAGACGCCATCTTGCTTTTTAATTTTGACCTCACTATTGCATTTAACACCCCCGAAAATCATGAAAACGATACCCATGATGAAAAATCTGAATATTTTCGCAGCCGCCATCTTGGTTTTTAGATTTGACCTCACTGTCGGCTTTAACACCCCCGAAAACCATGAAAACGACACCCATGATGAAAAATCTGAACATTTTCGCAGCCGCCATCTTGGGGTGCGTGCAGAAAACCTCCTAGTGTGTCTGATTGCTGCTGGTTCCCTGCGAATACGTTCGGGGGAAAGAGCAGTCGTCGGGCCGGTGCATCCTGGGCACGGCCAATAGTCTCTCCATGTTTCGGAGAGGGTATTGACCGTGGCGAATTTCTGCGTGGCGGGGAGCTTCATGCTCCATCGTCGGTCGCCCACTCCCCTCTCTGCTTACAGAGGGCAGGTCGAGTGGGCGAAGAGTGGCGGTGCTTGCTGTGCACTTACCCTGCCAGCGAGCAAGCAGCGGGAGAATGATTCTTCTGTCTGCAACCGTCGAAATCGTAATCCGTAAAGAGACCTGTATGAAGCATACATAATAATTCACTCATTCCGTTCAAGTGAACGAACATATGTCAACAGTCAGTCTTCATTCGCAATCTGCCAGTGTAACACCTTTAACTATTTCTATTAAAATACAGTCCACTTTAAAGTGTTATTTATGTGGTTTTATTACCAGCGTCCGCCACATAAAAATGGTCCTTCGACGAAAATAGTGTTCGCGGCAGATAATCAACTCTATATGTTGTGTGAGTGTGACTCAATTTTGTCGGCGTGGACTAGCGGAAGCGGTCATCAACAAACCCGCGTTGTCATCAGTTGTCATTCATCGCACCGCTCAACTATCGCGTCGCGTGCGAGGAGTACGGAGTCTAAACACAGCGTGCTCAGCAGACAGCGCGCCTACGCGGACGAGCGAGAAGAGTGTACGCGTGCGAACGAGAACCGCGATCAACTCGGCCGCCGGTTGGTCGGCGACGTCGAGAGTTCCAGAAACTTCTAGCAAACTCCATAGCTGCCGGAAGTTATCCGCCGATTTTCAACATCTTCATCCATTGTCCGACGCCATAATCCGCCATTTTTGTGGTGTTCTATCAAGTGAAGTGAATCACACGTCTCATTTTTTTCTGCATTGTGCAATCATTGCATTCTGTACAACTAAGTAGCATCCATATATGCGCAAAATTGCTATTATTGCAAGTTTTTATAATTTGTGTAGTTACACAAACCTTTTAAGCCATCATGGCAAACAATTTAAAACGCCTAATACTGGCCAGGGGCCAGGCAAAAGGAACGATAACCACATTATGTAAGTTTGTTGAGTCCGAGGATATCGACAAAGCCCCTATAAGGGCGCTTATGGTCAAGAAGGACAGGTTGGTCACCGCCTTTTCAGAATATAGCTCATTTAACATTGATATATCTGTTCTAGATGAAAATAACGATGAAAACTTTGGCCACTATGAATCCATATATTTATGTGCCTTAGCCGCATTCGAAGATGCCATCGAAGAAAAATCTAGCCCAGGTAAATCTCCGAAACCCGGAGCAGAGCGTGACGAGGAAGAAAAAGACGCTATGAAACGTCTCCCACCTATAAATATTTCCAAGTTTGGAGGTGAGGTAGGTGACTTCCACGACTTCATCAGCCTATTTAAAAGTGTCATCGACAAGAACACTAAACTATCACAATGTGATAAATTCTATTATTTAAAAACCTATTTAAGTGGCGAAGCCGCCGAACTCATTAAACATTTATCGCTAACTGCACATAACTATGCAACCGCACTGCAATTGCTCAGCGAGCGATATGATAATAAAAACAAGGTCGTTAATTATCATGTTAATTCTATATTAGACCTAAAGCCTATTTCTAAGTGCACTGCCTTAGCTTTAAGAGAAATCATTTCTCAAACCAGACAGCATTTAGCTGCCTTAAAAAACATAAATATACCCGTTCAACATTGGGATGCAATTATTGTATGCATTTTGCAACGCAAGCTCGACATACACACATTAAGGTGCTTTCATCTAGAAACAAAATCAGAGGCTGACCCTGACTTAAATTCACTTCTTAAATTTTTAGAACAACGGGCAGCAGCACTTGAAACTGTGGCAGACAGCCAAACATCCTCAAATTGTGCAGTGAACAGCGGCCGCAGGACAGGTTTGGTAGCCACTAAGGAGGTAAACAAAAATACACAAGTATGCAAATTTTGTAAGACTAAAAATCACCAACTATATAAATGTGAAAAATTTAAACTTGCCTCGCTATCTGATCGTTTCGGCTATGTAAAGACCAATGAGTTGTGTACCCTATGCTTAAACAAACACCTGTCAAAGTGTAAATTTGCCTTTAAGTGTTCAATTTGCAAACAAAACCATAATAGTTTACTGCATAAAAATGAGCCTGAACAGGAGTTAAAGCAAGTTTCATTATCTATGAATAAATGTGTTGATGTTTTATTGCCTACTATAAAGGTAAACATAACTGACAAGTTAGGTCAACAATTTCAAGTTAGGGCTCTTTGTGACTCAGGTAGTCAGGTTTCCTTTGTGTTATCAGACCTAACAGAAAAAATTGATTGCAGGTTAGTCAATAACTATACCTATATTAAAGGAATATGTGGTCAATCCAACACAGTTCCTCATACTGCTACTTTTAACATCTCTTCTACTCTCAACACTTACAAGACTCAAATAGTATGCTGTGTAGTGCCAAACATCACTAGTGATTTACCTCAGTGTGAGATAGATACAGATAATTTAAAAATTCCTTCATACGTCAAGTTAGCTGACACAGAATTTTATAAAACTGGAAAAATAAGTATCTTATTAGGTTGTGACGCTTTCTTTAAAATCTTATTGCGTGAACAACTACCTATTATCCCTAAAGGTTTGTATTTACACAACACCCACTTTGGGTATATTGTGGCTGGAAGGGTGAAGACTAGAAGTTACTCTCCGGTAAGTAAGTGTACCAAACACATTTTAAAAAACAGTGAATGTGATAGCACCCAAAATATAGAAAAGACTTTAGAGCAGTTTTGGAAGTGTGAGCAAGTGACAGAAGTTTTCACTGAGTCGGCTTCTGAAGAAGCTCTTGCTGAAAAAATCTTTTCTGAATCTGTAATATTGAAAGACAATAAATTTCAAGTTAACTTACCTTTAAAACAAAATTTTGATCAATTAAACATGGGAGATTCTTTCATAAGAGCTTTACAACGTTTTAACAATTTAGAAAAAAGACTTCACAAAGATGCTGAACTTTTCAGAGGTTATAAAGCGTTCATTGACACTTACATTTCAATGGGTCATGCTAAATACATTGATATTCAAACATATGATTTAAAAGCTGGTCAGGTATACTTTCTACCACACCATCCAGTATTAAACGAAAATAGCAAAACTACAAAACTAAGAGTCGTTTTTGATGGCTCAATGGCTACTAATCAAGGTTTTTCTTTAAATGACATGTCGCTCAATGGGCCTTGCATCCAAAATGAGTTATTTAATATATTGATTCTCTTCAGATTACATAAATATGTGTTATTTTCTGACATTCAAAAAATGTTTAGAGAAGTTAACCTCAACCCAGCACACTGTGCTCTTCAAAATATATTGTGGAGAGATTCACCACAAAAGGAAATACAGTGTGTTCAGTTGCAAACAGTCACCTATGGACTTAAAAGCTCACCATTTTTAGCTACAAGATGTTTAAATGAGTTAGCTTTCAGATTTGCGCATACTTACCCTGAAGGTGCACACATATTATTGAATCAATGCTATGTCGATGATGTTTGTACCGGTAGTAACGACTTACAAAAATTACTTGATATGAAAAACCAATTAATTGCCATTTTAAACCTTGGTGGTTTTAAACTTCATAAATGGAGTTCAAACAGTGAGCATATATTAAGGGACATTCCCTGTGCTTTACAGATTTCAAATGAAATTGATTTATGCAAAAGTGATGATCAATATGTGAAGACCTTGGGTATCAAATATAACACACAAACGGATGTATTGAACATTTCCTGTCCACAAACTGAGTTGTTAGATGTCTACACCAAGCGTCAGACATTAAGTTTCATTAGCAAACTCTTTGATCCACTGGGTCTAGTAGGTCCAATTATTGTACTTGCAAAAATAATCATGCAACAAACATGGTTAGAGAAGGTTTCATGGGACTCACCATTGCCACTGAACTTAAATAAAAAATTTAAATGTTTTGTTGATAATTTATCAAGAACAGGTTGTATTCAAGTAAAAAGAAATATTGACACACAAAACTCAACATGTATTGAACTAATAGGGTTTGCAGATGCCTCTCAGAAGGCTTATGGTTGTTGTGTTTATTTAAGAACCATTAACAGCAATGATCAAGTAAATGTTGAGTTGTTATGCTCAAAATCAAGGGTAAATCCCATAAAATCATTAACCACACCAAGATTAGAGTTGAATAGCGCTTTGATACTAGCAAAACTATCAAAAAAGTTGTATGATCAACTAATTAAAAATAATTTTGCCATTAAGGTACATTTATATGTAGATTCTCAAATTGTTCTTGCTTGGCTTAACACAGAGCCCACAAAATTGTCTGTTTATGTTGCAAACAGAGTCAAAACTATCTGTGATCTCACACAAAATGCCTCATGGTCATATGTCAGTACCGTTGAGAATCCTGCAGACTGTTTGTCTAGGGGTATAGAACCTCACTTACTTAAAAACAACCAGTTATGGTGGCATGGGCCACAATTTTTACATAGTAAGAATTACACACATGAATCTACAAATATCAAAATTCCTAAGGAAATTCCTGAACTTAAGCTTTGTAATATTACATTGACTTCTGAATCAAATAAAGATTTCAGTTTATATTCATATTATTCGGATATTAACAAATTGAAAAGAATTATTGCCTATATTTACAGGTTTTTTAACAATTGCAAAGTAAAGAAAGAAGATAGGGTCTCCGGACATCTAAAAATAAAAGAACTTCAATTTTCACTCAAAAATATAATTAGACAAGATCAAAAACAACATTTAAGTGAGGAAATGAATTGTATCATGTCCAAGAAACCCATTAAATCCAATTTGAAATCCTTAAATCCATTTTTAGATGGAATAGGTATCCTCAGAGTAGGAGGTAGGTTACACAATGCTAACATACCATATGATCAGAAATATCCTATCATATTACCCAAAGAATCATACATTACACGTTCAATAATTAACAATGAACACAAATGTTTGTTACATGCTGGGAAGAAGTTGACCCTAGCCAGTTTATGTCAAAGGTTTTACCTAATTAATGGACTTAGAGAAGTCAAAGGAGTAATTCACAAATGTTTACTGTGTTTCAAGCTAAGAGCCAAGGCATCAGAGCAAATGATGGGATCTCTTCCTTCAGACAGGGTGAACCCCAGCCGACCTTTTGAAAAGGTAGGAATCGATTATGGCGGTCCGTTTTCAATAAAATTACACCGTATTAGGAAACCAGTAATTTTAAAAGCATACATAGCATTATTTGTTTGTTTCACAACAAAGGCCATTCATATTGAGTTGGTATCAAATTTAACAACTGAATGTTTTTTACAGGCATTAAAAAGATTCATTTATCGTCGCAATAAGCCATCTATTATTTATTGTGACAATGGTTCTACCTTCAAGGGTGCCAATAATCAGTTGCATGAGTTATACTCATTACATTTTAATCAGGTACATCAGGAGAAAATTATAAACTCAACTTCAGATCTTGGTATTGAATTCAGTTTTATTCCTTCTTATTCACCAGTATTTGGAGGCCTATGGGAAGCAGGAATTAAGAGTGCTAAATATCACTTAAAAAGAGTTGTAGGCAAACAGATACTAACCTATGAAGAGTTGAATACTGTGATAATTCAAATAGAAGGGTTATTGAACTCCAGGCCTTTACTTTCTTTGCCAAGTATTGACCCAAATGACATGTCTTATTTAACTCCTGCTCATTTTTTGACAGGTGCTTCTATTACATCATTCCCTGAACCTGATGTAACAAATGTGCCCACAAACCGTTTGTCATTTTGGCAGCAATGTACTCACATGGCTCAATCCTTTTGGAAAACTTGGTCAAAACAATATTTGACTCAGTTACAAAATAGGCCAAAATGGCACAATAGTGTACCAAATATTGAAAAAGGGGTATTGGTGCTACTCAGAGTTGATAACACCTCTCCATTAACATGGCCAGTGGCCAGAGTAGAACAGACTTTCCCTGGATCAGATGGCAAGGTCAGGGCATTATCTGTAAGAACTAATAGTGGTAAAATCATGCGTACTAGTGTTATGAAAGTTTGTGTACTTCCTATTTATGAATAAATTATACTTAATAATTTACCTCTGTGTGGCTGCTGGACATGTCATGTGAACTTGTTCATTTACTAGGCTAAATACGTAGGGTATAAATATCGTTAGTTAAGCCAACTTTCTGTTAAAAAAAATCACTTAAATTAATAATCATAGTTGAACTTAAACATGATGTAAACAGATATAGCATACTCAATAGATTCATAATTATACTTTAAGAAGGTAAAATGTAATATAAATATGTGCACATCTATTTTGTAATAGACACATACCAACCTATTTAAAATGCATAGTACATAGGTACTTAAATGAACGTAACATTAATGTATGTCATGTATGTATAAGTACAATAGGTTTTATAATCACAACAATTTAGTAAGTAGTTTTCCAGTTATTGATTAATTAAATTTACTTTGTTAGATTATTCCTTAGTAATTCTGTACATAACAATTTAAAGGATTTCAAAAGAATTGAAGCATCCAGTAAGTAGGTACCTAAATAGTTAAGCATTTTTGTTTATATTATAAAATAGTAAATAAGTAGTACCCAAGTTTAAACAGTTTATTTATACTTGTGAAAAGGACACAAATGTTCCTATTTGTCTAATATTCAGTAAATTTAAGATTAAGTTACATTTTGGTTTGTATTTAAACTATAGCCTTTTGGTTTCTTTGTCGGCGTTGCCATTTATGTATGAAGCATACATAATAATTCACTCATTCCGTTCAAGTGAACGAACATATGTCAACAGTCAGTCTTCATTCGCAATCTGCCAGTGTAACACCTTTAACTATTTCTATTAAAATACAGTCCACTTTAAAGTGTTATTTATGTGGTTTTATTACCAGCGTCCGCCACAAGACCACAGTCATGTTTTGTGGCTTGGAACGGGACGAGGATCTTGGCTTCATCGCCCGGATCGCGAGGAAGATAACCTCTATAAAAATTCCTCTAATATCAAGTTTTGGTGCGCGGCGAGGATATGAATGGCTGAGGAGTAGTGTCATCTGCAACTTCCGAGTTGTAGGTGGCGCATCAATCAGTCGTTAGCGCACCCCCAGCCAGGGTACCAGTGGACCCCCTGGTTGGGTTATAAATGTACACTTGCCTAGGGACAGGGGGTGAACCTAGGTGTACTTTTTACATCCCCCACACTCGTGGGATCAAAATATGGAAAACATTTATAAAAAAACCAAAAGTCAAGTGAAGGAGAGTGATGCGGGGTCGGAGTCCGACGCCGCATCTAGTGCAAAGAGCTCAGGTCGGAGCTCGGAGCACAAACAGGTGGAAGGGAGGAGCCGAGAGTTCAGACGAACCTTGAAGCGCCCCAACTCGGGGTCGTCCTCCGACGAGGTTGTCGGTCGGAGGAAAAAAATCCTCTGCAGCCGGCGGGGTGCGGCCCGAGGAGGAAAAGGGGTGGATAGAGGGCCCTCCACCAGGGAGGTCGGCGAGCCGAGCCGAGCCTGCCCAGCCGAGAAGGCCCAGCGAGCCGAGAGGCTCGCAAAGGCAGTGCAGGGCTCAGAGGCTCCTGGTGGTGGGCCGGACGCCGCTGGCGGCCCCTTTTCGGAGCGTGTGGCCGGGTTCGCAGAGGTGGTGCTAGCCCTGATCAAGGGGGTGGCCGTGAAGAGGCTCAAGTCCTCTAAGGACCAAGCCATATCCGCGGCCACGGCCTCGATTGTGGCGGCAGCGGAGGCCCTTCACCTAGGGCCTCCTTCAGACGGCATGTCGGAGATGCGGGCGGAGGTCGCCCGCCTGACAGCCGCCATGGAGCTTCTCAAAAAGGAGAATGAGGAGCTCCGAGCGGACCTGACTGGGCTTAGGAGAGCCGACTCCCAAGTGGAGCCGAAGGGGGGGCAGCAGCATGGGCAGGGGCAGCCCGTGCCTGCTGAAGACCGGGTTTTGACCCTGGTGCGGCAGGAGATGGCTTCCTTGCGGAGTCGTTTCTCCGCTCTAGAGGCCATAGTCCTGCGCCCCCCGTTAGCGGCGAGCCAGCCGGCCTCGGGCCAGCGCAAAGCCCCGTCGTATTCTGCCGCCACAGCTGCCACGGCCAAACCGGGGTCATCGGGGCAGCCAAAGGGCGGGGCGAATGCGCGGGCCGCGAAGGCTCCAGCCCCAGAGGCGAGGACTCCGGCCCCGGCGGCGAGGGCCCCAGTCTTGGCGGCGAGGGCTCCGGTGGCGAGACGGCCGCCCCCGCCTCCTAAATCTCTTTCGGCCGATGCCGAATGGCAAGTAGCCGGGGAGAAGAGGAAGGCGGCTAAGGCCAAAAAGGCGGCCAAAAAGAGGGAGAGGCGGCAGCGGCGCAAGGAGCGAACCGCCGCGGCTAGGCTCCGCGCCCCGAATTCCGCAGCTGTAGTAATCACACTACAGCCGGATGCGGAAAAGAAGGGCGTGTCCTACAGGACTGTTATGGCGAAGGTGGGTGAGGTGGTGCGCCTCGAGGAGCTCGGCGCTGCCACTGGCCTAAAAATGAAGGTGACGGCGACTGGGGCCCGAATGGTGGAGGTCCCCGGTGCGGCCAGTGGCCCGGCCGCTGACGCTCTGGCCGAAAGGCTCAGGGCGTCCCTAAATCCGGACGAGGTCCGAGTGTCCAGGCCCACCAAGTGCGCTAGCATTCGCATCATGGGCCTGGACGACTCCGTGACGGAGGACAAGGTGGTCGCCGCAGTAGTTAGGACTGGGGGGTGCTCTGCCGAGCAGGTGAGGGTGGGCACCATCCATCCTGACTCCGCGGGGCTGCAAACCGCTACGGTGAGCTGCCCCGTGTCGGCGGCCAAAAATATTGCCAGAGAGGGCCAAAGGTTATTGGTGGGCTGGGTGTCAGCACAGGTCAAACTGCTAGAGCCCAGACCTCTGAGGTGCTTCCGTTGCACGTGCAAGCCAATTGCACCTCGGAGGTGGACCGCAGCGGTCTCTGCTACCGCTGTGGTCAGCCCGGGCACAAGGCCGGTTCCTGCAACGCCACGCCGCACTGTGCCGTATGTGCGGCGGCTGGCAAGCCGGCCGACCACCGGATGGGGGGCAAGGCCTGCACCCCACCTACCAAAGCCAAGGCCAGGGGTAAGCCCTCCGCCACAGCCGCCACCGCCGTCACCGCCGCAGCCGCCGCCACTGCCGCCGCCGCCGCTGCCGCTTCCGCCACCGCAGTCGTCGCCGCCATACCCGCCGCGGCAGGACCCCTGGTTCGGGAGGAGGCCAATGCCAACATGGAGTGCCAATAATGGCCCCAATACGCCTCCTCCAGGCGAACATCAACCACTGCGCCGCCGCTCAGGATCTGTTGCTCCAGAGCATGGCGCAGTGGTCGATTAACATCGCCGTGGTCGCTGAGCCGTATTTTGTCCCGCCCAGGGATGACTGGGTGGAGGACCTGAGCGGCTCAGTGACCCTAATTTCGTCGGCCGCCGCCGGTACCCCGTCCCTCGAGGCCGTCAAGAGAGGACGGGGCTGCGTAGCAGCACGGTTCGGAGAGATTGTCGTGGTAGGGGTCTACCTCTCTCCGAACCGAACTCTTGCCGAGTTCCACAACTCCCTTGCGGAGTTGAGAGACGTCGTCGTCGGGTTTGGTTCCCTCCCCGTGTTCGTCCTCGGGGACTTCAATGCCAAGAATTTGGCTTGGGGTTCCCGGTTAACGGACACACGGGGCAGGATGGTGGAGGACTGGGCTCTGGAGACAGGCCTGGTCGTCCTAAACCGGGGTTCTGTCCCCACGTGTGTGCGCTCGCTCTATCGCCGCGTGTAGTTGACTGGCGTGTCATGGAGGGGGTGGAGACCTATTCCGATCACCGGTATATCCGGTTCGACGACTCCGCCCAGACCTCGGACGCGCCGGTCCGACGGGCCCCGAGTGGTCCGCGGTGGGCGCTGAAGCAGCTGGACCGGGAGCTCCTCCTGGAAGCCTCAATCGTGCAGGCCTGGGTGTCACCACCGGACAGGCCTGCCGACATCAACGACGAGGCGGAGTGGTTCCGGGAGGTCATGTCCGACATATGTGACGTGGCAATGCCCCGGGTCCAGCCTGGACGTGCCTCGCGCCAGGTGTACTGGTGGTCGCAGGAGCTGACGGCTCTGCGCACTGCGTGCGTGGCTGCGCGACGCCGGTACACCAGGCACCGCAGGCTCCGTATCAAACCTCCAGATACGGAAGCCATTCAGGCGGAGCTGTACGAGGGGTACAGAGCGGCGAAGACCGCCCTCCAAGCGGAGATCCTGCGGGCCAGGGGGTTGGCCCGCGAGGAGTCGCTGGGGACTCTGGACAGGGACCCGTGGGGACGCCCGTACAAAGTGGTGCGGGATAAACTCCGCCCATGGGCTCCCCCGCTGACGCAGAGTCTCCGGCCCCAGCTTGTGGAGGACGTGGTGAGCGCTCTGTTCCCTTCCCGAGGGGAACACACCTCCCCGCCTATGGCTCCGCCTACTGCGGTGCCCGATGCGGACCACACCGTCAACGACGACGACGACGACGACGATGCTCCGGAGGTGACCGAGGTAGAAATGAGAGCGGCGGTGCGCAGGCTTAATGCCAAAAATACCGCCCCAGGACCCGACGGCCTACCTGGGAAGGCCTGGGTCCTGGCCTTGGAGGCTCTCGGGCCTCGACTTAGGGGGCTCCTAAGCGCATGCATGGAGAGGGGCCAGTTCCCGCTTCGCTGGAAGACGGGGAAACTGGTCCTCATAAAGAAGTAGTAGGTACCATAGGTACCTACTACGCTTTGGAATGGGCAACTAGCTTCATCTTTCTGACTGACTGACACAACCCTTGACAATTCAAAAGTGCCTGTAATTGGTTTATTTGAAATAAATGCTTTGAGTTTGAGTTTGAGTTTGAAGGCAGGGCGCCCTGCGGACTCTCCGTCCGCTTATCGGCCCATCGTGCTGCTCGACGAGGTGGGCAAGCTCTTTGAAAGAGTCATTGCAGACCGCCTCGTCGGCCAGCTGGTGCGGGTGGGGCCGGATTTGGCGGAGAGCCAGTTTGGTTTCCGCAGAGGGCGCTCTACGGTGGACGCCATCATGCGTGTGCGAGCCCTGACGACGGGGAATGCTGTTGCCCAGGGTGGGGTCGTCTTGGCGGTGTCTCTAGACATCGCCAATGCCTTCAATACCCTGCCCTGGAGTTGCATCAGGGAGGCACTCCGGTATCACCGGATGCTGACCTACCTCTGTCGTGTGGTCGAGGCCTATTTGGCGGACAGGGCCGTCATCTACCCCGGTCACCAGGGAGTGTGGAACCGGCAAGAGATGTCGTGCGGTGTCCCACAGGGATCGGTCCTGGGGCCGCATCTGTGGGACATCGGATACGACTGGGTGCTGCGTGCCGACCTCCCTAGCGGCGTCAGCGTAGTGTGCTACGCTGACGACACGTTGGTCCTGGCGCAGGGGAGGTCGCACCAGGCGGCGGCCGAATTAGTGGCACGCGGGGTTGCGACAATCGTCGAAAGGATCCGGCAATTGGGACTCGAGGTGGCCCTGCACAAGTCCGAGGCCATGTGTTTTCATGGTCCTCGGAACGCGCCACCGTTGGGGTCCCAAATAACGGTAGGAGGGGTTTCTATCGGCGTCGAGTCGACGATGAAGTACCTGGGACTCGTCCTCGACAGCCGGTGGAACTTCGTGGAACATTTCCGACGTTTGGCTCCCAAACTGGAGCGGGCGGGCGCTGCATTGAAGCGGCTCCTGCCCAATCTAGGGGGTCCAAACGCCTCCTGCCGGAGGCTCTACGCGGGGGTCGTGCGGTCCATGGCCCTCTACGGGGCTCCTGTATGGGCACGCTCTCTGGCGCTGCGGCCAGCCCGCCGGTTGAGCGCGGCCCAAAGGGTCATGGCCATCCGGATGGTCCGAGGATACCGCACGGTCTCCTGTGAGGCAGCGAGCCTCCTTGCCGGATTGCCGCCATGGGATCTGGAGGCAAAAGCCCTCGCGCACGTATGGGAGTGGCGCGAGGAGGTGAAACGCCGGGGCGTAAGTCCGCTGCCGCGAGAAATCGCGGCACAGCGGACGGAGCTCCGGCGGGATCTCATGGCGTCATGGAAAGTACGGTTGTCGCAACCCAGTGCTGGGCACGCCACGATTGCGGCGATAAGTCCCCTCTTTGAGGAGTGGCTGGAGAGGCGCCACGGCGTCCTCACCTTCCGCCTGACGCAGGTCCTCACCGGACACGGCAGCTTCGGGAGGTTCCTGTGTCGGATAAGGCGGGAGGGAACGTCCGGGTGTCACCACTGTGTGGATCGCCCGGAGGACACGGTGGAGCATACGGTGGAGGTCTGCCCGGCTTGGGCAGAACACCGCCGTGTCCTCTTGGAGGCGATCGGCGGCAGAGACCTCTCGCGTCCGGCCCTGGTTCAGGCCATGGTACGGAGCGAGAGGGCATGGGCAGCCGTCACCTCCTTCTGCGAAGCAGTAATGCTCGCGACGGAGGAGGCGGGACGGTTGAGGGAAAGGCAAGTTTCGCGCCCTCTCGCCCCTAGCCGCCGCAGGAGACGCCCAGGGCGTCGGGAATCCCGGGCGGATTTCCGGCCACCGTAGGCGCGGGCTTGCGGACGGTGAGCAATGGGTAGCTCACCGTCCGGTAAGGACCAGGCCCGGGTCGACGGCGCGTTGTATTCCACGCGCGCCTCAAAGAGATGTCGTCAGCACATAGTAGGGGTCCACTAGGGCCGATGCCTGCCGGGGTCGCGGGAAGGTACTTATGGGTCACCGAGGCCCCCGCAACACAGGCAACAAGAAGGAATACGGGTGGGTTTTAGTCAGTAAGAGTCTGACACACCCTCCCGCTCCGCCCAGAGCGGGAGAAGTTATTTGATGATATCCCACCCAAAAAAAAAAAAAAAAGCCGCCATCTTGCTTTTTAGATTTGACCTCAGTATTGGCTGTAACACCCCCGAAAACCATGAAAACGATGAAAAATGTTTGTAGCCGCCATTTTGGATTTTGATATAAAGGTGGTAAAACCAAATTTTTGTTTGTCGCGCATTTAAAAATAAAAAAATGGCACTTTAAAAAAAAAACTCAACTTGATATTATTAACAACTCCTCACGCGCAAGCGCGGCGTGATCTTATCACTTACATTACACACACTCGATTCTGGTTGCCATAGCAACATCACCATGTCGATTCTGTAAAAATCTCACCGTGAAAACTCGCGTGGAGTGAGCTGTCAGTGTCATCCCACTGATGCTAGGGAGTGACCAAGCATTACATTTATAATCATAATCGAGATTTAAATAATATTTTTATGCTAATTCTATTGATAATTTTATATTATTTCAAAATTAGTATTTAAGCGCTGAAACCTTACTATTTAGGGTTTTTTAAATATAATAGCAAAACAGAAATTCAGTCAGAAACTCAATTTGGTTTTTTTATTCCAAAAGGATTGGTAATTTTCGCAGCCGCCATCTTGCTTTTTAGATTTGACCTCACTATCGGCTTTAGCACCCCCGAAAACCATGAAAACGACACCCATGATGAAAATTCTGAACATTTTCGCAGCCGCCGTCCTGCTTTTTAATTTTGACCTCACTATCGGATTTAACACCCCGATAACCATGAAAATGATACCCTTTTTTTTTTGATATGGGCTTATTTGCAGGTATCCTTGTGGACTCTATCTGCTTCATCTGGCTTCGGTGGGGCCAGAAGGGCCTCTCACCTAGCAAACAAAATGGAAAACTTAGGTAGTACAGCTAAGGGCGTCCCATAGTGGGACTCGAACCTAGGCTTAGAGCGCTACCGATTTTGAGCAAGTGGGGATTTGTCATATCTGAGAGTTATTATTATTAGGGATATTTAGTTTACTTGGTCCACGCGGGCGGGTGGTTTCAAGAGACAGGGGGGAGTATTATGTTACTCTACTTCGCGGAGGTACTCGCCGTCGAGTACGGGATGTCTGTGTGGGGGAAATGATACCCATGATGAAAAATCTAAACATTTTCGCAGCCGCCATCTTGCTTTTTAATTTTGACCTTACTATCGGATTTAACACCCCCGAAAATCATGAAAACGATACCCATGATGAAAAATCTGAATATTTTCGCAGCTGCCATCTTGGTTTTTAGATTTGATCACACTATCGGCTTTAACACCCCCGAAAACCATGAAAACGACACACATGATGAAAAAGTTTGTAGCCGCCATTTTGGATTTTGATATAAAAGTGGTAAAACCAAATTTTTGTTTGTCGCGCATTTAAAAATAAACAACGGGAAATTAAAAAAAAGAACTAAACTTGATGTTAATAACAGCGCCTCACGCGCAAGCGCGGCGTGATCTTATCACTTCACCCGATTCTCGTAACCATAGTAACCACCCGCGCCGAAGTAAATCGGCTAGGTGAAGTGAGTCGGTAAGCGCGACGCGCAAGTGTCGTGATCTTATCACTTCACTTGATTCTCGTTGCCATGGCAACATCACTTCACTTGGGTTGGATGAAGTGAGCCTAGCCGCCCGCCGGCCGGTGCGCACGCTGCGCGAGTGTCAGTTGATCTGTTGAATTTTGTTATAGTGACGGTGATTTTATGAATATTATTTTATTATTGGCAACGCGTTGGTCGGTATAAATTTACCTACCTAAAATAAAATATTAGAAAGGTACTTATTAAATAATCCGCACGTTTTTTATTCGAATGGCTCATGTACACAGACACACTTCGTTTAGTTAGGTTTCCACATACGAGTAGTTTGTGAGGGGATAAATTCTACGGTCCGTCAGCCAGGCACACTTTTCACACTCGGTTACCTCTTCTTATTGAAAAGATTTGGGTTAATAACAACGTTGAATAACGTCGCACAGGCTTTTGTCGACTCAATCCACTATCGCTTCTTCAAAACACATCGCAGTTGGGTCATGGGATGGCGTTTATTTAATCAGTTATAACACATCGCGATTGGGTCATGGAATTCCGTTTATTTAATCAGTTAACTGATTATGATCAATAGAATTAGCATAAAAATATTAATAAAATCTCGATTATGATTGTAAATGTAATCCTTGGTCCATCCCTAGTATCCTATTCAGGTGGAATGACACTGACAGTTCACTCCACGTTCACTTCACTTAAGTTTTCACGGTGAGAAGGTTACAGAATAGCACTGCAGGGTTTAAAACCTAAACAATTGTAAAAATACCACTGAGTTTAAACCTCTGGCACCCAAGCTAAACTTTTTCGGGGGTAGGGGTAAAAAAGTTAACACATAATTTTTTAGATCAATTTTAATTAAAAATCTTATTAAGTATTTTGACTAGCTTTCGAGTATAATATTTGTAGTATATAGCACTATACAGGCTGGAATTTTGTAATGCCACCTGGAGGGAAAGTACTCTTAATTTAAAATTTTTACTCAAAGGAAACATTCCTTTATTTTTGAATAGAAAGCAAACTGCATTCAAAGATTTTCGAAAATTCTCTTCTCCCACACCCGGGAATCGAACCGGCTAAAATCTGAAAAAATTATACCCTGTACTTTTATTGCATCGATCGTTAGGGTCAATTCTAAGGATGAAATCTCTCTAACAAATATGCTAAATTAAATGAAAGGAAAACCAGGAAATCTGAAGTTACAAATTCAATGAGTCAAGTTAAAGCTCTTTAACTAACATCCATCTTTTGTAATGCAGACTCCTTTGCGACATACTCGTAGCTGCGTGTATGAGGTAATTTAAATATGGAATGTTAGATTAAAATTTGAAAATTAGATTGTCATAGTTGTTATTCACATTTGATTGTTTTTACAACTAATTTCACATTTTGTCTCACGGTGAAAATGGCTTATCAAGAACAGTTTGATTTAATGGAAGCTTATTTTTTAAATAACAAAAACGTGAATCTAGCTCTGCGGTGGTATGGAGAGAGATATCAAGACCGACAGGCACCAACTCGGTTCGTATTGAAAAGAATGGTAGAAAATTTAAAGAATACGGGTGGTTTCAAGAAGAGACGGCAAACTATTCAGCAAAACTATTTCTATTTTGAACTAGATGTTAACATACTTTGAATCATTTCCAAAGGCTTCAAGTAGAAATGCTGCCGATGAATTAGGAACAACCCACACTCGCGTACTTAAAGTGCTGAAAAAGTATAAGTATAAATGCTATCGTGCAGGTCGGTTGGTGCAAAAATTGCATATTGGGGATCGTGACAGACGATTACAATTTTGTGAAAACATGCTTGGAGAAATTGACCGAAACCCTAATTTTTTGAGTAATATTGTATGGTCTGGCGAAATCAACTTCAGCAATAATGGCATGTACAATCGCCGCAATAACCATTATTGGTCTCGAGTGAATCCTGTTCGTGTTCATGAAACTAACAATCAAGTAAGATTTTCTTTCAACGTTTGGTGCGGAATTATGAGAAATAATGTAGTGTTAGTTCACGTGTACGAAGGTCATTTAAACACTGTCAAGTATATTGAAATACTGGATCTCTTAAGAAACGAGTTAAATGGTTTCCCCGAGGAAGAGCGAAACCAAATAATTCTACAGCAAGATGGTGCTCCAGCACATAACAGCAGAATCACTACTGCCTACATTAATAACCATTTTAATACCTGGATTGGTACAAACGGCTCAATCAGATGGCCTGCGAGATCGCCAGATCTCACCCCATTAGATTTTTTTTTGTGGGGACATGTAAAAAATCAAATTTACATGAAATCTTATGCGAATGACAACGAGTTGAGAGTTGAAGTTCAGAATACGATTTATAATATTCACCACAACACTTTATTAAAGGTTACTAGAAATGAATTCGTTAAAAGAATAAATTTGTGTATCCAAGAGAATGGAGCCCATTTCGAGCAACTAATTAGTTAGTTCACCATTTTTTGTAAATAATTAAATTAATTTAAGATTTCCTGGTTTTCCTTTCATTTAATTTATGTTTGTTAGAGAGATTTCATCCTTATGATTGACCCTAACGATCGATGCAATAATAGTACAGGGTATGTTTTTTTCAGATTTTAGCCGGTTCGATTCCCGGGTGTGGGAGAAGAGAATTTTCGAAAATCTTTGACTGCAGTTTGCTTTCTATTAAAAAATAAAGGAATGTTTCCTTTGAGTAAAACTTTCTATCTGCAGTATTAAGAGTACTTTCCCTCCAGGTGCCATTACAAAATTCCACCCTGTATAAGCTGCACTTACATTGGTAAAACATTCCATGTAACACAGGCACTTAAACTGCACCACCTGCCAGCTTCTCACTAGTACTCTCATAGTTACTAAGTACAAGTACTTCCATTTCACCATGTCATCTCAACTGGATGATATCCAATCGGCCCAGAAGAACCTCCAGGAGTGCTTCCTCAAAAAGATGGGCGAGCTTGAGGCATAGATCCATTGTGCTGGACCCGCCAAGGACACCGTAGCAAAGATTGCTGAAGAGTTTCGGTCATTTCGTGAGCTTATGTTCGGTGTACTGGGACTTCTTAAGAAGCAGATCATGGAGTGCTCTAGAGTGGTTGATGAATTGGAGACAAGATCTCGTCGGAAAGCTCTCATTTTCATTGGGTTTGCTGAAGCGGACAAAGAGGATTGCAAGGCTCTAGTGTTGGACGTTCTGAAGAACAGACTGGCGTTGCCTGACGTCACTGCATCCTCCATCAAAGTGTGCCACAGACTTGGGGCATCAAATAAAGGACCTACGATCAGCAGACCTATATTGGTAAGGTTCTCCAATGTTGACCAGAAATCCACTGTTTGGAAGGCAAAGTCTGCATTGAAAGGCTCCACGGTCACAGTCAAGGAATTCTTGACCAGGTCTAGGCAAACCGTATTCAGCAGGGCGCGCCAGCACTTCGGAATGCCTGCATGCTGGACTCAAGACGGGGTTATTGTCATCAGATCTCCCGACGGAACCCGCCATAAGATTTGTTCTTCAGAGGAACTCAATCCCTTGTTGGCTAAGTACACTAAGAAAACCGGGGAATCATCTGGTGTTACAGGAGGCAAACCTGATACTGCAGTGCGTAAAAACTAAGTGTTTGCAACCTATTCGCGTTTATTTGTTCTCCGACTGATCCGTTTTTGTACTTGGGACGTCAGTTCACGTAATTATTATAGATATCGTACATGACTACCTGCTTACTATATCTTATTTTCACCTCAAAACTACATAATTCACTATCTGCCGGTATTAAGCTCAATTGTTTGTGATACGAAAAATAATTATTTTGTTTCGTCATTAGTTTTCTTGTCACTGTCACCTGTCAATCTTGAACTTTTATTTGTCTAAATTTGACGTCCCATGTTCTTTGTCCAACGTATATTGTTTCGTAAATTGCGTTCCGTTTTTGCTCACGTAACTTAGTCATGTATCGTTTTGTTCTTAGCTTGTTCATAATATTTTGTGTTTTAGGTTGTGCTATTGTTTTCTCTTGTTATTGATATTGTTTTTTTTTTATTATTTTTCTTTTGTACTGCGGTACAGTGTTACGGGGATCTTTTGACGCTTGAATAACTTTGTACTGTTATTTCGTGTTGGAAAACAAGACGCTGGGCTCCTATTCCTAGCGAAGTTCGGATTGGTAGCATAGTTCCAATATTGGCCACGCGCCATGTACGACTGTACTGTAATACTGGTGCTGCTGGTGGGTGGTGTTGCACCTGAAGCGATAGTAATTTATTTGTATATTTAACAGTTATTTGTAATATTATTTTTATTTGTATTTTATGTTAACTGATGATGATTCTTTTTACTCCGCCATTGATTCCTCTAGCTCATCTGCTAATGCAAGTTTTAGTTCCTTGACTCCGACGCACAAAGTCACCAAGGGTGTCGCCCTTGGTGACTTTGTGCGTCCGAGTTTCAGTCAACAGAAAGGTAATTTGTTCAATGTCTGTCATATAAATGCGCACAGTGTGCCAAGTCACTACTGTGATTTGTTGGACACCTTTTCCGACGCCAATGTTCATGCCGTTCTAGTTTCTGAGAGTTGGCTTAAACCTCATCTTCTCTCCACCACCTACCCTCTTCCAGGTTTCACTCTTATCCGCAATGATAGAATTGGAAAGGGAGGAGGTGGTGTAGCTATCTATCTTCGTAGCGATTTCCCTTTCAAAATCATTGCCTCATCTCCCTCACTATACCATGCCTCCGCTGAGTACCTCTTTTTAGAGGTCTACGTCAAAGGCGTCAAGACCCTACTTGGTGTTGTCTATTGTCCACCCGCCGTTAACTACTTTTCCAATCTCGAATTGGCACTGGAATCCGTAGGGTCATAGTTTGCACATTGCGTCATCATGGGCGATTTTAACACCGACCTTGCTCACCACACCCCTAGATCCCTTAAACTCCTTAATATCATCGAGTCCGTTAGTCTCCATGTACTCTCCCTGCAACCTACCCATTTCAATATCTCAGGCGATGACATTTGGCTCGACCTAATCCTTACATCCACTCCCTCCCTTGTTCCCACTCATGGTCAGTGTCCTGCTCCTGGTTTTTCCCATCATGACCTCATTTTCCTCTCGTATGTCCTAAAACTGCCTAAACCTGTCCCAAAAGTTCTGCACATGCGGTGTTTTGCGCGCATGGACGTTGAGAAGCTTTGTGAGGATGCGTCAGACCTCACTTGGGAACACCTAGCCGCGGCGACAGCTGTGGACGAGAAGCTGCGTATTTTCGTTCAAGCGGTCCTCGCCCTCTATGACAAACACGCTCCTGTTAAGAATATCAAACTTCGGCGTCCTCCTGCTCCTTGGATAACGACAGGGGTTCGAATGGCGATGAGGCGTAGGGATCGAGCCTTTCGTAAATTTAAAAAGGATCGCAATGAAGAAAATCGCAACTTTTTCAAAGCTGCTAGAAATCGGTGTAATCAGATGATACGCAACGCTAAACGCCGCCATATTCTCGAAAACATATCTTCTTCTTCACCTGCTGATATCTGGAAGTTCCTTGGTACTCTTGGTATCGGTAGACCACGTCATGTGGATTTTCCTAATACGATTGGCCTTGATGATATCAACCGTCACTTCACAACCTCCTGTCATTTGAATTCCCAAGTGATGTCCCAGACGGTCGATTTCATTACTGGCTTAGCTAGTCCCATAATAGAACCATTTCACTTCACTCCGGTCACCTTGGAAGAAATTAAAAAGATCATCCTTTCCATAAAATCCAAGGCTGTGGGCTATGACGGCATCAGCCGTAGTATGGTCGTTTGGATCCTCGATATCCTTCTCCCTCCGATTACCCACATCATCAACTTTTCTCTTGATTCCGGACAATTCCCATCCCTGTGGCGTATGGCCTATATCCGCCCACTCCCTAAAATCCCAAGTCCCTCCCTACCCAGCCACTTTCAACCTATTTCCATTCTCCCATTTCTGTCTAAAGTGCTTGAGGCCTGCGTACACAAGCAGTTTACGGGGTTTGTTCACGAGAACAACCTTGTTAGCTCTTTTCAGTCTGGATTCAGGCCTGGGCACAGTACAGCCTCCGCTCTTCTTAAAGTGACTGGTGACATTAGAGAAGCGATGGAGGATACCAAGGTTACCGTTTTGGTATTAATTGACTTCTCCAATGCCTTTAATGCCGTCAGTCATGATATTCTCCTTTCTATCCTCTCTCATCTTATGGTTTCACCCGAGGCCCTGGAATGGTTCTCTTCTTATCTTCGGGGTCGTCAGCAGTCGGTTCGCGTTGATGAGAGCTCTTCGAGTTGGCGCGTCCTGAATGCTGGTGTTCCACAAGGCGGTATTCTGTCTCCAGTGTTATTCTCCATCTTCATTAATTTTATTACTCACCGTCTTCGATGTTCGTATCATCTTTATGCTGATGATCTTCAGTTGTATACAGCTGAGCGGGTAGAAGGTTTATCAGACGCTATAGCAGATGTAAACCGAGACTTAGACGCTATCAAAAAATGGTCTGATAGTTTTGGGGTGTCAGTAAACCCCTCAAAGTGCCAGGCCATTGTAATTGGAAGCTCGCGCATGATGGGTACGGTGGCACTTAGCTCTCTTCCTTCTCTTATTTTTAATGGTACCGTCATACCCATTACCCCTACGGTTAAAGATCTCGGTTTGCATCTTGACTCAACGCTGGGCTGGCAACGCCAGGTGTCTAGTGTTAGTCAAAAGGTCAACGGTACTCTGTGATCCCTGTATCGTCTAAGGAACTTTTTGCCCGCTAAGACGAAGACTATGCTTGTGCAGACTTTGATTTTCCATATAATCGACTATGGTGACGTGTGCTACTTTGACTTGAACGCGGTTCTGCTGGATAAGCTCGACAGACTACTCAACAATGGTATCCGGTTCATATTCAACCTAAGGAAATATGACCATGTTTCGAGCTACAGGTCTGAGCTCACATGGATGTCCATTCGCCAAAGAAGAAGCTTGCGCGCTTTGAACACTCTTTTCTCCCTTCTCAACTCTCCCACCCCTCCTTCTTATCTTATGTCTCACTTCCAATATCTATGTTCTTCGCACGCTAAAAGTCTGCGTTCTTCCAACAATCTTCTTCTACTCTGTCCTTCTCATACTTCTGACTTTGTTCATTCTTCCTTTCATATTCAGTGCATTCTTCTTTGGAATGCGCTTCCTCTTGATATCAGGACGGCCACCAGTCGGTATGCATTTAAGCGGAAATTGCAGAGTTATTTTCAAAACAAATATCGTAAAGTCATCTCAATTATGTATCTCTTTTCCTTGAATTTGTATGTATACATATATGTATAATGTAGGTATATATTGTAGTAAATATGTATGTATTTGTATTTTATGCTTGTAACCTATTTATGTATTTCTGTACTTATTCTATTTATAATCTATTATGTTATCTTTAATATTGTTCGTTATTTTTATTTCCTCTCAGAGCACCTGCCATCTTATCTCTTCACCACCCTTGGTTGACTGGTAGAGAATGCCTAAGGCATTAAGTCCGCCTTTGTACTTAATTGTGTGCAAGAAGTTTAAATAAATAAATAAACTTGTGTTATGGGTGACAGGGCTCTCTCTATAAACATTTACCAGATAATTTATACAAGTTCGCAGTTACATAGTAATAAGTGTCACTAGCTATTCAATCTACTTTGTATTGTATAATTGCATTGCACAGGTGTGAGTACCATGTATAATAGAGCTACCATTTACCGGTTATGTAATTGACTCGAATGGGCCCTGGCAGCTGAGAGCATGTCATGCTCACTCAGATGTCTCGCTGATGGTGGCGCGTGTGTTGGATCATTTAGCTCCCTTCAAAATGGTTGAGCTAAATGGTGCTGATCCATGCGTCATGCTCCTGAACGGGCGCCGTTAGTTGGGACTGGTCACCTCTTAGCGTCCTCGGCTTATTTGTAATTATTTTATTTAGAAATTGTTTTGGTTTCTTTTTCTACTATGGACGCGTTTCTTATTTTACATCGTCCTCACATTTAGTTATAATTTCAACATTATTTTTGTACTAATCTTTATGTATCAATTTAATTTAAAAGATTGTCCATGGAGTTTCTTGCCCGTTCTTCTCCATAGGTACCTACTACGCTTTGAAATGGGCAACTAGCTTCATATTTCTAACTGACCGACTCCTTGACAATTCAAAAGTGCCTGTAAATGGTTTAATTGAAATAAATGCTTTGAGTTTGAGTTTTTGAGTTTATTGCCGGAGCAAGCCGCATGGTTATTATAGTTTAATACAAAACAAAAGAATGGAATAAAAATAATATAAAATAAAACTCAAAACTATAAACTGTTGCCATTCTCTAAATGTATATATATATGTGTGTGTGTGTGTGTGTGTGTGTGTATGCGTGAGAGTGTATGTGTGTGTGTGTGTGGGTGTGTGAATGTGTGCGTGTTTGTGTGTGCGCGGGCCTACTTTATAAGTTTGCGCTATTATAAGGATTTTATAATATGGAGTGCAAGAATAAATAAGTCGGTCTTTTTTTTAGAGTAACTTTTCTAATAGGTTTTCTATTTCCTCATACGTATGAGTCATGATCCATTTACTGACTAACTTTTTACACTCAAATTTATTTATTTTATAGATGCCACAGTGTTTGTTAACTGCATTGTACAAGCGACTTCCCAGAATTTTCTTTTAGCTTTGGTTCTATGTCTTTCTATGGGACAGACATCAGTCGATCTTCGTTTTGCCAGATGATGCACCTTTGTGCTCAATACCATTTTGCGTTAGCTGTCTAACGGTCATGACTTGACAGTCTTTATACAATTGCTTAGTGCTATACCGAAAGTGTTTAAACGTCATAACTTTAAGGACAGCTCGTTGCGCTCTTTCTAATTGTAAAATGTTTGTTTTTGGAGCGCCACCCCAAACCGTCACACCAAACGATAGCACTGACTGGCACAGTGAGAAATGTACCATTCGCAGGGTATCAAAATCTGCGCTACATCGTAGATTTTTAAAGATTGAGATAAGCTTCCTCACTCTGGCAGACAACGCTTTCATATGCATACTCCACGACATAAGATAGTCAATAACGATGCCTAGGTATCTGACGTTGGTTGCTCTGGTCAGGGGAAGGCAGGAGCATTGGTCTAATTGTTGACTACAGATATGTGCCCTGATGGCAAACGACTCATCGGGTTGCGAAGATTGTTTAATTGAGAAGGGGATAAAGTTTGTCTTATCAACATTTAAAGGTGTTTGCAGATAGCCATGTCATGACGACGCCTAGAGCTGATTCAGCTCGCTCATGGACTTCCTTCCAGTCTAGACCATTTACGAGTAGAGCCGTATCGTCCGCGTATGTGTATATGTTACTATTTGGGATGGTCAGATTACAAAGACTGTTTACATAGATTAAAAAGAGAGTGGGTCCTAAAATGGAGCCCTGAGGAACTCCAAAAGACAACATGTGTTCATTACTAACATATGTACCAATTTTGACACATTGTGTCCGCTCAGAAAGGTAGCTCTCAAAGATTGCAAATGCAGAACCCCTCACTCCTATCCTCTCCAATTTTAATATTAGAGTAGGGACTGAGATAGTGTCAAATACTTTAGACAAGTCCAAGAAAATACCCAGACATTTATATTTTATATCAAGCATCCTAACGGCCTTGTCAACAAAGGCAGCAACAGCGTCCTCACAAGATTTTCCTCTGCGGAAGCCATGTTGATTATCCGATAATATATTATGGGCTTCCATGAAGTTGATGAGGCGATTGTTAAGGACCTTTTCTAAAATTTTTGACAAAGCCGGAAGTACCGATATTGGTCTGTAATTATTTACACTGCCTCTGTCTCCACCCTTGTGTATTGGATGCACAACCGCTCTCTTTAAAACCCTTAGAAAGACACCCTTCGAGAAACATAGTTCACATATGTATGTAATTGGGGGGACTAAGGTCTGTTTGCTCATCGTTATCATTCTGGTTGTAATTCCATCCCAACCCGCGGCACAGTCAGTACGAAGATTCATTATAGTTCTTTCTACTTCAGCCTCATCAGGAGTCAGGAGCACGAGAGAGTTTGATTGTGCTTCGTCTTGGAGATGGGGAACATGTTTAGTGGGTGTACTTGTGTGTTTGTCCGCGAGATTTTTGCCAATATTAGCGAAAAATTTATTTACCAAATTAACTGAGCTCTTGTCGTTGACACCAGAAGTAGATAACAGGTCTGTGGGAGGAGTTTTAGAATTTTGTTTACTCAGTATATCTTTAATTACTTTCCAAGTCGCTTAGGGATTATTTTTTGCTTTAATTAATTAATTAATTTTTCTCATATTCTGTTTTAAGTCTGCTTAGGAGTTTATTACAAAAATTACGGTACCGGATGTAAGTGATTTTAAGATTATCCGGTGATTTATTATGGTCACTATGCATAATATCCCTATTTCGGATACATCTCAATAGACCCTGTGTGATCCATGGCTTAATAACTCTCAACTTAGAGGGAACATGACTAATTTTAGTGTTGTTTTGGATAATAGAGGTAATTGTATTTATTAACCGTTCTGTAGCCTCGTTTAGATTGTCAGTTAACATGACGGGACTAAAATCCGCTTTGGCTATATATGTGGCTATTTTACATTGATCAATTTTTGTAACTACCTTAGGGATACTTTGTGAACTCGAGTAATTTTTAACACAACTAAGTATTGGTGCATGATCTGTAATGTTAGTTTCTAATATAATGGAAGCTACTGGGTTTTTAACTTTGATCATGGTGTGGTCTAAACAGTTTTTCTCTAGTAGGGGATGTGTAAGCAGGTAATAGTCCATGTGATGTTGTTAAGTTCATATACTCATTGTAATGTGGATCATTATTTGTAGGGCTTATATTAACGTTAATGTTACCTACCAGAAATATAGTTTTATACTCCGATACTGAGGTTAATATGTTATTAAGGCTAGTTAAAAAGTTATTTATTTATTTATTTATTTATTTATTTAGGGACAAAAAACAGTTACACGTTACAATTTGTATATCAGAGCTAATTAGGTTCCTTTAATAAACGTATAACCCACACTATTGTCCACGGATTCAACATTAAAAAAAAATACTTAAAAGAGGAAAGGACGGACGGCCGCATATTTAAAATATTAAAAGAAGAAAAGTAAGTTATGAAAGGTTGTCAATAAGTAAAGCTATAGCCATTTTTTTAAATCGTGCAGGATTAAACGCAAAAATATCGGTATCAGTAAAGTGTGTGTTATAAGTTACTACAAGGCGGCGGAGAGGTGCCCGCTCACCGGCATTAGTTCATTACAATCGAACTTATTATTACAAATGCCATGCAACATCATGACCATGAGGAGCGTACGCCTGGACTCTAAACTCAAGAGATTGTGCTGTTTGAGTAGTTCTAAATAAGAAATTCTCGAGTTATAAAATTTATACTGCACGTTACGTAGGAATTTTTTTTGAACCATTTCAAGTCTATATGAGTATTTGTCATAGAAAGGACTCCAAATAGGAACAGCATATTCTAACTGAGAGCGAATCAGGGTCTTGTATAAAAATAAGAAAGTAGTTTTTTTTTTAAAGTCCTTGGAAGATCTCATGACGAAACCATACATCCGAAAGGCTTTGTTAATAACATTATCGATATGAATATCAAAGTGTAATTTGGAATCCAGCAATATTCCAAGGTCTCGTATGGACTCAACTTTTATCAAAGGGATGCCATGCAGGGTGTATGTGAAATTAATTGTATTTTTATTTTTGGTAAATGATAAAGAATTACATTTAGGTATGCTCAGTTGTAACTTGTTATCTAGGCAATATTGAGAGAGCCTATGGAGATCCTCTTGAAGCAGTAGGCAGTCATGAATATTCAAACAAGATTTATAAATTTTTATATCATCGGCATACATTAGGAAGGCTGAGTTAATAAAGCAGGATTTCATATCATTAATGAATAGAATAAAGAGGAGTGGGCCCAACACTGATCCCTGGGGCACACCAGACTCCACGACAACACAGTCTGACTCGTAACCATTTAAAACAACTTTTTGAGTTCTATTAACTACATAAGAAGCAAACCACCTAAGCAAACTACCTCTGATGCCGTTGAAAGCAATTTTATCCAAAAGCAATTTATGGTCCACCCTGTCAAAAGCCTTTCGAAAATCTGTGTACACAGCATCCACTTGGATGCGGTTGTCCATCTTCTCAAATAAGAAATTTGTAAAAATCATAAGATTTGTGGTGGTTGATCGACATTTAACGAAACCGTGCTGTTCTGGAATGATAAGATTACGCAGATGAGGAAATAGGGAGCTATGCACAAGACTCTCAAAAAGCTTAGACAAAGTGGACAGTATCGAAATAGGGCGATAGTTTTTAATGTCTGTCTTATCGCCACTTTTATACACAGGTGTGATGAAGGCACTCTTCCATACACCGGGGAAACATCCTTCTGTTAAGCATTTATTATAAATTATATGTAGTGGCAAGTGAATGGTAATCGCAGTATTTTTAAAGAAGATGGGCGGGAGACCATCTGGACCAGGTCCTTTGGTTTGGTCTAAAGCTTTTAGCGCTCTATGCACTTCATCCTTGCTAAGATAAATATTAGGGAGGGATATAGATTTATCAGCAAAGTTTTTGGGTGGTTGCCAATTTTCGGGGACAAAATCTGAGGGCTCATAAACAGACTTAAAAAAAGCTGAAAAAAGATTACATATTTCAGTAGGATTACTGGAAAGAATATTATTGAAGTGCATAGTAGCCGGAATACCCGTCCTACCTTTGCGGTTGGAAACATATGACCAGAAGTGTTTGACATTGAGATGTATACTGTCTTCGACCGAGTTTATGTACCGTTTAAAACACTCACCGCAACCCAATTTGAAACGTTTACGATTATTTGAGAAGGTTTCATAATCAGACAAGTTACAATTTTTTTTCCATCTTATCCAAGCACGTTCCTTTTTCTTAAAGATGTTAATAAGCGATGGGCTAAACCAGGAGGGAAAACGAGAAGTTTTCGCTCGTATTTGAGGAACATCGTTACGAATTAACCCATATATGTAATCATAAAACTTAGAGACCGCCTGTTCGGCCGTTAGGTGAGAAAGTAATTCATCCCAATTTAATTTTAAGAGTTCGCAATTAATACTTTTATAGTTGGCCTTATAGTAATTATATTTCGTGGTGGTATGACGCTTCATTGGTGTAAATTGAGATTCAAGAGAACTCAAAACGGAAAATGGGGGATGGTAACTATCCTGCTGTAACAACTCAACGTCCGATTGTAATTGACAGTCTACGTTAGACATAAATAAATCCAGTGTTCTTCCTCGATTATTTTTAATTGTGTTATATTGTGTAGCATTGATGGTGGACATAAAATTAAATAAATGATGATGGCTTGCGGTATTCGTTGGCCTCGCAAGTGTTGAATTGTCGCGGTCTTGCCACTCAATATCTGGTAGGTTATAATCCCCAGCTATATAAAACGATTCGGTACTGGTGTCGATAAGAAAGTCCTGCAGCATATCAAAGTGGCAACCATACACATCGTCAGGAGACCGCGGTGGTATGTACGCAGCACTTATAATGTGGCGGGTGTTGGCCCGCGACGCAGGCAGCTGGATCATAACATGTTCGATGCTCGCGTGAGCAGGCTGTGTCATTATTTTCATCGGTCGGAGCTCACGTCGCACTGCTATGAGAACCCCCCCACCCTCTCGCTTGTTTGTTGCAACACGATTACGATCTTCTCTAAAAACTAAATATCTGTCATCAATAAACTCGCTATCAGCAATGCTAGGTGTAAGCCAGGTTTCGGATAGTATGATAACGTCAAACGAATACGACAAAATATTCATGAACAATGTGTGTAATTTGGTTCGAATTCCTCTGCAGTTCTGATAGTACAACGATATACTGTTATAGTGCATTATATTAATTAGCTAGACTACAAAAAGTGTAAACAAGTTAAATAAATAATAGTTTCGGGTAATCCTAAAAAAAAAAAACATCGCTGCAATTTGTAATACACCATTACTTTGTAACCATGATTCTTAATAACTATCAAAATTAAATTATAAGTTACGCTTAAAAAAAATAGTTTGAGACTTTTAAACACTTTAAAATAATATAAGACGACTCCACTGATATCGTAAGAATAATTATAGTAACTACAAAAAGCGTACAATATTACATATATTATACGGAAAAGTAATATAAAAAAAGTTTGAATGATTTTTATCTTAATTGGTTGTTTACTTACGTCGACATAACAAAACTTAAAATATGAACAATTATTGACACAATGAAGTAGGTAGTCATTATCTATGTGAAAAAATGCATGCATAATGTATAGTACGCTACATATTCTTGTTTTGTTTACATTGGGTGATTCTAATAAGGTCGTCGTTACAACGTATAGCAAAAGTTTTCGTGCTATCTGTTTCTTTAGCCAGTACAGTGGCATTTTTGATCCACACATATTTAAAATTATGTTTTTTGGCCAAATCACGGCAATCGCGAAATAATTTTTTATTGTACAATGTTAAATGCTCGTTAATATAAATATTTTGAGAGGTACCTGAAAAGCCGATGTCACTGGATTTTAAACTTTTAGTTAAACGATAGGCACTTATAATATTATTGCGCTGTGTACGTGATGAGAATTTTGCGATGATATTTTTCGGGCGGCTACCTTCTTCGTTGCGAGCGTGAGGCACACGATGAATAGATAGGATGTCCTGACGCGAAATAGGACATTTGAGAGCAGCACCAACAGATTCCACGACTTTAAGCAGGTCCTCGTCACGTTTTTCGGGTAAATTACAAATTTCAATGTTGTTAAGCCGGGCCTGCTGTTCCAAAGACTCCATTTTATGTTCCAGAATGGACAGTTTATCACCCATCGAATTAATAGATGAGGTGCGCGTGTCAATCTTGTCCACTTGTATCTTCAAATCGTCTTGCTGATCAGAATGATATTGAAGAGATTCCTCCAATTTGGATATTTGTTGTTTGAAGGTAGAATGTTCATGGCGCAATGCACTGATATCGCTTTTAATCTCAAGCGAGGTGTTTCTGAGAACATCTAGATCAGCCTTGATTGTGTCCACAATGTTCTCATGGAGTTTCGTCAGCTTAGCATCTAGCTCCAAGCGCAGTTCCTTGAGTGCGTTGGTAAGCTCCCGGGCTGCCGTTGTACAGTCGCAATTTGTTTTATCAGTATGTTTAAAAGATGGCGGTCGATACACAGCTATTATGACTACATCGGAACTGAGTTTACAAACAAGACAGTTTGCTTCCGCGAATTGTGGCTCTGAGACTTTATGTTGTAGATCCGAACGTACGTAAGCAACTAAGCCATCATTTTGGTTACAAGTGTTTCTTGTAGAATAAGCCGAATAGCCTTGAAGTAGTGGAATAGTTAATTTTTTGTTTAACCAACACTCTGAAAAAATTATAACATCACACCTAATTTGTATTTGAGTTAATAGTACTAAGACATTATTGAAGTTTTTGTTTATACTAAGTATATTAAAATGCAGCAAGTTAAGAGTGTTATTGTGTTTATCTAACAACTGAACGCATTTGTCAGGCGGGCAGTTAAAAAGTTCATTGGATCCGTACAAATGTAGATTTTCGACAATTTCATGAGTGCTATTCATTTTTAAAATAATAAGAACACCTTGCTGATCCATTTACATCAGGTAAATGAGAAAAATAATGGTACATCATTCCCGCGTAATAAAATAGACTTACGTATTGGTGGATGATTGTCGATAAGCGCAGATATTTGTGTGTTATGTATTTGTAGAATGCGTTGTGTGTTATTTGTCTGTAGAATAATCTGCTTTTTGTGTGTTTGTTGCTATGTAAGAAGACTAGGTGCTACAAAAACGGTTAAAAATTATATTAAAACTATAGGAATAATTTTGAGGTATAACTAGAAAAACAAACAATAGTTCAGAGAAAAAATTAAAATTACTCTGGTACGTGCAGTATTTTGTGAAAACAATTTTCTGATTGAATACGAATAGACTTTTCTCCTTCTTTTTTGCGCAGAAAAATATTCCCATTGGACGACCAGCAGTATTGAAACTCGTTATTTTTTTGCAAAATTTCGCGCTTCATAAAAAAGTTGTCTTGAGCTAGGTGGGAGACGGTCGGCGATATAGATAGGAATGCGCTCACCTATGAAGCCAATGTGTTCACTATTTAGATTTTCCGTGGTGGCCTTCCCTTTATTGAAATCACGTAGGGTTTTGAGAATATTATTTTTCTTCGTTACTGAGTGTAGTTCTGCGACAATTTGTTTTGATGGGCCTTGCTTATTTTGCACTCGATATATGTCACGTATCTCTGTTGGTTCCACGTGTACTTGTAATGGTTTACAGACATCGACAAAATTTTAATCAAATCATTGTCATCTTCTTTTTCCTTTGGTGGAATATTTCTTAGTTCAATAACGGCAGGCCGACGACATTCCTGGACATCCTGAAGTTGTTTTTCCAATTTATCAATGTATTTACGCTGTTCAGACCGCTCATTTTCTAATTTTCCCATTTTTGACTTAATTTCTTCATATTTTCCATTCATAAGACTCGCAGATTCCTCGATTTCTGACCCAATATTTTGTAATTATTCATTTTGAATTTTAGTTCGGCCAACTCTGTTGTTATTTTGGACGTAAAGTTTTTTAAAATGGCTTCCTGGTCTGCACTCCACTTTGTGAGCATTGCTCTTATTTCCTCCTTAAATTCTCCGAGTTCATTTGACAATTTCTTTTTTCACCTTTTTCTTACCATCTGTCACTTTGTATTAGGACATTCAGTAATTTTTATGACATGTTCTAATGTCTTGTTTGGTATGTGTCCTAGTAGCAGACACATCCTAGTAGCTATGAAACAACAAGCTAAGTTTGCCCGATGAAATCCTGTGGAATTTTGTGTTTTAGTTTGTGTATTCCTTTTTTATCCATTAGGTAGTTAACCAGGATATGTGGATGCCGAGTAATTCTTTCTTTATACGACTTGATATAGCTTTTTATTTCCTCATTATTTTATTTATTTGTTTATTTTATTTAAGCCTCTTTAATTCCTTAGTAACAATATTAGTGTTTTTTTTTTACATAATTTTAACTAAGGATCTCTCGACTAGTATAGGCCTCCTCCATCTCACTCCACTTTTTTCTATCTTGGGCTGTTCTCATCCAATCGTTGTTTGCGTTTCATTTAAGTTTCTTGCAGTGGGTTAACGCATCAATGACTTTTGTTCTTTCTCTTATTTCGCTGTGTCGTTTTTTGTCTTTGAGTTTCAAGTTAAGAATGCTTCTCTCCATGGCTCTTTGGCATTTTACAATTCTTTCTTTCGTGTGCGTATTAAAGATCCAGATTTGACTTGCATATGAGAGGCAAGGTAAAAGACATGAGTCTAGGACTTTCTTTTTAATCTTATCGGTAGATCAGATTTTAGAACTTATTTTTGGCTCCAGAACTTGTTCCATGACATTTTAATACGTCTCTTTAATTCGTCTCGGTGTCTTGATTTTGAGAAAGATATTTGTTTGCCTAAATATATGTATTCATGAACACATTCCAATTGTCGATTCTCCACAAATATGGGTCTTTGAGTTTTGTTACACGTGATTTTAGTTTTTTCGATATTTAATTCGAGACCAATATTGCGACTGACGGAGTTAAGTTCGTTGATCATTTGTTCAAGTTGTGGTGCCGTTTCTGAGAATAATACGATGTCATCTGCGAAACGTAGGTTGCTAATGTAACTTCATATAATATTTAAACCTTTTTTTGACCAATTAAGTTGTTTCATGATGTCTTGTAAAACAGTTATAAATAATGTCGGGGATAAGGGGTCGCCTTGTCTTACGCCTCTGCATATGTCTATTTCAGGGCCAGTTCTATCTAGTTTTACTCGGCTAATTCTTTTTTTGTACATGTCTTGTATCAGTTCAATAGTTACTACTGGCATATTACATTCATGTAGAGCTTTCCATATGCTAGCGTGGGAGATTGAATCAAAGGCTTTGGCATAGTCGATGACTGCACAGTATAAGGGACGTCTTTGTTCTTCGTATTTTTCTATTATTTGTTCTAGAACGTGAATATGGTCCATTGTTGAGAAAGATTTCCTGAACCCAGCCTATTCTACTGGTTGGATATTTACAGTGATTTCAGATAAGCGTCGTTCTAGACATTTCCTCTTTACTGTCAGATTATTAAAAAAAAACAAAAACCCGACTGCTAAAACACATAACTGAAAAGAGAAAAACAAGCATCTGAATCAAGAATTTTGGCATCGCGGGCGGGGCCAAAACCAATAATAACCTGAACCTTCAGTTATTGTGTTTTAGCAGTCGCGTTTTTTGTTTTTTAAATAATTTGTTAGATATTATATTTATCACGATTATCAGTTACAAACACAGCACGTGCGACGTAATTACGGGACGGACTCACAAACCGACTGCCGTGCGCGGTGCGGGTGTTGTGCGCGCGCACCGCGCCGGGAGGTATATTCCAGTGAAATGCACGATGATTTACAAAGAAAACGACCGCGTAAGTTATGGAGAGAAATTTTATGTAGATATAATATTAAGTTTTTCATTATATCAAAATATAATGAAAAACTACTTAATATTATATTTTTAGGAACCAGAAGTAGAGATAAATAAAAAAAAAAAACAATAATCACGCAGATTTTCATAATTTTCTTAACATTTAATGAATTTGAAATAAACACATCAAAATCACATTCACTACAGTCTTACTTAAATCTAAGATATTGCAATCAGTCAGAAACTTTAATAAAAATAATAAAAGCTGTAAGTTGAATACAACACATCTACGAATCTCCGGACCAAAGGTACCCGTTTACATATCTGACAATCTTCCCGCAAAAGCTCGAAAATTGTTCTTCCTGGCGAGAGACTTCGCTTCCCAGCATAAATTTAAACATTGTTGGTCAGCCTACGGTAAAGTTTACTTACGCAAGGAAGACGGCGCTCAACGCATCACTGTGAACTCGGAAATGGATTTTGCTAAAATAATTGACAAATGACTATCTGGTCAATATTCCATAATAATATTATCATTGAAGCCCTGCATGTATTTTTATAACTATTTTAAAATTTTAATTACTCTTAATTTTTTGCAGTTAATTTTTTCTATCTATGAAACACCTACGTACACAAGCAAACAGTTACACATAAACAATTCCACACACAATTTACTCATTTTTTTCCCTTTATTTTCGGGTATTCTATTTTACCGGAAATACACAAGAAAAGTATAATACCAATGTTGTCTTTTTATACCGATTGCTTGCCTACTTAATATCTCTAGTCAGTACAGGAGAAATTCTGTGGGAATCCGTTCGCTCATGTCATGTCTCACTTATTTGTACAGTTATGCACATTATACTCTGCCTCTATCATTTTAACCGTACTCTTCGATAATTCTAATTTAATAAACAAGGACATCGACAACCTCTCAATAGCTGACTCTACTACATGTGACCTGGCCGATTGCTTAGACCTCATGCCGAATAACGAAAAATGTCTCAAAATTATGAATCAAAACATAAGAAGCATAAATTGCAACATGCCAGGTTTTAATGTCCTATTAGCTCAATCGGGAATTTCGTGGGACCTGATAATTCTCACAGAATGTTGGTTACCGCATACCTCAAATCTTCCGGTACTAAATGGCTATAACTATTTCTCAACTAACAAAAACAAAACACAAAATGAGGGTGTAGTTGTTTACATAAAAAATGGCACACATGTTAAGGTTCTGGAATCTGACTTTCGAGACGCAAATTGTCTAACAATACAAATTAATAATGACACCGTTGTTTTAGCTATTTATCGCCCCCCATCGTATAACAATATATCAAACTTCCTACAATCCCTTAATGAAATATTAATAAACTATTCTTCTTGTAAAAACATTATTATCACCGGTGACATAAATATAGATATCAGTACTTCTAATCGCGACAGAAATGCTTCACCTTACCTCGATCTGACATCGTTTCACGGCTTGCTACCGGCTCACCTTATCCCAACACATGGAAAAACATGTTTAGATCACGTTATTCTTAAAACTAAATTGCCAGCAAAAGTTTTTATAGCTCAAACAACCCTCACCGATCATTATACTGTCATCCTTTCGTTGAATCAATCTTTTCCTAAACACTTGAAACACACGATTTCACGGATAGATTCAGTTGGATTACTTTCCGACTTAAATAAAGCCAACTTTCAATCAGTTCTCGAGACATATGATGCAAACATAGCAGCTGATAAATTGGTTCTCATTCTTAAAACTATAGTAGATTCAAACACTAAAATAACTACCGTCTCCAAGCGGAAAACCATTATTAAACCCTGGATAACCCCAGGTCTCTTGAGATGTATAAGAAACAGAGACAAGCTAAATAAGAGAACCAAAAAACATCCTGACAATTTAATACTAAAGACAACATACACAAGGTATCGAAACTATTGCAACAAAATTTTAAAAAAGTTAAAAGGGAATTTGAAAGAGAAGAAGTAAAAAAGGCGGGCAAGGACAACCGCCGCCTTTGGAAAGTAATAAATAAAGTCTCGAATAGATCAAGAACCAAGAAATCACCTACTGAGTTAATAAGCCCGCATGATCCACCAGTTCATTCTATGAATAAAATAAACCACTTTTTTGCCAATATTGGATCAACATTAGCTAGCAAAATAACCAACCAGCAGCAGGGTCATGATTACCCCTCTACAAGTACCCACCTACCTACCTTTTCCCATTCCATGGTTATCCTACCCACTGATGAAGACGAGGTATCGGCTATTATTACCTCTCTCAAGCGCGACTGTGCCGTGGGCTACGACAATATTTCCTCAAACCTTCTCATTGAACACAGGAATCTTTTAGCACCTTCCATTACGCATGTCTGCAACTTGGCGATAGAATCTGGTATCTTTCCACTTGCGTTTAAAAAAGCACTTATCCATCCCATTCACAAGAGTGGGGACCGACACTGTATTAATAATTATAGACCAATAGCAATTCTGCCTGCCTTATCAAAAATTCTGGAACGGCTATTGAACAACAGGTTAGTGAAATATCTTGAAACAAATAACCTGCTGTCCCAGTATCAGTACGGTTTTCGTGCAGGGAATTCAACGGCCATGGCAGTGCATGAGTTGACAAACTATATTGTTTCTAACATGGATGATAAAAAGAAGTCCTTAGCCATCTTTTTAGACCTAGCTAAAGCCTTTGATACACTGTCGGTTCATATTCTGCTACGTAAGCTTGAAAACCTCGGCATACGTGGAAATCAGTTGTCACTCTTCAGAGATTACCTAACTAACCGCACGCAATTTGTTAGAATTGATAACTACGTTAGTGACACTCTTCCCGTAGCTTTTGGAGTTCCCCAGGGAAGCATCCTTGGACCCACATTATTTCTGGTCTATATTAACGACCTCTGCAATCTCTCTCTTCAGAATGGACGCATTATTACCTTTGCGGATGACACTGCGATTCTTTTCAGTGCGGACTCATGGGAAGAAGTTTATAACTGCGCTCAAGTCGGGTTTAATACGGTAAATGATTGGATGAGAACTAATATACTCACTTTAAATTCCAGTAAAACCAAGTATATAGCCTTTATTTTAAGGAACAGCCCACAGACATCTCTCCAACCATTCTCCATTCTCGCTCACACCTGTTCATCCCCTCATAACAGTGATCTTGTGCTAAGTTGCAGAAAGTCGACGATATTAAGTACTTGGGGGTCATCTTGGATTCTAAATTAAACTTTGCTGCACATATAAATTGTCTCACTACCAGAATACGAAAATTTATCTTCGTGGTTAAAACTCTTCGGGATATCCTTAACTCCAAGCAACTACTATCTGTTTATTGTGCATTATGCCAATCGCTCCTGACATATTGCATCACTTCATGGGGTGGAACGTTTAAAACTAACCTTTTAGTACTTGAAAGGGCTCAAAGAGCAGTCCTTAAAGTTGCATTATTCCTTCCTTTCCGTCATCCCACTGTAGAAGTTTATAAGTCCTCTAAAGTCCTCTCAATTCGGCAGCTTTTTATTCTCCATGTTGCTTCGAAACAACGATCTCTTATTCCTGTTATAAACACCCATCAAAATTCTGACATGAGAAGCAGAAGAAGGAATGTATGCCAATCTAAATCAGTAAAAACCAAATTTGCCCGCAATTTCTTCTCTTTTCTCGGCCCATTTTTATACAACAGACTGAATGATTTACTTTCAATTCATACCCTGAACAAAACAAGTTTTAAAAGAAAAATAACTGACCTTAGATTATACCCAAGTTGAAGATCTTTTCAAAACCATGTCCTAACACAATCTTCCCTTTGCAATGCACAATTACCCCACACCACACCACACCACACCACACCACACCCACGCACTCCACATTGCACACACACCACACACATTTACTTACATCTTCCCTTGCATGTATTCTTAATTACGTTATTTTCACTATTTATCTTTATTTTTGTAAATCAATTTTTATGAACAATATTGCAAAATTATAATGTATGAGATTTTTATTTGAAGAATATTCTATGCGAATCAGACCGTCTCCAGTACAACAATCAAAAATGTAAAATTTTGTTTTAGGGGGCCTGGTGACCTAACATACAGGTTTTCTAAAAAACTTAGTTTAGGCACCAGTCTTCCACAAATTAATTATAAAATTGTATCTGTAGACTTTTTACTGACATTCTCTGTAATTTGTGGTAAGAAATAAATAAATTATTATTATTACATTAGCAAACAACCGTTAATTTTATAACACATGTACAAATTCAAAATAACGACAAATAGCAAATAGTGAAGATCGCCTGACAACCTCGCCGTTCGAAAGCAGACCGACAAAATGACCGATCTACTTTTTTTTTTTTTTGTATGGTATCTCGTAGTTGACCTTGAGAGGTCGTGACTACTTAACCGGACTTTACCGACCGATCTACTCGCAGAACGGTCCTTTTATAGTGTGGCCGTCAAATGATGACACTGAATGCTATCTGTCATTGCGTCGATCCTAATACGGCCTCTCCTGATCGTGCGCCGTCCTCGGCTGCACCAGGGACTCCTTCCTTGGAAGCACTGGCAGGTACGGCGAGAGTTTGATCGCCGTATTGGTCTGAATTGGTCCCGTATGTACTCGGAGCACCAGAAGGACCAGCAGGAGCACCTGTAACCTCACCAGCATTGTCAGGGTTGTCGTCATTACAATCTGTGTGAAAAACAAGTCGTTAATTATACGTGACGACATACGCCGTTGCCTATTCTGTTATTCATCACGCATACAGAAATCCACTTTCATACCGAAAATTAAAGCACTTCGCTTTCAAAAGTATGCATACATCTTCACACATCATATCGAATTCATACTCCTACAAGAACAAGTCCACACATTTATGTTTCTATGTGTTTACAGAATTAGTGTTCAGATACACATACACAATACGTGTCTGCAGGACGTAAACGTCCAATACACATACACAATATGTGTCTGCAGGACCAATGTCCAATACACATACATAATGTGTCTGCAGTACCAATGTCTAATACACATACATAATGTGTCTGCAGGACCAATGTCCAATACACATACATAATAATGTGTCTGCAGGACTCTTGTTCATTACACATACATAATATGTGCCTGCAGGACTATTGTCCAATACACATACATAATATGTGCCTGCAGGACTATTGTCCAATACACATACACAATATGTGTCTGCAGGACCAATGTCCAATATACATACATAATGTGTCTGCAGGACCAATGTCCAATACACATACAAAATTTGTATGCAAGACCAATGTCCAATACACATACATAATGTGTCTGCAGTACCAATGTCTAATACACATACATAATGTGTCTGCAGGACCAATGTCCAATACACATACATAATAATGTGTCTGCAGGACTCTTGTTTATTACACATACATAATATGTGCCTGCAGGACTATTGTCCAATACACATACATAATATGTGCCTGCAGGACTATTGTCCAATACACATACACAATATGTGTCTGCAGGACCAATGTCCAATACACATACATAATGTGTCTGCAGGACCAATGTCCAATACACATACAAAATTTGTATGCAAGACCAATGTCCAATACACATACATAATGTGTCTGCAGTACCAATGTCTAATACACATACATAATGTGTCTGCAGGACCAATGTCCAATACACATACATAATAATGTGTCTGCAGGACTCTTGTCCATTACACATACATAATATGTGCCTGCAGGACTATTGTCCAATACACATACATAATATGTGCCTGCAGGACTATTGTCCAATACACATACATAATATGTGTCTGCAGGACTATTGTCCAATACACATACATAATATGTGTCTGCAGGACTATTGTCCAATACACATACATAATATGTGTCTGCAGGACTATTGTCCAATACACATACATAATATGTGTCTGCAGGACTATTGTCCAATACACATACATAATATGTGTCTGCAGACCTATTGTCCAATACACGTATAAAATACGTGTCTGCAGGACGTAAACGTCCAATACACATACACAATGTGTCTGCGGAGCTCACGTTGTATGCTCCAGTAAACAACATAACCGATCGGCCTTTCCACTTGAGTGTCGTAACCAGTAACGCACTCGGGATAAGCTTTTCACCACCAGCCAGATACACACCAGGTATGCGTTATTATATAGCTGAAACATAAACAAACTCGTTTCAATTCGCTTGCATCTTGTCTGTACATGGGATAGAGCAAACAAAATTTGGTAAAAGAATCGACCAAAACAAGTACAAATTTATATCCGTTTGACTCGAGTAAAGGGCCTAATGCATCAACATGAACCGTGTTGAAAGGCATGTCTGATTTATCCCATGACGTAATAGGCTGACGAGGGGCTCTTGGAACACGTCTCTTGGAAATGCAAATTAGGCAATGGGAAGTATACTTTCTAACAAATTGTTTCAGTCCAGGGAACCAGACATGTTTTAGAATAAGGTCATAAGTTTTATCAGTCCCCGTGTGCTCGTGCTCGTCGTGAAAAACACGTAATAAACTGAGCCGGTGCCCTTTAGGGATATAACATAGCAAGCGTGACTCCTCACCAATGAACCAAGGTGAATAGCGATAATAGAGCACATCGTTCTGACACACGTATCGACTAGAGTCCAAGAGACCATCCCTGAATATTTGGATGAGATTGAAAGTCCTGGAATCAGCCGACCGGGCTATTTGTGCCCAATTCAATGGTCTATCAATGTTATTGACTTGCAACGTTGGTGGATTTCTGCTTTAATAAATCACCCTTTCGATATTCAAAGTTGAAATCCTGTAGATAAATCCACCAGCGTGCAATCCGAGGAAGGAGATCCTTCTTACGGTCGGTAGCCTTCAAAGCATTGCAATCGGTTACGATCTTAAAAGTTATCCCAATCAATGAATGACGAAAGTGTTGCAGTGCTTTGACGACCGCCCACGTTTACAGTTCATACGAATGGTATTTTGCCTCCGCGCCCTGAGTGACTTTACTAAAATAGGCTATCACGCGAGTGATGTACCAATGAGTACAGCACCGTATCCTGCACTGCTGGCATCAGTGTGCTTTGTCGGAAGGTTCGAGTCAAAAATCGCAAGTATGGGCTCGCTAGTTAATCGTTTTATAAGATCTTATCGGACTTGATCTTGATCAGGTCCCCACTCAAATTTTACGTCTTTCTTTGTGAGACGCGAGATATATGCGGGGTTTGTCGCTTAACCTTCAATTTAACGTCGAACGTCGCAAGGCCTAAAAACTTGCGTACTTATCTAACGTTACTAGGTATAGGTGCGTTAACTAATGCCTCGATTTTGTAGGGACTCGGCCTAACCTGTCCGTGACTAATAATGTGACCTAGGTACTCTACTTTGGCGGTAAGAAAAAAAAACTTAGACATCGCTTAACCCTTTTACTACACGTAGGTAATCTCAATAATGAACGACGCGCGTACTCGGCGTATGACGAAAACTTGTCGGACGTTATGTTTATAACCTCATAAAGAGTTTGGGCATAATTAATCTTTTACGGACACAACGACTTAAATTCCTTAACGAAATTGGAACATGAGCGATCATTTGTAGACCACTCATTTAACCAAGTTTTTGCGTCGCCTTTAAGACAATTAGCAACACGCGACAAACATTCTAAATCAGTCCAATGATTCACTAACCTGGCTCGTTCCACCTCATCACACACCTCAAAGTTATGGATAGCAGGGTCAAAGTTGGACACGTAATCATTTTGTGGCTTGGTTCGGATAGCAACGAGCGCATCCGCCAGTACTTTTGCTGCACCTGACGCACTATTATCCAGTTCCTGCCGTTGAGGTGTGTTGTCATGATTTGATGGCACTGGTGTACGTGAAACACTCGCGGTACCTACTTTCCTCAATACCATTTAATCGCGTCATAATCGTACTCAACGCCTGTTTTACAGAACTATCACGACTACGAGATCGGGGGCAACGCGACTGGGATTCACGGTGGTGTCGACGCGATTTCTTTTGTCCTTTACGTACTCTATTAGGTGTAGTTTAGTTGGATGTACTCATACTACGCGAACGAGATGGTCGAGGCATTATGATTTTTTTAAATTAACGGTTGTTTTTATTTTTCTACGGCTTATAAATTTAAATGGGCACAGGCCTATCCTATCCCACTTCTGATTTTAGGAACCAGAAGTAGAGATAAATAAAAAAAAACAATAATCACGCAGATTTTAATAATTTTCTTAACATTTAATGAATTTGAAATAAACACATCAAAATCACATTAGCAAACAACCGTTAATTTTATAACACATGTACAAATTCAAAATAACGACAAATAGCAAATAGTGAAGATCGCCTGACAACCTCGCCGTTCGAAAGCAGACAGACAAAATGACCGATCTACTTTTTTTTTTTTTATGAATGTCATCTCGTAGTTGACCTTGAGAGGTCGTGACTACTTAACCGGACTTTCCTGTGGCTGCCTTAAGCGAACTCAAAGCCTCCAGCCAGGGGCGAATTTCTTATAATACTAAGCGACTGCACGCTAAGGGCACCCCCTGTGGGGTACGGACCTCGGCTTAGGGCGTCGCTGGGGGGAGGACAGCAAGGTGGGACAGGCTGGATCTGGTTAATATTATTATTATTTATCGGGGAATTTAAAACTACAGGCTCAGCTGCGGCGCGGGCTGGCACTTCGTCGAGCAAGGGTCGGGGGGGACAATTACGTCGGGGTTTACGCAAGGGACCTCGGCGGCGAGGTCGGAACGTAGGTCGGTGTGTTTTGTGCACTGTACTCGTTGCCCTACTGCTTTCCTGGAGGAGGGTAATGGGGTCATCAGGGTCGGTGAGGGTATGCCTTGGACGGCGAATAGAGCTGATGGTGGAGGGCCTATAACTGGCGGTCTGCACAACCAGAGGGTTGCGGTGGGTGGCGGCGGAGTCGAAGAAGCGCTTCGTGATGCGCTTCATGAACTGCTTGATGGTGGGGATTTTGAGATCGAGATGGAGGATCTCGTTTCGGACGAACCAGGGGGCTCCCGTTGCCTTTCGGAGGAAACGGTTTTGGAGGGACTGCATCCTGTGGATGTGGTGGGGCCTAGCATGTGCGAAGACTGCACAGGCATAAGTCATGATGGGGACCGATCTACTCGCAGAACGGTCCTTTTATAGTGTGGCCGTCAAATGATGACACTGAATGCTATCTGTCATGGCGTCGATCCTAATAATATCTACCCAAAATAAAATAAATTGAACTTTTGAATAAATTATCAATCCCTGTACGGTTTCTATTTTGCCATTTTTATACTACCCATGTTATTTATTTACGCCCGGATTACGGATGAGTTAATATTAGTGTTGAAATATGAAAGTTTCGAAGCTCATAACTTCCAAACCAACATTTTTTTTTCAATTTTGCTTGCATACAGGGCTAGACAATAATGAGACAAATTGATATAGTTTTTAGTTTTGAACGTACACTGGCAAACAGACGAGTAATCACAATACTACGTTTGTATGGAAGAATTACGACTAGCGTAGTAACCTTAAGCCCATCTCTCATTCAATAGCGCCATTATTGTTAAACAACATTGACACTGACGGGGACAGATCTTTAACTCGATTTTGATGTACTTCGCGTTTAGTTTTATAATTTTATTGGTGAAACCAGTCTGACTTAGTTGTAATTTCTATTAATAGGTAATGAGGAAAATACAATGGTTTTATTGATTTATTAAAGTACAGTGACAGATTTAATTAAAAAAGTGCAAATAATTATCTAACTAATGTGATTTTAATAGCTACCTGTACCTACTTACAAATTAAAATAATATTCTACAATTAAGTTCATTTAATTACAACACTTTCATGAGAAATATTAAAATATATCAGCCATAAGGACACCGTAGGGCCTCCTCGCTGGCGTGCTCACTACGATACTGTAACAACATATAATAGGCGAGCAGTGAACTGACATGAACCTGCGCCACTCACCTAGTAATAACAAATATTCCTAAGCTTACTTGTCATAGTTACTAAATCAGAGTAAAAGTTGGGTTATGTATCTTCTAAACATAAGGCTGTGGCCTTGCAACACGAGTACCTATATATGTACCTATATATAATGTTTTCTCTGCACCTGAGACCACGCCACTGAGTATACCATGTACCTACTTCCATAGTACACCACAGAGTATAAGTACATTCGCATCCAGGACACTTCCAGGCAATGAAATAATATCCCATACCAATTGCCATCTCCCTCCTATTTGCTGTAGAAATATCCAGGATGAAAAGAATGATGAACAGGAAAAGTGCCATAGGATATTAGCACGCAAAGGAAACATTTTTTAGGTAACGATTCGAGTTCAATGTAAATGTTTTTCCAGGTAACTTTCCTCTTTCGCATTTGTTTTGAACTGACAAATGCGATTAATTTCCATAAATAAAACAGCCAGTCATGGTCATGGGGACTGCCGCCAGAAGTAAAAACATAAAACTGGAATAACATAATTATATATAGGTAGATATATGCGTGTTCATGTACACAGGCCGCTGCGCGTCGCTAGTCTGGCGCAACACGTCCCACTAGCATGTCGTGGAAAAACTTATGGGTTCGCGTCACCGACACGCCCGCACCGACACGCTGTAGTAGCAGTAAGTGAACTTAAGTTGACCACATGACATCATTTAATTTGTGTAAGTATACCTAGTTACGGTGCATTGTTTAATTGTGTTTTAGATAATTATTATTTTATGGAAATGAAAACTTCTTTAGGCAATTTTCAATCGGCAGTCCCATGACTGTATTCAATTCCCAGCTGAGGCGAGCAACTTTTGACAAAGAATAAAATGCAGTTTTAGTTACCTACTCAGTAAATTATGTTTCTTTTGCGTAATTAACTTTAATATTTAGGGTACCTTTTCTCCAAGGCCTGTTCAATCTTTCTGCCCTGTAAATTTCAGTATTTGTATTAAACAATAATTTATTCATATGCAAGTAGGTAGAATTTAACGTCCATAGAGCACAACCACATACTACAATAATTAGCTACATCAATCAAACTCAAGTCTACATTAAGCTTAAGATGACCAGCCCTAAAGAAGTAGATACACACACCTACCTAGGTTGGCAGTGTTACCAAGTGTGCAGCACAACAAGTAACCACAAACTGGCAAATTTTCTCATTCTATTTTGAACTTAACCGTCTTAAGGTTAAGGTTTAAAATCATTTGGAGAAAGGGAATTGTTCATTATTGGCTTAACGTGGACAAGTTGTTCTGTAAAAAGTATTTTTACGAAAAAATATAATTATAAGTAACTAAAATTAATATTTTTTTGATTGTCGTTTCAGGAAAGTAAATGTAATAAAACAAATTATTTAAAAAACTAAAAACCCAACTGCAAAAACACAACTGAAAAGAGAAAAACAAGCATTACAATCTATAGAATTTTGGTATCGCAGGCGGGGGACAAAGAAAAGTTACACCATACTTCAGGTTATGGGTATGTCCCCGCCTGCGATACCAAAATTATATAGATTGAAGACCCGGCTTTACCCTTGGACACTGAATCTGCTCATGACGATGACCCTGGCGCTATTTTGTTAAACGTGGAACCGGCTTTAAATGACAACCTTGGCATGAACACTGACGCTCCTGCGCACGAGCTGGGCCTCAAGTCTGCTATTACAATAGTGTCATAATGGTCTGTTCCGATCCTTATTAATGACGCCATTATATTAGTAGATTACCAAACTTGTCAAAATCAACAATTATGAAATTTTTAATAGACCATGAGGCCCTGGTTGCCCCTAGTGGGAATGAGGAACCAATACGATTCAAAGTAAGAGAATATCATTATTATAAAGGCAAATGATTTATTTTGGAAAATAAATACTCATGATTGTAACTTTTTCAGCGACAAGTTTTAGCATTAGACATGCTAAATATGAACCATTTTTACACTCTCCTGCAACCGTATTACTATAATTAATTTCTTTGAGGCATAAACTATTAAAAATCCTAGTCATTAAATATTATACTTAATGTTCACGTTAAGCCAAATTGTCCTAACAAACTGAGCAATTCCCTTTGACAGTTTAGTATAACCTGATGTGCTGGCGACTGTACAAACACGCTGTGAATGGGTGTTTGAGCTTAGGAGCTCTCAGTACAGTCCGAGACAATGGCGAATTGTTCTGGGCTGACGCTACTCGTCTTAGGAGCTCTCAGTACAGTCCGAGACAGTGACGAAGTGTTCTGGGCTGACGCTACTCGTCTTAGGAGCTCTCAGTACAGTCCGAGACAATGGCGAAGTGTTCTGGGCTGACGCTACTCGTCTTAGGAGCTCTCAGTACAGTCCGAGACAATGGCGAAGTGTTCTGGGCTGACGCTACTCGTCTTAGGAGCTCTCAGTACAGTCCGAGACAATGGCGAAGTGTTCTGGGCTAACGCTACTCGTCTTAGAAGCTCTCAGTACAGTCCGAGACAGTGGCGAAGTGTTCTGGGCTGACGCTACTCGTCTTAGGAGCTCTCAGTACAGTCCGAGACAATGGCGAAGTGTTCCGGGCTGACGCTACTCGTCTTAGGAGCTCTCAGTACAGTCCAAAACAATGGCGAAGTGTTCTGGGCTGACGCTACTCGTCTTAACGCACACAGCGTTTTGTATTTGCCACAAGCAAACCGCTGTCTCTTCGTGAGATAAAAATACTGTACTTACAACAAATTATTTGTTATTATTTCCATATATTCTTGCGTTGTTACTTTTTGATAATATTAAGTAGGCACCCATTACCTAATGTGTATGTAAAGTATATAATTAACTCATTCCTGAACTTTGAGGGACGGTTAAACACTACAATTAAATTATAATCTTTTATTTTTTTTACTTAGGCCAAGTTGGGTAGTCCCTGGACAGTTTAGCAAGTTGTGTCAAATAGTACCTCCCTAGAGTTATGTTACAAATGTACTTTGGTAAGTATTCACCTAATGCTTTTTAATACATTAATAAACTTCTACTTTCCAAAACTACAGTAATAATAAAGTATTAATAATCAATTAGGTTCATTTGGGGTTCTGAGAAAGGAAGCATAATACTATTTATGTGTAACTTATACATTTAAATAGAGTACCTAAATGTATAAAATTGTACAGTTAAAGACGGTACCTACCGTGAGCAGTCGCTTCGCGATTTCGTTTTGCAAACATTCGTCAAGCGAGCTATTGTTACTAAACGAACATTCGTTCGCGAGCAGCTTCTACAAAATTACTTTTCATGCGTAGGTACTCGCCGATGCCCAAACTATTTGTTTCGTGAATTAATGTTCGTTGCGTAATTGCGTTGCGTAACAAGCTCGGAAACGAATGTTTGCAAAAAAAATCGCGAAATGAAGACTCGCGATGAGTAAGGTCCTGTGAACAGACGAGTGGAATTCTTCATCTCCATACGTGTAAAACGGAAGAGTAATATGTCTGTAATGGTCGATCGCGACTAAGTTCTATACATATGAATAATATAGCCTGTGGGCTTTCATCGAGCTTTTAGCTTCTGGTTAATGACTGACGAAAAGCTGTAGTAGAAGGCTGCGCATCAACCACGGGCAGGTGGAGACATGCAGAGCCGCATGTGGCGCCTAGAAGCGCAGCTCGGCGTCCCCGCTGCCGGCGCCGTCCTCGTCGTCGGCCGGCGCGCCCTCCGCGCCCTCCTCGGACTTCTCGCCTGAACCACATTCATCACACTTTAGTTTGCAAGTAAGTGGTAAAAGATAGGAATAAACGTGAACGAAACAACAGCAGGCTGAGGCAAGACGGTCGCAGTCGACGATTACACTACGTAATTCGGCACGTACCCGGGCAGGCAGGAGCACCCTTGGTGCGCGAGCCGGGCAGCTCCTGGCCGTGCGCGTCCACGCACCAGCACACGGCCAGCGCGGCGTGGCACTGGCGCGGCCGGTAGTAGCCGCGCGCGTCGCACGCCGGCACGTAGGCGCCGCCGCCGCCGCCCGCCGGGTGCGCGCGCGCCAGCGCCGTGCAGGGCCGCGCCGCGCGCCGCAGGCAGCCGCACCACGCCGCGCGCGCCACGCCGCCCGCGCCCTCTGCGCCGCCCGCGCCCCCGCACGACGACAGGAAGGGCCGCAGGCAGCGCTCGCGCTCGTCGTGGCGCAGCGCGTACAGGTTGGTGGCGGACAGCAAGCCGTCGCCGTCCGTGTCGAGGTGCGCAAACATCCAGCGCACCTCCGGCTTGCAGTCGCTCGGGAAGCCTGCGGGGAGGAGCGTTAGTTCTGGCGCCTGCATCTCGTCAACGGGTGATCGCTGAAATCGTTCGCTTACCGTCCACCGGCGGCGCTGTCGCTCCCGCTTCGTCCATTAGAACTGAAAACCAGTCGAGAAGTCGATTCGCCATCTTGTCCAGCGCGCAACCCTCGGATCCTGTTGATGTTAGTGTTTATATGAAAAAATATTGTAACCATAATAAGTTTAACCAATCAAAATAACTCGAATAATAATAAAGAAAGAAAAAGTCGAAAATGGGTCATTGAATGTATCATTATGCTTCGTAATCTCGTCCACATTGTGTACTTGTAGTTTGCACTTTCGTGCACAACTCGCTGTCACATTAATTAAAGATCCTCATGAAAAAATAAATATTATCCGGGGTTTAGTTACTGTTACTGGCACGCTCGCATGACATCTGTCAATCATTGTACTTTTTGTGCCGCGCGCTCGCTAGGAGAATATTACTTAGCCACGTGCTCCTCGAAACTGTGATTCACAAAGAGTTTTCTGTTTTTCAGGTTTGCCACAGTATGGATACATGCTTTAAAAAAGAGATAGCGAAACCTTGCCAAAAAATATTAGACACCTAATGATTTGTGCCGCGCGCTGATCGCGTTTCCGTAAAAAAGATTAGAAAATTCTTAACGAAATGGGAAAACGAGACAAGAAATCGAGTGAAAATGCGAAAGCGGAGTCGTCATCAAAACTCGGGAAAGTTTTTCGATATAGGTACCTACCAATTTGTTGTTAGTTGAAATAATTTTCCTAAAATTAGCTTGGGTGCCGTACATACATCAGTATCTGGAATTTTTACGAGAGGTTAACCATATATTTCAACAGTAACTGTGCCGTATACTTACAAAAGAACGACATTGATCATGCGAGTTTTCACGAGAGGTTAGCTGATGGTCTATACGTTCAGTGTTAAAAACACGTCTCTGCTGCACCCCTCACTCACGAAAGGTTAGCCGTGGATTTAGATTTAAGCAGTCTGGAACCTGACTTTAATCATTCTTCGCAGATGAGTACGAAGCCCACTTCCGTGGAAGACACTGCAGAGGAACACGTTCGAGAAGCCTCTCACACAGCTGTGTGTCACGTGATCGAAGACAACGCAGTAGAACTCTGAATAGCCGTACTCAATGCCGCCAATTATAATTTATTTATCAGGCAACATCTAGTTGTTTTCAAAAAATCAAAATACACATACATACATATAAACTCACGCCTCTTTCCCATGGAGGTAGGTTATATAGGTTCATACTCCTTTTGCTTCGTTTACGTTCATACATCTGGTCATACACGCACGCCGGTTGCGAGTACTACGCACCTGACCTTTTTGAAGAACATCATTAATGAGGTCACTATATGTCTTTCTGGGGCGTCCCCTCCCGACATTTCCACTCACATCTACCTTTTGTTAGTCGCCTTTCATTCATCCTCTCTACATGACCAAACCATCTAAGCATACTCTTTTCAATTTTTGTCACTATATCTTCCTTTAAACCGCATCGTTGCCATCATTTTTCAGCCTATCATTTATAGTCACACCACACATGCTTCTCAAGGAACGCATTGTGGAAATGCTGTGGAAGCATTTACTCTACTTTTATGCTTCTTTTGCCACACCCAACATTCACTTCCATACATAAGTGTAGGCACCAGCACACCATTATGAACAGCCAGTCGAGCCTCTTCGGGCATCGACTGGTTGGTCACCATCGCATGTGTAGCCCCATTCAAATCCAATCTTTCCATCCCTTGTAAACAGATTCCCCAAATATACAAATTCACTTACTTGCTAAAAACACTAAACACTATGCAGCGTAACAACTAAAATAAAGAGTGTTTTCGATGAACTCTGGCACCCAGAGTAAGATTTAACTTGTGTTTAGGGTGCCAGCGTCCTCGCCTATAATTTGAACATATAACAGTAGTTGTATGATGAGCACAGTATATTATAATTAAGAAAAACTACTTACTACTAGTAAATGCATGTTATGATGTGTCTGTTAAAGTACCTATGTGGGGGAATGTGTTTGTGTATGTATTGAGAGAGAGATAAATATGGTGAAAACTTGTGTGTATATAAGTCTGTGTAAATGTAATTATAAATATATGAAGTAATTAACTACTTAAAGATTAAGCGATTGATACATGTAGTAAATCTTCGGTCTTATCGTAACTCATTCTCAGTAGCCACTTTGTGACCTTGGTCTTACATCCATTATAGCACATGGGAGCTATGGTGCATACTTTGTTTATTTTATTATATAAATGGTTGGACAGAATATCATAATGACGCTGAGCAAGGGCTGTTCTACATCCGCGAGTTGAGCATACCTCGAAGCCTCTACGCTTTTTAGCAGCATTCTGCTTGTATGTCACAGAGGGATGTTTGCGCAGAATGGTCCCAAGAACAAAGAGCTGTCTCACAGTGAGGACCTGACATTCGGTGTAGAGAGCCGAGGTGGGATATCTAAACGGCTTCAACCTCATAACCTTGAGGACAGCTCTCTGTGCTCGTTCAAGAGGCAGTAGGGTTGTCTTGGGGGCCCCACCCCACACTGTGATGCAGTAGTTTATTATACTTTGACACAGGGCAAAATAAACAGTTTTAATGGTACGGGAGTCCGCGGAGTGACTTAGTTTTTTAAAAATAAATATACACTTTCGGACTCGCGATATGAGATTGCTAAGATGACGTTTCCAGCTCAAAGAACTATCTACATAGACTCCGAGATACTTGACTGACTTACACCTTGTGAGTTGTGGACAGCCGCATTGTGACGAGGATAGACCAAGTGAGCAGGTATGAGCTCTAAGCGCCATTGTATCCGGTGAAGGGAGGTTAGTAGATAGTAAGGAGAAAGGTAAGTAAACTGTTTTTTTTAAGATTTAAGGTAAGGATGTTATTTGATAGCCATTTCATCACTGAATTTAGAGCAAGTTCCGCGTATTTTACTGTTTCAGGCCAGTCGCTACCGTGAAGAAGCAAGGCCGTATCATCTGCGTAAGTGTAAATTGAACAGTTCGTTAGAGACATTTTGCATAAATTATTAATATAAATAAGAAAGAGGGTGGGACCCAAAATTGAGCCCTGAGGAACGCCGTAACTCAATGATTTAGAGTCACTAGTAACGTTATTTATTTTGACGCATTGGCTTCTATCACACAGGTAATCCTGGAAGATTTTTAGGGTATGCCCGCGAATGCCCGTAGCTTCCAGCTTAGATAAGAGGTGGGGAACAGACACAGTGTCAAATGCCTTGGAATGATCGAGGAAAATAGCCAAGCATTTCATTTTACTATCTAGTTTAGATACTACATGATCTACCAAGGCAGAAACAGCATTTTCAGTTGACCTGTCACCTCTAAACCCATACTGGTTGTCACTTAATAATTTGTATGACTCAAGATAGTCGACCAAACGTTTATTAAGTACCTTTTCTAATATTAGGTAGGATTAGTAGGACTTGATCATCTGCGTACAGAAGGCATTTGACAGGCAACTCATTCATTCTCAATCCGCACTCACCCTCTTTCAAATCTATCAGACAACTATCCATGTACAAGTTAAACAGCCACGGTGACGCTATAAAACCTTGTCTAACACCCCTAGAGATGCAGAACCAGTCTGTGTATGCCCCATTTATCCTAACACAAGCACTGGAATCCTTGTATAAAGATTTCAGTGCCCGTACCAAGCGCCAGTCCACACCATACATGGATAGTGTCGACCACAGTTCTTCTCTCCAAACCCTGTCATAGGCCTTATCCAAGTCAACGAAAGCACAGTAGACTTTCTTGTGCTTTGCCAGATATTTTTCGGCTATGCACCTTAAGGAGAAGATCTGATCCATACAGCCCATTCCCTCTCTAAACCCTGCTTGCACATCCCATATTTTCTCATCGGTCACTCTTATCACTCTCTTTATTTAAACCTTTGCATACAGTTTGCCGACAGCACTCAAAAGACTAATGCCGCGGTAATTTTTACACTCCTGCTGAGAGCCTTTTCCCTTATATAGTGGTACAATTAAAGTCTTGCACCAGTCATCCGGCACATGGCCATATCTCCAACAGATATTAAAGATCCGGCACAACAGGCTTGCTGCCACCCCGTCACCGCCCTTCAGCATTTCAGCAGACACTCTATCATACTCTGCAGCTTTCCCACTTTTCATCCCTTTCAATGCTCTTACAATTTCATCTACTTCTATTATAAATGATAAATTATTTGTTTTCTGCAAGCAGGTTTGTACACTACACTTTTACACATCAATCATATTTTTTAAATAAAGCTAGATGAGGTCGTATTTCATTCCCATCACCTGCATCTGAGCGTGGGTCTTCCAAACTGGCTTCTGCCCAAATACCCACTCCTTGCACACTCTGCCGCGCTTATGATAATTACAGTAAGTCACATTTTTTTGCAATATTGAGATAACTACATATTTGGAATGTAGAGATTGAGATCTACATTTCTGTATATTTATTTTTTTTAAATGTGGCATAGAAAATCAGATAAAATAAAGCATAATTACATTAAGACACGTTTTGCGCCAAGGCATACTTATTATGAATGCATTATGGGCACATACGGTTGATTATTTCATAAAATTAAAACCATTTCCTAGGTATTGCTACAGTACGTAATCTTGCTATTCATATTTTTAAGTTTTGAGTATTTTTTACCAAGTATCACTGAAACATATTAACAGTAAGTGGCACTTACTCCTATTAAAATAAGCGAAGGAAATAAAAAATTGGTATACCAAACCGTAACATATTTACAGTAAGAGTATATACTATATTAATGCTTAAGAGTTTCGCAACGTATTATTGCATTATCTTAGCATAAGTACAGTAAGTGGAACTTACTGTGTATATGATGCAGTCAGCGAATTCAAATATTTATTTATAGGCGTAGATGTAATAAAAGTAAGATTACCTACTGTAATTATATTTAAGAAGACTTCATATTATACGTAGATTTGTCTGTAACAAATTAGATAAACACGTTACTTACCGCATATATTCTAAGGCATTTGAGGTCGTACGCACTACTTATCGCACTTAATATTCAAATTATAATTATATTAACCAAAATGAATGAATTAAAAAATAAGTTTAAAAAAACTGTTACCCGACTACGGAAAAATTAAAGTGATCTAAAAAGTACGAAACAAGAAAATATTTCATACAGAAATCAAGACAGTTATAAAAGTGGTCAATAAATATAATAAAATCGTGTCTGTACATTAAATATGTTTGCAAAAAAAGTACTGGAAGACGAGAGAAATAAGTGATAGAACGAGTATTTTTTTTTTGTCATTTTTGTCTGATTTGTCTGTTTGTGTGCGCATCACGTAAAAACCTCTCATTGGATTCAAAATCGAATTGCTGGATTGGAATTGGATTCAAAACATTTAGCGTTTATTTCATCAAAATCGACCTACAGAATCATAATATATTTATTTTTTAAATTTTGTTAGAAACCTCATAGCATCACGTGCCGCGTCATACAATATTTCAATACCTACTTGACCAAATGTATGGGACGACTGACAATTTTTTACACGTAAGTTCTTCTAAAACGGTTTGACGCTTCTAAGTTTTCCTATGTACGACAGACGGACATCTAGATGTCCATCTTGAGGGCGGTCAAAGAGTTTACTTCAATCCTAAAAATGTGGAAAAACGGTTAGAAAACCCGACACGAACAACTTTACGGGCATTTTTCCGGCTTTGTGAAACAGACAATTTCGCAAAAACTTTTATTACCTATACGATGAAATACCGTCTTATTACACTTATAACAAGCAACAAGGTACGTTCAACCGTAGAAGACGTGGAACAGCTGTGGATGGTGAGCCTGGCATAAACAAAGAAAAAATATTTCAGACACAAATCAAGACGGGTACAAAAATGGTCAAGGTAAAGCCGGTTTTTGTAGGTGTTCCTGGCACCCATGTGGTATACAGGCATGCGAACACCCATGGGTGTTGCACAAAAATGGTCATGGTAAAGCCATGGCTTTACCATGACCATTTTTGTACCTCATGTCTTGATTTCTGCCTGCAATACTTTCTTGTTTCGTACATGTTGATCACTTTTATTTTTCCGTAATCGGGTATCGGCAGTTTTTTAAATTTATTTTTTATGGTTAGTTTAAAATATGATTCTAAAATCATAAAAAAAAATAAAAAAAGGAACTGATTTTGCAATTTTACAGTATTTAATAAATCTGTGTACTTTTAATATTAAACTGTGATTTCATAAGATCTGTTTTGTTCCATTTAATTTTATCTACAAATAAGCGGGAGGGTGTGTCAGACTCTTACTGACTAAAACCCACCCGTATTCCTTCTTGTTGCCTGTGTTGCGGGGGCCTCGGTGACCCATAAGTACCTTCCCGCGACCCCGGCAGGCATCGGCCCTAGTGGACCCCTACTTTTGAGCTGACGACATCTCTTTGAGGCGCGCGTGGAATACGACGCGCCGTCGACCCGGGCCTGGTCCTTACCGGACGGTGAGCTACCCATTGCTCACCGTCCGCAAGCCCGCGCCTACGGTGGCCGGAAATCCGCCCGGGATTCCCGACGCCCTGGGCGTCTCCTGCGGCGGCTAGGGGCGAGAGGGCGCGAAACTTGCCTTTCCCTCAACCGTCCCGCCTCCTCCTTTGCGAGCATTACTGCTTCGCAGAAGGAGGTGACGGCTGCCCATGCCCTCTCGCTCCGTACCATGGCCTGAACCAGGGCCGGACGCGAGAGGTCTCTGCCGCCGATCGCCTCCACGAGGACACGGCGGTGCTCTGCCCAAGCCGGGCAGACCTCCACCGTATGCTCCACCGTGTCCTCCAGGCGATCCACACAGTGGGACAGCGCCGGCAGGTTCTAACATGCTTCTACGTCCTGCAGTACCGACTACGCAGGTGTACGTGTCTCGTTTGCACAATTCTACGAAGACTGAGGACATCGTAGAGTACATTTAGAGGTTGAAGACCAACTGGACCTTAAGTATGGAGAAGTTGGAGGCGCGCCATAACACCAATTTCATGTCGTTCGTGGTGCGCGTTCCAACTCATTATTTGGTGATCTTCCTCAAGGAAGAGTTTTGGCCGAAAGGTGTGCTGTATCGTTTCCGCAGTCGGTTACGCAACATCTCGCAGCGGCGTAACACGACGCCGTCATCTCGTGTGCAGTAGTTTTTAAGTTTGTTGTATAAAATATGTATAGTTTATAGTTATTGTTTTTATACTTACATACGTGTGACACTCGGAAAGTTTTGCGAAAATTTTAAAAAATGTTTGTTTGGTAATTTTTTATTTATTAAATCTTTTCAAAGTACTCTCCACTAGCCTCTAAACAAAGTTTCATGCTTCTGAACCAGTTTTTGAAATACTTTTTCCAGCCCGTCGCAGACACCTTGTTTACAGCCTGCTTGAACGCTGACAGCGCATCTTCCGGCGACAAAAATTGTATCCCTTTGAGCAGATTTCTTATTTTCGGGAATAAAAAGAAGTCACACGGTGTTAGGTCAGGGCTGTAAGGAGGGCGACCCAGGAGTTTGACCAGCGGCGTGCTGTCCAGGAAGTCCCTTGTTTTGAGCGCCTTGTGCGAAGGCGCGTTGTCGTGGTGGAGCAGTAGCCCGCGGAGCCCTGACTTTGGTCGCTTGTTACTCATAACAGAGAAAATTTTTGCCAAGCATTCAGCGTTGATGCTTTGCTTTGGTACCGTAAAGGAATTGACAGCATTTTCATTTGACTGGCTACTTGGCCAGTCAAATGAAAAAGCTCGCGATCAAAATCTTCTCCCCGCTTCAAGATCGCTTCACTTTAGTAGGCATTGATTCGTTTTGAAACACCCAAACCGTCGACTGGCGCTTCGTTTCTGGATCGTATTGATAAATACAAAACTCATCACCCGTAATGATGTCGTAAACACGCCGAGACGAGCCTGCTTCAAATATGTTTATCATAGCATGGCACCATTCCACCCGGGCCTGCTTCTGAGCATGAGGTTGTGCGGCACCCAGCGTGAAACTATCCTCCTCACGCGATGATGCACGTGTAGAATTTTGTGAAGGCTTCCCGATCCACGTTGCCTTAGAAGGGCCTTCATATATGAATGCCATGTAGGCATACACACACACACACGCATACACATACACACGCAAGCACACACACACACACACACACACACACACACACCATCAATTACTCGCAATTGTACCACGTTGACAACCTCTACTATGTGATTTAATGGGTGCCTGGAGTTCTAAAATACAGGCTTAGGCTTAGTTTAGACTCCAGATATTACAGAATCTCACAAATTATAGAATGTTCTCAAAATACCTGTCAACTAAATATAACTAGTATAAGAATGTAATTAGTGGAGATAAATAAACATTATTTTTTTTTTTTTTATTATTTATTTGAAGTCTTTCGTATGATTCGTCCGGTTTCAGGCGGCACTTGAAGGCGCAGATCTATTTTTAATGAGACACGATAATTATAATTAGCTCACAAACAATGTGGAGGGAAATTTTGAAATTGGAACGTGCCTATTTACTTACAAATAATCATATTTTCAAAATAGATTATAACTGGCCAGTCTCTCATAAATAAAAACTTTTTTCGCAATACTTTCTGAGTGGCCTGGTATGTATTGTGTTTTTATGGGCCGTAGTTGCCTGAAATAATGGATATTTTTATTGTTATTTTTATATATTTATTATATCTCGGGACCATGGGGTCCCGGACCTTTGCAAGGCGTACGAGTCCCGAGGGGCCGAAGCCAACTCGCAGAGCCCCCTTAGACAATTTTAAATGGAATAAGGCACCAACCGACGATTATCCCTGCTTACACCATGCAAGTGCACCCAAGGACAAACCCCGGTTGGTGCAGAACATGGAATCAAAAAATTGGGCTATGGGTTTAGGCTATAGTGGATTGATAACCTTAAACTATGGAAGGACTGGGTTGTGGAGGTCCGATAGGCAGTCGCTCCAGATGATGATGTATTGTATATATTTTAGATTCATAGATGTTTCAGTTTGCCAGCTATCTTCTATTTTGTTGAGTATGTCCCCTACCTGATCAATGTTATGTAATACACGGATAAAATGGCAGCGGGTGACTTGCACACTCAATAATGACCCCCAAATGGGCCCCCAAAAACGGTCGGTAGCTAGCACATAGTGACGTAGCGACAAGGGGGCAACACTTCCTGAGGTGCTTGAGTGGGGAGGTATTCCATGGCTATCAGAACAATCCCAGGGCCCGAAATATGGTCAAGATCCCTACCTATACTTACTGGAATACTTCCTTCCTCCGAGCACGTTTGCTCTTGCGAATCTCCACTCAAGCCGGCCAATAAAGGTAAGAATGAGGTTGGAGTTCTATTCGTCCTCAGTGTTCAATGTAGCCGACCAATAAAAGCAAGCCAGAGATAAGGAACAAGACTTTTCCCGGGAGATAGGGTCCTTGGGGTTGCTACTGGCCAACAGCTCGCGACATGCTGCCCTGCGGGTTTCTGTATCTATCTTGGTCTGGCTCGTTACCAAGACCGGTTCAAAGAATACAGTTTTCAAATGTAATTATTGTGGAGAATCAGGCCATGTTGTGCGGAAATGCCAAAAATGGATAAAAGATGGCAGACCGCCAAAGCCATCAAATACTAGACAAAACCCAAATGTGGCTGTAAATAATCCATTCTCTATAGCTAACACAGTCAGTGTTAGCTATAGAGAATGGATTGCCAATAGATAAAGTTCCCCTAAGACGACCCACTGACCTTTAATTGGTACGTTGATAACGGAGCAACAAGCCATGTAACTAATAGAGGTGACTTCTTCGAGAGCTTCGAGCACTTCAAAGGAACACATACGGTGACTGCGGCAAACGGAAAAACCATTGAACCCATAGGCAACATTAAAGCTGAAGCCATCGTTAGTGGAAAAGTTGAGCAAATACTTTTGAAAGACGTTTGGTATGTCCCAAAGATTAAAATACACTTATTCTCAATTCTGTCTGTTCATGATAACTTGAGCACAAGTACGTTCGAGTTTATACCTAAGCAATGTGTAGTAAAACTAAATGGAGAAGTAAAAGTAATTGGAACGAGAACGATTAAAGGGGGACTATTCAAGCTGGAGTTGAAATGTGTCGCGCCCAAAAATCAAGAAGTCAATGAATTACTGACAAATCATTTACAAGTATACCATGAAAGGCTGGTACATCAGAACAAAAGACATGTTCGTAGGGTTATCGAAAAAGAACTGGGATTAAAAATGGAGAACAACCAATCCGACATTTGTGAAGGCTGTGTCTATGAAAAGGCGCACAGGCATTCATTCGGAACAAGGGTTAGAGCCCTTAAATCTGGAGAACTAATCCATACAGATTTATACGGACCATTTCCATATTCGATTTCGAAATTTCAATATTACTTTCTGTTCAAGGCCTACTTCACACGATATCGTCACATCTACTTTCTACGACAAAAGTCTGAAGCAGATTCAAAGCTTAAGATCTTCTTAAATGAAGCTAAAGCCGCAGGGCATGTCATTAAAGAAATGTTAACTGACAACGCAGGAGAATTTGTTAGCGCGGAATTCAAAATATCTTAACTGAAAACGGAATTAAGCAAAGATTCACATTGCCCCACACCCCAAAGCAAGCAAGCTGATCTGCGTAGAGTGTAAAAATCGGACGGTAGTAGAAGCCGCACGCGCACTCATGCATGCACATGATAAAATACCTGATGACTTGTGGGCAGAGATAGTAAATGCGATAGTCTACGTGTTGAATTGCACAGGGCCAACGAACGTTCCAAACAAGTCTCCACGTGAGCTGTGGTACGGACAGAAGCCAGCGATAAAACATCTTAGAATACTAGGTTGCACCTGTTATACCTATGTTCCTAAAGCTAATTGCAAGAAGCTGCACAAAACAGGATACTTATTGGTTATGAAGGAGATGAAGGCTATAGGATCTGGGACAAAGAAGCATTCAAATTGATTAGCTCCAGAGATGTCACTTTTGAAGAGGTACCTTTACTGGGAAAATCAAAAGAGGATGTACCTAAACCAACAGAGCCGACTTCTGTTCTTCAGAGGAACTTCAATCATAATTTCCCAAGTCTCGAGATGAAATGAATGACATGCTTCAGAGGATGAAATCGAAATCATTTCAAGACCTTCATCAAGGACACATATCGAAACCAATGAAGAAATGGTAGATGATATGAATGAATAGCAGAAGCTAAGGACTCGAAATCTGGTCCTTAGCTTCTGAAGAAGAAAACGAAAGCCACAATTCTGATGAAAACCGCATGGTTCTCAGAGATAGAGCAAACCTAAAGCCTCCTGTAAGGTTTAATGATCATATTATGGCTCTGGAAGCCAAAAATTTATACGAGCCCCTAACCTATAAGCAGGCAATATCATTTAAAAACAAAGAAAAGTGGACAAATGCTATCGAGAGCGAAATAAACTCGTTAAGAGAGAACGAAACATGGGAACTAGTCGAACTACCAAAACGTCGAAAAGCCATCCCATGCAAGTAGATTTTCAAAATAAAGACCAATCCTGATGGCTCTATTGATAAATACAAGGCTCGGCTAGTGATAAAGGAATATTCGCAAATGAAAGATACTGATTTCTACGAAACTTTTAGTCCAGTTGTTCGGTGCAGCACGATAAGAGCCGTCTTGAGCTTAGCTGCAAGGGTGAAACTCAAGCTATCACAATTCGACGTGTCTACAGCCTTCCTTTATGGCACGTTAGACGAGGAGATTTACATGAAACCGCCTGAAGGTTATGCTGACGAGAGGAAGATTAAATAAAAAAAAATAAAGAATAACTTGTATGGACTAAGCAAGCCCCACTCTGCTGGAACAGATGCATCACAGACTATATCGTAAAGGCAGGATTCAAGCAGAGTAATTCTGACTCCTGTTTGTTTATAAGGCGACAAGGAAAGGAGAAAATTATTCTGGCCCTGTATGTTGACGACGGTCTATTGGCATATACGAGTACCAGCGAGAAAATGGTTAACTGTTTCCTGAAAAATGAGCTTTCAATTCATGAAAGCACATTTTAAGATAACAGTAAAACTACTTTCTAGGAATAGAGATAAAAAGGTACTCTGATGGTTCTATTTTGCTACATCAGAAAGCATATGTCACTCGCTTGTTGGAGAGATTTCGCATGGACGAATGCAAGCCAGTGGCAACACCAATTATAAAGGCAAACAATGCTCAGGTTGAGAAATCTACTACGAGGACATTTCCCTACCTCGAAGCTGTTGGTGCCTTGTCCTATTTGATGACAAGCACAAAGCCTGATATTGCCTATGCAGTAAGCGTTGCGTCGCGAAATTTGGATAAATCGACAAAAGAGAACATCCTGAACGTAAAAAGAATTATGCGATACTTAGAAGGAACTATTAATGAAGGTATATGTTACAGGACAGATAATGATCATAGTTTGGAATGTTATAGCGGTGCAGATCATGGTGGTGATATGGAAACTGCGCGATCTACATCAGGCATTCTCTGTATTTACGCTGGAGGTGCTGTTTCCTGGTATAGCAAACGGCAGAGCTCTGTTGCAATATCGTCGACAGAGGCGGAAAATGTAGAAGATATTAAAAGATCTTACTGGTGCTAACTGCCCTGCGACCTTAGGTGTTGACAATGAAAGTGCAATAAAGCTGGCGAAAAAGCCTACAGAATTACACCAGAAGACTATACACATCAGGATAAGATCTTTCTTCGTCAGAGAATGCTTACAAGATCGAAACATGGCAATCAGCCATGTGCCAGCAACCAGACAGATATCTGACATGTTAACAAAACCGTTATATGAGCCCAAACTTGAAATGCTAAAAAAGATGGCTGGCATTATCATCAACAGGGGTGGATGTTAAGGAATGCATACTCTTTATGAGTACTCTATGGTTGTGTTGCCTACCAATACTTACTCTCGATAAATGTGTCACTCACCGAATAATAGTACTAGAACCAAATTCAAAATAATTTATTTGCAAAGGCCCACATTTCAACAAACCACAATAGAATTAAACAATTTGACTTTGTCCTTGAAATATTCTCTGATGCTTCTCAAACTGGCTGTGGACTGCTATGTAATGATATCAAAAATCAAACTCAGATACTGTGAGGTTTTACTTAGAATAGATATCACAACAACCATAACAAATAAAACAAAGACAAATATGGGTTTATGCATCTTACATTAAATCCAAAGAAAACACTATGGCAAATATATAATATAGGCATCCTAACATAGGAATTGAATGGAAGTGATGTGATATAGCCTTTTTTGTACTGGAAGTCCAATACTAAGTGTCAGAATGTCATATCATGACTCCCTGATCCAGGTGCATGTTCTGTAGATGCATTCACTGTCAAATGGGATCTCAACATCCATTGCACAGGAGTCTCACTTTGATTGCCACCATGTTATGAAGGACGCTTCCCTAAAAAGAAAAGGAAGACCGATCACTTCAATTCACATCGTGCTAGCTTCCTTGTCTAGCGTATGAATCTGCTCTAAATCAGTGGATTCCCTTCTGTTAGAATCAAGATATTGACCCTCCTAGGCTCAGTCACCAGGGTGATATTATTTTTACACTAATTCTAGTGATGTAAAAATCATTTATTCTAACTCCGCGCCTAAGACGACCCACTGGGCACTGACCCAATCTAGGCTGAGAATCAGCACATTTCGAACGTCAAACATTCGTCACATCGCTTCACCCAATACCTTAAAGGTATTTATTGAGTGAGTGACATAGTACTCAGCAATTTCTCTAGATTAAGGCCCCACATTGCCACAGATGACAGAGTTTCAAGGTTTCTTAGGGGTTGTTGATGGGAATAAGGTTCACTTTACTTTGGATAGGGTTTTAATAAGAAAAGACGTGTGTTCTACTGCAAGTGTATTGGGCGACTAGTTTTGTTATGAAGATGTCTATTAAATATACCTTAGTGACCTATACATAGCTATTCTTAAGTAGGTATGTGCATTGAACGCAATACGTCACAACATACCGCCCACCAAAAGGCCTGTAGGTCTTTTAAGAAATAATGATTTAAAAATGATACATAATTATGAAATTACAGCTTAACAACGTTATATAAATCTGTAGGTGGGTGTCTGTGATATTAGTATTAAACATACATAAAACAATTTTTTAAACATTAAATACACTAGGTTCCATTGAGAGGCAATGGACATAATTTTGTTACAGTTCTTTTGGTTACGGAACGACCACTTTTAACACCATACACCCTCGTTAAACCGTCCGGACCGGTCCGGGTACTTCTCGACGATTCGTCCCAAGGACCATTTTCCAGGTGGCAAGTTATCAATTTTTATCAAGACGACATCTCCAATCTTAAATTCTTCTTGTTTCTTATGCCACTTATGACGCTGTTGCAATCTGGATAAATACTCATCTTGCTAGCGCCGCCAGAAGTCGTGAACAAGTTTCTGTGTGTGTTGCCAGCGAGACAAGCTGGACAGCCTTATGTCCTTTATATCGGGTGATGGGACAACAATAGGTACCTCTCCAATTAAGAAATGTCCCGGTGTGATGGGTTCATGTTGTCTGGATCAGTGTCGTATATGGGACATAACGGACGGGAATTCAAGCAGGCTTCCACTTGGCAGAGTATCGTCGTCATCTTTTCATATGTCAGGTGAGTTGTAATAATTCTTTTCAGGTGGTATTTTCTAGATTTAACACCGGCCTTCCATAATCCACCGAAAGAGAGACTGTGAGTGGGAATGAAATGCCATTGAGTACCCTCTGTGGCTAGTTTTTCTGCAATTTCTCCAGTAAACTGTAAGGTTGCTTCGTTCCAGGCATCTCGGAGCTCTTTGTCAGCTCCCACGAAGTTACGTCCTTGATCGCTCCACAGGTGATTACATTTGCCTCTCCTGGCAACAAAACGTCTAAAAGCGCCGATAAATGCTTCTGAAGTAAGATCACTTACTAGCTCAATATAAATTGCCTTTGTGGACATACAAATGAATATGGAAACTTAGGCATTTGTTGTCCTGATTCCTCGACCTTTAGACAGCAAAATCTGAAAGGGTCCCGCGAAGTCTACACCACTATTCAAGAATGGGCTGGATGGAGTCACTCTCTCACCAGGCAAATCTCCCTTAATTTGAGCTCTAGTAGTGGCACTAAGTCTAGCGCAAATGAGGCATTTGTGAACATGTTTCTTAGCTATTGATTTTGCTCTTATAATCCAGTATTTTGAACGTAAGTAACACAACATCAATTGAATTCCTCCATGAAGTGTCTTAATGTGTGCGTCGGCTATAATCAGAGGCGTCAATGTGTTTTTATGTCCAAGAATAATTGGATGTTTTCTTTTATCAGGTAAGTTTGCGTGTCTGAGGCGACCGCCCACCCTGAGGATATGTTTATCATCAAGATAAGGGTTGAGGGATCGCAACAGACTTCTTCCTTTCACTTGCTTATTTATCTTCAATCTTTCTATTTCTTCCGTGAATTCTTGTTCTTGAACTCTTTTTAGACAAAATGTCAGTGTATCTTCTAATTCTTGTGTAGTAATTTGTTTATTTGTGTTCACATTGACCTTGTAGTTCAAGAATCTCTTGCAGTAGGAAAGAACCTTGAGTAATTCTGGTAAGTTGTTAAAATGTTCAAAATATGTAGTTATGGATTTCTCTTTTTCTTCTGTGCTGAGGTGAGTAATAACTTTCTTTGTTTTAATTTCCATGTTTGTTGTCATAACCACCTGTTTACTAATCTTTATTTCCTTTTCAGATAACCAACCTGGCCCTGTCCACCACAAGTCACATTTCTTCAGATCAGACAGCAACATTCCTCGAGATGCTACGTCTGCAGGATTATCACTGGACTAGCCACGCTATAACTATAGAGGAATCTGTCCATGCATACATTTCTGAATTTGGTATTTTCATTGCTTGCCCAATTTGTTTCATAAGCTTGGAGAGAATTAATGCACCACACAACTCTAGTCTTGGCAAGGATATTGTTTTCAGTAGTGCTACTCTTGTTTTAGCAGCAATGAGTTTGGTTTCAACCCTGTCATTTGTTTCAGTCCGTATGTATACTGCTGCAGCGTAAGCTCGTATCGAAGCGTCACAAAATCCATGTATTTGTATATTTGTTTTGTTTGTTTCCGTTATACCAAGCCATCTGTCAACTTGTACATCGTTCACCCTAGCAAAATCTGATCTTATCTGATTCCATTCTTTATTTAACGTTTCACTTACGTTCTGATCCCAATTCACCTTCTCGAGCCATAGTTTCTGTAATAGTATTTTTGCCATCACTGTACTCGATGCAATCCAACCAAGTGGATCGAAAAGCTTTTGTATGTCAGATAATATACTTCGTTTTGTGACATAAGTACCTTATGATGTTGGTAAAGTCAGGTTGTACTGAAATGTGTCTGTTTTCAGGTTCCACACAATGCTCAATGCCTTTATTGTTCCGTCAAGATTCATGTCTATATGTGCGTTGGTGGATCGTTTTTCTTCATCTATAGATTTCATAAAATTCATATTGTTTGATGATGATGACCATTTCGTGAGTTGAAACCCGCCATTTTGTAGTATTTTTGTGACAGTTTTGGCTAAAGAAATAGCAGTTTCTGTTTCATCAGCTCCATCAAGCCAGTCCATCCATGTAAAAATTACCCTTAATGGATTGCACAGCAAGAGGTTGATCCTTTCCTTCATCATCAGCTATTTGATGGAGTGTTCTAACAGCTAAATACGGCGCAGATGCTGTACAAAATATGAACCTCAGCAAACGGTATTCATTGAAATCATCACCAAATAATTCGCTGGAAGCCTGCGTCTTCACGAGTCACCAATATTTGGCGATACATTTGTTTGATATGGCCATGAAGCAGACACGCTTCATTCTCCATTTCATAAGAAGGTTCCTCAAATCATCTTGCAGCTGCGGACCTACCAATAATTCTTCATTTAGTGAAATGTTGTTTGTGCCTTTGCAGGAAGCGTCAAAGACAACGCGTGTTCGAGAGGTCTGGTAAGAACAGTACGAATGACAGCGTGGTGAGGTAAGTAAACTGATATTGTTTCTTTTTCTCTTTCAGGTATCTTCTCCATGTGTCCTTGTTCTATGTAATCATTAATGACCTTTGTGTATTCCTTTTTCAGGTCTGCTGACTTCTTAAACTTCCGCTTAAGTTGCAAGAATCTTTGTTTGGCTATCTCCTTTGTGTTTTCTTCAGGTGTTTGTAACTTTGTACTCGTGCTCATCTCATTTAGTTGTGGACTGTATGTTTTGAAAGGTAATTTGACTATGTACCTTCCTTCCTCATTTCTAGTTGTTGTTTTCCCGTAGATATCTTCACAAATCTTATCTTCTGCATTTAACAAAAGAAGATAAGATTTGACGAAATGTTGAAGTCTATATGGAAAATAGAGATTGCTCTATTTCCCATATAGACTTCAACATTTCGTCTACGTCAACTTGGTGATGCATAACGAGGTAGGTGTGATTTTGTGGTTTTTCACAGATATCTCCGAAAATAATCCATCCCAGGTTTGTCTTTTGTGCAGTTGGAGTGCCTGGTGGACCCTTTATTAAATCTGGTTGTATAATCTGTGCGTATTCCTTGACTCCTAATAGCAGATCTACATCACCAGGTGTTAAGTAACTTGGATCAGCCAAGTTAAGCCGTCGATGTGAGGCCATGATTGGTTGACAATTGTTTTGGTGGTCAGTTGTTTCGACATCACATAGGCTTGGATCGGTAAACTATAGTTATGGTCCCACTGTGATCTTATGCTAAACTGTACCACGTGTTTGATATCTGTTCTCGAAGATCCCACTCCGACAACACTTCCTTTAAATGGTTGTCGCTTCAGTTTCAATAATAGAGTCGCTTTCTCGCTTATGAATGTAGCTTGAGAACCCTGGTCTATCAGCGCGCCTAGTAAAATGATTTGGCCCTCTGTATTTGTTGCTTCCACTACAGCTGTCGCTAACAGTGCTATTCCATGTCTAGTTGTATCATGCGACGCGATCACTGTGTTCACTTGAACAGCTTCTTTCTCTTCTCCTACATGCTGTGAAGCCAACTGTTGTGAGGTGCTCGGTGTAGCCGCTGGTTCTGTGTTCTTAGTCTCATGTAGTAGAGAATGATGACTTCGGTGACATTTCTGACAGGATACTGGTAATTTACATCTCCTTACAGAGTGTCCAAGTGCTAGACAGTTAAAACATAAATGTTTGTTCTTGACATATTCGGTTCGCTCATCTAGTTTCATATCTATAAATTTCTTGCAGTGGCACAACGTGTGGTTTTCTTCGCACAGGATGCATGTCTTCTCTGAATTGGGTGTGGCAACATGATAAGAACGTTCTTTGACTTGTTTTTCTCTTGTATTATTCTTAGCTGTAAAGCCGGTAACTAACTCCAAGGTGCGGAACTTGGACTCCATGAAGTTCTTTAATTCACTCCAGGTAGGCAATGCTTCGCTGTCTTCCTTATATGCATACTCTTCCCAGCCTTTATCCATCCAGCTCTGGGTCAAACTTCTGAACGAGTAGAAATATAATTACATGATCCCAAGAGCTCGTAGTTATTTTTAAATTTTCCATGTTGTTTAGGCATTCAGTAGTTTTATCTAACAAGCCTTTTAATTGGACGGCTGATTGTGAAGTCATCTACCTCTGGTAAAATAATCTGTTCATGATGCAGTTTAATATAATGCGTCTGTTACCATACCTCTTATTCAAAACATCCCATGCAGTTGCGTAATTACTGGATGTCACTTGTATATCGGTCAATAAAGCCTCAGCTTCTCCACTCACACTTGTTTTTAAATAATGTAATCTCTGTACATCACTGAGGTTATTGTTCTCGTGCACCAAAGAAATAAACAAATCTTTGAAAGTCAGCCATACTTCATAATTTCCATTAAACTTAGGTAATTCAATTTTGGTAAATGCACTATATTTTGCGATGCATATCTTACGTTCATGCTTGAATTTCTCGAATCCATCGATGACGATTCCGTTAAGGACGTAATCATATCTTTCAAATCATCTTGTAATGAGCTGTATAATTCTTCAAAAACAAAAAAATCTTCGTTCAAAAAGTATGGCAAAATTCCCTTTTGTTCTTTGGGTGTTATCTTTACTAACCCGTCATGTGCGTTCTTGAATGACATACAATACTCATCAATTACACTCTGCTCTGTTCTCAAGATCAAGAAAACTATGTAGTAACGCGCAGGTACTGCTATCCAACCACTAAATTTAAAATCAACAAGATAAGCAAAATTAAGCAAAATTAAACAACAACTCTCGGCAACTCATTCGCGTTTTAGTGCTTCCGCTGTCCACCACGTTTTTTCGTTCCTCTCAAATATTAATTAATTTAACTAGTTTCATGTGTTTTTTTGGATAAAGTGTGTAAAGGTATTATATCGTAAACAACGTAACGTATAGTATAATTATCATTATGCCGAGAAAACGGTATAGTGATGAAGATATTGAGGCTTATGTAAATCGAAAAATGAGGAAGATCGAGAAGAAGTTGAAGAAAAGACATCGACAACGCTCATTTTCGCGGCATTCCTTAAAAATCTTAGGTAAGTACAAATTTAATAACGAATTACAGTGACTGGTTACTACTATACATTTCTTTTTTCTGTATGGTACTACCCACATTGTTGATTATATAAATCTATATTGGTCGTGAACATTTTAAATGTGGAATGTGTCCGCCGATTGATAACAACAAAGCTATTTACGGGTATTTATCCCAGTGCTATAACATAATCATTGTGAGCATTACGATGGAATGTCTCCCGTCATGATTTATTTTAAATATTCATTTTTTCCCGTTGGTCGTGAACATTCTAATGGAATGTGTCCGCCAATTTATAAAACAAGGCTGTGTACAATTAATAGGGATTATACCAGTGCTATGTTAACTGATTGTGAGCATTACAGAGGAATGCATCCGTCATGATTTATATAGATCTACGTACTTTTGGTAGTAGGTATTTATTACCTACATGTAAATGCATTACGCGATTTATTATTAAATACGCGTTAGGTTGTGGACTTCGATTATGAATACACAAGCGGATCAGGATGTAAATATCGTAGGAAACAGCGAAGCTGAAGACATTCTTCCTGATAATATTTTGGAAATATTAGGGGAAGCGCCTATAAGAGACAAAAGGTTCGGTGTAGCCCTTAATTCAAGTCTAGCTATCAGGTGGGAGCATACAGCGACAAATGGCCTTTCTAAGGATGTAAAAAAATACATTTTCATAATACATGACATTCCAGAAAACTGTAAATACATTGACGCTCCTATACTTAATCAAGAAGTGAAAGCAGCGTTATCAGAAGTTCTTAACAAAAAAGAGAAGGCGATTGAAAATAAGCAGAAACAAATTGCCTTGATAATTACTTGTTTAGGAGATGCTCTTTTACATGTTTTATCTACCGAAAATACCGATATAAAACTTTTTAAGTCGTTAACTGACGCTGGAAAACTGGCCTGTGACTTGCAACATACGGAATCAATGATTCGTTGAAGTTTTGTTTGTTCGTCAATTAAAAAAGGCATAAAAGATCACCTGTACCTACACAACTCGGACAGATAGCCACCTCTTTGGCAGTCAGTTGGGGGATGTTTTAAAAGCAGCCAAAGCAATAAACAAAACAGGCGCGGAAATGAAAACTGGAGCCTCTGCACCTGGCCCTTCAAGACAACTTGTAAACCAAACGCAAAATTTAAACGCGAGACGCCCTCTTCCGCCCCTCGGCAGGCAAACGGGAGCTGGGGTGAGACGTCCGTTAAAGCCTGCTCTGGCTCCAAACCCTCGACCCGAGTACCAGCGCCAACAGCGCCGCGCTCCGCCGCCGCAGCAGCAGCCGCGCGGACCCTACAGGCTCTCACAGACCTACGCACCGCACCATCGATAGAACCGGTGAGTCAAGCAGGACGTTTGTCGCAATTTTACGATAGATGGCGTCTTATCACTAGTGATGCAGTACTTTTGTCATGGGTGAAAGGGTATAAATTACCTTTTAATACATGTGTGTTACAAAATCACCCGTCATCACCACCAATCCTAAATAAGTGTGATTTGAGAGCCTATGGGGCGATCATTAATGATTTATTAATCATTGGAGCAATATCACCCTGTCAATCATGTTATGGCCAATATGTATCGAACACATTATCGATTACTATAACGATTTATCTTAAATCTTAAGTCCTTAAATAGATTTATAAATACAAACCATTTCAAACTAGAAGATCTTCTTACTACGGTGAAATTAATTTCAAAGAATTACTATCTAGCTACACTGGATTTAAAGGACGCATAGTTTTTAATTTCAATTGATAAAGATTTCCGAAAATTTTTGCGTTTCCAAATACCGTCCACCCAGTGTTTGGATAACAATCTTTATGAGTTTAACGTGCTTCCATTTGGCTTGTGCACAGCCCCATACGTTTATACAAAACTGCTTAAGCCTGTAATGGCATTATTAAGAAGTTTAGGCTATTTATCTACTAATTTTATTTAGATGATGTATGCTGTATAGGAAAAACATACAATGAATGTCTAGAAAATGTCCAAATAACCAAATTAATTTTAGAATCTTTGGGATTTGTTATTAACAATGAAAAAAGTTCATTGACCCCGAAAACCAGTTGTAAATATCTAGGCTTTATTATAAACACAGAGTTATTTCATATTAGACTAACAGACCCAAAAAAGACCCATATCAAAAATGAAATTCATAATTTTATGAGCCTTAAACGTTGCAAGATTAGATGTCTCGCTCACCTGGTGGGTCTACTTGTATCGGCTTGCCCAGCTATTCAATACGGCTGGCTATACACGAAAGAGTTAGAGAGGTGTAAATACCTAGCGTTATTAAAGTCGGATAATAATTATGAAAGTTATATGAATATATCCTTACATGTTCACCAAGATTTAATTTGGTGGCTCAACGCTGTTCAAAATAACGTTAATCCTATTCGTGACGAGAAATATTTGCTTGAACTATTTTCTGATGCAAGCAAAACAGGGTGGGGGGTGGCATGTGGCAAAGAAACTGCAAATGGGCAGTGTGGTGCTGTAGAAAAGGATCTGCATATTAACTTATTAGAATTAATGGCAGCCTTTTTTGGCCTAAAGGTATTTGCCAAACAGCTTAAAAATTGCCAGATCCTTTTACGCATTGATAATACCACAGCCATATCTTATATTAATCGAATGGGTGGCATTAGATTTCCGCATTTGAATAAAATTTCCAAAGAACTTTGGCAGTGGTGCGAGGAGAAAAATATACACGTTTTCGCTTCCTATATTAGCTCGGAAAACAATGAAATAGCAGACGCGGAATCTAGGGCCACACATCCAGACATAGAATGGGAACTATGTAACAATGCCTTTAGCAAAATCGTTCACACATTCAGTACACCAACTATTGATCTATTTGCATCAAGAATCAACAGAAAATGTGAAATGTACGTGTCATGGAAAAGAGTCCCTGACGCCTACGCAGTAAACGTCTTTACATTGAATTGGAATAATCAAAATTTTTATGCATTTCCACCATTTTCTGTCATATTAAAAACTTTCCGGAAAATAACTACGGATGAGGCTGAAGGCATCGTTGTTGTGCCATACTGGCCCATGCAACCGTGGTTTCCGTTGTTCAAAAGTCTGTTAGTATCTAAGATTATCCTGTTTGAACCAAGTGACCAAGCTCTTTTGTCTTGTTCCCACAGACCACCACCACCTCGGCTTAACCTGGCTGTAGGCAGGTTGTCAGGACGGCACTACTGAAAAGAGGCGTCCCTCCTTCTTCTATCGATATTATATATGCTTCACTTTCCAACAATACTAGGAAACAGTATGATACGGGTTTAAAAAAGTGGTTCCTTTTTTGTCAGTCACACAGCGTTGATTTTTATGAAGTTTCTGTTCCTAATGTTATGTATTTACAATGCTTTTTAATGACGGAGCCCAATATGGGACTTTGAATAGCCATCGATAAGCTTTATCTCTAATAATTGGATCAAAAATTGGATCTGATGACAGAATTATCCGTTTATTTAAAGGTTTCTATAAACTAAGACCACCATTACCTAAGTACAATGAAACTTGGGATCCGTCTATTGTGCTAAATTACTTATCTAATTTATATCCTAACGATGAGTTAGACTTGGATTGTCTTACAAAAAATACTGTAACCCTAATCGCATTAGTCACGGCCCACAGGGTTCAAACAATTTCGAAAATAAATATTCACAATATTTGTATTCATTCAAACCATATCTCTATTAAGATTCCAAACTTCATGTATTGGTTCAACACAACCTTGTCTACATCTACCATTTTTTATTAAACAGCCAGAAGTTTGCCCAGCTAACGCACTTAAGTCGTATTTAAAAAAAAACTGCGTCGATTAGAGGCGGAGAAGAATATCTCTTCATTAGTTTTAAAAGCCCTTATAAGGCTGTATGTTCGCAAACTTTAAGCCGCTGGATAAAAAATGTTTTATGTGACAGTGGTGTTGATACAAGTAAATTCAAGGCCCACTCCACCGGACATGCGTCTACTTCAGCAGCTCTTAAATCAGGCGTCTCCATAGACCTAATTAGAAAAACTGCTGGCTGGACTGAGTCTTCATCTGTATTTGCTAGGTTTTATCAAAGATACCAATGATTTCGCTTTATCAGTTTTAAACGCATATATTAATAATTTCTAATTAGTAGTTATACCTTGTAAAGTAATCATGCAGACTTTTTTTTTTTTTGTTCGCTTAAGTTCCTACTCTAAGTTAATAATTTGGTATTGCAAAAACAGATTAAAATATATTATTTAATATTATAATGATTAGATTTATTATTTTATTTTTCTTATGTCATAGAAACTAGATACCATTATTATTTCATTACATACTCACATACATTGCATTTATGGCTTTCAAAGTCTACATAGTTTTCTTGATCTCGAGGACAGAGCAGAGTGTAATTGATGATTAAACGAACTTACCTGAAGTGAAGTTTGATCCCAATTACCAAGGGTACCTATAAACGGAACGAAACCCTAAAAACTAGGAAATAAAGGAATCAATTCAACAGATGGACAACGTAACGGGAATCATTAACAACATGCGAAACGGGACAGCTCCAGGAACAGACCAAGTGGTAATCGAGCTGTACAAAGCGATGCCCCAAATATTAGACAGCCGTCACCAAACATATGATCAAAGCTTGGACACAGAACAAAGCACCTGCAACATGGTTAAAGACAGTGCAGGTACCAATTCCAGAAAATAACCTTAAAGTTACGAATGACTATCGCCGCATATCGGTCTGTAATACGGGTTACAGAATTTACGTATCCCACATATTAAAAGAAATTGACGAAATAATAAAAGCATTAGGCAACTACCAAGCTGCCTTTTTATACAATAGGTTACAAACAAAGGACCACATTTTTAAGCTTAAAAGGGTTTTGAACGAAGAACGGCGTGCAGGAAATAATATTTATATACTCCCCCTCAACATAGAAAAAGATTTTGACAATGTCGACCTTAACTGCGAGATATTTTAATACAACGAACTAACAAATCACTAACCAACAGGATAATCAAAGTTTGTATGAATTAACGAACATACATCAAATGGTGTGGCCAGTAAAGCAGCTGGATTATCAAAGGAAAAGGACTCATTACAGATGACCTAGAATGGCTGAAGGAACCCTATACCATATTAAACCCCTACTAACTAGTTTCGGTCTCTAAATAAATTAAACACAAACAAAAATACTAATTAAGGACTCCATAGCTACATAGAAAACGACCTATGTAACCATGAATGGAATAAATCTTCCTACAGTCGATGAAATTAAAAACCCAGGCACACACATAAGTCATAACATCTGCATTAAGCAGGAAAAGCACAATTGATAAACGCTGTGAACAGAGCACTAGAAACGCAAAATCACTATTACCATTCATAATATAACTAAACAGACAGGTGTACTGCTGGGGAGTTTGTTGCGCCACTTCTTCTTCCCAGCTAAAGTACTAGGAAGTGGTGAAGGGCGGGCGTTTTTGGGGGACTGTCTTATGTAACTTTGATGTTCGAAAAGTGCTGATTCTCAGCCTAGTTTGAATATAATATTAATAATAATAAATAATATATAATTATAAGTATGTGCCCGACCCAGTTCTCGAAAATGACCATGTCACGTTGTACTGGGATCGGTCTATCATTACTGACAGGACTATTGTCGCCAATAAGCCTGATATAGTGGTGATAGATCGATTACCGCGCCGCGCAATGATAGTCGATGTTACCATTCCACATGACGAAAACCTCGTGAAAGCTGAGAAAGAGAAACAAATAAAATCTCTCGACTTAGCACACGAGGTTGTTGACATGTGGAATGTGAACTCGGCTATCATTGTGCCGATTGTTGTAACGGCCAATGGCCTGATGGCCGGAAGCCTCAACCAACATCTCTCGAGGCTCTCGATAGGTGGCTGGATCAAGGGCCTGATTCAGAAGGCAGTACTCCTCGATACGGCTCGCATTGTGAGGAGGTTCCTATCTCTGGAGCCCTAACCACCGGTAGCACCGGCGGAACACTATTTTTTATATTTTTAAATGTTTTTTTATACCTTTTTAAGAAATATTTAAAAATATATTTTATATGTAAAAAAAATGAATAAACGACATAATAATAATAATATAAACCGTCTATTTTCTCTTCACAAGATATGGACTTAATCCTAAAATTTTACAGTAGTGCACGAGGAGAACTTTGTGAGAGACTGGAGCCTGAGGTAGGTTTATAAAAACCTGTATTACACCAGGGCCCTCCCGCGGATAGATGCCTTTTTTGCATACACGACTTATCAACAACGCAACTTGCGAAAAATAAATTAAGAATAATAGTATAAAATTTAAAGGTGAACGGCAGATGTCGTACCGCTTACTTTTTTTGTTTCTTTTTTGTTGTTTTGTTATAGAATTTGTACCACATATTAAGGCAGCTAAGCCATTTATTTTCATGTAAGGGGACTATTTTTAAAAGTTAGGATTAATTAATAATAATAAAAAATAATAATAATAACTACACGTAATTTAGTCGTAAAGTAAACGCAGTTATGTTGGAATTAAAGCTATGCTCGCCATGAGGATATTACCCGACCTGCCCCCTTCTTAGATGATGATTAATTAATAATGAATAAAATAAATGTACTTAAAACTATTACTGTATTGTTTTATTTACCTACACTCAAAACCCTATCAGGACTTCATCATTACCAAACTGTTGCAGTCAGCTGCTGGACATAGGTATCTCCTAATGCACTCAGCTGAGTAGGTAAGATCCTCATCTTAATTTACCTACTTGATAGTAAGTAAAACACTACCAAAATAGCGACAAGCAATCTAGAACATATACTTTATTACCGAAACAATGTTTAAGTGCCTTTATGTAACAATCTACATTGGTACACTACTCGTAGTACATAACCTTAAAAAATAAAACTGGTTATAACTTTTACGTCCCAAGTTCTAAAAATCCAAGAATTTAAAAAGGGCTTGTCTATCATATTAACTACTAATTAAAACAAAAAATATCCTAAAACACGAAATTTTACTAGCGGTACGAAATTCCCATACAAGTCTGCCGTTCGCCAATACAAAAAATACAAAAAGTTTCGGGTAAATACCAGAGTGTGTGTGAGTAACCGGAGAAAGTGTATGAGAGAGATGAAAGAGTGAATGTGAGTGGTTGCTTGAGTGAGTGTTGTGCGAGTATGGTAGGTAGTATGTGCAAGCAGCAGAAGCATGCATAATTCGTATAAAGGTAGTCTCTCTGAGAGGGATCAACAAGTTCTCGGTTTCCTGATAGTCTAGAGTTTTTAAATGGGTAGTGACTGTGATTTAACGTTTGTATTTAATTAGAGGACAAATATTAAGGTTGTTATTTAGCTTATTGTAAAGGTATGGTCCGAGGAAGAAGTAGTTTCGCGAGTGTGCACAGCTAGAAGGTTGTGTTTGGCATACTCTGCCTTTACAGCGCTTATCCCTATTAGGGTTCGGATCGTATTGCAACAAGAGGTGTTGATTAAGCACCGTACGCAGTATGTAGGTTTGCCTGGCAGTGAGTAAATCCCAGTCCTTAAAAAGGTCTACAGTTGGGAATAGGTAGGGGAGACCGTTGCCAACTTTAAGGATAGCACGCTGTGCTCTCTCAACTTCAATGAGGTGAGTCTTGGCGGCACCTCCCTAAGATGTAACGCAGTAGTCTATTAAGGATTGGCATAAAGCATCGTAAACCATCTTAATAACCCGTCGGTCCGCTGCGTGTTTCAGGGTTTTGAAGATGTAAATTAGTTTACGCAACCGGGTTACAAGGACTTTTATGTGCAGTTTGAAGGTCGAGAACTGATCTATATGATATCTTCGATTCTTTGGAAAACGGAACAGGAGCACAAAGTGTCGTCAGGAACACAAGCATGAGAGAAAATGCTAAAATATGATGGGGAAGTTGATTTGACCTATGGGAAAAAGTTACATATTTGGTTTTCTTAACATTTAACGTCAGGACATTCGATCGGAGCCATTCGCAGACTCGATTAAAGCCCTTTTGGGCAGTATCAAAGAACACCGCCCAATTCTGTCCACTAAAAAAGAGAGCAGTGTCATCAGCGAAGGTAATGATTTTGCCCTTGTGGACCTGCGGTTGGCAGAGGCTGTTTATATATTGAGTTATCATGAGAGACTTGATTAACCACGTTAGGAATAAATTAAAACAAAAGAAAATGCATGAAATCATGGACAGAAAAACTGTAGCCAAACGCACCAAAAACCACAGGACGTGCTATTTTGACGTTCAAAAAGTGTTGGTTCGCAGCCTAGTTTGAATAAATAACTTTTGATTTTGATTTTGCATATGTGCACAGGCTCCAGGAACCACATTCGTTACATGCAGCAATGCAGTACAAGGCCAAATTCAAGAAAGTTGGCTGACCTATTTACACTGGGAATGGCTACCTAAAGCAGGACATGACTTACTTTGACAAAGAAATCAACTTTTGGATGGACACGGCTGAAGATTGAGATAAAATTAGGAAGGCTGCTAAATTAGCAAGATTTACAAGAACTCAGAAACGGATTGTAGCGAGACCTTGTGAGGTCTCGCTACTATCCGTTTCTGATTAGAAGACATTGGAAACAGCAACGTGTAACACGCATAGCTGTGACACAGAAACGAGCCGAGAAAGCAACTTGACCTTTTTCTTGTTCCGGGGTGGAAAATCCTCATGAATGGCCTTCGCCCTGCTTCTGTCAGACTCTTGATAATGAGATCTAGTGCAACTTCCGCGATCCCCGGCTGGTGCCGGCCCGCCATTGCGGGCCAGCTCAGGCTCGCGGGGGTGAATGAGGCGTAAAAATCTTCCCGCAACGTCCAATAGGGGCGTGCGTGGAACACTACGCACCACCACCTCAGGTCCTGCTATGTGGGGTGCGACGGATGTCCATCGCCCCTGGACCCATTTAGAGGGGCTGGAAGATGGCTGCCCTCTGCCGACGCCCGGTGCGACTGCTGCGAGCAGGGTGTGTGGAAGAGATCTCCCGCTCCCTTTCCGCAGCCTCCTTCTGCGACATGACTGTTTCGCAGAAGAATACCACCGCGTCCCAGGACTCCTCGCTGGATGGAGTCCATGGAGTCGACCACGGCTGGCAGCGACAGGTCACTGCCTACTCCTGAGACGAGGGCACGGCGCGGCTCCTCCCAAGCGGCACACTCTGCCAGCGTATGCCGCGCCGTGTCCTCCCGGTAGTCGACACAGTGGTGACACAGGGCGTCCGGCTCCCTATTTTTGCGAAACAGGTACTTTCCGAAGCAACCATGCCCCGAGAGCACCTCGCTTTTACAACAAACTTCCTATTGAAATTTACCCATTAAACGATTTAAAAGCTGTATTAAAACCAAACTTTGTAAAAAAGGGAACTATAACATTTCTGATTATTAAGAAGACAAAAAAGCTTGGGATTGAGCTGCTCGCTCTGCTAAGCCTTGTGATAAAACCGTAACACTTGACATTTTAATTATTATGGAAAATCATCATTATATACAATTTTATATACATATTGACATTGATGAATACTATACAAAATTACATAAATATTTACCTTGAAAAGTATTATATTACTTTAATTATTGAGAATGTGAGCACTATATGGGTATTTTTTTTCTCTCAGTTAGTTTTAATGATAGTCTGGCCTATTGAGTACTTTATGCGGCCTACCCAATTGTCCTTTCCAAAAAGTTTCAAAGTTTTGAGTTGAGCTACACGTTTACTGAAAAATGCTAGCACTGACTGGACAGGTCCACTCTTTGTGTGGTTCTTTCCTCAAAAGACCAGATCCATTTCAGAGATGGATCTACATGGTTCTCACATAATCTGACCAAGATTATGTCTGGCCTTTTAAAGAGATTTGACCCTTGAGCAAACTCAAGGGTCAAAGTTCGCCATTTCTTCTAAGGGGAAATGTCGACTCCATCTAGCTTATTTTTTTAATATGACGTGTCAAAGTGATTGTGATATCCTATTTCCAGAATAAACAATTTCATTTCATTCCACCTGCGTCACCCGAAACGACAGGGAGCCGTGCCTCCTCCCGAGCCAGCGCTCGAGTACCGGCCGGACTGCCTCAATGGTGACGAGGCCGGCTTAATGGTGACGGTAGGGAGTGAAAGCCATTCCGCCACCAGGGATGCAAGAAGCTGCGACCGACGCAACTCCATTTGTCGCTAGATCAGTTACGCGCCTCGCGCCCTCACTTCCTCGCGCCGCCGATACAGTGACGCGAGTACTTTCCTCGAGGTCCCAGGGCGGGGATCTGACCAGTAAAAGTCGCCTCGTTGGAGATCGTGTGATATCCCCTAATGACTCTGACGGCCATCGCTCTCTGCAGCTTTCGTAGGACAGCGATGCTACCGGCCATCAATCAGTTCAGCTGCCCAGATCGGGGCCCCATACAGGGCTAACGCACGATCCCCACGTAGAGCCGCCTACAGGCGGCGCTCGGGCCCCCCACATTGGGAAGCAGCGTTGATAGCGCCCCTGCCGCACCCAACAACTTGAGCGCCAGCCGCCAAAAGTGGGGGCCGAAGTTCTACCAGCTGTCGAGCACCAATCCCCGGTACTTCATGGTAGATGAATGGGATGCGGATCACCACCTGTGAGACCGCCACCGTTGCCAGCAACGCTGCCTCCCTGTACGAGCTCCCCCGGGCCGTAACCAGCGTGTCGTCGGCATAATACGTCAAATCCACGCCCGGCTGGAGCTCGCCCCGCAGCACCCAGTCGTACGCGATGTTCCACAGGAGCGGGCCCACGACCGAGCCCTGTGGAACACCGCACGACATGTGGCACTGGTTTTCACCATCACGTCCCGTGTAGGTGACACACCTCTCCGCCAAATAAGCCCCAACGATGCGGTGGATGCAAGGAGGCACCCAACGGTACCGCAGTGCTTCCCGAACACAACTCCAGGGCAGTGTGTTGAAGGCGTTCGAGATGTCCAAGGACACCTGCTTCCTCCGCCAGGACTCTCACTCGCAATATTGCGTGGATGGTGGAGCTCCTGCGCCGAAAGCCGAACTAGCTCTCGGCCAGGTCAGGCCTCTCTCTGCACAAGTGGCCGACGAGGCGGTCTGCATTTATCCGCTCTAAATATTTACCTATCTCGTCTAGAAACACTATGGGCCTGTACGCGGACGGCGAGTCCACAGGGCGCCCAGCCTTCCTGAGCAGGACCAGACGGCCAAATTTCGATATTCGATACGAAGTGGGCAACTAGCCCTGCTTAAGGCACGCTATGCAGAGTCCTGTCAGTTGGGGCTCTAGCTCCTTCAGGGAGAGGGCTAACACGCGGCTGTGGATTCCGTCGGGCCCCGGAGCCGCATCACGGCTGCCCCATCTCTGCCTGTGTCACCTCTGGGATGCTGATGGCGTTCTCTTCTGTAGGCTCTGCGGCTGTGGGTAAAGCCATCGGCGGCGGAGTATGCTCCGCTCTTGCCGGGAAGAGGGCTGAGACTACCTCCTCCAGCAGCAGGTTGGAGACTCTCCGTGAGTGGAGGCGCCGCGGACCGAAGTTTACCTCGAACCGCTAGATTCCTGTCTACTTTAAAAATAAGAGAGTTATCATCTGCAAACAGTACAACGTCACAGATACCCTTTAAATAGAATGGTAAGTCATTAATATACACTAAGAATAATAATGGATCCAGTATTTAGCCTTGTGGTACACCTAACTGAACTAGTAGCCCGGAAGATTTCATACCATTAACATCTACAAATTGCAACCTATTATGTAAATAAGAACTTATTACATAAGAGCTTCATTTTGGACACCGTAATGATGTAGTTTACGCAGAAGCGTGTCATCTTACACGCAAACAAAAGCTTTGGAGAGACCACAGAAAACTCCAATAGCATTTTAAAAGTTCTTCTATGCGTTACATATGAGTTTCAACAGTGCAACACCCGCATCTGTAGTCGAACGACCTTTTGTAAAGCCATATTGTTCATTATGAAGGAGGATGTTTAAATTAAAATGTCTTTGCAACTGCTTGAGTATCAACTTTTCAAATATTTTGCTTAATGCAGGTAAACTAGAAATAGGCCTGAAATTGCCAACATCATTTTTATTACCTGATTTAAATAAACAGCTGTTTTTATTGAAAGTAACAGCTGGATAGGGTGCTACGATGTCTATGATATTACTTAATAGTTTAATGGAGATACTCGAGTAATCACCAGTGTGTTAAAAACATTAACTACATCACCAGGTGTTACATGTTCGAAACTAAATAAGCGACTCCATTTAGGCACCTACTATACAAAAGGTTTCAGCTTTAGACGGGGACAAATTTAAGGAGCGAGTCGTAGCTTTAGGTATGTTGGCAAAAAACTCATTGAATGCCTCAGCTACGCCAGCTGCTTTATTAACTAATTTGTTGTCGACCATAACCGCAAGTTGTTTTTCTTGTTGTTTGACCGACTTACCCGTTTCATTGTTTATAATTTTCCAAGTGAAGAACATCTACAAAGTACACGATGAGGACGAGATTACGAAGCATAATTATATGATCGGGATATCGGACTAACTTACTTAGATTACTTCACATAATTAAGGATCGGACGTCACTACCGATATAATTATGAACAACTTGTACTATGTGAACAACTCGTCCAAAATGGAACAAAGTTTATTCTTGTCACCTTGTGCAAGTCGCCGTCTCGATTGCCTTTCCGGCAGAACCTCGTTGTGTGAAGACTCAGATTTTCGTCGCCGCCAATCCTGTAAAAGTTAAGTTGTAACCGTCACTTTAAATAAAACAATCATGATGATCATTGTATAAAATTTCGATTTGAATTTCGCGGGCTACCCTAAAGCATCCCTCTACTAGTGCGTTGCGCCGATCGATTTACTCAATGTATTGCAGGCTCACGTTACGAACCGTATCGTAGTCGTGCGGGCGCGCGCGCAGGCGCGGGTGCGGGCGCGGGCGGCGGCGCGGGCGCGCGCACGGACAGAAGCCGCGGCACGCCAGGCGCACGGGCCGCGCGCCGCGCCGCACGCAGTTGTGCAGGTCCAGGCGGCACAGCGACGAGTACGTGCGGTTGTCCGAGCCGCACAGGAACTGCGCGCGCAGCCGCCCCGGGCAGCCCACGCATCTGCGCAATCTTAGGTTACAGTAGCAGTAGGCATCAGGCTACACACAGGACCAAGATTCAAGATTAAATCTTTATTAAATTTCTAGAAGTTTTTGGTGTTATATACGCACCTAACCATGTCAGCCCCATCGTCAATTCATGAGTCATGAGCATGACACACAAGATTAGTAATTCTTAATCGAATAAATTATTGCGTTAAGTTTTTAACGATGGTCTACCTAAACCTAACTGTTGTTAAGGCAGATGTGTGGTGGTGTAAGGTCGCTCACCGCTTGGCGTCGTCGGTATCGAGGTCGGGGTCGGGGTCGGGGTCGGTGTCGCGCGCGCTGGCATCGTAGAACACGTCGTCGTCGTTGTCGTCGCGCTCCCACTCACTCGCGCCGCCCGCGCCCTCGCCCTCCCACCCACCACCGCCGCTTGCAGCGACTATTATGTCACTGGGATTTAAAAAAGAATACCAATGAGTGCATTGCGATATCTACTAGACACTGCTCCAGCATCAAATTATAAGAACCGGTTAAGTGCTTGTTGGGCCACGCACTATGAAGAGTTCCGTAGTCGGGAAGTTGGGATGAATTTATCCCAAAAACAAACTTAACATTGTAGTTGAAAAACATGTTCCCCATACATCGATATACGAGTATGTACGTAAGACACTCAGAAATATTTGCAAAAATTTTCTAAAAAAATGTTCTATTTTTTATTAAATCATTTCAAAGTACTCTCTATTAGTCAAAGTTTCATGCGTCTAAACCAGTTTTCGAAACCAAAACCCCCAACACAGCCTGCTCGAACGCTGACAGCGCATCTTCCGGCGACGAAAATTGTATCCCTTTGAGCAATTTTTTTATTTTCGAGAGTAAAAATAAGTCACACGGTGCTAGGTCAGAACTGTAAGCAGGGTGACCCAGGAGTTTGACCGGCGTGCTGTCCAGGAAGTCGGTCGTTTTGAGGGCGGTGTGCGAAGGCGCGTTGTCGTGGTGGAGCAGTAGCCCGCGGAGCCCTGTGTTTGGTCGCTTGTTGCTCACAACAGAGAAAACTTCTGCCAAGCATTTGGTAGGATACCATTCAGCGTTGATGCTTCTTTTGTTTGGTAAAGGAATTGACACCAAGTAGCCAGTCAAATTGAAAAAGCTCGCGATCAAAATCTTCCCCCTGCTTCTAGATCGCTTCACTTTAGTAGGCGTTGATTCGTTTTGTAACATCCAAACCGTCTACTGGCGCTTCTTTTCTGGATCGTATGATAAATCCAAGACTCATCACCTGTAATTATGTGGTAAACACGCCGAGACGAGCCTGCTTCAAATATGTTTATCATATCACGGCACCATTCCATCCGGGCCTGCTTCTGAGCATCGGTGAGGTTGTGCGGCACCCAGCGTGAAACTATCCTCCTCACGCGAAGATGCACGTGTAGAATTTCGTGAAGGCTTGCCGATCCAACCTGCAGTATTTGCTGCATCTCTTGATACGTAACTCGCCTATTGTCATGGATAAAATGTTTCACTGTTAGCACGTTTTCTTCCGTAACAACCGTCAAAGGGCGACCACTTCTTTCTTCATACCCCAAAGTTAGTCGATCGCGCTAGAATTCGTTATATTACCAACTATACGCGGTTGCCTTACAAGGGCTTTCATCCACGAATACCATTTGAAGTCTATCGTACGATTCGTCCGGTTTCAGGCGACACTTGAAATCGTAAAAAATCATAGCGCGAAAATGTTCCCGGCGCAGATTCATTTTTTAATGAGACACGATAATTTAAATTAGCTCGCAAAGAATGTGGAGGGAAATTTTGAAATTGGAACGTACCTCCATATGTTTACTTACAAATAATCATATTGTTAAAATAAATTATAACTGGCCAGTCTCATACATAAAACATTTTTCGCAATACTTTCTGAGTGGCCTGGTATATGTCCATTCTCCAAATGTTTTAAGTTGGTCGACTATTACTCGTTAACTTGTAATGCCCACTTAGCTGTAATACTTTTCCTTTTAATTTCATTATAAGTGCTACTGCCATGATTTTTTTTCACTTCTCCATAAACAAACCCGCAATATTTTTGAACGGTCTATACAATGATACCCCACACCGTGTAGACGAGAAAAAAGAAATATCATACCCATTTTACGTGCAAGGTAATCCCAATATTATTTTCTTCAATGTTTTATTTTAGTACTTTGTCGGCGTGATTAATATGTAATATGTACCTATGCCAAATAACAGCTTTCTAATACTACATCTCTGAGCTACAGCGGGGACAGACAGACAGACAGGTAGGACGTATGAGTACCTATGAGAAAATAGAACATTAAAAGGGGTCGGGGTTAGGGGGGTAGGGTATGAAATGGATTAGGTACCCTCTCCGTAAGATGTCCTTCTTGGTGGCGCAGAGCGCGGTGAAGGCGTCTCGCAGTACGCACACCTCGCGCTTCTTACACACCAGCGACCGACACAGCGAGTCTGCAAACATATTACCAATACCATAACTGCCTCTTTCTTTCTTACTTCCTCTTTATTCCTTAACTTCTCCAATAGACAGGTAGGTGAGTAACACTCCTTGCGCCCTTATTCGGAGATAAATTGCTAAAAGACAGGTAGGTACTCACTGTGGGGATCGTACACATATCGGCGAGGTCTGCGCGAGTGAGCACCATTCGCCACCGCTGTCACTCCGGACTCCTGTCAAAATAAGCAAAACTTGATCGTTAAGGCTCCTACATACTGGCGCGACTTGTCGCGCGACGCGACGCGACACAAAGACACCGCGTGTAGCGCTACAAGCGGTGCCTTTGTGTCGCGACGCGTCGCGCGACAAGTCGCGCCAGTATGTAGGAGCCTTTATCTTAACTACCAAAACCGGTGCATTAATAAAAAATCTATATTGAACTGGTTTTTGCACGCATGAATAATGTGGGCGCCTGCAACCTTCGCGTTCGCGTGACGCACTACGCACTACACTACAACAGATTGCCAAGCCGAAGCGTATTTCCGGGGCGCTTCATAATCCGAACACGCAAACTACGCGCGCTTACTCTCGCACGCCGCTTGACGTCTCGCTGTAAACAAGGAGCGCGCGAAATGTAGTTCGGTTTATCGCGACAATGTAGCCGTAGCATAACTGACGGTGCTTAACACCTCAAAATGAATTTAAGTACTTAAGGAAAAACTGCTACCCTCATTACAACCAACCAACAATGAAACAACATAATAACTTAATAAACATTTTAACTATCCCCGCACGTTCTGGCTCTGGCTCTTACTGCAAGCTTTGGTGTCAACTGTACGTAAGTGTAGCATGCAAGTGTTATATAAATCGCCTCTTTACAAGAACAACGTGATATTTTTTAAACCACAACTTTACAGGGCAGCAATTTTAAACATTTAATCGTTACTTTATTTTAGCATGTATAATGTAACATTTTAGCATAATATAAACCCAAACTTAAAAGTTTTCAAAAATAATGATGTAAAATAAAATAACATAAATAAAATCCGACATCGCGGTTTTGAATATCAAATAATAAAAAAAACGTTTTTACGTGATGTCACGTTGCTCTTGTAAAGAGGCGTAATAAATAACCTGTTATTAACATTTTAACTTTGATAACATAGTTGATAACTCTATCGTGCATGCTGTGGTGTCCTATACTAATGAAAGAGTCGGTGCACCAACATAATACCTGATGTTGCCCGTATTAATGTCCTGTATACTATACTACCTAGTGGCAACCACGGAACAGATAAATAAGGGCACAAGCTGATACACTGACCGATGCATTCTTATAGATTGTTCCTGACGAACGGCTATCACTAAAATAATAAAACAGTAGATCGTGATTTCTCATTAACACTTACCTAACCATATATATTTGCGGTAAACTGTAGAAGCATACGAACATAATGCAATATTGCTCATCCCCCGTAGCGTGATAATTTATAGCCTACATAACAGACTGACTATAGGGGACATCTATGCATATCCGGTAGTAATTGCGTGATGCTGGAACATACATTCAGACAAACAGACAAAATTCTAAGAACTACTATACTTTCGACATTAGAATCGTTCCCAGACCTCGCAGTAATTACTTTTTCAAAAATATTCAATGTAAAGCTTTGACTTCGCTACGATTTTATTATAATAATGGATACATCTATCTTTTGTTGGATATCCTAAATAAATAATAAAAGAACACTGATTGCAAAGTGACGCAAACTACAGCCGGAGCGCGTTAGCATCATCATTATCATCACTATCGTACCTAAGGTTTTGTTTTCTGAATGCAAACATTTTCGAGCTCGCCCTTACGTTCTTAAGCTTTTCGACAAAGTAGGTAGCCCGGGGGGTGTACTTATTTTAAGTCTATTGGGGGGCGGGGGGCGTAAATACCTTAATACCTATATCAGAAGTTTGGGAACCACTGCTCTAGAAGATCACACCCAATCGGTGAACATCGATTCTCACATCCTTGACGATGAAAGGGTGACTTACTGCGGAATCCCTCAAGGCAGTGTTCTCGCTCCTAGATTCAAATGTAAACGACCTGCGTTTCCTCCCCCTCCATCTTCCCTTCTCTGGGGTATTCTCTAGCGCAGCTGACATAGCTCTAAGAGTGCTTGCGGGAGAAGCGGTTTCTCGGTAAAGAGAAGTCGGTACCGATCGGTGCGGGTGAAATAGTCCAGTGTTCATTTAAAACAGTTAAAACATGAAACCGTTTCTCTCCTAAGATCAACCTGCAGTAATCTGCTTGCACCAGGAATATTTGTTTTAATAGAAATGAGGTAAAGAATCAGACAAAATTAGATCCTAAATTCAAGGGCCCATTTAATATTGAAGTGTTAGATGGTGATAGATACCTACTAAAGGCCCTTGACTGTAAGCGAACCTACAAATATCCCCATGATCGTGTGAGGAAGATCCCCGATCACCAAGTTCCTCGAGAATACGATGTTATAGTTGAGGACAGTGATAGTGGAACCATCTCTGATTAAGAATGGCTTGTCTACTCATACTCAAAACTCTCGACCGCACCTCATGTGCAGTGGGTACGTGTGGCGATGGGTCTCTCTCGACCTCACCTCATGTGCAGTAAGCACTTGTGGCGATGGATCTCGACCGCACCTCAGAATCGTTGGTGCGATTCTAGCCTGTGTTGGTGCACAGATAGTAATGTAGTTTTATGAGTTGGGTATGCATTGCTTATGCAATTTGTTTTGATAAATTGTAGTTATTTTGTTTCAATTATTTTGAATTTCTTTGGTTAAACTTGTTGATCGGACCTTTTCTAGTGATTAATGTATGACCTGTAAACTATCAAAGTTTCAGGTCGTGTGCAAGTAGAGCTTCACCCAATCCCTAAGGTTCGTGTACCATGGTATACAGTTCACATTGATTAACCAGTAAACTTAGTAGCAAAAATGATTGTAAAGAATACGTTTTAATTCATGTACTACACTAACTTGTGGATTCTTCTACCGCAATTAAAGCTTTGAAATCTAGTGTGTCCCTATGTGGAGCTCCTCTTGCTGATCAAGGGCGTTGTTTTGCCACCGGATTAATTTAAAAGATTTTTGTGAGTCTCATTGTGTTACTTTGCACTTGATCGCTACTGGATCTAGTCGTGCCAACGGTCAAGTTGAAATGGTGACGAGCACATTAGAAGGGGTGCTCACTTCTGTAAAGACGTCTGATAGATCGTGGCAAGAAGCACTGGATGATGTGCAACTAGCTTTAGGTTGTACGGTTCATAGTGTTACCGCAATGTTACCAGGACGAGCCGTCTCGAGCTTATGGTGATAGGGCGCGTAGCTAAAACATTAAACCTTTTTGTGATACTGAAACGGGATAAATTTTGACGAGACCAGAGAGCAAATGGCAACTAACATAAGAAAATAATGCTAGTTATGAAATGTCTAAATTTGTTAAAGGCAAACCCAATCTTGTAAGGTTTGATGTTGGGGACTTAGAGTTAACGACAATTTAAAATTGTAGAGTTACTTGATGGCGATCTTTGTCTTTTGAAACCCTTAACTGGCAGCGGAACCTATAAGTACGCGATCGCATACGAAAAATGCCTCTTAGCCGTATTCCTGTTGAATTCGGTGTGGCGGGGACTCTTACCTTTGTTATTGGTCGCACTGCACGCACTAATCTATAGTCGTAACTGCAGTTCGCTTGCGATTTGTTCAGGGGGCGATGGGCAGTTAGTGGAGTGGCGGGGACTCTTACCTTGGTTATTGGTCGCACTGCACGCACTAATCTGTAGTAGTAACTGCAGTTCGATTGCGAGTTGTTCAGGGGGCGATGGACAGTTAGTGGAGTGGCGGGGACTCTTACCTTGGTTATTGGTCGCACTGCACGCACTAATCTGTAGTAGTAACTGCAGTTCGCTTGCGAGTTGTTCAGGGGGCGATGGGCAGTTAGTGGAGTGGCGGGGACTCTTACCTTGGTTATTGGTCGCACTGCACGCACTAATCTGTAGTAGTAACTGCAGTTCGCTTGCGAGTTGTTCAGGGGGCGATGGGCAGTTAGTGGAGTGGCGGGGACTCTTACCTTGGTTATTGGTCGCACTGCACGCACTAATCTGTAGTAGTAACTGCAGTTCGCTTGCGAGTTGTTCAGGGGGCGATGGGCAGTTAGTGGAGTGGCGGGGACTCTTACCTTGGTTATTGGTCGCACTGCACGCACTAATATGTAGTAGTAACTGCAGTTCGCTTGCGAGTTGTTTAGGGGGCGATGGGCAGTTAGTGGAGTGGCGGGGACTCTTACCTTGGTTATTGGTCGCACTGCACGCACTAATCTGTAGTAGTAACTGCAGTTCGCTTGCGAGTTGTTCAGGGGGCGATGGGCAGTTAGTGGAGTGGCGGGGACTCTTACCTTGGTTATTGGTCGCACTGCACGCACTAATATGTAGTAGTAACTGCAGTTCGCTTGCGAGTTGTTCAGGGGGCGATGGGCAGTTAGTGGAGTGGTGGGGACTCTTACCTTGGTTATTGGTCGCACTGCACGCACTAATCTGTAGTAGTAACTGCAGTTCGCTTGCGAGTTGTTCAGGGGGCGATGGGCAGTTAGTGGAGTGGCGGGGACTCTTACCTTGGTTATTGGTCGCACTGCACGCACTAATATGTAGTAGTAACTGCAGTTCGCTTGCGAGTTGTTCAGGGGGCGATGGGCAGTTAGTGGAGTGGTGGGGACTCTTACCTTGGTTATTGGTCGCACTGCACGCACTAATCTGTAGTAGTAACTGCAGTTCGCTTGCGAGTTGTTCAGGGGGCGATGGGCAGTTAGTGGAGTGGTGGGGACTCTTACCTTGGTTATTGGTCGCACTGCACGCACTAATCTGTAGTAGTAACTGCAGTTCGCTTGCGAGTTGTTCAGGGGGCGATGGGCAGTTAGTGCAGTGGCGGGGACTCTTACCTTGGTTATTGGTCGCACTGCACGCACTAATATGTAGTAGTAACTGCAGTTCGCTTGCGAGTTGTTCAGGGGGCGATGGGCAGTTAGTGGAGTGGTGGGGACTCTTACCTTGGTTATAAAAAAAAATAAAAAAAATAAATAAAATAAAAATTGGTTATTGACACTAAAATTACAAAAATGGTACTTAAGTATGAACAGTCTTAGGATGTTTGAAACAATATATGTGTACTGATACTGAATCCCAAACTAGGCCAGGAGCCTGTATCTTGGGAGACAGTGTTCAGTCGCAGCAAGAGGTACACAATACTGTTTGTACATAGGTTATTGGTCGCACTGCACGCATTAATCTGTAGTCGTAACTGCAGTTCGCTTGCGAGTTGTTCAGGAGGCGATGGGCAGTTAGTGGTGTGGCGGGGACCCGGGTCTCGGATGAGACTATTGTTGTGATGGTCATGCAATGACCTGAGACTTCTTTGAGAAGTGGTGGTTAAATCACATGAGATGATGACGATATGAGTGGCGATAGTTGTCACTAGCTGCGTAGGCAGCCGGGTCATAATTTGCTTTAAGTGATCTTAAATTAAATTATGTGCTAGCGTAATCACTGTGAGTGTGCCATTTAGTTGCCTTTGGTTATTGCAGCTTAGAGGCACCTTTTCCTGCCGGGGTCGCGGGAAGGTACTTATGGGTCACCGAGGCCCCCGCAACACAGGCAACAGGAAGGAATACGGGTGGGTTTTAGTCAGTAAGAGTCTGACACACCCTCCCGCTCCGCCCAGAGCGGGAGAAGTTATTTCAGGATTTCCCACCCTCAAAAAAAAAAAAAAAGAGGCACCTTTTGTTGTAATAGTTGAGGCAAATGTCATGTCGTTGTAATGTTCTTTGAGTTCGGTCAGGCTGGCCGAGGTTACACAGTTACTCCACCGATGATTGTTTCGTTTCAGGCACATACGAGGACGTGATACCTGTCAGGTTGGCCGTGTCGCAGATTATAAAAGTTGAGCGATAATAGTCTCTCAATTGATTATTGTAGTACTAAGGTGAGGCTAAACGCCGTGAGGCGCCCGCTAGAGGGGGGCGGCACGTGGGCAGAGTCGTGGTAAGGGAAGTGGCTAAACGACGCAGACCTCCACTTCTCCTATGCGAAACTGTCGGTTTACCCGAACTTAGAAAATAGTGCGTGATCGTTATTAGTATTGTTCTGTCTTAATTATTGCGAAAGTAAATAATACTAACTGATTTGCTGTTTCATCGTATGTGATTGTAAATCTGCACTATGGATTCCGTACTACCGAAATGAGATGATGACGGCACTGACATGATGATGACAGCCATCGCTGACGCCGTCATACATACCTATGTATTAACATATATTAGATATGTATGACAAATTTTTAATTATCAAAGTTTTAAGTTTTCACTTCTGTCGCCAGTCCCCATGAATGCCATTTCTTTGTGTATTACCTATAATTATGTCTACTCTTCTCCTCGTCAAAATCAAGGATGACTAAATACGACTAAATGGCAGAAAAATCTAAGATTATCTCGTATTGAATTGTCAAAATTCGAGATAGCTTAGGTGCCATGTTAGGGTTTGTCGAGTAAACATCGAGTTTGACAGAACGAGTCCGAGTAATTTGTATGGCAGCGCTTTCCGCTGGACAAGAATTACTCACGCGAGAGTGAGTAGTTGTGTTAGCCCTGCTGGTGTATGCTGTTTGCTGACGACATTGTTCTTGTCGTTGAAGATAGACCTGAGATCCAGAGCAGACTCGAGTAATGACAACAGAAGCTGGAGGATCGTCATCTGCCTAGCCGTTTCCCTGGATAGGTATGTAGGATAGGATGTTAGTTTGAAAATCAGCAGAAAAAAATGGTTGCCTAATTTCAGATATATGTATAATCAAAATCTCCTATGCAAAGTATCGTTCTCTAGCGAGCAGCCCAGTTACTATTAACACGAAATCGACCTCTCTGTCAATATGGCGACAAAATCGATGTGATTTTTGTCTCGACAAAATATTACATTGTGGTTTTTTTAAAGACAACATTTTGAAAAAGAAAGTGCTTATGATGTTGTCTTCATAGTAGGTACTTTATTAATTGCTATATAACTTACTGAAAAAATCTGACGGACTTGTGGCTAAGTAATAATAGCCGCACGGGTCGATCGATCGGTTAAGCTACGCTTGCCGCGGTTGGGCCGTGGATGGGTGACCATCTTTACATACCAAGTCCCCTCTGTGCCTCGGAAAGCACGTTAAGCCGACTCTAACACAGTTGGGAAAAGGCTAGGCAGATGATGACTTACTGAAAAAATGTAGCTTTGCAGGGGAAAACATACATTTATAAAAAATTGTTTATAAAATTTACGTGTGAATTCCTAATATCAGATACATGGTGTTGCTCAATATCGGATATTCGATTTTAGGAGCCACGTTAAATGATTTTATTTCTGTAACCACTTACAGAAATATTTTTTTTTTTTTTTTAGGTTGGGATATCATCAAATGACTTCTCCCGCTCTGGGCGGAGCGGGAGGGTGTGTCAGACTCTTACTGACTAAAACCCACCCGTATTCCTTCCTGTTGCCTGTGTTGCGGGGGCCTCGGTGACCCCTAAGTACCTTCCCGCGACCCCGGCAGGCATCGGCCCTAGTAGACCCCTACCTTTGTGCTGACGACATCTCTGAGGCGCGCGTGGAATACAACGCGCCGTCGACTCGGGCCTGATCCTAACCGGACGGTGAGCTACCCATTGCTCACCGTCTGCAGGCCCGCGCCTACGGTGGCCGGAAATCCGCCCGGGTTTCCCAACGCCCAGGGCGTCTACTGCGGCGGCTAGGGGCGAGAGGGCGCAAAATTTGCCTTTCCCTCAACCGTCCCGCCTCCTCCTTCGCGAGCATTACTGCTTCGCAGAAGGAGGTGACGGCTGCCTATGCCCTCTCGCTCCGTACCATGGCCTGAACCAGGGCCGGACGCGAGAGGTCTCTGCTGCCGATCGCCTCCACGAGGACACGGCGGTGCTCTGCCCAAGCCGGGCAGACCTCCACCGTATGCTCCACCGTGTCCTCCGGGCGATCCACACAGTGGTGGCACCCGGGCGTTTCCTCCTGCCTTATCCAACACAGGAACCTCCCGAAGCTGCCGTGTCCGGTGAGGACTTGCGTCAGGCAGAAGGTGAGGACGCCATGGCACCTCTCTAGCCACTCCTCAAAGAGGGGACTTATTGCCGCAATTGTGGCGTACCCAGCACTGGGTTGCGACTACCGTACTCTCCATGACGCCATGAAATCCTGCCGGAGCTCCGTCCGCTGTGCCGCGATTTCGGCTTACGCCCCGGCGTTTCGCCTCCTCGCGCCACTCCCATACGTGCGCGAGGACTTTTGCCTCCAGATCCCATGGCGGCAAACCGGCAAGGAGGCTCGCTGCCTCACAGGAGACCGTGCGGTATTCCCGGACCATCCGGATGGCCATGACCCTTTGGGCCGCGCTCAACCGGCGGGCTGGCCGCAGCGCCAGAGAGCGCGCCCATACAGGAGCCCCGTAGAAGGCCATGGACCGCACGACCCCCGCATAGAGCCTCCGGCAGGAGGCGTTTTGACCCCCTAGATTGGGCAGGAGCCGCTTCAATGCAGCGCCAGCCCGCTCTAGTTTGGGAGCCAAACGTCGGAAATGCTCCGCGAAGTTCCACCGGCTGTCGAGGACGAGTCCCAGGTACTTCATCGTCGACTCGACGCCGATGGAAACCCCTACAACCGGTATTTGGGATCCCAACGGTGGCGCGTTCCGAGACCATGAAAACACATGACCTCGGACTTGTGCAGGGCCACCTCGAGTCCCAATTGCCGGATCCTTTCGACGATTGTCGCAACCCCACGTGCCGCTAATTCAGCCGCCGCCTGGTGCGACCTCCCCTGCGCCAGGACCAACGTGTCGTCAGCGTAGCACACTACGCTGACGCCGCTAGGGAGGTCGGCGCGCAGCACCCAGTCGTATCCGATGGTCCCACAGATGCTGCCCCAGGACCGATACCTGTGGGACACCGCACGACATCACTTGCCAGTTCCACACTCCCTGGTGACCGGGGTAGATGACGGCCCTGTCCGTCAGATAGGCCTCGACCACGACATAGGTAGGTCGGCATCCGGAGGTACCGGAGTGCCTCCCTGATGCAACTCCAGGGCAGGGTATTAAAGGCATTGGCGATGTCTAGAGACACCGCCAAGACGACCCCTCCCTGGGTAACAGCATTCCCCGTCATCAGGGCTCACACGCGTCGTCGTCGTCGGCGGTGTGGTCCGCATCGGGCACCGCAGTAGGCGGAGCCATGGGCGGGGAGGTGTATTCCCCTCGCGAAGAGAACAGAGCGCTCATCACGTCCTCCACAAGCTGGGGCCGGAGACTCTGCGTCAGCGGGGGAGCCCATGGGCGGAGTTTATCCCGCACATCGAAGAGGTTAAGAACAATGCGTTTTTTATTCCCAAAATTTAGTAAAATTACTTGTTTTTCACAAGCATTACAATAAACGTGGCCATTTTGTAATTAACACAATGCAGTTTGCACAAAAAATGAGGTCATATATTGTTGACTACGTGGTATTTAACGCGTAAACACCTTTCAACTGTCGCGCGGACAGAATTTGAGCGCAACATTTTTAGCGATTAACTACGCGACTTCGAGTGCTATTACGACACGTCATATACCACGGGCCAATCAGAATACAACAGAAGGCAGCTTTAACCAATCACAGCTCTCTCACTCGCACCGATCAATCAGTAATCCATCAGTCTTGTTCTTGTCTTTGCAATTAACGGACGTCCTTACTACCATACTTCTGCCATGGAAGGTTTAGTTACTAACCTCGACGTATTTGTGAAATTAAAAGAACAAACGTTAATTTATATGCCTTCATTGAAGGCTCGTGGCTACAATGATGTCGCCGATATATTAGACTACCTCTTAAAGAATCCTGTGAAGGTTAATCAAGTCAATGATTTTATTTTTTCTGAGAAACAAAACGTGATGTCTTCTGAAAAGGCTTTAGGTACCATGCTGTCCTTAAAACTGACGAAGTGGCAATATAATACTATGAGAAAATCGGTTCAGGAAGAAGGATTTGATATATTTCCGTCTTATTACTCTATTCAAAAAGCAAAATCCGAATGCTACCCGCCAAAAGAAGATATTGAAATAACAGATATGTCTGCACAGATAAAAATACAGTCTCTTTTAGATAAAACTGTTGAAAGACTTATGAAAATTGTCGAAATTGGAGACGATAAAAACAAATTAGAGTTAATTAGTAAATATGGTTTCGATGGTGCATCAAATCAGTCTAACTATAAACAAAAAAGCGAGACCAATGAGGATGATTCTAGTATATATATGGGGAGTTTGGCTCCTATAAAACTGATGTGTGGTGAAGAAGTTGTATGGGAAAATGAAACTCCCAATTCAACTTACCTTTGTCGTCCAATATTTTTCAAATTTATTAAAGAGACGCGAGAAACCATCACCAATGAGATGAACAGGTTAGAATTGGAAGTCAATAATTTAGGTGATACTATTGTTAAAGGAAAATCCATATCTCACAAATTGTTTTTCACAATGATTGATGGAAAAATAGCATCAGTACTGAGCGAGACTTCGACACAGAGTTGTGATATATGTAAAGCCACTCCCAAAGAAATGAACGAAATAAATTTGATATCACAAAAACTACCTAACATTGACATTTATAAATATGGAATTTCGTCACTTCATGCTTGGATCAGATTTATGGAGTGCATTTTAAATATTTCTTATAGAATTGAGTTTAAGTCTTGGATAGCCAAAGGCGAAAATACAGTTAAATTGGAAAATAGGAAAAAGATAATCCAAGAAGTCTTTAAAAATAGATGCGGGTTGCTTATTGATATTGTGAAACAGGGACATGGTACCACTAATGACGGTAACACAGCTCGGAGATTTTTCGCGGACGTGACAACTACTGCTTCTATTACTGGAGTAGACGAAACTCTAATAAGAAAGTTTTCAATCATATTAGAAACAATCTCATCCGGCCTTCCCATAAATACAAATTCAAGGAATTTGCAGATGAGACTATTGCATTATACATTCAACTGTTTAAATAGTATTACATGCCTGCGAGCGTGCACAAAATTCTAGTGCATGGTGCAGACATCATTAAAAATCTCGGCCTTATTCCAGTGGGCAAGTTAGCTGAGGAAGCAGCCGAATCCAGGAATAAGGATTTCAGAAAGTACCGAGAACACCTTTCTAGGAAATTTTGTAGAAGAGCGACCAATGAGGATGTTTTTCTCAATTTACTAGTTACATCTGATCCATTCATTTCTACAAAGAGGCCGAAGTTGAAACACAAATCGTTGTCTAAAGAAGCACAAACTTTGGTGCTCGACCATGATACCGAAGAAGCAGATAAAGAAAATGTTGCTTTTGTTGACGTTGATACTGCATTGAGCGATAAAGAAAGTGACAACGACAGCGATTTAAATAAGTATTTAATACCGAAATTTATCGTTCACATTTAATTTCAATGTTAATGGTGCCGATTCCCTTGTTCACAAACTAAACTAAATTTAAGTTCCGTCCATCTTTTTCTTTCTATTTCATGAAGAAGAGGACAGAAGATAAATTTTAGTTTAGTCCTGTCAAATGAATCAGTGCCTGTCACTACTCCATACACGTTTAGACGTGATTAAAAACTTGCCTACTAAAATTACGTCAATTTACGTCAAGCGCTGATTAATTTGACAGGACTAAACTAAAATTGATCTTCTGTCCTTTTCTTAATCAAATAGAAAGAAAAAGATGCACTGAACTTAAATTTAGTTTAGTTTGTGAACAAGGGAATCGGCGCCAGTATCTTTGTAATGGATTAGGCCTCCTGGGGACACCACTTTAAAAGAAAACGCATCTGGTTCTTAACCTGTCGGGTGATGTGGAATAAGGAACAAATGAACATTAGGGATAAACGCAAAATACAAGCCCGAGAACACTTGGGAACATTAACCAAGACTCACATTTCATATAATTAATTTTGTAAACTTCTTTGTTCTGCAACTCTCAAGATATTAAGTTTTCGAACAAGTTCGCCTAACATAAAAGGTTAAAAAAAAGCGTACAACACGAATATGTGCTTCATATTTGCTAAGTCCAAAAAAATAAATTCCAGCCCACTGTGCGACACGGGGCAGCTCACCATAATGGTTTGCAGCCCCGTGGATTCAGGACGGATAGTGCCAGCCCTTACCTGCTCGGCAGAGCACCCCCCAGTCTTAACCACTGCGGCGACCACATGTTCCTCCGTCACGGAGTCGTCCAGGCCCATAATGCGCATGCTAGCGCACTTGGTGGGCCTGGACACTCGGGCTTCGTCCGCATTTAGGGACGCCCTAAACCTTTCGGCCAGGGCGTCAGCGGTGGGGCCACTGGCCGCACCGGGGACTTGCACTTTTCGGGCCCCAGTCGCCGTAATTTTCAGCTTGAGGCCATTGGCAGCGCCGAGCTCTTCAAGGCGCACCACCTCACCCACCTTAGCCATAATGGTCTTATAGGTCACGCCCTTCTTTTCCGCATCCGGCTGTAGTGTAATCACTACAGCTGCGGAATTCGGGGCGCGGAGCCTAGCTGCGGCGGTTCGCTCCTTGCGCCGCTGCTGCCTCTCCCTCTTTTTGGCGGCCCTCTTTGCCTTGGCCGCCTTCCCCTTCTCTCCGGCTACTTGCCATTCGGCATCAGCCGGAAGAGGTTTAGGAGGCGGGGGCGGCCGTCTCGCCACCAGGGCCGGTGCCCTCGCCACCAAGGCTGGGGCCCTCGCCACCGGGGCCGAAGCCCTCGCTGCTGGGGCTGGAACCCTCACCGCCGGGGCTGAAGCCCTCGCCGCTGGGGCTGGAGCCTTCGCGACCCGCGATTCTTCCCGCCCTTTGTTTGCTCCGACGAGCCCGGTTTAGCCGTGGCAGCAATAAAATCATTTAACGTGGCTCCTAAAATCGTTTAAAAAACACTTTTACACGTCAATCGTATTTCAAAAACTAGATGAGGTCGGCTTTCTATATCTGACTACTCTGAGAAGAAAGCCCGAAACAAACTCAGAGATCACAGTCTCTTTTAGTCCAGACATAATCTTGGTCAGATCATGTGAAGAACATGATTGGTGTCTGAAATGGTCTTTTGAGGAAAGAACCACACACAGACTGAGTGGACCTATCCAGTCAGTGGTCGCATTTGTCAGTGATCGTGTAGCTCAACTCAGAAAATTAAAGAGCTCAACGACTCGACGAACAAAACCAAAGAAAGGACATTTGGGTAGACCGCATAAAGTACCTACTGAAACTGCCAGATTATCATTAAAAGTAACTGGGATTAAGATTTTTTTTTAAATATATGATCCACACAGCCTTCGCATATATGTTACGTAAATCAATTAAAATGTCAATATTAATTCCAAGACACTTAGTAGCATTCTCTGTCTACGCTACTTAGTAGTTAGTTTGTTGCTTGTGTTTGTTTACATTGAAGGAGCCCAAGCCTTTTTGTTGTCCAAGTAATCTTTAACTTTATAAAAACCTTTATGGTATGGTAGAGTTTCTGTTTAATTAATGATTTAAATTTATTGTGGCTCAGTTCTTTATTTTTTATTTATTTATTCAGTTTCGGATAACAATATTATAATCCATTTTGTTAGTGAATACAAAACACACAATCAACATCGCAAAACATAACGAATTAATTAATTATTAAGTGTCCGAGGCAGGTAGCGCAGAGAAAAATCAAGCAAGAAATCAGCTACCTACCTAGTTGACCATCCTCTGCACAAAATGCCTCAGAACTGGGGTGTAAGGACTCTCCACCACTAATTTCAGGATACTATTGTTACTGACCCGCGTTCGATGCATCAATGAAGCAACTGCTAGTGGAACCGCGCGCGAGCACCAACCTTTTAAGGGAGGCGCCATTGACGCGTGCACTCCGCACACTCAACCTCATAGCGGTTGAGATGGACTTATCCTGTTGTTCTCTGAGTGAATTCACAAGGTATGCATTGTTCGTAATTTGTTACAAATAGACTGATCGAGTTAGGAAATTAGTAGATATTGATTAAGTTAGGATGGCGCATTTATCGCATTGGGTTTTTCCTGTAATGGTAGATGTAAGAAGATAAATAAATCAATAACTTAAAAAAGTTGCTTCATTGATCATCGAACGCGGATACCGAACTGACGGTTTTGCGAAAATATCTCTGATGCACTACAAAAACAGGGTATTGCCAATAGTATAAAAACATTATTGTATTGGCCACGTAAGGCATCTAGCGATCTTTTTGCGTAGCTGACCCATATACCCCGCATACAGACCCTGACAGAACGACTTGAATAGGGTGATCTTGACTTGGTCACTACAAAGGGAGAATCTACGGGCCAACATACCGACTCGGACCGCTAGTGCCCTACGCTCCCTCGCAATGTCTACATTATCCATAAGGTCGTCCGTAAGCGTGTGCTCCAAGTACTTAAATTGGTCCACTTTATTCATGCTTATGCCATTTAGGGTGAAATTAGGAGTATGATTAGGGCACTTACCGGCGGCCTTAAAGACCATGTATTCGCACTTCCTAACATTATAAACCAGGCCTTACGTACCAGCGTACTTCTCGCAGACCTTCAGCATATCTCTGATAGATCCCTCAGTCGGCCCAGCAGTACCATGTCGTCCGCGTCGCTGATGCTGTTAATGCTAACACCGCCAACCGGCAGCCGACACTCATACCGCTGAGCTCGTCTATGAGATCCTTGACATGGCTAGGGAGTTTGTTGTAAAAACGTATCCTTTGGCACTTACATGAATTACTAATATTTTGGAGCCTAGTCTTGGGCACAATAAGTAATGTGTTTCGTACGTACTTTTGATTTCATTTTGTTGGTTCATTTCGTGTGTATATAAACATATCGCCTCATATAATTATATAACTGCCTCGTTGGTCTAGTGGTTGCAAGCGCTACTGCTGAGCATGAGGTCCTGGGTTCGATTCCCAGGTCGGGCAAAGGGTTATTGAGTTTTTCTATCTAGAATTTCTCAGTAGCAGCCCGGAGTCTGGATTTGTGCCCGTTTGATGGCAATAGGCTCGTCCTCTATTACATGGGACTTAATCTAAATATAACTGGCGAAATGTGGGTGTACTACAAGTAACCTCTGCCCAACCCTTCGGGGAAACAAGGCGTGATGTTATGTTATGTTATAAAAATATTATTTCATAATTTTGAGTTAATTACTTTTTGAAGTCGTTTTTTTTATTACTTTTTATTTCGTCATTTTTAGTTTTAAGTAAAAACTGGAATATTTTTTTGAAATAAACACCGACACCCGTAGCTCGTATCAATAAGCCAGGCCGACTTACACGTATTATTAAACTTGCACTGTTCAAGGTGAAGTAAATGTAAGCCAATAAAAAAAAATTGGCACAATCCGATGTATAGTTTCCGAGCCTTTCACAATAAAACTATTTACTGTATAATGTAGTGTACCTAACATCGGATATCCTATTTAGTGGTATTATAGGATATCTGTTATTAGGAGCCTACTTGGTTAAACCCTGAATTTCTTATTAAATGAATGAAGAATATAATTTTGTGTATAATGTACCCACCACTGCTCTTGTATAATTCGTTTAAAGTTCATATAATACCTAGATGGGACCAAGATTACGTACACAATGTTTTATTGAACTACTGTTAAGGCTTTTACAGACTGGGGCGATATCGCGGGTGCGACTGGAATATTTAGCCTGTCGCTCCCGCGATATCGCGTTAGTCTGCACGAGCCTTTACGTTCAATATATTTTAAACCAAATCTTCAAAAAGTATTCGATATTCGGGTCTTTGTCCCTATATGTTCTGGGATATCGGAGGTCTCTCCAGTGGAGCCACAGCGCTTGATGGTGCGGTTAGCGAAAGTCAGAGCAGACCGCTCCGACTTTCGGTATCTCGGGTCACTCGTGCAAAGCGATGGCGAAGTAGATCGGACTGAATTAACACTGGATGAAATGGCGGCAGGTCACGTGAGCAATCTGTGACACCAGCATTCCCCTTAAACTTAAGGGGAAGATTTACAAAACTGTTTTGTATGTACCAGTGGCAGTGGGGCAATTAAGCAATTGCCCACATATTTTTTTTTATTTTGACTGTTCAGCCACGTTCATTTCGTTATTTACCTAAGTTGTTGAGCAAACGAATTTTTCACCTATGAAGCAATGGATTAGGAATTTCCTTCAAAACGTGATTGTTATTGAAAGTGTGGTGCAGTTAGGGCGCACATTGGGCCACAAAAGTGTGGTGCAGTTAGGGCGCACATTGGGCCACAAAAGGGATGAATGAAGGGCAATTGCTTGCAGCTGAGATGAGAATGGTAAGAGGGATGTGTGGTGTTACGGGAATGGATGGAATAAGAAATGAGTATATGTGTCAGAGGAAGTCTGAAAGTGACACCAGTGGAGACTTGTGGAAATTGGTTGTCATGGTACGGGCATGTCATGCGAAGGAATGAGGGAAATGTCGTGAGGAGAGTTTGGAGTATGAATGTGAATGGCTGTAAGAGTAGGGAAACACCACAGAAACGATGGATGGACTGTGTGAAAGACGATATGTCGGGAAAGGGGGTGACCACCGAGACGACGAGTAGGTACTTATTAGAGATGCATAGAAGAAAAGACAAATGTTGCGCCGACCCCAAATAAACTGGGATAAGGGCAAAAGAATGGTGATGGTTATGTCGATGCTATGACTACAGTTATTGTAGTTACGTAACTAATTGAGTTTTAACTGTTTTAATAAAAGTAAGACTGCAATAAAACAAAAAAGTTCAAAGTACGATTACTTTATAAGCAGTCTGACTCTGATCCAGTTGGTGTCAACAAATCTGAGATTGCACTAAAATAATCGCCACCAACTTAATCAGACTGCTTGAAAAGTGGTCTTATTCTGATTTTTTTTTATTGTGGTTGCAGTCAGGTTTTTTTTTAAATCTCTGAACGCAATTTTTTGTCTAACTCTAAAAAGTCGACGACGTAGTTCCTTAGAACTTTTGATTACTTGATATCCCATAGTTTCTAGATTGTCCAATCCTACCTACCTGCTAGTATTCATCTCAACGGATCATCCTGTTATAAATGTACCTACTCACTTATACCTAAATATGTGTGTTTTAGACAAAGCTCAATGCATAACATCAGTCCGAGCCAGCCGGATACTTAATAGTCTGATGGGCACAAAATTACACTGCATTTTGGAACCTATAACACCCCAAAAGGCTCGTGCAGACAGGTGCGATGCGAGGGCGCGACGCGACACCGGTAGAACAATTTCCGTGAAGTTTTCATCGAAGTTGTTCCACCAGTCACGTCGCGCCGTCTTATCAAGCCTGTCTGCGGGAGCCCTAACATGAAATTATAAATACCTATAGTTGATAATGTACCTATCATTATTGTGTACTTAATACTTACTTTACATGGGTAACGAAGGAGCCAGATATCGGTAACGTGAATACCTACGAATTCACAGTTGGTCGGTAGCGTGAATCATTTCAAGCCTTCCATAGGCCAGACAATCCAAATAACAAAAACCTAACATGACCGAAAAACATCACTAAGGACACTGGTTAAATAAAATCAATAACTATAAACGTCGCTATTGTAAATGCACTGAATAAAGTTTGTTCGACCGTGTCTTGGCTGGGTCGTGAACGCTGTGATCCACATACATCATCAGCCAAGGCGTACGACTGGATAGTGGTTGTCAGGCTCAGGAAGCGGTAAGCATTTTAAAAACATCCCAGGACGGCCGAGCCCTTCTCGTGAAGTAGGGCCGCGTCATGTGAACGTTGTGCGCTAGACAGTAGTGCGCCCGGAGGGGAGGTGGGCCTCACCGCATCGTCGTCGAACTCGAAGTCCTGGTCGGAGCGCCGGGCCCCGGCCGCAGCCGCCGCCAGCGCCAGTAGCGCCGCCAGAGTCACCGCTCTCACGAACGAGTGCATCGCGCCAGCACACTCGCGACACTGGGCACCGTGCCGCACCACGCCGCGCCCCCGCGCCTCCGGGCCCCGAGCCTCCGACCCGCCACCCTCGTCCCACCGAACTGCTCAACTGGCTGATCAATGCCTACAGACGCTTGGCTTCTGAGATGAAACAAAGTTGCCCAAACAAGAAACAATTTATCACGTGATCAATGTACTACACGCGTCTTCCGCCAGGGTTTTGGTTTCCAAAAACGGAAATTAATTTAAGCAAAGTAGGTATTACTTACTTAAATTACATACATTTTATTCCAATAAAGTACACGGATGACGGACGATGGATGGCCAAATTGGTAAGGGATAAACCCTGTGTGGGAAAACCGGAAGACAACACGTTTGGTTTCGCCGAACAAAATGAACGCGTAGGTAAATCCGAAACTACATACATAATATGAGTATAGCAAATGGTTCAAAGGAACCAAGAGCTCGATCTTGGAGCAGGTTTCAGATATGTTTTTGAACCCCTGGTTCGTTAAGGCATGGATCCCGAACTCTGCAAAAAAGCTTCCTGTAGGTATTATTTTCCTAGACGATAGAGTTCCAGATCAGCAACTTTTCTCTACGGGTCTCGTGCTAAGCCTGGCAGTACAGGGGGCAACCATCACTTCTTATAGCAGTATTATTTCAATATTACTTCAGCGTGAGAAAGAGATGGAGCTATAAGTCCTGTACAGCTCCATCACTTTCCCACTGTAAAGTAATATTTTAATAATACTGCTTTAAGAGGTGATTGGTTTAAAATTGTGCGTTGATGGAAGTGCATTGAATTAGTTCTTTGTAAGTTTATCACTAAGTTGTTTTTGTCAAGCCAATGTACGACATCTTTAAGGATCTTATTTATGTCCTGTTCGTAGCTATCCGGATGTTTACATATCAGTAATGCCGGTGCTGTTATTGGCAAATAATACCATTGGATTATCAACACGGCGTGGCAAGGAAAGTGAAGGCACGCGAACATATTCGTAAGAAGTTGGCAGAATCGTCCCAGCGCTGATTTGCTAGATTCGTTTTCTCCTCTACCTATCGTTATTTATCCTGACAAAGTTTATTCTGTTTACATATATGTATGTATGTACCTACGTATCTATCTATTAGTATTTATTCTATTTCGAGTTATCTATCCCTTACGTTGCACCTGCCATGTTTTGTCTCTGCATCACCTTAAGGTTGACTGGTAGAAAATGCCTCAAGCATTAAGTCCGACTTTGTACATTATTTTTACTTGCGCATAAAGTTTAAATTAATAAATGATCATCATATTCTGTGACTAGGATCATGTTTAGGTACATACTTACCTAAGTATTTGGTATGTGAGGATTAGGAAGGGTGTCGCATCTGGAGAGTGTATAATGTTTGCGTGGGTCGAGCGGCATCCGGTTCCCGCCCCCGCGCACCGCGCGCCCGGCTCGACCCGCGCCTCACGATACAGCCTTCACTCCTTCAGTCAGATCGCTCGAGTGGCACAGCTTCTTACCACTCACCACCCGCTACATAACTACAACTTAGTTCCTGCACCTCAACCAAGCATTGGCGAAACGTATCAGTACCTCTATGAGAGAATGTTACATTTCACTTTTAAAAATATGTATACTAGATGGGTGCTTTGTTATTTCAAAAAGAACAATTTTGCGACATGGACACCTTCGATTCGATAAAGACTCCTTGATGTAGTGAAGTGGAGAGAGGCCTTTACCTAGAAAACTGGATTTATCTAATCTTGTAGTTACATACATGTATATTGAATGGCAGTGCCTAGTAATTGCCGAGTGGGTCATATGTAAAGTAGGATGTAGCCATGTAAGCGTACGTGGAGTGGTCACTATGGGGGCGAGAGCCACAGGATAGTTCGCGCGCCGGCGCAGCGTGCTCGAGCGACGCATCAGCGGCAGTCTAGTAGTTAATATTACTTGGTTGCTAAATCTCCTCGGCTTGGGAAATGGAACAACAAAATCACCACTTGTTGAAACTTGGTTTAAAATTTAAATATTTTTCGTTGGCAAAATGTTTACCAAATTGCAAATGAATATTCAAAAGATTCAATTTCAATATTTCCGCAAATGTAACTTTTTGGGACTTGCCTACAAAATGCTATGCACCGTACTGAAGAAACCGGTTTACGATCGACTGGTTTTTTTAGGTAGGTACCTACCATACGTAGGTTTTCTATGACTTGATAATTCCCCTCGGAAGTAGGTAGCGAGGTAACTTTGCAGCACTTTAGTAGGCGAGCCACAGCAGTGGATAACTGCCCAGCCGTGTGTACAGTTCAACGTTGTAGAGGTACGTAGTCAGAGCTACATCTCTGCTATAGTCAATAGTACAGTCGGAGCAATTTATCCACAAAGTATGTTAAGTGACGGTTCCGGCTGGCATCACATATCTGTAGACAGTGGCATTCATACTATAACTAGATCCAACTGAATATTAAGCTAATCCGTACTTAGTTGTGTGTTTCTATTGGGGTCAAACAAAGCTGTATGCGAGATTAGGACGCACAATGCGTGTAACGTAACGGCACATAAAATTTTCAGTGTGAGCAGCCGCGAAACCTCTGGAGGCGCCGGCGGGGCGCGGTCGATACGCGCCCCTGCGTCATCCGCGCCGCGGCGACCCGGTACACGCTGTCTGCCACTACACCCAGCGCTGGGGTTACACTAGGGGCACGCGGGGCTAGTGCCCAGGGCGGCAAATTTTCAGGGGCGGCAAAATTCGGAGGGTTAGAGAAAAAACATTTCTTCGCGTTATTGAAAATGCTTTCAAATGTGTAATCGTGTTAAAAACATCTTCAAATGATCTATCTATACATATATAGTAAAATCGTAGCGAAGTCAAAATTGTACATTGAATATTTTTGAAAAAAAGTAATTGCTAATTGAATATTTTTGAAAAAAAGTAATTGCTACGAGGTTTGGGATCGATTCTAATGCTGAATTTTATTTTTTATTTTTGTCTGAATGTGTATTCCAGCATCACGCAAATTCTACCGGACAGATTCTGTTCAAATTTTGCATAGATTTTGCCTAAAAGTCTGGGGCCCAAGTCTGCTATTTTTAATAAACTCCTCATTCCAACACGATCCTATTGTCATTTTGCTAAAAGTTCGTAATCTGCTAAATTCATAATGGTCGATCATTGGTCGGTCAATGGTCTCGTAATAGAATCGTGGTAGAATGACATTGTCGTATTGCCATTATTATAAAACCCGTTAGTAGAAATGATTTTCGAAAAACTAATACTTAATTTGAACAGTTAGTCATGCCAGATTTCATTTATATATATATTTACATATATTATTATTTATTAGTGTTATAAGCAATCTGAAGTAGCAAGAAGTTCGTAAATAGCAAAAACATTAAATTTATGTGAAACTATGCAACTCAATAATATTTTATCAGTTTAGCTGTCAAAGTCAAATGTTAAATTACTGCTTACTGAGGTTAATCTGTTTTTAGGGTTCCGTACCCAAAGGGTAAAACGGGACCCTATTACTAAGACTCCACTGACCGTCTGTCTGTCTGTCCGTCTGTCACCAGGGTGTATCTCATAAACCGTGATAGTTAGGCAGTTGAAACTTTCACAGATGATGTAGGTACTTCTGTTGCCGCTATAACAACAAATACTAAACAACAGAATAAAATAAATATTTAAGGGGTCCCATACAACAGACATGTTTTTTTTTCCGTTCGGAACCATTCGTGCGCGAGTCCGACTCGCACTTGGCCGGTTTTTATTTCTAGCGGTCGGTGTTTTGTTAGTTATTTATTTTCATTTGAGTGTTTTAATAATATTTTTGTTTGTGTATTTAAATTATCTTTTATTTAGTTTTTACATTTTATACAAAATGGTGCTGATTGAGCAAATTTCGGCTCTAATTGATTTTCTGGAAAACCACCAAGAAGTTTATCCAAATGATATTGGATGGAGTGCGCCCAAATTTTAAATTCGATATCGGTGGACTGCCCCAATAAAACGACACGGCAGAATGGCGCACTGTAAGTACTTAAATACAGTCTTATTTAGTAATAGGTACCTATGCATTATGAAATGTATCATGATTGTAATTTTTGCACTTTTTTAGTTCTTTATTGAATATAAAAGTAAAATTTTAAACAAAATTAAATCACAGAAGGGTGAAAAAGTGCAACAGGTACCTAAGCAATACTTTTCTTTTGGCAGCCTTGCAGAATTATAGTGGGAAGCATATAGTAATAGTTGTATAACTTGCGACGGGCTAAACGACGTCCTTTTGCATTCCGCCCATCTTCTTTCTTTAGCATCCACTGGGTTGGCTAGCTCGAGAACATTTGTTCGTAGTGAATACATTTCTCCATTCAATATTCCACAAACACGATAGATGGCAAACACTTTTGGACAACCGAGCTATTAAAAGCAATGACTGCACAATGACGTTCTAATGGTAGGTCACTGATCAAAGGAACTGTCAAAATTTTAGCAGATTACCGCATACGCCAATCATTCATTTAACATTATGTACGAGATTACTATTCTATGCCATTTCTTTCAATGGAGTGTCAGTGTTTGACCTTTGGAAAGTCATAATGACGCCATTATATTAGTAGATTACGAAACTTGTCAAAATCAACAATTATGAAATCAATGATAGACCATTCTGACACTATTGTAATAGCAGACTTGAGGCCCTGGGTCAGTTGGTTTATTATGGGGGATGAGCAATATTGCATTGTGTTTGTACCTATTTCTCAAAATATAGTCTACATCATATTGTAAAATGACGAGCCTAACGGTAAGAACCACCATAGTTACAGATATAATAGAACCTTATATACGATTACCATCAAGCTATATTTTTATAGGGCTAAGCAGTCAATCATCGTGACATAGGTATACAGCGTGGATTTTTGAGATGGGGCAGTAAGGGCAGGTACTTTAACCGTTGTAGCTACACGAAATCGGCCTTAGGAGAGTTTTGAGACATTTTGATCTCTACGCAATTTTGAAAAATATACAGTCAGCATGAAAATGCACAATTTTCACAAGATTTTTGGAATGAAGTTCTTTAATGCGGCTTGCGGTAAACTGGTAAACTAAAAAAATCGTCAAGCAAAAAGCGTTCATACTTTTTTTTTTTGGGTGGGAAATCATCAAATAATTTCTCCCGCTCTGGGCGGAGCGAGAGCGTGTGTCAGACTCTTACTGAATAAAACACACCCATATTGCTTCCTTTTGCCTGTGTTGCCAGGGGCCTCGGTAACCCTTTAGTACCTTCCCGCGACCCCGGCAGGCATCGGCCCTAGTGGACCCCTACACTTGTGCTGACGACATCTCTTTGAGGCGCGCGTGGAAGACATCGCGCCGTCGACCCGGGCCTGGTCCTTACTGGACGGTGAGCTACCAATCACAAATATCATAATCAACAACATTGCTCACCGTCCACAAGCGCGCGCCTACGGTGGCCGGAAATCCGCCCGGGATTCCCGACGCCCAGGGCGTCTCCTGCGGCGGCTAGGGGCAAGAGGGCGCGAAATTTGCCTTTCCCTCAACCGTCCCACCTCTTCCTTCGCGAGCATTACTGCTTCGCAGAAGGAGGTGACGGCTGCCCATGCCCTCTCGCTCCGTACCATGGCCTGAACCAGGGCCGGACGCGACAGATCTCTGCCGCCGATCGCCTCTACGAGGACACGGCGGTGCTCTGCCCAAGCCGGGCAGACTCTCACACAGTGGTGACACCCGGGCGTTTCCTCCCGCCTTATCCGACACAGGAACCTCCCGAAGCTGCCGTGTCCGGTGAGGACCTGCGTCAGGCGGAAGGTGAGTACGCCGTGGTGCCTCTCTAGCCACTCCTCAAAGAGGGGACTTATCGCCGCAATTATGGCGTGCCCAGCATTGGGTTGCGACAACCGTACTCTCAATGACGCCTTGAGATCCCGCCGGAGCTCCGTCCGCCGTGCCGCGATTTCTCGCGGCAGCGGGCTTACGCCCCGGCGTTTCGCCTCCTCGCGCCACTCCCATACGTGCGCGAGGACTTTTGCCTCCAGATCCCATGGCGGCAAACCGGCAAGGAGGCTCGCTGCCTCACAGGAGACCGTGCGGTATCCCCGGACCATCCGGATGGCCATGACCCTTTGGGCCGCGCTCAACCGGCGGGCTGGCCGCAGCGCCAGAGAGCGCGCCCATACAGGAGCCCCGTAGAGGGCCATGGACCGCACGACCCCCGCGTAGAGCCTCCGGCAGGAGGCGTTTTGACCCCCTAGATTGGGCAGGAGCCGCTTCAATGCAGCGCCTGCCCGCTCCAGTTTGGGAGCCAAACGTCGGAAATACTCCACGAAGTTCCACCGGCTGTCGAGGACGAGTCCCAGGTACTTCATCGTCGACTCGACGCCGATGGAAACCCCTCCTACCGTTATTTGGGACCCCAACGGTGGCGCGTTCCGAGGACCATGAAAACACATGGCCTCAGACTTGTGCAGGGTCACCTCGAGTCCCAATTGCCGGATCCTTTCGACGATTGTCGCAACCCCACGTGCCGCTAATTCGGCCTCCGCCTGGTGCAACCTTCCCTGCGCCAGGACCAACGTGTCGTCAGCGTAGCACACTACGCTGACGCCGCTAGGGAGGTCGGCGCGCAGCACCCAGTCGTATCCGATGTCCCACAGATGCGGCCCCAGGATAGCGTTCATACTTGCGATGGCTTTCTTCTAAGGTCAAACCGGAAATAAAAAAAATAAAAAAGTAAAGATCGCTGCTGCGAAAATTTTAATTTTTTTATCATGGGTGTCGTCTTCATAGTTTTCGAGGGTGCTAAAGCCGATAATGAGGTCAAAATAGAAATCCAAGATGCCGTCTGCGAAATTTTCTGTGGGTCCCCCGACCGCACTTTTGTTTTTTGATGCCAATAGTCGGTCCAGGCCCTGTTTCTTAAGGAGGATCAAAAAAAAAAATAGACTAACTAAGGTTTGAGTACTGGAAGAAACAGAATCCGCAAAAAACTTTTGCTGTGATACATTTCGTAGGAAAGAGGACTCTTTTTAGCGCTCTTTTCTTACTTTTTAGGGCTCCGTACCTCAAAGGAAAAAAACGGAACCCTTATAGTATCACTTCGTTGTTCGTTTATCTGTCTGTTAAGACCCTTTTTCTCAGGAACGCGTGGAGGTATCAATTTGAAATTGATATCATATACCTGCGTATCACTACTACTATCTCTTAGAGCTCTAAAAAATCATATTTCTAATTCTAAGCCAAAACAAAGTACGGTCATTTGCGATGCGACATTTTTGATACTCACAAATAAATCAAAACCTATAGGGTACTACCCGTTAACCTATAATCATGAAATTTGGCAAAAAGCAAGGTCTTACAACTCAAGTTAAGGAAAAAGTGCGAAAATTGCTAATTTATAGAATGACAACAAAAAAAAAATGCGATTACAAATTTACATTTACAGTTGGAGAATTGACCATGGCGTATCTACTACATCGATGTATGTGAGAATTTTTTTTAACCACAATGTTAAGTTTGTTCTTGGGCTAAATTCATCCCAACTATGGAACCCTTTATTGCGCGAGGTCCGACACGCACTTGGCCGTTTTGAGGGTTCCGTAGTAAACAGGGAACCCTTATAGTTGCGCCACGTGCGTCTGTCTGTCTGTCCCCGCTGTAGCTCAGATAGGCTTAGTACTAGAAAGCTGTAATTTGGCATAGGTAAAACCTTGACAAATATTTTTGTTGAGCGTACCTCCCTTGCACGTAATGTGGGGATGATATTTTTTTTTTCTCGTCTACCCATGGTGTGGCATATCGTTGGATAGGCCGTTCAAAAATATTTCAGGTCTATGAACACCACTTTTCGATTCATGGATCCGCTTGCGTAATATTAACCATTAAAGTGCTAATTTTTGTTAGAGTTGAGTGCCCCTGCTGAGTTTTATGTCGCCTGCGGACAACATAAGACGAACTTTTAGAGCATGAGAAGTGAAAAAAATATTATGTAGGTAATCATCATTCATGCCAGGGTTGCGAAAAATGCATTTTTTTGACAATCAATGTTTGATTGAATGAACAATTCAATTACAAATGGTTAATCAAGAATTATTTCAATTATATTTTTTAACTTACCGCTATGAAAATTGAAAATTGACAAAAGTTGGAAGTTATTCCTTTCCGTCCGATTTTCGAAAATCGGGTTTTCATCAGATTTCGTTATCATTTTTAAACAGCTTGACCGCTCGCATTGCGGTTTGGGCCGTTCTAAAAGTTTTACTGCCTTTAGATTTCGTGACAATATGAACCCTTTCGGCCCAGTAGATTTCGAGAAATCTCAATAATAAACTCTAAACGTGTCTAATATGGATCAATTTCAAAATCCAATCACGTCTTAACCTCGGAAAACGACGCTGATTGCCGTAGGTTTGGCGGCATCTACAACGCCACATGCGAACTACGCAACACAGTGACGTCACGCAAAATCGTGCATCACGCAAGCTAAGCTTACCGCGCAACTAGCCTATACATATACAACATCCCGACATCAACCGTCGGGCAGTTGCCCACCAGACACGACACCCGTCTGGTCGGAGGATCCTCCCTTTTCTATGGAGGATGAGTGAACTTTACACCCTGTTCCTCATGCCTCTATAAAGTCTCTTCAAAATCGGTTGATTAATTTGAGATTCGTTCGCCGCCGACAAATTTCAAAAAAAGTTATTTCATAGATTTCAAGCACAAGATAGTAACCGACGAGTCGAACGAGTCTCCTGTGAGGCAGCGAGCCTCCTTGCCAGATTGCCGCCATCGGATCTGGAGGCAAAAGCCCTCGCGCACGTATGGGAGTGGCGCGAGGAGGCGAAACGCCGGGGCGTAACTCCGCTGCCGCGAGAAATCGCAGCACAGCGGAAGGAGCTCCGCCGTGTCCTCGTGGAGGCGATCGGCGGCAGAGATCTCTCGCGTCTGGCCCTGGTTCAGGCCATGGTATGGAGCGAGAGGGCATGGGCAGCCGTCACCTCCTTCTGCGAAGCAGTAATGCTCGCGAAGGAGGAGGCGGGACGGTTGAGGAAAGGCAAATTTCGCGCCCTCTCACCCCTAGCCGCCGCAGGAGACGCCCTGGGCGTCGGGAATCCCGGGCGGATTTCCGGCCACCGTAGGCGCGGGCTTGCGGACGGTTAGCAATCGGTAGCTCACCGTCCGGTAAGGACCAGGCCCGGGTCCACGGCGCGTTGTATTTCACGCGCACCTCAAATAGATGTCGTCAGCACAAGCGTAGGGGTCCACTAGGGCCGATGCCTGACGGGGTCGCGGGAAGGTAACAAAGGGTTACCGAGGCCCCCGCAACACAGGCAACTGAAGGAATACGGGTGGCGTTTTTGTCAGTAAGAGTCTGACACACCCTCCCGCTCCGCCCAGAGCGGGAGATTTATTTGAAGATTTCCCACCCAAAAAAAAATAAAAAAGATACTTAGTAACCGACTCCGAAAAATTAAATACGATGATAAAAGAAAAGAATAATAATTCAATTTTTCGGAGTAGGTTACTATCTTGTGGTTGAAATCTGCATCGAACACTGCCAAGTTCATAAAAATTGGTTAATCCGTACGACAGATATCGCAATGTATATAATACTAGATGCGCCCTGTGGTTTCACCCACATAAGTTGTGACCCCGTGGGTATATCGGGATAAAAAGTTTCCTATGTGTTATTCCTGGTTATAAACTATCTGTGTGCCAAATTTCATCCAAATCCGTTCAGTACTTTTTGCGTGAAAGAGTAGGTAACAAACATCCATCCATCCATCCATACTTACAAACTTTCGCATTTATAATATTAAGTAGGATAGGATAATAATATTTCTAATACGAGTAATTCGTTTTTTTTACTCCCTAATTTCTGATTACATAGATTTTTTTGAACTCGGTCATCTTTTTGGGATTGGAAAATTGAGACTCAAGAGGTATAAGACAACTGTTTCCAGAAAGAAAAAGAGAAAATTACACGCTGATGAATCACGATATGGAAATGTTCAACTGTCAGGTCGGGACCATTTCAGAGTTAATACTTTCAACGTCATTCTTGACAATCTGGATCCAGCAGGCTTAGCACGAGCACCGTTTTGTCTACGGCATAACGAAAATGACGTTCCGTGTAGAAAGTACGACGATAGCAAAGTAGAAAGAGTCAACTGCACTTTTTACGAAATTAACTCTTTTACATAATTCGACTCAGAATTCTGTTTTGTCATATAATTATTTTTCTGTTTGATTCTCAATTTTTAGTGATACACGTATACAAATACAACTACATCAATTTTTCTCAAAGTGTCAAAGTACATATTTTGGAACAAAAACATGTTATAGTAATATTGGCCTTCACAATTTACTTGGTAATGCCCTATTAACTAAATGATGTAAAATAGGAGAAGATAGCCTTGTTCTTCTATTGATTATCATAGTTTTGCGTTTAAAACGCACTCCTGTAAAATCATGATTTTGTAGATAACCGTATATTGACGGCCACAAGGTACCTCCTTGTGGCCGTCGAGTAGAAAAATGTATTGTCTTCACTAGGTACCTTAGACAACTGTCAGTGTTGTCAGCATGATTTTGACAGTTTGGGATTGAAACTTTCTTCTGAAATAGTCGTTAGAAACGAAAGACAAAATGACAGATTGCAGAAGGATTTCTACAGTGCAGTATCAAAAATGGAGAAACGAAATGTCACTTTGTATAGAAAGGGTCGGTATGTCCATTCTTCGAAGAAATAGAAAGCGCATTTTTCACAATTCAGCATGCTAAGCCTGCTGAATTGTGAACAAGGTGTTTAGCATGAAAAGATTCAGAAAAAAATCTAGGTTATCATATCACACGAATTTGGTGATTTGGACAATAATGTCGTGAACGTTCTAAACGCTGCCGGTACTGTTGATTTACTTATTCGGCATTCTCGAATGTTAGTTCATGGTGAAATGAAACACATTACGTCGGGAAGTTGTATTCCGTAACAAGTATTAATTCAGAATATTTTGAAAAAAGTTTTAATGAAGAAGCACAATTACTTTAATTAATTGATCCAAGTATGACCTTTAAATAAAACTAATTTACCTGTTTACCCAATTAACCTGTTTAGACCTCGTAGATCAAAAGGAATTATTAGTTTGCCATTTAGTCCTTAGTACCATTTTATTAAGTATAGTTTTGTCATTCTAGGTTTAATATTAAACTATACTTAAACCACACAGTTTTTTATTGCATCTATAAAATTATAGCAAGTCTATGTTGGCGCCTAGTGCTACATTCATAGCAACAATCTATAGTTCATATGAGACGCTGTAAATAGTTAGGAGTCTAGACACAGTGATATCACCGAAGTCGCCGTACAGCAGCCCGGCCAATGCAGCTAAGTGACCTTTCCTTGACCTCCTCACACATACCTACGTTTTTTTCCCAAGTGATCCTTCATACTTCATAAACCCCGAGATTTTACATGTGCTTATTTCATACAGATAGGTACCTAAATAACTAAATAAGCAGTGATCAATTCCTAAAATAAATATCTACGCATAGTTAAAAAATCATTGACTTTATATTCGTCAATACCTTACCGGTTTGAATGACTTACTTATTTTACAAGATACATTGTAGGTATCTATCACAGTTACAAGTACCTATACATTCTAAAGTGTTATCTATTATTATCAATTCAATTCAAGCCTAGATAATGAATAATATTTTTTTTTGCAAGTCATTAAGTTTGTTTCGCCGAACATTCCAGGAACGGTGACGTCATTTGCGACGGCCAGGGCCTACAATTTAGTCAAGCCTCATCCACGGAGTACTGTCGGGTTCAGCACCGGTACTTTGTACACTTGCCTAGAGACAGGGGGTGAACCTAGGTGTACTTTTTACATCCCCCACACTCGTGGGATCAAATATGGAACAAAAAACAAAAATAACCAAAACTCAAGTGGAGGAGAGTGATGCGGGGTCGGAGTCCGACGCCGCATCTAGCGCAAAGAGCTCAGGACAGAGCTCGGAGCGCAAACAGCTGGACGGGAGAAGCCGAGAGTTCAGACGAACCTCGAAGCGCCCCAACTCGGGGTCGTCCTCCGACGAGGTTGTCGGTCGGAGGAAAAAAATCCACTGTAGCCGGCGGGGTGGGGCCCGAGGAAGAAAAGGGGTGGATAGAGGGCCCTCCACCAGGGAGGTTGGCGAGCCGAGCCTGCCCAGCCGAGAAGGCCCAGCGAGCCGATAGGCTCGCAAAGGCAGTGCAGGGCTCAGAGAGCCTGGTGGTGGGCCGGACGCCGTTGGCGGCCCCAATTCGGAGCGTGTGGCCGGGTTCGCGGAGGTGGTGCTAGCCCTGATCAAGGGGGTGGCCGTGAAGAGGCTCAAGTCCTCTAAGGACCAGGCCATATCCGCGGCCACGGCCTCGATTGTGGCAGCAGCGGAGGCCCTTCACCTAGGGCCTCCTTCAGACGGCATGTCGGAGATGCGGGCGGAGGTCGCCCGCCTGACAGCCGCCATGGAGCTTCTCAAAAAGGAGAATGAGGAGCTCCGAGCGGACCTGGCTGGGCTCAGAAGAGCCGACTCCCAAGTGGAGCCGAAGGGGCAGCAGCATGGGCAGGGGCGGCCCGTGCCTACTGAAGACCGGGTTTTGACCCTGGTGCGGCAGGAGATAGCTTCCTTGCGGAGTCGTTTCTCCGCTCTTGAGGCCATAGTCCTGCGCCCCCCGTTAGCGGCGAGCCAGCCGGCCTCGGGCCAGCGTAAAGCCCCGTCGTATTCTGCTGCCACAGCTGCCACGGCCAAACCGGGGTCATCGGGGCAGCCAAAGGGCGGGGCGAATGCGCGGGCCGCGAAGGCTCCAGCCCCAGAGGCGAGGACTCCGGCCCCGGCGGCGACGGCCCCAGCCCTGGCGGCGAGGGCTCCGGTGGCGAGACGGCCGCCCCCGCCTCCTAAATCTCTTCCGGCCGATGCCGAATGGCAAGTAGCCGGGGAGAGGAGGAAGGCGGCTAAGTCAAAAAGGGCGGCCAAAAAGTGGGAGAGGCGGCAGCGGCGGAAGGAGCGAACCGCCGCGGCTAGGCTCCGCGCCCCGAATTCCGCAGCTGTAGTAATCACACTACAGCCGGATGCGGAAAAGAAGGGCGCGTCCTACAGGACCGTTATGGCGAAGGTGGGTGAGGTGGTGCGCCTCGAGGAGCTCGGCGCTGCCACCGGCCTGAAAATGAAGATAACGGCGACAGGGGCCCGAATGGTGGAGGTCCCCGGCGCGGCCAGTGGCCCGGCCGCTGACGCTCTGGCCGAAAGGCTTAGGGCGTCCCTAAATGCGGACGAGGTCCGAGTGTCCAGGCCCACCAAGTGCGCTAGCATGCGCATCATGGGCCTGGACGACTCCGTGACGAAGGACAAGGTGGTCGCCGCAGTAGTTAGGACTGGGGGGTGCTCTGCCGAACAGGTGAGGGTGGGCACCATCCATCCTGACTCCGCGGGGCTGCAAACCGTTACGGTGAGCTGCCCCGTGTCGGCGGCCAAAACTATTGCCAGAGAGGGCCAAAGGTGGGCTGGGTGTCCGCACAGGTCAAACTGCTGGAGCCCAGACCTCTGAGGTGCTTCCGTTGCCAGGTGGGCGACCACGTGCAAGCCAATTGCACCTCCGAGGTGGACCGCAGCGGTCTCTGCTACCGCAGTAGTCAGCCCGGGCACAAGGCCGGCTCCTGCAACGCCACGGCGCACTGTGCCGTATGTGCGGCGGTTGGCAAGCCGGCCGACCACCGAATGGGGGGCAAGGCCTGCACCCCACCCACCAAAGCCAAAGCCAGGGCCAGAGGCAATCCCTCCGCCACCGCCGTCACCGCCGCTGCCGCCTCCAACACCGCCGTCGTCGCCGTCGCCACCGTGGCCGCTGCGGCAGGCCCCTCTCAGGGGGCTGGGAAGGAGGCCCAATAGGGGGCTGACATGGAGTGCCATTAATGGCCCCATTACGCCTCCTCCAGGCGAACATCAACCACTGCGCCGCCGCTCAGGATCTGTTGCTCCAGAGCATGGCGCAGTGGTCGATTAACATCGCCGTGGTCGCTGTACTTTTTCCTGCCCAGGGATGACTGGGTGGAGGACCTGAGCGGCTCAGTGACCCTAATTTCGTCGGCCGCCGCCGGTACCCCGTCCCTCGAGGCCGTCAAGAGAGGACGGGGCTGCGTAGCAGCACGGTTCGGGGAGATTGTCGTGGTAGGGGTCTACCTCTCTCCGAACCGAACTCTTGCCGAGTTCCACAACTCCCTTGCGGAGTTGAGAGACGTCGTCGTCGGGTTTGGTTCCCTCCCCGTGTTCGTCCTCGGGGACTTCAATGCCAAGAATTTGGCTTGGGGTTCCCGGTTAACGGACACACGGGGCAGGATGGTGGAGGACTGGGCTCTGGAGACAGGCCTGGTCGTCCTAAACCGGGGTTCTGTCCCCACGTGTGTGCGGATGCGGGGTGAATCAGTGGTGGACATCTCGTTCGCCAGTCCCGCTCTGTCGCCGCGTGTAGTTGACTGGCGCGTCATGGAGGGGGTGGAGACCTATTCCGATCACCGGTATATCCGGTTCGACGTCTCCGCTCAGACCTCAGACGCACCGGTCCGACGGGCCCCGAGTGCTCCGCGGTGGGCGCTGAAGCAGCTGGACCGGGAGCTCCTCCTAGAAGCCTCGATCGTGCAGGCCTGGGTGTCACCACCGGACAGTTCTGCCGACATCAACGACGAGGCGGAGTGGTTCCGGGAGGCCATGTCCGACATATGTGACGTGGCAATGCCCCGGGTCCAGCCTGGACGTGCCTCGCGCCAGGTGTACTGGTGGTCGCAGGAGCTGACGGCTCTGCGCACTGCGTGCATGGCTGCGCGACGCCGGTACACCAGGCACAGCAGGCTCCGTATTACCTCCGGATACGCCATTCAGGCGGAGCTGTACGAGGGGTACAGAGCGGCGAAGACCGCCCTCCAAGCGGAGATCCTGCGGGCCAGGGGGTTGGCCCGCGAGGAGTCGCTGGGGACTCTGGACAGGGACCCGTGGGGACGCCCGTACAAAGTGGTGCGGGATAAACTCCGCCCATGGGCTCCCCCGCTGACGCAGAGTCTCCGGCCCCAGCTTGTGGAGGACGTGGTGAGCGCTCTGTTCCCTTCCCGAGGGGAACACACCTCCCCGCCTATGGCTACTGCGGTGCCCGATGCGGACCACACCGCCAACGACGACGACGACGACGATGCTCCGGAGGTGACCGAGGTAGAAATGAGAGCGGCGGTACGCAGGCTTAATGCCAAAAATACCGCCCCAGGACCCGACGGCTTACCTTGGAAGGCCTGGGTCCTGGCCTTGGAGGCTCTCAGGCCTCGACTTAGGGGGCTCCTAAGCGCATGCATGGAGAGGGGCCAGTTCCCGCTTCGCTGGAAGACGGGGAAACTGGTCCTCATAAAGAAGGCAGGGCGCCCTGCGGACTCTCCGTCCGCTTGTCGGCCCATCGTGCTGCTCGACGAGGTGGGCAAGCTCTTTGAAAGAGTCATTGCAGACCGCCTCGTCGGCCAGCTGGTGCGGGTGGGGCCGGATTTGGCGGAGAGCCAGTTTGGTTTCCGCAGAGGGCGCTCTACGGTGGACGCCATCATGCGTGTGCGAGCCCTGACGACGGGGAATGCTGTTGCCCAGGGTGGGGTCGTCTTGGCGGTGTCTCTAGACATCGTCATTGCCTTCAATACCCTGCCCTGGAGTTGCATCAGGGAGGCACTCCGGTATCACCGGATGCCGACCTACCTCTGTCGTGTGGTCGAGGCCTATTTGACGGACAGGGCCGTCATCTACCCCGGTCACCAGGGAGTGTGGAACCGGCAAGAGATGTCGTGCGGTGTCCCACAGGGATCGGTCCTGGGGCCGCATCTGTGGGACATCGGATACGACTGGGTGCTGCGCGCCGACCTCCCTAGCGGCGTCAGCGTAGTGTGCTACGCTTACGACACGTTGGTCCTGGCGCAGGGGAGGTCGCACCAGGCGGCGGCCGAATTAGCGGCACGCGGGGTTGCGACAATCGTCGAAAGGATCCGGCAATTGGGACTCGAGGTGGCCCTGCACAAGTCCGAGGCCATGTGTTTTCATGGTCCTCGGAACGCGCCACCGTTGGGGTCCCAAATAACGGTAGGAGGGGTTTCTATCGGCGTCGAGTCGACGATGAAGTACCTGGGACTCGTCCTCGACAGCCAATGGAACTTCGTGGAGCATTTCCGACGTTTGGCTCCCAAACTGGAGCGGGCGGGCGCTGCATTGAAGCGGCTCCTGCCCAATCTAGGGGGTCCAAACGCCTCCTGCCGGAGGCTCTACGCGGGGGTCGTGCGGTCCATGGCCCTCTACGGGGCTCCTGTATGGGCGCGCTCTCTGGCGCTGCGGCCAGCCTGCCGGTTGAGCGCGGCCCAAAGGGTCATGGCCATCCGGATGGTCCGGGGATACCGCACGGTCTCCTGTGAGGCAGCGAGCCTCCTTGCCGGATTGCCGCCATGGGATCTGGAGGCAGAAGTCCTCGCGCACGTATGGGAGTGGCGCGAGGAGGCGAAACGCCGGGGCGTAAGTCCGTTGCCGCGAGAAATCGCGTCACAGCGGACGGAGCTCCGGCGTGATCTCATGGCGTCATGGAAAGTACGGTTGTCGCAACCCAGTGCTGGGCACGCCACGATTGCGGCGATAAGTCCCCTCTTTGAGGAGTGGCTGGAGAGACGCCACGGCGTCCTGACCTTCCGCCTGACGCAGGTCCTCACCGGACACGGCAGCTTCGGGAGGTTCCTGTGTCGGATAAGGCGGGAGGAAACGTCCGGGTGTCACCACTGTGTGGATCGCCCGGAGGACACGGTGGAGCATACGGTGGAGGTCTGCCCAGCTTGGGCAGAGCACCGCTGTGTCCTCGTGGAGGCGATCGGCGGCAGAGACCTCTCGCGTCCGGCCCTGGTTCAGGCCATGGTACGGAGCGAGAGGGCATGGGCAGCCGTCACCTCCTTCTGCGAAGCAGTAATGCTCGCGAAGGAGGAGGCGGGACGGTTGAGGGAAAGGCACGTTTCGCGCCCTCTCGCCCCTAGCCGCCGCAGGAGACGCCCTGGGCGTCGGGAATCTCGGGCGGATTTCCAGCCACCGTAGGCGCGGGCTTGCGGACGGTGAGCAATGGGTAGCTCACCGTCCGGTAAGGACCAGGCCCTGGTCGACGGCGCGTCGTATTCCACGCGCGCCTCAAAGAGATGTCGTCAGCACAAAAGTATGGGTCCACTAGGGCCGATGCCTGCCGGGGTCGCGGGAAGGTACTTATGGGTCATCGAGGCCCCCGCAACACAGGCAACAGGAAGGAATACGGGTGGGTTTTAGTCAGTAAGAGTCTGACACACCCTCCCGCTCCGCCCAGAGCGGGAGAAGTTATTTGATGATTTCCCACCCTCAATAAAAAAAAAAGCACCGGTACTTCCTGACCACAGGTGACACAGGAAGAGGGACGTAAGATAAATATTTTATTAATAGTTCATTGTATTCTTGCATAGTTTTACCGTATAGTTCTTATTACTAAAAATACACATTTCTTTTATTTACTTTGTTTACTGTTACAATGGGCAAGGATAACGGTTCTGTGCAAGAATTACAAGATCTCATTGTTAAGCGTAGCTCAATAAAGGCCCAAATTACTAAGTTTAGGAATTATTTAATGAGTCTGTTGTCAAAGGATTCTGTTAAGACGCTGACAACACCTAAACCGCGGTCACTGTCAAATTCCATAGAAAAGAAAGAGAAGCGAGATGACACAACGCTTGTAATTTATTGCAAAATATGAAGTAATTATCTATTTACTCAAAACTGAGTTGAGTAATCGAAAATAAAAAACAACCAAGTTCTGCATTCAAATAAGACGTTCTTGTTATTAGTTAAATACGTAACGTATGTTGATATTTGATACAGATATTTTGGATTAGAACTCAAAGTAAGAGGTTAGTTTAACGTTAGTTTGTATCGAGATTTTGTTTTCAAAACGTGTTTTGGTAACAACCAAGTTCTGAAAAATATGTTCAAAATTAATATATATTTTTTCCGTTACCACAAACTATACAGATTTGACAATTTTTTTTCTTAAGCGAAGCCTATTTTGGTCAATTGGGTCTTGTCAGCGCCTTAAGGCTCCTACATACTGGCGCGACTTGTCGCGCGACGCGTCGCGACACAAAGGCACCGCTTGTAGCGCTACACGCGGTGTCTTTGTGTCGCGTCGCGCCAGTATGTAGGAGCCTTTACACGCATTGAGTTAGCCGAGTTATCACTTAAACTTAGTAAATTTGAGTCACTGTCCGTACGGTTCGATGACTTGCAGAATCAAATTGAGATATTAAATTCGAGTAATTTGTCAAACGAGATTGATGAAAGAGATGATACGAGTATTGAACAATTATTCATAACAAACATTGCGAATGCTCAGTTTCATTCAAGGTCATCAGGCTAATAACCGCCAAGATGAATCTGGCAACTTGCTCAATTCTAGCCATGGTTCAGCGGCTCCTTTGAATGCTGACAGTCACGTAGTAGGGTTCAAACTGCCACAGATACAAATAGCTAAATTCGACGGAACATTCTTCCGTTGGCTTGAATTTCGTGACACATTTAAGTCAGTCATACATAATAATGAGCGCATTGCACCTATTTATAAAGAAGAATGACCTTCACCTTTCACCTGACTATGTATAGAAATGAAATAAATCTTAAAATTCAGCTTATTTAATTGTATATTAATTACGCTTATCACAATGTTAAAAGAAACCCAGGAAAAAATTTTTTTTTAATTTTTCTTAGTGCTTACTCTACGTCAAGGGTAACCTTTTCCATGTTTTGAACGCATCTCAACTACCCATTTTTTACGACGTTCCATTTTATACACTGCTACTTGACTTTTTTCAACTCTATTTCTGAGTTTTATACATTATTTAACATTTTATTTAATCAGTAAGTACTTTTTTATTCGTCTGTGTATAATAAAGATTATTTAAGAGCAGCAAAATAATTAAATACATTAATCATGCAGTATGTATTTGAGTTCGCACGAGTGAAACGGACTTTTTTTGAAATTTGACAGTTCTGCGATTGTTTGGTCGGTCGACGGACCTTAGGATGTTGCGTTCACGTGATGACATTAGTGTGGTATAAGATGTTCTATGTCACGAAGTCCGTTTGGCTATGAATGTTGTCAAGCGTGCACATGCACATTGTTTTTGTGTGCGTAACCTCGAGAGCGCTCAGTGTCGATCGGGACGCGGTCCGGATCAGTAGTGGTTTTTAGTTCGCGCCAAATTGTTTCACGGAGTAAGGTCAGCATGGCAACAAAACGAAGAAGAGTTGTCCATAGTGAGGTAATATTTATTTATACGTTTTCAATTAAAATGTTATACAAAGATACTTAATATAGCAATAGAAGTATTTATAAAATGAATGTTTTTTTGTGTTATAAAATGTTTATATTACTTAATTATTTTGATTACATTTGTTTTAGGGTCGAAACATGATAGCTAGTGTTTATCATTTTCTGCGACAAGAATATGAATTTACAAAATCATTAATGGAACTCAACTGTGATTTGTCTCATTTACGAGACATTACACGCCGTACAGCTGAAGCTACGGGTGTGAGCCAAAAAACAGTTCAAAGAATATTAAAAGAAGAGAAGGAATTGCCATCCACTTCATCAAAATTCACTTCACCTATGAAGAAAAGGAGAAAGCGAGATAATAAAGTGGATATAGATTATTTTACAGCCGATGTGGTTCGCAGTACTGTACAAGATTTCCATATTGTCCATAAAGAAATTCCAACATTAGCTAAGTTAAGAACAGCATTGAAAGAAAAAATCGGATTCGAAGGTTGTTTAGAAACTGTTCGCAAGTTACTGTTGAAATTAGGTTACAAGTGGCGCAAAACAGAGAACAACCGTAAAGTCTTGACGGAGCGTCATGATATACAAATGTGGCGTTTAAAATATTTAAAAAAAATAACAGAGTACCGCTCTCAAAGTCGGCCCATTGTCTACACCGATGAGAGCTACGTCCTTTCGACACACGTGCGAAACAACACCTGGGCAAAAAAAAAGGAAAGAACTCCGTTTTTAACAAAAATTAGCACAGGCACTCGCTTTATTTTAGTGCACGCGGGAACCAAGGATGGTTTTATTGAAAATGCTTCCTTGGTTTATAAGGCCAACTCAACAGCTGGTGATTATCATTCAAATATGAGCTATGATAACTATGTAAAATGGCTAAATGAAAAGTTGCTACCCAATTTACTTCCGCGCTCTGTCATTGTCTTAGACAATGCATCTTATCACAACACACGGGCTGAACGACTACCGACGCAATCTACAAAGAAAGCCGATACGCAGCAATGGCTCAGGGATAAGGGTATAGCATTTGATGAATCTCTTCTTAAATTGGAATTGTACGATACAATAAAGAAGTACAAAGCCCAACACGTAATCTACAAGATTGACGATTTTATAAAAAGCAAGGGTTTTGATGTCTTACGCCTTCCCCCTTATCACCCAGAATTAAATGCGATTGAAAATATTTGGGGGATCGTTAAAAATTATGTCGCATCTAAAAATATCGAGCAAAACATGACGAATACGGAAAGACTGATCAATGAAAGTTTGGGCCAAGTTAGCAGTGAAACGTGGCAAAAAACTTGTGCTCATGTTGAAAAAATTGAAAAAGACTACTTGAAATATTTTGATCTCGATTTTGAATTTATAATCAATGTACAAGACGATTCTGACGACAGCAAAACGGAATCGGAAATCGAAAATTTATCTGATAGTGATTGAAAATACTGAATAGTCCTACTTGTTTCGTTTCCATTCTGTAACACCAATGCTTAATTAAATGCCTACATATTCTTAATATTTTTGTATTTATTGCAACCTAATCTAATTTATTTACAAAATGTATATACTTTTAAAACCAAAATTTTATTTAGATTATTAAATCTCGACTTGAATATATATCAGATTTTTTTGCTAACGTTACCTACTTTTACACACACAAGCGCGCTTGTCGGGATACGTCACTACTACAATCAAAGCCGAACGGACTTCGTGAAATAGAATATATGTTCCTTGGATGGGCTAGGTATCAAGAACACATCTCTGCTCCAGCAGAATTTCTGGATGACGTAGTTATAAGAGATTTAGATGAAAATGATGATGATTAATAATTGAATTAACCATTTCACTTTAACATAGTGTTTTATTTGTTTTTCTCGTTTTGTTCATCAGGTAGGTACCAATGTATGTCAGCATATACCGTAGCCAATGAAATGTGTTGGGTAGATAAGTGATCACTTTTGACAATACAAGAACTAAGTTAGACTTTCTTTATGTATAAGTATAAACTATCTCAACTATCGTTTTTTACTAAAAATGTAGTTAATAACTGTTAAGTAGGTACTTATGTGTTGGTTTCAAGGAATTCACAAAGTAAAAAAGACGTTTTACCATTGCTAGATAAGTGTTCTTATTTTAGACTAAACTTCGAGCTTCAATAATTAGTTCTAGCACATTTATTTCTGTATTTTCTATTTGGTAACGGCAAAACCTAACCTAAAAAGAGTAAAAAGTAACATTAATATTTGTTGGTCTTCGTAGCGTTTAAATCGTAAAAATGACGAATAATACATTTGTTACAATGCCAATCTGCTGGTCAGAGTAATTCTTCATCTTATTAAGGTTGCGTTGTTTGTCAGGCTGACCATAGAATCTACGATTGTCCTATTTTTAAGGCCAAGAGTGTGGAAGATCGTATAACTGAAGTTAATAAATTAAATCTTTGTTTAAACTGCTTAAGGTCCCGGCACATTACACGAAACTGCTACCTCAGACCTTGAGTGGAGAGTCAGACCGGGAGTGTAAGAAGAAGCACAACGCTCTTTTACACGTTCCAGTAGTAGCCGAAACCCCTGCTGCAGGCACCATCACCCCTGCTGCAGCTACCACATCATCATGTGGAACGATGGCTAATCATACTACACAGGATTCAAAACATATTTTACTATCTACTGCCTTAGTTGAGGTGTGTAACCCTACAACAAATAAAACAGAACAAGTAGGTACGCGCCTTGTTAGACTGCGGCAGTCAATCGTCATTTATGACTCAATCGCTTAGAGACAAATTATCTTTATCAGGTAATTCATTATTTACCAATTATATTAACATTGTTGGCATCGGCAATCATGTCAACAGTAAAGTCACAGAGTTGTGTGGCACAGTTAAAATCGTTAATTAAACCGTTTCAAGTCACGACAACTTGTCTAATATTACCAGAATTAACAAGTAACATTCCCAGATACAAAATAAACACTCAACAACTGCAAATACCTACTGAGGTACACCTTGCTGACCCTAGTTTTAATCAATCCTCCGCTGTTGACCTACTCATCGGAGCAGATTTGTTTTGGGATATTCTTGGCTGCGAGCAACGTTCTCTAGGCCCTAATAATCCCACTTTAAGAAATTCCCAATTTGGTTGGCTCGTTTCAGGCCCAATAAAAATAAACGATTTAAATAATATATCCAATATCCAATGTCATCATTCTTTGACTTCATTTAAATCGGAAAATGATTTTAACGTAGAAATATCAAAGTTTTGGGAGCTTGAAGAAGTGTCATTAAAATCGTGTCATATGAGTCAAAAAATGTTATTCACATAAAGATTATGTGAAAAACTGGCAGATTTTCTGTTCGATTACTTCTTATAGATTCACCTAATTGTCTTGGAGAATCATATACACTAGCAAAAAACGTTTTCATAATTTAGAGAAAAGATTCCGAAGGAACCCACTACTTCAACTACAATATGTCAACTTTATAAGAGAGTATGAACAGTTAAGTCATCTTTCACAGTCTGATGTAAAAAGACCCAATATAACATATTTTTGTGTCATCACGCCGTGTTTAAAGAAAGCAGCGAATCCACTTAAATTCGTGTTGTTTTTGATGATTCAGCTCCTACTTCATCTGGATTGTCAATCAATGATATTCTTATGATAAGTCAAAATATGCAGGACTCTCTATTCTCCATTCTAGTACGGGCTAGACAACATAAGTACCTCCTGACCGGCGATCTAGAGAAAATCGCCAGGTGCAAAAAAATGAGGAGGACCGAAATCTCCAGCTCATACCTACTGTGGAGTGAAGATGAGTCCCAACCTATCAAAACGTTAAGACTAAATACTGTAACTTACGGCATGGCAAGCTCCAGCTATTTGAGTACACGTTGTCTGTGGCAGCTTGGCGAAGAAAATCCAGATGAAACCATTAAGAATGTAATTCAGCACGACTTGTAGATGACATGATAACTTCGAGTGACAGTGAGCACAAACTAAAACATATTCTTCAAGGGGTTACTGCGCCACTTAAATTAGGTTGCTTTAATCTAAGAAAACTTAAAACTAATATAACTAGCATTTTTGACTCATGTTCTTTAGATGTTAATGAAAGGTTAGCACTCAGTGAGTCTTCTAGCACCCTGGGGTTGGGCTGGGATCCATCAACGGACACACTGCATTTTCCAATGCAGTCCCCAGTTCCTTTGGATAGCAATCGCCAACTAAACGTTCAATATTATCTAATTTATTTAAAATTTTCGACCCTTTGGGTTTGCTCAGTCCATGTGTAATGCAAACAAAGGTTATATTACAACAGTTTTGGCTAGAGAAATTAGGCTGGGATGATCCGATTCCTGAAAATATTGCTTTGACCTGGGCTAAGTTTACTGGTTCTCTATCCGCACTTGGGGACATAAAAATTCCAAGGCATGTACTCTGTGGTGAACCAATATTTATAGAACTTCACTGTTTCTGTGACGCTCCCAAAGTGCGTATGGAGCTTGTATTTATGCACGATCAGTAAACTCTGTAAATGAAGTAACTGTACAATTATTGTGTGCTAAATCCAAGATTGCACCTACTAAATCTACAACAATCCCGCGCTTGGAGCTTTGTGCTGCGCTCTTGGCCGCTAGATTGTGTAAGGCTGTCAGAGATTCCTTGCGGTATAAGGTAAATAGTGAGGTTTATTGGAGTGATTCCAATATTGTGCTGGCATGGCTTCATTCGAGTTTTAAGAATCTTAAAACTTTTGTTGCGAATAGAGTTTCAGAAATTTGTGAGCTGACAGACGTAAATTCTTGGCGTCACGTTCCAACATCAGTTAATCCAGCTGATCTCATATCTAGGGGGGTCAGCCCTAAACATATCAAAGACAACTTGTTGTGGTGGTCAGGTCCACCATATTTATTGCAATCAGAAGACATTTGGCCTGTTTTAAATAACAATGATGTTAATGTGAATAAGTTACCGGAAACCAAACAGAATTCTGCAATTGTTAACTTAGAAACCTCAAGAGAACACTTTATCAATTTTCAAAACATGATAGTTTTGAAAATTGATAAAGTGTTCTCTGTTACGATTACGATTACCTACTTAAAAAGAATATTTGCATACGCGATACGATATATTAGTAATTTAAAATGAAGGACTTACAAAACACCTATAGTCTCGGGTACTTTAAAACCAAATGAGCTACATATGTCATTTATTAACTTGTGTCGTTTAGCACAGCAACAGTCATTCTCAAGCGAATACAAAACACTCGCCAACGGCCACTCATTAAATTCTAAATCTTAACTTTTATCATTGACTCCTTTTTATTGCCCCAATGATAAATTAATTCGAGTAGGCGGTCGTATTGATTCGTCAAAATATCATAATGATAAAAAACACCCTGTGTTGCTTGATGCATCTCATCATCTCACAAAATTAATATTTAATTATGAACATATTCGTAATTTACATGCTGGCCCACAGTTGCTGCTGACGTCTTGCTAGACAAACGGTTCATCATTGCGTCAAGTGTCGGCGGTTTCAAGCTAAGCCGTTGGAACCCATCATGAGTAATTTACCTTCCCACAGGGTCACGCCAAACTTCCCATTCACCACTGTAGGCATTGACTACGCCGGTCCTTTTTTTTATTTTAAGTAGGAAAGGACGCGGTTCGAAATTAGCTAGGCTACCTTTGCCTTTTTGTGTGTTTAACGTATAAATGTATACACCTTGAAGCTGTAACTGATTTAACTAAAGACGCGTTTATTCTTACCTTTCGACGGTTTGTGTCACGACGTGGAAGGCCAATGGAGGTATTTTGCGATAATGGCCGCAATTTTGTATCTGGTGCTAAGGAGCTAAATATTTTTTTTAAGATTAACGCAGACTCTCTTTCTGATTTTGCAAGCGGGGAAGGGAACAATTTTATTTTCTCACCTTCTTACGCCCCTCATTTTGGTGGAATCTGGGAGGCCGGTGTGAAATTGGCTAAGTACCGTATCAAACGTGTGATGGGCTATTCCCATTTAACTTTTGAAGAGCTGTCTACCCTTTTTGCACATGTAGAATCCATTTTGAATAGTCGTCCGCTTTGCCTTTTATCCTCCTCACCTGATGATATTCTTTGCCTCACTCCTGGTAACTTTCTTATTGGCCGGCCTCTCACTGCTCTTCCATCACTTGCCAAGCGGTGCCTTTGTGTCGCGACGCGTCGCGCGACAAGTCGCGCCGGTATGTAGGAGCCGTAATGCGCCGCCTCTGTGTTGGAGACTGGGACGAGTGCAGAAATTGTTTCCTGGTTCAGACGGAATTTCTCGAGTTGCTGATGTGAAGACCCAACGCGGAGTTGTACGACGTCCTTTAGTTCGCCTCTGCCCTCTGCTTCCTCAGATGAAATAAAGGGTTGAAACTGAAGATTTCAACGGCGGGAGGATGTTGGCGCCTAGTGCTACATTCATAGCAACAATCTATAGTTCATATGAGACGCTGTAAATAGTTAGGAGTTCATTATTTTTTCTTAGTTTTTATAAGGTACCCCACACTACCTTTTTATTATATTAATTTTGCACAACGTTGATCGCTCCACCGAAATCATTTTTAAAACTATTCCGTGTCGAAATACAAGTATAAAAATATCCGGAGGTTTCATCTATGTCCAATACGAGATGTCTACACTACGCGCGCGAACTGAATGCATTCGGGCTTGAAATAAAGCCCGTAAATAAATGTTTTTATTAATTATGGTTTATCTAACTATACTATTTATATCCTGAGATGAAATTAAATGTATGTCTTAGTTTAAATTGTAATAAAATAACAAATACAACTCATTTGTTTTCGTTTCACCTTCAACCCGGACGCATTCAGTTCGCGCGCATCCTGATTTTATTTGCCACACTACTATTATCTAATAACCTTTCAGGCGTTGAAAGCACTCTTGGTTATAACGTTTTGCTATGTGACTAAAACTGAAATATCAAAATAAATATCTGTAGTTTCATACAAAAAATGTATGAAGTTGATGTTTTTATTTGCTATTTCAGAGTTGGCAATAGTTATAAATACGGTTGATGTCAATAAATTTAATGACTCGAAGTGGACTTAGTACAACCAAAATTCTCGAATAAGAACCAGATTACCCACGCGAAGGGGTAAAAGTCTAAGTATGGCAATATTAATTGCACATAACTGTAGTAAGGTACTTATGTCGAACTATCGCTATCTCATACTGCATACGCTGAGGACTTGTCTACCTATATTCTCTGTCTACGAAAAAAACAAATGAAAACAAGATTTATGACAGAGTTACTTTCTGAACTCATTACAGAAAATAGAACAATAAAAATAAAAGTAAAATTTTACTTATCTTTATATTCCTGGTAGAATATTGGTAGACAAATAAGAAAAAAAATAAACAGATTAGAATAAGTTATTTAAATACACGCAATAAATTACTTTTATTAATTTGAAGTAAGTAACTCAATCATTTGTTTGTTTCTGAACCAATGAGTTCAAAAGTCAAAGTTCTGAACGCACCCAAAACCCGAACCGAGCCGATGTAACTAAAAAAAATGTTTGTCTGTCTGAAACTTAACAAAATGCGTAAAACGTATTCTATTTTGTAAGTACTTTAATTTTGCAAATGTTTAGGTACAAACTCGTTGGGTTACCGAATTATAATATTTAATTTAATGTATTGTTGACCAAAAAATAAAGGGAATCACAGTTATGATAACCACTGACTTTGTATTGTACTTATGTAATTGAGACGTAGGTAAGCAATTCGTATTGTGACGAGATTAGAGCGCCTAAAACCCAACTAATGGGCCAACTTGCTGTTTCAAAAACCGACCGAAACTTAGGTACTTTAATTTGAATAATTATTACTACCTATATCTACAATAAATTGCAATAATTTGATTAAATTGGAATCAAATACATACTAGAAATATTGCAATTTGAATCAATGAAAATGCAAAGCATACAAAATAAAAATAACACGCGAGAAATTCCGCGTGGCAATACTATTGCAACAGCGAGCTTCAAAATTGTATTTTATTACATGTCGATCGTAGAAACTAAGTTTGGTAACGTTTCCTAGTATTCCTTTCAATGTAGGTCAAAGTTGCGAACACAGGTTGGGAAGAGCGACAACAACGCTTAGATCCTACGAACAATGATATTTATGTTGCCACACTACAATATTATGTAATCAAATTGTTTACATTGATGAGGTCATCACTTACAGGTTATTATAATGGTTTTTTTTTTTGGTGAACCTGTTCATGAAAGTTAAGAAAAGGAAATAAATCAATTATTTTACGTATTATATTGATTTTAACAGAATTATAATAACGCCTGCACGCCATCTAGCGTTCTATTTCTAAACTATCGCAATCAATCATGGCGCAATGGTAATGGTACTCTTATTTGCTCACAGAACTTAAATACCCTGTTTGTCAAAACGCACGCACACTAACAAACAAGTGTCAAATTTTGGCTGGATTTCACGATCGTTTTTCTCAGTAAATAATGCAAGTTATTTCCTAAAAAAATCAAACGCCACCACATTTCATTATAGAAAAGTGATAAAATGATTCGTTTTAAACAAAAAATGTCCACGTTTAGCGTAAAGCCTGACGGAAAAATGTATGGACAGCCCATCGGAACATCCCATTAAGCATTAAAGTACTAATTTTTGCTCCCCCCCTGCCAGCTAAATGATTGTTTTTGGGATATGTGAAAAATTAATGCCTACAGTAGTACCTACATATAAAAAAAATATAAGGAAAACTATCACAGCTAAGTAGGATTTACAAGTTAACGAGTAATAGTCGACCAACACATTTGCAGTTGGAGAATTGACCGTGGCGTATATCGATGGGAGAACATGTTTTTCAACTACAATGTTAAGTTTGTTTTTGAGATTAATCATCCCAACTACGGAACCCTTCATTATGCATCGTCCTACACGCACTTGGTCGATTTTTATAATTCTTTCATTTGGTAGAGGAAGCTTGTACGATAGTCCCATAAAAAAATTATTAACTGGGCTAGGGTTTTGGGTTACTTTCAATAATACGTATTTAATCCACTCTGAGTATGTTGATGATGTTATAAAACTTCCTGTCACTTGTTTACACAGCAAATATTGGTATACAAATTGGTGCGGGGTAGGTACCACAATTAAAAAGTGACAAATGAAAACTATTTTACAAAATAAAAACCGACTTCCAAATAATGACACTAAAAAGTAAAAAATAACCTTAATTTCGGAAGTCCGTGGCAAAAAGAAACGAAAATACAGAGCCAAAGACGCCGACTTTATTTATAGTCTACTAAACAATTGCTATACCACCCTAAAGTTGAATGTCATTTGCACATCATCAAACGTCAAGGTATATTTTTGCTTGACAAGACATGTGACATTAGACACTGTTGTCATCTTGAATGTTAATTTACTGGTAATTGTTGTCAACAACTTCAAGGAATTACAAGGTAGACTACTCCTCGATAGAAGAAGATAGAAGAAAAAGAAAAAAAAAACAGTTTTGCTAAGGAAATCATTTACAGGATCTTTCAAATAATTTCACACATAGTTGGTTATTGGTTAATATACTCGTGAGTGATGATTGTGCATCACAAGTTGTCACGCTACGCATTTAAAGTATTGTTAGTACTAGTACAAACACATCATTATGTGCGGATGAGTTTTCTATGCGTATTTAATTGCGATGACTGTTTATTTTTAACCGTCTTCCAAAAAGGAGGTTCTCAATTCGGAAGTTCATATATTTTTTTTATGTATGTTCTCCGTTAATTTGAGGACCGATTTTGAAAATACTTTTTTTGTTTGAAAGGGTATGCTCCCGCGGTGGTTCCTTTGTCACCAAGTCATAATCTGATGAGGGGATCCCATGGAAATCGAGGGAATCCTCAAATTTTATAGGCAAACCTATAGCGATTTAGGTATTTTTTATACTTACTTGTGAATTTGCTCTCGAGCACCATTTGGGTTGGATCTAGTATCGTTTGGCAGGAGTTGGGGGGTAAAAGGGGCTAAAGTTGGTAGGGGTTGGGTCCCTGATTATAACGCTACCACTCTTATTACAAGGTAATGCATATTTTTCGAGAAATTAATAAAAAATGTTTCTAACCTCAAATCCGATAAGAAGCGAAAACGAAACGATTAAAATGGGCGATTGACAACCAAATCTGCCCCAGTATCTGTAGTCAGTATCAGTATTTGTAGTCAGTCCATGGTATAAAATGTCGGGCAAAATCGATAACACGGAACGTAAACAATAAAACAGGTATGCCATTTGCGTCATGTGTCACTGTCATTTGTTTTCGATCGTTCCGTTTCTCCTCGAGTTGCGTGAATTTTTTCTCTGTTTGTACTTCCACTGATCGTACGTGTGTACAAAAGGCTATGTTACTACTGTTACTAGGAGAACTTAGGATGCAAGAGCGAGCGAAGCGAGCTCGGGACTTGGGGCACCCCGACTCGGACAGGCTAGGTTAGGTTAGGTTATTTTTTTGTAATCCCTACTACTACGCCTTTTAATCGACTAAGTGTTTTGAGGTTAGGTTACAATAATTTGTTTTTCTCAAGAAGGGTGCGTTACCTTTTCATGGGAGTGGGGCCAGGGGGCAGAGGGCACCCTCCCCCAATTTCCCCCATGAAGCTGGGCTCATACTACGGCTTTTTAAGCGACTACGAGTTTTGAGGTTAGGTTACAATAATTTGTTTTTCTCAAGAATGGTGCGTTACCTTTTCATGGGAGTGGTGCCAGGGGGCAAGGGGCACCACCCCCCAACCTCCCCCCCCCACTCCCACCCCCTTCTCCTGCCAAACGATACTAGATTTTTACCCACCATTTGGTTAAGTGGAACTAATGATGAAGACCACAGATAGCCACCATTTAACTGGTTGCGATTCGATTAGGTACTTTAATATGGTTGCTAAGCCATTTATTTATGCTCGTCACAATGCATATGGTGAGTGGCAGTTCTCATGGTTACCAGGAGAACTCCTCAACAATTAACGTCCCTGCATCGGGAAAAGCAATATATTGTAAAAGGGGATAAGCAGCTGACATTAGGCTATTGTAACTTAGATAACTTTATTACAAAAAAAAAACCAACCGACCGAATACTTACATAAGTTATTTTTCACTTTGTAGTGTTTTTTTTTTTTAAGCAGACTTGTTTTTTTTTTGTAATAAGTTTTTGAATGACCTCTTTATTTATATAAAACACATTATTTAACAATACTAAGCCGTGTAAGCAGAGCGGAGAGTTTGAGTTCACCAGTGTACTCGATACATGGCGTTGTATAAATGACGCGATTTTCCGCAGGAAAAAAAGGAAAGAAAGAAAAATATTTTATTTGGGACAGTACAAGAAATACAAACAAGATTTAAGTATTTGTTCGAATAAACAAAAATCAACTTAGAAAATAAATAAAAACGACATGTGCGACGCCAAAAAGGCTCCTATCTCAGCATTATGCTGCGATATTTAAAAAATAAATACCGCAGCGCTGGTAGGGCCCGCTGTGATGCCACGGAAACATCTACGGACACATAAATCCCACCAGGTGAATAAAAATTAAATAAGTAAATATTACGATTGACTCCGACACTCGAACTACTTAACCCTCATCCATACGGAGGGAAATGTTATAATAGTTTATCCAGACCATTCAATCTAACTAAATATAAATAGGTTCAGGCTACACTGTTAGGGCAATCCCACGAAGACTCGTGAGCCGTTTACATACTATCTTCCGAGACGACTTGCTGCTCCGGAGAACTTTGCATATGGGCATGATTCCATGACCGATCTAAGAATTATCTGTTTACTACACCGCTACCGCTAGCATTCGTAGTGAAATTACGTCGTTATGATGTCTGCACTGCACGTACTAATCAAATACTTTTTTTACTCCCGACGTATACGGAGGGGTATTATTCTAATAAATTCTGAATAAAGCTTTCAAAGCATGACAGTAGTAAAATGGTAGGTACTGTAGTGTTTTCTTAGAGACCTGATAAAATAATGACCGTTTAACTCAATACTTACTAAATTTAATTGAACATAAATATACATTACACTTAAAATAGATAATTAAATATTTATGGACAGCACAATATTCTCTATACCACAACGGCAACTGACGACCCTGAACAGTGCGGTCCAGTCGAGCGCCGCGCCGCGAGTGTGCAGCGGGTGCGGCCACTCCTGTGACGGCGCGCCCTCACAGGCTGGAGATGAAGTGCCATTTGTCCACTGCGAAAAGACATCAAACTTATAATCCGCCTAATGTATGGCCATCGAGTAGTACCCAGCGAGCAGGCACTGAGGTCTGCAGTCGTCAATCTGATCGCATCATCGTTGAATATGGCTATGGTTAAACGCAAAAAACCAGGTAGTGGTCTAGTACCGAGTTCAGTGATACACAGGGTGTAAAAAAATGTGAACTTTAGAAAAGATGGAAAAACGAAACAAAAAAAAAACAAAACAATTAAAATACGACTGCCTTGCCAAAAACGAACTAAAAAGTAAAAACAACGAGTTGTATTATATATACTCGTATATATACAAAGCGAAAGGCCACTCGTTTACTCGCTGACCATTTTTATCAAAATTAAGTTTTGATGATGGGACCCATGAGGAATTGAGGGAACTACCTACTTAAAATATTTCCCATTTTTGTATTTTCATCAACAAGTCAAGCATTTGAATTAAGAAAGTATCATTTGGTGAAGTGGAACTGATGAAGAAGACCACAGATGGCCACCGGATCGCCTCAATGATAAATATTTCACGAGTGGCGCTAAGATATCTCGATAAAGATAGTTAAGAGACTATGACGAAGCAAATTTAAATAAATGGTTCTAATCAAAATGATACCACCAACCTGATCTGATTAAGCCGGAAGCACTCCGAATCGGTCTATACGGGAAAATGTCATTTTTTGCAGAACGTCCACATGTTAAATGGTCTATTAGGTGACAATGTCTAGATCGTCAAAACGAATTGAAACAAATAAAACGTCCAAAATATGAAATCTTCAATAATGCAAAAAGTCAAGGACAGTCAAGAAAACAATGGAAAAGAAAAATGGAAAGTTATTACTTTAGTTTTTAAAGAAACAAAATACACTCTCTTTTACCTCCGACGGAAAAATACGGGGAGCTACGAAGGCCTTCGTAGCTCTCAAACTGCTGAGCCGATTGTTTTTATTTTTGTTTGAAAGGTTACTCGATCGAGTGTTCTTAGCTATCTATGATCTAAGAAAATCGGTTCAGCCGTTTGAAGATTATCAACTCTTTTCTGGTTGATGACTGGATGTGGGCGGGCATCTTCCACAGGTCTGATCGATTTGAAATTTGTTATTCTTTTACATAATCCGCCTATAATGTTCCCACTGCACAGTGGTCACGGCCATAGGTCATAGGGCTGGAATGTCGATGGTCAAATTATGATGTCATTTATCATTACAGAATACACAAATAACCCTTCTAACCCCAGGTATAAATGTAATTGCAATAACATACATGGAACATTTAATTTTGCTTATTAGCAAAGCATTTATTTTATTCGTTTAGAAATTTCAAATTTGTTTTCAAAGTGTTAGTTTTTCTCTGAAATTGATTGTTTGTGATATTGTTGTGCCATGGATATTCAAAAAGAAGGTATATACGACATTTTTAATCATATTTTTTACTTTAACCCTGCCATTATCGGTAACCAGCAACGTCAAAGAGAGACTTTCGATTTCTTTGTTTTTTGCCGCTTTCCCATATTCAATTAGACTTTTACTTAGGAAGGGACGAATCGCCAAAGATGAAACATATATCAAAATAATCTCTTGTTTGTCTAGTTTCAAAAATTGTAGTCTAGGTGCGCCAAAGTGCGCCGCAGATTGCTATACTTAGGTAATTGAAAGGACTAGGTCGTATGTAGGTAAATTTGATGCCTTAGGTATTTTTGTAATTTTGTTTTTCTTTTATTCTGCAGGGCCACCATCAAGTGTTCTTTTCCTCGAACAGTTGTTCTAAAACCTGGTTTTCTGCGACGAATAAAGAAAATGAGGCAGATAGATCTCGTCAACTGTTTGGAATGCTAGCAGACTCTATATTCTCTTTGTTCCACTACCTATTATCTAATCAATTTTATTATTTATATGCCAACTAAGCTATGCTCAGAAATAACAAATGTATAAAACCAATTTTATTGTTACCTACTTACCTACCACTTTTTTAGTATGGATGAATGCTTTTTTTTTTTTTGAATATATCTACCTTGCTTTTGAAAATATATTTTTTTACTTGTAATTACCCTTACAACCTCAAAACAATAATTTCATAGGTAAAAGTTATTCTTTTATTTTTAATCCGACCTGCAACCCCTATGACCACCCTTCTTAGGAACCGGGACCACTGTGCACTGCTGGGACTACTATTTAGCGCTAAATATTCGCCATTTTGTTATTTTTTCCAAACACCTATCTCAGGACACTTGCGTTTTTAAGACGAATTTCGATACCTTAATTGTATCCAGCCGTTTGGAAGATTCTATACTAAAGAAATTTACAAACAAGATACGCACGAAAAACATAACCCTTCCTTGGCAGTCGGGTAAAAAAAACACTAATAAGTGAGAAATAATTTTAATTTCGGAAGTCGGTGGCAAAAAAAAAAAACAGAACCAAAGACACCGACTTTGGAAATTAAAGATATTTCTTACTTTTTTTAAAGTTCACTTTTTACGCAGTCGGGTTTTATTATATTATTAACTTTTTTATTTTACAATTTTTTGCTATTAACGTAACGTAATCAGCCTATAATGTTCCCACTGTAGTCCGATCAACGGGGCTTATGTAACCCGAAAAATTCTCCCGCCTATGAAACTTGGCATATGATGAAGTTAGGTAATACAGATTACAGATGTACAATAAGCCAACAATTTTTATTACGAGAAGTTAGGTATTTTTACCTAAACATGAAAATCGCTTATAACTCTCTGAGAATATTTCCTCAGACAGAAATACCTACTTTCTGTATACGTACGTATACAGGTTGAAATTGAAAACTTGCGACAAACTGAAATGGGACATTGTATACATCATTATTAACAACTTTTACTAAGGGACCAAAGCTGTAATCCCAAAAAAAAAAATCTGCTTTTCCTACATTTTGATGAGGTATTGCGAACATAAATGTAGGGGACAGCAGTTTTTTTTTTTTATACTATCATACGTCACAGCGCCGACGCACGCAGCGGTAGCGTGCGTTCTCCGTCGCACCCACAGAAAGTCGGAATACTACCTACATTACTACCACGCACTTCTCCAATAGTGAAGGTGAGTTTGGTGGCCACAGCTTAATATGCACAACTTACAACGGGTGTTTAGAAATTGGAAATTTTAAAAGGAATATTATTTTATTAAATGCATTTAAAATAAACATTAGATACTTCCTGAAAGACTTTGGAAAATATGCGAAAAAAAGGCAATAAGTCTAATAATGTTTAGAAAGGCACCTACTGAGGAGATATCGAGTTAAGAAAAAAAAAAGTTTCGTTCAAGTGTCCGAACAATATACAGGGTGTACCAGAAAGATGAAGTCAAATTTAAGGGTGTGGTAGAGACCATCAAACTGAACAACTTTCTCCATGGGACCAACATCGTAATCGCGAAAAAAATATCAGCCGTCCCATAAGGGGGATAAAGCTGCTCCCGTCCATAAGTTTTACCACCTTCTCCTAAGCCCACCGTATACGTGTCCTTCGGGTGGTGCTAAATGAGCAGCAGCGCCGAGCAACAGGCGGCGGTAAATAACCTGCCCACAGGCATTCGCAGGCCTCGTCAAAAGTTTCGTTCAAAAGTGTTCGAACAATATAGTTATGAGTTGGTGTATTTTAATAGAAGCCAATGGAAATTCGACCTAATACCAAAGTTTTTACAATCTCAATTTTTGCTAAGTACAAGTATTGCCGTCGCTTAGCAACGATCGGTTGCGGGTGTGAAGAGGGGTGCGGGACGATCGCGTAGCGGTGCGTTAGCGCAGGCGGCACATTTTCTTCGTGATTTTACCAAGAGGTATTTTATGTTTATATTATAGTGTTTTCTACAACATAATTAAATTTTACCGGTGAACGCTGATGCTGAAAAAATGTACAATATTTTTTTTATACAGAATGTACCGGACAAATGTGATCAAAAAGGGTGTAGTATGGTACAGATCATCAAACTAAACAACTTCCTCCGTAATCGCGAAAAATTATCAACTGACCCATAGATCACAAAATTGTCAACTTCAATATCTACTGGACGCAAATGTATGCGACGGCTTTTTTTTTTCTTTTATTATTTCGATCTACAATCAGCCCTTTGTTTTTTGTTAAGGTGGGAAATCCTCAAATAACTTCTCCCGCTCTGGGCGGAGCGGGACGGTGTGTCAGACTCTTACTGACTAAAACCCACCCGTATTCCTTCCGTTGCCTGTGTTACCAGGGGCCTCGGTGACCTTTTAGTACCTTCCCGCGACCCCGGCAGGCATCGGCCCTAGTGGACCCCTACATTTGTGCTGACGACATCTCTTTGAAGCGCGCGTGGAATACAACGCGCCGTCGACCCGGGCCTGACTTACCGACTAAGGACTTACCGGACGGTGAGTTACCCATTGCTCACCGTCCGCAAGCCCGCGCCTACGGTGACCTGTATTCCCGACGCCCAGGGCGTCTCCTGCGGCGGCTAGAGGGAGAGGGCGCGAAATTTGCCTTTCCTTCAACCGTCCCGCATCTTCCTTCGCCAGCATTACTGCTTCGCAGAAGGAGCTGACGGCTGCCCATGCCCTCTCGCTCCGTACCATGGCCTGAACCAGGGCCGGACGCGAGAGATCTCTGCCGCCGATCGCCTCCACGAGGACACGGCGGTGCTCTGCCCAAGCCGGGCAGACCTCCACCGTATGCTCCACCGTGTCCTCCGGGACAATCATCCCTTGAGCTTTAATTCAAGCTTTAAGCAGTTCGAGCTTGTTCACATCCTGGGATGCGTCATCTCGTTATTTGATTTATTAGTGTTGGTTAGATTGGCGATATTCGTTCTCTTTTAAGTCTGTTGGTACAGTCTGTACAGCGAGTTCAGTTTTATGCCGTTGAAGTATTTTCTTATAACTCTTGCCGGACCTTTCTACAACCTCCATGATAGTTGGGATTTGTAAGCATTCATGCACTTCAATGTTTTTTGTGAACCAGGGTGCACCACTTAAGGTTTTTAGTGCTTTAATTTGGAAGCGCTGTTTTATCTCAATATTTGAGTGGCTTGCCGATCCCCAGAGCTCTATTTTATATGTCCATACAGGTTTCAGGATGCATTTGTAGATTAGAAGTTTGTTTTCGAAGCTTAGTGATGACTGTCTGCCTGTGAGCTAGTGATTTTTCTTAGTTTTATGCTTATTGCTTGGTCCCTTTTGGCCTTTATATGTTCACGCCAGGTAAGTCTTCTGTCGATGTGCATACCTAAGTATTCGTAGGGCGAAGGTAATATGGACAGACTTGGCAGCACTAGTCTTGATTCTCTACTTTCTCAGCCATGATTCAATCTTGTTTGCTTTGAGGTGGGTAGTTCAGCAGGGTAGACTGTGTACAGAACAGGGCCCAGCATAGAAACCTGGGGAACGCCAGCTTCTATGGGATAGAATGAAGATAGGTAGTTTCCAGATTTAACTTGGAACATTCAGTCTTCCAAGTATGACTTGAACAGCATGTAAGCGGTGTGTAGTAAGCAAATTTTTCACAGGTGGCCCTTATGTCATACTCAGTCGAATGCTTGTTGTATGTTAATAAAAGCTGCTGAGCAGTACTCCATTCTTTCAAAGGATTGCCGGATTGTGTGAACCACTCTTATGTATTTGTTCTGTCGTTCCATGGTGTATTGGAAACCAAATTGATGCTCTGGGATTGTCCGTTGTTCCTCAAGTAGCAGTCGTTGTAGCAATAAGTTCTCTAACAGTTTAGACAATAGGGGAAGAAGACTTATTGGTCTGTACGTGGAAACTTCATTAAGAGGCTTTCCAGGTTTACCTACCATATTTATCATTGAGACTTTACAGATTAGAGGAAAATAGTATAGTCTCACTCAACGCTGCACTGAACAGAATGGTTAGCAAGACAATTATTTTTCTCGGTAGTTGATTAAGGACTTCTCATGTAATCAGATCAAAACCTGGAGCCTTTGTCTTCTTCAAGTTATTATTAGCTTGCCAAACTTCTCTTGGGGTACACAGTAGCAACGGTAGAGATATTTGCTGATCACTCAAGAATTTTGTCAATTTCTTCTTCTGGATACATGATGACGGGTTCATTTTGTTTGAATACATCTTTTAAGAATTTAGCAAATAGCGCGGCTTTATCAGCAGGTTTTCTCACCCATTCACCATTTAGCTGTCTTAAAGGAGGCCTGAGTTTTTATGGCCGTTTTAGTGACTTAGTTATTTTCTATAGGGAATAGTCATCTGCTTTGCGGGGTGATACAATCTTTAGTTTATCTTGCAGAGTGGCATTATCGTATTCTTTAAGCGTTTCCTTTAATTCCTTTTGTGCTTTATTGAGGGCTCTTTTATCATGTGCGTTCCTGCTTGTTTGCCATTGTCGTCTCAGTCTCCATTTTACAGATACCTTCTCCCTTACTTTAAGTGTATAATCCTGTTTTTGAGGATTGTGTTTTATACATGGTGGATGCGCGATTTTGATAGATTTTGCGTTGGTTTTACGACGAGTTTGGTGGCCACAGCTCAATATGCACAACGTACAACGGGCGTTAAGAAATTGTTACAAAAAAAAACAATGTATGGTGTACAATACTGTTTGGAGAGAAATTGGACGAAAAACGACAGTTTGTACAAAGGAAAGGGTGCACAATACCTTACTGGATGCGTTGGAGGCCTGAAGCGACGATACGTATGCAATTTCACGAATCTTTCTTGTTTCTTCGAGTTTCAACGCACGAGTTGCGAGCGCGACGCGTTTTAGAATACAATCGACATATTTTTTGTCTTCTCTCGTTCATGTTTCGTAATAAGTGACGCGATTGCGCGGTTCGGCGCCACTTGGTGTACCCATCGTGCTCACACGCGAATGACTGTCAATGCCTTTAAATTAATAGATATAGTTGGTATTGAAACTTCCTATCTCCTAAGCAGCCCCGGATCTAGATTTTTTCGAGGCGGGGCAAAACCAACTGGGGCACCAGCGCTGTGGTAAAAAAATAAAGGAAATCGTGTCGCCTTTGGCGTCAAAAAGGGAACGCCCGGCGCCCCCACTACGCGACGTAATATTTCTAAAATAAAGGACTTTTTCCAAAAATTTTTTACTGGTTTGCCACGGCATAGGTCTGTTGCACCAGATAGAAAGCTAGCCATTTTTATATCGCTAAATAAAAGCATGTGCTTTAAAACTGGAAGGTTCCTGGCAGAGTTCAATTGCACCCGCCCGCAACCCGCTCTTACCGTTTGACGACCTAGGCCTACGCTAATCACGTAGCGATTCCCTTGGTGTGCCCCCGCATGGAAAGATAATAAGTGCGGCGCGTCTCATTTATTGCCAAGTTGTGGAGCGCTGAGTGGTGCACTTGTCTGGCTCTTGCATTTGCCGCCCTCTGAAATAGGCGCCCGGGGCACGGGCCCCGGCTTTCCCCCCCTAGATCCGGGGCTGATCCTAAGTAAGGAAAGGAAGTTAAGGAAAAATAGACAGGAAATGACAATAAGTACTAAAATTCTAATTGGATCAGCGCAACCACGGAGTAGACATCCAAGCGGCTGTTTGGATCAGGTTAGTTGTATACCCGGCTACATTTTCTATGTTTTCCTCTGTTTTGAGGGGCATGTGCAAATTGGTATTTTCTTCTATAAAGTTCTTCTTCTATAGACTCTCAGTTAGTTTTACGATTGTAAAGCGTCCCGCGGGACTCTTTACAAATAATTGTGGTGCTTAGTGTGCATGTTACTGGTGAATGATTGGTGTTACCGTCCAGGCATGATTCGACTTTTGTGTATAGTTCTGACATTCCTTTGGTAAGAAAGAAATCGACGAGGTTAGGTGTTTTGTTGGGATCAGATGGCCAGTGAGTTGGCTCTCCTGTAGGTCAGTATATTGAGTGAATTTGAATCTATTGCCTTCTTCAATTCTCTGCCTCTGGTTGTGGTCAGTATGGAGCCCCAAAAGATATTTTTGGCGTTCCTAGTTAGTGCTAGTTGTGCTTGGTTTATTTACAAGCGAGGAAGATCTAGGTCTTGAGATAAAGAGGCTCGGATGAAACGCCTGCTGTATAAGATTCCTTGTTGTGCTGCCAGTAGCATTTTCTGTCACAGGGGCCTGGTTACCTACCCCTGCGCAGACTTCGGTAACCAATTTCCCACTCGCCCGGGTACCTGCGAGCGCCGGGCGTTCGGATCGCATGTCAAATCGACGTCGTTATCATTCAGACTTTCATTTTACGAGTTGGGACTTACATACAGCACTTTCCCAAGGTACAGGTAGGTAGGTCGCACTTTTGGAAGGGCTTTAATCCTACCCAGGCCTGCGAATGCCTGTGGGCAGGTTATTTACCGCCGCCTGTTGCTCGGCGCTGCTGCTCATTTAGCACCACCCGAAGGACACGTATACGGTGGGCCTAGGAGAAGGTGGTAAAACTTATGGACGGGAGCAGCTTTATCCCCCTTATGGGACGGCTGATATTTTTTTCGCGATTACGATGTTGGTCCCATGGAGAAAGTTGTTCAGTTTGATGGTCTCTACCACACCCTTAAATTTGACTTCATCTTTCTGGTACACCTGTATATTGTTCGGACACTTGAATGAAACTTTTTTTTTTCTTAACTCGATATCTCCTCAGTAGGTGCCTTTCTAAACATTATTAGACTTATTGCCTTTTTTTTCGCATATTGTAAAAAGTCCTTCAGGAAGTATCTAACGTTTATTTTAAATGCATTTAATAAAATAATATTCCTTTTAAAATTTCCAATTTCTAAACGCCTGTTGTACGTTGTGCATATTAAGCTGTGGCCACCAAAATCGCCTTCGCCTACAGTATTGCAGAAGTGCGTGGCAAAGCAGTACCGAGCGGGTACATAAACGTTCGAAAAATTGTTGGATAATTGGTAAATCTGTTTTAATATTAAATCATATGACTAATAAAGGTATAAAAACTGACGGGGTTATTTTTCACATTACGTAGTTAAGCAAAAATAAAAAAATATGATTAAAAAGGAAAACTTTTGGATAACTAAACAAGGCTATGTATTTAAGGATATAAAAACATATTAAAAAATAACAATTAGCAGACCAATTTTTTAGTAGAAGTTATAGCGCAAAATGTTAAAAGTTATATTTGGGGTATCTCTGAATTCGATAAAATGTTGGATGCCTTAACATACATATTCTAACTAGGACATACGTACGTATACAGAAAGTATTTCAGTCTGAGGAAATATTCTCAGAGAGTTATAAGCGATTTTCATGCTTAGGTAAAAATACCTAACTTCTCGTAATAAAAATTGTTGGCTTATTGTACATCTGTAATCTGTATTACCTAACTTCATCATATGCCAAGTTTTATAGGCGGGAGAATTTTTCGGAATCTCCATACAATAAATATCCTCGTTGATTGGACTACTGCTGGAAACAGGCCTACTCTCTGTGAGAGGCAGTGAGCCGTAAACCACAACGCGGGCTCAGTGCGGGCTGGTAGATGTCATGTCTTCGAATATTTTGGTTCTAAGACATGCCGGTTTCCTCACGAGGTTTTCCTTCACCGTTTTGAAAGCAGTGATGAAATAGTTTACACAGAGTGAAGCGCCTGCCAGGGTTCGAGCCTACGCTCTACAACTCGCGGCCGTTGCCTCTGGGCCACGGCCACCACTGCCCACTTAACCACAGCTATATTAAGATTGAACTGAGAATGGTTGGTAACCAACTCTAGATCATTATAGTTGGTAAATGGTCATTCAGAATGATAAACGGTTAGAGTAACCAAAGGTTTATGTTTAAAGACCTCGTCATCATCTGCTCGCCTTTTTCCGCCTATGTAGGGCTCGGCTTTCAGTCTAACCGGATGCAGCACGCAGATCATTTTCAAAGATATACCCCAGTTGACATAGTCCGTCGATTTTATTTTTTTCTTTTTAACCCCCGACGAAAGAGAGGTGTGTTAAAAGTTTGTAGTGTGTATCTGTGTGTCTGTCTAGTCAAAGCTCCTGAACGTATGAACCGATTTTGATTAATTTTTTTGTTTGAAAGGTGTCTTAATGGCGTCTAGATGTCGCCATATTCAATTTTGATTGCTGTAATGCAGACATGACAGCGTCATGCGTCAAAATTATGACACTCAAGATTATGACAACTCGATTGACGTAAGAATCATCAAATTCGGCCTACGCGTTTGGTCTCTAGAGCACCACAAAGGAACAAACATTTATATATAGGCTGTTAAACACATTACCCTCCTTTGCGTCGCGCAGTCAGGTAAAAAGACCCATCACTTAGCTGTTATAGCTACTCATTCTGAACATCAAACTAAGGTGTGCGTAGTCGCAGCGGATAAATTTTCTTAATTTCAATTTAGCAGATATTTGGTTTATGACGTCGTGTAATTGTGTATGGTAAGTACATATTTGTGAATCCAACCATTGGGGAGCTATTCAACAAAAACTGTTTTCGCTGGAACTACGTCATCCTAGCGGCACTTCTTTTGCCTGTGGATGTACAAGAAAAAAAAACTAATAAAAAATGTAATAATTAGTGTGTAACGAGAGGTAAATGTGTATGTTAAAACGAAATTTGTGTGTCATAAAACTGCAAAGATAATCAAGTGTCCGCTGCGCTGACGTTTGGCTATTTGATGAAAATCATATAAAACGGTTTAGCAGTTGCAATTTTTTGTTGCTTTGAATTTGTTTAAACAGAATTTGTAAAAAACATAACGTTCAGAAGATATACTATACACGTAAAAGTGAAATAAGGTTATTAGGTCCAAGTTCTTAAAATAGGAACTCTAGAACCTAACTTATAACGTTTATTTGTATCTTGTAAGGGTTTACAATGTTCTGCAAGTTTCAGTTAAGTGCTTTAGTAATGGCACCATTTACTACGGCTGGACCACTATACATATTGTATGACATCCGATTGTAGGACTTTTTAATGGAAAAGCAAAATAGAACATATTCCGATATTTAGTGTATTGATGCAACTATTCACATGAAAAATATTAGCTCATTACACTAAATAATTAAAGAGATATAATAAAAATACCAGAACAACCGCAATACATGGACAAACCGACCAAGTTTGAATGGCTACAAAAAAACGGCCGTACAGTATATAGAGCTAACGTTCCGACCAGTGTTGTACCATTATTGGACTGGTACAGGTAGGCACACAATTTTTGAACAAGTAACTAATAACTTTTGTGGTAAAATTAGTAGGTCACATGTTTTTTTCTTAAACTTACGAAATTATTACAATAATAATTGCATCAGTCTGTATTACAATCAATCAATCAATCTTTATTCGTGAACACAGGTATTACAATAAAGGTCTTATGTATACACTTTAGTTGAGCTCTATGTCTTACCAATGAAATTGGTGTAAAAAGTCATGTTGGAGTAAATAATATCAATTAAATGTATTATTAATAAATAATTATTCAATCTCCTCTTCTATTTTCTATTTTTATCAATCTTATAACTTCCGAGCTTCAGTGTTCGTATCATCTGTATGCAGATGACTTGCAGTTGTACTTTCAAGGGAGGGTTGATGAAATACCTGACATTATCGACAAGTTAAATAGGGACTTGACAGCCATTAAAACCTGGTCTGATAGATTTGGTGTTGCAGTAAACCCTAATAAGTGTCAGGCGATCATCATTGGGAGTCATCGTAGTATCGGTAGTGTGGATGGTTCAACCTTGCCACCTGTTCTCTTCAATGGAACGATTGTTCCGTTTAGTACCGACGTGAAAGACCTAGGCTTGCACATCGACTGTACCCTGAACTGGCGTACTCAAGTCGCTAGGGTGAGCCAGAAGGTTACTGGAACTTTGCGGGCTTTATATCGACTGAAAAATTTATTACCATCAAGTACCAAGACAATGCTTGTGCAGTCCTTAATTTTCCCTATCATCGATTATGGTGATGTGTGCTACTATGACCTGAATGCAGACCTCCTCGACAAGCTAGACCGTCTTCTCAATAACTGCATTCGATTCGTTTTCAATCTGCGTAAATATGATCATGTCTCTGCGCAACGATCGCTTCTAAAGTGGTTGCCCATACGCCAGCGCAGAGAGCAAAGGGCGCTGACCACCTTGTTTTCATTTCTTGACTCTCCCTCTTCCCCTAGTTATCTCGCCCCCCACTTTCAGTACATTTGCGCGAACCATAGTAAAAATCTACGTTCATCAGGATGGAAATCAGGATGGCAACCAACCGATTATCCTTTAAAGTTAAAGTTCGCGAGCACATTCGTAAGAAGCTGGCAGTATCATCACAACGGTAATGTTTTCCCATTGTTTGTCTTACTGTTTAGTATATTCGTGTATTTATTTGGTCTTATATTTATGTATAATTAGGTATATCTATTATATATAATGTTTTTAATAGGTATATGTATGTATATACTTATATTTTAATAAATATTTATTTCACAGTTTTCGTTATTGCACCTACCGCTGTCTGTCTCTGCATCACCCAAAGGTTGACTGGTAGAAAATGCCTATGGCATTAAGTCCGCCTCTGTACATTTGTGTGCGTAAAGGATTAAATAAATAAATAAATAAATATAATTTATTTTTACATGCATGTCAATGGTAAATTGTATGAAAGGGCTGGTAATGTCATATTTTATCATTTAAAAATTCGTCAAAAGAGTAAGTCTTATCTATTAGAAATAAAAACAATTTATTTTTGAATTTGCGGACATTATTTATTTATTTATTTATATATACTTTATTGTACACCACAAAAAATACATGACAAAAAATAAATCAAACACTACAAAATATACAATGGGCGGCCTTATCGACCTTATCTTTCTGCGATCTCTTCCAGGCAACCATAGGATGGACAGTGATTTGCCTGGACATAAAGTGGGGCTGTCGTTGGCGTAAAAAAATAAATAAATACAATATACTAAAATTGATACACAGATATATATATATATAAATGAAGACTATAGATAATTACAGTTACGAGAACAAGCTCACAGCGACAAGTAATGTTCCTTTACGAGTCTTTTAAATGCGAGTAACGATTGCGCGCGTTTTATTTGAACTGGCAAAGCATTCTACAAACGAGTGGCCTGGACAGTAAAGGATTTGTCGACGAACGTTGTGGAATGCATAGGCATTTTAAGCTCCAAGTTATCTGATGACCTTAAAAATTTCGTGTGGGAGTCGCCAAGAAACTGGAAACGTTCCTTGAGATAGAGAGGGGTGGAAGGGGAAAAGAGGACATTATACAAAAGGGAAAGAATATGAGCATTCCGGCGAAGGCGAATTGGTAACCACTTGAGCTTCACACGAAATTCGGAAACATGGTCAAATTTACGCAAACCGAATATGAACCTTATACAAAAATTTTGAAGCCGCTCAAGTTTATCAAGTTGGTCTTGGGTAAGGTCAAGATATTTTCTCTTATCTTCACTCTTTATACATTTTGGTAATTTATTATACACCTTTGGAGCCATTAACTACAAAAATACTGTTTCTGTATAGTGCAGTACTAGATCTGACTGTTTGTAACCAACGGCATCACAACGGCGCTGACTAGTTACTCGTGCAAATTTATGTAAAAAATGGCTCCTGTCACTACTCTATACAAGTTTAGACGTGATTAAAAACTTGCCTACTAAAATTACGTCAATTTACGTCAAGCGCTGATTAATTTGACAGGACTAAACTAAAATGTATCTTCTGTCCTTTTCTTAATGAAATAGAAAGAAAAAGATGCACTGAACTTAAATTTACTTTAGTTTGTGAACAAGGGAATCGGCGCCATTGTCCTTGTATTTAATATTTAAGTCAAGATTGTAATTTACTCTTTGTTGAAATTTCATTAATACTGTTTTATCAAGATTTATAACCAAATTATTATTTTGCAGCCAATTCACGACTGATAGTAAGGTAGAATTAATCTCAGCCTCTAATGTGCTTAATTCGTCACTATTAAAAAGTAAAGTGCTGTCATCTGCAAAAATTGTCATAGGATATGATGATGCTGTGGGAAATTCGTTAATATAAACAATAAAAAGGGGCGGCCCGAGTATCCTGTGGTACTCCATAATTGACTGTTCTCTGGCTAGATTTATATGTTATTTGGATTTTTTTTTTAGAAATTCTACTAACTGTCGTTATTTGTTGCCTATCACAAAGATAAGATTCTATTAAATTTGATACATTTCCTCTTATTCCGTAAGCGTTAAGACGTTACTTATCAGAATTTTATGGTCTACGCGATTAAAAGCTTTTGACATGTCCATATAAAGCGCCAGAGTTGGTGGTCTTTTATCCACTCTGCCGCTGACCATATGTAAGAAATCGTAGACGGCCATGTCAATAGATCTGTTTTTCCTAAAATCTTTATGGTTATCAACGAATAGGCAATTGTTCTCAAAGTATGAAGTAAGTTGTTAATATATTGCTTTCTCGAATATTTTTGAACAAATCGGTACTAACGCTATAGGTCTGTAGCAGGACATGTGTATCTTCTCTGTTGTCTTTCTTTTAGAGAGGTTTTATAATTGTTATTTTTAATTCTTCGGGAAAGTAACCATGGCATATGCACATATTGATAAGATGACTTAACACAGGAGCGATTATTGTGGATACCCGTTTAACAATGCTTGTACTTATATCGTCATACCCAGTGCTAGACGTATCCTTCAGCGACATAATAATTTGGTGAATTTCCAGTGGTATTGTAGGCGACATAAACAGATATAATTCTACTGCTTATTTTATGTTTATTTTTATTAATGTCTAAATTAGTAACTGGTTTCACTTGATCCACAAAGTAATTGTTAAAGGCTTGTGCTATTTCAAGAGGATTAACTAATATTTTTTCATTTGACTTCATTCTTGTTATGGTTTCGTCTGGCAAATTATGTTTATTCTTATTTTTGTTTATTACTTTCCATGTTGCTTTACATAGATTTTGAACTGAATGAATGAAACGATTATTGTGGGCTTTCTGTGTGAGATTTATAACTTTCTTCAGCCGATTTGAAAGAATTTTAAATATTGTTTTATTTTGTTTATTTGGTAATGACCGGTATTTCCACAGCAATTCTCTTTTTCTCTTACTGCAAATCCTAATACCACGACTAATGCATTTTGCTTTTTCTTTAGTCGATATCCGTATTTTTATATTTGGAAGGCATAAATCATATTTATATTTGGATGTTGTCTATCAATTTCTGAATATTTCCTTTCGAGTAATCTCGTTTAGTAGAGAACCAGTAATTTAATATGCATGTTCGTCTTACTGGACATCGTAAGAGTTGTGCCATATGATCGGATACAGCCAGCTCGAAGACTTCACCTTTTGAAACTCGTACATTGTGAATTATGTTATCTATGGAAGTCCCGCTTCCTAATCTTGTTGGAACTTTTATATCAAATTTGAGATTGTAACCCGATATAAGATGTTTGAGTTGCTCTAAACATGTGGTCTTTTTTAAAAGATCGATGTTGAAATCACCGCATAGAATAAGTTTTTTTATTAGTATGTAATGAAAAGGACTTTAAGAGAATATTCAGGTTATTGAAAAATATCTCAAGTTTACTTTTTATGTCCCTACTAAGTGGGCTCCTATAGACACACATCACAATAATGTTGTGGTCAGTGAGTTCTACTGCGAAACATTCAATTATATTAGAAACACAGTGCTTCCCCACCGACTCCAAAGCTCTATACTTAATTCCGTTTCGTATCATTATGCATGTACCACCATGTCGAGATTTCGGAGTGAAATGTGTAGCAGGTTTAAAATTAGGAATATATAACAAGTTAACATCATATTGTGCTCCGAAAAACACAGCACATCAATTATTTTTCCTGAATTGAATAGTTCATTCAGTGCGACAGTAAACATATGAGAGTTGTTCAAAAGACCATTTATATTTTGATGCAGAATATTAATATTTTTATACACGAAAAAGTTTTCATGTTCACAAAATTTTTCGTTTGCAGAAGATTCACATTGGGTCGATGATGTCTCTGTTAGGGTTAACGCAGTCATTAATTTTTCTATTGAAATTAGAGAACATAGTAAAGTCATAAAAAAGATTTAAATTAGAATCAAATGCGGTCATAGTTATGTGTTTATAAGTCCAGATGTAATAAATTATTAAACGTCTCTATGCCCCAATTAAACATTGTCGACTAATTACTTAATTTAAAAAGTAGGAGCACATAAGATAATATTCGTATTCTGTATTGTCATCAATGTCTCCCTTAGTTTTATTATGATATTAACATAATTTTCAGTATGTAAAAAGTCTTCTGCTCCAATTAAAACAACATAATAGTCATTCATAGAATAATCGATTAGTTTTTTATGTAAGTCTTTAATAAGTCGAAGTGTACCACAATTCGGCGTGACGTAATGACATACTTGAGTTTTTAAATATCTCTTGAGCTGTGGACAAAACTTTGTTATTTTTATTCGCACTAACAATGCTCAGTTTTCTTTTTACGGGAATCGAGGAATGATCATCACTTTCTTCCTTCTGTGTTGTTGTATTATCATCTAATTCTACCGTTGAAACATTAATCGTGTCTTGTTTTTTCGAAAAGAATTGTGGCTGAGAGCAGTGGTGGCCCAGTGGTAACGCCCGCGACTTACGAGCTGTAGGTAGTAGGTTCGAACCCGGACGCTTTACTTTGTGTAAATTATTTCAACACCACTGCTCTCAAAAATGGTGAAGGAAAACATCGCGAGGAAACCGGCATGTCCTAGAACCAAAAATTCGAAGACATGTGACATCTACCAACCCGCACTGGGCCCGCGTGGTGGATTACGACCCACTCCTTCTTACAGTTAGGAGGCCTGTGTGCCAGCAGTGGGAACATTATAGGCTGATTATGTTTATGTATGTAATTGTGGCTTCCTTGTCTTCTTTTGTGACTTTGTTTGAGAACTTGGGCGCGGAGTAGATGTAAGTGAGCTTTTATTAGGAGTTCCCACTTTAATTTTTCGTACGTTACTTTTTTTTCATTTTACGTCGTTAATTTTTTTGTAGCCTTTTTAGTACATAATTTTTACTCGTTAATTCATTTAAAGATTTTTTAAGCTAAGTATTTTCTATGTTTAAGTTCTTTATCTCTTCGTGTCCCGAATTCAGTTGTGACGTAAATTGTTCTATTTGGTTTTGTAGTTCCTGTATTTGTATATTATTTTCGTCACTTAATATATTTGGTAAGCTACTGGTGCTGCCATCTAACTTCGAACTATTAAGGCTACTTTCTTCGGACATTTCTAAGGAACGTGTCTGTTTGTCTGAACGTAATGTTGTCAAAATAAGCTCATATTATAATGTCATTAATTTCTGATAAAATGGAAAAAGATATGAAGGTTCTGAGAGTTCCGAACTCGCGCCTTCAAGCGCTTACACTCCAACCGCAACAACCACTGAGCCATCCGATCGTTAGCTTTTAATTCGAAATTAGTCCTCTGTTGTAAGCTTATGATTTCGTTACTTTTTATTTGGATATGAGCGGTGAATTGAAAATAATTTGATGTTTTGTTAAAAAGATTTTTGTATAACTAACTGTATAATTAACTATAACTCACTGTTTTGACTTCACTGCTTGACTTTCAGTAGTTTTTTTTTATTGTTCCCCAGCGTAATTATTATCACTTCAAACGATAATTTCACTTAGAATGACATTATAACCAGTCTACTTTTAAGTTTACAGCGTCTGGTTTTCAGTCGTTAATAACTTTATATTTTGTGAATATTATCACTAGATAACAATGTGGTTTGTGTATTGTAGTCCACTTTCACTTATTAACTACTTCAGAGCACTTAACACGTATAGATAGGTACTATTTTAATTATTATTTATTACGGAGCTGTTGTTAACGAAGTGACAGTGGCGCCACCAAGTTTCACCACCAAATTACCAAATGTATTTAGTTGATTTTTTATATAAATAATAATAATATTTTTATACAACTAAATAGTCGTATCTAATGAAAATTCACAATTAAACGACGTCATACACTAAATATCTGCTTAGCTGAAATGAAGAATATCGACATTTTTCCGTTGCGACTACGCACACCAAACTAAGTAACATTGAACAAAAATGATTACTGGGAAACGACTTTCTTGGTATCAGATATCGCTGAGCGCAATGTAACGCACGCAGAACATAATGCTTATGGGTACACGCAATCGTACAGGACTTGTAAATTATGTGATTTTTGAATTATCTCTGAATTATCGTGTTTATAAAAAAAACAAACAAGATTTGAGTGTACAGCGGGAATATTAATATTTTATAATGTCGAAATCATTTTCGTTTTCGGCCGAAAATAGGATTAAAGCCGAAGCTTCTTTTTGCTGAAAATCAATTTTCGCTCGGACACTTAGTTATTTTATAAAGTTGTAACATTTAAAACTAGTTTTCGTGAAAGAAAAGGAATAAAAAGTTGGGACTTTAAGATCTCGGTAACCACAAGGTTCCTAGATATGGTCCAGTACGAAAAATGATCACAACGACGGGGTCATTGTGATATATTTTTTGTACAAGTGACTCGGCTTCGTTAAGCGCCTTTTTAACCGACTTCGCGACGCAAAGGAGGTCGATGTGTTATTCCACCCGCTACATGAAGCTGTACTGACCGCTGAGCGGGAGCGGCTGCGGCAGGCCGCGCGGCGGCGCCCGGCCCAGCGCGGCGGCCGCCTCCGCGCGCTCCACGCGCGCCGGCGCGCCCGCCACGCTCACGTTCATCCTGCGGGCAGGCCACACGGTTAGTCGGTTACTGCGCGCCGAACAGACACGCTGACGACCGGCTTGGGCTTACTTGTTGATGTCCGTCGCGTCCGCCACCTCGCCCGCCACCAGCGAGCGCCAGAACTCGTGCACCTGCAAACGCAATACAAACAAATTCAAAGAAATTAATGTAGGTACTAACTCTGCCTTCTTTTTTTAATTATCTTAGAAAGTATTTTGTATGTTAGCAAAAACTTGGGTCTTTTCAAAATAAGAAGCGACTTCCATATTATAAATACACGTAGTAAACATAAAATTGTTATACCCAAATTTAGATTAACTAAAACAACCACGATGTTTATTTTTATTAAACAAAATACATAAGTACTTCCTTGATATCATATTTTCATTAAGGCTCCTACATACTGGCGCGACGCGACATAAAGACACCGCGTGTAGCGCTACAAGCGGTGCCTTTGTGTCGCGACGCGTCGCGCGACAAGTCGCGCCAGAATGTAGGAGCCTTTATTCGACATTATATACCTACAATTTTGATTTTAAACTATTTAGTAGTTGCTTTTGTGGACAGGATATTAATTCAGACGTGATACAGTTGTAATGGCAAACATGTCATTTGGTTTAAATAGGTTTCTATTTTTATTATTTTATTAATATTTTACATAGATTCTTTTATATTTTGTGAATAAGAGGCTTAATAGACTAGATTTGTAGACCATTTTATTCTTTGTTAAGTAACTGGTACTTCTTGACAGACCTACACTATCCTCCCATATTATCTATTAACTTGTAATTTGAAAACATTGTAACAGCCAATTATTTTTAAAAGAGTAACCATGGAGTTTCTTGCCGGCTCTTCTCCATAGGGAACGACCTGTTGGAACCGTGCACCTAGCTTCTGACGTTTCATATGTACCCCATGTAGGTTTACGTGAAATAAAAATATTTTGATTATAATTTTTGAATAAGTACTATCTATCACACACGAATCGCCGCAGAACGTCAGTCGATTAGACCTCGAGGCGTATCGAACGTTGTGTAGACAGAGACTGGCTCACCTCGTCGATGACCTTGTAGGCGAACTCCGCGTTCTTGCACTCGCCGTCGAAGGCGAAGCGGTTGACGGGCTTGCCGTCGGGCACCTTGTAGAGGCGGAACCACTCCACCGTGGCGCGTAGGAGGCCCGGGAAGTGCGCCTCCACGTCGGCCACGTCGTTCAGTTTGTCGGCGGCGGGGTCGCGCACGTCAATGGCCAGCAGCTTCCAGTCCGTCTCGCCCTCGTCGATAAGCGCCAGCGTGCCGAGGATCTTGACGGCGTACACGTCCCCGCGCGCCGCCACGCGCTCGCCGATCTCGATGACGTCGATGGGGTCGTTGTCGCCGCGCGCCTGCGTGCCCGGGTCCACGTGGTGCGGGTTCTCCCACGTCTGCGGCAGCGCGCCGTAGTTCCAGATGTAGCCGCGGTGCGGGAACACATTGCACACGAAGCGCAACGCGCCCTTCTTCACGTCCTGCTTGATGGGGTTGAGCGGCTCGCCGAGGCTGATCTCCATCTTGGCGTTGCTCCAGCGCGGCACCTCCACCACCATGTTGACCAGTCGCCGCGCCCTGTCCGCCCACAGCGGGATGTCGTGCAGCGGCGAGATCGGCCCGCTCTCGTCCTCTGCAACACGACTCTCACATACACACCAGTACAACATGGTCTGCCAGCTGGCAGGCATGAGCACACGTCGATGCAGTTCGTTCAAAAGTTAATACCATATTGCTCGCATTGCTAAAGATGCAACCAGACTGCGGTCAATTGACGTCGACCAGTCGATATCATAAATTAAAAAAAAAAAACGAATGACCGACCGCGATAGGTGATCGTTACTAATGAATCGTCGGCTGACCATAATCCGACTGCCATGCACCACAATGGTTCGTAAGGGTCGTCCTAGATCCGTCGATGTCATCGCCGATCAACAGCAATCGGACTGCACGTTTATGTCGTCGTGATGATAACAAATCGGCATCAGATAAGGTTAAAGGTGTGGTTATCGCCCGCCCCCGCTGCAAGACTATCCGGTTCGTCATAATTATTATGCATCATCATTAGTGAGTATAATTCAATTCGCACCAACACGTGATACGCAGGAGAAGGCGATAAGCAATCGCGTCAGAGAACATGATCCTATTCAAACTAAACGACCTTCGTCACCTTGCGTTAACTCGACTGCTCTGAGAGAATGTTCACTGGCTCCAATATTGTTATTGTTCCACACATTGTGATAAATGAAGCTCGGTAGCCCGCGAAGGTAGACTACGGCCTGGGTTAGGAGGACATAGGATACTTTTAATCTCGGTCGTAGGTTCCCGTGGAATAAAGTCTGACCTCCACGCGGAAGAAGCCGCGGGCTAGGCTGATTTTGTATTTTGGCGTTTATACTTTGTAAGTAAGGGTTGTATAATCAGAGTTGGAAAGAAGTTTAAGTAAAATTATTTTAAGTAAAATTATTTTAAGTAAAATTATTAAACCGTATTTTAAAATTATTAAAAACAAATTGGAGACCTGTAGTTGATCAGACTATACCGTGTGAAACATTAAATGAAAGGGTTTACTGTAAGCAGTAAATCCTCTAATTCCATGTTTCACACGGTACAGTTTGTAAAACTTTTTTTTTTCTAATTTGTCCCCCAAAATGACCCCCATATTCATTTATTTAAGTTACACGTCCGTGTTTGGGTCATAGAAATTACTTATACCAAATTTCAACTTAATTGGTCAAGGACAGCTAATGAGACACAATTGATTTTCTATTGTTTGACTCCGAATCGCTTCCAGTAGATTAGAAGTAAATAGGTTGTGGCATACGGACGGACGGACGGACTGACACACCGAGTGATCCTATCACGGTTCCGTTTTTACATTTTGATGTACGGAACCCTAAAAACAACAGATTGAGAGACCCTAAGAACTGCCCTATCTACTTACTATGCATATTATGCTTAGTAAGTAGATAGGGCAGTTCTATATATTATATACATACGCATGGCTCAAGTACGGTATAATTATTTGGAGAAATAGTGTAGAATAGCAACGACTTGTTTATCCTACAGAAAAATGTAGGTACTATAGGATAGTGGCTTATATTTACATTGACGTAAGTTGTACTAAGTTGTACACCACATTAGGAAACTAGACATTCGAACATTGACATCAATTTATATTCTAGAAACCTGTGAATTCGTTAGACAATATCCACACTTCTACCTTCAAGTTGAGACCGACCTCGCCGATATGCCCCACGTTCACGGTTTGAAAATACGCTCGTAATACCACAATCTAGGCTATCATTAGTAACATCGATTAAAATATAATAAACTAGCACTTCGCCCGCAACTTCGTCCGCGTGTGTAGTATTAGTAGTAGAATTGATTCTTTGTAATGATTTTTAGGGATATTTGTAAAGACGTATATTAATTTTATGTAACATTATTTATTTGTAATTTCATTAATGATAACTACAGTCTAATTCCTATTTACTTTGAATCATGCTAGACGCATATTTTGCTAAATTGTTGTGTCCGAACATGTGAACTTTATAATATTAATTAAAACCTTGTAAACTCATGTGATAAACAATAAAGATTTTCATTTGAATTTGAGCATGGACTCAGTAATGAAGTCCCATTTTCACACTTTGGGTACACTGTAAAAAGACAATAAATGTATTATTATGAAATAACATTAAATTCGGTGCACTAGAAGTTTGAGTCAGTCTAATAATTTATCCAGGTTGGATTTTTGAGACAGGGCAGTAAGGGTACTACAGGAAAACAGTCTTAGGAGTATGTCTTTAACTTTTTGAGACATTTTGATCTGCATTCATAAAACTGTCTTTGATGCCAGTCGAGCATGTTTCTTATATGATCAAAAAACTCTATTGGACCAACTGAGGTTTGAGCAGTTACTCGTACTAGAAAAGTCGGAAATCGCAACTACCTTTCCCATACATTTCGTAACAAATGAGACTCCAAACTACTTTTTTTTACGATGGACAGAGGCCGAAAATAAACAAACAAAAATTTTACTTCACAATTCGAATAGATTTACGGGTAATAATTTTATTTGCTTTGAGAATAAAATTTATATAGGTACCTACTTTGTTGCTTTTGAAAAGACTTTTTCCATACAAAGGTTTTTTCCTATTTCTGACCTTTGTAGCGGACAGTCGTATCTAACGTTTCCCATACAAGTCTGAAAGTTCTAAATTATTTGCGGAAATTCTTTTCTCAGATTGTCGGAAGTCACAAGCAACAAACTATCTTGTTCTTAAAGCAAATAAAATTATAACGCATATTCTTTCGAAGTAAAAAAAAATTGTTGTTTTCGGCTAGTCTGTCCACCATAAAAAGTTGCGGTTTCTTTCCTGCCAAAAGTATGGAGTTTTTTTGCGATTTCTGACTTTTCTAGTACTCAAACCTGTTGGTCCGGTAGAGTTTTTTGATCCTTATAAGATACAGAATCAATTGGCATAAAAAAGTTTTTGTGAAAACTGCCCATTTTCTTGCTGACTTTACATTTTTTCAAAATCCGTAAATGCAGGTCAAAATGTCTCAAAAACTTATGGAGTCTCCTAAGACCGTTTTCTTGTAGCTGTAATGGTTAAGGTACCTTTCCTTACTGCCCCATCTCAAAAATCCAGCCTGTATAACAGGTAAAAAATACTATAATTATTATCGTTACAATTGTTATTATGATAAGATTGAGCAGTTTTTATCAGTTTTACATGATAATTATGCAACCTTGCAACAGTACTGTTGGACAGCCAGCTAAGCAAAATTTTCAAAATTCAAGAGATGGTTTTATGGATGGTTAAATTGATAAATCTCAATTAATAATAAAGCCGAAGAGTTTGTCTTTTTGTTTGAATGCAGTAATCTCTGCAACTACCCATCAGATTTGAAAAACTCTTTTTGCATTTTGCAGTCCAATTTCTGAGGAAGGTTATCGGCTCAAACGCCAGAAAAAAGTAATAGAGCAGGCAGGTGATGGGATGTGACGCAGTGGGCCAGTGGGACCACCCAATCTGCCTTAAGCAAGTGTGATGTTCAATACTAAATTTTGCTGGTGCCTTCTCTGTATGAGGAAAGGCCTTTACTCTGCAGTGGGACAATAATAGGCTCTGATTTTATTATTATTTAATCCCTTGAGCAGTTTCCTCTATTTTGCATAGTTCAAACTTGACCATCTCAAAACTTTTTAAATATATCTTAATAGTTTCAGCACTGTACTTATGTAAAAGCTAATCAGTAGCTTAGCACATCACACACCATCTTATAAGTGATCAGCAGACTTAGCAGAAGCACCGTTTTGTCTATGGAAGAATAGACAAAAATGACATTCTGTGTAGAAAGTATGACAGCAGCAAAGTAAAAAGAGTCAACTGCACTTTTTACGAAATTCACTCTTTTACATAATTCAACTCAGAATTCTTTGTTTTGTCATATGATTAACTTCTGTTTGAATCTCAACAACAATTTTTCTCAAAGTGTTGAAGTACTATATTTTGGAAGAAAAAAATATTATAGTAATATTGGCCTTCACCATTTTCTTGGTAATGCCCTATCATTAACTAAATGATGTAAAATAGGAGAAGATAGCCTTGTTCTTCTATTAATGATCATAGATGTGTTCAAAATGTTCTCCTGTAAAATCATGATTTTGTAGATAACAGTATATACCTTGTGGCCGTTGAGTAGAAAAATTCAAATTGTCTTCACAACCTTAGACAGTGTCAGTTGTCAGTGTGATTTTGACAGTTAGGGATATAAAACTTTTTCTGTAATAGTTTACATAAAAAAGGACCTAGACAAAGATTGTTAGAAATGACAGACAAAATGACAGATTGCAGAAGGATTTGTACGGTTCAATGTCAAAAGTAGGGATACAAAATGTGACTTTGTATAGAAACAGCTATGTCTATTCTTCGGCGAAATAGGAAGCGTCATGGTAAGCCTGCAGTAAGTAGGAATGAATGAGTTGAATACAATCTGTAAGTACATCTAGTTAACTCACTAACCTCAACAATACTATCGATCTGAGAGTCAGTCATAACATTCTATTTATGTAACTACAATGAACAACATTATTTAGCTGATTATGGGTATTATAATCTTGACCTTATCAGATAATGTAATTTTATGCTCTGAAAGCAAGTTAAAGAACAATGACTAAATGTAATTTAAATTTCAACATAATATAAAAACAATGAAGACATCATAATTAGGTTTTTATAGGTACCATTACGTTTTTTTTTTTCAAAAATTGCACGATGTAAGTATTGCAAAATAAAACAAACCCAAAAAGTAATTTCACTCAAAGAGAGTTAATAAATTACATTAATAATATTGCAGACTTGTTTTTGAATGTTAATAGTAATTCAAGGTCATAGACATTTTCAAACTAGTAGTGACATTGTAATGACAACAATAAACATGATAATGACAGAAAAGTTCAAAGTCCGGCCAGTTTCAATGGTTTAAATAAGTAACGTATCAAGTAAAAGGCAGCAGCCTCCCAACTTGCACTGGGCCAGACTGCGGGCAGCCAGGACGGGGCAGTTCAAACTGTGGCTCTACTTACTGAAATACACCCGGTAGTCGGGCGCGTAAGCCGATCCTCGTTCCTCTGCGATGTACATTTTGTTGGCCCCGAGTGGCTGTGTGATCGCAGTGTTGAAGACGCTATCGCAGGTCTGCGCGTAACTAACGGAGCCTGTCACGAATGTTCGTCTCAATAACGACAAACAAACCGGAACCGACACAACCGCAATGCAACGTGTTAATGACATTTTACTTACTGACACCACACTGACAATTCACTGACTTTGACAGGAGAGACAGTGCTGCCCGCGTAAAATGATTTTTTTTAGTATAGTAATAATAAAAGATGTGTTCAAGTCATGGAATTAATATGTACTATTGGTTCAATGGGGTAAAAAACTGAAAGCTCAATCATAGGTGGCACCACAGTTATCCGTCTATAAACCGCCATTGTTTTGTTTATGTTTACTTTTGTCTCGATCATAAATTAAACGAAAACTAAATAAATATGTATGCAACTTGGAGTGTACTACTATTAAAGCGGCAATATCGTGGCGACACCATACAAAATGTTCCTTTTGTATAGCGACGCTGCGAAATCGCGCCGTAGAGAATATTGTACGGTGCACGTACATGGGTTTTAAAATATTATTATTGCAATAAGTTAGGCAGTAGGCTCGCGTATTTGCACTTTGGACGCGACCTACATTTGGCAGTGCATTGACACTGACATATTGCATTATTCTATGCATTTTATATATATTACATTTAGTGTACAATTAGACGTGGTTTGAGTCGGACAACTTGCATTTTTACATTAGGTACATACAAAATTTTTTATCTCTAAATTTTTATTGCTATTTTCAAATTAAGTATTGAAATTGTTTATGTTTGTTTTAAGTTTTGTTTAGTTTATATAAAGTTTTTATATGAGAATTTAATTTCATTCAGAATTTCATATTACATTCTTACCAAAAATTTGATTTTCAATACTTACCATTAGTACTGGTCAATATTAATGTTAATTAACTGTGATATAAAAGTACAAAGTTTTATGTAACTTTATTAATTAGATTTACTTCCTTGCCAACTACTTTTATAATTAAGTATAGGTACCTAAATAGGTAAAATTATGCCTATCAGTCAATTATTACCTACACTGAAATAGTTTTAAAATAGTCTATGTTACAATAATTTTTATATTTTTCATAATAAAACTCATTAAGTCGATATTATTCCTCGTTTTAATTTTGCAAATATTACATCTTGAATGTCACACATTACTGGAACTCCAAAGAAAAGTGAACTATATACAAATATATCACAAAATCTACACCCAATTCCCTAAAACACTGTTTTATGTTAACTTAGTTACATTGACTTCACGTGGAACAAAGTAACATGTGATTATAATACCCCTTATTTTAGAAAATAATAGCATAAATACAATAATTTTCTATTAAAATGTTGTCTAAACAAGTAATTAAAGTATATGTGAATTTTCATCACTTTATTTCAATAATTAAAAAAGTTATTAGCATTTAAGTATGGGGTGAACTTTGAATGGCTCTCCTGAAAACCTAGTAAATTTCAAATGTAACATTGTTCTTCGGATGGGTCGCTATATATAAGGTGTATCTATTCATACACGAAATATTTTAAGAGATATACCTACAGCTGGTACAGAACCTATAGACACGAAAAAAAAAAAAATCTAACTATATTATTTAAAAAATTAAATAACTAAATATTACTTGACACAATAAATACTGGCTCCTTCTTATTTTTAACATCCATTACGCTAGTTTCTACGTACTATTTACTGTCATTGAAGCGGGCGGCGACATTTTGGCGCGCGGCTTTTATTAATGATCAAAGAGTAGGTAGAAGCGAGCGCCGAGTGCGCCAGGCGCGCGGGCACCTCCCTTCCCTGCCCGCACCTCTCAGTCCCACATACATAATCCGCGAGTCGTACCGCACGCAATAGTGTTCTGTGCACCGCACGCGCCACAGTTAACACGCGTCGGGCTTCGGCCAAGAAACAACAATGCCTAACTACAGGTATACCAACCAGGAGTAGGTACCAGAACATGACCGCGGCGCACCCTGTGGACGGACGAGTCCATCTTTACGCGTGTTGGGTTGTTTAACATCCACAACGCGCACTGTTGGGCATCAGAAAATCCACGTGTTGTTAGGCCGGATCATTTCCAGACCCGGTTCAGTGTTAATGTGTGGGATGGGTTAGGCGATAGACTGTTGGGACCTGTGTTCCTGGATCGGCTTAATTGTGAACGCTTTAGCAGTGATGGCTAGTGATAGACACATTATTAAAAATGCAAGGACACATAATAAAACGTGCAGCCGTCTGCGTCCAACAACAGGGCGAATTTGTACAACAATTAGTGTAAATAATAACTACTTAGGTATTAGGTATGTACATTTTAAATTATTGTAATTAAGTTGATTCTAATTTTTAAACACGCCAAATTATTGGTACAGTAATTCGTAAAAGGCACCTGCGTACCTTATTCAGTGGGATAACTGAATTTCATTTAGAATCGACATGTTTCCAACTAACTACATACGTCGACAAACAACAATAATAATAAAGTAGAATAAAGCCTCTTACAAACAAGCGCGACACGCGACGCGACACAAAGGCACCGCTTGTAGTGCTACACGCGGTGTCTTTGTGTCGCGCGACGCGATTCTGCGACATTATATCCGTAGAACAATCTCTATGAAAACGCGCGCGCCACTACACACAGGGGCGACCTGTCGCGCCGCGACACAGAAATTATGCCTATTATATGGCGTCGCGCTAGCTACCCGTTTGTCGCGGCGTTGTCGCGTCGCGGCCGCTACAGTCGCGTAGCGGGCGCGACGCGACAAGACAAGATAGTATAAATACCGGTGCAATCCAAGCTGGCCTCAGTAGTAGGCGTTCTTCGTCAGTGGATGAAGGCAGGTCTGTGCGTGTTTGCCGAGTGAGGTTAGGTTCGATTTCCCGGTCGGTCGACATAACCCAACCTAACTTATGTACCTTTTTTTCGAAATAAATTTTCAGTAATAATTATTTTTGTTGATTTTCTTATTTTTAACCCCCGACGCAAAAACGACGGGGTGTTATAAGTTTGACGTGTCTGTCTGTGTGTGTGTGTGTGTGTGTGTGTGTGTGTGCGCGCGTGTGCGTGCGTGTGTGTGTGTGTGTCTGTGGCATCGTAGCTCCCGAATGCATGGACCGATTTTGATTTTGTTTTTTTTGTTTGAAAGGCGACATAATCGAGAGTGTTCTTAGCTATGATTCAAGAAAATCAGTTCAGTTATTTGATGATTATCAGCTCTTTTCTAGTTGATATTTACCTCACTCACAAACTTACAGCGCAGGTATCATGTTTGGGCTCATTGTACTGGTCTCAATAAATAGGTTATAGCTAGATGGTGATCAGGGTCTGATTATGGAGAAGAAAAGATAAAATATGAGGGTAAACTAGTAAGTACTACTTTGGGAATTTACCTACAGGGGCGCAGATTTCGGCGAGATACGTATCGATGGCAGCGTGTCTGAGCTACTAGTAATATATAATGTTTAAAAAGTAGGTAATAAAAGTTAAAGGAGAATGAGCAAAATGGTACCCGGCTCCAATAGATATGGTTGTAGTGTCGTTTAAAAGGTCTTACCAAGAGGAACAATATTTACTATAGCCGCCAGTCTCAAATCTGATTGCGTTTGGAGATAAACGACAGTCTTACTAACTAATAAAAACCCTATTCCTTCGGTTGCCATTTGCGTTCCCGGATCACGGTAACCTGTTTAGACAGTCCCGTGGCCCCGGCGATAAACATACATAATACGAGTATATTAGGTACCACTACCACTACTTAAAATAATGAGTAGGTACCAAGGTAATATTTTCTGCATTTTTCCGTTCATGTTTTCTATTAATAATGCTTTTACGTCAGACTTCACCATGCACCCGGCCTCCTTTTAACTCGAGCCCCGCTGCTCCTGAGCGCGGGGTGTGCGCAGGAGCAGTGAGGGAGGCGTCGGTGTCCGCGTCAGTCGATCGTTCTTATTGCGCTTGTGACGACGTTTAGCTGCTGTTTGAGTTTCTTTTGTGCTTTTATAACTCGGTTTTATTAACTACTGACCCCTGCGCTCCTACTGGACTAGTTACCCGCTATTAACGTTGACCTGTGCTAGTGTTGTGGACTATACTGATTTGCTTTTCGAACTGGAATATCGCAATGGAACGTCTCAACTGTGTAATGTGTCGGCGAGCTTTATATACCAGAAGATACCAACAACATGTTTTGACAGCTAATCTGTCAAGAACGCGCCCTGAGTTCGCTGCGTTTATTCATGAACATGCCGTTCTGGAGGTAAGGACTTCCATTATTATAATCTAAGTGTAGTTTTATTTCACCATCCCTTCGTCCGTGTCGTTTGTTTTCTTAATCTAAGTATATTATGTTTTTCATTTTAAATAAGCACATTTGATGCCATTTAAGACGGTCATTACCCATAACAATAGATATAGGTTAGCAATACAAACAAAAGGGCCTATCCTTTCTAACTCGATATTACCTGGACACTGTGCGCACGTGTGGAGTCATCGGACCTTCGAAAGTCAAAATACGTGTCAATATACGTGATATTGTTTTCTCAGTTTTTTTTTACTTAGTTAAAAAAAAAAGGTACTTATACAAAAAAAAAAACATTCAATTGTATTTTTACTACTTTCAGGTGGTGTTCGATGGCACACGACGTGTGTGTCACCGATGTTGGCAGTCCGCTGATAATGCAGTGATAAGTCTTGCGAACCCTGCCGTGCCCGGAGCAATGCCTGAAGCAATGCCTGAAGCAATGCCGGAAGCAGTGTTGGAAGCAGTGCAAAATGTTCAGGAATTTCAGAAGTTTCAGAGTATACACGAGCTCCAAACACACCACGACATTGTATATTTAACGGCTGTCCAAACACAACTTGCCATCGAATCCCGATAACAATAAAAACTCACATCTTTTGTGAATATAAGCTTTATATTCCAAATGGTGCAAGAGTGTGTACACAGCACTTAGAGAACAATGTTTGGGATGAGCTACCTCAAACATGTAATGCCACTCATGATTTTAATACAGACCAGTTTACTGACATTTGTGACATGTTAAGAATGACCTTACAACGTGGACCTCGGTTAGACTTCAACACGAGAGGCGCTTTAACCAACGAGGAGATGCACTTTTGGACAGGACGCAAGTGCGAAGAGTTTGATGCTATGTTGGTACAAACACCTACACTAAATGAAAGATGTAGGGAACCGAGAACTGCATTAGGTATTTATCTTACAAAACTGCGTACAGGGGACCCAGATGAAAGACTTGCGACATTATTTAACATGTCACGACGAAAGCTTGAACGTTTGTTGGTTATTGTGAGGGAGTGTCTCAATAACAATTATGTCGGTATGCATTTGGGAGTGGATCACATTGACAGATCACGATTATTGGAAAAAAATCTCACTGTACCAAAAGCATTATTTGGAAATGAAAATAATGATAAGTTATTATTGATTGGCGATGGTACTTACATTTACATAAATAAAAGCTCGAACTTCTTATTCCAAAGATTGTCCTACAGTTTACACAAGTTTCAGAATCTACTGAAACCTTTCCTACTTGTATGTACTGATGGATACATATTAGATGTAATGGGTCCATACGCTGCAACAAAAACAGATGCGCAAATAATGAACGACATTATGAATGATGGACAACATCTACTACATTGGTTACTCCGAACAAACGATGCTTTTATCTTGGATCGAGGTTTTAGGGACAGCTTGGACCTCATTGATGAATGTGGGTATGAATCCTATGTCCCGCCAACAAAGAACCGTCAAGAGACACAGCTGACCACTGAACAATCCAACGAAGCTCGATCGGTAACGCTATGCCGGTGGGTTGTGGAAGTGGTAAACGGCCGGTTTAAGCGTGATTTTAAGCTCTTGCGGCAAAAATATTTTCATAAGTCATTGCCCAATATGTTCACCGATTTTAAGATAGCCGCAGCTATCACGAACCACTTCCACCAACCCATCGTGGATAGCATACACGCAGACGAATTCGTCAATATTATAAGGCAGAAAATAGATACCCCGAATCTTCTGCATATGTATGTAGAGAGAAAACGGCTTAATCACAGAAGAGTAGATTTTCAGAGGATAGAAGCGAGCCAGATAGAAAACTTCCCTTCAATGACGGAGGAGGATATAATTCTACTAGCGCTAGGTACATACCAACTCAAGCTGGCAAGATCTTACTGTGCCGAGCATTTGTCAAATGGTCTGTATATTATTGAAACGTACAGAGAGGGAGCACTTGAAGATCTGCCAGACTATGGTATACACGAAGATGCCTGGCTTTTGCGTGGACGAATCCAGTCGCGACATGTCCGTGTAAAAACATTTTTTTGTTACATATTGATCAACAGCGCAAATACTATTGTCCAACAATATTGCACATGTTTAACCGGGCGACGTACGATGGGCACTTGTGCACACATAGTGTCCATCGTATGGTACCTAGGCTATGCGAGGCATACGGGATTTACTGCTCCGGCATCTTTCCTTAATGCTGTTATAGTTGATGCCGATATGTAATGTTTTAAATCTACTCACTTATTGCTAAAATATATGATTTTTATTTGAAGAACGCTTGTTTTCTTACTTCTTTTAATAATAGAATCCTAAGTGTGTTATATCATCGTCTAAGTCAATCTTATCCTAGCTTTATTTTACTAATATAAATAGTTTGTAGTAAATTCTCATTTATAAAACTTAGTGAGATTACTGCTTCCCAAACGTGAATAGCGACAAGACATTACAGTAGACATTTTTGTGCATCAAGATGTCTTTTCAATGATATATTAATGATGACTATTGGAGTGGGTACCACGTCCCATACATTTTTGCCCATTGTCCTTTAATATTTAAAAAACCCCCGACACCACGGGACAGAAAAAATCCTGAATCGGAGACGATGCGATTACCTACAAACACACATCTTCACATTCACAAACGGCCAGACCCAGCACAACTATCTGTAGGTCATAAAAATATTTGTTCCGTGCGGGAATCGAACCCGTGATTCGTAGTGTAGCAGCCAAGCGTTTAGAAAGTAAGTAATAAAAAAATATAAGTATGTTCGGTAAGTACCTACGTATACATATAACTACAAGATACAAAACTGTAATTTACTTATCCGGCTGTAGTGCTACCTACATAGGCTCATAATTTTTATGTAGGTAGGTGACAAAAGTTACGAACCTACTGACGTACCTTGGTACCTAGTTTAACTAAATCATTATAATGTGTCTTCCAGAAGACGTCGATTAAACAGTACTGGGGGTAACCATCTCCTCATATAGCAGTATTATTTCAATATTACTTCAGCGTGAGAAAGAGATGGAGCTATAAGTCCTGTATAGCTCCATCACTTTCCCACTGTGAAGTAATATTATATTATAATAATACTGCTATAAGAGGTGATGCTTACCCCCCAGAAGACGATGGTGATAAAGAGAATATTCCAGTAAATTTGTGAGTATCTTCTACCTACCTAAACCATGTAACTGATCTGTTATTTACACACGGCTACATAATATCAAGCTATATTTTTCAGTATAAGCTGATCTCACATTGTATAGGCATTCCGTACAATGACAGGTCAGCGGCTGGAAAAGTATGTAGCCACGCGTACGAGTACCTGCACCAAATTTGTATTTCCATAATAAACGTAGGTAAGTTATTTATTGTTTGTTATTCATCCGGCAAGTCTGCGTTTATGGACGATTTCTTCTTTTTTATATATTTTTAGGGTTCCATATCCAAATGATAAATAAAAATATGTAAAGTCTTGGTAGGTATTATTAACTTGCCACGTGTGATTGTTACAGGACCCAAATACATTCAAAAGATGTAGAAATAAATTAGGACGAATTAAATCTTCATAATTACTTATATTACATTTGTAAGTATCATACGTGTTTGATCATCACGAAATTAGCTGTTCCCCCATGGCACTACCGCTTTATACTAATGCGTAACGGTACTATCACGAAATTAGCAAGTTCACGATAAGACTTTTTAGGGTTCCGTATTATTTATTCATGTTGTCAAAGTTATGCTTCCAGTGTGTTATTTAATCGAAAGAATGTTGGATACGTAATGTTTTTATTAATAATACTATTGATTTTATTAGTAATTAGTTTACTACTACTGTTGCCAGCGACTTCGTCTGCGATCCAGGATGAAAAGTAGCCTATGTCCTTTTCCACGTCAAGGTCTACCCCTGTGCAAATTTCATCCAAATCCGTTCAGCTGTTTTAGTGTGAAAGCGTAACAAACAAACAAACTCACTTTTTCATTTATAATATTAGTTAAGAAGTTAGGATTATAATTTCTTACTTCATATACCAAAACTACCTTTTTTTCAGATATTCACACAACCCTCCGCAGTACGAAATATCAGATGATGATAGTAATTGGTAATTGCTAGATTTCTATATAAGAAGGTTGTATGAAGTATGTATGCAGGTTTACAAGAATTCATCAAATATTTTTATTCTGGTCATTTCAGGTACGAAGTGAGTTTTAATAATCCTGTAGAAGGGAAAAGCTGTTTTTGTATAGAAGGACGAAGAATAATTGACACTGAATATTTTAATAGAAGACTTCAAGAAATATGCAATCATAATAAGGCATTCGGATATACATTGTGCAACGTTCACTTTGTATCAGAAAAAACAGGAGAAAAGGCCTTGTGGTCTTTTCATAGATAAGAAGTTGCCTTTTCTAGGTGCAACTTCAGACGGAATAGTTGGAGAAGACACAATCATTGAAATCAAGTGGTACAGCATTTAAAACCTCTTTGGACGAAGCTATAGATAAGAAAAATGTGAAGTTTTGGAAGAAAACTAAAAACGGACTTGTCCTAAATAAAAAACATCCTTAGTATATACAGGTGCAGGGACAATTACATATCACTGGTAGGCAAAAATGTATTTTCGGAGTATGGTCTGGATGCGGCAAAGACATCAAAGTGGAAATTATAGAGACACAATTATACAACCTTGTCCTGAGAATCACAAACACGACAAAAAAATAACTATCCAATTTGGTTCAGTCCTTCGGAAGTTATGCGTGTGCATACCTTTCGGCGATTCATTTTTATATAGGTATGTAGTTGCATAATAAGTAAGAAAGTAGTAATATAAGGCGAAAACTATATTATACGATTGTAAAATGGCAAAGTGTAAACTTACTACCAAGCCAAAGTACCTACAGAACCCTCAGCGCAATGGTGACTCGCACTTGACTAGTTTTTTGTAGCAGTTGAATTTATGCAGTGGTTTAGAATCGGTTTGCAAAATTTCTAACATAATTATAGGTATGTATATGTAGGTACTTGCATAGTCCTACTAAAACATAATTACATACGCAAACGACTGTCACATTACATACCTACATACACGGCGAAAACTATAAAACACAAACTTACTACTAAACCAATGGGCGGAACCCTCAGCGCAAAGTTGGCTCGCACTTGACTACTATTTTGTAGCAGTAGGTAAAATAGTGCGCACGGCTGGCTACACATCATGCTATAACTTTCCAGTATAAGCTGATCTCGCATTGTATAGGCTATCCGTACAAAAACACATAAATATATATATATACGGTCGAATTGAGAAACCTCCTTTTTTGAAGTCGGTTAAAAATGAAATAAAATTATAAGACATTCGTGTTTTGAGTCAAAATCCGCGAATAATACTAGGTAAGTACTATAGCCGTGGCAAGAGGGCGACGCGCGGCGCAGTAGAGCGGCTGGCTTGCGGCAGATTCAAAAAGGTACCTACTCCTTTGAGCATGCCGCGCGCCGCCAAAAACCATGAGTAAGTCATTGCAATGTAACTCTTATGTTATTGTTATAAGGTATAATTTAGGATAATTAACTTTTGCGAGGACTTATATATTGAAATTGAGAAATTATTCATTTATTAGTTAATTTCGTCATACATCCTAATTTATACCTTATCACAATGGGATAAGACTCACATTGCGAAGACTTACAATTTTGCTTATGATTTAATTTACTTTGGAATAAAACCGAGTAAACTCAACTTTTGCAAGAGGGTTTAGAATGCTTCTGAGCATGTACACTGAAATAGTTTAATTGGTAAAACTTGCTTATGTCAAATTTGAAAACGCAATAGTCAATGAGACCCACTGGAATATAATACAAAAAGTAGTAAATATATATTAGAATGAATAAAACTAACGGATGTAATGTTTAACATAAAAATATATTTCCAATATTAGATCACAAAAATAATAAGATAGGCACACAACACTTGAACACACACATAGGTAGGTTAATTAATCTACTTCATTATGCATAGTATAGAACAAAGTCGCTTAAATTAAAACTTAATTACACACACACCACCATTACATCTACCTAAGTCACTTAGCGCGTCCGAATTCGTCAGTTTCGCCGTTCGCGCTCGTGTGGTCAAGTCTAGGTACATAAGTTAGGTTGGGTTATGTCGACCGACCGGGAAATCGAACCTAACCTCACTCGGCAAACACGCACAGACCTGCCTTCATCCACTGACGAAGAATGCCTGCTACTGAGGCCAGTTTGGATTGGACCGCTATTTATACTTACTATCTTGTCTTGTCGCGGCGTTGTCGCGTCGCGCCCGCTACGCGACTGTAGCGGCCGCGACGCGACAACGCCGCGACGCCAGCTGCCTGTCGCGCTAGTGTGAAAGGTATGGCGTGGCGATGTCGCGCCAGAATCGCCACGCGACGCGTCGCGCGACACAAAGGCACCGCTTGTAGCGCTACACGCGGTGTCTTTGTGTCGCGTCGCGTCGCGCGACACTAAAGGCTCCTACATACTGGCGCGACTTGTCGCGCGCCGCGTCGCGACGCAAAGGCACCGCTTGTAGCGCTACACGCGGTGTCTTTGTGTCGCGTCGCGTCGCGCGACAAGTCGCGCCAGTATGTAGGAGCCTAAAGACGCCGCGTGTAGCGCTACAAGCGGTGCCTTTGTGTCGCGACGCGTCGCGCGACGCGATTCTGCGACATTATATCCGTAGAACAATCTCTATGAAAACGAGCGCGCCACTACACACAGGGGCGACCTGTCGCGTCGCGACACAGGTATTAAGGCTTCTACATACTGGCGCGACTTGTCGCGCGACGCGATTCTGCGACATTATATCCGTAGAACAATCTCTATGAAAACGCGCGCGCCACTACACACAGGGGCGACCTGTCGCGCCGCGACACAGAAATTAAGGCTCCTACATACTGGCGCGACTTGTCGCGCGACGCGACGCGACACAAAGACACCGCGTGTAGCGCTACAAGCGGTGCCTTTGTGTCGCGACGCGTCGCGCGACAAGTCGCGCCAGTATGTAGGAGCCTTTATGCTTATTATATGGCGTCGCGCTAGCTACGCGTTTGTCGCGGCGTTGTCGCGTCGCGGCCGCTACAGTCGCGTAGCGGGCGCGACGCGACAAGACATGATAGTATAAATACCGGTGCAATCCAAGCTGGCCTCAGTAGTAGGCGTTCTTCGTCAGTGGATGAAGGCAGGTCTGTGCGTGTTTGCCGAGCGAGGTTTGGTTCGATTTCCCGGTCGGTCGACATAACCCAACCTAACTTATGTACTCGTACCTTTTTATCGATTTTCGCGTTTGAAATAAATTTTCAGTAATTATTATTATTGTTGATTGTCTTATTTTTAACCCCCTACGCAAAAACGACGGGGTGTTATAAGTTTGACGTGTCTCTCTGTGTGTGTGTGTGTGTGTGTCTGTCTGTGGCATCGTAGCTCCCGAATGCATGGACCGATTTTGATTTTGTTTTTTTTTGTTTGAAAGGCGACATAATCGAGAGTGTTCTTAGCTATGATTCAAGAAAATCAGTTCAGTCATTTGAAGATTATCAGCTCTTTTCTAGTTGATATTTACCTCACTCACAAACTTACAGCGCAGGTATCGTGTTTGGGCTCATTGTACTGGTCTCAATAAATAGGTTATAGCTAGATGGTGATCAGGGTCTGATGATGGAGAAGAAAAGATAAAATATGAGGGTAAACTAGTAAGTACTACTTTGGGAATTTACCTACAGGGGCGCAGATTTCGGCGAGATACACGGTATCGATCGTTCTACAACTGACGGACAAATCGGCGAAAACACATAAAAATATATCTGTGGTGTCTGGGAGAAACCTGTTAAATCCAAAAACGTAATTTTTCAGTATAAGACTTTTAAGGTTCAAGTTTAATTTATAAATCAATTAGGTAAAGTAGAAAAAGCCAACCACTGCTGCAGTAACTATTTATTAATCAGGTTTTTTTAAATATATTAACTAAAACTAAAAACACAGCCGTTTCATTTTTAATGGCACTTATCATTTTTTAACCAAATTAACATTAACTAATTAAATCGAAAACAATGGAGTTAACATATTGAAATCAAAAGTTAGTAGAACATTAGTGATATAATTTATTCGTAATTTTCGTCACTGTCGCTTACAGAGTCAGGATTCGTGTTTGAGGTTTTCAAATTTTTATAAAAATTATGATAAACACGATCTATAAAAGGTAGCAAACTTACAATATCATGGTACTTTTTTGAGCATATAGGTAAAGGACTCGAATATGCTCTTGGTATGTTCAAAGTAGCAACCGATGATACCCGTCCCCTTTTAACAAATGAGTAGTATCTAAAAGGTTCACTTGAGTCTAAAGACTCTTTGAACGCCACATCATTAGAGTCTTTAGAACACATTATCCAAAAAAAATTGTTCCAAATAAAAGGATTTTTAACGGTATCAATGTTTCTTTTCATAAACACCAGTGCCAGCATGTTCGTTGAGCATGCTGTTATATCGACAAAACTGGTGAAGGACCTGCCGCCTCTGATGGTGTCAAAAGTCGGGACATTGCCGACGTTGAGCACCTGCAAGTCAATCTCCTCTAGGGTTCCCGAGAGTTCTTCACCCCTACTGTCGATGACAGAGCTGCCCCACCACGTGCTTTTAGCGTTAGCGTCGCCGCCCACGATGATCTCAAACTGTGCCATCTCCTCGCGAATCCGCTTGAGGTGCTCCAGGTATGGCTCAATGGGCTGGTCCGGTTCAAAGTAGAAGGAAACTACTGCGATTTCCCAGGCGCGGGTTCGGATCCTCACCACCGCGATGTTATTGGTGGTGAGTTTGGGACACTGTGTGACGTCTAGGTCATTGTCGAAGACGACAACTGCCGCCTTCACAGTTCCACTTCCTTGTTCCGCGCACTGGTAGACTCTCGCTCCCCGGTAGTCTCGCATCCTTTTGATACCACCCACATACGGCTCCTGGAGCAGTGCGAAAGCAACCCTACGCTCGCTAGCCACGATCAGGAGCTCTTGGGTTGCTAAATTCTTCCTCTGCAGATTCGCTTGGATCACTTTGTAGTTTGAGCGGGCATCATGGGCAGCTTCTGGTGCAACCGGGACCACCTTAGCAATAAGCCACCGACAGGCGCGCCAATGCGTCCCACTTGACGCGGATCGGGCACGCACTGTCGAAGGCGTTATGGTCCGATTTGCCCAGTTTTGCTAAGACGCAGTTACGGCACTTCGGCAACTCTGCCGCCGACAGCAGGGGCAGTCCACACGCAAGTGGGGGTCACCGCAGTGGATGCAAAGGTCGGCGGGCTCTGTGCACAGCTTGCGGCTATGCCCGTACCGCAGACAGCGAGTGCACTGCACCAGTGGCGACTGGTCCAGTACACGCACCCTCTGCAGGTCTATGTGCACTCGGCCCGCCGTCGTCAGCCTCTGCCATATCGCTGGGGACACCTGCAGCACGATGTGGCAAGTGTGCGGGTTTCTCGTCTTGCGACGGTATCTTGCCGAGATCCTCACATCGTCCGCAGGTATATCCCCAACCAGATGGTGGTTTTGTCGCTTTAGCGCCGCGATGATCTCCACGTCCGTGTGGCAAGAGAGCACGTCTTTCACGATGACGAGGGGGTCTTTATTTTTGACCTCTTCCACTACGAGGTCCCCTGCTCTCTTAATGTGGGTTAGGTTAGGTTAGGTTAGGTTGGGGGATCCCCCACAGCGCATACTTCCTCGTAGTATCCCCTGGGCAACGCCGTGTCTGACCACCGTAACGGAGTGGCAGACCGGCGGCTAAAGTGCGCTGTGATTCGTTGATTTTAATGCGGACGTCTACGAATAAGATGGACAAACCAATGCGTGACGCCTCTGGGCGTTTTATTTCGAATCGCTCCTCCCAGGGCGATTCAAACGGCCCTTCTCAGGGCCAACCCAACGGCCCTTCTCAGGGCCAACCCAACGGCCCTTCTCAGGGCCAATCCAACGGCCCTTCTCAGGGCCAACCCAACGGCCCTTCTCAGGGCCAATCCAACGGCCCTTCTCAGGGCCACGCTGGCGACGCTTTAGCGTCGGGAGCTGACCGCGCACCATCTGCGGCCAGCTTTTTCATTAGGCCAGACGAGTTGTCGGACTCCGACGACTCCAATATGGACACGTCGGCGGCCGAAAGCGACCGCTTCAAGCGGAAGAGGTCCGAGGGCTCCTCGGAGTCGACGGTAGTCGGAGGTAAGGCGAAGAAGAAGTCGAAGTCTAAAAAGGCTTCGACTTCTACTGCGCCTTCTACCCACGATGTGGGCTTGGTGGACGCCGAGCGTCAGCTAAATCTGGCGAAAAGGGCGCAACTCCAACAAGACTTGGAAGAGAGGGTCGCCGCCAAGGAGCAGCAGGCGCAAGTTGCCAGGTCGAGGGCTGGCTATGGTGCATCCAATGTACTGTATGCTGACCACTCCCTGGCGGAATTGGAGCGCATGGCGCAGGAGGACAGAGAGGGGGTTCTAGAGGTCGCCTCAAAGTCTTCGAATTTGAAGGGGACCTTCCAGAAGGCCCTCAAATGCCGGGCCGCCAGTATGCATGGCATCGTGGTGGAACTAGTGAAGCGGACGGCCACGGACGAGACACGGCAGCTGCAGGCAAAGGTGGATCGTCTGCAGGCGGAGGTAAGCCAGCTACACCAGAAGCTGGCTGAGGCCACGACCAGGCCTGCCCAATCTGCCCCAGGTCCGGTGGTAGGAGGCTGCTCCTCCTCCCCTGCCAGCCTTGAGGCAACAATTCATGGGGTTGTCATGGAGGAGAGGGCCTTTATAAGAGCCTGCTTCGCCGGCATCGAAGACCGGCTCTTGCCGGAAAGGCGGCTCCGCCCGCCACTTGCGGCAGACAAGAGTCCACCGCTGAGGGAGCCGGAACCTGTGCCTCTAGCAGGCCCGGTATCCAAGGGCAAGGGCAAGGGCAAGGGCAAGAGGACCAAGGCGGCTCCTCATAACCCCACCACAAGCGCGGAGGAAGTGCCTGGGTCGTCTGCTACTCCAGCGGCAGGCGCCCAGAACTCGCAGGAGGAAGACGCCCTTCTTCCCTCCACCACCCCGTCCAACCAGTCGTGGACGGAAGTGGTCAGGAGAGGAAAAGGGAAAAAGGGGAAAAGTTCGGCCCCCAAGCCCGCTGCGAGTGCTCCTGCAGCAAAAAAGGCTCCAGCCGGTAGGAGAAAGCTGGTTGCTCCCAAAACCACAGCCGTCGTGGTGACCGTCACCCCGGAGGCCGTGGGGCGGGGTGAGACGTATGAGTCCGTCCTAAGACGGGCTCGTACCAATGCCGATCCCTCCCGGCTGGGGATTAAAAACATAAAGTGCCGCCGAACCCTAACCGGGGCTCGAATTTTCGAGTTCTCGGGGGAAGAGCGCGGCACAAATGCGGACCTCTTCGCAACAAAGTTGCAAGAGGTCATCGCGGATGCGGCAACGGTCGTAAGGCCTATTAAGACCGCAGCCTTGGAGGTGGCCGATCTGGATGATTCGGTCACCAAAGAGGATGTGGTGGCGGCCGTTGCGGCGGCTGGAGGATGCGACGCTGGCGCGGTGAAGGGTGGAGCCATCAGGCTCGGACGCCGTGGCATGGGCATCATACGCGTTGAGTGCCCAGTCGCCGCGGCTGGGGCCGTCCTTGCTGCGACCAAGGGACGGCTGCTCGTGGGGTTCAGCTCGGCTGTGGTCCGGCCACTTGAAAACCAGCCCGTTCGCTGCTTCAAGTGCTTCGCGTTTGGCCACACCCGAGCCACGTGTCCCTCCAAGTTCGACTGGGGAGACACGTGCTTCCAGTGCGGGCAGGAGGGACACAGGAGTACCACTTGCCACGCTGCCGCCACCAAGCCACACTGCGTGGCGTGTGCCGCTAGTGGCCGCCCTGCGGACCACAGGATGACGGGCAGGAGCTGCAAGCCCCCCGTGAGGAAGGGCGTAGTGCCGGCGCAGGTTCGCCCTGTTGCTACCGCCGCCGCCGCCGTCGTCACCGCTGTAGCTCCAGCGGCAATAGTTGAGGGGACCGGTTCGATGTCGGAGTAATGGTTACCAACTACCGCATCCTCCAGACGAACACCAACCACTGCAGAGCGGCCCAGGACCTGGTGGTGCAGGTCATGGCCGAGTGGTTGGTGAACGTAGCGGTGGTCGCCGAGCCTTACTCGATCCCCGGCAGCTGGCTGGGTGACGAAGACGACTCGGTGGCACTAGCGGCGCGGTCTTCCACAGACTCCCCTCCCCTCTCGCTGTTAGAGAGGGGACCGGGATACGTGGCCGCCGCGTGGGGAGACATAGCCCTTGTGGGCGTCTATTTCTCCCCAAACCGCCCTCTTCAGGACTTCGAGAACTATCTCGGAGTGCTGGCCGCCGTGGTCGGCAGGGCGGCGCCGCGTCAGGTCTCCGTACTGGGAGACCTGAATGCCAAGTCGGTGACCTGGGGTAACCCAGCCACCAGCGCACGCGGGCGGGCAGTGGAGATGTGGGCAGCTTCCTCTGGCCTCTCCCTCTTGAACAGAGGAAGCGTCCAGACATGCGTGCGGCGGCAGGGTGGCTCAATAGTGGACGTCACTTTCGCCACCCCTGCGTTGGCCGCACGCGTGTTGAACTGGCGGGTGGACCTGGCGGAGACTATGTCAGACCACCGCTACGTGCGGTTCGACATCTCCAACAGTGGCCCCGGAGAGACGCGGCCCCTCTCGGCGCGATCACCGTTCCCGCGGTGGGCTATCGCCCGCCTGGACAGGGAGGCAGCGGCGGAGGCGGCGTTTATCCAGGACTGGCTTTCGCCGCCTTCCGCTGGCCTGGATGTAGACACCGTGGCGGGGCACCTGAGGGAGTCTCTGACCGAGGTATGCAACTCCAGCATGCCCCGGTCTCACCGACCACTACCCAAACGCGCCGTGTACTGGTGGTCGGTGGAGCTGGCGGGACTTCGAGCAGCCTGTGTGGAGGCAAGGAGGGCCTACACGCGAAGCCGGCGGCGGCGTATACGGGACCTGGCCGACGAAGACCACCTCTATGAGGTGTACATGGAGGCAAAATTGGTCCTCGATAGGGCTATCACCGCCGCCAGAGACTCGTCCAGAGCAGAGTTGCTGGAGGGTCTCGACAACGATCCTTACGGGAGACCATATAAGGCGGCGCGCAACAAACTGCGCCCCTTTGGTCCCCCGGTGGCCGAGACCCTGGAGCCCTCATTTCTGGATGGGGTGGTTCAGTCCCTGTTCCCGTCCAGGGACAACTTCACTCCACCAGTGATGGGCCCACCGCGGGGGATAGCTCCGCCAGCTGAGGAGGAAGAGGAGGCCCCTCCTGTCACGGAGTCGGAACTTGACGCGGCTATTCTCCATATCCGCGCCAAGAAGACAGCTCCGGGCCCCGACGGTGTTCCGGCAAGAGTGGTGGCGATCGCAGCCACTCAAATGTAGGAAAGGTTTCGGGACCTCTTCAGCGCATGCCTTGCGTCTGGAAGGTTCCCGAAACCATGGAAGGAGGGGCAGTTGTGCCTCCTTCGCAAGGAGGGCCGCCCCGCAGACTCCCCCTCGGCATACCGGCCCATCGTTCTGCTCGATGAGGTCGGCAAAATGTTCGAGGGGATAATCGCTGCCCGCCTAAAGGGCCATCTGCGGAGTATCGGGCCGGACTTGTCGGACGCTCAGTTTGGTTTTCGGGCTGAGCGTTCCACGGTGGACGCGCTGGCCTGCCTTAAGGGCCAGGTGAAGGAGGCGATGGAAGCGGGGGACGGATTGTTGGCTGTGTCATTCGACATAGCCAATGCCTTCAACTCCGTTCCCCACTCCACCATCCTAGAGGCGCTCCGATTCCACGGAGTGCCTCTATACATGCACAGGCTGCTGGCCAGCTACCTGGAGGAACGGGCGATCCTCCTGGTAAATAGGAATGGCCAAGTCCGGCGGTACGCCGTTGAGGCCGGCGTTCCGCAGGGGTCAGTCTTAGGACCTCTCCTCTGGAACGTCGGCTATGATTGGCTCCTGCGGGGAAATCTCCTCCGAGGCACGAGTGTCGTCTGCTACGCGGATGACACTCTCCTCACCGCCCGGGGGGGGAATTTCAGGGAGGCGGCCAATTTGGCCTCGGCGGGCGGATCCTTGGTGGCAGGGAGGATCCGCCGCCTAGGGTTATCGGTGGCGCTGCACAAGACCGAGGCCGTGTTCTTCCACGGCCCTCGGCAGCGCCCCCCACCTGACGCCCACATCTTCGTGGAGGGCGTCAGAATTGAGGTCAAGGCCCAGATGAAATACCTGGGCCTTATACTCGACAGCAGGTGGCGCTTCGGGCCGCATTTTAGTGGGTTGTCGTCACGCCTGCTGAAGGCCGCGGGTGCGCTCTCGTGGCTGCTCCCCAACTTGGGGGGGCCCAGCGCGCGATGCCGGCAACTTTACGCCGGCATCTTGAGGAGTATGGCCCTCTACGGGGCTCCTATCTGGGAGGACTCACTCCACAGGAGGGAGAATGCCGCCGCCTTGCGGGCACCCCAAAGGGCCATAGCCCAGCGGGTGGCACGGGCCCATCGCACGGTGGGCTTTGCAGCAGCATGTGCCCTGGCCAGCACCCCTCCTTGGGAACTCGAGGCGTGGGTGCTCGCCAGAGTGTATGAATGGACGGCAGGACGGAGGGCAAGAGGAGAACGCCCAGCCCCGGAAGAGCGGGCAGCCGTCCGGCGGGAGGCGAGGGACGCCATCGTCGTCCATTGGACAGGGGACCTCGCCACTGCAGCCTTCGGCCGCCGAACCCTCGATGCGATTGGGCCAGTCCTGCGAGACTGGCTCGAGCGGTCGCATGGGTTCCTCTCCTTCCGTCTGGTGCAGGTGCTGTCCGGACATGGATGTTTCGGATCGTACCTGCACCGAATCGGACGGGAGGAGACGCCGTTGTGCCACCACTGTGGCGCGGCGGAGGATGCGGCGCAGCACACCCTCGAAGTGTGCCCAACGTGGTCTGAGCCGCGCGGCAATCTCATCGCGGTGATCGGACCGGACCTCTCACTCCCCGGCGTAGTTAACGCCATGCTGAGGGATGAAAGGTCTTGGGCGGCAGTCGCCTCCTTCTGCGAACACGTCATGTCCCAGAAGGAGGCAGCGGAGCGCGCGCGTGAGGACGATCCTAACGCGGCGCCGCTTCGCAGGCGGAGGAGGGGTCGAAGAAGACGTCAGTTTGAAAGTCATCTCCGACTCCTCCCAGTTGGAGGCCAGCAGGCAACGGGTGCGGGGGCACCCTTGCCTGTATTGCACAGGCCTCCACCAGTGTCGAACGGGAATGGCCAGGTGTTCCCTGCCATTCCCGTAGCTCCCCAGCCTGGGGGGCATGAGGGCCCGGCCAGCTAGGCGGGCATGCGCCGGGAGGGTTGTGGATGTAAAGGCTGAGCCGGTTTCCCATGGCCCCCCCATCACGGCGATGTGGGAACACCGCTGAGTTTTAGTGGGTATACTGTCATCATCGACAGGAGTCCCACATACCCCGACTCGTCCCCCACGAGCGGGGATGCGTAATGCATTTCTCAGCGTTAAAAAAAAAAAAAAAAAAAGGTTAGGTTAGGTTCTGTCGGGAGGATACGGCGCGGCATACGCTGGCAGAGTGTGCCGCTTGGGAGGAGCCACGCCGTGCCCTCATCTCAGGAGTGGGCAGTGACCTGTCACTGCCGGCCGTGGTCGAGGCGATGGTCGGCAGCGAGGAGTCCTGGGACGCGGTGGTATCCTTCTGCGAAACAGTCGTGTCGCAGAAGGAGGCTGCGGAACGGGAGCGGGAGATCTCTTCCGCTCACCCGGCCCGCAGCAGGCGCACCGGGCGTCGGCAGAGGGCAGACAACGCCCTCTTCCGGCCCCCCTAAATGGGTCCAGGGAGGGCGGACTTGGGGACGTCCGCCGCCCCCCATCACACTGGACCCGAGGTGGCGGCGCGTAGTGTTCCACGCGCGCCCCTTTCAGACGTTGTGGGGGGGGTTTAAACACCTCACCCCCCCCAGACTTGAGGTGGCCCGCAGAGGCGGGCCGGCTCTAGCTGGGGATCGTGGAAGTCGCATTAGATCCCATGATCCCCGGTGCAAGTGTGGGACGGGAACACCGGGGTGGTTTTTAGTCAGTAAGAGTCTGACAGACCCCTCTGCCTACCCCAGGGCGGAGGACATCCATGAGGATTTTCCACCCCGGCAACAAAAAAAAAAAAAAGGTTAGGTTAGGTTAGGTTGTGCGATCGATGGCCCTGTATGGGGCCCCGATCTGGGCGGCTGACCTGACGGCCGGCAGCATCGCTGTCCTGCGAAAGCCGCAGAGAGCGATGGCCGTCAGAGTCATCAGGGGATATCGCACGATCTCCTTCGAGGCGGCTTGCGTACTGGCCGGATCCCCGCCCTGGGACCTCGAGGCGAAAGTACTCGCGTCGCTGTACCAGTGGCGCGAGGAAGCGAGGGCGCGGGGCGAGTGGCTTATGCAGCGACATATGGAGCTGCGTCGGTCACAGCTCCGCGCAGCCCTGGTGGCGGAATGGCGGGACAGGCTTTCACGCCCTACCGCCGGCCTCGCCACCATCGAGGCGGTCCGGCCAGTGCTCGAGCCCTGGCTCGGGAGGAGGCACGGCTCCCTGTCGTTTCGGGTGACGCAGGTGCTCTCGGGGCATGGTTGCTTCGGGAAGTACCTGTGTCGCATAAACAGGGAGCCGGACGCCCGGTGTCATCACTGCATCGACTGTCGGAAGGACACGGCACGGCATACGCTGGCAGAGTGTGCCGCTTGGGAGGAGCCCCGCCGTGCCCTCATCTCAGGAGTGGGCAGTGACCTGTCGCTGCCGGCCGTGGTCGAGGCGATGGTCGGCAGCGAGGAGTCCTGGGACGCGGTGGTATCCTTCTGCGAAACAGTCGTGTCGCAGAAGGAGGCTGCGGAACGGGAGCGGGAGATCTCTTCCGCTCACCCGGCCCGCAGCAGGCGCACCGGGCGTCGGCAGAGGGCAGACAACGCCCTCTTCCGGCCCCCCTAAATGGGTCCAGGGACGGCGGACTTGGGGACGTCCGCCGCCCCCCATCACACTGGACCCGAGGTGGCGGCGCGTAGTGTTCCACGCGCGCCCCTTTCAGACGTCGCGGGGGGTTTAAACACCTCACCCCCCCCCTGACTTGAGGTGGCCCGCAGAGGCGGGCCGGCACTAGCTGGGGATCGTGGAAGTCGCATCGCAGTGATCGGACCGGACCTCTCACTCCCCGGCGTAGTTAACGCCATGCTGAAGGATGAGAGGTCTTGGGCGGCAGTCGCCTCCTTCTGCGAACACGTCATGTCCCAGAAGGAGGCAGTGGAGCGCGCGCGTTAGGATGATCCTAACGCGGCGCCGCTTCGCAGGCGGAGGAGGGGTCGAAGAAGACGTCAGTTTGAAAGTCATCTCCGACTCCTCCCAGTTGGAGGCCAGCAGGCAACGGGTGCGGGGGCACCCTTGCCTGTATTGCACAGGCCTCCACCAGTGTCGAACGGGAATGGCCAGGTGTTCCCTGCCATTCCCGTAGCTCCCCAGTCTGGGGGGCATGAGGGGCCGGCCAGCTAGGCGGGCATGCGCCGGGAGGGTTGTGGATGTAAAGGCTGAGCCGGTTTCCCATGGCCCCCCCATCACGGCGATGTGAGAACACCGCTGAGTTTTAGTGGGTATACTGTCATCATCGACAGGAGTCCCACATACCCCGACTCGTCCCCCACGAGCGGGGATGCGTAATGCATTTCTCAGCTTTAAAAAAAAAAAAAAAAAAAAAGGTTAGGTTAGGTTGGGGTGCGTGCAGAAAACCTCCTCGTGTGCCTGACAGCTGCTCGTTCCTTTCGAATACGTTCGGGGGAAAGAGCAGTCGTCGGGCCGGTGCAACCTGGGCGCGGCCAATATCCTCTCCATGTCGGAGAGGGTATTGACTGCGGCGGATTTCTACGGGGGGGGAGAGCCTATGGCTCTTGGGTCTTTGGAGGCCGATCGACGGTCGTCCACTCCCACCTCTGCTTACAGAGGGAGGCCGAGTGGGCGCAGTGTAGGGAGGCGGACGAACGGTCCGCGGTAGAGGGGCCAACAGGGTAGGTTGGGTAAGAATAGGTTAGGCTAGGTATTAATTAAAAAAAAAAAATGTATATATAATTAGGTTAGGTTTAAGTAGGGACCCAATCCTAAGTTCTGAAGCGCGGCGAGAGGATGAATGGCTGGAGGGAGTCCAGTCGTTAGCGTTTCACCTGCAGATACCTGCCGCCCTCTGCAGTATATAGGCTTACCGGGCATCTAGGCTCTGTCCGGTGGACTTCAAATCCTATATCTACTCGTGGGTACTATATGGAAAATAAAAAAACAAATATTGAAAAAAAACAGGCGGAGAAGGTGCCGATCGTTTTGATCGAGCACATGGGTGCGGTGTCAGATTCTGACACCGCGTCCGGAAGGACGAGTTTGGCGAGCGTGGCGAGCTTAGGCTCAAAGCGCCTGCAAACTGAAGAGGAGGTGGGTGGGCGATTCTGGAAAAGAAGCTCACGGAAGAAGAAGCGCGCGGGGCTGTCAGGCTCTTCTAGTGAGGAGAGCCTGCCGGCCGCTAAAGTGCGAACAGGGAGATGCGGGCGAGGTCGTGCGGTGGTGAGTGGAGCTCCTGCTCGCTTGCCGGAGCGCGATGTGCGGGGTCGATTCTCGTCGGTTTCCCGACCCGATACGCCTGCTCTAGAGGAGGGCGTCAAGAGCGTGGGGAGCGATCCCAGTCCCGCGATCGTGGACCCCAGTGAGGGCATCTTGCTGGGATCTAATAAGGCGGAGGCGAATGCCGCTAAGCGTGCGCAACGCAAGGCGGTAGCGGCTGACGAGATCAGCGAGCTGGCTCGCCAGGCACGGGAGCGGCGCTCAGCCCGGATGACTGCCGGGGAGAGGCCATCGGCGGTGGCGCTCGGTCGCCAAGTTTTGGACGGCGTGGATGTCGTCCTGAAGGTTGCCACCAAATCGGGCAACCTGAAGGGCACATTCACGCGTGCCTTAAAGGAGGCGGCTGACGACATTAAGGAGGCAGTGCAGGTCCTCCTTAGTCGCACGAGCACGGAGGAGACGTCGAAGTTATGGGAGGAAAATAGCCGTCTCCGGTCCGAGCTGGAGGACCTCAAGCGCTCACAGAGTCACATACAAGTCGGTCCTGGACGGAATGAAGGATAAGCTCAAACTCAGCGAACTTGGTACCCCCGCTGGCTTCGGCTTTAGAACGTCAGCTACGGGTGCCAAGGTGTTTGAGTTGTCGGGTGCTTTGAGGAAGGAGAGGGCAGACAGTCTGGCAGCCAAACTCCGAGAAGTCCTCAACCCGGAGGATGCCCGCGTGTCCAGGCCCACTAAAACAGCTGAACTTCGCATAGAAGGGCTGGACGACTCCGCGACCCCGAAGGTAGTAGTGGCGGCCATCGCCAAATACGGCGGGTATCTGCCCGAAGCCGTGAAGGCGGGAGAAATCCGCTGTAGCGCAGCCGGGCTTGGCACGATTTGGGTGCAGTGCCCGGTAGCTGCTGCAAACAAGGTTGCAGACGGCAGTCGGTTGCTAGTGGGATGGGTGTCTGCCAAGGTCAAACTCTTGGCACCAAGGGCTGTGCAGTGCTTCAGGTGCCTGGTAAAGGGGCATGTCCGGGCACAGTGCACTGCACAAATAGATCGCAGTGATTTATGTTATCGCTGTGGTCAGCCCGGCCACAAGTCGGCCCAGTGCTCCGCGGCACCAAACTGCAGTCTTTGCGCAGCTGCAGGAAGGCCTGCGGAACACAGACTTGGCGGGAAAGCCTGCAAGGCACCCAAGAAAGTTGCCAAGAGAACCAGGGATTTCGGAGGACCTGTGCCTCTCCCACTGCCTGGCAGCCCAGCAGCTGACTCCCGAACCAGGGAAGGAGGAGATGCCGAGGAAATGCAATGCCAGTGATGGCACAATCGCATTTCCTCCAGGCAAATATCAACCACTCTGCCAGAGCTCAGGATCTATTGCTCCAGAGCATGGCGGAGTGGTCGATCCATGTGGCTGTGGTCGCTGAGCCGTATTTTGTCCCCCCCCGTGATAACTGGGCAGGGGACCTAGACGGTTTGGTGGCCATCATTGGCGGGACTCTTGGCAATCCCTCCCGAGGACACGGCTGGGTGGCCGCCCTCGTGGGCGGAATTGTCACGGTCGGGGCGTACTTCTCGCCCAACAAGAGTCTCGCCAACTTCGAGGGGTTCCTTGTCGAGTTGGGTGCCGTCGTGGGCCAGTTCCACCCTCGCCCGGTGCTGTTGCTCGGGGATCTCAACGCCAAGTCTGCGGCGTGGGGATCTCCGGTGACCGATGCTAAGGGTGAGGCGCTGGAGGAATGGGCAGTCACGACAGGCTTGACCATCCTTAATCGGGGCTCGGTCTACACGTGCGTGCGGCAGCGGGGTGGGTCTGTAGTGGACGTCTCGTTCGCTAGCCCTGCTGTCGCAAGCCGTGTCCACGACTGGCATGTCGCCGTGGAGGTGGAGACTTTGTCGGATCACCGATACATCCGATTCGACGTCTCCGCCCAGACCACCGGCGGCCGTAGTCCATCGGCCCCGCGAAGGGATGGTCCGCGCTGGGCGCGTAAGCGCATCGACAGGGAACTTCTCGAGGAGGCCGCTATCATCCAGGCCTGGATTCGGGAGTCGGCGACGAACGGACCCGTCGACGTCGAAGAGGAGGCGCTGTGGTTCCGCGGGGCGATGACGCAAATCTGCGACGCGTCCATGCCCCGCGTCAGCAACCACCCAGCAAGGCGCCAGGTGTACTGGTGGTCTGCCGAGATCGCACAATTACGTGTCGACTGCGTAGCGGTCAGACGCCAGTACACTCGATACCGGAGGAGACGTCGTCGGGTCCTTGACGAAGAAGCCGCGCTGTATGAGGTGTACCGCGCGGCGAAGCAGGCCCTGTGGCTGGCCATCGGTGAATCGAGAACGCGAGCCAGGGAGGAGATGTTGGAGACTCTCGACGCGGATCCGTGGGGGCGCCCTTATCGTGCGGTTCGAGGGAAACTTCGAGCCGCAGCGCCTCCACTCACGGAGAGTCTCCAACCTGAGCTGCTGGAGGAGGTAGTCGCAGCCCTCTTTCCGGCAAGAGCGGAGCATACTCCGCCGCCAATGGCTTTGCCCACAGCCGCAGAGCCTGCAGAGGAAGATGAGAACGCCATCAACGTCCCAGAGGTGACACAAGCAGAGATGAGGGCAGCCGTGGTGCGGCTCCGGGCCAAGAACGTGGCTCCGGGGCCCGACGGGATCCACGGCCAAGCGTTAGCCCTCGCTCTGAAGGAGCTAGAGCCCCACTTGACAGGACTCTACACAGCGTGCCTTGTGGAAATCTGGTAGTCTGGTCCTGCTCAGGAAGGCGGGGCGCCCTGCGGACTCACCGTCCGCGTACAGGCCCATAGTGCTGCTAGACGAGGTGGGTAAGATGTTTGAGCGTATAATCGCTGGACAGGACAGGAGGCGGACTTGTGCCCGTCCTTGCCGCAGCGGTAGCAGTTGCTCCCCCTGTCGACCTTGGACGGGCAAAGGGGCCGGGTGTGTCCGACTCCAAAACACTTGTAGCAGCGCAGAGGCTTGGCTGCAAGTGCCCGGACTACACCTGAGCTGAACCCGACTGCAAGTCGTCCTTTGGCGAGGACGGCTATGGCTGCGGCGACTGGGCAATCGAGGCGAATGGTGCCCATGCCGCTGCGACCGGGCCTGATGGCCCGACCTTGCACCTCTGTGACGCCACAGCCCCCCATCGCTGCGATCGCCGCCACCACCTCCTCCTTGGTGACCGAGTCGTCGAGGTCGGTCACCTCCAAGGCCACGGTCTTCACGGGCCTAGCGACATTGGCCGCGTCTGCGATGACCTCTTCCAACTTGGGTGCGAAGAGGTCGGCGTTGGCGCTGCCCTGAGCCCCCGGGAACTCGAAAATTCGAGCCCCGGCCTGGGTCCGGCGGCACGAGACTGTGCCAATCCCCAGTTTTTGGGGATCAGCGTTGGTACGCGCCCGCGTCATTATCGACGCGTACGTCTCCCCCCGCCCCGCAGCCTCAGCGGTGAGCGTCACCACTACGGCTGCGGTCTTGGGGGGAACCAACTTCCTCTTGTCATTCCTGGCGGGGGCTCCATTGGCTGCAGCGGGAGCAGCGGTGGTGGGCCTGGGGGCCAACCTCTTCCCCTTCCCCTTTCCTTTTCCCTTTCCCTTGCCCGTTGTCTGGGACGGGCCGGGAGGGGTGGTGGTGGTGGCGGCAGGGCCAGCCTCCGTCCTCGACTTCTTCCTCTTCTTGCCCCCTCCCTTTTTGGCCACCTTCGTCCATCCTTGCTGGATGGATGGGGTGGTGGACGGAAGACCGGCGTCTTCCACCTGGGATGGCACCTCCGACTCGCGTCGCCTGTTGTCCGCCGCGAGCGGCGGTCGAAGGCGCTTCTCAGGCAAGAGCCTGTCCTCTATGCCCGCAATACAGGCTCTCGTGAAGTTCCTCTCCTCCGTGACGACCTTGCGGATGATATCCTCAAGGTTGGAGGGGGGAACCTCAGCCGCCGGTCTCGGCTCGGCTTTGTTTGGCCGGGCCGTGGCTTCAGCCAGCTTCTGATGCAGCTGGCTGACCTCTGACTGCAGGCGATCAACTTTCGCCTGCAGTTGCCGCGTTTCGTCGGTCGCCGTGCGCTGCACCAGCTCCCCGACGATGCCGCGCATGCTCGCGGCCCTGCATTTAAGGGACTTTTGGAAAGTCCCTTTCAAATTGGAGGACTTAGAGGCGATTACCACTATCTCCTCTTCGTCCTCCTCAGCCATCAGCTGCAGCTCCGCCAGGGAGTGGTCCGCATACAGGACGCGGGACGCGCCGTACCCGGACTTGGCCCGGGCGAGGCGCGTCCGTTGCTCCTTGGCCGCAACCCGCTCCTCCAGGTCTTGCTGCAGCTGCGCCCGCCTAATTAGGTCCAACTGGCATCTGGCCTCAGCTAGACCCACGTCGTGGGTATCAGACACCGGCTTCTGAGCTTTCGCGTGTGGTCTCCTCGAGTCCGAGGAACCCCCGGACCCATCTTTTTGACGGGCCCGCTTCCCCGGCTCCCGGCGACCAGTCATCGAACTAGCGTCCGACTCGAACAAAACGGACTCATTATCGGAGTCCGGCACCTCACAAAAGAAGCTGGCCGCAGACGGCGCGCGGCTAGCCTCCGACGCCGAAGCGCCCTCGGATTGGCCCTGAGAAGGGCCTTTTGGTTGGCCCTGAGAAGGGCCTTTTCTAAATCGTCCGGAGACGTCCCTCGGTTTAGGCATAGCCTCCTCAGGTGTCGCAGTTTCCCGCAATAAAATAAAATATAGTAAAATCGATTAAAATATGCTACGACTGCACAGTGCACTTTAGCCGAGCCCGGTCTGCCACTCCGTTACGGTGGTCAGAACCGGGTCGTTGCCCAGGGGACGCGACGTGGACGCAAGCACTGTGGGGGGTCCCCCAACCTAACCTAACCTTTTTTTTTTTTCTGTCAGACTCTTACTGACTAAAAACCACCCCGGTGTTCCCGTCCCACACTTGCACCGGGGATCATGGGATCTAATGCGACTTCCACGATCCCCGGCTAGTGCCGGCCCGCCTCTGCGGGCCACCTCAAGTCTGGGGGGGTGAGGTGTTTAAACCCCCCCCGCGACGTCTGAAAGGGGCGCGCGTGGAACACTACGCGCCGCCACCTCGGGTCCAGTATGATGGGGGGCGGCGGACGTCCCCAAGTCCGCCGTCCCTGGACCCATTTAGGGAGGCCGGAAGAGGGCGTTGTCTGCCCTCTGCCGACGCCCGGTGCGCCTGCTGCGGGCCGGGTGAGCGGAAGAGATCTCCCGCTCCCGTTCCGCAGCCTCCTTCTGCGACACGACTGTTTCACAGAAGGATACCACCGCGTCCCAGGACTCCTCGCTGCCGACCATCGCTTAGGTTAGGTTTTTTTTTTTTTTTTTATATATTCACCCGTGATCACAGGGCGTTGCGTGTTTCCTCTGACGTGTATGATCAGAGACCTTTTTTTAACATTTTATTAATATAATCTACGATACAGGGTACGGTATTCAGTGTATACAGTCATCTTCTATATAATTACATAATATATAAGTAATAAAGTGTAATTGTAAAATTTTCCGATATATTTTTACATTTCCACCTTAATTAACTTTAATACACCTCTTATAACTATTTATCTATTAAATTTTAATGCTAAATTTGTCAACTCATATTCTTAACTAATATTTTAAAATCTTTAATCACACGGCGATTACTTTTTATGTATTCTAATAATGATGTGAGCCCCAGTATCTTGATTTCCCGAGACAGGGCAATGTCCTCACCGCCCATGCGCAGAAGTGGTGAATCGTATTTCAGCTTGTTTGTGACCACCATAGCTTTAGTTTTGTGGGGCGCGAAATTGAGTTTGTTTCCGACTCCCCAACTCCGGACATGAGCGAGACTTGCATTGGCCTGTCTCTGGACATCAAGCGCTGTTTCACCCGAAAAAATCAGAACCACATCGTCCGCGAATGCCTGGCAATAGTCGCCTCGTTGTTCTAGATCTTTGAGCAGGGGATCCAGGATTAGGTTCCAGAACGTGGGTCCACCTATGGTACCTTGTACGCAACCTTTTGACGTTCCTTGTGCGAACTCTGCTCCTGCATACCGCACCCTTACCCTCCTGCCTAATAGATAGCTATCTACCAGACGTCTCAGGTTTATCGGGCACGGTGTCTCTGCCAGTCGGCATTTCATGGCAGGCCACCACGCATTGTCGAAGGCTCCCTCTATGTCCAATGATATGACGACGACGATCTTCTTCTCTTTCAGTCGGTCTCTTATATGTTTTATCAGGTCATAGAGAGAGTCTTCGGTGCTGCGCTGCGGCGTGAAACCATACTGGCTCCTGCTAACTTGTGGCGATATATGCCATCTAATGCGACGCACCAGCATTTTCTCCAATATTTTCCCCAGTACAGGCAGTAGCCCAATCGGCCTGTACGATTTGGGGTGCGCATAGTCGTCTTTGCCTGGCTTCCTAAGGACCACGACTACTGCCTCTTTCCAGATGGTCGGAAAGTGGAACAGAGAGAGACATCTGTTTAACACAGCTAGGAACAGTTGTGGGTTATGGGTGATAGCCGCACCGCAAATATCCGCTGTTAGGCCGTCGATACCCGGTGCTTTCTTCGGATTAAAACCAGATACGGACCACTTAAGTTCCTCCACCGTGAATAGAGGATCAAATGTCTCACCATTCGTATTTTCATTCACTCTATTCGCCAGCTCACGTATCCTGCTGTGGTCCGCATCGTCATCCTGTGTTTTATCCTCAGGATAGAACGTCTTCGCAAGCATCCAGGCTGACTCCTCGCTGCTGAGTACACGGTCACCTTGTACTAGCGGTATGTCTCCCTGCCTATTGCCAGTGCGACTTATCACCCGATATATACTGTCCCACATAGTCTCTCGTTCCTGCCTTCCACAGAACTCCTTCCAACTGGATGTCAGCGTGCTCTCCATCTTCTGTTTCAGCTCCTGCTTAGCTGCGAGATATAAGCTCAGGACCCAAGCTCTGCGCCTCGGTGCGGCACCGGAGATTCTCCTCTTACGTCTCTTGACCTCCTCTTTCATTTGTGTCAACTCCTCCGTCCACCAAGGCAATCCTGTCTGATTTCTTTTACTAACTATCGGTATGGTTCCCTCACATGCTTTCTCTATTGATTCTGTGTATCTTTCTGTTATCTTATCCAGTTCTTCTATAGTATTTAATTTATCTATTTCTGTTTTGTTTAAGTTTTGTTGTTCCCAAATTTCGTCAAGTTTCCCATAAAATTGTCCCCATTTTGCCTTTTTAGTATTATATTTTCTAGTGGTTCTTATAATGTCCATACCTTTTGATTTTTCTAGTTTTAATTCAAACAGGATTGCCTTGTGGTCCGAGGTGGTGACGTCCCCGGATAGTCTCCAGTTAGCCACACTTCTGAGCATGTCTTCTGTACAAGTGGTAACATCAACGCAGCTGCAGTACCTTTGGCCACCCCTGATGACATCGAAGGTGGGGGCCGTTCCCATGTTCAAGATCTGGAGTCCCAGTTCATCGAGGGCACCAGCCAGTGCCTCCCCCCTATGATCCGCCTCTCGGCTTCCCCACCACGTGTTCCAAGCGTTGACATCCCCCCCCAACACCACGTCGCGAACTCCGATTCCCTCCATAATTTTCTTTAGATGGTCCAAGTCTGGCTCGATAGGCTGTCCACTATCCAGGTAAACCGACACCACACCTATTTCCCAGGCTCCGGTCCTCAGTTTTGCTACTGCAAAGTTTTCTGTCGTAAGGGTTGGGCACTGTGTGAGGTTTATGGTGTCGTCGAACAGTACAATGGCCGCTTTGTTGACTTTCTCGGTCTTCCTGGCACACTGCACTACTCGTGCACCCGGATAGTTCTTCATTTCTCCTGTCCCACCTATATATGGCTCTTGGACCATTGCAAACGCCAACTTTCGCTTTCCCGCTTCCATAATGAGCTCAGCTGTGGCCAGTTTGCTCTTTTGGAGATTTGCCTGTACGACGCGATACTGGTGAGTTCTGTCTTCGCTATTTACTGCGCTTCCGCCCTGGACCACCTTAGCAATACGCCACCGACAGCCGCGCCAATCCGTCCCACTTGAGACGAGTTGGGCACTCGCTGTCGAAGGCGTTGTGCTCGGTCTTACCCATCTTTGCGGAAACGCAGTTTCGGCACTTTGGTGTTTCCGCTGCTAGTCGTGAGGGGCAGTCTACCCTCATGTGGGGATCTCCACAGTGTGTGCAGAGGTCGGCGGGTTCCGTGCACAACTTACGGCTGTGGCCGAAGCGCAGGCAGCGTGTGCACTGGATCAGTGGCGACTGGTCCAGCACACGCACCCGCTGCAAGTCGATGTGCACTCGACCCGCCGCTGTCAGCCTCTGCCACATAGAAGGGGACACCTGCATGATGATGTGAGACATGTGGGGGTTCCTCGTCCTGCGGCGGTACTTAACCCCCATCCTCACATCGTCTGCAGGTAAGTCCCCGATCAGGTGGGTGTTCTGTCGCTTGAGCGCCTCGATGATCTCCCCATCCGAGTGGCACGAGAGGACATCCTTGAGGATGATAAGCGGATCTTTATTCTTTATCTCCTCGACCACGAGGTTTCCGGCCTTCTTTATCCTTTCTGACACCCGATTCAGCTCCTCCCTGGTCCTGAACCCGACCACCACCTTCTGGTCCCTCGCTTTTCGCAGCCTCTCCACCCTGGTGCCCTCATTCCTGGCATCTACCGCCGTTCTCAGCTTCTCAAGAACCTCTTCCCCGGTGTCTTTGTCATCGACCGATGACACTACCACCGAGTGAAGATGCTCCTGAAAGCACTGTTTCGGGACGGCCGCCATCTCTGCGAAAGAAGGTCCCTGGCCTGCGACAAAGCGTGGTGCCTGTTGTAGGTGCTCCGACAGAACTCGTGTGTGCAGCTGGCATTCCTCCAGCGCCTTGTTGTGCTGCTGGAGGTTCTCCATGAGCTGCTTCATGAGCCCTGTAGGTGCGCCGGAGGCCGGTGTCACGTCCTTGGGGTCCTCGTCGGGTACGGCTGCCTCTCCTGATGTTTTTCCCCTCTCTTTTTCACTCTCCTTGACGAGTTGATATAACCGGTCCACGGCTTTTGTTAGAGCGTCCTTAATCTCTTTTTTAAGGTTCCTCGAGCTGTCCAGTTGTAGCTTGGCACTGGAGAGACACGCCTTTGCCTCCGTGGTTCTATTAAGATACTTCGCGGGTGGCATTTCCCGAGGCGGACTCTCCAGGGCCTTTCCTGGCAATTCGTAGGTATCCGTCCTTACTCGCTGGGTAGCTAGTGATTTATATTTAGGCTTGAGGGGGGAGGGCACGAGTGCTTTCTTTGGGGGAGTGGTGGCGGGTGTTTCTTTTGGAGGTGTAGGAGGTTTGCAGGGTTGCCCCAGTTTCTGTTTCTCCGCTTCCCACTCCCCGACACTGCGCTTCACTGAGGGGCCCGCTGGTGCTGTGCATGCCTCTTCAATGCCAAAACTCTCCTCCGCAGCCTTCGGCTTGTTAAGGGGGGTCCTATGTCCAAACATCCTTAATGAGAGCTTATTATAATTATGATTTGTCAGAGGACACTACTTTTAGAACTACTGAATCCCTGTAAAGGGGGGATCCAGGATAAAGTTATAAATAGGGTAAAAGAATAATTTTAAGTCCAAGGGACTTGTCTTATTAATAAATTGGGAAACAGCTTAGGTTAGGTTAGGTTAGGTTAGGTTTTGAGCAGGGCCAGTTTCCCACTTTGTGGAAATCTGGTCGTCTGGTCCTGCTCAGGAAGGCGGGGCGCCCTGCGGACTCACCGTCCGCGTACAGGCCCATAGTGCTGCTAGACGAGGTGGGTAAGATGTTTGAGCGTATAATCGCTGCCCGCCTCGTCAGCCACTTGTGCGGAGAGGGGCCTGACCTGGCCGAGAGCCAGTTCGGCTTTCGGCACGGGCGCTCCACCATCCACGCTATATCGCGGGTGAGAGTCCTGGCGGAGGAAGCGGTGTCCCGGGGCGGGGTGATGTTGGCGGTGTCCTTGGACATCTCCAACGCCTTCAACACCCTGCCCTGGAGCTGTATTAGGGAGGCACTGCGTTATCATCGGGTGCCTTCCTACCTCCGCCGCATAGTTGGGGCTTATTTAGCAGAGAGGTGTGTCACCTACACGGGACGTGATGGCGGAAGCCAGCGCCGCATGTCGTGCGGTGTTCCACAGGGCTCGGTCGTGGGCCCGCTCCTGTGGAACATCGGGTACGACTGGGTGCTGCGCGGCGAGCTCCAGCCGGGCGTGGACCTGACGTGTTATGCAGACGACACACTGGTCACGGCCCGGGGGAGCTCGTACAGGGAGGCAGCGTTGCTGGCGACGGCTGCGGTCTCACAGGTGGTGAGCCGCATACGGCGCCTGGGCCTGGAGGTTGCCCTCAACAAGTCGGAGGCCATGATCTTTCATGGCCCCCGGCGGGCGCCGCCGCCGGGATCACACATCGTGGTCGGGTGGGCTCAAATCGCTGTCGAGTCCACCATGAAGTACCTAGGATTGGTGCTCGACAGCCGGTGGGATTTTGGCCCCCACTTCCGGCGACTGGCGCCCAAGTTGTTGGGCGCGGCTGGGGCGTTGTCAACGCTGCTTCCCAATCTGGGGGGCCCGAGCGCCGCCTGTAGGCGGCTCTACGTGGGGATCGTGCGATCGATGGCCCTGTATGGGGCCCCGATCTGGGCGGCTGACCTGACGGCCGGCAGCATCGCTGTCCTGCGAAAGCCGCAGAGAGCGATGGCCGTCAGAGTCATCAGGGGATATCGCACGATCTCCTTCGAGGCGGCTTGCGTACTGGCCGGATCCCCGCCCTGGGACCTCGAGGCGAAAGTACTCGCGTCGCTGTACCAGTGGCGCGAGGAAGCGAGGGCGCGGGGCGAGTGGCTTATGCAGCGACATATGGAGCTGCGTCGGTCACAGCTCCGCGCAGCCCTGGTGGTGGAATGGCGGGACAGGCTTTCACGCCCTACCGCCGGCCTCGCCACCATCGAGGCGGTCCGGCCAGTGCTCGAGCCCTGGCTCGGGAGGAGGCACGGCTCCCTGTCGTTTCGGGTGACACAGGTGCTCTCGGGGCATGGTTGCTTCGGGAAGTACCTGTGTCGCATAAACAGGGAGCCGGACGCCCGGTGTCACCACTGCATCGACTGTCGGGAGGACACGGCGCGGCATACGCTGGCAGAGTGTGCCGCTTGGGAGGAGCCACGCCGTGCCCTCATCTCAGGAGTGGGCAGTGACCTGTCGCTGCCGGCCGTGGTCGAGGCGATGGTCGGCAGCGACGAGTCCTGGGACGCGGTGGTATCCTTCTGCGAAACAGTCGTGTCGCAGAAGGAGGCTGCGGAACGGGAGCGGGAGATCTCTTCCGCTCACCCGGCCCGCAGCAGGCGCACCGGGCGTCGGCAGAGGGCAGACAACGCCCTCTTCCGGCCCCCCTAAATGGGTCCAGGGACGGCGGACTTGGGGACGTCCGCCGCCCCCCATCACACTGGACCCGAGGTGGCGGCGCGTAGTGTTCCACGCGCGCCCCTTTCAGACGTCGCGGGGGGGGTTTAAACACCTCACCCCCCCCCCAGACTTGAGGTGGCCCGCAGAGGCGGGCCGGCACTAGCTGGGGATCGTGGAAGTCGCATTAGATCCCATGATCCCCGGTGCAAGTGTGGGACGGGAACACCGGGGTGGTTTTTAGTCAGTAAGAGTCTGACAGACCCCTCCGCCTACCCCAGGGCGGAGGACATCCATGAGGATTTTCCACCCCGGCAACAAAAAAAAAAAAAAGGTTAGGTTAGGTTAGGTTGGGGTGCATGTTGAGAAGCCTCCTCGTGGCGCACCCTGGGCAACTTCGGCTCCAACTGCCCACCAGGTTTTGGTGGACACTTGGTGCTGGCGGCGAATTCTCAACAAACGGGGAAGGGTCACGGTTCCAATCACCGATCATCCACGATGGTCGGTGAAGGGAACAGGGCTAGAGTTGGTCGTACGCCTACTCCCCCTCTGCTTACAGAGGGGAGTTGAGTTGGCGTACACTGGGGAGTCCCAATCCCAAGGTCTAGCGTGCCGAGGGGATGAATGGCCGGAGGGTTATCCGGTCGCTAGCGCGAACAGGGACCTCACCCTTAAAAGGAAAACAATGGAAAAATGCAGGCTAATGGAAATATTCCCCAGGCGGGCAACCTCCATAAGGAGGCACAATCCCGCCCTTCCACGGAAGGCAGCCCCACCGTATCTGGGGGGGGCACCCATAGCCTCGTAGGCCGGCAGACCACCGGTCTTCGTCAACAACCTCTTGCGTCGCAAGAAAAGGAGCTCCGGGTTAGCCTGGAGCGACTGTGCGACGCAACAAAGCCGCTTGCCGTCGTTGATGGCAACAACAGCCGAGGAGGCTCATGTCCTGAAAAGGACCGACTGTTGGTGTCAGATTCTGACACCGCATCCGAGATGAGTTTGGTGAGCGTGGCGAGCGTGAGCTCAAAGCGCTCGCAAACTAAAGAAGAGGTGGGTGGCCGATTTTGGCAAAAAACCACGCGAAAGAAGAAGCGCGCGGGGTCAGGCTCTTCTAGTGAGGAGAGCCTGCCGGTTGCTAAAGTCCCAACACTCACTAGTGGGCGAGGTCGTGCAGTGGCGAGTGGAGCCCCCGCTCGCTTACCGGAGCGCGGCGTGCGGGGTCGGTTCAGGTCGGTCCGACCCGATACGCCGGCCCCGGTGGAGGCCGAGGGCGTGGGGAGTGACCCCGGGCCCACGACCGTGGACCCTAGCGAGGGCATCTTGCTGGGGTCTAACAAGGCGGAGGCGAATGCCGCTAAGCGGGCGCAGCGCAAGGCGGTGGCGGCTGATGAAATCAGCGAGTTGGCCCGTCAGGCGCGAGAGCGGCGCTCAGCCCGGATGACTGCTGGGGAGAGCCCATCGGCGGTGGCTCTCAGTCGCCAAGCTCTGGACGGCGTGGATGTCGTCCTGAAGGTTGCCACCAAATCGGGCAACCTGAAGGGCACATTCACCCGTGCTCTGAAGGAGGCGGCTGATGACATCAGGGAGGCAGTTGAGGTCCTCCTCAGTCGCACGAGCACGGAGGAGACGGCAAAGTTGTGGGAGGAGAATAGCCGTCTCCGGTCCGAGCTGGAGGACCTCAAACGGGAGTTTGCTGCTCAGAGGAAAGACTGGCAGCGGCAAGCACCTCCCGCAGCCACCGGCCCCACTCCTGCCGCGCCTTCGTCGGCCCCTGCACCTGTTCCACCACCTGCCTGGTCGGACCACGACATGGAGAGGGTGGCCAGAATTTGCATGGTGCAGTGTGGGGGCATGGTGGATGCGCGACTGGATGCCCGCTTGGAGGCCATAGAGTCGCGACTCCCCCCGGCTGAAATCATCCGACCGCCGCTTGCGGCAGATAAGCGGAGGAAGGAGGCGGAGGCGAGAGCGGCGGCGGTGGCTGAGCCGAACCAGCCCGGGAAGGGGGCCAAAAAGCCCGCGAAGGGGACCCAGAAGCCCGCGGAGGCAAAGTCCGTGCCCACTTCCCGAATGGCTGCTCCCCCGGCAACCGCGCCCGGAACCACCACAGAGGCCTGGACGACGGTCGTCAAGAAGACGAAAAAAAAGAAGAAGACGGCGCCGCCGCCAGCACCCGCTAAAGCACCGGCACCAGCACCGAGGAGGACCCAAAAGCCACCTAGGACGAGAGCCCCACGCTCCGCGGCTGTGGTGGTAACACTGCAGCCCGCAGCCATCGCGAGGGGCCTCTCCTATCAGGCGGTAATGGTTGATGTGAGGAGCAAGATCGCGTTCCCCGACCTTGGCACACCAGCTGGCTTTATTTATAAGCAAGCCATTACGGGAGCGCGGCTGTTCGAGGTGTCGGGTGCCTCCAGCGCTGAGAAGGCGGACACATTGGCCGCCAAACTGAGAGGGGTCCTCAACCCGGAGGACGTCCGGGTGTCCAGGCCTATGAAGACTGCTGAGCTGCGTGTCGACGGACTGGATGACTCGGCGACCCCAGCTGACGTCGTGGCGGCCGTTGCCAAGGCCGGTGGATGTCCACCGGAAGACGTGCGGACGGGTGAGATCCGCGCCGACGCCTCCGGGCCTGGCACGATTTGGGTGCGGTGCCCGGTGGCAGCTGCAAACAAGGTCGCCAACGGTGGGCGTCTGTTGGTGGGATGGGTTGCAGCAAGAGTCAAGCTGCTGCAACCCAGGGCATTGCGGTGTTACCGGTGCCTGGACATGGGGCATGTCCGGGCACGGTGCACCGCTGAAATAGACCGCAGCGAGCAGTGCTATCGCTGCGGTCAGCCCGGCCACAAGGCGGCCCAGTGCTCCGCGGCACCAAACTGCAGCCTCTGTACAGCTGCAGGGAGGCTCGCGGGGCACAGGGCTGGCGGCAAGGCCTGTCGTGCGCCAGCACAAAAAAAGAAGAGGGGAGCCATGGCTGCCGGGGGCTCTTTACCCCCCCCTCAGCCTGGCTGCCCTACGGCCAACTCCCGGCCTGTGAATGGTGCGGAGGGGATGGACTGCGTCTAATGGCGCTGTACCATTTCCTCCAGAGCAATATCAACCACGCTGCCAGAGCTCAGGATCTCTTGCTCCAGAGCATGGCAGAGTGGTCGATCGACGTGGCTGTGGTCGCCGAGCCGTACTTTGTCCCCCCCAGGGATAACTGGGTGGGAGACCTGGACGGTTTGGTGGCCATCATTGGCGGGGCTCTCGTCAACCCGTCCCGAGGACACGGCTGGGTGGCCGCCCTCGCGGACGGCATTGGCACGGTTGGGGCGTATTTCTCGCCCAACAAGAGTCTCGCCGACTTCGAGAACTTCCTTGTCGAGTTGGGTGCCGTCGTGGGCCGACTCCACCCTTACCCGGTGCTGTTGCTCGGGGATCTCAACGCCAAGTCTGCGGCGTGGGGATCTCCGGTGACCGATGCTAGGGGTGAGGCGCTAGAGGAGTGGGCGGTCACGACTGGCCTGGTCGTCCTGAATCGGGGCTCGGTCCACACGTGCGTGCGGCAGCGGGGCGGATCTGTAGTGGACGTCTCGTTCGCTAGCCCTGCTGTCGCGAGCCGTGTCCGTGACTGGCGTGTCGCCGTGGAGGTGGAGACGTTGTCGGATCACCGATACATCCGATTCGACGTCTCCACGGCCCGGGGGAGCTCGTACCGGGAGGCAGCGTTGCTAGCGACGGCTGCGGTCTCACAGGTGGTGAGTCGCATACGTCGCCTAGGGCTGGAGGTTGCCCTCAACAAGTCGGAGGCCTTGATCTTTCATGGCCCCCGGCGGGCGCCGCCGCCGGGATCACACATCGTGGTCGGAGGGGCTCAAATCGCTGTCGAGTCCACCATGAAGTACCTAGGATTGGTGCTCGACAGCCGGTGGGATTTTGGCCCCCATTTCCGGCGGCTGGCGCCCAAGTTGTTGGGCGCGGCTGGGGCGTTGTCAACGCTGCTTCCCAATCTGGGGGGCCCGAGCGCCGCCTCTAGGCGGCTCTACGTGGGGATCGTGCGATCGATGGCCCTTTACGGGGCCCCGATCTGGGCGGCTGACCTGACGGCCGGAAGCATCGCAGTCCTGCGGAAGCCACAGAGAGCGATGGCCGTCAGAGTCATCAGGGGATATCGCACGATCTCCTTCGAGGCGGCTTGCGTACTGGCCGGATCCCCGCCCTGGGACCTCGAGGCGAAAGTACTCGCGTCGCTGTACCAGTGGCGCGAGGAAGCGAGGGCGCGGGGCGAGTGGCTTATGCATCGACATATGGAGCTGCGTCGGTCACAGCTCCGCGCAGCCCTGGTGGCGGAATGGCGGGACAGGCTTACACGCCCTACCGCCGGCCTCGCCACCATCGAGGCGGTCCGGCCAGTGCTCGAGCCCTGGCTCGGGAGGAGGCACGGCTCCCTGTCGTTTCGGGTGACGCAGGTGCTCTCGGGGCATGGTTGCTTCGGGAAGTACCTGTGTCGCATAAACAGGGAGCCGGACGCCCGGTGTCACCACTGCATCGACTGTCGGGAGGATACGGCGCGGCATACGCTGGCAGAGTGTGCCGCTTGGGAGGAGCTACGCCGTGCCCTCATCTCAGGAGTGGGCAGTGACCTGTCGCTGCCGGCCGTGGTCGAGGCGATGGTCGGCAGCGAGGAGTCCTGGGACGCGGTGGTATCCTTCTGCGAAACAGTCGTGTCGCAGAAGGAGGCTGCGGAACGGGAGCGGGAGATCTCTTCCGCTCACCCGGCCCGCAGCAGGCGCACCGGGCGTCGGCAGAGGGCAGACAACGCCCTCTTCCGGCCCCCCTAAATGGGTCCAGGGACGGCGGACTTGGGGACGTCCGCCGCCCCCCATCACACTGGACCCGAGGTGGCGGCGCGTAGTGTTCCACGCGCGCCCCTTTCAGACGTTGTGGGGGGGGTTTAAACACCTCACCCCCCCCAGACTTGAGGTGGCCCGCAGAGGCGGGCCGGCACTAGCTGGGGATCGTGGAAGTCGCATTAGATCCCATGATCCCCGGTGCAAGTGTGGGACGGGAACACCGGGGTGGTTTTTAGTCAGTAAGAGTCTGACAGACCCCTCTGCCTACCCCAGGGCGGAGGACATCCATGAGGATTTTCCACCCCGGCAACAAAAAAAAAAAAAAAAAAGGTTAGGTTAGGTTAGGTTAGGTTTTTTTTTTTTCCGATCTAGTTCCTCTGACATTAATCAGAGACCTTAGGTAGCTATTCCTTTCATACCAGTTCTCGCTTTTATTCCTCTCGCACTTTTATGCCTCATACTGTTTCTTTCTTACACCCATCATCTTTTGCTCTATGGGCGGGACACCCATTACTATAATCCTATTCTAATCTACTCTATTTTTAATACGTATTTCTCTTAATTTATTATTGAAATTACTAGGGAAACAGTAGTCTGTGTTTTATTTTTCTTATCTAGTTACAAGGGGGGGGGGGAAATAACTGCATAGACAGTGTTTTATTCTTAATCTAGTTACATAAATATTTATCTTATTCTATTCTTATATTAATGCTTACTTCTATTACATTTTTACAATCTTATTTTCTATGTTTATCTTTAATATATTTAACAATATATTTGAAAACATAATTTACTTATTCTTATTTCTCTTAATTACTTTTTTAGAAATGTTGACGCAATAATCTAAGAATTTCTGTCTTGCTTTACTTGACATTATATTGCTAATGGTGTCTTTTTTCAGTTTGACGTCTATTGCGTTCTCCAAATCGTATCTCTCGGCCGCGTACACCGGGCAGTCCAGTAGTAGGTGGGGGACAGATTCGTTGACCTCCGGGTCACAGATGCATGATGGATTCTCCTTACACTTGAATCGGTTCAAGTATTCGGAGAACCCACCATGCCCCGTCAGCACTTGTGTTGTGATTTGGTCAACTCTAATTTTTCGTATTATCCCGTACGCCGCCACTGCATCTGGGAAAAACATTTTTGTTGTAGCGGCCGTCTGACCCGAAGCATACCTCCGACTCCACTCGTCAAGCGTCATCCTACGGATGTGCCGCCTGAGGAACGAAACCGGACAGTAGTCGTAGTCAGGCTTCCTCTTGCTCCTTATGGCGGCCTCCTTTGCCAGCTGATCCGCTCTTTCGTTGCCCTCAAATCCTGCATGAGCCTTTATCCAGAACAAGTTTACCACCTTGTTCTGGTGGGATATGGCTGTTAAGTTATCCCTGGCTTCAACTGCTAGGGGATGAAGACAACTGTGGTTTTTCACTGTCTGGAGGGCCGCCATGGAGTCGCTATAAACTCCGAAACTAGATGCCGGATGTTTCCGGATCTCCCCGGTTGCTCGGCACAGCGCCAGCAGTTCGGCCTGGTAGACCGTGCAGTAATCCGGCAGCGCCAACTTGAAAGCACGCGCTTCGGTGTCTCCCCTCCACACGGATAGTGCGGCACCGACGCGCCCCTCTATCTTGCTTCCATCCGTGTATATTTTTACTTCCAAATTAGCGCTAGCGTTGACTTGCTCACGGTCCACCAGGTTCACGAAATCCAGGTCGATCCGTCTAGCAGGGTGCGGAGCTTGCATTGCAGGTGCCACCCGTTCCATCTCCCGATCTCCTAGTACTGACTGGGGTACTCCTCTCTTGGCTTCATATATTGAAGCCGCCTCGCGAACTCGCAGGTCTAGAGGGAGCATCCCGGCCAGCAAAAGTGCCGAGTTCAGGGAGACGGTACGGTAGGCTTTGCAAATTTTTTGCGCAATGCCACGCTGCACGACTCCCAGCCGCTTGATAATTCCCAGCTTATTTGCGGCTGGAGCCCATGCACCAGCAGCGTACAGGACAATCGGTTCAATCGCTGCGACGTATATTGTCCTTATGACCTCTGGATTTAGTCCCCAGTTTACTCGAGCCGCCCTACATAGCTGTTTGTGAACAGCTATGGCTCTTCTACATACATCGGAGACATGCGCATTGAAAGTTAATTTGTCGTCGATGGTAACACCCAAAATTTTAATTTCCCTCGACAGGGGCACGTCAACCCCGCCCATGCTCAGCCGTGGGGTGCCAAATTTAAGTTTCCTCGTAATTACCATTGCCTTGGTTTTGTGAGGTGCAAATTTCAACTTATTTTTCACACCCCACGTCCGAACATGTTCAAGGGCTGCGTTCGACCTACCCTCGATCTCCATTGCTGTGTCACCATCGAAGACAAGGACGACGTCGTCCGCAAAAGCTTGCGAGTAGTCCCCTCTCTCTTCCAAGCTTTTCAAGAGGGGGTCTAAGAGCAGATTCCAAAGGATGGGGCCCCCTATGGAACCCTGTACACATCCTTTGCTTGTTCCTTGGACATATTCTTCACCGGCGTATTGGACCCTGTCCCTTCTGTCTTTTAGGTAGCTATCGATGACCCTTCTCAGGTTTACCGGACACTTTTCCTCGGCCAGTCGGACCCTGATGGCTGGCCACCAGGCACTGTCGAAGGCTCCCTCTATGTCCAATGATACTAGAACCACTATTTTATTTTGTTCCAGCTTTGTGCGGATGTGCTGCATTAAGTCATAGAGGGAGTCTTCGGTGCTCCTCTGTGGCATGAATCCGTACTGGCGAGTACTCATCCTAGGCAAAATATAGAACCTGAGACGGGCCACCAGCATCTTTTCAAATATCTTTCCCATGACAGGCAATAGTCCAATTGGCCTGTAAGATTTTGGGGTGGTGTAGTCCGTTTTCCCTGGTTTTCTTAACACCACCACCGTGGCCTCCTTCCAGGGCTGTGGGAAATGGCCATGTTTCAGGCATTGGTTTAGAAGGGCCAGGGAAGCTTCCGGCAAACTGCTTATAGCACGGTTACATATGTCCGCGGTTAGACCATCCACTCCCGGGGCCTTCTTAGGGTTAAAGGATTCGCTGGCTGTTCTTAGTTCTAACATGGTAAAGGGTGGATCGTTGCCTTCGCTTTGCTCTATCTCGTTAACTTTATCGGCCTCTACTCTAATGTGACGATGATAATCATCGTCAACACTACGTAGGTCCTCCGGATAAAAAGTTTCCGTGATGTATTTTACGGAGCTTTTTGCGTCCAGTTCCTCTCCACCCTTAACCATGGGAACATCCTCTTCCCTACGCGAAGTTCTTCCTATAACCCTATAGATTCCCTCCCAGACCCCCTCCCTATCTTGCTTTTGGCAGAACTCCTTCCAGCTCTCTGTTTGGGCTCTCGCTTCCTCCAACTCATACTCTTCTTTCTGTTTCAGGTACTCTCCAATGACCTTCGACCTTCGGACAGGCGCAGCGCACCGGATCCTACGTTTCTTGGTGGTGACCTTTCTCTTCATCCTCGCGAGTTTCTCCGACCACCACGGCAGGGTAAGTTTTTCTTTTAAGGTTTTTGTTGGTATTGACAAGTTGCACGCTTCTTTAATTATTTTTGTGAGTTTATTTGTTAGTTCATCTATTTGGTCTGTGTTATTGATTTTATCTATTTCAGAGTTTGTAAACTGGTATTCTATTGTCAATTGGTTGAGCTTCTCACGAAACTCAACCCAATTGGCTTTTTTGGTGTTGTACATTCGGGTTGTCCTTTCCACCCTGAAGCCTTTTGATTTCTGTAGCCTGATACTATAGGTTATGCCGTTGTGATCGGAGCCCGTTAGACTTTCGTCAACTCTCCAGTCATCCACCATTCCAAGTAAATTCGTCGAGCAGGCCGTAATATCGACGAAGCTGCTGTAGCGCTGTCCTCCTCTGATCGTGTCGAAGGTCGGGATTTCCCCTACGTTGAGTATGTGGAGCCCCAACTCTCCTAGAGTTCCGCACACGTCCTCGCCTCTGCTGTCAATAACTGGGCTACCCCACCATGGACTCTTCGCATTGACATCACCTCCAACGATCAGCGGTTTGGTTCCATTTGCCATCTCTATCTTCTTAAGGTGTTCAAGATAGGGCTCCAAAGGTTTATCCGGCTCGAAATAGAGTGAGACGAGTGTGATCTCCCAGGCACTAGTCTGGATTCCCACCACAGTGATGTTGTTTGTGGTGAGATTCGGGTACTGTATGACGTTTAGGTCGCTATCAAAGACGGCGACTGCCGCCTTGACAGTACCCTCTCCCACATCCGCGCTCTGGAAGACCCTCACTCCCCTCTGGCTCTTCACCCTTTTTGCACCGCCGACGTATGGCTCCTGAATGAGCGCGACCGCTATTCCACGCTTCTCCGCCTCAATGAGCAACTCATTGGTTGCGAGCCTTTTGCGTTGGAGGTTAGCCTGAGCGAATTTATACGATGAGTCTCCGTGGGTGCCCTTAGCAGTAGGCTACCGTTGCCCTCGCCAATTGATCCCATTTTCGTCGTTGCGGGCATTCGGTGCTGAAGGCGTTGTGCTCCGACTGGCTGCAGTTTGCCTTTTTGCAATTTCTGCAAGTGGCTGGCACTCCAGCCATCCAGTCTGAGCATTCAGCCCTCAGGTGGGGTCCGCCGCAGTGGCTGCACAGGTCCACCGACTCCATGCAAAATTGTTTGCCGTGGCCGAACCCCAGGCAGCGCGTGCACTGCATTAATGGGGTCTGGTCTTCGGCCCTGATGCGCTGGAGGTCTATGTGGACGTATCCCTTTTCGGTTATCCTGCGCCAGATTATCGGTGAGGTACTGACCACTATGTGGCCAGTGTGCGGATTTCTTGTCCTTCTCCTGAACTTGATTTCCACCTTGTTCGTCTCACCGTCCAGGCCCTGGAAGACGTCCCGGTTCTGATTTCTCAGAGCCGTGAGGACATCCCCATCGGTATGCACCGACAGGACGTCCCTGAGGATCAACATCGGGTCCTTGTTTTTGATTTCTTCCACTTTAAGGCCCGGACCATCCTTCCTCAATCTTTCCTTCACCTTATCCCTCTCTTCCTTCGTCTCGAAACCCATTATCACCTTTCTATTCTTCGCCTTTCTTACTTTTTCCACCTTTATCCATCCTTCTTTCGCATCTATCGCTTTTCTTACTCTATCAAATACTTCATCTCCTGTATCCTCCTCATTACTGGAGGTGACCACGACTGAATGCAGCGTTCGCTTTTCCTGCGAACTGCTACGCCCAGCCACCGTCACTCCCGCGTAAGTAGGAGTCTCAACATTCTCGATTCTCTCTTTTTGGGCTTCGATGGCACCCTTGAGCTCCTCCATCTGCTTTTTGCTTTCCAGCAACAGCTTTGAGTGCTCCTCAATTTTAGCCATCAGCTGGCTCGTCTCCTGGCTATTTAGGTGCAAGTCTGAAGCTCCACTTTCCTTCTGCACTATCACTACTTCCGTCTCATCCTTTTGTTTTTCCCTAATATTCCCGGTTTTTAATTCATGCTCAACTTCTTTAACTATTTTATAGAGTCTTTCTGAAGCCTCTATTACCCCCTCCTTTATTTCCTTCTTTGAGTTCCTGGACTCATCGAGCTGCCGCTTCACCTTCATAAGGCAGGCTGCAGCCTCCTTCGTCCTGCTCGTGTAGGTCCTAGACAACGGAGGGCGTTCCATCGACGCTAAGCGGAGTTCGGGAGTCGAAGCTTTACTTCCCTGTGGCTTCGGCTTCGGCTCTACGCTCCGCATAAGTGTTGGAATAAAGGAAGGTGATGAGGGGCCTACTTGTTTTGTCGGGCTAGTTCGCTTACCGATGCAGGGCGCTGGGAGTGAGGGTCCTGCCTCTCCCACTGCGCTCTGTGGACTTTTATTTTGCGAATTTGCCGGCGCCTTTTTAATGGGTGTGTGTATGGCGATCATTTTGGCGAGAGACACTTTTTGGGATCTAGATCGTCGTCAGTAACTGTAGGGTATTGTATAGGATACCCCAGTCAATAAAAATTGTAAATATGTCAATATAATAAGAACGTATACTAATACCACCGCAATAACAATAGATGTCAAATAAACAATAGTTTACTGCGTCAACAATTTACAATAAACAAACAAAACAGAAGTTAAAAACCTATAAAACTATACCAGTTACAACAATAGTTGTGAACCTGTCTGCTAACTAAATAAACTAAAACTACTAAAGTATACCCAGGGTTCAATTCCTGGGTAGTTATCAGGTTACTTATTTCAATATAATAAGTCGCGCTGGTTTTTAACAAGTGGAAAAAAATTTTTAACTCTATGTAGAGTCACTGTCTATATCTCAATGTATTTTTCTCACCGAGACCTTTCAAATGAACCCAAACACGGCAGGTCTACCCCAAGGGGTTCCGGAGATACAGCGATCCGAAATTCTGGTTGCTCATCCAAGATGGCGGCCAGAATCCGGTTATTCGAGCTTATCTCCGGGACCGCTGGTCCAAAAACCACCGTGCTTGGGCTCTCCTGACTGGGGCCGACACAATCTGTGCTATTGTATGGATTTCCGTTTGAAAAATTTTTGGGGTCAAAAAGTGGGGGTCAATAAAATGGGGGTCTAGGGGTCTTATATAAATATGTATGCGAGCCGGGAGGGGGGTAGTAGGGGGGGGGAAAATTTGATCAAAATTTTGATATTCCCAGCCGTTTCCGAGATATTCGAGTTTTTGAGAAAAAGGGGAAGTTTTTCGGGATGCGGTGGGTAAATAATATAATAGTAAATTAATTAGATAATACTAAAATAATTGTGTCTATAAAACGTAGGAGGATTAAGTGAGAGGGGAGGGGGACCGTTATAATAGGAGAGGGGGGGGGGGCATTAGGTTTGAGTTTTATAGTAAAGATTACATACATACATACATGGTAATATTCGTATAGTTCACAACGACGCAAGCGGTGGGGGGGGGGATATTTGAATGATTAAATATTAATAAAAAACAAAAAAGGGGAGGGGCTTCGGGAGAGGGTGGCCTGGGGTGCGTAGCAGTCTGGGGTTAAAAATGGGCTATCTCTCTCCGTTCCTGAGATATAAGCGTTTTAAGAGATTGTGAGGTCCCGGGTTTGGTGCTCGGTTGGTGAAAATTTTAAAAGATTTTTTCTTGTGATTTTTTATGTTAGCGCGACTTATTGTCCGTCGATTTACAATAAAATGAATTAAAAATTAAAATCCTAAATTTAAATTATATTTATGACTAATGAATTTTTATGGGTAAAAAGTGGGGAAAATTTTAATGTGGGGAGAATTACGTAAATTTACCCCGAGCTTTTTACAGAGGCGTCGCAGAGGGATGGGGCAAATTTTGCTGGTTGCCCGTCTAAACAAAACTATGTTTTCTTGTAATAATTTTTCCCTGCGACTCCCCGTTCCGGAGCTATAGCCACTCCCGTGCAGCGGATTACCAGATTAAATCGGGGAGAAAACCGTGACCTGGGAGAGGCTATATCTCAAGAACTACTAAATGGATTTTGACAGTTTTTTGCTAAAAACATTAACTTTTTGCTGAAGGCTTATATTTATAATTTTTATTTCTAAAATCTACTACCCTTTCTTATATTTTAGTTTTTTCTTTCCGACCGGAAACCAATTTGTTTTACCGTCGAGGAAAATTTCTTATTTTACTAAAACTAATATATTTACTAAAGTCTCTATTTTAAATTTTTTTCCTTTCTTTATCCGGGTTATGTGTAGTCCCAGCTAAGTTACAAAAGGGTTGGAATTTGCCCGTCACTGCATTTGCATAGTTTAATTTGGACGGGAAAATTTTGTGGTCTGTTTCACAGCCGCACCAAAATATTTTAAGTTTGTTTTGCGAATAAAAAGTGTCCACTTCACTGTATTTAATTTTAAAAAGTACCTTCGAGGTCCTTGCACTGTCCTCCTTCTCGGGGAATGGTCAGGGATAATTTTCGGGCCCCAAAAAAGGGACCACGTTTTCCCCTTGGAGACGGTTTTTTCGCCGTATTTCCGCGCGCCTTGTCGGAAAAAATCGGGAATTTGCACAGGGCTCAAGATCTTGGCAGAGCGCTCCTGATAGCAATTGCCGATTTTCCTGTCGCCGATGCAAATCGGGAGTTATCTTGCTTGAAAAGTCTGAAAAGTCACTAAAAATCACTTTTTTGTTGATATTTTCAGGTTTGGATGTAAAGGCTGCGCCGGTTTCCCATGCCCTCCCATCACGGCGTTGCGGGAACACCGCTGAGTTTTAGTGGGTATACTGTATGTCTAACAGGAGTCCCACATACCCCGTCTCGTCCCCCACGAGCGGGCATGCGTAACGCATTTCTCAGCGTAAAAAAAAAAAAAAAAAAAAGGTTAGGTTAGGTTAGGTTTTTTTTTTTTTTTTTTTTTTTTTTAATTGGCAGGAATTGGGAAAATCCTCATGGACGCCCCGACTGCTCACTTATGAGCCAGTCGGGGCAGTGCCGGACTCTTACCGGCTAAAAACCCACTCCTGCCTTTCCAAGTGCCCCTCTGACATGATCAGAGCCTTTATTCGACGGACATGGAAATTTTGTGCAAAATATTTAAACATAAGAATAACTAACACCCAGAGGTGAGTTTCTTCTGGCATGTCTACAAAAACAAACACTTAATCGACTCTAAAATACTTATCTTCATAACTTTTCTTATCCATACTATGCTTTACTAGTCATATATAATATCTATGCCTTATAATAATATAGTTTTTATTCATTATTATCGGACCGAGCAAGGCCCCTTTATTTTTTTTTCTTTTACTATTTTTTTTTTTTTTTTTTTTTTTATTTTTTTTTTTTTTTTTTTCAGGATATTGTCGATTTCTTTTTTTTTTTTTTTTTTTTTTATCTTCTAGGAGTTTAGGTACTTAGACTATATATTTTATTATATAAGTAAGTATCCTAGTTTACTTATGCTATCTTATTTCTATTATTAACAATCAAAACTATTTTAATACAATACTCTAAAAATTTATTTCTTTTGCCACCACTTATTAAATGAGATAAATTCTCTGCAGAGAGTTTCTCTTCGAGGTCTTGCTCAGCTTCGTACCGCGCTTTTTCTGTGATCGGGCACTCCAAGAGCACATGCAGAACCGTCTCGTCTTTGCCCGGCTCACAAGCGCACGATGCGCTCTCCTTACACTTGAAGCGTTTCAGGTATGCAGAGAACCCACCGTGCCCTGTGAGAATTTGCGTAGTGAGGCTTGTAGGCTCCATTTTCCGCACCACCTTGTACGCCGCAATTGCGTCAGGGAAGAATATTTTTGTGCCGGAAGCTGTTTCCCCGGACTTATATCTCCCGTTCCACTCCTCAAGCGACCCCATACGGATCTGCCGTCTGATGAATGAAACAGGGCACAAGTCGTAGTCCGGCTTCTTCTTTGACCCCAGGGCGGCTTCCTTTGCGAGTTGGTCGGCTCGCTCATTTCCTTCTAATCCTGCGTGGGCCTTAATCCAGAACAAGGAGACACTCTTGTTCTGGAACTTACAGCGGCGAAGGGTGTCTCTGGTTTCCACTGCCAGGGGATGGGGGGAACTCGCATTGACCACCGACTGGAGAGCCGCCATGGAGTCGCTGAAAATGCCGAAGGTGTCTTCCCTTCGTTTGAGCGCTTCACCCGCCGCTCTTTGTAGGGCCAGTAGCTCCGCCTGATAGACGGTGCAGTAAGACGGCAAAGCAAGTTTAAGGGCCTTTAGTTCAGTGGCGCTATTCCACAAGGATAGCGCCGCACCGACCCTGCCCTCAATCTTACTGCCGTCTGTGAAAATACGCACAGCGAAATCGCTGTGGTTTTGGTATTGTTCCTCGTCTATCAGGCTGCCGAACTGCAGTGTGGTCTGCTCCACGGGGTGCGGGAATTTCAACGCTGGAGCCATCCGCTCAACCTCTCTGTCTCCTAGTACTGACTGGGGCACCCCCCTCTTGGCCTCGTACAGCGCAGCCGCCTCGCGAATGCGCAGATCGATTGGGAGTATCCCAGCCAGCACCAGTGCCGAGTTAAGGGAGACCGTGCGGTAGGCTCTACACAGCTTTTGCGCGAACCCTCTTTGGACCACATTTAACTGCTTAATGACCCCTAGTTTATTTGCGGCTGGCGCCCATGCACTTGCAGCATACAGCAGCGTTGGCTCAACCGCTGCGGTGTATATAACCCGGATGACTTCCGGGTGCAGACCCCAGCTCACCCGGGCTGCCCTGGCTAGCTGCTTGTAGATAGCTATCGCTTTCTTACAGGTAATAGCTACGTGTTTATTAAAAGTGAGCTTTGAGTCTATGGTGAGGCCCAGGATTTTTATATCTTGGGACATACCAATGTCAATCCCCCCCATGCTCAAGCGTGGTGTATCGTACTTCAGCCTCCGCGTTAGTACCATTGCACATGTTTTGTGCGGCGCGAATTTGAGCTTATTTCTGACACCCCACGCCCGAACATGTTCGAGAGCGACATTGGCCTGACCCTCGATTTCCCTCGCTGATTCACCGACGAACACCATAACGACGTCGTCGGCGTATGCCTGGCAGTAGTAGCCCTTATCCTCTAGCTGCTTCAAGAGTGGGTCCAGCAGCAAATTCCAGAAGATAGGGCCTCCTATGGAACCCTGGACGCACCCCTTGCTGGTTGACCTTCTGCTCTCTTCCCCAGCGTATCTCACGCTGACCACCCTGTCACTGAGATAGCTGTCGACTACTCGTCTCAAATTTACAGGACAGTTTTCCTCAGCCAACCGTACCTTGATGGCGGGCCACCACGCACTGTCGAAAGCTCCCTCTATATCCAGCGACACCAGCGTTACTATCTTTTTCTGTGCCAGCTTTGAGCGGATATAATGCACAAGAGTATAGAGGGAGTCTTCGGTGCTCTTTTGGGGCATAAAGCCGTATTGGCGAGTACTAATCCTGGGGAGCAGGTAAAATTTGAGACGAGCAACCAGCATCCTCTCGTACACCTTCCCTAGTACAGGTAAGAGCCCAATCGGCCTGTAGGATTTCGGAACCGTGTACGAGTCTTTGCCTGGCTTTCTGAGCACAACCACCGTCGCTTCCTTCCAGGGTTTCGGGAAGTGGTTATGCGCCAGGCATTTATTCAACAGCGACAAGAAGAATTTAGGGTCGCATTCAATGGCCTGAGAGCAGATGTCAGCGGTGAAACCGTCAGCTCCCGGCGCTTTTTTTGGGTTAAACGACCCCATGGACCTATCAAGCTCGCTCTGTGTAAACGGTGGGTCATGCTGTTCATCATGGCTGCACTCGTTTACCATTTCTGCAAGTAGTCGGGTCTGGCGATGGTCCATGTTGTCTTCCCCCTCACGGTCCTCGGGGTAGAACGTCTGGGCCAACAACCTCACCGAGTCCTTTGCGTCCAGTGCTTCATCTCCCGACCACAGCGGCAAATCCTCCTCTCTTTTCGCGACCCTACCCATGACTCTATAAATCCCTTCCCAGACGCCCTCCCGGTCCTGCTTTCCGCAAAAATGCCTCCAACTTTTCTCCGTTGCTCTCCTTACAGCCTCCTCATACTTTTCTTTTTCTTCTAGGTACAGCCTGACCACCATCTCTCTCCGGACCGGCGCTGCGTTCCTGATTCTGCGTTTCCTGGTGGCGACTAGCTTCTTCATCCCCGCGAGCTCCTCGGACCACCACGGCAAGGTGAGTGTTTCTTTTTTCTTTTTAGTTTGTAAAGTGTGTGTACATGTTTCAGTTACGGCTTGTGTGTATGTGTTAATTGTGTGTTCTAGTTGATCTATGGTGTATATGTTTGAGAGTTCCGTAACCGTTAAATTGTTTTCCAGCATAATTTGAGACAGTTTCTCACGAAATTGTCTCCAATTAGCCTTCTTTGTGTTGTATATTCTAGTGGTACGCTCGATACTTAATCCTTTAGATTTAGTTAAATTAATGCCGAAAAAGATGCTGTTATGGTCAGAACTCGTGAGTCCCACCGCGATTCGCCAGCCATTCACCAGGTCCAGCATGTCCGCCGAACAGACCGTTACGTCCACGTGGCTGCTGTACCTAATGCCTCCCCTAATAGTATCAAAAGTTGGGATGTCGCCCGTGTTGAGGATCTGCAATCCCATTTCCCCCAGCGCTCCACACATCTGTTCCCCTCTCGAGTCCTCGTTGCCGCTACCCCACCATGTGCTTTTCGCGTTTGCGTCTCCTCCAATAACCAACCTGCTAGGACCGACCTCTTGCTCAACTCGTTTTAGGTGCTCCAGGTATGGCTCTATAGGATTGTCGGGCTCGAAGTAGAAGGACACCAGCGTGATCGTCCAGGCTCTGGTTCGGACTCCCACCACAACGATGTTGTTTGTGGTGAGTTGCGGGTACTGTAAGATGTCCAAATGTTGGTCAAAGACAGCTATTGCTGCCTTTACAGTCCCTTCTCCTCCCTCAGAGCTCTGGAAGACCCTAACGCCCCGGTAGCCCTTCATCCTTCTCACCCCGCCCACATAAGGCTCCTGGAGCATCGCTACGGCAAGTTTGCGCTTGTCAGCCTCCAACATCAGCTCGTTTGTGGCCAGCTGACTCCGTTGCAGGTTGGCCTGGACTATTTTGTACTGGTGGGTATCAGGGGCAACTTTAGCAATACGCTATTGAGGCTCGAGCAAGTGCGTCCCACTTTCTCCTTACGGGGCATTCAGTGCTGAATGCATTGTGCTCAGTGTTCCCCAGTTTTGCCTTGGTGCAGTTTACGCACACCGCTGCTTCGCCCATCCGCCTGTCCGGGCAGTCCGCTCTGAGGTGCGGGCCGCCACAGTGACTGCATAGATCGGCTGGCTGCTTGCAATACCGTTTGCTATGTCCATAGCCTAAGCAGCGGGTACACTGCACCAGTGGCGTCTGATCTTCGACGCGCACATTTTGGAGGTCGATTCTCAGTTTTCCTCCTTCGATGGCCCTCCTCCAGATTAATGGGGACACACTGATCACAATGTGGTTCGAATGGGGGTTTCGCGTCTTCCTTCGGAATTTAACAACTATCCTTTGGCCCTCGTCTCCGAGACCGTGAAAGAGATCCCGATTCTGATTCCTTAGGGCCTTTAGAACCTCTTCGTCACTGTGAATCAGCAATACGTCCCTTAGAATCAGAAGCGGGTCCCGGTTCGTCACCTCCTCAACGACGAGGCCCTGCCCAACTGCTTCTAGTCTCTCCTTAATTTTGTTCCTCTCCTCTTTTGAGCAACATCCCATTATAATTTTCCTATCCTTTGCTTTTCTTACCCTCTCCACTTTCACCCAACCCTCCTTTGCATCGACTGCCTTTCTCACTCTTTCTAAAACCTCATCTCCTGTTTCTGTTTCTTTTGTTGAGGAGACAACAACAGAGTGCAGCGTTGCTCGCCCCAGAGCCTGAGCCCCGGTTTTGCTGTTGTTTGCAGCAAGCACAGATGCGTATGATTTCTCCTCAACAAAGTCTCTTGTTGCGAAGACATCTCGTAGCAACTCCATTTTACTAAGATTTTCTCTTAGTAGAGCGCTATTTGCCTCAAGTTGCTGTACTAGATCTCTGTTCACACCAGTTATCTCGTTGGGGGAGGGCCGGGCGGTCTGGTTGGTAGTTGGAGTGGGTGCAGCAGTGACAGGAAGTCTCGACTTTTCCGACTCCTTCACTATTTCGTAAAGCCGAGTTATTGCTCCCAAAACCTCCGTCTTTATCTCCGTCTTTAAGTTACGAGAGTTGCCCAAGTGAAGTTTTGCTTTACCTAGGCAAGCTCTCGCCTCCGCTGTCAGGTTGGGGTACTTCAACTCGTGCTTTTTACTGGGCCCTGCCGCGTCCGCGAAGGCCTGCCGCACCCCTAGCGAGCCGGGGCTCCTTTGTGCGACTGGCAGATTTTGAGTTGCACCAGGTTTTGAGTTGGCCGGAGACTTAACTTTGGGCTCTGCATTCCCAGCCTCACATTCCCCAATGCCACGTCTCACGCTCGGCCGCGAGGTCCCAGCTTTCTCCGCCGATCGCGGCGAACCCCCGGAGCCCCGCGAGTCTGCGTCCTTCTTGGCCGGAGTGCGGTTAGGTTAGGTTAGGTTAGGTTTTTTTTTTTTTTTTTTTTTTTTTTTTTTTTTTTTTTTTCTGTGTGTGAAAAATGTGTGAAAAACTGAACTTTCGGCTACCAAACAGGACTCGAGCACGCGGAATGCGCACCAGAATACGGGTAAGGCAGGTAAGTAACTATTGAAACTAATATAAAGAAAATTTGCAGTGAAAATTTAGAGATAAAAAATTTTGTTTGTAATATTATAGTATTCGTGAAGCAATGTATGAACGAAAAATTTTTTCGCGTCTATGTCAATTTTTATTAGTCAAAACGTAGGACGGAGCCTAAAAACAATCAAAATTGCTGAAAACAGCTTCAAAATGCGTCACCTGGATGCAAAGTTATAACGATTTGACGTGGGTTAGGTTAGGTTAGGTTAGGTTCCCTGGTGGCGGAATGGCGGGACAGGCTTTCACGCCCTACCGCCGGCCTCGCCACCATCGAGGCGGTCCGGCCAGTGCTCGAGCCCTGGCTCGGGAGGAGGCACGGCTCCCTGTCGTTTCGGGTGACGCAGGTGCTCTCGGGGCATGGTTGCTTCGGGAAGTACCTGTGTCGCATAAACAGGGAGCCGGACGCCCGGTGTCACCACTGCATCGACTGTCGGGAGGACACGGCGCGGCATACGCTGGCAGAGTGTGCCGCTTGGGAGGAGCCACGCCGTGCCCTCATCTCAGGAGTGGGCAGTGACCTGTCACTGCCGGCCGTGGTCGAGGCGATGGTCGGCAGCGAGGAGTCCTGGGACGCGGTGGTATCCTTCTGCGAAACAGTCGTGTCGCAGAAGGAGGCTGCGGAACGGGAGCGGGAGATCTCTTCCGCTCACCCGGCCCGCAGCAGGCGCACCGGGCGTCGGCAGAGGGCAGACAACGCCCTCTTCCGGCCCCCCTAAATGGGTCCAGGGACGGCGGACTTGGGGACGTCCGCCGCCCCCCATCACACTGGACCCGAGGTGGCGGCGCGTAGTGTTCCACGCGCGCCCCTTTCAGACGTCGCGTGGGGGGTTTAAACACCTCAACCCCCCCCCCAGACTTGAGGTGGCCCGCAGAGGCGGGCCGGCACTAGCTGGGGATCGTGGAAGTCGCATTAGATCCCATGATCCTCGGTGCAAGTGTGGGACGGGAACACCGGGGTGGTTTTTAGTCAGTAAGAGTCTGACAGACCCCTCCGCCTACCCCAGGGCGGAGGACATCCATGAGGATTTTCCACCCCGGCAACAAAAAAAAAAAAAAAAAAAAAAAAAAAAGGTTAGGTTAGGTTAGGTTAGGTTTTTTTTTTTTTTTTTTTTTTTTTTTTTATCCTGTCCGGGCGCAAGGCCCGGCCCGCGAGCTACCTCTAACATAATTAGAGTCCTTAATTGTACTTTCAGATGGGATGTATCTACGGGTTTTCTTTATTTATTTCTCACCTATTTTTATTGAATCTTAATTTTATGCTTATATCTATACATATATGTCTTTTTCCATATTATATACATAATCTTATTCTAGGCTTTTAATTATATTCAGCCTCATGGGGTTTACACGGTTCTCTTACATTTAATGCTTATTCTACTTAAATACTTTCCATTTCCAGCTGACATTTTTTCTTATTTATACCTATTGTTATACATTCTTTCTTATCTAGCTAGCTTATTGTAATACTTAATTTTAACACCTTATTTTATCATATTTGATTTTTATATGCTAATCAATATATTTACATTAATATATATCTAGCATAAATTTATTATACTATTTATTTCTATTTATGACTTTCCTTGCGATATCAAGACAGTACAACATGAATCTTTCCCTAAGTCTTCTAGTTGACATAATCTCAGGGAAGTTTCTAGCTATTATTTTGCATTCCAGTTCATTCTCAACCTCGAGTCTCTTTAGGGCGTAAATCGGGCAGTCAGTTAAAATGTGATTGACCGTTTCAGGGGTTCCGGGTTGGCAGATGCACGATGAATTCTCCTTGCACCTGAATCGGTTCAGGTACTCAGAGAACCCACCATGCCCCGTCAGTATTTGGGTAGTTATGTTTGTTGGGTTCATTTGTCTAACTATTTTATAGGATGGGATAATTTCGGGAAAGAACATTCTGGTTACCCCAGCTGTGGTACCCTCTTTATACCTTTTGTTCCATTCATTAATCGACCCCTTTCGGATATGTCGCTTAATGAATGAAACCGGGCATAGGTCATAGTCGGGTTTGGTCTTCATATTCAGGGCTGCATCCTTCGCCAGTTCATCCGCCCTCTCATTACCCGCAAGACCCGCGTGTGCCTTGATCCAGAACAAAGACACAGTTTTGTTCTGGTTCCCAATGGCTCTAATGTTCTCGCGTGTTTGCACCGCCAGGGGATGTGTTGTGCTGAGGTTTACTATGGTCTCCAGGGCCGATCTACTGTCGCTGTAGATTCCATAGCTCCTCTCATTTCTCCGCTTGACTTCCTCAGTGGCTCTGCATACCGCTAGAAGTTCCGCCTGGTATACCGTACAGTATGGTGCCAGTTTGAGTTTGAAGGTCTTCACCTCCGCAACACTATCCCATAGGGATAGCGCCGCCCCAACCTTACCCTCAATCCGGCTACCGTCGGTAAATATTCGGATAGCCTGGTTGTTATGGCTATCTACCGACTCTTGGTCTACCAGGCTCATGAACTCTATCGCAGTATGTTTCGCCGGGTGAGGTGTACAGCGGTATGGGACCCTCCGCTCGACTTCTCTGTCTGCTATATCCGGCTGGGATGTCCCTCTTCTCGCCTCATACAGAGCGGCTGCCTCTTGTATGCGGAGGTCAAGTGGCAATATTCCCGCCAGTACAAGCGCTGAATGCAGAGAAACCGTGCGGTACGCTCCGCACAATTTTTGGGCGAAGCCCCTCTGGACGGCATTTAGGTGGCGTTGAACTCCCAACTTTTTTGATGCTGAGGACCAGGCGCCAGCTGCGTACGTGATGATGGGCTCTACCGTTGCGGTGTATATGACACGGACTATTTCCGGGTGGAGACCCCAACTGACTCTGGCGGCTCTCGACAACTGTTTGTAGACTCCAAGTGCCTTCTTACAGACGTTAGCCGTGTGGCTATTGAAAGTCAACTTGGAGTCCACTGTGAGCCCCAAGATTTTTATTTCCGAAGACATTCCAATGTCGATCCCTCCCATGGTCAGATGTGGCGTGTCATACCTAAGTTTTCTGGTGACTACCATGGCGCAAGTTTTATGCGGCGCAAACCTGAGCTTATTCATGACACCCCACCTCCGAACATGTTCGAGAGCGGCATTGGCCTGTCCCTGGATTTCCAGGGCGGTCTCCCCCGAAAACACGAGCACCACGTCATCCGCGAAGGCCTGACAATAGTCACCACGTTGCGTCAGACTCTCCAGCAATGGGTTCAGCAGGAGATTCCATAGGATGGGGCCGCCTATTGATCCTTGGACACACCCTTTATTTGTGCTTTTCGCGAACTCATGGCCAGCATACCTTACCCGGACCTTGCGGTCGCTTAGGTAGCTGGCTATCATCCTCCTGAGATTCGCTGGGCACTTCTCTTCCGCCAGTCTGACCTTTATGGCCGGCCACCACGCACTATCGAAGGCTCCCTCTATATCCAGCGAGACCATCGTGATAAGCTTCCTCTCTTGGAGTTTGCCTCTCACGTGGGCTATCAGGTCATAGAGGGAGTCTTCCGTGCTTCGCTGTGGCATAAAGCCATACTGGTGGGGGCTTATTCGGGGTGCCAAGTACCAAACCAGCCTTCTGACCATCATTTTCTCCAGCATTTTGCCCATCACTGGTAGCAGTCCAATCGGCCTATAAGACTTGGGACTGCTATAGTTGTCCTTTCCTGGTTTCCTCAGCACCACCACAGTGGCCACTTTCCACTCTGTGGGAAAGTGCGACAGACGCCAGCACTTGTTGAACAGTGCCAGATGCAGCTCCATGTCTCGCTGTATCACCCGCTGGCAGATGTCGGCTGTGAAGCCGTCCACTCCGGGGGCCTTCTTGGGATTGAAGCTCTCCGTCGCAAACCTGAGCTCCTCCGCTGTAAACTCCGGGTCATGACTCTCATCATGACTCCAGTCATTTACCCGGTCAGCAAGAGCTCTGATTTGGCGATGGTCTGAGTTATCCTCCTCCTCTGCGTCTTCCGGGTAGAAAATTTCTGCCAGCAGTCTCGCGGATCCTTCCTGCCCTGCTTCCCTTCCATTCCATGCTAGTGGCAGATCTTCCTGCCTTTTCGTTGTCTGCTTTATGACCCTATAAATCCCTTCCCAAACCCCTTCCCCTGTTTGTTTCTGGCAGAAATCCTTCCAGCTTTCTGTGGAGCGCTTTTTAACTTCTAACTCGTACTTCTCTTTCTTTTGCAGGTACAGCGCGACCACACCCTCTCTACGCGACGGCGCGGCGCACCGGATTCTTCTCTTCCTGGTAGCGACGTCATGCTTCATAGCTTCGAGTTCTTCGGACCACCACGGCACGGTGAGTTTTTGGTTTTCCTTTTTCTTTGGTATTGATGCTTTACATGCTTCTGTTATTATTTCTGTGTATTTTCTAATTGTATTATCTAAATTTTCCTTGCTATTTATTTGTTTCAACTGTTCTATATCTATTCTATTGTCTATTTTTAATTGGTCGATTTTTTCATAAAAATGTTCCCAATTAGCTTTTTTTGTATTATATAATCTGGTTGTTCTTTTTATATGAATTCCTTTCCCTTTTTGTAATTTGATTTTTATTATTATGCCGTTGTGGTCCGAGCTCGTCAGGTCTTCAGCCACCGTCCATTCTTCTACCAGGTCAAGTAAGTCCTCTGTGCATAACGTCACGTCAACGTGGCTCGTTATCCTTCGTCCGCCTCTGATGGTATCGAAGGTGGGTTTAGTCCCGCAGTTCAGTACCTGCAAATCGAGCTCTCCGATCATTCCTGCCAGTTCGTCCCCTCTACTATCAATGACACTGCTACCCCACCACACACTCTTGGCATTAGCGTCCCCTCCAATGATGGCTTTTTTGGGCTTTAGCTCGCTCATCGCAGCTGTTAAATGGTCCAGGTATGGCCCAATGGGTTGGTCAGGCTCAAAGTAGTACGAGACGGCTAGCATCTCCCACGCGCTTGTTCGCAGCTTCACCACCACGATGTTGTTGGTGGTGAATTTGGGGCACTGTATGACATCGATGTCATGGTTGAACATGACTATCGCCGCCTTTACAGTGCCACCACCGCAGTCCAAGTTCTGGTAGACTCTAGCCCCCCCGTACGACTTCATTGCCTTTATCCTTCCCACATACGGCTCCTGGACCAGTGCGAAGGCTATTTTTTGTTTTTTAGCCTCGATCATGAGCTCATTTGTCGCCAGCTGCTTGCGTTGGAGGTTAGCTTGCACTGCAGTGTGTATGTTAGCAGCTTCCGTCCGTGTAACCCCCGGCACCACCTTAGCAATAAGCTATTGCGGCCCGCGCCAATGCATCCCATTTCCTTCGCACCGGGCAGTCCTGGCTATATACCGTATGGCCTGTGTTGTCGTGCTTTTCTTTGATGCAGTTTTTGCACGTCGGCCTCTCGCCTGCTGCCAGCCCGGTACACTCGGCTTTGAGATGTGGCCCCCCGCAATAGTTGCACAAGTCCACAGGCTCCGTACACAACTTACGACCATGCCCATATGCCAGGCACTTTGTGCACTGAATCAGGGGCGTTTGGTCTTGGACCCTGACGCACTGCAGGTCGATGAAGACTCTGCCAGCCGCGGTGAGTCTCTGCCACAACTTTGGTGTCACCTGTAGGACGACGTGGCTCTCCAGTGAGTTCCGCGCCCTCCTCCGGTATTTCACAGTGGCAGTGGTCTCCTCGGCCGTCAGGTCTTCCAGCAGGCGGGCGTTCTGGGCCTTTAAGGCAGTCAGGATGTCCTCGTCACTATTGTAGGACAAGAGGTCCTTGATTATTACAAGTGGGTTACGATTTTTTGCTTCTTCCACTTTCAGGTGCTTATCTTTTTTAAGATGGGCTGCTGTTCTCGCCATTTCCTCCCTGTTGCTGAAGCTCAAGATAACCCTCTTGTCCTTGACTTTTCGGACCCTCTCTATCTGCAGGCCACTCTTCTTTGCGTCCAGAACTTCTTTTACTCTTCCCACCACTTCCGTGCTGGTGTCCATAGTGACATCAGACGACACAATGACGGAGTGCTTAGTTTTTTGACCCCAGGTGTTTTGGGGTGCGGTCAGGGCCTCCGCATACGTAGGAGCTCTCTCTTTAATTTCGGAGACCATTTTTCCCATTTCCTTTGTGGTCTCTTCGAGTGCTCGAATTTCCTTCAAGATGTCTCCGTCATTGTGTCCTCTGTCACGTGCCTCTTGTGCCTCTCTTTGTTCCTGCATTGCCACCTGCAGCTGTTTAATCATTTGGTTGCCCTCCCTCACTATTAAAGTTTGCTCTTCTAGTGCGGAGCGCAGCCAAGTGATGCTCTCGGGGTCATCCCCTTTATCCTTGTCCTTCTGGTCCTCCGTTCCCCTCTGTTGATTCTGGCCATCCCTTCCTCTGTCCGCCTCTTTTACCAACTGATAGAGTCGGTCGATTGCCGTCGTAACCTCCTTCTTTATTTCAGCCTTCAAGTTACGTGAGTTGTTGAGGTGGAGCTTCGCCTTATTAAGGCATGCTCTCGCCTCCGCTATGATGTTGGGGTAAACGCTGGACTCAGGCTTCATTGGCGGTCTCGCGGTATCGGCCGATACTCGACGCGTCTCCAGAATGCTGGTAGGTCCCTGTGAGGTAATTGGTTTGGCGTCACGTTTTGGGTTGGCCGGGGACTTGGCTTTTGGCTCTGTATTCCCGGCCTCCCACTCTCCGATGCTACGCCTTACACAGGGGAGCGAAGGCCCGGCCTTCTCTGCCGAGCGCGGTGAGCCTTTGTGGCCCGGTGAGCTCGCGTCCTTCTTGGCCGGTGTGCGGTACATTTTGGTGTTTTGTGTGAAGGTAAGGTTCATTAAGAGACCGGTCAGAGGACACTGGTGATACTTCTGTGTCCCTGTAAAGGGGGGAATAGACACAGAAAGTATCCCAGAAACAGTAAAACAGTAAAACAACCAAACAATCAACGAACAAATTTATCCTGCGGCAGCAGGACCGTTATATTAATATAAAATGAGCTTTGGTCAGGACAAACAAATAATTCCGGTCGAGAAAGTCTAGAAACCCGAATTCACGGCCACCAAACAGACTCGAGCTCGCGGTGTGTGCATAGAGCACAGGTAATACTGATGATTATGACGTCTATGAGCGAAATTATTTTGACGTTTTGTCAACTTTGCTGAATACAGCTAGGAAATGCGTCACCTGGATGCACAGTTGTTGCTAATATAACCTCAATAGAGGTCTAGTTATATTAGCAAACTGTTGTCTTATAGTAATTAGCTCAATAAAGCTACGATCAATATTTAATATTTACTAATACTGGGTCCCAGACCCTTAGTCTAAATAACCTAATAAAACTAACTTAATTTACCACTTCGAAAGAAGGGTGCGTTATTCTCCAATTCTGACTGAGCCAAAGGAGAGGTCTTTTCCTCCCGATTCCAGAGAGCCCAAACTCGGTTGGTCTATGACCTTTGGTTCCAAAGTTAGCTCGGGGGGGGGCGAGGTAACCCAGAAGCGGCAGCGGGGGGGGGGGGGGTTATTTTAAAGGGGAATTATAAGGATATATGTAAATACACTACTACTCAATATTGGGGGTCAAAATGAGGGGTCAAAATGGGGGTCAAAAAAGGGGGGTCTAAGGGGCTTATATGTATCTACGTCCCAGCGGGGAGGGGGTAACGGGGGGGGAAAATTTTGTCAGAATTTTGATATCTCCCGCCGTTCCCGAGATATTTGAATTTTAATAAAAATAAATGTGAATAAATGCTACGTAAATATTTATACTGATAATGGAATTTAGATAATTATATAATGAGTGATAACGTGAATAATGTGTTGTGTGATAACTTATATTCGCTAAAATGTTGTTAAATTACGGCTATGAATGCGGCTTAGGAATTACGGCTATGTAGGTGGAGGGGAGGTCGATTAAATAGATAAATAAATAATTTAAACAAAAAAGGGGGGCAAGTTAAAGAGGGTGGCCTGAGGGGCACTGCTGCATATACTATACGTAGTATAGTATGTGCAGGGTGGTGTTAAAAAAGGGGTAACTCGCTCCGTTCCCGAGCTACGGGCGTTTTTGTGATTTTTAAAGTCCCGAGTTCGGTTCTCGGTTGGTGAACAGTATAATTTACCAACTTGTCTTTACAGTTCTCGCCAGTTGCTTATTTCCCTCCAGGGGATGTAGCTTGTCTCCTATTTATGGCGCGTGGGTTTTGAGAGTGTCAGGTGAAAGAGGGAGAGTTGTTTTTTCCCTAAACCCAAATTCCGGACTCCCCGGCTCGGAGGTTTTGCGCGTGGGGTGGCTGCGAGGATGCTGGTTGCAGTTCCACAGGCGCAAAAAGGGTGGTTTTTTGTGTTCCCCCGACCCGAAAAATCCAAAATCCAGCTATTGTGTACGTCTGGTAGGCTACTATGTCCTCCCGAATTTTCGGACGCACACCACCCCCCTTCAACCCTGGATCGTGTAAAAAACGATATCGCAAGAACTGTTTTTGACACTTATTCCTATTCTATACGCTAAGTATTAAATATAAAATTAATTTATTTATATAGTTTTTATAACCATAACTTGCCCCAGTATTTTTTGATTTTTAACCAGATATTTGTTTATCTGTTTTGTCCCTGGGGAGGTTTATGGTTTTGTCAACGGCGGTCAATTTTCCCTAATTGTCTTCTATATTTATGACCATGTATTTCGCGTGGATGTTATTTATACCGTTGGATAGAGGACAAATTTCTCCATCCAGTGACACTAAATTTGGGATTTTTACTATACCCTGAAGGGGTGTATTAACGTTATTTTTGGAGGTGTATACTAGATTAGATATTTCGAAAGCCGTTATTCGGCTAAAATTATGATTATAAGAATACAAAATTATACTATTCCAGAGTTTAACACAAAATACATGAAATTGAAAATTTTTCAGCTTATTTAGGGTTGAAACAAAGGACCCCCGAATTTTTAAAACCTTAGAAACTAAATTACTTAAAAACTACCACTCACATCTAATCCAAAGTTAACTAGTACATACATTTAAATAAGACTAATTTTTTAAGTCCATATGGATATCTGTCCTGTTCCTTGTTTCCCGGAAATTAAATATTGAATATTTTTAAAAATTGTAACCTTTTATTCCAGGTGTTCTATAATGATTTCCTTTGAAGTTCAGTGGTCACCCGGCTCCTCGTCTGTGCAGCCTTCGAGATTTCCTGGTAGATCCACTCCCAACCCTCGGGATCTCCGTTCGGGAAGCACGTGTTTTTTAGTTTTTGGTTTGTATCTCCGGAACCGTAAGTCAGAAAAATCCAAATTTTTTTTCGCCGATATCTTGCACAGTTTTTCACTTTTCGCACTAAAACTTTCACTGTTGCGTGCGTCTCAGCAGCGCGCTTCTAACGATGTATCACACTTAACACTTTTCGCGAAAAAACCTTTTTTCCGTATTTTTCGACCGCGGAGCGACTTAAAACTGATCTGCTCGCGGCGGGGGGTGCCGTGCGACTGGTTAGGTTAGGTTTTTTTTTTTTTTTTTTTTTTTTTTTTTTTTTTTTTTTTTTTTTTTTTTTTTTTTTTTTTCTGATCTAGTTCCTCTGACAAAAATCAGAGACCTTAGGTAGCTATTCCATTCATTCCAGTTCTCGCTTTTATTCCTCTCGCACTTTTGTACCTCATACTGTGTCTTTCTTTCATCCGTCATCATTTGCTCCATGGGCGGGACACCCATTACTATTTCCTATTCTTGTCTACTCTATTCTTTATTCTATCTTTTCTTTATTTATTTATTATCTTACACCGGAGGGGGGAAATGACTGCATAGACAGTATTTTATTCTTAATCTAGTACATATATATTAATCTAATTTTTATTCTTATATTAGTGCTTAAATCTATTACCTATTTTACCCTTATTTTTTATACTTATTTTTTTATGTTTGTCTTAAATATATTTAACAATATATTCGAAAACATAATTTACATATTCTTGTTTCTCTTAATTACTTTTTACAGATGTTGACGCAATAATCCAAGAATTTTTGTCTAACTTTACTTGACATTATCTCACTAATGGTGTCTTCCTTCAGATTGACGTCTATCTCGCTCTCCAAGTAGCATCTCTCGGCTGCGTACACCGGGCAGTCCAGAAGTAGGTGGGGGACAGATTCGTTAACATCTGGGTCACAGATGCATGATGGATTCTCTTTACACTTGAATCGGTTCAAGTATTCAGAGAACCCACCATGCCCCGTCAGCACTTGCGTTATAATTGGGTCAACTCTAATTTTACGTATTGTCCGGTACGCCGCCACTGCATCTGGGAAAAATATTTTTGTAATTGAGGCAGTCTGACCCGAAGCGTACCTCCGACTCCACTCGTCAAGCGTCACCCTACGGATGTGGCGCCTGAGGAATGAAACCGGACAGTAGTCGTAATCAGGCTTCCTCTTGCTTTTTATGGCGGCCTCCTTTGCCAGCTGATCCGCTCGTTCGTTGCCCTCAAATCCTGCATGAGCCTTTATCCAGAACAAGTTTACCACCTTGTTCTGGTGGGATATGGCTGTTAAATTATCCCTGGCTTCAACTGCTAGGGGATGAAGACAACTGTGGTTTTTCACTGTCTGGAGGGCCGCCATAGAGTCGCTATATAATCCGAAACTGGATGCCGGATGTTTGCGGATCTCCCTGGTTGCTCGGCACAGCGCCAGCAGTTCGGCCTGGTAGACCGTGCAGTAATCCGGCAGCGCCAATTTGAAAGCCCGCGCCTCGGTGTCTCCCCTCCACACGGATAGTGCGGCACCGACGCGTCCCTCTATCTTACTTCCATCCGTATATATTTTGACTTCCAAATTAGCGCTAGCGTCGACTTGCTCACGGTCCACCAGGTTCACGAATTCCAGATCGATCCGTCTAGCGGGGTGCGGAGCTTGCAATGCAGGTGCCACCCGCTCCACCTCCCGATCCCCTAGTACTGACTGGGGTACTCCTCTCTTGGCTTCATATATTGAAGCCGCCTCGCGAACTCGTAGGTCCAGAGGGAGCATCCCAGCCAGCAAAAGTGCCGAGTTCAGGGAGACGGTACGGTAGGCTTTGCAAATTTTTTGCGCAATGCCGCGCTGTACGACTCCCAGCTGCTTTATAATTCCCAGTTTGTTCGCGGCTGGAGCCCATGCACTGGCAGCGTACAGGACAATCGGTTCAATCGTTGCCACGTAAATTGTTCTTATGACCTCCGAATTTAGTCCCCAGTTTACCCGAGCCGCCCTACATAGCTGTTTATGAACAGCTATAGCTCTTCTGCATACGTTGGAGACATGCGCGTTGAAGGTTAACTTGTCGTCGATGGTAACACCCAATATCTTTATCTCTCTCGATAAAGATAGGTCAAACCCGCCCATGCTCAGTCGTGGGGTGTCAAATTTCAGTTTCCTTGTTACAACCATTGCGTTAGTTTTATGAGGTGCAAATTTCAGCTTGTTTTTAACACCCCACGTCCGAACATATTCAAGGGTGGCGTTCGACCTGCCCTCGATCTCCATTGCCGTATCACCATCGAAGACAAGAACGACGTCATCCGCAAAAGCTTGGGAGTAGTCCCCTCTTTCCTCCAAGCCTTTCAAGAGGGGGTCCAAAAGCAGATTCCAAAGAATGGGGCCCCCTATGGAACCCTGTACGCATCCTTTGCTTGTTCCTTTGACATATTCTTCACCGGCGTATCGGACCCTGACCCTTCTGTCTTTCAGATAACTGTCGAAGACCCTTCTCAGGTTTACCGGACACTTTTCCTCAGCCAGTCGGACCCTTATGGCAGGCCACCAGGCGCTGTCGAAGGCTCCCTCTATGTCCAGTGATACCAGTAATACTATTTTCTTTTGTTCCAGTTTATTGCGGATGTGCTGCATTAGGTCATAGAGGGAGTCCTCGGTGCTCCTCTGTGGCATGAATCCGTACTGGCGAGTACTCATTCCAGGCAAAATATAGAACCTGAGTCGGGCCACCAACATTTTTTCAAATATTTTTCCCATGACAGGTAGTAGTCCTATTGGCCTGTATGATTTTGGGGTGGTGTAGTCCGTTTTCCCCGGTTTTCTTAACACCACCACCGTAGCCTCTTTCCAGGACTGTGGGAAATAGCCGTGTTTTAGGCATTGGTTCAGAAGGGCCAGGGAAGCCTCTGGCAAACTGTTTATAGCACGGTTACATATGTCAGCGGTTAGGCCATCCACTCCCGGGGCTTTCTTGGGGTTAAAAGATTCGCTGGCTGTTTTTAGTTCTAACATGGTAAAGGGTGGATCGCTGCTGTCGCTTAGCTCTATCCCGTTAACTCTATCGGCCTCTACTCTAATGTGACGATGGTAATCATCGTCAACACTATGTAGGTCCTCCGGATAAAAAGTTTCCGTGATGTATTTTACGGAGCCCTTTGCGTCCAGTACCTCCCCACCCCTTACCATGGGTATATCCTCCTCCCTACGCGCAGTTCTTCCTATGACCCTATAGATTCCCTCCCAGACCCCCTCCCTATCTTGCTTGTGGCAAAACTCCTTCCAGCTTTCTGTTTGGGCTCTCGATTCTTCTAACTCATACTCTTCTTTCTGTTTCAGGTACTCTCCAATGACCTTCGACCTTCGGACAGGCGCAGCGCACCGGATCCTGCGTTTCTTGGTGGTGACCTGTCTCTTCATCCTCGCGAGTTTCTCCGACCACCACGGCAAGGTAAGTTTCTCTTTTACTGTTTTAATGGGCATAGCATGGTTACACGCTTCTTTAATTGCTTTTGTGAATTTATTTGTTATGTCATCTATTTGGTCTGTGTTGTTAATTTTGTCTATTTCTGATTTTGTAAAATGGTATTCTGTTGTCAATTGGTTGAGCTTCTCACGAAACTCAACCCAATTGGCTTTTTTAGTGTTATAGGTTCGGGTTGTCCTTTCTACCCTGAAGCCTTTGGATTTTTGTAGCCTAATACTATAAGTTATGCCGTTGTGATCGGAGCCCGTTAGACTTTCGTCAACTCTCCAGTCATCCACCATCCCAAGTATATTCGTCGAACAGGCTGTAATGTCGACGAAGCTGCTGTAGCGCTGTCCTCCTCTGATTGTGTCGAAGGTCGGGATTTCCCCTACGTTGAGTATATGGAGCCCCAACTCTCCTAGGGTTCCGCACACGTCTTCGCCTCTGCTGTCAGTAACTGGGCTACCCCACCATGGACTCTTCGCATTGACATCACCTCCAACGATCAGCGGTTTGGTTCCATTTGCCATCTCTATCTTCTTAAGGTGTTCAAGATAGGGCTCTAACGGTTTATCCGGCTCGAAATAGAGTGAGACGAGTGTGATCTCCCAGGCGCTAGTCTGGATTCCCACCACAGTGATGTTGTTTGTGGTGAGCTTCGGGTACTGTATGACGTTTAGGTCACTATCAAAGATGGCGACTGCCGCCTTGACAGTACCCTCTCCCACATCCGCGCTCTGGAAGATCCTCACTCCCCTCTGGCTCTTCACCCTTTTTGAACCGCCGACGTATGGCTCCTGAATGAGCGCGACCGCTATCCCACGCTTTTCCGCTTCAATGAGCAACTCATTAGTAGCGAGCCTTTTACGTTGGAGGTTAGCCTGAGCGAATTTGTACGCTGACTCTCTGTGGGTGCCCTTAGCAGTAGGCTACCGTTGCCCTCGCTAACTGATCCCACTTACGTCGTTGCGGGCAATCGGCGCTGAAGGCATTGTGCTCCGACTGGCTGCAGTTTGCCTTTTTGCAGTTTCTGCAAGTCGCTGGCACTCCAGCCATCCAGTCTGAGCATTCAGCCCTCAGGTGGGGGCCGCCGCAGTGGCTACACATGTCCACCGACTCCGTGCAGAATCTTTTGCCATGTCCGAACCCCAGGCATCGCGTGCACTGCATCAATGGGGTTTGGTCTTCGGCCCTGATACGCTGGAGATCGATGTGGACATATCCTTTCTCTGTTACCCTTTGCCAGATGGTCGGTGAGGTAACGACCACTATGTGACCGGTGTGCGGGTTTCTTGTCCTTCTCCTGTACTTTATTTCTACCTTGTTTGTCTCGCCTTCAAGGCCTTGGAAGACGTCCCGGTTCTGATTTCTCAGGGCCGTGAGGACGTCCCCATCAGTATGCACTGACAAGACGTCCCTGAGGATTAACATCGGGTCCTTGTTCTTTATTTCCTCCACGTTTAGGCCCGGGCCATCCTTTCTCAATCTTTCCTTCACCTTGTCCCTTTCTTCCTTCGTCTCAAAACCCATTATCACCTTTCTATTCTTCGCCTTCCTTACTTTTTCCACTTTTATCCATCCTTCTTTCGCATCTATCGCTTTTCTTACCTTATCCAGCACTTCATCTCCTGTTTCTTCCTCATTGCTAGAGGTGACCACGACTGAGTGCAGCGTTCGCTTTTCCTGCGCACTGCTGCGCCCAGCCGCCGCCACTCCCGCGTATGTAGGAGTCTCCACATTCTGTATTTTCTCTTTTTGAGCTTCGATGGCACCCTTGAGCTCCTCCATCTGCTTTTTGCTTTCCAGCAACAGCTTCGAGTGCTCATCGATTTTCGCCATTAACTGGCTCGTCTCTTGGCCTTTAGGGTGCAAGTCCAAAGCTCCACTTTCATTCTGCACTGTCACTACCTCCTTTTCATCCTTCTCTTTTTCCGTCCTATTCCCGGTTTTTAAGTCAAGCTCTATTTCTTTCACTATTTTATAAAGCCTTTCTGTAGCCTCTAGTACACCTTCTTTAATTTCCCTCTTTATGTTTCTGGAGTCGTCGAGTAGTCGCTTCACTTTCATGAGGCAAACTGCTGCCTCCTTCGTCCTGCTCGTGTAGGCCCTAGATGTTAACGGGCGCTCCATCGACGTTACGCGGGGTTCGGGAGTTAAGGGTTTACTTCCCTGCGGCTTTGGCTTCGGCTCTGCATTCCGCATGAGTGTCGGAATGAAGGTGGGTGATGAAGGATGTACTTGCTTCAATGGGCTAGTTCTCTTCTCGATGCAGGGCGCAGGGAGTGAGGATCCAGCCTCTCCCTCTACGCTCTGCGGGCTTTTGTTTTGGGGATTTACCGGCGCCTTTTTGATGGGTGTACGTATGCCCATCATTTTGGCAAGAGACACAACTTGCGAACCAGATCAACGTCAAAATCTGTGGGGTATTGTAAAGGATACCCCAGTCAATTTAATAGTAAAAGTGTAAATAAAGTTTACTAATGTCAGTAAGAGTAGAATAACTACTGCGTCAACAGTCACAATTTACATAAAAACAAACAACAACAAAAAAATTTTACAACCTTAAATTTAATACAGTTACAACAATAGTTGTAAACCTGTCTGCTAAACTAAATAAACTAAACTACTAAGATATACCCAGGGTTCAATTCCTGGGTAGTTATCAGATTCTTTGTTTTAGTACAATAAGTCGCGCTGGTTTTTTGCAGGTGGGAAAATTTGGACTCTATGTAGAGTCACTGTCTCTATCTTAATTTATTGTTCTCACCGAGACCTTTCAGATGAACCCAAACACGGCAGGTCCACTCCAAGGGGTTCCGGAGATACAGCGATCCAAAATTGTGGTTGCTCATCCAAGATGGCGGCCAGAATCCGGTTATTCGAGCTTATCTCCGGGACCGCTGGTCCAAAAACCACCGTGCTTGGGCTCTCCTGACTGGGGCCGACACAATCTGTCCTATTGTATGGATTTCCGTTTGAAAAAAAAAAAAAAAAAAAAAAAAAAAAATTTTGGGGTCAAAAAGTGGGGGTCAATAAAATGGGGGTCTAGGGGTCTTATATAATTATGAATGCGAGCCGGGAGGGGGGTAGTAGGGGGGGGGAAAATTTGATCAAAATTTTGATATTCCCAGCCGTTACCGAGATATTCGAGTTTTTGAGAAAAAAGGGGGTTTTTCGGGACGCGGTGGGTAAATAATATAATAGTAAATGAATTAGATAATACTAAAATAATTGTGTGTATAAAACGTTACGGGTTAAGTGAGAGGGGAGGGGGACCGTTATAATAGGAAAGGGGGGGGGGAATTAGGTTTGAGTTTTATAGTAAAGATTACATACATACATGTTAATATTCGTATAGTTCGCAACGACGTAAGCGGTGGGGGGGGGATATTTGAATGTTTAAGTATTAATAAAGAACAAAAAAGGGGAGGGGGTTCGGGAGAGGGTGGCCTGGGGTGTGTCGCAGCATATACTATACTACGTATAGGATATGCAGTCTGGGGTTAAAAATGGGCTATCTCTCTCCGTTCCCGAGATATGAGCGTTTTAAGAGATTGTGAGTTCCCGGGTTTGGTGCTCGGTTGGTGATAATTTTTAAAAATTTTATTCTTGTGCTTTTTTATGTTAGCGCGACTTATTGTCCGTCAATTTACAATGGAATAAATTAAAATAAAATCCTAAATTAAAATTATATTTATAACTAATAATTTTTTATGGGTAAAAAGTGGGGAAAATTTTAATGTGGGGAGAATTACGTAAATTTACCCCGAGCTTTTTCCTGAGGCGTCGCAGAGGGATGGGGCAAATTTTGCAAGTTGCCCGTCTAATAGAAACTATGTTTTCTTATATTATGTTTTCCCTGCGACTCCCCGTTCCGGAGCTATAGCCACTCCCGTGGAGCGTTTTGCCAGATTCAAAACGGGGAAAACACCGTGACCTGGGAGACGCTATATCTCAAGAACTACTCGATGGATGTTAACAGTTTTTTGGTAAAAACATTCACTTTTTGCTGAAGGCTTATATTTATAATTTTAATTTCTAAAATCTATTACCCTTTCTTATATTTTAGTATTTCCTTTCCGACCGGAAAACAATTTATTTTACCGTCGGGGAAAATTTCTTATTTTACTAAAACTAATATATCTAATAAAGTCTCTGTCTTAAAATTTTTTCTTTTCTTTAGCCGGGTTACGTGACGTCCCAGCTAAGTTACACAAGGGTTGGAATTTGGCCGTCACTGCATTTCCATAGTTTAATTTGGACGGGAAAATTTTGTGGTCTGTTTCACAGCCGCACCAAAATATTTTAAGTTTGTTTTACGGATAAAAAGTGTCCACTTCACTGTATTTAATTTTAAAAAGTACCCTCGAGGTCCTTGCACTGTCCTCCTTCTCGGGGAATGGTCAGGGATAATTTTCGGCCCCCAAAAAAGGGACCACGTTTTTCCCCTGGAGACGGTTTTTTCGCCGTATTTCCGCGCGCCTTGTCGGAAAAAATCGGGAATTCGCACAGGGCTCTAGATCTTGGCAGAGCGCTCCTGATAGCAATTGCCGATTTTCCTGTCACCGATGCAAATCGGGAGTTATCTAGCTTGAAAAGTCTGAAAAGTCACTAAAAATCACTTTTTTGTTGATAATTTCCACAGTTCTTTTAACACTCCCGTGTTCGCCTCGCGCTTGCGCGTGTTTTGATGTATAACACTTGTTATATCGAGTACTTTTGCCTATTTTTACGATTTTTCGCAACGGAGCGCGGTTTTTTCGTGGCGTTTCGGGCGGCGGGTGAGGCCAGACTGGTTAGGTTAGGTTAGGTTAGGTTAGGTTGGGGGGGGGGTTAAAAACTGGGGATTGGCACAGTCTCGTGCCGCCGGACCCAGGCCGGGGCTCGAATTTTCGAGTTCCCGGGGGCTCAGGGCAGCGCCAACGCCGACCTCTTCGCAACCAAGTTGGAAGAGGTCATCGCAGATGCGGCCAATGTCGCTAGGCCCGTGAAGACCGTGGCCTTGGAGGTGACCGACCTCGACGACTCGGTCACCAAGGAGGAGGTGGTGGCGGCGATCGCAGCGATGGGGGGCTGTGGCGTCACAGAGGTGCAAGGTCGGGCCATCAGGACCGGTCGCAGCGGCATGGGTACCATTCGCCTCGATTGCCCAGTCGCCGCAGCCATAGCCGTCCTCGCCAAAGGACGACTTGCAGTCGGGTTCAGCTCGGGTGTAGTCCGGGCACTTGCAGCCAAGCCTCTGCGCTGCTACAAGTGTTTTGGAGTCGGACACACCCGGCCCCTTTGCCCGTCCAAGGTTGACAGGGGGAGCAACTGCTACCGCTGCGGCAAGGACGGGCACAAGTCCGCCTCCTGCGAGGCCGCCACGCCGCACTGTGCGGTGTGTGCCGCCAGTGGCTGCCCGGCGGGCCACGTCATGTTGGGGAGGAAGTGCAATCCTCCCCCCAAGAAGGGCAAGGAGCAGGCGCCGATCCGGCCTGTCGCTGCCACCGCCGTCCCTGAGGCTGGGACTTTGGCGGCTGTGGAGGGGGGTGCGATGTCTGATTAATGGATAGTCAGGTCAAGCATCGTATCCTCCAGGCGAACACCAACCACTGCAGGGCGGCCCAGGATCTGCTGATGCAGACAATGGCCGAGTGGTTGGTGGACGTGGCGGTGGTTGCCGAGCCGTACTCGGTGCCTGGCCGTTGGCTGGGTGATCGGGACGGCTCGGTGGCATTGGTGTCGCGGTCTTCCACGGACTCCCCTCCCCTCTCGCTCTTAGAGAGGGGACCGGGATACGTGGCCGCCGCGTGGGGAGACCTGGCCTTTGTGGGCGTATATTTCTCCCCAAACCGCCCTCTCTCGGATTTCGAGAATTATCTCGAAATCCTCACCGCAGTGGTCGGGAGGGCGGCGCCACGACAGGTCGCCATATTGGGCGACCTGAACGCCAAAGCGACGGCCTGGGGCAACCCGGCCCGCTCTTGCAACGTCCGGGGACGCGCCGCAGAATTTTGGGCGGCGTCGTGCGGTGTGTCCCTCCTAAACAGAGGGGCTGTCCACACGTGTGTGCGGCAACGGGGAGGATCGGTGGTCGACGTCTCGTTTGCCACCCCCGTGCTAGCCGCCCGCGTCGTGAACTGGCGGGTGGAGATGGCGGAGACCTTTTCGGACCACCGATATGTACGCTTCGACATCTCCACCCAGAGCCCCCTGGGGGTCCGCTCGGGCCAATCTGCGTTCCCACGGTGGGCTCTTACCCGCCTGGACCGAGAGGCTGCGGAGGAGGCGGCGTTCGTCCAGGACTGGCTCGCTCCTCCTGTCGACGTCCTGGACGTGGACGCCGCAGCGCTCCAGTTGAGGGGGTCCTTGACCGAGGTGTGCAACTCCAGCATGCCCCGGTCCCGCCACCCACCTCCCCGCCGCGCCGTCTATTGGTGGTCGGAGGAACTGGCGGAGCTCCGAACCGCCTGCGTAGCGGCCAGGAGGGCCTACACGCGGAGCCGAAGGCGCAGGCCCCGAGACCCAGCCAGCGAGGGGGGCCTCTATGCGTCCTACATCAACGCAAAGAAGGTCCTAAAGCTGGCGATGTGCGCGGACGAAGACTCGGCGAGAGCCGACATGCTGGAGGGTCTCGATAGGGACCCGTTTGGAAGACCTTACAAGGCGGCGCGGAATAAACTGCGCCCCTGTGGTCCTCCACTGACGGAGACCCTCGAGCCGGCATTGCTGGATGGGGTGGTCCGGTCCCTGTTTCCGTCCAGGACCGACTTCACCCCACCAGTGATGGACCCTCCGCGGGAGGTGGCTCCGCCGGATGAGGAGATCCCCCCGGTGACGGCGTCGGAACTTTGCGAAGGCACTCTTCGCCTTCGCGCAAAGAACACGGCCCCAGGGCCGGACGGCGTTCCCGCACGGGTGGTGGCCATAGCCGCCTCACAGATGGAGGAGAGGCTTCGGGACCTCTTTAGCGCATGTTTCACGACTGGGAGGTTCCCGAAACCTTGGAAGGAGGGGCGGCTATGCCTCCTCCGGAAGGGGGGACGCCCGGCGGACTCCCCCTCGGCTTACCGGCCCATCGTTTTGCTCGATGAGGTCGGTAAGATGTTCGAGGGGATAATCGCCAACCGGCTAGAAAGCCTGCTGGTGACGGTGGGGCCGGACCTGTCCGACGCCCAATTCGGGTTCCGACGGGGTCGTTCTACCGTGGACGCATTGGCCCTACTGAAGGGCCAGGTGAGGGAGGCCGTGGAGGCGGGTGACGGAGTGTTGGCGGTGTCATTCGACATTGCCAACGCCTTCAACTCTGTCCCCCACTCGACCATCTTGGAGGCGCTCCGGTACCACGGAGTGCCTCAGTACTTGCGCCAACTCTTGGCCAGCTACTTGGAGGACCGGGTGGTCCTCCTTGCAGACAAGACGGCCAGAGTTAGGCAATACGGCGCAGAGTCCGGTGTTCCACAGGGGTCAGTCCTAGGACCACCGCTGTGGAACATTGGATTCGACTGGCTCCTGCGGGGGACCCTCCTCCGTGGCACGAGCATCATTTGCTACGCAGACGATACCCTCCTCATTGCCCGGGGGAGGGACTTCAGGGAGGCGGCCAGTCTGGCCTCTGCTGGCGGATCCTTAGTGGCAGGAAGGATTCGCCGCCTAGGGTTGAAGGTGGCGCTACATAAAACCGAGGCCGTGTATTTCCACGGGCCTCGGCAGCGCATCCCCCCAGACGGCCACATTGACGTGGAGGGCGTCCGGATTGGAGTCAAGGCCCAAATGAAGTACCTGGGCCTTGTACTCGACAGCAAGTGGCGCTTCGGCCCACACTTTAGCGAGCTGTCGACGCGCCTGCTGAAGGCCGCGAATGCCCTGTCGTGGCTCCTCCCGAACCTGGGGGGTCCGAAGGCGCGATGCCGGCGCTTGTATGCCGGCATCCTAAGAAGCATGGCCCTTTACGGGGCCCCAATCTGGGCGGACGCCCTCCACCGGAGGGAGAACGCCACTGCCATCCGCAGGCCCCAAAGGGCCATTGCACTGCGGGTGGCGAGGGCTTACCGGTCGGTGGGATTCTCGGCGGCGTGCGCTCTGGCTGGCACTCCTCCTTGGGAGCTCGAGGCATGGGTGCTGACCAGAGTGTACGAGTGGACGGCGCGGCAAAAGGCGCTCGGGGAGCTCCCCGCCGCAGAAGAGCGGGAGGCCGTGCGGCAGGAGGCGAAGGAAGCAATCGTCCATCACTGGACGGAGGACCTCGCCTCTGCCGCCTTCGGCCGCCGGACGCTGGACGCGCTCGGGCCAGTCTTAAAGGATTGGCTCGAGCGGTCCCACGGTTTTCTCTCTTTCCGTCTGGTGCAGGTGTTGTCTGGCCATGGGTGCTTCGGATCGCACCTGCACCGGATCCAAAGGGAGGAGAACCCGTCGTGCCACGAGTGTGGCGCGGCGGAGGACACGGCACAGCACACCCTAGAGGTGTGCCCAGCCTGGTCCGAGCTGCGCCGTAGTCTGGTCGCAGCAGTCGGGCCGGACCTCTCGCTTCCCAGTGTCGTCAACTCGATGCTGGAAAGCGAGGAGGCCTGGGCAACAGTCGCCTCCTTCTGTGAGGAAGTCATGTCACAGAAGGAGGACGCGGAGCGAGCGCGGGAGGACGACCCTCTCGCAGCGCCGCTCCGCAGGCGGAGGAGGGGTCGAAGAAGACGTCAGTACGAAAGTCATCTTCGACTCCTCCCAGATGGAGGCCAGCAGGCAACGGGTGCGGGGGCACCCTTGCCTGTATTGCACAGGCCTCCACCAGTGTCGGATGGGAATGACCAGGTGTTCCCGGTCATTCCCATAGCCCCCCCAGTAAACGGGGGAGCATGCGGGGCCTGCCAACAAGGCGGGCATGCGCCGGGAGGGTTTGGATGTAAAGGCTGCGCCGGTTTCCCATGCCCTCCCATCACGGCGTTGCGGGAACACCGCTGAGTTTTAGTGGGTATACTGTATGTCTAACAGGAGTCCCACATACCCCGTCTCGCCCCCCACGAGCGGGCATGCGTAACGCATTTCTCAGCGTCAAAAAAAAAAAAAAAAAAAAGGTTAGGTTAGGTTAGGTTAGGTTAGGTTCTCCTCGTGTGCCTGACTGCTGCTCGTTCCTTTCGAACACGTTCGGGGGAAAGAGCAGTCGTCGGGCCGGTGCACCCTGGGCGCGGCCAATAGCCTCTCCATGTTGGAGAGGGTATTGACTGCGGCGGATTTCTGCGGGGGGGAGAGCCTATGGCTCTTGGGCCTTTCGAGGCCGATCGACGGTCGTCCACTCCCCCCTCTGCTTACAGAGGGAGGCCGAGTGGGCGCAGTGTAGGGAGGCGGACGAACGGTCCGTGGTAGAGGGGCCCACAGGGTAGGTTAGGTTAGAATAGATTAGGCTAGGTATTGTATATTATGTATATATAATTAGGCTAGGTTTAAGTAGGGACCCAATCCTAAGTTTTGAAGCGTGGCGAGAGGATGAATGGCTGGAGGGAGTCCAGTCGTTAGCGTTTCACCTGCAGATACCTGCCGCCCTCTGCAGTATGTAGGCTTACCGGGCATCTAGGCTCTGTCCGGTGGACGTCAACTCCTATATCTACTCGTGGGTACTATATGGAAACTAATAAAAAAAAAACAAACACTGAAAAACAGGCGGAGAAGGTGCCGATCGTTTTGATAGAGCACATGGGTGCGGTGTCAGATTCTGACACCGCGTCCGGAAGGATGAGTTTGGCGAGCGTGGCGAGCTTAGGCTCAAAGCGCTTGCAAACTGAAGAGGAGGTGGGTGGGCGATTCTGGAGGAAAAGCTCACGGAAGACGAAGCGCGCGGGGCTGTCAGGCTCTTCTAGTGAGGAGAGCCTGCCGGCCGCTAAAGTGCCAACTGGGAGACGCGGACGAGGTCGTGCGGTGGCGAGTGGAGCTCCTGCTCGCTTGCCGGAGCGCGACGTGCGGGGTCGATTCTCATCGGTTTCGCGACCCGATACGCCGGCTCCAGTGGAGGGCGTCGAGAGCGTGGGGAGCGACCCCAGTCCCGCGATCGTGGACCCCAGCGAGGGCATCTTGCTGGGGTCTAATAAGGCGGAGGCGAATGCCGCTAAGCGTGCGCAACGCAAGGCGGTAGCGGCTGACGAAATCAGCGAGCTGGCTCGTCAGGCGCGGGAGCGGCGCTCAGCCCGGATGACTGCCGGGGAGAGGCCATCGGCGGTGGCGCTCGGTCGCCAAGTTTTGGACGGCGTGGATGTCGTCCTGAAGGTTGCCACCAAATCGGGCAACCTGAAGGGCACATTCACGCGTGCCCTGAAGGAGGCGGCTGACGACATTAGGGAGGCAGTGCAGGTCCTCCTTAGTCGCACGAGCACGGAGGAGACGGCGAAGTTATGGGAGGAGAATAGCCGTCTCCGGTCCGAGCTGGAGGACCTCAAGCGGGAGTTTGCCGCTCAGAAAGCAGCTCCCGCTGCCACTGGCCCCACTCCGGTTCCGTCGTCGGCTCCATTGCCGGCCCCATCGTCGGCTCCTGCACTTGCGGATGCGGAGGTTGAGAAGATAGTCCGCATCTGCATGATCCAGTGCGGGCAGATGGTGGGGGCTCGGTTAGAGGCCATGGAGCTAAGGCTCCCCCCGGCTGAAATCGTCCGCCCACCGCTCGCTGCGGACAAGCTGAGGAAGGAGGGACCCGCAAAACCGGGGCCAATGGCCGCGACGGCTGAGTCAAGCCAGACCGGGAAAGGGGCCAAAAAGCCCGTGGTGGGGGCCAGAAAGCCTGCGGAGGCTAAGTCCGCGCCCAATTCCCGGACGGCGGCTGCTCCTCCCCTGGCGACCGCACCCGGGTCCACCTCGGAGACTTGGACGACGGTCGTCAAGAGGGGGAAAACAAAAAAGAAGAAGGTGGCACCGCCGGCACCTGTAAGAGCACCGGCACCGGCAACAAAGAGGACGCAGGGGCCGCCTAGGACGAGAGCCCCACGCTCTGCGGCTGTGGTAATCACACTGCAGCCTGGAGCCGTCGCAAGGGGCGTCTCCTACCAGGCGGTCCTGACGGAGGCAAAGGCCAAAATCCCGTTCCGCGATCTTGGCACACCATCCGGCTTCAAAGTGAGGCCGGCGATCACGGGGGCGCGGCTGCTCGAGGTGTCGGGTGCCTCTAGTGGCGAGAAGGCGGACATTCTGGCCGCCAAGCTGAGGGAGGTCTTCAACCCGGAAGACGTTCGAGTGTCCAGGCCGATGAAGACCGCTGAGCTGCGTGTCGATGGACTGGACGACTCAGCAACCCCGGCTGAGGTTGTGGCGGCCGTGGCCAGAGCCGGTGGATGTCCACCTGAGGACGTGCGGACGGGCGAAATCCGCGCCGACGCTTCCGGGCTCGGCGTGATTTGGGTGCGGTGCCCGGTGGCGGCGGCAAACAAGGTCGCCCGCGGTGGGCGTCTGTTGGTGGACTGGGTTGCAGCGAGGGTCAAGTTGCTGCAACCCAGAGACTTGCGGTGTTACCGGTGCCTGGACATTGGGCATGTCAGGGCACGGTGCACTGCCGAAATAGACCGCAGCGAGCAGTGTTATCGCTGCGGTCAGCCCGGCCACAAAGCGGCCCAGTGCTCCGCGGCGCCAAACTGCAGCCTCTGTACAGCTGCAGGGAGGTCCGCTGAGCACAGAGCGGGTGGAAGGGCCTGTGGCGCGCCCGCCCAAAAGAAGAGAAGGGGTGCCAAGGCTGCCGGGGGCTCTTTACCCCCCCCTCAGCCTGGCTGCCCTACGGCCGACTCCCGGCCTAGGAATGGTCTGGAGGGAATGGATTGCGCATAATGGCGCTCTACCATTTCCTCCAGGGCAATATCAACCACGCTGCCAGGGCTCAGGATCTCTTACTCCAGAGCATGGCAGAGTGGTCGATTGACGTGGCTGTGGTCGCCGAGCCATACTTTGTCCCCCCCAGGGATAACTGGGTGGGAGACCTGGACGGTTTGGTGGCTATCATTGGCGGGGCTCTCGTCAACCCATCCCGAGGGCACGGCTGGGTGGCCGCCTTTGCGGATGGCATTGGCACGGTTGGGGCGTATTTCTCGCCCAACAAGAGCCTCGCCGACTTCGAGAACTTCCTTGTCGAGTTGGGTGCCGTCGTAGGCCGACTCCACCCTCACCCGGTGCTGTTGCTCGGGGATCTCAACGCCAAGTCTGCGGCGTGGGGATCTCCGGTGACCGATGCTAAGGGTGAGGCGCTGGAGGAATGGGCAGTCACGACAGGCTTGACCATCCTCAATCGGGGCTCGGTCTACACGTGCGTGCGGCAGCGAGGTGGGTCTGTAGTGGACGTCTCGTTCGCTAGCCCTGCTGTCGCGAGCCGTGTCCACGACTGGCATGTCGCCGTGGAGGTGGAGACTTTGTCGGATCACCGATACATCCGATTCGACGTCTCCGCCCAGACCACCGGCGGCCGTAGTCCATCGGCCCCGCGAAGGGATGGTCCGCGCTGGGCGCGTAAGCGCATCGACAGGGAACTTCTCGAGGAGGCCGCTATCATCCAGGCCTGGATTCGGGAGTCGGCGACAAACGGACCCGTCGACGTCGAAGAGGAGGCGCTGTGGTTCCGCGGGGCGATGACGCAAATCTGCGACGCGTCCATGCCCCGCGTCAGCAACCACCCAGCAAGGCGCCAGGTGTACTGGTGGTCTGCCGAGATCGCACAATTACGTGTCGACTGCGTAGCGGTCAGACGCCAGTACACCCGATACCGGAGGAGACGTCGTCGGGTCCCTGACGAAGAAGCCGCGCTGTATGAGGTGTACCGCGCGGCGAAGCAGGCCCTGTGGCTGGCCATTGGCGAATCGAGAACGCGAGCCAGGGAGGAGATGTTGGAGACTCTCGACGCAGATCCGTGGGGGCGCCCTTATCGTGCGGTTCGAGGGAAACTTCGAGCCGCAGCGCCTCCACTCACGGAGAGTCTCCAGCCGGAGCTGCTGGAGGAGGTAGTCGCAGCCCTCTTCCCGGCAAGAGCGGAGCGTACTCCACCGCCGATGGCTTTGCCCACAGCCGCAGAGCTTGCAGAGTTAGACGAGAACGCCATCAGCGTCCCAGAGGTGACACAAGCAGAGATGAGGGCAGCCGTGGTGCGGCTCCGGGCCAAGAACGTGGCTCCGGGGCCCGACGGGATCCACGGCCAAGCGTTAGCCCTCGCTCTGAAGGAGCTAGAGCCCCACTTGACAGGACTGTACACAGCGTGCCTTGAGCGGGGCCAGTTTCCCACTTTGTGGAAATCTGGTCGTCTGGTCCTGCTCAGGAAGGCGGGGCGCCCTGCGGACTCACCGTCCGCGTACAGGCCCATAGTGCTGCTAGACGAGGTGGGTAAGATGTTTGAGCGTATAATCGCTGCCCGCCTCGTCAGCCACTTGTGCGGAGAGGGGCCTGACCTGGCCGAGAGCCAGTTCGGCTTTCGGCACGGGCGCTCCACCATCCACGCTATATCGCGGGTGAGAGTCCTGGCGGAGGAAGCGGTGTCCCGGGGCGGGGTGATGTTGGCGGTGTCCTTGGACATCTCCAACGCCTTCAACACCCTGCCCTGGAGCTGTATTAGGGAGGCACTGCGTTATCATCGGGTGCCTTCCTACCTCCGCCGCATAGTTGGGGCTTATTTAGCAGAGAGGTGTGTCACCTACACGGGACGTGATGGCGGAAGCCAGCGCCGCATGTCGTGCGGTGTTCCACAGGGCTCGGTCGTGGGCCCGCTCCTGTGGAACATCGGGTACGACTGGGTGCTGCGCGGCGAGCTCCAGCCGGGCGTGGACCTGACGTGTTATGCAGACGACACACTGGTCACGGCCCGGGGGAGCTCGTACAGGGAGGCAGCGTTGCTGGCGACGGCTGCGGTCTCACAGGTGGTGAGCCGCATACGGCGCCTGGGCCTGGAGGTTGCCCTCAACAAGTCGGAGGCCATGATCTTTCATGGCCCCCGGCGGGCGCCGCCGCCGGGATCACACATCGTGGTCGGGGGGGCTCAAATCGCTGTCGAGTCCACCATGAAGTACCTAGGATTGGTGCTCGACAGCCGGTGGGATTTTGGCCCCCACTTCCGGCGACTGGCGCCCAAGTTGTTGGGCGCGGCTGGGGCGTTGTCAACGCTGCTTCCCAATCTGGGGGGCCCGAGCGCCGCCTGTAGGCGGCTCTACGTGGGGATCATGCGATCGATGGCCCTGTATGGGGCCCCGATCTGGGCGGCTGACCTGACGGCCGGCAGCATCGCTGTCCTGCGAAAGCCGCAGAGAGCGATGGCCGTCAGAGTCATCAGGGGATATCGCACGATCTCCTTCGAGGCGGCTTGCGTACTGGCCGGATCCCCGCCCTGGGACCTCGAGGCGAAAGTACTCGCGTCGCTGTACCAGTGGCGCGAGGAAGCGAGGGCGCGGGGCGAGTGGCTTATGCAGCGACATATGGAGCTGCGTCGGTCACAGCTCCGCGCAGCCCTGGTGGCGGAATGGCGGGACAGGCTTTCACGCCCTACCGCCGGCCTCGCCACCATCGAGGCGGTCCGGCCAGTGCTCGAGCCCTGGTTCGGGCGGAGGCACGGCTCCCTGTCGTTTCGGGTGACGCAGGTGCTCTCGGGGCATGGTTGCTTCGGGAAGTACCTGTGTCGCATAAACAGGGAGCCGGACGCCCGGTGTCACCACTGCATCGACTGTCAGGAGGACACGGCGCGGCATACGCTGGCAGAGTGTGCCGCTTGGGAGGAGCCACGCCGTGCCCTCATCTCAGGAGTGGGCAGTGACCTGTCGCTGCCGGCCGTGGTCGAGGCGATGGTCGGCAGCGAGGAGTCCTGGGACGCGGTGGTATCCTTCTGCGAAACAGTCGTGTCGCAGAAGGAGGCTGCGGAACGGGAGCGGGAGATCTCTTCCGCTCACCCGGCCCGCAGCAGGCGCACCGGGCGTCGGCAGAGGGCAGACAACGCCCTCTTCCGGCCCCCCTAAATGGGTCTAGGGACGGCGGACTTGGGGACGTCCGCCGCCCCCCATCACACTGGACCCGAGGTGGCGGCGCGTAGTGTTCCACGCGCGCCCCTTTCAGACGTCGCGGGGGGGTTTAAACACCTCACCCCCCCCAGACTTGAGGTGGCCCGCAGAGGTGGGCCGGCACTAGCCGGGGATCGTGGAAGTCGCATTAGATCCCATGATCCCCGGTGCAAGTGTGGGACGGGAACACCGGGGTGGTTTTTAGTCAGTAAGAGTCTGACAGACCCCTCCGCCTACCCCAGGGCGGAGGACATCCATGAGGATTTTCCACCCCGGCAACAAAAAAAAAAAAAAAAGAAAGGTTAGGTTAGGTTAGGTTAGGTTAGGTTAGGTTAGGTTAGGTTAGGTTAGGTTAGGTTAGGTTAGGTTAGGTTAGGTTAGGTTAGGTTAGGTTAGGTTAGGTTAGGTTAGGTTAGGTTAGGTTAGGTTAGGTTAGGTTAGGTTAGGTTAGGTTAGGTTAGGTTAGGTTAGGTTAGGTTAGGTTAGGTTAGGTTAGGTTAGGTTAGGTTAGGTTAGGTTAGGTTAGGTTAGGTTAGGTTAGGTTAGGTTAGGTTAGGTTAGGTTAGGTTAGGTTAGGTTAGGTTAGGTTAGGTTAGGTTAGGTTAGGTTAGGTTAGGTTAGGTTAGGTTAGGTTAGGTTAGGTTAGGTTAGGTTAGGTTAGGTTAGGTTAGGTTAGGTTAGGTTAGGTTAGGTTAGGTTAGGTTAGGTTAGGTTAGGTTAGGTTAGGTTAGGTTAGGTTAGGTTAGGTTAGGTTAGGTTAGGTTAGGTTAGGTTAGGTTAGGTTAGGTTAGGTTAGGTTAGGTTAGGTTAGGTTAGGTTAGGTTAGGTTAGGTTAGGTTAGGTTAGGTTAGGTTAGGTTAGGTTAGGTTAGGTTAGGTTAGGTTAGGTTAGGTTAGGTTAGGTTAGGTTAGGTTAGGTTAGGTTAGGTTAGGTTAGGTTAGGTTAGGTTAGGTTAGGTTAGGTTAGGTTAGGTTAGGTTAGGTTAGGTTAGGTTAGGTTAGGTTAGGTTAGGTTAGGTTAGGTTAGGTTAGGTTAGGTTAGGTTAGGTTAGGTTAGGTTAGGTTAGGTTAGGTTAGGTTAGGTTAGGTTAGGTTAGGTTAGGTTAGGTTAGGTTAGGTTAGGTTAGGTTAGGTTAGGTTAGGTTAGGTTAGGTTAGGTTAGGTTAGGTTAGGTTAGGTTAGGTTAGGTTAGGTTAGGTTAGGTTAGGTTAGGTTAGGTTAGGTTAGGTTAGGTTAGGTTAGGTTAGGTTAGGTTAGGTTAGGTTAGGTTAGGTTAGGTTAGGTTAGGTTAGGTTAGGTTAGGTTAGGTTAGGTTAGGTTAGGTTAGGTTAGGTTAGGTTAGGTTAGGTTAGGTTAGGTTAGGTTAGGTTAGGTTAGGTTAGGTTAGGTTAGGTTAGGTTAGGTTAGGTTAGGTTAGGTTAGGTTAGGTTAGGTTAGGTTAGGTTAGGTTAGGTTAGGTTAGGTTAGGTTAGGTTAGGTTAGGTTAGGTTAGGTTAGGTTAGGTTAGGTTAGGTTAGGTTAGGTTAGGTTAGGTTAGGTTAGGTTAGGTTAGGTTAGGTTAGGTTAGGTTAGGTTAGGTTAGGTTAGGTTAGGTTAGGTTAGGTTAGGTTAGGTTAGGTTAGGTTAGGTTAGGTTAGGTTAGGTTAGGTTAGGTTAGGTTAGGTTAGGTTAGGTTAGGTTAGGTTAGGTTAGGTTAGGTTAGGTTAGGTTAGGTTAGGTTAGGTTAGGTTAGGTTAGGTTAGGTTAGGTTAGGTTAGGTTAGGTTAGGTTAGGTTAGGTTAGGTTAGGTTAGGTTAGGTTAGGTTAGGTTAGGTTAGGTTAGGTTAGGTTAGGTTAGGTTAGGTTAGGTTAGGTTAGGTTAGGTTAGGTTAGGTTAGGTTAGGTTAGGTTAGGTTAGGTTAGGTTAGGTTAGGTTAGGTTAGGTTAGGTTAGGTTAGGTTAGGTTAGGTTAGGTTAGGTTAGGTTAGGTTAGGTTAGGTTAGGTTAGGTTAGGTTAGGTTAGGTTAGGTTAGGTTAGGTTAGGTTAGGTTAGGTTAGGTTAGGTTAGGTTAGGTTAGGTTAGGTTAGGTTAGGTTAGGTTAGGTTAGGTTAGGTTAGGTTAGGTTAGGTTAGGTTAGGTTAGGTTAGGTTAGGTTAGGTTAGGTTAGGTTAGGTTAGGTTAGGTTAGGTTAGGTTAGGTTAGGTTAGGTTAGGTTAGGTTAGGTTAGGTTAGGTTAGGTTAGGTTAGGTTAGGTTAGGTTAGGTTAGGTTAGGTTAGGTTAGGTTAGGTTAGGTTAGGTTAGGTTAGGTTAGGTTAGGTTAGGTTAGGTTAGGTTAGGTTAGGTTAGGTTAGGTTAGGTTAGGTTAGGTTAGGTTAGGTTAGGTTAGGTTAGGTTAGGTTAGGTTAGGTTAGGTTAGGTTAGGTTAGGTTAGGTTAGGTTAGGTTAGGTTAGGTTAGGTTAGGTTAGGTTAGGTTAGGTTAGGTTAGGTTAGGTTAGGTTAGGTTAGGTTAGGTTAGGTTAGGTTAGGTTAGGTTAGGTTAGGTTAGGTTAGGTTAGGTTAGGTTAGGTTAGGTTAGGTTAGGTTAGGTTAGGTTAGGTTAGGTTAGGTTAAGTTAGGTTAGGTTAAGTTAGGTTAGTTTTTTTTTTTTTTTTTTTTTGGACTAATTCCGCCAACATAATTGGCGCCTATTTTTTATCTATTCCTCTTCCATACTAGTTCTCGCTTTTCATTCCTCTCGCACTTCCATGCTACATACTTTATCTTTCTCACTTACTTCTCCGTTTATCCTGGTGGGTGGGACTCCCACTTAAGAGCTACTTCCTATTCTATCTAATTTTATCTATTTTTTTTATTTATCTATATATATATTTTCAGGTAAATGAATAGGACAGGGTATCTTTATTTATTTACACACATATTTGAGCTTAACTTAACTATTAACATAGATCTACTTAAACTTCTAAACATGTTTCTTAACCTACTGCTTATTTTAATTACAATTTGGTGCTTATGTCCTATGCTTGCTGCAATTATATATTCAATATAATGGTAAACATAGTTTATTTAACTTGTTTTATTTCTATCTATAACTTTCAGAGCTATATTCTCACAGTAGGCTATAAGTTTATTCCTGTTTTTGCTACTTTTGCCCACCATTAATTCCTTTACGCTTTCTTTTTGCAATCTTATGCCTAAATCCTGTTCCAGATCGTAACGCTCTTTTTCATAGGCCGGGCATTCCAACAATATGTGGGGAATGGATTCCGCCACATGTGGGTCGCAGATGCACGATGGGCTCTCTTTACACTTAAAACGGTTTAAGTATTCCGAGAACCCACCGTGCCCTGTTAACACTTGAGTGAGCACACCTACCGGCCTCACCCGTTTCACAATACGGAAGGCGGCTACAGCGTCCGGAAGAAACATTCTCGTCACCGAGGCCGTCTCACCAGTCACATATCTTCGGTTCCATTCACCAATTGAACTCAAACGAATTTGGCGTTTGATGAATGAAACCGGATACTGGTCATAGTCAGGCTTCCTCCGCGACGACAATGCTGCCTCCTTCGCCAACTCATCCGCACGCTCATTCCCCGGCAAGCCCGCGTGGGCTTTGACCCAGAATAGAGACACAGCTTTATTTTGGTCCAATGCCTGAGCCAAATTGGCTCGCGCGCGGACCGCCAGAGGATGGAGAGAGCCATGGTCTGTCAGCGACTGCAATGATGACATTGAGTCGCTGTACAGACCATAGCTCGTCTCTTTGCGCTTAAGGATTACGTCCGTTGCCTTGCAAATGGCCAGTAGTTCAGCCTGGTAGACAGTGCAGTAAGCGGCGAGGCTGAGCTTGAGGTTCTGGACTTCACCTTCATTATTCCACAAGGATAATGCGGCTCCGACCTTCCCCTCAGTCTTGCTGCCGTCAGTGAATATTCGCACTGCCTGCACGTTTTGACTGTCCACAAGCTGTTGGTCTGCCAGGCACATGAACTCCAAGGCCATTTGTTTGGCAGGGTGAGATGTCTCTGCAAATCTTACCATACTCTCTATCTCCCTGTCTCCTGGCACAAATTGGGATGACCCTCTCCTTGCCTCGTACATAGCGGCTGCTTCCTGTACGCGGAGGTCTAGAGGCAGTATCCCGGCCAGTGCCAGTGCCGAGTTCAATGAGACCGTTCGGTAAGACTTACAGAGCTTCTGGGCGAATCCTCGTTGGAGAGAACCTAGCCTCTTTCGTATACCCAACTTTTTCGTAGCGGGAGCCCAGGCTCCAGCAGCGTACGTAACTATCGGCTCAATGGCATTTAAACCCCAGCTGACTTTTGCAGCACGTGACAGCTGTTTATAGATTTCTGCCACCTTTCTGCAGACATTTCTGGTGTGCTCGCTGAACGTAAGTTTGTCATCTATAGTCAGCCCCAGCAGCTTGATACTCCTAACCATAGCAATGTCGACCCCGGCCATACTCAGAATTGGAGTGTCGTACTTAAGCTTGTTGGTTATTAACATCGCACAGGTTTTGTGCGGTGCAAACCTAAGCTTATTTCTGACACCCCATTCCTGAGCACGGGCGAGGGCTGCATTGGCGGCTCTGGAGACTTCAGCCGCTGTGTCACCATCAACAACCAAGACAATGTCATCTGCAAAAGCCTGCACGAAGTATCCCTCTTTCTCGAGGTCCTGTAACAGTGGGTCCAGCACGAGGTTCCACAGAATGGGACCACCGATTGACCCTTGAACACACCCCTTCTGGGTTTCTTTTGTGCATTCCTGCCCGGCATATCTAACTTTAACTTTTCTGCCGTCGAGGTAGCTATCGAGTAGTCTCCTGGTGTTCACCGGGCAGTTTTCCTCAGCCAGCCTGACTTTGATAGCTGGCCACCAGGCGCTATCAAAAGCGCCCTCTATATCTAATGACACCAGGACAATTAGCTTTTTCAGCCTTAACTTGTCCTGCACATGTTTTATTAGCGTATAGAGGGCGTCCTCGGTGCTTTTCTGGGGCATAAAGCCAAACTGGCGAGTACTAAGCCGCGGCACAACCTGCCATTTGACCCTCGCCACCACCATTCTCTCCAGGACCTTCCCCAAGACCGGCAGGAGACCTATTGGTCTGTAGGACTTGGGGTTCGTATAGTCTTCCTTGCCCGGCTTTCTGAGGACCACCACCGTAGCCTCTTTCCAGATGTCCGGGAAATGTGCCAGCTCTAGGCATTTGTTGTACAGGGCAAGGAAGGCGTCCGGGTCCTGGGAGATCGCTCGACTGCAGATTTCCGACGTAAATCCATCCGCTCCAGGGGCCTTCTTTGGGTTGAAATGTCCCACGGCTGTTTTCAGCTCCAGCAGCGTAAATGGCGGGTCATGAAATTCACCATGATGCCACTCATTTACCCTCCTGGCAGCTTCCCTTGTGAGCCTGTGATCCGGGTTATCATCTTCGGCTGCATCCCTAGGATAAAATACGTCGGCGAGTAAAGCTGCCGATTCCTCAGCGTTCAGGAATGCACCCTCCTTCATCAGGGTCAAGTCTTCTTGTCTCCTGGTGGTCCCCCTGATCACTCTGTAAATACCTTCCCACAGGCCCTCCCCATCCTGTTTCTGACAGAAGTTTTTCCAGCTGGCAACTAGGGCTTTCTTGGCTTGGCACTCATACTCCTCTTTTGCTTTCAGGTACTCGTCGACTACCATCGCTCTCCGGACTGGTGCGGCATTGCGGATGCGGTTCTTCATCGTGGCGACTGCCTTCTTCTTCACAGCGAGCTCCTCGGACCACCATGGTATGGTAATTTTTGCATTTGTACGAGTTTTAGGGATGGCTTCGTCGCATGCTTTTTCTATTGTATTGCTATAATTTATTATTAATTGTTCCAATTGATACTTATTTATTGTCCTATTTATACTATGTACGTTTATGTTATTTTCAATTTTGTATTCCTTTAATTTAATTTTAAAATTTTCCCAATTTGCCTTCTTAGTATTATATTTTCTTGTAGTCCTAGCTATATTTATCCCTTTGTCCTTTTTAATTTTAACATTAAATACAATAGTATTATGGTCCGAGCTTGTTGCCCCTGTGTCGACCCGCCATCCATCCACCAAGTCATATAGGTCGAGCGAGCATGCCGTGACGTCCACATGGCTCTTGTAAATTACGCCACCTCTTACTGTGTAAAAGGTTGGCGTATCGCCCGTGTTGAGTACCTGAAGCTCCAGTTCATCCAGGGTCCCAGACATCTCTTCCCCCCTTGGGTCTTCTTTTGTGCTCCCCCACCAAGTGCTCTTTGCATTTGCGTCTCCACCTACCAGGAGATATTTGGCGTCCAGTTCCAACTTTAGTTTGGTCAGCTGATCCAAGTATGGCCCTATGGGTTGGTCTGGCTCGAAGTAGTAGGAGACTACTGCGATTTCCCAGGCTTTGGTCCGGATTCCCACCACAACGATGTTGTTGGTGGTGAGTTTCGGGTAGGGAATGACGTCTAAGTCATCATTAAAGACAGCAATTGCTGCCTTTACCCTCCCACTTCCTTCAACCTCACACTGGTAGACTCTCGCACCACGGTAGCTCTTCATACTCCTGCCCCCTCCCACATACGGTTCCTGGATCAGTGCCCATGCGATTGCTCGCTCACTGGCCTCTAGTATGAGTTCGGTGGTTGCCAGTTCCTTCCTTTGGAGGTTGGCCTGGACCACCGCATATCCCCTGGCTGACACGTTCGCCCTGTTGCCATTCTTGCCCTTAGCAATATGCTACCCTGGCTCTGGCCAGAACCTCGCATCTCTTCCTCACTGGGCACACGTCGCTGAAAGCGTTATGCTCAACGTCTTCCTGCTTCGCATGCACACAGTTGCAGCACGATGGGGCTGCTCCGGCCAGCCAGTCAGCACATTGCGTCCTCATGTGAGGGCCACCACAGTGGCTGCATTTTTCGACTTGCTCCTTACAGAGCCGTCGTCCATGCCCAAAACCCAGACACAGGGAACACTGAATCAGTGGAGTCTGGTCTGCCACTCGGATCCTTTGCAGGTCGATGTGGACGGCCTGTCGATCCTGCAGTCTGTTCCACAATTTCGGAGTGACCCTGAGGACAACGTGGTGCATGTGGGGGTTCCTCGTCCTCTTTTTAAAAAGCACCTCTACCCGGTCTTCTTCCTTACTGAGCTCTGCGAACACTTCCCTGTTCTGGTTTCGCAGAGCCTTGAGGATATCTTCGTCCGTGTTATAGGTCAGGACGTCTTTCAAGATAACCAATGGGTCCCTGTTTTTGACATCCTCGACCTTCAACAAATCCCCCACACTTGCCAGTCTTTCCTTAACTTTTTCTCTTTCTACTTCTGTCCTACATCCTAGTATGATCTTCCTGTCCTTTGCCTTTCGGATCCTATCAACTGTGACCCATCCTTCTTTGGCATTCACAGCCTTCCGGATGTGGCCAATAACTTCCTCCCCGGTTTCGGTCTCCTTTGTGGAGGTGACCACAATGGAGTGGAGTGCCGTCTGCTGCGGTGGCTGCTTGACAGGTCGACTTGCCGCTACACTAGCATACGAAAACTTCTCCATATACTCTCCGCCAGTAGTGAGTGCCTCTTTCAACCTATCAAGCTTCTCGCTGTTTTCCCGCAGGTTTCGGCTGTGGTCTTCCAGGGTCTTTTTTAAGGATTCCACGTCTACTACCTCCTTATTAAGGACTACCTCCTTCTCTTCTGCCACTTCGGCTTGTGTCCCCTTTGCCTTTGTGAGGATCTTTGGAGTTGGGGCTCGTCCTTTCTCCTGCTCAGACTCTCTTATGAGCAGGTAGAGCCGGTCTGCCTGGGCCTTTACCTCTTCTTTGATCTCTCTCTTGGTGGTTTTTGAGTTTGTCATGAGAGTCTTAATTTTTGTGAGGCATATTCTGGCCTCCGCAACTCTAGTTTTAACTGACGGTGGACTTAGGCTGACTATCTCGACAGATGGTCGTCGTGATGCCGTCTCCAATGTCAATTTAAGTGGAACCTTTTGTGCAGTTTCCTTCACCGGGGGGGTATCTTTCCTTGGGGGATTTCCAGCCTCCCATTCACCCACACTTCTTCTCACGCTTTGCGTGGAGGATCCAGCCTCTACTGAGGCGTTCGATGGGCTTTTGTTGGGCTGGTTTCCCTGCTTCTTAATGGGTGTGTGTACAGCAAACATTGTGTACCGTATGGATCCGGATACAACTAGTCCAAACGTCAGAGTAGGGGTATTGTAAAGAGTACCCCTAGTCAATGTAAAATTTGATAAAATTTAAATGTATAAAGATAGTGTAAAAACAATTTAATATATAACAACAACAATTTAAAACAAGTCAAAAACAATATAACACTAAGATTCTAATAATCTTTGGCTCACGTACGCAGCTGGGAGGCCGGTAGGTGCGCTCCAGTCGGATCTACCAGAGTAGCGTCAAGGAGTCGGTCAATTTATAGAAGGTCAGTTTTATATACAACCTCTGTGAGAATATAGCCCCTACGTACAGCTTTTATAGAGCCTTGCTCTTGTCACTTTATCTTAAGATTAATTACATAAAGGGGGAGGTCTGGCGCTTGCTATGTAGAGTCTCGCTCCGCAAGAAAAACTGCTCCAGGGTCTTCAGTTCCCGATTTAAGACCGAAAACCTTATGTGCTCTATGTAGAGTCGTTTCACTAATCTCAGTAGATAGCTCTCGTCAGGCCCTATCAGATGACCCCAAACTCGGTGCTGTTACTCCAA